>JACWNB010000001.1:5000000-10000000 GCA_016165855.1 Pseudocercospora ulei
TATCTATATAAAGGAACTAATAGGCAGTTCCTTCGTCGTCTACTGCTGTACGATTTGTACTTACGAAGCCAAGCCAGCAATTCCCCTTTGTGCAGGGGTGCAAGGTTCACCCTCTGTACGGAGGATCGGGAGTTACCTCCTCTGTACAGTAATACAGAGTTTCCCCCCCTATTTAGAGGGGCGGTAGCTCCCCTTTGTGTAGGACCGTAGTGTTCTCTCTCTGTACAGGAGTGGGGTCCTGTCGGTAGTTCCGTACAGAGAGTAGGGTCGTGCTGGCGCTGCTAAGTCGCAGTCCTTAGGGCGACAGTCGGTTTAGGTCGGGTTCAGGGCCTAAGCCGGGCGGCGCCCTCTAACAATACCCCCCCCCCTTCCCTTCTCGTAGTGCTTCTTCTGTACGGCGGCGTGCTTAAGTTACCTAGCTCCTGCTGTTCCTTTGGCAGGTCGCAGCTTCTTATTTCGTCTAGTCGTCTAAGTCGTCGTCCCTCGTCGCCTCCCCTAGGTCGCAGTTGCCTCTTGCTATTTTACCTGTTTGTAGCAGCTGCCCTGCTTGCTATTCCCCTTATAGCAGGCAGTTAGCTTAAGCCTTCTCCCTTCTCTTTCCTTCCCCCTTCTCTCCTCCCCCTCTACTGTCTACTGTCTACTACTATCCACCACCGTCCACTACCTACTATTACTACTACTACTAGCTACCAACTACTACTAGCTACTAACTACTACTAGCTACTATCCAATATGTCGTCCGCCCTGTCTAGTGGTTCCCTTATAGTTGCTGGCCCCGCCTCCTCCCCTTATCCGGCTAGGGTCCCCTCCCTACTTCTACCTCTAGTAGTAGGGCCCTTAACTTAACTAGCAGCTACGCTTCCGGTTCGTACGGATTCTCGTCTTCTGTACAGTCTAAGCTAACGTCTTAGGTGCTATACCTGCGAGCAGCAGGATACGGCCGGCCTCCCCTTCTACGCCTTCTAGTGTAACCCTGCCTGGGTTACACCTGAGCAGGTAGCTACAGCCTGGCCGTCGTACGTTAACGCCCTCCTTATCGCTACCTAGGGCCAGCTCTATGCCCCCTGCCCTAACTCCCCCTAGCCCTTACTTAGCCTATACCGCCTCCTAGGCTTCTAGGCTAGGGTGTGTGCCTCGTATAAGTGGAAGGATAGCTCCTTCCACTGCCCCTTCCGCTGTCTAGGGGAGGCACGTAGGGGTAGGGAGGTGCCTCTGCTCCCTGGGGCTGGCCCTAGTAGGGGTAGGGGCCTGGCCGGGCCTAAGGTAGTGGAGGTCTTAGATAATAAGTCGGTTGCTCTAGTCCCCTATGATGCGGCGCGGTACACTTGAGCCAAAAGGGACTGATCAAGTGACTCAGAAGTGACTTGATCAATGTGTACCAGATTATAAACCTTGGCAAGGCATAGCAGTGACCCGGGCACACCACCCCGGATCACCACCCCCTGCGCTACAGGCTTACGACCTCGTAAGCTGCGCTTGCTTACAGGCTACGCACCTTATGCACAGCCCCCCTGTGAATCGTGCGCAATCAACCCCCCCCCGGCAGGTCTGCACACAGCCAGCTGGACCTTTACCGGGTCTGCCTCATTTGTACGGAGTGGTGGACAAACGGACATACGTCAACGCTGCTTCCACTCGGCATTGAAAGATGCGCCCCCTGGGAATTGAACCCAGGCCTTTCACGTACAGTTTCAGCAGTTACTTCTGAGTCAAGTGATGCGGCGCGGTACACTTGAGCCAAAAGGGACTGATCAAGTGACTCAGAAGTGACTTGATCAATGTGTACCAGATTATAAACCTTGGCAAGGCATAGCAGTGACCCGGGCACACCACCCCGGATCACCCTAGGGTAGTGGCCAGTGAGCCACCCCCCCCCCCTAGATAGTAAGAAATTTCGGACGGTTTTCTCTTAACTTATCTTATTTCCACTCCCCCTCCTATTTGTCCCTTAGCTGTTCCTTTCTTCTAGCCCTTATCTCGTACAGTGTCGTACGATGTCGTGTTAGCGGGGCCCTGTAGTGTCCTACGTCGTAATACTCGATCCTTTAACAACCTAGGTCTGCCTGCAGCTACCCTGTCCTTAGGGTAGATCGTGCCTCCTTCCGCTGTACAGCGCAGTGTTACTGTAACTAGGTAGGGGGATGGTTCTCCTCCTATCTGTCTAGTGCAGTTGTGTCTTGTAGAGCCTCGTACAGTTCCTATATAGGCTCTACCTATCCTCTCTATTTCACTAAGTACTCTGCCTTCCCCCGCTTCCTCTAACTCTTAAGGATCCCCTCCACTTTATACTCTTCCTAGCCCTCGGTTATAATTGCGGGTAGGCGCGCGTCGTCAGTCGTCTAGTGCAGCAGGGGGTCTGTGTTCGCCGGTCGTACAAGATCTATGTAGAAGACTAGGTAAATTCCTAGGGGGGTGTTTAGTCGTACAGCGTATGTCCCTACCGGCCGGACTACTGCAAACTTCCTGTTCCTCCAATCCAGCTTCTTGCTTAGCCAGTCTGTATAGATATTTCGCTAGTTTAGCCAGACCTTATCCCCTGCCTCGTACCTTAGTGCAGCCTGTCGTCCCTTGTTGGCCTGCTCTTCTGCGTTCTGTTAGGCTATAGCTAGGCTCGCCTTTGCCTATTGGTAGGCGTTCGTAATCGTCTATACGATGGCCTCTCCTTGCTAAACTCGGGATCGTACGGGGCGCGGGGTGTTACTACTTAGGGTCGGTAGGAGCAGGGAATAGTCGTATCTATAGGTCGTAAAGAAAGGGGACAGTCCTATAGCATTAGCTGTACGGCTGTTAATAGCCAGCTCCGCTATAGGGAGAAGTCGGTTCCAGTTCGTCTAGTTATAGTCGACGTATGCTTAGAGGTACGCTTCCAAGGTTAAATTGACCCTCTCTGTCGCCCTGTCTGTCTGCAGATGCTATGCAGTTAACAGGCAACGTTCTACCTTTAGCAACTGGCATACCCTTGTCTAGAGTTGGCTTATAAACTGTGTCCCCCGGTCTAATACAATTGACTTAGGGAAACCGTACTTGCTGAACGTCGTACGTATAAAGGCCTAGGCAGTGTCTTTAGCCGTAATAGAGTCTATTCCCTCTAGTATTACCCCCTTCGTTAACTTGTCTGTAACCACTATAATGTTTCGCTGTCCGTCGCTCTTAGAGAGGTCTGTAATAAAATCTACTGTAAGGTCTTGCTAGGGCCTGTCCGGTATTGGCAGGGGCTTTAGCAGCCTATACTTTAGCTCGCGCCAGGGCTTCGTCCGTCTGCATACATCGCAGTTCCGTACGAACCTGCGAATGTCCTTCGCTATCGCCGGCCAGTAGTAGTCCCGGGCGATAATGCTGTACGTCTCCTTACGCCCTAGGTGTCCGGTAGCTATAGAGTTATGCGCCCGTTGTATTAAGCTCGTCCGGAGCTTCTCGTCTGCTAGGACCTATGTCCGATTTCTGAACTTTAGGTTGTTCTCCTCGTCTACTAAGCACTCGGCTACCGACACCTTAAGGTAGAGCTCGGCTAGGAGCTTCCGTTGCCCTCCCTAGATCGCCGTCCGGGTCCCTTAGTATGCCTCGTCCTTTTCTACTGCCTCTTCCTATGCTGGCAGTTGGGGTTCCTGTAGGTGTATCGCCGCTAGGCAGATAGTCCCCTTGCCTGGCTCCCTATTAAACATCTGGAAGGTTCGTAACTTTAGCCGGTCGTCCTCGTACGTCGTTGGCATGTCCTGGTCCTGTCTAGACAGTGCATCGGCCCTGCTGTTGTCCTTACCCTTGCGATACTAGAGTCTTATATTAAACCGGCTTAGGTACATTGCCTATTGTACGTGCCTCTCGGACAGCTTCTAGGGTTAAGTGAAGTATTCCAGGTTCTTGTAGTCTGTTAGGGCGAGGAACTCGGGCACTAAGCGGAGTTCTCTATCCCAGGCTTCGCAACACTGTACGACTGCTAGCAACTCTTTGTCGTAGATAGGGTAGTTGCACTTAGCTAGGGAGTTCTTTTTGGAGAAATACGCGTAAGGGTGTAGGAGTCCGTCCGAGCCTACCTGTAACAGGATACCTCTAATGCAGTACCCCGAGGAGTCAGTTTCCAGTATCGTCGTACGCTCTAGGTCGAAGGCGGCAAGCGTTGGTCCTGTAGTAAAGAGTTCCTTTAGCTTGTCGAAGCTCCTATCGCATTCGTCCGTCTATTTGAACTGCTTGTCCTTATGCGTTAGCTCTACTAGGGGGCGTACGATCTCCGAGTAGTTCTGTATAAACTAGCAGTAGAAGTTGGCAAACCTAAGAAATTCCTGTACGCCCTTAACGTTCGTAGGCGGCTTCTATTGCTTAATAGCATCAATCTTCTTCCTATCTATACTAATGCCTTTCCCTGCCTCGATAATAAAACCTAGGTATTTTGTACGTTGGACACCGAATTCGCATTTGTCGATGTCGAGGTACAAGCCAGCCTGCTGCAGTCGGTCCAACACCTTCTTAACATCCTGTACGTAATCTGCATAGGTGCTGTCTGTAAAAACCAGGGTGTCGTCGAGGTATGCTAAGCAGATGTCGTCTAGTAACCCTTATAGGGACTTGTTAATGTACCTTTGGAAGGTTGCCGGTGCATTGGTAAGGCCGAAGGGGGTAACAAGCTACTTCAAAAGGCTATATCTTGTACGGAAGGCAGTTATCCATTTACAGCCTTCCTTGATCTATATCTTGTAGAAGGCTAAGACTACATTAAGCTTAGTAAACTACTTCGCCTTACTAATCTGTCCGAGAGTCTCCTTAATAAGGGGTAGGGGGTACCGGTCCTTCTTAGTAATCGCGTTAATGCCTCTGTAGTCTACGCAGAAACGCAATCTAGCCTTCCCTTCCTTGTAGACAAACAGAACTAGGGCCCCTGCGGACGACGTACTGGCCCGAATAAACCCTTTAGCTAGCAGGTCGTCCAGGGTTTTGCGCAATACTAAGAGTTCTCTAGAGGACATTCTATACAGCGGTCCGTATAGTACCTCTAGCAAGCCCCTATCCGGACGGGGTTCCAGTTGGATGTTATAGTCAATCCCTTCCCCTTAGTGCGGCGGCAGCTTCGAGGCCGACTTCGGCTTAAAGAGGTCCAGGTATCTAGCATACTCCCTTAGGAGCTTCGTACAGGGGTTCGTTACTTCCTTAGGTGCTAATGCCTTCTCGATGTCCGCCGTTGCCGTGTTGATTTCGGCCTTAGCATTACTACCTTGCGAGATCTTCCCCTAGTCCCGGATTCTCTGCTTCGTTACTGCCAGGTACAGCCGTCCTCGTCCGACGTCTAGCTTGCCCCTCTAGCGCTCTATCTAAGGCTTTCCTAGTATTAGGTCGTACCCTAACTTGTCCTGTACGATATAGAGGTATAAGTCCTGCTTATAGTGTCCCTGTACCTCTATCGTTACTTTCACTATATAGGTAATGTCCGGTCCTTGCCCAGTAATGCCCAGCATGCGTACGGGTACTGTAGGGGTCGTCTTAATCCGATGTCTCTGTACGAAGTCTTCGCTAATTACTCTATACACCAAACATCCTGTGTCAATCAATGTCTGCGCCGTTGCGGACCCGTTTAACGTCGGCTGTACGATGAACGGCGTCGTCGTTATGTAATTGCTCTTAAAAGATAGCTAAGTAATGCTTTGGTTTGGCAGTCTATCTTGCACCCGCCTCTAGCAGAGTCTTCGCTTAGAGGCTACTCTTTTCCTAACTCGTCGTCGTCTAAGTAGGACTCCTGATCTTCTCGTTAAGGCGCCGCAGTTGCCACCCTCGCAGTGGTTAGCCGTCCCCTAGGTCTCTCTGCTAGCAGAAGCCTGCAACTCCGTACAGCGTAGCCTATCTTGCTATACCGGTAGCAGCTCCCTTCTGCTTATCTCTTGTTAAGGGTAGCCGTATCTACCTATTGCGTCCTTTTAGTAGCGGCCCTTAGCTGTACGGTAGCTGCTGCCGCTACCCTCGTCGTCGTCGGTTCCTAGTCTATAGCGTCTGTCTGTCGCTAGAGGGGTTGTCTTATCTCCTAAGTGCGGCCTATCTGTCCAAGCCTGCGCTGCTAGTCGTCGACTATCCTAAGGAGGTCGCAGAATTCCTCGTACGTAGCCGGTCGCATTACGCCTACTAGCCCTGTTATAATTTCCTTAGAGAGGCCTACCTCTTAAGAGGTAATTTTCATCCTGTCCTCCTATTAGAGTCCTCCTGCTTCTGCCAAAGTCTAGTTAAATTCCGCGAGGAATTCCTGTACGGTCTTACGTCCTTGCTTTATCGTGTTAACCTGTAGGAGTGCTCGGCTCTCGCAGTCCGGGTCCTTGTAGCTCTTGTCCAGAGCTGCCTAGAGCATCGTCGTCGTAGCTATTGCTAGGTTAGCAATGGCTGTCTTGTAGTATAGCAGAATTCGTGCTGCTGCTCTGCCCTTTAACTTCCTAAAGAGGTAAACTACCTTGTCTAGCTCGGTCGGGTATGCTCCTAAGTCGACTAGGAGCTTAGAGCGCATCTGGGCAGCCTAGGAGGGGTATTCGGCCGGAGTCTCGCTATCGTACGTAGAGACGTCGGGGAGTTTGCTTTTGGGGGTCGGGGTATAGGTTATTGTGTTCGTCGTCGTCGTAGGGATCGAATCGCGATCGGACGCCCTAAGCTGTCGTAGCTCCTGTTCCCGCTGGGAAATCAACGCAGTCTAGTAGCTTACTTGCTGCTCGAGCTGCCTCTTGCTTTCCAGCAGCTCCTCGTATACGCGGTGCATATGTCCCTCTATAGCCGTAGTTTCTATAGGGATGTCGCTGTCTATCTTTGCTTTGTTACTACAGTTACTAACAGTAAGAACAGTTCCTAATATAAGGGGCCCAAGAATCTTAGTTCAGAAACTTGCGGTTAGGTATCTATATAAAGGAACTAATAGGCAGTTCCTTCGTCGTCTGCTGCCGTACGATTTGTACTTACGAAGCCAAGCTAGCAATTCCCCTTTATACAGAGGTGCAAGGTTCACCCTCTATACAGAGGATCGGGAGTTACCTCCTCTGTACAGTAATGCAGAGTTTCCCCCCCTATTTAGAGGGGCAGTAGCTCCCCTTTGTGCAGGACCGTAGTTGATCCGGGCACGCAGATATGATTCAATACGGCCTTTTTGATAACTATATCTCGAACTGAGGAGGGAAAGGAATCTATGTGGTGGCGGTGGTAGGCTTTGATAGAGGGTGGTGCCAAGGCCCGGCTCGGTCCGGAAGGGCCGAGCCGAAATCCAGCGTCCACCCTATTAATCCGTCCTACCTCTTTCCACTACCGCAACACTACCCCTCTCCCTTACCAGCGGTCGCCCTCGATCGCTTAGTCACCCCATCCATCCGAAAACCTTTTACTATTCCCCCCCTTTTTTTTTTTTTTTTTTTTTTTTGATTTGTCGTCTCTTCCTCGAAAATCCCCTCCGACGGTGATGTCACCTCTTCCTTCTTCCATCGCTTCTTGAATCTCTTACGTTATCAACATCTAAAGTCCTTCACTTAGTCGTTTATGTAATCAGTGCGCCTGATCTGTGCTATCTGATCTGAGTCGTAGGTTATCTAAGCTGCGGCGTAGTTGGTCTGTGCTCCGGCGCGGAGGTCTATATAGATCTTTCCGCGGCGTCGTTTTTCTTCTTCTTCTTCTTTTCTACTAGGTCCTCTACGCCGTCGCCGACCGACCGCCTGGAGCTATCAATTCCATTACGATCGCCTTTATCGGCTTCTGCGCCGGTGGAGCGGACGTAGCTTTCTTCTCTCTTCCGGAATTGTCGACATTAGAGCCACGCCGGTTTTGGCTTCTTCGGGTTCCGCGCGTAAAAGTCTCTTAGCAGCTCCACCAAATTCCGGAGATTCTCGATCGGATACCACTTATAATCTTCCGGCCACCCCTTCTACGAGATCCTCGCTTTGATGGACCCCCTCGTCTTCTTTACGTCCATTACGTCTTCTACCTCCTACTCTTCTTCTTCACCGTCTATCTTAACTAGTGGGGGTTCGGCGAACCCCTGTTCCGGAAGGCCGTCCTTAGGGTCCAGGCTTAGCAGATCGGAATGGAAGACATCGTAGATCCGGAACGATTTCGGCAGCTGGAGCCAATAGGTCACCGGCGACCTCTTTTCTATTATCTTGAACGGACCCACGTAGCGTAGGTTGAGCTTCGCGTTTCCTTTTAGCCTCAGGTTTCGCGTGTTAAGCCATACCTTTTGGCCTTCCTCGAATTCCATTAGGGACCTTTTTCTATTAGCCCGAGTTACTATCTTCTTCTGAGCTGATTCCATCGCTCCTTTCGCCACTTTGATCGCTTCTTCTATCTGAGATCGTAGCGCTTCTGCCGCTGCGGCAGCGACTCTCTTCGACGACGTAGCGGTAGATAGTTCCGCGGAGCTGGGTTCGCTTAGCAGCTGAAAGCTCATCGTCGGAAGATAGCTATGCGTTATCTCAAACGGCGCCAGCGAGGTAGCTTCGGATAGTGCCGAGTTGGCGCAGAATTCGGCCATCGGCAACACCTTAATCCACTTTTCTTGATAATGGCCGCAGAAGGTTCGCAGATATCTTTCCATTTCTCGGTTAGCCACTTTAGACTGACCGTCGGTTTGCGGGTAAGCGGCTGTGCTAAGCTTTCTACGAATTCCGAGAGCTTGGTTGATGGATTTCCATACGTCGGCGGTGAATTGAGGACCCCTATCCGTAGTGATAGTGTCCGGCAGCCTATAGTGCTTCCACACGTGTTGGATCAGCATTCTCGCAGTTTCTTCCGAAGTAGTTCCTTTATCCTTAGCTCGACAGGGGATGAAATAGCGCTCTTTGCTCAGCCGATCCACTACATTGAGCGTGGCGTTATATCTATCCGAATTCGGCAGGCCGGTTACGAAGTCTATCGTAATGTGTTGCTACGGCTTCTCGGAGATCGTAAGCGGCTTCAGTAGACCAGCCGGAAGACCGTAACGTGGCTTCGCTGTTCGACATGCGTAGCAGTTAGCAATAAACCGGTGGATTCGCTCGTAGATCCGCGGAAACCAGTAGATCGTCCTTACGGCCTGCATCGTTTTCTTCGCTCCAGCATGGCCAACATCTATAGAGCTATGGACTAGCTGGATGACCTCGGTGATTAGTTCTTCCGGAACTATCATCTTCCCTGAACCGGTTTTGCCGAGCTTCTGTTGTTGATTGAGCCGTTCCACCTTCTCGTAGAGCGTCTCTTCCTTAGGGGCCGGTTCTACTGCGCAGACTCCTACCTCTTTCAACACCTCTGCGTCTACTATCCGTTCGGTTAGCACCTTCTGGAACATGTTCGGATCTTCTTTCGCGCGGCTGGTTTTTCCTTCTCTTCTCGTCAGCGCGTCAGCCTTTCCGTTTTGAGCTCCGGGTCGATAGGTGATCTTAAAGTCGAACCCTGATAGGTAGGCGTCCTACCGCGCTTAACGCCGTAAGAGCTTCTGCATCTTTATAAAGTAGGTCAGCGACTGGTGGTCTGTAAGAACCTGGACCGTGCTCTTTCCAGCTATAAGCTCCGGTTTCCACTCCTCGAAAGCCTGAATGATCGCCAGTAGCTCCTTATCGTAGATAGCGTAATTCCGTCTAGCTTCGCTTATTAACTTGCTAAAGAAGGCGACTGGATGGAGGGTTTCGTCGTCACTATATTAAGAAAGGACTCCGGCCGTCACCGTGTCGGAAGCGTCCGTTTCTATATAGATCGTCTTTTCTAGTCGGAAGTGCGCTAGCACTGGCGCAGAGGCCACTGCTTCTTTTAGCCGGTTAAAGGCTTCTGTGCACCTCTTATTCTATAGGCCGGCGGCCTCTTTCTTCAGCGCCTCGCTTAGGGGTCTTGCTATCTTGCTGAAGTCCTTAATAAACTGTCGATAGTAGCTGCAGAAGCCGAGAAACGCTCTGATTTGCATAGTGTTTCCGGATTTCGGCTGCTTCTACTCCGCGACGGCGGCGACCTTTAAGGGGTCTATACGAATTCCATCTCTTCCGACGATAAGACCGAGATATTTGACCTCGGTTTAATAGAATTCGCTCTTCTTCGTGTCCGCGTTCAATCCGACCTCGCGGAGCCTCTTCAACACTCTCTCGATATAGTCCGTGTGTTGCTCTCTCGTTCCATCGGTGTAGATAAGGATGTCGTCTAGGTAAATTGACACGAACCGTTCCAACATGTCTATAAAGGTGTGGTTTATAAAGCGTTGCCATACTGCCGGCGCGTTGGTGAGTCCGAAAGGCATTACTAACCACTTGAAATTGCCTATACGCGTCGCGAATGTCGTAAGGTCTTCCGTTTGTCCTTCTTCGTTCCGCAATCGATAGAATGCTTGGCGGATGTCCAGCTTGCTGAACCACTTAGCCTTCGCTACCCGCTGTATGGTCTTATCAATCAGCGGCAGTAGGTATACGTCTCTCTTAGTAACCTCGTTAAGGCTGCAATAGTCCACGCAGAGTCGCAGACCACCCCCTGGTTTTCTTACGAAAAGAATTGGTAATGCATATTCGGCAGAACTCGGCGTAATGAACTTCTTCGCTAGGTTTTCGCGAACGAACACCTCTACCTAGTCTAGTTCGGCCGGAGACAAGCGTCTTAGGGGCTCGGTTCTTAGCAGCGTAGCTCCTTCTTTCAGCCGGATCTTGTTGTTATATTCTGGTCGATAGAGCGGCAGGAGGTTGGAGTCGGCCTTCGAGAAAACGTTAGCGTAACTATAGAGTTCTTTCGGTAGCACCTCCAGCAGATCCACTTCTTCTTCCGCCATTATCTTCCTGTAGTCTTCGATGTCTTTTATCGAGATAGCGTAAATCTTATTGTCCGGCGACTTCGCGAGGGTCGTTATAGCTTCTAAACTTATCATTCCGACGGTAACCGGGGGTTCGTAACGATCGGACGGAGCCTCTTTCGCGGACTCCGTAGCTTTCGGCTTGGCGGCGACGGTGGCGACCTTTCCGATGGACCCTGCTCCGCTACCTGGGGTTTTGAACCTAATAGTTCCTTTATCTACGTCAACGATGGCTTTCTGGTTCTTTATCCATTTCTGCCCTATAATGATGTCAAACCTTCCGATATCTATAATTCGGAACGTCGCTTCCGTAGTGCGACCAGCCAGTGTGGTCCTTAGCGGCACGTAGTGCGTAACGCTTTCCGTGTCTTGTCCGTTGTACGCCGAAATCCGCGTCGGCGACGCCAGTTCCACTGGATAGCTGTATCCATTTATCAGCTTCTGGACCAGTCGGTAGTGGATCGCTGCGCCAATGAGAGCTCCGGTGTCGATAAAGGCTTTCAGCTAAAGTGGTTTGCTCGATCCGTTAAGGGGGTGGACAGTAATTGGAAGGATAATAGCTGTTTCCGTGTTTACTTCCACTGCCGCCGAGAGCGGATCGCTGCAGCTGTTAATACTTTCTCCTCGTGGCGATTCGCTTCGATTCGGTGCCCTATTGTCAATGCTGGATAGGGGGCCTATCCGTCCAGCTGGTCTTTTCCTATAATCCTTAACTGCACCCTACCGTTACTGTCAGTATCGTTCGGAGCCGGCTCCATAGCTTGTATAGTCTTCCTCGGTGGTTGCTGCTGCTGCGGCTGCGGCTGCGGCTGCGGCTGCCTTATAACACGATAGTCCTGCTTCTGCTAGGCCGTTGCTTGGCATCTCGTAGCGATATAGCCGGGTTTTCCACACGCGAAACAGGTAGGGGCGAACGACGATCGTAGTGAATATGGCGACTGCTGGGGGGTTCGTCGAAAGGGCGCAGGGGCTCTCGTCGGCTGCGCTGACGGCTTCTGAATCAGTTCGCGTATCGTCGGTTTTCCGTACGCGTTCAAGTTTCTAGCGGTAACTCTCGCTTGATGCACGAAGCTCTGAAGGTCTTCGTCTTCTACTAACGCTATAGCCGCGGCGAGCTTAGGGCTCAGTTTCTGCCTTAGTAGGTGCAGCTGCTTATCTTCTGCCACTCTCGCTCTGATAGCGTATTTCCTAAACAGTCCGTAGAACTCTTTGAATGTCTGACGGTTCTGGTTAATCTTATCCAGCTGCTCGCGGGCCGTCTTCTTCCGGAAGGGGTCTCCGAAACGCTGGTCCAGCGCTTTGATGGCTTCGTCGGCTGTCACTTCTTCTAGGTCCGCCACTAGCGAAAAAGCTTCACCTTCCAATCGCGACTCCAGGTACGCCAATCTATCCTCTTCGCTGCTCGATGCGTGATCGCGGCTTATCTTGTTCTTGATCTTCTTCTTAAATGCCTCCTACGCTTTAGGGTCTCCGCTACCGAAAACAGGTAGGTCCGGCAGTGGCGTCATCGTGGTGCCACCTTGGCTATAGGCTGCTAGTAAGGCGGTTTCTACGTAGCGGGCTTCTCGCCGCGGTGGCGGCGACGACTTCGCTGCTTCCATATCAGCTAGTTGATCCTTTAGCTCCTTTAGCTGCGCTAGTCGATTCGACCCTTGGTGTTCTAACACGTCGACGATAGTCTCTGCCGATTCCTTTTCGGCCCTTACTGTCTCTACTTCCTCTCTTAGCTGTCTGTTCTCTTCCAGCGTTCTGTAGAACAGCGTCTTAATAAGGTCTATACCGTCGTAGACCTTCCCTATTCCATTCTTATTTACGTAATCTTCCAATTCCTCGAGCATGCAGTCGTGGATCTTCCTATATTCGCTTATTCGTTCCTTGATCTCAGCGGTCTCTTCCGCCGTAAAACCTCTAATGACGATCTTATCGTCAACTACACTGGAGCGTCTGCTCGCTCTGTCAGTCTTTCCTCTTCTGCTTCTGCTGCGGCCTGTAACGCCGCTCTCTACCGTCGAGAAGCCTTCCATCTTCTTACAGTGCCTAAGGGGGGGGTTGTTGTTGGTGTGTTGGTGGGTGCGCGTGCGTTATTCGGGTTTCCGGATGGTTTAACGGGCCCTTTCGCGCAGCGCGGGTATAGTGTAGAGAGTGAGTTCGAGATATAATGATCCGGGCACGCAGATATGATTTAATACGGCCTTTTTGATAACTATATCTCGAACTAAGGAGGGAAAGGAATCTATGTGGTGGCAGTGGTAGGCTTTAATGGAGGGTGGTGCCAAGGCCCGGCTCGGTCCGGAAGGGCCGAGCCGAAATCCAGGGTCCACCCTATCAATCCGTCCTACCTCTTTCCACCGCCGCAACAGTAGTGTTCTCCCTCTGTACAGGAGTGGGGTCCTGTTAGTGGTTCCGTACAGAGGGTGGGGTCGTGCTGGCGCTGCTAAGTCGCAGTCCTTAGGGCGACAGTCGGTTTAGGTCGGGTCCAGGGCCTAAGCCGGGCAGCGCCCCCTAACAACGACCTCCGAAAGAGATAAAAGAAGAAAGCCGCGTCCGCTCTACCGGCGCCAAAGCCGATAAAGACGATCGTAACGGTCGCCTTCGGGGAGGCCTTCGACTCGGCCACTACCTACTACCAGTTTAGCCGCTAGCTCGCTAACGCCGTAGCGTGCCAGCGCCGCCGACCCTGTAGTAGGTAAAGGCTTTGGTAGAGAAAGAAGAAGAAGAAGAGATAGAGCTGCGGAAAGATCTATATAGACCTTCTGCGCTAGCGCACAGACCAACTACGCTGCAGCTTAGATAACCTACGGCTCAGATCAGATAGCGCGGATCAGGAGCACCGATTATATAAACGCTAAGTAAAGGACTTCAGATGCTAATAATGTAAGAAATTCAAGAAGCGATAAAGAGAACGTTGTTTTTAATAGAAGACGGAAGAGGTAACATTACTATTAGAGGGGATTTTTAAGAAGGAGACGACGAACCTTGAAAAAAAAAAGGAAAAAGAGAAGAGAAGAGATTTTCGGATAGATAGAGTGACTAAGCAGTCGAGGGCGACCGCTAGTAAGGGAGGTAGGTAGTGTTACAGCAGCAGAAAGGGGTGGGACAGATTAATAGGGTGGACCCTAGATTTCGGCTCGGCCCCTTCCAGGATTTAGGTTCTGGAACGGACCGAGCCGGGCCTTGGCACCACCACCTCTACGGAAGCCTACTACCACCACTACATGGATTCCTTTCCCTCCTTAGTTCGAGATATAGTTATCAAAAAGGCCGTATTAAATTATATCTGCGTGCCCGGATTACAGACCGGCTAAGCAAGAAGCTAGATTGGAAGAACAGGAAGTTTACGGTAGTGCGACTGGTAGGGACATACGCCGTACGACTTAACACTCCCCTAGGGATTTATCCAGTCTTCTATATAGACCTTGTACGGCTAGCGAACACGGACCCCCTACTGCACTAGACGACAGACGACGCGCACCTACCTGCGATTATAACCGAAGGCTACGAAGAGTACGAGGTAGGAGGGATCCTTAAGAGCTAAAGGAAGAAGAAGGGGGTAGAGTACCTAGTAAAGTAGAGAGGATAGGCAGAGCCTACGTAGGAACTATACGAGGCTCTATAGGACACAACTACACTAGACAGGTAGGAGGAGAACTATCCCCCTGCCTAGTTACAGTAACACTGCGCCGTACAGCGGAAGGGGGCACAATCTACCCTAAGGACAGGGTAGCTGCTAGCAACCTAGGTTAGCAAAGGATCGAGAATTATAACGTAAGACACTATAGGATCCTACTAATACGACATTGTACGACACTATACAGGAAAAGGGCTGGAAGAAGGGAACAGCTAGGGAACAGATAGGAAGGAGAGTGGAAATAGGAGGAGTTAGGAGCAGAACCGTCCGAAATTTCTTACAATACCTAGGGGGGGGGGGGGGAGGGGGGGGGTAGCTTACTAGCTACTACCCTAGGGGACTAGAACAACCAACTCCTTATTAGAGATCTTAATTACCTCCCGCCCGGCAGGGCCCCTACCCCTACTAGGGCTAGCCCTAGGAAGCAGAGGCACCCCTCTACCCCTATACGCCTCCTCTAGACAGCAGTAGGGGCAGTAGAGAGAGCTATCCTTCTCCTTGCACAAGGCACACACCCTAGCCTAGAAGCCTAGGGGGCAGTATAGGCTAAGTAAGAGCTAGGGGGAGTTAGAGCAGGGGGCATAGGGCTAGCCCTAGGTAGCGATAAGGATAGCGTTAACGTACGACGCCCAGGCTGTAGCCAACCGCTAGAGTGTAACCTAGGCAGGGTTGTACTAGAAGGCGTAGTAGAGCAGCCCGGCTGCATCCTGCTGCTCGTTAGTGTAGCACCTAAGACGTTAGCTTAGACCGTATAGAAGATAGGAATCTGTATAAACTAGAAGCGTAGCTGTTAGTTAAATTAAGGACTCTACTACTAGAGGCAGAAATAGGAGGGGACCCTAGCTAGACGAGTAGAGGAGGAGAAGCCAGCAACTACGAGAGAGCTACTAGACGGGGCGGACGACATAATAGTAGCTAGTAGGTAGTAGTAACTAGTAGTAGTAGATAGTAGACAGTAGTAGACAGTAGTAGACAGTAGTAGACAGTAGTAGACAGTAGTAGACAGTAGACGGCGTAGGAGGAGAAGGTAGGCAGGGAATAGAAAGAAAAGGGAGAGGGAAAGAGAAGGGAGAGGCTTGAAATTTAGGGGGGTAACCGCCTGCTATAAGAGGGAATAGCAACTAGGGCAGCTGCTGCGAACAGATAAAATAGCAAGAGGCAACTGCGACCCAGTAGGCGACGAGCGACGACTATATAGGCAGCCGGACAAAAATAGAAAGTCGCGACCTGCTAAAGGAACAGCAGTGGCTAAGGGTGTTCGGCACGCCGCCGTACAAAAAGGGCACTACAAGAAGGGAGGGGGGGGGTATTGTTAGGGGGCGCCGCCTAGCCTAGGTCCTAGACCCGACCTAAGCCAACCGTCGCCCTAAGGACTGCGACTTAGCGGCGCTAGCATAACCCTACCCTCTGTACGGAACTACCGATAGGATCCCACTCCTATACAGAGGGAGAACCCTATAGTCCTACACAAAGGGGAACTGCCGCCCCTCTAAATAGAGGGAAAACTCTATACTACTATACAGAGGAGGGAACTCCCGATCCTCTATATAGAGGGTGAACCTTACATCCCTGCACAGAGAGAAATTGCTAGCTTAGCTTCGTAGGTACAAATTGTACAGCAGCGGACAACGAAGGAACTGCCTATTAGTTCCTTTATATAGATACCTAACCTTAAGTTTCAAAACCAAGATTCTTAAGCCCTTTACAGATCACGACGAACACGATAGCCTACACCCCGACCCCTAAGAGCAAACTCCCTAACGTTACTACGTACGATAGCGAGGCTCCGGCCGAGTACCCCTCCTAGGCTGCCTAGATACGCTCTAAGCTTCTAGTTAATTTAGGAGCATACCTAACCGAGCTAGACAAGGTAGTTTACCTCTTTAGGAGGTTAAAGGGCAGGGCGGCAGCACAGATTCTGCCGTACTACGAGACGGCCATTGCCAACCTAGCAATAGCTACAACGACAATGCTCTAGGCAGCTCTTAACAAGAGCTACAAGGACCTAGACTGCGAGAGCCGAGCACTCCTACAGGTAAATACGATAAAACAAGGACGTAAGACTGTACAGGAATTCCTCGCGGAATACGACCAGACTCTAGCAGAGGCAGGAGGTCTCTAAGAGGAGAACAGGATAAAAATTACCTCTTTAGAGGTAGACCTCTCTAAGGAGATTATAACAGGACTAGTAGGCGTAATGCGACTAGCTACGTATAAGGAATTCTGCGATCTCCTTAGGATAGTCGACGACTAGCAGCGCAGGCTCGGACGGATAAGCTGCACTTATAAGATGCGATAGCCCCTCTAGCAGCAGACGGACGCTATAGACTAGGAACCAACGACGATAAGGGTAGCGGCAGCCGTCACTGTACGGTTAAGGGCCACTACCAAAAAGGCGCAATAGGTAGACATAGCTACTATTAACAAGAGGTAAGCAGAAGGGAGCTACTACAGATATAGCAAGATAGGCTATACTATACGGAATTGCAGGCTTTTGCTAGCAGAGAGACCTAGGGGACGGCCGACCACTGCAAGGGTAGCAACCGCGGCGCCCTAACAGGAGGAACGGAGTCCTACTTAGACGACAACGAGTTGGGAAAAGAGTAGCCTCTAAGCGAAGGCTCTACTAGAGGCGCGTATAAGATAGATTACCAAATCAAAGCACTTCTTAGCTATCTTTTAAGAGCAACTACATAATGACTATGCCGTTTATCGTACGGCCAACGTTAAACAGGTCCGCAATAGCGCAGACATTAATTAACATAGAATGTTTGGTATACGGAGTAATTAGCGAAAACTTCGTACAGAGGCACTATATCGAGACGACCCCTACTATACCTGTATGCATATTGGGCATTACTAGGCGAGGACTGGACATTACCCATATAGTAGAAGTAACGATAGAGATACAGGGACACTACGAGCATGACTCCTACCTCTATGTCGTACAGGACAAGTTAGGGTATAACCTAATACTAGGGAAGCTATAGATAGAGCGCTAGAGGGGCAAACTGGACGTTGGACGAGGACGGCTGAACCTGGCAGCGACGAAGCAGAGGCTCCGAGACTAAGGAAGGGCCCTATAGAGTAGCAATGCCTAGGCCGTAATCAATACAGTAACAAAGCAGAGGCTCCGAGACTAAGGGAGGGCTCTGCAGGGCGGCGATGCTAAGGCCGAGACCAACACAGCGACTGCAGACATTAAGAAGGCATTAGCGCCTAAGAAAGTAACAGACCCCTATACGAAGCTCCTAAGGGAATACGCAGGATACCTAGACCTCTTCGAGCTAAAGTCGGCCTCGAAACTGCCGCTATACCGAGGAGAGGGGATTAACTACAACATCTAGCTAGAGCCCTGTCCGGATAGGAGTCTGCCTAAAGTACTATACAGACTGCTATACGGAATGTCCTCTAGAGAACTCCTAGTACTACGCAAGACACTGGACGACCTGCTTGCTAAAGGGTTCATTCAGGCAAGTACCTCGTCTGTAGGAGCCCTAGTGCTGTTTGTCTATAAGGAGGGGAAGGCCGGCTTGCGTTTCTGCGTAGACTATAGAGGCAGTAACGCAATTACTAAAAAGGACCGGTACCCCCTACCCCTTATTAAGGAGACTCTCGGACGGATTAGCAAGGCAAAGTAGTTTACTAAGCTTAACGTAGTCTTAGCTTTCTACAAGATACGGATTAAGGAAGGTTGTAAATAGATAACTGCCTTCTGTACAAGATATAGTCTTTTTGAGTAGCTTGTTACCCCCTTTAGCCTTACCAATGCACTAGCAACCTTCTAAAGGTATATTAATAAATCCTTGCAAGGGTTACTAGACGACATCTGCTCGGCGTACCTCGACGACACCCTAGTTTTTACGGACAGCACCTATGCAGATTACATACAGGACGTTAAGAAGGTGCTAGACAGACTGTAGCAGGCTAGCTTATACCTCGACATCGACAAATGTAAATTCGGTGTCTAGTATACGAAATACCTAGAGTTTATAATTAAGGCAGGGAAAGGCATTAGCATAGATAAGAAAAAGATTAATGCTATTAAGCAATAGAAGCCGCCTACGAACATTAAGGGCGTACGGGAATTTCTTAGGTTTGCCAACTTCTACCGCCAGTTTATACGGAACTACTCGGAGATCGTACGCCCCCTTGTCGAGCTAATATACAAGGACAAGCAGTTTAAATAGACTAACGAGTGCGAGATAAGCTTTAACAAGCTAAAGGAGCTCTTTACTACAGGACCAACGCCTGCTGCCTTCGACCTAGAACGTACGACAATACTAGAAACCGACTCCTTAGGGTATTGCATTAGAGGTATCCTGTTATAGGTAGGCTCGGACGGACTCCTGCACCTATACATATATTTCTCTAAGAAGAACTCCCTAGCTAAGTGCAACTACCCTATCTACGACAAGGAATTGCTAGCAGTCGTACAGTGTTGCAAAGTATAGGATAGAGAACTCTGCTTAGTACCCGAGTTCCTCGCCCTAACTAACTACAAGAATCTAGAGTACTTTACGCAGCCCCGGAAGCTGTCTAAGAGGCACGTACGATAGGCAATATACCTAAGCCGGTTCAATATAAGGCTCTAGTATTGCAAGGGCAAGGACAACAGCAGGGCTAATGCGCTATCCAGAAGGGACTAGGACATGCCAACGATGTACGAGGACGACTGGCTAAAGTTACGAACATTCTAGATGTTTAAGGAGGAACCAGGCAAGGAGACTATCCGCCTAGCAGCGACACACCTATAGGAACCCCAACTGCAGGTATAGGAAGAGGCAGTAGAGAAGGACGAGGTATACTAAGGGGCCTGTACAGAGATCTAGGGAGGGCAGCGGAAGCTCCTAGCAGAGCTCTATCTTAAGGTATCGGCAGCAGAGTGCTAAGTAGACGAGGAGAACAACCTAAAGTTCAGGAATCGGACTTAGGTCCTAGCAGACGAGAAGCTCTATACGAGCTTAATACAACAGGCGCACGAATCTATAGCAACCGGGCACCTAGGGCGTAAGGAAACGTACAGCATCGTTACTAGGGACTACTACTAGCTAGCGATAGCGAAGGACATCTGTAGGTTCGTACAGAACTGCGATGTATACAGACGGACGAAGCCCTAGCAGGAGCTAAAGCATAGGCTGCTAAAACCCCTACTAATGCCAGACCGGCCCTAGCAAGACCTAACAGTAGACTTTATTACAGACCTCCCTAAGAGTAACGGACAGAGGAACATTATAGTAGTAACAGACAAGCTAACGAAGGAGGTAATACTAGAGTAAATAGACTCTATTACAGCTAAGGACACTGCCTAGGCATTTATACGAACGACGTTTAGCAAGCACAGCTTCCCTTAGTTAATTGTGTCTGTAAGGGCTTAACAATCTTAGTTTAGAAACTTAAGGTTGGGTATCTATATAAAGGAACTAATAGGCAGTTCCTTCGTCGTCTGCTGCTATACAATTTGTATCTACGAAGCTAAGCTAGCAATTCCCTCTATGCAGGGATGCAAGATTTATACTCTATACAGAGGATCGGAAGTTCTCCCTCTATATAGTAGTGCAGAGTTTTCCCTCTGTTTAGAGGGGCGGTAATTCCCCTCTGTATAGGGCTATAGGGTTCCCCTCTGTATAGGAGTGTAGTCCTGTCGGTAATTCCGTACAGAGGGTAGGGTCGTACTAGTACCGCTAAGTCGCAGTCCTTAGGACGACAGCTGGCTTAGGTCGGGTCTAGGACCTGGCCTAGGCTAGGCGGCGCCCCCTAACAATACCCCCCCCCTCCCTTCTTGTAGTGCCCTTTTTCCGTATAGCAGCGTGCCGTACACCCTTAGCTCCTGCTGTTTCTTTGCTAGGTCGCGACTTCCTATTTTCGTCCGGCCGTCTATATAGTCGTCGCTTATTGCCTACTGGGTCGTAGTTGCCTCCTAGCTATTTTACCTAGTTGTAGCAGCTGCCCTAGTTGCTATTGCCTCTTATAGTAGGCAGCTACCTCCTCCCTAAATTCTAAGCCTCTCCCCTCTCTTTCCCTCTCCCTTTTCTTTCTATTCCTGCCTGTCTCCCCCTTCTACGCTGTCTACTGTCTACTACCGTCTACCGTCTACTACCGTCTACCGTCTACTGTCTACTCCGGCCCTACTATTAGCTACTACCCGCTACTACTAGTTACTACTACCCCTAACTACTACTAGTTACCCCTACCTACTAGCTACTATTATATCGTCCGCCCTGTCCGGCTATGCTCGCTATAACTCCCTTATAGTAGCTGGCTCCTCCTCCTCTGCTCGTCTAGCTAGGGTCCCCTTCTATTTCTGCCTCTAGTAGTAGAATCCTTAATTTAATTAGCAGCTTCGCTTCCGGTTCGTACAGATTCCCGTCTTCTGTATAGTCTAAGCTAACATCTTAGGTGCTACACTAACGAGCAGCAGGACGCGGCCGAGCTATCCTACTACGCCTTCTAGTGTAACCCCGCCCAGGTTACGCCTTAGCAGGTAGCTATAGCCTGTACGTTGTACATTAACGCTATTCTTATTGCTACCTAGGGCTAGTCCTACGCCCCCTGCCCCAACTCTCCCTAGCCCTTACTTGGCCTATACCGCCTCCTAGGCTTCTGGGCCGGGGTATATACCTCGTATAAGTGGAAGGATAGCTCCCTCTACTGCCCCTACCGCCGTCTAGGAGAGGCGCGTAGGGGTAGGGGGGTGCCTCTGCTCCCTAGGGCTAGCCTAGGTAGGGGTCCTGCCGGGCGGGAGGTAATTGAGATTTTAGATAGGGAGCCGGCCGCCCTAGTCCTATAGGGTAGTAGCTAGTAAGCCTCCCTCCCCCCTCCCTCTCCCCCCTATAGGTAGTATAAGAAATTTTAGACAGTTCTGCTCTTAACTCCTCTTATTCCTACTTTCCTTCCTACCTTTTTCCTAGCTGTTCCCTTCCTCTAGCCCTTCTTCTGCATAGTGTTGTACGATGTCGTATTAGTAGGATCCTATAGTGTCCTACGTCGTAATTCTCGATCCTTTAGTAACTTAAGTTGCTAGCGGCTGCCCTGTCCTTAGGGTAGATCGTGCCCCTTTTCCGCTATACAGTATAGTGTTACTGTAACTAGGTACGGGGGTAGTTCTCCTCCTACCTGTCCAGCGCGGTTGTATTATATAGGGCTTCGTACAGTTCCTATATAGGCTATGCCTATCCTCTCTATTTTACTAAGTACTCTACTATCCCCTGCTTCCTTCGGCTCTTAAGGACTCCTTCTACCTCGTACTCTTCCTAGCCCTTAGTTAATATCGCCAGTAGGCGCGCATTATCCGTTGTCTAGTGCGGCAGGGGGTCTGTATTCGCTGGCCGAACAAGGTCTACGTAAAAGACTAGGTAGATTCCTAGGGGAGTGTTAAGTCGTACAGCATATGTCCCTACTAGTCGGACTACTGTAAACTTCCGGTTCTTCCAGTCTAGCTTCTTGCTCGGTCGGTCTGTACGGATGTTGCGCTAGTTTAGCCAGACCTTATCCCCTGCCTCGTACCTTAGTGCAGCCTGTCGTCCCTTGTTAGCCTGCTCTTCTGTATTCTATTAAGCTATAGCTAGGCTTGCCTTCGCCTATTAATAGGCGTTCGTAATCGTCCGTACGATAGCCTCTCCCTGCTAAATTAGGGATCGTACGGGGCGCAGGGTGTTACTACTTAGGGTCGGTAGGAGCGGGGAATGGTCGTATTCATAGGTTGTAAAGAAAGGGGACAGTCCTGTAGCATCGGCCGTACAGCTGTTAATAGCCAGCTCCGCTATAGGGAGAAGTCGGTTCCAGTTCGTCTAGTTATAGTTGACGTACGCTCGGAGGTACGCTTCCAAAGTTGAATTAACCCTCTCCGTCGCCCTGTCTGTCTGCAGGTGCTATACAGTCAATAGGCAACGTTCTACCTTTAGCAACTGGCAGATCCTTGCCCAGAGCTGGCTCGTAAACTGTGTCCCCCGGTCTAATACAATTGACCTAGGGAAACCGTGCTTGCTAAACGTTGTCTGTATAAAGGCCTAGGCAGCGTCTTTGGCCGTAATAGAGTCTATCCCCTCTAGTATTACCCCCTTCATTAACTTGTCTGTAACTACTATAATGTTTCGCCGTCCGTCGCTCTTAGGGAGGTCCGTAATAAAGTCTACTGTTAGATCTTGCTAGGGCCGGTCCGGTATCGGCAGGGGCTTTAGCAGCCTATACTTTAGCTCGCGCTAGGGCTTCGTCCGTCCGCACACATCGCAGTTCTGTACAAACCTGCGAATATCCTTCGCTATCGCCAGCTAGTAGTAGTCCTAGGCGACAATGCTGTACGTCTCCTCGCGCCCTAGGTGCCCGGTAGCTATAGAGTTATGCGCCTGTTGTATTAAGCTCGTCCGGAGCTTCTCGTCTGCCAAGATCTATATCTGATTTCTGAACTTCAGGTTGTTCTCCTCGTCTACTAAGCACTTGGCTGCTGACACCTTAAGATAGAGCTCGGCTGGGAGCTTCCGTTGCCCTCCCTAGATCGCTGTACAGGCCCCTCGGTATACCTCGTCCTTTTCTACTGCCTCTTCCTATGCTTGCAGTTGGGGTTCCTATAGTTGTGTCGCTACTAGGCGGATAGTCCCCTTGCCTGGCTCCCCCTTAAACATCTGGAATGTTCGTAACTTTAGCCGGTCGTCCTCGTACGTCGTTGGCATATCCTGGTCCTGTCTGTTGCGGCAGTGAAAAGAGGTAGGACAGATTAATAGGGTGGACCCTGGATTTCGGCTCGGCCCCTTCCGGGATTTAGGTTCCGGAACGGACCGAGCCGGGCCTTGGCACCACCACCTTACGGAAGTCTACTACTACTACTATATAGATTCCTTTCCCTCCTTAGTTCGAGATATAGTTATTAAAACAGCCGTATTGAACCTTATCTGCGCGCTCGGATTGTTGCAGTAGTAGAAAGAGGTGGGACAGATTAATGGGGTGGACCCTGGATTTCGGCTCGGCCCCTTCCGCGATTTAGGTTCCGGAACGGACCGAGCCGGGCCTTGGCACCACTACCTCTACGGAAGCCTACCACTACTACTACATAGATTCCTTTCCCTCCTCAGTTCAAGATATAGTTATTAAAACAGCCGTATTGAACCTTATCTGCGCGCTCGGATTATTATATCTCAAACTTACTCTCTACACTAACCCCGCGCTGCGCGAAAGGGCCTGTCGAACCATCCAGAAACCCGAATAACGCACGCGCACCTATATACACCAAGACAACAACCCCCAAAGGCACTGTAAGAAGATAGAAGGCTTCTTAGCGGTAGAGAGCGGCGTTATAGGCCGCAGCAGAAGCAGAAAAGGAAAGGCTAACAGAGCGAGCAGGCGCTCCAGTGTTATTGATAATAAGATCATTATTAGCGGTTTTACAGCGGAAGAGACTGCAGAGATCAAGGAACAAATAAGCGAATACAAGAAGATCCACGACTGCACGATCGAGGAACTCCAAGACTATATAAACGAGAATATAATAGGAAAGGTCTACGATAGTATAGACCTTATTAAGACGCTGTTCTACAGAACGCTGGAAGAGAACAGGCAACTAAGAGAAGAAACTAAAGCGGTAAGGGCCGAAAAGGAATCGGCAGAGACTATTATCGACGTGTTAGAAAACCAGGCGGCGAATCGACTAACGCAACTAAAGGCGCTAAAGGATTAACTAGCTAATATAGAAGCAGCGAAGTTGTCGCCGCTACTGCAGCGAGAAACCTACGCGGAGACCGCCTTACTAGCGGCCTATAGTCAAGGTAGCACCCTAATAACATTATTGCTGGACCTGCCGGCGTTTAGAGGCAGAGACCCTAAAGACTGGGAAGCGTTTAAGAAGAAGATAAAGAATAAGATAGACTGCGACTACGCTGGAAACAGTGCCGGAGATAGATTGGCGTACCTGGAATCGCGATTGGAAGGTAAAGCTTTTTCGCTAGTAGCGGACCTGGAAGAGGCGACCGCCGAGGAAGCGATCAAAGCACTGGACCAGCGCTTCAGAGACCCATTCCGAAAGAAGACAGCCTGTAAGCAGCTGGACAAGATCAATTAGAACCGGCAGACGTTTGAAGAATTCTACGGACTATTTAGAAAATATGCGATTAGGGCCTAAGTGGCAGAAGGTAAGCAGCTCTACCTACTAAGGCAGAAGCTGAACCCTGAACTGGCCGCCGCTATAGCGTCGGTGGAAGACGAAGACCTTAAGAGTTTCGTGCACCGAGCGAGAGTTACTGTGAGAAACCTGAACGTATACGGAAAATCGACGACACGTAAACCGGCTTAGAAGCCGTCGCCAAATGGAACCAGAGCCCCCGTCCTATACCGACAACGCCCCTAGCAGCTATTTAATTCGCAGCGTTCGTCGTTCGTCCCTACCTGCTACGCGTGCGGAAAGCCCGGCTATATCGCTACGAGATGCCAAGCAACGGCACAGCAGAAGCAGGAGTATCGAGCAACGAAGCCGCTGCCGCCACTAAGAAAGACTATACAAGCTATAGAGCCGGCTCCGAACGACACTGACAGCGTAGACGGTGGAGTGCAGTTAAGAATTATAGGAAAAGACCAGCTGGACGGATAGGCCCCCTATCCAGCATAGACGACAGGGCATTAACGCGAACTACGTCGACGAAAGAGAGCATCAATAGCTGCAGCGATCCGCTATCGGCTGCGGTGGAAGTGAACACAGAAACAGCTATTATCCTTCTAATTACTGTCCACCCCCTTTACAGATCGAGCAAACCACTTTAGCTAAGAGCTTTTATCGATACCGGAGCCCTTATTGGAGCAGCCATCTACTATCGGCTAGTTCAGAAGCTGATAAATAAATACGGCTATCCGGTGGAACTGGCGTCGCCGACAAAGATTTCGGCATATAACGGACAAGACACGGAAAGCGTTACGCACTACGTGCTGCTAAAGACTACCTTGGCTGGTCGCACTACCCTAAGCAACGGCACCGCCGCTACCGTAGCCGAATCGAAAGTCGCGGCTGCCAATGTAACCCCGTCCGATCGTTCCGAACCCCTGGTTACCGTCAGAATAACGAGTTCAGAAGCTATAACGACCCTCGCGAGGTCGCCGGACAATAAGATTTACGCTATCTTAATAAAAGACATCGAAGACTACTGGAAGATAATAACGGAAGAAGAAGTGGATCCCCTAGAAGTGCTGCCAAACGAGCTCTATAGTTACGCTAACGTCTTCTTAAAAGCCGACTCTAACCTATTGCCGCTCTATCGACCGGAATATAACAACAAGATCCGACTAAAAGAGGGGGCTACGCTGCCGAGAACCGAGCCCCTAAGACGACTGTCACCGGCGGAACTGGACCAGGTAGAGGTGTTCGTTCGCGAGAACCTAGCGAAGAAATTTATTACGCCGAGCTCTGCCAAATACGCGTTACCGATTCTTTTCGTAAGGAAACCAGGGGGTGGTCTGCGACTCTGCGTAGACTATCGAGGCCTTAACGAGGTTACTAAGAGAGACGTATACCCGCTGCCGCTGATCGATGAGACTATACAGCGCGTAGCAAAGGCTAAGTAGTTTAGCAAGCTAGACATCCGCCAAGCGTTCTATCGACTAAGGAACGAAGAAGGGCAGACAGAAGACCTTACGACGTTCGCGACGCGTATAGGCAATTTCAAGTAGTTAGTAATGCCTTTCGGACTCACCAACGCGCTGGCGGTGTAGCAACGCTTTATAAACCACACCTTTATAGACATGCTGGAACGGTTCGTGTCTATCTATCTGGACGACATCCTTATCTATACAGATAGAACGAGAGAGCAACACACGGACTACATCGAGAAGGTGATAACCAGGCTTCGCAAGGTCGGACTAAATGCGGACACGAAAAAGAGCGAGTTCTACTAAACCGAGGTCAAATATCTCGGTCTTATCGTTGGAAGAGATAGAGTTCGTATAGACCCCTTAAAGGTCGCCGCTGTCGCCGAATGGAAGCAGCCGAAGTCTGGAAATACTACGCAAATTAGGGCGTTTCTCGGCTTCTGCAGCTACTATCGACGGTTCATTAAGGACTTTAGCAAGATAGCAAGACCCCTGAACGAGGCACTAAAGAAAGAGGCCGCCGGCCTATAGAATAAGAAGTGCACGGAAGCTTTCGTACGGCTGAAAGAAGCAGTAGCTTCGGCGCCGGTTCTGGCGCACTTCCGACCGGAAAAGACGATCTATATAGAAACGGACGCTTCCGATACAGTGACGGCAGGGGTCCTTTCTCAATATAGCGACGACGAAACCCTCCATCTAGTAGCCTTCTTTAGCAAGTCCATAAATAATGCTAAACGAAACTACGCTATCTACAATAAGGAGCTGCTAGCGATTATTCAGGCCTTCGAGGAGTGGAAGCTAGAGCTTATAGCTGGAAAGAGCACGGTCCAGGTCCTTACGGACCACCAGTCGCTAACCTACTTTATAAAGACGCAGAAGCTTTCGCGACGTTAAGCACGGTAGGCTGCCTACATATCTGGGTTTAACTTTAAGATTACCTATCGACTAGGGGCTCAAAACGGAAAGACTAACGCGCTAACGCGAAGGGAAGGAAAACCCAGCCGCGCGAAAGAAGATCCTAATATGTTCCAGAAGGTATTGACCGAGCGGATAGTAGACGCAGAGGTGCTGAAAGAGGTAGGGGTCTGCGCAGTAGAGCCGGCCCCTAAGGAAGAAACTCTCTACGAAAAGGTAAAGAAGCTTAACCAGCAACAGAAACTCGGCAAAACCGGTTCAGGGAAGCTGATAGTTCCGGAAGAACTAATTACTAAGGTCGTCCAACTGGTCTATAGCTCTAAAGACGTTGGTTACGCCGGCTCGAAAAAGACAATAGAAGCCGTAAGGACGACCTACTAGTTTCCGCAGATCTACGAACGGATCCACCGATTCATCGCTAATTGCTACGTGTGTAGAGCCGTAAAGCTACGTTACGGTCTTCCAGCCGGTCTGCTAAAGCCACTTCCAATCCCCGAGAAACTGTAGCAACACATTACGATGGACTTCGTAACCGGCCTGCCGGATTCAGATAGATATAACGCTACGCTAAACGTAGTAGATAGGCTGAGCAAAGAACGACACTTCATCCCCTGCCGAGCGAGAGACGAAGGAACTACTGCAGAAGAGACCGCACGGATGTTAATTCAATACGTATAGAAGCACTATAGCCTGCCGGACACTATTACTACGGATAGGGGTCCTCAATTCACTGCCGACGTATAGAAAGCCATTAACCAAGCTCTTGGAATTAGTGGAAAGCTTAGCACGGCCGCTTACCCGCAGACCGACGGTTAATCTAAAGTGGCTAACAGAGAGATAGAGCGATATCTACGAACCTTCTGCGGCCATCACTAAGAAGAATAGGTTAGAGTGTTGCCAATAGCTGAATTCTGCGCGAACTCAGCACGTTTAGAAGCCACCTCGCTGGCGCTGTTCGAAATAACGCATAGCTATCTTCCGAGAATAAGCTTCTATCTGCCAAGCGACGCCAGCTTGCCGGAGCTTTCTACCGCTACGTCGTCAAAGAGAGTCGCCGCCGCGGCGGCAGAAGCGCTCCGATCTTAAATAGAAGAAGCTATCAAGGTAGCGAAGAAAGCGATAGAATCAACTTAGGAGAAGATAGTGACTCGAGCTAATAGAAAAAGGTCACTAATAGAATTCGAGGAAGGCCAAAAGATATAGCTCAACACACGAAACCTAAGGATGAAAGGCAACGCCAAGCTTAATCCACACTACGTAGGTCCGTTCAAGATAATAGAAAAGAGGTCGCCGGTGACCTATCGGCTCCAGCTACCAAAATCGTTCCGGATCTACGATGTCTTCTATTTGGACCTGTTAAGCTTGGACCCTAAGGACGGCCTGCCGGAACAGGGGTTCGCCGAACCCCTGCCTATCGAGATGGATAGTAAGGAAGAAGAGTAGGAGGTAGAAGATGTAATCGACGTAAAGAAGATAAGGGGGTCCATTAAAGCGAGGATCTCGTAGAAGGGGTAGCTGGAAGACTACGAATAGTATCTAGTCGAAAATCTACAGAACTCGGCGGAACTGTTAAGAGAGTTTTACGTACAGAATCCAAAGAAGCCGAAACCCGGATAGCTCCGAAACTGTCGACTCCCAAAAGAGATAGAAGAAAAACAACGAAGCCGTGTCCGCTCTATCGGCGCAGTAGCCGAAGAAGACAATCGTAACAGTCGCTTTCGGGGAGGCCTTCGACTTAGCCACTACCTACCACCGAATCGGCCGCCAGCTCGCTAACGCTGTAGCGTGCCAGCGCCGCCGACCCTGTAGTAGGCGAAGGCTTTGGTAGAGAAAGAAAAAGAAGAAGAGATAGAGCTGCGGAAAGATCTATATAGACCTTCCGCCGGCGCACAGACCAGCTACGCCGTAGCTTAGATAACCTACGGCTGAGATTAGATAGCACAGATCAGGCGCACCGATCACATAAACGCCAAGTAAAGGACCTTAGATGCGGATAACGTAAGAAATTCAAGAAGCGATAGAAGACGGAAGGGTGACATTACCGTTAAAGAGGATTTTTGAGAAAGAGGCAACGAATCAAAAAAAAAAAAGTGGAGATTTTAGGATGGATAGGAGGACTAAGCGGTCAAGGGCGACCGCTAGTAAGGGAGGGGGGTAGTGTTGCGGTGGTAGAAAGAGGTGGGACAGATTAATAGGGTGGACCCTGGATTTCGGCTCAGCCCCTTCTAGGATTTAGGTTCCGGAACGGACCGAGCCGGGCCTTGGCACCACCACCTTACGGAAGTCCACTACCACCACTACATAGATTCTTTTCCCTCCTCAGTTTGAGATATAGTTATTAAAACAGCCGTATTAAACCTTATCTGCGCGCTCAGATTACTGTCTAGACAGTACATCGGCCCTGCTGTTGTCCTTACCCTTGCGATACTGGAGTCTTATATTAAACCAGCTTAGATACATTGCCTATCGTACGTGCCTCTCGGACAGCTTCCAGGGTTAAGTGAAGTATTCCAGATTCTTGTAGTCCGTTAAGGCAAGGAACTTAGGCACTGAGCGGAGTTCTCTATCCCAGGCTTCGCAACACTATACGACTGCCAGCAACTCTTTGTCGTAGATAGGGTAATTGCACTTAGCTAGGGAGTTCTTCTTAGAGAAATACGCGCATAGGTGTAGGAGTCCGTCTGAGCCTACCTGTAACAGGATACCCCTAATACAGTACCCTAAGGAGTCAGTTTCCAGTATTGTCGTACGCTCCAGGTCGAAGGCGGCGAGCGTTAGTCCTGTAGTAAAGAGCTCCTTTAGCTTGTCGAAGCTCTTATCGCATTCGTCCGTCTATTTGAACTGCTTGTCCTTGTGCATTAGCTTAACTAGGGGGCGTACGATCTCCGAGTAGTTCCGTATAAACTAGCAGTAGAAGTTGGCGAGCCCAAGAAATTCCCGTACGCCCTTGACATTCGTAGGAGGCTTCTATTGCTTAATAGCATTAATCTTCTTCCTATCTATACTGATGCCTTTCCCTGCCTCGATAATAAAACCTAGGTATTTCGTACGTTGGACGCCGAATTCGCATTTGTCAATGTCGAGGTATAAGCCAGCCTGCTGCAGTCGGTCCAGCACCTTCTTGACATCTCGTACGTAATCTGCGTAGGTGCCGTCTGTAAAAACCAGGGTGTCGTCGAGGTATGCTGAGCAGATGTCGTCTAGTAACCCTTATAGGGACTTGTTAATGTACCTTTAGAAGGTTGCCGGTGTATTGGCAAGGCCGAAGGGGGTAATAAGCTACTTAAAAAGACCGTATCTCGTACAGAAGGCAGTTATCTATTTACAGCCTTCCTTAATCCGTATCTTATAGAAGGCCGAGACTACGTTAAGCTTAGTAAACTACTTCGCCTTGCTAATCCGTCCGAGAGTCTCCTTAATAAGGGGTAGGGGGTACCGGTCCTTCTTAGTAATCGCGTTAATGCCTCTGTAGTCTACGCAGAAACGCAATCCGGCCTTCCCCTCCTTATAGACAAACAGTACTAGGGCTCCTGCAGAGGACGTACTGGCCTAAATAAACCCTTTGGTAAGCAGGTCGTCCAGTGTCTTGCGCAGTACTAGGAGTTCTCTAGAGGACATTCTATATAGCGGTCCGTATAGTACCTCTAGCAGGCCCCTATCCGGACGGGGTTCTAGCTGGATGTTATAGTCAATCCCTTCCCCTTAATGTAGCGGCAGCTTCGAGGCCGACTTCGGCTCGAAGAGGTCTAGGTATCGAGCATACTCCCTTAGGAGCTTCGTACAGGGGTTCGTTACTTCCTTAGGTGCCAATGCCTTCTCGATGTCCGCCGTTGCCGTGTTGATTTCGGCCTTAGCATTGCTACCTTGCGGGATCCTCCCCTGGTCCTGGATCCTCTGCTTTATTACTGCCAGGTACAACCGTCCTCGTCCGACGTCCAGCTTGCCCCTCTAGCGCTCTATCTAAGGTTTCCCTAGTATTAGGTTATACCCTAGCTTGTCCTGTACGACATAGAGGTATAAGTCCTGCTTATAGTGTCCCTGTACCTCTATCGTTACTTTCACTATGTAGGTAATGTCCGATCCTCGCCCGGTAATGCCCAGTATGCGTACAGGTACCGTAGGGGTCGTCTTAATCCGATGTCTCTGTACGAAGTCTTTGCTAATTACTCTATACACTAAACATCCTGTGTTAATCAATGTCTGCGCTATTGCAGACCTGTTTAACGTCGGCCGTACGATAAACGGCGTCGTCGTTATGTAATTGCTCTTTAAAGATAGCTAAGTAATGCTTTAATTTAGCAGTCTATCTCGTACCTGCCTCTAGCAGAGTCTTCGCTTAGAGGCTACTCTTTTCCCGACTCGTCGTCGTTCGAGTAGGACTCTTAATCTTCTCGTTAAGGCGCCGCAGTTGCTACCCTTGCAGTAGTCGGCCGTCCCCTAGGTCTCTCTGCTAGCAGAAGCCTGCAATTCCGTACAGTATGGCCCATCTTGCTACACTAGTAGCAGCTCCCTTCTGCTCGTCTCTTGTTAAGGGTGGCTGTGTCTACCTATTGCGCCTTTTTGGTAGCGGCCCTTAGCCGTACGGTAGCTGCTGCCGCTACCCTCGTCGTTGTCGGTTCCTAGTCTATAGCGTCTGTCTGTCGCTAGGGGGGTTGTCTTATCTCCTAAGCGCGGCCTATCTGTCTAAGCCTGCGCTGCTAGTCGTCGACTATCCTAAGGAGGTCGCAGAATTCCTCGTACGTAGCTGGTCGCATTACGCCTACTAGCCCCGTTATAATCTCCTTGGAGAGGCCTACCTCTAAAGAGGTAATTTTTATCCTGTCCTCCTATTAGAGACCTCCTGCTTCTGCCAAAGTCTAGTTAAATTCCGCGAGAAATTCTTGTATAGTCTTACGTCCTTGTTTTATCGTGTTGACCTGTAGGAGTGCTCGGCTCTCGCAGTCCAGGTCCTTGTAGCTCTTATCTAGAGCTGCCTAGAGCATCGTCGTCGTAGCTATTGCTAGGTTGGCAATAGCTGTCTTGTAGTACAGCAGAATTCGTGCTGCCGCCCTGCCCTTTAACCTCCTAAAGAGGTAAACTACCTTGTCTAGCTCGGTTAGGTATGCTCCTAAGTCGACTAGGAGCTTAGAACGCATCTAAGCAGCCTAGGAGGGGTACTTAGCCGGAGCCTCGCCATCGTACGTAGAGACGTCGGGGAGTTTGCTCTTAGGGGTCGGGGTGTAGGTTATTGTGTTCGTCGTCGTCGTAGGGGTCGGATCGCGATCGGACGCCCTAAGCTGTCGTAGCTCCTGTTCCTGCTAGGAAATTATCGCGGCCTAATGGCTTACTTGTTGTTCGAGTTGCCTCTTGCTTTCCAGCAGCTCCTCGTACACGCGGTGCATATGTCCCTCTATAGCTGTAGTTTCTATAGGGATGTCGCTGTCTATCTTTGTTTTATTACTGCGGTTACCGACAGTGCGATCAGTTCCTAATGTAAGGGGCCCAAGAATCTTAGTTCAGAAACTTAAGGTTGGGTATCTACATAAAGGAACTGATAGGCAGTTCCTTCGTCGTCTGCTGCCGTACGATTTGTACCTACGAAGCCAAGCTAGCAATTCCCCCTTTGTGCAGGGGTGCAAGGTTCACCCTCTGTACGGAGGATCGGGAGTGATGTAACGCGGTACACTTAAGCCAAAAGGGACTGGTTAAGTAACTCGGAAGTGACTTGACCAATGTGTACTAGATATATGAACCTTGGCAAGCCATAGTAATAACACGGGCCAACCTACCCTGTATTACTACCCCCTGCGCTACAGGCTTACGACCTCGTAAGCTGCGCTTACTTACAGGCTACATATACTATTGCACAGCCCCCCTATGCAGCATACGCAATCAACCCCCCCCGGCAGGTCTGCACACAGCTAGCTGGACCTTTACTAGGTCTGCCTTATTCTGTACGGAGTGGTAGACAAACGGACATACGTTAACGCTGCTTCCACTCTCCTATTAAAAGATGCGCCCCCTGGGAATTGAACCCGGGCCTTTTATTGTACACTTTTAGCAGTTACTTCTAAGTTAAGTAATATAACGCGGTACACTTAAGCTAAAAGGGACTGGTTAAGTAACTCGGAAGTAACTTGACTAATGTGTACCAGATATATAAACCTTGGCAAGGCATAGTAATAACACGGGCCAACCTACCCTATATTAGGGAGTTACCTCCTCTGTACAGTAGTGCAGACTTTTCCCCCCTATTTAGAGGGGCAGTAGCTCCCCTTTGTGTAGGACTGTAGTGTTCTCCCTCCGTACGGGAGTAGGGTCCTGTCGGTGGTTCCGTACAGAGGGTAGGGTCGTGCTGGCGCTGCTAAGTCGCAGTTCTTAGGGCGACGGTTGGCTTAGGTCAGGTCCAGGACCTGGGCCGGGCGGCGCCCCCTAACAGTTACAGTCCTTAGGGCGACGGCTAGCTTAGGTCTAGGACCTAGGCTAGGCGGCGCTCTCTAACAATACCCCCCTCCCTTCTCGTTATAGTTCTTCTATATAATAGCGAGTCGTATAGCCTTAGGGGATCCTCTAGCGGGTAGCGCTTTCTCGTCTTCGCCTAGGCCTTGCCTGTCGACCTCCCTCTCCGCTAGTTTAACCTTTAGTTGTCCTCCTAGATCCGCAGGCAGGGAAGGCAGGTAGTGCTAGATCGCTTCTACCTAAACTTAACTGATTCTGTTTGCTAATTTAGCGACGCCAAGGCCGAGGCTAAGGAGGCCTGCGAGTAGTTATAAAGGTGCAGGAGGTGCCCGGTCCCCCTGTTCGCTCTCCTCCTACTCTCTAGCCCTTAACTATGCAATCCGCGTCCTAACTGTATAGTCTAGCGCTACCGGGCTATTTGGCTCTGTCCCTGCCCCTTAGTCGTTGTCCAGAGTTTTACTCCTAGGTAGAGGTGCCTGCCTTTGTCTAGTCGTCTAGTAGGCCGTCGCTCGTACAGCTCCTAGTTCGTAGTTGCCTTGTTTGTCCTCCCTTATATAGTAGTAGCAGCTGCCCTAGTTCTTATTGCCCTATAAGGCAGGCAGCTACTATCCTGTATATAAACCCCTTTCCTCTCTCTTTTCTTCTCTTTCTCCTTTATCTCCTATCTGCTACCCGTCCGCCCTGCTGTCTGCTACTACTGCTATTACTACTATTACCAGTTATCTACTAACTACTACTACTAGCTACTATCGTTATGCTACCTGTCTCGTCCGGCTGTTCCTGCCGTGTCTCTCTTATAGCTGTTAGCTCTCTTTCTACCTGTTCGGCTAGTGTCCCCTCCTCTTTTTACCTCTAACAATAGGGTGCTTAGCTCTACTAGCAGCTTCGCTTCCGGTTCGTACAGGCCCTCGCCTTCCGTCCAGTTTAAGCTAACGACTCGGGTGCTACATTAACTAGTAGCAGGGTCTTGTTAAGCTACCCTTTTGTTTCCTCTAGTGCTAGAGCCCCTGCCGGCTAGGAGGTAATTGAGATTTCGGGTATAGAGTTAGTTGCCCTAGGTCCTAGGGGCAGTGGCTAGTTAGCTACCTTAAGGTAGTATGTAAAAGTTTTCAGACAGTGTTGCTCTCGTTCTCCTCTTATTCCTACCTATCTTACCTGCCTCCTGACCGTCCCCTTCTTCCTGCCCTTCTTCTGTATAGTGTCGTACAGTGTAGTGTCGGTAGGATCCTGTAGTGTCCTATGTCGTAATTCTCAATCCTTTGGCAACCTAAGTTGTTAGCAGCTGCCCTGTCCTTAGGGTAGATCGTGCCCCTTTTTGCTGTACAGCGCAGTGTTACTGTAACTGGGCAGGGGAATAGTTCTCCTCCTACCTGTCTAGCGTAGTTGTATCTTGTAGGGCCTTATATAGTTCCTATATAGGCTCTGCCTATCCTCTCTATTTTACTAGGTACTCTACCCTCCTCCGCTTTCTTCGGCTCTTAAGGATTCCTTCTACCTCGTATTCTTCCTAGCTCTTCGTTATAATCGCTAGTAGGCGCGCGTTATCTGTCGTCTAGTGTAGCAGGGGGTCTGTGTTCGCTAGCTGTACGAGGTCTATGTAAAAGATTAGGTAGATTCCTAGGGGAGTGTTAGGTCGTACAGCGTATGTCCCTACTGGTCGGACTACTGTAAACTTCCGGTTCTTCCAGTCTAGCTTCTTGCTCGGTCGGTCTGTACGGATGTTGCGCTGGTTTAGCTAGACCTTATCCCCTGCCTCGTACCTTAGTGCCGCCTGCTGTCCCTTGTTGGCCTGCTCTTCTGCATTCTGTTAAGCTATAGCTAGGCTCGCCTTTGCCTATTAGTAGGCGTTCGTAATCGTCCGTACGATAGCCTCTCCCTACTGAATTAGGGATCGTACAGGGCGCTGGGTTTCACTACTTAGGGTCGGTAGGAGCGGGGAGTAGTCGTATCTATAGGCTATAAAGAAGGGGGCCAATCCTATAGCATTAGCTATACGGCTATTATGTAAGGGGCCCAAGGATCTTGGTTTAGAAGCTTGAGGTTGGGTATCTACATAAAGGAACTGATAGGCAGTTCCTTCGTCGTCTGCTCTGTACGATTTGTACCTACGAGGCCAAGCTAGCAATTTCCCCTTTGTGCTAGGGTGCAAGGTTTACCCTCCGTACAGAGGGTCGGGGGTTACCTCCTCCGTACAGTGGTGCAGGGTTTCCCCCCTCTAATCTAAGGGGCGGTAGCTCCCCTTTGTGCAGGACCGTAGTGTTCTCCCTCTGTACGGGAGTAGGGTCCTGTCGGTGGCTCCGTACGGAGGGTAGGGTCGTGCTGGCGCCGCTGAGTCGCAATCCTTAGGGCGACGGTCGGCTCAGGTCGGGTTCAGGACCTGAGCCGGGCGGCGCCCCCTAACATGTTAATAGCTAGCTCTGCTATAGGAAGGAGGCGGTTCCAATTTGTCTGGTTATAGTTAACGTACGCTTAGAGGTACACTTCTAGTGTCGAATTAACCCTTTCCGTCGCTCTGTCTGTCTGCAGGTGCTATGCAGTTAACGGGCGACGTTCTACCTTTAGTAACTGTCAGACCCTTGCCTAGAGCTAGCTCGTAAACTGCGTACCCCGGTCCGGATCCGAGCGCGCAGATAAGGTTCAATACGGCTGTTTTGATAACTATATCTCGAACTGAGGAGGGAAAGGAATCTATGTAGTAGTGGTGGTAGGCTTTCGTAGTAGTGGTTGCCAAGGCCCGGCTCGGCCCGGACGGGCCGAGCCGAAATTCCAAGGGTCCACCCTATTACTTAGTCCACCCCTTTCTGCTGCCGTAACACCACCCCCCTCCCTTACTAGCGGTCGCCCTCGACCGCTTAGTTACTCCAGTTATCCGAAAATTTCTACTTTTTTTTTTTAATTCCTTCTCGAAAATCCCTTCTAACGGTAATGTTACCTCTTCCGTCTTCTATAAAAAACAACGTTCTCTTTATCGCTTCTTGAATTTCTTACGTCGTTAGCATCTGAAGTCCTTTACTTGGCGTTTATATAATCGACGCTATCTGATCTGATCTGCGGTCTTCTAAGCTGCGGCTTGGCTGGTCTGTGCGTCTCCTTAGAGGTCTATATAGATCTTTCCGCTGCGCCGTTTTTCTTCTTCTTTTTCTCTTCTACTAAAGCCTTTACCTACTACAGGGTCGGCAGCGCTAGCACGCTACGGCGTTAGCGAGCTGGCGGCCGAACCGGCGGTAGGTAGTGGCCGCGTCAAAGACCTCCCTAAAAGCGACCGTTACGATTGTCTTTATCGGCTTCCGCGCTAGTAGAGCGGACGCAGCTTTCTTCTTTTTCTTCTACCTCTTTCGGAGGTCGTCAGTTTCGGAGTCATCCGGGTTTCGGCTTCTTTGGGTTCTGCACGTAGAACTCTCTAAGCAGCTCCGCCGAATTCTAGAGGTTCTTGATTGGATACTATTTATAGTCTTCCGGCCACCCTTTCTACGAGATTCTCGCTTTAATAGACCCCCTCGTCTTCTTTACGTCCATTACGTCCTCTACCTCCTATCCTTCTTTATTACTTCCGTCTATCTTAATAGGCAGAGGTTCGGCGAACCCCTGTTCCGGCAGGCCGTCTTTAGGGTCCAAGCTTAACAGGTCCGAATAGAAGACATCGTAGATCTGGAACGATTTCGGTAGCTGGAGCCGATAGGTTACCGGCGACCTCTTTTCTATTATCTTGAACGGACCTACGTAGCGTGGATTAAGCTTGGCGTTGCCTTTCAGTCTCAGGTTTCGCGTATTGAGCTATACCTTTTGGCCTTCCTCGAATTCCAGTAGTGACCTTTTTCTATTAGCTCGAGTTACTATCTTCTTCTAAGCCGATTCTATCGCGTCTTTCGCTACCTTAATCGCTTCTTCTATCTGAGATCGTAGCGCTTCTGCCGCCGCAGCGGCGACTCTCTTTAACGACGTAGCAGTGGATAGTTCTGCGTAGCTAGGTTCGTTTAACGGCTGGAAACTTATTCTCGGAAGACAGCTATGCGTTATTTCGAACGGCGCTAGCGAGATAGCCTCTAAAGGTGTCGAGTTGGCGCAGAACTCGGCTATCGGCAACACCTTGACCCATTCTTCTTAATAATAGCCGCAGAAGGTTCGTAGATATCGTTCTATCTCGCGGTTAGCCACCTCAGACTGACCGTTAGTTTGAGGGTAAGCGGCTGTGCTAAGCTTTCTACGAATTCCGAGGGCTTAGTTAATGGCTTTCCATACGTCGGCTGTGAATTGAGGACCCCTATCCGTAGTAATAGTGTCCGGCAGCCTATAGTGCTTCTATAAGTGTTGGATTAACATTCTCGCCGTTTCTTCCGCAGTAGTTCCGTCGTCTCTCGCTCGGCAGGGGATAAAGTAGCGCTCTTTGCTTAGCCTATCCACTACGTTAAGCGTAGCGTCGTAACTATCTAAATTCGGCAGGCCGGTTACGAAATCCATCGTAATATGCTGCTACGGCTTCTCGGGGATCGGAAGTGGCTTTAGTAGACCCGCCGGAAGACCGTAACGTGGCTTCGCGGCTCGGCACACGTAGCAATTGGCGATAAACCGGTGGATCCGCTCGTAGATCCGCGGAAACCAGTAGATTGTTCTTACAGTCTGCATTGTTTTCTTCGCTCTAGCGTGGCCAATATCTATAGAGTTATAGACTAGCTGGATAACCTCTATAATCAGTTCTTCTGGAACTATCAGCTTCCCTAAGCCTGTTCTGCCGAGCTTCTGCTGCTAATTAAGCCGTTCTATCTTCTCGTAGAGCGTCTCTTCTTCGATTAGCTGCTCCAGTTCCGTCGGTTCCGGTTCGGTCTGCAGTTCTGCTGCGCAGATCCCCGCTTCCTTCAACACCTTAGCGTCTACTATCCGCTCGGTCAACACCTTCTGGAACATGTTAGGACCTTCTTTCGTGCGGCTGGCTTTTCCTTCCCTTCGCGTTAGCGCATTAGCCTTTCCGTTTTGAGCCCCTAGTCGATAGGTAATCTTAAAGTCGAACCCGGATAAGTAGGCAGCCTACCGTGCTTAACGTCGCGAAAGCTTCTGCATCTTTATAAAGTAGGTCAGCGACTGGTGGTCCGTAAGGACCTAGACCGTGCTCTTTCCAGCTATAAGCTCTGGCTTCCACTCCTCGAAGGCCTAAATAATCGCTAGCAGCTCCTTATCGTAGATAGCGTACTTTCGTTCAGCATTATTTATAGACTTGCTAAAGAAAGCCACTAGATAGAGGGTTTCGTCGTCGCTATATTAAGAAAGGACCCCTGCCGTTACTGTGTCGGAAGCGTCCGTTTCTACGTAGATTGTCTTTTCCGGTCGGAAGTGCGCCAGCACTAGCGCAGAGGCCACTGTTGCTTTCAGCCGGTTAAAGGCTTCCGTGCACTTCTTATTCTATAGGCCAGCTGCTTCTTTCTTTAGTGCTTCGTTCAGAGGTCTCGCTATCTTGCTAAAGTCTTTAATAAACCTTCGATAGTAGCTGCAGAACCCGAGAAACGCCCTGATCTGTGTAGTGTTTCCGGATTTCGGCTGCTTCCATTCCGCGACGGCGGCGACCTTCGAGGGATCCATCCGAATTCTATCTCTTCCGACGATAAGACCGAGATATTTAACCTCGGTTTGGTAGAATTCGCTCTTTTTCGTGTCCGCGTTCAATCCCACTTCGCAGAGCCTAGTTAGCACCTTCTCGATGTGGTCTATATGTTGCTCTCTCGTTCTATCCGTGTTGATAAGGATGTCGTCTAAGTAGATAGACACGAACCGCTCTAGCATGTCTATAAAGGAGTGGTTTATAAAGCGTTGCTACACCGCCGGCGCGTTAGTAAGTCTGAACGGCATTACCAGCTACTTAAAGTTGCCTATACGCGTAGCGAACGTCGTAAGATCTTCTGTTTGTCCTTCTTTATTCCTTAGTCGGTAGAACGCCTATCGAATGTCCAGTTTGCTGAACTATTCAGCTTTAGCCACTCGTTGTATAGTCTCGTCAATTAGCAGCAGCGGGTATACGTCTCTCTTAGTAACCTCGTTAAGGCCTCGATAGTCTACGCAGAGTCGCAGACCACCTCTGGGCTTCTGCACGAAAAGAATCGGTAACGCATATTCTGCTAAGCTTAGCGTAATAAACTTCTTCGATAGGTTCTCTCGAGCAAACACTTCTACCTAGTCTAGCTCGGCCGGCGACAGTCTTCTTAGGGGCTCGGTTCGTAGCAACGTAGCCCCCTCTTTTAACCTGATCTTGTTGTCGTATTCCGGCCGGTAGAGCGGCAGGAGGTTGGAGTCTGCTTTTAAGAACACGTTAGCGTAATTATAGAGCTCTACCGGCAGCACCTCTAACGGGTTCGCTTCTTCTTCCGCCATTATCTTGCAGTGGTCCTCGATGTCTTTTATCGAAATAGCGTAGATCTCGTTGCTTGGCGACTTCGCAAGGGTCGTTATAGCTTCTGAACTTATTATTCTAACGGTAGTTAGGGATTTGGAATAATCGGACGGAGCCTCTTTTGCAGACTCTGTTGCTTTCTGCTTAGCGGCGACGATTGCGGTGGCGGCCGTTCCGATGGTCTATGCTCTACTACCCAGGGTTTTGAATCTGATCGTTCCTTCGTCTACGTCGATAATGGCTTTCTGGTTCTTTATCTATTTCTGCCCTATAAGAATGTCAAATCTTCCGATATCCATAATTCAGAACGTCGCTTTCGTAGTGCGACTAGCTAAGGTAGTCTGTAGCGGCACGTAGTGCGTAACGCTTTCCGTGTCTTGTCCGTTGTATGCTGAAATCTTCGTTAGCGACGCTAATTCCACTAGATAGCCGTATCCATTCGTCAGCTTCCGGACTAGCTAATAGTAGATTGCTGCACCGATGAGCGCTCTAGTGTCGATAAAAGCTTTCAACTAGAGGGGTTGGCGCGACTTCTTAACAGGGTAGATCGTAATAGGAAGGATAATCGCCGTTTCCGTATTCACTTCTACGGCTGCCGAGAGCGGATCGCTACAGCTGTTGATGCTTTCTTCTCGCGTCGATTCGTTCCGGTGCAGTGCCCTATTGTCGGTGCTTAATAGGGGGCTTATCCTTCCAGCTGGTCTTTTCCTAGGATCCTTAACTGCACCCTACCGTCTACGCTGTCAGTGTCGTTCGGAGCCGGCTCTATAGCTTGTATAGTCTTTCTCGGTAGCTGCGGCTGCTTCATAACACGATACTCCTGCTTCTGCTAGGCTGTTGCTGTTACGGCGGCAGAAAAGGGTAGGACTAAGTAATGGGGTAGACCCTTGGAATTTCGGCTCGGCCCGTCCGGGCGGAGCCGGGCCTTGGCACCACTACCACTACATAGATTCCTTTCCCTCCTCAGTTTGAGATATAGTTATTAAAACAGCTGTATTGAACCTTATCTGCGCACTCGGATTGTTATATCTCGAACTCACTCTCTACACCAAACCCGCGCTGCGCAAAAGGGCCTGTCGAACCATCCGGAAACCCGAATAACGCACGCGCACCCACACACACACCAAAACAGCAACCCCAAAGGGCACTGTAAGAAGATAGAAGGCTTCTTAGCAGTAGAGAGCGGCGTAACAGGCCGCTGCAGAAAGAGAAAGACTAACAGAGCGAGTAGACGCTCTAGTGTTATTGATAATAAGATTATTATCAGCGGTTTTACAGCGGAAGAGACAGCAGAGATTAAGGAACGAATAAGCGAATACAAGAAGATCTACGACTGCACGATCGAGGAACTAGAAGACTATATAAACGAGAATAGGATAGGAAAGGTCTACGATAGTATAGACCTTATTAAGACGCTATTCTACAGAACGCTAGAAGAGAACAGACAACTAAGAGAAGAAACTAAAGCGGTAAGTGCCGAGAAGGAATCGGCAGAAACTATTATCGACGTGTTAGAAAACTAGGCGGCGAATCGATTGGCGCAGCTAAAGGCGCTAAAGCATTAAATAGCTAATATAGAAGCAGCGAAGTCGCCGCTACCGCCGCGAGAAACCTATGCAGAGACTGCCTTACCGGCGGCCTATAGTCAAGGTAGCACCTTAATAACATTATTGCCAGACCCGCTGGCGTTTAGAGGCGGAGACCCCGAAGACTGGGAAGCGTTTAAGAAGAAGATAAAGAATAAGATAGACTGCGACTACGCCGGAAACAGCGCCGGAGATAGATTGGCGTACCTGGAATTGCGACTAGAAGGTAAAGCTTTTTCGCTAGTAGCGGACCTGGAAGAGGTAACCGCTAAGGAAGCGATCAAAGCGCTAGATCAACGCTTCGGAGACCTATTCTAGAAGAAGACGGCCCGTAAGCAGCTGGACAAGATTAATTAGAACCGGCAAACGTTTAAAGCATTCTACGGACTATTTAGAAAATATGCGATTAGGGCCTAAGTAGCGGAAGATAAGCAGCTCTACCTACTAAGGCAGAAGCTGAACACTGAACTGGCCGCCGCTATAGCGTCTGTAGAAGACGAAGACCTTGAGAGCTTCGTGCACAGAGCGAGAGTCACTGCGAGAAACCTGAACGTATACAGAAAATCGACGACACGTAAACCGGCTTAGAAGCCGTCGCCGTCGCCGCAGGGAACCAGAGCCCCCGTCCTATACCGACAACGCCCCCAGCAGCCATTTAATTCGCAGCGTTCGTCGTTCGTCCCCACCTGCTACGCGTACAGAAAGCCTGGCTACATCGCTACGAGATGCCAAGCAACGGCCTAGCAGAAGCAGGAGTATCGTGTTATAAAGCAGCAGCAGCAGCCGCAGCCACCGAGAAAGACTATACAAGCTATAGAGCCGGCTCTGAACGATACTGACAGCGTAGACGGTGGAGTGCAGTTAAGAATTATAGGAAAAGACTAGCTGGACGGATAGGCCCCCCACCTAGCATTGACAATAGGGCACCGAATCGAAGCGAATCGCTACGAGAAGAAAGCATTAACAGCTGCAGCGATCCGCTCTCGGCAGCCGTAGAAGTAAATACGGAAACAGCGATTATCCTTCCTATTACGATCTACCCCGTTAAGAAGTCGCGTAGACCCCTCCAGCTGAAAGCATTTATTGATACTAGAGCCCTTATCGGAGCGGCGATCTACTATTAGTTAGTCCAGAAGCTGACGAATAGATACGGCTATCCGGTAGAATTAGCGTCGCCGACGAAGATTTTGGCATATAACGGACAAGACACGGAAAGCGTTACGTACTACGTGCCGCTAAAGACTACCTTGGCTGGTCGCACTACGGAAGCGACGTTCCGAATTATGGATATCGGAAGATTTGACATTATTATAGGGCAGAAATAGATAAAGAACCAGAAAGCTATTATCGACGTAGACGAAGGAACGATCAGATTCAAAACCCTAGGTAGTGGAGTAGGGACTATCGGAACGGCCGCTACCGCAATCGCCACCGCTAAGCAGAAAGCAACAGAGTCCGCGAAAGAGGCTCCGTCCGATTATTCCGAATCCCTAACCACTGTCGGAATAATAAGTTTAGAAGCTATAACGACCCTTGCGAAGTCGCCGAGCAACGAGATCTACGCTATTTCGATAAAAGACATCGAGGACCACTGCAAGATAATGGTAGAAGAAGAAGCGGACCCGTTGGAGGTGCTGCCAGTAGAGCTCTATAATTACGCTAACGTGTTCTTAAAAGCGGACTCCAACCTCCTGCCGCTCTACCGGCCGGAATACGACAACAAGATTAGTGATCCGGGCACGCAGATATGATTCAATACGGCCTTTTTGATAACTATATCTCGAACTGAGGAGGGAAAGGAATCTATGTAGTGGTAGTGGTGGGCCTCTAGTGGTGGTAGTGCCAAGGCCCGGCTCGGCCCGGACGGGCCAAGCCGAAATTCCAAGGGTCCACCCTATTACTCAGTCCCACCCCTTTCTGCCGCTGTAACACCACCCCCCTCCCTCACTAGCGGTCGCCCTCGACCGCTAAGTCACCCTATCTATCCTAAAATTTTCACACCCTTTTTTTTTTTGATTCGTCGTTTCTTTCTCGAAAATCCCTTCCAACGGTAATGTTATCTCTTCCGCCTTCTATTGCAACCGACGTTCTTTTCGTCGCTTTTTCCATTTTTTACATTGTCGGCATCTGAGGTCCTTTACTTAGCGTCCATCTGATCCGTGCGCCTGATCCGTGCTATCTGATCTAAGTCGTAGGTTATCTGAGCTGCGGCGTAGCTGGTCTGTGCGTCGTCTTAGAGGTCTATATAGATCTTTCCGCAGCGCCGTTTTTCTTCTTCCTTTTCTCTTCTACCAAAGCCTTTACCTACTACGCGGTCGGCGGCGCTGGCACGCCACAGCGTGCGCGAGCTACCGGCCGACGTAGTGGTGCCTAGAGCCATCAATTCCAGAAGCACGATCGCTTTCATCGGCTTCCGCGCTAGTGGAGCGGACGTGTCTCTATTGCCGGCATCAGAGCTACGCTAGCTTCAGCTTTTCCGGGTTCCGCGCGTAGAACTCTCTTAGCAGCTCCGCCGAGTTCCGAAGGTTTTCGACCAGATACCATTTATAGTCTTCCAGCCACCCCTTCTACGAGATCCTCGCTTTAATAGATCCCCTTATCTTCTTTACGTCCGTTACATCTTCCACCTCCCACTCTTCTTCCTTACCGTCCATTTCAATTGGCAGGGGTTCGGCGAACCCCTGTTCCAGAAGGCCGTCCTCAGGGTCCAGGCTTAGCAGATCTAAATGGAAAACGTCGTAGATCCGGAACGCCTTTGGCAGCTGAAGCCGATAAGTCACCGGCGATCTCTTTTCCACTATCTTGAACAGACCCACGTAGCGTAGATTCAGCTTGGCGTTGCCTTTCAGCCTCAGGTTCTTCGTGTTAAGCTATACTCTTTGCCCTTCTTCGAATTCCGTCGGTAACCGCTTCTTATTAGCTCGAGTTACTATCTTCTTCTAAGCCGATTCTATCGCGTCTTTCGCCACCTTAATCGCTTCTTCCATTTGAGATCGTAGCGCTTCTGCCGCCGCGGCGGCGACTCTCTTCGACAACGTAGCGGTGGATAGTTTTGCAGGGCTGGGTTCGTTTAGCGGCTAAAAGCTTATCCTCGGAAGATAGCTGTACGTTATCTCGAACAGCGCCAGCGAGGTGGCCTTAGACAGTGCCGAGTTAGCGCAGAACTCGGCTATCGGCAACACCTTAACCCATTCTTCTTGATGGTGGCCGCAGAAGGTTCGCAAATATCGCTCTATCTCGCGATTAGCCACTTTAGACTGACCGTTAGTTTGAGGGTAAGCGGCGGTGCTGAGCTTTCTATAGATTCCGAGAGCTTGGTTGATAGCTTTCTATACGTCGGCTGTAAATTAAGGACCCCTATCCGTAGTGATAGTGTCCGGCAGGCTATAGTGCTTCTATACGTGTTGAATCAGCATTCGTGCGGTCTCTTCTGCAGTGGTTCCTTCGTCTCTCGCTCGACAGGGGATGAAGTGTCGTTCTTTGCTCAGCCTATCCACTACGTTTAGCGTAGCGTTATATCTATCCGAATTCAGCAGGCCGGTTACGAAATCCATCGTAATGTGCTGCTACGGCTTTTCGGGGATCGGAAGCGGCTTTAGTAGACTAGCCGGAAGACCGTAACGTGGCTTCGCGGTTCGACATATGTAGCAATTGGCGATAAACCGGTGGATCCGCTCGTAGATCCGCGGAAACCAGTAGATCGTTCTCACTGCTTTTATCGTCTTCTTTGCGCCTACGTAGCCAACATCTACGGAACTATAGACCAGCTAGATGACCTCGGTAATTAGTTCTTCTGGAACTATCAGCTTTCCTAAGCCGGTTTGGCCGAGCTCCTGTTGCTGGTTAAGCTGTTTTACCTTCTCGTAGAGCGTCTCTTCTTCAATCGGCGGCTCCAGTTCCGTCGGTTCCGATTCGGTCTGCAGTTCTGCCGCGCAGATCCCCGCTTCCTTTAACACCTTAGCGTCTACTATCCGCTCTGTTAACACCTTCTGGAACATGTTAGGATCTTCTTTCGCGCGGCTCGTCTTCCCTTCTCTTCGCGTCAGCGCGTTAGCCTTTCCATTTTGAGCCCCTGGTCGGTAGGTAATCTTAAAGTCGAATCCTGATAAGTAGGCGGCCTACCGAGATTGGCGGCGTAAGAGCTTCTGCATCTTTATAAAGTAGGTCAGCGACTGGTGGTCCGTAAGGACCTGAACCGTGCTCTTTCCAGCTATAAGCTCCGGTTTCCACTCCTCAAAGGCCTAAATAATGGCCAGCAGTTCTTTATTATAGATAGCGTAGTTCCGCTTAGCTTCCGTTATAGATTTGCTAAAGAAGGCCACTAGGTAAAGGGTCTCGCCGTCGTTAGCGTATTAAGAAAGGACCCCTGCCGTCACTGTATCGGAAGCGTCCGTTTCTACGTAGATCGTCTTTTCCGGCCGGAAGTGTGCTAGGACCGGCGCCGATGCCACTGCTTCTTTCAGCCGGTTGAAGGCTTCCGTGCACTTTTCGTTGTATAGGCCGGCGGCCTCTTTCTTTAGCGCCTCGTTTAGGGGTCTCGCTATCTTGCTGAAGTCCTTAATAAACTGTCGATAGTAGCTGCAGAATCCGAGAAACGCCCTAATCTGCGTAGTGTTTCCGGATTTCGGCTGCTTCCATTCCGCGACGGCGGCGACCTTCGATAGGTCTATCCAAATTCTATCTCTTCCGACGATAAGGCCGAGATATTTGACCTCGGTTTAGTAAAACTCGCTCTTCCTCGTGTCCGCGTTTAACCCGACCTCGCGGAGCCTAATCAACACCTTCTCGATGTGGTCCGTGTGTTGTTCTCTCGTTCTATCTGTATAGATAAGGATGTCGTCCAGGTAGATAGACACGAACCGTTCCAACATGTCTATAAAGGTATAGTTTATAAAGCGTTGCCACACCGCCGGCGCGTTGGTAAGTCCGAAGGGCATTACCAACCACTTGAAATTGCCTATACGCGTCGCGAATGTCGTAAGGTCTTCTGTCTGCCCTTCTTCGTTCCTTAGTCGATGGAATGCCTAGCGGATGTCTAGCTTGCTGAACTACCTAGCCTTTGCTACGCGCTGTATAGTCTTATCTATTAGCGGCAGGGGGTATACGTCTCTCTTAGTGACCTCGTTGAGGCCTCGATAGTCTACGCAGAGTCGCAGACCACCCCCTGGTTTCCTTACGAAAAGAATCGGTAACGCATATTCGGCAGAACTCGGCGTAATAAACTTCTTCGCCAGATTCTTACGAACGAACACCTCTACTTGATCCAGTTCCGCCGGCGACAGTCGTCTTAGGGGCTCGGTTCTTAGCAGCGTAGCTCCCTCTTTCAACCTAATCTTGTTGTCGTATTCCAGCTAGTAGAGTAGCAGGAGGTTGGAGTCTGCTTTTAAGAAGACATTAGCGTAACTATGGAGCTCTTCCAGTAAAACCTCTAGTAGATCCACTTCTTCTTCCGCTATTATCTTCCTGTAGTCTTCGATGTCCTTTATAGAGATAGCGTAAATCTCATTGTCTAGCGACTTCGCGAGAGTTATTATAGCTTCTGAACTCATTATTCCGACGGTAACCGGGGGTTCGGAGCGATCGGACGGAGTCGCTTCGACCGTCGTAACGTTCGGTTTAGCGTCGGCCGTTATGACCGATTCGGTAACTGATTTAGCGGCGGCTAAGCCGCTAGTCGATTTTCTGAATCCGAGTGTGCCTTCTCCTACGTCAATAATCGCTCCCTGGTTCTTCATCTATTTCTGCCCTATAATAATGTCAAACCTTCCGATATCCATAATTCGGAACGTCGCTTCCGTAGTGCGACCAGCTAAGGTGGTCCTTAATGGCACATAGTGCGTAACACTCTCCGTGTCTTGTCCGTTGTATGCCGAAATCTTTGTCGGCGACGCCAATTCCACTGGATAACCGTATCCCTTTATCAGTTTCTGAACTAACCGGTGGTGGATCGCCGCGCCAATAAGAGCTCCTGTGTCGATGAAAGCTTTTAGGTAAAGTGGTTTGCTCGATCTGTCGAGGGGGTAGACAGTGATTGGAAGGATAATAGCTGTTTCTGTGTTCACTTCCACCGCGGCCGATAGCGGATCGCTGCAACTATTAATGCTCTCTTTCGTCGGCGTAGTTCGCGTTAATGCCCTGTTGTCCATGCTGGATAGGGGGCCTATCTTTCTAGCTGGTCTTTTCCTAAGATTCGCAGTAGCACTCCACCGTCTACGCTGTCAGTATCGTTCGGAGCCGGCTCCATAGCTTGTATAGCCTTTCTCAGCGGCGGCGGCTTCGTTGCTCGATATTCCTGCTTCTGCTTATCCGACGCTTGGCATCTCGTAGCGATGTAGCCAGGTTTTCTATACGCGTAGCAGGTAGGGACAAACGACGAACGCTGTAACTAATACGATAGCTGCTGGGGGCGTTGTCGGAAGGGCGCAGGGGCCCGCGTTGGCTGCGCCGACGGCGACTGCTTCTGAATCGATTCGCGTGCTTTCGCGTAAGCGTTCAAGTTTCTCGCGGTGACCCTCGCTTAGTGCACGAAGCCCTTAAGGTCTTTATCTTCCACCGAGGCTATAGCTGCAGCGAGCTTAGGGCTTAGTTTCTGTCTTAGTAGGTAGAGCTGTTTATCTTCCGCTACTCGGGCCCTGATTGCATATTTTCTAAACAAACCGTAGAACTCCTCGAACGTCTGCCAGTTCTAGTTAATCTTGTCCAGCTGCTTACGGGCTGTCTTCTTTCGGAATGGATCTCCAAAGCGTTGATCTAACGCTTTGATCGCTTCTTCGGCGGTCGCCTCTTCTAGGTCCGCTACTAGCGAAAAAGCTTCACCTTCTAATTGCGATTCCAGGTACGCTAGTCGGTCTCTAGCGCTGTTTCCGGCGTAGTCGCAGTCTATCTTATTCTTTATCTTCTTCTTAAACGCCTCCTAGTCTTCGGGGTCTCTACCTCTAAACGCTAGTAGGTCCGGCAATAATGTTATCGAGGTGCTACCTTAACTATAGGCCGCCGGTAAGGCGGTCTCTGCTGGTTCTTCTCGGTGCGGTGGCGGCGACGTCGCTGCTTCCATATCAGCTAGTTGGTCCTTCAGTGCCTTTAGTTGCGCCAGCCTATTCGCCGCCTGGTTCTCTAACACGTCGATAATAGTTTCTGCCGATTCCTTCTCGGCCCTTACCGTCTCTATTTCCTCCCTTAACTGTCTGTTTTCTTCTACGTTCCTATAGAACCTTTTTTCTATAAAGGTAATAATGTCAAACACCTTCTTAGCTCCGTGTTCTGTAAGATATTCTCCTATCTTATCTGGCGTGCGCCTATACAGTTCGGCGTAGCCCTCTATGCCCTTTCTCGCTTTATCTACCTCTTCTTCCGTAAGGCCTTCGTTGGTCGTTCCGTCGTCGAGAATGCTGGTACGCCTATCCCTCGGTCTGTCAGTCTTTCTCTTTCCGCTACGGCCTGTAACGCCGCTCTCTACCGCTGAGAAGCCTTCCATCTTCTCGCAGTTCCTTAGGGTTGGTGTGTGTGTGTGTTGATGCGTATGCGTTATTCGGGTTTCCGGATGGTTTAACGGGCCCTTTCGCGCAGCGCAGGGTTAGTGTAGAGAGAGAGTTCGAGATATAATGATCCAGGCACGCAGATATGATTTAATACGGCCTTTTTGATAACTATATCTCGAACTGAGGAGGGAAAGGAATCTATATAGTGGTGGTGGTGGGCCTCTGTAGTGGTAGTGGTGCCAAGGCCCGGCTCGGCCCGGACGGGCCGAGCCGAAATTCCAAGGGTCCACCCTATCACTTAGTCCCACCCCTTTCTGCCGCTGTAACAATTAGGTTGAAAGAGGGGGCTACGTTGCCACGAACCGAGCCCCTAAGAAGACTGTCGCCGGCCGAGCTAGACTAGGTAGAAGTGTTTGTTCGAGAGAACCTATCGAAGAAGTTTATTACGCTAAGCTTAGCAGAATATGCGTTACCGATTCTTTTCGTGCAGAAGCCTAGAGGTGGTCTGCGACTCTGCGTAGACTATCGAGGCCTTAACGAGGTTACTAAGAGAGACGTATACCCGCTGCTGCTAATTGACGAGACTATACAACGAGTGGCTAAAGCTAAATAGTTCAGCAAACTGGACATTCGATAGGCGTTCTACCGACTAAGGAATAAAGAAGGACAAACAGAAGATCTTACGACGTTCGCTACGCGTATAGGCAACTTTAAGTAGCTGGTAATGCTGTTCGGACTTACTAATGCGCCGGCGGTGTAGCAATGCTTTATAAACCACTCCTTTATAAACATGCTAGAGCGGTTCGTGTCTATCTACTTGGACGACATCCTTATCTATACGGATAGAACGAGAGAGCAACACACGGACCACATCGAGAAGGTGCTGACTAGGCTCCGCGAAGTGGCATTAAACGCAGACATAAAAAAGAGCGAATTCTACTAAACCGAGGTTAAATATCTCGGTCTTATCGTTAGAAGAGATGGAATTCGGATGGACCCCTCGAAGGTCGCCGCCATCGCGGAATGGAAGCAGCCGAAATCCGGAAACACTACACAGATTAGGGCGTTTCTCAGGTTCTGCAGCTACTATCGAAGGTTTATTAAAGACTTTAGCAAGATAGCGAGACCCCTGAACGAAGCACTAAAGAAAGAAGCAGCTGGCCTATAGAATAAGAAGTGCACGGAAGCCTTTAACCGGCTGAAAGCAGCAGTGGCCTCTACGCTAGTGCTGGCGCACTTCTAGCCGAAAAAGACAATCTACGTAGAAACGGACGCTTCCGACACAGTAACGGCAGGGGTCCTTTCTTAATATAGCGACAACGAAACCCTCCATCTAGTGGCTTTCTTTAGCAAGTCTATAAATAATGCTAAACGAAACTACGCTATCTACGATAAGGAGCTGCTAGCGATTATTCAGGCCTTCGAGGAATGGAAGCCAGAGCTTATAGCTAGAAAGAGCACGGTCCAGGTCCTTACGGACCACCAGTCGCTAACCTACTTTATAAAGACGCAGAAGCTTTCGTAACGTTAAGCACGGTAGGCTGCCTACTTATCCGGGTTCGACTTTAAGATTACCTATCGACTAGGGGCTTAAAACGGAAAGGCTAATGCACTGACGCGAAGGGAAGGAAAAACCAGCTGCGCGAAAGAAGATCCTAACATGTTCCAGAAGGTGTTAACTAAGCAGATAGTAGACGCTAAGGTATTAAAGGAAGCGGGGATCTGCGCGGCAGAACTGCAGACCGAACCGGAACCGACGGAACTGGAGCCGCTGATCGAAGAAGAGACGCTCTACGAGAAGGTAGAACGGCTTAATCAGCAGCAGAAGCTCGGCAGAACGGGCTTAGGGAAGCTAATAGTTCCGGAAGAACTAATTACAGAGGTTATCCAGCTAGTCCATAACTCTATAGATGTTGGCTACGCCAGAGCGAAGAAAACAATGCAAGCCGCAAGAACGATCTACTGGTTTCCGCGGATCTACGAGCGGATCCACCAGTTTATCGCCAATTGCTACGTGTGCCGAGCCGTAAAGCTACGTTACGGTCTTCCGGCGGGTCTACTAAAGCCACTTCCGATCCCCGAGAAGCCGTAGCAGCACATTACGATGGATTTCGTAACCGGCCTGCCGAATTCAGATAGTTACGACACTACGCTTAACGTAGTGGATAGGCTAAGCAAAGAGCGCCACTTCATCCCCTGCCGAGCGAGAGATAACGGAACTACTGCAGAAGAAATGGCGAGAATGTTAATCCAATACATATAGAAGCACTATAGGCTGCCGGACACTATTACTACGGATAGGGGTCCTCAATTCACAGCCGACGTATAGAAAGCCATTAACTAAGCCCTCGGAATTCGTAGAAAGCTCAGCACAGCCGCTTACCCTCAAACTAACAGTCAGTCTAAGGTGGCTAACTGCGAGATAGAACGATATCTACGAACCTTCTGCGGCTATTATTAAGAAGAATGGGTCAAGGTGTTGCCGATGGCCGAGTTCTGCGCTAACTCGACACCTTTAGAGGCCACCTCGCTGGCGCCGTTCGAAATAACGCATAGCTGTCTTCCGAGAATAAGTTTCCAGCTGTCGAACGAACCCAGCTGCGCGGAACTATCCACCGCTACGTCGTTAAAGAGAGTCGCCGCCGCGGCGGCAGAAGCGCTACGATCTTAGATAGAAGAAGCGATTAAGGTAGCGAAAGACGCGATGGAATCGGCTTAGAAGAAGATAGTAACTCGAGCTAATAGAAAAAGGTCACTACTGGAATTTAAGGAATGCCAAAAGGTATAGCTCAATACGCAGAACCTGAGGCTAAAAGGGAACGCTAAGCTTAACCCCTGCTACGTAGGTCCGTTTACGATAGTAGAAAAGAGATCGCCGGTGACCTATCGGCTCCAGCTACCGAAATCGTTCCGGATCTACGATGTTTTCTATTCAGATCTGCTAAGCCTGGACCCTAAGAACGGTCTGCCGGAGCAGGGGTTCGCCGAACCACTGCCTATTAAGATAGACGATAAGGAAGAATAGGAGGTAAAAGATGTAATAGACATAAAGAAGACTCGAGGGTCTATTAAAGCGAGAATCTCGTGGAAAGGGTGGCCGGAAGACTATAAATAGTATCCAATTGAGAACCTCCGGAATTCGGCGGAGCTGCTTAGAGAGTTTTACGTACGGAACCCGAAGAAGCCGAAACCCGGATAGCTCCAAAACTGACGACCTCCAAAAGAAATAGAAGAAAAAGAAGAAAGCCGCGTCCGCTCCACCGGCGCGGAAGCCGATAAAGACAATCGTAACGGTCGCTTTCAGGGAGGTCTTCGACGCGGCCACTACCTACCGCCGGTTTGGCCGCCAGCTCGCTGACGCTGCAGCGTGCCAGCGCCACCGACCCTGTAGTAGGTAAAGGCTTTGGTAGAAGAGAAAAAGAAGAAGAAAAACGGCGTAGCAGAAAGATCTATATAGACCTCCGAGGAGACGCACAGACCAGCCGAGCCGCAGCTCAGAAGACCGCAGATTAGATCAAATAGCGTCGATTACATAAACGCCAAGTAGAGGACTCTAGATGCCGACGACGTAAGAAATTCAAGAAGCGATAAAGAAAACGTTGTTTTTAATAGAAGACGGAAGAGGTAACATCACCGTTAGAGGGGATTTTCAAGAAGGAGACGACGAATTAAAAAAAAAAGATTTTCGGATAGATAGGGTAACTAAGCAGTCGAGGGCGACCGCTGGTAAGGGAGGGGGGTAGTTTTACGGCAGCAGAAAGGGGTGGGACTAAGTAATAGGGTGGACCCTTAAAATTTCGGCTCGGCCTGTCCAGGCCGAGCGTGGCCTTGGCACTACTACCACTACAGAGGCCCACTACCACCACTATATAGATTCCTTTCCCTCCTTAGTTTGAGATATAGTTATCAAAACAGCTGTATTGAACCTTATCTGCGCACTCGGATCAGTTGCTTGGCATCTCGTAGCGATATAGCCAGGCTTCCTATACGCGTAGCAGGTGGGAACGAACAACGAGCGCTGTAACTAATACGGTGGCTGCTAGGGGCATTGTCGGAAGGGCGCAGGGGCTCTTGTCGGCTGCGCCGCCGGCGACGGCTTTTGAATCAGTTTACGTGTCGTCGGTTTCCTGTATGCGTTCAAGTTCCTGGCGGTGACTCTCGCCTAGTATACAAAGCTTTAAAGGTCTTCGTCTTCTACTAAGGCTATAGCTGTCGTTAGTTCAGGGCTCAGTTTCTGTCTTAGTAAGTGCAGCTGCTTATCTTCTGCCACTCTCGCTCTAATAGCGTATTTCCTGAATAGTCCGTAGAACTCCTTAAACGTCTGCCAGTTCTGGTTGATCTTGTCCAGCTGCTTACGGGCCGTCTTCTTCCGGAATAGGTCTCCGAAGCGTTGATCCAGCGCTTCGATCGCTTCTTTAGCAGTTACCTCTTCTAGGTCTGCCACTAGCGAAAAAGCTTCACCTTCTAGTCGCGATTCCAGGTACGCCAATCTATCTCCGGCGCTGCTCGATACGTAATCGCGGCTTATCTTATTCTTGATCTTCTTCTTAAACGCCTCCTACGCTTTAGGGACTCCGCTACCGAGAGCAGGTGGGTCCGGCAGTAGCGTTATCGTAGTGCTACCTTGGCTATAGGCCGCCAGTAAGGCGGTCTCCGCGTAGGTTTCTCGATGCGGTAGCGGCGACTTCGCTGCTTCTATATTAGCTATTTAATGCTTTAGCGCCTTTAGCTGCGCCAATCGATTCGCCGCCTGGTTTTCTAACACGTCGATAATAGTTTCTCCCGATTCCTTCTCGGCCCTTACCGCTTTAGTTTCTTCTCTTAGTTGTCTGTTCTCTTCCAGCGTTCTGTAGAACAGCGTCTTAATAAGGTCTATACTATCGTAGACCTTTCCTACCCCATTCTCGTTTATATAGTCTTCCAGTTCCTTGATCGTGCAGTCGTAGATCTTCTTGTATTTGCTTATTCGTTCCTTAATCTCTGCGGTCTCTTCCGTCGTACAACTGCTGATAATAATCTCATTATTAATGACACTGGAGCGCCTACTCGCTCTGTCAGTCTTTCTCTTTCTGCGGCGGCCTGTTACGCCGCTCTCTACTGCTAAGAAGCCTTCTATCTTCTTACAGTGCCTTTGGGGGTTGTTGTTTTGGTGTGTGTGTAGGTGCGCGTGCGTTATTCGGGTTTCCAGATAGTTCGACGGGCCCTTTCGCGCAGCGCGGGGTTGGTGTAGAGAGTGAGTTCGAGATATAGAAATCCGAGCGCGCAGATAAGGTTCAATACGGCTGTTTTGATAACTATATCTCGAACTAAGGAGGGAAAGGAATCTATGTAGTGGTGGTAGTAGGCTTTCGTAGTAGTGGTTGCCAAGGCCCGGCTCGGCCTGTCCAGGCCGAGCCGAAATTCCAAGGGTCCACCCTATTACTCAGTCCTACCCCTTTCTGCTGCCGTAACAGGTCCGACACAATTAACTAAGGGAAACCGTGCTTGCTAAACGTCGTCCGTATAAATGCCTAGGCAGTGTCCTTAGCCGTAATAGAGTCTATTCCCTCTAGTATTACTCCCCTCGTTAGCTTGTCCGTTACTACTATAATGTTCCTCTGTCTATCGCTCTTAGGGAGGTCTGTAATAAAGTCCACTGTTAGGTCTTGCTAGGGCCGGTCCAGGATCGGTAGGGGTTTCAGCAGCCTATACTTCAGTTTACGCTAGGGCTTCGTCCGTCCGTATACGTCGCAGTTCTGTACGAACCTGCAGATGTCCTTCGCTATCGCCGGCTAGTAGTAGTCCCTAGCGACAATGCTGTACGTCTCCTTGCACCCTAGGTGCCCGGTAGCTATAGAATTATGCGCCTGTTGTATTAAGCTCGTATAGAGCTTCTTGTCTGCCAAGACCCAGATCCGATTCCTGAAGTTTAGGTTGTTCTCCTTGTCTACTAAGCACTCTGCTGCCGACACCTTAAGATAGAGCTCTGCTGGGAGCTTCCGCTGTCCTCCTTAGATCGCTATACAGGCTCCTCGGTATACCTCGTCCTTTTCTACTGCCTCTTCCTATACTTGCAGTTAGGGTTCCTATATATATGCTGCTGCTAGGCGGATAGTCTCCTTGCCTAGCTCCTCCTTAAACATCTGGAATGTTCGTAACTTCAGCCGGTCGTCCTTATACGTCGTTGGCATGTCCTAATCCCGTCTGGATAGCGTATTAGCCCTGCTGTTGTCCTTCTCCTTGCAATACTAGAGTCTTATATTAAACCGACTTAGGTATATTGCCTATCGTACGTGCCTCTTAGACAGCTTCTAGGGCTGCGTAAAGTACTCTAGGTTCTTGTAGTTAGTTAGGGCAAGGAACTTAGTAATCTGACTAAGGTAGACTCTAGGTTAATACCCGTCTTTAATAACTATATCCAAGGCTAGAGAGGGAAGAATCTACGTACAAGCGGAGGTAGAGGTATTTGAGTGTGCGCCAAGCCTGGCCCTGCCAAGCCTAGCTGCCAGCTGTCTATATCTACATACGTATTACTACTGTCCTCCCCAACTAGCGATTGCCCTTAATCGCAATCAGCCAAACCAGGTCGCTCCGAACTAGGCTGCTCCAAACCAGGTCGTAGGGGTCGCAAATTTAGCTTCGCTATCGGCCAATTAGGTCGCTCCAAAACAGGTCGCTTTTAAGGTTGCTTTTAAGGTCGCTTTTGAGGTCGCTTTTAAGGTCGCTTCTGAGCTTCAATTTCTGTACGTTTTGAGTCTTAATCTTATGCCTTTTTGAGCCTTAATCTCGTGCCTTTTTGAGCCTCAATCTCGTGCCTTTTGACGTCACTTTGGTGCCTTGTTCTCGTGCCTTTTAACGTCGCTTTGGTGCCTTGTTTGCTGCCTTGTTTGCTACAGAGGTCTCAGAGGTCGTTGAGGCCGCGGAGGTCGCGGAAGGTCGTAGAGGCTCGTAGAGGTCGCTTTGCAAACACGTGCTGCTTCTGAACTGTCGCTTCTCGAGCTGTCGCTTCTCGGACGGTCGCTTCCTAACGGTCGCTTCTTAGACAGTTGCTTCTCAACGGTCGCTTCTCGACAGTCGCTTCTCGACGGTCGCTTGCTTCTTAAGCCGTCGCTTGCTTCTTAAGCCGTCGCTCGCTTCTCGACGGTCGCTTCTTGACAGTCGCTTCTTAGACAGTCGCTTCTCGGACAGTCACTTCTCGACGGTCGCTCGCTTCTTAGACGCTCGCCTCGCTTCTCGACCGTCGCTTCTCGACCCGTCGCTTCTCAAACGGTCGCAGAGGTCTCGGAGGTCGTCGGGGTTACAAAGGCCGTCGGGGTTGCAGAGGTCGTCAGGGTCGTAGAGGTTCTCGGAGTCACTTTGCAAGCATGTGCTGCTTCTGAACCGTCGCTTTCCAAGCTGTTGCTTCTTATTCTTAACGGTCGCTTCTTAGACAGTCGCTCGCTTCTTAGACAGTCGCTCGCTTCTTAGACAGTCGCTCGCTTCTTAGACTGTCGCTCCTATATCGTCCTTCTCGTCCTTCTCGTCGCTCTCGTCGCTCTCTCGCTCTCGTCGCTCTCTCGCTCTTCTTCAAAACTCTCTCTTCTTCTCGATAGGGGCACTTCTCTTCCCTAAAACTTTCTCTTCTTAATGTCCTCTATAATGGACCTCTCTGTTCAAAACTCTTCTTCTCGATAGGGGCACTTTTCTTCCCTAAAACTCTCTCTTCTTCTCGATTAGGGGAGGGGGGACAGAGTAGTATACATATGCACAATTAAGTAACCGGATGTAATTCGACGGCCTCCTTTGTACACATACAGTACACACTCTGGGTTAGTTGCACGTACGTTAATTAAGTACCCGGATGTAATTTAACAGGCTCTTTCGCGTAGTACGGGTGTTGTTAAAGTAAGCCTTGGATATAATAATCCGACTAAGGTAGACTCTAGGTTAATACCTATCTTTAATAACTATATCCAAGGCTAGAGAGGGAAGAATCTACGTATAAGCGGAGGTAGAGGTATCTGAGTATGCGCTAAGCCTGGCCCTGCCAAGCCTAGCTGCCAGCTGTCTACATCTACATCCGTATCACTTAGGAACCGAGCGGAGTTCTCTATCCTACGCTTTACAACACTGTACGACTGCTAGCAATTAATACGGATGTAGATGTGGACAGCTGGCAGCCAGGCTTGGCAGGGCCAGGCTTAGCACACACTCAAATACCTCCCTCCGCTTGTACGTAGATTCTTCCCTCTCTAGCCTTGGATATAGTTTTCAAAGCAGCCGCATTGAATCATCTACGTGCTCAGATCATTATATCCAAGGCTTAAACCCAACACCCAACCTGCACTATGCGAAAGAGCCTGTTGAATTACATCCAGGTACTTAATTAACGTATGTGCAACCAACCTAGAGTGTGTACTGTATATGTACGAAGGAGGCCGTTGATTTATATCCGGTTACTTAATCGTACATGTGCATGCTACTCTACCCCCCCCCCTCCCCCGACTAAGAAGAGAGAGTTTTTAGGGAAGAGAAGTGCCCCTATTAAGAAGAAGAAGAGTTTTAGGGAAGAGAGGTGCCCCTATCGAGAAGAGAGAGTTTTGAAGAGAGAGAGTGCCTCTACAAGAGGGATATTAGGAAGAGAAGTGCCCTACGAGCAGATCGTATAAGTTTTAAAGTTTCGAGATAGGACGAGAAGGACGAGAGCGACGAGAAGGACGAGAGCGACGACGATGTAGGAGCAACGAGGACGAGAGCGAGAGCGAGGAGCGAGAGCAAAGGGGCAAGAGCGACGACGACGACGAGACGCACCTAGCAGGACCTAGGGCGACGACATTCGTTTTTTTTTCGGGTCTTTAACAGACCAATTCAGGTCTTTAACAGACTATTCTATTCGGACAAGGCCAATCAGGACATTTAGCAATCGAGGCGTACAGCTAGCAATCGGGACATTCAGCAATCCAGGCAGAGCACAAGGCACGAGCACCCAGGCACGAGCTCCAGGCAGAGCACCAGGCAGAGCACCAGGCAGAGCACTAGGCAAAGCACAAGGCAGAGCGACGGCTTAAGAAGCGAGCGACTGTCGAGAAGCGAGCGACCGTCGAGAAGCGAGCGACTGTCGAGAAGCGAAGCGACGGCTCGAGAAGCGACCGTCTAAGAAGCGACCGTCAAGAAGCGACTGTTAAGAAGCGACACGTGTTTGCAAGACAACCTCTGCGAGCTCCGCGACCTCTGCGACCTCCGCGGCCTTAACGACCTCCGCGACCTCTGCGACCCTAACGACCTCTGAGACCTCTGCGACCGTTTAAGAAGCGACGGTTCGAGAAGCGAGCGACGGCTTAAGAAGCGAGCGACGGCTTAAGAAGCGAGCGACCGTCCGAGAAGCGAGCGACCGTCGAGAAGCGAGCGACCGTCGAGAAGCGAGCGACCGTCGAGAAGCGATACGTGTTTGCAAGACAACCTCCGCGACCTCTAAGACCTCTGCAACCGTTTAAGAAGCGACGGCTTAAGAAGCGACGGCTTAAGAAGCGAGCGACGGCTCGAAAAGCAACTGTCGAGAAGCGACGGCTTGAGAAGCGACGGCTCGAGAAGCGACGGCTCGAGAAGCGACGGCTCGAGACAGCTCAAGAAGCGACGGCTCGAGAAGAGACATGTTTTTACAAGGCAGCCTCCGCGACCCCGACGGCCTCCGCGACCCCGACGGCCTCCGCGACCCCGACGACCTCCGCGACCTCCCCGACCTCTGCGACCTCTAAGACCTCTGCAGCAAACAAGGCAGCAAACAAGGCACCAATTGAGGCCGAAAGCGACGGCAAAACGCACAAGATTGAAGCTCAAAAAGGCACGAGATTGAGGCACCAAAGCAACAGCAAAAAGGCACGAGATTAAGGCTAAAAACGCACAGAAATTGAAGCTCAAAAGCGACCTCAAAAGCGACCTGTTTTGGAGCGACCTGATTGGCCGATAGCAAAGCTAAATCTGCGAACCCTACGATCTATTTTGATGCAACTATAATGCGACCTGGTTTGACTTGATACCTGCGACCTGGTTTGGCACGACGCGACCTGGTTTAGCTAATTGCGATTAATAGGCTGATTGCGATGGATTGGCTGATTGCGATTAAGGGCAATTGCTAGTTAGGGAGGGCGGTAGTGATACGGATGTGGATGTAGACAGCTGGCAGCCAGGCTTGGCAGGGCCAGGCTTGGCACACACTTAAATACCTCCCTCCGCTTGTACGTAGATTCTTCCCTCTCTAGCCTTAGATATAGTTTTCAAAGCAGCCGTATTGAATTATCTACGTGCTCAGATCAGCAATTCCTTGTCGTAGATAGGGTAGTTGCACTTAGCTAGGGAGTTCTTCTTAGAGAAATATGTGTATAGGTACAAGAGTCCGTCCGAGCCTACCTATAACAGGATACCTCTAATGTAGTACCCTAAGGAGTCGGTTTCCAGTATCGTTATACGTTCCGGGTCGAAGGCGGCAAGCGTTAGTCCTATAGTAAAGAGCTCCTTTAGCTTGTTGAAGCTCCTATTGCACTCGTCCATCTATTTAAACTGCTTGTCCTTATATATTAGCTCGACTAGGGGGCGCACGATCTCCGAGTAGTTCTATATAAACTGGCGGTAGAAGTTGGCAAACCTAAGAAATTCCTGCACGCCCTTAACGTTCGTAGGCGGCTTCTATTGCTTAATAGCATTAATCTTCTTCCTATCTATACTAATGCCTTTCCCTGCCTTAATAATAAACTCTAGGTATTTCGTACGCTGTACACCGAATTTACATTTGTCGATGTCAAGGTACAATCCAGCCGATTGCAGTCGATCTAGTACCTTCTTAACTGTGAGAGGCTTAAGAATCTTGGTTCAGAAACTTGAGGTCGGGTATCTACATAAAGGAACTGATAGGCAGTTCCTTCGACGTCTGCTCCGTACGATTTGTACCTACGAAGCTAAGCTAGCAATTCCCCCTTTGTGCCGAGGTGTAAGGTTCACCCTCCGTACGGAGGATCGGGAGTTACCTCCTCCGTACGGTGGTGCCGGGTTTCCACCCCCCCCCCCCTAATCCGAGGGGCGGTAGCTTCCCTTTAAGCAGGACCGTAGTGTTCTCCCTCCGTACAGAGGTGGGGTCCTGTCGGTTGCTCCGTACGGAGGGTGGGGTCGTGCTGGCGCCGCTGAGTCGCAGTCCTTAGGGCGACGGTCGGCCCAGGTCGGGTTCAGGACCTGGGCCAGGCGGCGCCCTCTAACAATACCCCCCCCCTTTCCCTTTCTCGTAGTGCTTCGTCCGTACGGCGGTGTGTCTAAACCACCCAGCTCCTGCTGTTCCTTCGGCAGGTTGTAGCTTCCCATTATCGGCCGTCCGAGTCGTCGTCCCTCGTTACTTCCCCTAGGTCGTAGTTGCCTCTTGCTATTTTACCTGTCTGCAGCAGCTGCCTTGCTTGCCATTCCTACTATAGCAGGCAGTTAGCCTAAGCCTTCTCCCTTCTCTTCCCTTCCCCTTTCTCTTTTCCCTGTACAACGTCCACTATCTACTACTGTCTACCACCGTCTACTATCCGCTACTACCAGCTACTAACTACTAACTACCAACCAACTACCACTAGCTAGCTACCACTAGCCACTATGTCTGCCCTGTCCGGTCCCCTCGTCGCTGCTGGCCCCGCCCCTCCCCCTCGTCCGGCCGGGGTCCCCCCCTACTTTGTCTACATACGGTGGGGCCCCCAACTTGACTAGCAGCTACTCTTCCGGTTCGTACGGATTCTTATCTTCTGTACGGTCTAATCTGACGTCTTAGGTGCTACACCTGCGAGCAGCAGGATGCGGCCGGGCTCCCCTTCCACCCCTTCTAGTGTAACCCCGCCCAGGTTACACCCGATCGGGTGGCTATAGCCCGGCCGTCGTACGTTAACGCCCTCCTTATCGCTACCTGGGGCCAGCCTTGCGCCCCCTGCCCCAACTCCCCCTAGCCCTTACTTGGCCTATACCGCCTCCTAGGTTTCTAGGCTGGGGTGTGTGCCTCGTACAAGTGGAAGGATGGCTCCCTCTACTGCCCCTTCCGCCGTCTAGGGGAGGCATGTGGGGGTAGGGGGGTGCCTCTGCTCCCTGGGGCTGGCCCTAGTGGGGGTAGGGGGGTGCCTCTGCTCCCTGGGGGTAGCCCTGGTAGGGGTGGGGGCCCGGCCGGGCCTGAGGTAGTGGAAATCTCAGATGATAAGTAGGGTGTTCTGGTCCCGGGGGAGGGGGGGGGGGGGGGGGGGGGGGGGGGGGGGGGGGGGGAAAGGGGGGGGGGTAGTGGCCAGTGAGCCACCCCCCCCCTTAGGTAGTGTAAGAAATTTCGGACGGTGTCCTTCCCAGCTCTTCTTATTTCCACTTCCCCTCCTATTTGTCCCTTGGCTGTTCCTTCCCTCTAGCCCTTATCTCGTACAGTGTCGTACGAAGTTGTGTTAGTAGGGTGCTGTAGCGTCCTACGTCGTAGTATTCGATCCTTTGACAACCCAGGTTTGTCTGCGGCTACCCTGTCCTTAGGGTGGATCGTGCCTCCTTCCGCCGTACGGCGCAGTGTTACTGTAGCTAGGCAGGGGAATGGTCCTCCTCCTATCTGTCCAGTGCGGTTGTGTCTTGCAGGGCCTCGTACAGTTCCTATATAGGCTCTGCCTATCCTCTCTATTTTACTAAGTACTCTGTCTTCCTCCGCTTCCTCCGGCTCTAAAGGATCCCCTCTACCTCGTACTCTTCTTGGCCCTCGGTTATAATTGCGGGTGGGCGCCCGTCGTCAGTTGTCTAATGCAGCAAGGGGTCCGTGCTCGCCGGTCGTACGAGGTCTACATAAAAGACTGGGTAAATCCCTGGGGGAGTGTTTAGTCGTACGGCGTGTGTCCCTACCGGCCGGATTACTGTAAACTTCCTGTTTCTCCAATCCAACTTCTTGCTCGGCCGGTCCGTACGGATGTTTCGCTGGTTTAGCCAAACCTTATCCCCTGCCTCGTACCTTGGTGCAGCCTGTCGTCCCTTGTTGGCCTGCTCTTCCGCGTTCTGCTAGGCTAGGGCCAGGCTTGCTTTTGCCTATTGGTAGGCGTTCGTAATCGTCCGTACGATGGCCTCTCCTTGCTGGATTGGGGATCGTACGGGGCGCGGGGTGTTGCTACTTAGGGTCGGTAGGAGCGGGGAATGGTCGTATCTATAGGTTATAAAGAAGGGGGACAGTCCTGTAGCATCGGCCGTACGGCTGTTAATAGCCAGCTCCGCTATTGGGAGGAGGCGGTTCCAGTTCGTCTAGTTATAGTCGACGTACGCTCGGAGGTACGCCTCTAGGGTTGAGTTAGCCCTCTCCGTCGCCCCGTCCGTCTGCGGGTGCTATGCGGTGGACAGGCGACGCTCTACCCTTAGTAACTGGCAGATCCGTGCCCAGAGTTGGCTCGTAAACTGTGACCCCCGGTCTAATACAATTGACCTGGGGAAACCGTGCTTGCTGAACGTCGTCCGGATAAAGGCCTAGGCGGTGTCTTTAGCCGTAGTGGAGTCCATCCCCTCCAGTATTACCCCCTTCGTTAACTTGTCCGTAACTACTATAATGTTTCGCCGTCCGTTACTCTTAGGGAGGTCTGTAATAAAGTCTACGGTCAGGTCTTGCCAGGGTCGATCCGGTATCGGCAGGGGCTTCAGCAGCCTATGCTTTAGCTCGCGCCAGGGCTTCGTTCGTCCGCATACATCGCAGTTCTGTACGAACCTGCGAATGTCCTTCGCTATCGCTGGCCAGTAGTAGTCCCAGGCGATAATGCTGTACGTCTCCTCGCGCCCTAGGTGCCTGGTGGCTATAGAGTTATGTGCTCGTTGTATTAAGCCTATACGGAGCTTCTCGTCCGCCGGGACCTATATCCAATTTCTGAACTTCAGGTTGTTCTCCTCGTCTACTGAACACTCGGCTGCCGATACCTTTAGGTAGAGCTCGGTTAGGAGTTTCCGTTGCCCTCCCTGGATCGCCGTACGGGCCCCTCGGTATGGCTCGTCCTTTTCCACTGCCTCTTCCCAAGCTTGCAGTTGGGGTTCCTATAGATGTGTCGCCGCTAGGTGGATAGTCTCCCCGCCTAGCTCTTCCTTAAACATCTGGAATGTCCGCGACTTCAGCCGGTCGTCCTCGTACGTCGTTGGCATGTCCTGGTCCCGTCTAGACAGTGCGTCGGCCCTACTGTTGTCCTTACCCTTGCGGTACTGGAGTCTTATGTTAAACCGGCTTAGGTACATTGCCCATCGTACGTGCCTCTTAGACAGCTTCCGGGGTTAAGTAAAGTATTCCAGGTTCTTGTAGTCCGTTAGGGCGAGGAACTTAGGCACCGAGCGGAGTTCCCTATCCCAGGCTTCGCAACACCGTACGACTGCCAGCAACTCTTTGTCGTAGATAGGGTAGTTGCACTCAGCCGGGGAGTTCTTCTTAGAGAAATACGCGCATAGGTGTAGGAGTCCGTCCGGGCCTACCTGTGACAGGATACCCCCAATGCAGTACCCTAAGGAGTCGGTTTCCAGTATTGTCGTACGCTCCGGGTTAAAGGCGGCGAGCGTTGGTCCTGTAGTAAAGAGCTCTTTTAGCTTGTCGAAGCTCTTATTGCATTCGTCCGACTATTTGAACTGCTTGTCCTTGTGCGTCAGCTTAACTAGGGGGCGCACGATCTCCGAGTAGTTCTGTATAAACTGGCGGTAGAAGTTGGCAAACCCAAGGAATTCCCGTACGCCCTTAACGTTTATAGGCGGCTTCCATAGCTTGATAGCATCAATCTTCTTCCTATCCATGCTGATGCCTTTCCCTGCCTCGATAATGAAACCTAGGTATTTCGTACGTTGGACACCGAACTTACACTTGTCGATGTCGAGGTACAAGCCCGCCTGCTGCAGACAGTCTAGCACCCTCTTGACATCCCGTATGTAGTCTGCGTAGGTGCCGTCCGTAAAAACTAGGGTGTTGTCGAGGTATGCCGAGCAGATGTCGTCCAGTAACCCTTGCAGGGACTTGTTGATGTACCTTTGGAAGGTTGCCGGTGCATTGGCAAGGCTAAAGGGGGTAACCAGCTACTCAAAAAGACCGTATCTCGTACGGAAGGCAGTTATCCATTTACAGCCTTCCTTGATCCGTATCTTATAGAAGGCCGAGACTACGTCAAGCTTAGTAAACCACTTCGCCTTGCTGATCCGTCCGAGGGTCTCCTTAATAAGGGGTAGAGGGTACCGGTCCTTCTTAGTAATCGCGTTGATGCCTCTGTAGTCTACGCAGAAACGCAATCCAGCCTTCCCCTCCTTGTAGACAAACAGTACTGGGGCTCCTGCGGACGACGTACTGGCCCGGATAAACCCTTTGGCAAGCAGGTCGTCCAGCGTCTTGCGCAGTACTAGGAGTTCTCTAGAGGACATCCTGTACAGCGGTCCGTACGGTACCTCCGGCAGGCTCCTATCCGGGCGGGGTTCCAGCTGGATGTTATAGTCAATCCCTTCCCCTCGGTGTAGCGGCAGTTTCGAGGCCGACTTCGGTTTAAAGAGGTCTAGGTACCTAACATACTCCCTTAGGAGCTTCGTACAGGGGTTTGTCGCTTCCTTAGGTGCTAATGCCTTCTCGATGTCCGCCGTTGCTGTGTTGATTTCGGCCTTGGCATTGCCACCTTGCAGGGACCTGCCCTAGTCCCGGATTCTCCGCTTTGTTGCTGCTAGGTACAGCCGTCCTCGTCCGACGTCTAGCTTGCCCTTCCAGCGCTCTATCTAAGGCTTCCCCAGTATCAGGTTATACCCCAACTTGTCCCGTACGACATAGAGGTACGAGTCTTGCTTATGGTGTCCTTGTACCTCCATTGTTACTTTCACTATATAGGTAATGTCCGGTCCCCGCCCGGTAATGCCCAGTATGCGTACAGGTACCGTAGGGGCCGTCTTAATCCGATGTCTCTGTACGAAGTCTTCGCTGATCACTCTATACACCAAACATCCCGTGTCGATCAGTGTCCGCGCCGTTGCGGACCCGTTCAATGTCGGCTGTACGATAAACGGCGTCGTCGTTATGTAATTGCTCTTGAAAGATAGCTAAGTAATGCTTTGATTTGGCAGTCTATCTCGCACCTGCCTCTGGCAGAGTCTTCGCTTAGAGGCTACTCTTTTCCCGACTCGTCGTCGTCCGAGTGGGACACCTGATCTTCTCGTTAAGGCGCTGCAGTAGCCACCCTTGCGGTGGTCGGCCGTCCCCCAGGTCTCTCTGCTGGTAGGAGCCCGCAATTCCGTACAGTGTGGCCTATCTTGCTACACCGGTAACAGCTCCCTTCTGCTCGCCTCTTGTTAAGGGTGGCTGTGTCCACCTATTGCGCCTTCTTAGTGGCGGCCCTTGGCCGTACGGTGGCTGCTGCTGCTACCCTCGTCGTCGTCGGTTCCTAGTCTATAGCATCTGTCTGTCGCTAGGGAGGTTGTCTTATCTCCTAAGCACGGCCTATCCGTCCCAGCCTGCGTTGCTGGTCGTCGACTATCCTAAGAAGGTTACAAAATTCCTCGTACGTAGCTGGCCGCATTACACCTACCAGCCCTGTTATGATTTCCTTAGAGAGGCCTACCTCTAGAGAGGTGATTTTTATCCTGTCCTCCTATTGGAGACCCCCTGCTTCTGCCAAAGTCTGGTCAAATTCTGCAAGGAATTCTCGTACGGTTTTGCGTCCTTGTTTCATCGTGTTGACCCGTAGGAGCGCTCGGCTCTCGCGGTCCGGGTCCTTGTAGCTCTTGTCCAGAGCTGCCTAGAGCATCGTCGTCGTGGCTATTGCCGGGTTGGCAATGGCCGTCTCGTAGTACGGCAGAATTCGTGCTGCCGCCCTGCCCTTTAACCTCCTAAAGAGGTAGACTACCTTGTCCAGCTCGGTCGGGTATGCTCCTAAGTTAACTAGGAGCTTGGAGCGCATCTAAGCCGCCCAGGAGGGGTACTCAGCCAGGGCCTTACTATCGTACGTAGAGACGTCGGGGAGTTTGCTCTTGGGGGTCGGGGTAGGGGTCATTGTGTTCGTCGTCGTAGGGGTCGGATCGCGATCGGACGCCCTGAGCTGTCGTAGCTCCTGTTCCTGTTGGGAAATCATCGCAGCCTGGTGGCTTACTTGCTGTTCGAGCTGTCTCTTGCTTTCCAGCAGCTCCTCGTACACGCGGTGCATGTGTCCCTCTATGGCCGTAGGTTCCATAGGGATGTCGCCGTCCATCTTGCTCTATTACTGCGGTCACCGACAGTAAGATCAGTTCCTAATGTAAGAGGCTTAAGAATCTTGGTTTAGAAACTTAAGGTCAGGTATCTACATAAAGGAACTGATAGGCAGTTCCTTCGACGTCTGCTCCGTACGATTTGTACCTACGAAGCCAAGCTAGCAATTCCCCCTTTGTGCCGAGGTACAAGGTTCACCCTCCGTACAGAGGATCGGGAGTTACCTCCTCTGTACGGTAGTGCCGGGTTTCCCCCCCCCCCCCCCAATCCGAGGGGCGGTAGCTTCCCTTTGAGCAGGACCGTAGTGTTCTCCCTCCGTACGGAGGTGGGGTCCTGTCGGTTGCTCCGTACGGAGGGTGGGGTCGTGCTGGCGCCGCTGAGTCGCAGTCCTTAGGGCGACGGTCGGCCCAGGTCGGGTTCAGGACCTGGGCCGGGCGGCGCCCCCTAACATTAACGTCCTGTACGTAATCTGCGTAGGAGCTGTCTGTAAAAACCAGTGTATTATCGAGGTATGCTAAGCAGATGTCGTCTAGTAACCCTTGCAAGGACTTGTTAATATATCTTTAGAAGGTTGCCAGTACGTTAGCAAGGCTAATGTTGCGGTGGTAGAAAGAGGTGGGACAGATTGATAGGGTGGACCCTGGAATTTCGGCTCGGCCCGTCCGGGCCGAGCCGGGCCTTGGCACCACCACCATCAAAGCCCACCACCACCACTACATAGATTCCTTTCCCTCTTCAGTTCGAGATATAGTCATCAAAAGGCCGTATTGAATCATATCTGCGTGCCCGGATCATTATATCTCGAACTCACTCTCCACAACCCCGCGCTGCGCGAAAGGGCCCGTTGAACTATCCGGAAACCCGAATAACGCACGCGCACCCACTAACAACAACCAACCCCAGGCACCGTAAGAAGATGGAAGACTTCTCAGCGGTAGAGAGCGGCGTCACAGGCCGCAGCAGAAGCAGAAAAGGAAAGACTAACAGAGCGAGCAGGCGCTCCAGTGTAATTGACGATAAGATCGTTATCAGAGGTTTTACAGCGGAAGAGACCGCTAAGATCAAGGAACGAATAAGCGAATATAAGAAGATCCACGACTGCACGATCGAGGAACTGGAAGACTACGTAAACGAGAACGGAATAGGGAAGGTCTACGACGGTATAGACCTTATTGAGACGCTGTTCTATAGGACACTAGAAGAAAACAGACAGCTAAGAGAGGAAGTAGAGACGGTAAGGGCCGAGAAGGAATCGGCAGAGACTATCGTCGAAGTGTTGGAACACTAAGCGGCGAATCGAATGGCGTAGCTAAAGGCGCTAAAGGATCAACTGGCTGATATAGAAGCAGCGAGATCGTCGCCGCCACTGCGGCGAGAAACCCAAGTGGAAACCACCTCGCCGGCGGCCTACAGTCAAGGTGGCACGTTGATAACGTCATTACCGGATCCACCTGTTTTCGGTAGCGGAGACTCCGAAGCGTAGGAGGCGTTAAAGAAGAAGATCAAGAATAAGATGAACCGCGATTACGCATTAAGCAGCGAAGAAGACAGATTGGCCTATTTAGAGGCGCGACTAGAAGGTGAAGCTTTTTCGCTAGTGGCGGACCTGGAAGAAGTGACCGCTAAGGAAGCGATCAAAGCGCTGGACCAGCGCTTCGGAGACCTATTCCGAAAGAAGACAGCCCGTAAGCAGCTGGATAAGATTAATCAGAACCGGCAGACGTTTGAAGAATTCTACGGGCTATTCAGAAAGCATGCTATTAGGGCCAGAGTAGCAGAAGACGAGCAGCTGCACTTACTGAGACAGAAGCTGAGCCCTGAGCTGGCCGCCGCTATGGCGTCTGTGGAAGACGAAGACCTTGAGAGCTTCGTGCACCAAGCGAGAGTCACCGCGAGAAACTTGAGCGCTTACGCGAAATCGCGCGAATCGAACTAGAAGCAGTTGATAACGCAGACCACACGACCCCCTGCGCCTTTCCGGAGAGCGCTACAGCAGCCACCTTATCAGTCGCAGCGCTCGTCGTTCGTCCCCACCTGTTTCGCGTGTGGCAAGCCTGGTCACATCGCCACGAGATGCCAAGCATCGGATAAGCAGAAGCAGGACTACCGTATTATAAGGCAGCCGCAGCCGCAGCAACCACCGAGGAAGACCATACAAGCTATAGAGCCGGCTCCGAACGATACTGACAGTAACGGTGGGGTGCAGTTAAGGATTATAGGAAAAGACCAGCTGGACGGATAGGCCCCCTATCCAGCATGGACAACAGGGCATCAACACGAACTACGTCGACGAAAGAGAGCATTAATAGCTGCAGCGATCCGCTCTCGGCGGCGGTGGAAGTGAACACGGAAACAGCCATTATCCTTCTAATTACTGTCTACCCCCTTGACGGATCGAGCAAACCACTTCAGTTAAAAGCTTTCATCGACATAGGAGCTCTCATCGGCGCGGCAATCCATCACCGACTGGTCAGGAAGCTGATAAATGGATACGGTTATCCAGTGGAACTGGCGTCGCCGACGCGGATTTCGGCGTACAATGGACAAGACACGGAAAGCGTCACGCACTACGTGCTGCTGAAGACCACACTGGCTGGTCGCACCACAGAGGCGACGTTCCGAATTATAGATATCGGAAGGTTTGACATTATTATAGGGCAGAAATGGATGAAGAACCAGAAAGCCGTTATCGATGTAGACAGAGGCATGATAGGGTTCAAAACCCGAGGCAACGCCATCGCCGTCAAGCCGAGAGCTACGGAGTCTGCGAAAGAGGCTCCGTCCGATCGTTACGAACCCCCGGTTACTGTCGGAATAATAAGTTCAGAAGCTATAACGACCCTTGCGAAGTCGCCGGACAACGAGATTTACACTATCTCGATAAAAGACATCGAAGACTACAGGAAGATAATAGCGGAAGAAGAAGTGGATCCGCTGGAGGTGTTGCCAAAAGAGCTCCATAGTTACGCTGACGTCTTCTCAAAAGCAGACTCCAACCTCCTGCCGCTCCACCGGCCGGAATACGATAATAAGATCAGGCTGAAAGAGGGGGCCACCTTGCCAAGAACTGAGCCCCTAAGGAGACTGTTACCGGCCGAACTAGACTAGGTAGAGGTGTTTGTTCGCGAAAACCTGGCGAAGAAGTTTATTACGCCGAGCTCCGCGGAATACGCGTTACCGATTCTTTTCGTAAGGAAACCGGGGGGTGGTCTGCGACTCTGCGTGGACTATCGAGGCCTCAATAAGGTCACCAAGAGAGACGTATACCCCCTGCCGCTAATAGATAAGACCATACAGCGCGTAGCGAAGGCTAAGTGGTTCAGCAAGCTGGACATCCGCCAAGCGTTCCATCAACTAAGGAATGAAGAAGGGCAGACGGAAGACCTCACGACGTTCGCGACGCGTATGGGCAATTTCAAGTGGTTGGTGATGCCGTTCGGACTCACCAACGCGCCGGCAGTGTGGCAACGCTTTATGAACCACACTTTTATGGACATGCTGGAACGGTTCGTGTCTATCTACTTGGACGACATCCTTATCTACACCGATGGAACGAGAGAGCAACATACGGACTACATCGAGAGAGTGTTAAAGAGGCTCTGCGAGGTAGGATTAAACGCGGACACGAAGAAGAGCGAGTTCTATCAAACCGAGGTCAAATATCTCGGTCTTATCGTCGGAAGAGACGGAATTCGTATAGACCCCTTAAAGGTCGCCGCCGTCGCGGAGTGGAAGCAGCCGAAATCCGGAAACACTACGCAAATCAGAGCGTTTCTCGGCTTCTGCAGCTACTATCGACGGTTCATCAAGGACTTTAGCAAGATAGCGAGACCCCTGAACGAGGCGCTAAAGAAAGAGGCCGCCGGCCTATAGAATAAGAAGTGCACGGAAGCTTTCGTACGGCTGAAAGAAGCAGTGGCCTCTGCGCCAGTTCTGGCACACTTCTGGCCAGAAAAGACGATCTACGTGGAAACGGACGCTTCCGACACAGTGACGGCCGGAGTCCTTTCTCAATATAGTAACGACGAAACCCTCCATCCAGTCGCCTTCTTCAGCAAGTCAATAAGCGAAGCTGAGCGGAATTACGCCATCTACGATAAGGAGCTGCTAGCTATCGTTTAGGCCTTTAAAGAGTGGAAACCGGAACTCATAGCTGGAAAAGGGCCGATCCAGGTTCTTACGGACCACCAGTCGCTGGCCTACTTTATGAAGACGCAGAAGCTCTCACGACGTCAGGCACGGTAGGCGGCCTACTTATCAGGATTCGACTTCAAGATCACTTATCGACCCGGGGCTCAAAACGGAAAGGCTAACGCGCTGACGAGAAGAGAAGGAAAAACCAGCTGCGCAAAAGAAGATCCGAACATGTTCCAGAAGGTGTTGACCGAACGGATAGTAGACGCCGAGGTGTTGAAGGAGGCGGGGATCTGCGCGGCGGAGCTGCAGACCGAACCAAAACTAATGGAACCGGCCCCTAAGGAAGAGACTCTCTACGAGAAGGTGGAGCAGCTCAACCAGAAGCAGAAGCTCGGCAAAACCGGTTCAGGGAAGCTGATAGTTCCGGAAGAACTAATCACTGAGGTCATCCAACTGGTCCATAGCTCTGTGGATGTCGGCTACGCAGGCGCGAAGAAAACGATGCAGGCATTGAGAACGACCTACTGGTTTCCGCGGATCTATAAGCGGATTTACCGGTTTATCGCCAACTGCCACGCGTGCAGAGCCGCGAAGCCACGTTACGGTCTTCCGGCCGGTCTGCTAAAGCCACTTCCGATCCCCGAGAAACTGTAGCAACATATTACGATGGACTTCGTAACCGGCCTGCCGGAATCCGATGGATACGACGCTACGCTGAACGTAGTGGACCGATTGAGCAAAGAACGCCACTTTATCCCCTGCCGAGCGAGAGATAAAGGAACCACTGCGGAAGAGACAGCACGGATGTTAATCCAACACGTATGGAAGCACCATGGCCTACCAGACACTATCACTACGGATAGGGGTCCTCAATTCACCGCCGACGTATGGAAATCCATTAACCAAGCTCTCGGAATTCGTAGAAAGCTTAGCACAGCCGCTTATCCACAGACCGACGGTCAGTCTGAAGTGGCTAACCGAGAGATGGAGCGATATCTACGAACCTTCTGCGGCCATTATCAAAAAGATTGGGTTAAGGTGTTGCCGATAGCCGAATTCTGCGCTAACTCGTTACCGTCCGAAGCAACCTCGCTGGCGCCGTTCGAGATAACGCATAGCTATCTTCCGAGGATGAGCTTCCAGCCGCCAAGCGACGCCGGCTCGCCGGAGCTTTCAATCACCCCCGCCACGTCGTCGAAGAGAGTCGCCGCTGCGGCGGCAGAAGCGCTACAATCTCAGATAGAAGAAGCTATCAAAGTGGCGAAAGAAGCGATGGAATCGGCTCAGAAGAAGATGGTGACTCGAGCTAATAGAAAGCGGTTACCGACGGAATTCGAGGAAGGCCAAAAGGTATAGCTCAACACGCGGAACCTAAGGCTGAAAGGGAACGCGAAGCTCAACCCACGTTACGTAGGTCCGTTTAAGATAATAGAAAAGAGGTCGCCGGTGACCTATCGACTCGAGCTGCCAAAGGCGTTCCGGATCCACGATGTTTTCCATTCAGATCTGCTAAGCCTAGACCCTGAGGACGGCCTTCCGGAACAGGGGTTCGCCGAACCCCCGCCAATCGAGATGGACGATAAGGAAGAATAGGAGGTAGAAGACGTAATAGACGTAAAGGAGACGAGGGGGTCCATCAAAGCGAGGATCTCGTAGAAGGGCTAGCCGGAAGACTATGAATGGTATCCAGTCGAAAACCTGCGGAATTCAGCGGAGCTGCTGAGAGAGTTCTACGTGCAGAACCCGGAAAAGCCGAAACCGGCGTAGCTCTGATGTCGACGACGCCGGAGGAAAGAAGAAAGCTGCGTCCGCTCCACCGGCGCGGAAGCCGATGAAAACGATCGTGGTGGAATTGATTGCTCCAGGCAGTCGCTCGGCGACTGCGTAGAGGCCTTGGTGGAAAAGAAAAAGAAGAAGAAAAACGACGCTGCGGACAGACCTATATGGACCTCCGAGCCGGAGCACAGACCACCTACGCCGCAGCTCAGATGACCTACGGCTCAGATCAGATAGCACGGATCAGATAGCGTCGATTACATAAACGCCAAGTGAAGGACTTCGGATGCAGATAACGTAAGAAGTTGAGAAAGAGACGAAGAGGACATTGTTTTTGATGGAAGACGGAAGAGGTAACGTCGACGTTGAAAGGAGTTTTCGAGAAAAAAGGCCGTATTAAAAAAAAAAAAAAAAAAAAGTGGACATTTTCGGATGGATAAGGTGACTAAGCGGTCGAGGGCGACCGCTGGTGAGGGAGGGGGGTAGTGTTGCGGTGGTAGAAAGAGGTGGGACAGATTGATAGGGTGGACCCTGGAATTTCGGCTCGGCCCGTCCGGGCCGAGCCGGGCCTTGGCACCACCACCATCAAAGCCCACTACCACCACTACATAGATTCCTTTCCCTCTTCAGTTCGAGATATAGTCATCAAAAGGCCGTATTGAATCATATCTGCGTGCCCGGATCAGCTAAAGGGGGTAACAAGCTACTTAAAAAGACTATATCTCGTACAGAAGGCAGTTATCGATTTACAACCTTCCTTAATCTATATCTTATAGAAAGCTGAGACTATGTTAAGCTTAGTAAACCACTTTGCCTTGCTAATCCGTCTAAGAGTCTCCTTAATAAGGGGTAGGGGGTACCGGTCCTTCTTATTAATTGCGTTAATGTCCCTATAGTCTACGCAGAAACGCAAGCCGGCCTTCCCCTCCTTATAGACAAACAGTACTAGGGCTCCTACAGACGAGGTACTTGCCTAAATGAACCCTTTAGCAAGCAGGTCGTCCAGTGTCTTGCGCAGTACTAGAAGTTCTCTAGAGGACATTCCGTATAGCAGTCTATACAGTACTTTAGGCAGACTCCTATCCAGACACGGCTCTAGCTAGATGTTGTAGTTAATCCCTTCTCCTTAGTGTAGCAGCAGTTTCAAGGCCGACTTTGGCTTAAAGAGGTCCAGGTATCCTGCGTATTCCTTTAGGAGCTTTGTATAGGGATCTGTTACTTTCTTAGGCGCTAATGCCTTCTTAATGTCTGCAGTTGCCGTATTAATCTCGGCCTTAGCATCGCCGCCCTACGGAGCCCTCCCTTAGTCTTAGGGCCTCTACTTTATCGCTGTGTTAATTGCAGCCTTGGCATTGCTACCCTATAGGGCCCTCCCTTAGTCTCGGAGCCTCTGCTTTATTGCTGCTAGGTACAGCCGTCCTTATCTAACGTCCAGCTTGCCCCTCTCGTGCTCTATCTATAGCTTCCCTAGTATTAGGTTATACCCCAACTTGTCCTGTACGATATAGAGGTAGGAGTCCTGCTCGTAGTATCCCTGTATCTCTATCGTTACTTTTACTATATAGGTAATGTCCGGTCCTCGCCCAGTAATGCCCAACATATGTACAGGTACAGTAGAGGTCGTCGCAATACAGTGTCTCTGTACGAAGTCTTCGCTTATTACTCCGTAGACTAAACATCCTGTGTTAATTAATGTCTGCGCTGTTGCAGACCTGTTTAACGTTAGCTGTACGATAAACAGCGTAGTCGTTATATAGTTGCTCTTAAAAGATAGCTAAGTAGTGCTTTGATTTGGTAATCTATCTCGTACGCACCTCTAGCAGAGCCTTCGCTTAGAGGCTACTCTTTTCCCGACTCGTCGTCGTCTAAGTAGGACTCCTGTTCCTCCTGTTAGGGTGCCGTAGTTGCTACCCTTGCAGTGGTCGGCCGTCCCCTAGGTCTCTCTACTAGCAAAAGCCCGCAATTCCGTACAGTGTAGCCTATCTTGCGATACCTGTAGCAGCTCCCTTCTGCTCGCCTCTTGTTAATAGTAGCTATATCTACCTATTGCACCTTTTTGGTAGCGGCCCTTAGCCGTACGGTAACAGCTGCCGCTACCCTTGTCGTCGTTGGTTCCTAGTCTATAGCGTCCGTCTGCTGCTAGAGGGGCTGTCGCATCTTATAAGCGCGGCTTATCTATCCGAGCCTGCACTGCTAGTTGTCGACTATCCTAAGGAGATCGCAGAATTCCTCGTACGTAGCTAGTCGCATTACGCCTACTAGTCCTATTATAATCTCCTTAGAGAGGCCTACCTCTAAAGAGGTAATTTTTATCCTGTCCTCCCATTAGAGACCTCCTGCCTCTGCCAGAGTCTAGTCGTATTCTGCGAGGAATTCTCGTATAGTCTTGCGTCCTTGTTTTATTGTATTAACCTATAGGAGTGCTCGGCTCTTACAGTCTAGGTCCTTGTAGCTCTCGTTAGGAGCTGCCTAGAGCATCGTCGTTGTAGCTATTGCCAGGTTAGCAATAGCCGTCTCGTAGTACGGCAGAATCTGTGCTGCCGCCCTGCCCTTTAACCTCCTGAAGAGGTAAACTACCTTGTCTAGCTTAGTTGGGTATGCTCCTAAGTTAACTAGAAGCTTAGAGCATATCTAGGCAGCCTAGGAGAGGTACTCGGCCGGAGCCTCGCTATTGTACGTAGTAACGTCGGGGAGTTTGCTCTCAGGGGTTGGGGTATAGGCTATCGTGTTCGTCGTCGTCGTAGGGGTCGGATCGCGATCGGACGCCCTAAGGTGTCGTAGCTCCTGTTCCTATTAGGAAATTATCGCAGGCTAGTAGCTTACTTGTTGTTCGAGCTGGGCCTTATGTGCTAACAGCTCCTCGTACGCGCAGTGCATCTGTCCCTGCATAACTATAGGTTCTATAGAGATATCGCTGTCTATCTTTGTTGTATTACTGCAGTTACTAACAGTAAGATTAGTTCCTAATGTAAGAGCTTAAGAATCTTGGTCTAGAAACTTAAGGCTAGGTATCTATATAAAGAAACTAATAGGCAGTTCCTTCGTCGTCTGCTGCTGTACAGTTTGTACCTACAAAGCTAAGCTAGCAATTTCCCTCTACATAGGGATGCAAGGTTTACACTCTATATAGAGGATCGGGAGTTCTCCCTCTGTATAGTAGTGCAGAGTTTTCCCTTTGTTTAGAGGGGCAGTAATTCCCCTCTATATAGGGCTATAGAGTTCTCTCTCTATACAGGAGTAGGGTTCTATTAGTAATTCTGTACAGAGGGGTAGGGTCGTGCTAGCGCCGCTAAGTTACAGTCCTTAGGGCGACGGCTGGCTTAGGTCCAGGACCTAGGCTAGGTAGCGCCCCCTAACAACGAAGATGGAAGGCGACATCTCTATAGACCCTACGACTATGCAGGGACAGATGCACTGCGCGTACAAGGAGCTACTAGAACACAAGAGGCAGCTCGAGCAGCAAGTTAGCTACTAGGCTGCGATAATTTCTTACAGGAATAGGAGCTACGACAGCTTAGAGCGTCCGATTGCGTTCCGACCTCTACGACGACGAACAAGATAGCCTACACCCCGACCCCTAAGAGCAAACTCCCTAACGTCACTACGTACGATAGTAAGGCTCCGGCCGAGTACCCCTCCTAGGCTGCCTAGATACGCTCTAAGCTACTAGTCGACTTAGGAGTATACCTGACCGAGCTAGACAAGGTAGTTTATCTCTTTAGGAGATTAAAGGGCAGGGCAGCAGCACAGATTCTGCCGTACTACGAGACGGCTATTGCCAACCTAGCAATAGCTACGATAACGATGCTCTAGGCAGCTTTTAACAAAAGCTTTAAAGATCCAGACTGCAAGAGCCGAGCACTCCTATAGGTTAACACGATAAAGCAAGGACGCAAGACTATATAAGAATTACTCGCGGAATACGACTAGACTCTAGCAGAGGCAGGAGGTCTCTAATAGGAGGATAGGATAAAAATTACCTCTTTAGAGGTAGGCCTCTCTAAGGAGATTATAACGGGACTAGTAGGCGTAATGCGACTAGCTACGTACGAGGAATTCTGCGATCTCCTTAGGATAGTCGACGACTAGCAGTGCAGGCTTAGACGGATAAGCTGCGCTTACGAGTTGCGACAACCCCTCTAGCGGCAGATAGATGCTATAGACTAGGAACTAACGACGACGAGGGTAGCAGCAGCCGTTACTGTACGGCTAAGGGCCGCTACCAAAAGGGCACGATAGGTAGATATAGCTACCCTTAACAAGAGACGAGTAGAAGGGAGCTGCTACCGGTATAGCAAAATAGGCTACACTGTACAGAATTGCAGGCTTTTGCTAGCAGAGAGACCTAGGGGACGGCCGACCACTGCAAGGGTAGCAACTGCAGCGCCCTAACAAGAGGATTAGGAGTCCTACCTGGACGACGACGAGTTAGGAAAAGAGTAGCCTCTAAGCGAAGGCTCTACTAGAGGCGTATATAAGATAGATTGCCAAATTAAAGCACTACTTAGCTATCTTTTAAGAGCAACTATATAACGACTACGCCGTTAATCGTACGGCCAACTATTAGGAGGCGCCGCCCGGCCCAGGTCCTGGACCTAAGCCAGCCGTCGCCTTAAGGACTGTAACTTAGCAGCGCTAGTACGACCCTACCCCTCTGCACGGAATTACTAACAGGACCCTACTCCTGTACAGAGGGAGAACCCTATAGCCCTGCATAGAGGGGAATTGCTGCCCCTCTAAACAGAGGGAAAACTCTGCACTACCGTATAGAGGGAGAACTCCTAATCCTCTGTACAGAGTGTAAACCTTGTATCCCTATATAGAGGGAAATTGCTAGCTTAGCTTTGTAGATACAAATTGTATAGCAGCAGACAATGAAGGAACTGCCTATTAGTTCCTTTATGTAGATACCTAGCCTTAAGTTTCTAAACCAAGATTCTTAAGCCCTTATGTTAGGATCTAATCTTACAGTCGGTAACTGCAGTAATACAACAAAGATAGACAGCGACATCTCTATAGAACCTACAGCTATATAGGGACAGATGCACTACGCGTACGAGGAGCTGTTAGCACACAAGGCCCAGCTCGAACATTAAGTAAGCCACTAGGCTGCGACGATTTCCCAACAGGAACAGGAGCTACAACAGCTTAGGGCGTCCGATCGCGATCCGACCCCTACGACGACAACGACGAACACGATAGCCTATACCCCGACCCCCAAGAGCAAACTCCCTAACGTTACTACGTACAATAGCGAGGCTCTGGCTAAGTACCCCTCCTAGGCTGCCCAGATACGCTCTAAGCTTCTAGTTAACTTAGGAGCATACCTAACTAAGCTAGACAAGGTAGTTTACCTCTTTAGGAGGTTAAAGGGCAGGGCAGCAGCACGGATTCTGCCGTACTACGAGACAGCTATTGCTAACCTAGCAATAGCTACAACGACGATGCTCTAGGCAGCTCCTAACAAGAGCTACAAGGACCTAGACCGCGAGAGCCGAGCACTCCTATAGGTTAATACAATAAAACAAGGACATAAGACTATACGAGAATTCCTTACAGAATACGACCAGACTCTAGCAGAGGCAGGAGGTCTCTAATAGGAGGACAGGATAAAAATTACCGCTTTAGAGATAGGCCTCTCTAAGGAGATTATAATAGGACTAGTAGGCGTAATGCGACTAGCTACATACGAGGAATTCTGCGATCTCCTTAGGATAGTCGACGACTAGCAGCGCAGGCTCGGACAGATAAGCTGCGCTTATAAGATGCGACAACCCCTCTAGCGGCAGACGGACGCTATAGACTAGGAACCAACGACGATAAGGGTAGCGGCAGCCGTTACTGTACAGCTAAGGGCTGCTACCAAAAGGGCGCAATAGGTAGACGTAGCTACTATTAACAAGAGGCGCGCAGAAGGGAACTGCTATAGGTATCGCAAGATAGGCTACACTGTACAGAATTGCTGGCTTTTGCCAGTAGAGAGACCTAGGGGACGGCCGACTACTGTAAGGGTAGCAACTGCGGCGCCCTAACAGGAGGAACAGGAGTCCTACTTAGACGACGACGAGTTGGGAAAAGAGTAGCCTCTAAGCGAAGGCTCTGCTAGAGGTACGTACGAGATAGATTACTAAATCAAAGCACTACTTAGCTATCTTTTAAGAGCAACTATATAACGACTACGCTGTTTATCGTACAGCTAACGTTAAACAGGTCTGCAACAGCGCAGACATTAATTAACACAGGATGTTTAGTCTACGGAGTAATAAGCGAAGACTTCGTACAGAGACACTGTATTGCGACGACCTCTACTGTACCTGTACATATGTTGGGCATTACTGGGCGAGGACCGGACATTACCTATATAGTAAAAGTAACGATAGAGATACAGGGATACTACGAGCAGGACTCCTACCTCTATGTCGTACAGGACAAGTTGGGGTATAACCTAATACTAGGGAAGCTATAGATAGAGCACTAGAGGGGCAAGCTGGACGTTAGACAAGGACAGCTGTACCTAGCAGCGACAAAGCAGAGGATCCGAGACTAAGGGAGGGCCCTATAGGGTAGCAATGCCAAGGCCGTAATTAATACAGCGACAAAGCAGAGGCCCTAAGACTAAGGAAGGGCTCTGTAGGGCAGTGATGCTAAGGCTAAGATTAACACAGCAACTGCAGACATTAAGAAGGCATTAGCGCCTAAGAAAGTAACAGACCCCTATACAAAGCTCCTAAGGGAATACGCAGGATACCTAGACCTCTTTAAGCCAAAGTCGGCCTCGAAACTGCTACTACACTAAGGAGAAGGGATTAACTACAACATCTAGCTAGAGCCGTGTCTAGATAGGAGTCTGCCTAAGGTACTGTACAGACTGCTGTACAAAATGTCCTCTAGAGAACTCCTAGTACTGCGCAAGACACTGGACGACCTGCTTGCTAAAGGGTTTATTTAGGCAAGTACCTCGTCCGCAGGAGCCCTAGTGCTGTTTGTCTATAAGGAGGGGAAGGCCGGCTTACGTTTCTGCATAGACTACAGGGGAATTAACGCAATTGATCCGGGGTGGTGTGCCCGGGTCACTGCTATGCCTTGCCAAGGTTTATAATCTGGTACACATTGATCAAGTCACTTCCGAGTCACTTAATCAGTCCCTTTTGGCTCAAGTGTACCGCGCCGCATCACTTGACTCGGAAGTAACTGCTGAAACTGTACGTGAAAGGCCTGGGTTCAATTCCCAGAGGGCGCATCTTTCAACGCTAAGTGGAAGCAGCGTTGACGTATGTCCGTTTGTCCACCACTCCGTACAAATAAGGCAGACCCGGTAAAGGTCCAGCTGGCTGTGTGCAGACCTGCCGGGGGGGGGTTGATTGCGCACGATTTACAGGGGGGCTGTGCATAAGGTGCGTGGCCTGTAAGCAAGCGCAGCTTACGAGGTCGTAAGCCTGTAGCGCAGGGGGTGGTGATCCGGGGTGGTGTGCCCGGGTCACTGCTATGCCTTGCCAAGGTTTATAATCTGGTACACATTGATCAAGTCACTTCCGAGTCACTTGATCAGTCCCTTTTGGCTTAAGTGTACCGCGCCGCATTAGCAATTACCAAGAAGGACCGGTACCCCCTACCCCTTTTTAAGGAGACTCTTAGATAGATTAGCAAGGCAAAGTAGTTTACTAAACTTAACGTAGTCTTAGCTTTCTACAAGATACGGATTAAGGAAGGTTGTAAATAGATAACTGCCTTCTGTACGAGATATAGTCTTTTTAAGTAGCTTGTTACCCCCTTTAGCCTTGCTAATATACTGGCAACCTTCTAAAGGTACATTAACAAGTCCTTGTAAGGGTTACTAGACGACATCTGCTCGGCGTACCTCGACGACACCCTGGTTTTTACAGACGGCACCTATGCAGATTACGTACAGGACGTTAAGAAGGTGCTAGACAGACTGCAGCAGGCTGGCTTGTACCCCGACATCGACAAATGTAAATTTAGTGTCCAGCGTACGAAATACCTAGGTTTTATTATCGAGGCAGGGAAAGGCATTAGTATAGATAGGAAAAAGATTAATGCCATTAAGCAATAGAAGCCGCCTACGAACGTTAAGGACGTACGGGAATTTCTTAGGTTTGCCAACTTCTACCACCAGTTTATACAGAACTACTCGGAGATCGTGCGCCCCCTAGTCGAGCTAACACATAAGGACAAGCAGTTTAAATAGACGGACGAGTGCGATAGGAGCTTCAACAAGCTAAAGGAGCTCTTTACTATAGGACTAACGCTTGCTGCCTTCGACCTAGAACGTACGACGATACTAGAAACCGACTCCTTAGGGTACTGCATTAGAGGTATCCTGTTATAGATAGGCTCGGACGGACTCTTGCACCTATACGCGTATTTCTCTAAGAAGAACTCCCTAGCTAAGTGCAACTACCCTATCTACGACAAGGAATTGCTAGCAGTCGTATAGTGTTGTAAAGTGTAGGATAGAGAACTCTGCTCGGTTCCTAAGTTCCTCGCCCTAACTAACTACAAGAGCCTAGAGTACTTTACGCAGCCCCAGAAGCTGTCTAAGAGGCATATACAATAGGCAATGTACCTAAGTCGGTTCAATATAAGACTCTAGTATCGTAAGGGGAAGGACAACAGTAGGGCTAATACGCTATCCAGACGGGATTAGGGCATGCTAACGACATACGAGGACAATCGGCTAAAGTTACGAACATTCCAGATGTTTAAGGAGGAGCCAGGCGAGGAGACTATCCGCCTAGTAGCGACACACCTATAGGAACCCTAACTGCAAGTATAGGAAGAGGCAGTAGAAAAGGACGAGGTATACTAAGGGGCCTATACAGCGATCTAAGGAGGACAGCAGAAGCTCCCAGCAGAGCTCTATCTTAAGGTGTCGGCAGCAGAGTGTTTAGTAGACGAGGAGAACAACCTAAAGTTTAGGAATCGGATTTGGGTCCTGGCAGATAAGAAGCTCTGTACGAGCTTAATACAACGGGTGCATAATTCTATAGCTACTAGGCACCTAGGGTGCGAGGAGACGTACAGCATCGTCGCCTGGGACTACTACTGGCCGGCGATAGCAAAGGATCTCCGCAGGTTCGTACAGAACTGCGATGTATGCGGACAGACGAAGCCCTAGCGTAAACTAAAGCATAGGCTGCTGAAACCCCTACCGATCCCGGACCGGCCCTAGCAAGACCTAACAGTAGACTTTATTACAGACCTCCCTAAGAGCGACGGACGGCAGAACATTATAGTAGTTATAGACAAGCTAACGAGGGGGGTAATACTAGAGGGAATAGACTCCATTACGGCTAAGGACACCGCCTAGGCATTTATATAGACGACGTTTAGCAAGCACGGTTTCCCTTGGTCAATTGTGTTGGACTACGGTACGTAGTTTACGAGCTAGCTCTAGGCAAGGGTCTGCTAGTTGCTAAAGGTAGAACGTCGCCTGTTAACTATATAGCACCTATAGACAGACGGAGCGACGGAAAGGGTCAATTCGACGTTGGAAGCGTACCTCTAAGCATACGTCGACTGTAACTAGACAAACTAGAACTGCCTCCTCCCTATAGCAGAGCTAGCTATTAATAGCCGTACGGCTAATGCTATAGGATTGTCCCCCTTCTTTATAGCCTATAGATACGACCACTCCCTGCTCCTACCAACCCTAAGTAGTAAAACCCTGCGCGCCGTACGATCCCCAATTTAGCAGGGAGAGGCTATCGTACAGACGATTACGAACGCCTACTAATAGGCAAAGGCGAGCCTAGCTATAGCTTAACAGAATGCGGAAGAGCAGGCCAACAAGGGACGGCAGGCAGCACTAAGGTATAAGGCAGGGGATAAGGTCTAGCTAAACTAGCGCAACATCCGTACAGACCGACCGAGCAAGAAGCTAGACTGGAAGAACTGGAAGTTTACAGTAGTCCGACTAGTAGGGACACACGCCGTACGACTTAACACTCCCCTAGGGATCTACCTAGTCTTTTACGTAGACCTCGTACAGCTAGCGAACACAGACTACCTGCTGCACTAGACGACATATAACGTGCGCCTACTAGCGATTATAACTAAGGGCCAGGAAGAATACGAGGTAGAAGAAATCCTTAAGAGCTAAAGAAAGCAGGGGAGGGTAGAGTACCTAGTAAAATAGAGATAATAGGCAGAGCCTACGTAGGAACTGTACGAGGCCCTACAAGACATAACTGCGCTGGACAGGTAGGAGGAGAACCATTCCCCTGCCTAGTTATAGTAACACTGCGCCGTACAGCAAAAAGGGGCACGATCTACCCTAAGGACAGGGCAGCTGCTAACAACTTAGGTTGCCAAATAATCAAGAATTACGACGTAGAACACTACAGGATCCTACCGACACTATACTGTACGACACTATACAGAAGAAGGGCAGGAAGAAGGGGACGGTTAGAAGGCAGGTAACATAGGTAGGAATAAGAGGGGAACGAGAGCAACACTGTCCGAGAACTTTTATATACTACTTTAAGGTAGCTAACTAGCTACTGCCCCTAGGACCTAGGGCAACCAACTCTATACCCGAAATCTTAATTACCTCCCGGCCGGCAGGGGCCCTAGCACTAGAGGAAGCAAAAGGGTAGCTTAACAAGACCCTGCTGCTAGTTGATGTAGCACCTAAGTCGTTAGCTTAAACCGGACGGAAGGCGAGGGCCTGTACGAACCGGAAGCGCTAGCAGAGCTAAGTACCCTATTATTAGAGGTAAAAATAGGAGGGGACACTAGCTAAACAGGTAGAAAGAGAGCTAACAGCTATAAGAGAGATACGGCAGGAACGGCCGGACGAGACAGGTAGCATAACAATAGTAGCTAGTAGTAGTAGTTAGTAGATAACTGGTAATAGTAGTAATAGCAGTAGTAGCAGACAGCAGGGCGGACGGGTAGCAGATAGAGGATAAAGGAGAAAGAGAAGAAAAGAGAGAGGAAAAGGGTTTATATACGGAATAGTAGCTGCCTACCTTATAGCACAATAAGAACTAGGGCAGCTGCTACTACTGTATAAGGGAGGACAAACGAGGCAACTACGACCTAGGAGCCGTACAAGCGACGGCCTACTAGACGACTGGACGAAGGCGGAAACCTCTACCTAGGAGTAAAACTCTAGATAACAACCAAGGGGCAGGGACAGAGCTAAATGGCCCGGTAGCGCCAGACCGTACGGTTAGGACGCGGATTGCATAGCTAAGGGCTAGAGAGTAGGAGGGGAGCGAACAGGGGGACCGGGCACCTCCTGCACCTTTATAACCGCTCGCAGGCCTCCTTAGCCTCGGCCTCGGCGTCGCTGAATTGGCAAACGGAATCGGTTAAGTTCAGGTAGAAGCGATCTAGCACTACCTGCCTTCTCTGCCTACAGATCTAGGAGGACAACTAAAGGTTAAACTAGCAGAGAGGAAGGTCGACAGGCAAGGCCTAGGCGAAGATAGGAAAGCGCTACCCGCCAGAGGATCCCCTAAGGCTACACGACTTACTATTGTATAGAAGAACTATAACGAGAAGAGAGGGGGGTATTGTTAGGGGGCGCTGCCTAGCCCAGGTCCTAGACCTAAGCCAGCCGTCGCCCTAAGGACTATAACTTAGCAGCGCTAGTACGACCCTACCCCTCTGTACAGAATTACCGATAGGACCCTACTCCTGTATAGAGGGAGAACCCTATAGCCCTATATAGAGGGGAATTACTGCCTCTCTAAACAGAGGGAAAACTCTGCACTACTATATAGAGGGAGAACTCCCGATTCTCTGTACAGAGTGTAAACCTTGCATCCTTACATAGAGGGAAATTGCTGGCTTGGCTTCGTAGGTACAAATTGTACAGTAGCAGACGACAAAGGAACTGCCTATTAGTTCCTTTATATAGATACCCAGCCTTAAGTTTCTAAACTAAGATTCTTAAGCCCTTACACTAACGCTAAATAGGTCCGCAACAGTGCGTACATTGATTGATACAGGATGTTTAGTGTACAGAGTAATTAGCGAAGACTTCGTACAGAGGCACTATATCGAGACGACCCCTACTGTACCTGTACGCATATTGGGCATTACTGGGCGAGGACTGGACATTACCTATATAGTAAAAGTAACGATAGAGATACAGGGACACTATAAGCAGGACTTATATCTCTATATCGTACATAACAAGTTAGGGTATAACCTAATACTAGGGAAGCTATAGATAGAACGCTAGCAGGGCAAGCTAGACGTTGGACGAGGACAGCTGTACTTAGCAGCAACGAAGCAGAGGCTCCGAGACCAAGGGAGGGCTCCGCAGGTCGACAATGCTAAGGCCGAAATCAAAACTGCGACTGCAGACATTAAGAAGGCATTAGCGCCTAAGGAAGTAACAGACCCCTATACGAAGCTCCCAAAGGAATACGCTAGATACCTAGACCTTTTCGAGCCAGAGTCGGCCTTAAAACTGCTGCTACACTAAGGAGAAGGGATTAACTACGACATCTAGCTAGAGCCCTGTCCGGATAGGAGTCTGCCCGAGTTACCGTACGGCCTGCTATACAGAATATCCTCTGGAGAACTCCTAGTACTGCGCAAGACACTGGACGACCTGCTCGCTAAAGGATTTATTTAGGCAAGTACCTTGTCCGCAGGAGCCCTAGTGCTGTTTGTCTACAAGGAGGGGAAGGCCGGCTTGCGTTTCTGCGTAGACTACAGAGACATCAACGCGATTACCAAGAAGGACTAGTATCCCCTACCCCTTATTAAGGAGACTCTCGGACAGATCAGCAAGGCAAGGTAGTTTACTAAGCTTAACGTAGTCTCGGCCTTCTACAAGATATAGATCAAGGAAGGCTGCGAATAGATAACTGCCTTCTGTACAAGATATAGACTTTTTAAGTAGCTTGTTACCCTCTTTAGCCTTGCCAACACACCGGCAACCTTCTAAAGGTACATCAACAAGTCCTTGCAAGGGTTACTAGACGACATCTGCTTGGTATACCTCGACGACACGCTGGTTTTTACAGACGGCACCTATGCGGATTACGTATAGGACGTTAAGAAGGTACTGGACCGACTGCAGCAGGCTGGATTATACCTTAACATCGACAAATGTAAATTCAGTGTACAACGTACGAAATACCTAGAGTTTATTATCGAGGCAGGGAAAGGCATTAGCATAGATAGGAAAAAGATCGGTGCTATTAAGCAATAGAAGCTGCCTACAAGCGTTAAGGGCGTACAGGAATTTCTTAGGTTCGCTAACTTCTACCGCCAGTTTATACAGAACTACTCGGAGATAGTGCGCCCCCTAGTTAAGCTAACATATGAGGACAAGCAGTTTAAGTAGACGGACGAGTGCAATAAGAGCTTTAACAAGCTAAAGGGGCTCTTTACTATAGGACTAATGCTTACTTCCTTTAACCCGGAACGTACGACAATACTGGAAACCGACTCCTTAGGGTACTACATAGGAGGCATCTTGTTGCAGGTAGACTCGGACGGACTTCTGTATCTATACGCGTACTTCTCTAAGAAGAACTCCCTAGCTAAGTGCAACTACTCTATCTACGACAAGGAATTGCTAGTAGTCGTACAGTGTTACGAAGCGTAGGATAGTAAACTCCGCTCGGTTCCCAAGTTCCTCGCCCTAACTGACTACAAGAACCTAGAGTACTTTACGCAGCCCCGGAAGCTGTCTAAGAGGCACATACGATAGGCAATATACCTAAGCCAGTTCAATATAAGACTCTAGTATTGCAAGGAAAAGGACAACAGCAGGGCTAATGCACTATCCAGACGGGACTAGGACATGCCAACGACGTACGAGGACGACCGGCTAAAGTTACGAACATTCCAGATGTTTAAGAAGGAGCTAGGCGAGGAGACTATCCGCCTAGCGGCGACGCACCTATAGGAACCCTAACTGCAGGCATAGGAAGAGGCAGTAGAAAAGGACGAAGTATACCGAGGGGCCTATACAGTAATCTAAGGAGGACAGCGGAAGCTCCTAGCCGAGCTCTATCTTAAGGTGTCGGCAGCAGAGTGCTTAGTAGACGAGGAAAACAACCTAAAGTTCAGGAATCGGATTTGGGTCCTAGCAGATAAGGAGCTCTGTATAAGCTTAATACAACGGGTGCATAATTCTATAGCTACCGGGCACCTAGGGCGCGAGGAGACGTACAGCATCGTTGCTAGGGACTACTACTGGCCGGCGATAGCGAAGGACATCCGCAGGTTCGTACAGAACTGCGACGTATACAGACGGACGAAGCCCTAGCGCGAACTAAAGCATAGGCTGTTGAAACCCCTACTGATCCCAGACCGGCCCTAGCAAGACCTAACAGTAGACTTCATTACGGACCTCCCTAAGAGCGACGGACAGAGGAACATTATAGTAGTAACGGACAAGCTAACGAAGGGGGTAATACTAGGGGGAATAGACTCTATTACGGCTAAGGACACTGCCTAGGCATTTATACAGACGACGTTCAGCAAGCACGGTTTCCCTAGGTCAATTATATCGGACTAGGGTACGCAATTTACGAGCCAGCTCTAGGCAAGAGTCTGCTAGTTGCTAAATGTAGAACGTCGCCTGTTAACCGCATAGCACCTACAGACGGACAGTGCGACGGAGAGGGTTAATTCGACGTTGGAAGCGTACCTCCGAGCGTACGTCGACTATAATTAGACAGACTGGAACCGCCTTCTCCCTATAGCGGAGCTAGCTATTAACAGCCGTAAGGCTAATGCTACAGGATTGTCCCCCTTCTTTATAGCCTATAGATACGACCACTCCCCGCTCCTACTGACCCCAAGTAGTAACACCCCGCGCCCTGTACGATCCCTAATTCAGCAGGGAGAGGCCATCGTACAGACGATTACGAACGCTTATTAATAGGCAAAGGCCAGCCTGGCTATAGCTTAACAGAATACAGAAGATTAGGCCAACAAGGGACGGCAGGCTGCACTAAGATACGAGGCAGGAGATAAGGTCTAGCTAAACCAGCGCAACATCCGTACGGACCAGCCGAGCAAGAAGCTAGATTGGAAGAATAGGAAGTTTACAGTAGTCCGACCGGTAGGGACATATGCTGTACAACTTAACACTCCCCTAGGGATCTACCTAGTCTTCTACGTAGGCCTCGTACGACCAGCGAACTGTTAAGGAGGGAGCTAAGAGGTCGGAAGAGGTCGATGTAAAAGTCGAAGTAGGTAGGAGGAGTTAGATAAAACAAAGTCTAAAGGAAGGGATGTAAAAGTTAAGTAAAGAAGGGAAGGGCTAGAGTCTAAGGTGTAAAAGCTAAATTAATGTACAAGACGAGCTATAAACAAGAAGAAGAGAAAGATTAGGTAGGTAGCAGCAGGTTCTTATATCCCCCTGCCCTAGCTAGTTGTTTGCGTATTTGCTAGTAACTTTCTTATTAAACTCTGTTTCTTTGTTCTGCAAACAAATTTATTTCCTAGACCCGCTTTTTCCTAAGGTTCTAGAACTAAGTTAGCCGTGTTTGCATCGCGAGATAATTCGCCTTTTACTCTCTTAGAGTCTTCTTCTATCTAGTAGTTGTTGGCCTGTAGTCTGTAAATCTTAATAGTTCTAGTTAGGTCTTAGATGCTGCTGTTTTCTGTTTTACATCTGTTGACCGTAACAGTAGCCCCCCTTAATATAGTAGAGTTCCTACGAAGCCTTAGTAGTTCGAGATACTAGGGGTAAGTCTGCTTATTCCTAGGAGCAGGCCTAATGTTACAGTTAATATTCTATTAGTAAGCAGAATCCAGTTCTCTTTGGCTGTACTGGGTTTTTAGGCAGTAGTCTCTAGAGTGGTTTTAACAGTAGAAGGCTTTAATCTTGTCCTTGTCGAAGATAGTGTTTCTAAGGGGTTCCTAAGTAGTGTCCTAGTCTTTGTAGCTTTGCTATTGAACTTTGTACTTTGTCTGTCTATTAATTACTTAACAGTCTGTAATTTTGCGTACGTAGTATTCTCCTTCTTTGTCTTCGTCGTCGTCTTCTGCAGGGAGAATGCGGGTTCGTTCTTAGTCTTGCAATTGGATTAGGAAGTAATCTCCTTCTTTAGGTCTTAGTCGAACAGGATAGAAGACGTCGTAGATTTCCTAGTCTTCCGGCAGTTGGAGGCAGTATGCGTACAAGCTGATCTTCTCTATAATAGGGAAGGGGCCTAGTTTTTTCCAGTTAAGTTTGCGAGAAGGTCTTCCTATAACAATGTTCTTAGAGTCCAGGTACACTCTGTCTCCTACTTGATAGTCTGGGGCTAGTTGTCGTTTTCGGTTAGCTTGTTCTTCGTAGATAGCCTAGGCGTAAGTCATTTCTTCTTAGACTTCTTAATAAATCTGGGAGAGGTGCGTTGCCTAGTCGTCTGCATCGATCTAGTCTGGGTCGTCGGGTCGCAGTAGTGGGTCTTAAGGCTCTATTCTGGTTCGGGGGTAGTAGCCTCTAGTAGTGTAGAAGGGTAAGTGTCCTGTTGTCTCTAACTCCTAGTTGCGCGCCGAGAATTCTACTGTTAGGATATGTTCTGGCCAGTCCCTTTAGTAGTAATCGATAAAGCAACGTAGCGTCTGTTCGAACAGTGCATTAGCAATTTCTGTTTAACTATCTGTTTCTGGGTAGTAGGACGTTAAGATGTAGTAATCGATGCTCAAAAGCTTGCAAAAGCGTTTCCAGAACTTAGCAATAAACTAAGAGCCTCTGTTAGAGGTAATGCTGTCCGGAAGGCCTACTTAATGCTAGACGTATTCGTAAAAGAGTCGAGCGGTTTCCTTAGAAGTTATGCTCTAGCAGGGTACTACAAAGCGGTCCTTAGAGTGTCGGTCCACAACTACAAAGACGTTCTTTGCCTTAACGCCTACCTAAGTAGTGTCTTAAGGGAGACAGGTAACAAAGTCTATTGTAATGTATTTCTACAGGTGTTCGGGGGCCGGGAGAGGCTTTAGCAATCCTTTTAGACGTTGTCGGTCGTGTTTGGCTGCCTTGCAGATAGGACAATTGTTTCTATATCTGCGGACGTACTTCTATATTAACAGCTACTAGTAATAACAGGAAGTAAGCTTATAAAGCTTCGATAGTCCTAGGTGGCCTCCTGCTGCCGAGTTGTGAACTGTCCTAAGGATGTATAGTCGTATTAAATCGTCTGCACCTTCAGGAACAAAAAGGCGAGATTAAAAGTAAACCAGTCCATCCCTAAGTTCGCATTCTAAGAGAGAAAAGCCAGGGAAGGTACGCTGACCTATTTCAAGGGCTTGGATCAGTCCTTAAGCTTGTTCGTCTAATTCGTAAGCTTCTCTGATTATTGGGAGCAGTTCTCCTAGTTGATTTGCGTCTTCTGTTAATTTATTATTGTTCTGTTCGTTGTCGGAGGTAACAGAGCCTTCAATTTCAGAGTCTTCGGTGTTAAACGTTTCGTTGTCTAGTTCGCTTTCTGAATCGTTATCCTCTAGGAAGGCAGGTGCCAGACACAGAGCAAAAGAGACAGCGATTGATAGTGTACCTTCTTTTAGGTAGGTCTTTAAGTCTTTGCTTAGGTTATAGGCCTTTAGGATAGTTTAGTTACATATTGTCTGGCCTTCTTTTCGGTCCACTAGATAGGTTCTAGGCGTCCGGGTAAGGGCATCAGCCCTTAAATTAAGAGATCCAGGCGTGTATTGAATAACAAAGTTAACCCTTAAGAGGAATGCGCTCTAGTAGGCTTGTCTGCGATTAAGGATTTTGCTCTTTATAAAATAAATCAAGTTCTTGTAGTCTAAACTGACTTGGGTCGGGTATAATCCGGGCATGCAGATAAGATTCAATACGGCCTTTTTGATAACTATATCTCGAACTAAGGAGGGAAAGGAATCTATGTAGTGGTAGGCGAGAGCTTTAGGGGTAGTATGCTAAGGCCTAGCTCGGTCCAGAAGGGCTGAGCCGAAATTCTAAGGGTCCACCCTATTGCTTAGTCCCACCCCTTTCTGCCGCCGCAACACCACCCCCCTCCCTTATTAGCGGTCGCCCTCGACTGCTTACTTATTAGTTCCCTTAAAAAAAAATTTTTTTTTACATCGCTACTATCTAACGTCTTTACCTGGCGTCTATCTAATCCGTTCCGTTTGATCGGATCTATCTGATTAGAGCTAGCGGTTACTAGAGCTGCGGCGTAACCGGTCTATACGCTATCGCGTAGGTCTATATAGATCTATCGCGGCTCGCTATCTTCTTCTTTTTCTTTCTATTGTAGCCTCGAGCTCCACTGCGACGCTGCTTCCTGTAGCGTCGGCTTTGTTCTTTTCTGTCACTACCCGACTGGCCAAACCGGCGGTTTGGTAATAGCAAAGGCGAACTGGCGTTACTAAGAGCACTAGAACCGGTGGTTCCGTCCCCGATCTCGTCTTTATTATCCGTTCGGCGAAGCCGACTAGTAAGGACAATGCTAATAAGGGCAGTAGCTAGGCTTGCTAATCTCGATCGTTTTTACCGGTATCTATACCGATAGGGCAGACGCAGTTCTTCTTTTTCTTCCTAATCCGTTAACTTTATAGCTACTCTGGCTGCGGCTTCCTCGGATTCCAGACATAGAATTCCTTTAGCAGCTCCGCGGAATTCCGGAGGTTCTCGGCCGGATACTATTTATAGTCTTCCGGCCATCCTTTCTATAAGATCCTCGCTTCGATAGATCCTCTTCGTCTTCTTATATCTATAACATCTTCTACCTCCTATTCTTCTTCTTCGCTGTCTATTTCGATTAGTGGAGGTTCGTCGAACCCCTGATCCGGAAGACTATCTTCAGGGTCTGGGCTTAGCAGATCTAAGTAAAAGACATTGTAGATCCGGAACGATTTCGGCAGCTAGAGCCTGTAGGTTACCGGCGACCTCTTTTCTATTATCTTAAACGGACCTACGTAGCGAGGGTTAAGCTTCGCGTTGCCTTTCAGCCTTAGGTTCTGCGTGTTGAGCTATACCTTTTGGCCTTCCTCGAATTCTATTGGTAACCTCTTTCTATTAGCTTAAGTTACTATCTTCTTCTAAGCTAATTCTATTGCTTCTTTCGCTACCTTAATCGCTTCTTCTATCTGAGATCGGAGCGCTTCTGCCGCCGCCGCAGCGATTCTCTTCGACAAGGTGGCGGTAGATAGTTCTAAAGAGCTGGGTTCGTTTGGTAGGTGAAAGCTTATCCTTAGAAGATAGCCGTAGGTTATCTCGAACGGCGCTAGTAAGGTAGCTTCTAATCGTGCAGAATTGGCGCAGAATTTGGCTATCGGCAACACCTTAACCTATTCTGCTTAATAATAGCTACAGAAGATTCTTAGATATTTCTCTATCTTACGATTGGCTACTTTAGACTGGCCGTCGGTCTAAGGGTAAGCGGCCGTGCTGAGCTTTCTACGAATTCTAAGGGCTTGGTTGATAGCTTTCTATACGTCTGCAGTGAATTGAGGGCCCCTATCCGTAGTGATAGTATCCGGCAGCCCGTAGTGCTTCTATACGTACTGGATCAACATTCTCGCTGTTTCTTCTGCAGTAGTTCCTTTATCCTTAGCTTGGCAGGGGATGAAATAGCGCTCTTTGCTTAGCCAATCCACTACATTAAGCATAGCGTTATATCTATCGGAATCCGGCAGGCCGGCTACGAAGTCTATTGTAATGTGCTGCTATAGTTTCTCGGGAATCGGAAGTGGCCTTAACAGGCCGGCCAGAAGGCCGTAACGTGGCTTCGCTAATCTGCATACGTAACAGTTAGTAATAAACCGATGTATCCGTTCGAAGATTCGCGGAAACCAGTAGGTCGTCCTTATTGCTTCTATCGTCTTCTTCAATCCTGCGTAACCAACATCTGTAGAGCTATAGACTAGCTGGATAACCTCTGTAATTAGTTCTTCCAGAACTATTAGCTTCCCTGAACCGGTTTTGCCGAGCTTCTGTTGCTAGTTAAGCTGCTCCACTTTCTCGTAGAGAGTTTCTTCCTTATTAGTTGGTTCCATTGCGTAGACCCCTACCTCTTTTAACACTTCTGCGTCTACTATCCGCTCGGTCAACACCTTCTGGAACATGTTCGGATCTTCTTTCGCGCGGCTGGTCTTTCCTTCTCTTCTTGTTAGTACATTAGCCTTTCTATTTTAAGCTCTAGGTCGATAAGTGATCTTAAAGTCGAATCCGGATAAGTAGGCGGCCTACCGGGCCTGGCGGCGTAATAGCTTCTGCGTCTTTATACAGTAGGTTAGTAACTGGTGGTCCGTAAGGACCTAGACCGTGCTCTGCCTAGCTATAAGCTCCTGTTTCCACTCCTCGAAAGCCTGAATAATAGCTAACAGTTCTTTATTATAGATAGCGTAGTTCCTCTTAGCATTATTTATAGACTTGCTAAAGAAAGCTACTAGATAGAGAGTCTCGTCGTCGTTAGCGTATTAAGAAAGGACCCCTGCTGTTACTGTGTCGGAAGCGTCCGTTTCCACATAGATTGTCTTTTCTAGTCGGAAGTGCGCTAGCACTGGCGCTAAGGCTACCGCCCCCTTTAGTCGGTTGAAAGCTTCTATACACTTCTCGTTCTAGAGGCTAGCGGCCTCCTTCTTTAACGCCTTATTTAGGAGTCTCGCTATCTTGCTAAAGTCCTTAATGAAGTGTTAATAGTAGCTGCAGAATCCGAGAAACGCTCTGATTTGCGTAGTGTTTCCGGATTTCAGTTGCTTCTATTCCGCGACAGCAGCTACTTTCGATAGGTCTATCCGAATTCCTTGTCTTCTAACGATAAGACCGAGGTATTTGACTTTGGTCTGATAGAACTCGCTCTTCTTCGTGCCGGTGTTGAATCCGACCTCGCAGAGTCTCTTTAACACCCTCTTAATGTAGTCCGTATGTTGCTCTCTCGTTCCCTTAGTATAGATAAGAATGTCGTCCAAGTAGATAGACACGAACCGTTCTAGCATGTCTATAAAGATGTGGTTTATAAAGCGTTGCTACACTGCCGGCGCGTTAGTAAGCCTAAAAGGCATTACTAACTACTTGAAATTGCCTATGCGCATAGCGAATGTCGTAAGGTCTTCCGTTTGTCCTTCCTCGTTCCTTAACTAGTAGAACGCTTAGCAGATATCCAGCTTGCTAAACTACTTAGCCTTTGCCACCCTCTGTATAGTCTTATCGATTAGAGGCAGCGGATATACATCTCTGTTAGTGACCTTATTAAGGCCTCGGTAATCTATGTATAGGCAGAGGCTACCTCCAGGCTTTCTTACAAAAAGAATCGGTAACGCATATTCTGCTAAGCTTGGCGTAATGAACTTCTTCGCCAGATTCTCTTAAACGAACACTTCTACCTAGTCCAGCTCCGCTAGCGACAGTCTTCTTAGGGACTCGGTTCTCGGCAGCTTAGCTCCTTCTTTTAGTCGGATCTTGTTGTTATATTCCGGTCGGTAGAGCGGCAAGAGGTTGGAGTTAGCCTTCGAGAACACGTTAGTGTAACTATAGAGTTCTTTCGGTAACACCTCTAGTAGGTCTACTTCTTCTTCCGCTATTATCTTCTGATAGTCTTCGATATCCTTTATTAAGATAGCATAAACCTCGTTGTCCGATGACCTCGCGAGGGTCGTTGAAGCTTCTAAGCTTATTATTTCTATCGTGTCTGGAGGGTCGGACCGATCCTTCGGAACTCCTTCGATAGTCTTGACTTTCAGTGTAGCGTTGGCAACTGTGACCAATTCGGCGGCGATTCCAGTCTACTGGTTTTTGAATCCAAGGGTGCCTTTACCTACGTTAATAACGGCTTTCTGGTTCTTTATCTATTTTTGTCCTATAATAATGTCAAACCTTCCGATATCTATAATTCGGAACGTCGCCTCCGTAGTGCGGCCAGCTAGAGTAGTCTTTAATAGCACATAATGCGTAACACTCTCTGTGTCTTGTCCGTTGTATGCCGAAATCCGAGTCGGCGATGCCAACTCTACTGGATAGCCGTATTCGTTTATTAGCTTTTAAACTAATCGATAGTAAATCGCCGCTCTGATAAGGGCTCCTGTGTCGATAAAAGCTCTTAGCTAAAGTGGTTTGCTCGAGCTATTAAGGGGGTAGACAGTAATCAGAAGGATAATAGCTGTTTCCGTGTTTACTTCTACCGCTGCCGAGAGCGGGTTGCTGCAGCTGTTAATGCATCCTTTCTGTAGTAACGTAGTTCGTGTTAGTGCCCTATTGCCTATACTGGATAGGGGGCCTATCCTTCTAGCTGGTCTTTTCCTAGGATTCGCAGTAGCACTCCACTGTCTACGCTGTTAGTGTCGTTCGGAGCCGGCTCTATAGCTTGTATAGTCTTTCTCGGCGGCTGTAGCTGCTTTGTAACACGATACTCCTGCTTCTATTAGGCCGTTGCTTAGTATCTTATAGCGATATAGCCAGGCTTTCTATACGCGTAGCAGATAGGGACGAACGACGAACGCGGTAACTAATAAGATAGCTGCAGAGGTGCTCTCCGGAAAGGTGTAGGGGGTCGCGTCGCCTGCGTTATCGACGGCTTCTAGGCCGGTTCGTAATCCGGGTACGCAGATATGATTCAATACGGCCTTTTTAATAACTATATCTCGAACTAAGGAGGGAAAGGAATCTATATAGTGGTGGACGAGACCTTTGGGGGGTGGCGTGCCAAGGCCCGGCTTAGTCCGGAAGGGCCGAGCCGAAATTCCGAGGATCCACCCTATTACTTAGTCCCACCCCTTTCCACCGCTGCAACACCACCCCCCTCCCTTATTAGCAGTCGCCCTCGACCGCTTACTTATCCATTCCTCCTGTCTTTTTCCTTTTTTTTTTTGATTTATATTGTTACTATCTAAAGTCTTTACTCGGCTCCTATCTGATCCGTTCCGTCTGATCGGAGCTATCTGATCGAAGCCAGCAGTTACTAGAGCTGCAGTGTGACCGGTCCGTGCGCTATCGCGTAGGTCTATATAGATCTACCTGTAGCTCGCTATCTTCTTCTTTTTCTTCCTCTACTAAGGCCCTTACACATCGCAGTGCTAGCGGCGTCGGCGCCGATTTACGGCGTCGGCGAGCTTCCTGCTAATGCTAAGATAGGTAGTGGCCGATCCAAAGACTCTAGCGAAGCGACTAGCGATCGTGTCTATTGGCTTCCGCGCCGAAAGAGCGGACGCGGTTTTCTTTATATTTTACCAAATCGTCGATGTTAGAGCCACTCCGGCGTCGGCTTTTCCGGATTCCGGGCGTAGAACTCTTCTAGCAGCTCCGCCGAGTTCCGCAGGTTCTCGATCGGATACTATTTATAGTCTTCCGGCTATCCCTTCTACGAGATCTTTGCTTTAATAGACCCCCTTACCTTCTTTACTTCTATTACGTCTTCTACCTTCTACTCTTCTTCCTTACCGTCCATCTCGATTGGTGGAGGTTCGGCGAACCCCTGATCCGGAAGACTATCTTTAGGGTCTAGGCTTAGCAGATCCGAATAAAAGACATCGTAGATCCGGAACGATTTGGGTAGCTAGAGCCGGTAGGTTACTGGCGACCTTTTTTCTATTATCTTAAACGGGCCTACGTAACGAGGGTTGAGCTTCGCGTTGCCTTTCAGCCTTAGGTTCCGCGTATTGAGCTATACCTTTTGGCCTTCCTCGAATTCTATTAGTAACCTCTTTCTATTAGCTCGAGTTACTATCTTCTTCTAAGTGATCCGAGCGCGCAGATAAGGTTCAATACGGCTGTTTTAATAACTATATCTCGAACTGAGGAGGGAAAGGAATCTATGTAGTGGTGGTGGTAGGCTTTTGTAGTGTTAGTGCTAAGGCCCGGCTCGGTCCGTTCCGGAACCTAAATCCCGGAAGGGGCCGAGCCGAAATCTAGGGTCCACCCTATCAGTCTGTCCTACCTCTTTCCACCGCTGCAACACTACCCCCCCCCCTTACTAGCGGTCGCCCTCGACCGCTTAGTTACCCTATCTATCGGAAAATCTCCCCCCCCTTTTTTTTTTTTGATTCGTTGTCTCCTTCTCGAAAATCCCCTCTAACGGTAATGTTATCTCTTCTGTCTTCTATCAAAAACAACGTTCTCTTTATCGCTTCTTAAATTTCTTACGTCGTCGGTATCTGAAGTCCTTTACTTAGCGTTTATGTAATCTATACGCCTGATCCGTGCTATCTGATCTGAGCCGTAGGTTATCTAAGCTGCAGCGTAGCTGGTCTGTGCGTTGCCTTGGAGGTCTATATAGATCTTATCGCGACGCCGTTTTTTTTTTCTTTTTCTCTTCTACTAAAGCCTTTACCTACTACCGGGTCGGCGGCGCTAGCACGCTACAGCGTTAGCGAATGGCAGCCGAACCAGCGGTGGGTAGTGGCCGCGTCGAAGACCTCCCCGAAAGCGACTGTTACGATCGTCTTTATCGGCTTCTGCGCTAGTAGAGCGGACGCAGCTTTCTTCTTTTTCTTCTATCTCTTCTGGAGGTCGTTAGTTTCGGAGCCATCCGGGTTTCGGCTTCCACGGGTTTCGCACGTAGAACTCTCTTAGCAGTTCTACTGAATTCTGCAGGTTTTCGATCGGATACTATTCGTAGTCTTCTGGCCACCCTTTCTACGAGATTCTCGCTTTGATGGACCCCCTCGTCTTCTTTACGTCCATTACGTCTTCTACCTCCTATTCTTCTTTATTACCTCTGTCTATCTTAATAGGCGGGGGTTCGGCGAACCCCTGTTCCGGCAGGCCGTCTTCAGGGTCCAAGCTTAACAGGTCCGAATGGAAGACATCGTAGATCTGGAACGATTTCGGTAGCTGGAGCCGATAGGTTACCGGCGACCTCTTTTCTATTATCTTAAACGGACCTACGTAGCGTAGATTGAGCTTGGCGTTGCCTTTCATCCTCAGGTTTCGTGTGTTGAGCTATACCTTTTGGCCTTCTTCGAATTCTATTAGTGACCTTTTTCTATTAGCTCGAGTTACTATCTTCCCCTAAGTTGTTTCCATCGCTTTCTTCGCTACCTTAATAGCTTCTTCTATCTGAGATCGGAGCGCTTCTGCCGCCGCAGCGGCGACTCTCTTTAACGACGTAGCGGTAGAAAGCTCCGGCAAGCTGGCGTCGCTTAGCGGATGGAAGCTCAATCTCGGAAGATAACCGTAGGTTATCTCGAACGGCGCCAGCGACGTTGCTTCTGACTGTGCTGAGTTCGCGCAGAATTCGGCTATTGGCAACACCTCTACCTACTTTTCTTAATAATAGCTGCAGAAGGTTCGTAGATATCGCTCTATCTCTCGATTAGCCACTTTAGACTGACTGTCAGTTTGAGGGTGAGCGGCGGTGCTGAGCTTTCTACGAATTCCGAGAGCTTGGTTGACGGCTTTCTATACGTCGGCGGTAAATTGAGGACCCCTATCCGTAGTAATAGTGTCTAGCAGGCTATAGTGCTTCTATACGTGTTGAATTAACATCCGCGCTGTCTCTTCTGCAGTAGTTCCTTCGTCTCTCGCTTGGCAGGGGATGAAGTAGCGCTCTTTGCTTAGCCTATCCACTACGTTTAGCGTAGCGTTATATCTATCGGAGTCCGGCAGGCCGGTTACAAAGTCTATCGTAATGTGTTGCTACGGTTTCTTAGGGATCGGAAGTGGCTTTAGCAGACCGGCCGGAAGACTGTAACGTGGCTTTACGGCTCGGCACACGTGGCAATTGGCGATGAATCGGTGGATCCGTTCGTAGATCCGCGGAAACCAGTAGATCGTCCTTACGGCTTCTATTGTCTTTTTTGAGCCGGCGTAACCAACGTCCTTAGAGCTATAGACCAGTTGGACGACCTTAGTTATTAGTTCTTCCGGAACTATCAGCTTCCCTAAACTAGTTTTGCCGAGTTTCTGTTGCTGGTTAAGCTGCTTTACCTTTTCGTAGAGAGTTTCTTCCTTAGGGGCCGGCTCTACTGCGCAGACCCCTACCTCTTTCAACACCTCTACGTCTACTATCCGCTCGGTTAACACTTTCTGGAACATGTTCGGATCTTCTTTCGCGCAGCTGGTTTTTCCTTCCCTTCGCGTCAGCGCGTTAGCCTTTCCGTTTTGAGCCCCTGGTCGATAGGTGATCTTAAAGTCAAACCCGGATAAGTAGGCAGCCTACTGTGCTTAACGTCGTAAAAGCTTCTGCGTCTTTATAAAGTAGGTTAGCGACTGATGGTCCGTAAGGACCTGGACCGTGCTCTTTCCAGCTATAAGCTCTGGTTTCCACTCCTCGAAGGCCTAAATAATAGCCAGCAGTTCTTTATTATAGATTGCGTAGTTTCGTTCAGTATTATTTATAGACTTGCTAAAGAAAGCTACTGGATGGAGGGTTTCGTCGTCGCTATATTGAGAAAGGACCCCTGCTGTTACAGTATCGGAGGCGTCTGTTTCTACGTAGATTGTCTTTTCCGGTCGGAAGTGCGCTAGAACCGGCGCCGAAGCCACTGCTTCTTTTAGCCGGTTAAAGGCTTCCGTGCACTTCTTATTCTATAGGCCAGCTGCTTCTTTCTTTAGCGCCTCGTTCAGGGGTCTTGCTATCTTGCTAAAGTCCTTAATAAACTGTCGGTAGTAGCTGCAGAAGCCGAGAAACGCTCTGATTTGCGTAGTGTTTCCGGATTTCGGCTGCTTCCATTCCGCGACGGCGGCGACCTTTAAGGGGTCTATACAAATTCCATCCCTTCCGACAATAAGACCGAGATATTTAACCTCGGTTTGGTAGAACTCGCTCTTCTTCGTGTCTGCGTTCAATCCCACTTCGCGGAGTCTCTTTAGTACCCTCTCGACGTGGTCCGTGTACTGATCTCTCGTTCCGTCTGTATAGATAAGAATGTCGTCCAAATAGATAGATACGAACCGCTCTAGCATGTCTATAAAGGAGTGGTTTATAAAGCGTTGCTACACCGCCGGCGCGTTAGTAAGTCCGAACGGCATCACTAGCTACTTAAAATTGCCTATACACGTAGCGAACGTCGTAAGATCTTCTGTTTGCCCTTCCTTATTCCTTAGTCGATAGAACGCTTAGCGGATGTCCAGCTTGCGAAACTATTTAGCTTTAGCTACTCGTTGTATAGTCTCGTCGATTAGCAGCAGCGGGTATACGTCTCTCTTAGTGACCTCGTTAAGGCCTCGATAGTCTACGCAGAGTCGCAGACCACCTCTAGGCTTCCTTACGAAAAGAATTGGTAACGCGTATTCGGCAGAACTCGGCGTAATAAACTTCTTCGCTAGGTTTTCGCGAACGAACACCTCTACATAGTCCAGTTCTGCCGGCGACAGTCGTCTTAGGGGCTCGGTTCTTGGCAGCGTAGCCCCCTCTTTTAGTCGGATCTTGTTGTTATATTCCGGTCGATAGAGCGGCAGGAGGTTGGAGTCGGCTTTTAAGAACACGTTAGCGTAACCGTAGAGCTCGTTTGGCAACACCTCTAGTAGGTCCACCTCTTCTTCCACTATTATCTTCCTGTAGTCTTTGATGTCCCTTATAGAGATAGCGTAAATCTTATTGTCCGGCGACTTCGCGAGGGTCGTTATAGCTTCTGAACTTATTATTCCGACAGTGACTAGGGGTTTGGAACGATCGGACGGAGCCTCTTTTACGGACTCCGTAGCTTTCGGCTCGGCAGCGGCGGTGGCGGCCGTTCCGATAGTCCCTGCTCCGCTACCTAGGGTTTTGAATCTGATCGTTCCTTTATCTACGTCGATAATAGCTTTCTAGTTCTTTATCTATTTCTGCCCTAAAATGATGTCAAACCTTCCGATATCTATAATTCGGAACGTCGCTTCCGTAGTGCGACTAGCCAAGGTAGTCTTCAGCGGCACGTAGTGCGTAATGCTTTCTGTGTCTTGTCTATTGTATGCCGAAATCTTTGTCGGCGACGCTGATTCCACCAGATAGCCGTATCTATTCGTTAGTTTCCGGACTAGCCGATAGTGGATCGCCGCACTGATAAGAGCTCCAGTATCGATAAAAGCTTTTAGCTGAAGCGGTGGGCGTTGCTTCTTAACAGGGTGGATCGTAATAGGAAGGATGATCGCCGTTTCCGTATTTACTTCTACAGCCGCCGAGAGCGGATCGCTGCAGCTGTTAATACTTTCTTCTCGTAGCGATTCGCCTCGATTCAGTGCCCTATTGTTAATGCTGGGTAGGGGGCCTATCCGTCCAGCTAGTCTTTTCCTATAATCCTTAACTGCACCCCCCTGTCTATACTGTCAGTATCGTTCGGTGCCGGTTCGATGGCTTAAATAGTCTTTCTCGGCGGCTGCGGCTGCTGCTGCTTTATAACACGATACTCCTGCTTCTGCTAGGCCGTTGCTTAGCATCTCGTAGCGATGTAGCCAGGCTTTCCGCACGCGTAGCAGGTGGGGACGAACGACGAACGCTGCGAATACGACGACTGCTAGGGGGTTCGTCGAAAAGGCGCAGGGGCTCTTGTTAGCTGTGCCAACGGCGACGGCTTCTAAATCAGTTTACGTGTCGTTGTTTTTCCGTACGCGTTCAAATTCCTAGCGGTAACTCTTGCCTAGTGCACGAAGCCCTGCAGGTCTTCGTCTTCTACCGACGCTATAGCCGCAGCTAGCTTGGGGCTCAGTTTCTGTCTTAGTAAGTGCAGCTAATTATCTTCTGCTACTCTCGCTCTAATGGCATATTTCCTAAACAGTCTGTAGAACTCTTCGAACGTCTGCCGGTTCTGGTTGATCTTGTCCAGCTGCTTACGAGCCGTCTTCTTCCGGAAGGGGTCTCTGAAACGCTGGTCCAGCGCCTTAATAGCGTTGTCGGCGGTTACTTCTTCCAGGTCTGCCACTAGCGAAAAAGCTTTACCTTCCAATCTCGATTCCAGGTACGCCAATCTATCCTCTTCGCTGCTCGATGCGTAATCGCGGCTTATCCTATTCTTGATCTTCTTCTTAAATGCCTCCTACGCTTTAGGGTCTCTGCTACCAAAAGCAGGTAGGTCCGGCAGTGGCGTTATCGTAGTGCTACCTTAACTATAGGCCGCCAGTAAGGCGGTCTCCGCGTGTTCTTCTCGTCGCGGTGGCGGCTCCGACGACTTCGCTGCTTCTATATTAGCCAGTTGATTCTTTAACGCCTTTAGCTGCGCCAGTCGATTCGCCGCCTGGTTTTCCAGCATATCTATAATAGTCTCGGCCGATTCCTTCTCGGCCCTTACCGCTTTAGTTTCTTCTCTTAGTTGTCTGTTCTCTTCCAGCGTTCTGTAGAACAGCATCTCAATAAGGTCTATACTATCGTAGACCTTTCCTATCCTATTCTCGTTTACATAGTCCTTAAGTTCCTTAAGCGTGCAGTCGTAGATTTTCTTGTATTGGCTTATTCGTTCCTTAATCTCTGCAGTCTCTTCCGAAGTAAAACCACTAATAATAATCTTATTATCAATGACACTGGAGCGCCTACTCGCTCTGTTAGCCTTTCCTTTTCTGCTTCTGCTGCGGCCTGTAACGCCGCTCTCTACCGCTGAGAAGCCTTCTATCTTCTTACAGTGCCTTTGGGGGTTGTTGTTTTAGTGTGTGTGTAGGTGCGCGTGCGTTATTCGGGTTTCCGGATGGTTCGACGGGCCCTTTCGCGCAGCGCGGTGTTAGTGTAGAGAGTGAGTTCGAGATATAATAATCCGAGCGCGCAGATAAGGTTCAATACGGCTGTTTTAATAACTATATCTCGAACTGAGAAGGGAAAGGAATCTATGTGGTGGTGGTGGTAGGCTTTCGTAGTGTTGGTGCCAAGGCCCGGCTCGGTCCGTTCCGGAACCTAAATCCTAGAAGGGGCCGAGCCAAAATTCAGGGTCCACCCTATCAGTCTGTCCTACTTCTTTCCACCGCCGCAACACTAAGCTGATTCTATCGCTTCTTTCGCTACCTTTATCGCTTCTTCTATCTAAGATTGGAGCGCTTCTGCCGCCGCCGCGGCGATTCTCTTCAACGAGGTAGTAGTAGAAGGTTCTAAAGAGCTGGGTTCGTTTGGTAGTTGAAAGCTTATCCTCGGAAGGTAGCCGTAAGTTATCTCGAACGGCGCTAGTAAGGTGGCTTCCGATCGTGCAAAATTTGCGCAGAATTCGGCTATCGGCAACACCTTAACCCATTCTGCTTAATGATGGCTGCAGAAGATTCTTAGATACTTTTCCATCTTACGGTTAGCTACTTCCGACTGTCTGTCGGTCTAAGGGTAAGCGGCCGTAGTGAGCTTTCTACGAATTCCAAGGGCCTAGTTGATGGCTTTCTATACGTCTGCGGTAAATTGAGGACCCCTATCCGTAGTGATAGTGTCCGGCAGCCTATAGTGCTTCTATATATGTTGAATTAACATTCTCGCCGTTTCTTCCGTAGTAATTCCTTTATCCTTAGCTCGACAGGGGATGAAATAGCGCTCTTTGCTCAGCCGATCCACTACATTAAGCATGGCGTTATATCTATCGGAGTCCGGCAGGCCGGTTACGAAATCTATCGTAATGTGCTGCTATAGTTTCTCGGGGATCGGAAGTGGCTTTAGCAGGCCGGCTGGAAGGCTGTAACGTAGCTTTGCTGCTCGGCACACGTGGCAGTTAGTAATAAACTAGTATATCCGCTCAAAGATTTGCGGAAACCAGTAGGTCGTCCTTATTGCTTCTATCGTCTTCTTCGATCCTGCGTAACCAACATCCTTGGAGCTATAGACTAGCTAGATAACCTCTGTAATCAGTTCTTCTAGAACAATCAGTTTCCCTAAGCCGGTTTTGCCGAGCTTCTGTTGCTAGTTAAGCTGCTCCACTTTCTCGTAGAGAGTTTCTTCCTTATTGGTCGGTTCCATTGCGTAGACCCCTACCTCTTTCAACACCTCTGCGTCTACTATCCGCTTGGGCAACACCTTCTAGAACATGTTCGGATCTTCTTTTGCGCGGCTGGTCCTTCCTTCTCTTCTCGTTAATGCGTCTGCCTTTCCATTTTGAGCTCCAGGTCGATAAGTGATCTTGAAGTCGAACCCGGATAAGTAGGCAGCCTACCGGGCTTGGCGCTGTAACAGCTTCTGCGTCTTTATAAAGTAGGTTAGTAACTGGTGGTCCGTAAGGACCTGGATCGTGCTCTGTCCAGCTATAAGCTCCGGTTTCCACTCTTCGAAGGCCTGAATAATGGCCAGCAGTTCTTTATTATAGATAGCGTAGTTTCTCTTAGCATTATTTATAGACTTGCTAAAGAAAGCTACTAGATGGAGAGTCTCGTTGTCGTTAGCGTACTAAGAAAGGACCCCTGCTGTTACTATGTCGGAAGCGTCTGTCTCTACGTAGATCGTCTTTTCCAGTCTGAAGTGCGCTAGCACTAGCGCTAAGGCCACCGCCTCCTTTAGTTGGTTAAAAGCTTCCGTACACTTTTTATTCTATAGGCCGGCGGCTTCCTTCTTTAATGCCTTATTTAGTGGTCTCGCTATCTTGCTAAAGTCCTTAATAAACTGTCGATAGTAGCTGCAGAATCCGAGAAACGCTCTAATTTGCGTAATGTTTCCGGATGTCGATTGCTTCCATTCCGCTACAGCGGCCACTTTCGATAGGTCTATCCGAATTCCTTCTCTTCTAACGATAAGACCGAGATATTTGACTTCGGTCTGGTAGAACTCGCTCTTTTTCGTGTCTGCGTTTAATCCGACCTTGCGGAGTCTCTTCAATACCCTCTTAATGTAGTCCGTATGTTGTTCTCTCGTTCCCTTAGTGTAGATAAGAATATTGTCTAAGTAGATTAACACAAACCGTTCTAGCATATCTATAAAGGTGTAGTTTATAAAGCGTTGCTACACTGCCGGCGCGTTGGTAAGCCCAAAAGGCATTACTAGCTACTTGAAATTGCCTATGCGCATAGCGAATGTCGTAAGGTCTTCCGTTTGTCCTTCTTCGTTCCTTAATCGATAGAATGCTTGGCGAATATCCAGCTTGCTGAACTACTTAGCCTTAGCCACTCGTTGTATAGTCTTATCGATTAGAGGCAGCGGATACACATCTCTCTTAGTGACTTTATTAAGGCCTCGGTAGTCTACGCACAGTCGGAGACCACCTCCGGGTTTCTGTATAAAAAGAATCGGTAACGCATATTCTGCTAAGCTTGGCGTAATAAACTTCTTCGCTAGATTCTCTCGAATAAACACTTCTACCTAGTCAAGCTCGGCCGGAGATAAGCGTCTTAGGGGCTCGGTTCTCGGCAGCGCGGCTCTATCTTTCAGCCGGATCTTGTTGTTATATTCTGGTCGGTAGAGCGGCAAGAGGTTGGAGTCAGCCTTTAAGAACACGTTAGTGTAACTATAGAGTTCTTTCGGTAACACCTCTAGTAGATCTACTTCTTCTTCCGCTATTATCTTCTAGTAGTCTTCGATGTCTTTTATTAAGATAGCGTAAACCTCGTTGTCTGGCGACCTCGCGAGGGTCGTTAAAGCTTCTGAACTTATTATTCTGATCGTGTCTTTAGGGTCGGACCGATCCTTCGGAGCTACTTCGATAGTCGTAACGTTCGGTTTAACGTTGGCGACTGTGACCGGTTCGGTGACTGATTTGACAGCGGCAGAGCCGCTAATTGGTGTTCTGAATCTGAGTGTGCCTTCACCTATATTAAAAATTGCTCCCTGGTTCTTTATCTATTTTTGTTCTATAATGATGTCAAACCTTCCGATATCTATAATTCGGAGCGTCGCCTCCGTAGTGCGACCTGCCAAGGTGGTCTTTAATAGTATATAGTGCGTAACACTCTCCGTGTCCTGTCCGTTGTATGCCGAAATCCGTGTCGGCAACGCTAGCTCTACTGGATAGCTGTATCCTTTTATCAGCTTTTGAACCAATCGATAGTGGATAGCCGCTCCGATAAGGGCCCCCGTGTCGATAAAAGCTCTTAGCTAAAGTGGTTTGCTCGAGCTATTAAGGGGGTAGACAGTAATCAGAAGGATAATAGCTGTTTCTGTGTTCACTTCCACCGCCGCTAAGAGCGGATCGCTGCAGCTGTTAATGCTTTCTTTCGTTAACGTAGTTCGTGTTAGTGCCCTGTTGTCTATGCTAGATAGGGGGCCTATCCGTCCAGCTAGTCTTTTCCTAGTATTCGCCGTAGCACTCTACCGTCTACGCTGTCGGTGTCGTTCGGAGCCGGCTCTATAGCTTGTATAGTCTTTCTTAGAGGCTGCGGCTGCTTTATAACACGATACTCCTGCTTCTGCTTGTCTGATGCTTAGAATCTCGTAGCGATGTGGCCAGGCTTTCTATACGTGTAGCAGGTAGGGACGAACGACGAACGCGGTGACTGATAAGATTGCTGATAAGGTGGCTGCTAAGGTGCTCTCCGCAAAGGCGCAGGGGGTCGTGTTGTCTGCATTATTAACGGCTTCTGGTTCGATTCGCGTAATTTCGCGTAAGCGCTCAAGTTTCTCGCAGTGACTCTCGCTCAGTGCACTAAGCTCTTAAGGTCCTTATCTTCCACTAAGGCTATAGCTGCGGCCAGTTAAGAGTTCAGCTTCTGCCTTAGTAGGTAGAGCTGCTTATCTTCTGCTACTTAGGCCCTAATCGCATATTTCCTAAATAGTCCGTAGAACTCTTCGAACGTCTGCCGGTTCTGGTTGATCTTATCCAGCTGCTTACAGGCTGTCTTCTTTCGGAATGGGTCTCCGAAGCGTTGATCCAGCGCTTTAATCGCTTCTTCGGCGGTTACCTCTTCTAGGTCTGCTACTAGCGAAAAAGCTTTACCTTCTAATCGCGACTCTAGGTACGCCAATCTATCTCCGGCACTGTTTCGGGCATAGTCTCGATCCATCTTGTTCTTTATCTTCTTCTTAAATGCTTCCCAATCCTTAGGATCTCCGCCTCTAAACGCTAGTAGATCCGGTAATAACGTTATTAACGTGCCGCCTTAACTGTAGGACGCCGGTAAGGCGGTCTCTGCTTGTTCTTCTCGATGCAGTAGCGGCGACGTCGCTCTCTCTATCTTAGCTAGCTGAGCCTTTAGCGCTTTTAGTTGTGCCAGTCGGTTCGCTGCTTGGTTTTCCAGCACATCTATAATAGTCTCGGCCGATTCCTTCTCGGCTCTTACTGTTTTGATTTCCTCTCTTAGTCTCCTGTTCTCTTCCGTGTTTCTATAAAACTTCTTCTCGATAAAGGTAATAATGTCGAACACCTTCTTAGCTCCATTCTCTGCTAGATGCTCTTCTATTTCTTCCAGCGTGCGTGCATACAACTTAGCATAGCTCTCTATGCCCTTCTTCGCTTTATTTATCTATTCTTCTGTAAGGCCCTTAGTAGCTATTCCGTTATCGAGGATGCTAATACGCCTATCCCTCGGTCTATCGTTCTTTCTCTTTCCGCTGCGGCCTGTAACGCCGCCCTCTACCGTTAAGAAGCTCTCTATAGCTATCTTACAGTGCTGGTGTTTTGTTTGGTTTAGTGCGCGTGCGTTATTCGGGGGTCCGGATAATTCAACGGTCCCTTTCGTACAGCGCGGTAGTGGTGTAGGGAGTAAGTTCGAGATATAATGATCCGGGCACGCAGATATGATTCAATACGGCCTTTTTGATAACTATATCTCGAACTAAGGAGGGAAAGGAATCTATGTAGTAGTGGACGAGACCTTTGGGGAGTGGCGTGCCAAGGCCCGGCTCGGTCCGGAAGGGCCGAGCCGAAATTCCGAGGGTCCACCCTATTACTTAGTCCTACCTCTTTCCACTGCCGCAACAGTTCGCGCGATTTCGCGTAAGCGCTCAGATTCCTCGCTGTAACTCTCGCTCGGTGCACGAAGCTCTTAAGGTCTTTATCTTCTACTAAGGCTATAGCTGCAGCCAGTTTAGGGTTTAGCTTCTGCCTTAGTAGGTAGAGCTGCTTATCTTCCAACACTCGGGCTCTAATCGCATATTTTCTAAACAGTCTGTAGAACTCTTCGAACGTCTGCCGGTTCTGGTTAATCTTATCTAGCTGTTCGCAGGCCGTCTTCTTTCAGAAGAGGTCTCCGAAGCGTTAATCTAGCGCTTTGATCGCTTCCTCGGCGGTTACCTCTTCTAGGTCTGCTACTAGCGAAAAAGCTTCGCCTTCTAATCGCGACTCTAGGTAGGCTAATCTATCTCTAGTACTATTTCCGGCATAGCCTCGATCTATCTTGTTCCTTATCTTTTTTTTAAATGCTTCCCAATCCTTAGGATCTCTGCCTCTAAACACTAGTAGATCCGGTAGTAACGTTATTAGCGTGCCGCCTTAACTGTAGGCCGCCGGTAAGGTGGTCTCTGCTTGTTCTTCTCGATACAGTAGCGGCGCTAACGACACTGCTACTTCTATCTTAGCTAGCTAAGTCTTTATCGCCTTTAGTTGTGCCAGTCGGTTTGCCACTTAGTTTTCTAGCATATCTATAATAGTCTCGGCCGATTCCTTCTCGGCTCTTACTGTTTCGATTTCCTCTCTTAGTCTCCTGTTTTCTTCCGTATTTCTATAAAACTTCTTCTCGATAAAGGTAATAATGTCGAACACCTTCTCGGCTCTATTCCCTGCTAGATACTCTTCTATTTCCTCCGGCGTGCGTGCGTACAGCTCGGTATAGCTCTCTATGCCCCTCTTCGCTTTATCTATCTCTTCTTCTGTAAGGCCCTTAGTAGCTATTCTGTCGTCGAGGATGCTAATACGCCTATCCCTTAGTCTATTAGTCTTTCTCTTTCCTCTGCAGTCTGTAACGCTGCCCTCTACTGTTAAGAAGCTCTCTATAGCTATCTTACAGTGCTAGTGTTTAGTTGGGTTTGTATAGTGCGCATGCGTTATTCGGGTGTCCGGATAGTTCAGCGGTCCCTTTCGCGCAGCGCAGGGGTAATGTAGTAAGTAAGTTCGAGATATAATAATCTAGGCACGTAGATAAGATTTAATACGGCCTTTTTAATAACTATATCTCGAACTAAGAAGGGAAAGGAATCTATGTAGTGGTAGGCGAGAGCTTTGGGAGTAGTGTGCCAAGGCCCGGCTCGGTCCGGAAGGGCCGCGCCGAAATTCCGAGGGTCTACCCTATTACTTAGTCCTACCCCTTTCTGCCGCTACAACAGAAGGGATGTAAAAGTTAAGTAAAGAAAGGAAGGGCTAGAGTCTAAGGTATAAGTGCTAAATTAATGCATAAGACGAGCTATAAACAAGAAGAAGAGAAAGATTAGGTAGGTAGTAGCAGGTTATTATATCCCCCTGCCCTGGCTAGTTGTTTGCGTATTTGCTAGTAACTTTCTTATTAAACTCTGTTTCTTTGTTCTGCAAACAAATTTATTTCCTAGACCTGCTTTTTCCCAAGGTTCTAGAACTGAGTTAGGAGTGCTTGCATCGCGAGATAATTCGCCTTTTACTCTCTCAGAGTCTTCTTCTATCTAGTAGTTGTTAGCCTATAGTCTATAAATCTTAATAGTTCTAGTTAGGTCTTGGATACTGTTGTTTTCCGTTTTATATCTGTTAACTGTAATACGAACACAGACCCTCTACTACACTAGACGACAGATAACGCGCGCCTACTAGCGATTATAACTAAGGGTTAGGAAGAGTACAAGGTAGAAGGAATCCTTAAGAGCTAAAGGAAGAAGAAGAGGGTAGAGTACCTAGTAAAATAGAGAGGATAGGCAGAGCCTATATAGGAACTGTACAAGACCCTACAGGACACAACTGCGCTGGACAGGTAGGAGGAGAACCACCCCCCTGCCCAGTTACAGTAACGTTGCGCTGTACAGCGAAAAGGGGCACAATCTACCCTAAGGACAGGGCAGCTGCTAATAACCTAGGTTGTTAAAGAATCGAGAATTACGATATAGGATGCTATAGGATCCTACTAACATTACACTGTACAACACTATACAGAAGAAGGGCAGGAGGAAGGGAACAGCTAGAAAGAAAGAGGGAAGGAAAGTAGAAGTAAGAGGGGTCGAAAGCAGAACCGTCCGAAAATTTCTTATACTACCTTAGGGGGGGGGGGGGGGGGGGGGGGGGGTAGCTTACTAGCTACTACCCTGTAGGACTAGAGCGGCCGACTCCCTATCTGAAATCTTAATTACCTCCTACCTAGCAGGACCCCTACCTAGGCTAGCCCTAGGGAGCAGAGGTACCCCCCTACCCCTACGCGCCTCTTCTAGACAGTAGTAGGGGCAGTAGAGGGAGCTATCCTTCTACTTGCATAAGGCGCAGACCCTAGCCTAGAAGCCAGGGAGGCAGTATAGGCTAAGTAAGCCCTAGGGGGAGTTGGGACAGGGGGCGTAGGGCTAGCCCTAGGTAGCAATAAGGATAGCGTTAACGTACAATGCGTAGGCTATAGCGACCTGCTAAGGTGTAACCTAGGCAGGGTTACACTAGAAGGCGTAGAAGGGTAGCTTAACTGCGTCCCGCTGCTCGCTAGTGTAGCATCTAAGACGTTAGCTTAGACTATACAGAGGACGGGAACCTGTACGAACTAGAAGCGAAGCTCCTAGTCGATTTAAGCACTCTACTGCTAGAGGTAGAAATAGGCAGGGACCCTAGCCGGATAAGCAAAGGAGGAGCCAGCGACTACGAGAGAGCTACAGCGAGCATAGCCGGACAGGGCAGGTAGTATAACAGTAGTAGCTAGTAGGTAGTTAGCTAGTAGTAGAGCCGGGGTAGACAGTAGACGTAGGTAGTAGATAGTAGACAGTAGACGTAGATAATAGACAGTAGACGCTAGTAGACGGTAGACAGCGTAGATAGAGGGAGGCAGGCGGGGAATAGAAGGAAAAGAGGAAGGGAAAGGAAAGGGAAAAGCTTAGTATATAGGAGGCAGCTGCCTGCTATAGGAGGCAATAGCAACTAGAGCAGCTGCTACAGCTATGTAAAAATAAAAGGAAGCAACTACGACCTAGTAGACGACGAACAACGGCTATATAGACAACCGGACGGAAATAGGAAGTTGCGACCTGCTAAAGGCGCACTAGGAGCTAAGGGTATACGATGTTTTAGCAGCAGAAAGGGGTAGGACGAAGTAATAGGGTAGACCCTCGGAATTTCGGCTCGGCCCTTCTGGACTAAGCCGGGCCTTAGCACACTACCCCTAAAGCTCTCGCCTACTACTACATAGATTCGTTTCCCTCCTCAGTTCGAGATATAGTTATTAAAAAGGCCGTATTAAATCTTATCTGCGTGCCTGGATTATTATATCTCGCACTTACTTACTACACTATTACTGCACTGCGCGAAAGGGACCGTTAAACTATTCGGACACCCGAATAACGCACGCGCACTACACAAACCAAACCAAACAACAGCACTGTAAGATAGCTATAGAGAGCTTCTTAACAGTAGAGAGCAGCGTTACAGGCCGAAGCAGAAGCAGAAGAGAAAAGACTAACAGAGCGAGTAGGCGCTCTAGTGTTATCGATAATAAGTTCATTATCGGAGGTTTTACAGCGGAAGAGACTATAGAGATTAAGGAACGAATAAACGAATACAAGAAAACCCACGACTGCACACTCGAGGAACTTAAAGATCACGTAAACGAGAACGGAGTAGGGAAGGTCTACGACAGCATAGACCTTATTAAGAAGCTGTTTTACAGAACCCTAGAAGAAAAGAGACAGTTAAGAGAGGAAATAGAGACGGTAAGAGCTAAGAAGGAATCGGCCGAGACTATTATAGATATGCTAGAAAACCAAGTAGCGAACCGACTGGCACAACCGAAAGCGATAAAGACTCAGCTAGCTAAGATAGAAGCAGCAGTGTCGTCAGCGCTGCTACCGCATCGAGAAGAACAAGCAGAGACCGCCTTACTGGCGGCCTACAGTTAAGGCGGCACGCTAATAACGTTACTACCGGATCTACTAGTGTTTAGAGGCAGAGATCCTAAGGATTGGGAAGCATTTAAAAAAAAGATAAAGAACGAGATAGATCGAGACTGTGCTGGAGACAGTGCCAGAGATAGATTGACCTACCTAGAGTCGCGATTAGAAGGCGAAGCTTTTTCGCTAGTAGCGGACCTAGAAGAGGTAACTGCCAAGGAAGCGATCAAAGCGCTAGATTAACGCTTCGGAGACTCCTTCCGAAAGAAGACGGCCCGCGAACAGCTAGATAAGATTAACTAGAACCGGCAGACGTTCGAAGAGTTCTACAGACTGTTTAGAAAATATGCGATTAGAGCCCGAGTGTCGGAAGATAAGCAGCTCTACCTACTAAGGCAGAAGCTAAACCCTGAACTGGCTGCAGCTATAGCCTTGGTAGAGGATAAAGACCTTAAGAGCTTCGTGCACCGAGCGAGAGTTACGGCGAGGAATCTGACCGCTTACGCGAAATCGCGCGAGTCGACCTAGAAGCCGTCGATCACGCAGGCGACGCGACCCCCTGCACCTTTCCGGAGAGTACCTCCGCAGCTATCTTATTAGTTACTGCGTTCGTCGTTCGTCCCTACCTGCTACGCGTATAGAAAGCCTAGCTATATCGCTACGAGATGCCAAGCAACGGCCCAACAGAAGTAGGAGTATCGTGTTACGAAGCAGCCGCAGCCGCCGAGAAAGACTATACAAGCTATAGAGCTGGCTCCGAACGACACTAACAGTGTAGACAGTAGAGTGCTACTGCGAATCCTAGGAAAAGACCAGCTAGAAGGATAGGCCCCCTATCCAGTATAGGCAATAGGGCACTAACACGAACTACGTTACTGCAGAAAGGAAGCATCAACAGCTGCAGCGACCTGCTCTCGGCAGCGGTGGAATTGAACACGGAAACAGCTATTATCCTTCCAATTACTGTCTACCCCCTAGATAGCTCGAGCAAACCACTTTAGCTAAGAGCTTTTATCGACATAGGGGCCCTAATCAGAGCGGCGATCTACTATCGATTAGTTCAAAGGCTAATAAAGGGATATAGCTATCTAGTAGAGATAGCATCGCCGACACGGATTTCGGCATACAACGGACAAGACACTGAGAGCGTTACGCACTATGTGCTATTAAAGACTACCCTAGCAGGTCGCACTACGGAGGCGATGTTCCGAATTATAGATATCGGAAGGTTTAACATTATTATAGGACAAAAATGGATAAAGAACCAGAAAGCCGTTATTGACGTAGGTAAAGGCACCCTTAGATTCAAAAACTAGCAGACCGAAATCGCCGCCGAATCGGTTACAGTCGCTAACGCTACACCGAAAGTTAAGACTATCGAAGGAGTTCCGAAGGATCGGTCTAACCCTCTAGACACAATACGAATAATAAGGTTAGAAGCTTTAATAACCCTTGCGAGGTTGTCGGACAACGAGGTTTATACTATCTTAATAAAGGATATCGAAGAGCACTAGAAGATAATAGCGGAAGAAGAAGTAGACCTACTAGAGGTGTTACCGAAAGAACTCTATAGTTACACTAACGTGTTCTCGAAGGCTGACTCCAACCTCTTGCTGCTCTACTAACCGGAATATAACAACAAGATCCGACTGAAAGAAGGAGCTAAGCTGCCAAGAACCGAGCCCTTAAGAAGACTGTCACTAGCGGAGCTAGACTAGGTAGAAGTGTTTGTTAGAGAAAACTTGGCGAAGAAGTTTATTACTCTAAGCTCTGCGGAATATCCGTTACCGATTCTTTTCGTAAGGAAGCCCAGAGGTGGCCTCCGACTGTGTGTAGATTACTGTAGCCTTAATAAGGTTACTAAGAGAGATGTATATCCGCTGCCTCTAATAGACGAGACTATACAACGAGTAGCTAAGGCTAAGTAGTTTAGCAAGCTGGATATTTGCCAAACTTTCTATCGATTAAGAAACGAAGAAGGACAAACAGAAGACCTTACGACATTCGCTACGCGCATAGGCAACTTCAAGTAGCTAGTAATGCCTTTCGGGCTTACCAACGCGCCGGCAGTGTAGTAACGCTTTATAAACCACACCTTTATAGACATGCTAGAACGGTTCGTGTCTATCTACTTAGACGACATTCTTATCTACACTAAGGGAACGAGAGAACAACATACAGACCACATTAAGAGGGTGCGAAAGAGACTCCGCGAGGTCGGACTAAACGCAGACACGAAGAAGAGCGAGTTCTACCAGACCGAAGTCAAATACCTCGGTCTTATTGTCGGAAGAGAAGGAATTCGGATAGACCTATCGAAAGTGGCCGCCGTCGCAGAATAGAAGCAACCGAAATCCGGAAACACTACGCAAATCAGAGCGTTTCTCGGATTCTGCAGCTACTATTGACAGTTCATTAAGGACTTTAGCAAGATAGCGAGACCCCTAAATAAGGCGTTAAAGAAGGAGGCCGCTAGCCTATAGAACGAGAAGTGTACAGAAGCTTTCAACCGACTAAAGGGGGCGGTGGCCTCAGCGCTAGTGCTGGCGCACTTCCGACCGGAAAAGACGATCTATGTAGAAACGGACGCTTCCGACATAGTAACAGCAGGGGTCCTTTCTTAATACGCTAACGACGACGAGAATCTCTATCTGGTAGCTTTCTTTAGCAAGTCTATAAATAATACTAAGAGGAACTACGCTATCTATAATAAAGAACTGTTAGCTATTATTTAGGCTTTTAAGGAGTAGAAACTGGAGCTTATAGCTGGACAGAGCACGGTCCAGGTCCTTACGGACTACTAGTTACTGACCCACTTTATAAAGATGCAGAAGCTATTACGCCGCTAGGCCCGGTAGGCCGCCTACTTATCCGGATTCGACTTTAAGATCACTTATCGACCTAGAGCTCAAAATGGAAAGGCTAATGCGCTAACGAGAAGAGAAGGAAAGACCAGCTACGCGAAAGAAGATCCGAACATGTTTCAGAAGGTGCTAACAGAACGAATAGTAGACACCGAGGTGTTAAAAGAGGTAGAGATCTGTGCGATAGGGCCGCTACCTAAAGAAGAGACACTGTACGAGAAGGTAGAATAGCTTAATCAGCAGCAGAAGCTCGGAAAAACCGGCTTAGGGAAACTGATTGTTCTAGAAGAACTAATTACAGAGGTTACCCAGCTGGTTTATAGTTCTACAGATGTAGGCTACGCAGGATCAAAGAAGACGATAGAAGCAGTAAGGACGACCTACTAGTTCCCGCGAATTTTCGAGAGGATCCACCGGTTTATAGCTAACTGTTATGTATGCCGAGCCGCGAAGCTACGTTACGGCCTTCCGGCTGGCCTGTTAAAGCCACTTCCAATCCCCGAGAAACTATAGCAGCACATTACGATAGACTTTGTAACCGGCCTGCCAGATTCCGATAGATACGACGCTACGCTTAACGTAGTGGATCGACTAAGCAAGTAACGCTATTTTATCCCCTGCCGAGCTAAGGATAAAGGAACTACGGCAGAAGAAACAGCGAGAATGTTAATCCAGCACGTATAGAAGCACTACGGCCTGCCGGATACTATTACTACGGATAGGGGTCCTCAGTTCACCGCTGATGTATAGAAAGCCATTAACCAAGCCCTTGGAATTCGTAGAAAGCTGAGTACGGCCGCTTACCCTTAGACCGATAGTCAGTCTAAAGTAGCTAACTGTAAGATAGAAAAGTATCTACGAATTTTCTGCGGCTATTATTAAGCAGAGTAGATAAAGATGTTGCCGATAGCCGAATTCTGCGCCAATTTAGCACAGTCGGAAGCTACCTTACTAGCGCCGTTCGAGATAACCTACGGCTATCTTCTAAGGATAAGCTTTTAACTACCGAACGAACCCAGCTCTTTAGAACTATCCACCGCTACCTCGTCGAAGAGAATCGCTGCGGCGGCGGCAGAAGCGCTCCGATCTTAGATAGAAGAAGCGATTAAGGTAGCGAAAGAAGCGATAGAATCAGCTTAGAAGAAGATAGTAACTCGAGCTAATAGAAAGAGGTTACTAACAGAATTTGAGGAAGGCCAAAAGGTATAGCTTAATACGCGGAACCTAAGGCTAAAAGGCAACGCGAAGCTTAACCCTCGCTACGTAGGTCCGTTCAAGATAATAGAAAAGAGGTCGCTAGTAACCTACAGGCTCTAGCTGCCGAAATCGTTCCGGATCCACGATGTCTTTTACTCGGATCTGCTAAGCCTAGACCCTAAAGATAGTCTTCTAGATTAGGGGTTCGACAAACCCCCACTAATCGAAATAGACAGCGAAGAAGAAGAATAGGAGGTAGAAGATATTATAGATATAAGAAGACGAAGAGGATCTATCGAAGTAAGGATCTTATAGAAAGGATAGCTAGAAGACTATAAATAGTATCCGGCTAAGAACCTCCGGAATTCCGCAGAGCTGCTAAAGGAATTCTATGTCCAGAATCTAAGGAAGCCGCGGCCAGAGTAGCTATAAAGTTAACGGATTAGGAAGAAAAAGAAGAACTGCGTCTACCCTATCGGTATAGATACCGGTAAAAACGATCGAGATTAGCGAGCCTAGCTACTGCCCTTATTAGCATTGTCCTTACTAGTCGGCTTCGCCAAACGGATAATAACGACGAGATTAGGGACAGAACTACTAGTTCCAGTGCTCTTAGTAACGCCGGTTCGCCTTTACTACTACCAAACCGCTGGTTTGGCCGGTCGGGTAGTAACGGAAAAGAACAAAGCCGACACTATAGGAAGCAGCGTCGCGGTAGAGCTCGAGGCTACGATAGAAAGAAAAAGAAGAAGATAGCGAGCCGCGATAGATCTATATAGACCTACGCGATAGCGCACGGACCGGCTACGCCGCAGCTTGGGTAACTGCTGGCTCTAATCAGATAGAACAGATCAGATAGATGCCAAGTAAAGACGTTAGATAGTAACGATGTAAAAAAAAAAAAATTTAGAACAACAGATAAGTAAGCGGTCGAGGGCGACTGCTAATAAGGGAGGGGGGTGGTGTTGCGGCGGCAGAAAGGGGTGGGACTAAGTAATAGGGTAGACCCTCGGAATTTTGGCTCGGCCCTTCTGCCCTAAGCCGGACCTTGGCACACTACCCCCAAAGCTCTCGCCTACTACTATATAGATTCCTTTCCCTCCTTAGTTCGAGATATAGTTATTAAAAAGGCCGTATTGAATCTTATCTGCGTGCCCAGATTATACGACACGCTGCTGTATAAAAGGAGCACTATAAGAAGGGAGGAGTAGGGTATTGTTAGGGGGCGCTGCCTAGCCTAGGTCCTAGACCTAACCTAAGCCAGCCGTCGCCCTAAGGACTGTAACTTAGCAGAGCTAGCACGACCCTACCCTCTGTACGGAATTACCGACAGGACCCTACTGCTGTATAGAGGGAGAACCCTATAGCCCTATACAGAGGGGAAGGGCTGCCCCTCTAAACAGAGGGAGAACTCTGCACTACTGTATAGAGGGAGAACTCCTAATCCTCTATACAGAGTGCGAGCCTTGCACCTCTGTACAGAGGGAAATTGCTAGCTTAGCTTCGTAGGTACAAATTGTACAGCAGCAGACGACAAAGGAACTGCCTATTAGTTCCTTTATATAGATATCTAACCTTAAGTTTCTAAACCAAGATTCTTAAGCCCTAATATATAGCTTAACACGCAGAACCTAAGGCTAAGAGGCAACGCCAAGCTTAACCCCCGCTACGTAGGCCTGTTTAAGATAGTAGAAAAGAGGTCGCTAGTAATGTAACGTAGTACACTTAAGCTAAAAGGGACTGGTTAAGTAACTTAGAAGTAACTTGACCAATGTGTACCAGATATATAAACCTTGGCAAGGCATAGTAATAACACGGACCAACCTACCCCGTATTACTACGCCCTGCACTACAGGCTTACGACCTCGTAAGCTGCGCTTACTTACAGGCTACGTATACTATTGCACAGCCCCCCTATACAGTATACGCAATTAACCCTCCCCTGGCAGGTCTGTACACAGCTAGCTGGACCTTTACTAGGTCTGCCTTATTCTGTACAGAGTGGTGGACAAACGGACATACGTCAACGCTGCTTCCACTCTCCTGTTAAAAGATACGCCCCCTAGGAATTAAACCTGGGCCTTTTATCATACACATTTAGCAGTTACTTCTGAGTTAAGTAATGTAACGCGGTACACTTAAGCTAAAAGGGACTGGTTAAGTAACTCAGAAGTGACTTAACCAATGTGTACCAGGTATATAAACCTTGGCAAGGCATAGTAATAACACGGGCTAATCCGGGCACGCAGATATAATTCAATATAGTCTTTTTAATAACTATATCTCGAACTGAGGAGGGAAAGGAATCTATATAGTAGTGGACGAGACCTTTGGGGGGTAGCGTGCCAAGGTCCGGCTCAGTCCAGAAGGGCCGAGCCGAAATTCCGAGGGTCCACCCTATTACTTAGTCCCACCCCTTTCCACCGCTGCAACACTACCCCCCTCCCTTATTAGCAGTCGCCCTCGACCGCTTACTTATCCGTTCCTCCTGTCTTTTTTCTTTTTTCTTTTGATTTACATTGTTACTATCTAAAGTCTTTACTTAGCTTCTATCTGATCCATTCTATCTAATCGGAGCCGTCTGATCGGAGCTAGCGGTTACTAGAGCTGCGGCGTGACCGGTCCGTGCTCTGCCGTAGAGGTCTATATAGATCCGTCTGTAGCTCTTTATCTTCTTCTTCTTCTTTCTCTACTAAGGCCCTTACCTACTGCAGTGCTAGCGGTATCGGTTTCGTTCTTAGGCGAGCCGGCGTTACTAAGAGCACTGGAACCGGTGGTTCCGTCCCGATCTCGACGTCGTTATCCTTTCGGCGAAGCCGACTAGTAAGGACGATGCTAATAAGGACGGTGGCCAGGCTCGCCGATCTCGATCGTTTTCACCGATATCTATATCAATAGGGCGGACGCGGTTCTTCTTTTTCTTCCTAATCCGCTAGCTTTATAGCTACTTAGGCCGCGGTTTCTTTAGGTTCCGGACGTAAAACTCTCTTAGCAGCTCCGCCGAATTCCGCAGGTTCTCAGCCGGATACCATTTATAGTCTTCTGGCTATCCTTTCTATAAGATCCTTGCTTCGATAGATCCCCTTCGTCTTCTTATATCTATAACGTCTTCTACCTCCTATTCTTCTTCTTTACCTTCTATTTCGATCGACAGGGGTTTATCGAACCCCTAATCTAGAAGACTATCTTCCGGATCTAGGCTCAGCAGATCCGAATTAAAGACATCGTAGATCCAGAACAATTTCGGCAGCTGGAGCCAGTAGGTTACCAGCGACCTCTTTTCTATTATCTTGAACGGACCTACGTAACGAGGGTTGAGCTTCGCGTTGCCTTTTAGCCTTAGGTTCCGCGTATTGAGCTATACCTTTTGGCCTTCCTCGAATCCTATCAGTAACCTCTTTCTATTAGCTCGAGTTAATATCTTCTTCTAAGCTAATTCCATCGCTTCTTTCGCTACCTTAATCGCTTCTTCTATCTAAGATCGGAGCGCTTCTGCCGCCGCTGCGGCGATTCTCTTCGACGAGGTGGTAGTAGAAGGTTCTAAAGAGCTGGGTTCGTTCAGTAGTTGAAAGCTTATCCTCGGAAGGTAGCTGTAAGTTATCTCGAACGGCGCTAGTAAGGTAGCTTCCGATTGTGCAGAATTTGCGCAGAATTCGGCTATCGGCAACACCTTAACCTATTCTGCTTAATAATGGCTGCAGAAGATTCTCAGATACTTTTCTATCTTACAGTTAGCTACTTCCGACTGTCTGTCGGTCTGAGGGTAAGCAGCCGTGCTAAGCTTTCTACGAATTCCAAGGGCTTAGTTAATGGCTTTCTATACGTCTGCAGTGAATTAAGGACCCCTATCCGTAGTGATAGTGTCCGGCAGCCCGTAGTGCTTCTATACGTGCTGGATCAACATTCTCGCTGTTTCTTCTGTAGTAGTTCCTTTATCCTTAGCTTAGCAGGGAATAAAATAGCGTTCTTTGCTTAGCTGATCCACTACGTTGAGCGTTGCATTATATCTATCGGAATCCGGCAGGCCGGTTACGAAGTCTATTGTAATGTGCTGCTATAGTTTCTTAGGGATTGGAAGTAGCTTTAGTAGGCCGGCTGGAAGGCCGTAACGTGGCTTTGCTGCTCGGCACACGTAGCAGTTAGTAATAAACCGATGTATCCGCTTGAAGATTCGCGGAAACCAGTAGGTCGTCCCTATTGCTTCTATCGTCTTCTTCGATCCTGCATAACCAACATCCTTAGTGTTGCGGCAGTAGAAAGAGGTAGGACAGATTAATAGGGTGGACCCTGGAATTTCGGCTCGGCCCGTCCGGGCCGAGCCGGGCCTTGGCACCACTACTACGAAAGCCCTCCACTACTACTACATAGATTCCTTTCCCTCCTCAGTTCGAGATATAGTTATCAAAACAGCCGTATTAAACTACATCTGCGCGCTCGGATTATTATATCTCAAACTCACTCTCTATACCAACCCCGCGCTGCGCGAAAGGGCCCGTCGAACCATCCGGAAACCCGAATAACGCACGCGCACCTATACTAACAACAACCCCCAAGGCACCGTAAGAAGATGGAAGACTTCTCAGCGGTAGAGAGCGGCGTTACAGGCCGCAGCAGAAGCAGAAAAGGAAAGATTAACAGATCGAGTAGGCGCTTAAGCGTCATTAACGATAAGATTGTTATTAGCGGTTTCACAGCGGAAGAGACCGCTAAGTTCAAGGAACGAATAGCTAAATATAGGAAGATCTACGACTGCACGATCGAGGAACTAGAAGACTATGTAAACGAGAATAGGATAGGAAAGGTCTACGATAGTATAGACCTTATTAAGACGCTGTTCTTCAGAACGCTAGAAGAAAAGAGACAGTTAAGAGAGGAAGTAGAGACAGTGAGAGCCGAGAGGGAATCGGCCGAGACTATTATAGATATGCTGGAAAACTAGGCGGCAAATCGACTGGCGCAGCTAAAGGCACTAAAGGATCAACTGGCTGAGATAGAAGCAGCGATGTCGTCAACACCGCTGCCACCGCATCGAGAAGAACAAGAAGAGACCGCCTTACTAGCGGCCTATAGTTAAGGTGGCACCCTAATAACATTATTGCCGGACCCGCCGGCATTTAAAGGCGGAGACCCTCAAGACTGGGAAGAGTTTAAGAAGAAGATCAAGAATAAGATAAGCCGCGATTACGCATCGAACAGCGCTAGAGATAAATTGGCGTACCTGGAATCGCAGTTAGAAGGAGAAGCTTTTTCGCTAGTGGCAGACCTGGAAGAGGTAACCGCTAAAGAAGCGATTAAAGCGCTAGATCAACGCTTCGGAGATCCATTCCGAAAGAAGACAGCCCGTAAGCAGCTGGACAAGATCAATTAGAACCGGCAGACGTTTGAAGAATTCTACAGTTTGTTTAGAAAATATGCGATTAGGGCCCGGGTAGCGGAAGATAAGCAGCTCTACCTATTAAGGCAGAAGCTGAACCCTAAACTAGCCGCAGCTATAGCGTCGGTGGAAGACGAAGACCTCGAGAGCTTCGTACACAGAGCGAGAGTCACTGCAAGAAACTTGAGCGCTTACGCGAAATTACGCGAATCGGTTCAGAAGTCGTCGCTGTTGGCGCAGACGGCGCGGCCCCCTGCGCCTTTCCGACGAACGCCCCAGCAGTCGTCGTATTCACTGCGATTGGCGTTCGTCCCTACGTGCTACGCATGCGGAAAGCCTGGCTACATCGCTACGAGATGCCAAGCTTCGGATAAGCAGAAGCAGGAATATCGAGCAACGAAGCCGCTGCTACCGAGAAAGGCTATACAAGCTATAGAGCCGGCTCCGAACAATACTAATGATCCGGGCACGCAGATATGATTCAATACGGCCTTTTTGATGACTATATCTCGAACTAAGGAGGGAAAGGAATCTACGTAGTGGTGGTGGTGGGCTTTCGTAGTGGTGGTGCCAAGGCCCGGCTCGGCCCGGTCGGGCCGAGCCGAAATCCAGGGTCCACCCTATCAATCTGTCCTACCTCTTTCCACCGCTGCGACACTACCCCCCTCCCTCACCAGCGGTCGCCCTCGACCGCTTAGTCACCCTGTCCATCCGAAAATCTCTACTTTTTTTTTTTTTTTTTTTTTTTTTGTAATTCGTCGTCTCTTTCTCGAAAATCCCTTTCAACGTTGACGTTACCTCTTCCGTCTTTCATCAAAAACAACGTCCTCTTTATCTCTTTCTCAACTTCTTACGTTATCGGCATCCGAAGTCCTTTACTTGGCGTTTATGTAATCGGTGCGCCTGATCCGTGCCATCTGATCTGAGCCGTAGGTTATCTGAGCTGCGGCGTGGTTGGTCTGTGCGCCGGCGCGGAGGTCTATATAGATCTTTCCGCAGCGCCGTTTTTCTTCTTCTTTTTCTCTTCCACCAAAGCCTCTACGCGGTCGCCGACCGACCGCCTGGAGCCATCAATTTAACTACGATCGTTTTCATCGGCTTCCGCGCCAGTGGAGCGGACGCAGCTTTCTTTGTTTTCTTCCAGAAGGATCGGCTTCAGAGCCATTTTGGCTTCGGCTTCTTCGGGTTCCGCGCGTAAAAATCTCTTAGCAGCTCCGCCGAATTCCGGAGATTCTCGATCAGATACTACTTATAATCTTCCGGCCACTCCTTCTACGAGATCCTCGCTTTGATGGACCCCCTCGTCTTCTTTACGTCTATTACGTCTTCTACCTCCCACTCTTCTTCTTCACCGTCCATCTTAACTGGTAGGGGTTCGGCGAACCCCTGTTCCGGAAGGCCGTCCTTAGGGTCCAGGCTCAGCAGATCGGAATGGAAGATATTGTAGATCCGGAACGATTTCGGCAGCTGGAGCCGATAGGTTACCGGCGACCTCTTTTCTATTATCTTGAACGGACCTACGTAGCGTAGGTTAAGCTTCGCGTTTCCTTTCAGCCTTAGGTTCCGCGTGTTAAGCCATACCTTTTGGCCTTCCTCGAATTCCATTAAGGACCTTTTTCTATTAGCCTAAGTCACTATCTTCTTCTGAGCTGATTCCATCGCTTCTTTCGCCACTTTGATAGCTTCTTCTATCTGAGATCTTAGCGCTTCTGCTGCTGCGGCGGCGACTCTCTTCGACGACGTAGCAGTAGTAGATAGTTCCGCGGAGCTGGGTTCGTTCGGTAGCTGAAAGCTTATCCTCGGAAGATAGCTATGCGTTATCTCGAACGGCGCTAGCGAGGTGGCCTTAGACAGTGCCGAGTTAGCGCAGAACTCGGCCATCGGCAACACCTTAACCCATTCTTCTTAATGGTGGCCGCAGAAGGTTCGCAGATATCGCTCTATCTCGCGATTGGCCACTTCTGATTGACCGTCGGTCTGCGGGTAAGCAGCTGTGCTGAGCTTTCCACTAATTCCGAGAGTTCGGTTAATAGCTTTCTATACGTCGGCGGTGAATTGAGGACCCCTATCCGTAGTGATAGTGTCCAGCAGGCTATAGTGCTTCTACACGTGTTGAATCAACATTCGTGCGGTCTCTTCTGCAGTGGTTCCTTCGTCTCTTGCTCGGCAGGGGATGAAGTGCCGTTCTTTGCTCAATCGGTCTACTACGTTCAGTGTAGCGTTATATCCATCCGAATTCGGCAGGCCGGTTACGAAGTCCATCGTAATGTGTTGCCACGGCTTCTCGGGGATCATAAGCGGCTTCAGTAGACTAGCCGGAAGACCGTAACGTAGCTTCGCTGTTCGACATACGTGGCAGTTGGCAATAAACCGGTGGATTCGCTCGTAGATCCGCGGAAACCAGTAGATCGTCCTTACGGCCTGCATCGTTTTCTTCGCTCCAGCATGGCCAACATCTATAGAGCTATGGACTAGCTGGATAACCTCGGTGATTAGTTCTTCTGGAACTATTATCTTCCCTGAACCGGTTTTGCCGAGCTTCTGTTGTTGATTGAGCCGTTCCACCTTCTCGTAGAGCGTCTCTTCCTTAGGGGCCGGTTCCACTGCGCAGACTCCTACCTCTTTCAACACCTCCGCGTCTACTATCCGTTCGGTCAGCACCTTCTGGAACATGTTCGGATCTTCTTTCGCGCAGCTGGTTTTTCCTTCTCTTCTCGTTAGCGCGTTAGCCTTTCCGTTTTGAGCTCCGGGTCGATAGGTGATCTTAAAGTCGAACCCTAATAGGTAGGCGGCCTACTGCGCTTGACGCCGTAAGAGCTTCTGCGTCTTTATAAAGTAGGTCAGCGACTGGTAGTCCGTAAGAACCTGGACCGTGCTCTTTCCAGCTATAAGCTCCGGTTTCCATTCCTCGAAGGCCTGAATAATCGCCAGTAGCTCCTTATCGTAGATAGCGTAATTCCGTTTAGCTTCGCTTATTGACTTGCTAAAGAAGGCGACTGGATGGAGGGTTTCGTCGTCACTATATTGAGAAAGGACTCCGGCCGTTACCGTGTCGGAAGCGTCCGTTTCCACATAGATCGTCTTTTCTGGTCGGAAGTGCGCCAGCACTAGCGCAGAGGCCACTGCTTCTTTTAGCCGTATAAAAGCTTCCGTGCACTTCTCATTCTATAGGCCGGCGGCCTCTTTCTTTAACGACTCGTTTAGGGGTCTCGCGGTCTTGCTGAAGTCCTTAATAAACCGTCGATAATAGCTGCAGAATCTGAGAAACGCTCTGATTTGCGTAGTGTTTCCGGATTTCGGCTGCTTCCATTCCGCTACAGCGGCGACCTTTAAGGGGTCTATCCAAATTCTATCTCTTCCGACGATCAGACCAAGATATTTGACTTCGGTCTGATAGAACTCGCTCTTTTTCGTGTCCGCGTTCAATCCGACCTCGCGGAGCCTGGTCAGCACCTTCTTAATGTGGTCTGTATGCTGTTCTCTCGTTCCTTCGGTGTAGATAAGGATGTCGTCCAAGTAAATAGACACGAACCGTTCTAACATGTCTATAAAGGTATGGTTTATAAAGCGTTGCCATACTGCCGGCGCGTTGGTGAGTCCGAACGGCATCACCAGCCACTTAAAATTGCCTATACGCGTGGCAAACGTCGTAAGATCTTCCGTCTGCCCTTCTTCGTTCCTCAGTCGGTAGAACGCTTGTCGAATGTCCAGTTTGCTAAACCATTTAGCTTTAGCTACTCGTTGTATAGTCTCGTCGATCAGCGGCAGCGGGTATACGTCTCTCTTAGTAACCTCGTTAAGGCCGCGATAGTCTACGCAGAGTCGCAGACCACCCCCTAGTTTTCTTACGAAAAGAATTGGTAATGCATATTCGGCAGAACTTGGCGTAATGAACTTCTTCGCCAGGTTTTCGCGAACGAACACCTCTACCTAGTCTAGTTCGGCCGGAGACAAGCGTCTTAGGGGCTCGGTTCTTGGCAGCGTAGCTCCTTCTTTTAGCCGGATCTTGTTGTTATATTCCGGTCGATGGAGCGGCAGGAGGTTGGAGTCGGCCTTCGAGAAAACGTCAGCGTAACTATAGAGTTCTTTTGGTAGCACCTCTAGCGGATCCACTTCTTCTTCCGCTATTATCTTCCTGTAGTCTTCGATGTCTTTTATCGAGATAGCGTAAATCTTATTGTCCGGCGACTTCGCGAGGGTCGTTATAGCTTCTAAACTTATTATTCCGACAGTAACTGGGGGTTCGTAACGATCGGACGGAGCCTCCTTCGCGGACTCCGTAGCTTTCGGCTTGGCGGCGACAGTGGCGACCTTTCCGATAGACCCTGCTCCGCCACCTAGGGTTTTGAACCTGATAGTTCCTTTATCTACGTCAACGATAGCTTTCTAGTTCTTTATCCATTTCTGCCCTATAATAATGTCAAACCTTCCGATATCCATAATTCGGAACGTCGCTTCCGTAGTGCGACCAGCCAGTGTAGTCCTTAGCGGCACGTAGTACGTAACGCTTTCCGTGTCTTGTCCGTTGTACGCCGAAATCCGCGTCGGCGACGCCAGTTCCACTGGATAGCCGTATCTATTCATTAGCTTCCGGACCAGTCGGTGGTGGATCGCTGTGCCAATAAGAGCTCCGGTGTCGATAAAGGCTTTTAGCTAAAGTGGTTTGCTCGATCCGTTACGGGGGTGGACAGTGATTGGAAGGATAATAGCTGTTTCCGTGTTCACTTCCACCGCCGCCGAGAGCGGATCGCTGCAGCTGTTGATGCTTTCTTTCGTCGACGTGGTTCGCGTTAATGCCCTGTTGTCTATGCTGGATAGGGGGCCTATCCGTCCAGCTGGTCTTTTCCTATAATTCTCAGCTGCACGCCGCCGTCTACGCTGTCAGCATCGTTCGGAGCCGGCTCTATAGCTTGTATGGTCTTTCTCGGTGGCTGCGGCGGTTGCGGCTGCTTTATAACGCGATAGTCCTGCTTCTGCTTATCCGATGCTTGGCATCTCGTAGCGATGTAGCCAGGCTTGCCACACGCGAAACAGGTAGGGACGAACGACGAGCGCTGTAACTGATAAGGTGGCTGCTGTGGCGCTCTCCGGAAAGGCGCAGGAGGTCGTATAGTCTGCGTTATTAGCGGCTTCTGGTTCGATTCGCGTAATTTCGCGTAAGCGCTCAAGTTTCTTGCGGTAACTCTCGCTTGGTGCACGAAGCTCTTAAGGTCTTCGTCTTCTACAGACGCCATAGCGGCGGCCAGCTTAGGGCTCAGTTTCTGCCTCAGTAAGTGCAGCTGCTTATCTTCTGCTACTCTCGCTCTGATAGCATATTTCCTAAACAGTCCGTAGAACTCTTCGAACGTCTGCCGGTTCTGGTTAATCTTATCCAGCTGCTTACGGGCTGTCTTCTTCCTAAAGGGGTCTCCGAAGCGTTGATCTAACGCTTGAATCGCTTCTTCCGCAGTCACCTCTTCCAGGTCCGCCACTAGCGAGAACGCTTCGCCTTCTAGTCGCGCCTCTAAATAGGCCAGTCTGTCTTCTTCGCTGCTTGCTGCGTAATCGCGGCTTATCTTGTTCTTGATCTTCTTCTTAAATGCCTCCTACGCTTTAGGGTCTCCGCCACCGAAAGCAGGTAGGTCCGGCAGTGGCGTCATCGTAGTGCTACCTTGACTATAGGCCGCCGGCGAGGTGGTTTCCACATAGTGGGCTTCTCGCCGCGGTGGCGGCGACGACTTCGCTGCTTCTATATTAGCTAGTTGATCCTTTAGCTCCTTTAGCTGCGCTAGTCGATTCGACGCTTAGTGTTCTAACACGTCGACGATAGTCTCTGCCGATTCCTTTTCGGCCCTTACTGTCTCTACTTCCTCTCTTAGCTGTCTGTTCTCTTCTAGCGTTCTGTAGAACAGCATCTCGATAAGGTCTATACTATCGTAGACCTTCCCTATTCTATTCTCATTTACGTAATCTTCCAATTCCTCGAGCGTGCAGTCGTAGATCTTCCTATATTCGCTTATTCGTTCCTTGATCTTAGCGGTCTCTTCTGCCGTAAAACCTCTAATAACGATCTTATCGTTAACTACACTAGAGCGTCTGCTCGCTCTGTTAGTCTTTCCTCTTCTGCTTCTGCTGCGGCCTGTAACGCCGCTCTCTGCCGTCGAGAAGCCTTCCATCTTCTTACAGTGCCTTAGGGGGGTTGTTGTTGGTGTGTTGGTGGGTGCGCGTGCGTTATTCGGGTTTCCGGATAGTTCAACGGGCCCTTTCGCGCAGCGCGGGTGTGGTGTAGAGAGTGAGTTCGAGATATAATGATCCGGGCACGCAGATATAATTTAATACGGCCTTTTTGATAACTATATCTCGAACTAAGGAGGGAAAGGAATCTACGTAGTAGTGGTAGTAGGCTTTCGTAGTGGTGGTGCCAAGGCCCGGCTCGGCCCGACCGGGCCGAGCCGAAATCCAGGGTCCACCCCATCAATCTGTCCTACCTCTTTTGTTAGGGGACGCCGCCCGGCCCAGGTCCTGAACCCGACCTAAGCTGACCGTCGCCCTAAGGACTGCGACTTAGCAGCGCCAGCACGACCCTACCCTCCGTACGGAGTCACCGACAGGACCCCTCTTCCGTACGGAGGGAGAACACTACATTCCTACACAAAGGGGGAGCTACCGCCCCTTAGATTAGGGGAAAACCCGGCACTACTGTACAGAGGAGGTAACTCCCGATTCTCCGTACGGAGGGTAAACCTTGCACCCTAGCACAAAGGGGAAATTGCTGGCTTGGCTTCGTAGGTACAAATCGTACAGAGCAGACGACGAAGGAACTGCCTATTAGTTCCTTTATGTAGATACCCGACCTTAAGTTTCTAAACCAAGATTCTTAAGCCTCTTACATTAGGAACTGATCTTACTGTCGGTAACCGCAGTAATAGAGCAAGATAGACAGCGACATCCCTATAGAACCTACAGCTATAGAGGGACACATGCACCGCGTGTACGAGGAGCTGCTAGAAAGCAAGAGGCAGCTCGAACAGCAAGTAAGCCACTAGGCTGCGATGATTTCCCAACAGGAACAGGAGCTACGACAGCTTAGGGCGTCCGATCGCGATCCGACCCCTACGACAACGAACACGATAACCCCTACCCCAACCCCTAAGAGCAAACTCCCTGACGTCTCTATATACGATAGTAAGGCCCCGGCCGAGTACCCCTCCTAGGCGGCTTAGATGCGCTCTAAGCTCCTAGTTGACTTAGGAGCATACCCGACCGAGCTGGACAAGGTAGTCTACCTCTTTAGGAGGTTAAAGGGCAGGGCGGCAGCACGAATTCTGCCGTACTACGAGACGGCTATTGCCAACCCGGCAATGGCCACGACGACGATGCTCTAGGCAGCTCTGGACAAGAGCTACAAGGACCCGGACCGCGAGAGCCGAGCGCTCCTACGGGTCAATACGATAAAATAAGGACGTAAGACCGTACGAGAATTCCTTGCGGAATTTGACCAGACTTTGGCAGAAGCAGGGGGTCTCCAATAGGAGGACAGGATGAAAATTACCTCTTTGGAGGTAGGCCTCTCTAAGGAAATTATAACAGGGCTGGTAGGTGTAATGCGGCCAGCTACGTACGAGGAATTTTGTAACCTTCTTAGGATAGTCGACGACCAGCAACGCAGGCTGGGACGGATAGGCCGTGCTTAGGAGATAAGACAACCTCCCTAGCGACAGACAGATGCTATAGACTAGGAACCGACGACGACGAGGGTGGCAGCAGCAGCCACCGTACGGCTAAGGGCCGCTACTAAGAAGGCGCAATGGGTAGACACAGCCACCCTTAACAAGAGGCGAGCAGAAGGGAGCTGCTACCAGTATGGCAAGATAGGCTACACCGTACGGAATTGCGGGCTCCTGCCAGCAGAGAGACCTAGGGGACGGCCGACCACCGCAAGGGTAGCTACTGCAGCGCCTTAACGAGAAGATTAGGTGTCCTACTCGGACGACGACGAGTCGGGAAAAGAGTAGCCTCTAAGCGAAGACTCTGCTAGAGGCGGGTGCAAGATAGACTGCCAAATCAAAGCATTACTTAGCTATCTTTCAAGAGCAATTACATAACGACGACGCCGTTTATCGTACAGCCGACATTGAACGGGTCCGCAACGGCGCAGACACTAATTAACACAGGATGTTTGGTGTATAGAGTAATCAGCGAAGACTTCGTACAGAGACATCGGATTAAGACGGCCCCTACGGTACCTATACGCATGCTGGGCATTACCGGGCGGGGACCGGACATTACCTATATAGTGAAAGTAACAATAGAGGTACAAGGACACTACGAGCAAGACTCGTACCTCTATGTCGTATAGGACAAGTTAGGGTATAACCTAATACTGGGGAAGCCTTAGATAGAGCGCTGGAAGGGCAAGCTAGACGTCGGACGAGGACGGCTGTACCTGGCAGCAACAAAGCGGAGAATCCGGGACTAGGGCAGGTCCCTATAAGGTAGCAATACTAAGGCCGAAATCAACACAGCAACGGCGGACATCGAGAAGGCATTAGCACCTAAGGAAGCGACAAAACCCTGTACGAAGCTCCTAAGAGAGTATGTTGGGTACCTAGACCTCTTTAAACCGAAGTCGGCCTCGAAACTGCCGCTACACCGAGGGGAAGGGATTGACTATAACATCTAGCTAGAACCCTGCCTAGATAGGAGCCTGCCGGAGGTACTATACGGACCGCTATACAGGATGTCCTCTGGAGAACTCCTGGTACTGCGCAAGACGCTGGACGACCTGCTTGCCAAAGGGTTTATCCGGGCTAGTACGTCGTCTGCAGGAGCCCCAGTACTGTTTGTCTACAAGGAGGGGAAGGCTGGATTGCGTTTCTGCGTAGACTACAGAGGCATTAACGCGATTACTAAGAAGGACCGGTACCCTCTACCCCTTATTAAGGAGACCCTTAGACGGATTAGCAAGGCGAAGTGGTTTACTAAGCTTAACGTAGTCTCGGCCTTCTACAAGATACGGATTAAGGAAGGCTGTAAATGGATAACTGCCTTCTGTACGAGATACGGTCTTTTTAAGTAGCTGGTTACCCCCTTTAGCCTTGCTAATGCACCGGCAACCTTCCAAAGGTACATTAACAAGTCCCTGCAAGGGTTACTAGACGACATCTGCTTAGCATACCTCGACGACACCCTGGTTTTTACGGACGGCACCTACGCAGACTACATACAGGATGTTAAGAAGGTGCTGGACCGTCTGCAGCAGGCGGGCTTGTACCTCGACATCGACAAGTATAAGTTCGGTGTCCAACGTACGAAATACCTAGGTTTTATTATCGAGGCAGGGAAAGGCATTAGCATAGATAGGAAGAAGATTGATGCTATCAAGCTATAGAAGCCGCCTATAAACGTTAAGGGCGTACGGGAATTCCTTGGGTTTGCCAACTTCTACTGCCAGTTTATACGGAACTACTCAGAGATCGTACGCCCCCTAGTTAAGCTGACGCACAAGGACAAGCAGTTCAAATAGTCGGACGAATGCAATAAGAGCTTCGACAAGCTAAAAGAGCTCTTCACTATAGGACCAACACTCGCTGCCTTTAACCCGGAGCGTACGACAATACTGGAAACCGACTCCTTAGAGTACTGCATTAGGGGTATCCTGTTACAGGTAGGCCTGGACGGACTCCTATACCTATGCGCGTATTTCTCTAAGAAGAACTCCCTGGCTAAGTGCAACTACCCCATCTACGACAAAGAGTTGCTAGCAGTCGTACGGTGTTGCGAAGCCTAGGATAGGGAACTCCGCTTAGTGCCTAAGTTCCTCGCCCTAACGGACTACAAGAACCTGGAATACTTCACTTAACCCTGGAAGCTGTCTAAGAGGCACGTACGATAGGCAATGTACCTAAGCCGGTTTAATATAAGACTCCAGTACTATAAGGGTAAGGACAACAGCAGGGCCGACGCACTGTCCAGACAGGACCAGGACATGCCAACGACGTACGAGGACGACCGGCTAAAGTCGCGGACATTCCAGATGTTTAAGGAAGAGCCAGGCAGGGAGACTATCTACCTAGCGGCGACACATCTATAGGAACCCTAACTGCAAGCTTAGGAAGAGGCAGTGGAAAAGGACGAGGCATACCGGGGGGCCCGTACAGCGATCTAGGGAGGGCAACGGAAACTCCCAACCGAGCTCTACCTAAAGGTATCGGCAGCCGAGTGTTCAGTAGACAAGGAGAACAACCTAAAGTTCAGAAATCGGATATAGGTCCCGGCGGACGAGAAGCTCTATACAGGCTTAATACAACGAGCACATAACTCTATAGCCACCGGGCACCTAGGGCGCGAGGAGACGTACAGCATTATCGCCCGGGACTACTACTGGCCAGCGATAGCGAAGGACATTCGCAGGTTCGTACGGAACTGCGATATATGCGGACGAACGAAGCCCTAGCGCGAGCTAAAGCATAGGCTGCTGAAGCCCCTGCCGATACCGGATCGACCCTGGCAAGACCTAACCGTAGACTTCATTACGGACCTCCCTAAGAGCGACGGACGGCGAAACATTATAGTAGTTACGGACAAGTTAACGAAGGGGGTAATACTGGAGGGGATAGACTCTATTACGGCTAAAGACACCGCCTAGGCCTTTATCCGGACGACGTTCAGCAAGCACGGTTTCCCTAGGTTAATTGTATCAGACCGGGGGTCACAGTTTACGAGCCAACTCTAGGCACGGATCTGCCAGTTACTAAGGGTAGAGCGCCGCCTGTCCACTGTATAGCACCCGCAGACGGACAGGGCGACGGAGAGGGCCAACTCAACCCTAGAGGCGTACCTCCGAGCGTACGTCGACTATAACCAGACGAACTGGAACCGCCTTCTCCTAATAGCGGAGCTGGCTATTAACAGCCGTATGGCCGATGCTACAGGACTGTCCCCCTTCTTTATAACCTATAGATACGACCATTCCCCGCTCCTACCGACCCCAAGTAGCAACACCCCGCGCCCTGTACGATCCCCAATCCAGCAAGGAGAGGCTATCGTACAGACGATTACAAACGCCTACTAATAGGCAAAAGCAAGCCTAGCCCTAGCCTAGCAGAACGCGGAAGAGCAGGCCAACAAGGGACGACAGGCTGCACTAAGGTACGAGGCAGGGGATAAGGTCTGGCTAAACTAGCGAAACATCCGTACGGACCGGCCGAGCAAGAAGTTAGATTAGAGAAACAGGAAGTTTACGGTAATCCGGCCGGTAGGGACACATGCCGTACGACTAAACACTCCCCTAGGGATTTACCCAGTCTTCTATATAGACCTCGTACGACCGGCGAGCACAGACCCCTTGCCGCATTAGACGACTAACGACGGGCGCCTACCCGCAATTATAACCGAGGGCCAAGAAGAGTACGAGGTAGAGGGGATCCTTAAGAGCCGGAGGAAGCGGAGGAAGGCAGAGTACTTAGTAAAATAGAAAGGATAGGCAGAGCCTACGTAGGAACTGTACGAGGCTCTGCGAGATAAGACTGCACTAGACAGATAGGAGGAGGACCATCCCCCTACCCAGTTGCAATAACCCTGCGCTATACGGCGGAAAGAGGCACGATCTACCCTAAGGACAGGGTAGCTGCGGGCAGACCTAGGTTGTTAAAGGATCGAGCACTACGACGTAGGACACTATAGGAGCCTACTAATACGACACCGTACGACGCCGTACGAGATAAGGGCTGGAAGAAAGGAACAGCTAAGGGACGAATAGGAGGGGGGAGCGGAAATAAGACAAGAGAGAAAACCGGCTAAAGATTCTTACATTCCCTGGGGAGGAACCAAACTACCCTACTTATCGTCTGAAATCTCTACTACCTTAGGCCCGGCCGGGCCTCTACCCCTACTAGGGCTAGCCCCAGGGAGCAGAGGCACCCCCCTACCCCTACGTGCCTCCCCTAGCCGGCGGAAGGGGCAGTAGAGGGAGCCATCCTTCTACTTGCACGAGGCATATACCCTAGCCTAGAAGCCTAGGAGGCGGTATAGGCTAAGTAAAGGCCAGGGGGAGTTGGGGCAGGGGGCACAGAGCTGGCCCTAGGTAGCGATAAGGAGGGCGTTAACGTACGACGGCCGGGCCGTAGCCACCCGCTCGGGTGTAACCCGGGCGGGGTTACACTAGAAGGCGTAGAAGGGGAGCCCGGCCGCGTCCTGCTGCTTGCAGGTATAGCACCTAAGACATTAGCCCAGACCGTACAGAAGACAAGAATCTGTACGAACCGGAGGAGCAGCTGCCAGTTAAGTTAAGGGCCCCACTGTACGAGGACAAAGTGGGGGGGGGACCCTAGCTGGACGAGGGGGAGGGGCGGGGCCAGCGGCGACAAGGGAACTACTGGACGACATAGTGGTTGGTAGTTGGTTGGTAGCTAGTAGTGGCTAGTGGTAGATAGTAGATAATGGATAGTGGATAGTGTACAGTGGACAGTGTACAGGGAGAAGAGAAGGGGGAAGAGAAGAGAAGGGAGGAGGCTTAGGCTAACTGCCTGCTATAGGGAATAGCAAGCAGGGCAACTGCTACAGACGGGTAAAATAGCAAGAGGCAACCGCAACCTAGAGGAAGCGACGAGGGACGACGACTCGGCACTGTACGAAATAGGACGCCGCAACCTGAACCAAAAAAAAAAAAACGGCAGGAGCTAGGTAATTTAGGCACGCCGCTATACGAAAGAAAACTACGAGAAGGGAAGGGGGGGTATTGTTAGGGGACGCCGCCCGGCCCAGGTCCTAAACCCGACCTGAGCCGACCGTCGCCCTAAGGACTGCGACTTAGCGGCGCTAGTACGACCCCACCCTCTGTACAGAGTCACCGACAGGACCCCTCTTCCGTACAGAGGGAGAACACTACGTTCCTATACAAAGGGGGAGCTACCGCCCCTTGGATTAGGGGAAAACCCGGCACTACCGTACGGAGGAGGTAACTCCCGATTCTCTGTACGGAGGGTGAACCTTGCACCCCGGCATAAAGGGGAAATTGCTAGCTTGGCTTCGTAGGTACAAATCGTACGGAGCAGACGACGAAGGAACTGCCTATCAGTTCCTTTATATAGATACCCGACCTCAAGTTTCTGAACCAAGATTCTTGAGCCTCTTACATCTTTCCACCGCTGCGACAACTAACAGCGTAGACGGTAGAGTGCTACTGCGAATTTTGGGAAAAGACCAGCTAGAAGGATAGGCCCCCTATCTAGCATAGACAACAGGGTATCAACGCGAGCTACGTCGACGAAAGAGAGCATTAATAGCTGCAGCGATCCGCTATCGGCTGCAGTGGAAGTAAATACAGAAACAGCTATTATCCTTCCAATTACTGTCTACCCCCTTAACGGATCGAGCAAACCACTTTAGCTAAAAGCTTTTATCGACACCGGAGCTCTTATTAGCGCGGCAATCCACCACCGGTTAGTTAAGAAACTGATAAAGGGATACGGTTATCCGGTGGAATTGGCGTCGCCGACAAGGATTTTGGCGTACAACGGACAAGACACGGAAAGCGTTACGCACTACGTGCCGCTAAAGACTACCTTGGCTGGTCGCACTACGGAAGCGACGTTCCGAATTATAGATATCGGAAAGTTTGACATTATTATAGGGCAGAAATAGATAAAGAGCCAGAAAGCCGTTATTAACGTAGACGAAGGCACGATAGGGTTCAAAACCCTAGGCAACGCCACCGCCGCCGCCAAGCCGAAAGCTACGGAGTCCGCGAAAGAGGCTCCATCCGATCGTTCCGAACCTCCGGTTACTGTCGGAATAATAAGTTTAGAAGCAATAACGACCCTCGCGAAGTCGCCGAGCAATAAGATCTACGCTATCTCGATAAAAGACATCGAAGACTACCAGAAGATAATGGCGGAAGAAGAAGTGGATCCACTGGAGGTGCTGCCAAGCGAGCTCTACGATTACGCTAACGTGTTCTTAAAAGCCGACTCTAACCTATTGCCGCTCTATCGACTGGAATATAACAACAAGATCCGACTAAAGGAGGGGGCTACGCTGCCAAGAACCGAGCCCCTAAGACGACTGTCGCTAGCGGAACTGGACTAGGTAGAGGTGTTCGTTCGCGAAAACCTAGCAAAGAAGTTTATTACGCCGAGTTCTGCCAAATACGCGTTACCGATTCTTTTCGTACGGAAGCCTGGAGGTGGTCTCCGACTATGTGTAGACTATCGAGGCCTTAATAAGGTCACCAAGAGAGACGTGTATCCACTGCCGCTAATTAATAAAACTATACAGCGGGTGGCGAAGGCTAAGTAGTTTAGCAAGCTAGACATCCGCCAAGCGTTCTGTCGACTAAGGAACGAAGAAGGGCAGACAGAAGACCTTACGACGTTCGCGATGCGAATAGGCAATTTCAAGTAGTTGGTAATGCCTTTCGGACTTACCAACGCGCTGGCAGTGTAGCAACGCTTTATAAACTACACCTTTATAGACATGTTAGAACGGTTCGTGTCTATCTACCTGGACGACATCCTTATCTATACAGATAGAACGAGAGAGCAACACACGGACCACATCGAGAAGGTGTTGACTAGGCTCCGTAAGGTCGGACTGAACGCAGACATAAAAAAGAGCGAGTTCTACCAAACTAAGGTTAAATATCTCAGTCTTATCGTTGGAAGAGATAGAATTTGGATAGACCTATTAAAGGTCGCCGCCGTCGCGGAATGGAAGCAGCCGAAATTAGGAAACACTACGCAGATCAGAGCGTTTCTCGGCTTCTGCAGCTACTATCGATAATTTATAAAGGACTTTAGCAAGATAGCAAGACCCTTAAACGAGGTGCTAAAGAAAGAAGCAACTGGCCTATAGAATGAGAAGTGCACAGAAGCTTTCGCACAGCTAAAAGAAGCAGTGGCCTCTGCGCTAGTGCTAGCGCACTTCTGACTAGAAAAGACGATCTACGTAGAAACGGACGCTTCTAATACAGTGACGGCAGGGGTCCTTTCTCAATATAGCGACGACGAGACCCTCCATCCGGTGGCTTTCTTTAGCAAGTCCATAACGGAGGCCGAACGGAACTACGCTATCTACGATAAGGAGCTGCTAGCGATTATTCAGGCTTTTAAGGAATGGAAACTAGAGCTTATAGCTAGAAAGAGCACGGTCCAGGTCCTTACGGACTACCAGTCGCTAACCTACTTTATAAAGACACAGAAGCTCTTACGACGTTAGGCACGGTAGGCTGCCTACTTACTAGGGTTCGACTTTAAGATTACCTATCGACTAGGAGCTCAAAACGGAAAGGCTAACGCACTAACGCGAAGAGAAGGGAAGACGAGCTGCGCGAAGGAAGATCCGAACATGTTTCAGAAGGTGCTAACCGAACGGATAGTAGACGCCGAGGTGTTAAAGGAAGCGGGGATCTGCGCAGCGGAACTGCAGACCGAACCAGAACCAATGGAGCCGCCGATCGAAGAAAAGACTCTCTACGAGAAGGTGGAGCAGCTTAATCAGCAGCAGAAGCTAGGCAAAACCGGCTTAGGAAAGCTGATAATTCCGGAAGAACTGGTCACGGAGGTCATCCAATCGGTCCATAGCTCTAAGGACGTTGGTTACGCCGGCTCGAAGAGGACGATAGAAGCTATAAGGACGATCTACTGGTTTCCGCGGATCTACGAACGGATCCACCGATTTATCGCCAATTGCTACGTATGCAGAGCCGCGAAGCTACGTTACGGCCTTCCGGCAGGCTTATTGAAGCCACTGCCGATCCCCGAGAAACCATAGCAGCACATTACGATGGATTTCGTAACCGGCCTGCCGGATTCCGATAGATACGATGCCACCCTTAACGTAGTGGATAGGCTAAGCAAAGAACGACACTTTATCCCCTGCTAAGCGAGAGACGAAGGAACCACTGCAGAAGAGACCGTACGGATATTGATTTAACACGTGTAGAAGCACTATAGCCTGCCGGACACTATCACTACGGATAGGGGTCCTTAATTTACTGCAGACGTATAAAAGGCTATTAATCGAAAGCTCGGAATCTGTAGAAAGCTTAGCACGGCCGCTTACCCTTAGACCAACGGTCAATTAGAAGTGGCCAACCGTAAGATAGAGAAATATCTACAGATCTTCTGCAGCTACTATTAAGAAAAGTGGGTAGAGGTGCTGCCAATGGCCGAATTCTGCGCCAATTCAGCACGGTTAGAAGCGACATCGCTGGCGCCGTTCGAGATAACACACAGTTATCTTCCGAGGTTAAGCTTCCATCCGCTAAGCGACGCCGATTCGCTAGAGCTTTCCACGTCGTTAAAGAGAGTCGCCGCCGCAGCGGCAGAAGCGCTACGATCTTAGATAGAAGAAGCGATTAAAGTAGCGAAAGAAGCGATAGAGACGGCTTAGAAGAAGATGCTAACTCGAACTAATAGAAGCCGGTCGCTAATAGAATTCGAAGAAGGTCAAAAGGTATAGCTTAACACGCGAAACCTAAGGCTAAAAGGAAACGCGAAGCTCAACCTACGCTACGTAGGTCCGTTTAAGATAATAGAAAAGAGGTCGCCGGTAACTTATCGGCTCGAGCTGCCGAAGGCGTTCCGGATCCACGACGTTTTCCATTCCAATCTACTAAGCCTGGACCCTGAGAACGGTCTGCCGCAGTAGGGGTTCGCCGAACCCCCGCTGGTTGAAATGGACAGTAAAGAGGAAGAGTGGGAGGTAGAAGACGTAATAGACGTAAGAAAGACGAGAGGGTCCATTAAAGCGAGGATCTCGTAGAAGGGGTAGCCGGAAGATTATAAATAGTATCCGATTGAGAATCTCCCCAATTCGGCGGAGCTGCTAAGAGATTTTTACGCGAGGAACCCGAAGAAGCCGAAGCCGGAATGGCTCTAAAGCCGACCCTTCTAGAAGAAAACGAAGAAAGCTACGTCCGCTCCACTGGCGCAGAAGCCGATAAAAACGATCGTAAGGTTTCTTTAGGAAGTGATTGTGCTCCACTACTACTGCGTCGGCCGGTAGCTCGCGCACGCCGTAGCGTGCCAGCGCCGCCGACCGCGTAGTAGGTGAAGGCTTTGGTAGAAGAGAAAAAGAAGAAGAAAAACGGCGCTGCGGAAAGATCTATATAGACCTCCGCGCCGGCGCACAGACTATCTACGCCGCAGCTCAGATGACCTACGGCTTAGATCAGATGGCACGGATCAAGCGCACCAATCACATAAGCACCAAGTAAAGGACTTCAGATGCCGATAACGTAAGAAGTTGAAAAAGAGATAAAGACGACGTTGTTTTTAATGGAAGACGGAAGAGGTAACATTACCGTCGGAGGGGATTTTCGAGAAGGAGACAACGAAACACAAAAAAAAAAAGTGGAGATTTTCGAATAGATAATGTGACTAAGCGGTCGAGGGCGACCGCTAGTAAGGGAGGAGGGTAGTGTTGCGGCAGTGGAAAGAGGTAGGACAGATTAATAGGGTGGACCCTGGAATTTCGGCTCGGCCCGTCCGGGCCGAGCCGGGCCTTGGCACCACCACTACGAAAGCCCTCTACCACTACTACATAGTTTCCTTTCCCTCCTCAGTTCGAGATATAGTTATCAAAACAGCCGTATTGAACCACATCTGCGCGCTCAGATCACTTGGAGCTATAGACTAGCTGGATAACCTCTGTAATTAGTTCTTCCAGAACGATCAGTTTCCCTAAGCCGGTTTTGCCAAGCTTCTGCTGCTAATTAAGCCGTTCTACTTTCTCGTGCAGCGTCTCTTCTTTAATTAGCGGCTCTATCGCACAGATCCCTACCTCTTTCAACATCTTAGCGTCTACTATTCGTTCTGTTAGCACCTTCTGAAACATGTTCGGATCTTCTTTTGCGCGGCTGGTCCTTCCTTCTCTTCTCGTTAATGCGTCTGCCTTTCCATTTTAAGCTCCAGGTCGATAAGTGATCTTGAAGTCGAACCCGGATAAGTAGGCAGCCTACCGGGCTTGGCGCTGTAACAGCTTCTGCGTCTTTATAAAGTAGGTCAGTAACTAGTGGTCCGTAAGGACCTGGATCGTGCTCTGTCCAGCTATAAGCTCCGGTTTCTACTCTTCGAAGGCCTGAATAATAGCTAGCAGTTCTTTATTATAGATAGCGTAGTTTCTCTTAGCATTATTTATAGACTTGCTAAAGAAAGCCACTAGATAGAGAGTCTCGTCGTCGTTAGCGTACTGAGAAAGGACCCCTGCTGTTACTGTGTCGGAAGCATCTGTCTCTACATAGATCGTCTTTTCCAGTCTAAAGTGCGCTAGCACTAGCGCTGAGGCTACCGCCTCCTTTAGTCGGTTAAAAGCTTCTGTACACTTTTTATTCTATAGGCCGGCGGCTTCCTTCTTTAATGCCTTATTTAGTGGTCTCGCTATCTTGCTAAAGTCCTTAATAAACTGTCGATAGTAGCTGCAGAATCCGAGAAACGCTCTGATTTGCGTAGTGTTTCCGGATGTCGGTTGCTTCCATTCCGCTACAGCGGCCACTTTCGACGGGTCCATCCAAATTCCTTCTCTTCTGACGATAAGACCGAGATATTTGACTTCGGTCTGGTAGAACTCGCTCTTTTTCGTGTCTGCGTTTAATCCGACCTTGCGGAGTCTCTTTAATACCCTCTTAATGTAGTCCGTATGTTGTTCTCTCGTTCCTGAGATCTTCCGTTCTTCCTCGTTCCCAGATTCTCTCGCTTGCTAAACACTTAGCCTTAGCCTCGTTGTATAGTCTATCGCTTGGCAGCGGAGTAACCTTATAAGCGTCTTAGTCGGGCTCGGTTCTCGACGGCAGCGCGGCTCGCCAGATTCTCTCGAAACAAACACTTCTACCTTTAGCCAGATAATCTTAGGGGCTTGTTTATCTTTTAGCCCGGTCGTCGATAGAGCGGCAGTAGGTTGGAGTCTGCTTTCGAGAACACATTAGTGTAGCTATAGAGTTCTTTCGGTAACACCTCTAGGGGATCCACTTCTTCTTCCGCTATTATCTTCCAGTAGTCTTCGATGTCTTTTGTTAAGATAGCGTAAATCTCGTTGTCTGGCGACCTCGCGAGGGTCGTTAGAGCTTCTAAACTTATTATTCCTATCGTGTCTTAAGGATCAGGCCGATCCACCAGAGCCGCTTCGACCGTCGTAACGTTCGGTTTGGCGTTGGCCACTGTAACCGATTCGGTAACTGATTTGACGGCGGCTAAGCTGCTAATTGGTTTTCTGAATCCGAGTATGCCTTTACCTACGTTAATAATTGCTCCCTGGTTCTTTATCTATTTCTGCCCTATAATAATGTCAAATCTTCCGATATCTATAATTCGGAACGTCGCTTCTGTAGTGCGACCTGCCAGGGTGGTCCTTAATAGCATATAATGCGTAACACTCTCTGTGTCCTGTCCGTTGTATGCCGAAATCCGTGTCGGCAATGCTAGCTCTACTGGATAGCTATATCCTTTTATTAGCTTTTGAACCAATCGATAGTGGATAGCCGCTCTGATAAGGGCCCCCGTGTCGATAAAAGCTCTTACCTTAAGTAGTTTGCTCGATCCGTCAAGGGGGTAGACAGTAATTAGAAGGATAATAGCTGTTTCCGTATTCACTTCCACCGCCGCTGAGAGCGGATCGCTGTAGCTGTTAACGCTCTTATCTTTCTGTAACGTGGCTCTTGTTAGTGCCCTGTCTTCTACGCTGGATAGGGGGCCTATCCTTCTAGCTAGTCTTTTCCTAAGATTCGCAGTTGCACTCTACCGTCTACGCTGTTAGTGTCGTTCGGAGCCGGCTCTATAGCTTGTATAGTCTTTCTCGGTGGCTGTAGTTGCTTTATAACACTATACTCCTGCTTCTGCTTATCTAATGCTTGGCATCTCGTAGCAATGTAGCTAGGTTTTCTATACGCGTAGCAGGTAGGGACGAACGACGAACGCGGTGACTAATAAGGTGGCTGCTAGGGTGCTCTCCGGAAAGGCGCAGGGGGTCGTGTTGTCTACGTTATTAACGGCTTCTGGTTCGATTCGCGTAATTTCGCATAAGCGCTCAAGTTTCTCGCGGTAACTCTCGCTCAGTGTACGAAGCTCTTAAGGTCCTTATCTTCTACCAATGCCATAGCTGCGGCCAGTTCAGGGTTTAGCTTCTGCCTTAGTAGGTGGAGCTGCTTATCTTCCGACACTCGGGCCCTGATCGCATATTTTCTAAATAGCCCGTAGAATTCCTTAAACGTTTGTCGGTTCTAGTTGATCTTATCCAGCTGCTTACAGGCTGTCTTCTTTCGGAATAGGTCTCTGAAGCGTTAATCCAGCGCTTTGATCGCTTCTTCGGCAGTTACCTCTTCTAGGTCCGCTACTAGCGAAAAAGCTTTACCTTCTAATCGCGACTCTAGGTACGCCAATCTATCTCCGGCGCTGTTTCCGGCATAGTCTCGATCTATCTTGTTCTTTATCTTCTTCTGAAATGCTTCCCAATCCTTAGGATCTCTGCCTCTAAACGCTAGTAGATCCGGTAGTGACATTATTAACGTGCCGCCTTAACTGTAGGCCGCTAGTAAGGCGGTCTCTACTGGTTCTTCTCGATGCGGTAGTAGCGACGTCGCTCTCTCTATCTTAGCTAGCTAAGCCTTTATCGCTTTCAGTTGTGCCAGTCGGTTTGCCGCTTGGTTTTCCAGCACATCTATAATAGTCTCTGCCGATTCCTTCTCGGCTCTTACCGCTTTAATTTCCTCTCTTAATTGTCTCTTTTCTTCTAGGGTTCTGTAAAACAGCTTCTTAATAAGGTCTATGCTGTCGTAGACCTTTCCTACTCCGTTCTCGTTTACGTAATCCTTAAGTTCCTTAAGCGTGCAGTCGTGGATTTTCTTATATTCGCTTATTCGTTCCTTAATCTCTGCAGTCTCTTCTACTATAAAACCTCCGACAATAAACTTATTATCGATAACACTAGAGCGCCTGCTCGCTCTGTTAGTCTTTTCTCTTCTGCTTCTGCTTCGGCCTGTAACGCTGCTTTCTACTGCTAAGAAGCTCTCTATAGCTTTCTTACAGTGCTGGGGTTGTTTGGTTTAGTGTGTTGGTGCGCGTGCGTTATTAAGGGGTCCAGATAATTTAACGGTCCCTTTCGCGCAGCGCGGTAGTAGTGTAGGGAGTGAGTTCAAGATATAATGATCTGGGCACGCAGATATAATTCAATACAGCCTTTTTAATAACTATATCTCGAGCTAAGGAGGGAAAGGAATCTATATAGTAGTGGACGAGACCTTTAGGAGGTGGCGTGCCAAGGCCCGGCTCGGTCCGGAAGGGCCGAGCCGAAATTCCGAGGGTCCACCCTATCACTTAGTCCTAATACAGATGTAGAGGGCTGGAAGGTGCTGGAAGGTGGCAGGCTTGGCAGGGCCAGGCTTGGCGCACACTTAAATACCTCCACCTCTGCTTGTACGTAGATTCTTCTCTCTCTAGCCTTAGATATAGTTATTAAAGACGGGTATTAACCTAGAGTCTACCGCAGTCAGATCATTATATCTAAGGCTTACTCCAACACCTAACCTGCACTACGCGAAAGAGCCCGTCGAATTATATCCAGGTACTCGATTAACGTACGTGCAACCGACAACCTAGAGTGTGTACTGTATATGTACGAAGGAGGCCGTTAAATTATATCCGGGAGAAGAAACTAAAGCGGTAAGGGCCGAAAAGGAATTGGCAGAGACTATTATCGACGTGTTAGAAAACCAGGCGGCGAATCAACTAACGCAACTAAAGGCGCTAAAGGATCAACTAGCTGATATAGAAGCAGCGAAGTCGTCGCCGCTACCGCGGCGAGAAACCTACGCGGAGACCGTCTTACCAGCGGCCTTTAGTCAAGGTAGCACCTTAATAACATTATTGCCGGACCCGCTAGCGTTCAGAGGCAGAGACCCTAAAGACTAGGAAGCGTTTAAGAAGAAGATAAAGAATAAGATAGACCGCGACTACGCCGGAAACAGTGCCGGAGATAGATTGGCATACCTGGAATCGCAATTAGAAGGTAAAGCTTTTTCGCTAGTAGCGGACCTAGAAGAGGCGACCGCCGAGGAAGCGATCAAAGCACTAGACTAGCGCTTCGGAGACCCATTCCGAAAGAAGACAGCCCGTAAGCAGCTGGACAAGATCAATTAGAACCGGCAGATGTTTAAAGAATTCTACGGACTATTTAGAAAATATGCGATTAGGGCCTAAGTAGCAGAAGATAAGCAGCTCCACCTACTAAGGCAGAAGCTGAACCCTGAACTGGCCGCCGCTATAGCGTCGGTAGAAGACGAAGACCTTAAGAGCTTCGTGCACCGAGCGAGAGTTACTGCGAGAAACCTGAACGTATACGGAAAATCGACGACACGTAAACCGGCTTAGAAGCTATCGCCGTCGCTAAATGGAACCAGAGCCCCTGTCCTATACCGACAACGCCCCTAGCAGCTATTTAATTCGCAGCGTTCGTTGTTTGTCCCCACCTGCTACGCGTGCGGAAAGCCCGGCTATATCGCTACGAGATGCCAAGCAACGGCACAGCAGAAGCAGGAGTATCGAGCAACGAAGCAGCCGCCACCGCCGAGAAAGACTATTCAAGCCATCGAACCGGCTCCGAACGACACTGACAGCGTAGACAGCGGGGTACAGTTAATAATTATAGGAAAAGACCAGCTGGACGGATAGGCCCCCCACCTAGCATTAACAATAGGGCACAGAATCGAAGCGAATCGCTACGAGAAGAAAGCATTAACAGCTGCAGCGACCCGCTCTCGGCGGCGGTGGAAGTAAATACAGAAACAGCTATTATCCTTCTGATTACTGTCTACCCCCTTAACGGATCGAGCAAACCACTTTAGCTAAAGGCCTTTATCGACACCAGAGCTCTTATTGGCGCAGCGATCCACTATCGGCTAGTCTGGAAGCTGACGAATGGATACGGCTATCCAGTGGAACTGGCGTCGCCGACGAAGATTTCGGCATACAACGGACAAGACACAGAAAGCTTTACGCACTACGTGCCATTAAGGACCACACTGGCTGGTCGAACCACGGAAGCAACGTTCCGGATTATAGATCTCGGACGGTTTGACATCATTATAGGACAGAAATAGATAAAGAACCAGAAGACGGTCATTGACGTAGACGAAGGCACGATAGGGTTCAAAACCCTAGGCAATAGCACCGCCGTCGCCAAACCGACCGTCGCCACTGTAGCCGAATCGAGAGCCGCGGCTGCCAATGTAACCCTGTCCGACCGCCCCAAACCCCTGGTCACCGTCGGAATAATAAGTTCGGAAGCTTTATCGACCCTCGCGAAGTCACCAAACAACGAGATTTACGCTATCTTAATAAAAGACATCGAAGACTACCGGAAGATAATAGCGGAAGAAGAAGTGGATCTACTAGAGGTATTGCCAAACGAGCTCTATAGTTACGCTAACGTCTTCTTAAAAGCCGACTCCAACCTATTGCCGCTCTATTAACCAGAATATAACAACAAGATCCGGCTAAAAGAAGGAGCCGCGCTGCTGAGAACAGAGCCCCTAAGACGCTTATCTCCGGCCGAACTGGACTAGGTAGAGGTGTTCGTTCGCGAAAATCTGACAAAGAAGTTTATTACGCCGAGCTCTGCTGAATATGCGTTACCGATTCTTTTCGTAAGGAAACTAGAGGGTGGTCTGCGACTCTGCGTAGACTATCGAGGCCTTAATAAGGTCACTAAGAGAGACGTATACCCGCTGCCGCTAATAGATAAGACTATACAGCGCGTAGCAAAGGCTAGGTAGTTCAGCAAGCTGGACATCCGCCAAGCGTTCTATCGACTAAGGAACGAAGAAGGGCAGACAGAAGACCTTACAACGTTCGCGACGCGTATAGGCAATTTCAAGTAGTTGGTAATGCCTTTCGGACTTACTAACGCACTGGTAGTGTGGCAACGCTTTATGAACCACACCTTTATAGACATGCTAGAACGGTTCGTGTCTATCTACCTGGACGACATCCTTATCTATACAGATAGAACGAGAGATCAGCACACGGACCACATCGAGAGGGTGCTAAAAAGACTTAGAGAGGTAGGATTGAACGCGGACACGAAAAAGAGCGAGTTTTATCAAACCGAAGTCAAATATCTCGGTCTTATCGTCGGAAGAGATGGAATCCGGATAGACCCCTCAAAGGTCGCCGCCGTCGCCGAATGGAAGCAGCCGAAGTCTGGGAATACTACGCAAATCAGAGCGTTTCTCGGCTTCTGCAGCTACTATCGACAGTTCATTAAGGACTTCAACAAGATAGCAAGACCCCTAAACGAGGCACTAAAGAAAGAAGTCGCCGGCCTATAGAATAAGAAGTGCACGGAAGCTTTCGTACGGCTGAAAGAAGCAGTAGCTTCGGCGCCGGTTCTGGCGCACTTCCGACTAGAAAAGACGATCTACGTAGAAACGGACGCTTCCGATACTGTAACGGCAGGGGTCCTTTCTTAATATAGTGACGACGAAACCCTCTATCCAGTAGCTTTCTTTAGCAAGTTAATAAATAAAGCTAAGCAGAACTACGCCATCTACGACAAGGAGCTGCTAGCGATTATTCAGGCTTTCGAGGAGTGGAAACCGGAGCTTATAGCTAAAAAGAGCACGGTTCAGGTCCTTACGGACTACCAATCGCTAGTCTACTTTATAAAGACGCAGAAGCTCTTACGTCGCCAAGCTCGGTGGGCCGCCTACTTATTAGGGTTCGACTTTAAGATTACCTATCGACTAGGGGCTCAAAACGGAAAGGCTAACGCGCTAACGCAAAGGGAAGGAAAAACCAGCCGCGCGAAAGAAGATCCGAACATGTTCCAGAAGGTGTTGACTAAGCGGATAGTAGACGCAGAGGTGCTAAAAGAGGTAGGGGTCTGCGCGGTAGAGCCGGCCCCTAAGGAAGAAACTCTCTACGAAAAGGTAAAACAGCTTAACTAGCAACAGAAACTCGGCAAAACCGGTTTAGGGAAGCTGATAGTTCCGGAAGAACTAATTACTAAGGTCGTCCAACTAGTCTATAGCTCCAAGGATGTTGGTTACGCAGGGTCAAAGAAGACGATAGAAGCTATAAGGACGATCTACTGGTTTCTGCGGATCTACGAACGGATCCACCGATTTATCGCCAATTGCTACATGTACCGAGCCGCGAAGCCGCGTTACAGTCTTCCGGCGGGTCTACTGAAGCCACTTCCGATCCCTGAGAAACCGTAGCAACACGTTACGATGGACTTCGTTGATCCGGGCGCGCAGATATGATTCAATACGGCCTTTTTGATAACTATATCTCGAACTGAAGAGGGAAAGGAATCTATGTGGTGGTGGTGGTGGGCTTTGATAGTGGTGGTGCTAAGGCCCGGCTCGGCCCGGACGGGCTGGGCCGAAATTCCAGGGTCCACCCTATCAATCTGTCCCACCTCTTTCTACCACCGCAACACTACCCCCCTCCCTCACCAGCGGTCGCCCTCGACCGCTTAGTCACCTTATCCATCCGAAAATGTCCACTTTTTTTTTTTTTTTTTTTTTTTTTTTGATTCACCGCCTCTTTTCTCGAAAACTCCTTTTAACGTCGACGTTACCTCTTCCGTCTTCCATCAAAAACAATGTCCTCTTCGTCTCTTTCTCAACTTCTTACGTTATCTGCATCCGAAGTCCTTCACTTGGCGTTTATGTAATCGACGCCATCTGATCCGTGCTATCTGATCTGAGCCGTGGGTTATCTGAGCTGCAGCGTGGGTAGTCCGTGCTCCGGCTCGGAGGTCCATATAGGTCTGTCCGCGGCGTCGTTTTTCTTCTTCTTTTTCTTTTCCACCAAGGCCTCCACGCAGTCGCCGAGCGACTGCCTGGAGCAATCAATTCCACTACGATCGTTTTCATCGGCTTCCGCGCCGGTGGAGCGGACGCGGCTTTCTTCTTCTTCCGTAAGGATCGGCATCAGAGCCATTCCGGCTTCGGCTTCGTCGGATTCCGCGCGTAAAAGTCTCTTAGCAGCTCCGCCGAATTCCGGAGGTTCTCGATCGGATACCATTTATAGTCTTCTGGCCACCCCTTCTACGAGACCCTCGCTTTGATGGACCCCCTTATCTTCTTTACGTCCATCACGTCTTCTACTTCCCATTCTTCCTCATTATCTATCTCGATTGGTGGGGGTTCAGCGAACCCCTGTTCCGGAAGGCCGTCCTTAGGGTCTAGGCTCAGCAGATCTGAATGGAAAACATCGTGGATCCGGAACGCCTTCGGCAGCTCGAGTCGATAGGTCACCGGCGACCTCTTTTCTATTATCTTGAACGGACCTACGTGGCGTAGGTTAAGCTTCGCGTTTCCTTTCAGCCTCAGGTTTCGCGTGTTGAGCCAGACCTTTTGACCTTCTTCGAATTCTATTAGCGACCGGCTTCTATTAGTTCGAGTCACCATCTTCTTCTAAGCCGTCTCCATCGCTTCTTTCGCCACTTTGATCGCTTCTTCTATCTGAGATCGTAGCGCTTCTGCCGCCGCGGCGGCGACTCTCTTCGACGACGTGGCGGTAGAAGGTTCCGCGGAGCTGGGTTCGTTTGGCGGCTGAAAGCTTATCCTTAGAAGATAGCCGTGCGTTATCTCGAACGGCGCCAGCGAGGTGGCCTCAGACGGTGCCGAGTTAGCGCAGAACTCGGCCATAGGCAACACCTTAACCCATTCTTCTTGATAGTGGCCGCAGAAGGTTCGCAGATATCTTTCTATTTCTCGGTTAGCCACTTTAGACTGACCGTCGGTTTGCGGGTAAGCGGCTGTGCTAAGCTTTCTACGAATTCCGAGAGCTTGATTGATAGCTTTCCACACGTCAGCAGTGAATTGAGGACCTCTATCCGTAGTAATAGTGTCCGGCAGCCTATAGTGCTTCTACACGTGTTGGATCAGCATTCGTGCGGTCTCTTCCGCGGTAGTTCCTTCGTTTCTCGCTCTGCAGGGGATGAAGTGGCGCTCCTTGCTTAGCCTATCCACTACGTTGAGGGTAGCATCGTACCCATCGGAATCCGGCAGGCCGGTTACGAAATCCATCGTAATGTGCTGCTACGGCTTCTCGGGGATCGGAAGCGGCTTCAATAAGCCTGCCGGAAGGCCGTAACGTGGCTTCGCGGCTCTGCACACGTAGCAATTAGCGATAAACCGGTAAATCCGCTTATAGATCCGCGGAAACCAGTAGGTCGTTCTTATTGCCTGCATCGTTTTCTTCGCGCCTGCGTGGCCTACATCCACGGAGCCATGGACCAGCTGGATGACTTCTGTGATTAGTTCTTCCGGAACTATCATCTTCCCTGAACCGGTCTTGCCGAGCTTCTGCTGTTGATTGAGCTGTTTTACCTTTTCGTAGAGAGTTTCTTCCTTAGGGGCCTGTTCCACCGCGCAGACCCCTACCTCTTTCAACACCTCTGCGTCTACTATTCGCTCGGTCAACACCTTCTGGAACATGTTAGGGTCTTCCTTCGCGCAGCTCGTCTTTCCTTCTCTTCGCGTCAGCGCGTTAGCCTTTCCGTTTTGAGCTCCTGGTCGATATGTGATCTTGAAGTCGAACCCCGATAAGTAGGCGGCCCACCGGGCTTGGCGGCGTGAGAGCTTCTGCGTCTTTATAAAGTAGGTCAGCGACTGGTGGTCCGTGAGAACCTGGACCGTGCTCTTTCCAGCTATAAGCTCCGGTTTCCATTCCTCGAAAGCCTGAATGATCGCCAGTAGCTCCTTATCGTAGATAGCGTAATTCCGCTCAGCTTCGCTCATTGACTTGCTGAAGAAGGCGACTAGATGGAGGGTTTCGTCGTCACTATATTGAGAAAGGACTCCGGCCGTTACTGTGTCGGAAGCGTCCGTTTCTACGTAGATCGTCTTTTCTGGCCGGAAGTGTGCCAGGACTGGCGCAGAGGCCACTGCTTCTTTCAGCCGTACGAAAGCTTCCGTGCACTTCTCATTCTATAGGCCGGCGGCCTCTTTCTTTAGCGCCTCGTTCAGGGGTCTCGCTATCTTGCTGAAGTCCTTAATAAACCGTCGATAGTAGCTGCAGAAGCCGAGAAACGCCCTGATTTGCGTAGTGTTTCCGGATTTCGGCTGCTTCCACTCCGCGACGGCGGCGACCTTTGATAGGTCCATACGAATTCCATCTCTTCCGACGATAAGGCCGAGATATTTGACCTCGGTCTGATAGAACTCGCTCTTCTTCGTGTCCGCGTTTAATCCGACCTCGCGGAGCCTCTTCAACACTCTCTCGATGTGGTCCGTGTGTTGCTCTCTCGTTCTATCTGTATAGATAAGGATGTCGTCCAGGTAGATGGACACGAACCGTTCTAGCATATCCATAAAAGTGTGGTTCATAAAGCGTTGCTACACTGCCGGCGCGTTGGTGAGTCCGAAAGGCATCACCAACCACTTGAAATTGCCTATACGCGTCGCGAACGTCGTAAGATCTTCCGTTTGTCCTTCCTCGTTTCTTAATCGATGGAACGCTTGGCGGATGTCCAGCTTGCTGAACCACTTAGCCTTTGCCATGCGCTGGATGGTCTCGTCGATCAGCGGCAGCGGGTATACGTCTCTCTTGGTGACCTCGTTAAGGCCTCGATAATCTACGCAGAGTCGCAGACCACCCCCTGGTTTCCTTACGAAAAGAATCGGTAACGCATATTCGGCCGAACTCGGCGTAATGAACTTCTTCGCCAGATTTTCGCGAACAAACACCTCTACCTGGTCCAGTTCCGCCGGCGACAGTCGTCTTAGGGGCTCGGTTCTTGGCAGCGCGGCTCCTTCTTTCAGCCGGATCTTGTTGTTATATTCCGGTCGATGGAGCGGCAGGAGGTTGGAATCGGCCTTTAAGAAGACGTCAGCGTAACTATGGAGTTCTTTCGGTAGCACCTCTAGCGGATCCACTTCTTCTTCCGCCATCATCTTTCTGTAGTCTTCGATGTCTTTCATCGAGATAGCGTAGATCTCGTTGTCCGGCGACTTCGCGAGGGTCGTTATGGCTTCTGAACTCATCATTCCGACGGTAACCGGGGGTTCGGAACGATCGGACGGAGCCTCTCTTGCGGACTCCGTAGCTTTCGGCTTGGCGGCGACGGTGGCGACCTTTTCGATGGTCCCTGCTCCGCCACCCAGGGTTTTGAACCTGATCGTTCCTTTATCTACGTCAACGATGGCTTTCTGGTTCTTCATCCATTTCTGCCCTATAATGATGTCAAACCTTCCGATATCTATAATCCGGAACGTCGCTTCTGTGGTTCGACCAGCTAGCGTAGTCCTTAATGGCACGTAGTGCGTAACGCTTTCCGTGTCTTGTCCGTTATATGCCGAGATTCGCGTCGGCGACGCCAGTTCCACTGGATAACTGTATCTATTTATCAGCTTCCTAACCAGTCGGTGATGGATCGCCGCGCCGATAAGAGCTCCGGTGTCGATAAAAGCTTTCAGCTAAAGCGGTTTGCTCGATCCGTCAAAGGGGTGGACAGTGATTAGAAGGATAATGGCTGTTTCCGTATTTACTTCCACCGCTGCCGAGAGCGGATCGCTGCAGCTGTTGATGCTTTCTTCTCGCGGCGATTCGCTTCGATTCGGTGCCCTATTGTCGATGCTGGATAGGGGGCCTATCCGTCTAGCTGGTCTTTTCCCATGATTCTTAGCTGCACGCCGCCGTCTACGCTGTCAGCATCGTTCGGAGCCAGCTCGATGGCTTAAATTGTCTTTCTCGGCGGCTGCGGCTGAGGCTGCTTCATAACACGATAGTCCTGCTTCTGCTAAGCCGTCGCTTGGCATCTCGTGGCGATGTGGCCAGGCTTTCCGCATGCGTAGCACGTAGGGGCGAACGACGATCGCTGCACGTAAGGCGATTGGGGGCCGCGGCAGAAGGACGCAGGGGTTCTCGTTAGCTGCGACAGCGGCAACGGCCTCTGAATCAGTTCGCGTGCCGTCGGTTTTCTATACGCGTTCAGGTTTCTTGCTGTCACTCTCGCCTGGTGCACAAAGCTCGGCAGGTCTTCGTCTTCCACCGACGCCATCGCCGCAGCTAGCTCAGGGCTCAGTTTCTGCCTTAATAAGTGCAGCTGCTCATCTTCTGCCACTTTCGCTCTAATGGCATATTTCCTGAACAGTCTATAGAACTCTTCGAATGTCTGCTTGTTCTGGTTGATTTTATCTAGCTGCTTACGGGCCGTCTTTTTTCGGAATGGGTCTCCGAAACGCTGGTCCAGCGCCTTAATAGCGTCGTCGGCGGTCACTTCTTCCAGGTCCGCTACCAGCGAAAAAGCTTTACCTTCCAGTCGCGATTCCAGGTACGCTAATCGATCCTCTTCGCTGCTCGATGCGTAATCGCGGCTCATCTTACTCTTGATCTTCTTCTTAAACGCCTCCTACGATTCAGGGTCTCCGCCGCCGAAAACAGGTGGATCCGGTAATAACGTCATCAACGTGCCACCTTGATTGTAGGCCGCCGGCGAGGTGGTTTCTACTTGGGTTTCTCGCCGCGGTGGCGGCGACGATCTCGCTGCTTCCATATTAGCCAGTTGATCCTTCAGCGCCTTCAGCTGCGCCGTTCGATTCGCCGCTTAGTGTTCCAACACGTCGACGATAGTCTCTGCCGATTCCTTCTCGGCCCTTACCGTCTCTACTTCCTCTCTTAGCTGTCTGTTTTCTTCCAGTGTCCTGTAGAACAGCGTCTTAATGAGGTCTATACCGTCGTAGACCTTCCCTATTCCGTTCTCGTTTACGTAGTCTTCCAGTTCCTCGATCGTGCAGTCGTAGATCTTCTTATATTCGCTTATTCGTTCCTTAATATCAGCGGTCTCTTCCGCTGTAAAACCTCTAATAACGATCTTATCGTCAATTACACTGGAGCGCCTGCTCGCTCTGTCAGTCTTTCTCTTTCCGCAGCGGCCTGTTACGCCGCTCTCTACCGCTAAGAAGCCTTCCATCTTCTTACAGTGCCTTGGGGTTGGTTGGTTTGGTGTTGTTAGGTGCGCGTGCGTTATTCGGGTTTCCGGATGATTCGACGGGCCCTTTCGCGCAGCGCGGGGTTGTGGAGAGTGAGTTCGAGATATAATGATCCGGGCGCGCAGATATGATTCAATACGGCCTTTTTGATAACTATATCTCGAACTGAAGAGGGAAAGGAATCTATGTGGTGGTGGTGGTGGGCTTTGATAGTGGTGGTGCCAAGGCCCGGCTCGGCCCGGACGGGCCGGGCCGAAATTCCAGGGTCCACCCTATCAATCTGTCCCACCTCTTTCTACCACCGCAACATTCGTAACCGGCCTGCCGGACTCTAATAGATATAACGCTACGCTAAACGTAGTGGATAGGCTGAGCAAAGAGCGCTACTTTATCCCCTGCCGAGCGAGAGACGAAGGAACTACTGCAGAAGAGACAGCGCGGATGTTGATTTAATACATATAGAAGCACTATAGCCTGCCGGACACTATTACTACAGATAGGGGTCCTTAATTTACTGCCGACGTATAGAAAGCTGTCAACCAAGCTCTCGGAATTCGTAGAAAGCTCAGTACTGCCGCTTACCCTCAAACTAACGGTCAGTCTAAAGTGGCTAATCGAGAGATAGAGCGATATCTACGAACCTTCTGCAGCTATTATTAAGAAAAGTAGGTAGAGGTGTTGCCAATAGCCGAATTCTGCGCGAACTTAGCACGGTCAGAAGCAACGTCGCTAGCGCCGTTCGAGATAACCTACGGTTATCTTCCGAGGCTAAGCTTCCAGCCGCTAAGCGACGCCGGCTTGCCGGAGCTTTCTACTACTACTACGTCGTTAAACAGAGTCGCCGCTGCAGCGGCGGAAGCGCTCCGATCTCAAATAGAAGAAGCGATCAAAGTAGCGAAAGAGGCAATGGAATCGGCTCAGAAGAAGATAGTAACTCGAACTAATAGAAAGCGGTCGCCGACGGAATTCGAGGAAGGTCAAAAGGTCTGGCTCAGCACGCGGAACCTGAGGCTGAAAGGGAACGCCAAGCTCAATCCGCGCTACATAGGTCCGTTTACGATAGTGGAAAAGAGATCGCCAGTAACTTATCGGCTCCAGCTACTGAAATCGTTCCGGATCTACGATGTCTTTTATTCGGATCTGCTGAGCTTGGACCCTAAAAACAGTCTGCCGGAACAGGGGTTCGCTAAAGCCCTGCTAATCGAGATGGACGATAAAGAAGAGTAGGAGGTAGAAGACGTAATAGACGTAAAGAAGACGAAGGGGTCCATCAAAGCGAGGATCTCGTAGAAGGGGTGGCTGGAAGACTACGAATAGTATCCGGTCGAAAATCTGCAGAACTTGGCGGAACTGTTAAGGGAGTTTTACGTCTAGAATCCGACGAAGCCGAAGCCTAAGTGGCTCCGAAGTTAATAGAAGAAAAAGAAGACAGCCGCGTCCGCTCTACCGGCGCCAAAGCCGATAAAGACGATCGTAACGGTCGCCTTCGGGGAGGCCTTCGACTCGGCCACTACCTACTACCAGTTTAGCCGCTAGCTCGCTAACGCCGTAGCGTGCCAGCGCCGCCGACCCTGTAGTAGGTAAAGGCTTTGGTAGAGAAAGAAGAAGAAGAAGAGATAGAGCTGCGGAAAGATCTATATAGACCTTCCGCTGGCGCACAGACCAACTACGCCGCAGCTTAGATAACCTACGGCTTAGATCAGATAGCACGGATCAGGCGCACCGATCACATAAACGCCAAGTGAAGGACCTCAGATGCCGATAACGTAAGAAATTCAAGAAGCGATAGAAGACGGAAGAGGTAACATTACCGTCAGAGGGGATTTTCGAGAAAGAGACGACAAATCAAAAAAAAAAAAGTAGAGATTATAGGATAGATGGGGTGACTAAGCAGTCGAGGGCGACCGCTAGTAAGGGAGGGGGGTAGTGTTGCAGCAGTGGAAAGAGGTAGGACAGACTAATAGGGTGGACCCTAGATTTTGGCTCGGCCCCTTCCGGGATTTAGGTTCCGGAACGGACCGAGCCGGGCCTTGGCCCCAACACCACAAAAGCCCACCACCACTATATAGATTCCTTTCCCTCCTTAGTTCGAGATATAGTTATCAAAACAGCCGTATTGAACCTTATCTGCGCGCTCGGATTAACGACGACGATATAGGGACAAGGAGAGCGACGACGACGGGAGCGACGACGACGACGGGAGCAACGACGAGGAGAGCGCACCTAGCAGGACCTAGGGCGACGACATTCGTTTTTTTTCGGGTCTTTGGCAGACCATTCTATTTGGACAAGGCCTATCGAGACAGTTCAGCAATTGAGGACAAGACATACGTACCCCTAGGCACGAGCACTAGGCAAAGCACCAAACAGGGCACTAGGCAGAGCAACAGGCACAGCTGCTGCAAACAGGCACAGTAGCTGCAGACAACACAGGCAGAGCAAAAGCTGCAGACAACACAGAGCTACTGCAGACAACACAGACAGAGCATCTAGGCAAAGCGCAGGCAAAGCGACTGTCGAGAAGCGACAGCTCGAGAAGCGACAGCTCGAGAAGCGACCGTCCGAGAAGCAAGCGACCGTCTAAGAAGCGACTGTCTAAGAAGCGACCGTCTAAGAAGCGACCGTCTAAGAAGCGACCGTCTAAGAAGCGACCGTCTAAGAAGCGACATACGTAGGCTGCGACCTCCGCGACCCTGACGACCTCCAAGACCTCTGCGACTGTTTAAGAAGCGACGGCTTAAGAAGCGACAGTTCGAGAAGCGAGCGACGGCTTAAGAAGCGAGCGACCGTCGAGAAGCGAGCGACCGTCCGAGAAGCGAGCGACCGTCAAGAAGCGAGCGAACGTCGAGAAGCGAGCGACCGTTCGAGAAGCGACGGCTCGAGAAGCAAGCGAGAAGCGAGCAACTGTCTAAGAAGCGAGCGACTGTCTAAGAAGCGAGCGACTGTCTAAGAAGCGAGCGACTGTCTAAGAAGCGAGCGACTGTCTAAGAAGCGAGCGACTGTCTAAGAAGCGAGCGACCGTCGAGAAGCGACATACATAGGCTGCAACCTCGACGACCTCCGCGACCTCGACGACCTCTGCGGCCTCCGCGACCTCGACGACCTCCGCGACCTCTGCAACCTCCGAGAACTCCGCGACCTCTGCAGCAAACAAGGCAGCAAACAAGGCACCAATCGAGGCCGAAAGCGACGGCAAAAGGCACGAGATTGAAGCTCAAAAAGGCACGAGATTAAGGCACCAAAGCAACAGCAAAAAGGCACGAGATTAAGGCTCAAAAAGGCACGAGATTAAGACTCAAAAAGGCACGAGATTGAGACTCAAAAAGGCACGAGATTGAGACTCAAAAAGGCACGAGATTAAGACTCAAAACGCACGGAAATTGAAGCTCAAAAGCGACCTTAAAAGCGACCTTAAAAGCGACCTTAAAAGCGACCTGTTTTGGAGCGACCTCAGCGACCTCTATAACTGAATTTGCGACCTGGATTGGTGCGACCTAATTGGCTGATTGCGATTGATGGATTGATTGCGATTAAGGGCAATCGCTGGTTAGGGAGGGCGGTAGTAATACAGATATAGAGGGCTAGAAGGTGCTGGAAGGTAGCAGGCTTGGCAGGGCCAGGCTTGGCGCACACTTAAATACCTCCACCTCTGCTTGTACGTAGATTCTTCCCTCTCTAGCCTTGGATATAGTTATTAAAGACGGGTATTGACCTAGAGTCTACCGCAGTCAGATTATTAAGTAATGTAACGCAGTACACTTAAGCCAAAAGGGACTGGCCAAGGAACTCGGAAGTAACTTGACTAATGTGTACAAGATATATGAACCTTAGCAAGGCATAGTAATGACACGGGCCAACCTACCCTGTATTACTACCCTCTGCGCTACAGGCTTACGACCTCGTAAGCTACACTTACTTACAGGCTACGTATGCTATTGCACAGCCCCCCTATGCAGCATACGCAATCAACCCCCCCCCCCGGCAGGTCTGCATACAGCTAGCTGTAATCCGGGCACGCAGATATAATTCAATACAGCCTTTTTGATAACTATATCTCGAACTAAGGAGGGAAAGAAGTCTATATAGCGGCAGTGAGCTCTGATAGATAGTGGTGTGCCAAGGCCCGGCTCGGTCCGTTCCGGAACCTAAATCTTAGAAGGGGCCGAGTCGAAATCTAGGGTCCACCCTATTAATCTGTCCTACCTCTTTCCACCGCGGCAACACTACCCTCCTCCCTTACTAGCAGTCGCCCTCGATCGCTTACTTATCCCTTCTACAGGCTTCCATTGTCGTTATCTAATAACGTTAATCCTTCTATCTATCTATCTATCTTCCTTTCGCTTCTTCCCTGCGTTCTTTTCTATCTATTTCCCCCGATTCTACGTGCGCGCCAAGCCTTGTACGCACTATCAAATTCTGTCTATATCTGATCCGACTGCGGTAGACTCTAGGTCAATACCCGTCTTTGATAACTATATCCAAGGCTGGAGAGGGAAGAATCTACGTACAAGCGGAGGTAGAGGTATTTGAGTGTGCGCCAAGCCTGGCCCTGCCAAGCCTAACTGCCAGCTGTTGTTAGGGGACGCCGCCCGGCCCAGGTCCTGAACCCGACCTAAGCCGACCGTCGCCCTAAGGACTGCGACTTAGCGGCGCCAGCACGACCCTACCCTCTGTACAGAGTTACCGACAGGACCCCTCTTCCGTACGGAGGGAGAACACTACGTTCCTGCACAAAGGGGGAGCTACCGCCCCTTGGATTAGGGGAAAACCCGGCACCACCGTACAGAGGAGGTAACTCCCGATTCTCCGTACGGAGGGTGAACCTTATACTCTAGCACAAAGGGGAAATTGCTAGCTTGGCTTCGTAGGTACAAATCGTACAGAGCAGACGACGAAGGAACTGCCTATCAGTTCCTTTATGTAGATACCCGACCTCAAGTTTCTAAACCAAGATTCTTAAGCCTCTTATATTAGGAACTAATCTCACTGTCGGTAACCGCAGTAATAGAGCAAGATAGACGGCGACATCCCTATAGAACCTACAGCTATAGAGGGACACATGCACCGCGTATACGAGGAGCTGCTAGAAAGCAAGAGGCAGCTCGAACAGCAAGTAAGCTACTAGACTGCGATGATTTCCCAACAGGAACAGGAGCTACGACAGCTTAGGGCGTCCGATCGCGATCCGACCCCTACGACGACGAACACGATAACCCCTACCCCGACCCCCAAGAGCAAACTCCCTAACGTCTCTACGTACAATGGTAAGGCCCCGGCCGAGTACCCCTCCTAGGCAGCTCAGATGCGCTCCAAGCTCCTAGTTGACTTAGGAGCATACCCGACCGAGCTGGACAAGGTAGTCTACCTCTTTAGGAGGTTAAAGGGCAGGGCGGCAGCACGAATTCTGCCGTACTACGAGACGGCCATTGCCAACCCAGCAATAGCTATAACGACGATGCTCTAGGCAGCTCTGGACAAGAGCTACAAGGACCCGGACCGCGAGAGCTAAGTGCTCCTACGGGTCAACACAATAAAACAAGGACGCAAGACCGTACAAGAATTCCTTGCGGAATTTGACCAGACTTTGGCAGAAGCAGGGGGTCTCCAATAGGAGGACAGGATAAAAATCACCTCTTTAGAGGTAGGCCTCTCTAAGGAAATTATAACGGGGCTGGTAGGTATAATGCGGCCAGCTACGTACGAGGAATTTTGTAACCTTCTTAGGATAGTCGACGACTAGCAACGCAGGCTGGGACGGATAGGCCGTGCTTAGGAGATAAGACAACCTCCCTAGCGACAGACAGATGCTATAGACTGGGAACCGACGACGACGAGGGTAGCAGCAGCAGCTACTGTACGGCTAAGGGCCGCTACTAAGAAGGCGCAATAGGTAGATACAGCTACCCTTAACAAGAGGCGAGCAGAAGGGAGCTGCTACCAGTGTAGCAAGATAGGCTACACCGTACAGAATTGCGGGCTCCTGCTAGCAGAGAGACCTAGGGGACGGCCGACCACCGCAAGGGTAGCCACTGCAGCGCCTTAACGAGAAGATCAGGTGTCCTACTCGGACGACGACGAGTCGGGAAAAGAGTAGCCTCTAAGCGAAGACTCTGCCAGAGGCGGGTGCGAGATAGACTGCCAAATTAAAGCATTACTTAGCCATCTTTTAAGAGCAATTACATAACGACGACGCCGTTTATCGTACGGCCGACATTAAACGGGTCCGCAACAGTGCGGACACTGATTGATATAGGATGTTTGGTGTATAGAGTGATTAGCGAAGACTTCGTACGGAGACATCGGATTAAGACGGCCCCTACAGTACCTGTACGCATGCTGGGCATTACCGGGCAGGGACTGGACATTACCTATATAGTAAAAGTAACAATAGAGGTACAAGGACACTACGAGCAAGACTCGTACCTCTATGTCGTACAGGACAAGTTAGGGTATAACCTAATACTAGGGAAGCCTTAGATAGAGCGCTAGAAGGGCAAGCTGGACGTCGGACGAGGACGGCTGTACCTGGCAGCAACAAAGCGGAGAATCCGGGACCAGGGCAGGTCCCTGTAAGGTAGCAATGCTAAGGCCGAAATCAACACAGCAACGGCGGATATCGAGAAGGCATTAGCACCTAAGGAAGCGACAAAACCCTATATAAAGCTCCTAAGAGAGTATGTTAGGTACCTGGACCTCTTTAAACCGAAGTCGGCCTCGAAACTGCCGCTATACCGAGGGGAAGGGATTGACCATAACATCTAGCTAGAACCCTGCCTAGATAGGAGCCTGCCGGAGGTACTGTACGGACCGCTGTACGGGATGTCCTCTAGAGAACTCCTAGTACTGCGCAAGACGCTGGACGACCTGCTTGCCAAAGGGTTTATCCGGGCCAGTACGTCGTCCGTAGGAGCCCCAGTACTGTTTGTCTACAAGGAGGGGAAGGCTGGATTGCGTTTCTGCATAGACTACAGAGGCATTAACGCGATTACTAAGAAGGACCGGTACCCTCTACCCCTTATTAAGGAGACCCTCGGACGGATCAGCAAGGCGAAGTAGTTCACTAAGCTTAACGTAGTCTCGGCCTTCTACAAGATACGGATTAAGGAAGGCTGTAAATAGATAACTGCCTTCTGTACGAGATACGGTCTTTTTAAGTAGCTAGTCACCCCCTTTAGCCTTGCCAATGCACCGGCAACCTTCCAAAGGTACATTAACAAGTCCCTGCAAGGGTTACTGGACGATATCTGCTCGGCATACCTCGACGACACCCTGGTTTTTACGGACGGCACCTATGCAGACTACGTACAGGATGTCAAGAAGGTGCTGGACTGTCTGCAGCAGGCGGGCTTGTACCTCGACATCGACAAGTGTAAGTTCGGTGTCCAACGTACGAAATACCTAGGTTTTATTATCGAGGCAGGGAAAGGCATTAGCATAGATAGGAAGAAGATTGATGCTATCAAGCTATAGAAGCCGCCTATAAACGTTAAGGGCGTACAGGAATTCCTTGGGTTTGCCAACTTCTACCGCCAGTTTATACAGAACTACTCGGAGATCGTACGCCCCCTAGTTAAGCTAACGTACAAGGACAAGCAGTTCAAATAGTCGGACGAATGCAATAAGAGCTTCGACAAGCTAAAAGAGCTCTTTACTATAGGACCAACGCTCGCCGCCTTTGACCCGGAGCGTACGACAATACTGGAAACCGACTCCTTAGGGTACTGCATTAGGGGTATCCTGTTACAGGTAGGCCCGGACGGACTCCTATACCTATACGCGTATTTCTCTAAGAAGAACTCCCCGGCTAAGTGCAACTACCCTATCTACGACAAAGAGTTGCTGGCAGTCGTACGGTGTTGCAAAGCCTAGGATAGGGAACTCTGCTCGGTGCCTAAGTTCCTCGCCCTAACGGACTACAAGAACCTGGAATACTTCACTTAACCCCGGAAGCTGTCTAAGAGGCATGTACGATAGGCAATATACCTAAGCCGGTTTAACATAAGACTCCAGTACTGCAAGGGTAAGGACAACAGCAGGGCCGACGTACTGTCCAGACGGGACCAGGACATGCCAACGACGTACGAGGACGACCGGCTGAAGTCGCAGACATTCCAGATGTTTAAGGAAGAGCTAGGCGGGGAGACTATCCACCTAGCGGCGACACATCTATAGGAACCCCAACTGCAAGCTTAGGAAGAGGCAGTAGAAAAGGACGAGGCATACCGGGGGGCCCGTACAGCGATCCAGGGAGGGCAACGGAAACTCCCAACCGAGCTCTACCTAAAGGTATCGGCAGCCGAGTGTTCAGTAGACGAGGAGAACAACCTGAAGTTCAGAAATCGGATATAGGTCCCGGCAGACGAGAAGCTCTGTACAGGCTTAATACAACGAGCACATAACTCTATAGCTACCGGGCACCTAGGGCGCGAGGAGACGTACAGCATTATCGCCCGGGACTACTACTGGCTAGCGATGGCGAAGGACATTCGCAGGTTCGTATAGAACTGCGATGTATGCGGACGAACGAAGCCCTGGCGCGAGCTAAAGCATAGGCTGCTGAAGCCCCTGCCGATACCGGATCGACCCTGGCAAGACCTAACCGTAGACTTTATTACGGACCTCCCTAAGAGCGACGGACGGCGAAACATTATAGTGGTTACAGACAAGTTAACGAAGGGGGTAATACTAGAGGGGATAGACTCTATTACGGCTAAAGACACCGCCTAGGCCTTTATCCGGACGACGTTCAGCAAGCACAGTTTCCCCAGGTCAATTATATTAGACCGGGGGTCACAGTTTACGAGCCAACTCTGGGCACGGATCTGCCAGTTACTAAGGGTAGAGCGTCGCCTGTCCACCGCATAGCACCTGCAGACGGACGGGGCGACGGAGAGGGCCAACTCAACCCTAGAGGCGTACCTCCGAGCGTACGTCGACTATAACCAGACGAACTAGAACCGCCTTCTCCCAATAGCAGAGCTAGCTATTAACAGCTGTACGGCCGATGCTACAGGACTGTCCCCCTTCTTTATAACCTATAGATACGACTATTCCCCGCTCCTACCGACCCTAAGTAGCAACACCCCGCGCCCCGTACGATCCCCAATCCAGCAAGGAGAGGCCATTGTACAGACGATTACGAACGCCTACCAATAGGCAAAAGCAAGCCTGGCCCTAGCCTAGCAGAACGCGGAAGAGCAGGCCAATAAGGGACAACAGGCTGCACTAAGGTACGAGGCAGGGGATAAGGTCTGGCTAAACTAGCGAAACATCCGTACGGACTAGCCGAGCAAGAAGTTGGATTAGAGAAACAGGAAGTTTACGGTAATCCGGCCGGTAGGGACATACGCCGTACGACTAAACACTCCCCTAGGGATTTACCCAGTCTTCTATATAGACCTCGTACGACCGGCGAGCACAGACCCCTTGCTGCATTAGACGACTAACGACAGGCGCCTACCCGCAATTATAACCGAGGGCCAAGAAGAGTACGAGGTAAAGGGGATCCTTAAGAGCCGGAGGAAGCGGAGGAAGGCAGAGTACTTAGTAAAATGGAAAGGATAGGCAGAGCCTACGTAGGAACTGTACGAGGCTCTGCGAGACACGACCGCACTGGACAGATAGGAGGAGGACTATCCCCCTACCCAGTTGCAATAACCCTGCGCCGTACGGCGGAAAGAGGCACGATCTACCCTAAGGACAGGGTAGCTGCAGGCAGACCTAGGTTGTTAAAGGATCGAGCACTACGACGTAGGACACTATAGGAGCCTACTAATACGACACCGTACGACGCTGTACGAGATAAGGGCTGGAAGAAAGGAACAGCTAAGGGACGAATAGAAGGGGAGAGCGGAAATAAGACAAGAGAGAAAACCGGCCGAAGATTCTTACATTCCCTAGGGGGGAACCAAACTACCCTACTTATCGTCTGAAATCTCTACTACCTTAGGCCCGGCCGGGCCTCTACCCCTACCAGGGCCAGCCCCAGGGAGCAGAGGCACCCCCCTACCCCTACGTGCCTCCCCCGGCCGGCGGAAGGGGCAGTAGAGGGAGCCATCCTTCTACTTATACGAGGTATACACCCTAGCCCAGAAGCCTAGGAGGCGGTATAGGCTAAGTAAAGGCCGGGGGGAGTTGGGGCAGGGGGCACAGAGCTGGCCCTAGGTAGCGATAAGGAGGGCGTTGACGTACGACGGCCGGGCCGTAGCTACCCGCTTGGGTATAACCTGGGCGGGGTTACACTAGAAGGCGTAGAAGGGGAGCCCGGCCGCGTCCTGCTGCTCGCGGGTATAGCACCTAAGACGTTAGCCCAGACCGTACAGAAGACGAGAATCTGTACGAACCGGAGGAGCAGCTGCCGGTTAAGTTAAGGGCCCTACTATATAAGGACAAAGTAGGGAGGGACCCTAGCCGGACGAGGGGGAGGGGCGGGGCCAGCGGCGACGAGGGAACCACCGGACGACATAGTGGTTGGTAGTTGGTTGGTAGCTAGTAGTAGCTGGTAGTGGATAATAGATAGTAGATAGTGTACGGTAGACGGTATACGGGGAGAAGAGAAGGGGGAAGAGAAGAGAAGGGAGGAGGCTTAGGCTAACTGCCTGCTATAGGGAATAGCAAGTAGGGCAACTGCTACAGACGGGTGAAATAGCAAGAGGCAACCGCGACCTAGAGGAAGCGACGAGGGACGACGACTCGGCACTGTACGAAATAGGACGCTGTAACCTGAACTAAAAAAAAAAAAAAAACGGCAGGAGCTGGGTGATTTAGGCACGCCGCTGTACAAAAGAAAACTACGAGAAGGGAAGGGGGGGTATTGTTAGGGGACGCCGCCCGGCCCAGGTCCTGAACCCGACCTGAGCCGACCGTCGCCCTAAGGACTGCGACTTAGCGGCGCCAGCACGACCCCACCCTCTGTACGGAGTTACCGACAGGACCCCTCTTCCGTACAGAGGGAGAACACTACGTTCCTGCACAAAGGGGGAGCTACCGCCCCTTGGATTAGGGGAAAACCCGGCACTACCGTACAGAGGAGGTAACTCCCGATTCTCCGTACGGAGGGTGAACTTTGCACCCCGGCACAAAGGGGAAATTGCTAGCTTGGCTTCGTAGGTACAAATCGTACGGAGCAGACGACGAAGGAACTGCCTATTAGTTCCTTTATGTAGATACCCGACCTTAAGTTTCTGAACCAAGATTCTTGAGCCTCTTACAGCTGTCTACATCTACATCCGTATTACTACCGCCCTCCCTAACTAGCGATTGCCCTTAATCGCAATTAATCTATTAATCGCAATTAGCCAATTAGGTTGCACTAATCCAGGTCGCAAATTCAGTCGCAGAGGTCGCTTTTGAGCTTCAATTTCCGTGCGTTCTGAGCCTTAATCTCGTGCCTTTTTGCTGTTGCTTTGGTGCCTTAATCTCGTGCCTTTTTTGAGCTTTAATCTCGTGCATTTTGCCGTCGCTTTTGGCCTCAATTGGTGCCTTGTTTGGTGCCTTGCCAAGGCTGCAGAATTCTCAGAGGCTGCGGCTGCAGAGGTCGTCGGGGCCGCAGAGGTCGCAGAGGTTGCTAGGGTCGCGAAGGTTGCAGCTAGGGTCGTAGAGGCCTGTAGAGGTCGCTTTGCAAACACGTGCTGCTTCTCGAGCCGTCGCTTCTCGAGCCGTCGCTTCTTGAGCCGTCGCTTTGCTTCGCGGACGGTCGCTTCTCGAGCTGTCGCTTTGCTTCTCGGACGGTCGCTTCTCGACGGTCGCTCGCTTCTCGACGGTCGCTCGCTTCTCGACGGTCGCTTCTCGACGGTCGCTGAGATCTTGGAGGTCGCGGAGGTCGTAGAGGTCGTTGGGGTTGCAGAGGTTCTCAGGGTCACTTTGCAAGCATATGCTGCTTCTAAACCGTCGCTTTCCAAGCCGTCGCTTCTCATTCTCGACAGTCGCTTTTCGGACGGTCGCTTCTTAAGCCGTCGCTTTTCAAGCCGTCGCTAGTCGCTTCTTAAGCCGTCGCTTCTCGAGCCGTCGCTTCTTAAGCTGTTGCTTCTCGGTAGGCTGCAGAGGTCTCAGAGGTCGCGGAGGTCGCGGAGGTCGCGGAGGTCGCGGAGGTCGTAGAGGTCGCAGCCTACGTATGTCGCTTCTCGAGCCGTCGCTTTTTGTCGGTTGCCTCTCGGACGGTCGCTTCTTAGACAGTCGCTTCTTAGACGGTCGCTTCTTAGACAGTCGCTTCTTAGACAGTCGCTTCTTAGACAGTCGCTTCTTAAGCCGCCGCTTCTCAGACGGTCGCAGAGGTCGCAGAGGTCGCGGAGGTCGTCGAGGTTGTCTTGCAAACATATGTCGCTTTTCGAGCCGTCGCTTTTCAACGGTCGCTTCTTGTTAGTCGCTTCTCGAGCCGCTGCTTTGCCTGTGCTTTGCCTATGTTGTCTGCAGCAGCTCTTTGCCTGTCTGCAGCAGCTGTGCCTCGTGCTCTGCCTTATGCTCTTCTGAACCTAAACAGTGTGTTGTCTGCAGCTGCCTATTGTCTGTAGCTGCTTTGCCTGTCCTGTCTGTAGCAGCTGTGCCTGTTTGCAGCAGCTGTACCTGTCTCTGTATTGTCTGCAGCTCCTGCTCTGCCTTACACTCTGCCTTATGCTCTGTTGTCTGCAGCTAGGTGTGCCTTGTGCTCTGCAGCTGTCTGCACCTGTATTGCCTACAGCTATGCTTCTGTTGTCTGTAGCAGCTGTGCCTAGGTGCTCGTTGTAGCTGGGTGCTTGGGCTCGTTAGTGCTTAGGCTCGCTAGTGTACTGCTCGTACTGTATGTCTTGTCCTCGATTGCTAAATGTCCTCGATTGCTAAATGTCCCGATTGCTAAATGTCCCGATTGCTAAATGTCCCGATTGCTGAATGTCCCGATTGCTGAATGTCCCGATTGCTAAATGTCCCGATTGCTGAATGTCCCGATTGCTGAATGTCCCGATTGCCGAATGTCCCGGTTGCTGAACTGTCTCGATAGGCCTTGTCTGAATAGAATGGTCTGTTAAAGACCCGAAAAAACGAATGTCGTCGCCCTAGGTCCTGCTAGGTACGCTCTCGTCGTCGTTATCGCTCTCGCCCCTTTGCTCTCGCTCCTCGCTCTCGCTCTCGTCCTCGTTGCTTCTATATCGTCGTCGCTCTCGTCCTTCTCGTCGCTCTCGTCCTTCTCGTCGCTCTCGTCCTTCTCGTCCTTCTCGTCCTTCTCGTTCTTCTCGTCCTTCTCAAAACTTCAAAACTCGTACGATCTGCTTATAGGGGCACTTCTCTTCCTAATATTCCTCTCGTAGGGGCACTCTCTTCCCTAAAGCTCTTCTTCTTCTTAATCGGGGGAGGGGGGGGTAGAGTAGCATACACATGTACGATTAAGTAACCGGATATAATTCAACGGCCTCCTTCGTATATATACAGTACACACTCTAGGTTGGTTGCACGTACGTTAATCGAGTACCCGGATGTAATTCAACGGGCTCTTTCGCGTAGTGCGGGTGTTGTTAAAGTAAGCCTTAGATATAATAATCCAACTGCGGTAGACTCTAGGTTAATACCCGTCTTTGATAACTATATCTAAGGCTGGAGAGGGAAGAATCTACGTATAAGCGGAGGTGGAGGCATTTGAGTGTGCGCCAAGCCTGGCCCTGCCAAGCCTAACTGCCAGCTGTCTACATCTACATCCGTATCAATATCCACTTCCCTTTTCGGCTTCTTTTCTTCTTTCTTTCTGCTCCTTTGCTGCATCGGTAGCTACCTCCTCGTCTTTCTGCCTTAGGTTCTGCCTAGTTTTCCTGTCTTCTTTTCGTTCCTTTCTGCAGATTTCAGTTGCCGATTTCGCTGTTTTCGACGTTACTTGTTTCGTCGCCCTGGCCCTTCTGATCCGCTACGTAGCCTAGTTATCTGATCCGCTGCATGGCCTGGTCCGAGCTCTGGCAGTCTATATAGCTCCGTCTGTAGCGGCGTTTCTTTCTCTTCTTTTTCTTCTACCAAAGCGCTTACCTACTGTAGCGTCGGCGGCGCTGGTACGCTACGGCGTCGGCAAGCTGCCTACCGACCCGGCGGTAGGTAGTGGCCGCGTCGAAGACTCTAGCGAAGCGACCCTCGATCGTTTCTATTAGCTTCTATACCGATGGAGCGGACGCGGCTTCGCCTTTCCTTTTATCTCTTTCGGAGGTCGTTAGTTTCGGAGCTATCCGGGTTTCGGCTTCTTCGGGTTCCGCACGTAGAATTCTCTAAGCAGCTCCGCCAAATTCCGGAGGTTCTCGATTGGATACTATTTGTAGTCTTCCAGCTACCCCTTCTACGAAATCTTCGCTTCGATAGACCCCCTTATCTTCTTTACGTCTATTACATCTTCTACCTCCTACTCTTCTTCCTTACCGTCTATCTCGATTAGCGGGGGTTCGGCGAACCCCTGTTCCGGAAGGCCGTCCTTAGGGTCTAGGCTTAGCAGATCCGAATAAAAGACATCGTAGATCCAGAACGATTTCGGTAGCTAGAGCCGATAAGTCACCGGCGATCTCTTTTCCACTATCTTAAACGGACCTACGTAGCGCGGATTGAGCTTCGCGTTGCCTTTTAGCCTTAGGTTTCGCGTGTTAAGCTAGACCTTTTGACCTTCCTTAAATTCTACCGGCGACCGCTTTCTATTAGTTCGAGTTACTATCTTCTTCTAAGCCGATTCTATCGCTTCTTTCGCCACTTTGATCGCTTCTTCTATCTGAGATCGGAGCGCTTCCGCCGCCGCGGCGGCGACTCTCTTTGACGACGTAGTAGTAGTAGTGGAAAGCTCCGGCGAGCCGGCGTCGCTTAGCGGCTGGAAACTTATCCTTAGGAGGTAACTGTAAGTTATCTCGAACGGCGCCAGTAACGTAGCTTCTAACTGTGCTGAATTGGCGCAGAACTTAGCTATCGGCAGCATCTCGACCCACTTTTCTTAATAGTGGCTGCAGAAGATTCGTAGATATTTTTCTATCTTACGGTTAGCTACTTTAGACTAACTATCGGTCTGAGGGTAAGCTGCTGTACTGAGCTTTCTACTAATTCCGAGAGCTTGGTTGATAGCTTTCTATACGTCGGTAGTGAATTAAGGACCCCTATCCGTAGTAATAGTGTCTGGCAGACCGTAGTGTTTCTATACGTGCTTAATCAATATCTGTACGGTCTCTTCTGCAGTGGTTCCTTCGTCTTTCGCTTGGCAGGGGAGGAAGTGGCGTTCCTTGCTTAGTCAGTCCACTACGTTTAGCGTAGCGTTATATCTATCGGAGTCCAGCAGGCCGGTTACGAAGTCTATCGTAATGTGTTGCTACAGTTTCTTAGGGATTGGAAGTGGCTTTAGCAGACCGGCCGGAAGACCGTAACGTGGCTTCGCGGCCCGGCACGCGTAGCAATTGCTGATAAACCGGTGGATCCGCTCGTAGATTCGCGGAAACCAGTATGTCGTCCTTATAGCTTCTATCGTCTTCTTTACGCCTGCGTAGCCTACATCTACGGAGCTATGGACCAGCTAGATAACCTCTGTAATTAGTTCTTCCGGAACTATCAGCTTCCCTGAACCGGTTTTGCCGAGTTTCTGTTGCTGGTTAAGCTGCTCTACCTTTTCGTAGAGAGTCCTTTCCTTAGGGGCCGGTTCTACTATACAGACCCCTACCTCTTTCAACATCTCTGCGTCTACTATCCGCTTGGTCAACACCTTCTGGAACATGTTCGGATCTTCTTTCGCGTAGCTGGTCTTCCCTTCTCTTCGCGTTAGCGCGTTAGCCTTTCCGTTTTGAGCCCCTAGTCGATAGGTAGTCTTAAAGTCGAACCCAGATAAGTAGGCAGCCTACCGTGCTTAACGTCGTAAGAGCTTCTGCGTCTTTATAAAGTAGGTCAGCGACTGGTGGTCCGTAAGGATCTGGACCGTGCTCTTTCCAGCTATAAGCTCTGGCTTCCACTCCTCGAACGCCTGTATAATAGCCAGCAGTTCTTTATCGTAGATTGCGTAGTTCCGTTCGGCCTCCGTTATGGACTTGCTAAAGAAAGCTACTAGATGGAGGGTCTCTTCGTCGTCGGCGTATTGAGAAAGGACCCCTGCTGTAACTGTGTCGGAAGCGTCCGTTTCTACGTAGATCGTCTTTTCCGGTCTGAAGTGCGCTAACACTAGCGCTAAGGCCACTGCTTCTTTTAGTCGGTTGAAAGCCTCTGTGCACCTCTCGTTCCATAGTCCGGCGGCCTCTTTTTTTAGTGCTTCGTTCAGGGGTCTCGCTATCTTGCTAAAGTCCTTAATAAACTGTCGATAGTAGCTGCAGAATCCGAGAAACGCTCTGATTTGGGTAGTGTTTCCGGATTTCGGCTGCTTCTATTCCGCGACAGCGGCGACCTTTAAGGGGTCTATACGAATTCTATCTCTTCCTACGATAAGACTGAGATACTTGACCTCAGTCTAATAGAACTCGCTCTTCTTTGTATCCGCGTTCAATCCGACCTCGCGGAGCCTAGTCAGCACCTTCTCGATGTGGTCCGTATGCTGCTCTCTCGTCCTATCGGTGTAGATAAGGATGTCGTCTAAGTAGACGGACACGAACCGTTCCAGCATGTCTATAAAGGTGTGGTTTATAAAGCGTTGCCACACTGCCGGCGCGTTAGTAAGCCTGAAAGGCATTACTAACTACTTGAAATTGCCTATGCGCGTAGCGAATGTCGTAAGGTCTTCCGTTTGTCCTTCTTTGTTCCTTAATCGATGGAATGCTTGGCGAATATCCAGCTTGCTGAACCACTTAGCCTTAGCCACTCGTTGTATAGTTTCATCGATTAGAGGTAGCGGATACACATCTCTCTTAGTGACCTTATTAAGGCCTCGGTAGTCTACACACAGTCGGAGACTACCTCCGGGCTTCCGCACAAAAAGAATCGGCGACGCGTATTCGGCGGAGCTCGGCGTAATAAACTTCTTTGCCAGATTTTCTCGAACAAACACCTCTACTTAGTCCAATTTGGCCGGTGACAATCTTCTTAGGGGCTCGGTTCTCGGCAACGTAGCCCCTTCCTTCAGTCGGATCTTGTTGTCGTATTCCGGTCGATAGAGCGGCAGGAGGTTGGAGTCGGCTCTTAAGAACACGTTAGCGTAACCGTAGAGCTCGTTTGGCAACACCTCTAGTAGGTCCACTTCTTCTTCCGCTATTATCTTCCTGTAGTCTTCGATGTCCTTTATAGAGATAGCGTAGATCTTATTGTCTAGCAACTTCGCAAGGGTCGATAAAGCTTCCGAGCTTATTATTCCGATCGTAGGCGCAGGCTCGGTAGAGGTAGGCAGAGCTGTTTTGCCGCTGGTCGCCTCTGATCTTGCTGTCGCGGCTGCGACCGATTCGGTAGTAACGGCGCTGTTACCTTGGGTTTTGAATCTGATCGTTCCTTTATCTACGTCGACGATAGCTTTCTGGTTCTTTATCTATTTCTGCTCTATAATAATGTCAAACCTTCCGATATCTATAATTCGGAACGTCGCTTCCGTAGTGCGACCAGCTAAGGTAGTCTTTAGCGGCACGTAGTGCGTAACGCTTTCTGTGTCTTGTCCGTTGTATGCCGAAATCTTCGTTAGCGACGCTAATTCCACCGGATAGCTGTATCTATTCGTTAGCTTCCGGACCAGCCGATAGTGGATCGCTGCACCGATAAGAGCTCCAGTATCAATAAAAGCTTTCAGCTGGAGCGGTGGGCGTTGCTTCTTAACAGGGTGGACCGTAATAGGAAGGATAATAGCTGTTTCCGTGTTCGTTTCCACCGCCGCTAATAGTGGATCGTTACAGCTGTTAATGCTCTCTTTTTCTTCGTCCGGCGGCGCCGTTCGCGAGGGTGCCCTATCGTTTACGCTGGGTGGGGGGTCTATCCGTCCAGCTGATCTTTTCCTATAATCCTTAACTGCACCCTACCGTCTACGCTCTCGGTGTCGTTCGGCGCCGGTTCAATGGCTTAAATAGTCTTTCTCGGTGGCTGTGGATGCGGCTGCTTTATAGCGCGATACTCCTGCTTCTGCTAGGCTGTTGCTTGGCATCTCGTGGCGATATAGCCGGGTTTTCCGCACGCGAAACAGGTGGGGACGAACGCCGATCGTAGTGAATACGACGACTGCTAGGGGGTTCGTCGGAAAGGCACAGGGGGCCGCGTAGTCTGCGTTATTAACGGCTTCTGGTTCGATTCGCGTAGTTTCGCGTAAGCGCTTAGGTTTCTCGCTGTAACTCTCGCTCAGTGCACGAAGCTCTTAAGGTCTTCATCTTCTACCGAGGCTATAGCTGCGGCTAGTTCAGGGTTCAGCTTCTGTCTTAGTAGATAGAGCTGCTCGTCTTCCGCTACTCGGGCCCTAATCGCATATTTTCTAAACAATCCGTAGAATTCTTTAAACGTCTGCCGGTTCTAATTGATCTTGTCTAGCTGCTTACAGGCCGTCTTCTTCCTAAAGGGGTCTCCGAAGCGTTGATCCAGCGCTTTGATCGCTTCTTTAGCAGTTACCTCTTCTAGGTCTGCCACTAGCAAAAAAGCTTTACCTTCCAATCGCGATTCTAGGTACGCCAATCTATCTCCGGCGCTGTTTCCGGCATAGTCTCAATCTATCTTGTTCTTTATCTTCTTCTTAAATGCTTCCCAATCCTTAGGATCTCCGCCTCTAAACGCTAGTGGATCCGGTAGTGACGTTATTAACGTGCCGCCTTGACTGTAGGCTGCCAGTAAGGCGGTCTCTGCGTAGGTTTCTCGCTGCGGTAGCAGCGATAGTCTCGCTGTTTCCGTATCAGCTAGCTGATCCTTTAGCACCTTCAGTTGCGCCAGTCGATTCGCTGCCTGGTTTTCTAACACGTCGATAATAGTCTCTGCCGATTCCTTTTCGGCCCTTACCGCTTTAGTTTCTTCTCTTAGTTGTCTGTTCTCTTCCAGCGTTCTGTAAAACAGCATCTCGATAAGGTCTATGCCGTTATAGACCTTCCCTATTCTATTCTTGTTTATATAGTCTTCCAGTTCCTTAAGCGTATAGTCGTAGATCTTCTTATATTCGGCTATTCGTTCCTTGACCTCTGTAGTCTCTTCCGCTATAAAACCGCTAATAATAATCTTATTATCAATTACACTGGAGCGCCTACTCGCTCTGTTAGTCTTTCCTTTCCTACTTCTGCTGCAGCCTATAACGCTGCTCTCTACCGTCGAGAAGCCTTCTATCTTCTTACAGTGCCTTGGGGGTTGTTGTTTTGGTGTATGTGTGCGCGTGCGTTATTCGAGCGTCCGGATAGTTCGACGGGCCCTTTCGCACAGCGCAGGGTTTGTGTAGAGAGTGAGTTCGAGATATAATAATCCGGGCACGCAGATATAATTTAATACGGCCTTTTTAATAACTATATCTCGAACTAAGGAGGGAAAGGAGTCTAGATAGCGGCGGTGAGCTCTGATGGATAGTGGTGTGCTAAGGCCCGGCTCGGTCCGTTCTGGAACCTAAATCCCGGAAGGGGCCGAGCCAAAATCCAGGGTCCACCCTATTAATCTGTCCTACCTCTTTCCACTGCTGCAACAAGCTGGACCTTTACTGGGTCTGCCTTATTCTGTACGGAGTGGTGGACAAACGGACATACGTTAACGCTGCTTCCACTCTCCTGTTAAAAGATGCGCCCCCTAGGAATTGAACCCGGGCCTTTTATCGTATACTTTTAGCGGTCACTTCTGAGTTAAATAATGTAACGCAGTACACTTAAGCCAAAAGGGACTGGTCAAGTAAGTCGGAAGTAACTTGACCAATGTGTACCAGATATATAAACCTTGGCAAGGCATAGTAATAACATAGGCCAACCCACCCTGTATTAAGTCCCACCCCTTTCCACTGCTGCAACACAGGCCAACCCACCCCGTATCAGCTAGTAACTTATCGGCTCTAGCTACCGAAATCGTTCCGAATTTACGATGTCTTTTATTCGGACCTGCTAAGTTTGGACCCTAAAGACGGCCTTCCAGAACAGGGGTTCGCCGAACCCCTACTAATTGTTACGGTGGCAGAAAGAGGTAGGATAGATTGATAGGGTGGACCCTGGATTTCGGCTCGGCCCCTTCCGGGATTTAGGTTCCGGAACGGACCGAGCCTGGCCTTGGCATACTACTATCTATTAAAGCCCACTACCACTACTACGTAGATTCCTTTCCCTCCTTAGTTCGAGATATAGTTATTAAAAAGGCCGTATTGAATTATATCTGCATGCCCGGATTATTATATCTCGAACTTACTCTCTACACTAACCCCGCGCTGCGCGAAAGGGCCCGTCGAACTATCCGGACGCTTGAATAACGCACGCGCACACACCTAACAACAACCCAGCACTGTAAGAAGATGGAAGGCTTCTCGACAGTAGAGAGCGGCGTTACAGGCTGCAGCAGAAGCAGAAAAGGAAAGGCTAACAGAGCAAATAGGCGCTCTAGTGTAATTAACAATAAGATTGTTATTAGCGGTTTTACAGTAGAAGAGACCGCAGAGGTCAAGGAACGAATAGCCGAATATAGGAAGATCCACGACTGTACGATCGAGGAACTAGAAGACTATGTAAACGAGAATAGAATAGGGAAGGTCTACGACGGCATAGACCTTATCGAGATGCTGTTTTACAGAACGCTGGAAGAGAACAGACAACTAAGAGAAGAAACTAAAGCGGTAAGGGCTAAAAAGGAATCGGCGGAGACTATTATCGACGTGTTAGAGAACTAGGCGGCAAATAGACTGGCGCAACTAAAGGCGCTAAAGGATCAACTAGCTAAGGTAGAAGCAGTGAGGTCGTCAGAGCCGCCACTGCGGCGAGAAGAACACGCGGAGACCGCCTTACCGGCGGCCTACAGTCAAGGTAGCACTACGATAACGCCACTGCCGGATCTACCTGCTTTCGGTAGCGGAGACCCTAAAGCGTAGGAGGCGTTTAAGAAGAAGATTAAGAACAAGATAAGCCGCGATTACGCAGGAAGGAGTAAAGAAGACAGACTGGCCTATTTAGAGGCACGACTAGAAGGAGAAGCGTTTTCGCTAGTGGCGGACCTAGAAGAGGTAACCGCTAAAGAAGCGATTAAAGCGCTAGATCAACGCTTTGGAGACACCTTCCGGAAGAAGACGGCCTGTAAGCAGCTAGACAAGATCAACCAGAACCGGCAGACGTTCGAGGAGTTCTACGGACTGTTTAGGAAATATGCTATTAGAGCGAGAGTGGCAGAAGATAAGCAGCTGCACTTACTAAGACAGAAGCTAAGCCCTGAACTAACGACAGCTATAGCCTTAGTAGAAGACGAAGAGCTTTAAAGCTTCGTACAATAGGCGAGAGTTGATGCAGCGCAGTACACTTAAGCCAAAAGGGACTGGTCAAGTAACTCGGAAGTGACTTGACCAATGTGTACTAGATATATAAACCTTGGCAAGGCATAGTAATAACACGGGCCAACCTACCCCGTATTACTACCCCCTACGCTACAGGCTTACGACCTCGTAAGCTGCGCTTACTTACAGGCCACGTATGCTATTGCACAGCCCCCCTATGCAGCATACGCAATCAACCCCCCCCCGGCAGGTCTGCACACAGCCAGCTGGACCTTTACCGGGTCTGCCTTATTCTGTACGGAGTGGTAGACAAACGGACATACGTCAACGCTGCTTCCACTCTCCTGTTAAAAGATGCGCCCCCTAGGAATTGAACCCGGGCCTTTCATCGTACACTTTTAGCAGTCACTTCCGAGTTAAGTGATGCGGCGCGGTACACTTAAGCCAAAAGGGACTGGTCAAGTAACTCGGAAGTGACTTGACTAATGTGTACCAGATATATGAACCTTGGCAAGGCATAGTAATGACACGGGCCAACCTACCCTGTATCAAGAGTTACCGCTAGAAACTTGAACGCGTATAGAAAACCGACGACACGTGAACTAATTCAGAAGCCGTCGCCGTCGGCGCAGCCGACAAGAGCCCCTGCGCCCTTCCGACAACGCCCCTAGCAGCTATCTAGTTCGCAGCGTTCGTCGTTCGTCCCTACCTGCTACGCGTGTAGAAAGCCTGGCTATATCGCTACGAGATGCCAAGCAACGGCCTAGCAGAAGCAGGAGTATTATGTTATAAAGCAGCCGCAGCTACCGAAAAAAAACATACAAGCTATAGAGCCGGCTCTAAACGACACTGACAGCGTAGACAGTGGAGTGCTACTGCGAATCCTGGGAAAAGACCAGCTAGACGGATAGGCCCCCTACCTAGCATTAACAATAGGGCACCACATCAAAGCGAATCGCTGCGAGAAGAGAGCATTAACAGCTGCAACGACCCTCTCTTAGCGGCTGTAGAAGTGAATACGGAAACAGCCATTATTCTTCCTATTACGATCTACCCTGTTAAGAAGTCGCGCCAACCCCTCTAGTTGAAAGCTTTCATCGACACCGGAGCTCTTATTGGCGCGGCGATCCACCACCGACTGGTTCAGAAACTGATAAAAGAATATAGCTATCCAGTAGAGCTGGCGTCGCCGACACGGATTTCGGCGTATAACGGACAAGACACGGAAAACGTTATGCACTACGTGCTATTAAGGACTACACTAGCTAGTCGAACTACGGAAGCAACGTTCCGGATTATAGATCTCGGACGGTTTGACATTATTATAGGGCAGAAATAGATAAAAAACCAGAAGACGGTTATTAACGTAGACGAAGGCACGATAGGGTTCAAAACCCTAGGCAACAGCACTGTTACGGCGGCAGAAAGGGGTAGGACTAAGTAATAGGGTGGACCCTTGGAATTTCGGCTCGGCCCGTCCGGGCCGAGCCGGGCCTTGGCAACCACTACTACGAAAGCCTACCACTACTACTACATAGATTCCTTTCCCTCCTTAGTTCGAGATATAGTTATCAAAACAGCCGTATTAAACCTTATCTGCGCGCTCGGATTATTATATCTTAAACTCACTCTCTACACCAACACCGCGCTGCGCGAAAGGGCCCGTCGAACTATCCAGAAACCCGAATAACGCACGCGCACCCACACACACACCAAAACAACAACCCCCAAAGGCACCGTAAGAAGATAGAAGGCTTCTTAGCGGTAGAGAGCGGCGTAACAGGCCGCCGCGGAAAGAGAAAGACTGACAGAGCGAGTAGGCGCTCCAGTGTTATTAATAATAAGATTATTATTAGCGGTTTTACGGCGGAAGAGACTGCAGAGATCAAGGAATAAATAAGCGAATACAAGAAGATCTACAACTGCACGATCGAGGAACTAGAAGACTATGTAAACGAGAATAGGATAGGAAAGGTCTACGATAGTATAGACCTTATTAAGACGCTGTTCTACAGAACGCTAGAAGAGAACAGACAACTAAGGGAAGAAACTAAAGCCGTAAGGGCCGAGAAGGAATCGGCAGAAACTATTATCGACGTGTTAGAAAACCAGGCGGCGAATCGACTAGCGCAGCTGAAGGCGCTAAAAAGTCAACTGGCTAATATAGAAGCAGCGAAGTCGTCGCCGCTACTGCAGCGAGAAACCCACGCGGAGTCCGCCTTACCAGCGGCCTATAGTCAAGGTAGCACCTTAATAACATTATTGCCGGACCCGCCGGCGTTTAGAGGCAGAGACCCTAAAGACTGGGAAGTGTTTAAGAAGAAGATAAAGAATAAGATAGACCGCGACTACGCCGAAAACAGTGCCGGAGATAGATTGGCGTACCTGGAATCGCGATTGGAAGGTAAAGCTTTTTCGCTAGTAGCGGACCTAGAAGAGGCGACTGCTAAGGAAGCGATCAAAGCACTAGACTAGCGCTTTGGAGACCTATTCCGAAAGAAGACAGCCTGTAAGCAGCTAGACAAGATCAATCAGAACCGGCAGACATTTAAAGAATTCTACAGACGATTCAGAAAATATGCGATCAGGGCCTAAGTAGCGGAAGATAAGCAGCTCCACCTACTAAGGCAGAAGCTGAACCCTGAACTGGCCGCTGCTATAGCGTTAGTAGAAGACAAAGACCTTAAGAGCTTCGTGCACTAAGCGAGAGTCACTGCGAGAAACCTGAACGCATACGGAAAATCGACGACACGCGAACCGGCTTAGAAACCGTCGCCGTCGCTGTAGGGAACCAGAGCCCCCGTCCTATACCGACAACGCCCCCAGCAGCTATCTAGTTCGCAGCGGTCGTCGTTCGTCCCCACCTGCTATGCGTGCGGAAAGCCCGGCTATATCGCTACGAGATGCCAAGCAACGGCATAGCAGAAGCAGGAATATCGAGCAACGAAGCAGCCGCTACTGCCGAGGAAGACCATCCAAGCTATCGAACCGGCTCCGAACGACACCGACAGTGTAGACGGCAGGGTCCAGCTAAGAATTATAGGAAAAGATCAGCTGGACGGATAGACCCCCTATCCAGCGTAAAAAACAGGGCATTCCTGCGAAAGACACTAACGGAACGAGAGAGCATTAACAGTTGTAACGATCCACTGTCGGCGACAGCGGAAGCGAATGCAGAAACAGCTATTATCCTTCCAATTACTGTCTACCCCCTTAACGGATCGAGCAAACCACTTTAGCTAAAAGCCTTTATCGACACCGGAGCTCTTATCGGAGCAGCGATCCACTATCGGTTGGTTTAGAAACTGATAAAGGGATACAGTTATCCAGTGGAATTAGCGTCGCCGACGAGGATTTCGGCGTATAACGGACAAGACACAGAAAGCGTTACGCACTACGTGCTGCTAAAGACTACACTAGCTGGTCGCACTACGGAAGCGACGTTCCGAATTATAGATATCGGAAGGTTTAACATTATTATAGGGCAGAAATAGATAAAGAACCAGAAAGCCATTATCGACGTAGATAAAGGAGCGATCAGATTCAAGACCCTAGGCAACGCGACCGCCGCCACTGTAGCCAAATCGAAAGCCGCGGCTGCCAATGTAACCCCGTCCGACCGTTCCGAACCCCCAGTCACTGTCGGAATAATAAGTTCAGGAGCTTTATCAGCCCTCGCGAAGTTACCGGACAACGAGATTTACGCTATCTTAATAAAAGACATCGAAGATTACTAGAAGATAATAGCGGAAGAAGAAGTGGATCTACTAGAAGTGTTACCGGCGGAGCTCCACAATTACGCTAACGTGTTCTTAAAAGCCGACTCTAACCTATTGCTGCTCTATCGTCCGGAATACGACAACAAGATCCGATTGAAAGAGGGGGCTACGCTGCTAAGAACCGAGCCCCTAAGACGACTGTCGCCGGCGGAACTGGACTAGGTAGAGGTGTTCGTTCGCGAAAATCTGGCGAAGAAGTTTATTATGCAGAGTTCCGCCAAATATGCGTTACCGATTCTTTTTGTAAGGAAGCTAGGGGGTGGTCTGCGACTCTGCATAGACTATCGAGGCCTTAACGAGGTCACTAAAAGAGACGTATACCCGCTGCCGCTAATTGACGAGACTATACAACGAGTGGCTAAAGCTAAATGGTTTAGCAAGCTAGACATCTGCTAAGCGTTTTATTGACTAAGGAACGAGGAAGGGCAAACAGAAGATCTTACGACGTTCGCCACGCGTATAGGCAATTTTAAGTAGCTAGTAATGCTATTCGGACTTACTAACGCGCCGGCAGTGTAGCAACGCTTTATAAACCACTCCTTTATAGACATGCTAGAGCAGTTCGTGTCTATTTATTTGGACGACATTCTTATCTATACGGACGGAACGAGAGATCAGCACACAGACTACGTCGAGAGGGTGCTAAAGAGACTCTGCGAAGTGGGATTGAACGCAGACACAAAGAAAAGCGAGTTCTACCAAACCGAGGTTAAGTATCTCGGTCTTATCGTCGGAAGGAATGGAATTCGGATGGACCCCTTAAAGGTCGCCGCCGTCGCCGAATAGAAGCAGCCGAAGTCTGGAAATACTACGCAAATCAGAGCGTTCCTCGGCTTCTGCAGCTACTATCGACAGTTTATTAAGGACTTTAGCAAGATAGCAAGACCCCTGAACGAGGCGCTAAAGAAAGAAGCAGCTGGCCTATAGAATAAGAAGTGTACAGAAGCCTTTAACCAGCTGAAAGAAGCAGTGGCCTCTGCGCCAGTACTGGCGCACTTCCGACCAGAAAAGACGATCTACGTAGAAACGGACGCTTCCGATACAGTAACGGCAGGGGTCCTTTCTCAGCACCCCGACGATAGAGAAACCCTTTATCCAGTAGCTTTCTTTAGCAAGTCTATAACGGAAGCCGAACGGAACTACGCTATCTATAATAAAGAACTGCTAGCTATTATTCAGGCCTTTAAAGAGTGGAAACCGGAGCTTATAGCTAGACAGAGCACGATCCAGGTCCTTACAGACCACCAGTTACTAACCTACTTTATAAAGACGCAGAAGCTATTACGCCGCCAAGCCTAGTAGGCAGCCTACTTAGCCGGATTTGACTTTAAGATTACCTATCGACCAGGAGCTCAAAACAGAAAGGCTAACGCGCTAACGCGAAGAGAAGGGAAGACGAGCTGCGCAGAGGAAGATCTGAACATGTTCCAGAAGGTGCTAACCGAACGGATAGTAGACGCTAAGGTGTTAAAGGAAGCAGGGATCTGCGCGGCAGAACTGCAGACCGAACCAGAAACGATAGAGCAGCCGATCGAAGAAGAGACGCTCTATAAGAAGGTGGAACGGCTTAATAAGCGGCAGAAGCTCGGCAGAACAGGCTTAGGGAAGCTAATAATTCTGGAAGAACTGATTACAGAGGTTATCCAGCTAGTCTATAGCTCTAAGGATGTTAGTTACGCAGAGTCAAAGAAGACAATAGAAGCTATAAGGACGATCTACTGGTTTCCGCGGATCTACGAACGGATCCACCGATTTATCGCCAACTGCTACGTATGCCGAGCCGCGAAGCCGCGTTACGGTCTTCCGGCCAGTCTGCTAAAGCCACTTCCGATCCCGAGAAGCCGTAGCAACACATTACGATGGACTTCGTAACCGGCCTGCCGGACTCTGATAGATATAACACTACGCTAAACGTAGTGGACCGGCTAAGCAAAGAGCGCCACTTTATCCCCTACCGAGCGAGAGACGAAGGAACTACTGCGGAAGAGACTGCGCGGATGCTAATTAGACACGTGTAGAAGCACTATAGCCTGCTGGACACTATTACTACAGATAGGGGTCCTCAATTTACCGCCGACGTATAGAAAGCTATTAACCAAGCTCTCGGAATTCGTAGAAAGCTCAGCACAGCTGCTTATCCTCAAACTAACGGTCAGTCCGAAGTGGCTAACTGCGAGATAGAACGATATCTGCGAACCTTCTGCAGCCACTATTAAGAAGAATAGGTTAAGGTGTTGCCGATAGCCGAGTTCTGCACCAACTCGGCACTGTCTAAAGCCACTTTGCTGGCGCCGTTCGAGATAACGCATAGCTGTCTTCCGAGGATAAGCTTTTAGCTACTAAACAAACCCAGCTCTACGGAACTATCCACCGCTACGTCGTTAAAGAGAGTCGCCGCCGCGGTGGCAGAAGCGCTACGATCTCAGATAGAAGAAGCGGTTAAGGTAGCGAAAGACGCGATGGAATCAGCTCAGAAGAAGATAGTAACTCGAGCTAATAAGAAGTGGTTACTAATAGAATTTGAGGAAGGCCAGAAGGTATAGCTCAATACGCGGAACCTAAGGCTGAAAGGGAACGCTAAGCTTAACCCCTGCTACGTAGGTCCGTTTACGATAGTAGAAAAGAGATCGCCGGTGACCTATCGGCTCCAGCTACCGAAATCGTTCCGGATCTACGATGTTTTCTATTCAGATCTGCTAAGCCTGGACCCTAAGAACGGTCTGCCGGAGCAGGGGTTCGCTGAACTACTGCCTATCGAGATGGACGATAAGGAAGAATAGGAGGTAGAAGATGTAATAGACGTAAAGAAGACTCGAGGGTCCATCAAAGCGAGAATCTCGTAGAAAGAGTGGCCAGAAGACTATAAATAGTATCCAATCGAGAACCTCCGGAATTCGGCAGAGCTGCTTAGAGAGTTCTACGTGCGGAACCCGAAGAAGCCGAAACCCGGATAGCTCCGAAACTAACGACCTCTGAAAGAGATAGAAGAAAAAGAAGAAAGCCGCGTCCGCTCTACCGGCGCAGAAGCCGATAAAGACGATCGTAACGGTCGCTTTTAGGGAGGTCTTCGACGCGGCCACTACCTACCGCCGGTTCGGCCGCCAGCTCGCTGACGCCGTAGCGTGCCAATGCCGCCGACCCTGTAGTAGGTAAAGGCTTTGGTAGAAGAGAAAAAGAAGAAGAAAAACGGCGCAGCGGAAAGATCTATATAGACCTCCAAGGAGACGCACAGACTAGCCGAGCCGCAGCTTAGAAGACCGCAGATCAGATCAGATAGCGTCGATTACATAAACGCCAAGTAAAGGACTTTAGATGCCGACGACGTAAGAAATTCAAGAAGCGATAAAGAGAACGTTGTTTTTTATAGAAGATAGAAGAGGTAACATTACTGTTGGAAGGGATTTTTAAGAAGGAATCAAAAAAAAAAAGTAGAGATTTTCGGATAAATAGGGTGACTAAGCGGTCGAGGGCGACCGCTAGTAAGGGAGGGGGGTAGTGTTACAGCGGCAGAAAGGGGCGGGACTAAGTAATAGGGTAGACCCTTGGAATTTCGGCTCGGCCCGTCCGGGCCGAGCCGGGCCTTGGCAACCACTACTACGAAAGCCTACCACCACCACCACATAGATTCCTTTCCCTCCTCAGTTTGAGATATAGTTATCAAAACAGCCGTATTGAACCTTATCTGCGCGCTCGGATTAGGCACCGCCGCCGCCAAACCGACTGCTGCCACTGTAGCCGAATCGAAAGCCGCGGCTGCCAATGTAATCCCGTCCGACCGCCCCGAACCCCTGGTTACTGTCGGAATAATAAGTTTAGAAGCTATAACGACCCTCGCAAAGTCGCTGGACAATAAGATCTACGCTATCTCTATAAAGGACATCGAAGACTACAGGAAGATAATAGCAGAAGAAGAAGTGGACCTACTAGAGGTTGATGTAACGCGGTACACTTAAGCCAAAAGGGACTGGTCAAGTAACTCGGAAGTGACTTGACCAATGTGTACCAGATATATAAACCTTGGCAAGGCATAGTAATAACACGGGCCAACCCACCCCGTATTACTACCCCCTGCGCTACAGGCTCACGACCTCGTAAGCTGCGCTTACTTACAGGCTACGTATGCGATTTGCACAGCCCCCCTATGCCGCATACGCAATCAACCCCCCCCCGGCAGGTCTGCACACAGCCAGCTGGACCTTTACCGGGTCTGCCTCATTCTGTACGGAGTGGTGGACAAACGGACATACGTTAACGCTGCTTCTACTCGCTAGTTAAAAGATGCGCCCCCTGGGAATTGAACCCGGGCCTTTCATCGTACACTTTCAGCAGTCACTTCCGAGTTAAGTGATGTGACGCGGTACACTTAAGCCAAAAGGGACTGGTCAAGTAACTCGGAAGTAACTTGACCAATGTGTACCAGATATATGAACCTTGGCAAGGCATAGTAATGACACGGGCCAACCCACCCCGTATCAGAGGTGTTGCCAAACGAGCTCTACGGTTACGCTAACGTGTTCTTAAGAGCCGACTCTAACCTCCTGCTGCTCTACTAGCTGGAATACGACAACAAGATCTAACTAAAAGAGGGAGCTACGCTGCTAAGAACCGAGCCCCTAAGACGACTATCGCCGGCAGAACTGGACTAGGTAGAGGTGTTCGTTTGCGAAAATCTGGCGAAGAAGTTTATTACGCCGAGTTCTGCCGAATACGCGTTACCGATTCTTTTCGTAAGGAAACCAGAGGGTAGTCTGCGACTCTACGTAGACTATTAAGACCTTAACGAGGTTACTAAGAGAGACGTGTATCTACTGCCGCTAATAGATAAGACTATACAGCGTATAGCGAAGGCTAAGTAGTTCAGCAAGCTGGACATCCGCCAAGCGTTTTACCGATTAAGGAACAAGGAAGGACAGACGGAAGACCTTACGACATTCGCTACGCATATAGGCAACTTTAAGTAGCTGGTAATGCCATTCGGACTCACCAACGCGCCGGCAGTGTGGCAACGCTTTATAAACCACACCTTTATAGACATGCTGGAGCGGTTCGTATCTATCTATTTGGACGACATTCTTATCTATACAGACAGAACGAGAGATCAGCATACGGACTACGTCGAGAGGGTGCTAAAGAGACTCTGCGAAGTAGGATTTAGCATAGACATAAAGAAGAGCGAGTTCTATCAGACTAAGGTCAAATACCTCGGTCTTATTGTCAGGAGAGAAGGGATCCGGATAGACCCCTTAAAGGTCGCCACCGTTGCAGAATGGAAGCAGCCGAAGTCCGGAAACACTACGCAAATCAGAGCGTTCCTCGGATTCTGCAGCTACTATCGACGGTTTATTAAGGACTTTAGCAAGATAGTGAGACTACTAAATAAGGCGTTAAAGAAGGAGGCCGCTAGCCTATAGAATAAGAAGTGTACAGAAGCTTTCAACCGATTAAAGGAGGCGGTAGCCTTAGCGCCAGTGCTAGCGCACTTTAGACCGGAAAAGGCGGTCTACGTAGAGACAGATGCTTCCGACACAGTTACAGCCGGAGTCCTTTCCCAATACGCCGACGACGGAGAGACCCTTTATCCAGTGGCTTTCTTTAGCAAGTCTATAACGGAAGCCGAACGGAACTACGCTATCTATAATAAAGAACTGCTAGCTATTATTTAGGCCTTTAAAGAGTGGAAACCGGAGCTTATAGCTGGACAGAGCACGATCCAGGTCCTTACGGACCACCAGTCACTAACCTACTTTATAAAGACGCAGAAGCTATTACGCCGCTAAGCCCGGTAGGCAGCCTACTTATCCGGATTCGATTTTAAGATTACCTATCGACTAGGAGCTCAAAATAGAAAGGCTAACGCGCTAACGAGAAGGGAAGGAAAGACCAGCCGCACAAAAGAAGATCTGAACATGTTCCAGAAGGTGCTAACCGAGCGGATAGTAGACGCAGAGGTGCTAAAAGAGGTAGGGGTCTGCACAGTGGAACTGGCCCCTAAGGAAGAGACTCTCTACGAAAAGGTAAAGCAGCTTAATCAGCAACAGAAGCTCGGCAAGACCGGTTTAGGGAAGATAATAGTTCCAGAAGAACTAATTACAGAGGTTATCCAGCTAGTCTATAGCTCCATAGATGTTGGCTATATAGGCGCGAAGAAGACGATGCAGGCAGTGAGGACGATCTACTAGTTTCCGCGAATATTCGAGCGAATCCACTGATTTATCGCCAACTGCTACGTATGCAGAACGGCGAAGCCGCGTTACGGCTTTCCAGCAGGCTTATTAAAGCCACTGCCGATCCCTGAGAAACTATAGCAGCACATTATAATGGATTTCGTAACCGGCCTGCCGGACTCCGATAGATATAACGCTACGCTTAATGTAGTAGATCGGCTAAGCAAAGAGCGCCATTTCATCCCCTGTCGAGCTAAGGATAAAGGAACTACTGCGGAAGAAACGGCGAGAATGTTGATCCAATACGTATAGAAGCACTATAGGCTGCCGGACACTATTACTACGGATAGGGGTCCTCAATTTACAGCCGAAGTATAGAAAGCTATCAACCGAGCTCTCGGAATTTGTAGAAAGCTCAGCACAGCCGCTTATCCTTAAACTGACAGTCAGTCTAAAGTAGCTAACCGCGAGATAGAACGATATCTGCGAACCTTCTGCGGCTATTATTAAGAAGAATGGGTTAAGGTGTTGCCGATAGCCGAGTTCTGCGCCAACTCGGCACTGTCTAAGGCCACCTTGCTGGCGCCATTCGAGATAACTTACAGTTACCTTCTAAGAATAAGTTTCCAGCCGCCGAACAAACCCAGCTCCGAGGAACTATCCACCGCTACGTCGTTAAAGAGGGTCACCGCTGCCGCGGCTAAAGCACTTAAGGCTCAAATGGAAGAAGCTATTAAGGTAGCGAAGAAAGCGATGGAATCGACTTAGAAGAAGATAGTAACTCAAGCTAATAAGAAGCGGTTACCAATAGAATTCGAGGAAGGCCAAAAGGTGTAGCTTAACACGCAAAACCTAAGGCTAAAAGGGAACGCCAAGCTCAACCCCTGCTACGTAGGTCCGTTTACGATAGTAGAAAAGAGATCGCCGGTGACTTATCGGCTCCAGCTGCCAAAGGCGTTCCGGATCTACGACGTTTTCCATTTAGATCTGCTAAGCTTAGACCCTGAAAACGGTCTGCTACGACAAGGGTTCGCCGAACCCCTGCCAATCGAGATGGACGGTAAGGAAGAAGAGTAGGAGGTGGAAGATGTAATAGACGTAAAGAAGATAAGGGGGTCCATCAAAGCGAAGATCTCGTAGAAGGGGTGGCCGGAAGACTACGAATAGTATCCGATTAAGAACCTGCGAAATTCGGTAGAGCTGCTAGAAGAATTCTACATTCGGAACCTAAAGAAGCTAAAGCCTAAGTGGCTCCGAAGTTGATAGTTCGGAAAGAAGAAAGCTGCGTCCGCTCCACTGGCGCGGAAGCCGATAAAGACAATCGCAACGGTTGCCTTAGGGAGGTCTTCGACGCAGCCACTACCCAGCGGCATAGTAGGTAAAGGCTTTAGTAGAAGAGAAAAAGAAGAAGAAAAACGACGCTGCGGACGGATCTATATAGACCTCCGAGGCGACGCACAGACCAGCCGAGCCGCAGCTTAGAAGACCGCGGATTAGATCAGATAGCGTTGATTATATAAACGCCAAGTAAAGGACTTTAGATGCCAACGATGTAAAAAATGGAAGAAGCGACGAAAAGAACGCTAGTTGTAATAGAAGATAGAAGACGCGACGTCGGCGTTGGAAGGGGTTAGAAGGAGACAAAAAAAAAAAAAAAAAAAAAAGAGAGAGAAGATTTTTGAATAGATAAGGTAGCTAAGCGGTCGAGGGCGACCGCTGGTAAGGGAGGGGGGTGGTGTTACGGCGGCAGAAAGAGGTGGGACAGATTAATAGGGTGGACTATAGATTTCGGCTCAGCCCCTTCCAGGATTTAGGTTCCGGAACAGACCGAGCCGGGCCTTGGCACACCACTATCTATTAAAGCCTACCACCACCACTACGTAGATTCCTTTCCCTCCTCAGTTCGAGATATAGTTATTAAAAAGGCCGTATTGAATCATATCTGCGTGCCCAGATCACTAATCGAGATAGACAGAGAAGAAGAAGAATAGGAGGTAGAGGATATAGTAGACATAAGAAAGATAAGAGGGTCTGTCGAAGCAAGGATCTCGTAGAAAAGATAGCCGGAAGACTATAAATAGTATCCGGTCGAGAATCTCTGAAATTCGGCGGAGCTACTAAGAGAGTTTTATGTCCAGAACCTAAGGAAGCCGAAGCCTAAGTGGCTCTAAAGCTGATTATTCCAGAAGAAGAAGAAGAAAAGCTGCGTCTGCTCTATTAGTGCAGAAGCCGATAAAGACGATCGTAGAAATCGCTAGCCGGTGTCTTCGACTCCACTACTACTACTGCTAGCCAGGACCGGCGGATAATAGCGGTAAGGCCGAGGACGGCGCTACCGCATCGGCACGCTTTGTAACGGTCTTTGCTCTCTGTTACCGCTATCCGCCGACTTGGCCAGAAGGATAATAACGACAAAGAACAAAGCCGACGCTATCAAAGCAGCCTTGCAGTAGCGCCAAAGGCTATAGTAGAAAAGAAAAAGAAGAAGAGATAGCGAGCTGCGGATGGATCTATATAGACATCTGCAGCGGAGCACAGACTGGTTACGCTGCAGCTTAGGTAGCCGCTAGTTCTAATCAGATAGCTCTTCCGATTAGATAGACGCTAAAGTAAAGAAGTCAGATAGCGACAATGTAAGAAGAAAGAAGATAAAAAAGGGGGATAGTTTCGAAATAGAAGAAAGCGAAGAGGTAACGGCAGAATCAAAAAAAAACAAGAGAGAAACAGATAAGTAAGCGGTCGAGGTCGACCGCTGGTAAGGGAGGGGGGTGGTGTTGCGGCTGTTGCGGCAGTGGAAAGGGGTGGGACAGATTAATAGGGTGGACCCTGGATTTTAGCTCGGCCCCTTCCGGGATTTAAGTTCCGGAACGGACCGAGCCGGGCCTTGGCATACCACTACCTATCAAGGCCCGCCTCCACTACTACATAGATTCCTTTCCCTCCTTAGTTCGAGATATAGTCTTCAAAAAGGCCGTATTAAATCATATCTGCGCGCCCGGATTATTATATCTCGAACTTACTCTCTACACTAACCCCGCGCTGCGCGAAAGGGCCTATCGAACCATCCGGAAACCCGAATAACGCATGCGCACCCACACTAACACTAACAACAACCCCCAAGGCACTGTAAGAAGATAGAAGGCTTCTTAGCGGTAGAGAGCAGCGTTACAGGCCGCAGCGGAAAGAGAAAGACTAACAGACCGAGAGATAGGCGTACCAGCATTCTCGACGACGGAACGACCACAGAAGGCCTTACAGAAAAAGAGGTAGACGAAGCGAGAAAAGGCATAGAGGGCTACGCTGAACTGTACGGACGCACGCCGGATAAGATAGGAGAATATCTTACAGAGCACGGAGCTAAGAAGGTGTTTGACATTATTACCTTTATAGAAAAGAGGTTCTATAGGAACATAGAAGAAAACAGACAGTTAAGGGAGGAAGTAGAGACAGTAAGGGCCGAGAAGGAATCGGCAGAAACCATTATCGACATATTAGAGAACTAGGCGGCGAATAGACTGGCGTAGCTAAAGGCGCTAAAGGATCAACTAGCTGACATAGAAGCAGCGATGTCGTCAGCACCGCCACCTCTACATTAAGGATATCGAGAAGAACAAGCAGAGACCGCCTTACCGGCGGCCTATAGTCAAGGTAGCACCTCGATAACATTATTGCCGGACCTACCGGCGTTTAGAGGCAGAGACCCTAAAGACTGGGAAGCGTTTAAGAAGAAGATAAAGAATAAGATGGACCGCGACTACGCCGGAAACAGCGCTAGAGACCGACTAGCGTACCTGGAATCGCGACTAGAAGGTAAAGCTTTTTTGCTAGTAGCAGACCTAGAAGAGGCGACCGCTAAGGAAGCGATTAAAGCGCTAGATCAACGCTTTGGAGACCCATTCCAGAAGAAGACGGCCTGCGAACAGTTGGACAAGATCAACCAGAACCAGCAGACGTTCGAGGAGTTCTACGGTTTGTTTAGAAAATATGCAATTAGGGCCCGAGTAGCAGAAGATAAGCAGCTCCACCTACTAAGACAGAAACTGAGCCCTGAGCTCGCTGCAGCTATAGCCTCGGTGGAAGATGAAGACCTTAAGAGCTTCGTGCATCGAGCGAGGGTCACTGCGAGAAACTTGAACGCTTACGCGAAAGCACGCGAATCGATTTAGAAGACGTCGCCGTTAGCGCAGCCGACGCGAGCCCCTGCGCCCTTCCGACAACGCCCCCAGCAGCCATCGTATCAGTTACAGCGTTCGTCGTTCGTCCCCACCTGCTACACGTATAGAAAACCTGGCTATATCGCTACGAGATGCCAACCAACGGCACAGCAGAAGCAAGAGTATAGAGCAACGAAGCAGCCGCTACCGCCGAGAAAGACTATTCAAGCTATCGAACCGGCTCTGAACGACACTAACAGTGTAGACGGCGGGGTTTAGTTAAGAATTATAGGAAAAGACCAGCTAGACGGATAGGCCCCCTATCCAGCGTAAAAAACAGGGCACCCCTGCGAAAGGCACCGCACCGGAGCGAATCGGCACGAGAAGAAAGCATTAACAGCTGCAGCGATCCGCTCTCGGCAGCTGTAGAAGTAAATACGGAAACGGCTATTATCCTTCCTATTACGATCTACCCTGTTAAGAAGTCGCGCCAAACCCTCCAACTAAAAGCTTTTATCGACACCGGAGCTCTTATTAGCGCGGCGATCCACTACCGGCTGGTTCAGAAGCTGATAAATGGATACGGCTATCTGGTAGAACTGGCGTCGCCGACGCGGATTTCGGCATACAACGGACAAGACACGGAAAGCGTTACGCACTATGTGCCGCTAAAGACCACCTTGGCTGGTCGCACTACAGAAGCGACGTTCCGAATTATAGATATCGGAAGATTTGACATTATTATAGGGCAGAAATAGATAAAGAACTAGAAGGCTATTATTGACGTAGACGAAGGCACGATAGGGTTCAAAACCCTAGGCAACGCCACTGCCGCCACCGACCCGAAAGCTACGGAGTCCGCTAAAGAGGCTCCGTCCGATCATTCCGAACCCCTAGTCACCGTCAGAATAATGAGTTCAGAAGCTATAACGACCCTCGCGAAGTCACCGGATAATAAGATCTACGCTATCTCGATAAAAGACATTAAAGACTACAGGAAGATAATAGCGGAAGAAGAAGCGGACCTACTGGAGGTATTGCCAAAAGAGCTCTACGGTTACGCTAACGTGTTCTCAAAAGCAGACTCCAACCTCCTGCCGCTCCACTGGCCGGAATACGATAATAAGATCAGGTTGAAAGAAGGGGCTACATTGCTAAGAACCGAGCCCCTAAGACGACTGTCGCCGGCCAAATTGGACTAAGTAGAGGTGTTTGTTCGCGAAAACCTGGCGAAGAAGTTCATTACGCCGAGTTCTGCCGAATATGCGTTACCGATTCTTTTCGTAAGAAAACTAGGGGGTAGTCTGCGACTCTACGTAGACTATCGAGGCCTTAACGAGGTCACTAAGAGAGACGTATACCTATTGCTGCTAATTGATGAAACTATACAGCGGGTAGCGAAGGCTAAGTGGTTTAGCAAGCTGGACATCCGCCAAGCGTTCTATCGACTAAGGAACAAAGAAGGGCAGACAGAAGACCTTACGACGTTCGCGACGCGTATAGGCAATTTTAAGTGGTTGGTGATGCCTTTCGGACTTACCAACGCGCCGGCGGTGTGGCAACGCTTTATAAACCACACCTTTATAGACATGTTGGAACGGTTCGTGTTGCGGCGGTGGAAAGGGGTGGGACTGGATAATGGGGCGGACCCTGGAATTTCGGCTCGGCCCTTCCGGACCGAGCCGGGTCTTGGCACGCGCGCCGCCCCCCTTAAAGCGCGCACCCACCACCACATAGATTCCTTTCCCTCCTTAGTTCGAGATATAGTTATCAAAAAGGCCGTATTGAATTATATCTGCGCGCCCGGATTATTATATCTCGAACTCACTTATCACACCACTACCCGCGCTGCGCGAAAGGGCCCGTTGAATCATCCGGCCACCTGAATAACGCACGCGCACCCAACAACACCAAATCAAACCACATCAGCACCGTAAGAAAGCAATAGAGGGCTTCTTAACGGTAGAAGGCGGCGTTACAGGCTGCAGCGGTAAGAGAAAGACTGACAGACCGCGAGATAGACGCACTAGCATCCTCGATACCGGAGCGATCGATAAAGGCCTTACAGAAGAAGAGGCAAACGAAGAGAGAAAGGGCATAAAAGACTATACAGAACTATATGCGCGTACGCCGGACGAGATAGGGAAATATCTTACAGAACACGGAGCTAGGAAGGTGTTCGACACTATCACCTTTATCGAAAAGAAATTCTACAAGACCATAGAAGAGAACAGACAGCTGAAGGAAGAAATCGAAGCATTAGCTGCTAAGAAGGCAGCTTCCGACACTACCATCGAAGTAATAGAAGAAGCAGCCGCGAAGCGACTGGCTTAACTGAACGAAATAAGGACTTAACTGCAGGAAGCACAGACGGCGGAACCAATAACGTCGCCGTCGCCCCAGGCACGCCATCAGGCGCCGACGACGCAGCAGCGCCAGCGAGAAGACCAGACTGACTACGGCTCACCGGCCGCGTTCAGTCAAGGTGGCACGTCGATAACGCCATTACCCGACCTACCGGCATTCCGCGGAGGAGACCCTAAAGATTGGGAAGAATTTAAGAAGAAAATAAAGAATAAGATTGACCGCGACCTCGCCACCAGCAGCGAGGCAGACCGATTAGCCTACCTAGAGGCTCGACTAGGAGGCGAAGCCTTCTCTTTAGTAGGCGACCTAGAAGATGTAACTGCTGACGAAGCGATTAAGGCACTGGATTAGCGATTTGGCGACCCGTTCCGAAAGAAGACGGCTCGCAGCAAGATGGACGAAATCACGCAGAACAAGCTGCCGTTTGAGGAATTTTACGGAGAATTCAGAAAATATGCTATTAGAGGGAAAATTTCGGAAGATAAGCAGATGCACCTGCTAAGGAAGAAGATGAACCCCCGGCTCGCCGCGGGCTTGGATTCAGTAGAAGACGAAGATCTACAGAGCTTCGTGCACAGAGCGAGAGTTACAGCAAGAAATCAGAAGCTGTACAGCAGACCGGCGACCGACGACTAAGAAAAGCAGTCACCATCGGCGAAGCGATCCCCTGCCCCTTTCCCTTTTCGACGAACCCAACAGCAGTTATTATATTCACTACGATCGGGATTCGTCCCTACATGCTACGTATGTAGAAAGCCTGGTTACATCGCCACTAGGTGCCAGGCGACGACGCAGCAGAAGCAGGAATATCGAGCGACGAAGCCGCCGCCGAGAAAGACCATCTAAGCTATCGAAGCGGCGCTGAACGATACTAACAGTGTGGATAGGGGGGTGCAATTAAGGATTATAGGAAAAGACCAGCTGGACGGATAGGCCCCCCACCTAGCATAAACGATAGGGCACCACCGCGAACGGCGTCGTTACACGAAGGAAGTATTAACAGCTGTAACGATCCACTGTCAGCGGCGGTGGAAACGCACACGGAAACAGCTATTATCCTACCGATCACTGTCCACCTACGTAACGAATCGAGCCGACCCCTTAAGCTGAAAGCGTTTATTGATACAGGGGCGCTTATCGGAGCAGCGATCCACTATCGGCTGGTTCAGAAGCTGATAAAGGGATATGGCTATCCAGTGGAATTGGCGTCGCCGACGCGAATATCGGCATACAATAGGCAAGACACGGAAAGCGTTACGCACTACGTGCTGCTGAAGACTACATTGGCTGGCCGCACTACGGAAGCGACGTTCCGAATCATAGATATCGGAAGGTTTGACATTATTATAGGGCAAAAGTGGATAAAGAACCAGAAAGCCATCATTAACGTAGGTAAAGGAACGATCGGATTCAAAGCCAGTAAACCGGCCACCGTCGTCGTCGCCGGACCCGAAGCGACGAACGACGAAACGGCTCCGCCACCCTCTGCTAAGCCTGCGCCAACGATCGGAATGATAAGCTTAGAAGCATTGACAACCCTCGCGAGGTCGCCGGACAACGAGATCTACGCCATCTTAATGAAAGACATCGAAGATCACTGTAGGATAATGGCGGAAGAAGAAGCAGATCCGTTGGAGGTGTTGCCAAAGGAGCTCTACGATTACGCTAACGTCTTCTTAAAAGCCGACTCCAACCTCCTACCGCTCCACCGACCGGAATACGACAACAAGATCCTACTGAAAGAAGGGGCCGCGCTGCCGAGAACAGAGCCCCTAAGACGACTGTCGCCAGCTGAACTGGACTAGGTGGAGGTATTTGTTCGAGAAAACCTAGCGAAGAAGTTCATTACGCCAAGCTCCGCCGAATACGCGTCGCCGATCCTTTCGTACGGAAACCCAGAGGCGGTCTCCGAGTGTGTATAGATTACCGAGGCCTCAATAAGGTCACCAAGAGAGATGTGTATCCGCTGCCGCTGATTAATGAGACTATACAGCGAGTGGCGAAGGCCAAGTGGTTCAGCAAGCTGGATATCCGCCAGGCGTTTCACCGGCTAAGGAACGAAGAAGGGCAGACGGAAGACCTTACGACGTTTGCTACGCGTATAGGCAACTTTAAGTGGCTAGTAATGCCATTCGGACTCACCAACGCACCAGCAGTGTGGCAACGCTTTATAAACCACACGTTTATAGACATACTGGAGCGGTTCGTGTCTATCTATTTGGACGACATTCTTATCTATACGGATAGAACAAGAGATCAGCACACGGAACACGTCGAAAAGGTGCTAGAGAGGCTCCGAGAGGTAGGACTGAACGCGGATACGAAGAAAAGCGAGTTCTACCAGAAGGAAGTCAAATACCTTAGTCTTATCGTCGGACGAGAAGGGATCCGGATAGACCCCTTAAAGGTCGCCGCTGTAGCGGAATAGAAACAACCGAAATCCGGAAACACTATGCAGATCAGAGCGTTTCTCGGATTCTGCAGCTATTACCGACGGTTTATCAAGGACTTTAGCAAGATAGCGAGACCCCTAAATGAAGCGCTAAAGAAAGAGGCTAAAGGCCTATAGAACGAGAGGTGCACAGAGGCTTTTCATCGGCTGAAAGAAGCAGTAGCTTCGGCGCCAGTCCTGGCACACTTCCGACCGGAAAAGACGATCTATATAGAGACGGACGCTTCCGACACTGTAACCGCAGGCGTCCTTTCTCAATATAGTGACGACGAAACCCTCTATCCGGTCGCTTTCTTTAGCAAGTCCATAACCGAGGCTAAACGGAACTACGCCATTTACGATAAGGAGCTGCTGGCCATTATTCAGGCTTTCGAGGAGTGGAAGCCAGAGCTTATAGCTAGAAAGAGCACGGTCCAGGTCCTCACGGACCACTAGTCGCTGACCTACTTTATAAAGACGCAGAAGCTCTTACGCCGCTAAGCTCGGTAGGCCGCCTACTTGTTAGGGTTCGACTTTAAGATCAACTATCGACCAGGAGCTCAAAACGGAAAGGCTAACGCGCTGACGAGGCGCGAAGGAAAAACCAGCCGAGCGAAGGAAGATCCAAACATGTTCCAGAAGGTGTTGACCGAACGGATAGTAGACGCCGAGGTGTTAAAGGAAGCAGGCATCTGCGCAGTGGAGCCGCCGACGGCAGAAGAAACGCTTTACGAGAAAGTGGAGCGGCTTAATCAGCAGCAGAAGCTTGGCAAGACGGGCTTAGGGAAGCTAATAGTTCCGGAAGAACTGATAACTAAGGTCGTCCAGTTGGTCTATAGCTCGAAGGACGTCAGACACGCTGGTTCAAAGAAGACGATGGAAGCAGTAAAGACGATCTACTAGTTTCCGCGAATATATAAGCGGATCTACCGGTTTATCGGCAATTGCTACGTGTGCCGAGCCGCGAAGCCACATTACGGTCTTCCAGCCGGTCTACTGAAGCCGCTTCCGATCCCCGAGAAGCCGTAGCAGTACATTACGATAGATTTCGTAACAGGACTGCCGGATTTGGACGGTTACGACGCTACGCTTAACGTAGTGGATCGACTGAGTAAAGAACGCCACTTTATCCCCTACCGAGCGAAAGATGAAGGAACCACTACGGAAGAAACAGCAAAGATGCTAATCAAGCACGTATGGAAGCACTACGGTCTGCCGGACACTATCACTACGGATAGGGGCCCTCAATTCACTGCCAACGTTTGGAAAGCGATCAATTAAGCCCTCGGAATCCGTAGATAGCTCAGCACGGCAGCTTACCCTTAGACCGACAGTCAGTCGGAGGTAGCTAACTGCGAGATAGAAAAATATCTACGGATCTTCTGCGGACACCACCAAGAAAAGTGGGTTAAGATGCTGCCGATGGCCGAATTCTGCGCAAACTCAACACGGTTAGAAGCTACGTCGCTGGCGCCGTTCGAGATAACTTACGGTTATCTTCCGAGGTTAAGCTTCTATCCGCCGAACGACCAGCTGCCGGAGTTTTCCACCGCTACGTCGTCGAAGAGAGTAGCCGCCGCGGCGGCAGAAGCACTGCGATCTTAGATGAAAGAAGCGATCAAAGTGGCGAAAGAAGCGATGGAATCGTCTTAGAAGAAGATAGTAGCTCGAACTAATAGAAAGCGATCGCCGATAGAATTCGAAGAAGGTCAAAAGGTATAGCTCAACACGAAGAACCTAAGACTAAAAGGCAACGCGAAGCTTAACCCGCGCTACATAGGTCCGTTTAAGATAATAGAAAAGAGGTCGCTGGTAACTTATCGACTCGAGCTGCCAAAGGCGTTCCGGATCCACGACGTTTTCCATTTAGACCTGCTAAGCTTAGACCCTAAAGACGGTCTTCCGGAGCAGGGGTTCGCTAAACCCCCGCCGGTTAAGATAGAAGATAGTGAAGAAGAGTAGGAGGTAGAAGACGTAATAGACATAAAGAAGATAAGGGGATCCATCAAAGCAAGAATCTTATAGAAGGGTTAGCCGGAAGACTATAAATGGTATCCGATCGAGAACCTCCGGAATTCGGCGGAGCTGCTGGAAGACTTTTACAGGCAGAACCCGACGAAGCCGAAGCCGGAATAGCTCTAAAGACTCCTTCCGGAAAGAAGAAGACGAAAGCTGCGTCCGCTCTACCGGCGCAGAAGCCGATAAAGGCGATCGTCGCCTTCGGGGAGGTCTTCGACGGCCGTGCAGGCGCGGGAAGCTCCCTGCCGCCGACTGCGTCGGCGGCGATAACTTTGTAGGATAAAAAAGGAAGAAGAAGAAGAAACGGCGCTGCGGACGAACCTATATAGACCTCCGAGGCAACGCACAGACCGCCCAAACAGCAGCTCAGATGGCGAACGGCTTAGATCAGATAGAGCCGATTACATAAACGCCAAGTAAAGGACTCCAGATGCGGACGATAACAAGGTAAGGTAGCGGAGCTGCTAAAGGACTTTTACGTGCGGAACCCGAAGAAATCGAAGCCGGAATGGCTCTGAAGCCGATGCGGAAGAAAAGGAAGAATGCTACGTCCGCTCCACCGGCGCGAAAGCCGATAAAAACGATCGTAATGGCTCCAGGCAGATCGTAGCGGTCGGCAGGCCGCGCACGCCGTAGCGTGCCAGCGCCGCCGCCCCCCCTGCGATAGAGTGCTAACTTCGGTAGAGAAAGAAAAGAAGAAGAAACGGAGCCGCGGACGGATCTATATAGACCTCCGAGGCAACGCACAGACCGCCCAGACCGCAGCTCAGATAACCGAACGGTTCAGTTCAGATAGCGCCGATCACATAAACGCTAAGTAAAGGACTTCAGACGCCGAAGATATGAGAAATGGAAGAAGCGACGAGAAGAACGTCGTTTTCGACGGAAGAAAGACGAGGTAACGTCAACTTCGAGGGGGATTTCAAAAAAAAAAAAAAAAAAAAGGTAGAGATTTTTTTTTTTTTTTGGATGGATAGACTGACTAAGCGGTCGAGGGCGACCGCTGGTAAGGGAGGGGGGTAGTGTTGCGGCGGTGGAAAGGGGTGGGACTGGATAATGGGGCGGACCCTGGAATTTCGGCTCGGCCCTTCCGGACCGAGCCGGGTCTTGGCACGCGCGCCGCCCCCCTTGAAGCGCGCACCCACCACCACATAGATTCCTTTCCCTCCTCAGTTCGAGATATAGTTATCAAAAAGGCCGTATTGAATCATATCTGCGCGCCCGGATCAGTTCGTGTCTATTTACCTGGACGACATCCTTATCTATACAGATAGGACGAGAGAGCAACACACAGACCACATCGAGAAGGTGTTGACTAGGCTCCGTAAGGCCGGACTAAACGCGGACACGAAGAAGAGCGAGTTCTATCAAACTAAGGTCAAATATCTCGGTCTTATCGTTAGAAGAGATGGAATTTGTATGGACCCCTTAAAGGTCGCCGCCGTCGCCGAATGGAAGCAGCTAAAACCTGGAAATACTACGCAAATCAGGGCGTTCCTCGGCTTCTGCAGCTACTATCGACGGTTTATTAAGGACTTTAGCAAGATAGCGAGACCCCTAAACGAGGCACTAAAGAAAGAGGCCGCCGGCCTATAGAATAAGAAGTGCACGGAAGCTTTCGTACAGCTGAAAGAAGCAGTAGCCTCTACGCCAGTGCTAGCGCACTTCCGACCGGAAAAGACGATCTACGTAGAAATGGACGCTTCCGACACAGTGACGGCAGGGGTCCTTTCTTAATATAGTAACGACGAAACTCTCCATCCAGTCGCTTTCTTTAGCAAGTCAATAAGCGAAGCTAAGCGGAACTACGCCATCTACGATAAGGAGCTGCTGGCGATCATTCAGGCCTTCGAGGAGTGGAAACCGGAGCTTATAGCTGGAAAGAGCACAGTCCAGGTTCTTACAGACTACCAGTCGCTAACCTACTTTATAAAGACGCAGAAGCTCTTACGCCGCCAAGCTCAGTAGGCCGCCTACTTATTAGGATTCGACTTTAAGATTACATATCGACCGGGGGCTAAAAACGGAAAGGCGGACGCGCTGACGCAAAGAGAAGGAAAAACAAGCTGCGCAAAAGAAGATCCGAACATGTTCCAGAAGGTGTTAACCGAGCGGATAGTAGACGCAGAGGTGTTGAAAGAGGTAGGGGTCTGTGCAGTAGAGCCGGCCCCTAAAGAAGAGACGCTCTACGAGAAGGTGAAGCAGCTTAACCAGTAACAGAAACTCGGCAAAACCGGTTCAGGGAAGCTAATAGTTCCGGAAGAACTAATTACGGAGGTCATCCAGCTGGTCTATAGCTCTATAGACGTTGGTTACGCCGGCTTAAAGAAGACGATAGAAGCTATAAGGACGGTCTACTAGTTTCCGCGGATCTACGAACAGATCTATCGATTTATCGCTAATTGCTACGTATGCAGAGCTGCGAAGCTACGTTACGGCCTTCCGGCAGGCTTATTAAAGCCACTTCCGATCCCTAAGAAACCATAGCAGCATATTACGATGGACTTCGTAACCGGCCTGCCGGATTCCGATAGATATAACGCTACGCTGAACGTAGTGGATAGGCTAAGCAAAGAGCGCTATTTCATCCCCTGTCGAGCTAAGGATAAAGGAACTACTGCAGAAGAAACGGCGAGAATGTTGATTCAACACGTATAGAAGCACTATAGCCTGCCGGACACTATTACTACGGATAGGGGTCCTTAATTTACCGCCGATGTGTAGAAAGCTATTAACCAAGCCCTCGGAATTTATAGAAAGCTTAGCACCGCCGCTTACCCTCAAACTAACGGCTAATCAGAAGTGGCCAACTATAAGATAGAGAAATATCTACGGATCTTCTGCGGCCACTATTAAGAAGAATGGGTCAAGGTGTTGCCGATAGCCGAGTTCTGCGCCAACTCGGAACTGTCTAAAGCTACCTCGCTGGCGCCGTTTGAGATAACGCACGGCTATCTTCCGAGGATAAGTTTTCAGCCGCCGAGCGAACCCAGCTCCGCGGAACTATCCACCGCTACGTCGTCAAAGAGAGTCGCCGCCGCGGCGGCGGAAGCGCTCTAATCTCGGATAGAAGAAGCAATCAAAGTAGCGAAAGACGCGATGAAATCGGCTTAGAAGAAGATAGTGACTCGAGCTAATAGAAAGCGGTCGCCGATAGAATTCGAGGAAGGTCAAAAGGTCTGGCTCAATACGCGAAACCTAAGACTAAAAGGCAACGCCAAGCTCAATCCGCGCTACGTAGGTCCGTTTACGATAGTGGAAAAGAGGTCGCCGGTAACTTATCGGCTCCAGCTACCGAAATCGTTCCGGATCCACGATGTTTTCCATTCCGATCTACTAAGCCTGGACCCTAAGAACGGTCTGCCGCAGCAGGGGTTCGCCGAACCCCCACCAGTCGATATAGACGATAATAAAGAAGAGTAGGAGGTGGAAGACGTAATAGACGTAAAGAAGACGAGGGGGTCCATCAAAGCGAGGATCTCGTAGAAGGAGTGGCCGGAAGACTATAAATGGTATCCGATCGAGAATCTCCGGAATTCGGCGGAGCTGCTAAGGGACTTTTACGCGCAGAACCTGGAAAAACCGAAGCCAGCGTAGCTCTGATGCCGACAATAGAGACACGTCCGCTCTACCGGCGCGGAAGCTGATAAAGGCGATCGTGCTTCTGGAATTGATAGCTCCAGGCACTACCACGTCGGTCGGCGACCGCGTAGTAGGTAAAGGCTTTAGTAGAAGAGAAAAAGAAGAAGAAAAACGGCGCTGCGGAAAGATCTATATAGACCTCCGAGACGACGCACAGACCAGCTACGCCGCAGCTCAGATGGCCACGGCTCGGATCAGATGGCACGGATCAGGCGCACCGATCACATAAACGCCAAGTGAAAGACTTCAGATGCCGATAATGTAAGAAATTCAAGAAGCGATAAAGAGAATGTTGTTTTTGATAGAAGACGGAAGAGGTGACATCACTGTGGGAGGGGATTTTCGAGAAAGAGACGATGAATCAAAAAAAAAAAAGTGGAGATTTTAGGATGGATGGGGTGACTAAGCGGTCGAGGGCGACCGCTGGTAAGGGAGGGGGGTAGTGTTGCGGCGGTGGAAAGGGGTGGGACAGATTGATGGGGTGGACCCTGGATTTTGGCTCGGCCCCTTCCGGGATTTAAGTTCCGGAACGGACCGAGCCAGGCCTTGGCACACCACCACCTATCAAGGCCTGCCTCCACCACCATATAGATTCCTTTCCCTCCTCAGTTCGAGATATAGTCTTCAAAAAGGCCGTATTGAATCATATCTGCGCGCCCGGATCAGCGGCGGCAGAAAGGGATAGGACTGAGTAATAGGGTAGACCCTCGGAATTTCGGCTCGGCCCTTCCGGACCGAGCCGGGCCTTGGCAAGCCACCCCTAAAGCTCTCACCCACCACCACATAGATTCCTTTCCCTCCTCAGTTTGAGATATAGTTATCAAAAAGGCCGTATTGAATTATATCTGCGTGCCCGGATCAGTAGTCTAGATAACTCGTAAAAAAGGTCGTTAGTTACATAAGCTGGATTTAGAGTAACCATAAGTAGGTATCTTATAAGGAGAAGAGTCCTAGAGATTGTCCCTCGAGCAACTATATATATAATTAAGAGTACTAAACAGATAGATCGACAGATGAGCTTGACTCCAAAATTGGCGACATAAGCCCCAGTTGTTTTCTCCAATCTAGCGTTAACTAGTGTAGCTAGGTAGTTATCTTGTGTTAGAATTCCCGGTTCGTCCCGTTGGACACTGGCTCGTTGGAGGGGGGTCTGGAGCGAAGTGGAACCGACGGGCTCCAGCATTTTCCCTGCATGCAGGCCGCACCAGATGCCTGTTATGTTTGCTGCGACACCGAGCTTCCTTCTCCCGAACGGGTCGCGGAGTGTGGGAGATGTGTGCCGCATCGGACGGATGGTGGGAAGGAAGTGAGTGCACGTCTTCTTCTGCGCACGCACAGCAGACAGGCGGTGGCCATGGCCGGGACGCAGGCGGCGGCCGGGTCTGAGCCGAAGCGCGTTCACACGTACATGTGTTAGTGAGGTCGATCCAGAAGTGCGGGCATGGAGTTCGCGGGCGGGCCAGAGCCAGGATCGCCCACGGCCGATGCTCTGCTGGCCGCGCACCTCACCCTGGAGGGTTCTTTCCTGTCGGACGAAGGATGGGAACGTTGAGGCGAACTCTCGAGGACGGGCGCGAGAAGCGTCCATGAGGCATATGTAGCGTATCGTGGCACACGCAACGCGGCCGACCGACAGAGCCCCCCAAGCGCGCTCCCTCTGCTCTGTGGGCCAGCACGAAGCGACGCTGAATGGACGTCGACGATTCCAATTTTAGTGCCAAACCTTAAGCACGCTCGACTCTCGCCGTCCGTCAGTGCAGTGCAGTGCGGCACGACGAAGGATCGTGGACGCCACCGCCCACCACGCTGTGTCCTGCACCACCGGCGGCCATCCGCCCGGCAGCGACGCTGACTCCGGAGCGACTGCGGTGCCTGCGCCCGGCGAGAGTGCGGGTGAGAGTGAGAGTGAGGGTCCGAGCGAGGGTGAGAGTGAGGGTCCGAGTGAGGGTGAGAGTGAGGGTCCGAGTGAGGGTGAGGGTGAGCGTGAGCGTGTGCACCGCCGCAACTGCGTTACCGGTGAAAGGGCGTGACCAGCGCTGGACAGACCGACCGACCTTCGCCCAACTTTGCACGCTCCGCACGCTCCGCGCGCGGCGGAAGACGCATTCGCATCGCCCGCATTTGCCGGCACCCGCCACACGACTGCCACACGCCGCACCGCGCCGCGTCCTCGCCCGTGCCCGGAGCGGCCGCTGGATGCGCTGGATGCCGACTCACGCGGCGACAGCTTTCTCGCGACCGCTGGCCCACGGCCGGCTCCAGCACGGAACGGACGGCCGGCCGGACTCGCAGCGTGCAGCAGTGCCGCCGTGCCGTGCGCGCGCCAGCACCTGCCATGGAGCAGCCGCAGAACATGATGGGCGATTTGATGGCCCAGGCCATGCAGAGGCCACAGTCGGGGTGAGCCGCGCTCGATCGCCTCCCCGCCCGCGCGGAACGAGTGCGTACTGACCGACGGCGGACAGGAACATGCAGCAGCAGTTGCACGCGCGAATCGTCTCAGACCTGCGGCAGAGCTCGGCGGGATTCAATGGCTCCTGGCAGGCCACCCACGACCCCCGAGACCGCGCCCAGCGCATTATGCAGCTGTGAGTGCGGCCCACTGTCTTTCTTTGTTTGGCCCCGCGCAAAGCCGGCCCCGCCACCGCCTTCACCGCCGCTGACCCCGTGTAGCCTGACCCAGCTGCGCAGCCTCAACGACGACATCAGCACCTGCCTCAACATCGCCCAGAAGTGGGAGCTGCGCACGTTCCAGGAATCGCAGAGCAAGGATGAATACGTGCAGCGCATGAACATGAAACTCAAGGAGATCCACGGCCGGCGGCAGCAGCAAAACCTTCCGCTGGGCGCGCAGAACCCGGCTCTGATGCAGCCTGGCCCGATGGGCAACGGCAATATGATGCGCCCAGCCGGCATGATGGGCGCACTCCCCAACATGCCCAACGCCATGAGCAACGTCGGCAACGTCGGCATGAACTTCCAGAACGGCGGCATGGCCATGCCGCCCAACCAGATGGGCGCTGGCAACCCCATCTTCCCCGCCCATCTCCAGCGCCCGATGCAAGCGTCGCCGGTCAATCTCCAAGCCCCGCAAGGCACACTCGACCCTTCCGCTCTCATGCAGCAGCCGCAGCAATCGAACTCGCAGCAATCTCCCCCGCCCATGGGCCAGCAGAATCAGCAACAGCCGACCACCCTGGGCCACCCGAAGCCCGGTATGAACTTGACCATGCAGCACCAGCAGCAGATCCACGCCTTGGCCAAGCAAATGTCCGATCGAATACCGGAAGAGCAAAAGAACCTGATGCGGCAGAAGTTTCTATCCCAGATGAACCCCCAACAACGACAGCACCTACAGCAGCAGCTCGGCAACACGGACCCGTTGATGCGCTTCTTCCTCAACAAGGCCAAGGAACAGGTCACTCGACAGGCCATGGCCAAGATCGACATGTCGATGGGCAGCAACATGATGCAGATGGGCAACAACATGCCGCCGCGACCGCAGTCTCAGACCAATGGACAGGGCATCGACTTCTCCGCCATTCTCGGTCAGCAAGCGAACGCCGTCAAGTCTGCCGATGCTGGCGAGCAGGTCGTGCCCGCCAGCAACAACAACAACAACAACATCAATGCCAGTATGGGAACCGCCAATCAGATGAACATGCCGCAGAGCATCAACCCGCAACTGCTTGCGAATCAAGGTGGCCAGGCTAACAACGCGTTCGACCCACAGCACCTGTTGTCGCAGCCAGGTGCACAGGATCGAGAGCGTCTACAGAAGCAGCACATGGCGCAGATGGACGCCATGCGCAGGCGGCAGGCCACTTTGCAGGGACAGCCCGGGGGCTTGCATACGCCGAATTCTTTTAACAATGGCCCTGGTGGCCAGGCTAACAGCCCAGCCATGTCGATGCTCAACCGGCCGATGGTGCCTCCTGGCCAGACCACTCCCGGAACACCGCAGCCAAACCGCCAACAGCAGACGCCACAAACTCCGATGACCAACGCGAATCAGCAGCTGATGCAGCATCACCAGAATATGCTGAATCAGAACAATCAGCAGAATCAGCAGCACCAGATGGGTCCGGGTCAGAACGGCATCAATCACCAGCAATTGCAACAGCTGTTGGCTCGCGTCCCGCCTCAATTCCGAGAGAAGCTCCAGCAAATGCCCCCTCAGCAAATGGCCATGATGCTTCAAAGGTTCAAGCAGCAGTCTGGAGACAGACCCCCCGGCCAAGCTTTCCAGCCTGGACCGCCTGGCTCGCAAGCGATGCCGAACATGATGGCACAGCAGAACCAAATGCCTCAGCAGATGGGCAATGCCATGCCAAATTTCAATGTTCCGCCGCAGGCCAATGCGAATCAACCGAACCATTCCGTGGCTACTGATCCACAGGCTTTGGCAAGGCAGCAGCAGCAGCAGCAGATGTTGAGGATGCGATTCCAGCTTGCAGACAGCAAGCCGTTCCCGAAGCAGTACCAAGTCAACTTGGGAGTGAACCTCCCGGCCAACATCAATACATGGCTACAACTCAAACAATTCATTCACCAAAACACCGGTTCAGTACCCCCAAGCACACTGCAGAAGGTGGTGGTGATGCAAAAGCAGTGGATCGAGGAGAACAAACAGGCCATCAACGCCGAGCTTCACAAGATCATCCAGCAGCGAGGCGGCATACAACAGCAGCAGGCGCAACAGCAGAGTGGCGCGCCACAGCCTTCGTCCATGTCGATGCCTACCCAACGGGCGCCGGCAGCTCAAATGGTCCCACAGGCTCCCATGGTACCTCCAGCCCAAGCAGGCAACGCTATGCTGCAGAGACAAGCTCCTTCTGCAGAGGACATTGCCATGTTCCGCCAAAGGTTTCCTCAGACAGCCGGTATGTCTGATGAAGACATTCGTCGCATGCTCTACAAACGACGTATGGAACAAATGCGAGCCCAGCAAGCGCAGGCCCTGGTGCAGCAATCCCAGCAACAGCCTTCTGGACAGACACCACAGATGCAGAGGCCGAACCAAACACCACAGATGCCAAATGGAACTCAGGCCGCGCAACGGACGCCACAGCAAGCGACCGTCCAGCCATCTCAACCCGGCTCGCAAAAGCCCAACCAGCAGAGTAACGATGACGTTTTTGAGATTCCAAGCATGAATTCTCAGCCGCCGCAAGCGGTTCCCATGCAGGCTACACTGTCGCAACAGCGTCCACTTCCGAATCTGTCGCCGGAGCAATTGGCAACACTACCCGAACCTCAGCGAAGAGCTTATCAATCACGTTTGCAAGCGGAATCGATCCGTAAAGCACAGGGCCAGCTTGTTACGCCTACAATGCCGAACACGCAGAATGGCCAGGCCGTTCAGCAGATGCAAGCGGGCGCGCAGAAGCAACAGGAGATCGCTCAAAAGATCACGGCGATGATGGCGGAAGTGCAAAAGGCGAATCCAAAAGGTCCCGCCATTCCTTATGACCCGGCCGATGTGGAAGCTGCTCGACAGTCGCTGACGCGGCTGTATAAACCGCTTGAGGCGATGAGTAAGACCTATCTCTTCGCCATGACTGTCGGGCTCGAACAGCGTCTGAGGGAGGTTATGCGGGCCAAGGTCATCGTCAACCAGAACGCTTCCGATGATCAAGGAACGATGAAAGGCTATTATTCCGTCTCCCTTGAACAGCTGAAGGAGATCGAAAGAAATGTCAGTGCGTACATGAGCGAGTTAAAGAGCAAGCAGATGGCTGCCAAATCGGCGGGCGTGGGAGCTATGAAGCCGCAAGGGCACAATCGGAAGGCGTCTGCTAGCCTCAAGGCCCCTCCGGCGCCCACAGAGAACAAGACCTTTGATTGGGCACATCCAAGCCCTCAAGGGGTGCCCAAGTATGGTCAGAACCAACTGACCCCCGACAAGCTCAAATTTCCACCACAGAAGAAGCGCAAGACTGGCCAACCCGATAACCACGACTCCGCACCTGCAACCCACGCAGCGACATCTACAGCAGCTGGCGCAAGTCCCGCACTGGTAAACGGCAAAATTCAAAGCCCCGAGGAGGTCAAAAAGGCCCAGCAAATCAAGCTGGATGCCGGCAGGGACGCACAGGCGAAGAAGTTCCGCTGTAAAGATGCCAGTTGTGAGGCCTCGCTCAAGGGCTTCGACACGGAAGAACAGCTCACACGGCATGTTCAAGCTCAACACCAGCCAATCGAGAACCCTCTTGATTTCCTGGTGTCGAATGCCGCGGCATCACTCGGGGTGGATCTCGATGGCACGCCGCTCCCGAAGTCCGAGCCGGCATTCACCAGGCCTCTGCCCGCGTCGCAAAGGCCACGTGCAACGGTCAAAGATCTGAATCCGGGCGATCTGACCAAAATGGAAGCCGACCAAGTCGCCAAGGGCATGGTATCGAATGCGGTCAAGGATAAGATTGCCAAGAAGCAGGCAGAGATGGACGCTGCAGCCAGGGCGGACGCCGAATCCGCAAAAGAGCAGACGATGCTGGAGGCCATGGCGCAAAAGCTCGACATTCCTCTGCCCGGCGGGGAGCCCACCGTCTCTGGCGCTGACGTGGATCGGGAATGCGTGGACTGGGGCCCGATCGACGTCGGAATGGATGCGACGGGCCTTCCCGGCGATGGGTCCGCGGATCTCACCGAGGAGGATCGTCAGATCGCAGACTTCGCATTGGGACCGTGGGTACTTGTCGACCCCGATTCGCAAGACCTGGTGTTCAAGCGAATGCGAGACCCCCCGGACTCGGATACCTCGCCCGAACTGACGCCGAGCGAGGGCTCACAGAGCAGTCGGGCGAGCGATGTGTCGCAGAACGACAGTATGAGGTTCATGATCATGATCAAGAACGAGGCTGCAGACCTGTGGGGCACGGGTGAACCGGGTCTGGTTGCGCAAAACATGATTCCGATGTACGAACGCATCCAAAACATGCTGAAGGACGGCGAAGACGCCGCGATGGGCGGAGTCGAGCCCGACAAGGAGGACGGCAGCCCGAAGAAAAGGAAGGCCGATGACGCGTGGGACCTGCCTTTGAGTGACTTCATGGACGACTTCTGGAACGGATCGTAGGAAGAAAGAGATGCCATGCACAGCTCGGCCGATGCGGTGTTGGGGAGGACGGTGTCATTTGGTGTGTACCGGCGCGTGCTTGGACGGAGCTCGGGCGATGTGAAGGAAACCGCACATGATGTGTTCAGGGCGTGCGTGTTGTAGTAGATAATGACGACCATGATTGTCTCCCGCCCGTCGCCCGCGCGTGGGCGGGCGCGGCGAAGGGGGGGTTGATTTTTGACGACATTTGATGGGGCATTTGGTACGAATCAGGAATCGGGCGTGCCTGTGCGCCGCGCTGCTCCTCACGTTGGCCGTGTGTCGTACCCACCGCCGCCGACGCCATCGCCGCCGTCGCGCTGCCCGCACGATGCCCGCCGCCGCCGCCGCCGCCGCCACCGCCCGCGCGTCGCGAGTCCTGCCGTGGCTGCTCCTGGCCGCCTCGCTGCTCGCGGACGCGGCGGCCCCGGCCCAGCACTCGCTACTGACCAGCGCCGCGGCGTGGCTCTGCCTGTGCGTGTTCGCCACGCTGCGGCTCCGACACACACCCCAGCGCGGCGCGAGCTCGTGGCTGGCGCCAGCTCCGGCGCAGAGGCGGTCGTGGGCCGCGGGAGTCCTGCTCGCGCTGGCGCGTCTGTGCGAGCGTGCGGCTGACGGCACGGGCATTTGGTGGGCCAAGGTTGCTTGTCTCCCGCCTGCGCGTCCCAAGCTCTGACTGAGAAGTGTCGCCCAGGCTCTGGTGCCCGCGGTGCTACACGCTCTGGTGCCCGCCGTGCTACACGCCGTGGTGCAGGGCGGCGTGGCTGAATCCGCCTCGCGCGACCGCTCGCCCTCCGATCCCACCAGCCCGCCGCGATCGGGCGCGGCGCCGCGGCCCCAGGCCTCCACCGCCACCCTCGCCGTCCTCACCCTCTCCGGGCTGGTCGCCGTCTCCTCGCACGCCCGCTCCGTCACCGCCGTTGCTCTGGGCTGCTCGTGTGCGGTCCTGGACGGCCTGGCATATCACTTGGTCGAGAGCATAGGGCATGTCTCGAGCCTGCCCGGCCAGCACGGCGGCGCCGTCATCTGCTCCGCGAACGCTCTCCTCGCGCAACCGGCCTCGGCCCGCCCTTCCGACGACGCGTCCTGGGTGTCCGCGCTCAGAGACGTGTCGGCTGCAGGAGCCCTGACGACGGGTGTGGCGGCCATCTGCCTGGAGAAGCTCAGGTTCGGGGGACTGGCATACTATGGCTTGATAGGACAGGCGATGGGGAGCCACTGGGTCTGGGGTCAAAGCATCGTTTCGCTGCTGTACGCCCTTGCCACCGTACTGGTGCATATTGTCACGTTGGGCGCGTTGGTTCTCGTGGTAAGTCTCGTGCCCTCCCCGACCGGCTCGCACTGTCACTGTGCATCATCCCCCGCCCCCCAGCGCGAGCCAGCACCCCGCACGCCGCATTGCAAGGACGGTGACACCCACCACCCTCGCCACCGGCTGACCGTGAATAGATCCAACGGCAGAGTGCATCCTTCGCGAGCCTGATCCCACTTTCGGCCGCCGTCTGCTCCGGGCTTCTTCGGCTCTTTTCTCTCTCGCGGTTATGGTTCGCCGTCTTGTGCACCTGTTCCATCGTCTCGTTTCTTGGTGAACAGGACGCCCTTTCCGGTGGTCCTCGGTTGCGCATGAGATACGGCAGGATCTTGTCATTGGCCGCGTTCACCTCGTTCGCAGTTTTGCTGGTATATCATTTGCACCCGCCGCTTCGCTCTGCAGCATTCGACCTACCGAATCCGACCCAGGAACCGGCCATTCCCGTGCCGCCGAACGAAGCCCTGAGACCACTCGCGTATGGCGATGCCACAATTCATCCCGTGAAGCGATTGATCCACGATGCGCAAATCTCTTGGAATGCGAAAATACAGTCACAATCACAAACGCTGGAAGCCGCGGTCGCAGAGTACAGACGGCGTTATGGGATCCCACCACCACCTGGCTTCGACAAGTGGTATGATTTTGCCAAGAGGCGAGACACACAATTGATTGATGACTATGACACAATCTATCACTCACTTCTGCCGTTCTGGGGCCTTTCTCCGGCAACAATCCGTCAACGCGCGAGGGAGGCGCTCGGGTTTGGCGACAACATGCTCATGGGCGTATTGATCCGAGATGGCAAAACAGTCCACGTTGAAGGCGGTCCCGACTGGCTTCAGCAAGCGACAGTCGGCATGATGGAGTCATTCGTGGAGTCTCTTCCTGACCTGGACCTGCCCTTCAACACACACGACGAGCCGCGAGTGGTCGTTCCACACGACGAGCTTTCCCGATTAATCGACATCGCGCTGACGCAAAACATTCCTGCGGCACAGTCGCAGCGTACACCGAGGAACTCTTTCGCCAAGTCACCCAAGGACATGAACTACAAGAAGCGAATACCAGAGGCCAAGACCACTCGGTTCAATGCGTTTGCTCACCAGCCAACATGGATTCCGTCACGGTTGTCGTGCCCTGCAGACAGCCCTGCCAGAGCATTGGAAGCAGACCTGGCCCAAGACAATATGACCGCCTATGCGCTCGGAGACCTGGGCTTTGTCTACAACCAGACCGCGTTCTCTGACATATGCAACACACCATCTTATGGCGAAAGCCACGGCTTCTTTGATCGTCCCAATGCTTTCAACGTCGTCCACGAGCTGTTCCCTGTGTTCAGCCAAAGCAAAATGTCTTCCTTCCACGACATCCTGTTTCCCAGCCCTTGGTACTGGTTTGGCAAAGTCGATTACAAGGAAGGCTTCGATGTGGCTTGGGAAAAGAAAGCCAACAAGCTCTGGTGGCGGGGAAGCACCACGGGCGGGTTCAGTCGGAACGGTGGCTGGCGACGACAGCACCGGCAGAAGTTTGTTGCCAAAATCAATGCTCTCGATACCGCGAGAGTACTGGAAAGCTCCAAGTCGGCTGCGACGGACAAGGACGGCGACTGGGTGGCCAAGGAGGTGCCGCGAACCGACTTCCAGGATCTGATCGATGTGCATTTCTCGCACATTGGGCAATGTGATCCTGGAGATTGCGATGCGCAGCGAGAATACTTCGGCGTCGCCGATGCGGTCGAGCAGCACGAGGCTTGGAAGTGGAAGTACCTGCTCGACATGGACGGCAATGCTTTCTCGGGACGGTTCTACGCGTTTTTGGAGAGCAAATCCCTGCCGCTCAAAATGGCCGTCTTCCGAGAATGGCACGAAGATTGGATCAAGCCTTGGCTCCACTACATTCCCTTGAGCCTGAAGGCCGATGAGGCTCTGGAGGTGGTCCGATACCTCGACGCCGAGGAGGAAGGCAAGCCGCTGGCCGCTGCCGTCGCGCACGCCGGAAGCGCGTGGGCGCGCAAGGCTTTGCGCAACGAGGATTTCGAAGTCTGGTTCTTCCGCCTGCTGCTCGAATACGCCCGCCTGGTCGATGACGATCGCGACCAGATCGGGTACAGCGGTGCGTAACACACAGAACACCGCTCCCGCCCAGCGCATGCGCATGCGCACCCGAGGTCCTCGCCAATCCTTGTGTTTACGAACGCCGGTCCCGCACATGCTCGCGAGCCGCTTGGCCGAGTCTTCTTCTGCTCGGGGCTGGTCCCTCCGGGGGGGTTCTGTAACTGGGCGAGCTCAGATGAATCCCCTCGCTCCGTCCGGCTCTTCATCATCCCTGGATTCCGCCTCACGTATTACGTATATAACCACCGAGCTGTACAAACAGACAGATCAACTGAGCGGTACAATTTTTTGGGCATCCCCCAACCTGTACAACACATCATTTCTTTTTTTTTTTCTTGAAGCTATCGACTGTATCATCCTTCAATCCCATGCTTCCGTCAGATCGAGAGGCGCGTCTCTTCCCTCTGCTGACATGTGCGGGCCTCATCACTCGTGTTGCCGCAGACGCTCCACCAACGTCGAGTTCGAAGTTGCCCGCCCGGTTTCGCGAACTCCCACATCCATACCGGCAACTATCCTCCAACACACCCTCAACCCACGACACTCATCCCGCGGCCGAATCTGCTGCGGTCCGATCTTCAGATTCTCGCGCGCCATCTTCCGTCATCCCGCCGGCCTCGCTCCCCTCTTCTCCACCTCTCGCTACGTTTGAGGTTGGAGGGTTGGAGCTTTGGCGGATTGGTTGTTTCATACCGTCGCTTCGATCGGAAGCCGAACCGCTCGTTTGGAGAAGGAAGGAATCTTACGAGAACGTCGGAGAATCACTCACTCACTCACTCACTCACTCACTCGTGCGTGGCCGAGACGGGACGGCTTGGGGCCGTAGAGCTGCCGGCTACCTCCTCCGTATTAGCTTGGCTGGTAGTGATGTGGAGGTGGCAGGTGGCGAGAGGTGGCTGGGGGCGCGGCGGCGGCGGCTGCCGGGCCGGCCACACTAGGTTAGGTCGATTCTTCCTTCTTTAGCTTTCGGTATTCGGATCAAATGGCCAGTATTGACCTCGTCTACTAAGTCAGATCAAGTGGTATGTCTAGCTTAGTAGTATGTCTAGCTTAGTAGTATGTCTAGCTTAGTAGTATGTCTAGCTTAGTAGTAGATTACGCTGTTTAAGATTGTTCTACAGTCCTAAGCCGGATCGATCTTAATGTCTAGATCCTTATAGTAGTACCGGTATACGAGGTCTAGATAACTATACTAGACCGCTAACTAGTAAGTAAAGTCGATGCAAGGTTGTAGGTAGATACGTACTAACAGCATAAAAAAAGGTAAGATGGATGGGACACGTTTCGTTAAGACGACACTTACATCAAACTCGTCATAATAACAAGACGAAGCAGTTATTCAGGGCCTGACCGCTGCACGCGCCGACACCAATTATAGGCGCCGGCAAAACAGGAGCACCAAACTTCATCTCTGGCGATGCTTCTACAGCACTCGCCTTTCTTGCTCGAGGACCTCCTTCATCTGTTTTAATTCAGAGGGTGAGCTGGGTGAAAAGGCGCACGCATGGGCTTCTCGATTTCTTGATGTCGACGGGCCCGAACAGTAGATTGTACTGTTGAATAAGTGCACAAGGTCGTTCTCTACGTACCTAAATTAGAACATGATCCATCAACGTAGCCGCCGATGCTTGAACTTCGCGCCGGGCACCACTTGCAATGGCCGTCTTGCGCGAGACATTATCAGGATAACGGGCCACTGGAGAGGCCTCCACTGGGAAAAATATCCAGAGATTGCAGAGGCGCCTACACCACACGGCAAGCTAGCAGTTTCAGCCTAATATGCTTGTATTGCTCGCAGCAACAAGACCACACGCAGACAGGCGGTCGCCGTGTTTCAAAGGCTCATCGGCATGCTCTCATAGGACATTCATTGAGCAGTGGGAGCACTAAAATCGATATAAGGCGGCCTGGCTGCCACTGTTCTATCAACACTTGAACCTTCAACACTCGTCTCGTTTCCTCCATCTCCCGTCTCTTATTTCCTTGGGTATTTTCTTGGTAACCTGTTCGGTCTGGCACTGGCGTTCCATACATTGGATAATCATAATCTTCCACGACTGCTCGACGAAGTGCTCGAGGCACAACTCCGACATACACCCCTCCGAACACCCATCAGACCCATATTTTCGCTTTGACTCCATACTTCTCCCACTACTTCCGGTACCTGAGATGCCACACTTCAACGGCCTGCCCATTATGCCAAAGGGAAGCAGAAGCAGAACATACAGCCGAACGGCCCCGGCGGCTCCATGTACAACAGGTTCCACGTCTGCAACCAGGAATGCAGCGATCTGGAGCTCCGCCGACGATGCGTTACTACTACGAGCAAGAGCGTCAGGTTTGAACTGGCCACCCATTGCACAGCGACACTTCCCAAGCAAGACAGCCAATGCTTGCCGCAAGCGACACGAGCGGTTGATGCAACGACGCCATGCGGAGGGCTGGGATACACACAAACTCGAACTCCTCGCCCAGGAATATATGGCTTGCCGAAGGGAGATGTGGGAGGTTCTCGCGTCTCGCCTGGGGGAAAGGTGGGCGGTGGTAGAGGCAAAGGTGCGTTGCATCCTTTCACCACAATCGTACCCGTGCTGATCTGAATGGGCAGTGCTTGGAGAAGGGGCTCAAGACATTGCAAACTGCGGCCAGAAGCGCGCAAAGGAAGGCGGTTGCAGATGGCCTGCCGACCGGAGATCGCGGAGGTATTCCAGACCATAATAGCGACTCGGGCGTCGGTTTCGCTTCGGACGCTGAGACAGAGGTAGGCGAGGCAGGACCATCGATGGAATCGTCGACGGCGTGGCGTGCCCATTCTCCGCCGCAATCATCTTGTGAGCTGGTGCGCTCGAGAAGCCTGCCGCAGCCGCTGCCGCTTTACCAGCCCCCGCCACCGCCAGTCCGGCGCGCCGTCGGAGCTGCGCCGATAACAGCATCACCGCGGGAGGCCACATGCGGGGAGCGTTCACAGCCACAACGCGACTCTCCAGAATCACAGAACGGACGCGGTGGTATCAGCATTCAATCAGTATTGCCGTCGAATGGAGCGTAGTTACCTGGAAGGGATTGCAGCGCGGTTGGGTGAATGGGAATTCCCCCGCACACAGTCTGATGTTGACGAATGAACGGATTCGGTTGATTGTGAGGATCGAGCATGTTGCGGGTGGAAAGACATCTACGGTGACGGGACCAGCAAATCCTCGCTGCACCGTCAAGTGCTGGTTGCATGGTGTCAAGGGTGATGTGCTTCGTGGCCGCAGCACATTCAAGGGTCGCTGGCGACCACCTGTCCTTCTTATCACCGAGAATTCACACCCCCCTGAGAAGGCAGGAGGAAGCTTTCGAGGCTATTATGCTGCACGCATGGCGTTTCATCCACAGTCCCCTGCGATATAATGCCCACCCGAACACGACCGCGACCGCGACCGCAACCGCGATACGTGTAGCCGCACCACCACCAACGACCACCGCGACCGCAATAGTAATCACTGCACACTCCCCGTCCGCCGCCTGCCTCCGCGCTCGAGTGCGGGTTCGTTTCGCGCACAAGATCCATCGCCGCAGCGCTTCCCCCGTGCAACGCCCAACACAGTGCGCGAACGTCGCTCACTATTCCCGCCAGCCCACGGATCCGAAGACCTTCCCCGTCACCACCATGGCCACCCACACCACACACAAACACACGCACGCGGGCCACTCCCACGGGCTGGGCCACCATCACCACCATGGAGATAATGCCTATTTGACAAGCTCGAACAAGAACGACCCGGGCGTTCGCATAACTCGAGTGGGTCTCTATGTCAATCTGGGCATGGCCATTGCCAAGGGCGCGGGCGGATATGTCTTCCACTCGAAAGCGTGAGTCCTTGTCCACATTCATGGCTGCTTTGCCCCGTGAGGATGAGACGCCAGCTGGCGTTTCCACGACCCCTGCAAGACAGACCGTGACGGCGCAAGATGGTCGTCGTCCTCGAGACGGAGAGAAATGTATATGCTGATGTGAATTTTCCAGCTTGACGGCCGATGCGCTTCATGCTCTGACCGATCTGATCTCTGATATCGCCACATTGGCCACGATTTCGTGGTCGCTGAAACCGCCAACGTCAAAGTACCCCATGGGATACGGCAAGATCGAGTCTCTGGGAGCACTGGCGGTATCTTGTATCTTGCTTGGCGGCGGCATTGGAATCGGTCTGCAAGCCGTTTTGGCCCTGAGCGAACAGTTCTTCCCTCCAATCCACGAAGTTGTTTCCCATCTCGGATTCCTGGCCCATTCGCACTCTCACGGACATGACCACGGACATGACCACGGACACGACCATGGACACGGCCATCTCCATGTAGGACCCAACATCAACGCCGCCTGGCTGGCTGCAGGATCGATTGTGGTCAAAGAGTGGTTGTATAGGGCGACCATGAAGGTGGCCAAGGAGAAGCGAAGCAGTGTTCTCTCCAGCAATGTGAGTGGCACTTGGCTGCTCTCAACTCCCACATTACTGATTGCAGTAGGCTTATCATCATCGCGTCGACAGTCTCACGGCTTTCGTGGCACTGTTCACCATCGTAGCCAGTAACTTCATGGAGAGTGCACGTTGGTTGGATCCAGTTGGTGGTCTGATCATCAGCGGTATGATTGTGCAAGCAGGGTGGGGAAATACCATCTCTGCACTTTATGAGCTGGCAGACAAAGGGATGGACGAAGAGCTTCGAGAGAAGGCAGAGACTGCTGCTGTCGCTGCTCTCGACACCCGCAAGCGTGCCGAGATTCGAGGCGTCCAGGGCATCAAGTCTGGCCAGAACCTGATGTTCGAGGTTGAGGTCGGCGTGCCGAAAGACTGGACTGTTGCCCATTCTCAAGAGGTGGAGCAACTGGTCCGCGATGCCATCGCAAAAAAGGTCCGGGGCACCAAACGCGTCACTGTCCGCTTCACGAGTGGGGACATGGTAGCCTTCTCTGATGAGTTCGTGACTCGCGATGATGACGCGAAACTCGAGGACGAAGAGCACCACGACCACGACCACGACCACGATCACGATCACGACCATGAACATGACCACAGTCACAGTCACGCGCAGGCGAATGGCCGTGCTAGCGAACAGACGAACGGCACAACACGCAAGAGGAACTAATACTCCTCAGCGTCCGTCATGCGCAGAGGACAATATTCCCTGCCAGCGTTGAAGTTTCACACTGTTCAGAGGCGGCTGCAAACATCTGAAGACAGCCCCGTGCCGGATAAGCGTCGTGAAAGCTGTTGCGGCCATCGGAGGCACGACGTAGCATTCTCTGGATCGCATTGACAGGCGCTGAATTCCGCCAGACGGCGTGTTGGCATGTTTGAACCGGCACTCTGCTGGATGCTGGAGTACCTGCTGGATGGAGCTCAGGAAAGGCAGAGCTGCCACGACTGTTGGACTACGGGCGATGATTTGGAATGAGACCACGGGGCCGGCTAGATGACTTGCCATTGAGTGGCGGTCGCATATTATGGAAGGCCGAGACGGACAGACCCGGTGCAACATGCCCACGCCCGGAAAGACGCGGTCAAGATGCGCGGTGGCGTGCGGGAACGGGTCGGCGAGAGATTGCATCGGCCTCCGCAGCTGTTGGCGTGCGGGTGCGGATCAAAGGCGATTGTGCGTGACGGCCACGGTCGACTCTGCTGCGAAGGATGGCAGGAGGCTCGGCGCCACATCAGCCACGTCGATCCTGATGCGTCGGCTGGGTGACGCGCTGATCTCCTGCCAAACAAACATTGGCAGGGACAAGTCGTTGTTCGACGTCACTCTTGCGTTTGGAGCTGTGCGGATCCTGCCTCTCGCCGCATGCGCCCTGCCCAAGTCAAGTAGCAAACCAAACCCGCTTGTACCTGGCTTGTACCTGTCTTTCCCTCCACGCTTTCTTCCGCCCATACCACAGCCGGCTGCCCCGCAAGAACCCAACAACACCGCACAGTGTGCTATGTTTCAGCAGCATTCCACAGCAACATCGAATCTTGCCGCCAAACCACCCCAATCCACATCCACCACCATATCAAGCGCGCAAACCGCCAATACTTCACCATGGGTGCCGTCGTCTCTTGCGTAAGACACATCGTTTCGCTCTCGACGCGCCGTCGCCTGGGCTTCCTCGACTGACGCGCGCGCCACAGTTCGAGAGCGTCGTGAACGCCCTCACAAGCTGCTTCATGGCGGTAGTGAATGCCGTCAGTCTCCATCTTCCAACTCCGCGTCGTCGACATCACTGCTGACACACGGGGTGAAGGTGGTCGCAGTCGTCAAGGCCATTGTCGGGGGCGTCGTCAGCGTCTTCTGGGCCGTTGTCAGCTGCCTGACTTGTGGCAAGGCGGGCAAGCGTCGCCGAACAACCAGTGCGGTCTAGCATTCGCGAGCCACACTGATCACCCACCGCCACCGGGAAGCCCCCGAAAATCCTGGCTCGGCGGGCGACACGGGCCCGCTGCCGGTCCGGGACCTCGCATGACGAAGTGCCGAATGGGAGGAAATTGGGAGCAGCGCGACGCTTTTCTTCACGGCATGATACCACGTTCTTGGGTTATTGCATCACGCATCGAGGAGGGGGCCATGCACGGCATCGGGAGGAGGAAAATGAACAGTGATACCCACAGCAGTTCAGTTTCGCATGGCCGCCAGAAATTCTAATTCTGTTTCGATTGTCGGCTCGGCACTTGACTTGCCCACCCTCGATCTCAGCACAGCATAAATTGTCGCGGGCATGTGTTGAGTTGATTCGGGTACCCATGGTCGCCTCTCGGCCCAGCCCCGTGCCGTGACCATTAGCCCATGTCACACTGGCCAAGGCTAAGGCGACCTGTGACCACTGGCCCTTGTCACGCTGTGGCGAGTCTCAGACGACCAACGGATCGCGCAAGAGATCTTCCTACCGTTGCTCATGTGGCCACAAGTCGTCACGTGGCTTCGGAAGGCGGTCAAGATGGCATTCCCGATCGGCACGTAACTATTGTTACAGCGGGAAAGTGGCACGCGTTCGCGAAGGAAAACAATAGACCAAGCAATTCAAGTCCGTCGCTCCGTAAGCGCCATTATCGTAAATCAAGGCCGATGCTGTTCAACAGAGTAGTCGGTGAGGGGAGGGGTGGGGGTATGTGTGGTCAAGGTGAAGCTCTTTCTTCCGCTGTCGGCAGCCTCAAGCACGGCTCTCTCTCTCCCCCCCCCCCCCTCTGCACACCAGCCTTTCCATGCTCCCAAAATCATTCCTCATCGAGCGCCTCCAAGACGCTCAATTCGCAGGTCGGGGTCTCGTTCCAATGTGAGCAATCTAGTGCCGACTACCGTAGATGGCTGTCACCGTTGTTAGCACGCCGTGCAGCCTCGTGCAGCCCCCGAGTCGACATCGACTCACCACTCGGCACGATGATGATCACCAGCAGGATGATGATGCCGATGATGATGCACATGCGCATCTTCATGTCCTTCCACCACATCTGCTTTCGTACCCGGTTGGCGCCGCGGCGGAAGCTGTTGGCCTGTGTGGAAAGGTGGTCGGTCTTGTCCTGCAGGTTGTCGAGGCGCTCACCGCGCTCGGAGATCTTGTGGATGTTGTTCTGCATGGTATGTACGGCGCTGTCGATCTCCTGCTCGCGACGTCAGTGCCCGGTGCTGCTGCCTTGGGCGACAGCCTCCGCCGAGCGCCGGGCGCGTCTGCGCCCACGCTCGCCGTTGCAGCCCATCGACACTCACCCGCTGCAGACCTTGTGTGCGCATGTTTCCGGCATCGCCCTCCGCTCCGCGCTTGACGTAGGGGTCGTAGAGACCTTCATTGTTGCTGCTCGCCATGCTGCTGACTCGCCGGGGCCGATGGCGCTCAGGGGATCAATCCGAGTGCCGTCAAGGTGAAGGTGGCGGTAGGTACTGCGTGCGAGTCGGCGAATAATTCGACCGGAGGTGAGGCGGCTATTGGGCAGATGGGTTTGTGGTCGTCGAAGTGCTGAGGGTTGTTGATAAGAGGGCGGCTGTCTTGTCCAGCGTTGCCAAGCGGAACTTGGGGCTGCGGCCAGGGCGGGATTACGTTGGTACCGGGACTGCCGCCACTACGCCACTACTTCTAACACCCGAGTGACAGGGAGGCAGGATGACAAGACGAGCCCCGGTTGAAATGGGCTGGGGTTGAGTGGTGTTCAATGCGCATGGAAAGTGTATGCACCTAAGCGCATTTTCATACGTGGCGGTAGTTAGTTAACTAGTTACCTAGTTAACACCACGCCCGGTTAAGACGATGTTGGCCACATTCATGATGACAATGATCAACCAGATCAAGATTGCCAGGATCATGACCAGCCAGTGGTTCTTCATATAGACAATGCGAGGCAGCGGCCTTTCTTCTCCATCCACGTTGCGTTCCATCACGTCGCTGCACACCCACATGTACTTGTTACGACAGGTGTAGTAGATTAGCGGCGCAGTTACGAATGGAAGGATGACACTCAGTGTCACTTGTGACCCGACCAGAGCGGCTGAAAGACCTCTCTCGCCGATGGTGCCAGCTACGAGGATGGCTGGCACGATCGAAATGGAGCGGGTTAAGAGTCTGGTGATCCATGGCTTGAGCTTCCAGTGCAGCTGACCCTCGCTAATTATTTGCCCCGCCATAGTGCACACGATGCCAGCCGAACACCCCGAGAGAAGGAGGGCTACGGCGAAGACTGTTGCAGCCGCATGTCCTATCTGCTGGTGTAGCAAGTTGTAGATGCCAAACAGGTCCGCGTCCTGGGCGCCGTTAACGGAATAGAGCGATGCACCACAGACAATTAGGATGGCACTGTTGACAAAGAGTGCGAAGGTGAAGAGCGACGTAGCAAGCTCGATGATCGAGTATTTCATACAGCCTTTAATGGCGGCCATAGAAGGTCGATACTTCTGTTCTGTTGTATGCGCATCTTCGTCGTCGTTAGTTATCGTCGATGTTCCGTATGTGTTATGCTTCTTATCGAACTCTTTCAGTCGAGGTTGTACTAATCCGCTACCTAGGTAGAGGGAATGGGGCATAACGGTAGCTCCGAGGATTCCACAAGCTTGGTAAAGGCTGTATAGATAGTCAGTCGTTTGTCATCCTAAACACGTGCGCTGACCGACCCTTGACCTTGGACAATTGCACTAGATGGCAAATATCCTTGGAATACCTCACGAGGAGTAGTGCCTTTGATTAAGGACAACTGGTAACAGAAGCAAACAACCACTCCTAGAACTAGGAGCATCACAAAGCATTCGAAGATGCGTAAGCCACGTATAGAGCCCTCCGGTTGATAGAATAGCAGGATGAACATAACATCGAGAATGGATATAGCGCAGCCTGCTACCACCGGAAGTTTTGGCGCAAGGATATTGAGCGCAATAGCAAAGCCGATTACCTCAGCAATGTCAGTAGCGATGACGGCAGCTTCGCCAAAGAAGAAAAGCAGGTAGTTTAGCCAACGTGGACAATGTGCCTTGTTCATCTCGGCGAGGTTTAGGCCAGTGACCGTGCTCATCCTGATACATAGCGATTGGAGGAAGATGGCGAAAATATTCGAGAGCAGGACCATAAAGAGCAGCTTGAACCGGTACGTTGCGCCAGCGGCCGCGTCGGTAGCGTAGTTGCCCGGATCAATGTATGCCACTGCAATCATGAAGCCAGGGCCAACGAATTTAATGTATCTCCAGACAGCCCGCTGGGCTCTGTCGAGGGGTTGCAGCAGCCGAGGGCAGGGAGTGCCGGGAGGGCGAGGATCACGGCGGGTGCCATCGGCATCCTGCAGCACGTGCTCTCCCCCTCCGACACTAAGGCGCGCGATGGAGCTTCTGCGCCCGTTGGGATCGGGATCACTGGCGGCTGCCACCGTCCTCAGCTCGACACTCGCAGCCCCCTCGGATTTCAGCCTATAATCGTGTAGGATCCGGGCACTCGCGACTTTGCCCAGATCGCTTCTGGTCGTGCTGTCCGCATCCAGTGCATTAGGACTCTGATTCCACCCATCCGGCACTTCGGGGTCGGTTCGAGATGGACAATTCATCGTGATGTAGGAGCTCCGGAAGTGGCGGGGGAGGCCAGGTAGCAAGTATGTTTTGGGCAAGGACGCCGCCCGTGCCGAGGGCCAATGCAATGCAGCTCAGGTCAGGCAGTGAGATATATAGGAGAGCAGAAGAATACGATCAATTGTTGTTCTGGTTGTGCAATCCACCGTTGTTTGTGCTGGCTATGGGATGAGGTTTGTGCGTGGGAAGAGGTTGAGTTGTGAACAGCGGTGAAGACCGCGGCAGACAACGACACAGTCATTAACTCTTCTGGGACGGCCGAAGTAAGTTAACTATTTTCAGGCTGCAGATTGTCCCAATCCAGCCAATTGTTGAAATACCAGAGAGACTCAACAGACTGCTCTGCTGGTGCTACTTATTCCCCCGAGCGACCGAGCACCGCCACAAGTATTCTGTGGATCCCAGCTCTGTTTCTGATAATGTTCCCGTGTATGCGAAGGTCGACAGGTAGACGGTTGACTGGGTTCGAAAACACTCGCTGAACATATTTGAATGATTCGCTGAAAGGGGAATTGTGCCTAAGCCGTATCGCCTGAGGTGTGATTCTGCAGGCGAGGAGATGATATATGAGAATATGGCCGATGCACTGTGCATCAACTTCAATGTCAAGCGACATGCACTCGCTCTGGCAGGCACCAGAATGCTTTCGTAATCTTCAGCATCTTCTCAACGTCGAAAGCCATCCTGACGCCTTACCCACAATTTGCAAATCGGTCTCCGATGCTACACCTGTGCTCTACTTTCCACCGAGGTTCTGCACGACCTTCTTCTCACCCTTCTCAAATGCTTGTTCCAGCTTGCCAGCCTCACCCTTTGCCTCGTCTTTGATCTCCTCACCAAGAGTCTCTCCCTTCAGACTCTTCTGATACATGAGCACTCGCGTTACTTGTGTTGCGCCGACACAAAACAGGAGGAAGTTGACACTCGCGAGGAACAGATTTCGGGGCTTAATGACAAAACACCACCGTGTCCAAATCAGACCAGTTGCCATAAGAGCGCCATTCTGTGAAATAGAGAGCTGTTCTGCGGGTCGTGCGAAATCAGCAGCACCGGCAAGTACGAGACCCCACTGATGGTGCGGGAGTCAGCAAATATCTCGATACGCGCCAGGCCTTGCACATAATACAAGGGCAGAAAACGGCTCGGTCACCGTAACCCAGGGTCACTCACCTTCATGATGGGTGCCCAGAAGTGGACCGTCTTGGGACCGACAGGCGAGTTGAGGAACTTGCTCAGCCCAGATTCATTGCTCTTGCCTGCTTGCACAGCATCTGCGGCGGTCGACTCTGTCCGTCTCTGTGCGAATCGGGTTATATTCTGGCGGAATGCGGGCTGGCGGAAGCTGCTCTGCGCAGCGCGCAAGCCGATGCGCATCGGTGCTGCCATGTTGATGATGGGCGGGGCGAGTCAAGCTGGTATGTAGCGGTCCCAGTTGTAGAAACAGTCGCTCAGCTGTGTCCCGATCCTAGTATGGTGTTTCGTTTCGTGGGCGGACGAGCAGCTGGAAGTTGTCCGCTGATAAGCCAAGGTGAAGGATGGAAAGCGGAGACGCTGCTGTTCCCAAAGCTCACTTGTTGCTTAACCTCTCTTGAGATCTCCTTTCCTTCTCCCATTACCGTTGAGTCTTTGCGTATCCCAGGCTTCCTCTCGCCTGGCAGTCGAGCGCATGATGTCGGGCAAATACGCTTTCACCAAAGGCCTCAAGGAGCTGCGATTTCTCCACTGCCAGACCTCCGAGCACTCCAAGGCTGTGCGGTACGAAGAAGCTGCCACCGATTCCTGCCCATGTGGCTGATGATACAGCGCTGATGATTGCTGCTAACAGGTCTTTCCTTACGCGCGCATACCCAACGATGAAGCATCACAACCCACACATCCCAATCATGATCCGAGAAGCGCAAGGCATTGAACCTCGAGTATATGCTCGCTACGAGTTTGGACGAGAAAGGCTGGCACACCTGAAAGGTACTGATGGCTCACATCGAGCGAGGAGATCAGACCACTCTCTGACTTATTTGCCAGGCTTAGATGACAAGGGAATAGAGGAAAAAGTCACGGCGCTGGTGAAGGAGCAATAGAAGCCGACGATCTTTTACCTGCCTGTACACTGCGAAAGGCCGTTGCGACATTCTCACACTGACACTAGATACCCCAAAGCAGAAGCGAAGGTCAAGACACTTCTTCTGTAGACGAATCATCGCCTCGAGTGAATCTGCGCCGCGACCTCACCAAAACAAAATTGAGCCCAACTCATACTTCCTTCTGGCAACGTCCAGAGCTGCCGGCCCTTTTCCTGCCAGGCTGCTCCAGCTCCAATGTATACAGGTCTGCAGAATAGTAACAAGTCAGCACGTGGTCGTGAGTCGGCAACCGCTGCGGGTACCCACAAGAGGTGGTCGAAGCTTGGATGTGCTCTTTTAGCATCCTTCCGGGTCAGTAAAGCAGCCATAGCCTCCTGTCGTGCCTCGGGCGGGTGCTCCGCGGCCTCCTTCAAGGCTGCATCAAACGAATACGCGTAGTCTACTGCGCCCGGATGCCCATGTGCACGATGCATATCTCGCAAGTTATGTACCGCCATCCCCGAAGCGATGATCTGGACTGCTTCATCGCGGAGCGAAGAAACCGCCTTGCCCAGGTTGTAGTGCATGTCTGCATCATCTTCGCCGAAAATGCTCGCCTGCACAATGGGCACATGCAGTGGATTCTTTTCAGGATCGAAAGCACACATAAAAGAGGCCCATACGCCATGGTCCAGTCCTCGCCTAACTCCTTTGGCCTTGATACCGGCACCATTCAGTTTATCAATCAGCATTTGTGCGAGTTCTGGCGATCCTCTATTTGGGTACTTGAATTCGTAGTAGTGAGGCGGAAAGCCATAAAAGTCGTAGATCAACGGCATCTCCGTCGCTGTATTGACCTCGATGGTATCTCGATGGCCTCTCCACTGTCGTCCACAGATCGGTGTTAGCTTTTTGGCGCTCGGTACTATTCATCTGATCAGGACAGGACTCACATGAGCAGAGAAGACTATAACTGCCTTCGGCCTGACCTTCTGAGTGATCTCTCGACCGATTTCTTGGAGCTTCGCATAAGCGGGATGGCTGGTCTCTTCCATGATGTTCGGACCGCCGTGCGAGAGAAAGTAAACAGGAGTTCGTGCCATCGTGCCGTTGCTCGTAGCAGATCGTTTATAGTCAATGAATGATCCGACGGGTAGTATCAATCCTATCCAAGAAGTTCCCAGATTCATCACATAACTATGACAGCACCTTTGACGTTTTATCCTGCTCGGGAAAGACATCGTCAACTGCACCTCATTTGTCAGGGATCGGACGCAAAGCCCGGAACATTTCCGCCAGCTTGCCCTTCGGTCTCGACTGCAACCAACAGCAGGAAGTCATTCCGCCGAGTCACGTTCGGCGCTGACACGACGCACTGAGCCGAGCGCCAACACACGAAAAACAAAACACATTTGAGGCGAGATCACCAATGTCTGCCGCCAAAGCCTTGGTGGTCGAGGCCGTGAAGCGCCATACAAGCACCGTCATCGTGGCCCACGGTCTTGGAGATTCGTAGGCATCACCTGCCTGGTGCTGGATGCATGGCCGTGCGCGACGACGAACGCTGACAGCTCGACAGCGGTGCCGGATGGTAAGCCCCATCACAGACCCGCCTTTGCCCACACATCGTGGTTTGGTGGGCAATCGGGCGGCACCTGCTCTCGGACACGCCGTCACACGGGTGCGGTGGTGGTGTTCGACTGATGATTCGCTCTCGCAACAGGTCCTTCCTCGCCGAGGAGTTTCGTCGAAAGTCACTGTTCCCCGAGACCAAATTCGTCTTCCCAAGTGCTCCTGTGAGCGAAGAACCATCTTTGACACAATGTTGGGACGTCTGCTCATCCTCGTAGAATATACCAATTACGGTCAACATGGGGATGCAGATGCCTGGTACGTATCTGGCAGTGCAGCAGCAATGCGGCGAACAGATTCTGACTGCACGCGGACTCTAGGCTGGTACGACATTGCAGATTTCGGCGATCTGGCCGGCCGGTCTGAAGATGAGGCGGGGATCCTGAGGAGTCAGAAGGTCTTCCATGGCTTGATCGAGGACGAGATCAAGGCTGGCATTCCGACCGACCGGATCGTCCTGGGTGGCTTCTCGCAAGGCGGTGCGATGAGCTTGATGGCAGGCGTGACGTCGCCGACCAAGCTGGGTGGCATCTTCGGCCTGAGCTGCTATCTGCTGTTGCAAGGTAAGATTCGCGACTTGGTGCCCAAGGATTCGCCCAACAAAGATACGCCCATCTTCATGGGTCACGGTGATATCGACCCGGTCGTCAAGTACCAGTGGGGCAAGGCCACGGCAGACAAGTTGCGCGATTGGGGTTGGAACGTGGATTTCCGGACATACAAGAACCTGCAACACAGCGCTGCGCCACAGGAGATCGAAGATTTGGCGCAGTATCTGCAAAAGCAGATTCCGGAGCTGGGCGAGAATGTCACGGGTGGAAGTGGCAGCCTGTGACTACCAGAACAGGCGAGAGGCTCGTTCCACAGAGAGCCATACGATGCGGCAGAGCTCAGGTTTGCATTTGCGGTTGTCGGTTTTCTGCTGCTCTGGGCGGTTACATTGGGTCTACGGCGTAGACTTAGAGCCTTGTTTTAATCGTTCGTGTTGGCACAAGGCATTAACAAACGTTACCATTGCAGAGTGCGGAGCACGAGCCGAGCTAGACTGCTGAACGGAGACGGTGCCAAAGAATACCTTGTCGTCCTCCAGCTGCTTGTTTGTAATGAGGACTTCTAGCTTGCTCATCTACCCCCAGCTTCTACCATTCTGTGCAGTTCGGTCACAATTCGTCGGGCTCGCGCATCTATCTTGCAAGGTTCCGAGGTGGTTGCGTAGCTGGACCCTCTGGAGTCACGTACGCCTTGGTCATGCCTCCATCCACAACAAAGTCGCTGCCGTTGACGAAGCTGGATTCATCGCTTGCCAAGAACAAGACCGCCTGCGCCTGCTCGATGGCCTCTCCAAAGCGGCCAGTGGGAAAGTGGACCTCGCGGCGATGGCGCTTTGCCTGGTCGTCTCCAAGCCAGTCCTGCAGCAGGGGCGTGTTGAGCGGAGCAGGGCACAGGGCGTTGAAGCGGAATCCTTCACGGGCGTGCACAATCGCCAACTCACGGGTCATGGCAAGAACGGCGCCCTTGGATGCAGTGTAGGCCAACTGAGGAGTGGCCGATCCTACAAGTGCGACGACCGAGGCGGTGTTGATGATGCTGCCTCGAGACTTCTTGTGCTTGCGGAGCGAGAGGATGGCATGCTTGCTGCCAAACCATACACCCTTGACGTTGATATTTTGTGTCAGATCCCAGATCTTCTCGGGAGTGTCCACGGCGTCTGCGTGGCAAGGTCAGCATCACTCTTGCCAGGCAGGGCGGTGGGTCTCAAGTCTCACCCGCGTCATCGCCGTGCATGATTCCAGCGTTGTTGAACATAATGTCAACCCCACCCCAACTATCAAGCTTCTCGACTACGGCTTGAACATCGGCTTCCTTGGACACATCGACTTTGGCAGTCTCCACCTTGCCGGAAGCACCGGAAGCATGTTCCTTCGCTTTGGCAAGCGCCTTCTCGAGAGCTGGCTCCGAGATGTCGGTCATCAAAACATTGGCGCCTTCGCGAAGAAAGAGGATAGCGGTCTCCAGACCGATGCCGCCACCAGCACCAGTGATAATGGCATTCTTGCCGGCGAGGCGGCCTCGTGGGGCGCTTCCGTGTCCAACCCTTGTGCTATCAGTCAGTGTTGGATCAACCCCGTGCGCTGAATGCGTTGCTGCTCGCGTTGCTGCTCACATGGGGGCTGAAGTTGGCGTTGATCGCTAAGAAGGGAGAAGAATGGTGCGGCGGCGGGGGGTGAGGATGTAGTTGGATCAGTGGGTCAGAGTGGTGTGTGATGTGACGAGTGATTGTTTATGTACGGACGGTAGCGCAGCCTCTCGAGGCCCGCATATGGCTAAGCCCGGCGACGCGGAAGCGAGCATTGCTGGTCGAAAGGCAGAGCCTGCCTGGCCTCCACAATATACCTATCAGGGCCGGGCCAGGGGGGATGCCAGTGTTCCTCCCAGACGGAGACGAGGACTCCATGTCGGAGGGAGGCAAACAGATAAGATAGTGACACCGTCATATTGACACATCAACACCGTCTGCATAAGTATTCACCACGGCAACTAATCCTCCACCTCCACCTCCACCTCCACCTCCACCCCCACCCCCCCAAGCCACACCTCCAAAATGCCCATCACCAACGACCCCGCCGAGCTCACGTTCGATGATTTGCACGAGCTGCTCAAGGACGACGACGGGGTCAAGGTTGGCGGCGTGGACGTGGATGGACAGGTGCGCGGCAAGTTGATGTCAAAGAAGAAGTTCATGTCGATCGCCCAGTCAGGCTTTGGCTTCTGCTCTGTGATCTTTGGCTGGGACATGCACGACCAGACCTACTTCCGCGAGCTCAAGATCAGCAATGCTGCCAATGGATATCGCGACATCACAGCCGAGCTGGATCTCAGCAGCTTCAGGCGCATTCCCTGGGAGAACAACGTGCCCTTCTTCCTGTGCTCCTTTCGACAGCCAGAAGGCGGCAAGCTGAGCGCGTGCCCGCGCAGTCTGCTCGAGACGCAGGCCGAGAAGATGGAAGCAAAAGGCATTGCGGCGCTTGCGGGGGGTGAGTCGCGTGATGCCCTACTGATCTTCGATCCATATCGATTCTGAGTGAACGACATGTGCAGCTGACCATCCACCCGGTTCTCATTCTAGCCGAGTATGAATTCTACACCTTTCGCGCCCCGTCCGATCAGCTTCCAGCAGAGCGCAACTCCAGCTCTACGGCCACCTTCATGCAACGAAATGCCCCCCGAGATCTTCCAAGCCTCGAGGAAGGCATGTTTGGATACTCTTTGACTCGGCCCGTTCATAATCAGGACTGGTACTACGATATCTTCAAGGCCAGCCGCAACTTCCGTTGCGACATCGAAGGATGGCACACGGAAACCGGACCTGGAGTCTACGAAGCGGCGCTGGAGTATGCCGAGATCAGAGCCATGGCCGACAAAGCTGCATTGTTCAAACTCATGGTGAAGAACGTGAGTTCCAGATATGGCATTACTCCCTGCTTCATGGCAAAGCCGAGGGAAAATTTACCGGGTAACAGCGGGCACATGCACGTCTCGTTGAAGGACAACACGACCGGGAAGAACCTCTTCCATCGAGAAAAGGCCGACCCGAATCCTCTTTACGAAGACCTCAAGCATGTCTCGGACGTGGGCCGCCACTTCCTAGCTGGCGTGCTGGATGGCCTTGCTGACATCATGCCGTTGCTCGCTCCAACTGTGAACAGCTATAAACGACTCGTCGAGAATTTCTGGGCGCCAGTCACCGTGTCGTGGGGACTGGAGCACCGTGCTGCTTCCATCCGGCTTATTGCCCCACCAACATGTCCGCCGAAAGGCACGAGACTGGAGATTCGTGTTCCAGGAGCTGATACGAATGCGTACCTTGTGCTGGCTGCAATACTTGGTCTCGGTCATCGTGGAGTGGAGAAGAAGCTCGAAATTCCCATCCCACCTCTAGGCAAGAGCGAGGGCGTGGGTGGGACCGCGGACAAAGGCGAACGTCTCGCAAGGAGCCTGAAGGACGCCACCGCCCAGTTTGCGCGAAAAGGCAGTGTTGCACGTGAGGTGTTTGGTGACGATTTCGTTGATCATTTTGCCGGTACACGAGAGCATGAGATCCGATTGTGGGATGAAGCAATCACGGATTGGTCAGTCTTGTTCACCCCATCGTTGTCCGCGTCCGATACTGATCCATACCAGGGAAGTGCGAAGATACATCGAGACCGTCTAGGAAGCCGCTCCTGGCGAGCAGCTGGCGATCCGTGATATCAATAAGAATCACGACAGTCGTGAATTGATCGTCACATGTCCGTGGCTACAAACCACGTTTCGCTCGCGTGCGGGAAGTGGGTCAAGATATGTAGGCGGTCGTGTGTGAAATCAACGTGATAGAATCCCAGGCACCAGGCACTCTCCTTTCACTATCTCGACACCAGCTGAACAGCTCAAATCTCCTGCACGGACTTGCCCCAACCATATGGGAAAGAGCAACAGTGCCGATCGTAAGCGCTGCTTGCAGCAGGCAGTGGCTTCGCCATACATTGCCTCACGTCCTGACACTCCCCGTGCCAAGTACAGTCGTAAGCGACGTCACTGCCGACTCAGCCCCAGACCCGACCTTCCACGTGGTGGTCACGATGCAGACCACACAGAACCTCCGTCCCGAGTCTTGAGTGGGACGGTGGCGGAAAGGATCCAATGCGTCCTGGAATCGGGCGGCTCGCGTAATCACGGGTTCCCGCGCGGCTGGCCAGCTTCGCATCGCCCTGATCGATCGGTGCGGTCGTGGGTGCGACTGGCGAGAAGAGCATCAACCCGACGATCGCGAGCGCCATGTGCATGATTTGGTGATGGAGGGGGGGGGGGGGGGGCAGGGGGGTGGAGAGGCCTGCAAGGATATCCCCGAGCAAGAAACCCCACACGAGTGAGCTCGAGCCTTGACAGGATCGCAGAAATGGTCTTCGCTTGCGGTTGGCAGAGCGGGCCAGCGAACCGGAGTGTTGCGAGAAGTACATGCAGAGATTGGGGGGGGGGGGAGCGGGGGGAGCGGGGGGTAATGCACTGACGAGAGTTTATGCATCGAGCAGGCGCGACCGAGACTGCCAGCTCACCTCTCTGCGTGGGCACAACGTTATCTAGGCCATATTCGTACCGACTACCTCCCGCACTGCCAAGCTCTCGCATGGCTTGCACATCCCTCGCGACGTTCGATGGGGCAAAATCGCGACGATATGTCTGTACGTACCGTGTGGAAAGCACATGAAAGCTTGGCAGACTTGCGCCACGAGTTTCCGCTTCTGCTGACGCCCGCCGGGTTGCCTCAAATAGTCGATCCGAGAGGGGTACACAGCAGCTTCATGCCGCGTGCCAAACAACACGGAGCACATGGAGAAACAAGCTGCTCGTCTTGAGCTCCGGCTCAAATCCTGACGCTTGGCACCTCATGTCCCTTACATTTCCAACCTCCTCTGATCACCTCTCTTGTCCCCAAAGCTGCTCAGCATTCGGTGAAGCACCTCACCTGGCGCGATAATGAAGCGGCTCGTCAGACTTGGGCAAGAAACAGCACCGGTGGCATCGCACGCCCGCAGCGCCAGAGCAAGAGTAGCTGGCGTTGCCTTCAATCGCTCCTTCGCTTTCGCACCTCGCACAGTGCCAGCGATACAGCGTCGCCTGAAGCATGACGCACATGATGGGTCACGCGGAAACCCTCCAGTTGCTGGTCGCGGACCACCAGATGCCCCACGCGAGGAATTGGCTGCTTTGAAGGATAATTACAAATCTGTGTCGTACCTTGGAACCACAAAGAGACTGCCGGAGTTCAATCTGAACGACAAGGTAGTTTTGGTGACGGGCGCTGCTCGAGGTAAGCTGGGCTGAGAAAGGCGAAAGGAAGGATGCCTGCTGACGTTTGCTGCCTTACACAGGCCTGGGTTTGGTCCAGGCAGAAGCTCTGCTGGAGGCTGGAGCGACAGTGTATGCTTTGGACAGACTGTCAGAGCCGAGTCCCGACTTCTACCGCGTCCAGGAGCGCGCTGCTGAAGAGCTCGGTAATCTAGGCCGTTATTTGCTGTAGGGGGCAAGGGGTGCTGACAATTTCTAGGCACGACATTGCACTACAGGCAGATTGATGTCCGAGATGTGCCGCGATTGAACGAGGTGGTTCGAAGTATCTCCGACGCCCATGGCAAGATGGACGGATTGATCGCAGCAGCGGGCATCCAACAGGAAACACCAGCATTGGAGTACACAGCCAAGGATGCGAATACCATGTTCGAAGTGAACATCACCGGAGTTTTCATGACAGCACAAGCTGTGGCCAAAGAGATGATTCGACATGGTCGTGGTGGTAGCATTGCCATGATCGCTTCGATGTCGGGCAGCGTTGCCAACAAGGTTAGTTCTCTTGCTCTCGGCTGTGTCTAATGGTTGCTAACAGCTCGCCAGGGATTGATCTGCCCAGCCTACAATGCGTCAAAGGCCGGTGTCATCCAGCTTGCGCGAAATCTTGCGTCCGAATGGGGAACTCACGGCATCCGGGTAAGTTCATGTCTCTCGCCAGATATCATCGGGGGCGACCACTGACAATGCGTCGTTCCATCCAGGTCAATACCATTTCACCAGGCTACATCGTAACAGCCATGGTCGAAGCTCTGTTCGAAAAATATCCAGAGAGACGCCGAGACTGGCCAACACAGAACATGTTGAATAAGCTCAGTGCTCCACAAGAGTATCGAGGTGCGGCCGTGTTCCTGGTCAGCGATGCTTCGTCTTTCATGACTGGCGCAGACATGAAGATGGACGGCGGTCATTCTGCTTGGTAAGCAGCGTAGGTAGTAGTAGCCCATCCGTGGCCTCAAATGTGCTCGAGCATGGCGTTCGACGGATTCGGTGGCCAAGAATTCAGACCCCAGCATTCCATTCAGGTTGCTCGCAGTTCTCGTTCGGTCCGACGCCTCGGCCAGGCTAGCATTTCAAGCGCTCGGTGCTGGCGCAGCTCGTTCTCTCTCTTTGCCCGGGAAGCGCCGCCGATAGAGCTCATACGAAAGCAATATGACTGCGGGCAAGCACACAATGATCAGCGTGAAACTGCGGCCTGCGCGCTTGTAGCGCGGATCAAGCACGCCGTCTGCGACAACCCTCCTCGCCGCTTCCAGTCCTCGCGCCGGGTCGCGAGGACCGCTCCATTGGACAGGCGGGACTTTGGCACGCGAGGAAAAGATTCGGGACAGCAATCCTCGCGTTGGCTTTTGGGTAGGGATGCTTTCTTCCACCGCGTGCGGATGGCGGGAGACCCGCTGGTCGAGCGGGACCGGCTTGTATGCGCGAGGCGGTGGTGGAGGTGGAGGAGGAGCAGATGTTGATGTTCGCGATGCTGACGCAGGGCCTCCTTTAGACTTATGACCGGGTCGCGGCGCGCTCATCATGCCGCAAGAGAGGACCTTGATGTTTTGCTGGCAGCTGTGAGGCGCAGTGCTAAAGGTAAAATGTCAATGGTTGGCGGAGCTCGGGAGACATGCTTTGTCGCGGCATGCCCAGACTTTTGCCGCCTTGACTGCTCGAGAACGGGTCGGCACGAAAGAAAGGACCGACCGATAGCATGTAACATGCGAGGTCGATTGGGCGCTGTTGCTATTAAGGATCTACTATGCATGGACGACTTCGCGCTTGATGTCCCTGCCGACATTATAGGCTGGAAAGGAGATATATACAGAGAACAGTGAGCCGTCCATCATCATCTCGCGCCTTCCGCCATCGCCCCAGTGCATCATACAAAAAACATGCAGCCACCTGCGGGCATCATGTGAAAGTGCCATCGACATTGCAGAGCCTTGGTTGCGCGCCGGGACCACACTCTTGCCAGTTGTCGATGAGTGTGCAGGTCCACGACTCGGGCTGAGTGTAATCGCCCGAAACGTAGGTCGTGCGGTATGGGAATCGGCAGTGTGCTCGCTCGAATTGGACGCCATTGGCGACCTCATCATACCAGTACTTGGTTCCGATGATGGTCTCCGGAGCGTTGTTTTCTTCGACCCAGTCCTGAAGGTAGTCGATGATGTTGTGAGTTGCCACGGAAGCATCATCGTTCTGTCCAAACATCCAAGCACCAGCACCCGAGATCCCACCAACACCACAGTGAGCCATGCCGGAGATGCGAAAGTAGCGCAGGAAGCCATCCATTCGGGTATGATCCAGGCCAAGGGTTTGCGCAACCTTGAGATAGTATCGTTGGCTGTTGCTGCCCGAGACGAGCGGATCGGCAAGACCGTGATACATGATCAACTTGCTACCGGCGGCCTGGAAGCCAGAAAGGTCGCCTGAGAATTGGGAAACGTGGCCGTGGTACTCATCGAGCTCGTCCGCCAAAGCATACTCGTCATGGCCAAGATCGGAGACGGCGTCCCAGTTGGACTGCGAACCGTTGACCACTGCGTACCGGTACCAGTCCTCGGATATTGCCTGTACATTGCCCGAGAGCTGGCCGAGACCGAATGCGTCGACTTGTGAGCCGTACAGGAGAGCTGGGTAGAGCAGCTCGCCTTCAGTGTTGTAAAGCTCAGTGAAGACTTCGTTGACGGTGTTGACTTGGGTGTCGGTCAAGCAACCAGACAAAGTAACATTGTTGGAGCAGGCAAGGACGGTGGAGTCGAAATCGCAAAGTGTGGGATCTTCAAGAATGCCGTCGTTGACGCCATCAATTCTCTCGTCGCATTGATCCAAGACGGCGGCCTGCACGGTGATCCAGTCATTTTGAGTCAAGAACCTGGCATCACTGGTCCCAGTGCCGGTAAGCTGCACGAAGCGGCCACTCCAGGCTTGCAGATGGTTGAAGTCGGCAGCAGCAGAGCCGGCAATGATGCCATCGAAGTCGCCAGGGTACATCTGGGCAGATTTGAGGCCTTGAGCACCGCCGGCCGAACATCCGATGTAATAAGAGTAGTCTGGAGCCTGGCCGTAGAATTGGTTCACCACTTCTTTGCCAGCAACGACAGCAGAGTGGCGCGCCCGGTAGACCCAGTCAAGAACCGCTTCGTTCGAGCCGGCGAACCAAGAGCCGTCAAAGGACGACCCATTGTGGCCGGCGTTGTCACCAATGGCAGTAAATCCGCGGCCGGAAACGTATTGCATGTCGACGTAGTGTACACATCCATTGACGCCACCATTATCAGTGTTCATAGTGCGCCCGTTCCATTCACCGTTTTCAGGAAGCCAGACTTCGATGTAGGTCTCTGATTCATCACTTGTCTCGACGGTTAAGACGACTCGGCAAAGGTCAACCTCGGGTGTGATGGTAGAGCCGCATGCAACGTCTGCTTGGCCTCCAGTGATGGTGATGTTTGAACCAGCATCATATGAGACGCATGAAACAGGGCTGACTGGGAAGTCGGAGCTTGCAAAGGCGAGTGAAGAGCAAAGACTCGCGCATGACATGGTGCCGTTTACAGCGTTTGCGGGTGTGGCGATGGCAGTGGTGGTTGCAAGCACCCAAGGAGGAGGATGCGCTGCTCAGCGCGGCAGAAAGCGATGCGATGAGGAAGGTTGATAGTCTTCAAGCGACGTAGGTGTCGGTGATTCCAGTAGTTCCAGAGTAGCAAAAGTCTGGCGAAGAGCGTCTTCCAGCCTTGTTATTTCATCCTTGGGCAGCGACGCTTGATGGCGGGAGGCTGGTCCGCGTTGCGAGGGATCCCGGGCAGCCGCTGCAGCACCCAGAGGAGCATACAAAACAAGTGACGCGGATTGGGAAGGACAGAGTGCAAGGAGGATGCGGTGGAGGGATATCTGCTGTCTTGAGAGGTCACGTACCCGGGCTGTCGCCGTCGCGGTGTGGCAAGACCAAATCAGGAAACCGCCGGGCGGTCACAGAGGAAGCAATGCTCGTTTGTGCATGCGAGGTCCCGAGAATGGCACCATTTAATGCGCGCGTTCCCGCAGCTGTCGTGGGAACTAATGCGAGTCACAAGGATGGCAAAACATGGTGGCGCAAAGGGTTGGATACACAGCACACCGTCGCCATGACAATACAGCACGTACGACCTGACAAGAACCGCCTTGCACTGCCCATGTGGCTGTCGGTATGGCTGTCGTCGTACCCCAACCTCGTCCCGTGTGCTGTGCACTGTGTCAAGGATGGGCCCTCAAAAGCGCTGCTTTCCACGACTCACTGCTTTCGACGGGACGCACGGCCGGCGTGTCACGGGCAAGACTGGAAACCCGTCGATATCATCCATGCGTGGTGGAGTTCGCGGTCAATGCGGCGCATGGCAGTGGCCCGCAAATCCTACACGGTCGTGAGAACGAAGGAAGTGTCGCAGAGCATGAGGTCAGAGTTTTTGAGTTCGAGGCTGCTTGGCGTGAACCTTGCATCCCGGAAGGCAAGAGCCACCAGTTCCTCGGGTCGACTTGGACGTGGACTGCATGTTCTGATACAGTCACACGGCCCGCTTCCTATACATAGCCCGCTCCACTGCATTTCCTTGCATCGTTTGCATCGAAGTGTACGCACAAGTCCCACAAGTCTGCCTTTTCCCACAGCAGGCCGGGAAAGGAAGTGTCAGTCTAAGCCTCTCGGTAGCCACCATCCAGGTCTGTAGTCGCCACGAGGCTTCATCGCATATTGCATCTCAGGATGATCGTTCGACTGAGTACCCCTTAAGATGGCAGGATCAAACGGTCAGGCTTGCATGCTATGCTCAAAGGAATGCGACACCGAACACCCTATTTAGCTATTGTCGCCAATGCATTCGCCATGCTTTCCTCTTTCGTGCTGAAGAACCGTACCGCCATGCCACTGTCACTGTGAACAGCTCGATTTGAAGTGCCAAGATATTGGAAGCTCAGCAGCCTTCACTGTTGAGACTGCCTGTCGGCGAGTGCGGGGGCGATGGGGCGCGAAGAGTTGCCCTGTGGACTCTGGCGGTATCCCCCTGGCGAAAGGCACCAAGGTGTCATCACTTTTCGCGGCGGGAGTACTGGGCAGTCGAGCACGACCTGACAGCCCGCCGAGCACGGCAGATTCATCACAACAACGCTCGCGCTAAGCTTAAGGTGAATTTACAAACTTGTAGACGGCGGACGGTGATAAGACATTTGGGTGGTGCATTCGCGAAGAAAATACCAAGCGACTTGATCATCGCCCCATTCAATTGTGTGTCCCTGGTCCGGCCGAGGTGTGGTTGGTATAAGTAACAAAAGTACTTTGGGACGGAGCACTGGTACCTGCTGTGGAGTGAGAATGGTGCCAAGCTTGGCCGCCTAGGAGAAATGAATACTTACTGCACTCACCAGAGCAACTTTCCGCATACTGTACAGTTTGACGCGCCATCACTCAGAACACCGCGTAGATGCTGATATCTCTCATGCTTTCCTCGAACGCCACGCTGGATGGAACATGACATCCAACATGATCAATGTGCAACTACCAGAGCCATAGCAAGACCAGAAAGCAGAGAGCGATGAGTGATGCCAAGATTATTCCATCTCTTCTCTTCTTGCTCCCGATCCTCTGCATCAATCCATTGATGCCAGGTATTTGTGCCGCAGCACCAGTTATCCTCCTCTGAACCGACACCAAGCGTTCCCTTTGCAGGCCAAAACTCTCGTTGACAGCATATGCTTGACTGAGTACACCATCTGCAACATTGTGGCTGTTGTCCAGTATTCGTCTCTCGTTCAGCATGTATTCGGCTTCAGCAGCGTCAGGATTGTCGCGGGCTCGGTAGGCATCGATGTCGGATCGTACATTGGAAAGGAGGTTGGCGCGTTGTCGGTTGTGTTCGATTTGACCTTTCAGACGTAAAAGCTCTGCCCGGTGTTGCGTCAATATCTCACGATGACGTGCCAAGTTGGTGGATTTCAGTGCTGAGGGTTGTTGTGCTTCGGAGTCGAGTAGCCGTTGGAGTTGTCGGAGTAAGGAGGACCGCTTTTGAAGGATGTCGTCGAGCTGCTCTTCGGTCTTTCGTTCATCGTCGGTCGGCTCCGGCTCGATGTCTGTTTGGGAGGCGAATCGGGAGTATCTGTGGAAGAGAGATTCTGTCTGGGTGCAGACATTAGCACTTGGGGCGGCTTCCTGCGAGCTGTTGGAGCCGACGAACCTGTGTTTCCTGCGCGCGTGCTTGCTGCCGCAGCTGCGCCCAGCTGCCCACACTCGTCGCCATGTCTGCACACCACATTCGTGCTGCTCTGTCGTCCAGGCGTTCTGCCGAAAGCGGATTCAGCCACACGAACGGCTCGTGCGCAGCCACTTCTGTGGCTCGCCCTTGCTCTTCCCGCCCCAGCCTCGCCAAGCAATTCGAATTCTGTGTGTCCGACTTCTCCAGTTGCGGAGATTCACCTGCGACAGCGCGCCTCCGCCCTTCACCGTTGCCAATACTAATCACACAGCCTTCAGAATGGTACGCGCTCTCGGAATCCTTCGCGATCACCTGGTCAGAAATGCTGACCGTGGCAACTGCAGTCATCTGGAAAGGTCAAGGCTGCCCAGCTCTGGGGCAAGGGCAAGGAAGATCTTAAGAAGCAATTGGATGAGTTGAAGCAGGAGCTCGTGCAACTGCGGACTCAGAAGATTGCCGGCGGTGCTCAATCGAAGCTCAGCAAGATGTACGCATCCCACAACCCCTCCCGCTCTCGACACCCGCCGATTCGGACATGTCCCGCACGCGAGCACACTATCGCAAGAAGGACGGACTACTAACACCGCCATCGCAGCCACGATGTCCGCAAGTCGATCGCCCGCGTGCTCACCGTCATCAACGCAAACCAGCGCGCCCAGCTCCGTCTGTTCTACAAGAACAAGAAGTACCTGCCTCTCGATCTCCGCCCCAAACAGACCCGTGCTATCCGCCGCCGATTGTCCCCACAAGAGGCCAAGCTTGTTACTGAGAAGCAAAAGAAGAAGCAGAGACACTTCCCACAGCGGAACTTTGCTGTCAAGGTATGATGGAGAAGAATATGTGTCTCGACAGGTGGGAACAGACGCACTGACACATTTGGATACAGGCCCTTGCATGAACTGACCGAAATTGACTGCGGCGTTACCTCTCACGGGTCATGACATACTTGAGCTCTTGAAATTTTTCATCATGGCGAAACGGACGGCTGGGAAGCGTGGCTTGCCCCACGAGGTGGCATATGGCAGCTAGGGACCAAAAAAGGGCTTGGTCACAATACCTCCCAAATTCAATGCGCATGCGTACAGTGACTGACGTCCTCCCGCTTACATGCCGAGCTGTTCATGATCCCGGCTAGTGATCAAACCGCTCGTTTTGCAACGCTGCACAACGTCTTGGTCGGACCGGGATTTCTTTGAAACGCCGCTCCGGCATGAGAAGTTCAACTGTCAGGTCGCGGCGGAGCCCCCTGCGTGCGCGGTCAAGTGCCAGTGCCAGCTTGGCCGTCAAGTCCTGCACTTCACTCGATGTTCAGAAGGTCAGATGTCCCATGTAACTTGATCCGCTAGCACAGAACTTCAACGATCGCTTGCAATTCTTGCCTTGAGCGCACTCCACTGACCGCCCAGCTCTCGCCCCGACTCCAAGACATCTAGTCTGATACCTGCATTCTCGACAGTCCTGACAAGGGTGCTGAAGTCGGCCGTGAAGGGTCAGCTGCTCCTAGCCTGCAGCGTGGTAGAGTTGCGTCGGAGAAGTATTCTCTCGTGAGCCTGGCGTTCCCAACCGCAGCCACTGCCTCGTCGTGCCAATTTTCATTCGTTACGCGGATATTCTTGTGCCGAACGGTGGGCTTGTGCATGGTGGTGGATACCAGTTGGTTACCTCACAAGCTCAGACGCCTGACAGCGTTCCCCACACAGAGGAGAAAGAAGCTCTGATGGGCTGGAAGCTGCTCTGCCCACTAAAACTCACTGATGCTCAATCAAAATTTATGCGAGTTCCTATGGAAGTTCGAAGCGCTTCACTCTCAATTCGCCCCGGGGGTCTGAGTCAATTCGCCCCGGGGGTCTGAGGACTGAGGCGTCTGACGCGCCGTTTGTGACCCACGCACTCGTTTGCCCTTGCATACATACACACCAGACAGCGCTGCGGAGCGTCCACACCTCAGTCCTTACCACTGCTTCTCCTTCGTAATCGCCGGGACTCAGCGACTCTGATGATGCGCGAATCGTGGTCCTCCTCGACACTCGCATTGCACCTTGGGACGCCCGCTTCTGAGGCCTGTGGCTTCCCCGAGCTCCACCATGACAGCCGTCAACTCGACCCGTGTCAATGCGCCGCAAGCCTTCGTGTCGAGCTATGCGCCGCGCCTGCGAACCTACGGAAATTCGCTTCTCACCCCGGTTGTTCCGCAGACCATCGTTCCTCCCGTGCGGACGACCAAACGCGGCACCACGGCCATCAATTATGCGGAGGAGTTTGACGACGACAGTATCGAGGACTCGGATGGACCTTCGCGGCGAGCCACAGGCCTGCGCACCGCACAGCAGCGCCGCGAGCCTGACCCCATGGTGGAGAAGGCGAAGGAGTTGGGCAAGGAAGTCCACGCTCCGGTCGACGTGCAAGGCATTTGGCGAGACTGGATGGGCAAGCCGAAGCGCACGTTGACCGAACGCCAGATGCATGTGCAGTCCGCTCTCCCGACCAATCTGATCCCCATCAAGATCGACTTGGACGTGGCGCCATTTCGGCCAGAAGCGGCACTGCCAACTCCCAATAACGCCAAGGACTTCGGCATTGACGAGAACCTGCCGGCGTACAAAGCGCCAGAGCCGACACCGCCGTATCGGTTGAAGGATACCTTTCTATGGAACCTGCACGAAGCACTTATCACGCCTGACATGTTTGCCAAGACATTTGTGGATGAGCTGGATTTTCCTGTTGTGCGGAAGCAGGCCATGATCAACGAAATCGCACAGTCCATACGGATGCAATTGGAGGAGCATTCCTCCGTCGCACTTCATCCGTTGTTTCAGCCTGACGCATCGAATCCACAAGCGCCCGCAACGAATGCGCCCACACCCGCAATGCGACCCGGAGTATCGCGCGAAGATTCCTCCACTCCCATGCAGATCGATACGCCCGGCAATCGTTTTTTGGATCTTCCGCACACAAACGGCGATCAGCCTTCCTCGGATGCTCCTACGCCCGTAGCGAATGGAACATCGACACCTGCTATGGCCGTGACGGTGCAGCCTTTGCCTCGAGATCCATCGACATCATCCGCCCTCAACCCTGCTGACTCTCACCGCTGTGTCATCACGCTTTCTATCAATCTGCAGAACCGGCTGTACACAGACAAGTTCGAGTGGTCACTTCTTCACCCTCCCGGCTTCCCAGAAATATTCGCGAAACAGACATGCGCAGATATCGGTTTACCTGGCGAGTGGGTCCCCATGATGGCACACGCAATTTACGAGGCAAGCCTGCGTTTAAAAAAGGATATGATCGACAATAATGGCACCCTCGCAGGTGTTGTGGGTAGCGGTGTCGATGGTTGGGGCGTTGTCGAGAATGAGGCTTGCGAGTATCATGGGACAGCAGATCCCGCGCTTGGTGTCGGGGCAGGTTGGAGATTTGACGACGATGGTCTTGGTCAGGACTGGGAGCCCAAGATTGAAGTGCTGAGCAAAGAGGAGATCGAGAAGCGAGAGGGCGACCGCGAACGCCAGATCCGAAGGCAACGAAGGGAGACTGCACGATTCACCACGACCTACAATCTGCCGACGCAGCAGAGTAGCGGCTATGGCGATTACTTCTCCGGCGGTCTCGGCGTCTCACCAGCCAACGGCGGTGGTGAGGACGAGCGGATGGGCCGTGGTGAGCGATCCAAGAAGAAACGACGCTTCCGCAGCCTGTCGCCTATCGGCCGTGAAACTCCCGAGGTGGCTGGGTTTGGCGGCACATCGTATAATCTGTCCGAAGGCGAGCGCCAATATTGGACGTGTACGCACTGCAATGTCTGGGGCGCCGCCATTTGGGGAGTACGTGATGGGCCAGCTGGACCTCGCAGTCTGTGTAACAACTGCGGACTCCTCTATGAGCGTGACAAGCGGCTTCCGCCCTGGAACTATCGACTCTTCGCCCACGAAAAGAACCAAGGTTCGCGCGAAGCAAGCCTCCCACAATACGCTCAAGCGCCGCCGCGTCAGCCGTCCCATCTCCCATCCGACGTCGCATCGTTCCCAATGTCGACACCGACACAGCCGACCACGATGCGCTTGCCACCGCGTGACGATCTCAATCCGTCATCGCACCTGTACACCGGCGCCTCTACAGGCGGTCAAGGCCAAATATCTGCCACCACCATGGCAGATATTATCAATTACGCGGAGCCGGGCGAAGACCTCGATTGGACCAAGGTCACCGAGCCACGAGAACGCAAGCGGCTTCAGAATATCATCAATGGCCGAAAGTACCGCGAGCGTCGGCTGGCCGCAGAAGGACACTCCGGGAGCGGTGGAAACTACCCGGGCGCTGCTGGAGTGGGCAGCTATCTTTCCACCGGCTACGGGCAGCGGCAGTCGTCGGCTCAAGGCGGAGGAGGCACGCCGACCGCCGGACCGTGACCGTGACGCCAGGCATGTCCAGGTGTTCTCGGGGGGGGGGGGGGGGGGGGGGGGGGGGGGGGGGGGGGGCGGGGGTGCTACGGGCGTAGTTGCATGATTTCTGCATGTGATCTCGGTTGTATGATCTGAGCTTTTAGCGTGGCGTGGACACAAGGGTAGAGTTTGGGCTGAGGCCTGTGCATTGCCTTGGAAGCATCACGTTCAGGCGGTCGGGCCCGAGAGCTGGCTCGCTCCAATGGCATACATATATGGGCAAAAGACACGGATGCCATGTCAACCTTAAGAAAAGACATTTATGCTATGTGGATCGCCAAAAAAAATCCCAATATCCCCTGCTCAAGTTATCTTAGTAGACCCTTGCTTATCTTAGTAGCATGCACAGACCCCCAGCTGCCGTCTACCTCCCCCACCACCTCGTCCAAGTCACGGCCTCGCAGATGAGAGGTGGTCCGACATTACAATACCAGATGCGACCAGATGCGAACCGTCGCCTTCTGCCCTTTGCTCCTGAACCTCAGCCAAGGCTGATAGTCGTGGTCTTTTGCTCTCCACGCGACCTTTTTGACGAAGAGGAAATCCGGCGCGTGAGATCTGAACAGCGGAGTGTTTAAGGTGCCGGTGAACAAGGTCCAATCAATTTCGGCCCCTTCTTGGAGAACGTTGGCGTAAACTTCCCACTCGCCCAATCCGTTGGGCTTCAGGGGACAATGCATTTCGCCGGTGTACTCCGGAACGCTGTTCACCATCGTCTTCTCATCTGTCTCTTTGTCTTCCGTGCAGGTGCCCCATTTCACCGGGTCTTTTTCCGTTATGTAGTTGTACGCGTTAAACCTTGTGCATTTGTACCCCACTGGACACCAGTACGTCTTCTCGTGGGTATTTCGGCGATAGGTCGTACTCCAGTAGGGAGGCCCAAATTCACCCGGCAACTTGCAGTAGACTCGCACCCTTTTTTCACTGCGACAGCCTCCGCTAAAACCGCGCCAGAATGAATGGTAATGATCCTTTGGCTTGTAAGGGGTGCCTGGCGGATTGTCGTTGCCTATGCGACATATGCGGTGATATTCAGACAGCCGATCGTTCGTCACTTCATCGTTTCGACTCTCGAGCTTGTACACAAGCGGATATTCTACCAGCGGTAGGTCTGGCTCTGGCTGCCTTCCTTCGAGCTGTGGGTGTGCACCGCCAGCGGAGCCAGGGTCCGTGCTATTCGGATCGAGATGATAGCCAGGGTCCGAATCCAGATGATACGTGACGGCTTGGATGTTGGCCAAAACCGCGTCTTTAGAAATCTGTCGCCGAGCCGCAATACTTTCGATCCATGCATTAAGCTGTGGGGATTGGAGAGACTCCTTGAGGTCGGCCGTATCCATGGCCGCACATAGCGCTTGTGGAAGAAGAGCAACAAGAACGAGATGGAGCTTCATGGTTGCAGAAGCGTCGTTATGGTGGATCGCAGTCTCCAGCACCATAGCGAAGTATATATAGGCATTCTTACGAGAAGACCCGACTTACGACAAGGAGAAGTTTCATTGCTAGGCAGGGGCTCAGATAAAGCAGAGCTCTTACGATGTATCCTGCCGGGGGCGCCAATCAATGTCACGAGGGCAAAAGACATCTATTCCATGTTAACCTTCTGGGAAGGCATGCAGTTATGACATGCAGAAGTTGGAATAAGCTTCTACAATGACATTGATGCCATGTAAACCTTAAGAGAGGACGTTTATGACATGTCGAAGTTTAAAATACACTTTTACCCCAGTAAAACAGGGGTACTATGTGGTTCAGCCAGATCCGGTTAAGGCACCACCGGGGAGAGGGCCGAAAGCGAGGCCATCCAGATCTGGTTAAGGCACCACCGGCAGAGGGCCGAAAGCGAGGCCATTGTAGAGGCATAGAGGCTGCTGCATCAATACTGCTCGAAGCAGTAGATCAAGCAGCCTCTCCCAGTCGACAGTAAAATCTGGCGGCGCTGCTCGGCCTATGCTCGCTCCACAGGTACCGCAGGGGCTACTAAGATAAGCAAGGTATATTGGTCCTTTTTCGAGACCGACATGGCGGAAATGTCTTTGCTGAAGGTTCACATGGCATGTCAATTGTCTTTTGCCCCTACTGATTGACATTGGTGAGCCGGAATGAACGCAAAAAAGTCGGGCCACAACCCGGCTCAGTCAGATGTTCTCGAGAGACTTTTTTTTTCTATGTTCAAAAATAATGGTCGTTGGTATCGTAGCTACAGGCCGGTCGCATGCGGCGGCACTGACAGCACGTCGCGCCGGTTTCGCCCGCGCACGGATTTCGAGAGTCGCGACCGAACCGTTCGCCTCGCCAGGTGCCATGTAGTTAGTAATAATAGTTATTCGCATGAAGCCGAAACGCCCGAGCACCTTGCAGCCAGCCAAGTCAAGTGGGGGGGGGGGGGGGGGGGCGGGGGCGCAATGGCAGGCCCGCCTACTCGTCATCCGCAGATGCAGCGACCTTCTTCGCAGCCGGGCCCCCGCTCCCCTCGCCGCTGGGACGCTCATCGTCCGCCTTTCTCTTCGCGCCAGCCACGACGGCGGGAGGAGCGGCCTCTCCGCGTGCGACGGCCCCGGCACCGCGTGCGGCAGGGTCCCTCGGCCTCAACCCGACGTTGCCAATCACGTTCCGGTCGCCGATCACCGTGATGCCGCAATCAAGGGTCAGATCCACCCGGATCGCTCTCCGCATCTTGGACCGCTGCGCGACGTCCGCGTTCGCGCGGGTGTTCACGGCGTTGACGTGGTTCACGGCGTGGAGCAGCAGCGTGCTGAACCTGGTGGCGTCGGCGAGCATGGATGGCGAGGTGGGGATCAGGTTGTTGGAGCCTCGAATCGTGTGGGCGGAATTGATCGTCAGCTTGAGCGGGAGGGCAGGCGATTCCGACTCCGAGTCCAGATCATCGTCGGCGTCGGCGTCGTCGTCGTCGTCGACGGAGTATGGCGGAGGGGCTTCGGTCGTTGGTGGGTGGGGTTGCTGGCGGGCACGTTCCGCGAGAATCTTGTGCGTGAGATGCGTGATGGAGTCCATTGTGTTGGTCGGGTGCCGTGTCGAGACACGTGGAAGCGACGGTGCTGATGCAGCGATTGGCAGTGCTGGGGTTTTGCTTCTGTAATCCGACGGTCGTTTGGAGGTAGCACGTGCGGTGTCCTGACGCGACGTGGGTGTTTGCTGACTCGCCGAGCAGGGCCAAGCGACTTGCTGCTTCTGCAAGTGAGAGAATGAACAAGAAGGTGGTGTCGTCTTCGCGAAGAACGTAGGGATTTGGAGATGCGAGTGACGGCTGGTGGGTGTCGCAAATGTCACGTCCACTTGAGAATGGTAGAACAGAAGAATGGCAGAGGGCCGAACAGAAGAATGGCAGGAGGCAGACGACTGATATACTGATGTGAGACGGCCGGCCTGGCTATTGTGGGCCGCCCTCCAGAGTTGGGGGTTGCACATCGACAATAGCAAGCTGCGGCTATTGTCGAATGGACTGTGCAGCACGCCCAGCCATCGCCATTGTGAAGTGGCCCGCGCCCTTCGGCGGACAAGTAAGCTCGACCGCCACCCGCGCTGAGTGCCGGGTCTAGCATCACATGCGTCCTGTCTCTCGCACGAAGCCACCGGGTGGGCCGTGGTAGGTACGTTGGTCAAGGTGGAGTTGGTATTGTTCCTTTTCGGGCGTCAATACAAGGAGTGGATCGAGTTTGGCTCTAGGCCGGATCAGATTACCCGGCAATGCCGATGCATGAGTATGTCACTATGCCTCGGACCACTGGCGGACACGCGGAGCTATGGTACAATTCACGAGTGTTTTCTGCCATTCTGTCCCTGCAATGCTCGTACCCAAAGTCGATTTACCAAACCGGGCCTGCGTGGCGCACTATCGCCCCTTCAATCTCACTCTGCAGTTGTGCGCGTTCATCGCCATCCAAATTGTCTTCGTGTACCCGGACATCCACCAGCACGTCCGTCCTCGCAAGTCTGACTGATTTTAAGAGCGCGACAACGCCATCCAAGCATCCCGGCACTGCATGGTTCTCGCTCCAGCCCAGACGAATCTGCAGCTCTCGTAGGTATTTGGCCGAACTCAATGCTTTGGCAATCTCTCTCACGCTCTCCATAAAGACAAAGCTCACGAAAAGACCATCGTGCCCTCGGCTGTCCCGTCGGCTTTCGTGAGTCAAGGTGAGTTGAACCTCCACTTTGGTGAGATACTGCCACATTCGGAGCCTATCCACTCTGGATACCATTCTGATCCAAGGATCGGGGTTGACCATCGCTGTCCTGTCATGCACTCGCTGTCTCAAAGCGAACTTATGTAGCCATTTTTCATTGTCGAGATGGTACATGTCGGAGCGCGGCCAGTCGCGGTTACAAATCGACAATTGGATCTCTGCGAGGGAGAAGAGCTCGGCAAGCGCCTCGTGGTGGACTTTCTTGCAGGTGCGTAGAAGATTCGTCACGCCACATTGCCTCTTGGCGTCTTGCAAAGGAAGATCGATGGCCTGATACCTGATGTGTAGAGTCAGCAAGGTCTCGCTCGACTCCGACAGAGGGTCGGCATACGGCGCGGCCACCACGTCACGGCTCGAGCGCCGAGTGCCTCTTCAGTTCACTAACCATTCCACTCGCAAGTACAGCCAGGGTCGATGCGCGAAGACGTTCCGATATATGAGCACACGCAACTCAGCCGGTAGCTCGAGCAATCGCAAGTTCGTGCGGCGTTTCCTGGTTTGTCGACAGCGCTTATGGAGACGCCTTCCCGTGATGAATCTATCGATGAATCTGTCGCTCGATCGGCGAATGACATCCATGGTTGTGAAGATATTGCGATTGTCTGAAGATTGATGCGATGTAATGACTACTGGAGGGGGGACTCGCTGAAGAATAGCGCAGTGGATCTCCAAGCTGACGGCTGAGCTCGAAGCAAAGGCATGTTGATAGACAGCTATAGCTAGTTACATACGAGAGGCGCAAGATGGCAAGCTCGACAACTCAAAGTTGGAAGCTGCCAGCGTTGGATGTATGCCCGACATCGTCGTCGTGTCCTGGTGCAGGAAGGCCACAGCAATGTTGGACACTTCTGCGCTTTGTTCCAGCCACGTACGCGCTTGGTCTCTCTCCCACGTAAGCGCAACACACGGCAGTCTTTGCCTGACGCATCCCCAGTTGCCGTGAAGATAGTCATGTGTGGCAAAAGTTGTCCGAGGAACCTCACTCGTCGGCAATACTTCGGCCGAAGTTCGTTATCTGAGCTGGACCCTTGAGCTTGAGCGCGCGCTTTCCAAGAACAATAACTTGCACCTGAATAACTAAATCCCATCCAACACCACCGCCACCGACGCTTGACGCGTCCACCGAACTCGTAGTTTGCACCGTGATCCGCCACCCGCTCCATCCTGTCACATCCTGTGGTGCACATCGATCTGAGCAGCATACGCTACACGAGCGTATGCCTCGGGAAACGGCAATATGGATCCTTACGACTATGGCGGCATAGATGGCGAGGATACCGGGCCGAAAGTGACCATCAGAGATGTGAGTGTGGAATCGAATCGTGGTCTCGAGCTGGATACTGACGTTCCAGACAAATGCGACGACGATCAAGTTCCTTCTGGCCAACACATCCCTCGCCTTCGCCAACTCGATACGGCGCGTGATGCTTGCAGAAGTGCCTACCATAGCGATCGATCTCGTCGAAATCGAGAGTAACACCTCAGTGCTCGCCGACGAATTCCTCGCACACCGGCTCGGCCTCATTCCACTCAGCGCGAAAGGCGTAGACGAGATGATCGATTTCCGCGATTGCACCTGCGACGAGTACTGCGATAACTGTAGCGTTGTCCTCCGACTCAACGCCGCCAATCGAAGCAGCGACCAGAACTTGAAAGTGTTCGCGCGCGACCTGTTCGTAGAATCAGCAGCGCCCGGGGGAATCTATCATCGCCCCAACGGCATGAGCGGTAGCGCGGTCGGTGAGCTGCCGCCGCGAGGACATCCGATCGTTATGGACCCTGCGCAGCAAGGCCCTCTGATCTGCCAACTGCGGAAAGGTCAAGATCTGCGGATCAAGTGTATCGCAAAAAAGGGCATCGCAAAGGAACACGCCAAGTGGGCACCAACAGCCGCGATCGGCTTCGAATATGATCCGTGGAACAAGCTACGGCACACGACCCTGTGGTATGAGACGGACCCGAAGGCTGAATGGCCCGAACCCGTGAAGAACGGAGAATGGGAGGAGCCGCCCCAGGAAGGAGAACCGTTCAACTACGAGGCCGAGCCGAACCAGTTCTACATCGACTTGGAGAGCACTGGAGTCATGCCGCCCGATCAGATCTTGCACTCTGGCATTCGCGTGCTGCAGAACAAATTCGCCTCCATCATCAAAGAGCTTGATGCCGGTGCAGATGACGGGCAGGCAAACGGACTCGGTGGCTTCAGCCCAACGCAAGACACGGGCAATGGCGGTGCCACGGCATACGGGGGGCAAAGCGCATACGGGCAAGGTACTGCTTATGGCGGTTATGGAGACGGAGGGCAAACGCCGGGATACGGTGCGACGAGTGTCTACGGGCAAGCCACACCGTACGGGCAAAGACCATACTAGCCCACGCCACTCGTTGCATCTCGTGGTGGCGAGCAGGCGCTATGGTATGATTCTTGAGATTTCAGCGCCGCGCGTTCGGGCGGGCACAGCACGCGGGCTGGCTGGCTGGAATGCCCCAACGCCAACACCAGGAGGCGCGAGAGGTCGAGAAATAGGAATCTGCATCTCTCGCACCGAGCCGCACGGCCTCCAGGCCACGGGCACCCCGCCTGTCACACGCGTCCTGTCCCTTGCCGCCCGCGCTCGCTCCGCAGACCGATCATTGCCCGCAACGATAAACGCACGTTCCGCGCCGACCAACGACAAAGCGCGGGTTGACAGGGCTGCACGCGCGCGTCGATCGGCAGGCGTTCGGGGACGAGAAGGGGGGAAGGCGGGAGAGCGAGAGCGCGTGGGCAAAGGGCTTGGCTTGGATGATGGGAGGGCGGTGGGGGGGGGGGGGGGGGGGGGGGGGGGGGGGGGGGGGGAGCGGAGGGCTGTTTTGTGGATTGGACGGGAAGGGCAATGGGAATGCAGAGTGAACTGCGTGGAGGGGAAGGGCTGTCTCACTCGCGGAACGGGCGGTGTGGAAAGGGCAAAAAGAAAGAGCGAGCGCGGTCTAGAGACCTCCAACAGCTAGCTCAGAGGGAGCTGCCTTCGGAGGCTCGATTTCTTCTTGTTGTTTATGTCCCCAAGGAATGACTTCAGCTAAATTCATGTGGTCCTGATCGTACCGTCTCTTGTTCCTCAAGACAGTGTTCGCTGCAGGGAGGCAGGCGCGTGGGCTTCCTTTCGCGAAGGCCGAGGCACCCAAGCAGCGACGAGAGACATCTCGAGCTTGTAATCCAAGCTGTCTTTTGTATTGCTATGTCACCACGAAAGTCGCAGCAGCAGATGCTCGCTCAATCGCTCGAAGCAAGACTTTGAGGTGATATGACAGTGCGGCGCATGAAGCGAGTGATCGTGCCGTGCCGGTAAGGATGTCGAGTAGGCGCCACGCAGATAGTTGCGTGCAGGCTTGATGTGGCACTTTGCTTTGACGATATGCCAGCTGCTTCTTGCCAGAGAGAAAGCTAAGAGCTTGGTTCGATCGTCATGCTTCCACCACGTCTTCTGCATGGCAGGCATGGAGGCGGGATCTGCAGCAAGGCATGCTGATGCTTGGCTTTGACTCACGTCTTCAAATCGCACGCATATCACGTCTGGTAGCTTCAGGAATCAAGAGACTGTTCGAGCAATGCTCGAGCGCATGAGCGATCAGTCGTAGCCACCAACGCCGACTTGGCTGGCGAATGCCGTGCTGACACTGCGAGCGTCCTCGTTTTCGAGATTCGATCGATTGCGACCCGCGCCAATAGGTGGTTGAGGTGCTCCCTGACCTTCCACATAGCGACGCAGCTTGTCTGACTGGGAGAGAGAGGCTTGCTTATTAAGATCATTGATGCTCAAGCCAGCGAGACTGACGCCACCTTGACCAGGCTTGACGGATCCATTCGTAGTGGCATTCGTGATCTCACTCGCTGCGACACTCTCTCCGGCGACCGACTCTGGAGGTGCGTGAGCTTTGTCTCCCATCGGGCCGTGACGCTGACCTGCTGGCAGCTGTGGCCAAGAGTCCTGGAAACCTTGGAACATGGGTGGATACTGGCTTGGGAGTGCTGCACCGCCGCCCAAAGCAGAAGAATGCACAGATGAGACATCGTCGGGGATGTAGCCAACGACGCTGCCATCAGGTCCGTGTGCACCATCGCGACGACCATTCGTACGGGTGCCGGTAGTGGCAGCCATGTGATTGGCGTGTTGATAGGCCATCTGGTAGCGCTGGGGACCACGGTAGGATGCCTTGGGTCGGCTGAATTGAAGCAGCGAGACCTGAAGGTTGTTGAGAGGGCCTTCGACCAGACAGTTGCGCTCCTTGAAGTGCACGAGAAGGTAGTGCCAGAGCGGATGCTTGCTAAGCACTTTCGGATTGCCCAGGATCACACAACCGTACTTGGCACGAGTCAGAGCGACGTTGAGGCGACGGGGGTCGCTCAAGAAACCAATGCCCTGGTGGTCGTTGCTTCGGACGCAAGACAGGACTATGAAGTCCTTCTCGCGTCCTTGAAAAGCATCAACCGAGGCCACTTCGATTTCCTTGTAGTGCTCCTTCTTGAACGTGCCGGTCTGCTGCATGCTCTGAACGACGTATGAGCGCTGGCCTTCGTACGGAGTAATGATACCGATCGCGGACGGGCTAACGCCGGCTTTGAAGAAACGAGTCACAATCTTCTCGACGTTTTGCGCTTCTGTGCGGTTGAGGTACGAAGTACCAGAAGCACTGATTTCCTCGTTGCCAAGGTTGGACCAGAACATCATGGGGGAGTCTGCGACAGGCCATGGGAAATCCACATCTTTGCGAAGTCGCTGCTGCATAGTAATACCGTTCTGCAGAGAGCCTTCGTAGAACATGTTCGAGGGGAACTCGGACAGGCATGGATGCATACGGTACTGCACCTGCAATCGAATCGGCGCGCATCCGAGCACAACCAGACGCTCGAAAAGTGACTGGTTGAGACCTGCCTTTGCAGCCTTCTTGTTCATGATGACTGGACCCAGCTGCTGGTGATCGCCGACGAGGACGACTTGTTTGCAGCCGAGGACTAACGGGATCACGCATTCCGGTTCTGCGGACTGTGTGCTCTCATCGATGAGGACAGTGCGAAACTTGAACTTCGCAAGTCTCGGGTCACCAGCGCCAACACATGTGCAGCAGATGACGTCCGCATTTTGCAGGATCTCGCGCTCTGCAGCGCGCGTCAGGGCCTTGAACTTCTTTTCATCCTGGCTGGACAATTCTCCGAGCTCGGTCTTGAGCAGGTTCAGCTTGGTCAATTCCACGTTGGTGTCGTTCATCGCCACCTGTCTGTGAAGAGACAAAAAGCCGACATTGGACTCAACATCCTCGCGAGACTTGGCAGTGACTCGAACAACCTTCAGACCAGTGATATGGATACGCTCACAAAGCTGGTCGACAGCGACGTTGGATGGTGCGCAGACGAGAACCTGGCCGCCATTCATCTTGGACAAATGGTAGATGATGGTGGCCGAGGTGACGGTTTTTCCGGTGCCCGGTGGTCCTTGAATCAAGGAGAGGGGCTTCTGCAACACAGACTTGACAGCATTGATCTGAGAGCCGTTCAGATCCGGCAAGTTGGGAACGCTGAATTTTCGCGGCATGTTGACCTTCAGAGGAGCTGCGTTCACATCGTGGCCGAGCAGGCGATGGAAGATGTAACCAGAAACAGACATCTCATCGACCGCGAAGGTCTTCATGGCATGTTGCATTCGATCGAATGAAGTCGCCTTCCAGACGTAGTCGGCAGTGAAGTTGTGCGTGCACTCGGTCGGCACAGACTTGTGATCTCCTCGGGAACGTAACTCGATCGTGACTTCATCGCTCTGGTTGTTGGGAATCTTGATCACGTAACCCACACCTTCCCAGTGTGGCCGAAGCTCACCAGTGTAGCGGAGACGCATCTCGTCTCCGACCGCCAGCTTCACATCACCAAGCTCGAGCTTCGGCAGGACGAAGGAGGCAAGGTGCTTGTTATTCAATCCAAAGTCCCAGCGCACAATCAGGTTGTCCTGGCTCTGTGCTTCCTTGAGCTTGCGGTCGTAGTCGGCTTCGATCTTGACAAGCGGGCCAAACACGTTCTGGTATTGATATGCATCGTCGTAGCGAAGCAGAACCGGAGCGGGTTCGTCGTCAATACCGGCACTCTTTTCCAGATCGTGGATGGTGGCGCTGCTGTTGTCCTTCCACATTTCTTCAAGCTTAGCAATGACCTGCGGGGGTAAGTAGCGTGCGCGTGTCTGCTCTTGGTCGGTCGGAGAGTTCACGAGCCATGGCAGAAAAGCGCGGTCCTCGATCAGCGGCTGCCACTTTGACGTGTCCCAGTTCATATCTTTGCTGCTGGGCATGGCGGCGCATGGCTGGCGGCAGAGCAGAACGACGACCGTGTCGCTCTTGGCGGGAATGAAGCCGAGCAGGAAGACATTCTTCGTGCCGCAGTTGTAGCACTCCAGTGTGGTGTCTCCAAGAGGCGACGACGGATGCAGCTGGACCTCCTTGTGCCGAGCGCGAACCAGATGATTGACGATGTGGCTCGAAGAGGTATTGCCGCGAGCAGAGCAGAACCACTTGGCGCAAGTCAGGCATTTGACAACACTGCTGGGGTTGTGAATGCCGCAGTATGCGCACGCGTGTGCTGGCAGCTCGATATCTTCTTGCTGGCCCGGGGGAGCTTGGCCGTTGGTGCCGTTCGCGGCATGACTTGCCAGCGACTCCGCATCCTCGTCGTCGTACACATCCGTCTCGTCGTCGTCGCCTCCTCTGCGCCTACGCGGTCCAGCGCCGGCGCGGTGCTCTGTGTCCAGTGCGGTTTCGGCGGCGTCGAGGGCCGAGATGTCGTCGCCAGCGTTAATGGCGGAGGCCGAGTCGCCGACCAGATGGTTGCCGACGTTTGTGAAGGTGCCCTCCATGGCGACGGCGGTGGCGACGGCGGTAGCGACGGCGATGCCTTCGGGGAGGGAGTTGTCGTTTGGCGGTGCCTGCGGGGTTCAGCAGCGGGGGGGGGGGGGGGATCTCGCAGGTGGTGGCGGTGGCGGTGGCGGCGGTGGTGAGGGTTGAGTGGTGGCGGCGGTGGTGTCGTTCGCGGGAGGGCGGCGGCTGCAGGATGCTGCAGGATGTCGTCCGGCGCGGCCCAAGGGGAGTGTTGGGCGGTGGACTGCTGTGCGAGAGGTTGTCGTCCTTGTCGTCCCGTCGGGGCCTTTCGGCTTGGGCCAGGACTCTGCGCCGCAGCCTGATGTGGTGGGAAGACGGACTAGTCCGGTGGCGTCTGGGAAGACAGTAGTCCGGTGGCGTCCACGCAGCCAGCACCGGCATCCGACCAACAACGGCGGGAGCGCCAAGCAATGTGGGGCGGGCTGCCGGCGCCTGCCTGTGTCCTTTTTGGGTGTTGTGGCCTGCGACTGCCGGCTGCTGCTTTTGGGGAAACTTTGGGAAACTGCTGCGGCCTGCGACTGCCGTCTCCTCATTTTTGGGTGCCTGCGACTGCCGTCTCCTCATCCTTGGGTGCCTGCGCCTGCCGTCTCCGTCCTCCGGCGAACTGCAGACCACCACCACCAGTATGATCCGACGGCAGGCGCGCCAACGGAGAGACTACCTCTACCGCCGCGCACTCACGCTGCGAGAGGCCGAAATCGCGGAGAAGCGGGCCAAGCTGAAGGCGTCGCTCGCCTCGGGCAAGCCGCTGGACGCCGGCACGGCGAACGACAAGCAGCTGCGGCAGGACTACAAGTACGACGAGTCGCGGGCCGACCGCAGCGCCGAGGAAGAGCTCGCGCTGGACGATGAATACAGCCACCTCTCCGGCGTCGTCGACCCCCGCGTCCTGGTCACCACCTCGCGCGATCCCAGCAGCCGGCTCTCGTCCTTCGCCAAGGAGATCCGCCTGCTCCTGCCCACCGCCATCCGCCTGAACCGCGGCAACCTCATCCTGCCCAGTCTGGTGGCAAGCGCCAACGCCAACGGCCTCTCGGACATGATCCTGCTGCACGAGCACCGCGGCACCCCCACAGCGCTCACCGTCTCCCACTTGCCTCACGGACCGACTGCTTCCTTCAGCTTGCACAACGTCGTCCTGCGCCACGACATCCCGAATGCCTCGCGCGGCACCGTCAGCGAAAGCTACCCGCACCTCATCTTCGAAGGCTTCACCACCCAGCTCGGCAAGCGCGTCGTCAAAATCCTGCAGCACCTGTTTCCACCGCGCGACGGCGGCAAAGCCCTGGGTTCAAGAGTCATCACCTTCAAGAACATCGAGGACAGCATCGAGGTGCGCCACCACGTCTTCGTCAAGACCGGCTACCAGCACGTCGAGCTGGCCGAGGTGGGACCCCGCATGACCATGCGCCTGTTCGAGATCCGCCAGGGCACGGCGGAAAACAAGGACGGAGACGTCGAATGGCACATGAACCAGTACACCCGCACGAGCAAGAAGAAGGACTATCTCTGAGCACCTCCGGCACGCTCGGGATGATCCGACCGCCGGTGTCCCGAGCCAGCCCCACGAGACCATCATCACCTGCACATCACTGGCCTCGTGTGCCGCACCGTCCCAGCCATGTGGGGCACGTCACCTCCAGCGTGGCAGACCCCTTTGGCGCCCCGTATCGCGCGAATGCCACCTGGCCGATGGCGCCCGGACTTGGCACAAGCGAGGAGTGGTCGGTTCTTGCTTCACGCGCGACAACGCCCGCCAGGCGCCAGACGACCGTGCTCGTCCGCCTCTCGGAATGCCGAGTCGGCTTGCTATGGAAAGGGCGAGAAGAGTGGAGACGAAGAAGGTTGGTTGCGACAGTTCGATCGGCGTGGGAGCACGCACTCCCATGATGATGAGGAGGAGGAGGAGGAGTCGGCATCATCAGAGCATTTGAGGGTGGGGGGCCGCTCTCGTGGCAGCGAGTCGGCCCGCGGCCAGCTACAAAGCAGAGTGGATGGATGGATGCGGGGAAGCGTCGGGACAGGATTTGGTCGAACGGGCTGACGAGCCGGGGCCCAACAATTTCTTTATTTTTTTTTGTCGGCTCAATTCTGTCGAGCTGGGCCGCTCGTCGGCCTTTTCTCGTGGCCGGTGCAGTAAGTACATGAAGAATAATCGTACCGGTGTGTGAAAGGATACAAGCCTCGTCATCACCGTCTCACCAGCCAGCGAACTCCCCCGTGCGCCGCTGTGTCTCGCCGTGCTTCGCTGCAGCGCGCGCTGATCCGTGGGCGCTCCAAAGCCTTCCCTTCTTCCACTTGGGGTGTTGCTCTCCTCTCGCCGGAGACATGCTGGGTAGTTAATCGTGGTTGAACATGGAAGAAAAAACCCGAAACCCCGCGCAAGAACGCCGATCCCCCCCCCCCCGTCTATGTCATTGTCGAATCTCGGTCGTCGCGAACGCAGCAAGCAAGCAAGCAAGCAATCAATCAATCAATCATGGGTATATTCCAGGGTTAAAAACGCCAGTCAGTCGCCCGCGTTATCCCAAGCCAGGCCATCCGTCTACCGGTGGGGCGTCGTCGTGAAGGATGCCCCGAGCCCGTCTCCCATCCATATATGCACATGGCCGCTCGATGCTGCCATCGCAGCAGCAGTGGGGGAGGGGTGGGGTGCGGGGGTGGGGGGGATTACGGGTAGACAATCATGTGCGTGTTTGGGGGAGCGCAGCGTTCGTTGTGAAGAGAGAGAGGAGCGTGCGATGCTCTCGTGTCGCCCGATGTTGGCCCAAGCTCAAGCTCCGTTGGAGTGGGTCGGGACCATCTGCTGAGGAGTCGGCTGTTGGGTCGGAGCGAGATTCTGTTGGGGCGGCAGGTTGTTCGGTTTCAGGCTGTCACGGTTAACACATGCGAGAGCATCGGCAGGCATGCCCAGCTGCTGGAGGATGCTCGCGTTGCCGAACGCGAGCGTCTGAAGATACATGTTGACCTCGGCAAGACATTCCGATCTCGAAAGTCCGGATTTGCCTTGGGCGAGTGCGGGGACAAGCACGTTGAGGGTGTTGTAGCCGTTGTTGATGAGCTCGCGGCGCTTCTTCTCCGACTGAATGTGGTTGAAGCGCTTTTGCTGGTCTGTTAGGTTCTCCTTCTTCTTCATGCCGCGCATGCCGTCTCCTTCGGGAGAGTTTGATGTCTGGACGGCTCGCTCTCCTTGGGCACCAGCGACCGATCTACGTCGCTTGTGTCCAGTGGCACCGCCAGCATACTCGTCGTCCAACTCCTCTTGCTTGACTGTCGTCTGATCTGTCTGCCAGTCTGCCGCGTCCTCGCCATCTGCTTGACTTCGCCGACGCTTGCGAGCTTGACCCGCGACACCGTTGCCATGCGGAACAGCACCAATCTGCACGCCGCCCCACGCGGCGGCTGGTTGGCCATATTGACCTTGGTGGCGGCCATTTGGTCTAGCTGAGGCAACGGCCGAGCCGACACCTGGTGCACCGAGAAGGTTGCCGGCTTTCTTGTCATGGTTGGCGGGGACGCTTGATGGTTGGAAGCGAGTGCCCTTGAAGCCCACATCGCTGCCAAAGGTGGCAGGGTGAGCGCGGCTTTGACCATGTTCGCTAGCGTACTGATGGTTGGCGCCGGGTGTCTGCCACTGCTGGACGCTCTGAGTATACTGCATGTTGTTCGTGGAAGGACGTGCGCGCATGTCGGCTTGTAGCACTTGTTCCATGTCGAAGCCTTGCTGGACGGCGGATTGTTGACTACGCGCGTTGATGTGGCCGTCACTTTGCCAGTGCTGTGTGTACGCCATAGTGAGGTTTTCCAGATGTCCACTCATATCAGTGGTCATAGGGTTCAAGAAGCTGCCCCAAGAGCCGACCGTGCTGAAGTCAGCTGGGTTTGCGAATGCCGGTGCGCCGTTGTTCGATGACGATGAGTTGCTGCGGATGTTATGTATGAGGGATGCTGCATTTATATCTTCGCCAGTCACAGTGTTGTCGTATTGTTGTTCGCCGGTACTGCCGGCCGTGCTATTGTGGCTGTTGGGGTTTGCCGAATTCGCATGTGGCGCGTGAAGTGCATTGGAAGGAGTGACGGCATCTGCCGCGTCCTGTGATGGCATGTAGCCGAATGGCATCGTCGGCACTTTGATGGTGTCTTTGAATTCGTCAGGGTGCTCCCAGAAGTTGTTGAGCATACTCTGCTCGGAGTTGTCGAGGAGCGGGCGGTCATGAGACGCTTGATTCAAGTAGCTCGCGTCTCCGAACTGAAGCTCGTCTGCGCCAGCCATGTCAGCGACGGTGCCGTGGTGACACAAGATGCGATGCATACCGCCTCCGAGGGAAAAGTGACTTGCTGAGAGGACTTCGGTCATGTTGAAGGTGTGAGACGGAGCGTGTTGCTGTTGCTGACCGAACTGGAAGTTCTGGTCCATAACCCGAACAAATGCGGCCACTGATGCAAGGCAACAACCTCCCTGATGATATGGACGCCGGGCGCCTCTGCTGATGCGTATATCTGGCTCTGGTGGCTGTGGTCTCGGGCAAGATTTTCGGCGTCGGTCGTCGGTGGTCGCGGCGTGCGAATATGATCATCGTTCCATGGAACCCAGCATAAGTATACACGTCAACACGACCGACTGCGTCGTGGCGACGGTTGGCGTGTTGTCGTCTGTGTCGCGGGGAGTCGTGCGGGAGCTGGAGAGTGCGCGTGCGTCGCTGTGAGCGGAGAAGCCAGGACGACCGTCTGGACTCGAGGCGGCCGATTCGGCTGGCTGGGCAGGGCGAAGGTGAGGACGGCGGTTTGGCGATACGGCGGGCCGCGTGGCGGCAGGACGACAGTCGTGTTCTCGGAAAATTGGCTGCTGCTCTTCACTCGCGCGTTCTGCCCGCGCTCGGGGTTGAGGGATGGAGAAGCTTCCGCTGAGCGAGATGAGCATGTGAAAGCGGTCCGTCGTCGCCAAGCACCCGGTCCCTGTCCACGCCGTCCCCCGATTCCGCCTCCAACGCCCACAACCGCGCTCTTGAATGCGATCGGCTTTCTCTGGACAGAGGCGTTGGGTTCGGCTCACGGACAGCCATCGGCGTGGCGATCACACCTTGAAGATGCCCTCTCCGGCTGACAGCTCAACACAACATGTTGAAACTGGCCACGAGAAGTGTCGTCTCAGTTGATAATCATTCCAACTGGTTAGTTACCATCAACCCCGAATTAATCTACAGTCATTCCCGGTTCACAGCAGTCAGCGTGCGCGACTGGCCCAAGCCGCTCGGCAATGCTCCTCTCACTCGAGCCCCGACGGCTTCGTTGGCGTTCCGACCTTGATTTTCCACTTCCGCGCTTGTCCGAGCCATCGGCATCGAGATGTCGCGTACGTAGTAGAATGGACATATTACGTGAACGAAGCCGGAGCGAAACTGGGTCTCGATAGGCAACGGACGTCGACCTTTCCTTTTCATCTCACCGAAGCAAGATCCGTCGACGTGAAGACCGAGGAGTCCAAGATGTGTAAATTCCTAGGATGTGTTTAGCACGGCCGGCCCTGAGACACAACTTTGAGATGTCTATGACAATTGTGCTGGCCGCCTGACACCTGACATCCCTAGTAAGCATAGACGCGCGCGACAGGAGACACCGGATCTTGGATGGTGGATGAGATCCTGCATGAACTGGGACGTGTGGGTCGGAAAATTTTCCTGACAGGGTTCCCAATATGTTCATGAAGGTTCTGGGCTGGTCAGTGGAGAAGGATGACAAGTATGTGGAGGGTACAGTTGGAGAGATGAGAAGCATGAAGCTGAAGACGTGGTTGCCTATCAAGATCAATTTTGCGAGAGAGCCAGTGCGCAGTCTGTACCGGAGCAGGGCACAGCTCTTCGCTTGAAACATATGGGTATCAGAATTCGAGCCTCATTTGTGAGAATTAAGCCATTGCGGCAGGCGGCATTTGTGCTACAGCCTAGGTGAAGAATCATATGCGCTAGCTTACTCGCCAGCACTCTGCACTGCGCCTCACTGCGGCGGAAGGAAGGAAGGCAGGCCAACATGCATGCTGGTCCGCATGTGCTCGGTTCGAGTCCCGCAGGTACACTGAACATGGAGGACCAGTAGGTGTCGCACTTCGTAGGCATAGCTGTTTGGGTGCATCGCCGTTACACTCGCATCTGCCAGCTGTGTGACAAGCAGGCTCAGCCAGTCGCCGACCGCTCACCCGCCTCGAGTTCCTCAATTCGCTTCTCCCACTCCGGCACCGCTCTCAGCTGGAGATCCAACTCCTCCTTTTCATTCTCAAGTTTCAATCTGGCATCCGCATCGAGCTGAGTGAACACGTGGCCACCTTGGCCATCGAATTGAAGAATCCAGCCGTGGTAGCGCCATAGGGAACGGCGGTGAGACACGGTCATCAGTGTTATCCCGAGGCTCCTCGCTTCGTCATAAACGATCCTCTCCACTTCCGGTGTCAACGAGGAGGTGCATTCGTCCAGGATGGCGTACTTGGGTCTGTGGTAGAAGAGGCGAGCAGCTGCGATGCGCTGCTGAAATCCTGTGCTCAATGCATCCGCCCACTCGCGTTCAGCGTTGAGACCGCTTGCGTCAAGGGTCGCCTGACCGACCCTGCTCTCCACGGGGCGTTTCGCTTGGCTGGCATCGTAGGCACCACGAGAGCTTGACAACTCGAGCAGCGGTTCAAGGCCGAGTTTACGCATGATGCGGATGAGCTGTTGGTCCGTGCATCCTTTGGCACGCATGTCCAAGAGGTTGTCTGGGTAGAGTATCTGCTGTCTCAGACTTCCTTTGCTCAGGTACGGTCGTTGGGGAACATAGAAGATATCCTCGTTCGGGGGCTTGCGGACCTTCCCACCGTAGACTGGCCATAGTCCCCCGAGGATTCGAAACAAGCTGCTCTTGCCACAGCCATTTGGGCCGACGATCAGCATGTGGTCACCTTGAGCGATGTGGAAGGAGAGCTCCCTGACAAGAATGTCTCCATTGGGCGACACAATTGGAACAGCCTCGAACTTGATATCGTCACCTTCTTCAAGCTTGCCTCGGCCTGCGAGTATAGCTGCGTTCGACTCGGTGGATGCTGAGGATACAAGAGCTTTCTCAAAATGACCTCTTTGTATATCGGCGACGACATCGAGCAACATGCTCACTCTGCTCGTGTATCCTGCCAATTCCGAGATCTCCTTGTACGAGAACATCAATCGTCCGAAGGCATCGCTCGATGACAGTAGCAGTCGTCGGTTTGTGATGAAGGTTTCGGTCTTGTCGCCGGTAGTGTTTCTTCGTGGCGCTGTGCCTGACAATTGAAGGAACACCGGCACCGAGCAAAGCAAGAGTCCGAGGGCTCCCCAGAAGTATTTGACGACGAACTCCTCCATGACGCCGTGGTAGAGTCTTCGACGCAGTATACGGTTGACGTGCTTGATCAACGTGAAGTATCCCCGGTCCACCGCATCCTTCTCGGCCTCGTGTCCGTTGTATAATGCAACCTCTTCGCTGTAGTCTATCAAGCGCGTGTGCGCCGCTCTGAACTCGCCCTCCAACCGAGCTTCCTCTGCGACATATTTGCCAAAAGGTGGCGTCAGCGCACGCATCAGGCTCGCACTGACCTGCACCAGCAGGCTCATGGCAAAAAGTCCCTCACCGCCCACGCTACGCGACAAGCTCCAGCTGTAGATGACGAGGTCTAACACAGGCTTCGACAGGGACGAGTACAATTCAGCCAAGCTGTTCGCAAACTTCGTCACATCTACCGTAATGAGCTGGTCCGCATTCTTGATTCGGTCGTCCAGCGCGGAAAGTGTGTAGAAGGTCATGTTTCCAAGATACAGGTTGTGGATATGATTCGTCAGTCGCGTTCTGTATGCCAAAGAGAGCGTTGTCTGGTGGTAGTTGAGCATCGCGTTGGTGAAGGTCGCAGGCACGGCGACCAGCATCCACCACACCAGGCCGTTGACGAAGGCTTTGCCTTTGCCTCGCACGAGGCTGCTGACGAGCTGTCCGTCCAGCTCGGCCACGTACAGGCTGATCAGAGTGCGCAGAACGAGAAACACCGAGTGGCTGGCGAGCAGCCGTGCTTCTTTGCTCTTCCACGCCGGCACACATATCTTGAACAGACGCCTCAGACTGAGGAAGAAGTCTCGGTCCAGTTCCACCTTCTTCTTGCCCTTGCTGCCACTGCCCTGTCCAGACACGCCTGCGCGACGAGCCTTCTGCTCTTTGATCGCGCTTCGCACTCGCTGGATGAGGGCAAGGACGAGGGCAAGGCATATTGTGCGTGAAACTTTCGTTCGATGCTTTACGTACAGAACGGTGAGGTCGTTCAATATTCGCCTCAATGACCGGGTGCTGATGGGCTCGGCGAGGGACAATGCCGCCATTCTGACCTGACAGAGGGCAGAATTGTGTCATCACATTGGAGCGCACGAGATTCAGCCGGGAGGGCTGGAGGCCCAGGTCACGTGGCCGTCTTCGGAAGCCAACGCCGAGGTTCTTTTCACTGCTCTATCGTAACATTTTCCCACATCGAACTAAGCATACTCGGGCCTGCTATGTTTGCTGCCCGCGTCTTGCGCCTCCTTATATGTCAGAGGTAACGCCTCCCGGACTGCGCTTCGTCGTCGTTCTCCCACGACCACCGACGTGACATACAGCAGCCACATGACACCAGCTGCCACGGAATAGCCGACGATTTGGCCATTGGTTGGAGGTGCAAGCGGGAATCTTCGAGCGAACTGGAGACCAAGTCCACCGTTGATGATGCCGAGTGTGATGATGATTCTCCCGAGCCAGAGATGACCGTAGCTCCAGAACGTGCGTCGGCTGTACTTCTTGAACAGCACGTGATGCACGAAGCCCAGAATCGGTTGGAAGAAGATGATGGCCAAAAGTACGATTCCGATGAGAGGATGGGCGTTGAGGATCATACCATCGATTGGCGATTGAGAAACCATCTACGGGGTGGGTTGTTAGCACCTTTGAGCTCGAGGTCTGAGGCCGGATGACTTACGTAGACGCCTAGCGCGAACGCGGCAATGTACAGCACATATGCGAGGAGCTGGAACACGCCGTGAATCCACCAGAGACCGCGGAATGATGCCAGTCGGATCATGATTCCTCCGACGGGGAAGAAGATTCCGAAGGCCAGAGTCGCGAGGACGGCGTGTGCGATCAGCTTGGTCTTGTATGTTGACAGATCGAAGCCTCCAAAACCACCATCCCCGAATCCTCCGTCACCGTCGCCCCTGTCTCCACTGGCATATGGATTGTTCCCGCCGCCACTGTAGTAGCCACCGAAGCCCTGTGCTTGTGCAGAGGCTGCACCGACCACGAGCAATGTTATCCCGTCGATGAACTTCATCGCGAGCTTGCGCGTTATGTTGGCGGTGGTGTGGTGGTCGCAAAGGGTTTCAAAGCGAAGTGCTCGACGCGCTCGACGCGTACGGAAGGATTATGTTCAGAAAAGGCCTCGCGAGCGTGCTGCAGTGACAACGATATGAATGCACGAGTAGACAGAAAGTTGCGCTGCCGGGGATTGCGTCGGCCAATTCTTGCTTGCGCAACGGCTTTCTATTCACAGATGATCAACGCACTAAGACGTGCCACGCTTCGAAATAAATAGTGCTGGAGAGGGCCGGACAGCTGACGAATTTACCCAACGGCTGTCGGACAGCTGACGTGGAAGAAGCACGGAGAGGATTGTGTTCGGTTCCGAGAGGAGAGCCGAGATGCAGGTCACCACCAGTCGACCACCCAGTGTCAGACAGCGGAAACTTTCTTGGATTGAGGTCGTAAAAAAACCGTTCAAGCGCCAGGTGGCGTGACGGACCGTGATCGAATAATGAGCAGCGGTAGGTGATACCGAACAGCCTCTTGTGAGTTTCGCGGTGAGAAATGTCCGAAGGGTTCCCTCCAGCTGAGTTCGAGAAAGCCGCCACGCAGAACCACGGCGACTGGACGGAAATGCCCGCATGCCCGCAGCATTGCCGTCCCAGGCCGTCCCAGGTGGCTCGTGGCTTTCCCATCGAACATGAGCGTGGATATCAGGCTAGAGGTGCGGCGAATGTGCTGGGTTGCACGTAAAATCCCACAGGTCGCACGAAATTTGTTGTAGGGACTCACGTTGCATGCGAAGCGGCGTCCAGTTTACCTGCGGGCCTCTGTGAACGTATTTCAATCTTCCGCGGCTTCTTGCGCTGCGCTGAGGCATGGTGTGGTGGCCCTGAATCATCGACCGCGTCTGGTTGCCGGTGTGGAGGCTCTTCCTTCGCTCCCTGCTCGTGCTCCAGTGCTGAGACCACTTCTTCCGGCGATGCATCCTCGAATCGCTTCTGCACGTCTCCCACCGTGATCCACGGACCGTGAAATGCCCCAACACCAGCTCCCGTCAACGCGCCGAGGGGGATTGTAGCAACGGATGTGACACCTCCCAGCAGTGTGCCCAGCACCGCTCCTAATCCCATTCCCACTCCAGCACCTATCCCACCACCGCCGAAAAGCCCTTGCCATGTACCCGACTGCATTCTTCTAGCCATCCGACTGTGCCCGTTGGCTTCAATCTCTTTCTCGCAGGCCTCCTTGAACAGCCTCTCCCTCTCCTTCGGGTCCGACACCGTTCGTGCCATGTCCTTGAGACGCTGTGCCGTACTCTGCAGAGTAGACATCTTCTGCATGGCACTGATTGTGTCCAGCAGCTCTTCTCGCGAGGGCTGCCCAGATATTGGGTTCGACGCCATCACGTCTGCTCGCCCCGGCGTTCAGTATGGCTTTTGCTCCTCCTCGCCGTTGTGCAGCAGGAAGTGTGTAGAATATGGCAATACCGTCAATGACGATGACAGCATCGAACACGTGATCTGCAGCGAAGACGAGAGCAGTGGTACAGGAAGCAGAGATAGTTACGGCAGCTCGTCAGGCATGGCCATCAGCTACGTTGCGGAGAAAGAGGCGCAGTCCGCGGTACAATTTGGCGAGCGCATCTTTTGTAGGTATCACTCTTGGACCAAATGGCAGCCGGAAGTCTACCTTGTCAAGTAGGCCTGCGAACTTGATCTTTTTGATACGACCATCGTTCTGAACGGGTGCTGATGACGACCGAGGTGCAAGACTTCTAGTTAGTTAGGTTGCAAGACTTCTAGTTAGTTAGGTTGCAAGACTTCTAGTTAGTTAGGTTGCAAGACTTCTAGTTAGTTAGGTTGCAAGACTTCTAGTTAGTTAGGTATGCCATGTAGGCACTGCAGAGTGGACGACTGGTCGGAGCGGGAAGATAGGCCGTCCAGGAGCACTTCCACGCCGAGACGAAGGCCAGCATCGTGAAGCGGACATGGCCAACAAACACGTGCCGGCACGGAAAGACGACCGGGTGATTGTGCACTTCGATTACGACTGCTTCTATGCGTCGGTGTTCGAGGCCAAGAATCCTGCGCTCAAGGCACTCCCGTTCGCGGTACAACAGAAGCAGATCATCGTCACCTGCAACTATGAAGCCCGACGGCGAGGACTGCACAAGCTGCAACTGGTCAAAGATGCCAGGAGAATATGCCCTGACGTGATAATCGAGCGCGGCGAGGATATTTCTCGGTTCCGCGACGCGAGCAAAGAGCTATATGCGTTCATCAAGAGCTTCTCGTGGAACAACAAGGTCGAGCGCCTGGGATTCGACGAGATCTGGATGGATGTGACGGACGTGGTTGAGTACAATGTCGAATTGTTGAACCGGAACGACCCTGAGCACTCCTTCTTCCACCTGGTCAGAGACGATCCTAGCACGGGCTTCTCGTTCAATGCGAATGTCGTAGCTGGCCGTACCTACCCCCCGGACTACGTCGACCGTCTCAGCTTGGCAGATGCCGATGGACTCACTCAGCGTTTGCGGCTGGGATCTCATCTGGCAATGTACATCCGCCATCAGCTCGAACAGCAGAAAGGGTACACGTCCACCGCGGGCATATCCACGACCAAGCTGCTGTCCAAGCTTGTTGGCAACCTCAACAAGCCGAAGGGCCAGACCGCCATCATGCCTCCGTTTGTCTCAACGGACCAGCGGCCCAGTAACGTCAGCGCCTTCATGGACGGGCATGAGATCGGAACGATCCCAGGGATTGGTTTCAAGCTGGCACAAAAGCTTCGGAAGGCCGTCCTGCAACGTCCTGCACACTTGGACAATGGTCTGACATCCGGCGGAACGCGAGAAAAGGTCACGGTCGCTGATGTTCGCAAACATCCCGAGGTCGACCCGCAGATGCTGGAGAAGCTCTTGTCGAGCCCCGGCTCGCCTCACGGGATCGGTTACAAGATTTGGTGTCTGGTCAATGGCATCGACGACGCAGAAGTGAGCTCGGCAAGGGCTGTCCCGACACAGATCAGCATTGAAGACAGCTACATCCGACTCGACACGATGCCCGAGTTGTTGAAAGAGCTGACGCACCTTGCACGGTCGTTGCTCACTCGCATGCGCATCGACCTGTTGGGTGTGGGCGACGAGTGCGAATCACCGAAGGATGCGGTCAACGAGCAGGGAGTTCCATGTGTGTCGCATGCTGCGACCGTGTCGGGGAAGAAATGGCTGGCACGCCCCAAAGTCTTGCGACTGACCACTCGAGCTCGACAACCTCTGCCGGCCGACGGCACCACCCGACCGCGCTCGCCCCGGCGCACTTCGCATTCCGCACCGCTGCCCCATTTCGTCTTCGGCGTTTCCGAGAGCATCGAGGCATTGGCGGAAAAACTCGTGCGGGAAGCACTGGTCGGAATGTTCCGGAAACTGCACCCCGATCACGCCGGCTGGAATCTCAGCCTGATCAACCTAGCCGTGACCAACATGGCTGAGACGGCGGGAAACAGCAAGACTGCGGATGGAAGAGACATCGGCAGCATGTTCCGGAAGCAGGAAGACGTGCTCCGAGACTTTCGGGTGACCGATTTCAATGCGCCACCAATCCCACCGCCGAAGGAGGACGGACAGGACCCAGACCGTGACGCAGAGGACGGACAGAACCAAGACCGTGACGCAGAGGATGCAGGTCGATGGACAAGGAGAAAAGGCGTGGGAGAAGCAGGGAACATGATGTTTGACGACGAAGAGGAGACGGCTTGGGAGGATGGCGAGGACGAAGACGTCGACGAATGCTGTGCAGAATGTGGACTCAGGATGCCAGCCTTCGCCATGGGAGCCCATGGACGATTCCATCTCCAAGCTTCGGGCGCAAGGACCGGAGTTGCCGACGGCGGCTGACGCTTCAACTTCTTTGCTGTCCCAACATCACACCCGGCCCCGTCACCATCGTCAACTGTGTGCTGGTATTTTTGGTCCTGGACGAACTAGATCGAGGCCGAGTCCGTGAGGGTGTCGCGGTTGTGGTGGGAAGCACCAACTCTGCCCGCCCTCGCGTGGCGTGTGCCCGCGGCTGCACCCCCGTCGGCTTGACGGCCATCACGATGCAGGAGCTCGTGGAACGCACGGCGCAAGTGGGCGTTGTGGTCACGCATCTGCGCCAGACGCGCCTCACGGTGGCTTTGGTTGCGCATCAGCCGACCGTTCTCGATCTGCATTTGCTGCATCCGAGTGTGAGCCGCGTCTAGCGCGCGGTAGAGTTCTTCCTGTGCGATGCCGAGCTTCTCGGCCTCGTCGTGGCGTTGGGTGGCGACGGCTTTGGCGAAGCTGAGCCGACTCTGCACCGTCTTGAACTCAGTCCGGGCATCTTGAAGCTGATTGCTGAGCTTCTGCGTAAAGTCACGGCTGAAGTCCAACTCGTGCTTGAGCGTGTCATTCTCACGCCGGAGCTCGTCGTTGTCTTGCCTGAGCTCGTCATTCTCACGCTGGAGCTCGTCGTTGTCTTGCCTGAGCTCATCGACCTCGCCCCCGACCTGCTCGCCGCCATACCGCATCCGAGTCCGGCAGTTCTCACTCTGCTGCTGGTCGAGAGTGCTTCGTAGCGTCGCAGTATCGTTGGTGCAAGCCGTGACGCGCTCATCCAGGCTCTCACGGAGCCGGTCAACGTGGCGCAGGTGCCTGCCAAATGTCTCGCAGGCGGCGGCGTACTCTCGCCGAAGGGTGGCGTTCAAATGCTCGACGTACTGCACGCTCTCGGAAAGCTTGGCGTTGCGCTCGGCATTATAGGCGAGCAGGTGTGACTGATAGGCAAGATGCTCCGACAGCGACTGCAGACGATGGTCAGTCAGTACAAGGACACACCGAAGGCTAGACGTGTGTCGTCGCACACCTGAACATGGGGCCGAACGACCCCTGAGCTCGCCACGCTCACTCCGGAGGCTCTCGATCTCGCGTCGGGTGTGTCGCAGCATTGCTCGCAATGGCGCGCGGTCGTGCTCATCCTGATCCTGTCGCTTGCGGGCCTTGGTGTCGGTGAAGAATCGCTGCATGTCGAAGCGGCCCAGCCGGGGAGTGTCGCGAAGCTCGTTGAGATGCTCTTGGAAGGCCGTGCACTGGCGGCTGCAACGGGTCAAGTGGACGTTGGCTTCAAAGTACTCGCGATTACGCCGTGACTCCAGCGTGGGATCGCTGTCGAAATCGCGAGCCGCCACGGCGGTCTCGTATGCGGCACGGGCGTTGTTGAGCTCGGTCGCCAGCGTTCGCTGCTGCGCGGTGAGGTGCTCAAGGCAGTCCGCGCCTTTCCGGTCCTTGACGGTCGCGATCGCGTTCGGCGCGTTCGGCGCCGCGATGCTGTCCAGGGCGCGGCGAAGGCCGCAGTCGGTCCAATCCGACTCGTTGCTCACGGAGCTTGTGGCGAAGCTGGGTGTGACGCTGGAGGCGCTGCGCGTCTGGGCGCGCGAGAGCTGTCCGTCGAGTGGGCCCAAAGGCATCGGTGGTGTCTGCATGGTCCAGGCAGATTCTGCGCGCGGCAACGTCTGCCTTCCTCGTGCGGGACTCGCCGCGCGAGCAGGTGATGCGGCCTCTGCTGTGTCGGGCAATGCGCCGCCGTCGCCTTGACGCTTCGACGTACGCTGACGCCTCGACATACGCGAGCGCATTGTTGGAAGCGAGACGCCGGCGCGTGCCATGTCGATGGCGATGTTGGGGGGCAAAAAGAATCCTCACGAAACACGAAATGGTATGTTTGGACTCACAACTCACCCAAGTGCGCCAACTCTCCTCACACGCTCAGCTTTCCCGTATGCCACGCTTCGGCTTCCCCAACACACGTTACCGTGGGACTCGTTGCTTCCGAAGGCCTGCGCCCCAACACATATTGTTTCTCTGTTCGCGCCATCATGATACGGAACGACCTACGCGACTCGCATTCATTCCCTCACCTCTGAAACCCATCCTCGCAGGCGTGCTTCGAACCAAGATTGGGGCCAAGCCTCCTGCCGTCGGGTCATGATTGTTGACGGGATTGTTTTCCAGTCGCTCCGCCTGCCGATCGTGTGACAATCCTCCTGGAGTGTGACTGCATAGCGCTGCTTTCACAGCCACCGTCGAGCGGCGGCGCGAAAATGGTCCAGTGCAGATGTCCGCCCAACCCTACTTCTTAGCCTTGCCCTTGCCTTTCCCGCGAGCTTTCTTCCGCGGAACGTCTTCGTCCTCGTCAACGTCTCCATCATCGTCGCCCTTCTTCTGGCTCCGACTCGCTTTGGCCGCTGGGGCCCTCCGCTTCTTAGGCTGCTTGACGTATTTATCCTTGCTGAGGTCGACATCTTCTGCTTCTTCCTTGACCTCGACGTCATCAGGCGCTTCATCTTCCGACTCCTCGAAAGCATCTTCGAGGTCGGGTTTCTCTTTCGCAGGTGCCTTCTTCGGAGCGACCACCTGTGAGGCCTTCATGAACGGAAGCGGATGGCTCAGCTGGTTGTATCTGGCGCAGTCGAGTTAGAGTGATTTCACGCACAGCGGGCATTGGTCACAACTTACTGCCGAGTGAAGGTGGGCTTCGCTTGTGGGTCGATCTTGATCTTCTCCATGTCTGCCTTGCCAACGCCGAGCTCAAGTATCGCGTCCCAATCGTCCTTGGTGAGGAAGTATGAGTCCATCAGCTCGATGATGTCAGGCACCGCCTCTTTCCCGTCTTCTTGCAGTCTCCGAATTAGCCTTTCGAACAGTATCGGCATGTATGTTTGGCGTATCTCATGCCGGTCTGCGGATACTCGTAGACGCATGTGGCCCTGAATCTCCTTGATATAGCGCATAAGCTTGCCCTGATTGGAGTTCTTGCCAAGCCAAGCCGAAAAACGAGTTTGATTGCCTGCCATAGAGCCGTACACGTAGCTCGCAGGTCGAACGAAGCTGAATATGGCGTGCGTTGGCATCAACGACCATTGTTGCTGACTGCCGTGTATCATGCGATCCACCAGATCTCCATCACTAATGGATTCGGCAGCTTTGCTGACCAGGTCTAACACGGCAAGCCTCTTCTTGTCCTGTTTGCCGTTGTACTTATTTGTGCGTTGCGGATTGGTGCCAAGGTAATTCTCCTGCAGCATAAGAGGTGCAAACTCGTGGTCGTTGAAGTACAACTCTTGCTTGTCATTCAAAGTTGACTGCGAGGCAGCATTGAACATTCCTCCGCCCAAAATCTTGCCGACCATGTCCCAAGGCTTCAACACGATGTGCTTCTCCCAAGCTTTGCTCATGTCCTTGCTCTCCTCGAACGAAAGGGTTGCGCTGTCAAGTTTTGCTGTGCTGATCATGTTAACAACTTGACGAATGTCGGCTCCGGAACCCTCGATCAGTGCGTTGATGACTGGCACCGGCATCTTGAGTCCTTCACGATACGCGATTGTCATGATACGACTGCGAATCATGTCGGTAGTCGGGCGTCGGAAAGGTAAGTCGTATGTGCAGAAGTCGAAAGGCTTCATCTTTGGCAGCTTGCGGTCATTGCAGATGAGTATAATCGGGATCATGGTCTTTTTGCATACGGCAGCAAGAGACCCAACGCCTCCTCGGTCACCAGCACTCATTCCGTCAACTTCGTCCATTATTAGGACAAGCTTCTTCTTTGACACGTCGACATCGTTTGAGCCTTGTCCAAAGTAACCGAGGAGCGAGGTCGTCGAGAGGACTCCCTCCAGGCTAGTTTCAACAAGCTTCTTGGAGCGAGTATCGGATGCATTCGACTCGACAATGTCGTAACCTTCTACCTTAGCCACAAGATGGGCTGCAGTCGTCTTGCCAATTCCAGGAGGTCCATGTATCATTACTGCCCGATGTATGCCACTACCGTCAGGGCCAGGTAGCTTGAATTTGGCCTTCTGGTTCTTCGGAAATCGGCTTAGCCATCGTTGCAACTTTTCGATAACAGTTTTGTTGCCACATATCTGACTGAGGGATTGTGGAGCATATCTCACTGTCCAAAGTCGCGTATCAGGAGCGTCTGCGGCCGCTTTGACTTTGTCGGTGGTCTTCGTGGCGGTGAGGCCTTGTACCATCGTTTTGGAAGATGACTTTTGAGGACAATGCTTCGACGCCGAGAGACGGGCTTTCGTTTCTTTCTCTTGCCTGTCGATTTCCGCTGCTTGCTCACGAATCTGCTCTTCCTCCTTGGCCATCTTCTCTGCGTACTTTTCGGCAGCTGCACCGTCGCCACCGTTTGGGGGAAGTTTGCGGATCAAAGCGAACAGACCTTCTTCGTTAATGGTCTTCAGACCGAACTTCTTGATGGTCTCGAGTTTTTTCGGACCTGCGTCCTCGCCTAGAACAACGTAACTGGTCTTGCTAGATGGAGCCGTGGTCACCTTGCCACCCCAACGCTTGACGAGTGCAGCGCCCTGGTCTCTGCCAAGGGATTGCAATTGACCGGTGAAGACGAATGTAAGACCAGCAAGACAATTTTCGTTACCAGTAGGCATGTCGCCATCCGCTATCGCCCCTGCAGGCACGGCAGAATTGGCATGCTGCCCTCCGTACTGGAACTTGGGCTTAGCGCCATCTTTATCGCCTCCAGCGGACTTCTTGGGTGGTTCTGGAGCGTCGATGGTAGGAATGCTGTCAAAAATGGCCTTCATCTCTGCACTCTCCTGCGGTGCTTCTTTCCTCACTTTCTTGGTCACAGGTGCGGCTTTCTTCGCCGGAGTTGCGCGTTTCTTTGTCTTGACCTCCTCAACTTCAAGATGGTCGTCGTCCTCTTCATCGATGACGTGGGACTTCCGCTTGTTGCTGGCCTTCGCAGGAGTCTTCCTTGCAGGCTTGTCCTCCTCGATCCCCACATCCTCGTCGGGAAGCACGAAGTCGTCGTCAAGGCCGGTAGCCTTCATATCAAGATGCCCGTCGTTGTCGAGATCGTCCTGCCGCCGATCTTTCAGCTTCTGCTGCTTGCCACGCTGATGCTGCTGGGGAACGAGTGGCTTCGCGTCTTCTTTGTCGCTGCCCTGGTCGTAGTCGTCGCCCATGCGACGACCCACCTTCGCGCCAGCCTTGAATTCATCTTCAGCACCGGCCTCAAAGTCGTCGTCTGGAAAGTCATCGGCATCGAGATCGACATAGCTGGTGTTCTTGTCAGTACGGGCCTGCCAGCTCCCGCCGTTGGGCGTTGCTTTAGCGCTGCCGTTGCTCCTCGTGGTCGTCTTCTTGGGCGTGCTCTCGGTCTTGACCCGCGCCTTCTTCGTGCTGCGCACGACCTCGCTCCGCTGGGGCTTGCCCTTGCCAAAGAAGTCGCCGGCCGTCGTCTCTTCCAATTCTGCCTCAGGCTCAGGCTTCGTCGCGGCAGCTGCCTTCTTTGGCGATTCCTTCTTTGGGGCCGGTTCGTCATCCTCATCGTCGTCAATCACTTTGCGCGGTCGACCTCTCTTCTTGGGCTTGGGCTTGGGCTCGGGCTCGGGCTCGATGTTCGCGGCAGGCGCAGCAGGCTTGCCGCCAAAGAACGAACGGATGTCCGACGGCATGATGGTTGCTTACATGTCAGAATTGGCGTGGGCGAGGAAGAAGCAACTGGCGTGGGCGAGGAAGAAGCAATCGGCGTGGGCGTGGTAATAGCAGACTGTGCAAGCATCAAGCACCGTTACGTGACGCGCCTGAATCCAGTCGAGGCTTGACACCAAGGAAAGAGCCGAGCAGAAAGCCCGCCCGCTCTCCGCAGATGAGGTCAGGTTAGGCCCGACCTCGCCGCGACTATCCACACGAACATCCACACTGTCTCGTGATCATGGCCCCTGTGTTGAGTGCCGCGAGCTCGTCGCCTTCACTTCTCACCACTCGAGCTGGTTGCACGTACCCACACATCTCGGATGCTGCGCGCCATGACTGACTCCCACAGTCCTACACCCGGCTCTCACCGTCCTCTGCTCCGAAGCAGCCTCTCCATCGCGATCATTCAGCACAACAAGACCCACATTCGATTGGCTCGCACCCAAAGCGGGAGAATCGTCAAAGTCACGCAAAGGACGGCCGAAGTGTCCCACCGGCGGCAGCGTCAAGGGCACAACGTTGGTCTGGGGTGAATATGGAATTCGCTTGAAGGACACCGATCGCCGCATTTCCGCCGCACATCTCAAGATCGCCGACGAAACCATCAAGAAGCGACTCCGAGGAATGAAATACCGGCTGTATCACCGCGTTTCGGCAAATATCGGCGTGTACACCAGCGGCAACGACCAGCGTATGGGCAAAGGAAAGGGAACTTTCGATTTCTGGGCAGCGAGAGTGCCAGTGAGTCGGATACTGTTTGAACTGAAGGGCGAAGTGCACGAACAGATTGTGCGGGATGCATTTCGGCTGGCAGGAAATAAGCTACCGGGACAATACGAATTTGTGAAGAAGGGAGATCCGCCTGTGATGGGCACTATGGCTCTCGAAAACGGTGTTACAGAGGCTGGATTGAGGAGACCGCGAAAGACGTTGCCGGAATCAAACATTATAGGCATAGCAGAAAGGCCCGCGGCGACGAGGCCAGTATAAATACACATATAATGACTGGCCGAGCAGACCTGCCAAGGAGCTTTGGATTCCTTGAGCTTTTGCAGTAACTATTAGCTCGGCTTTCCGAAGCTGTAGTACACAGTTCCACAAAACCACAGCATACTACGTTTGGAAGCGCCCACCTAAGGTGACTTAGAGTACACGAGGTCCCGAATTACACAAGATCTGCTGGCGTGCAACGGCTTTGCAAGATGGTAACGATGCGGAACAAGACCGCCGCGGATGACGCGCCGGTCAACCCGTCGCCAACCAACCGCGCCCCGCGTTTCTCGACCACGCACGTCGACAAATCGCCAGTAAGCAGCGCAAGGTCTTCCAGCAGCGATGCCATATCGCCGCCGAATACGCCGACTCGATCGTGCGCGTCAACGACCTCGACTGGTTGGGCGCATACTCCAAGCAATCTCACGTTGATATGGCTTGCGATAAGCCTGCCATTAGTGATCTGGGATACTGGCTACGTTCTTCTCCGACCGCATTCGATGCCAGGCGGCAAATTTCACAAGCCGCTCTGGATTCCGTACGAATTGTATGCGACCGTTGACTTCGTCTACGGATTTCAAGCGTGGGAGTCCAACAATGGCTGGACCGCCGCACAGGGTGTGGTCAACGCTTTGGAGACGGCCGCATATGGCGTATACCTGTTCATTGTATATGCGTATGGGCAGCAGGGGCCGATTCCAGGACGTGACGCATCGGACAAGAGTGTAATGGGCCGATTGCGAGGACTGAGCGAAAGCAGGACGTTGAGCGGCAAGCATGCCACGTGGGCAGTTCTTTTGGCATATAGCACATCCTTCTTGACCTTCTGGAAAACTGTGCTCTATTGTAGGTATCTGCGTGAAGAGCCTCGTGCCATCGGAAGTGCTGACTGAAAGCGACAGGGCTTGTGGAGGCGTGTTCGGGGTTTCACAACATCGGCCACAACGACATCTTGAGCTTGATCTTCCTCTGGATCATCCCGAACGGAGCCTGGCTTGTTTTCCCACTGTACATGCAGTACGTCTTTGGCTCAGAGATCCTGCGAGGATTGGAGATTGCATCGATTAGTACGAAGAAGACGAGATAGCGAGCTAGATAACTGGTTAATGCCAAGAATTTTTGTACAGCTCACTGGTCCGTACCGCTCATTGGTCTGTACAGCTCACCGGTCTGTACAGCTCACCGGTCTGTACAGCTCACTGGTATATACAGCTCACTGGTCATGTATGTTGACTATAACTACGTATAACGTATAGTTCAGGCTGTCGGGGCTCCCCGAGGTATCCTGACATAGCGATCCTGCACCATCACCCTGGCGCCGCCGTCTTGGAGAGAACTCTTCGGGCGTCTTCGAGCCGACGGGACAGGCACATCTCGTCGCTTGAGACAGTGATTCCCAGGCGCAAGAGCACCGCAAAGGGCTTCGAAAGGGCAAGCGCAACCTCCCAGCAGGCCTGGCGAGACGCAACATAAGTCACCTAATCCTAAAGCGAACGATGGGTCTGGGGCCTCAGGGAGAATGGCCCATACAGGACCGCGAGACGACCAGAGCTATGCCGAACATGCAGGCCTACGACCAGAGGGCAGAGAGCCGGGCGCGAGGCGGAAGATGTTCAAGGGATACCTGAAGGCTGCCAACGAGCTACGCCAGAGCTACTTCAGCCAGGATGGTACTCGAGACCGCCGCCATGTAGAAGATGGGCCTGGCGCGTTCCCAGATACTGCAGTAGTGCGGAGTGGCAACGAAGAGATGATACTGTTTCCAAGCTACGCCAGACGACATGTTAAAAGCAAGGTAAGCAAGAATGTCGGCGACGTGACACAAGGGAAACTGACATCAAGTTCAGCATCCAGCAGCCGCGACTCCTGGTCGAGAAATGACAGACGAGGGAGACTGGCGCCGAGAGAGGTACAAGCACGAGAATGTTGATGCGATAGTGGACGTCGATGTCCGTGGCTGGATCTACAATCCTCCCAAAGGGCAGCATACTCGCAGGCAGCGGATGCTGATAGGCTTGGCGAGAAGACTTTCTGGTATACCTGCGCCAGCTACAAACCGACCTGGTGATTCCAGTCGTTCACGTGTGGGACCTAGTCGAGCATCAAGCCCTACGCGACAGCAGGATGAGGACTTGATCAACTTGGAAGCTGAGAATGTTGTTCGAAGAGGGCAGCAAGAACAGCGTTACGCCAATCGAGGCGCCTTCTCCGAGCGCCCAGGTCAGAAGGACGATATGGATAGCTTATATGGAGATGTGCCTGATCGAGGGCGACCGAAATCTTATGCCAGCAGCATTGCATCCATCGATTCGGACGCAGGGACACCGAACGATCCAATCCAGAAAGGGTCTTCTTGGCAGCCGCCAGAGAATATGAGCTCCGCAGAGTTGGCAACTGCAAATATGCACCTTCTGAGCCGGCTCAAGCCATTCATGGCCAATCCTCTAGCGAACACCCCAATCAGTGCATTCTTCTACAACGAATCGTCGGCAAGGCAACAGACGGTCTATACCGATGCATACGGCCACTTCACACTCCGCGCAGCATTGGATTTTGTGCCTACCCATGTTCGAGTGCTCGCCAGTGAGACACTTTCGGCCACAGAGGCGGTCATTGTTACCCCGCCTCAGGGTGTCAGCCTCATCAGCGATATTGACGACACAATCAAACACTCTGCAATCAGTGCTGGAGTCCGCGAGATTTTTCGCAATGCTTTTATCAGAGAGCTCGGAGACCTGACCATCGAGGGAGTGCAAGAATGGTATACAACACTGCATGATATGGGGGTGAAGATACATTACGTGTCGAACTCACCTTGGCAGATGTACCCAGCACTGATCGACTATCTCGAGCTAGCAAATTTGCCCAAAGGATCGTTCCATCTCAAGCAGTATTCAGGTGGTAAGCTGCAGGGCATCTTAGAGCCAGTCGCCGAGCGGAAAAGATCAACCTTGGACAGGATCATGCGTGACTTCCCCGACAGGAAGTTCATTCTGGTCGGCGATAGCGGAGAGGCTGATCTGGAGGTCTACACTGAGACCGCGATAGCATACCCTGGGCGTGTACTAGGAATCTTCATCCGCGATGTTACTGCACCTGTGCGAACAGGCTACTTCGACTCAAATAATAGCCCTGGCGCAAGTGTTAAACACCCGGGAAACCACTCTCGGGGTCAAAGTGGTGATAGTCTGGCCCCATCCAAACGATTCTCTAGACCTGCCGATCTGGACGATGATGCAGAGGTGAAAGCTACAATTGCGGCTTCTTTAGCGGATATGGAATTAGAGGCGCAGCGTGCAAGACGATCGATCAATCCAGACGCGTACAGACTAGAAACTGCGCAACCTGCAGGGCGATATCCCAATTACCCCTGCTATGCACGCCCTCCGAAGCAATCAGGGCCCAAGTCATCCCAGTCACCCGAGGCGCCTCCCAAGCGCGAAAAGGCCGTTCTACCAGAGGACGACTTGATCAACTTTTTCGAGCCACCCTCTTTCAAGCCCTGGTTGGAGCTGCCGCAGCGTCGGGACAAACCCATGAGCAAAACGAGTGGCACGGCGTCAGGAACAAGACCATCGCCTTCACCACCGCCCCCACCCAAGCCATTCGGACTGAAGATCCCGCCTCCTGATGCTGATTCAACAGGTTCAGCTGCGACCGCACACAAGACGCCACCTCCAAGGCCTAGGAAGCCATCTAGCGCTGTCAAGTCCGTCAAACTGCCACAGATTCAGACCCACCAAACATCGCCGCTGTCGCAAATCACACGACAAGAACCAACGAGAAAGCCGCCGCCACCTCTACCAGCAAGGAGGAATGTGAAAGGTGCTACCGCGAAGGCACTGCCAATGCCTAATACTTCTAGATATTGGCGGTCAGAGATTTCTCTGGGACAGACCGGGCCTCATTCATCCTACGCTGCAAGGAATGGTGGAAGTCAGCCTCCCTCGCCGTTAGCAGTGGGCCGCTCAATGTCATCGCCCAGGTCATTCGAATATCTCAACCTCCCTACTGCTGCCATTAATCCGGTGGCTCTACTACCGCCCCCTCACAGAGGAGCCACCACTTATTCCACGGCCGTGATTCGCAAGCAGACTGACCGCTTGTCCGGCGGCTTCGATGACGACGGGATAACAGGAAGCCCAGGCGATGGCCTGAGCAAGAAAGAGTACTTGTGGCAGCAACGCTGGGTCCGAGCGAGGAGTGTGCTGGAGCGCAATGGTGTCACGCTGCGTAGCTGGCAGTCTGGTGCTGATGTCGCCGACGTCTGCGTCATGCTAGTTGAAATGGAACTCAGGAAGATTGAGAGGGAGTCCCAGAACAAGGAAAATGATACCCGACGGTGAAATGATGAAGCGTTACCATATGCGCTCGTCGGTATACTATGTACACGTGGGCGAAGCAGAGCTTTGTTACAGACAGCCCTTAATCGAAGGTCCTGCAAAGAAGCGATCGATCAATAAAACCCAGCGTTTATCCTCTTCGCGCCAAATCTAGCAGCCTTACCGCGCTATCGAGGGCCTTGTACGGACTGTGTCGCCCCTCTCGTATAAAGGTATACTTTACGACCTTATAATACTATTAATAGGGAGGACGAAAGGCGTACGTTGCTGAACAGATTCAAGGCACTTGTTAGTTCGGCTTCTTTCGTGTGGTGGTGTCCAGCCGGAGCGGTCCGGGCCGTGTGGGGTGCCTCAATGCGGGTGCACCCCCGACACCTCCGCCGTTATCAGATAATAGATTGAATGCCTATTTTCCTTTTTAGGTTCTGTACAATAACTAATTAACCATACATCTCAATGTTCGTACATAAACAATAGCATAGAGCGCGTCGCCACGCGTCCATCATTGCAATAGCAGAACGCGTACACAGACAGCCTATACTACCACAGCGATTACCACAGCAGGCAGTATGCGATGTGTGAAGGGGAGAAGGGTGTCCATGCAAGGGCCGTCAATGGCGATACAGATGTTATCGCCATGGCCCGCGTTGATGGCCCGAGACTGCCCTGTGCGGTCATGTGCCACGTTAGAGCTCCTCACTTTGGTTTCATGGACGCGATGCCGAGCATTTGCAGGCGCTGAGCGACGGAAACGCCGGCTTCAGGAATCCTGGAATCCTCAACCACCTCAATCTCGCTTTGTCGTTTCGTCCAGGATATCCCCAGACTCTACCAGGCCCTCAGATTGTGCCCCGAGGGGTCGTCCCATGATACCCTGAATGCAGAGAGGCGGCGGCGCCGAGAGCCAGAATGGTGAAAAGTACGAAACAATTCCCCCGGCTGCGCTCGCAGCTTGACAAGCTTTATAAGGACGAAATGAATCCAGCCTGCACCCATGGATCGGCATGATGAGGGCACAGATGTGGCACACGGGTACGCAAGCGATATCACCACGGTCTGGAGGACATCCTGCCGTCCACTACAATAGCCGCCAGCGTGTGTATGTTGACGAAGGCCCCCGATCTGGCCTCGTTCGACGGGTGCCAAGGCATCGCCGCGATCTTAGGGGCTGCTATAATTACTCACCAGGCCTGCAGCACATGGTTAACGTGGCATAAACGTCTTTTCAGAAGGTTTACAAGGCATAAGTGGCTTTTGCCCAAATCTTAATCATTCTCAACATGGAGGGCTTACCGGACGGTTGAGCTCACAAGGCATATATATCTCTGTCTACGCTTGCGAATGATCGTCTGCCCTCTGCATCTGACATCCACTCGTTTTGCCATATATACCTTTCCGTTCACGCTCGCCATCGCTCGTCTGCACTCAGCATCCGACATCCACTCTTTCTTTTGATAAAAATCGGAAACCATGGTTGGGTCATCAACAGTTTTTCTTTCCATGCTGTAGGTCCGACTGCATCACGTCTGCAATCGCATGCATAACGAGACATCTAGATTGGCAGGATCGGCCACCGCGGGCATGCAGAGATACTGCTACTGCTACCCACAATTTGGCCAATTCGACAATAGCGCCACGGTGGACAAGTGTAAATCTAACGGCGGGACTTACGAGGAATTACCGCTTAAAGATATGCCATATCCTTTTGGTGCTGTAAGTTCCTGTACCCTGGACGGCAAAGCTCACAGATGTGCTGACACGGTGACGCTCAAGTGCACCAACGTCGCCACGGGCGACACAGCGCTGCAGGCTTGGGGACAATCCTGCCTCGACCATTACACAGCACATAAACTGAGCACCCAAACCGCGGCTGGCGCGTGCTGTGACTACCCCTTCGAAAACGATTCCGACTGCAAAAGCTTCCCGAAGGTTCCTGCTCCCCCCCCAAGAAAGGCGAACCACGCCTCAAAGGCGAAACAAGCCCAAAAGGCGAAACAAGCCCAAAAGGGGAAACCAATCCACATGGAGGACCAGGATGAATAAGTGTTTGCTGTCATCGTACTACGATCAGCAGTGACTAAGTCGGTTTCTTGGGGCTCTCCAGCATTGTCTGTAGCAACTGTATCACTACCCTCTTTTGATATGAAATTTCTTATTGAGCAGTGAGTTACATTGGATTGAAATAAGTTACAGTGGATAAATTTGCAACTTCTTTCGTCTAGTTAACTATAATACACATCCCCCTAGAGATGAGAACAGTATTCACTTGAGAGGTTAACTAACTAGTAGATGGGGCGGTGCCACTTCGGAATTTAGCAGACGAGCGGTGCTATAAATGCTTAACTCCCTAGGAAATGAGTAGATCGAGCGAGCGATGCTAGAAATGCTTGCTATCGAACGCTGAGATATACCAAGTCTCCTTCGGATTCAGGAACGCTCAGATGTCCTTGCAGCTCGGTGAAATACTAGCAGTCACTGACGCAAGTCCTGTCATCCACTCGATCTTTGTGCCAAATCTCCCCATGTGAGTGTCCAAGCATTCGAGGACGCACTGCTTCCCGTAGCCCCACCGCGTCGTGCACATGAATCACCTCCGCAGCACGGAAAGGTAGTTATTGCAAAATTCACGCCGAATCTTCCCAGGCGGGGGAGGGACTCGAGGACTCGGAAATGGGAAAGCACGACCTGAAGCGCACAAAACATGGCACCTCAAGCACACAACTTTGGACAATTCCATACCATCGTAGACCTGTCGGCGCAGAAACACCCTGGATATATGGAAGTGTATGCCCAGAACTCAGTAGCGAGTGCCTGAAGAATGCCCAGTTACTCGTCCAACATATTCATGAGGTCCTCCCCAATAGCCCAGGCGCCTTCTTGATCTGAGAACTCAAGCTCGGGGATGAAGGAAAAACGCAAGAAGATCTCATTTTCGTCCGGAATCGGGTAGTGGAAGTTCTCGAGTGGGTACTGTGGGATCATGCTGCGGTGCTGCCAATTGACTGTGTTGTTGCCGGCGACTCGTGGATGGGGTGGGAAACGACCATGGATGATGTCGGTGGAGATGCGCTCGTCGCCTTCGTACTTTTGCTCATGGCTTTCTGGATAGTCCGCCACTTCGTACATGCGGCCGAGAGCGTAGTTTGGCGTGAAGATGGTTGGCTGAGACAGGACAGTCGAGAGGTTATCGTCGTACTCGAGGTGGCGATTGCCGAATGGTGTGCTGATGCGTGGTGGCTGGGCCGGAAGACCTTGCTCAGCACGCTCTTGAGCGATACGACGCTGGCGAGCGGCGACGTGTGCATCGATTTCGTCTTGATCGCGCTGAAACAGAACTCGGTGGGCATTGCGGTCCATGTCTGGCTGGACGACAGGGGATCTTGGGAACATGCGCCGCATGTTACTCTCGGTTTGGTTGATCTTGTTGCGCAGTCTCGTCATCCGGGTCTCCAGAAGAGCCAGCTCTCTCTTAGCACGCTCTTGCTCGGAATAGGATTCGCTAGCCTAGAGCTCACGAGAAAATCAGCGAATCTGTGTCGGATTGGCCAAGTCTGGAACGGCACGTACCCAAGTACGAGTTTGAGTATGGCTGGCTGCTGTAGCCATTGAGGCTCGCGGAGCGGGAGCTCTTGAAGCAGGAGCTTGCGAAGGAAGAGCACGTTTTGGACATGGTGTATCTCTTGATGTGGCCTGACCCTGATTCTGATGGCGTGTACCACGATGAGAGCGCTTGGTGCCCATGATGTCGACCAGGGATGTGGTTCTTGGGATCGATGGGAAGGTAGGTGGGAATATCGTGCAGATAACACGTGTTGCGTTGGCGTTCGTGTATGAATTGCGGTAGCGGATAGAGCTGTGGCACATGGTAGTGGTTAGCCAGATATTATTGAACTCCAGCCCAGAAGGTCAGAGAAATCGCAAGGCTCTAGCAGCGACGATTGCGAAAGGGACTTCCAGGCAGCAATTGGCATTGTCGACTGGCAGTGATGGCAATATGGCAATGGCAGTTCCAGAAGCGACAGCTAAAAAAAGTATAAGCACAACAGGACTCCGTGACCTCGACTTACCTCTTAATTTCGAGAGCTGAGGAGAGTATCCAAGCTTGCTGTAATGACCGCGTGGCCCTCAATGTCTGAGGGTTTTCGTTGCTTCCCGTGAAATAGTATGCTGTGGTCGTCCCTAGACGGCTTCACAAGTGTCACCGATGCCACCTGATACCAGGTGGATCGCGCACGTGCAGCGGCAGTAGTATCTGAGTATAGAACTCAAGTTTGGGAGCCGAGACGACGAAAGGGTGGTGCTTCTGATGAGGTATGTTGTTGCTGTTGATGGTAGATGTCTGAATCGTTCGTGGTCGCATATAGCCGTCCGAGTGTTGACTTCGAATGGCTTACTGATGGTGGTGGAAGGAGTCTTAAGCCCTTATTAGCAAGGCAAAATCACGTCAAGCTGTCATAGATGTCGAGGTGCTGTTGCTGGTCGTCCAGGCTTCAGATAGTGTATTGTGTGGAAGGCTGTCAAAGGAATTGCGGTCTTATATGACCTGCGCAGCGAGCTCGGCTTCGCGAGATGGCAGGTGCTGCATGTGATAGTCGCTTCAAGTGATGGACAATGTGAAACACAGCATGCGCACGTGGTAGATCTACAATGGCAGTCGAGGTCGCAGCCATGAATACGAAGGCTGCGTATGCCGTTGGTGTGATGTGTGAAGCGCAGCATTTCTGGATATCGGAAGCTTCGGGCACATTCACAATGCGAGGGCGGCAACGTCTCAGACGCGCGAAAGTGTGAAAGCGGGAATGGACAGGTCACTGCAGCGGGTTGAGGTAAAGCAGAAGGTGAGGTCTCCAGAAGCGAGGTCACCGGCTTGGAATGATGGTGGAATCCGAGACTAGACCTATTTAGGAAGGCGAGCTCTCACTCGCTGCTGCCCTCTCTCCTGCCCGCTCCCCCGCTCTCCTTCCCTCTCTCCCACCCCCCTCTCCTTCCCTGTGTCTCTCGGAGCTGGACGCGCCTTCCTCGGGGTTCTTCGTCTTCGCGACGGGGTTCCATGGAGGAGGCGCGTCCTGCAAAACCCCTCCCGTCCCATCACTTGCACCGCGGAGGCTGGACGACACCTCCAGGCGCCCCGAAGCTGCACCTCGGCGCTCCGTGACCACGCCCAACGGTTCCATTGTTGGAAGTCGCGACAATAGACGGGGAAGTCGCGACAATAGACCGAGAAGTCGCGATAATAGACCCGGAAGTCGCGACAATGGAATGGCCGCTCCCCGGACCGCCACCTTGTGAGGCATTGTGTGTTCCAGACCAATACAATACGTTCCTGGAAACTTCACCGGAAATTATGGTACGTCAAGTTCACTGCCAACCGCATTCACGCTCACCGTGTGCCATTCCACATTTAATGTCGCAAGACCGACTACGCAAAAGCGCCGCATACTGACACGCCCCGACAGCCTTCCCCAAAGCTCGGCGATCGGCCAACAGCATGGCACCTCCAGACAATCAACAGCAACCCCCAAATCCTGCGCCTCCATCTCTTTCCGCTGGCGACCATGAGTTGCGCGACTACTACGCTGCGCAGGACGCATCACGACCTCCGCGACAAAACGAACCTTACCTGACACCATATCTCGGCCTTAGAGCCAGACTCTCACAGACCTGGATCAACCGCTGGACGCTTCTTCTTTCCCTGGTACTGGTACGGGCAATCATCGCGGTTGCAAGTGTCGACAATCATTTGGCCATGGCAAGAAAGCAAGCACTCAGTGCTTGCACATCTGTCGAGAATGTGGGCTCAGCAATGGCAAGTATGCCACACTACATGAGCCAAGGCGTCAACCGCCTTACTGCAAAGAGCATCGAAAAGGCCATCAATGGCCTCGTGCAAATGCTCATGCTGACCTTGACTGGAGTTGAAGAGATTGTGGTCTTCGTCATCAACCTTTTGACTCAGACGTATCTATGTCTGACCACTCTTGCGGTCAACGGCAGTCTTCATGCCGCTGTATCCGTGGCCGAAGAAGTCGGCGACTATCTCAACTCGACAGCGAAAGACGTTGGCAAGGGACTAAGCTCCGTGGCTTCTGATTTCCAAAGTGCCATGAATGGCTTCCTGGATGGCATCAACGACATTGGTGACTTCTTTACTGGAGACGGCACCAAGCCTCCTACAATTGACCTGAGCAGCGAAATCTCCAAGCTCAACACACTTCACCTGCCCAGTGACTACGACAAAGGCCTCGAAAGTCTGAGCAAATCAATCCCAACATTTGCCCAAGTCAACAATTTGACGCAAACGGTCATCAGATTTCCAATCGAGGAGGTGAAGAAGTTGCTGAACGAAAGCCTACCACGGTACACGATAAACGACTCGATCTTTCCTGTTCCAGGAAAGGAGCAGCTTACCTTCTGCTCAGACAATAATGGCGTCAATGACTTTTTCGACGACTTGATTTCCATCAAGAACATGGCGAAGAGGATCTTCCTCGCTGTCATCATCACAGCGGCCATCTTGGTCATCGTACCGATATGGTGGCGAGAGCTCAGGCGGTGGAAGATGATGGAAGAGCGTGCGCATCTGGTCCAAGAACATGCGCGCGATCCTTTGGACGCTGTGTACATCGTCTCACGACCGTACACGTCTTCCATCGGCCTCTGGTTCGCCAAGAAGTTCTCCTCAGCCCGTCATCAAGATGCAGTGCGATGGGTTGTTGCGTACGCCACCACTGTGCCGGCCCTTTTTGTTCTCTCTCTGGCCATCGCTGGCCATCTGAGCTGTCTGTGTCAGTTCATACTGCTCAGGTCGCTGCAGAAGAAGATCCCAGCTCTTGAGAAACAAATTGTCGACTTCTCTGACAAGGTCTTAACCTTGCTGAGTAATGCTAGCGAGCAGTGGGCTGTCGGCACGAACAATATCATCCTCGATACTAATGCAAAGATTAACGATGACGTATTCGGATGGGTGAACACCACTACTGGCGCCGTGAACGATACACTGAATACATTCGTGGACGAGACTATGTCAACTCTCAACGAAACTTTTGGTGGCACGATCCTTTACGACCCGATCGTAGAAGTGCTCAATTGCTTGGTGCTACTCAAGATTGAGGGCATCCAGAAAGGCTTGAACTGGGTGAGCGAACAAGCTCAGGTCAACGTTCCGCTCCTTCCCAACGACACCTTCGCCCTCCGCACCGATGCCAAAGTTTCTGGCTCAGGGGTCAATATCCTGTCAACTGGGTCTGATGGTGCTACCGCCGATGCGATCAGCGATGCCGTGGATTTTGTCATCCAAAGCCTCATTAAGGGCATTCGCCAGGAAGCCATTATCTCGTCCTTCGCCTTGCTAGCGTATGTGGTTGTTGTCTTCACCGGCGTCTTCAGAGCACTGTACGTGCTTTGGAGAGGTGTTGAAGTCGCTCCCCACTACAGCTCGACTCCGAAATTCCGTCCCTCGCGCTCCGAAGAAGAGTACAAACTTCGACAAGTTCCACCTTACGAACAGGCGACCGGAACCGCGCAAGCAAGACATCATTCTGGTAGCAAGTACATCGGCCAGTCGTATACGCTCACACCGAAACCACTTCCGACGTTCGAGGTCAATGGTAGCAAGTACATCGGCCAGTCGTATACGCTCACACCGAAACCACTTCCGACGTTCGAGGTCAATGGTGCAACACCGCCGATCATGTACACTGGCTCCCGTCTGCCTAACGAGAAGACGGGCACAGTCAACGGTCGGAAAGCAAGCATACGCCGATAACTCCATATTCGCATTTCAAGCCACGGCGACTATGCCACCACCTTACCCTGGTCACCACCCCAACCAAATCCGTTGCTCAGTGCGAACGAAAACAGCGACCCAAAGCAGATTCCGTTCGCAGATCCTGTCCGTTGGCCCATTGCCATGAGTCGTTGTCAGTCATGCGCCTGACCTTTTCATCTCCTACTGTCGACTGGGAGGAGGGTTCTGAGTCATCCGCATGATGATACGGCACAGGACTGTGACGGCAGATGAGACCTTAAATATGCTCGGACCGAGACGGGTATCCGGTCTCCGTATCTCTTGCTGCACATTTTGCGCAGAGATACGGGCGCATCACGCAGCCCCTTGGAGCTGGTATTTGCGCAAATTGCGAATTCTTTAGTTGTGGTTCTTGAGCTGTGCGCTGCCCCTGCCGCGGCGGTGTTGAAACCCCTTCCACTTTTCCTCTATCACGCTCCGGATGCTACGCAAGATACCCATGGAAGGACGAACGCCATTTCCTGGATGAACTTGGGATCTTCCTGTGTATGTGGTGGTTTGCGAAAAGATTCGCGAAGGCGTTGCATTTCCTTTGGTTAGTCGCCCTCGCTGCGCCATCCATCCCGCTCCTCTACTCCAATTCTCCGACTCTCCTGTCGATACCTTCGCTCCCGACCTCATCTGGCCGGACCTGGTACTCTGCAGCGTGATTTTGTTACCTGTCGTGGCTTGCCCCAGGTCCACACCTGCAAAGACGCAGCGTTCAACCACGACTGCAGGCGTGGCGAAGATGCACTTCACCGAGTTCGGGAGACTGGAGCACGAGCCGGACATATGTTGCCATTGCTATAAAGGTTACGGCATGGCATGAGTAGCTTTTCCGATCTTAGGAGAGGGAGCTGCTTGCGTATGGTCGCTCAGTCACACTACCACTCTCTGTTCAAACCTCCGCTGCGGCGAGTTCGCGCGGTACTGATGTGTAGAACGAGGGACTGGTTATTGACGGGCAACGAGCGTTTGATCGAGATCCATCAGAGATCTACCGAGACTGAGAGAGACGGCATGCTGTGCGGTTGTTATTTGGCATCCCTGTCCTCTGGATGGTGGGTTGATTCGTCTTTGCTGCTTTCTGTTCGCCGAGACGGCGAGGAATCTGAGTGCCTCGAATTTGTCATAGAAAGCTGGTGCTTGGAGGACGAAGGGGGCGGGGGGTTGGAGGAGACCGATGCTGTACCGGATGTAGGCTGACAAAGTATTATCCTCCTCCATCGTCAACCGTCCCCTCCTTCGAGGCATCGTCACATGTGCCAGCCGGTGAGCCCGTGCACCGCATGTCGATCGGCTCAAGCTGCATGCGGGAACTCTCCGACCGGCGCAGGGTCTTGGCGGTCAGAACTGACATTGGGCGAGCACAACATCACCCCAGCAGCATCCCCGCCGGCGTCATGATCAACGCCGTGCTCGTCTTCAACAACCACGGCCAACCTCGGCTCACCAAATTCTACACGCAGCTTGACACTGCCGTCCAGCAACGACTCCTCTCGGAGATCTTCACCCTCGTCTCTGCCCGTCCCCACGCGGCCTGTAATTTCCTCCCTTTGCCACCCCTCCTCGCTGCCTCCTCCACCGAAGGCTCCAGCGATGCGCCCTCGCTGGTGACGTATCGCCACTATGCGACGCTGTACTTCATCGTCATCTCCACGGCGACCGAAAGTCCGCTGGCGTTGCTGGATTTGATCCAGGTGTTCGTGGAGGCGCTGGACCGGCTGTTCGAGAATGTGTGCGAGCTGGATCTGATCTTCAATTTCGAGGCGTTGCACGCCGTGCTGGGCGAGATGATCGTGGGCGGAGTCGTGGTGGAGACGGGGCTGGAGAGGGTGGTGGAAGGCGTCCGGAGCCAGGGGCGAGTTGCGAAGAGGCCGGTGAATGAGGGCGCGCGAGGTGCGCTTTGGGCGGGACGATGAAGGCGGCGAGAGAGATGGGGCTTGGATGCGCAGCGGTGGCGACAATGGCCGATCGCGCCTTTGTTGTGGTCTGCATGCCGCTTCGGACAAAGCAGGATTGTTCCCCTTCCATCGCGGGGGCTTGGTCGCTCTTGTTACTCGGGCATTGTGAAGGTGTGCGTCCCGCAGGATCAAAGGGACCTCCCAATATAAGAGTCCCACGCCCAGAGCCGGCATTGTACATCACAACCAGATTCTTGCTGGTCAAGACTCCACACCGCACGGCGCCCTATTCGCAGTTCAACATGTCCACACATTCACGCCGCCTGACCATCCCGAACATATCAATCATGCCTGCATGCAACAAGCCACTCCCCAAGTCCCCTCGACGCTCTAGACTTCGACCCACAGCCATCCCAACGCCTCCCAGTCCAGCTCCAACCGCTTTCAGCAAGATCAGTATGGCAACCCGCTTGGCGAGAACCGCTGCCAACAATCCTCCACGAAGCAACACTCGCCGCGCCTTCGAGAGGTTCCTCCAACAGCGTGTCGCCAGGAAAGCCCAGAAGGTGATGATGAAGTTGATGGGCGCCAACCAGCAGCGTGGCCTCGGCGGCATGGACGCACAGTCTTCCGAGCAGCGACTCGCCCTGGTTTCAGCGAACGATCGTCGAATCGCACACTCCCATCCTCCAGATTCCTCGAGAGCTTCTTCCCCCCTAGGTGTCTCGACAAACAATGCGGCCGTGAGTGGCAGGCGGACAACGTTCATGCTACATCACGCTTCTTCTGCAACGCCTCCGCCAGAGGATCGGATCGCCCCCCGCATTGCTCACCCACCCGTCAGCTATATCATCTCGCCTGCCTACACCACAGCATCCTCGATCCCGACAGCACTTGACACCCCACGTGCACCACCAAGCCCCTTCGATGCCCAGGAATTCCTCGAACAAGTCAATCCCGTACATGTCGCCACTCGAGCAGACAGGCCGGTGACGGCTGAGTTTCTCAATCAGCTTGATGGCGTGAAGAGCGGCAACGACAGACGTATGACTGTTAACTTCAGAGCCTCTGTTGTTTCGGCGCGCCCGCCTTCCCTGAAGCCGATTGCGTACCACCCACCCATGGTATCGGAGCCATTCGAGAGACCAGCAGCCGAGTATGTCTCGAACCATGACCGTCGCACTCACCAGCGGAACGTCGCATCGGCCTTCTCGCGGAAATCCACCATAGCTGGCGATGAGCAGCAGCATCAAGCCGACGCTCGTGCAGAAGCCGCTGCCAAACTCGAAGGCAACCGGCCTGAGAAACGACTACTGCCGGCTGCCGTGCGAGGATACGAGAAATCGCGCGGCAATGCTGCTCAACGATCCTCGTCGCGGCACTCATCTGAAGCAGCGCACGACACTCGTCGGTACACTGCCTTCGATGCCGAAGTGGCGGCCAAGGCGAAGGACAAGAGAGCAGCAGCACCCTTCATGATCGCTGATCCGGAGCCCAAACCCGACCGGTCTCAGAGATATACGGCATACCAGGCTGCCAATGAGATGAATGTTTCCGCGTGTCGTGCAGAAGCCGCTCTCGACATGCCCTCCCGACCTCCCCCAGCCGATGCACGCGCCGACCGTCGCCACAAGCGACTGACGAGGCAATTCGACCAGGCCGATTTCCACGACCCATCAATCGCAGATTGCGAGAGCGTTGGCGGCGGTGACGACCACATGACGGTTCGCACCACCTGTTCGTTCCTGCATCCACGTCCAGCACCTCCTCCACCTGTGCCGCGTGCCCCCGCCGCTCCATCCGGCATTGCAGCAGCCACGGCACGCTCTGGCGACCGGTCGCAAGCACCACCCCACGATCAGAGCGGCAGCCACTGTGCCGGCTGCCGGTGCCACGAGCATCCGACCGCGCCCGTCACCCCACCGCCAGCGGAGCACGACGGTCCACGCGGCTCCCCGGAGCAGCCGCATTCGATGTGGCGTCGCTTTTGGACCCCCGAGCGCAAGAAGACCGTCATCGCCGCCATCACCAAAGAGAAGTACCGCACGCCCTACATCCCCAAGAACCGAATCGTCATGACGTAAGAGCCGCGCGCACGTTCCCCGGTTCAGGCAACTTTTGGGGGTAGCTTTCTTCCTGGACTCTGCACTTGTCGCACCTTTTTCCTTCGGAAGCATCTCTTTGCCTGGCCCTACGCCAGCCACCACCCTCTCCCCACACCCCCGGAACCTTCGCATCCCCGGCACCCGGCGGTTCGCATCCTTCGATTTTCCACATTTGCTGTCGCCCGCCTTTGCACCGCGCGCCCCCCCCCCCCCCCCCCCCCCCACCAAATGGCCTTCTGTCTCGCCATTGCGGGCCGATCTCACCCTCGGTTTCTTCGCCCGCGTCACAGGATCGATTAATCAGAGCGGCTCGAGAGAGGTGGGGGGGGGAGTCGAAGGTTACATCACCATATGGTCAGATACGAACGAGGTCATGGGGGTTTTTTTTTTTCTGGAACACTTGAATTGAATTTTCAATTATATCGTCATCGACATCGTAGCTTTGCTCAACTGCTTTTTTCTTCCCTTTTTTTTTGGTCGTGGTTGCAGGAGCCCTTCATCGCGAGAAGGTGAAGAGAGAGAAAAAAAAAAAAAAAAACAAGGTGCCGGAACGCCCCCCCCCCCCCCTGCCCCCCCACCTTACCCTTCCCAAAATGCATGGGTATCTATCCCCCCCCCATCATGAACATATTGTGACATAGATTGGACCGATCTACTACCACTTGATGACGCGCTCGGTCTCGCCCTCGCGGGGGGGGAAGTAGGTGTTGATGAGGCCGATGTAGTAGGGCTTGAGCTCGTGGGCGCTGGGCATGTCGTCGGACTTGGAGTAGAGGTCGTAGGGGTTGAAGGCCTTGACGGCCTTGAACATGTGCTCGTCTTTCTCGTTCATCATCCAGCGGTAGCCGCCGGCGGAGTGCCAGGGGTAGAAGGAGTGGTATCGGATCATGGCGAGGGCCTCGGCGGGGAGGGTGGATTGGTCCTTGCAGATGTGGTAGAGGTACTCGTCGTGGCCCCAGCTCAGCATGACGTTGTCGAGGCCGCAGCCGGGGGTGTAGATGCCGTGCTCGGTGCTGTAGATGGGGTCCTTGGAGTCCGGGTTGTCGGCGAAGGTGCCCGGGTAGATGATGGACTCGTCGAAGCGGCAGCCGACGGGGAAGGTGTCGCCCACGACGTCCCACTGGCCGCGGGCGTCGTAGAAGAAGAGCAGCTTTCCCAGGTCGTGGATGAGGCCGGTCAGCTGCATCCACTTGGGCTTGCCGTCGCGTCGCATGGCTTCGGCGGTCTGGAGGAGGTGGTCGATTTGGGTGAGGGAGGTGTCGGGATCCGATTCGTCGATCAGAGTGTCGAGCTTCTCCATGGCTTGCCAGATGGTCATCTGGGCACGCGTCTTGGAGTGGAAGTCATTGCGAGCCTTGAGGTTGTAGGCGACGGTCTGCTTCTCGTGCTGCTCGCGATAGAAGTCCTTGACGCGGTCGCAGGCCTCTTCGTACTGTCGGAACTGGGTCTTGTCCTTGTCGGAGTCGAACTGAGACTTCTTGTACATGTCGGCTTCCTCCTGCGTCGCGGTGCCGTTGTTCACCCGCATGGCTGCTTTGAGGACGTTGACCTGGTCGATGGCGTCCGATGTCGCCTCCAGGGCAGGCCCATTTCTGTAGTCGTGGAAGTTCTCCCGGTCATGTGCTATCTCAATCGCGATCGGTGCCATGACGAAGGAACAGATGAGGAAGACTCTTGGGGGAGAAGGGGTAAGTATGACAGAACAGAAAACGAAGCGAGCAACACAATCTGGCGGCGGATGACCAGAGAGTCGTGAAGGGTGAGGAATGCAGCGACGGTTCCGGGTGGCAGAAGGAAGGGCCTCAATTTAAAGCTTCCACGGAACATCGGTTCGCAAGCGTCTCCACCAAAGCTGCTTCTTGCCTGGCAAAGCATGAACGGGCAGGAGAGTCACAACTGACACCTAGATCCCACTGGGCGTCCATCCCTGGGTACGATGCCATGCAGCGTCACATGCGGAGGGCCCACTCCCAAAGTCCCGTCGGGCGCAGAGCACCGGAAGAACTTTCACCTGGGCGCCTCCGGCGGAGCAGCAGGAAAATTGCCTCGCCGGCCCTTTCGGCGCCGGGATAGCCTTCCTGTTGAGACGTGTCGGCGACTTGTTTTTCCTGCCCTCCCTCTGGGTTGCCTCCGTCGGGCTAGCGCCAGGCGGCGGAGGGGTCATTTGAGGTCAGAATAGGCGCGACGATGATCCGTCCACCCTTTCCCGCCGGGATGCCAGCTTGCGGACTCCCCGGCCGCCTCCCTCCGCATGACGGCGGCAGCGGCTCGGTGCTGGCGGGCGACGAGATCGTCTCACACCACACCATCGCGCGGACCGGGGGGCATGGACCACGCTCAGGGTCCTGCTCAGGGTCCGACCGGGCGCGAGCCTGGGGGCCAAGCCTCCGCACGAAGGGCGGCCGACGGAGAGCCCAAGGCGGGGCGGAGCATCCAGAAATGGAAGAGCCGCCGTCGGGGGTGGCACCGGGCCGTTGGCGGGGAGAGCCAGGCGGCAACCAACGGCACAAAGGCGGGCGAGGAAGTTCGGGTCCGATTCGAGTTCTATGTACGTTCGACAGCCCGCCCAGCCTTCTTACCTGCCCATCCAGCCGCCGTCAACAGTCAGGATCTCGCCGCTGACGTACGCGCTCGCCCTGCTGGCCAAGTAGACCACGCTGCCCTTGAAGTCCTCCGGACGGCCCCATCGGCCGGCCGGGATGCGCTCCAGAATCGACGCCGCCCTCTTGTCATCGTTGATCAGCGCGGTGTTCATTTCTGTCGCGATGTACCCCGGCGCAATGCCGTTGACGGTGATGCCCTTGTCTGCCCACTGATTCGACAGCGCCTTGGTCAACTGTGCCACGCCTCCTTTCGAGGCCGCATAGGCCGGCACATTGATGCCGCCTTGGAAGGACAGCAAGCTCGCGATATTGATCATGCTGCCTCTCCTTCCGAACTCGTCGGCATCTCTCGCGAGCATGTGCGCTCCGACGTCTCGGCACAGTGTGAAGACGGCGTTGAGGTTCACTTGCAGCACCTCGTTCCAATCCTGGTCCGGGAACAGGTGCGCAGGATGCCGTCGCTGGATGCCGCCGCAGTTGAGGAGGATGTGTATGTGGTGGCCATCGTCGAGGACTCTCGGGACGAGGCCTGCCATGGATTCGTGGGTTGCCAGATCTGCCGTGTAGATTTGCGCCTTGCGCCCGAGCTTCTCAATCGCGTGCTTGGTGGCTTGGTTCGATGCGTCCCTCTGCTGACGGTGAGATGGATGTCTGGCCAGTGCCGGCGCTGGCGCTGCTCGATACGCACCTGGACCAGCAGAACATCTGCGCCTGCTTCGGCCAATGCCAGCGCCATAGCTTGGCCGATGCCCCGTGTGCCTCCTGTGACCAGAGCGGTTTTGCCCTCGAGGCTGAACAGCGACTGCACGGCGGCCATCTCTGCGGCTTGGGAGCGTGCGATGCTGGGGGAGTTTCTGGCCCAGATCTGCTCGTCTCACATCTGGTCGTCTTCGATCTGCTCGTCTTGGGCAATATTACGCTCCATCAAATGCCGACCCGAGCATGGAACGCTGGATCCAATTGCCGACATTTTCCACGCGAACAACGACCATCTCTGGAGCTTGTTGGAGACAAAAGGCCGACGAGGCCCAAGTACAGTCAGCGCGGGCGGGTACATCATTCTGCCTCGTCGTCTGCTGCCACGCTATCTGTCGGTGCTGTCTCTGCCGCGAAATGCCTACCCAAGTCCAGGCTTCTGTCCTGCACGCTGCAAAGGACCTCCGCGTGGTAAGATACGTATCTTCAGATGCCGCACCGCCCCCCCCCCCCCCCCCACCCCCGCATCCAGCCGAGGTGAATGCAATGTCTGCATGTGCCAGCTGACAGCCACAAGGAATCGCGAACTCTCGCGCCACCGGCCGCCGACGAAGTCCAGGTGCGCATCGCCTCCACGGGCCTCTGCGGCAGCGATCTCCACTACTACTCCCACTTTCGCAACGGCGACATCCTCGTGCGCGAACCTCTCAGTCTCGGCCACGAGTCGGCCGGGATCGTTTCCGCGGTCGGCGCGGCGGTATCACATCTCCAGCCGGGAGACAAAGTCGCGCTCGAAGTCGGCCTGCCCTGCGAGAGGTGTCAAAGGTGTCGGGAAGGACGATACAACATCTGCAAGGAGATCCGCTTCCGGAGCAGCGGGAAGGCGTTCCCGCATTTCCAAGGCACGTTGCAGGAAAGGATCAATCACCCGGCGAAATGGGTCTACAAACTGCCGGAAGAAGTGAGCTTGGATGTCGGTGCCTTGCTGGAGCCGCTCGGCGTCGCTTTGCACGCCTTCCGAAGAAGTCTGATGCCGGCGAATGCGACCGTTGTGGTGTTCGGAGCGGGTGCGGTCGGCCTTCTTTGCGCCGCCGTCGCGAAGCTCAAGGGTGCCGGCACGGTCATCGTTGCGGATATTGACGCTGGACGAGTGGACTTTGCTGTACAACACGGCTTCGCACACCGTAGCTATACCGTGCCGATGCGGAGAGGCAGGGACACGGATGAAACCCTTGCGATTGCGAGGGAGACGGCCGCGGAGATTGGCCGGGTGCATGGTGTGGGAGAAGTGGATGTTGTGTTCGAATGCACCGGCGTGCCGTCCTGCGTCCAAGCCGGAATCTACGTCAGTTCGACCGACGCCACTTCTGAAGATCGTCTCGAAACTTACTCTGCTGCAGTCCACACGGCCCGGCGGTCGCCTCATGCTGGTGGGAATGGGCCACCCCGTCCAAACCCTTCCCCTCGCCGCGGCAGCCCTTCGAGAAGTCGACATCGTCGGCGTCTTCCGATATGCCAACACGTACCAGGAAAGCATCGATCTTGTTGTCCAGGCCATGAAGTCCACCGATGGCCCCCGCTTCTCCAAGTTGATCACCCATCGCTTTGCCGGTCTCGGTGAAGCCGTGAAGGCATTCGAGATGGCCGGCAAGACCAAAGACGCCCAAGGCAGACTGGTCCTGAAAGTGATCATTGACAGTATCCAAGGTGCGAAAGATGTCGCGAGACTATAATCCATCTTGCTCGGGACAGTTCTGACTTGTGCATCGCAGATGGTGCGGACGGGGCTCGAGAAAGCCGGACGGCGAAGTTGTGAAAACGGAAAAGGCTTGCTTGGGGGCTGCGGCGTCAGGAGCGAGCATTTCAAGAAGGGGGGGGGGCTGAACAGTGATCTGAATATCCCACGTTTCTGTCCATCAAGGTCGTAACAATCGCTGTTAGGCGTTCGGCAGGCATATCATATCCTCGGAAGTCTTACAACGCACCAAAGTGCCCCCCAACGCCACGCTTTCACAAACCCCAAACCGGGCCTGATGCAAATGAATCGTGCCGTTCGAACCGGGTAGTGCCCGCTGCAACAGCACCCCGTCGCTGCCCGACCCCCATTGGTCGGCATTCCAGAAATTGCGTCCCGACATTATAGGCTTTCGTCGAACATCGGCGTCGCCAGTTGTGGTCTTTCACATATATCCGTCGTTTCTGTAGCTGCCGGTCTTCACGCCATGCTGCTGGCCATACTGGTGTGTGGAGCTTTGGTACGGTGCAAGCGTGGGGAGGCACTCCATGCCGGCGGCGACAGTCCTTTCATATCTGCGCGAGTATACCCAGGTCTCGTCGGATTCGACCGTGCCATCGTTGTAGGTGCACGTCAGGAAGGTGGTCTTGCTGGTGCACAGAAAGGTGCCGGGCACACAGGGCAGGTATTGCGCATTGACGGATTCGATACTGCCCGTCGCATATCGCGGACGACTCGTAGGCACGGGGTGACGGGCGTCAGTGGCTGAAGCACGGACGGAAGTAGCCATGGTCGATGGGATTGAAGACGTGTCGGGCGGTATGGTCGCACTGGGGTATACGACCGTGTTTTCGCAGTCAGCCGTGACGTTGACGTTTGAGGGTGTGTCCGCTGCGACTCGTGGCCCTCGCGGGACATCAGTGGGAGCAGCAGCTTTATATGGGCGGCGGCCGGCATCGTCACCAGACCCAAGTTTATGTACCAATTCTGGTCTCCCATCACCGCCGCGATCATGGTTTCCATCCGAGTCGTCGTTCGAACCGTGGCCATTGTGGTGTCCACCAGGTCCGTAATTCCAGCTCTCGGTCATACTATCATCGGAGCCGGAGCCACCATACTTGGTGGGCGTAGCCTCAGAAGCTGCCCAAGTGGCGGCTGGCGAATCATCTGATGCGTCTGGTTCAGAACTGTCGGGAGGAGCAGCCAAAGTGCTGTCGCCAATGTCCATGAAAGTTTGTCCGAACGGTGTCACAGCGTCACAGGTCCTGGGTGACGAAGTACTCGAGCTACTGTACCCATTGCCATATTCGACCTGTGGTCCAGGGCTGGGATAGACGGGATCTTCGCCCTCCGTGGTAGTACAGTCGTTGATACCTTGCAGGTTGGCCTTCCAGATCAAAGGTAGGTGTTCGAAGCTCTGTATTTCCTGTCTCCTTCGCCTCCGTTGTGAACTAGCAACAATATCGACTGCCGCACAGTTCTGATAGAACTCCCGATTTCCCATTCCATTTTGCCACGTCCACGACAGTACTGCTCGTCCTTCAGGAGCGTAAGATGGCACATCGAAGTCGTACGTTGATTTCAACGGGCACCCGCCGATCATGCTTTTTATGACTCTAAATGTTGCGCCATTGTCATAAGATACTGATATTTGGCACGATCCGCCTTTGTGTGGGGCAGAACCGGCCAGTGTGATATTATATGTTGATCCGGCCGCATAGGTGGTGACAATTTCCACCGGCCGGTCATTCTGGTAGCCTTTGCAAGGGAAGTCGGAGCCATCTGGAGATAGGGGCGATGTCATGCTGTAGTCTATGTTGGCGGCGACGTTGTCTGGATTGAACTTGCTCCGGAAAGGATAGGGCCAGCTCATCTCCATATGACCAAGGACTGGGACTGTGCATAGTAGCAAGCTGCAAAGAGTGGCGGGTGATGTTGGCAGTCTGGAAGTCATGATGGACACGGGAAGAAAGGGCAGGGTCGCGGGAGAGTAAAGCAGACCGAGATATATCGTGGATGGGTACGTGCCATCTTTCTGAAGCATTCATGCTCGAGGAGGCGTGGCTCGAGCATGCGTGGCTCGAGGAGGCGTGAGAAGCATTCCTTGGGTACCTGCGCGAGTCGGCATTCCGTGGCTGGCGATGCTCCACATTCTGCCTGCATTATTCCTGTCATTGTATGGAGCGTAAGGGGGACTGGATGTTGATATAGAAGGCCTCTGGTGGCTAGCGAGACACATCAAGGGCGGGTGGTGGGTCCATGGTACTGTCCCAAGGCAGGCTGGCCATACCGATCGGGACAGACTGGCCGGGCTGCGGGTGGTCGACATCGACGGCGCCTGGATCAGACCAAGCGATGGGAGGAGGGATTCCTCTGTCAATATCAATAGCACCAAAGCCCATTTTTCACCTTCGCCGTCGAGTGTAACCGAGTGACCTTTGAGTTCGGGCGAGCAAAACCGAGGCACCACCGCGCGACGCCTCCTCGTTCCTTCGCCTGCACGAAGGAAGCATCACAGCAGCTCCCTCGCCCGACAGCCGCCAGCAGTGTGTGCGCACATAGATCATGCCAGACTCAGGCGACACCGGCGGCGACCAACGGCTCAAAGCTGCGTTGTGGTACGCCCTTGGCAAGGCTGTCGATGCCGTCGCAGTCGAGTCGAACACCAACGCATCGCCCGCCTTCATCGCCGGCCTCACGGAAATGGTAGCAGCAAACATCTCGCAGTCCTCCGCGGATCTGGAGGCCTTTGCCAGACATGCTGGACGTACGACCGTCGACATCAACGACGTTGTGCTTCTCGCACGTCACAATGAGGCTCTCCGAGATGTACTGTGTGAAAAGGCCGACAGAGTGCGCAAACGCGATCAATCGGTTGCCAATTAAACGCCGTCTCCGACGAGGAAGCAGCAGAAGCAGCAGAAGAAGAATCAGTGTTCTACACAAAGTTTCGATATGATATCGCTTTGATCTATGCCGCTACGACCGCTGGAACTGTATCGTCTGTCTCTGCCACCACAATGCCCCTTCAGGACTACCACGACGCCTCTTCAGGACTCCTTATCCGGGAAGCCGAGCTTGACGCCAAATGCTGGGTAAACATACCTCGTGAGCCCCCTCTTCTTGTGGATTCCTTCTAACGATTCCAGATCGGACGTGTCTAGCTTCACCACCTTGAGGTTCTCCTCGATGCGGGCTGGCGTAACGGACTTGGGAAGAACGGCGTGGCCCTTGGCGACCTGGTAGCTGATCAGAATTGTTCCTGGGCCGACGCCGTGCTTCTTGGCGACTTCCAGAACACCCTCCTCTTGGAACAGTGGGCTCCCAGTGCTGCCCAGTGGCGAGTATGCCTCCACCAAAATACCCTTCTCTTTGCAGAAGTCGGCAATCTCCTGCTGAGGCAGAAGAGGATGGTTCTCGATCTATGTACGCAGCGCTCAGTATGAGTTCAATCAAGTGGCTGGACCCCACTCTTACCTGGTTTGCAGCCGGCACGACCTCAGCCTTCTCGAGCAGTTCCTTCAGATATGGTACTGAGTAATTCGAAACGCCAATCGCCTTCACCTTGCCAGTCTTCAAGAGCTTCTCCAATTGCTTCCAGGTATCGACATGCGACCATTCGGTATCGAGGTCGCGGGAGCCGTCTGGGTGTTTCGGGAACATGGGATCGTTGCCGTTGGGGTTCATTGGGACTTCCCCCAGGTCAGTGCGGGTCACAAGCCCAGATCGATGCGAGGTGACATACTTGGCCAATGGATGAGGTAAAGATCTAGGTAATCCAGTCCGAGCCTCTTGAGTCCTTCATCGAGTGCTTGTTCGGGCTTGCGATGGTGAGTGCACCAGAGCTTGCTGGTTACAAAGACATGCTCTCTCTTGATGCCAGAATCGAAGGCTTCCTTCAGCCCTTGGCCAACTTCGGCCTCGTTGCCGTAAACGGACGCAGCATCAATGTGGCGATAGCCACTCTTGAGGGCGTGAGCCACAGCTTTCTTGACGTCACCTGGGAGCAAGATGCCGCGTCAACACCAGTCATTTGGGCCATGTTCTTGCAACCTTACCCGCTGGAGATTGCCATGTGCCCAGCCCAACAGCAGGGATTGCCGCGCCAGTGTTGAGAGTGAAGGTGGGTTGAGACATCTTTGGTGGAGTTGATGATGTGTCCGGGAGAAACGAGCGAGAATGAAGTTTGCACGGTGAGGATTGGATTCATCAGTCATCGCTGCTGCCCCTCGGCGTCGCGGCGACTGAATCTGGCACTGCCGCCTCCATCTGCGTCGGCGTTTGAACCGCACGGAAAGTCTTTCCTCGTGGGGAGGGCAAAGCAAGCTTCACGCCTTCTTGCATCACGCTCTGCTAGACTTGCATCACGCTCTGCTAGACCCGCATTACGCTCTTCCACTTCCACCAACACGACCAGGACGCGACGGGCCAACCAAGCTCCCGTGTTCCTGAACAGTGCCATCGTTTTCAGGAGCTTCTCCTCCGACTTCTGGCATGTTCAAACACAACCCACACGATGCTCCGCAAGCTGCCGCTCGGCGCCTCTGGCCTCGGCCGAATGGGAGCCTCGAAGCTGTTGTCGTAGCGGCTATCACGACACAGCACGCACCACAGCACTATTAGAGCCATTTCGGCCCAAAAAAAAAACACGTCCGCTGCGAGAAGCCACTCTCGACCAGCCTATCCTGCGAAAAACCCCCCCCCCCCGCCCTCTGAGCAGCCCGAGCAAAGCCACATCTTCATGTCCTCATCGCTTCTTCGCGACCATTCGATGCCAGCCACCCGAGACGCCGCGAAACGCGTCGAGCACGGCGACATGGGCCGGCCATCCACAGTTCCCATCTCAGACTTGCGAGAGGCCGCGCCGCGATTGAACTGTGTGATGCAACACGCCAAGTTCCGTGGAAGCGCCTGGGTCGATGGCCACGTCCAATCGTGTTGCGTGGGAGAGCGTGACTGCGGTTGGTCTCCGTGCCCGCCTCGCAAGGTTTCCCCGACGTGTGGAAACGTCGACAACGGTGTTGTTGCGGTCGTGGAGTTCCACCACGGCACCATCGCATACTTTCACTCTTCTCCCCCCCCCCCCCTCCCCCTCCGCATGATGGCGGCAGGACAAACAGACACAACATAGAGATCATCGCTACGCATTGGCAAGATGGCCGTGAACGGCAACCCACAGCAGAAACCTTGTGGAGCTGCGCGAAAGCCGTGGTGACCGGGGAGAGAGGGAACCTCAGACCTCCTAGGATCGTTTTTGAGCAGGCTTTCGTCACGGAAAGTGAGGAGTTCACAGAGTGTGTGCTGGACGACATGAAGCTGCCTTTCCACCTCAATGGAGGAGCCGTCCAAGCTGTGAGGATCGGTGATGCCATATATGACCAAGAGTTTGAGGGCTGCCGAGAAGATCGAGTTCACTGAGATCGGCGAGGAGATCGTGGACGACAAGGCTCGTCTCTGATGCTGCCACTCGTAAGAATCGCTTCGTGGATGTGCAGTGTTTGGGGGTGGGGGGAGGGCAAAACAGCAAGGTCGGTCGGGAGTGGAGAGACTGCTCGTGTACTTTGAGCTTGATTTCACTGCTGCAATTCACACCCATGCTAATCACGACCCCCCTCCTTTTCCCAGCCCCAAGCTGTCCGAAGATTACTGACAGCCATCCCCGTGGGCCAAGCATGCATTCGATCACACTCTTCCAACACGTCAATGAGAGCTTCTTGCTCGGCCCTTCCGCTGAATTTGTCTCCAGCCATAGTCACGGCCATACTGGCATAAGTAAATGCCGGCGCATTCGCAGGATTGCTTCTTGCCATGCCGCAGAGGATTTTGACATGTGTTCGGATCTCTGCGTCCATTTCTCTCAGGGCGGCTGCACGGCCGGGGCCTAGACGAGGTACCGAAGGATTGTGAGATGATAGTAAGATCCGCGAGAGGTGATAGTGCTGTAGACCTGTTACGTACTCGTCGCCAGTAAACCAGATCTCAGGAAACGGTTCGTATGTCTTCGGGTCTTTCGAAGCCTCGCGATAGTAGACGGGGGTGAATGTGGCGGGCTTACTGGAATGCCAGGTATCCACCTGTTCCTCGAGATACCTGTACTGTGAGATGGTTTGTGGAGCGTCGCTGAAACAAAACCGTATGACGTCCGCGCAGAGCACGACCATGCGACAGGCCCTACATTCTATTAATTGATCGTTTTTCTTGGCAACGATGCACTGTGCACTTACCAGATATGGTCTTCCGCCGCGTCAAAGGATCGATCGATGTTGCAATGCTCCAAAGCTGGAAGTACTGGGCGCTGGTTGACGAAAGCTACATAGACTTCTTGCCTGAGCCCAACCCAGAAAGCAGCCTGTCTCAGGCCCCCGGCAACAGCAGCGCGCTCCTGTGCTGCGATGAATGCCTGTGCACCTAGAAGATGGCTATGCTGGTCCGCTGGAATCTGTCCAGAGAGAGGAGCCTCAAACTCTTCTAGATGGCGTAAGATTATGGTCGAGGCCAGCAAGTTCTCGTCCAAGATTGCCGCTGTATCGTCCAGCATGGGTATGAGATGCTTCAAGCATTCTTGGTGGTACTTGTTCGAGACGAGTGGATCGTACTTTCCTATCCGACTCAAGTGTCGGGCGGAAAGCGCGAATATTGCATTAATTAGGGTCGGGCATATAGCCGCACGTTGTGGAACAACGCTTCGAAAGTCTGGCAGCATGAATACGATCAGCAAGCGTTCCTGAGTGGCACGGCTCTCACTTCAGGCACTGAGGCACAACGACAATCCGTGGTGACATATGCTTAAGCTGTAAGCAAACCAGACCCGACTGTAGCGAAGCGCCTTTGACTGCGTCCGACCTGTAGGTTGACTTACGTCTCCGTGGATCAGTGAGATCAAAGTTACGAGCCAAGTGCTCAACGAAATATCTTAGCAGCCCTGCTTCCTCTCTGTCCTGTAGAGGCCATATCGGTGATTCCAGATAGATCCTTGAAAATGAGTTGCTCACGGTAGTCTCCAAGCCGGCACATGCGGCCAAATCAATATTCGAATTGGTGGTGATGTTGTCGATCGCTGCTTGAGGCGTACGCGCTGTCTGCCAGCATTCTGATGGGGAGCGGACCCGGTTCCGAGGACTCTCTGACGAAGTAGAATTCTGATAAGAGATCTCGAAGGTCAATCTTGGCCGTTTGGCCGCAAGGTTCTCAGAGTGATCCTGTAGTCGTTCTGAGAATACCTGACTGGCAGGGGACTCGCTAGGCTGTGAATGTTTCTCAGCACCAGGAGAGGAGGGGCCGGTCAGCGCCCAAGCAAATGCCGTATCGTCGAGTGAATGTTTCTCGGGACGAGGAGAGGATGTTGGGAGCGGAGTCGGGGCAGACTGTGTGCGCTCAAGAGGCGGCTGCTGATCGACAGATTGGAAAGGCGCTGACGAAGGCGGCTTGGGCCACTTGAACGGCGTGGGGCTGGGATTGTCGTCGTCTGGATTGTGGTCATAGATGTTGATCAGCTCTTGCGTCTCGTCCAAAAAGGTCAGTGTCCTGGCTGTCTTCATCCAGGTCTGCGACTGCTTGAAGTCATATTCGGTCTTCGCCAGCCCGCTGCCTTCGAGGTTCGCCACGGACGGGTTGGCTCCATGCCGAAAACGAATGTTGTACCCGCGCACGCATTCGATCTGTTCGGAAGCTCAGCGACCGCCGGAGCTGTCGTGCGTGGGCCTGCTTACTCCAGACTTCTCACACCTGGCGCAAGAAGGGCGTTGTTCATCGCATCTGAAGGGCAGTCAGCCGCCGGTGGACGGAGCCCGTGCGAGGTCATCAGGTACTTGAGATGTCTCAACCGGCAATTCTGGCTGTATGCCCCGTCAGTCACGGGCCCGCACGTGACCGCCCACCACAGGGCCCGTAATCCAAGCACCAACCACTTACCAGCCGGTCTTTGTGCGTTGGGTCTGGTGCGGCGCGGTGTTGACGGCCGGCGTGTGGCTGGGGGTCGGTCTCTTGGTCGCGGTTGCAGACATCAGGCCATAGCCCGCTAGACGCTTCGGAAAGGCAAGTCAGAGGGGCGAGGCAAGGCAAGACGGGGACATGTCGCCGCATATGCCCCCTCGTCGGCTTTTGCGGCAAGTCAGAGGGCAGGTACGACTCGTTGTGCGCGGCGCCGCGGGCAAGTGCCAGTGCACGTGTCGTGGGCCGGGTCGGTTCGAAGTTGCAAGTGGAGCTGAAGCTTCAGGTCTGACTGGCCAACGTGGCTTCCTTCCGGGCAAACGGGGCAAACGGTGCAAATTCGGGGCGGCGGAGCGTGTGCGTGTATGTATGTACATTATGTACATGGCCTTCAGAAACGAATCGGACATCTTCACGTAGTATGCGCGTGCGGTCTGTTGTTCTTCTGCATATCCGGTCGTGTCGGTGCTACAACCGACAGCTTGCCGCGCAGTGGCATTGCTTGCACACGCGAGCTTACATTCCCCGTGGCACACGAGCTTGGCTGTCCCTTTGCGCCGCCATCAACCCCCCGAGTTTCACGGCTGCTCCCGCAACCCATCATGCTGTGGCGGGAGTGCAAATCGCATCCATGCTCATGCAGCCGTGTTCTCGAAGAAGAATGTGGGCTGACCCGGTACTGCATTTTCGGCACACTGGGGCAAATCCCGTCGCTCTTCGCCCAGAATGACACCTGGTGAGCCGCCGGCGACCTTGCCCTTCTTCGTCTCGAGATCCACAGCCACCACTTCGACGACGGCGCACTTCTGGACGGTCTGCTGGAGACCGGGAACCATCTCCTGCAGCACAGCCACCTCATCGAACCCTAATTTCCGCTCGAAGACGGTGTTGGCATCGACGCCGGTCTCCAGGTTCTTCTTCAGCTGCTGTACAAAAGGCATGGCACGCTTGCTCTCCGCCTTTGCTATGCTCTTGGACACTGCAGCGACGTCGAGCTTCATGTCTGAGAAGTTTTTGCGCACGATCTCAATCACGCCGTCCTGCCATGCCGGGTATGCTGTAGCATAGAAAATGGAGAGCTTCTTGTCTTTCTTCGGATCGTAAGAAGTCTGCTTGCCCTTCTGCATCTTCTTGAGCTGCTGGCCCTCGGCACTGGTGATGTTGCTTTGGGTCGTCCGAACGTAGTCGCGCGCGCTCGTAAGTTGAAGTTGTTGGTCCGGAACCTTGGGGAAGAGGGCATTTTGGACAGTGTCTGGCTTCTTCAAAACTTCTCGCCAGATGTGCTCTGACCAATGAGGTGCAACGACTGTGATCATGAGAGCTTGCAGTTCAACGTAGCGCTTGACGAGATCATAGTGCATGCCGATACCCGCTGCTTTCGTAGCCTCGCGATAGAAGTCGCGCGCGCCGATGAAGTCGTAGAAGCCACTCTTGAGAGCCGCCTTGTAGTTGGTCTCATCATATTGTGCTTCTGTCTCGCGCACCAGGCCATAGAGTTCGTTTTCGAATAGCTCATCCCACAGCATCTTCTCGCCGGTGCGCAAGACAGCATCATTTGTCTTGTGTCGCTCGTTCTTGACGACTCGCGCATAGCTCTCGCCTTCTTTGAGCAGGCGAGCGTCGCCGATGACGCCCTCACACCACTGTCGAAGCTCGTACAGACGAAGAATGTTGGCGTTGGCAACGGTCTCATCGAAGTTTGCGTCTTCGATTGTATCTCCAGCATCTGCAAGGGCGACACGCGTGGCATCAGCCCCAAACTTCGCGGTTGCGTCGTGCAAGGTGAGGAAGTTGCCGGTAGATTTTGACATCTTTTCGCCGTTCAACATCAAATGTCCGTTGACACGTACCGCACGTGGCCAGTACTCGGGCTTGAACAACGCCACGTGCACATACAAGAAGAATGTCAGATGATTCTGTATCAGGTCTTTACCAGACACACGAAGGTCGAGAGGGTACCAGTACTCAAACTCGCGACGCATCTTGTGTAAGGTCTCCTCTGGAATGCTGCAGCCTGGTGGTATTGTTTCGGTCCTGCAAAATAGCCAATCCCAGACTTCGTCAGTAAGCTCTTCCGAAGAGACGTTGGCAGGGCCCTTCTCTTTTCCAAAGATGTCCTTGTGGAGCAGGTGTGCGATGGTGTAGTAGGACATATAAATGGTTGAGTCTGACAAGCTCTCCACGAGTTGCGTCTCGTCCCAAGGCAATTTCGTTCCGAGACCGTATCCTCGAGCACATGCCCACTGTGCCAACCAGTTCAGCACTTGCTCGAAGGCATTCTTCGTTTCGGTCGAGAATGTATTCAGACCATTCCCGTCCTCGTTGAGAACATGCTTCAGGACAGCGGGCTGCCATTCTGCATCACCAGACTTCTCTGGCTCTCCGTAATTCATGAACCACTGGTCGAGATGTCCGGCAACACAGTCGTCACCAGATCTGCTGATCACCTCACCATCGGGCTCGGCGTAGGCGAATGCCTCGCCAGCATCGATCAACTGTTGGCGGACAAGTGGTTTGGCTTCCTCGACGCTCTTGCCCTTGAAGTCGCCATATATCATGGTGCCCTTGTAGTACCCTTCCTTGTACGCTTCTGCTTTTGCCTCGGCCAACTGCTTGGCATCTTTGGGCGAGTTGATCTTCATTTTCTCGACCAGGGCTTTCGCGGTCAAGTTCCCGTACGTGGGCGTGTCGATGATTGGAAGGATTTCAAGGTCGATCCATTCCTTCTTGATTTTATAGTACTCAGCCTTCTTCTGCAAATCGAGAGTGGTGATGTAGTCGTCGGGTGAGTCGGAAGGCACGCTGGTAACAACACCGGTACCCTTCGTAGGCTTGACAGATTCCATAGGAAGGATACGGACGCCGTCTTTGTGCACCGACAGGGGTGCATTGACCAGCGTACCAACAACGTCGGAACCCTTCAAATCAGCAACCTTCGGGAAGACGCCCCAGGTGGGAAAGATGGACTGGAATGCCATGTTTCGCGCCGCGCGATTGGAGACGAAGTAATACTCCTCGCCTTTCTTGACTTCGAAGATGCCATAGTCAACGTTTGGACCAACGAAGCAGCAATTTTGTCCGTACATGGTCTCCGGCCTCAGAGTCGCTGGCACAAAGTATACGTTGGCCCGATCTGGGATCTTGCCCTCGACCTTGCTCTTTGCGCCATCCGACCACTCCTTCACGCGGAGCTTCAAAGCAGTATATTCCTGCACGCCAACGCCCTCGCCCTTGGCTCGGTCGTGATCCATGCATGCCTGACCATCTTTTGGCGAATAGACGGTGTAGCGCTTGCCGAACTTGATCTTGCCCAACTCTTTCAGACGTCGCACCTGCCATCTCACGAATGCATCGTAATATGGGTTGGCGTCGGTTGTGACGAATGATCGTCTCCAGTCAACTCTGCAGCCCAGGTTGTTTAGATCCCGCTCCCAGAGTGGGGGGAAGTATTGCAGCCAGTACTGCGGGTCTGCGAACTTGTGAATCTCTTCGATCTGGATGCCGAGGGCCAGCATGATCTGGAATTGGTACTTCAGAGCAACGTTGACCTTTGCTGCAGCTTTTGACTTCTTGGTGGTGAACTTGGTGATGTCCTCCTTGGTCGTCTCCTGCACCGGTGCTGGCAGGGCAGCATTCGGTTCTGCAATCTCGTCCTCGACCGATTCGACGGGAAACTTCTCAAAGTTCTGGCCAAACATATCGATCTCGCGAACAAGCTTGTCGGCGCATGCCTTGATGGGCATACCTGTGCAGTGGAAGCCCTGGGGATACAGTGCTCGCTTGCCCTGCATACGTGCCCATCCTACTGCAAACTCAAGCTTGCTGGCGGTAAAAGAGTGACCGGCGTGCGGGGTGCCGTTGACGTAGGGATATGCCATGGTGACCATGTATTTGGGATATTTCTTGCGCAGCTCGGCTGGTGCAACGGCATGGAAGGGCACTTCTTGCAGAGACGGCGCATCCTGCTCGAAGACTTTGCTGTCCTGCCATGCTTTCTGGTATTTCTTCTCGCTCGCAATGAGAGTGTCGCGCTTCTCGGTGTTCTCGATCTTCAGCGTGCCCGACGGCTGCTGCGGAGGGGCCAGAGCCTCCTTGCTGGCCTGGACGGCTGCCATGTTTGCGTACGTGGATGTCACTCGTGATATGCGCAGGCCGGCCAGCCGCGGCAATATTTGCCTGGAAAGGAGCGACGTTTTGTTGACGCACAATGTGTGATCGGTGTCGAGATGGAAATGCGGTGACATGTTTCGAGCTTTGACTCCGCTGTGCATGGCCTACCTAATACTTGGCGCGGCAATCTGCAACGCCTTGCTCTCGTCACCACACCCGCCACCATGTCGTCCTTCTTCGCGACGCTTTTCAGAAGCGCGCCGCATGTCCCAGAGTTCGCGCCACAGTTCCCATACCTCATCAAGAACAACCCGTATCAATGCAAGCGAACATGGCCTCCCGACTTCACCCAGCTCTCCCAGAAGCATCAGTTCCGACTTGAAAGGCGATATAGGAGGAGAGCAAAGCTGAAGTGGGCGCGGCCAAACTGGACCAAGGCGGTCAAGCTGGCTCAGTGGGGCAGTATTGTATGCGTATGCGTATATGGGGTCCTGCATCTAGATGCGGGCGGTGGAGAGACGCCCTTCGATGGCGTGAGTTGGATGATGCCAAGTATCTCAAGACCTGTGTACTGACCAGGAGGCAGATTCGTAAAGCATACAATGATCACCTCAACACGCATGCTGGGTTACGGAACCACGGAGCGGACGACAGCAGCCCGGCCGCCCAACAACCTTCCTGAGTGTCAGCAGCCAGTTCCCCTCCAGGCGCGTGTGCTCGGAGCTGAAGCTGAATTCTAAGGATGCCTCAATAGTAACAGCGACCGGCTGTGCGGCTGTTTCTTGATGCGGTCATGTCACCGGCATGGCTGCATCAGTCCACGGATACTGCAAACCAGACCTCACAAAGATTAGAGAGGCACACGTGGCACGATGCGCGCGAACATGACGGCAAGATGGTTGAGGGATTTGCCTATGGTCAGTTCATAGTGTTCAAGGCAGTCAAGGTCTCAACCTCCCATCACCGCTTGGCGTTGTCTCTAGAGGCACCGCGACGACCAGGCGGTCTCCAAGAATGAGCACAAGCCTACATCAAGCAACAATGGACCTCGTTACCAATGGGGAGCGAGCTGATGGGATGGCCGTTGACGATTAATCATGGGCGAGGATCCCTGCTCCTCCATTGGAGCTCTGTCCGCCCAGGGCCTCGGAGCTGCTTGGGCTATGGAAGAGACCCATCGCATGCCGTGGTATGAAAATGGGCTCAAGAGCCACAGCGAGCACAGGTGACGCCCGCAGACAGATGCTCGCTATTACGATACCCAGTGGCACTGCAGCTGTCAGAGGACCTTGTGTGTGGCATCTGGCAACTGCTGCATGCTGAAGGTACTGTGGTTGACAATAAATAGTACAAAATCAATTGTTTGCATGCAGCATGGTGCGGATGTCATTCTAGTGCCGCCCGAGCGTAGCCGAAGTGCGTCGTAGCTTCCACACGAAACGCATCCGACATCCCTGCTGCCACGACACGAGCCGCAGCGAACGCCACACGCCCGCCACTGCTCCTCGACCCGCGCTTGCCTGCGATCTTCCCCCATCCACACCTACAGTGACTATCTTCTCGTGACCATCACTTCCTACCAACCCATCACCAGTCTCTTCCGCACATTTGGAAACATTGCTGCATCCATACGGTGCAGCCGCTAGCGCGAGCGTCTTCCGCGAGATGCCGGTCCGGTCGTGGCAGCAGGGGAGCATTGTACACAGCATACTTGCGCTACACAAACATGAGCAATGCACAACCGTTGCGGCCACCGCCTGGACCAAGGTCACCCTCGTGGCAGCGGTCGCAGTCTTCACTCTCTCAGACCTCGGTGCGGAGTGGATCCAGCCTTTCAAACGCATCTCTCGATTCTAGCCAGACGAGCACACTGCCTGCGCTGGAGCGCTCGCCATACATCCGGCAACAGCCGCCAGCAAGGCCATCTACGTCCGGCGGTCCTACCCCTTCTCAGAGTACGACCGCTCTCCAAGGTCATCCGCGCCATGCTGCACGTGGCTCTGTAGACGGAATCCCCAGGACAGCCTCACCAATGCCTGCACCGCAAATCGGACATCGGGCACGGCAGCACAGCCAGGGCTTCTTCGAACCTTCGTTACCGCATGCAACTGCAACCCAAAATGGCCTTACCGCATCGCAAATTGCGGCTCAAACCGCCATGCACAACATCTCACCGCCGCCTGGCAATATTAGGGAACGCAAACGTTCGTATCCTGGACTGGCGCCTATCAATACAACGGGACCTGCTGGATACCGACGGCCAAGCTATGAATATAGTCCACAAAGCAAAGTTGCGTCAGCTGGGCCACTGCTTTACAGTAATGGCACAGTGGGCGGCAGCAGATTGGCCGCCACAACAGCCGCAAATGTAGCATTCCCAAGTGGCAGAAGTCCACTACCCTCTCCTGGTGTGCCACCACCGGCAAACCACGTCGGTATGGGTCCACCACCCGACAAAGAACCAAAAGCAAAGTCTTCGAAGATGAAGCTGTTCAAACCGAAGAACATGCACCCCACCAAGGAAAAAGACGGGAAGATTGCACCCAGCTTTCCATCTCCTGTGAAAACTCCCTCCACAGCTACCTTTCTTCGCAGCGGCTTTGCTAATGCATCGACTACCAGCCTGGTTGATCCAATCTCGGCCGGAAGCCAACTCTATTCTTCGGCCAATGCTTCGACATCAACTCTTGTGCCCAACATATCTGAAAAGGACAAGGAGAAGAGACACCACTTCCTGTCGCGCCAGAAGCACAAAATCCGGGATGAGCCAGCACAACTACCGTTATCGTCGGCACATTCGAACTCTCAAGCGACGAATCCTGAGAAGCCTCAGCCTCTGTACTCATTCACGCCAGATTCTTCTGGAATAGGAGCATTCGGAAAGTCCATGTCAGGTTTTGATCTCAGGCATGGCGGGAGGGCGCTCAGAGAAAAGAAGAAAGAAGGAAAGGCGGCAGCGGCGGCGGCCAAGCTCGACCCCACTCCTATTGTGTCGAATACCTCCAGCACCGGCGCTGAGTCATCTTTCCTTGGGCCGCCGAGCAGCTACACCGAGGGTAGCTTCGCCGGCCCTCCCTCAGGGACCATGAGCGTGTTCTCTTTCCCATCAGAAGCTCCGCTTCCCGTGTCTGCTCAGGCCTTCAGCAACATTGGTGCACAGATGGGTCTTCCCGGGATTGGTCCCGACGATGCGTGGCCGCTTCTCAAAGCGCGTTTGCTCAATCTGTTCTCTGGGGAAAACTTGAGAACTCCCATCGAGGACTTCAATGCGCTTGTCAGTGTCCACGTCCGTCGCTGTATTCAACGAAGATCACCAATAGTCCTTGTGGAAGATGTAAGAGAGTTGATGCAGACTGGATTCATCTCTCTGGCACAAACACTGCGAGGTGTTCCGGACGACAGATTGGTCTCACATCTCGTGGAGATGTGGACTGGGGTATATGGTGCTATCCTACCATTTCTGCAAGCTGTCTTCCTTCCCTTAGAACTCGAGTTCAAAGGTCGAGGTAGTCTCATGAGTGCAAGAGAAGCACAAGAGTTCTGGGGCGCGATACCTGAGGCGTTGAAGTCTGATGAACGGCCGTCGTCAGCTGGCGGCACTAGCAAAGCACCCCACCTTCACGGCGAGCTAGAGATTCGATGCATTACTCTGGTCACTTTCCGGGATGAGGTGATCCTGCCGAAACACGAAAGTCTGATGAACATCTTTAGCCGATTATCCCTTGACAGTATCAATGCTGGTGGCATTTCTCCCGATCTAAACACCCCCAAGGGTGGCCGAGAGCATGCTCGCAGTGATCCGGCCACGACGGGCGCTGGACGTCCCGGAACAGCAGGAAGCCTCAGTCCGATGCTGAGTAGTTTCAACTCACAGACCTCCACACTCCTTGATGCGGCAAGCACCACGGGGTCTGGGGGTGCAATGTCTCTGGTCGGTCGAAGTCGAACTACTTCCAACACTTCCGCCGGATCTTTTGCGACGAGTATGCCACATTTCAACTCGCCCCTTGGCCCCGGATCATTTAGCGCAACCTCTCCGTCTCCTCCAGTCGTCCCGCAGTTCACCGATCCTGCCAGGGTCACTGAGACGGTCGCCCGGATGTTACAGTGCTTGTATGTCGTGGCGAGCTGCCAAACCGGAGATACCTCGCAGAGCAATGTGGAGAGACTGGTTGCCGCGCTCAAATATAATTGGCTCGGGAGAGGGAGAACTGGGAGGGATCGAAGGGGTTGGGTGCCCAAACGGTCGGGCAGAGTTGGGCTGGTCGGCGCGTAGGAGTGAAGAAGTTAACGACGATACGATTGGATGGGTACTGGATTCCGCATCGGAAAAGGTGTTCGCAATGGGGGGGGGGGGGTTGGAAAGGCTGTTTTTTTGGGCGGGGAAGGCTCGCCGTCCCAGACGATGTCTGTATTCGTGGAGGGCAAGTATTCGCTGAATCGAACGAAGAAGAATCAATCCGAGACCGAAGTCGTGCATTTCTTTCTATTGACTTCGTCGCCAACCCCCCCATCTCGAACGCCTTCTTTTTCGGCTTCAGCACCAACCATCCCATCCATCCACGTGCGTTGACTGCATGACCAATCCGATCGATCACAGTCGCGCCGCCCACCAGGCCACGGCCACGGTTCAGCATGAATCGCACCGAAGGATAGTGACGCCAATGGTTGTTCAGCATGAATCGCACCGAAGCCTCCGCCCGGGCCAGCATGAATCGCACCGGCGGACGTGCCGACCGACAGTGCTCGGTCGCACGCGCGATGCACACGCAGCAGATACGGCTGCGAGCCCGTCGGCGGAGGAATTGCGGGCGGTGGGTAAAGCTGGCGACTCCTCCGACGACCGCCGCCACCAGCACCACCACGGTTGCAACGGACTGCGGGTCACGCTTCCCCCCCACCGAGGCCGCCACCGCAGTGCTGCCCGCCGCCCCTCGATATGCCGGCGACACACACGCGCGCGCGCCGTGATTCGAGCGAGCGTGACCGGCCGCGGGTTTCGCACACCAGACCACACAGCATATATATAACGCCATACCACACGACGACGGTGCGAGAGCCAACTTTGGGTCATGCGACCTGATCATCAACACGCCCGCCGAGGCGAACGCGCGTAACCTTTTCAAATGTTCTTATGCTACTGCTGCTCTCCAGCTAATCTGCCGGCCAGGAATATCCTGATTGCGAGAGAGAGCGGGGGTGGTCGTACATCATCATCGACAAGAACAACAAAAGCCTCTTTCTTCCTCTGGTATCGCGTGCGAACGATAGCATCAACGACAATGGAGAGCAACGAAAAAGTCTCCCGCGGCGACATCTACTCTTCCTCCGACTCTTCGCTCTCATCATCGCCGCTGGTGTCGGCATCCTGAGCCGGGTAGGAGTTCGTGGGACTAGCACTGCCACTCCTCCCCGGATTCTGGAATTGTGCGAGTTGCTTCTGGATGGTGGTAATGGCCGCCTGCTGCTCCTGCTTACCCATCGGCTTGTGCTTCTTGCGCTTGCCGCCGCCGCCGCCGCCGCCGCCGCTGCCGCCACGAGATCGGGCTGGAGGCTCGAAATCGTCATCGTCGATGTTAGCCATGTCGTCAGGCGAAGCCTGGCGAACGCGCTTGTTCGGGTTGCCAAAGATGCTACGCACATACTGGAGCAGCAACACCTGGACGTCATTCGGAAGATCATCAATCTCGAGCTCCATCTCCTCCTGATCTGCATACTTCTTGCAATTGGAGGTGATGATGTTCGTGAGTTGTTCGACCTGGGCCGTGTCCATGTTGCCGACCGCCTCTGAGATCTCCTGCTTTTCCTCATATGTCACCTGCTTCACCTTCTTGGTCGTCTTGGACTTCGAACTTGCTGTCTTCGCTGCCTTGGGAGCAGATGCACCGCCTTTCTTGGCTGCCTTCGGTGCTTTGGCCTTCTTGGCCTTGGGAGCAGCGGCACCACCTCCTAGGCCAGCAATTGCGTTCTGCATGTCAGCAAGTTGCTTTTGCAGGGCTGCTATCGTGGCCGCGGAGTGGGCCGGAGTGGGCTCTTCGTCTTCGTCGTCTTCTTCCTCCTCGCCGCTATCCTCGTCAGCAGATGCACTGGTCGCTCGGGCGTTCTCGGCCTTCCGCTTCTTCTCCCACTGCTCCTTAGTGCGCCACAAGCCGTCGAATTCGCGCTGAAACTGGACCCCAAGATCGCGAACAACGTTGCCGGGAGGATTGAATGCGAGACAGTTCTGAATCATGAGCTCGAAGTCCTTTCGGAACTCAACAGCACGGCCATACTGCCCTTGCTTGAGCTTCTGCGTCATGGTGCTCAGATCCATGGGTGTCTTGACAATCTGACGGTAATGCGGGATGTTCAACGCGACCGGATCGACAGGAGCTTGAAAGACGTGGTTGACATTGGCGTACTTGGGACCTTTGAGCTGGTTTAGAAGCCACTCGACGAACTTGAGCTCCACCTGGTGCTCCTTCCGCTTGGGCTTTGCGTAAGCAAGTTCACGAGCGGGAGGAGGCTTGATGGCGCGAGCGGGTCGATTCGTGGTCGATTCGCGGCGAATCTGAGGAGTTCCATCGGCTTGAAGCGCAAACGGCTCCGAAGAGCCGCCTGCCGGGGGAGCTGCTGGCCGAGGCGGTGTGGGCGCTGCAGTAGGAGCTGTAACGCCGCGAAATTCGCGTCGCACAGCCGGTGGCAGCTTGGGAGATGCCTTCTTGGCATGGGCGTTCGGCTGTTGGTCCGCACTAGGGACAGACTGCATCATCTTGCGGAAGTATGCCTCCATCGACATGCCAGCCTGCGAGACAGCGTGTTGTGGGCCGTTGAACTTGATGGAATTGCTGGTGATCAGGTCGAAATCATCTGCGAACTCCTGTACGGTCTTGTACTCGCCAGCCTTCAGCTTTTGATCCATGGTGCTCAAATCCATCGGGTGTTTGACGACATCAAAGTACGTCGGGATGGCGAGCGCCACTGGGTCCACGGGCCTCAAGAAGAAGTGAGAGTTTTTCGTCTTCTTGAGATTCTTCATCTTGTCGATCAAGAATTGTAGCTGTGGCTTGGTCATTGGCGCGGTGCTGTATCGATGGCTCTTAGCCGCCGGCACGCTGGGCGCACTTGACGGAGCTGCGGCGGCTGCAGCAGGTTGATTATCAGTATCTGCAGACTTCACATCAGACCCCGCAGGCTTCACGACTGTTCCACCCTCGGCTTGCGCCGAGGGCACAGAGTCCCCATTCGTCACAGGTACACCTGACTGCGGAAGTGGTGTCTCAGACGCCGCAGCATGGGTGGGTGGAGAAGTCGTGGATACGCCCTCAGATGGGTCTGCCTTTGCCACGGCTGACTCAGCACTGTCGTGACCTGATGCGACAAACTGTTTCTCGGTCAACTCGTCAGGCTTCGCGACGGCAGGTTGGTGGCTGCCGTCAGCAGGCGTGTCCTGCATGGGCACATCCTCGGTTCGACTTCGCTTTGCAGCACGCTCCATATCCTCCTCGCCATCTTCGTCCTCCTCTCGTGGTCGTACTAAGCTTGACTCGTTCGACGTCACGATGAGCGCTGGCATTGGCTCTGCTGCTGGTTCTGGTTCTGGTGCCGGTGCTGGTTCCTTCGCAGGCGCGTCGTCGGTTGGGGCCATGTCGGAGTCGATGTTTGCCTCGGAAGTGGCCAGAGGCTCATCAGGCGGAGGCGTGGGATGCGAGGCGGGCGCATCTTTGGGGATGAAGTCTGCGGCCGGCGCAATACCAGGAGCAACATGCTCAATAAGTGTCGGTCCTGCCGGGGTGGGATTTTCGGGGGCTACAGTCGAGGCAGTGAGGCAGGGATCGACTTTGGACACGGCAGCGTTTTCGGCGTACGCTTCCACGTTCCGGCTCTCCTCCGTCGCCATGGACGGGTCGTGATTGCTGATGGCACGTTAGCAAGTGATGCGATAGTGATGCGATAGTGATGCGCTGCGCCTGTCGCCGGTGCGCTGTGATATGCGCGTTGCGGGCGGTGAGGTCGATCTTGCTGCGACAGTGGAAGTGGAAAGAAGGGAAGATTGGGATTCAAATACGCACCCGTTGGTGAGCGGCGCAGCAACAGGCAGCGACGAAGTGACTAGCTCGTGCTGCGAAACATCGGAGGCCATGGTGGTGAAGGGACTAAACAGGCAGGGGGCGTATGCGACGAATGTTTCGGTGCACGTGATCTCGCGCCGGTGGGGTTGATGCAGCTGATTAACGCGCGGCTATTTTGACCGACGGCGGCGAGACGGAGGTGGTGCGCGCAAGGACCAATGACACGTAGCCCAAAACGCGCGTCGGGGACGGAGTCCGGGGGGCAGGTCAGGTGATGGGCGGCGCTCGGCGATGGTGGTGGATGGATGGGGCTGGAGATGGGTGCGGGTGCGGCTCTGCATGTGTCTGGAGCAGAAGACGGTGGAATGGAGGTGTCGAAAGTCGAAATGAAATAATCGCGGCAGCTCGGACCCGCTAGAGCTGCACGTGCCCCTGCCGCCGCTCGACCAGCCCGCCTGGACGTCGCGGGAGCAAGAGCGCGCCGAAGCCGCCGGCGACGGTCAGCCGGCGCGTGGCTGTCGCGAGGGGAGCGGAATGGGGGAGAGGGGGCGGAAGACTGCAGCGATGAGATACGATGCTGCTGCCGGCGGCCTGGCCACGCCCGCCACCCAGGGCGCTGTGGGGCTGGTGCACGCGCACTGGGCGATGCAAGCGAGCCCGGCGCGTGGTGGCGACGGCGAGGCGGGTGCTGGCGCGTGGCGGCGGGTGTGCAGCCCGGATGGGGGTGCGGGGCGGTGGTGTCAGCGGCGGTGTGGCGGTGTTGAGTGGTGGTGGTGGTGGTGGGAGGCGGACGCAGCCCACGCGCGCGCGAGCCGGGCAGGCGAAGGCGGGAGCGCCCCAAGCTTTGGGCGGTGGCAGCAGGCGGAAAGCGCGGCCGTCCGCGGGGTCGCAGAGGGCAGCGGCGGGCGGGCAGAGGAGGAAGGCGTGAGGGAAACAGCGCGGCGGCGGCGGCGAGCGCCAGCGCCAGTACTTATGGCCACCGGCTGGCCGCGCACGTCACGGCCGCGCTGATTGGCTGGCCCGCCTCCCCCCCCGCCCCCCGGGCGTGTCAGCGTCAATTCTCGTGTCAGCGGCGATTTTCAAATTTCGCCGTGCGTTTGACCCGCGAGGCTGAGATGGCGCTAGGCCGCGTGGGTGCTAGCCCCGCTCACGCTGCTCTTGAGATTTTCCACACGCCCGCCCGCCCGCACTGGATCGAGGCAGCCGCACCTCGCGGCCAGTGCAGACGACTCCGCGCTCCGCAGCCCCTCGCCCGTCCGCCGGCTCGGCAATGCTGTCGCCATGAGCGCCGCCAAGCGTTCCCGAGAGCCCCGGCCCGAGGCCCAAGCCGCGTCTCCGCCCCCCGCCAGCAAGCGAGTGAAGGCTTCCCACCTGCCGTCGAAGCCGGGCCTGGACTTCCTCGTGGACGAAGATGCACGCGCCCGCACGCGGCTCAGTGCGAAACTCACCAACGGTGTCGCGAGGCCCAGGTCGAATCGCGTGGACGAGTCGCATGCCGTGCGGGCCCGCCACAGCGCCGATGCGGACGACGAGGATGGCGGGGCGGCCGTCCAGCCAGCAGGGCAGCCGCGGCCAGACATCATTGAGATTTCAAGCCGGGACGAGTCAAGCTCGGACCACGACGACGACCACCGCCACGCGGAAGCGACCGCGCCCAAGGACCGAGGCCTGCCTGTGACCAACGGCCATGCAGCGGACGCAGAGGGTGCGCAGGCAGGACCGGGCGCCGCAGTTGCAGACGATTTGGACATGGACGGTGCGGAAGCTGCGGCGGAGCAGGAGCCGTCGTTCGGAGAACAGCTCCAAGCGCGGCATCCGGACACCATCGACGTGCACAAGACTCTCCATGGCCACGGCGAAGGAGATGGCGCGCTCATTTCCGCCAGAGACGGACAAGTTGCACCGGCTCCTACAGCCGGCTCGATGGCCACCGTTCTCGCCCAAGCACTGAAGACCAACGATCAAGATCTTCTCGAGAGCTGCTTCGCCATGACCGATGTCAACGCCATCCGAGCGACGATTCAACGTCAACAATCCCAGCAGGTCGCTATCCTGCTCCAAAGATTGGCCGAGCGAGTCCACAAGCGGCCTGGTCGCGCCGGCAAACTTATGATCTGGATCCAGTGGTCGCTGGTCACACACGGCGCATATCTCGCCCATCAACCCGCATTGATGAAGGACCTGAAGTCGCTCGCCCAGGTCACCCGCGACCGGGCCAGCGGCTTGCAGCCTTTGCTGCATCTGAAAGGGAAACTGGATCTGCTGAGTGCGCAACTCGAGGCTCGGCGGAACTTGCAAGCCGCGTCGAGGGCCGCGAATGACGAGGACGACGCGGATGATGTGCTCTACATCGAAGGCCAAGACCGTGGCTGGTCAAGCGACGAGGACGACAACGTGGCGCCATCGGGCAGACCCGGAAAGCGCCCGGCCGCCGCCCTCGAGAGAGCCACGGAGGCCGCCAGCGACAACGCATCCGCGGACGATGAGCGTGTGCCGACCGGATTCATCAATGGCATCGAGGACGACAGCTCCGCCGGCGGCGATGAGGACGACGAGCGGGATGGACTGCTGGACGATGAAGCCGAGGAGGTTTCGGAGGACGAGAGCTCCGACGAGGATGCCGAGAGCAACGCTTCGTCTCTGGACAAGGACGAAAGCTCCGAAGGCGAAGAAAGCGAGGTCGAAGCCGCAGTCAAGCCGCCCAAGCCTCACACGTTGGACCGAAAGCGATGATGGCGTCAGAAAAAATCAATTGGTGGGATGTGGGGGGTCGATCGCGAAAGGAGTTTCTCTACGGACAAACGGGGATGGGATTATTGTGCATCATCCGATGCCGGTCAACTTGTCATGGACACGTGTTGACGAGTCGGGCGCTCGCCACGACGCTCCGGGGCGTACATAAATATATATCATGGACAGCATCAAACGTCACGCTCACGGCCAATCCGTCGTGACAATGCCCACCGATGCTCTCTCACCTCCCAGAAGTGCCCGTCTCTCCCGTTCCCGTCAGTCTCAGCACCCGACCCACCTTCTCCCTCAGCCCGTCCTTGGCGCCTTTCTTCCGCCCGACGCTCTTCTCCACCGGGCCGTTCTTCGGAGGCCACTCTCCCTCGTCCTTCCAGCCCTGGACAAGCGCCCTGGTCAAGGTCAGCAGGTTGACGGGGATCGATGGCGTGCGGGAGTGGAGGATCATCTTGGTGTAGATCTCGGGATACAGCGTGTGGTGGAGATGTTTCGGGAGTAACGGCGGCGCGACGGGGACCAGGACTTGGACGGGAGGGTCGACGGCCTCCTGCTCCTCCTCCTCCTCCTCCTCCTCCTCCTCCTCCTCCTCCTTCTCGCCATCCTCGTGGTCTTCTTTCCCCGGCGATGCAGAGTCGGCGGCGGCGGCGGCGGCGGCAGCGTCGCCGTCGTCGTCGTCTGCACCGACCGCCTTGTCATCAGGATTCTTCTCGTGCGTCCTCACGACGCCCGCCACCACCGTTCGCGCCGAGCACCAGAGATCCCTGCGCCGCGTCCAATGTGATAGTCCTTCGTTCCACTCCATCTCCTGCTGCAGCCGGAGCTGCCGTCTGTGTTTCCGCGCGTGCCGCCGCTCGCGGAGCTGCGCGCCAACGCTGTCCGGGCCGTCGAAGGTGTGCTCGCTCCGCCCGCTCGGGGCGGGTGGAGGAGGCTCTGTGGCCGGACGATTTTCCGGCTCCGGGTCCGAGGCGTCTCGATCCGCGTCTCGATCCGAGCACTCTCGTTCTCTCCACTCCACGGGGGTGAAGGTCGGGCCCAGCGCGCCACGGCTCGCGCTCGGACGGGGGGGACTCCCTTGATCGTCGTGACGACGCGGCGGGTGAAATTGGAATGCTGCGATGCTTCTGCCTGGGAGTTCTTCCGCGTCCGCGTTCTTCTTCTTCTTCCCACTCGACTTCCACGCCGGCAGCGTGGGGTATTCCCAGTCGTCCGTCGTGCGTTCTCGCACCAGTCGCCGCACCTCGCGCAGCGCCTGCAGCTGCTCGGTGCTGGCGGTCATGGTCGCGTGCGGGGAATCACTTCCCACTTCCGTCGGCCTTGTCTTGCCTGCGGAGCCCTTCGCACCATGCCTGTGTCGTGTCGTCCGGTCGCGCGCGCAATATGGGGGTCACGAAAGCTTCCGGTCGCGTGTGTGGGCTGTTGGTGCGGCAGAGCGAGGCTCGAGAAGGGTCTGATGATTAACCGACAGGTGCAAGGAAGGTGGTCGGCGACATCGAGAAATGCTCGCCGACGACATTTCTTTCGGGCCAGCGCTTCGGACGATTTCGTCGTCTGGCCATCGGCCAGTCGCCAGCGCACGGACGAGCGCCAGGGGGAAGGTGGGCAGGGGAAAGGAGAAGAAGAAAAGCATTTGGACTCGGCAGGAGATGGCATTGATTTAATGGTGAACCGAACTACCGAAAAGCATGTTCAGCTCCAGGCATTGCGTCTGGAAACCGCATGAACGACACCTCTGTAGCACCCTGCTACCCGCCCCGCCACGCCAGCGAAAAGCATGGACAGCCTATTCCACCAAATGAGCCCAGGAAGTAGTGACCCAGACAGTCCCGGAAAGTACATTCTCCAGCCCAGTACGCGAGCCACCCGTGTGCTCTCGGCTTGGCTACGCCGCCACGCTCGGCGGTATCGGTGGTGTCGGGCTGTCTCGCCGAGGATGCGAAGGTTTGCATCTCATACGATGGGCCGGCGACGGGCTGTTTGGCATGTGCTGGTGCTGGCGCGGCCGGTGCTGGAGGGGCGCTGATGGGACCGTGGACAGCCTGTCGAATCACGTCAGCGACCTGCTGCTCGGCTTCTAACTCACGAGCTTTATTGAGCACGAATGTGAACGAATCTACCCTGCTCGACGTCATTTCTTGCTCGGTGAAGGCGAGATCGTCGGGCAGGTCGTCGGGGTCAGATGTACCGGAAGGTCCGGCGATGGGGTGTGTTGGTGATTCGATCGGTACCTCCTCGAATCCCATCGTCGCCGCTTCGCAACCATACGGCGGAGCGTCGGTGGCTGTGTGTGGCAGCATGCTCCGTGATCGAGAAGCGTGCCAGTAGTCTTCTCGGGAGGAAGATGGTGATTGTTGTTTGCGTGGTGGGTTCATGATGATTCCTGCTGTAGGACGTGAGCTGTCTATGATATCGAAGGCCGGTGTACTCGAGAGAACGTGAGAAAAGAAGAAACGCTTTGCAGGCGTGTGATGGCCTGGCTGATATATCTTCGATGATGCCGGGCGTGAACAATAGTGAATGGGCGGTTCGAGGTGAACAGAGCTTGAGACAACGAGTGGGCACAAGCACATTATTTATCGTTCGATGTTCACAACAAAGATCAATCACCAGCAAGCAATGCGAGCGACATCATGAACATGGGCTTTGTGCGCCTTTCGGTAGGCTTGACGTGCAGGCAGTAGGAATATGAGGCCGGAGATGGGAAGAGAAAGCAGGGTGGGTATGGTACAGAGGGTGAACGTTCAACTCATTCCTGTTCAATCCCTTTTCGAACCAAAGCCGCATCAAGCAAGCTCCTATCCCCTCATAGATGCTATTGATACAAGTTCAAGACCGCGCTCGGATCATCTCATTACATTCGTAACCAAAAGGTTTGCTTTCACACTGTACAAGGGTAACACATGGGATCTAGGTCGGTATTGAGACGTCAAACACAACACCGTGGAACGGCCGTGATGACACTTCGTAATGTGGCAAAGTCTACCAGATCATCTTGATCTGGGTCCAGACATGCCTGGGTAGTGTGGGCAGACTTTTGTCAGAGAGATCTTTTGTTGCGTTGGACGCTACTGCTCTGCTGCAGTTCCATGGGAGAGTCCTGGCGGCGTTGACGCATTTGTGGCTGTTCGCCATGGGTTGTGCTGGCCTTCGGTGGCGGTGGAGGCGGGTTTGAAGGGGGCGGTGGCGGCGGTATGTTGTCCTTTGGAGGCACTGATGGCGATGGTATCGGAAAGTTTCCAAGCTGAGCATCGAGATCTTGCGACGATGGCGAGTCAAGCGGACAATCCAAAGGCGCATCGATGATTGTACTGGTGAACGGTCCACCTGCTTGGCGGAGCCGAGGCTGTTCATAGGTCGAAGGATGTAGTGTGGTCTCCACCTGAGTCTGCTGCTGTTGTTCCGGGCTGGCATTGGCCGCGCCGGATAATTTGGCGGCAGGTGACCGCTGACTGTCATGCGAGAGCAGGCCGAGTATACTAGCAGTCTTCGCTCCATCAACTCGAAACCTGTTGGGCTGATCAAGAAGGTCATCTGTGGTTGAGGTGGCGAAACTGCAAGGGCGGGAGATGCCGCCACGTTCCGATACTTGGTTCAAAGATGCTTCGCGTGGTAAGAAACCGATCCCTGCGGCTTCATTGGTGATGGAGCCAGCCTCTTCTTCCTTCAGCTCCCCTAGTGAATCAGAAGGCTCGTGGAGTGGCGTCCGGCGCTTGGGTCGAGGACTGTCGCCGATCCGACCATTGTCTGACATTTGGTCATCCATGAGGTCTGTGTAAAGTGTGAAGTTGCTCCCCATTGATGGCTTGCGAGAACACAAGGAGAGTTGACGGTAATGGCTGTCTGCATCACTGGTGTATGACATTGTCCTCGGAAAACTTGAACAAGTGGAGCGGTTGGCTGAGAGTCCTTCGACAGAGTGGTCCGGTGTTGAGCGGCCGGTCCGAGCAAAACAACTCGCTGAGTCTGATGGCGCGATAGACGACGCCTTACGAGAGATTGCCATGGACGCAATCATCGCTGCGATGTTGTCAGCGGGTGACGCCTTGGCCTGGGTAGTCTGCGCGATCAGCGATGTTATTACGTCCTCCCTGCGGCACTCCAACGACTTCAGTTTTGCTATACAGATATCCATAGACGAACTGATGGCCGCAAGAGATAATTGCTCGTTCATCAACATGTCGCAGGATTCAGGGCCCAGCTTTTGCCCTTTGAGATTCGCGATTATCGTACTCGACACTTTCTGTCGTTCCATGCGCAAGCTGGTGTATCTCGCATGCAGCGCTTCACATTGTTCTGAAATGCCTTTTAATATCTCGACTGGGTCTGACGGGCCGGAAATCGATGGTCGGCGAGAGAGCACCTCAATTCTCAGCGAGCGGGTGAGGCTGCCATTGTCAGATCCGGACGAAGCTCCATAGGTCACTATGCGAGGGCTTGCCAATGGCGAATCGAGGTCTTGGAGCGCTGCAACATTGGCTCTCGCAGCGGCCACTGCTGCCAGCGCGGCATTGGGAGTGCGCTGCCTATGTGAAGCGGCAGCCGATGCTCCGTTCAAGCCTCCCGACACCGGATCAGCATTTTGGAGAGCGGCGACTCTCGCCCTCGCGGCGGCCACCGCAGCAAGAGCTGCAGTGGAAGGTCGCCGGGGAGTAGGGTGCGATGCTTCCGATATTGGACTACCCTCTTGAGCGGCGAGGTGTCCACGATGCGGTGTAGCAGCTTGAGGCTGGCCAGCGGCACGCTGTCGAACGGCATCGGCAACGCTTCCCGAAACCGATCCGGCAGGACTTGGTCCCACTTCAGCATAGGAAGGTCGGAATGTTTCTGTAGGATTCGATGGTCCATGGTCGTGACGTGGGCCTTCACGGCTCACTGGCGCCGCTTCGGTTGAGAATATGCTCGGAACATGGGCTGGCGGGTTGAGCGGGTGCGCCATGTTCGGCGAGGAGAGGGTGCCGGAGCGGAGCTTTGACGGCAACGAGCTGGTTCGCGTGCTGCTGCATGGCACGAGGGCGTTGGGTGGTTGAGTGCGAGTCGGCGCAGGGTCCGGCATTTTTGGCGGTTGTGCTCGTGCCGATGTTGACAAGACGGTCAACTCGCGCACCTTCATGTCCCCACCAATCGACACAACGGGGAGGGATTGGGCAACTGCGGCCAGATGCGGAGTGTGTGGTGAATCGAGGCAGGTGCGTGGCGTGGAGGGGGAAGGCGACACGGGCGAATGAGAGGGCCGCTTGGGCGGATCATTCTTGGCGATTTCGATGCGGAGGTTGGGTTTCCATCTTGTGCGGTGACGCTCGCCCGGCACTTGGCTCTGGTTGGTGTGGTATGTCATGGCGGAGGGAGGTTGGCGCGCAGGAGATGGGTGTGCGCGACGGCTTTGCGCGGGGTCGTCGGCCATTTCGCTGTGGGGTTGGGAGTTGGGACGACTGGCAGCCTTTTGATCTTCTGCAGCGCTTGGCGGCGCTCTGCGTGGGCGGTGTCTCGGTGCATGTTGCTCGCGGTCTCGGGGCGTTCGCGTGGGTTGCAGGTCGTGGTCCAAAGAATTTCTGTGCAGCGCCACGGGCGAGGCCGGTGGGGTTGATTCGACGATGGGGAACAGTCGATAGGAGGCAACTGCACGGCCTCTGTCCATGCTGTCTCTGGTGCCGGCTCATGGGTCGCTCATGGCGCCTTCCGCTCGCTCCAGCACAGCAATCTGCGCGGAAGCAGAACTCCAGTCGAGCTCGAGGGCGCGTAGGCCTTTGTAGCCCGCGGGGGGCAACGTTCAGGGAGCAGCACTGCTAGCGCCCGTCTAGCTTTCGCCTGCTGGCCTTGAGTCGGGGCGTAGCGTGCATGAAATAGGACTGTGCATGTCTGCTGCTACACGCCAACAACTACCAAACCAAACGTATACCGATGCCCACACTACCGTCCCCACAACCGGGGCAGCCCCACGCGCATGCATGTCGGGAAGCTCGGCTGCTCCACTGTACCGAACTGCTGAGCATTCTGGGCCGGCGGACTGGGCTCGATTGACTTGCCGCCATCGCGCCTGCATGCACCGTGGCTGCACTTGCCACCCACTCTCGCCGCCGCTGTCATTTCGGCAGCCAAGGTGGGCTGCACCGCTAGTCAGCCATGCCACCTCTACAGCGACGTGCTGAGTCGAGTCTTGGCGTCGGCCTTCTGTCCCCGACAGACCGGGCCTGGCCTGAGCGTCCACGACGAGCACGACATGCTAGTAACTAGTACGACTTCGACAACAAACAATCCTCCATCATCCCGTCTTGAACGTGGCGCACAGACACCCCGACCATGGCGACGGACTGCGTCGACGAGCTTCCCGCAGAGCGCTTGCGGGCCACACTCGAGCATCTTGGTCATTCGCCGCCTTGCCGTGTCAAAGCCAGGCTCGAACCAAGCTTGGGGTCTAACATCCCAAGCCGACGCCGCCTGCAAAGACATATCCATGGTCTCGGGACGATGGCGTCGGATAGTGCTGCCTCTGCTATTCAGGCATGCTCGGCTGCAACTGCACCCAACAATCGACGATGACGGGGCACTCGGCTCTTCGGCACCGTCGACTTCAACTCAAGCCGGACCTACTCTAGCTCGAGCAAGTCTCCAATGGACCCATCGCTTTTGTCGTGCTTCGGAACAATTGAGCTCGACTTCGTTCTGGCGCACAAGCTGCAACCTTCGATCCAGAGCTTCGTTCTATTTACAGGTCGACTGCGTCCGGCGTTCAATGACCGCTAGCCTCTCAGTATGGCAGCGACCCGAGATCACCGTGGCCGAGCAGCGGCGGTGTTTTGGCAGCGATTATATTCACTCGTGACTCCCTCGCCGCCTACAGGACCCGCCACGTGGACGAATTCCGCCAATGACCTCTTTCGCGAATGGGCATTCTCGGACATGGGACTTCCACATCCTCACTCTCAGCGTGAACGATACCAACAACTCAACATGCAAATTTCTCAAGCGGCCGCCGGCAACAATTTGCGGCGCATTCCTTAAACGATCCAAGCACCGCTCCATCAAGCATCCTTCGCCTTCAGCCCTGGGCCCACATCGCTCCCAACCAAGACAGCTTCCTCGAAGCCTATGGAACATACGAATACTTCGAGCGTGCCCCCCCGCCCTCCCATATCTGATCTGGCCATCAATCCCAAACTGAGCACCCAACATCGCCAAGGCATAGCTCCAGGTCCTCTCGACCTCCCCTCCTGAAAATCACTCACCGACACTGCCATCCTATCCCTTCGCGACGCATCTGCACTTCCGAACGCTGATCCCCCGTCGGGAAAGCCTGCATGTCCGACTCGCGCCAGATCCTTCGGAAGCGCCACAAGATCTCGGGCGACAGGGAGCGGGTGGGCCGTGCCGAGTTGGAAGACACTGGGCAGGAATTCTTTACTGCTCGTCGTGCTCATCATGAGACCTTCTCGCACATTCCAAGTTCAGCGTGATGGAACGCCCCCGAGTTGAAAAAGTTCATCTGCCGAGATGGCGATCCGAGGTTTTGAGGAAAGATTGGGACGATGAGTTGATGCCGCTTGGTGTGCCTTGTTGGGCTGAGATGGAAGCCCGGGATAGTTTTGTGGCAGTGCGATGTGCCGCCGCATATACCTGACCAGAGTATGACATAGGTCGTGGGCATATCACGTGGATATTTTTGGCCGTGATCATGTCGAGATGTGGTTGGTAGATGGCTCTATGCAAAGCTAGCGTTCTCGCAACCTCAGGGATCATCATGGCCGTTGATGTGTGGTTGTACTGTAGTCGCTTCACCTTGCAACGGAGGCACAAAACGAATGATTGAGACTTGTCGTTTTGCAGCGAACGCCAAACTCTGGCCGTTCGCACTCCAATTGACACTCGGCTCCACATCGTCCTCTTCGCCTTCGTGTTCGATCGGTGCGTCGTGGGCTTCTGCCGTGGCTCGCCAAGTGACAATCGGCCGAGGAGGATGTGAAATCCCATTTTTTCGTATCAGAAAATCTGTGCTCCATATTTGGATCATGTCGCTGCCGCATATCGCGAGGTGGGCGCCGTCCGGGGACCAGGTCAGTGCTGTTGCAGGCGGCTCCGACAGCGTCAATGTGACGAGGTCTGTACAAGTCGTTCCAGAGTCGGACCGGCCGATGCTGTATATGTGACAAGAGCCATCATCGAATGCTGCTGCTAGACAGCTGGAACGCTGAGTGTCTTTTACATCGCCTTCCTGCGTAGGTTGGATCTCGAGAGCCACAAGATTACCATTCGAGGACAGAGTTACCTCGGCGTCTTCCTCGCCTTTTCTTTCACGGTCGCGTAGTCTTGATGTTAAGAACATCCTTCGCTCGGCCAAAGATGCAAAGAGTGCAACACCGGTCGATCGGTCGTATCGAAGCTTGTCCCACGTGGAGTTGCCGTCCAGCATGCTGGAATTGTGTGAGATCAGACCACACATGGCTGCGCTTCCTGAGTGCAGCGCGCCAGCATCTTTGTGTTGGCTTCCATCGACTTGGTATAGGGATGCCAAGCCACCGTTACCGCATACTAGGAAAGTATCATCCGCGATCCAGGTAACGTCATTGACTTGTGTGTCAAACAATCTCCAAGCTACAGTCCCTCGCGTAGAGACGCTGTCTTCGGTAGCGCTGTGCGTCGACCTCCATACTTGGATCATTGAGACCGTCTCATTGGTTCTGAGCGCGAGGACATACTCCCCGTTCGGGCTATACCATACAGCAAGTATGATGCCGGGTGGCTCCAAAGTAGGCGGTCCAAGCTGCAGCGAGGTACTTGTACTTTCTTGGCGGTTCTCCAGGAGAAGCTGCATAGGTTTTTTGCTGCCGCTGGGCAGATCTCGAAATGCATCGACAGCACAACATGCACCTTGCCCATCTGGATGCCACATGGCAGCTGTCACTGCTGACTCGGCTGGGAGAGAAGGTTCATCTACATGGGTTAACTGCAAGATCAGGTTAGCGTGACTAAGCTTCGTGACATGCTGGAAAAAGGAATAGGCCTGCGTACCTGCTTGGTATCGTACAAAGAGTCAGGCACATGGTAGAAGCGGCACAGGCTCTCGCCGACGGTCATCAATGTCTGGCTGTCATTGCTTTTCGAGTTCGGATTCCAGATGGCTTCCAACACGTTCGCTCCTGGTTTGTCCAAAGCCCAGGTGATGGTGCTCGTCTTGGGTCCGGTCTTGATGACGGTTTGTGTACCAACCTCCATGCTGTCATAGCGCTCGATAATTTCAGGTTCGGAAGCGCCAGCAGCGGATGCGCTATCGCCTTCTTCCTCGCCGCCCGCCGAGGCTGCATCGACGCCCGTAGCGTCCCTCTCGCCATTGACCTGTGGTTCACTGCCCTCACTCCGACGTCGACGCTTTGGGGCTGGCGTGGGGAAGTCGTCCTGGCTGCGCGCTACCAGTGGCCGCTCTTTTCGTCGACCGCTGGACGTAGGTCGTGTTTCTGCGCCATTGTCCAGGCCATCTGGCCGCTCGATGCTTGCGCGCGCATCGATTTGACTCCATGGAAACCGGCGCCCTGCTCTTCGTACACGCTCTGATAGCTCGTCGTGGTATAGACCGGTCTGTATCAAGGTTATGAGCTCGTTTCTCTGCACTTCATGCGCGAACGGCAGGTGTTCGGGGTCGCGAAAGATGGAAGGCCGATGCCAGTCCTTGCTGAATGCGATGGCGGCAGACTCAAAGCCTGATTCCTGCAGATACCGAAATACCAGCAGGTTGACGTGGTCGCTATGCAAGATGGCCGCAGTGGCCATGCTTCTTCGGGCGGATACGGCTGGCGAAGGGTAGAACTTTGCGGTAACGATGTACGTGGCTCGGCATGGACCAGGGCGCGGGCTGCTCGATGGTGGCTGACTCGAGGTTGATCCAGCTGGCGCTATCACGTGGGGCGGGAATATGTGGATAGATGAGGAGTTGTTGGTGTAGGCAGCTCGGGATTCAGAGGGAAGCGAGAGCCAGAGGAAGAGTGCGCACGAAGCATCGGGTCTTTGGCCCACAGGACCGACTGTTTTGCCAACTACCAACATCCAGGCACAATTCAATGGCACGCATCAACCTGCCTCCCCTCACCAGGGCACTATTGCTAGTCATAGTCTCCCTGTCCGCCCTCAACGCCGTCCTCCGAACGAATAAATGGAGAAACTCGCTCGACTCAGCCCCTTCCGCGACCACAGTCACCAATTATCTGTCGAGTCCGCAATGGGCCATCCCATATCTCGTCTTCATACCAACCAAGAGCATTCGATTCCCATGGACCGCATTGACCGGTGCCCTGGTGGAGAACAACATTGTATCGCTTGCGATCAGCGGCAGTGTTGTATTCTTCGGAGGGAGGTACCTCGAACGAGCATGGGGCAGTAAAGAGTTCGGGAAATTTGTCCTCTTTGTTACCATGATACCCAACATCATTACCTTCTTCATCTATGCTGCATGGCATGGTGTTGTGGGGAGCACACCCGAATAGTACGTGCTTCTGGTGGCACTTTGTGCCATTTGCTAACACGTGGTGTGTAGCCCAACGCCTCTCAATGGGCTTGTTGCAATGGAAGCGGGCTTTTTGGTTTCACTGAAGCAACTCGTCCCAGAGCACACCGTATCCATTTTCAAAGGTGTCATACGCATGCGCATCAAACACTTCCCGGCAGTTTTTGTCCTTGCCAATATGCTTTCTGGGCCACTGCTGGGCACCGATACAGCACTGTGGCTTAGCCTGTTTGGATTCCTCACCTCCTGGCTATATCTGCGTTTCCTAAGGATATCTGAGTTATCTACCGCTGCTACCGGGGGAGACGCGACTATCATGAAGGGCGACGCAAGCGATACATTCACTTTTGTGGCCTTTTTCCCAGACGCCTTACATGCTTTCCTGGCACCAGTCTGCGATGCCATGTATGCCACCTTGGTTCGATTGCGCCTATGCACTCCCTTCTCGGACGAAGCAATCGAGGCGGGAAACGAACGCGCGGCCTCACGATCTGAAGGCGGCTTGCCGACCATCATGGATGGCCGTGGTGGCAGTGGAAGAAGGGCAGAGGCCGAGAGACGGCGGGCGCTGGCGTTGAAAGCTCTGGACCAGAGACTCAATGCTGCGGCTGCTGGCAGGACTGCAGATGCTCCTGTCACCACTGTCCAGGCGATGCTTAGCGGTGGCAGTGCCGACGCAGGGGCAGGTGCTGGAGAATTGGAGGCCGAGCCAGCGCGGCAAAAGACACAGGCGTAATGAATTTTACGTTCTTCTTGGCGCCAAACGCGGACTCTCGGACGAATTTTCCACGAATGAAAGATACCCAATGCCAGCTCTTCGGTCTACAGAAATTCCTTCTACCTCTAATGCTTCCAGTTGCCACAAAGATTTGTCTGAATTTCCGGCCGGTCAACTTCCCCAGTTTCTTACCCCCGCGAATCCAAAATTATGGGCCCTGCTAGCTTATACTTTAACGGGGCCTCACCTCAGCACCCAGCAGTCGTAGGGATACGCATTCCCTTGGCATTTGGACCGGGGCCTCACCTCACCACCCAGCAGTCGTAGGGATAAGCATTCCCGAAGCATTTGGTTCTGAGTAGACTGAAAATTGAATACGGGCCAGTTGATCGAAGAATGACAATTCTCAATTTTTGATTTACAGGCCACTTGTAAGGGTCTGCGATGGACGCGTCGCAAAGTAGACTCAGCTGGTTATGAAGTTGCTAAACTAGAGACAGAAAGGAGAAAGAGGAAGAGATGGAAAGTGGCCACGGGCTTCCGCAGTGCGGAGAGCGGCCACGGAAAGCGGGCTAAGTTCCAGTTGGCAAAGAGGAACTCCACTTCGTCCGTTTCAGCTGGTTTGTTCCGCGGTCGGAGGAATCTCGTGGTTTCTGGCAGTGTTTTTGGCTCGGGTTTCTCAGATGCTGGCAGTTCTGTAACCTGTCCGTCCACTGCCAGGTACGTTCTTACAGCCCCTGCTTTCCGGCAAGGTCCGTAATACCGTCCATAGACAACTCCTGTCCTATACGATGTGGAACAGGTATTGGTTTCAAAATATGACTAGTGGACTAACTATCTAAATATGTGCCACCTGAGTCCATCGTGGTTAACTAATGCTAAGGGGTGGGGGTGTACTGAACTAGTTAATCCTTCCCTTGTAGATGACACAGAATGATCCACTTCATGACACACATTTGAGAAGTCGCCCGTTCCACCGCAGGAGCTCGTAGTTATACTTCTGAAAACAAGGTTGCTCATGCAGCTGACCCTCACCGGATTTCCGTCTGAGCAAGCACTCTGTTTTCTGGCTTCTCTGATCTTCCTGTTTTACCCCTCTTTGTGCTGTAGCCAAAACCAAGTCATTGCCTCAGACCGTGACATAAACTTACCCATATTGCGACTGCAACCTCCTCTGGTGGCGTTCGCCGGCAAAAGGCGACGTTATTTCTGAGTCTGTCTCATCTTCCCCGAGCACCCAGTGTGATCATGTCGGCTGTTATCAATTTACCGGAGAGTATCATCGATATTGCACCGTCTAAGGCGGGGGCTCAAGGCAAACATCGTCTCGAAGTGCACGAGAGTGCCGATCAAGTCGAGGACGTGAAGGATGTCAACGGGGCAGCACACACGGATGGCATCAACGCGAAACCACAGTGGAAGATTCATGACGTCCCCATCGAGAACCAAAGACCGATCAAGGTGATTGTCATCGGCGCAGGCTTTTCTGGAATTTACTGCGGCATTCGCATATCAGAGAGAATCCGGAATTGTGAAATTACGATATATGAGAAGAACGAGGGTGTTGGTGGTGTGTCGAAGATGTCCGCGGTGATCTGACGTGCGGCTGATTTTTGACAGGTACTTGGTGGGAGAATCGATACCCCGGGGCTGCTTGTGATATACCATCCCATTCGTACCAATTCTCCTTCAATCCAAAGCCTGACTGGTCGGCAATCTACGCGCCTTCATGGGAGATTCGAGAGTATCTTCGGAGCACAGCAGAGAAATATGGCGTGGATCGATTCATCAAGCTTCAGCACAAGGTCACGAGTTGTACTTGGGACGAGGGCGAAGGCAAGTGGCATGTCCAGGTACGGAGACCTGATGGCAGTATGTTTGAGGATCGCTGCAATGTGTTGGTGAATGCACGAGGGCTCCTGAACGACCAGCAATGGCCTGATATTGAGGGACTCGATCGCTTTCAAGGAGAAGTGATGCACTCTGCAGGCTGGAATGAAAAGTACGACTTCGCTAATAAGCGCATTGGCATTATTGGGGGAGGCTCTTCAGCGATCCAGATGTAAGTGTCAGTCTCGAGTCATGCCTTTTTTTCTCTCATCTAACAACTACCACAGCGTACCAACTCTTCAAAAACTTCCCGACGTCCATATCAACTGCTTTATACGAAGTAAGATGTGGATATCACCTTCATTTGGCCAAACAGTCTTCGACAAACTCGGGCTGGGCAATGCCAACACTATCCCCCCCGAACGAATCGAGAAATTCAAGGCCGATCCAGAAGCGTGGTTGAAATTTCGCATGATGGTCGAGGCCGACTCAAACGCCATCCATGCTTCGGTGCTCAAGGGCAGCGAAATGCAAATCGCGGGCCAGGAATTTTTCGACCGAATCATGAAAGAACGTCTAAGCTCCAAGCATGAGTACTACACGTGGCTCCGACCGACCTTCGCTCCCGGCTGCAAGCGCTTGACTCCCGGACCCGGTTTTCTCGAAGCTCTGGTTCAGCCGAACGTAAGTCTCATCCGTGATCGGATCCAACGGATTGAGCCCCGAGGCGTCGTGACAGCCGACGGGAAACTGCACGAAATCGACGCGCTGGTCTGCGCGACGGGATTCTACGCGTCCGCGGCTCCTCCGTTCGTGATCACGGGCACGAACGGCAAGACGTTGAAGCAACACTGGCGTGATCGAGCGTACAACTACCTCTCCCTCACCACGGACCAATTCCCGAACCACTTCCTGATGCTCGGACCCAACGGAGCCATCGGCGAAGGCTCTCTCACCATGATGATGGAGTCCGTGGGCGACTACATCGTCAAAGCGATTCGTAAGATCCAGAAAGAAAACATCAAGTCCATGAGCATCAAACCCGCTCGGGTCCGAGACTTTACCCGCTACGCAGACTCATATTTTGAAGGCACGGTTTTCAAAGACGATTGTCAATCCTGGTATCGCAAGAACGGTCAAGGACAGCCGTCCGAATACGTCACTGGTTTGTGGCCTGGGAGTACGCTGCATTGTCTGGAGGCATTGCGCTCTCCGAGGTGGGAGGACTATGAATATGAGTATGAGCCTGAAGCGGATGGGAGTGAGTCCAATCGAATGGCTTGGTTGGGAAACGGGTGGGCAATGAATCAAGTCGTGGAGAAGGAGGAGAAGGGCGCGGGGGGGGGAGGGAAGAAGGCGAGTAATCGGCCGAGTGATGAGGTGCTGGCGTTTTACTTGATGCCGGAGTTTCAGGAGAGGGATTTGGGGGTTCCGGTGCCTGGAAAGCCGGAGGAAAATGAGCATTACAGAATTCGGCCGTGGTCATACTGAGTGAAGGGCTCAGGAGATTGTATCGTTTTCTTTCGGGCTAGCGCTGACTATGTTCCTGGCGGAATTCGTTTGGCTATCCTGGACAGACACGCGTCGGATGCAGCTGTGTGCGTGGGTGAAAGGTTAGCAAACTGGTCCGGGGTAGACTGATGGAGGCGGAGCTCAGAGTCCAGGAAAACTCGGGGGATCGGAGCATAGCTAAGCCCGTACAGTTAGCATGATTGATTGTCGACGATGCCGGACTGCACCATCGTTGATTGAGGCCGGGATGGTATGGCGAAAGTCGGGATGGATGCCGGGTCGCTTTCCGACGGCTATCCTCACCAAACAGCCGGCGATATGATGTGCGTTACCTGTAGAGCTGAAGACACTGCGCGCAGTGCATGCAATCAGTGCTATCTGCACAGGTCGGCGCACAAGGTGTGCCCACACAACGAAAGTGAGACCACGATGCTGGTATAGCTCTTTGGAGATCCCCTCTGGTCTACGACATCAGTAGGTCTAAGTGCGATGGTCGGGGTGGAGGTGTTGCGAGCTGGCGAAAGTAGAAATGTTGAGGAGTTGGTGTGGTGCAGTCCGATCTCCTCCGACCATTTTTTGGAGCTAGTTATGTAACCTGGAAGCATCTCCGTTGCTCGATCACTCCTCCATCGCCATCTACATCTATATCAAAATGCTGCAGCAGACGTTCGCGCGTTCTCTTCAGGCCGTTGCACGGCATTCGCGATGCCTTGGAGCAGCAAAACCGCCGCAAAGCTCTCCCTTCCTCGCTTCCACATTCCGAGTTGCGCCAGCAGCATCCGCATCACAGAACAACGCAGCACGAAGGTGGAAATCATCGCAACCAGAGTCCGAGGCGAAACAGGAGGAGGTCTCGAGGGAGAACATGGAGGGTTTTGAGAACACAACAGCCAAGGAAACGGCCGAGGAGGATGCCGCAAAGGATAACTCGCTGGCAGACGAGCTTGAGACCAAGAAGAAGGAGAACCTCGACCTGACTGTGCGTGGCGCCATGAGAACACCAGACTGTTGTGGACCAACGGCTGATTCTGTTTGCAGGATCGACTGAAGCGACAAGTTGCAGAATACCGCAACCTGCAGGAGCAGACCAAGCGCGAAGTACAGGCCGCGAAAGACTTTGCGCTACAGAAGTTCGCCAAGGACCTCCTCGAGATTGTCGACAATTTCGAGCGGGCGCTTGAGAACGTGGCATTGAAGAAGCTGCAAGGCCCAGATGCAAACCAGGATCTCGTCGACTTGCACAGCGGGCTCACGATGACGAATGAGATCTTGATGAAGATCTTGAAGAAACACGGCATGGAGGTTTTCGACCCAAGCGTAGATGGCGAGGTCTTCAATCCCAACCAGCACGAAGCCACCTTCCAAGCACCACAGCCCGACAAGGAGAACGGCACTGTTTTTCTGTACTCAGCAGAAGGGTGTATTATACAACGGACGAGTGCTGCGGGTAGGTCGATGTCTTGACGATATTGTCAACGTTTTGCTAACCATATGTCTGCAGCCGGCAAAGGTTGGTGTCGTGAAGAACGCATGATGACGGATGAGAGATGTGTGACGTTAGCGGAAGCCGACTGTGTAGTAGTGGTGTCATGCCACATGAGCGAACATTTGGCGTGGATGGGAGAGTCTCCACTTTGGAAGCGCGTAGGTGAATGCATAGCATGGATGGGCTGTACATGAGATGTGTGCACTCGCCGGCGAAGGACATGGAACACAAGTCCACACGGTTGGAGCCGGCGATGGCTCCGAGGCTGGAGGTCAGTCGACATTGATGGCTTGTAAGCATTTGCCGCCCCCCCTGCACTCGTACTCTCCGGTTGTGCGCAACGACAAGCGAGTTGCCTGCAGCGGAAATCTCAAGTCAGCGCCCACGAGTAGTGAGTGGTCCATGAGTAGTTGATGTGGGAAGCGCGCCAAGCTCAAGACCGGAGCATTCCGGAAACGCCGTTTCTCGACGTCGCCCCGAGTCTCAGCCAGCCGCATCGCACCGACGGCGCAGCTTCTTGCCGTTTCTCTGCCATAACAGCCGTCCGCTGCGGCACGAGCGGGTCGCCTACCACGCACCCCGAAGTCACGCGACCTGGATCATGCCCACGGCTACTGTGCATCCTCCTGCCGCTCAGCGAGAGCGCGGTCTGGAGAACCCGCTGCCGTCGGTACTCCACACTCCTTCGGGGCTGGCGATGATCGAGCTACAAGGCAGCATCGTGAGCGACAAGGCCGAAGCTGAGTTGGCCGCCGCACTGGAACTCGGCCGCCTTGTGTTCCCTGCTGCGGACGACACGGCGGACGGCAGCAGCGACTGGGATGGCAAGCGCGTGCTGCTCTACATCGGCAGTCATCAGCGCATGGCTGGGGAGGTGAAAAGGCTGGGCAAACCCGTGGCAGTCATCCGGCGGCGGTTTCACTCACACCACAGCAATGAGCCTGCAACCGAGGACGAAGTGGAGATTGCCGAGATCCTGCACATGAAGATCCTCTTTGCGCAGAGACCCGAGCCAATGGGTGCAGGTCAGAGCCCATCGGACCACGCGACAGAGCCGACGCCGTGAGCTGAGTCGTCTGTCTCATGGTCACGTGATGTGCCGAGTCGGCTCCAACCGCCGAATTGGTGCTGAAAGCGGCTGTCGCGCGAGACTGCATTATTAATGATTGGCCGCAATCCACCAATCTCGCCGTACGGTTGGGACGGAGCCTTGTCAGATCGGGGAATGTCTCGGGTACGTCAGCAAGCACCTCCGACGGCCTGCAGATGTGTCGGACAAGGAGCAGCATCAACACCATGCTCCGACCAGCCGGAGCATGCCCGCCTGGCACACCGTGGTGAAGTTGGACAGGGCGTCCATCGTACTCGGATTTGTAAGGCCGCCTATATCTGCTCCTTTCGCCACGTGGGTCAGCAACTCGTCTGTATTTGCTCCCACCAATTCCCATACGTCAAGTCTTGGTACGATCGAAGGTGATAGGCTCTCATCGCGGGCCTGACGCAGGCTGTCTTCAGTAGAGGGCGGCATCAGAGGCTTGGCTCGAGTCGCAGCACTGCTGCATATGGCCATTACGCACTTCTTCATTTCCCATCATGGATGCTGCAACGAACGGGAGACCTATATCAATAACGGCCGGACTGGCTGCACTGGTGGATCATGCCCCCCTTCTTCTTCTCTCGCACGACATGCACTGATCATCATGTTGTTACCAGGCCGCGTTTTATTTCGTGAGCAGAATCGTGTACAGGCTATACTTTGATCCATTGAGTCACATCCCAGGTCCTAAACTCAACGCGGTGAGCCGCCTGCCATACATTCGGCATTTACTCAGAGGCACTACCGTCGACAACGTAAACGAGCTGCACGAAAAGTATGGCGAGGTCGTCAGACTGTCCCCGAATCAGCTTTCCTTCATCTCGGGGGAAACCGCGTGGCCCGACATCTATGGCTTTCGCACCGGCAAGATGAAGGGCCACTTGAATACGCAAAAGGATCCCGCCTGGTATACACCGCCAGCGAACGGGGTTCCCAGCATTCTGATGGCAAACGACGAGGACCACTCCAAAGTTCGAAGGCTGCTATCGCATGCTTTCAGCGACAAGGCGCTCCAAGAGCAGGAGCATCTCCTCCAACACTACGTGGACCAACTCGTTGATGGATTGAAGGATGCTATCAAGAACGAACCCGCCACAGACATGACGGCATGGCTCAATTGGACCACGTTTGACATCATTGCCGACCTCATGTTTGGCGAGCCTTTCGGATGCCTTAAGAACCGCCAGACCCACTGGATCATCACATTACTCTTCGAGTCGGTCAAAGGTTTCCCGCTGGTGTACGTGATGAAGTACTGGCCCTGGGTGAAGTACGTGGGAAGTTTGGTCGTCGACAAGACCCTGATCGCCAAGCGGGAGGAATACATGCAGTGGGTGTCACGTCAGGTCAAGAAGCGACTGGACCGGGACACCCAACGCCCCGACTTCATGAGCTACATCCAGGCTCACAGCGGCGACAAGGGCCTGGCCATGACTCTGCCAGAACTGGACTCCAACGCGACCTTGATACTTGCTGCCGGGTCGGAGACGACGGCGAGTCTGCTGAGTGGCGCCACGTACCTTCTCCTCACCAACCCCGCCAAGCTGCGAAAACTGGTCGACGAGATCCGCACCCGCTTCGAGTCGTACGGTGACCTCACCATCCAGCAAGTGAGCCACTCGCCGTACCTGGTCGCCACCGTGAACGAGGCTCTCCGCTACTTCCCGCCGCTTCCCACCGGCTTCGAGCGCAGGATCGGGGCGGGCGGAGCCAACGTTTCGGGCTACTACGTCCCCGAAGGCACCGCGGTCTGCGTCTCTTCCTACCCAGCCCACCACGCCGAGAGGAACTTCAAGAACCCCGAGGCGTTCGTGCCCGAGCGATGGATGGGCGCGGCCGAGTACCGAAACGATCGGAGAAACACGATGCAGCCCTTCTCCTTCGGGCCTCGGAATTGCTTGGGCAAGGTGAGTGAGTTTGCTCGCATGTTGCGCGTGGGCACCCATGTTTGTTTGCCCATAGGACTTTTTTTTTTCTTCCTTTCTTTTGCTCACCGTGCGGGTTTCAGAATCTGGCCTACGCCGAGACGCGCTTGATCATCGCCAAGTTGATGTGGAGTTTCGACATGGAACTGCAGCCCGTGAGCCGCGACTGGCTGAAGCATTGTCGCGTCAGGCCGCTGTGGGACAAGCCGCCGTTGATGGTCAGGGTCAAAGAGGCTGTCAGGTGAAGACGGTGGCTTTGATGAGAGGGAGGGATGGTGGTATGGGAGGACCATGGCGGGAGTTTGGCCCGAGTCGGTAGGCATGATGAGAGAGAGATTCGGGGGTCAAATCTGACAGGTCCCCATCATCGCAGGACTGGTTCACCTTCGAAACATGCGGTAGATGTTGATGCGTTGTCTGTCGGGGCAACAGCTCGGCTTCCCGACTGCATCGGCGGCCCAACCTGCCCTCCGATCTCGTATGTACACTCTATCATGTAGCCGGCGCCATGCCATGCGGGGGAGGGCCCAAAATGCATTGTGCCACCTGTGTAGACCGATGATCTCAAGGACGCCGCTTGCAATGCATGCCTGAAGATGCTGCCAGTTCCTTCCTACTCGTAGCCATAGCATTTCCGGTATATCTTCTTGTGATGTTCCAAGAAGAGAAAGGTGGCAATCGTATGCGGTCCGAGACGAATGAAACTCGGGACCCAACCCCTGAACACCCACATGATGCCCTCGCTCGCTGTGATCTTCGACACCAATCGAAACACGCTCTCTTGCGCGCTGGCGCCCATGATGCGGGTCTTGATCACGTCGACCGGACTACACACAGTCGTCGCGACGAAGCCAGCCATCAGCGAGGCTGTGAAGTGTGTGGTGAGAGTATCGTCCATGCTGGTCCATTCCAAGATCTGGCTCTTGAAAATGTCGTAACTTGCAAGCTGCGACGCTGTTATGAGCACAGCGCGAGTGCTGTTGGGCCACACGCCTCGAAAGAGACCGGGGATGCCTTCGTCGCGGAGCATTCGAACGAGCCCATCGAACGCGTGCTTGTAGTTTCGCCGTTGGGAGGCAGGCAGAGCGGCATCGTTCTGCATGCGGACGTTCAAGATATCGGCGGGGTTTCCCGCAATTCCGCCCAGGAACCCGGATGCCGAGGCCATGGCGACGAGGGCGCCGAAGGACGGCTGGGTGTCATGGCTGAATCGCCGCTTCAGCTCTTCGTAGACTCCGAACCGCGCGGTGCTGTAGGTGATCTGGCGCAGAAGCGCCGCGCTGAGCTATCGCACGACACGGTCAGCCCACGCACACGACGGGCACTGACGGGCAATGCTCGACCGCCTTACTCCGCGGTATAGGCCCGGCACACCGTCCGTCCTGACGATGTATGAGAACATGCCGACGGTGCCCGTGCGAGAGCCCCCCCCGCTGCTCTGCATCTGCAGCCGGACCTAGGCAGCGTTAGCTTGAGCAGGGCCCTCGGCAGCCGACGCCGTCCCAGAGCGGTACCTTTACTACGCCGAGCCGTCAGTGCCGTGGGTGTTTCGCCCGGCGCCCGCCAGGAAACTTACAGAGGTCCAACGGGTGCGTCACACAGGCGGCGAAACAGCTGGCGCTGCCGCCAAACCATAGCGGATAACGGATCGGCGGGGCCGAGGGCGAGGGCGAGGGCGATGGCGTGACACGCTGGCTCTGGGGGGGTGTTGCACTCGACATGGCCGCGTGCACCGCGATGCTGGACGGGGTGCGATGGCGCCGCGAGTCCAGACGGCCGCGTGGGAGATTTGTTTACTTGAGCAGCACCAGCCGACGCCTCCGCGCCCGCCGCCAACCAATCGGCCACTGGCAGTGCCTACCGACTGCAATCGACGTTCTTGGGCAACAGACGTTTGTGCCATGCAAGTTAACTAAACCTGAAGAAAAGACATTTGTGCCATGTCGAAGTCAAACCACACTTCCACCCCTGTGAAGACAGGGTGATCATATAGTTTCACCAGATCTATTTAAGGCACGCAGACACTCCGAAAGCGGAGCCATTGTGGAGACGTAGAAGGCTGCTGAATCAATACTGCTCGAAGCAGTAGATCCAGCGGCCTCGACAAGTCGACAGCGCCTCTTTACGGTCGAAAAGAGTTGGAGAACAATGTGTGAGCTTTCTTTATGATTGTTATGATCAGGAAACATTGACGGCGCTGCGCGGTACCGCAGGGGCTGCTAAGATAAGCAAGGGTCTACTAATAAACAAGGGTCTTCTCAGATAAACAAGGGTCTGTCTGCTAAGCTATGGAAGCAGGGTCTGCCAAGATAAGCAGGGTCCATCGGTCTTTTTTGGAGACCCACATGGCAGAAAAGTCGTTTCTTAAGGTTTACATGGCATCAACGTCTTTTGCCCATGAACACTTTTTGGGAGACCCTCATAGCGCTTTCCCAAGGCGCCAAGAACGCTCGTAAGTGCGACGGTGAGGTGCAGTGCAGCATGGGCAAGCTGAGCCCGGTAGCTGCCTCGCTCGTGGTGCGGCCAGCCGGCTTACGGCCACTGCTCAGAAGGCGCATTGCCTGCTCCCGCCGCCATGCGTCTGCCGGTCAGTCGTCCCCCCTCTCATTCCTTCCTTCCATCCATCCTCCTCCGGCTAATGCGCGGACGGGCGTAGATGCGAAGCCGCAGACACTGAGCATTGGGGGCAAGCAGTACCCAACGGACGACTGGACCAATGTGCCTTCTTCCATCCTGTCCAAGTACGGGCGCCGACTGCATGTGCAGCCCAATCATCCCATATCCATCACCAGAAAGCTGATAGAATCTCGATTCCCGGGCTTCAAGCATCACAATGAATTGCCGCCAGTCGTCACCGTCGACCAGAACTTCGACTCCCTCGGGTTTGCCGCCGACCATCCCGGACGTAGCCGGACGGACACCTACTACCTGAACCAACACACTGTCCTTCGAACACACACAAGTGCGCATGAAGTGGACGTCTTTCGGGCCAACGCCAGTCCTGCGTGGACCGTGTCGGCTGATGTCTATCGTCGTGATGCTGTCGATCGCAGCCATTACCCCGTCTTTCACCAGATGGAGGGAGCCTTGACCTGGGACCGGAAGCATTTCCCACACAGCCAGGCACTCACCGACCGCATCGTGAAGGACATGGTCAACATTCCCAAGCACGACTTGGTCCGTGATGACCCAAATCCCACCTTTCACCCAGTGAGGAATCCACTGCAAACCGCGTTTCACACACCAGAGGAAGTAGAGGCGGTAGCGGCCCATCTGAAACTATCTTTGGAGGACGTGGTGCTTGCCATTTTTTCGGAAGCTGAGAAGGCTCTCGCCGCAGCCGGCAATGATGTGGAGGGTGGCGCGGAGCCTTTGAAGCTTCGCTGGGTGGAAGCTTTCTTCCCACACACTTCTCCTTCTTGGGAGCTTGAGGTTTGGTGGCGTGGTGAGTGGCTGGAGGTCCTTGGGTGCGGGGTCGTTGATCAACCACTTCTCAACAGGGCCGATGTATCCTCGAGAATCGGCTGGGCATTTGGCATCGGTCTCGAACGCATCGCAATGTTGTTGTTCGGCATTCCGGACATCAGACTCTTCTGGAGCAACGATCAGCGCTTTTTGGGTCAATTTGACGAATCGAAGCCACTTCGAAGATTCCAGCCTTTCAGCAAATATCCTGCAGCACCGAGAGATGTTGCCTTCTGGCTTCCGGAAACTGGCCCGGTCGTTACCGAAACACCAGCTTCAGTCTCTACGACACCTTCACCAGCTGGTCGGCCGCCGACCGAGCCGTCTCTGACACGCAAGACACCAGCTTTCCATGAGAACGACCTGATGGAAGTCGTCCGCGATACCGCTGGCGACAGCGTCGAAGACGTCGCTCTCATCGACGATTTCACCCATCCCAAGACTGGCCGCAGAAGTTTATGCTACCGCATCACGTATCGAAGTCTGGACAAGACTCTGACGACGGAGGAAGCTAACACCCTTCACGCAACCATCCGCCGGGAGCTTGCCAGTCGATTTGGCGTCGAATTGAGATAGGATGAGAACAGAAGCGTCATGACGCTCCGCTCAACGTCTCGCATCGGACCCAGAGAGACTCATGTACAGAGAGAGTTTGAAGAGAACCCCCCCCCCCACCCCCCCCCCCCCACTCCCACCCTCCCCCCACTCCCACCTGTAATATGATCAGAAGCCTTTGTCTGCATAGTTCGTGCAGGAAATTGTACATGAGAACCTGAAAACCCAACCGCTCAAGCTTATCAGCCGGGGGGGGCCAGGGAGGCCATGCGACAGACCGAAAAACTTGAGAACTCAACAGAAGGAGACATGGAGAGCACCCGGACCGCTGATGCTCGATCTGTATGCCCGTCCGGCGGGGTTCCGATAACATGGTAAACTTACAAGCACTAACTAATTGAATCCGTACAGGGTATCTCCCACCACACAAAAGAAATGAAAACAGAGGACGAAGCTTCGCCGCCCCTTCCCCCTCCCCCTCCCCCCCTTTCCCCCTGAGGCAGGCCTCCATCCAGGTCACGCACAGCAGAATCCGTGCGGTGGAGCCTTCCCGCGCCCGTGCACCAGGTCTCCGACCTCCCTCTCGGCCTTGGCAAGGCTATGTTCCTACCATCTCTCGCCTTGGCCTTTGTAGCCGTCACATTCAAGCGCGGGTATGCTGATCCCATATCCTTCGGTCCGGCCGGAAGGATCGCCCGGCTTGACTTCGACACGGATCGTGACGTCGAGACCATGCTCACCGGCCAGGCCAGTCTTCCGCACGCCCGGCGCGGCGGGGTGCTGGGTCCCCGCGTGAATCTCGCCCTTGTGGATGGGCTCTCGCATGTTCTTGGGAAGGGTGAAGTCGGTGTGGTCGGCGGGATGGCCGGCTCCGTTGATCGCGCCATGGGCGGCTGGGCTGCCGGCAGCGCCGTTCCCGGGGCCATGTGCGGCACCATTGGCGTGGGCCCCGGTGTGGGAGTGCGACTCGGTGATGATGGCGTAGTTGCGACTCGGCATGGTTGCGTGGTTGGTTTTGGCCGTCTTCGCCGCCACGCCTTCTTCGCCCTCCCCGGGGTTCTTGTCGAACAGCTCGAGGAGAGTCTCGTCCGTTTCGTGATCGAGATGGTGGATCTTGTTCCGCCTCGCCAGCAAGTTGGCGACGGCCTGTGGCGGTGGCTTGTTGGTGATGGCCGAACTGACAATGTTGGGCATATACCGGAAGTCACGCTCGGCGGGGATGTTCAGGGAAGGATTGCTGTAGAAACGGCCGATCGCAGCAAGATGCACATCGCCACCCAGGATGGTGACACGGACGCTGTGCTTCTTGGCGACCTCCTGGAGTCGATGGATGAGAGCCTTTCGCTCCTTTTTGTGCTGATGTGCAGTGTAGTGGTCGTCCAGATCGTCCAGGAGGTCGACGCCGCCGTCGAACTGGTTGAACAGGCCACCAGCAACACCGAAGCGCTTATTGAGGAACTTGATGGGCCCCATGATGGGACTACACAAAACACATTAAGCGATGCACAGCTGCTAGCATAAACAGTAGGAGTTTGCCTACCTTGACAGTATATTCTCGAGCCATTGCAACCGAGGATAGGCGATTGGCACACCCAGTAGTAAGATAAGGTGCTTGATGGCACCGTTCGCCCTCGTGAGCTCGTCGCTGGTCCGCTTGAAGATTGCGTCGTAGGTCTCGTCATAGTTGATCTGGTGTCTTGTTCTCTCTGTGCGGGCATCGATACCCACCAAAGCAATTCGCTTTCCAAGCTGGCAGTAGATATTGCGGCTTCGCTCTTCGACATATGGACCTGGCCTGCTGCCGATGATGAAGCTTGGATCTTCGGTCTTTGGAATCATGACGAACGTGTCACGAAGCTGCACTGCATCCGGGGAGGTTGTCGTGCCGGTCGTGCGAGTCGTCTGCGGAGCATCTGTGGTGTAAGTCGATGGGGGCGGCGGAATGTGGTGCTGGAAGAGCAGATAGTACTTGTGCGCGACCCCCCCGATACCACGGAACACCGACGACTTCATGAAGTGATCGGTATATGACCCGAAGCCATCGATGATGTCGTGGTCGTCCCAGATGTTGAGCTGCGGGATCTGGGCGTTGGCAGTGGAGAAAGGCTCGGTGCCGTACCACTTGACGTAATTCTTGAAGTAGAAGTCATCACACTGGCTTCGCATATCCTCGTTGAAAGGAAAGTCGCGACGCTTTCTCGGGTTGGCGATGTCCGTCCATGGTCGAAGTGGTCCGTCGACGCGAACGCTGTCGTTGTATATCTGGTCGCCACCACCCACCATAATATGCAATGGCTGCTGCTCGTGAACGCGCAGGACGTCGGTCCATAGCACTGGGCCAGTCCACGTTTTCAAGTCTGTCCCGACACTGAATCCATTGCAAGAGTGGAACATGATTCGCATACTCTCATGTCGGGATGGAATCACGAAACGCTGTGGCTTGTCAAGTGGTGTCCTCTCCACTTCGGTCACCATGCGCGGAATGACGTAGTGCCAGCTCGTCTCTTGGTCCAGGAAAGGCGCCTCGACGAGGTATCGCCAGAATCCCTTCTTGGGGTCCTCGAACAGCTTCTCGGCGGCGAACGTGCGCTCTTGTGGCACGCCTGTGCCATTACCTGCTCCATCATCGCCGACTGGACCAGCACACGTCAAAGATAGGGGGCCCGGCTTTTGTCCCGGAGTCGTGACGATCAACACGCTTCCGTGCCATACCGGGACGTCACTAAACTCGTCGCTCATGCACTTGTAGTTGAGAAGCGGACCGCAGAGTAGTTCGACGTGATCAGATGTGCCGACGACCTGAGGCCCAGCGCCGATCCCATGTTCGTTCTGCGGAATTGCTTCTTGTGTCTCGGCTGGGGTGGCAAGCTTGCGCTTGCTCCAGGCGTGGCGGGCGTCGTGGCGATGGAGGCCGGCCTTGTCCTTGAGCGCATCCACTACCGCCTGAGCTCTGCCTGGCTCGCTGCTGTTTGTCTCGGCTGTCGGTGCCATGTTGTACTGCAGACGTCTCCCCAGCAATCGCGCCCAGTCCGCGCCACACGCCGATGCTGACGCAACTCAGGCAGTGAGATGTAGCAATTGCGCGGGATGGCGGAGCGGTGGACGAACGCACATCAAGTGTGGCGAGTTGGAAGGAATGGCAGCCAGAAGAAATGGTTAATTAAGGGGAACACACCGCGTACCACGCGATGCTACAGCCAAGCGTCTGCAGCCTGGCTTGGCGGGGAGATCCAATGAAAGACCAGCGCGAAGGTTGAATATATAACCAGTTGCCATAAGACCAATGAGATTGATGTTATGCACTGCATGCCCATCGCCATGTCGTAGCTCCCGACTCACCTCTGCGCTCCACTCCCCCTCTCCATCCCGAACCTCCTGGACTTCTTGATCGGTCGGCGATGTGCTGGCCGACGGACTCTTTTCTTGGGAGCTTCTCCCGCGTCCTCGAGTTCATCTGGCGACAGCTCTCTGGTCGCCCGCTTGACTGGACGCTTTCTCTTGGGAGATGGAGGTCGATTGAAGACGTTCCCTTCACTCTCCGCCGAGGATATTTCGTCGTCCAAATCACCCGCATCGCCTCGACCTCCTGACATGAGATATGCGTCGGCCTCCACCCACGTCTCGAGTGCCCTACTTGGCTCTGATGCTCCGGTGCCGAACATCCCGAAGCGATGCGACTTGATCTGATCATATCGGCCTCCGGAAAGGGGCCGTCTGGAATCAAGGCTTGGAGCAGCCTTGTCCTGCGGTCGATTGATGTAAACATCTTCAGATGTCTCTGAATCCTCCTCTGTGTCACAGTCAGCATACCGCGACTTTCGATGGGGAAATCGATCGGGCATGACCGACCAGAGTCGCTACTGTCGACGAAATCCTCCTGCTCTGAAGTCTTGGTGTACGCACCAACGTCCCTGCGATACTGCTCATTACGCTGCAGCTCATCTTCACTGTTGCTTTCCGACCCACAGCTATCCTCTTGATCTCCCGCGCCCTCGTCTGGGTTCCGTCCGGATCGAACGTCTTTGTAGTACTTCACAGGCTTCTTGCGATCGGCGAAGATACCTCGTGGCTTTCTTTCGGTGGGTGACGGTGTTGGCAGCATCGTATTGTCGCTGGAAAGGTGGAGGAGATCTGATGTGTTATCAACTTGCCAAGTGTGGCCGACTGTCGACTATGGTAGTGCGAACAAGATGTGAAGCTGTTGGTGACGGAAAGACGAAGTAATGAAATGAGCTTGCAGCTGCTGGTGAACCGCTTGTGGCCAGCGGCAATAGCAGCATTCGAATTAAGAACATGCAGATTTGTGCCTAGCCGGTGAGCATAGCCATAGTCGGGCAGATGCTCGCCATTCCATGCATGTGCGTACAAGCAGCAATAGCAACCGTGAGTCTGAAACATCGTCGCAAATCTAGCAAAGTCTTACTTGCTCCCTTCTTCTCTTCACTTCGTCTCGCATCTTCATACTCACGTGCTTTCCCCATCTCACACCCGATCCTGATCGGTAGGCTCGACATCACTCGTTTCGGCCTTCAGATAGACCGGATGTCCGATTGCGCTCGGATAATCCTTCAACTTCTCTTGTGCTGCTTCATTCAAGCCCTGCTGACTACCAGGTCCACTTCCACTCGCGTCGTCATTCAAAACGCCTTCGGTAGGCGCAGGAGCGGACGTGGAGAAGACTGGGGGACGCGTTCGTTGCCAGATGTTTTGTTGTGGCTTCCAGGATCGGGGGACTTCGTAGGACGTTCGGCACTCCCTGTCACATGTCAGTACATTGAAAACGCCCGACGTGGAAGCACGTCACGGAAGGCATAGCATACGGTATTGCTCGTCTCAGCCTTTAAACTCACAGGATCGCCTGATTGACCTAGATTGCCCTTCGCAGCATCTTTCAAGCTCCTGTGCCGTGTTTGTCTATCAGCGTACTGTTTAGACGGCACGGGAATACCATTGACGTGAATGCTTAGGCGTACCCCCATGTGGTTGATGTTTCAAATTTTCTCCCTCGACAGCGTTAAATTGTTGTAAGTCACGCTGATGTTTGTCCCAAGGCCAATCATGTCATACGAGGCTACCAATGGACACAAAGGGCCCCAGATGATACCCTTGTAATAATGCCGTCAACGATACCCAGTTCCAAGGGCGACTTGTCCGACCACAGAATGAGCGGCGGACTTGGCTAGGTTGCGTCTTGATAGTCCACCGATATCTTGCATGTGAAGAAGGATGCCGAGGCACGTGTAGAGCGGGCAGCCCGTTGCCAAGCGTGTTGATAAAGCTCTGACGGCCGAAGTGGTGTTAGATGTTGTAGGTATCTGCTCACAGACCTGAGCACTGTATAGGGTATTAGTCGCTCATCTGAATGCTTTCCTTCCCCTCTCGATATGCACAAATAATGCCAGCATTCGTGCCCTTCTGCAATTCCATCAACCGCTTGCAACTGGGGACGTTTTGATCCTATACTTCTCGTACCCAGCTTGCAGGGACAACTCCTTTACCAGCTCTAGATTCCACTTCGCACCAGCCATCCCCCGAATCTGGTGCCACGAGGACCATGCGCTCGCCTTCTTCCATGTCCACTTCCCCGGGACTAGAAGCTTGGTAGGTGTAGAGCGCTTCCACGTGCTTGACCTTCTTCGCTCCACGTCTTGGTGCTACAGCCGGGCCTTGCTTCTTCTTGGTGGCAGGCGTGTCGGAACCACTCAGACTTGTCGTGGAACCTGTTGCTGCGACTGAGACGGGCCTCGTGTCCTTCGAAGGAGGCGCAGGAACATGTATTTCTGCGTAACTTGCGGGAACGACTCCAGGAACTGCGCCAAACCTGGAAGGCTTGACCTTGATCCAGCCAGAGCCATCATCAGGCTCGACAACGGTGAACTCTTCGCCCTCAGTAACAGTGATCTCATCGGGACTGGTGGCCTGGTACGAGTACAGCATTTTGCCCTTCTGCTCTGCTAGGCCGCCTGCATCTGCACCATCACTTGTAACATAGTGCGAAGCAAGAGGGGCCATCACCCGTCTCGGAGCGCCAGAACCGATCGCAGCGGTCGGAGCGGCCGAGCTCACAGATGTGTCTTCGGATGATCTGACTGCCATCCCAGATACGCTGCGATTCGCACTGGCCGCATATCCTGAGCTGAGAGTGTTCATCGAGCCCATTGTGTCGCTTCGCTGCAAGCTAAGAGGCCCGTTACCATTGCTTGTAGGAGGTGGACTCGGTTGTTGGGCTTGCGCGGCTGCTTGCCGCTCGGCCTTCTTCGCCTTTTTCTGCTCCTTGTTCAGTTCGCCCGGACAGTCTGCTGGAACTTTTAGCTCGCACTTCGTATGACACGTAAATCCACATAGTTCGCAGCTGAGGCCCTTGGCGTTGAGACCCCATAAGCGGTCGCCACAGAGGTCGCAGCTTGTCGGTATTTTGTATGTCTGGTGCTTAAAGGTATGGCTCTTCGCACCGACAGAGACATCGCCTACCGCAGAGAGGATGGTACTGACTTCTACTTCAGCTGTGACTCGTTTCCTTTCCGCTTCGTGGAGTAATTCCTGATGGTGGAATTGTGCACGCACAACCTCCACTTCGTCGCGCTTGTCTTTGCCTTCCCTGATAAGCTGGCGTACGCGCTTGGCGCCCTCAACCTCTTTCCGCTTGGAGTCGCATTCGCGCCGAAGCTCGCCCAGTGACGTTTTGGACTTGGTCAAAATATTCATCAAGAATGTTTTGCTCGCCGAGTCGGCTGCCATCGTATCATCGTCGAGCCAAACAGGCGAAGGCTCGAACACAAAGTCGGCCGGGTCTTGCCATTGCGCCGCATTGTGCCTGACAAACATCATACTGTCCAACACAGGTTTATTACGTGGTATCTCGGTAGAAAGATGGTCAAGAAGTTGGGTTGAACGGGCCATAGTTTGTGTCTCCATCGAGGCTGCCGTGGCCCACAGGTGATTCAGTGCCGTCGTTCGTGCTTCCGAGAGCCCTTGCAGTGACTATGGGACACGATCCATCAGTAAAAGCCTCCAAGTACCAGGAGACGAAAGGGCTCTCTCTTACATCGAGAAGCTCGGGAAGGTAGTGGTGATAGTAGCGTTCCTTCTGCTTGTTCGTGACATTGATCGCGATCAAATATGTGTTCTTCACATTACGCATTTCGGCCTGCTGTTGCTGGAACGCGCTTTGGGCTTTCTGCTTGCCATGATCAAAACTGCTCTCGGTCTTTTTGCGTTTGTTCTCGACTTCTTGGCAGACACTGTCGTACTTGGCCTTGGTCTTTTTCAAATCTGCATAGCTGCTGTCGCGCTCTTTCTCCAGCTTGGCCGCATAGTCTGCGTGCGATTTGCGAAGGTCTTCATATTTCCCGGCAAGCTGTTTGAGTGGTTCGGCGACTGAGGTGATCAGCTGGTTCGAGAGGCGATCATGTTCGGCGGCCCTGCTCTCCAGCGTGGTGAGCTGCACGCCCCATGTGGTCATGGAGGCACTTTCCAGCGATCCCGGGGTGACTGTAGGCGTGTCGCCGACGCTGAGAGAGCTGCTCTTCTTGGCCTTTCTCTCATAGTACTTTTTGGCCAGCGCATTCAACTTCTGGCTGTACTCCTTCTCTATGGCGCCCCTCTCGCGGTAAAATTGCTGAATGTCATCCAACCACGCAATCCCGTTTATGACCCAAGCATTCACTGGCTTGAACCCATCTGAGAGCTCCGCACCGAACGATGGAGCCAGCTCGACTTCTGCCATTGTGCCGTGTCGCTACTGTCGCTCATAAACGCGTCCGTGGTCCAGCCGTTGCGTAGTGCCGTCGTGTCTCGTCAGTCTCCCACGCCAGCGCAAAGGGATCTCCCAGCGCAAAGGGATCTCTCAGCGCAAAGGGATCTCTCAGCGCAAAGGGATCTCGTCGTAGTTAACTAGTTAACATGCAGAAGAAGTGAGCCAACCAGGCGCAGGCGAGCACTCTCCGCCAGCCAAGTCTCGTTACGCGGCTCACTGAGTCGCGACACCCAGCAGCTGGACCAGGACCCCTCGTTCAATGCTACACACCACGGGGAAGCTGCAGCTCGAGATGGAGATGGGCTTGTGAAATGTTGTTCGGGATGACCAACCAATTGGCATTCACTCTCTGTTCTGTTCCATCATTATATTCACTCCTCCACTTGCCTGTTCCTCGACTCTTCGGTGTTGCGTCAGTCGCGGCTTCCGGCTGGCTCGTGACATGCCGGTCGGCCCCCCCCGCTAAATAATTCCGTTGGACGACATCAGCCATCCTGACTCTGCCAACCGCGCGCAACCCAACAACAACAGCACACATTCCTGCGTCGCCCACAGTCAGCGGACATGTCGGACGCGAAGCCCGCATCTACCGAGCCTGAGACGGCCAAGCTTGCTGGCCTCAACTTAGGCCCCGAGTCGAAGACCGCCAATGGTTCCAACCCCTCCGCGGACAGCTCCGCCCCCTCCAAGTTCCGCTGGGCCGACGACGGAGTGCCTGATGCCGCCTCGAAGCCCGGTCCCAAGACAGATGAGCTGAGCAAGGCGCAGACCGATGGCGCAAGCACGGCGCTGCATGGCTCGCACGGCCTCGATGAGCCAGAGTTCGACGTCAATGTCAAGCTCGCCGACCTTCAAGAGGACCCGAACAACCCGTTATACAGCATCAAGAGCTTCGAGGAGCTCAATCTGTATGCACGTCTTTCGCCACCGCAGTATCACGTTGCTAACGACCACCAGGAAGGAGGAACTGCTTCGCAGTCTGTCCATCATGGCATTCCAGCGACCCTCGAAGATCCAGGAGCGCGCTCTGCCACTTCTCCTCAAAGACCCACCGCAGAATTTCATCGGCCAGTCGCAGTCTGGCACCGGCAAGACAGCGGCCTTCGTCTTGAACATGCTCCAGCGAGTTGACCTCGCCTCCAGGAAGCCGCAGGCGATTGTCCTCGCCCCGACTCGTGAGCTTGCACGTCAGATCGCCGGCGTAGCGACTGTCATGGGCACGATGCTTGAGCGCAGCGGTCTGCAGATCATCGAAGCTGTACGCGATCCCGGCAACCGCGGCAAGCAAATCGAGGGTCAGGTCGTTGTCGGCACTGCAGGCACACTGATGGAGATGCTGAAGCGTCGCCAGATCGATGCTCGCGAGATCAAGATCCTCACACTTGATGAGGCAGACAATATGCTCGACTTGCAGGGCATGGGCGATCAGTGCAAGCGCGTCAAGCAGCTCTTGCCCAAGTCCGCCCAGATTGTGCTCTTTTCTGCCACATTCCCACCACAGGTAAATCCATCAAGCTCCCTCGAACAGGCAGGTTGCTAATGTCACGGTAGGTGTTCCAATTCGCCGAGCAGTTCGCTCCCAACGCCAATCAGATCACTCTTCAGGTAGAGCAACTCACCGTGCGAGGCATCAAGCAGATGTATCTTGACTGCCGGAACGACGAGGAGAAGTACGCTGCTTTGGTCAAATTCTACGGTCTCATGACCATCGCTTCGTCGATCATCTTCGTCAAGCGCCGCGATACCGCGGCCGAGATCGAGCGTAGGATGACGGCGGAAGGCCACACTATCGCATCATTGACTGGCGCACTTGAGGCCGTGGACCGTGACGAAGTCTTTAGAAAATTTCGAGACGGCGAGGCCAAGGTGCTGGTCACTACCAATGTCCTTGCACGTGGTATCGATGTGCAGACCGTCACCATGGTAGTGAACTACGACATTCCTGAGACCATGGACGGCCAGCCAGACTTCGAGACGTACCTCCACCGAATCGGCCGCACTGGGCGTTTCGGTCGCACCGGAGCAGCACTCAGCTTCGTCCATGACCGCAGGAGCTGGCAGCAGCTTATGTCTATCTGCCAGCATTTCAGCGTGGAGCCGACCAAGCTGGACACCGCGGACTGGGACAAGGTGGAGAAGTTGCTGAAGACGATCATGAGGAATTCGCGTAACGCAGTTCAGGAGATCGACATGTCTTGAGCACTTTGGTCGATACAAGAACTGCTGGGATTTCGTTACAAGGACGAGGACGGACAGGGCGCAAAAGGCACGGTAGCGGAGCCAAAGCACCACTGGATGTATGACGCGGCGTTCTTGTTTTTTATGATACAGGCGACAGAGCCGCCTGAGTGATACCCAGGCTCTAGCAAATCATGCATGGTGACGATGCCGAGTCATCTTGGACACATCTCCTTCTCTTGGAGACGTTTGTTCGTCCTCCAGTAGCCTCCTCCATCGTTGAACTAACCAACAGAGTACTCGCATGTTTTCTCCTGTGATAGGTGTCAGGAAGCTAGGTCATGTGCAGGGCCGGTAGTCGTTAGCTGGGCATCGGCAAAGCCCATTGGTGGCAGCCGGTCGCATGCCGGCACCTGAGACAAGTCTATGCCAAGCTTAGGTTCGACGCCGAGTACAAGGAGATGCTCGGCCACAGGTCATGTCATGCATGCCATGCTCATCCTTACCCTCCCTCTTTCTTCACGATGAAGGACCTCGTTACGAGGTACTGTACCTTTGCGCAGGCCGTTCCCAGTCCGGCCATGGAGGCATGTGCGTGTTCGGGTGTCGAAGGGTTGGAAGTCGGGCGCCAACTTCGTACTGGAGGCGGTGACATGGTTGGGCCAGGGTCTGTTTATATTGAGGCCATGGAAGAAAGAAGGGCGCTGGATCATGAGGGCCTTGCCGGACACGCCAGCGGCAGCGACTGTGGGACACCTCCTATTTCAGCCGGAGTCCTGATCGGGAAGATGTCCTTGTCGATTAGGGTTCCATGGGACCACAGGAAACCGGAGCAATATGCGACCGAGGATGGAATGTGCTTGCGCTTCTCAAGCTCCACCATCGTCCCTGCGGGCCCTGCTGGGCGTCACAGGCTGGCGTTGGATGCCTGGTGCAGAGGCGACAGACCTTTCCCTTTTCCTCCCATCGCTCGCACCTGTCTTCTCGCTGGTGCCCATACGGAACATTAAGCGAGGAATGCCACATGTACACGAGCACCCGCAACAGCCGAGCGCCACGCTGATCTGCCCGGCAAGGATGCCCAGGCCACCAGTACGGCATCCAGCGTGATGGGCTGCAGCCACGCAGCCCCGACTGGTGTTGGCACGGCAGGCAGGGAGCCTCCGCCACTCGAGACAACAGGCGGGCCCTGCAGCCAGCAAGGGAGCGGCGAGCCCAATCCCGGCGCGCGAAGGCGCCAGAGGACACGGGCGGGCGCCGGCCGGCGAGGCCGGAGGTGCCAACAGTCACCTGTCGTGTCACGCTGTGACCAGCGCCCGTGTCGATCATATATGGCGTGCATTAAGATCAAGGAAGGACGCAGCCACGCGGTGCGGGTGGTTGCGGCAGCCCGGGACCAATCAGGAGCCCGGCGGCGAATGGTGCCCCGCAAACCCACTGCCGCGCCCGGGCCCGTGCCCTCCGCTCACCTTCCTTCACCAGCGCGCCTTCCGAGCGCTGGCTCCGTCTTCGCCACCGCTCCCAACGCGCTCTGGGCACGAATCTGCCCGCCAGCACACGCCCCGACACCTCGTGCGGTTGCTGCGCGTGTGCTGTGCGCGCAATTTGCTGCCGTCCGTTCCTTACTGCTTGCCGCCGCCGCCGCCGCCGCCGTCCTTCATTCTTGGCCGGGAGACCTCGTTTTTGCGCTGCCGCACGCTCTGCGAGCGTCGGTGCAGCGCCCCCCCACCCCCCACCACCCATTCTGTACGCACGCCCATCCACCCCCTCATCGCTCCTCCGCTGCGCCGGAGGCTGGTTGCTGACCGGCCCCTCCGCCAGGTAATACCAGCATTTGTTGCCCACGGGCCCTCTGCGACGTCCGGCGGAGGCTTCGCCGTCTGCTGCGGACCTCACCTCGCGCGCGGCGCACATATCACAGCTTCCGCCCGCCTCGCCGCACATCACCACCCCGCATCTCACCGCCGCCACGAGGACGACCGCCTTTCTTCGATGGTCGCCCAGCAAGCGACTGGCTGCCGTCGTTGTCCTCGCTCGCCGCGACCTCGGGCCCCAGAGCCTTCTCGCTCTGGAATATCGCAATGGCTGGAATCGCCCTCCCCACGCAGCATCGGCCGTCTCGGAGCATCGGCAACATGCTCCCTCCCCCGACTGTGCGCGCCGCGCCCAAGATCGAGATGATCCCCAACCCCGACTTTGCCTTTCCCTCGCTGCCTCAGACCCCACGGGACTTGGGTTCCGCCCCACACCCTTCAGTCCGCAGAAGGCCCATGTCCGTCAACATGGGCAGCGTGTGTCAGCGACCACAGACCGCTGACGCTGGCCACAAGAAGGCGATATCAACCTTGCCCAACTTTAGCTTCAATGCAGCCAATGCTACCGGCCTATCCAACCAACAAGATCTCGATGCCGAGCCTTCACAGAGCACACCCTCACGAAGCGGGCACACCCGCAACACGAGCGAGTTCGTCGGCGGAGTGGGCGTATCGGGTGCGATCAGTGCTAGCCCGACGCGGCCGTCAGGAGGATTGCAGCTACCGGAGACACGTGGTCACAGGCATAGGAGGTCTATGGGCGTTTCCAGTCACGATCTTGCCAAAATGATGCAAGCACCCGAACCGCCGCCTCGTTTGAGCAGCAGTCTGCCAAGCACGCCGCTCGAACATCCTGCACACACCTCGGAACCTCCGGGCACCTTCGGACCAGCGCTGCCAAATCCCCTCTGCCCGCAACCGAGCGACGATGCACGGCCGCCGTCGCGTCCGCGCGTAGGCTTCTCTGACAACGTGGAGTATATTTCCCGCCCACTGTCGACCATCTCCTCCGAGACTGAAAGCTCACTGTCGACCGTGCGAGGACACTCCTTCAACAACAGCATCTCATCGGTCTTGAGCTTGAGCACACCAAGTCCACCATCGTCTCGTGCGCGTGCGATTTCTCTGGGAACCACACTTGAGGATGAGCCAAGGACAAGGCCCAAGTCTTCACTGCTTGCCAGCAAGAGAATTGAGAAAGAGGGACAGTGGCTGAAGCATGGATCGTCCAATGCAAAGGTAAACCGACCTGCGGCGCAGCCTGACACAGAATCCAGCCAATTGACATTTGACCTGGGCAATGCACCAACAAAATCTCGCACGCCACAAAAGAAGCGACATTCCGCGAACCATTCTCTCGGCTTCGATCGTCGGCGGAGTGAGCCTGCTATGGGCGTGCACACTCTCCAGCCATCACGTCTTTCTGCGCTGTCCCTTCAGGAGCCCTCTTCGCACCAGGTCTCGCAAATTGAGGGAGACGAGTACCGCGCGGATCATCGTCGCTCATCTACCAGGCGCATCAAGGACTGGGCAGTGTCCAAAATCACGCGTCGACCTCGACCTCAGTCCGAATGCCTGATGCCGAAAAGCACTGCGCCCTCAGAACTCACACCACCAACGGCAGAGACCGATCTGGACGCAGTCTTTAATATGGATGTCGATGATGTGCAGTCCAGCGGGGTGCACATGCAAGCGATTTCCAACACCTACACGCCTTCTGTGAGCCATAAGAGCAGCTTTGACGACGACGACAGCGGTGAACTCGGCATGATGCTGGATCTTGACGCGGCTCTCGGCTCTTTCAAAACACCTTCGCTAGGATCGCAAAAGCCTCGGAAACAGCTTCACAGCTTCAATCATCCCAAGGAGACATTCAGTGGCCCTGGACTGCACTACCAACCGTTTCAACACGGACGCACTCTCAGCGCACCAGTCCTATCGCCGTTCGATCACATGAGAACCGGCACACCACCACAGCAGCCCATGGCTGATGTTTTCGAAGAAGAGGAGGAAGATGATGCTCTGGCCACGAAGCCACCCAAGTCTTCGAGCATGATCTCAGTGTCTGACGAGACAGCTGGGGTGGGAGTGTCGATTGTTGACCACGAAGAAAGCGCTGGCGACGCAACTCCGTCAGAGGCCAGCCTGGATGACGGTCTCGGGTTTCCTCGTAGTGCACGGGAGCCGGACCGTCCTGGAAGCTCCTACGACAATTTGGGGTTCAGGCTGTCCACTCATGGCCTAGAGCGTCCAGCCTCTTCGATCATCGACCAGACCATTATTGAAGAAGCGAGCCCGGTGGACACGGTGGCCATCATTCCCGATTATGAGGAGCCGAGAGCACACTCACTAACGAAGTCCGACAGCAGCGAGGCACCCACAATCCTTGCTGCGCCCGGATTGCTGTCGCTGCCAGATGGCGAGCAATCACTCACGAACCCCGAGACTTACCACTCTTCGGCCTTCTCTTCGCCTGATCTCGCGCGACGACAAGGCTCTTTCGACACGTCCCGCGTGGGCACCTCTGCCTCTTCGATCACGACCGACAACCGCACCGTGAGTTCATGCACCACCGGCGAACCGGTCCAGGATCTTCGTGTCTCTGTCGACGACGTGCCCTCGCTCACCAGTTCCCGCTCTACGATGACCAGTGCGATGCATGTCAACTCGTCTCGAAGGGATGTGAGTGGCATCAGAATTCACTCTTTATCTTCCGGACAGCTTGATCCCGTCGTCGCTGCTGAGCAGCGTAGGAAGCGCACGAGCATCCACAGCTTGTCACAACTGGTCAGCGGATCATTTGGGCCGAGAGCCGCTGGGTACGACAGCCCGAGACCACAGACGGCGGCGGCTGCAGCAAACCTTGCCGAGGCACCGAGGAAGAAGGACAACCGCCTGAAGAAGCTGATGTTCTGGAAGTCGAAGAACCGGCAGACCAGCACATCTACCATTTCTCAAGCCGATTCGCTGACTGCCGAGCGGATGTTAGATGGATGACACAGCTGGCAGCCTTCAGCACGCACCGACCTCATGCTCGGGCGGAAGATATTTCGGCGCCATTCATGAGCGTGGGCGCATCTGCGACGGCGAGAACACAAGTGCATGCGTGGGCGGCTTTTGGAGGTGGGTATGATACGGTGGCGATGCGGGCATTCGAGGGCGTCATGGGTGAAACGTGTCGAGGCGCGGGCCGAGGCGCGGGCTCACGGGAGGGTTCGGTGGGATGGCGATGCTCTCTGCACGCACGGCTTTTGCATTCTGGGGCACCGATTTGGCCGTGATCATGAGCGTGGCCGATGGCCGATGGGGGGAGACATCGCACGGCATTTGATGACGAACCGCCCTTTGCTCCCTCGCACCGCCGCTGTTTGCCCGTTGCCCAGCCCACCGACCGGCCCTTGCATAATTATAATTGCAGCGGCGGGTCCCCGGCGCCACAGCCGCACCCCGTTGCGCTGCATCCCTGCGGCCCGCAGACGCTGATTCGCTCGAACGGCGACAGACTTCGGGGCTGCGGCAGGTCCACCTGCATCGCTACCTCCCTCTTCTCCCTCTCCTTGGCTTGGGAGGGAAGCGACTCTCCAACGCTCCTGCCCGACACACACACCACCTCTTTCCTTCCTTCCCCCGTTCCTTCCTCCTGCCGCCGCCGCCTCCTACTCCGCCTGCGCCTCCGCTGCATTGAGGCCGTGCGTCATCCTGCATTCGCATCCCGCCCGCCGCTCGCTCCTTTCACGCCTTCGCCGCCGCTTTCACGCCTTCGTCGCCGTCGTCTGTTGTAATTCCTCCACCTCCACCGCCCACCTTTCCCATCCTGCGACCGTCCGCGGCCGCGACACTTGCTCCCGTCATCTCCTCCGACCGGCCCGCTCGCCGGCCAACACACGATCCACGATGAAGGCTGCGGCGGCTTTGGCCGTGGCTTCGGCTGCGCTGGCTCGCGCGGTGGGACCAGCGGCCAGACTGGACGCCCGCGGGTCTCGCACCAGCTCGGGAAAGTTGCCGCAGGTGACGGGCAAGGGCAACGGTATGTGGCGTGGCGGCCAGTCGTCGGCCGCCCGAGCTGACTCCGTACAGCCTTGTTCGCGGGCGACGACCGCTTCTTCATCATCGGCCTCGACTACCAGCCCGGGGGTTCCTCCAAGGCCGAGGATCCAATCGCTGACCCCGCGACCTGCCGGAGAGACATCGCCAAGTTCCAGGAGCTGGGCATCAACACCGTCCGTGTCTACACCGTGGACAACACCGCGAACCACGACGAGTGCATGTCGGCGTTGGCAGATGCTGGCATCTACCTCGCCCTGGACGTGAACACGCCCAAGTATTCGCTCAACAGAGCCGATCCGGCGCCTTCGTACAACGATGTCTACCTTCAAAGCCTCTTCGCCACCATCGATGCCTTCCAGAAGTACGACAACACCCTCCTTTTCTTCTCTGGAAACGAAGTCATCAACTCGGACAACACCACCCGAAGTGCACCGTACATCAAGGCCGTCACTCGCGACATGAAGCAGTATATCGGCAGCATGGGTTACCGCAAGATCCCCGTCGGCTACTCTGCAGCCGATGTCGAGAGCAACCGGTTCGAGATGGCATCCTACATGAACTGCGGAACTGACGACCAGCGCTCCGACTTCTTCGCGTTCAACGATTACTCGTGGTGCGATCCATCGTCATTCCAGCAATCTGGTTGGGACCAGAAGATCAAGCAATACGCGAACTATAGCATTCCGCTCTTGTAAGTCGCTCGCCGACGGTGGAGCGACGTGTCCGAGATCTAACCGTGTTTCAGCTTGTCCGAGTACGGTTGCATCACCAACAAGCGTCAGTTCCAGGAGGTCGCATCGCTCTACGGCCCGCAAATGACCCCTGTCTACTCCGGTGGTCTTGTCTACGAATACTCCGAGGAAGGCAGTGGCTATGGTCTTGTCAAGATCTCTGGCAACTCTGTCACGGAGACCGACGACTTCGCCGCCCTCAAATCAGCCCTCCAGAAGACCAAGCCAAGCGGCGATGGAGGCTACAAGACCGACGGGAAGCCCAGCCAGTGCCCAACCAAGAGCAAGACCTGGGAAGTCGAGGACTTCTCGGGCGAGGAGCTTCCAGCCATGCCGGTCGGCGCTCAAAAGTATCTTAAGAACGGTGCTGGCAAGGGCCCGGGCCTTACTGGAGACGGCTCTCAAAACGCCGGCGGTGCCTCGACCGGAACTGCCGCCCCGGGAAGCGGCAGCGTCACTGCTGTTGCATCTGGTCATGCTTCTGCTTCCCAGGGCGCTGCCCATGCAATCACCATGGGACCCATTGGTGTCGCTCCATTCGTGTGCACTGGCTTTGTCCTGCTTTTCACCCTTGCAGGCGCCGCGCTCATCTAGTAGCTGGGCGCCAGACACGACTTGGGGGGGGGCTTTGTGCAGGCACGCCGGACACAAGAATCGTCCCGTCCGAAGTGCTGCGACTCGAAGGCATGTTACTGCCGAACCATGAATACATATGGCGTGGATTGCTACATTTCAGCTTCTGAGCATCTCTCACTTTTTTGTTGCGGTATCACGTTGGGGGGTTTGACAGTAGATCAAAAAAAAGCTTTGATCACCGAACGTCCTACTCCCACTTCGCTTTATTTGTTTTTTTTTCCTGCAGCGCTGACCACCCTCCTCGCATGCCGTTCTCGCGAGAAGAAGCCCGCCGTACCGGGTGGGAAATGGGTTTTTTTTGTCACCGACGGACGGGGAACACATGGGACGGGACGGACGGGTAGGTGGCAGGAATCACATGCATGCATGGCCATAGCGGTTATGTGTGTGTGGGGGGGGGGGGGGGGGTATTGGATGGGGAATGGGAGGCGCGAAGGGGGAAAAGGCTTCAGTCTTCCAGGTTGGGCAGCTTCCTCCGCCCCCAGACATCGTCGGCGTCCCTCTTGCCCGCGGTCTCGGGCAGATAGTAGGAGACGAAGGCGGCGCAGGCCAGGGCGGCGGCGGCGAAGAGGAAGTAGACGTGGCCTGGGGCCAGCTGGTGGTTGAGCGGGGGGAAGAACTGGGCGACGGCGAAGGTGGCGAGCCAGTTGGCGGCCAGCGCCCACGACTGGGTGGCGCCGACGGCGTGCGGCGCCACCAGCTCGGACGCGAGGATGAAGGGGATGGGTCCCAGTCCCAGCCCGAAGGAGGCGACGAACGCCACGACCGCGACCGCGCTCCACACCGGCGCGTGCCGCATGATGCCGAGTGCCAGCAGCACGGACGAGCCGCCCATGCCGGCGATGGAGAGCAGCAGGCATCTTTTCCGTCCCCACCTGTCCGCCAGGGGTGCGCAGGACGTGGTGACGACGATGTTGACGGCAGCGACCACCACATTCAGCATCGCGGAATTCGCGGCCAGGAGATCCGAGAGCAACCCGACTCCATACATGACAATGCTGTTGATGCCCGTGAATTGCTGCGCCACCTGATGAAGACGGTAGTCAGTCAGTCCTAGGAGGTCTCGGCGTGGGGGGAGGGGGGAGGGCACGGACCGATCACGTCCCGCATGACTTACCATGATTGCTAGGACACAAATGACGGCGGGTCTGGTGTCGGGATGTTTCAGCACCGCAAAAAAGCCCAGAGTTGGCGTTTTCCCGTCCTTGACGGTGCCTCGTCTGTCTTCGCTGGCTAGTAGTGTGGCCTCCTCGTCTTCGCCGTCGTGCGGGCCGAGAGCTGCCACTTCATCGTCGACAAGCTCTGAGCCCTTGCCCCTCAGCTTCCGCAAGATCATCTTCGCCTCCGTAGGGTGCCCGTTGTCGGCCAACCACGTTGGACTCTCTTGACCTCCGAGTACCAGACCAGCCATTTGCACAAGCGCAATCGCGCCTCCCACGCCGAGAATGACGCGCCACAGCCGCCCTTTGCTCAGAAACAAGCCCAACGCCTGCGCGATCAGGATGCCGGTGTTGGTAAGGATCTGTGTGCACGCGCCGAAAAAGCCTCTCCGGCTCGGGACGGAGATTTCGCTGATGTAGAGAGGCACCACCACCGTTGCTCCTCCCGCCCCGACGCCGGAGATGAGTCGTCCCAGCGCGAGCACGCCCACGTTCGGCGACGCCGCTTCGAACACCGGCCCCGCGACCGCCAACGCACTGAGCAGCATCATGGCCCTCAGCCGGCCATACCTCGAGCTGACCGGACCGGCGGAGAGAGCACCGACCAGGCCGCCGAGGGTGAAGGAGGACGAGACCAGGCCGAAGTGGGTCGGGTCCATGGGGATGCATCGCGGCAGTGTGGCGTGCACGGCCGCGGCCTGGGACGACTTGCCGAACGCTGCCTTGATGCGATGCCCGAGGCTGGCCGCCGGTTGCTGTGCCTTCTCCACGCACCGGATGGCTGCCTCAGGCGCGTTGAGCTCGGCGAGGTGGTATCCGAACAGAAGCGGGCCGAGCCCAGCGGTCAGGAGCAGGTAGAGGAAGGTTGGCGTCACACCGCCCAAGGCCGCCATCTTGCATCTTGTGGGGGGCGGGAGTTCACTGTTAGTAGGTATCATCATCATCTCAGGTGGTCTGTGGCGACTGGATCCGTCCACGGCCCGACCGGATCGGCCCGGGACCAAACTACACACGTGTGCCGGGCGTGCGGCAGCCGCCGGCCTTGGCAAAGACCTCAGGCTCCAATTCCTCCCACTAGATCCTTACAGTCATGTCAGTTCAACCTAGTTCGTGTTTACATTGCTCCCGACTTGGAGGTTCATGGCTCGACTGGCAATTACAAATGAGCAACGAAAAGCCTTCCGACGACGGCATCAATCGCAAATACCACCCCTGCGTGAAAGCGATGTTGACGACCTCACGGGTACCATGTCTGAATATCGCGAGATTGATTCATTTCATTGCCGTAGGAGGATGCCGTCGCCATCACGAAGATATTGTATCAGCGAGGCAAGTCTTGGCGACGTTTCACTGTAGATAGATATATAGGGGCGCGGTGGAAGGAAAGTACACCAAATTGGTCCTACTTGGCACGGCAGTCTTAAATACCGTTTTACATGGCCCCGATGCCTTTTGCCCATGTAGGAATCCTCGCTTATTGGTGGGATACGTTCCTCCGTGCACCTCTACCTCTGCGTCAAAACTTCCACCTTGTCCAGAATCCCGAGCATCTCCGCTCTTTCTCACTATAAAGCTCGCTCCGTCTCCACCGCATCACTCGTTCCTTAAGCAGCCTCCGTGTCCTGTTTCCACGCCGCTCAAGATGCATGCCATTGCCTACGCTACAGTCCTCTTATTCTCCCTGCTCCCAACGTAAGTTGGCTCTTGTTAAAATCTTTTTTTTTCTCTCGACAGTTTTACTAACTGGCTCGACCAGTGCGCTGGCCAACTCGGCATGCCAATGCGACGTTGCGTCCTATACCCCTCAGGCGTGCCAATTGGCACAAGTTAAGGTTCAAAAATGGCTGAACCTGGGAAATGCTACGCCAGCCCGTTGGAAACCGGACAATCCCAATAATCTTGTAAGCATATGGTCGCATTGGCTTTTCTACTTTACAGACAGGCTGACAATAATGTTAGTGCTATTATCAAGGGACTGGACATGCAGAGGATTCAGTGATCTGGCGTTTCTTTTTCACATCATGTACAGGATCTAAAGCTCGTTGTGTCCCTGTGGAACCGTCCGCCTGGTACCGCAAGGCCGTGCAGTTCCGTAGGCTCGGAGTTGGAGGGAGGACAGGTCGAACAGGGCATCTGAAAAGTTGGCATGTTCTGTACATAGTTATCCCGCCGCTAAGAACGGGCTCGGAGGCATGGCCTTTCTCAGAACTGCCCCCCTTTTGGGATAGCTTTTTTCTTGCACATTGTCCTCTGCCCCCCTGTGTTGCGCCAAGCACTTGTCTGTCGCATAGCCGTCGAAGTGCAGCGTAGCACTGGGGTCCAGAAACATTTCATCTAAAGACCTTCGTTCGGTGCGTGCAAGCATAATGCCCAGACCAAACCGCCCCCTGCCCCCCTAGATAACGGGAGGACCGATAACCGCCTCAACCTCGGGCGTCTCCTTAGCTCGGGAGCCTCATCGTGAAGAGAAGGGTCTCAAGAGTGTCCAGTGAGGACCCGATATAGCGATGGATAGTGGACACCAACCTCTCGCATCGACACTACGCCGCAGGTCCAGGACAACGGCGTCTGTGCGCAGCGTGCCGAGTCGAGGGTCATGATCAAAGACGCAGCCTCCGATCATTCCAGGCCCCTCCATTGCCAAGCCAACTCCTCTTGACGGTAAATGGTAGTTAACGGCAAAGGAGATATGAAATCCAAGACTTGGTTCGCGCTGATGTCCTCCGAGCGCGGCGACACGGACTGCACATGCGAAAGCCATACTCCATGGCAGCTGGTGTGAGTCATTCCTTGCTGTCGCCGTGGCTAGCCTCGGCACTGAAGAAAGTGGGAGGAAATAAGATCCCCTTGTCGTTCTCCCCGCGGTACCCATATACGTCCGACCGAAGCTCGACCTTAGCTTAGGGAAGTCTAGGCGCAGTGCACAGTCACAGCGCGCAGCGACACCACTCCAGTTCCTTTCCTTCGCATCTCTCTTTCTGCCACGTTGTCGCCCGCCACCGCTTTGCAGGCCTCGGGGCCCCACGACCGCCCAGCATGTCGTGGAAGATGTCGAGTCAGTAACAGTTGTGGAATCTTCGAGCCCATTGCTCGAGACCGACGTCGCTGACCGTGGTCTTGCGTGTGAAGCCCAGCTGCTGGAGACGATCAAGCACTACTCGAACTTCCCGGCGACGGGCGTGAGTCTGCGGCAGATGGTGCAGTTTGGAAGCAATCCATCGACGGGTACGGGCTCGTGCGACAACCACCGCGTTGGTGGCGCCAGAGCAGCTCGCTGACCATGCCCGCATGCCAGGCACCCTATTTCGAGCGTCGCAATTCCTCTCCGAAGAGCTACCGATTCGCCTGGCACACCGAGTGCAAGAGCTGGGGGATCTGCCCGATGGCTTAAACGAAATGGAGAGCATCCGGAAGGTGCAGAATTGGTATGCACAATCGTTCGAGGTATGCATAGAGCTTCCGTGCCGCCGAGAAAGAGCTGGGGACGGCTTGTATATCGCTTCCTGCTGACGGCGTCGTCCCAGGAAATCATATCTTTGCCCAAGCCGAGTCTCACATCCGAGGTCAGAGAACGCCTGATGAAGCCAGCCAAGAGCCATGGGAAGACTGCACGCATGTTGAGCGAGACGACGACCAATCCGAGCATCAGGCCGGGACAATACAAGTCCGATGCCAAGATGAAAGCCATAGAGGACAAGGAGAACGGCGCATGGCATGGCAATGGCCGGAAGCTTGCAGCGAGCCGACGGTATTTTGTGGCTGCAGACGATGGGGACTGGCCACCGGAACTGAACGACTACAACACACGCTTCGCGAAAACATTGGAGAAGATCAAACGCCGGCACGACAGCGTGGTGACGACGATTGCGCAGGGCATTCTCGAATACAAACGGAAACGCCAACGCATGCAGATCGACCACAACATTCAGGCGTTCCTGGACCGATTCTACATGTCGCGAATAGGTATCCGTATGTTGATTGGCCAGCACATCGCCTTGACCGACCAACGCTCCCATGGGGATCCAAACTATGTGGGCATTATATGCACCAAGACCAACGTGAAAGAGCTGGCACAAGAAGCGATCGAGAACGCGAGATTCGTGTGTGAGGATCACTACGGCCTGTTCGATGCGCCCAAAGTGCGCTTGGTGTGCCCGAATGACCTGAATTTTATGTACGTTCCCGGTCACTTGTCGCATATGCTGTTCGAGACGCTCAAGAACAGTCTGCGCGCGGTGGTGGAAACGCACGGGCAGGACAAAGAAGAGTTCCCGGAAACACAGGTGATCGTGTCGGAAGGCCGGGAAGACATCACCATCAAGATCAGCGATGCTGGGGGGGGCATCCCGAGAAGTTCCATACCGTTGGTCTGGACATATATGTACACCACCGTGGACCAGACTCCCAACCTAGATCCGGATTTCAACCAGAGCGATTTCAAAGCGCCCATGGCGGGGTTTGGCTACGGACTCCCCATCTCCAGATTATACGCCCGATATCTCGGAGGTGACTTGAAACTCATCTCGATGGAAGGGTACGGCACGGACGTGTATCTCCATCTCAACAGGCTGAGCTCAAGTTCGGAGCCTCTGCAGTGACAACGACCAGTCATGAGGGATGAGTGGAAAGGCGTGAGGGCAGCAGATCCGCGCTCATTTTCCCAAGGATTGGCGCGCGGCGGAAGCCAAGGGTCGTTGATTGGAGGCAGTGATCGCATTGCAGGTCTGACGCTGGGCGCGAGAGCTAGCAAGAAGCTGAAGAGCAGTCCCGCCGTGTTGGACCTGAGCCACCGAGAGATCTCCGCGAGAAGACAGGTTGGAGATGCGGAAGGGATTGTCAATCCTGATGGCAGAGAGACGCCGTGGTGGAAAAACGTCGGCATGGAAGAGGGCATGTAGGCGTGTCCTGGCGGCCATGCGTTGACCAGTCGAGTTATGTATGTGCGTCCGGCCGGCGTCGGGTGCACGAGAGCAGAGGTGAGGCTCTTGGGGAGATTGCTGGAGCGTTTGCCCGCGGTGGAAATGGCGGGCTGGGCACTGCAGTCGTCTCACGAACACGGCGAGCAGTGTACAGGTGCAAGGGATCCGGCAGGAGAAGCGACTCCAGGAGGAACTGGTGAAGACAACCGACTCCAGCAGGAACACGTGAAGACAACCGACTCCAGCAGGAACACGTGAAGACAACCGACTCCAGCAGGAACATGTGAAGAAAGAAGAGCCAGCGGGAGGGAGGGACGCAGGGCACATTCGGCAGGGCTCGGCCCGCGCGCCGAGCTTAGTTCTTTTCGCCAGCAAGAAGCTACGTTGTCACTCCTGGCACCACATTGAGGCTCCGGCAACCCGCTTCCGTTTTTTTCCTTCTCCATCGTCTCGTTCGCGCGGACACCCACACGCGACGAGCGACGCTTGAATTGCCACCAGGGAGCTCCCGTCGCTCCCGACACCTCCGACCGCCATGTCTGGCCGTACGTACTCTGCCCCTGCCCCTTCACCACCACCTCCGTCTCCGCCTCCGCCGCCACCACCACCCCCGCGCACTGCGATATCAGAGTCACATGGACGTGGACCGCAGCCGCTGACGGCCCACTGTGCCAGTCCGTTTCCTCGACCTCGTGAAGCCATTTACGCCCCTCATCCCCGAAGTCCAAGTCCCAGAGACCAAGGTTGCCTTCAACCAAAGGATAATATGGACGAGCGTCACACTGGTCATCTTCTTGGTCATGAGCCAGATGCCGCTCTACGGCATTGTGTCTTCTGGTGAGCGCGGTCGGCGCTCAGGCCGAAAGAGGGTGGGAATGTTGACCGTGCGCAGATACGTCTGATCCGCTCTACTGGCTTCGAATGATGATGGCCAGTAATCGTGGTACGCTGATGGAGCTCGGAATCACACCCATCATATCCTCGGGCATGGTGTTCCAACTGCTCGCCGGAACTCACCTCATCGATGTCAATCTCGACCTCAAGTCCGACCGCGAATTGTACCAGACCGCCCAAAAGCTCCTCGCCATCATCCTGTCCTTCGGCCAAGCTTGCGTGTATGTGCTCACGGGTCTCTACGGTCGCCCGGCAGATCTCGGCGCCGGTGTCTGCGTTCTCCTCGTCGTCCAGCTCCTGACTGCCGCGCTCATCGTCATCCTTCTGGATGAGCTCCTGCAAAAGGGCTACGGCCTCGGCAGCGGTATCTCGCTCTTCATTGCCACCAACATTTGCGAGTCCATCGTCTGGAGAGCTTTCTCGCCAACCACGGTCAATACTGGACGCGGACCAGCGTTTGAGGGTGCGATTATTGCCCTCGTTCACCTTCTGATCACCTGGCCGAACAAGCAGCTCGCCCTGCGCGAGGCCTTCTATCGCGAGAACCTGCCAAACATTATGAATTTGCTGTCGACTATCGCCGTCTTCAGCGTGGTCATTTACCTCCAGGGCTTCCGTGTGGAGATCCCGGTCAAGTCCTCTCGCCAGCGAGGCATGCGCGGCTCCTACCCGGTCCGTCTCTTCTACACCTCCAACATGCCAATCATGCTCCAGTCCGCCCTTTCGTCCAACGTCTTCTTGGTCTCCCAGATGCTCTACAACAAGCTCCCGGAGAACCTGCTGGTTAAGCTTCTCGGGGTATGGGAGGCTCGCGAGGGCACGGCTCAGGTTGTCCCAGCCAGCGGTCTTGTCTACTACATGAGCCCCCCACTCAGCGTGACGGACGCCCTTCTGGATCCCATTCACACGGCTGTCTTCACTGTCTACATGCTTGTCGCCTGTGCAGCCTTCAGCAAGACTTGGATCGAGGTTTCGGGTTCCAGCCCTCGCGATGTCGCCAAGCAATTGAAGGAACAAGGTCTGGTCATGGCCGGCCACCGTGATGAGAGTATGTACCGGGAGCTCAAGCGTGTCATCCCGACTGCCGCTGCATTCGGTGGTGCTTGCATTGGCGCGTTGTCTATCGTCAGCGACCTGATGGGTGCCCTCGGCAGCGGCACCGGTATCCTCATGGCTGTCACGTAAGTCTCACTCGACCATCCACCCTTCCACCGACCTTTTCACTCACGCCTTCACAGCATCATCTACTCGTACTTTGAGATCGCCGCCAAGGAAGGCGAAATGGCCGGACTGAAAGGCATGGTGATGGGCTAGGTGCGCCAGACGAGGTGGAGGTGAGGCTCATCTGGTGAACAGCATCGTGTATCCAACCAACACAGAAAATACAAAAGTCAGGTCCAGATGAGTCGAGTTCCTTTTTCATTCTTGTCCAGATGCGTGACGCTCGATGGTACTATGGCTGGATATGCCGCTTGCGGCATGCAGAACAACAGCGCTCCGGGAATCCGCGGAGCTCATCATTCCCACGACGGCATCACCATCGCCCTCGGGCACCACACCCGGCATTTTCTTTCCGCACGTCCCGCCAGCATGAGATAGACGGTTGCGCCTTCGGCTCTGTGCCTCGCCGAGTGTCTTCTTCTCGGGGGGGGGGTTCGGCTTCCAACGCCTCGCGAATGCTCGTGAACGTTCGTGCATGCTGCTCGAAGGCGATGACGTAGCGGGGGCCGACACCTCGACTTGTCAAAATTTCGAGGACCTGCGCTAGCTCCGGGCACGCCCGAGCCAATCGGCCGTCGGCTGACCCGCGTCCTGCAATCCCGTAGCAATATTGAAACCCCCTTGTAGTAAGACTTACCCTTGGTAGGCTTTCTCCAACCCCCGTAGCAATGCGACTTACCTTGTCTTCGGTAGGCTTTCTCCAACCCTCGTAGCAATACGACTTACCTTGTCTTCAGTCCGGCCTTCTCCGGTTTTCTCGGAAGACTGCCTATATATATGTACTCGTTATGGTGCTCCAGACTACAAGCCACATCGACTCCTTTGCAACTATGAAGCTCAACTTCGTCCTTCTTGCTCTCTTCCAACAAGCGCTGTGTGGGCAGCAAGCTGTTGACCCGGCCGAGCTTGATGCCCATCTCCAATCCGACCATCTCAATGCGTGGATCGAAAAAATTGCCGCCAAGCGACAGCTTTCGAAGGACGAAGTTCGTGCCAACATCAAGGCTGTGACATATCACCTTGAGCCGGCCACCAAGCGCTCCAATGGCGGCGAACAACCAACGCTCGAACGAAGGCAGCGGAAAGGAAGAGACTATCCGGCCACGTACATGAACGAAGCTCGGAACGATCATGTGATGGGCAATCGGGTTGCCGATATGAATGGCGCATGCCGTCGTGGCAACAGACAACCGGCAAAAAGCCCTTTCACGCCGAATCATCATATCTGGTCGTTTTGGCGCGCGGTTGGCGGACGATGTGACGGTAATACCGTCCGACTCTCCTGCAAGTTGCCGAACGAATTTGGGCCCGCACACTGGGACCAGGACGCTCCAGGAAACGTCCGCGAGGCGACGATGAATTGCGCCGCAGGCGCACAATGCACATCGTTTATGGCACACAACTTCGCGACAGGACAGCCATCATCATTCAGCGGCTGCACCACGGGATACAGTACAGACCAGCAACAGTGGACGAGAGACGGAATTTTGTACCATGGCCTAGTTATGTGTCCGATGGAGCCCGATACAGTTGCAGAATGGGATATCTACGGCGAGAGTTTGGACGGGCAAGTCGTTGGATGGGGAGTTTGGAAAGGTCTTGTCAGTAGTCTGGTGGAAATATTTCCACAGACGACCTTCACGCATGATGGCCCGGTCCTCTGGCATGGGAAAACGCTCGACCGTCAGCCTTGGTTGAGGATTGAGAGACTAGGGAGCAAAGCGTCGGTCCGCGTGTATTCGCATCATATAAAGTTGCGAGATGTGTAGCAGCACAAGCAAGTCGCAGGCTTGCGAGAGTACGCGATCTCGAGCGCGACAACGAGCTGGACGGACCGGCACATGCACTCAGCAGGCACACCGAACTCTCATGTGCGAGGCCTTGGACTTGGGGGTGCGGGGGTGGAGATGTGCCGTTCTCGCTGTAGCTCCGTTGTTAGGGATACTAAGTGCGTAGCCTGAAGCTTCCTGGTGGCAAGTCCATCCTTCTTGAGCAGTCGCACTGGAAGCTTTCCTGGAGCGCTTGCTGAGTTTCCGTATGACACATGTCAGCCAGGCTGCCCTAGATGACCCGCCATACGCCGCCGTACTTCCGCTTCCCAACGCTCGTGCATGCTGCTCGTGGGCGATGACGTAGCAGGGCCGACACCTCGACTTTGGAAGATTTCGAGGACCTGCGCTAGCTCCGGGCACGCCCGAGCCCATCGGCTGTCGGCCGCCGCTCGTCCTTCAACCCGCCCCGCTATGCGTCGCCATACATTCTCAAAACGCCCCAGGCGTTGGGGACGTGTCTGCAGCGTTTGGTCAGAATCGGAGGCACGGGGCTCACCGTGGCCGTCGCGGGACGGAAGTCCAGCTTCATGCGGAGGAGTAGGTGGTCATGATTGGTGACACAAGCTTGCGTGGCTGCTCAGCCATCTCTCATCTTCTTCGGAGGCGGTCGCAGCAGTGAGTCGTCCGGCAGCCCGCTGCGTTTGGTTCCGGGCAGTGAGCCTGTTCCGATCTCATGTGCTTCGGTGCTGACCTTGCGGGGCGGATATCTGGTCTCGAGACCCTCGAAGCAGTCCCAGGACGGCAACTTGCCACTGCCGGTAAAGTAGGGGTGCCTGAGCGCTTGCTCGGCCGTGAGTCGTTTGAGGGGATCATATTCGAGCAGCTTCTTGAGCAGGTCCAACGCACTGTCATCGGGCGGGGGTGAACCTGGCGCGCCGTAGTTGTTGTTCTGGATGGTGTTTCGATACCATTTTTCCAGACCCAAGGGTCGGTTGACTCCAGGATTGTGCATGCTGACGGTTGTGAGATTGGGGAACTCGGGCATGGCGGTCAACAGCGGCCATGCATTCTTCTTGGGTAAGCCCAGAATTTCTCCAATTTTGCCCATCTGATTGCGTTGGAAAGGAACGGCCTTTTTTGAGTCCTGTTTGGCTTCTTCCCCCTTGAAAATCGGCCGAAGGCTTAAGAGTTCGGCCAAGATACATCCGACCGCCCACAGGTCGATGGCTGGTGTGTAATGTCGACTGCCAAGAAGGAGCTCGGGCGCGCGGTACCAGATGGTGACGACTACCTTGTCGCCCGAGAACAGGGCATGGAGGGGTTTGTGGAACAGACGTGCCAGGCCCAAATCGCCGATCTTGATGGCACCGGCCGATGTGACCATGATATTGGCTGGCTTGAGATCTCGGTGAACGACCCAGTTCTGATGCAGGTACAACAAGCCCGAGAAGATCTGGAACATGAACGACCGCAGTGCTGAAGCCGGCAGTGGCGTTCGAGGAAGCAGACTGTGATGGTGAATGATCTGGAGAAGATCGTGCTCGGCGTATTCAAAGACCATGAAGATGCATTTCGATTCCAGGATGATCTCGACCAAATGGATCAACGCTGGGTGGCTGAGTTCTGTGCACAATGCCATTTCGCGGACTGCGGACTGCGAGATGCCGGTGTACTGCAGCTCGCCTTCCTTGTCTGGCTTGAACTTCTTGATGGCGAATGCTTCGATGGCGCGTCCGTCGGGATGCTTGGCCCGGGTCGCCGGTTGCGCGGCGGCGGAGCCTGCGGAGCCTCGTTTCGGGGTGGCTTTGTAAACACGTCCATAGGTACCGCTGCTGATGAACCCAACGATTTCGTAGTGGTCATTGATATGCCGTTGCGGGGCATATGGAGTGGCGTTCATCCTGACGAGCGGAGGAGGTTCGGGGGCGTCTGGACTGGATATCAGCAGATATCGCCGCGCGAGTTCCGACCGAGCGCCGGGGCATTATGCTGGCTCTGGCCTTCTTTACTCGAGCAGCAGCACTTACCACTTACCCTCGGAGGCAGCCGGTGCCGTGCGCTTGACACTCGGGGGCTGGGCCGGCCCTGCGCTCAAGGGCGCGGGTCCTGGAGCGTTGGGGCCGTTTCTCCCGGATGGGGGGCCCATGACCAGGCCGTCGGAGGCCGGGTTGGAAGCAGACATGACTCGTCGGTCGTCTGGCACCAGGCGGATCCGTCGGGCTGATTCAGTGGGGGCTTGAACGGATTGAAACTCCGCCAAGACTTGCTTCGTTTCTACGATATCTCCGCCATGGCGATGCCATCCTTCCACATGAAATAAATCAACGTAAAGACTGGTTCGAATTGACATATGCTGGAAAGATCAGCCAATCCACAGTCTCTGAGAGCCTTGGCAATCGTTTTAGCGCCCTCGATAGCTCTTCAAAGCATACCGGTTCGTCGACGAACTGCAAAATGGCCTATATTATCGAACGGCATGTTGGAACGAAGACGCAAGATAACGATGCATTTCTTGAAGGTGTTGAGCCTGACCCAATGTTTCTACCGACAATATCGTAGGCAATGGAAGCAGTCCGTCCCCTTTAGCTCTTTGGAGAGCATCGGGCATCAAACTCAACACTGAGATATTCAATGTCTTCGGCCGATAGAGAGTGATCTACGTAGTAGTTATGTTAGCTACCAGCCAAACCCAGTCTACACTTGAAGGCTGGCTTATGTAACTAGCTGATAGAAGATTTCTACTGCCAAGACTATTGCGTTGTGCCGCATTGAACTTGGCACTAACCAATCTATCCACGTTGTCTCGCATGCGTCTCGCATGCTACAATAGCGACAACTCCGAGGCATGAGTCGGCTTCAAAGTTTCTTCTCTCAAACACTGCCTTATTGTAGGTCTTGAATACTGGTTCCGTATGCTCTGTTACGGATATGGAGGGTGGCAGGCTTGGCAGGGCCAGGCTTGGCACACACTCAAATACCTCCACCTCCGCTCATACGTAGATTCTTCCCTCTCCAGCCTTGGATATAGTCTTCAAAACAGCCGTATTGAATCATTCTACGTGCTCAGATCATGCTCGATTGGGGCAATTGTAGCGACGTGGAAGCGCCAGGATTGTTCAATATTCCAGCCTGGTCGTGCCACTCCTAGCAAAGTTGCATCAGCTATCATCCTCATCTAGTATAACATTACTAGCTTGGGCCTGCGTTCCAATCCATTGCTCCATCATCTGACTTCCGCCTACAGGCGCAGTCGCAGTAGTCGTGGCAGGATCGCGCGTTCCCTTTCTCGTTACGATCAAGCACAAAATCTGTCCGTAAACACTATACCCGTTATAGCTGGTATCCACCATCATTTTCTTCTTGTCGTCTTGTTCTTCTACCCCCAGCTCAGCCCGGAGTTCTCCAGAATCCTCAGCCCGCTTCTGTTTCTTCGCAGGGTTAGGATTTACCCGTTGTGTTGCTAGAAACTCCTCATTACTCGAAGAGACAAACAACGCAGCGTCGTTATCCTCGTCACCTCCAGCAATCGACTTGCGCTTCCCATTTCTCTTCTTAGGAATATCCTTTAACTCTATAACCTCATCTATACCCCCTTCCCCTAGCACCTTAGACACATCCTTAACACCCTCAACACTAATCGGATCCTCTCTTATATACCCAGTCAAGTTCCTCCTCCCGTTGTTACTTTTTAACCGCGGCTTTTCCTGGAAGCTCTTACTCTTACTCAATAGCGAGTGTCTTGCACTCGTCTCCTTTAAGAAAATAGCAACTTCGAAGTCGTCTTGACTTGCAACATCTTTGATTCCGCGTTTCTTCTTTCTACTCTTCTTTTTGGCGTTTTCATTCTCTTCGCGTAATTTGGGAAGGACTTTGGGCCGGACTTCTGCGATAATGCGTTGGAGGACATTGTCGCGTAAGGAGAGAAGCCAGGGTGCATCGGACGGTTTGTGGAGGTAGATGCGAACTTCGAGGACGGAGTATTTAGTTATGCGGAGGTAGCGGCGAATGGGCGCCATTTCGACTGTCCTGGTTATATGCTTGTTGTAATGGCAGAAAGCTATGTTGCTGTTGCATAAAATTCGGTGATGCTTCGCTAGCTAAGGGAAGAAGGTGCAGCGAGCAAAGTGGTGATCGGGTGGAGACAACTGTTACGGAGGTAGATGTGGACAGCTGGCAGCCAGGCTTGGCAGGGCCAGGCTTGGCACACACTCACATACCTCCCTCTGCTGCTTGCACGCAGATTCTTCCCTTTCCAGCCTTAGATATAGTTATCAAACAGCCGTATTGAATTATATCTACGTGCTCAGATCATTGTATCCAAGGCTCAACCTAACACCCAACCCGCACTGCGCGAAAGGGGGCCGTCGAATTATATCCGGCTACTCAGATAACGCATGTGCATCAACCTGGCACACACTCAAATACCTGCCTCCGCTTGTATGTAGATTCTTCCCTCTCCAGCCTTGGATATAGTTATCAAACAGCCATCTTGAATTATATCTACGTGCTCAGATCAACAACAACCGAACATCATCTTAGCGACATTCTAGGATCTACCATCAATGTTCCGACAGACGGCGCGTTTCGTACAGAGAAGAGCGTATTCCGTTATGGCATCGCAAACTCCTATGGAAGACGCCATTCGACAAAAAGTCGGTCTTTCTCTCGCTCGCTACTCGGACGAGATACTGACCGAATATGTACAGATCACAGAACAGCTCGCACCTACATCGCTCGCAATACACAACGACTCGCACAAGCACTCGCATCACAAGGCAATGGTTGGAGTTACATCGAAAGAAACTCATTTTCGGTGAGCCGTCCAGCGTAATTATTAATGCCATGCGTTGTTGATGTATTTTATCAGACTTGAGATTATATCAGACGCTTTTCAAGGCAAATCACAGATCTCCCGGCATCGAATGGTGAACCAGTTGATAAAGGACGAGTTGGCGGCTGAAAATGGGATTCACGCTCTCCAGCTTACTACTCGAACGCCAGAGGAAGATAGCTTGAAATCTAAAGAGGCTGCGTGACTTTGCTTCGAAGGCTTTGTCTCTTATCTATAACATGATCTTCTCCGAAGCTGTCTGTTGCAGCCAAAACGGTCTGTGCCCGACGCTACGCTATGTATGCCTTGTAAGCCCTTTCCACATATTATACAGTAGCACTCTGCATCGGGACAAGTTGTCTTGAGTTATTAGTACCAGTGTGTGTAATCGAGCCGGAAGCCTTTACGAGGGAGTGAGTTCGCCGCCATCTTTCTCGTGCGCTCCACTAGGCGCAGAGTTTAGGTAGCTCAGGTAGCAATTCCAACCTGGAATTCACGTTATTAGTAAACCGAACCACTCTTGCATCTATATACAAGTGCTCACCCAGCGACACAACATTGACCACCAAAACTCGGTGCTCCAATGGCACAAACTTGAAGTTTGTAAGTTGTACGGCCGGCCACAGCATCCAGTTCTTTTGCAGAGCCGTGCCATAGCTCTGCTTCAGCCTATCCTTTGGATCCGTTCCTTCCATGAGCGCCATAGAGCTCAGGAATACGAACAGGCCCGTACTAGCGAACACAGTCTGATCCGCGAAGACTCTTGCGACAATTTCGGCATTTGGTCGACCAGGGAACACAATTTTCTTTTGCAGAAGGCCGAACCACTTCGTTGCGGCAGGTCCAAACACGCATCCACCATAGAGGGCCATGCGACCGGATCGGGCGAAATCCTGGTTCTGAATGCCTTTCTTCTCGACGAGCTGTTGGGCCATCGTGTCGCCGGTCGCGAAGAGTATGGCTGTTGTGACAGCTTGTGTGGCGATTGGCCGTTGGACCAGCTTAGCTTGGTACCTTGTGGCCCACATGGTCAAAAGAGTAATAACAAGAACCACAGAAGGTATTCTCTCATACCATCGCAACATTTTGAAAGCTGCCGACACCAGTCGAGCTCTTTCTTTCCTGGCAGCGTAGAGCTTTATATGGGCGGCAGGTTGTAGGTTACGGCTGCCGGCTTAGGTGAAATCAGGTTGTGGTACCGAGGGCGCCTTAGAGAGCCGTGCAGATCGATTGAAACAATGCGGATGACAGGGTAGCAAGTACGGTGAAGATATCTCGACTTGTTCGCCAATTTCGGCAAGAGCGCTTCGGAATTTCGGCAAGGGCGCTTCGGAGCACCCCGGAAGCCATGCCGCTCGATAACTAGCGGGGGAAGCGCGACTCGAGGATCGTGAAGCTGGGAAGGATGACTACCATCGATTCAATATGCATGGGCATTCGATTGCAGCGGGGCTGAGTTGGCGCAGGAAAGATCACACACGCAACTCCCGAGGAGCATGGCCCCGATCGAAAGCATGGATAGTCGTTGGCTTTGCCCCGCAGACCGTCTTCGTTTTGTCAATTACGCCAGTTTGCTCTGTTTACACCTTGGTACTGCGCACGTAGATACGTTCCCAGTCACCGATGGCGGAGCGTCAATCCCGTGAGCTATGTGTTCGAGGCCGAGCAGAGGACACGCTTGCTACTGTTCGGGTTGATGGCCAGTTTGTCAGGACCGGGAAAGTGTCATATGGGTTCTTGCATGTGACGCCCGACTCGAACACGGTGAGGCTCACTGGACTGCTACAATTCACTTGACGAGCAGGAGTGGGTGTTACCATAATTGGGGCGGAGCTGGGAATGGGCAGGGAGATCACAGATATGTGAGAGGTGCAACGAAAGCTTCACAAGTGTTTGACGCAGATAACTCATCTGGCTCCAAGCAGACCCAGCGACTTGTGGACAGCGCTCGCCGCTCGCCCTACTTCTCCACCCTCCTTCTTTGCTTCCCGAACACCCGCCTCGAATGCCCGATGCAGTTCCAGCTCCAGGAATACATTGGCCCGTTCCTCCGCGTCATCATACACCTCGCTCTCGACATCTCTAGGTGCGCCGAATAGGTTCAGGTAGCCAAATGGATTGCTCTTTTTAGAGACTACATGAGCATCCATCTGCCAGATAGGATACAGCTCGGCCACCCTCTTTGCTGCCACGTGCAAAGCCGTTGGTGCCCTCTTCAACCCGGCCGCGAGGAAATGAGAGAGCGTGTTGAGCTGGTGCACCAAGAGCTTGTTGCTACCGAGATTTGTCTTGGACTTGGCAGCAGACCAATTTCCATTGGTGGAAGAAGCGGTCTGCGCCGCTGCGTCTTGCCAGCAGAGCAGGTTCTGGAAGGTGTGTAAAGTCGTCACCCAGCCTCCTGCGATGCCGACGACGGCACTCCCGTTGGTCTCGAGCAGCCAGTCCATCACGTCCAGAGCGGTAAGTCGGATGTCGTTGGACAGATGGGTCATGCCTATGCGAACGTAGAGCAGCGTCTGTTCCAGATTGCCCAGCTCCAGTGTGGGCAGCGACCCGAGGAGTTTGAGCAGCTGGCGCCTGACACTCGCGTTGCCATCGAGCGCCAGAGGTTGTGCTTTGGCAAGAATCTCCGACGGCGGTCTTGGCAGGTCGCCAGGCGATGCAGCCACAGCGGTAGTCAGGAAGACCAAAGCATCTCGGCGTTGAATGTCGTTCTTGCTGCTTAAGAGCGACAGGTTGTGGTTGAAAAGTGCCGCTGCATCACGACTTCCTTCGCTCAAGCTCTGCTGCTTGAGGATGATCGACTTGGCCTGGAAGCTGGTGTCGGTGGCATTTGTGTTCTTGGGGCGCGTCTTGCCGACCTTGAGTTTGGCTTTCTGAAAATCCGCCCTTTTCTCTTTTTTCTTTTTGGCAGAAGACCCCATTGTTCCACCCTCACCCGCAGTCTTGGAACAGGACTACATGCACGCGTGTCAATCTCAGCCCGCGCGTCAATCTCAGCCCGCGACGTCGTTCTGCCGAGACCATCGAGGTTGTGGCTGCATTGGGCGGGATCGTCGGGGGAAAGGCGCGCTGGAGATTTTGCCGGTGGTCGGCGTCGGCGGCGTTGGTGAACGCCGAACGAACGTCCGAGCTTGGTGGCGGGCTGGCCGGGCTGGTACATAGACCGCAATGCTTCCACGAAGAGCAACCTGCCCTGCCGTCACTCTACCATGCAGCAACCGTCCCCGTCCGCAGAAACCGAGAGCTTGCTGGCCAGGCTTTCATCACGACCTGGCGTCCAGGGCACCTTGATCCTGTCCCGCGACACAGGCGCTATTGTGCGCAGCTCAGGCCTGATTGCAGACGAAGACGCCGAGGAGGAGTCTTCACGCCCGCAGAGTGCTGGACATGGCCAGGTCCATGGCATAGATGGCGACGTCCCCACCAAGGGTACACGGAAGGCTGCAGAGGTTGCGAGCTTGGTGTACAAGTTCGTGCAGCACACGGGAGCTATGATTGGAGAGCTAAACGGCGAGAGTGATGAAGCCAAACTACTGAGAGTGAGGACGAAGAAGAGCGAGATGGTCATCGTCCCAGGTAAGCCGGGGATGAGAATGCAGGAACTGCTGGATGAGCCCTCACAAGAATGCAGATGCGAAATTCCTTCTGGTCGTGTTACATGACACCCCCCCAGCTTGACTAAGCAACCTCGCAAGAAACATCAAGAGGTAGCTGACGGAGCAAGTCTCGTCTACTACGGATACGCTCGAATGTGCGAGTATTGATCATGGAGCGAGCTGTGTCGAGCTATTTTCGACGCAACTCGTGTTGAGCCGGCTTAGATCCGAACCCAGCGGAACTATGATGACACCGCCTACATAATACTACAAAGCACCATGGGAGGAACGTCGGCGAAGTGATGGCATCTCCCACAGCCGGACTAACTCTTACATTGGCGAGCAGCACCGAGCTTGTTGTGCAGAGGATGCCTGCGGAACCGAAGATCAAGGAGCGCCGGAAAGCCGATACCTCTTGCATTTCACCGATGAGCCTCGCTGATGTCGACATGATTCACATTGACGCTGTCCTTGTACCATCTCTCGGACTCGCTCAGCGCAACCTCGTCGCCGCTCATCTGACTTTTGCGCATGCGGCCGTCTTCGGCGAACGTCCAATCCGGAAGGATACAACGTCAGCGAGTGTCATTCGAGGACACGGACTACAGCCGCCTCCAAAAACTTAGCAGAACTGAACAGCCCTCTTATTGTTGGGGAAAGCGAACAACTCCTTTTGCAACTTATAATTCTTCTCCTTTTGCCATTTCTTGGTGAGAGATCCGACGATCACATCCGTCCCTACGAAGAAGCCATCTCGATTTCTCCACACTTCTCCAGTGGGCACGGAGCCGCTTTGACGTCAGTATCGTTGACTTGCCATCGCTGAGCTCAACATGGGTACATATGTAGTAACGGTCTTCCATCGCCGAAGCATCAGGCTGAAAACACTGCCGTCGTACGTGGTCTTGGCGCGGAGTTGTACCCGAGTACGGTCGTGTTGCGGTGCAGTCTCGTATGCTCTTCGGCCATCGTGCCGTCGTTTGCACCACGGCGCTCCGTATGAAGATGTGCAGACTCTTATTACCATCTTGTACATGCTGCTCGCCACGGAATTGTCCACGCTGAGCAACATGTAGTGACGAGTGCGCGTGGAACAAAAAAGATGAGGAGATCTCGAGTCAATGTGCAAAGCAACAAGCAGCGTGGGAAGGAGAAGGGAACGTTTCTCACGGCTCGAGGGCACAATAGCAAGCAATCGTCTCACATACCTGCTTCAGCCTTGCAAAGGGCACAGGCACAGACAAAGTCCCAAACATCGCGCAACCGATGCATGCGCTCCGAGACGCCCATGCCTTTCTCGTCTCCGCCCAAATACGTGATGCAACACTCCTCGCCCGCACGAATGTCTCTGGCGGCGTGAAACCCCCAGCTCCGGCCTGTGCGACGCTTGAGGATGTTCGGAGCGCAGGCATGGTTGAAGTAGCTTGCCGAGGGATACACGCCGTATCCCATGTATTCCTCGCCGCCGTCCTCGCCGCCTGCCCGAATGCCGAAGGCATTGTGGCTGCCGGCCTGCACGACGGCCAGACACAGCTCGAGGGACAGATGGGACAGGAGGCTTTCGGGAAGAATGGACATCAATTGTAGGAATGCTTGACAGTGCTGCTCCAGCTCGCGCGGGGTCTTGTATGGCGTCTCGTCCATGGCCAGACTCTGGACTTGATTGCGCCCTGGGAGTGGGCGTCGGTGAGCGAGGAGGACAGCGTCCAGGAGATAACCCAGGAGATCCGCATCCACGGAGCGGCTGACGTGCTGCCGGATGGCCTGCAGCCGTTTTCGCTCGTGCTTCGACAGAGGAGCTGCCGCACTCCGGCTCTGTCGCACAAGCTGGGCCTGTGCAGCCGCAGCCATCCAGGCCGCTTCGATGCCGACCCGTGACGGCTTCGGCCCCGACGGTGTTTCCTGGGCCGATGGGCGTCGTTTGGCGTTGCGGGCGGTGAATGCGGCGACCGTGCTCCATGCTTGGATGCCGATCACGCCCTGCTCGTGCTTCCACTCCGCCTGGCACTCGGCCGAACAGAAGTATTTGCCCAGATCACCGTCCCGCACGGGCAGCGTGCGGCCCAGACGCCACGCAAAGCAATAGGCACAAGTCTCTTTGCGGTACTCCTGGAAGACGACATGCGCCGCCGGCGGACCACTTTCGAGCACCAACGTTCCCGCAGCGATATCGCAACGCGCGATGACTCCACGGCCAGCGTCGGGGACGGCCGCGATCTCGAACACGTCAGACGCGGGCGGGCACATTCTCGACCAAGTTCATCGTGCGAGAGCAGCCGGGAGAACTCGGATTCGCCACCCCAACCCACCCCGGACGTCTGAGACCTGAGGCCAAAGCCGTATAGCAGGCCGTTCGCGTAAACTAACTACTACTCATGATCCCATGATCAACAACACTACAACACGATGCGACAACGACGTCTTCCGCGCACTCACCGATGGCTTCTGCCCGCGCACAAGGGGCGTGGGCCTTTTCGGTGGCACCGGAGCGACGGAGGCGCTGGAATGGTTGGCATGAAATGACAGGAATGTGGGCCGTGTGGTTGTTGATATTCTCAACGACCTCTACATGTTGCTCCTCCTCCTCCTCCTCCTACTCCTCAATCACCTTCTTGACACCCGCGTGGCGATTTTGAGCATATCACTTTCTTTCCCGAGATCGCCCATTTCGCAGGGGCATGGTGCGAGTTTGGACACGCCTCTTCGGGGACGTGGGCCTTCTGCTTGCCCTCGCCACCACTGCACGGTCCCAAGAGGCGCAGAACGGCCAGTATCCCGTCGCCACACAATCATGGAGATACCAATCCGGGTCATGTGAGGCCGGTCTGACGCCGGGAACGCCTGGCGATTCGAACGGGACGCTGGCGGACTCATATGGAGCTACTTGGCAGGTCAACTGCCACCAGCGAAATCTGCGGCCAGACCTCGGGCCGGTTGGAACCAATGGCAGAGGAATATCGGCCTGCTTCAGAGGTTGTGACAAGTTGCCCGGATGCGTCGGCTTCTCCTACTATGGAACTGTCGCGGGTCGGTGCTGTTGCTCAGAACGGCAAAGCCGCACATGACTGACATCTCTCCAGGCGCGACGGCTGGCTTTGGTCATTGTTTCTATCAGAGACGGAACCTCGTCAACTACGTCTTCGACAACAGCAGTACTTCCGGGTCCAATGCCTTTTATGCCGGCGCACACATGGTCCGAGCGAGTCCAGCCCTGCCCTGCCCGTACTACAACAACACCCAGATGCAGGATAACCAGGGCAATACGTGGGGCGTGAGTATCTCCCGTCAGACACATGCTACGCGCACGGTGCTGATCTGGCCACAGGTCTACTGCGGTTGGGGCGGCACGGGCACCGACATTACGAGTCAACGCGTTGACAACATGCATGAATGCTATGCTATTTGCAACGCCAATCCATCCTGCACACAGTTCACCTTCAACTACGGCGGGTCGGAGCCGAACAGCATCACTGGCTCCACTCTGGGTACGTGCTCGCTGAAGTCTGGATCGTTCTCGGGAGGTCCTGTCACCTACGCCCAGCCCGGGTCGGACACGGATAATTTCGCGTACCGCGTCAACTCGCCCGCGCTGACCGTCAGCCTGATCCGTGTATGTTCTCATTCCGTGTGAATTTTCGGCTTTCGCTGACGTGAAAGGCGCAGACAACCACCACGACGGTACCGTGTCTTCTCACTTTGTAGCGATGCCGACGTGAAAGCTGACCGTGCCAGACCTCCACATCTATCTCCACACCTACCTCCACATCTACGATAGCGTCGAGTTCGTCGAGTTCAGCTGCACCTGGTGGAGGCAACCCAGGCGCAGGAGGAACCAGAGTATGTCCCGAGGTTTTTGTTTACGGCCCAGTCGCCTTCTGCCAGTATTAAAGTCATCATTCACTGCACTTTGTCCTCTCCAAGTGTTTGTAGAGAACGTTAGCTAATTAATCTTGAAAGACAAGCTCGGCTTCTTCGTCCACAGGAGGCACAGGTACGTCGGCTTCTTCGTCCACAGGAAGCACAGGTACGTCGGCCGCATCATCTGCGGCCTTCACAGGAGTATGTACCACCGCCGGCGCGGTCCAGCCTACAGCGCCGGCCTGCCCGGGCGCCAACAATACTCAATTCACGAGTCCGTGTCGAAGTGTCTACACAGTTTACTGTGGATATGACAATGATCCGGGAAGCGTATCGAGCACAACGGCGTCCAGTTTATCGGCATGTATGGCCAGCTGCGATGCCTACCAGGGTTGTCAATCCGCAAGTCTTCAAGGAACGACATGCTGGATCAAAACTGCCTTCACCGCCCTCAAATCCCAAACTGGACTGGCCGTGATCGTTCGCACCATTCCACCAAATCAAAACTATGCAGCGCCGTACCCGGGAGGTACGGGGAACGCCTCGACTGGCTGTGGCAGTGCACTCCCGGCCGGCTTGACTCCAGATGGTCCAGCGCAGTCTGGAAGTTTTACTGGGCCAGATGGCCTCACCCGAAGCTACTTGATCCACATACCCAAGTACTATGATACGAACAAGGCCTCGCCGTTGATGTTCGGCTTCCATGGAAATGGCGCCACTGCTTCCACCGTTCAAGCCCAACTCAAGTGGGACGATCCTGTCTTGAACCCATATGGTATTGCCGTCTACGTGACGGGCATGAACAGGGGTTTCATCTCCAACCCGGATTGGGGTCCGACCGGAAGCAACTATCCCAACCTCGATGACGTTGGGTTCATGAAGAACTTCGTTCCGTTCTTGACCAGCAGCTTCTGTGTCGATACCGGTCGGATCTTTGCTGCTGGGCAGAGTAACGGTGGCGGCTTCGTCCAAGTCTTGGCTTGCGATCCATACATGAGTTCCGTCATCAGTGTTTACGCGGGCAGCTCGGCCGCCATGTACACGAATCAGACGTCGGGCGATCCCTGGACCGTTGAGCCCGTCAACACTCCCACGCAGGCTCTCTGCTCGCCCGCTCGCAACGATGTTGCCATCGTCGAGATCCACGGGCTGACTGATGCCACGATTCCATATGCCGGTTCTCCTCAATTACGTCGCCGCGTCGTGCCGGCCATCCCGCATTGGGCCACCAGATGGGCCGAACGACAAGGCTATAGCGGGATCAATGAAACCACCATCATCAGCACTGGTTCGAACGGTGTGACCCGGTATCGATGGGGCAACGCCGATAATCTCGGAATCATCACCCAGTATACCTTGAACAATTGTGGCCACTGCTTTGCCGACTCCAGAAATGGCCTCAGCGCGGCGCAAACCTTTATGGATTTCTTTTACGCCCAAACGAGCCGTTGGGGCACTGGACCGGTGCATGTCACCGCCTCAAGTAGTTGTCTGTTTCCCAGCGTGGTTTCTGCCAGCCCAAACCAACCCAAGCCGACCATTTACTGACGGGTTTGTCCGCAGAGTCTGCCATTTCCTCTGCCTCCCCTCCTCTCTCTTCCCCTAACCCTCTGGCTTCACAACTGCCAGCACTACGACGAGCACTACTACAACAAGCTCTACACCAACGTCCCCAAGCTCGTCGACATCCTTGAGCTCGTCAACATTCTCAAGTAGCACTTTGCATTCAAACTCGATTAGCTCGTCATTGAGATCGAGCGGTGCTGATAATGTGTCTCCAGGCGTCTTCACGTCCGCGTCTACGAGTTCGAGCTCATCATCCAGCACTAGCACTCTGCCTCCAACCTCGATTAGCTCGTCATCGAGCTCGAGCAGTACTGATAGTGTCTCTCCCGGCGTCTCCACGTCTGCGTCCACGACCTCTCGCTCGTCGCTCGGCAGCGCATTCAGCACAGCCCTCACCTCATCATCGGCGAGCTCCACACTCACCTCATCAACCTTGTCATCGATCAGCACTACTTCAAACTCTAGTGGCATTAGCTCCTCCACCACCTCTACCTCCGTTACGATGACATCCTCGAGCTCCTCGTCCAGCTCTCCCTCAAGCTCTCCCTCCAGCTCATATTCTTCAACCACAAGCCTCAGCCCATCGTCGTCGTCGTCGTCGTCGTCATCGTCTCCATCCGCTTCGGTTTCCAGTTCAGCTGCTCCAACCCCTGCCCTCGCTGTAACGACGACTACAATTACGACTGCAAGCTCCACAAACACCAGGACTACCACTAAGAGCACCACCACCACAAGTAGCTCCAGCAGCAGCGCGACTACACCTTCAGGCACTGCATCGAGCACACCATCTGCGTCGTCTCGCACCGTGGTACCCACCAGCTCATCAACCGGCACGTTTTCTTCTGCATCATCGACAGGTGTGGCCGGTAGCGCCACCGTGTCGTCGTCAGCTGCCGCTGTGACTTGGGCACCTCCCCCGTCTGCTGACCCCTCAACATCATCAGCATCAACAGGTGCAACTGCGACCACAGCGTCACACACCTACACGCCCCCTCCTGCTTGCCCGACAGGGACGGTCGAGGAGGTCTGTGGTTCTCGGGCGGTGCAAGACGGCTCCGTCTGCGATACGGGCAGCGCCGAGACCGCACTCAACATCACGTGTGGCTTCGCTTCCGTCGGGCAGGAAATCAGCGATGAAGAAGCGCAAGACTTCCTGCCACCACCATGGAACACTCAACCGTACACGCCACCGACCGCGCGCGCGAGCCCCGAGCGTCGAGTGGAGCGCAGAGGCGTGGCAGTGGCAGGGCGCTCTCTGGATCTCAGTCTTGCCGGAACGTGGAAACGAGTGCTGTTACCAGACACGGAGACGTGTACGCAGGCCTGCATGAGGACGCCTGGATGCGTGGGGGCGAATTACGTCGATTACAACTGCACTCTGCTGAGCAGCATCACGGGCACGACGGCTATGCCCGGCGCAGTCACACTCCAGCAGCTGCCCTTCCCCGAGCCTCCGCCTGGCTACGTGCCTCCCGAGACATCCACAAGCACCACGGGCTCATCACGTTTCGCCGGCCTTCCCACGACGGGAACGGCCGATACTACTGGTGGGACGGCCACGACCCGAACAACCAGCATCATGTGGACCAACAGTGTAAGTGCTGGATCCCTTTTGTTTTTGATCCTGACTCCGCTGACCGTGGCCAGACCACGACAATATCGAGGAGTTCAACGCCGAGTGGCTCTGCCTTCTCGACATCATGGAGCGGCGGCGCTTCGAATTCCAGTGCCGTGTCGAGTGCCTGGTCCTCCCTGTCGTCGGCGGATACGAGGGCGGCGTCAGGTGCGACGGCATCTGCGTCCCCAGCAGCATCCGGCATTTCCATCTCCTCGACTTCACGCCGCTCGTTCTCGCTTCCTGGCATCGTCACGCCGGCTTCTTCCAGCAGCACCGCCCGCGTGTCGCTAGCGCCAAGTCATTCCGTCAGCGGTGGCACTGGCGGTTCCGCCGTGGGTCCAGCACCAATCTACGGCAACTCCAGCCGCTCAACTGGATCGGCGTCGGCATGGACCGCTCCTCCCAACAGTGTCCCGGTCGGGTCAAACACGGCTGGGAGTGTCCCCGCCGGGTCCAGGACGTCTCGCGGAAGTGTCGTCGGACCAGCATCGACATCGGGTGCGACTGTTCCACCTTCCAGCAGCGGCGCGGTGGCTCTGCCTGGCGCATCAAGCTCTGTGGGCGCTGCCGCGAACCCAGCCGTCAGCGACGCGACGAGCGGTGTCCCCGGCGCTCCCACGTCGCCCCCCGCGTCGGGATCTCTGTTGCCGACCGGTGGCCACAGCGGCGCGCCAGCAGCGGCCAGCACATCGACCACGGGCGGCGGCGCATCCGGATCGATATGCCCCGGGCACGATGACGGCACGTACCATGCTCCGTCCGGCGGGTACTACGACGTCCAATGCGACACGGCCTATTCCGGCACCCGCTGGAACCCCGCCGCCGGCCTGGACGCCCGCCAGGCACCGCCACCACCACCGCCGCCACCCGCCCACGCCGACGCGGCCGCGAGCTGTCTGGCGCAGTGCGACCGCGCCCCCGCGTGCGTCGCGGTCAACGTCGGCCCCTCCGGCTGCACCCTGCTGACCTCCATCTCGGGCACCCAGCCTTCACCCGGCACCGTTGCGCTCCTCAAGACCGACGCGCCCGCCACTCCCCGCGTCGGAACCGTCACGGTCACGGCTTGCCGCGCTCGTGGCACAGGCACCACCACCACCACCACCATTTCCACCACTGCCACCGTCACGACGTGCGCCGCGGGCAAGACGCATCGCTGCTGAAGCGCGCGTAGCCGCGAGAGAGAGAGGGAGAGAGGGAGAGAGAGAGAGAGGGAGAGAGAGAGAGAAAAGGTGGAATTGTGGGATTGTGTGGTTCGACAGGAGGGAACATGCGGCTGCCGAACAAGTGGTCTGTCTGTGTGGCGAGAGACTTTTCGCCGCCGGCGGGACAGGGGAAGAATGAATGAACGGATGGATGGATGAATGGGTGGAAGGAAGGACACGGACTGGATGGGTGAATGGACATGGGAAGGTGGAGATCAATCACCATGGGCGACACATGAATCCACGTCTTCCCCACTCCCAACATCCCCCCTTTCCACCGAGCATGTGCGCGGGCGGGTGGTGGCATTGATTCACCATCTGCCGTTCCCTCCCAAGTCGGCGCCCGAGTCGAGTGCCGTTACGGACGTCGGCCGGGCCAAAAATGACAAAAGAAAAGGACGACCCGACTCGAACGGATGATTCTCCCGCGGAGAGGCTCGAACTCTCGACCTTGAGATTGGACGACAAGAGGTCGTAAAAGTCTCACGCGCTAGCCAATTGTGCCACGCGGGATCGTTCAGCAGACAGGGAGTCTGCGAACGCGACTGGAAGGCTGTGCCCTCCGTGGCTGGTGATTGGAGAGGCTCAGCAGATTGTTGGATATAATCCTCACCTTGTGTGAGCAGAGAGCGGCGTGGCCCTCGGCACGGCGCGGCGAGCCGATGAATCACCTGACTGTGACGGGCTGGAGGACATGCGTGGAAGACTGGCTGACGGGCGGGAGGAAATGGGTCGAGGAGTGACGGGCGAGAGGAAATCCTTCGCAGACCGCTTCTCCTTCTCGCGGCGTGGACGGGTGGTCATGTGGTGCCGTGAATGGCGGGGGCGGATTCCTGCGCCGGCGCCGGTGATGATGACGAGGCTCTGCTTCGGCGCCGTCGCTCCGCCGGACATGCAGACGAAGACGTCTTCCTCGCCGGGCGGCGCAGCATGTGCATCTGCGCCATCGCCATCGCCACCGCTCGGGGGCATCGATGTTCCGCGCGAATGCTGCTCCGCCTCGCTTGCCCATGCTGCCTCCTCCGCTGTGCGTGCGATGCGCAAAGCGCCTGACGCGAATCCGCCCGCCGCCGCTCCGCCCGCCGCCGCTCCGCCCCTTCTCGCGCGCCGTCCAGCAGCGCCAGGCCCCGTCGGCGCCATCGACACATGACGAGCTGGATGCGCGCTTCTTCTGGGCCAATTCTTTCCGGAACGCGCCGGAGAAGGCTGCAGGGCGGCGCCATGTTCGCTTGTCTTCGCCACCAGCCGCGCTGGACGAGGCCACGTCTCTCTCGGCCACGACCACGTCCCTCTCGGCCACCACGACCGCAGCAGGTGTCACAACCCCCCGCGCAACCGAAGAAGAACCACCCCATCGAAGACGGAAGCGGTTAAAAGCAGTGGCGGCGGCGGCGGCGGCGGCGACGACAACGGCGACGACGACGACGACAACGACGACGACGACGACCATCACAGATGCAGGCGGCGACGCACCATCACCGCCCGATGCGCGTGAAGCGCCATTACCGCCCGATGCCTCCTCCCAGCTCTCGCAACGCGCAGCTGCAGCACCAGCAAAGTCCATGCGACGAGCATTGTCGACATATCTGTCCCTGTCCAAGCCACGCCTGGCCTTCCTCGTCGTCCTCACCACCACCGCCTCGTATTCCTTGTACCCCGTGCCCGCCCTGCTGAGCACGTCGGTGACCGATGCGCCGTCGCTGAGCACCCTCACCCTGCTCTTCCTCACAACCGGCACATTCGCGCAGATCGCGTGCGCGAACACGCTCAACATGCTCTTCGAACCCACGTACGACGCCCAGATGAGCCGCACCAAGAACAGACCTCTGGTGCGCGGCCTGGTCAGCACACGCGCCGCCCTCACCTTCGCCATCGCCACGGGCATTCTGGGCACGGGCGTGCTGTGGTACGGGGTCAATCCCACCACGTCCTTGCTCGGCGCCGCGAACATTGCCATCTACGCCGGTGCCTACACCGCGCTGAAACGAATGCATCCGCTGAACACATGGGTGGGAGCCATCGTCGGCGCCATTCCGCCTTTGATGGGCTGGTGTGCCGCCGCCGGCCAGTACACCACCTCCTCCACCACCACCACCTCCTCCTCCTCCTCCTCCACCGCCGACGCATCCCCCGCGGCGGCCTCGGTGTGGGCCGACGCGAAACAACTGCTCTTCACCGAACAGGCCGTCGGCGGCTGGCTGATCGCCGCCATCCTCTTCGCCTGGCAATTCCCGCACTTCTTCGCGCTCGCCTACGGCGTGAGGGCCGAGTACGCCCGCGCCGGCTACCAGATGCTGGTGTCGACCGACATGGCCATGGCCGCGCGCGTCTCCTTCCGCTACAGCCTCGCCATGTTCCCCATCTGCGCCGCCCTGAGCTACTGCCGCGTCACCGACCCGGCCTTCCTGGCCACCAGCTCCCTCATCAACGCCTGGATGGCCAAGGAAGCCTGGCACATGTGGCGCCGGCGCGGCCGCCACGGCTCCGCGCGAGCCCTGTTCTGGGCCAGCGTGTGGCAGCTGCCCATCGTGCTGGTGCTCGCCATGCTGCAGAAACGCGGCCTCGCCGCCCGCATCGGGAATGCCGTCTGCGGGGAGCCGGGCGTCGTGCTGACGGAAGCCGCGTGAGGGCGAAGATGACGAAGAGGAAGAAGAAGAAGAAGAAGAAGAAGAAGAAGAAGAAGAAGAAGAGGAAGAAGAGGAAGGCATCACCATCCCGATTTTCTGTACCACCCGCCGTCCGGATCGCGAAATTTCCGGCCTTCTTCTCCTCCGTCCCGCCAGTCCCCCCATCTCCCATTGCGCCACACCTCTTTTCCCCCACCTTTCTCATTCACATCTCTCTGCTCTTCCTGACCCACCCACCGCACACCGTTTTTCCAGCTTTTCCCCGCCTACACACAAAACCTCTAGGCTGTGTGTGTGTGTGTGTGTGTGTGTGTGTGTGTGAGAGAGAGAGAGAGAGAGAGAGAGAGAGAGAGAGAGAGAGAGAGTGTGTGTGTGTGTGTGTATGACGTTATTTTCCGGAGAAATCGCCGCGCGCCCGCGTGGCGGTAAGGCAAGGCCATCGGCCGCTTCTTTCGCCGACCGGCCCCGCGTGCACCGAGGACGAACTCACTCACGCGCCGACACGGCTGCATTGCCGTTCACGTCACGTGACGAACACAACCTGGTGGAAGCCTGTGCTGTGCATCGGGGGGGGGGGGGCTGTGCATCTCATCTGGCGGGGGGGGAGGGGGGGCGCTGTGCTGTGCATCTGGGGCCGCGCCGGGCGTGGGGAGCAGGCGGCGGCGGCGGGGCCGTGAGGGTTTCACCGTCGCGGTGACGGGGTGGGTTTGACATGGTGGTTTTGAGTTCGGTCCCGTGCGTGAAAGGGGCGGTGCTGGCTTCACCGCCTCGAGAGTGACGGTGCCAGGAGCAGGAGGAGGAGGAGGAGGAGGAGGAAGAAGCCCTCGGGGCTCGCTCGTAAACTTCCCCGAACGTGGGAAAGAAGTCATTGCCGGCAGAGGCTCTCTCTCCTCCAGCGGCTCTGGGGCCCAACGGCGCTTTGTTGCCGCGGGCGCTGCACGAGGGAGGGCTGCGGCGGCACGGCACGGCACAGCGCAACGCCGCTCACGTGATAGGGGAGCAGGGCCGTGTCTGAGTGGGTATGCGATGTGCACATATCTGCCCGTGATCGATTCCGATGATGAGAGTGCGAGCCTCGTCCGCTCGATGGCCGGTGAGCAGAACGTCCAGTGAGAGTGGGTGACCCCCATTACTCTCGGCTCTTGGCCTTTCTCTCTTGCCACTCCTCGAGCAGCTTCTGTACCTTGGGACCCCAACATTCTTCTCCCTTCTCGAGATCCTCGTACTGCAATACATTCCCGTCGAGGTCGAAATTCGACTGCCTCGTTCGCGAAAGTTGGGCCATGGTCGCCAAAGATCCAACAGCGGCTCCCAGGTCATGACACAGTGAACGAACATAGAAGCCGGATGTGACCGTCATGCGCAGCCGAACTGCCGGTGCTGGACACGGCGATGATCTTGTCGGGTGCGACGGCTGAGAATGCTTGGTCTTCTCGCCACCACTGGACTCGGGCTTTGTAGGAGGAGGCTCGCGGGAGGGAGAAGGTTGAGCGTCGTCCTTGGGAGGCGGTGCTCCTTCACTCTCCGGTTGGGCGCCCGGAGCAGTTGACAGACGCTCGATAGTCGCCGTTAGAGCGCCGGAGCCTGCCGTAGAGCTCGCCATCTCTGCATCTGCTTTCGCTCTCTTCGGCCATGGCTTTGCCGCACCGCTTCCGGTTGCTTCTTCGGCATCGCCATCTCGTTTCCGTTTCGACGAGTCGTCCATGGTCCCGGCCGTGCCGGTCACCTCGCTGTTGAAATGTAGCGCTTGTTCGGCAAGCTTCTTCTCAGAGCTGTCAGCTTCGTGGTCCGGCCAGTGCCACTTGTGTGTGCCTCCAGGATACCACTCCACCAATTCCAATTCACTGACGTCGACGGGCCGCTCTTCAATCTTGAATCCATCGGGCAACGGCTTGCCTTCTCTCGCATACTCATACAAGCGCTTTCCGTGGACTCGGATGGCGGAAAAGATGGGCGGCGTCTGCACGCCCTTGCCTCTGAATTGCGCCAGTGCTTCCTCGACCACGTTCTCGGTGATGTGACTATATGGCTTGCGGCCTACGATCTTCCCTTGGGTATCGTAGGTGTCTGTGGCCGCACCAAACAGCATCACCGTTTCGTAACTCTTGGTACATTCTGTCGAGAAGTGGCCCAGCTCTTTGGTGCCAGCCCCAACGCCCAATATCAGCACGCCGGTCGCCATCGGGTCAAGGGTGCCGCCATGGCCGATCTTGACATCTGTGAACTTTCGGCCCTTCCACGCTCGCTTTTTCTGCTGGTTGTGCGACCGGGACCTGATGTGAGCTTGCTCGCGATCAAGCCAGGGTCGAAAGAGCTTTGACGGATTGAAATGGCTCTGCACGTCGCGAATGACCTGGGCCGAGCTGACGGCGGGCGGCTTGTTGATGGCTGCGACGGGTGTGAGTACAGCATCGACGCGGGGCGGATTCGAACCGGACCATACCGAACACGCCTTCGAGGATGGAGCCAGCCATTGCCGCGACGCGGCCAGAAGATGCTGATGTGGCTTGTGTGCACGATCGCCACAACATTTGACGACTGCCCATTGAAATCACGAGCAACAGTTGGCACGGTCTGCTAACTAACTATGACTAACGCATGTGAGGGCGACGGGTCAGCTCAGCGCGCCCCGGCAAATGTTTCCACGCTGCCGGCGCTTGCTGCCGCGACTCTGCGAGTTTCAATGTGCGTGCTTTGACCGGGGGGGAAGCCATGCCATGGGCGGTGTACGTCGAGGCCCCGTGCGAGCGCCGTGGGCGGTGTATGTCGAAGCCCCGTGCGCGGTGTATGTCGAAGCCCCGTGCGCGGTGTATCTCGAAGCCCCGTGGGCTCGATTTGACAGGCGTGGGTGGAATAGTTACGTGAGGACAGCCCGGCCGCGGACCAGGGGGCCAGAAGGGGTGTTTGGGGGGCGCGGTTGACGGGCACAGTCGATGCACTGAGGTAAATGCACTTGGTCAATGGAGCTGGCCGCACAAAATCCGGCCCAGGACGCTAGCCCCAAACGAAGGCCGAACTGGGGCGCAAGAAAGCAGGCTCCAGTCGTAGTTACATTCATCATCCGCTTCTGCTCCTCTGCTCCTCGGCTCTCTGCTCTCTGCTCTCTCCCCCTTCCGTCCGCTCTGCTCTCTCCCCCTTCCGTCCTCGTCCCCGTCCTCCACCACCTCTGCCTGGCCGTCCACTTCGCTTCGACTCCCTTCGCTTCGACTCCCTTCGCTTCGACTCTCCCCCATCCACGTCGGCGCCCGGGTCAGAAGCTGCCGTGGTCGGTCGGCGCACCAGCCACGCCGCTTCTGCGTCGCCCGCCTTTTTTCCTGTCCTGCTGACTGGGCACTTGTCGTCGCACGTCCTGGCCGTCGTCGTCGCACGTCTTGGCCGTCGTCGTCGCACGTCTTGGCCGTCGTCGCACCTCTTGGCCGCCGCCGTCGTCGTCGTCTTCTCCTCGCGACACCCCGTCCACGCAGCCATGATCGCCGCGGCATTATAGCACCGGCGGCCCACGTGGGTCATCGCAACACCGCAGCACCCCGTCTCTCCCTCGGCCACCCCGTCTCTCTGTCCACCACCCCGTCTCCCCCTCCACCACCCCGTTGCGCCCCGATCGCCACATCCACCCCTTGTCGCCGCCACATTCACCCCTTCCCTGCACCACCCTCGCCCTCCCGTGACGGCCAGGCACCGCCACCATGGATCTCCGCGCCACAACCCCGCGGTCGCTGCCGGCCGCCACTGCGGGCATGGATCAGTCACAAGAGCTCCTCGCCGCCGAAGTCGACGAACCCCCCGACGAACAAAAGCGCGCCACCACCCCCACCACCACCACCACCTGGGCGCCATCCATGTTGCTGCCGCTGCCTCCTTTCACCAAAGCAGACCCGAGGATGTTCGAGCGGAGAGAGTCGCTTTTGACGCGTCAGTTGCACTCCGAGACCGAGCAGACCGACGAAGAGGATGCTGCGCGCGCACCGGTGCGTGCTCTGAGCTGTCAGTCGACATGGAGCAACCCCAGTGTTGCGTCGACCGCCGAGCTCACCAGCGACGACGGCCATAGTGTGGCGAGCCCTGCGATTTCCCCACCGCTTCCCCCGACCCATATCATGTCTGCGATCCCCAACACCGACATGGCGTTGGGCAAGGAACCGACCATCCTGGGCCCGGACGAGAAATCGCCGGGGCCGGGCTCGGAGCATTCAGTCGAAGCGGGCTTGGGGAGAAAGCGGTGCATCTCGTTCGCGTGTGGTGGCAACCAGGACACCATGCCACCCGCTTCACAACCCAAGGAGACGGCGAAGCAGCCACCGGAGCCCGTGGCTTCGTCCGCATCGCCGCCCAAGCGAAAATGTGTGTTGACCTTTGTGTGCCCCACCCGAGCTGCAGCAGAATCCCGACCATCGTTGCACCGCACAATATCTGCCAAGCGCCATGGTAGTCCACCGCCTCCCGGGCGGACATCTGCCACGCGGAATGGCAGTCCACCACCTCCCGGGCGGACATCTGCCACGCGGAATGGCAGTCCACCACCTCCCGAGCGAATATCTGCCACGCTTGAAGCCAAGACACACCGCGGATCAGACAGCACCATCACACACGCATCACCAAAGGCGTCTCGCAAACTTCCAGTCGTCGTGGGGAACACTCCGAGGCCCATGACAGCTTCACACGCGCGCAAATTGTCCGATGACGATTCAGACCGGAGCACAGAAGCCATGCGATTCCACGAATTTGCCTCGAGTGACGATGAGCCTGAGGAATGGGTTCAGGAATCCACATGCCATCGCAGTCGCTTGACCGTCAACGACACACTCACCAAGGAGACCATTTTGCGCCAAGCGTGCGAGGAGGTCGAAGAAGAGGTCATCGAGGAAGAGAACGAAGACGACGACGACGACGAGCTCGATGATGAAGACGAGTCCAACGAGGAGGACGACGAAGATGATGAGGACGAAGAGGAAGAGTCCGACGATGGATTTCGCACCGACGACGAACAAGGCTTTGCCGAGTCCGACTCCGATGGTGAAGCGAGTGACGGTGACTGGTGGAGACCTGGCGGTGCTCTTTTGACTGCAGCAACCTCCACGGCCGGCCTTGCAGCCCACTCCAAGAACGAAGAAGATGTGCTGTCCTCGTCCGTGGGCTCGGCCGATTCAAACCACCTCCCACCAAGAACGTTACTGAAAAAGACACGTCGCAGGCGTCGTGCTGGCGCTGTCCCCATCCATCCACGGCCCGAGGCAGTTGATCTGCCCGACTCGACAGATTTCGTCTGCGGAACCCTGGATGAGGACAAGCCTCTGGAGCAAGCCTTCATCAACCATCGGAAGGAGCGTGAAGCGGCCAAGCACAAAGCTCGACCTCAAGACATCGATCCGACCTTCCCTATTTCGGGCCCCGAATTGGATGAAGAGGACGATGAGGATCGCATTGATTCCGAGGACAGCGATCGTGAGAGCTTGCTGCACGGCAAGCTGGACGACCTGGACGGAGACAACACTCTCCGTCGCAGACCATCGCACGGTGCTCCTGGCCGGACGAACACCCATCATCGCTCCCCACCACCGCCAGCTCGTCGTGGCTCCCCCGCGCCGAGTGCTCGGAAGCGGGTTCCAACCAACGCTCGGTCGCCACCACCACTGCCCACGACCAAACGCAGTACTGCTCGCTCTCCGCCGCCACGCAAGCTCTTCGGACATTCGCCCAAGCGCAGCCGTTCGCCCGCTCCGCTCACCATGATGACTTCGCCACCGAATACCCGACGAGCCTCACCCACAGCTTTCCACGCGGGCGTGACTGCCAACGTGCTGGCCGGTCGTCCGCAGCTGACCCACACTTCGTCGCTGCCTCGTGGCGGTGGCTTCCACCTCGGCAAGCTCAACGGCTACCGCATCGACGACGGCGAAGGCACCGACACGGCCGACCACGTGCAGGCGGCCGAACATCACAAACGCGGTGCCATCGACATCTACAAGGGCCTGGAGAAGAAGCGACAACGTCGCAAGGAGAAGATGCACCAAAAGGCCTGCGCCAAAGCCGCCGCCAAAGCGGAAAAGACCTACCGCGTCAAGCCCGGCAAAGGCGCCGAACGCATGCGCGAGCTCGGCCTCGAATTGCAGCGGTATCGCGGCAAAGGAGAGCACATCCTCTCCATGTAACTCGGCACTCGCCATTTTCTCTTCTGTGCGCGCCACGAGCCCAGCGCCGCCGGCTCGGTCCCGGCACATTCACGTCCCTCTGCTTCCTCAGCACGAGTCACGTCTGGTCGCTGCGCCGCTCGCTCCCATTCCCCCCCCCCCCCCCCCCCCCCACCTTACTTCCCCGTGTGGCGTGGCATTTCTGGTCTGGGACGAGGCGTCTTGTAGTTTTGTAGTTTTGTAGTTTTTTTTTTTGTTGTAACTAGTTTTTTTTTTTTGTAGTTTTTTTTTTTTCCCGACTGCCATGAGCGTTCTTCTCGTTACTCCGCACACATACACACACACACACACACACACACACACACACACACACACACGGTGTACACATACACTTTTTAGGGGGGGATCGAGGACCTGGACGAGATTGTTCAAACTTGACTAGTTCGCTCCGCGAGTGACATTTTCCCGCCTCCTCCCCCCCCCCCCCCCCCCCCGCCCCGCCGAGAGGAGAGCACGACGTTGGGCATCACGCTCCGGCCTCTCTGCTGCTGCTGCCGCTGCTTGCTTGCTTGCTTGCTTGCGTGCCGGGGAGATTTTGTCTCCCCGTGTAATTAAGTCACTCGTGAGTGATTGATTGACCAACTGACGACGTCACTGTCGTGTCGCCCATCGGCATCACGAGGGTTGGAAGTGAATTGACAAGACGGCGGGAGGAGTGGCGAGACTGGCTCGCGCGCACGAGAACCAAACCAAAAAAAAAAAAATTCTCGTTCGTGGGCTCATCGTGCAGCGTGCCGGGCCGGCGGGAACGACGCCGACCATGGCCGCGGGACGGCGAGGGGGGGGAGAGATGGATGGGGTGAGGACGAAACGTGCAAGACCAGTCGTCAGCCGTGCGATGGAGGGGGGTCTAGTACAGCTTGTCGAGTTTGCTCAAAAGTTTGCCCACCGTCTTCTCCGCCTTGCCCACGCGGTTCTGCAGGGGGCTGCTCACTTTGGCTTTGCCGTGGGGAGAGGTGTGGGCGGCGGTGGTCGGCTGTGCGGGGGCGAAGTCGGCCTCGGTGGGTCGGTAGAGCTGGCGGTGCATGTCGCCGGTGTAGGCCGCCGGGTGGGTCGTGGCGTTTCGGTTCACGGCCGCGGACGAGTAGGAGTCGCCGTAGCCGCTTGGGGGGTCTTGCGGTTGTGGCTGATAGGGTGGAATGGGAGCGGGAGGCGGCATTCCGGGCGAGTTGACCGGCGTGTGGCCCGCGTAGGCGGGTGGTGCGGAAGGAGTCGGTGGAAGGTGGGGGTGAGGAGATTGGTGGTTTCCGTACTGCGACGGGGAATTATACGACGCGAACTGCGTTGGCCCGGGGACGGATGCATATGTCGATTGACGATGAGATGAAGTGTGGTTGGGCGGAGGAGATGCTGGTCCAATCGTGCTAGCTGCCATAGGACCGAATGATGGTGTCGATGTGCTCGTTGGAGGAGACTGGGCCGGGGGCGGCGGCATGCTGCCAGAGTATGTTCTCTGCGTGTACGAGGGTGCACCTTGAGGTGGGCCGGGCATTGCTTGTGTTGAAGGCCCATGGAAATGTGCGTGTTGTGGAGTCGTTTGAGCCGAGCTCTGGAACACGCCTGGAGCCGAAGCATACTGGGGGTTCTGGGGCACACCGCCATATGACTGAGGCGCTTTCAGCCCCGTCCCTGTGCCATCGTCGGGAGGAGGCGGTGTCTTTTCCCTGTACTGCACCGGCTCTGGTGCAGCGGGAGCAGCAGGATTGTAAGCCACAGGCACGGGCTTTGGCGAAGCAGCTTCGCCTTGCGCAGTCGGCGGTCCAGGGAAAGATTGAGCAGAAACGGTGCTGGCCGTCCTCGGAGGAAGACTTGTTTCTATGGCTGTCGTCTCCAGCTGCTGCACCACGGGACTCATCGAGTCTCTGTGCTCGGAATGTGGAGCGCTCACTCCTGGGGCGCCTTCCACATCCAGTCTATCCGCTGGCATTGCGTTTTTCAGATGCCGGAGAAAAGTTGCCGCGTCTTTTTCGGTCCACAGGTAGATGTCGACGGCGCGCAGCTTGTACAAATTGTCCGGCTCGTGGGGGGCGTTGTAATCCGGCAGGTGCCATGTTGACTGGTCGGGCACAGCATTCGGATTGACCGCCACGGACACGAGATTTGGCTGCAAGTGGCTGTAACGTACGTCCACAGCGTGTAAGTCGCCGCAAAACGCGTCTTGGTGTGGCGTGCCGGCATGGTTGGCGACCTCGAGCTTGGACCGACCCGAGGCGGGGTTGTAGAAGAGATAGACGTAGCTGCGCCTGTCGAAGCGATGGTGGGAAGGCCGAGCGGCAGGATGGCCGAAGTAGTAGTGAACGTCGGCGAAGCTGGACACAGTCAGTGGCTGCGTGCCATGTGCGAGCGCTGCGGTGCCGTGCATGATACATGATACAGCAGCATCGAGCCGACATGACACTCACAGCGTCGTGAGCAGCTGCTCTCCCGGACCCGCGGGCATGTTGCTGTTGCTTGCTGCTCGCCACGGATCTGCACTCTCGGCGGCCATCGACACTCCCAGCGGGCATCGACACTCTCAGCGGGCCTCTGCACCCTCGGCGGCGGGCATCTACACCCTCCGCGGCCGCCGTTCGCGCGTGTACAGTGTGTCGAGGATGGCAATGTAAGCCCGAGCCGTTTCCACCACGGCGCCCAGGTACGCGGTGGGGAGGGTGTGGGAGGCGCAGACCACGAACCGGAGGGCCAATGTTTTGCAGACGAGTTCTGCCACGAGGGCGGCGAGGCTGACAGCCATGGCCCCGGGCAGACGGCCATGGCCCCAGGCAGGCCGCAGGCTGGCTGCACGATGACTGCCCAGCTCCAGCTCCAGCGACTAGACTACTGCCCAGCTCCCGCGACTAGCCCAGACTGCTCTAGACTACTGCCCAGACTGCTGCCCAGCTCCCCCGCGCATGGCATGTGAGATGAGATGGATGGCGGCTGGAAAACCAATCACTGCGGCGGAAGCATGACGCTCTGCGCTGCCGAGAATTCTGCCCGGCCGCAGTCGGCCACATCCAGCGCGTGTGCATCATCCATCCTCATAGCACTCCTCACCGGCCATGTCTCTCGTGAACCTCGCCCATGTCTGCTCGCATCTGCAAAATGCCTCGCTCGCACGACTCGGCCTCACCTCGATACCTTACACGAAACTGCATCTGTCGCTGGCGCTGCTGCTGCAAAAACAAGGCTTCTTGTCACAGGTCAGACTTGGTGGGCCGTCTCCCCCGGCCTCCGTCTTTGGTCACGGTCCACGCGACAATCATTTCGTGACCAACCACCCTCACGGTGCCGCTGAGCGAAATCAATTCTCGCCGGAAGCAGCGTTGGCAGCGGTGGTGCGAAAAGGCTACACAGCAGAGCAACTCGCGGAAGCGGGATACGGACGAGAAGCCATTGAATTCGCCCAAGAGCACGGTCGGCGGACAACGGAAGATCTCGAGAAAGCCGGGTGGCCTCAGGAAATAGCGCGCTTTGTCAGTGATATCCGAGCGCAGACAGATGCATTGGCGGAAGAGCGGGAAGGCCAATACCTCAAGCGGCGAGAACAGCACGCTTCCAGAGTCGGATCCCGCCCCTCACCACCACCAGCCCAAGAATTCGACGCCAGCGCGGGGAGAACGGCTGCGGAACGACGCGAGAAGGTCGAGGAGGAAATCCTTGCCACCCTGCCCGCACAGCGCAGAGAGATATACAGACTATACAAGGACGTGCCGCGAGAAAGCCTCCTGCGTACGAAATTTGATCCGGACACGCTCCGCTACATTGCAGGACGACATGGCTTCCTTACGGAGAGGGAGCTCAAACTACACGGCATCACGATCGAGGCAATGGGTCTGCGCATATCGAACCAGACCATAACTCTCCCGGTGGACGACTACCAAGATCCGGCACATATGGAGACGGAGGGAGTCGTGACACAAGAAAATCGAGCTTCCCGACGATTGTGGCTTGGTTTGAAGTACTACGAAAGCCTTCCAGTCCTCAGCAAAGCGAAGATGGTTTCCAAGCCCAGCAAGCGCATATGGCTGAACAGCAGAGAGCTGGGCCGAATCGTGAGAGGAAGCCAGGCGGGAGAAGTCAAGGCCTTGACCCGGGTTGGCGAGATCATGGCTGTCCGCACGGTCAGAGGTATTCTGGAAGCCCGGGAATGCGTGGAAAGACAAGTTGGAGGGATGCCATTGTGCAGAGTGTGGTAGGCAAAAAATCAGGAGACGCTCCTACCGCTCGATAGCGCACGGAAACGACACAGTCGGCGTCCAATGGCCATCATCGGCGGTTGATGCGGGACCACAAGGAAGCCCGGTGGCAAGGGCCGGGGGCGCTCGAGGCCGCCGGTGGCAGCGTGTGGCACAGCGCAAGGAACGTCGAGCTCCTGAGTAATTCGATCGACATTTCATGCGGAGGCCGTGTCGGCGTGAGTCGATACAAGCTCGTGACGCGATCTGTGTACCACCGCGGGGCTTGTGTATGTAACAAAGAACAAACGTGCGCGCCAGAGCACCGTCGCGCATGTGCGGGGGCCATCTCTGGTCGGGAACATTGCCAAGTTTCGAAGTGAGATCTTGTGGTCGGTTTGGGCACTAACGAGTTGGTGTTCGAATGGAAGACGCCGAATGCCACATTTCGGCGTCTTCAGCACACACACGCGCCCACACGCCCACACGCACACACCCGGGCACTCTGTCTCGCGCGAGCCGTTTCGCCGTGCTCCTGCGCCACATCGACATCGACCCGCGAAGCGCAAACACACGCGTGCTGGACGCGAGTAAGTGCCTGCGCGCGCGTCGTTGCTGCCTTCATCTGCGCTTATCGCCGGCGCAAACGGATAGGCGGAGAGTGGCTGACCGTCGTATGACTGGAGCAGATTCCTCCGTCACCCGGTCGCCTCCTTCCTCCCAGAGCAGCACCGGCAACAGCAGCGACACCACCGCCACCGCCACCACCACCACCAACAACAGCACCCGCAACAGCAACAGCAGCCACAGCAACAGCACCCGCAACAGCCATAGCCACAGCACCAGCTCCACCGCCGCCGCCGCCGCCGCCGCCGCCACCGCTCCCGCCACGGCCCCTGCCACGGCCACTGCCACTGCCCCTGCCACGGCCACCGCCGCTGCCGCTGCCATTGCCATTGCCATTGCCATTGCCATTGCCACGGCCACGGCCACTGCCATTGCCACGGCCATCGCCGCCGCCGTCGCCCCCGCCATCGCCCCCGCCGTCGCCACTGCCATCGCCGCCACCCCCCTCGACACGCCGCCGTCCCGAAAGCGCAACTGCAGAGCGTCATTCGCCCCGCCATCAGTCTGGATCGCAGGAAGGAACACGAGTCTCCTCCACCCGCGCATCGTCCCATCACTGGCGGAGCAGGCCACCACGTCCATGCCAAAGGCGCTCTGACCGCGTCCGCCCAGATCCACTGTCTTGCTTACTTGGCGAGACTCTTCCGTCCTCCATAGCATTGCTTGGGCTGCGAGGGCCGGCGCGCGCGCATCCGCAGAGACGACACCCCCCTCGTCGTCATTGTTATCCTGTCGCCCACATCAGGCACCCCCCATCCTTTGAGCGCAGGTCCAGCCTCGCGTGATCGCGGCGTGTAGAACACCGGCGCCGTCATGGGCAACCAGCCATCCAAGGAGAGGGATGGCAGGGGCAAAGGTGGCTCGGAGACACCCGCCGGGCCCAGTCTAGACTCGTACCCATCATTCAGCAAATCCGACACCAAGGAGTCGTCGCGCTCCTTCCGAACCGCTCTGCGCACCAAAATCCCCGGCAAGGCGTCCACCGACAGCCCGCGAGCGAGCAGCAGCAACCTGGCCGGTGTGGAGTCGACCACGAGCCTGGACAAGACAGATTCGCAGTCGGTCAGGTCCGCGACGAGTGCCAAGTCTGGCAAGCACAGGGCGTCCGCATCCATCTCCGACACACCGCGACAGGGCAGTCTCGCGGACCCAGACGAACCACAACCGCCGCCCTCGCCAACCATGTCTGCCACCGTCGGAGCTGGTCACAGCGAGATTGAGGAGGCGCGGCGAGGCGGGGAGGTCGATGCGGTCTCGGATGCTCCTCCACAAGGGAACATCCATCGGTCGCATAACAAGGAGCCCACCGAGTCCATTCTGGTGAAGCGAACGCCTGACGGAACGGAGCAAGCGCAAGGTGCCCCCGCCGCTCTTGCTGTCGCCCCTTCGGATCCGGAGTCTCGATCTCCTTCCACGTCGGGCGACATGAACATCGGCGCCCTGAAGCCATCCGATCTGGACGACATGATCAAGCGGCTCGTGGATGCAGGCTATGCGGGCAAGGTCACCAAGACTGTCTGCCTCAAGAACGCCGAAATTACTGCCGTCTGCAATGCCGCTCGCGAGCTCTTCCTCTCACAGCCGGCGCTTTTGGAGTTGTCGCCGCCCGTGAAGATTGTTGGAGATGTCCATGGGCAGTATACCGATTTGATCCGCATGTTTGAGATGTGCGGTTTCCCGCCGAATAGCAACTACCTCTTCCTGGGCGACTACGTCGATCGGGGCAAGCAGAGCCTAGAGACAATTCTTCTGCTTCTGTGCTACAAGCTCAGATTCCCGGAGAATTTCTTCTTGCTCCGAGGGAACCACGAGTGCGCAAATGTCACGAGAGTCTACGGTTTCTATGACGAATGTAAGCGCAGGTGCAATGTCAAGGTGTGGAAGACCTTTGTCGACACATTTAACACTCTCCCCATCGCCGCCATAGTGGCCGGGAAGATCTTCTGCGTGCACGGAGGGCTCTCACCATCGCTTTCACACATGGACGACATTCGTGGAATCGCACGGCCGACTGACGTTCCTGACTATGGATTGCTCAACGACTTGCTGTGGTCCGATCCTGCCGACATGGAGGCAGACTGGGAGGCCAACGAGAGAGGTGTTAGCTATTGCTTTGGAAAGAAAGTCATCATGGAATTTCTGCAAAAGCACGATTTTGATTTGGTGTGTCGAGCACACATGGTGGTCGAGGATGGCTACGAATTCTTCAACGAGCGGATCTTGGTCACCGTTTTCTCCGCACCCAACGTAGGCCAACCCGTTCCACATCGCCGGGGAGATGACGATGGTGCTAACACGATGACAGTACTGCGGCGAGTTCGACAACTGGGGTGCGGCCATGAGCGTTTCGGGGGAACTGCTGTGCTCATTCGAGCTCCTCAAGCCGCTTGACTCCAGCGCGCTCAAGAATCACATCAAAAAGGGCCGCAACAAACGCAACAGCATGCTCAACAGCCCTCCCGCCAACCAGTTCCCGCAGAGCTACTGATTTGATCCGGCAGAAAACGGCACGCAGGAGGGGGGGGGCAACGGAGGTTGGGATCCGTCGAAACTAATGCACACAGCGCACCACGCTGGCTCATTCGCTCGCCAACGTCTTCCATAGAGGCATCCGCAATACAGAGAGACATTGAGAGTGGAGCCGGTCCGGACCGCGTTTCGACCATCCATCCGGTGGCTCCTTTTGATCATCTTGAATTCGCGCCATGACTCCGCTCAAAAGCCACGAGGCCAACCCCTCAGGCTCCGGTGTCACGACCGCATCATTTGCACGCTGCATGGGGAGAGGCGCAGGCCCTGATGTATTCACCATTGCCGACGCTGCTCCCGACCTAGAGACAGCCCCACAGTTTCGGGGGATGGGGGGGGATGGATGGGGGGGGGGGGGGGGGGGGGGGGGGGGGGGGGATGACAATGGACGCTGTACCATCTCGGCCTCTCTCTCTGTCTCTCTCTCTCTCTCTCTCTCTCTCTCTCCCTTTTTTTTTTTCTTCGGCCAGCATCGTCGATCCGCCCACCCACGGTCCTGTCCCTCTCTCGATGCGGAAACGCGAGAGGTTGCGGCCACTCCTGATGATGATGACTCCGACATTGCGAGAGCGAGCGCGCTCGCCCTCTCTCTCTCTCTCCCCCCCCCCCCTCCTCTCACACCCGTGTCGCTCGCTTCCGGCCGTGCCGCCCTCACTACTACTCCTTGCTATACCCCCCGGGTTTCCCGTCGTTTTGGAGAGAGAGAGAGAGATGGCTGTGTGTGTGTGTTTATGGTTCTCGTTTTACATCCCCCCCCCCCCCCCCCACTACCGTTCCCGTCTCCTTCGTCAGTTGGAGCACGGTTCTCAGCGATGCGATCGTTGACTCCGGTTTCCCTTTCCCCGCATCACCGGGTCGGAATCAATGGGTGGGGTCGAAGGCATTGTATGGAGAGCGAATGTGAGGGGGGATTTTTTTTAAAAAAAAATGTTTTTTGCTGGTGGGTCATGCAAACACGAGCTGGAGCTTTTTGGTTGGTTGGGGGGGGGGGGGGGGGGGGGGGGGGGGAGGAGGAAAACGATGAAAGAGGATATATATAAAGAGAAAAGCATGTTCTGCTCGACGCTCTTCCACGCCGAAGAAGAAGAAGGCCACGGGGCTGGCGGCTCGTCAGGCTCCCGGGGAAAAAATGCAAATCGGCGGGGCCGTGTGCTCATAGCACGAGGCGGCCGGGCTCTTTCTCAAGGACGAGCTTCATCCTCTCCAGGAACTCGGCCGCTCGGCTTTCGTCGCCGGGCTTGGCGGAGACGGAAAAGATGTTGTCGTCGGTCGAGATGCCAGCAGGGACGACGGCCGGTCTCGACACGGTCGTTTTGGTCCTGGGTGCTGCCAAAAGGTCGATGATGTCGGCTTTCTGGGGGGGTGGTTTGGCGGAGGTGAAAGGTGCACGAGATATGCCGGTGATGAGCGGGAAGTAGGCGCCGTTGCGAGAGGGAGGGACTCGGTCCAGGCCGAGGATCGAGTTGAAGAGGTCGTCTGCGCTGGGTGTCCGGTTCTTGCTGAGGGGCAGGTCTTCGTTGGCCATTTGGCTCGCTCGCGCGATGAGCGTCGACAGGGGGATACGGACTCCAAGTGCATCCTGCACCCGCTTCTGTGTCGCGATGACTTGCGAGAGTGATATGCGAAGGCTGATTTCCGTCTCCTTGGGCGGTTCAGGCGCAGCGGCTTTTTCAGCCGCCTTCGGCTGTTCTGTTTTGGCCTCGGCTTTCTTTGCAAGCACAATATTACTGAGGTCCAGTTGCGAAAGCTTCTTCAGTCGCTTGGAAGCTTCGGCGGGATAGTTTTTGCTAATTTTACCCAGATATGCAAGCACATCGCCCTTGAGTAATCGTCCTTGTGGTCCAGATGCTGGGATGCTGTCCGCGTCCTTGTCCGACATGCCGTGCTGATGGAGTATGGCTTCCACAGATGGGTAGAGGGGATATTTGCCAGCTGGTGGCGCGCCCAACCGCTTTCCTTCCTGCCCTGCCTTCTGTGCGGCCTTTGCTGCGGTCTGGCCGTGGGTCTTCTCTCGCTTTGGAGCTGGCTTGCTCTCTTCCCCTTCGGCCTCCTGGTTGGGCTGGTTTTCCTTCTTGGGCTGGTTTTCCTTCTTGGACTGCGGCGCACTCTCCTCCGTGGGCATTTCCAGAGCGCTGATGTCGTCACCTGCCTCAGCCAATACCGCGATCCTCTCGCCAACCTGGATGCCTTTGCTCCCGTCCGGCTTCGTGATTTTCATGAGGATGCCGTCGTCCTGCGCCTCCACGTCCATAGTCGCCTTGTCAGTCTCGATCTCCAGAATCACATCTCCGGCCGTGAAGGAGTCTCCTTCCTTGAGTCTCCAGGACGCGATGTTGCCCTCGGTCATGGTGGGGCTGAGTGCAGGCATGGCGTAGTTCTGGGCCGCCGTGTCTCTTTGCGAGGCACGGAAGCCTGCGCATGGCGTATTAGAAGTGGCCGTCGGTGATGCTGTGCTGGCTACACATTACCTCTCCGCGTGGCCGTCCGAGGCGCATACCTGCTCGCCATACGTGCGACAGTGCGCGCTCCACCTGCGACCCCCGCCATTGCTACTGAGCTCTCTGCGATAGATACGTATGCTCGAGCGGTCGGGAGCAATGGCACGTCCTCATGTCCTTCCACGCGGCCCGAAAGCTGAGCCCCGAAAATCTCCGAAGCTGCTTTCTATAGCACGCCACTTTACCGTGTAACACCGTGCCACCGAGCAAGTCAGGACCAAATTGTCCACCGAGCAAGTCAAATCGTCCACCGAGCAAGTCAGGACCAAAATCCTCCACCGTCCGCCATGGCCAGTGGTGTGCGACTGCTGCTTCGCCTTCCACCCGCCATCCGACAGCAGGTTGTCGCTTGCGAAACAGCATGGAGCAATATATGTCTTCACAGCCAGCATTGCCCGTCAGGATCCATTGGCCTCCACCAAACAAGAACCTTCTCATCACCCTCGTGCCTGGCAAAGAATAAGCAGAATGTCTCCAAGAATGCGCAGCCTCAAAAGCCAACAGTTCAAGCGCACAATCTACCCAAGGCTGTGCCACCTCTCAAATTTGCGCCTGGCTCTGCTCCACCTACCCCCAACTCGCTCGCAGCAAAGCCAGGCACAGCTCCAGCGCCTCAAACATACTATTCATCGCAATCGGACTGGATCGGCACACGCTTCCCGAACACTGAGCGGGTGCTCCTCTACGTAGCTCCCCGCCACGGAGGATTTTTCGCCCTGGCCATCATGAGCGGCATGACCTTCCTCGTGGGGAGCTACAACTATGCGCAGACACTGCTCAAAGATGAAGAGGGCAAGCCGAAAACCCCATGGTATGTCAAGGTCCTCGGTGGTGTGCCGACATTGGCATTTGCCGTGATTGGAACCGCGTTTCTTCTTGCGCCGATCAAAGTCATCAAATCTGCAACTTTGGTCAAGGCTCCCGGTGCCCCGACGGTGGCGCGGAACGCAAAGCTCAGGCTGGAAATCAAGCGGGTCATGCCCTTTGCGAAGCCCGATGTCATGGAGATTGCCCCGGACCAGCTCATCTTAGACCGCAATGTGCCACAGGCCATGAGCGATGTCAAGTTCACGAGCTATCATCTCCGCGATCACAGGCACTTCACCGAGTATTACTTCTCTGGCGAGCTCGAGAAAAAGCACGGCAGTGCGCTGTCACGATTGAATCGAACGCTGCTGAATGCTTGGCCGTCGCTGGTGAAGAACACCAAACGGATGTTCTTGAGAGATCAGATGGCTTATGTAAGGATCCCGGGCAATGGCAATTACAAGCTGGACCTTCAGGGCAGCCACATGCTCGACAGCGGCAATGTGCTCTCGAAGATCACCAAGGAGGAATACGCGGACCGAGGCGTGGCGGGGTGGATCAGGTCCATTGGTGGTTGAGAGCAGATGCCATCGCACACAGAGCGATGGCATCTGATGCGTTTTTCTCGCTGGAGAAGATCACATTCAGGGCAAACGGTCACCGGTGCGGCAACGGTCCGTGCCGCTTCGAAGGAAGTTGGTTGAGGTGCGGCAGGGAGCAAGGACCAGCCCCGCGGCAGGAGCCGCGGCCAACTCGCACTTCACAAAATTCCTTCTTCTTCTTCCTTTCTTTCTTTCTTTCTTCAATGACCCTCCTAGTCAAAGCATGTACGTCCGATTGGCACCCGGCGCCGGCTGCAACGACCCGCGCTGGCGAGAACGACCCGCGCTGACTGATGTGCAGATGATGAAAGCCTGGCGTGTAGCAGATGAGCTGTCTTCCAGTCTTCCCACCCCAGCTCTCCCTTTCACGGGCTCAAGGGCGAAGGTCGGGGCTGGAAGTAGCATGATATCTGCGTCCGGCACACCCTCCCTTGTTACCTAACGGACGCGAAGAAAGGCATCTCTGACCCTGTTTTCGACTAGCGAGGAACTCCGAACATAGCATATAGTTAGTGATACGTGTCATGCAAATGCTCGACCGCACTCCGCTCTCTCATCTCACTTTTCCCTGGTTGACCATGACATCCGCCATCACGTCGATCCCACGCCGAACCACCCAGCATCCCGGCGCGCGCCGCAGGAGGCCAAGATTCCAACCGCGCCCCAGGGAATCCCTCCGCCCCGTCGAACTGTTCGAACGTGGAGGGAACCCGCTCAGCCATCGTGACCCATCATCCCATCAAGCTCGCAGGAATGCCACCAACCCAATCGATCCGTGCACGAGCACGGCAGGGAACGGAACCGTGAAATCACCACGCAAGTGAGCAAACCGCCACGACCACCTCGCGACCCAGCCGAAAGATGTCGAAATCCGTCGCGTGCAACCGGCCACAACACCCGGGCGACGCGGTCGACGGCCGGCGATGGAACGCGCGGAGCGAACGAAAACGTGAGCGAGCCGATTCCACCCAAACGCCCCCCCCCCCCCCCCCCCCCCAAGGGGAAGACGCGCGGAGCGCTTTCTCGAAAAAAAAAATTCTCACCGGAAAAGGGCAGGTGGCGAAAAAGAAGAAGAAAAAAAAACACATTTCACCCGCGACGCTCACCCGACGTTGACACAAGGGACCATATCATCACCTCACCAATCCGGACGCATGGCGAAGACGTTGGCAAAAAAAAAAAAGAAAAGAGAGAAGCCGGCTGGCTGCTCTGGGGTGGTGGATCACGCACGGAAGGGAAAGGGTGAAAGGGCGAGGAAAGGTGAAGGTGAGGGGGGGGGGGGGGGGGGGGGGGGGGGGGGCGGTGCAAAAGATATCTCTCTCGATCTTCACTCGCCCTTCTTGAGGGAGGAGAGGAGCTTGCCGAAGAAGCGGCCTTTTCGGGGCTCGGCTCCCTCCTCGGCGCTGCCGCGACTGCCGGGGGCGCGGCCGCCGGCGGGGTCGGCACTGGTGCGCGGAGTGGCCAGCACCGCGGCGCCCGGCAGCCTCACCCCCTGCTCCACCACCTCACCCAGACTGAACTCGATCTCCTCCCTCTCCTCCATCCTCGCGTCCCCGCCCGCGCGCAGCCAGCGCTGCCGCGGGGCCGGGCGCGCCTCGCGTGGCGGAGACGGCGGTGCGGCGACGGGCGGGGGCGGAGGCGGGGGAGGGGGAGGGGGCCCGCCGGCGGGAGGGGGACCGGGCACGAAGGCCGGATATCTGCCTTGCTGCTCCCCCCGGTAGAGGTGGAGCGGCAGTGGATCCTTGCCCTTCTGGATGGGCGGAAAGGCGTCGGGCACGTCGGGGAGCGGGCGGGCGGTGTCGGCGCGTGCCCGTGGCGGGCGCGGCCGGGGCGATGGAGCTCGGGGAGCGATGGGGGCCGCCGCCGCCGCCGCCGCCGTCGCCGTCGTCTCCTCGGCGCGGACGGCCCCTGCACGCAGACGGAGCTGGAAGAGGCAGTTGCAGATGATGTCCGCGCCGTACTGGTGCACTTCCTGGCACGCGCAGCTGTCGTCGCAGACGCAGCGCTCGGGGGCGGCGGCGGAGGGCGGGGTGGTCTGCTGCTGCCGCTGGGACGACGGGCGGCGGCAGTTGGCGAGCCAATCCTCGACGCCGAGCTCCTCGGGACAGGCGCGTGCGATCACCGGCGCGTGCTTCCTCCACAGCAGGTCGACGATGTCTTGCGGCTCCATCCCCGCCACATTGTACATCCCCGACCGGCCGCTCAGCGTCGCCTTCTTTTTTTCGTCCGGCAACGCATCGAACTCGCCCTTGAAAGTCGCCGTCTGAACAGAGTCGTGGTCGCTGAGGTCGATGGCGCGGCTGTCGGCCAGGTTCCTGAGGCGTGCGCAGAACTCGAGCGGCCCCAGCAGGCGATGGTCCATCAGCAGCAGCCAGAACTCCCGGAGCTGCTCCGCGAGGTCGGAAATGGTAAAACTCTCGCCGGGGTGCTCGCAGTCCTTGCCGTGGGTGTGTAGTTCCAGCGCGCTGTCGGGACGTCGACTGAAATGCTCGACCACATCTTCCTGCAGCCTGTACATACTTGAGACTGGTACCGGCCCGAAAGCATTTGGTGTGCGTAGAGGGTGACGGCGATGTTGCGCATGAGCTGCTGGATGCGTGGGTCGTCGAAGCCATTGTCGGAGAAATGTAGCGCGTCGAGTGCTTCGCCGGGGCTGGTGGCTTTGGTGAGTTCTGTCAGTTGAAACGGCGGCGGAGCCTCCGCCGTCTCCGCCACCTCACGATCGCTCCGGTAGCCGGTAGAACGATCCATCCTTCAACAGCCTTTTGCCTGTGGGACCTGACAAGCACGTACCCCGGTTGCACTGTGTGCGATGATGTGGGTGCTGACAGCGGCGGATGCGTCGAAGGGTTGCGAAGCTGTGCAAACGCGCGCGGAGGGTTGTCGATGTGGTGTAGACAAGGCGGCGAATGATGTCGAGAAGGGCTGAAAAGTCCAGGAGCGCGCGCGAAGTGTTGTCGATGTAAACGATGTAGACGAGCGCCAGATGCTGTCGAGAAGAGGCTGAAGGGTCGAGAAGCGCGTGAGGTGAGCTGGGGGGTGGGGGGGGGGCAACGAAACAGAACGTTGCGGGCTGCAGGTGAGGTTGACCCGATTCGGACTATGGCGTTTTCGAACTCGAGAAGTAAGAAGAGCCAGCTGCACGGCCGTTGAGGCCTGCAGCGGCACACTGGTCGAGCCCCCACGAGCATGCTGACGAAGCATCACTCTTCCGCGCGGATTGTATGACGGGGCAGACACTCGAGAACATGCAATCGAGAACATGCACCACGTCCGCGGCGTCGTTGCAGCACATGGTAGTTGAAGGATGCAGCTGGCGGAAGTCGTGGCGGTGCCAAGCATCACATGACAGCGGTGTCCGTGCCTTCCTCAGGTTTTTCCCACGCGGATCTGACGTGTAGCGTTTCCTGTGACTAGCTGGAGAACCGCCGTCGCTGGGTCACGCAGGTCCGCGGCGTTGATGGACTTGGTGATGGCGACAGGCACCTAGGACGTCCAGTTCTGTCCGTACAGCTGTACATACTCTCTCGTTGTACCAACACAGACAACCAACATGGCGCTTGTGGGCGTGCTCCAGCACTGCAAAACCAATTTCAGAACAGATTGGGGTATCAGCGAGTGACTGGATAAAACGAACCAAAACTTCCAGCTCCTTGGCCCAGGAGATTCTGTTCGCCTCGAAACGCCACGCTTCATGAAGTGTCTTGTAATGCGCAACGCTCGCGACCAAGATCCTTTGTACATCAGGCCTTCAGGTTGAATGAGAATTCGCTAGCATCGATGCTGGCCGAATGACCGGTTTCAGGCCTGCGCTCGCGATTGCGCGCAACAGGACTCGCGATACCGCTTGTCGCTTGCCGGCTGCCAGGCCGATGAAAGCTCGGAGCACCACCTCTTTCATCTGTCTTGTCGTAGGCATTACGAAGTTTGCTCCTCTCTCTCGCAGGAGAAGCTTCCCATTCTTTACGATCCCACTCTTTGCCTCCAATGGCCGAAGACACTGGCGGTGCTTGCCTGAACCGACGGCCGGATGATGTGCCGGCAATTGAGCCTTCCTCGTCAACAAGAACAATCATCCATACACCGACGGCGCCCGAATGCCCAAGAAGAGGTGTGCAATGGATCCAACGTGGTCGTCCCTCCCCTTCACCTTCTGGATCCGGGCGTGAGAGCCATCGTATCTTCGCTGTGACACCACGCCCTTCAGCAAGTGCCTCGCCCAGGTCGGTTCGCACACGTCGACTGCCTCCGATGCGATTCAAGAAAGGTGACTGTAAGATGCCGGGTACGCGAAGCGACGGGGACGTAAATAAAATCCGGAGCGATGGTGCCGGTCGAATCAAGAGGTACTGAAATGGTCAGCTATCGATTTGATCGGGGTTGGAACATACTCACGTGTTGATAGACCCCCTCAAGCTTTCCATTGAGACGCTCTTTGGTGGTGGAGGCAGTACTGACAGACATTGATCGTTCCTCGTGATCGAGAAAGTCCTGGCTCGAATCTTTGAGAACCAGTCTGGTTGCGTTCCGCACACTTTCAAGGTCGCTACCGTCGACGTACTCCTTGTGCATTCGGCCACCAAATCTGCGCACTGTGTCCAGCTCGGCTCCGTTGAACATCTCACTGAGTTCTTGAAATTCATCCTTGCGGTGGCCTTCGTCCTCATCATCGTCCTGGCTGGCGCTTTTGGAATCTTGCTCTTTCTCCACCAATCTAACGAGCCCTTCCATCTCGCAGCAGTCCTTGGTCAACCCGGACACGTCGACCTGGGCGCCAATGAAGTATCTGATGTTGCCACGACTATCCATCAAGGGGGCGGTCATGAGCAGATTCATGAATGGGCTGCCATCCCGGCGGTAGTTGAGGAACACTTCAGTGTGCTCTTTACCAGTGCTGCAGGCAATCGCCAGGCGCCTGACCGAGTGGGCAAGCGTACGAGGTCCTTGCAAGAAACGACAGTTCCTGCCAATGATATAGTTCATGCCGTACTGGGTAGTTCTCGTGAACTCCTCAGAAGCGAACACGATCGGATTGTCTGTACGACTTGGGTCGGTCAAACAGAACACCTCAGCAAGACCTTCGCTTGCTTCTCGCAAATGGGGTGCCAGTGTCCCGTTGATTCTCCTCTGAATGCTGATGCTGACGACCTGAATCCAGGTGTGGGCAACATATGCCGGCAAGTCTTCTTGCACCAATACTTCGAAAGCCCGTTTCGCCTTCTCTTCCAGTGCACCATTAATTGTGGGCTTTGCGGCCTCATCTGTGAATGGCTGCCCTTTGATGGGTTCCAGCGCCTCGGCGATCGCGTTGGCGTAGTTGATGGCGCGGAGTGCTTTCAGGGCATCGAGATAATAGATCAGAATAGGGATACTCTGCGGCCGGTGGGAGGTGAGAAAGCCAGTGAACTTGAGCAGAAGTTTCGGATCTTCGAACACAGTCCGCAGATGTTCGGCGCTGAAAAGCTGATCGGAGCGTTTTTCAAGTGCATACGAACCGAGTTCGTGATCTTCCTGGGAAGGCGCCACAAGATCCCATGAGGCAGGATCGTCTTCCACAACTGGCTCCCGGTACGACGCGTCAACATTCTCGTAAGCCTTGCTCTGTAGGGGTGGTAGTGGTAGGGTGTGGATCGAGGACGGGGGGGTTTCGTGGGAAAAGACAGAGGCGGCGCTGCCACGCGCGTCCGGGTCATAAGCATGGTGTGCATCGCCGGTTTCTGACGACGATGGTGCAGATACAGCGGAGGAGCCAGTTGGCACGGGCTCTTGCGGTGCTGGAGGTAGCGGCGTCTGCCGGGCCTTGGGAGTACTACTGCCGGCCGGTCAGTTCACTGATGGCTCATTTGACGGCCCGCAAGACAGCTGCGCGACCTTCCTTGCTGTGCTTGGGCTCATACCTGGTCCGTGGCGGGATGTGAACCCCACGCTGGCCCAAGTCTGCAGCAGCTGCCGTCTGCCCGGTGCCATCGTCGATATCAGTAGAACCAGGTGAGGTCGGCCGATCTGAATCGGGACCATGGATGCTCTTCGTCCGATGTCCAGTGTCGTCGGGTTGCGCATCGCCGGGAGTCTCGCCATTGCTGCTAGGAGCTTGGATGGCAGTATGAACGTTGTTCCATTTTGTGCGATCCCGAGAGGTACTTTGCTGACGCTCCTGTATGTTCTCCTTCTCCATGGCGCGCAGCTCGCGTCGGCCATTGACAGACTGGTGGGGGTACTGTGAGGCATGGTACTGGTCAGCGGAACTGAACGCCTTGGAGCGCATTTCGCGGACGCCTCTAAAAGGCATGGTGACAAGGCCAAGGGATTTTGCCAGAGGGCCGCTGACGTGCGGGTAGGATATCAACTACAATGCAAGATGGAGGTACAGGAGTGAATCCGAGGGCGGGGAGCAATGACATGCCGAGTCATGACGGCAAGTGTGTGGCTTCGGCCCCAGACATTGATGGGGTATGATGCGGCTTCGGTGCCAAGCGGTTATGAGGCATGGTGGATGATAGATGGCGCATTGGGAGGGGGCGTAGGGTATGGGTGTAGCTTCAGCCGAGGTGGACCGTACGAAGCATATCGATATGGCCGAAGGAAGCGTGACGTACCAGCCTGTAGACCGGCGCCATCGCTGTGGCCGAGTCGCCGCCAAATCCCGAGATTCCCGAGTCGCGCTTTGTGGAAAGGGCAGAGGCAGAGGCAGAGGCCGAGGCCGAGGCCGAGCCAGAGCCAGCGCCAGCGCCAGAGCCAGAGCCAGAGCCAGAGCCAGAGCCAGAGCGAGAGCCAAAGCCGCCAGAGCCAGAGCCAGAGCCAGCGCCAGAGCCACAGGAGCGGCTGTCCTGGCTGGACATTGACTGGGACTGGGCGGCCAGGATCAATGGTTGCGGCGCCACCTGCGAGCTTACCGAGGCGCGTGTGGCGTGCATCCAAACATGGACGATGGTGGTGGCCGGGTGACCAGGAGCAGTGGCGGAGCGGCGACGGGCAGGGAGAACGAAGGCGATGGAGCAGGTCGCTGCGCGCGAGCACCATCGCCGGCCAGATATATCCGCCGACGCATCAGCTCCGGTGGCTTCTGCGCGGCGGAGAAAACTCCTGGACGGTGCAGAGGTGCTGCATCCAGGCTGCATCGCGTATGCGCTTTGCCCGCCCCCCACCCGCAGCCCGACTCGGCGCGGGCCAACCGCATCTGCGCCCGGGCGTGGAGCGGAGGAGGCGTCTGCTCCGTCAGTTCGACCTACGCGACTCGCGGCCGCGGTCAATTTGGTGCTCATACAATCTGGGGAAGCCGTCCGGCCAGCGGCGGGGCACGGCAGTTCCACGAACCACGACCAGCCCATCGCCGACCCGGCCGCGCGCAAAGACGGCGGGCGACGAACCGTGGTCCCAACAACTGGCAGTGACCCAACAACTGGCAGTGAGGTTGAAAAAAAGCCTCTCCGCGTGTGCCACGCACCCCGGCACACGCGCAGCGTGCATAGAATCTGCCTCGTGTGCCCCCTGCCGGCGCACAACCCACGTCTCATGAAAGCATCTTGCTCCAGTCGACACGGCTGGTGGTGAGACGGAGTGCCCCCCTTCTCCCCCCCCATCTCCCCTGGGATGGCGTTCATTCCATCTCGTGCACCGCATTGACAAGAACACGCGCACACGCAAGCTGTTACCCCCACAGTATCCTCGACATTGACAGCTGCAGGGCACGGGCAAGAGAATTCCATTCATGTGTGTAGATACATGTAGCATCCATTGACGCCGGAGCAAGGGGGCCTGGCCAGCGCATCGTAGATTGTCGGGTGCCCGGTGGGAGTCGTTCACCGCGTCATCCTGAGTTGCTGATGAACTAGTTGACTACATTACTCGACTTGGCGTTGAGTTCGCCGTCTGCGCACAATTCATGCCCTGTCCGCGGCGGGGGAGGAAAGCTTCGCGGTCATCGCTTGTGCTCTCGTGTTGCCCGACGTCAGGGTTTGCCGACACACGCTGCGGCAAACGCTCTCCTCCTCCACAGGCGCGAAAAGGAGGAAATGTTGGGGCCGATGGTCGATTTCCGTGGGAAGTTGGAAATGCTTCCTGCGCAATACGTGGATGGTCTATTTGTCGCGTGTACATGGCTTTTTACCACTACTGCATGTGCACCTATTCTCATTTATCAGCCATGTTGGATCACTTCTACTGAATGATTGACCTACAGTTTTCGACTAGGGACCCCGAGAGGGTTAATGCACTGAAAATCTCCATTGCATTCTGAGGGACAAAAGTCTGACGTATAATCGCCCCCAGGAAGTACCTATCAGTTAGGTGCACAGATTAGCAATGCCGGGCCTCTAGGAGCGACAAATTTGCACGTACGCAGCAGTGGTGACCGCCTTGGTATTTACATTGGCCCTGTCCAGAACTACATATCTGGACAACGGACTTGTCCTTTGGCTTCCCGCCTGGTTTTGACTCTACCGCGCGTACACATGGCTCCACAAGGCACGCGCATCTATTCTTATTGATTAGCCATGTTAGATCACTTGTACTTGATAATTGACCTACTGTAGGCGGTAACCCCCGAAAAGAGGGTCAACGCACTCAGCAGTTCCATCGCATTCTTTAGGACACTTGTCAGCCGTATAATTGTTCCCAGGCATTTGCTATCAGTTAGGAGCACAGATTAGCAATGCCGGGCGGGCTTCTCAGAGCGACAGAGGTGGACGTACGCAGCAGTGTGCACCGTTTTTGTATTTACATTGATACGATCCAGTTTTACATATCTTGCCATCTGCGGAGACCAGAATCGCGAGAGCGGCAAGCGCAATCAGAAGGCGTATCATAATTAAGAATGCTGTAGTTTTGCCTTGGTCGAACAGAGTAAATGGGGTCCCCCGGTGCAAAATCACAGCTGGCTAGGCTACCTATATATACCATCACAACTGCAACTACCACCTTAGAAGCCAAGAGGCTATAATAAGCATCTCGGCAGTCGCATGTTGAGTAGATCCCAGCTAGATCTAGTCAAGCAGGGTATATTGATAGGTTCATAGATAAACGGGTGGCCAGGAGGCAGGATAAGTGCAATCGGAGCCAATGGAACGGCAGGCAGAGCGCGGCAGCTCCATGGCAGTTCTCCGGTGTTATTTGAAAACCGTTTCACGTATTCCAAAGAGGAACTACTTAGTTAACGAACACGATAGTTAGTCACATCAACTTCCACGCGGTCGACGAGCATCTGGTCATAAGGTCTAGCAAGGTCTTGGGAGGAAATTCGGCAGGATGGATTGTGCAAGTAGATGGCCGAGCGCGGCCGCCGCGGGAATTGGTGGCGGTAATGCTGAGATTGGACTGAGACTCACCCAGTCAATCCACGACCAATGCGTATCATCATCATTGCCATGGCCATTGGCGAGAACAGTGGTGAAGATGATGCCGATGGCCAGCACACCTCCCGAGATGAGGGATTTGGTGGTTCTTTGGACGTGTCGCTGGACAATGCAAAGTCGGGCAGCATTCCCTGTGTGGAGCGACGACGTGCGTTCAAGATTGCTTGGGGGAGCCCGCCCTTGCAGGTATTCCCACGTGCCAGGCCAAGGATGCGTTCATCGGGGGCAGCCACGAGCGTATGATACGGCCATAACCCCTTGGGAGTGTGTAGGTACGGCGGTGAAGTAGACCCAACCACACAGCCTGCAGGTGTATGGTGCCTACTTGTTCCATGGTTGGCATTTCGTAGGAAGCCAGTTGGCATTTCACGACAGAAGCAAAGAATTCGATGGCATTTCACGACAGAAGCAAAGAATTCGTCGGCATTCGACCTCACTTGGTGAACTAGTGAACTACTGAGAACTAGTCAACTGCTGAGAACTAGTCAACTGCTGAGAACTAGTCAACTGCTGAGAACTAGTCAACTGCTGAGAACTAGTCAACTGCTGAGAACTAGTCAACTGCTGAGAACTAGTCAACTGCTGAGAACTAGTGAACTACTGAGTAGCACTGCGGAGGGAAGTAGAGCAGGTCGAGGCGGTGCTTGGCCGGATCAGATGCCGACGTGGAATATGGGCGGCTTCACTGTTTGTGCAGTTGTTTGATGCCACCCACGGGCCTTGGGTTCTCCCCCAACCCCACGCCGGCACTTTCACGGGCCGTCCGCCGCCCGCAGCAGCCAGTTCACCCGAAATGGCTGCGCCGGCTTTGTGGCCGCGACGCGCACATCGCACGTCACGCGCCGCAGCTTCGCCTGCGCCGGCCACGCAACCACCACACAAGCAGCGGCCATTCCTGCCTGGAGCCCGCGGCGGAGGCGGCCGCTGCATCGACGACGCCGGCGACGGACCGCCCATGACGCGCGCAGAGGCCGCGGCATCGGCGCTGCTGGCGATGGCGCCCAGGCCGCGCCGGAGAGACGACAAGCGCGCCGCCGCCCACGCGCCCGCCGCCGCCGCCGCCGCTGCTGCTGCCCACGACGCTCCCCCCGCACCCCCCGCCGCCACGCGCTCCGCCATGCAGACCCGGCCGAGACGTGAGCGGCCGGAGCGGTACGCGCCTCCGCCGACCACCCCGCGGCCGCGCTACAGCAACGCCGCCGCCGCCGCCGCCGCCAGCCAGGCCAGCGACGGGTACAAGCCGCGGGAAGAGCGCGGCTGGGAGGAGTTCCATCCCGAGCTGGACCTCGCCGCGGGGCTGGCGCTGTTCTCGGCCGACCAGGTGGATGGCAGGGTCGGCCGCAATGACCCGCCAGGCCCGCCGCCGAGGCTCCACGCGTCTCCCGCGCGCAACGGCGACGTCGACATGGCAGACGCAGACGACCGGCCCGGCGCCAGTCCGGCCAGGCGCAAACCCGGCCGCCCCCCGCGCCGCCCCGAATCCATGCTCAGCGGCCTGGGTTCTCCTCCGGCGCCGCGCATCATGCCTTTGCCGACGCACAACCCGAAAGAGCGCCTGAACCTGCCCAAGCCATCATTTCGCCACTACAACCACTTCCTGCAGTACGAAGAGAACCAGAAAGAGAACAAGGTCAACTACGTCGATCGTACCATGGCGGGCGTGGGATACCAGGAGACGGATCGCTTCGATCTTCCCCCGCATGTGCTGATACGTCTTTCGGAGAACTCGCACGTGGAAGACGAAGCGGACGTGTCTCTACGCCTGGAGAGCGATGGCCCCGCGGAAGCCCACCCGGGACATCCTCCGGTCGGCCGGGTCGAATACGACATGGACGAGCAGGACGTGGCATGGCTGGAGGAGCTCAATGAGCAGCGAAAGGCCGAGGGCGTCGATGCAATCAAGCCCGCCATCTTCGAAATCACCCTCACCCAAATCGAAAAGGAGTACCACGCGCTCGAGAAGCGAATCCCGAAGCCACAGCCCCGCCACGCACAAACGCATAGGCCGCGTTCGAGCTCTCAGGCAGCAGTCAACGGCGACCCAAATCCCCCGGGAGACGAGCCGGACAGCAAATGCTCCATCTGCGACGATGGAGACTGCGAGAATGCCAACGCCATCATCTTCTGTGATGGCTGTGATCTGGCCGTGCACCAAGAGTGCTATGGAGTGCCCTTCATCCCCGAAGGCCAGTGGTTCTGCCGAAAGTGCAAAGAAATCGGGCGAGGCACGCCCACCTGCATCTTCTGTCCAAACGTGGACGGAGCTTTCAAGCAGACGAGTACGCTGCGATGGAGTCACCTGCTCTGCGCCATCTGGATTCCGGAAGTGACGATTGCGAATATGACGTTCATGGAACCCATCCAGGACGTCGACAAGGTACCCAAAAGCCGATGGAAACTGACGTGTTACATCTGCGACCAGAAAATGGGAGCGTGCATCCAGTGTGGCAACAAGACTTGTTACCGCGCCTTCCACGTCACGTGCGCACGTCGAGCCAAGCTGTTCTTGAAAATGAAGTCGCAGAACCAAGGATCAATTGATACGACATCACTCAAAGCCTTCTGCGACCGACACGTGCCACCAGACTGGCGTCGCACCCACGACACGGACAACGCGATCAACGAAGCCAAGCGTTGGTACAAGCACACCATGCGCGACCGCAAGTGGGCCGACAGCCAAGCGATCGCGCTCGAGCTCGGAGCCCCAGCTCTACCTGATGGCAGTTTCCCGGTCGATGGTCCCTCGACAGAAGATACCATCGCCGCCACCAGGCGACGCAACAAGAAAGACCCCAAGATGACCTGGCGCCTGCCATCCGGCGCGCCAGTTGTTCCCGCCGTGGTCTACAGCACAGTAGAAGCAAGCCTGACACGTTTTACCATCCGTAGGCGGAAGGAGTTCGTGGAGAAGGCCTGCAGATACTGGACGCTCAAGCGCGAGGCTCGCCGAGGAGCGGCTCTGTTGAAGCGACTCCAATTGCAGATGGAGAGCTTCTCCAGTATGGAGGTTACTCGTCGCGATTTCGCGGGCATGGGTTCCGCCGGCGGACCTCGATTGCAGAGACGAATCGATTTTGCCGAGATGCTTCAGAAGGACATGGGATTCCTGAAGGCCCTCACCGCCGACATCAAGGCACGCGAGCTGGCTCGCCTCCAGGAGATCGAGCTTCTCCGGGAGCTCGTTGACACCGTCTACTTCCCCATCCCGCCATTGCTGTGGCCCATCTTGACTCGCGCACAAAAGTGTGTGTTCCCGTCGCTCCTGCAAGACACTGTACTGACACCATTGCAGGCTTGACGAGAAGACTCGCGCCTTCCGCCCGGGATTGGACATGCTGAGGCGACGTCTCTGCGAGCGGTATTACACTTCAGTATCGGACTTCTCTCATGACTTGTCGAAAGTCTTCAGCGACGCCTTTGCCTCCAAGAGCGGCGAAGCAGCCGGTGGGGGTGCTGATATCGAAACCATACATACCCAGCTCAACGACGTCCGACCAGGCACCGTGGAGCACATGAAGTTGACGCAAGAGCAGAAAGATTTGAAACGACTGGCCAAACGAATCATCAAAGCCATCAAGGAGCCACTGGAAGAAGCGACCAAGAAGGAGGCCGAACTCCGTGGTCGCGAGCTGGAAGAAGAACTTCGAAAGCTGGACGCCATGGGCATCTTTGCCGCAGCAACCGTCAACGGTGAGGCCGACATGGAGGTGAGGAGAAAACACCGATCGGGTTCTGATGCTTCCGCCACTGCAGGTGCTGAAGAAGCGATTCAAAGCATTGGCGACGTGAGCATGCCTGAGGCCGACGCGGACGAGCGCACGGATGAGGCGGTGATCCATCTCAACGTGGCCGGCAGGGAGGACACGATTGCCGTGCCGAACAGCACGAACACGCCCGCATCAAAAGCCGCAAGCTACACTTCATCCAACCCCGATCATCACATGGGCGAGGCCAGCAAGAAGAAGCCGCCGACGGAGCCACTGTCACCTCCCATTTCGCGATCGTCTTCGGCACCAAACGGCGGCGGCGGATCGGCCAGTGGAGAGTCGGGCAACCGGGATGCAGAACCCCACGACGTCTTCGCCCACGGCGGAGTGCCCTGGTATCTGGAGCCGTTCGATCCCATCGGCACCACCATCCATGATGAGAGATACACCGGCCAGGCCGTGCTCCGCGCCATGTCCGAGGAGCTTTCCGACATGGACGAGGACACGCTGACCGAGCTCGCGGGCGCGAAAGACACCCCGCCCACCGCCACCAAGTCGACGACACCTGCCGCATCCGTGAAGAAGGCTGCAAACCACAAGAAGAAGCGGCCCCGGCGGTCGAACTGGTCTCGATGATGAAGATTAGGCTGACCGCGAACGAGCAAACCCCCCCTGTGATATTGGCGTACTGTTGGCGGTGGGGAAGTTAATCGCTGCGCGGAGTGACGGTGGACGCACCGTGCTTGTGACGATGGATAGGGAGAGACATGACCTCTGGAGAAAGAGATGCGGGGGGGGGGGAGGGGAGGGGGGGTTCATTTGTCCGCCGCCTTGGTCGCGACGTGTCGCTTCCCCTACCTACTACAGCTTCGGCTTCGTTGCTGCTAAACTCTCGCCCGGCTCGCCGTGTGCCGACCTCGCCAGGATCCACTCGCCCACATCGTGTGCAAAGGTGAACTTGTCCTCTCCCGGCTCGGCGTGCAGTTTATGATACCAACCATCGTAGATCTTGAACTCCTTGTCTTGGACGTCGAGGTGGGTGTCAAACCAGCGTCGACAGGCCTGGAAATCCAGCACGGCGTCCCCGCTGCCGAAGCCCACCCACACGCGCGTCGCGCCGCCGTCGCCGTCGCCGTCGCGGATGCGCACCTGGCCGGCGTCGAGCTCGGCGGCGCGGTCCATCATGGCGGCCAGGCCCTCGAGCGTGGCGGTGTCGTGGCAGAGGGCGTCGCGCTCCCAGGCGCGGCCGACGTCCGGGTCACGACAGAGGTGGCGGGGGTCGAGCTTGCGCAGCATGCGGCGACGCGGCCAGATGGTGGCGAGCAGGCGGCCGGCCAGCACGGTGGCGCGGCCGGGCATCTCGCGCGGGTGCAGGCGGATGTAGGGCGCCTCGGCCAGGTAGCCGCGCACGCGGCGGCGCACGTGCGCGGGCCCCGTGGCGGCGTAGTACAGCACGATGCCGCCGCCCATGCTGTGGCCCATCAGGAACAGCGGCGCGCCCTCCTCGTCGCCCGGCAGCGCCGTCAGGAAGTCCGTCAGGTCCGACAGCACCAGCGCCGTCGGGCCCGTGACCCCCCGCTCGCACGCCCGCCGCACCGACCGGCCCCAGCCGCGCTGGTCGTACGAGTACACCTTGATGCCGCGCGCGGCGAGGCTGGGGAACAGCACGCCGTAGAAGTTGCAGTGGTCGCTGAACCCGTGCACGAACGCCAGCCGCGCCACGAGCGCCGTCGACGCCGGCGGGTGCCAGGTCTTGGTGTACAGGGAGAAGTTGTCCGACGTGGTGAGCGTGGACTCGGTGGTGGCGATGTGTGCCATGTGTGGCGAGGACGGTGGCAATGGGCGATGGCCGACGCCGGGCAGGTGGTGCTTGACAGACAGCAGAGATCACAGGGGCAGACGCCAGAGATCACGGGGACAGACATATGAGATCACGGGGACAGACATATGAGATGGCGGGGACAGACACCTGAGATCACGGGGACAGACACATGCGATCACGGGGACAGACATCTCTCTCCCTCTCTCTCTCTCTCTCTCTCTGCTATCGATAACGCTTCGAGGCCGGCGGCTGCGGTGCACTTCGCGCTCTGCACCCGTCTTTTTGCAGCGGGGTCCAGACTCGCCCGTTGCCGTGTTGTGGGCAGCTCACGATGTCCGGGTACGTGGGGCATATCCGCGAGCGCGACCAGCAGAACGCGCGACTAAGCCTGTGCGTGTACAGTCCGTGGCAGAACGTCCGCAACCACCGCAAAGGCTCTCGCACGCCGCAGAACCGCTCTAACACGGCGTCGCCAGCTCAGCCCAGTCCTCCCCAGCCTCCCCAGCCTCCCCAGCAAGAAAACAGACATCCCGCTCCCCCGCCCAACGTGTGGCAGCAGAAGGCCACCGAGCGACAAGCAGCCGCAGCCAGCAGCGCGAGCCGTGGCCCTCAGCAGCAGCGTCCCGAGCCCGCCCCGGCCTCTGCACCTGCTGCTCCGGACCCACGCCCATCTCCGCAGGCCTTCGATTCTGCCGCCGCCACGGCCTTCCTGGGCAGACATGCTCTGCCCGCCCCCTACAAGCCCCCAGAAGCGGGTGGCGCGAGAGGCAGCGGTGCTGCCTGGAGCCCAGGTATCTTCTCCCCTCCCCGCACTTCCTCCTTGCCTGTGGGCGCCGCCATCATTGACGCAAACCCCTCCCCTCAGCTTCCAGCATGCCCAACGGCCAGTCCTTCCTCAAGCACCTGGCCCGAGAAATCTCCAAGACGGAAGCCGGAGGCTGAGCCGCATTTTCCCCTTGCCCCCCACCCTATCCAGATAGCCCCTTTCCCAAGGCCGTGACCTCTTGACGAGAGAACGCTCCCGAAAATCTCTCAATCGTCCGCGGCGGCCAGCGGTGGACTTCCCCCCCACCCCCTGCGCGAGTACGACATGTTGTGCGCACCGACAGGGGGGCGAAACCAAAAATCAGGGATGTCGAGCAACGAACGAAGCGCTGCGAGAAACCAGACAAGCCTCATCCACATATCCCCCTTCACCAGCACGTCTTGGGGGGAACCCGGTGTGCCAGCAGGAACTGACGCCATCGATGATGAAGAAGGACAGGACAGGACAGGACAGCAACATTATTTCAACCACATCTCGCTCTCTGGGTATCGGAAATTGACCGGGTGGGGGGGGGGCGGCCCAACTGCACACCACACAGGCCCGCTTCGCGGCACTGTCACATCTCCTCCATTCCTGCACGCGGCACGTGAGGAAGCACGGAATGACTTCCGATCGTGCAAGCCAAAAAAAAAAGGTCTTTTGCAACAAATCATGTACTCGTCGCCGAAATTGACAGTCTCTGCTCTCACATTTCTCCCCCCTCCCTCGCGAGCATAGATCTACATCCGAGGCCTTCCTCCTCTCTCCCCGCCCCCGCCCCCGCCTCTCCCTCCCCCCCTCGGTGCCTGCGGCCGACTCCAATCCACACCCTTCAACAGCGGCGCCCCGCCCTTGTTCCTCACGGCACTCACCGCTCTCCTCTCCCCCTGCTCCCCGGCATTCCACTCGCCGCCGCTCAGCAGATTCTGCAGAGCACCGCCCTTCTGGGCCATCAGTTCGTGCAGGGGACCTTGCTGGGCGATGCGACCGTGGTCGAGGACGACGACGCGTTGGGCCATGTCCATCATGTCCTTGTGGTGGGTGATGATGAGGATGGTCATCTCGCGGTCGGACGGGCGGCGGTGGGCGAGGTGGCGGAGGGTGTGGCGGATCGTGGTGGAGGATTCGACGTCGAGCGCGGACGTGGCTTCGTCCAGGATCAGGACCGAAGGCTGCCGCACCAGGGCTCGCGCGATGGCGATCCGTTGTGCTTGCCCGCCCGACAGCCCGATCCCGCCTTCGCCGATGGGCGTGTTGTAGGCTTGCGGGAGGGAGAGGATGAACTCGTGGATGGTGGCGCCTCGGGCGGCCGCGGATATCTTGCACGGCGTGTTACACGCGTGGCCGGCGGGGAGGCCGTAGGCGATGTTTTCGGCAACCGTGCCCGCGAACAAGGTTGGTGTCTGCGACACGGGCACGATCAGGGCTCGGAGGGATGGTGTGTAAACGTGTTTCATGTCTCGGCCTCCGAAGGTCAGGTCGCCGAGTTTGGCCCCGGGGACCGTGGAAGTGCTGTAGAGGTCGAGCAGCAGGTTAGCAATGGTGGACTTGCCGCTTCCAGACCCTCCGACAATCGCCGTGACGGTATTGGGTCGGAGGCGAAGGTTGATGTTTTTGAGCACCGTCTGGTCGGGGCGAGACGGGTAGCAGAAACAAAGGTCATCGAAGATGATATCGCCGACGGTCGTGATACGAGTGTCGCCGAGATGTTCGTGAGAATCCTTCGGTAGCTTCGCGAGACGAAGCAGGCGACTCGCCGTGTCTTTGGAAGAGCCGATCTGCGGGATGAACTCCAAAATTGCCGACACGTTGGTGATGGTGAATATGAGCATGGTGAAGACCTGGATGATCTTTGGAATAGGTACGCCCTGCGTAGCGAACTTGGCTCCAACGTACATGATCATCGCAGTGCTGAATGCACCCGCAGAATCCGAGACTCCGAAGAAGAATCCGGCGAAGAAGGAACGCTGAAAGCCAACACGCAGGGTGAAGTCGGTGGCCTTGATGTACTTGTCCAAGAAATGCTTCTCGAGCGTCAGTGCTCGGACCGTCTTGATGTTGGTGAAAGTCTCCACGAAAATGGGAGATGCAGCTTCGGCGGCGTCGTTGCTTCGGCCTTCCCAGTACTCAGCGATGCGTGCGTAGCCCTTCGTCACGACAAAGATGTAGGGTGCGGCAGCGAGCGCGATGAGGGTCATCTTCCACTGAGCACTGATAGCCCACGCGAGGGAGACCACAGTCATCAGAGTCGCCACGTATGCCAATGCGGCGAAACGGCCCAGCAAGTTACGCATTTCTTCCGCGTTTCGGTCAAGACTCTCAGTCAAGCTCGAAACGCCATTCCCTTCCTTCTCGAAGAAGTCTCTGCTTTGGTCGAGAATACGCTCGTAGGAATTGACTCGAATGGCATCCACCCACCATTGGCTGACGACTTCCAGAAACAGACGATAGACATATGTGCCGGAAGCATCCACGATCGATACGCCCAGGATCGCAAGAGCGTAGGTCAGCTGCTTCTTCTTGGCGCCGCCGGGAATAGAGTACGTTTCCATCAGCTTGGAGAGAATGTAAGAAAAGACAGGAGAGCTGACAGCGTGGATCGTTGCTCCGACGAAGCCAATGATGAGGATGGCGCGAGCTTGCCAACCCAGACTTGGCCATAGCGTTGCAAAGATGACTCTGAGATGCTTGTTCTCCCCGTCAAGAACGCTCGCGGGATTTTCTTCAGAGGCTTCCAGCTTGGCAAGTGCATCTTCCGGACCAGTCAGCGGGATTCCCTCGATGTCCTGGACTGGTCGTCTGTTCCGAACCGCGCCAGAGATGGGTCGTCTAGCTTCAGCGGCGGCGTTGCCAGTCTGACTGACAAGTTTCTCGAACACTTGTGACCAGCGATGAAAGCCACCCTTGGGGCTGCCCCGATCAGAAGGTGTGTTCTGCGACCATGTTCCAGGCGACCGCCTCTGTCCGAAACCTGGTGTGTCAACCGGCGAAAAGTTGGCAGTCATACGCATCCAAGGAGAAGCGAAGGTGGAAGTGGGTCCTTTCTGGTATGCTCGCATCATTGGCATTGGGCTGCCTGCCTGAAACACGTTTGGCAACTTGGACTGTCGTTTAATATTGAATTCGGTTCTTGTCAGCTCGTAATCAAGCGGATCAAAGTGTGACTTGGAGTGGTCGTGGAAGATGGGCAGCGATTCCAGGGAGTCAGTCCTTGTCATCGGCTGCTCTTCGTCGCATTCGCGGCGCGATTCAGGCGAAAGTGCCTCCTCTTCCGATAGAAAATCCTGGAAGGGTGTGCCCTTCGCCTTCTCCATATGCTTGCGGTAGCCTTCTTGCACGAGTCTGCTGTTTTCCAACAGGTATACGTAGTCGTCGGCGGTGATCTGTGAAATGTCATGAGTGATGATGATTGTGGTCTTGCCATTGCGCCATGTTCGGACGGCCTCCATGACAAGAGTCCTGGTGATATGGTCAAGTGCGCTTGTAGATTCGTCCAGGATGAGGATCGGAGTATCTCTGATCCTTGCTCTGGCGAGCGCAACACGCTGACGCTGCCCTCCAGACATGTTTCCGCCTTTGAGGCCAACCATGGTGTCAAGTCCGTCAGGCATATCATTGATCATCAGTTGCAGCAATGCGAACTGCACGGCGCCCATCACCTCCTCTCGGGTTGCTTGATCGTGATCTTTGCCTCGACCGAATGCGATATTCCGAAACATGGTGTCGTTGAAGAGAAGACTTGTCTGTTCGACCAAAGTGACGTTGGACCGCAACCAAGCTGTATCCAGCAACTCTAGGGGGTTGCCATCGATGAAGATGGTGCCAGGAGGTGATGTATAGAATCGCATCAGGAGCTGGCTGATGGTACTCTTTCCCGAACCACTCTTTCCAATCAGGAAAGTCAACTCTCCGCTCCGAATGGACAAATTCATTTCTTGGATGGCGGGAACGTCCTTGCGGGTTGGATACGCGAACGTGAGGTCCTTGACCTGGATGTCGCCTTTGCACCCGACGGGCGAGAGTCGCGGCTCTTTCTTCTGGGTCGTGGACTTGTCTTCCACGGAAGCCATGATCTTGCGCAACGTGTGTCCCGCCGCGCGGCCCTTTTCAAGAACGATCATCTGGGGAAGGACGGCCAGAACAGCCTGGAAAGCTCCGATGGCCGAGAAGAAGGTTGTCACCACATCGCCCGAGGTGATGTGGCCACGTGCAATCAGGACACCGCCGTAGTAGAAGCCTTGCACGAACATGGACACGGAAAGCATGACGACCAAGGCCATTTGCAGGGCGCTTGAATGTGCCACCCAGCCATACCATCGCGCCGCTTTGGCGATCGCCGCGAAGTACTTGTCACGTTCGATCGCTTGCCCATTGAAGCACTTGACCGTCTCGATTGCCGCGAGCGCGCTGGTCGCCTGCTTCTGGGCTTCGGTCAGATGGTCGGTCTGCTTGTGCAAGTTCTTCTGCATTCCGTTGCCCGCCCAGACGGCGAGGGCGAGGATGAGTGGCGACGACGCAAGCGTGACGAGCGTGAGCCTCCACGACTTGAAGAATGCCTGGAGCAGCGAGAGCACCGCCGTCGCGGCCAGCGAGAACATCGACCCCAGAGGCTGAGCGCTCGCCAGTTGCAGCTCGCGGATCTGCGCCTGCATTCGTGGCAACTGCGCGCCAATACCGTTTTTGCGCATGTCGAACCATTCGACTTCCTTGTCGAGCAGTCCGTAGAACAGTCGGTCGCGCGCGCTCTTCGCCTGCAACTCGCCGAAGGCCAGCCACGCCATGAATTCCAGCGAATGCAGCGCCCAACTTCCGGCGGCGATGAGGGTCAGGTAGAGCACGTATTTCGACTCTCGCTCCATGAACTCATCGTTGCCCACGCGTCCCGCGGCATATGCGGTAAAGCCCTCGAAGAGCTCTCCCACAACCAGGTTCTGCGCAGGACCGGCAGCGCCAGCAGCGATGGAGACGAAAATGCCGAATGCGAGTAAAGGCGTGTTCCTCCGGGTGGTAAACGCAAACAGCGCTCGCCACGGCGCCGCTTCTCGTGCTTCGCATGTGCTGGCCTCCGTTCCCGCCGCTCCTCGTGCTTCGTAGGTCCTGGCCTCCGTTCCCGCCGACTCGGCGTTGCCGTCACTCGAGCTTGTTCGCGAGCGACCGCCGTCTTTCTTCCACTTTTCCGCAGCCATTGGCGCGCACGGGTGGCAATGCCATGCGGTGTCCTGCTTGATCCTCCGAGAATGCCAGCATGTAACTTACTTGTTGTCGGGATCGATCTGCGGTGTCGAGCTCTCCCGCGCACGGACAATGAAGGATTCGAGTGAAGTTGCATTTGTAACCTCGTCCACAAACGCGCCTCAGCCCGAGACCAAGAACGTGTCTTAGTATTGTTCTTCGACCGCGCCAAGGCTGCTACCATTTATGTACTTCCTTTGCGCCGTTATGCATCGAAGCACTTCACACCTCGCGCGACGAAAGCGGTTCAAGACAACTATCAACATGTGCCCTCCATCAGTCAAGGTCTATCGAGAAATGCTGCAGATCATCCGAGGCACGTTCTGAGCCAGCGGCGTGGCTCCGCGAAGGTGAGCCACCTCGGCTGGGATGCACTCGCATCGGACGGCCGCCACTGGAAGCAGTCAAAGCAGGTCTGTAGCGGGAGGGGCTGACTTTTGTGCAGCTTGACACGCGCTTCGGTGGCTGTGGCGAAGGAGTCGAAGGGCAATGGCGTGGAGTGAGAGTCCTGGCACGGTCGCTGTTCATGAGGAAGCCGTGGCCTTCTGGCAGATCCAATCGTTCAAACCAGCGCGATTTCTAAACACTGTCAGCAATGCAGCAAACGGACTGTGGCCGCGACGACTCACCTCGCAATCTCGATGGCGTAGAACTGCATGCGCACAGCTGCGGGGAGTTAGCGGGTTGCTGTGCTCGTGATCAAAGTCCATTACTGACCAAAGATGGTCTCCTTCTCCCCGTATTCCCATGCTGGATTTGCGCGAAGCATGGTGCCGAAGTTGTAGTCCTCCACCTTGTTCTCGTATGCATTAATGAAGGCGCGCCACTTCTCCTTTCCAGCCTTGCTCTTCATGTCGTCCTCGTTGATGGTAGCTGTGAGGTCAAAGTCTGGGAAGGCCGTGTTGAAGTGCTCGAGAATCTCATCGTCCATCTTGGTAAGTCGCAGCTTTGAGCCGGGCATTTTCTCCAGGATGGCCCAGTAGGTGGACATGTGCTCCACGACTGCGCCGTTGTCAGAGCCCAAGAATCATTCACCTCTATTGAAGCACTACACACCCTTCACTGCGAACTGCTTCTCAATCTCCTCAAAGTTCTCCGTCTCCTCTGGGTTGATAGCTTGTCCGTTTGGGCCGGTGAGCGACATGTTGGGTGATGGCTTCGAGGGTGAAGGTGGATAGTCAGCGTCCAGGCAATTTTGCCCCTGTACGTTCGCCTGGAGATGCGAAGGTACGTGTCGATGCAGGTGGGAAGGACAATTTGCCTGTGACATTCTGTTGTAACCTCGTGACTTCCGAGCATTAGCCGGTTCAACACACTCGGTTTCTTCATGTAGAAAAAGCTCTAGACAGACACAGAATAACTAGTTAACTAACTACTGCGAGGACTTCCAGTACCACATCCGTCGGTGCAATATCGCTGTTGAACAATCAACCTACGGCAATGCAGATACACTCCGGCGGCTCCAGTTTGGCGACCTATATGTCATCAATCTGTTCAAGGCCGGCACTAAGCACGTCGAATGGCTTAAGAGCTGGCGTAATGCCTATCCGGCCAACACCACTAGCCTTACACAGCTTATGTCAACCCTCCGTGAGGAAACTCAGTGGAGGGGCCGGATATCATCTACAGGCACTCCGCAGAGCTCTGATGATTGCAAGCATGTCACGTACAAAGGAGCTTGGTGGCTTCAGAAAGCTGCGAAGGCTGTGGGAAAGGGGAGCTCCAAGGTAAATCGTGACGAACCCCCCTGACTCCTTGACATCGCGACAGTGTGATCTCGCATGTTTTCCCATCTCTTCCGGTCAGTCCTCATCCGCTCGCTCGTTGCTTCTTTGTCGGTGGGTCGTGGCCGTCTCTTGTCATCGCCCCCACTCCAGACCGAACGATTGTGTACCTGCATGCGGCAGAGCGAAGAGCCCCCACGTGTGGCGCCGCCTCTTGCAGAGCTGGGGAACTACCACATTTCCTGAAACGGACGCTCCGGACAACGCAAAACCCGTCAGGATGGCACTGTCAAGCTGTGTTCCATTTGTACCAGGCCTTGCTTTGCCCCGTCCGTGTGTCCAGAGGCGTGTCCTGCCGAGAACAGTGCCGGTGGTAAAGCACAGACCTTAGAGTGGGATGGGAGGTTATGACTAACTACACAATCGTGAATGAGTTGTCCTCGAATTGTGCGCACTCAAGGCTTGAGTCACCGAGTTGAACCAGGCGGGATGATGACGAGCGAGTCAGCCCTGTGGGATGTTAACTAACAACCACCACGCCACGACACTTGTCAGTATTGTGTAATCCTCGGCCGAGGAGGTACATTCTTGATTCTCAGGCATGTTGATCTGCGCGCCTATCCAGCCGTCAGTATGACCAGGCAAGTGGTGCCGGGGTTGTGGCCCTGCATGGTTAGCCCCTGGCAGAAGTCGGTCACCATCTTACGACCTGTCGCTTCTCTGGCTGCATCAATTTCGTGATGTGCTTCGTAATTCACTCTGGTGAACACGTCAGAAAGTCCAGGTCCCCAGACAGTCGGGTAGTCAATCCTTCGCTGGGCACCATCAGATTCGACGTCACGCGACATGCTCAGGTGCTCGTACACGATACAACTGACGTCGTTTGTTGACGAAAGCCTGGGATCGGGTGCTCCCGAGAGATGTATTGCCGCCTCTAGTGACGGAGCCCTCGTCTGCTTCGAGCCCTCGGAAGCATAGTATGAGCCAGGACGCATTGCGTGTGTGCTATTTGCCTGCTCACCCGCCATCCTCTAATACCCAAAACTTGCTGGCATTCGGATACACATTCGGCACCACGGCGCCGGCAGCGATCTGGTTCTGAACTGCAGCCGAAGCCATGGCGTTCTTGGTTCAGGTTTCTGCAGCTCCCGTCCATTCCAATGCCTGCTCGCTTCTCATGACACAGCATCTGCCGGTATGCCCCTCTTTGGAAATGGTGCGGGGAGCAGGGCTATATGACAGGGGATCACCACTGGGATTGGCCGATAACATGCAGGAAGAGATCCAGCAGGAACTCGTCCCAAGAAATGCCCTCGACCAGAACAGTAGTGGAGCACGCGACGTCTCTAGCACCTGACGGAGACGCGATGTGAGGTGGGCGAATTTGGTGGATCTTCGAAGATGGCAGAGGGAGTGCTGATCGAACAGCTGATCGAACACGGCACATATCTATCGACCTATACCCTTCAAAGGGAGTATCTGAAAATCGCGTGGGGTGGCATAGGGGATGGGGTCGTGCGCTTCCGGACCGGACATCGCATGTACGTACAATTTAGCTGAGTGACGGATCACGGTTGGCCTTGTGCCCCCCCTTCCCCCCCCCCCCCCCCCCTTCCATCCGCCATGTCCAGGCATCCTCCACGCTTTCGTCGCCTGCACTCCGCCGCGTGTGGAGTCCTGCCAAGCGCAAAGGGCACTACGCACGCGATGGATGACACGGCCGTTTGCCTGTGGATGGCAATCCAGCGTGGGATGGACGTCCAAATGCATTTCCCTCAGCCGAGCACGAGCCTGACCTGTTGTATCCTTTACGAGCATCACGCGCCAGTGGCCTCATTATATAGACCCGCTGCCTTCGCCATGCCTTTTCAGACTTTCATGCTGGAGTCACCTCTGCGATTCCCTTCGTGACGAAAGCACCAACCCCCCCCCCCCCCCCCCCCATAGTGGTTAGAGGAAGCTCGCGATTGATCAAGTGTCATGTCACCCCTCATTTGGGATGGCTGCCAGCCGTCCACTCTTTCCAGGCGCAAGCCACGGCCACGGTCATTCTCAGTGACTTCTGCCACGTATGAGGACATACGTAGGCTTGTCGACATTGAGTTCTTCGCATTCGAGAAGGAGAAGACCAATCACATCCTCTCGTACCGAGACCACAATCAACCGGGACACTTCGAGCGCGCCGTCCGATCATACCAGTCCGCGATGAGCAAGACGGAAACCCTCCGGAGGAGGCGAAAATCCATGTCCACACGCAAAGTCGGCAGCCGAACCAACACGGACTGCGTCCGGTTTCGCAAGGTGACCGATGCAGACACCGGCCTCATCATTTCGTGGGCGAAGACGGAAATGAAGACGTACAGCGAAGAAGACTTGGCCAGCCCCGCCGACGCCGGTCACGAAGACGAAGCATTGATGAACCGGGACTGGTTTGCGCTCAACGAACAGCTGAGGAGAGATTACATGGGTTCGAGAAAACATTGTTGTAAGTGTCTGTTTTTTTCTGGGAAACGGGCCACGCTTCCAACTAACTTGGGCGCCTCGAGACATCGGCATGGTTGCTACTCAGCCCACCTACCAACATCACGGTGCCGGCACGATGCTCCTGGAGGACATCCTGGCAGAAGCCGACGAGGCAGGCGTTGAATGCTACCTCGAAGCCACCGATGCCGCCAAGCCGCTGTACGAGCGGCACGGCTTTGGAACGGTCAATGAACTCCGGTTCGATCCCGCGGCGTACGGAATCGACGGCTTCAAAGTCGAGCGACAGACGATCATGGTCAGAGGCGCACTCGATGGTTCTGGCCAGAGGGGAGGTGTGAGGTCATGGGGGGAAGCGGTCGGAAGTACCCAGGCTGTGCAGGCACAGCGGTGATCAGCGGCTGAAAGGTGCTTTGTGGTGAGCATAGCAAGCATTGGGTACCGCGATTTGGGTACCGGAGGGCGTTTGATGCCAGCAAGGCGAGCAACACTGAAGCGGTTGTTGTGAAGGTCACGCGCAAAGAGATTCCAACTTCCAGGCGCACGCAGGGCCACCTGGACACAGCGACCTCACATGCGGCGCCCTCATGCGTCCGCCACCTTTGCTTGAACCACCCCCCCCACCGCGATCGTAAGACAACCGAGCTCGGGTGTACGCCCAGGAAGAACCGGCGTGGACTTGCTGCTGGTACATTCTCCCGTGACCCTCCGGTGGGCCCACCACCCGCGGATCAGGAATCCTGTCCTCCCCTCGCGGCGCCCCACGTGTGCCAACGCCTCGAAATTGCCCATCCAGCCTGTCAATGAGCCACGATCGCCGCCCCCCTCCCCCGACGGTCTTCCTGTGCACCCCGGCAGGAGTCCGTTTTACCGAAGTCCTGCCCGCCCCCTTCTCTTCTCCACCACCACCCACCCTTCTTCACACCTCCTCGCGCACGTGGCCGTGGGAACTCGCACCTCTTTCGATGGAGCTCTTCACGCCCGCGACAAGAAGGGAATGGCCCCGGGGCTGAACTGGGCAGGAGCCGTGGCTTGCGTGTGGCGACTTGGCATCAAACCCAGAGCCTGTTCCATGTGACTTGACGTCGCCGACCAGCATCACGATTCGACCCGGCCCCATCCGATATAGTTATCCTCCGCCCGTATCAATCGTTAACATACCGGAGGAATCTATCATTGGTTAGTTATGCTCGCTGTGTGTTTCCCTCATCCAGCGAGTCGCTGAACTCACGACGTTGCATCCAATGCTTACCTCGTAAACTCTGGATTAAGCTTGAAGCTTTTTCCCGGCAGGATAACTATATAGAGAGTCCTTACGAGATGGGATGTCTCTCCTCTCTATCTGCTGGTCTTGGTATTATCCCGCTCATTTCCGCTTCTCCCTACAGTCCGTCGCCATGAAAGCTGTACTTGCTACATTCTTGTTTGCAAGCCTTGCAGCTACCGAATAAGTGGACTTTAACAACCAACAACTGCCAGCACGTACCTAATGCGAACTTTCATTGGCATACCGAAGATGACGCGGGTTGCGTTATCCTACACTTTTTTCTGCCGAAAGCCTTCAATGTTTCCAGTGCTACCTTGGTTACTACCTACGTCAATGAATGCTGCGCGTACAGGCGAGATCCACAGTACGGCCTCGCAGGATCCTGCTCGTACAGCGAGAAGCCATTCGCAGCCATGAAGGACAGAAGCTCATGCCTGGAGGGTCTGGACATGGGAGAGCGTATATCGATGCAATATCAAAACCATGAAGACCCGCGGGCGCTTAACAACCCTAATGTTGTCTATTGCAATAACTAGGTCAGGCTGTTCCTCGGGCACTTTATTTGCCACTGCAGATCCTAACGCATTACAGAATCGCCTGCCGCATTGCCAACCACTGTCGATCGACCTCGCCTCATCGCACATCGGCACACGCCGGCCTGTTGTTGTCCCGACAAGAATAGCACAGGCAAGCGTCAAGATGTTACGCATCGGGACCACCGTGGGAGGCGAGCGTCGTGGGCAGGGCACACCATCATCAACGACGAAGGCCATGCTACCTAGAGGGGGAAAGAGAAAGAGACGGGGGAGAGAATTGGACCGACGCTGCTCAGTCACTTTGGGACGGTCGGTCTGGATCTTGATCTGCTGCTCCTATAGGCATCCACCAGGCCATGTGTAAATACCTTACGATGCCTACGCTGCGGGAGGCACCAAAAGTCCCGCCTCCGCCTTCAGCTTTTCTTCCCAGCACGCACACATATCACGATGAGCATCTCCGAGAATCGACGACGGCGTAGGCGAGGGTTCGCATCAGCAGGCCTGCTGCACCCAACCCAACCCACCACGTGCTTTCACATCATTGGAAGAGACGCACCAAGAACCTACCAGCACCCCCAGTCACGCAGAAGCAAGTCCGGCAAAATATCCGAACCGAGAACCCAGCAAAGGGAGGGCTGGTGCTCCGACGTCATTCCGTACAACGTCGAGACCTGCAAGGAGCTAGTGGTGGAAGGGAACGCAAGCCGGACTCTCGGCCTGTCGAATGTCATCGCTGCGTCGAGTTCAGTAAACCCGCCGGAATGAGAGGTGTGCCGCCAGCGCATAAGCGCGCCCAGGAAATCTCCCCCGCCGCTGCGATGGAGCTTGGGGTCTTCTTGTGACCAATCCATAGGTCATCAGATGATCAGGGGTCGGGAATGTGTAGGTAGTTGAACACACCAGAGCTCCCCCCCCCCACCAAGGCCGATGGGAGACTCCAGAAGTGCACAACCAACCTCCCCGGACGACGGGACGGTAGCAGGAAGTCCGTCAAGGATCCGAACCCACCGCGCGCAAGAAGAGTCGGTCGGGTGTTTGACCCAATTGTCTTTCCGTGGTGGAACTTGTGCTCGGAACCTTCCATGTGCGCCGGGCCATCTTCTCGACACCTCTGGCGACAAACACTAGTGATAGCAAACATTAGTTAACCATACTATATATTTGCGATGCAGACTAGTCAACAGAGAGAAGATCCTCACTACTCTCGACTTCCAACTACCAATCAGTTTGGTAGTATTTATTATACACACTACTGTAACGAACCATAGCGGCCTGGACGAACTACTCCGCGTAGCCCCCGAGAGCCCGAACAGCCTATACGACGACAGCGACGCCGAGCCCTCTGCACCCTCCGCCCCCTCCGCCCCCTCCCAGCAGCAGCCGAGCGTCCGAGACAATATCCGCCGGGCATATATCGACGAGCACGGGGCTCGACCACAGTACGCCCCCGTCTACCAGCTCGGCCCGAACACCGTCGTCAACGCCTGGGTCGATGACATATGCACATACTTTCAGATCCCGCAGCGCCGCATCAAGCTGCATACATACGTCAACGTCAGCGCCAGATATATGCCCAGCACTATACCTCGATCCCCAAGACTAGTGAGGGTCTGCTCGAATTCTGCAACGGGCTGGACTACGACGACCCGGAGACCGCTAGCACTTTTGTCATCACCACCAAGGACGCCTTCGTACAGAAAAACCTGGAGGCCGGACCACAGTACCAAGCCCGGCACCAGTCTTCCCGCGCCGGCAACAAGTCCCAGGTGCCAGATAGTCAAGATGAGCATGCCGAATCCGCCGCCGCCGCCACCCAGGACGAAGAGGGGCACGGCGAGCATAACGAGGACCAAGGCGAGCATGACGAGGAAATGGACTTCGCGACCGACGCGACCGACAACACGTGGCTCTTGGAGGGCCAGAGAGCCGGCTCCCCCGGGGTCCTGATTGCAGACGAGGGGCACCACTACAAGAACAAGATGGCGCTGCAATCGGACGCGCTGTACCGGCTCTTGGGGATTGACACGCGCCTGGTGATGGCGACGGCCACGCCATTCCACAACCGCGTAGCTGACATGGCGGGCCTCCTGCGGTACTTCTGGTGCCGCATTCGGGCTTCGTACGTGGGCACCGGTTTGGAAGGTGGGTTGAGAATGGACACCAGTGGCTGGGCCACTCTCTACGAGGAATTCTGCAGCCTGTACGGCCGCCGTCTCGCCCGGATCCCCCGGGACATCGCCAGCACCCGCGCCCAGTACGCCGGGCTCTACATGCATGACCTGTTCCTCGCCGCCGTGTCGCCAGACGCCTTCCTCGCCACCCTGCAGCCCGGTATCCCCGCCGACCTGGACTTCCGGTGCAGCAGGGTCGTCCCATTGGCAGTGTCGCTTACGGTCCTCCGCCGTGTCAAGGGTTCGGCGCTCAACGTCTGCAACACCGCGCTCATCCTCGGCGATGAGATTCCACCATGGCAGGGTTGCCACCTCGAGATCCGTCACAGCGGCCTAAGTGACGGCTATTACCGCTGCGCGTTCGAGCGTTTCGTCGCTCAACATGAAAACCCGCAGATGGTGACCCACGCCGACGACGACAACGGGGGCACCCGCGCCCACGGCACCGCCCTCCGCCGCCAGCTCATCCTCGCCGCCGCCAACCCGCTGACCGCATCCATCCTGGCCCGCCATATCGACTCAAGCGCCACCAGCATCCACCGGCTGTAAGTGCAACATAGGGTTCCAATTGGAACTTTTCCTCTAAAAGCTCCAATTGGAAGGTTACTTTGCAGACAAGGCTAACATGTAACAGACAACACGGGCACGACACCCAGTTCCAGTTTTTTTACCGGTATACCAAGGCACACCTACACCAGGCGGCACCTGACAACCGGTACGGGATCGCTAAATACATGGTCGACGTTTCCCCGAAGCAGAAGATGCTTGTTAAGCTTCTGCTAGAGCACTGCGTGTGCCGCCGAGAGCAGGTAATCGTGTAGTGTAATGAACCTGTAAGCATGATGATGGCGGAGATTATTTTGAGGGTCTGCAGCATTGGATACCGCGTTATCCGAACCGGCCTAAAGCAGCAGGATCGCAGCGAGTCAGAGGATGACTTTAACGAGTCTCCAGACTGCATAGCACAGTGAATCGGAGGATGACTTCAACATTGCTGTGCAGTCTGGAGACTTGTTGAAGTTATCCTCCGATTCGCTGTGGTCGTGCTGCTTAAGGCCAGTTCGGATGACGCGGTATCCGATACCGCAGACGCTGTATCCGATACTGCAGACGCTGAGGATAATCTCCGCTATCATCATGCTGACGGGTTCGTTACATCACACAATCACCTTTTCTCGGCGGCACACGCAGTTCTCCAGCAACAGCTTTACAAGCATCTTCTGCTTGGGGGATACGTCGATTATACTTAGCGATGCCGTACTGGCTGTCGGGTGCCGCCTGGTGCAGGTGTGCCTTGGTGTAGCGGTAGAAAAACTTGAACTGCGTGTCGTGCCCGTGTTGCCTGTTACATGTTCGCGGCGGCATATCAAGCATGAACCTGGTCTCAGCCGGCCTTCTGGCAGAAATTGCCCACATTGTGTACAACGGCCCCAAAAATCAGCTGACTTCGGTGAATACACAACGTTGTGTGGTGTAGGTGAAGCTTGCGAGGGCCGTATTTTGTCGTAAATGTGAGTTTGACCGTGCCAGTCCATTCAGCAGATGTTGTGTGGATCAAGGAGCGCCGTGTTGGAAAAGACCGAATATCACGAGGCCATCATGAGTATCATGAGCTTCCTTCAATATGGCCATTGGAGTCTATCCAAGCGTTCAGTGTGCACTTCCTCACTCGTTTCTGGTGCTGGAAACAAAGCACGGCCAAGTGCTGTATCGTCGTCACCTTCAGCAGCTCTGAGATTCACGGTGCCTGGGGCATCGCCTTCTTCCGCGGGGCGACAGAACACTGTCCGCCCCTATCCAGACCGGCCATCTCTATGTGGGATTAAGACGACTCGCCGATCAACATCGAGTTCGGCAGCGCTTCGGAAGCCACTCTCTGTGAGCAGAAAGGTCACACTTGTGAGAGATGCCGCTGTCGCTCATGCTTTGTGCCATCGGGAGAGGAGTATCGAGCTGGCGAAGCCAGCCGCTAAAGAATCACGGCAATGCCAAGCTTTAGAAAGCTGCCCATTCCAGCCAGCTTTTGACTAAACCTCGCAGTTCCCCTTTGGAGTCTGCGACAGTAATGCGTTCGACCTCGTCGTACGACAGCCTGCCGGGTCCTCCACGGTCGTACATCTCTCGTTCCAAAGCATCCAGTCTCGAGAGATGCTGCAGTCGTTGCTGACTGGGAGATTGCGGTGCTTTTGATTCAGATCCGCATCCTGGCCCCTTCAGCCCTTCATTGCTTGGCGCATCAATCGCCGAGTTTGGCTTGTGTGGAGATGTCGGATCGAACTTCTCATTGTCCATGCCCTCGCTTTTTGATGAAGACGATAAACGGTCGTCAAATCTACGTTCAATTTGACTGTCATATCGAACGCCGTAGCCAGTTACTTGGAGAAGGTCATTCAAGATGGCACCCGATATCTCTGCCTCCCTCTCTGTTAAGTGATTCCAACTTGTGGGCACTGGCAGATTGTCGAACACCTGTCGACGAGGTCGTGCGGAAAACTCTGGAGGAATCGTGTTATTCCTGGCGATGCCACAAGAACCCATCGCTGTACCCATCAAGGGATCTGTCGCAGCGGTCGCAAGCAGCTGCTCTCGGGACTGGTGATCAGTTGCGATCTGCGCATCAATTTGTTCACGCCACTTTGTCCTCTCGTCTCGTGTGGAGATGATCATCTGGTCTTCCTCCTCTTTGTCCTTGAAGACCCCATCGAGAAGGTCGTTGAATCCTTGCTCAATGACATGCCACAGAGCATCCTGCACATATGGTTCCTCGGTCTCGTATTCATGGTCCGAGAACATCTTGGAGATGTCAAAAACTCGAGAAAGGCCTGTATCGAGATTCTCCTGGCGGGTATCTGTCACATCTGTGGCAATATTGACTGATCCCGAGGGAGGCAAAGGCTCCCCTGCATTGCCAGTGCTATACATCATGTCCTCGATCCGCGCCAGATGAGAGCGAAGCTGCTCGTGAGCAGCAGGCACTCTGATCCTATGGAAAGGATCCTGCTCACCCAACAGGCTTTTCGTCCCCGAGACTGGCTGCAAGTCACCAAAAACATCCGGCTGCTTGCCACGAGGACGTCTAGTTTCACCGGGTGGTATGTCTTCCTGCGCGAACATACTGCTGATGGGCTGACTGGATCGTAAGATGCCCAGACCTGTCTGGGTGCGCTCCATCTGTTGCCCTTCGATAGAATCGTGGACCAATTGCTTCTGGATGGCGAATTTGGCTCTCAAAAGGCGTAGGAAGTCCGTTCGGTCAACGTAGCCGTCGCCATCAAGGTCATATCCTTGCAGCGCGCGTTCCAGAGTAGCATAGCGCTTGGGTCCACGCAAGTACGCCATGGCTGAGAGGAACTCTTCCAATCCAATGATGCCATTGTTGTCAGTGTCGTAGAAGGCGAACATCCGATCGAACATAGCATTGGTCGACAGGCCGCTCGACCAACGCTCAGATGTCAGCGCCTTATTGAATGCTCGCCGATCAATAGCAGCCCGTACTTTGGAAGGATCGTTTTCCCAAGGTACATTGGCCACGGTCAAAAACTGGTCGTAAAGCGCATCTATCTGCGGCTCCTCGAAATGATAGTCGTTCGCAAAGCGCTTCCTCAACCCTGGCTCCAGGGACGAATGTACCCTTCTTGGATCTCCCGGGTACCAGATTGGATACTCTTTGGTCGGCTGCGAAAGTACTGGAAGAGGAATCTTGATCTTGGCGAAAACATGTGTCTGTGGATGTCTTGTATGCGTCTCGCACGAAGAACACAAATCGTAGTCCGGGCAGTTGAGGCAATGCCAGCGAATTCCTGTAATAGGATGTTGACCACATTCTTCGCAGTGTATGCCACGATGCTCGTAGGCATTGCGCTTCGCATTGTCTTCCGCGATGTAGTATAACAGGCCTCGCAATCCTTGGCTGGGCTCTCGTTGGTTGATCGAACTGACGGCATCTAGATCTTCTGTTTCTGGCGGGTCAATGATTTCTACATCGGAAATCGAAGGATGGGTGAGAACGACTGCCATTGCGAAAATGACGCTTTCTTCCAGATCTTCGGGGGTCAAGAGATCCAGATTCATGATCTAAAGCTCGAGGTCAGCGGCCGTCTGTTCGTGTGGTGCCGACACCGAGATGCGAGAGCAGGTGGCGGATTTACGACCGCAGTGGCAGTGGCCAACTTACTCTGCGAACCGCCCAGAGGGCACGCTCAAGCTCACGTCGGTCTGGAGGGGTGGCATGCAGCGCGGACAAGGTATCTCGCAGGCCGAAATCCTCGGCCACAGACCAAGTCTCTGAGCCGGGCGTGGCGCTTGCCAGCGTGGTCAGAATTCTGCCCAACACCATTTGCTGCACCTCACGGCGTCTACGGACCCAAGGCCGCGAGTCAGCAAGGAACAACAAGAACAACAACAACAAGGCTTGATGGAATTGAGGATGGCAGTGCGGTCAGTCACTCACAGTTCATCGGCGCCCGGCCCTAAGATTGCTCCGAACTGATCTGCCCCCGGAACCTGCGTGGTGGCGAGATTGATCAAGAGCTCGGCCCCATTCCGGCAGACGGAAATGGTTCCCAAGGGGGCGTCCGTGGTGGGCGCGTGGCTGGCAAGCCGGTTGCCTCGTTCTCTCCGCGGTCGATGGACGGCGTTGCTCCTGTGGAGAGTGCTGGCCGGCCGCTGCGAGTAGGCCGAGTAGAGGGCATAGATGCCATACGCCGCGCCGAGGCCGGCCACAGAGAGGACGGCGGGGTGGAAGCGCGACAGGTGTGACTCTTGCGCCATGGACGGTTGCGGTGTCCCGGGCTGGGTCTGTCACGGGCTGGGTCTGTCACGGGTTGCGGTGTCACAGGCTGGGTCGATGGCCGGTCTGAGATCCGCCTGTGATGCGTGGGGCTGTGGCAGGTGGCGGTCGAGAAAGCGGAAGGCGCGTCTCAAGTGCACAGTACGTACCAGCAGGAGAGGGGGGGGGGGAGGGAGGGACGACCAGCTGCTCGGGGAAGGGACGACCAGCTGCTCGGGGAAGGGACGACCAGCTGCTCGGGGAAGGGACGACCAGCTGCTCGGAGTTACTGCCGTTCAAGCAGAGGCAGGGGAGAATGTGATGTTCGCGCCTGCCGTTTCGTGGTATCGCGCATGATGGTGGAAGAAAGGAAAGCGTCGCAGGAGCAGCCGGAGGATGTCGGTATGTAGAGGCGTCGAAGCGTCGGTATGTAGAGGCGTCGAAGCGTCGGTATGTAGAGGCGTCGAAGCGTCGAAGCGTCGACTCGAACAACAACAACACGGGGATCGAGGCGAGCTGCGATGTGCATCGACAAGTCGTGGGATTTGCGCCCGCGACTTCTGCCCAGCGGCAGCGGAACGGACTCGCGGAATCGGGAAGCTGGAATGTGGACTCGGGAATCAACGCTACGCGTCCATGGTTCATACACCGCAACGGACGCGAAAATGCCTTCGGGATCTGCCCAATGAAGGTGTTGGGATCCTGTACAACTCGAAATCGCTCGCACGCCAAAATTCGCTCGCAAGAAAGAGCAGCGGCCAGCCCCCGTCAACCCCGTCACCTCCCTTCTCTCATCTCCTTGATTCTGGCGATAAGACTTCGTGGATAGTTGTCGACTTCCTCGGGCGAAGGCATTCCCCGCTCTCGACATCGGGCTACAACCTTGTGGATAATCTGCTTGAGCAAGTGCTCATCCATCACGACCGCATCACCAACGTTATCGGGATACAACCAGCAGTCGCTTGCGCTCAGAAGCTCTTTGACCGTCGGTCTTTTCTGCGCGTCGCGGTTGAGACAGGCCCGCAGGGTACCTTTCAAGGATGACGGGATGGTGGCTCCGCCAATGCCAGTCTCCGGGTACTCGATGACATGCTTGGGGTTCGTTATGGCCACCACCCGAGGGATTGGATTCTGTATGTGTGCAAATGGTGGCCTTCCGTAGGCCATCTGGTAAAGGATACATCCCAGACTCCAGACATCAGAGGACTTGCCGATGCGGATGTCTTTCACTGACGGTCGCCCATTCTGATCTGTGCCCGCGCCGGCATTCGAGTCGGTGATGCTCTCGGGAGACATGTAATTCGGGGTGCCAACGTTGAAGTCTCGGTGTACATTGCAGGTGTGATCAGTGTCGATGGCGTTTGCGATCCCGAAATCGATGAGCTTGAGTCGACCTTGGACAAGTAGGAAATTGGCCGGCTTGAGGTCCGAGTGGACAATATCGTGTTCGTGGACTGCTTCCACGCACTCAAGCATCTCTTTCCAGTGGTAGCGCGTGAAAACACTGTCGAAGCGGGCGCCGGCCTCATTGAGGTGCAGGGCGAGGACTCGATTGAAATCGGTGTCGCCTTTCTCCATGAGCACCACGAGCTCTTGTTTCTCTTCATTCATCTCCCAATCATATAGTCGCACCACTCGTTCGACATCTGCGAGTTTTTTCAACAGATCAATCTCGCCCTTGAAGCCACGGACTGTGTTCGCGTCGCAGTTGGCCAGCTTCACGCGCTTCAACGCAAAGGTCTTGTAGTTCTCGGCCATGACACAGTAGACCCTACAAGAGCCTCCCTTTCCAATCTCCCCCATTTGCGTGAAGAGCTTGCCTTTGACGACAATGTGCTGACGCTTCTTTCGAGACTTAGTCGTGGTGGCCCCCGCAGTTGCTGTAGCAGCGTCCAGAACACTCATCTTTGGCGGGGGAGCGGGTGCAGGTCTGTGAGGCGTGTTGCCACTTATTGCACCCAACGCTTTGCGCGGCTCGTGATTCGATCCTGACACTGGCGTCTCATCCACCAATCGCCGCCGAGGTTTCTCGTCATCGGAAAGCATGGAGACTGATGGTTTGCCTAAGTACCTGAAGCCTTGGTCCTTGTTTCGTTTGAACGTGGGTGGCGGGTTGTTTTCTTGATCTTCTGAAGCATCTGCACGCGCATCAGGAACATATCGATACGTCCCTCGGCTGAGCCCTGGTCGATGCGCTGCTTTCTGGTCGAGAGCAGACTTGGACTGAGCTTGGTCAGTGCCAGGCTGTCGTTGCTGTTCTTGTTGTATGCTGGGCCGTCTTTGTGTCTGATACCGCTCTGCGCTGGCCTGGCGACTACGTGAGGGCTCTCTACTAGTCTGACGAGACGGCGGCCTCGAATCATGGTTCATCTGGCTTCTCGATAAGTGCGAACTAGCTTGCCTTGATGCAGGGCGAAATTCCTGAGATGCATGGTTGCGAGGCGCAAAGTCGTGCACCGACACAGGCTCAACAGAAGTCGCACGTGTATTCACACTCCCACTTCGACTTCGTCCGCCGTCAATCTGAGAAAGACTCCTTTCATGAGGCGTATAGCTGGATGCACTCTGCTGCGAGGAAGAACCATTTGGCGCATCATCATTGGCATGAAAATTTTCTTCGCTGTCCTGACGCTTGAACCCTCTTCTGACAGGGCCGTTTCGCAAAAAGGACCCGGGAACTCCAGGTGGCCGCTTGACACGCTGGGATCCCGGAGCCACTGCTGGCTCTGCCGAGGGGTTATGGTTCCTGGTGCTGTTCCCATATCGAGATGTGGTTTCCGGTGGAGCTTGTGCGGATGTGCTGCGTGATAAATCTGTTCCTTGGTTTGGTCGCTCGTTGGTGTTAGGTGCTGCTCGTGAGCCAGCACGGGAATTGGGTCTGCTGATAGATGACACAAGATTCGGCTGATCGTCCTGCGATTGAGACGCATTACTGCCGGCTCTTGACCGGGTGAACACTCTGATGGCACGAGGCTGAGCTGGCGTCACCACGTCCTGCTTAAAATGCGTTTCTGGAGTGGGATCCCTTTTGGCTGTGCGCTGAGTGTAAGGCCCAGCTATGCTGATCGAGCGCTTGGTCGCGGAAGATCCTTTTGAGCCGAGATGAAGTATGCGTGGAGGAGTATTTCCTGGTGGGCTGCGCCTGACAACCTTCAGACCCGGGGCTCTGCTAGGTGTATCCAATCCTGCCGTCCCTGCGCGGGTCGATGTAGTGCAGCGTGGTGCCTGTTGTAACTGCTCCTGGTTGGGCGGAGAAGCTATGCCCGCCTCTGCCAACAAGGCCTGTGTCGCCTTGGAGAACTTGAGCTGAGGCGGCGGCTCGCCGTCGGTGTCGCTGTCGTCGTCGATGCCAATGCGCTGCATCATAGGCGCGTCCGCAGAGAAGCCATTGGGCGCAAAGCCGGACAGCGGGGAATTGCGACGCGTGCGACGCGGACGGGCGACTGCGGCCATGATGCGGCGGGCGGTGTGTAGTACTCGGTGCTTCTTCAAATGCGTAGTATGGCAGTGGTGTGCTGGTGGTTCAAGATGTCCGTCCCGGGTCAGTCGTAGTGAGTGGCCGGCCTGTCCATGTCGTTCCGGTAAGTATACTGTGGTATCTCGCGAGCCTTGAAGCGACGCAATCGCTACATGCGATCGAATGCTGGCCGTACCAAAGTATGGGGCTGGAAGTGCTGAAGTTCTGCTTGCTTGCCGCTGCCGCTGGGGCGGCTGAAACGAAGTCGTATTTTGACCGTCACTCGGGCAACCAAGTGGCACTAGCGAGGCTTCCGCCTCCCGATGCGATGAACATGTTATTCGATTCATTCAGGCTGAGCATGACCGTTTAAGAACACATTCCCATGCCATCAAGGCTGTGGATCGCGTACTGGGCGCTGTATCTCAGGCATACGAAAGATGACTATGAAGTCTTTCAGGTACAAGGTAGGATTGGACAGGAGGAAGTCAATGATGACCATCAGGCCTTTCACAGCCTTTCACAGCCTTTCACAGCCTTTCACAGCCCAATAGCCATGTACACGGCGTCTCCGCCTGCAACTAAATCAAGGTCGTCGTATAGATTCCACTACGCACCATCCCACACTTCGCTGTGTCTGGCAAGCTGAGACAGAGTCAGCTTTACCCAGACGAAGATGCACACACTGCTTGCTGCATCTACAACTGATGCTGGGTCATGTCTCGCGACACGGAGAGAACTATCTGTCTCGAAACCAGGCCACAGTAAGTGCGTGGACAGTAGTATATAGGCCATCATGAGTCCTAGGGCTACAATAGTCCCAGCTACCATCACCCAGTAGCTCATCCCGTTTACGTGGATCATGATCTCCAGCGACCCCGTTGTTCTAGCAGCACTGATAGGCATATGCATCGTCGTGGTGCTGGCAATCTTCTTATTGGCTTGCGTCTCGAGGAGATCTGTGAGAGACGTACGAGATGCCCTGCACCGGCAGAAATTACACAGAACACTCCAACATCAGATGGGCGAACTCATCTGGTTCAAGTGGAGGCCTCGAGCTACGGACTCACTGCCAATAGGACCTCGTACAGTCCTGCCATCCATGATGTCCACAGCATATATGCCGGGGACCAGCCCTCTTCCGAGCAAGGCTGCTGCTACAGCACGTCAGCCTCCTAGCCGCAAGGAGTCCGTACGGTTGTCTCAAGAGGGCCGATACCCTCTCATGCCAATGCCGAGTCGAGCACAAGAGCAGGTCACACGACCACTTTCGGAGCCAGATCTGAGCCTTCTGCCACCAGTCACGGTATGCGACCGCTCAGAGCTCTCAAGTATCATCCGGCTTCAGCAATCACATCATGACCTCGGCGAAATTTTGCAGGTTCACGCCGGCAACAAAGCAACGAGATGTCCAAGTGACCAGAATTTGGCTACAGGTCTATCGACACTGCAGGTGCCACGGAGTCGACAAGATCAGAACAGCAACACGATACCCGTGCATCGACATGAACCGAAGCCCGTTGCCGGACCGTCAAAACTGCAGGCACGACCGACCAGGCCAGTTTCGATACAGGTGGCAAGTCCATCATCTGGAAACCATAAGGACGAGAGGAGGACTCCACCAGGAGAAGCAATACCAATATCTCTTCTCCCGACTCCAGCCCAACCACGCGCGACGCATCCGGCTGGAGGGCAGCCAGCAACTCCTGCTTCGCGGGTTCATGGCACGTCACAAAGTGCTTCGATCCATGCTTGGCACCATAGCTGTTGAAGGTAAAGTTGTGCATCATGATATTGACCCGAGTCCCAGTAGACTCTCGAGGTCTCGCAACAGCAGTTCCCAAAGCTCGTTTCGACATAGTATACCAAATGCCTCGTCGGCCTTCGGGAGCCATGGATGAGTTTTGGCACGTGCTGAGTCTGGAAGCACGCGTTGAGGCTCTGCCTCTCCGCCGTGATTAATACAGCGTCGCGTCCTCTGCGCGCCGGGTTTGAGAGATGATGGCGCTTGCTGGGTGATATCAGGAACGCATTCGTCGTTGCCACGGGTGGTGTACGGTGCCGATGTTCGGGGTGTGTTCCAGGCCGGGCCATGTCGGAAGTCATGTCCACCAGATCGCGTGCAACCACCTCCAACCTGCATCGGTAACCCCGTTCGCAGGCAGTGATCAGGCCCTCTTTCATCATCGAGACTCCAACCGTAATGGCGTATTACTTGCCAGCTCACCTCTCCCAGCACAGCCAGCACGTAGACAGCATCAGAGTCAGAACCGAACTTTGCATCTGCTTTGCGACCTTTGGGACGACCATAAGCACCACGGCTGTGCCCCTCGCCACGACGCTGTAGACCCAAGCAGGACTTGGTACTGTTGGCAGCCGATTGCGCGGTCATGGAGAATTGACTTCAGCAGCGAAAGCAGCCCGTCACTCAGCGCACTGAAGATGGAGAATGTGCATGGCGTGGACGTGAGTTGGCTGCATAATCCGAAGGCGCCGAAAGGTATACGGGAAAGCGTACAGAAAGACATGTGCGCACATTGAAGCGTGAATAGGCTCGGAATATCGCAAAACACCCTCGACGACAACGTCCGCCGCACGCCATCTCACCTCTCCGCACACGAATGGACATGGGCAAAACAAGTCGTCGGCCTCGCTCCAGTCGAGTGCACAGCTGGCTCACGATGCCGGTCGCACCTCATACTTCCCGGGACCTGTAACGCCACCAGCGCTATCAGGCCCGGTGAGCGACACCACGGCGGCCCATCCGAGTACGCCGGCGCCAACGAGCAACTCAGCCAAAGGACACGCCAAGCGCCCGAGTCTTCTGAATCGCAGCAGCCAGGAAAAGCTGACCGGCGATGGTAGGACGGTTTCACGACGATCATCATGGATCTCGAACATCAGCAGCAAGTTCTCGTCGTCTACATCGCCACTCGAGCGTCCAGGTGTAGGACCTCTGCCCTCGCTGCCATCGCAAGCACAAGTCAATCGAGAGTCTGCGGCTTTTAATGGTAGTAACGCCCAGCGGCAATTGCAGGCTCTTGAGGGCGGGGAGGCTGCCGAGCCGTATGTGCCGTCTGCACCCAGATCGGCTTCTTCGTTCTTCTCAAGTTTGACCCGGAAAATATCAGCAGGATCTCAGGCGGGAAGCATACCGAAAGTCCAAGGCAAGAGTGGCATGTGCGAGCGGAGAGTGCTCAATGTAGACCCGAATCGCGAACGGTGCCTTGTCCCAGAGATGGACCCTTCGAGGCTCAGGAAGGTGTCGTTCTGTGTCGACGTCGAGATCGCAGGTGGTCCAAAGTACAAGGACGACGATGAGGATGACGACGACGAGAAAAAGCAGAGGAAAACGAATGCAAGACTGAAGGAAAGGGCAGAAGGTGAGGCGCTGAAACATCCAGAGGCACTGAAAGAGGAGAAAGATGAAGATGGCGAGGCCAAGAGTGAGACGAAGCGCAAGCCTCTACCCATACCGCCAAAGGACACGACGCACGGTAGTAAGGAGTCTCTCGATGACCAGAACTCCACGAGCGTGAGTCCACCAGGGGGAAGTCTTGACGAGCCAGGTGCTACGAGCAGGAAAAAGGAAAAAAAGAAGCGATCGGAAGAAGAGCGAAAGGAAAGAAAGGAAAAACGAAGACGACGCGCTGAGGAGAATGGCTCGATGCCCGTCGAGTTGTCAATGGAAGCAGATGATGGTCCGGACACAGACACTTTCCCATCCTCGGTTCCAGCGAGGAAGCCTGTGCCAGTGAACAATGCCGTGAACACCGCAGTCGACAGTGCCGCGAAGCGCGACAGACCGACGACGGATCCAGTACGTATCTACCGTAGATGCTGTCAGCTCCGAGAAACTCCCATCCTCAAGCGCATCACCGAGCAGCTGATGTCCCCAACCTGCTGTGTTCCACTAGAGCCCGGGGTGGTACACTGCTTGGACTTGACAGGATCTCGGCTTCAACTCGCGGACATGATCACTCTCGGCGATTGGCTGGCAGTTGTGCCTGTGAAGAAGCTTTTGCTGGAGGATGCGGACCTTGGCGATGAAGGCCTAAGGTGCATACTGGCTGGTCTTTTGGCGGCAACAAAACCAAAGCCCACAAGGCGCAAGATCTCGGAACCGAAGCATCGTAAACTGGAGCAGGTCTCCCAGCCTCACCAGGAGCGCAGCGGTGTCATTGAGAAGCTGCATTTGAAAAACAACCCGCGTATTACACGGACTGGCTGGAAGCACATCAGCTTATTCCTGTACATGTGCAGATCCATCAAGGCCATCGATCTCTCCATGATCCAGTTCCCCGATACCATGCCTCCAAGCACGCACGCCGTTCCTGCTAACAATTCACAAAATGTGCCTCGTGGACATGGCCAGGATCTCGATGCCGCCGAGACTTTGTACAAATGTCTGAGCCAGAGACTGGGTGGGAATAAGTTGGAAGAATTGATCGTATCGGAATGCGGCCTGACAGCGCCTCAGATCAGAAAGCTTGTCGATGGCGCGATCATGAGCGGTATCAACAGGCTTGGATTTGGCGGCAACCAGCTTGATGACGAAAGCTTAGACCACGTCCTCCACTACCTGCGCTCTGGCGTCTGTGGAGGTCTTGACCTTGGAGGCAATGACCTCCGTGGAAAGCTGGCTCGCATTGCAGATGCGCTCAATGATCGACCTGGTACGTCGTGCTGGGGCCTCAGCTTTGCTGGCTGCAATCTGGATACCGCTTCAGTCAAGCCGCTGTTCTCCGCTCTTGCACGGCTTCCAAACTTCAGGTTCGTCGACTTTAGCCACAATCCGGATCTCTGCGGCCAGGACAACGGCACGATCTCACTGCTTCGTCGCTACATTGGGCAGATGAAATACCTGAAGCGCATCCACCTTGCTGATGTCGGCATGAGCTCGAAGCAAGCGATCGCACTTGCGGATGTGCTTCCTGAGGGTCCTGCGCTGGCACATGTGAGTATATTGGAGAATCCACAGATAAGCGCTCTTGCTGCGGCGAAGGACGAAGAAAGCCAGGAGGAAGCATGCGCATTATACGCGAGCTTCATGGCTGCTGTTCGTGTTTCGAACACCTTGATCTGCATCGACATTGATGTAAGTCCCGCGATGCTCTTGGCGCATTCGACCAGCGCCACTGACTCTGAGTGCAGGTGCCGAGTGCAGAGAACAGCGAAGTGGTTAAAGCCCTCGCAAGACAAGTGGTCGCCTACTCCCTGCGCAACATGGAGCGCTTTGCCATTGCTGAGGCCACGGGAGATGCCTCACTCGCGGCTGCGTCCTTGACTAATCCTCATGGCGGAGAACAGCAAGTGAAGGAGATGGCTGTGCCAGATGTGCTTTCCCATTTGGTAGGCCATGTTGAGGGCAACTCCGAGAACCACGACAATGATGGACCCACACCAGATGGAGATTACATTGTGGGAGGTACTGGTGTGGTCAAAGCTCTGCAGTATGTGCTCGGCGAGAAGGCCGACGACCTCCGTCGCAGTAGCATCCCCCACTCTCCGATTGCAGGTGTCCGAACACCGCGAGAGAGACCCAGCTCATCTGCCGGGTCGGAAGCAGAGCAACGCGGGAAGGCAAAGAAGATGTCTAAGAACCTTTTGGAAAGTGCGAGGAAGATCAGAACACGACTGCAACCCGCGCTTGTCAAGGAAGCGACCCAGGGTGGCGATGAAATGGCCTATCGCCGACTCGTATTCCTCGATCAGACTCTCCAAAGTATGATCTCCCGCTTCGAGGAAGAATATCCAGAGACTCGGCTCACACCGCCGTCCTCCGCGGCGCCGTCTACACCATTTCCGACCGAGCCGGCACCACTGTCACTTGACACAAGTGTCATCACCAGCAAACCCTCCGACGACGAAGACGATCTCGACGAAGAATACCATCCTGGCTTCCGGCCCGCGGTCTCCCGCCACAACAGCGACGTGTCCCTCGCCTCTCGCGCGCTCGGCATGGAAGAAGGACACCTGCACCGCATCGGCCAACGCATGCGCCGGGACGTCGTCGACTCGCCCGCCGCGGACTCGGTGCGACCGCCCTGGGCCCAGGAGGAAGAGGCGAGCCGTCTGCAGCAGCTCCAAGAGCGGATCGAGAGCATCTCCGGGCCCGAGCTGAAGCGCCTGGTCGAGCACGACGGCTGGGATTCCGCGCTGAAGAAGAACGGAATGGATCTCAACGACCTGAGACTGCTCCAGGAACAGGATCCCCAGGCCTGGGCCCAGTTCCTCGACTCGCAAATCACGGCCCGCATGAACGCCGCCCAGGATGCACTGGCCCGGCCGACGCCGTGATGCGCGAGCGGACATCACAGAACATCCGCATTGGGGGACAGCAGACCCGTTGCGGTGCGGTGCGGTGCGGTGCGGTGCGGTGCGGTGCGGTGCGTTGCGTCGGCACATGCACTTTGCCTGTTACTGTGATTTTGTGATTTCTGGTTTGATCTTAGCGGGCGATGACGACATGAGTCCGGCGTGTCAGGACGTATGACCCGAACATCTTCTGTCCTGATCATGATGAACGATAGCGGAGAGACTGTCGGCGATCATGTGCAGGGCACATGAGACGGCGCTAGCTGAAATGTATGCAATCGTGTTTCATCTCTTCCAGGACTTCACGTTGGCGCGGAGAACACAAAAGGAAGGTGCGGAGAAAGCCATGTTGACGGACGTCACGGAAAGCTTTTGCATCGTTTCACATTCACAAGTCAACCACAGCTCGTGGGACCAATTCCGTCAAGTGTTAACGCCACCCATGCTACCGACACGCAGATAGAGTACGCCCTTCCGCAAATGCCGTTCCGAAGACCCGAAACCACGATGCGAAGAGCATCTACAACTCCTCGGCAAGAGCCTTGATCTTCTGCGACACGCGCTCGCGGCGTTGCTCGCGGGTGAGCTTCTTGGCCTTGTACTTCTTAGACTCGGCCTTCCAGTAGTCCTTGCTCTGCTTCTCGCCCTCATCGTCACCCTTCTTGAAAGGGTCCTCACGGATCCGCTTGTGGGCGTCGGCGTAGAGCTCCTCCAGTCCATCGGCCTCAATCTCGTCGTTGATGTAGCCCTTGAACTGGGACTGGTAGCGCTCCTCGTCATCGTCGGCGAGAGTCTCCATGTACTCAGCGACGTGACCACCAAAGATGTACTTGCGAAGAGTCTCGGCGTCGAGCTCCTTGGTCTCGATGTCGTATCCTGGGAAGCGCTTCTCGCTGTGGGGGACGTAAAGCCCACCATCGGAAGCACCCTTCATGGCACCGAAAACACGGGCACCAGTGGAAGTGCGGGTGAGACCGACGTCGAGGAAGACCTTGAACGGGCGGCGAGTTTCGCCATCAACCTCTTCTGGCTCAGTGAGACCAAACTCCCCATCGGCTTCCTCAACACCAGTGAAAGTGCCGTCGAGCTCGAGCTTCTTGAGGGCGCGGCGAGCAATGAGGAGACCGACGCAGTAGGCGGCAGCCCAGTTGGTCAGGCCGTGGGTGATGCCGTAGCGCTTGAGCTCGTGGCCGTAGGCGGAAACGAAGACCTTGTCGCCGGTGAGCTCCGAGGTGACGATCTGGGCGATGATGTCCTTGTTGGTGAAGCGAACGACCAGGCGGTACTTGGGAGCGTTGTACTTGTTCTTGGCCTGGGTGATCAAGCGCTTGCGGGCATAGTAGTCGGTCTTGCCTGACTGGCGACGCTTGTACTTCGTCTGGTAGCGACTTGAACGTCGTCAGCACGCGCCGTTAGTAGCCGCCGTACGAATGGCACTCACCTGAAGTAGGCGTTGTTCTTGACCAGCTTGGTCTGCCGGCACGTCCACGGTCAGCAATTGGCGCTTCAGACTCCCCTTCCGAAGCAACTTGCGGCGACCTCTCATATCGCCGGCGCCCTGCAGCAACTGCACGGGGCAACGCGTGCGCCAGCGATGGGAAGACTTCACTTACAAAAGGCATTGTGGCGACTGTCGGCTCCGGTCGTTGGGCGTGCGGTGGCGGAGGGCGCGAGGCTCAAGCAATTTGAGAAAGTGCGGGCGGAGCTGCTTCCGCCGTGCTCCTCTAAGAAACGCCAAGTAATGCTCCTTCCACGAGGGGTGACCAGCTCCCGAGCGCAGCTTCGCTCATCAGACAACCAGAGTCCCGGCAAGAAGGTCGTCTCTCGACAGCTCCATTGGGCGGCGGACGGACTCGTCCTCGGCTGGGGCTGAGCCTGCACGTGCTGCCGCCGCATGGCGAGTGGCTTCAATTCACGCCATCCGATGAGTGGCAGCGGTGGCGCGCACCAGCAACTCAGTCGCTCTGCTGCCGGCCAACAGCTCAAGACTGCTCGACACGCATCGCTGTTGGCACCATGTCCATGGATGTCAATATGTTTCACCATCAGCCCGACCATGCAGTGAGCTATAGAATGCCGCTCGAGAAGCCACAGCCAGCCAGAAGCATTCCATGGCAGTGCCGTGATCAAGGTTCTCGCTGCCGACATCATCTCCTACGCTCGCGACGTGGATGATGTAGCATGCCTCTCACGCCCAGGTCACCTCGTGTACGCCCGCGGAGTTGATGTACATGGCGCATCTACTCGTGCCTTGGAGATATCGGACTGCAGCCGGGGCCAACGGTAGTCCTCGTTACTGCAACAGGCGGCTCCGGTGGTGCAGCAGTTCACATGGCGGCTGCGATGGGAGCACGAGCTATCCCCATGGGACGCAGCGATACGGAGTTGAGGCGAATCAAGCAGACAGTTGAGAGGAGTGCTGTTTCCGAAGGCAAGGAGTTGGCCGAGGTGAAGCCCCGTAAGCTGGAAGAGCATCACAACGCTCTTGACGAGGCTATGATGTGGGCAGGGCTCGGCAAGGCGGTGGTCTTCGAGCCTTGAGCGACAGTTGCGGATGGACTCGCTGACAGCGGGGCCCACGAATGACACCGGCAGATGTCTTGCAGCTGATACTGCCTTTCAATGAGCCATTCTGACCTCTTCCCCCACGCAGATGGAAAAGCAGCCGAGCCGTGATGCCGTTGACTCCATGGCGGTTCTGTTGTCCAGCCCAACCCTTCGCACACGAGAAGGCATGGATCAGATGGCGCATCTACTACCGAGACCTCGCTTGGCTGCAGCTCACTGTATACAGCAACTCACGGGGCAAGGGCTGGCTGGTCTCTGCCACACACACGAGTTGCGGAGAAACAACGGCGAGCACTGCCAGGGATACGGGCGGCGGGTCGGCGTGGGGTGGCTGGCTCTGGCATAGCGGCTCACGCGCGGCGACGAAGGAGCTCGACTGACCATGAACGAGGAGACAAGGCATAGCGCAGGAGGAACGGCCGACGATCGGGCTGAATGGACGGCGCCGGGGCTCGCCGGTGGGCAGCAAGAGTCGGGGTCGTGCACAGCAAACGCAGGGCAGCATACAACACGCACGTGCTCGCGAGACGCGCTGAATGTTTGGCGAAAGGAGAAGCGCGTTTGAGAGTGAATCCGTACCCCGCAGCTTGGCCCGCAGCTTTGGTTCGAGCTTCGTCATCCCAGGCACAGATGCTCAGTCCATAGCAGCATGTGGGACTGCACTACGCCCACAAAGAAAGCGAGTGCTCGCGCAGGCGCGGGGCGGGGGCAAAGGCCCACCGTTTCACAGCAGGGTCTTCTCTTCCCTTCCATCATCAGCGCCGGCCTGTGAGCGGGATGCCTTGTGCAACGCCACTCCACTGCTCCCTCACCCACCACCCAACCTACCCTCCTCGACCCAGAGGATGAACGTCGCCTGGCACGCTTCTTTCACCGACAACCGCCTCCGCCACGGCCTCAGCACCCGTCGAAACACCCCCGCTGCCCGCCCCCAATGCACCCACGACCGAGCAGCAACCCCAAGCCGCCGCCGAGGACCTCTCTGCGACTGCCTTCCATGCCCCGGTCTCACTCGCCCCCCCGCGCGAGCAGCAGCAACCACTCGACGCCCGACGGCGCCGCTGCGGCATCTTCGCCCCCCGCGGCGATCTCGCCTCGAGCTCACCCCCGCATGCACAGCGACGCGCAGAAGCAGCTCTACCTGCACCAGCGAGAGCTTCTCGCCGCCATCCTGAAGGGCTCGTCGGCGGCGGGGAAGCCGACGAGCCCACGTCTCGCGCCGCTGGGGAGTCCGGGCCCGGTGACGCCATTGGAGCTGGAGCGCCAAGAAGGCTACCTCGTCGCCGGCGCGAGGAGCGCGTGTGCGAGCACCGACGTCCCGACCGACGAGATGGTCGAGCAGCTGGTCCGCGCGGAGCTTCAGAGGCAGCAGCACGCCGCCGCGAGGACGACCACGGCGGCGGCGGCCGAGCACGCACGGTGACGGACGGACCCACCTCGCATGGGACGAGATGCATGTCGCGCTGCTCGGCGCAGCAGCATAGATAGCTTTCACAATCACGCTTGGGCTTGCGGAAGTGTCATCTCGCGCTGCCACGTCTCACTCTCGGCCATGAAGCGTGGTGTTGGCCATTCACTGACCGCTCGGGTTGAGAAAGCCACGCGTGCACAGGTGTACTGTTCGTTCCGTCAAGCCGTATCTACAGTACCGACGCGCTCATCGCCATCTCTACAATATCTACAATCTCGACCCCTGTGGCGCATGCGGTGTTGGTTGTCCACCACCACCACCATCAGCAGCAGCCGCCGCCGCCGCCGCCGCCGAACCGCCAGAAGCCCAATCAGAGGTCTCGTTCCTCAACCGAGTAGCACGTTTGACATGCTACGCCAAACCACCATCCGCATCAGCATGCCATTCGAGCTCTTCGACCACATCCGGCAACATGCCTTCGACGTCTTCTTCGCGAACGCCCAACGCGCCGGTGATGAGGCGCTTGTATTCTGCTTGCTTGTCGCCCAGGCCGGCGACGGACAGGTTTTGCACGATGGTCTTCAGCAGTTTCCGTCGCTGCTCGGCGAGAGAGTGCAGTTCGCGAACCAAAGCGAGCTTGTGGTTGACCTGATCCTCGGTTTCGCCGTCCGTCACGAGCTCATCGTCGGGCGCTCCGGCATGCTGCTGTTCTTCGTGGGCGAGCATCTCTTTCAATTCGGCGTCGTCTTCCGCTTGCGTCAGATCCTCGCACTCCTTCATCAGAGCATCGAGTTCTGCCAGAAGTTGCTCATCGCATTCCGTGCCGTCAAGTTGGCTGATCTCCTTGGCGCGAAGTTCGTCCATCTGCCGCTTGAGAAGCTCGAGTTCTTGAGCTCGCATGGTCGCCACTCGTTCGGCTTCGCCTTGTTCCAGCTCTTTCTCCGTCATCTCCGCCTCCAACGTTGTGGCGAGCGACTTCGTCTTGTCACAGATGGCAGGAATGATGGCCGACGTGAGGGCAAGGGCGAATTCGGACTTATACACACTGGGTGATGTGCTATCGAGCGATGATTGGAGACCTCCGTTCAATTTTGTCGGCGCCAACCTGGGATCAAGCACGATGCCGCCATTCATGCTGTCGCCGAAGCGAGCCATGTGACAAGGGACCGGTGCACCGGCAATCATGGTGCCATCAGGATGACCTCCCTGGAAAGGGGAAGATGATACCTGGCGTTGGCTATGCCGCTCCTGCCTTCGGCGATTGAGTTGTACGATCAACTGATCTGCTGTCTCGCCCGCGTTGTTGGGGATGTCTACCGCGGCGTTCCTTCCTATCAGACTTCGTACGCACTTTCGTGCTCCGTTCCGTGCCGCAATCGTGATGGCAGTATCGCCCTGGTGATCTTGAAGATTCAAGATGCGCTCGACTTGATCTGGGGAAAGCAACTCGCACATTTTGATCAAGATGCAGTCCATGTAGTAGCGAGCGCAGGCATACTTGCTCTTGCGATGGGTGACGCTGGCGATGTGGTGGAACACTGTGCTCCCGTACCATTCCTGCATACTCACGGTGCGGATGAGCAATCCGGCGAGTTTGTCCATGGTCTGGTTGTCGTAGTTGTTCGTGAACAGCACGGCACGCATCAGCGGTGTTTCACCGCTCTTGGAAGGCACATCGATGGCAGCACCTTTGCGGATGAGGGACTTGACCACTTCGATGTCACCCATGGCAGAGGCCCAGTGGAGCGCCGTGTGGCCTTTGTCGTCAATGGGTCGGTTGAGATCGACGGTCGGTGGAGGTTCCGGGGCATTTGAAAGAGCGGCCATGGAGTTGCCTGCCAGCAGGAAGTAGTCGGGTAGCTCCTCGGCCCAGAGCTGGTGCTCCTTGTCTGCCGGGCTCAGTGCGTCCTCGACTCTGCGCCGCTTGCGAGGGCCGCCTGTGTACGGGACTTGGTCGAAGTCGTTGAACGCTTCCGAAACGATGGTGACATCGTCGGGCGTGCCGGCATCGCGCATGTCCATCCGGTCGTAATCCGGGACATTTGCATACACTGCACTGCGCTTAGTGCCAGCTCCTGCAGGCGGTTCCATCTGATCCTTACCCGGCTGTCTCCTTGGCTGTGGGCGAGCTCGGGACGCTCTGGGCTTGTTTGAGGCGGCAGTGGCATGCTTGGGCGCAGGAGGTGGGGTTTTATCGCCTGGAACAAAGTCGAATATGGGCCACAGCTTGTCCAGCACGCTGTTCTTTGCTGCCAGCTCGCGGCCGTCTTGCAGAGGAATCCACGTGCCTGGCGGTGAAGGTCAGGATCAGCAAACCCCAAGCGACATGCTGTGGTCGTGAAGTGAGCCGGAGCGCGCACCTTGGAACTTGCCATATCCACCCTGGACTTTCTCGTGCACTCCCTTCTGCACTTCCCGCTCCAGAATCCTGGTGCGGCCGGGCTTGTCGTAGTCGGCGATTTTCAAGATATGGGTGGCGTTGATCCAGTCGTCCGAGCGGCGGCGCATGATATGTCTGCCATTGACGTGGTATTCGTAGACGGGCACCTGCACGCGGGGGACATGTTAGCAGCGGCCCCCCAACACACACTCACACACACGAAAGCACGTCTGCGCGCGCGCTCGCTCTCACGTTGCTGTATGTCGCGCTGTAAATCTTGTCGCTGGCCGGCGCCATCGCAGTGGCCGTCTTCTGCACCAGACGCGTCGAAGCGCGACAGAAATGGCTCCTGGGCCAGTGCAACCAATTACCGCGGCGTACGGCGGGCCACACCGTGACATGTCATTCTTTCAGCCAGAAGCCGGTGGTCGGCTGGAAAGAGAGTGCCTGAGTCAGCATTCTTTTTGCCGGTGCATAGTTGGTTAACCATGCCCACGTTATCTGGCTATCAGACCAGATTTGTCATCCAACATCCACCACAAGACCCGCACTGGCAGGCTTCAGGACAGACCACAGGCCGCTCTTCTTCCGGCAACATCTTTCCCAATGGCTTCTCTCGACCTGGTCGACCATTCCCCGCAGCACCCGAAGCCCGCAGATCCTGTGGCAACTGCGTCCAACGTCATTCTCATCGACAACTACGACTCCTTCACCTGGAATGTGTATCAGTACCTCGTCCTGGAAGGTGCAAAGGTCACCGTTTTCCGGAACGACCAAATCACTCTCCAAGACCTGATTGCGGCTCACCCGACTCAGTTGGTCATCAGCCCCGGTCCCGGCCATCCGGAGACAGACTCCGGTATCAGCAAAGATGCCATCAAACACTTCGCCGGCAAGATACCGGTGCTGGGGGTCTGCATGGGCGAGCAGTGCATCTACTCGGTGTTCGGTGGCGTGGTAGAGCAGACCGGCGAGGTCCTCCACGGCAAGACTTCGCCGCTGAGACACGATGGTAAAGGTGTCTACGCCGGACTTCCCCAGGATTTGCCTGTAACGAGATATCATTCTCTGGCCGGCACTCATCCAACCCTTCCGGCCTCGCTCGAGGTCTCATCGTGGATCGCTTCTGGACCAGATGGAGGCCAAGGCGTGATTATGGGAGTGCGCCACAGGGAGCTGCTGGTGGAAGGCGTGCAATTCCATCCTGAAAGCATTCTGACCGCCGAGGGACGAGTCATGTTCAGAAACTTTCTGCATATGCAAGGCGGCACTTGGGCAGAGGATGCGAGACTCAAGTCAGAATCGCAGCGGGTTCTTGTCAATGGCACCGCGCCTCAAACAAATGGCGCTGCTGCAAGCCCCGACAAGAAGACATCTATCTTGGAGCGCATCTACAACCACCGCCGCCTCGCCGTCGCCGCTCAGAAGCAGGTGCCTTCCCAACGCCCAGAAGACTTGCAAGCTGCTTATGACCTGGATCTTGCCCCGTCGCTCATATCGTTTGCAGACCGCGTGCGCCAGTCGCCGTACAAGCTGTCATTAATGGCTGAGATCAAGCGTGCATCTCCCTCCAAAGGTACCATCCAGCTTTCAGCCTGTGCACCCTCGCAAGCCAAGACGTATGCATTGGCTGGTGCAAGTACCATCTCTGTCCTCACCGAACCAGAGTGGTTCAAAGGCAGCATTGATGACCTTAGAAGCGTGCGCCAGGCCCTGGAAGGAATGCCAAACAGGCCTGCGATCCTGCGGAAAGAATTCATCTTTGAGGAATACCAGATCCTGGAGGCTCGCCTTGCTGGTGCAGACACAATCTTGCTCATCGTGAAGATGCTTGACGAGGAGACACTGACCAGACTGTACAAGTATTCGCAGTCGCTCGGGATGGAACCTGTGGTCGAAGTCAACACTGTGGAAGAAACGGAGATTGCTGTGAGGCTTGGCTCAAAAGTGATCGGGGTCAACAACCGCGACCTCACTAGCTTCGAAGTGGACATGGGCACCACGACACGACTGATGAACATCATCCCGAAAGAGACGACTCTTTGCGCCTTGAGTGGCATCGCAGGGCCCAAGGATGTGCTTCCATACTTGCAAGCAGGTGTAGGTGCGGTGCTCGTGGGAGAAGCGTTAATGCGAGCGCCAGACACTGCCAAGTTCATTTCCGAGCTTCTGGGCGGTGAAGAGGCGGCGATCAAGGCAAATTCTCATAAAAGGGTGCTGGTCAAGATCTGTGGCACTCGAAGCGCGCAGGTCGCCAAGTCCGCCATTGAAGCCGGTGCGGATCTCATCGGCATGATCATGGTCAAAGGTCGTAAGCGATGCGTATCAACAGAGACCGCTCTCGCTATTTCCGCCGCTGTGCATGGCACACAGAAAGCAGCGACACACGTCACGGATGCTTCAGTAGAAGCAGATGGAAAAGCCACGAGTTTCTTCGCCCACACAGCACGGCATCATTTACAACATCCTCGTCGCGCACTACTGGTTGGTGTCTTCCTCGACCAACCCCTCGACTACATTCTCGAACAACACAAGCTCCTCAACTTCGACATTGTTCAACTGCACGGCTCAGAACCCCTTGAGTGGGCTCATCTCATACCTGTGCCTGTCATGCGCAAGTTCTCTCCAGCGGACGTAGGCGTGGCGAGGCCGGGCTATCATGCGATGTCTTTGCTTGACCCAGGCTCGGGCAGTGGAGAGAGGCTGGATCTCGGAACGGTCAAGAATCTGCTCGACAGAAACGAAGGTCTTCGAGTCGTCTTGGCAGGCGGCTTGAACGCCGAAAATGTAGTTGACGCTGTGACTTCGCTCGGATCTGCGAAGACTGGTGTCGCGGCTGTCGATGTGAGCAGTGGAGTCGAGAGTGATGGAGAGCAAGATCTTCAGAAGATCCAGGCCTTCATCAAGGCGGCCAAAAGCATTGCACTGTAATCGAACGAAGCATAGACCAACGCGAGGATAATGGATTTCTTCTTTGGTTGCAGTCCGTTTGGTCCGGACACACGTGAGGATGTCGATGCACCGCCGTTGGAACTAACGTCGCTTTATAGGGTCGTGGTTTTCTCATATGCATGGCGCAACGACCCAGATAGCTCATTGCATGTGACAGCTTCACTTCGCTTCTGAGCGCGACGCATTTCTATCCCATCCTCTCTCGACAATATCTTAACAACATCGATTTGGGAGCTCACCACTGTCCAATCCGCCCTCCAACGCCACAACGCCACTGACTTCTGGTCCCCGGCTTATTGCGACCAAGCAGACGGACAGACGTGGCGCGCCAACCACTCTCACTCCCGACACACCGTTCACGACCATTCGAACTGCCATCGCAGTAACAATTCTCATCATGGTTCATGGCGCACTGAAAGGCTGCGTCATCGTCACGGTTGGCTTTCACGAAGATTGGACGAATCAGAATATCAAAGGCTGGGTGCAGGAGGCGAGTGGCATCACCGATGCGAAAGTGACCGAGAGAACCACCCACGTGGTCGCTAGCGAGAAGGAATGGGAGAGGCAGGGCCAGGTCATCCTGGACGCACTGAAGAGGAAGGAACGGGACCTCCAGGCTCTTCACGTCGTCAACTTCGAGTGGCTTGTCGACAGCTTGCGGTCCAAGTGCAAGAAGCGCGAAAAGCAGTACAGGTATATGATCCCTGGCATTCAGACTGCGAAGGAGAACGGCGGCGAACCACGTTCTCATGCGGGCCTTATGAAGCAGCTGTATGAGGACTACACCCTGGCTCCGAGCGTGGAGGAGAAGAAGAAGAAGAAGAAGAAGAAGCTTATGGAAAAGAAGTTTCAGGAAGAAAAGGCTCTGAAGCAAGAGCGTGAGGAGGCCAAACGGAAAGCATTCCAGGACTCGCGCATGAGTATTCCGGAACTGGCTGCCATATTCAAGAAAGGATCTCAGAAGGCGAGAAACCATCTGCTATCTGGTAAGCACGAGCTACTCCCCCCGTTGGATGGCTACTGACCTTGCTCCTAGACAACCACCATATCTATCAGGACTCCACCGGCTTCCATTACGACATCACGTTGACCAAGGTCGACACCAAACACAACACTAACGAGCGCTACTCTCTCATCGTAAGTGACTCATATCACCCCTCCAGTGCTGAAAGGACCCGGCGTCCGAATCAAGGCGAGCTAACACTAACCCCCTCAGCTTCAGATTTTCGAGTCCAATCACGTTCCACCGACCTACGCTCTGTGCACCTCCTTCTCCGGCACCAGAATCCAGACCATCAACAACGTTGTCGTCTCGATCGGCTCGCCGTGGCCTACCGTCTTCCGAGCCTTCTCTCAAGCCTTTCAAGAGAAGACCGGTGTGACATGGGACGATCGCGTCAAGGCCGCAGAGGAGCGTCAGAAGCAGGAGAAAGCCATGAAGGGCAAAGGCCGCATGCAAAGCTCCGCTACCGAGAATACGGGTATGCCGCAGGCTATGCGGCATGTGGAGGAGGACCCGAAGCGTCAGAACTTCCAGTACCATCCTCCGCCGTATGGACCGCGAGGCGAAGGTGTGGAGCAATTCCGGCAGCCGAAACCGCGCGCCGAGCTCGTCGACCTCACTGCCGACGATGATGAGCTGACGACGGGTGGCGGCAACGGCGATGGACCCGCGTCTCAGCGAGGCAACGGCACGCGCTCCACCAGCCTGACGGAGCAGCCCGAATTCGGAGCGGAGGAGGTCGAGAGGTTTAAGCAGGCGGCGATGACGGACGAGATCATGCCTTACGGCGACCCGTTCGACTTCGGACCGGACGGCTTCGGAGCAGCAGAAGGAGGCAATGCGCATCCTGGCGACGCGGGTGCCGGCGGTGCCGGCGGCGGCGCGACCCACGCGATCGACCCGAGCCCGCTCGACGCCGGCCATGCTTCCGATCTGGACCGCACTCAAGCCGCGGCCGAACCAGAGATGCAGGAGCCCTCGGCTGAGCAGGATGGCGGGCAGAACCGGGTGCTCGGCAAGCGTAAGGACTCGGCCACGCCCGTCGACGAGCCAGCAGAGAAGAAGGCGAAGGAAGCTTGATCGCGCACAGCCTGCGAGGGGGGCCCGGGCACCTCAGTTCCGTGACGTGGTCGGTGCATGCGCCGAGGAGAGCGCGCTGGTGCTGGTGTGTGGGACGATACTCGGGTGCGGAGTGCGTGTATGTGGCGTGGATGATATTGACTTCGGAAGCAGCATGCTGCTCGCACATGCTCTTCTTGGCGTATGTACAGTCACACCACAGACATGCTTCCGCTGTCCACGCCGCCCCCCCCCGCTCGTCTCCGCCGCCGCCCGCGCGTCTCACGTGCCGCCGCTGCCGTCTTGGGTGTTTCCTGGCGGCGCGACGCATCTCTCCCCCGCAGCGCCGGCGACATGCCCGCGACGACTCAGTTGCTCCGCGCCCCTCCCTTCTCCGCCCTCAACGCCTGCATCTTCTTCACCCGCAGCTGGAACTCGTCGTACTGGCATTTCTCGTAACTGTGCTTCTCGTCCTACGCCGCCATGCCGCGCGTCAGCCCCAACGTCCCCGCCGCACCTCTCCCCCGCGCGCGCCCCGGTGCCTCCGTCCTGCCGCACGACACTTCACACACAGGCCCATCACACGTACCATACACCGCCAGCTCAGGTAATAGTTGTCGAAGCGGCACTTGTTCAGCGGGATGAGCAAGTGTGCGCAGGCATCACGGTATGCGAGCGGCAGCTTCGCGTCGGACATTTCCTTTCGTGTCGCTTCTGCGCCGCCCGATGCATCAGTATTTATGCGCCGCCCGCCAAAGATGGATGCGCGATCAGGCCGTACGTCTGGAGGGAGGGTCGTGGCTGTCGTGGCCGAGGACGGCCTCCGTGGCGCCCGCGGCGCTCTCTTTTGCGCTTTCGGCCGCTGTCATTGTGGTGGGGGTCGGGGGTGGGTGAGGTGGGTGAGCGGCCAGGAGCAGCCGAGGGCGGGCGTGGTGGCGAGGGCGGGCGTGGTGGCGGTGGCGGTGGTGGTGGTGGCTGTAGGGGAAGTGATGCGCGGGAGGGACCGGCGGCCGGTGAGGTCACAAACGCCATCGCTGCTCTCCAACAGTTGAACTATGTAACTAGTTAGTCAACTAGTCACCTACTGAGAGTGCACGAAACATCGCCACGGTTGGAAACACGGCCGCGGTTGGCCTTCTGTCACCGACTCAAGGCGACTGGCTCAGCCCCGACATGGACGGCCTCTGGATGCGCGCGCCCGAGTCTACATGACAGATTCCTCGAAGCATTTGCACAACATCATAGCCCCGCGCAGACATATCCACGCGCAGACATATCCCCGCGCAGACATATCCCCGCGCAGACATGTCCAACGGGGCCGAGTCGCGCTATTTCCCAGCCCTCGACAAGTGTCTTGCTGGCGAGATACCGCTCATCTCGTGGCGAACCGCATATCGCGCCGTCTGCGACGAAGAAACCGCGGTGGACAACAGCCACCTCGAGCATTTCTTCGGCGACAACCAGACCATTACCCTTTTAAGCAACGCCCTCGTCCCGTTCCCCGAACCAAACGCGCGAACCGCAAGCGAACTCGACACCGCGACCGCGCCCATCAACACATCGCAGCCCCACGACGGCGACTACAGTCTGGACCAGATCAAACAGGATGCGAAGTGGCTGTCGAAAGAGACCCAGATCGAAGAGCTCGCCGCCTTACGCATCGCTGTGGTTGAGTGGCAGGAGCGACCAGCAGACCAACTCCTGAACACGGCCTTCAATCGCTCCGTCGGCCTTTCGGGCTCGGCGGACCCCGCGAGTTCTGCTCTGAGCAGAAGTGTGCTGGACGCCGTCGTGCCGGCCATCGCCACCCCGCACACGCCACTTCGTTTCGACCACCAGGAGACACGTCGCCAGCGGCTCCTCAATGTCTACTTGAGCGAGCTGAGCCACCTGCGCAAATTGAGCGCCGACCTGGTCAGCCGAGCCGCCGTGTCGAAACCCAAGTTGCAGAACGCATCTGTCGGTGCATTCAGATCGAATACTCGACCGACATGGATCGACTCCGCGGCCGGGAAGGTGGCCGAGTCGACGTGCCCCCGTCACGACAAGATTGTGAGCGAGGCGTTCATCGGACGATGCATAGCCCGGCTGGACACGATCCTGGAGCAAACAGGCGTTCACACCCAATGGCCGTCGATTTTCGCCGACGATGAGCGAGCGCCGAACTACATCGAATCGCTACAGGTCGAGCTGGCATGTGCACTGAGGCTCTTGCTCGCAGCCTTGTACTCCTTTGACGCCATTCCCAGCGGGGCGAGCGTGCGGGCCTGGTTTAGCTTGATGCAAAAGCACGAGTACTTGCGCGCAGAGAAGCCTCTGCTTGCCGACGCGGCACTTCCGCAGTTGCTCATCTCGATTGTATCGGTCGATATTCTGAAAGTTCAACTGGCGGTCGGCGAGATCATGAATGCTGCAGGTGTCGAGCCAGCACCATTGCAAGGCAGTCGCTATATCAACGATGAGCGCTGCCTTTCAGAGGTCAACATCGATTTGCACAGAGCAGCCGTCAACCAAGTGAATGTCGCAGCGCCGGCGGTGCTTGCTTGGAGTATCATTACCTCGGTCATTCGCGACATTGCTCAGATCCACCAGGAGATTCGGGAAGCACGCGAAGATGGCGAGGCTTCGGCTCTAGCACGGCGGTCGTCCCGGCGGGCTTCACGCGATGGCTCCTCGGAATTTGAGAAGCTATACTTCCTCCTCTCTTGCCCGACTGAGCTAGAGAACTACCGAGAAGACCCGCCACGACACTTTCTTGGCGATGCCGTTGACCGTATGCGTGTCTTCAGCCTGATCCGGAATATCAGCCTCGACTTGGGCAGAGTATACAGCTCCGCGAGCGAATCCGGAACTGGTTTCATGTGCAAGGAGACTCTGCTGGACCTGACCAGAGACGGATTGCCTTTCGTCCAATACGATGACGAGGTCGTGGATGCTGTGCTGTCACTCATTACGCCTCAGTACCAAAGCTCATCTTCTCGCGATCAGGCTGCAGCGCTCGCGGAAAAGTTTTTGCTAGACAACGATCAGCTTCTTCCAAACATTCTGGGCGGAGCACTGAAACGGTATCCCTACGAGCTGACACCGATGCTCAAACTATGTACGGCACTTGCGGGCGCCGAAAGAACACATCCATCGCCCGATGGTTTGCCCGTAATCGCAGAGCTGTTACATCGGCTAGAGCACTTCACGCAGGAGACTCCCGCCAGGTTCCAAGACTACCAGCTCGAGAATGAGGATGATGGTATGAATGCCATGGTGCTGACCGACGCGCTGCCCATCTTCGTGTCACAGTCTTCGGTAGCTCGCAACGGACGACCGTTACAGTTGGCAGCCGGAGACCACGCCGACGCACCCGCTGAACTCGATATACCTTCGGGCACTTCTGGTACCATCGTCCGAGAACAACGACCCCTGGTCTTGACTCTCCGATACGAGCATTCCGCTCTGGAGTTTCTCAGCGTTCTGCTATCGACATTCGTTGCCAGCAGCGAACTTTCGCCCCTATCAGAACGTGCTCGACTGGATCGATTTGCGGCTGCCGATATCATCTCGCTCTTCACAGCGATGCTTTCAGCCGCGCTCCAAGGTGAGTCAGGCAACCATCTTGCAAAAGAGCTGATCGGCCGCATGAGCGCGGCGTTGCGGAAGAGTCAAGATATTGCTTCCGTCGTCGCCGATCTTTTCGAATCCGAACTCTTGGCACATCTGGACCAGGTCGCACATGAAGGCTCGCTCGAGCTTGTAACAGCCTGTGCCGAATTCTGGATCGTCCTTGCCAAGTTTTCTCAAGAACGCGTGTGGGCAGTATTGGCTCAGAGCAGTCTTCTGGGCATCATTGATGGCGCAAGATCTCTGGTGTCAGTTGTCGGCGGAGCGGAGGTCGCGTTGGGCAAGTACCGCTTCCTCAAGGCGTGCGTTGAGCTCCATGCGGTGCTGTTGGATGATGCCATTTCTGGGCTGCTGAAGAGAAAGCTCAAACCCTTGACGACCTCTCGAATGCAAGACGAAGAGGGCATCGAAACCACTCCCGAACGAACGATGAGTGCCGTCCTTGATGCGTACCAGAGGATATTGCTAGATGCGTTCCAGAACTTCCCCGAATGGAAGTTTGCGTACGCCGAAGAGCGATGCACCATCACCGTGCGCCTCTTGAAAGCCTTTACCAAGCTATTGAAGAGCACATACGGCATCGATGTGGCCAAAGAGCCCTCGAAGAGGCTTACGAACGTTCTCGCGCCAGCAGCGAACTCGCTGCTGAGCACCTGCTGTCCCAGCACGGAGGGCAGTCCGCTCATCACCACGTTCGGCAGGACTTTACTCGAGGCTCTTCCCGTTGCGCGCGACGGCCTATCAGTTCTTCGACGTGGACTCCTCATTGAGCAGATCGAGTCGCTGTTTGACTTCCTCACGACACTCCTTCGAGCCGCGACGAGTGGCTTTGATCTCCTTGCTGTTGAGAGGGAGAAGAAGTCAAAGTCTTCCGTGAACGAGGACGAACTGGAGCGAGATGCAGAGTCCGTAACCTCCGAGAGGCTCAAGGTTGCCCATCAGCGAGCATTGAATCTGGCCGAAGGAATGCTGAAGAGCATGCCCACGCTCGCGTCACTCCTCGCGAGTGACCACTCCTACAAGGGCAAACTTTTCATTCTCCTATCCGAGATTGTCAAGGCAGTTGGTACAGCGAATGACGATCCGCCTTCCATACTCGCGCATCTCGATCCAGCAGCGGCCAAAGCCTTCCTACAGGTGGTGACACAGCTCGATCGACCTATTTGCGACCTGCAAGTCGAGCGTCGGGCTTGGGACTTCCTGTCAGTGGTCATGGACAGCAAGCAGCAGTGGTTCTCGATATACCTCCTCACTGGCAACTTGCCAAAAAGTCGCACCCATCGCCGGTGTTCAGAACCAATCAAGGGCAAGCCTATCCTACGATACGTGCTCGACAAACTCGCCACCATCTCCGAAATCCAGCCGGCTCGTGCTGTTGGGATGCTCAAATTTCTTGCCGTTGCACAACGCACCTGGGTTTGGGCGACTCATGAGCTCCGTTCGCATCCTGACTTCCTGACGAGCACTCTGGCTTGGCTCGAAACCTTGCAGGAAGCACCGCGCAATCCTGGCACCGCACTCATGGTCATCAGCGCACGCGAGTGCGAAATGGCGTCGTACGTGTGCGAGATACTGGCCATCAATCTTCACACTGGCCTAGAAATCGGCGACAAGACGGTGTTGAAAGCGCTCACTCCCAAACTTGCGTATCTGAGGAAGCACGGCGTCGATGTGACTGCGTTTAACGTCGACCTCCACCACGGCTTGGCCAAGAACATGAAGACCATGTTCGGGGGAACGGAGCTCAGCGACTTCAGGCGCACGGAGATCAACCCGGGAACATTCGGAGACGACTACTTCTACGACAAGGAGATGGCCGCGTCAGTCTTCCAGCACTACAGATCCTGGCACGGTCACGGCGGCAGGGTCGACCAAGGTTATGCAAGTGAGTTCTCGCGGGCCAATGCTAATATGAGCTTCTTGCATGCTCAGATCCTGCTGCTGAAGAGCTGGAAGACTCTCGCAACGACAGTATGTGAATGTGCCGAAGGCCATGTGGCCCTGCAGATCGAGCTGGCCAAAACAGCAGAGAGCTGCCTTTTGTCCAACGCGCAATACGACACCCGCCAGCCAGGCGTTGCCGACGTGTTGCAGCTGCGGATAGATCTGGCGTTTGTGCTCATCTCGAGGCTGGTTTCGCTCAAGCTGCAAGATGATAGCATGTTGAAGCTGTTGCCGGCCGCTTGGGACTTGGTTGTGCGCTCGCCAATCGACTACGACGTGGCTTCGGCGCCTGAGGATGTACGATACTACCGACAACTTCTCCAGGTGCTGTACTTGACCTTGCAGCCGCACAATTACATCCCGGCCCAGACCGACATGCACAGCCTGAGCCCGGAGACAGCATCGATCCTGGTCAGCATAGCTGGCAAGACGATCGCACCAGGATTCCGTGCCCTCTGCGGCAATCTACACACCGACATCGCGCTCGCGCTTCCCGCCGACTTTGCCCTCCTGACGGCGATTGTGCGTGCAATCTTTGGCGTGCCCGGCATCGGCTCGGTGCAGACGCTGCTGTCCCACATTGTCGACGACTTTTCCCTCATTCGTGGCGCGCTGAGTCTGTACAGCTGGGCCGACCAACTGTCCGAGGCCACATCGTCAGACCCAATCTACGGCGAGATGGCCGTCATGTTCCTCCTCGCTTTATCCACCGTGCGGCCCATCGCCGAACAGATGGCGCTTCAACGCGTCCTCAATCACCTCGCGTGTGGCAACCTGTCCAATTATTTCCGCAAGCCCGGCGGCAAAGGACCGTTCGACGAACCTCAACGCATGTTCGTCATCTGGACGGAAGGCTTGATGCCTCTCTGCCTCAACCTGCTCGATGCCGTGGGGCCGCCCATCGCCGGCGAAGTCGCAGCCTTCATCAACTCCTTCCCCGAACAGCTCCGCCGTGCCGAGACATCGTTACAGAACGAGACCCCGTCACCTCGCAACCCCCACGGCGGAGACGTCACTTTGGGACTGGTCGCCGAAGCTCACAGCCTGAGCCTGATCGCCCTCGTTCTCAAGTCGGACATTGCGCGAGGAGCCGCGGAAGGCATCGACGCCACCGACGTCGCCGAATTGAACTATGACTACGAGGGCGTGAAGGGCCTCGTGGAAGCCTTGAGTCGCAGCAAGCGGAGTCTGATCGATCGCATCACTCCCGTGAGCGCGCTCGAGGAGCGATGGATGGCGACGGATGTGCCGGGCGGCGCGAGTGACAACGTGTTGGCGGACAAGGTTCTCCGGGAGGTCGGACATCTCCTGGAGTGTTTTGAGTGACGAAACGGTCGGAGCGTGAAGCCGGTCGCATCGCACGTCGTTTTGTCGTTTTGTCGTTTTGTCATCACGAAGGCCACCCGAGATATATTGCGCATGTAGTTACACGCAAAAGAGTGGGCGTTTGTCGGGGGGGGGGGTTCTGGGGAAATTCTGCATTGGTGCCTTTCTCCGAGACCGTTTTTCTGGGAAGATGTATGGACCGTACTCTGTCTGTCGAGTCCGAAGATCGGGGCGTGAGAGTGTATAACTATTATATATGGTTATATAACTATGTAACTATTATATATGGTTATATAACTATGTAACTATTATATATGGTTATATAACTATGTAACTATTATATATGGTTATATAACTATGTAACTATATGGTGGATGGTCGGGCGGCCGTGTCGCGCCCCCCACCCCCCCCCCGCTGCCCGCCCACGTGAAATGGAGACGTTGCCCATCGCCCAGCAGCCGCCCAGCAGCCGCCCAGCAGCCGCCACTCCGCCCCCCAATTGCATCCGCCACAAACATGGCCGTCGACAGCGCCTGGTCGCCAGTGGCCGGCGCCGACTTCCTGTTCACGGGCGAGTCCGGCCGCAACACCAGGGGCCTTCTGCGCCTCGTCATCCTCGTCACCATCGCCGCCGCCGCCGTCGCTGCCCGGCTCTTCTCCGTCATCCGCTTCGAGTCCATCATCCACGAATGTCAGTCGGCCACCCCCGCGGTGGCGGGCGACGGCGTCCGCAATGCTGACACGGCTCACAGTCGATCCGTGGTTCAACTTCCGAGCCACCAAGTACCTCGTGGCCAATGGCTTCTACAAGTTCTGGGATTGGTTTGACGACCGTGAGAAAACCCAGGCGTGTGCGGCGAACGCGGACGGCGCCATGCTGATATCCACGTCCCAGGCACATGGCATCCTCTGGGCCGCGTCACCGGTGGCACCCTCTACCCCGGCCTCATGGTCACCTCCGGCCTCGTCTACCACCTGCTCCGATTCCTGACCCTCCCCGTCGATATCCGGAACATCTGCGTCCTCCTCGCCCCGGCCTTCTCCGGCCTCACGGCTTTCGCCAGCTACCTCCTCACCGCCGAAGTGAGCGACAGTCCATCGGCAGGCCTCCTGGCAGCAGCTTTCATGGGCATCGCCCCCGGGTACATCAGCAGAAGTGTCGCGGGCTCCTATGACAACGAAGCCATCGCCATCTTCTTGCTCGTCTTCACCTTCTTTCTCTGGATCAAGGCCGTCAAGAATGGAAGCATCATGTGGGGAGCGCTCTGCGCGCTGTTCTACGGCTACATGGTCAGCGCGTGGGGAGGCTACGTCTTCATCACCAACCTGCTGCCACTGCACGCGTTCGTGCTGATCTGCATGGGTCGTTTCAGCCCTCGTCTGTACGTCAGCTACACCACGTGGTACGCGCTGGGCACCTTGGCCAGCATGCAGATTCCATTCGTGGGCTTCTTGCCCGTCAGGAGCAGCGACCACATGGCCGCGTTGGGAGTGTTTGGGCTGGTGCAGCTCGTCGGCATCGCCGAATGGATTCGACCTCAGCTCAAGTCACGCCAGTTTCAGACTCTTCTCCTGACCTCGGTCCTGGTCATCTTCCTCGTCGCTTTCGGCGGACTGGTGCTGCTGACCGTGTCTGGAACCATTGCGCCCTGGAGCGGACGATTCTATTCCCTCTGGGACACGGGATATGCCAAGATCCACATTCCCATCATCGCTTCCGTCTCGGAGCATCAGCCGACTGCCTGGCCGGCCTTCTTCTTCGACTTGAACATGTTGATCTGGCTCTTCCCCGCGGGCGTGTACATGTGCTTCCGCACCCTCACGGACGAGCAGGTCTTTGTCGTCATCTATGCCGTGCTTGCCAGCTACTTCGCTGGTGTCATGGTCCGTCTGATGTTGACCTTGACACCCGTCGTCTGCGTCGCTGCCGCCATGGCGCTCAGCCAGATTTTGGACACCTTCTTGGTGGCTCAGCAGCCACCGGAGCCGTCCCTGACTCGACCCCACGGCATCGCAAAGGGCTCCGATCCCAAGGACAAGCAACAACAGCTTTCCTCACTCATTCCGGAGTCCCTGCGTTCCACCACCTCTCCACTCGTGGGCATCTATAGCTACCTCTCGAAATTTCTGATTACCGGAGCGATTTCCTGCTACCTCCTGCTCTTTGTGCTTCACTGCACCTGGGTGACTTCCAATGCCTACTCTTCCCCATCGGTCGTGCTTGCATCGCGTATGCCGGATGGCAGCCAGCACATCATCGATGACTTCCGAGAGGCCTACTATTGGTTGCGTCAAAACACCGAGCCGACTGCCAAGGTCATGAGTTGGTGGGATTATGGCTACCAGATCGGTGGAATGGCCGATCGCCCGACGCTCGTTGACAACAACACCTGGAATAACACCCACATTGCGACCGTGGGCAAGGCCATGGCGAGTCCAGAAGAGGTTTCATACCCTATCATGAAGCAACACGAGGTGGACTACGTGCTCGTCGTGTTCGGAGGTCTTCTGGGATATTCGGGCGATGACATCAACAAGTTCTTGTGGATGGTCAGAATCGCTGAAGGTAAGACGTGAAGCCGAGCGTCGTGTGTCGATCATCTCTGCTCACTGATATATACCCAGGCATCTGGCCCGACGAGGTCAAGGAGCGTGCATTCTTCACGCCTCACGGAGAGTTCCGGGTTGACGACCAAGCCAGTCCCGCCATGCGCAACTCGCTCATGTACAAGATGAGCTACTACAACTACCACACACTCTTCCCTTCCGGCCAGGCCACCGACCGCGTGCGTGGCGTCAAGATGCCCGCCGTCGGTCCTGAGCTGTCCACTCTGGAGGAAGCATTTACCAGCGAGAACTGGATCATCCGGATTTACAAGGTCAAAGACTACGACAACCTCGGACGTACGCACCAAGATGCGACGAGCTTTGACAAGGGCAACAAGAAAAAGAAGGCCGGCCGGCGAAGAGGACCGCGCGTGCTCCGCGTCGAGTAGGGGGAAAAAAACAGCTTACCCGACCGAAGGTCGTCGTCGTTTGATCTTGGCAGATAGAGCACCAACCATTCTGCCTTCCTGATCAGACGATTGAATGCCTCGTTGTTGAGACATTGTGTGTTGATTCACAGGTCAATGGTGCTAATAACTTTCTGCCAGTCTCGTCATACTGCCAAGCCAATGGTCATATACGTTCCATTTTTGTTCCAAAGACCCAACCGTAGCTCACGAACTTACCCTGTTCTGCTGCTCTGGCGAGCTCCTGTCCGGCTTGTCGGTGGTTGAGCATGTGGCCTGGTCGTTGGTGCGTAGCGGCCAGTGCACACAGTACGCTCGAACTGCTGTTGATGAGTCGACTACGTGGCCGCGCTCCACCGTTCGGCTACTTGGCCTGCCTTCCTTCCCCCGGGGCGGGATTCTGTCTTCTCTCGAGATAGTTACAGACCACGCGGGGGCGAACAAAAGCCAGCACCCGCGCGCGGAAAGAAGTTGCGGCGTGCGTGCACAACACACACACACACGCACACACACACACAAACATCCTTCGACCTGTTGAAAGGTCCCCGCCATCATCATGCCGCCCTACCGCCCTCGCCATCTCAGAGATGCGGTGCTCCTTATTCACTACAAGACACCGGCTTGGTGCCCATATTTTGATTGGCGCAATTTTTATGGTTCGTGGAGCAAGCGCAGGCGCCCTCGTTGCCTGGCTGGAGCCAGCCCCGAAAGCCGGAAGGCTACTCACTCGGTCATGGGGGGGGGGGGGGGGCGTTGCGAAGCAATCGAGAAGAGAAGTCAGCTTACCTGAACGGTGCAGCATTTGCAGACGGAATTGCAGGTGCTCATGGCGAGTTGGGGCGCCGCGAGCCAGAGGTAGAGGGCAACGAGCGGGAAGGTGGGCTTCATGGTTTCAGTCGGGCCGGCAGGATTCGTCGAGAATCGAGAGCGGATTGGAACTGTTGTTGTTGTTGTTGTTGTTGTTGTTGTTGTTGTTGGTGTTTTCGATGGGCCTTGGGAGCAGTGAACGGAAACCCCTGTGTCTTATATGCAACTGTTCGCCCGCGTGGCCTCGCAGGCTTTCGTGGGGGGGCCCGAGCCCGACTGATGTGCCGCCATACAGCTCAACGTGCTTCTCCAAGGGAAATTAACGATTTCCATATTAGGACGCCGGATGGGTACTGCTGCTTCAGGAAGGGAGTCTCTCGCGCGCCACAGCCAGGGTGTATCGTGGCGCCTCGATAGCCTTTTTGATCAGCTGTCAGCACGGTCGGATGGATGTTGAAGGGATGAAAAAATGGCGCATATAGGGCAGACCATCGGATCCTAAGGAAAACACCACGGGTCAACCTAGTAAAGAAGAACCACCGCTGTAGCCAAGTCGGATAGGTGGAGTATCCCGGCATGGTCGTAGGAGTTTGGTGTATACGGTGGGGATTGTGCTCTGTACGGGCGTACGCACCCACGCACGCTCACGGCCGCATCTGCCGTTGTGGGTCGACGGGCGATGGAAAGGTTAAAACGGAACTCAGTGTTGTAAGCGCGAGTTTCTCAGCCTCCCCTGCAACGGGAGCATTCGATTCTGCCACGGAACAGAGAGAGATCGGCGAGCGGAAGTGCTCTCGGCACGTGTCACGGTCAACAGATAGTCACTCCCTTGACAGCACGCCACGCGGTCTCGGGCGTGCTTCCGTCGCACCGGTGCGTTTCGATCGGCTCCCTCCCAAGACGACATGTAGCAGATCAGCTTTCCTGCCGTTTGCTGCCCCGACGGCAGCATCCTGTCCCGGACGCTCACGCTCTCGTCGAGGCTCCACGTGTCATGAAGGCTCAATAACCCGAATGCTTTTCTTTCCATGCCCCACAACCAACTTTCTCTCATTTACCCCGTCCCGCCCGCCACGCTCCCCGGCTCGACACCTTGTGCGCCTTCCAAGCTCACGCCCGGTTCGTGCTCACGCCCCACCGCATCCACGTCCAGCTCCTGCATCACCTGCATGACCGTGCCCAGGGACTCGAAGAAGCCATTGACCGCGACGCGCAGCATCCGGTTCGTCGCCGCCTCGTACACCGTCGCCAAGACGCTGGCGCCCGCCTCCTCCTCCTCCTCCTCGTCGTCGTCGTCGTCGTCGTCGCCACCACCGCCGCCACGGCGCGTGTCGGCCGCGCCCCCCCCGGGCACGCCCGCCACCAGAGCGAACGACCGCCGCACCAGCGCCGACAGCTCCGGGTCGACCTCGAGCGCGCGCAGCGCCGTGCGCGCCAGCCGATGGCTCGGGAAGGGAACGTGCACCGTCCTGTTTTTTCCACAGTTCAGCCCATCCCGGCGCCCGGCGCTTCACGGGGTCTTGTTGCGGGGGCCTTCACCGTACAGTGAGCACGGAAACGCGGGGTCGTGCGCTTCGGTCGGCATGTTTTTGTTTTCTTTTCTTCTTCTTCTTCTTCTTCTTCTTCTTCTTCTTCTTCTTCTTCTTCTTCTTCTTCTTCTTCTTCTTCTTCTTCTTCTTCTTCTTCTTCTTCTTCTTGCTGCGCCGAGGGTGTGGTCGTGTGTGTGTGTGTGTGCGGGAGAAGCCAACTCGGGCCGACATTCAACATGGCGCATGGGGCCGGACAAGAAAGCTAGTGAGTGAATCATCTGCGCCACTGTGGAGTTTTAACTACATATGGTTAAGCTTGCTGGGACCATTTCACGGGGACATATTTCGCATGCCACAAGAGGCCGCGGCATTCTATTGCGAGCCGAGCCATATTCATGCCATGACGCAGAGCGGGACTGGGTCATCAAGTGTGGCGCGACTTTCGTTGCGTGTCGGAGAAAATGCCAAGGACTGTTCTGGGGTGGTCTTGGCCGAGGCTGCCTTTGGTATACAGAGTGCAGTAACTAGTTGTGCCCAGCTGATGGTTGTTGTGGTTGGTGTCGGGGGCCTCTCCTGAATCTCGCGCGCGAGGCATGTGGAAGAATCGCGATGGGTTTGAGGAGCTAATAGTAGCTGTTGCTGGTTGTTGTGCGACGCCCCCCATGCTCGCCTGATGAGGCAGGGAATGAACCAACTGGCACCCCGCCGTAGGGTTCTTCTCCTTCTCCTTCTTCGCCGTCGTCGTCGTCGCCGCCGCTGTCGGCTTCGTCGCCGCGGAATGGCTTTTCGTAGGGTTCTGGTGGTGCTCGCATGCTGATCAGTGTGGTTGTGTCGATTGGCGAAGGGGTGTAAGGCCGAGGGGTGTGGTACTCTCGTCCGGACGGCATGGCCGCGAGGAGGGGCTCGAATGGCGGAACGAGCTGGACATTGATGGTGCTGTTCTGCTTATCCCACTTGGCTTCCAGCATCTCGACCACGCGTGCTTCTTCCAACCGTCCGGCATCCATGCCCCATTCGCCTCCCCTCTCGACCTTCCGGTCGTGGCGGCGTTCGTGCCAGCTTTGCTTCAAGCCCGTGAGACCTTTCCGCTTGCCGTCATCCACGTCGACCGCGAGCCCCAATTCCTGCTTCGCCCCTCGAAGCCAGGCCAGTGCTTCGCCGGTCTTTCCGGATTGCTCCGCATCAACGGCCAGCAGACGCGCCGCTTTGCCCTTGGCCGTTCGCCGGAAGTCTTGGACATACTTGACCAACCCTCCATCGATCTTGCCCGCCCCACTCCGTGCCAGGAGGCCAGCAGCACTGTTCGCATGCTCGGCCGCTGCCAGACAGAGCCTCGCGAACAAATGCGCTCGGACTTTGGGGATGCTGGGCGCCTTGAACATCCAGTCCGTATTGCTCTCGTTCCGGTTGTCAGCCACGGCGGCCACGTAGGGATCATCTTTGGCCACCACGACGATCGTGGCTTCGGCCAGGGCCAGAGATGCCAGAGCCGAGACGGTCGGGGATTGGATGTCGACCGGGCCATCGCGGGCAGCAGATAAGGATGGTAGGGAAAGCAGATAGGAGTGCACACTGTGTGCTTCCAGCAGATGTTTCATGGCGGCACCAACCACGGCTGTCCTCTGATCTGCTGATACACCAGCCGAGCTATACAAAAGGCGCAGCTGAGATCGCGCGAGGAGGGAATGCGTATAGGCCAGGGTCGACAAGGTGAATGCCATCTCGTGATGCAGCCCGACCAGCTTGGGCCGAGCAGCATCCCGGCCCGGGAGCGTGGCCGAGAGGGTGCTTCGCCATTCCACCTCGAGCGGTCGCTGGACTTGGACGTCGAGCTTCTCGGGTCCGATGTCACGGTAGCCCGAGCCGGTATGGAGGGCCAAGAGATAGGGTAAGTAGTCTTGGATTGCATCCAAGACCGTCGGCAGATTGGTGGCCCGGGCTTGCGGCGAGAGGCGCTTGTGTCTCTTCAGCGCATCCTTCAGGACGCTGCGCTTGGTGGTGGCCGACAATGGCAGCGATGGATGTGTGACGCTGTCGAAGAAGTCGGACAGCAGCACCGAGCTGGTCGTCGGGAGAGCGAACGGGTAAGGCATCCCAGGTGTTTATGTACAGACATAGGGGGGAGCGTTGCTCACATCAGCCGAGGGCCACCGACGACCGACTTATGCCCCTTTAGCTACGGTATGCTTCGTCAGCCATCACCAACTAACTATATCAAGTTAAGGTAGTGATATAAGCCCTGACGAGAAATCATAGTGAGGTTCAACTAAGCAGTAACAGCTTCATCGATGAATCCAAACGCCATTTGGCTCGACACTCCAAACCACTCCTGTCAAGTATAGGAGGATATGATTCAACGCCATTCCCCTAGGGGGGGTGGGTTCTCTGTCGAGCTGAGAACAGAGTTCGGGCCACGGGCAGGCCGCGTACGTAGCCGGCGCTGGTGCTGTTCATTCAGGGGGATTTGGGTCGGTTCGGTTCCACAACGTCGACTTTGATCTGTTCCGTTTGTCTGACATGCTTTCTGATAGGAGAGCGGCTTCTCCGACATGCTTTCGATGGCCAGAGCGGCATTCTTCCTCCTTCCGCTGGGCCACGCAGACTGGGCGAGGCGCGTCCCCGGCCGGCGGCTGGCTGACTTGTCTTTCCCCATGGGCACCGATCTGCCTCCGATCAGCCTGGCATCGGCTCAGAAGGAGCATAGTTTCTGGGCCTGTGCCTCGCGTGGGGGCTGCTGCCCTTCCTGGTGATCCGGCGCTTCGGCCTTCTTTCTGCTGCTGTTCTCCCCCTGCGGATGCGACGTTCCTCGGGACTGAGCAGCAGCAGCAGCATCCATTCATTCCCTTGCAGGCCGCATTCTTTTGGGGGGATTGTTCCCACCCCACGGCCGCCTCATCATCCTGTGCGGCGTCCTCTCGTTTCCTTCACGTGCTCGACCCTCGAATGTCGGGAGCAGCACGACCGATCATGGGCGGCGCCACTCGGCTACACCGCCTTCTCTTATTGCCAACGCTGCTGTACTTGCCTTTCCTGACCCACGCCGATGGGCCGCAGATCGACCACTCGCACGACAACGACGACGGACTGTTCCGGTTCGTGTCGGTACGTTCGGGAACAACTTGCACCGTGATCGGGAGCGAAGCGTTACTGATGGCCGCCAGCGACCCGAGCTCAAGGCTCCCCGGTGGCTCGTCAACGTCACGGATGCGAAGTCGGTGGCGCCCGGCTACTGGTTTGTTGCGCCCTTCGAGACCATCGACCAGCGTGATCCCGCGAACGGCTGGACGGGACCTCACATCTACGACTCCAGGGGAGAGCTGGTTTGGAGCGGCGTGGATGTTGCACATGGCTGGGACGCGATCGACTTCCGCATGAGCAACGTGAGGGGCCAATACATGTTGACGTGGCTGGTGCAAAGGACGGGCGACGGCTACATCCTGGACAACACCTACCGAGTCCAGGAACAGCTCGACCTCGGCACCCTGGGCGTGGACTTCAACTCGCACGAGTTCTACTTCATCGACGGCGGCTCCAAGGCCATCGTCATGACCGAAAATCGCACGCGCGCGACGGCCGAGCAGTTGAAGGCGGTCGCGTGGGAGAAGGACTGCACGGTGGGAACCAACGGGTTCAAAGTCTTGGACACGGCGACCTGGGAGCAACTCTTCAACTGGACCGCGCTCGATCACGTTGGCCTCGACGAGAGCTCGCAGTTGGACGGAGGTGTCGAGGGCGAGTGCACCAACGGCTGGGCTTGGGACTTCATGTAAGCCAATGCTCGCTCCAAGCCAAGGGCGGCGGGCGGGCTGTGTGGATGGAGAAGAGAGCACGCTGACGTTCGGCCCAGCCACGCGAACTCGGTGGACCAGGATCAGAATGGCGATTATTTCGTGTCGGGCCGGCACACCGACACCATCTACAAGATCTCCAAGCACGACGGCCACGTCATGTGGAGGCTGCACGGCCAGAACGCATCGCGGAGCGACTTCGACATGGGCGACGACCCGCCGGTGCGGTTCGGCCGGCAGCACAACGTGCGATTCCGCGGGTTCAACGGCACCCACGAGACCATCTCGCTCCTCGACAACGCCAACGGCCAAGACACGCGCGCCCCGACCGCCGACCGCTCCCGCGGGCTGGTGCTGGCCCTGGAGACCGGCGCGGAGCCGAAGCGGGCACGGATCGTGTCGCAGATCGACCATCCGTACGGCCGGGGCCATTTCGCCCCGCGGCGCGGGAGCTACCAGGTGCTGGACAACCGCAACGTCTTCATCGGCTGGTCCGAGCAAGCCACGCACAGCGAGCACGCCCCGGACGGCACGCTGGTGATGGAGGCCCGCCTGGTGCCGGAGTGGCTGGGGTCGTACCGCAGCTACAAGTTCCCCTTCGCCGCCCGCCCGGCCGAGCCGCCCGCCGTGCACGCGGCGGCGCGCCACAGCGCCGTCCGCAACGCCACCGTCACCACGGTCCACGTGAGCCAGAACGGCGCCACCGACATCCACCGCTGGATCGTCTACCGCACCACCCAGCACGGCGCGCCGACCGTCCCCGTCGCCCGCAAGAACAAGACCGGCTTCGAAACGGCCCTCGTCTGGCCCGGCTTTGCGAGCCACGTCGTCGTCGAGGCCGTCGACCGCGACGGGCGCGTGCTGGCGACGTCGCCCATCACCCGCACCGTAAGCCCCGGCGGAGCCGTCTCCGCCGCCGCCGCCGCCGCCGACGACGACGAGCTCCTGTGGCTGCAGGGACTGGAAGGAGGCGGCCGGTCCGACGACGAGCGCGCGCACGCGGCCGCTTCTTCGCCGGGGGCGCTCGCGGCCTCCTCGCTCGCGTTTTTCCTCGCGGGCGCCGCGAGCAGCCTCGTGCTGGTGGTGTTGATCTTCCGATGGCAGAAGAAGAACAGGCACCGAAGCGGCGGCGGCGGCACTTTCACCAGCTTCCGCTCCGCCCGCTATGCCCCCTTGCCCCCCCATCGCGAGACCCGCGAGACTCCGCCCCGGAGAGCGCACGGGGCCAAGCCCAGCAGGGACATGAGCAGCGACCCGTTCTTCTTTCGCACCGGCGTATGATGCGAACAGAAAAGATGGGGGTATGGTACAACTTGGTAACGAGGGGAACGGGAGGAGGAGGAGAAGAAGAAGAAGAAGAAGAAGAAGAAGGAGAAGGAGAAGCAGTTGTATAATTGATCTCAGGAATTGGCCTGTGTCACATTCCCTCCAAACAAAAACTTCTCGGTGCTCATTCGCGCGAACGGTCGTACTTCACGTGAGGCGGGATGGTTCTGAGTTCCCGACTGGCTTTTGTTGTTGGCCCACCCGATCTTTTTGGGGGATGCATTCGTTGCGCGGGATCACGTTCGTCCGCGTGTCGAGCACCTTTCATTCCGCGGCACCTGGGCGGCTGGGCCTTGGGCCCTCCACCGATGCACGTGGAACGGGGATGCGGGCATGGAGCGGGCCAGAAATCTCTGGAGATGAATGAAGCTCCTCCACGCGCTTGACGGCCCGCACCCGTTCGATGGCTGACCGCGCGGCGACGGGCTGCGCCATTTGCGTTCGGCCGGTCGGCGGCGTGGAGCCCCCCCGGGGGGGCATTTGACCTCGCAGGTCGGGAAAGGGAAGTACATAGAGTGAGGTACCAGGTCGCCATCAAGTGCGACTGATCATTGAAGCCGTCGACTACTGGGTGCATCCTATCAAGTTGCGCTTGCGTGAACGCCTCCTGACGAAAGCCGATGGTGTTGATGGTGTGATGATGTTGTTGTTGTTGTTGATGATGTTGATGGTGATGTTGATGATGATGAAACTGTCGTTGTTGTTGTGCACGAGTTCTCTTCACGGCCGCTTGGTTTGCCATGGCGCTGTCTATGGAGCAGGTGGTGATCAGGCCAACAAGATCCAAGCAGCCACATCCAGCAGGTCTCATCTCGAGAAGAAAAAAACCCCCGTCAAGTCACACACTAGTGTGCCGTACAAACAAAGAGAAGATTTTCGCAGGTGCCGAAGGTCGTTCGGTGCTCAGTTCTCGACTTGGCACGTTCCTCACCGAGCGTGCCGAATTGCCATCGACATATCTCCGTCCAAGCCTTCGGCGCACGCGACATCCACCCTCTCCACCTGCCCCTACCCCCCCCCCCCCCCCATCCGAGAGCCCAAATGCCATCCCTCTCCACCATAGTCCCGAGGGGATATGGACTGTGAGGCCGAGCATGTGGGAGACGACGGCCGAAGAACGAGAGAGGGGGGATGGGGAGTGGCGTGGACAGTCGGGTATATTGTATGACGACAAGTGGCGAGAACATGAATTGCCGGGCGTACGCATCAGTCTACTTGTCGAACGTGGTCTCCGGGAAGACGAGGCGGATGATCTCATCGAGCAGCGTGAAGACGAGGTGGGTACTAGAATTGATGTGGGTCAGCAGAAGATTCGAAGAAAAAGAAAAAAAAAATCGAGGCGTTGCCGCGCGACTGACTTCAACCGTGGGTTGTTCAGCATGGAAACGATCTTCCGGCTCGCGGCCTGCGCCTTCGCCTTGCCGACGACGCTGCCGGCAAGATCGGGGACGAGAGCGCCGAGCAGGACCCCGGCTTCTTTTTTGGTGCGGGCCTTGTCCGCGGCGGTGCGTGGCGCGGCTGGAGGTCGCATCTTCCCGTCGGGCCACATGATGCCCTTCAGCGTCTCCACATAGCTGGCCAGCTTGGCATCTTCGAGCGCATGCTTCGCCGCGTCCTTCACTTTTCGCTCGATCGTTCCCCCCAGCAGCTGGTGAAGCACGACCACGACCGTGCGTCCTCTCAGCCAGCTATTTCCCTTGGACAGCTCAAATGTCTCCAAGAAGATGTCGGCGATGGGCTTGATGAACGGCTCGACTTCTTTGGTCTCGTATGCTGCTAGCTCCGCTTCGGCCTCGGCTGCTGGATGGGCATCGTGAGTCGCGGAGTCGAGAGCGTCGGCGGGTGATGCCCCGCTGATGTGCGAGGTGGCGGCCGAAATCAGGTTCTGCCCGGCCACCGAAAGCTGGTCGAGAACCGGGATGTTGCCCCAGAATTCCTCCACCCCATCGGAAACCGAGTTGTAGATTCGGGTAACGAAGTCTTTGGCATCCACCTGTGTGCCGTTCGCGCCGTCGGATGCAATGGCCGACTGTGACAGGAAGGCCCGCAGCTCTCGGCTGCGACAAATGGCTGGGTCCTGGAGCAGGGACGTCAAGTACCGCTCCAGTGTGGCCCGTCGTTTCTGCAAGAAGTCTTTCTGGAGGGTGAAGAGCGTCTGCCGCCTCGGGAAATCATATTCCTTGACGGCGGGAAACCTCGCTTTCAGCCTCTTGTGCAGCTCGTGGAATTGACTGTAGCGTCGAGTGACCGACCAGGTGGCGGCAGGCAGCTGGTCGCCTGGTTGGCGCCGCACTTCGATCACGTACATGGCATACTCATGCCCGTCTTCTTCTCGTCCAACCATGACCGACGTGATGCTCAACGCGGTACGTCCGTAGAGACTGTTGTCACTCTCCTGCACGATGTACTGACGTTTCTGCATTTCTTTGCGCTTGATCTCACGGAGCAAACTTTGCTCCGACTTTCTCAAGATCCGCAGCTCGGCTTGGTTGTTCGTGAGCTCAGCCTTGGAACTCAGGGAGTCGAGTACGTTCCTCTGGGCGGAAAGTCTTTCGATCTCGGCATGGAGAACATCAATGGCTTCGGCCAGGCCAAGATCGCCAGGCGCTGCCTCCTGAACCTTATCTTCGTCGCTGTCGGGCCCATTCGAGTCCTCACGCTCATCTTCCGCGAACTTCTCCGTCTCGTGGCCAAACAGATCGTCGAAAAATACGCCACGAGCGGAAGGGCCACCGACCAGGCCCAGCGACGCAAGACTGGGCTTGCCGACTGCAGAGCTGCTCGCAGAGAGCGCCGGCCTCTGAAACACATCGACCGATGGCTTGCGATCTCCTTCGTCGAGAGATCGCCTGTCGGCGGACTCGGAGAAGAGCGAGGCTTGATCGTGATCCGCGCCCACGATATTGTTCAGAGCCCGCTCCATTTCGCTGACTGCCTTGGCTTCCTGCAACTTCTGTGCCTTCTCGTCACCCGAGTCGGAGCTCCGCACACTAATGATTGAATTCTCCATCCTGCCGTCATCCAAGTCATCATCGAATAGTGCCGGTCGGCGACCGCCACTGGTGTCATCTAGCGAGCGACGGGGGGTGCCAGAGAACAGATTGCCTTGCGCCGCACGCGCGGTAGCTTTCAGATCAGATGCTGAAAGGACGGCTCTTCTGAGCTCCGATTCTTTCGGCGTCCCGCTCAGCGGTGGTCTGCTGGGAGACCTCGGGCGTTCTGGCGAAAGAGCGTCGGCATCTCCCGTGCTAGCGGGACCAAAATTCGGCGGATCTTCAATGGCAAGCCATTTGTAATATAGGTCCGATCGCTTGAAGGCCTCATAATGGACGTCCTTCATGGTGTTGTACACTGCAGTCTGCATCCGAAGCACTTGGCGTCGTGCGGAAACGTAGTCGTCTGTGCTGGCCCGGGATCCGGCCTGGAGGTAGCGCTTCACGACGTGCAGGGCCTCAGATGAGGTCTGGAGCTCCGGCTGTGATAGATACTCGGCATACATCTGTGCGATATTCATCTGCACGGGCTCTGTGGCGACCGAGGGCGGTGGCTCGTCGTTGTCGCCTTCCAGAGGACCGCGAAATCCGTCCACCACCAGATAGAACTGCACCATTTTCATCCGCCTCTGTCGATCCATGTACTCCATGAAGTAGCTCAACCCAGCGGCATCGTACATGACTTCTCGGAGAGAAGCCTGTCGTTTCCGCGATTCCGCGGCCGAATTCAGTCTCGGTGGCTGCACGCGTGGTGCAGCCATCGGTCTGCCATTCCCGCTGGCGGCTGCGTGTGACAGACTTGCGATGCGTTGATCCAGCAGCCGTCGTCCGGCCTCTAACCTGCGCAGGTACGCGGCATCCTGCCCCTCCACCTGTGCATCGCGGCGCAGCTGTGTCATGATCTCGCTGCGGAAGCGCCTCGCCTCGTTCAACGTAGAAGCATGTCGGATGGACCGGATGAACCGCTCGAATTGTCTCTCGCTGTCATATGGTCGGAGCCGCGAGAAATGAGTGTTCCTGGCTGTCCTGGGTGTGATGGGCGCATGCTGGTCCAGCGCAGCTCGCACTTTTCGAACCGACTTGCGGTCGTGAAGAGTGGCGCCACCCACGTTCACGATTTGTTGGTTCCAGAAGTCGGGATCGGCCAGCATGACCACCACCGGACCCAGCACGGCGCACGCCACAATCTCTCGGATCAGGACCGTGACCGCAGGACTGGTCTTCATGTTGGCGGGCAGGACGACCGGCAGGATCTGGTCGATGAGACGTCGCAGATGCTGCTGCGAGCTGGCGGCGGTATCCGCATGCGACAGCGAAGCCACCGGATGCAGCCTGCCGTTCCTGTACTTGCCGGCGATGGCCATGTTGAGCTCGTCGCTCTCGGTGACATGGTTTTCCAGGCCCTTGCCCCGCACCAGCCGCTCGGCGTCGTAGAAGTCCTTCATGTGGTTGGTCACGATGGGCAGCACGTGGGCGATGCCCAGCGCCACCAGGTCGAGCTCCGCCAGGCGCGCCGTGACCGACAGCAGCACCGCGCGGATGCAGCGGTCGACCTCGTTCTGGAAGAGCGGCCGCGCGCTGATGGCCCCGTACCAGCTGGTGACAAAGTCGCGCAGGACCAGGTCCAGCAGGCCATCGACGGCGCGGGAGAACTGCGCGGCGTCGGCGAAGATGGTCGGCCGCCGGTACTCTTCTCGGCCCTTCAGCGCCGCCTTCTCGTCGTCCCACACCTGCCGGGTGGCGGTGAAGGCGACGGAGGCGCGGCCGTAGCGCCGCAGCGCATCGCGGCGCGCCACGCTGCCGAAGCCGTACTCGTCATGGTGCTTGCCGCGCGCGTGCGTGAGCAGCGCATACGACAGGCCGAGCGCGGCCGCGAGCACGCCGCACGCGAAGGCGTGCGGCACGAAGCGCAGCTGCGGCCAACGGTCGGCCAGATGCGCCCACGAGACGAACGCAGCTACGGCCGATGCGAGGGCGTATCTGGTGTCAAGCGGCATCCTCTGTACGCCGCTGGGAACGTGCGTAGCGGAGGCATTCTCGTGCGCGGCAGGTCGTGCGCGGCGCAGGCACACGACGTCGTGCGCAGCCTCTTTGGCTTTGGCTTTCCATACCGCCGAGAACGCGCTTGTGCTGGCGGGTGGCGGCGGCGTGGACGGACGGGCGTGCCGCGCCTGGCCTGGCCAGCGCCATCGGGAAGCGCAACCGACAACGTCGGCCAGGCGGTGGGACAAGCAGCGTTCACTGCGGTGGCAGTGGTTTCAAGGCGTTGACGTGCGTGGAAACAACTCATAGCAGAAGTCCCCCGGCGTGCTGTGTGCCATCCTTTCTGTACACCTCGGCGCCACGCACATGCACACCACGGAAACCTGCCCCAGGCCTCTTCCCCTTCCTCGACCCCACGCACAATCGCACAGCACAGCACAGCATCCTTCCCTCCCACGAGGCCATTGTCCCGCCAGAAATGGAAACAACCGTGGCCTTCTGATCCAATCCAAGGCCCTTGCCCTCTCTCGCTCGTCTACGCCACCGCCATCTGCAGGCTCGAGAACTGCCTGGAGAATTTCGGCACCAGTGCAGCGAAGCTTTCGTGGAAGCCCTGGTTCTTCACCGGACCGTGCCACTGGATGCTCTCCTCAAAATCCATCCACTCGCCGTCCACGCCGTTGGGCCGGGTTCGGAGGTGCACTTTGACCTGATTCCTCGGTCCGCCGTCGTCCCAGCCATCGAAGCCCGCAGAATGAATCCTTCTCCATTCCGGAATGTCGGCACAAGTCGCGCATTGTTCACGACCGGGGTTCGCGGCGTTGAAGAGTGCCTCCTCGAAGCGGATGCACATCTCTGCCGTTCGGGTAGTGGTTTCTGCATGCCACACTCCGTCTCGGACCGGAAGCTTCTGGAGATGTGCCAGAGCCTGATGCCGTATTCGTCCTTCGCGGCACTGACATGCCAGGAAGAACAGAGGATGGATCAGACCTTCGTCCAGTGAGACGGAGAACAGCCGATGGTCGGCATTGTCGGATCCCATGATGTACATGCATATGGTGAGAATCTCCTCAAATGTCTGCAGGTGACGATCGAAAACCGAGGCCTCGGAGTAGAGACATGTTGCTGCCAAGATGCGGTTGATCTTGACTCTGCTTCTCAACATGCCCAGACCATGTTGCTCTCGCACGCTGAGCTTGACAGTAGGCTTGTGCATGAATTCCCACAGGAGCGTGTCAAGTTTCAAGAACTGATGCTCCAGGTCGTGGGCAGCCGCAATCACTTCGAGTGGGATGTCCCCTGCCTCGTGAAACTTGTAGCGATCCGCGACCGTACGCGTGAAATGGAATATCCGACTGGTCCAAGTATTGACCAGGTCTCGGCCCTGGACAAGATGCTGGAGGGTTGTCGGTAGTATTGAATCGGTTGATGCCGTGAAGAAGGCCAGGCCAGGAACCCGCGAGCCAAGGTACATGGTTGACTGGAGATCCATCCGTATAACAGCACGCACCAGGCTAGGATTGATCTTTCTGATGTCGAGAGGTGATCCTGTCGAATATAACAATTGAATAGCATTCTCCACGTGCGTGTTGGCAGGGACGAATGCTTCTCGTAGTGCTTCGAAATGAATGCACAGCAGTGAGCATAGGATGACCACATCTAACGACGCCGTGCCAAACCTCAGCAGGTCTCGCATCTGATTGAGGGCCTTTGAATACTGCTGAATGGGGAAGCCGGTCTTGACCAAGGATACGTCGATACCACCACGAGAGGCCGACCTTCGCAGCGACCTCTCCTCGTGGATGGCGCCCAAAGCATTGACAGCATGGCGCACTGCTGGCTCGCTATGGCTCAGTTGCAAGACTAATCGATCCCATACCAAGTCGTGGAAGTACCCCGAGCAAGCCGGTACAGTACGAGCTCGGAAGAAGTCGAAGGTCCTTCGTTCCAGCGCATCTGATGAGACATCGTTGACCAGTGCCACGCTCAAGGGCTGCGGGGAATATGTCGTCGACCTAGGCGGAGCCTCTCCGATCTGAACGTAGCCGTCACACTTCCGGCCCGTGCTCGTACATCGTTTGCAGAAAGGCTTTTCCTCACCACACTTCACCCTTCGAATCTGTAGTGGAGACGCACAGCCACGTCAGCCCTTGATCCTCTACGGCGTCTCGCCCGATAGTAGGAGACCGTGCAACACGAGCGAGAGATGGGATGACCCGGAAAGGGCAGGTACGTTCGGTGTGCGTTCACACAATTGTGGGGCGTGAAGCAGTTGAAATGTGTATCGGCGGTGTTTGATGTCGACATACTTTACACGTGATACATCCGGTACGGGTTTTGGGGGCATAGCGACGCTGGTGACCAGGTCTGCGCTCCGCCTTTACCAATTGCTTGTCCTGCGACGGGCTGCTGCTGTTGCTGCTGCTGGAAGAGACTATCGAGGCAGTGCGTTGGCGCTCAGCCGCGGATGTGGGATCGACAGCCATGTCGCCGCCCCATTCTACTCAGAAGGTGTCGAAGAGAGTCGTCCTTGGGTGGGGTGCGAGCGAACCAAGGAGACAACGCCATGTCAGGTGTGGTGAGGGGCCCAGTGCTCGCTCACGGTGCGTGATAAGGGGCGTGAGGCGGTCTTGATACGAGCGGGCCAATGCCGGCTGTTGCCGCACCGGTTTGACCGAGGCCCAACCGCGCCCTTCCATCGTCATCGCGTGGACCGAGCTCCGAAAGAAGGAGACCTCCACTCGAATTGAACAGAACATTTCAGAGCTCAGAACCTTCCTCGGGGGTTTCGCGCCAAGTCACCGACGATGGCATGACTGTTTCTGTCGGATGCGAGCATATGGTGGCGTCGATTGCGCTCCGGACAGGAGGTCGCGGTCGTTCTATACATAGCTATAGTACAAGTCTGTGGTGGGCCCTGCAGCATGCTAGCCTTGCCGAAGCCTTCAAGCCTGAAGGAATAGCCAGGACGAGGCTGGCGTCGCCAGGGCGACCCATTCGGGTCGACATATTTAGCAGCGGCGGTGGCTTTCTGCTGCTGACTTGGTTGGAGATGAGAGTGTGACTCATGTCGGCGTACATCATTCCGCGCCTGAAGGCTTCTTCAAGGGCTCTCGCCTCTTCGATTGGTCTTCTCCAGACCAGCGGCAATCCTATCCGCGCGCTCGCAATCCTCAGAGGCAAGTTCAAATGCCCGCATTCTCGCGGCGATCCGCTCATCGCACGTGATCGGCTGCAACCAAATGTCTTCCTCGTGCTCCTTTCGTGGTAGTCGCACGGTTTTCCACCAGTCTCTCTCTTCCCATGCGAGCACAGCCGTTTGCTCCGGAATGTCCGACGGCGCATCTGATGCGCTGTTCTCGTCAATGGCCGAAATGGTTCTATAAGGCCGGTGATGAGAAGCAAGAACGGCAGCAGCAACTTGTCGTCCAATATCATCCATTAACCTTCTTCTAGTCAAGAACCGATAAATGCGGACCGGGGTGTTTCTGACCCCCAAGAGATGCGGCATGCGGATTGCAACGCTTGGCCCAAGCACTTCTGGAGTCGATGGGGAAAGCGAAGCTGACTGATAGTGCTCAGGCGATATGTAGGAGGGAGGAAAGCGTCGCTTGGGCTTCTCTTCTGGCTTCTTCTCTTCCGTCTTGGCATTGGGGGCTGTTTCATCTGTTTCAGCTGCTGGAGTTGTTTCCTGCGACTCTGTTGAGAGCTCGTTTGCAACCACTGAGTCCAAAGAAGATAGTGGCTCACTGGTTGCACTTTGCGCCACTATGTTTGTTGCGCCTTTGACGACCGCGTCACCAGCGGAGGACGAGGTTGTTGTGGATGTCGACTGTGAGGCCTCTGCAGCGTGGTCTGGTTTATGGCCTGTTGATTCTTGTCCGAACACTGTGTCAACGAAGGCTTCTTTGGGCGGATCTGGTGGCCCTAGATAGCCTTCGTGTAATCCTCGAATGTATTCCTTCCATGTATGCCTTCCAATCACAATATCGCCCGCCACGCCTGGGTAGTCAACATCGCCGTTGGCAGCTCTCAGCTGTTCGACAGTCAAAGTCGTGTCCTGTTCAGCAGGCAGTGGCTCGCCCTCGCCGTTCTTCTTCCTTCTGTTCCTGATCCTCTCAGCTGTCTTATGCCGTACGTCACCCTCCTTTCTGCCCTCGACCACATCCCAGTCCATCGCTGCCGAGACAAGCACGGGCTTGACATATGTATGAAAGTGTTCCCGCGCGGCTCGGAGTCCATCGCCAGGTGGCGCTTCGAGGTATATTGTGACCTTGCGCGGCAGAGTCTTGGTATCGAGTGTCTCGTCTGCTATGTGGGAAACCAGACTGCACCATTTCTCTCGGATCCGCTTCGTCTGCCATTTGTCGTATATCACCGCGCCCGCAATGGACCCGGTAAGTGTCCAGAAGATGATCCAATTCCTTGATGGCAGACGGAGCCTGGGGAGGCCCATCATCTTGAACGCCGGATTCTGCTCGGCTGCAGCTTTTTTGGCGGCATTGCTGGCAGCTTGATTGGCGGCATTGCTGGCTGCATTGCTGGCGGAGGAGCTGGCGCCAGCAGTCTCTTGGGCTGCTGCTGGAGTGCTCGGAGGGTCGGTTGATGCCATGACGAAGATGGGGAAGTACCGCAGGGCAAAGAGCATTCAAAAGTTTGGGCGGCGCGCTCACGAACAAGCTTCCCTCCTATGTTAGTTAGTTAAGTTAACTAACTAGTTAACTATTTAACTAACTAGTTAACTATTTAACTAACTAGTTAGTTACCTAGTCAGTTAAGTAGTTAGTTAAGTAGTTAGTTAAGTAGTTAGTTAAGTAGTTAGTTAAGTAGTTAGTTAAGTAGTTAGTTAAGTAGTTAGTTAAGTTGGTCAGTTAGATAGTTAAGTAGTCGACTACATGTTACATATGTTCCCACCAGGCAACCCACCGCCCATGCGAGAAGCAGATCAAGCGTGAGACGGAGATGGCATGTTTCGCAAGCCTCGTCAAAGTACAGACGAGCCTGCGCGGCTCGGACGGCCTCCCACGCCACCCGGGCAATCTGTGAAAACTCCCTTTTCCCTCGCCCGACCATCCAGCGTGCCGCCACCCAAGATGGCCACTAAGACCAAGGCCAGCAGGCCCGTGCCGCTGCCCACGATAGGACGACAAGGACCAGGTGACTCGAAGACACCGACTACTCCCAAGAACAAGCTGGCTGGTACAGGCAACGGTAGTATTTTGCGCTTCTTCAAGAAAGCCGACGGCGATGAGGCCGCGCAATCAGACCTGTTCGTGGCCGACAGTCGCAGTTCGCAACCAAAGATTCGATATGGACCGCCGTCACCAGAGCTTGGAGACGAATATGGCGAGTTGCGCTTCAATGAGAACGAAGCGGCGAACAAGCGGCGGAGAGTCGGTGTGGAAAGCGTGCAGAGTGAGGATGCGGCTGCGTCACCCGTAGAAGACCAGCCTGGACCACCCGCGAAGGATTTCATTGTCAAGTCTGGGCCATTCTTCGAGGAATCAGACAGCGAGGTCGACGAGGGAGAGCCGGCAGCACTGGTCGACGTTGACGACCACTCAGAGGCTGGGAATCTGGTCGCAGGAACCATGCCCGAACAGGACGTGGATCCCGAAGAACCGAGCAAGCAAAGATCAGGTGAGGATGACAGCAACACCAAAGACGCCAACAAGATGCCGCGTCTGATCAAGGAGGAAACCAGCTATGAGCCAGGTCTAGACGAGTTTGGCGATTTCGGTGACGAAGATTTCGAAGACGATCCGTACGAGGAAGGAGATGAGTTTCGTGAAAGGCGATACTTGGAGGAGCAAGCAAGACTGGAAGAAGAGGAGAACGACGAGGAGGACCAGAAGGACTGCGATCCGCTTGCAGCAGGAGACCAAGACGTCAAACCAGAATCGTCCAGCGACAACGCTATCGCTTCTACGTGTCCGATCTGCAGCATTAGCCTTGGAGGTGTCAGTGAGCAAGACGCAGGTGTGCACGTCAACAATTGCCTTGATGGAAACCCCACACCGTTGCCAGAAAGGAAGCCTGCGTCAAAAGCAAAGTCGCTGCCTTTCGCACTGCCATCCGAGAAATCGGCTTCTGCAACGCATTATCCACCGATCCGACCACCAAAACCGGGACAAGCCAATCCGTTTGACCAGGGCGGCGAAGCTAGTGGTAGCAATGGCAAGTCTGCGTTCAGCAAGCTCATGTCTGGCCATACGGAAGAAAGTGCGTGGGCTCAAGCGGCGGCTTCTGAGCACGCCGCGCGTGGCAAGCCGTCATATCAGCGTACCTGTCCTTTCTACAAAATCCTTCCTGGCCTGTTCATCTGCGTCGACGCTTTCCGGTATGGCGCTGTCAAAGGCTGCCAGGCCTACTTCCTCAGTCATTTCCACAGCGACCACTACGTTGGTTTGACATCGACCTGGCGGCACGGGCTTATCTATTGTTCAAAAGTCACGGCTAATCTGGTCAGACAGCAGCTTCGCGTGGATCCGCAATATGTCGTACCTCTGGAATTTGAGAAGACTGTTGAGGTGCCGGGTACGGAGGGTGTGCGTGTTACCATGATCTCGGCCAATCACTGTCCCGGAAGCTCGTTATACCTCTTCGAAAAAACGACGACCAAGCATTACAATGGTAAAGCTCGGCTCCAGCGCATTCTGCACTGCGGTGACTTTCGAGCGTGTAAGATGCACGTGCAACACCCTCTGCTCATGCCGGACATCGTAGACAAAGTGTCTGGGAAAACACACCAACAGAAAATTGACGTGTGCTACCTCGATACGACTTACCTCGACCCGAAATATGCCTTTCCAAGCCAGGACGCTGTCATCAAGGCTTGTGCTGACATGTGCGTCTGTTTGAGTAAGGACACGCCTGACGAGGACGATGGTTGGGAAAGGATGAAACGTCAACGTGCTGGTGAGGGCATGACTAAGTTCATCGGAAAGGAGTCTAACGCAGAGACTAAGAAGGAAGAGGTGGAAGAGGGGACAAAGGACGACATGACGATAAAAAAGAACCCTCACACGAGTCAACAAATTCTGTCTTCCATCGGTGGCAAGAACACGAGAGGCCGCCTCCTGGTGGTCGTTGGTACTTACAGCATCGGCAAGGAGCGCGTCTGTCTCGGCATTGCACGAGCCCTCAAGTCGAAGATCTTCGCTCCGACGTCCAAGCGACGCATAGTAGCAGCCCTGGAAGATCCGGAGCTGGACGAGCTGATGACCGATGACCCACGAGCCGCGCAGGTACATATGACACCGCTTTTCGAAATTCGTGCCGAGACCTTGGACGACTATCTCAAGGATTTCTTCCCTCATTTCACGCGTGCTGTCGGATTTCGACCCAGCGGCTGGAACTACAAGCCGCCAAATAGTCGGTTCACAGCAAGCCCGCTCGTGCAGACCGTGCTTCATTCGGACAACTGGAGGAGCACATACAGCATGCGTGACCTCGTCGCTCAGCGAGGTAGCTCGAGTCGGGCGAGCTGCTTCGCTGTGCCGTACAGCGAGCATTCCAGCTTCCGAGAGCTGACGATGTTCTGCTGCGCTCTGCGCATTGACAAGGTCATCCCGACCGTGAATGTCGGCAGCGCCAAAGGCAGAGAGAGAATGAAGGGTTGGTGTGAGCGATGGGCGGCTGACAGGAACAAGAACGGGCTGTACAAAATCCCCACGGATGGCAGCTGGTAGACACATACCACCATGGAGCACTTAGTCGGCGCATCGCAATCCATCTGAGCCGCACGAATTAGAACCACTGCACGGTGAACGGGGCTGTGTACAGGATTGCTGCTGCTCACAGAAGCGGGCATTGCTGAGCTCGTTTGCCGACATGCTGTTTCGGGAAGCAGCTGATTCCTTCTTCGCGCCACTGCGCTATACTTCGCTACATGCTTGTACACCGCCGCACACCGCACATCGGCCTTTCACAATGCAGGCCATACGATGCTTTGTGGAAGGCCAAGCCGCAGCACAAATGTGCTGCGGCTTGCTGCGGACGCTGCAAGTCTTGGTTTGGTGCAGCATCCAGCCCCCAACACCACCACCACCACCACCACCACCACTACCCTCCCTTCCAGCCAGGTGAAAAAGGTCTCCAATTCCGGCGTGAAAGGATCGTGCCACGCCCATCGACCCGCCTGAGCGACCATTTGCAACAAGGACTCCCACTTTGACTCTTCCGCTGCTGCATGACCGGTCTGCTGCCCCCCCACACTACAGCTGAGCTCGAATCCTAACAGTACATCTTCACCGGTCTGCCCCGCGGTACGCCCTCGCGCATGGGTCAAAACCCTTCTCCCCTCGTCATTCTGCAGAATACCAGAGACTAGAAAGTCGATCGTCGCGCGCTTCTTTCAATCAATATCAGACGACAGAGAAGCCAAGATGTCCGACTACTGTAGCGACTTTAGCTATGACTTTGAACGCTGGCCGAGAAGACGACCTTCGCCATATCACATGTATGCCACTGATCGCGAAGGATTCCTGATGGCCGGTGTTGCTGGTGGTGGCTTTCGCAGAAGCAGGTCTACCGGCCATGGCCCGGCGCCAAACATCAATGTCTACAATCACGTAGAACATGACGGCTCGTTCCTGCCTTATCCACCTTACCAGTACCCAGTCTCGCCAAGCTCTCGAAAAGCGTCACCTCGTGCATCACCAGAAGGTCGAGGGCGTGGAAAGAGCAGACTCGGAAACAGACTTGGCGATGAGCTCGCGGAAGAGCTCGCAGAGATAGCGTTGGAGCATCGCTTCCGCTCTCGGTCTCGTGGTCGATCATTTGCGCCAGCTTTCGACCGTCCATCTCAGATGCGCGGTGGATATCTCAACGACGTTGCTGAATGGCAGTTGGCACAGCATGAAGCGCTGCTCAGAGAATTGTTGCGTGAATCGAGAAGAAAAGAGGACGAGGAGAATATTCGAAGACGCATTCAGCTCGAGCAGGTGGAGGCTGAAGCAAAACGAGAACGAGATGAGGCCGAGCGCAAGAAACACGACGACGAATTGCTAGCGGACGCCAAGAGGAAAGAGGCTGAAGCGATAGCCAATAATAGAGCTGCTGAGCGCGAGTGGGAAACAAAGAAAGCGGAAGCAGAACGCAAAAGAAAGGAAGAAGAGCAGGCTTTCCGCGAAAAGCTTGAACGGGAAGCAAAAGAGAAGAAGGAGAAGGAGGAGAAGGCTCATGAGGAATTCAAGCGACGGGAAACGGAGGCAGCAGAGGAGGAAAAGCGCAAGTCGGAGGAATACGAAAGAAAGCGAAAGGAGAGGGAGGAGCAGGAGAAGAAGAGAAAGCAAGAAGAGGATAAAGCTTTCGATGAAAAGATGCGGGAGCGACTCCGAGCTTCAGGCATCCCCACCGAAGAGATGATCGATGCCATGGTCGACAAGGACAAGAGCAAGAATTTCCAGCCTGAGGTCATTCTGTACAGCGGCCCACACACGACGATAAACGAACCCCGAGCTCCACGCCTTCCAAGAGTGTCCAGGATCTACCTGACTACTGAGCCCGCGAAGAAGGAGAAGCGGGAGTTGGCCTTTTGCAGGAGGCGCAGCAGAAGCCGTCACGGGCCTAAGCAGGTTGGTATCGTGCGACTTGCGTGAGCGAGGGAAAACCATTCGCTGATGTTGCGAACAGGAGATCTTCGTTACCCCCCTTCTCCGACGAGCGGGTTGACTCACACGGGACTCTTTTTTTTTTGCGATTGGCGCTGCTTGAGCGATGAGGAATTGGGTGTCGATGAGATCAGATCGTTGATGGACGATTACGAGCAACAAGGCGAGGAAGCATATGGCATCCAAGAACGCGAGGAAGCATATGGAATTCAACAACGCGAGGAGCATATGGGATTCGGACTTTGTCGATGAAGTCCTGTTCAACATGGGCACTGTGAATCTCGATCAATCTTCACTTTGTTTCGTCGGGACACTATAGACGTGCTTCTCAACTTTATCCACAGCACGCAACATTCCGTTTTCTTGATGGCCGCTCCGACCAGTCGGTGGTCCGTCGGTGGTCCGTCGGTGACGATTCATGCATATCTCAAGCCAAGCTTTCCAGCTCCAGCTCAGCTCGGCCGAGGGCGGCGTCGGCTTGAAGGAGCAGGCCAGACGGCGTAGGCCGGCGCTTGTGGTGGTGTAGTGCTGCTCGTCGTCGGTGTCGATGCACGGCCCGCCACCCAACCCCCTGCGGCTCGCTCGACCGTGATTCATGCACCCGAACCCTCTCCCGTCCCCTGGCGGCCCCTCTCCTGTCCCCTGGCCCCGTTGCAGCGCATCGACCGCAATGCGCAGTGGGAACACAGTTGCTTACCGCGCAGAACATGTCGGCCCCTCCGAACGCCTCCACCACCACCACCGCCGCCGCCGCCGCCCGGCCGGACCGCGTCGACTCGCCGCTCGGCCTGCGGCACATCCCCATCAGCTTTGATCCGAGCGATGCCGAAAAGAGCGCGCTGCAGTTGGTCGGCGCATATGATCCGGCGTGGACGACGGAGGACGGGCCGGTGGAGTTCGTCCGCTTCACAGACGGCATCACCAACACGTTGATGAAAGCAGTCAAGAAGCGGCCAGGCTGGACAGAGCTTCAAATAGACCAGAACGCAATTTTGATGAGAGCGTATGGCCAGGGCACAGACGTGTTGATAGACCGCGAAAGAGAGCTTCGAGCACACAGTCTCCTGGCAAATCTTGGTCTCGCGCCTCGTCTCCTAGCCCGATTTGACAACGGTTTGATGTACAAGTTCATTCCCGGCCATGTCTGCTCGCACACCGATCTCTCACGACCCGCCACCTACCGGCAGGTGGCCAAGCGGATGGGGCAGTGGCACAGCCTGCCCATCTCTGCCATCGCCACCACGCCCGTCCTTGCCGCCGAGCCGCCGACCCAAAAGCACCCGGCTCCGGGCCAGCGCCAGCGCCACCGCACCCGTCCGCACCCCAACACGTGGACCGTGATGCGGCAGTGGATCGACGCGCTCCCGCGAGCCAGCGAGGGTGAGCGGGCGCGAGTGAGCGTGTTGGAGGCCGAGCTGGAATGGCTGGGCGCCACGCTGGGCGACACCAAAGGCCTCGACGGGCGGGACTTCGTGTTCGCGCACCACGACCTGCTCTGCGGCAACGTCATCGTCGACGTGCACGCGGAGCAGGAGGAGAAGCCGGTGCACTTCATCGACTACGAGTACGCCACCCCGGGCCCGGCCGCGTTCGACATCGCCAACCACTTCGCCGAGTGGGCGGGCTACGACTGCGCCCACGACGCCGTGCCCACCCGCTCGCAGCGCACCGACTTCCTGGCTCACTACGTCGCCTCCTACCGTCGCCACTCCGACTCCCTCTCCGACCGCGATCCCCGCGCCCTCGACCCGGACCTCGTCCGGCGCGACGTCGACACGCTGAACGCCCAGGTCGACCTCTGGCGCGGCGTCCCCGGATTCTACTGGGGCATCTGGGCCCTCATCCAGGCCGCCATCTCCCACATCGATTTCGACTACGTCAAGTACTCCGAGGGCCGACTGAAGGAATACTGGTCGTGGAAGGAGGAAGTGACGGGTTCGCGCGCCCGCGAGGGCCGAGAAATGTACGTGCGCGAGAGGAGGTGGCAATCCGAGTGAGATCTCACCCCCCGATCCCCCGCCACGAGCCCGCACCGCCAGGCTGTTCAACCAACCTGAAGTCGACGTGTCGTGTGAGGGAGCGAGCGAGAGCGCGCGCGCGGACGGGGCACCACATATGAGCAGAGCAGCTTCAAGGGGAAGTGTCATATGCTGAAACCGGCCAAGTAACTAATAATCACTATCAAATATTCAAAAGAGAGAGCCAAACAAACCCCCCCCCCCCCCCTCCCCCCCCGAAAAAAACCCCCACGGCCCACAGAACCGGGGGACGTGGTGCGTGAATCCTGCCGGTCGCCGCGCCGGTCTTCAACACGGCCGACAGAGATGCTTCCCCCGGGGGTTCGCCAGAAAGGCGGCATCGAGCAAACCCTGTTGTGGATAAACTAGTTTAGTTGGTGAACTTGGTCAAGTTTGTCCAGAAAAAACCCCCACCCCTCCTCCCCCCCCCCCCAAAAAAAAAGAAAAAAAAAAAAATTCAAATCCGAGGTTTTCCCTCCCGGGGACTACGAGAGGATTCTCACCGGGTTTGGTCGGTTGTATGCCCGACTGTTCGCTGCTGTTAGGCAGGAGGAGATAACTAGTAAGGAGTCTTGGCCGCCGACACGTCGCTCTCCCCGGCAGCTTCTGTGCTCCAGCCGCGCCGACGCCGTCGTGGACTGCTGCGGATCGGTGATGCCATATATGACCAAGAGTTTGAGGGTGATGGGATGTTGCAGGTGTTGCGGTCACGCAAGGAGAGCCCCACGGACGCCTGGTGGCCATGTTTCCTGAGCGATTGGATTGGCTTCGCCTGGGGAGTTGGGAGTTGGTACATAGTTGTAGTTCGTCCGTCAGTTCGTAAACTGAACCAACCCTTTCCTTCGGATTTCCCGTGCCGAAGACTTGCATCACAACCACCCCCACCCCCACCCCCACACCCTCACTCCCTTCCCGGCGTCAATCATGAGCACGTTCGGCGGCCCCGGCGGCCGCACGGTGTTCTCCAAGCCCACGCCGCCCGAGCGCGGCTCGTTCCCGCTGGACCACGAGGGCGAGTGCCAGCCCATCATGAAGCAGTACCTGCAATGCCTCCGGGGCGCGCGGGGCGTGCCGACCGAGGCGTGCCGGGCGCTGTCCAAGAGCTACCTGCAGTGCCGGATGGACAGGTGCGATCCCATTCATCTCGCTCGTGGTGAGCCGGGGCGGGATGGCTAAAAAAAACCAACCATGTGTGCTGCAGAAACCTCATGGCCGTCGACTCGATGCGGAACTTGGGATTCGCGGGCGACGACGACGACGACGCCGACGCCGCGCCGCCGCCCCGTGGCGGTGCGGCGGCGGAGACGGCCGGGAGGGGAAAATCCGAGTGAGCGGGCGGAAGGAATGGAGGGGACGCATGCGCGGAGAAAGGCGGGAACAGGAGCCCACAGTTTGGGGGAGGGATGGCGAGCGCGACAGAGGGTTGGGATGTACTCCGGGAGCGTGAATGAACGGCCCCTGCGCTCCAGGTCCGGCGTGGCGGAATTGGATCTCTGGCGGGGCGCGAGGCGAGGGGATGGAGGGGATGGAGGGGATCGGGGGCATGCTGGCTCCCCGCCTGAGGCTGGCACCGACCGATCGATAGATAGCAGGAGAGCCTGGGACGAGCTGGACCCGAGAGGACGGGAGAGTTGAGTTGGATTTGGAATCATTGTTCGGCGGATGGGAGGGGGCCGTGGAATGGGCGTGCTCAGGTCTCACTGCTGCGCCGACCGAGGGAGGCTGAGTTTTCGCGGATACACTTGCGTCGAAGAAGCATCTTGGGCGAAAGAGGTCCCAGGCGACTCTGGGCGGCATGTCGGCAAGCCAGTGTCCAGTTGTTCGTCAACAGCTGTCAAAAAAGACGCCCATGCGACGCTGCAGCCTGGCGGTGTCGCGTATCGCGGTCTCGCTGCAGGCCACATTCTCCCTTTTCCAAGGTGGTCGGGAAGCTCGAGGACTTCAAGTTTGGACGAATGATGGATTGAATTTATGACCATCTCTCTCGGCTACCCATAGCAAACAAATGATGCAATTAGAAGAGCATGATCATGCCAGTACGTCTCAGCTTGTCAGTCATCTCCTCTCACATTCCCACCGTCTGTTCCCTGACATGTTGGTTTCTTTCCCCCAGTACCGCCATGCAATCTGAAATCATGCATGCATGAGTGAAACAGCGCCAAACCATGCCCAGCCCCAAAAGATGAAGGTCTTCATCAATCGTGACATCGGTCTCATAGAAAGCCAGAAGCAGCAGGAGGGCTAGATCATCCCTCTGCCTCGTAGTGCATCACCATCGTGACCCCCCCATAGTCCAAACTATGCATAATGTGTAGATATGAGGAGGCATGCCGCCCACTTCGTGCCGAGCACGAATGCGATAGTGCAATGTCTCTGATAAGGATGAGGCACAAGCCGTACCAATGATGTGAAAAAGTGTAGGGTAGCCGAGATCAAATGCCAGAAAGGAAGGCCCGTCCAAGAGAGTAAGCAAAAGCAGGTAGTGGTATCATCGGTCATCAACGCAAAACTCCCCAACTCCAGTTCCGCGGTATGGTGAGAAATGTCAAAAAGCTCAAGGTAACAGATAGAGAGCATGTTGCAAGAGAGGTCGTGCCAGACAGGAGTCGACAGGATTTGTAGTATCGTGAAAGTGCTGTGTCTCCTTTGTGTTGCGGTGTCGATTGGACACGGTCGACACCACGTCGGAGGCTGAATCAGTGGACCGGGGTCGCCGGAAACTGCAACGAGTCTAGTTCGAGACTGGTGTGCTCGAGCGACTTGGTGAGCTTTCACCAGCGTGAGAGGCGGCACTCGGAGCAAGCCAGATCAGATAGAGCCGGTGTGTAACGCATCATGCTACGATGCCTCCATACCGTACTCATCTTCCTCCTTGAAATCGGTATTCCAATGGTAATTGCTGTGGCTCACACCGCTACTCATGCCGCTACCACCTGACTGGAGACCTGGGCTCAGGGGAGGGATGGTGAGGTTCTGTGGTGAGTCGCCGGTGATGGAGTCTCCCGAGAGGTTGGTGTAGCCGGGAACCCGTAGACCGGAGCCGGGTGAGCGAGAGTAGCCACTGAATCCGCCGACGGGAGCATGCTTGTTGAGCACTTCCAGAATCTCCGAAGTCATACGCTTCTCTTCTTCCGTCTGGTCGAAGGGCCATTCGCCGCCGAGTTGGGAGACGAGTTGCTTCAGCTGCTGCTCTTGGTTGAGCTTCATGTGCATGAACCACATCATGTCTCGGGTCCACGACACCGAGCCGTTCAGAATGTCACCCTTGTTTGGGCCCTTGTCCTTCTCCTCCATGGGAAGACCTTGTGTGATGGATCCGGTGGCACGGCGCGCAGATGCGCCCAGCAATGGGAAAGCGTTCGGTGGGGACATGCCTGAGGCGTTCGCAATCGACGGAGATAGTGGCGCATTTGTGTGAATGTGCTTGCGGACCTTTTCGTCCTCGAGTCTGTGCTGCGGCACGAGTGTACCGAGGTCGTGGATACGCTCGTTGATGTTGTCACGGCGACGCCGCTCTACCATGTTGTGAGACTCTCGACGCCGCCGACGCTTGGCTTCTTGTGTGTTGAAAGGCGGACCGGCGCCGGGCTCCATCTTGGTGGGTAGCGAGGAGGCAACTTTGCCGTGGCCATGTCCGCTGTTCTTGAGGACTTCGGCAATCTGCGGGTGGTGTGCTTGTCCGTTGTGTGGGGATGGGAATGGCGAAGAGGCGTCCCAGCTGTGCCCGCTGGGAGTGCTGTCCCAGCCGTTGCCAATTGAGCCTTGCTGTCGGTGTTGTATTGGCTGCATACCTGGATGCGTGAACTCGTCATTGACCTGCAGGTGCTGAATGGCAGGTGTGTGCGGCGTGGCAGGTGACCGCGAGTCAGACATCTTTCTGTCCATGTGCTGCACGTGAGGGCGGAAGGCGCTTTGGGTGGGCACACCATGAGGGCCGAACTGCTGCTGACCAGGTGCTGGACGGAACTGGGCGTAGTTGAAGCCGTCGTGGGTGAATGGCGAGTGCATCGGTGCACCATCGGGGGTATGCGAGAATGTGTTGGACATGTTCGGTTGCTGCATGAAGTTCTGCACGCCTGTGTTGAAGCCGAACTCTCCGTTCGGTGGCTGAGCGCTGTCGATCTGCAAGTCCAGGAGCTCGTCATCTCCTATGAAGCTACTGCTCATGGGACCATTGCCGTTCGTCAGGTTTGCTGGGTTCACATTCATATCGCCGCCGCCGAATGACTGGCTCATATGACCGGGTGGCTGGGTTGTGTACTGTTGGAAGATGCTCGGGTCGTTGAAGTTGAAATCGTTGGGCTCCGACTTGATGTATGGCGAAGCTGCGCCTGCCATGCCGTCACCGCCGGAATCGTCGAATGCAAAGTCGAGTGGTGAGTCCCGCTTGAATGGGGGCGGTGATTCCTTCGACTGGGTCTCGAAGGGGGGGAAGGTGGTCAGGTTGTCTGGAGCTTCGCACAGCCGCGTCAGCTGAGATGCCGTGATGTGATTCACTGAAGTGAAGCAATCCGGGAGGGTCGGGCATTGTCGGCTCCGCGCCGGCCGGCCTTCAATAGCAGCGGACAGAAGAGTGGCCAGCCATGGCTGGATGTGGCTTGTCCGGCAGTAACCACTCAGCGCCAAGCCACGACAATGCTGGCTGGCCGTGTCGCTTCGCTGGCGTGGCAAGCAAGACTGCGTGTCGGGCGCTGCGGGACATGTATGGAAAGGGGACTTACAGGCTGCAGGCATTCCTTGAACCACTGCTGTTCTCCTCTCTGTCCTACTCTCGAGCGCGACGGTGTCGTGGCGACTCGTGCCCAGGCCGGGGGCCGGTGTATCGCCCGGAGCTATTCTTCAGTGCCAATGTGTCCCCGCTGCGGCTGGCAGGAATGATTGGAGCAGGCCGCGGTCTGTGGCGTTGTATTCGGTGCAACGGGTACGGGCGTAGGCGTGCACTACATGCAGCAGGCGCGCTGGTGCCGATATGACGTTCGTGTCGCTGGAGTGTCGTGTGTCGAGGAGATCAAAGCACTTCTGGAGCAGGGGAAGAGTCAGCACAGGCCGGCGGAGGCAAGAGCAGCAATGTCAAATCAACGGCAGCGTGCAGGCAAGTGCTAGCCGTGCAAGCCGGATAGGGCGATTCGCCATGCCTTTATGCGGTGCCAAGCAGCGGAATAGCAGGAAACGGCAGGAAGGCATTGATCTGCCGGCCGGCCTTTCCGCGAGACGGTGCAGCAGGATGCGGTACGCCCACCGCGGACGAGGAGGAGCGATTGATTGCGTGTGGCAGGTGGGGAAGGGGGGGGGGGAAGAGGGGGGCAGAGGGGAGGCAGGCGCGGCGGAGACAGCTCGGTCGGCAAAAGCAGCAGCAGCAGCAGCAGCAACAGCAACAGCAACAGCAACGGCAACGGCAACGGCAACGGCAACGGCAGCAGCAACGGCAACCGCGAGTCGGGGAGACTTACCAGTGACGTCCTGCCGAACCGAACGACCGATGCACGCACGCTGGGAGGTGGAGCTGCAGCTGAGAGCACTCGCGCTTCACCTCCGCACACCCAGCCTCGGTCCGTGGGGCTTGGAGCTCTGGCTGGTGTAACGTGGCGAGATGTCGCGCAGGAAAATGGACCGGGATGTGAGTGCGCAGGTTTGCCGAAGTCTAAATGGGGAAGCTTTGTTTGGAATTGTGGCGGCGTGGTGCCACCGTTCTGTCAACAATGTCAAAAACCGGACGTTGTGCGCATTGCAGTGCCAGGTGGTGGCGCCAGAGGAGGAGCAGGAGGAGGAGGAGGTCAGTTGTCGAGAGGTGTGTGCAAGAGGGAGGGGGCAGGGGGGACGGTGTGCTCGGAGGCTGGTGGGACTTACAGTACGAGGAGCGACGTCAGGGCTAGCCTGAGATGGGTCCCGAGGCGCAATGTCGGTGAAGGCGGCGTCGATGACGAGAGACGGCCTGACGGACGGGCCTTCGCTGGCGGACGCGACGAGCCTTCGCTGACGGACGGACAGTATAATTCGCTCGTGCGGCAGATCGGAGGTTCAGCAGGGCGGGATCGGCTCCAGCGGGCATGTAAGATCGTTGGCCCGAAAGCGGTGCTGACGGGAGAGTATGATGAGATGAGACGAGGATCACGAATCGGTCAGGCCAGGGCGAGTCGAGGTGCAGCAGCGCCGCGCTCTTTGTATGCTGCCGTCTACGTGTGCAGATGCCAAGCGAGCATCTCATCAACCACACCCCGAGCAGCATGGGGGCGCGGGAGGAGGCTGCTGCCAATACGTCTCACACGCTTGATGACCAAGTGAGTCATGTAGTCGCCCTCCTTCCTGCTCCTGCGCCCGCGAAGCAAGCACCATCGCTCTTTATCTGTCCCAGGCGGCCGGATCCTGCGGCCTAGTGGGAGCATGCGGGCCTCAGTGGGAGCATGCGGGCCTTAGTGGGAGCATGCGGGCCTTAGTGGGAGCATGCGGCCTAGTGGGCATCGGTCGAGATATGGTGCACTGGCCGCAGCCGAGCTGCCGCCACAGCGACCAGCATTCACTCGCCCGGGCCGGATCTGTGAGACATGCGCTGACAGCTGCACATTCTCCCACCCGGCGGCCACACGAGACGCCCCTGCCGCATTCTTGACGTTGCGGTGAACCTTAGACACCCGACCTGCTTCGGGCCATTGCACTCGCGGCCGGAGCCAACGCCTGGCCGAGGCCAGCTGCGGCCAGTGAGAAGGCGGCGTCTTTGAGCCGTTCGAGCAGCATCACACGCCACTCCCAACTTCCAGCCACTTTGAAACGCAAAGTCATTGGGCACACGCGGCCATGCTGCCCGCGGAGATAAGCCGAGCCCGGCCGGATCTGCAAGCAATCTTCCCTGCCGCCCGCCCTGCAGTAGGGGTTTGCGATACGCTCTGCCGGGCGAGCGTCGGTGTGTTGCTGTCTGGTGCTGTCTGGTCTGTGGGTGCGAGTGTTGGTGGTGGGGCGTGTGGGTGAGGAGGGTGTAGTTGAGCGTGTGGGTGAGGGGGTGGCTGAGGGGGTGGTTGAGCGTGCGGATGAGGGTGTGATTAGCCGTGGAATGAGCGTGTGCGTGTGATTCAGTGTGGTGGTGGTGGTGGTGGTGGGAGGCAACAGCGTCAGCCCAGGCAAGACTCGCATCGCATCGCATCGCATCGCAGCGCATCGCAGCGCACCGCAGCGCACCGCAGCGCAGCGCATTGCATCGCGTCCTTGCCCTGGCTTGTGCCCACCCTGTCTTGTGCTCGCCCGCCGCCAAAGCTCCCACATCTCACACCTCGAGCTCGGCGCCGTCGCCACAATCTGCATCGAGCTCCAGCCTGCGACCGAGGCACGAAGCCGCTCCATACACTCCCAATCGGCACCGTCGCCGGGCACGACGCGCGGGCAGCCAATAGGCAGCACTATCCGCCCAAGTCGCCCGTCCACACCCATTCACATCCTCGACACCACGGCCGATCCCAGCGAGCCCCAAACGCGCTACCCGCCGCCGCACCGAGAGCGCAGCACTGCACCGCACTGCACCGCCGCGCCGCGCCGCGCCGCGCCATGGCCTCGTCGTCCTTCCGCGACAGCATGAACAGCCTGGGCTGGTCGCGGCGAGAACAAGCCGCCAATACCAGCCCGCAGAGCCCATTACTCGGCGCCCTCTCGAAGCTCAATCCTTTCAGCGGCCAGGGCAAACTCAGGCTGCCTACCACGGAGGGCGAAGGGCCCGGCGCCCCCCTGCCCGCCAGAACACGGAGGGAAGAGGAAGAAGGGTGGCTGGCGCGTAAGTTTGCACCATCCACGACCGCCGCGCACCCATTCTTTGTAGCTGCCGCGTCTTGAAAAGCTTGCTTTCGCATCATGCATGCGGGCGCCGTGGGGGGGCAGGAGCAGAGGAGGGGGGCCGCATGAGCATCAGCTCCCCACAAAGACCCGCCGCCAGGTCTCGGACGCTGCCACGCGGAGTATTGCGTGCAGTGGTTGGCGCTGGCTGCGAGAACCACCGCCGTGACCAGCCGGAGTTCCTGCGTTTTGTTCCGACGTGCATGCGCCGTGCAGCTCTCTTACTGAACCCCTTCTCCCTCCTCCTCCACCTGCCTTGCCGGGCTGAGCCATCTACCATATCCCGCCGAGACATTCGCTAACGCGTGCATACAGTAAGTCGATGGGACCGCCTGCTACTCTTCGCAGGCCTGAACCTCGCCGCCATTGCCTTGTTCGTCGTTTGCTTCACGCTTCTGCCCATTCTGAGCTTGAGACCGCGCAAGTTCGCGATACTGTACGTATCACTCAAGCACACCGTCCCCCGCCTGTTTGATCCGACCGCATGTCATGCCCCCTCTCGTCAAGCCGACTGCGCTCTATCTCATCACCATGATCACTCGCTGCTGCATCGAATCATTGGCTGCTGTCGACGCCACGCGCACTTGTTCGTCCTCGGGGCACTTATGCGGTGGGCGCAGCCACCTGATCACAAGCTTGTTGCGACCGGGGTGCTTGCATCGAGGTGAAGCTAGGAGGCACGCAGCCGCCCCGGGTTGGTGCTGAGATGCAAAGAGCTCTCATGTCGATCTCCTGCATCTCAACCATCTAAATGAACTCTATCCTGGTTGCACTTGATTGCATCTTGCCATAGGAGCCCTCGAACAATCACTCTACGAACGAGAACACTATATGGCCCATTTCCAAGAGCGACGATCACACAGATGGAGCGAGGCTAACATTTTCGGTCAGATGGTCCATGGCGTCGGCCCTCTTCCTAGGCTCATGGGCAGTCATGATGGGACCTGTTCCATACGGTAGGCATCTCTTACAGCTCTTTGCTCCTCCACCCCCTCTCGCGCATGCGCCTGCTCGAGCGATCAATCAAGCCGCCTGGGCGCGAGGCGTGGAGCAGCTTCTTTGCGCGAAGGCTGCATAGCCACAGTCGATGTTCATGGGCGTTACCAAATATGCATACCTTGCTGACACTACGCTCCAGTACGCCATATCGTTTCTCAAGAACGACTACCATTTACAGCTACGTACTTCGGCAGCATTGCGCTTACGTTGTACTTCGCGGTCGGGGTAAGTAGACCTCTCATACGTCCGCCGGTCGGAACGCCACGGGGCCGTTGCCACACAACCAGCAACCACACACCCCTTCATCTACACCGCTTGCATCACAGCTTGCATCGACAATATCTTTGTTGCGGATGCAATGTCGATCACGCGCCCGCTTGACACTTCCAGCTGCTGCGCCCAGCGTGACCCTCCCCCCCGCCAGGCTATACCATGCAGCCTGTGCTTATTCCGCATTACACGTCATGCATCTTGCATTCCGACTGGCCTGCGCTATCTGGCCTCAATCCTGCTTTTGGAACTTCCCATCACCCCACCGCGACATCTCGCGCACACGGCCGCATTTGCTACTCACCGTCGTCGTCACGATGTTCGCCCACGACCAGCCACTATCCAGACACTCGCTGACAGCACTCGCGCAGCTTCGAAGTACCATCCTGACCCTGCTGACGTCTCTCGTCCAGCTGGTCGCTCTGGCGTGGTACCTGGTGAGCTACTTCCCCATGGGATCACAGGGTCTCCGCTTTGCGGCCCGGTTCGGAGGCAGCCGCATTTCCGCGTGGATGGGAGAGTAGCGTAGTAGCCCCCGTTCCCGCACCGCCCGCTCCAAAAAAGTCTCTCGGCGGTGCGGCGTGTGCGCGTGTGTTGAGAACGGAACGGTCGAGATCACGAACGAACCATCCCATCCCTCGCCGCGGCACCTCCCACACTCTTCGCCCGCGCGGGTTCCGCGCCTCGCACCAACCCACCCCATCCTGCGACGGAATGAACTCTGGGCCACACTCGGACGTCGCGTGGACAGAGACGGGCGAGGACGTGCTTGGGAGAGCGCAAAGGCGTCATGAGGCCCCCGACGGTGCGGCTTCCGCATGCGCGGTCGCCCCCGCCGACCGATGCTTTCTTTTTTGTGAGGATGATTCGGCGGTGGGGAGTGAATGGGTTGAGCGAAAGAAGACAAGTTTGCGGCACGAGAGTGAACCTCTTCTTGTTCTTGTTCTTGTTCTTCTTCTTCTTCTTCTACTTCTTGCCATCCGATCGAGACCAGCATACCTCTTCTCTCTCCCTCTCTCTCTCTCACACACATACACACATACACGCACACACACTCTCTCTCTCCCGCAAGCAAGCAAGCAAGCAAGCAAGCAAGCAGGTTCCCGCGACCATTCGTCGCCGTTCGACTGACACGTTCCACGGATCATGCTTTCCCACACGACCGAAACCTTTTGCACCAAGAACCCCCCCACGCCATTCTAAGTCTTCCATGGCCTTGGAGATCTGGGTGCACGGGGTCCCGTTGCCGCGCGGCCGAGGAATAAGCTTGCACGCGCGAATCAGGAATTGGATCTTGGCAAGAGTTGCTTGGTCAAGCGGCGATGGCAGGTCGGCGACCGGAGGCGGCGATGAGAAAAAAAACCAAGCGTGGTTGGGGGTGGGGACGGGCCGGTTGGACTGGGGAGTCGGTGGAGAGATTTGCGAAGAATGAGATGCAGAATCTCGCGGTTGCTAGGGCTGTGGAAGTTCGCTAGTGAAGTGGTTCGTAATCATCGTAGTTGTCCCAGCCCAGGTCCTTGTAGATTGACCTGGGGCCGGCATCGCGTGGATGGTCGAGAAGAAGCGCGGAGTGGTCGCGTCGATCGGGCGGTGACGTGTCGAGTGGTCGAGCCCCGAGGCGACGCGTGGGCGTGGAGAGCAATGGGGAAGGCTTCGCAAGCGGCGTGGCGGCCAGAGACGGCATCGCGAGCGGCTTCGACGGCGTGGCTGCGATGTGTGCCGTGCGGCTGGCAGAAGGCGATTCGAGCAAGGTGCCAGGCTCACCGACCAGACCCGCCGGCGTGAACTTGGCCGAGACGCGGGATGGCGTGTCCTCGATGCCGGGAGGATGATGTATCGCACGAGGTCCCGGGGGTCGACGGGCGGGCGTGCTGCCTGGAACGTCGCCCAGTTCCGCAAACAGTCTCGCCGACGAGGCAGGCACGGTGGGGGTCGCGCCCGGTCGCTCGTCGGAGCCTGCGTTGATTCGCCGTCGGGGAGCCGGAGTGGCTTTCGTATGTCTGGGCGTGGCAGCAATCGGCGCAGCCGTGTGACGCTGAGCTTGCGGCCTGGCAGACTTCTTCTCCGCCAGTTCTCGTGCGAAGCTCTCATCTGCCTTCCTGGCCGTCTCCTCGGTCGCAAGGCTCCTATTCGGCTTCCTGATTCCGCTGATGGCCTCGTTCTTCAGCTGTTCACGCCTCGCCTTCTCGCGCATCTTGGCCTCGCTGGCTTGCGACATTGCCGAAAAGTCAACCTGTCGCCGGCCCTCCATTGCTTGGTCAAGGAGTGTGAGATTTTTCTTGGGTTGCGACTTTCCTCGCGCAAAAGGGACACTCTTGAGGGCCGGCAGCTCGCTCTGTTCACGCTTGATGAGCGGAGCCAAAGCATCCTGGTCAGTCGCTGCCCGATGAAGCGAAGGAGCTCTCTTTCTGTTCAGCGTATCAGTCGACGCACGCTCGGGTGGTCTTCTGGGTTTCTTCCCAGAGGCCTGGCGACCCGCAGGCTCTCCGGGCTTCCGGAGGGTTGAGGTTGACTTTCCTTGGATAGGCGATGGCGCCGCTGGACCGCCAAGCTTCTTGCTCGTACTGTTTGCCTGCTCGAAGATACGGGAGCTCCAGAACGGAATCACAACGTCCACGGCGAAGTCTTTGAGGTCATCCTTGGCATCACCCTGCGCCGCTGTGTCGTTGTCGTTGCCTGTCTCGAGAGACGAGCTGTTCTCCAGTGAGTACCAGATGCACAGACGATCGATCAGTGTCTCAAGAATCGCACCGAGGTCCACATCTTTCTTCTTCCTTGGCTTCTTCTCACCCAGCACAGCTTGACCACCCGGTGCTTGCACCGCGCTGTTTTGCGATGCCAAACATTTTGGTGGCACAAGCGCAGGCGGCGCCGATGCTTCCAGGGCCATGGTTTCCAGAATGAGAATGACCTGCAGAAAGGTTTCTCGGTTTCGTAGCTTCTGCAGTCGTCGCCGCAACCTGAGTTCGCGAGATTCCACTGAACAGGGCGGTTGGGCGGCCCCGCCGTCGTCTTTCTGCCACCATTGCTCCACATAGTCTTTCTCATCCACGAACAGCCCGTACTTGTCGCGCTTGGGCTTCCACCTGCGCTTGCGCCGTGTCTTGGGCTTGCGCTCCGGCGTCTCGAGCAGCGGCATTTCCCTCACGATCTCCGAGACACTCTCGCGGTACTTTTTGTCGGCCACAGATGCCGACAGGATGGCTCCTCGGAGAAAGCCAGTGAGTTGGGCGATGTTGGTGGAGAAGGCAGCTCGAGCACGAGCAAGTGGGCCTTTGACAAAATACGCCAAGGGCGTTCGTGACAAGTACAGTGCGTCTAGATACTGTCTCGCGACTTCTTCGAGAGCATCTTCTGGCGAGGCAGGCTTGGGCACTGCAACATCTTGCGGCGGGTGGACTTCTCCTCCCACGATCGGCCGAAGTGGTTCCAGATCGCTCTCTCCCACTTGCACCACACCGGCTGACACAGGTTTGCTCCCCGCAGCAGCGTGCAGCAGGGAGAGCTTCGGCGTGTGACCAGCCCACGTCTTCACACCTGTGCTCATGTCCACGGACGCGGAAACCCACCAGGGCGTTCCAGCATCGACAGGTTGCAGGGCCCGTCGTTTCTCCCGTGACCGGCAAGGGCGGACGTGGTTCGAGAGCGGGAACATCTCGCCTTTCCACGCATGACTTTCGAGTCGGCGCAGCGCATACTGGCGTCTCTGGACGCGTTCAATGGCGTACAGCCGACCTCCGTCTTCCTGCTCGACGATCAGAACGCGTGCGTCGTCTCCGCAATCGTGGCAGGCTTCAAGAATATGGATGTGTGCCGCAAACAGCCGGTTGGCGTCTGGTGCCGTGTCCAGACATGCCAGAGGGAGTCGCGAGCGGTCACACAGGCTGTGCGGTCTAAAGAATTGGGGTTTCGCGAACGGGTTGGAAGAATCGGCCCATGGCAGTGTCAGCGAGACCCAACGATGCACCGCCCAGGTCGACGTACTCGTATGCTGAATGGTCGTGTATCGATGGCAGTATCAATGGCAGTATCAATGGCAGTATCAATGGCAACGTCGCCGTCGTGTCGGTCATCTCGCTTTCTTTTGCGCGGGGCCTCGTCTTTGATGGGCACTTCGGTCTGGGTTGCTTCGCTATGCAATGACATGTTCCATAATAATCGGCTGTATCAATTCATTCATTCGTCTGGGCGCATTCATAAGGCATAATGTTGTCGTGACCAGCAGTCAAGAAGCGCGGAACACAAAGAGACGCGTTGGCGAGCAGACGCGATCGCGATCGGAGGGGGAACAGTGCGAAATTTGGTTGAGATTCCAACCAAATTTTGACCACTCACATTAGTTGACTGGTGAACTACCACCGATCCCATCAACTCCAGACCGACCGTTCTGAGCCCGTGGCTTTGAAAACAACAAGACAAGGCGTCCCTCTTCAGATCTCTGGGAGCATGAACATACCAGCGTACTACGCATGCGAACCCCCCGAATGCATGAGAGAATATCGATCGATATCCGGATACATCCTCCTCACCACGATGGAAACTGGGTAGTTAACCCTTCAAAAAAACATTTATGCCATGTGAGTCTCCAAAAAAAACAAGACCAATAACTATGCCATGATGATCGCAGGGGCTGCCCCTACCTATCTTGGTGGCCCGTGTAGCGCTGACATTAATTCCAGTTACGGGCAAAGGACATTGATGCCGTGTCGAATGTGAAACAGACTTCCAACCCTGTAAAGACATCGATCAGGCTTCCACTCCCCGCAAAGCCATCTGTGCCATATATTTACACTAGCTCTGGTCAAGGCACGTACACACCGGGAGAGGGCCGACAGCGAGGCCATTGTACAGGCGTAGAGGCTGCGGCATCGATACTGCTCGAAGCAGTGGAATCAAGCAGCCTCGATCAGTCGACATCTGACCGCCGATGGAGCGCTGAAAGCGCCACTTCAAAGTCGAAGGAATGTGTGAGATTTTGTTTTTCTGGAATTGGCGGTGCTGCCCCGGCCTATGCTAACTAGCTCCAAGGAGAAAAAAAGGTCTACTATCACAACTAACTACGTAGTTAGCATGTTGGTCTGTTTCGGAGACCCACATGGCATCAAGGTCTTTTCTCAAGGTTTAACTACATGCATAGTTAAATGTCGTTGGCCCAAGATAGGATGGAGCGGATGGAGAATGGCTCGTATGCACGTGGCCACGCGTGGGTGGTGCAGAAAAGCGCTTCTTGGAAGTCAAAGGAAACAAAAAAGGTTTGAAAAACCACCGGCGGAGCTGTGCTGGCCAGTTCCGCTCCTGCCACGGAGAAGACTTTCCAGCATAGATGTATTTGACAGGGGGGCGGTAACATGGCCGAGAGAGGTCTTTTGCTCGCAATCCTTGTTCTTGCTCCGGCCGACAAGGCAGCTTTTCCCCCCTCTGGGTAACAACTTGGCCCGATCGTCTGGCCGGCCGAAAGATGGCTGTTCGACACCCCTGGTAGTGGGACTGAGACTTGTCGTTTCGTCCGGCATAAATGTCTTTGACGGGGGGCGGTAACATGGCCGAGGGAAGTCTTTCGCCCTTCCGCCCACCAGGCAGCTTTCCCACCCTCCGAGTAACAACTTGGCCCGACAGTATAGCTAACTAGTGAGCCCGCTACTTCTGGGCGTTCCGGCATTCTGAATACGTATATATATATACACTCGTTGTAGTGGTCCCGGGTCGTCGCGCACCATGTTTGCCACCATGCAGCTCTATCTCGTTCTTCTCGCTCTACTTCAACATGCGCTATGTGTGCATTGGCCCGTAGATGCGACCGAGCTACATTTGTCTCTCCAAAGCAAGCCTCTTAACGCCTGGATCGAAAGCATTGCCGCCCAGAAACAGATCTCAAAGGATGCCGTCCGGTCCAACGTACAGGCGATGCGAATCTACCTAGGGCCGGAGAGCCAGAGCCCGAACCGAACCGCCGCTGCGGAGCAAGCACAGCTCGAACGACGACAGCTGCCACAGGTCGGCTATCCGTATAAGTACCTTTCTGAAGGGCGTAACGACCTTTTGACACAAAGCCGGATCCACGACCAATCAGTCCACTGCCGCGATAACCTCGATCAGCCAGCTGGCAGCCCGTACGCGCCGTTAAACGGCATCAAATCATTCTGGCGCGCTGGCAGAGGCAACTGTCTCGTCAGGACGATACGAGTTTTCTGTAAGCTGCCGAAGGCATACGCGCCCCGCAACTGGGATGAGAACGACTACAAGGCGCTAAGCATTCTTTGCCCAAAGGACCACGTATGCGAAACCTTTCGCGCACATGGCTTCCCGGAACCGCCCCGTGAAGTTTTGTTCGGCGGCTGCGTCCTGAAGGAAACGACGAAAAAGAAGACAATGGTGCACAATATCCCGCTTTGGTCTGAGAAAATCCCCGCGCCTATGTCGCCTGGGACACGCAACGATTGGCAAATTTACGGCGCCTCGGAAAAGCACCTGACGCTCGACTGGGCGGTCTTCTCAGGCCTAGAAAAGGAGAATCTCTGGGCGTCGGATAATACAGAAACTTTCCTGTACAACCGAGAGGTCGAATGGAGAGGAACCGACCCCGACTACCAGCCGTGGCTATTGTTGAAGAGACTAGGGTCGCCTGTGACTATTAGTTTGTATTCGCACATAGGTTGATCGGTGGGGACTGGTATTGTATTCGCATGTGGCATAACCACTCGGATCCGTACGTCGGTATTGATCTAGAAGGGTCTCAGAAAAGACACTTTCTGCCAAGTCAAAGCTTAATTCAGTACACTTTCACTGCCGTAGAGACAGGGGTACCATGTCGTTTCACCCGACACCGGGCCATCGTAGAGGCATAACCAGACACCATGCCCTCGTAGAGACACAACCAGCCACCAGGCCATCGTAGAGGCACAACCAGACACCATGCCCTCGTAGAAGCATAGAGGCAGCTGCATCAAATCCTACTGCTCGAAGCAGGGGTTCAACCACGACAAGCACGGCATAAACGATTACATGGCCACAACCAAATGTCCCTTCTTAAGGTTTATCCATGGCATAAATGTCCTTTCTTTGCAAGGTTTATACATGGAATGAGTTAGTTCGTCAAGTGTCTTATGGCCCTGGATAGATACAGACGTGCGGGGTACAAGTTACCGATGGCATCAATGTGTTTGGCCCAAGAAAAAAAGAAAAAAAAAAACCAAAAAAAAAAAAACAAAAAAAAAAAAAAAACCAAAGGCCTGCCTGAAGAGACTGCTGACAACCGGCACATCCTCTAACACTGCTCGAAGCAAGGGGTCCACCGCGACAAGCGCGGCAGATTGGTCTTTTGTGTGAAGACGCACAGGGCATGAATGTTCTTTCCCAAGGGTTTTACACGGCATAAGTGTCTTTGGTCCGTGATTGACACAGAGGTGCGGATACGAGTTAAGTTAACTATGGCATAAATGTGTTTTGCCCAAGAAAAAAAAAAGGCCTGCCTGAGTGACTGTTGACAACCAGCACATCCTCTCCTCCATAGCGCCAGGCTATGCATGCGTCATAAATTCCGGCGGGATAAAGCAAAAAAAAAAAAATTGGCCCTCGACACTGGGCCAGGGGGATGTTGGGGATATATAATGTCGAGGTGTGTTCTCGCAAGCATTGGACGGCATGCTCTCAACAGTCGCTGTCGTCCGCTTAGGCTTCGTCGGAGGAGGGGGGGGGGCGCTCTCGAGCGGGTTGTGTCAGTGGTGTGGTCAGCGTAATCCTATCACGCTCTGGAGAACTGTGGTCAGCCGATGGTTCGGTGTGGGAGAAGGACAAGGTGCGACATACCATTTCCAGAGTCCAGACCCGCCGAATCCAGACCTTCAGCTTTCCTTCAACGCCTTCAACGTTGTCCAGCTCGACCCCTTCCCACCAACACCTTCGAGCGGGCTTTCTCCAGAAAAGAAGCAGCTTTTGTGCCATTCCGAAGGCGTTCGCGACGCCGGCAGTGTCGCCCTTGATGTCCGTACGTAACCGTGCGAGGGCGATTGAGCAAATGACGGCTTTCTGAGGTTCCGCGGCGCGATGCCCCCAGATGTCGTCATGGTTGAATCCACTGCGACGAGTTTAGTTCATGAGCGAACGACATCATCTCTTGGTGTGCTCCTACCCTGCCGTCAGCATCTCGATAAGGTGCTGCTCGGTGGTGCCCGGCTCTTCGCTTTTCCGCAAGCCCGAGAAGATGCCGTCTTGCTTGAGAAGCGCTCGACTTGCTGCTCGCTTGATGTCTTGCATTTCTCGGTGGCCAATGTCCTTTCTGGGTGGAATGGCGTAGAAGTCGAGATCTTCTCTCAGCACTATGATACCGGCTCGATCTTGAAGCATGTCGCGGGCACTGCCCGACGTGGGCTCTATTGGCATGGTGCTCGGTGCCAGTGGATCATTTTGCGGGCTCTGCTGCTCTTCCGAGGTTTGGGGTATAGTCTGGGCAACGTGCCGGAAGAATTCCAACATGTATTGCAAGGAAACGGGGTCGTACTGCGAGAAATACACATTGTCAGATAAGTATATATCAGCGTTGGAAATGACATTTTGAATATCGTCGATCGAGGCGGAAGACTGGGACTTGGCGTGGGTGACGGTGCGATTCTGGCGGGTGGTGCTTACGTCGACTGGGTATAGGTCGCCATCGTGGTAGCTGTTCATGTGTCCGTCGGGAAGGAGCCCATTGGGGAACAGCGACAGAAGCACGAATTCGGGAAGAGTGAGGAGCTCATCTCTCGAAAGCGTAAAGCGAGTCCCGCTAAGGGTCATGTTAGAATGCGCTTGGCATATGGCATGTTCCGAGAGGGGACAAACCGCAATTCCAGCGTGATGTTCTCGTCGGAGCCTGTGCAGTCTTCAGTGAGACGCCTGTGCTGTTTCAACGCCTGCGGACATACCTCCCAGGGCGGTGTTGATTGGCGCAGGTCCGCCTTGCTGCACCTGCGTGATGATACTCCCTGCCGCAGCCATGAGGTAGGTGAAGCGTTCAAGCGGACTGGAGCCTTCGGTGTACGGCGGAGGGGGCTCCCCGTCGTCGAGATCCTTGCTGGACTGCGCGTGCTTGTCGTCGCGCGGAAGCGCAGCTTTGGTGTCCGCAACGACCGAGGATGCAGCGGGAGACGGCTCGGTGTGTTCAAATGGCGGCGCAGGGCCGGCGGGAGCAGTCGCGGCGGGGGAGTCGGCGCAGGCGGCGGTGAGGTGGCAGTATGGGTCCGCGGAGGCTTCGGGGTAGTAGCGGGCGGGAAAGTTGTGGGAGTGGAAGGGCGGAGGAGAGTCAGCCGAAGCTGGCGGGGGCTCGTCGAGGCGGTCTGGCCGGGCAGCAGTCGCGTCGCCGAGGCTGAAGAAGGACTCGATGTCGGGTTTGTGTTGGGGCGCGTAGGCAAGCGAATGTGTGGTGTGGATGGAGTCGCTATCGTCGGAAGCCACGATGCTGGCGGGCGGTGAGGCGCTGGCGACCGCGAGGACTACGACTGCAGCAGCACGGAGCGGGCGAGATGGTGGCAGCAGCACGGGGGGGGGGGGGGGGGGGGGAAGGGGGGGTCGCGCTGGCCGGGCTTGGATAAGGGGATGGGACGGCGCAGGAGCAGGCGCAGGCGCAGGCGCAGCAGCAGCGGCGGCGGCGGCGGCAATTGCACAGGAGATTGTATTGCACGGGAGGTGTATCGCACGGGAGATGTATCGCACGGGAGATGTATCGCACAGGAGCTGCAGTTCTGGTTGCTGACCTTGCCGCTGCTCATCTCAGCCAAGGGCGCAAAGGACCAAGCCGAGCCAATCCGCCTGCGGCGAGTGGGCAAAGAAAGGGGGGCTGCGTTGTTCAGGCCGTCCAGGCCGTTCAGGTGGTTCGGCGCGCCTCCACACGTCCAACACGTACAATGCCCCCGAAGCCTCCACGGTCCGCGTCCACCCTACGCCTGGTTGAAGTCGATCACCACGCGGCCAGCGATCTCACCCCGCCGGAGCGCCTGCACGCTCTCGTCAAACCGGGACACGCCCCGCACCTCCGCAATGCCCTTCAACAGCCCGCGCCGCGCGTACTCCAGCGCCGCCGCCGTGTCCTGCATCGTGCCCACCAGCGTCCCCGCCACCGACACATTCCGCAGGATCATGACGTTGGGGTCGGCGTCCACGGACACGCGGCCGGCCGGCGGCATGGCGATGCACATGATCTTGCCTCCCACGCGCTGACCCAGGTACGCGAACGCGTCGGCGTATGCCTGGTACGCCGTCACCAGCACTCCGTGCGCTCCCACGCCGTCGGCAGCCGCCACCACGCGCGCGGCCGCGTCCGCACGCTCCTGGAAGTCGACGAACGCTTCCGCCCCCATGTCGCGCGAAAGCGTCCGTTTCGCGTCGCCGCTGTCGACGACAATCGGCCGCATGCCCATGGCCCTGCACACGGACGTCAGTGCCAGCCCCCGAGCGCGCCCGCACCACACATGGACTTGCTTTGCCAGCTGAACCCCCTGCATGCCCACGCCGCCTCCGCCTCCCGGAAACACGACCCAGTTGCCCGGCTTCAGTCCCGAGTCGATCAGTGCCCGGTGCATCGTGCTGGCCGAGCACATGATGGGCCCCGCGACCTCATCCGGCACCCCGTCGGGGATTCGGCTCGTGTATATCGCGGGCGAGGTGACGTATTGTCTGTACGTGCCCTCCACCCCGAGGCCGGTGTAGATAGCGTTCTGGCAATAGTTCTCGCGCCCGTTCCAGCAGTGCTCGCTGTGTGTCGGTCAGCGAGCGCGTGAGAGCGATGCCTCTGCGTCCCAACCCACCAGCTGTGGCACACGTTCCAGAGGGGCTTGACGCCGGCACGGTCTCCGACCTTCCAGCCCTGCACATTGTGGCCGACTTTGACCACCACTCCCGCGCCCTCGTGGCCCGCGCATCGCGTGCCGAAGTGTGACATGGGCGGGAGAGCCCAGTCGTTCAACATGAAGTGTACCTCCAAACGAGAAAAAACGCACATATCAGCACGAGCAGAATTGCTCCGACACAGCGGCGGGGAGGGCGGGGAGGGGGGGCGGAGGGGAGAGGGGACTGGATTCACAATCGCCGTGCCTCCCAAGTGCGACCTTCGGTGCGCAGCTCACAGACGAACCGATCGACCTCCTTCCCGCGAGAGCAACCTACATCCGACATGCAAAGCCCCGTGCAGTTGAGCTTCAGCAGCAGCTCGCCATCTTCTGGGCCAGGCATCAGCGGACGGCTCGATCGCCATCACCGGCCAACCAGCGACGACAACTCACTGGGCTCGGGAACGTCGACTTCCTGCACCTCGACTCGAAAGTCCGGGCCCTCGTTGACCACCACGCCGGCGAGGCCTTTGGCGGGGATCGGGTGGGCGGTCATGGCGATGGGGGGATCGGGCAGAGTCATGTGAGAGGAGTGCGGACCCAGCGAAGGCGTGCGGATCCAGCGAAGACGTGCGGACGAAGGGGAGGAAGTGCGGACGAGAGGGAGCAGAGCAGCAGCTGGCACGAAGGCGCGGCCGCAAAAACGCCTTCCTCCCCTTCTCTTAAAACATCACTCGCGCTGGGCTGGGCTTCGGAGACGGGCGCGCGCCTTCGCGGTCTGCGGCCCGAGCTCCGTGCACATCTCCTGCATGCCGTGTCTAGGCGAAGGGGAAGGGGGGGGGGTCGGGGAAGCGGGGATTGCGGAGGCGGGGTTGGATTCACCCACAAGCCATCCACACGGAAGAGGCGCCCTCGGCGCCGTGCAATCCAAGGATCGGAAGAAGAACGTTTGATCACGGGCGTGTCCCAAGGTACAAGGGTTCGGGGTGGGGGAGGGGAAATCGCGGTGGGATTGGAGAGCGTTCCCAGGGCCGCAATTTACCTCCGACAACACCTCCGACATGTCGCTTCCTGGGCACTTCAACCCCCCCCCTTCTCCCCCCACTTCTGCCTTCTGCCTCTCTCGAATGCACGCCGATCAACGGCTCGCGCGACCAACAGTCAGACGTGTGCGCATTCTCACTGCAGCATGACGCCGATGGCCTGTGGGGGGCGTCGGTGCCTTTGTATTTTCAGGTTCTGTCCGTGTTTAGTGGCTGATGATGCCGATCCGGCTCAATGTCTCTCTCGCGGTGGTCAGTTTCAATCCGATCCTGGCATCGAGCTCGAAGCGACCCCATCGTTCGACCCGCGAGAGCTCGTCGCTGCACTGCCGCAGGACCGCTCGGTCGCCATCCTGTCCACCCGCTTGCTCCCAGAAGCACACGGCGTTCTCGTAGTGTGCGACGGGCAGAGGCCAGTTATCCGCGTGGTCGCAGGCCGTGATGTCCGGCAGCGTGTGACAGAAGACACGCTCGTTCAGCTCGTTTCGCGCTTCCTCCACCCGGCCAAGGTTGCGGAGACATGCCGCCTTGAGCAGGGATAAGATGGCTTTCTCGTCGGCGGGCTCGCTTGACCACGTTGATTGGCTTTCCGACCAGGCCAGGCGTTCCCGCGACACCGCCATGTGCACCGGTCTCATTCTCTTCAAGCCCGACCAGAGGTAGATCATCTCTTCCAGCGGAGACACGCCGACGGCATCGACAAAGTCGCACGGGCGTGACCTCGCGCGTTGCTCCCATTTGTCGATTTTGCGCATGATGAAGACATCGAGAGGCAATTGACGCGCCATGAAGCGTTTCTTGCCGACATTGGCCGCGACGTGACGCAGCAGCTCCGCGGCCTTTGCCTTGTACTGATCGGCGATTTTCGGGTCACTCTGCTGGTGTGTGCGGTACAGCTCAACGTAACACGATCCACTGATGTAATAGTACAGGCCGTGGCTCCAATTGTTCAGGCCGATACATCGGATGAACGACGTGGCGCATTCTTCATAGCGATGCAAGAACATGCAGGCCATTGAGATCTCGAAGACCCTGAGAGCCTCGACCTGCTTCAATGCTGTCGTCTTCGACTCGCGTGTGAGTAATTCCACACTGGCCTCCAGATCCCGATCGGCTCCGGCCATACGCGCTTCTTCGAGGAGCCACAACAGCGAGTTGGGATAAATCGTTCGCATGTCGTTGAGCAGCCGCTGTAGACGTTCCCGAGGATATGCCTCGCGCCGATGAATATCGCACAGTGCAACCGCGGCGTTGTGAAATGGCAACAGAACGAGGCCGGCCATGGCGCCATTGATGTTGTGTTTGAATGCCGTGGCTCGCCAAAGCAGGCGCAGGCCGTTTTCGCGATCGCCACGGAAGGAGAAGATGCTCAAGATCTTTCCAAAAGCTGGAGGAATCATGGAAAGCAGGAGCTGCAACAATCCAAAGCACATGGCAGCTCCCGAGTGGATGAATATGTCGATTGGATCAGAGCTCACGGTGGTGAAGTCCCGCTCACTCTCAGCCTTTTCGGCGGCGCTTGGTGGATCCGCTGGTCCTGCTCGGATCTTGTCGGTGGCCGCTGTGGTGCTCGCGGCCGTTGCTCGGTCACGCTCCTTGTCCTTGATTGTCTCTTGGAGCTTCAAGTCGTCCATGTCGGCGAACTCCAGATTGCCCATATACACCTGCGTGATGGGTTCATCGGAGACGGCCTCCCCGGCATCCGCCAGATCCAGCGCCTCGTCGTCGTCGCCGTTGCCATCTGTCGCATGCTCGACGGGAGTCACGGCGCCCGAGCTGGTCGCCGATGTATCCCTGCCAGCGCCAGAACGGCTTGATTGCGTGCCGCTCGCCAACGAAGTCTTGGAGCTCGAGGAATGCCGGTCCAGGTAGCCTTCCTCTGCCTCGACGATTTCCGACAGAGTGGCGAAGGCTTTTCTCAGGTTGTAGAAGCCTCTCAAGCTCTCCGTCAGGCTTTCGTTGAGGACGGCGACGACGGCAGACATGAGCTGGGTCTCGGCGTGACACAAGGCATACTCCGATCCCCTCGGATAGATCGCGCTTTGATGCGCGGTTGATGCGTCCCGGAGCGCTCGGCGGTGGTACTCGCTGGCCGAGTCCTGGGCGTCGGCCAGACGGAGCGCAGCCTGTTCCATCGCGTCCTTCTCCCAGCCGAGAGCCGCTCGCAGGAACACGGTCGTCGCGCTTCCAAGCTGCGTGGGCCGCGCCGGTCAGCGGCCAGGCGGCGCGGGGACTCTGCGCGAACGCACCTTGTGGAAGGGCGAAGTGCCCTGGCTGAGCGCTGCCTCGGCCCTGTCGACCTCTGCCGCTCGTCAGCACGTGGCTCGCTCCGTCGACGCGGTCGCGCGGGTCCCATACCGTCGTTCACGATGTGGGCCGCCTGCCGCATCGCCTCGTGCACTGCGCCGTGTCAACGTCGTGGACTCCGGGCGGCCAATGGCCAGAGCCTGTCTTCCTCACGTGCAGCGGGCTCGTCCACAGCCGTCAAGCTCGTGCTCGGATGCAGACTGGACTTGGACGGATTCAGCCATCCGGCCACTCTCTTCATCGCCATGGCCGCGACGGTGAGGTGAATGGGTGTTTGCCGCAAGGACCGCTGCGGAGCCGGGCTTCCGGCGTGGCCACGCCATTTTCCAGGCCGCGTTTGTTGTGCGGGCGCCGCGAATGTCGCTCGGCGGTGGTCGGCGAGCAGGCTTGCTGCAGCCAAGAGCCTTCGCGCTGCTGTGCGACCAACAGAGCGGGATGTCGGTATGTAGTCACTATTTACCACTCGTGCATTCGCGGACTAAGCCCACATACCAATGCGCTGTCTGGCTGGTGGACCAAGGAAAAAAGCAACAACAACGACCACTGCAGTGGAAGGCAGGAAGGCGCGAGAAAAAAAGCTCCTCCCGCACGCGGTCGGCCGTCGCATTTTGCGCGCACATACAGTCGCTATCGAGGCCTGGGCAACCGCCACGGCCGTGCTCAGAGCAGATCCATCTCGTCGCCACCAGCCAGTGCGAATCGTCCCATTGCCACATCGCTTCTCTTGTCCAGTTCCGCCGCGTACTCTCTTCGAATGTCCTCGAGCCGGATCAGCCTCCTCTTGGTCCCCGCCGCGTGCACGCCAGGAATGGGATCGGCGAGCAGCCAAGCATCGTCCGCGTCGCAGCACGCCAAGGTGTTGATGAGCAACACATACACCTGCACAAGCGTCTCGTCATCGGGGTCCATCATGGTCGACTGCTCGGTGGCTTTGAGATGCTCGAGATGGAGGTAGAGCAGCGCCGCGGCGCCGCGCAAGTCGCCGTTTTGAGTTCGGAAAGCGAAGAGAATCTGGTGGTATGGCGGGCCCGAGATAGCCGTGTTCGGCGTTCCCATGCTGCGCTTCGCCAGCTTCAACAGCTCCGCATCGGCGTCTTGTACCATATCCCCCGTGATGGGGAGTCGCAACAGCACGGGAATCGCATCATCCTTGATGCACCTGTTGATCAGCGTGGTCAGATTCGACCGCTGATACGTCGGATTGGCCATCTTTTCCAGCGCGGAATAGGCCTCTTCAAATCTGCCAGTCTCTTTCAGAGCGTCGAAAAGCCTGGCGAGAAGGTGGTCCCGGCCATCGCGCACCCTCAGAAGACGAATCTCCTCCATGGCATCGTCGATGCGCTGCGGGGCCGGGGAATCAGTGTTAGATCGCCGAGAGTCCAATTCTGTTAGATGTTGACGGAAATCGTGGTGGGCTTGGATTTGTGCCAGGGCCGCTTCCGCGAACTCGGCAGCGTAGGAGTACACCTTGAGGCGCTCAAACAAGGTCAGTATGTGCTCAAAGTACTTGTCGATGCCGCAACCAAACAAGTTGACCTCTTCCGCGCCGAGGAGGTGGGCGGAATTGTCGCGAACGGCAGGGTGAAGCCCTGCTCCGAGTTCCTCGGCCGCGTCTCGAAAACAAGTGGCTGCAGAATCGTAATGGGCTGTGGCGAGGTACAGTCGTCCCTGTAGGTATGCAGTCCACGATCCACCTGGAGCGAGAAATGGCGTGAATTCCGCAGCAAGATCGTACTGCTTGTCCTTCACCAGTTTCGACATGATCCAATCCGCAATTTCGTCCCATCTGCCTCCCAGATCAATACCAAACACCCAGTCCTTATTCCAGGCGGTGATGAGCTCGGGCAACTCGGCACCAGGGGCTTCCTTCGCGATATCGTTCCAGTCAGCGAGAAAGAGATGTTCGTAAAGAGTCATGGGGACAGCGTCGGCTTTCTGCTCGCCTGGCTTGGCGAATTCAATCTTCTGGTGGCCGACGAGCCAAAGTCGAAGTTCAGTCTGCCTCAGTCTGAGCCTGATGGCAGCGTATATTTCGTGTGGTCGAAACTCCGACGACAAGGTTTCCGGGTCGAGATCGCAGTGCATGAACACAACGAGGGCAAGCAGATCCAACAACACTCTTTGCGTTCGCTGTATGGTCTCTTGCGCAACGGCGATCGCGACTTCCTTGCCAAAGCGAATGAGCGCTCTGCGGAATGTCGTTCCACGCACAAGCGATTCGTGGAGAGCTTCAAGCACGGCAAGGAAAGGATCGTCCGACAAGTTGCCAAGCCCGTCAAATGCTGCAGCAGAATCGTTCACGGCGGTGAAATCGTCGACGGTAATGTCGTCGTTGAAAGCACATTGGGCACAGAGGAGTTGCAGATCGTCGTCCTCGGATCTGGGTTCGGCGGCAATCATGGCGTTTTGTACCGCCGTGGAGCGCAGTCTCTCTTGAGATGCCGGCGACAAATACTGGCGGAATTGTCTGGCAACTGCGATCAAGCCGCTCTTGACAAGCTCTTCGTCGCGGGCGTCCGGCCAAATTCGACCCGAAAGAGAAGCGTCATGTCTGTCGTCGTCATCGAAGACTTTGCCATCGATCACCAGCTCAGCGTTGTTATCGAGCAGCTCGAATGCGCTGCTCAGTCGCACCGGTGCAACGAAGTCGGCACATACAACCCAAGGCAGTCGACCCTCGTGGTCAAAGGCAAACCCGACAGTTTCGTGCCTGCGCGTGTGGAGCTGCGATAGCAACGTGAAGAATGTCTGCCATTGGATCTGCAGATCGGCTTGATACCCACCATAGTCGGGCTGCTCATTTGACAGGCGACCAAGAAGGATGTTCGAAGAGATGGCAGCTGCCAAACGCTCCTGAAGAGGTCCACTTGTTGCGCCCATGCTGCTTCCAGAGTCTATGAGACTACGCCCCTTCTTGTATATGTGTAGGGCCGTCTCGAGCGATGCTTGACTGAATCGACCTGGATAGAAGAGGTAGGAGAGCCATTTTTCGGACGGCGTTGCTATTGTCTCCACACTGGCATCGAGTGCCGCGTAAGTTGGATCCTCCTTGAGCGATTCGATGCTCATTGATGAGTTGTCAACGATGCTCCAGCCTCGTTTCCAAACCTTGGCCAGCTCGAGGGCAACACCGGCATCATCGATCAGATGGAAGTCGAGCATGAACGTTCGGCAGACTTGACCGGTTCGTGCTCTGACCCAGATCTGATTGTCGCGCCACCTGTGTCCCGGAGAAATATGGAATTCGGCCAAGTGCCAAATGTTGGTATTGAGCATCTCGGCGATTGGCGGAATAAGCCGCTGGCCTCTGGGCTGAAGGTCACTTATATTAATGGGTCCATCCCCGAGTTCGCGGATGCCGTAGAGCTTGAACTCATGGTCCTTCGGAGAATACAGCACGAGCAAGTATAGCACATCTGGAATGCCGTTGGCGCTCGCGATTTGCAAGAGTGTACCCTGTTCGGCACCCATATGATATGGTGTCTGTTTCCTCCTCTCTTCCGCACTTTCAAGCCTGTCATCGAGCACATCCATTCGCGCCGCTATCTTGCCGGTGTCGATGCTCCAAGCTCGAAGAATGTGATCCAAGCTGACAGTCCATATGTACTTGCCATCGGGGCTCTTTGCAATGGCGGCGCAGGCGCTGGTGTCAAGGTCGAGACCGTGGTACTCGACGGTCTGTCGTCTGAAACTTATTGTGCGTTTGATGGTGCCAGTCCAGCCTCCCTCGCTGAAGAATGTAACACGCCATTGACCGGCATGCTCATTCGGCTGCCGCTCCAGGCGCATGATGCTGCCATCCTGCAGAGAAACGAAAAGCTCGAGGCTGCTGACTGCGATGATGCGATATGGTCTGCGGTGGGTGAAGGCGGCAGGAGAGAATTTCTTGAAAGCGGTCGACGAGTCAAAGTCGGCAGGCACTGTTTGGCGCAACAGCCAGTACTTGGTGAGAGTGATTGTGTAGAGATCATCTCCGCTCAGTACGAAGATGTCCAGCTCGTCCTTGGAAGCCGAATCAGCCAGGACCACGCCGTTTGGCAGTATTTCGTTCTGGAAGGAGATACAGGAAGTGAGCCAGCATTCGTTCTGGTCGTTTTTATCTTGTACAAGATCCACACATCGCAGCTCCAGTCGCCGTCGGTCGTTCAGAACGCGCCACACAAAACTGCGCGGAGTTCTGTTGTTTGCTCTGAAGAATACCGAGCCCTCTGCCGCAAGGTGTGCGCGTTGGAACTCTTCTTCATCGCCACCGCTGATCTGGTCGGCGCTGCGCTTTCGGCTGTTGGTGTATGGATGGAGAGATTGGTTGCCTGTGGTGTCAATGTGAAGAGTGGTGCTCGGCGAGGATGGCGCAAACGAGACTCGCGTCTCTTGGTACAGCGACGGCGGCTGTGTGAGGTCGGCAGCCATGGTAGAAGAACTGAATATGCCGTGTGAGGGCGACGGCCTCGCGAACAGCACAGCACAGCACCACCTTCACCTTCACCTACGATTGCGGTGCAGCTGGTCTGAAGCTGCCACGCCACCTGGTCGACGCGATTGTTCGCGTCGCGGACCGGATCTTGCCGCGGTGCACACAACCCCCTCTCCACGAGTGAACTCACAATCGTAGCCATAATTATCATTATTCGTGCGCTCGAGCAAGTCCTCTATACCATGCTAGCGAGGTACAGCGGATATTTACACAGAAATCGAAAATGCCAGAGTCACGTCAAAGTTGCTCATTCACGCCATGCTGACGTCCCTCAGTCCTTTTCCAAATCCTTGGGCTGTGGATCGTTGATGCCTTCTTCCGTAATCGCGAACAAACAATCGCTTTCGGGTAGACACGGCGAGTCGTATATCTTGCACACTCTTGTCTCGCCTCGACCCTTCTTCAGAGAAAGACGAGTTGTTGATGCGTGGGCAATGATGTTGCCACCGATGGGCTTCTTCGGATCAGGGTTAAACATGGCCGAAGGTCCACCATCAACCTGTGCCACAACCTGATTGGTGATGACCACCGCAATGCCGAACTCGTCTGCCAGTCGCTGCAGGATACGCATGAACTTGGCCAGATGTGTCTGACGATTCGAGAGCTCACCACGCCCCATGAAGTCGGTACGGTAGAGAGCCGTGGCGCTGTCAACGACCAGGAGTGAGAATCGTGTCTCGGTCATCATCTGAGCGGCCTGATTGAGCAATTGCAGCTGGTGATCTGAGTTATAGGCGCGGGCGTATGCGACGTTGTCAAGCACCTCCTCGCCGGAGAGACCGTACCTGTTGGCGACGGCCAAGAGTCGCACGGGGCGGAATGTCCCTTCTGTGTCAATGTAGAGACACTTCCCTTCTCCGCCGCCCATATCGAAAGGTAGCTGACATGTTACTGCAAGTGTGTGACAGATCTGACTCTTTCCTGTTCTGAACTCTCCGAACAGCTCCGTTATGCTGCCTGTCTCAATGCCGCCCGCCAGGAGCGTGTCCAGCTGTTTCGAGCCCGTTGTGATGGAGATGAGCTCTGATCGGCGTGCGTGCATCTCTGTTGCTGTAGTGAAGCCCATTGGCACGAGCTTGCTTGCTTCCGTGAGAATCTTGGTAGCTTTCTGTTCAGATACGCCCTTGATCGTTTCAAGTATCTTCTTCGGGGTGTAGGCCACACTCTCCACGGTATTATAGCCGGCATCTACGAAGAGCTGAATGTCGCGTCTTGTCAGGCCATTAATACCTTCGAGACCTGACAGTGGCGTAGGAGCTCCAGGGCCTCCAGCCATGCCATCGTCATATCCAGGTTGAGTTTCCTCGTGCTGCTCAGACATGTTGGATATTGAGGCGTGGCTCTCTGTGCAATTCTTGAGGATTGGCGTGGCTTAGAACGTTGTTCGGGAATCGGAGTTGAGTCGAGAAGTGTCGAGTTTGAGCGGCGAGACAGGATGATCTAGATCGACGCGCTGCGCGTCGAACGACACCGAAACTCTATCGCGCAGTCACCTGCTTCTCAATTCTGGATCGAATCTACTTTTGGACTGTCTAACCAACCATGCACTGGCTTCACATGGGCATTTTGAATCTATCACAAGGATTTCTATCCAACAAGACCCCACAGACGGAAGTAATACACACGTCATGTGTAGCGATCACCACAACTCGCTCATCTCGTCCTTGATTGCTCTTGCGCTTACTCGTTTCAGAAGCGATGGATCGGCCAAGGCTACGTTTCAGTCTGCTTACAAAGTTGTCGAACAGTTCTCAGGGAATTTGTTCCTCGGCGCTACGAGGCGAGGACATGTTGAGTTTCTCGTAAGATTCTCCTTCCAAAGTGCCGAGTGCTTGGCCTCTCAAACCTGCGTCTTCGATTGTCTCGAGGCCAGGACGACTGGAGACGGTGGGAGCGGTCGTCTCGAGTATACGCGTCAGGGGAGAGTGGTAGATACTATCGACATGTTGAGATTGTGGATTTTGAAGCAAGGACTTTGGCTTCAGATATGCCATTCTCTGTGAGGGATGTGTCGCGGTGGCCCTGGAGGATGCGGTTGATGTTATCCTGGATTCCGCCACGGCGTGTGAAAAGCAGGCTAAGGTTGGTTGTCACTGTGGTGACGACGACGTGAGCATTGGTGATGCTAGCTTAGCAACGCTACTAGCAGCGCTACTAGTACTACTAGCAATGTTCGACACTTGAGATCCTGTACAGTCATCGTCGTACCCCGCTGCTTGGATTCGGCGTGGCTTTCCTCCTCCACATGGCCTTCCTCTTCCACGTGGCCATGAAGGGAAAGGGGACTCCGGTGTACTGGCGTTGTCCAGTGGTGCTCGATGAAAGCGCACCTGACCTGCGAACCAGCATTGTAGACGGTGCCGGCGATTTACTGGGCTATCGTGTACCGGGAACAAGCTGTCTGTATCCGGCCTTGCTCATGACGCAACTATCCCTGTGGCATTGGGCCCGTTCTAAAACAGCTCCCACATCGTCCACCAAGGAAAATATGCGCCGCTCATATGCGGTAATCCGTGGAAATTGTCGTACGATCTGAAAGCGCATCCCAGGAGGGGTTTCTGGCTCGAGGCGGAGCTCGGCATTAGAGGCACCCAATTTTTCGATTCCTGATCGCTGTCCCGCGACATCCGCTTTTCTTCAAGATCTTCCTACGAGCCGGTCACACCACCGACGATTTTTACGCCGCCAGGATCTCCAGCGAAAGCAATTGCATACCGGAGCGGGTGCCATTCCACGAACGTCGGTGCATTTGTCGTCTCGATGGTGTGCAAGAGCTCGCCAGTGTAAACATGCCAAATGTGTAAGCCTTTCTCGTGCACCTTGTCGGAATCGATGCCACCTCCGCAGACGATATACTGTCCGTCCATAGAGAAGGACAATGCTCGCACGGCGTTAAAGTTCTCTCGCAGGACATGCTGGCAAAGCCATTCCCTGGTGTCCCAGAGCGTTATCGCAGAGTCGGAGCCTCCGACGGCAACGTAGTTTCCAGCTGGGGAGTGTTGGACGGCATAAGTCGTCGAAGGATGGCCAGAAAGGGTATATATGTTCTTCATCGATGGGTACGACAAAAGCTTCACCGAGCCATCGACTGTGGCAGCCAGGAGATGGTTACCGCCGTTCATGAAAGCCATCTCATAGTAATATGGCTTCTCGTACGGTTTCTCCATCAAGACTTTTGGGTTCAGCTCATACTTGATGGCAGCTGCCGCATTGGGCGCTGCGGTCGGTGTGGTGTCAATCATGGCCGTGTCTGCCTTGCGAAGATCGAAAGATGTAACTTTGTCCTTGCCAGTACCGACTAGCAGCTCGGAGCCGTCTGGTCGCCATGTGAGGAACAGGCATTGTTCGCCAACATCGTACTGTCCGCTCTTGCTAGTAACGTTGGACCGCGCACCCAGACCGCCGCCAGCCGCCAAGCCTGTCGCGCCGGCGGGTGCCCTCACATCCCACACCCTCACCAGCCCATCGGGCGCGGCACTGGCAAGCAGATTCTCTGTGCGCGGATTGAAGGAGATCTTCTCCACCGGCTTCGCGTGGGCACCCGGCTTGGACGGGATGTCTCGCAGTTCGGTGCTCGCTTTCACATCCGGCCGTTCGGGATTCCACACGCGGATGTTGGTGCTCACGGTATTCGCGAGCAGGGCGCCGGTGGGAGACCACGATACACTGCGAATGTTGGGGGGCAAAGTTGTTCTGGTGCCGGTGGGAGAGTCGCAGAGCAGAACGGGCTTGGCGGTCTTGAAGTGCAGTGCAACGGCATCTTTGCGCAGAGTTCGGGGCCGCGGCGGAGGAGCCATTGGTTGGTGTGCGAGAAAGGGTGAGAACGAGCTCGTGGATTGGAGGGATGCGCAGAACGGTGGGATGCACAGAACGGCGGCCAGCACTGGGCTTCACAGCACGGCGGCCAGCACGCGGATGCGCAGAACGGCGGCCAGGCAAGAATAACCAGCAGAACCCACCCCGGGGCCCAACACCTTGACCAAGCCGAACAGAGGTACAAATCCCCTCTTCACCCTCGCTCTGCGCTGTGCCAAGTGAAGTGTCGGGATGGATGATGACGTCTGGCTGCGTGGAGTGAGTGAAGTACGTAGTTGTTTATGTACAATCATGTCCCGGAGACCTGTCCTCTCCCCAACGGTCGAGAGATGAGGATTTTGATCAGAACTCTGAGGCTGCTTAAGGTACGAGTGATGCAGTGTAGGAGCGAGCGTTATAGTGAATATTCCACCACTGAGCTGGCCCGGCGACGATTCCTACATCAACGTTGCTATGTACATGGCCACCAAAACACATCGATGCGGGGCGTAGTTAAGCACGCCTGCTCCCATACCAGACCGACCACCCCGCCGGAACTCCAACTCCACCGCCCGGCCATGACACCTCTTCGACCTGCATGCATTTCTTTCACCTGCCCGAGCTCGTTGTAAGGTTCCGCACGCCGCCACGTCTCCATGCTCGATGGCAGATCAAGGAACTGCGGAGCTAGCGAGCCAGCATGGATCCGCATTCGCCGACCACCACGTCGTCGGGGCCGGGTTCTTGCAGCACACCGCCCTCTTGCAGCACACCGCCCTCTTGCAGCACACCGCCCTCGCACCTCCGCTCCCACCAGCGCTACGCCAGCGACAGCCACATCCCCGTGCGCCACCACGGCACCATGGACGCCGCAGACCAGGAGACGCGGCCGGACCTGCAGACCTTCGACTCCAGCGGCACCGGAAGCAGCGGCGACGATCAATGCAACAGCATCCCGCAGGACTCCTACAGCGACGGCGACGGCAGCACGCGAGCCCGCTTCCCGCCCAGCAGTGGCGGCAGCGGGAACTATGGCGGCCAGGATGAAGTGACGCCGCTGACCAACGTGAGCACCTATGGCTGGACGCCAACCTCGTCCATGTCTCGGTCCAGCACCAGAGGGCCCGGCAGCATACCGCACGCGACGGTGCCCGAGTATGCCGCGCTGCCACCTGGATCAGCTGTCGTCCACGGAGGTCTGCCGGGGAAGCAGCTGCGGCCAGGCAACACGAGACAGCCCAGCAGCGTATACAAGCCGGATCGTGGGCCGGGCGCGATGCGGGGCGTTTTCAATTCGCTTGATACTCGGCGTCCGCGCAATTCTTCCGCCCATGGCCGCAGAAGGCGGAATCCCAACGATGAATACCGGGCGCAGGAGAAGGCGTACGTGCAACGCATCAAGCAGACTGGGCAGGAGGATGAGTTCTATGGGGAGCCGAGGACGCCCAGTCTGGATTATAGCTCTGGCAGCGAGTCCGGCGAGGCGAGCCCTACGAATCTGGCGCATGTGGACCACGATCCTGCGGAGGTGGACACTCTTTTATACTATGGCAACGAAGACCTCGAGCCATCCGTTGAAGAGCTCAACATTCCCGCGAATCGAGAGCGGCTGGAATGGCATGCAATGCTGGCCAATGTGTTGACGGGAGATGTTGTCAAGCAAGAGAAGAAGCGGCTGATCGGGGGCCTCGAACAACAAGGCGACGCGGCAATCAAGAATGAACTTTGGGTGGGAGTGCGGGCTAAAACTTGTGGGAGATCAATAGCGGCCCAGAAACGGTTGATTGAAGACGGAAGGTCCAAGATCAAGACTGCGATAGAATCCATCATCGCTTTCGAGATCAAAGGCGAGGCCGAGGCGGGCAAGTCGGCGACTGAACAGGTCGAGGACATAGTAAAGAAGATTGAGAAGGTCGTTGGACTGTACCCAACACGGCAGGCATTTGAACTCGCACATCCACGCGCTGCCTCTTCGGCGTTCAAGGAGACATGCGATGCAGTCATATCATGGCACAACACGACTGAGCTCATCAATACCGAGTTGGGAATCCTCCAGAGCTGGGTGGGCAATGAGTCGCTAGACTTCACCGCACCGCGAACGAGACCCGAAGACGAGCGAGGCAATGAGCTATTCGACGACAGCTCTTTTATTGATCGCATACTCAAGGAGGATGGCCTCAAATCCTTGCAGGGCGAAAAGAGCTTGCTCAACGGCGTTAACACTGTCATCCACAAGGCCAAAACAACTCTCATTGCGAATGCCGGGTCTTTCTCGGATCGACACCTGCCGCCTTACATTGAGGAGCTGCTGACCCTGATCAATTTTCCATCCCGCTTGATACAGGAGATCATTCGCATGCGATTATCATATGCAAAGAAAATGAAGGATCCTGCCCAGCAAGGCGTCATGACCGCCGAGCAAATGATTCTGCAATTCCAGATTCTTCTCAATCTCGCGGTCAGGATAAAGGAAGCATACAACGTGATTGCGCAACCGGAACCTGGTTGGGACTTGCCCCCTTGTATCGACGATGCCTTCGACTCGGTCATCCTGGACGCGCTCAAGTTCTACTTCAAGATGCTCAATTGGAAGCTCATGGCCAACAAGAACACGTTCAAGGAGGCCGAGATCTTGGAACAGGAATGGGACTTCTCCAATAAGCTTGGACGGCATCTCGATGGTGGTGACGTCGAAGTCGCCGAACAGTTTTCCAGCCTCACATCCAAATCAATGGGACGACTCGCAGCGCATTTCGAGAAGGAGCTGCAGCGACCAGCCGATGAGGTCGCCGGCACTTCGGAAATGGACAAGAGGTACAAGAGCATTCTCGACTCTGTTCGTGTGCGTCAACGAAAGATCTTCCGGTTCGGCAGAATCTTGAGTCAAAGATTCGAGAATGCGACTGAATACAACATCAACATCGACGGCGAGCAATACGAGGATCTCTTGTTGGCACTGCGACTTTCTGGTCACTTCCTTGTCGAGACGTGTGCAGACAGCCCTCCGGTCATCGTGGATGGCGAAATCGAAAAGAATGCCGGAAGGCTATACATCATCGCGAGCCCGGTGCTTCGGGATCGACCGAAAGACGTCCAAAGCATGCTGGGTACATGCTATCATGCCGAAGACAGCCCCGAAGATCCAAGCAATCCATATGTTCTGATACTTCGGCCAGAACATCCATTGCTTTGGGAAGGCGACCGCATGGAGGCGGTGCAGCTGGGCAAAGAAGTGCTCAGAGTCCCGCAGTCTCTCGATTTGCGAACAGGACGTATGCGTCTTGTCGCGGATGGTAGCCAGCAGCGGCTTGCAAATGCCAACATCGCGCTTGCGAACGCAATCGGAAACTTTGACCTGACCGTCCTGGTCGAACAGCGCGCAAACCTGCCACGGGTCAACCAGGAGCTTGCCAAAATCAGGAAGACTGCACACAAGCTCTCCAACACCATCATGGACTCAGTTGCGATCGTGCGATCCCAGACCGAAGCAGCAGGTCGCAAGCTTGAAAGCCAAGAACTCATCCAAAACTGCTTCGCTTTCGCGACAGAGTTTGGACAACGCTCCGCCATACACATGGATATGCAAAGACGAGCCGTCAATCAGCACAAGCTCACAAAGCTAGCGCTTGACTGGGTTTCTTTCATCTGTGACGACTGCGTCGCAAGTGATCGAAAGACCTTCCGCTGGGCTGTTGTTGCCCTCGAATTCGCCATGGTCATGACTAGAGGACAGAACATTCTATCAATATCAGACGAAGAGTATGCCAAGCTTCGGCAGAAGGTATCGGGGTGCATGTCCCTTCTCATCTCACATTTTGACATCATGGGCGCCAGGGGTACCGTGGCCGCACAAGCCGAAAGGCAACGCATGGATGCTATGGTTGGGATGCTGCGCTTGGATGTCGGGAAGCTCAAGGATGACGAAGAGAGCTCCCGAATAGTACGCATGCAATGGCTGGATGAACTCGAAAAGATCGACCAACTCCGGAGAGATCGCGAAGCGGAACGCCAAGCGTTGGGTCGTGTGCTAGAGGACAGTAACGATGCCGACCGGGCGCTTACGCATTTGTCTGCATCCGCTAGTAACGTGCACCTTCGCTGGCAGCAAGGTCAATTCGTCGGCGGCGGCACTTTTGGCTCGGTGTATGCGGCCATCAACCTCGACAGCGGCCATCTGATGGCCGTCAAGGAGATTCGCCTGCAAGACCCGAAGATGATCCCGACGATCGTCAGCCAGATTAGGGATGAAATGGGCGTGTTGCAAGTCTTGGACCATCCGAATATCGTTCAGTACTACGGCATCGAGCCACATCGGGACAAGGTATACATTTTCATGGAATACTGCTCCGGGGGATCGATCGCAGGTCTCCTCGAGCATGGTCGTGTTGAAGACGAAACCGTTTTGCAAGTGTATGCTCTTCAGCTGCTGGAGGGCCTGGGCTACCTCCACGAGGCCGGCGTCGTGCATCGCGACATCAAGCCCGAAAACATTCTCCTCGACCACAACGGAGTCATCAAGTTTGTCGACTTTGGCGCTGCAAAAGTCATCGCCAAGCAGGGGAAGACTATCGTGGCCGAAGGTCCTGGAGGCAATGGCAGACATGGCAGTGTGCAGGGAACACCCATGTACATGTCACCGGAAGTCATCAAAGGCACACCAGAGGGCTCCTCGGCGAGAGGTCGACTCGGAGCAGCAGATATCTGGTCTTTGGGCTGCGTCATTTCGGAAATGGCAACCGGGTGCCGACCGTGGACCAACATGGACAACGACTTTGCCATCATGTACAACATCGCCAGCGGCAACACGCCTTTGATGCCCACCAAAGAGCAGTTGAGCGAGCCGGGACGCGATCTCCTCCGGAGGTGTTTCGAACGAGATCCCGTCAAACGGGCTTCGGCCGCGGAGTTGCTTCAGCACCCATGGATCACGGCCATCAAGATCGAGCTCGCCATCGAGCCCAGCACGCCGTCGACACCGGCCAGCGAAGCGTGTGTCGGCGGCCTGGCCGCTCCCTCGAGTGCCGGATCTGTTTCCAGCAGGTCGAATTTCTAGGGGAAAGGGCCGTTCCAGGATACGATTTGGGCGAAAGGCCCGGGACCCCGAGTTGCCCACCCGTCCGACGTCGATGCGCGGAATTCATCGCTGGTCGTGCCGTGTGCGGCGGAGCGCAGGACCAAATCGGATTCGGGAGTGGATTCGGGCGCGCAGGAGCAGAAGAATGCGGCCAAACGTGGCGGTGCGCGTGTACAGTTTTGTGAGGAGACGAGGAGGATCAGCGCGGAATGAAGACGACGACGGGGGTTTGGGTGGTGGGCTTTCTTGCACGCATCGTTAGCATTTCTACCTAGTTTCCCCTCCTATGCTTCTGTTCCGCAGCAGCCGCCCTTGCTTGAGTGAGCGCGCTTGCACTACTTGTCGACCAGCATTACTTGAAACAGTAGCTGACGGGGCCGTTTTCTGCCGCGCGATCCACCTCCTCCTCGTGCGGGCGAGGACGCGTGTCTTGCTCGGTGATGTCGTCCATGACGTCTCCAAACAGTTGGCGCTCCTCTTGGTCCATTTCCAGTCGCGCGAGCTCGGCCTCGCGATCCACCACCGCCTGCATCTTCTCCGCCATGACGCGGTTCTTCTGGCGCTCCTCCTGGAGCGCGGCGACCACGCCACGCAACGCGCGGGAAGATTGTTCGGCCCAGCTGCCGCGGCCGTAGGTGATGGCGCCGTGCGCGGCTTCCCCGCGCGTGCTGTCGATCCCCGCGCGCTGGTGCAGGATCGCATCCCACCGGTCCTCTTCCCGCCCCAGCTGCACCGCGGCCTCCATGTCGTGCTTGAATTTCTGCCGCCGGTCGCGCTGTTGGATGCGCGAGTTGAGGAAGGACGACAGTTTCGCCGGCATGGGCTTCGTGACCCGCAGCACGGGAATGCCGTTGGCGTTGAACAGGACGGGCACTTTCCTCTTGCCCGTCCCGCCCAGTTGTTCCTTGGGCACGGCGGCGGCGAAGATGTCGCGTTTGGCGGGGGGAGCAGCAGCAGCAGCAGCACTACCACCACCACCACCACCACCACGGAATTCCGAGCGCCTCGCATCGGCAGGAAACGGATCGTCCTCGTCCTCGTCGCCGGCGCGGGGAGTGTGGTTCTCGAGCTCTGGCGAAGGCGCATCGGGGCGGGAAACGTCCCCAGGCCCCGACGTCGTGGTGCCTCGCGCAAGGTCGCTCGGCTGCGCGCCCGGCGCCCCGAATCTGTGGTGCCCATAGTGTCGCCTCAGAAACTGCCGGGGCGATTCTCGGGGATCGACTTTGGCGTTTCGCGGCGCGCGCTGGAGCAGGTTCAAGATGTAGTCCTTGGCCGCCTGCCGGCCGGCGACGGCGGCGTCCAGGTAGTCGACCGCTTCATACCCGGCTTCGAAGGCGACGTTGAGCTCTCGGTGGCTGGTGGTGTGGCGAAAGGCTCGCACGCGGTTCCGGATCAGATTGTATAATTCTTGACCGTGGACGACGGGGAGCGGGGCCCGTCTACATTGCGAGAGGAGCGCGCGATAGAGCGCGATGGCTGCGACTCGGTGGGCGCCCGATCGGTGCGGCACGACGAAAGTGGGCATGTAGTTATCATGTCATGTCAGCGCACGTCGCATGTCGGATGCTGTTACATGCACGCCGTGCAGGCCGAGTGCTTTTTCCCTGGACTCAACGATAGTTAACTAGTTGACTAACTAACAGTCAACTATTCATTGCCCCTCCTGATCAAATGCCGATCAAATGCGCGTCAGCTCGACGCCATTCATTGCCCTCAATCAAATGCCGGTCAAATGCCCGTCAACCCAACAACATTCATTGCCCCCAATCAAGCGCCGGTCCGCCATTGATTGCAACGACATTCATTGCGTCCCATCAAATACCCGTCAAATGCAACGGCGCGCCAGTGTGGCGGGAAGCGGACAAGGAACAAGGTCGTCGGTGCCATCGACCATGGAGTCATACCCGGCGGCGCTGGTGGAACACAGCCTCCCCTTGGTGCTCGTCTCGGGCCTGGGGACGGAGGATGCGGGCGTGGCGGCGGTGGAGGGCGCGGAGCACGGCGGCGGACTGCACATGGAGTCGCCAGAATGCTCGACCGCCCAGGCTCACCAGACCCTGCACCAGCTGAAGGCCCTGGACGGCGCCGGCGACGCCTGGACGGCCGCCTCCTCGTGCTTCCCACCGCCGGCGACCCGTCTCCTGCGCTATCGGGTCCAGGCCGTGGGCCGCTCGTACACGCTGCCGGCCAGGAAGGCCGCGCCCGTCCCGCAGGCGCCGGCAGTCGACGGCCTGCCCGCGGCGAAGAACACGGAACTGCACTCGCCGCTATCGCCACTGTCGCCCGGGTCGCCCGTCTTCCCCGACGGCATCCTGCCGCCGGGCTGGTACACGAAACACCACCACCGCGTGCCCGCCCTGTTCCTGGCCTTCTTTGCCTTCGCCGCCGGCGAGCCCGCGCGCGATGAGCTGCTCAAGAACGACATCACCGCCGTCCGCGCCGCCTTGGCTCGGTCGGGCTTCAAGACCCGCTGCGCGGCCGTCCTCGTCGCCGACCGGAGCACGGCGCATGCGCCTGAGCTGGAAGACCGGCTGGCGTCCATCCGGAGAGCGACCGCCGGCGATGTCAGGGATCCGAAGGCCGCCTTGTTCTTCATGCCTCCCATGTCCTCTCCCGCAGAGATCGCGGCCTTTGTGCACAGTACCATGGCCGCCCTCCAGCCGTCTTGCCTCGAGTACTACGGCGATCTGGCCAAGCACGCACGGAGGAAGAAGGCTCGCGGAGCCCCCCCCGCGGCAGCCAATGCACCCGTGGGAGCGGCAGGGCCGTCGACATCCAAATCAGGCTGGAATGTGCGCTACGAGGTCAAGCAGGGCGTGTTTGCGGAATTCCGGCAAGAAATGGACCTCGCGGCGAGGCACTACTCCGCCGCCATCGAAGAGCTCTTCAGTTCCGAAGGTGGCGTCTTCGAGACCACTGCCAGCTGGTCGCCAAGGTGGGATGAAGCACGACTGCTGTGCGATACCACCGCCGTGCGCGCAATCCGGTGCCAATTGTGGAGTGGCAACCATACCGGTGCCGTGCAGGCTTGGCAGAAGTACAAGCAACGCACGAAGGATTTGATCGATCGTCGAGGCAAGGGGACCAGCTCGTACGGTTGGGATGCCTGGGTCGCACGATGGGCGAACATCATGTCCCAGCTTGTCGAGCGAGCGGGGATCGCTGAGCTGCAGAAGGCCGAGCAGAATGAGGCCGGCGAGTGGTCAGAGATCCAAGTGTACGCGCAGCCTGAAAAGGCGGTCGCCGCAACGGAACGCCTGCCTCCGTGGAATCTGCTGCACCATCCCGGCTATTTCTTACGCTTACTGGCCAAGGGCATCAGGTCGCGATGGCAGAAAGCGGCTGCGATTCCCGAGCAAGATCGCGTGTCACCCGGCCAGTCACCCGCCTCGGCGGTCGCTCGTCGATGGAATGCATACGACGTCTATCTGGTGCCCGAGCCGCATAGAGAGTGGCCTTTATCCGGCGAGCCGGCTTTCGATCATCTGGCCGAGATGGGTGCGGCTTACATTCGTGCTGCCGATGAGTTCCAAGCGAGACGCCAGATGCGCATGGCCGAGCAACTCAAGCTTGATCTGGCCGAAGACTGGGTCGGCGCAGGCCGCTACGCAGATGCTTTCCATCTGCTAGCTGACTTGTGGGCGGAATCCAGCTGGCGCGAGGACGAGTGGTGGGTGCCTTTCGGTCGTCTTTTGCGCTTGTTGTCGGATTGTGCGACTCGCGACAAGACTTCTCAGAGCGCTGCGCTCATGCCAGCATTGACGTGGGAGATGCTGGCCGTGGCTCCTCAGGACTTACCCGACAAATCTGTCCAACTCACGCAATGCCTCGGGGCGTGGGATGTGGATACTCCCATTTCTTTACATCTTCACGACGCTAAGCGTCTCTGTCCGATCACGGCATCTTTTGCATTCAAAAGCCGCGAAAGCCACGTCGGTGCAGCGCAAGAGTGTCAACTGACTCTTGCGTATCGAACATCGAAAGCTTTGGGGCCACTACCGATCGCAAAAGTCGAGTTGACGATCGGCTCCAAGACGTTTCGGATCAGGCACGACGAGGGAGAGAAAGGGGAGCACGACACAGCTGCTTTCGCCTACCTGCCCATGGTGGGAGAGGACGAAGACGGAAGCCCAGAGACGACTGCGAACCTCAGTCTTGCACCGTTGATTGACAAGACTTGGGAGTTCTCCATCATGCTTCGAGAAGCTCGGATCTGGCAGATTGTGGACATGGCAGTCTTCTTGCAGACCCCGAAGTTCAACTTAAGCCATCGACTATCCGCGCAGTCCGTTCAGCCGAGCACGCATTGGCTCGTCGAAAAAGACGGCAAGCTGGAGAGGTTGCTTCTGTCCCACATGGACGTGAAAGCTATCAATGTCCTGCCCAAGCCACCCAAAGTCAAGCTGCAGCTGAAGGGTCTCCGCAAGCATTTCTACACCGACGAACGTGTGCGAGTACAGATCCAGCTCGTCAATGAAGAAGCCGAAGCTCTGCAAGGCAGCCTCGTGCCGAAGGTGCTCGGCCAATCTAGTGAGGCGCTGACCTTCAAGTGGGTTGATCGAGAGCAAAGAGAGGAAGTTCGGTCCACGTCTGAGGTCGCATCCGAGGCGGTAGAGACAGCGGAGCTCACCATACTGGCGCCATCGGCAGCATCCACATTCACACTGACTGTTGACCTTCGATACACCCTCGTCTCCGACACCAGCACATGTCTAACTCGGAGTGTGACGGCAGACCTGAACTTCGTCGAACCATTCAACACCCATTTCACCTTTCAGCCACGACTGCATCCCGATCCTTGGCCCAGCTTCTTTGACTCGTCGGGAGTGGGAAACGAGAGCTCACCTGACGGAGTATTGCAGCTGTGGAAACTAGAGCTCCAACTTGAATCGCTGGCAGAGCAGTTCATCACGCTGCACAAGCTCGAACTGCTCGTACACGAGATCGAAGGAGATGCCGCATGCAGAGTCTTGACTCGGACCATGAGCGAGGAAACAGGAATCAAAGCTGGTGCCAAATTGATGTCGTCCTTCGAGCTGACGACGCAAAAGTACTCGTTGGATGATCGCCGCCCCAGCTACCTGGATCTCTCGATGGTAATCGAGTGGTCACACGAAACAAACTCCAGTCGCGCAACGACCGAGGTCGCCGTTCCTCGTCTGACGATTCCCACATCTGAGCCCCGAGTTCTCTGCACCGTCATGCTTGATCCACCGTCCACCGAGACATTGTCGGTGCAGTACCACCTCGAGAATCCGTCGACACATTTCCTCACTTTTGCCCTCACCATGCAGTCCAGCGAGGACTTTGCTTTTCGCGGGCCAAAGTGCAGAACGCTCAGCCTGGCACCCTTGAGCAGATACCATGTGGACTACCAGGTTGTCCCGCACGAAGAAGACCTCCTTGGGCCCAGTGCTGACGGCAGCGGAGGAACTTGGATTGTCTCGAAGCTGCAAGTCGTTGATTCGTATTACCACAAGACTTTGCGAGTACACCCAGCCAGCAGTCGCGTCAAGCTTGATGACAACAGGGACATCCGTCTCTGGTTTGGAAAGGCAGAACCCCACTGAAGCTTCCCCTGATCTGCCGCCGAGTCTCACAATCCGTGCGAGAGTCGTGGTGACAGCCCATCTCTCGAACGTTGCGATTGGCCTGGGAATGTGTGATGCATGATGAAAAGTGCCGAATTCTTCTAGAGCTTGGTATGTGCTTCTTGCCGCCCTCGCCCTATCTTGGAGCATGTCCCGGTGATTGGCCATCATCATCCTTCGGCGCGCCAACGACAACAGCCGTTCCTGCAACCTGCCCTTCAATTCCTCGCCTCGACATGGTAGGCTCCATCTCCTTGCCCGCCAAGGCCCTGGCGCCATGCCTTCACCCACGTACATTCGCCGTCATCCGTGCAATGGGACCCCCTGCCACGGTGAGATCGGTACATTTCCGTGCAATGGGATCCGCTGCCACGGTGACATAGGTACGTACGTACCCGCGCGCGGAGCCGACATCCATAGCGAAAGCCGTCGGCATTGAGCCATTCGACACGCTTCGTTCCGAATCGTTGATCAAGCTTCGTTCCGAATCATTGGTCGGACTCCGTTCCGAAAACAAGCGAACTTCTCAGCTGTATATAATCCGCACGAGTATGCCCACGAGGCCGCCGCTCGCCAGACCGTTGGACCCCGCCGAGCTCCCAAAATCCCAGGATGATTAGGCCAAGAGGCTGGATCGTATTCTTCGCAATCTACCGCCAACTCGATGCTGCTCTAAGTCCGTTCATCCTTTGCGAGGCACCACCCGTAAGTCCCTACCCAGCACATCACCCAACGGGCGGCGAACGTGCGCCTCGCTCACCGGAATGCAGCAATCCTACGTCCTGTGCTCTTCGCAGAATCTCACCTCGCTTTGCAGTGGCTACTGTGCAACCTTCTGCGGCAAGATCAATCATCCCACGAACGATGCTTGTGAGGCAGCATAGTACGTCCTTGGATCCCTCCCCGTTCGTCCCGTCCAACACGACTGACCTTCTTCCCCAGTCAGCCCCAAACCGCAGTCTTCCCGGGGGGGTGGGGTGTTGAAAACTGCTACTGCTGGTAATTGTTGCGGTTGGAGGATCGCGATCATGACAAGATCTTTTGCCAGAGACCTTGGAACCATCTCTCAAAACATCCTCGACATTCCCGCGTCGAGCGAAGATTGGTGCGAGAAGTTCGGAGATGGAAGGTTCGAATAGATTCGAAGCATCCAAACATGAAACCTGATGGTTACGGATCGAGGATCCGGCTACCACCGGCCCAAGGTTTACATATCTGGTACACAGCAGTCAGGTCGCTTCCGAGTTACTTGACCCTTCCCTTTTCTGGTGCACTGTGTAGGCACCGCGTCATGTCAATAATACGGCCGCGGTCCGGCTACCCAGCTTCAGGGTTGTAAGTCACTTCCGAGTTAACTAGCCAGTGACTTAACCGTTCTCTTTTATAGCGTACGTGTATCGCGGCATATTATAGCCAATCGATCGGCTTGGTAGGGTGGTCGGCTAAGTAGTTGTACCTATACATTACGTGATTAAATTAGTAAAGAAATGACTTCCACCTCTAATACGAGTAACCATAACGAACTAATATTTACATATTCTACAGTTGATGGCGCTGGAAATAAATGGATTGTGACGCAAGTTGCCTGTGCTAAGAAATTTGTGCCAGCTCAGTGGTGGTGTGGTGCAAGCTCAGTGGCGGAATACGTTGCCGCTTACCTCCGCCCAAAATTACCCTATCGTCAGGTGGTTAACCACAACAACAAGGTGGGCAGGCGGCCCGTGCTTAGTATGCATGCTGGTGCACTGTACTGTACGGTCGCAACATGGAGTTCGTCCGGCAGAGTTCGCGTCCTGTGAAGGGGCCGAGCCGATATCTTCCAAAGCCTAATCCTTCAACATTTCTCCCACGGCTTTGATCGGGTATGGAGGTGCCATCTGTCCTGGACCTCCATCGACTGATACGGTACTGCATGTCCGTGTGCGTGTCCGTTCCCGAGCTAACCTGTTGCCAGGCCGATCATTCATTTCCCGCTGCCGAGTGGGAGGTTGTCTGTGCGTGCTGCGTGGACGCCCAGCACTCGCCATGTCCTTCTCCGCCACCAGCCGCTGCTACCACGAGCCGACGATGTCTCCCACCGCGCTCGATCATGACGGACCCAACGCCTCCCATGCCCCCTCCACCCCCGCACACGGCCAGCAGCCGACCATGCCTAGGGCCAGGGCATATTCCACCACATCGGCGTCCAATAGCTTGCCGAGCAGGTCCTACGTCCATCACGTCAGCCATGGGAACCCAGGTGTGTTTTGCTCCTTCCTGGCGGGTCTTGTCTGCCCTTGGCGCCGACGAAAACTTGCTAAGTCGCCCTGTTAGATGTACGATACTCGTCGTCAGGAGTCCGCGAGCAGACTGCTGAGTTGTCCTCGTCGTTCTTGAGCGACTCGGACATGGCCAGGCATTTTGATCAACAGGATCAGCTGGATCCTGGAGACGAACGGTTCGAGTCTATTTCGGAGCAGAGCGAGCCCGTGACTCCAAAAGAATCCGACCATTCACGACCTTATTTCCATTCACATATCTCCGGAGCTGAGCGTGGTCTCCCAATCCACGAAGACAGAAACTTGCGGCCACCACCCGCGAGGAGGCCCCGACATCCGAGCACTCACTGTCGAGTTCCGGAGGTAGGTATCGCTGACGACGACCATGACAGCATGTATTCGGAAGAGACATCGCCTCTACTGCCTCGAGAGCGGCTATCCAGTCGTCGAAAACTACCATATGGCAGCGCTGCAGAAGTTGAAGCACAACCAGCCTCTCGACAGGATATCTCTGGCGGCCTCTGGAACAGATTGGGTCGTCACTGCCCCTACTCCCGGGGAGTGAAGAGTGCCGTGCACGCTCTAAGTCATCCCAAGACTTGGAACATGCGACCAATTGCCGCGGAGGCGTTCTTCAAACCTATCAGCACTTTGCCTTCCGTATTCCTCGGACTGCTCCTGAACCTACTGGATGCCTTGTCGTACGGCATCATCCTCTTCCCTCTCGGCGAAGAGGTTTTCTCTGCCATGGGTGCGGACGGAGTCTCCATGTTCTATGTCAGCTGCATAACATCTCAGCTTGTATATTCTGCAGGCAGTATATTTCGCGGCGGCGTTGGATCGGAGATGATCGAGGTTGTGCCCTTTTTCCACAAGATGGCCCACATGATCATCGGCCAGATGGGAACGTCTAACCCCGATGCGCTGCGTGCGACAGTCATCACTTCCTACGCCATGAGCTCCATCTTGACGGGAATCATCTTCTTCGTGCTCGGAGCGGCACGCCTTGGGACGTTGGTCAACTTCTTTCCGCACTCGATACTCGTTGGATGCATAGGAGGCGTCGGGATCTTCCTGTTTCTGACGGGCGTGGAGGTGTCAGTTCGGCTGGATTCCAGCCTGGAGTTCTCACTCGCGGTCTTCAACAGGCTGATGACTCCAGCCCACCTGGTTCACTGGCTGCCCCCACTGGCCTTGGCCGTGATCCTGCTTGTGGTCAAACGATACTACGATAAGCCGTTCTTGGTGCCGGCATACTACATAGGCATCACAGTCATCTTCTACATAGTCACTGCCGCCGTGCCATCTCTTAACATGGACGTGCTGCGGAACTCGGGGTGGGTGTTCGAAAGTCCGGCGGCAGACAAGACGTTCTACAACTTTTACACCTACTACAAGTTCGGCCTCGTCGACTGGAAGTCTGTAGCCATGACCATCCCATCGCAGTTCGCGCTGACCTTCTTCGGCATTCTCCACGTACCCATCAACATCCCAAATCTGGCCATGAAGATGCAAGAGGACAACGTCAGCATCAACCGAGAGCTGATCATGCACGGCGTCTCCAACACACTTTCTGGATGCGTGGGAAGTATCCAGAACTATCTGGTATACGTCAACAGCGTACTCTTCATGGACACGGGCGGGGACTCGCGGCTCGCCGGGTATATGCTCGCCGCGGCTACCGCTGCTCTTTGGGTTGTTGGTCCAGCGGTTATTGGATATGTGCCTGTGATGGTTGTTGCCACTTTGATCTACTACCTGGGCATTGACCTCGCCAAGGAGGCTCTTGTCGACACGTACGGAAGGCTTCACAAGTTGGAGTACCTCACCATCCTGATCATCGCCCTGGTCATGGGCATCTACGATTTCGTGGCTGGGGTTGGGGTCGGCATTGGGCTCGCGTGTCTGGTGTATGTTGTGCAGACCTCTCGCAAGACCGTGATCCGGGCCGAATTCTCCGGACAAATTGCCGAGTCGACGGTGCGCCGACACGCGCGCCAGCGGGCATACCTTCATCGCGTCGGCCCTCAAATACGAGTGGTCAAGCTCGGTGGCTATCTCTTCTTTGGCAGTATTGTCAATGTCGAGAAGACGGTGCGGGCACTCATTGATGCGGAGGCGTTCGCGGTCGCACCCATCCGCTATCTCGTCCTGGACTTTTCGCATGTGACCGGTCTCGACTTCTCAGCGGCCGAGGCGTTCGGAAGAATGAACAGGATCCTGCGGAGACGAGCGGTGGAGATGGTTCTCGCCGGTGTCAACCTCCACGACGAGATTGGACGAAGTTTGCAAATGGACGGGCTCTTCGAGCACGCCGACGACGCACCCGCGCCCAAGGTCTACGAGAATCTCAACGCTGCCCTCGAAGCGTGCGAGAATGGTCTGCTGATCACTCTGACGGAGAAGCAGCAGCATCAGCTTCGGAACGCGGACAACTCACCCCCGATGGCGATTCCAACCTCGCCAGACCCGAACCAGCCCTCGGCCCTTTCGCAGCTCGACCGCATGGTGGGTTCGCCGCGGACCTGTGCCCGCCACAAAGCCGCGGCGCAGACGATCACCGAAGATGGAGGCACGCGCGAGAGGAGCAAGTGGCAACACCTCAAACAGCCACTGCCACTCATCCTCCAGGCCTTCCAAGACTTGACCGAAAAGAACGAGGACTTTTGGTTCCGAGCGATCCCGTACTTCGTCCAGCGCGAATGGTGCCAAGGCCAGCAGGTCTACGCCCGCCACGAAAAGGCCGACGGATTTTACATCCTCCAACACGGCATCTTGCGAGCCGAGTACTCGCTCGAGCAAGGCCATTACCAAGAAAGCATCGTGGCCGGCACGACCTGCGGCGAGCTCCCGTTCTTCAGTGAGACCGCGAGGACATGCACCGTGTACGCCGAGGGCGAGCAGAACGTGGCCTGGCTTCTGACGCCGGAAAAGTGGCAAGCGTTGCAGAGGGACGACATCGAGGTGGCTCAAGAGTTGCTGAAAGTCGGGTTGAAGCTGAGTGCCGAACGCATGGCCGCCATCACCAGCTATGTTCTGATCACGGCGAGTTAAAGGCACGCCCCGGTCAGGCGAGGCGTGGGAAGTGAGGAGCGAGAGGATTGGTTTCACGTTGGGGAATGGGGGGGGGGGGGGCGGGGGCAGGGGGCGAAGAGGATGGGGCCGAATTGGTTGTGAGCGAGCAACCCGAGCGATACGATGCACGTATTCCTCCCGACCGAAGCCCACATGCAAGAACGTTGTGGATGGCTTCAGAATCGTCGGAAATTCAACTCACCGAGAACCCCCACGTCACATTACAGCAAGCACTTTCCACGCGCGTCGCATTTTTGGAGTGCAGAATGGCATTTCTGGAGTGCAGACATGCGGGCTTGCACGCGCCCCATCGGCTCTCGCCAGACGTGGTTTGCCACCTCACCGCCGTCTCGCTCTTGCTCTTTCTTTCTACGAGGCGCCTCACACACGCCCACGTCCGGCTTCACGTGTCCAGCCGGCCCTTCGCATTCTTCCCCGGCGAACACGCCTTCTACGGCGACGGTCACGACGACGACGACGACGACGACGGTGACAGTGACAGTGCCATGCCGAGAGGCTGCGTCCGGCGATCTCGATCTGCAGTCCGTTGCAGGCGCGGTGGTGGGCGCAACAGCGACGCCGGCGGGCGCGCGTCGCTGGCGGTCTGCCCTCCTCCGCAAACGGAAGTGCTTAAACATTCGTGCGCGGCGCGACAGCGTCCGGTGCGATGTGCACGCCGTGGATGTGGAAGGTGTGTGTGTCAGTATCGCCAGGACCGAAGGCATGGAACACGATGTATCCCCGTCCTCGATCAGCTCGGATCCGCGACGCGACGCCCGGGCGGTGAGACAGATTCAGTGTCAGAATTTCCGTTTCACCCACCACCAGGCCGCCCTGGTTGGCGGCGGGCAGCACCTGTGTGCGGCGGCGTCCGTCCGTCGCACGGCCTGAGTCCGTCCACGCCGGGAGCGATTCCGGCTGGCGGATGGCAAGGCCCGCCCGTCGTCTGATCGATATCTCGCCTCCACGCGTCCATCCTGGCACTAGTGGCCGTTGACTACCCTTCGGCCTGCCGGCGCTGATTGGGGGGGCGCGCGAGAACGAGGCATGGCGCGGTGTGGGTGTGATTGGCGAGGGCAGGGCAGGCGTCTTCTCTGGAGGGCTCTTGGGGCGCGCCAACATGTCACGGTCTGCCGACGACGGCCGACGCTGATGGCGCGCCCCGCCGGAGATGGCAGGCGCCCTGCAACCACCGACACATGCAAACAGACACATGCAAAGGCTCTCGCGGGAGCCAGACACATGCAACGGCTCGCGCGGGAGCTAAGAGAGAAGATTCGCCGGGGACGGCGCTAATGCAGAGCGTGCGCCAACAGCGCCAACGCTCTTTGCCAAGCGCACAGGAGCAGCTCCCACGCACGGCCGCATGCCGAGGCCAACACCGCGCGCGGGGGAGGCGGCGGTGGCGGGAGGACGTTGGGGATATTGGATGCCACCACACTGCCCGCCAGGCGAGAACGGGGTGCGGGAGATGAGCTGGCGGGCGACGGCTGCAGCCGCGGGGGGTGAATGGGCGCGGCAGAGAAAGCGCGGCGGCTGCAACCAACCAGTGCGACGCGCTTGGCCTCCTGCAGTCGCATGACCGGCCACCACGCTGGCCACGACCGGCCGCCGTGCTGTGCATGACCGGCCACCAGCTGCCGGCGGCACATCCGCCTGCCTCGGAGCCATCACTTGTGGCCGCCTGGCCTCGGAGCCATCACTTCTGGCCCGCCGGCCTCGAATCGCACGTCAGCGCCGCGAGCCACCACTTCTGGCCGCCGCGCCAGAAGTCGCCGTCCGCGGGGGCCATGCGCGCCGAATCGTATATGATTCCCGCTCCACGCCGCTCATTTCCTGCGCTGCGTCCGAGCTTCCCTGCCACTTCAAAACTGCTGCCGTCCTGCTCCTCGCCGCCCGCCCCCCGTTTGCCGTGACACCCTCGTGCCTGCCCGCTTCACCACCTGCACCTGCACCTCGCTTCCACGGCCGCCCCAACCGTCGCACACTCCAATTCTCCATCCCACACCCGGAGCAGCCCTCTTCCCGTGCGCGAACGGGCGACGTTGCCCGCTCTCTCTCTCCACACATCTCCCCCCTCTGCTCCCCCGTGCATCGAGCATGTCGACTGTCCAGGACACCGCCGCCGCCGTGCCGGCCGCCGCCGAGCCCGCCCCCGCTGCTGCTGCTGCTGCCGCCGCGCCAGACGCACCGCTGGAGGCCCAGGTCGACGGCGAGGCCCCGGTGGCGGCGCCGGAGACCGCCGCCGAGCCTGCCACCGCCGTCGCCGACAAGGCGGTCGAGCCTATTGCTCAGGGTCAGCTGGCATACAAGGGCCCAGGTCTTGTCAAGTGAGTACATGCTGGTGGCGCAGAGCACGACACGCAGTGGGCTGACTCCCCCCCCCCCCCCCGCCCCCCCCCCAGATCTCTCATTCCCTCCAAGAAGGAATTCTGGCTGAGCGACGATGCCGTCGCGCCACAGAACCTCGACCTGTACCTCCGCGGCGAGAAGCCAGAGCTGTCTCACCCTCTCGCTGCCTGGGCCAGCCAAACTGGCAAGGGCCTTCTGTTCTTCAACAAGAAGGGCGACTCGGATAAGACGCACCCCGCCGATGTCCTCGCTCTCTACGACGCCACAGACCTCAAGAAGGAGTACCCCAACCAGTTCTCCTTCAAGATCAACGGCCACAACCACACCTTCAGGGCCGAGGACGAGCTGAAGCGCGATGGCTGGTTTCTGAGCATCGAGAAGGCTATCGAGCTCGGCAAGGCTTCCAAGGAGGAGGTCCACAGCAGCGAGGGCTACAAGGCCGAGTTGGAGAAGCTGAGCAAGTGCTTCAAGCGAAGCCACCCGGGCAACATCCACTAACAATTTCACAGACAAGGCACACGCATCGGATGCCGGCGCCGCTGCCCGCAGCCTGTCCAAGCCAAAGAAGAGCGTTGAAGTGCAACGTACCAACTCTTCCGACGGCGAGCTCGACGATAAGAAGAAGCACCAGAAGAGCCGATCCAACAGCCGTGGTATCCTCAACCGCCTGAAGGGCCACAAGGACGAGGCCGAGCAGAAGCTCGCCGAGAAAAAGGAGGGGAAGGAAGAGGCCAAGGCCGAGGGCGAGGCTGCACCGGTTGCCGACACCACCGAGTCGGCGCCAATCGCCGCCGCTATGGCCGCCGAGGGATCCACAGCTGCTGCAGAGGCACATGCCGGCGAGGAGAAGGCTGCCGAGACCCCTGTTGCTGACGAGAAGGTCAGACCGTCCAAGCGTGGTAGTATCTTCGGACGCGTCTCATCGACCTGGAGCAAGATCCAGAGCCCGGCCAAGGAGAAAGACCAGAAGGAGGCCGAGCTCAAGCCAGAGCCGGCCAAGGACGCCGTCGTCTCAGAGAACCCCCCCGTCCTTCCAGAAACAACCACCGCTTCTACCGACGTTGTTGGCACTGCTGTCCCGTCGGTGGAAGAGCCAAAGACCGAGGAGGTCGCCGAGGTCAAAAAGGATGAGCCGGCCACGTCCCCAACCAAGGAGAAGAACAACTTCCTCTCAGGCATCGGTGACTTCATCAAGCGCAACCGAAGCACCAGCCCTTCCACCCCCATGAAGGAGCCGGCCAAGAAGGAGGAGGCTCCTGATGCTGCTGTCGAGGGGCCAGTCGCTGCCGCCGGGCCAGCCAAGGTCGAGGAGCCAGCGACCGAGGCTGGTGCCGCTGCCGCGCCCTCTACAGAGACTCCGGCTGGGAAGGTCGAGGAGCCCAAGAGCGAGACCACCCCCAACAAGCGTCAATCCGTCCTCGGCAGTATCGGTCGCCGTGCCAGCAAGGCCCTCAACCGCATCCAGGTCCCAAAGAAGGAGTCTCCAGCTCCAGCTCCCACTGATGCCAAGAAGGAGGAGGTTGCCGAGGCCACGCCAGCGGAGGTCACTCCACCTGTCGACGATGACGCGAAGAAAGCCGAGCCAGAAGCCCAGCAAAGCATTGGTGATGTTGTTCTTGATGCGCCTCAGCATCAGGCCACTCCCACTGTCACCGCTACAGCATAAGTTGCTGTACGGTAGCGTCGCGCTGACAGCCACGCCTCGATTCTTGCGAATCGAGCGGCGAGCAGCATGATGCCACTCTCGGTCCGCTGCAGTTCTGGAGAGCCGTCGCACCCAATCGATGAATCGATCAAACGCAACGCCTGCGCGCGGGCAAGGACTCGCGAATGATCACCCCTTCTCCTCGACCTCCAAAGATACCCACTCCTCACCTCTCTGAGCTGCGCCGGCCCTAATGACCAACTCCACCCACTCGCTCACGGCCTGCGCCAACCGCGTTTGCTTTTTTTTCGCGCGTTAGCATTGGGAAGAATATTGCGGGGGTGTTTTTCTTTTGGTTGTTTTGCTTGCTCAGATACCACACTTTGCATTGTTTAGCTTGTGCTCCGCATGCTTTCATGATTTACTGCCCAGGCCAGCGGAGCGAGCCAGATGGTGGTATCGGATTTTCTGCCGTGGTAACTTTGTTGGCCGGTTGGGACAGTCGCGAATACCCCTCCAATCATCAATTTCGATGAGAGATACCCCGGTGCGGTTCTCTTTACATGCGGTTAGGTAGATGGCGGTAATATTGGTTGCGTGCAAGTGCGTCGGTCTATACCTCTTGAGACAATGCCGAGTCGGCTCGGATCTCCTGACTACCCACTGTGACATGTGCCCCTGTCCTGCCATACGAGGCTTCTCGTCGTCGGCCGTATTCGGTCTGGCTGGACGCCTCTCTGTCGCATCGCCCTGACCACCGCGCCTGCGACTGCAACCCCGCCCCCGAGAGCGTGCCTTTCCGAAGCCCCATCCCATCGGGCGGCATCGACGGCGCTCTGTCCACATCCCATCGCATCTGGGTATTATCCTTCACTCCAACATCGTCTGTATCTCGGCGCATCACTAGGCCAGATCTACACCGTCAATCGCTCCGACGGTCGGAATGCGACCATCTCTTTGAGAGCGAGCCGACCACGACGGTGCCATCATTTCAGCCCGCCCTGTCCGCGTCCCACCGGTGCAACCAGTTTCGCCGAGTGAACCAGCGCCGGGTGTGTCGAGCGTGGACGAGCCGCACGCTGTTGGTGGAGCCGTTTCGGCTGGCTGCCCGGAGCGGCATGATTTGATGTGATCATGGTGAGTGGAGCGATCCACACCCGCTACATGTTGCAGAAGCTGCAGCGGGTGTTTCATGCCGGCTGACATGAAGATGTGCTGACCACGCTGTCCAGGGCTGCTGTCAATCCAGAAGCCACTCGCCCCCCCCTCACGGCGGCGGCAGCATACCCCAGGACTCGTCGAGGGCCCACGTCCGTCGGCGGACGAGCTCACGAGATGGCCACGAGCCTGTGTCGTCCAGGCGCCACGCTGCCGATCCATCCCATCGACCGAACCAGCCCATCCAGAAACCAAAGGCTCTCGAAACGAGCCCCAAGAGTGTCAGCAATCGACCGCCTCCGTGGACGCGATCGCATCTTGAGCATCAGAGGCGGATCTTCTTCGAGACCAGAGTCAGTGGGACGCCAGAAGTGTGGAACACGTTGCAGGTCATCTGCGAGTATTTGCGCCACGACGATGTTGCGGGAGCACAAGTCATCTTCGATGCGGCCAACCTGACGTGTCCGCATGGCAAAGTAGCCAGGAGCCGCGGCAGGGACAGGGCACGGGAAGGCGTGTTCGACGAGCACGGCACACTCTACGACATCCCGTACTGGGTGGTGACAGACCCCCAGGACATCGTGGACGACGAGGGCAAGGACATCGATGCAGAAGAGGACGAGGAGGAAGAAGCCAATGACGCCGACCTCGCTCGGCGCCGGGAAAAGGGCAAGGGCCGGGCGGAGTCGATGGGAAACGAGCTCCGGGTCAAGGTGCGCCTGAGCGATCGTGCCAGCGACATGGACGTCACCATCGGGTCCAGACAGAACGTCGCGGTGCTCAAACGTGCCATCCGGGAACAGGTGGGCGGGAAAGACTGCAGACTCGTCCACCTCGGCAGCGTCCTGGACGACAGCAAGACCCTGGAGGCCCAGCGCTGGAAGGTCGGTCATGTCATCAACGCCTTCATCACGGATCCCGACGAGTGTGCTGTCACCGACACCAGGACATGAGCGCCACCACTCCGACACCACGAGATGAGCGCCACCACATCTGTCGCTCCGTCCGCCTTCCACGGCAAATCGCCGCGCGCACGTGATCTGCCGGCGCAGACCCGATGTGCTGACGTCCCCATCGTGGCGGGCTCCTTCACATCACCGCGCGAGCTGCACGACACACGACGCAGCCGCTCGCCTCTTGCATCTCATTCGGGCCACGGCGTTCTGCGGGTCACGTTGGCGAAGAGCAGCGCGCCAGTTTCCAGGCACGATGCCCCAGCGGTTTGACCGCATGAGCATTTGTCACGCGCCGTCTTCCCCTGCCTTGGGTAATGTGTACAGAACTCACATCAGCTTGTTCCGCGTCCCCCCCCCTCCGTCTGCCGTCGACCCGTGAATCTCGCAGTCTTTCCTCCGAAGCAAACCCTCTTGACGCCGAACCAAAGTTTGATGCCGCATTGATTGGTGCCCCCCCCCCCTGCGACCTTCGACTTCCGCCGCCGCCGCGCTGCAGCATGTATGCATATATGTCCATATAGTTATCATATATAACTAGATACATATGTACATACACACGGCCGCTGCCGGTGTGCGATCGAGGAGGCGCGGCCATGGCGAAGAAGAAGAGTGGCAAAGAGACAGCGCAACCCGCAGCCGAGGCCCATCCGCCAGGCGCAAGCTTGATCATATGTCGCAACAAGTAAGTACGTCGTGCCCCGTCTCTTGTCTCCTTGCTCTCGTGTGCGCTTCCTCGAGCAGGCAGACTCTTCTGCTGCTCCTGCGACAAGGGAAATTGACCGCTCGTCACAGGCATTGGCGATACATCTCGTCGTTCCACGGGCCATGGCTGCAGCTGCCGCCCGAGATCCTCGACAACTTGGCCCACCAGAACTACACCATGCCCGCGCCGCGCCTGGTCGATCCCGCCGTCTTCTACGATGTCGTCAAGATCCGGAAGTCGGTCGATCAGGCGGCCCAGGACTCGGTGCGTGCGTCGACGGGCGTGTCGAGCACCGCCGTGCACGGGCGAATGGACTATTTCGGCACCGGCGGCGGGCATAGCACGCCGCTCAGCCGAGAGAGGATATTCAAGATCCGGCAAAAGGCCGTCCGCCTGTTGAGCAATGCCTTCCAGCTGGACGAGGTCGCTGCCAGCGTGGCGACGATGCAGGCGACGAGCACGGTCGAGACGGTGGGCGCCGATGTGTTGAAGCGCGAGCCACACAGCACAGGTGGGACCATGGCACCGCCGTGACGCAGCATATTGCCCGGAGGCTGACTTCACCGCCCAGACGCCAAGTACGTCCACTTCTTCCACGAGAAGATCCCGTCTCGGGCCATGGAGCAGCACACGCCGCTGGATCCCCTGAACGAGATCATCAACGCGCTGCCGCAGGAACACCGACCGGCGCCGCTCCGCACCCGGGCCCTCGTGCAGATCTTCAAGCAGAAATGGGACGGGGCCGCGTATGACCTGACGATCGCTTTGCGGATTGTGGAGGAATTGAAGCGGCAGCATCAGCCCAACCAGCAGCAACTCGAGTTGGCGAGCAAGATGAGGGAGGAACACGAGGCCTGGCAGAAAGGCTACCGGGATTGGCGATCGGTGCCTCATCTGAAGGAAGAAGACCAGCCCAAGAGTCTGGAAATGCAGCTCCTCTTCGCTCGAGCAGGCGTCTATCTCACCATCGCGTGCCAAAACGTGCACCCCGCGTTGGACGGCTTGAAGGAATACCGGGAAGCGAGTGAGACAGGTCGGACAAATGGCGTGGATGCGGAGGCCCAGCAGAGGAGACTCGAAGCGAGAAAAGTGGTCAAGCAGAACGCGAAGCGGGCTCTCAAGGACTACACCGCGTTCCTGGCTCATTTTGACTATACGCCTGGCTTGCCCTACGAGCTCACCAACGAGATCATGCGGAAGATGCACGACCTGTACCACGGCAAGAAGACGCAGACGTCGCTTCCCAGCACTCGTTTGATCGAGCTCAATGGAGATGGCGAGGAGCTGGAGAGTAGGAGCGGCGACGAGAAGCCGGCTCGGCAGCTGGTCAAGCACCGAGCGGCGAAAGCCGAGCCCTTCGCACGCGGCGAAGATGGTTGGCCACGCTTTCCCTCGCCCAAGATATATCCCTCAAGCACTTTGTTCGCAGAAAAACCGCCTGCCGACCTTCCGCCCTTCCCTACCGCGGAGACGACTGAAGCGATGCGAAACAACGAGACGCTGAACGAGGCCTTCGGATCGCGGGAAGCCGTGACCTATCATCCTCTCCTGACGGACGCACTTCACTCCCTTCTCCTCGCGCACGCACTCCTCCAAACCAGCGCCACGGAGCTGCTACGCCACGCACACAACGTCGCACGGGTGGCACGGATCGCAGACGGCTATCCCATCTTCCAAGCTGCCCGAAGCCCTGCTCGAGCCGACTGGATCGAAGTGCTGCGCCGCGCCAACAATTGGATCGGGCTCGGAATACCGTGGCAGAAGCTATGCGCTCCCGCTCCACTGCCTGAGGCTGCGGGTGGTTGGGCCAAGGAACACTCGTCATCGGGCTCGAGCGCAATGGCTCGGCGGAGGACGGGCGGTGAAGATGAGACGGCGGAGCAGAAGCGTGAGCGACTCAGGCAAGAGTCGATCATCGATGCCCTGTCGGACGATCGCGTGGTCGACGAAGAGTCTTTCCAGAAGGCCGTCCGAGCTCGCGAGAAGCGAGCGGTCGAGGACGAGCAGGGCATCTCGGGACCACTGAAGGACAAGCAGCACGCGGCCATCGAAGACTCGTCTGCTTCGACTCCGGCCTCTTCGAGCTCGCCCTCTACGAACGGCGACTCCGAGAAGGACCGATTGCCCCCCCCGCCGAAGCGATGGGCGCAGGACGAGAGCGCCACGGAGTATCCGATCAGCACCGACCGCGCCGCCGCCATCGCCAGGTGGATCAGGGAGTCGCCGCTCAGCACGGGAGGCAAGAAGAAGAGACGACCGAAGAGGCGGGATGCCGATGTCTACGGGCTGACCGAGAGCGTCTCCAGCGTGAGGGTGGCAGAAGAAGAGGACGATGGGCCAGACTAGATGGTCCTTGTGACTCCCCTCCCCCCCCCCCCCCCCCCCCCCCACACACGCCACGATCGTTCGCGCCGGCAGTCGTCGAGCGGACCGCTGGCGCGGGTCTTGTACATTGGTCGCGGTTGACTCGATACCCCATCCGACGCATTGAACGGAACGCACGACGCCCCGCTCCGAAAAAACCCCACAACAAACCACCCTCCATCCCCCCATGCCCGGCCATCGTGCATCCGCTCCGAACGCCGCCATGTCATGACACCCCCCCAATCCCACCCTCGTCTCCCTCTCATTCCTCCCCCGTCCCCATCTCCTCCTCCTCCCCCTCCCCCTCCCCCCTCCCCCTCCCCCTCGTACCGCGCCCGCAGACCCAGCACCACCCGCTGCGCCGCCGCCGCCCGTCAGCCCAGCGCCCTCCCGAACGCGCGAAGCAGCCCGCCGGCCGCGAATCCTGAGTATAAGGCTTACCGCCAGCGCCCCCGGCGCCACCCCGTTCTCAATCAGCGAGATGCAGTACGACAGCGCCTGCCGGTCGAGCCCCGTGTCCTGCGCCGCGCCGGGGGGGGGGGAGTGAGCGGTGTGTGTGTGTGGGGGGGGGGGGGGGGGGGGGGGGGGGGGGGTTCAGAGACGTACGAGGAGCGTGGAGATTTCGTGCAGGATGTCGACGGTCTCGCGCGCGGCGCGGCGTTTGGATTCGCCGTCGGCGGGGGGCATTGCGGGGGGCGGGGTGATGGTGGTGGTGGTGGTGGGGTGTTTTCTGGTGGGGACGGACAGGACAGGACGGGGTGGAATGGCGTCAAGGAGGAGCTCGGGACGATGCAGGACCGGGAGGACCCCGCAGAATCAATTGTGCTGCTTTTGGCCACCGAACCCCCAGCCAAGCCCCATAACTAAACTATCCCTTGCCAAGCCCCCTCCCCAAGATCCCTTGCCGACGGCCTGGATCGTCTTCTTTCGGTGCATGTTCGACCGCGTCATCCAGCAGCGCCTCACACGTTGCGGCGGGCGCGGATGCGATCACTTCCTCGCGTGCCGGATTCGCGACATGCACGAATCTAACATGGCACACAAGGATGGTGAGACGGGGTGAGACGGAGGGGGGCGAGGCGAAGGACGTGAGAGGGCAGGATCAGTCGTCGCGGGTCAAATCGATCGTCAACGCTTCTTGCGCCGCCGCCCATTTCACCGCTTTGCTGCCTTTGATCCTTTTGGTCGGACTTCGTCGTCGACACGGGCTTTGCAACTTGCTGGGAGACGTCCTCTTCAGCTCTTTCGTCGTCGTCGTCGTCGTCGTCGTCGCCGGACTCGGGCTCGGGCTCTGCTGGACCACGATGTCCTCTGCAACCTGCGTACTGAAGTCAAAGCAATGGCTTTCATCGGCATGGGGAGGGACATCGAAGGCCCAACGACGCTGGTCCATCATGTCGAGCAATTTCCCCAACAGCTCATTCCGTTGAAGGGTGTTGCGGTTGCCAAAGACGATCAGCTTGCTCCTCGCGCGGGTCAGAGCGACGTTGACGCGTCTCGAGTCCTTGAGCAAGTCGCCGACCATGCCAACTTCATTGCTTCGGACCATGGAGATGATGATGCATTCTTTGTCCCGACCCTGGAATCGGTCGGCCGAGTCGATTTCCACGGTGCTGGGAATGCGAGCTCGGCGGAAGAGCTGGCGCAAGAGGGATAGCTGAGAGCGATAGAGGGCGATGACCCCAATCTCGGGTGCTGGCACGCCACGCGCGAGAAGCGCCAGGACAGCTTGTGCGGTAAGAGTCGCCTCCACATGATTCGTGATCTTCCCGCCACCACTCAGCGTCTCGAGAGCGCTTTTGCCCAGTGGGCTCGTGTTGGCGAAAACCACTTTGCGTCGAGGCTCCGTAACACGATGCAGCCAGCACAAAGAAGCCAAGCCGGCGCAAGACGACGGACGGTGGTAAACATCCAACGTCTTCCCGTCGCTGGCCGGCAATGTACGGTGTGCAACCCTTTCATTGCCGCACCGGAGCTTGCCGTGGTAAATGAGTTCGTTGGACAAACTCATGATGTCTTCACACATCCGGTACTGCCGCCCCAGGTCCGTGACAGCTGCTGGGTGCGATTCGCAGAGCTGGCGAAACAGGCTGACATCCAGGCCGCCCGCGAGTGCAGCCTTGTTCTGCACGAGCGGCGGGAGCTGATGGTGGTCTCCCACAAGAACGAATCTTCTCGCGTGCAGCAACGGCCCCAAAATGGTTGGCAGTGTGATTTGTGATGCTTCGTCCACGATGCACACATCGAAGGAGCGACGATTGAACAGCGCATGATTGGTACCCATGCATGTCGTCGCCACGATTTGCGTGCCCATAAAAGCAGCATCGACCTCGTCGATCGACTTCCTGGGCGCTGCAGCGAGCTGGCAGAACTCCTGCACTTGGTCTTGAATCTTAGCAGGGGATCCCAACCGCAGCACGCTGTTCTTGGGCACGACATCTTTGATTTTGAGAAGGATATTGTCCACTGCCGTGTGCGTGAAAGAAGTCAGGAGGATGGACTTTCTTTCCGCAACAAGGGCGTGGATGATATGTGCGATCGTGGTGGTCTTTCCTGTGCCTGGCATTCCGAGAATGAGGGCATAGTCGTTGGCAGAAAGAACCGCCCGAACTGCGCGATGCTGGTCCTCGTTGATGGATCCGAGCTGAGTCGCCGGACCCGAACCTGTCAGATCCTGTTCAGGCAATGCGCTCAATCCGGGCACATCCGGTGCCTCGTTGAAGATTATCTGGTCACGCAACTTCTTGTGCATCGGATCGGAGCTCATCAAACGGACGAGATTGTTCCGCACCAACGCAAGACCGTTGGAAAATTCGTCCTTGTCCAGACGATAGAGCATCTGCGACCCCCGCTTGCACGTGAGGCCGATCTCACTTGGATCCATACCGCCCGCAGGCATGGAGCCCCGGAACACCTGGTTGTTCACCTCGTGAAAGTCGGCTTCTCTCATCCTCGAATTTCCGAGTTTCCGGTCGACGGCCACGGCTACTTCACTTCGCGTCACTTTTGTGATGTAACCCTTGGCGAGCGCCCACTGACATTGCTCGGAAGAGACGACCACCGGCTCACCGACAGTCAATTGACTGCCTTCGTTGAAATTGCTCATCTGGCTGCTGGTGGATCGCATGAATGAGTACGCGTAGCGGTTGATTCTGCCACCAGAGCCTTCGATGCCATCTACAGTGGCCTGTGTCGTGACACTAGTGTTTGTGAGATCTCGGGCGAGGACCAAATGGCCAAAGCACCTTCCGGCGGCTTCGCGTTCAAAGGAAGACATTGTCCAGAGCTCCTTCATGAGTCGGCTTTGGTCGCTTTCCTCGAACGTAAGGAGTTTGTCCCACTTGGTGAACCAATCCTTGAGTATTTTCGCGTTTCTCATGTCCTTCTCGCACTTGCCTTCGAGCGTGAGGTGTCCGATTGCTTCATTCCAGGTCAGACTGTGACTCTTTCGGTTGTCGTCAACCATTCCTGCGGACTGTGACGTGCCGCCCTCTACCAGCGCATGGTAAACGAAGCACGATTGCTGCGCATAGCAACGACCACACTTGGATGGATTGCGAAGCAGGGTTGGCATACCAGACTCCTCGATGGCCTGAGAAGCTGCAGGCGGACGGATGTCCGTCGCATCATCATCTTTTTGTGTCGGATATCTCGCCCGGAAAATGAATTCAGCGAGCCGGTTACGTTGCTGCAGCATTTGCTTGATCTCATTGAATGGCGGCGCGATGCGTGACATGGACGAGGTTTCCAGGTAATACAGGATACCTGCCTCCACCTCGACATCGTATCGGTCCGAAAGCAGTAGCGTATATAGCGCAGTCTGGGCTCGATGTGCCGCCGAGTGTGTCGTTCGTCCAGTCTTGACTTCGAATGGCACAATGAGTTTCCTGAGGTCCGGTGCGCCGGGACGGCTCGTGGTGGTGGCCTGTACAGTGGCATCAATGTTGCCTTTCAAGCCATACCGAGGGCTCCAGATGTGTTCCTCTATCGCGATGAGCTTGCTGATGCTCATAAACACCTTTTCACCCTGCCGGTCATCCACCGTGCTTCCCGCGCTTGGCTCCGACTTGATGAAAACGCTTGCCCAAGCAGAAATCTCGCCCATCTTAGCTTTGATCTCCTCGACTGCAAGAACACTGTCACGCATGCCGAGTTCCCAAAGTCCTTCCACGTGTACCTGGACGGTCCTCTCCACAATGCCGTCCAAGAAATTCTCATCCCACTGATTCGCGGACAAGCACTGTTGGAAGATTTCGTGTAGAATCTTGCCGTACACCATCGCCTTACTCGTCATCCCGGTTGCCTTGATACGGTCTTGAAGGACGGCCTTGCGCACACAGTCGAATGAATCGGCTACAGTGGTGGCTGATAGCATGTGATCGGGGTGGACAACCAGGAAAGGGCTATCTTGTGCGTCTGAGACCAAGATCTGCCGATAGCGAGTAGAGCCGTTCGCTTGTGTGCCAGCGTGCTCACGTTGAAGTCGAGCGATATGTATGATTGTTTTCGGAGAGACCGGCGTCTCCAGCCATGAGCCACGCAAAGTAATTTGTGCTGTTGCCTTCGTCCGCTCGCTTTCAGCGACAAGCAGCCTTTGCATGATTGATCGCCCCTTTTCGTTTGTAAACTGTTCATCGGCCACGTGCCTGACGACAAATCGTTGCAGACGAGGCGTGGCACTGACAAGCGGGCTTCTGGTACTCGGTGCTGCTCGATGATGAGACTTTCGCGGGCTCTTACGAGGACTTCGCTTCCGTGGAGATTTCTGCACATGTGCATAAGCTATCTATACCAATATATACTCATCGCTCGGGGCAGTGACTGACCCTGTATGCTTGCGTTGCGCTGAACTCTGCCTGCGCCAATGAAGCTTCGTCAATTTCGCCACCGCCGAATTCGTCGTCGTCGTCGTCATCGTCCATGATAGTAGCGGGCTGCTGCACTGGCGGTCTGCCTGGCGCATTGATCACTGCAGGCTGCGATTGTGGTGGTGGTATTGGATATGGAGGAATATCATGCAATGATCTCTGACCAAGGGGTACTTGAGAACAAAGCTCATCCAGATCATCGGCCGTGAGGTCGAAGTCGTCATCGTCGAACTCGCTCTGCCCCTTCTTCGGAGGTGGCGGCAAAGCCACTTGCGGTACTTTAGGCTGGCCGGGAAGTCTTGTTACTGAAGGTCGTTTGTATGCCGGCAAAGGTGCTTTGCTTTGAAGGGTGTATGTGGGAGCTGCTCCAGGATCCAGCGGATCACCGGCCACCCTGGATGGGTCATAACTAACGCCACCCGATTGCGTTCGTTGCATTTGTGGTCTCGGCTTTGATTGAATATGCTCTGCGGGCGCCGCTGGTGGCCTCAAAGCTTGGACAGGTACAAGAGGGCGTCTGGTCCGCAACGGAGTGGTGTTGCCTATCTTTGATCCAGATTCCACTCGTGCATCCGGTAGCGGGCTCGAGCTGGAAGGAACGTCCATGGTAGGGTTGATGACAGGTGTTTCGTCCTGTGCTTGCTCCTGTCTTTGCGAAGCCAAAGTTTCTTGCATCTTCTGGACCATGGTCGCAACCTTGCTCCTCCCGCCAGACTCGATCGCAGTCTGGTCTTGCCACACATTGACGCTTGTGCGGCTGTTTGTGCAGCGCCTTTTGTTCTTGCTGGTTGGCCAGTCATTGCCCGTGCTCGCCCATCGTCGCAGTTTGCCATTCTTGACTGGGGTTTCCAGTGGCCGCGGTGAAGGGTGGAAAAGGAGAGTGCTGATTTCCGGCAGCTTTGAGGCATCACCGGTCTGCTTCCCGTTGGCATACCTCTGCCACAGATCGGCTGCTGGATCTGCTGCCGGCGTCTTCAATGCTGGGGGGGCGCTCCTTTGCGCCGAAGCTGTATGCGGCTGAGATGATGATGCCAGAGCTGCGGGAGACGAACTCTTCGCTCGTCGTCGCTTCTTCCGCGTGGGTGTGAGCGCGTCTGACGAGCTGGTTGGCATCCAGCCTATCTGTTCTTCCGGCGAGCGCGGAACTGGCTCATCGTTCGTGACCTCATCGACATTGCCGATCAAGTCCTCGAAAGGCAAGTGTGCGCCTGGCGTGCATGGGGATGTACTGCCATTGCCGTCGCCCGCCGCCGCCGATGCTGCTGCCCTGTTCGCCTCTGGGGTAAACTCGAATGCCTTCAGTTTTGACTTGGCTTGCGATGTGGCGGGTATGGCTGCTGGGACGGGCACGTGGGCAGGTGCATCGCGCGGCGGCTGTCCCGGATGGTGGTGCTTGTTCCATTGTCCCGGTCTGGGCTGCCCCGAATGGTGGTGCGTGTTCCATTGCCCCGGTCTGGGCTGTCCCGGCCTGGGCTGCTCATCAACATCAGCATGGGCGTACACGGGACGTACCGGCGGTGTGGTATCGCGGCTGACTTGCCCTCCTGTGGTCCTGGTCGAAGAAGCTCTTGGTGCGAGTCGCCATCGAGGCGCGCTCGGGATGTTGAATGTGGAAGCGACGAAGGGACGACGCGACTGGAACTTCGCACGCGTACCCCACCGGCCCTCGGGTCACACTCGGCCCGACTCCGACTCAAGCACGACCCTCCGGAATGCTGAATGAATGTCTACCTCCTGTCTCCCGAGCTCTTATATCTTGAACAAGCTGAAACTACGCGTTGTATGTGTTGGTTACTTGAGCATCTTCTTAGAATGTTCTCTAGCAGTTCTTTAGCCATTGGGAACTGATCTGAACACGCCGTGGACTTTTCTGTCCGGTTCTTGCCAACTGTCTACCTCGTATACACTGGGCTATATCTGCTATAGCTGCAGGTCGGAGGCATCGGAAAAGGCAGATGGAGCAAGAACAATTCTCCCTTCTTGATGAGACGATTGATTAAATATTTTGTTGTTCAGACATTGTGTGTTAATGTGCAAGTTGGTTGTGCCAAGAAAAGTTGTGCCGCTCGCTGGTCTGCACAGCTCAGTGGTCATAACTATACGTTATGCATCTGTACTCTATACAGCTCATATCGACGCCCAGGACAGTCTGCTCCTATATGTCACGAACTTCATATCTACGCTGCGGACAGTCTGCTCCCATACATTACGAACTGATACGAAGTACGAGTCGGATACGAGGAATAATATCTAACTCGCTATTAGCCCAGCCATTACGCTTGGCAGTGTTGCCTGGCGGTTTCAATCGCAGCTTTGTCTTGCACTACTCCTCCCCACATTCAGCCCCGCATAGACGTTCAGTGCCTCAAGACGCCAACAGAACCATCGATGAAGGATTGGTGCGGCTGGGCGAGTCGATGCAATGCGAGCGGTACGACGGGAAATTTCGTCTGCCACAGTGCTTTGCCAGTTGGAATGCTAGCAGTGCAACGCTAGCGATCTTCCTCGGTTCGCCCCATTACTCGTGTGTTCGTCGCGGAGTCGGTAGCTGCCAAGATTGTGATGGTATGTACTTCAAACTCCCTGAGTTAGGAGACACGTCTCGCTCGTGCCTTCTACTCCAGCTTTACAGCTTAATGCGTTGCCACTACCGAAGGATTTTCTTTTGGAGTCTGTGGAGATTCCAAGCGCTACCAACTGTCATCGCCGTATTTCGTAAGCCGGCATCCGCAGTATGCCGAGTCAGTGGTTGGAGACGCATACTAGATCGTCGCGGCTAGGTAGTGCTTAAGGCTGAGTACCAACGATTTGGTCGGGTGGCCTGAGTCTTGTTGTGAAGCGGTTTGGATAGAACAACCGGATGCATCCAACTTGACTGTAGAAGTAAATGTACGACCCCGAGACGATGCGAGGTCGGTGCCAAATACGTAGATCTGGTGCGGATTCAATGGAACCAGATGCTCTTCGGGTCACACACAGATTGAATCTTCACACCGGGGGTGACCCTCTTTTTGTCTTCGCCTTCATGGAGGTGTAAGTCGGAAGGCGTCTAATGCTTGACGTGATAGACTTACATGGCTGGCGAACTTCGTGGGCATGTACACATCGGGTCCATTCAACACCCCCCAGGCTCTTTGTGCCCTGCCAGCTGGTTCTCTGCTCGTCCATCCAGTAACCCCCTTGGCAAGACTAGCGATCGTTAGTAAAAAACAAGCAATTACACAGTGCATCTCAACGATAGTACGAACAGGTCCCTGCCCATCTGTTAAGAAGTGAGTGGTTATTTTCACCCGTTCGGGTACGTGATCTTGTGTAAAGAACGGCAGGTTGTTTCTATAGCATAAGCAGGCCCGGTTCGTCATGCATTCGTTTACAGAGCCCGTGTCCAGTGTAATAATCATACAGCGTTTGTGTACATTGCCGTTGATTCTTGTACGGATAGAATCAGCCCTAATTGTAGTAATATAAGCCTCAGAGCAAACTTACGGTACGAGCATACAAGCTACTATAAGAATAAAAGATTTCGGTTTCATGGCGCTTTGTTATGCACGACTACGTAGCGGCGTGATCGTGAGGATTTTCGTGATAGAGAAATACCTGGCAAGACGCCACCATACTTATATACTACCGAGACTCATGAAAAGAGATAGCGACCAGGTACATCCCAGAACCTGATCTAGAAGCAAATTGAGCTGCCACTCCAGCCATAAATAACTAGTCAATGCAGTCGCCTGGCGATCGAGCGCGGCGGGCTAGTGTCCGGTCACTCCTGTGAGCAAATCGAACGTAATGCGCATGTAGCTCCTCTGCATGTCGCCCGGTCAATGTTGTCTTCAGTGGGGTCTGGAAGCACCGAGGCATCGCCCTCCGATACGAAGCCCCAAAAGATCATCACGAGAAGCCACCGCCTGTAGGGGATTGAGTATATACCTCGCTAGAGATCGAATCGCCCCGAGGGTGCACAGACATTCACACGTTCAGGGTCCTCATTACTCAGGCTGGAACTTCTCCACCAGAACTAAATTCCCGAAGCCAATGGCTAACAGGCGCGATTGGCACCGTGGGTCACTGCGCCATGTCGTCGGACGCTTTGGGCGGCGCGTCTGAGCACAGGAAGAGAGAGCGTCTGCAGACCTGTTCTCGGACCGCTCGATTGACGCCCCGGGATACGATCCAACATCGCTTTTGGTCCGTACCTCGATCGCAGATCTCGGCTCTACCCCGCACGATCCAACCCTGCAGCAAGGCTGGCCCCTCCAAGAAGTCGTGACTCAAGCCTCAGGTCCTTCTGGAATCCCCCAAGTCATGTTCGTGCTGAAACTGCCTACGCGGCACTTGTCCGAACTTCGATCTTAGTTAACTAACTACTGCAAAAAAACAGTCAACCGCAACGCCTTCCCGGGGCCCACTCTCAAAATATCGTGGTTTGACCACCCCGTCGTGATTGTTCAAAGTGACGGTCATGCTCTCAACGTTATCAAAAGCATCGATTAACTGAACTGATGAGGCACCAATGTATGTATCAGCATCGTTGGTGGTGCGACTGTCGTACCTGATGGCGTTTTTCTGTTATTCATTTGGTGCCATTGTGTAGTTGCACTAACTGGAGAGTTTCGTCATGTAACTATAACTAGTTAGTTATCTCTGTATAACTAGTTAACTGGAAGGCCCATGTGAGCTGATCAGGAAGCGTTTCTGCCCAGTTGCCAATTGACTGTCCACACCTCGTGTCCACACCCTATCTACCCCGCGTTCAACTTAGAGTAGTGAACTATTCTCTGTCAGTTCTTGAGCCATTTGGAGCTGATCTGAACGCGTCATGAAATTTTCTGTCCAGTTCTTGCTGACTGACTGTCTACCTCCTACCCACCTTTATTTTAAAGATGAATGTTCCATTGGTTTCGTTGAGACGTCGTCGTCATTGGCTCTCTCAGCATATCCGGCAGCGGAGAATGCACACATACATACAATGCTGCTACTGCTGCTGCTGCTGCTTCATGCTCTTCGACAGGCCGTTGAAAAGCGCTGAAGCCCAACACCCGCTTGAACGCTGTAAAGCAAGCCGAAGATAGTTACCCCATTCCCTGCAAAAATCACCTCAAAAGTTCCCCTCCGCAGAACTTGACTTCGTCATCGCCGCGGGCAATGATCAATCGAAGGCGCCCAAATCCAATGGCACTGAACTGCCTCTGCCCGCTCGATACCTCTTCGGCCCACCGATGAATTCTCTTGGCTTGGGCAGCTGATCATCGCTCTGGAATTTGAACCGGCTGTCCTGCACAGTCACTCTTGATCCGGCACTTCTAGCTCCGGAATCTGCTCGATCGCGCGTCCCGTTGGTCAAAGTGTAAGCGGACGAGTCCATGGTATTCATCCCCGGAGCTGCTCCCAGATGACCTACACTCGCGCCTCCAGCCGTCGGAATGCCGCCCGGTGTGCTTGCTTTCGGCAGCGGAGGAGCAGGGGCGGGAGGAGGGGGTGGTGTTGAAGGTGTAGAATGGTTGCGTGCTCCTGTCATAAGAGGAGGCGGAGGGGCATTTTGAGATGGTCTGATTGGTGCGGATCCTGGGGGCGGAAGTGGCGGTGGAGGAGGTGCAGTCGCGGGCGATGCTGTTCGGATCGCTCCAAAAGCGTTTCGGGCTGCTTGTTCTGCTAAGCTTGTGGATCCGTTCGTCTGAGGAGGTGGAGGCGGTGGCGCGGGAGGCACAGATCGGCCGCTATTGTAGTTGTACGGATCAAACTCGTTGTCATTCCCAGCCACGCTCCCAAGTCGGGATGCTGGCGCAGGAGGAGGCGGAGGGGCATGTGTAGCACCAGGAGGAGAAGGAGTGGGTCTGCTTATTGGAGCTGGTGGAGGTCTTGGCGCACTTCCGGGCATAGGTGGAAGGCGCGGAGGTAGCGTCGACGGCGCAGGACTTGAAGATGGCCTTGAGGAGTCGGTAGTAGGTAGACTGAGCATCGAAACAGACCCAGCTGCTAGTCCAGACGGCTTGCGCGATGCTGGAGGAGGAATCGGTGGCTTTTTGCCTATCGGGGGAGGGGGCTTTGGCTTGTTCTGCGCGATGTCTGGCAGTGAATGTGTGCTCATCGGTCGGAGATTGTTCTTCAGTGCTGCTACCTGTGGCAATGCTGGCGCAGCTCCTGGAGGAAGAGGAGGCGGCGCCGGGCCTGGTCTGGGAGGTGGTTGGCCATTGGGTCTAGGTATTGCTGGTGCTTGGGCCGAGGGGGGGCTCTTTCTCGAAGTCGTCTCTGGATCTGAGTCGTAGATGTTCACGCCTCCACCTCTGCTTTTCAACTTCGGCATACCGCCAGCGAACAATCCCCCTAGCTGAGGAGCGCTCTCCATAGCTGCGCCTGCTGCTGGGTTCGATGTCTGATCGCTGTTACTCCTCGCTCGGCTTGCGCCTGGCGCCGCAGATGGTCGTAGCCCTCCAGGTACTGGCGGCGCGCCTCCTACTGGCGGTCCGCCCGCGTGCTTGGGTTTGTCTAGAATCGGTGCCGATCTGTCGTTGACTACGCCGACTTTCCTGAGTCGCGTGCCCTTTTCAATGTCGCCCAATAACGCTCCCTGGATCAACGCACGTCAGACCAAAACCTCGACTACCGCCGCCAGATCATGCCCATCTCATCTCTCACACGCACCCGTCCTTTCACTTCCGCCTTCGGAGGTCTCGCGGATGCTTTTGGTGCAGGTGGAGCTGGCGGGGGAGCTGGGGGAGGGGGACCTGCGCGCAGGTCAGCAAACACTTTGAGACCTCTTGGATCGCTTGTAGCACATACCGCCGGCCATGCCAGGCACCGGCGGCGGAGGAGGCGGCGGAGGTGGTGCAGGCATCGTGAGCAGCCGTGGCACTGATTGCCGGATGCGCTCGCCCGTGGAAGCTGGTCCTGGCCGTTGACTTCAGGCTGGCAACCACATGTGAGGCGGTGAGGCACAAATCAAAGCCAGCCGGCAGCAAATGGCATGGGATTGCAGGCAGAAAGCGGTGCCTGACGGACGTGAGGCAGACGGTAGGGCTGACTTGACGCGTGCGGTGGCTGAGAAGTGGGACGAACGGCGGCGCTGTGCACTTTCTCGGCAGGCCGAGGGTGCAAACCACCTGCACAGCGGCGGGAATGGAGGTCAGACGGGCGACAGTGTGCTCGGCGTGTCTCTGGCGCGCGACGCGCGTTGCCGTGGCCAGCGCAGTCGCACGGCAATGGACGTCGAGGAGCTGCTCCTCCGACTACTGCGGGAGGGCGCTGTTGCAGGCACGCAGGCCGCCAACGGCGCGTCCGCAGCAGATGCGCAGCCTGGCCACGGCATCAGCGCAGCCGCCGCCGCCGCCACCGCACCAGACTCCCGATGTGAACACGATCCATCATCGCACAGAAGAGCTGTGCAAATCCGTGCTGAGGCCCGAGGATGGCCGGCTGCCCAGCGAAGAGCGCATCCTCTACGTCTTGGAACAGCTCGAATATCTGGCCAGGCTCGTTCTGGACGAAGGCGCAGCCCAGCAATCCGCCAGTCGGCCCACGCCAGCATCCCAGGCCGCGCCAAAGGAGACGGCGACCTCGGCGCTCTTGGGCAGCGTCAACGCCGGAGCCTATCCGGCGTTCATGACCAAGGCGTCCGTCTTGAAGCGCGTGTCAGAACGCGCGCAGGAGATGGTTCGCCATGCAGACGTCTTCATCTCTGCGGCAGTGCTCAAAGCATACGTCCGCCTGCAAAGCCTGCTCCGCCAACCTTCTTCCTTCCCGGATGTCTTCGACCTCTATGCCCGCAAGGCGATCCCCGTGCAGAAGGGCGATCGGATCACGCATGCATCTGCCTCCCCCGGCCAAATCAAGTCCGCTGTTCCCTCTGCCACTGCGGAAGCGGCGTTGAATGCTGCCATCGACGCGCACGACTTACCCCTCGCCATGGACATTGTTTCCACGTCGTACTGCACGCCGGCTTTCAAAAAGGCCAAGGTCTTCAGGCAGGCAGCATTTCCCCTCGTAGGCCTCGGTGTCGCTCCTATCGCGGCCTTGACGTTGAGCAGCACGTTCGCCAATCTACAGCAGACCATGGACACTGGCATGGCCACTGGGATTGCCTTTGCTGGCACCATGACCTATGTTGGTGCAGTCGCAATGACGGGCTATGTCGCTGTCACTACCGCCAACGACCAGATGGATCGCGTGGTCTGGGCCACCGGTGTGCCTCTTTGGGAACGCTGGACAAGAGAAGAGGAACGAGCTGCGATCGACAGAATCGCTGGGGCCTGGGGCTTCAAAGAGCGCCACAAGAGAGGAGAAGAGGAGGGCGAGGAGTGGGAGGCCTTGCGCGAATGGATTGGCTCGAGAGGCATGGTGCTGGACAAGGTCAGCTTGATGGACGGCATGGAGTAGAGCCGCACGGCAGCCTCTGTTGGATGCCAACGGGTAACTAGCATTTCGAGATCGCTAAGTCCAGCCCGCGCATCGGGACGCCCCTCGGCCAGCTCTCGACGCACGCGGAATCAAGCTTACGCATCATGTCGGTGGTACATCATGCACCCACTCAGCGCTCGTGGTGATTTCCAACATCAGAAAGACGTGCGCAACCCGACCACCTTCAGAAATTACCCTTGTCTCTACGCCATCCTACAGTAATTCGTGCAGTGCAGTGCAGGCTGGCGGCCACGACCCGGGCGCTCGGGAGAATGGGCACGGGCCATCATTCAGGCCGTGTCCAGCACGGGGATGAGCCGACGGCATCTTCGAAGCAGAGAGAGAGAGAGATACTTGATATGTTCAGTATGGCGCATGGTGATGTCTCCAGCCCATTGATGCCTATTTCTGTAGAACAAGGGAGGGGCTGCTGCTGATGAAGAACGGGCTGCTGCAGCGCTATACATCCCGTGAGAGCGCTGTCCATATCGCGACTGGAACGCTGTCCATCCACGCGACGAAAACGCTGTCCAAATCGCGACGAGAGCCCTCTTTGTGATCGCGTTATTCCCTTTCGTGATCGCGCTCTTCCCTCTCGTGATCGCGCTCTTCCCTCTCGTGATCGCGCTCTTCCCTCTCGTGATCGCGCTCAGGGTTAGTTGACACTGGGTCGCATTGTCTTGGGATCATTCCACTTGGGCGGTAGACATGGGTACGCGATCACGAAAGGAAGAGCGTCGAGCCTTTCGCGCTTGGACGGAGCTGAAAGCTGCTATGTACTAGCCTTCGTCGGATCGCGGCACGTACCGCTGCTGCTGTGCGGATGCGACGGAAGATCACTCGGGTGAGGCAGCGGATGTGGTCGTATCGCTTGGATGCGTGATGCCCTTCCCGGTCCGTGCGTCGTCGGCCCAGATTTGTGCACCCATTTCGAGCATGTCTGCCGCGGAGTCGAATTGGCCCTCCCATGATGCTAAGATCATGCGACCGAGTGTCAACTGCGACACGGATGGATATTCTCGCCGCGCGAAACGCTGAGTGACGGTTTTGTCCCGGTGATCGGCACCGACATCGTCGTGTGGCCTGCTGCCATGTTCGAGCTCATAAAGCGCCGATCCCAATGCAAACAAATCCGAGCGGACCGTGCTGTCGTCGGAGAAGTCTCGGGGCATAAACCAGCTCGGGTCTTCGAGTCCATTACAGCGCTGGCGGGGAAGACCGAGGGCAGGACATTCGTCACAGCCGGATACGTTGAAATCGCTCAGCCGCGCGTTCATCTCGGAGTCCAGGAGCCATTGATCAAGCCTGATATCAGAGTGTCGGACACCTTTGCTGTGGATGAAGTGGACCGATTCGGTCATTTGCCGGGCCAGGGCCATGTGTTGCAACGTACTTCTTCAAGTCGCCATGACCGTAGTACTCCAACACAATAAAGTCCTTCGTGGGACTTCGGTAGAGGCAATTCGCAATCCGATCATGAGTCCCGAGGATTTGATATACATTGGCCTCGCTCTTCGCTGCTTCGGCATTAGATTGTGTTATCTTCATCTCCCGGGCCCATATGTGGGGGACCTTGATTACGAACTGGCCGAGATGGTACGTGCAAGCGCGGTTCCCATACGCCAAGAGCTCCATCGCAACACTGTCGGCTTGCAAGAGCTCCATATCCGGTGAAGAATAGGTGTTTATCGGCCTGTTGATGGCTATTCAACAGGTTTCGGGATTCAGCGATGGGGGACAACAGGGGAGCCGTTCGTCAGCCAAGGGACAGTGGTCGGATTGATCGTTCGGCACCGTCACGTCCCATCGCTCAACGCCTGTCGAATCCGTCCCCTCACTCCTGTGCTTTCGCGCTTCGTAGCCCAAGGGAGCGCATGACCGCTTGTTGTAGGTGAGGAAGAATCAACAACTGAAGCGAAAGCTCAACGTGGTGTCGCTTGCCGAGCGGTCCATTGCAGAGGCTACTCTCTCTATCTCTCTCTCTTTGGAGGCTGTCGAAATTGTGCACGCTGTCAAGCGCATTCGCATCCAACGCCGCGCTTTCATAAAAGATATCATAACACACATGTCAAGTTCACATGCCACTCATACACTCCCAGAAGTACTCATGTTGAGCAGGCCGCATCCCATGCTCTAAGAAAATGCGACGCTCGACATTGATTCGGCCATCAAAGACGCGTTCTCTCGGCGCACCGCTCCAAACTCTAGGACAGGATCGAAGGCGCGAATCTCCCGGCCACTGCGCCCAGGTTAGCACAGATCATTTCAAAACCTCGTATTGCACATCTCGTCGTTATCATCTGCCAAGTCAGAATTGTTGCTGCTGTGCAATATTAGGCGTGATTGCAGCCAAGGTATGCGAGATCATACTCTGGATGTTCTCCATGCCGTCCGTCTCCAAGGAGTGCATGAGCTCTTCTTGCTGCATCTGCGTGAGACCCTCGCCAAATGCACCCGAATCCATGTCCCAATACGGTGGCACATGTTGCTCGTGCTCAGGCACGTTCGGGTCAAAGTTGCCGTATGCCGGGTAACGCGCGTTGATGGAATCGAATGCTTGGCCGTCATAAGGATATGGAGGTTGCATTGGGACGCCTGCCGGTGGCGCAGAAGCGTAAGTCATCGGAGCTGGTAGCGCGGCGGTCCACCCTGGTACTGTAAGGTCGGGGGTGAATTGCGGCAAAGCATTGAATTGTGCATTCTGGTTATAGGGTTGGTGGTTGTACTGCACATAAGGCACCGAGTCGGAGCTACCATAGCTGGTGCTACTAGTGGATTGGGGTCGCGATTGTGGTGTAGCAGCGCCGAGACTAGCGTCGCGGAGATACGGCACGGGAGGTGGTTCTTGCACACTTCTGTGGGCCTGCTGATTGATGTAGCCAAGGGGCGCCTTGGCCTGCTCAGGTGGTGTCTGCACTGACTGGGGGCTAACCATGGCAGGAGACGTTGTGCGCGATCGGTGGGATGCGTCTGGGAACATCGATCCAGGCGAGTTGGCGTCTGACGGTGTGCATGCTGAGATTGGGATATCGCCTTCCTTGTCGTAGATTTTCATAATTGCCGTGATCAGATTTGAGTATAGCTGCACTGCCGAGGCCACTCCAGGCCATCGCTCCGACGCCATCTGAATCACTTCCATGGCCACTTCAAGATGCCTTTCCACAGCTTCGCGCTTGTATTTGCGCCGCACTTCAACGTAGCTAAGTGTCCAAAGCATGGTATTGATCGCCATGAACACCGACTGCGTGAAGATCCAGGTCAGGTCGACGTTGCGCTTGAGAATCTGCTCCTTCTGCATATATATATTGTATTCGCAAGCATCATAGCACTTCATCGCAGCATCGAGAGAGGGCCGCGGCACCTGTGGTGAAGGTCGGTAGAGGAAGACGATCATGGTGTTGTATCGTCCAATGAACCAGACTTTGTCGAGACCAATGCCCTCGTCTTGTGATGGTGCTGCATCTCTCCATGCCGTGAGTTTAGCTTCCATCCTGATGAACCAGGGGTCGCTGTCGTCGTTCGGCTCCGAGCGCTTGCACTGGTAGAGTTTTCGCCGTATCTCGAGTTGGAGTAATCTCATTTTGTAGAAATGTATCGCCACCCATTTCTTCAGCGTGGGTCGGGGTGCTGCGGGATTTATGCCTTCGGGTGTTATGAATGTGTCGTCGCACGTCTCGAACCAGCCCACATCAATGTGCTCTTGGCTGGTGGCAAGCATGGAGGGACGACCAATTGAATGTGATAGACCATACTCCATGACCATGATACTCCAAAAGATCCGACGTCGCATATCGATTTCCAGGCAGTTGGTCGGTGCATCTCGCTGGCCTCTTGTGATCGTCTTCTCCTCGTTCAATCCGAGAGCTTGCAGCAGACGGACCGCTATGCCCACAACATAGAATATGGCTGTCCTCGTCGGCGTCAAGAGGGAGTATTCGGCCATGAGAGCGAAGCACTGTAGCGTCTGCAGATCCATGGGTTTCACCACACGCTCCATATACGCAAGCGCGGCCAGATAGTAGCTATCGGCCAGGCCTGCGTACTGGGTGTCCATCTTTTGCAAGCTGATGGCGATGACCATGCGGCACACGAAATTTTGGTAGGGCGTAGCTTGCGCTGGGCTCGCGTACACAATCTCGATGTCGCGGTCCAGCGTGGGCTCATGCAAAGCTGGGTACATGGGCTGCACCTTCAACTTGTATAATTGCACGAGTAGGTCGGCCAAGGGACGATTGGGCAGTTCGGTGGCGGCGACATCGCTGATCAAGGGATATACCTTGGACGTCGGCTTGGCCTGCTCCTGTGCATACAACTCTTTGATCTGGCGGGCGCGCTGTTCAGGCACAATGTCGTTGATGCTCTCGGAATGGGTAAACTGCTTGGCTAGCTGCATGACCAAGCGCGTGATGGCGATTCCGCTGGAGGGTCCGAGATACTTTGATTCTTTGGTCTCGTGAACCCTCACCGTCGCCGCTCGCATCATGGCTTCAGCATCCTCGGCTCCGTCCTCGGTGTCCACCTTGTCGAGCTCGCGTTCCAGCTCGCGCACCTTGTGCTGCAGCCACACCACATAATTCCGATTGACAGTGTGGCCTCTGGTGGAGTCGAAGTACTCGCAGATGGAGCTCGTTCGCTCGCACGGCGTGCATCGCGGCAGGCCAGGATCGCATCGTGTTTTGCGCTTCACGCCGCGTCAACACGTCGACTCGGAGCAGGGGGTGCGCACAGTGGAGCACAAGTTACCTGTCGACATCGCGTGCACGCCGTCAAAGTATGGGCTACTCGACCCGAGGGGGCGCCCTCATCTCCAACGTCACTTCTGACTGCCCTGCTGGTGGACGCAGGGTTGGTGGGAGGAACGGCGTGCACCAAGGTCATGGTGCTGGGGCGAGGTGGCACGGCGGCCAGCAGTATGATGCAGCAAGTGGTGGGTGAAGGCAGTATGGGCAATTGCTGCCAGCCTGCCAACCAAGGATGGCGTGGCGTGGTGACACCCCATCGCATTCCTTCCCATACCAGCCTACATGTACCGGTGTACCAGCTTACATCCTGCATGTACACCGGCGGTGAACATACCATACCAGCCTCGCACCAGCCTGCACGTCTCGGGGCATGTCCCAGCCTGCATGTATCGGTGCATGTCCCAGCCTACATGTAACATGTATCGGTGTCGCACTTGCCCCTGGTCTACACAGAAACACTTCCACCGCTCCTGCCCCGCCTCGCCTCTGAGCACCGCCACTGCACTGCCACTGCCCCCCCACGCCCACCGCGCCTGCCGTGCTCCGGTCGGCGCTGCTCTCAGCCAACGAGGCGGTGCGGCGACATTGTTCCCGGCCGACAAGATGACAAGATGGCCGTCGACGAGCTTGATCCAAGCCCTCTGATGCTTCTCGACACCCCCATCCTCAAGGTCTCGCGGTAGGCATCTGCGGGCCTCCTGCTCCGTTCGGCGTCGCCCACTAACCCCATGCCCACCTGACAGGCCGGTTGCGGCGTGCTCGAGATGCCGGAATGCAAAGATCAAGTGCGATGGGAAATTGCCCGCGTGCTCGTCGTGCGAAAAGAATGGCCGAGCGGCAGAGTGCACCAGCACCAACGACCAATTCGCGCGGGGTAAGGAGCGCAGTTATGTCTCGACGCTGGAGACGCGCATCGAGAGGCTCAAGGAGAGGCTCGAAGAGGCCAGAGCCAGGAAGCCGTCGGTGACAGACGTGCCCGAGGACGACGCGCCAACGCGGCCTCCGCCACACCCCCCGCAAGCGCCAACCTCGAACTCCACCAAGGCCATGCGCAGGCGAGAAGTCATGGCCATCGACGATCTGGTCAATGACTTCGGCATCCTGTCCGTCAACGCCACCGCACGAGATTTCTACGGCTTCACCAGCGCAATGTCGTATGCCCGGCTCATTCTGGCGGCATCATCCAAGGAAGCGCTGCCGGAAGGCATGGCACAGCCGCTGCCTGCTCGATACCAGACGACTTCTCTCGTTCAGCATTACCTTGATAATGTCTTCATGCTGCTCCCCGTGTTCGACGAAGCCAGTTTCTACGCCTCGGTCGAGAATGTCTACTCGACACATGTCCATCAAGCAGATCCACACGACCACTTCATGGTGCGAATGGTTCTTGCAATCTCAAGTGCTTCGTCATCGGAGCAGCGAGGCGACCAGAGGTATGTGGAAGCCATAGGCCACGTTTGCGAAGCTTTGAAGCATTCCGAGCACGTGCTCCATCCGGGCCAAATTGCTAGCATACAAGCGCTTGTGCTGCTCACAGAATTCGCAATGCTTGACCCTCGTCACTTCGACGCTTGGGGATTGATCGGCGCAGCCTCGCGTGCTATGGTAGACCTGGGCCTGCACCAAGATCCACCAAAGGGGACCCCAATGCCAAAAGCGAAACTGGAGTTGCGACGCAGGCTTTACCATTGTGTTTACAATCTCGACCGATCTACGTCTCTTGTGCAGACAAGAGCCTTCTCATTTTCCGACGATAGCGCCAAGGTGAAGGTTCCATTCAACAAGCCATCTTCCTCAGCACCCACATCGCCTGCGCCGACTTCGTCCTCGCAGGGTCTTTGGCCTCAGTCCTACAATTGTGCGGCAGAGCTGATCAATCTTCGAAAGTTGCAGTCTGAATGGTACACCGATCTGTTCCAGTCAGACCGCACACGTTGGGAGGAGCCCTATCAATACCTTTGGAACACTTGCGACAAGATGCGTCAATGGTTTGACAAGCTGCCGTCGACCACTCCACCGAACATGCGAGCTTTTTTCGAGCTAGATTTACTCTATTCTTTCGTGTACGTTTTGTCGCCATCACCGAGGGTGCCTTCGGTACACCCGTTTGCACAGAAACTCACGTTCGAGTACTGCATCCGCTATGCGGATCTGATGTTGCGACTCATCAGTGATCCCGCGTACGTGGCGCCCCTTACCTTCTACGACGCTATGAGAGTGTACATGGCCGGCAGGCAGTTCTTGCACGTTCTCCACCACAACACAGAAGGCTTTCTCGCCGGACATGTTCCGCCGCGTCCCGATGTCAAGCCAACCACTTCACCGCCGCCCCCGGTGCCAGCCATGACCCTTCAACCTGGCGAAAGCGTGGTCAGGGCCAACATAGTCCGGAGTCTGCAATGCATCGAGCAGATCACAGAATGCCTCTCACGCTTCGGCATTCGTTGGGGTTACATGAGGTTAGCTGGATTTACGTTCATGCTGAAGCTGTGCTAATCATGTCTTCGCAGCTGGACCCAACGATACCAGTCAGAGACGTCTGCCATGCTTGAAGACCTGAATTCGCGGCTACGTGAGCTTGATGGACCGGCTCGAAGTCAAAGCATGTGGCACCGTGGCTCCACTGGCTCAATGGGCAGCGGCCATGCTGCAAGTATGTCACACGGGTCACCGCAAAGCATTGGTGACAGCGTGGGGCCATATCAGCAGCTCTCTCCGCCCCTTCAGCCAGCGCCAGCATTGGCACATGCACAGGTCCCGCTGCAATCCAGTCCTCCGCCGCAATTCTTCCAGCCTCAATCAGGACAACAGGAATCGCCGCCGCTAGCGCACTGCCATCTACAATTCGCTCAACCAATGCCGCCAACACATCAGCAATTCCACCCGCCCGCGTATACCTTCCATCAGGCTGACACTCCTCACGGCCAGCAACAGCCGTTTTACTTTGTGCAGTCCCACCAGGCACACCCCACGGCACAGTTTTCAAATTGGGGAGGGTATGGCGGAGCAGGTGGAAACCCGTCAACACTGGACGAAGAGAACGCGGTACCTCCTCAGCAATCCTTGGGGCGTTGATGGAACATGAAGAGATGTGCTAAACGAGACCGACAGGTCACTGTTCTCAGACAAATACATGGACATCCTCACCCACAACCACAAACCACCGGATCTACAGGATGGTATCCGGCAAGTGGTGGAACGAGAGCTGATGCTGCTCGATCACCAAGCTCGCTCCTGCCAGTCTTGAGCAGACCGAAAGGTACGGTCCTTCCGCCGCTTACGGGCACAGGTCCGGTATCGAGACGGGCTTCGCGCAGGAACGCCATGCGGAATTCCGCAGTCGACTTTCAAGACTTGCCGCCTCTGCTGCCATATGCGACCGCACCCAGGCTGTTAGAACCGAGCACGAAACCGCCGACCGCGAGGCCTGAAGATAGTGGCGAAACAAGCCATACCGCGGATGACTCCACAAATCCAGTCGGTACGAGCCTGCTACGAGGGCCGAGCCTCGGGCGAAGATGAACAAGCTCTCTAGCGAGCGACGATCTCGTCACGGATTTGGTTCTGAGCCGTGAAAGGAAAATGGACGGCCTTGTTGATACTGTGTGTTGGATGGCAGTATGACCGACCTGCATGCACTGCTTCGATGGAGAAGACCGCTAGGTGGCTATGCACGACGGCATACCAAGTACGACGGCGAGATGGGGACGCTTGACTGACAACAAGTGCCCTTGCTATCCGCGTCCACATTCAACTGCACTCTCTCACCACGCTCGACTCCGCTACGCTCGCTGTACCCTTCTGCTTCGTGCAGCCTCGCATTCAAGCCTTTGGCCCACCGTTTGACAAGCCAACAGAGAAGGGCTGTACGCACGCAGCCCGATGGGATCCACCCTCGGCCCAGACGATAGAACGGCTCCGGGATCGTGGGGAAGAAAGGTGGACTGAGCGCATGCGACCTTGGGGGATGCACCGTCCGCAATGGCAATCCTGGCAGCCCTTGCCACATGTGTGGTCGCTGTTCGAGCATCAGCGGGAAGATGCCGATCGAGAGCTTGGAGGCCTGACATTTCCCGGTGACGTGCTCACTTTCGGGCAGGTCGGGACAAGGGGAGGCAGCAGAAGGAATGGGCAGGGAAGTCAACGGTCAGCGGATGCGGTCAGTCTTCTATCTATCGACAGTGAAAGCCGAGCTGTACTAATATACAACAGTGGTGGCTCTGAGGATGTCATGCTCGACCTGATTGTCCGAGAGCAAGACAAGAACTGTGAGCGGAAGCGGAAGGAGCTGATGATGACGTCTGGCGCTCGGACCACATCACTGCCGAGAGGGTGTCTTGTGCTAGGCAGGAGTGATGCGGAGCTCTTCGGTTCCAGTCAAAGCTGGATGACGGTCTTGGGCAGCGCAGCCTGGACCGAGTACGCAGGGAAGCTAGCGCCATTCCCTGGAGCTGTGGCGGGCGTGCATGTGAAAGTGTGGTGGTCGCGATACTGCAGGCGAGCGCAAGACGTAGGCGTGATCGAGGAGGGCAGAACGGAATTGGAATTGACGGATTCAATCATCCCACATGGCTTTCTTGGCCTGCTCGGCCTCTCTCTTCTTCCTCTCTTCCTCCTCTCTGGCCCGGTCACGCTTTTTGGTTTCCTGCGCCTTGATCGCCCGATCGTACTCGCGCTGTTCTTTGGTGCGCTGCGGAGCTTTCTGGCCCAGGCCAGCGGCGATCAACCGCGACGCGACAGCCGTCGTCTTCTCGGGCCTCTTCTCTCCACCGCCGCGGCTCGACGACGCGTCGGCGGCATTTGCCCAGATCCCGTCGGATGGCAGCGCGCCGAAAGACTGGAGCGAGACGTCTCGGTCTCTCGCGCTGAACGGCGAGGACGGAGTCGGCGGCGGAGCGCCGGGGGGCTCGGCGGTACCGGGTCGTCGTCCTGGCGTCGACGCAGCCTCGTCTTCCGAGCTGATGTTCTCCGCCTTTTCCTCCCACGAGTCCGCCTGCGGCGCGTTCTTCTTCGAGCCGCTGATTTCCAGCCGGCGCAGACGGCATGTCACGTCTTGGGAGGACATCTGCATGCAGGCATGTGAAGGAGCAGGTGTGGAAGAGGCGCCTGTAGCTACTACATAGTTACCTATATATACATCCCCACAGGAAGTGGGAGCCCGGCAGCTCCCCCCCACACACGCGGTCGTCGGTAAAAGTAACGTAGCATCTAATGTTAGTGAACTAGTTAGTTGACTAGTCAGTCATGTAGTTGTCATGGCCCCTGCCTCTCGAAGCGTCCTGGCTTCGTGCAGACGAGTGCCGACACGTCCAACACGCGCGTTCTCGAGCTCGCCATGGAGAGGAGCGTACGACGACACGGTCCAGAATCTGCGCATCGGCAAGCACACGCGTGTCATCTACCAGGGCTTCACCGGACGAGTCGCGACTGGTAATGCACAGGACAGTCTTGCCTACGGCACCAACATTGTTGGTGGTGTCACGCCTGGCAAAGAGGGAGAGCACATTGGCCTCCCTCTTTTGCCCGATCTGAAGCGGGCGGTGGAAGAGCTCAAGCCCGATGCGACGGCCGTCTTTGTGGCCGCACCAGAGTGTGGCCCGGCCATCGAGCAAGCCATCGAAGCAGAGATTCCCCTGATTGTAGCCGTGGCAGAGCACGTCCCCGTGCACGACATGATGAGAGTGAGGCACGAGCGTGAGAAGGTGGTGGAGAAGCCCAGCTGACTTTGCCAGGTCGCCAGCATACTCAAGACACAGTCAAAGTCTCGATTAGTAGGAGCCAATGCCCCTGGGATCATCGCGCCTGTTGGTTTCTGTCGGATTGGTTTCCAGCCTCTGCCCACGTTCGCTCCAGGCCACATTGGTATCGCAGCAAAATCCGGCACACTGTCCTACGAAGCCGTGGCGTCCATCACCCGAGCAGGCCTTGGCCAGAGCTTGGTCATTGGCATGGGCGGTGACATTGTGGCTGGAACAAACCTGGTAGATGCCCTCAAAGTGTTCGACGCAGACCCGGAAACAGAGGGCATCGTGCTTATTGGTGAAGTTGGAGGCCGAGCGGAAGAGGATGCCGCAGCTTGGATCAAGGACTACCTCAAGCGCGAGAAGAATCCGAAGCCAATAGCAGCCTTGGTCGGCGGCAAGTGTGCGAGACCCAACACGATTATGGGACACGCAGGAGCATGGGCTGCTCGAGGCGAGCGGGACTCGCACGGCAAATACAGTCTTCTCCGCGAGGCAGGAGCAATCATGGTCGACCACCCCGAGGACTTTGGTGGCGTCATGAAAACCATCCTGAAGCAGAGCGGCCGCGACCCAAGCAGGATCCAGCCGAGCGCCAGGTCCAACCAGGAGCGGGCGTACCACACTCTTCGCAGGAGCCCGGCTATGCAGCGAGCTGCCCGACGCCCGACAGCTCAGCACGCCCAAGTCCTCCGGCCCCAGCAGGAACAGCCCCGTAGCCTTCACGTTGCTCCTGAGCTGACACCACTCCCACTCTACCCATATCTTTTCAGGGTGAAGGGCCTGGCTCTATCCCTTGACCAGGCCCCGGAGGACAGCTACTACATCGGCATCGTCGTCGATCGCACCGAGCGGTCACCATGCATCGCAGTCGCTCCTCCCGGCGACTTGTCGCAAATCGACTCCCGCGTCAAACGCTTCCCATACGACTACCGAGAAGGTCCATCCCAATGCACCATCGACTCCGCCATCGAACATCTTCAAATGGCCTCCGCCCCACAGACCGCCAGAGAACAAGTCGCGCAACTCATGTTCAATCTCGCAAAAATGTACGTTGAAAAGGAAGCCATCATCCTCTCCGGCAGCTTCTCGACCGGCAGCTCAGGCAACCTCAAACTCCACCAACCTTCCCTCGCCCTCATGTTCGACGACTCCGCCTACCGCACCAAGGGACGACAAGAAGACATCCACCGCCTCCGCCAAAAAGATCAAGAAGTGCCCGAAGAAGTGCAAGCGGAAGAAGGCGGAATGGTGTACGTGAAATTCGAACACGAACCGAACGCCAACGTCGGAACGCTGGTCAACGGGGCCGGCCTCGCCATGAACACGGTCGACGCGCTCCGCCTGCACGGCGGCATCGCCACCAACTTCTTGGACACGGGCGGCAAGGCGACGAGTGAAACGGTGCGGAAATCCTTCCAGCTCATCCTCCAAGACCCCCGCGTCAAGGTCATTTTCGTCAACGTCTTCGGCGGCTTGACCGACGGTGTCATGATCGCCAACGGCATCCTGCTCGCCTTCCAGCACGTGGACATGAAGCACACCCCCGTGGTGGTCAGGATCCGCGGCACGAACGAGGCCGAGGCGCAGAAGATCATCGCCCAGAGCGGCCTGGGCCTGCATGCGTTCGATCGCTTTGAGGATGCCGCGAAGAGGGTCGTCGCGATGGCGAACCGGTAGGTGGTATGTCCTGAGGAACGTGATGACAATGTGATCTGTGTGTGTGTGTATATCCACACATGGATGGGCATTCACGTCTCGAAGATGATTGCGGGCGAGATACAGCAGCTCGGGTGGCGCGTGGCGAGGGTGCGGTGCGCACCGAGGCAAAGGGAGGGAGTGATATGGGGAGAGGTGGGTCGCGTACGGCGATTTTATGCAAACAATACATGTACACCTTTCACTGCTTCGCCGGTCGCGTTTCGGGTCAATGAATGAGAGATTCCGTGCTCCGTCTCCCACGGTCTATGCAGCCTGCGGCTGCCCAAGCTCATCGGCCGGCGCACCACCGTCTGTGCGGTTCGATCGCGCGTGGAGCACGGGCGCAGGTGGGGTTGGTCTCTTGAAGCGCGGCTTCAAAGGCTCCCACGAGTGGGAATTGTAATCGGGCTGGACCTTGCCGCTCTGCTGCAAGCCCCACGGGGTCACGCCCACCATGAGACTGGACTCGAACATGAACGCCATGCTGTCGGCGCCGACCTTGGCCGGTGTCAGGCGCAGGTGGCGGGCGTGTTCGTGGGTCGATGCATCGGGCCCGTGAGCGCTCATGACGTTGTGGAGCGTTGCCCCGGCGGGCTGGAACCCTCCTCCGGTCTTGGCGTCGTACTGTCCGTGGATGAGACCCATGAACTCCGACATGGTGTTTCGGTGGTACCACGGCGGACGGAATGTGTCTTCTGCCACCAGCCATCGCGGGGGGAAGATGACAAAGTCTGCCACGGCGGTTCCGGGGTGGTCGGACTGGGCGGTGAGGACGGTGAAAATGCTGGGGTCGGGGTGGTCGTAGGAGAGCGTGCCGATCGTGTTGAAGCGGCCCAGGTCATACTTGTAAGGATAATAGTTGCCGTGCCACGCAACCACGTCGAATGGGGTGTGGTTCTGCTTTGCGGCGAACAGGCTGCCCGCGAACTTGGCGAAGAGAGTATGCTCGCTTTCCGTATCTTCGTCGAAGTGCGCAACCGGAGCCTGGAAGTCTCGAGCATTGGCAAGTCCGTTTGAACCGATGGGTCCAAGTTCCGGTAGCTGGAAGTGGCCTTGATATAGCTCGAGGAGGAAGCCTCGCACTGGGCCATCGGGCAATGTGACACGATGTCTGATGCCTCGGGGGATGACGCATATCTCGTTGGGCCGGACCAGAATCTTTCCCAGCTCAGTCTGAATGTCCAACGCTCCGTGCTGAGGCACAATGAGCAAGTCGCCATCGGCGCTGTAGAAGGCATGTTTCTCGTCCATGTCCTTGCCTGCGGCGTAGATGATGATGCCCAGGCCACTCTTGACGGAGGGGTCTCCCGCACCAGCAACCAGTCGCGTGCCATAGATCCAGTCTACGGTCTCATCGATATCGAAGGGATCCCATCGAAGCTGATTGGGGATGCGATGCCACCTCGCATCCCGGAGACCACCTGGGTTCAGATCGTATGCCGCACTTTGCCGCGGCTGGAAGGGTGCATGGGCGCTGGCCGGGAGTATTCGGTAGAGCCACGACTGCTGGTTCTCGTGGCGCGGTGCAGTGAAAGCTGTACCTGAAAGCTTCTCGTTGTATAGTCCGTATGCGGGTTTCTGTGGGCTATTGGCTCCAACGGGCAAGGCGCCTTCCACGGCCTCGCTCTCGTGGTAGCATGCGAAGCCGTTCTGGTACTTGTACTTCTCGGGGGTGCTGAACTGTGTGACAGGCATGGTGAGAGCAGGGCCAGAGCTGGATGTGATGGCGGTCCAGCCACTACAAGGCGGTCGATCGCGGTGCTTGTATATGAAAGGACGTGATATGGCGGGGTCAGCCTGATGGAAGCGCTCTCCAGGGCATGATGGAAGCGCTCCCCAGGGCATCGAGGGCTCCCGTCGGGCCTATCATGGCGCCAGCCAAGGGTAGGGCGGAGAGCTCGAGAGAGCTTGATGGACCGTGGCGATCCGGCAGTGCAGAAGGTTGTGGAGAGAGCTCACGCGCGGCTTCATTCCGTCCACAGGGGCGGGTTACCGCTGAGGGGGTCCACAGCGGCGGGTTACCGCTTCCCGTTCCCGTTACAGCCATCACTCCGCCGGGCAAAGCCTGGCTAAAAAAAAAAACCCCGCGCTTCTGGTCCGTCCATCATCACGTGGAAGGTGGAAGGGCGGCCACCATCCCAGTCCCCCGGACCCGCACGCCCTCACTTCGGACCGCTAGCTGACCCGACACGCCGGCTTCGGAGCCGGCTCCCGCATGTGGGTCCGGCTCCCGCATGTGGATCACGCAGCTCGCCGATCACCGGGACGTGCTGGATCGGTCGGTGGATTGCGGAGAGGAGAGTGGGGAGAGCACGAAGGATCACAGCGCCACCGAAACCGGACATCGAGGCCCATCAAGTTAAACGGTATATGTGGTTACAAGGAGCTAGGTATCGTCGCAAAACTGTCATCGGACCTGCCCTCGGTCCTCTCTATGCTGAGATCTGGCCTCTCTCAACAACAAAAAAAAGCCTTCGGAGCCAGTGAGTCGCCCAAAATCTCCCGGAGCCATTTCTTGCTCGACCGTCAAGATGTTATTCCATCACTCCCACCAACGCCAGTCGCCATGCTATTATCAAGACATCTTCCATCTTCTCCACCTCATCCGCTCATCGACTGGTTGGTGCACAGACGCAGGCACCATGTCGCTCCCGTGTCAACCGCGCCCCCTTCGACGTGTGCAAGTGGCCGGATGGCACGGTTGCACGCGTGGCACCTTGGCTTCTCAAACGGGAATCGCATCGCCGAATGGCATTTCACCATCAGCTTGACCACTCCATCTTCATTCAATGCTTGGTGTCATCCTTCTTGGGGCGTGCATCTCCTCTGTCTGGACCATGAGAAAAGGTCGGCGTAGTTGTCGTCGACTGAGATGCAGGGGTAGCACCAGACTCTCGGATCGGATCCTCTCGCACCATGATCTTGTCTTTATCACTAGTGCCAGTATGTGCTTCGACACGATACTCCTTGCTGAGGTCAGACTTTGACCTCTCGCGGCCGAAGCGCAGGCTGTCGCTGTCACCTTCCCGGCGTTCGATTGGCGACCAGCCTCCCGCGATCGAGCCTGCGACGATGCCGGCCATGGCGCCGGCAGCAAATGTTGAGTTGGATCGTGACCGCCCACGACGACGGCGGGAGTCAGGTGTAAGGGGTGCTGGTGAGTGACTATCCTCGCCTTCGACTCGCTCATTCTGAGGTGTCCTCGGCAGGCTAGAGCTGGCCCTGCTTCGGCTGGGACTCCTGCTAAAGGCTTCCTTGGGGTGCGTCATGGCAAATCGTAGCTGGTTTAGGCGACCACCCTTGTACTTTCTCAGCCACGCCAACTCCTCTCTGATGTCGTAGAGGGCATCGTTGAATTGGACTGAAGTCTGAGCTTGATCTTCCTCATCTCCGTGTCTTAATCGCTTCTCTCGGTTCTTGCGCACCCAGTTCTTGATGAAGGGCGGCACCATGGCGGCAGCAAGTTCATCTGGAAAAAGACGGACAGCAACGCCGATCGGCAAGGACAAGGCGCCGAGGACAAGAGCTATGCCCCATTGCGCACCAGTTTGATGCTCTGCATTGAAGGCTGGCCAGCCTCCAACAAAGATGATAAGGGTCTGACCACCGATCATGACCAGGAAGATACCGACGAAGAACCAATTGCGTTGTAAACCCTCAAACACATTGAAGCGGTTATCCAAGCGTCTGTTGTTCAGAGCATTGAATATTTGCATCCAGGTGAACGTGTTGAAGACAAGCGTTTGCAGCTGCCTGTACTCGTGTTCTGTTTTGTAGTTCAAGATGTTTGCGCCAGCAAAGTACAGGACGAGGGTGACGGTGAGCTGATAAATAGCTTGACCAATGATCATTTTCCACATTGTAACAGAGAACAGCGGCGCCGATTTGGGATCTGGTTTCCGATTGAGAATCTCGCGACTCGGCGGGTCGGTCGCAAGAGCCAAGGCTGCCATGGTGTCCATGATGAGGTTGATCCAGAGAAGTTGAACGGCAGTAAGCACAGATTCCTCGTCATCGTTCGAAACCGCGGATACAAAGGCGAGGGCGACAGCGGTGATGTTGACTGTGATCTGAAATTGTAAGAACTTCCTCACAGCGTCGTTGACGGCGCGTCCCCACATGAGCGCCTTGACAATAGATGCAAAGTTGTCGTCCATAAGGATAATGTCAGAAGCCTCTTTCGCAACTTCCGTGCCGGCGATATTCATGGCGAATCCAACATCAGCAGCCTTGAGAGCAGGGGCGTCGTTGGTGCCGTCACCCGTAACAGCAACGGTCTCGCCCATCTCCTTGAGGCGCCTAACCAAGGTACGCTTGTCATCTGGTGACGATCGAGCCAGCACTTGCAGCTGAGGGATGATCTGTCGCTGCTCTTTCTTGCTCATTTTCCTGAACTCGGGGCCTTCAAGTGCTACACCGGCGGGTGTGAAGATGCCGCATTCGGACGCGATGGCTTTTGCAGTCAAGATATTGTCTCCAGTGACCATGCGCGGGACGACGCCTGCAGCGATGCAATCCTTCACCGCCTCCGGTACACCTGTACGGAGAGGATCTTGAATACCGACAATGCTGATAAAGGTCATCTGCTTGCAGATATCCTCAAAAGCAGCCTGTGTACGATCGTCTTCCGGGCGCTTGATGCCGCGTGGCGGCCACGAGTCTCCTTCGAAGTCGCGGTAGATAAATCCAATGGTTCGCAGCGAGCGCGAGGCGTACGCATCGATGAGCTTTTCTAATGTCCTTTTGTTGTTACTCGTCATGCTTATGATCTCTGTACCGCGGGTCGGGTCACGAATGATGGAATGACAGTGGCGGAGCATGATTTCCGAGGCACCTTTGACCAAGAGTCTGTAGCCTTTGCCATCTTTGCGCTTGATGACCATGCCCATGCACTTTCTCCCAGAATCAAAGGGAATCATCTGGACGATCTCAGCTTTGCTGCGTTCGACGCCAACGCGCTCCATGCCCAGATAATCCCGGGCCAAGTCGAGAAGAGCGGTTTCTGTTTTGGAGCCGGTGAATTCAACCTTGCCATCCTGCTCAGATTCGAATGCAGTAGAATTGATGACGATGCTCTCTTTCCACAACTGCTTGACAGGTTCCGCAAGCGTCTTGATGAATTCGGCTACGGCCACACCGTCGACGTCGTCCTGAAGATCATCGTTCGGGTCGGGATCAGCTGTATTATCCTGCCGACCGGCTCGGTTTGAGAACCTGCTAGATGTCCCAACCGTACCAGCAACGACAGTCATGACATTTTGAGTGAGCGTTCCAGTCTTGTCCGAGCAGACAGTGGTAGCATTTCCCATGGTCTCGCAGGAGCGAAGCACGCGGACAAGATTGTTGTCCTTCAACATACGCTTTGTGGCGTAAGCCAAAGAGAGTGTGACAGCTAGTGGGAGGCCTTCCGGTACAGCCACGACGATTATTGTGACGGCTGTGATGAGAATCTTCATGAACTGTTGACCTTTCGCGGCGGGCGAGGAGTGGTCATGGGGCAGTTGCGCCAGGAACTTGATCAGAAGAACCACGAAGAGCAGGAGCGCAGCACTACTACCGAGCTTCGCGATGTATTCAGCCAGATTGTTCAGTTTGACCTGAAGGGGAGTGACCTCGTTGTCATCCTGTAGCGACAGCATAGTCTTCCCGTAGGACGAATTGATGCCAACCGCGGTAACAACCATGCGCCCAACACCCTCGGTGACCTTGGCTCCAGATATCATGAATGGGTCCATCTTCTTCAGAGATTCGTGGGCTTCCATAGCGCGGTAGACCTCATCGGCGGCTGTTTTCTTCATAATGTCGGATTCTCCAGTCGCTGAAGACTCATCGCACTTCACACCGTGACCGGTGACGAAGATGCCGTCGACTGGGAGGATATCACCAGGTTCGATGAGCAGCATGTCACCGACCAGAATCTGTTGAACATCGACTTCCTGCGTCTTGCCAGAGCGCACGACTCTGACATTTCGGGCATCTTTCTTCCTGTTGAGCTTGGCGAATTGTTTCTCCTTTTGCCAATCATTGATGGCTCCAACCATCACGACCACGGTAATCGCGACGATGATGGCCACACCTTCGATCCATTCAACGCCACCAAACGCGACCGCTTGGTAGATCCCTAGCGCCAACGCGATGACGGCGGCCACAGTCAGGACTATCAGAACCTTGTCGTTGTACGCAATCCACATGAGCTGTAGGATGTTCTTGATTTTCTTCTCTGGTAGTCTGTTCTCGTCAAAGATTCGCTTTCGGTCATGGTAGGAACCGGAGACAGCCTGAGCACTTCCCGCCATTTCTGGCTCTTCGGTGACAGTCTTGCCAGCAGACGGACTACCTATTTTCGTAGCATCCTCGAAGGACACGGCACCTTGTAAGTGGTTCTCGTCAATGCTCAGTCCAGCATTTCGGTCTGTTCTCAAGCCCTTTTCCAGACCAACGAGTCCGCCTAGCGCATGAAAAGCGCCCAGGCTCTTCGGATTGAACAACTTTGACATCTGGCCTGGGGTGAATGCGAATGGATTGTTCTCTCGTTCGAAGTCTTCCTGGGTGCCAGGATCAGGTCTGAGTGCTTCCTCGTCTGAGAGGATCGGATGGTCGCCATCGCTGGCCGACTTGCCTAATGCCTTGGATCCATAGGAAGGTGTATGCGTGCTGACATGGGTAAAGTCAGACGTCGACGATGTTTCAGCATCCGTATCGACACTACCTCCTCTGCCTTTACCAGAAGGCACTGACAGGAATCCATACTGCTGACCCCATTGTGAGGGTGATGAGACATTATGGGGACTCGTTGGCCTTGAGTCTCTGCTTTCGAAACTTTGCTTGGCCAGTAGCTCCGGATTATTGACTTGAGGTGTCGTTGACGGTCGTAGGCCAGGGCTCAGGCCACTCCCTCCATTATCATGCGATAGCTCCCTCATTTCAGCATCAGCAGGCCGATCGGCATCGCCTGATATCCGCACGGCAGATGTGTCGATTGTGATCGTTGGTGCTCGTGGTCTCCGCCCAGGGGCAGCGGCCCGTGATGTAGAGGCGCCATCCCGAGGCGCGTGGTGCTCCGCCATTTCTGTGCGTGTGAGACGACGCTACGCTCGCTGCTGTATCCTCAGCCTGACATCCGTCCAGTGTAGCTGATAGTGGCTGTGGCTGATGGGATACGCAGGCGGCCTCGGCTGAAGCGGCAATCCATGCAGTCGGAGTGAATGATCGTCAAGGATATCGGGGGGAACAAGCTGATAAGCTGCTTTCCGGCGGCCAGAAGATGCCGCAGTCGCGTGGGTATGGCAGGGTCAGCGGTATGAGAGGATGGCAGAGAGGCGGTGGGCGGGGGCATGCGAGAGCAGTGGTTGAGGCGGCGTCGAGGGGTGTTGTTGCTTGGATCAATGCAGGACGCAAGCGTGCGGCAGGTGCACTTCCGTCGCGGCAGGTGCACTTGCGTCACGGCGTCGCGGCAGGTGCACTTGCGACGCGGCAGGTGGGGCTGGGAGGAAAGGGGGAGGCGCATGCAATCGGCCGGTAGGACAAGCTCTGGCTAAAACGGGAGAGAGTAAGAAGATGGAGAGGTCTCCGGGCGGCGCGGCGTGGTGGGCGATGGGTTCAGGGAGCAACAGGCTGCATCGTGGCTTGGTGGGTGGCCGTGGTGGTGGACGGTCATTCGTGCGTGGCTACGCCATGGCGCGTGATAGGGCGTGGTGCGGTGGTGAAGGAGAGAGGCCGCCTGGCGCGTAATGATTACATTGGTCAAGGTTGCCGCCCACGCGGAAAGCGTGTGGAAGAAGCTCATCTGGTGCTGATGATTCGCCAAGAGCACTGCCCCAAATGCAAGGATGCACATACCATACTAGCTAAAGCTATTGTCGCCTGGGCGACAGTGGCGAGCATGCTGACGCGAGTGGCGCCCTGCTGGGACAACGCCCTGCATGCCATCGGAACATCGCCCAGCTGTTGCCCAGCTGTTGCCCAGCTGCACGTCGCCACGAAGCCCATGTGGGAACACGTCCACATAGTCCTGTCGCTCCCTCACCTATTCGCCATGTCTAGGGCGCACACGCCAAAACTTGCACCATGTCCTGGCCACTGCGTCTAGTCGGTGGGTCATCGGCCAATCGATATGCGTGCAGCGATGTATGTGGATATTCCAGCTGAAGGAGGATTCGGGGAAATATACCCATCCTCCAAGTGTGCTACGATCTGGAATCGAAGTCCGGTGTGCAAGACTAGCAAAGCTGGGTTGGGGTCGACCGCATCTCCCAATACCCACTAACAACATGCCGGCGGGCGTGTTGATGCTAGAGCCAGAGCATGTGGATGTGTTGCTGAGAAAGACGGGCTTTGCTGGTGCTACGAAGATGTGGTTCGAGGAATTGTTTCATCTTGATCTCCTGGGCGTGGTGATCAAGACGTGCCCTTTCCACAATGCTGCATGCACAAACGCTCTCCATGCGTGCTTCAAGGATCGCCAGCTCCCAAGTCATGCCGGGCTGTTGCTTCATTTGAGTCGGCCTTGTCCTCGTTGAAGTGGAGCTTGAAGCTGATATCACAGTGTGCAGTCACCTGCTGTGTAATCGAAGCCATGTTATCGAGCCACTCTGGTTGTGCACCCGCCAATGAAGATGGGTGTGATCCAGAGTTTTGTCGAACGCTTCGCCAGACTCCGGGCTCAGTCCTCGAAGGCATCATTCAGGTAGTCAATGAAGAGATCGCGGACCCGGCTCTTGCTCAGGGTGTGCTGCCGGTTAAGCTGAATGAATTGCCTTCGAAGCCTTTGCAGCTGCGGTAGAGAAAGAGATCTCGTGGGAAGACTGATGACTTGCTCTGATTCGGGCACGCGCACTTCACCTCCCCCTTCGCCAGCATGATCTTGCTGCCAGCTTGTGATGAGCGCCACCATGTCCGACGTCGTCTTGTCCAGTTCGTAGAGGTAACCTGGCTCGGCTGCTGGTTTCAGCACTGTGGCAGCGTTTGGTCTCACCACTTTCTGTTTGCCGTCTGACCCTATCATGGCTTCCCATATTGCTTCGCTCGGTGATTCTGCATCATCATAGGGAATGACGAAGAGGGGCGCATCCCACCTGCTCATGCCATTCGGCTCCTCGTAGCGGAAGACTAAGTTGTCAAATACTTCTGGGGTGTATCCCGCTGCACTTGAGTCCTTGAGCGCGGACTCATTCATCGCACGGCACTTCTCAGCAGGCGTGCCGACATGCACGACACAGTGGGTGGTCTGGACAGCTTTCGCTTCGCAGTATAGTTGGTACCGGAGGCCCTTGATGTAGTTCATGCCATCGGCGACAACGATGGTATTTCGGGCGAGCACACGCCTGATCGCGGAAGAAAATGCCGCTCTTGCATCTTTCTCTGCTCGAGCTGTGGCGTAGACATCGCGAGACAGCCCCAGACTTTCATCATCGATGTGTACGATCTGGAGTCGCTGGATCTTGGGATCTCGCGATTCGGAGATTTTCCGGGCAAAGTTCTCGATTAGTTGCTGAGAACGGAAGGTCTTGCCACTTTTTGGACAGCCGGAGATGAGTATGAGCTGGTGGATGAAGGGTCAGCAGATGTAATGCATGACACATCGGCCAAGCGTGTGCTGTCCACATACTGGCATAATTGATCACGCGCGAGCTGTTCCGTGTGATAGGGCAGGCAATGCCTTCCTGTGCGAAACGATTTTGGACGACAGAATCTTAGTTGGTATACAAAAGAACCATTCCGAAACGCAAGATCTTGGATACCGCACATTAAGGTTCCGGCAAGCACGGACGCTCGCTACTGTGACACGGGCGCTAGCTAATGTCCTCGCTTCCTGTCGGACAGGCATTGGCATCCTCGCTTATTGTCGGATGCCCCGCAAAAAGGTTCCGGCAAACACGGACGCTAGCCAATGTCCTCGCTTATTGTCGGATACCGAGCATTAAGGTTTCGGCAGACACGGACGCTAGCTAATGTCCTCGCTTATTGTCGGATGCCTCAGATGAAGGTACTGATAGCAGTTTCAGAAAGAGCAGGGATGTCACACTTCCAGAAAACCCATCATGTGATTTCCCCCAGATTTTGCCATGGGCCGTTCCTTTTCTTGGCAAGCACACCACACGCTTCCGAAGTCAGTGCTCCACAATAAGAAGTGGGGAAAGAGAAGATCCTTGGTTCTTCGCGGATCTATTTGCCGGGCCCGGTCTCTCATTCATTTGCCGTCTTTCTCCGGCTGTGGCTCTCCGAGAGTCATGCAAGCCTCGGCGCAACACACAATCTGTACGCACCACAGTGCCTGCCTGCACAGACTCTGTGCCCATGTGTGCTGTCCTGTTCCCGGACATTCATTCCATACAAGCAACACCTCTCAAGCGGCTGGCCCTGCACTTGTCCCGGTACTGCATCCGTCTCGAAACGCGGCATTCACGAGCTTAAATGTGAGAGCGGAAGCAGATCTATAACTGGAACCGGAAATATTAGCACGCCCTCCCCCAGCCTCCCCTCGGTACAACTGTACTTGCTCAGTTTTCCATTGGCCGATCCTCAATCAGCACGATTCGCGCGTCGCAGCACATCATAAGCCCTGCAACAACAACTCACGAGGTATGGACTCGAGGCAGCAGAGACAAGTCTACCAGCAGAGGCCGTCATATCCACAAGTGGCGCAATATTCGTCATCCATACCTTCGACAACATCATCCCTATTCCAGCGCTCGAGCCCATTGTCGTCGTTGTCGACCACAACCTCGTCGACTGCTCCTCAGTCGTCACTCATGTCTCCAGCGTCATCGGCACCTCTGCCATCGCCCTCGGTCGATCAACCGACGAATTACTTCTCGCGAGCGCCTACATCCCATCCCACGCATGCACAGCAACAGCAACGAATACCGCCACAGCAACAGCAGCAACAGCAACCACTAGGCTCGCAATACGTAGGGCAGAGAGGAGACGGATCGGGTCCCCCTGAGACCGCTCCGCTCATATCGAATTTCGGTCTGCTGGCGGAAGCAGCGAAGAGAGCACAGATGGCTTGCTTGTCGAGAGATCTCGGCGATATCGGGCTATGAAAGCGGCAGGCATCTGATGCGATGTGATGATCACAGAAGCATAGGACGTTCCGAGTACACCGCGCGGGGGCTTTTATCATGTCCGCTTTAGTTTGACCCGGAATGCGGCAGGCACCTCTACGGTGGATCTGCATGGATTATGAAGGGCGGTACGAGTTCAGCGTTCTTGACAGTTGTGTGCAGCTTTGGACACGCGGTATGAGAGGCGGTCAGGTGTGCAGGATATGTTAGTAAATGGTGTTGGTGGACCTTGAATATTGTCTGCTATGATAGGGATGCTGAGGCCTCTCAGTAGGGACAGTCGGCGAGGTAGCAAGCTGTCGTTCCATATCTCAACCACATCTTCCACGTCTTCCCCAGGACGCCATGGCCAAGTCGCTTATCTCGTTGTCGGGCATCTGTGCTCATAACGCAGCTGTGTTCCGGGACGCGCACGTTCGCCACGTGCTTAAACTCGGGGGAAGCGGATCAGGAAGTGGATCAGGAGGCAGGCCATCACCTTGCGATGGCGAGTGAAGCTTTCATCCTGTTTGGACGCAGAGTGAAATGGCTATGCTTGATGCAGGGAGCAACCCAGTGGACCCCAGGGGCATCGCATTGTGCATTGGAGCATCAGCGTTCATCACAGCCATCCACTCGACTCGCATCGGTGACAGGGCCATCCGATTACTGATGGTGCATGGTTGTAGCTTACTCAGCCAGCATCGATAACATAGGCCCCAACTGAGGAGGAAGCCGGCGGAACCCTCTGCTCACCTCCGCGTCGAAGCAGAACCACAACTGCACCGCGCCTCCGACAACATTCCGGCTCCGCGCCCCGCCGCTAGCATGTCTTACAATCAGTACTCGGGCTACGGTGGAAACCCCTATGGTGGCGAGCAGCAGAACTCTGGCGCGACTAATCCATATGGCGGCCGGTCAGATGACCCGTATGGCGGAGGCTCCGACAGCCAGCAGACCGTGAGCGCGCGCGCACCAGAGTGCATCGCGACTGCCCAGCACCAACTAACGTCATATCAGGGATTCGGTACAGAGACACGACCAGCGCATGCGACCGAGGACTCCTCCTACAACCAAGCGCCTACACCTGCGATACCCGGCCACGCGCCGCAGGCAGGCCAAAATGTGCAACATGTACAGCCTGGACCGACCGTCATGTCCAACTCAGACTTCTTGTCGCGCGTAGAAGCAGTCAAGGCAGATATTAGGACGCTCACAACGCATGTCGGCCAGATCGCCTCGCTGCACCAGCGCGCGCTTTCCTCGCCGGAGAGCGGCTCGTCGGGTCAATTGGAGTCCATGATTACACAGACGCAGGTGTTGAACACATCGATCAAGGACCAAATCAAGTTCCTGGAGACAGACGCGGCGCGGAGTGTAGACAACCAGGTCAAGAACACCCAAGTGGGCCAGCTGAAGACCAGCTTCACCAAGCAGCTGCAGGAATACCGAGTTGAGGAAGCCAACTACGAGAAGCGGTACCGAGAACAAATTGCGCGACAATACCGGATTGTGAATCCCGAAGCAACCGAGGCAGAAGTGCAAGAGGCGGCGAATGCAGACTGGGCCAATGAGGGCGTCTTCCAGACTGCGGTAAGTAGGGCGTGAAGGAAGGCCAATCGACAATCGCTAAACCCAAGTCTAGCTCAAAACGAATCGATCGGCGACTGCGAATACTGTTCTTGGTGCCGTACGAGCACGCCACAATGACATCCAGAAGATCGAGAAGACCCTGATGGAACTGAACCAGCTCATGGAAGACTTGGCAACCGCGGTTGTGCTTCAAGACCAGCCGATTCAGCAAGCCGAGCAGCACACCGACAATGTCAAGCACGACACCGAAGCCGGAAACGTGCAACTGGACAAAGGGATTGAGTCCGCACGAAGGGCGCGAAAGCTGAAATGGTGGTGTTTCTGGATCGTCTTGGCCATCATCGTCATCCTGGGTCTTGTCCTAGGCTTGTATTTTGGCTTGAAAAAAAATTAGCGGCAATGCATTTGGAGGCATTTGCGAGTGAAGAAATGAAGAGTGGGGGACAGGGGGGACAGAAGCTTCCTTACACGTTTGCTTGGTGGGGAGGCTTTTACCTTTGCCTTAAATTGGGTATCAACACACATCCCGACGATTATACCCAGGGAAGAAGAAGAGGAGAAGGGAAGAAAAGAAGCCCGAGCCCCTTTTTTTGATGGTGGTAATGGAAAAGGAAAGGGAAATGTCGGGCGGATTGAAAGAGGCGGGTGAGAGGTGGGGAGCCGGGAAGAAATATCGTGCACTTCCCCAAGCTGTTTTCTGGTTCATCGTCGTCATTTTCGTCATCATCGTCATCATCATCATTGCCTTTGTACAGTGCTCTTCTATAGATCACCGCTTGTGTATAAGCCTCATCATAATATAACTGACTACTAGAATGATTTCGCTTCAAATTGGCATCACAAATGCATTCCGTTCCAGCCGAAAATGCTCGTCCATAGCACCAAATCGCTTGGGCCAGATTCTGTGGGGCGGTAGATGCTCGCTCGCTCGCTCTGCGCTGAAAATGTGCAATGCGGTTCCGGAAAGCTGTGGTCAATGGAGCGTGAGATGCCTGCTCATGGTACCAGGGTTCTCCCTCTTATGGGCTTCGTTCAACGCATTCCAAGCCATCTTCGCATCCCATCCCCCTAGCGGGGAAGACCCTAGCGGGGGAGATTTTGTGTCCTTGTCGGCGCGACTGTCAAATTCTTTCGCTTTTTTTTCGGCTTCTACGAGCCATTCCTCCCAGACTTTGGTCCGAGGAGCTGCGGCGCCGGTCTTGACCCAATTGGTGGATTTTGTGAGCAAGATTGCCTTCCACAGTGCTTCGGTAAAGTTCGCACTTTCCCGCCTGCCTTCGACGTCTTGTTCTTCGACCTCGTAGCACGAGAGATCCCAGTTGTAGCGCTGAGGGAGTCCGGCGGCGATCCAGTGGACTATGTTGATGATGATGTATCCGCCGGCCCACGCGAATTGGAGTTGGAGTTTGGCGTTGGAGAGAAACACAATTCCCAACATGAGCAAGATGGTGCCGAGTAAGGATAGCATACGGTAGACCAGGGGATTCTGGATGCCGTATTCGATTTCTTCGGGAGCAAAGTAGAGTTCTCGGGCTACGTCCTCTCCGCAAAGCACGACCAGGTAGCTGCCGTTGGGGTAAAGAATGACAGCATCGCCTGGAGGCGGGTTGCTCCCTTTTGTCATTTGTCCTAGTCGAGGTGACCATTTATTTATGATGCCGACTACCGTTGAGAGACTTGCGAGGGCGATGGTTGCGAGAATCGACATGCCATCGCCGAGCATGATGGATACTGCGAAGAGAATGATAGCTTCCAGAAATCCAATGAGAGCAACCCAAGTATGTGGACCAGTCGCTTTAGCCTTGATGGGTGATGAAACCATCTGCGGAGTTTTATTGGAGGCCTTCTCGGCCTGTGTGATGTCCATTCGTTTTGGGGAGTCATTCGGCTTCTTCTGCACCTTGACGCAGCGGACTGCGAAGGCTGGCATTTGCTCTTCACTGCGTGTGGTCAGTAGGGCAAAAGATGGCATGATAGGTGGAATAGGTACAACAAGAGATTTGCAACGTGGTGAAGGCTGTCTTTAAAATTTCCAGAGTGCACAGCAATCACTTTGGCGATTACAGGAGGTAGAGTTGTTGGCCGTGTCGTTCTGATCAGTGCTTGAGGTGCAGGCAAGAGGCGTGGAAGGTAGAAGAGTCTGGAGAGTGCACCGACTTGGGCATTCGCCAAAACAGCACCCTCACCCATACCCTCACCCAGCACAGCGAGCAAACCGACAATGTCAAGCTGGACATCTCCAAACCCATGCCACTGCCACCAGATATCCCAGTTGGGCTTTCCGGGTATGGCGACCGTGATGTTGTTGTTCCCACCCATGCTGAGTGTGGAACTTATAGACCTGGGGGGAGTAGCACAAGGCAGGAAGCTGAGCGAAAGGCAGAGAAAAGGCTCTGCGCTCAGTAGGCAGCTGTTGATGCGCCGGGTCCCCGCCTCTGCCGCCGAATCTCTGCGCTCAGTATGCAGATGTTGATGCGCTGGGTCCCCGCCTGCGCCTCCGCAAGAAGCCGAGCAAGAGGTGGCGCAGCGAACTCCAACCAGGGAAGAAGCTGGGCTGTAGGCAGAGGTGTGTCTGTAACATTCCAAGAAGCAATGGTCAAGGTGTTCCAGCAGCCTAAGACACGGAAATGCTGTCGGTCGTCTCGGTCGTCTCCATTATCGTTAGCACAGCCTGAATGCTGACAGGAAAGGTATGGTGCATTCATGCTGCTGATGCTCTGATGCTCTGATGCTCTGATGCTCTGATGCTCTGATGCTCTGATGCTCTGATGCTCTGATGCTCTGATGCTCTGATGCTCACATGTCCTAGATCAAAGCGTCGCGGGAAAGCAGCATGGCGGACGCAGAAGACGCACTGGAGTCGCTGCAGAGGAGGCTCGAAGATTCCGACACGTCACCTGAATTCGCACGATACAAGACGCATCGTCAAAAGGTGCTGGATGCAGAGCGGAAGCACGCGTGGAACCAACGGAAATCGAGGCCAACGGCATTGTGCAGGCCGTGCGCGAAAACGAGCGTCTGGACAAGACGCTCTTTGGCGAAGAAGCCGGCGAAGATGTGCCTGCAGCCAAACTGCGCGACCTTGGAGGCCGATTCCTCGTCAACCGGGATCGTATCAGGCGCAGCAGGCTGTTCGATATTGCCAAGCGCATGCCCAAAGGTGCCCATCTACACCACTTCAACTCGGAGCTACCTCCCGAGAGGCTCATGCCGCATGCCCGAAAGCTTGTGGAAACCATGTACATCCGAAGCACACGTCCATTGAACACAGGCAGGAACTTCGATGAGGCCGAAATCGTCTTTGGTGTGCTTCCCAGCAGCACTCCAGAATACGATCTGTTCTCTGCACACTACTCCGTTGGCGACAAGGCGAATAAGGATTACAGCAAATCATGGATGAGATGGGCCAACTTTCGTTCAGCATTTCCCCAGCGCGTGGCACTGGACAACATCACGCATGAAGTGGCGTGGGTCGGTCAACCCCCTCGATGCCCTGTGCCCTCGGCGGTCGAATATCTCGACAATGCTGAGCGCTGGGCGAGAGAGAAGATGATTGTTACGACACGGCGCGCCTACCACGATCGGCAGACGACCAACGGTGCCTGGGCATGCTTCAACCAGGGCACACGCGCCTTCAAAGGACTGCTAAGTTACGAGAGCGTCTACCGCTGGTACATTGGACAAATGATCCAAAGTATGATCGATGATAAGATCATGTATGCCGAACTCCGCCCGATGCTCTTGGATAAGACTATCCCTTCCGATGACGGACTGAGGAAATTGGACCATAACGCACAAATGACGATCGTCTGTGAGGAAATCAAGCGAAAGCGCCAAGAGCTGGCCGCTGACGACAAAGAGCACCTTTTCCCATTTGGCCTCGGGATCATCTACAGCACTCCCCGGAGCATCCCGCGCGATCTGATGAAGAAAGAGTTGGGCAACTGTCTCAAGCTCAAGCTTGACTTCCCCGACCTAATCTGTGGCTTCGACCTCGTTGGTGCGGAGGATCGGAAGAACCCCATAGGGTTTTATGCCGATCTGCTGGTCGCCTTTGCCGACGTATGCAAGGAGCGCGGACTCAGCATACCTTTCATGTTCCACGTTGGCGAGACGCTGCTCGATACTGGTGGCTCTCAGGACCCAGAGAACAGTAATCTGTACGATGCTTTTCTCCTGCACTCCAAGCGGATCGGTCATGGCTATGCGCTGCTCAAGCGCCCGGCTCTCGTGCAATCGTACAAGGATCGACAGATATGCCTCGAGGTCTGCCCCACATCGAACGAGCTACTCCATCTATGCGGGAATGTTCGGCAGCACATCTTGCCCGAACTCTTGGCCGCAGGCTTGCAGTGCACGGTCAATGCAGACAACCCCAGTCTCTTCAGCAACTCTCTATCCTACGAGTTCTACCAGGTCATGGTTGGCGACCCCAAAATGAACCTCCATGGCTGGAAGCAGCTTGCCGAGTGGAGCATTGAGCATGCTTGCTTGGATCGAGAGCAGCAGAGACATGCGAGGAACATTTTCTCTCGTCAGTGGGAGGACTTCTGCCGCTGGATAGTCGGTAGCTATGGCCAGGAAATGCGCGGTTCTCCTCGAGAGCAATCATGAAAGCAACACGATCGATGGGACTGTGCTTCACAGGAGTTACGCCTCCACAGCTGCTGCTCGCTAGACCGGTCGAGAACACGGTCGACAGCAAGGGCAACATCTGGTTCTCGATACTCCTCCAAAACACACTCAACTACCTCACACCATCGAGCAGCAAGACCAGGACGTCAGCCTTTTCCCATCTTTTCTGCCACGCCTGCCGCACGCCGGGGACATTGCTATGCGCTATGAGCCTAGCGACGACCTCATGTGGTTTACCGAGCCGGGCAACAACAAGGTGGAGGGTACCAGATGTAGGAGCCTTGATCCGTCTCGTCCATCAGCGCAGTTCTTTCTTCATGGGCAGCACGTTCGCAGTCACGACATCTTCTGCTGCGTGTAGAAGAGCCTCAGATCGCTTATCATTGCGATGTAGTCGTCAGGGCCTGCATCACACTTGGATATGTCGGGTATGATGTGTTCCAGGGCTTGGATGATGTACTTGACATCGCTGTGCAAGTCGGGCGCGCGTCGAACCACAGTGATCCAATTCCAATTGCGGTCGATCTTCCAGCTGTCACGCTTCCTCGGTCGATATATCGATATGGCAATGGCTCCTCGAGAAGAATGCCTGTTGGCGAAAGGCATGTATCGGATCCAGCTACGTGGGTGATTGTCGTCAATCAGCGGGTATTTCCGTATCGAGATGGCTGGCCGGGACGGAAGACTTACAGCGTCAGACGACGCATGATGGAGAGATAGGCGGCGTTGGCCCTGAGCCAGTTGAACGCGTCGTCGCTTTTGGGGCTTTCGGTGTGCAGAACGAAGTCGTTACATTCGTAATACAGCGGCAGACTCTCAGCCCTCACTTGCCGGCTGACGCGAGTCAGCGCTGGCTGGATGGCGGGAGTATAGTACTCTCGCTGGAACGAGTCCAATGTGAACGTGACGACCTGCTCGGCCGTGACGACATATTCGTAAATGGCGCTGCGGATCTCAGCTGGCAGACGCGATAGCGTGGAGGTGGAGGGAGACATGGCGTCGTGCAAGAGACGTTATGTCACTACGGGAAGCGCAGATCTTCTTCCATCTTCGCTGACGTGCCCACCCATGATGACACCGTGCATTGTTCCGAGCCGAGCCTTCCGAGCTCCGCCGCCAGCGACCTTGCCCGCTCGGACACGCAAAGCGTGGATGCTACAGCCAAACATGGAAGAGATCGATATCGCGTCCTTCGCATCGAGTCAGCTGGTGCTGCTGGACCACGAGCGACAGGCTGAAGTTCACGAGACGCAGTTGTGGACCTCAACGCACGCGCCTTGCACGCTGCAACGCGCCGGGCTCGCACTGCTGAATCTCGCCGTCTCATCGCAAAGAACGGGGTTTGGTGGCAAGACCCTCCTGGAACTCGGTCCAGATCCAGCTGTGTCAAACTCCGCCAACCTCCCTGAACATGGACTTCGTGTTGGAGATATCTGTGCCGTATCTGAGCAGCCAAAGGGTGGTGAGAAGAAGAGAGACCGAGAGAGTCTGGAGCACAAGGGCGTGCAAGGAGTTGTCACCAGCGCGCGCAAGACATCCATCACTGTAGCCCTCGACAAGCAGGATGCCGATGTTCCTGCTGGAAAGTTGTGGCTGTGAGTCCGGCCATAGGGAGGTAAGTGAGGACGTGATACTGATTCCTTCGGTTGGTGCAGTGTGAAGCTCGCAAACGACGTGACCTACAAGCGCCTCAGCCAGACCATGCTTCGTCTGCAGAAGTTGCCGCCTGCGGAACACAGCGCGCTGATCCAAGTTCTCTTTGGTCGATCTTCCCCAGCCCCGATTTCTGATCCTGACCTCAGAGCGAAAATCGAGTGGAAAGATGCGAACTTGAACGACAGTCAGAAGGAAGCGATCCACTTCGCCCTTGCATCGCGCGAGATCACGCTGATCCATGGTCCGCCGGGGACTGGCAAGACCCATACCTTGATCGAGCTGATTCTCCAGCTGCTTCAGCGGAAACTACGACTTTTAGTATGTGGTCCCAGCAATATCAGTGTTGATAACATTGTGGAACGGCTGGCGCCGCACAAGGTCTCAGATGCCGAGAATGCCGAGAATGACGCCGCCGACCTGGACGTGGCTCGGAAGACTCCAAGTGGGGATAGAAAGACGACCAAGGAGGATGATGTGCATCTTGGAACGAGCCGAGGCCCTCATCGTTCGTGATCACATCATGGATCTTGTCGTTTCCGGTGTCAAAGCAGAAGACATTGCTGTCGTCACGCCATATAACGCGCAGCTGGCCCTTCTCTCGCAAATGCTCAAAGAGCAGGTGCCGGGCCTGGAGCTGGGCAGCGTGGACGGTTTCCAAGGCCGTGAAAAGGAGGCAGTCATCATAAGCCTAGTGCGCAGCAACCCGGACCATGACGTTGGGTTTCTAAGCGAAAAGCGGCGCTTGAATGGTAAGCTATGAGTGCTTGAGAGCGATCTTGGGAACCGCGCTGACACGATGCGCACAGTGGCGATGACCCGGGCGAAGCGACATTTGTGCGTAATCGGCGACTCGGAAACAATCCGCAGAGGCAGTAGATTCCTGAAAGCATGGGTGCTATTTCTCGAGGAAAACGCAGACCTTCGATACCCGAACCTCTCGGACTTCTCCCAGGCCGACTGAGGCATGTTCGTCGGGCTCCAAGTCATACGACGAATCGGCTTCGCCAGCAACCTGACATCCAACGGCGGTGGTCGATGCCTAAGTTCCGGCACACCGTTGAATCAGTGCCAACTTGCTGCAGTCAATGTGGTCATGAATGAAGACCAGTCCGAAGAAGACGTCTGCTTGATCTGCAGAGCCGGGATCAAAGATCAATTTCTGCAGGGTCCAGGCCAATCGATCCGTCAAGTACCGTCCGTGGCATACTTGCCCGCTTCCATCTTCAGCTGGAAGCTTGCCCTCCCTAGCTCATCCTTCTTTTAGACTTAGTGCTGACGAAAGCCATGGCTTACTGGCAGCTGTCGCCTGCGCTACACACTCTAAGCAAGTGAATGTTGCGAGAGGCTCTCATCGATCGACCCGAGACACACTCAATACTGTCTTTGATCACTCTGGCCTCGGGCCGCCCTTATAATGATTGCCCAGGTTCGGCGTGGCTGAGCTTTCCACCAAGCCTCTCATGTTGAACCCTTCTTTAATCGTAGCAGTCGTTCGTCACAGGTGCACACCAGCCTCGTCGTCGTCACCCAGCTGCGCCTCCAGCTGCCTTCTCAGCTCCTCGTCGTTCAGCCTGCCGCTCGCTGCTGGGTCAGGCGCGGGTCTGCCACTCGCTTCGCCATCCGTCTCGGCATGCCCGTTCACCTTTGGCTCCTCCTTCTCAGCATGTCCAGTCCACAGCAATCCCCTGCTCTCCACTTCCAACTTGCACAAATCCACTCGCTGTTCCATCCTCTGGATGACCACGTCGTTCTCCGCGATCGCTTCCTGACACACATCATCGCCCTCGTCCGCGAAGTCCTTCATCTGTGCGTTGGAGTCGAGCAGATGTGAGATGCTGTTCCGCAGTTCCGATGCTTTGGCGTACAGAGCATCGACTGGCAGGTCTTTGATGGCGAGAGCGAACATCGCTGGGCTGATCGGGGTCGAGGTGGAAGACATGGTGTCGAATGGTAGCAGGTTGTCGATTTCAGATGGGTTTGGTGCGGCGGTGTTCTGGGTCGCAGTGCTGTTGTTCGCGTTCGTCGCTGCATAGAGTTCGAGCCACGGGGGCAGAGGCGAAGGCATCGGTCGTTGTGGAATGAAGCGGTTGGAGTGATGATATGTTTATTTATTGTACCCCAGGACCCTGCGAGCGACGGGGCTGGAGTGCGTGGCACTCCCGAGTGGTGGCCGCAGACTCGCGGCCATTCCTGGGCCGTCATCAGCTGCTGCTCGACCAGACTGGGGAGAGCGAAAGTGAGCGAAGCAGTCGGCTTCAAAGATGACCAATGTTTGGACATCGGTAGCAGTAAGGGCGCTCAGCGCCGCGCCAACGATTCGAGCGAAACGCGTCCTGGAAGTGTTCAATGGACATGCGACATCGCAGACAACGCGTCACCTCGCACACAGGTCAACCCGGGGCCGCATTTCGCATGCAAATGGCGACCGCAAGCACATGTTCGATGGGCACAAGACTGCATTCTCCACATCCTCCTGTCTAGCAGCGAGGCCGAAGAAAGCTGCTCCGGAGAACAGGCCTACGAGACCTCCAGCGCAAAAGAAGGCGGAGACGGCACAGAACGCCAGTCGAAATGCTGCAAAGCTTCAGCCTGCCCAGACAGTCGCATCACATACCGAAGGACTGCCAGCTGGGAACGATACAGAACAGCTCACATGGCGCGACTATGATCCTGCGGGTGGGATGCCCCTACCAGGAGGAGAACGGACGCACGCACAGATCAATGCCATATTCCAAGACGAAAAGATCGATGTGGATACAGGAAACTACATCCTGAGCGTCATGCATTGGCGGCGCATGTCTGGCGCGCTGATCGATGTGGGTTTGGACATGCCCAAGAATTCTGCCGTGACCCCGGAGCAGGCACGGAAAGGTCTCGAGTATGTGAGATCCATCATGCCGCGCATCGATGAAGTTGCAAATGGTCAAGTCTGGGCAGAAGAAGAGCAACAGCGGCTGCGGGAAGAAATTCAAGCACGTGCTGTGAAGCTTGGTCTCTACAAAGCTCAAGAGGGCGCCGAAGTCGAAGCAGGAGTTGGACCCGAGCCTCTTCCGGAAGAAGAGCAACAGGGTACTCCGGAAGGTCGCGCAAGAACGGGAGAAAGTGTCTTGGTACAGGTTCGCAAAGCTAACGAGTCCGCTTTCGAGATATGGAAAGCAGAGAAAGAGCGCAGAGAAACACAGATGCAGGAGGCTGCGATCATCAAAGCCCGCGGGCCTTTGGAGCTCGCAGGCGGCGTCATGCCCGTGGTGCACAGCGTCCAAGTCACGACTCAAGTCCAAGGTCCGCTTGGGCTCAAGTTCAATCTGCCCAAGACCATCAACATTGGTCCGCCACGCGCTGGTGCCTCGCTTGCGCCTGTTGAACGTAAGCCGTGGGTCAAGTACTACGAGGAGCAAGCGACTATCATCAAGGACAACGCCATCCCGCAAATGAGCACTTTCAAGCGCATCGCTCCTTCGTTCTTGCTTTTGTTTGCCGTACTGGCAGGCTGTTACTACCTGAGCGAGAACTACACTCCACCTCCCAAGTCAGCTCGTGTCTGGCCAGAAACGCCTCCAGCTGCCGCGACACTGTACGCGATCACCGGCCTTCTCGTGGCAACCTTCTTCATGGGTCGCATCCCTCCGCTTTGGAGAATGTACAGCAAGTACATGACAGTCGTGCCTGCTTATCCGTACGCCTTAAGCATCATTGGTGCTACATTCAGACACGATACGGTCGCTCATTTAGCGTCCAACCTCGTGTCCTTGTGGCTCTTTGGTCTCATGCTTCACGACGACGTCGGCCGCGGTACGTTCCTGGCAATCTATCTTGCCTCGGGCACTTTTGGCGCTTTCTCGAGCTTGATTTACAATGTCGGCATCAAGCAGTGGATGGCATACATATTTGGTGCTTCTGGAGCCGTTTTAGGCGTTGCCGCTGCGGCATGCACCCTGCATCCGAACCGAACATTAACCCTTTTCGGCTACGATGTTCCCATCGCTGCATGGGTCTTTTTAGCACTGTTTGGTGGCAGTGAAGCCCTCGCTGCGATCACCCGCGCGAAGACAATCATTGACCACGCGGGGCATCTTGGTGGTATTGCGATGGGCATCGTCGCTGCTGGAGCTCTGAGGATGCGGACCAGCCAGCAGCAGTCTACCGCCACGCAGCAAGTTGACACGTTGAGCTCGGCCGCGAGCACGGCTGGATCAGACGTCGAAAAGACGCCTCCGCCAGAGCGAGAGATGGCATGAGCTTCCACCTGCAATTGTACGTGAAATCCTGTTTGGCATACCCCAAGTTGAGCTTCATCACTCGGCGATGCGGCAGAGCCCCAGACGCTTAGTACCGTCGCCAGACCAAATAGCCAATATGGTGGCAAATCAATACGACGGCGCCTGCTACCATTCTGAGACACGAACGAGCCCGCGACCAGAATCAGAGCTTGGAGTTTATGTACCAATGCATACGCTTTGCTTGACTTCCAAGTGAAGCTTCGCCAGATCTGGACTGTTCGATCTTGGCCATGTTCTGCATCACTCAAAGCACACAACAGGCCACTGTGATTTAAGCTTCCCTTGGAGCCAATATTGCTCCAACATCACAGGACAAAGGATAGCATCTTCACACGGACGCTAAGTAGAGCGATGCTCAAGCGGCCTGGAATATTGACCATCCGAAGCTCGGAAAATATCATCGTCCACGTGCGAATATGCCGGCACAGAAAATATATTTCGCAAATTTCCATATTCAGAGGGTGCGAGACTCGGACGGTTGGCGGCTCAGCCTGACCGGGTTTTCCGGAGATTCATGTCAAAATCTTGCTTTGCATCATGCGCACGATGATTGACACAGATCCAGACTGCTGGATCCATCTCTCGCTCATCGTATCTTCAAGGTATGAGCCTCACAACGATGAACATCCGATTCAGCCGTGGTTGCACACGTAGGACCATGAATTGACATGGACTGGGATCGACGTGACGAAATCGCCAATCGGGTCCAACACGAAGACGGCTCGGGCAAAATCACCGTCAGAACATGCACCATCACAACAGGACTTGGACGCGATTATTCTTGAGATTGTGGGTGTTTGGAACTTGAAGTGGCGGAGTTGGTCGTCGTGTGAGAGTTGACGTGTATGCGAGGGTTTCGACCGAGGCTGTCTCTTGTGCTATGGCGAGCAGACTTGCCCCCGTATGGATTACAGATAGCGGACGTTGAGATCCCATCGGGAGTGAGCCTCAGAAGCACAGGAACTGCCACTTTGTTTTGGCGCATTGGCACTTATCGCCATTCGACAGTTCATCGCGGGAGGACCATCTCCATCGTCCCACTTCACCCGGAACCTTCTATCATCTCTCATGCCACATCTTGATCTCTTGCCCTGCCCCTACTCGGCAATAGCCTTCACGTGGGTTATGACGTTGCCTTTGGTGGCCCGACTGTAAGGACAGGCCCGCTTCGTCGCGTCCACAACCTTGTCCAAATCCGCTTGACTGATGCCCTTGGCTCTGACGACCATGTCCACCCTGATGCCCAAATCCAGCGGCTTCACCGTCCCGATCATGTGGACCTTGGTCTCCAGAGCCGTGTGCTCGGGCAACGTGATCTTCAGGCCGGGAGCCACCGCGGCCATGGCGCCTTGGAAGCAGGCTCCGTAGCCGGCGGCGAAGAGTTCTTCGGGGTTGGTGCCGTTGCTGTAGTAGCAGCGCACGCCGCCCGAGTCAGCGGTCGCGTGACGGTCTGCAACGCTGTCGATCGTTCCCTTACCCTTGGCCGCCCATGTCCTTGGGCATGTCGAGGTGGAGATCGAGCTTGTCGGATTTGACATGGCCGTTGGCGCGACCTCCGGTGACGCTGGCGCGAGCTGTGTAAAGCACGGGTGCGGTTTCGATGTTGAGGAATCGTGCGTGCTGCGGTGTGGTGCGGATCGCGAGGCGTGGTGCGGCGGCGCGCAGGAGAGGGCGGACGGACGCCATTGTGCTTGGATGTGGTGAGTGATGGTTGTTGGTACAGAGCGTTGGTGGCTCTTTGAGCTCCCGGTTGAACATCAAGCTTTTCCACGTGCATGTGAAATGGACTCGATTACATCTTTCTGCCGTCCATGGCCACCTCTCTCGATTCGCCCTTGACGCATCAAGCGAGGCCACAGGTCTTCGAGGCGAAAGTGGTCGGCTTATACCGACAGTTGTTCGCAGGAGGAGAAGAAGAAGATGGCGAGAGCGAGGCGTCCTTCTTCACCATCTTCTTCCTCCTCAAACCCGATGCAGCCGCTCTGCGACAGATGCTCGACCGTACAGATGCCGAATTTCTGCTACATACACAGGCAGGCTCCATAGCCTCACATTCCCAAGAAGGAGACTTACCTGATGCAGCATCGCTCACAGCAGCTGCTTCTCCACGCCCTAGCACGCATCAAAGACGGAGAAGGCCCGGCAGACGAAAATGCCCTCGATGTGAGCTCACTATGCCGTTCTGCCGCCCTGGGGCACTCAACTTATCGCTCGTAGACCTTGGCAGTCTTCTTCGCCATCGTGCTATCTAAGAAGTTCGTCAATCCGAGCTCCGATGTCATCCAAGTGCTAGCTGGCCTGGACAACGTCGATAGCGTCTTATTCGACTTGGTGGCGACTCTTGATCAAGCCATTAAGGATGGGAGAAGTAGTAAGTGGTAGCACGCCTCCCAGGACAGATCGTCACCTTGCCTTGGCTAACAGCGCCCAGCTGAAGTCAGGCAGAAAGCAGTCCGAACAACCACTGCCATCGTGGCTGGCGCCTATCATACAGCTCTGATATCCTACTTCGTGCAGAAAGACTTCTTCCCTGCCCTCATGAAGTTGGTGCACCAGCTGGACAACCCGCTGCACGCAGCCGAGCCCTTCCTACTGACGGGATTACTGGCCAACTACAACAAGTTCGAGCAGCCCAACCAATACAGGCTGCGTCTCGCTGATTTTGTCAACGAGGAAACCATGGCCAGAGTTGTGCATAGTGTGGCATGGACTGCCGGGGTTTTACGAGAAAGGTACCTCGCCATTGTCGATGACACGCCTGTGGGCTGGAGCATTGGCGCTCCACTCACCTACTTTGGTCTCGGCGCTTTGGCTGGCGTGAAGAAGCCAGCCGCGCCAGTGTTGACGGAAGAGCAGCAATCAGAATTGACCTCGCAGCAGTAAGTCTGCCCTGGCAGTTATGGTATGCGCACAACTGATAGATATGCAGACCTGGCCGCGAGGCAGCCATCCTCCTCACGCTGTACGACTTTGTCTTGGCAAACAAGCTCTTCTGCCATCACCTCATCAGCCTTCCCGCTGCCGAAAAAGGCCAAGCGCCACCATTCAGCAGCCTACTCTCGTTCTCGTCCTACCTGTACCAGCATGCATATCGAAGCGTGCGGGCTTCGTCCTACGCCTACCTGACACTTCTCCTCTTGCTCATACTGGTCGAGGACCCGACGCTGATGAAGCTCCTATGCGAGACATCCACAGCCGTAAGGCTATGCCGACAGAGACCCCCTCAACTACCTTTGCCGAGAGGCCCGCGACCATATACAGTTGCCATCATCGACCTCATTGTAGATTGCATGAACCACAATCTGCGCAAACGGCTCGACACGAACTTCTACCGGCAGAACATCACCGTCCTATCTCGAATCATCTCCCACCTCGCCAAAACCCGCACCAAGTTGGTCTACCACTGGTCCGAACTCTGGCGCTCGCTCCTCTCCTTTGTCCGCTTCCTCACAACCTACGCCGACGATCTGCGCCACCTCCCACACATCACCGACCTGGTCACTGACTTGACCCTCCTCCTCACCACCTCCATGTCCTCTGGAGAAGCCTTCTTGCCCGACTCCGCCGCGTACGACGACCTCTTCTACAAACTCGTCGAGTCCGGTCCGGCCCTCGAAAAGTTTCGCCATGTCTACCGCTTGGCCAAAGCCGAAGAGGATGGCAAGCCAATCAACTCGCTGATCGGCGTGAGTCAACATTATCAGAAATTGATCGAGGCGAACGGGAAGGGGCAGAATGTCATCTTAACCCCGAGGGAGGTGAATAAGATCATCCAGCAGGGCTACGAGACGTTGAGCATCGAGACGACGGAAGGACGGGAACTGCACCACGATCGAATGGCCGAGAGGTATCGGGAGGTGGATCACAGGGTCGAGTTGAAGAAGATCGCGAGGATCGCGGTGGGAGACGCGGCGGCTTTGGTGTCGTAGAAGCAACGCAACACGCGAGTGTGTCGTAATCATATCACCTCAAAATGGAGATGCTCACTCTGATCCCATGCCATAAGTTTCCGGAAACAGCCATGACATCTCTCCTTCAAAACAAACTCCACCACTCAGCCATCACCAGTCATCACGTTCCACGCAGCAAAACATCACATTCCGTCACCGGGGTCGGATCAGCAACCTTCCCTCGTCATCCTGCCCCTTCGCGCCCGTCCTGCATCTCACCGCCGCGCTTACGATCACTCATCTCCCTCATCCTCTCCTCAACCTTCTCCTTCGCGTCACTCAAGATTTTGTGAAGCTGCCCTTCGTCCTGACACCACCTGGCAACTTCCCTCCCAGCTTCCAACCACTCCATCACGACCCCTTCCTCCTTCTCGCCGGCAGCGAGTAAATCCACGCCGTGGTTGAAACCCGTCGTCGCCAACCATCTCAACTCTGCATCGGGGTACTCCACCTGCGTGCCAGCAAGTTTGCCGTAAGATGCCTTTTCGGCCATGGCGGAAGCTTGCTGCAGGAGCTTGAACGCAAAGGATGACGAGGAGGGAGAAGAGGTGGGGTGGGCGGAGTTTTGGAGACAGATGGAGAAAGTGAATCGTAGCTAACGAGAGACTCTGACAACATCTTTATCCTTTTTCCACGTTTCATTGATGACTTTTTGGAGCAGGGTCGTGATTAATTCCGAGACTTGCGGCGATGTGGAAGTCGACTCGTCGAGTTGCAAGTGGATGATGATGATGAGGTCTGCGAGGGTATCCCAGCGTCGTCCTCCGGAGGCGCGTGGGGTATCGATACAAGACTGTAGAGCGGAAGGGAGTTCGTCCCAGCTGTGAAGTTTGAGAATACACTCGAGTTCATACTTGAGCATGGAAAAGGCACGTTCGTCGGTTTCGGCATCTCGATCGTCGAGACTGAGAGTGTTGGCGCAGGTCTGGAAGGTCGTGATATTCTCGCGAGCTTTGAGGAAGCATTGAAGGCTGTATTCTTCACCTTCTTCGTTGCTTGAGCGTCCGAGGATGATCATGACTGTGGCCGATAGAAAGAGGCAGAGCATCTTGCGCTTGGTGAGTTCGATCTCGTGCATGAAGCCTGCATGTCTTGGGATGGCGTCCAGAAAGGTCATACACACCGTCATCATGCGATAGGTCAATTCTGGATGAGCCGAAGGGCAAATTCTTAGTGTGAGGTTATAGGCATTTTTAGACCACCAGAGCAGTTCGGACCGCATTTGTTCATCTGGAAATGCCCGGATATCACCGATGATTTGATCGGCCATCTCGAAGATCGAGACTGTTTCTTGGCCATTGACATCAAGGTCTTGACTAGCTGGGTCCACATCTGCGAGGAGGAGTCGTGCTGTGCATCTTAACAATGTGGCGAGCTGCACCCCAGGAGGCTTCTGATCGATGACAGCCTTCAGCGATGCAACTGCCATGAGTTTCATCCTGGACTGCTGCGCGTTAAGCACACATGCATATAGATAGCTTGGATCGCGAGCAGTTTGGTTAACAACTACGCGTAGACTGTTGGTTGCAAGCTCCTGATCTTCACATTGCAATGCCACCTTGAATGCAAGATATGCAGTAGATGGCTCAGTCTGCGCAGCCAGAGGCATGCCGAAGAAAACTTCACGAGCAGCCGTGAGGTCCCGCTGAAGCATAGCGATGCGCATGAGTCGTCTAGACCTGTCAGTGCTATGTCCGCTTATTGATCATGATGATTGTATCGTACCTGCCGATTCGAGCCTTGTTGATGTGACCAGCGTGCTCAAATACGGGGTGCTGTAAAAGCCTGCAACTTGCCAATGGTATCGTATCGTCTGATCCACTAGTTGCTTTCCACAAAAGTGTTTGTGCTGCGTGCGTCGCCTTGGTGGAGAAGCGAATGCCGTTGATCTGCTTGACCTTGTCGAACAGTCCCTGAAGTGCTGATGTTCGCGCACCAGAGGCAAAGCCGTCTCCGGTCGTTGCAAAGAGTACAAAGGTTATCGTTGCTTTCTCCAGCCAGCCCAATATCTGGGGCTCTTTTGCGTGCCCGGCTCTGGCTTCTGGCAGCAGTCTATTCGATATGAAGCCGTCGAGCGCAGCCAATGCCGGCTCAGTGGCCATTCGCTCGGCTTTCCGTAAAGTTTGCAAGACACTGCAATATCGGTCAGGACGTTCACGGAGGGCGGTGGGCACCAAGTACGAACATGTTGAAATTATCTTCGGTGAGTATTGCCAGTCGAATCAGGCGATGTAATGCTTCCGTGATCTGCTCCTGCCCGACTTGTCCTTGGTGTGACAGCACGCGTAACTTGAGGATGGGTACAGCTATGCGGTTACCAAGCCCACGCTCACTCTCGAGCTGATCGACAATGTCACGCGCTCGATGCCGGATCCCCTCTTGATGAGACGCAAGAAGCTGCTCGACTGACGCAACATTAGCAATTCAGTGTCGGCGAATGGTATTTTCATGCTTACCAAATGCTACAGTAATGCTGAGACGCAACTCGAGCGCCTCTTGATCAAAGTCTTCTTGATTGTGGCTGTCCAGAACTGCCAATGCGCGCTCAGACCATCTCACCGCGATTGTTGGATCTTCCGCCTTGAATTGATCTCTGGCAATTCGATAGCAGAGATGTGCTATTTTAATGCAAAGGACCTGGCTTTTGGCATTTTCGGGTACTGTTACTCTCGACAGCGCTTGGTAAAAATGATCTGCTAGATCGAGCCGCTTGGACTTCCATGCGTGTACTACTCGGAGGAGATAATATTCTCGCTCAAGCAGTTTGGAGGCCATCTCACTCTCATTCGCTTGGGCAGGAGCTCTTTTCGAAATCTCCATCAGCTCTGGAGCGTCTGAGTCGGGCGATGGCAAGTAGTTCGAACATCGTTCCAAGGCTGTGATTGCAAGATCGAGTTGGCCATGCTCAAGGCATAGATCTGCTGCGCGGACAGTCACCTTGAACACCCGTCTCTGCTGGCTTGGATCCTGCGAGCGCCGCGCAGAGGCGTGATGGGACGTGTCCAGCAGCGCCATCGCGAACATTCGAACCGCAACACCGACGTGCTCTCCATCATCGCCATCATGGACCATGCAGCTTGACGCGTTCCAGAGCTCAGTGCCGAGCGCGTCAAGCGCCTGTGACTTGGTCGCGATCGTGGCTGCCGGAAGTGAGGCCACCGTCTTCCTTGAGTGACTCTCAAGTTCCAGGAGAAGAGCCGCGGGTATCGTGGAGCGTGCCTTGAGCAGCCGCAAAGTCTTCTTGCCACTTGCTGGGAGAGGTCAGCTTTCGACACCCTGCGCATCACCGGCGCGCATACCGATAACGGCCTGCAAGCGATGGTCGCTCTTCGAGGGCCGCGATGGCGCCATCTGCTTGGATGGGTGACGAAAGGCACATCAGACAAGTTGTACTACATCTCTATTGCCGACATGGTATGGCCATGACAGTCTTCTGCTCCTGCATCATGCAATGTCTGTTGCGCTGGTCGGGAAGGCGCCACGCTCTCCCACGGCAGCAACGATACAGCACCTTCACCCCGTCACACGTCCAAGAGCCCCCTCTTCAACGCACTCATGGCATCATCATCTCGTGCCAGCAGCCAGCACCTCGCCCCAAGCCGATCACGAACGGCCGGAACGGAGGGTGCATGCGGGCCAAGCGCATGAGGCATCGTGGCGCTTGGTCGCCAGAGATTGCTCGCGGGACAGCGTCCTGCTGGCAACTCGCTCGTCTGCCACGACTTGTTTGCAGGCATCTTCCTATCTGTGCGCCCATACAGGGGCAATTTATCGTCCGCGGCTGGCGCATGCCAAGGGCCAAGCTCGCCTTTCTCTTCTGCTCTCTTTTCTCGAGCACTTGGCTGCTGTCCGGGCAGTGCGTCACTGTCAATGAGCCTCCCCAGCAGACACCGAAAGTCGCGCATAAGCTCTGGGCGAGAACGCAATGGCATGTGTACGGCTCGAACGTTCCTCGTATATGGACGCGAGCAACACTTCATCTCCCTCGGGGCGTCGACTGCCAACACCGCCCTGCCGACAGCGTCTGTTGTGCGCCGCCGCCGCCGCCGCGGCGTGTACATAACAGATACCTGGGCCAGGCCAATGAGACCTGCAATGGCGATCCTTGGAGGTACTAGCTAACGTATGCACGCCTTCTTGGGATTCCCGTCGAAAATCGGCACTGCCAAGCTGCCTTGGCGTACGCTGTGACTCGGCATGTTCTTGGAGGAACGAAGGCCGCGCCATGGCGCCGCGATGCTGGGAGAGCGACGACATCTTACTTAACAAGCAGCCACCGCCCCGTGCGCCTTTTGCAAGACGTTTGGAAGACCCCGTTGTTGATGTCGCTCCCTCCACCGCCAGCGGGAAGACGACTTCAACGTCAGCAAGCAGACCATGGCCATGTCCGAGGTACCCTTGGCACCAAGAACTGAAGCCGCCAGCGATCATTTTGCAACGCCAACTGTCAGCCCATCAGAATTGCCTGCTATACCCGAGCCCACAGCCCAGCTCTCGAGAACGCGGCACTCGACACATCGTACTCGTCCTGCTTGTGGACGACACAGTCATGAGCAAGCGACGTATCCCTACTACAAGTCCGCGTCTATGTCTTCAACAGGCGCAAGCTCAAACATGACACCCATCTCGTCGATAGATCTGGAAAAGAGCGCTGCCGCTGAACGAGATATACCGTCCCCGAGAAGACAAAGCAGACAATGTGAAACGAGCAGAGATCCAGAGAAAGCTGCACAAAGCCCAAAAGGTTCGCGAGACAAACACCAGCGATCGCATGTCTCCAGAGTCGCTCGTCTGGAAGACGACGTGATGGAAGAAAGCAGAGAAATGCAAGAGCGGAATGCGCTCCAGATTCTGCTCTTCCTCTCCGGCCCGTGCGTCATGCTATCGGTCCTGAACGCAGTTTGGACGATCATCTCACTGCTACTCACCACCATGACGCAGCCTGTGAGACTTTGTGCTCGGAGACCGACATTCGGCCAGCAATTGGGTGGCCTGGTCGGGCCAGCTCTGAACCTACAGCTTAAGCGCATCTACACGCCACTACCACCACATGCAGACGAAGACACGACATATAGAGCTGGTATGCTCGTCACGATCATGCTGCTGTCGCCATTCCTGAGTATGGGAATGATGATTGCAGGGTGGATCTCAGCAGTCTACTGGCTGTCGTCCGCTGTTGTGGGCGATCCAGCCGGTCAGGATAAGCGAGACGATGCACGAGAGACCGTACTGGCACTGCGGGGCTGGTGGGAACGATGGCTTGCACGAAGTGTGAGACAAGACTGAAACCAGCAGTCGACTCCCCAGGAACCTGTCTCGGCACTTTGCGTGCTCACACTTGACGATGCTTGTTGGAATTAGCGAGGTGCTGGAGGCGTTTGTGTCAAGCATTGATACCGCATTTGTTTTCGACAGGGTAGTTACTCCAAATCACTGCTTGCAAGCAGCAGCTGTGCTACTGCAACACATCTACGGCTTGCCGATCTCGGTCTCGGTACAGCAACTGTGTTATATTGGACGATCAGTCCAGCCTGCCCAGAGAGAGCTGCAATGTCCAAATGTAAATGCATAGCCCTTTCTCCAATCCGAACTGGACGGTACAACAGCGTGTCTCTCACGATCCCTGTGGCTAATATCCGCGGCATCTGGAGGATGTTGGAAGCAAGGACAGACAGGCCATCAGCGGAACCGAAATATATCTGGGATCGGAGTTGATATGAGCCTGCTTGAGCCGACTTCGACTTCTTGCGATTCAGGCACCGTCGACCAGAAATAGAACCGTGGCACCCACCTTGAGCATGAGAAGTTTTTGCTCAGCCTGGTCGGCGACACTCACAGTCTATTGAACAGTGCATCATATACGATATTTTGACCTCCTCTAACATCGAATCAGATGCCAAAGCAGTCATTTGCATCCTCATTGGTCTAGTGGCTATGATTTCCGCTTGTCAATCAAACAATTCATGAGCGCGGGAGACCAGGGTTCGATTCCCTGATGGGGAGAAATTCCTTTTTGCGGGCCAGGACGAACTTCCAGAACGGATCCTACTTCAAAAAGCAAGGTAGAGATTTGATGCAAGCGGCTACGATGGACAATGCGCACCTGTTCTTTTTGAGGCCCGAGCAGACAGACGCACACGACGAGCACGCGGGTAGGACTGTTGTTTGTCATTCATTGCAGCGAGCGGGCTGGTGAGGTGCATAACGAGCAGGGCTCTACAATTCGGGGCCGACACGAGTCCAATCGTCGTCGTCGTCGTCGACCGCGGGCGGGGCTTGGCGAGAATCTGCCGCCGCACCCTCTCGTCGGCGGGACCTTACCACCGCGGCGGCCGCCGCCCGTGCATCGGAGCTGTGCTCCGACCGACCACCGCCGTCCGGGCCGCAGCTCTGGCGCCTGCCCCCGCGCCTCCGTTCCCGTGATCTCTCCTCATCCCCGCTCCAGCTCTCTCGAAGCGAATGCAGCGTCGCTCCCCCACTGCTCCTCGCCGGGTCCGTGTCGAAAGGCGAACTGCGATCGTTGTACCTCCACGGCAGCTTGCTCCTGGGCGGCGGCGTGAGCGTCGGACCGGCCATCTGCTCCCGCCGCCGAGCGGCGGCCTCGAGGCGGCGGAGGCTCTTGCGGTCCAGGCGACGGGCGCGATTGCGGGCCGCGAGTGTTGCGGCCTCGAGACGTTGGAGGCTGTCGCGGTCCGAGACGCGAGAGAGTCGGTCGAGGTATGCGTTGCGGGCCGCACGTTGCATGGAGAGGATGGCGGGACCCAGGGTGTGCTGTGTGTTGTCTTGCAGGACTCGGTCGACGGAAACGGTGAGTGGCGACGCGAGTGATGCAGGCGGTGGTGGATGTGGGACCATGTTCCTTCGCGGTGGGGCCGTGGCCATGGGGACGCCGATCGCGAGGACGAATTGGAAGATGTTGATTGGAAAGCCGAGGACGGCCGCATCTGGTTCTGGATTGCTATTCACGGTGTGTGAGCGCAAAAGTTGGTCGCGCAGTGGTATGGACAGCATTGCTGTGGCCTGCGGATGTGGAGAGATGCGACGCTGGCATCTTAAAGACGTGTCTCGAAGTGAAGCGGCGCTGGATAAGTGAAGTCTACACAGGCGGCGCGGCTTCTGATGCCATTTGTCGATCCTGGTGGCACAAGGAGCAAAGATAAAGCTTGATGAATGCATGGATCTAGTCGCTGTTCATGTTATCTGCATCAGCATGCGAGATTGGTAGACTCGTTCGCCCTATTTGGGTCTATTCATACATGTGGGTTTCTAGCTTCGCTTTTGGGTATCCACGCAACAGTGCAACAATTACTCGTCGGCCTTCAGCCCGCAGAAGTCTGTTCCAAAGAATGTGTCTATCCAGAAGAAGATGCGCCAGTATAAGCTTGCGAGATCCCAGTCGAAAGAGCCATCCTCTTTCCGCGGTACAGCGCTGCCAATGATCTCGCTAGCACCAATTACGGTGGCCCATGAAGCTTTTGCTGGCTTAGCCGCAAAAATCTGTTTTGGTTCTCTGAGGCCTTCTGGTATGGTCGCGCCTTCGATCTTCCCTCGCCTCTGTGTGGTCAAGGATTGTGATTGACCGGCGTGAGGTTGTGCGTGGAACCCAGATGAGGTTGGAGTCGGAGTGCTCGGAGGATGAGGAAGATCCGACACGCTGTTGCGGGCGCCATTGGTTAATGTGGAAGAGGTTGCTGGGGAATCATCGCCAAGGGGAGCGTTCCACGGCGGCCGACCACTGTGTGTCGCAGTTGCCGAGGTCGCGGTCGTCGAAGAGGCATCGGGACTGCCATCGGCACCCACAAGGCCTGAGGCGAATGTACGTGGCAGGTGGCTTCCTGCGTGTATGCGGGCTTGGGTCAGGTGTACAGCTTCATCCACTGTCGGTCCAGTGCCGGTGTAGTATTGAGCAGAGACGTTGTAGCCCTTGATGATGTGCGGTTGTCGGGAGATGGCGAGATCAGCGGCCTGGCGGGAGTCGAAAGTCACTTTAATCCAGTGATTGCCTCCACGATAGGTGTTCTTCATTCGCATTGCCGCTCGTGACAGACTCTTCTGCGATGCCTGACGCATGGATGTCGTCGTGTCGAATCGTGCGCCGGGAGGCCGTCTTTCGTAGTCTTCGAGGATCGTGCCGCCTGACACACGCTCATAGAAGTCGATGGCGGCCCACTGCATGTTCTCGCCAAAGCCAAAGATGACGACCTCGGTCGGCTCGCCGTCTTGGGGAACAGCGGCAGGCACTCTGGATGCTGCCGGCTGTGCGTTCGCAGCGCTGGGGTCCGCCTCGCCCAGCGCTTCTCTCCCATCTCTTCGAGCGTCTTCGTTTGTGTTGGCCCGCCTCATCGAACCAAAGATGAAGTCTTCGGCTGCCATATTTTCAGCGCGGATCCTGTCCTCTTCTCGCCGCGGCTCTGCGGTCTTGCTTCTCGATCTTGAAGCCCTGCTGCCCGTCCGCCGCTGACTCCTGCCAAATGGTCCTTTCTCCAGCGCCTCGCGGTGCTCCGAGTCAGGGCCTGACGCGAGCTTGTTTCCATACTCGTAGCCCCACGGCAGTTTTCGTCCGGAGGCATCAACCGCTCGCTCTGCTTCAGGCACAGCGTGAAGCTGCATTCCCGGCCGCTGATTGCGCAGCGCCCCATACATCGCGTCGAGTGTGTCGTCCAGTTGTCCAGTCGTTCAGTCGTTCAGCTTGGATGGGGGTATGTTTGTATGTACGTACTTGAGCAGTTATGGTTGGTTGCCTGGGCCGGCGGTACGTAAGCGACTTTCTTTTCGGCTAGACTTGCGGGCCGATGTGGCTCGGCCCGAATCCGCGCTTTCCTGCCCCACCCATTACCCGCCCCGCGCACGAACATGAGCAGCGCCCGCAAGAAACGCGTCAGCAACTGCACCGAGACTTGCCGAGCTGCCCACGCTGTCATCGAGAAGTCGAGGCGGGAAGCCTTCACTGAGCAGACGTTGATATTGGCCGGCCTGCTACCGGCGCTTGACGGTGCCAAACCCACTAATGCTCAGCCTCAGCACGGCTCTGCTCTGCTGGGTCTAGCACCCTACCCGACGCTTCGCTACTCGCACAAGACCTTCACCTCTCGGCACACATGCACACAGTCCCCCGGCCGTGATATCGCCTGTCATGCTTGAATTCGGTGCGCAAATGCCACAATATGCCGCCCGGAATTCCGGAGCACAAATATATAGTTACTGCAACCAATCTCGACTCCTATCAGCCGCTGCAGTATGTGTCATGTACGTCGAGCAGAACACGGCGTTTGATCTTGTCGATGTTGTGCTTGCGCATGGTCACGGCCTGAAAATGCCATTAGCTGGACAGTCTTTGAACCCCATGATTCTGCCAGCTCGCGATTCGAGATTAGGCAGATTTCCCTCCCTGCGACTTCAGCTCTTTGCAGATGTCATGGAACATTTCCGTGTTGTCTGGGTGGGACATGTGCTGGTTGACCCAGAGGTTTCTGCTGGTCATATGGTTGGGTATCATCTGGAGGTTCTTGGATTAGGTCCTGTCCACGCACTGTAATCCTCAGAGATGTCAGCATATGCATAGTCCTAGACTTCAGTGACCTTTTTCGGTCATCCAACGATTGATGGCAAGCGCGTTAAGCTGGCAGACAGGGCTGGCAAGGAGAGCCCAACACCATTCCAATGGGGAACGCTGAGCAAGTTCACGGCCCGCAGCTCAGTGAGCTTGCTCAGATTTCCCATTGGAATGGTGTTGGGCTCTCCTTGCCGGCCTTGTCTGCCAGCTTAACGCGCTTGCCACCATCATTTTCATCAGCCTCTTTGTCAGTGCAGTCGTCCTTCTCAAGTGCATGCTTGCGCTTGGTAGCCTGAGCCTCAGCAGGCTTAATGGTTGAGATGTGGCGTGTCTCCAGCTTGAGGTTTAGGCTGTATAAGGTGACGGCGTCGAGCCCATTGACTAAGGTCTCAGAGACCCTGTCCTTCTCTTCGGGATTGGCCTAGAGATTCTTGTCAGGACAGGTTCTGCGACTATGGCGGTGATTCGGCGAACCTGAGCCCCAAGCCTCCCACCAAATGTCTTGCTCTGCCCAGCGGCTCCGCACATGGTTCTCAGCATTTGCCATTGCGTCTGAGCTCCTGTCGAACGGAAGAGTCTGCTTGCGCCGGCTCATGTGGTGCCATGATTGCCAGTTCGAGCGACTTATCTCTCCTTGTCTGAAGCTCGAACAAGCCCTCTGGCGTCCCCGCGAAGTGAACATCTGCAATCTGCGAGTTTCACCACGCCCTCGACTGGGCCGGGATCGCGATGTTGCGGTGCAGGTGACGAGGGCTATGACTGTGGTGGAGGGGAAACGCTGGAGCGGCGGCGGCTGCGTGTATGCCTTGACTCCTATCCTAGCGTCTATTATTAAGGGCGTCTACTTCCATCTGACACCATTCGCTTCGCCACTGCCCGTAGCTTGCTGTGCTTTGCCACATGCAATCACTTGACACAAGATCGATAGTCACATGTATCCAGCAAGCACCCTCTTGAAACAAAAACATATCCTCCAGCATCTACCGCACTACGAGAGCCGGGACACCCTCGATTGACATAGCAGCCCGTGTGTGCCACTGCCATACCTAACTCCTGCCAACCGCCGTGCAACAACTGCCGGCCAACTCACCCTTGACGGTCAAGGGCGTATAAGCATGCACAATGCCCCTCAAACCACCTGAATCCCACGAGCTGGACCGACCAGAAACCAGTCCATTCCTCGACCGACATTCGATATCCTCAGATGGTTCGGATGCCGAGCTCGAGAAACTTGATCCCCTAGTAGAAGAGTCAAGAAGGCCTGCGTGGCTGAACGGCAAGCGTCAACCCAGCTGGCAGTCGTGGCTCCAACCCAGCCGATTCTGCTGCTTTCTCGTAGGGCTGTTCTTCGTCACTCTCATATTGCTTGTTGGCGCAGGCGGCCTATGGATCTATAAGGTGGGCGGCGTGCCTGATGATGGCCAGTCGGAAGCATGGTATCCGCCACCCCGAGGCGGCACGCTCGAATCATGGAAGGAGAGCTACGCGAAGGCGGCAGCATTGGTCAAGCAGATGACACTGGTGGAGAAGGTCAACATCACGACAGGCACAGGTTGGCAGATGGGCCCATGTGTCGGCAATACCGGACCTGTAGACAGACTCGGTTTCCCCAGCCTCTGTCTGCAGGACGGTCCTCTTGGTCTGCGCTTCATGGACAACGCAAGCTCCTTCCCAGCAGGAGTTACGGTCGGCGCAACATGGAACAAGGATTTGATGTACCAACGCGGCAAGGCGCATGGTCTTGAGGCAAGACTGAAGGGCATCAATGTCATTCTAGGGCCGTCTATGGGTCCTCTTGGACGTCTACCGGCAGGTGGTCGGAATTGGGAAGGCTTTGGATCCGACCCAGTTCTTCAAGGCATCGCCGCGGCGCAAACGATACGCGGCATCCAGGAGTCGGGCGTCATTGCGACGGCAAAGCATTTTGTCGGCAATGAGCAAGAGCACTTCCGCCAGTCTTGGGAGTGGGGAACTCCAAATGCAATTTCATCCAACATCGGCGATCGATCCCTCCACGAGCTGTATGCTTGGCCTTTCATGGATTCCCTACGAGCTGGGGTCGGGTCGGTGATGTGCTCGTACAATCAAGTGAACAATTCGGTGAGAGTCTCAATGCTATAGGGCCTGCCTGTGCATGAGGCATTTGCTGACCTTGCACCCTTCGCACTTTAGTACGCTTGCCAAAACAGCAAGCTCATCAGCGGCATCATCAAAGATGAAATGGGCTTTCAAGGTTTCGTTCAGAGCGACTGGCTGGCCCAGCGCTCGGGTGTGGCAAGTGCGCTGGCTGGATTGGATATGAGTATGCCTGGTGACGGCCTGAGATGGCAGGATGGCAAATCTCTCTGGGGCGGCGAACTTACACAGGCTGTGCTGAATGGATCTGTGCCTATGGACCGCCTAAATGATATGTGTCTCAGGATAGTCGCCGCATGGTATCAACTTGGTCAAGACGACACCAGCAGATGGGCCAACAACTCCTTAAGCAGCCCTGCAACTTTCAGCAGCTGGACCGATGACAAGACCTACTTGCTGCATCCTGGCTCGCCTGACAGCAAGGAGACAGGTGTGGTGAACAAGTTCGTGCCAGTCAGGCAGACCGATGAAGGTGGAGATCATGACCAGATTGCCCGCAGAATCGCCGCAGAAGGCGTAGTGCTGGTGAAGAACGAAGACAACTTGTTGCCGCTCAAGAAGGATGGCTCGAGTATAGGCACAAGCGCATCGAGCAAGATTTCTACCAAGAAAGTGAAGGTCGGCATCTTTGGTGAAGATGCTTTCGCCAATCCCGACGGACCCAATGCGTGCGAGGATCGCGGCTGCAATGCGTATACACTTGCTGTCGGCTGGGGATCTGGTGCAAGCAATTTTCCATATTTGGTCGCTCCATTCGATGCGCTCAACGCTACTCTCGATCACGACGCTGTTGCAATCACGGCGCATCGCGACCAAGTAGCAAAGTCTGCTGGAGGCATCGCAAAGGACCAGGACCTCTGCATCGTCTTCGCTACCTCTGACGCAGGAGAAGGATTCATAAGCTGGAGCGATGTCAAGGGCGACAGACCCGCACTCAGAGTCCAAAAGGACGGCGACGATCTCATTGCAGAAGTCGCAAACAAATGTGGTCGCTCGAGGCCTTCGGGACCAAACACCATCGTTATCCTTCATGCCGTTGGCCCCGTTATCTTGGAGAAGTGGATCGATCTTCCGGGAGTCAAGGCTGTGCTGCTTGCTCATCTTCCTGGCCAGGAGTCTGGCAACGCATTAGCAGATGTCCTGTTCGGCGATGTGAATCCATCGGGTCATCTTCCCTACACAATCGCCAAGCATGAGGACGATTATGGCCCGGATAGCAAGATCATGACGATGCCGAACCACATTGTGCCGCAGCAGAACTTCACCGAAGGTCTCTACATTGACTACCGCTATTTCGACAAGCACGACATTCAGCCACGATTCGAGTTTGGCTATGGCCTGTCTTACACCCAGTTCCGCCTCTCTTCTGTCCTCGTCAGCCCCAGCCCAGCGAGCGGCAGCCAGCCCGCGAGGCGACCAGATGGCATTGAGCCACCGCAGCTCGACACGACAATCCCAGATCCAGACACGACCCTCTTTCCATCGGGCTTCCGAAAGCTGAAGAAGTACATATATCCCTATCTCGACAAGCCCTTCCGCGGCCAGCCCCAACCGACTCCAGACTATCCACCAGGCTACGACCCTGCCTCCCCGCATCCACTCTCGCCAGCTGGCGGCGGCCAAGGCGGCAACCCCGATCTCTTCACCACAATCGCAACAATCCAAGCCTCTGTGACCAACACCGGCTCTGTCGCCGGCGATGCCGTGGTCCAAGCCTACATCAGCTACCCCGAAAATGTCGCAGATATCGAAGGCCAACCGGTCGACATGCCCGTCAAAGTTCTACGAGCCTTTGAAAAAATATACGTCGGATCCGCGAAATCGGAGAAGAGGAAAGACGTCAAGCTCGAATTGACGAGACGTGATTTGAGCTTTTGGGACGTGAAGGCTCAGAATTGGGTCATGCCCCCGGGTGACTTTACTGTGTGGGTGGGCTTCAGCTCGAGGGACCTACCGGGGCAGGTCACGTTCAATCCTTTCGGGCCCCGTCTCTGAAGGAAGACGGGCCCGCCGCCCCCCCCCCCCCCCCCCCCTTCCCCCCGTCAAATGGCGCGGCGTGCACACGCACCGCCGCATCCGTGGAATATTGAACAGTATGCCTCACGGGCAGGAGATTTGAAGCTTGGTCGTATTGCATGAACCACCCCCCTACGTAGTTCACTCTAGTTAGTCCCCAACCTTGCCCTATCCGCATTTCACGCACGAGCACGTGCGCGGGACGTTGTATCGCACTCTCCTCCTCCCTCCCGCCTCCTCCATCCTCGAGTTCTGCCCCGAGCTTGAGCGGAATCCCATCCCCAAGATCGAAGTTCGCCGGCGGGTCCATCGGGCCACGATCGCCGAGGCGCGCACATACCGCCACCACCGGATCTGCACACCCTGTAGTTCTAATTCCACGGGATTCGGACCGCGGTCGGAGAGATGAACAGGCGAGGGAGAGGGGGGGGGGTGGGGAGGCACTGTATTCCAGCACTCCGGGTTCGGCATTTCAGGCCGAGAGCACACGGAAAAGCAGCAGCAGAGTTTGAACCGACGGCGAAGGATCAGAAATGAAGATTGGGTTCCAAAAAAAAATTCTCATCTGCACTTCCATCTGACAGTCAGTGACGGTGCAAGGAAAGCAGAGAGCTTGATGGAGATTGCAACGCGTTCGCGGCCCGGGCGTTTGCCGCCCGTCAAACGGAAGCAGCGCTGTCGAAGCATATAGTTATATATATATATATATATATATAACTATATATATGCTTCAAGACGGCCCGTTGCCTCATATCTGCCGGATTTCTTTGCCTTGGCCCTCGGGCCTCTCAGTCTCCCACTCATCCCTCAAGACCGCGTACAGAGGATCGGTGAGCAGGATGAGCAAGGCCAGACTCCACACGAGCGTGATGGCGTAGAAGAAATTTGCGTTTCCCGACCCCGCGTAGATCCACAGGTGATGGAACGCGGGACCCAGCAGGCTGGCGTAGAGCAGAGCCGCCAGGGCAGGGAAGGTGTAGCGATGTGTGAAGCAGAGGTCGAAGATGTGGCCGAGCAGGCATAAGCTGGACAGCCAGGTGCCGACGTCTCCCGCGTTCGCGTATGGTTGGAAGACGGCGGTGACGCCCATCATCAGGACGACGGCGGCGAGAGGCTGTTTCCGCACGCGCAGGCAAAAGGGAATGCTGTACGACAGCATGTGCAGCCAGAACACCCCCAGGAAGAATTCGCGGAAGGCATCGAACATTTCGATGAAGAAGTACCACCAGAGACCGGGGTTGGGCGTCAGGTCGGGGAGGGCGAGAGGTGTCATGTAGACGGATTCCAGGAAGGACCAAGATGGAAGGAGGGCGCGAGAGAGAAGCAGCAGGAAAGCGGTCGATGCGGCGAAGGCGGCGAGGAAGACTGCTCCGAATGGAAAGATCGAGGGCAGCCGCTGCGCGTTGTAGCGGATCTTCACCGTCTTGGCTGACTCTGTAGCTGAGGTCCCGCTAGCAGTCATGGTGGCGCGGCCGGAGATTTGAACACAGAGCTGGTCATAGCAGAGCAGGCCAACGGGTGCCAGGAGCAGGACGGGACTGAGGCTGATGTAGCTTGCGAGAGCCAGCGCGAACGCAGCCGTGGTGGTCTTTGCGTGGCAAGCATGCTTGATGCTCAGCAGGGTGAAGAAGCTGGCGAAAGCGGTGGTCGGGCGTCCCAAGCACGCCAGCAAGGTGTATGGATTGAACAGGTAGACGGCCGCGACGGACGCCGGCTTCCACGCCCGATGGCGCCTCGGCGAGGAGTAGAGGAGTGAAGCTGCTGCGGCGCCGGACTGCGCAATGTCGTAGAGACAGTCTGCGGCGAGGACGTCCAATGCAGTATACAGCACAACGCTCACGAGGCGTCCGAAGGCCGTGGACGGCGACGGCAGCAGGGAGAACAGAGGAAGGAACAGAGGCGCCTGTCGTGGACGGCGTCAGCGCTGCGTCAGATGGTTGCTTGCGGCGTGCCGGTGCTCGGCTGACCTGATGGAATATGCCTCCATGGTAAGGATCGAGGGCTCTGTGGTAGAGAAACAAGCCTTCCTGTACTGCACGGGGTCAGCTGCTGCCCAGCCCTCGGCCGGCGTGGCCTGGCGGCGTGCCCGTGCCTCACATACGCCTCTTAAATCCGTTGACGGGCGTCGAGATCTCGACTCGGCCCGTGAGAATATCTGGCAATGCGGGAAAGGTCACGGCGAGGAGGAGGCGGAGGGCGGCTGCGGCGACGAAGAGGCTGGCTTTCGGGCGGTCGTTGTAGACCTTCTGGATGTTGTCCATACTACCGCAGCACGCCGTTGCATCGTATGCACATTGCCGGCGCTCGGAAACTCGTATGAACTCCTCCGTTCACAATCGCCACGCTGCGCGCGAAGTCGTGGTTTGAAGCGGTGCGATCAAGCTTTACAATGCGGTTCATCAAGTTTCACACTGCGGCTCATCAAGCTTCACACTGCGGCTCATCAAGCTTCACACTGCGGCTCATCAAGTTTCACACTGCGGCTCATCAAGTTTCACAATGCGGCTCATCAAATTTCACTGGAGATCTCGACACCAGGGAGGCGTCCATGGTCATCATCTCATGCTCCACTTTCACCAGAGCGCCAACGCTGTAGTGATCAAACGACCATGATGTACACCTCTATTGCTTGGCCTTTTGCTTCTTTCCTTGTTCCTTCTCGTATTTCTGCCGCTTGCTTCTCAGCTGCGCACTTTGAGCCTCTTTCTCCGCATTGCTGTAGACCATTTTCTCGTACATCTTCCTCTTCCGGTTGGACATCATCATCTTCGCTCTCTCCTTGGCCTCTTCGGCCTGTCGCTCCGCGTGCGTTCGCTTGCTTTGAGCTTGAGCTTTTGCCGCCTTCTTTTTCTCTTTGGGATCCTTCTGCTCGACTGCCTTGCCCAAAGCTTCGGCTTCAAGCTCTGCCTGATGCTCTCGCGCCTCTCGAGCGGCATCGTCTTCTTCCTCGTCGTCGTCAAATCCACCAAAATCATCGTCGTCTGCGCCGTTCACGGCATCAGATTCGGACTCGTGATCGGAACCTCCGACATCCACGTCCATGCCTTCTCCTGGAGCAACATCCTGCCCTTGAAGAGTTGCCCCCGGCACTTCTGCTTCCCCGTCGTCGCCTACACCGTCGGCCTCTTCGCCATCGCTGCCTTCATCGATGTCTCCGTCGTCGTCGGCCTCCTCGTCCTCGTCCTCGTCCTCGTCAGAAGAGTCGTCGGCAGCCGCAGCCTCGGCCTCCGTTTGCTGTTCGGTGAGTGGCTTGGTTGGATCATACTCGCCGGGCTTCGCCTTCACCCACGGGCTAAGATGTGGGGGCAAGGTGGCACCGGGAGCGTACAGATCGGGTCTCAGAAGTTGACCGGCGTTGATGCAATCCCACACCCATTGTGGCTGGACATATGTACGTCCCGGTACTCGCTCGTTTGCTTTTCGAATTGCCGCTGAGTCGTCGACACCATCGTCGAGCATCGGCTCATCGTCATCCTCTGGCGGCGGCGAAGGGAGAGGGAGGTCGGGTCTGTCGACGATCTGGTGAGTGATTCGCGGATCATCTTCATTGCAGTAGCTGCCGGCCTCGCCGTCGAGTGACGGCCATCCCACACGTCTGCAGCCGAAGGCTTTGAGGATGAATTCCAGAGGATGCCGAGGCGTTTCTCGCGACAGGTAGAAAGTAAATGGCTCGAACAGCTTAGCGGCGGTTTCAACATCGGCGGTTCTCGAAGGTTGTAGCAGTGAGTCCGCTGACGGGTCTACAGACTCGAACTGGTCGAGAGCGGTGGTCGTGCCATTTTCGGCGTCCTGCTCCTCGTCTGCCTGCACTGTCTGCGAAGTCACGGGCTCGTCCTCTGGAGGGAGAGCTAGTAGCTTGTCGACCTCTGCCTGTGCGCTCTCGTTTGCTGCGGCCTCTGGCAGTTGCTGTTGTTCCGTTTCTTCGACGCCATCATCCTTGTGCTCAAGCTGAAATGCGGCAAGCTCAGCACCTTGTTCCTCGCTCCTCAGATTAAACCTCGGCGGGTACACCAGCCCAATGCCTGTGTATAATCTGTAGTTGACAAAGCCGAGCAGAGTGGTGTAGAACTCGACGAAGGTGGCCATGATTCGGTAATCCACGTCTCCTGCGGTTCTCTGCACGAATCGGTACGGCACCAGATAGAGAATGTCCTGTGCTTGTATGGTGGCCTGATAATATATGCCCTTGATCGACAGAAAGCTCTTGCGCAGGCTGTGCGTGCGAATCAGGTAATGTTCGAATTCCATGGTCAGTCGTTGGCACTTCGCAATCATGCCAGGCGGCACTTCAGTGGTGCTTGGCAAGTTGGCGAACAAAAAGAGCATGCTGAGCGCATCGTCTAGATCTCTCAGTGCGTCAACGAAGGTCGGGTATCGCTCCTTGATGATGTGGTCCAGCTTCATCTTTGGCGTAAGATTGCGCTCGAGGCGCGAAGCATCGCTGACCTCATTGCGACCAAGCGCCTTGCTGATCTTCTTTGCAAGGGCTTTTTGGTCGCGAAACTTGGCGAGGAGGGGTTCGTGGAGAAGATATTGGATGTCTTTGGTGTAGTAGAAGGTGGTTGAGGGCGTGGAGGATTTGGATGCCCGCTTCTTCGACCGCGGCTCGCGTGGATAGATACCTTTGGTTGGACATGAGGGTTGGACATTGGCATTGACGAGACTCGCGCCCGAGACATACCCTTGAAGATGCACAGCCGTCGGAAGTCGGGCAGAGATATCTGCAGCTTGCGCACTGCTTGCGAACGCGTGATGTAGTTCTTCGCGTTGCCCGAAGTCCCTGTGTCATGGCATTGGCACGCGGTCTGATGCGGAGCGCTCGGATCGCATACCTTTCTTCTTGATTTTGGCCATGGCTGCTGTCGCTGGAGCGGTCGTGCCTGGGCAGAGTGCAAATATGTAGATGTAACGAGTTCCGCTGATCTCTCCAAGTTCTGATCGCAAAAGAATTGGCGGAGTTTCCGCGGGATCTTCGGTGGGCTAACTACAGGAAGATGCCTGGCCGAATATTCACATAAGGTATGGTTAGTCAACTGGAGGTACGGTTAGTCAACTGTAGGTATGGTTAGTCGACTATAGGTAACTACGGTTAGTCGACTATAGGCAACTACGGTTAGTCGACTATAGGTAGTTATGGTCAGTCAACTATGCTCTGTGGTCGTTCTGCCGTCCTTCTGCGGTCGTTCCGGTGTACATATCCAATGTTACCATCTCGTATACCCCATCAAAGAGCACCTTGAGCCTGCCTTCTCTCGCCCACACAGCGCGAATCTGTACAGCGCGTTCGCTTCGCCCTACCGCCTACATGAACGCCAGGCTGAGTCTCGCAAAAGCGCAAAATGTGTGCGTACTCTGTTACCTCCCGACCGTCTGCTTGCTCCGGTCACCTCCTTCGCCTCTCCGGGGGCGATTGAGGCTCAGCCTCACTCTCCCCTTCCTCCTCGTCAGTCTCAGGACCATCATCCCAACCATCAGCTTCCAGCCCCGCACTCCTGATCCCGAAACTCATGAGAAATCCCATGAACGAAATGCCGCCGAAGATGCCGAATGCCATGGCCTCGCCTTTCGGCTGAACGCGCGTCGCGGCGCTGAACAGAGATCCGCTGATGAAAGGTCCCACGGCACGTCCTGCTGCGCTGAGAGTCTGTGCCAAACCATTCAAAGATCCCAGAACCGCGTGCGAAGGAGCGCTGTTTGTGATGAGAAGCAGAGCGGACGTCAAGCCGCCCACTGCTGCGACGGTTTTGATGAGGAGCACGGCGCCAAGTTCGGCCCACAGCCAGGTTTTGCCCATCTGAGTGGCTTCGTGGCTCCCGTCGGAGTTGTCTTTGTAACCGACCCATGGCATGAGGAGGAAGGCGAGCGCGAAACCCGCGAGTCCAATGCGATATGTCGTCTTGTTGCCCATCTTTTCCCGCAATTTGCCGAAAATGCCGACTTGGAAGATGATGGTCACCAGGCCTGCGAAGGCTAGTGACGTCCCAATTTCCTCGGGCGATAGGTTGCGACCTGTGGGTGGTCGGGCTTCAGAAAATATTGGGTACAAGGAATTGAAGCTCACATTGCTGAGTTGGAAAATGAGGTACGAGGCGAGGAGGAGGATCGTGTCGCGATTGAGAACGTCCCTGCGCTCCAGCTCTTCTTGGTTGTGTTGGAATAATGCTGTTCTTTCATTGCTGTCGGCTTCTTCTTCGTCATCGTCATTGTCGTCTTCTCCTTCTCCTTCTACTTCTCCTTCTCCTTCCCCTTCTTCTTCTTCTTCATGCCTGTCGTGGCTTCTGACGTGGTTGCTGTGTGTTCCGGAACACTTTTGCGCCCGTCGTAGATATGTTGGGTTGGAAGCGCTTGTGAATTGCCATATCCACGCAAACAAGCTCTCCACTCGCGTCTTGAAAGGCGGAAGATCGTCACTTTGATCGAGCGACTCTTTCAAAAGGATCGATGTCAAGACAAAATCGACGAGCAACACTCCAGCCGCAAAGAGATTCGGCAACAAGTACGGGTATGGATTTGCTTCGCCCCTGTTGAAAGGATTCTCTTTCATCACCAACAGCCCACCCACCAGAGGTCCTGTGATTCCGCCGATTCCATATATCACTGGCAGATATGTGAACGCGCGACTTTGGTTCGAGCGATCCGTGATCTCGCCCAAGCACGTGCTGATCACGCCCTGGTTGCCGTTGACCAGTCCCATGAGCGCCTGTGCTAATATCGCCTGCCACAGTCTCCTGCTGAAGCCGAACCCGACAAAACATGCGGCCGTCAAGAGCGTGCCGGTCAGCACAATGGGCTTGCGCCCGATCCTGTCCGACAACCATCCCCACAGGAAATTGGTCGCGAACTGCGCGAGAGCGAAAGCCGAAGCGATCAGACCCACGTACATGCCGATCTGATCCTCTTGCACCTCGGGGAATGTCGCGGCCATGTCTGGGAGATATGGGGATATGCTGTTGAGCGCCGTCTGCTCCGCCAGCGCTATCACCGCCAATATCGCGAGCTGGCCCTTCGGCAGCGGCGTTTCATACTGATGCTCGGAGTCGTACGATTCTGTTCGACTCAGATGGGGCGACGCCGAGCCTGACGCGCCATTGCTTTTCATGTCCTGCTTCGACGGAGGCCTGCCAGCGTCCGGAGGAGGCGCGGTGGGGAGGGTCTGATAGTGGATGGCCGACGAGGTGCGATGGTGGAGGCCGGGTTTGGGTGCGCGTCGACGGGAAGATGAAGGCATGGACAGACACCTGCTGTGTCTTGTGTCTTGTGCTTTGCCCTCGATTCTGCCCGCAAGCCTGCCGTGTAACTATCAAGAAGCTTGGAGCAATGACGACACCATAAGGCGAGCAAGCCGAGTGAGCAGAATGTCACCCATTTCTGACCGGTAGGAAAAGTTGACCCGATCCACGGACTCCGTGGCAGGATCGTTGGCACGACAATACGACTCCTCGAGCACATCCCCGAGACCGTGCGACTTCTACATGGCATAGAACTATGTCTCTTCAGGGGTAGTGACATGGCATAGAAATGCCGCTTCAGGGGGGTCATGACATGGCATAAAAGAAGTCTCTCGCCCCGACGCCGCTGCCCATCCACCAAATCGCCTGAGACTTTGTCACTATGAAACTCCATATCGTTCTTATTGCCCTTCTTCAACGGGCGCTATGTGCGCAGGAAGCCGTTGATCCAGCAGAGCTGAAATTGGCTCTTCAGTCCGAACATCTCAATGCGTGGATCGAAGGTGTTGCGGCCAGGCGAAACATTTCCAAGGATGTGGTTCGATCGAACGTCCAGGCGATCAAATATCATCTTGACCCGGTTACCGAGCACCCCAGCTCCGCTGGCGGTGAACACTCACAGCTCGGACGAAGGCAATCAGAAAAGGAATATCCGGATGTGTACAAGAACGAAGCCATAAACGATCATATGACAAACAATCGGCTTCATTACTATCACGTTCTTTGTCGCCGTACCTTCCGGAATCCAGCTGGTAGCCCTTTTACGCCAAAGGATTATCTCTATTCATTTTGGCGCGCTGTTGGCGGAGGCTGTTTCAGTATGAACAAGGAGGTCCGAATCTTCTGCAAGTTCCCGAATGAATTCGGGCCCTCAGGCTGGAACGAGAACGGCGCTGGGAACACCCGCGGGATCCAAATTTATTGTGGCCCCCATCAAAGATGCGTACCGTTTTCGGCACACAACTACATGGCGGACCACGCGGTACCATGGGGCGGTTGCACGCAAGAGCTAACGTCAACGAAGACCGGAGCCGTGAACAACATTCCGAAGTTCACGGGAACATTCCCGTGTCCGATAAAGCCTAACACCAGACACGAGTGGGACGTCTTCGGCGAGAGTATCAGCGGGCGAGATCTGGATTGGACGATGTTCTCGGGTCTCGAAAAGGCTCATCTAAGATTTTCGCGATCGCCAACTTTCATGTTTTACTCAAAGGTCGAGTGGAGAGGAACAGATCCCGACTATGAGCCTTGGTTGAAGTTCACAAATTTGGGGGAGGCTGCGGCCATTAGCTTGTACTCGTATGTGGTATGATTCCGTCGGACCCCCCTCGTCAACAAGGCACGCCGTCTCGAATGCGATACCGCCGAGGCCATGACTAGGGGGGTAGACGGTAGACGGGCAGCTGGAGGTTTCTGCCGCGTGCCATCCTCTCGCTGTGCTCGATGCTCATGGGGTGGTAGGGGGGTGTTCAGTGCTTGGGTTTCAGCGGACAAAGCCGCCACAATAGCGTTTCTCGTCAGTCTATGCATGGGCCTGGGACAACATCAACCGGCTTTCCTGAAGAATTTCATTGGCCTCAGAGCAAGAGCGAAAGGCACCGTCGAGCGTTCGGTCGAATCGGGCATTCTGGAATGTAACATGGGGCTTTCCGGGATTGATCCAGTTAACTCCACCTTTTGGTTGCTAGGGTCTCTCGAGAAAGTTATGGTCCGGCATATTCGAAACAGGTCTCTCCTTCCCCACTCCCCCGCTCCCCCCGCAACCTTCTTTCGGAGAGGCCTTGACTATGTGCAAGCCATGGCGCCTTGGCCAAGCACGTCTCCAAGTGACATGAAATAGCATGTGTTCCGGTATGTAGCGCCAACATTTAGCTTGGGATAACAAACCCCTCGCCGCTCGACGTACATGCGTCGAGCCGAAAGAGAACGCACAGGCAGCCCTGGTGACCGCCGTCGCGAAAGCGGAAACGCGTGACTCCGTCACACATGGGGTCTTGAGCCCCATCCAGTTAGACCCATGTAGAAGTCCAAAACGGCTTGGTGGCCCCTCCGGGGCCAGTGAAACTGGCCGAGGCCGCGCAGCGTGCCTTGAGGACAGGGCTGTAGATAGGGCCTCGAGAGGAATGGGGGGGTGGAGGGGGCAGGAGACCTAACGGCAACAGGCGGGGTAGGTGGGGGCGGGGGTAGCGGAGGCAGACTCGCTGCTCTGCATGTGATCAATTGGGCCATAACAGGAAGGGGGGGATATGTCGAACGCCTCACAGATGGTTGCTATATCGCAGCAAAAGATGGCCTATTCGATTTTACTCTTTGGAGACATACGCTTCAAATTTTTATTAGCGGTTTCAACGTGCCCTGACAACGACGTGTAGTTGCAGAGAAATTCGTTAGGTGGAGGAGCTTATCTAGCCTTCCACATGGTATGACCACAGGGACACCAAGATTAGCAGGGTACATCGGTCTTTCTCATTCGTTTCTCGGGCCGGTCGTGGCGACTTGCAAAGTCCGGTAGCGAAAATGTCTCGTCCTTATTGCCGCCAGCTCGACGGGCCGCGGCCACGGGCGGCACGGTCGCGGCCTCCGCCTCGTCCGCGGTGATGGAGTCGCCCTCCACGGGGTCGGCCACCACCACCACCCCGACGGTGGACGGCGAAGTCGATCCGGACGAGTGGTTTCTCCACCCACTCGACCCCTTCGAGACCGAGCCTTTTCTTCTCCTCGACCGGCATCCTCCAGGCCTGAAACACGCCCATCAACGCCTCGAGACTGTCTTCCGTGATCGGCCCATCATTCTGCAGCTTGTCACCGCCGGCCCGACCGACGTCGCGAAGCTCGGGGATCCAAGTGCGGCAGTACTCCCCATTGATGTCGTAGTCGACCGCCTGCTTGACGGGATTGAAGACTCGCGCATCACCTCTCGGATCGTTCCCGACTCCCGCGACGTACTGCCAGTTGCCCCAATTGGACGAGACGTCATAGTCGATAAGGTTTTGTTCATACCACTCCGCGCCGATGCGCCAATCGATGCCAAGATGTTTCGATAGGTAGGACGCAACATTCTGTCGCGCACGATTCGACGTCCAGCCTGTAGTGAACAACTCTCGCTGCGAGGCGTCGATGAGACCGGTGCCGGTTCGGCCTTGGAGGAAGCGCTCGACGCTGGCTCGCGTGTCGTTGTCATTGACACCCTTCTGGTTCTTCTTGTTGGTGGACTGGGTGTATGGCGAGCTGATGAACTTGTCTCCAGCCGATTTATCCCCACGGAATCCGTCAAGATCGAAAAGCCGTGTCCCGAATTTCCTGGTGCAGAGGCGCATGTAGTCCCGCCAAAGAAGCTCAAACCGGACAGCAGCAGTGCCCTATCATCGTCAGTCAGCGTCGCTTGGGCCCACAGGGACACCTTCAGTCTACCTTGTTCTCGCCTTTGCCGTACCCATTCGCGTTCTTGCCACAATCGCCTTTGCCATCCTCAAAGTCGACCAGTTGCCAATGCACTTGGCGCGCCGACACGCAGCCAAGAGCCAACCAGGCAGATAGTTTTGTGCTAAAGTCGAGCCCTAGTAAACCGTTGCGGGTGTCCTTGTACGCCGTCATCGATCCAGAGTCGATGAGATGTCGCACTCGCTCGAGTCCAGCCTTGGAGCCGCCAATGAAAGGATGTGCAGACTTGGCTCCTTCTGGAAGCTCAGGCATATCGCGAATGCCGACAGAGTCGTCGCCCAAAGGTCGATGTAATGCTGCCACGATGTCGTCGAGACGGCTCGGGATGGAGAAGGGCTGAGCCTGGTCCGGGATGTGATCGGGTAGTGGAGGGAGAGAATCTGGCAGAGGGAGAGCTTTCCTGGGGGCGTCTCGGAGAGGCTCTACCGTTTTGCGAAAAGAGGTGAAGACATCGGGCAAGTCCCTGGCGTCCTGCGTCGGTATATCTCGACTATCAGGTGTCAGCCACGCGGCAATTCTGCTTCGGGTCGAGTACGCACTCGTCCACCAAATACTTCTCATCAGGCCATAGCTTGAATTCCTTATCTTCTTTGGCCAAAAGCCGCTTCACCGCATCCTCTTGGACCTTTTCCTCCCATCCTTCTTCTTCTGTCATCCAGAGTCCGTGTATCTCGGCGTCATCCCTTCCACGGTAGCTTTCCAGAATGGACTGGACAGCGTCCTTGACGGATCCCACGCGAATAACCAGGTCGCTCGAGATCTTATTGAGGCCTTGTTTGACGTCCCAGACAGCCTCGGCGGTGAACTGGGCTCTTCGCTTCCCACATCTCCAGAAGCGTGCCACCTTACTTCGTGCTTCGGGATAAGGACTCCTGTCTTTGTCGGAAGTGAGGAAACCGGATATGTCCACCTGTTCGGAGGCAAACACGAACACGGGCAAGAGGTGAGTGAATGGTTTCTTGGACTGCTTGTTCAACTTTGACAGCTCATAAAAAATGGGGTTGTCTGCCAGGCGAAGGTCCCGGCGTAAGAGATATATCAGGACGCGTTGCATTGTAGTGGAGGGATGGAGTTGATGAAGGTCGAAGCAATTGAGGCGATGGCCAGTCGACCCAACAGAAAGCAGAGATCTGAGCGGCCGGCCAATACGGAACAGATGGGCACCAACACAGTAGCGCTACGACTAAAGATGTGCTCGCCTGCTTCTCCATGACGACTGCTCGGCGGGAGGCACCGCAGAAGCGAGAGTCAAGGGACATGCATGCCGATCTAAGCCATGGAATCATCGTGCTCATTGTACTGTGCTGTCTAGGCGATGTCCCCCCCCTCCCTCACATTGCCTGATACCTCCGCCAGACGATTGGGCTGTAGCGCAAGTATGAACTCCTCTGGTACCACTTTACAAATCCGTCTTGGCGACGTGTGGCTCAAGACGTTCCTTGAGATCTTCCACGCCAAGTTCGCTGCCATCCCAGTGCTCTACAGCACCTGCCAACTGCTTTGGTGGAATCAGCACATCTCGCACCACCTGAATGACGCCATTTTCCGCGATCCCGTCCTGAACGGAGACGGTGGCGAAGCCGTTGACCTTGATGGAGATGAAGCCCCCAAAGCGGGCGACATCGACGCTGAGCTTGCGCTCCTTCAGAAGCGTTGGAAGTTGCACGTGGAAAAAGCCCTTGGGGATGTCCATAGCCTTGCCCTCACTCTTTGGCTTGTAGTAAGCATCCGAGTACAGAGTGTGGTCTGGCACGACGTGATACTCGAGCAGGGCCTTGAGATACTTCAAGCCGTACGAAGAGAAGAGGAAAGCATTGATCTTAGGTCCTAGTTTCTGAAAGGCAAAGTTGCTTGGAGCGAAGAAGGTTCCACCACGGCCTTCGGTGGTGTTCAGCTTGTCGAGCAGCCCAGTCTTGCCAAGTCCCAATTCAAGAGTGCTGAACTCTCCTGGGAAGAGGCCGATCTCAACGATTGCGGTTGGCGGTGGAAGGATAAGGTGATCAACACCGTGGATGACACCGTTGGTTCCGAAAATGTTGATGGCAATGACTCGGCTGAAAAAGTTGACGGAAAGTCCGTTCAACCCAATCCTGAAGGCAATACGCTGCGGCTCTTCATGGTCGCTGAGAGTCTTGCTCTTGAACAGGGTTGGAGCCGTGTGGCTCACAAGCACACGGCCAGCGGGGTAGAAGTCTGGGACAACGTGATAGGCGAGGATGGCCTTCAGGACTTCCTTGCTCGGCTTGCGAGCCTTGTCCGGGATCTTTCCAAATGCCTTGTCTGTTGGTGCAAAGACGGTGAAGTTGCCCGATGAGGTGCTGTTGAGGAGCTCTACAATATCTTCGTACTCGGATATGAGCTTTGCGAGCTTCGTCGTGTATTTGCTGCCAGCAATTAACTCGTAGACAGTCTCGTTTGGCTTGTGGTGTGGTGGGTGGCGTGGCTTCTTGCCGTGTCTGCCATGGTGACCACCGTCCCAGCTGTCAAGAACATCGCTGTCCTCCCACCAAGATTGAATGTCGTGGGCGGACTCTTGGACGCTGACACCGAGTGAGGAGGTGGCATCAGACGCACGCTCGAAGGCTGCGTCCATCTGATTATTTGCCTGCTTGCCACTCCTGTGGATCTTGCTCCAAGCATTTTGGATGGGCAAGTCCCCAAGGACTTGCTCTTGAGAGACGACATAACCAGCACTGAGTGCGGCAAGCGGTAAGATGTTGACGAGCTTCATATTCAAAAATGCCTTGAAGCACGAGGGTTGAGGAGGTGAGGAAAGAAGGGTCGCTTACGGTCAGCCTGGAGTCGATGACGGGATGAGGAGCAAGATGTGCCAATTGCGTGCGCATCGGACAACGGAACTCCCGACATTGCGAGGCGAATGGCTGTGGCTTCCGCAGGCCTTGTAGGCAACACGGATGTGCTTTCGACCTCGGCAGTGAGTTTTTCGAGGTGAAGGCTCTGGAAATGGTGTTCCCACGACTCTGACGAGCAGCCGGTTGGTTGCTCGTCTGCTCTCCCACGGGGTGCATATTCGGCTTCGCACTGCCGACCATTAGAACAAAAGTGACAACAAGCTCTGGAGAATGCACCGCTCAACTGTTGGCAGTCAGGGAACGGGTGCATTGCTGCAGCGTCCGTTCCCATGTCTTCAATTGAGAGGTCCGGTGGGAAGAGTCAGACTTCATGCGAGAGCGTACAAGTCCTCCCTCCTGGCTAGACCATTCACCAGCCGTCGGACGTATCACACGCGGGATCAATGCATCGCTACACTGCAGTGTGATTGAGAGCAGGGAAGTTGTCCATTCCCAGTAGGAAGATATCTCGTGGCCAAGACAATTGAATTCGTTCCAGTGCCGCGAGGCTTCCAACCTTTGAACAACGCCGCCGCCGCCCACCACACCAAGCAAGCAGAAGAGTAGTGTATGGCAACGACGTATTGATCTCTTACCCCATCCTTCTTTCCAAATGCTCCACACGAGCACGGAAGCCGCCCACTATTTCTCGAATTCTTTGGATTTTGCCGAATTCCATTTCCAGCTCGTCGATTTGTTGCAAGATGGCGCGAAAGTTGGCGATCTCAGCATCTGCCATGTGGATGGCATTGCCCGATCGATCGTATTGCGCTGTCGTAGCTCTTTCGGTCGCGGCGTTCAGCTGGTCGCCGCGTCAGCAGGCGCCATGCGCAGGGCGGCGCACGAGTTGATGCGGACTCACTTGCTCCAATCGTTGCGCAATCGCGTGGATAACACGGTCAAAGTGACGGGAGAGCAACTGCAGGCTGCCCGGATCGAGCAACAGTCTTCCTTGACTGCTGGCCTGCGAGCCGGCCGAAGATCGGGCGTCCTGGTGTGCGCGCTGCTGATGCAGGCGGAGAGTCGCGACGTCTTGCGCTGAGAGGCCCAATCGGTTGTCGGCGATGGACGAGGAGGGAGGCGACGGTGCTGCTGGTGGAGGAGGGCGATGGTGAGATGGAGGCATGAATCATGTCGGCGGCGGCCAGCGCCATCTCACTGTCCTCCTCCACAGTCCACGCGCTGGGCGTCAACACGTCTAGCTCTCTGTGATCGGCGAGACTCGGCTCTGGGGCCTTGCGACGAGATTTATCGGGACAACCGTGGGACTGGCAGACCGGAATGCCGAGGATTCCTGCGCGGTCTACGCGGACTTGATCAAGAACGGGTGTATTGATTCGCACACGTGTAGTTACAGGCAGCTCTGTTCGTTCTGATGCCCATGCCATGTCCACCTCGATGCGTCAGCCAGATCAACGGTGGCGCCAGGGCCGTCCTCGTGCAGCGCGCGGAGGCTGGCAGGTTGGGCATCGAGCACTATATGCCATGCGCCGAGCGTCTCTTTTGGGCGGAGACAAGAATGACACGGGGAGCAGCGTGCACATGGGGAGTCGCATGTGCACGGGGAGCCGCATGTGCACGGGGAGTAGGGAGTAGCATGCACACGGCCCCGATGCATGCACACGGCGAGGAGCATGCAACACGGCCTCGATGCGCAGTAACTATTATTACCATATGACTGTATAGGCTCGCCGCGTGGGCATATCAGGCGTAAGGCACGAGTCATATTATGATTATGTCGAGGCAGGGCCGACCCGTGGAATCGCCCGTGCGCTACTGCAGCCGCGGCCTCAGACTCGCGACCACTCGCTTTCCACTTTCCCTTTCTTTCTTTCAACTCAACATCCACCTCACCTCCTCGCCACTGCCCCTCGACGACCGCGCATCGACCACAGCGTCTCGCCGCGCGCTCCCGCAGCTCGAGCATACATCTCCGACACACTCGTCGTGATGAGCAGCATCTTGAACCAGGACTTTCCCGATGAGGAGGAAGATGACTTCAATCCAGAGCCGGAAGCAGGCAGTGACGATGAAGGTGTTGCAAAGCCCGCAATCGATGACGAGCCTGCGCAAAGTCGACCGCGGGGCCGTAGCGCGCCCAAGGACAGTGAGGACGAGCTGAAGGAGGCTGGAAACGACGAGGGCGAAGTCGACGGCGAAGTCGACGGCGATGACGAGCCCGAAGAGGATGACGACGAAGACGACGACGATGACGAAGACGATGTTGGTCGACCGGCCAAGCGGCGAAGGCAGGCCAGGCGGAATCAATTCATCGATGTTGAAGCCGAAGTCGACGAGGACGACGAGGAAGAGCCGGAAGAGGAAGATGATCTACCGGGCGAGGAGATGCATCCGGACGATCTTCAGGAACTGCCGCCGGGCGCAGACAAGGACGATCGTGCACACAGAGAGCTGGATCGAAGACGTGAGCAGGCAGAGGCCATGGACGTTGAGGAGACAGCGAAACGACTGAAGGAGAGATACGGACGTCAGAATCGCGCAGCTGGCTCAGCATCTGGTGTAACCCCGCAGCGACTACTGATGCCATCAGCCCAGGATCCTCGGATCTTCGCCATGAGGTGCAGACCAGGCAAGGAGCGTGAGATTATATTCGCGATACAGAACAGAGTCGTTGAGCGGCAAAGATCTAGAGAACCTTTGCAGATCTTCTCCGCTTTCGAACGTGCCGGCACTGGTGCTATGGCTGGCAGAATATACGTCGAGGCCCGTCTAGCAGACCACGTTACTACAGCTCTGGATGGCATCACGAACGTATTTATGGGAACCAAGCCGTTCATGATTCCAGTCGAGGAGATGACAGGTCTTCTCAAAGTCAAGAAGAGCAAGGAGCTACAGCCGGGCATGTACTGCCGGCCGAAGCGTGGGCTGTACTCCGGAGATCTCGCAATGATTGAGGAGGTTGAGCCGAATGGGACCGAAGTGCAGCTGAAACTCATTCCTCGTCTGGACTACGGCCTGACGGAAGACGCAAACGCTCTGGCAACCGGAGCGATGGAGCCAGATGGACAGGGTGGCATGAAGCGAAAGCGAGTACCTCCATCATTCAACAAACAGCGACCGCCAGCCAGGCTGTTTAGTGAGAACGAGGCCAAGAAGAAGCACAGTAAATACCTCAGCCGACCTGGCGGCATGTCGACCAACATCTGGACTTACCAGGGCAGGGACTATGTCAACGGGTTCCTCGTGGATACGTTCCGGATTGCTCATTTGCAGACGGAGAACGTAAACCCGACCCTGGAAGAAGTCACGAGATTCGCAGCTAGCACGGAAGATGGCACTGAGAATCTCGATCTTGCTGCTTTGGCCCAGACATTAAAGGCGAGCGCGGGTGCAGATTATCTCCCCGGCGACAAGGTCGAGATCTTCCGCGGTGAGCAGAAAGGCGTTACTGGTCGTGCCACCCAAGTGTACAATGATATCATCAAGATCAAAGTCGACAGCGGACCACTCTCGGGCCAGGTTGTCGAAGCACCGATTCGAGATCTGCGCAAGAACTTCAAGGAGGGTGACCATGTCAAGGTCATAGGAGGGAGCAAGTATCAGGAGGAAGTCGGTATGGTGGTCAGGATCAAGGAAGATCGAGTCACCATTCTCACCGACAGCAATCAGCAAGAGATCAGCGTGTTCGCGAAGGACTTGCGAGAAGCGACAGACAGCGGTGGCAGCGTGGGCCTCAGCAAGTACGACCTGTTTGATCTTGTTCAGCTCGACGCAGCGACTGTAGGATGCGTGATCAAGGTGGATCGCGAGAGCCTGCGAGTTCTGGACCAGATCGGCAGCGTTCGCAATCTTCTTCCCTCCAACATTTCAGCAAAGATCGAGAAACGAAGGGAAGGTGCATCTGCTGTTGATTCGCGCGGCGCCGAGATCAAGCACGAAGACAAAATCAAAGAGTATGGCGGAGAAGGCCGTGAAGGTCGGGTGTTGCATGTGCATCGAGGCTATGTCTTTGCTCAATCTAGGGAGTTGAGGGATCATGCCGGTGTCTTCGTGACACGTACCAACAATGTCACGGTCATGGCTGCCAAGGGCGGCCGCGTGGGGGGTGAAGATCTTGCGAAGATGAACGCCGCAATCAAGGGACCTGGAGGCCTCGGAGGCGCCCCTATGCCTCCGCCTGTGCAAAAGGGACGCGACCGGCTCATTGGCCAGACGGTGAGAATCAAAGTGGGCAACTACAAAGCTCAAATCGGCATTGTCAAGGAGACGGATGCGCACGGCGCGTTGGTTGAGATTCACGGCAAGACGAAGAAAATCAATTTCCCCAAGGAGAAGCTTGCTGTCATTCAGCCCAAGGGTGGCGCGGTCATCTGCAACGACGCGAGCACATTTGGCACTGGTCGTGGTGCGGGGCCGCCCGGACGACCTTTTCCGGGAGCGCCGCCAGGGAGAGTGCCCACGTATGGTGCACCGCCGGCTATGCACGCTGGCGGCCGTACACCCGCCTATGTCATGGATGGAGGGAGAACACCGGTCGGACGAACGCCAGCCTGGCAAGGAGGCGGCGGGCAGACGGCCTACGGTGGCGGCGGCATGACTTCTTATGGAGGTCAAACCAGCTATGGCGGCGCGACATCCTACGGCGGCGGGTCTGTTTGGGGTGGCGGCGGCGGCGGGGGAAATGTCAGTTCTGTTCCTGCTCGATCACATGACATCCGCACTGACGATTCACAACAGGCGTCGACCTGGAACCCCAATGCTGGCGGCAGAACACCGGCATACATCGCCAACAGCGGAAGCAAGACCCCGGCGTACCATGCAGGTGCCGAAGCGCCCACCCCTGGAGCAGACTATGCGGCGCCTACTCCAGGCGCCACGTACACCGAGCAGCCCACGCCGGGCGCCTTCCGAGGCGGGCAGTACCAAACCCCAGCCAACTATGCGACGCCCGGCGGTTTCCCCGAAACTCCGGCGCCGTACTCCGCCGAGACACCGGCAGCTCCGGCGGACGATGGGCCTCGCTACGAGTAGCCCCTCCCCGGCTGGTGCCTGTGTGCCGGCCCTGCTGTGCGGCTCGCGAGAAGAGACGACGATGGGATGATGGGCGACGGCGGCGTAGCATACACATCGCATAGGTCGGGTGTTTTGTATCGAGACCTGAGCAGTCTCCCGCCACGATGAGAAGACGGAAGCACGCGAGGCGTGAGTGCATGACGCCGGCCCGCCGACCGACATGGACACTACCAAAGCTGCCCTCTGGCGTGAAGTGCTGCTTCCTGTTCAAGCTGCCCGCTGTTGCCCGCTGTGTATGCTTCTGCGCCAAGCCTTGATGGACAGGGGTGCCCCCACTGGAAAACGCGTCGGACCGCGGCTCGAACTTGCCACTTGAAAGCCGCTTCTTCGCACACCACACACAATGCCATGACGCACGATGTCATTACACACAGCGTTATTACCCACCATGTTGACCTGACGTGAACGTGTCTTCTTCGCGCACAATGCTGACCTCATACCGTCCTTCTCGACAATGATCGACTGCTCATCATGGCCGTGACAAAGGTGCTGTGTGTGGCCGAAAAGCCGTCCATCGCGAGAGCGGTGGCGACCCATCTTGGTGGCGGCGAGGTCCAGACGGTACGTGGCCTGGGTCGTGGGCGGTGCTCACTTTCCGTGCGGCTGACTGACGGCGACAGCACAGCATCCGAGGCAATCCCTACGTCAAGAACTACACCTTCGGCTTCGACTTTCCCGGCTGGGGACCGTGCCATGTCACCATGACCTGTGTGCTCGGCCATTTGATGCAACAGGACTTCGACCGTCAGTACCGCAGCTGGGACTCGTGCGAGCCTTCGCAGCTCTTCGACGCGCAAATCCACTCGTTTGTGCCCGAGGACAAGAAGGCCATCGCCGACAACATTGAACGCCAGGCCCGAGGGGTCCGATATCTCTACATCTGGACCGACTGTGACCGCGAGGGAGAGAATATTGGCGCAGAGATCCGGTCCTGCGCCCTCAGAAGTAACCCGGGCCTGAACAGCCCAGGCAGCATTGTCCGTGCTCGCTTCTCTCACATTGAGAGGCAGCATGTGGTCAACGCTGCATGCAATCCAGCCACTCTGAATGAGGCCGAGGCTAGCGCGGTCTATGCGCGCATGGAACTCGATCTTCGCATTGGCGCATCCTTCACTCGCAAGATCACCAAGGGCATCAAAGACATGATACCGGGCCGAGAATCGGTCATCAGTTACGGCCCGTGCCAGTTTCCCACTTTGGGCTTCGTGGTGGACCGATATTTTCGTGTGCAGAATTTCGTTCCCGAGAGCTTCTGGGGCATCCACGTCATGTACGACAAGGATGGCGTCAAGGTCAAATTCAATTGGGCTCGACAGCATCTGTTCGATCGTATGCTCGTCGTAATCCTGTTCGAACGCTGCATCAACGCGCGACTGGCGAGAGTCACTACCGTACAGACCAAGCCGACAAGCAAGTGGAGACCGCTTCCTTTGACGACAGTGGAGCTGCAGAAGTGCGGCAGCAGATTTCTCCGCCTGAACAGTCAGCGTGTCATGGCCATCGCAGAACAGCTCTACCAAAAAGGATTTATCAGCTACCCGCGCACCGAGACCGATCAATTCGATCGCGGCATAAACTTGCACGCCATCATACAGAAACAGGCAAATGGTCAGGCGGCGTGGGGTCAGTATGCGCAGGCCTTGCTCAGTGGTGCTTTCACCCAGCCTCGCAACGGCAACCACAATGACAAGGCACATCCTCCTATACACCCCGTCAACTACGCCGATTCGTCTGTGCTCCAGGCAGACGAGAAGAGAGTATACGAGTTCGTCGTGAGACGCTTTTTGGCATGCTGCAGTGACGACGCCAAGGGCTCCAAGACTGAGATCAGCATCTTATATGGTCCGGAGACATTCCACGCATCTGGCCTGACCGTGCTGAGGCGCAATTACCTGGACGTGTATCCATACGACAAATGGACGAGCAGCCAAGAGCTTCCCGACTTTCAACAGGGCGAAACCTTTCAACCCACCGAAGCGAATATACATCAGGGCCAGACCAGCCCGCCAGGTTACTTGACCGAGCCTGAATTGATTGCACTCATGGATGCAAATGGCATCGGCACCGATGCGACAATGGCCGAACATATTGCGACCATCAAGCTGCGCGAATATGTGTATACCAGAGTTCGTGGAGAATCTGCAGCGCAGGTCCCTCGTGAGGACGACGACGACGATGACGCAGAGCCTGCCGGCAGAGGACGAGGTCGTGGCCGCGGTCGTGGAAGAGGCGGTCGAGACCGAGGTAGGGGACGTGGCGGTCGTGGCGGTCGTGGCGGAGCAAATGGCGGAGGTGGGAGGAGTGCCGGCGTTGAAGAATTCATTCCCAGCACGCTCGGCATGGCTTTGATCCAGGGCTACGAACAGATGGGCCATGAAATCAGTCTGGCAAGGCCCTTTCTTCGCAAGGAGATGGAGCTGAAAATGAAGGCGGTTTGCGAAGGCCGAAGAACCAAGATGGATGTCGTCCAGGAGACCATCGAGCAGTATCGTGCCGTCTATGTGCGTTCTGCCACCCGTTTCGATGTCCTCCGCAGGTCCGTGCAGAGATATGTTCTGAATCAATAGTGCCAACATGCGCTTCAGTCAGACTCCCGATCCTGTCCCTTCATCCACGCCTCCCGTTACCGTCCCGATCCTTCCTGCCGCTGGACAAGCTGCGGTGCGTCAAAGGATCGGGCGATCTCCCAAGACGGATCCCGGCATCTTCTTCCAACCGAAACGACCCAAAGAAGGAGGAGGCCCGACGGGGTGGGAACTGTCACCTTTTCCAACTGGGCACAGAACCGGACGCACGGTCAGGCCTTCTTCGGTGCCACGACGTCACTGCCAGAAACCAGAGCGTTCTTTCTTTTTCTCCCTCCATCAGATGCTGGCAGCATCCACCCTTCTGGAACATGAGCAATGGGTGGGTGGGGCGTTCTGCTCGAAGCCGGGCCACACACACACACACACACACACACATTCTCTCTCTCTCTGTGGCCACTGCGACTCTCCCGCGCCACCGGCGGCGATCGTTTGACGATTCGAGTCGGTAGGGGATGGAAGCAAGAAGAGAGGGGTACGAGGCTTTGGATGTTGTGCATCCTGTCGCAATATTGTAAGATGGGGGGCAACGGCGGGGGAGTTCGTTACATTGGGGGAGAAAGAGTGCAACCCATCTTCTTTACCCGCAACCGCCCCAACCCCGCCCCCCCTGCCCTCCCCTGCCATGTTCGACGATGCCCCGTCCCGAGTTCCCAGAAACCAGGCTCACGATCCCCGACCCGGAGAGAGACAGAGAGAGACTTACGGCACCGCGCGGGGATTGTGTCACCCCCACCCCCACCCCCACCCCCGCCCCGCCCCCGCGCCCTCCCCACAGCTGGCCTGCTTCTTTCCCCGATCCTCTCTATCTCTCTCCCTCTGCCTCTTGTCGGTTCGTGACGGGCGCACCATTCCACCTTCTCGCTTTTTTGGGGGGAGGGGGGTGGTGGTGGTGGGCCAGATCATCTGCCCCGTCGACCCCGTCATCCACAATCCTTCTTCCCCCCAGCCCGGGCCAGTCCAGGGGGGGATGGGTCGACGCGGCTCGGACCGGCGATCGATCTTTGGATCCCCGATCGCGGGCCCGTGCGCCGGGCGCGTCGAACATCCCCAGGCCGTTGTGGTCCCCCCCCCTAAAAAAGAATCGGGCCAACGCGACGCCGAGGGATCTCGTGTGATTTCGGGTGCGGGAGTCGTCCTTCGTCGCCACGAAGAAAGGTGGGACTCGATTTTTCTTTTTTTTGTGGCGCGAGGGTTGGAAGCAGGACGAAGCAAAAGAAGAAGATTTGGCACAGGCGGCCCAGCCCTTCCCCTGCCGACGTTTTTCATTTTCCAGGACACAACGCACACGCACAATGATGGGGGGTATCTGTAATTACAAAGGGGGAAAAAAGATTGGGAAAAAAACAACAACAACAACAACGAAAACTCGCCGTGTGTCTCTCAGGTGCCCGCCCACACTCTCGATCGGGTGAGGCCGTTCAATAATCCTCCGGACAATCAAAGCGAGAAAAAACAACAGAGTGCGGGACGCAAGATGCATGCATGCGCGCATGTTCAGACGGCCCCCCCCCCCGACGGAGGTGGTTGGATGTGTGCTGGGGTTGACATGCTCGATGGCGGTTAGGGGAGGGGATGTCGCACCACACGGGAGAAGAGCGACCCTCGTTTCCTCCGCCCCCCCCCGAAACCCTCCCCCCGAAACGCCTTGGAAAATGCCAGGAATGTATTGTACAGTGCTTTTTGTTTTCGCCCGACAGCAGATTGCTCTGCAATAGCCCGTGGTCTACCCCGCCCCCGCCCCCGACCCCAAAAAAATGCCCAGTGCCTTCTACCCAACGCCGGTGGAAAATAAAAATTGCTGCAGATGTGTGTGTGTGTATGTGTGTAATAATAGCGAGTGCGGGAGTTCGATGATGGAGGTGGAATTAGGGTGTGCGCGCGTCGACGGCGCGGTGGGAGGATGGTGGAGGTTGTTGGTGTTGGTGCGAGCGATTCGGACGCGGGGAGAGTGGTGGAGCCGAACAAAGTGTGGACAGATGCAGCGAACGCTCAATGGGGAATATGCTCCAAGTCGACAGTGGTGGTGTGTGGTGTGTGGCCGATGTGGTTGGCCGTTTGACGCCGCCGAGATGTGGTGCGCGCAGACCAGTCATGCCAATGCCAGGGCTGTGCATGCATGCAGGTGTAGCTGCACGGCAGATCGACAGCTCTCGGGGAGCGGCATGGCTCCACGGTGGGGGGAAGTTGGCAGCTTCAAAAGTGAGCCACGGTCGACACGGCCATGGTGCGCATCAACCGTCATGTCGCTATCGGTGCTTCGGTGGTGGTGGCTTTGGCTTCGGTATGCTGCAACGGAGTCTCAGTCTGCGATATAGCCCGAGATGCCCACACTGCCGAGGCAACTCACCCAGTGGTGTCATACGCGCCGCGAGCCATGTCGATGATGAGGCTGTCTTCTCGCGTAATCATGGGGATGGAGTCTGAGCGGATGATTAGCAGATGTCGGTTGAACGATGCTGGCTTTATACGGCATGGGGAATGCGCCGTTGCACAAGGGACCGACCGGGGACGACTCACTCTCGCAAGGGCAATGAGGGCCGGTCGAGGTGGATTGCAGCTCGCGTCGGACAACCGACGGATGGGAACTGAGGCTTGCCTCTGGTTGCAGTCTTCGTCCAAGGCCGGTCGTGTGCGCAGGATGTATCAAAGGCGAGCGCTGGAATGCTGTCGAGATATTGCAAATACAGTGCGCTGGCGGTGCCGCAGCGGGCTTCGGGGCTGGTTGCAAAAGGAGCCGGGCATGCGCCTTCAGCAAGATCTCGTAGCGGGATGAAGAAGCAGAAGGAGAAGGGGAAGAAGGCTGGACGGCTGGACGACGCAAAGGAGGAGGGAGCGACGAGGGTGCGAAATATGTGTACAATGGGGCCAAACGACCAGGACGTGGGAAAGGAAATTCTTTGGTGAGAGCACAAGGGGCATCGGCTCAGACAGACAATCTCCTTCATTGATGAACGCACTGGCCGCGGAAGACACAGCCGCTGGAAAGTCACAAACCGCCCGACAGCGACAAGGAGCTTTGGCGACTAGGGGTAGGCTTGGATCGACACAGCCGCTTGACACGCTAGTCCGGTACCTGCGTACAGGCGTCTCCGGCCCGTGAACAAGAATGGAACGGTGGCTTGTCCAAACCGCACAGCGTCCAACTGCGATGACCTGTCGCAGTCCGACCGCATCTTCCCCACTGCGCCCACACCTCATCTGTCTGTACGGAGGTGGGTTGTCGCGGCCTCGCGGAGCACACGTTCGAGCTCTTGGAGAATCAGATTCGATCGTCCCGTACTCCTGGCGCACCGCTGACGATGAACCTTACCGACCGATCCTGAGGCGGACGTCTACGGCCATGAGCCGTCCACGATTTGGACAGTCTCGCTCGAAGGAGTGCTCCGTGCCCGGATTGTTGTCTCCCTTGCCACCCCCCCGCCTCCACCAACCGGCCCGTTGATCCCGTGGAGCTGGATTTTGCTTCCTTCTGCACGCGACCTAGTTCTGCAACCACCCTCTGACACGCACTGACCGGGGCCTGACCATTGCTATCGGTCGCGAACATGAACGTCGTCGCGCCGCCCTGCGACTCTGCCGCGCCCCAACTCGACTTTTCCGCCACGGTTTGCCTGTTTGCTGCCGACATCCTTGCCGCTATCCTGGTATTCCACGGTGTCACCGCGCGGTTTGCCTCGAAGACACTGCTGGGGCCAGAGCGGGATCATTCCGAAACCGCCATCGCGCATCGCTTATGCGAACGCCTGCAGCTCCTTCCGCCGCCGTGTGATTGTCATCGCGCTGGCAAGCCATGCCCCGATTGGATCATCGCGGCTGTGGAACGCTCGGACAGCGGAAAGCGGCAAACGTCTGACCAAAACGCACTCGGTCGTGTTTTGGCGTCGATCCCTGTCTCAACGGAAGCAATCCAGAAGCAAACCATGTTCGCATCTTCGATTGGGAAGGAACACTGACCAGCATGGAACATGCGGCTGCAGCGATACACGTGGTCTTACTCTTGCTTGGGGGGTTTGGGGATGTTTAGGGTTGCGGGCGGCGATGCAAGCCCGGTTCTCTTTTCCTGTAACTACCGTGTGTGCGTACATGACTATATATACACCAGTCTCGTCCAAGTCAGTGTCGGCGGTCCGCAAAACACCCAGCGTGCGATGCGGGCGTACCACTCGCTGATGAGGTCAAGCATTTCCAAGGATGCACAGGAAACACATCCGGACCTGGCAGGTGTCAGGTCCTCCACTATGGGGAACGCCGGCAGTGGGCCACCGACCCGAATGGGGCGGCGGTGCTGCACGCCAAGTGCGCACCGAGGAAGTGGGGTCGGGGGGCGGGGGGGCGGTGGAATCGTGTTCGACCCAAAGCTGGCAGGACATGGCGCCACGAGACGCTCTCTCGTGTGTGATCCCACCATGAAGTCAACACGGCGTGGATTAGCCCGCCCCCGGTTCGGTCATCGGGAAAGCATTCCTCCAGCCCGCTCCAGCAGTAGTAGAGCCCGGCAGAGAGTGCACGTAGGGGCAAGTGTGAGCGCATACATCCCATTGCTGCTTCCGCCGCTTCGACGAGTTCTGTTGCGCACGTGCTCTACGGCTGTGGCTGCTCCTGCTAAGATGTTGAAGAATAACTGACTAGTTACCACCGAGAGACTGTTCCAGGGTCGACAAAGTGTCGCAACCTTGCCAGGTATCGGGTCGGTCGGACCACCGGCTTGTCGGGAAATTCTCGACCTCCCCCAGATAGACACCAGGGGTTAACTAACTACATCTAGTCTATATATAGTTGGTTAACTATATATAGGTTATACCGACTTTCTCTAGTACATTGTATAGGGCTGCCATTTCCATCTATACCAGTTTGCGTACTTCTCTTATTTGCGATGTTCGGGGTTGATGCGATTGAGCCGACCAGAACCCTCCAGACTGCTCTCCAGACCGCGTTGGGCAACACGGGGAAAACTTGGGAACTTGGCCAACAAGGTCAGCACGCGCGTCTGAGACGGCCGAGCGCCTTCAATTGGTCCAAAAAGCTTCTTCTCAACAATCTCATGTCGCCATCTGGCTGCCTTGGCATGGTGGAGAGTCGAAGGCGCCTTCCCTCGCGTGCAGAAGATGCCATGTCGTTCACGCAAGCGAGAAGCGGACGGGCAACTCCTGGCTGCATCGTCAAGCCACGACTGCATGTGTCAAGGGAGGGTGAGAGTCGCCGAAATTCAGCAGTCGGAACAGTACTGTCTGCCAGGAGCTTCCTCCTTCGAACGCTATATACATACAAGGCGGGCTCGCCCGGCAAATTTCGATAGCCTCTCGCTAGCCTGCCGCCCAACACATGTCGAAACACTTGCCATCTTCATCACGGAGCTTCACTGCCGACCGAGGACCTTTGCCAGGGTTAACGCCCGCCAGGTCAAGTCGTCAGTGCTGGAACGCAACGGTCCGTGTCGCGGGATCTGCGGCCCAACGTAGATGATAGTGACTCGCGCAAGGGAGGGTTGCCCAACAGGCACCGCAGCCTGCGAGTCACACTGCCTCACGATATTGCCCGGAGGAATAGATGGCGAGCGTGTGCTCAAACGAGTCGACCACGGCTGTTGGAGCCGCACCTTGAGTTGGCCTCACACCTTTGGTCGCGAGTGAGCGTACGGATCGATACTGTGAGAAGCCCACACCCGCAAGTCTCGTTCATGCACAACCGGCAGGCAAACGACCTGGGTTTAGACCCACGCTGGGGAGAAAGTGGTCACGCCCATGGTCGGTCATGTTCGCGAGCAGCAAGACCAAGCGCTTTCATTCATCGAGGACCCAGACAGATTGCTCGGGTCGGCACGAGCTTGGGCGGATATCTTTGCCAAAGAGCAGCGGCTTTTTGGCCACAACTTGCTGCTGTGCTGGCCATCCATTCGATGGCGTGTGGGGCTTGATGGTCGATTCAGATCAGGCTGCGCAAGAGCATGGCCGGAGCGCAGCACCGATCCATCCCAACCACGAAATGCACGAGCGGGTTGCATGCGTGTTTAAACGGTCGACGGGCAAGGTAAAGTCTGCAAGGAAGAAATCTCGACTTCTGCTTCACATCCATCACACCCGCCGCTGCTCCGGTCTCGGTCTGTGCAAAGTTGCAGTGCAAGTGAGTGAAGAGTTTGGTGCCAATCCAGGAACCAAGCAAGTCCCGTTTCCATGCGAAATGCGAATTGCACCTGTCCACTGCCGTACCTCGGCCCATCCGCCTTCGAACCTCGCTCGGGCCACACCTTTTGCCCGATACCTCCGTCCACCAGCTCGTGCATGAGATAGCACCCGGCATTATTTCCACACTGGCAGCCCGCACCGGCGACCATGGACGTCGCATACGATCACATCCAAGAAGAAGCGTCATCAGCCACCGCAGCCCCTCGCGCCGCATCCACCCTCAATACCGAATTCCACGAAGCGTTCAAAGCTGTATCGTCTTCGCCATGGGGCGCCAAACTCGGTGGCTGGTTCAGCCAAGCACGGAAACAAGGTGAATCGTTCTACCAAGACCTCCAGAAAGAAGCCAGCGAAGCCAGCGAACAGGCGACCAAGGGTTTCATCAGCTTGCGCGAACAGGTCGTGCAAAGAACGAACGGAACGGGCTCGAACGGCGAACCCGGCCCGCAAGCGCAAATCCCAGGCCAAGAGCCTCTGCATTTACCGGCGCAGAACGAGACGCAGGCCGAGGCAGGTGGAGAGCAGACCAGGGCCGGCGAGGAGAAGCCCCCGGGCCTGTCCGCGGACATGGCCAAGGAGGCCGGCAGTCTCGTCGCCAGCCTGCGATCGCTGGGCGCTGCGAAGCTCAAAGACCTGCAAAGGGCCGAGGATGCGGCGGACGAGGCCTTGCTCAAGTTCGGAACCAACGTGCGGAACTTCTTGCGAGATGCTGTGGCCATCACCGCGCCGGCTGAGGAGGAGCACGGTGCGGAGCAGTCTGCCCACGTCCTGTTCGAGACGCGAGAAGCCGGGACGGGCAAGAAGATCTTCCACACCACCCGGCTGGATGCGCAGCTTCATGCCATTCACAGCGCGGCGTCAAGCTTCACAGAAGACCCACAGGGCGAGGAATGGCAGTCATGGCAGGAAAGCTTCGATATCGAGAAGCAGACCGATGCCGTCGCCAAAGACTTGGACGAGTATGAGGAGCTCCGAAGAGCGATGGAGAAGCTCGTGCCCGAGCAAGTGGAGTATCGGGTGTTTTGGATGCGATATTACTTCTTGCGGAAGGCTATCGAGGCGGACGAGAAACGGCGAAAAGAGGTTCTCAAAGGTGAGGCGCTTCCACATCAGAGTCCGTCAACCCTTTGTGGGGGCGGGGTTCCCGAAAAGACCACTGACCGAGCCGAGCACTTCAGGCGCTGCGGCAAAATCCGAGGAAGAAGTCGCGTGGGACGACGAAGATGAAGACGATCACTCGGCGACGCCGAATGCCACGGCGGGAACCAACAAGCAAGCATCAGAATCCACCACCACTCTCAATGCACCTGTGCACCATCACCTCAAACCCAAAGAGCCTCGCCGAAGCGAAGACGAGAGCAAATCCGTGGCAGATTCGGAAGCGAGTTATGATGTTGTATCTGGAGCCACATCTCGCGCTACAGGCAGTCCGAAGGAGCCCAAGAAGCCGCTGAAGGAGGATGACAGTGATGACGATTGGGAGTGAGCCGTGCTCCCGATCTTGCTCGTGCTTCGTCCCCTTCCGCGTTTCGTTGTTGGTCTTTACAATACCCGGAGCAGGCGTCTTGACTTTTGAGGGAAAGGGGAGGGGAGGGGTGATGTGGTTTGGTGGTTGTGGGGCGCACGGTCGCTACACGACAATAAGCCATCTCAGCAGCGTGGAACGCAGCAGCCAAGTCTGTGCGGTGAGCAAAGAACCTGAGCATATTCGCTGCCCCCCCCGCCCTCGTCCCAATGTCACCGCCGGTTCCCACACCAGACTTCCACCGACTGTACCTTCAATGGTGGAGGTGGTGGCATGGCCACAACCCCTCGACTCAGCCCAAGGCCCCGCCAACCGCAAGGGCCGCAACGTCACAACACATCGCCCATGCCGCTGACGTGTCACGTCGCAAGCGCCCTCCGCTTGCGGCGGGGCTTTCGACCACTGGCCCCGCGCCGAGTCTCGCGTGGGGGAGTGGTGGGACGGCTTCCACCACGTGAGGCACGGAGAGCGAAGGCAGGACTCAAGGCAGGCACAAGGCATGTTTTGGGGCAATGCACTCAAAAAGCCAAGCGGATTGTGCTCGAGCTTGCGAGGGGGGGAAAGCACGATGGCAAGTGCGAAAACAGCCGCGGGCATCCGAAGCAGCGTGTGATGCCTCGGCAGGGGTTCGTGATATCGAGCTAGTCGCTCTGGGACGGTTGGGGGATTTCATCGTCCCGGTGCTGCGGAACGGTGGTGGCTGAAGGAGCTTCAGGTGGAGAAATGGGGTGGCAGATTTTGGCGGGGGGCGGCGGGCAGTGGGCGGTCGAGAACACAACTGCGGCCGATCATGCCAGGAGAGCCGCGAGTGGAAAAATATCCATACGATTGCTTCTGGGTGGGATGGCCAATCGCAGTCGTCAGGATGGACCGTGCACTACTGTCCTGCGATGCGACCGACTCCCAGGACACACCAGTAGGCCAGCTCTTTGTGGATGGGTTCTCGCTTCGCCTTCTTCTCGTGGTCCTGAAGCTCGGTCGGCTCATGCTCCCACTCCACGCGAACGAAGATTGGTACCTCCAGCACGTCGTCATCTTCGCTCAACTCTTCCGCTTCCTCCGGAGGCGGTTCGGCATCTGACACGATGCTTGGTCGACGCTTGCTCAAGCTACCAGGCACGATTTCTAGCACAACAGATGTAGAGTTCTTTGTCTTCTCCCAGATCTTGCCTGCTTCTGGTTGGCGGTCTGCATCAGCAGAACCAGTAAGCGACGCCATCGCTGCCATTCTGCTGCCATCACTGCTGGCACTGGTGGTGGACGCCTCAACAACGTCATCCCATTTGTCCCCACTCGCTCCTATGGCGAATGTCGGGCACAGAATCGTCACTTTGGACGCTACCTTGCCGGGCGTGGTTGTGGGAGTGGCGAGGGTGACTTTGACCGGGTCGAATCTTGGGTTCCGAACGGTGAGAACATACTGCTGTGTTTGATGTGGCCTCAGACTGACTTGCTCGACGGCTTCCGGTCGAAGACGGAAGGATGGGTTGGGCAGAGGTCCTGGTGGCTGCAGAGGTCGCAGCAACAGCCGCGGCATATGCGCCACGGCAAGCAGACGGATCTTGTATTTCGCGCTGCCGACTCGGTTATCAGGCCTGGCGAGAATCTGCCGACAAGCTCGACATCGCTTGCCTCTCTTCACCCTGAGCGGTGTTGCGATGGGCCATAGTTGGTCGGTGAACCGTGCTTCATGGTTGTGTGGTGATGCGAGGCGTTGCTCGGGTGTGGCTGTTCCATCTAAGCCTAGTTTCCTCATCCTGCGCAAGGTTTCGCTGTCGTGTGGTACATTCTCTGCTGTATACGTGACCAGGCCCTCGGCCGCATTGCCGGCCTCGCGCATCGGCTGTGGCTTTTCTCGAGTCTTCTTCAGCGTACTGTAGGACATGCCGCCGTACAGACTCATGATCCGTGCGAGGTTGGCGGGCGAGCTAGCGTATGGACTGGCCGAGTATGGATTCGGCTGGTCGCTTGATTCGCTCAGCTGTTCTCGGTAGAACTGGGACAGATTTGCGAAGGCAGCATCGTGTGAAAGGGCGGGTTCCTGGCTCGACTTCTGCCTGCTGTCCGACTCGCCATCTTCGGCGGCGCTGGCTGTTCTCTGCCTCCACCGCCTGCTGAGCTGCTCGGTGATCTTGGTGGGCTTGCTGAAGGTGATACCGATCTCCACGGTACTCCAGCGGCAGAACTGGCACATGAGCATGTATTCGCCGTCCGGCTTGGAGGCGTCGGTGGGCCTGAGGTGCTTGTCTGGCGGTGGATGGCGCACGGTGATGTTCATGTTGGCGCGGCACACGGGACAGTCATAGCAGTGCCTGGCGCATCTGGGCGAAGGGTCAGAGCTGCGTGGGAGACGGAAAGTGCCTGCGCGTGTGTGGCGAAGGTCGGGCCTCACATTACCTGTTGCCGTCGGCTCTGACTCCGCTGCTGGCGACCTCGAACAGGCAGCTGGGGCAATACCAGTACATCGTCTCTTCGGCCCAGCACTTGGGGCATCGCGGTTCGTTGCACTCATCGCAGAACAGCAGCTGGTCGAGCGGGTAGAGGGAGTAGTTGGCGCGCGGCTGGTGGGAGTGGAAGGTCTGTCCGTCGTGCTGCTGCTCGTCGCCGGCAGCCGCAGACGGCTCGTTCACGTGCTCATTGCACTGGCACGCGTACCGCGAGTAGGGGAATGTGAGATGCATAGGGCAATGTGAGATGCATGGCCGCTGGTCATCGCAGCGCCGGCCATGTCCCCGGCCCAGTCATGGCATCAAATTGTGCATCAAATCGTGCATCAAATCGTGCATCAACCCGTGCATCAACCCGCCCATCAATATTTGATGCCGTGCATCAATATCTGACGCCGTGCTCTTATCACACTGACATGGACGACGATTCTAATTCCGTTTTTCCTTGTCCTCCTGCTCCGATACGAGCGCCATGCCTGCGAGTGTCATTTCTCTGCCTTCCAGCCGCCGCGATGGTCGAATGGCATCGCTTCTCCGAGAGCCGCACCCCACGCGTCACTTCGACTATCTCATGGTGTTCGGATGGTCCGGCTCAGTGACAAGCCTTCAGTGGTTCTGCAGCGCCCCGCCCTGGCATGTCCACTGTTGGTCCTGACAGCCAATTGGCCTCACCCGCTCTATGCTTCATGCTCGGTCGAGAGACTTTGCCCAGCAAGGCCGACAAGGCCATCAAGGCCAGCAGGGCCTCCCGATGTCTCCAAAGCAGTAAAACCAGCCGGCTTGAGGTGACAAAAGCTTGAGGGAGCCATCGACGTGAACGCTGCTGTGTTGCTGATCCCATACGCCTCGTCAAGGCTCCCGCCACCGTCGTGATGGGCACTTCCAGCGATGCAGCACCATCCGGCACACCTTCCGAAGTCCACCTCCAAGCACCATCCACCCCCCAAGACCGCCGCTCCACTGACCAAGTAGACACTGCAACTTCGGATTCCCCGCGGCCGCCATCACAGACGTCTGCTGAGAGCAATGATGCACAATGCTTCCCCTCCGCCTTTTCGGTAAACAATCCATCCCATCCGCCAACCCGGAGAAAGAATCCCATGGTCACAGCGGTGGTTAGAAATCTCACCTCATCCACTCTTGGCGCAGACCTAGGCCTCAGTACCCATATGGATCGGCCTCCCACATGGCAACCAACCCTCCTCAGAGCTTTTCCACTGCTTGGCGTTGGCGCACTGGTCGTTGCCATCTGTTGTGTCTTTGTCTCCCTCGGAATTCTTGTCGGTTCGAATGGGAAGGCTACAGAGGACTGGCAATGGCCGCCCAGCGTCTTCCTCGCCATCTTCTCCGCTATTGTGAACCGAGTCGTGCAATTCGCCCTGGTCCAAGCATTACCCATAGCCTGGTGGTACAAAGCGTGGTCGGGAGCCACCGTGGAAGAGCTCCAGCGGCGATGGGAAGCCGGCGAAGGTATGTTGGTCTGATGAACCTTGATCTGAGTCTTCATTGACCACCAACGAAAGGCCTCCTACGAGCTGTAAAGAACGCACGACGGGAATGGGCTTTGGCGTTTGCCACCATCATGGTGACTCTTGTCGCTGTGGATGGTCCATTCTTACAAAAGGCATCTTCGGTACGGTACCTTGGAGCGAATCAGACCTGGCGCCTCGTTGACATGAGAGTAGATTAGGACCTCTCAGCAGACCCGTCCGGTGACGCTGCATGTGCCCATCTCTCCGGAGCTCCCTACAGGATTCGCGGGCAGATTCGAAGGCGGTGTCTTGACATATAGTACAGTATTTGAAGCATTTCAAGGCTTCTTGGATAATACTACAGTGCCTGCCAACGTTACCGGCTGCCGACACGGGACCTGCCGCACCAAGGTTCGAGGTCCTGGTGTGGTTACTCAAAACTGCTCATCGAAATTTTGGCCTTTGACCCGAGACACCTTGCTACACAACAAAACTGCCGGTTGGGGTCCACACGGAAACATGCCTCTCTTCACTATCGGCTTTAACCACTCTTCCATGTTCAATAACTACACCGGGCCCGAAGCAATCCAGGTCCTAGTCGGCAGGGCCAACTACATCGACTGCAACGGTGCTTTTACACAGAAGCGATGTACACTAGTTTCTGCCATCCTGGATTATGACGTTGAAGTCATCCACAATAAGAACGACAGTAGCAACAGAATCGGATTCGCCGGACCAATATCAGAGGCCAAATTTGTCGACTTCGCCAACAACACCGATGTCGATGCGTCGAAGAAGATTATCCCACTAACGCTCATTCCCATCGCAACTTTCATCTCCGGTGAAGTCTTCGTAAACGCATCGATGCACCGAGCTTTTGATCCCCGCGACGCTGCCGTCAATATGCCTGAGGCTTCGAGCTTCAATGCAATCGCACAGAAATACACGGTGAACGGTTCCATGTGCGACAGGAGCTTTCGGGACCCTACCGAAGACATCGTCGCCGACTTTAACAATATTATGTTCCGAGCTGCGATCACTGCGGCCACGTTCTCGAATACGAGTTCCGGGATTGATAAAGGTCTGGAGATCAATCAGACGGTACTGGGGGAGGAGAGTAGGACACTGAACGTTTTCCGTTCGGATTTGAGGTGAGTCTTGTCGCCATACATGTACATCTCGCTGCGTCATCATCAGCTGACGCGATTCTCTTGCTCGCCAGATGGTTTGCAGGCGCCGCTACCCTTGAGATCTTGGCCATCCTCGCTGTTCTTCCCGTCTACTTTGGCTGGTGGAAGCTCGGTATCCGCGTAACCATGTCGCCCTTGGAACTCGCCAAAGCGTTCGAAGCACCCGTGCTGGAGAAAGCGAACTCTGGCGCGGGTAGTCGCGGCATCGTGAGGGAGATTGGCCAGGTGAAATTGGCGCTAGGCTTGGCTGAGACGAAGACTGTGGACGAGAGGTTGGGGAAGGAGTTCACCAGGAGTCGACTTGTCATTGGAGAGCAGAGCAAGGTTGTAAGGCCGAGGAAGGATTGGAGATTTGAGGAATAGGGCAAGAGGTGAGATGATGGGGAGAGCAGGGGGAGGTTGGAGTCCTGCTGCTCGGCGACTCGACGTATACCAGGCCCTGTGTGATGTGGTTGTTATTCAGACACAGCTCGTGGTGTTACGAATAGGTGTGAAATGAGCCTGCCTCTGTACCAATCTGGGTTATTTCACTCGATGGCGCGGGAAAGGCCGGTTTCGGCCCCACTTTTTTTCGGCAACGCGTCTCAGTCGCGGCCACCTCCATCTCCTCTTTGCTCCAATGCACTCACTCATGCAACCATATCATATCGACGTGCCTGCCGTGTCGTCCAGGACACGTGAATATATTCGTCACGGACACGTGAATATACTGACGTTGAGGCACGGCAAGCGTATCAGCTTTGGTGGTAAGCACAACCTCCCCACACACAACTTCCCAACCATATCCACTTTCGATTGCCACCAGCACCTGAATCGCGTCGATCATCGGGAAATCTCTCGAAATGGGACCACATACAAAAGCTGGTAGTCCCGCAGGGCACTTCCATCATTTCGACATCCAGCTCAACCCCGTTGCGTCAAAAGTGTGCTCGACCGGGCGCACACTTTGCTTACCAACCACGCGATGGCATCATACGAACGCCATTCTACGAGAAAGTTGCAAGCACCATCGATCGAGGCTGCCTACCAGGCGATACAAGTCTGCCGCAAATACTCTTTTCCTCCGTGGGCGGTGAACTTTACTCGACCTCGACCACACAGGTCCTCTTTACTCAGAGGCTGGTTCGGCGATGTGGAGTATTGAACATGCCTTCCACGAATGGACATGAGGGTGTGGAGAAGTATTCTGCTCAGAACAGCCATTCCCGTCGGTTGGTTACCTTGGCACGAGTCATACCCTGTATGCTCGCGATGGGAGGTCATCAAAGGGCATAGAAGCCGCGCTCTGGTTATGGCTTCAATTACCTCCTTGCTCAGTGGTCCATGGCAGCAAGTTCGTACCCACAGTCCTTCGCACCCAAGATAATTGGAGAAAATTTCTCTCCTTCCTTCTTTCCTTTCCTTTTGGCCCAGTCTACCAGACAGCTATTGTGAAAGAGAAAGAATCAGAAATCACAACATTCAGCGATCGAATCAGCAGCCATCGACGTGAACACATATCACCGTCTACAACATCACCCGACTGAGATCGATACATCCTCCGAGTCAACTCAAGAACATCAAGCACCCACCACAAAATCCACACATCAAACCGCACAAATGGCTACTCCATTTTGCAATGCCTTCGCCAAACTCAGCTGTGAGACACCACAACCCTCTCAGCCACTGGCCGATTCCCCCTCATCACTCGGTACACCATACGACAATTTCGAGGTTGCCTTCACCAAAATCACCCCATGGAGCGAAATCACGCTCCGGCTGCGGAGCGTCCGGCATGAGACGCTGCAGCGTCGGCACAATCTCATCCGAGCAGCTGCCGACAGAGATCGATGCAAAATCGCTCTCACCAACTCCAAAGAGTTCAGAGAAGCCTTGGTCAAGAAAATCTTCCGAAAGCGCCACCGCTCTGGTCGTCCATCCAAACATGCCGGTGTGCCATCTCCCAGGCACCCAGCGGTTCACAGGCGCCAGACTGCCAAATCTCGCAGTCAGAACCTTCCGCCACCCCCACCCAAGGTTCAGAGCTTCAAAGCTACAAGAAGGTCACGACCGTTCAATGAGGAGGAGGACACGGATCCATTTATGCTGTTTCCAGAATGGGACTGGCCCGTCTCGCCTCTCAAAGCCGACTCTGCACGGTATCACACCGAGGCGCACGACGCCATTGACGCAGCCAACCACGTGCGGTCTAAGAGGAGCCGCTTCGACGCGTCACCAACATTTGCGGACAAGCTACGTGTCATCGAGGCCACGTACAAGCCGCTTTCGCCAAGCGACACACCACAGTGTTCGCCATCAAAAGGTCGCATGGACATCTCACCTCAAGCGATGGACCTCAGCTGGTAGTCCGCCATCCGGGCTATCAACTGGTGGCCGGATTCAGGCCACCTCCGATCGAACTCTCCCGGGCATCAAAGGCCACCAACAGGACAACCAAGCGAGTCACAGCATGGGACGACAGGAGTGGGTACAGGACAAACAGCCTGGCTCATGCATCTGGTACGGCACAACATAAGTCTGAACGCTGCGACTGCTGTGCCAGCAAAATCCCAGACCGACAAACAAGACGAACTTGCCCAAGACCTTCCGGCTGCGCCCGCCGATCCAAAAAAAGTCTTCATTTTTCCTGGTCATCACCGCAGGACGCAAAAACGCGGAGCGCCGATAACAGTGGGCCAGCTCCACGTCGGTAGCTCAAATGTCGCAACCCACAACACCGATTTGCTTTCTCTCACGCGAAAAAGGAGCAAGCATTCCGAAGACTGGCCATCATCACGGACCAGTTTCCACTCTCGACGCCTCAGATTCGCTCTCAAGCATAAGGAGCGACGCCAATATCATCATCACAACATGCATGTGTGGCACTTCTGGGGAAAGAAAAAAAAACCACGATCCCGTGCCTGAAGCAGACCGTACTGAGAATCCATGCTCTCCGCAAGATGCAAAAGGCTGCGTACAAAGTACAGGTAAAGGCTGCTGGGCAGGATCACAGGCCGGCAACGACAAAAATGTCGCTGGCTGTCGAAGTTCTTCACCGAGCATACAGGTTAGCTCTGGTCGCGTGAAAAGATCCGACACTCAGATCGTACCTTGCCCTACTCTGACAGAGCAGAGGAAGCTGGGCGATCCACAAACACAAATCGTGCATATTTCAGCAGAACAGGGCCCATTGCTGGACTCGAAAATGAGATATGCACGTGATCCTGTGGCGATCGAATCGGCATCGAGACGCACCTCACTCAAATCTTTTCCCTCGGCGGGAGGTGGGACGACTTGCAGGATTCACGATCGTGTTCACCACACCTCACACACGATCCTCCTCGCTCACGCATGGTGACGAGGAGACGGTCATTCATTGACGACGGCTGCGCGATCGAAGACTCATCGAGACGCACCTCCGCCCATCACAAGCTAGGAGATGAAAACAGCCACCGTGATTCACCACATCTCATCACGGACAATCTACGGCATCGCAACAGCTCAGACACAAGGCCGGGGCTTGACGAACATCTTCAACAGTCTGCTCAAGGGTGGCCACTGAGACTGAACGGGTTATAAAGTGTACACGACCAGAGGCTGGAAGACCTCGTACACCTCAATGTAAACCTCCGTGCCTAACCTCACGGATGGTAGAGACCCAATCTTGACCATGGCTTCAGGTCATCTTCGGGAGAGAGATGGAGATGACCATTCGGAGAGAGAAAGTGGTCTGCAGAAGGAGAATTGTTTTATGCATGGTCTCGAGCCTCAGACACGCCAAAAGGCTGTCAGGCAGGACCATGCTGTGCAGACCACGGGAAGTGCATGTGGGAAGGTCCTCGCTTCACAAGGCGAGGATACTGGTGGAGGCAACCATTGTCGGCTTGGGTGAGCATATGTGCAAGACAGAGCACGGCGGGGCGGCAACTCTTTTCCCTCACTGAGGGTTTTTAATGAGATGAGCCCGGGATGCATGGCTTTTTGGGGGATTCGATCGCGCTGCAAAACCGTGCGTTTGACTTCTTCACCTTCGCGGCTTTTCCCTCCATGCTGTTCTTGTGATATTTCTCTCGATTGATGCCTTCGTTGATGCCTTAGCACATGCTCCCCCCCACCTTGGCGTTGCGCAGATCTCGGCTTTCGCGCAGCACCTTGTGGTCGAGCGATCGACCCACAGCCTGGGCCTTGTGGTAGGGAGGCCGTCACAGATATGGCGGACGAGGCGACTGACCAGGCGGCCGATGCGCAGCTGCCGCGCGATCTTGCAGACGAGTCGCCCGCCGCGGCGTCCCAAGCAGCCGATGACCTCGCCAGCGACAACGACGAGGACGAGGATGGGGAGGGGGAGGAGGGGGAGGAGGGAGAAGAGGGAGAGGGGGGAGAGGCGGGAGAGGAGGGAGAAGGAGAGGGGGGGGAAGGCGAGGAGTCAGGCGCAACAGGCGCAACAGGCGCGAGTGGGAGCAGCAAGAAGAAGCGCAAGACGCGGAAGAAGAAGAAGAGGACGGCCGTAAGTGAAGAGGTTACTGCCTCCAAGCTGGTGCCGCAGAACAAGCCCGTGCCCGTGCACGATGTGCCGTCACTGCTCAGGCAGTTGCGGCTAGAACAGCCACACAAGAAGGAGGGCAAAGCGCCGGAAGACTACAAGTTCTGGAACACACAGCCCGTGCCCAAGTTCCGGGAGCCGAATCTCCTCCAAACCACGAGCGCCAACGACGGCGAGTCTCTGCCCGAGGGTCCGATCCTGCCCGACAGCGTCTGCAAGGCCAGCGCGAAGGCAGAGCCCGAAAGGCTTGTCGATGGCTTTGAATGGTGTCTCATCGACCTGGACGACAAGGAGGAACTGCAGGAATTCTACGACTTGCTCTACAACCACTACGTCGAAGACACAGACGGCTCTTTCCGCTTCAACTACTCGACACAGTTCCTCGCCTGGGCATTGAAGCCACCGGGCTGGAAGAGGGAATGGCACGTGGGCGTCCGTACTGCCACTAAGGAGGGCAAAAAGGGCAAGCTCGTCGCGTCTATCGCCGGCATTCCAGTCACGCTGCGTGTGAGGGGAGAGAAGGTCAATGCCAGCGAGATCAACTTCCTTGCCATCCATCGGAAGCTTCGCAACAAGCGACTTGCACCCGTCCTGATCAAGGAGATGACGCGGAGATGTTATGTCGATGGCGTCTTCCAAGCGCTGTACACAGCCGGCACGCTTCTTCCCACACCCGTGAGCACGTGCAGATACTTCCATCGATCGCTGGACTGGGATCATCTGTTCGCGACCGGCTTCAGTCACATGCCTGCTGGATCGTCAGCATTACGGCAGAAGTACAAGTATAAGCTGGAAGCTCATACGCAGATCAAAGGTCTGCGGCTGATGAAGCCGGCGGACATTCCTGCCGTCCAAGAACTGCTGACTCGCTACACACAACGATTCGACTTGCGACAAGAGTTCACCCCAGAGGAGATCGCGCACTACATCTGCTCCGACACCACTGAAGGCGTGGTGTGGAGCTACGTGGTGGAAGACCACGGCAAGATCACCGACTTTGTCTCGTACTACTTGTTAGAGGTCAGCCATTTCCAATCAAACCAAGCCTGCCTTCTGCTAACCGCTCCCAGTCTACTGTCCTCCGTTCTTCGAAACGCGAAACCATTCGCGCCGCCTACCTCTACTACTACGCCACCGAATCCGCCTTCCAAGTCGCCGGCAAGCCCAAAGTCAAAGCCAGCACCCTCCAAGAAACTCTCCGAGCCAGGCTACAGCTTCTCATCCACGACGCTCTCATCCTCGCCAAGAAGGACGATTTCCACGTCTTCAACGCTCTTACACTCCTGGACAACCCGCTTTTTCTCAGGGACCAGAAGTTCGAGCCCGGCGACGGAAAGCTCCACTACTACCTGTTCAACTACCGCACGAGAGTGCTATGCGGCGGCATCAATGAGAAGATGGAGGTCGACGCGAACAAGATGGGTGGGGTCGGCGTCGTCATGCTGTAGATGATTGGTCCCGCACGAGTGCGTAGTGACGTGATGTGCATGAGTACAGCACAGCATCGCACCGGATGACATCGGTCAGGACATGGCGGTGGGCACAATGGCAAGGCCCAAAAAAATCATTCGCGGTCCAACGGCTCCGACACCGACGCGCTTCAGGTGGTGCATCTCGCGAGCATGCCCGCCACGGCCTCGACAACCAACCCCTTGCTGTTGCTGCACATGGCCTCGCCGCCGATGGCTCGGAAAAAGATCCACGTGAAAAAAGACCCAAGTGAGGCGTGGATAGGGTACATATTGCCAGTCGTCGTCACGTGATGAGCGTTGGTGTGCCAAGACGTACGTCCTGTCCTGTAGCATGTAGCACCATTTCTTTCGTCATTGCCGACCCGACACCCCTCTGCCAGCTCCGCCTGCTCTGCCAGCTCCGCCAGCCTCATAACAACGTATACCGGACTTTGAGCCAGCCGAAGTCCTCCGTCCAACGGCCCGTGACGGAGTCTTGTCGGGACACGATCGCCTCTTGTACCTCGACGACGTCAACGTCAAAGCCTCTCGATAATCCGGCTTCGAAACACCGACGCGCCTTCCGCTATACACAAGCTTCGACACCACCCGCAGAGGCGATCGCACTCCGCTTGTGCGCGACACACAGCCGACATGTCGGGCGAGGCGTGGTATGATGCAGACAACAGTACCGTGGGCAACGCACAGCGCGAGCAGTGTGCACGTTGGAGACACAGCACCCGGCTAACGACATGCACCATCGCACAGGTTGTTCCTGCTCGCCGTCCTCCTCAATGCCGTCAACCTGTTCCTCCAGGTCTTCTTCACCATCATGTACTCCGACCTCGAATGCGACTACATCAACCCAATCGACCTCTGCAACCGTCTCAACATGTACATCGTCCCCGAAGCCGGCGTCCACGCGTTCCTGACGATACTGTTCTTGGTCAACGGCTACTGGCTGCCGTTGCTTCTGAACCTACCTCTGATTGCGTGGAATGGAAAGAAGTGAGTGCCGAGCGTCAACATGCGCGCGATGCTGCATTGCCTGACACCGCAATCTCCAGGATTTTCGAGAACCAGCATCTGCTCGACGCGACAGAGATCTTCCGAAAATTGAACGTGCACAAGAAGGAATCCTTCATCAAGCTGGGATTCCACTTGCTCATGTTCTTCTTCTACCTTTACTCCATGATTGTCGCCCTCATCCGGGATGAGAGTAATTAGAAGCAGCCACCCTGTGCATATTTCTACCACTCTGACCCGCGCCTTAGGCGGCCCCGTCAAGAATTCCAGCCTCCCGCAATGAGTCCGCTCACAGCCATGGAGACCGGGCAGGCGCGGAAGCATGGCTGAGGGGGATGCGAAGATGCGCACGAGCAGGAAATCATGTGGGCGCGTGGCGTGATCACGGCCAGGACAAGCACAGGGTGATCCGGCGACGAGGCTACACGAATGGACAAATGACAACACGACACGAACAAGACCGTATGGCGCATGGCATTGGGAGAGGGATTGTATCCTTTTGCATGTGCTCAGCGAACGTCGGGCGGATACAGGGCGAGATAGATTTGGAATTGCTGATGATACCCTGCGAGTCTCACAAGCTTGATCGAACCACGGTGCAACGCCTTCGGCATTACTCACCCAGCCACAGCGGCATTCGGGAATCCCATCAAGCGATGAGTCGCGCGACAAATCCGTTCGTAGGAATCATTCGGGTACGTGGAGAACAACGCGAGAAACTGAAGCTGACGCCTGTTGCGGCCGCTTCGCCGCCGCCGCCGCCGCCGCCACCTGCAGGGGCGAGACGACTGGATCCCGCTCCATCGCCGCTGCTGCCTCCACCCCACTTCCATATGCACGTGAAGTGGGTCCATTCTCTCGAAGCGGATGTGCCGAACCCGCGACCAACGGACGACGGCCGAGAGCAATCCAGAACGCGAGTTGCCCGTGACCGTCTCCCATTTTGGACGACCGTCGCCCAGATGAGATCCAAGTATCCGAGTCGACGGCAGCAGCCAACGACGGCGAACGTGATCACGGCGCGGGTCGGTCGCTTCACCGGCCCCACCGAATGTCCGCGGGTCATGCACCTCTCAGCACGTGGCGATCGATTGTTTCGTAGTGGAAGCTGTCTTCCCCAAAAACAAATGCATGCTCGCTCGAGTTCGCAAACTGGGCTGACTCCCGTTCTTGACTCTCCGGTGATGTATTGCGATGTTGCGCGCGCGAGAGAGAGAGAACAGCTCTACCTTGCACGTAATACCACCACCACCACCAAGCCATCCTCACTTCTCATCCGCGCATGAACATCTGATATGTCTCGTTATTCGTCACTTCGGCGTACCCGTACCCCAGTTCCTTCAAGAACTTCTGGAGAGCCTCTTCCTCTTCGGGCGGAGCCTGGATCCCGGCTAAAATCTTGGCAATGTCGCCTCCATAGTTTCGGTAGTGGAACAAGGAGATGTTGAAGTCCGGCTGCAGCATGGTCAAGAACTTGTAGAGCGCTCCGGCTCGCTCGGGGAACTCGAAGGCGAACAGCCGCTCGTGCGCGGCATTGCTGCGTCCCCCGATGAGGTAGCGGATGTGAGATTTGGCGATCTCGTCGGGCGTGACGTCGCGCGGAGTCATGCCGTCCTTCTGCAGGCGGTCCATGAGGTCTTGAACATCCCGGACCCGCGTGGCGGCCGCGACTTGAATGCCGATGAGGACGTTGGCTTCCCGCTCGGTGGCGTAGCGGTAGCAGAACTCGGTGACCACGAGCGGGTTGACGGCCTCGACCAGTCTCGCAAACGCGCCCGGGCGCTCGGGGATCGTCACGGCCAAGAGGGCTTCTTTCTTCTCCCCCATGGCTGCGCGCTCGGCAACGAAGCGAAGTCGGTCAAAGTTCATGTTGGCGCCCGAAGCGACCGCCACGAGCTGACGTCGCGTGTCCTGCGAAGGGTTCGATGCGACGTATTTCTTGAGACCTGCCAGCGCCAGCGCTCCTGCAGGCTCGAGAACGGATCGGGTGTCTTCGTAGACGTCCTTGATCGCCGCGCAGATGGCGTCTGTGTCGACTTGGATGACTTCGTCGACAACCTCTTGACAGAGACGAAAGGTCTCTTTGCCAACAGTCTTGACTGCCGCACCATCGGCAAACAGTCCGACGCTGGAGAGAGTGACTCGCTTTCCAAGCTTGAGGGATTGTACCTGGAGCAGCATCAGCGAGCCGTGGTCCACCGTTTCGCAGTTGTTCTTACCAGTGCATTGGCATCAAACGTTTCTACGCCCACGATCTTCACATGCGGTGCGATGCGCTTCACGTACGTGCCAACGCCGGCAATGAGACCGCCACCTCCAACGCAGCAGAATATGGCCTCCAATTTGGAGAGGTCAGCTTGACGTAGAATCTCGGCGCCAATGGTGCCCTGTCCAGCGATAACGTACGGGTCGTCGAATGGAGGGATGTTAGTGAGACCGTTGGCATCAGCTCTCCGATTGCATTCGGCTTTGGCTTCATCGAAGTCCGCTCCGTGCAGTACGACGGTGCCGCCCAGGCGAGAGACATTCTGGTGTTTGATAGCAGGAGTACCCACCGGCATGGTGATAGTCGCAGGGATCCGCAGTTTTCTTGCTGAATAGGCCACGCCCTGAGCATGGTTGCCGGCCGAACAGGCGATAACGCCCTTCCATCGTTCTTCCTTGGTCAGATGTGCCATTTTGTTGTACGCGCCTCTGAGTTTGAACGAGAAGACGGGAAGTAGATCCTCGCGTTTCAGCATGACCGTGGTCTCGAGTCGATTGCTGAGATTAACAGCATGTGTAAGTGGTGTCTGCTCAACGACATCGTAGACCTTGGCCGTCAAGATGAGACGCATGTACTGCATGTTGAATCAGCAACACGCGCGACATATCAACCGGACGAGGGACCACTCTTGGTGGTCTCGGCTGCGTGGTGCATTCTTGACAATGGAGCAATGTGTGGTAGGGATTTCTTGTGCCTCCACCGGAACTTACATCTGGATGGCCATTGGGCAATAGACAGTGCTCGGCCACAACGCTGGTCGTTTTTTCTCGCGGCGTTGAAGACGGCGGCGAGGGGTTGACCGAGTACTCTGTCAATGCCAGCTGAGTAAGAGCGGGCGTAGGCGTGGTAGGCGACGTAGGCGACTGGAGGGGTGTGTGAGTGCCGTTCACTTGCCCGTTTCCAACCCCATCGGCGCCACCGGGCACGTCAATATCCTCACTCATCGCTGGACTCGGGCCTTATGCGTGGCCGAGGAGGATATGCAACCAATGTCGGCCTCACGTGAATGCGAATGCTGTCGGCCTCACGTGAATGCGAATGCTGTCGGCCTCACATGCGAATGCGATGAGTCGAGCAACCCGAAGTTGTCGTGTGCATGACGGCACGAACCGCTGCATAAAGTGGACGCTAAACCGGAAGTGGACCTGCTCAAGACGCGGAACGACATCACCACTTCGAACACGCCGAACCTGTCTGCGGAAACAAAACTCCAAAAACCCATCCCCTTCGCCATCCTGGATCGATAATAGTACCACACCGTACCTGACACGCACAAAAGCACATCGCCTTGAGTGTCCCACACCACCAAACCCGGAACTCTTCTTCCACGAGCACGCGACGCCGCCGAACATGTCCGTCCCAGGCAATATCAACACGGCACCTCCGCCTTCATCGTTCGATGGGGACACGGAATTCTACGAGGAATCAAGATGGGCCAAGATGAAGCGAAGGCTGAAGGAGGAACCGTTGATCCCGCTCGGTTGCGCCTTGACATGTTGGGCATTATATGAAGCGTAAGAGGCAAGCATATTACGTTATATCTCGACAGGATGCTCATCGGACTCTAGCACACGATCAATCAAATCCGGCGACAAGTACAAAACAAATCGAATGTTTAGACGACGTATTTATGCCCAGGGCTTCACAATATTGGCTATGATCGGCGGCTCGGCGTACTATGAAAAGGACAGGGCAAAGCGGAAGCAACATGATGGTCTCGTGGCGGATAAGCAAAAGAAGGAGAGGCACGAGGCCTGGCTAAGAGAGCTTGAGATTCGGGACGAAGAAGAGCAAGAATTGAGAAAGCTGCGGAACAAGCTCATGTCGGCAGAGAAACAGAACTTCAACCAAGACGAGCGAAAGACAATAGAGGAGAGGCAGAGAAGGGACTCTGGGCAGGAGGGTGGTAGTTTCAGCAGTATACGATGCGCGCTTGAGGCAAGCGAGAAGAGGAGACAGGGCAGCATACTGGACTCCGCCATGGCATTATGGAGGCGGAGAGCTTGAGGGCAACTTGTAAGTCTGTATATCGATGAAAACATCCCGAGGCCTCACTCCCCTGTGTGGATGCATCTGGTGTACATATGCATCACAGAGCCACCTGGACGAAAAGTCCTTGCACCTTGCATTCACCACCACGCGTCACTTCTCCTGGCGATTCCACTTGCGGTGACAGTCTAGGACACTGCGCTATGCATCCAGAAGCTGGATGGCAAGCCCGCCCTTGACTTGTACCCACTGCCCTTCGCACAACGGGTACTTCCGTCCGTGCACCTTCGAAAGCTTGACATTGCTGAGGTTCATGATAACACAGCGACGCATCACCAGAGTGGATTTCAAGGATCCGGTCGACTCTTGCCCTCCCGTATCAGAGGCCCGCTCCTCTCCCTTCCTCCCGAACTCTGGCTCCAAATCCGCATCCTATAGATCCCCAAATCTAACCAACACTCCGGTCGCCTTGGGCCAAGTCTTCAGTTCCAGCAATCTTACAGACATGCCCACCCCTACGCAAGTAGCTCGCTCCTCATATCACTACCAGACCCCAGTCAGATTGATAGCGAGCCGGGTGATCTACCACTAGTAGGGGTTTGAGATGATTTGGGGCAAAAGACATATGCCATGTAAAAGGTTATTTTAACAACTCCAATGGCTGCGGTGCAGCCAGGTCCGTTCCGGGGACCTGGACTTGTCGATTGAAAACAGCGGGATCACAGACCTTTGTCCGCTACAGCATCAGGCGTGGGCTAATCATAAGGCCTGCTTGCCGGTCGATTGCCGCTTTCATTGCGATCATAGTTGGTCCTCGAGGCTTGCATTTGAGCATTCTGCTGCGGCTCGCGGTCTTGGCCATTGTTCGGTCAACAAGCCGAGCTCTGTGGGGTCGATATGCGTTGGAGGAAGCACTGTGGATGGAGATGGAGTTGGCGCAATGGAATGCCTTTCAACCCCGTGTCCGGCCATGCTTCTCGCTAGCTGTCGGTAGCACAACCACCTTTCCCGCTCGGGTAAGCTCGTGACAGGGTGTAGCTCCCAAGATCTTCACGGCGATGTGCCCTTTCAGCCCGCGAAACTCACCACGCCGGACCATCCACGTCGAGCTAGGCGCCAAATAGGACTCCAGTATTGGCGGAACGTTCTATCTCGCCTTATAGGGCCCGCCAGCGAACAAGAGCGCCCAACACCCCCCTTCCCCCCTCCCGTTAGCTACAGGATTACGATCACCCGCGGGCCACGACAGTGGCTACACAGATGCTGCGCTGCAAGGGCCCGGGGAGCTCCTACAGTACCCGGCCATGTGTTCCGACCGCAAGACTCTGATCTGCTGCCTGAGCTGCACCCTCTCCTGTGCTGCACCCTCCCTTTCTGCTTTCGTGCTGCACCCTCTCCTCCGCTTCCCTCATACGCTCTCGCCGTCCAGCAACCTCCCCTCTGACTTCCTGCAGCCTGGCCAAGCATGAAACTCAGCTGGGTGACGGCCCAACCCATGCTGGAACCCCTCGGCGCACCCTGCGCGCGCTGATCCAGGCGTTTGTAGCCACAAGCGCCTCCCGTTTGCTCGGGCAAGATACTTATTAGTAGTCTGTCTGTACCGGCCAACCTGTGGACGAGTGGATTGTCGGACACTGCCAGGCGAACCCTCTTTGCCCTGGCTGTATGGACGGGCTATTATCATTCCATGAACTCCTCAACCGCCGCCTCATACGTTCGAACTACCATCTCTGGAGGGCGCCATGATGGACGGACGGCACAGCCCCGAGGCTGCAGCGTCGGCAATACGACCTCACAAGCAGAGCCCCAATCACGGTATGCGCTCAGCGAGCCACGGACAAGCCTTTGCCTTGCCTAGCGCGCCTCAAGATTCATCTGCGAGCAGCAGCGGCCCTGCCTCAGGCGCGTCTGGAGATGGAACCAAAGCTCGCAAAGGCTCGATTCGCAATGCCGTTCGAAGAATATTCGGGAGAAGGTACAGAAAATCCATCCCTCAGCTTCCACATGCCTCGAGCTCGGCTGCTCAAGGAATATCTACGAGGCACACTCATCACAGAAGCGAGCCTCCGGCACTTCCACTCCAGCCTGAGCTCCCCGAGACCCAAGGCGAGCAGTCAGCTGTGCCGCGGGCCATGTCTGATTCGCATCCAACCCATTCGCACAAGCACTCCACGAGCCTTTCACGGACGGGCTCTCCTTACGCAGTTCAGTTCCCCAACAGTGTGAGGCTAAAACCGATGGACCTTGGGAACCCGTTCATGAAAGAAACTCAGCTTCGGCGGCGCAGAACATTGCCTAGTATGCTTATCGAGAGGGAAGAAGGAGCTGCTGTTGTTGCGGGAGCACCAGACGAACCAGCGAACACGACTCTTGCCACCAACATTGACTCTTCTCCAGAAGTGCCGCCAATTCCTCGGGGTACACCCAACAGCATCAAGAAGTCACGGAGGAAGTCACGGAGCGTCGATGACTTCTCGGCGTCGATTACACTGCAGCAAGGCGCGACCAGAAAGAGGAGCGAAGAGATACGGTACTGGCGAGGGAGCCTGCCGCCGGACGTCCTTCGCGCAAGTGGCTTCGTCGCCAGGCCCGGTTCAAGCAGAGATGGTGCGCCTCCGGGTAGTCTGTGCAGAAGCACCAGAGCGGGATCGATACAAGAGCCAGGCGTTGATGGCACACGAATACCAGCAGCACGCGGCACAAACGACGCTTCTGCGGCAGAAGATGGCACACTGAAAAGCCCTCCGCCAGGCGCATCCGGCCAGGCACTCTCGGTTCAAGAGTCGGACTATCGACCGTCATCCGGCGTGGGCACTGAAATGTCGAGAGATCTGGAGGACCGCGTGGCTAAGCTGGAAGCCGGCCTTCACACATTTCAGCGGTCTTTGCAGAAGCTCACAGCAAAGCGGAACCGACGCACTGTTGTCATGAAGAGCAGTATTGCTACCAAGCGGTCTTCGTGCGACTCACGAACACCAAGTCTCCTGGCGGACACTCTTGCAGACGCACTGGACCCAGCTTGTTACGAATATGAATACGAATATGGGCATACCCTGCGACCAAGCACTTTGCCCCAACCGCCACCTCCTATACCGCCGCACGTGCAGGGTCTGGATGATGACCCATTCGGCCACGACTTGCCGCAGCCACTACCCGGTGTGCCTTCGACCAGATCTGCCAAGCCGCCATCGCCAACCGCGATCACCCAGGAAACGATGGCAGCAGTGGTGGGGCCAGAAACGAGAGGTCCAAAAGAACACACACCTCAACCGTATACCTTCCGCTCGCTGTACCAAATGCTCGCAGACGAGCGGTCGGCTCGCCGGAACCTGGAGTCGCAGCTGCAGGCCTTACGCCGTGACATGTCCGAACTGCACAGCCAGGTCAACCTCTCCTCCCGCGTCCACAGCGCGCGGAGTAGCTACTTGCTGGCAGGGGCGTCGACTCGTTTACAAGACATGTTGCGTGAGACCGGCGAACTCAGCGGACCGGAAGGATCACCCCGCTCATTCCCTTCACCACGCGTGTCTGCCGCATCAGCGAGCCCGCACGTCGTCAGGAGGCCGAGTGGCTCCGAGGGCGATCATGTCCCGTCGGAGGAGGAGGAGGAGGAGGAGGAGGAGGAGAAGAAGAAGAAGAAGCAGAAGAAGGATGATCACGAATATCCTCCGCCGCGAGAAGAACGCGGCAGATGCAATCTTGCCGAGACGCTCGAGAAGGAGAGCGAGATGTTCTGATCGACACCAACACACACCACGACGAACCTGGATTTGAGCGAGTCTGACGCATGTGCGTGATCCTATATTGGCGGCACCTGTTGGCTTGCGACCTTGGGGCGGGGTTGGGGGGCTTTTTTTTTACACCTTGCCGTCTCTTCTGTTGTCCCGATACCCCCCCCCCCCCCCTCCGGACCACATAACTTCTTTTGTAACTCGTAGTTAGTTTCTTGTACATGATTATCCTTGGGAGATCTTGTGTGTGTGTGTGTGTGTGCCCGCCGCAGTTCAACGGGACAATCGTTCTGTATCACGCATCCCGACGGCCAATGGCTGGCACACATGGATGAAGCAGGGACGATTTGACGAAGCCATTCCCCCCCCCCCCCCCCCCCCCCCCCCCCCCCCCCCCCCCAGGAACCAGAGCCTCGATATCCTCACGCGGTGGCGTGGCACCGTCTCAACGGCCCTGACTCGCCGCAGCTCCCCGACCAAGGAAGTGGAGCCCGCCAGAGCAACCAGGCTACTACTGGGGGGGGGGGGGGGACAAAAACTCCAGCGGAAGGGCGAAGATGATGTGAGGGGGCCGACTAGCGATGGTCTTCGGGGTCGGAAGGCTGGGGCATCTCGGGCGCGGGCGCGACGGTGCGAGGGTGGTGGTGCATGTCTCGAAAGGTGGCGTGGGTGAGGAGCAGGAAGGCAGCGATGATCAGGGCGGCTCCCGCGAGAGCGGGGGCGGTCACGGGAGCGTAGAGGGGCGGGGGCAGGAAGGTGTCGCAGAGAGCGACGAGGACGATGGTCAGCAGGGCGGCGACGGACGTCAGGACGGGCGAGGTGAGGGAGATGAGGACGAGGAAGGAGGCGCTGAAGGCGGCGTTGGACAGGACGGAAATGGCGAGCAGGCGGGCGGCCGGGCCGCGGGGGAGTTGGAAGGTCTCGATGCCGGTGAGGTGGAGGACGGGGATGGGGATCCACAGGACGAGGAGGGTGAAGGCGCCGATCATGCTGCCGAAGGCGTTGGCGAAGAGCACGCCGCGACGCGGGGAGCAGCCGTCGGGCGGGCAGGCGACGCGCTTGTACAAGACCTCGTAGAAGCCGTACAGCACGCTGCCGCCGCCGATGACCAGGTTCCCGAGCGCGCGGTGGGAGGCGTCGGCGCGGTCGGGCGCCCGTGGTCCGCCGGCTCCGCCACCAGACTGGCTTCCGTGCTTGGGGGGGGCGACGTCCCCGTACGCCACGACGAGCACGCCGACGATGGCGATGGCGACGGACACGACCTTGTCCGCGCGCAGCTTCTCGCCCAGCAGCGGGATGGCGAAGGCGTAGGCGAAGAAGGCGGAGCAGTTGTAGATGGCCGTCACATCGCTCGCCGTCGTCAGATCCACCGCCACGTACCAGCTCGCGCCGGCGACCGTCAACGCGCACGTGACCCACGCCGTGGTGCGGATGAAGTAGGGCCAGGGCGATTTGTTCTGCAAATGCGGCGGCACGCTGCGCGTGCCGTGCTCCACCATCTGCGCGGTCGATCGCTGCACGGCCATGTGCCTGGTCCAAAACACCCGCCACGGCTGGCTCCAGTGGTGGATCCTCACGACGGCGAGCTGCACGAACCACAACAGCGACCACGAGCCGTGGGTGAGGTACAGCATGCAATACGGCTTGTTCCAGCCCAGGTGGTGCTGGACGTACACGGCCGTTTCCGTCTGCACCGCGAAACTCGCCAGGCTGACGAGCAGGAAGCCGGCCGCGTAGGTGTAGCGCGTGCGCACGTCGCCGGCGCCCGGGTCCGGCCGGGCGTCGCCCTCGCAGCGGCTGGGCCTCCCGTCTCCCGATGGCAATAACGGTCCATGTTGCTGCTGGTTCCCGTCGCGGCTCGGCCGCAGATCCGACGGCATCTCTCGCCCCAAGCCTCCAGCCTCGGCGCGTCGGTATGTGGCGGACGGGGGGGTTGTGTGCGGATGACGGATGGGGATGTGGACGGTTGAACTAAACTAGATGGACGACGTCGGAGCGGGAAAGGCTGGTGGTGGTGGCGTCATGATGGGCATGGGGAGAATGTGCCGACTAACTAACTACTACTGATGATAACTACGCAGAACGCATTGTCGGCGGAAATTAGGTCGCAGATCCATGGTGGGATGGGAAGCCCATCAACGGCGGCGGAATGAAGGGGAAATGGGAAAGAAAATCTGGGACCAGACCGTGATCTGACCATCGAACAAAAGCAATACAAGGGGATGTACCGCTTCTTCTTGCTGCTACCAATGGCCAACTTCTCCTTGCTCTTCTCCTTCCTCTTCTTCTTCCTCTCCTTCTTCCTCCCCTTCATCTTCTTCTTCTTCTTCTCCTTCTTCTTCTTCCCCTCTTCATAATATCCATCCATTCGTAAGACGTGAAACCAAGCGTTCCGACGCCGCTATGCAGAGTGTGCCAGATAGAAGCTCCGCGCGCGAATGAATGATGGATAGATAAGCCTTTCCCGAGAAGTAGAGTGAAGCGCAAAACCAACTCCGGTTCTCTTTGCCATTCATCATCATCGTCATCTTCTTCTTCTTCTTCTTCTTCTTCTTCTTCTTCTTCTTCTTCTTCTTCTTCTTCTTCTTCTTCAACCACCGTCGCCCACCTTGACAGCACTTCGGCTCGACTCGCCATTCACGAGCGATCCCGCACCATCGTGTTTGCTCTTCGTCCTCCTCCCGTTGACAGCTTTCCTCCTCTGCGCCGCGATTTCGGCGTCGTCCACCCCATTCTCATCCCCGTTTCGCCCGTCCATGTCCTGATCTTCTCTCTCGCCCTCGTCAACTTCCACGTTGCCGTCCGCCATTTCACTGTCTGCAAAGGCAGGCCCCGCGTCGACGTCGGCGGCGGCATCGCCTCCGGCGGTAGACATCAGCGCTGCTCGATTGTCGGCCCAGATCCGAGACTCGTCGAGCTCGTTCACGTCCTGCGGCCGGCTTCGCAGCCACTTCATCCGAGGACCCGTCTTGGCGATTTCGCTGACACGGAATCCGTATATCCGTGGTTCGTAGATGCTGCCAGCGCCGAGTCCTGGTGCGAGGTTTTTGGGTGCGATGCCATTGATGGTTTCAGGCTGTTTGGGGAGGGATGCTGGTCCCGCCAATGCTAATTGTTGTGTCGGATTCCCGAGGGAAGAGGAGGATAGGGAGTTGCGTCCCTTTTCTCGCGTGGATTCGGCCGCAGGTGAGAGCGGATCTGATGTTGGCGATCTGATGCCACCGACGTCCAGTTCGGGAAATGTCATGAAGAATAAGCAGCCGAACGTGGTGCCGAAGAACGCTCCGTCCACGGTTTGAAAACGGCTGTTGGGCGGCGTGTAGACGTCCAGACAGCTGGGGCAGAAGAGCTTGACTGTTTCCTGGCCAGGTATGTCGGAGCATCCCACCGGGAGCACTTTGGCGCCGTGGCAGAAGACTCGCGGGCAATGCCCGAAATGGCCAAGCTCATGCTTCTCCGCCATTTGCTGAATCCCCTGCCTACTTGTGATAAAGCGCTGGTGTATGAGTCCATAGAGCGTCTCGGCCGAGCTTTCTATGACACTCAGATCGCTCGCCATGCGCAGATGCCGTCTCTCGGCCGCCGCCGCCGCCGCGTCTGCTGCTCTCCGGTAGCCTTCTCGTGCCAAACCCAGCTCGCCGTCATGCATCTCATCCTCGTCTTCCTCGTCTTCTTGGTCTTCTTGGTCTTGGTCTTGGTCTTCGTCGTCGTCTTCATCATCGTCATCATCATCATCTCCTTCTTCTTCTTCGTCCTGCTCCTCGCTGGCGTCTTCCGGCTCCACATCGAGGATCATTTCCAGCGCCTCTTTGTACATGGGCACTTGGCTTTGCAGCCCCGTCAGATTGAAGTCGTCCTCGATGAAGTCCTCGGAGACCTCTGCAAAGTATTCGTGGCCGACCAGCGAGCAGAAGGCGGCGATCCAGCTCTCGGGCGCCTGGCTGGAGGAGGACATGGTGTCGGCGAGTTCGTCCAGCGCGACGTGGCGGACGGCAGACGCAGACGCCTGGCCGGATGCAGCTCAGGACGCACCGACGCGGGGGGGGGGGGGTGGTTTTTTTGCGCTGCGTGTGGCTGCTGCGGGGGGGTGGGGGAGGGCTTGTGGTGGTTGGCGGGAGCGCGCGGGAGGTGCCAAGTCCGATATGCGCGGTGGCGTGGCGGAGCGTGTGTGGGCGGGGGCGGTGAGTGCGGGCGAGCGTCTCTGCGCGGAAGCTCAGCACTCGGGCGTGCGTGGGCGTGGCGATGGCGACGACTGGAAGCTTTCGGCCCTGGGCCTGATCGCGCGCAGGTCGGCAAGCCGCCGGAGATGGCCCGTACCTGAGCGGCTCGCTGCTCCCGACTGTTCGGCGTGGCACACGCTGGCACACGCTGGCACACTCCGGCACGCTCTGGCACAGACACTCCCCGCACAGTGCCTCGACGATCAGCAATATCCCGCGGCGCCGCGGCGGCAGGTCACGGCGATGCGCGGCGGCGGTTGCATGGCATCGCACCAGCCACCCGATACACTTCGCGAGTCACGTGGGCCGCACCAACAGCGGCCATCAGGATCAATCAGGATCAGGCACCGCACGACCCCCCGACACGCATCGTGCGTCGTGCTGCCCTCATGAGCTATGTACATGGCAGGTGACAACATCCGCCGCCACACGCTCGTCAGAACAGCTCCTGGAGGATGTTCGAGAGCCCATATTCGCCCCCCGTGCCGAACCCCTCAACGCTGTCGGGCGCATTCGGGCCAAAGCTGCCGTCAGCAGCATGGTGCTCGTTCGGTTCGATCGCCTGGTGGCCGCCAGCGGCTTCGAACAGGCTCGTGAGATCATGCACCATGTTCTCCGGGCTGCTGGAAGCACCCGACTGGGCGGACCAATGGTGCGGGCTGGGTCCACCGCCCGCAAACAGCGCGTGCTCGTCGACATCGACCCCTGCCAGACCCGCCATGGCCACGGCGGCGGAGCGGTTGGCCTCGTCGTCGTTTCCATCCAACGCGTGGTGCTGGCCCGACGCGCCTTCCTTCATCACCAATCCCAGCTTGGGCGCCACCTCTTTCAGGACGCGGATCGTCTTCCACAGGCGTCTGCTCACCCAGCTGCCCTTGCTGAACCCACGCACCAACTCGAGAGCCATGTAGAACTCGTCGCGGACGTTTCCGGCGAACACCGCGGGGGTGTGACTCACAGCGAGGAAGAGCACGGCCAGCGCCGATGTCAGAAATGCGTTGAACATGACTTGCTGTGTGCGATACAGATCAGAGGTCTGGTTGATGTGGGTGAGCACTCGAATCGTGTCTTTGGCGACGTCCACAACCGTTTGTGCCTGATCTCCATGCTGTACGATCGATGTTGCCGAGTGAAGCACCGGCCGATAGATGAGAATGCGCATCTGATTCGCGCGGAGGTAGAGCAGGATGCGGAGACGATGCCCCGCTCTTGACGCTGACGGTCCGATCGGCGGGGAGGGAACTTTGCCACTTTGCGAGGGATGCTCGAAGCGAAGGTGGGCGGGAATGTTGCGATGCCACTGTATGACTTGGTAGTCGAGGTAGTTCATCTCGTCCACGTTGACCGGCGCACCACCTCGTGACGGAGACAATGGCAGTGCGACCGACGTCCACACCTTACTGCCGATATTCGAATATTGGATCATCGTGCCGAGGTACGGCGATCGATCGTGTGGTTTGGGTAGTTGGGGATCGATGTCGCTGTCCTGGAGCGCAAACGGCATGCCCGTGCCAAAGCTCCACCGTCGATCGAGCACGTAGATTGCCCAGAAGAGCAAGATCGTATCGGAACGTTCTGACTCGTCCTGCATGGCCTCATACGTTTCCCGGCGATGGAGGCCGAGTTCGATGCATAGTCGCGCGGTCAGTCCTATGATTCTCCACGAAGTTCCCTCGTTATCGCGGTGAAATTCGTACATGGCCTGGTCGACGATTAGGAAAGCAGGAGCCCTTTCACACAGCAGCGATACCTACCGTCGTGACCAAAAGTCGAATCGCTTTCACCCCCACAGCTCCCAGCAGCATAGTATCAATGGCCGGCTGCACGTATTCGAACATACGCTGTCCCAGCTCGCTATGACCAGAAGCCTCCACCGTCATTGCGGTGGCCATGACGACCTTCAGCAGATTCGTGTCTTCATCGTCAATCGCATCTGAACCTGGCATGCCTTGCTGCATCAATCCCGACCGGTGCGCAGCCTCCATGAACTCATACAGCTTCGCAGCGTAGGCAATGACCTTGTTGACATCCACCACCGGATACATCAATCCCATCTCATCCTCATACACTCGACACAGCCTGAGCGCCTCTTCTTGTGGGATTGTCCATATGGGATCTTTGTCGCGGTGGATGCTTTGCAGTATTTGCCCTTTGAGGACTGGGATTGGCGGTGGTGTCGCGTCTGCTGTACCCGCGTCCGCGTCTCCGCGCCCATTTTGCTCTCCGTCTGGCGAGCCAGTAATGCCCATCGACTCCAGGCTGTTCTTGGCGAGACCCAGATTGAACGCCACACTCGTAGGGCCCCGAAAGCGCTGTTGCGATTGACTGGACGCTCGTGGTCGGTGGTGAATGGGAGACATGGCGGCTCCCGCACCTGGAGATGCTGTCTGCGCACTGAGCGAGCCTGGGTGGGAGCCATAGGTCTGCAACGAGGGATCGATAGGAGTGTTGACCGATTGTGAATTGGTTGTTGCACCGTGTCCACTGACCTGCGCTCGAAGTTGGTTGAGCTGTTCGTAGAGCAGGCTGACTTGTTCTTGCAGGAGGGATATCTGCTGCGACATGTCTCTGAACTCCTGCGATTCCTTGAAGCCCGCGCAGCAATTCGGTGCGTACACGCACGCAAGGTTGAGGTTTCCGCATCGTTGGCAGGGTGCCTGACCATTGCATTTGATCTTCCGACGCTTGCACTCGTTGCTGGGGAACGCTCATAAGTAGTGGTCCTTCCCCTCCGCCTGGCAGGCTCATGCTTACCACGCGATCGATACATATCGATTCCGCCTCGCGCGCTGCTGGCCCGGGCCTCCCTGGTCCTCGGCCTTTCGTTTGAGCCCATTCGCGTTGCTGTCGCCATGTTCATTCTGCGGCGGGTGCTGCTGCTGCTGCTGCTGCTGTTGCTGCAAGTCTCTTGCTATCTGCGCTATGTTCTGCGCATCGAAGCTCATGGCTGCTCGTGCAGAGTCGCATGTCGGTGCATGCGATCGACCAAAGCGATTGGACAGCCGGAATCTCGAAGTCGCGCTGGGTGCGGGGAGCTTGCGAATGCTGCTGCCGAGATTGATTAGTCAGGGCTGGGTCGCGAGACCATCGGCACATCTATGTTATGTGTGGGGGGAAGCAGACTCGATGCAGGGGAAGAAGACGCGATGCAGGGAAAGAAGACTCGATGCAGGGAAAGAAGACTCGATGCAGGGTTGGCATTTCAATGGGATGGCGGTTTCGTTCTCCCACCTCGCTGGGGTTCAGCTCGTCTGCCGGGCATCCGGGTCCGGTTTGAAGCTGCACATACACTGCTCGCACCCCCACCACTCTCCCCCGCTCCACCAACTCGGCATCCCGCAGTCGCATCCGCTCCGATCAGTGCTCCCCGTGGATATTCTCCGCTCGGGGCTTACCGAGGTGCCCAAGCCGGTAGCCACGCAGGAGCCTGAATGTATGTTCAATTCCTGCAGCCGCCCAGGCTCGAAGGCTGCTCCGTCGCTTCGGCGTGGCCTGCTCCAGGCCCGGGCCGAGCATATCATGGTGACATGTGGCGCTCTCCCTTCGTATGACATACGGCAGCATCGTTCGTATGACATACGGCAGCATCGTTCGTATGACATACGGCAGCATCGTTCCGGCTGGGGCGGTTGTATGGAACAGCGCTTCACGTTGCTTTCGCGGCGCCCTGTCCCTGTCCAGAGAGCATCTTCTGCCTCAAAACCTCCTCCACCACCCTCAAATTGTTCGCCTTGCCATTCACAATGTTTTCCAGGTCCTTGATGTTCTTGCCAAGCTCCTCGATTTTTCCATGGTAGAACTTTGCCGCATCACCGGTAGACTTTTCGACGTAGAAACCCGTGCCAACATCCACCAGCACCGTCTCCGTATCCGCAAGTGTTCCAGGCACGTACAGTGACGAGGTCAACGGTACAAGCAGTGCCTTGCCTGTATCGTGCGTCAGTCATGTCCGTAGTCTTCCGGCAACATGACATGTCGCCTACCCTTCGTGCTGTTGACAAGGCCATTGGCGATGCTGGTTTGACAGTCGCGAAACTTCTGCTGCGCAGTGCGGAGGTTTTGGTATGAGGTGGTCAAGTGTTGCACCTCATCGTCCAGCTGTTTCTTCACCTGCGAGAGCTGCTGTGGTGATAGCTGGGCGAGGTCGACTGTCGACGCGGTCAGCCACAATCCTTCGAGAGGGATCAGAATATATAGTCTGACTAACTCTGCTGACTTTGTTGATCTCCTGCCATGTTGGATGAGTCGTGGGTTGCAGACTGAGAGATGGTCGAACTGAAACGAGTAATTTGGTCGCCGTCGCTTCTTATCGATACGGAGCGCGTTTCATCGGAATATGTCCCACCGGATCCGTTGCGCCAATGCACTATGTCCAGCAGCTCTACACCACTCAGCATAATCGCAAGTCAGCGGGTGACCAGGGAACAGACTGCATAGGCGTGGTAGACATACACGGAACCGCCGCCCTGCCCGCTCGATGGGGGCCTGATTGGGATGACACTTGATTGAGGAATACAATTTCCAAAGCATTGAAATCTCGTATCAAATTCACCATTGCTCAGCTTACGCTTGCAAACACCACTGCGGCAAGATACTCCCAGCAAGTGTTGACCGCGGTATCATCTGCCGTTGCCGGTGAGACAGGTTCGGATTCCATGCGAAAACAACGCTGGAGATGCGAATCCGTGAGGTAGTGGGAGAGCGCCGGCGAGCCATGTCACGCCCATGCGAAAGCAGCATGACTTTGGACGACAGCGTGTATCGAAATGCGCGTGCAAGTCGGCTCTGCATGTCGGGTGCGGCGGCCGAGGCTACTGTACAGACGGCCAGCGTTAGCACCGGACGGTCTGCCACCATAGCGACCGCACCGGCACCCGAAGATCTCGACGGAGGGGAAACAAGGACTAAGCTGCGCAGGCGGAATATGACTCGCGCGTGGCTGTGTTCGCGCTCTTCTCTCGCCGCACGAGGCGAAGCGCATGCCGCGCACAGTAAGCGCCATCAAGAAGTGCCCCGGGGCGAGTGAAGTCATTGCCCCGGCGGAAAGTAAGCCGCAGCGCGGTATTGGTGGGCCTGCCAATCAATAATTCACTAACGCCGCCGTCGTCCTTGCTTCACAGCGTCTATACTCCCGAGTCCTCTGCCTCCACCGGCAGCCGCCTGGCAAGATGGGAAGAACACCGCATCCGCTGATCACGTAAGCGTGCTTCCCCCTCCCTCTCACAGGCCTCTCACAGGCCTGACATGTGACAGCGAGTATTTCGAGCGTGGCGAAAAGCTCGCCAACAACCGCTATTTCCACACCTGGTATGTCGGGCACACCGCCGCGTCTCGGGCTTCTCTGACCTTCCACGGCAAACGATGCAAACAGCCCTTCCCCAAAGGCAGAGCCGATGGCCTTTTCAACCACCTGATTCGCAAATGTCCGCGCCTGACGGCAGAGGAGCGACATTGTGAGCCTTTCGGTCTGTCGCCGAGGCTCCAACATCGCGCTAACGTGGCGGCGACAGACGTATATCAGTCAATCCAAACCCGGAACGAGCAGCGGCCAGATCTTGCACCTGTTCCGCTTACCAACACACCGCCATGCTTACCTCTTGTTCAGCGCGAACCATCGGCCTTGGACACTTTGGCAGAGGTTCCCCGACGTCACTTGGACCTCCCGACCTGCCAGCCACCAGTCTTCCAGCCGCCGAAGCGGCATGACAGCGAAGCAGCAGAGCTAGAACTGTTAGCACAGCTGCAAGCAGCCATCCCGGACGACGATGTGGAAAGCACTACAACGACGGAATCCCCCGACGCAACTCCGGATGCCTCCCCACCAAATAGATGGCCATCGCCTGTAGCATATGCAAGTCCCGCCGAGTCAGGTCCGAGCCAAAACTCGTCAGACCCGAACGCGGCCTCGCCAGCTTCATTGATGCATGGCCGAAAGCCCGCTGGCATTGAGAAAGCACAAACGCACCCAAATGCGACTACAGAGGTCTCCGAACCGTCATTCAACGCTCCCACCGGCGATATCGTCGGAAATTCATCCCCCTCGCAGCCTCAGATCCATGCTTGGCGGGAGCTTTGGTCACTTCCGAGAGCCCCAGCGCCGCCCCAGTTCCTACAATGGAGGTCTGCATTTATTCCAGGCGTGGCGAGCTTCGGTAGTTTAACGCTGAATATGGACTGGGAAGCCAGGTTTGGCTTGATCCAGAGATCTGGAAAAGACAGGAAGCGGACGCGCTTCGACGATACTCGCCGGAGAGAGGTTTCAAACATACGCAAGCAGGGTGCGTGTATGCGCTGTCGTATGCTGAAGAAGCCTTGCTCGGAGGGCACGCCATGTGCAACCTGTGCAAGCGTGGAGACCGCTCGGTTATGGAAGGGGAAATGCTTCAGATCCAGGCTCGCTGACGAGTGCACGCTGTGGTCGACGGGGCTATTCCACTCGAAGGCGCGCATGGCGGTATCCAGCACGGTTCACGGCTTGAAGAACGAACGAATGGGAGGGAGAATTGAGGTCCAGCTCTTCTCATTCTGCGATTTGGTCATGTCGTTCGCCGCTCGAACCTTCACCTCTCTCGTGGTTGATCGCAAGGCCAATCCGGACACGCGGCCAGCACGCGATATCGTGTGGCTCCTCGACGAGAATGACGGGGTCTTGGACAAGGTCGAGAACTATTTTCGAGCGGCAGCCGACGCCTATATTGCGCAAGAACCAAACCGGTTCATCAGATGCACCTTACACCGAGCCAGGCAGATGGTCATGGCCGAGGGGGCAGTGAAGGAACACAATGAGTCCGCCAAGAGGACATGCTACAACGTTCAGGAAAATCAGCTGCTCAACGATACCATTGAGCTGTGGATTGCGACTTCGGTCTTGGCACACCACGAAGAGCAGTGCATAGCTCTGGCATATGACTCGACAAGAGTTTCCTCCGCACTATCCTCACACAGCGGCGCAAATGCTCAAAGCCTGAAGGTCACTCTCGAAAATGAGCAGCTCATCGTTGCACAGCTTTTCGCGGGCATCGAATCCCGCTGCCGTGTTTTGAGCAAGATTGTTTTGAACGAGCTGGAGAAAAGACTACTACAACGCCAAGGGGTATCGCCATTTGCGACCTTTTTGGCTTCTATCATCCTCCTCAACATGATCGAGCGTGCCACTACGATCTACAAATCCTTTGAGCACCACCATGACTCCTCGGGCCACAGACCTGCCGACTGGCCGCTCGACAAGTCGCCAAGCGAGTTATGGCCACAAGGAGAGTACTTTGCGGACCTTATTGTTAATCTGCTTCGGATGCGTGCTTGCTTCCCGACGACAGTCACGGGTATGGATGGTACACTCGTCATCCAACAAGATTATGCCCTGCCGGTCAAAATGAATGGCAGACCGGTCAAGGAGCAAACGGAGGAGCAAACGACCATACCTGCTGCTTGGCTTGATCCGATTCGATTGTCGGCTGCCGCACTGACGCGACTACGCGACGATCCGCTTCCTATCACTGGTGACATTGTTCGGTGGGATCTCAAGTTCGTCGCCAGAGCACTCTTGCCGGAGAATACCCAGTCGGCACAAGGGTGAGGCACAATGCTGAGGCACAATGCTGAGGCCCTCTATCTTGCTACCTCGTTCAGACGGCGTGCAATTAAGAATGGAGATGATGGAGGGTGGTATTGAGGAGGGTGGTATTGAGGAGGGTGGTATTGAGGAGGGTGGTATTGATTATGTGCATCTCTGCCACTGCATTTCTACGGCATTTCACAGACATACTCATCCGTGTCTGGGAATTGACGCCACGGCGTTCCATTGTCCTCCATCCGCAAGTTCCTATCAGAGAGACATCGCTCAAGCACAGAAGGAGCGGACGGGATGGACTCGGGGGTTCGTGATTCATGATTCAATAGAAAGCTGCACGAGTTCCAGGATCATGTCCTTGCCGATGAGCAAGCTTTGTGTTCGTTGACGGCCGGAAAACGCGCTGCTTGTTCCGTCCTGCATCAGAAACCTTTCGCTCCGTGGTTTGCCTCGTCACGTCGTCATGACCGCCACGCGCGAGTGAGGACATGCATTTGATCAGCCCAGGCCGGATGCAGCAAGTGTGCTCAAGCAACTCGAAAGGGATCATCGTCTCGCTGCATCCATTCATTCGATGAATCGACAGATGCCTTCGAAGCCTTGAGATTCGAGCGGACCCAGCCGGCACGGTCGTGCTCGCTAGGTGTTCGTACTGACTGGTCGCCCGACGGCGAAGATCCCCCGGCATTGTCCCCGGCGAGCACATCTTCGAGCCCGTGCCACGCTGGACATGAAGCTCTTCGCGCAGCCGCTCCGCGGTGCCAGCGCCACTCCCGGGGAAATGGACGCGGAGATGTTGGCCGTCGTATGTGATGGGCCGATCTCCCAGCGCAGATAACCGCTTGCGGTCGTCGAGCACAGCCGCAAGGTCTTTCCACACCCGGCTGAAGTCCACCTCACTCCACTACTAAGACCATCTTTGAAATGACTAGTTACATCCCTATCGGCCTGCCACACTTCCACCACAATTCCCACCATGGCTACCGCCCATGGCACAGAGCATCCGGATGGAATTTCCTCATTACTGGACACTGATCTGTACAAGCTGACGATGCAATGCGCCGTCCTCAAGTTCTTCCCGGATGTCGACGTCGAATACACTTTCACAAACCGCACTCCCCATATGCGACTTACGAAAGGCGCTTTCAATTGGCTTAGAGAGCAGATAGACAAGCTCGAAAATGTCTTCATCACAGACTCTGAGATGAGCTGGCTGAAGCGAACATGTCCATTTTTCAGCGACGAGTATCTCGAGTTCCTACGCACATTCACATTCAAGCCGAAAGAGCAAGTTACGACCATCTTTACACCCACAACGGTCGTCGATGCGGACGACTCCACTCCAGGCGAGTTGTACATGATGGTGCACGGTAGTTGGAAGGAGACCATCCTATACGAGATCCCACTCCTCGCACTCACCTCTGAAGCGTACTTTAAGTTCGTGGATAAGGATTGGAGTTATGATGGACAGTTGGAAAAGGCGAAAAATAAGGGCAAGAGACTGCTCGAGGCTGCTTGTGTCTTCAGCGAGTTTGGCAGTAGACGGCGGAGAGACTACAAGACACACGATATCGTGATACAAGGCTTGATTGAAGCCCAGAAGGAAGCTGAGTCGAACGGGAATAGCTGGAAAGGCAATTACGTCGGCACTTCGAACGTCCATTTTGCCATGCGATACGGCTTGACTCCGGTAGGCACAGTTGCACATGAGTGGTTCATGGGTATTGCCGCTATAACCCAAGACTATGCGAATGCGAACGAGAAGGGACTCCAATATTGGGTCGGTACATTTGGGCGTGGCGTACTTGCTATCGCCCTTACAGACACATTCGGCACACCGTCTTTCCTTAAAGCCTTTGCACGTCCGGCACCTACAAGCGGCACCACGTCTGACACAGAGCGCGCTAAGGCCTCTTACGCCGACATCTTTACCGGTGTGCGACAGGACTCTGGCGACCCCGTCGAATTTATCCAGCTGATGGAAACATTCTACCGGAGCCAAGGCATCAAAGAGCCAAAGACCATAGTCTTCTCCGACAGCCTGAACGTCGATCGCTGCATCGAATACAAAGAAGCAACCGAGAAGGCTGGCATGATACCATCCTTTGGCGTCGGCACATTCTTTACCAACGACTTCCAGGACACGAAGACCAACGAGAAGAGTGTGCCGCTCAACATTGTCATCAAGATCAGCAAGGCCAATGGCAAATATGCCGTCAAGCTCAGCGATGACAAGGGAAAGAACATGGGCAACGACGAGCTTATGCGCTCAGTTAAGCAGCAGGTAGGGTATACGGAGAAGAGCTGGTCTACAGGCGACGAAGCTCATCGGTGGGATGCTCAAAAGGAAGAGAACGACAAGGGTGGACTCCTTGCCGGCCATAGTTAATCGAGTTAAGTTAGTGCGCATTGAACATGTTATAGACGTAACACTCCGAACGCGCACAGTCTCCGAGCTATAACCATTCAGGCGTTGGATTGAGGGTTTGCATGCTAACGTATATGAGCACTAGGCTGGCCATACCGATAGACCGGCCACTTTTTCTCAGCACAACCAACGTGCACAACAAATCATTTATTTTCATCGCTATCAACTGTAGAATGTATAAATATTATACTCTTATGGGATCTAGAAGGCATTTCCTTTCTATTTTGACATAGGCGTACGATGCGGTGGTGGGTGACCCTGGCGTAGACGGTGGGAAGGAGCGCATCTCACGGCCGGTTTGCTCCTGCAACGCAGAGACCGCCTGGGAGCTTTGGTTGCCGTGGATGTCGACGCCGTCACAGCGTGCCTTGTGGCCAGACATGAAGAAGGCGCGCACCGCCTGGGAGACATTCCGCACGACTGGCGCCTGGACTGCCGGAGCGTGGGAGAAGAATCTCGTGCCGCCGTTCCCAGCTTCCGTGAGCGTAGCCGCCAGCCGTGCGACCCCGTGTTCCACCGGTCGGACTGGGCCTAAGAAAATCGTGCACGCCCGCTCGAAGCCGGTACGACCGAGCCCACAATCGATCTCGGCGAGGACGATCGATGGAATCTGACGCCTGACGTGCGGCCAGAATCGGAGGAAAACTGGCGTGTCGAGGGGGTGAGCCCCGTCCGCACCGTCGAGTAGCCTCGGGACTGGTTCTGGCGGATGCGTGCGAGTGGGTGTAAGGGTTGTTGGGGAGTGTTGCGGGCGAACTCGAGAGCCGGTTGACGCTGCGAGCCCATCCGAGCGTCCACGGCCCTGATGGCCTTGGACGCCGCGGCCTTCAGGCTCTTCGCACGCCTGGCCAGCAGAGAGTGCCAATGCATGGCGATGGGCGGCATCTCGATAAGACTGCGCTCAGTAGGGAGAGGGGAGGGTTGATGGCGCAGTCGGGCGGCAGCGAGTGGCGGAGAGAGACCCTGCATGAGAAGTCATGTGGCCTGTGTGGCGCATGGACCCCTCGGCACTCGAAACTTGGAGCCGTGAATGCCAAGACAGACAGCCAGACGGGGACCGTCACGTGACAACAAGTCTCCGCGACTGGAGAAGTGCACGCGTACGCGCCAAGTAGTTACCTTGACGGCCGAACGATCGGTTTGGGGCGACATGACTTCCCTCAAGAGGTCGTCTGCCTCCACCAGCGAAACAACGACACTATCATCAACGACCTATCTCAGAACTCTGAGATGTGGAAAGGTCCAGAAGATCGTGCGCGAGGTCTACCTCCGACAGGATATACCGTGCTCATCGAACCTCTGCACAGCCTGTATCGATCTCGCTCCGGCGGGCTTCCATGGCCAGACCGAGCCATTCGTTCTGTCTGCCACCCCTGCGGGCACGAAGCAGTTCCCGGACGGTCACTATTTGATCCCTGACACCAACGCATTTCTCAGTGCCATGGACCTATTCGAGGCCGAAGGCACAGTGCAGGATGTCATTGTGCTACAGACAGTGCTGGAGGAGGTCCAAAACCGGTCCTTACCGCTTTACCACAGACTCCTTGCGCTCACCAAGAATGATGGGAAGCGCTTCTATGTCTTCTTCAACGACTTTCGCCTGGAAACATACGTGAAGCGCGACCCCCACGAGACGATCAACGACCGCAATGATCGTGCTATCCGCAAAGCTTGCGCGTGGTACTTTGAGCATCTCCGGAAGGCTGCGGCAACACGCAAGAGCGCGCGCTGTCCGGCTGTGGTCATGCTATCGGATGATAGGGACTGTCTGCGAAAAGCGAAGAACGAAGCCGTCTCCGCTCTGAGCTTGCATGATTATTTCTCAAGCCTTCCTGACGCTGATCGCCTGCTCGACATGGTGGCCTCGGGCCGAGATCAGCGCGCTGCTCGTGACGCCAGGGCGGAGAACCTCTACCCCGAGTACCTTTCCATCTCAGCCATGCGCACAGGCGTGAAAAATGGCACGCTACACCAAGGCGCATTCAGCGTGTCCCCATATAACTACCTCGAGGGCACTGTGCACGTCCCGGCTTTTGACCGACCGCTTATCATACAAGGGCGAGAAAACAGCAATCGTGCTGTATCTGGTGATGTTGTCGTGGTTGAAGTCTTGCCGAAGGACCAGTGGAAAGTTCGGTCGAGCAAGGTCATCGAGGAACAGGACATCAGCAAGAACGACAATGCTGACAACGAGGACGATTCGGCCGAGGCGGTTGTTACAGCACAAGAGCGCAAGGCACTCCTGGAAGACGCCAAGCGTGCCCAAGGGAAAGTGAGCGAAGGTAACCCGCAACCCACAGCAAAAGTCGTGGGCATCATCAAGCGGAATTGGAGGCAGTATGTTGGGCATATCGACAAAGATTCGGTCAAGTCCGGTGCCAAGCAGAGTCGAGCACAACAGACCGTATTTCTCATTCCTATGGACAAGCGCATACCCAAGATCAGAGTGCGCACAAGGCAAGCCGGTGACCTGCTAGGGCAGCGTGTGCTGGTGACCATCGACTCATGGGACCGAGAGTCGCGTTACCCGGTCGGCCACTTCATCCGTAGCCTTGGTGAACTGGAAACGAAGGGTGCCGAGACCGAGGCGCTCCTATTGGAATGGGACGTCCAATACCGACCTTTCCCAAAGTCAGTTCTGGACTGTTTACCAGCCGAGGGACATGCTTGGAAAGTGCCACCGGACCTTTCGCATCCGGGCTGGAAGGGTCGAAAGGACCTCAGAGACCTGCTCATATGCTCCATCGATCCTCCTGGTTGCGTGGATATTGACGATGCGCTGCATGCCCGACCGCTGCCCAATGGTAATTTTGAAGTCGGTGTCCACATCGCTGACGTATCACACTTTGTGAAGCCGAACACCGCCATGGACAAGGAAGCAGCTCTCCGTGGCACGACCGTGTATCTGGTCGACAAGCGAATCGACATGTTGCCCATGCTGCTAGGTACGGATTTGTGCTCGCTGAAGCCGTATGTGGAGCGTTATGCTTTCAGCGTACTGTGGGAACTCGACCAGAATGCCGACATTATCAACGTCACTTTCACGAAGAGTGTGATTCGCAGCCGAGAAGCATTCAGCTACGAGCGCGCCCAGCTTCGCATAGACGACAACTCGCAGCAAGACGAACTCACCCAAGGCATGCGACAGCTCATGGTGCTCTCGAAGAAGTTGAGGGCAAAGCGAATGGCCGCTGGCGCCCTCAATCTGGCCAGTCCCGAAGTGCGCGTCGAGGTGGAAAGCGAGACTTCTGACCCGGTCGATGTCAAGACCAAGCAGCTTCTTGACACGAACAAGCTCGTGGAGGAGTTCATGCTGTTGGCCAACATTTCTGTGGCAGGCAAGAACTACGAGGCTTTCCCACAGACCGCACTGCTTCGCCGCCATGCCGCGCCTCCGAAGAACAACTTTGAGGAGCTCAGCAAGCAGCTCAAGGTCAAGAAGGGCATGGCATTGCGGACCGACACTTCCAAAGCACTTGCCGACAGCTTGGACACGTGTGTCGATCCCGAGAACCCATTCTTCAACACGCTCGTCCGCATCCTCGCGACCCGATGCATGATGAGCGCGGAGTACTTCTGCTCGGGCACACAAGCGTACCCAGAGTTCCGACATTACGGACTTGCTTCAGAGATCTACACACACTTCACCTCTCCAATCCGTCGCTATGCGGACCTGGCAGCACATCGACAACTCGCGGCCGCAATCGACTACGAGCCCTTGGACACGAGCTTGCACAGCCGAAGCCAGCTGGAAGGCGTGTGCAAGAACATCAACGTCCGGCATCGCAACGCGCAGATGGCCGGCCGCGCCAGTGTCGAGTACTATGTCGGCCAAGCGCTCAAAGGCCGCGTGATGGAAGAAGATGGATTCGTGATGCGCATTTTCAGCAATGGCTTCGTCGTGTTCGTGCCACGCTTCGGCATCGAAGGCCTCATCCGCCTCAAAAACCTGGGCGAGGGTGATCGGGAGCCCCAGGTCGTGTTCGACGCTGAGCAGTATTCGCTCGCGGTTCAGTCCGGGCCGAAAGAAGGCACCCGGCTCGAGCTTTTCCAGAAGATCACGGTGAAGATCAGTGACGAGGCCGAGGAGTCGACGGGCACGCGGAAGATCGCGCTGCGTCTGGTGTGAAGCTGGTATCTATCGTCCGGTGGCTCGGTGTCGATACAACTAGATCGTGCTGTGGCTCGGTGTCGTTACCACTATATCATGCTGTGGCTCAGTGACAGACCGCTGAGCCCTCACTGCCCACGCGCAATTCCCATGACCACAGCTGAGCCCTCGCTGCCCGCACGCAATTCCCATCACTACAGCTGAGCCCTCACTGCCCGCACACAGTTCCCATAACCACATCCCATAACCACACCTTCGCCTGAGCCGACGTGGCCGACCCGCGTATACTTGCCGTGTAGTGACCATCACTCAGCATTCCGCGGCTCTGACGCAATGCTTCTGGTCTTCGTCTTCGCGCCAGATCACGACGAGAAATCACCTGACCAACAAATACGCTGACCGATAAACAACCTGACCAACAACTACCTGACCACGCTACCTACGACCACCGAATCCGCCACTCTACCACCATGCCGTCGGCCGGTGCTGCGCGAGCGTTGTCGAAAACGGTTGCCCGGGCGGGCGCCGCGAGCCGATCAGCACTCCAGGCAGCAAATGCGCGCAGTTTCGGCAGTGCACCACCATCGACTCTACCATCTACACCGCTCTCCGCATCCGGCAGGACGCCACGGCCGACGGTGCCGCGCTTCGGTCGGCCCTGCGCGAGAGCCGCAGCGCCGGCAGCGCAGGCGAGACGAAGCATCTTCATCCAGACCGAGGACACGCCCAATGCCGATGCGCTCAAATTCATCCCCAACCACCCGATCCTGCCCGGTGACTTCCCTTCATCCTTCGTCGAGTACCTGTCGCCGCGCTCGACCCTGGCCCCTCCCCACCCCTCGCCGCTGGCTTCGTCGCTGATGAATGTGGACGGTGTCACCAGCGTGTTCTACGGCAGAGACTACATCACCGTCACCAAAGACGCCTCCACGCCGTGGGTCCACGTCAAGCCAGAAGTGTTCAGTCTCATCACGGAAGCCGTCACCACCGGACAGCCGATCGTCAACTTCGTGGAAAGCCGGACGGGCGATGACGGTCAATCGTCGGGCCAGGCGGCGACGTATCATCCGGACGACGAGGAGGTCGTCGGCATGATCCAGGAGCTGCTCGAGACACGCATCAGGCCGGCCATACAAGAGGACGGTGGCGACATAGAATTCAGAGGCTTCCATGACGGACAGGTCATGCTGAAGCTGCGAGGAGCCTGCCGCACCTGCGATAGCAGCACGGTCACGCTCAAGAACGGGATCGAAAGTATGCTCATGCACTACATCGAGGAGGTCAAGGGCGTGCAACAAGTAATGGACCCAGAAGAAGAAATTGCCGTGCAGGAATTCGCAAAGTTCGAAGAGAAGCTCCGGGCGCAAAAGGGCGAGGCGCCGCCAACTGGCACGGTTGACGGTGTCGCAGGTTGAGAATCGCTGCTTGCAGAAGCACATCCGCAAGGCGCCGACTCTGATCGATGGGAGGAGCTGTCCTCTCTCCGAGCATGTGGTCGTGCTCGGGGAGGCATGCCGATAGGAGCATGGTCGCCACACCCACATAGCAGGAAGCCCGACGTGATGAGGATCATCGCGGCCCACGGCTCAGCCGCAAAAGCACCCCGTTGTACAGAGATGCGAAGTTGTTCACGGCTGCGAGGCTCTGAATCGCGACAAAAGCCCAGATCACTGCCGCTCGCAGGACACGACGGCCCAAGACTTGTGCGAGTAAGGCTCTCGCTCGTCACAGAGTGAAGTATGGTATATGCATTGATACATCAATCGCCGATGGACGAGCGCCCGAAGACGGTTGAGCGTTGTTTCCCCGTGAACATTTGTTTGTTCTTTTCCTCCCTTCTTCGCGCATACCGAAGGCCGTTCGCTATCCCGCCGACAAACCCCGGGCAAGCCAACGTGCGACCAATGTCCGATCAGGGCTCATTCGAAATTGGCGTCGACCTAAAGCCAGCGTGGCGTTGGTGGTGCTCGTCACGAACTTTTTTTTTTTTTGGTGCAACATTGATCGAGGGTTACAGACCGCGTTTCATTGTCGAAAGGCTAGGCTTGAGCAAATATCGCGACGTCAACGGCTCTGACCGTGGTTGAGTTGGCGCACGCACGATCTTCTGTATGGGGCTCGTTTCACCTTGACCTGCGGAGAGAGATCCACGGACACACGGCTCACATGCAGGCGCCCGCTGCTCCTGAGCACACTTTGGTCGAGCTGGGCTTCGTCGGGGTAGCGTCGTTTTCCTGGCGAAGACGCCCCAACGGCAGAAGTTTAACGCATTCGGGCGCTGATCCTGCATCAATGCGAGCGGTGCCGCCCAGCGTCGCGCCACGATCTGCGGTTGGAGGGGTTCTCGTACTTATTGCCACCAGTCCGCCGGTGTTGGACACCACAAGCCTGCCGTTGCTTCGAGCAGACATTGTGCTTGACGTGGCATCCCACATGGCGGTCGCCGGTCCATTGCCATCAACGGTGAGAGCATTGGTGCTGCCGTGTCGTCTCCCCAACTGACTGACCGTAGCAGCCCATGCGAATCAAGCCGATGATGATGGGCCCCTTTCCGAATGAGGCCCGTCTGAAACAGAAGCAGAAAGAACAACTCGACACATCACTGCTGTGCAGCAAACTTGAGGAGTTCAAACGTGAACAAGACGCGCATCGAGCTCGGAGAGAAAAGAGAGACGCGGTGCAAAACGGCCACTACGTGCCACGAAGTGCAGCGACACAAGCCGCAGCCACCGCTCTACCAATGACGCCTGATCAGAAGCCTGCCAGACGTTCGCACTGTGGGAAGTCCTCGCAACCGATTCACGGACCATCGACTTTCGACGACCATAAATACATCAGCCCGGGGCGATGGCAGCAGCTTTCTTCCCGCACGATTCCACAGGAAAGCGACCAGATCCCTACGGGAGAGCGACGTAGATGCCAAGTCGAGAAGCTCGAGGAGAAACGAGATTCCACGAACGCACCCTCGAGCGAGCATGCACCAAGAGAAGAACCCAGACCCAAAACACCACCCAGGCTCAGACCCATGGCGGTGATCATTCCCAAAGGACGCTCGTGTTTACAACAGAACGAATCATCACCCGACAGCAATATCAAAGTATGCGAAGAAGACGAAGACGCAGACGATGCAGACGACGATGAGCCACAAGAAGAACCCCGCGGCCGCTCACGACGACCACGACCCATGACATGGAAAGCCCCGACAGAACCCCACAACCCCGGCGACGCATCAAGACAATGCGCAGTGGTTGAGATGTTCCCCCACGGCAAATCGGTCGCTGCCCCAAGTCCGCCCGACCATTTCACTACTGAATACACCACACCCCATCGGCCAATATCTTTCTATGCGATCCAAGATCTGAGACAGGCGAGGACCATTCTTGACAACGAATGGAGTAACCCGACCGACACTCGCGATGGTGATGGTGATGTCGCAAATCCGAACGAGGAACAATCTCGGCAACCCAGGCTCCTGGGCCCCGACGATCCACCAGACTGGTCACCCCACGCGCGAAGCGGCAAGGAAATGCGCTTTTCCACCTTGAATTTCTTTGCGAGTCACCATCACGCTCACCAACCAGAGGTACCCCGATCACGACGATCCGAAGGACGGAAAGCGTCGAATGCCGGCAAAGAGCAACATCTGATCGCCGATGCGGTCAAAATCATTCACGGGCAGGAAAAGCTCACCAAGAGACCGAGGAGCGTGCTTGGGTTTTTCAAACGACTGTGATGGATGTTGGCTTGTTCTGCGTGCCGACGCCTGCTGCGGACAGTCAGGTATCTCTTGTGTACAGACCGGGAAACGACGGAGGAGCATCAACCACCACGTGTGATGATCGAGAAGGTTCTGTGTGATGCATGGTTGCGGTCGTCGGTTCGATCTCGGTCTGCTCCTCGTCCGCCCGACCCTTAGAGGAGAACCAGGCGAGGCTGCGGGGCGCGATTGTTGTGCAACCACCCCCTCTCCCCAACCAACCCCCACAGCCTCGTCGAAGCCGACTCATGTCCTTGACACGGTCGAGGTTGATTCTCTCGCCACCTCGGTCTCCCCGGTGACCATGACCCAATGCCGCCGAGTCTCGCAGGATGCCTATTTATAACTGAGTTTCTCGGCAGAACTGCCCAGAATCGCAGTCAGCCCTTGCTCTCAGCAGTGCGGCATCCGTTCGTATCCGTATTGGGTTCAACTGGTCATCTTTCATGGTCACACCGGTTCGAGAACCTATCCATCGCGGGGGTCACATGCTGCTATGTGTGTACGGTGGGCATCACTTCCTTGGAGTCAGAAGGCTCTACAGACATGAGTGTATACATATATCGACGCGTGTGTATACCAGTCGCTCACATTTCTGGCAAATGGCCCTAGAGCGAAGCATGCTTGATCTTCCGAGCACGTTCGTATACGCTGGCCAGCAAGGCACAGTCATGTCACGGGTGAGTCGAACCCGTATGCAGAAAGCAGTAAGCGGAGCCTTGACGGCGAAAAGGTATGTCGCTCCGCCACACAATCAATGACCCCTGCGCGAGCATGTGACCTCGAGAGTGGTGAGAAAAATTTCTTTCACCTCAAATCGTTCCCCGAACGAGCCCAGCCATCCCCGATGCGTCTCGGATGGTGGTCAGGGGGGGGGTGGATGAGGTCGTCGCAGGCTGTCGATCACCTCGGGCACCGCAAAGGAGTGATGGATGAATGGGTGGTCGACAGTGCGGATCCAGCCTGCGCATCTGCCATCGTGGTGGCATTGCATCACTCCTCGTGATGGCATTACATCACCGCAAGCTATTTTGAGTCGGCCGGCAAGGCGTGGAGCCGCGGAAAATAGAATGTATCGATGCGGCCAGCAAGCATTCCCATGAGAACTTACGCTCTCAACACGGCCAGGGGGGGGGGGGGGGGGGGCGTGTGGGGACAGGAGCACAAAGGATATAAAGCGGAGGGTGAAGGAGCATTTGGGGACAATCACACCCTCAATCAGCATCAAGCCACCGCATCAGTTGCTCCTCTCACATCCTTCTCTCCATCACAATGTACACCATCCCAGCACTCTCAGCGCTTCTGTCCCTCTCCGCACTCGGAGTCAACGGCCTCCCCATCACCGATACCGATCTCGAGGCACGCCAGGTCCAGCCGGAGTTCATCTGCACAACACAGACTTGTGAGTTCACCTCTCCGGCCGACTCAGCCCTGGGCGAGGTTGTTGTCGGAGACTCGTGCTGACCAGCGGGGATGTAGGTGATGGCAACGGAAACCCTCTGCCGCCGTGGAACGGCAACGGAAACCCTCAGCCGCCCGTCAGTGACAACCGGTGGACGGTTTCCAACATCGTCGTCGGGTGTGGAAATGATCAGTTCACGGGCCAGGAATCGTGCTCGTACCAATTCGACGTCGAGGGCCGCGAGACCGACGATCTGCCGGGCTTCAGCGCGCGTTGCTCTCAGCGTAAGTGCACCCCTTCACCGCCGTGTGTGGGAGTTGGCGAACCCCGGACTGACCCTCCCCGCGCAGGAACGACTCCCCGCGACGGCACGCTGCGGCAATGCGAGCTGACGGGCGGCTGGTCGGCGACGAAGCCCAACCGCACCGTGCGGCAAATCGACGCGTCGCTCGAGCTGTACCCGCGCAACATGCAGCAGAGCACGTTGACGGTCCAGCTCACGTGGGACGTGCAGGACGGGTTCAACTCCGGCACCACCAACCGCTGGCGCGGCCAGCAAACGGGCAGCTATGAGTTCTTCAGCCAACGCTCAGACAGCCTGGACCTGGTCCCATTCTACTACCAGGCGGTCGCCATCAACTAACCCCACCCGGGCCCACCCAAATGTACAGACGGCTCGTCCATGAGGACCCATCGTTCACGCGCCCGTCAAGGCGCTGGACGGCGCATGTTCAGATAGACACGTAATCATAATGACCTCTGCTTTACACTTTTCACCTCGCCCACGCGGGGCTGTGCTCACACCGCGCCATCCGCTCTCTTCCGTGCGTGCACGACGCGGGCTGGGCCGGCCTGGTGCTCCCACTCGCTTGACGTCGGTCCACCCGTCGAAACCTTTCGACCGATGTGTGTGTGCTGCGGTGCATACTCGCGGTGCGGTCCGCTGTGTTGCTGAGACTCGTGGACAGCCATCAAAATCCGAGCGGGGTCGTGCAGCAGGATGGTGGCGACGGCGGGGGAGACAAGAATATGCAACCACCTCGTCCGAGGCGAGTGCTCGGCCCGACCAACACCCCCCCCCTCCCAAAAGAGCCTCAATTCGCCTTCTTCGGCCGGGTTCCTCGGAGCCTCCACAGCTGGAACATTCGGCTCATGACCGCGCCCGGCACCCAGCTGGGCAGGAAGCTCGTCATGAACCACACCACCCAGCTCTTCCCCCCCTCCCACATCCTCTCCTGGCCCGGCCTGCGCAAGACCTGCCGGACGACGCGTCTCGCGTAGTCCTCGTTGGGCACTGCGTTGGCCTGGCTGTGAAGCTGCCGCTGCTCGTACACGTCGCGGATGGGGAGGTAGATGGAGTCGGGGGGCAGGGTGCGGCGGGTGCGGGCGATGTTGCTGGTGACGCCGCCGGTGACGACGGTGAGGACGTTGACGCCGAAGGGGGCGAGCTCGAGGCGCAGCGTGTCGGAGTAGGCGTGCAGCGCGGCCTTGGACGCGTTGTACGCCGCCCCGAACACGTACGGCACCACGCCGGCCACGCTGCCGATCTGCACCACGGTGCCGCGCGCCCGCACCAGCAGCGGCGCCAGCACCTGGCACAGCCGCATCACCGCGAACACGTTGGTCTCGAACGTCGCCCGCACCTCCGACAGCTCCACGTCCGTCGCGGGCACCGTGTAGTTGCGCCCCGCGTTGTTCACCAACACATCCAGCCGCCCGCCCGTGCGCCGCGCGATTTCCGCCGCCAGCGCCTGGATCGACGCGTCGCACGTCACTTCCAGCGCCAGCGTCTCGATCCCGTGCGCGGCGAGGTCGCGGATGCTGCACGTCTGTCTCGCCGTCGCGAACACGCGCAGGCCGTGGCGGTGGAACTCCAGAGCCAGCGAGTGGCCGATGCCGCCGGGCGAGCAGCCCGTGATCAGAACCGATTTCTTCTGGTCGCACATGTTGACCGTGTTGCGACGAGCGATCGAGGCGGGGCGCTGGGACGACGGGGATGGCCGATTCCTGCGCCGGCGGCGCTGGCCGCCGACGAGCTTGGCTTGTAGTAGTGCACCCGTTTGTTGGCTAACTAGTTCAAGATGCGTCTTAAAACATCTGCTGCTACATCACTAACCCGTTATCGTTAACGCGGAGAAAAGCCCCGTCTCGTCGGACCGACGTTCGCTTGGTCACCGACTCGATGGCGGAGGGGACCTTCTTTCGCCGAGCGACGGCAGAATCCCGAGCGGTAGTTCCCCCCGGAGAATGCGGGAGAGCGAAGCGGGAGGTGGCCGTCTGGCGGCACCGCGTCCCGCGGCAGAAGGGGGGGGTGGGGGGCGTCCTTCGTCGTCGGCTCGTCTACTGGCTCGCCTCGTCCTTGCTGGCCGCCCCTTCGCGCTCCATTCCGCCGCATCCGGCCGCCTTGCCGGCCATCTCCTCGGCCGTGCCCCAGCAGCCGCGGGCGTGGGCATCGCGGCCGGCGCCGGCGTGCTTCATGGCATCGATCCCTGCACACGCGTCAGCAACGGTCCCGCGCGTCGCACGGTTCCAGCATATATGCACGCGCCTTTCTGCTGGTCATGTGCTCCGCTCTCCTTCCATGCTTCGGAGCCCGTCACGGCGCCGATGGCTGCCGCCGCTTGACCTTTCGCGTATTGTGCGTGGCCGCGGACGAGCGATGGCGGGTTCGGTGCGTGGTCGGACATTTCGAATCGTGTGATACACCTTGGCTGAATTCGATTGATGCAGCAGATGCTTCGTCGCGAAGATGCCGCAATATTGGCCTTGGTTGGTATTATTACATCATGAACCGTCAGTGACATCACCGGACATCGTGCTGCCAAAGGCGGAAATCGCATGGCGTGAATAACTAGCTGGCACAAGATTGTGCGACGATACACGATACATGCCTCGCTTCTCGACGGCTTGGTACATAGATGGTGGGTCTGGGTCGAAATGGGATGTGTGGTGTGGCTCCTGCTAGCAGATGTCAGGATATGAGTGAGGCCGCCCGCCGAACTCCCGATCGATGTGTGCTTCCATGTCGGACGCGACGACCCAATCAAGCGATGAGCCAGTAATTCATGCATACGCAGTGCCGCTGCGCATGCTGAAACCAACCGCTATAAGGCTCAGTTCTCAGCTTCTCATGAGGCATGTCCTCCATCTCCGAACCACATCTCCGGCAGACTCGCAACGCAGCGTCCGGGGCAATCGGCACCTTCCGCAAGACGTCAATGATCTTGCCACCGTTCAATCTCCTGTTGCTCCACAGCTGGAGAAAGGATGTATCGTAGAAGTGAACTTTGCCCAGATCCATGTTCTCGGACAGCTTGGGCAGGATCGTGTCCAGCAAGCTGTCCACCGCGGGTTCGATCTCCGCAGGGACAGCACCATCAACCATCATATCGATCTCCAGTTCACTTCGACGCTCGGCAGACAAGCCGGATTGGGTGTAAGCCTGTCTCACCGCGGTGTCGAGCTCGGCAACCATTTGCTCGAACTGTTGTAATCTGAATGGCAGTGCACTTGCAAGATTCAGAGCCGCCTCCAGCTCCTGCCGTTCGATGACGGAGCGCATCCTGGGCATGACGGCTTGCAGGCACTGAAAATATTTCACGAGCCAGATGGTTTGAAACCGCACAAGCGCGCGGGAGAAGCTGCACAGCAGGAGGTGCAGTGCCGGGTTGCCGCTGGTGGATGCCAGCTTCTCGATGGCTGCTTTGGCCGAGCTTCCCGTCTTGAGCTCCCGTTTGATGGTCAGCATGGTGTTCACCATGTACACGATCAGATCCATGCACCACCTGACCAGGCCTCGGGCAAAATGGACAGCCTTCGGAGATATCGCCTTGGCGTCAGCTCGTCCACACGTTGACGCCAGCGCTGTTCCAGCAAGGCGCAGGTTCAAAATGACAAAAGCATACTGTCCGGCGAAGTTGCGCTCACCAGTCAACGGATCGGTTCCCAGCGCGAGCTGCGCACTCACACACCGAGGCACTAGAGGCTCCTTGAGAACAATCATCTGCTGGCGACTGCTCTCTTGCATCGAAATATCCGGGCTTCGGTTTAGCATTCGAAAGATCATCTTGACCACCAGCGGTCGCGTCTCTGGTGGTGCATCAGGTGGTAGAAGTGCCAACGTCTCATCGTTGGCCATGTTGTTATAGCACAGGAAAGCAAATTGTCGCGCGATGCAGACCGCCGCTGCTTCAATGTATGGCCTGTCATCGGTGATGCCATCATCCAGGATATGCCACCCTCGCGTGAGCTTCATGACACGTGCTTCGGTCTTGTTATCCACCCCAACGCAGGCGAGACCACTACCGTCGCCAGATATCGCGACGTGTAAGTGGTGTCCACCCGAAAGATGATCGAATCCGCTCTGTTGCAGGTTCGATACGGTGTCAGTGCTGCCAAAAGGTCCCAGAGGTTCCATCGTAATTCGGTCTCGCAAATCCAAGCTGCCGTCGCTGCTTGCGAACGCCAGTATGGTGTCAAACATCTGTGAGTCGACGCTGAGCGTGACCTTGCCATTAGTCGAGACATCTGGATGTCTCGAAAGCACAGTAACCTGGTTGAGGACCTGGTTTGCATTACTTCCCGGCTTCAACTTGGTGAAGCTTTCGTGTAGGGTCGGTACAAAAGTCTCAACGCGCCACCTGGCGATGACGCTGGTTGAGCTTTGGGTTTGCGAGGCGTCTCCTGAGAAGGCTGCGTGAGTGAAGACCGCAAGGACATTGGTTGGTGTGGGTAGCGGTTGTGTTGCCTCTGGCGCTGCTGGAATGATGCGCAGATGCGTCAGTTTCGCCGAATGGATCTGCTGTGGTCGCACGTTGTTCACTGCGGTCAAGTGATGGACTTCCAGGCTCGGCTCAACCCGCGTGAAGTTTGCACCGGGCCCGCGACTTTGCTGCGATGCATTCCACGAGATTGTGACTCGGTACAGGTGCAATCGGGATGCATTATCATACGTCGCTGCAAGCAGATCAGAGTTGTCCTCACCCAGTGCGGCATGCGAGACCAGAGCATCGGAGCCGCGAATGACGTCCAGCATCACGCTGGTGAACTGCCAGCCTTGACCTTCGTTCTGATAACATAGAGTGAGCTCTGCGGATCGACTGATGTGGAGGAATGCATGTCTGCCTTCTGCAGGGTGGTGCGCTCGGAGTCCATGTTGATCGCGCTGCTTCATGATTGCATCCCATCGGTCGCCATTCTTGTGCGCTGCATCAATGTATGGTCCCTGGGGCGAGGTCAGCACGTTGCCGCGTATGGCAATTGTGGTCGGCTCACGCGGAACTCTGCAGGAAAGAGAGCGAGCCAGTGAAAGCCGACGATAGCATTGAGCTCGTGGCGAGAGCCGTCTCTGACGAGATCGCCCTGCGCCGGACTCATTTTACCCAGCGCACCGGTCAGCGAGGGCAGATGCACATGTCCAGCGTCATCCACGGCAGCCAGATCTATGCCGATGCCGTTGAACTGGATGTGCACGAATCTCCGGCCTTCAGGTGCTTTGAAGGGATGTTTGGATTCGTCACCGATGGTCCAGCCGCCAGTCTTCCGGTCTCTGACCATGGCTCGGAAGGTGATTTGGGACCCATCTGGAGATATCTGCGCGATGCTTCCAGTGTTGGACCACGCCAGCTTTCTGCAAATCATGTTACCGGGCATACATCCAAGACGGGGTTTGATGTCTTACTGACTCACGTGCAACATCCACGACTCTGCATTTCTGCTATGCGTAGAATCAAGGCTGCCGGAAGCGATGCGGCAGGCATCGAGATGGTGCCGTCCAGGCCTACAGGCGCCTCTCCAAACAAGTCGTCCATAGCCCCGTCCATCAGAGAGGCGTCAGGCAGATCTCCCATGGTCGCGGCCTCCAGCGTGGTCGCGTGCATACTGGCACGAATGCTTGCTGCCCAGCAGGGCAGCCTGGTTCAAACCCCTTCAATATCCGACTACCACGGTGTGGTGCTGACAGGTGGAGCCTCTGCAGTGCTGTCTCCGAGCATTATCGATTCGCACGTGATTCCACCGCGATGGCCGTCGTGCGAACGCCTCACGAGGCTGCCATGAACCCAAGAACTGCGGCACGACGAAGCCAAATCACGTGCTGCCGTGCGATGCGGTGCCGCCACCAGGCCGCTATTGCTCCTGTGCAGTGTTCCGGCCACCGCCAGGCCGATATTGTGCAGAACACTGCTTGGCAGGTGCAGAGGATGAGAGGCGGCGGCGGCAGATCTTGCGTCGCCAAATCCACCGCCCATGGGATTGTTTGGTTTGTTGTTCGCTAACCTCATCTGGCGCATTCGGCAAAGCCCGTCGCAGCGCCGACATCGAGTACCCAACCACCTTCTATTCACCACGCGCACGCGCACGACTCCACCGCGCGCCGCCACCCGCCAGCCGCCACCGCCAGCTCCGCAGCGGACATGCTGTTGTCGCTATAGCATCTGCACTGCCGCTGGTCCGCCCCGCCCCGCCCCGCGCCCTCCCACCTCTCCCCCGCGCCCTGCCACCTCCCCCCCTCTCCCTGCCACCCGCTCGCTTGCGCTGCCCTCGCCTTCCGCCCACCGCCACCGCCACCGCCACCGCCATGGACGCCCCTGCCGCCACGCGCGTCCCTTCCGACGACAGCAGCCTCTCGTCGTCGCTCAGCAGCGTGCCTTCTTCGCCTTTGACGGAGCTGTCCAGCTCTCCCAGCCCGCCGCCCGAGATGCGCTTCTCGTCGCGGCGCGATTCCGGCCCATATCCTTCCCCGCCCGCATCACAACAAACATCCCAGAGCGGCTCGCCAGTACCCGATGGCATGGACTCCAAGACCGCGTCAGACAGCGAACATCGCCCCGCCAAGCGCCGGAGGATCACAGCGGAAAAGGAGCGCACCACCGAGCACCTGGATTTGCGTTCCAGCACCATTGGCCCCGAACAGCGCGCACAACTCGACCGCGTGGTCAATGTGCTGCACAAGCGCCAGAAAATCGTCGTCATCGCCGGTGCTGGCATCTCTGTCTCTGCCGGCAGTGAGTATCTGGCCCGTGCCACCGCCCGTGACGCGTCACATCGCTAACACAAACATCCCAGTCCCTGACTTTCGCTCATCGCAAGGCTTGTTTCGAAGTCTCAAAGAAGAATACAACCTCAAGGGTTCTGGAAAGCACTTATTCGACGCGTCCGTATACAAGGATGACGTGTCTACATCGTCTTTCCACGACATGGTCAGCACCATGTCGCGTCTGACAAAAGACGCCAAGCCAACCGCGTTCCACCACATGTTGGCGACCATTGCTCAGGAGGATCGCTTACTCCGGCTCTACTCGCAAAATGTGGACGGCATCGATACGTCGCTCGGACCATTGAAGACGTCTGTACCACTCCGAAAGGACGGCGAGAACAAATGGCCACGCACTGTCCAACTGCATGGCGGTCTCGATTACATGGTGTGCTCGAAATGTCACGAGCTTTCCGAACTGGACCCAAGCCTCTTTGACGGGCCTGTGCCACCGTTGTGCTCGAGGTGTGAGGAAATTAATGATATCCGCACCAACCATGAGGGCAAACGAAGTCACGGTATCGGCAGGTTACGGCCACGAATGGTCTTGTACAACGAACACAACCCAGATGATGAGGCTATCGGCTCTGTGACCAAGGACGACTTGCGCAAACGCCCTGAGCCTTTGCCCTCAGAGCTGCACAAAAACAACAGCTTCAGGCCACCGCTTCCGGACGAGACCCGCAAACACCCAGCGAAGGCTGCCGCCAAGCCTACCATTGAACACTTGTTGGTGACAACGAGCTTGACTGACACGCTGAAAGCTGGTGTCAAGAAGCAGACAACGAGCTTGAATGATAAGCTGAAAGCTGGCGCCAAGAAGCAGACAACGAGCTTGAATGACAAGCTGAAAGCTGGCGCCAAGAAGCAAGCCTCGGGCAAGGCGCCGGCAAAGAAGGCGTCAACTGCCGCGAAGAGAGACTCGACCGGCAGCGTGAGAAGGACGCAGAAGCAAAGTAGGCCTAAGAAGAACGCCAAGACGACCGCCACATCGGAATCCAAGGTCTCACTCAAGCACTCTTTCACGTCGACAAAGACGGGGTCCGCGGCGCTGAAGGTCATCAACAAGAATATGGAGAAGGCCGCAAAAAGTCCCAGCAAGTTGCGAGACGTCGTCAACGTCGTCAACGCTTCTTCGGAACCGATGCATGCACTCTGTCCCCAAGACCCGAGGAGTAGTATTTCGCCGCCCGTCTTGACACAACGCGGATGCGGCGCCGACGCCAGTCGAAGACTTGATGAATAGCCACCCGACGAGCACTTCTGGGACCACGACCTAGGAGTTGAGGTCCCGCGCATCTCGTGTGTATGTAACGCAAACGGACGGCATCTGGCGATAATGATCGATGGGCGAGGCATACTGCGTGCGGTGCGATGGCCGCCACACGGGAGCGGTGCGGTGGGTGCTACTCCGTGTTCGGCGCCCAACGCATCGCAAAGCGTCCGCAGCGGTGTACCTTGTCCTTGCACGCAGCGAGAGATGCCCCGGCGAATGGGTGGTTCCGGGTATGAAATGCAGCATCGTGCGGAAACTATCGATGTGAATTACCGTCTACTACGCAAACTGTACGACGGTCCCAAGAACTGGTCGGAGATTTCGCGGATGGTGGCCTCGGTTTCCACCGCCGACTTGCAGGTGAAGCCGTGCGCGATCGAGGCCCGGAACGTGCCTCCGGGCGGGCAGAACTGCGGGCGCGTGTAGTAGACGCCGGTGACGCCGGGCTGGGAGTGTCCGCCGTAGGCGTATTCGCGGTTCGAGATGACGATGCCCGAGTGCAGCAGGGAGCCGCCGACGGCCCACAGGAGCGAGGACAGGCGGCCGGGCTGCAGAGGGCGGGTCAGGGGGGGATCGCCGACGCGGGGAGGACAGACGGGCATACCGGGAGCAGGTCGTAGACGTTGATGCGGATCTCCGTCTGCTGGGCCGAGACGTGGCGCGCGTGCGTGCCTGCGGCGCCGCAGCTGGATGTGGATCGTCGCGTGTGGCCGCCCGGCGCCATGCTTTCTTCCGCATGTGGCAACTCCCCGTTCGACCGCATGCGTGACAGCGAGGGGAACACCGCTTGGCCGGCTGGGCTGGCGGCGCGCACACCCCGCTGGCTGGAGATGGAGGCGGCGAGGGCACTGGAGACGGAAGCGGCGAGTGCACGCTGAATGGCGACCGACGCCGACGCGAACCCCCATCCCTCTCTCGTCCCCGCCCGGAGGCTGCTCGCGGTTGTATTAAGTAATCGTTCGGTCCGGAACCATACAGTGCTCACTCGTCACCGAACCAACTACCCGCACAGCACCGCATCACACCACCGACCGCACATGTCCGGACGCAGCCCCCCAAACACCTGCAGCCCGCACAGTCGACGCCGCGCCTCGAACAGCGCTCAACGCGTGCGCCAGGAAGAACCTCCGCTGGCGCTCTCGATCCTCTCACGGCCCTCGGCCTGCCTCAGCGTCTCCTCCAGCACCAGCAGATCCCGTTCCATCATCTCCGCCCAGTTCTGCACGTCCCCGCATTCTTTGACTCCCGTGGTGGCGCGGTCGAGCTCTTGTTGCCACTTGGCACTTTCCTGGGCCAGCGCGGCCGCGTGTTGCTTGAGTTGCGCTTCTTGCTTGGCGATGGTGGTGGCGTTCGCGTGCAGGTCGGTGGCGCGACGCTGGAACTGCGCGTCGTAGTGGGCCCCGACCGACCGCAGAGAGGCCAGCACGGCGGCCCGGGCTTCTTCCTGCGCGCGCGAACCATCGCGGGCGGCCGCGGCGGCAGAGGGCGACGAGGTCGACGTCATGATTCCTGCTCGACCCCTGCTCTCGCGGCCGAGTTGTGTCGGAGCACGGCGGCGGGTCGTGGTGCGGCTCGACAGCAGCGCGGACGTGTCCGCCCCGCGGTGGCAGTGGTTCAGTGTACCGACAGGGAGCGGGTGCCTGGAGTCAGGCGCTCCTCCGCCCCAATCGCCCGCACCGCGGAGCCTCACCGCTGCGCGTCCGCCTTCTGTTCACATGCTGCTGTCATGCCTGCCCGAGCTTGAGCGACCAGGGTGGTGCGCTTCATGGCCAGGGACGGGAAGCTTGCGTGCTTTGACTATCTTGACCCGCCGTCTCCGACATTCGCCATCCGGAACTCTTCTCCCCTCTCGCCGTGCTTCTGTTGTTAGGGTTCCGCCGTGGTGCTTCTGTTGTGAGGGCTCCGCCGTGTAGCTACAACCACCAATAGCGGCGGTAGTCCCGACCATCTTGGCCTGCACGCACGCGAGGATCATCATGGGAGATGCTGCTTCCGGCGAGCTCCTGCACCACCCAAGGGGGGGCTAACCAGAAGGCGGTACAGTAGGCTCTGCATGTCCTGCCCGGTCTGCTGCTGTTCCCGCGTCCGCACGCCCATCCACCTCTTGGATAGCCGCGTCGCCGACACGCCTGTCTTGTGGCCGCTGACCACAGACAACCCAGGGCCGATATGGCTCCCGCACCCGTGGCAGCACAGCCCGCGGTCGAGCCAGCCCAACAGCATGCGCTATCCTCCCTGACCGAGAACTACGACGATTGCATCCGCTTCTACTTGAACGGGACGAAAGTCGTCCTCGACGACGCGGATCCCGAGGTCACGCTGCTGGAGTACCTGCGTGGCATTGGCCTGACCGGCACCAAGCTGGGATGCGCAGAGGGAGGCTGTGGCGCGTGTACAGTAGTGGTGTCGCAGTACAACCCGACCACGGACCGGATATATCATGCCTCAATCAATGCATGCATTGCCCCGCTGGTCTCCGTGGACGGTAAGCATGTCATTACCGTCGAAGGGATCGGGAATGTGAAGAAGCCACACGCGGCGCAAGAGCGTATAGCCAAAGGCCACGGCAGCCAGTGTGGCTTCTGCACGCCTGGTATTGTCATGAGCCTGTATGCGCTGCTGCGAAACACCGATGCTCCCTCGGAGCGTGAGGTGGAAGAGGCGTTTGATGGCAATCTCTGCCGGTGTACAGGATACCGGCCCATTCTGGACGCTGCCCAATCGTTCAGCGTCGATCGGAACTGCGCGAAGGCCCGGGTCAATGGTGGCGCCGGGTGCTGCATGGAGGAGAGTGTTGGCGTTGGATGCTGCCAGAATGCAGAGAAGGATGGTCAAGCGGTCAACAGATTCACACCTCCGGGCTTCATCGAGTACAACCCGGAGACAGAGCTCATATTCCCTCCCGCGTTGAGAAGACACGTTTACAAAGCTCTCGCCTTTGGCAACAAGCGAAAACGCTGGTATAGACCGGTGACCCTGCAGCAGCTTCTCGACATCAAGAACGTGTATCCTTCCGCGAAGATCGTCGGAGGCAGCACGGAAACTCAAATCGAAGTCAAGTTCAAAGCAATGCAATACGCCGTCTCCGTCTTCGTTGGCGACATCCCGGAGCTCCGACAATATGACTTCAAAGCCGATCATCTCGAAATTGGAGGGAATGTGACGCTGACCGATTTGGAGCATGTTGCGGTTGGAGCTGCCAATCACTACGGTCCGGATCGAGGCCAGCCATTCGTCGCGATCAGCAAGGCCATCAAACACTTCGCAGGACGTCAAATCAGGAACGCTGGCACACCTGCTGGCAATCTCGCCACCGCATCGCCAATCTCGGATTTGAACCCAGTCTTCCTGGCGGCAAATGCGACGATTGTGGCCAAATCCCTCAACAAGACCACGGAAATCCCCATGACAGACTTCTTCAAAGCATATCGAGTGACTGCACTTCCTCCAGACGCTATCATCGCCAGTATCAAGATCCCAGCGTTCGCGGAGAAGCGTGAGTACATGCGAGCCTACAAACAAGCCAAGCGGAAAGACGATGACATCGCCATCGTCAACGCTGCCTTACGAGTACAGCTCGACGAAGACAACAACGTCAAGACCTCAAGCCTCGTGTACGGCGGCATGGCGCCTGTCACCATCGGGGCAAACCAGGCCATGGCGTATCTGGAGAGCAAGAAGTTCACTGAGCCGGACACGTTGGAAGGAGCCATGAATGCCCTCGAACGCGACTTCGATCTGCGCTTCGGTGTGCCAGGAGGTATGGCAACCTATCGAAAGAGCCTGGCCTTGGGCTTTTTCTACAGGTTCTACCACGAAGTGCTGGCAGCGCTTAATCCCGAGGGCGCCGACGTCGACCAGGATTGTTTGGCTGAAATCGAACGTGAGATCTCCAAGGGCCGCAAAGACCACACGGTCGGTCACGCTTACGAGAAGAAGATCGTGGGAAAAGAAACGCCGCACGTGGCAGCGTTGAAGCAATGTACCGGAGAAGCGCAGTACACCGACGATATACCTGTGCAGAAGAACGAGCTGTATGGCTGCCTGGTGCTCAGCACCAAGGCGCATGCCAAGGTCCTGAACGTTGACGCCTCCCCAGCACTCACTCTCCCTGGTGTTTACGACTATGTGGACCATCGAGACCTGCCCAGTGCGAGTGCCAATTATTGGGGGGCTCCAACCTGCGACGAAACATTCTTTGCGGTCGACGAGGTCTTTTCGGCGGGACAACCCATCGGGCTCGTCCTTGCCACGTCTGCAAAGCGTGCCGAGGCTGGCGCTCGTGCAGTCAAGGTTGAGTATGAAGATTTGCCCGCCATTTTCACCATGGAAGAGGCGATTGCGGCGAACAGCTTCTTCGACCACTATCACTACATCAACAATGGTGATGTGGAGAAGGCATTCGAGACGTCTGATCATTGTTTCACGGGCGTGTCTCGGATGGGTGGTCAAGAGCACTTCTATCTTGAGACCAATGCCTGCGTCGCCGTGCCGAAGCCGGAGGACGGAGAGATGGAGATCTTCAGCTCGACCCAGAATCCCACCGAGACACAAGCGTACGTCGCACAGGTGACGGGTGTCGCGGCCAACAAGATCGTCAGCCGAGTCAAGCGGCTCGGAGGTGGTTTTGGTGGCAAGGAGACCCGGTCCATTCAACTCGCGGGCATTTGTGCGGTCGCTGCGAAGAAGACCCAACGCCCCGTCCGATGCATGCTGAATCGCGATGAGGATATGTTGACATCCGGGCAACGACATCCCTTCCTCAGTCACTGGAAGATTGGCGTCAACCAGGACGGCAAAATCCAGGCGTTAGATGCCGATGTCTACAACAATGGTGGCTGGTCGCAAGATCTCAGCGCCGCTGTCGTTGACCGAGCGCTGAGCCACATCGATGGCTGCTACAACATCCCCAACGTCTTCGTGCGGGGTCGCGTGTGCAAGACGAACACGGTCTCCAACACGGCGTTCCGGGGGTTCGGTGGGCCGCAGGGCATGTTTATCTGTGAAAGCTTCATGGAAGAAGTGGCCGACCATTTGGACATGTCGGTGGACAGACTGCGAGAGGTGAACATGTACCAGCCTGGCGAGCGGACGCACTTCCGCCAGGAGTTGAAGGACTGGCATGTGCCTCTGATGTGGAAGCAAGTCCGAGAGGAGTCGGACTGGGAGCAACGAAAGCGAGAGGTCGCCGATTTCAACGCGCGAAGCAAGTGGAAGAAGCGTGGACTGTCGCTCATCCCGACCAAATTTGGTATCTCCTTCACTGCGCTCTTCCTGAACCAAGCTGGCGCCCTGGTGCATGTCTACCATGACGGCAGCGTTCTGGTCGCACATGGCGGAACGGAAATGGGCCAAGGTCTCCACACCAAGATGACCATGATCGCCGCGGAAGCTCTCGGCGTGGCGCACGACGACGTCTTCATTTCCGAGACGGCGACCAACACCGTCGCGAACACATCGTCGACCGCAGCGTCGGCGTCGTCGGACCTGAATGGCTACGCCATCTGGAACGCCTGCCAGCAAATCAACGAACGCCTCGCGCCGTACCGAGAGAAGCTCGGCAAAGACGCGCCGATGAAAGCGGTGGCGCAGGCAGCTTACTTGGACCGCGTCAACCTGTCGGCCAACGGCTTCTACAAGACGCCCGACATCGGGTACGTGTGGGGGCCCAACACGGGTCAGATGTTCTTCTACTTCACCCAAGGCGTGTCGGCGGCGGAAGTGGAGATCGACACGCTGACGGGAGACTGGACGTGCCGACGCGCCGACATCAAAATGGACGTGGGACGGTCGATCAATCCGGCCATCGACTACGGCCAGATCGAGGGCGCGTTCGTGCAAGGCATGGGGCTGTTCACGCTGGAGGAATCGCTGTGGCAGCGCGCGAGCGGCCAGATGTTCACGCGCGGGCCGGGCGCCTACAAGATCCCCGGCTTCCGCGACATCCCGCAGGCCTTGCACGTGTCGCTGCTCACGGGCGTGACGTGGGAGCACCTGCGCACGATCCAGCGGTCGCGCGGCGTGGGCGAGCCGCCGCTGTTCATGGGCGCGGCCGTGTTCTTCGCCATCCGCGACGCGCTCAAGGCCGCCCGCCGCCAGCACGCCCGGCGCGACGTCCTGCGTCTCGTCAGCCCCGCCACCGTCGAGCGCATCCGCCTCAGCTGTGCCGATCCCATCCTGCAGCGCGCCGAGGTCGCGCGCCGCGAGGGCGAGGAGTCTTTCTTCATCAGCATATGACGCCGCGCGCTCGCGAGGCGTGGGAGCCATCTCTCTCGCCTTCCGCGGCTGGGGGTTCGCCGGGCCGGGCCCGGGGGGGGCAGGGCCCACGCCTGGCGCTGTACGTAGTTGGCATCGCCGAGCGGGCGGCGCGGTGGCCTGGAGCAATCGAGACAGGCACGGCGAGAACGGCTTCACGTGAATGGATGGCGATGCCGATGGCCCGTGAGCGCCACACTACAAAGCAGGCCATTCTCTTCATTCGCCCGATATGTACGCCGCAGCCGCGACCGAGCTGGCTCAGCCGTGGCGAGCGGCGGCCTCCGCACCACACACCCTCCTTCTCCTCCTCCTCCTCTCCTCCATCGTGTCTGACTCCCGCCCGGGCTGTTTATTGGTCGAGCCTGGCCGGGAAGGTGCCCTTGTCTCGCTGGTCATCCCACCGCTCACACCACGAGGCCGGACACAGCGACTTGTAGGCCAGGAAGAACTGCGGCCCGGTCAGCGTTCTCCCCCCGCGCTCCGTCTCGCCACGCCGGGGCCGTACCTGGCGGCAAGGCTTGAACTCCTCGCCCTTGGCAAAGGTGCACTTGTGGTAGTCGACGTAGTTCTGCCAGCAGTGCTTGGTCTGGTTCTGGTTCGGGAAGCGGGCGTCGAAGCCTGGGCAGCACGTCCGTCAGCATCGTCGCCGCGGCCTGCCTCGGCCGACGCGCGCGCGCTCGTTCACGCACCCGCTGCACACATGTCAGTCCCATTCTCACCCGCCGGCCGACCCCACCCGCGCCATGGGCAGCAGCGTACCTGTGACGAACTTGAAGGGCATCGTGACCCGGTCCTCGTCGTCGTCGCACATGTTGGCCATCGTGGTCGCGCGCGCGGGCGGTGAGGGCAGTCGGGGCGGTGAGGGAAGTCGGGCGCGGTGCTTCGGCGCGGGTGCAGTTGCTAGGTGTTGCTGTCGACGTGTCGCCGGCGAGGAGTCACTGGTCGGAGGCCGGAGGCAGTGGGCGGCGGACGGCGGCGGCCGATCCGCGGGCGTGCATTTCCTCCGGTCGCTGCCGAAGCCACCAAACCACCGCTCCGCATCCAGACGAGTCCACCGCCACGCTCATTCTCCGCTCCGTCACCCTCGCACCACCCTCGACCATGCAGGCGACGCGCTGGGCGAACATGCTGCGTCAGCAGGCGCCGACGCTGCGCGCCCGAGTGCCGCCCTCGATGCGCGTGCCGGCGAGGGGCTTCGGCGCGACGCACGTCAGGCCCGCAGTCCCGGTGAGCACACACACCCCTTCCCGGAGCGGCCGCGCCGCACACGCTAAACGCCGGGCAGAAGGAGGAGCAGTCTGGTATGGGCCCGTCGCCACACGCCCCACGTCGACTCTGACACCCGACCGCAGCACACACCATCTCGCAGCGTCTCCGCACCCTCAAGAAGATCCCGCCGGAGCTGATCCCCCTCGGCGTCGTCCTGGCCGCTGCCCTCACCGCCGCCGGCTACTCCCTGGCCAGGAAGCTGGCTAACGACAAGACCCTCCGCCTCACGAGATCCGGCACGCAGGCCGAGCACTAGCACACCAAGCAGCACAGCACGCGCGCGGGCTGGGTCGAAGGGAGGCTTTGTACGGGACGCAGCACGCCGCAATCGAACACCGCCATCCCACGCGCCCCCCCATCAACCCACGAGCTGGGCCCCGGGCAGCAGACTGCCGCTTCCTATGTAGTGCGCCAATCCACCCAATTTCCCGCCTTGTCTGCATCCCCCCGCCGCCTTTGCGGTCTCTTTGTCCTCGCATCCCGCACACCACCCCGTGAAGATGTCTTGTGTCGTCCGTGTCTGTCCCGACTTCCTTCTCCCCATCGACCGAAGCATCGAGGAAGGCTCACATCCTACGGGTTTTATCACCTGGCGGCAGTTCAAGCATCATATTCAATTTTGTGTGGAGCACTCACAACAATCACAAGCGGTTCCTTAGCTCAGTTGGTTAGAGCGTGGTGCTAATAACTTCCCCAAGTTGCAACGCCAAGGTCGCGAGTTCGACCCTCGTAGGGACCACCCACACCGCCGATATCTTTTTGCTGTTTTGGATGGCGGGTTCGCTTTCATTCTGTTCGACAAGTAGCTAGGCGATCACGTCTTTGGTTGGAGACTTGAGCACAAGAGTCAAAGTAAGTGCCTGGTAAATAGTTACAGTTAGATCGTCCCTCCGTATAAATAGTTAGTTATCATGGAACTTCCCCCCGACTTCGGCACTTCTGTTTTGCAAATTCTGTCCATGTCAGTTTCAAAAGACTCCCGGTTCAGACCGTGACCCCCCGGCAAGCCGTGCGAAGAGACTCGCGACCACGAATTGAACATCTCAGGCGTGCGGCCTTCTTGATTCTGTCCATATCAGCAGGAGAGAGAGAGGCTCTCTCTCGCCGTAGAATTCTCCCGAAAGTCCGGACTGGCGCCAGTTACAACCATACGACGAGCGAGACGCCTTTTTTCTTTCCCCATCCTCACCCCGTTTCCTGCCCTCCTCGCCGGCCGAGCGCAGCGCCACCATGTTCAACCCGTTCGACCGTCGCGCGAGGGCCGCGCCTTCGGTGTACCCTCGTGTCGCGTTTCACGGCATCCGCACGGCGCAGTTGCTGTCCAGCCTGATCGTGGGAGCGATCATGTTCTACTTCATCTGGCACCTCGTGCATGACCACTGGTCGACGCCGTGGACGTTCATCTTCGTGAGCACCGGCCGAGACGCGTGGCCGAGCGGGCAAGGCGCGGTGGCGGCTAACGTGTGCATAGCTTGCCTCGGCTTCGCTCATGTCCGTCGCCGCCCTGGCCTTGACCATCCTCCTCCACTGCTGTGTCGGGCTCAGTCCACGGCTCAACCTCGCGCTCAACGGCTTCCTGCTTCTGCTCTGGACGGTGAGCTGGTGCTTGTTGACTTGGTACGTGAGTGGCACTCTCGCCCACGTGTGCGATGCGGCGCATTGGAACGAAGATGTGGGAATCATGGTGTGCAGAATCTACAAGAGCCTCTTCGCCTTCACCTTGACCGGCTTGTGAGTCGTCCCATCACCCTTCACCGGGCCCGAAGAGCCACACGCTGACGCGCCGGGGATGCAAGTCTCTCGACGGCGGCCGCGTTGGTGCTCGACACGATCGTCTGGCGTCAGAGCACGCGGCTGGGCCGACACGTGCGCTTGCACGCCCTTCCCGACCACAAGCGTCGGCCACAGGCGACCGGAGCACCACGCACCACCGACGGGCGCGACGACTCCCGCTCGCGCGAAAGCGAAGCGTGGGAGGCGCCGCGGCCCAGCTTGGGGCCGTACAGCGAACGCGGCCAGGGTGGATATGCCCTTCCCGACCAGCAGTTCCAGTACGACACAGCTTACCATGGTCACGGGGGACGGTGACGGGACGGGTCACCTGCGAGGCGTGGTCGATAGAGCCGGGCGCCGTACATCTGTGTCCCCCGATTCATTCCCCGTGACAACGTCTCCCCCGATTCATTCCCCGTGACAACGTCTCCCCCGATTCATTCCCCGTGACAACGTCTCCCCCACGCCGTACGCCGTGCCTGTCCCTCCCGACATCGACCGGGCGGGATTGCACCCGGCACCGCTGGGCATCGCGGAGCTGTAGGTGTGAGTTGGGGGGTGGGCGCATGTCGGAGGTACAAGCGCAGCTCGCCCCGCGCCGCTCGGCAGGAGAGGAACGGCGAAGCGCCGCCGCCGCCGCCGCCGTCCGCGCACAACACACGCCGAGCAGCAGCACCTTTGTGGCGGCGCACGGCGAACGGGTCCAGCAGCACCGCCCGGCCACGCGCATGTGCGATGGCGCCGAGATCACGCACCGGCTGGTAAGTGACGTGACGCCCGCCCGCGACGGAGCCGCCGTGGGAGACGGGGCAGATGGGCACGATTCGCTAAACCTGCCTGCCTCCATATTCGCCGCACGCACAGTCTCACCTGTCGCCAACGGAAGGTCAGTCTCCGTCTCCGCCGCCGGCACCGCCGGCACCACCTCCACCGCCTGCACCACCTCCACCGCCTCCGCCGCCCCCGCCGCCGGAGAGCGTGGTCGCGTCGTCGTCGTCGTCGTCGCCGCGCGCGCCTGCTGATCCCCCGCCCCCCCCGCACAGCTCAAATGCGACGAGGCCAAGCCCGTCTGCTCCCAAGTGCGTCGTCGCCCGCCCCGCCCCGCCCCGCCCCGCCATCCCCGCCGTCCCCGCGCGTGCTGATGCGTGGTGCAGTGCAACAAGGCGCAGCGCGTCTGCGTGCCCAGCTCCGGCATCACCTTCCGCCACCAGCAGAACCCGTCGATGAACGGCCACGACACGGAGAGCCTCAAGAGCTTCTACGGCTACAAAGAGACGTTCGCCAAGAGCACCACATGGGTCGGAGTGCCCAAAGACCTCACCTTCGTCCACACCAGCAACCCGTACGAGCATGAAGACGGCGACGACGGCGCCCCGCCGCTGGCCGCCCCCGCCGCCTTCGCAGACGCGCCGCGCAACCCCGACTTTGCCCTGGACCCGGCCGCGTTTCCCGCCTACGCCACCCACGGCCTCGAAGCGCTCAGCCAGGTGGCCGCCCAGGACCAGTACGGCTACGCTTCGCCGGCTCCCGCGCCTCACCGCCCGCCGGCCGAGCAGCCCTCCCACCCCCCCGCGCCGGCCGACATCGCGCCCCCTGTGCTGCACACATCGCCGAGCCAAGGCCTGGACTTCATCCTCAATCCTGCCTCCAACCTGTCGCCCGCCGAAGCCGGCAGCAACATCGACCCTCGGCTGCACCCGCAACCCCCGACGGGTCCCCCGGCGCAGCACCCGTCTCCCATTCACGTACGTACACAATCTCCCACCTCTGTCGGTGGACCGGAGAGCTCACCTGCCCAAGGACTTTTTCACCGAGGAGCAATTGAGGATCCCGAGCTAGCATATCTTCTGAGAGATGCCAGAAACCATGCCTTGGCCTGGATGGATCTGTACGACCTGAACCTGTTCTTTGCAGCGAGGGTCCCGGTTTTGGCTGTGGACTGCCCCTTGCTGCTCTACTCGTGCGCGTGCTTGAGCGCGAAAAGCTTGGCGCGTGTGGATGGCAGAAGGCCCATCATGGACGGACAGGTGGCCAAACCTCGTCAAAGCAAGGTACTCTTCCGCTCACCACCGTCCCGTCCCGATTGTGTTTTCCCTGCGCTGGCTGACATTGCCCCAGATGGAATTCTGGCCTGGCCCCGCCCCGAACAGAGAATCATGGATGAGGAAAGGGAGAGAATGCTATGCCATTGCAGTGTCTTTGCTACGACAGTCGCTGGCGGGAGCATCACGGCCCGCGACGTCTTCGGTCCCCGAGGACGCTTCGCCAGCCACGTTGATGACTGTCCAGGGCGCACCGCTCCCCACAACGGACTCAGATGAGCTTGTAGCTGCAACTGCCATATTATGTGTGTACGAGTTCTTAGACGCTTCCGGACCTGAATGGAGCTGGCACCTCGATGGCGCGAAGACGCTGTTCGACATTGCCAAAGATCAAGCCGCGCCACTCACCTTCCCTCCGTCTCCACTCTCAATCGCACAACAGGTCACGCAGCAGCTGGCCGGCCAATCGAGCCCACGACACCCTGTGCCCCGCGTACAGGCACTGAGTCCGGGTCGGAGGGCTGTTTTCTGGAACTTTGCTCGCCAAGACATGCTCTCCGCATTCATCAACAACACCTCCACCAGACTCGACACGGCGGACCTCGCCATGTGGCGGAGCGCCGGCCTGAAACTCACGCCGGACGGCTCCGTCCGTCCCTCGCATCCGCAATGCCCCGGCTACACCGCCGAGCACGCCATGGGTGACGACATGGTCGGCAACGCGTTGGTGTGGCTCGTGATGAAATTGGTCAACGTGATCGCCGCCGGCGATCAGCTGTGGGAATCCTGGGAGGGTCTGCAGGAGCAGACCCGCATCTGGCGCGAAGGCTTGCCGGACGGCTTTCGGCCGGTCGCGATCCGCCGATCGAGCGTGGAGTGCGAGACGGAATCCTGGATCCCGCGGCCCATGTGCGCCAGCACGATGCAGTGGTGGAACCTGGCCCGCGTGCAGCTCTTGCACCATCAACCACACCGGTCGTCGTCGTCGTCGTCGTCGGCGGCGGCGGCGGCGGCGGCGGCGGCGGCCGGTGCGGTTGATGGTGCGCCGCGCTCTCCCGCTCCCCCCGGCTTCTCGCTCGCCGCCCGTCACGCCCGCCACGCCGCCGTCTGGCACCAGTCGCGCGCCCACGCCAAGGAAATCCTCGCCATCTCGCACGCCCGCCCGGACGAAGGCACGCGCATCCACTCGGTCCAGCCGCTGTGGACGGCCGGGCTCGTCCTGGGCCACGACGAGCCCCCGCGCCCCGGCGGCGCCGTCAGCGCCGAAGCCGACGCGTGGCGCCGAGCCATCGTGCGCCTGCTGAGAGGGCTGGAACGCGATGTCGGCTGGGCCAGCGAGTATCGCGTGCAAAGCCTGCTGGAACGCTGGGCTTTGCCGCCCGATTGGCTGTCCGAGAGGGAGTAGCCTTGCCGGTCGGCACCCGGCGGCCCGTCGCGTGTGCGTTTTGGGGGTTTTTTTTTTGTTTTTGTCTGGCATAGCCCGCCACTGTACATAAACTTGGCATCCAGGTTCTTCTCTCGTGTCCCTGGCAGTGGGCATTGTCGGCCCGACAGATGTACACAGACACACAGACAGACACACACACACACACACACACACACACACACACACACACAGAGGTGGCAATTCTCATTTCGCGCGCGACATTCTATCTCCATGTCGCTCCGTCAGCCGTGCCGCGTCGACAGGTTCATGAAGCCCGCACAGCCGTGCACGAGGAGAGCGTGGGCGGGCGAGGCGAGGGGGAGCGGGGCGGGGATGTGCTGGTCGGGAGGGACGAGGAGGATGCAGCAGGCGCGGTCGGGGTGGAGGTGTGTGGTGGGTCGGGGTCGGCGGACTCGGACAGGTTCATGCAGGCGGCAAAGAATTCGATGAGGAGGGCGTGGGCGGGCGAGGCGAGGGGCAGCACGGCGGCGATGTGCTGGTCGGGACGGACGAGGAGGATGCAGCCGCGGTCGGGGTCGAGGTGGCGGGTGCGGAAGAGGTGGCCGCGGCCGGCGCCGCAGCCGTAGCCCTCCTCGTCGGTGAAGGCCTTCTCGTAGTCCCGGAGGCCCAGGGCGCCGGTGTGCGGGAGCAGCAGGGGCGGCAGGTCGGTGACGGCGAAGGTGTGGCGGGGGTGCGGCAGGACGGCGCGCACGTCGATGACGGAGTCGCGGTCGTGGCCGCGCGGGGTGACGGCGGGGAGCAGGTGGGAGTGCAGGAAGGCGCAGGTGTGCGCCAGGGGCGAGTCGGGCGCCGTGGGATGGTGGCGCGCGTCGGCAAACAGCACCACGCGCCAGCGGCCGTCGGCGTCCATGACGTGGCCGAGCTGGACCGGCTTGGCGTCGGCGGCGCGCACGACCGGGTCGGAGGGGAAGCGGGTGCCGATGGTGTAGCCGGTGGCCAGGCCTTGGTAGGGCCGGGACGCGGCGCTGATCAGCATGCCGTCGGGGTACTCGGTCGCCAGGCCGGCCATGTAGCGGGCCTGCGCGGTGAAGTAGGCCTGGAACACCTCCGGGTCCACCACGCCCGCCTCGTCGCGCGCCGCGCCTTTTTTCGGCCGCGCGGCGAAGACGCGCGCGAACTGGCGGTCGAAGTCGATGAGCTGTCGAGCGATGCGCCGCCGCTCTTCCGAGTACGTGTGTGCAGCAGACGCGCCGGCGACAGGCCGCGCAGCACGTGCATCAGCTTCCAGCCCAGGTTGAAGGCGTCGTGCATCGACACGTTCATGCCCTGTCCCGCCTTGGCCGAGTGGGTGTGGCAGGCGTCGCCCGCGATGAAGATGCGTGGCGCCCGCGCCGCTTTCTCGTGCGCCGGCACGTCGTCGAAGTGATCGGCCAGCCGCTGTCCGACCTCGTACACGGACCAGTACGCGATTTCGCGCACGTCCAAGCTGTAGGGCCGGAAGATGCGCTGCGCTCGCTCCACGAGCATCTCGGGCGTCACCTTCTGGCGATACTCCACCCGCGAGTCGGGCGAGACTCGGTCGAGTTCGATGTAGAAGCGGACCAGGTGGCCGCCCTCGCGCGGAATGATCTGGATGCTGCCGTCGTGGGCGCTGTGGATGACGGTCTTGAGCCGGATGTCGGGGAAGTCGGTGAGCAGGAGCGCGTCCATGACGCCCCAGACTTGGTTGGTCCAGTCGCCGCGCATGGCAAGCCCCAGAGACTGGCGCACGGTGCTGCGTGCGCCGTCGCAGCCGACGACGTACTTGGCGCGGAGCGTCTGTCGCTGGCCGCGCCGCGCATCGTCCGTCCGCTCCACCGTCACGTGCACCGGCTCGCCGCCGGTCGGCAGCGTCAGCGCCACCAGCCGCGTGCTGTATGTCGGCTCCAGGCGGGTGGGCGACCACTTCATGGCGTCGAGCCACAGGTCCTGCATGCGCGCCTGGTTGAGGACGACGTGGGGGAACTCGCTGAGCCCCTCCTCCGTGTCCCGGACCCGGCCCGTCCGCGCCAGCCCCGTGCCGTCCTCGCCGGGCGACCAAAAGGTGGTTTCGTTGACCCAGTAGGCCTCCTTCAGCACCCGCTCGCTGAAGCCGAACGCCTCGAACATCTCCACCGTGCGGCAATGCAGCCCGTCGGCCTGGCCCCACTCCAGCCGGCCGGGCCGCGGCTCGACGATGCGCGTGGTGATGTCGGGGAACTGCGCCAGCTGGGCGCCCAGCAGATGGCCGGCCGGACCGGCCCCGACGATGAGCACGTCGACTTCGGACGGCAAGCCGGCCTGGAAGTCGGGCTCGTGGCCGGAGAACTGGAGCACGCGGGGATCTCCCGAGCCTCGGCAGCCGTTGGTGTGGAACTGGAGACCCGCCGGAAGAGCCATTGGGGGGTGTGTCGGTGCGGCAACGGGGGAAAGGCGAGGCGTCCAGCGATGCAGCACCGGACGAGGAAGGGGACGCTGGACGACGCAGCATCGGAGGAGGGCGGCACGCTTACGTCTGACCCCCTGAGCACGGCGAGGGGGGGACGCTGACATGTTGCGCCCTGGGGCCTCGTGCCCGACATCGCACACATGCCCGGCCAAGCAGACCGTCTGCTTCTGGGCAGTCCCCGTCGCGTGCGTCTACATGCCGTGGTCGAGTTAGTTGTGGTTGTGTATCTCAGAAGCCCCTGAGCCAAGGTCGATTTGTGCCGGATGTCGACGCGAAGGTCCCGATGCTTCATGTCAACGTGCTTCCGTCCGTGATGGGGCGGCCGCTGAGAGCGTCGGCGCGCACGGGAAGATACGGAAAAGAGGCAGGGGACGGTGTTGCGCAAGGACAGGAACGGAAGGGCGGAGGCCGAGGAGAAAAAGGAAAGGAAGCGTGGGTGTAAGTGTGTCATGTAATGTGCTATGCAACGCTTGGCAGCGGTAACACACCACGGACGGGGGACTACGCACTACTACGATGTGTGACTGTGCGGTGGTATATTCATCTTTCCGCGTGCACAGCTGCGATGCTGCCTCTCGGCGGCGGTAAGGATGGCCACCACGACAGCCATCATCATCGTCATCATCATCATCATCATCATCATCATCATCATCATCATCATCATCAGCAGCAGCAGCAGCAGCAGCATGGGTCTGCGGTCCAGCACCCACCACGTCTTCCACCACCACATCTTCAACCACCGCATCTTCGGGCGAGAACGTCGTTGATCCGGTTGAGCGTGGCCCTGGCTTTGGCTGCCGCTGCTGGCCTCTTGCTTGCTGGGTGAGTGGCATGCTGGCTGGCGGCATCACCTCTTCTCATACTCATCACCGGCATACAGGCATCTCTCATACCCATCGGCATACAGGCATCTCTCATACTCACCGGCATACACAAGTCAACCGGCATCCGGCCGCTGTGATTCGTTGCACGCCGGATATCAATGTCAGCCACACATTTCCCACCACTGGGGTCCATACAGCCCCTTTCTTCTCCCTGCCCTCTAGCATTTCCACCACCCTGCCTCCAGGATGCGCAGTCACTTTCGCCAACGTCCTGTCTCGACATGGTGCTCGTGACCCTACTGCATCCAAGAGTGGGGTGTACAATGCCACCATTCACAAGATTCACGCCCAGGTCACCGCCTATCCCGACACGTATGCATTCCTGGAGGACTACCAGTACACTTTGGGAGCCGATCAACTCACTCTCTTTGGACAGCACGAGATGATCGATTCCGGCACCAATTTCTACCAGAGATACGCGCTGCTTGCCAGCCATATCACGCCTTTCATCCGATCCTCCTCCCAACATCGTGTGGTTGAGTCTGCCTTGAACTGGACCCAGGGCTTTCACACTGCCAAGATTGCCGATCCTGCCACCCTGCATCGTGACCCGGCATATCCATATCCGATCGTAGCTGTGTCGGAAGCTGCTGGCCAAAACAACACTTTGAGCCATGGCCTTTGCACGTCATTCGAGCATGGGCCAGACCGCAACATCGCCTCCAACGCGCAGAAGACATGGGCCGACACCTTTGTGCCCGTCATCCAGGCCCGCGTCAACAGCGATCTGAAGGGCGCGAATTTGACCATGACCGAAATCATCTATTTGATGGATCTATGTCCCTTCAACACTGTGGCCTCGCCCACCGGGACCGTCTCGCCCTTCTGCGCCTTGTTCCGCGAGAACGAGTGGCGTCAATATGGGTATTACGAGACGTTGAACAAGTACTACGGCTACAGCTACGGCAACCCGCTGGGACCTACTCAGGGAGTCGGATTTGCCAATGAGTTGATCGCCCGCCTCACAAACGAAGCAGTCGACGATGCGACGAGCACCAACCACACTCTGGACGACGACCCCGCCACATTCCCCTTGCGGCGGGTTCTGTATGCCGACTTCAGCCACGACAACGACATGACGGCCATTTTTTCCGCACTCGGGCTCTACAACGGCACGGGACCACTGTCCAACACGAGCCTGACGGACGCCGACCACGCTCACGGCTACAGTGCAGCGTACACGGTCCCCTTTGGCGCCCGGGCATATTTCGAGAAAATGCTGTGCGTGGGACAGGCGGAGGAGCTCGTTCGGGTCATCATCAACGACCGGGTGCTTCCCCTGGCGCAATGCGGAGGAGATGAGCACGGACGATGTGCTCTGAGTAAGTTTGTCGACAGCTTAGCCTTTGCGATCGGTGGCGGCCACTGGGACCAATGTTGGGTGTGAAGCCAGACGACCCTTGCCCCAGCCCCAGCCCCAGCCCTTCCGGAGCCGACCGGCAGATGGGTGGGGAGGTGGGGTCGTGGGGTTCGTGGAGTCGTGGAGTCGTGGGGTCGCGGGGCCGGGCTGCTCATAAGCAGGAGCTCGTGCGCAGCAGCAGCAGCAGCAGCAGCAGCAGCAGCAGCAGCGCAGAGAGCAGCGCAGCGAGCAGCGCCTCATCATGGTCAACCAGAAGGCCTCCCACGCCGTTCAACAGTCCCTCGACTCCGTCACCGGCAACCCGGACAGCGGGGTGGCTGGCCTCGTGTTCGTCGCGGTCGATCGCACGGGCACGCAGATATGCGCCAATGCCTCGGGCCGCCGCGGCCTGAAGTCGCAGCAGCCCATGGACCTGGACACCGTCTTTTGGATCGCCAGCTGCACCAAGCTCCTGGCCACGATGGCGTGCATGCAGGCGGTTGAACGGGGCATCTTGCATCTCGACGACCATCAACACGTCTACAAGCTGTGCCCGGAGCTGGAGAAGGTGCAGGTGCTCAAGGACGATGGCACATTGGAGCCGAGGACGAACCACATCACCTTGAGGCACCTCCTTTCTCATACCGCTGGATTCGGCTACGAATGGTGGGTCCTCCGCTCCCGCCAGAACCCGAGGGACTGGGGGCAACGCCAAAGGGTCCTCTAACATGCGTTGTAGCTTCAACCCCAAGCTGCGGGACTACGGTCGCCCCGTCGGCTTTGACGTGCTCCACGCAGATATCCGAGACTTCCTCCGCATGCCACTGGTCAACCAGCCCGGCACCGCCTGGGAATATGGCATCAACATCGACTGGGCCGGCATCCTCCTCGAACGAGCCACCGGCACAAGCCTGAACGATTGGATCCAGCAACACATCATGGGCCCGCTGGCCCTCCACAGCGTCACCATGCTCCCCACCGCACACATGAAAGAGAATCTCGCCTCCATGCACCAGCGCTGGCCCGGCTCCCCGGCGGCCGACGAGCGCGATCACGTCTACCGCGAACCCCTGCTCGCCGAGACCGACGCGGACCAGGCGCGCCTCTTCCACTCCGGCGGCGCCGGCGTCTTCGCCAAGCCGGCCGAGTACGCCCAGGTCCTCGCGGTGCTGCTGAACGACGGCACCAGCCCGACCACGGGCGCCCAGATCCTGCGCAAGGCCACCGTCGACCAGATGTTCACCAACCAGATCCCCCAGCACCCCGATTTCGCCCGCCAGGGCATGCCCCCCGCAAAGCCCGAACTCACCAACCCCGTCCCCGAACTCTACCCGCAGCACGGAAATCCGCCGCAAGGCTGGGTGAGTAGGGGGGCTTGGATTTTTTTTTCCCCCCCGCAAAGGAATGAAAGGCTGACCGGTGGAGTGGGGGGGGGGGGGGGGGGGTGGGCGCTAGGGCTTGTCTTTCATGATCACCCAAGAACCCGGTGCGACCGGACGAGGCGCCAACACGGCGTGGTGGGCCGGTCTGCCCAACCTCTTCTGGTGGGCCGACCGCGAGCGGGGCGTGGCCGGCATGCTGGCCAGCCAGGTGCTACCCTTCGGCGACGAGCACGGTCAGTCCGATTGCCCACCTTGTCCCCCCCCCCATCCACACGCGTGCTGACACTTCATTTTTTTTTTTGTTTGCGCCTGCCAGTCATGGGCCAATGGGCCGCGTGCGAAGCCGCGGTCTACGCGTCCTTGGATTCTTGAGAGCGAGCGGCTTATGTGTGTATGTATCATCCATTCATCATCCATCGCCCCCCCCCCCCCCCCCCAACAAGGCGAACATTTTCCGTTGGGCTGGGCCGCCGGGGGCGTTTTTGCTACGTAGGAATCTCTCTCTCCCCACCCCCCTCCCTTCATTCATTCAGCATTCCTGCCATCGTGATTTTCGTCTCTCTCCCGAGCCGCCCTCGCTTCCTCGACCCAGCCCAACCCCGCGTGGTCCCACATGTGTCGTTCCGTCTCGGACCGTTCGCACGAAATCATCCCCCCCCCCTCCGATGCCGCGGGCGCACAACGTTGTCGGCGGCGACGCCCATCCCAGCCGCCTCGCGAGGCGCAACGTGCGGCGATGGGGTCGCGCGGGGCATCGAACGCGGCGTGGTTTGGGGGGGGGGGTGAATGAAGGAGGAGGAGGAATGGGCTGTGGCGACTGAGGGAGTGGGGGGGCAAGATTGCTCGAGAAAGAAAAAAAAAAGCGGGAAGAGAAAGAAAGCAGGGGGATGGCTAGGGACGTTCGTCGTTGACTTGGAGCGCGAGGGGCGGCTGCTGCTGCTGCTGCGGCGGGGCGCGGCTGGCCAGCACGCTGACGCCGCCGTCGGCTCCCGTGCGCGCGCGGGTCTTCATCTTCATGGCGCCGGCGCCCAGGCGGCGGGCCACGGCGGCGGCGCCGTGGTCGACCTTGACGAAGGCCCAGGGACAAAACACCAGGCTCTCGCCGACGTCCAGGTGCACGATGGCGTCGAAGAGGGCGCGGCGCTCGTGCGGGCCGGCGAGCATGCGCGAGGCGCCCGCCAGGTGGTCCCGGATGGCGTCGAACCAGGCCGGCGAGCTGAAGCGGTGCACGATGGAGGTGGAGCACAGGTCGAGCAGTTTGGGGTCGACGGTGGGCTCTTGGGTGGCGATGACGACGCGGGTGGCGTTGTGTCGCTGCTCGCGGATGGTGGTCAGCAGGCGGTCGGTGAAGGCGGCGGCGGCGGCGCTCTTGTTCATGAACTTGTGCGCCTCGTCCAACGCGACCACGAGGCCGCGCGGGCGTCGCTCTTGGATCAGGCCCAGGCAGATGTCGAAGAGCAGGCACACGGTGGAGGCGTCGAGGAAGGGATCGCTGAGGTCGACGATGGTCAAGGATCCGTGGTGCAGATCGAACAGTCGCTGGCCCGAGGCGGCGGCGGCGGCGGCGGCGCGGGAGCGCGCTTGGTGGTCGGCCGGCCGGGCGCGCACGGAACATCGGCCGGGTGCATGAAGCTCTCCAGAAGACCGAAGCGGAGGTTCATCGGGTTCGTCTGGTCTTTGCTGAGATTCTCCTCCGCCAGCTGTCGGCGGAAGTACTTGTAGTCGAACGGCGTCTTGCCGTCGATGGCCATCTGGCGCAGAATGCGCTGCACCACCTCCATATAGAGCGGTGCCGGACCCTCCTTCTCCGCCAGCGCCATGAGCTTGTTCATGCGCTCGATGCTCAAATCCGCCGACCGGAGCAGAAGGGGCTGGACCGTCAGGTTGCCGTGCGGTCCGGCGATTCGGTGGTACGCCGCTTCCAGCTTCCGTCGATTGCTTTGTGACACGAGCACCCTCACCGCCACGCCTTGCGAGCAGAGATGGGCCACTTCGGCCACGGACGAAGCGCCGTCGAGGTCGTAATGGAAGACGACCCCGGCCACGGGAGAGTCGACGTTGCCCGCTTCCGTGCTCCTCAACAGGAAGTTCTCCAGCATGCAGCTCAACGAGTAGCTTTTCCCCGAGCCCTGGGAGCCGCAGATGAAGGTGGAGTTCGGCGCATCGACGTTTGAGCATGAACGGCTCCCCTTCACCGATACCCTCGTCCTGACCAATGTGAAATCCGAGCAGTCCGTACTGCGGGAGAAGACCGGGGGCAGGCACCCGGCCATCGTGTGCGAGCTGGCTCGGCACTTCTTCACACAGGGGGGCCGGAGTCCCGGATGAGGTGGCCGCCTCCGAGCTGCCGCTCGACTGCGAGCGGGCCCGGTGACGAAGTGACGCGTCGGGAGTTGCGGTCGGAGGAGGATCGACCAGATATTTGACGGCGAGGGAAAAAATCGGCGTGGTACGAATCTCCTCGTCCACACCACAGCGACCGGTGGCGCTCGCCGTGAAATAACGCTCCTGATAGTCGAACTTGTCCGATTCGTACTGGGGAGTCATGACATGTCTTGTTTTTTTTTTTTCGCGAGGATGTGGTTTTGATCGGGAGTGGGGAAGGTGTGTGTGTGTGTGTGTGTGTGTGTGTGTGTGTGTGTGTGTGTGTTCATTTAGTCGATCGGTCCATCCCTCAGGAAGTCCTTTTAGTCTTATGCTGGCCCTCACGGCAGCCTTCCGAAACCACCTCTCACACTCCACAAAGCCCTCGCCGTTTTGCTTTTCCCAAACATCCTGACACCAGAACATACAATCCGAGACCCATCTCCCCCACCCTCCCACAACAACCCAATCCCGACCATTGAACGCCACCGGGACGGCACCTCCTGACCGAGACATGTCACTTCTGCGGCAAGTCGCGGAAGACGTGGGCGAAGATGTCCTTGGCCTTGTATAGGTTCTGAAGTCTCAGTCTCTCATTGTCGAGGTGCGCGCTGTCGCTCGCCTGCCCGCAAGGGAAGTGTGCGGCGGGTGCGTGGAACTCCTTTTCGAGAAATCGAATCGCAGGGATCGAGCCACCCTCTCGGATGTACAAAGGTTTTCGGCCCTGCTCAGGCTGAGGCCTTGGTTGGGGTGGTGCGATGGCCTCAAGATTGTGGGCCACCTCGGCCGTGGGCGTGAGAGGTGGTGATGGCGCTTCCACACTCTGATTGGCGAGGGTGGTCGACGTTGTCGGTGATGGCTTGGCGTGCGGGTGACCGGTGGCCAGGGGGGGTCGTGAACGGTCAAGTTTGACGTTTGCTTTGGACGAGTCGCGGCGATGGTGCGTCGGGGCGTCGATCGGCCCCCAGGCGTCCATGATCGCCTCTTCCAACGTCTTGAACAGATCGTTGGTCCAGTCTCCCAGCCACGGCTCCGCTTTATGGTCAATGGTCACCGTGAGGCGATTGTTCGATTCGAGCTGCCGGAAGCCTGCCTCGAGGTGTGCTTGGAGAGCTTTCGCCACGGACGACGCTTCTTGGTTCGGCACCAGGCGGATCGAGAGTGCTGCTTTGGCCATGCGGGGGATGATGGTGGCATTGTCCGGTCCTGACGTCTGGAAACGATGGATGGTCAGCGATGCCTCGCGCCATCTGCGCATGAGGGATGTGGCCAGGGTTTCCGGGTCGCCGAGATCGGGGTTCCGCGACACCAAAGCGTGCGTGATGTCGGCGTACAACGCGGCTTCGGTCTCGCTGACGTCCGGCACAGGGTCGTAGAAGCCGGGGATCTTCACCTCGCCGTTCTTGCCCGTCAGAGTGCCGAGGAGGAGAACCAGGTCTTTGAGCGACTCATCCAGTTGGGCGCTCCCGTCAACGCCCGAATGCAGGTCCGGATGGCTGCTCTCGATCTGGACCGTGGCGTGAATGACTCCGCGAAGACCGTATGTCAAACACGGGGTGCGGTCGTCGAGCCAGTAGCTGTTCGCCAGCAGGATCCAATCCACGTGGCCGATCTTATTCTTGCTGGCCTGGACGGCTCGCTCGAAGCCTCGCGAACCACATTCCTCCTCGCCCTCGATCAGGAAGATGATATCCGAGCCGAGCGCGTGGTCGGTCATCAACTCGGCACAGGCGAAGATGGCGGCCATGATGGGTCCCTTGTTGTCCGACGTCCCACGTCCGTAGAGGTAGCCGTCGATGCCTTCCATGGCGAAGGGGTCGACGATCCACTTGCCGCTGTCGTTGTCCGCGGCGACGACGTCGTAATGGCCGTAGAAGAGGATGGTCTTGCGCTGCGCTCGGGTGGCCGGGTTTCCTCGGAAGCGGGCGAGGATGACGGGATTGCAGCCGTCCTCGGCCGGGAGCATCTCCGTGACGGCGCCGAAGTTCTTGAAGACATTTCGCAGATACGAAGCCGCGCGCCGGCAGTCGGCTTTGTGGCGCGGATCGGAGCTGACGGTCCTGAACGCCACAAAGCGCCGCAGCGACTCGACCAAGCGCTCGTGACTGGTCGTGCCGGGCGTGCCGCCGAGCCGGATGCAGTCGGCGACGTCCCAGACGGCCAGGCTGTTGTCGTTGGAGCCGGTGACATAGACGGGTTTGCCGCGGTGGAGGCCAAACGCGGACGCGAGGATGCGGCCGTCGTGGGCCTTGAAGCGGGTTTTGAGCTGGTACTGGCGGTCGAACTTGCGCACGTAGCCCGTCACGGCGGCGGTGAGGAGAAAGCCGCCGCCGACGGTCAGCGACTGGACGTCGTCCCGATGCGCCTTCAGGTTGCGCACGAGCTGCTTCGTCTCCAGATCCCAGACGTCGACTTCGCCGCGGCTGCGCCCGGAGTAGACAAACGTGCCGTCCACGGCCAGGCACAAGATGGCGTGGCCTTCTTCGCGGCCGTCGTGGAGCGAGTACAGCTCGCGGACGGCGCCGCCGTCGTCCGCGTCCAACGCCCACAGCTTGATGACGCCGTCGCCACCGCCACTGACCAGCGTGTCCTCGGCCTGCCGCTCCGGCACGCCGTCGCGCGCGATGAGCATGCAGTAGACATATCCATAGTGCGCAAAGTGCCGCGCGTGCGCCTTGTCGATCGTCATCACACGGCCGCCGTGGGCATGCCGCGGCACCACGTCCGAGCCGGCGGGCTTCGGCGTCAGCACGCCGCCCGGGCCGCGGGAGTCGAAGAAGCGGTCGTCTCCGCGCGTGGCGGCGGGTCCGCGGCCGGCCGACGGCTTGGAGATGGCGCACCACTGGATGGTGGTGTTCTGGGCGCCCATGTACGCCGTCTGCATGGCGGCCGAGTAGGCCACGCAGAAGACATCGCCCACGTCGAAGTGCGAGTGCAGGGCGCCCAGCCGCGTCAGGTCCTTGGTGGCCCAGATGTTGACCACGCGGTCGCCGGCGCTGGAGAACAGCAGGGCGTGGTCGGGCGACAGACACAGGCCCAGCACCGAGCTGCGGTGCGCCTCGACCACCGCCGTCCGCTCGCACGTGCCCAGGCGGTAGACGAGGATCTCGCCGGCCTGCGTGCCCGCGTAGAGGTGCGCGGGCGACAGCGCGATGGCGAGGATGGACGAGGTGTGGCGGAGCCGCTGGCTGAGCGTGGGCGTGGCATTGCTGGCGTCGCCGTGGTCCTGGCTGGGCTGGCGGCTGATCGACTCCCGCAGCGGTATAGTCGCAGCCTCGCGGTCCGACGCTTCAGACCCTGCGGCGTGGGCGGACGGCGTCAGTCGTGACATGGCGCAGCACACAGTCTCGCGCGCCGCGGGAGGGGGGATGGATGCGCGCGCCTTCGTTCCCTCGACGCTTGATCGTCATGGGACAGCGGCGTGTGGCGGCGCCCAGCGTTCGCCGGGGGCCGTGAATGCAATGCGGACATGTGCGTGTGTGGGTGAGTGGGCACGTACCGATCAGCAGCTTCGCCGGCGCAGCAGCAGCGGCAGCACTGCCGGAATGGCTCTGCACCCACTGGCCCCACCCGGTCCTCGCTGCAGTCTCGTCGCACGGCGAGAGGCATCGCAAAAGGCCATCCGCAAGACGGACGGGGCCCCTGGGCGCCTCACAGGGGCATCTCGCCATCTTATACGTGCCACACAACGTTACTCACGCCCCGTTACTCACGCCCCGTCACGCAATGCCGCCCCATTGCAAGCTTAACGCACAGATGAGTCGCACAGGGCAGTGTGGGGGGGGGGGGGAGGGGGCACGTATATACGGTCGAGTCGATGGAGGCCGTGTGCCGATCCATGCGGCGAAACACGTGCGAGCGCGATCGTGGCACGGGGCTGCACTGTACGCCGCCGCCATCATCATCATCATCATCATCATCATCTGGCTGGACTGTGGCGGCGCTGGGCAGGAGAGCTCTGGCTCGGCGGCGCAGGGAGGGCTCAAGCGATGACGGTCTGGCCGACGCACCACGGCACCTTACATGTGTAACTACCTGTGTTGTGCGGTTCGCTGGTGCAGCCATGTTCCCCCTTGCGGAAGAAGCCTGCCTCGGACAGCGCGAGCAAAGACCATCTCATCAGCAGAACCCCGACCGTGACTATTTCCCACACACACACACACACCCGTCCTTGGAGCGATCAATCAGGGAGGAAGCATTCACGGTAGCGAGGTGAGCCGCTCGTCCAGCTGCCCGCGCAGCTCTCGGGCGCTGGGGCATCTCGCGATGCGCAAACTGCCCATTCGACCCTCGATACATGTGCACGTCGCTCACCTACGCCTTCGCCTGGTCGACCACGGGGTCGTCGTCGGAGAAGCTGATCGCCACCGAGTTGACGCAGTGTCTCTCGTCTGTCGGCGTGGGGTACCCCTCTCCCTTGAACACGTGCCCCAGATGTCCGCCACAGTTGCTGCACACAATCTCGGTCCTCTCCATGCCGAGCGTGCGGTCGGTGTGCCGGGTCACGGCTCCGGGCAGTGCGTCGAAAAAGGCGGGCCATCCGCAGCCCGACGGGAATTTGTGATTCGCTCTGTACAGAGGTGCGTGGCAGCCGGCGCAGCTATACCCGCCGGAACCGGGCATATGCTTGTCATATTTGCCGGTGAAGGGTGCTTCGGTGCCCTTGGCGCGCAGGATGCGGAATTGTTCTGGGGGATGGTGTCAGGTCCGGATGGGGTAGGACCCCCTGATGGAGCACGCGGGAGGGCTTCGTACCTTTGCTCAATTGGGCCTGCCATTCCGCGGCGGGCTTGTCGGCCGGATAGCTCATCGTGCGTGTTTCGGCGGTGGAGAAGAGGGCGCCGATGAAGGGAATGGGCATGGACGCTCGGGAGGCGGTTGCGGGTACTGCTCTGGAGCGACGCGGTCCTGGTGCCGTCCTGACAGTGCGGTCGGAGAAGGTGTAGAGTGTGCGCGCACAGGTTGAGACGAATGCGCGCATCAAGACGGCCCGGTGGTAGAAGGGGAGAGTGCGCGCCGTCGTGGCGGGAATGATGCCACCGGCCTTCGCAGGCACATTCGCCACTCCAGAGCAGGCTATCGATATATCTACGTCACCGCTCCTTTGCGTCGGACGAGCTTCTCCCCGACCTCAGTCCTCACCTCACCCGATCGATTCTCCCTCAGTCCTCACCTCACCCGATCGATTCTCCCTCCCCTCCCCGACAGCCACGAGACATGCAGATCCGGCGGGGGAAGCGCCGGATGCGACGCACGATGCAATCAATGCAAGGCCCGACCGTGCACCGGGAGCAACGTGCAGGGGAGGGAGACACGTGCCATTAGCCGTCGACGATTAGAAATGGCGTTGCTGTGATTGGCTCCGAGGTGGCGAAAGCGTGGGCCTGGGGCTCCGGAAAACAACATGGCCCCCACCACACCGCCGCTCGTGAGGGGCGTGTGCCAGCCATTCTCCAACGTCAACCCTCCGTCTCCACCGTCAACCCTCCGTCTCCACCGTCAACCCTCCGTCTCCAACCTTCACCCTTCGCACCCGCGACGCCGCCAGCCGGCTTCACCCCTCACCCGCGGCCCAATCCCGAACATGGCGCTCGTCTCGATCACGAACCTGATGTTTCCCACCAAGACGGACGGCGAATACCAGAGATTGCTGGACGCCGAGCGGGGACCGCGCGCCACGTCGGTTGACTCGGGCATCTCATGTCGCGGCTTCGACGACAAGAACGATGGCGTTTCCACCGCCTCCCTTGTCCGGTGTCGCGTCAACCCTCGCATGTTCTCCGACGCCACCATCGGTCTCTCCGACGGCCTCACGGTGCCCTTCGCGCTGACGGCGGGGCTGTCGGCCCTGGGCACCACCGATCTGGTCGTCTACGCGGGATTCGCAGAGCTCATGGCGGGCGCCATATCCATGGGGCTGGGAGGATATCTCGGTGCCCAGGGCGAGGCCGACGCCTACGCGTCGGCGCTCGCGGAAACCAAGGACTGTGTCGCACAAGATGAGCAGCAGGCTTGCGCGATGGTATGACCATGGCCGCCATCTCATGGCCGAAATCGGTTGCTGACCAACTTCGTGCCAAGGTCCGAGCCGCGTTCGAGAGATATGCTTTTGCCCCCGAGACCATCAATGGCATCACCAAGAACCTCAAACGCGATCCCGAGCAGTTCGTCGACTTTCTGATGCGATTCCACCACCAGCTCGCGGACGCAGACTTCGTTCCCGCGCGAGCATACATGTCCGGACTCACCATCGCCACGGGATATTTCCTCGGCGGGCTGGTGCCACTTGTGCCCTACTTGTTCTTCACGCAGGTGAGAGAAGCGCTGTTTTGCAGCGTGCTGGTGATGGCAATTGCCTTGTTCGTCTTCGGATGGGCAAAGACTGCACTCGTGGGCGGGAGCAGCTGGCGCATCTGCTTGAAGAACGCCGTTCAGATGCTCGTGCTCGGAGGACTGGCCGCCGCCGCCGCAATGGGCTGCGTGAAGACCATCGGAGGAGGGTGACAAAAAAAAAAACAAGGCCATTTGAACCATCTTGACCACTTCATCGGTCCTTTCGGGCCTCGATAGAAGGTGCGTGGGCCGTCACTCCATCTTGCGACCGTACGTCACCCACAACAATCCCCAGGATCCAGCAATTGAGCAGGAAGAACGTCACACTCGCAAGCCACAGCCCGGGCACGAAGGTGGAGTGACCCAGGAACTCCAACTCGTATCCTTGCTGCAGCCAGATAGCTTGACCGGCGACCCACAGCACCAGCGCCAGGATGCCGATTCGAGGCTCGTTCATCAATGACGATGACGGCAGGTAGAATGGCAAAAAAATACCATGTACCATAGAAAGTACTTGCTCATAGGTCAGACGAGTACCCCCAGGAAGCATGCGACACGAGACACCCCTTACCTGACTGGTGCACACCTTGTTGAATGTGACGAATGCGAACGTTTGTGCCAGCATGGCGCTCGCGATGTCTTGCTTGGCGAGCATCACAGGCAAGGCCAAAACGGCCAGGAACAGTTGTGGCACGAAGGCCACGGACTCAATCGGCAGAGCCGAGCCGGTGTGACCGAGCGAGCCCAGATGCAGCAACGTGTTGTAGACGGAGAAATTGTGCCGGTGATCGACCCGGGTCAAGTGGTAGGTGTAGCTGTGCTCCACGAACGGTTTGCCATAGCTGCCCTCATCAGACGCTTGGTCGCAAGCCGAAAGCGGGGGGGGGGGGGGGGGGGGGGGGGGGGTTTGATTCCGACTTACATTCGGTACATGGCGACATTGCACGCCATGAAAGTGAGGAAGCTCGACAGGGCCAGGACCATGCGATCCCGGTTGATGCACGTCAGCAGTGTTTGCGGGAGCGAAGGCTGAGGGGTGGAGCTGGCAGAAGGATGCTCCTTGCCCAGCCAGCAGACAATGCTGGCGGCGTAGATGAACGGGTAGATTTTCAGATGAACAGCCAAGCCCAACAAGCATCCGGCGAGCACGATGCGACGCCTCAGCGTTGCCCACAGCAACGCCACCACCAGGACGGCCACGAGACCTTCCGAACTGCCGCGCGTGCTGATGCTGGCGACCATGGGATTCAGCAGCCAGAGGCTCGCGTACTGCGACGCCCGGCGCGAGCGCAGGGCTCGCCCGCGCAGGATGCGGTAGATGAGCGCACCGGCGACGATGTCGCTGACGGCGAACAATGCCTTGCCGAACTCGAACCAGAGACCCCCTCGCGCGGTGGGCGCCAGGATCCAGGCCAGGAGAGGCGTGTACCGATAGGTGGCTCGGTCGTAGGGGGATCGTCCATGGGCCACGTAGCGTGCGGCGTCCGTGAAGACCAGGTAGTCGATGTCCGTGTACTTGACCGGGCGATTCGCGTCGTGCCAGCGTCCGTAGAACAGCAGGGCGATGCGGAGGAGCACCGCCGCGGGGAAGACGACCGCCGGGCGCCAGACGGCCGAGCGCACGAACGACATGGGATGGAGGATCATGTCCCTCGTCCGTGTGGCGTGGGGCCGGAAAGGAGAAGTCGGGCACGGCCAGATCCGGGCGCCGCCCATTTCTGACAAGCCCACGGATGATGGATGACATATGAGCACCAAGCTTTCTGCCACGTGAGGGAAGCCTTTCACCCCAGCCTCTCTCCCGCCACCTGGTGACGATGACGACGGTGGTCGATCAGCATCGATCCACATCGGGCGTGGCGGGAGACGACGGTCGTCACGACAACACTCCACACGCAACCCGCAACCGGCAACCCGCTCGTCGGGTCCGCTCTGAGCACCAAGATTCGGTGCCCGTCGCACCCCAACCAGACCGCCGCGTCCCGCGCGCCGGACGGTTTCTCGGGGCCCGGCCGGGGGCAGTTCTTGGGGGTGAGGCGCGAGCTGCAATCAAGAATCGAAGCACATCCCACCGCTGCACCACCGACGTTCAAAAGCAGCGGCGGCCCTGCATCCACCCCCCCCCCCCCCTCCCCCCATCGAGTCCCTTCAGCTTGGCTTCGGCGTCACTTCTGACCCAGCACGCATTCACTGCACGCGACGGGGAACATCCGACCGCGGACAATTCGACGGCGAACATCCGACCGTGAACAATTCGACCGTGACCCAATTCGACTTTCTGCCACACAACCCACCGCCGTTCCGTCCGTCGCTCTCTGACCCCGCCGGGCCATGGCCGTCTCCGGCTTCCTCTTCCTCTCGTGGCGCGTGCTGGAGGTCATCACGCTCACGCCGATTGTGGGCATGCTGGGCTGGTTCGTGCACGTGTACGACAAGAACAACTGGCTCACGCCGGGCTACATACTGGTGCTGTTCATCGTGTCGGTGCTGGCGCTGGCGTGGACCGTGCTGACCACCGTCGGCTACCGCCGCGCGCGACGTGATGCGGGGTTCGTGGCATTCGTCGATCTGCTCGTGGTGGGGGCGTTGGTCGGAGGGGTGGTGGTGCTGCGATTCATCGGAGACGCGAGCTGCGCCGATTGGCGGGTGGGCAACCGGTACCTGTCCGTCAGCGTCGACAAGCAGTGCGCGATGCTGAAGGCGAGCTGGGCTCTCGCCATCATCGACATCATCGCCTTCGTCGTGACGTGGGTGAGTGCGCACGGCGTGTCGTGGCCGAGCACGTCGCCGACTGACCCGTTCCCCCGCAGCTCCTCGCCCTCCTCGTCCATCGACACCACCGCGACGACGGCGCCGTGGTCGTCAAGCGCGCCTACCACTCCAGCCGGCACGGCCATCGCAGACCGGGCAGCCGAGCACGAAGCCGAGACTACCGCGCGGGCCGGAGCAGTACCCGCCGATCCAGCAGCCGGCGACAGTACTACGTCTAGGCATTCCCAGAGACCGTACTACGTCTCAGCATTCCCAGAGACCGTACTACGTCTCAGCACTCCCAGAGACAATACTACGTCTCAGCATTCCCAGCAAGCCACTGACCCCAGAGTTGACGACCCAAGCGAAGCACGAGCAGAAGCACGAGCAGACATGGAGCATGGAGAGCACAGACGCGGCTCGGCGAGCGGTGTTGCCGACGGCGTTGACTGGGGAGATTGGTGCATCGTGCACCGGGTTGGACTTTGGTGGGGGAGGAACCGGTTCGGGCACGACGCCCGAATCCAGAAGCTTTGTTTTTTTTGGATCACCGGTTTCAGTGTGTGGCGTGATGGGGGCTGGGTCAGCATTCGAGTAGCCGAGACCCACACGCATTCATTGCCCGCCGCGTGGTACGTGCTCTCATTCTCCAACCGAAGCTGCGGCAATGGGGCCTGGACGCTTCGGTCGGCTTGTCGCCGCGCAGATGAGGTGGGCATGTTCTTCTGCCACATGCGGTGGTGTAACGAACGTGGCGTTGTCGAGACTCCATGTCGGTAGTTCCGTCGTCATCGATTCTCTCACTGTCTGACTAGTCAAAAACACATGGCTCAACGAGCAAAAAGACATGTCGCCTCTGTGGATCGAACACAGTACCTCCAGATACCGCACAGGGCTGTTGACCGAAGTCTGCTTCAGTCTGGCGCTCTCCCAAGTGAGCTAACTGAGCGATGGGTCAGCGGATGATGAGACATGCTCGGGGTGGAGCTGACTTACGGCGACCTCATTGGTTGGATGTCTCGTCGGCTCCCGGCAGTGTATATACTGTCTACACGTTAAGATGCATCAGACAGGCTACCAGGGTTGAGTGGCACCTGGTGCAAAAAAAAAAAAAGAATCCATCGCAACGGGGGGCTTCACGACGGGATTCCTTGCAAATGGAAGAATTCCCACGAACCACTCGCGATGGATCGCTCCCCTCGGGGCGCGTCTTTCTTCGCATACACACGGCGGGGCTCCTCCATCGCTCTCATGATATGGCATACGGGGGGGGATCCGGCTGTGGTTCCGGGCAGGGCAGTGAGAGAGCATAATTGTTGACGGGCGGGTGTTCGATCCTTTCGCTTGGCGAGTTGTTGCAACGTTTTGGGGAACTTTGGGATGCCGACGCAAGGCTCGATCTGGAAATCTGTCTCTATATCCTCTGACGTGGCGATGCTGAACGACATGCTACAGCATCGCAACCTCATCCGCTGAGCGTCGATCGAGACGGGCCGATATCGTGGTCAAGACCGTCGATTTGTTCGGAATCACTACCGAAAGCCAGAGAAGGAAGAATCGACGTGGAAGCGGACGCCGAATTGCGGTGTGCGGGATCCAGAAGCGGCCGTCGAGCCGCTCGGCACAAACCCGAGCTTGTACACATCCGTATCAGGCGGAAGGCCCCGCTCAAATCGTCACGTCCTCCTATCAACATTCGTGCCCACTTAATGCTCATCTCCTACACACCACTCCTGCAAGGCTCACTCGCGCTCGGAAAGGTCGAGATTCTTGCCGTCGGCTTCGATGCGAGCCGGGCCCCGGCCTACTGCATATGTGGGTTTGGGGGTCGGGTTCGCGAGCGGGTAGGATGAGGGGAACGGAGGACGAGTTGTGGTGAACTGGTGAATTAACTATGTACGCTTGGGTTGGAGTGAATTAACCATGTACGCGTGGGTTGGAGTGATTGTATAGGTTGGGGGAGAAGGGGGGGGGGCAAGGGCAAACCTTCTTCGGGGGGGTTTTCCCGCAGCGTGAGCCGTGAAATAAGTTACCCGGAGGTCCGTCCGGTTCAGTCTCCGGAAACAACAACCGTGCCGCCGCCAGGAAGATGTATGCCATGACTGTGTGCAACACACGTGCCCACCCAGATCCGCGCCCGTGGCCAGCCAGTCTTGTAATAATAGTCGCTCCCCCCATCCCCCATCCCCCCCCCCCCTCGAGGAAGGACTGAATGGGTCAAGATTCCTGGCATGCCTTCCCCCGAGGAAGGACGGAATGGGTCAAGAATCCTGGCATGCCTCCCGCGCGCCTTCATTCCTCATCTCATGTCATGTCTCTCTCCATCTTCATCCTTTCACTTTGGTGAATTCCATCTCCATGAGCTCTTCGGCGCTCGGTCGTTTCTCGTGTTCGAGCTCAAAGGTTCTCCTCAGGAATTCCTTGGCGTGTTCCGTGGCCGACTCCGGCAGATCCGGCTTGGCGTTGTCCGCGTTGGCACCGCTGCCGCCGATCTTGAAGATGGCCTGCAGTTGTGTGCAGTTGGGGTGAGGGTGGCTTCCCGTCATCATCTCGACCACCAAGCATCCCAGCGACCAGATGTCGGCCTTCTTGGTGTAGGCGGTCTGACGGACCACTTCCGGAGCCATCCAGAACACGGAGCCTTGCAACGAAACCCTGGGCCCTCCGCGCTTGTGCGGCGACGGGTGGAGCAAGGTGCTGGCCTCGACGCGTTTGGAGATGCCGAAATCGGAGATCTTGACCGTCCCTTTGTTGTCGACCAGGATGTTGGCGCCTTTGATGTCGCGGTGGATGATGTCCTGGGAGTGGAGATAATTGAGACCTTGCAAAATCTGGCGGACGAAGTTGGAGACCAAGCCTTCGGGCAGAGAGCCGTAGTTGACGAGCATGGTGGCGACCGATCCGCCGGCGACGTATTCCAAGAAAATGTTGAGGTTCTTGTCGTCGCTGTTGGAGCCGAGGTAGCGCACGATGTTGTCGTGCTTCAGGTCGCGGAGGAGGGTGATTTCGTGCTTGAGCGCTTCGATCATGTTGTTCTTCTTGGCATCCATGGCGGTGCCGGAGTTGGTGGGCATTTCCACTTGCTTGACCGCCATCAGTTCGGCGGTGACGGCGTGCAACGCCAGGAAGACGGTGCCGAAGGAGCCTTGGCCGATCATGGCACCCTTCAAGTACTTCAGGTCGTCCCAGCTGCCGCTTTCGAGGTGAGCGATGAGCTCGTCATCCGACTCTTCGCCATCTTCGGCGATGAACTTGGACAAGCGAGAATTGAGGCTCTCGCTTCCGGCCTCGGTGCCGGCCGGGCTGCTGCCCGTGTCGTCGAGGTAGGATGTGGCGGGGTGGGGTTCGGTGACGGGCAGATGGTGGGTGGCGGCGGCGGCGGCGGTGGTGGTGGTGGTGGTGGTGGTGGTGGTGGTGGTGGTGTCGGAGCCGCTGTCGCCGCCGAACGACACGTAACTCTTGCGGTTCGGCTCCGGGGGCGATTCCTCGTCGAGAGGTTCCAGGACGCCGCTCGACACCGACTCGCGATGGGAGTCGGGCCTCCCGAGACGGACGACGCTCAAGGGTCGCAAGCCCGGTTTGGGCGCCTCTTTCAGCCAGGCATCGGCGATGGTGGGCAAGGGTGGCGCGTCTTTGAGACTGCTGGCGACGCTGAAGGTGCTCGCCATGCTCAAGGTGCGGACGGCCCGACTGAGTCTCCGGCTCCGGCGAATGGACATGCGCACGGTGCGATCCATTTCCTCCTTGCCCACCTCGGGGAAGTACGACTGCAGATCTTGGGTGATGAGTTCGGTGGGGGGACGGGCGCCGTAGAAGTCCTTCAGCTTCCTCGCGCGGGCCGACGCCGTCGACGCGGCACTCACGTGGCGCGACCCGACGGGGCCGGCGGGTGAGGGGGTGGCGAAATAGTCGTTGCGTTCGGCTTGCGTGGCCGGACTCATCGGGTAGCTGACGGCGGCCAGCGACGGTTCTCCCGTGAGCTTCTCGATCTTCAGTTGACTCTTGGTCTTGTATGGCATGGGCAGCACCTCGATGGCGGGCGGCTCGGGTTGCTGCTGCTCGGCGATTTGGGCGGCGGTCTTGAGTTGTTCGCCGTCCGGCTCGCCGGCGTGAATCTTGCGCAAGATCAAGCGGCCCCGTTCGGTGCGCACGGCATCCTGACAGAGCTTGCACAACTCGGCCTCACCGAGCCGGCGACAGAAGTTGGGGTTGGGGTCGGTGCCGTCGAGGACGTAGAAACAATAGGATCGGAAGTGGTTCTCGTTCAGGGCGCCTTTCCGGAGCGTCTTCCGGATGATGTCCTCGGCGGTGCGGAAGCCTTCGATGTTGATGACGGATGCATTCCCGCTTTCGAAGATGACCCGGATGAGCGGCTTGCCCGCGGGCAGCGAGCCGGCGTTCGGGATGAGGTTTTCCAGCGACGGCTGCGCTCTCACGTGGTGGAAGCGGGCGGGCGGGGGAGCGGCATCGAGGGGCGGTCGGCTGCTCCCGGCGAAGCGGGCGGTCAGCGGCGGGTTGGGGGCGGGCGCGTAGGAATGGCTGCCGCCGTCCTTCCGCGCGCCTTCCATGGGGCCGGGAGCGGGGTGGCGGCGGGTGCGGGGTTCGGGGTCGACCATGGGCGAGCCAGGCCGCGACGACGACGAGGACGACGACTTGCCCACCTGCGCGGCGCAGACGCCGTCGGCTCCGTGGAGCGGGCGCGACATGCGCTTGTCGGCGCGCGAGGCGGCGCCGGAGCGAGCGGCGTGGAGCGGCCTCGGGGAGGCCGAGGGCGGCGGGGTCAGCTGCTGCGGCGCGTCCAAGGTGGCCAGCGAGTGCTGCGACCAGTTAGCCGGGACACGCGGCGGGGGGAGGGTTGCAGGCGCGCCGACCCTGTTCACGACGCGCTTGCTGGTGCGCCTGTACACGTGGCTGCGGAAGACCTTGGCGTGGGTGTTGATGCGCACGCGGTCGCCGATCTTCTTGATGCCCATCTCCTTCAGCGTGGCCTGGTCCAGGTCGAGGAGGTTCTCGCCGGTGATGTTGTGGTGGCGGAAGATGTCGACGTACTGGGCGCAGTTGATGCTGACCAGCCAGTCACCGACGCGCGCCTCGTCCCAGTCCAGGATGGACTCCTTGGCCTCGCGGGCCTCGCGGCAGGACTCGCTGAACTCGGACTCGGTGGGCGAGGTGAAGAGGCCGTGGGCGGGGGCGGCGTGCGGCGGCGGGGGCGGCGGGGGCGGGGCCAGCGGGCGGTAGTGCGGCGGGGCCATGGTGCTCTGCAGCGGCGGCGCTGGGTAGGGCGAGCGAGCGGCCAGGGCGGCCATGGCGGATGCAGCGGGGAGCGGCCGCGCCGACCATGGGCGGGTGGCGGGATGGCTGCTGGCGGCGGGCGGCGGGCGGCGGGCGGCGGGCTGCGTGGGCGAGAAGGCGGCGGAGGGCGTGGTGTAACAACAAAGAGCAGAGAGCGGAGCGGGCGCTGGCCACGGGCGGGGGTCAATGGATGCAGCCGCTGTGCCGGACAGTAGGGCTGGGCTGGGCGGGGCTGGGCGGGGGTGGGCGGAAGCAGCCACACACCTCGCTCCCGCCAGGCCACGGGCGACGGCGACGGCGAGGGCGCCTCTGCGGCGGGGACCGCGCGGCGGGCGGCGGCGGCGGCGGGCGGCAGCAGCAGCAGCGGGGGCGGTGGCAGCAACAAGTGGGAAATTGCATCGTCGGTTAGTTACATAGTTGACTAGTCAACTGCCCGCTACTGTTTCACCCTCTGTTTCACCAGCCGCAGCCGCAGCACGAGCCGGCGCACAGGACAGGACCAGGACAGGACAGGACAGGACAGGACAGGACCAGCGCAGGACAGGACAGGACCAGCACAGCACAGGACCAGCACAGGACAGGACCAGCACAGCACCCAGCGCACCCAGCGCACCCAGCTCCACCCAGCCCAGGCCCACGCACCGTCCGGACCACGCACAGCACCCGGCGCAGCACCACGCCGGCTTCGGCCCAGCATCGACGGGGGATAGGCCACGGCCCCGGCCGCCGACGGTGACGCCGACGGAAGAAGCGGTCGAAAATCGGCTGACGGTGGCGGTGGCGATGGCGATGGCGATGGCGTGGGCGTGGGCGTGGGCGTGGGCGTGGGCGTGTTTGGGACGGGATGTGGGATTGCTCGGTGCGGAATGGCGTGGTTCATTGAGTCCTCCCGGAGCAATGAGGAATGAGGAATCAATGGCGTGTTTGGCCAACCGGTGACCGCGCCGTGAGGAATGGCGTGTTTGGCATGTGAGGAATGGCGTGTTTGGCATCGCCACGCATAGTTACCAGATGATGTAGTAGTTATCAGCCGATTCATGGCCAGCCGAGTCAGGACATGACCAGCCGATTCATGTTATTCTCCTTCCACTGTGTCGCCGCTCCTTCTAGAATGAGGCTCGTCGCCGCTCCAGAATGAGGTCACCGCTTCACCAAATGAGGCCATGAGATCGTGGCAACGGGGGGGAGGAGCCATTGTGCCGCCGCCCGTCCCTTCACTGCACTGTGCCGCCGCCCGCCCCAACGGCGCCGCCGCCCGATATGACATAGCCTCCTCCTCCTTCTCCCGTGGGCGACGAACGCGGCCTCAAATCGGCTCGGCCTCGGCGGTGCTGGAAGCTGCACCCGGCCGCATGTCCACTGCCCGCCCGCCCCACCGCCGCCTCGTTCCGCCGGCCATGCACACGCCCGGCCGCTGCTCGACGCCACGCGCACCTGCTGCACCCTCCCCTCACCCCCACCCTCACCCTCACCCTCACCCTCACCCTCACCCTCACCCGCACCCACACCCACACCCACACCCGCACCCGCACCCCGCACCCCTCGCCGGCTCCACCCCGTGCTGGCGCCAGCCTGCGTGGCGTTAGCGCAGATGGGCGACCGCCGCGACCACCGCCGCAACCACAACACCTTCGCCTGCGCCCCCGCCTGCGCCCCCGCCTCCGCCTCCAGCTCCAGCTCCAGCCCCAGCTCCGCCTCCTCCCTGTCGCGCCCGGCCTCTCCGCCGCACGCGACCACCGACGCCCACGCCCCCCCTCTTCCCCCGCCAGTCCCCACCGCCACGCCACACCATTCCTACGCCCCGCGCCCCCGCGCCGCCACATGGGCGACCGCGCGCCCGCCGCCCATCCTCCACCAGCCGCAGCAGCCCGTCAAGGACGCCGTCAACGCCGCCTTCGACAACGCGCCGCCGAGCGCCCAGCTGGACCCGGAAGTGGAGAAGAGGCTGATCGAGCACGTGACGGAGCAGGTCATCAAGGCCCTCCACCTCGTCAACCTCTCCGCCGCGCCCGCGCCGCCGTCTTCCACACATCCTCCGCCCGCCCCGCCCTCACCGTCCACTGCCTCTCGCTCGCCTGCACCCCCGCCCTCTCCCGCACGATGCGCCCCGGCCGAGTCCCTGCCGCCGCCGACGCGGGAGCGCCATGCCTCCGAGAAGAACGCCCGGCCGCCGTGCGCAGGGGAAAGCGTGTACGGCCCGCAGAGCAAAGAGAGCCTGCGAGGTCCCGGGAGCGCCCGGAGCAACACCGACGTCGGCACCGCGCCCCGAGCATCGCAGCCAGAACCCTCGGGCCTCGCACTGAAGCGTCGGAAGACCGTGGCGGCGCCCACCGCCGCGAGCGCCAGCGATCCTCTCCGTCGTCGGCGGGGCTCGTCGGGAGCGGCAACCCGCCAGACCACACGCCGAGACAGTCACGGCTCCTTCGACCGCGCCGAAGAGGCTCCCGATGACGCCGAACCGCCCACAACGTTGGAGCAGTACTGGAAGCCGCTTTTCGACACCGACGGCGACCCCACCGCACGCCTGGGCCAATTTCTGCGCGGCCTGGCGAACCACGTCATCGACGACTACGAGCCCAAGCGAAGCCTGGTCATCGAGCCCCACAAGATGCTCCGCTTCCTCGAGGAAACCAAGGTCGCCCACGAGCATTACCCGTGGCAGACCATCTTCGGGGGCCGCATGCGCTGTGAGTCCATCTCCAGCATGTATCGAAAGCTCCTGTGCCAGCACCACTTGGTCCAAGCGGCGCAACAGTATCACGAAGCGCCGACCCTCCCGGCCTTGACACCACATGGTTTCCAGCAGTTCATGACCTGCTTGATCCAAGCACATCCCGACACCGAATTCGAGCGCCTCACCCACGCCGTGCGGGACATGCCCATCTCGAACGCCGACGACAGCAAAGAGCGTTTCCCGAAACAGCTGCCCCGACGCCTGTTGCCTCGCCAGCCCGTGGTCCAAGCCGAGCAGCGACTGATTTCCAGTTTGCACCACGAGCCGGATCTGGTCCCGTTGGAAAGAATCGAGAGAGCCATGCCACCGCCTCCGCCATCCGCTCCGCCATCCGCTCCGCCATCCGCTCCGCCTCACGCGGCTGCCGCACCACCGTCTTCGGCGCCCCCTCACCAATCCGCATTCCCCGAACGAGAGCGACAGCCCTACTCGCAGTCGACTCAGCCGTCAAACGCGGTCGAAGGTGACGACCTCACCCCGCCACCTGCCTTCCCCATCGAGCGCGAACGGAAGCCCTATTTCGCCAAAGAAGGCGCCGGCAAGCAGTATGAACCTGAGATCAGCGCTGAGCGCGGGCGCGATCGAGAGCGCGATCGAGAGCGCGACCGAGACCGAGACCGAGACCGAGACCGAGACCGAGAGCGATGCAGGGAGAGGGACAAAGATCGGGAGCGCGATCGTGTGCCTCGCCCACCCGCCTGGGAGCCCAACAGGCCCAATCAGCCGCAATTCCAGCCCGCCGACTATCCTCCCGGCCGACCCTCGCGCATGAATCATCCACCACATTCTGGTGGTGCCGTGCCACAAGGCTCGTACAACGGAGGGGGCGGCACGGAGCCCGTGAACATGCCATCTTCGAGCAGGGGCACTCATCGAATGTCGCAGCCCAATCCCATGAACCCCAGCCATCACTCACTGCCTAAGAGTCGCCGTCGCTCTCCTGCCACCGGCGGACACCGAAGCGCTCCCGTGGACGTGAATCACATTCCTGCTTCCGAGTATGCCTCCAACCTCCGCGGACCACCTCGAGACCGCTTCGCAGGCGACCCTGACGGAGATGCTCTCCGCTACAATGAAAGTCGGCGAGCCGGAGGCCGGAACCTACCGTTCGACGACGACTACATTGCTCGGCCCCTTCCTCCGCGCAACGCGCCAGCTCCTTCGAATGCCGCCTACGAATCGGCTCCCTACAACAACTCAACCACCGGCCCTCCTGCCAGTACCTCCGGAGGCCGTCATCCTGCACTGGGCGGTGCCGAAGACCGGAGGCGAAGTTGGTATCCCGGAATGGCGCCTGGCACCGGCGGCGGGACGGACGGGTACGGGAGTCATACCGCAGGGCCGAATGGAGGAGACGGCTCCCGCGGTGCGCCGCAATACTAGGAGTCGCGACCGAACCATTCGCCGCGGACCACCGACAGCAGCCCTGGACCGTCGTCCATGTTGAGAACATCAGGCGAGCCGCGGCAGAACCATTCACCGCGCACCACCGACAGCCCTGGACCTTCCATACTCAAGAATCCCGGCCCCACACCCGTCCGACAAAGCAGCAAGCGCCAACCGAGCGCCGAGAGCCGTAGTAGCGAGTCATCTACCGAGGTCGCTCGCCGCAACCTCAGGGCTCGTTCACGAACGCGATACTAGACACGGGGGCGTGGGGGGGGGGGGGGCGACCTTGCTTTTCCGCAACAGGTTTGACTGGAATTGCTCATGATAATATGCCTTAATGATGATGATGATGATGATGACGATGATGACGAGGATGACGAGGATGACGAGGATGACGATGACGATGACGATGATCATCCGGCCTCCGTGACGGCGCGGGCGCAACCGAGTCGCCAGGCCCTCACGCGGAAAGGGGGCGGGGTAGGGGGGGGGGGGGGGGCAGGCGACGGGGAGCAGCGTGTTCTTTTTTTTTCTCGCCCCCTCGGCATCATCCCCATTTGAACTCGATCGATCTTGCACAATCCCACGACCCTTTCCCCTTCCTCCCCGCACAACCCTTGCCTTTCTCCTTCCATCCTTCCTGCCATCCCACCGCTCCCCCCCCCGTGCATCACGCTGCGGAATCGCATCCCGGCCTGTCGCCGTCGCCGACCGAGCGAGTGGTGACGCACGCGCACGGGAATTTCGCACGGCGAACCTCGTCTGTGACGCGTGCATCGGTCAAGGGTGGTGGGGGAGGAGGTTTGGACTGCGGGGCCAAGACGGTTTTTTGTGTTTTGTGTTTTTTCGTGCACGTGATGATGGGACGGGACAGAGACATGGCGAATTCCGATTCGATGCGTGCAGAAAAAAAAAAGGTCCGGTGTCCTGCCGGACGCGACGGGGGCGGCGCGGGTGATGATGGTGATGATGATGATGATGATGATGATGATGATGATGATGATGATGATGATGATGATGATGATGATGTGTTGTTGACAGGAAGAAGAGGCGGGGCGCGGGCATGTATAGGTGTGTCTGTTTGTTTCACTTAGGCTCGATTTCTCGCTCTCGCTCTCCCCCCCCCCCCCCCCCCCCCCCCCCCCCCCCTCACCGAATCGTGGCATCCCTTTCGACACCGGCGCTGACGGCGTCTTCCAAGACGGGACTCCCGCCGAGGAAGCCGGCGGCGGCGGCGGCGGCGGCGGGGGCGGTGCGTTCGGCCCAGATCTCGTGGAACTTGATGCTGGCGTCGCTGGTGGCGACGACGAGACAGCCCTCGTCTCGGGTGCGGGTGCGGGACCAGGGGCGGCCTTCGCCGTCGGCGCGGTCGCGGGGCGCGTGGGGGGGCGGGGCGCGACTGGGCCCGCCGGGGTAGGCGACCGCGTACAGCGCGCGTTCCTCGCCCCACCAGGGGATGGCGACGACGCGGCGGCAGCGGGGCCAGGCGAAGACGGCGACGCGGTAGGGGTGTTCGGGCTGGGCGAAGCCGAAGGTGGCGGCGATCTCGCGCCGCCGCGTGCTCCACACCAGACTGGTGATCTGCGCGTGGCAGTCGATGGTGGCGAGCGTCGCTCCCGACAGGGCGTGGAAGAAGTGGATGCACCGGTCGTTGCTGCCCCCGCCGGCCGCGATGAGCGAAGACTGCCACGGCGCGAACGAAATGGCTTTGACGGCGGCGTTGAGCGCGAAGCAATGTTTCTCGGCTCCCGCGGTGATGGACAGGACCGGCCCTTGGCCGGAGACGGCTCGGTTGCCGGTCGCATCGCCGTTGCGCACCTTCACCACCTCCGACGTTTCGACGTTCGCGTGCTTCGAGCGGACGAAGAGCTTCTTGGTGTCGAAGAGGAAGAGCTGATTGTCGTTGCCACCGGTGGCAAAGTACTCGCCGTCCTTGCTCCAAGCGATACCGCACACCTGCTGTGAATGGCAGGAAATTCGTGCGAGGAGAGTCATGCTGCCGTGCCAATCGAACAGATCACGCTTTTCTTGAGCGGGCCATTCGATCGAGTAGTAGTAAACATTGCCCGTCTCGTCGCCGACGAGGAGTTCTTCGGTCGAAACGGTTTCGCATGCCTCTCGGATCGAAGCGCGTCTGACGGCGTTGGGTCGAAAGCAGATGCAGGAGATCGGCGCCGGCTGTTCGCTGTTGAAGCGTGCGTCGGGATCGCGAGGACTCCACAGCGAGACACGCCCGTCAGCTCGACCGACTGCCAAGATGGCGCTCGCACCGTCTTCGGAGCTGAAGGAGACCGACGTGACATGTGCCCCAGAGGGAGAAGTCCGTGGCTCTGGCATGTGGGTGGGGCATGCGCCGCGAGATTCTGACCAGAGGTAGACGTGAGGACCAAGGCCCACCGCCAAGCACTGCATGGTGGTCGAGTATGCCAGGAGCGAGCAGTAGTAGTCGTCTCGTAAAGCAGGAGCATCGAGAACGCGAAATGGTATGATAGGTATGTCTTTCGTCTTCCGCTTTGGCGCTCGTGAGGGTGTCGAAGGTTGCTCCGTTTCCTATGCATTGTTCTTCCACACCCTTCGATCCGAGTCGCTGAATGATCTCGTGGTGGAAGATGGGTTGGACGCGGGCGCGAACGGCGAATCCGTAGTGCCGAACAGCCTGGCATTCTCATCGATGCACATGGCAGCAGCCAGCCTTCGGCTGTGCACCACTTCTTCTTCGCTGGGAGTCTGGCGGGCGAGGAAATCGGAAGTGTGATGGGGAGCGCTGGTGCCGCTGGTCACACGGCCTCCTCTGCCGTCGGTAATGCTGGCTACACCCTCAGTAACGATGGTGCCACCAACAGACCAAACAGCACCCGTGCTGATGGCTCTTCTGCTTCCCAACAGGCCGGTAGGGCAGAGCCTGGAGCCTGTGCCACGTGATGGCCGATTGTCAGGCGGCATTCTTCGCACCGTAGCATATCTGCCATTGGTGGTTGCGCGCTGGCTCGGGAGTGGACCAAACGGGTCAGGATGTCGTGTAGGATGCTGTGGACGTGGTGATGGCATTCCCGACCGCCGGTCCGATTCTTGACGGAGCAGAAAAGACTCCTTGGTGGGAGTGTTCGGTCTGGGTGGAATGAACCGATCAGGAGTCCGCAGGAGACCAGCCATCAGCCGTCGCTGACGCGGTGTCGCATTGCGTTCACAGTAGGAGAGGAGTGCGCTGGGGTGGCGTTGGGCGGATGAAGTGATAGCCGCGAATGCTGGGTCTTCCCGAGGAAATGCTGGGTCTTCCCGAGGAAATGGATACTCTCCCGGCGACGGCTCCTCATGCCCTGCTGACGGGTCGTGGGCGCCGTCGAGCTGACGTCGCGCGACAGCCGGCTTCCGGGGGAAATGTGGAGTGGAAGATGGCGCAGGTGATGTGCACGGAGACGTCAGCGGCGTGTCCGGACGGGCCGGGCTGCCGGCACTGCCGCTGTGTGTGCTGCTCGGTGATGCTGGACTAGTGGTAACTGTGTCGTCGGACGGTAGATCTTTCTAGAAAGGGCTGAGCTCTGGCCCCGCCTCCCGGGTTTCGGGCCCCACCTCCCGGGGTTCTGGCCCCGCCCCCCGGGTTCCTGGCCCCGCCTCCCGGAGTCCCGGCCCCACTGTCTTCGTCCACGGTTGCCAAGGTCTGTTTGCTGTTGTTGCCCGGCTTCTTGGACTGCACACTTTTCCGGTCCGAAGACGCCGCCGTGCCCCGGTCGATTCCATCGCCGACGGATGTGGCATGGGGCACGCTCAGCTGACTGCGAGACGGACTTCGGCTGGGCTTGCGCCGAGCACTGCTGGCGCTGGCCTGGCTCCTGTCTCGGCGGCGCGGAGGCTCGAGCGACAGCTGTTCCCGCGATTGGTTGGGGGTGGTGGCGCGCGAGTTCAATCTGCTGGTGCTGGACCGGTAGACGGGGATTCGTTCCGTCACCGTCACCACGGACGGCGGCCGGGAGCCAACCGGCAGTGGGCCGATGCCTCGCTGGCCCGGAACGACGACCTTGTGTTGATATTCGATGAATTGGTCGAACTGCAGATCGCTCGCGTGCTCGGGGTGGCGAATCTCAGGGAGGCGGGCGGCCGCGTGCGCCTTCGACCCGGCGTGCGAGTTGGAGGGGGAGCCGGACCGTCTCACCTTCGCTTTCGCTTTATCCTTGAGCCCAACCCAGACCGAAGCCACGCTCCATCTCATCGTGACATGCTGATGCGGGGGGCCAGCTACAATGCAAAGTGATACTGAGTGGACTGGGGTGGTGTTGTGCTGCTGGGTGCGTGCGGCAGCAGAGCAGCTCCGCGTGGAGCCATCGCCATGGCCATGCACGCGGCGAGGCAAGAGACCCGGCGCCTACACCTTGCCTTCTCCGTCCACACCGCCCCGGAAGCGGCTGCCCCGATCCTGCACGCCGTCGCGGCTGCTCCATGTCCCGCCCATGACACGTACGAGGCGCATGTGCGTGCCGCCTGACGACGACCATGGCCAGTGTAAGTGGAGGGCGATGGGCCGGCAACGTGGCGTTGGCGAGGCGGTGCCGGCTGACTGGCCCTGTCCGCACCCGTAGCACGGCGTCCCCCGCGCCGCGGCTGCAGACCAGAGCGCCGGCGACCGGGCGACGGCGCGGCAGCAGGTGGAGCAGTACAAGGCCTTGGAGGCCGAGGTGCGGGCCAAGGTGCGTGGCCCCGAGGGGGCGGCGGCGGCGGTGTGCGGCCTGGCTGGGCTGACGCGGTGCGCAGATGCACGCCGGCGACTGTTCCCACCACACGCTCCAGCTCACATCCCGCCTGCTCAGCCAGAACCCGGAATACTACTCCATATGGAACCACCGGCGCGTCGTGCTCGAGCGCGTCTTCGCCCAGGAATTGTCTGCCACGCACGACCACCCGGCGCCGGCGGCAGAGAGCGACCGGGCGGCGGCAGAGAAGGATGGAGTGAGCCTCGCCCAACGCGAGATCCTGCTCGTCATCCAAGAAGACCTGCAATACCAGATGCCGCTGCTACAGCAATGGCCGAAATGCTACTGGATCTGGAATCATCGTCGCTGGCTGCTCGTCGCCGCCACGCAGCACCTGCCTGCCCACGCCACTCTGCAGCTCTGGAAAGCCGAGCTCGCCCTCGTCACCAAATTGCTCGCTCGAGACAGCCGCAACTTCCACGGCTGGGGCTACAGGCGGGAGGTGGTGGGAAACATACAACGCCTCGGTGGCCAGAGCATGCTCGAGCCCGAGTTTGAGTACACCACCAAGATGATCCAGAGCAATCTCTCCAACTTCTCTGCCTGGCACAATCGCGGACAACTCATCCCGAGATTGTTGCACGAGCGAAACGCAGATGCACGCGCCAGAAAGCAGCTCTATGACCAGGAGTTCGAGCAGATCACACATGCACTGTATACCGATCCCTACGACCAAAGTCTGTGGTTCTACCATCAATACTTGATGTCTGCTCTGGACGAGAGGAACCCCAAAGCCCCATCGATCCTGGAAAATGTCACCAATCGTGACCGGCTTCATTACCTGGATCAAGAGATCGACAGCATCAAGGACATGCTTGAGGGTGCCCAAGACTGCAAGTACATCTACCAAGCTCTCCTCGACTATTCGACACGCTATCTCGAAGTCGTCGAAGCCGATAGCGCGAAAGTGACTACCGCCGACATGAGGCAGTGGCTTGAGGAATTGAGGAAAATAGATCCTCTGAGGGAGGGTAGGTGGAAGGACCTGGAAAAGAGCCTGCGGCGGTGACCACTTGCCCACCAGTGCTCCTCCAACACACGAGCAACCGCCACCCTTGTCGGCAGCTCGGGAACGTGATGGAATGCGTCATGCGATGGCTACGCGAAAGCCATCCATCGATGGAAACTTGGCCATGCGAGTACGAACTCGATGACACCACACACCATCTCCATCATCCCCGAGTCGTCCCGTCATGTCATGCTATACACAAACATCGCCTCCCCCCCCACATACTGCCACTCACCTCATCTCTGCCACTTCCTCATCAAACACCCTTGGCCGTGTTGACAGTCCCCACGGCATTATGCACCCGCACGACTACCACGATGTTCCTCGGCGATCCTGGGTGCCAAAACAAAAACCCCAATAAATTCTGGTGCATACATCCGAGCTCCCCGACCCGCCACAGCTATGTACGACTAATTGTATATGGCATGAGATGTGGGGCAGCTCGGCTCCGCTTCGGTTCGAACCGCGCGGCCCTCGCTCGCGCGGTTCGCATGGCCACAGTGATATGTGTTCGACGGAGACAAGTGCAGGAGGACGGCGAACAGACGCGCTGCGCAGCGTGCTCGGCCGCACGCGCGTGTGTGTGTGTGCGGAACTGCGGGCCAATGCGAGCAAGATCGCATGCGATTTGCCGAGCAAGTCACGTGACGCTCAGATCAATCGGGATACCAAAAATGAATGCATGGCCCCAAGATATGGTGAACGGGTGAACATGTAATCGCCCGACTCCGTTTGTCACATCCCACGACGCCCCTGTCCACGGGAGCGGTTTAATCCAAAGGCGCGTGCTTGAAGAGGAACGACACCGATTCGCCGTTATGCGTCCGGCGGATGGCCTCCGCAAGGGTGGGGCTGATGTCGATGGTCGCGATCCGGTCGCACAGCTTTTTCTTCTCGTCGTGCGGCACGGTGTTGGTGATGACCAGCGTCTTCAGCGCCTTGCTGTGGTTCAGTTTCTGGATGGCGTTTCCGCTCAGGATGCCGTGTGTCACAATCGCAATTGCCTCTTTGGCGCCGTGCTCGAGGACGACGTCCGCCGCCTTGACCAAGGTGCCGCACGTGTCGGCCATGTCGTCGACAATGATGGCAATCTTGCCTCGCACATCACCCACAAGCGTCATACGCGACACCTCGTTCGGCCGCGACCGTTCCTTGTGGATGAGGGCGAACTGCAGATCGAGCCCGTCCGCTATACTCGTGGCTCGCTTGGCACCGCCGGCGTCAGGCGAGACGATGACGCAGTCGGGCACGTTCAGATTGTTCTTGATCCATCTCAACGTCGAGGGCTCTGCGTAGAGATTGTCCACGGGCACATTGAAGAATCCTTGAATCTGCGAGGCGTGCAGGTCCATTGTGATGACGTGGTTGCAGCCGGCAGTCTGCAGCATATTCGCCATGAGTTTGGCAGTGATGGGGGCTCTGCTCTTATCCTTTTTGTCCTGCCGAGCGTACGGGAAGTTGGGTAGGACGGCAGTGATTCGGCGGGCGGAGGCGGTTCGGCAGGCATTGATCAGGATGAGCAGTTCCATGATGTGGTCATTGATGTTGCCTGGCTCGGTGGACTGGAGGATGAATACTTGTCCCTGTCAGTGGCATGCCGCCGGCCAAGAATATGGCACTATGCTCACCATCTTCGTCCCTCACGCTCTCTCCGATAGATATGCTCGACTCATTGTTGGAATACTGCAACACCATGATTTTCGCCAGCTCAATGCCGAGTCTGCTGCTTGGTCAGTCATGCTTCGGCGCCAGGCCAGTCTGGTATATCACATTTCCTTACCTGTCGGCGACCAGCTTTGCCAGACTGCCATGGCTATTCCCCGTAAGTAGTTTGATGCTATTGGTAGCCATGGTCGCTCGAATCTCGCGACACGGAAGATGTTGCGGTAAGCCGTGTTAGACAGAGTGCGGTGGTCATGACTTGACTTGCAAAATTATTGTCGGGCGTGACCCAAGAACTTCTGAGAAGCGGGCCGACGTCCGAGGGCGAAGTCGGGAATGGACAGCGATGGCAGCGTCGATGCTTTTCGCTTTCACCGTGCAGAGAAGTCTTCACACGCGGGATATTATGCACAGCTCGGATTTCAATTCAGATGGTCAACGGCACATATGTTGGTCTTGAGCACGGAGCGGCCCTTGTGCAGCACAGAAATGTCCACAAACCATGACTCGGACTGGACAGAGTGCACCCATGTCAAACCTGACAAGCACCTTTTCACCAGCTGAAGTCGGAGTGAGGGCAGGTCGGGGAGGGCACATTTTGCTCGATGGATTCGAAGCTGCCACTTGCAGTCCTGGGGATATCGAAAACTACTCGATGGCAACGCGGTCCTGTACCTGTCACGCTGAATGGTGCGCTTGCAGGGGTATTCCTCATCATCACGAAGTCCTCATGCTTCGATCGTAGCCCCACCCATTGCATAAAATCCCAATGTGCCTTTTTCATACATGCTGTGCCCAACCTTTACTTGCGCATGCTGGAAGCACGACGCTTCTTCATGTCGGCAACCTTGGCCTTCTCCTCAGCTACACGCTTGTGGAGGATTTGGGCGTACTCGTTCTGCATCCATGTTAGCTGTCGACCAGATCTCCAACGTCTGATGATACTTACGGCAGCATCCTTGGCAGCCTCTGCACGGCGGCGCTTGAGTGCGATGCGGTGACGCTTGTGCTGGAGACGCTGAGGAGTAACCAGGCGCTGGATGCGTGGAGCCTTGGTGTATGGCTTGGCACCCTCCTTGCCCTCCTTTGGCTGGACCTCACGGCGGATGACGAACTTGCGGACCTATAGCATAGCACATCAGCATTTTGCCCCGGTCTCAGGCTCCACTCTGGCCACATGAAATGTGACACTCAACCACCCTCGCCGCGAAGCGCATGTGGTTGGCGTATGGAAGAGGAAATAGAGCCTCTGAGAGAGTACTCACATCGTCTTCCTTGCTGAGACCGAAGAAACGACGGATCTTGGTCGCGCGCTTTGGGCCCAAGCGCTTGGGGTGTACAGTGTCGGTGAGGCCTGGAATGTCGGCATCGCCCTGCTTCACGATGGAGAGGGCGAGAACGGACAAGTCCATGGCGACGATGCAGCCACGAACGGACTTTCTCTTGCGCTCACCCGTGCGGCGTGGGCGGTAGCACGAGTGGCCATCGGCGAGGAGGAGGCGGACACGGGTTGGGTGCATGACACCCTGCTTCATTGGAAAGCCCTGCTTGTCGTTGCCGCCGGTGATTCGAAAGATGTAGCCCTTGAACTCATCGCCGACACTGTCGCCAGGCACTTCTTGGCCCATACGGCGGTCCATGAAGACTCGCAGCTTGCGCTCATCTTCGATGTCGATCAGCTTCTGCGAGCCGTTGGCCGGGTAGGAGATGTTGAGCTTCATCTTGACTGGCAGCCGTCAAGAATGTGCTGCTGTTGGGTTAGTTGAGGCGATGGCCGGCGACGTCCGGGAGAAATTCACACAGCCGGGGCAACATTTGCGGTCTGAGATTTGTGGGAGCTTGGCAAGGCGCTAGCAAGGCACAATGCACGTGACCAGGAGCTCTATTACCTCTTCACCACTATGTAACTACTCCTTTCAACTGAGCATCGTCACGCTCATAGTGGAGAATTTGCAAGGCCCGCGGCCGTGCCACCGGCCTCTCAACGTCCAATGCTCATTGACCACCACCACACTCACCCACTCGTCCTCTTCGATAGTGGCCGACACGTCCAACCACGGCGTATCCGTCCACGCTGTTCCGCAACCAACTTGGTGATGTTTCGCCACCGTAGGTCGCGCAGCTGGGCGTGCGTAGCGACGGTATGGCCTCGTATTCACTTGCAGAACAGCAGCAGCGGCCACCCAGTCGTCTGCGTGACAATGCCATCTTGAGTCGTGATCAACGGTGTAATGACATGAACACTTTGCGTCATGTTCGCCATGTTCACCATGTCCGCCATGTCCGCCATGTCCGCCATGTTCGCCATGTTCGCCATGTACGCCATGCCGACAGACTTGACCTTGGGCACGTTGAAATAATCAAATAGAATGGAAGATGAGTGTGTTGATTCTATCTACAGGAGGTGCACCTACGAGCCTATATATGCCGTGATCGAGATGCTACGTGTCCGTACCCCCTCCCCTATTGACTACGATTGATACAGTCTGGCCTCTAACTCGTATGTCCTGGACGCGTGTTATGCAGCTTCTGTTTCCAACAGGACAGCTTCCTCGCTGGAACCGCTGCGATCGATGCTTCGTCGCAGTGGTCATTGTGAAGGTAGGTTGTCATTGCACACCAAGCTAGACACGTTATGGTCGACGTATGATGAAGTGGATATCTCCAGAAGTATCTACAGACGGAAGTCTTGAGTACCTCCCTTGCTTATATAACACTATCCTGATATCTCCTTCCATGATAGGGTCTCTCCTTCCATAACAAAGCTGCTCATTGACATGAGCAACATGAAAGTTGATGCATTCTTGATATGTTCACTCCGCAGCAGCACAGCCGGCGGAATCACCCGGCATGCGTCGATGCAACATAATCTTCTGTTTAGAAGTTTCGACGACAGTCTGCTAATTAGAAGCTGTCCAGAGCCGAAACTCAAAGACTCCACAGATCCAAGCAAACAACGGCAGTTCGCTGGTCATTGTAGCAGGGGAGCATCAACGCTGGAGCAGGCTGTATTATTGTACGGTATGCTATTCCTTCTGTGCTACCCCAAGCGCCACATGCCCCGGTACTTCGCTTGCTCGGCATCGTATGAACAGCAACAACAGAGGGTTAGAATTCTTGATTCCTGGTCAGTATTCGCATCGCTGGGGTCTGTACTCTATGGTGACTCGGTTCGGCGGCGCTACAACATTCCTGCATCTTCCAGCAATCAATGGCGAGTCCCGTTCAGTATTCAGATCATTCCTGCTGGATGTTTGCCATGTTGATTCTTCATGTCTCAGATCCTCCTCGATAAGCCTAGGTCATGCTAGGTTCGACCTCTGGCCCGCTGCTGACATCTCAACTTCGGATGGCTGATCGATCCATGGCAAGAATGAGCTAATGAGGACTGGCAACGCTGGCCAAGCTGCATGCACATGGCGACCAGAATGATGCATGAGCTCGTGCTGAACATGATCGGATCCAGGATATGATCACATTCGAACATGAGCACGAGGCCAAGTCTTACACGGAGCTGTTCACCAACAAGTCATCGTTTCGCCGACTTTTGCTCGCATGCTCCATCCAAGCGTCGGTCCAGATGACGGGAGTGTCTAGGGTCTCCCATTCAGTACTACCGGTGAGTCTTCAAAATTCTTGTGAGCCAAGACATCCCCGAGACGTATCTGCCCAACACCTCAGCGACAGCCTTGAGATGTATAACTACTGGTTGACCATGTATTGACCCAATGTAGCCCTGAAATCTTCCACCAGATCGATGTCCCAGGTAGCGATACTGTGAAATATCAAGGCATGATCGTACAGGTTACTCCTGTCGTATTGGAAAACGTTGGGGTGGAATTGCCACGTCGTGTTCGTGGCGTGCAACTTCACCAACGCGATCTGATTTTGGACGATTCAGCCGAGGATCGAGAAGCGATTGCCCGGCGAAAATGAAATGCCTTTTTCACGAATGCGGCCTTGGTTCGGGCCGAGGTCTGAAGATGAGATGGTTAATTTGTCGAGCTCGGACACAGCAGCATGTCATGTCCAGGAGTTACATGTAACCGGCAAGGAACAAGGCCCGCAGACAATGGAGCCTGTGCCCCTCGAATAGTCCACACTTGGCACAGAGCTAGTAGTTATGTGGTCGGAATGTTCACACGTGAGTTACCACATACGCGTGGGAGAAGACAACGAGGCCGATATTCCCCCCAGCATCATGGCCATGGACCACCCTGCGTATGTCTGCGATCGAAGTATGTTCTGGAAACCATCGTCTCACGTATGCTGAAACAGAAAGAAATGTGCGCCATTTTATATAGCGTCATAGTTAGCAGTCCTTAGGCGTCTTCGGCGTTTCGCCCCTAGCCTCTGTGCGGAAAATTGCAGCCCCTTACTAGCGTCGACTAGCTGATTCGGGCTGGTTGCTGCTATATCCCGCGTCCCATTGTTCCAGGCAATAATGCCTTCGAGGAAGCTGTCTAGCACTGACACAGCATGGGCTCAGGTAACACCGTTGGTGTCTACCACAACGGTAGACAACGTGGTCGAGGAACAAACGCGTTGCTCCATCAGGTTTCGTAATGTAACAGTGGTCGCAATCTTTTCTTCAGAGAGGCGGAGATTTAATCCTTGCTCTACGTCGTAGGCAGTGTATGCGTGCTCGGAAGATGGCGGGTGGGGGTTAGTCCGTCGCATCAAGAAAAAGTTGACCATTGAATCCTTGTCACTGTCGCACCTCCATCTTCGTTCGATTCCCCCGTGATCGCCGCATCTACGCCCGTGAGGGCAAAGTGGAGTAAGAAGGTGGCCGGGGCAGCGATGGACGGCCCATTTGGGGTGACACAAGGCGCCGTGATCCGTCCGGAACCAAGGCCAGTTCCACTTTCTAGTCCAGACTGAACACGGGGCTCATGTTCATCGATCGAAGTATAAATTAGACATCGTCCAATGTTGAAGTGTCGGATTGCTCCTCCCATCTTTTCATTCACACGCGGACCTGCGACGGCGAGGAACGAAGCGGTATACACGCAATAATGCATTTACGTACATATTTTGCGCTGATGTCTCTGCTGGCACAGGGCATCGTTGCCGACGACGACACATCTCTTACTGAGGACAAGCAGCTCTTCCGTCGAGGGATCCCCGGATGTCCCCAAAAGTATGGCACGCCATTCGAGCGTTGGCCTACCGCCAGTGAGATGGACAATGCCGCCCTCACTCTGGTTCACACTGGTCACTATGATGAAGATGGCTGGAAGGATTCGATATGCGAAACGCGCGAAACAGTTTGCTTCTCGTAAGCCGACCGCGCATGATAGTGCGCTCCAGGAGCTTTGCCTCAGCATCATACTGACAATGTATACTTGCAGGATTGCACCAGGTTTCAAATGGGACAAGCTGCCCTACAACCCGAAACAGATTGGCTCAGAAAGAGGTTACTGGAAGGCGACTCAAGACTCATGTGAGCATTCCCTCCCTTTTCCACAGCCTATGGTCTCCACTGACCACAAGCCGCACAGCTTCCCTCTTGGCGATCACATACTGGCATAATGAACTGAGCTTCAGCGGCATCGGCGGGAGCGCCAAGGTCTACCCCGCCCATGGATTCTTCTTCATCTGTGTCGATGGCACCGCCCAAGTACGGCTGCAATACAGCGGATCCAACGGCAAAGGCAAGACCGGTGAAGAGATCGTGCGTGCATCTGATAGGCACGGTCTTGTCAAAGATCCCGATGGTTGGACTGGTCCTTGTAGATGCTTTGCGAACTCGCAGTGGGATATCACGGGCAGTGATATACGCATCGAGTACGTGCCGTGAGGAATGTCATTCCGCTCCTGCAGAGAGCGAGGCGTTGTGCCGGTCCCTGTTGTCAGTACTTCTGCCTCCAGATTTGGACACCAAGGCCTTCTTTGGTGTCTTGTACAGACTGGCCAACCGATACAGGCACGATCGTTTGGGTCCGACTAATACGCCATGCTGCTATACACGGTTGTGAGAGCGGGATCGAGCCGAGAAAGAATGTGTTCGGATGTCAGCAAAGCCACGGCAGATCCCGATGGTTGGAGAAACGCAAGCATAGATCTCTCTTACCATCATCTATAATGACTGTTGTTTCACACATCGACGCTCGCAGGTCTGTTCCAAGCCTGGACTGGTCTTGAACTGCACAAGTCACAGCTTTGTCGGAGAGTTCGACCTGGAGACGGCCGTCACGTGCCCCCGGCTCCACACGCCCTCGCCCTCCTTATTTTTGTATGCAGAGCCCATGTAACGCTTAGAAACATGCAGGAAACTGCCTTGCCGCCGCCTACTGGGTGGTACAGGCAGTTCCAAAAGCTGCTGCTGATAAAAGGGGCGGCCGCTGATGGAAAGGGCTGCTGCTAACTAATGAGGATGTGGATGTAGAGGGCTGGCAGCCAGGCTTGGCAGGCAAGGCTTGGCAGGGCCATATACTCAAATACCTCTACCTCCGCTTGTGCGTAGATTCTTCCCTCTCTAGCCTTTGATATAGTAATCAAAGACGGGTGTTGACCTTATGTCTATTAAGTCAGATTATTATATTAAAGGCTTAACTTAACCTAACCTGCACTATACGAAAGAGTCTGTCAAATTATATCCAGTTACTTAAATAACGTATATGCAAACAACCTAGAGTGTGTACTGTAGATGTACGAAGGAGGCCGTTAAATTATCTAGTTACTTAATCGTGTATATACATACTACTCTACCCTCCCCCCTACTAATCCGAGCACGCAGATATGATTCAATACGGCTGTTTTGATGACTATTGTTGCGGCGGTGGAAAGAGGTGGGACAGATTGATGGGGTGGACCCTGGATTTCGGCTCGGCCCCTTCTGGGATTTAGGTTCCGGAACGGACCGAGCCGGGCCTTGGCACCACCACTACGAAAGTCCACCACTACCACCACATAGATTCCTTTCCCTCCTTAGTTCGAGATATAGTTATCAAAAAAGGCCGTATTGAATCATATCTGCGTGCCCGGATCATTATATCTCGAACTCACCCTCCACAACCAACCCTGCGCTGCGCGAAAGGGCCCGTCGAACCATCCGGAAACCCGAATAACGCACGCGCACCTACACAACCAAACTAAGCGGCAGCACCGTAAGAAGATAGAAGGCTTCTCAGCGGTAGACAGCGGCGTAACAGGCCGCCGCGGAAAGAGAAAGACCGACAGAGCGAGTAGGCGCTCTAGTGTCATTAATAATAAGGTCATTATTAGCGGTTTTACGGCGGAAGAGACTGCAGAGATTAAGGAACGAATAAGCGAATACAAGAAAATCTACGACTGCACGCTCGAGGAACTTGAGGACTATATAAACAAGAATAGGATAGGGAAGGTCTACGACGGCATAGACCTTATCGAGATGCTGTTTTACAGAACGCTAGAAGAGAACAGACAACTAAGAGAAGAAACTAAAGCGGTAAGGGCCGAAAAGGAATCGGCAGAGACTATTATCGACGTATTAGAAAACCAGGCGGCGAATCGACTAGCGCAGCTAAAGGCGCTAAAGGATTAACTGGCTGATATAGAAGCAGCGAAGTCGTCGCCACCACCGCGGCGAGAAACCTACGCAGAGACCGCCTTACTGGCGGCCTATAGTTAAGGTAGCACTACGATAATGTTGCGGCGATGGAAAGAGGTGGGACGGATTGATGGGGTGGACCCTGGATTTCGGCTCGGCCCGACCGGGCCGAGCCGGGCCTTGGCACCATCACCATCAAAGCCTACCACCACCACCACATAGATTCCTTTCCCTCCTCAGTTCGAGATATAGTTATCAAAAAGGCCGTATTGAATCATATCTGCGTGCCCGGATCATTATATCTCGAACTCACTCTCCACACCACACCCCGCGCTGCGCGAAAGGGCCCGTTGAACCATCCGGAAACCCGAATAACGCACGCGCACCCACCAACACACCAACAACAACCCCCCAAGGCACCGCGAGAAGATAGAAGGCTTCTCGACGGTAGAGAGCGGCGTAACAGGCCGCAGCAGAAGCAGAAGAGGAAAGACTGACCGAGCGAGCAGGCGCTCCAGTGTTTATAATAATAAGATCGTTATCAGAGGTTTTACGGCGGAAGAGACCGCTAAGATCAAGGAACGAATAAGCGAATATAGGAAGATCTACGACTGTACGATCGAGGAACTGGAAGACTACGTAAACGAGAATGGGTTAGGAAAGGTCTACGACGGTATAGACCTTATCGAGATGCTGTTTTATAGAACGCTGGAAGAGAACAGACAGCTAAGAGAGGAAGTAGAGACGGTAAGGGCCGAGAAGGAATCGGCGGAGACTATCGTCGACGTATTAGAACACTAGACGGCGAATCGGCTAGCACAGCTAAAGGAGCTAAAGGATCAGCTTGCTAATATAGAAGCAGCGAAGTCGTCACTGCTACTGCGGCAAGAAACCCACGCAGAGACCACCTTACCGGCCGCCTATAGCTAAGGTGGCACCTTAATAACATTATTGCCGGACCCGCCGGTGTTCAGAGGTGGGGACCCTAAAGATTGGGAGGCATTTAAGAAGAAGATAAAGAATAAGATAGACCGCGATTACGCTGGAAACAGTGCCGGAGATAGATTGGCGTACCTGGAATCGCGATTGGAAGGTGAAGCTTTTTCGCTGGTGGCGGATCTAGAAGAAGTAACCGCCGACGAAGCTATTAAGGCGCTGGACCAGCGTTTCGGAGACCCCTTCTGGAAGAAGACAGCCCGTAAACAACTGGACAAGATCAACCAGAACCGGCAGACGTTTAAGGAATTCTACAGTTTGTTCAGAAAATATGCGATTAGGGCCCGAGTAGCAGAAGATAAGCAGCTCTACCTATTAAGGCAGAAGCTGAGTCCTGAGCTCGCCGCTGCCATAGCGTCTGTAGAAGACGAAGGCCTTAAGAGCTTCGTGCACTAAGCGAGAGTCACTGCAAGAAACTTGAGCGCTTACGCGAAATCATGCGAATCGAACCAGAAGCCGCTGATAACGCAGACTACACGACCCCCTGCGCCTTTCCGGAGAGCGCTATAGCAGCTACCTTATCAGTCGCAGCGCTCGTCGTTTGTCCCCACCTGTTTCGCGTATAGCAAGCCTGGCTACATCGCTACGAGATGCCAAGCATCGGATAAGCAGAAGCAGGACTATCGTGTTATAAGGCAGCCGCAGCCGCAGCCGCAGCAGCAGCAACCACCGAGGAAGACCATACAAGCTATGGAGCCGGCTCCGAACGATACTGACAGTAACGGTAGGGTGCAGTTAAGGATTATAGGAAAAGACCAGCTGGACGGATAGGCCCCCTATCCAGCATTGACAATAGGGCACCGAATCGAAGCGAATCGCTGCGAGGAGAAAGCATTAACAGCTGCAGCGACCCGCTCTCGGCAGCAGTGGAAGTAAACACGGAAACGGCCATTATCCTTCTAATCATTGTCCACCCCCTTAACGGATCGAGCAAACCACTTCAGCTGAGAGCTTTTATCGATACAGGAGCTCTTATTGGCGCGGCGATCCACTACCGACTGGTCCGGAAGCTAACGAATAGATACGGTTATCCAGTGGAACTAGCGTCGCCGACGAAGATTTTGGCATACAACGGACAAGACACAGAAAGCGTTACGTACTACGTGCCGCTAAAGACTACGCTGGCTGGTCGAACTACGGAAGCGACGTTCTGGATTATGGATATCGGAAGGTTTGACATTATTATAGGGCAGAAATGGATAAAGAACCAGAAAGCTATCGTTAACGTAGATAAAGGAACGATCAGGTTCAAAACCCCGGGTAGCGGAGCAGGGACCATCGGAAAGGTCGCCACCGTCGCCGCTAAGCCGAAAGCTACGGAGTCCGCGAGAGAGGCTCCGTCCGATCGTTCCAAACCCCCAGTTACCGTCGGAATAACGAGCTCAGAAGCTATAACGACCCTCGCGAAGTCGCCGGACAACGAGATTTACGCTATCTTAATAAAAGACATCGAAGACTACCGGAAGATAATGGCGGAAGAAGAAGCGGACCTACTGGAGGTGTTGCCAAAAGAGCTCTACGGTTACGCTGACGTGTTCTCAAAAGCCGACTCCAACCTCCTGCCGCTCTATCGACTGGAATATAACAACAAGATCCGACTGAAAGAGGGAGCCGCGCTCCTAAGAACCGAGCCCCTAAGACGACTGTTACCGGCCGAACTGGACTAAGTGGAGGTGTTTGTTCGCGAAAACCTGGCGAAGAAGTTTATTACGCCGAGTTCGGCCGAATATGCGTTACCGATTCTTTTCGTAAGGAAACTAGGGGGTAGTCTGCGACTCTGCGTAGATTATCGAGGCCTTAACGAGGTCACCAAGAGAGACGTATACCCGCTGCTGCTGATCGACGAGACCATCCAGCGCGTAGCAAAGGCTAAGTAGTTCAGCAAGCTGGACATCTACTAAGCGTTCCATCGATTAAGAAACGAGGAAGGACAAACAGAAGATCTTACGACGTTCGCGATGCGTATAGGCAATTTTAAGTAGCTGGTAATGCCGTTCAGACTTACTAACGCGCCGGCAGTGTGGCAACGCTTTATAAACCACACCTTTATGGACATGCTAGAACGGTTCGTGTCTATCTACTTGGACGACATCCTTATCTACACTAAAGGAATGAGAGAACAGCACACAGACCACATCAAGAAGGTGCTGATCAGGCTCCGCGAGGCCGGATTGAACGCGGACACGAAGAAGAGCGAGTTCTATTAGACCGAGGTCAAATATCTCGGCCTTATCGTCGGAAGAGACGGAATTCGTATGGACCCCTCGAAGGTCGCTGCTGTCGCGGAATGGAAACAGCCGAAATCCGGAAACACTACGCAGATCAGAGCGTTCCTCGGATTCTGCAGCTACTACCGACGGTTTATTAAGGACTTTAGCAAGATAGCGAGACCCCTGAACGAAGCACTAAAGAAAGAGGCCGCCGGCCTTTAGAATAAGAAGTGCACGGAAGCTTTCGTACAGCTGAAAGAAGCAGTAGCCTTAGCGCCTGTTCTGGCACACTTCCGGCCGGAAAAGACGATCTACGTAGAAACAGACGCTTCCGACACAGTAACGGCAGGGGTCCTTTCTCAATATAGCGACGACGAGACCCTCCACCTAGTGGCCTTCTTTAGCAAGTCTATAACGGAAGCTAAGCGGAACTACGCGATCTACGATAAAGAGCTGCTGGCGATTATTCAGGCTTTCGAGGAGTGGAAACCGGAGCTTATAGCTGGAAAGAGCACGGTCCAGGTCCTTATAGACCACCAGTCGCTGACCTACTTTATAAAGACGCAGAAGCTCTTACGTCGCCAAGCTCAGTAGGCTGCCTACTTATTAGGGTTCGACTTCAAGATCACCTATCGACCAGGGGCTCAAAACGGAAAGGCTGACGCGCTAACGAGAAGAGAAGGGAAGATGAGCCGCGCGAAGGAAGATCCGAATATGTTTCAGAAGGTGTTGACCGAGCGGATAGTAGACGCAGAGGTGTTAAAAGAGGTAGGGGTCTGCGCAGTGGAACAGGCCCCTAAGGAAGAGACTCTCTACGAGAAGGTTAAGCAGCTTAATCAGAAGCAGAAGCTCGGCAAAACCGGTTCAGGGAAGCTAATAGTGCCAGAAGAACTAATCACAGAGATTATCTAGCTGGTCTACGGCTCTATAGATGTTGGCTACGCCGGAGCGAAGAAAACGATGCAGGCAGTAAGAACGATCTACTGGTTTCCACGAATCTACGAGCGGATCCACCGATTTATCGCCAACTGCTACGCGTGCCGATCGGCGAAGCCGCGTTACGGCCTTCCAGCAGGCTTATTGAAGCCACTGCCGATCCCCGAGAAACCGTAGCAACACATTACGATAGACTTCGTAACCGGCCTGCCGGAATCCGACGAATATAACGCTACGCTTAACGTAGTGGATCGGCTAAGTAAAGAACGGCACTTTATCCCCTGCCGAGCAAGAGACGAAGGAACCACTGCGGAAGAGACCGCACGGATGTTAATTCAATACGTGTAGAAGCACTATAGCCTGCCGGACACTATTACTACGGATAGGGGTCCTTAATTCACTGCCGACGTGTAGAAAGCTATCAACCAAGCTCTCGGAATTTAGGGAAAGCTCAGCACCGCCGCTTACCCTCAAACTGACGGTCAGTCTAAAGTGGCTAATCGCGAGATAGAGCGATATCTGCGAACCTTCTGCGGCCACTATTAAGAAAAGTGGGTAGAGGTGCTGCCAATGGCCGAATTCTGCGCCAATTCAGCACAGTCAGAAGCGACGTCGCTGGCGCCGTTCGAGATAACACACGGTTATCTTCCGAGGCTGAGTTTCCATCCGCTAAGCGACGCTGATTCGCTAGAGCTTTCTACGTCGTCAAAGAGAGTCGCCGCCGCGGCGGCAGAAGCGCTACGATCTCAGATGGAAGAAGCTATCAAGGTGGCGAGAGACGCGATGGAATCAGCTTAGAAGAAGATAGTAACTCGAACTAATAGGAGCCGGTCGCCAATAGAATTCGAAGAAGGTCAAAAGGTATAGCTCAATACGCGAAACCTAAGGCTGAAAGGAAACGCGAAGCTTGTTGCGGTGGTGGAAAGAGGTGGGACAGATTGATAGGGTGGACCCTGGATTTCGGCTCGGCCCGTCCGGGCCGAGCCGGGCCTTGGCACACCACCCTCCATCAAGGCCCACCGCCACCACCACATAGGTTCTTTTCCCTCCTCAGTTCGAGATATAGTTATCAAAAAGGCCGTATTGAATCATATCTGCGTGCCCGGATCATTATATCTCGAACTTACTCTCCACACCAACCCCGCGCTGCGCGAAAGGGTCCGTCGAACCATCCGGAAACCCGAATAACGCACGCGCACTACACACACACCAACAACAACCAACCCTAGGCACCGTAAGAAGATGGAAGACTTCTCAGCGGTACAGAGCGGCGTTACAGGCTGCAGCAGAAGCAGAAAAGGAAAGACTAACAGAGCAAGCAGACGCTCCAGCGTAGTTGAAGATAAGGTCGTTATTAGAGGTTTTACAGCTAAAGAGACCGCAGAGATTAAGGAACGAATAAAGGAATACAAGAAGATCTACGACTGCACGATCGAGGAACTGGAAGACTATGTAAACGAGAACGGGATAGGGAAGGTCTACGACAGTATAGACCTTATTAAGACGCTGTTCTACAGGACACTGGAAGAAAACAGACAGCTAAGAGAGGAAGTAGAGACGGTAAGGGCCGAGAAGGAATCGGCAGAGACTATCGTCGAAGTGTTAGAACACCAAGCGGCGAATCGAATGGCGCAGCTAAAGGCGCTAAAGGATTAACTAGCTAATATAGAAGCAGCGAGATCGTCGCCGCCACCGCAGCGAGAAACCTAAGTGGAAACCACCTCGCCGGCGGCCTACAGTTAAGGTGGCACGTTAATGACGTTATTACTGGATCCACCGGTTTTCGGTAGCGGAGACTCTAAAGCGTAGGAGGCGTTCAAGAAGAAGATCAAGAATAAGATAAACCGCGATTACGCATCAAGCAGCGAAGAAGACAGATTGGCCTATTTAGAGGCGCGACTAGAAGGTGAAGCTTTTTCGTTAGTAGCGGACCTAGAAGAGGTAACCGCCGAAGAAGCGATCAAAGCGTTAGATCAACGCTTCGGAGACCTATTCCGAAAGAAGACAGCCCGTAAGCAGCTGGATAAGATCAACCAGAACCGGCAGACGTTTAAGGAATTCTCCGGTTTGTTCAGAAAACATGCGATCAGGGCCCGAGTGGCGGAAGATGAGCAGCTCCACCTATTAAGGCAGAAGCTGAGTCCTGAGCTGGCCGCCGCTATGGCGTCTGTAGAAGACGAAGGCCTTAAGAGCTTCGTGCACCAAGCGAGAGTAACCGCAAGAAACTTGAGCGCTTACGCGAAATCACGCGAATCGAACCAAAAGCCGCTAATAACGCAGACCACACGACCCCCTGCGCCTTTCCGGAGAGCGCCACAGCAGCCACCTTATCAGTCTCAGCGCTCGTCGTTCGTCCCTACCTGCTACGCGTGTAGCAAGCCTGGCCACATCGCTACGAGATGCCAAGCATCGGACAAGCAGAAGCAGGAATATCGAGCAACGAAGCAGCCGCCGCCGAGAAAGACTATTCAAGCCATCGAACCGGTTCCGAACGACACGGACAGCGTAGACAGCGGGGTGCAGTTGAGAATTATAGGAAAAGACCAGCTAGAAGGATAGGCCCCCTATCCAGCATTAACAATAGGGCACCGAATTGGAGCGAATCGACACAAGAAGAAAGCATCAACAGCTGCAGCGATCCGCTCTCGGCAGCCGTAGAAGCGAACACAGAAACAGCGATTATCCTTCCTATCGAGATCCACCCTGTTAAGAAGCCGCGCAAACCACTCCAGCTAAAAGCTTTCATCGACACCGGAGCTCTTATCGGCGCGGCGATTCACTACCGACTGGTCCAGAAGCTGATGAATAGATACGGCTATCCAGTGGAACTGGCGTCGCCGACGCGGATTTCGGCATACAACGGACAAGACACGGAAAGTGTTACGCACTACGTGCCGCTAAAGACCACCTTGGCCGGTCGCACTACGGAAGCGACGTTCCGAATTATGGATATCGGAAGATTTGACATTATTATAGGGCAGAAATGGATAAAGAACCAGAAAGCTATCGTTGACGTAGATGAAGGAACTATTAGGTTCAAAACCCCGGGTGGCGGAGCAGGGACTATCGGAAAGGTCGCCACCGTCGCCGCCAAGCCGAAAGCTACGGAGTCTGCGAAAGAGGCTCCGTCCGATCGTTACGAACCCCCGGTTACCATCGGGATAATAAGTTCAGAAGCTATAACGACCCTTGCGAAGTCGCCGGACAATAAGATTTACGCCATCTCGATAAAAGACATCGAAGACTACAGGAAGATAATGGCGGAAGAAGAAGTGGATCCGCTAGAGGTGCTACCGAAAGAACTCTATAGTTACGCTGACGTTTTCTCGAAGGCCGACTCCAACCTCCTGCCGCTCCATCGACCGGAATATAACAACAAGATCCGACTGAAAGAGGGAGCTACGCTGCTAAGAACCGAGCCCCTAAGACGACTGTCGCCGGCAGAACTGGACCAGGTAGAGGTGTTCGTTCGCGAAAATCTGGCGAAGAAGTTCATTACGCCGAGCTCCGCGGAATATGCGTCACCAATTCTTTTCGTAAGAAAACCAGGGGGTGGTCTGCGACTCTGCGTAGACTATCGAGGCCTTAACGAGGTCACTAAGAGAGACGTCTATCCACTGCCGCTGATAGATAAGACTATACAGCGCGTAGCGAAGGCTAAGTGGTTCAGCAAGCTGGACATCCGCCAAGCGTTCCATCGATTAAGGAACGAGGAAGGGCAAACGGAAGATCTTACGACGTTCGCGACGCGTATAGGCAATTTCAAGTAGTTGGTAATGCCTTTCGGACTCACCAACGCGCTGGCGGTGTAGCAACGCTTTATAAACTACACTTTTATAGACATGCTAGAGCGATTCGTGTCTATTTATTTGGACGACATCCTTATCTATACCGATAGAACGAGAGAGCAACACACGGACCACATCGAGAGAGTGTTGAAAAGGCTCCGCGAGGTCGGATTGAACGCGGACACGAAGAAGAGCGAGTTCTATTAAACAGAGGTCAAATATCTCGGTCTTATAGTCGGAAGAGATGGAATTCGTATAGACCCCTTAAAGGTCGCCGCCGTCGCGGAGTAGAAGCAGCCGAAATCCGGAAACACTACGCAAATCAGAGCGTTTCTTGGCTTCTGCAGCTACTATCGACGGTTTATTAAGGACTTTAGCAAGATAGCGAGACCCCTGAACGAGGCGCTGAAGAAAGAGGCCGCAGGCCTATAGAATAAGAGGTGCACGGAAGCCTTCGTACGGCTGAAAGAAGCAATGGCCTCTGCACCAGTGCTGGCGCATTTCCGGCCAGAAAAGACGATCTACGTAGAAACGGACGCTTCCGACACGGTAACGGCCGGAGTCCTTTCTTAATATAGCGACGACGAAACCCTCCATCCGGTCGCTTTCTTCAGCAAGTTAATAAGCGAAGCTAAGCGGAACTACGCTATCTACGATAAGGAACTGCTGGCGATCATTCAGGCTTTCGAGGAGTGGAAGCCGGAGCTTATAGCCGGAAAGAGCACGGTCCAGGTCCTTACGGACTACTAATCGCTGACCTACTTTATGAAGACGCAGAAGCTCTTACGACGTTAGGCACGGTAGGCTGCCTATTTATTAGGGTTCGACTTTAAGATTACATATCGACCAGGAGCTCAAAACGGAAAGGCTAACGCGCTGACGCGAAGAGAAGGGAAGACGAGCTGCGCGAAGGAAGACCCTAACATGTTCCAGAAGGTGTTGACCGAGCGAATAGTAGACGCAGAGGTGTTAAAAGAGGTAGGGGTCTGCGCGGTGGAACAGGCCCCTAAGAAAGAAACTCTCTACGAAAAGGTAAAACAGCTCAATCAACAGCAGAAGCTCGGCAAGACCAGTTCAGGGAAGACGATAGTTCCGGAAGAACTAATTACGGAAGTCATCCAGCTGGTCTATAGCTGCATAGACGTTGGTTACGCCGGCTCAAAGAAGACGATAGAAGCTATAAAGACGGTCTACTGGTTTCCACGGATCTACGAACGGATCCATCGATTTATCGCCAATTGCTACGTATGCAGAGCTGCGAAGCCACGCTACGGCCTTCCGGCAGGCTTATTGAAGCCGCTTCCGATCCCCGAGAAGCCGTAGCAGCACATTACGATGGATTTCGTAACCGGCCTGCCAAATTCCGATGGATACGATGCCACCCTAAACGTAGTAGATAGGCTGAGCAAGGAGCGCCACTTCATCCCCTGCAGAGCGAGAAACGAAGGAACTACCGCAGAAGAGACCGCACAAATGTTAATCCAATACGTGTAGAAGCACTATAGCCTACCGGACACTATCACCACGGATAGGGGTCCTCAATTCACCGCCGACGTATGGAAATCCGTCAACTAAGCTCTCGGAATTCGTAGAAAGCTCAGTACAGCCGCTTACCTGCAGACCGACGGTCAGTCTAAAGTGATCCGGGCACGCAGATATGATTCAATACGGCCTTTTTGATAACTATATCTCGAACTGAAGAGGGAAAGGAATCTATGTGGTGGTGGTAGTGGGCTTTGATAGTGGTAGTGCCAAGGCCCGGCTCGGCCCGGACGGGCCGAGCCGAAATTCCAGGGTCCACCCTATCAATCTGTCCTACCTCTTTCTACCACTGCAACACTACCCCCCTCCCTTACCAGCGGTCGCCCTCGACCGCTTAGTTACCTCATCCATCCGAAAATGTCCACTTTTTTTTTTTTTTTTTTTGATTCGCCGCCTCTTTTCTCGAAAACTCCTTTTAACGTCGACGTTACCTCTTCCGTCTTCTATCAAAAACAATGTCCTCTTCGTCTCTTTCTTAACTTCTTACGTTATCTGCATCCGAAGTCCTTCACTTAGCGTTTATGTGATCGACGCTATCTGATCTGTGCTATCTGATCTGAGCCGTGGGTTATCTGAGCTGCGGCGTAGGTGGTCTGTGCGCTGCTTCGGAGGTCTATATAGATCCGTCTACGGCTCCGTTTCTTCTTCTTTTCTTCCTCTACCGGAGTTAGCACTCTATCGCAGGGGGGGGGGCGGCGGCGCTGGCACGCTACGGCGTGCGCAGCCCACTGTCCCTCTACGATCTGAGCAGCGATCGTTTTCATCGGCTTCTGCGCCGGTAGAGCGGACGCTGCTTTCTTCGTTTGGCTTCAGAGCCATTCCGGCTTCGGCTTCTTCGGGTTCTGCATGTAGAAGTCTCTCAGCAGCTCCGCCGAATTTCGCAGGTTTTCGACCGGATACTATTTATAGTCTTCCGGCCACCCCTTCTACGAGATCCTCGCTTCGATGGACCCCCTTATCTTCTTTACGTCTACTACATCTTCTACCTCCCACTCTTCTTTATTACCGCCTATCTCAACTGGTAGGGGTTCAGCGAACCCCTGTTCCGGAAGGCCGTCCTTAGGGTCTAGGCTTAGCAGATCAAAATGGAAAACATCGTAGATCCGGAACGCCTTTGGCAGCTCGAGTCGATAGGTCACCGGCGACCTCTTTTCTATTATCTTAAACGGACCTACGTAACGTGGGTTGAGCTTCGCGTTCCCTTTTAGCCTTAGGTTCCGCGTGTTGAGCTATACCTTTTGGCCTTCCTCGAATTCCGTTAGTGACCGCTTTCTATTAGCTCGAGTTACCATCTTCTTCTGAGCCGATTCCATCGCTTCTTTCGCCACTTTAATAGCTTCTTCCATCTGAGATCGTAGCGCTTCTGCCGCCGCGGCGGCGACTCTCTTCGACGACGTAGCGGGGGTAATTGAAAGCTCCGGCGAGCCGGCGTCGCTTGGCGGCTGGAAGCTTATCCTCGGAAGATAGCTATGCGTTATCTCGAACGGCGCCAGCGAGGTTGCTTCGGACAGTGACGAGTTAGCGCAGAATTCGGCTATCGGCAACACCTTAACCCAATCTTCTTGATGACGGCCGCAGAAGGTTCGTAGATATCGCTCCATCTCTCGGTTAGCCACTTTAGACTGACCGTCGGTCTGTGGATAAGCGGCTGTGCTGAGCTTTCCACGAATTCCGAGAGCTTGGTTAATGGATTTCCATACGTCGGCGGTGAATTAAGGACCCCTATCCGTAGTGATAGTGTCTGGTAGGCTATGGTGCTTCTACACGTGTTGGATTAACATCCGTGCTGTCTCTTCCGCGGTGGTTCCTTTATCTCTCGCTCGGCAGGGGATAAAGTGGCGTTCTTTGCTCAATCGGTCCACCACGTTTAGCGTAGCGTCGTATCTATCGGATTCCGGCAGGCCGGTTACGAAGTCCATCGTAATATGTTGCTATGGTTTCTCGGGGATCGGAAGTGGCTTTAGCAGACCGGCCAGAAGACCGTGACGTAGCTTCGCGGCTCTGCACGCGTAGCAGTTGGCGATAAACCGGTAAATCCGCTCGTAGATCCGCGGAAACCAGTAGGTCGTTCTTATTGCCTATATCGTTTTCTTCGCGCCTGCGTGGCCTATATCCACGGAGCTATGGACCAGCTGGATGACTTCTGTGATTAGTTCTTCCGGAACTATTATCTTCCCTGAACCGGTTTTGCCGAGCTTCTGCTTCTGATTGAGCTGCTTGACCTTCTTATAGAGAGTCTCTTCCTTAGGGGCCGGTTCCACTGCGCAGACCCCTACCTCTTTTAACACCTCTGCGTCTACTATCCGCTCGGTCAACACCTTCTGAAACATGTTCGGATCTTCCTTCGCGCGGCTCGTCTTCCCTTCTCTTCTCGTCAGCGCGTTAGCCTTGCCGTTTTGAGCCCCTAGTCGATAGGTAACCTTGAAGTCGAACCCTAATAGGTAGGCGGCCCACTGTGCTTAACGTCGTAAGAGCTTCTGCGTCTTTATGAAATAGGTTAGCGACTGGTGGTCCGTGAGAACCTGGACCGTGCTCTTTCCAGCTATAAGCTCCGGCTTCCACTCCTCGAAAGCCTGAATGATCGCCAACAGCTCCTTATCGTAGATCGCGTAGTTCCGCTTAGCTTCCGTTATGGATTTGCTAAAGAAAGCCACTGGATGGAGGGTTTCGTCATTACTATATTAAGAAAGGACCCCTGCCGTGGCTGTGTCGGAAGCGTCCGTTTCCACGTAGATCGTCTTTTCTGGCCGGAAGTGCGCCAGCACTAGTGCAGAGGCCACTGCTTCTTTTAGCCGGTTAAAGGCTTCCGTGCACCTCTTATTCTATAGGCCAGCAGCCTCTTTCTTTAGCGCCTCGTTCAGGGGTCTCGCTATCTTGCTGAAGTCCTTAATAAACCGTCGATAATAGCTGCAGAATCCGAGAAACGCTCTGATTTGCGTAGTGTTTCCGGATTTCGGCTGCTTCCATTCCGCTACGGCGGCGACCTTTAAGGGGTCCATCCGAATTCCATCTCTTCCGACGATAAGGCCGAGATATTTGACCTCGGTCTGATAGAACTCGCTCTTCTTCGTGTCCGCGTTCAATCCGACCTTGCGGAGCCTCTTCAACACTCTCTCGATGTGGTCCGTGTGTTGCTCTCTCGTCCCGTCCGTGTAGATAAGAATATCGTCCAAATAGATAGACACGAACCGCTCTAGCATGTCCATAAAGGAGTGGTTCATAAAGCGTTGCTACACCGCCGGCGCGTTGGTGAGTCCGAACGGCATTACCAGCTACTTAAAATTGCCTATACGCGTAGCGAACGTCGTAAGATCTTCCGTCTGTCCTTCCTTATTTCTTAACCGATGGAACGCCTGGCGGATGTCCAGCTTGCTGAACTACTTAGCCTTCGCCACTCTTTGGATGGTCTCGTCGATCAACGGCAGTGGGTATACGTCTCTTTTGGTAACCTTATTAAGGCCTCGATAGTCCACGCAGAGTCGCAGCCCACCCCCTGGTTTCCGTACGAAAAGGATCGGTAACGCATACTCGGCTGAACTCGGCGTAATAAACTTCTTTGCCAAATTTTCGCGAACAAACACCTCTACTTAGTCCAGTTCGGCCGGTGACAGTCTTCTTAGGGGCTCTGTTCTTGGCAGCGTAGCTCCCTCTTTTAGTCGGATCTTGTTGTTATATTCCGGTCGATAGAGCGGCAGGAGGTTGGAGTCGGCTTTTGAGAACACGTCAGCGTAATCGTAGAGCTCCGCCGGTAGCACCTCCAGCGGGTCCACTTCTTCTTCCGCCATTATCTTCCGGTGGTCTTCGATGTCTTTTATCGAGATGGCGTAGATCTCATTATCCGGCGACTTCGCGAGGGTCGTTATGGCTTCCGAACTCATTATTCCGACGGTGACCAGGGGTTCGGAACGGTCGGACGGAGTTACATTGGCAGCCGCGGCTCTCGATTCGGTGGTGACGGCGCTGTCACCTCGGGTTTTGAATCTGATCGTCCCTTTATCTACGTCGACGACAGCTTTCTGGTTCTTCATTCATTTCTGCCCTATAATAATGTCAAATCTTCCGATATCCATAATTCGGAACGTCGCTTCCGTGGTGCGACCAGCCAAGGTGGTCCTTAGTGGCACATAGTGCGTAACACTCTCTGTGTCTTGTCCGTTATATGCCGAAATCCGCGTCGGCGACGCTAGTTCCACCAGATAGCCGTATCTATTTATCAGCTTCTGAACTAGCCGGTAGTGGATCGCTGCGCCGATGAGAGCTCCAGTATCGATAAAAGCTTTCAGCTGAAGTGGTTTGCTCGATCCGTCAAGGGGGTGGACAGTGATTGGAAGGATAATAGCTGTTTCCGTGTTCACTTCCACCGCTGCCGAGAGCGGATCGCTGCAGCTATTAATGCTCTCTTTCGTCGACGTAGTTCGTGTTGATGCCCTGTTGTCCATGCTGGATAGGGGGCCTATCCGTCCAGCTGGTCTTTTCCCATAATCCTTAACTGCACCCTACCGTTACTGTCAGTATCGTTCGGAGCCGGCTCTATAGCTTGTATAGTCTTCCTCGGTGGTTTCTGCAGCTGCGGCTGCCTTATAACACGATAGTCCTGCTTCTGCTTATCCGATGCTTGGCATCTCGTAGCGATGTAACCAGGCTTGCCACACGCGAAACAGGTGGGGACGAACGACGAGCGCTGCGACTAATAAGGTGGCTGCTGTGGCGCTCTCCGGAAAGGCGCAGGGGGTCGTGTGGTCTGCGTTATTAACTGCTTCTGGTTCGATTCGCGCGATTTCGCGTAAGCGCTCAAGTTTCTCGCGGTGACTCTCGCTTGGTGCACGAAGCTCTCAAGGTCTTCGTCTTCTACAGACGCTATAGCGGCGGCCAGCTCAGGGCTCAGCTTCTGTCTCAGTAAGTGCAGCTGCTCGTCTTCTGCCACTCTGGCCCTAATAGCATGCTTTCTGAATAGCCTGTAGAATTCTTCAAACGTCTGCCGGTTCTGATTGATCTTATCCAGCTGCTTACGGGCTGTCTTCTTTCGGAATGGGTCTCCGAAGCGCTGGTCCAGCGCTTTGATCGCTTCCTTAGCGGTCACTTCTTCTAGGTCCGCTACCAGCGAAAAAGCTTTACCTTCTAGTCGCGCCTCTAAATAGGCTAATCTGTCTTCTTCGCTGCTTAATGCGTAATCGCGGTTCATCTTATTCTTAATCTTCTTCTTAAACGCCTCCTACGCTTCGGAGTCTCCGCTACCGAAAACCGGTGGATCCGGTAATGACGTTATCAACGTGCCACCTTGACTGTAGGCCGCCGGCGAGGTGGTTTCCACTTGGGTTTCTCGCTGCGGTGGCGGCGACGATCTCGCTGCTTCCATATTAGCTAGTTAATCCTTTAGCGCCTTCAGCTGCGCCATTCGATTCGCCGCTTGGTGTTCTAACACTTCGACGATAGTCTCTGCCGATTCCTTCTCGGCCCTTACTGTCTCTACTTCCTCTCTTAGCTGTCTGTTTTCTTCTAGTGTCCTGTAGAACAGCGTCTCAATAAGGTCTATACCGTCGTAGACCTTCCCTATTCCGTTCTCGTTTACGTAGTCTTCCAGCTCCTCGATCGTGCAGTCGTAGATCTTCTTGTATTCCTTTATTCGTTCCTTAATCTCTGCGGTCTCTTTAGCTGTAAAACCTCTAATAACGACCTTATCTTCAACTACGCTGGAGCGTCTGCTTGCTCTGTTAGTCTTTCCTTTTCTGCTTCTGCTGCGGCCTGTAACGCCGCTCTCTACCGCTGAGAAGTCTTCCATCTTCTTACGGTGCCTAGGGTTGGTTGTTGTTGGTGGGTGCGCGTGCGTTATTCGGGTTTCCGGATAGTTCAACGGGCCCTTTCGCGCAGCGCGGGGTTGTGGAGAGTGAGTTCGAGATATAATGATCCGGGCACGCAGATATGATTCAATACGGCCTTTTTGATAACTATATCTCGAACTGAAGAGGGAAAGGAATCTATGTGGTGGTAGTGGTGGGCTTTGATGGTGGTAGTGCCAAGGCCCGGCTCGGCCCGGACGGGCCGAGCCGAAATTCCAGGGTCCACCCCATCAATCTGTCCCACCTCTTTCTACCACCGCAACATAAAGTGGCTAACCGAGAGATAGAGCGATATCTGCGAACCTTCTGCGGCCATTATCAAGAAGATTGGGTTAAGGTGTTGCCGATAGCCGAATTCTGCGCCAACTCGTTACCGTCCGAAACAACCTCGCTGGCGCCGTTCGAGATAACGCATAGCTATCTTCCGAGGATAAGCTTCCAGCCGCTAAGCGACGCCGGCTCGCCGGAGTTTTCTACTACCGCTACGTCGTCGAAGAGAGTCGCCGCCGCGACGGCAGAAGCGCTCCGATCTTAGATAGAAGAAGCGGTCAAAGTGGCGAAAGAAGCGATAGAATCGGCTCAGAAGAAGATAGTGAATCGAGCTAATAGAAAGAGGTCACCGATGGAATTCGAGGAAGGCCAAAAGGTATAGCTTAACACGCGGAACTTAAGGCTAAAGGGGAACGCGAAGCTCAACCTACGCTACGTAGGTCCATTCAAGATAATAGAAAAGAGGTCGCCGGCGACCTATCGACTCGAGCTGCCGAAGGCGTTCCGGATCTACGATGTTTTCCATTTAGATCTGCTAAGCCTGGACCCTAAGGACGGCCTTCCGGAACAGGGGTTCGCTGAACCCCTACCAGTTAAGATAGACGGTAATAAAGAAGAGTGGGAGGTAGAAGATATAGTGGACGTAAAGAAGATAAGGGGGTCCATCAAAGCGAGGATCTCGTAGAAGGGGTGGCCAGAAGACTATAAATGGTATCCAGTCGAAAACCTGCGAAATTCGGCGGAGCTGCTAAGAGACTTCCACGCGCAGAACCCGAAAAAGCCGAAGCCGGAATGGCTCTGAAGACTCCTTCCGGAAAGAAGAAGACGAAAGCCACGTCCGCTCCACCGGCGCGGAAGCCGATGAAAACGATCGTGTTTCGGGAAGTGATTGCTTTAGGCACCACTACGCGGCCGGCGGCGCCGCCGACCGCGTAGTAGGTAAAGGCTTTGGTGGAAGAGAAAAAGAAGAAGAAACGACGCTGCGGACGGATCTATATGGACCTCCAAAGCAGCGCACAGACCACCCAGACCGCAGCTCAGAAGACCCATAGCTCAAATCAGATGGCACGGATCAGGCGCACCGATCACATAAACGTCAAGTGAAGGACTTCGGATGCAGATAACGTAAGAAGAGAGATAAAGAGGACATTGTTTTTGGTAAAAGACGGAAGAGGTAACGTTAACGTTAAAAGAAATTTTCGAGAAAGAGACGACGAATCAAAAAAAAAAAAAAAACAGTGGAGGTTTCTAGGATGGACGGGATAACTAAGCGGTCGAGGGCGACCGCTAGTAAGGGAGGGGGGTAGTGTTGCGGCGGTGGAAAGAGGTAGGACAGATTGATAGGGTGGACCCTGGATTTCGGCTCGGCCCGGTCGGGCCGAGCCGGGCCTTGGCACCACCACTATCAAAGCCTACCACCACCACCACATAGATTCCTTTCCCTCCTCAGTTCGAGATATAGTTATCAAAAAGGCCGTATTGAATTATATCTGCGTGCCCGGATCAGATAACGCCACTGCCGGACCTACCTGCTTTCGGTAGCGGAGACCCTAAAGCGTAGGAGGCGTTTAAGAAGAAGATTAAGAATAAGATAAGCTGCGACTATGCATCGAGCAGCGAAGGAGACAGACTAGCCTATCTAGAGGCGCGACTAGAAGGCGAAGCGTTCTTACTAGTGTCGGACCTAGAAGAAGTGACTGCCGACGAAGCTATTAAAGCGCTGGATCAGCGTTTCGGAGACCCCTTCCGGAAGAAGACAGCCCGCAAACAACTGGACAAGATCAGTCAGAATCGGCTAACATTTAAAGAATTTTACAGGCTGTTTAGGAAATACGCTATTAGAGCGAGAGTAGCTAAGGATGAGCAGCTACACCTACTAAGACAGAAACTGAGCCCTAAGCTCGCTGCGGCTATAGCGTCTGTAGAAGACGAAGACCTTAAGAGTGATCCGGGCACGCAGATATGATTCAATACGGCCTTTTTGATAACTATATCTCGAACTAAGGAGGGAAAGGAACCTATGTGGTGGTGGTGGTGGGCTTTGATGGAGGGTGGTGTGCCAAGGCCCGGCTCGGCTCAGACGGGCCGAGCCGAAATCCAGGGTCCACCCTATCAATCTGTCCCACCTCTTTCCACCGCCGCAACACTACCCCCCTCCCTCACCAGCGGTCGCCCTCGACCGCTTAGTCACTCCATCTATCCGGAAATCTCCACTTTTTTTTTTTTTCGTCGTTTCCTTCTCGAAAATCCCCTCCGACGCCGGCGTTGCGTCTTCTATCTTCCATTACAACTGGCGTTCTTTTCGTCGCTTTTTCCATTTTTTACATCGTCGGCATTTGAAGTCCTTCACCTGTTGTTTATGTGATCGACGCCATCTGATCTGATCCATAGGTTACCTGAGCTGCGGCGTAGCTAGTCTGTGCGTCGTCTCGGAGGTCTATATAGATCCGTCTGCAGCGTCGTTTCTTCTTCTTTTTTTTTTCTCGTCTACTAAAGCCTTTACACACCGCAGGGGCGGCGGCGCTGGCACGCTACGGCGTCGGCGGGCTTCCTGCCGCACTGCCGATAGGTGGTGGCTGCGTCGAAGACCTCCCCGAAGGCGACCAACACGATCGCCTTTATCGGCTTCCGCGTCGGTGGAGCGGACGTAGCTTTCTTCGTTTTCTTCCAGAAGGATCGGCTTTAGAGCCATTCCGGCTTCAGCTTCTTCAGGTTCCGCGCGTAAAAATCTCTTAGCAGCTCCGCCGAGTTCCGCAGGTTCTCGACCGGATACTATTCGTAGTCTTCCGGCCACTCCTTCTACGAGATCCTTGCTTTGATGGACCCCCTTATCTTCTTTACGTCCATTACGTCTTTAACCTCCTACTCTTCTTCTTTACCGTCTATCTCGATCGGCAGGGGTTCGGCGAACCCCTGTTCCGGAAGGCCGTCCTTAGGGTCCAGGCTTAGCAGATCTAAATAGAAAACGTCGTAGATCCTGAACGCCTTCGGCAGCTCGAGCCGATAAGTCACCGGCGATTTCTTTTCCACTATCGTAAACGGACCTACGTAGCGTAGATTGAGCTTGGCGTTCCCTTTTAGCCTCAGGTTCCGCGTGTTAAGCCAGACCTTTTGACCTTCCTCGAATTCTGTCGGTGACCGCGTCTTATTAGCTCGAGTTACTATCTTCTTCTGAGCTAATTCCATCGCATCTTTCGCTACTTTGATCGCTTCTTCTATCTAAGATCGGAGCGCTTCCGCTGCTGCAGCGGCGACTCTCTTTAACGACGTAGTAGTAGTAGAAAGCTCCGGCGAGCCGGTGTCGCTTAGTGGCTGAAAGCTTATCCTCGGAAGATAGCTATGCGTTATCTCGAACGGCGCCAGCGACGTTGCTTCTGACTGTGCTAAGTTCGCGCAGAATTCGGCCATTGGCAGCATCTTAACCCACTTTTCTTGATAATAGCCGCAGAAGGTTCGCAGATATCGCTCTATCTCGCAATTAGCCACTTCAGACTGACTGTCGGTCTGCGGGTAAGCAGCTGTGCTGAGCTTTCTACGAATTCCGAGAGCTTAATTGATAGCTTTCTATACGTCGGTAGTGAATTAAGGACCCCTATCCGTAGTAATAGTATCCGGCAGGCTATAGTGCTTCCAAACGTGTCTAATCAGCATCCGCGCGGTCTCTTCCGCAGTCGTTCCTTCGTCTCTGGCTCAGCAAGGGATAAAGTAGCGCTCTTTGCTTAGCCGGTCCACTACGTTCAGCGTAGCGTTATATCTATCGGCTTCCGGCAGGCCGGTTACGAAATCCATTGTAATGTGTTGCTACGGTTTCTCGGGGATCGGAAGTGGCTTTAGTAGACCCGCTGGAAGACCGTAACGCGGCTTCGCGGCTCGGCATACGTAGCAATTGGCGATAAACCGGTGGATTCGCTCGTAGATTCGTAGAAACCAGTATATCGTCCTTATAGCTTCTATCGTTTTCTTTGATCCTGCGTAACCAACGTCCTTAGAGCTATGGACTAGTTGGATAACCTCCGTAACCAGTTCTTCCGGAACTGTCAGCTTCCCTAAACCGGTTCTGCCGAGTTTCTGTTGCTAGTTAAGCTGCTCCACCTTTTCGTAGAGAGTCTTTTCTTCAATCGGCGGCTCTATTGGTTCCGGTTCGGTCTGCGGTTCCGCTGCGCAGATCCCTGCTTCCCTTAACACCTCGGCGTCTACTATCCATTCGGTCAGCACCTTCTGAAACATGTTCGGATCTTCCTTCGCGCGGCTCGTCTTCCCTTCTCTTCGCGTTAGCGCGTTAGCTTTTCCGTTTTGAGCCCCTAGTCGATAGGTAATCTTAAAATCGAACCCTGATAAGTAGGCGGCCTACCGTACTTGACGCCGTAAGAGCTTCTGCGTCTTTATAAAGTAGGTCAGCGACTGGTGGTCTGTAAGGACTTGGACCGTGCTCTTTCCAGCTATAAGCTCCGGTTTCCACTCCTCGAAAGCCTGAATAATCGCTAGCAGCTCCTTATCGTAGATGGCGTAGTTCCGTTTGGCTTCCGTTATAGATTTGCTGAAGAAGGCTACTAGGTAAAGGGTCTCGCTATCGTTAGCGTATTGAGAAAGGACCCCTGCCGTTACTGTATCGGAAGCGTCCGTTTCTACGTAGATCGTCTTTTCCGGCCGGAAGTGCGCTAGAACCGGCGCCGAGGCCACTGCTTCTTTCAGCCGGTTAAAGGCCTCTGTGCACCTCTCAGTCTATAGGCCGGCGGCCTCTTTCTTTAACGCTTCGTTTAGGGGTCTCGCGATCTTACTGAAGTCCTTAATAAACCGTCGATAATAGCTGCAGAATCCGAGAAACGCTCTGATTTAGGTAGTGTTTCCGGATTTCGGCTGCTTCCATTCCGTTACAGCAGCGACCTTTAAGGGGTCCATCCGAATTCCATCTCTTCCGACGATTAGACCGAGATATTTGACTTCGGTCTAATAGAACTCGCTCTTTTTCGTGTCCGCGTTCAATCCGACCTCGCGGAGCCTGGTTAGCACCTTCTTAATGTGGTCCGTATACTGTTCTCTCGTTCCTTCGGTATAGATAAGGATGTCGTCCAAGTAAATAGACACGAACCGTTCCAGCATGTCTATAAAGGTGTAGTTTATAAAGCGTTGCTACACTGCCGGCGCGTTGGCAAGTCCGAAAGGCATTACCAACTACTTGAAATTGCCTATGCGCGTAGCGAACGTCGTAAGATCTTCTGTTTGTCCTTCCTCGTTTCTTAATCGATAGAACGCTTGGCAGATGTCCAGCTTGCTGAACTACTTAGCCTTTGCTACGCGCTGGATAGTCTCGTCGATCAGCGGCAGCGGGTATACGTCTCTCTTAGTGACCTCGTTAAGGCCGCGATAGTCTACGTAGAGTCGCAGACTACCCCCTAGTTTCCTTACGAAAAGAATCGGTAACGCGTATTCGGTAGAACTCGGCGTAATAAACTTCTTCGCCAGGTTTTCGCGAACAAACACCTCTACCTAGTCCAGTTCCGCCGGCGACAGTCGTCTTAGGGGCTCGGTTCTCGGCAGCGCGGCTCCTTCTTTTAGTCGGATCTTATTGTTATATTCTGGTCGATAGAGTGGCAGGAGGTTGGAGTCGGCTTTTAAGAACACGTTAGCGTAACCGTAGAGCTCGTTTGGCAGCACCTCTAGTGGATCTACTTCTTCTTCCGCCATTATCTTCCGGTAGTCTTTAATGTCTTTTATCGAGATAGCGTAAATCTCGTTGTCCGGCAACTTCGCGAGGGTCGTTATGGCTTCCAAACTTATTATTCCGACGGTAACCGGGGGTTCGGAACGATCGGACGGGGCCTCTTTGATCTTCGTAACGTTCGGTTTAGCGTTGGCCACTGTAACCGATTCGGTGTCTAATTTGATGGCGGCTAAGCCGCTGATCGGTTTTCTGAATCCGATTGTGCCTTCTCCTACGTCAATAATCGCTCCCTGGTTCTTTATCCATTTCTGCCCTATAATAATGTCAAATCTTCCGATATCTATAATTCGGAACGTCGCTTCTGTGGTGCGACCAGCCAGGGTAGTCCTTAGCGGCACGTAGTGCGTAACGCTTTCCGTGTCTTGTCCGTTGTATGCCGAAATCTTCGTCGGCGACGCCAGTTCCACTGGATAGCCGTATCCATTCGTCAGCTTCCGGACTAGTCGGTGGTGGATCGCCGCGCCGATAAGAGCTCCGGTGTCGATAAAAGCTTTTAGCTAGAGGGGTTTGCTCGATCCGTTAAGGGGGTGGACAGTAATTGGAAGGATAATAGCTGTTTCCGTGTTCACTTCCACCGCCGCCGAGAGCGGATCGCTGCAGCTATTGATGCTCTCTTTCGTCGACGTAGTTCGCGTTAATGCCCTGTTGTCTATGCTGGATAGGGGGCCTATCCGTCTAGCTGGTCTTTTCCTATAATTCTTAGCTGCACGCCGCCGTCTACGCTGTTAGCGTCGTTCGGAGCCGGCTCGATGGCTTGAATAGTCTTTCTCGGCGGCTGCGGCTGCTGCTGCGGCTGCTTTATAACACGATACTCCTGCTTCTGCTTATCCGATGCTTGGCAGCTCGTAGCGATGTAGCCAGGCTTTCCGCACGCGAAACAGGTAGGGACGAGCGACGGTCGCGGCACGTAAGGCGGCTAGGGGCCGCGTCGGAAGGGTGCGGGGGCTCTGGTTGTCCGCATTAGCGGCGGCGACGGCTTCTGAACCGATTCGCGTAATTTCGCGTAAGCGCTTAAGTTTCTCGCGGTAACTCTCGCTTAGTGCACGAAGCTCTTAAGGTCTTCGTCTTCTACAGACGCTATAGCGGCGGCCAGCTTAGGGCTCAGCTTCTGTCTCAGTAAGTGTAGCTGCTTATCTTCCGCTACCCTCGCTCTAATAGCATATTTTCTGAACAATCCGTAGAACTCCTCGAACGTCTGCCGATTCTGATTGATCTTGTCTAGCTGCTTACGGGCCGTCTTCTTTCGGAATGGGTCTCCGAAGCGTTGATCTAACGCTTTAATCGCTTCCTTAGCGGTCGCCTCTTCCAGGTCCGCTACTAGCGAAAAAGCTTCACCTTCTAATCGCGATTCCAAGTACGCCAATCTATCCTCTTCGCTGCTCGATGCGTAGTCGCAGCTTATCTTGTTCTTGATCTTCTTCTTAAATGCCTCCTACGCTTTAGGGTCTCCCCCGCCGAAAGCCGGTAGGTCCGGCAGTGGCGTCATCGTAGTGCCACCTTGACTATAGGCCGCCGGTGAGGCGGTCTCTGCTTGTTCTTCTCGACGCGGTGGCGGCGCCGACGACATCGCTGCTTCCGTATTAGCCAGTTGATTCTTTAGCTCTTTCAGCTGCGCTAGTCGATTCGACGCTTAGTGTTCTAATATGTCGACGATAGTCTCTGCCGATTCCTTCTCGGCCCTTACCGTCTCTACTTCCTCTCTTAGCTGTCTGTTTTCTTCTAGTGTTCTGTAGAACAGCGTCTTAATAAGGTCTATACCGTCGTAGACCTTTCCTATCCCATTCTCGTTTACGTAATCTTCCAGTTCCTCGATCGTGCAGTCGTAGATCTTCCTATGTTCGCTTATTCGTTCCTTGATCTCTGCGGTCTCTTCCGCTGTAAAACCTCTGATAATGATCTTATCATTAATGACACTAGAGCGTCTACTCGCTCTGTTAGTCTTTCCTTTCCTACTTCTGCTGCAGCCTGTAACGCCGCTCTCTACCGCTAAGAAGCCTTCCATCTTCTTACGGTGCCTTGGGGGGGGTTGTTGGTGTGTTGGTGGGTGCGCGTGCGTTATTCGGGTTTCCGGATAGTTCAACGGGCCCTTTCGCGCAGCGCGGGGTTGTGGAGAGTGAGTTCGAGATATAATGATCCGGGCACGCAGATATGATTCAATACGGCCTTTTTGATAACTATATCTCGAACTAAGGAGGGAAAGGAACCTATGTGGTAGTGGTAGTGGGCTTTGATAGAGGGTAGTGTGCCAAGGCCCGGCTCGGCTCGGACGGGCCGAGCCGAAATCCAGGGTCCACCCCATCAATCTGTCCCACCTCTTTCCACCGCCGCAACAAAGAGCTTCGTGCACCAAGCGAGAGTAACCGCGAGAAACTTAAGCGCTTACGCGAAATTACGCGAATCGAACCAGAAGCCGTTGATAACGCAGGCTACACGACCCCCTGCGCCTTTCCGGAGAGCGCTACAGCAGCCACCTTATCAGTCACAGTGTTCGTCGTTCGTCCCTACCTGCTACGCGTGCGGAAAGCCCGGCCACATCGCTACGAGATGCCCAGCAACGGCCTAGCAGAAGCAGGAGTATCGTGTTATAAAGCAGCAGCAGCCGCAGCCACCGAGAAAGACTATACAAGCTATAGAGCCGGCTCCGAACGACACCGAGAGCGTAGACGGTAGGGTACAGTTAAGAATTATAGGAAAAGACTAGCTAGATAGATAGGCCCCCTATCTAGCACTGACAATAGGGCACCGCACCGGAGCGAATCGACACGAGACGAGAGCATCAACAGCTGCAGCGATCCGCTCTCGGCAGCTGTAGAAGTGAATACGGAACCGGCGATTATCCTTCCTATTACGATCTACCCTGTTAAGAAGCAACGCCCACCGCTCCAGCTGAAAGCTTTCATCGATACTGGAGCTCTTATCGGTGCAGCGATCCACTATCGGCTGGTCCGGAAGCTGACGAATAGATACGGCTATCCGGTGGAATTAGCGTCGCCGACGAAGATTTCGGCATACAACGGACAAGACACGGAAAGCGTTAAGCACTACGTGCCGCTAAAGACTACCTTGGCTGGTCGCACTACGGAAGCGACGTTCCGAATTATAGATATCGGAAGGTTTAACATTATTATAGGGCAGAAATAGATAAAGAACTGGAAAGCCATTATCGACGTAGATAAAGGAACGATCAGATTCAAAACCCAGGGTAACAGCGCCGTTACTACCGAATCGGTCGCAGCCGCGACAGCAAGATCAGAGGCGACCAGCGGCGAAACGGCTCTGCCTACCTCTACCGAGCCTGCGCCTACGATCGGAATAATAAGCTCGGAAGCTTTATCGACCCTCGCGAAGTCACCGGCCAACGAGATTTACGCTATCTTAATACAAGACATCGAAGACCACTAGAAGATAATAGCGGAAGAAGAAATGGATCCACTAGAGGTGCTGCCAAACGAGCTCTATAGTTACGCTGACGTCTTCTTAAGAGCTAACTCCAACCTATTGCCGCTCCATCGACCGGAATATAACAACAAGCTCCGACTGAAAGAGGGGGCTACGCTGCTAAGAACCGAGCCCCTAAGACGACTGTCGCTGGCGGAACTGGACCAGGTAGAGGTGTTCGTTCGCGAAAATCTGGCGAAGAAGTTTATTACGCCGAGTTCTACCGAATATACGTTACCGATTCTTTTCGTAAAGAAACTAGGGGGTGGTCTGCGACTCTGCGTAGACTATCGAGGCCTTAATAAGGTCACTAAGAGAGACGTATACCCGCTGCTGCTGATAGACGAGACTATACAGCGCGTAGCGAAGGCTAAGTAGTTCAGCAAGCTGGATATCCGCCAAGCGTTCCATCGATTAAGGAACGAGGACGGGCAAATAGAAGATCTTATAACGTTCGCTACGCGTATAGGCAATTTTAAGTAGCTGGTAATGCCGTTCGGACTTACCAACGCGCCGGCGGTGTAGCAACGCTTTATAAACTACACCTTTATAGACATGCTAGAACGGTTTGTGTCCGTCTACTTAGACGACATCCTTATCTATACCGATAGGACGAGAGAACAGCATACGGACCACATCAAGAAGGTGCTAACTAGGCTCCGCGAGGTCGGATTAAATGCAGACACGAAGAAGAGCGAGTTCTATCAAACCGAAGTCAAATATCTCAGCCTTATCGTCGGAAGAGAAGGAATCCGGATAGACCCCTTAAAGGTCGCCGCCGTAGCGGAATGGAAGCAACCGAAATCCGGAAACACTACGTAGATCAGAGCGTTTCTCGGATTCTGCAGCTACTACCGACGGTTCATTAAAGACTTCAGCAAGATAGCGAGACCCCTGAACGAAGCACTGAAAAAAGAGGCCGCTAGACTATAGAACGAGAGGTGCACGGAGGCTTTCAACCGACTAAAAGAAGCAGTAGCTTCAGCGCCGGTTCTAGCGCACTTCCGACCGGAAAAAGCGATCTACGTAGAAACGGACGCTTCTAACACAGTAACCGCAGGGGTCCTTTCTTAATATAGCGACGACGAAACCCTCTATCTAGTGGCTTTCTTCAGCAAGTCTATTGTTGCGGCGGTGGAAAGAGGTGGGACAGATTGATGGGGTGGACCCTGGATTTTGGCTCGGCCCCTTCCGAGATTTAGGTTCCGGAACGGACCGAGCCGGGCCTTGGCACCACCACTACGAAAGCCCACTACCACCACTACATAGGTTCCTTTCCCTCCTTAGTTCGAGATATAGTTATCAAAACAGCCGTATTGAACCTTATCTGCGCGCTCGGATTATTATATCTCGAACTCACTCTCCACACACACCCTGCGCTGCGCGAAAGGGCCCGTTGAACCATCCGGACGCTCGAATAACGCACGCGCACACACCACCAACAACAACCCCCCAAGGCACTGTAAGAAGATAGAAGGCTTCTCGACGGTAGAGAGCGGCGTTACAGGCCGCAGCAGAAGCAGAAAAGGAAAGACTGATCGAGCGAGTAGGCGCTCTAGTGTAATTGATAATAAGATTATTATTAGTGGTTTTACAGCGGAAGAGACCGCAGAGATTAAGGAACGAATAAGCGAATACAAAAAGATCTACGACTGCACGATCGAGGAACTGGAAGACTATATAAACAAGAATGGAATAGGGAAGGTCTACGACGGCATAGACCTTATTGAGATGCTGTTTTATAGAACGCTAGAATAGAACAGACAACTGAGAGAAGAAACTAAAGCGGTAAGGGCCGAAAAGGAATCGGCAGAGACTATTATCGACGTGTTAGAAAACCAAGCGTCGAATCGACTGGCGCAACTAAAGGCGCTAAAGGATCAACTGGCTGATATGGAAGCAGCAAAGTCGCCGCTACCGCGTCGAGAAGAACAAGCAGAGACCGCCTTACTGGCGGCCTATAGTTAAGGTAGCACTACGATAACGCTACTACCGGACCTACCTGCCTTCGGTAGCGGAGACCCTAAAGCGTAGGAGGCGTTTAAGAAGAAGATTAAGAATAAGATAAGCTGCGATTACGTATTAGGCAGCGCCGGAGATAGATTGGCGTACCTGGAATCGCGATTAGAAGGTAAAGCTTTTTCGCTGGTGGCGGACCTGGAAGAGGTAACCGCTAAAGAAGCAATCAAAGCGCTAGATCAACGCTTCGGAGATCCATTCCGAAAGAAGACGGCCTGTAAGCAGCTAGACAAGATCAACCAGAACTGGCAGACGTTCGAGGAGTTCTACGGACTGTTCAGAAAATATGCTATTAGAGCGAGAGTGGCGGAAGATAAGCAGCTGCACTTACTAAGACAGAAACTAAGCCCTGAACTAACGACAGCTATAGCCTTAGTAGAAGACGAAGACCTTCAAAGCTTCGTGCACCAGGCGAGAGTTACCGCTAGAAACTTGAACGCGTACGGAAAACCGACGACACGTGAACTGATTCAGAAGCCGTCGCCGTCGGCGCAGCTGACGAGAGCCCCTGCGCCCTTCCGACAACGCCCCCAGCAGCTATTTAATTCACAGCGCTCGTCGTTCGTCCCTACCTGCTACGCGTATAGCAAGCCTGGCTATATCGCTACGAGATGCCAAGCATCGGATAAGCAGAAGCAGGAGTATCGTGTTATAAAGCAGCTGCAGCCGCCGAGAAAGACTATTCAAGCTATTAAACAGCCGCCGAACGATACTAACAGTATGGACGGTAGGGTGCAGTTAAGGATTATAGGAAAAGACTAGCTAGACAGATAGGCCCCCTATCCAGCAGTAACAATAGGGCACCGAATCGAAGCGAATGGCCGCGAGAAGAAAGCATTAACAGCTGCAGCGACCCGCTCTCGGCGGCGGTAGAAGTGAACACGGAAACAGCTATTATCCTTCCAATTACTGTCCACCCCCTCGACGGATCGAGCAAACCCCTTTAGCTGAAAGCCTTTATCGACACCAGAGCTCTTATCGGCGCAGCGATACACCACTAACTGGTTCAGAAACTAATAAAGGGGTACGGTTATCCAGTGGAATTGGCGTCGCCGACGAAGATTTCAGCATACAACGGACAAGACACAGAAAGCGTTATGCACTACGTGCCGCTAAAGACCACCCTAGCTGGTCGCACTACGGAAGCGACGTTCCGAATTATGGATATCGGAAGGTTTGACATTATTATAGGGCAGAAATAGATAAAGAACCAGAAAGCCATTATCGACGTAGGTAAAGGAACGATCAGATTTAAAACTCCGGGTAGCGGAGCAGGGGCTATCGGAAAGATCGCTACCGCCGCCGAGCCGAAAGCTACAGAGTCCACGAAAGAGGCTCCGTCCGACCGTTCCGAACCCCTAGTTACCGTCGGAATAATGAGTTCAGAAGCTATAACGACCCTCGCGAAGTCGCCGGACAATAAGATCTACGCTATCTCTATAAAGGACATCGAAGACTACAGGAAGATGATAGCGGAAGAAGAAGTAGATCTACTAAAGGTGCTGCCAAACGAGCTCCATAGTTACGCTAACGTCTTCTTAAAAGCCGACTCCAACCTCCTGCCGCTCTATCGACCGGAATATAACAATAAGATCTGACTAAAAGAAGGAGCCGCGCTGCCGAGAACCGAGCCCCTAAGACGCTTATCGCCGGCCGAACTGGACTAGGTAGAAGTGTTCGTTCGCGAAAATCTAGCGAAGAAGTTTATTACGCCGAGTTCTGCCAAATACGCGTTACCGATTCTTTTCGTAAGGAAACCAGGGGGTAGTCTGCGACTCTGCGTAGACTATCGAGGCCTTAACGAGGTCACCAAGCGAGACGTATATCCACTGCCGTTAATTAACGAAACTATACAGCGCGTAGCAAAGGCTAAGTGGTTCAGCAAGCTGGACATCCGCTAAGCGTTCTATCGACTAAGAAACGAAGAAGGGCAAACAGAAGACCTTACGACGTTCGCGACGCGTATAGGCAATTTCAAGTAGTTGGTAATGCCTTTCGGACTTACCAACGCGCCGGCAGTATAGCAACGCTTTATAAACTACACTTTTATAGACATGCTAGAGCGGTTCGTGTCTATCTATTTGGACGACATTCTTATCTATACGGACGGAACGAGAGATCAGTACACGGACCACATCAAGAAGGTGCTGACCAGGCTCCGCGAGGTCGGATTAAACGCGGACACGAAGAAGAGCGAGTTCTATCAGACCAAAGTCAAATATCTCGGTCTTATCGTCGGAAGAGATAGAATTCGGATAGACCCCTTAAAGGTCGCCGCCGTCGCCGAATGGAAGCAGCCGAAGTCTGGAAATACTACGTAAATCAGAGCGTTTCTCGGCTTCTGCAGCTACTATCGACGGTCTATCAAGGACTTCAGCAAGATAGCGAGACCCTTAAACGAAGCGTTAAAGAAAGAGGCCGCCGGCCTATAGAACGAGAAGTGCACGGAAGCCTTTAACCGGCTAAAAAAAGCAGTGGCCTCGGCGCCGGTTCTGGCACACTTCCGACCGGAAAGGACGATCTACGTAGAAACGGACGCTTCCGACACAGTTACGGCAGGGGTCCTTTCTCAATATAGCGACGACGAAACCCCCTATCCAGTAGCTTTCTTTAGCAAATCTATAACGGAAGCTAAAAGGAACTACGCGATCTACAATAAAGAACTGCTGGCTATTATACAGGCGTTCGAGGAGTGGAAGCCAGAGCTTATAGCCGGAAAGAGCACGGTCCAGGTCCTTACGGACCACCAGTTGCTGACCTACTTTATAAAGACGCAGAAGCTCTTACGACGTTAAGCACGGTGGGCCGCCTACTTATCAGGGTTCGATTTTAAGATCACTTATCGACTAGGGGCTCAAAACGGAAAGGCTAACGCGCTAACGAGAAGAGAAGGAAAGACCAGCCGCGCGAAAGAAGATCCGAACATGTTCCAGAGGGTATTGACCGAGCGGATAGTAGACGCAGAGGTGTTGAAAGAGGTAGGAGTCTGCGCAGTAGAACCGGCCCCTAAGGAAGAGACTCTCTACGAGAAGGTAGAGCAGCTTAATTAGAAGCAGAAGCTCGGCAGAACCGGTTCGGGGAAGCTGATAGTTCCGGAAGAACTAATTACAGAGGTTATCCAGCTAGTCCATAGCTCCGTAGACGTTGGTTACGCAGGATTAAAGAAAACGATAGAAGCCATAAGGACGACATACTAGTTTCCGCGAATATACGAGCGAATCCACTGATTTATCGCCAACTGCCACGTATGCCGATCAGCGAAGCCGCGTTACGGCTTTCCAGCAGGCTTATTGAAGCTATTGCCGATCCCCGAGAAACCGTAGCAACACATTACGATAGACTTCGTAACCGGCCTGCCGGACTCTAATGGATATAACGCTACGCTAAACGTAGTAGATAGGCTAAGCAAAGAACGACACTTCATCCCCTGCCGAGCGAGAGACGAAGGAACCACTGCGGAAAAGACCGCACGGATGTTGATTCAACACGTTTGGAAGCACTATAGCCTACCGGACACTATTACTACGGATAGGGGTCCTCAATTTACCGCCGACGTATAGAAAGCTATTAACCGAGCTCTCGGAATTAGTGGAAAGCTCAGCACAGCTGCTTACCCGTAGACCGACAGTCAGTCTGAAGTAGCTAACTGAGAAATGGAGCGATATCTACGAACCTACTGCGGCCATCACTAAGAAGAATGGGTTAAGGTGTTGCCAATAGCCGAGTTCTGCGCCAACTCGGCACTGTCTAAAGCTACCTCGCTAGCGCCGTTTAAGATAACGCACAGCTATCTTCCGAGGATGAGCTTTTAGCCGCTGAGCGAACCCAGCTCCGCGGAACTATCTACTACTGCCACGTTGTCAAAGAGAGTCGCCGCCGCGGCGGCGGAAGCGCTCCGATCTCAGATAGAAGAAGCGAACAGAGTGGCGAAAGACGCAATGGAATCGGCTTAGAAGAAGATAGTAACTCGAGCTAATAAGAAACGGTTACCGATAGAATTCGAGGAAGGCTAAAGGGTATAGCTTAACACGAAGAACCTGAGGCTAAAAGGCAACGCCAAGCTGAATCTACGCTACGTAGGTCCGTTCAAGATAGTGGAAAAGAGGTCGCCAGTGACCTACTGGCTCCAGCTGCCGAAATCGTTCCGGATCTACGACGTTTTCCATTCGGATCTGCTAAGCCTGGACCCTAAGGACGGCCTTCCGGAACAGGGGTTCGCCGAACCCCCAGCAATCGAGATAGACGGTAATAAAGAAGAGTGGGAGGTAGAAGATGTAATGGACGTAAAGAAGATAAGGGGGTCTATCAAAGCGAGAATCTCGTAGAAGGGCTGGCCGGAAGACTATAAATAGTATCTAGTCGAAAACCTCCGGAATTCGGCGGAGCTGCTAAGAGAGTTCTACGTACGGAACCCGGAAAAGCCGAAACCAGCGTAGCTCTGATGTCGACAATGCCGGAAGAAAGAAGAAAGCTACGTCCGCTCTACCGGCGCAGAAGCCGATAAAGACGATCGTGTCGGTCGCCTTTAGCGAGGCCTTCGACGTAGCCACTACCTATCGGCGGTCGGCAGGAAGCTCGCCGACGCCGTAGCGTGCCAGCGCCGCCGACCCTGTAGTAGGTGAAGGCTTTGGTAGAAGAGAAAAAGAAGAAGAAGAAACGACGCTGCAGACGGATCTATATAGACCTCCGAGACGACGCACAGACCAGCTACGCCGCAGCTCAGATAACCTACGGCTTAGATTAGATGGCACGGATCAGGCGAACGGATCACATAAACGCTATATAAAGGACTTTAGATGCCGACGATGTGAAAAACGCGAAAAGCGACGAAAAGAACGCTGGTTGTAATAAAGGAAGACGCGACGTCGGCGTTGGAGGGGATTTTCGAGAAGGAATCAAAAAAAAAAAGTGGGGATTTTCGGATGGATAGGGTGACTAAGCGGTCGAGGGCGACCGCTGGTAAGGGGGGGGGGTAGTGTTGCGGCGGTGGAAAGAGGTGGGACAGATTGATAGGGTGGACCCTAGATTTCGGCTCGGCCCCTTCCGGGATTTAGGTTCCGGAACGGACCGAGCCGGGCCTTGGCACCACCACTACGAAAGCCCACCACCACCACTACATAGGTTCCTTTCCCTCCTCAGTTCGAGATATAGTTATCAAAACAGCCGTATTAAACCTTATCTGCGCGCTCGGATTATCTATAAACGAAGCCGAGCGAAACTACGCTATCTACGATAAGGAGCTGCTAGCCATTATTCAGGCTTTCGAGGAGTGGAAACCGGAACTTATAGCTAGAAAGAGCCCGATCCAGGTCCTTACGGACCACTAGTCGCTAACTTACTTTATAAAGACGTAGAAGCTCTTACGCTGTCAAGCGCAGTAGGCGGCCTATTTATCCAGGTTCGACTTTAAGATTACTTATCGACCCGGAGCTTAAAATGGAAAGGCTGACGCGTTGACGAGAAGGGAAGGAAAAACTAGCTGCGCGAAAGAAGATCCGAACATGTTCCAGAAGGTGTTGACCGAGCGGATAGTAGACGCAGAGGTGTTGAAAGAGGTAGGGGTCTGCGCGGTAGAACCGGCCCCTAAGGAAAAGACTCTCTACGAAAAGGTAGAGCAGCTCAATCAGCAGCAGAAGCTAGGCAAAACCGGTTTAGGAAAGCTGATAGTTCCGGAAGAACTAATTACAGAGGTTATCCAGCTGGTCTATAGCTCCGTAGATGTTGGCTATACAGGAGCGAAGAAGACGATGCAGGCAGTAAGGACGATCTACTGGTTTCCGCGAATATTCGAGCGAATCCACCGATTTATTGCCAACTGCTACGTATGCCGATTGGCGAAGCCGCGTTACGGCTTTCCAGCAGGCTTATTAAAGCTACTGCCGATCCCCGAGAAACTATAGCAGCATATTACGATAGATTTCGTAACCGGCCTGCCGGACTCCGATAGATATAACGCTACACTTATTGTAGTAGATTAGCTAAGCAAAGAGCGCTATTTCATCCCCTGTCGAGCTAAGAATAAAGGAACTACTGCGGAAGAAACGGCGAGAATATTGATCCAACACGTATAGAAGCACTATAGGCTGCCGGACACTATTACTACGGATAGGGGTCCTCAATTTACAGCCGACGTATAGAAAGCCATTAACTAAGCCCTCGGAATTCGTAGAAAGCTCAGCACAGCCGCTCACCCTTAAACCGACAGTTAGTCTAAAGTAGCTAACCGCGAGATAGAACGATATCTGCGAACCTTCTGCAGCCACCATTAAGAAGAATGGGTTAAGGTGCTGCTAATGGCCGAGTTTTGCGCCAACTCGGCACTGTCTAAAGCCACCTCGCTGGCGCCGTTCGAAATAACGCATAGCTATCTTCCGAGAATAAGCTTCTATCCGCCGAGCGACGCCGGCTCGCTGGAGCTTTCCACCACTACGTCGTCAAAGAGAATCGCCGCTGCAGCGGCGGAAGCGCTCCAATCTTAGATAGAAGAAGCGATTAAAGTAGCGAAAGAAGCAATAGAATCGGCTTAGAAGAAGATAGTAACTCGAACTACTAGAAAGCGGTCGCCGATAGAATTCGAGGAAGGTCAAAAGGTCTAGCTCGACATACGAAACCTGAGGCTAAAAGGCAACGCGAAGCTTAACCTACGCTACGTAGGTCCGTTCAAGATAGTGGAAAAGAGATCGCCGGTGACTTATCGGCTCCAGCTGCCAAAGGCGTTCCGGATCTACGACGTTTTCCATTTAGATCTGCTAAGCCTGGACCCTAAGAACGGTCTGCCGGAGCAGGGCTTTGCCGAACCCCTGCCTATCGAGATAGACGGTAAGGAAGAAGAGTAGGAGGTAGAAGATATAATAGACGTAAAGAAGATAAGGGGGTCCATCAAAGCGAGGATCTCGTAGAAGGGGTAGCCGGAAGACTACGACTAGTATCCGATCGAGAACCTCCAGAATTCGGCAGAGCTGCTAAGAGAGTTCTACATGCAGAACCCGTAGAAGCCGAAACCCGGATAGCTCCGAAACTAACGACCTCCGAAAGAGATAGAAGAAAAAGGCGGAGCCGCGTCTACTCTATCAGTGTAGAAGCCGATGAAAACGATTGTAACGGTCGCCTTAGGGAGTGATCCGGGCACGCAGATATGATTCAATACGGCCTTTTTAATGACTATATCTCGAACTGAGGAGGGAAAGGAATCTATGTAGTAGTGGTGGTGGGCTTTCGTAGTGGTGGTGCCAAGGCCCGGCTCGGCCCGGACGGGCCGAGCCGAAATCCAGGGTCCACCCTATTAATCTGTCCCACCTCTTTCCACCGCCGCAACACTACCCCCCTCCCTCACCAGAGGTCGCCCTCGACCGCTTAGTCACCCCATCTATCCGAAAATCTCCGCTTTTTTTTTTTTTTTATAATTCGTCGTCTCCTTCTCGAAAAATCCCCTCCAACGCTGACGTTACTTCTTCCGTCTTCTATCAAAAACAACGTTCTTTTCATCGCTTCTTCAATTTCTTACGTCGTCAGCGTCTAAAGTCCTTTACTTGGCGTCTATCTAATCCGTGCGCCTGATCCGTGCTATCTGATCTGAGCTATGGGTTATCTAAGCTGCGGCGTAGCTAGTCTGTGCGTCGCCTCAGGGGTCTATATAGATCCGTCTGCAGCGTCGCTTCTTCTTCTTCTTTCTCTTTTCTACTAAAGCCTTTACCTACTACAGGGTCGGCGGCGCTGGCACGCTACAGCGTCGGCGAGCTGCCTGCCGACCCTGCGGCGGGTAGTGGCCGAGTCGAAGGCCTCCCCGAAGGCGACCGTTACGATCGTCTTTATCGGCTTCGGCGCCGGTGGAGCGGACGCGGCTTTCTTCTTTTATCTCTTTCGGAGGTCGTCAGTTTCGGAGCCATCCTGGTTTCGGCTTCTTCGGGTTCTGCACGTAGAACTCTCTAAGCAGCTCCGCCGAATTCCGCAGGTTCTCGATCGGATACCATTTATAGTCTTCCGGCTACCCCTTCTACGAGATCCTCGCTTTGATGGACCCCCTTATCTTCTTTACGTCCATTACATCTTCTACCTCCTACTCTTCTTCTTTACCGTCCATCTCGATAGGCAGGGGTTCGGCGAACCCCTGCTCTAGCAGACCATTCTCAGGGTCTAGGCTCAGCAGATCTAAGTAGAAGACGTCGTAGATCCGGAACGATTTCGGTAGCTAGAGCCGATAGGTTACCGGCGACCTCTTTTCTATTATCTTGAACGGACCTGCGTAGTGCGGATTGAGCTTTGCGTTGCCTTTTAGCCTTAGGTTTCGCGTGTTGAGCTATACCTTTTGGCCTTCCTCGAATTCTATTAGCGTTCGCTTTCTGTTAGCTCGAGCTACTATCTTCTTCTAAGCCGATTCTATCGCTTCTTTCGCCACTTTGATCGCTTCTTCTATCTGAGATCGGAGCGCTTCCGCCGCTGCGGCGGCGACTCTCTTTGACGACGTAGTGGTGGTAGAAAGCTCTGGCGAGCCGGCGTCGCTTGGTAGCTGAAAGCTTATCCTCGGAAGATAGCCGTACGTTATCTCAAATAGCGCCAGCGACGTTGCTTCTGACCGTACTGAGTTCGCGCAGAATTCGGCTATTGGCAGCATCTCAACCCACTTTTCTTAATAATAGCTGCAGAAGGTTCGCAGATATCGCTCTATCTCGCGATTAGCCACTTTAGACTGACTGTCGGTCTGCGGGTAAGCGGCTGTGCTAAGCTTTTCACTAATTCCGAGAGCTTAATTGATAGCCTTCTACACGTCGGCGGTAAATTGAGGACCCCTATCCGTAGTGATAGTGTCCGGCAGGCTATAGTGCTTCCACACGTGTCTAATCAGCATCCGCGCGGTCTCTTCCACAGTAGTTCCTTTATCCTTAGCTCGGCAGGGGATGAAATAGCGCTCTTTGCTTAGTCGATCCACTATGTTCAGCGTAGCGTTATATCTATCTGATTCCGGTAGGCCGGTTACGAAGTCTATCGTAATGTGTTGCTACAGTTTCTCAGGGATCGGAAGCGGTTTTAGCAGACCCGCCGGAAGGCCGTAACGTAGCTTCGCAGCTCGGCATACGTGGCAATTGGCGATAAATCGGTGGATCCGTTCGTAGATCTGCGGAAACCAGTAGATCGTCCTTACGGCTTCTATCGTTTTCTTCGAGCTGGCGTAACCAACGTCCTTCGAGCTATAGACCAGCTAGATAACCTCTGTAATCAGTTCTTCCGGAACTATTAGCTTTCCTAAGCCGGTTTTGCCTAGCTTCTGCTGCTGATTAAGCTGCTCCACCTTCTCGTAGAGAGTCTGTTCTTCGATCGGCGGCTCCATTAGTTCCGGTTCGGTCTGCAGTTCCGCCGCGCAGATCCCTGCTTCCTTCAACACCTCGGCGTCTACTATCCGTTCGGTCAGCACCTTCTGAAACATGTTCGGATCTTCCTTCGCGCAGCTCGTCTTCCCTTCTCTTCGCGTTAGCGCGTTAGCTTTTCCGTTTTGAGCCCCTAGTCGATAGGTAATCTTGAAATCGAACCCTGATAAGTAGGCGGCCTACCGTGCTTAACGCTGTAAGAGCTTCTGCGTCTTTATAAAGTAGGTCAGCGACTGGTGGTCCATAAGGACCTGGACCGTGCTCTTTCCAGCTATAAGCTCCAGTTTCCACTCCTCGAAAGCCTGAATAATCGCTAGCAGCTCCTTATCGTTGATCTGACTGCAGTAGACTCTAGGTCAATACCCGTCTTTGATAACTATATCCAAGGCTGGAGAGGGAAGAATCTACGTACAAGCGGAGGTGGAGGTATTTGAGTGTGCAGCTGCCAAGCCTGGTCCTGCCAAGCCTGCCACCTTCCAGCACCTTCCAGCCCTCCACATCTACATCCGTATCACTACCGCCCTCCCCAACCAGCGATTGCCCTTAATCGCAATTAGCCAATCAATCGCAATTAGCTAAACCAGGTCGCGTCGTGCCAAACTAGGTCGCAGGTATCGAGTCAAACCAGGTCGCAGGTATCGCAGATTCAGCTTTGCCATCGGCCAATCAGGTCGCTCCAAAACAGGTCGCTTTTGAGGTCGCTTTTGAGCTTCAATTTCTGTGCGTTTTGAGTCTTAATCTCGTGCCTTTTTGAGCCTCAATCTCGTGCCTTTTGACGTCGCTTTAGTGCCTTGTTTTCGTGCCTTTTGACGTCGCTTTGGTGCCTTGTTTGCTGCCTTGTTTGCTGCAGAATTCTCAGAGGTCGCGGCTGCAGAGGTTGTCGGGGCTGCGGAGTCGCAGAGGTCAGCTCGCAGAGGTCGTCTTGCAAACACGTGTCGCTTCTCGACGGTCGCTTCTCGACGGTCGCTTCTCGACGGTCGCTCGCTTCTCGAGCCGTCGCTTCTCGACGGTCGCTTCTCGACGGTCGCTTCTCGACAGTTGCAGAGGTCTTAGAGGTCGCGGAGGTCGTAGAGCTCGCAGAGGTCGCGGAGCTCGCAGAGGTCGCGGAGGTCGTCGAGGCCGCGGAGTTATCGGGGTCGCTTGCAAACACGTGTCGCTTCTCAGACGGTCGCTCGCTTCTTAAGCCGTCGCTCGCTTCTCGAACCGTCGCTTTTCGAGCCGTCGCTTTTCGACGGTCGCTTCTTAACAGTCGCTTTGCCTGTGCTTTGCCTGTGCTTTGTCTGGTGCTCTGCCTAGGTGCTCGTGCCTAGTGCTCTGCCTAGTGCTCTGCCTAGTGCTCGGCCTGGTACTCGTGCCTGGGTGCTCGTGCCTATGTGCCCTGTCTCTGCTTTGCCTGTATTGTCTGCAGCGGCTGTGCCTGGAGCTAGCTGTGCCTGCTTGCAGCAGCTTTGTGTTGTCTGCACCTGTCTGTAGCTGCTGTGCCTTGTGCTCTTGCTCTGTGCTCTTGCTTAGGGGCTCTGCCTAGGGGTAATTGCCGGTCGTCTTGATTGGTATGTCCGAATAGAATGGTCTGTTAAAGACCCGAAAAAAACGAATGTCGTCGCCCTAGGTCCTGCTAGGTACGCTGTCTTCTTCCTCGTCCTCGTCCTCGCTCTCCTTCTCGTCGCTCCTACATCGTCCTTCTCGACCTTCTCGTTCTTCTCGACCTTCTTGTCGCTCTCGTTCCCGTCGCTCTCGTTCTCTTCAAAACTCGCGATCTGCTCGTAGGGGCACTCTCTTCCCTAAAACTCTCTCTTCTCAGTCGGGGGCACTTCTCTTCCCTAAAACTCTCTCTTCTTCTCGATCGGGGGAGGGGGGGGTAGAGTAGCATGCACATGTACGATTAAGTAACCGGATATAATTCAACGGCCTCCTTCGTACATATACAGTACACACTCTGGGTTGTCGGTTGCACGTACGTTAATTAAGTACCCGGATGTAATTCAACGGGCTCTTTCGCGTAGTGCGGGTGTTGTTAAAGTAAGCCTTGGATATAATGATCTGACTGCAGTAGACTCTAGGTCAATACCCGTCTTTGATAACTATATCCAAGGCTGGAGAGGGAAGAATCTACGTACAAGCGGAGGTAGAGGTATTTGAGTATGCAGCTGCCAAGCCTGGTCCTGCCAAGCCTGCTACCTTCCAGCACCTTCCAGCCCTCCACATCTACATCCGTATCAATCGTAGATAGCGTAGTTCCGCTTAGCTTCTGTTATAGATTTGCTGAAGAAGGCCACCGGGTAGAGGGTCTCGTCGTCGCTATATTGAGAAAGGACCCCTGCCGTCACTGTATCGGAAGCGTCCGTTTCTACGTAGATCGTCTTTTCCGGTCGGAAGTGCGCCAGAACCGGCGCCGAGGCCACTGCTTCTTTCAGCCGGTTAAAGGCTTCCGTGCACCTCTTATTCTATAGGCCGGCGGCCTCTTTCTTTAGCGCCTCGTTTAGGGGTCTCGCTATCTTGCTAAAGTCCTTAACAAACCTTCGATAGTAGCTGCAGAAGCTAAGAAACGCTCTGATTTGCGTAGTATTCCCAGACTTCGGCTGCTTCTATTCGGCGACGGCGGCGACCTTTAAGGGGTCTATCCGAATTCCATCTCTTCCGACGATAAGACCGAGATATTTGACTTCGGTCTGGTAGAACTCGCTCTTCTTCGTGTCCGCGTTTAATCCGACCTCGCGGAGCCTGGTTAGCACCTTCTTAATGTAGTCCGTGTGCTGTTCTTTCGTCCTATCGGTGTAGATAAGAATGTCGTCTAAATAGACGGACACGAACCGTTCTAGCATGTCTATAAAAGTGTGGTTTATACAGCGTTGCTACACTGCCGGCGCGTTAGTGAGTCCGAACGGCATTACTAGCTACTTAAAATTGCCTATACGCGTGGCAAACGTCGTAAGATCTTCCGTCTGCCCTTCTTCGTTCCTTAGTCTGTAGAACGCCTGTCGAATGTCCAGTTTGCTGAACCATTTAGCTTTAGCCACTTGTTGTATAGTCTCGTCGATTAGCGGCAGCGGGTATACGTCTCTCTTAGTAACCTCGTTAAGGCCTCGATAGTCTACGCAGAGTCGCAGACTACCCCCTGGTTTCCTTACGAAAAGAATCGGTAACGCATATTCGGCAGAGCTCGGCGTAATAAACTTCTTCGCCAGGTTTTCGCGAACGAATACCTCTACCTAGTCCAGTTCCGCCGGCGACAGTCGTCTTAGGGGCTCGGTTCTCGGCAGCGCGGCTCCTTCTTTCAGCCGGATCTTGTTGTTATATTCCGGTTAGTAGAGTGGCAAGAGGTTGGAGTCGGCTTTTGAGAACACGTTAGCGTAACCGTAGAGCTCGTTTGGCAGCACCTCCAGTAGATCCACTTCTTCTTCCGCTATTATCTTCCAGTAGTCTTTAATGTCTTTTATTAAGATAGCGTAAATCTCGTTATCCGGCGACTTCGCGAGGGTCGTTATAGCTTCTAAACTCATTATTCCGACGTTAACCGGGGGTTCGGAACGATCGGACGGAGCCTCTTTCGCGGACTCCGTGTCTTTCGGGTTGGCGGCGACGGTGGCGACCTTTCCGATGGTCCCTGCTCCGCCACCTAGGGTTTTGAATCTGATCGTTCCTTTATCTATGTTAACGATAGCCTTCTGGTTCTTTATCTATTTCTGCCCTATAATGACGTCAAACCTTCCGATATCTATAATTCGGAACGTCGCTTCCGTAGTTCGACCAGCTAGTGTGGTCCTTAGCGGTACGTAATGCGTAACGTTTTCCGTGTCTTGTCCGTTGTATGCCGAAATCTTCGTCGGCGACGCCAGTTCCACCAGATAACCGTATCCATTCGTCAGCTTCCGGACTAGTCGGTGGTGGATCGCTGCGCCGATGAGAGCTCCAGTGTCGATAAAAGCTTTCAGCTGGAGGGGTTTGCTCGACCTGTTAAGGGGGTAGACAGTAATTGGAAGGATAATAGCTGTTTCCGTGTTCACTTCTACCGCCGCCGAGAGCGGGTCGCTGCAGCTGTTAATGCTTTCTTCTCGTAGCGATTCGCTTCGATTCGGTGCCCTATTGTCAATGCTAGATAGGGGGCCTATCCGTCCAGCTGGTCTTTTCCTATAATTCTTAACTGCACCCTACCGTCTACGCTCTCGGTGTCGTTCGGAGCCGGCTCCATAGCTTGTATGGTCTTTCTCGGTAGCTGCGGCTGCTGCTGCGGCTGCTTCATAACGCGATACTCCTGCTTCTGCTTATCCGATGCTTGGCATCTGGTAGCGATGTAGCCAGGCTTGCTACACGCGTAGCACGTAGGTACGAACGACGAACGCTGCGGATTAAATGGCTGCTGGGGTGCTCTCCGGAAAGGCGCAGGGGGTCGTGTAGTCTGCGTTATTAACGGCTTCTGGTTCGATTCGCGTAATTTCGCGTAAGCGCTCAAGTTCCTCGTGGTAACCCTCGCTCTGTGCACGAAGCTCTTAAGGTCTTCGTCTTCTACAGACGCCATAGCGGCGGCCAGTTCAGGGTTCAGCTTCTGCCTTAGTAGGTGGAGCTGCTCGTCTTCCGCTACTCGGGCCCTAATCGCATATTTTCTAAACAAACCGTAGAATTCCTCGAACGTCTGCCAGTTCTGGTTGATCTTGTCTAACTGCTTACGGGCCGTCTTCTTCCGGAACGGGTCTCCGAAGCGTTGATCTAACGCTTTGATCGCTTCCTCAGCGGTCGCCTCTTCCAGGTCCGCCACCAGCGAAAAAGCTTCACCTTCTAATCGCGATTCTAGGTACGCCAATCTGTCTCCGGCGCTGTTTCCGGCGTAGTCGCGGTCTATCTTATTCTTTATCTTCTTCTTAAACGCTTCCCAGTCTTTAGGATCTCCGCCTCTAAACGCCGGCGGGTCCAGCAATAATGTTATTAAGGTGCTACCTTAACTATAGGCCGCTAGTAAGGCGGTCTCCGCGTAGGTTTCTCGCTGCGGTAGCGGCGATAGTCTCGCTGTTTCCATATTAGCTAGCTGATCCTTTAGCGCCTTTAGTTGCCCTAGTCAGTTCGACGCTTAGTTTTCTAACACGTCGATAATAGTCTCTGCCGATTCCTTTTCGGCCCTTACCGCTTTAGTTTCTTCTCTTAGTTGTCTGTTCTCTTCTAGCGTTCTGTAGAACAGCGTCTTAAGGAGGTCTATTCCGTCGTAGACCTTTCCTATCCTATTCTCGTTTACATAGTCTTCCAGTTCCTCGATCGTGCAGTCGTAGATCTTCTTGTATTCGCTTATTCGTTCCTTAATCCCTGCAGTCTCTTCCGCCGTAAAACCTCTAATAATAATCTTATTATCAATAACACTGGAGCGCCTACCCGCTCTGTTAGTCTTTCTCTTTCCGCAGCGGCCTGTTACGCTGCTCTCTACCGCTAAGAAGCCTTCCATCTTCTTATAGTGCCTTGGGTGGTTGTTGTTAATGTTGGTGCGCGTGCGTTATTCGGGTTTCCGGATAGTTCGACGGGCCCCTTTCGCGCAGCGCAGGTGTTATTAAAGTGAGTTCGAGATATAATGATCCGGGCACGCAGATATAATTCAATACGGCCTTTTTGATAACTATATCTCGAACTGAGGAGGGAAAGGAATCTATGTGGTAGTGGTGGTAGGCTTTCGTAGTGGTGGTGCCAAGGCCCGGCTCGGCCCGGTCGGGCCGAGCCGAAATCCAGGGTCCACCCCATCAATCTGTCCCACCTCTTTCCACCGCCGCAACAGGGAGGTCTTCGACGCGGCCACTACCTACTACCGGTTCGGCAGGCAGCTCGCCGATGCTGTAGCGTGCCAGCGCCGCCGACCCCGTAGTAGGTAAAGGCTTTGGTAGAAGAGAAAAAGAAGAAGAAAAACGGCGCTACAGAAAGATCTATATAGACCTCCGAGGCGACGTACAGACCAGCTACGCCGCAGCTCAGATAACCTACGGCTTAGATCAGATAGCACGGATCAGGCGCACGGATCAGATAGACACCAAGTAAAGGACTTCAGACGCCGACGACGTAAGAAATTAAAGAAGCGATAAAAAGAACATTGTTTTTAATAGAAGATAGAGGAAGTAACATCGGCGTTGGAGGAGATTTTCGAGAAGGAGACAACGAATCAAAAAAAAAAAGCGAAGATTTTCGCATAGATAGGGTGACTAAGCGGTCGAGGGCGACCGCCGGTAAGGGAGGGGGGTAGTGTTGCAGCAGTAGAAAGAGGTGGGACAGATTAATAGGGTGGACCCTGGATTTCGGCCCGGCCCCTTCCAGGATTTAGGTTCCGGAACGGACCGAGCCGGGCCTTGGCACCACTACTACGAAAGTCTACCACCACTACTATATAGATTCCTTTCCCTCCTTAGTTCGAGATATAGTTATCAAAAAAGGCCGTATTGAATTATATCTGCGTGCCCGGATCAACTATATCTCGAACTGAGGAGGGAAAGGAATCTATATAGTGGTAGGTAAGGGCTTTAGGGGTGGGTGCGCCAAGGCCCGGCTCGGTCCGACAGGGGCCGAGCCGAAATTTCAAGGGTCTACCTTATTACTTAGTCCAACCCCTTTCTGCCGCTGCAACACCACCCCCCTCCCTTACTAGGGGTCGACCTCGACCGCTTACTTATCTTTCTCTCTTTTTTTTTTTTAATTTACCTCCTTCTTGAATTTCTTCTGCTTCGGCGTCTTCTTCTTCTATCTAATTTGCAGCCCTTTCCCTGGAAAACCCTTCTTATAGTCGACGTTACTTCTTCGTTTCTTCTATCTTAAAAACATCCTTCTTTCCTTATCTTCTTTCTTCTTACATCGTCGCTATCTAACGTCTTTTACTTGGCGTCTACCTAATCGGAGCTATCTGATCTGGGCCAGCAGTTATCTGAGCTGCGGCGTAGCTGGCCTGTGCGCCGCTGTAGAGGTCTATATAGATCCATCTGTAGTGCGCTATCTCTTCTTCTTTTTTCTTCTCTACTAAGGCTTTAAGCGCTACCGAAAAGCCGCTTTGTTGGCGGCAGCTTCGTTCTTCGCCGTTATTATCTAACCTGGCAGGTCTGGCAGCTAATAATAGCGAGGGCGAAGACCGTTACAAAGCGCGCCAACGTAGTGGCGCTGTCTTCGGCCTTATAGCTAATATCCGACCGGCTGTTGCGGCAGTAGAAAGGGGTGGGACTAAGCAATAGGGTGGACCCTCGGAATTTCGGCTTAGCCCTTCCGGACCGAGCCGGGCCTTGGCACACTACCCCCAAAGCTCTCGCCTACCACTATATAGATTCCTTTCCCTCCTTAGTTCGAGATATAGTTATCAAAAAGGCCGTATTGAATCTTATCTGCGTGCCCGGATTATTATATCTCGAACTCACTTACTACACTACTACCGCGCTGCGCGAAAGGGACCGTTAAACCATCCGGATACCCGAATAACGTACGCGCAACACACAAACCAAACCAAACAACAGCACTGTAAGATAGCTATAGAGAGCTTCTTAACAGTAGAGAGCGGCGTTATAGGCCGAAGCAGAAGCAGAAGAGAAAAGACTAACAGAGCGAGTAGGCGCTCTAGTGTTATCGATAATGAGTTTATTATCAGAGGTTTTACAGCAGAAGAGACTGTAGAGATTAAGGAACGAATAAACGAATACAAGAAAATCTACAACTGCACACTTAAGGAACTTAAAGATTACGTAAACGAGAACGGAGTAGGGAAGGTCTACGACAGCATAGTCCTTATTAAGAAGCTGTTTTACAGAACCCTAGAAGAAAAGAGACAGTTAAGAGAGGAAATCGAGGCAGTAAGAGCTAAGAAGGAATCGGCCGAGACTATTATAGATGTGCTGGAAAACCAAGCGGCAAACTGACTAGCACAACTAAAGGCGATAAAGACTCAGTTAGCTAAGATAGAAGCAGCGATGTCGCCGCTACCGCGCTAAGAAGAACTAGTAGAGACCGTCTCGCCGGCGGCCTATGTTGCGGCGGTGGAAAGAGGTGGGACAGATTGATAGGGTGGACCCTGGATTTCGGCTCGGCCCGGACGGGCCGAGCCGGGCCTTGGCACCACCACTACGAAAGCCTACCACCACCACCACATAGATTCCTTTCCCTCCTCAGTTCGAGATATAGTTATTAAAAAGGCCGTATTGAATCATATCTGCGTGCCCGGATCATTATATCTCGAACTCACTCTCCACAACCCCGCGCTGCGCGAAAGGGCCCGTCGAACCATCCGGAAACCCGAATAACGCACGCGCACCAACACCAACAACAACCACCCAAGGCACTGTAAGAAGATGGAAGGCTTCTTAGCAGTAGAGAGCGGCGTAACAGGCCGCCGCGGAAAGAGAAAGACTGACAGAGCGAGTAGGCGCTCCAGTGTTATTAATAATAAGATTATTATTAGCGGTTTTACGGCGGAAGAGACCGCCGAGGTTAAGGAACGAATGGCCGAATATAGGAAGATCCACGACTGTACGCTCGAGGAACTGGAAGATTACGTAAATAAGAATAGAATAGGGAAGGTCTACAACGGAATAGACCTTATCGAGATGCTGTTTTACAGAACGCTAGAAGAGAACAGACAACTAAGAGAAGAAACTAAAGCGGTAAGGGCCGAAAAGGAATCGGCTAAGACTATTATAGATGTGCTGGAAAACCAGGCGGCGAATCGACTGGCGCAGCTAAAGGCGCTAAAGAATCAGATAGCTGATATGGAAGCAGCAAAGTCGCTGCCACCGCGTCGAGAAGAACAAGCAGAGACTGCCTCACTAGCGGCCTATAGTCAAGGTGGCACTACGATAACGCTACTGCCGGACCTACCGGCTTTCGGTAGCAGAGACCCTAAAGCGTAGGAGGCGTTCAAGAAGAAGATTAAGAATAAGATAAGCCGCGATCACACAGCAAGCAGCGAAGAAGACAGACTGGCCTATTTAGAGGCGCGACTGGAAGGCGAAGCGTTCTCGCTGGTGGCGGACCTGGAAGAGGCGACCGCTAAGGAAGCGATCAAAGCGTTAGATCAACGCTTCGGAGACCCCTTTAGGAAGAAGACAGCCTGTAAGCAGCTGGATAAGATCAACCAGAACCGGCAGACGTTTAAGGAGTTCTACGGATTGTTTAGAAAATATGCTATTAGAGCGAGAGTGGCTAAGGATAAGCAGCTACACTTACTAAGACAGAAACTGAGCCCTGAGCTCGCTGCGGCTATAGCGTCTGTAGAAGACGAAGACCTTGAGAGCTTCGTACACAGAGCGAGAGTCACAGCGAGAAACTTGAGCACTTACGCGAAATTACGCGAATCGATTCAGAAGCTGCCGCCGCAGACTACACGACCCCCTGTGCCTTTCCGGAGAGCACCCCAGCAGCCATTTAATTCGCAGCGTTCGTCGTTCGTACCCACCTGTTTCGCGTGCGGAAAACCCGGCTATATCGCCACGAGATGCCAAGCAACGGCCCAGCAGAAGCAGGAGTATCGTGTTATAAAGCAGCCGCAGCAGCAGCCGCCGCCAAGAAAGACTATACAAGCTATGGAGCTGGCTCCGAACGACACCGAGAGCGTAGACGGTAGGGTGCAGTTAAGAATTATAGGAAAAGACTAGCTGGACAGATAGGCCCCCTATCCAGCATTAACAATAGGGCACCGAATCGAAGCGAATCGCTACGAGAAGAAAGTATCAACAGCTGCAGCGACCCGCTCTCGGCGGCGGTAGAAGTGAACACGGAAACAGCTATTATCCTTCCAATCACCGTCTACCCCCTTGACGGATCGAGTAAACCCCTCTAGCTGAAAGCTTTTATCGACACCGGAGCTCTTATCGGCGCAGCGATACACCACCGACTGGTTCAGAAACTGACGAATAGATACGGCTATCCGGTAGAGTTAGCGTCGCCGACGAGGATTTCGGCGTATAACGGACAAGACACGGAAAGCGTCACGCACTACGTGCCGCTAAAGACTACCTTAGCTGGTCGAACTACGGAAGCAACGTTCCGAATTATGGATATCGGAAGATTTGACATTATTATAGGGCAGAAATAGATGAAGAACCAGAAAGCCATCATTGATGTAGGTAAGGGAACGATCAGATTTAAAACTCCGGGTAGCGGAGCAGGGGCTATCGGAAAGGTCACCACCGCCGCCGAGCCGAAAGCTACAGAGTCCGCGAAAGAGGCTCCGTCCGATCGTTCCGAACCCCTGGTCACTGTCGGAATAATGAGTTCAGAAGCTATAACGACCCTCGCGAAGTCGCTGGACAATAAGATCTACGCTATCTCTATAAAGGACATCGAAGACTACAGGAAGATAATAGCGGAAGAAGAAGTGGATCTACTGGAAGTGCTGCCAAACGAGCTCTACGGTTACGCTAACGTGTTCTTAAAAGCCGACTCCAACCTCCTGCCGCTCTATCGACCGGAATATAACAACAAGATCCGACTGAAAGAGGGGGCTACGCTGCTAAGAACCGAGCCCCTAAGACGACTGTCGCCGGCGGAACTGGACTAGGTAGAGGTGTTCGTTCGCGAAAACCTGGCGAAGAAGTTTATTACGCCGAGTTCTGCTGAATACGCGTTACCGATTCTTTTCGTAAGGAAACTAGGGGGTGGTCTGCGACTCTGCGTAGACTATCGAGGCCTTAACGAGGTCACTAAGCGAGACGTATATCCACTTCCGTTGATCGACGAAACTATACAAAGAGTAGCAAAGGCTAAGTGGTTCAGCAAGCTGGACATCCGCTAAGCGTTCTATCGACTAAGAAACGAAGAAGGGCAAACAGAAGACCTTACGACGTTCGCGACGCGTATAGGCAATTTCAAGTGGTTGGTGATGCCGTTCGGGCTTACCAACGCGCCGGCAGTATGGCAACGCTTTATAAACTACACCTTTATAGACATGCTGGAACGGTTCGTGTCTATCTACTTGGACGACATCCTTATCTACACAGATAGAACGAGAGAGCAACATACGGACTATATCGAGAAGGTGCTAACCAGGCTCCGCGAGGTCGGATTAAACGCGGACACGAAGAAGAGCGAGTTCTACTAGACCGAAGTCAAATATCTTGGTCTTATCGTCGGAAGAGATAGAATTCGTATAGACCCCTTAAAGGTCGCCGCCGTCGCGGAATGGAAGCAGCCGAAATCCGGAAACACTACGCAAATCAGAGCGTTTCTCGGATTCTGCAGCTACTACTGAAGGTTTATTAAGGACTTTAGCAAGATAGCGAGACCCCAGAACGAGGCGTTGAAGAAGGAGGCCGCCGGCCTATAGAATAAGAAATGCACGGAAGCTTTCGTACGGCTGAAAGAAGCAGTGGCCTCTGCGCCAGTTCTGGCGCACTTCCGACTAGAAAAGATGATCTACGTAGAAACGGACGCTTCCAATACAGTAACGGCAGGGGTCCTTTCTCAATACGCTGACAATAATAAGACCCTTTACCCAGTGGCCTTCTTTAGCAAATCCATAACGGAAGCTAAGCGGAACTACGCTATCTACGATAAGGAGCTGCTGGCGATTATTCAGGCTTTCGAGGAGTGGAAACCGGAGCTTATAGCTGGAAAGAGCACAGTTCAGGTCCTTACGGACCACCAATCGCTGATCTACTTTATAAAGACGCAGAAGCTCTTACGTCGTTAAGCTCAGTAGTCCGCCTACTTATTAGGGTTCGATTTTAAGATCACCTATCGACCAGGAGCTCAAAATGGAAAGGCCGACGCGCTCACGCGAAGAGAAGGGAAGACGAGCCGCGCGAAGGAAGATCCGAACATGTTTCAGAAGGTGCTGACCAAACGGATAGTAGACGCCGAGGTGTTGAAGGAAGCGGGGATCTGCGCGGCGGAACCGCAGACCGAACCGGAACCAATGGAGCCGCCGATTGAAGAAGAGACTCTCTACGAGAAGGTGGAGCAGCTTAATCAACAACAGAAGCTCGGCAGAACAGGCTCCGGAAAGTTGATAGTTCCGGAAGAACTAATTACTAAGGTCGTCCAACTGGTCTATAACTCTATAGATGTTGGCTACGCCGGAGCGAAAAAAACGATGCAGGCAGTAAGAACGATCTACTGGTTTCCGCGGATCTACGAGCGGATCCACCGATTTATCGCCAATTGCCACGTGCACCGAGCCGCGAAGCTACGTTACGGTCTTCCGGCCGGTCTGCTAAAGCCACTTCCGATCCCCGAGAAGCCGTAGCAGCACATTACGATGGATTTCGTAACCGGCCTGCCGAATTCAGACGGCTACGACGCTACGCTTAATGTAGTGGACCGGCTGAGCAAAGAGCGCTACTTCATCCCCTGTCGAGCTAGAGACGAAGGAACGACCGCGGAAGAGACTGCGCGGATGCTGATTAGACACGTGTAGAAGCACTATAGCCTGCCGGACACTATTACTACGGATAGGGGTCCTCAATTTACCGCCGACGTGTAGAAGGCTATTAATCAAGCTCTCGGAATTAGTGGAAAGCTTAGCACAGCTGCTTACCCGCAGACCGACGGTCAGTCTAAAGTAGCTAACCGAGAGATAGAGCGATATCTGCGAACCTTCTGCGGCTATCACTAAGAAGAATGGGTCAAGGTGTTGCCGATAGCCCAGTTCTGCGCCAACTCGGCACTGTCTAAAGCCACCTCGCTGGCGCCGTTCGAGATAACATACGGTTATCTTCCGAGGCTAAGTTTCCATCCGCCAAGCGACGCCGATTCGCCAGAGCTTTCTACGTCGTCAAAGAGAGTCGCCGCCGCGGCGGCAGAAGCGCTACGATCTCAGATAGAAGAAGCGATCAAAGTGGCGAAAGAAACAATGGAATCGGCTCAGAAGAAGATAGTGACTCGAGCTAACAAGAAGAGGTTACCGATGGAATTCGAGGAAGGCCAAAAGGTATGGCTTAACACGCGAAACCTAAGGCTAAAAGGCAATGCCAAGCTTAATCCGCGCTATATAGGTCCGTTCAAGATAATAGAAAAGAGGTCGCCGGTAACTTATCGGCTCGAGCTGCCGAAGGCGTTCCGGATCTACGACGTTTTCCATTCCGATCTACTAAGCCTGGACCCTAAGAACGGTCTGCTGCAGCAGGGGTTCGCCGAACCCCTGCCAGTTGAAATGGACGGTAATAAAGAAGAGTGGGAGGTAGAAGACGTAATAGACGTAAGAAAGACGAGAGGGTCCATTAAAGCGAGGATCTCTTAGAAGGGGTAGCCGGAAGATTATAAATGGTATCCAATCGAGAATCTCCGGAATTCGGCGGAGCTGCTAAGAGATTTTTACGCGCGGAACCCGAAGAAGCCGAAGCCGGAATGGCTCTGAAGCCGATCCTTCCGGAAGAAAACGAAGAAAGCTACGTCTGCTCTACCGGCGCGGAAGCCGATAAAAACGATCGCAAGGTTGCTTCGGGAAGTGATTGTGCTCCACCACCACCGCGTCGGCCGGTAGCTCGCGCACGCTGTAGCGTGCCAGCGCCACCGACCGCGTAGTAGGTAAAGGCTTTGGTAGAAGAAAAAGAAGAAGAAGAAACGGAGCTGCGAACAGATCTATATGGACCCCTGCAGCGACGCACAGACCAGCTACGCCGCAGCTCAGAAGACCGCGGATCAGATCAGATAGCGTCGATCACATAAACGCCAAGTGAAGAACTTCAGACGCCGACAACGTAAGAAATTGAAGAAGCGATAAAGAAAACGTTGTTTTTGATAGAAGACAGAAGAAGTAACGTCGGCGTTGGAGGGGATTTTTCGAGAAGGAGACGACGAATCAAAAAAAAAAAAAGCGGAGATTTTTGGATAGATGGGGTGACTAAGCGGTCGAGGGCGACCGCTGGTGAGGGAGGGGGGTAGTGTTGCGGCAGTGGAAAGAGGTGGGACAGATTAATGGGGTGGACCCTGGATTTCGGCTCGGCCCGTCCGGGCCGAGCCGGGCCTTGGCACTACCACCACGAAAGCCCACCACGAAAGCCCACCACTACCACTACATAGATTCCTTTCCCTCCTCAGTTCGAGATATAGTCATCAAAAAGGCTGTATCGAATCATATCTGCGTGCCCGGATCAGACTGCGACTATGTCGGAAATAGTGCCGGAGATAGATTAGCCTACCTAGAATCGCGATTGGAAGGTGAAGCTTTTTTGCTAGTAGCAGACCTAGAAGGGGTAACTGCCGAAGAAGCGATCAAAGCGCTGGATTAACGCTTCGGAGATCTATTCAGAAAGAAGACAGCCTGTAAGCAACTAGATAAGATTAACTAGAACTGGCAGACGTTCGAGGGATTTTACAGACTGTTCAGAAAATATGCTATTAGAGCCAGAGTATCAGAAGATAAGCAGCTCTACCTACTAAGGCAGAAGCTGAACCCTGAACTGGCCGCAGCTATAGCTTCTGTAGAAGACGAAGACCTTAAGAGCTTCGTACACCGAGCGAGAGTTACTGCGAGAAACCTAAGCGCTTACGCGAAATCGCGTAAATCGATTTAGAAGCAGTCGGTGCCGATAACACGACCCCCTGCACCTTTTAGGAGAACGCTGCAGCAGCTATCTTATTCGCCGCGTCCGTCGTTCGTCCCCACCTGCTATGCGTATAGAAAGCCTGGCTACATCGCTACGAGATGCCAAGTATCGGATAAGCAGAAGCAGGAGTATCGTGTTACGAAGCAGCTGCAGCCGCAGCCGCCGAGAGAGACTATCCAAGCTATAGAGCCGGCTCCGAACGACACCAACAGTGCGGATAGTAGAGTGCTACTGCTAATCCTAGGAAAAGACCAGCTGGACGGATAGGCCTCCTATCTAGCATAGACTATAGGGCACTAGAGCGATCTGCGCTACCGGAATATAGAAGCATTAACAGTTGTAGCGATCCGCTCTTAGCGGCAGTGGAAGTGAACACGGAAACAGCTATTATCCTTCTAATTACTGTCTACCCCCTCGATAGCTTAACCAGACCACTTTAGCTAAGAGCTTTTTTCGATATAGGAGCCCTTATCGGAGCTGCGATCCACTATCGACTGGTTTAGAAACTAATAAAAGGATACAGTTATCCGGTTAAGCTAGCGTCGCCGACGAGAATTTCGGTATATAACAGACAAGACACCGAGAGTATTACGCATTAACTACAGAAGCGACGTTCCGAATAATAGATATCGGAAGGTTTAACATTATTATAGGACAGAAATAGATAAAGAACCAGAAAGCCGTCGTCGACGTAGGCGAAGGCACGCTAGGGTTTAAAGACTAGCAGAGTAGAGTCGCCGCCGAATCGGCCACCGTCGTCGCTGCAGAACCGAACGTTACGACTACCGAACCGGTTCCGAGGGACTAGTCTAACCCTCTAAACACGATCGGAATAATAAGCTCGGAGGCTTTAACGACCCTCGCGAGGTCGCCGGACAATAAGATTTACGCTATCTCGATAAAAGACATCGAAGACTACCGGAAGATAATAGCGGAAGAAGAAGTAGATCTACTAGAAGTGTTGCTAAAGGGACTCTACAGCTACGCTAACGTGTTCTTAAAGGCTAACTCCAATCTCCTGCTACTCTACCGACCGGAATATAACAACAAGATCTGGTTAAAAGAAGGAGCCGCGTTGCTAAGAACCGAGCCTCTAAGACGATTGTCGCTAGCCGAGCTAGACTAGGTAGAAGTGTTTGTTTAAGAGAATCTGGCAAAGAAGTTTATTATGCCGAGCTTAGCTAAGTATACGTCGCCGATTCTTTTCGTACGGAAACCCGGAGGTAGCCTCTAACTATACGTAGATTACAGAGGCCTTAATAAGGTCACTAAGAGAGACGTGTATCCGCTGCCTCTAATCGATAAGACTATACAGAGGGTGGCGAAGGCTAAGTAGTTCAGCAAGTTGGATATTCGCTAAGCTTTCTATCGACTAAGAAACGAAGAAGGACAAACTAAAGATCTTACGACGTTCGCTACGCGTATAGGCAATTTTAAGTAGTTGGTAATGCCTTTCGGACTTACTAATACGCCGGCAGTGTAGCAACGCTTCATAAACTACACCTTTATAGACATGCTAGAACGGTTCGTGTCTATCTACTTAAACGACATCCTTATTTACACTAAAGGAACGAGAGAGCAACATACGGACTACATCGAGAAAGTGTTAACTAGGCTCCGCGAGGTTGGCTTAAACGCGGACACGAAGAAGAGCGAGTTCTACTAGACTAAAGTTAAATATCTCGGTCTTATCGTCGGAAGAGAAGGAATTCGGATAGACCTATCGAAAGTCGCCGCCGTCGCGGAATGGAAGCAGCCGAGATCCGGAAACACTACGCAAATTAGAGCGTTTCTCGGATTCTGCAGCTACTATCGACAGTTTATTAAGGACTTTAGCAAGATAGCGAGACCCCTAAACGAAGCGCTAAAGAAAGAGGCCGCTGGCCTATAGAATAAGAGGTGCACGGAAGCCTTTAACCGGCTAAAGGAGGCAGTAGCCTTAGCGCTAGTACTGGCACACTTCTGACCGGAAAAGACGATCTACGTAGAAACGGACGCTTCCGACACAGTAACAGCAGGGGTCCTTTCTTAATACGCTGACGACGACGAGACCCTCTATCCAGTAGCTTTCTCTAGCAAGTCTATAAATAATGCTAAGCGGAACTACGCTATCTACGATAAAGAACTGTTAGCTATTATATAGACGTTCGAAGAGTAGAAGCCGGAGCTTATAGCTAGAAAGAGCACAGTCTAGGTCCTTACGGATTACCAGTTACTTACCTACTTTATAAAGACGCAGAAGCTATCGCGGCGCCAAGCTCGGTAGGCCGCCTACTTGTCCGGATTCGACTTTAAGATTACTTACCGACCTAGAGCTTAAAATAGAAAGGCTAATGCACTAACGAGAAGAGAAGGAAAGACTAGCTACGCGAGAGAAGATCCGAACATGTTTCAGAAGGTGTTAACCGAACGAATAGTAGATGCCGAGGTGTTAAAAGAGGTAAGGATCTGTACAATAGAGCCGCTAACCGAGGAAGAGACGCTCTACGAGAAAGTGGAACGGCTTAACTAGCAGCAGAAGCTTAACAAAACTAGCTTAGGGAAGCTAATCGTTCTAGAAGAACTAATTACAGAGGTTATCTAGCTGGTTTATAGTTCTAAAGACGTCGGCTACGCAGGATCGAAAAAGACGATAGAAGCAATAATAACGACCTACTGGTTTCCGCGAATTTTCGAGCGGATCTACCGGTTTATTACTACCTGTTATATATGCCGAGCTGCGAAGCTACGTTACGGCCTTCTAGCTGGTCTGTTAAAGCTACTTCTGATCCCTAAGAAACCGTAGCAGCACATTACAATAGATTTCGTAACCGGCCTGCCGGATTCCGATAGATATAATGCTACGCTTAACGTAGTAGATCGACTAAGCAAGGAGCGCCACTTTATCCCCTATAGAGCTAAGGATAAAAGAACTACTGCAGAAGAAACGGCGAGAATGCTAATACAGTACGTATGGAAGCACTACGGCCTGCCAGATACTATTACTACGAATAGAGGTCCTTAATTTACCGCTAATGTATAGATAGCCATTAACTAAGCTCTCGGAATTCGTAGAAAGCTCAGCACGGCCGCTTACCCTTAAACAGACAGTCAGTCTAAAGTGGCTAACCGAGAGATAGAAAAATATCTACGAATCTTCTGCAGTTATTATCAAGCAGAGTGGGTTAAGGTGTTGCCGATAGCCGAATTCTGCGCCAATTCAGCACGATCAGAAGCTACCTTACTAGCGCCGTTCGAGGTAACGCATAGTTATCTTCCGAGAATAAGCTTCCAACTACCGAACGAACCTAGCTCTTCGGAACCTTCTACATCTACCGCCACTTCGTTACAGAGAGTCGCCGCCGGCCCTGCAGTGTGTAAGGCCTTTGGTAGAGAAAGAAGATAAAAAAAGGGGATTGTTTCAAAATAGAAGAAAGCGAAGAAATAGCAACGGAATCAAAAAAAAAACAAAAAAAAAGACACAGATAGATGAGTAAGCGGTCGAGGTCGACCGCTGGTAAGGGAGGGGGGTTGTGTTACAGCGGCAGAAAGGGGTGGGACTGAGTAATAGGGTAGACCCTTGGAATTTCGGCTCGGCCCTTCTGGACCGAGCCGGGCCTTGGCACACTACCCCTAAAGCTCTTACTCACTACTACATAGATTCCTTTCCCTCCTCAGTTCGAGATATAGTTATCAAAAAGGCCGTATTGAATCTTATCTGCGTGCCCGGATTACTGACAGTATAGACAGCGGAGTTCTGTTAAGGATCTTAGGAAAAGACTAGCTGGACGGATAGGCCCCCTATCCAGTATAGACAATAGGGCACCGACGCGATCTACATTACTAGAAGAAGAAAGCATTAACAGCTGTAGCGACCTGCCCTCGGCGGCAGTAGAAGTAAATACAGAAACTGCGATTTTCCTTCCGATTACTGTCTACCCCCTTAGCAGCTCGCACTGCCCCCTTTAGCTAAAAGCCTTTATCGACACAGGAGCCCTTATTAGCACCGCGGTCCACTATCGACTGGTCCAGAAGCTGACGAACGGATATAGTTACCTAGTAGAGTTAGCGTCGCTAACGCGAATTTCGGCATATAACGGACAAGACACAGAGAGTGTTACACACTATGTGCTATTAAGAACTACCCTGGCGGGCCGCACTACGGAAGCGACGTTCCGAATTATAGATATCGGACGGTTCGACATTATTATAGGACAGAAATGAATAAAGAACTAGAAAGCTATTATTAACGTAGGTAAAGGCACACTTAGATTCAAAACCCAGCAGAGCGTCGCCGCCACTGTCGAGTCGGTCACTACCGCCGCTGCCGCAGAACCGAAAGCCGCAGTTATGAACGCGGTTCCGACCAACCGTTCCGACCTGCTAGACACTATCGGAATAATAAGCTCGGAAGCTTTAACGACCCTCGCGAGGTTGCCGGACAATAAGATCTACGCTATCTCGATAAAAGACATTAAAGATTACTAGAAGATAATAGCGGAAGAAGAGGTAGACCCGTTAAAGGTGTTACCGAAGGAGCTCTATAGCTACACTAATGTGTTCTTAAAAGCTAACTCTAACCTCTTGCCGCTCTATCGACCGCACCGTCGAGTCGGTCACTACCGCCGCTACCGCAGAACCGACAGCCGCAGTTATTAACGCAGTTCCGACCAACCGTTCCGACCTGCCAGACACTATCAGAATAATAAGCTCAGAAGCTTTAACGATCCTTGCGAGGTTGTTAGACAATAAGATCTACGCTATCTCGATGAAAGACATTAAAAATTACCGGAAGATAATAGTGGAAGAAGAGGTAGACCCGTTAGAGGTATTACTAAAGGAGCTCTATAGCTACACTAATGTGTTCTTAAAAGCTGACTCTAACCTCTTGCCGCTCTATCGACCGGAATACGACAACAAGATCCGATTAAAAGAAGGAGCTACGCTGCCGAGAACCGAGCCCTTAAGACGATTATTGCTGGCTAAGCTAGACTAGGTAGAAGTGTTTGTTTAAGAAAACCTAGCGAAGAAGTTTATTACGCCAAGCTTAGCTAAGTATACGTTACTAATTCTTTTCGTACAGAAACCCGGAGGTAGTCTCCGACTGTGCGTAGACTACCAAGGCCTTAATAAGGTTACTAAGAGAGATATGTTTCCGCTGCCGCTAATCGATAAGACTATACAGCGAGTAGCCAAAGCTAAGTAGTTTAGCAAGCTAGACATTCGCTAAGCGTTCTACTAACCAAGGAACGAGGAAGGACAAACGGAAGATCTTACGACATTCGCTACGCGTATAGGCAATTTCAAGTAGTTGGTAATACCTTTCGGACTTACTAACGCGCAAGCGGTATAGCAGCGTTTTATAAATTACACCTTTATTGATCTGGGCACGCAGATATAATTAAATACAGCCTTTTTAATAACTATATCTCGGCCTAAAGAGGGAAAGGAGTCTATTTAGTAGTGAGTAAGAGCTTTAGGGGTGGTGTGCTAAGGCCCGGCTCGGTCCGGAAGGGCCAGGCCGAAATTCTAAGGGTCTACTCTATTACTCAGTCCTACTCCTTTCTGCCGCCGCAACACTACCCCCCTCCCTTACTAGCGGTCGACCTCGATCGCTTACTTATGTGTCTCTCTCTTTTTTTTTTTTAATTCCGACGTTACCTCTTCGCTTTCTTCTATTTCGAAACTATCCCCTTTCTTTATCTTCTTTCTTCTTATATCGTCGCTATCTAACGTCTTTACTTAGCGTCTATCTAATCCGTGCCGTCTGATCGGAGCTAGCAGTTACCTAAGCTACGGCGTAACCGGTCTGTGCGCCGCTACAGAGGTCTATATAGATCTATCCGCGGCTCGCTATCTTCTTCTTCTTCTTTCTCTACTAAAGACCTTACCTACTGCAGGGCCGGCGGCGCCGACGCCGCTGCACAGCGTCGGCGAGCTTCCTGCCGAAGCAGTAGTAGGTAGTGGCCGAGTCGAAGAATCTAGCGAAGCGACTGCTACGATCGTCTTTATCGGCTTCTGTACTGATAGAGCGGACGCAGTTTTTCTTCTTCTTCCAGAATAATCAGCTTTAGAGCTACTTAGGCTTCGGCTACCTCAGGTTCCAGACATCAAACTCTCTTAGTAGCTCCGCCGAGTTCCGGAGGCTCTCGGCTGGATACTATTTATAGTCTTCCGGCTATCCTTTCTATAAGATCCTCGCTTCGATAGATCCTCTTAGCTTTCTTATATCTATTATATCTTCTACCTCCTATTCTTCTTCTTTACTGTCTATCTCGACTAGTAGGGGTTTAGCGAACCCCTGATCCGGAAGACCGTCTTTAGGGTCTAAACTTAGCAGATCCGAATAAAAGACATCGTAGATCCGGAATGCTTTCGGTAGCTGGATCCGATAAGTCACTGGCGACCTCTTTTCTACTATCTTGAACGGACCTACGTAGCGGGAGTTAAGCTTAGCGTTGCCTTTTAGTCTCAGGTTCTGCGTATTAAGCTATACCTTTTGGCCTTCTTTGAATTCTATTAGTAACTGCTTTCTATTAGCTCTAGTTACTATCTTCTTCTAAGCCGATTCTATTGCCTCTTTCGCTACCTTAATTGCTTCTTCTATCTAAGATTGGAGAGCTTCTGCCGCGGCGGCGGCATCTCTCTTCGACGAAGTGGTAGTAGGAGGTTCCGAAGGGCTGGGTTCGTCTAGTAGTTGGAAGCTTATTCTTAGAAGATAACTATAATTTGCCTCGAACGGCGCTAGTAAGGTAGCCTCTAACCGTGCTAAGTTGGCGCAGAATTCGGCTATCGGCAACACCTTAACCTATTTTGCTTAATAATAACTGCAGAAGATTCGCAGATATTTCTCTATCTCGCGGTTAGCCACTTTAGACTGACTGTCGGTCTGAGGGTAAGCGGCTGTGCTAAGCTTTCTACGAATTCCGAGAGCTTGGTTAATAGCCTTCTATACGTTAGCAGTAAATTAAGGACTCCTATTTGTAGTAATAGTGTCCGGCAGGCTATAGTGCTTCTATACGTGCTGGATTAGCATTCTCGCCGTTTCTTCTGCAGTAGTTCCTTTATTCCTAGCTCAGCAGGGGATAAAGTAGCGTTCTTTGCTTAGTCGATCTACTACATTAAGCGTAGCGTTATATCTACCAGAGTCTGGCAGGCCGGTTACGAAATCTATCGTAATATGCTGCTACAGTTTCTTAGGGATTGGAAGTGGCTTTAACAGACTGGCCGGAAGGCCGTAACGTAGCTTCGCGACTCAGCATACGTAACAATTAGCAATAAACCGGTGGATCCGCTCGAAGATTCGCAGAAACTAGTAGACTGTCCTTACGGCTTCTATTGTCTTCTTAGAGCTAGCGTAGCCAACATCCGTAGAGCTATAGACTAGCTGGACGACCTCTGTAATTAGTTCTTCCGGAACTATTAGCTTCCCTAAGCCTGTTTTGCCGAGCTTCTGTTGCTGGTTAAGCCGCTCCACTTTTTCGTAGAGAGTCTCTTCCTCGGTCGCCTGCTCTACTGCGCAGACCCCTACCTCTTTTAATACCTTAGCGTCTACTGCCCTTTCTGTTAATACCTTCTGGAACATGTTCGGATCTTCTTTCGCGCGGCTAGTCTTTCCTTCTCTTCTTATTAGCGCATTAGTCTTTACATTTTGAGCTCCAGGTCGATAGGTAATCTTAAAGTCGAATCCGGATAAGTAGGCAGCCTACCGAGCTTGGCGGTGTAATAGCTTCTGCGTCTTTATAAAGTAGGTAAGCAACTGGTAGTCCGTAAGGACCTGGACTGTTCTCTTTCTAGCTATAAGCTCCGGCTTCCACTCTTCGAACGCCTGTATAATAGCTAACAGTTCTTTATCGTAGATAGCATAGTTCTGCTTAGCATTATTTATAGACTTGCTAAAGAAAGCTACTAGATAGAGAGTTTTATTATCGCTATATTAAGAAAGGACCCCTGCTGTTACTGTGTCGGAAGCGTCCGTTTCTACGTAGATCGTCTTTTCTGGTCGGAAGTGCGCTAGAACTTGCGCTAAGGCCACTGCTTCTTTTAGTCGGATAAAAGCTTCTGTGCACTTCTTATTCTATAGGCTAGCGGCCTCCTTCTTTAATGCTTCGTTCAGGGGTCTCGCTATCCTGCTAAAGTCCTTAATAAACTGTCTATAGTAGCTACAGAATCCGAGAAATGCTCTAATTTGTGTAGTGTTTCCGGATTTCGGCTGCTTCTATTCCGCTATAGCAGCGACCTTTAAGGGGTCTATTCGAATTCCTTCTCTTCCGACGATAAGACCGAGATATTTAACTTCGGTCTAATAGAACTCGCTCTTCTTCGTGTCTGCGTTTAAGCTAACCTTGCGGAGCCTAGTTAACACTTCCTCGATGTAGTCTGTGTGTTGCTCTCTCGTTCCTTTAGTGTAAATAAGGATGTCGTCTAAGTAAATAGACACGAACCGCTCTAGCATATCTATAAAGGTATAATTTATAAAACGCTGCTACACTGCCGGCGCGTTGGTAAGTCCGAAAGGTATTACCAACTACTTGAAATTGCCTATGCGCGTAGCGAATATCGTAAGATCTTCGGTTTGTCCTTCCTTGTTCCTTAGTTAGTAGAACGCTTAGCGAATATCCAGCTTGTTGAACTACTTAGCCTTAGCTACTCGTTGTATAGTCTCGTCTATTGGCAGCAGCGGATACATATCTCTCTTAGTGTCCTTATTAAGGCCTCGGTAATCTACGTACAGTTAGAGACTACCTCCGGGTTTCTGTACGAAAAGAATTGGTAACGTATATTCCGCAGAGCTCGGCGTAATAAACTTCTTCGCCAGATTCTCTCGAACAAACACTTCTACCTAGTCTAGCTCGGCCGGCGACAATCATCTTAGGGGCTCGGTTCTTAGCAGCGTAGCTCTTTCTTTTAGCCGGATCTTGTTGTTATATTCTGGTCGGTAAAGCGGAAGGAGGTTAGAGTCAGCTTTTAAGAATACGTTAGTATAGCTATAGAGCTCTTTTGGCAATACCTCTAGCGGATCTACTTCTTCTTCCGCTATTATCTTCTAGTAGTCTTTATTGTCTTTTATTAAGATAGTGTAAATCTTATTGTCTAGCGACCTCGCGAGGGTCGTTAAAGCTTCTAAGCTTATTATTCCGATCGTGTCTAGAGGGTCGGACCGATCTATCGGAACCTCTTCGATAGTCGTAACGTTCGTTTCCGCAGCGACGACGGTAACCGGTTCGACGGCGTCTACTCTACTCTGCTTGGTTTTGAACCTAAGCGTAGCTTCTCCTACGTTAATAACGGCTTTCTGGTTCTTTATCTATTTCTGTCCTATAATAATGTTAAACCTTCCGATATCTATAATTCGGAACGTTGCTTCTGTAGTGCGATGTTAGGGGGCGCCGCCCAGCCCAGGTCCTGGACCTAAGCCAGCCGTCGCCCTAAGGACTGCGACTTAGCAGCGCTAGCACGACCCTACCCTCTGTACAGAATTACCGATACGACCCTACTCCTGTACAGAGGGAGGACCCTATAGCCCTACATAGAGGGGAATTGCCGCCCCTCTAAACAGAGAGAAAACTCTGTACTACTGTATAGAGGGAAACTCCCGATCCTCTATACAGAGTATAAACCTTACACCCCTGTATAGAGGGAAATTGCTAGCCTAGCTTTGTAGGTACAAATTGTATAGCAGTAGACGACGAAGGAACTGCCTATAAGTTCCTTTATATAGATACCTAACCTTAAGTTTCTAAACTAAGATTCTTAAGCCCTTATATTAGGAACTAATCTTACTATCGGTAACTGCAGTAATACAACGAAGATAGACAGCGACATCTCTATAGAACCTACAGCTATGTAGGGAAAGATGCACCGCGCGTACAAGGAGCTGCTAGAACACAAGAGGCAGCTCGAGCAGCAAGTAAGCTACTAGGCTGCGATAATTTCCTAACGGGAACAGGAGCTACGACAGCTTAGGGCGTCCGATCGCGATCCGACCCCTACAACGACGAATACGATAGCCTACACCCCGACCCCTAATAGCAAACTCCCTAACGTTACTACTTACGATAGTAAGGCTCTAGCTAAGTACCCCTCCTAGGCTGCCCAGATACGCTCTAAGCTTCTAGTCGACTTAGGAGCATACCTAACCGAGCTAGACAAGGTAGTGTACCTCTTTAGGAGGTTAAAGGGCAGGGCGGCAGCACAGATTCTGCTATACTACGAGACGGCTATTGCCAACCTGGCAGTAGCTACGACGACGATGCTCTAGGCAGCTCTTAATAAGAGCTATAAGGACCTAGACTGCGAGAGCTAAGCACTCCTATAGGTTAACACAATAAAGCAAGGACGCAAGACTATATAAGAGTTCCTCGCAGAATACGACTAGACTCTAGCAGAGGCAGGAGGACTCTAATAGGAGGATAGGATAAAAATTACCTCCCTAGAGGTAGGCCTCTCTAAGGAGATTATAACAGGACTAGTAGGCGTAATGCGACTAGCTACGTACGAGGAATTCTGTAATCTCCTTAGGATAGTCGACGACTAGCAGCGCAGGCTCGGACAGATAAGCTGCGCTTATAAGATGCGACAACCCCTGTAGCAGCAGACACACGCTATAGACTAGGAAGTAACGACAACGAGGATAGCAGCAGCCGTTACTATACGGCCAAGGGCCGCTGCCAAAAGGGCACAGTAGGTAGATATAGCTACCCTAGACAAGAGAAGAGCAGAAGGGAGCTGCTACTAGTATAGCAAGATAGGCTATACTGTACGGAATTGCGGGCTTTTGCTAGTAGAGAGACCTAGGGGACGGCCGACCACTGTAAGGGTAGTAACTGCGGCGCCCTAACAAGAGGATTAGGAGTCCTACTTGGACGACAACAAGTCGGGAAAAGAGTAGCCTCTAAGCGAAGGCTCTGCTAGAGGCGTATACGAGATAGATTGCTAAATCAAAGCACTACTTAGCTATCTTTTAAGAGAAACTACATAACGACTACGCCGTTTATCGTATAGCCTACGCTAAACGGGTCTGCAACGGCGCGAACATTAATTAATACAGGATGTTTAGTGTATAGAGTAATTAGCGAAGACTTCGTATAGAGACACTATATTCAGACGACCCCTACAGTACCTGTACATATGTTAGGCATTACCGGGCGAGGACCGGACATTACCTATATAGTAAAAGTAACGATAGAGCTATAAGGACACTATAAGCAGGACTTATACCTCTATATCGTACAGGACAAGTTGGAGTATAACCTAATACTAGGGAAGCTATAGATAGAGCGCTGGCAGGGCAAGCTAGACGTTGGACAGGGACGGCTGTACCTGGCAGCGACGAAGCAGAGGCTCCGAGACTAAGGGAGGGTTCCGCAGGGCGGCAATGCTAAGGCCGAGATTAATACTGCGACTACAGACATTAAGAAGGTATTAGCGCCTAAGAAAGTAACGGACCCCTATACGAAACTCCTAAAGGAATACGCAGGATACCTAGACCTCTTTAAGCTAAAGTTAGCCTTAAAACTGCCGCTATACCGAGGAGAAGAGATTAACTACGGCATCTAGCTAGAGCCCTGTCCGGATAGGAGTCTGCCTAAGGTACCGTACGGTCCGCTGTACAGAATGTCCTCTAGAGAACTCCTAGTACTGCGCAAGAGACTGGACGACCTACTTGCTAAAGGTTTTATTTAGGCAAGTACCTCGTCTGTAGGAGCCCTAGTGCTGTTTGTCTATAAGGAAGGGAAGGCTAGCTTACGTTTTTGCGTAGACTACAGATGCATTAATACGATTACTAAGAAGGACCAGTACCTACTACCTGTAAGGGGCTTAAGAATCTTGGTTTAGAAACTTAAGGCTAGGTATCTATATAAAGGAACTAATAGGCAGTTCCTTCGTCGTCTGCTGCTGTACAATTTGTACCTACGAAGCCAAGCTAGCAATTTCCTCCTGTGCAGGGGTGTTAGGTTTACACTCCGTATAGAGGATCGGGAGTTGCCCCTCTATATAGTAATGCAGAGTTTTCCCTCTATTTAGAGGGCGGCAGTTCCCCTCTGTATAGGACTATAGGGTTCTCCCTCCGTACGGGAGTAGGGTCCTGTCGGTAGTTCCGTACGGGGGGTAGGGTTATGCTGGCGCTGCTAAGTTGCAGTCCTTAGGGCGACAGCTGGCTTAGGTCGGGTCCAGGACCTGGGCTGGGCGGCGCCTCCTAACAATACCCCCCCCCTCCCTTCTCGTAGTGCCCTTTTCGTACAGTAGCGTGCCGAACACCCTTAGTTCCTGCTGTTCCTTTGGCAGGTCGCAACTTCCTATTTCCGTCCGGCTGTCTATATAGTCGTCGCTCGTTACTTACTAGGTCGTAGTTGCCTTCTTTACTTTACCTAGTTGTAGCAGCTGCCCTAGTTGCTATTCCCTCTTATAGCAGACAGTTACCCCCCGAATTCTAAGTCTCTCCCTTCTCTTTCCCTCCCCCTTTTCTTTCTATTCCCTGCCTGCCTCCTCCTCCTACGCCGTCTACTGTCTACTACCGTCTACTACTGTCTACTGTCTACTATCTACTATCTACTATCCACTATCCTGTCGTCCGCCCTGTCTAGTAGCTCCCTCGTAGTTGCTAGTTCCTCCTCCTCTGCTCGTCCAGCTAGGGTCCCCTCCTATTTCCGCCTCTAGCAGTAGAGTCCTTAATTTGACTAACAGCTACGCTTCCGGTTCGTACAGATTCCCGTCTTCTGTATAGTCTAAGCTAACGTCTTAGGTGCTATACTAACGAACAGCAGGATGCAGCTAAGCTGCCCTACTACGCCTTCTAGTGTAACTCTGCCCAGGTTATACCCTAGCAGCTAGCTACAGCCTAGGCGTCGTACGTTAACGCTATCCTTATCGCTACCTAGGGCCAGCCCTGCGCCCCCTGCTCCAACTCCCCCTAGCCCTTACTTGGCCTATACTGCCTCCTAGGCTTCTAGGCTAGGGTGTGTGCCTTGTGCAAGTAGAAGGATAGCTCCCTCTACTGCCCCTACTGCTGTCCGGAGGAGGCGTATAGGGGTAGGGGGGTGCCTCTGCTCCCTGGGGCTGGCCCTAGTAGGGGTGGGGGCCCTGCTAGGCAGGAGGTAATTGAGATCTTAGATAAGGAGTCGGTTGCTCTAGTCCCCTAGGGTAGTAGCTAGTAAGCTACTCTCCCCCCTTTAGGTAGTGTAAGAAATTTCGGACGGTTCTGTTCCTAACTCCTCCTATTCCTACTCTCCTTCCTATCTGTTCCTAGCTGTTCCCCTCTTTTAGCCCTTTTCCTATATAGTGTCGTACAATGTTATATCGGTAGGATTCTATAGAGTCCTATTTCGTAATTCTCGATCCTTTGACAACCTAGGTCGCTAGTAGCTACCCTGTCCTTAGGGTAGATCGTGTCCCTCTTCGCTATACGGCGCAGTGTTACTGTAACTAGGCAGGGGGGTAGTTCTCCTCCTACATGTCTAGCGCAGTTGTGTCCTGTAGAGCCTTGTATAGTTCCTATATAGGCTCTGCCTATCCTCTCTACTTTACTAGGTACTCTACCCTCTTCTTCTTCCTTCGGCTCTTAAGGATCCCTTCTACCTTATACTCTTCCTAGCCTTCAGTTATAATCGCCGGTAGGTGCGCGTCGTCCGTTATCTAGTGCGGCAGGGGGTCCGTGTTTGCTAGCTGTACGAGGTCTATATAGAAGACTAGGTAAATCCCTAGGGGAGTGTTAAGTCGTACAGCGTATGTACCTACCGGTTGCACTACTGTAAACTTCCTGTTCCTCTAATCCAGCTTCTTGCTTAGCTAGTCTGTATAGATGTTTCGCTGGTTTAGCTAGACCTTATCCCCTGCCTCGTACCTTGGTGCAGCCTGTCGTCCCTTGTTAGCCTGCTGTTCCGCATTCTGTTAAGCTATAGCTAGGCTCGCCTTTGCCTATTAGTAGGCGTTCGTAATCGTCTGTACAATAGCCTCTCCTTACTAAATTAGGGATCGTACAGGGTGCAGGGTGTTACTACTTAGGGTCGGTAGGAGCAGGGAATAGTCGTACCTATAGGCTATAAAGAAGGGGGACAGTCCTGTAGCATTAGCCGTACAGCTATTAATAGCTAGCTCCGCTATAGGGAGAAGTCGGTTCCAGTTCGTCTAGTTATAGTCGACGTACGCTCGGAGGTACGCTTCCAAAGTTAAATTGACCCTCTCCGTCGCCCCGTCCGTCTGCAGGTGCTATACGGTTAACAGGCGACGTTCTACCTTTAGCAACTGGCAGACCCTTGCCTAAAGCTGGCTTGTAGACTGTATCCCCTAGTCTAATACAATTGACCTAGGGAAACCGTGCTTGCTGAACGTCGTCCGTATAAAGGCCTAGGCAGTGTCTTTAGCCGTAATAGAGTCTATTCTCTCTAGTATTACCCCCTTTGTTAACTTGTCCGTAACTACTATAATGTTTCGCCGTCCGTCGCTCTTAGGGAGGTCTGTAATAAAGTCTACTGTTAGATCTTGCCAGGGCAGGCCTAGTATCAGTAGGGGCTTTAGCAGCCTATGCTTTAGCTCGCGCTAGGGCTTCGTCCGTCCGTATACATCGCAGTTCTCTACGAGCCTGCAAATGTCCTTCGCTATCGCTAGCTAGTAGTAATCCTAGGCGACGATGCTGTACGTCTCCTCGCGCCCTAGGTGCCTGGTAGCTATAGAGTTATGCGCCTGTTATATTAAGCTCGTACAGAGCTTCTCGTCTGCTAGGACCCAAATCCGATTCCTGAACTTTAGGTTGTTCTCCTCGTCTACTGAGCACTCTGCTGCCGACACCTTAAGATGAAGCTCGGCTAGGAGCTTTCGTTGCCCTCCTTAGATCGCTATACAGGCCCCTTAGTATACCTCGTCCTTTTCTACTGCCTCTTCCTATGCTTGCAGTTAGGGTTCCTATAGCTATGTCGCCGCTAGGCGGATAGTCTCCTCGCCTGGCTCCTCCTTAAACATCTGGAATGTTCGTAACTTTAGCCGGTCGTCCTCGTACGTCGTTAGCATGTCCTAGTCCCGTCTAGATAACGTATCGGCCCTGCTATTGTCCTTACCCTTGCAGTACTAGAGCCTTAAATTAAACCGACTTAGGTACATTGCCTATCGTACGTGCCTCTTAGACAGCTTCTAGGGCTGCGTAAAGTACTCTAGGTTCTTGTAGTCCGTTAGGGCGAGGAACTCGGGCACTAAGCAGAGTTCTCTATCCTATAATTCGCAACACTGTACGACTGCTAGCAACTCCTTGTCGTAGGTAGGGTAGTTGCACTTAGCTAGGGAGTTCTTCTTGGAGAAATACGTATATAGGTACAGGAGTCCGTCCGAGCCTACCTATAACAGGATACCTCTAATGCAATACCCTAAAGAGTCGGTTTCTAGTATCGTTGTACGCTCTAGGTCGAAGGCAGCAAGCGTTGGTCCTATAGTAAAGAGCTCCTTCAGCTTGTTAAAGCTCCTGTCGCACTCGTCCGTCTACTTAAACTGCTTGTTCCTATGTGTTAGTTTAACTAGGGGGCGTACGATCTCTAAGTAATTCTGTATAAACTAGCGGTAGAAGTTAGCAAACCTAAGAAATTCTTGTACGCCCTTAACGTTCGTAGGCAGCTTCTATTGCTTAATAGCATTAATCTTCTTCCTATCTATACTAATACCTTTCCCTGCCTTGATAATAAAACCTAGGTATTTCGTACGCTAGACACCGAATTTACATTTGTCAATGTCGAGGTATAAGCCAGCCTGCTGCAGTCGGTCCAGCATCTTCTTAACGTCCTGTACGTAATCTGCGTAGGTGCCGTCCGTAAAGACTAGGATGTCGTCGAGGTATGCCGAGCAGATGTCGTCTAGTAACCCTTATAGGGACTTGTTAATGTACCTTTAGAAGGTTGCCGGTGCATTAGCAAGGCCGAAGGGGGTAATAAGCTACTTAAAAAGACTATATCTCGTATAGAAGGCAGTTATCTATTTACAGCCTTCCTCAATCCGTATCTTGTAGAAGGCTAAGACTACGTTAAGCTTAGTAAACCACTTCGCCTTGCTAATCCGTCCGAGAGTCTCCTTAATAAGGGGTAGGGGGTACTAGTCCTTCTTAGTAATCGCGTTAATGCCTCTGTAGTCTATGTAGAAACGTAATCCGGCCTTCCCCTCCTTATAGACAAACAGTACTGGGGCTCCTGCGGACGACGTACTTGCCTAAATAAACCCTTTAGCAAGCAGGTCGTCTAGTGTCTTGCGCAGTACTAAGAGTTCTCTAGAGGACATTCTATATAGCGGTCTGTACGGTACCTCCGGCAGGCTCCTATCCGGACGGGGTTCTAGCTAGATGTTATAGTTAATCCCTTCTCTGCAGTGTAGCAGCAGCTTCGAGGCCGACTTTAGCTCGAAGAGGTCTAGGTATCTAGCATACTCCTCTAGGAGCTTCGTACAGGGGTCTGTTACTTTCTTAGGTGCTAATGCCTTCTTAATGTCTGCCGTTGCCGTGTTGATTTCGGCCTTAGCATTGTCCCCTTATAGAGCCTTCCCTTAGTCTTAGGGCCTCTGCTTCGTCGACGCCCCGGCCGTAGCGCTGTCGCCCTGCTGGATCCTCCCCTGGTCTCGGAGCCTCTGCTTCATTACTGCTAGGTACAGCCGTCCTCGTCCAACGTCTAGCTTGCCCCTCTAGCGCTCTATCTATAGCTTCCCTAGTATTAGGTTATACCCTAACTTGTCCTGTACGACATAGAGGTATAAGTCCTGCTTATAGTGTCCCTGTATCTCTATCGTTACTTTTACTATATAGGTAATGTCCGGTCCTCGCCCGGTAATGCCCAATATGCGTACAGGTACCGTAGGGGTCGTCTTAATCTGATGTCTCTGTACGAAGTCTTCGCTGATTACTCCGTACACCAAACATCCTGTATTAATTAATGTCCGCGCCGTTGCAGACCCGTTTAACGTTGGCCGTACGATAAACGGCGTCGTCGTTATGTAGTTGCTCTTAAAAGGTAGCTAAGTAATGCTTTAGTTTGGCAATCTATCTTGTATACGCCTCTGGCAGAGCCTTCGCTTAGAGGCTACACTTTTCCCGACTTGTCGTCGTCTGAGTAGGACTCTTAATCTTCTCGTTAGGGCGCCGCTGTTGCCACCCTTACAGTAGTCGGCCGTCCCCTAGGTCTCTCTGCTAGCTAAAGCCTGCAACTCTGTACAGTGTAGCCTATCTTGCTATACCGGTAGCAGCTCCCTTCTGCTTATCTCTTGTTAAGGGTAGCTATGTCTACCTATTGCGCCCTTTTAGTAGCGGCCCTTAGCCGTACGGTAACGGCTGCCGCCACCCTCGTCGTCGTTGGTTCCTAGTCTATAGCGTCCGTCTGTCGCTAGAGGGGTTGTCTTATCTCTTAAGCGCGGCTTATCCGTCTAAGCCTGCACTGCTAGTTGTCGACTATCCTAAGAAGATCGCAGAATTCCTCGTATATAGTTGGTCGCATTACGCCTACTAGCCCTGTTATAATCTCCTTAGAGAGGCCTACCTTTAAAGAGGTAATTTCTATCCTGTCCTCCTATTAGAGACCTCCTGCTTCTGCCAAAGTCTAGTTAAATTCTGCGAAGAATTCTTGTACAGTCTTGCGTCCTTGCTTTATTATGTTAACCTATAGGAGTGCTTAGCTCTCGCAGTCTGGGTCCTTGTAGCTCTTGTCTAGAGCTGCCTAGAGCATCGTCATCGTAGCTATTGCTGGGTTGGCAATAGCCGTCTCGTAGTACAGCAGAATTCGTGCTACTGCCCTGCCCTTTAACCTCCTAAAGAGGTAAACTACCTTGTCTAGCTCGGTCAGGTATGCTCCTAAGTCGACCAGAAGCTTAGAGCGCATCTGGGCAGCCTAGGAGGGGTACTCGGCCGGAGCCTTACTATCGTACGTAAAGACGTCGGGGAGTTTGCTTTTGGGGGTCGGGGTGTAGGCCGTTATGTTCGTCGTCGTCGTAGGGGTCGGATCGCGATCGGACGCCCTAAGCTGTCGTAGCTCCTGTTCCTGTTAGGAAATTATCGCAGCCTAGTAGCTTACTTGCTGCTCGAGCTGCCTCTTGCTTTCCAGCAGCTCCTCGTACATACAGTGCATATGCCCCTCTATAGCCGTAGTTTCTATAGGGATGTCGCCGTCTATCTTTGTTTTATTACTGTAGTTACTAATAGTAAGATCAGTTCCTAATGTAAGGGGCTTAAGAATCTTGGTTTAGAAACTTAAGGCTAGGTATCTATATAAAGGAACTAATAGGCAGTTCCTTCGTCGTCCGCTGCTGTACAATTTGTACCTACGAAGCCAAGCTAGCAATTTCCTCCTATATAGGGGTGTTAGGTTTACACTCTGTACGGAGGATTAGGAGTTCCCCCTCTATATAGTAATACAGAGTTTTCCCTCTATTTAGAGGGGCGGCAGTTCTCCTCTGTGCAGGACTATAGGGTTCTCCCTCCGTACAGGAGTGGGGTCCTGTCGGTAGTTCTATATAGAGGGTAGGGTTATGCTGGCGCCGCTAAGTTGCAGTCCTTAGGGCGACGGCTGGCTCAGGTCGGGTCTAGGACCTGGGCTAGGCGGCGCCCCCTAACACTACCCCTTATTAAGGAGACTCTTAGACGGATTAGCAAGGCAAAGTAGTTTACTAAGCTTAATATAGTCTTAGCTTTCTATAAGATACGGATTAAGGAAGGCTGTAAGTAGATAACTGCCTTCTATACAAGATATAGCCTTTTCGAGTAGCTCGTTACCCCCTTTAGCCTTGCTAACGCACTAGCAACCTTCTAGAGGTACATTAACAGGTCCCTATAAGGGTTACTAGACGACATCTGCTTAGCGTACCTCGACGACACCCTAGTTTTTACGGACGGCACCTATACAGATTACGTACGGGACGTTAAGAAGGTACTAGATCGACTGTAACAGGCTAGATTGTACCTTAACATCGACAAATGTAAATTCAGTATATAGCGTACGAAATATCTAGAGTTTATTATCGAGGCAGGGAAAGGCATTAGTATAGATAGGAAGAAGATTAATGCTATTAAGCAATAGAAGCCGCCTACGAACGTTAAGGGCGTACAGGAATTTCTTAGGTTTGCCAACTTCTACCGCTAGTTTATACAGAACTACTTAGAGATTGTACGCCCCCTTGTCGAGCTAACATATAAGGACAAGCAGTTTAAGTAGACGGATAAGTGCAATAAGAGCTTGAACAAGCTAAAGGAGCTCTTTACTATAGGACTAACGCTTGCCGCCTTCGACCTAGAACGTACGATAATACTAGAAACTAACTCCTTAGGGTACTGTATAGGAGGTATCCTGTTACAGGTAGGTTCAGACAGACTTCTGCACCTATACGCGTACTTCTCTAAGAAGAACTCCCTAGCTAAGTGCAATTACCCTATCTACAATAAGGAATTGCTAGCAGTCGTACAGTATTGCAAAGTGTAGGATAGAGAACTCTGCTTAGTTCCCGAGTTCCTCGCCCTAACTAACTACAAGAATCTGGAGTACTTTACGCAACCCTAGAAGCTGTCTAAGAGACACGTACGATAGGCAATATACCTAAGCCGGTTTAATATAAGACTCGAGTACTACAAGGGTAAGGACAACAGCAGGGCCGATGCGCTATCTAGACAGGACTAGGACATACTAACGATGTACGAGGACGACCGGCTAAAGTTACGAACATTCTAGATATTTAAGGAGGAGCTAGGCGAGGAGACTATCCGCCTAGCAGCAACATATATATAGGAACCCTAACTGTAAGTATAGGAAGAGGCAGTAGAAAAGGACGAAGTCTACTAAGGGGCCTATATAGCGATCTAAGGGGGACAGCAGAAGCTCCTAGCGGAGCTTTACCTTAAGGTGTTAGCAGTAGAGTGCTCGGTAGATAAGGAGAACAACCTAAAGTTTAGGAATCGGATTTGGGTCCTAGCAGACGAGAAGCTCTATACGAGCTTAATACAATAGGCGCATAATTCTATAGCAACCGGGCACCTAGGGCGCGAGGAGACGTACAGCATCGTCACTAGGGACTACTACTAGCCGGCGATAGCGAAGGACATTCGCAGGTTCGTACAGAACTGCGATGTATACAGGAGGACAAAGCCCTAGCGTAAACTAAAGCATAGGCTGCTAAAACTCCTACCGATACCGGATCAGCCCTAGCAAGACCTAATAGTAGACTTTATTACAGACCTCCCTAAGAGCGACGGATAGCGGAACATTATAGTAGTTACGGACAAGCTAACAAAGGGGGTAATATTAGAAGGAATAGACTCTATTACAGCTAAGGACACTGCCTAGGCATTGATACAGACGACGTTTAGCAAGTACCGATTCCCTAGGTCAATTGCATTAGACCGGGGTACACAGTTTACGAGTTAGCTCTAGGCTAGGGTGTGTTAGTTGCTAAACGTAGAACGTCGCCTGTTAACTGCATAGCACCTAAAAACAGACGGGGCGACAGAGAGGGTTAATTCGACGTTGGAAGCGTACCTCTAAGCATACGTCGACTATAATTAGACGAACTGGAACCGCCTTCTCCCTATAGCGGAGCTAGCTATTAACAGCCGTACGGCTAATACTATAGGATTGTCCCCTTTCTTTATAGCCTACGGATACGACTACTCCCTGCTCCTACTAACCCTAAATAGCGCTACCCTAAGCCCTATACGATCCCTAATTTAGCAAGGAGAAGCTATCGTACAGATGATTACGAACGTCTACCAATAGGCGAAAGCGAGTCTAGCTATAGCTTAACAGAATACAGAAGAGCAAGCTAACAAGGGACAGCAGGCTACACTAAGGTACAAGGCAGGGAATAAGGTCTAGCTAAACTAGCGCAACATCTATATAGACCGGCCGAGCAAGAAGCTAGATTAGAAGAACCGGAAGTTTACAGTAGTCCGACCGGTAGGGACATACGCCGTACGACTTAATACTCCCCTAGAGATCTACCTAGTCTTCTACGTAGACCTCGTACAGCTAGCGAACACGGACCCCCTACTGCACTAGACGACAGATAACGCGCACCTACTAGCGATTATTACTAAGGGCTAGGAAGAGTACGAGGTAGAAGGAATCCTTAAGAGCTAAAGGAAGAAGAAGAGGGTAGAGTACCTAGTAAAATAGAAAGGATAGGCAGAGTCTATATAGGAACTATACGAGGCCCTATAGGACACAACTGCGCTAGACAGGTAGGAGGAGGACTATCCCCCTGCCTAGTTACAGTAACACTGCGCTATATAGCGAAAAGAGGTATAATCTACCCTAAGTATAGGGCAGCTGCTAGCAACTCGGGTTGTTAAAGGATCGAGAATTAAGACATAGGATACTATAGGATCCTACTAACACTACACTTTATAATACTATACAGAAGAAGGGCAGGAGGAAGGGAACGGTTAGGAGACAGGTAAGAGGAGTAGAAATAAGAGGGGGATAAGAGCAGAACCGTCTAAAAATTTCTTACACTACCTAGAGGGTAGGGGGAGGGGTGGCTTACTAGCTACTACCCTGCAGGACTAGGGCGGCCGACTCCCCCTCTGAAATCTTAATTACCTCCCGCCTAGCAGGACCCCTACCCGGGCTACCCCTAGGGAGTAGAGGCACCCCCCTACCCCTAGGGAGTAGAGGCACCCCCCTACCCCTACGCGCCTCCTCTAGACAGCAGTAGGGGCAGTAGAGGGAGCTATCCTTCTACTTGCACGAAGCGCAGACCCTAGCCTAGAAGCTAGGGAGGCGGTATAGGCTAAGTAAGCCTTAGGGGGAATTAGGGCAGGAGACGTAGAGCTAGCCCTAAGTGGCAATAAGAATAGCATTAACGTACGATGCGCAGGCTGTAGCAACCTGCTAAGGTATAACCTAGGCAGGGTTACACTAGAAGGCGTAGAAGGGTAGCTCGGCCGCGTCTAGCTGCTCGTTAGTGTAGCATCTAGAACATTAGCTTAGACTATACAGGAGACAGGGACCTGTACGAACTGGAAGCGAAGCTGCTAGTCGAACGGGGTATTCTACTGCTAGAGGAGAAAATAGGAGGGGACGCTAGCTAGACGGGCGGAAGAAGAGCTAGGGACTATAAGAGAAGAGCTAGCAACTACAAGAGAACTATAGCAGGAACGGCCGGACGGGGTACGTAGCATAACGGTAGTAGCTAGTAGTAGTAACTATTAGTAGTAGCTAGTAGTAGTAGCTAGTAGTAGTAACTAGTAGTAGGACGGTAGACAGTAGACAATAGACGTTAGTAGTAGATAGTAGACAGTAGACAGTAGACAGTAGTAGACGGTAGACGGCATAGAAGGGAGGGGGTAGCAGGCAGAGAATAGAAGAGAAGGAGGGAAGGGAGAGAGAAGGGGGAGGCTTGATATTTAGGGGGTAGCTGCCTGCTATAGGAAGCAATAGCAACTAGTGCAGCTGCTACAACTGTGTAAAAAGGGAGCAAGAAGGCAACTACGACCAAGTAGGCGACGAGCAACGGCCGTATAGACGACCGGACGGAGATAGAAAGTCGCGACCTGCTAAAGGAATACTAGAAGCTAAGGGTGTATAACACGCTGTCGTACGAAAGTAGCACTATAAGAAGGGAGGGGGGTATTGTTAGGGGGCGCTGCCTAGCCCAGGTCCTAGACCTAAGCCAGCCGTCGCCCTAAGGACTGCAACTTAGCAGTGCCAGCACGACCCTACCCTCTATACAGAATTACCGACACGACCCTACTCCTATATAGAGGGAGGACCCTATAGCCCTATATAGAGGGGAATTGCTGCCCCTCTAAACAGAGGGAAAACTCTATACTACTATATAGAGGGAAACTCCTGATCCTTTGTACAGAGTGTAAACCTTGCACCCCTATATAGAGGGAAATTGCTAGCTTGGCTTCGTAGGTACAAATTGTACAGTAGCAGACGACGAAGGAACTGCCTATTAGTTCCTTTATTTAGATACCCAACCTTAAGTTTCTAAACCAAGATTCTTAAGCCCTTATATGCAACTAGCTAGGGTAGTCTTTAATAGCATATAATGCGTAACGCTCTTAGTGTCTTGTCCGTTGTATGCCGAAATTCGCGTTGGCTGTTGCAGCGGTGGAAAGAGGTGGGACAGATCGATAGGGTGGACCCTGGATTTCGGCTCGGCCCGGTCGGGCCGAGCCGGGCCTTGGCACCACCACCATCAAAGCCCACCACCACCACCACATAGATTCCTTTCCCTCCTCAGTTCGAGATATAGTTATCAAAAAGGCCGTATTAAATCATATCTGCATGCCCGGATCATTATATCTCGAACTCACTCTCCACACACCCCGCGCTGCGCGAAAGGGCCCGTTAAACTATCCGGAAACCCGAATAACGCACACGCACCCACCAACACACCAACAACAACCCCCCCTAAGGCACCGTAAGAAGATGGAAGGCTTCTCAGCGGTAGAGAGCGGCGTTACAGGCCGCAGCAGAAGCAGAAGAGGAAAGACTGACAGAGCGAGCGGACGCTCTAGTGTAGTTAATAATGAGATCATTATTAGAGGTTTTACGGCAGAAGAGACCGTAGAGATTAAGGAACGAATAAGTAAATACAAGAAGATCTACGACTGCACGATCGAGGAACTGGAAGACTACGTAAACGAGAATGGAATAGGGAAGGTCTACGACGGTATAGACCTTATCGAGACGCTGTTCTACAGAACACTAGAAGAAAACAGACAACTGAGAGAAGAGACTAAAGCGGTAAGGGCCGAGAAGGAATCGGCAGAGACGATCATCGAAGTGTTAGAAAACCAGGCGGCGAATCGACTAGCGCAACTAAAGGCACTGAAGGATCAGCTAGCTAATATGGAAACAGCGAGATCGTCGCCGCTACCGCGGCGAGAAACCTACATAGAAACCACCTCGCCGGCGGCCTATAGTTAAGGTGGCACTACGATAACGCCACTGCCGGACCTACCTGCTTTCGGTAGCGGAGACCCTGAAGCGTAGGAGGCGTTTAAGAAGAAGATCAAGAATAAGATAAGCCGCGATCACGCATCGAGCAGCGAAGAGGATAGGTTGGCGTACCTGGAATCGCGACTAGAAGGTAAAGCTTTTTCGCTAGTGGCAGACCTGGAAGAAGTGACCGCCGACGGAGCCGTTAAAGCGCTGGACCAGCGCTTCGGAGACCCCTTTAGGAAGAAGACAGCCTGTAAGCAGCTAGACAAGATCAATCAGAACCGGCAGACGTTTAAAGAATTCTATGGATTGTTCAGAAAATATGCGATTAGGGCCCGAGTAGCAGAAGACGAGCAGCTCCACCTATTAAGGCAGAAGCTGAACCCTGAACTGGCCGCCGCTATAGCGTCTGTAGAAGACGAAGACCTTAAGAGCTTCGTGCACTAAACGAGAGTCACCGCCAGAAACTTGAACGCGTACGGAAAACCGACGACGCGTAAACTGATTCAGAAGCCGTCGCCGTCGGCGCAGCTAACGAGAGCCCCTGCGCCCTTCCGACGCGGCCCCCAGCCGCCTTACTTGCCGCGACCGTCGTTCGTCCCCACCTGTTTCGCGTATGGAAAACCCGGCCATATCGCCACGAGATGCCAAGCATCGGATAAGCAGAAGCAAGAGTATCGCGTTATAAAGCAGCCGCAGCCGCAGCCGCTGAGAAAGACTATTTAAGCCATCGAGCCGGCTCCGAACGATGCTAACGGCGTAGACGGCGGGGTGCAGCTGAGAATCATAGGAAAAGACCAGCTAGACGGATAGGCCCCCTATCCAGCATTGACAATAGGGCACCGAATCGAAGCGAATCGCCGAGAAAAGAAAGCATCAACAGCTGCAGCGATCCGCTCTCGGCAGCCGTAGAAGTGAACACGGAAACGGCGATTATCCTTCCTATTACAATCTACCCTGTTAAGAAGTCGCGCTAACCCCTCCAGTTAAAAGCTTTTATCGACACTGGAGCCCTTATTAGCGCGGCGATCCACCACCGACTGGTTCAGAAGCTAACGAAGGGATACGGCTATCCAGTGGAACTGGCGTCGCCGACGAAGATCTCGGCATACAACGGACAAGACACGGAAAGCGTTACGCACTACGTGCCGCTAAGGACTACCCTAGCTGATCGCACTACGGAAGCGACGTTCCGAATTATGGATATCGGAAGATTTGACATCATTATAGGGCAGAAATGGATAAAGAACCAGAAAGCCATCGCCGACGTAGATAAAGGAACGATCAGATTCAAAACCCCAGGTAGCGGAGCAGGGACTATCGAGAAGGTCGCTGCCGCCGCTAAGCTGAAAGCTACGGAGCCTGCGAAAGAGGCTCCGTCCGATCGTTCCGAACCCCTAGTTACCGTCGGAATAATGAGTTCGGAAGCTATAACGGCCCTCGCGAAGTCGCTGGATAATAAGATCTACGCTATCTCGATAAAAGACATCGAAGACTACCGGAAGATAATGGCGGAAGAAGAAGTAGATCCACTAGAGGTGCTGCCAAACGAGCTCTACGGTTACGCTAACGTGTTCTTAAAAGCCGACTCCAACCTCCTGCCGCTCCATCGACCGGAATATAACAACAAGATCCGACTGAAAGAGGGAGCTACGCTGCCAAGAACCGAGCCCCTAAGACGACTGTCGCCGGCAGAACTGGACTAAGTAGAGGTGTTTGTTCGCGAAAACCTGGCGAAGAAGTTTATTACGCCGAGTTCTGCCGAATACGCGTTACCGATTCTTTTCGTAAGGAAACTAGGGGGTGGTCTGCGACTCTGCGTAGACTATCAAGGCCTTAACGAGGTCACTAAGAGAGACGTATACCCGCTGCCGCTAATCGACGAGACTATACAACGAGTGGCTAAGGCTAAGTGGTTCAGCAACCGGACATCCGCCAAGCGTTCTATCGACTAAGGAATAAAGAAGGGCAGACAGAAGACCTTACGACGTTCGCGACGCATATAGGCAATTTCAAGTGGTTGGTAATGCCTTTCGGACTCATTAACGCGCCGGCAGTGTGGCAACGCTTTATAAACTACACTTTTATAGACATGCTAGAGCGGTTCGTGTCTATCTATTTAGACGACATCCTTATCTACACCGATAGAACGAGAGAGCAACACACGGACCATATCGAGAGAGTGTTAAAGAGGCTCCGCGAGGTTGGATTGAACGCGGACACGAAAAAGAGCGAGTTTTATTAGACTGAAGTTAAATACCTCGGTCTTATCGTCGGAAGAGAAGGGATCCGGATAGACCCCTTAAAGGTCGCTGCCGTCGCGGAATGGAAGCAGCCGAAATCCGGAAACACCACACAGATCAGAGCGTTTCTCGGATTCTGCAGTTACTATCGACGGTTCATTAAGGACTTTAGCAAGATAGCGAGACCCCTGAACGAGGCGCTAAAGAAAGAGGCCACTGGCCTATAGAATAAGAAGTGCACGGAAGCTTTCGTACGGCTGAAAGAGGCAGTGGCCTCGGCGCCGGTTCTGGCGCACTTCCGACCGGAAAAGACGATCTACGTAGAAACGGACGCTTCCGACACAGTGACGGCAGGGGTCCTTTCTTAATATAGTGACGACGAAACCCTCCATCCAGTCGCTTTCTTTAGCAAGTCAATGAGCGAGGCTAAGCGGAACTACGCCATCTACGATAAAGAGCTGCTGGCGATCATTCAGGCTTTCGAGGAGTGGAAACCGGAGCTTATAGCTGGAAAGAGCACGGTTCAGGTCCTTACGGACTACCAATCGCTGACCTACTTTATAAAGACGCAGAAGCTCTTACGACGTTAAGCACGGTGGGCCGCCTACTTATCCGGGTTCGACTTCAAGATTACCTATCGACTAGGGGCTCAAAACGGAAAGGCTGACGCGCTGACGAGAAGAGATAGAAAGACCAGCCGCGCGAAAGAAGATCCGAACATGTTCCAGAAGGTGTTGACTAAGCGGATAGTAGACGCAGAGGTGTTGAAAGAGGTAGGGGTCTGCGCAGTGGAACCGGCCCCTAAGGAAGAGACGCTCTACGAGAAGGTGGAACGGCTTAATCAACAACAGAAGCTCGGCAGAACAGGCTCCGGAAAGCTGATAGTTCCGGAAGAACTAATCACTAAGGTCGTCCAACTGGTCCATAACTCTATAGATGTTGGCTACGCCGGCTTAAAGAAGACGATGGAAGCCATAAGGACGATCTACTAGTTTCCGCGGATCTACGAACAGATCCACCGATTTATCGCCAGTTGCCACGTGTGCAGAGCCGCGAAACCACGTTACGGTCTTCCGGCCGGTCTGCTAAAGCCACTTCCGATCCCTGAGAAGCCGTAGCAGCATATTATAATGGATTTCGTAACCGGACTGCCGGACTCGAACGGCTACGACGCTACGCTCAATATAGTGGATCGGCTAAGCAAAGAACGCTACTTCATCCCCTGTCGAGCTAAAGACGAAGGAACTACTGCGGAAGAAACAGCGAGAATGTTGATCTAACACGTGTAGAAGCACTATAGCCTGCCGGACACTATCACTACGGATAGGGGTCCTTAATTCACCGCCGACGTATAGAAAGCCATTAACCGAGTTCTCGGAATTAGTGGAAAGCTCAGCACAGCTGCTTACCCGCAGACTGACAGTCAGTCTAAAGTGGCTAATCGCGAGATAGAGCGATATCTGCGAACCTTCTGCGGCTACCATTAAGAAGAATGGGTTAAGGTGTTGCCGATAGCCGAGTTCTGCGCTAACTCAGCACCGTCTAAGGCTACCTCGCTGGCGCCGTTCGAGATAACGCACAGCCATCTTCCGAGGATAAGCTTTCAGCCGCTAAACGAACCCAGCTCCGCGGAACTATCTACCGCCACGTCGTCGAAGAGAGTCGCCGCCGCGGCGGCAGAAGCGTTACGATCTCAGATAGAAGAAGCGATCAAAGTGGCGAAAGAAGCGATGGAGACGGCTCAGAAGAAGATAGTGACTCGAACTAATAGAAGCCGGTCGCCAATAGAATTCAAAGAAGGTTAAAAGGTCTGGCTTAATACGCGGAACCTGAGGCTGAAAGGGAACGCCAAGCTCAATCCGCGCTACGTAGGTCCGTTCACGATAGTGGAAAAGAGGTCGCCGGTGACTTATCGGCTCCAGCTACCGAAATCGTTCCGGATCTACGACGTTTTCCATTCGGATCTGCTAAGCCTGGACCCTGAGAACGGCCTGCCGGAACAGGGCTTCGCCGAACCCCTACCAGTTAAGATGGACGGTAAGGAAGAAGAGTGGGAGGTAGAAGATGTAATGGACGTAAAGAAGATAAGGGGGTCCATCAAAGCGAGGATCTCGTAGAAGGGGTGGCCGGAAGACTACGAATAGTATCCGGTCGAGAACCTGCGGAACTCGGCGGAGCTGCTAAGAGATTTTTACGCGCGGAACCCGAAGAAGCCGAAGCCGGAATGGCTCTGAAGCCGATCCTTCCGGAAGAAAACGAAGAAAGCCACGTCCGCTCCACCGGCGCGAAAGCCGATGAAAACGATCGTAAGGTTGCATCGGGAAGTGATTGCTTCACCCTGTAGTGGGTAAAGGCTTTGGTAGAAGAGAAAAAGAAGAAGAAGAAACGGCGCCGCGGACGGATCTATATAGACCGCCGAAACAGAGCACAGACCGCCCGAGCCACAGCTCAGATGACCGGACAGCTCAGATTAGATAGCGACGATCACATAAACGCCAAGTGAAGAACTTCAGACACCGACGACGTGAAAAATTGAAGAAGCGATAAAGAAAACGTTGTTTTTGATAGAAGACGGAAGAAGTGACGTTGGCGTTGGAGGGGATTTTTCGAGAAGGAGACGACGAATCAAAAAAAAAAAAAGCGGAGATTTTTGGATAGATAAGGTGACTAAGCGGTCGAGGGCGACCGCTAGTAAGGGAGGGGGGTAGTGTTGCGGCGGTGGAAAGAGGTGGGACAGATCGATGGGGTGGACCCTGGATTTCGGCTCGGCCTGGTCGGGCCGAGCCGGGCCTTGGCACCACCACCATCAAAGCCCACTACCACCACCACATAGATTCCTTTCCCTCCTCAGTTCGAGATATAGTCATCAAAAAGGCCGTATTGAATCATATCTGCGTGCCCGGATCATTGGCGACGCTAGCTCTACTGGATAACTGTATCCTTTTATCAGTTTCTAAACTAATCGATAGTGGATCGCGGCTCTAATAAGGGCTCCTGTATCGATAAAAGCCCTTAGCTAAAGTGGTCTGCTTAAGCCATCGAGGGGGTAGACAGTAATTAGAAGGATAATAGCTGTTTCTGTGTTTACTTCTACTGCTGCTAAGAGCGGATCGCTGCAGCTGTTAATACTTCCTTCTTCTAGCGACGTAGCTCGTGCTAGTGCCCTATTGTCTATACTGGATAGGGGGCCTATCCGTCCAGCTAGTCTTTTCCTAGGATTCGCAGTAGCACTCCACTATCTACACTGTCGGTGTCGTTCGGAGCCGGCTCGATAGCTTAGTTAGTCTTTCTCTGCGGCTGCTTCGTAGCCCGATACTCCTGCTTCTGCTAATCTATTGCTTAGCATCTCGTAGCGATATAGCTAGGCTTTCTATACGCGTAGCAGGTAGGGACGAACGACGAACGCGGCGAATAAGATAGCTGCTAAGGTGCTCTCCGGAAAGGTGTGGGGGGTCGTATTGTCTGCGTTATCGACGGCTTCTAGTTCGATTCGCGCGATTTCGCGTAAGCGCTCAGGTTTCTAGCAGTAACTCTCGCTCGGTGTAAGAAGCTTTTAAGGTCTTCGTCTTCCACCGACGCTATAGCTGCAGCCAGTTTAGGGTTCAGCTTCTGCCTTAGTAAGTAGAGCTGCTTATCTTCCGACACTCTGGCTCTAATAGTATATTTTCGGAACAGTCTGTAGAATTCCTTAAACGTCTGCCGGTTCTAGTTAATTTTGTCTAGCTGTTTACGGGCTGTCTTCTTTCGGAAGGGGTCTCTAAAGCGTTGATTCAGCGCGTTGATCGCTTCTTCGGCGGTTACCTCTTCTAGGTCTGCTACTACCGAAAAAGCTTTACCTTCTAATCGCGATTCTAGGTAGGCTAATCTATCTCCTGCACTGTTTCCGGTATAGTCGCAGTCTATCTTGTTCTTTATCTTCTTCCTAAATGCCTCCCAGTCTTTAGGGCCTCTACCTCTAAACGCCGGTAGGTTAGGTAGTAACGTTATCGAGGTGCTGCCTTAACTATAGGCCGCTAGTAAGGCGGTCTCTGCTTGTTCTTCTCGATGTAGTGGCGGCGCCGACGACATCGCTGCTTCTATCTTAGCTAGCTAAGCCTTTATCGCCTTTAGTTATGCTAGTCGGTTTGCTGCTTAGTTTTCTAACACATCGATAATAGTCTCTGCCGATTCCTTCTCGGCCCTTACCGCTTCGTTTTCCTCTCTTAACTGCCTGTTCTCGTCTAGGGTTCTGTAAAACAGCTTCTTAATAAGGTCTATGCCGTCGTAGACCTTCCTTACTCCGTTCTCGTTTACATAATCTTTAAGTTCCTCGAGTGTGCAGTCGTAGATCTTCCTGTATTCGGTAATTCGTTCCTTAATCTCTGTAGTCCCTTCCGCTGTAAAACCTCTAATAATGAACTTATTATTAATAACACTAGAGCGCCTACTCGCTCTGTTAGTCTTTTCTCTTCTGCTTCTGCTTCGGCCTATAACGCCGCTCTCTACCGTTAAGAAGCTCTCTATAGCTGCCTTACGGTGCTAGGGGGGTTGTTGGTTTGGTGTGTGTGTAGTGCGCGTGCGTTATTCGGGTGTCCGGATAGTTTCTCTAGCTAGATGTCGTAGTTAATTTCTTCTCCTTAGTGTAGGGGCAGTTTCGAGGCCGACTTTGGCTCGAAGAGGTCTAGGTATTCTGCGTAGTCCGATAGGAGCTTTGTATAGGAGTCCGTCGCCTTCTTAGGCGCCAATTCCTTCTTAATGTCTATAGTCGCAGTGTTGATTTCGGCTATAGCATTGCCGCCCTAAGGAACTCTCCCTTAGTCTCGGAGCCTCTGCTTCGTCGCTGCTAGGTACAGCCGTTCTCGTCTAACGTCTAGCTTGCCCTACTAGCGCTCTATCTATAGCTTCCCTAATATTAGGTTATACCCTAACTTGTCCTGTACGACATAGAGGTATAAGTCCTACTCGTAGTGTCCTTGTATGTAAGGGCTTAAGAATCTTGGTTCAGAAACTTAAGATTGGGTATCTATATAAAGGAACTAATAGGCAGTTCCTTTGTCGTCTGCTGCTATACAATTTGTACCTACGAAGCTAAGCCAGCAATTTTCTTCTGTATAGGGGTACAAGGTTTACACTCTGTATAGAGGGTTAGGAGTTCTCCCTCTATATAGTAGTGTAGGGGTTTCCCTCTGTTTAGAGGGGCAGCAATTCTCCTCTGTATAGGGCTATAGGATTCTCTCTCTATATAGGAGTAGGGTCGTGTTAGTAATTCCGTACAGAGGGTAGGGTCGTACTAGCGCTGCTAAGTCGCAGTCCTTAGGGTGACGGCTAGCTTCGGTCTAGGACCTAGGCTAGGCGGCGCCCCCTAACAATACCCCTCCTCCCTTCTTGTAGTGTTTCTGTCGTATTACGGCGAGTCGTATACCCTTAGCTGTTCCTCCGGCGGGTAGCGCTTTACTATCTTTACCTAGGCACTTGCCTATCGACCTCCCTCTCTGCTGTTGCAACCTTGGACTTGTCCTCCTAGATCCTGTAGTTAGGGCAGAGGAGTATCCGTAGGCAGGGAAGGCAGGTAGTGCTAGATCGCTTCTACCTAAACTTAACCGATTCCGTTTGCTAATTTAAGGATGCCGGGGCTAAGGCGGAGGAGGCCTACGAGTAGTTATAAAGGTGTAGGAGGCGCTCGGTCCTGTCTGTTCGTTCCCCTCCTACCCTCTAGCCCTTAGCTGTGCACTCTACGTCCTAACTGTACAGTCCGGCGCCGCCGGGCTATCTGGCTCTGTCCCTGTCCCTTAGTAGTCGTCCGGAGTTTTACTTCTAGGTAGATGTTCCTGCCTCTGTCCGGTCGTCTAGTAGGCCGTCGCTTGTATAGGCCCTAGGTCGTAGTTACCTCGTTTGCCCTCCCTTATGCAGTTGTAGCAGCTGCCCTAGTTGTTATTGCTCTATATAGCAGGCAGCTACTACTCTGTATATAAACCCCTTCCCCTTTCTCTCTCTCTTCTTCTATTTCTCCTTTATTCCCCCTATCTACTACCCGTCCGCCTAGCCGTCTGCTACTACTACTATTACTACTATTACTACTACTAGCTACTACTAGCAGCTACTACCGTCATGCTATACATCCCGTCCGGCTGTTCCTGCTGTAGTTCTCTCGTAGTTGCTAGCTCTTCTTCCGCCTGTCCGGCTAGTGTCCCCTCCTATTTTTACTTCTAGCAATAGAGCGCCTAGCTCGACTAGCAGCTTCGCTTCTAGTTCGTATAGGTCCCTGTCTTCCGTATAGTCTAAGCTAACGTCTTAGGTACTACATTAATTAGCAGTAGGGTGTTGCTAAGCTACCCTTCTACTTCCTCTAGTGCTAGGGCCCCTGCCGGCTAGGAGGCGATTAAGATTTCGGGTATAGAGTTGGCTGCCTTGGTTCTAGGGGTAGTAGCTAGTAAGCTACCTTAAGGTAGTATATAAAAGCTTTCAGACAGTGTTGCTCTCGTTCCCCTCCTACTTCTACTCTTATTCCTACCTGTCTCCTAGCTGTTCTCTGATACGGATGTGGATGTAGAGGGCTGGAAGGTGCTAGAAGGTAGCAGGCTTGGCAGGACCAGGCTTGGCACACACTCAAATACCTCTACCTCCGCTTGTACGTAGATTCTTCCCTCTCCAGCCTTGGATATAGTTATCAAAGACGGGTATTGACCTAGCGTCTACTGCAGTCAGATCATTCTCTTCCTCCTGCCCCCTTCTGTATAGTATAGTATAGTGTAGTATTAGTAGGATCCCGTCGTATCCTACGTCTCGATTCCTGATCCTTTAACAACCTGCGTCGCTAGCGGCTGCCCTGTACTTAGGGTAGATTATGCCCCTTTTCGCTGTACAGCGCAGTGTTACTGTAACTAGGTAGGGGAATAGTTCTCCTCCTACCTGTCTAGCGCGGTTGTGTCCTGTAGGGCCTCGTACGGCTCCTATATAGGCTCTGCCTATCCTCTCTACTTAACTAGGTACTCTACCCTCTTCTGCTTCCTTCGGCTCTTAAGGATTCCTTCTATCTCGTACTCTTCCTAGCTTTTAGTAATAATCGCTAGTAGGCGCGCGTCGTCTGTTATCTAGTATAGTAGGGGGTCTGTGTTCGCTAGTCGTACAAGGTCTATATAGAAGACTAGGTAGATCCCTAGGGGAGTGTTAAGTCGTATAGCGTATGTCCCTACTGGTCGGACTACTATAAATTTCCGGTTCTTCTAATCTAGCTTCTTGCTTAGCCGGTCTATACAGATGTTGCGCTAGTTTAGCCAGACCTTATCCCCTGCCTCGTACCTTAGTGCAGCCTGCTGTCCCTTGTTAGCTTGCTCTTCTGCATTCTGTTAAGCTATAGCTAGACTCGCTTTCGCCTATTAGTAGGCGTTCGTAATCGTCTATACGGTAGCTTCTCCCTACTAAATTAGGGATCGTATAGGGCGTAGGGTAGCGCTACTTAGGGTTAGTAGGAGCAGGGAGTAGTCGTATCTATAGGTTATAAAGAAGGGGGACAATCCTATAGCATTAGCTATACGGCTGTTAATAGCTAGCTCCGCTATAGGGAAAAGGCAGTTCCAGTTTGTCTAGTTATAGTCGACGTAAGCTCGGAGGTACGCTTCTAACGTCGAATTAACCCTCTCCGTCGCACCGTCTGTCTGTAGGTGCTATACGGTTAACAGGCGACGTTCTACGTTTAGTAACTAATATACCCTTGCCTAGAGCTGGCTTGTAAACTGTGTACCCTAGTCCGATACAATTGACCTAGGGAATCTATGCTTGCTAAACGTCGTCTGAATAAATGCCTAGGCAGTGTCCTTAGCTATAATAGATTCTATTCCTTCTAATATTACCCCCTTCGTTAGCTTGTCTATAACTACTATAATGTTCTGCCGTCCGTTGCTCTTAGGGAGGTCTATAATAAAGTCTACTGTTAGGTCTTGCTAGGGCCAGTCTAGGATCAGTAGAGGTTTTAGCAGCCTATGCTTTAGTTTACGCTAGGGCTTTGTCCTCCTGTATACATCGCAGTTCTATATCAACCTGCGAATGTCCTTCGCTATCGCCGGCTAGTAGTAGTCCCTAGCGACGATGCTGTACGTCTCCTCGCACCCTAGGTGCCCGGTTGCTATAGAATTATGCGCCTGTTGTATTAAGCTCGTATAGAGCTTCTTGTCTGCCGGGACCTAAATCCGATTCCTAAACTTTAGGTTGTTCTCCTTATCTACCGAGCATTCTGCTATTAACACCTTAAGGTAAAGCTCTGCTAGGAGCTTCCGCTATCCTCCTTAGATCGCTGTACAGGCCTCTTAGTATACGTCGTCCTTTTCTACTGCCTCTTCCTATACTTGCAGTTAGGGTTCCTATATATATGTCGCTGCTAGGCGGATAGTCTCCTCGCCTAGCTCCTCCTTAAACATCTGGAATGTTCGTAACTTTAGCCGGTTGTCCTCGTACGTCGTTAGCATATCCTAGTCCTGCCTAGACAGTGCATCGGCCCTGCTATTGTCCTTACCCTTGCGATACTAGAGTCTTATATTAAACTAGCTTAGGTATATTGCCTATTGTACGTGTCTCTTAGATAGCTTCTAGGGCTGCGTAAAGTACTCTAGATTCTTGTAGTTGGTTAGGGTAAGGAACTTAGGAACCGAGCGGAGTTCTCTATCCTATGCTTTGCAACACTGTACGACCGCTAGCAATTCCTTGTTGTAGATAGGGTAGTTGCACTTAGCTAGGGAGTTCTTCTTAGAGAAGTACGCGTATAGGTATAGGAGTCCGTCCGAGCCTACCTGTAATAAGATACCTCCTATACAGTACCCTAAGGAGTCGGTTTCCAGTATCGTCGTACGTTCTAGGTCGAAGGCGGCAAGTGTTGGTCCTGTTTTAAAGAGCTCCTTTAGCCTGTTAAAGCTTCTATTATACTCGTCCGTCTACTTAAACTGCTTGTCCTTGTATGTTAGCTCGACTAGGGGGCGTACGATCTCTAAGTAGTTCCTTATAAACTAGCAGTAGAAGTCGGCAAACCTAAGAAATTCCTGTACGTCCTTAACATTTATAGGCAGCTTCTATTGCTTAATAGCATTAATCTTCTTCCTGTCTATACTAATGCCCTTCCCTACCTCGATAATAAACTCTAGGTATTTCGTACGCTGTACACCGAATTTACATTTGTCGATATCGAGGTACAACCCAGCCTGTTGCAGTCGATCTAGTACCTTCTTAATGTCCTGTACGTAATCTGTATAGGTACTGTCTGTAAAAACTAGGGTGTCGTCGAGGTATGCCGAGCAGATGTCGTCTAGTAACCCTTATAGGGACCTGTTAATGTACCTCTAGAAGGTCGCTAGTACGTTGGCAATGCTAAAGGGGGTAACGAGCTACTCGAAAAGGCTATATCTCGTACAGAAGGCAGTTATCTATTTACAGCCTTTCTTAATCCGTATCTTATAGAAAGCTAAGACTATATTAAGCTTAGTAAACTACTTTGCCTTGCTAAGCTGTCTAAGAGTCTCCTTAATAAGGGGTAGTAGGTACCGGTCCTTCTTAGTAATCGCGTTCATGTCCCTATAGTCTACGCAGAAACGCAAGCCGGCCTTCCCTTCCTTATAGACAAACAGCACTAGGGCTCCTACGGACGAGGTACTTGCCTAAATAAAACCTTTGGCAAGTAGATCGTCCAGTGTCCTGCGCAGTACTAGGAGTTCTCTAGAGGACATTCTGTATAGCGGACTGTACAATACCTTAGGCAGACTCCTATCCGGACAGGGCTCTAGCTAGATGTTGTAGTTAATCCCTTCTCCTTAGTGTAGCAGCAGTTTAGAGGCCGACTTTGGCTCGAAGAGGTCTAGGTATTCTGCGTATTCCCTTAGGAGCTTCGTACAGGGGTCCGTCGCTTTCTTAGGTACTAATGCCTTCTTAATGTCTGCAGTCGCCGTGTTGATTTCGGCCTTAGCATTGCTACCCTACGGAGCCCTCCCTTAGTCTTAGAGCCTCTGCTTCGTCGCAGTCCTAACTTCGGTCTTAGCATTGCTACCCTGCAGAGCCCTCCCTTGGTCTCGGAGCCTCTGCTTCGTTGCTGCTAGGTACAGCCGTCCTCGTCCAACATCTAGCTTGCCCTGCGAGCGCTCTATCTATAGCTTCCCTAGTATTAGGTTATACCCTAGCTTGTCCTGTACAATATAGAGGTATAAGTCCTGCTTATAGTGTCCCTATAGCTCTATCGTTACTTTTACTATATAGGTAATGTCCCTTGCCCGGTAATGCCTAATATGCGTACAGGTACAGTAGGGGTCGTCTTAATATAGTGTCTCTGTACGAAGTCTTCGCTAATTACTCCGTATACTAAACATCCTGTGTTAATTAATATCCGCACTGTTGCGGACCCGTTTAGCGTAGGCCGTACAATAAACGGCGTAGTCGTTATGTAGGTGCTCTTAAAAGATAGCTAAGTAGTGCTTTGATTTAGCAATCTATCTCGTATACGCCTCTAGCAGAGCCTTCGCTTAGGGGCTACTCTTTTACCAACTCGTTGTCGTCTGAGTAGGACTCCTAATCTTCTTGTTAGGGCGCCGCAGTTGCTATCCTTGCAGTAGTCGGCCGTTCTCTAGGTCTCTCTGCTGGCAAAAGCCTGCGATTCCGTGCAGTGTAGCCTATCTTGCTATACTGGTAGTAGCTCCCTTCTGCCCTTCTCTTATCTAGAGTAGCTATATCTACCTACTGTGCCCTTTTAGTAGCGGCCCTTAGCCGTACGGTAACGGCAGCCGCTGCCCTCGTCGTCGTTAGTTCCTAGTCTATAGCGTCCGTCTGCTGCTAGAGGGGTTGTCGTATCTTATAAGCGTAGCTTATCCGTCCGAGCCTACGCTGTTAGTCGTCGACTATCCTAAGGAGATTACAGAATTCCTCTTATGTAGCTAGTCGTATTACGCCTACTAGTCCTGTTATAATCTCCTTAGAGAGGCCTATCTCTAAGGAGGTAATTTTTATCCTGTCCTCCTATTAGAGTCCTCCTGCCTCTGCTAGAGTCTAGTCGTATTCCGCGAGGAATTCTCGTATAGTCTTGCATCCTTACTTTATTGTATTAACCTATAGGAGTGCTCGGCTCTTACGGTCTAGGTCCTTATAGCTCTTGTTAAGAGCTGCCTAGAGCATCGTCGTCGTAGCTATTGCCAGGTTGGCAATGGCCGTCTTATAGTACAGCAGAATCCGTGCTGCCGCCCTGCCCTTTAACCTCCTAAAGAGGTACACTACCTTATCTAGCTCGGTTAGGTATGCTCCTAAGTCGACTAGAAGCTTAGAGCGCATCTAGGCAGCCTAGGAAGGGTACTTAGCTAGAGCCTTACTATCGTAGGTAGTAACGTCAGGGAGTTTGCTCTTAGGGGTCGGGGTATAGGCTATCGTGTTCGTCGTTGTAGGGGTCGGATCGCGATTAGACGCCCTAAGCTGTCGTAGCTCCTGTTCCCGTTAGGAAATTATCGCAGCCTAGTGGTCTACTTGCTGCTCGAGCTGCCTCTTGTGTTCTAGCAGCTCCTCGTACGTACAGTGCATCTGTCCCTGCATAGCTGTAGGGTCTATAGAGATGTCGCTGTCTATCTTCGTTATATTACTGCAGTTACTAACAGTAAGATCAGTTCCTAATATAAGGGCTTAAGAATCTTAGTTTAGAAACTTAAGGTTAGGTATCTATATAAAGGAACTAATAGGCAGTTCCTTCGTCGTCTGCTGCTGTATAATTTGTACCTACGAAGCTAAGCTAGCAATTTCCTTCTGTGTAGGGGTATAAGGTTCACACTGTGTACAGAGAGTCGGGAGTTCTCCCTCTATACAGTAGTGTAGGGTTTTCCCTCCGTTTAGAGGGGCGGCGATTCCCCTCTATATAGGGCTATAGGATTCTCCCTCTATACAGGAGTAGGGTCGTATCGGTAATTCGGTACAGAGGGTAGGGTCGTACTGGCGCTGCTAAGTCGCAGTCCTTAGGGCGACGGCTGGCTTAGGTCCAGGACCTAGGCTAGGCAGCGCCCCCTAACAATAATAATCTGGGCACGTAGATATAATTTAATACAGCCTTTTTAATAACTATATCTCGAACTAAGGAGGGAAAGGAGTCTATATAGTAGTAAGTAAGAGCTTTAGGGGTAGTGTGCCAAGGCCCAGCTCGGTCCGGAAGGGCCGAGCCGAAGTTCCGAGGGCCTACCCTATTCCTTAGTCTTACCCCTTTCTGCCGCTGCAACATTTATAGATATGCTAGAACGATTCGTGTCTATCTACTTAGACGACATTCTTATCTACACCGATGGAACGAGAGAGCAGCATACAGACTACATTAAGAGGGTGCTAACGAGGCTCTGTAAGGTCGGATTAAACACAGACACGAAGAAGAGTAAGTTCTATTAAACTGAGGTCAAATATCTCGGTCTTCTCGTTAGAAGAGACGGAATTCGGATAGACCCTGCAAAGGCCGCCGCCGTAGCGGAATAGAAGCAACTGAAGTCTGGAAACACTACCTCAATTAGAGCGTTTCTCGGATTCTGCAGCTACTATTAGCGATTTAATCAGGACTTTACCAAGATAGCAAGACTCCCAAACAAGACATTAAAGAAGGAGGCCGCTAGCCTATAGAACGAGAAGTGCACAGAAGCTTTCAACTAGCTACAAGAAGCGGTGGCCTCGGCGCTAGTACTGGCGCACTTCCGACCAGAAAAGACGATCTATCTTAAGACGGACGCATCCGATACAGTAACCGCAGGGGTCCTTTTTTAATATAATAACACCGACGAGACCCTCTATCCAGTAGCTTTCTTTAGCAAGTCTATAAACGAGGCTAAGCAGAACTACGCTATCTACGACAAAGAACTGTTAGCTATTATCTAGGCTTTCGAGGAGTGGAAGCTAGAGCTTATAGCTGGAAAGAGCACGGTCCAGGTCCTTACGGACTATTAGTTACTAACCTATTTTATAAAGACGTAGAAGCTATCGCGCTGCCAAGCTTAGTAGGCTGCCTACTTGTAAGGGTTTGACTTTAAGATTACCTATCGACCTGGAGCTTAAAATAGAAAGGCCGATGCGCTAACGAGAAGAGAAGGGAAGATTAGCCGCGCAAAAGAAGATCTGAACATGCTCTAGAAGGTATTAACCGAACGGATAGTAGACGCTAAGGTATTAAAAGAAGTAGGGATCTGCACAATAGAACTACCGACTAAGGAAGAGACGCTCTACGAGAAGGTAGAACGGCTTAATCAGCAGTAGAAACCCGGCAAAACCGGCTTAGGGAAGCTAATAGTTCTAGAAGAACTAATTACAGAGGTTATCTAGTTGGTCTATAGTTCCAAGGATATTGGTTACGCCAGCTTAAAGAAGACAATAGAAGCCGTAAAGACGATCTACTAGTTTCTGCGAATCTTCGAGCGGATCCACTAATTTATCGCTAACTGTTACGTATATCGAGCTGCGAAACCCTGTTACGGCCTTCTAGCCGGTTTATTAAAGCTACTTCTGATCCCTAAGAAATTGTAAGGGCTTAAGAATCTTGGTTTAGAAACTTAAGGCTAGGTATCTATATAAAGGAACTAATAGGCAGTTCCTTAGTCGTCTGCTGCTGTACAATTTGTACCTACGAAGCCAAGCTAGCAATTTCCCTCTATAAAGGGGTGCAAGGTTTACACTCTGTACAGAGGGTCGGGAGTTCCCCTCTATATAGTAATACAGAGTTTTCCCTCTGTTTAGAGGGATAGCAATTCCTCTCTATATAGGGCTATAGGATTCTCTCTCTGTACAGGAGTAGGGTCGTATTAGTAACTCTATACAGAGGGTAGGGTCGTGCTAGCGCTGCTAAGTCGCAGTCCTTAGGGCGACGGCTGGCTTAGGTCTAGGACCTAGGCTGGACGGCGCCCCTTAATAATACTCCCCTCCCTTCTTAGAGTGCTTCTTTCGTACAACGGCGTGTCGTACGCCCTTAGCTCCTAGCGTTCCTCTTGCAGGTCGCGATTTCCTGTCTCTGTCCAGTCGTCTATAGGGCCGTCGCTTGTCTGGGCACTAGGTCGTAGTTGCCTTGTTTGCCCTCCTTTATACAGTTGTAGTAGCTGCCCTAGTTGCTATTGCCTCCTATAGTAGGCAGCTACTACCCTATCTATTAAGCCTCCCTTCTATCTCTCTCTTTTCCTCTCTTTCTCTTCTATTCCCCTGCCTGCTACCTGTCTGCCCGGCCGTCTACTACTACTGTCTACTGTCTACTACTAACGTCTACCTACTACTATTTACCGTCTACTAGCAACGTCTACCTACTACCAATATAGCTACTACTACTAATACAGCTACTACTATCTAACTACTACTACCGTCTACAACAACTACTACTAACGCTACTACTATACTACGCACTTCGTCCGCCTAGTCCTGTCGTAGCTCTCTTGTAGTTGCCGGCCGTCCTCCTACTATCCGGCTAGCGTCCCCCTACACTTCTACCTCTAGTCGTAGAACGCCTAGCTTAGGCAGCAACTCCGCTTCCAGTTCGTACAGGTCTCCTTCTTCTGTACAGTCCTAGCTAACGCCTTAGGTGCTACACTAATAAGCAGCAGGGTGCTACTAAGCTGCTCTTCCACTCCCTCTAGTGTAACCCTGTCTCTGCTCTATAGTGCTAGCCTAGGTAGGGCTCCTGCCGGCCGGGAGGTAATTAAGATTTCGGATAGGGAGTCGGCTGCCCTAGTCCTAGGGGGTGGCGGCTAGTAAGCTACTCTAAGGTAGTGTATAAAAGTTTTCGTACAGTTCCGCTCCTATTCCCTTCTTATTTTTACTCTTATTCTTACCTGTCTCCTAGCTGTTCTCTTCCTCGTGCCCCCTTCTGTACTGATCCGGGCACGCAGATATGATTCAATACGGCCTTTTGATGACTATATCTCGAACTGAAGAGGGAAAGGAATCTATGTGGTGGTGGTGGTGGGCTTTAATGGTGGTGGTGCCAAGGCCCGGCTCGGCCCGGACGGGCCGGGCCGAAATTCCAGGGTCCACCCCATCAATCTGTCCCACCTCTTTCTACCACCGCAACACTACCCCCCTCCCTTACCAGCGGTCGCCCTCGACCGCTTAGTCACCTCATCCATCCGAAAATGTCCACTTTTTTTTTTTTTTTTTTTTTTTTTTGATTCACCGCCTCTTTTCTCGAAAACTCCTTTCAACGTCGACGTCACCTCTTCCGTCTTCCATCAAAAACAATGTCCTCTTCGTCTCTTTCTCAACTTCTTACGTTATCTGCATCCGAAGTCCTTCACTTGGCGTTCATGTGATCGACGCCATCTGATCTGTGCTATCTGATCTGAGCCGTGGGTCATCTGAGCTGCGGCGTGGGTGGTCCGTGCTCCGGCTCGGAGGTCCATATAGGTCTGTCCGCGGCGTCGTTTTTCTTCTTTTTTTTCTTTTCCACCAAGGCCTCTACGCAGTCGCCGAGCGACTGCCTGGAGCAATCAATTCCACCACGATCGTTTTCATCGGCTTCCGCGCCGGTGGAGCGGACGCGGCTTTCTTCTTCTTCCGTAAGGATCGGCATCAGAGCCATTCCGGCTTCGGCTTCGTCGGATTCTGCGCGTAAAAGTCTCTTAGCAGCTCCGCCGAATTCCGCAGGTTTTCGACCGGATACTATTCATAGTCTTCCGGCCACCCCTTCCACGAGATCCTCGCTTTAATGGACCCCCTTATCTTCTTTACGTCTATTACGTCTTCCACCTCCCACTCTTCTTCGTTACCGTCGATCTTAACTGGTGGGGGTTCGGCGAACCCCTGCTCCGGAAGGCCGTCCTCAGGGTCCAGGCTTAGCAGATCTGAATGGAAAACGTCGTAGATCCGGAACGCCTTCGGCAGCTCGAGCCGATAGGTCACCGGCGACCTCTTTTCTATTATCTTGAATGGACCCACATAGCGTGGGTTCAGCTTCGCGTTTCCTTTCAGCCTCAGGTTTCGTGTGTTGAGCCATACCTTTTGGCCTTCCTCGAATTCCATCGGTGACCGCTTTCTATTAGCTCGATTCACCATCTTCTTCTGAGCCGTCTCCATCGCTTCTTTCGCTACTTTGATCGCTTCTTCCATCTGAGATCGTAGCGCTTCTGCCGCCGCAGCGGCGACTCTCTTTGACGACGTAGCGGTGGAAGGCCCCTGCGAATCGGCGTCGCTCGGCGGCTGAAAGCTCATCCTCGGAAGATAGCTATGCGTTATCTCGAACGGCGCCAGTGAGGTGGCCTTAGACGGTACCGAGTTAGCACAGAACTCGGCCATCGGCAACACCTTAACCCATTCCTCTTGGTGACGGCCGCAGAAGGTTCGCAGATATCGCTCTATCTCTCGGTTAGCCACTTTAGACTGACCGTCGGTCTGCGGGTAAGCGGCCGTGCTAAGCTTTCCGTAGATTCCAAGCTTCTGATTGATGGCCTTCCATACGTCGGCGGTGAACTGAGGACCCCTATCCGTAGTGATAGTGTCCGGTAGGCTATGGTGCTTCCATACGTGTTGAATCAACATCCGTGCAGTCTCTTCTGCAGTGGTTCCTTCGTCTCTCGCTCGGCAGGGGATGAAGTGTCGCTCTTTGCTCAGCCTATCCACTACGTTTAGCGTGGCGTCGTAGCCGTCCGACTCCGGCAGGCCGGTTACGAAGTCCATCGTAATGTGCTGCCACGGTTTCTCGGGGATCGTAAGCGGCTTCAGTAGACCAGCCGGAAGACCGTAACGTGGCTTCGCTGTTCGACACACGTAACAGTTGGTGATAAACCGGTGGATTCGCTCGTAGATCCGCGGAAACCAGTAGATCGTTCTTACGGCCTGCATCGTCTTCTTCGCTCCAGCATGGCCAACATCTATGGAGCCGTGGACCAGCTGGATGACCTCGGTGATTAGTTCTTCTGGAACTATCATCTTCCCTGAACCGGTTTTGCCGAGCTTCTGTTGTTGATTGAGCCGTTCCACCCTCTCGTAGAGCGTCTCTTCTTCAATCGGCGGCTCCAGTTCCATCGGTTCCGGTTCGGTCTGCAGTTCTGCCGCGCAGATCCCTGCTTCCTTTAACACCTTAGCGTCTACTATCCGCTCGGTCAACACCTTCTGGAACATATTCGGATCTTCTTTCGCGCGGCTGGTCTTTCCGTCTCTTCTTGTCAGCGCGTCAGCCTTTCCGTTTTGAGCTCCAGGTCGATAAGTGATCTTGAAATCGAACCCTAATAGGTAGGCGGCCCACCGTGCTTAACGTCGTAAGAGCTTCTGCGTCTTCATAAAGTAGGTCAGCGACTGGTGGTCCGTAAGGACTTGGACCGTGCTCTTTCCGGCCATAAGCTCTGGCTTCCACTCCTCGAACGCCTATATAATGGCCAGCAGTTCTTTATCGTAGATGGCGTAGTTCCGCTCGGCTTCGGTCATGGATTTGCTGAAGAAGGCCACTGGGTGGAGGGTCTCGTCGTCGCTATATTGAGAAAGGACCCCTGCCGTTACTGTGTCAGAAGCGTCCGTTTCCACGTAGATTGTCTTTTCCGGTCGGAAGTGCGCCAGAACCGGCGCCGAGGCCACTGCCTCTTTCAGCCGTACGAAAGCTTCCGTGCACTTCTCATTCTATAGGCCGGCGGCCTCTTTCTTTAGCGCCTCGTTCAGGGGTCTCGCTATCTTGCTGAAGTCCTTAATGAACCGTCGGTAGTAGCTGCAGAATCCGAGAAACGCTCTGATCTGCGTAGTGTTTCCGGATTTCGGTTGTTTCCATTCCGCGACGGCGGCGACCTTCGAGGGGTCCATACGAATTCCGTTTCTTCCGACGATAAGACCGAGATATTTGACCTCCGTTTGATAGAACTCGCTTTTCTTCGTGTCCGCGTTCAATCCGACCTCGCGGAGCCTGGTTAGCACCTTCTTGATGTGGTCCGTGTGCTGTTCTCTCGTTCCTTCGGTGTAGACGAGGATGTCGTCCAAGTAAATGGACACGAACCGTTCCAGCATGTCCATAAAGGTGTGGTTTATGAAGCGTTGCCACACTGCCGGCGCGTTGGTGAGTCCGAAAGGCATTACCAACCACTTGAAATTGCCTATACGTGTGGCAAACGTCGTGAGATCTTCTGTCTGCCCTTCTTCGTTTCTCAATCGATGGAACGCTTGGCGGATGTCCAGCTTGCTGAACCACTTAGCCTTTGCCACGCGCTGGATGGTCTCGTCGATCAGCGGCAGCGGGTATACGTCTCTCTTGGTGACCTCGTTGAGGCCGCGATAGTCTACGCAGAGTCGCAGACCACCCCCTGGTTTCCTTACGAAAAGAATCGGTGACGCGTATTCGGCAGAACTCGGCGTAATAAACTTCTTCGCCAGGTTCTCGCGAACAAACACCTCCACCTGGTCCAGTTCCGCCGGCGACAGTCGTCTTAGGGGCTCGGTTCTTGGCAGCGTAGCTCCTTCTTTCAGTCGGATCTTATTGTTATATTCCGGTCGGTGAAGCGGCAGGAGGTTGGAGTCGGCTTTTGAGAACACGTCAGCGTAATCGTAGAGCTCCGCCGGTAGTACCTCCAGCGGGTCCACTTCTTCTTCCGCCATTATCTTCCTGTGGTCTTCGATGTCTTTTATCGAGATGGCGTAAATCTCGTTGTCCGGCGACTTCGCGAGGGTCGTCATGGCTTCTGAACTCATTATTCCGACGGTAACCGGGGGTTCGTAACGATCGGACGGAGCCTCTTTCGCAGACTCTGTGGCTCTCGGCTTGACGGCGATGGCGTTGCCTCGGGTTTTGAACCCTATCATGCCTCTGTCTACATCGATGACGGCTTTCTGGTTCTTCATCCATTTCTGCCCTATAATAATGTCAAACCTTCCGATATCCATAATTCGGAACGTCGCCTCTGTGGTGCGACCAGCCAGTGTAGTCTTCAGCGGCACGTAGTGCGTGACGCTTTCCGTGTCTTGTCCATTGTACGCCGAAATCCGCGTCGGCGACGCCAGTTCCACTGGATAACCGTATCCATTTATCAGCTTCCTAACCAGTCGGTGATGGATCGCCGCGCCGATGAGAGCTCCTGTGTCGATGAAAGCTTTCAACTGAAGTGGTTTGCTCGATCCGTTAAGGGGGTAGACAGTGATTGGAAGGATAATAGCTGTTTCCGTGTTCACTTCCACCGCTGCCGAGAGCGGATCGCTGCAGCTATTAATGCTCTCTTTCGTCGACGTGGTTCGTGTTGATGCCCTGTTGTCCATGCTGGATAGGGGGTCTATCCGTCCAGCTGGTCTTTTCCCATGATTCTTAGCTGCACTCCACCGTCTACGCTATCGGTGTCGTTCGGTGCCGGTTCGATAGCTTGAATAGTCTTTCTCGGCGGTGGCGGCTGATGCTTTATAACACGATACTCCTGCTTCTGCTTATCCGATGCTTGGCAGCTCGTAGCGATGTGGCCAGGCTTTCCGCACGCGAAACAGGTGGGGACGAACGACGGTCGCGGCACGTAAGGCGGCTGGGGGCCGCGTCGGAAGGGCGCGGGGGCTCTGGTTGTCCGCATCAGCGACGGCGACGGCGACGGCTTCTGAACCGATTCTCGTGATTTCGCGTAAGCGCTCAAGTTTCTCGCAGTGACCCTCGTTTGATGCACGAAGCTCTTAAGGTCTTCGTCTTCCACAGACGCCATGGCGGCGGCCAGCTCAGGGCTCAGCTTCTGTCTCAGTAAGTGCAGCTGCTCGTCTTCTGCCACTCTAGCCCTAATGGCATGCTTTCTGAATAGCCCGTAGAATTCTTTAAACGTCTGCCGGTTCTGATTGATCTTATCCAGCTGCTTACGGGCTGTCTTCTTTCGGAATGGGTCTCCGAAGCGCTGGTCCAGCGCTTTGATCGCTTCCTCAGCGGTCACTTCTTCCAGGTCTGCCACTAGCGAAAAAGCTTCACCTTCTAGTCGCGCCTCTAAATAGGCTAATCTGTCTTCTTCGCTGCTTGATGCGTAATCGCGGTTCATCTTATTCTTGATCTTCTTCTTGAACGCCTCCTACGCTTCGGAGTCTCCGCCACCGAAAACAGGTGGATCCGGTAATGACGTTATCAACGTGCCACCTTGACTGTAGGCCGCCGGCGAGGTGGTTTCTACTTGGGTTTCTCGCTGCGGTGGCGGCGACGATCTCGCTGCTTCTATATTAGCCAGTTGATCCTTCAGCGCCTTCAGCTGCGCTATTCGATTCGCCGCTTGGTATTCCAACACTTCGACGATAGTCTCTGCCGATTCCTTCTCGGCCCTTACCGTCTCTACTTCCTCTCTTAGCTGTCTGTTTTCTTCCAGTGTCCTGTAGAACAGCGTCTTAATAAGGTCTATACCGTCGTAGACCTTCCCTATTCCGTTCTCGTTTACGTAGTCTTCCAGTTCCTCGATCGTGCAGTCGTGGATCTTCTTATATTCGCTCATTCGTTCCTTGATCTCAGCGGTCTCTTCCGCTGTAAAACCTCTGATAACGATCTTATCGTCAATTACACTAGAGCGCCTGCTCGCTCTGTTAGTCTTTCCTTTTCTGCTTCTGCTGCGGCCTGTAACGCCGCTCTCTACCGCTAAGAAGTCTTCCATCTTCTTACGGTGCCTGGGGTTGGTTGTTGTTGGGTGGGTGCGCGTGCGTTATTCGGGTTTCCGGATGGTTCAACGGGCCCTTTCGCGCAGCGCGGGGTTGTGGAGAGTGAGTTCGAGATATAATGATCCGGGCACGCAGATATGATTCAATACGGCCTTTTAATGACTATATCTCGAACTGAAGAGGGAAAGGAATCTATGTGGTGGTGGTGGTGGGCTTTGATGGTGGTGGTGCCAAGGCCCGGCTCGGCCCGGACGGGCCGGGCCGAAATTCCAGGGTCCACCCTATCAATCTGTCCCACCTCTTTCTACCACCGCAACATGTACAGTGTAGTGTCGGTAGAACCCTACCGGGTCCTACGTCTTAATTCCTAATCCTTCGACAACCTAATATTGCTAGCGGCTGCCCTATACCTAGGGTAGATTGTGCCCCTTTTCGCTGTATAGTATAGTATTACTGCGACTAGGCAGGGGGATAGTTCTCTTCCTACCTGTCCAGTGCAGTTATGTCCTAGAGGGCCTCGTACAGTTCCTATATAGGCTCTGCCTACCCTCTCTATTTAACTAGGTACTCTACCTTCTTCTGCTTCCTTTGTTGTAGCAGCAGAAAGGGGTAGGACTAAGTGATAGGGTAGACCCTTGGAATTTCGGCTCGGCCCTTCCGGACCGAGCCGGGCCTTAGCACACTACCCCTAAAGCTCTTACCTACTACGATATAGATTCCTTTCCCTCCTTAGTTCGAGATATAGTTATTAAAAACGCCGTATTGAATTATATCTGCGTGCCCGGATTATTATATCTCGAACTTACTCACTATACTAACTCTGCGCTGCGCGAAAGGGACCGTTAAACAATCTGGACACCCGAATAACGCACGCGCACTACACAAACCAAACCAAATACTAGCACTGTAAGAAAGCTATAGAGAGCTTCTTAACAGTAGAGGGCAGCGTTACAGGCCGCAGCGGAAAGAGAAAGACTAACAGACTAAGGGATAGGCATACTAGCATCCTCGACGATAGAATAGCTACTAAGGGCCTTACAGAAGAAGAGATAGATAAAGCAAGAAAGGGCATAGAGAACTATGCCGAACTGTACGCACATACGCCGGATAAGATAGGAGAATATCTTACAGAATATAGAGCTAAGAAGGTGTTCGACATTATTACCTTCGTCGAAAAGAAGTTTTATAGGAATAAATAAGAGAACAGGCGACTAAGAGATAAAATAGAAGCGGTAATAGCTAAGAAGGATTTGGCAGAAACTATTATCGACGTGCTAGAAAACTAAGCGGCGAATCGACTAGCACAACTAAAGGCGATAAAGACTTAGTTAGCTAAGATGGAAGCAGCGATGTCGTCAGCGCCACTACATCGAGAAGAACAAGCAGAGACCGCCTTACTAGCGGCCTATAGTCAAGGTAGCATACCGATAACGTTACTACCCGATCTACTAGCGTTTAGGGGCGGAGACCCTAAAGATTAGGAAGCATTTAAGAAGAAAATAAAGAATAAGATAGACTGCGATTACGCTGGAAGCAGTACAGGAGACAGATTAGCATACCTAGAATCGCGATTAGAAGGTAAAGCTTTTTCGCTAGTAGCGGACCTAGAAGAGGTAACTGCCGAAGAAGCGATTCAAGCGCTAGACCAACGCTTCGGAGACCCCTTCCGAAAAAAGACGGCCTGTAAACAGCTAGACAAGATCAACCAGAACCGGCAGACGTTTTAGGAAATTTACAGACTGTTCCGAAAATATGCTGTTAGAGCTAGAGTGTCAGAAGATAAGCAGCTCTACCTACGAAGGCAGAAGCTGAACCCTAAATTGGCTGCAGCTATAGCTTCTGTAGAAGACGAAGACCTTAAGAGCTTCGTGCACTAAGCGAGAGTTACTGCTAGAAACCTAAGCGCTTACGCGAAATCGCGCGAATCTAACTAGAAGCTATCGACGACGCTGACAACACGACCTCCTGCACCTTTCCGGAGAGCACCTTAGCAGCTATCTTATTCGCAGCGTTCGTCGTTCGTCCCTACCTGCTACGCGCATAGGAAGCCTAGCTATATCGCTACGAGATGCTAAGCTACGGATAAGCAGAAGCAGGAGTATCGGGCTATAAAGCAGTAGCCGCCGAGAAAGACTATACAAGCTATCGAGCCGGCTCCGAATAATGCAGACAGTGTAGACGGTAGAGTGCTACTAAGTGTTGCAGCGGCAGAAAGGGGTAGGACCGAGCAATGGGGCGGACCCTCGGAATTTCGGCTCGGCCCTTCCGGACCGAGCCGGGCCTTGGCACACCACCCCCAAAGCTCTCGCCTACTACTACATAGATTCCTTTCCCTCCTTAGTTCGAGATATAGTTATCAAAAAGGCTGTATTGAATCTTATCTGCGTGCCCGGATTATTATATCTCGAACTCACTTACTACACTACCACCGCGCTGCGCGAAAGGGACCGTAAAACTATCCGGACACCCGAATAACGTACGCGCAACACACAAACCAAACTAAACAACAGCACTATAAGATAGCTATAGAGAGCTTCTTAACAGTAGAGAGCGGCGTTATAGGCCGAAGCAGAAGCAGAGGAGAAAAGACTAACAGAGCGAGTAGGCGCTCTAGTGTTATCGATATCAAGTTTATTATCGGAGGTTTTACAGCAGAAGAGACTGTAGAGATTAAGGAACGAATGAACGAATACAAGAAAATCCACGACTGCACACTCGAGGAACTTAAAGATTACGTAAACGAGAACGGAGTAGGAAAGGTCTACGACAGTATAGACCTTATTAAAAAGCTGTTTTACAGAACCCTAGAAGAAAAGAGACAGTTAAGAGAGGAAATCGAGGCGGTAAGAGCCGAGAAGGAATCGGCCGAGACTATTATAGATATGCTGGAAAACTAAGCGGCGAACCGACTAGTACAACTAAAGGCGATAAAGACTCAGTTAGCTGAGATAGAAGCAGCGATGTCGCTACTACTGCGCTAAGAAGAACCAGTAGAGACCGTCTCGCCGGCGGCCTACAATTAAGGCGGCACACTAATAACGTTACTACTGGATCTACCGGCGTTTAGAGGCGGAGATCCTAAGGATTGGGAAGTATTTAAGAAGAAGATAAAGAACAAGATAGACCGCGAATACGCCGGAAACAGTGCCGGAGATAGATTAGCCTACCTAGAGTTACGATTAGAAGGCGAAGCTTTTTTGCTAGTAGCGGACCTGGAAGAGGTAACCGCTAAAGAAGCGATCAAAGCGCTAGATTAACGCTTCGGAGACCCCTTCCGGAAGAAGACGGCCTATAAGCAGCTGGACAAGATCAACCAGAACCGACAGACGTTTAAGGAATTCTACAGGCTATTCCAAAAATATGCTATTAGGGCCAGAGTGTCGGAAGATAAGCAGCTCTACCTATTAAGGCAGAAGCTGAACCCCAAATTGGCCGCAGCTATAGCGTTAGTAGAAGACGAAGACCTTAAGAGCTTCGTGCACTAAGCGAGAGTCACTGCGAGAAATCTGAGCGCTTACGCGAAATTACGCGAATCGAACTAGAAGCCGTTATTAACGAAGGCAACGCGACCCCCTGCACCTTTCCGGAGAGCACCCTAGCAGCCACCTTATCTGTCACCGCGTTCGTCGTTCGTCCCTATATGCTACGCGTGTAGAAAGCCTAGCTATATCGCTACGAGATGCTAAGCAACGGCCCAACAGAAGCAGGAGTATCGTGTTACGAAGCAGCCGCAGCCGCCGAGAAAGACTATACAGGCTATCGAGCCGGCTCCGAACGATACAGACAGTGTAGACAGTGGAGTGCTACTAAGAATCCTGGGAAAAGACTAGCTGGATAGATAGGCCCCCTATCTAGCATAGACGATAGGGCACCAACAAGAACTACGTTACCGGAAGAAGAGAGTATTAACAGCTGCAACGATCCGCTCTCGGCGGCAGTGGAAGTAAACACGGATACGGCCATTATCCTTCTAATCACCGTCTACCCCCTCGATGGATCGAGCAAACCACTTTAGCTAAGAGCTTTTATCGATATAGGGGCCCTTATCGGAGCGGCGATCCACTATCGATTGATTCAAAAGCTGATAAAAGGATACGGCTATCCAGTGGAGCTAGCGTCGCCGACACGGATTTCGGTATACAACGGACAGGACACTGAGAGTGTTACGCACTATATGCTATTAAAGACTACCTTAGCAGGTTGCACTACAGAAGCGACGTTCCGAATTATAGATATCGGAAGGTTTGACATTATTATAGGACAGAAATAGATAAAGAACCAGAAAGCCGTTATTAACGTAGGTAAAGGCACCCTTAGATTTAAAAACCAGCAGACCGAAATCGCTGCCGAATCGGTCACAGTCGCCAACGCTAAACCGAACGTTACGACTATCGAAGTAGCTCCGAAGGATAGTTCCAACCCTTAAGACACGATCGGAATAATAAGTTCAGAAGCTTTAACGACCCTCGCGAGGTCGCTAGACAACGAAATTTACGCTATCTTAATAAAAGACATCGAAGACTACCGGAAGATAATAGCGGAAGAAGAAGTGGATCTATTAGAGGTGTTACCGAAAGAACTCTATAGCTACACTAATGTGTTCTCGAAAGCAGACTCTAACCTACTGCCGCTCTACCGACCGGAATATAACAACAAGATCCGGTTGAAAGAAGGAGCCGCGCTGCTAAGAACCGAACCCCTAAGACGCTTATCGCCGGCCGAGCTGGACTAGGTAGAAGTATTTGTTCGAGAGAATCTGGCGAAGAAGTTTATTACGCTAAGCTTAGCAGAATATGCGTTACCGATTCTTTTCGTACAGAAACCCGGAGGTAGTCTCCGACTGTGCGTAGATTACCGTAGCCTTAATAAGGTCACTAAGAGAGATGTGTATCTGCTACCTCTAATCGATAAGACTATACAAAGGGTAGCAAAGGCTGAATAGTTCAGCAAGCTGGATATTCGCTAAGCGTTCTATCGGTTAAGGAACGAGGAAGGACAAACGGAAGACCTTACGACATTCGCTACGCATATAGGTAATTTCAAGTAGCTAGTAACGCCTTTCGGACTTACTAACGCGCCGGCTATATAGCAACGCTTTATGAACTACACCTTTATAGACATGCTAGAACGGTTCGTTTCTATCTACTTAGACGACATTCTAATCTACACCGAAGGAACGAGAGAGCAATACACGGACTACATTAAGAGGGTGTTAAAGAGACTCTGCGAGGTCGGATTGAACGCGGATACGAAGAAGAGCGAGTTCTACTAGACCGAAGTCAAATACCTCAGCCTTATTGTTAGAAGAGAAGGAATTCGGATAGACCTATCGAAAGTGGCTACCGTCGCAGAATGGAAGCAACCGACATCCGGAAACACTACGCAAATTAGAGCGTTCCTCGGATTCTGCAGCTACTATCGACAGTTTATTAAGGACTTTAGTAAGATAGCGAGACCCCTAAATAAGGCGTTAAAGAAGGAGGCCGCTGGCCTATAGAACGAGAAGTGTACGGAAGCTTTCAACCGACTAAAGGAAGCGGTAGCCTTAGCGCTAGTGCTAGCGCACTTCCGACTGGAAAAGACGATCTACGTAGAAACGGACGCTTCCGACATAGTAACAGCAGGGGTCCTTTCTTAATACGCTAACGACGACGAGACTCTCCATCCAGTAGCTTTCTTTAGCAAGTCTATAAATAATGCTAAGCGGAACTACGCTATTTATAACAAAGAGCTACTAGCCATTTTTTAGGCTTTCGAGGAGTGGAAACTAGAGCTTATAGCTAGACGGAGCACGGTCCAGGTCCTTACGGACCACTAGTTACTGACCTACTTTATAAAGACGCAGAAGCTATTACGGCGCTAGGCCCAGTAGGCCGCCTACTTATCCGGATTCGATTTTAAGATTACCTATCGACTAGGAGCTCAAAATGGAAAGGCTAACACGCTAACGAGAAGAGAAGAAAAGACCAGCCGCGCGAAAGAAGATCCGAACATGTTTCAGAAAGTGCTAACAGAACGAATAGTAGACGCCGAGGTGTTAAAAGAGGTAGGGATCTGTACGATAGAGCCGGCGATTAAAGAAGAGACGCTGCACGAGAAAGTGGAACTGCTTAATTAGCAGCAGAAGCTCGGCAAAACCGGCTTAGGGAAACTGATCGTTCCAGAAGAACTGATTACAGAGGTTATCCAGCTGGTCTATAGCTCTACGGATGTTGGTTACGCAGGATCGAAGAAGACGATAGAAGCAATAAGGACGACCTACTGGTTTCCGCGAATCTTCGAGCGGATACATCGGTTTATTACTAACTGTTACGTGTGCCGAGCAGCGAAGCCGCGTTACGGCCTTCCGGCCGGCCTGTTAAAGCCACTTCCGATCCCCGAGAAACTATAGCAGCACATTACAATGGACTTCGTAACCGGCCTGCCGGATTCAGATAGATACAACGCCACGCTTAACGTAGTAGATTGACTAAGCAAGGAACGCTATTTCATCCCCTACTAAGCTAAGGATAAAGGAACTACTGCGGTAGAAACGGCGAGAATGTTGATCTAGCACGTATAGAAGCACTACAGCCTGCTGGATACTATCACTATAGATAGGGGCCCTCAATTTTCTGCCGACGTATAGAAAGCCATTAACCAAGCCCTTAGAATTCGTAGAAAGCTCAGCACGGCCGCTCACCCTTAGACTGACGGTTAGTCTAAAGTGGCTAACTGTAAGATAGAAAAGTATCTACGAATCTTCTGCAGCTATTATTAAGAAGAGTGGATTAAGATGTTGCCGATAGCCGAATTCTGCGCCAATTTAGCACAGTCGGAAGCCACTTTACTGGCGCCGTTTAAGATAACACACGGTTATCTTCTAAGGATAAGCTTTTAGCCGCCGAACGAACCTAGCTCTTTAGAACCTTCCACTACTACTTCGTCGAAGAGAATCGCTGCAGCGGCGGCAGAAGCGCTCCGATCTCAGATAGAAGAAGCGATTAAGGTAGCGAAAGAGGCGATAGAATCAGCTTAGAAGAAGATAGTAACTCGAGCTAATAGAAAGAGGTCACTAATAGAATTCGAGAAAGGCCAAAAGGTATAGCTTAACACGCGGAACCTAAGGCTAAAAGGCAACGCGAAGCTTAACCCTCGTTACGTAGGTCCGTTTAAGATAGTGGAAAAGAGGTCGCTAGTAACCTACTGGCTCTAGCTGCCGAAATCGTTCCGGATCTACGATGTCTTCTATTCGGACCTGTTAAGTTTAGACCCTAAAGACGGCCTTCTGGAACAGGGGTTCGCCGAACCCCTGTCGGTAGAGATAAACGGCGAAGAAGAAGAGTAGGAGGTAGAAGACGTAATCGATATAAGAAAACGAAGAGGATCTGTCGAAGCGAGGATCTTATAGAAAGGATAGCTAGAAGACTACAAATAGTATCCGGCCGAGAACCTCCCGAACTCGGCGGCGGTGCTAAGAGAATTTTACGTCCGGAATCTAAGAAAGCTGCGACCCGAGTAGCTAGGAGATTGATAAATCCGGAAGAAGAAGAAAAGCCGCGTCTGCTCTATCGATAAAGAAACCGATAAAGACCATCGTAGCGGTCGCTTCGCCGGAGTCTTCGACTCGGCCACTACCTATCTTCGCATCGGCAGGCAGCTCGCCGACGCCGGTTTACGGCGTCGGCGCCGCCGGCCCTACGATAGGTAAGGGCTTTAGTAGAGAAAGAAAAAGAAGAAGACAGCGAGAGGCAGATAGATCTATATAGACCTACGAGACAGCGTACAGACCGGTCAAGCCGCAGCTCGGGTAACCGCTGGCTCCGATCAGATAGAACGGATTAGATAGACGACAAGTGAAGACATCAGATAGTAACGATATAAAAAAAATTTTTTTTTTGGAGGAACAGATAACTAAGCGGTCGAGGGCGACTGCTAATAAGGGAGGGGGGTGGTGTTGCAGCGGCAGAAAGGGGTGGGACCGAGCGATAGGGCGGATCCTCGGAATTCCGGCTCGGCCCTTCTGGACCGAGCCGGGCCTTGGCACACTACCCCCAAAGCTCTCGCCTACTACTACATAGATTCCTTTCCCTCCTCAGTTCGAGATATAGTTATCAAAAAGGCCGTATTGAATCTTATCTGCGTGCCCGGATCACTAAGGATCTTAGGGAAAGACTAGCTAGAAGGATAGGCCCCCTATCTAGTAGGGACAATAGGGCACTAACACGAAATACGTCGCTAGAAGAAGGAAGTATTAACAGCTGCAGTAATCCGCTCTTAGCGGCAGTGGAAGTGAACACGGAAACAGCTATTATCCTTCCAATCACTGTCCACCCCCTCTAATATAGGGTAGGTTGGCCCGTATTATTACTATACCTTGCCAAGGGTTATATATCTGGTACACATTGGTTAAGTCACTTCCGAGTTACTTAACCAGTCCCTTTTGGCTTAAGTGTACCGCGTTACATCACTCAACTCGGAAGTAACTACTAAAAGTGTATAATAAAACGCCCGGGTTCAATTCCCAGGGGGCGCATCTTTTAACAGGAGAGTAGAAGCAGCATTAACGTATGTCCGTTTGTCCACTACTCTGCACAGAATAAGGCAGACCTAGTAAAGGTCCAGCTAGCTGTGTGCAGACCTGCTAGGGGGGGTTAATTGCGTATGCTGCGCTGCATAGGGGGGCTGTGCAATAGCATACGTAGCCTGTAAGTAAGCGCAGCTTACGAGGTCGTAAGCCTGTAGCGCAGGGGGTAGTAATACAGGATAGGTTGGCCTGTCTCATTACTATGCCTTGCCAAGGTTTATATATCTAGTACACATTAGTCAAGTCACTTCCGAGTTACTTAACTAGTCCCTTTTGGCTTAAGTGTACCGCGTTACATTACCCTCGATAGCTTAAGCAGACCACTTTAGCTAAGAGCTTTTATTAACATAGGAGCCCTTATCGGAGCAGCGATCCCCTATCGACTGGTTTAGAAACTAATAAAAGGATACGGTTATCCAGTAGAGCTAGCGTCGCTAACGCGAATTTCGGCATACAACGGACAAGACATAGAGAGTGTCACGTATTATGTGCCATTAAAGACTACCCTAGCTGGTCGCACTACGGAAGCGACGTTCCGAATTATAGATATCGGAAGGTTTAACATTATTATAGGACAGAAATAGATAAAGAACTACAAAGCCGTTATTAACGTAGGTAAAGGCACGCTAGGGTTCAAAAACCAGTAGAGCGGAGTCGCCGCCGGATCGGTTACTGTTATCGCTGCAAAATCGAACGCTACGACTATCGAAGCGGTTCCGATAGATTGGCCCGACCCTCTAGACACGATCGGAATAATAAGCTCGGAAGCTTTAACGACCCTCGCGAGGTCGCCGGACAATAAGATTTACGCTATCTTAATAAAGGACATTAAAGACTACTAGAAGATAATAGCGGAAGAAGAAGTAGATCCGCTAGAGGTGTTACCAGAAGACCTCTACAGCTACGCTAACGTATTCTCGAAGGCTAACTCCAACCTCTTGCCGCTCTACCGACCGGAATACGACAACAAGATCTAACTAAAAGAGGGAGCTACGTTGCCGAGAACCGAGCCCCTAAGACGACTGTCGCCAGCGGGGCTGGACTAGGTAGAAGTGTTTGTTTAAGAGAACCTAGCGAAGAAGTTTATTACACCGAGCTTAGCCGAATATGCATTACTAATTCTTTTCGTAAGGAAACCCAGAGGTAGTCTTAGACTGTACGTAGATTACCGAGGCCTTAATAAGGTTACTAAGAGAGATGTGTACCCGCTGCCGCTAATTAACAAGACTATACAACAAGTAGCTAAAGCTAAGTGGTTTAGTAAGCTAGACATTTGCTAAGCGTTCTACCGACTAAGGAACGAGGAAGGACAAACCGAAGATCTTACGACATTCGCTACGCGCATAGGCAATTTCAAGTAGTTGGTAATGCCTTTCGGACTTACTAACGCGCCGGCGGTGTAGCAACGCTTTATAAATTACACCTTTTTAGACATGCTAGAACAATTCGTGTCTATCTACTTAGACAACATTCTTATCTACACCGATAGGACGAGAGAACAGCATACGAACTATATAGAGAAGGTGCTAACTAGGCTCCGCGAGGTCGGATTAAATGCAGATACAAAGAAGAGCGAGTTTTATTAGACCGAAGTCAAATACCTCGGCCTTATCGTCAGAAGAGAAGGGATTCGGATAGACCCCTTAAAAGTCGCTGCCGTTGCGGAATAGAAGCAACCGAAATCCGGAAACACTACGTAAATCAGAGCGTTTCTCGGATTCTGCAGCTACTATCGACAGTTTATTAAGGACTTTAGTAAGACAGCGAGACCCCTAAACGAGGCATTAAAGGAGGAGGCCGCCGGCCTATAGAATAAGAAGTGTACGGAAGCTTTCAACCGAATAAAGGAGGCGGTGGCCTTAGCGCTAGTGCTGGCACACTTTCGACCGGAAAAGACGATCTACGTAGAAACAGACGCTTCCGACACAGTCACCGCAGGGGTCCTTTCTTAATACGCTGACGACGACGAGACCCTCTATCTAGTGGCTTTCTTTAGCAAGTCTATAACTAAAGTCGAACGGAACTACACTATCTACGATAAAGAACTGTTAGCAATTATACAGGCGTTTAAGGAGTAGAAGCCGGAGCTTATAGCTAGAAAGAGCACAGTCCAGGTCCTTAAGGACTACCAGTCGCTTACCTATTTTATTAAGACGCAGAAGCTATTACGTCGCTAGGCCCGGTAGGCCGCCTACTTATCCGGATTCGACTTCAAGATTACCTATCGACCTAGAGCTCAAAATGGAAAGGCTAATATGCTAACAAGAAGAGAAGGAAAGACTAGCCGCGCGAAAGAAGATCCGAACATGTTTCAGAAGGTGTTAACCGAACGGATAGTAGACGCCGAAGTGTTGAAAGAGGTAGGGATCTGTGCGATAGAGCCGCTAACCGAGGAAGAGACGCTCTACGAGAAAGTGGAACGGCTTAACTAGCAGCAGAAGCTTAGCAAAACGGGCTTAGGGAAGCTAATAGTTCCAGAAGAACTGATTACAGAGGTTATACAGTCGGTTTACGGTTCTAAAGACGTTGGTTACGCTAGCTTAAAGAAGACGATAGAAGCCGTAAGGAGGATCTACTGGTTTCCGCGAATCTTCGAGCGGATCTACCGGTTTATCGCTAACTGTTACGTATGCTAAGCCGCGAAGCTACGTTACGGCCTTCCGGCCGGTCTGTTAAAGCCACTTCCGATCCCCGAGAAACTGTAGCAGCACATTACGATAGATTTCGTAACCGGCCTGCCGGATTCCGATAGATATAATGCTACGCCTAACGTAGTAGATCGACTAAGCAAGGAGCGCTACTTTACACCCTGCCGAGCGAAGGATAAAGGAACTACTGTAGAAGGAACAGCGAGAATGCTAATCCAGCACGTATAGAAGCACTATAGCCTGCCGGACACTATCACTACGGATAGGGGTCCTCAATTTACTGCTAATGTATAGAAGGCTATTAACTAAGCTCTAGGAATTCGTAGAAAGCTCAGCACAGCCGCTTACCTTTAGACCGACGGCCAGTCTAAAGTAGCTAACCGCGAAATAGAGAAATATCTACGAATCTTCTGCAGTTATTATTAAGCAGAGTGGATTAAGATGTTGCCGATAGCTGAATTCTGCGCCAATTTAGCACGGTTGGAAGCTACCTCGCTCGCGCCGTTTAAGATAACTTATAGTTATCTTCCGAGAATAAGCTTCCAACCGCCGAACGAACCCAGCTCTTTAGAACCTTCTATATCTACTGCTACGTCGTCGAAGAGAGTCGCTGCAGCAGCGGCAGAAGCGCTCCGATCTCAGATAGAAGAAGCGGTCGAGGTAGCGAAAGAGGCGATGAAATTGGCTTAGAAGAAGATAGTAACTCGAGCTAATAGAAAGCGGTTACTAATAGAATTTAAAGAAGGCCAAAAAGTATAGCTTAATACGCGGAACTTAAGGCTAAAAGGCAACGCCAAGCTTAACCCCCGCTACGTAGGTCCGTTTAAGATAGTAGAAAACAGGTCGCCGGTAACTTATTGGCTCCAGCTACTGAGGTTATTCCGGATCTTCGATGTCTTTTATTTAGATCTGCTAAGCTTGGACCCTAACGACGGCCTTCTGGAACAGGGGTTCGCTAAACCCCCGTCGGTCGAGATAGACGGTAAAGAAGAAGAGTGGGAAGTAGAAGACGTAATGGACGTAAGAAAGATAATAGGGTCTATTAAAGCAAAGATCTCGTAGAAGGGGCAGCCGGAAGACTATAAATAGTATCCGGTCGAGAACCTCTAGAATTCGGCGGAGCTGCTAAAAGAGTTTTATATCCGGAACCCGAGGAAGCCGAAGCCTAAAGAGCTTAGAAGCTGATTATTCCGGAAGAAGAAGAAAATCCGCGTCTGCTCTATTAGTGCAGAAGCCGATAAAGACGATCGTAGCAGTCGCTTCGCTGGAGTCTTCGACTCGGCCACTACCTACCGCTGCTTCGGCAGTAAGCTCGCCGACGCCGTAGAGCGGCGTCGGCGCCGCCGGCCCTGCAGTAGGTAAGGTCTTTAATAGAGAAAGAAAAAGACGAAGAAACGGCGCTATAGACAGATCTATATAGACCTCCGCAGAGGCGCACAGACCGGCTACGCCGCAGCTTAGGTAACCGCTGGCTCTGACCAGATAGCACGGATTAGATAGACGCTAAGTAAAGACGTCAGATAGCGATAAATTATAAATCAAAAAAAAAGAGAGAGATAGATAGATAGGTAAGCGGTCGAGGTCGAGCGCTAGTAAGGGAGGGGGGTGGTGTTGCAGCAGCAGAAAGGGGTGGGACTAAGTAATAGGGTAGACCCTTAGAATTTCGGCTCGGCCCTTCTGGACCAAGCCGGGCCTTAGCACACTACCCCTAAAGCTCTTACCCACTACTACATAGATTCCTTTCCCTCCTTAGTTCGAGATATAGTTATCAAAAAGGCTGTATTGAATCATATCTGCGTGCCCGGATTATCCTTCGTGTTAGGGGGCGCCGTCCAGCCTAGGCCCTAGACCTAAGCCAGCCGTCGCCCTAGGGACTGCGACTTAGCAGCGCTAGTACGACCCTACCCTCTGTACAGGGTTACCAACACAACCCTACTCCTATATAGAGGGAGAATCCTATTACTAATACGACCCTACTCCTTGTTATAGTAGCAGAAAGGAGTGGGACTAAGTAATAAGGTAGACCCTTGGAATTTCGGCTCGGCCCTTCTAGACCGAGCCGGGCCTTGGCACACTACCCCTAAAGCTCTTACTTACCACTATATAGATTCCTTTCCCTCCTTAGTTCGAGATATAGTTATTAAAAAGGCTGTATTGAATTATATCTGCGTGCCCGGATTATTATATCTCGAACTTATTTGCTATACTAACTCCGCGCTGCGCGAAAGGGACCGTTAAACTATCCGGACACCCGAATAACGTACGCGCACTAAAAACACTAAACTAAACACTAGCACCGTAAGGCAGCTATAGAGAGCTTCTCAACAGTAGAGAGCGGCGTTACAGGCCGAAGCAGAAGCAGAAGAGAAAAGACTAACAGAGGGAGTAGGCGCTCTAGTGTTATTAATAATAAGTTTATTATTAGAGGTTTTACAGCGGAAGAGACTGCAGAGATTAAGGAACGAATAACCGAATACAAGAAGATCTACGACTGCACACTTAAGGAACTAGAGGATTACGTAAACGAGAACGGAGTAGGGAAGGTCTACGACAGCATAGTCCTTATTAAGAAGCTGTTTTACAGAACCCTCGAAGAAAAGAGGCAGTTAAGAGAGGAAAACAAAGCAGTAAGGGCCGAGAAGGAATCGGCAGAGACTATTATCGACGTGTTAGAAAACCAAGCAGCAAACCGACTAGCACAACTGAAGGCGATAAAGGATTAGTTAGCTAAGATAGAAGCAGCGATGTTGTCGCTGCCACTACATCGAGAAGAACAAGCAGAGACCGCCTTACTAGCGGCCTATAGCTAAGGTGGAACACTGATAACGTTACTACCCGATCTACTAGCGTTTAGGGGAGGGGACCCTAAAGACTGGGAAGCGTTTAAGAAAAAGATAAAAAACAGGATAGATTGCGATTACGCCGGAAACAGTACCAGAGATAGATTGGCCTACCTAGAATTGCGATTAGAAGGTAAAGCTTTTTCGTTAGTAGCGGACCCAGAAGAGGTAACCGCCGAAGAAGCGATCAAAGCGCTGGATCAACGCTTCGGAGACCCCTTCCGAAAGAACACGGCCCGTAACCAGCTAGACAAGATCAACCAGAACCGGCAGACGTTCGAGGAATTTTACAGACTGTTCTGAAAATATGCTATTAGAGCTAGAGTATTGGAAGATAAGCAGCTCTACCTACTAAGGCAGAAGCTGAACCCTGAACTAGCTGCAGCTATAGCTTCTGTAGAAGACGAAGATCTTAAGAGCTTCGTGCACTAAGCGAGAGTCACCGCCAGAAACCTGAGCGCTTACGCGAAGTCGCGCGAATCGAACCAGAAGCTGTCGATAACACAGACAATACGACCCCCTGCACCTTTTCGGAGAGCACCTTAGCAGCTATCGTATTCGCCGCGTTCGTTATTCGTCCCTACCTGCTACGCGTATAGAAAGCCTAGCTACATCGCTACGAGATGCTAAGCGACGGATAAGCAGAAGCAGGAGTATCGAGCTACGAAGCAGCAGCCGAGAAAGGCTATCCAAGCTATAGAGCCGGCTCCGAACGACACCGACAGTGTAGATAGTAGAGTGCTACTGCGAATTCTAGGAAAAGACCAGCTGGACGTATAGGCCCCCTATCCAGCATAGACTATAGGGCACTTAACTGATCCGCGCTACCGGAATATAGAAGCATTAACAGTTGTAGCGATCCGCTCTTAGCGGCGGTGGAAGTGAATACAGAAACAGCTATTATCCTTCTAATTACTGTCTACCCCCTCGATAGCTTAAGCAGACCACTTTAGCTAAGAGCTTTTATCGATATAGGAGCCCTTATCGGAGCTGCGATCCACTATCGACTGGTTCAATAACTAATAAAAGGATACGGTTATCCGGTTAAGCTAGCGTCGCCGACGAGAATTTCGGCATACAACGTACAAGACACCGAGAGTGTCACGCATTATGTGCTATTAAAGACTACCCTAGCTGGTCGCACTACGGAAGCGACGTTCCGAATTATAGATATCGGAAGGTTTAACATTATTATAGGACAGAAATGGATAAAGAACTAGAAAGCCGTCGTCGACTTAGGCGAAGGCACGCTAGGGTTTAAAGACCAGCAGAGTGGAGTCGCCGCTGAATCGGCCACTGTCGTTGCCACGGAACCGAACGTTACGACCACCGAACCGGTTCCGATAGACCGGTCCGACCCTCTAAACACGATCGGAATAATAAGCTCGGAAGCTTTAACAACCCTCGCAAGGTCGCTAGACAATAAGATTTATGCTATCTCGATAAAAGACATCGAAGATTACTAGAAGATTATAGCGGAAGAAGAAGTGGATCCGTTAGAGGTGTTACTAAAAGAACTCTACAATTACACTAACGTGTTCTCGAAGGCTAATTCCAACCTCTTGCCGCTCTACCGACCGGAATACGACAACAAGATCCGACTAAAAGAGGGAGCTACGTTGCCGAGAACCGAGCCCCTAAGACGACTGTCGCTGGCCGAGCTAGACTAGGTAGAAGTGTTTGTTCGAGAGAACCTAGCGAAGAAGTTCATTACGCCGAGCTTAGCCGAATATGCGTTACCGATTCTTTTCGTAAGGAAACCTAGAGGTAGTCTCAGACTGTACATAGATTACCGAGGCCTTAATAAGGTTACTAAGAGAGATGTGTACCTACTGCCGCTAATCGACGAGACTATACAAAGAGTGGCTAAAGCTAAGTGGTTTAGTAAGCTGGACATTCGCCAAGCGTTCTACTAACTAAGGAATAAGGAAGGACAAACCGAAGATCTTACGACATTCGCTACGCGCATAGGCAATTTCAAGTAGTTGGTAATGCCTTTTGGACTTACTAACGCGCCGGCGGTGTAGCAACGCTTTATAAATCACACCTTTATAGACATGCTAGAACGATTCGTGTCTATCTAATTAGACGACATTCTTATCTACACCTATAGGATCAGAGAACAGCATACGAACTATATAAAGGAGGTACTAACTCGGCTCCGCGAGGTCGGATTAAACGTAGACAGGAAGAAGAGCGAGTTTTAATAGACCGAAGTTAAATACCTTGGCCTTATTATTAGAAGAGTAGGGATTCAGATAGATCCCTTAAAAGTCGCTGCCGTCGCGGAATAGAAGCAACCGAAATCCGGAAACACTACGTAAATCAGAGCGTTTCTCGGATTCTGCAGCTACTATCGACAGTTTATTAAGGACTTTAGTAAGACAGCGAGACCCTTAAACGAGGCATTAAAGAAAGAGGCCGCCGGCCTATAGAATAAGAAGTGTACGGAAGCTTTCAACCGAATAAAGGAGGCAGTGGCCTTAGCGCCAGTACTGGCATACTTCCAACTGGAAAAGACGATCTACGTAGAAACAGACGCTTCCGATACGGTAACTGCAGTGGTCTTTCTCAATACGCTAACGATGACGAGACCCTCTATCCAGTGGCTTTCTTTAGCAAGTCTATAACTAAAGCCGAACAGAACTACACTATCTACGATAAAGAACTATTAGCAATTATACAGGCGTTTAAGGAGTGGAAGCCGGAGCTTATAGCTAGAAAGAGTACGGTCTAGGTCCTTACAGACCACTAGTCGCTTACCTATTTTATAAAGACGCAGAAGCTATTATGTCGCCAGGCCTAGTAGGCCGCCTACTTATCCAGATTCGACTTTAAGATTACCTATCGAGCTAGAGCTCAAAATAGAAAGGCTAATACGCTAACGAGAAGAGAAGGAAAGACCAGCCGCGCGAAAGAAGATCCGAACATGTTTCAGAAGGTGTTGACCGAGCAGATAGTAGACACCGAAGTGTTAAAAGAGGTAGGGATCTATGCGATAGAGCCGCCAACCGAGGAAGAGACGCTCTACGAGAAAGTAGAACAGCTTAACTAGCAGCAGAAGCTTAGCAAAACCGACTTAGGGAAGCTAATAGTTCTAGAAGAACTGATTACAGAGGTTATCCAGTCGGTCTACAGTTCCAAAGATGTTGGTTACGCTAGCTTAAAGAAGACGATAGAAGCCGTAAGGAGGATCTACTAGTTTCCGCGAATCTTCGAGCAGATCCACCGGTTTATCGCTAACTGTTATAGGTACCGAGCCGCGAAGCTACGTTATGGCCTTCCGGCCGGCCTGTTGAAGCCACTTCCGATCCCTAAGAAACCGTAGCAGCAAATTACAATGGATTTCGTAGCTGGCCTGCCAGATTCCAAAGGATATAATGCTACGCTTAACATAGTAGATCGACTAAGCAAAGAGTGCTACTTTATCTCCTACTAAGCGAAGGAAGAAGGAACTACTGCAGAAGAGACAGCGAGAATGCTGATTCAGTACGTATAGAAACACTACGGCCTGCTGGACACTATCACTACGGATAGGGGTCCTTAATTCACTGCCGACGTATAGAAGGCCATTAACCAAGCTCTCGGAATTCGTAGAAAACTCAGTACAGCCGCTTACCCTTAGACCGACAGTTAGTCTGAAGTAGCTAACTGCGAGATAGAAAAATATCTGCGAATCTTCTGCAGCTATTATTAAGCAGAGTAGATTAAGGTGTTGCCTATAGCCGAATTCTGCACCAACTTAGCACAGTCAGAGGCTACCTTACTGGCGCCGTTTGAAATAACTTATAGTTATCTTCTAAGGATAAGCTTTCAACCGCCGAACGAACTTAGCTCTTCAGAACCTTCTACCGCCACTTCGTCGAAGAGAGTCGCCGCAGCCGTGGCAGAAGCGCTTGGATCTTAGATAGAAGAAGCAATCCGCGTAGCAAAGGAGGTAATAGAATCGACTTAGAAGAAGATAGTAACTCGAGCTAATAGAAAGCGGTTACTAATAGAATTCGAAGAAGGGCAAAAAGTATAGCTTAACACGCGGAACCTAAGGCTAAAAGGCAACGCCAAGCTCAACCCTCGTTACGTAGGCCCGTTTAAGATCGTAGAAAAGAGGTCGCCGGTAACTTATTGACTCTAGCTACCGAATTCGTTCCGGATCTACGATGTCTTTTATTTAGATCTGCTAAGTTTGGACCCTAAAGACGGTCTTCCGGATCAGGGGTTCGCCGAACCCCTACCAATCGAGATAGACAGTAAAGAAGAAGAATAGGAGGTGGAAGACGTAATAGACATAAGAAAACTAAGAGGATCCATCGAAGCAAGGATCTCGTAGAAGGGATAGCCGGAAGATTATAAATAGTAGCTAATCGAGAATCTCCGGAATTCGGTAGAACTGCTAGAGGAGTTCTATACGCGGAATCCGAAGAGGCCAAAGCCTAAGTGGCTCGGAAGTTAATAAAGAAGAAGAAAACCCGCGTCCGCTCTATCGGTGCGGAAGCTAATAGAAACGATCGTAGAAATCGCTAGCTAGTGTCTTGGGCTCCACCGCTACTACTGCTAGCCAGGACTAGCGGATAATAGCAGTAAGGCTAAGGACGGCGCTACCGCGTTAACGCACTTTGTAACTATCTTTGCTCTTCGTTACTGCTATCCGCCGACTTGGCTAGAAGGATAATAACAACGAAGAACGAAGCCGACGCTATTAAAGCAGCCTCGCGGTAGCGCTAAAGGCCTTAGTAGAGAAAGAAGAAGAAGAAGAAACGGCACTGCGGACGAATCTATATAGACCTCTACAGCGGAGCACGGACCGGTTACGCTGCAGCTTAGGTAACCGCTAGCTCCGATCAGACGGCACGGATTTAATAAACGCTAAGTAAAGACGTTGGATAGCGATAATTTAAGAAGAAAGAGGATAAAGAAAAGAGGATAGTTTCGAAATAGGAGAAAGCGAAGAGGTAACGACAGAATCAAGAAAAGGGAGACAGATAGATAAGTAAGCGGTCGAGGTCGACCGCTAGTAAGGGAGGGGGGTGGTGTTGCAGCAGCGGAAAGGACTAGGACTAAGTAATAGGGTAGACCCTCGGAATTTCGGCTCGGCCCTTCCGGACCGAGCCGGGCCTTAGCACACTACCCCTAAAGCTCTTACCCACTACTACATAGATTCCTTTCCCTCCTTAGTTCGAGAGATAGTTATTAAAAAGGCTGTATTAAATTATATCTACGTGCCCGGATCACTCTTAACAGGAGCTACAAGGACCTAGACTGCGAAAGCCGAGCACTCCTACAGGTTAATACGATAAAGCAAGGACGCAAGACTGTACGAGAGTTCCTCGCAGAATACGACTAGACCCTAGCAGAGGCAGGAGGACTCTAATAGGAGGACAGGGTAAAAATTACTACCTTAGAGATAGGCCTCTCTAAGGAGATTATAACGGGACTAGTAGGCGTAATGCAACTAGCTATGTACAAGGAGTTCTGTAATCTCCTTAGGATAGTCGACGACTAACAGCGTAGGCTCGGACGGATAAGCCGCACCTATAAGATACGACAACCCCTCTAGCAGCAGCAGGACGCTATAGACTAGGAACTAACGACAACCAGAGTAGCGGCAGCCGTTACTGTACAGCTAAGGGCCGCTGCTGAAAGGGCACAGTAGGTAGATATAGCTACCCTAGACAAGAGAAGAGCAGAAGGGAGCTGCTATAGGTATAGCAAGATAGGCTATACTGTACGGAATTGCAGGCTTTTGCTAGCAGAGAGACCTAGGGGACAGCTAACTACTGCAAGGGTAGCAACTGCGGCGCCCTATATAAGGACACTATAAGCAGGACTTATACCTCTATGTCGTACAGGACAAGTTGGAGTATAACCTAATACTAGGCAAGCTATAGATAGAGCGCTGGCGGGGCAAGCTAGACGTTGGACGGGGACGGCTGTACCTGGCAGCAACGAAGCAGAGGCTCCGAGACTAAGGGAGGGTTCCGCAGGGCGGCAATGCTAAGGCCGAGATTAATACTGCGACTACAGATATTAAGAAGGTATTAGCGCCTAAGAAAACGACAGACCCCTATACGAAGCTCCTAGCAGAGTACGCAGAATACCTGGACCTCTTTAAGCTAAAGTCGGCCTCGAAACTGCCCCTATACTAAGGAGAAGGAATTAACTATAACATCTAGCTAGAGCCCTGTCCGGATAGGAGTCTGCCTAAAGTACTATGCGGCCTACTATACGGTATGTCCTCTAGAGAACTCCTAGTACTGCGCAAGACACTAGACGACCTACTTGCCAAAGGTTTCATTTGCATAAGTACCTAGTCTGCAGGAGCCCTAGTGCTATTTGTCTATAAGGAGTGCAAGGCTAGCTTGCGTTTCTGTATAGACTATAGAGGCATTAACGCGATTACTAAGAAGTGTTACGGCGGCAGAAAGGGGTAGGACTAAGTAATAGGGTGGACCCTTGGAATTTCGGCTCGGCTCTTCCGGGCCGAGCCGGGCCTTGGCACTACCACTACGAAAGTCCACCACCACCACTACATAGATTCCTTTCCCTCCTTAGTTCGAGATATAGTCATCAAAAAGGCCGTATTGAATCATATCTGCGTGCCCGGATCATTATATCTCGAACTCACTCACTATACCAACCCCGCGCTGCGCGAAAGGGCCCGTTAAACCATCCAGAAACCCGAATAACGCACGCGCACCTACACACACACCAAACAACCCGGCACCGTAAGAAGATAGAAGGCTTCTCAGCGGTAGAGAGCGGAGTGACAGGCCGCCGCGGAAAGAGAAAGACTGACAGAGCGAGTAGGCGCTCTAGTGTTATTAATAATAAGATTATTATTAGCAGTTTTACGGCGGAAGAGACTGCAGAGATTAAGGAACGAATAAGCGAATACAAGAAAATCCACGACTGCACACTCGAGGAACTTAAGGACTATATAAACAAGAATAGGATAGGAAAGGTCTACGACGGAATAGACCTCCTCGAGACGCTGTTCTTTAGAACGCTGGAAGAAAAGAGACAGTTAAGAGAGGAAGTAGAGACAGTAAGAGCCGAGAAGGAATCGGCCGAGACCATTATAGATATGCTGGAAAACCAGGCAGCGAATCGACTAGCGCAGCTAAAGGCGCTAAAGGATCAACTGGCTAATATAGAAGCAGCGAAGTCGTCGCCGCTACCGCGGCGAGAAACCCACGCAGAGACCGCCTTACCGGCGGCCTATAGTCAAGGTAGCACTACGATAACGCCACTGCCGGACCTACCTGCTTTCGGTGGCGGAGACCCTAAAGCGTAGGAGGCATTTAAGAAAAAGATCAAGAATAAGATAAGCCGCGATTACGCATCGAGCAGCGAAGAGGATAGATTGGCGTACCTGGAATCGCGATTGGAAGGTAAAGCTTTTTCGCTAGTAGCGGACCTAGAAGAGGTAACCGCTAAAGAAGCAATCAAAGCGCTGGATCAACGCTTCGGAGATCCCTTTAGGAAGAAGACGGCCCGTAAGCAGCTGGATAAGATCAACCAGAACCGGCAGACGTTCGAGGAGTTCTACGGATTGTTCAGAAAATATGCGATTAGGGCCCGAGTAGCGGAAGATAAGCAGCTCCACCTACTAAGGCAGAAGCTGAACCCGGAACTGGCCGCCGCTATAGCGTCTGTAGAAGACGAAGACCTTAAGAGCTTCGTGCACCGAGCGAGAGTCACTGCGAGAAACTTGAGCGCTTACGCGGAATTACGCAAATCGGTTCAGAAGCCGTCGCCGTCGCTGCAGGGAACCAGAACCCCCGTCCTATACCGACAACGCCCCCAGCAGCTATTTAATTCGCAGCGTTCGTTATTCGTCCCTACCTGCTACGCGTATAGCAAGCCTGGCTACATCGCTACGAGATGCCAAGCATCGGATAAGCAGAAGCAGGAGTATTATGTTATAAAGCAGCCGCAGCTACTAGGAAAGACTATACAAGCTATAGAGCCGGCTCTGAACGACACTGACAGCGTAGACGGCGGGGTTTAGTTAAGAATTACGGGAAAAGACTAGCTGGACGGATAGACCCCCTACCCAGCATTAATAGAAGGGCACCGAATAGAAACGAATCGCCGTAAGAAGAGAGCATTAACAGCTGTAACGACCCGCTCTCAGCGGCTGTAGAAGTGAATACGGAAACGGCCATTATCCTTCCTATTACGATCTACCCTATTAAGAAGTCGCGCCAACCCCTCTAGCTGAAAGCTTTTATCGACACTGGAGCTCTTATTGGCGCAGCGATCCACCACCGGCTGGTTCAGAAGCTGATAAATAGATACGGCTATCCGGTGGAACTGGCGTCGCCGACGAAGATTTCGGCATACAACGGACAAGACACGGAAAACGTTACGCACTACGTGCCGTTAAGGACCACACTGGCTAGTCGAACTACGGAAGCGACGTTCCGGATTATGGATTCTCGGACGATTTGACATTATTATAGGGCAGAAATAGATAAAGAACCAGAAGACTATCATTAACGTAGATAAAGGCACGATAGGATTCAAAACCCCGGGTACCGGAGCAGGGACTATCGGAACGGCCGCCACCGCTGCCGAGCCGAAAGCTACGGAGTCTGCGAGAGAGGCTCCGTCCGATTGCTCCGAATCCCTAGTTACTGTCGGAATGATGAGTTCAGAAGCTATAACGACCCTCGCGAAGTCGCCGAGCAACGAGATCTACGCTATCTCGATAAAAGACATCGAAGACCACAGGAAGATAATGGCAGAAAAAGAAGTAGACCTACTGGAAGTGTTGCCAAACGAGCTCTACGGTTACGCTGACGTATTTTTAAGAGCCGACTCCAACCTCCTGCCGCTCTACCGGCCGGAATACGACAACAAGATCCGACTGAAAGAGGGAGCTACGCTGCTAAGAACCGAGCCCCTAAGACGACTGTCGCCGGCGGAACTGGACTAAGTAGAGGTGTTTGTTCGCGAAAATCTGGCGAAGAAGTTTATTACGCCGAGTTCTGCCGAATATGCGTTACTAATTCTTTTCGTAAGGAAACTAGGGGGTGGTCTGCGACTCTGCGTAGACTATCGAGGCCTCAACGAGGTCACCAAGAGAGACGTATACCTGCTGCTGCTGATCGACGAGACTATACAACGAGTAGCTAAAGCTAAATAGTTCAGCAAACTGGACATTCGATAGGCGTTCTACCGACTAAGGAACGAAGAAGGGCAGACGGAAGATCTTACAACGTTTGCTACGCGTATAGGCAATTTTAAGTAGCTAGTGATGCCGTTCGGACTTACTAACGCGCCGGCAGTGTAGCAACGCTTTATAAACCACTCCTTTATAGACATGCTAGAGCGGTTCGTGTCTATCTACTTGGACGACATCCTTATCTATACAGATAGAACGAGAGAGCAACACACGGACTACATCAAGAAGGTGCTGACCAGGCTCCGCGAGGTCGGACTGAACGCGGACACGAAGAAGAGCGAGTTCTATCAAACCGAGATCAAATATCTCGGCCTTATCGTCAGAAGAGATAGAATTCGGATAGACCCCTTAAAGGTCGCCGCCGTCGCGGAATAGAAGCAGCCGAAATCCGGAAACACTACACAGATCAAAGCGTTTCTCGGATTCTGCAGCTACTATCGAAGGTTTATCAAGGACTTTAGCAGGATAGCAAGACCCCTAAACGAAGCGTTAAAGAAAGAGGCCGCCGGCCTATAGAACGAGAAGTGCACGGAAGCCTTTAACCAGCTGAAAGAAGCAGTAGCCTCGGCGCCAGTTCTAGCACACTTCCGACCGGAAAAGACGATCTACGTAGAAACGGACGCTTCCGACACAGTTACAGCAGGGGTCCTTTCTTAATACGCTGACGACGAAGAGACCCTCCATCTAGTAGCTTTCTTCAGCAAGTCTATAACAGAGGCCGAACGGAACTACGCAATCTACGATAAAGAACTGCTGGCTATTATACAGGCGTTCGAGGAGTGGAAGCCAGAGCTTATAGCTGGAAAGAGCACGGTCCAGGTCCTTACGGACCACCAGTCGCTGACCTACTTTATAAAGATGCAGAAGCTCTTACGACGTTAAGCACGGTGGGCTGCCTACTTATCCGGGTTCGACTTTAAGATTACCTATCGACCCGGAGCTCAAAACGGAAAGGCTAATGCACTAACGAGAAGAGAAGGAAAGACCAGCCGCGCGAAAGAAGATCCGAACATGTTTTAGAAGGTGTTAACCAAGCGGATAGTAGACGCAGAGGTGTTAAAAGAGGTAGGGGTCTGCGCAGTAGAGCCGGCCCCTAAGGAAGAAACTCTCTACGAGAAGGTAGAGCAGCTTAATCAGCAACAGAAGCTCGGCAAAACCGGTTCAGGGAAGATAATAGTTCCAGAAGAACTAATTACAGAGGTCATCCAGCTGGTCTATAGCTCCGTAGATGTTGGCCACGTAGGCGCGAAGAAGACGATGCAGGCAGTGAGAACGATCTACTGGTTTCCGCGGATCTATAAGCGGATCCACCGGTTTATCGCCAATTGCTACGTATGCCGAGCCGCGAAGCCACGTTACGGTCTTCCGGCGGGTCTACTAAAGCCACTTCCGATCCCCGAGAAGCTGTAGCAGCACATTACGATAGATTTCGTAACCGGACTGCCAGACTCGGACGGCTACGACGCTACGCTTAACGTAGTAGATCGGCTGAGCAAAGAGCGCCACTTTATCCCCTGCCGAGCGAGAGACGAAGGAACTACTGCGGAAGAAACGGCGAGAATGTTAATCCAACACGTATAGAAGCACTATAGGCTGCCGGACACTATCACTACGGATAGGGGTCCTCAATTCACAGCCGACGTATAGAAAGCCATCAACCAAGCCCTCAGAATTCGTAGAAAGCTCAGCACAGCCGCTTACCCTTAAACTAACAGTCAGTCTAAAGTGGCTAACCGCGAGATAGAACGATATCTGCGAACCTTCTGCAGCTACTATTAAGAAGAATAGGTTAAGGTGTTGCCGATAGCCGAGTTCTGCGCCAACTCGGCACCGTCTAAGGCTACCTCGCTGGCACCGTTCGAAATAACGCATAGCTATCTTCCGAGAATAAGTTTCCAGCCGCCGAGCGACGCCGGCTCGCCGGAGCTTTCCACCACTACGTCGTCAAAGAGAGTCGCTGCCGCGGCGGCGGAAGCGCTCCAATCTTAGATAGAAGAGGCGATCAAAGTAGCGAAAGAAGCGATGGAATCAGCTTAGAAGAACATAGTAACTCGAACTAATAGAAAGCGGCCGCCGATAGAATTCGAGGAAGGCCAAAAGGTATAGCTTAACACGCGAAACCTAAGGCTAAAAGGCAACGCCAAGCTCAATCTACGCTACGTAGGTCCGTTCAAGATAATAGAAAAGAGGTCGCCGGTAACCTATCGGCTCTAGCTACCAAAATCGTTCCGGATCTACGATGTCTTCTATTCGGACCTGTTAAGCTTGGACCCTAAAGACGGCCTGCCGGAGCAGGGCTTCGCCGAACCCCCGCCTATCGAGATACACGGTAAGGAAGAAGAGTAGGAGGTAGAAGATATAATAGACGTAAAGAAGATAAGGGGGTCTATTAAAGCGAGGATCTCGTAGAAGGGGTGGCCAGAAGACTACGAATAGTATCTAATCGAGAACCTGCGGAATTTGGCAGAGCTGCTAAGAGAGTTCTATAGGCGGAACCCGAAAAAGCCGAAACCCGAATAGCTCCGAAGCTAATCGTTCTGGAAAAAGAAGAAAGCCGCGTCCGCTCCACTAACGCGGAAGCCGATAAAAACGATCGTAACGGTCGCCTCGGGGAGGTCTTCGACTCGTCCACTACCTATCGGCGGTACGGCAGGAAGCTCGCCGACGCCGTAGCGTGCTAGCGCCGCCGCCCCTGCGATAGGGTGTAGACTTCGGTAGGGAAGAAAAAGAAGAAGAAGAAACGACGCCGCGGACGGATCTATATAGACCTCCGAGGCGACGTACAGACCAGCCGAGCTGCAGCTTAGAAGACTGCAGATTAGGTCAGATAGCGTCGATTACATAAACGCCAGGTAAAGGACTTCAGACACCGACGACGTAAGAAATTGAAGAAGCGATAAAGAGAACGTTGTTTTTGATAGAAGACGGAAGAGGTAACATCGGCATTAGAGGGGATTTTCGAGAAGGAGACGACGAATCAAAAAAAAAAAGTAAAGATTTTCGGATAGATAGGGTAACTAAGCGGTCGAGGGCGACCGCTAGTAAGGGAGGGGGGTGGTGTTACGGCGGCAGAAAGGGGTGGGACTGAGTAATAGGGTAGACCCTTGGAATTTCGGCTCGGCCCTTCTAGGCCGAGCCAGGCCTTGGCACTACTACTACGAAAGTCCACTACCACCACTACATAGATTCCTTTCCCTCCTTAGTTCGAGATATAGTCATCAAAAAGGCCGTATTGAATCATATCTGCGTGCCCGGATCAAGAAGGACCGGTACCCCCTACCCCTTATTAAGGAGACTCTCGGACGGATTAGCCAGATAAAGTGGTTTACTAAGCTTAACGTAGTCTCGGCCTTCTATAAGATACAGATCAAGTGTTGCGACGGCAGAAAGGGGTAGGACTGAGTAATAGGGTAGACCCTCGGAATTTCGGCTTGGCCCTTCTAGACTAAGCCGGGCCTTAGCACACTACCCCTAAAGCTCTTACCTACCACTACATAGACTCCTTTCCCTCCTTAGTTCGAGATATAGTTATCAAAAAGGCTGTATTAAATTATATCTGCGTGCCCGGATTATTATATCTCGAACTTACTTACTATACCAACTCCGCGCTGTGCGAAAGGGACCGTTAAACTATCTGGACACCCAAATAACGCACGCGCACCAAAAACACTAAACTAAACCAAACACTAGCACCGTAAGACAGCTATAGAGAGCTTCTCAACGGTAGAGAGCAGCGTTACAGGCCGAGGCAGAAGCAGAAGAGAAAAGACTAATAGAGCGAGTAGGCGCTCCAGTGTTATTAATAATAAGTTTATTATTAGAGGTTTTACAGCAGAAGAGACCGCAGAGATTAAGGAACGAATAACAGAATACAAGAAGATCCACGACTGCACACTCGAGGAACTGGAAGATTACGTAAACGAGAACGGAGTAGGGAAGGTCTACGACAGCATAGACCTTATTAAAGAAGCTGTTTTATAGAACCCTCGAAGAAAAGAGGCAGTGAAGAGAGGAAAACAAAGCAGTAAGGGCCGAGAAGGAATCGGCAGAGACTACTATCGACGTGTTAGAAAACCAAGCAGCAAACTACGGCCTTCCGGCTAGTCTATTAAAGCCACTTCCGATCCCTAAGAAACCCTAGCAGCACATTACGATGGATTTCGTAACCAGCCTACTGGATTCCGATAGATACAACGCAACTCTTAATGTAGTGGATCGGTTAAGCAAAGAACGCTACTTTATCCCCCTCTTAAGCAAAAGATAGAGGCACTACTGCAGAAGAAACAGCGAGAATGTCAAGGGGGAAGCTAAGTGGTCAGAAAGGGTCGGTGTAAAAGTCGAAGTAAGTAGGAGGGGCTAGAAGAAACAAAGTCTAAAAGAGGGGATATAAAAGTTAATGTTAAAATGGGGAGCTAAAGTCTAAAGTAAGGAGTGTAAAAGCTGAATTGGATGCACAAGACGAGCTATAAACAAGAAGAAGAGAAAGATTAGGTAGGTAGCAGCAGGTTCTTATATTTCCCTGCCCTAGCTAGTTGTTTGCGAGTTTGCTAGTAACTTTCTTACTAAACTCTGTTTCTTTGTTCTGCAAACAAATTCATTTCCTAGACCCGCTTTTTCCAAAGGTTCCAGAACTGAGCTAGTAGTGTTTGCATTGTAGAATAATTCGCCTTTTACTCTCTTAGAGTCTTCTTGCTCTATCTAGTAGTTGTTAGCCTGTAGTCTATAAATCTTAATAGTTCTAGTTAGGTCCTAGATGCTATTGTTTCCTGTTTTACATCTGTTGACCATGTCTTCCGTTTTACATCTGTTAACCGTAACAGTAGCCCCCCTTAATATAGCAGAGTTTCTACGAAGCCTTAGTAGTTCGAGATACCGGGGGTAAGTCTGCTTATTCCTAGGAGCAGGCCTGATGTTACCGTCAATATTCTATTAGTAAGCAGAATCCAGTTCTCTTTAGCTGTACCGGGTTTCTAGGCGGTAGTCTCTAGAGTTTAAGAGGTTTTAACAGTAGCAGGCTTTAATCTTGTCCTTATCGAAGATAATGTTTCTAAGGGGTTCCTAAGTAGTGTCCCAGTCTTTGTAGCTTTGCTATTAAACCTTGTACTTTGTCTGTCTATTGATTACTTAACAGTCTGTAATTTTGTATATGTAGTATTCTCCTTCTTCGTCTTCGTTATCGTCTTCTGCAGGGAGAATGCAGGTTCGTTCTTAGTCTTGCAATTAGATTAGGAAGGGATCTCCTTCTTTAGGTCTTAGTCGAACAGGATAGAAGACGTCGTAGATTTCCCAGTCTTCTAGCAGTTGGAGGCGGTATACGTAAGAGCTGATCTTCTCTATAATAGGGAAGGGGCCTAGTTTTTTCCAATTAAGTTTGCGAGAAGGTCTTCCTATAACAATGTTCTTAGAGTCTAGGTATACTCTGTCTCCTACTTAATAGTCTAGGGCTAGTTGTCGTTTTCGATTGGCTTGTTCTTTATAGATAGCCTAGGCATAAGTTATCTCTTCTTAGACTTCCTAATAGATCTGGGAGAGGTACGTTGCCTATTCGTCTGCATTAACTTCGTCTAGGTCGTTAGGTCGCGGTAGTGGGTCTTAAGGTTCTATTCCTGTTCGGGGGTAGTAGCCTCTAGTAGTGTAAAAGGGGGAGTGTCCTGTTGTCTCTAACTCCTAGTTGCGAGCTAAGAATTCAACTATTAGGATGTGTTTTAGCCAGTCCTTCTAGTAGTAATCGATAAAGCAACGTAGCGTCTGTTCGAACAGGGCATTCGCAATCTCTGTTTGTCTATCTGTTTCTAGGTAGTAAGACGTTAAGATATAGTAGTTAATGTTTAGAAGCTTGCAAAGGCGTTTCCAGAACTTAGCAATAAACTAAGAGCCTCTGTTAGAGGTAATGCTGTCTAGAAGGCCTACGTAATGCTAGACATATTTGTAAAAGAGTCGAGCAGTTTCCTTGGAAGTTATGCTCTAGCAGGGTACTACAAAGCAGTCCTTAGAGTGCCGATCTACTACTACAAAGACGTTCTTTGCCTTAACACCCGCCTAAGTAGTCCCTTAAGGGAGACAGGTAACAAAGTCTATCGTAATGTGTTTCTAAGGGTATTCGGGGGCTGGGAGAGGCTTTAGTAATCTGTGTAGACGTTGTTTGTTGTGTTTAGCTGCCTTGCAGATAGGACACTTGTTTCTATATCTGCGGACGTACTTCTACATCGACGGCCACTAGTAGTAGCAGGAAGTAAGCTTGTAAAGCTTCGATCGTCCTAGGTAGCCTCCTGCTGCTAAGTTGTAAATCGTCCTAAGGATATAGGGTCTTATTCAATCGTCTGCACCTTTAGGAACAAAAAGACGAGATCGGAAGTAAACCAGTCTATCCCTAAGTTCGCATTCTAAGAGAGAGAAGCCAGGGAAGGTACGCTAACCTATTTCAAGGGCTTGGATCAGTCCTTAAGCCTGTTCGTCTAATTCGTAAGCTTCTCTGATTATTGGGAGCAGTTCTCTAGGGTATTTTGCTTCTTTAGTCAATTCTTTATTGTTCAGTTCGTTGTCGGAGGTAACGGAGCCTTTAATTTCAGAATCTTCGGTGTTAATAGTTTCGTTGTCTAGTTCGCTTTCTAAATCGTTATCCTCTAGGAAGTTAGGTGCGAGGCATAGGGCAAAAGATGCAGCGATTAATAGTGTACCTTCCTTTAAGTAAGTCTTTAGGTCTTTGCTTAGGTTGTAAGCCTTTAGGATAGCTTGGTTACACATTGCCTAGCCTTCTCTTCTGTCTACTAGATAGGTTCTAGGCATCCGGGTAAGGGCATTAGCCCTGGAATTAAGTAATCTAGGCGCGTATTAAATAACAAAGTTGAACCTTAAGAGGAATTCGCTCTAGCGGGCTTGTCTGCGATTAAGGATTTTGCTCTTTATAAAATGAATCAAGTTCTTATAGTCTGAACTAACTTGGGTCGGGCAGGCTGCACATTCGAGTTCTGGGTACTACTCTTTAAATGCTTTAACGATTGCAAGGAGCTCTTTGTCGTAAATCTCGTAATTGCATTCGGCAGGTAGCATCTTCTTTAAAAGGTAAGCTACTAGGAGCTATAGCTAGTTAGGCGACTTTCGTTAAAGGAGGACTGCTGTAATAGCTCCGTTAGAAGCGTCTGTTTCTATATAGGTTTCTAAGTTAAAGTCAAAGTGTTAAAGCATTGGGTCTCTAGTAAATCGTTGCTATATAAGGTTAAATACGTATTAGTAGGAGTTAGTCTAGTTAAACTTAGCCTCCTTCTTTGTTAGCGCAGTTAGTGGTTTTACTATTAAGCTAAAGCTCTAAATAAAACGACAGTAGAAGTTGGCAAACCCAAGGAAGCCTTGCACTTCTTTAACAGTCTTTGGGATCTTCCAGTCCAGGATTGCTTAAATCTTTGCTAGGTCTATGTAGATGCCTTTATCTAAGATAATAAGGCTAAGGAACTGAACTTCTTGTTAGTAAAATTCCCACTTGTTAATGTCTAGATATAAGCCTGCTTCTGCCAGTCTTGCCAGTACCTTTCGGACGTGTTCCTAATGTTCTTTCAGTGTTGTGCTGTATACTAGGATGTCGTTAATGTAAGCGATAACAAATTGGTCTAAGTACTCTCTTAGTATATCGTTTATATATTCTTAAAAAGTGCTTAGTGCGTTGCACATTCTAAAGGGCATTACTAAGGATTTAAACAGGCTGTACTGTGTTCTAAAGGCTGTTAACTATTCTTGTTCTTTAGCTATTCGAATCTTGTTAAAGGCCGCAATTACATTAAGCTTAGTAAACTATTTTGCTTTTGAGAGGCGTTCTAGTGTTTCTTAGATTAGAGGGATCGGATAACGGTTCTTCTTAGAGATAGCGTTAAGGTTGCGGTAGTTAACACAGAAGCGTAGCCCTCTCCAGGTTTCTAAGAAAATCCTAGTACTCGATTAGTACTTTAGTCTCTAGGTTAGTAGCTTCTCGGTTTTTATCGAACTTAGTAAGGGCTTTCTTAATGTCTTCTATTAACGCAGCAAAGATTTAAGCTCCTTTTTCCTTTGCAGCTATATAGAAAGCAGCTGCGGATACTTAGAGGAACGAATCTTTGATGCTGTTTGCAGGAGTAAACTAAGTTAAAGTATAGCAATAGTTTCGGCAATGTTCTAAGTTTATGTCGAGGCTTCCTATGTCCTAGTTAATCTATAGGTTGTAGAGCTTTAGCTAAGGCAATCCTAGGATTATTTTCTAGTTAGGTAGAGGTATAACAAAGCAAGAGAGGTGTTCTTCGTAGTTGTTCCTAAGTTGAAGTTTGACGTAGGCAATCTGAGTTATACCTCCTATAGAGGCCTCGCTGCTGTTAAACATCTTTAAAGGTCTAGGGTATCTTAAGTTCCAAGTAGGGATTCCTAAGGAGTTAGCAAGTCCCGGGTTAATAAAATTCTTGCCAGTTGCACCGCAGTCGATTATCGTAAGTACCAAGTATGTAGAATTCTTCTTAATGTAGATTTTTGCTATAACTACAAAGGGAGGATAAGTTAACTTATCCTCTGCCTTAGTACAGAACTGCACTGCAGAAGAAGAGATTGCACGATGTCAATCTAAATGCTTGCCTATTAGGCGTCTTGTTAACAGGCCTAAGCGTTTCCCTAGTCCTTACTGTTGTCCTTTAGTGTAGGGGCGGCTGCAGAGAATCTAAGAGGGGTGCCTGCCTTAGTACGGCGGTTAGCTAGAGTCGGGCAGTTAATAGCAATGTGGTTTAGCTTACTACAGTATATGCAGAGGTGTTGGTTGCGGCGACGCTGCTTTTCTTCTTATGTAAGTCGCCTGTCTTAAAGCTTAGCTAAACTGAGGTCTATAGGTTCGCTGTTAATAGGAGGAAGTCGTAGGGCTAAGGGAGGATTGGGTTGGTTTTAAGTAAAGGTTAGAAGAGTCGTAACAGGACGCTGGCTCGTTCGGTTGTTAAGTAGGTTGCCGTATACCTTAATAATGTTTAAGAACAGGTTTCGACGACTGTCGATGCGTTGGCAGAGGGTAACCAGTTCGTAAAATAACAAAGATTTATGCTCTTAGTCCTCCAGTTTAGTAAGAAGTTCAGTACTTAGGCCAGCAACCAAAGCCGACTTTTGGGCTTCTGTGTCGTACTCGCAGTATCCGATTTCCCGTAAGGATTGTGCGTAGTAGTCTAAGAATAACTTGTTAGTTTGCTTAAGGGTTCGGATTAACTGCTAGGCCGTAGACTTGCGGTATAGGTTACCGAAGGCCGAGTCGAGAGCAGTAAGCAAGGTAGTAACGTCTAGACAAGTAACTTGTAGTGTCTTTAGGTTAAACTAGTGTAAGACCTGTTGCAGTGCCTTGCTAGCAAGGAGGGAGGACGCGTAAGAGACCTTCTGTTGTTCGTTCGGGAAGTAGCCCGCGTTAGCTAAGAGTTTGATTAACAATTATAGTCGAAATTTATTAAACTTGTCCTTGTCTCTATAGAATAGTTCTAGGTCAGCCACTCTCTTGCTAGTAGGTTCTCTGGTAGTGTTCTGTGTCCTTAGGTTTAGAGCTTCCTGCAATTGTCCTTGTATCTAGGCTTTCTTAAGTGTCAGATTAGCTATCTTTCGCTCTATCTCTTGTAGCTGGTCCTTGCTATCTAATAGCATTACTTCTAGGCTATTAATGTGTTAGTTAAGTTCCTTTACTTGTTCAATGCCTGTACGGACGATGTTCGTTGCTATAAAGAAGACTCGGATAGCAAGGTTGGGATCGTTGTTTATTAGGTTAATAATTCCTTCTGCTAATAGGTCTAGTTGTAAGTATTCCTTAAAGGGGACCTCTTCTCGTAGGGTGTAGAAGACTATGTTAATAGTCTAATGTTTGGGTAATAGCTCGTAATGTTAAGGGGGGAGCTAAGTAGTCAGAAAGGGTCGGTGTAAAAGTCGAAGTAAGTAGGAGGGGCTGGAAGAAACAAAGTCTAAAAGAGGGGATGTAAAAGTTAGTATTAAAATAGGGAGCTGAAGTCTAAAGTAAGGAGTGAAAAAGCTGAATTAGATGCACAAGACGAGCTATAAACAAGAAGAAGAGAAAGATTAGGTAGGTAGCAGCAGGTTCTTATATTCCCCTGCCCTAGCTAGTTGTTTGCGAGTTTGCTAGTAACTTTCTTTCTAAACTCTGTTTCTTTGTTCTGCAAACAAAATCATTTCCTAGACCCGCTTTTTCCAAAGGTTCTAGAACTGAGCTAGTAGTGTTTGCATTGCGGGATGATTCGCCTTTTACTCTCTTGGAGTCTTCTTGCTCTATCTAGTAGTTGTTGGCCTGTAGTCTGTAAATTTTAATAGTTCTAGTTAGGTCCTAGATGCTGTTGTTTCCCGTTTTACATCTGTTAACCGTGTCTTCTGTTTTACATCTGTTAACTGTAACAGAGGATGCTAATTCGGTACGTATAGAAGCACTATAGTCTTCCAGACACTATTACTACAGATAGGGGTCCTCAATTTACTGCTAATGTATAGAAAGCTATTAACTATACGCTCAGAATTTACAGAAAGCTTAGCATAGCTGCTTACCCTTAGACTAACAGCCAGTCTTAATCCGAGCACGCAGATAGGATTTAATACAGTTGTTTTAATAACTATATCTCGAACTAAAGAAGGAAAGGAATCTATACGGCGGTAGGTAAGGGCTTTAGGGGTAGTGTGCCAAGGCCTAGCTCGGTCTAGGAGGGCCAAGCCGAAATTCCAAGGATCCACCCTATTATTCAGTCCTACCCCATTCTGCCGCTGCAACACCACCCCCCTCCCTTACTAGCGGTCGACCTCGACCGCTTATTTATCTCTTCTCTTTTTTTTTCTGCAGTTCCTTCTACAGAAACTATCTTTGAAACCGATGTTACCTCTTTGCTTTCTTCTATCTCGAAAACATCCCCTTTTTCTATCTTCTTTCTTTTCACATTGTCGCTAATCCGGGCGCGTAGATATAATTTAATACAGCCTTTTTAATAACTATATCTCGAACGAAGGAGGGAAAGGAATCTATATAATAGTAGGTAAGAGCTTTAGGGGTAGTGTGCCAAGGCCTGGCTCGGTCCGGAAGGGCCGAGCTGAAATTCCGAGGGTCTACCCTATTACTTAGTCCTACCCCTTTCTGCCGCTGCAACACTACCCCCCTCCCTTACCAGCGGTCGACCTTAACCGCTTACTTATCTATCTGTCTCTTTTTTTGTCGTCCTCTCTTCGCTCTCTTCTATATTAGGGGACGCTGCCTAGCCTAGGTCCTAGACCTAAGCCAGCCGTCGCCCTAAGGACTACGACTTAGCGGCGCTAGCACAACCCTACCCTCTGTACGGAGTTGCTAATACGACCCTACTTCTATTCAAGGGGAGAATCCTATGGCCCTATATAGAGGGGAGTTGCTGCCCCTCTAAACGGAGGGAAAACTCTGCACTACTATATAGAGGGAGACTCCTAATCCTCTGTATAGAGTATAACCCTTGCACCTCTATATAGAGAGAAATTGCTAGCTTAGCTTCGTAGGTACAAATTGTACAGCAGTAGACGACAAAGGAACTGCCTATTAGTTTCTTTATATAGATACCTAACCTTAAGTTTCTAGACTAAGATTCTTAAGCCCTTACATTAGGAACTGATCTTACTGTCGGTAACTGTAGTAATACAACGAAGATAGACAGCGACATCCCTATAGATCCTGCAGCTATGCAGGATCAGATGCACTGCGCGTACGAGGAGCTGCTAGAACACAAGAGGCAGCTCGAACAGCAAGTAGGCTACTAGGCTGCAATAATTTCCTAACGGAAATAGGAGCTACAACAGCTTAGGGCATCCGATTGCGATCCGACCCCTACGACGACGACGACGACGAATACGATAACCTATACCTAGGCCTCTAAGAGCAAACTCCCTAACGTTACTACCTATAATAGTAAAGCTACGGCCGAGTACCCCTCCTAGGCTGCCCAGATGCGCTCTAAGCTTCTAGTCGACTTAGGAGCATACCTAACCGAGCTAGACAAGGTAGTGTACCTCTTTAGGAGGTTAAAGGGCAGGGCGATAGCACGGATTCTGCTGTACTATAAGACGGCTATCGCTAACCTAGCAATAGCTACGACGACAATGCTCTAGGCAGCTCTTAACAAGAGCTATAAGGACCTAGACTGCGAGAGCTAAGCACTCCTACAGGTTAACACGATAAAGCAAGGATGCAAGACTATACGAGAGTTCCTCGCAGAATAAGACTAGACCCTAGCAGAGGCAGGAGGACTCTAATAGGAGGACAGGATAAAAATTACCTCCTTAGAAGTAGGCCTCTCTAAGGAGATTATAATAGGACTAGTAGGCGTAATACGACTAGCTACGAACAAGGAATTCTGTAACCTCCTTAGGATAGTCGACAACTAGCAGCGTAGGCTTAGACGGATAAGCCGCGCCTACGAGATACGACAACCCCTCTAGCAGCAGATAGACACTATCGACTAGGAACTAACGACAACGAGAGTAGCGGCAGCTATTACTGTACAGCTAAGGGCCGCTGCTAAAAGGGCACAGTAGGTGGACATAGCTACCCTAGACAAGAGAAGAGCAGAAGAGAGCTGCTACAGGTATAGCAAGATAGGCTCTACTGTACGGAATTGCAGGCTTTTGCTAGTAGAGAGACCTAGGGGACGGCCGACCACTGCAAGGGTAGCAACTGCGACGCCCTAACAAGAGAATTAGGAGTCCCCCTCGGATAACGACGAGTCGGGAAAAGAGTAGCCTCTAAGCGAAGGCTCTGCTAGAGGCGTATACGAGATAGATTGCCAAATTAAAGCACTACTTAGCTATCTTTTCAGAGCAACTATATAACGACTACGCTGTTTATTATACGACCTATACTAAACGGGACCGCTACAGCGCAGACACTAATTGATACAGGATGTTTAGTATACAGAGTAATTAGTAAAGACTTCGTACAGAGACACTACATTAAGACGACCCCTACTGTACCTGTACGCATGCTAGGCATTACCGGGCGAGGACCGGACATTACCTATATAGTAAGAGTAACGATAGAGCTATAGGGACACTATAAGCAGGACTTATACCTCTATATCGTACAGGACAAGTTAGGGTATAACCTAATACTAGGGAAGCTATAGACAGAGCGCTAGCAGGGCAAGCTAGACGTTAGACAGGGACAGCTGTACCTAGCAGCAACGAAGCAGAGGCTCCAAGACTAAGGGAGGGTTCCGTAGGGCGGCAATGCTAAGGCCGAGATCAACACTGCGACTGTAGACATTAAGAAGGTATTAGTGCCTAAGAAAACGACAGACCCCTATACGAAGCTCCTAGTAGAGTACGCAGAATACCTAGACCTCTTTAAGCCAAAGTCGGGCTCGAAACTGCCCCTATACCGAGGAGAAGGAATTAACTATAACATCTAGCTAGAGCCCTGTCCGGATAGGAGTCTGCCTAAAGTACTATGCGGCCTACTGTACGGTATGTCCTCTAGAGAACTCCTAGTACTGCATAAGACACTGGACGACCTACTTGCCAAAGGTTTCATTTGCGCAAGTACCTCGTCCGTAGGAGCCCTAGTACTGTTTGTCTATAAGGAGGGCAAGGCCGGCTTGCGTTTCTGTATAGACTACAGAGGCATTAACGCGATTACTAAGAAGGACCGGTACCCCCTACCCCTTATTAAGGAGACTCTAAGACGGATTAGCAAGGTAAGGTAGTTTACTAAGCTTAACGTAGTCTCGGCCTTCTACAAGATACGGATTAAGGAAGGCTATAAATAGATAACTGCCTTCTGTACGAGATATAGTCTTTTTAAGTAGCTTGTTACCCCCTTTAGCCTTGCTAACGTACTAGCGACCTTCTAGAGGTACATTAACAGGTCCCTATAAGGGTTACTAGACGACATCTGTTTAGCGTACCTCGACGACACCCTAGTTTTTACGGACGGCACCTACGCAGACTATATACAGGACGTTAAGAAGGTACTAGATCGACTGCAACAGGCTAGCTTGTACCTCGACATCGATAAATGTAAGTTTAGGATACAGCGTACGAAATACCTAGGGTTTATTATCGAGGTAGGGAAAAGCATTAGTATAGACGGGAAAAAGATCGATACCTTTCCACAATAGAAGCCGCCTACAAGTGTTAAGCGCGTACGGGAATTCCTTAGGTTTGCTAACTTTTACCGCTAGTTTATACAGAACTACTTAGAGATCGTACGTCCCCTAGTCGAGCTAACATATAAGGACAAGCAGTTTAAGTAGACGGATAAGTGCAATAGGAGCTTTAACAGGCTAAAGGAGCTCTTTACTAAAGGACTAACGCTTGCCGCCTTTAACCTAGAACGTACGACGATACTAGAAACTGACTCCTAAGAGTACTATATAGGAGGTATCTTGTTACAGGTAGGCTCGGACGGACTCCTGCACCTATATACGTACTTCTCTAAGAAGAACTCCCTAGCTAAGTGCAACTACCCTATCTATAACAAGGAATTACTAGCAGTCGTACAGTGTTGCAAAGCGTAGGATAGAGAACTCCGCTTAGTTTCTAAGTTCCTCGCCCTAACCGACTACAAGAACCTGGAGTACTTTACACAACCCTAGAAGCTTTCTAAAAGACATATACGATAGGCAATATACCTAAGCTAGTTTAATATAAGACTCTAGTATCGCAAGGGAGAGGACAACAGCAGGACCGATGCACTCTCTAGATAGGATTAGGATATGCTAACGACGTACGAGGACGACCGGCTAAAATTACAGACATTCTAGATGTTTAAGGAGGAGCTAGGCGAGGAGACTATCCGCCTAGCAGCGACATATATATAGGAACCCTAACTGTAGGTATAAGAAGAGGCAGTAGAAAAGGACGACGTATACTAAGGGGTCCGTATAGCAATCTAAGGGGGACAGCGGAAGCTCCTAGCAGAGCTTTACCTTAAGGTGTCGGTAGCAGAGTGCTTAGTAGACAAGGAGAACAACCTAAAGTTCAGGAATCGGATTTGGGTCCTAGCAGACGAGAAGCTCCGTACGAGCTTAATATAAACGGCGCATATTTCTATAGCAACCGGGCACCTAGGGCGTAAGGAGACGTACAGTATCGTCGCTAGGGACTATTACTGGCCGGCGATAGCAAGGGACATCTGCAGGTTCGTACGGAACTGCGATGTCTGCAGACGGACGAAACCCTAGCGTAAACTAAAGCATAGGCTGCTGAAACTCCTACTAGTACTGGACCGGCCCTAGCAAGACCTAACAGTAGACTTTATTATAGACCTCCCTAAGAGCAACGGACAGCAAAACATTATAGTAGTTACGGACAAGCTACCGAAGGGGGTAATACTACAAGGGATAGACTCTATTGTAGCTAAAGACACTACTTAGGCATTTATACGGACGACCTTTAGCAAGCACGGATTCCCTAGGTCAATTGTATCGGACTAGGGTACACAGTTTACGAGCCAGCTCTAGGCAAGGGTCTGCCAGTTGTTAAACGTAGAACGTCGCCTATTAACCGCATAGCACCTACAGACGGACAGCGTAACGGAAAGGGTCAATTCGACGTTAGAAGCGTACCTCCGAGCGTACGTCGACTATAACTAGACAAACTGGAACCCCCTTCTCCCTATAGCGGAGCTAGCTATTAACAGCTGTACAGCTAATGCTATAGGATTGTCCCCCTTCTTTATAGCCTACAGATATAACTACTCCCTGCTCCCCCTAACCCTAAGTAGTAACACCCTACGCCCTATACAATCCCCGATTTAGCAGGGAGAGGCTATCGTACAGACGATTACGAATGTCTATTAATAGGCGAAAGCGAGTCTAGCTATAGCCTAACAGAATACAGAAGAGCAGGCTAACAAGGGACGACAGGCTGCACTAAGGTACAAGGCAGGAGATAAGGTCTAGCTAAACTAGCGCAACATCTATACAGACCGGCTAAGCAAGAAACTAGACTAGAAGAACTAGAAGTTTATAGTAGTTCGACTAGTAGGGACATACGCTGTACGACTTAACACTCCCCTAGGGATTTACTTAGTCTTCTACGTAGACCTCGTACAGCCGGCATATACAGACCCCCTACTGCACTAGACGACAGACGACGCGCGCCCTCTAGCGATCCTTACTAAAGGCTAAGAAGAGTACGAGGTAGAAGAAATCCTTAAGAGCCGAAGGAAGCGGAAGGGGGCAGAGTACCTAGTAAAATAGAGGGGGTAGGCAGAGCCTATATAGGAACCGTACGAGGCCCTACAGGATACAACCGCGCTAGATAGGTAGGAGGAGGACTATCCTCCTGCCTAGTTACAGTAACACTGCGCTGTATAGCGAAAAGGGACACGATCTACCCTAGGCATAGGGCAGCTACTAGCAACTTAGGTTGTCGAAGGGTCGAGAATTAGGATGTAGGACCTTACTAGGCCCTACTAACACTACACTATACAGAAGAGGGGCAGGAGGAAGGGAACAGTTAGGAGATAGGTAAGATAGGTAGAAATAAGAGGGGGATAAGAGCAAAACTGTCTAAAAATTTCTTATACTACCTTAGAGGGTAGCTTACTAGCTACTACTCCCTAGAACTAGGGCGGCCGACTCCCTATCTAAAATCTCAACTACCTCCTAGCCGGCAGGACCCCTACCTAGGCTAGCGCCAGGGGGCAGAGGCACCTCCCTACCCCTATACGCCTCCTCTAGACAGCGGTAGGGGCAGTAAAGGGAGCTATCCTTTTACTTACACAAGGCGCAGACCCTAGCCTAGAAGCCCGGGAGGTAGTATAGGCCGAAGGAGCCCTAGGGGGAGTTAGGACAGGCGGCACAGAGCTGGCCGTAGGTAGCAATAAGTATAGCGTTAACGTACGACACGCAGGCTGTAGCGACCTGCTAAGGCGTAACCTAGGCAGGGTTATACTAGAAGGCGTAGAAGGGTAGCTTAGCAGCGTCCTGCTGCTTATTAGTATAGCATCTAAGACGTTAGCTTAAACTGTACAGAAGACAGGGACCTGTACGAACTAGAAGCGAAGTTGCTAGTTAAGCTAGGTATTCTATCGCTAGAGGTAAAAATAGGGGGGGGACACTAGCTAGACGGGCGGAAGAAGGACCAGGAACTACAAGAGAAGAGCTAGTAACTATAAGAGAACTACAGCAGGAACGGCTAGACGGGGTGTATAGCATAAAAGTAGTAGCTAGTAGTAGTAGCTAGTAGTAGTAACTAGTAGTAGTAGCTAGATTAACGGTAGACGGTAGACAGTAGTAGGGGACGGCGTAGGTAGAGGGGTAGCAGGCAGGGAATAGAAAAGAAGGAGGGAAGGGAAAGAGAAGGGAGGAGGCTTAATATTTAGGAGGTAGCTGCCTACTATACGAGGCAATAGCAACTAGAGCAGCTGCTACAACTGTGTAGAAAGGGGCAAACGAGGCAACTACAACCTAGTGCCTAGACGAGCGACGACCCTCTAGACGACTAGACAGAGACAGGAACATCTACCTAGGAGCTAAACTCCGGACGACGGCTAAGGCATAGGGACAGAGCTAGACGACCCGCTAGCGCCAGACTATACGGTTAAGACGCAGAGTGTACAGCTGGCAGCTATAGGGTAGGAGGTAAACGAACAGACGGGACCGAGCACCTCCTGTACCTTTATAACTGCTTGCGGATCCTCCTCTGCCTTAGCCTTAGCATCCTTAAAGTAGCAAACAGAATCGGTTAAGACTAGGTAGAAGCGATCTAGCATTACCTACCTTCCCTGCCTACGGATCCTCCTCTGCCCTAGCAATAGGAGCTAGGAGGACAGGTCTAAGGTTGTAACAGTAAAGAGGTAGGTCGACTAGCAAGTACCTAGGCGAAGACGGGAGAGCGCTACTAGCTAGAGGAACCCTAAGAGCTAAGGGTATACGACACGCTGTTATACGAAAGAAGCACTATAAGAAGGGAGGGAGGTATTGTTAGGGGACACTGCCTAGCCTAGGTCCTGGACCTAAGCTAGCCGTCGCTCTAAGGACTGCGACTTAGTAGCGCTAGCACGACCCTACCCTCTATACAGAGTTACTGATACGACTCTACTCCTATATAGAGGGAGAATTCTGTAGCCCTGTTACAGCAGCAGAAAGGGGTAGGACTGAGTAATAGGGTAGACCCTTGGAATTTCGACTCGGCCCGTCCGGGCCGAGCCGGGCCTTGGCACCACTACTACGAAAGCCTACTACCACCACCACATAGATTCCTTTCCCTCCTCAGTTCGAGATATAGTTATCAAAACGGCCGTATTGAATCATATCTGCGTGCCCGGATCATTATATCTCGAACTCACTCTCTATACAAACCCCTGCGCTGCGCGAAAGGGCCCGTCGAACTATCCGGAAACCCGAATAACGTACGCGCACCTACAACAACAACAACCCCCAGCACCGTAAGAAGATGGAAGGCTTCTCGACGGTAGAGAGCGGCGTTACAGGCCGCAGCAGAAGCAGAAAAGGAAAGACTAACAGAGCGAGTAGGCGCTCTAGTGTCATTGATAATAAGATCATTATTAGAGGTTTTACGGCGGAAGAGACCGCAGAGATTAAGGAACGAATAAGCGAATACAAGAAGATCCACGACTGCACGATCGAGGAACTGGAAGACTATATAAACGAGAATGGGATAGGAAAGGTCTACGATAGTATAGGCCTTATTAAGACGCTGTTCTACAGAACGCTAGAAGAGAACAGACAACTAAGAGAAGAAACCAAAACGGTAAGGGCCGAAAAGGAATCAGCAGAGACTATTATCGACGTATTAGAAAACCAAGCGTCGAATCGACTGGCGCAACTGAAGGCGCTGAAGGATCAGCTAGCTAATATGGAAACAGCGAGACCATCGCCGCCACCGCAGCGAGAAACCCACATAGAGACCGCCTTACTAGCGGCCTATAGTCAAGGTAGCACCTTGATAACATTATTGCCGGACCCGCTAGCGTTTAGAGGCGGGGACCCTAAAGACTGGGAAGCGTTTAAGAAGAAGATAAAGAATAAGATAGACCGCGACTACGCCGGAAACAGTGCCGGAGATAGATTGGCGTACCTGGAATTGCGATTAGAAGGTGAAGCTTTTTCGCTAGTGGCGGACCTGGAAGAGGCGACCGCCGAGGAAGCGATCAAAGCACTGGACCAGCGCTTCGGAGACCCATTCCGAAAGAAGACAGCCTGTAAGCAGCTGGACAAGATCAATCAGGACCGGCAGACGTTTAAAGAATTCTACGGACTATTCAGAAAGTATGCGATTAGGGCCCGAGTGGCGGAAGATAAGCAGCTCCACCTACTAAGGCAGAAGCTGAACCCCGAACTGGCCGCCGCTATAGCGTTGGTGGAAGACGAAGACCTTAAGAGCTTCGTGCACAGAGCGAGAGTCACTGCGAGAAACTTAAGCGCTTACGGGAAATTACGCGAATCGAACTAGAAGCCGTTGATAACGCAGACTACACGACCCCCTGCGCCTTTCCGGAGAGCACCCTAGCAGCTATTTAATTCGCAGCGTTCGTCGTTCGTACCTACCTGCTACGCGTGTGGCAAGCCTGGCCACATCGCTACGAGATGCCAAGCATCGGATAAGCAGAAGCAGGAGTATCGCGTTATGCAGCAGCAGCAGCAGCCGCAGCCACTAAGAAAGACCATACAAGCTATAGAGCCGGCTCCGAACGACACCGAGAGCGTAGACGGCAGGGTGCAGTTAAGAATTATAGGAAAAGACTAGCTAGACGGATAGGCCCCCTATCCAGCATTAACAATAGGGCACCGAATCGAAGCGAATCGCCACGAGAAGAAAGCATTAACAGCTGCAGCGACCCGCTCTCGGCGGCGGTAGAAGTGAACACGGAAACAGCCATTATCCTTCCAATTACTGTCTACCCCCTTAACGGATAGAGCAAACCACTTCAGCTAAAAGCTTTCATCGATACTGGAGCTCTTATCGGTGCAGCGATCCACCACCGACTAGTTCAGAAACTGACGAAGGGATACGGCTATCCAGTAGAACTAGCGTCGCCGACACGGATTTCGGCGTACAACGGACAAGACACGGAAAGCGTTACGCACTACGTGCCGCTGAAGACTACCTTAGCTGGTCGCACTACGGAAGCGACGTTCCGAATTATAGATATCGGAAGGTTTGACATTATTGTAGGGCAGAAATCGATAAAGAACCAGAAAGCCATCGTTGACGTAGATAAAGGAACGATCAGATTCAAAACCCCGGGTAGCGGAGCAGGGACTATCGGAAAGGTCGCCACCGCCGCCGCCGAGCCGAAAGCTACGGAGTCCGCGAAAGAGGCTCCGTCCGATCGTTCCGAACCCCTAGTTACCGTCGGAATAATGAGTTTAGAAGCTATAACGACCCTCGCGAAGTCGCCGGACAATGAGATTTACGCTATCTCTATAAAGGACATCGAAGACTATCGGAAGATAATAGCGGAAGAAGAGGTGGACCTACTGGAGGTGCTGCCAAACAAGCTCTACGGTTACGCTAACGTATTCTTAAAAGCCGACTCCAACCTCCTGCTGCTCTATCGACCGGAATATAACAACAAGATCCGACTGAAAGAGGGGGCTACGCTGCTAAGAACAGAGCCCCTAAGACGACTGTCGCCGGCGGAACTAGACTAGGTAGAGGTGTTCGTTCGCGAAAACCTAGCGAAGAAGTTTATTACGCCGAGTTCTGCCGAATATGCGTTACCGATTCTTTTCGTAAGGAAACTAGGGGGTAGTCTGCGACTCTGCGTAGACTATCGAGGCCTTAACGAGGTTACTAAGAGAGACGTATACCCGCTGCCGCTAATCGACGAGACTATCCAACGAGTAGCTAAAGCTAAATAGTTCAGCAAACCGGACATTCGACAGGCGTTCCACCAAATAAGGAACGAAGAAGGGCAGACGGAAGATCTTACGACGTTTGCTATGCGTATAGGCAATTTCAAGTAGTTGGTAATGCCTTTCAGACTTACCAACGCGCCGGCAGTATGGCAACGCTTTATAAACCACACCTTTATAGACATGCTAGAACGGTTCGTGTCTATCTATTTGGACGACATTCTTATCTACACGGACGGAACGAGAGATCAGCACACGGACCACGTCGAGAGGGTGCTAAAGAGACTCCGCGAAGTAGGATTAAACGCGGATACGAAGAAGAGCGAGTTCTACCAAACCGAGGTTAAATATCTCGGTCTTATCGTCGGAAGGAATGGAATTCGGATAGACCCCTTAAAGGTCGCTGCCGTCGCCGAATGGAAGCAGCCGAAGTCTGGAAATACTACGCAAATCAGAGCGTTTCTCGGCTTCTGCAGCTACTATCGACGGTTTATTAAGGACTTTAGCAAGATAGCGAGACCCCTGAACGAGGCGCTAAAGAAAGAGGCCGCCGGCCTATAGAATAAGAGGTGCACGGAAGCCTTTAACCGGCTGAAAGAAGCAGTGGCCTCAGCGCCAGTTCTGGCGCACTTCCGACTGGAAAAGACGATCTACGTAGAAACGGACGCTTCCGATACAGTAACGGCAGGGGTCCTTTCTTAATAGGGAGATAATGAAACCCTTTATCTAGTAGCTTTCTTCAGCAAGTCTATAACGGAGGCCGAACGGAACTACGCCATCTACGATAAGGAGCTGCTAGCGATTATTCAGGCTTTCGAGGAGTGGAAACCGGAGCTTATAGCTAGAAAGAGCACGGTTCAGGTCCTTACGGACCACCAATCGCTTATCTACTTTATAAAGACGCAGAAGCTCTTACGTCGCTAAGCTCGGTAGGCCGCCTACTTATTAGGGTTCGACTTTAAGATTACCTATCGACTAGGGGCTCAAAACGGAAAGGCTAATGCACTGACGCGAAGAGAAGGGAAGACGAGCTGCGCGAGGGAAGATCCGAACATGTTTCAGAAGGTGCTGACCGAACGGATAGTAGACGCCGAGGTGTTGAAGGAAGCGGGGATCTGCGCGGCGGAACTGCAGACCGAACCGAAACCAATAGAGCTGCCGATCGAAGAAAAGACTCTCTACGAAAAGGTAGAGCAGCTTAACCAGCAACAGAAACTCGGCAAAACCGGTTTAGGGAAGCTAATAGTTCTAGAAGAACTGATTACAGAGGTTATCCAGCTGGTCTATAGCTCCAAGAATGTTGGTTACGTAGGGTCAAAGAAGACAATAGAAGCTATAAGGACGATCTACTGGTTTCCGCGGATCTACGAACGGATCCACCGATTTATCGCCAATTGCTACGTATGCCGAGCCGCGAAGCCGCGTTACAGTCTTCCGGCGGGTCTACTGAAGCCACTTCCGATTCCTAAGAAACCGTAGCAACACATTACGATGGACTTTATAACCGGCCTGCCAGACTCCGATAGATATAACGCTACGCTGAACGTAGTGGACCGGCTGAGCAAAGAGCGCTACTTCATCCCCTGTCGAGCCAGAGACGAAGGAACGACTGCGGAAGAGACCGCGCAGATGCTGATTAGACACGTATAGAAGCACTATAGCCTGCCGGACACTATCACTACGGATAGGGGTCCTCAATTTACCGCCGACGTATAGAAGGCTATCAATTAAGCTCTCGGAATTCGTAGAAAGCTCAGCACCGCCGCTCACCCTTAAACTAACAGTTAGTCTGAAGTGGCTAGTCGCAAGATAGAGCGATATCTGCGAACCTTCTACGGCCATCATCAAGAAAAGTGGGTTAAGATGCTGCTAATAGCTGAATTCTGCGCGAACTTAGCACGGTCAGAAGCAACGTCGCTGACGCCGTTCGAGATAACGCATAGCTATCTTCCGAGGATAAGCTTTCAGCTACTAAACGAACCTAGCTCTACGGAACCATCCACCGCTACGTCGTTAAAGAGAGTCGCCGCCGCGGCGGCGGAAGCGCTCCGATCTCAGATAGAAGAAGCGATTAAAGTGGCGAAAGACGCGATGGAATTAGCTCAGAAGAAGATAGTAACTCGAGCTAATAAGAAGCGGTTACCAACGGAATTCGAGGAAGGCCAAAAGGTATAGCTCAACACGCGGAACCTGAGGCTGAAAGGCAACGCCAAGCTCAATCCGCGCTACGTAGGTCCGTTCAAGATAATAGAAAAGAGGTCGCCGGTAACCTATCGGCTCTAGCTACCAAAATCGTTCCGGATCTACGACGTTTTCCATTTAGATCTGCTGAGCTTAGACTCTAAGAACGGTCTGCCGGAACAGGGGTTCGCCGAACCCCTGCCTGTCGAGATGGACGGTAAGGAAGAAGAGTAGGAGGTAGAAGATGTAATGGACGTAAAGAAGATAAGGGGGTCCATCAAAGCGAGGATCTCGTAGAAGGGATAGCCGGAAGACTATAAATGGTATCCGATCGAGAACCTGCGGAATTCGGCAAAGCTGCTAAGAGAGTTCTACGGACGGAACCTGAAGAAGCCGAAACCCGAATGGCTCCGAAGCTAATCGTTCTGGAAAAAGAAGAAAGCCGCGTCCGCTCTACCGACGCGGAAGCCGATGAAAACGATTGTAACGGTCGCCTTGGGGAGGCCTTCGACTCGTCTACTACCTATCGGCAGTGCGTCAGGAAGCTTGCCGACGCCGTAGCGTGCTAGCGCCGCCGCCCCTACGGTAGGTAAGGACTTTGGTAGAGAAAGAAGAAGAAGAAAAGATGGAGCCGCGGAAAGATCTATATAGACCTCCGCGCCGGCGCACAGACCAGCTACGCCGCAGCTCAGATAACCCACAGATCAGATCAGATAGCGTCGATTATATAAACGCCAAGTAAAGGACTTCAGACGCCGACGACGTAAGAAACTAAAGAAGCGATGAAGAGAACGTTGTTTTTGATAGAAGACGGAAGAAGTGACATTACCGTTGGAGGGAATTTTCGAGAAGGAGATGACGAATTAAAAAAAAAAAAAAAAAAAGAAAGGAAAAGATTTTCGGATGGATAGGGTGACTAAGCAGTCAGGGGCGACCGCTGGTAAGGGAGGGGGGTGGTGTTACAGCAGCAGAAAGGGGTGAGACTGAGTGATAGGGTAGACCCTTGGAATTTCGGCTCGGCCCGTCCAGGCCGAGCCGGGCCTTGGCACCACCACCACGAAAGCCCACCACCACCACCACATAGATTCCTTTCCCTCCTCAGTTCGAGATATAGTTATCAAAAAGGCCGTATTGAATCATATCTGCGTGCCAGGATCAAGCCCTATATAGAGAGGAGTTGCCGTCCCTCTAAACAGAGGGAAAACTCTGTACTACTATACAGAGGGAAACTCCCGATCCTCTGTACAGAGTGTAAACCTTGCACTCCTATATAGAGGGAAATTGCTAGCTTGCCTTCGTAGGTACAAATTGTACAGCAGCAGACGACGAAGGAACTGCCTATGAGTTCCTTTATATAGATACCTAACCTTAAGTTTCTAGACTAAGATTCTTAAGCCCTTACATTCTATTTCGAAACTATCCCCTTTCTTTATCTTCTTTCTTCTTATATCGTCGCTATCTAACGTCTTTACTTAGCGTCTATCTAATCGAAAGAGCTATCTGATCGGATCCGGCGGTCACCTAAGCTACGGCGTAGCTGGTCTGTGCGCCGCCTCGGCGGTCTATATAGATCCGTCTGCAGCGGCGTTTCTTTGTCTTTTTCTTTCTCTGCTAAAGACCTTACCTACCGCAGGGCCGGCAGCGCCGACGCCGCTCTACGGCGTCGGCGAGCTTCCTGCTGAAGCGGCAGTAGGTAGTGGCTAAGTCGAAGACTCCAGCGAAGCGACTGCTACGATCGTCTTTATTGGCTTCTGTACCGATAGAGCGGACGCGGCTTTTCTTCTTCTTCTGTAACTATTAGCTTTAGAGCCACTTAGGCTTCGGCTTCCTCGGCTTTCAAACGTAAAATTCTCTTAGCAGCTCCGCCAAATTTCGGAGATTCTCGACTAGATACTATTTATAGTCTTCTAGCTATCCTTTCTATAAGATCCTCGCTTCGATAGATCCTCTTAGCTTTCTTATATCTATTACATCTTCCATCTGCTATTCTTCTTCTTTACTGTCTATCTCAATTAGTGGGAGTTCAACGAACCCCTAATCCGGAAGACCGTCTTTAGGGTCCAAACTTAGCAGATCCGAATAAAAAACATCGTAGATCCGGAACGAATTCGGTAGCTAGAGTCGATAAGTTACCGGCGACCTCTTTTCCACTATCTTAAACGGACCTACGTAGCAGGGGTTAAGCTTGGCGTTGCCTTTTAGCCTTAGGTTCCGCGTGTTAAGCTATACCTTTTGGCCTTCTTCGAATTCTATAGGTAACTGCTTTCTATTAGCTCGAGTTACTATCTTCTTCTAAGTTGATTCCATCGCCTCCTTTGCTACGCGGATTGCTTCTTCTATCTGAGATCTAAGTGCTTCTGCTACAGCGGCGGCGACTCTCTTTAATAAAGTGGCGGTAGAAGATTCCGAAGAGCTGAGTTCGTTCGGCGGTTGAAAGCTTGTCCTTAGAAGATAACTATAAGTTATTTTAAACGGCGCCAGTAAGGTAGCCTCTAACTGTGCTAAGTTGGCGCAGGATTCGGCTATCGGCAACACTTTTACCTACTCTCCTTAATAGTAGCTATAGAAGATTCGTAGATATTTTTCTATCTCGCAGTTAGCTACTTTAGACTAACTGTCGGTCTAAGGGTAAGCAGCTGTGCTAAGCTTTCCCCGAATTCCGAGAGCTTGGTTAATAGCCTTCTATACATTAGCTGTAAAGTAAGGACCTCTATCCGTAGTAATAGTGTCCAGCAGACCGTAGTGCTTCTATATATGCTAAATTAGCATTCTCGCCGTTTCTTCTGTAGTAGTTCCTTCTTCCCTCGCTTGGCAGGGGATAAAGTAGCGCTCTTTGCTTATTCAGTCCACTACGTTAAGTATAGCATTATATCTTTCGGAATCCGGCAGGCCGGTTACGAAATCTATCGTAATGTGCTGCTACAGTTTCTTAGGGATCGGAAGTAGCTACAACAGGCCGGCCGGAAGGCCGTAACGTAGCTTCGCTGCTCGGCATATATAACAGTTAGCGATAAACCGGTAGATCCGCTCGAAGATTCGCAGAAACTAGTAGATCGTCCTTATTGCTTCTATCGTCTTCTTTAAGCCTGCGTAGCCGACATCCGTAGAACTATAGACTAGCTGGATAACCTCAGTAATTAGTTCTTCTAGAACTATTAGCTTCCCTAAACCGGTTTTGCTAAGCTTCTGTTGCTGGTTGAGCCGCTCTACTTTTTTGCAGAGAGTCTCTTCCTTAGTCGCCGGCTCTACCGCGCAGATCCCTACCTCTTTTAACACCTCGGCGTCTACTATCCGTTCGGTTAACACCTTCTGGAACATGTTCGGATCTTCCTTTGCGCAGCTGGTCTTTCCTTCTCTTCTCGTTAGCGCATTAGCCTCTCTATTTTAAGCTCCGGGTCGATAGGTAATCTTAAAATCAAATCTAGACAAGTAGGCGGCCTACCGAGCCTGGCGTCGTAAGAGCTTCTGCGTTTTCATAAAGTAGGTCAGTAACTAGTAGTCCGTAAGGACCTGGACCGTGCTCTTTCTAGCTATTGTTGCAGCAGTAGAAAGGGGTGGGACTGAGCAATAGGGTGGACCCTCGGAATTTCGGCTTGGCCCTTCCGGACCGAGCCGGGCCTTGGCACACTACCCCCAAAGCTCTCGCCCACCACTACATAGATTCCTTTCCCTCCTTAGTTCGAGATATAGTTATTAAAAAGGCCGTATTGAATCTTATCTGCGTGCCCGGATTATTATATCTCGAACTCACTTACTACACCACTACCGCGCTGCGCGAAAGGGACCGTTAAACTATCCGGACACCCGAACAACGCACGCACACTACACAAACCAAACAACAGCACTATAAGATAGCTATAGAGAGCTTCTTAATAGTAGAGAGCGGCGTTACAGGCCGAAGTAGAAGCAGAAGAGAAAAGACTAACAGAGCGAGTAGGCGCTCCAGTGTTATCGATAATAAGTTCATTATCGGAGGTTTTACAGCAGAAGAGACTGCAGAGATTAAGGAACGAATAAACGAATACAAGAAAATCTACGACTGCACACTTAAGGAACTTAAAGATTACGTAAGCGAGAACGGAGTAGGAAAGGTCTACGACACTATAGACCTTATTAAAAAGCTGTTTTACAGAACCCTAGAAGAAAAGAGACAGTTAAGAGAGGAAATCGAGACAGTAAGAGCCGAGAAGGAATCGGCCGAGACTATTATAGATATACTGGAAAACCAAGCGGCGAACCGACTAGGACAACTAAAGGCGATAAAGACTCAGTTAGCTAAGATAGAAGCAGCGATGTCGCCGCCACCGCGCCAAGAAGAACCAGTAGAGACCGTCTCGCCGGCAGCCTACAGTTAAGGCAGCACACTAATAACGTTACTACCGGATCTACCGGCGTTTAGACGCGGAGATCCTAAGGATTGGGAAGCATTTAAGAAGAAGATAAAGAACAATATAGACCGCGACTACGCCGCAAACAGTGCCGGAGATAGATTAGCCTACCTAGAGTCGCGATTGGAAGGCGAAGCTTTTTCGCTAGTAGCGGACCTAGAAGAGGTAACCGCTAAAGAAGCGATCAAAGCGCTGGATCTACGTTTCGGAGACCTCTTCCAGAAGAAGACGGCCTGTAAGCAGCTAGACAAGATTAACTAGAACCGACAGACGTTTAAGGAATTCTATGGGCTATTCCGAAAATATGCTATTAGGGCCAGAGTGTCGGAAGATAAGCAGCTCTACCTATTAAGGCAGAAGCTAAACCCGGAATTGGCCGCGGCTATAGCGTCGGTAGAAGACGAAGACCTTAAGAGCTTCGTGCACTAAGCAAGAGTTACTGCGAGAAATCTAAGCGCTTACGCGAAATTACGCGAATCAAACCAGAAGCCATTATTAATGCAGGCAACGCGACTCCCTGCACCTTTCTGGAGAGCACCCCAGCAGCTACCTTATCCGTCACCGCGTTCGTCGTTCGTCCCAATATGCTACGCGTGTAGAGAGCCTAGCTATATTGCAACGAGATACCAAGCAACGGCCTAACAGAAGCAGGAGTATCGTGTTACAAAGCAGCCGTAGCCGCCGAGAAAGATTATACAGGCTATCGAGCCGGCTCCGAACGATGCAGACAGTGTAGACGGTGGAGTGCCACTAAGAATCCTGGGAAAAGACCAGCTAGATAGATAGGCCCCCTATCTAGCATAGACGATAGGGCACTAACAAGAACTACGTTACCGGAAGAAGAGAGTATCAACAGCTGCAACGATCCGCTCTCGGCGGCAGTGGAAGTAAACACGGAAACGGCCATTATCCTTCCAATTACTGTCCACCCCCTCGATAGATCAAGCAAACCACTTTAGCTAAGAGCTTTTATCGATACAGGGGCCCTTATCGGAGCGGCGATCCACTATCGATTGATTTAAAAGCTAATAAAAGGATACAGCTATCCAGTAGAGCTAGCGTCGCCGATACGGATTTCGGCATACAATGGACAGGACACTGAGAGTGTTACGCATTATGTGCCACTAAAGACTACCCTAGCTGGCCGCACTACGGAGGCGACGTTCCGAATTATAGATATCGGAAGGTTTGACATTATTATAGGACAAAAATAGATAAAGAACTAGAGAGCAGTTATTAACCTAGGTAAAGGCATACTCGGATTTAGAACACTGTACAGCGGCTCCGCCGCCGTTAAGTCAGTTACCGAGGTCGCAGTAGAACAGAACGTTACAACCGTCGAAGTAGCTCTGAAGGATCGGTCCGACCCTTAAGACACGATCGGAATAATAAGTTCAGAAGCTTTAACGGCCCTCGCGAGGTCGTCGGACAACGAGATTTATGCTATCTTAATAAAGGATATTAAAGACTACCGCAAGATAATAGCGGAAGAAGAAGTGGATCTACTAGAGGTATTACTAAAAGAACTCTATAGTTACACTAACGTGTTCTTAAAGGCTGACTCCAACCTCTTGCCGCTCTACCAACCGGAATACGACAACAAGATCCGACTAAAAGAAGGAGCCGCACTGCCGAGAACCGAGCCCCTAAGACGCTTATCGCCAGCGGAGCTAGACTAGGTAGAAGTGTTTGTTAGAGAAAACTTAGCGAAGAAGTTTATTACGCCAAGCTCTACAGAATATACGTTACCGATTCTTTTCGTACGGAAACCCGGAGGCGGTCTCCGACTGTATGTGGATTACCGTAGCCTCAATAAGGTCACTAAGAGAGATATGTATCCGCTGCCTCTAATCGATAAGATTATATAATAAGTAGCTAAGGCTAAGTAGTTCAGCAAGCTGGATATCTTCTAAGCGTTCTACTGGTTAAGGAACAAAGAAGGACAAACCGAAGATCTTACGACATTCGCTACACGTATAGGCAATTTCAAATAGCTAGTAATGCCTTTTAGACTTACTAACGGGCCGGCTGTATAGCAACGCTTTATGAACTACACCTTTATAGACATGCTGGAACGGTTCGTGTCTATCTACTTGGACGACATTCCTATCTACACTAAGGGAACGAGAGAGCAACATACAGACTATATTAAGAGGGTGTTAAAGAGACTCTGCGAGGTCGGACTAAACGCAGACACGAAGAAGAGCGAGTTCTACCAGACCGAAGTTAAATACCTAGGTATTATCGTCGGAAGAGAAGGAATTCGGATAGACCTATTAAAAGTGGCCGCTGTCGCGGAATAGAAGCAACCAACATCCGGAAACACTACGCAAATCAGAGCGTTTCTCGGATTCTGCAGCTACTATCGACAGTTTATTAAGAACTTCAGTAAGATAGCGAGACTACTAAACGAAGCATTAAAGAAGAAGGCCGCTAGCATATAGAATAAGAGGTGCACGGAAGCCTTTAACTAGCTAAAGGAGGCGGTAGCCTCAGCGCCTATGCTAGCGCACTTCCGACCGGAAAAGACAATCTACGTAGAAACAGACGCTTCCGACACAGTAACAGCAGGGGTCCTTTCTTAATACGCTAACGACGACGAGACTCTCCATCCGGTAGCTTTCTTCAGTAAGTCTATAAATAATGCTAAGCGGAACTACGCTATTTATAACAAAGAGCTGCTAGCTATTATTTAGGCTTTCGAGGAGTAGAAACCAGAGCTTATAGCTGGACGGAGCACGGTCCAGGTCCTTACAGACCACCAGTCGCTAACCTACTTTATAAAGACGCAGAAGCTATTACGCTGCTAAGCGAGGTAGGCCGCTTACCTGTCCGGATTCGACTTTAAGATTACTTATTGACCCGGAGCTCAAAATAGAAAGGCTAATACGCTAACGAGAAGAGAAGGAAAGACTAGCTGCGCGAAAGAAGACCCGAACATGTTTCAGAAAGTGCTAACAGAACGAATAGTAGACGCCGAGGTGCTAAAAGAGGTAGGGATCTGTACGATAGGGCCGCTACTGGAAGAAGAGACACTGTACGAGAAGGTGGAACGGCTTAATTAGCAGCAGAAGCTCGGAAAAACCGGCTTAGGGAAACTGATTGTTCCAGAAGAACTGATTACAGAGGTTATCCAACTGGTTTATAGTTCTACGGATATAGGCTACGCAGGATCAAAGAAGACGATAGAAGCAGTAAGGACGACCTACTAGTTCCCGCAAATTTTCGAGAGGATCCACCGGTTTATAGCTAACTGTTATGTGTGCCAAGCCGCGAAGCCACATTACGGCCTTCCGGCCGGCCTGTTAAAGCCACTTCCGATCCCTAAGAAACTATAGCAGCACATTACGATAGACTTCGTAACCGGCCTGCTAGACTCCGATAGATACGACGCTACGCTCAACGTAGTAGATCGACTAAGCAAGGAACGCTATTTCATCCCCTGCTGAGCTAAGGATAAAGGAACTACTGTAGAAAAAACAGCGAGAATGTTGATCTAGCACGTATAGAAGCACTACGGCCTGCCGGATACTATTACTACGGATAGGGGTCCTCAGTTTACCGCCGACGTATAGAAAGCCATTAACCAAGCCCTCAGAATTCGTAGAAAGCTCAGCACGGCCGCTTACCCTTAGACTAACGGTTAGTCTAAAGTGGCCAACCGTAAGATAGAAAAGTATCTACGAATCTTCTGCAGCCATTATTAAGAAGAGTGGATTAAGATGTTGCCGATAGCCGAAGTCTGCGCCAATTTAGCATAGTCGGAAGCTACTTAACTGGCGCCGTTTAAGATAACACACAGTTATCTTCTAAGGATAAGCTTTCAGCTACCAAACGAACCCAGCTCTTTAGAACCTTCTACCACCACTTCGTCGAAGAGAATCGCCGCGGCGGCGGCAGAAGCGCTCTAATCTTAGATAGAAGAAGCGATCAAGGTAGCGAAAGAGGCGATAGAATCAGCTTAGAAGAAGATAGTAACTCGAGCTAATAGAAAGAGGTCACTAATAGAATTCGAGAAAGGCTAAAAGGTATAGCTCAACACGCGGAACCTAAGGCTAAAAGGCAACGCGAAGCTCAACCCTCGTTACGTAGGCCCGTTTAAGATAGTAGAAAAGAGGTCGCTGGTAACCTACCGGCTCTAGCTGCCGAAATTATTCCGGATCTACGATGTCTTCTATTCGGATCTATTAAGCCTAGACCCTAAAGATAGTCTTCCGGATCAGGGGTTCGATAAACCCCCACTAATCGAAATAGAAGGCAAAGAAGAAGAATAGGAGGTAGAAGATGTTATAGATATAAGAAGACAAAGAGGATCCATCGAAGCGAGGATCTTATAGAAAGGATAGCCGGAAGACTATAAATGGTATCCGGCCGAGAACCTCCGGAATTTGGTGGAGCTACTAAGAGAATTTTACGTTCGAAACCCGAGGAAACCGAGGCTTGTATAGCTCGAAAGTCGATAAAGAAGAAGAAAATCCACGTCCGCTCTATTGATGCGGAAGCCGATAGAAACGATCGTAGAATCCGCCGGCCGTTGTCTTAGGCCTTACTACTACTACCGCTGGCCAGGACCGGCGGATAGAGCGGAAAGGCCAAGAACGGCGCCACTGCGTCGGCCTGCCTCGTAACCGTCTTTGCTCTCCGTTACCGCTATCCGCCGAAAGGATAGTAACGACGAAGAACGAAGCGGCCGCTATTAAAGCAGCCTCGCGGTAGGTAAGGTCCCTAGTAGAGAAAAAAAAGAAGAAGATAGCGAGCTGCAGATAGATCTATATAGACCTACGCGATGGCATACGGACCGGTCACGCCGCAGCTCGGGTAACCGCTGGCTCCAATCAGATGGAACGGATCAGATAGACGCCAAGTAAAGACGTCAGATAGTAACGATGTAAATCTTAAAAAAAAAGGGAGGAACAGATAAGTAAGCGGTCGAGGGCGACCGCTAATAAGGGAGGGGGGTAGTGTTGCGGCAGTAGAAAGGGGTGGGACTAAGCAATAGGGTGGACCCTCGGAATTTCGGCTCGGCCCTTCCGGACCGAGCCGGGCCTTGGCACACCACCCCCAAAGCTCTCGCCCACCACTATATAGATTCGTTTCCCTCCTTAGTTCGAGATATAGTTATTAAAAAGGCCGTATTGAATCTTATCTGCGTGCCTGGATCAGCTATAAGCTCCGGCTTCCACTCCTCGAAAGCCTAAATAATAGCTAACAGCTCTTTATCGTAAATAGCGTAGTTTCTCTTAGCTTTATTTATAGACTTGCTAAAGAAAGCCACTAGATAGAGGGTCTTATCGTCGTTAGCGTATTAAGAAAGGACTCCTGCAGTTACTGTATCGGAAGCGTCTGTTTCTACGTAGATTGTCTTTTCCGGTCGGAAGTGTGCCAGTACTAGCGCTAAGGCTACCGCCTCCTTTAGTCGGTTGAAAGCTTCTGTACACTTCTTATTCTATAGGCCGGCGGCCTCTTTCTTTAATGCCTCGTTTAGGGGTCTCGCTATCTTACTAAAGTCCTTAATAAACTGTCGATAGTAGCTGCAGAATCCGAGAAACGCTCTAATTGCGTAGTGTTTCCGGATTTCGGTTGCTTCTATTCCGTAACGGCGGCGACTTTTAAGGGGTCTATCCGAATCCCTTCTCTTCTAACGATAAGGCCAAGGTATTTAACTTCGGTCTAATAAAACTCGCTCTTCTTCGTGTCCGCGGTTAACCCGACCTCGCGGAGCCTAATTAGCACCTTTATAATATAGTCCGTGTGCTGTTCTCTCGTTCTATCAGTGTAGATAAGGATGTCGTCCAAGTAGATAGACACGAACCGTTCTAGCATGTCTATAAAGATGTAGTTTATAAAGCGTTGCTACACTGCCGGCGCGTTAGTAAGTCCGAAAGGCATTACCAACTACTTGAAATTGCCTATACGCGTAGCGAATGTCGTAAGATCTTCGGTCTGTCCTTCCTCGTTCCTTAGTTGGTAGAATGCTTAACGAATATCCAGCTTACTGAACTATTTAGCCTTAGCTACTCGTTGTATAGTCTCGTCTATTAGCAGCAGCGGATACACATCTCTCTTAGTAACCTTATTAAGGCCTCTGTAATCTACGTACAGTCGGAGGCCGCCTCTAGGCTTTCGTACGAAAAGAATCGGCGACGCATACTCGGCTAAGCTTAGCGTAATAAACTTCTTCGCCAGATTCTCTTAAACAAACACTTCTACCTAGTCCAGCTCGGCCGGCGACAATCGTCTTAGGGGCTCGGTTCTTGGCAGCGTAGCTCCCTCTTTCAGTCGGATCTTGTTGTCGTATTCCGGTCGGTAGAGCGGCAGTAGGTTAGAGTCTGCTTTCGAGAACATATTAGTGTAACTATAGAGTTCTTTTAGTAACACCTCTAGCAGATTTACCTCTTCTTCCGCTATTATCTTCTAGTAGTCTTCGATGTCCTTTATTAAGATAGCGTAAATCTTATTGTCTAGCGACCTCGTAAGGGTCGTTAAAGCTTCCGAGTTTATTATTCCGATCGTGTCTAGAGGGTTAGGCCGATCTATCGGAACCGCTTCGATAGTCGTAGCGCTCGATTTCGCGGCGACAACAGTAACCGATCCGGCGGCAACTCCGCTTTGCTAGGTTTTGAACCCTAGCGTGCCTTTACCTACGTCGATAACGGCTTTCTAGTTCTTTATCCATTTCTGTCCTATAATAATGTCAAACCTTCCGATATCTATAATTCGGAACGTCGCTTCTGTAGTGCGACCAGCTAGGGTAGTCTTTAATGGCACATAATGCGTAACACTCTCTGTGTCTTGTCCGTTTTATACCGAAATTCGCGTCGGCGACGCTAGTTCCACTAGATAACCATATCCTTTTATTAGTTTCTGAACCAGTCGATAGTGGATCGCGGCTCCGATAAGGGCTCCTGTGTCGATAAAAGCCCTTAGCTAAAGTGGTCTGCTTAAGCTATCGAGGGGGTAGACAGTAATTAGAAGGATAATAGCTGTTTCCGTGTTTACTTCTACTGCCGCTAAGAGCGGACTACTGCAGCTGTTAATACTTCCTTCTTCCGGCAGCGTAGTTCGTGTTAGTGCCCTATTGTCCCTACTAGATAGGGGGCCTATCCTTCTAGCTGGTCTTTTCCTAGGATTCGCAGTAGCACTCTACCGTCTACACTGTTAGCGTCGTTTGGAGCCGGCTCGATAGCTTGTATAGTCTTTCTTAGCGGCTGCTGCTTTATAGCCCGATACTCCTGCTTCTGCTTATCCGCTGCTTGGCATCTCGTAGCGATGTAGCTAGGCTTTCTATACGCGTAGCAGGTTGGGACGAACGACGAACGTAGCGAATAAGACAGCTGCTAAGGTGCTCTCCGGAAAGGTGCAGGGGGTCGTGTTATCGGCGCTAACTGCTTCTAAATTGGTTCGCGCGATGCCGATTTCGCGTAGGCGCTTAGGTTTCTGGCAGTAACTCTTGCTTAGTGCACGAAGCTCTCGAGGTCTTCGTCTTCTACCGACGCTATAGCTACGGCCAGTTCAGGGTTCAGCTTCTGTCTTAGTAAGTAGAGCTGCTTATTATCTGACACCCTAGCTCTAATAGCATACTTTCGGAACAGTCCGTAAAATTCCTTAAACGTCTGCCAGTTCTAGTTAATCTTATCTAGCTGCTTACGGGCTGTTTTCTTCCGAAAGGGGTCTCCGAAGCGTTGATTCAGCGCTTTGATCGCTTCTTCGGCAGTTACCTCTTCTAGGTCTGCTACTAGAAAAAAAGCTTTACCTTCTAATCGCGATTCCAGGTAGGCCAATCTATCTCTAGCACTGTTTCCGACATAGTCGCGGTCTATCTTGTTCTTTATCTTCTTCTTAAATGCCTCCTATTCTTTAGGGTCTCCGCCTCTAAACGCTGGTAGGTCTAGCAGTAACGTTATTAAGGTGCTACCTTGACTGTAGGCTGCCGGTAAGGCGGTATCTGCTTGTTCTTCTCGATGCGGTGGCGGCGCCGACGACATCGCTGCTTCTATCTTAGCTAACTAAGTCTTTATTGCCTTCCGTTGTGCTAGTCGGTTTGCTGCTTGGTTTTCCAGCACATCTATAATAGTCTCTGCCGATTCCTTCTCGGCCCTTACCGCTTTGTTTTCCTCTTTTAACTGTCTCTTCTCGTCTAGGGTTCTGTAAAACAGCGTCTTAATAAGGTCTATGCCGTCGTAGACCTTCCCTACTCCGTTCTCGTTTACATAATCTTTAAGTTCCTCGAGTGTGCAGTCGTGGATTTTCTTGTATTCGGTTATTCGTTCCTTAATATCTGTAGTCTCTTCTGCTGTAAAACCTCTAATAATGAACTCGTTATTAATTACGCTAGAGCGTCTACTCGCTCTGTTAGCCTTTTCTTTCCTGCTTCTACTGCAGCCTATAACGCCGCCTTCTACCGTCGAGAAGCTCTCTATAGCTGCCTTACGGTGCTAGGGGGGTTGTTGGTTTAGTGTGTGTAGTGCGCGTACGTTATTCGGGTATCCAGATAGTTTAACGGTCCCTTTCGCGCAGCGCGGAGTTGGTGTAGTAAGTGAGTTTGAGATATAATAATCTGGGCACGTAGATATAATTCAATACAGCCTTTTTAATAACTATATCTCGAACTAAGGAGGGAAAGGAATCTATGTAGTATTAGGTAAGAGCTTTAGGGGTGGTATGCCAAGGCCCGGCTCGGTCCGGAAGGGCCGAGCCGAAATTCTGAGGGTCTACCCTATTGCTTAGTCCCACCCCTTTCTGCCGCTGCAACAGTCACTATCTAACATCTTTTACTTCGGCTTCTATCTAATCGGAGCTATCCGATCTGAGCTGGCAGCTATATAAGCTGCAGCGTAGCTGGCCTGTACGCCGCTACGGAGGTCTATATAGATCTATCTACAGCTCGCTATCTCTTCTTCTTTTTCTTCTCTACTATAGCTTTAAGCGCTACCGCGGGGCTGCTCTGGTAGCGTCGGCTTCGTTCTTCGTCGTTATTATCCTTTCGGCCAAGCTGGTAGATAGTAGTAATAGAGAGCAAAGACTGTTACAAAGTGCGCCGACGCAGTAGCGCCGTCCTCGGCCTTGCCGCTATTATCCGCCAGTCCTGGCCAGTGGTAGTAGTAGTGGAGCCGAGAACTCCAGCTAAGCGATCGCTACGATCGTCTTTATCGGCTTCTACACCGATAGAGCAGACGCAGCTCTTCTTCTTCTTCTAGAACAATTAGCTTCGGAGCTACTTAGGCCTCGGCTTCCTTAGGTTCTGGACATAAAGCTCTCTTAGCAGCTCCGCCGAATTCCAGAGGTTCTCGGCCGGATACTATTTATAGTCTTCTAGCTATTCTTTCTAAAAGATTCTTACTTCGATAGATCCTCTTAGCTTTCTTATATCTATTACATCTTCTACCTTTTATTCTTCTTCTTTACCGTCTATCTCGACCGGCAGGGATTCAGCGAACCCCTGATCCGGAAGACCGTCTTTAGGGTCCAAACTTAGCAGATCCAAATAAAAGATATCGTAGATCCGGAACGATTTCGGTAGCTGGAGCCAATAAGTTACTAGCGACCTCTTTTCTACTATCTTAAACAGACCTACGTAGCAAGGGTTGAGCTTGGCGTTGCCTTTTAGCCTCAGGTTCTGCGTATTAAGCTATACCTTTTGACCTTCTTCGAATTCTATCGGCGATCGCTTCCTATTAGCTTAAGTTACTATCTTTTTCTAAGCCGATTCCATTGCCTCTTTCGCTACCTTTATCGCTTCTTCTATCTGAGATCGGAGAGCTTCTGCTGCGGCAGCGTCAACCCTCTTCGACGAAGTGTTGGTAGAAGGTTCCGAAGGGCTGGGTTTGTCCGGCGGTTAAAAGCTTATTCTCGGAAAATAACTATAGGTTATCTTAAACAGCGCCAGCGAGGTAGCTTCCGACCGTGCTGAATTGGCGCAGAATTCGGCCATCGGCAACACCTTAACCTACTCTCCTTAATAGTAACTGCAGAAGACTCGTAGATATTTTTCCATTTTACGATTAGCTACTTCGGACTGGCTGTCGGTCTAAGTGTAAGCAGCTGTGCTAAGCTTTCCGCGGATTCCGAGGACTTGGTTAATAGCCTTCTATACATTAGCGATAAATTAAGGACCCCTATCTGTAGTAATAGTGTCTAGTAGGCTATAGTACTTCTATATATATTAGATCAACATTCTCCCTGTTTCTTCTACAGTAGTTCCTTCGTCCTTCGCTCGGTAGGGGATAAAGTAGCATTCTTTGCTTAGTTAGTCTACTACATTAAGCGTAGTATTATATCTATTGGAATCCGGTAGGCCGGTTACGAAATCTATTGTAATATGCTGCTACAGTTTCTCGGGGATCGGAAGCAGCTTCAACAGACCGGCTGGAAGGCCGTAACGTAGCTTCGCGGCTCGACAGACGTAATAGTTAGCGATAAACCGGTGGATCTGCTCGAAGATCCGCGGAAACTAGTAGATCGTCCTTACGGCTTCTATTGTCTTCTTTAAGCCGGCGTAACCAACATCCTTAGAACCGTAGACCAACTGGATAACATCTGTAATTAGCTCTTCCGGAACTATTAGCTTCCCCAAGCCGGTCTTGCCGAGCTTCTGCTGCTAATTAAGCCGTTCTACCTTTTCGTAGAGCGTCTCTTCCTTGGTTAGCGGCTCTATCGCGCAGATCCCTACTTCTTTTAACACCTCGGCGTCCACTATCCGTTCGGTTAACACCTTCTGGAACATGTTCGGATCTTCTTTCGCGCAGCTAGTCTTTCCTTCTCTTCTCGTTAGCGTATTAGCCTTTCTATTTTAAGCTCTAGGTCGAAGAAATTTACAGTAGTCCGACTAGTAGGGACATATACTGTACGACTTAACACTCCCCTAGGGATCTACCTAGTCTTCTACGTAGACCTTGTATAGCTCGCGAACACAGACCCCCTACTGCATTAGGTAACAGACGACGCGCGCCTACTAGCGATTATAACTAAGGGCTAGGAAGAGTACGAGGTAGAAGGAATCCTTAAAAGCTAAAGGAAGCGGAAGAGGGTAGAATACCTAGTAGAATAGAGAGGATAGGCAGAGCCTACGTAGGAACTGTACGAGGCTCTACAGGACATAACTGCGCTGGACAGGTAGGAGGAGAACCACGTTCCTGCCCAGTCTCGATAACACTGCACTGTACAGCGAAAAGGGGGCCCGATCTACCCTAGATATAGGGCAGCCGCTAGCAACTTAGGTCGCTAAAGGATCGAGAACTAAGACGTAAGACACTATAGGATCCTACCGACACTATACTATACGACACTATACGGAAGAAGGGCAGGAGGGAAAGGACAGCCAGGAAACAGGTAGGAAGGAAAGTGGAAGTAGGAGGGGATAAGAGCAGAACTGTCCGAAAATTACCTAGGGGGGGGGGGGGGGGGGGGTTAGCTCACTAGCCCCTACCCTATAGGACCAGAGCAGCCGACTCCCTATCTAAAATCTCAATTACCTCCTACCTAGCAGGACCCCTACCTAGGCCAGCCCTAGGGAGCAGAGGCACCCCCTACCCCTACATACCTCCTCCGGACGGCAGTAGGGGCAGTAGAGGGAGCTATCCTTCTACTTGCATAAGGCGCACACCCTAGCCTAGAAGCTAGGGAGGCGGTATAGGCTAAGTAAGCCTTAGGGAGAGTTGGGGCAGGGGGCGTAGAGCTGGCCCTAAGTAGCAATAAGGATAGCATTAACGTACGACGCGCAGGCTGTAGCGACCTGCTAAGGTATAACCTAGGTAGGGTTATACTAGAAGGCGTAGAAGGGTAGCTCGGCTGCGTCCTGCTGCTCGTTAGTGTAGCATCTAGGACGTTAGCCTATACTGTATAGAAGACAGGGACCTGTACATACTAGAAGCGAAGCTGCTAGTCGAACTAGGCATTCTACTACTAGAGGTAAAAATAGGTAGGGACACTAGCCGGACGGGCAGAAGAAGAGCTAGGGACTACAAGAGAAGAGCCGAAACTACGAGAGAACTACAGCGGGAACGGCCAGACAGTGTACATAGCATAACGGTAGTAGCTAGTAGTAGTAACTAGTAGTAGTAGCTAGGTAGACGGTAGACAGTAGACGGTAGACGGTAGTAGACAGTGGACGCTATAGAAGGGGGGTAGCAGGCAGGGAATAGGAGAGAAAGAGGGAAGGGAAAGAGAAGGGGAAGGCTTAACATTTAGGGAGTAACTGCCTACTATAGGAGGCAATAGCAATAAGGCAGCTGCTACAACTATACAAAAAGGGAGCAAGGAGGCAACTACGACCTAGTAGGCGACGAGCAGCGGCTATATAGACGACCGGACAGAGATAGGAAATCGCGACCTGCTAAAGGAACACTAGGAGCTAAGGGTGTTCGACACGCTGCTATACGAAAGAGGGACTACGAGAAGGGAGGGGGGTATTGTTAGGGGGCGCTGCCCAGCCTAGGTCCTAGACCCGAGCCAGCCGTCGCCCTAAGGACTGCGACTTAGCAGCGCTAGCACGTCCCTCCCCTCTGTACAGAATCACTAACACGACCCTACCCCTATATAGAGGGAGAATCCTATAGCCCTATATAGAGGGGAATTGCCGCCCCTTTAAACAGAGGGAAAACTCTGCACTACTGTACAGAGGGAGAACTCCTAATCCTCTGTACAGAGTGTAAGCCTTACACCCCTATATAGAGGGAAATTGCTAGCTTAGCTTCGTAGGTACAAATTGTACAGTAGCAGACGACAAAGGAACTGCCTATTAGTTCCTTTATATAGATACCCAACCTTTAGTTTCTGAACCAAGATTCTTAAGCCCTTACAGCTACGCGTATAGGCAATTTTAAGTAGTTAGTAATACCTTTCGGACTTACTAACGCACCGGCAGTGTAGCAACGCTTTATAAACTATACCTTTGTAGACATGCTAGAACGATTCGTATCTATCTACTTAGACGACATTCTTATCTACACTAATAGAACGAGAGAACAATACACGAACTACATTAAGAGGGTGTTAAAGAGACTCTGCGAAGTCGGATTAAACGCGGACACAAAGAAGAGCGAGTTTTATTAGACCGAAGTTAAATATCTCGGTCTTATCGTCGGAAGAGAAGGAATTCGGATAGACCCCTCGAAAGTCGCCGCTGTCGCGGAATAGAAGCAGCCGAAATCCGGAAACACTATGCAAATCAGAGCGTTTCTCGGATTCTGCAGCTACTATCGACAGTTTATTAAGGACTTTAGCAAGATAGCGAAACCCCTAAACGAGGCACTAAAGAAAGAGGCCGCTGGCCTATAGAATAAGAGGTGCACGGAAGCCTTTAATCGGTTAAAAGAGGCGGTAGCCTAAGCGCTAGTGCTGGCACACTTCCGACCAGAAAAGACGATCTACGTAGAAACGGACGCTTCCGACACAGTAACAGCAGGGGTCCTTTCTTAATACGCTAACGACGACGAGACCCTCTATCTAGTAGCTTTCTTTAGCAAGTCTATAAACGATGCTAAGCAGAACTACGCTGTTTATAATAAAGAGCTATTAGCTATTATTTAGGCTTTCGAGGAGTGGAAACCGGAGCTTATAGCAGGAAACAGCACAGTCCAGGTCCTTACGGACCACCAGTCGCTTACCTACTTTATAAAGACGCAGAAGCTGTTACGTCGCTAGGCTCGGTAGGCCGCCTACTTATCCGGATTCGACTTTAAGATTACCCATCGACCCGGAGCTTAAAATGGAAAGGCCGACGCGTTAACGAGAAGAGAAGGAAAGACCAGCTGCGCGAAAGAAGATCTAAACATGTTCCAGAAGGTGTTAACCGAACGGATAGTAGACGCCTAGGTGTTAACAGAGGCAGGGATTAGCGCGATAGAACTACCGACCGAAGAAGAGACGCTCTACGAGAGAGTAGAACGGCTTAATTAGCAGCAGAAGCTTAGCAAAACCGGCTTAGGGAAGTTGATCGTTCTAGAAGAACTAATTATAGAGGTTATCCAGCTAGTTTATAGCTTTAAAGACGTCGGCTACGCAGGCTCAAAAAAGACGATAGAAGCCGTAAGGGCGACCTACTGGTTTCCGCAAATTTTCGAGCGGATCCACCGGTTTATCGCTAACTGTTACGTGTACCGAGCCGCGAAGCTACGTTACGGCCTTCCGGCCGGTCTGCTAAAGCTACTTCCGATCCCTAAAAAACCGTAGCAGCACATTACGATAGATTTCGTAACCGGCCTGCCGGACTCTAATAGATATAACGCTACGCTCAACGTGGTGGATCGACTAAGCAAGGAGCGCTATTTTATCCCCTACCGAGCTAAGGATAAAGGAACTACAGTAGAAGAAACAGCGAGAATGCTAATCCAGTACGTATAGAAGCACTATAGCCTGCTGGACACTATCACTACGGATAGGGGTCCTTACTTTACCGCTAATAGATAGAAAGCTATTAACCAAGCTCTCGGAATTCGTAGAAAGCTTAGCATAGCCGCTTACCCTTAAACCGACAGTCAGTCTAAAGTGGCTAACCGAGAGATAGAAAAATATCTACGAATCTTCTGCAGTTATTATTAAGCTAAGTGGGTTAAGGTGTTGCCGATAGCCGAATTCTGCGCCAATTTAGCACGATCGGAAGCTACCTCGCTGGCGCCGTTCAAGATAACCTACGGTTATCTTCCGAGGATAAGCTTTTAACCGCTAAACGTACCCAGCTCTTTAGAACCTTCTACCGCCACCTTGTCGAAGAGAGTCGCCGCAGCCGCGGCAGAAGCGCTTAGATCTCAGATAGAAGAAGCGATTAAGGTAGCAAAGGAGGCGATAGGATCGACTTAGAAGAAGATAGTAACTCGAGCTAATAGAAAGCAGTTACCGATAGAATTCGAGGAGGGCCAAAAGGTATAGCTTAACACGCAGAACCTGAGGCCAAAAGGCAACGCCAAGCTTAACCCCTGCTACGTAGGTCCGTTCAAGATAATAGAAAAGAGGTCGCTAGTAACCTACTAGCTCCAGCTACCAAAATCGTTCCGGATCTACGATGTCTTTTATTTAGATCTGCTAGGTTTAGACCCTAGAGACGGTCTTCCGGATCAGGGGTTCACTAAACCCCTGCTAGTCGAGATAGACGGTAAAGAAGAAGAATAGGAGGTAGAAGATGTAATAGATATAAGAAAGCTAAGAGGATCTATCGAAGCGAGGATCTTATAGAAAGGATAGCTAGAAGACCATAAATAGTATCCGGCCGAGAACCTCCGGAATTCGGCAGAGTTGCTAAGAGAGTTTTATATCTGGAACCTGAAGAAGCCAAAGCCTAAGTGGCTCCGAAGTTAATTATTCTAGAAGAAGAAGAAAAACCCGCGTCCGCTACATTAGCGTAGAAGCCGATAGAAACGATCGTAGAATCCGCCGGCCGGTGTCTTGGGCTCTACTGCCACTACTGCTAGCCAGGACTGGCGGATAGAGGCGGTAAGGCCGTGGACGGCGCCACTGCGTTAGCGCGCTTAGTAACGGTCTTTGCTCTCTGTTACCGCTATCCGCCGACTTAGCTAGAAGAATAGCAACAACGAAGAACGAAGCCGACGCTATTAAAGCAGCCTCGCAGTGGCGCCAAAGGCCTTAGTAGAGAAAGAAGAAAAAGAAGAAACGGCGCAGCGGACAGATCTATATAGACCTCTATAGCGGAGCACAGACCGGTTACGTTGTAGCTTAGATAACTGCCAGACCCAATCAGATAGCTCTTCCGATCAGATAGACGCCAAGTGAAGACGTCAGATAGCGATAATGTAAGAAGAAAGAAGATAAAAAAAAGGGGATAGCTTCGAAAAAAAAAAAGAAGAGGAACAGATAAGTAAGCAGTCGAGGGCGACCGCTAGTAAGGGAGGGGGGTAGTGTTACAGTAACAGAAAGAGGTGGGACTGTTGCGGCAGTGGAAAGAGGTGGGACAGATTAATAGGGTAGACCCTTGGAATTTCGGCTCGGCCCGTCCGGGCTGAGCCGGGCCTTGGCACCACCACCACTACGGAAGCTCACCACCACCACTACATAGATTCCTTTCCCTCCTCAGTTCGAGATATAGTTATCAAAAAGGCCGTATTGAATCATATCTGCGTGCCCAGATTATTATATCTCGAACTCACTCTCTATACAAACCCTGCGCTGCGCGAAAGGGCCCGTCGAACCATCCGGAAACCCGAATAACGCACGCGCACCCACACCACCAACAACAAAACCCAAGGCACTGTAAGAAGATAGAAGGCTTCTCAGCGGTAGAGAGCGGCGTAACAGGCCGCCGCGGAAAGAGAAAGACTAACAGAGCGAGTAGGCGCTCCAGTGTCATTAATAATAAGATCATTATTAGCGGTTTTACGGCGGAAGAGACTGCAGAGATTAAGGAACGAATAAGCGAATACAAGAAGATCTACGACTGCACGCTCGAGGAACTAGAGGACTATGTAAACGAGAATAGAATAGGGAAGGTCTACGACGGCATAGAGCTTATCAAGATGCTGTTTTATAGAACGCTGGAAGAGAACAGACAACTAAGAGAAGAAACTAAAGCGGTAAGGGCCGAAAAGGAATCGGCCGAGACCATTATAGATGTGCTGGAAAACCAGGTAGCGAATTAACTAGCGCAGCTGAAGGCGCTAAAGAATCAGATAGCTAATATAGAAGCAGCAAAGTCGCCGCTACCGCGTCGAGAAGAACAAGCAGAGACCGCCTTACCGGCGGCCTATAGTCAAGGTAGCACCTGAATAACATCATTGCCGGACCCGCTGGCGTTTAGAGGCGGGGACCCTAAAGACTGGGAAGCGTTTAAGAAGAAGATAAAGAATAAGATAGACCGCGACTACGCCGGAAACAGTGCCGGAGATAGATTGGCGTACCTGGAATTGCGATTAGAAGGTGAAGCTTTTTCGCTAGTAGCGGACCTAGAAGAGGTAACCGCCGAGGAAGCGATCAGAGCACTAGACCAGCGCTTCGGAGACCCATTCCGAAAGAAGACAGCCCGTAAGCAGCTGGACAAGATCAATTAGAACTGCCAGACGTTTAAAGAATTCTACGGGCTATTCAGAAAACATGCTATTAGGGCCAGAGTAGCAGAGGACGAGCAGCTCTACCTATTAAGGCAGAAGCTGAACCCTGAACTGGCCGCCGCTATAGCGTCTGTAGAAGACGAAGACCTTAAGAGCTTCGTGCACCGAGCGAGAGTCACTGCGAGAAACCTGAGCGCTTACGCGAAATTACGCGAATCGAACCAGAAGCCATTGATAACGTAGACAACGCGGCCCCCTGCGCCTTTCCGACGAACCCCCTAGCAGTCGTCGCATTCACTATGATCAGCGTTCGTCCCTACCTGTTTCGCGTGCGGAAAACCCGGCTATATCGCCACAAGATGCCAAGCAACGGCCCAGCAGAAGCAGGAGTATCGTGTTATAAAGCAGCCGCAGCAGCAGCCGCAGCCACCGAGAAAGACTATACAAGCTATAGAGCCGGCTCCGAACGACACCGAGAGCGTAGACGGTAGGGTGCAGTTAAGGATTATAGGAAAAGACTAGCTAGACGGATAGGCCCCTTATCCAGCATTGACAATAGGGCACCGCACTGGAGCGAATCGACACGAGAAGAAAGCATCAACAGCTGCAGCGATCCGCTCTCGGCAGCCGTAGAAGTAAATACGGAAACGGCGATTATCCTTCCTATTACGATCTACCCTGTTAAGAAGTCGAGTGGACCCCTCCAGCTAAAAGCATTTATTGATACTAGAGCTCTTATTGGCGCAGCGATCCACCACCGACTGGTTCAGAAACTGACGAAGGGATACGGCTATCCTGTGGAGATAGCGTCGCTGACGCGGATTTCGGCATATAACGGACAAGACACGGAAAACGTCACGCACTACGTGCCATTAAGGACTACACTGGCTGGTCGAACTACGGAAGCGACGTTCCGGATTATGGATCTCGGACGATTTGACATCATTATAGGGCAGAAATGGATAAAGAACCAGAAGACTATCATTGACGTAGATAAAGGCACGATAGGATTTAAAACCCCGGGTAACGGAGCAAGGACCATCGGAACGACCGCCGCCACTGTAGCCGAATCGAAAGTTGCGGCTGCTAATGTAACCCCGTCCGACCGCTCCGAACCCCTGGCCACCGTCGGAATGATAAGTTCAGAAGCTATAACGACCCTCGCGAAGTCGCCAGACAACGAGATTTACGCTATCTTAATAAAAGACATCGAAGACTACTAGAAGATAATAGCGGAAGAAGAAGTAGATCCACTAGAGGTGCTGCCAAACGAGCTCTACGGTTACGCTAATGTGTTCTCAAAAGCCGACTCCAACCTCCTGCCGCTCTATCGACCGGAATATAACAACAAGATCCGACTAAAAGAGGGGGCTACGCTGCCAAGAACCGAGCCCCTAAGACGACTGTCGCCGGCGGAACTGGACCAGGTAGAGGTGTTCGTTCGCGAAAACCTAGCGAAGAAGTTTATTACGCCGAGTTCTGCCGAATATGCGTTACCGATTCTTTTCGTAAGGAAACTAGGGGGTAGTCTGCGACTCTGCGTAGACTATCGAGGCCTTAACGAGGTCACTAAGAGAGACGTATATCCGCTGCTGCTAATAGACGAGACCATACAGCGCGTAGCGAAGGCTAAGTAGTTCAGCAAGCTGGACATCCGCTAAGCGTTCCATCGATTAAGGAACGAGGAAGGGCAAACAGAAGATCTTACGACGTTCGTAACGCGTATAGGCAATTTCAAGTAGTTAGTAATACCTTTCGGACTCACCAACGCGCCGGCAGTGTAGCAACGCTTTATAAACCACACTTTTATAGACATGCTAGAGCGGTTCGTATCCGTCTATTTGGACGACATCCTTATCTACACCGATAGGACGAAAGAACAGCACACGGACTACATTAAGAAGGTGCTGACCAGGCTCCGCGAGGTCGGATTGAACGTAGATACGAAGAAGAGCGAGTTCTATTAGACCGAAGTCAAATATCTCGGTCTTATCGTCGGAAGAGATGGAATTCGGATAGACCCCTTAAAGGTCGCCGCTGTCGCCGGATAGAAGCAGCCAAAGTCTGGAAATACTACGCAAATCAGAGCGTTTCTCGGCTTCTGCAGCTACTATCGAAGGTTTGTCAAGGAATTTAGCAAGATAGCAAGACCCCTGAACGAGGCTCTAAAGAAAGAAGCAGCTGGCCTATAGAATAAGAAGTGCACGGAAGCTTTTAACCGGCTAAAAGAAGCAGTGGCCTCGGCGCCGGTTCTGGCGCACTTCCGACCGGAAAAGACGATCTATGTAGAAACGGACGCTTCCGATACAGTAACGGCAGGGGTCCTCTCTCAATACGGAGACGATGAAACCCTTTATCCAGTAGCTTTCTTTAGCAAGTCTATAACGGAGGCCGAACGGAACTACGCCATCTACGATAAGGAGCTACTGGCGATCATTTAGGCTTTCGAGGAGTGGAAACCGGAGCTTATAGCTAGAAAGAGCACGGTTCAGGTCCTTACGGACCACCAGTCGCTGACCTACTTTATGAAGACGCAGAAGCTCTTACGACGTTAAGCACGGTAGGCTGCCTACTTATCCGGGTTCGACTTTAAGATTACCTATCGACCTGGAGCTCAAAACGGAAAGGCTAACGCACTAACGAGAAGAGAAGGAAAGACCAGCTGCGCGAAAGAAGATCCGAACATGTTTCAGAAGGTGTTGACCGAGCGGATAGTAGACGCAGAGGTGTTGAAAGAAGTAGGGGTCTGCGCAGTAGAACCGGCCCCTAAGGAAGAGACTCTCTACGAGAAGGTGGAGCAGCTTAATTAGCAGCAGAAGCTAGGCAAAACCGGCTCAGGAAAGCTGATAGTTCTGGAAGAACTGGTTACGGAGGTTATCCAATTGGTCTATAGCTCTAAGGACGTTGGTTACGCCGGTTCGAAGAAGACGATAGAAGCCGTAAGGACGATCTACTAGTTTCCGCGGATCTACGAACGGATCCACCGATTTATCGCCAATTGCTACGCGTGCCGGGCCGCGAAGCTACGTTACGGTCTTCCGGCCGGTCTGCTGAAGCCACTTCCAATCCCCGAGAAACCGTAGCAACACATTACGATGGACTTCGTAACCGGCCTGCCGGACTCTGATAGATATAACGCTACGCTAAACGTAGTGGATCGACTAAGCAAGGAACGCCATTTTATCCCCTGCCGAGCGGGAGACGAAGGAACTACTGCAGAAGAGACAGCGCGGATGTTGATTCAACACGTGTAGAAGCACTATGGCCTGCCGGACACTATTACTACGGATAGGGGTCCTCAATTCACCGCCAACGTATAGAAAGCTATTAACCAAGCTCTCGGAATTTGTAGAAAGCTTAGCACGGCTGCTTACCCGCAGACCGACAGTTAGTCTAAAGTAGCTAACCGAGAGATAGAGCGATATCTGCGAACCTTCTGCGGCCATTACTAAGAAGAATGGATCAAGGTGTTGCCGATGGCCGAGTTCTGCGCCAACTCGGCACTGTCTAAAGCCACCTCGCTGGCACCGTTCGAAATAACGCATAGCTATCTTCCGAGAATGAGTTTCCAGCCGCCGAGCGACGCCGGCTCGCCGGAGCTTTCCACTACTACGTCGTTAAAGAGAGTAGCCGCCGCAGCGGCGGAAGCGCTCCGATCTCGGATAGAAGAAGCGATCAAAGTGGCGAAAGACGCGATAGAATCGGCTTAAAAGAAGATAGTGACTCGAGCTAATAGAAAGCGGTCGCCGACGGAATTTGAGGAAGGTCAAAAGGTCTGGCTTAACACGCGGAACCTGAGGCTGAAAGGGAACGCCAAGCTCAATCCGCGCTACGTAGGTCCGTTTACGATAGTAGAAAAGAGGTCGCCGGTGACTTATCGGCTCCAGCTACCGAAATCGTTCCGGATCCACGATGTCTTTTATTCGGATCTGCTAAGCCTGGACCCTGAGGACGGCCTTCCGGAACAGGGGTTCGCCGAACCCCCGCCTATCGAGATAGACGATAAGGAAGAATAGGAGGTAGAAGACGTAATAGACGTAAAGAAGACGAAGGGGTCCATCAAAGCGAGGATCTCGTAGAAGGGGTAGCCGGAAGACTACGAATAGTATCCGGTCGAGAATCTGCGGAACTCGGCGGAGCTGCTAAGAGAGTTTTACGTCTGGAATCCGACAAAGCCGAAGCCTGAGTGGCTCCGAAGTTGATAGTTCAGAAAGAAGAAAAGCTGCGTCCGCTCTATCAGCGCAGAGGCCGAAAGAAAACGATCGTGGCGGCCGCCTCGGGGAGGTCTTCGACGCGGCCACTACCCACTGCAGGGTCGGCAGGCAGCTCGCCGACACCGTAGCGTGCCAGCGCCGCCGACCCTGTAGTAGGTAAAGGCTCTGGTGGAAGAGAAAAAGAAGAAGAAAAACGGCGCCGCAGAAAGATCTATATAGACCTCCGAGGCGAAGCACAGACCAGCTACGCCGCAGCTTAGATAATTTACGGCTCAGATCAGATGGCACGGATCAGGCGCACGGATTAGATAGACGCTAAGTAAAGGACTTCAGACGCCGAAGACGTAAGAAATTGAAGAAGCGATAAAGAGAACGTTGTTTTTGATAGAAGACGGAAGAAGTGACGTAGGCGTTGGAGGGGATTTTCGAGAAGGAGACGACGAATCAAAAAAAAAGCGGAGATTTTCGGATGGATAGGGTGACTAAGCGGTCGAGGGCGACCGCTGGTAAGGGATGGGGGTAGTGTTGCAGCGGTGGAAAGAGGTGGGACAGATTGATAGGGTGGACCCTTGGAATTTCGGCTCGGCCTGTCCGGGCCGAGCCGGGCCTTGGCACCACCACCAACGACGACGATACTCTAGGCAGCTCTTAACAAGAGTTACAAGGACCTAGACTGCGAGAGCTAAGCACTTATACAGGTTAATATAATAAAGCAAGGATGCAAGACTATACGAGAGTTCCTTGTAGAATACAACTAGACCCTAGCAGAGGCAGGAGGACTCCAATAGAAGGACAGGATAAAAATTGCTACCTTAGAGGTAGGCCTCTCTAAGGAGATTATAATAGGACTAGTAGGCGTAATGCGACCAGCTATATACGAGGAATTCTGTAATCTCCTTAGGATAGTCGACGACTAGCAGCGTAGGCTTAGACGGATAAGCTGCGCTTATAAGATGCAACAACCCCTCTAGCGGTAGACAGACGCTGTAGACTAGGAACTAACGACGACGAGAGTAGCAGCAGCCGTTACTGTACGGCTAAGGGCTGCTGCTAAAAGGGTATAGTAGGTAGATATAGCTACCCTTAACAAGAGACGAGCAGAAGGGAGCTGCTATAGGTATAGCAAGATAGGCTATACTGCACAGAATTGCGGGCTTTTGCTAGCAGAGAGACCTAGAGGACGGCCGACTACTGTAAGGGTAGCGACTGTAGTGCCCTAATACAAGACCTAAGAGTCCCCTTTAGATAACGACGAGTTAGGAAAAGAGTCGCCTCTAAGCGAAGGCTCTACTAGAGGCATATATAAGATAGATTACCAAGTTAAAGCACTACTTAGCTCTCTTTTAAGAGCAACTATATAATGACTACGCCGTTTATCGTACAACCTACGCTAAACGGGACTGCTACAGCGCGGACGCTAATTAACACAGGATGTTTAGTGTATAGAGGAATTAGCAAAGACTTCGTAAAGAAACACTATATTAAGACGACCCCTACTGTACTTGTACGCATGTTAGGCATTACTAGGCGAGGACTGGACATTACCTATATAGTAAAAGTAACGAAAGAGCTGCAAGGACACTATAAGCAGAACTTATACCTCTACGTTGTATAGAACAAGTTAGGGTATAACCTAATATTAGGGAAGCTATAGATAGAGCGCTAGCAGGGCAAGCTGGACATTGGACGAGGACGCCTATACCTAGCAGCGACAAAGCAGAGGCTCCGAGACTAAGGGAGAGTTCCGTAGGGCAGCAATGCTAAGGCTAAAATCAACACAGCGACTACAGACATTAAGAAGGCATTAGCGCCTAAGAAGGCGACAGACCCCTGTACGAAGCTTCTAGCAGAATACGCAGAATACCTGGACCTCTTCGAGCCAGAATCGGCCTTAAAGCTGCCTCTACACTAAGGAGAAGGAATTGACTACAATATCTAGCTAGAGCCCTGTCTAGATAGGAGTCTACCCGAAGTACCGTACAGCCTGCTGTACGGCATATCCTCTAGAGAACTCCTAGTACTGCGCAAGACACTAGACGACCTACTTGCTAAAGGTTTTATTTGCGCAAGTACATTATCTGCAGGAGCTCTAGTGTTGTTCGTCTATAAAGAAGGCAAGGCTAGCTTGCGTTTTTGCGTAGACTACAAAGGCATTAACGCGATTACTAAGAAGGACTAGTACCCCCTGCCCCTTATTAAGGAGACTCTCGGACGGATTAGCAAGGCAAAGTAGTTTACTAAGCTCGACGTAGTTTCGGCCTTCTACAAGATATAGGTTAAGGAAGGTTGTAAATGGATAACCGCTTTCTGTACGAGATATAGTCTTTTCGAGTAGCTTGTTACCCCCTTTAGCCTTGCTAACGTACTAGCAACCTTCTAGAGATATATTAACAGGTCCCTACAAGGGTTACTAGACGACATCTGCTCTGCGTACCTCGACGACATACTAGTATTTACAGACGGCACCTATGCAGACTACGTACAGGACGTTAAGAAGGTATTAGATCGACTGCAACAGGCTAGATTGTACCTCGACATCGACCAATGTAAATTCGGTGTACAATATACGAAATACTTAGGGTTTATTATCGAGATAGGGAAAGGCATTAGCATAGACAGGAAGAAGATTAATGCTATTAAGCAATAGAAGCTGCCTACTAGTGTTAAGGGCGTACGAGAATTCCTTAGGTTTGTCAACTTCTACCGCCAGTTTATACAGAACTACTTAGAGATCGTGCGCCCCCTAGTCGAGCTAACACACAAGGACAAGCAGTTTAAGTAGACGGACGAGTGCAATAGAAGCTTTAACAGGCTAAATGAGCTCTTTACTACAGGACCAACGCTTGTTGCCTTCGACCTAGAACGTATAACGATACTAGAAACTGACTCCTTAGGGTACTATATAGGAGGTATCCTATTATAGGTAGGGTCAGACAGACTCCTGTACCTATACGCGTACTTCTCTAAGAAGAACTCCCTAGCTAAATGCAACTACCCTATCTACGACAAGGAATTGCTAGCAGTCGTACAGTATTGCAAGGTATAGGATAGAGAACTCCGCTCGGTTCCCGAGTTCCTCGCCCTAACCGACTATAAGAACCTCGAGTACTTTACGCAAGCCTAGAAGCTTTCTAAGAGACATATACAATAGGCAATGTACCTAAGCCGATTTAATATAAGACTCTAGTATTGCAAGGGAAAAGATAATAGCAGGGCCGATACGCTATCTAGACGGGATTAGGATATACTAACGACGTACAATAACGACCGACTAAAATTACGGACATTCTAGATATTTAAGGAGGAACCAGACAAGGAGACTATCCGCCTAGCAGCGATATATATATAGGAACCCTAGCTATAGGTATAGGAAGAGGCAGTAGAAAAGGACGAAGTCTACTAAGGGGCCTATATAGCGATCTAAGGGGGACAGCAGAAGCTCCTAGCAGAGCTTTACCTTAAGGTGTCGGCAGCAGAGTGCACAGTAGACGAGGAGAACTACCTAAAGTTCAGGAATCGGATTTAGGTCCTGGCAGACGAGAAGCTCTATACGAGCTTAATACAACAGGCGTATAATTCTATAGCAACCGGGCATCTAGGGCGCGAGGAGACGTACAGTATCGTCGTTAGGGACTACTACTAGCTAGCGATAGCAAAGGACATCTGTAGGTTCGTACGGAACTGCGATGTCTATAGACGAACAAAGCCCTAGCGTAAACTAAAGCACAGGCTGCTAAAACCCCTACCGATACCGGACCGGCCCTAGCAAGACCTAACAGTAGACTTTATTACAGACCTCCTTAAAAGCGACGGACAGCGGAACATTATAGTAGTTACGGACAAGCTAACGAAGGGGGTAATACTAGAAGCAACAGACTCTATTACGGCTAAGGACACTGATTAGGTATTTATACGGACGACGTTTAGCAAGTACGGACTCCCTAGGTTAATTGTATCGGACCAGGGTACACAGTTTACGAGTTAGCTCTAGGCAAGGGTCTGCTAGTTGTTAAACGTAGAACGTCGCCTATTAATCGCATAGCACCTGCAGACAATAGCGCGATGGAGAGTGTTAACTCGACATTAGAAGCGTACCTCCGAGCGTACGTCGACTACGACTAGACAAACTGGAACCGCCTCCTCCCTATAGCAGAACTGGCTATTAACAGCTGTACGGCTAACGCTACAGGATTGTCCCCCTTCTTTATGTCCTACAGTTACGACTACTCCCTGCTCCTACCGACCCTAGGCAGCGCTACTTTACGCCCTGTACGATCCCTAATTTAGCAGGAAGAAGCTATTGTACAGACGATTACAAACGCCTATTAATAGGCGAAAGCGAGTCTAGCTATAGCATAACAGAAAGCGGAAGAGCAGGCCAATAAGGGACGGCAGGCTGCACTAAGGTACGAGGCAGGAGATAAGGTCTAGCTAAACTAGCGCAATATCTGTATAGACTGGCTAAGCAAGAAACTGGATTAGAAGAACTAGAAGTTTACGGTAGTCCGACTAGTAGGGACATACGCTATACGACTTAACACTCCCCTAGGGATCTACCTAGTCTTCTATATAGACCTCGTACAGCTAGTATATACGGACCCCCTACTACACTAGACGACGGACGACGCGCGCCCCCTAGCGATTATTACTAAAGGCTAGGAAGAGTACGAGGTAGCAGAAATCCTTTAGAGCCGAAGTGTAAGGGCTTAAGAATCTTAGTTTAGAAACTTAAGGTTGGGTATCTATATAAAGGAACTAATAGGCAGTTCCTTCATCGTACGCTGCTGTACAATTTGTACCTACGAAGCTAAGCTAGCAATCTCCCTCTATACAGGGGAGCAAGGTTCCTAACTCTGTATAGAGGGTCGGGAGTTTCTCTCTGTACAGGATACAGAGTTCTCCCTTTGTTTAGAGGGGCGGCAATTCCCCCCTATGTAGGGCTATAGGGTTCTCCCTCTGTATAGGAGTAGGGTCGTGTTGGTAATAGGATTCTCCCTCTGTATAGGAGTAGCGTCGTGTTAGTAACCCTGTACAGAGGGTAGGGTCGTACTAGCGCTGCTAAGTCGCAGTCCCTAGGGCGACGGCTAGCTTAGGTCCAGGGCCTAGGCTGGACGGCGCCCCCTAATAATACCCCCCTCCCTTCCTATAGGGCTTCCCCTATACGACGACGTATCGTATAGCCTTATCTTATAGCGTTCCTCTTGCAGGTAGCACTTTTCTGTCTTTGTCTAGTCGTCTATAGTCGACTGTCGTCTAGGTACTTGCCAGTCGGCAATGCCTGCTAGATGCCCTCCCTGTTGTTTCTAGGGCCTCGGGTAGCAGTTGCCTGTTCGTCCTAGGTCTACCCCCTCCCTCTATACTGCTGCAACCTTAGCCCTGTCTATAGATCCTGTAGCTAAGGCAGAGGAGGACCTGCGAGCAGGGAAGGCAGGTAGTACTAGATCGCTTCTACCTAATCTCAACCGATTCCGTTTGCTACTTTAAGGATGCCGAAGCTAAGGTAGAGGAGGACCTGCAAGCAGTTACAAAGGTGTAGGAAGTGCTCGGTCCTGTCTATCTATTTACCTGTCTCTTGTCCCTTGTCCGTTCTCCTCCTACCCTATAGCCCTAGCTGTGCACTCTGCATTCTAGCTGTACGGTCTAGCAGCAGCGGGCTGTCTAGCTCTGTCCCTATACCTTAGTCGTCGTCCAGAGTTTAGCTCCTAGGTAGATGTTCCCGCCTATTATCGTCTGTAGGGTTAGGTAGTAGTCGTTTACCTTACAGTCGTTCGTATAGTCTCGGGCAGGCTAGTTATCTCGTACAGTCCTGCCCTGCCCTGTGCTAGCTCTATTCCTGTCCTTCTTCCTTTCCCTCTTCCTGTGCCTATACTATGCTTCTTATAGGTCCCCTGGTGTCGTCTCTTCTTTTATATCCCTAGGGATAGATGTCTCTAAACCCCCCCTTATTCCTGCTCCTTTTTTGCAGCTTCCTAGTCTTGCTTACAGCTGCCTAAACCTGTCTGTAGCTGCCTAATGTCTCTTGTAGCCTGATCTAGGCTGTAGTCGCCTAATATCGCTTGTAGCTGCCCCGTCTTGCAGCTGCTATCTGTCCTACCCTGTACAGTACAGTGTTACTGCGACCGTTTGCTAGGGTGCCTTTCTTTCTACTTGTCCAGTACCTATGTCTCCTAGAGGGCCTCGTATAGCTCCTATATAGGCTCTGCCTAACCTATCTATTTAACTAGGTATTCTATCTTGTTCCGCTTTCTCCGGCTCTTAAGGATTTCTTCTACCTTATACTCTTCCTAACCTTTAGTAATAATCGCTAGGGGGCGCGCGTCGTCCGTCGTCTAGTGCAGTAGGGGGTCCGTATATGCTGGCCGTACGAGGTCTAGATAGAAGACTAGGTAGATCCCTAGGGGAGTGTTAAGCTGTATAGCGTAGGTCCCTACCGGCTAGACTACTGTAAACTTCCGGTTCTTCTAATCCAGTTTCTTGCTTAGCTAGTCTGTACAGATATTGCGCTAGTTTAGCTAGACCTTATCTCCTGCCTCGTACCTTAGTGCTGTTGCGGCGGCAGAAAGGAGTAGGACCGAGCGATAGGGCGGACCCTCGGAATTTCGGCTCGGCCCTTCTGGACCGAGCCGGGCCTTAGTACACTACCCCCAAAGCTCTCGCCTACCACTACATAGATTCCTTTCCCTCCGTAGTTCGAGATATAGTTTTTAAAAAGGCCGTATTAAATCTTATCTGCGTGCCCAGATTATTATATCTCGAACTCACTTACTACACTACTACTGCGCTGCGCGAAAGGGACCGTTGAACCATCCGGACACCCGAATAACGCACGTGCAGCATACAAACCAAACCAAACAACAGCACTGTAAGATAGCTATAGAGAGCTTCTTAACGGTAGAGAGCGGTGTTACAGGCCGAAGCAGAAGCAGAAGAGAAAAGACTAACAGAGCGAGTAGGCGCTCCAGTGTCATCGATAATAAGTTTATTATTAGAGGTTTTACAGCGGAAGAGACCGCAGAGATTAAGGAACGAATAAACAAATACAAGAAAATCTACGACTGTACACTTAAGGAACTTAAAGATTACGTAAACGAGAACGGAGTAGGAAGGGTCTACGACAGCATAGACCTTATTAAGAAGCTGTTTTATAGAACCCTAGAAGAAAAGAGACAGTTAAGAGAGGAAATCGATGCGGTAAGAGCTAAGAAGGAATCGGCCGAGACTATTATAGATATACTGGAAAACTAAGCGGCGAACCGACTGGCACAACTGAAGGCGATAAAGACTCAGTTAGCTAAGATAGAAGCAGCGATGTCGCCGCTACCGCGCCAAGAAGAACCAGTAGAGACCGTCTCGCCAGCAGCCTACAGTTAAGGCAGCACGCTAATTACGTTACTACCGGATCTACCGGCGTTTAGAGGCGGAGATCCTAAGGATTGGGAAGCATTTAAGAAGAAGATAAAGAACAAGATAGACCGCGACTACGCCGGAAACAGTGCCGGAGATAGATTAGCCTACCTAGAGTTACGATTAGAAGGCGAAGCTTTTTCGCTAGTAGCGGACCTAGAAGAGGTAACCGCTAAAGAAGCGATCAAAGCGCTGAATTAACGCTTCGGAGACCCCTTCTAGAAGAAGACGGCCTGTAAGCAGCTAGACAAGATTAACTAGAACCGACAGACGTTTAAGGAATTCTACAGGCTATTCCGAAAATATGCTATTAGGGCCAGAGTGTCGGAAGATAAGCAGCTCCACCTATTAAGGCAGAAGCTAAACTCCGAATTGGCCGCGGCTTTAGCGTCAGTAGAAGACGAAGACCTTAAGAGCTTCGTGCACCGAGCGAGAGTTACTGCGATAAATCTAAGCGCTTACGCGAAATTACGCGAATCGAACCAGAAGCCGTTATTAACGCAGGCAACGCGACCCCCTGCACCTTTCCGGAGAGCACCCCAGCAGCCACCTTATCCGTCACCGCGTTCGTCGTTCGTCCCTATATGCTACGCGTATAGAAAGCCTAGCTATATCGCTACGAGATGCCAAGCAACGGCCTAACAGAAGCAGGAGTATTGTATTACGAAGCAGCCGCAGCCGCCGAGAAAGACGATATAGGCTATCGAGCTGGCTCCGAACGATATAGACAGTGTAGACGGTGGAGTGCCACTAAGAATCCTGGGAAAAGACCAGCTAGATAGATAGGCCCCCTATCTAGCATAGACGATAGGGCACTAACAAGAACTACGTTACCGGAAGAAGAGAGTATCAACAGCTGCAACGATCCGCTCTCGGCGGCAGTGGAAGTAAACACGGAAACGGCCATTATCCTTCTAATTACCGTCTACCCCCTCGATGGATCGAGCAAACCACTTTAGCTAAGAGCTTTTATCGATATAGGGGCCCTTATCGGAGCGGCGATCCACTATCGATTGATTCAAAAGCTAATAAAAGGATACAGCTATCCAGTAGAGCTAGCGTCGCTAATACGGATTTCGGCATACAACGGACAGGACACCGAGAGTGTTACGCACTATATACCATTAAAGACCACCTTGGCAGGTCGCACTACAGAAGCGACGTTCCGAATTATGGATATCGGAAGGTTTAACATTATTATAGGACAGAAATAGATAAAGAACCAGAAAGCCGTTATTAACGTAGGTAAAGGCACCCTTAGATTCAAAAACCAGCAGACCGAAATCGCCGCCGAATCGGTCACAGTCGCCAACGCCAAACCGAACGTTACGACCATTGAAGTGGCTCTGAAGGATAGTTCCGACCTTTAAGACACGATCAGAATAATAAGTTCAGAAGCTTTAACGACCCTCGCGAGGTCGCTAGACAACAAAATTTACGCTATCTTAATAAAAGACATCGAAGACTACCGGAAGATAGAAGCGGAAGAAGAAGTGGATCTATTAGAGGTGTTACTAAAAGAACTCTATAGCTACACTAATGTGTTCTCGAAAGCAGACTCCAACCTACTGCCGCTCTACCGACCGGAATATAACAACAAGATCCGGTTAAAAGAAGGAGCCGCGCTGCCAAGAACCGAACCCCTAAGACGCTTATTGCCGGCCGAGCTAGACCAGGTAGAAGTGTTTGTTCGAGAGAATCTAGCGAAGAAGTTTATTACGCCAAGCTTAGCAGAATATGCGTTACCGATTGTTTTCGTGCGGAAACCCGAAGGTAGTCTCCGACTGTACGTAGATTACCGTAGCCTTAATAAGGCCACTAAGAGAGATGTGTATCCGCTGCCTCTAATCGATAAGACCATACAAAGGGTAGCAAAGGCCAAATAGTTCAGCAAGCTGGATATTCGCTAAGCGTTCTATCGGTTAAGGAACGAGGAAGGACAAACGGAAGACCTTACGACATTCGCTACGCGTATAGGTAATTTCAAGTAGCTGGTAATGCCTTTCGGACTTACCAACGCGCCGGCTGTATAGCAACGCTTTATAAACTACACCTTTATAGATATGCTAGAGCAGTTCGTTTCTATCTACTTAGACGACATTCTAATCTACACCGAAGGAACGAGAGAGCAACATACGGACTACATTAAGAGGGTGTTAAAGAGACTCCGCGAGGCCGGATTAAACACGGACACGAAGAAGAGCGAGTTCTACCAGACCGAAGTCAAATACCTCGGTCTTATCGTAGGAAGAGAAGGAATTCGGATAGATCTATCGAAAGTGGCCGCTGTCGCGGAATAGAAGCAACCGACCTCCGGAAACACTACGCAAATCAGAGCGTTTCTCGGATTCTGCAGCTACTATCGACGGTTTATTAAGAACTTCAGTATAATAGCGAGACTACTAAACGAAGCATTAAAGAAGGAGGCCGCTAGCCTATAGAACGAGAGGTGCACAGAAGCCTTCAACTAGCTAAAGGAGGAGGTGGCCTTAGCGCCAGTACTAGCGCACTTCCGACTGGAAAAGACGATCTACGTAGAAACGGACGCTTCCGACACAATAACAGCAGGGGTCCTTTCTTAATACGCCAACGACAACGAGACTCTCCATCTAGTAGCTTTCTTTAGCAAGTCTATAAATAATGCTAAGAGGAACTACGCTATCTATAATAAAGAACTGTTAGCTATTATTTAGGCTTTCAAGAAGTGGAAACCGGAGCTTATAGCTGGACAGAGCACGGTCTAGGTCCTTACGGACCACTAGTTACTGACCTACTTTATAAAGACGCAGAAGCTATTACGCCGCCAGGCTAGGTAGGCCGCCTACTTGTCCGGATTCAACTTTAAGATCACTTATCGACCTGGAGCTCAAAATGGAAAGGCTAATGCGCTGACGAGAAGAGAAGGAAAGACTAGCCGCGCGAAAGAAGACCCGAACATGTTTCAGAAAGTGCTAACAGAACGAATAGTAGACGCCGAGGTGTTGAAAGAGGTAGGGATCTGTGCGATAGAGCCGCTAATTGAAGAAGAGACGCTGCACGAGAAAGTAGAACGGCTTAATTAGCAGCAGAAGCTCGGCAAAACTGGCTTAGGGAAACTGATTGTTCCAGAAGAACTAATTACAGAGGTTATCCAGCTAGTCTATAGTTCTAAAGATGTTAGTTACGCAGGATCTAAGAAGACAATAGAAGCTGTAAGAACGACCTACTGGTTTCCACGAATCTTCGAGCGGATACATCGGTTTATTACTAACTGTTACGTGTGCCGAGCAGCGAAGCTACGTTACGGCCTTCCGGCCGGCCTGTTGAAGCTACTTCCGATCCCGGAGAAACTATAGCAGCACATTACGATGGATTTCGTAACCGGCTTGCCGGATTCCGATAGATATAACGCTACGCTTAATGTAGTAGATCGACTAAGCAAAGAACGCTATTTCATCCCCTACAGAGCTAAGGATAAAGGAACTACTGCAGAAGAAACGGCGAGAATGCTGATCCAGCACGTATAGAAGCACTACGGCCTGCCGGACACTATTACTACGGATAGGGGTCCTTAATTCACCGCCGACGTATAGAAAGCTATTAACCAAGCCCTCGGAATTCGTAGAAAGCTCAGCACGGCCGCTTACCCTCAGACTGACAGCCAGTCTAAAGTGGCTAACCGAGAGATAGAGAAATATCTGAGAATCTTCTGCAGCTATTATTAAGCAGAATAGGTTAAGGTGTTGCCGATAGCCGAATTCTGCGCCAATTCTGCACGATTAGAAGCTATATTACTGGCGCTGTTCGAGATAACCTACGGTTATATTCTAAGGATAAGCTTTTAACCGCCAAACGGACCCGGCCCTTTAGAACCTTCTACCGCTACCTCGTCGAAGAGAATTGCCACAGCAGCGGCAGAAGCGCTTAGATCTCAGATAGAAGAAGCGATTAGGGTAGCAAAGGAGGCGATAGAATCGGCTTAGAAAAAGATAGTAACTCGAGCTAATAGAAAGAGGTTACTAATAGAATTTAGGGAAGGCTAAAAGGTATAGCTTAACACGCGGAACCTAAGGCTACAAGGCAACGCGAAGCTCAACCCTCGTTACGTAGGTCCGTTCAAGATAGTAGAAAAGAGGTCGCGAGTAACCTACTAGCTCCAGCTGCCGAAATTGTTCCGGATCTACGATGTCTTTTATTCGGACCTGTTAAGTTTAGACCCTAAAGACGGCCTTCCGGAACAGGGGTTCGCCGAACCCCTGTCGGTAGAGATAAACGGCGAAGAAGAAGAGTAGGAGGTAGAAGACGTAATCGATATAAGAAAACGAAGAGGATCTATCGAAGCGAGGATCTTATAGAAAGGATAACGAGAAGACTACGAATAGTATCCGGCCGAGAACCTCCGGAATTCGGCAGCAGTGCTAAGAGAATTTTACGTCCAGAATCCGAGAAAGCCGCGACCCGAGTAGCTAGGAAATTGATGAATCTGGAAGAAGAAGAAAAGCCGCGTCCGCTCCATCGATAAAGAAACCGATAAAGACGATCGTAGCGGTCGCTTTACTGGAGTCTTCGACTCGGCCACTACCTATCTTCGCATCGGCAGGCAGCTCGCCGACGCCGTAAACCGGCGTCGGCGCCGCCGGCCCTACGATAGGTAAGGGCTTTAGTACAGAAAGAAAAAGAAGAAGACGGCGAGAGGCAGATAGATCTATATAGACCTACGAGACGGCGCATAGACCGGTCAAGCCGCAGCTCGGGTAACCGCTAGCTCCGATTAGATAGAACGGATCAGATAGACGACAAGTAAAGACGTTAGATAGTAACGATGTAAAAAAAAATTAATTTTAGAGGAACAGATAACTAAGCGGTCGAGGGCGACCGCTGATAAGGTAGGGGGTGGTGTTGCGGCGGCAGAAAGGGGTGGGACCGAGCGATAGGGTGGACCCTCAGAATTTCGGCTCGGCCCTTCCGGACCGAGCCGGGCCTTAGCATACTACCCCCAAAGCTCTCGCCTACCACTACATAGATTCCTTTCCCTCCTTAGTTCGAGATATAGTTATCAAAAAGGCCGTATTGAATCTTATCTGCGTGCCCAGATCAAGTGCAGCCTGCCGTCCCTTGTTAGCCTGCTCCTCCGCATTCTGTTAAGCTATAGCTAGACTCGCTTTCGCCTATTAATAGGCGTTCGTAATCGTCTGTACAATAGCTTCTCCCTGCTAAATTGGGGATTGTACAGGGCGTAAGGTAGCGCCGTTTAGGGTCGGTAGGAGCAGGGAGTAGTTGTATCTATAGGCTATAAAGAAGGGGGACAATCCTGTAGCGTTAGCTGTACGGCTGTTAATAGCTAGTTCTGCTATAGGGAGGAGGCGGTTCTAGTTTGTCTAGTCGTAGTCGACGTACGCTCGGAGGTACACTTCTAATATCGAGTTAACCCTCTCTGTCGCGCCGTCTGTCTATAGGTGCTATACAGTTAATAGACGACGTTCTACGTTTAGCAACTAGCAGACCCTTGCCTAGAGCTAACTCGTAAACTATATACCCTAGTCCGATACGATTAACCTAGAGAATCCGTACTTGCTAAACGTTGTCCGTATAAATGACTAAGCAGTGTCCTTAGCTGTAATAGAGTCTATTCCCTCTAGTATAACCCCCTTTGTTAGCTTGTCTATAACTACTATAATGTTCTGCCGTCCGTCGCTTTTAGGGAGATCTGTAATAAAGTCTACTATTAGGTCTTGCTAGGGCCAGTCTGGTATTAGTAGGGGTTCTAGCAGACTATGCTTTAGTTTATGCTATAGCTTCGTCCGTCTGCAGACATCGCAGTTCTGTACGAACTTACAGATGTCCTTTGCTATTGCCGGCTAGTAGTAGTCCCTAGCGACAATGCTGTACGTCTCCTCGCGCCCTAGATGTCCGGTCGCTATTAAATCGTACGCCTATTGTATTAAGCTTATATAGAGCTTCTCGTCTGCTGGGACCTAGATCTGATTCCTAAACTTTAGGTTGTTCTCCTCGTCTACTGTACACTCTGCTGCTAACACCTTAAGGTAAAGCTCTGCTAGGAGCTTCCGTTGTCCTCCTTAGATCGCTGTACAGGCCCCTCGGTAAACGTCGTCCTTTTCTATTGCCTCTTCTTATGCCTATAGCTAGGGTTCCTATAGGTGTATCGCCGCTAGGCGGATAGTCTCCTCGCCTAGTTCCTTCTTAAATATCTAGAATGTCTGTAATTTTAGCTAGTCGTTATCGTATGTTATTGGTATATCCTAATCCTATCTTGATAGCGTATCGGCCCTGCTGTTGTTCTTGCCCTTCCGATACTGGAGTCTTATATTAAAGCGGCTTAGGTACATTGCCTATCGTATATGTCTCTTAGACAGCTTCCGGGGTTGCGTAAAGTACTCGAGGTTCTTATAGTCGGTTAGGGCGAGGAACTCGGGAACCGAGCGGAGTTCTCTATCCTACGCTTCGCAACACTATACGACGGCTAGTAATTCCTTGTCGTAGATAGGGTAGTTGCACTTAGATAGGGAGTTCTTGTTAGAGAAGTACGCGTATAGGTGCAGGAGTCCGTCCGAGCCTACCTATACTAAGATACCTCCTATGCAATACTCTAAGGAGTTAGTTTCCAGTATCGTCGTACGTTCCGGATCGAAGGCGGCAAGCATTAGTCCTCTAGTAAAGAGCTCCTTTAGCCTGTTAAAGCTTCTATTACACTCGTCCGTCTACTTAAACTGCTTGTCCTTATATATTAGCTCGACTAGGGGGCGTACAATCTCTAAGTAGTTCTGTATAAACTAGCGGTAGAAGTTAGCAAACCTCAGGAATTCCTATACGCCCTCAATACATATAGGCAGCTTCTATTGCTTAATAGCATCAATCTTCTTCCTGTCTATACTAATGCCTTTCCCTGCCTCGATAATAAACCCTAGGTAATCCGGGCACGCAGATAGAATTCAATACAGCCTTTTTGATAACTATATCTCGAACTGAGGAGGGAAAGGAATCTATATAGTAGTGGGTAAGAGCTTTAGGGGTAGTGTGCTAAGGCCCGGCTCGGTCCGGAAGGGCTGAGCCGAAATTCCAAGGGTCTACCCTATTACTTAGTCCCACCCCTTTCTGCCGCCGCAACACTACCCCCCTCCCTTACTAGCGGTCGACCTCGACCGCTTACTTATCTATCTGTCTCTCTCTCTTTTTTTTTTTTTTTACATTATCGCTATCTAACGTCTTTACTTGGCGTCTATCTGATCCGTGCTATCTGGTCGGAGCTAGCGGTTACCTGAGCTGCGGCGTGGCCGGTCTATGTGCCTCCGTAGAGGTCTATATAGATCCGTCCGTAGCGCTGTTTCTTCGTCTTTTTCTTTCTCTACTAAAGACCTTACCTACTGCAGGGCCGGCAGCGCCGACGCTGCTCTACGGCGTCGGCGAGCTTCCTGCCAAAGCGGCAGTAGGTAGTGGCCGAGTCGAAGACTCTAGCGAAGCGACTGCTACGACTATCTTTATTAGCTTCCGCACTAATAGAGCGGACGCGGCTTTTCTTCTTCTTCTAGAATAATTAGCTTCGGAGCTATTTAGGCTTCGGCTTCCTTAGGTTCCGGACATAAAACTCTTTTAGCAGCTCCGCCAAATTCCGGAGGTTCTCGACCGGATACTATTTATGGTCTTCCGGCTATCCCTTCTACAAGATCCTTGCTTCGATACATCCTCTTAGTTTTCTTATATCGATTACATCTTCTACCTCCTATTCTTCTTCTTTACCGTCTATCTCGATTAGTGGGGGTTCGGCGAACCCCTGATCCGGAAGACCGTCTTTAGGGTCTAAGCTTAGCAGATCCGAATAAAAGACATCGTAGATCCGGAACGATTTCGGTACCTGGAGCCGGTAGGTTACCAGCGACCTCTTTTCTACGATCTTAAACGGGCCTACGTAACGAGGGTTAAGCTTGGCGTTGCCTTTTAGCCTCAGGTTCTGTATGTTAAGCTATACTTTTTGCCCTTCTTCGAATTATATTAGTGACCGCTTTCTATTAGCTCGAGTTACTATCTTCTTCTAAGTCGATTCTATCGCCTCCTTTGCTACGCGGATTGCTTCTTCTATCTAAGATCTAAGCGCTTCTGCCGCGGCCGCAGCGACTCTCTTCGACAAAGTGGCAGTAGAAGTTTCCGAAGAGCTGAGTTCGTTCGGCGGTTAAAAGCTTATCCTCAGAAGATAACCGTAGGCTATCTCGAATAGTGCTAGCGAGGTAGCTTCTAATCGTGCTAAACTGGCGCAGAATTCAGCTATCGGCTGTTGCGGCGGTGGAAAGAGGTGGGACAGATTGATGGGGTGGACCCTGGATTTCGGCTCGGCCCCTTCCGGGATTTAGGTTCCGGAACGGACCGAGCCGGGCCTTGGCACCACCACCACGAAAGCCCACCACCACCACCACATAGGTTCCTTTCCCTCCTCAGTTCGAGATATAGTCATCAAAAAGGCCGTATTGAATCATATCTGCGTGCCCGGATCATCGGCAACACCTTAACCTATTCTGCTTAATAATAACTGCAGAAGATTTGCAGATATTTCTCTATCTCGCGGTTAGCCACTTTAGACTAACTGTCAGTCTAAGGGTAAGCAGCTGTACTGAGCTTTCTACAAATTCCAAGAGCTTGGTTGATGGCCTTCTATACATTAGCAGTAAATTAAGGACCCCTATCCGTAGTAATAGTGTCTAGCAGACTATAGTGCTTCTATACGGCCTGGATTAGCATTCTCGCCGTTTCTTCTGCAGTAGTTCCTTTATCCTTCGCTCGGCAGGGGATAAAGTGGCGCTCCTTGCTTAGTCAATCTACTACGTTAAGCGTGGCGTTATATCTATTAGAATCCGGCAGGCCGGTTACGAAATCTATCGTAGTGTACTGCTACGGTTTCTCGGGGATCGGAAGTGGCTTTAACAGACTGGCCGGAAGGCCGTAACGTAGCTTCGCAGCTCGGCACACGTAACAGTTAGCGATAAACCGGTGTATCCGCTCGAAGATTCGCGGAAACTAGTAGGTCGTCCTTATGGCTTTTATCGTCTTCTTTAAGCCTGCGTAACCTATATCTGTAGAACTATAGACTAGCTAGATAACCTTAGTAATTAGTTCCTCCGGAACTATTAGCTTCCCTAAACCTGTTTTGCTAAGCTTCTGTTGCTAGTTAAGCCGCTCTACTTTTTCGTAGAGAGTCTCTTACTCGGTCGCCGGCTCTACCGCGCAGACCCCTACCTCTTTCATCACCTTAGCGTCTACTATTCGCTCAGTTAGCACCTTTTGGAACATGTTCGGATCTTCCTTCGCGCGGCTAGTCTTTCCTTCTCTTCTCGTTAGTGCATTAGCCTTTCCATTTTGAGCTCCGGGTCGATAGGTGATCTTAAAATCGAATCCGGATAAGTAGGCAGCCTACCGAGCTTAGCGGCGTAAGAGCTTTTGCGTCTTTATAAAGTAGGTCACTGACTGGTGGTCCGTAAGGACCTGGACCGTGCTCTTTCTAGCTATAAGCTCTAGCTTCTACTCCTCGAAAGCCTGAATAATAGCTAACAGTTCTTTATCGTAAATAGCGTAGTTTCGCTTAGCTTTATTTATAGACTTGCTAAAGAAAGCTACTGGATAAAGGGTTTTATCGTCGCTATATTAAGAAAGGACCCCTACTGTTACCGTGTCGGAAGCGTCCGTTTCTACGTAGATCGTCTTTTCCGGTCGGAAGTGTGCTAGTACTAGCGCTAAGGCCACCGCCTCCTTTAGTTAGCTGAAAGCTTCTGTACACTTTTTATTCTATAGGCCGGCGGCCTCCTTTTTTAATGCCTCGTTTAGGGGTCTCGCTATCTTACTGAAGTCCTTAATAAACTGTCGATAGTAGCTGCAGAATCCGAGAAACGCTCTGATTTGCGTAGTGTTTCCGGATTTCGGTTGCTTCTATTCTGCGATAGCGACGACCTTTAAGGGGTCTATCTGAATTCCTTCCCTTCTAACGATAAGACTAAGATACTTAACTTCGGTCTGATAGAACTCGCTATTCTTCGTATCCGCGTTTAATCCGACCTCGCGGAGTCTCTTTAGCATCCTCTTAATGTAGTCCGTATGTTGCTCTCTCGTCCCTTTAGTGTAAATAAGGATGTCGTTTAAGTAAATAGACACGAATCGTTCTAGCATGTCTATAAAAGTGTAGTTTATAAAACGCTGCTACACCGCCGGCGCGTTAGTAAGTCTAAAGGGCATTACCAACTACTTAAAATTGCCTATGCGCGTAGCGAATGTCGTAAGGTCTTCCGTTTGTCCTTCCTCGTTCCTTAATCGGTAGAACGCTTGGTGAATGTCCAGCTTGCTGAACTACTTAGCTTTAGCTACTCGTTGTATAGTCTTATCGATTAGCGGCAGCAGGTACACGTCTCTCTTACTAACCTCGTTAAGGCCTCGGTAATCTACGCATAATTAGAGACTACCTCCGGGCTTCCTTACGAAAAGAATTAGTAACGTATATTCGGCTAAGCTCGGCGTAATAAACTTCTTCGCCAGATTCTCTCGAACAAACACTTCTACCTAGTCTAGCTCGGCCGGCGACAATCATCTTAGGGGCTCGGTTCTTAGCAGCGTAGCTCCCTCTTTGAGTCGGATCTTGTTGTCGTATTCCGGTCGGTAGAGCGGCAAGAGGTTGGAGTTAGCCTTCGAGAACACGTTAGCGTAGCTGTAGAGTTCTTTTAGTAATACCTCTAGCGGATCTACTTCTTCTTCCGCTATTATCTTCTAGTAGTCTTCGATGTCCTTTATTAAGATAGCGTAAATCTTATTGTCTAGCGACCTTGCAAGGGTCGTTAAAGCTTCTGAGCTTATTATTCCGATCGTGTCTAGAGGGTCGGGCCGATCTATCAGAACCGCTTCGATAGTCGTAGCGTTCGATTTCGCAGCGACAACGGTAACCGATCCGGCGGCGACTCCGCTCTGCTGGTTTTTGAACCCTAGCGTGCCTTTACCTATGTCGATAACGGCTTTCTGGTTCTTTATCTATTTCTGTCCTATAATAATATTAAACCTTCTGATATCTATAATTCGGAACGTCGCTTCCGTAGTGCGACTAGCTAGGGTAGTCTTTAATAGTACATAATGCGTAACGCTCTCTGTATCTTGTCCGTTGTATGCCGAAATTCGCGTCGGCGACGCTAGCTCTACTAGATAACTGTATCCTTTTATTAGTTTCTAAACCAGTCGATAGTAGATCGCAGCTCCGATAAGGGCTCCTATGTCGATAAAAGCTCTTAGCTAAAGTGGTCTGCTTAAGCTATTAAGGGGGTAGACAGTAATTAGAAGGATAATAGCTGTTTCTGTGTTTACTTCTACCGCTGCTAAGAGCGGATCGCTGCAGCTGTTAATACTTCCTTCTTCTAGCAACGTAGTTCGTGTCGGTGCCCTATTGTCCCTGCTGGATAGGGGGCCTAGCCTCCTAGCTGGTCTTTTCCTAAGATCCTTAGTAGCACTCTACTGTCTACACTGTCTGCGTCGTTCGGAGCCGGCTCGATAGCTTGTATAGTCTTTCTCAGCGGCTGCTGCTTTATAGCCCGATACTCCTGCTTCTGCTTATCTGTAGCTTGGCATCTCGTAGCGATATAGCTAGGCTTTCTATACGCGTAGCAGGTAGGGACGAACGACGAACCCAGTAAATAAGATAGCTGCTACAGTGCTCTCCGGAAAGGAGCAGGGGGTCGTATTGTTAGCGTCGTCGACAGCTTCTGGTTCGATTCGCGCGATTTCGCGTAAGCGCTTAGGTTTCTAGCAGTGACTCTCGCTTAGTGCACGAAGCTTTCAAGTTCTTCGTCTTCTACTAACGCTATAGCTGTAGCCAGTTCAGGGTTTAGCTTCTGTCTTAACAAGTGCAGCTGCTTATCTTTAGACACTCTGGCTCTAATAGCATATTTTCTAAACATTCCGTACAACTCCTTAAACGTCTGCCGGTTCTGATTGATCTTATCTAGCTGTTTACAGGCTGTCTTCTTTCGGAAGGGATCTCCGAAGCGTTAGTTTAGCGCTTTAATCGCCTCTTCGGCAGTTACCTCTTCTAGGTCCGCTACTAACGAAAAAGCTTTACCTTCTAACCGCGACTCTAGGTAGGCTAGCCTGTCCTCTTTACTGTTTCTGGCATAGTCGCGGTCTATCTTGTTGTTTATGTTCTTCTTAAATACCTCCTAGTCTTTAGGTTCTCTGCCTCTAAACGTTAGTAGGTTAGGTAGTAACGTTATCGAGGTGCCCCCTTGACTGTAGGCTGCCGGTAACGCAGTCTCTGCTTGTTCTTCTCGTCGTAGTAGCGGCGCCGACGACGTTATTGCCACTTCCATTTTAGCTAACTGAGCCTTTATTGCCTTTGGTTGTGCTAGCCGATTCGGCGCTTGGTTTTATAGCACGTCGATGATAGTTTCTGCCGATTCCTTTTCGGCCCCTACTGCTTCGTTTTCCTCTCTTAGCTGTCTGTTCTCGTCTAGGGTTCTGTAAAACAGCATCTTAATAAGGTCTATGCCGTCGTAGACCTTCCCTACTCCGTTTTCGTTTACGTAACCTTTAAGTTCCTTAAGTGTGCAGTCGTAGATCTTCTTATATTCGGTTATTCGTTCCTTAATCTCTGCAGTCTCTTCTGCTGTAAAACCTTTAATAATAAACTTATTATTAATAACGCTAGAGCGCCTACTCGCTCTGTTAGTCTTTTCTCTTCTGCTTCTGCTTCGGCCTGTAACGCTGCTCTCTACCGTTAAGAAGCTCTCTATAGCGGTCTTACAGTGCTGGGGGTTGTTGGTTTGGTGTGTTGGTGCGCGTGCGTTATTCGGGTGTCCGGATTGTTTAACGGTCCCTTTTGCGCAGCGCGGAGTTAGTATAGTAAGAGAGTTCGAGATATTAGAATCCGGGCACGCAGATATAATTCAATACGGCCTTTTTAATAACTATATCTCGAACTAAGGAGGGAAAGGAATCTATGTAGTGGTAGGTAAGAGCTTTAGGGGTAGTGTGCCAAGGCCCGGCTCGGTCCGGAAGGGCCGAGCCGAAATTCTAAGAGTCTACCCTATTACTTAGTCCTACCCCTTTCTGCTGCTGCAACACTAGGTATTTCGTACGTTGTACACTGAATTTACATTTGTCAATGTCGAGGTACAAGCCAGCCTGTTGCAGTCGATCTAATATCTTCTTAACGTCCTGTACGTAATTTGCATAGGTGCCGTCCATAAATACTAGTATGTTATCGAGGTACGCTAAACAGATGTCGTCTAGTAACCCTTATAGGGACCTGTTAATGTACCTCTAGAAAGTTGCTAGTGCGTTAGCAAGGCTAAAGGGGGTAACAAGCTACTCGAAAAGACTATATCTTGTACAGAAGGCAGTTATCTATTTACGGCCTTCCTTAATCTGTATTTTGTAGAAAGCTAAGACTACGTTAAGCTTAGTAAACTACTTTGCCTTGCTCATCCGTCCGAGAGTCTCCTTAATAAGGGGCAGGGGGTACTAGTCCTTCTTAGTAATCGCGTTAATGCCTCTGTAGTCTACGCAAAAACGCAAACTGGCCTCGCCTTCTTTGTAGACAAACAACACTAGGGCTCCTGCAGATAAGGTACTTACGCAAATAAAACCTTTAGCAGGTAGGTCGTCCAGTGTCTTGCGCAGTACTAGGAGTTCTCTAGAGGACGTGCCGTACAGCAGGCCGTACAGCACTTCGGGCAGACTCCTATCTAGACAGGGCTCTAGCTAGATGTCGTAGTTAATTTCTTCTCCTTAGTGTAGGGGCAGTTTCGAGGCCGACTTTGGCTTGAAGAGGTCTAGGTATTCTGCGTAGTCCAATAGGAGCTTTGTATAGGAGTCCGTCGCCTTCTTAGGCGCCAATGCCTTCTTAATGTCTATAGTCGCAGTGTTGATTTCGGCTATAGCATTGCCGCCCTAAGGAACTCTCCCTTAGTCTCGGAGCCTCTGCTTCGTCGCTGCTAGGTACAGCCGTTCTCGTCTAACGTCTAGCTTGCCCTACTAGCGCTCTATCTATAGCTTCCCTAATATTAGGTTATACCCTAACTTGTCCTGTACGATATAGAGGTTCAAGTCCTACTCGTAGTGTCCTTGCATGTAAGGGCTTAAGAATCTTGGTTCAGAAACTTAAGGTTAGGTATCTATGTAAAGGAACTAATAGGCAGTTCCTTCGTCGTCTGCTGCTGTACAATTTGTACCTACGAAGCTAAGCTAGCAATTTCCCCCTATATAGGGGTACAAGGTTTATACTCTATATAGGGGATCGGGAGTTTCCCTCTATATAGTAGTACAGAGTTTTCCCTCTGTTTAGAGGGGCAGCAACTCCCCTCTGTATAGGGCTATAGGATTCTCCCTCTGTATAGGAGTAGGGTCGTGTTAGTAACTCCGCACAGAGGGTAGGGTTATGCTAGCGCTGCTAAGTTGCAGTCCTTAGGGCGATAGCTGGCTTAGGTCTAGGACCTAGGCTAGGTAGCGTCCCCTAACAATACCCTCCTCTCTTCTTATAGTGCTTCTTTCGTACGACGGCATGTCGTATACCCTTAGCTCTTAGGGTTCCTCTAGCGGGTAGCGCTTTCCCGTCTTCGCCTAGACACTTACTAGTCGACCTCCCTCTCCGCTGTTGCAACCTTGGACCTGTCCTCCTAGATCCTATTGCTAGGGCAGAGGAGGACTAGTAGGCAGGGAAGGCAGGTAGTACTAGATCGCTTCTACCTAGTCTTAACCGATTCCGTTTGCTACTTTAAGGATGCCGAGGCTAAGGCAGAGGAGGACCTACGAGTAGTTATAAAGGTGTAGGAGGTGCTCGGTCCTATATGTTCGTTTACCTCCTACCCTATAGCTCCTAGCTGTACGCTCTGTATCCTAACTGTACAGTCTGGCGCTAGCGGGTCGTCTGGCTCTGTCCCTGTTCCTTAGCCGTCGTCTAGAGTTTAGCTCCTAGGTAGATGTTCCTATCTCTGTCTAGTCGTCTAGAGGGCTGTCGCTTATCTAGGCACTAGGTTATAGTTGCCTTATTTGTCCCTTTTTACACAGTTGTAGCAGCTGCTCTGGTTGCTATTGCCTCGCATAGCAGGCAGCTACCCCCTAAATATTAAGACTCCTCCCTTCTCTTTCCCTTCCCTCCTTCTCTTCTATTCCCTGCCTGCTACCCCTCTACCTACGCCGTCTCCTACTACCGTCCACCGTCTACCGTCTACTGTCTAACGTCTACTACTAACGTCTACCGTCTACTATCTACTATTAATCTAGCTACTATTACTAGTTACTACTACTAGCTACTACTACTAGCTACTACTATTATGCTACGCACCCCGTCCGGCCGTTCCCGCTATAGTTCTCTTGTAGTTGCTAGCTCTTCGCTTATAGTTCCTAGCCCTTCTTCCGCCTGTCCGGCTAGTGTCCCTCTCTATTTTTACCTCTAGCGATAGAATGCCTAGCTCGACTACCAACTTCGCTTCTAGTTCGTACAGGTCCCTGTCTTCTGTATAGTTTAAGCTAACGTCTTAGATGCTATACTAATAAGCAGCAGGCCGCTGCTAAGCTACCCTTCTACGCCTTCTAGTGTAACCCTGCCTAGGTTACGCCTTAGCGGGTCGCTATAGCCTGCGCGTCGTACGTTAACGCTATACTTATTGCTACCTACAGCCAGCTCTATGCCGCCTGTCCTAACTCCCCCTAGGGCTCCTTTAGCCTATACCGCCTCCTGGGCTTCTAGGCTAGGATCTGCGCCTTGTGTAAGTAGAAGGATAGCTCCCTCTACTGCCCCTACTGCTGTCTAGAGGAGGCGTATAGGGGTAGGGGGGTGCCTCTGCTCCCCGGCGCTAGCCCGGGTAGGGGTCCTGCCGGCTAGGAGGTAGATGAAATTTCAGATAGGGAGTCGGCTACTCTAGTCCTAGGGGGTAGTAGCTAGTAAGCTACCCCCTAAGGTAGTATAAGAAATTTTTAGACGGTTTTGCTCTTATCCCCCTCTTATTTCTACCTACCTTACCTGTCTCCTAACTGTTCCCTTCCTCCTGCCCCTCTTCTATACAGTATAGTGTTAGCGGGGCCCGGTAGGGTCCTACGTCCTAATTCTCGATCCTTTAACAACCTAAGTTGCTAGCAGCTGCCCTGTGCCTAGGGTAGATTGTGCCCCTTTTCGCTGTATAGCGCAGTATTACTGTAACTGGGCAGGAGGATAGTTCTCCTCCTACCTGTCTAGCGCGGTTGTGTCCTATAGGGCCTCGTACGGTTCCTATATAGGCTCTGTTACAGTAACAGAAAGGGGTGGGACTAAGTAATAGGGTAGACCCTTGGAATTTCGGCTCGGCCCTTCCGGACTAAGCCGGGCCTTGGCACACTACCCCTAAAGCTCTTACCTACCACTACATAGATTCCTTTCCCTCCTTAGTTCGAGATATAGTTATTAAAAAGGCCGTATTGAATTATATCTGTATGCCTGGATTATTATATCTCGAACTTACTTACTACACCTACTCCGCGCTGCGCGAAAGGGACCGTTAAACTATCCGGACACCTGAATAACGCACGCGCACTACATACACCAAACCAACAACCCCTAGCACTGTAAGACAGCTATAGAAAGCTTCTTAACGGTAGAGAGCGGCGTTACTAGCCGCAGCGGAAAGAGAAAGACTAACAGACTGAGGGATAGGCGTACCAGCATCCTCGAAGATAGAATAGCTACTAAGGGCCTTATAGAAGAAGAGATAGATAAAGCGAAGAGGGGCATAGAGAGCTATACCAAACTGTACGTACGCGAGCCGGAGGAAATAGAAGAGTATCTAGCAGAAAATAGAGCTAAGAAGATGTTCGACATTATTACCTTCGTCGAGAAGAAGTTTTATAGGAACACGGAAGAAAACAGGAGACTAAGAGAAGAAATGGAAACGGCAATAGCCGAGAAGGAATTAGCAGAGACTATTATCGATATGTTAGAAAATCAAGCAGCGAATTGGCTAGCGCAACTAAAGGCAATAAAGGCCCAGCTAGCCAAACTGGACGTAGCAGCGACGTCGTTAGCGCCGCTACTACGCCGAGAAGAACAAGCAGAGATCGCGTTACCGGCGGCCTATAGTCAAGGTAGCACACCGATAAGGTCACTACCTGATCTACTAGCGTTTAGGGGAGGAGACCCTGAAGACTAGGAGGCATTTAAGAAGAAGATAAAGAATAAGACAGACTGCGACTATGCTGGAAGCAGTGCAGGAGATAGACTAGCCTACCTAGAATCGCGATTAGAAGGTAAAGCTTTTTCGCTAGTAGCAGACCTAGAAGAGGTAACCGCCGTAGAAGCGATTAAAGCACTGGATTAACGCTTCGGGGACCCCTTCTAAAAGAAGACAGCCTGTAAGCAACTGGACAAGATCAACTAGAACCGGCAGACGTTCGAGGAATTCTACAGACTGTTCCGGAAATGTGCAATTAGAGCTAGAGTGTTAGAAGATAAGCAGCTCTACCTACTATAGCAGAAGCTGAACCCTAAACTGGCCGCAGCTATAGCTTCCGTAGAAGACGAAGACCTTAAGAGCTTCGTGCACCGAGCGAGAGTTACTGCGAGAAACCTAAGCACTTACGCGAAGTCGCGTAAATTGATTTAGAAGCAGCTGGTGCCAATAACACGACCCCCTACACCTTTTAGGAGAACGCTGCAGCAGCTATCTTATTCGCCGCGTTCGTCGTTCGTCCCTACCTGCTACGCGTATAGAAAGCCTAGCTACATCGCTGTAAGATGCCAAGCATCGGATAAGCAGAAGCAGGAGTATTGTGTTACGAAGCAGCCGTAGCCGCAGCCGCCGAGAAAGACTATACAAGCTATCGAGCCAGCTCCGAACGACACCGACAGTATAGACGGTAGAGTGCTACTAAGAATCCTAGAAAAAGACTAGCTAGACGGATAGGCCCCCTATCTAGCAAGGACAATAGGGCACCGAGACGAACAACGTCGCTAGAAGAAGGAGGTATCAACAGCTGCAGCGATCCGCTCTTAGCGGCGGTGGAAGTGAATACGGAAACAGCTATTATCCTTCCGATTACTGTCCACCCCCTCGATAGCTTAAGCAGACCACTCCAGCTAAGAGCTTTTATTAACACAGGAGCCCTTATCGGCGCGGCGATCCACTATCGATTAGTTCAGAAGCTAATAAACGGGTATAGTTACCTAGTTGAACTAGCATTACCGACGAGAATTTCGGCGTACAACGGACAGGACACGGAAAGTGTTACGCACTATGTGCCACTAAGGACCACACTAGCTGGCCGCACTACGGAAGCTACGTTCCGAATTATAGACATCGGACGGTTCGACATTATTATAGGGCAGAAATGGATAAAGAACCAGAAAGCTGTTATTAACGTAGGTAAAGGCACGCTAGAGTTCAAAGACTAGCAGAGCAGAGTCGCCGCCGAATCGGTTACCGTCGTCGCTGCGAAATCGAACGCTACGACCATTGGTGCAGTCCCGAAGGATCGATCCGACCCTTAATACGCGATCGGAATAATAAGCTCGGAAGCCTTAACGACCCTCGCGAGGTCGCCGGACAATGAAATTTACGCTGTCTTGATAAAGGACATCGAGGACTACCAGAAGCAAAATAGCGGAAGAAGAAGTAGATCTGCTGGAGGTGTTACCGAAAGAACTCTATAGTTACACTAATGTGTTCTCGAAAGCAGACTCCAACCTACTGCCGCTCTACTAACCGGAATACGACAACAAGATCCGACTGAAAGAGGGAGCTACGCTGCTAAGAACCGAGCCCCTAAGACGATTGTCGCCGGCCGAGCTAGACAAGGTAGAAGTGTTTGTTCGAGAGAACCTTGCGAAGAAGTTTATTAAGCTAAGCTTAGCCGAATATACGTTACCGATTCTTTTCGTAAGGAAGCCCGGAGGTAGCCTCCGACTGTACGTAGACTACCGAGGCCTTAATAAGGTCACTAAGAGAGACGTGTATCCGCTGCCGCTAATAGACGAGACTATTTAACGAGTAGCTAAGGCTAAGTAGTTCAGCAAGCTGGATATCCGACAAGCGTTCTACCGACTAAGGAATAAGGAAGGGCAAACGGAAGACCTTACGACGTTTGCTACGCGTATAGGCAATTTCAAGTAGTTGATAGCGCCTTTTAGACTTTCTAACGCACTAGCAGTATAGCAACGCTTTATAAACTACATCTTTGTAGACATGCTAGAACGATTCGTGTCTATCTACTTGGACAGCATTCTTATCTACACTAATAGAACGAGAGAACAATATACGAACTAGATGAAGAGGGTGTTAAAGAGACTCCGCGAAGTCGGATGAAACGCGGACACGAAGAAGAGCGAGTTTTATTAGACCGAAGTCAAATATCTCGGTCTTATTGTCGGAAGAGAAGGAATTCGGATAGACCCCTCGAAAGTCGCCGCTATCGCGGAATAGAAGCAGCCGAGATCCGAAAACACTACGCAAAATAGAGCGTTTCTCGGATTCTGCAGCTACTATCGACGGTTTATTAAGGACTTTAGCAAGATAACGAGACCCCTAAACGAAGCACTAAAGAAGGAGGCCGCTAGCCTATAGAATAAAAGGTGCACGGAAGCCTTTAATTGGCTAAAAGAGGCAGTGGCCTTAGCGCTAGTGCCAGCACACTTCCGACCGGAAAAGATAATCTATATAGAAACGGACGCTTCCGACACAGTAATAGTAGGGGTCCTTTCTCAATACGCTAACGACGACGAGACCCTCCATCCGGTGGCTTTCTTTAGCAAGTCTATAAACGATGCTAAGCGGAACTACGCTATTTATAATAAAGAGCTGTTAGCTATTATTCAGGCTTTCGAGGAGTGGAAACCGGAGCTTATAGTAGGAAAAAGCACAGTCTAGGTCCTTACGGACGACCAGTCGCTTACCTACTTTATAAAGACGCAGAAGCTGTTACGTCGCTAGGCTCGGTAGGCCGCCTACTTATCCGGATTCTACTTTAAGATTACCTATCGACCCGGAGCTTAAAATGGAAAGGCCGACGCGTTAACGAGAAGAGAAGGAAAGACCAGCTGCGCGAAAGAAGATCTAAACATGTTCCAGAAGGTGTTAACCGAACGGATAGTAGACGCCTAGGTGTTAACAGAGGCAGGGATTAGCGCGATAGAACTACTAACCGAAGAAGAGACGCTCTACAAGACAGTGGAACGGCTTAATTAGCAGCAGAAGCTCGGCAGAACCGGCTTAGGGAAGTTGATCGTTCTGGAAGAACTAATTACAGAGGTTATCTAGCTGGTTTATAGCTTTAAAGACGTCGGCTACGCAGGCTCGAAAAAGACGATAGAAGCCGTAAGAACGACCTACTGGTTTCCGCGAATTTTCGAGCGGATCCACCGGTTTATCGCTAACTGTTACGGGTGCCGAGCCGCGAAGCTACGTTACAGCCTTCCGGCCGGTCTGCTAAAGCTACTTCCGATCCCTAAGAAACCGTAGCAGCACATTACAATGGATTTCGTAACCGGCCTGCCGGATTCCGATAGATATAACGCTACACTTAACGTAGTGGATCGACTAAGCAAGGAGCGCTATCTCATCTCCTGCCGAGCTAAGGATAAAGGAACTACAGTAGAAAAAACGGCGAGAATACTGATCTAGCACGTATAGAAGCACTATAGCCTGCCGGACACTATTACTACGGATAGGGGTCCTTAATTTACTGCTAATGTATAGAAAGCTATTAACCAAGCTCTCGGAATTCGTAGAAAGCTCAGCACGGCCGCTTACCCTTAAACCTACAGTCAGTCTAAAGTGGCTAATCGAGAGATGTAAAAATATCTACGAATCTTCTACGGTTATTATTAAGCTAAGTGGGTTAAGGTGTTGCCGATAGCCGAATTCGGCGCCAATTCAGCACGATCGGAAGCTACCTCGCTAGCGCCGTTCGAGATAACCTACAGTTATCTTCTAAGGATAATCTTTTAACCGCCGAACGAACCCAGCTCTTTAGAACCTTCTCCTGCTACCTCGTCGAAGAGAGTCGCCGCAGCCGCGGCAGAAGCGCTTAGATCTTAGATAGAAGAAGCGATCAAGGTAGCAAAGGAGGCGATAGAATCGACTTAGAAGAAGATAGTAACTCGAGCTAATAGAAAGCGGTTACTAATAGAATTCGAGGAGGGCCAAAAGGTATAGCTTAACACGCGGAACCTAAGGCTGAAAGGCAACGCCAAGCTCAACCCCCGCTACGTAGGTCCGTTTAAGATAATAGAAAAGAGGTCGCCGGTAACCTACCGGCTCCAGCTACCGAAATCGTTCCGGATCTACGATGTCTTTTATTCGGATCTACTAAGTTTAGACCCTAAAGACAGTCTTCCGGATTAGGGGTTTACTAAACCCCCGCCGGTCGAGATAGACAGTAAAGAAGAAGAATAGGAGGTAGAAGATGTAATAGATATAAGAAAGCTAAGAGGATCTATTAAAGCGAGGATCTTATAGAAAGGATAGCTAGAAGACTATAAATGGTATCCAGCCGAGAACCTCCGGAATTCGGCGGAGCTGCTAAGAGAGTTTTATGTCCGGAACCTAAGGAAGCCGAAGCCTAAGTAGCTCCGAAGTTGATTATTCTGGAAGAAGAAGAAAAACTGCGTCCGCTCTATTAGTGCAGAAGCCGATAAAGACGATCGTAGCAGTCGCTTCGCTAGAGTCTTCAACTTAGCTACTACCTACTACTGCCTCGGCAGGAAGCTCGCCGACGCCGTGCAGCGGCGTCGGCGCCGCCGGCCCTACGGTGTGTAAGGTCTTTGGTAGAGGAAGAAAAAGAAGAAGATAGCGCGCTGCAGATAAATCTATATAGACCTCTACAGCGGAGCACAGACCGGTTACGATGTAGCTTAGGTAACCGCTGGATCCGATCAGATAGCTCTTCCGATTAGATAGAGGCCAAGTAAAGACGTTAGATAGCGATAATGTAAGAAGAAAGAAGATAAAAAAAAAGGGCATAGCTTTAAAAAAAAAAAAGAAGAGGAGCAGATAAGTAAGCAGTCGAGGGCGACCGCTAGTAAGGGTGGGGGGTGGTGTTGCGGTAACAGAAAGGGGTAGGACTAAGTAATAGGGTAGACCCTTGGAATTTCGGCTTAGCCCTTCTAGACTAAGCCAGGCCTTAGTATACTACCCCTAAAGCTCTTATCTACTACTACATAGATTCCTTTCCCTCCTCAGTTCGAGATATAGTTATTAAAAAGGCTGTATTGAATTATATCTGCGTGCCCAGATTAGGCTCTGCCTACCCCCTCTATTTTACTAGGTACTCTGCCCCCTTCCGCTTCCTTCGGCTCTTAAGGATTTCTTCTACCTCGTACTCTTCTTAGCCTTTAGTAAGAATCGCTGGAGGGCGCGCGTCGTCTGTCGTCTAGTGCGGCAGGGGGTCCGTATATACTGGCTGTACGAGGTCTACGTAGAAGACTAGGTAAATCCCTAGGGGAGTGTTAAGTCGTACGGCATATGTCCCTACTAGTCGAACTACTGTAAACTTCCGGTTCTTCTAGTCCAGTTTCTTGCTTAGCCGGTCTGTACAGATGTTGCGCTAGTTTAGCTAGACCTTATCTCCTACCTCGTACCTTAGTGCAGCCTGTTGTCCCTTGTTGGCCTACTCTTCCGCATTCTGTTAGGCTATAGCTAGACTCGCTTTCGCCTATTAATAGACATTCGTAATCGTCTATAAGACGGCCTCTCCCTGCTAAATCGGGGATTATACAGGGCGTAGGGTGTTACTACTTAGGGTTAGGGGGAGCAGGGAGTAGTCGTATCTATAGGCTATAAATAAAGGGGACAATCCTGTAGCATTAGCTATACGGCTGTTAATAGCTAGCTCCGCTATAGGGAGAAGGCGGTTCCATTTTGTCTAATTATAGTCGACGTACGCTTAGAGGTACGCTTCCAACGTCGAATTGACCCTTTCCGTTGCGCCGTCCGTCTACAAGTGCTATGCAGTTAATAGGCGACGTTCTACGTTTAACAACTGGCAGACCCTTGCCTACAGCTAGCTCGTAAACTGTGTACCCTAGTCCGATACAATCAACCTAGGGAATCCGTACTTGCTAAACGTCGTCTGTATAAATATCTAAGCGGTGTCTTTAGCTGCAATAGAGTCTATCCCTTCTAGTATTACCCCCTTCGTTAGCTTGTCTGTAACTACTATAATGTTTCGCCGTCCGTCGCTCTTAGGGAGGTCTGTAACAAAGTCTACTGTTAGGTCTTGCTAGGGCTAGTCCAGTATTAGTAGGAGTTTTAGCAGCCTATGCTTTAGTTTACGCTAGGGTTTCGTCTGTCTGCAGACATCGCAGTTCCGTACAAACCTGCGGATGTCCCTTGCTATCGCCGGCTAGTAATAGTCCCTAGCGACAATGCTGTACGTCTCCTTGCGCCCTAGGTACCCGGTTGCTATAGAATTATGCGCCCGTTGTATTAAGCTCGTATAGAGCTTCTCGTCTGCTAGGACCTAAATCCGATTCCTAAACTTTAGGTTGTTCTCCTCGTCTACTAAGCACTCTGCTACCGACACCTTAAGGTAAAGCTCTGCTAGGAGCTTCCGCTGTCCCCCTTAGATCGCTGTACAGGCCCCTTAGTATACGTCGTCCTTTTCTACTGCCTCTTCCTATACCTGCAGTTAGGGTTCCTATATATATGTCACTGCTAGGCAGATAGTCCCTTCGCCTAGCTTCTCCTTAAACATCTGGAATGTCCGTAATTTCAGCCGGTCGTCCTTATACGTCGTTAGCATATCCTGATCCTGTCTAGAGAGTGCATCGGCCCTGCTGTTGTCCTTTCCCTTACGATACTGGAGTCTTATATTAAACTAGCTTAGGTACATCGCCTATCGTACGTGTCTTTTAGAAAGCTTCCGGGGTTACATAAAGTACTCTAGGTTTTTGTAGTTAGTTAGGGCGAGGAACTCGGGAACCGAGCGGAGTTCTCTATCCTACGCTTCGCAACACTGTACGACTGCTAGTAATTTATTGTTATAGATAGGGTAGTTGCACTTAGCTAGGGAGTTCTTCTTAAAGAAGTACGCGTATAGGTGCAGGAGTCCGTCTAAGCCTACCTGTAATAAGATACCTCCTATGCAGTACCCTAAGGAGTCGGTTTCCAGTATCGTCGTACGTTCTAGGTCGAAGGCGGCAAGCGTTGGTCCTGTAGTAAAGAGCTCCTTTAGCCTGTTAAAGCTCCTATTGCACCTATCTATCTACTTAAACTGCTTGTCCTTGTATGTTAGCTCGACTAGGGGACATACGATCTCCGAGTAGTTCTGTATAAACTAGCGGTGAAAGTTAGCAAACCTAAGGAATTCCTGTACGCCCTTAACACTTGTAGGCAGCCTCTATTGTTTAATAGCATCGATTCTTTTCCTGTCTATACTAATGCCTTTCCCTGCCTCGATAATAAAACCTAGGTATTTCGTATGCTGTACCCCGAACTTACATTTGTCGATGTCGAGGTACAAGCTAGCCTGTTGCAGTCTATCTAGTACCTTCTTAACGTCCTGTACATAGTCTGCGTAGGTGCCGTCTGTAAAAACCAGGGTGTCGTCGAGGTACGCCGAACAGATACCGTCTAGTAACCCTTATAGGGACCTGTTAATGTACCTCTAGAAGGTCGCCAGTACGTTAGCAAGGCTAAAGAGGGTAACAAGCTACTTAAAAAGAGTATATCTCGTACAGAAAGCAGTTATCGTGTTACAGCCTTCCTTAATAATCCGGGCACATAGATATGATTTAATACGGCCTTTTTGATAACTATATCTCGAACTGAGGAGGGAAAGGAGTCTATGTAGTGGTAGGTAAGAGCTTTAGGGGTAGTGTGCCAAGGCCCAGCTCGGTCCGAAAGGGCCGAGCCGAAATTCCGAGGGTCTACCCTATTACTTAGTCCCACCCCTTTCTGCTGTCGCAACACTACCCCCCTCCCTTACTAGCGGTCGACCTCGGCCGCTTACTTATCTGTCTGCCTCCTTTTTTTTTCGTTATTACCTCTTAGCTTTCTTCTATTTCGAAACTATTGCCTTTCTTTATCTTTCTTTTTCTTATATTATTACTATCTGATATCTTTACTAGGCGTCTATCTAATCGGAAGAGCTATCTAATCGGAGCTAGCGGTTACCTAAGCTGCGGCGTAGCCGGTCCGTGCTCTGCTGTAGAGGTCTATATAGCTCTATCCGCAGCTCGCTATCTTCTTCTTCTTTTTCTTCTCTACTATAGCCTTTGGCGCTACCGCGTAGCTGCTTTGATAGCTTCGGCTTTGTTCTTCGTCGTTATTATCCTTCTAGCTAAGTCGGCGGATAGCGGTAACAGAGAGCAAAGACGGTCACAAAGCGCGCCGACGCGGTAGCGCCGTCCTCGGCATTACTGCTATTATCCGCCAGTCCTGGCCAGCGGTAGTGGCGGTAGAGCCCAAGACACCGGCTAGCGGATTCTACGATCGTTTCTATCGGCTTCCGCGCCGATAGAGCGGACGCAGGTTTTCTTCTTCTTTATCGACTTTCGAGCTACTTAGGCCTCTGCTTTCTCGGATTTCGAGCGTAAAATTCTCTTAGCAGTTCCGCTGAATTTCGGAGATTCTCGACCGGATACTATTTATAGTCTTCTAGCTATCCTTTCTACGAGATCCTTGCTTCGACGGACCCTCTTATCTTTCTTATATCTACTACATCTTCCACCTCCTATTCTTCTTCTTTACCGTCTATCTCTACTACTAGGGGTTTATCGAAGCCTTGTTCCGGCAGTCCATTCTTAGGGTCCAGGCTTAGTAGATCCGAATGGAAAAAATTATAGATCCGGAACGCCTTAGGCAGCTAGAGCCGATAGGTTACCAGCGATCTCTTTTCCACTATTTTGAACGGACCTATATAGCGGGGGTTGAGCTTGGCGTTGCCATTTAGCCTTAGGTTCCGCGTATTGAGCTATACCTTCTAGCCTTCTTCGAATTCTATTAGTAACTGCTTTCTATTAGCTTAAGTTACTATCTTCTTCTAAGCCGATTCTATAGCCTCTTTCGCTACCTTAATCGCTTCTTCCATCTGAGATCGGAGAGCTTCTGCCGCAGCGGCGGAAGTAATAGTAGGAGGTTCTGAAGGGCTGGGTTCGTCCAGTAGTTGGAAGCTTATTCTCGGAAGATAACCGTAGGTTATCTCGAACGGCGCCAGCGAGGTAGCTTCCGATCGTGCTGAATTGGCGCAGAATTCGGCTATCGGCAACACCTTAACCCACTTAGCTTAATAATAACTGCAGAAGATTTGTAGATATTTCTCTATCTCGCGGTTAGCTACTTCTAACTAACTGTCGGTTTAAGGGTAAGCGACTGTGCTGAGCTTTCTACGAATTCCGAGAGCTTGGTTAATGGCCTTCTATACATTAGCGGTAAATTAAGGACTCCTATCCGTAGTGATAGTGTCTGGCAGGCTATAGTGCTTCCATATATACTAGATTAGCATTCTCGCTGTTTCTTCCGCTGTAGTTCCTTTATCCTTAGCTCGGTAGGAGATGAAATAGCGCTCCTTGCTTAGTCGATCTACTACGTTGAGCATAGCGTTATATCTATCAGAATCCGGCAGGCCGGTTACGAAATCTATCGTAATGTGCTGCTACGGTTTCTTAGGGATCGGATGTAGCTTTAGCAGACCGGCCGGAAGGCCGTAACGTAGCTTTGCGGCTCGGCATATGTAACAGTTAGCGATAAACCGGTGGATCCGCTCGAAAATTCGCGGAAACCAGTAGGTCGTTCTTACGGCTTCTATCGTCTTTTTCGAGCCTGCGTAGCCGACGTCTTTAAAGCTATAAACCAGCTAGATAACCTCTGTAATTAGTTCTTCCAGAACGATCAACTTCCCTAAGCCGGTTTTGCCGAGCTTCTGCTGCTAATTAAGCCGTTCCACTGTCTTGTAGAGCGTCTCTTCTTCGGTTAGTAGTTCTATCGCGCTGATCCCTGCCTCTCTTAACACCTCGGCGTCTACTATCCGTTCAGTTAACACCTTCTGGAACATGTTCGGATCTTCTTTCGCGCGGCTAGTCTTTCCTTCTCTTCTCGTCAGTGCATTAGCCTTTCCATTCTAAGCTCCAGGTCGGTAAGTAATCTTAAAGTCAAATCTAGACAAGTAGGCGGCCTACTAAGCTTGGCGCTGCGATAGCGTCTGCGTCTTTATAAAGTAGGTAAGTGACTGGTGATCCGTAAGGACCTAGACTGTGCTCTTTCTAGCTATAAGCTCCGGCTTCCACTCTTCAAATGCCTGTATGATAGCTAACAGTTCTTTATCGTAGATAGCGTAGTTCTGCTTAGCATTATTTATAGACTTGCTAAAGAAAGCCACCGGATGGAGGGTCTCGTCGTCGTTAGTGTATTAAGAAAGGACCCCTACTGTTACTGTATCGGAAGCGCCCGTTTCTATATAGATCGTCTTTTCCGGTCGGAAGTGTGCCAGTACTGGCGCTAAGGCCACCGCCTCCTTTAGCCGGTTAAAGGCTTCCGTACACCTCTTATTCTATAGGCCAGCGGCCTCTTTCTTTAGCGCTTCGTTTAGGGGTCTCGCTATCTTGCTAAAGTCCTTAATAAACCGTCGATAGTAGCTGCAGAATCTGAGAAACGCTCTGATTTGCGTAGTGTTTCCGGATCTCGGCTGCTTCCATTCCGCGACGGCGGCGACTTTCGATAGGTCTATCCGAATTCCTTCTCTTCCGACGATAAGACCGAGATATTTAACTTCGGTCTGGTAGAACTCGCTCTTCCTCGTGTCTGCGTTTAAGCCAACCTCGCAGAGCCTAGTTAACACTTTCTCGATATAGTCTGTATGTTGCTCTCTCGTTCCTTCGGTGTAAATAAGGATGTCGTCTAAGTAGATAGATACGAACCGTTCCAGCATGTCTATAAAGGTGTAGTTTATAAAGCGTTGCTATACTGCCAGCACGTTAGTAAGTCCGAAAGGTATTACTAACTACTTGAAATTGCCTATACGCATAGCGAACGTTGTAAGATCTTCGGTTTGTCCTTCTTCGTTTCTTAGTCGATAGAAAGCTTAGCGAATATCCAACTTGCTGAACTACTTAGCCTTAGCTACTCGTTAAATAGTCTCGTCTATTAGCGGCAGCGGATACACGTCTCTCTTAGTAACCTTATTAAGGCCTCGGTAGTCTACGCACAGTCGGAGGCTATCTCCGGGCTTCCTTACGAAAAGAATCGGTAACGCATATTCGGCTAAGCTTAGCTTAATAAACTTCTTCGCTAGATTCTCTCGAACAAACACTTCTACCTAGTCTAGCTCGGCCGGCGACAATCGTCTTAGGGGCTCGGTTCTTAGCAGCGTAGCTCCCTCTTTTAGTCGGATCTTATTGTCGTGTTGAGATTAGAGTTAGCCTTTAAGAACACGTTAGCGTAGCTGTAGAGTTCCTTTGGCAACACCTCTAGTAGATCTACTTCTTCTTCCGCTATTATCTCCCAGTAGTCTTTAATGTCTTTTATCGAGATAGCGTAAATCTTATTGTCCGGCGACCTCGCGAGGGTCGTTAAAGCCTCTGAGCTTATTATTCTGATCGTGTTTAGAGGGTCGGACCGGTCCCTCGGAACCGGTTCGGTAGTCGTAACGTTCGGTTCCGCGGCGACGAGGTAGCCGATTTGGCGGCGACTCCACTCTGCTGGTCTTTAAACCCTAGCGTGCCTTCGCCTACGTCGACGACGGCTTTCTGGTTCTTTATCTATTTCTGTCCTATAATAATGTCAAACCTTCCGATATCTATAATTCGGAACGTCGCTTCCGTAGTGCGACTAGCTAGGGTAGTCTTTAATAGCACATAATGCGTAACACTCTCAGTGTCTTGTCCGTTGTATGCCGAAATTCTCGTCGGCGACGCTAGCTTAACCGGATAACCATATCCTTTTATTAGTTTCTAAACCAGTCGATAGTGGATCGCAGCTCCGATAAGGGCTCCTATGTCGATAAAAGCTCTTAGCTAAAGTGGTCTGCTTAAGCTATCGAGGGGGTTGACAGTAATTAGAAGGATAATAGCTGTTTCCGTGCTCACTTCCATCGCCGCTAAGAGCGGATCGCTACAACTATTAATACTTCTATATTCCGGTAGCGCGGATCGCTCTCGTGCCCTTTAGTCTATGCTGGATAGGGGGCCTATCCGTCCAGCTAGTCTTTTCCTAGGATTCGCAGTAGCACTCCACTATCCGCACTGTCGGTGTCGTTCGGAGCCGGCTCTATAGCTTGGATAGCCTTTCTTAGCTGCTGCTTCGTAGCTCAATACTCCTGCTTCTGCTTATCCGTCGCTTGGCATCTCGTAGCGATGTAGCTAGGCTTTCTATATGCGTAGCGGGTGGGGACGAACGACGAACGCAGCGAATACGACAGCTGCTAAGGTACTCTCCTGAAAGGTGCAGGAGGTCTCGTTGTCTGCGTTATCGACGGCTTCTGGTTCAATTCGCGCAACTTCGCGTAAGCGCTTAGGTTTCTAGCAGTAACTCTCGCTTGGTGCACGAAGCTTTTAAGTTCTTTGTCTTCTACCGACGCTATAGCTGCGGCCAATTCAGGGTTCAGCTTCTGCCTTAATAGGTAGAGCTGCTTATCTTCTAACACCCTGGCTCTAATAGCATATTTTCGGAACAGTCCGTAAAATTCCTTAAACGTCTGCCGGTTCTGGTTAATCTTATCCAGTTGCTTACAGACTGTCTTCTTTTGGAAGGGGTCTCCGAAGCGTTGGTCTAGCGCTTTAATCGCTTCTTCGGCAGTTACCTCTTCTAGGTCTGCTACTAACGAAAAAGCTTTACCCTCTAGTCGCGATTCCAGGTATGCCAGCCTGTCCTCTTTACTGTTTCCGGCATAGTCGCGGTCTATCTTGTTCTTTATCTTCTTCTTAAATGCCTCCTAGTCTTTAGGGTCTCCGCCTCTAAACGCTAGTAGATCTGGTAGTAACGTTATTAGGGTGCCGCCTTGACTATAGGCCGCCAGTAAGGCGGTCTCTGCTTGTTCTTCTCATTGTAGTGGCGCTGACGACATCGCTGCTTCTATCTTAGCTAACTGAGCCTTCATCGCCTTTAGTTGTATTGAAATCAGCATTCTCGCCGTCTCTTCTGTAGTAGTTCCTTTATCCTTTGCTTAGCAGGGGATAAAGTAGCGTTCTTTGCTTAGTCGATCTACTACGTTAAGCGTAGCATTATATCTATTAGAATCCGGCAGGCCGGTTACGAAATCTATCGTAATATGCTGCTACAGTTTCTTAGAGATTAGAAGTAGCTTTAATAAACCGGCCGGAAGGCCGTAACAAGGTTTCGCAGCTCGACATACGTAACAGTTGGCGATAAATTAGTGGATCCGCTCGAAGATTCGCGGAGACCAGTAGATCGTCCTTACGGCTTCTATTGTCTTCTTTAAGCTAGCGTAACCAATATCCTTAGGATTATAGACTAACTGGATAACCTCTGTAATGAGTTCTTCTGGAACTATTAGCTTCCCTAAGCCTGTTTTGCCGAGTTTCTGCTGCTAATTAAGCCGTTCCACTTTCTCGTAGAGCGTCTCTTCCTTAGTCGGCGGTTCTATCGCGCAGATCCCTACTTCTTTTAATCACTCGGCGTCTACTATCTGCTTAGTTAACACCTTCTGGAACATGTTCGGATCTTCTTTCGCGCGGCTAGTCTTCCCTTCTCTTCTCGCTATCGCATCGGCCTTTCTATTTTAAGCTCCGGGTTAATAGGTAATCTTAAAGTCGAACCCTAATAAGTAGGCGGCCTACCGAGCTTGGCAGCGCGATAGCTTCTGCGTCTTTATAAAATAGGTCAGTAACTGATAGTCCGTAAGGACCTAGACTGTACTCTTTCTGGCTATAAGCTCCAGCTTCCACTCCTCGAAAGCCTGGATAATAGCTAACAGTTCTTTGTCGTAGATAGCGTAGTTCTACTTAGCCTCGTTTATAGACTTGCTAAAGAAAGCTACTGGATAGAGGGTCTCGTCAGCGTTATTATACTAAGAAAGGACCCCTGCGGCTACTGTATCGGATGCGTCTGTCTTAAGATAGATCGTCTTTTCCGGTCGGAAGTGCGCCAGCACTAGCGCCGAGGCTACTGCTTCTTTTAGCTAGTTAAAAGCCTCTATAAATTTCTCGTTCTATAGGCTGGCGGCCTCCTTCTTTAATGCCTTATTTAGGGGTCTTGCTATCTTGCTAAAGTCCTTAATAAATCGCCGATAGTAGCTGCAGAATCTAAGAAACGCTCTAATTTGGGTAGTGTTTCCGGATTTCGGCTGCTTCCACTCTGCGACAGCGGCAGCCTTTAAGGGGTCTTTCCGAATTCCTTCTCTTCTAACGATAAGGCTGAGATATTTAACTTCGGTTTAATAGAATTCGCTCTTCTTTGTATCTGCGTTCAATCCAACCTCGCAGAGCCTAGTTAGCACTCTCTCGATATAGTCCGTGTGCTGCTCTCTAGTTCTATTAGTATAGATAAGAATGTCGGCCAATGTTACGGTCAATAGATATAAAACGGAAAACACGGTTAACAGATGTAAAACGGAAAACAACAGCATCCAGGACCCAACCAGAACTATTAAGATTTACAGACTACAGGCCAACAATTACTGGATAGAAGAAGACTCTAAGAGAGTGAAAGGCGAATTATCTTACGATGCAAACACTCCTGGCTCAGTTCTAGAACCTTTGGAAAAAGCGGGTCTAGGAAATAAATTTGTTTACAGAACAAAGAAACAGAGTTTAATAAGAAAGTTACTAGCAAACGCGCAAACAACTAGCTAGGGCAGGGGGATATAAGAACCTGCTGCCGCCCCCCTAATCTTTCTCTTCTTCTTGTTTATAGCTCGTCTTGTGTATCTAATTCAACTTTTATACTCTAGACTTTAGCTCTTCCTTCTAACACTCAGTTTTTACACTCCTTACTTCAGACTTTAGCTCCCCTTTCTATACTAACTTTTATATCCCCTCCTTTAGACTTTGTTTCTTCCAGCCCCTCCTACTTACTTCGACTTTTATATTAACCCCTTCCAACTACTTAGCTCCCCCCTTAACATTACGAGCTATTAACTAAACACCAGACTATTAACATAGTCTTCTACACCCTACGAGAAGAGGTCCCCTTTAAGGAATACTTATAACTGGACCTATTGGCAGAAGGAATTATTAACCTAATAAACAACGATCCTAACCTTGCCCTCCGAGTCTTCTTTACAGTAACGAACATCGTCCGTACAGGCATTAAACAAGTGAAGGAACTTAACCAACGCATTAATAGCCTAGAAGCAATGCTATTAGATAGCAAGGATTAGGTACAAGAGATAGAACGAAAGATTGCTAATCTTACAATTAAGAAAGCTTAGACATAAGGACAATTGCAGGAAGCTCTAAACCTAAGGACACAGAACACTACTAGAGAACCTACTAGCAAGAGAGTAGCTGACCTAGAAGTATTTTACAGAGACAAGGACAAGTTTAATGAATTTCGACTACGATTGTTAATCAAACTCTTAGCTAACGCGGACTACTTCCTAAACGAACAACAGAAGGTCTCGTACGCGTTCTTCCTCCTTGCTGGCAAGGCACTGCAACAGGTCTTATACTGGTTTGACCTAGAGACACTATAAGTTACTTGTCTAGACGTTACTACCTTGCTTACTGCTCTCGACTTAGCCTTTAGTAACCTATACCGCAAGTCTATAGCCTAGTAGCTGATCCGAACCCTTAAGCAAACTAACAAGCTATTCTCTAACTACTACGCACAATTCTTACGGGAAATCGGATACTGCGAATACGACACAGAAGCCTAAAATTTGGCTTTAGTTGCTAGCCTAAGCACTGAACTTCTTACTAAACTGGAGGACTAAGAGCACGAATCTTTGTTATTTTACGAACTGGTTACCCTCTGCTAACGCCTCGACAGTCGTCGAAACCTGTTCTTAAGCATTATTAAGGCATGCGGCAACCTACTTAATAACCGTACGAGCTAGCGTCTAGTTACGACTCTTCCTACCTTTACCTAAAACCAACCTAATCCTCCCTTAGCCCTACGACTTCCTCCTGTTAACGGCGAACCTATAGACCTTAGTTTCGCTAAGCTTTAAGACGGTCGACTTACACAAGAAGAAAAGCAGCGTCGCCGCAACCAACGTCTCTGTATGTACTCTAGGGAGCCAAACTACATTGTAATTAACTGCCTAACTCTAGTTAATCGCTGCAACAAGGCAGGCACCTCTCTCGGATTCTCTGCAGCCGCCCTAGCACTAAAGGACAACAGCAAGGACTAGGGAAACGCTTAGGCCTGTTAACAAGACGTCTAACAGGCAAGCATTTAGATCGACATTGTGCAATCTCTTCTTCTACAGTGCAATTCTATACTAAGGCAGAGGATAAGTTCATTTGTCCTCCCTTTGTAGTTACAGCAAATATCTATACTAAGAAGAATTCTACACACTTAGTACTTACGATAATCGACTGCGGCGCAACTGGCAAGAGTTTTATTAACCCTAGACTTGTTAACTCCTTAGGAATCCCTACTTAGAACTTAAAATACCCTAGACCCTTAAAGATGTTTAACGGTAGCGAGGCCTCCGTAGGAGGTATAACTTAGATTGCCTACGTTAAACTTCAACTTAGGAACAACTACGAAGAACACCTCTCTTGCTTTGTTATACCTCTGCCTAACTAGAAAATGATCCTAGGACTGCCTTAGCTAAAGCTCTACAACCTACAGATTAACTAGGACACAGGAAGCCTCGATATAAACTTAGAACATTGCCGAAACTATTGCTACACTTTAAATTAGCTTACTCCTGCGAACAGCACAAAAGACTCGATCATCTAAGTATCTATAGCTGCTTTCTATACAGCTGCAAAGGAAAAAGGAGCTCAAATCTTTGCTGCGTTAATAGAAGACATTAAGAAAGCCCTTACTAAGTTTAACGAAAACCGAGAAGCTACTAACCTAGAGACAAAAGTACTAACAGAATACTACAATTTCCTCAGTATATAGTTAGTTAAAGAAGCTGACAAGCTGCCTCCTTACCGCCCCTACGACTATAAGATTAAACTGGAAGAGGGCTAGTTACCCCCTTTTGGACCTCTCTATTAAATATCCCGCGAAGAACTCCAAGTCCTGTAAAAGTTCCTATAACAAAACCTTTAGAAAGGCTTTATTCGATCTAGTCGCTCCCCTACCGCCAGCCCTGTTATGTTTGTTAAGAAACCCGGCGGAGGGCTACGTTTCTGTGTTAACTACTGCAACCTTAACGCTCTCTCTAAGAAGAACCGTTATCCGATCCCTCTGATCTAAGAAACACTAGAACGACTCTCGAAAGCAGAATAGTTTACTAAGCTTAATGTAATTGCGGCCTTTAACAAGATTCGGATAGCCAAAGGACAAGAGTAGTTAACAGCCTTTAGAACCCGGTACGGCCTGTTTAAATCCCTAGTAATGCCCTTTAGAATGTTCAATGCACCTAGCACTTTTTAAGAATACATAAACGACATACTAAGAGAGTACTTAGACCCATTCGTTACCGCTTATATTAACGACATCCTAGTCTATAGCACAACGCTAGAAGAACATTAGAAACACGTCCGAAAGGTACTAGCAAAACTGGAAGAAGCAGCCTTGCATCTAGACATTAATAAGTGCGAATTTTACTAACAAGAAGTTCAGTTCCTTAGGCTTATTATCTTAGACAAAGGCATCTATATAGACCTAGCAAAGATTCAAGCAATCCTAGACTGGAAGATCCCAAAGACTGTTAAAGAAGTGCAAGTCTTCCTTAGGTTTGCCAACTTCTACTATCGTTTTATTTAGGGCTTTAGCTTAATAGTAAAGCTACTAACTGCGCTAACAGAGAAGGAGGCTAAGTTTGACTGGACTAACTCCTGCTAATACGCATTTGACCTCCTACGGCAAGGATTTACTAGAGACCCAATCTTTTAACACTTTAACTTTAAAGAGCAAAATCCTTAATTGCAGACAAGCCCGCTAGAGCAAATTTCTCTTAAGGTTTAACTTTGTTATTCAATACTCGCCTAGATTACTTAATTCCAGGGCTAATAACCTTACCTAGATGCCTGGAATCTATCTAATAGACAGAAGAGAAGCCTAGGCAATGTGTAGCTAAACTATCCTAAAGGCTTACAACCTAAGCAAAGACCTAAAGACCTACTTAAGGGAAGGTACACTATCAATCGCTGCATCTTTTGCCCTATGCCTTGTACCTGCCTTCCTAGAGGATAACGATTCAGAAAGCGAACGAGACAACGAAACTACCGACACCGAAGACTCTGAAATTAAAGGCTCTGTTACCTCCGACAACGAACCGAACGATAAAGAATTGACTAAAGAAGCAAACTACCCTAGAGAACTGCTCCCAATAAGTAGAGAAGCTTACGAATTAGACGAACAGGCTTAAGGACTAATCCAAGCCCTTAAAATAGGTCAGCGTACCTTCCCTGGTTTTTCTCTCTTAGAATGCGAACTTAGGGATAGACTAGTTTACTTCTAATCTCGTCTTTTTGTTCCTAAAGGTGCAGACGATTCGATACGACCCTACATCCTTAGGACAGTCTACAACTTAGCAGTAGGAGGCTACCTAGGACGATCGAAGCTTTACAAGCTTACCTCCTGCTACTACTAGTAGCTGTTAGTATAGAAGCACGTCCGCAGATATAGAAACAACTGTCCAATCTGCAAGGTAGCTAAACACGACCGACAACGTCTATACGGATTGCTAAAGCCTTTCCTGGCCCCTAAACACCCTTAGAAACACATTATAATAGACTTTGTTACCTGTCTCCCTTAAGGAACTACTTAGGCAGGCGTTAAGGCAAAGAACGTCTTTGTAGTAGTGGATCGGCACTCCAAGGACCGCTTTATAATACCCTGCTAGAGCATAACTTCCAAAGAAACCGCTCGACTCTTTTACGAATACGTCTGGCGCTACGTAGGCCTTCTGGACAGCATTACCTCTAACAAAGGCTCTCAGTTTACTACCAAGTTCTGGAAACGCCTTTGCAAGCTTCTAAATATTAACTACTATATATTAACGTCCTACTACCTAGAAACAGATAGACAAACAGAGATTGCGAATGCCCTGTTCGAACAGACGCTACGTTGCTTTATCGATTACTACTAGAAGGACTGGCCAAAACACATCCCGATAGTGGAATTTCTAGCTCGTAACTAGGAGTTCGAGACAACAGGACACTCCCCCGCTTACACAACTAGAGGCTACTACCCCTGAACAGGAATGGAACCTTAAGACCTACTACTGCGACCCAACGACCTAGACGAAGTTAATGCAGACGAATAGGCAACGCACCTCTCCTAAATCTATTAGGAAGTCTAAGAAGAGATAACTTACGCCTAGGCTATCTACGAAGAATAAGCCAACCGAAAACGACAACCAGCTCCAGACTATTAAGTAGGAGACAGAGTGTACCTAGACTCTAAGAACATTGTTATAGGAAGACCTTCTCGCAAACTTAATTAGAAAAAACTAGGCCCCTTCCCTATTATAGAGAAGATTAGCTTGTACGTATACTGCCTCCAACTGCCAGAAGACTAGGAAATCTACGACGTCTTCCATCCTGTTCGACTAAGACCTAAAGATGGAGATCCCTTCCTAATCCAATTGCAAGACAAAGAACGAACCCGTATTCTCTCTGTAGAAGACGACGACGAAGACGAAGAAGGAGAATACTACGTACGCAAATTTACAGACTGTTAAGTGATTAATGGACAGACAAAGTACAAAGCTTAATAGCAAAGTGTAAGGGCTTAAGAATCTTGGTCTAGAAACTTAAGGTTAGGTATCTATATAAAGGAACTAATAGGCAGTTCCTTCGTCGTCTGCTGCTGTACAATTTGTACCTACGAAGCCCAGCTAGCAATTTCCCTCTATATAGGGGTATAAGGTTTATACTTTGTATAGAGGATCGGGAGTTTCCCTCTATATAGTAGTGCAGAGTTTTCCCTCTGTTTAGAGGGGCGGCAACTCCCCTCTATATAGGGCTATAGGATTCTCCCTCTATACAGGAGTAGGGTCGTATCGGTAACTCTGAACAGAGGGTAGGGTCGTGCTGGCACCGCTAAGTCGCAGTCCTTAGGGCAACGGCTAGCTTAGGTCTAGGACCTAGGCTAGGCAGCGTCCCCTAACAATACCCCCCTCGCTTCTTACAGTGCTTCTTTCGTACGACGGTGTGTCGTACACCCTTAGCTCTTAGGGCTCCTTTAGCAGGCAGCGCTTTCCCGTCTTCGCCTAGGCACTTGCTAGTCGACCTCCCTCTCTGTTGTTACAACCTTAGACCTGTCCTCCTAGCTTCTATTGCTAGGGCAGAGGAGGACCTATAGGCAGGGAAGGCAGGTAGTGCTAGATCGCTTCTACCTAGTCTTAACCGATTCCGTTTGCTACTTTAAGGATGCCGAGGCTAAGGCGGAGGAGGACCTGCGAGCAGTTATAAAGGTGCAAGAGGTGCTCGGTCCTGTCTGTTTGTTTACCTCCTACCCTACAGCCGCTAGCCGTACACTCTGCGTCTTAACTGTACAGTCTGGCGCCGGCGGGTCGTCTAGCTCTGTCCCTGTACCTTAGCCGTTGTCCGAAGTTTAGCTCCTAGGTAGATGTTCCTGCCTCTGTCTAGTCGTCTAGAGGGCCGTCGCTCGTCTAGGCACTAGGTCGTAGTTGCCTCGTTTGTCCCTTTTTACACAGTTGTAGCAGCTGCTCTAGTTGCTATTGCCTTATATAGCAGGCAGCTACCTCCTAAATATTAAGCCTCCTCCCTTCTCTTTCCCTTCCCTCCTTCTCTTCTATTCCCTGCCTGCCACCCCTCTACCTACGCCGTCCCCTACTACTGTCCACTGTCTACCGTTAATCTAGCTACTACTACTAGTTACTACTACTAGCTACTACTACTAGCTACTACTATTATGCTACGCACCCTGTCCGGCCGTTCCTGCTGTAGTTCTCTCGTAGTTGCTAGCTCTTCTCTTGTAGTTCCTAGTCCTTCTGCCGCCTGTCTAGCTAGTGTCCCCCCCTATTTTTATCTCTAGCAATAGAATGCCTAGCTCGACTAGCAACCTCGCTTCCAGTTCGTACAGGTCCCTGTCTTCCGTATAGTTTAAGCTAACGTCTTAGATGCTACACTAATAAGCAGTAGGACGCTGCTAAGCTACCCTTCTACGCCTTCTAGTGTAACCCTGCCTAGGTTACGCCTTAGCAGGTCGCTATAGCCTGCGCGTTGTACGTTAACGCTATGCTTATTGCTACCTGTAGCTAGCTCTATGCCGCCTATCCTAACTCCCCCTAGGGCTCCTTTAGCCTATACCGCCTCCCGGGCTTCTAGGCTAGGGTCTGCGCCTCGTATAAGTAGAAGGATAGCTCCCTCTACTGCCCCTACTACTGTCTAGAGGAGGTGCGTAGGGGTAGGGGGGTGCCTCTGCTCCCCGGCACTAGCCTAGGTAGGGGTCCTGCTAGCCGGGAGGTAGTTAAGATTTTAAATAGGGAGTCGGCCGCCCTAGTCCTAGGGGGTAGTAGCTAGTAAGCTACCCCCTAAGCTAGTAAGCTATCCCCTAAGGTAGTGTAAGAAATTTTTAGACGGTTTTGCTCTTATCCCTCTCTTATTTCTACCTATCTTACCTGTCTCTTAACTATTCCCTTCCTCCTGCCCCTCTTCCGTATAGTATAGTGTTAGTAGGGCCTGGTAGGGTCCTACGTCCTAATTCTCGATCCTTCGACAACCTAAGTTGCTAGCAGCTGCCCTGTGCCTAGGGTAGATCGTGCCCCTTTTCGCTATATAGCGCAGTATTACTGTAACTAGGCAGGAGGATGGTCCTCCTCCTACCTGTCCAGCGCAGTTGTGTCCTGCAGGGCCTCGTACAGTTCCTATATAGGCCCTGCCTACCCCCTCTATTTTACTGGGTACTCTGCCCCCTTCCGCTTCCTTTGGCTCTTAAGGATTTCTTCTACCTCGTACTCTTCTTAGCCTTTGGTAAGGATCGCTAGGGGGCGCGCGTCGTCTGTCGTCTGGTGCGGTAGGGGGTCTGTATATGCTGGCCGTACAAGGTCTATATAGAAGACTAGGTAAATCCCTAGGGGAGTGTTAAGTTATACAGTGTATGTCCTAATTGGTCGAACTACTGTAAACTTCCAGTTTTTCCAGTCTAGTTTCTTGCTCGGCCGGTCTGTACGGATGTTGCGCTAGTTTAGCTAGACCTTATCTCCTACCTCGTACCTTAGTGCAGCCTATCGTCCCTTGTTAGCCTGCTCTTCCGTATTCTGTTAGGCTATAGCTAGACTCGCTTTCGCCTATTAATAGGCATTCGTAATCGTCCGTACAATGGCCTCTCCCTACTAAATCGGGGATCGTACAGGGCGTAGGGTGTTACTACTTAGGGTCGGGGGGAGCAGGGAGTAGTCGTATCTATAGGCTATAAAGAAGGGGGACAATCCTATAGCATTAGCCGTATAGCTATTAATAGCTAGCTCTGCTATAGGAAGAAGGCGGTTCCAGTTTGTCTAGTTATAGTCGACGTACACTTAGAGGTACGCTTCTAACGTCGAATTAACCCTTTCCGTCGCGCCCTCCGTCTATAGGTACTATGCAGTTAATATGCGACGTTCTACGTTTAACAACTAGCAGACCCTTGCCTAGAGCTGGCTCGTAAACTGTGTACCCCGGTTTGATACAATTAACCTAGGGAATCCGTACTTGCTAAACGTCGTCTGTATAAATGCCTAAGCAGTGTCTTTAGCTGCAATAGAGTCTATCCCTTCTAATATTACCCCCTTCGTTAGCTTGTCCGTAACTACTATAATGTTTCGCCGTCCGCCGCTCTTAGGGAGGTCTGTAATAAAGTCTACTATTAGGTCTTACTAGGGCCGGTCCGGTATTGGTAGGGGTTTCAGCAGCCTATGCTTTAGTTTACGCTAGGGTTTCGTCTGTCTACAGATATCACAGTTCTGTATAAACCTGCGGATGTCCCTTGCTATCGCCGGCTAGTAATAGTCCCTAGCGACGATGCTGTACGTCTCCTCGCACCCTGGGTACCCGGTTGCTATAGAATTCTGCGCCTGTTGTATAAAGCTCGTATAGAGCTTCTCGTCTGCCAGGACCTAAATCTGATTCTTAAACTTTAGGTTGTTCTCCTCGTCTACTAAGCACTCTGCTGCCGACACTTTAATATAAAGCTCTGCTAGGAGCTTCCGCTGTCCCCCTTAGATCCCTGTATAGGCCCCTCGGTATACGTCGTCCTTTTCCACTGCCTCTTCCTATACCTGCAGTTAGGGTTCCTATATATATGTCGCTGCTAGGCGAATAGTCCCTTCGCCTAGCTCCTCCTTAAACATCTGGAATGTCTGTAATTTTAGCCGGTCGTCCTCGTACGTTGTTAGTATGTCCTAATCCTGTCTGGAGAGTGCATCGGCCCTGCTGTTGTCCTTTCCCTTGCAATACTAGAGTCTTATATTAAACTGGCTTAGGTACATTGCCTATCGTACGTGTCTTTTAGAAAGCTTCTGGGGTTGTGTAAAGTACTCTAGGTTCTTGTAGTCGGTTAGGGCGAGGAACTTAGGAACTAAGCGGAGTTCTCTATCCTATGCTTCGCAACACTGTACGACTGCTAGTAATTCCTTGTTATAGATAGGGTAGTTGCACTTAGCTAGGGAGTTCTTCTTAGAGAAGTACGCGTATAGGTGCAGGAGTCCGTTCGAGCCTACCTGTAACAAGATACCTCCTATGCAGTATGTTGCAGCAGCAGAAAGGGGTAGGACTAAGTAATAGGGTAGACCCTTGGAATTTCGGCTCGGCTCTTCTGGACCGAGCCGGACCTTGGCACACTACACCTAAAGCTCTTACCTACTACTATATAGATTCCTTTCCCTCCTTAGTTCGAGATATAGTTATTAAAAAGGCTGTATTAAATTACATCTGCGTGCCCGGATTATTATATCTCGAACTCACTTACTACATTAGCTCCGCGCGGCGCGAAAGGGACCGTTGAACTATCCGGACACCCGAATAACGCACGCGCACTACACATACTAAACCAACAACCCCCTAGCACTGTAAGAAAGCTATAGAGAGCTTCTTAACGGTAGAGAGCGGCGTTATAGGCCGAAGCAGAAGCAGAAGAGAAAAGACTAATAGAGCGAGTAGGCGCTCCAGTGTTATTGATAGTGAGTTTATTATTAGAGGTTTTACAGCAGAAGAGACTGCAGAGATTAAAGAACGAATGACCGAATACAAGAAGATCTACGACTGCACACTCGAGGAACTGGAAGATTACGTAAACGAGAACTAAGTAGGGAAGGTCTACGACAGTATAGACCTTATTAAGAAGCTGTCTTACAGAACCCTTAAAGAAAAGAGGCAGTTAAGAGAGGAAAACGAAGTGGGAAGAGCTAAGAAGGAATCGGCAGAGACTATTATCGAGGTGTTAGAAAACCAAGAAGCAAACCGACTAGCACAACGAAAGGCGATAAAGGCTCAGTTAGCTGAGATGGAAGCAGCGATGTCGTCGGCGCTACTACAACGAGAAGAACAAGCAGAGACCGCCTTACCGCCGGCCTATAGTTAAGGCGGCACCCTAATAACGTTACTACCGGATCTACCGGCGTTTAGAGGCAGAGACCCTGAAGACTAGGAGGCATTTAAGAAGAAGATAAAGAACAAGATAGACCACGACTATGCCAGAAACAGTAAAGAGGACAGGCTGGTATACCTAGAATCGCGACTAGAGGGTAAAGCTTTTTCGTTAGTAGCAGACCTAGAAGAGGTAACCGCCGAAGAAGCGATTAAAGCGCTAGACCAACGCTTCGGAGACCCCTTCTGAAAGAAGACAGCCCGTAAGCAACTGGATAAGATCAACCAGAACCGGCAGACGTTTAAGGAATTTTACGGACTGTTCCGAAAATATGCTATTAGAGCCAGGGTGTTAGAGGATAAGCAGCTCTACCTATTAAGGCAGAAGCTGAACCCTGAACTGGCTGCAGCTATAGCGTCGGTAGAAGACGAAGAACTTGAAAGCTTCGTACACTAAGCGAGAGTTACTGCTAGAAACCTAAGCGCTTACGCGAAATTGCGCGAATCGAACTAGAAGCCGTCGATAACGCAGACAATACGACCTCCTGCACCTTTTAGGAGAGCACCTTAGCAGCCGTCTTATTCGCTACGTTCGTCGTTCGTCCCTACCTGCTACGCGTATAGAAAGCCTGGCTACATCGCTACGAGATGCCAAGCTACGGATAAGCAGAACTAGGAGTATCGTGTTACGAAGCAGCAGCAGCTGCAGAGAAAGACTATCTAAGCCATCGAGCCGGCTCCGAACGACACCGACAGTGTAGATAGTAGAGTGCCTCTGCGAATCCTAGGAAAAGACTAGCTAGACGGATAGGCCTCCTATCCAGCATAGACAATAGGGCACCGACAAGAACTACGTCGCCAGAAGAAGGAAGTATTAACAGCTACAGCGATCCGCTCTTAGCGGCAGTGGAAGTAAACACGGAAACAGCTATTATCCTTCCGATTACTGTCCACCCCCTCGATAGCTTAAGCATACTACTTTAGCTAAGAGCTTTTATTAACATAGGAGCCCTTATCGGAGCCGCGATCCACTATCGATTGGTTTAGAAACTAATAAAAGGATATAGTTACCCAGTGGAGCTACCGTCGCCGACACGGATTTCGGCATACAACAGACAAGACACAGAGAGTGTTACGCATAATATGCCATTAAAGACTACCCTGGCCAGTCGCACTACGAAGCGACGTTCCGAATTATAGATATCGGAAGGTTTAACATTATTATAGAACAGAAATAGATAAAGAACTAGAAAGCCGTTATTCAAGTAGGTAAAGGCACACTCGGATTCAAAACCCTGCAGAGTGGCGTCGCCGCTGTCAACCCGATCGCCGTCGTCGCCGCGAAACCGAACGCTACGACTATCGAAGAGGTTCCGATAGATCGGCCCGACCCTCTAGACACGATCGGAATAATAAGCTCGGAAGCTTTAACGACCCTCGCGAGGTTGCTAGACAATACGATTTACGCTATCTTAATAAAGGACATCGAAGACTACTAGAAGATAGTAGCGGAAGAAGAAGTAGATCCACTAGAGATGTTGCTAAAGGAACTCTACAGCTACGCTAACGTGTTCTTAAAGGCTGACTCTAATCTCCTGCCGCTCTACCGACCGGAATATAACAACAAGATCTAGTTAAAAGAAGGAGCCGCGTTGCCGAGAACCGAGCCCCTAAGACGATTGTCGCCGGCCGAGCTAGACTAGGTAGAAGTGTTTGTTCGAGAGAATCTGGCGAAGAAGTTTATTACGCCGAGCTTAGCCGAGTATACGTCGCTAATTCTTTATATGCGGAAACCCGGAGGTAGCCTCCGACTGTACGTAGATTACAGAGGCCTTAATAAGGTTACTAAGAGAGACGTGTATCCGCTGCCTCTAATCGATAAGACTATACAGAGGGTGGCGAAGGCTAAGTAGTTTAGCAAGCTGGATATTCGCTAAGCTTTCTATCGACTAAGAAACGAAAAAGGACAAACCGAAGATCTTACGACGTTCGCTACGCATATAGGCAATTTCAAGTAGTTGGTAATGCCTTTCGGACTTACCAACGCGCCGGCAGTGTAGCAACGCTTTATAAACCACACCTTTATAGACATGCTAGAACGGTTCGTATCTATCTACTTAGACGACATCCTTATTTATACTAAAGGAACGAGAGAGCAATACACGGACTACATCGAGAAAGTGTTAACTAGGCTCCGCAAGGTTAGCTTAAACGCAGACACGAAGAAGAGCGAGTTCTACTAGACCAAAGTCAAATATCTTAGTCTTATCGTCAGAAGAGAAGGAATTCGGATAGACCTATCGAAAGTCGCCGCTGTCGCAGAATAGAAGCAGCCGAAATCCGGAAACACTACGCAAATCAGAGCGTTTCTCAGATTGTGCAGCTATTATCGGCAGTTTATTAAGGACTTTAGCAAGATAGCGAGACCCCTAAACGAAGCACTAAAGAAAGAGGCCGCTGGCCTATAGAATAAGAAGTGCACGGAACCCTTTAAATAGCTGAAAGAGGCGGTAGCCTTAGCGCCAGTGCTGGCACACTTCCGACCGGAAAAGACGATCTACGTAGAAACGGACGCTTCCGACACAGTAACAGCAGAGGTTCTTTCTTAATACACTAACGACGACGAGACCCTCTATCTAGTAGCTTTCTTTAGTAAGTCTATAAATAAGGCTAAGCGGAACTACGCTTTTTATAATAAAGAGCTGTTAGCTATTATTACGCTTTCGAGGAGTGGAAACCGGAGCTTCTAGCAGGAAAAAGCACAGTCTAGGTCTATACGGACCACCAGTCGCTCACCTACTTCATAAAGACGCAGAAGCTGTTACGTCGCTAGGCTCGGTAGGCCGCCTACTTATCCGGATTCGACTTTAAGATCACCTATCGACCTAGAGCTCAAAAGAGAAAGGCCGACGCGTTAACGAGAAGAGAAGGAAAGACTAGCCGCGCAAAAGAAGATCCGAACATGTTCCAGAAGGTGTTAACCGAACGGATAGTAGACGCCGAGGTATTAAGAGAGGCAGGTATCAGCGCGATAGAACCACCGACCGAAGAAGAGACGCACTACGAGAGAGTAGAACGGCTTAATTAGCAGCAGAAGCTCGGCGAAACCGGCTTAGGGAAGTAAATCGTTCTGGAAGAACTGATTACAGAGGTTATCCAGCTAGTTTATAGCTCTAAAGACGTCGGCTACGCAGGCTCGAAAAAGACGATAGAGGCCATAAGGACGACCTACTAGTTTCCGCGAATTTTCGAGCGGATCTACCGGTTTATCGCTAACTGTTACGTGTGCCGAGCCGCGAAGCTACGTTACAGCCTTCCAGCCGGTCTGCTAAAGCCACTTCCGATCCCTAAGAAACTGTAGCAGCACATTACGATGGATTTCGTAACTGGCCTGCCGGATTCCGATAGATATAACGCCACGCTTAACGTAGTAGATCGACTAAGCAAGGAGCGCTATTTCATCCCCTGCCGAGCTAAGGATAAAGGAACTACAGCAGAAGAAACGGCGAGAATGCTGATCTAGCACGTATAGAAGCACTATAGCCTGCCGGACACTATTACTACGGATAGGGGTCCTCAATTTACTGCTAATGTATAGAAAGCTATTAAGCAAGCTCTCAGAATTCGTAGAAAGCTCAGCACGGCCGCTTACCCTTAAACCGACGGTTAGTCTAAAGTAGCTAACCGAGAGATAGAAAGATATCTACGAATCTTCTGCAGTTATTATTAAGCAGAGTAGGTTAAGGTGTTGCCGATAGCCGAATTCTGCGCCAATTCAGCACGATTAGAAGCTACCTTACTAGCGCTGTTCGAGGTAACGCATAGTTATCCTCCGAGAATAAGCTTCTAACTACCGAACGAACCTAGCTCTTTAGAACCATCTACCGCTACCTTGTCGAAGAGAGTCGCCGCGGCCGCGGCAGAAGCGCTTAGATCTCAGATAGAAGAAGCAATCAAGGTAGCGAGGGAGGCGATAGCATCGGCTTAGAAGAAGATAGTAACTCGAGCTAATAGAAAGCGGTTACGAATAGAATTCGAAGAAGGCCAAAAGGTATAGCTTAATATACAGAACCTAAGGCTAAAAGGCAACGCCAAGCCTAACCCCTGCTACGTAGGTCCGTTTAAGATAGTGGAACAGAGGTCGCCTGTGACTTATCGGCTCCAACTACCTAAATCGTTCTGAATCTACGATGTCTTCTATTCGGACCTGCTAAGTTTGGACCCTAAAGACAGCCTTCCGGAACAAGGGTTTGCCGAACCCCTACTAATCGAGATAGACAGTAAAGAAGAAGAATAGGAGGTAGAAGATGTAATAGATATAAGAAAGCTAAGAGAATCTATCGAAGCGAGGATCTTATAGAAAGGATAGCCGGAAGACTATAAATAGTATCCGGCTGAGAACCTCCGGAATTCGGCGGAGCTACTAAGAGATTTTTATGTCCGGAACCTGAAGAAGCCGAAGCCTAAGTGGCTCCGAAGTTGATTATTCCGGAAGAGGAAGAAAAACCGCGTCTGCTCTATTAGTGCAGAAGCCGATAAAGACGATCGTAGCAGTCGCTTCGCCAGAGTCTTCGACTCGGCCACTACCTACTACCGCCTTAGCAGGAAGCTCGCCGACACCGTGCAGCAGCGTCGGCGCCGCCAGCCCTACAGTGTGTAAGGTCTTTAGTAGAGAAAGAAGAAGAAGAAGATAGCGAGCTACAGATAAATCTATATAGACCTCTGTAGTAGAGCACAGACCGGTTACGCCGCAGCTTAGGTAACCGCCGGATCCGATCAGATAGCTCTTCCGATTAGATAGACGCCAAGTGAAGACGTCAGAAGGCAACGATATAAGAAGAAAGAAGATGAAAAAAGGGGATAGTTTCGAAATAGAAGAAAGCGAAGAAATAGCGACGGAATCAAAAAAAAAAGAGACAGATAGATAAGTAAGCGGTCGAGGTCGACCGCTGGTAAGGGAGGGGGGTGGTGTTGCGGCGGCAGAAAGGGGTGGGACTAAGTAATAGGGTAGACCCTTAGAATTTCGGCTCGGCCCTTCTGGACTAAGCCGGGCCTTAGCACACTACCCCTAAAGCTCTTACCTACTACTACATAGATTCCTTTCCCTCCTCAGTTCGAGATATAGTTATTAAAAAGGCCGTATTAAATTATATCTGCGTACCTGGATTACAGTACCCTAAGGAATCGGTTTCCAGTATCGTCGTATGTTCTAGGTCGAAGGCGGCAAGCGTTAGTCCTATAGTAAAGAGCTCCTTTAGTCTGTTAAAGCTCTTATTGCACTTATACGTCTACTTAAACTGCTTGTCCTTGTATATTAGCTCGACTAGGGGACGTACGATCTCCGAGTAGTTCCGTATAAACTAGCAGTAAAAGTTGGCAAACCTAAGGAATTCCTGTACGTCCTTAATACTTGTAGGCAGCTTCTATTATTTAATAGCATCGATCTTTTTCCTATCTATGCTAATGCCTTTTCCTGCCTCGATAATAAACCCTAGGTATTTCGTACGCTGTACCCTAAACTTACATTTGTTAATGTCGAGGTACAAGCTAGCCTGTTGCAGTCGATCCAGTACCTTCTTAACGTCCTGTACATAGTCTGCGTAGGTGCCGTCTGTAAAAACCAGGGTATCGTCGAGGTACGCTAAACAGATGTCGTCTAGTAACCCTTGCAGGGACCTGTTAATGTACCTCTATAAAGTCGCCGGTGCATTGGCAAGGCCAAAGGGGGTAACGGGCTACTTAAAAAGACTATATCTCGTACAGAATACAGTTATCTATTTACAGCCTTCCTTAATCCGTATCTTGTAGAAGGCCGAGACTACGTTAAGCTTAGTAAACTACTTTGCTTTGCTAATCTGTCTAAGAGTCTCCTTAATAAGAGGTAGGGGGTACCAGTCCTTCTTGGTAATCGCGTTAATGCCTCTGTAGTCTACGCAGAAACGCAAGCTGGCCTTGCCCTCCTTGTAGACAAATAGCACTAGGGCTCCTGCGGACGAGGTACTTGCGTAAATGAAACCTTTAGCAAGTAGGTCGTCCAGTGTCCTGCGCAGTACTAGGAGTTCTCTAGAGGATATACTGTACAGTAGGCCGTACAGTACTTCAGGCAGACTCCTATCTAGACGGGGCTCTAGCTAGATGTTATAGTCAATTCCTTCTTCTCGGTATAGGGGCAGTTTTAAGGCCGACTTTGGCTCGAAGAGGTCCAGGTATTCTGCGTACTCTGCTAGGAGCTTTATATAGGGGTCCGTCGTTCTCTTAGGCGCTAATGCCTTCTTAATGTCCGCAGTCGCAGTGTTGATCTCGGCCTTAGCATTGCTGCCCTACAGAACCCTCCCTTAGTCTTAGAGCCTCTGCTTCGTCGCTGCCAGGTACAGCCGTCCCTGTCTAACGTCTAGCTTGCCCTGCTAGTGCTCTATCTATAGCTTCCCTAGTATTAGGTTATACCCCAACTTGTCCTGTACGACATAGAGGTATAAGTCCTGCTTATAGTGTCCCTACAGCTCTATCGTTACTCTTACTATGTAGGTAATGTCCGGTCCTCGCCCAGTAATGCCTAGCATATGTACAGGTACAGTAGGGGTCGTCTTAATATAGTGTCTCTATACGAAGTCTTTACTAATTACTCCGTACACTAAACATCCTGTATTAATTAGTGTCCGCGCCGTAGCGGTCCTGTTTAGTATAGGTCGTATAATAAACGGCGTAGTCGTTATATAGTTGCTCTTAAAAGATAGCTAAGTGGTACTTTAATTTGGCAATCTATCTCGTATACGCCTCTAGCAGAGCCTTCGCTTAGAGGCTACTCTTTTCCTAACTCGTCGTTATCCAAAAGGGACTCCTAATTCTCTTGTTAGGGCGCCGCAGTTGCTACCCTTACAGTAGTCGGCCGTCCCCTAGGTCTCTCTGCTAGCAAAAGCCTGCAATTCTGTACAGTGTAGCCTATCTTGCTATACCTATAGCAGCTCCCTTCTGCTCTTCTCTTGTGTAGGGTAGCTATGTCTACCTACTGTGCCCTTTTAGCAGCAGCCCTTAGCCGTACAGTAACGGCTGCCGCTACTCTTGTCGTCGTTAGTTCCTAGTCTATAGCGTCTGTCTGCCGCTAAAGGGGTTGTCGCATCTCGTAGGCGCAGCTTATCTGTCCGAGCCTACACTGCTAGTCGTCGACTATCCTAAGGAGGTTACAGAATTCCTCGTATATAGCTAGTCGTATTACGCCTACTAGTCCTGTTAGAATCTCTTTACAGAGGCCTACTTCTAAGGAGGTAATTTTTATCCTGTCCTCCTATTAGAGTCCTCCTGCCTCTGCTAGAGTCTGGTCGTATTCCGTAAGGAACTCTTGTGCAGTCTTGCGTCCTTGCTTTATTGTATTAACCTGTAGGAGTGCTCGGCTCTCGCAGTCTAGGTCCTTATAGCTCTTGTTAAGAGCTGCCTAGAGCATCGTCGTCGTAGCTATTGCTAGGTTAGCAATAGCCGTCTCGTAGTACAGCAGAATCCGTGCTGCCGCCCTGCCCTTTAACCTCCTAAAGAGGTACACTACCTTGTCCAGCTTAGTTAGGTATGCTCCTAAGTCGACTAGAAGCTTAGAGTGCATCTAGGCAGCCTAGGAGGGGTACTCGGCCGGAGCTTTACTATCGTAGGTAGTAACGTTAGGGAGTTTGCTCTTAGAGGCCTAGGTGTAGGCTATCGTGTTCGTCGTCGTCGTCGTAGGGGTCGGATCGCAATCGGACGCCCTAAGCTGTCGTAGCTCCTGTTCCCGTTGGGAAATTATCGCGGCCTAGTAGCCTACTTGCTGTTCGAGCTGCCTCTTGTGTTCTAGCAGCTCCTTGTACGCGGTGCATCTGATCCTGCATAGCTGTAGGATCTATAGGGATGTCGCTGTCTATCTTCGTTGTATTACTGCAGTTACTAACAGTAAGATCAGTTCCTAATGTAAGGGCTTAAGAATTTTAGTCTAGAAACTTAAGGTTAGGTATCTATATAAAGGAACTAATAGGTAGGTCCTTCGTCGTCTGCTGCTGTACAATTTGTACCTATGAAGCCAAGCTAGCAATTTCCCTCGATGTAAGGGTGCAAGGTTTACACTCTGTACAAAGAATCGGGAGTTTCCCTCTGTATAGTAGTACAGAGTTTTCTCTCTGTTTAGAGAGGCGGCAACTCCCCTCTGTATAGGGCTATAGGATTCTCCCTCTATATAGGAGTAGGGTCGTGTCGGTAACTCTGTATAGAGGGTAGGGTCGTGCTAGCGCCGCTAAGTCGCAGTCCTTAGGGCGACAGCTAGCTTAGGTCCAGGACCTAGGCTAGGCGGCGTCCCCTAACACAAAGCTACGAAGACTGGGACACTACTTGGGAACCCCTTAGAAACATTATCTTCGACAAGGACAAGATTGAAGCCTTCTACTGTCAAAACCTCTTAGACTCCAGAAACTACTGCCTGGCAACCCAGTACAGCTAAAGAGAACTAGATTCTGCTTACTAATAAAATATTAACCGTAACATTAGGCCTGCTCCTAGGAATAAGCAGACTCACCCCTAGTATCTCAAACTACTAAGGCTTCGTAGGAACTCCGCTATATTAAGGGGGGCTACTGTTACAGTTAACAGATGTAAAACGGAAAATACAGTTAACAGATGTAAAACGGAAAACAACAGCATCCAGGACCCAACTAGAACTATTAAGATCTACAGACTATAGGCTAACAACCACTAGATAGAAGAAGACTCTAAGAGAGTGAAAGGCGAATTATCTTACGATGCAAACACTCCTAGCTCAGTTCTAGAACCTTTGGAAAAAGCGGGTCTAGGGAATGAATTTGTTTACAGAACAAAGAAACGGAGTTTAATAAGAAAGTTACTAGCAAACGCGCAAACAACCAGCTAGGGCAGGGGGATATAAGAACCTGCTGCCGCCTACCTAATCTTTCTCTTCTTCTTGTTTATAGCTCATCTTGTGCATCCAATTCAGCTTTTATACTCCAGACTTTAGCCCTTCCTTCTAACACTTAGTTTTTACACTCCTTACTTTAGACTTTAGCTCCCCTTTCTACATTAACTTTTACATCCCCTCCTTTAGACTTTGTTTCTCCCAGCCCCTCCTACTTACTTCGACTTTTACATAAACCATTTCCGACTACTTAGCTCCCCCCTTAACATCTAAGTAGATAGACACGAATCGTTCCAGCATATCTATAAAGGTGTAATTTATAAACGCTGCTACACCGCCGGCGCGTTAGTAAGTCCGAAAGGCATTACTAACTACTTAAAATTGCCTATACGCGTAGCGAATGTCGTAAGATCTTCCCTTTGTCCTTCTTCGTTCCTTAGTTAGTAGAACGCTTAGCGAATATCCAGCTTGCTAAACCACTTAGCTTTGGCTACTCGCTATATAGTCTTATCGATTAGCGGCAGCGGATATACATCTCTCTTAGTGACCTTATTAAGGCCTCGGTAGTCTACGCACAGTCGGAGACCACCTCCGGGTTTCTGTACGAAAAGAATTGGTAACGTATACTCGGCAGAGCTTAGCGTAATAAACTTCTTCGCTAGGTTTTCTCGAACAAACACCTCTACTTAGTCTAGCTCGGCCAGCGATAGTCGTCTTAGGGGTTCAGTTCTCGGCAGCGTAGCTCCTTCTTTTAGCCAGATCTTGTTGTCGTATTTAGGTCGGTAGAGCAGCAGGAGGTTGGAGTCGGCTTTTAAGAACACGTTAGTGTATCTATAGACTTCTTTCGGTAACACCTCTAACGGGTCTACTTCTTCTTCTGCTACTATCTTTTAGTAGTCTTTAATGTCTTTTATCGAGATAGTATAGATCTTATTCTCCGGCGACCTCGCGAGGGTCGTTCAGGCTTCCGAGCTTATTATTCCGATTGTGTCTAGAGGGTCGGACCGATCGATCGGAACCGCTCTGGTAGTTCTAACGTCCGGTTCTGCGACGACGGCAGTAACCGATTCGGCAGCGACGACGCCACTCTGCTAGGGTTTGAATCCAAGTGTGCCTTTATCTACATTAATAATGGCTTTCTGGTTCTTTATCTATTTCTGCCCTATAATAATGTTAAACCTTCCGATATCTATAATTCGGAATGTCGCTTCTATAGTGCGACCAGCTAGGGTAGTTCTTAATAGCATATAGTGCGTAACACTCTTAGTGTCTTGTCCGTTATATACCGAAATTCGCGTTAGCGACGCTAGCTCTACAGGATAACTGTATCCTTTTATCAGTTTCTGAACCAATCGATAGTGGATCGCCGCTCTAATAAGCGCTCCTGTGTCGATAAAGGCTCTTAACTAAAGTAGGCTGTACGAGCTATTAAGGGGGTAGACAGTAATTAGAAGGATTATAGCAGTTTCCGTATTTACCTCTACCGCTGCTAAGAGCGGGTCGTTACAACTGCTAATGCTCCCTTCTTCTAGTAATACGGATCGCGTCAGTGCCCTATTGTCTATACTAGTCCGGGCACGCAGATATAATTCAATACAGCCTTTTTAACAACTATATCTCGAACTAAAGAAGAAAAGGAACTTATGCAGCAATAGGTAAGGGCTTTAGGGGTAGTGTGCCAAGGCCCGGCTCGGTCCGGAAGGGCCGAGCCGAAATTCCAAGGGTCTACCCTATCACTTAGTCCTACCTCTTTCTGCTGCTGTAACACTACCCCCCTCCCTCGCTAGCGGTCGACCTCGACTGCTTACTTATCCTGCCCTTGTCTTTTTTTTAAATTCGCTTTTCTTCTTTATTTTCCGCTTCTGCCTTATCCTCTTTTTCTTTTGTCTAACTTAGTGCTCCTTCTAAGGAAAACCCTTTTTGAAACTGACGTTACCTCTTTGACTTCCTTATCTCGAAAACATCCTCTTTTTCTATCTTCCTTCTTACATTGTCGATATCTGATGTCTTTTACTTAGCGTCTATCTAATCGATAAGTTATCTGATCTAAGCTGGCAGCTATCTGAGCTGCAGCGTAGCTGGCCTATACGCCGCTGTAGAGGTCTATATAGATCTATCCGCGGCTCGCTATCTCTTCTTCTTTTTCTTCTCTACTATAGCCTTAGGCGCTACTGCGAGGCTGCTTTAATAGCGTCGGCTTCGTTCTTCGCTATCGTTATTCTTCTAGCCAAGCCGGCAGATAGTGGTAACAGAGAGCAAAGACTGTTACAAAGCGCGCCGACAGTGGCGCCGTCTTCGGCCTTATAGCTATTATCCGACCGGCCTTGCCGGTCGGCGGTAGTAGTGGTAGAGCTAAAGACTCCAGCTAAGCGATCTCTACGATCGTTTCTACTAGCTCCTCCGCCGATAGAGCGGACGTAGCTTTTCTTCTTCTTCTGGAACTATTAACTTCGGAGCCACTTAGGCTTCGGCTTCCTTAGGTTCCGGACGTAAAACTCTCTTAGCAGCTCCGCCGAATTCTGGAGGTTCTTGGCCGGATACCATTTATAGTCTTCCGGCTATCCTTTCTATAAGATCCTTGCTTCGATAGATCCCGTTAGCTTTCTTATATCTATTACATCCTCTACCTCCTGTTCTTCTTCTTTACCGTCTATCTCGACTAGCAGGGGTTTAGCAAACCCCTAATCCGGAAGCCTATCTTAAGGGTCCAAACTTAGCAGATCCGAATAAAAGACGTCGTAGATCCGGAACGATTTTGGTAGCTGGAGCCGATAAGTTACTAGCGACCTCTTTTCTACTATCTTGAACGGACCCGCGTAGCGAGGGTTGAGCTTGGCGTTGCCTTTTAGCCTTAGGTTCTGCGTGTTAAGCTATACCTTTTAACCTTCTTCGAATTCTATTAGCGACTGCTTCCTATTAGCTTAAGTTACTATCTTTTACTAAGCCGATTCTATTGCCTCTTTCGCTACCTTAATCGCTTCTTCTATCTAAGATCGGAGAGCTTCTGCCGCAGCGGCGGCAACCCTCTTTAACGAAGTGGTGGTAGAAGGTTCCGAAGGGCTGGGTTCGTCCAGCAGTTGAAAGCTTATTCTTAGAAGATAACTATAGGTTATCTCAAACGGCGCCAGCGAGGTAGCTTCTAATCGTGCTAAAGTGGTGCAGAATTCAGCTATCGGCAACACCTTGACCTACTCTCCTTTATAGTAACTACAGAAGACTCGTAGATATTTTTCTATTTTACGATTAGCTACTTCGGACTGGCCGTCGGTCTAAGGGTAAGCGGCTGTGCTAAGCTTTCCGCAGATTCCGAGGACTTGGTTAATGGCCTTCTATACATTAGCAGTAAATTGAGGACCCCTATCCGTAGTAATAGTGTCTAGTAGGCTATAGTGCTTCTATACGTCTTGGATTAACATTCTCGCTGTTTCTTCTACAGTAGTTCCTTCGTCCTTCGCTTAGCAGGGGATAAAGTAGCGTTCTTTGCTTAGTCGGTCTACTACATTAAGCGTAGCATTATATCTATCGGAATCCGGCAGGCCGGTTACGAAATCTATTGTAATGTGCTGCTACGGTTTCTTAGGGATTGGAAGTGGCTTTAACAGACCGGCCGGAAGGCCGTAACGTAGCTTCGCAGCTCGACAGACGTAACAGTTAGCGATAAACCGGTGGATCTGCTCGAAGATCCGCGGAAACTAGTAGATCGTCCTTCCGGCTTCTATCGTCTTCTTTAAGCTAGCGTAACTAACATTCTTAGAACTGTGGACTAACTAGATAACCTCTGTAATTAGCTCTTCCGGAACTATTAGCTTCCCTAAGCCAGTCTTACCAGGCTTCTGCTGCTGATTAAGCCGTTCTACCTTTTCGTAGAGCTTCTCTTCCTTAGTTAGCGGCTCTATCGCGCAGATCCCTACTTCTTTTAACACCTCGGCGTCTACAATCCGTTCGGTCAACACCTCTATCGACCGGAATACGATAACAAGATTAGACTAAAAGAGGGAGCTACACTGCCGAGAACCGAACCCCTAAGGCGATTATCTCCGGCCGAGCTAGACTAAGTTGAAGTGTTTATTCGAGAAAACCTAGTAAAGAAGTTTGATACGCTAATCTCTGCTGAGTATGCATTGCTGATCCTTTTCGTACAGAAACCTAGAGGCGGCCTCCGGCTGTACGTAGATTACCGAAGCCTTAATAAGGTTACAAAGAGAGATGTATATCCGCTGCCGCTAATCGATAAGACTATACAACAGGTAGCGAAAGCTAAGTGGTTTAGCAAGCTAGACATTTGCTAAGCGTTCTACTAACTAAGGAACAAGGAAGGACAGACAGAAGACCTTACGACGTTCGCTACGCGCATAGGCAACCTTAAGTAGCTAGTTATGCCTTTTGGACTTACCAACGCGCTAGCTATATAGCAGCATTTTATAAATTCTACCTTTATAGACATGCTAGAGCATTTTGTATCTATTTACTTAGACGATATCCTTATCTACACCGATAGGACGAGAGAGCAATATACAGACTACATCGCGAGAGTACTAACTAGGTGTTGCAGCGGCAGAAAGGAGTGGGACTAAGTAATAGGGTGGACCCTTAGGATTTCGGCTCAGCCCTTCCGGACTAAGCCGGGCCTTAGCACACGACTCCTAAAGCTCTTACCCACTACTACATAGATTCCTTTCCCTCCTTAGTTCGAGATATAGTTATCAGAAAGGCTGTATTAAATTATATCTGCGTGCCCGGATTATTATATCTTAAACTCACTCACTATACCAACTCCGCGCTGCGCGAAAGGGACCGTTAAACTATCCGGACACCCGAATAACGCACGCGCACTACACACACCAAGCCAACAACCCCCCCCCCCCCCCCCCCCCCCCCCCAGCACCGTAAGACAGCTATAGAGAGCTTCGTAACGGTAGAGAGCAGCGTTACAGGCCGAAGCAGAAGCAGAAGAGAAAAGACTAACAGAGCGAGTAGGCGCTCCAGCGTTATTAATAATAAGTTTACTATTAGAGGTTTTACAGCGGAAGAGACCGCAGAGATTAAGGAATAAATAACCGAATATAGGAAGATCCACGACTGCACACTCGAGGAACTTAAAGATTATATAAACGAGAACGGAGTAGGGAAGGTCTACGACGGTATAGACCTTATTAAGACGCTGTTTTACAGAACCCTGGACGAGAAGAGGCAGTTAAGAGAGGAAAACGAAGCAGTAAGGGCTGAAAAGGAATTGGCAGAAACTATTATCGACGTGCTAGAAAACCAAGCGGCGAATTGACTAGCACAATTGAAGGCAATAAAGGCTCAGTTAGCTGAGATCGAGGCAGCGATGTCGTCGGCGCTGCTACTACATCGAGAAGAACAAGCAGAGACCGCCTTACCGGCGGCCTACAGTTAAGGCGACATCTCGACGACGTTACTACCTAACCTACTAGCGTTTAGGGGCGGAGACCCTATGGACTAGGAGGCGTTTAAGAAGAAGATAAAGAACAAGATAGATCGCGACTATGCCGGAAACAGTGCAGGAGATAGATTAGCATACCTAGAATCGCGACTAGAGGGTAAAGCTTTTTCGTTAGTAGCGGACCTAGAAGAGGTAACCGCTAAAGAAGCGATCAAAGCGCTAGACCAACGCTTCAGAGACCCCTTCCGAAAGAAGACAGCCTGTGAGCAACTGGATAAGATTAACTAGAACCGGCAGACGTTTAAGGAATTTTACGGACTGTTCCGAAAATATGCTATTAGAGCCAGGATGTCAGAAGATAAGCAGCTCTACCTCCTAAGGCAGAAGCTGAACCCTGAATTAGCTGCAGCTATAGCGTCGGTAGAAGACGAAGACCTTAAAAGCTTCGTACACCGAGCGAGAGTTACTGCCAGAAACCTAAGCGCTTACGCGAAATCGCGCGAATCGAACTAGAAGCCGTCGATAACGCAGACAATACGACCTTCTGCACCTCTTAGGAGAGCACCTTAGCAGCCGTCTTATTCGCTACGTTCGTCGTTCGTCCTTACCTGCTACGCGTATAGAAAGCCTAGCTACGTCGCTACGAGATGCCAAGCTACGGATTAGCAGAAGCAGGAGTATCGAGCTACGAAGCAGCAGCCGCCGAGAAAGACTATCTAAGCTATCGAGCCGGCTACGAACGACACCGACAGCGTAGATAGCGGAGTGCTACTGCGAATCCTGGGAAAAGACCAGCTAGACGGATAGGCCCCCTATCTAGCAGGGACAATAGGGCACCGATAAGAACTACGTCGCCGGAAGAAGGAAGTATTAACAGCTGCAGCGACCCGCTCTTAGCGGCGGTGGAAGTGAATACGGAAACAGCTATTATCCTTCTAATTACTATCTACCCCCTCGATAGCTTAGGCGGCCCACTTCAGCTAAGGGCTTTTATCGACACGGGAGCCCTTATTGGCGCGGCGATCCACTATCGATTGGTTCGGAAGCTAATGAACGGATATAGTTACCCGGTAGAATTAGCGTCGCCGACACGGATTTCGGCATACAACGGACAAGACACCGAGAGTGTCACGCACTACGTGCTATTAAAGACCACCTTAGCAGGTCGCACTACAGAAGCGACGTTCCGAATTATAGATATTAGAAGGTTTGACATTATTATAGGGCAGAAATAGATAAAGAACTAGAAAGCCGTTATTAACGTAGGCGAAGGCACCCTCAGTTTCAAAACCCAGCAGAGCGGGGTCGCCGCTGCCGAATTGGTCACCGTCGTCGCCGCGAAGTCGAACGTTACGACTATCGGAGCGACTCCGATCGATCGGTCCGACCCTTAAGATACGATCGGAATAATAAGCTCGGAAGCTTTAACGACCCTCGCGAGGTCGCTGGGCAATAAGATTTACACTTTCTTAATAAAGGACATTAAAGACTATAGGAAGATAATGGCAGAAGAAGAAGTGGATCCGCTAGAGATGTTACCGAAAGCGCTCTACGGCTACACCGACGTGTTCTTAAAAGCCGACTCCAACCTCCTGCCGCTCTACCGACTGTGTTGCGGTGGTAGAAAGAGGTGGGACAGATTGATGGGGTGGACCCTGGAATTTCGGCTCGGCCCGTCCGGGCCGAGCTGGGCCTTGGCACCACCACCATCAAAGCCGACCACCACCACTACATAGATTCCTTTCCCTCCTCAGTTCGAGATATAGTTATCAAAAAGGCCGTATTGAATTATATCTGCGTGCCCGGATCATTATATCTCGAACTCACTCTCCACAACCCCCCCGCGCTGCGCGAAAGGGCCCGTCGAACTATCCGGAAACCCGAATAACGCACGCGCACACACAAACAACAACAACAACCCCAGGCACTGCGAGAAGATAGAAGACTTCTCAGCGGTAGAGAGCGGCGTAACAGGCCGCCGCGGAAAGAGAAAGACTGACAGAGCGAGTAGGCGCTCCAGTGTCATTGACGATAAGATCATTATCAGCGGCTTCACAGAAGAAGAGACCGCTGACTTCAAGGAACGAATAGCCGAATATAGGAAGATCCACGACTGCACGATCGAGGAACTGGAAGACCATGTAAACGAGAATAGGATAAAAAAGGTCTACGATAGCATAGACCTCATTGAGACGCTGTTTTTCAGAACACTGGAAGAAAAGAGACAGTTGAGAGAGGAAGTAGAGACAGTGAGAGCTAAGAGGGAATCGGCCGAGACCATTATAGATGTGCTGGAAAACCAAGCGGCGAATCGAACGGCGCAACTGAAGGCGCTGAAGGATCAACTAGCTCATATGGAAGCAGCGATGCCGCCGCCGCCGCCGCGCCGAGAAGAACCAGCAGAGACCGCCTTACCGGCGGCCTACAGTCAAGGTGGCACGTTGATAACGTCATTACCGGACCCACCGGCATTCAAGAGCGGAGACCCCGAAGACTGGGAAGAATTTAAGAAGAAGATCAAGAATAAGATAAGCCGCGATTACGTATCGAACAGCGCCGGAGATAGGTTGGCGTACCTGGAATCGCGGTTAGAAGGAGAAGCTTTTTCGCTAGTGGCGGACCTGGAAGAGGTAACCGCTAAAGAAGCGATCAAAGCGTTAGATCAACGCTTTGGAGACCCCTTTAGGAAGAAGACAGCCCGTAAGCAGCTGGATAAGATCAACCAAAACCGGCAGACGTTTGAAGAATTCTACAGTCTGTTCAGAAAATACGCGATCAGGGCCCGGGTGGCGGAAGATAAGCAGCTCCACCTATTGAGGCAGAAGCTAAACCCTAAGCTGGCCGCAGCCATAGCGTCTGTGGAAGACGAGGACCTTGAGAGCTTCGTGCACAGAGCGAGGGTTACCGGGAGAAACTTGAGCGCTTACGCGAAATCACGCGAATCGGTTCAGAAGCCGTCGCCGTCGGTGCAGACAACACGACCCCCTGCGCCTTTCCGACGAAACCCCCAGCCATCTTCGTATTCGCCGAGTCCGTCATTTGTCCCCACGTGCTACGCATGCGGAAAGCCTGGCCACATCGCCACGAGATGCCAAGCGTCGGATAAGCAGAAGCAGGAATATCGAGCAACGAAGCCGCCGCCGCCGCCGAGAAAGACTATTCAAGCCATCGAACCGGTTCCGAACGACACGGATAGCGTAGACGGCAGCGTGCAGCTGAGAATCATGGGAAAAGACCAGCTGGACGGATAGGCCCCCTATCCAGCATAGACAACAGGGCATTAACGCGAACTACGTCGACGAAAGAAAGCATTAATAGCTGCAGCGATCCGCTCTCGGCGGCGGTGGAAGTGAACGCGGAAACAGCCATTATCCTTCTAATCACCGTCCACCCCCTTGACGGATCGAGCGAACCACTTCAGCTAAGAGCTTTTATCGATACGGGAGCTCTCATCGGCGCAGCGATTCACCACCGGCTGGTTCAGAAGCTGATAAATGGATACGGCTATCCGGTGGAGCTGGCGTCGCCGACGCGGATTTCGGCGTACAATGGACAAGACACGTAAAGCGTCACGCACTACGTGCCGCTAAGGACCACACTGGCTGGTCGCACCACAGAGGCGACGTTCCGAATCATGGATATCGGAAGGTTTGACATCATTATAGGGCAGAAATAGATGAAGAACCACAAAGCCATCGTTAACGTAGATGAAGGAACTATTAGGTTCAAAACCCCGGGTAGCGGAGCAGGGACCATCGGAAAGGTCGCCACCGTCGTCGCCAAGCCGAAAGCCACGGAGTCTGCGAAAGAGGCTCCGTCCGATCGTTACGAACCCCCGGTTACCGTCGGAATGATAAGTTCAGAAGCTATAACGACCCTCGCGAAGTCGCCGGACAATGAGATCTACGCCATCTCGATAAAAGACATCGAAGACCACCGGAAGATGATAGCGGAAGAAGAAGTGGACCCGCTGGAGGTGCTACCGGCGGAGCTCTACGATTACGCTGACGTGTTCTCAAAAGCCGACTCCAACCTCCTGCCGCTTTACCGACCGGAATATAACAATAAAATCCGACTAAAAGAAGGAGCTACGCTGCCAAGAACCGAGCCCCTAAGACGACTGTCGCCGGCGGAACTGGACCAGGTAGAGGTGTTTGTTCGCGAGAACCTGGCGAAGAAGTTTATTACGCCGAGTTCTGCCGAATACGCGTTACCAATTCTTTTCGTAAGAAAACCAGGGGGTAGTCTGCGACTCTGCGTAGACTATCGCGGCCTTAACGAGGTCACTAAGAGAGACGTATACCCGCTGCCGCTGATCGACGAGACCATCCAGCGCGTAGCAAAGGCTAAGTGGTTCAGCAAGCTGGACATCTGCCAAGCGTTCTATCGATTAAGAAACGAAGAAGGGCAGACAGAAGATCTCACGACGTTTGCTACGCGTATAGGCAATTTCAAGTAGTTGGTGATGCCTTTCGGACTTACCAACGCGCCGGCAGTGTGGCAACGCTTTATGAACTACACCTTTATGGACATGCTAGAACGGTTCGTGTCCATTTACTTGGACGACATCCTCGTCTACACCGAAGGAACGAGAGAACAGCACACGGACTACATCGAGAAAGTGTTGAAGAGGCTCCGCGAAGTCGGATTGAACGCGGACACGAAGAAGAGCGAGTTCTATCAAACCGAGGTCAAATATCTCGGTCTTATCGTTGGAAGAGATGGAATTCGGATGGACCTATTAAAGGTCGCCGCCGTCGCGGAATAGAAGCAGCCGAAATCCGGAAACACTACGCAGATCAGGGCGTTTCTCGGCTTCTGCAGCTACTATCGACGGTTCATCAAGGACTTCAGCAAGATAGCGAGACCCCTGAACGAGGCGCTGAAGAAAGAGGCCGCCGGCCTATGGAATGAGAGGTGCACGGAAGCCTTCGTGCGGCTGAAAGAAGCAGTGGCCTCTGCACTAGTGCTAGCGCACTTCCGACCAGAAAAAGCAATCTACGTAGAAACGGACGCTTCTGACACAGTAACCGCAGGGGTCCTTTCTCAATATGGCGACGACGAGACCCTCCATCCAGTCGCCTTCTTTAGCAAGTCAATGAGCGAAGCTGAGCGGAACTACGCCATCTATAATAAGGAGCTGCTGGCTATTATTCAGGCCTTTGAAGAGTGGAAACCGGAACTTATAGCTGGAAAAGGGCCAATCCAGGTTCTTACGGACCACCAGTCGCTGACCTACTTTATGAAGACGCAGAAGCTCTTACGACGTTAAGCACGGTGGGCTGCCTACTTATCAGGGTTCGATTTCAAGATCACATATCGACTAGGAGGTCAAAACGGAAAGGCTAACGCGCTGACGCGAAGAGAAGGGAAGACGAGCCGCGCGAAGGAAGACCCTAACATGTTCCAGAAGGTGTTGACCGAGCGAATAGTAGACGCAGAGGTGTTGAAAGAGGTAGGGGTCTGCGCAGTGGAACAGGCCCCTAAGGAAGAAACTCTCTACGAAAAGGTGAAACAGCTTAATTAACAGCAGAAGCTCGGCAAGACCGGTTCAGGGAAGATGATAGTTCCGGAAGAACTAATTACGGAAGTCATCCAGCTGGTCCATAGCTCCATAGACGTTGGTTACGCCGGCTTAAAGAAGACGATGGAAGCCATAAGGACGGTCTACTAGTTTCCACGGATCTACGAACGGATCCATCGATTTATCGCCAATTGCTACGTATGCAGAGCTGCGAAGCTACGTTACGGCCTTCCGGCAGGCTTATTGAAGCCGCTTCCGATCCCCGAGAAGCCATAGCAGCATATTACGATGGATTTCGTAACCGGCCTGCCGGATTCCGATGGATACGATGCCACCCTCAATGTGGTGGATAGGCTAAGCAAGGAGCGCCACTTTATCCCCTGCAGAGCGAGAAACGAAGGAACTACCGCGGAAGAGACCGCACGAATGCTGATCCAACACGTGTAGAAGCACCATAGGCTGCCGGACACTATCACTACGGATAGAGGTCCTCAATTCACTGCTAACGTGTGGAAAGCTATCAATCAAGCTCTCGGAATCTATAGAAAGCTCAGCACCGCCGCTCACCCTCAAACGGACGGCCAGTCCGAAGTGGCTAACCGTAAGATGGAACGATATCTGCGAACCTTCTGCGGCCACCATCAAGAAGAATGGGTTAAGGTGTTGCCGATGGCCGAGTTCTGCGCTAACTCGGCACTGTCTAAGGCCACCTTGCTGGCGCCGTTCGAGATAACGCACGGCTATCTTCCGAGGATGAGCTTTTAGCCGCCAAACGAACCCAGCTCTGCGGAACCTTCCACCGCTACGTCGTCGAAGAGAGTCGCCGCCGCAGCGGCAGAAGCGCTACGATCTCAGATAGAAGAAGCGATCAAAGTAGCGAAAGAAGCGATAGAGACGGCTCAGAAGAAGATAGTAACTCGAACTAATAGAAGCCGGTCGCCAATAGAATTCGAAGAAGGTCAAAAGGTCTGGCTCAACACGCGAAACCTAAGGCTAAAAGGAAACGCGAAGCTCAACCTACGCTACGTAGGTCCGTTCAAGATAATAGAAAAGAGGTCGCCGGTGACCTATCGACTCGAGCTGCCGAAGGCGTTCCGGATCTACGATGTTTTCCATTTAGATCTGCTAAGCCTGGACCCTGAGGACGGCCTTCCGGAACAGGGGTTCGCTGAACCCCCACCAGTTGAGATGGACGGTAATGAAGAAGAGTGGGAGGTAGAAGATGTAGTGGACGTAAAGAAGATAAGGGGGTCCATCGAAGCGAGGATCTCGTAGAAAGGGTGGCCGGAAGATTATAAATAGTACCCGGTCGAAAACCTGCGAAATTCGGCGGAGCTGCTGAGAGACTTCTACGTGCGGAACCCGAAGAAGCCGAAGCCGGAATGGCTCTGAAGCCAAACGAAGAAAGCAGCGTCCGCTCCACCGGCGCGGAAGCCGATGAAAACGATCGCTGCTCAGATTGTAGAGGGACAGTAGGCTGCGCACGCCGTGGCGTGCCAGCGCCGCTGCCCCCCCCCCCCCTGCGATGGAGTGCTGACTCCGGTGGAGAAAGAAAAGAAGAAGAAACGGAGCCGTAGACGGATCTATATGGACCTCCGAAGCAGCGCACAGACCACCCACGCCGCAGCTCAGATGACCCACGGCTCAGATTAGATGGCACGGATCAGGCGCGTCCATCACATAAACGACCAAGTGAAGGACTTCAGATGTTGATGACGTAAGAGATTCAAGAAGCGATAAGAGAAGGAAAAGGTAACATCACCATCGGAGGGGATTAAAAAAAAAAAAAAAAAAAAACCAGTGGAGGTTTTTAGGATGGATGGGATGACTAAGCGGTCGAGGGCGACCGCTGGTGAGGGGGGGGGGTAGTGTTGCGGTGGTAGAAAGAGGTGGGACAGATTAATGGGGTGGACCCTGGAATTTCGGCTCGGCCCGTCCGGGCCGAGCCGGGCCTTGGCACCACCACTATCAAAGCCGACCACCACCACCACATAGATTCCTTTCCCTCCTCAGTTCGAGATATAGTTATCAAAAAGGCCGTATTGAATCATATCTGCGTGCCCGGATCAGACTGGAATATAACAACAAGATCCGACTAAAAGAGGGAGCTATACTGCTAAGAACCGAGCCCCTAAGACGACTGTCGCCGGCCAAGCTGGACTAGGTAGAAGTGTTTGTTTGAGAGGATCTGGCGAAGAAGTTCATTACGCCGAGCTTAGCCGAATATACGTTACTAATTCTTTTCGTAAGGAAACCCAGAGGTAGTCTCCGACTATACGTAGATTACCGAGGCCTTATCGAGGTCACTAAGAGAGACGTGTACCCGCTGCCGCTAATCAATAAGACTATACAACGAGTAGCGAAAGCTAAGTAGTTCAGCAAGCTGGATATTCGCTAAGCGTTCTACTAATTAAGAAACGAGGAAGGACAAACGGAAGACCTTACGACATTCGCTACGCGTATAGGCAATTTCAAGTAGTTAGTAATGCCTTTCGGACTTACCAATGCACCGGCAGTGTAGCAACACTTTATAAACTACACTTTTATAGATATGCTGGAACGGTTCGTGTCTATTTACTTAGACGACATCCTTATTTACACTAAAGGAACGAGAGAGCAATACACGGACTATGTTAAGAAAGTGTTGACTAGGCTCCGCGAGGTTGGCTTAAACGCAGACACTAAGAAGAGCGAGTTCTACTAGACCGAAGTCAAATATCTCGGCCTTATCGTTAGAAGAGAAGGAATTCGGATAGATCCCTCGAAAGTTGCCGCTAAAGCGGAATAGAAGCAGCCGAAATCCGGAAACACTACGCAAATCAGAGCGTTTCTCAGATTCTGCAGCTATTATCGACAGTTTATTAAGGACTTTAGTAAGATAGCGAGACCCCTAAATAAGGTATTAAAGAAGGAGGCCGCTGACCTATAGAATAAGAAGTGCACGGAAGCTTTTATCCGACTGAAAGAATCAGTGGCCTCGGCGCCGGTTCTGGCGCACTTCCGACTGGAAAAGACGATTTACGTAGAAACGGACGCTTCCGACACAGTAACAGCAGGGGTCCTTTCTCAATATAGCGACGACGAAACTCTCTATCTGGTGGCTTTCTTTAGCAAGTCTATAAATAATGCTAAGCGGAACTACGCTATCTATAATAAAGAACTGTTGGCTATTATACAGGCGTTTAAAGAGTGGAAGCCGGAGCTTATAGCTGGAAAGGGCACGGTCCAGGTCCTTATAGACTACCAGTTACTAACCTACTTTATAAAGATGCAGAAGCTCTTACGCCGCCAAGCTCGGTAGGCTGCCTACTTATCCGGAATTGATTTTAAGATTACCTATCGACCCGGAGCTCAAAATGGAAAGGCTTATACGCTAACGAGAAGAGAAGGAAAGACTAGCTGCGCGAAAGAAGACCCGAACATGTTTCAGAAGGTGTTAACCGAGCAGATAGTAGATACCGAGGTGTTGAAAGAAGTAGGAATCAGCACGATAGAACCGCTGACCGAAGAAAAGACGCTCTACGAGAAAGTGAAACAGCTTAATTAGTGATACGGGGTGGGTTGGCCCGTGTTACTACTATGCCTTGCCAAGGTTGATATATCTGGTACACATTGGTCAAGTCACTTCCGAGTTACTTAACCAGTCCCTTTTGGCTTAAGTGTACCGCGTCACATTACTTAACTCGGAAGTGACCGCTGAAAGTGTACGATAAAAGGCCCAGGTTCAATTCCCAGGGGGCGCATCTTTTAACGGGAGAGTGGAAGCAGCGTTAACGTATGTCCGTTTGTCCACCACTCCGTACAGAATAAGGCAGACCCAGTAAAGGTCCAGCTGGCTGTGTGCAGACCTGCCGGGGGGGGGGGGGGGGGGGGTTGATTGCGTATGCTGCATAGGGGGGCTGTGCAATAGTATACGTAGCCTGTAAGTAACCGCAGCTTACGAGGTCGTAAGCCTGTAGCGCAGAGGGTAGTAATACGGGGTGGGTTGGCCCGTGTTATTACTATGCCTTGCCAAGGTTTATATATCTGGTACACATTAGTCAAGTCACTTCCGAGTTACTTGACCAGTCCCTTTTGGCTTAAGTGTACCGCGTTACATCAATTAGCAGCAGAAGCTCAGCAGAACCGGCTTAGGAAAGCTAATAGTTCCAGAAGAACTAATTACAGAGGTCATCTAGCTCGTTTATAGTTCTAAAGACGTCGGCTACGCCGGCTTAAAGAAGGCGATAGAAGCCGTAAGGACAATCTACTAGTTTCCGCGAATCTTCGAGCGGATCTACCGGTTTATAGCTAACTGTTACGTGTGCCGAGCTGCGAAGTCACGTTACGGCCTTCCAGCCGGTCTGTTGAAGCCACTTCCAATCCCTGAGAAACCGTAGCAGCACATTACGATAGATTTCGTAACCGGCCTGCCGGATTCCGACGGACACGATGCCACGCTTAACGTAGTGGATCGGCTAAGCAAGGAGCGCTATTTCATCTCCTGCCGAGCTAAGGATAAAGGAACTACAGCGGAAGAAACGGCGAGAATGCTGATCCAGCACGTATAGAAACACTATAGCCTGCCGGACACTATTACTACGGATAGGGATCCTTAATTTACCGCTAACGTATAGAAAGCTATTAACCAAGCTGTCGGAATTCGTAGAAAGCTCAGCACAGCCGCTTACCCTTAGACCGACGGTCAGCCTAAAGTGGCTAACCGCGAGATAGAGAAATATCTACGAATCTTCTGCAGTTATTATTAAGCAGAGTAGGTTAAGGTGTTGCCGATAGCCGAATTCTGCGCCAATTTAGCACGATCAGAAGCCACCTCGCTAGCGCCGTTCGAGATAACCTACAGTTATCTTCCGAGAATAAGCTTCCAACCGTCAAATAAACCCAGCTCTTCGGAACCTTCTACAGCTACCGCTACCTCGTCGAAGAGAGTCGCCGCCGCTGCAGCAGAAGCTCTCCGATCTTAGATAGAAGAAGCGATTAAGGTGGCGAAAGAGGCAATAGAATCGGCTTAGAAGAAGATAGTAACTCGAGCTAATAGAAAGCGGTTACTAATAGAGTTCGAAGAAGGCTAAAAAGTATAGCTTAACACGCGGAACCTAAGGCTAAAAGGCAACGCCAAGCTCAACCCCTGCTACGTAGGTCCGTTCAAGATAGTAGAAAAGAGGTCGCCGGTAACCTACTAGCTCCAGCTACCGAAATCGTTCCAGATCTACAATGTCTTTTATTCGGATCTAATAAGTTTAGACCCTAAAGACGGTCTTCCGGATTAGGGGTTTACTGAACCCCCGCCGATCGAGATAGACGGTAAAGAAGAAGAATAGGAGGTAGAAGATGTAATAGATATAAGAAAGCTAAGAGGATCTATCGAAGCGAGGATCTTATAGAAAGGATAGCTAGAAGACTATAAATAGTATCCGGCTAAGAACCTCCGGAATTCGGCGGAGCTGCTAAGAGAGTTTTATGTCCAGAACCTAAGGAAGCCGAAGCCTAAGTGGCTCCGAAGTTTATTATTCTAGAAGAAGAAGAAGAACCGCGTCCACTCTATTAGTGCAGAAGCCGATAAAGACGATCGTAGCAGTCGCTTCGCTAGAGTCTTCGACTTAGCCACTACCTACTACCGCCTCAGCAGGAAGCTCGCCGACGCTGTACAGCGGCGTCGGCGCTGCCGGCCCTGCGGTAGGTAAGGTCTTTAGTAGAGAAAGAAGAAGAAGAAGATAGCGAGCCGCAGATAGATCTATATAGACCTCTACGGCGGCGCACAGACCGGTTACGCCGCAGCTTAGGTAACCGCTGGGTCCAATCAGATGGCACGGATCAGATAGACGCCAAGTGAAGACGTTAGATAGTAATAATATAAGAAGAAAGAAGATAAAGAAAGGAGATAGCTTCGAAAAAAAGGGGAGAGAGAGAAACAGATAAGTAAGCAGTCGAGGGCGACCGCTAGTAAGGGAGGGGGGTGGTGTTGCAGCGGCAGAAAGGGGTGGGACTAAGTAATAGGGTGGATCCTTGGGATTTCGGCTCGGCCCTTCCGGACTAAGCGAGGCCTTGGTACACTACCCCTAAAGCTCTTACCTACTACTACATAGATTCCTTTCCCTCCTTAGTTCGAGATATAGTTATCAAAAAGGCCGTATTGAATCATATCTGCGTGCTCGGATCACTAGGCTCCGCAAGGTCAGGTTGAAAGCAGACACCAAGAAGAGCGAGTTCTATTAGACCGAAGTTAAATATCTCGGTCTTATTGTCGGAAGAGAAGACATTCGAATAGACCCCTTAAAGGTCGCCGCTATAGCGGAATAGAAACAGCCGAAGTCTGGAAACACTTCCTAAATTAGAGCTTTTCTTAGGTTCTGCAGTTACTATCGTCGATTTATTAAGGACTTTAGCAAGATAGCGAGACCCCTAAACGAGGCATTAAAGAAGGAGGCAGCTGGCCTATAGAACGAGAAGTGCACAGAGGCTTTTAACTAGCTAAAAGAAACTGTAGCCTCGGCGCTAGTGCTAGCGCACTTCCGGCCAGAAAAGATAATCTACCTAGAAACGGACGTATCCAATATAGTAACAGCAGGGGTCCTTTCTTAATACGACGAGGACGGCGAGACCCTCTATCCGGTAGCCTTCTTTAGCGAATCTATAAATAAGGCTAAGCGGAACTACGCTATCTACGATAAGGAGCTATTAGCTATTATCTAAGCTTTCGAGGAGTAGAAGCTAGAGCTTATAGCTGGAAAGAGCACAGTCTAGGTCCTTATAGACTATTAGTTATTAACCTACTTTATAAAGACGCAGAAGCTCTCGCGCCACCAGGCTTAGTAGGCCGCCTACTTATCCGGATTCGACTTTAAGATTACTTATTAACCCGGAGCTTAAAACGGAAAGGCTAACGCACTAACAAGAAGAGAGAGGAAGACTAGCTGCGTAAAAGAAGACTCGAACATGTTGCAGAAGGTGTTAACCGAGCAGATAGTAGACGCCAAAGTATTAAAAGAAGTAGGGATCTGCGCAGTAGAGCCAGCTACTAAGGAAGAGACGCTCTACAAAAAAGTAGAGCAGCTTAACTAGCAACAGAAGCTTAGCAAAACCAGTTTAGGGAAGCTAATAGTTCTAGAAGAACTAATTATAGAGGTTATCTAGCTAGTATATAGTTCTAAGAGTGTTGGCTATGCTAGTACAAAGAAGACGATAGAAGCTGTAAGGACAGTCTACTGGTTTCCGCAGATCTTCGAGCGGATTTATCGGTTTATCGCTAACTGTTACGTATGCCGGACTGCGAAGCCGCGCTACAGTCTTCCAGCCGGTCTACTGAAGCCACTTCCGATCCCTAAGAAACTGTAGCAGCACATTACGATAGATTTCGTAACCGGCCCGCCGGACTCCGATAGATACAATGCCACCCTTAACGTAGTAAATTGGTTAAGCAAAGAACGCTACTTTATCCCCTATTAAGCAAAGGAGGAAGGCACTATAGCAGAAGAGACTGCGAGGATGCTGATTCAGCACGTGTAGAAGCACTATAGCCTGCTAGACACTATTACTACGGATAGGGGTCCTTAATTTACTGCTAATATATAGAAGGCTATTAACTAAGTTCTCGGAATTCGCAGAAAGCTTAGCATAGCCGCTTACCCTTAGACCGACGGTTAGTCTAAAGTAGCTAACCGTAAAATAGAAAAATATCTACGAATCTTCTGCAGCTACTATTAAGAAGAGTAGGTTAAGGTATTGCTAATAGCCGAATTCTGCGCTAGCTCGGCACAGTCCGAGGCTACCTCGCTGGCGCCGTTCGAGATAACTTATAGCTATCTTCCGAGAATAAGCTTTCAACTACTGGAAGGACCTAGCTCTTTGGGATCTTCTACTGCAACCTCGTTAAATAGAGTCGCCGCTGTTGCAGCAGAAGCGCTCAAATCTTAGATAGAAGAAGCGATCCAGGTAGCGAAGGAGGCGATAGAATCGGCTTGGAAGAAGATAGTAACTCGAGCTAATAGAAAGCGGTTACTAATAGAATTCGAAGAAGGCCAAAAGGTATAGCTTAATACGCGGCACCTAAGGCTAAAAGGCAACACTAAGCTTAAGTCCCGCTACGTAGGTCCGTTTACAATAGTAGAAAAGAGGTCGCTGGTAACTTATCGGCTCTAGCTACTAAGGTCTTTCCGAATCTACGATGTCTTCTATTCGGACCTGTTAAGCCTAGACCCTAAAGACAGCCTTCTAGAACAAGGGTTTATTAAACCCCTACCGATCCAGATAGACGGCAAAGAAGAAGAGTAGGAGGTGGAAGATATAATAGATATAAGGAAAATAAGGGGGTCTATCGAAGCAAGGATCTTATAGAAGAGGTAGCTAGAAGATTATAAATAGCATCCGATTAAGAATCTCCGGAATTCGGCGGAGCTGCTAGAGGAGTTCTATATCCGGAACCCGAGAAAGCCGAGACCTAAGAAGCTCCGAATCTAATAGCTCGAAAGGAGATAGAAGATAAGGAACGGCTGCGTCCGCTCTATTGGTGCGACAGCCGGTGGAAACGATCGCGGCGGTGCGCTTAGCTGGAGTCCTCGATTACACTGTTACTGTCTACTAGCTTCGCTAGTCGGATAATAACGGTAAAGTCGCAGACGGCGCTGCCGCTTTGGCGCGCTTAGTAACTGTCTACGTCTTCGCCAACACTTCCTTTGCGCAGCTAGTCTTCCCTTCTCTTCTCGTTAGTGCGTTAGCCTTTCCGTTTTAAGCTCCGGGTCGAAAAGTAATCTTAAAGTCGAATCTAGATAAATAGGCGGCCTACTTAGCATAGCGGCGTAAGAGCTTCTGCGTCTCTATAAAGTAGGTTAACGACTAATAGTCTGTAAGAACCTGGACCGTGCTCTTTCTAGGTATAAGCTCCGGCTTCTACTCCTTAAAAGCTTGGATAATAGCTAACAGCTCCTTGTCGTAGATAGCGTAGTTCTGCTTAGCCTTATTTATAGACTTGCTAAAGAAGGCTACTTGATAGAGGGTCTCGCCGTCGTCATCGTATTACGAAAGGACTCCCACTGTTACTGTGTCGGAAGCGTCCGTTTCTAGGTAGATCGTCTTTTCCAGTTAGAAGTGCGCTAGCACTGGCGCCGAGGCTACTGCTTCTTTTAGCTGGTTAAAAGCCTCTGTGCACTTCTCGTTCTATAGGCCAGCGGCCTCCTTCTTTAATGCCTCGTTTAGGGGTCTTGCCATCTTGCTAAAGTCTTTAATAAATCGACAATAGGAACTGTAGAACCTGAGAAAGGCTCTGATTTAGGTAGTGTTTCCGGACTTCGGCTTTTTCTATTCCGCTATAGCGGCGACCTTTAAGGGGTCTATTCGAACGCCTTCTCTTCTAACAATAAGACTAAGGTATTTGACTTTAGTCTAATAGAACTCGCTCTTTTTCGTATCCGCGTTTAACCCGACCTCGTAGAGCCTATTTAGCACTCTCCCGATGTAGTCCGTATATTGCTCTCTCGTTCTATCGGTGTAGATAAGGATGTTGTCTAAGTTAATAGACACGAACCGCTCTAGCATGTCTATAAAGGTGTAATTTATAAAACGCTGCTATACTGCCGGCGCGTTAGTAAGTCCGAAAGGCATAACTAGCTACTTAAAGTTGCCTATATGCGTAGCGAACGTCGTAAGATCTTCCGTCTGCCCTTCCTCGTTCCTTAGTCGGTAGAACGCTTGGCGAATGTCTAGCTACCTCTTCTAGGTCTGCTACTAGGGAAAAAGCTTTACCTTCGAATCGCGATTCTAGGTAGGCCAATCTATCTCCTGTACTGCTTCCGGCGTAATCGCAGTCTATCTCATTCTTTATTTTCTTTTTAAATGCCTCCCAATCTTTAGGGTCTCCGCTCCTAAACGCCAGTAGGTCCGGTAGTAATGTTATTAGTGTGCTACCTTAACTATAGGCCGCCGGTACCGCGGTCTCTGCTTGTTCTTCTCGTCGTAGTGGCAGCGCCGACGATATCGCTGCTTCCATCTTAGCTAACTAAGTCTTTATCGCCTTTAGTTGTGCTAGTCGGTTTGCCGCTTGGTTTTCCAGCATATCTATAATAGTCTCTGCCGATTCCTTCTCCGCCCTTACCGCTTCGTTTTCCTCTCTTAACTGCCTCTTCTCGTCTAGGGTTCTGTAAAACAGCGTCTTAATAAGATCTATGCCGTCGTAGACCTTCCCTACTCCGTTCTCGTTTACGTAATCTTTAAGTTCCTTGAGTGTGCAGTCGTAAATCTTCCTATATTCGGTTATCCGTTCCTTAATCTCTGCAGTATCTTCTGCTGTAAAACCTCTAATAATAAACTTATTATTAACGATGCTGGAGCGCCTACTCGCTCTGTCGGTCTTTTCTCTTCTGCTTCTGCTTCGGCCTGTAACGCCGCTCTCTACCGTTAAGAAGCTCTCTATAGCTATCTTACAGTGCTGGTGTTTGGTTTAGTGTTTTGGTGCGTGTGCGTTATTTGGGTGTCCAGATAGTTTAACGGTCTCTTTCGCGCAGCGCGGAGTTGGTATAGTAAGTGAGTTCGAGATATAATAATCCAGGCACGCAGATATGATTCAATACAGCCTTTTTAATAACTATATCTCGAACTAAGGAGGGCAAGGAATCTACGTAGTAGTGGGTAAGAGCTTTAGGGGTAGTGTGCCAAGAGCCGGCTCGGTCCAGAAGGGCCGAGCCGAAATTCCAAGGGTCCACCCTATTACTCAGTCCCACCCCTTTCTGCCGCCGCAACACTATAGAGTTCTTTCGGTAATATCTCTAACAGGTCCACTTCTTCTTCTGCTATTATCTTCTGGTAATCTTCGATGTCTTTTATCGAGATAGCATAGATCTTATTCTCCGGCGACTTCGCAAAAGTTATTAGAGCCTCTAAGCTTATTATTCTAACAGTGTCTAGGAGATCGGAACGGTTAGTCGGAACTGCGTTAACAGTTGTAACGTTCGGTTTGGCAGCGGCGACGGCGACCGATTCGACGGCAGCGGCTCCGCTCTGCTAGGTTTTGAATCCGAGTGTGCCTTTACCTATGTTAAAAACAGCTTTCTAGTTCTTTATCTATTTCTGCCCTATAATAATGTTAAACCGTCCGATATCTATAGTTGGGAACGTCGCTTCTGTAGTGCGACTAGCTAAGGTAGTCTTTAATAGTACATAATGCGTAACACTCTCTGTCTTGTCTGTTGTATACCGAAATTCGCGTCGGCGACGCTAACTCTACTAGATAACTGTATCCTTTCGTTAGTTTCTGAACTAATCGATAGTAGATTGCTGCGCCAATAAGCGCTCCCGTATCGATAAAAGCTTTTAATTAAAGGAGGCAGTGCGAGCTGTTAAGGGGGTGGACAGTAGTTGGAAGGATAATAGCGGTCTCCGTATTTACTTCTACTGCTGCCGAGAGCGGATCGTTACAACTGTTAATACTCCCTTCTTCTAGCGAAGCGGTTCGTAGCAGTGCCCTATTGTTTATACTAGGTAGGGGACCTATCCGTCCAGCTGGCCTTTTCCTAAGATCCTTAATAGCATTCTACCGTCTACGCTGTCGGTGTCGTTCGGCGCCGGTTCTATAGCTTGGATAGTCTTCCTTAGAGGCAGCGGCTTTGTAGTACGGTATTCCTACTTCTGCTAAGCCGTCGCTTTGCATCTAGTAGCAATATAGCTAGGCTTTCTGTACGCGTAGCAGGTAGGGACGAACGACGAGCGCAGCGAATAGGATAGCTGCTATAGGCCTTATCGGAAAGGAGCAGGGGGTCGTGTTGTTGGCGCCGACGATAGCTTCTAGATCGATTCGCGTACTGCCTGATCCGGGCACGCAGATAAGATTCAATACGGCCTTTTTAATAACTATATCTCGAACTGAGGAGGGAAAGGAATCTATGTAGTGGTGGGCGAGAGCTTTGGGGGTAGTGTGCCAAGGCCCGGCTCGGTCCGGAAGGGCCGAGCCGAAATTCCGAGGGTCCGCCCTATCGCTCGGTCCCACCCCTTTCTGCCGCCGCAACACTGCCGATTTTCTATACGCGTTTAAGTTTCCAGCAGTAACTCTCGCCTAATGCACGAAGCTCTTAAGGTCTTTATCTTCTACTAGAGCTATAGCTCCGGCCAGTTCAGGGTTCAACTTCTGCCTTAGTAAGTGCAGCTGCTCGTCTTTGGACACTTTAGCTCTAATGGTATACTTCCTGAACAGTCTGTAAAACTCCTTAAACGTTAGCTGATTTTGGTTGATTTTATCTAGTTGCTTACAGGCCGTCTTCTTCTGGAAAAGGTCTCCGAAGCGTTAGTCTAGGGTTTTAATCGCTTTGTCGGCAGTTATATCTTCTAGGTCTACTACTAACGAGTAATCCGAGCACGCAGATATAATTCAATACAGCTGTTTTAATAACTATATCTCGAACTAAGGAGGGAAAGGAATCTATGCAGCAGTAGGTAAGGGCTTTAGAAGTGGGTGTGCCAAGGCCCGGCTCAGTCCAGAAGGGCCGAGCCGAAATTCCAAGGGTCCACCCTAGTACTTAGTCCTACCCCTTTCTGCTGCCGCAACAACGAGAACGCTTCGCCTTCTAGTCGCGATTCCAGGTAGGCCAATCTGTCTTCTTTACTGCTTTCGGCATAATTACGACTTATCTTATTCTTTATCTTCCTTTTAAAGGCCTCCTAGTCTTTGGGGTCCCTACCCCTAAACGCCGGTAGATTAGGTAGTAACGTTATCGAGGTGCTACCTTAACTGTAGGCCGCTAGTAAGGCAGTTTCTACTTGTTCCTGTAGTGATAGAGGCAGTGCCGACGACGTCGCTGCCTCTATGTTAGCTAACTAAGCCTTTAGCACCTTTAGTTATGCTAGTCCATTCGCCGCTTGGTTTTCTAGTATATCGATAATAGTCTCTGCCGATTCCTTCTCGGCTATTACTGCCTCTATTTCTTCTCTTAGCTGTTTGTTCTCTTCTATCTTCTTATAGAACGTCTTTTTAATAAAGGTAATAGTGTCGTACATCTTTCTGGACCTATATTCCGCTAGGTGTTCTTCTAGTTCGTCTGCTGTGCAGGCGTACAGCTTCTTATAGCTAGCTATGCCCTTCTTCGCTTTATCCGTCTCTTCTTCTGTAAGACCTTCTATAGCCGTCCTCTTATTAAGGATGCTAGCGCGCCTATCTCTCGCCCTGTTAGTCTTTCTCTTTCCGCTGCAGCCTGTAACGCCGCCCTCTACTGTTAAGAAGCCTTCTATAGCTATCTTACAGTGCTAGTGTTTGGTTTGGGTTGTAGTTTGCGCGTGCGTTATTCAGGTAGCCAGATGTAGTTTAACGGGCCCTTTCGCGCAGTGTAGGGTTAGTGTAGTTAGTAAGTTCGAGATATAATAATCCGAGCATGCAGATATAATTTAATACAGCTGTTTTAATAACTATATCTCGAACTAAGGAAGGAAAGAAATCTATACGGCGGTAGGTAAGGGCTTTAGGGGTGGGTACGCCAAGACCCGGCTTGGTCCAGAAGGGCCGAGCCGAAATTCCAAGGGTCCACCCTATTACTTAGTCCTACCCCTTTCTGCTGCTGTAACAATCGGCAGATACTGCAGTTTCGTACAAACCTACAGATGTCCTTTGCTATTGCTAGCTAGTAGTAGTCCCTAGCGATAATGCTGTACGTCTCCTTACGCCCTAGGTGTTCTGTTGCTATCGAGTCGTACGCCTATTATATTAAGCTTATACAGAGCTTGTCGTCTGCAGGGACCTAAGTCCGGTTCCCGAACCTTAGGTTGTTCTCTTCGTCTACTGTACACTCTGCTACTAAGACCTTAAGGTTAAGCTCGATAGGGAGCTTCTGCTGTCCTTCCTAGATCGCTGTATAGGCTTTTTAGTAGGCGTCGTCCTTCTCTACTGCCTCTTCCTAGGCTTGTTAATAGAGTCCTAATGTATATATCGCGCTAGGCGGACGATGTCTTCTCCTAGGTTCTCTTTAAACATTTGGAATGTCTGTAATTCTAGTTGCTCGTCGTCGTACGTCGCTAGTATATCTTAGTCCTGCCTAGATAACGCGTCGGCCCTGCTGTTGTTCTTGCCTTTACAGTATTAGAGTTTTATGTTAAAGCGGCTTAGGTATATCGTCTATTGTACGTGTCTCTTAGATAGTTTTTAGGGCTGCGTAAAGTACTCGAGATTCTTATAGTCTGTTAGGGCAAGGAATTTGGGGACCGAACAGAGTTCGCTGTCCTATACCTTCTAGCACCGTACGACTGCTAGCAATTCCTTGTTGTTGCAGCGGCAGAAAGGGGTGGGAGTAAGTAATAGGGTGGACTCTTGGAATTTCGGCTCGGCCCTTCCGGACCGAGCCGGGCCTTGGCACACTACCCCTAAAGCCCTTATTTACCGCTGCATAGATTCCTTTCCTTCTTCAGTTCGAGATATAGTTATTAAAATAGCCGTATTGAATCATATCTGCGTGCTCAGATTATTATATCTCGAACTCACTACCTACACTAACCCTGCGCTGCGCGAAAGGGTCCGTTAAACTATCCGGCCACCCGAATAACGCACGCGCATACTACAAACTAAACCTAAAACACTAGCACCGTAAGAAGACTATAGAGGGCTTCTTAACAGTAGAGGGCGGCGTTACAGGCTGCAGCAGAAAGAGAAAGACTAACAGACTAAGGGATAGGCGCACTAGCATCCTCGACGATAGAACGGCTACTAAGGGCCTTACAGAAGAAGAGACAGATAAAGCGAAGAAAGGAATAGCGGCCTATACGGAGCTATACACACATACGCCGGATAAAATAGGAGAATATCTAACAGAACATAGAGCTAGGAAGGTGTTCGACATTATTACCTTCGTCGAAAAGAAGTTTTATAGGAACATAGAAGAGAACAGGCAACTAAGAGAAGAAATAGAAGCAGTAATAGCTAAGAAGGAATTAGTAGAAACCATTATTGACGTGCTAGAAAATCAAGCGGCGAATCGGCTAGCACAACTAAAGATGCTGAAGGCTTAGTTAGCTGAAATAGAAGCAGCGATGTCGTCGGCGCTGCCGCCACATCGAGAAGAACAAACAGAGACCGCCTTACTGGCGGCCTACAGTCAAGGTAGCACCTCGATAACGTTACTACCTAATCTGCCGGCGTTTGGAGGCGGAGATCCTAAAGACTAGGAGGCGTTTAAAAAAAAGATAAAGAACAAGATAGACCGCGATTATACCGGAAACAGCAAAGAAGACAGGTTGGCCTACCTAGAATCGCGATTAGAAGGCGAAGCTTTTTCGTTAGTAGCGGACCTAGAAGAGGTAACCGCCGAGGAAGCAATTAAAGCGCTGGATTAACGCTTCGGAGACCCCTTCTAAAAGAAGACGGCCTGTAAATAGCTGGACAAGATTAACTGGAACCGGCTTGTTGCGGCGGTGGAAAGGGGTGGGACTGAGTGATGGGGTGGACCCTTGGAATTTCGGCTCGGCCCGTCCGGGCCGAGCCGGGCCTTGGCACCACCACCACGAAAGCCCACCACCACCACTACATAGGTTCCTTTTCCCTCCTTAGTTCGAGATATAGTTATCAAAAAGGCCGTATTGAATCATATCTGCGTGCCCGGATCATTATATCTCGAACTCACTCTCCACAACCCCGCGCTGCGCGAAAGGGCCCGTTGAACTATCCGGAAACCCGAATAACGCACGCGCACCAACAACAACAACCCCCAGCACCGTAAGAAGATAGAAGGCTTCTCAGCGGTAGAGAGCGGCGTAACAGGCTGCCGCGGAAAGAGAAAGATTGACAGAGCGAACAGGCGCTCCAGTGTCATTAATGATGAGATCATTATTAGAGGTTTTACGGCGGAAGAGACCGCAGAGATTAAGGAACGAATAAGCGAATACAAAAAGATCTACGACTGCACGATCGAGGAACTGGAGAACTATGTGAACGAGAATAGAATAGGGAAGGTCTACGACGGCATAGACCTTATTAAGACGCTGTTCTACAGAACGCTGGAAGAGAACAGACAACTGAGAGAAGAAACCGAAGCGGTAAGGGCCGAGAAGGAATCGGCAGAGACCATTATCGACGTGTTAGAAAACCAGGCGGCAAATCGACTAGCGCAGCTAAAGGCGCTGAAGAATCAGATAGCTGATATAGAAGCAGCAAAGTCGCCGCTACCGCGTCGAGAAGAACAAGCAGAGACCGCCTTACTAGCGGCCTATAGTCAAGGTGGCACTACGATAACGCCACTGCCGGACCTACCGGTTTTCGGTAGCGGAGACCCTAAAGCGTAGGAGGCGTTCAAAAAGAAGATCAAGAATAAGATAAGCTGCGATCACGCAGCAAGCAGCGAAGAAGACAGACTGGCCTATTTAGAGGCGCGACTGGAAGGCGAAGCGTTCTCGCTAGTGGCGGACCTGGAAGAGGTAACCGCTAAAGAAGCGATCAAAGCGTTAGATCAACGCTTCGGAGACCCATTCCGAAAGAAGACAGCCCGTAAGCAGCTGGACAAGATCAATCAGAACCGGCAGACGTTTGAAGAATTCTACGGACTATTCAGAAAGTATGCGATTAGGGCCCGAGTGGCGGAAGACGAGCAGCTCCACCTACTAAGGCAGAAGCTGAACCCTGAACTGGCCGCCGCTATAGCGTCGGTGGAAGACGAAGACCTTAAGAGCTTCGTACACCAGGCGAGAGTCACCGCCAGAAACTTGAACGCGTACGGAAAACCGACGACACGTAAACTAATTCAGAAGCCGTCGCCGTCGGCGCAGCCGACAAGAGCCCCTGCGCCCTTCCGACAACGCCCCCAGCAGCCATTTAATTCGCAGCGTTCGTCGTTCGCCCCTACCTGTTTCGCGTGCGGAAAACCCGGCTATATCGCTATAAGATGCCAAGCAACGGCCCAGCAGAAGCAGGAGTATCGCGTTATAAAGCAGCCGCAGCCGCAGCCACCGAGAAAGACCATACAAGCTATAGAGCCGGCTCCGAACGACACCGAGGGCGTAGACAGTAAGGTGCAGCTAAGAATTATAGGAAAAGACCAGCTGGAAGGATAGGCCCCCTATCCAGCATTTACAATAGGGCACCGAATCGAAGCGAATCGCCACGAGAAGAAAGCATCAACAGCTGCAGCGATCCGCTCTCGGCGGCGGTGGAAGTAAACACGGAAACAGCCATTATCCTTCTAATCACTGTCTACCCCCTTAACGGATCGAGCAAACCACTTCAGCTAAAAGCCTTTATTGTTACTGGAGCTCTTATCGGCGCGGCGATCCACCACCGACTGGTTCAGAAACTGACGAATGGATACGGTTATCCGGTAGAACTGGCGTCGCCGACGCGGATTTCGGCATATAACGGACAAGACACGGAAAACGTTACGCACTATGTGCCGTTAAGGACTACACTGGCTGGTCGTACCACGGAAGCGACGTTCCGAATTATGGACATCAGAAGGTTTGACATCATTATAGGGCAGAAATGGATAAAGAACTAGAAAGCCATTATCGACGTAGATAAAGGAACGACTAGATTCAAAACCCCGGGTGGCGGAGCAGGGACTATCGGAAAGGTCGCCGCCGCCGCTGAGCCGAAAGCTACGGAGTCCGCGAAAGAGGCTCCGTCCGATCGTTCCGGACCCCTGGTCACCGTCGGAATAATGAGTTCAGAAGCCCTAACGACCCTCGCGAAGTCGCCGGACAACGAGATTTACGCCATCTTAATAAAAGACATCGAAGACCACCGGAAGATAATGGCGGAAGAAGAGGTAGACCTACTAGAAGTGTTGCCAAAAGAGCTCTACGGTTACGCTAACGTGTTCTTAAAAGCCGACTCCAACCTCCTGCTGCTCCATCGACCGGAATATAACAACAAGATCCGGCTGAAAGAAGGAGCCGCGCTGCCGAGAACCGAGCCCCTAAGACGCTTATCTCCGGCCGAACTGGACTAGGTAGAGGTGTTCGTTCGCGAAAACCTAGCGAAGAAGTTTATTACGCCGAGTTCTGCCGAATATGCGTTACCGATTCTTTTCGTAAGGAAACCAGGGGGTGGTCTGCGACTCTGCGTAGACTATCGAGGCCTTAACGAGGTCACCAAGAGAGACGTATACCTGCTGCCGCTGATCGACGAGACTATCCAGCGCGTAGCAAAGGCTAAGTAGTTCAGTAAGTTGGACATCCGCCAAGCGTTCTATCGACTAAGGAATAAAGAAGGGCAGACGGAAGATCTTACGACGTTCGCGACATATATAGGCAATTTTAAGTAGCTGGTGATGCCGTTCGGACTTACTAACGCGCCGGCAGTGTAGCAACGCTTTATAAACCACACCTTTATGGATATGCTGGAACGGCTCGTGTCTATCTATTTGGACGACATTCTTATCTACACGGATAGGACGAAAGAACAGCATACGGACCACATTAAGAAGGTGCTGACCAGGCTCCGCGAGGTCGGATTGAACGCGGACACGAAAAAGAGCGAATTCTATTAGACCGAAGTCAAATATCTCGGTCTAATCGTCGGAAGAGATAGAATTCGGATAGACCCCTTAAAGGTCGCCGCCGTCGCCGGATGGAAGCAGCCGAAGTCTGGAAATACTACGCAAATTAGAGCGTTTCTCGGCTTCTGCAGCTACTATCGACGATTTATAAAGGACTTCAGCAAGATAGCGAGACCCCTGAACGAGGGGCTGAAGAAAGAAGCAGCTGGCCTATAGAACGAGAAGTGCACGGAAGCCTTTAATCGGCTGAAAGGAAGCAGTGGCCTCGGCGCCGGTTCTGGCACACTTCCAACCGGAAAAGACGATCTACGTAGAAACGGACGCTTCCGATACAGTGACGGCAGGGGTCCTTTCTCAATACGCTAACGATAGCGAGACCCTTTACCTAGTAGCCTTCTTTAGCAAATCCATAACGGAAGCCGAACGGAACTATGCTATCTACGATAAGGAGCTGCTAGTAATTATTCAGGCTTTCGAGGAGTGGAAACCGGAGCTTATAGCTAGAAAGAGCACGGTCCAGGTCCTTACGGACCACCAGTCGCTGACCTACTTTATAAAGACGCAGAAGCTCTTACGGCGTCAAGCTCGGTAGGCCGCCTACTTATTAGGGTTCGATTTTAAGATCACCTATCGACCAGGGGCTCAAAATAGAAAGGCTAACGCGTTAACGCGAAGAGAAGGGAAGACGAGCCGCGCGAAGGAAGATCCGAACATGTTCCAGAAGGTGCTAACCGAACGGATAGTAGACGCCGAGGTGTTAAAGGAAGCGGGGATCTGCGCGGCGGAACCGCAGACCGAACCGGAACCGATAGAGCCGCCGATCGAAGAAGAGACGCTCTACGAGAAGGTAGAACGGCTTAATAAGCGGCAGAAGCTCGGCAGAACAGGCTCGGGGAAGCTGATAGTTCCGGAAGAACTGATTACAGAGGTTATCCAGCTGGTCCATAGCTCGAAGGACGTTGGTTACGCTAGTTCGAAGAAGACGATAGAAGCCGTAAGGACGACCTACTAGTTTCCGCGGATCTACGAGCGGATCCACCGGTTTATCGGCAACTGTTACGTGTGCCGAGCCGCGAAGCTACGTTACGGTCTTCCGGCCGGTCTGCTGAAGCCACTTCCGATCCCCGAGAAGCCGTAGCAGCACATTACGATGGATTTCGTGACCGGCCTGCCGAATTCAGACGGCTACGACGCTACGCTGAACGTAGTAGATCGACTGAGCAAAGAGCGCCACTTTATCCCCTGTCGAGCCAGAGATAAAGGAACTACTACGGAAGAGACCGCGCGGATGCTGATTAGACACGTGTAGAAGCACTATGGCCTGCCGGACACTATCACTACGGATAGGGGTCCTCAATTCACTGCCGACGTGTAGAAGGCTATCAATTAAGCTCTCGGAATTAGTGGAAAACTCAGCACAGCCGCTTACCCGCAGACCGACAGTTAGTCTAAAGTAGCTAATCGCGAGATAGAGCGATATCTGCGAACCTTCTGCGGCCATTATTAAGAAAAGTAGGTTAAGATGCTGCCAATAGCCGAATTCTGCGCGAACTTAGCACAGTTAGAAGCGACGTCGCTGGCGCTGTTTAAGATAACGCACGGCTATCTTCCGAGGATGAGCTTTCAGCCGCTAAGCGAACCCAGCTCCGCGGAACCATCTACTACTGCTACGTCGTTAAAGAGAGTCGCCGCCGCGGCGGCGGAAGCGCTCCGATCTCAGATAGAAGAAGCGATTAGAGTGGCGAAAGACGCGATGGAATCGGCTTAGAAGAAGATAGTAACTCGAGCTAATAAGAAACGGTCACCGATAGAATTCGAGGAAGGCCAAAGGGTATAGCTCAACACGAAGAACCTGAGGCTAAAAGGCAACGCCAAGCTGAATCTACGCTACGTAGGTCTGTTCAAGATAGTGGAAAAGAGGTCGCCAGTGACCTACTGGCTCCAGCTGCCGAAATTGTTCCGGATCTACGACGTTTTCCATTCGGATCTGCTAAGCCTGGACCCTAAGGACGGCCTTCCGGAACAGGGGTTCGCCGAACCCCCGCCGATCGAGATAGACGGTAAGGAAGAAGAGTAGGAGGTTAAAGACGTAATAGACGTAAAGAAGATAAGGGGGTCCATCAAAGCAAGGATCTCGTAGAAGGGGTGGCCGGAAGACTATAAATAGTATCCGGTCAAAAACCTCCGGAATTTGGCGGAGCTGCTAAGAGAGTTCTACGTGCAGAACCCGGAAAAGCCGAAACCGGCGTAGCTCTGATGTCGACAATGCAGAAGAAAGAAGAAGAAAGCCGCGTCCGCTCTATCGGCGCAGAGGCCGAAGAAAACGATCGTAACGGTCGCCTTCGGGGAGGTCTTTGACGCGGCCACTACCCATCGGCAGTGCGGCAGGAAGCTCGCCGACGCCGTAGTGTGCCAGCGCGGCCGCCCCTGCGGTGTGTAAGGACTTTGGTGGAAAAAGAAGAAGAAGAAACGACCTCGCGGAAAGATCTATATAGACCTCTACGCCGGAGCACAGACTAGCCGAGCCGCAGCTCAGAAGACCGCGGATCAGATCAGATGGCGTCGATCACATAAACGCCAGGTGAAGGACTTCAGATGCCGACGATGTGAAAAATGGAAAAAGCGACGAAAAGAACGCCGGTTGTAATGGAAGATAGAAGACGCGACGTCGCGTTGGAGGGGATTTTCGAGAAGAACACGAAAAAAAAAAAAAAAGAAGGAGGAAGCGGAGATTTTTGGATGGATAGGGTGACTAAGCGGTCAAGGGCGACCGCTAGTAAGGGGGGGGTAGTGTTGCGGCGGTGGAAAGGGATGGGACTGAGTGATGGGGTGGACCCTTGGAATTTCGGCTCGGCCCGGACGGGCCGAGCCGGGCCTTGGCACCACCACTACGAAAGCCCACCACCACCACCACATAGGTTCCTTTTCCCTCCTCAGTTCGAGATATAGTTATCAAAAAGGCCGTATTGAATCATATCTGCGTGCCCGGATCACGGCTAACGTTTAAAGAATTCTACGGCCTGTTCAGAAAATATGCTATTAGAGCCAAAGTGTTAGAAGGTAAGCAGCTACACTTGCTAAGGCAGATAGAAGTAAATACAGAAACCGCTATTATCCTTCCAATTACTGTCCATACCCTCGATAGCTTATATAGCCCCCTTTAGTTAAGAGCCTTTATCGACACAGGAGCTCTTATCGGCGCCGCGATCCACTATCGACTGGTTCAGAAGCTAATAAACGGATATAGCTACCCAGTAGAATTAGCATCGCCGACGCGAGTTTCGGCGTATAACGGACAAGACATAAAGAGTGTTACGCATTATGTGCCATTAAGGACTACCCTAGCTGGTCGCACTACGGAAGCGACGTTCCGAATTATAGATATCGGAAGGTTTAGCATTATTATAGGGCAGAAATAGATAAAGAACTAGAAAGCCGTTATTAACGTAGGTAAAGGCAAACTCGGATTCAAAACTCAGCAGAGCGGCGTCGCCGCCGCCGAATCGGTTACCGCCGTCGCCGTAGAACTGAGCGTTACAACCACCGGAGCGGTTGCGATCAATCGGCCGGACCCTCTAGACATAATCGGAATAATAAGCTCGGAAGCTTTAACGACCCTCGCGAGGTTGCCGGACAATAAGATTTACGCTATCTCAATAAAAGATATCGAAGACTACCGAAAGATAATAGCGGAAGAAGAAGTGGACCCGTTAGAGGTGTTACCAAAAGAACTCTATAGATACACTAACGTGTTCTTAAAAGCCGACTCCAACCTCCTGCCGCTCTATCGACCAGAATATAACAACAAGATCTGGTTAAAAGAAGGAGCCGCGCTGCCGAGAACCGAACCCCTAAGGCGATTATCGCCGGCCGAGCTGGACTAAGTAGAGGTGTTTGTTTGAGAAAACCTAGCGAAGAAGTTTATTACGCTAAGCTCTGCCGAGTATATATTACCGATTCTTTTCGTGCAGAAACCCGGAGGTAGTCTCTAACTGTACGTAGACTACCGAGGCCTTAATAAGGTTATTAAGAGAGATGTGTATCCGCTGCCGCTAATCGACGAGACTATACAGCGAGTGGCCAAAGCTAAGTAGTTCAGCAAGCTGGATATTCGTTAAGCATTCTACCGACTAAGGAACGAGGAAGGACAAACAGAAGATCTTACGACATTCGCTACGCGTATAGGCAATTTTAAGTAGTTGGTAATGCCTTTCGGACTTACTAACGCGCCGGCAGTGTAGAAGCGTTCTATAAACCATACCTTTATAGATATGCTAGAACGGTTCGTGTCCATTTACCTAGACAATATTCTTATCTACACTAACAGAACGAGAGAACAACACACGGACTACATTCAGAGGCTGCTGATTAGGCTCTGCGAGGTTAGATTAAACGCGGACACGAAGAAGAGCAAATTCTATTAAATCGAGGTAAAATATCTTGGTCTTATCGTCAGGAGAGACAGAATTCGGATAGACCCTGCAAAGGTCGCTACTGTAGCGGAATAGAAGCAGCCGAAATCCGGAAACATTACCTAAATTAGAGCTTTTCTCAGGTTCTGCAGCTACTATTAGCGATTTATTGAGGACTTTAGCAAGATAGCGAGACCCCTAAACGAAGCATTAAAGAAGGAGGGCGCCGGCCTATAGAATAAGAGGTGCACAGAGGCTTTTAACCGGCTAAAAGAAGCGGTAGCCTCGGCGCTAGTTCTGGCGCACTTCCGACCGGAAAAGACGATCTATCTAGAGACGGACGCTTCCGATACAGTAACCGCAGGGGTCCTTTCTTAGTATAATAACGCCGACGAGACCCTCTATCCAGTTGCTTTCTTTAGGAAGTCTATAAACGAGGCTAAGCAGAACTACGCTATCTACGACAAAGAACTGCTAGCTATTATCCAGGCTTTCGAGGAGTGGAAGCTAGAGCTTATAGCCGGAAAGAGCACGGTTTAGGTCCTTACAGACTATTAGTTGCTAACCTATTTTATAAAGACGCAGAAGCTATCGCGTCGCTAAGCTCGGTAGGCTGCCTACTTATCTGGATTCGATTTGAAGATTACCTATCGACCCGGAGCTCAAAATGGAAAGGCCGACGTGCTAACGAGAAGAGAAGGGAAGACTAGCTGCGCGAAAGAAGATCCGAACATGTTCTAGAAGGTATTGACTAAATGGATAGTAGATGCCGAGGTGTTAAAAGAAGCAGGAATCTGCGCGATACAGCCGCCGACAGAAGAAGAGACGCTCTATAAGAAAGTGGAACGGCTTAATCAGCAGCAGAAGCTCGGCAAAACAGGCTTAGGGAAGCTAATAGTTCCAGAAGAACTAATTATAGAGGTTATCTAGCTAGTCTATAGTTCTAAGGATGTTCGCTACGCTAGCTCCAAGAAGACAATAGAAGCAGTAAGGACGATCTACTAGTTTCCGCGAATCTTCGAACGGATCTACCGGTTTATCGCTAACTGTTATGTATATCGAGCAGCGAAACTACGTTACGACCTTCTGGCCGGCCTATTAAAGCTACTTCTGATCCCTAAGAAACCGTAGCAGCACATTACGATGGATTTCGTAACCGGCCTGCCGGATTCCGATAGATATAATGCTACGCTTAACGTAGTAGATCGACTAAGCAAAGAACGCTACTTTATCCCCTGCTAAGCGAAGGATAAAGGAACTACTATAGAAGAAACGGCGAGAATGCTAATTCAGTATATATAGAAGCACTATAGTCTGCCGGACACTATTACTACAGATAAGGGTCCTTTATTCACTGCCGACGTATAGAAGGCTATTAACTATGCTCTCGGAATTCGCAGAAAGCTTAGCACAGCTGCCTACCCTTAGACCAACAGCTAGTCTGAAGTAGCTAACCGTAAGATAGAGAAATATCTACGAATCTTCTGCAGCTACTATTAAGGAGAGTGGATCAAGGTGTTGCCGATAGCCGAATTCTGCGCCAATTCAGCACAGTTAGAGTCGCTAGCGCTATTCGAGATAACTTATAGCTATCTTCTAAGGATAAGCTTCCAACCGCCAAACGAACCTAGCCTTTCGGAACCTTCTATATCTACTACTACCTCGTTAAAGAGAGTCGCCGCTGCCGCGGCAGAAGCGCTTAGATCTTAGATAGAAGAAGCAATCCGTATAGCGAAGGAGGCGATAGAATCGGCTTAGAAGAAGATAGTAACTCGAGCTAATAGAAAGCAGTTACCGGTAGAATTCGAAGAGGGCCAAAAGGTGTAGCTAAACACGCGAAACCTAAGGCTAAAAGGCAACGCCAAGCTTAACCCCTGCTACGTAGGTCCGTTCAAGATAGTAGAAAAGAGGTCGCTGTTTGATACGGATGTAGGCTGGAAGGTGCTGGAAGGTGGCAGGCTTGGCAGGGCCAGGCTTGGCGCACACTCAAATACCTCCGCTTGTACGTAGATTCTTCCCTCTCTAGCCTTGGATATAGTTATCAAAGTAGCCGTATTGATTTACATCTACGTGCTCAGATCATTATATCCAAGGCTTCAACCTAACACCTAACCTGCACTACGCGAAAGAGCCTGTTAAATTACATCCGGGTACTTAATTAACGTACGTGCAACCAACTTAGAGTGTGTACTGTATACGTACAAAGGAGGCTGTCGAATTACATCCAGTTACTTAATTGTGCATGTATATACTACTCTACCCCCCCCCCCCCCCCCTCCCCCGACTAAGAAGAAGAGTTTTAGGGAAGAGAAGTGCCCCTATCGAGAAGAAGAGTTTTAGGGAAGAGAAGTGCCCCTACCGAGAAGAAGAGAGAGTTTTGAAGAAGAGCGAGAGAGCGACAAGAGCGAGAGAGCGACGAGAGCGACGAGAAGGACGAGAAGGACAATGTAGGAGCGATGAGGACGAGGAGCGAGAGCGAGGAGCGAGAGCGAGGAGCGAGAGCGAGGAGCGAGAGCGAGGAGCGAGAGCGAGGAGCGAGAGCGAGGAGCGAGAGCGACGACGACGGAGCGACGACGACGAGAGCGTACCTAGCAGGACCTAGGGCGACGACATTCATTTTTTCGGGACTTTAACAGACTGTTCTATTTAGACAAGGCCTATCGAGACAGTTCAGCAATCGGCAACACGAGCAGCGCAACCGGCAGCACAATCGAGCGTACAACAAGCAACATCTGCCTATCGAGAGGCACTACAATTAAGACATACGGCAAAGTACGAGGCAACACACCTAGTTTAGAAGCTACACGTCCAGAAGCACGTCCTAAAGCACCAGCGAGCCCCAGGTACAGCTGCTGCAGACAAAAGAGGTACGGCAAAGCACGAGCGCAATCGAGGTACAGCGACATAACAAGCAGCACGTTTACAATCGAGGACAAGTTATACGATACGAGCAGCAAAGCGACACGAGCACCCAGGAGCGCCTAGGTACGAGCACCCAGGCACGAACACCTAGGCACGAGCACCTAGGTACAGGTACAAGGCAATTGCAGACAACACAGGTGCAGATAGCTGCAGCGCAACTAGGCAGAGCAAGAGCACAAGGCAGAGCTGTAGACAACACAGGCAAAGCATAGGCAAAGTACAGGCAAAGCGACAGCTCGAGAAGCGACCGTCGAGAAGCGACTGTCGAGAAGCAACTGTCCGAGAAGCGGCATCCGTAGGCTGCAATCCCTACGACCCCGACGGCCTCTGCGACCTTGCGACCTCTGCGACCTCTGCGACCTCTGCGACCTCTGCAGCAGCACGAGCGACAAGAGCAGCCGAAAGCGACAAGTTTAGCAATATACAGTTCAGTACAGCTGTAGACAATACAGAGCAGCTGCAGGTAGGGAGCTACAGACAACAGGCAGCTGCAGACAAAACAGGGCTGCTACAGACAACAGGCAGCTGCAGGCAATACAGGGCAGACAGGGCTGCTGTACAGAGCACAAGGCAGACCACTAGGCAGAGCATAAGACAGAGCACAAGGCAGAGCATAAGGCAGAGCACAAGGCACAGCAGCTGCAGACAACACAGCTACAGACGACACACCGCTGTAGACAACACACTGTTTAGGTTCAGAAGCAGCACAGTTTAGAGGCAACATTACAGCAGCTACAGACAGGTACAGCTGCTGCAAGCAATAGAGGCACAGCTGCAGACAGGTACAGCTGCAGGCAGGCACAGCAGCTGTAGACAACACAGGCACTGCATGTTCAGAAAGGCACTGCAAGTTTAGAAGCGACAGACCTCTGCGACCTCTGCAGCCTCTGCAGGCCTCTGCGACCCTGACCACTCTGCAACCTCTGCGACCCCAACGGCCTCTGCGACCCCAACGGCCTCTACGACCCCAACGACCTCTGAGAATTCTGCAGCCTTGGCAAGGCACCAAACAAGGCACGAATTGAGGCCAAAAGCGACGGCAAAAAGGCAAGAGGTTAAAGTTTAAAAAGGCACTGCAAAAGGCACGGAAATTGAAGCTTAAAAGCGACCTGTTTTGGTGCGACCTGATTGGCCGATAGCGAAGCTGAATCTGCGACCCCTACAACCTGGTTTAGAGCGACCTGTTTTGATACGACCTCTGCAACCTGGATTGATGCAACAATGCAACCTGGTTTGGCACCTACGACCTGGTTTAACTCGATACCTGCGACCTGGTTTAGCTTATTGCGATTGAGGGCAATCGCTGGTTGGGGAGGGCGGTAGTGACACGGATGTAGGCTAGAAGGTGTTACGGTCAACAGATGTGAAACGGAAAACACGGTTACTAGAGGTGAAACGGAAAACAACAGTGATCCGGGCACGCAGATATAATTCAATACGGCCTTTTTGATGACTATATCTCGAACTGAGGAGGGAAAGGAATCTATGTAGTGGTGGTGGTGGGCTTTCGTAGTGGTGGTGCCAAGGCCCGGCTCGGCCCGTCCGGGCCGAGCCGAAATCCAGGGTCCTCCCTATCAATCTGTCCCACCTCTTTCCACCGCTGCAACACTACCCCCCTCCCTTACCAGCGGTCGCCCTCGACCGCTTAGTCACCCTATCCATCCAAAAATCTCCGCTTTTTTTTTTGTGATTCGTCGTCTCCTTCTCGAAAAATCCCTTCTAACGCCGACGTCACTTCTTCCGTCTTCCATTAAAAACAACGTTCTTTTTATCGCTTCTTCAATTTCTTACGTCGTCGGCGTCTAAAGTCCTTCACTTGGCGTCTATCTAATCCGTGCGCCTGATCCGTGCTATCTGATCTGATCTGTGGGTTATCTGAGCTGTAGCGTAGCTGGTCTGTGCGTCGGCGCGGAGGTCTATATAGATCTTTTCGCAGCGCCGTTTTTTCTTCTTCTTTTTCTTTACTACCGAAGTCCACACCCTATCGCAGGGGCGGCGGCGCTGGCACGCTACTGCGTCAGCGAGCTTCCTGCCGCACTGCCGATAGGTAGTGGACGAGTCGAAGACCTCCCCGAGGCGACCGTTACGATCGTTTTCTTCGGCCTCTGCGCCGATAGAGCGGACGCGGCTTTCTTCTTTCTAAACTATCAACTTCGGAGCCACTTAGGCTTCGGCTTCGTCGGATTCCGGACGTAAAACTCTCTTAGCAGCTCCGCCGAATTCCGCAGGTTCTCGATCGGATACTATTCGTAGTCTTCCAGCTACCCCTTCTACGAGATCCTCGCTTTGATGGACCCCCCTATCTTCTTTACGTCTATTACATCTTCTACCTCCTATTCTTCTTCCTCGCCGTCTATCTCGATAGGCAGGGGTTCGGCGAACCCCTGTTCCGGCAGACCGTTCTCAGGGTCTAAGCTTAGCAGATCTAAATGGAAAACGTCGTAGATCCGGAACGATTTCGGTAGCTGGAGCCAATAGGTTACCGGCGACCTCTTTTCTATTATCTTGAACAGACCTACGTAGCGCGGATTGAGCTTGGCGTTGCCTTTTAGCCTTAGGTTCCGCGTGTTAAGCCAGACCTTTTGACCTTCCTCGAATTCTGTCGGCGACCGCTTTCTATTGGTTCAAGCTACTATCTTCTTCTGAGCCGGTTCTATCGCTTCTTTCGCCACTTTAATCGCTTCTTCTATCTGAGATCGGAGCGCTTCCGCCGCCGCGGCGGCGACTCTCTTTGACGACGTAGTAGTGGTGGAAAGCTCCGGCGAGCCGGCGTCGCTTAGCGGATAGAAGCTTAGCCTCGGAAGATAACCGTAGGTTATCTCGAACGGCGCCAGCGACGTTGCTTCTAACTGTGTTAAGTTCGCGCAGAATTCGGCTATTGGCAACACCTCGACCTACTTTTCTTAGTAATAGCCGCAGAAGGTTCGCAGATATCGCTCTATCTCGCGATTGGCCACTTTAGACTAACCGTCGGTCTGCGGGTAAGCGGCCGTGCTGAGCTTTCTACGAATTCCGAGAGCTTAATTGATAGCCTTCTACACGTCGGCGGTAAATTAAGGACCCCTATCCGTAGTGATAGTGTCCGGCAGCCTATAGTGCTTCTATACGTATTGGATCAACATTCTCGCTGTTTCTTCCGCAGTAGTTCCTTTATCCTTAGCTCGACAGGGGATGAAATAGCGCTCTTTGCTTAGCCGATCCACTACGTTAAGTGTTGCGGCGGTGGAAAGGGGTGGGACTAAGTAATGGGGTGGACCCTTGGAATTTCGGCTCGGCCCGTCCGGGCCGAGCCGGGCCTTGGCACCACCACCACGAAAGCCCACCACCACTACTATATAGATTCCTTTCCCTCCTTAGTTCGAGATATAGTTATCAAAAAGGCCGTATTGAATTATATCTGCGTGCCCGCATCATTATATCTCGAACTTACTCTCTATACACACCCTGCGCTGCGCGAAAGGGCCCGTTGAACTATCCGGAAACCCGAAAAACGCACGCGCACTAACACCAACAACAACCACCCAAGGCACCGTAAGAAGATGGAAGGCTTCTCAGCAGTAGAGAGCGGCGTAACAGGCCGCCGCGGAAAGAGAAAGATTGACAGAGCGAACAGGCGCTCCAGTGTTATTAATAATGAGATTATTATTAGAGGTTTTACGGCGGAAGAGACCGCAGAGATTAAGGAACGAATGAGCGAATATAGGAAGATCTACGACTGCACGATCGAGGAACTGGAAGATTACGTAAACGAGAATAGGATAGGAAAGGTCTACGACGGTATAGACCTTATTAAGACGCTGTTCTACAGAACACTGGAAGAAAACAGATAGCTAAGAGAGGAAGTAGAGACAGTAAGGGCCGAGAAGGAATCGGCAGAGACTATCGTCGACGTATTAGAACACTAAGCGTCGAATCGACTGGCGTAGCTAAAGGCGCTGAAGGATCAACTGGCTGATGTAGAAGCAGCAAAGTCGCCGCCACTGCGTCGAGAAGAACAAGCAGAGACCGCCTTACCAGCGGCCTATAGTTAAGGTGGCACTACGATAACGCCACTGCCGGACCCACCGGTTTTCGGTAGCGGAGACCCTAAAGCGTAGGAGGCGTTTAAGAAGAAGATTAAGAATAAGATAAGCCGCGATTACGCAGCAAGCAGCGAAGAAGACAGACTGGCCTATTTAGAGGCGCGACTGGACGGCGAAGCGTTCTCGCTAGTGGCGGACCTAGAAGAGGTAACCGCTAAAGAAGCGATCAAAGCGTTAGATCAACGCTTCGGAGACCCATTCCGAAAGAAGACAGCCCGTAAGCAGCTAGACAAGATCAATTAGAACCGGCAGACGTTTGAAGAATTCTACGGACTGTTCAGGAAATATGCTATTGGAGCGAGAGTGGCAGAAGATAAGCAGCTGCACCTACTAAGACAGAAACTGAGCCCTGAGCTCGCTGCGGCCATAGCGTTAGTGGAAGACGAAGACCTTCAGAGCTTCGTGCATTAAGCGAGAGTTACCGCTAGAAACTTGAACGCGTACGGAAAACCGACGACACGTAAACTGATTCAGAAGCCGTCGGCGCAGCCGACAAGAGCCCCCGTGCCCTTTCGACGAACCCCCTAGCAGTCGCTATATTCACTACGATCGGCGTTCGTCCCTACCTGCTACGCGTGCGGAAAGCCTGGCCACATCGCTACGAGATGCCAAGCAACGGCCCAACCGAAGTAGGAGTATCGTGTTATAAAGCAGCCGCAGCAGCAGCCGCCGCCGAGAAAGACCATACAAGCTATGGAGCCGGCTCCGAACGATACTGACAGTGTGGACGGTAGGGTGCAGTTAAGGATTATAGGAAAAGACCAGCTGGACGGATAGGCCCCCTATCCAGCATTGACAATAGGGCACCGAATCAAAGCGAATCGCCGCGGAAAGAAAGCATAAACAGCTACAGCGGCCCGCTCTCGGCAGCGGTGGAAGTGAACACGGAAACAGCTATTATTCTTCTAATTACTGTCCACCCCCTCGACGGATCGAGCAAACCCCTCTAGCTGAAAGCTTTCATCGACACCGGAGCTCTTATCAGTGCGGCGATCCACCACCGATTGGTTCAGAAACTAAAGAAGGGATACGGCTATCCGGTAGAGTTAGCGTCGCCGACGAGGATTTCGGCGTTTAACGGACAAGACACGGAAAGCGTTACGCACTACGTGCCGCTAAAGACTACCTTAGCTGGTCGAACCACGGAAGCAACGTTCCGAATTATAGATATCGGAAGATTTGACATTATTATAGGGCAGAAATGGATAAAGAACTAGAAAGCCATCATCGACGTAGGTAAAGGAACGATCAGATTCAAAACCCCGGGTGGCGGAGCAGGGACTATCGGAAAGGTCGCCGCCCCCGAGCCGAAAGCTACGGAGCCCGCGAAAGAGGCTCTGTCCGATCGTTCCGAACCCCCGGTTACCGTCGGAATAATAAGCTCAGAAGCTATAACGACCCTCGCGAAGTCGCCGGACAATAAGATCTACGCCATCTCGATAAAAGACATCGAAGACTACAGGAAGATAATGGCGGAAGAAGAAGCGGACCTACTAGAGGTGTTGCCAAAAGAGCTCTACGGTTACGCTAACGTGTTCTTAAAAGCCGATTCCAATCTCCTGCCGCTCTATCGACCGGAATATAACAACAATATCCGACTGAAAGAAGGAGCTACGCTGCCAAGAACCGAGCCCCTAAGACGACTGTCGCCAGCGGAACTGGACTAGGTAGAGGTGTTCATTCGCGAAAACCTAGCGAAGAAGTTTATTACGCCGAGTTCTGCCGAATATGCGTTACCGATTCTTTTCGTAAGGAAACTAGGGGGTAGTCTGCGACTCTGCGTAGACTATCGAGGCCTTAACGAGGTTACTAAGAGAGACGTATACCCGCTGCCGCTGATCGACGAGACTATCCAGCGCGTAGCAAAGGCTAAGTGGTTCAGTAAGCTGGACATCCGCCAAGCGTTCTATCGACTAAGGAACGAAGAAGGGCAGACGGAAGATCTTACGACGTTCGCGACGCGTATAGGCAATTTTAAGTGGCTGGTAATGCCATTCGGACTCACCAACGCGCCGGCAGTGTAGCAACGCTTTATAAACCACACTTTTATAGACATGCTGGAGCGGTTCGTGTCTATCTATTTGGACGACATCCTTATCTACACAGATAGAACGAGAGAGCAGCACACGGACCACATTAAGAAGGTGCTGACCAGGCTCCGCGAGGTCGGATTAAACGCGGACACGAAAAAGAGCGAGTTCTATCAGACTGAAGTCAAATACCTCAGTCTTATCGTCGGAAGAGAAGGGATCTGGATAGACCCCTTAAAGGTCGCCGCTGTAGCGGAATAGAAGCAGCCGAAATCCGGAAACACCACCCAAATCAGAGCGTTTCTCGGATTCTGCAGCTATTATCGACAGTTCATTAAGGACTTTAGCAAGATAGCGAGACCCCTGAACGAGGCGTTAAAGAAGGAGGCCGCCGGCCTATAGAACGAGAAGTGCACAGAAGCTTTCGTACGGCTGAAAGAAGCAGTGGCCTCGGCGCCGGTCCTAGCACACTTCCGACCGGAAAAGACGATCTATGTAGAAACGGACGCTTCCGATACAGTGACGGCAGGGGTCCTTTCTCAATACGGAGACGATGAAACCCTTTATCCAGTGGCTTTCTTTAGCAAGTCTATAACGGAGGCCGAACGGAATTACGCCATCTACAATAAGGAGCCGCTGGCGATCATTCAGGCTTTTAAGGAGTGGAAACCGGAGCTTATAGCTGGAAAGAGCACAGTCCAGGTCCTTACGGACCACCAGTCGCTGACGTACTTTATAAAGACGCAGAAGCTCTTACGGCGTTAAGCACGGTAGGCTGCCTACTTATCAGGGTTCGATTTCAAGATCACCTATCGACTAGGGGCTCAAAACGGAAAAGCTAACGCGCTAACGCGAAGAGAAGGGAAGACGAGCCGCGCGAAGGAAGATCTAAACATGTTTCAGAAGGTGTTAACCGAACGGATAGTGGACGCCGAGGTGTTAAAGGAAGCGGGGATCTGCGCGGCGGAACCGCAGACCAAACCGGAACCGATAGAGCCGCCGATCGAAGAAGAGACGCTCTACGAGAAGGTGGAACGGCTTAATAAGCAGCAGAAGCTCGGCAGAACAGGCTCGGGGAAGCTAATAGTTCCGGAAGAACTGATTACGGAGGTCATCCAATTGGTCCATAGCTCTAAGGACGTTGGTTACGCAGGATCAAAGAAAACGATAGAAGCTATAAGGACGATATACTGGTTTCCACGAATCTACGAGCGGATCCACCGGTTTATCAGCAACTGTTACGCGTGCCGAGCCGCGAAGCTACGTTACGGTCTTCCAGCCGGTCTGCTGAAGCCACTTCCGATCCCCGAGAAGCCGTGGCAACACATTACGATGGACTTCGTAACCGGCCTGCCGGACTCCGATAGATACGACGCTACGCTAAACGTAGTAGACTGACTAAGCAAAGAGCGCCATTTTATCCCCTGTCGAGCTAAGGATAAAGGAACTACTGCAGAAGAGACCGCACGGATGTTGATTAGACACATATAGAAGCACTATAGCCTGCCGGACACTTTCACTACGGATAGGGGTCCTTAATTCACCGCCGACGTATAGAAAGCCATCAACTACGCTCTCGGAATTCGTAGAAAGCTCAGCACAGCCGCTTACCCGCAGACCGACAGTCAGTCTGAAGTGGCTAATCGCGAGATAGAGCGATATCTGCGAACCTTTTGCGGCTATCATCAAGAAAAGTAGGTTAAGATGCTGCCAATAGCCGAATTCTGCGCGAACTTAGCACGGTCAGCAGCAACGTCGCTGGCGCCGTTCGAGATAACGCATAGCTATCTTCTAAGGATGAGTTTTCAGCCGCTGAACGAACCCAGCTCTACGGAACCATCCACCGCTACGTCGTCAAAGAGAGTCGCCGCCGCGGCGGCGGAAGCGCTCCGATCTCGGATAGAAAAAGCGATCAAAGTGGCGAAAGACGCGATGGAATCGGCTCAGAAGAAGATAGTGACTCGAGCTAATAGAAAGCGGTCGCCGATGGAATTTGAGGAAGGTCAAAAGGTCTGGCTTAACACGCGAAACCTAAGACTAAAAGGCAACGCCAAGCTCAATCCGCGCCACGTAGGCCCGTTCAAGATAGTGGAAAAGAAATCGCCGGTGACTTATCGGCTCCAGCTACCGAAATCGTTCCGGATCTATAATGTCTTTCACTCGGATCTGCTAAGCTTGGACCCTAAGAACGGTCTGCCGGAACAGGGGTTTATCGAACCCCCGCCGGTCGAGATAGACGGTGATGAAGAAGAGTAGGAGGTAGAAGACGTAATAGACGTAAAGAAGACAGGGGGGTCCATCAAAGTGAGGATTTCGTAGAAGGGGTAGCCGGAAGACTATAAATGGTATCCGATCGAGAATCTCCGGAATTCGGCGGAGCTGCTAAGAGATTTTTACGCGCGGAACCCGAAGAAGCCGAAGCTGGAATGGCTCTAAAGCCGATCCTTCCGGAAGAAAAAGAAGAAAGCCGCGTCCGCTCCACCGGCGCTGAAGCCGATAAAGACAATCGCAACGGTCGCCTTCGGGGAGGCCTTCGACTCAGCCACCACCCACCGCAGGGTCGGCAGGCAGCTCGCCGACGCCGTGGCGTGACAGCGCCGCCGACCCCGTAGTGGGTGAAGGCTTTAGTAGAAGAGAAAAAGAAGAAGAAAAACGGCGCAGCGGAAAGACCTATATAGACCTCCGAGACGACGCACAGACCAGCCACGCCGCAGCCCAGATAACCCGTAGATCAGATCAGATGGCGTCGATCACATAAACGCCAGGTGAAGGACTTAAGATGCCGACGATGTGAAAAATGGAAAAAGCGACGAAAAGAACGCCGGTTGTTATAGAAGATAGAAGACGCGACGTTAGCGTTGGAGGGGATTTTCGAGAAGAACACGAAAAAAAAAAAAAGAAGAAAGAAGCGCAGATTTTCGGATGGATAGGGTGACTAAGCGGTCGAGGGCGACCGCTGGTAAGGGGGGGGGGTAGTGTTGCGGCAGTAGAAAGGGGTGGGACTGAGTAATAGGGTGGACCCTTGGAATTTCGGCTCGGCCCGTCCGGGCCGAGCCGGGCCTTGGCACCACCACCACGAAAGCCCACTACCACCACCACATAGATTCCTTTCCCTCCTCAGTTCGAGATATAGTTATCAAAAAGGCCGTATTAAATCATATCTGCGTGCCCGGATCATTAAGGGTGGCATCGTATCTATCTAAATTCGGCAGGCCGGTTACGAAATCCATCGTAATGTGCTGCCACAGCTTCTCGGGGATCGGAAGTAGCTTTAGTAGACCCGCCGGAAGACCGTAACGTGCCTTCGCGGCCCGGCATACGTAGCAATTGGCGATAAATCGGTGGATCCGTTCGTAGATCCGCGGAAACCAGTAGATCGTCCTTACGGCTTCCATCGTCTTCTTCGAACCGGCGCAGCCAACATCTATGGCATTATGGACCAGCTAGATAACCTCCGTAATTAGTTCTTCCGGAACTATTAGCTTCCCTAAGCCGGTTTTGCCTAGCTTCTGCTGCTGATTAAGCTGCTCCACCTTCTCGTAGAGAGTCTCTTCCTTAGGGGCCGGTTCCACTGCGCAGACCCCTACCTCTTTCAACACCTCTGCGTCTACTATCCGCTCGATTAACATCTTCTGGAACACGTTCGGATCTTCTTTCGCGCAGCTAGTCTTTCCTTCCCTTCTCGTCAGCGCGTCAGCCTTTCCGTTTTGAGCCCCTGGTCAATAAGTGATCTTGAAATCGAACCCTAATAAGTAGGCGGCCCACCGTGCTTAACGTCGTAAGAGCTTCTGCGTCTTTATAAAATAGGTCAGCGACTGGTAGTCCGTAAGGACCCGGACTGTGCTCTTTCCAGCTATAAGCTCTGGCTTCCACTCCTCGAACGCCTGTATAATAGCTAGCAGTTCTTTATTATAGATAGCGTAGTTCCGCTTAGCTTCCGTTATAGATTTGCTGAAGAAGGCCACCGGGTAGAGGGTCTCGTCGTCGCTATACTAAGAAAGGACCCCTGCGGTTACTGTGTCAGAAGCGTCCGTTTCTACGTAGATTGTCTTTTCCGGTCGGAAGTGCGCCAGAACCGGCGCTGAAGACACTGCCTCTTTCAGCCGTACGAAAGCTTCCGTGCACTTCTTATTCTATAGGCCGGCGACCTCTTTCTTCAGCGCTTCGTTCAGGTGTCTCGCTATCTTGCTGAAGTCCTTAATAAATCGTCGATAGTAGCTGCAGAATCCGAGAAGCGCTCTGATTTGTATGGTATTCCCAGACTTCGGCTGCTTCTATTCGGCGACAGCGGCGACCTTTAAGGGGTCTATCCGAATTCTATCTCTTCTAACAATAAGACCGAGATATTTGACTTCGGTCTGATAGAACTCGCTCTTCTTCGTGTCCGCGTTCAATCCGACTTCGCGGAGCCTAGTTAGCACCTTCTCGATGTGGTCCGTATGTTGCTCTCTCGTTCTATCTGTGTAAATAAGGATGTCGTCCAAATAGATAGACACGAACCGCTCCAGCATGTCTATAAAAGTGTAGTTTATAAAGCGTTGCTACACTGCCGGCGCGTTGGTAAGTCCGAAAGGCATTACCAACTACTTGAAATTGCCTATACGCGTCGCGAACGTCGTAAGATCTTCTGTTTGCCCTTCCTCGTTCCTTAATCGATAGAACGCTTAGCGGATGTCTAGCTTGCTGAACTACTTAGCCTTCGCTATAGGCTGTATGGTCTCGTCTATTAGCGGCAGCGGATATACGTCTCTCTTAGTGACCTCGTTAAGACCTCGATAGTCTACGCAGAGTCGCAGACTACCCCCTGGTTTCCTTACGAAAAGAATCGGTAACGCATATTCGGCAGAACTCCGCGTAATAAACTTCTTCGCTAGGTTTTCGCGAACGAACACCTCTACCTGGTCCAGTTCCGCCGGCGACAGTCGTCTTAGGGGCTCGGTTCTCGGCAGCGCGGCTCCTTCTTTCAGCCGGATCTTGTTGTTATATTCCGGTCGGTAGAGTGGCAAGAGGTTGGAGTCGGCTTTTAAGAACACGTCAGCATAACCGTAGAGCTCGTTTGGCAGCACCTCTAGTAGATCCACTTCTTCTTCCGCTATTATCTTCCGGTAGTCTTCGATGTCTTTTATTAAGATAGCGTAAATCTCGTTGTCCGGCGACTTCGCGAGGGTCGTTATAGCTTCTGAACTTATTATTCCGACGGTAACCGGGGGTTCGGAACGATCGGACGGAGCCTCTTTCGCGGACTCCGTAGCTTTCGGCTTGGCGGCGACAGTGGCGACCTTTCCGATAGTCCCTGCTCCGCTACCCGGGGTTTTGAATCTGATCGTTCCTTTATCTACGTCAACGATAGCTTTCTGGTTCTTCATCTATTTCTGCCCTATAATGATGTCAAACCTTCCGATATCTATAATTCGGAACGTCGCTTCCGTGGTGCGACCAGCTAGTGTGGTCCTTAACGGCACGTAGTGTGTAACGTTTTCTGTGTCTTGTCTGTTGTATACCGAAATCTTCGTCGGCGACGCTAGCTCCACCGGATAGCCGTATCCCTTCTTCAGTTTCTGAACCAGTCGGTGGTGGATCGCTGCACCGATAAGAGCTCCGGTGTCGATAAAGGCTTTTAGCTAAAGTGGTTTGCTCGATCCGTTAAGGGGGTGGACAGTAATTAGAAGGATAATAGCTGTTTCTGTGTTCACTTCCACCGCCGCCGAGAGCGGATCGCTGCAGCTGTTGATGCTTTCTTCTCGTAGCGATTCGCTTCGACTCGGTGCCCTATTGTTAATGCTAGATAGGGGGCCTATCCGTCCAGCTGGTCTTTTCCTATAATTCTTAACTGCACCCTGCTGTCTACGCTGTCAGTTTCGTTCTGAGCCGGCTCTATAGCTTGTATAGTCTTTCTCGGTGTCTGCGGCTGCTGCTGCGGCTGCTTTATAACACAATACTCCTGCTTCTGCTAGGCCGTTGCTTAGCATCTCGTAGCGATATAGCTGGGTTTTCCGTACGCGAAACAGGTGGGGACGAACGCCGATCGTAGTGAATGCGACGACTGCTGGGGGGTTCGTCGGAAAGGCGCAGGGGGCCGCGTTGTCTGCGTTATCAACGGCTTCTGGTTCGATTTGCGTAATTTCGCGTAAGCGCTCAGGTTTCTCGCGGTAACTCTCGCTCGGTGCACGAAGCTCTTAAGGTCTTCGTCTTCTACAGACGCTATAGCGGCGGCCAGTTCAGGGTTCAGCTTCTGCCTTAGTAGGTAGAGCTGCTCGTCTTCCGCCACTCGGGCCCTAATCGCATATTTTCTGAACAAACCGTAGAATTCCTCGAACGTCTGCCGGTTCTGGTTGATCTTGTCCAACTGCTTACGGGCCGTCTTCTTCCGGAACGGGTCTCCGAAGCGTTGATCTAACGCTTTAATCGCTTCCTCGGCGGTCGCCTCTTCTAGGTCCGCTACTAGCGAAAAAGCTTCACCTTCCAATCGCGATTCTAGGTACGCCAATCTGTCTCCGGCGCTGTTTCCGGCGTAGTCGCGGTCTATCTTATTCTTTATCTTCTTCTTAAACACTTCCTAGTCTTTAGGGTCTCCGCCTCTAAACGCCGGCGGGTTCGGCAATAATGTTATTAAGGTGCTACCTTAACTATAGGCCGCTAGTAAGGCGGTCTCCGCGTAGGTTTCTCGCCGTAGTAGCGGCGATGGTCTCGCTGTTTCCATATCAGCTAGCTGATCCTTTAGCGCCTTCAGTTGCGCTAGTCGATTCGACGCTTGGTTTTCCAACACGTCGATAAAAGTCTCTGCCGATTCCTTTTCGGCCCTTACCGCTTTAGTTTCTTCTCTTAGTTGTCTGTTCTCTTGCAGCATTCTGTAGAACAGCGTCTTAATAAGGTCTATTCCATCGTAGACCTTTCCTATCCTATTCTCGTTTACATAGTCTTCCAGTTCCTCGATCGTACAGTCGTAGATCTTCTTGTATTCGCTTATTCGTTCCTTAATCTCTGCAGTCTCTTCCGCTGTAAAACCTCTAATAATGATCTTATTATTAATAACACTGGAGCGCCTACTCGCTCTGTTAGTCTTTCTCTTTCCGCGGCGGCCTGTTACGCCGCTCTCTACCGCTGAGAAGCCTTCCATCTTCTTACGGTGCCTTGGGTAGTTGTTGTTAATGTTGGTGCGCGTGCGTTATTCGGGTTTCTGGATGGTTCGACGGGCCCTTTCGCGCAGCGCGGGTGTTGTTGAAGTGAGTTCGAGATATAATGATCCGGGCACGCAGATATAATTCAATACGGCCTTTTTGATAACTATATCTCGAACTGAGGAGGGAAAGGAATCTATGTAGTGGTGGTAGTAGGCTTTCGTAGTGGTGGTGCCAAGGCCCGGCTCGGCCCGTCCGGGCCGAGCCGAAATCCAGGGTCCACCCCATCAATCTGTCCCACCTCTTTCCACCGCCGCAACAAACAGCATCTAGGGCCCAACTAGAACTATCAAGATTTACAGACTACAGGCTAACAACTACTAGATAGAAGAAGACTCGTAGAGAGTAAAAGGCGAATCATCTCGCAATGCAAACACTCCTAGCTTAGTTCTAGAACCTTTGGAAAAAGCAGGTCTAGGAAATAAATCTGTTTGCAGAACAAAGAAACAGAGTTTAATAAGACAGTTACTAGCAAACACTTAGCAACAACCAGCTAGCGCAGGGGGATATAAGAACCTGCTGCCGCCCCCCTAATCTTTCTCTTCTTCTTGTTTATAGCTCGTCTTGTACATTAATTTAGCTTTTACATCTTAGACTCTAGCCCTTCCCTTCTTTACTTAGTTTTTACATCCCTTACTTTAGACTTTAGCCTCCCCCTCTAACATTAACTTTTACATCCCTCCTTTTAACTTTGTTTTATTCAACTCCTCCTACTTACCTTGACTTTTACATCGACCTCCTCCGACCTCTTAGCTTCCTCCTTAACATTACAAGCTATTAACCAAAAACCAGACTATTAATATTGTCTTCTACACTCTATAAGAAGAGGTCCCCTTTAAAGAATACTTACAACTGGACCTATTAGCAGAAGGAATTATTAACCTAATAAACAACGATCCTAACCTTGCTGTCCGAGTCTTTTTTATAGTAACGAACATTGTCCGCACAGGCATTAAACAAGTAAAGGAACTTAACCAACACATTAATAGCCTAGAAGCAATGCTATTAGATAGCAAGGATTAGGTATAAGAGATAGAACGAAAGATTGCCAATCTTATAATTAAGAAAGCTTAGACATAAGGACAGTTGCAGGAAGCTTTAAACCTAAGGACACAGAACACTACTAGAGAACCTACTAGTAAGAGAGTGGCTAACCCAGAACAATTTTATAGAGACAAGGACAAGCTTAATAAATTTCGACTATAGTTATTAGTTAAACTCTTAGCTAACGTAGACTACTTCCTAAACGAACAACAGAAGGTCTCGTACGCGTTCTCCCTCCTTGCTAGCAAGGCACTGCAACAGGTCTTACCCTGGTTTAACCTAAAGACACTATAAGTTACTTGTCCAAATATTACTACCTTGCTTACCGCTCTCGACTCGGCCTTTGGCAACCTATACCGCAAGTCTACGGCCTAGAAGCTAATCCGAACCCTTAAACAAAACAACAAGCTATTCTCTAACTACTACGCACAATTCTTATAGGAAATCGGTTACTGCGAATACGACACAGAAGCCCAAAAGTCGGCTTTGGTTGCTGGCCTAAGCACTGAACTTCTTACTAAACTGGAGGACTAAGAGCATAAATCTTTGTTATTTTACAGACTAGTTACCCTCTGCCAACGCCTCGACAGTCGTCGAAACCTGTTCTTAAACATTATTAAGGCACGAGGCAACCTACTTAACAACCGTACGAGCTAGCGTCCGGTTACGACTCTTCCTACCTTTACCTAAAACTAACCTAATCCTCCCTTAGCCCTACGACTTCCTCCTATTAACGGCGAACCTATAGACCTTAGTTTAGCTAAGCTTTAAGATAGTCGACTTATACAAGAAGAAAAGCAGCGTCGCTGCAACCAACGTCTCTGCATATACTGTAGAGAGCTAAACTATATCGCAATTAACTGCCCAACTCTAGTTAATCGCTGCAACAAGGCAGGCACCCCTCTCGGATCCTCTGCAGCTGCCCTAGCACTAAAGGACAACAACAAGGACTAGGGAAACGCTTAGGCCTGTTAACAAGACGCCTAATAGGCAAGCATTTAGATCGATATCGTGCAATCTCTTTTTCTGTAGTGCAATTCTGTACTAAGGTAGAGGATAAGTTAACTTGTCCTCCCTTTGTAGTTACAGCAAATATCTACACTAAGAAGAATTCTATACACTTAGTATTTACAATAATCGACTGCGGCGCAACTAGCAAGAGTTTTATTAACCCTAGACTTGTTAACTCCTTAGGAATCCCTACTTAGAACTTAAAATACCCCAGACCCTAAAAGATGTTTGACGGCAGCGAGGCCTCCGCTAGAGGTATAACTTAGATTGCCTACGTCAAACTTCAATTTAGGAACAACTACGAAGAACACCTCTCCTGCTTTGTTACACTTCTACCTAACCAGAAAATAATCCTAGGATTGCCTTAGCTAAAGTGCTACAACCTACAGATTAACTAGGATACTAGAAGCCTCGACATAAACTTAGAACACTGCCGAAACTATTGCTATACTTTGACTTAGCTTACTCCTGCGAACAGCACAAAAGATTCGATCCTCTAAGTATCCGTAGCTGCTTTCTATACAGCTGCAAAGGAAAAAGGAGCTCAAATCTTTGCTGCGTTAATAGAAGACATCGAGAAAGCCCTTGCTAAGTTCGACGAAAACCGAGAAGCTACTAATCTAGAGACAAAAGTACTAACAGAATACTACGACTTCCTTAGTGTATAGTCGGTTAAAGAAGCTAACAAGCTACCTCCTTACCGACCTTACAATTACAAGGTTGAACTAGAAGAAGGTTAGACGCCCCCTTTCGGACCTCTCTACCAAATGTCCTGCGAAGAACTCTAAGTCCTGCAAAAGTTTCTGCAATAAAACCTTTAAAAAGGCTTTATTCGCTCTAGTCGCTTACCTGCCGCTAGCCCTGTTATGTTTGTTAAGAAGCCCAGTAGAGGGCTACGCTTCTATGTTAACTACCGCAACCTTAACGCCATCTCTAAGAAGAACCGGTATCCTATCCCTCTAATCTAAGAAACACTAGAACGCCTCTCGAAAGCAAAATGGTTTACTAAGCTCGATGTAATTGCGGCCTTTAACAAGATTCGGATAGCTAAAGGACAAGAATAGTTAACTGCCTTTAGAACCCGGTACGGCCTGTTCGAATCCCTAGTAATGCCCTTTAGAATGTGCAATGCATCTAGCACTTTTTAAGAATACATAAACGACACACTAAGAGAGTACTTAGACCAATTTGTTACCGCTTATATTAACGACATCCTAGTCTACAGCACTACACTAAAAGAACATTAGGAACACGTCCGAAAGGTACTGGCGAAACTGGCAGAAGCAGGCTTGCATCTGGACATTAACAAGTGCGAATTTTACTAACAAGAAGTCTAATTCCTTGGCCTTATTATCTTAGACAAAGGCATCTGCATAGACCTAGCAAAGATTTAAGCAATCCTAGACTGCAAGATCCCAAAGACTGTCAAAGAAGTGCAAGGCTTCCTTAGGTTCGCTAACTTCTACTATCGTTTTATTTAGGGCTTTAGCTTAATAGTAAAGCTACTAACTGCTCTAACAAAGAAAGAAGCTAAGTTTGACTAGACTAACTCCTGCCAATACGCATTTGACCTCCTACGACAACGATTTACTAAAGATCCAATCCTTTAACACTTTGACTTTAACTTAGAAACCCGCGTAGAAACAGACGCCTCTAACAGAGCTATTAGAGCAGTTCTCCTTTAACGAAAATCGCCTAACTAGCTATAGCTCCTAGTAGCTTACCTGTTAAAGAAGATGCTACCTGCCGAATGCAATTACGAGATATACGACAAAGAGCTCCTTGCAATCGTCAAAGCATTTAAAGAGTAGCGACCAGAACTCGAAGGTGCAGCCTACCCGACCTAAGTTAGTTCAGACTATAAGAACTTGATTTATTTTATAAAGAGCAAAATCCTTAATCGAAGACAAGCCTACTAGAGCGAATTCCTCTTAAGGTTCAACTTTGTTATTCAATACGCGCCTAGATCTCTTAATTTAAGGGCTAATGCCCTTACCCGGATGCCTAGAACCTATCTAGTAGACCGAAAAGAAGGCTAGACAATGTGCAACCAAAATATCCTAAAGGCCTATAACCCAAGCAAAGACCTAAAGACCTACCTAAAAGAAGGTACACTATTAATCGCTGTCTCTTTTGCTCTGTGTCTAGCACCCGCCTTCCTAGAGGATAACGATTCAGAAAGCAAACCAGACAACAAAATATTTGAAACCAAAGACTCCGAAACTGAAGGCTCTGTTACCTCCGACAATAAACAAAACGATAATAAAGCAACTAAAGAAGCAAATCAACCTAGAGAACTGCTCCTAATAATTAGAGAAGCTTACGAATCGGACGAACAGGCTTAAGAACTGATCCAGGCCCTTAAAATAGGTTAGCGTACCTTCCCTGGCTTTTCTCTCTTAGAATGCAAACTTAGGGATAGACTAGTTTACTTTCGATCTCGTCTTTTTGTTCCTAAAGGTGCAGACAATTTAATACGACTATACATCCTTAGGACAGTTTACAACTCGGCAGCAGGAGGCTACCTAGGACGATCGAAGCTTCACAAGCTTACTTCCCGTTACTACTAGTAGCCGTCGATATAGAAGCACGTCTGCAGATATAGAAACAACTGTCCTATCTGCAAGGCAGCCAAATACGACTAACAACGTCTACAAGGATTGCTGAAGCCTCTCCCGGCCCCCGAGCATCCGTAGAAACACATTATAATAGACTTTGTTACCTGTCTCCCTTAAGGAACTACTTAGGCAGGCGTTAAGGCAAAGAACGTCTTTGTAGTTGTAGACTGACACTCTAGGGACCGCTTTGTAGTACCCTACTAGAGCATAACTTCTAAGGAAACCGCTCGACTCTTGCACGAATACGTCTAGCGTTACGTAGGCCTTCCGGACAGCATTACCTCTAACAGAGGCTCTTAGTTTATTGCCAAGTTCTGGAAACGCCTATGCAAGCTTTTAAACATCGATTACTACATCTTAACGTCCTACTACCTAGAAACAGATAGTTAAACGGAAATTGCAAATGCACTGTTCAAACAGACGCTACGTTGCTTTATCGATTACTACCAAAAGGACTAGCCAAAACATATCCTAACAGTAGAATTCTTAGCACGCAACTGGGAGTTAGAAACAACAGAATACTTACCCTTCTACACTACTAGAGGCTACTACCCCCGAACAGGAATAGAGCCTTAAGACCCACTACTGCGACCCGACGACCTAGACGAAGTCGATGCAGACGACTAGGCAACGCACCTCTCCTAGATCTATTAGGAAGTCCAAGAAGAAATAACTTACGCCTAGGCTATCTACGAAGAACAAGCTAACCGAAAACGACAACTAGCCCTAGACTATTAAGTAGGAGACAGAGTGTACCTAGACTCTAAGAACATTATTACAGGAAGACCTTCTCGCAAACTCGATTGGAAAAAACTAGGCCCCTTCCCTATTATAGAGAAGATTAGCTCGTACGCATACCGCCTCTAACTGCCGGAAGACTAGGAAATCTACGACGTCTTCCATCCTGTTCGACTAAGACCTTGTTGCGGCGGTGGACAGAGGTAGGACAGATTGATAGGGTCCACCCCATTAATCTGTCCCACCTCTTTCCACCGCTGCAACACTTCCCCCCTCCCTTACCAGCGGTCGCCCTCGACCGCTTAGTCACCCCATCCATCTGAAAATCTCCGCTTCTTTCTTCTTTTTTTTTTCGTGTTCTTCTCGAAAATCCCCTCTAACGCTGACGTCGCGTCTTCCATCTTCTATCACAACCGGCGTTCTTTTCGTCGCTTTTTCCATTTTTCACATCGTCGGCATCTGAAGTCCTTCACCTGGCATTTATGTAATCGACGCTATCTGATCTGATCCGCGGTCTTCTGAGCTGCAGCTCGGTTGGTCTGTGCTCCGGCGTAGAGGTCTATATAGATCTTTCCGCGGCTCTATCTTTTCTTCTTCTTCTTTCTCTACTAAAGTCCTTACACACCGCAGGGGCGGCGGCGCTGGCACGCTACGGCGTCGGCGAGCTTCCTGCCGCACTGCCGATAGGTAGTGGCTGCGTCGAAGACCTCCCTAAAGGCGACCGTTACGATCGTTTTCTTCGGCCTCCGCGCCGATGGAGCGGACGCAGCTTTCTTCTTTCTGAACTATCAACTTCGGAGCCACTTAGGCTTCGGCTTCGTCGGATTCCGGACGTAAAACTCTCTTAGCAGCTCCGCCGAGTTCTGTAGGTTCTCGACCGGATACTATTCGTAGGCTCAGTAGATCGGAATGGAAAACGTCGTAGATCCGGAACGCCTTCGGCAGCTCGAGCCGATAAGTCACCGGCGATTTCTTTTCTACTATCGTAAACGGACCTACGTAGCGCGGATTGAGCTTGGCGTTGCCTTTTAGCCTTAGGTTCTTCGTGTTAAGCTATACCTTTTGGCCTTCTTCGAATTCCATCGGTGACCGCTTCTTATTAGCCCGAGTTACTATCTTCTTCTGAGCCGATTCCATCGCGTCTTTCGCTACTTTGATCGCTTCTTCTATCTGAGATCGGAGCGCTTCCGCCGCCGCAGCGGCGACTCTCTTTGACGACGTAGCGGTGGATGGTTCCGTAGAGCTGGGTTCGTTCGGCGGCTGAAAACTCATCCTCGGAAGATAGCTATGCGTTATCTCGAACGGCGCCAGTGACGTTGCTTCTAACTGTGCTAAGTTCGCGCAGAATTCGGCCATCGGCAACACCTTAACCCAATCTTCTTAATGATAGCTGCAGAAGGTTCGTAGGTATCGCTCTATCTTACGGTTAGCGACTTTAGACTGACCGTCGGTTTGCGGGTAAGCAGCTGTGCTGAGCTTTCCACTAATTCCGAGAGCTTGATTGATAGCCTTCTACACGTCGGCAGTGAATTGAGGACCCCTATCCGTAGTGATAGTGTCCGGCAGTCTATAGTGCTTCTATACGTGTCTAATCAGCATCTGCGCGGTCTCTTCCGCGGTCGTTCCTTCGTCTCTAGCTCGACAGGGGATAAAGTGGCGCTCTTTGCTTAGCCGGTCCACTACATTAAGCGTAGCGTCGTAGCCGTCTGAATTCGGCAGGCCGGTTACGAAATCTATCGTAATGTGCTGCTACGGCTTCTCGGGGATCGGAAGTAGCTTTAGCAGACCGGCCGGAAGACCGTAACGTAGTTTCGCGGCTCGGCACACGTAACAGTTGCCGATAAACCGGTGGATCCACTCGTAGATTCTTGGAAACCAGTATATCGTCCTTATAGCTTCTATCGTTTTCTTTGATCCTGCGTAACCAACGTCCTTAGAGCTATGGACCAATTGGATGACCTCCGTAACCAGTTCTTCCGGAACTATCAGCTTCCCTGAACCGGTTCTGCCGAGTTTCTGTTGCTGGTTAAGCTGCTCTACCTTTTCGTAGAGAGTCTTTTCTTTAATCGGCGGCTCTATTGGTTCCGGTTCAGTCTGCGGTTCCGCCGCGCAGATCCCCGCTTCCCTTAACACCTCGGCGTCTACTATCCGTTCGGTCAGCACCTTCTGAAACATGTTCGGATCTTCCTTCGCGCGGCTCGTCTTCCCTTCTCTTCGCGTTAGCGCGTTAGCTTTTCCGTTTTAAGCCCCTAGTCGATAGGTAATCTTGAAATCGAACCCTAATAAGTAGGCGGCCTACCGTGCTTGACGCCGTAAGAGCTTCTGCGTCTTTATAAAGTAGGTCAGCGACTGGTAGTCTGTAAGGACCTGGACCGTGCTCTTTCCAGCTATAAGCTCTGGTTTCTACTCCTCGAAAGCCTGAATAATCGCTAGCAGTTCTTTATCGTAGATCGCATAGTTCCTCTTAGCTTCCGTTATGGATTTGCTGAAGAAAGCTACCAGATGGAGCGTTTCGTCGTCGTTAGCGTATTAAGAAAGGACCCCTGCCGTCACTGTATCGGAAGCGTCCGTTTCTACGTAGATTGTCTTTTCCGGTCGGAAGTGTGCCAGAACTGGCGCAGAGGCCACTGCTTCTTTCAGCCGGTTAAAGGCTTCCGTGCACCTCTTAGTCTATAGGCCGGCGGCCTCTTTCTTTAACACTTCGTTCAGGGGTCTCGCGATCTTGCTGAAGTCCTTAATAAACCGTCGATAATAGCTGCAGAATCCGAGAAACGCTCTGATTTGGGTAGTGTTTCCGGATTTCGGCTGCTTCCATTCCGCTACAGCGGCGACCTTTAAGAGGTCTATCCGGATCCCTTCTCTTCCGACGATAAGACCGAGGTATTTAACTTCAGTCTAATAAAACTCGCTCTTTTTCGTGTCCGCGTTCAATCCGACCTCGCGGAGCCTGGTTAGCACCTTTTTGATGTGGTCCGTGTGCTGTTCTCTCGTTCCGTCCGTATAGATAAGAATGTCGTCCAAATAGATAGACACGAACCGTTCTAGCATGTCTATAAAGGTGTAGTTTATAAAGCGTTGCTACACTGCCGGCGCGTTGGTAAGTCCGAACAGCATTACCAGCCACTTAAAATTGCCTATACGCGTAGCAAACGTCGTAAGATCTTCCGTCTGCCCTTCTTCGTTCCTTAGTCGGTAGAACGCCTGTCGAATGTCCAGTTTGCTGAACTATTTAGCTTTAGCTACTCGTTATATAGTATCGTCGATTAGCGGCAGCGGGTATACGTCTCTCTTGGTGACCTCGTTAAGGCCTCGATAGTCTACGCAGAGTCGCAGACTACCCCCTAGTTTCCTTACGAAAAGAATCGGTAACGCATATTCGGCAGAGCTCGGCGTAATAAACTTCTTCGCCAGGTTTTCGCGAACGAACACCTCTACCTGGTCCAGTTCCGCCAGCGACAGTCGTCTTAGGGGCTCGGTTCTCGGCAGCGCGGCTCCTTCTTTTAGCCGGATCTTGTTGTTATATTCCGGTCGGTAGAGTGGCAAGAGGTTGGAGTCGGCTTTTAAGAACACGTTAGCGTAACCGTAGAGCTCGTTTGGCAGCACCTCTAGTAGATCCACTTCTTCTTCCGCTATTATCTTCTGGTAGTCTTCGATGTCTTTTATTAAGATAGCGTAAATCTCGTTGTCCGGCGACTTCGCGAGGGTCGTTATAGCTTCTAAACTCATTATTCCGACGGTAACCGGGGGTTCGGAACGATCGGACGGAGCCTCTTTCGCGGACTCCGTATCTTTCAGGTTGGCGGCGACGGTAGCGACCTTTCCGATGGTCCCTGCTCCGCCACCCGGGGTTTTGAATCTGATCGTTCCTTTATCTACGTCAACGATGGCTTTCTGGTTCTTTATCTATTTCTGCCCTATAATAATATCAAACCTTCCGATATCCATAATTCGGAACGTCGCTTCTGTGGTGCGACCAGCCAGTGTAGTCCTTAACGGCACGTAGTGCATAACGTTTTCCGTGTCTTGTCCGTTATATGCCGAAATCCGCGTCGGCGACGCTAGTTCCACTAGATAGCCGTATCCCTTCGTCAGTTTCTGAACCAGTCGGTGGTAGATCGCTGCACCGATGAGAGCTCCAGTGTCGATAAAGGCTTTTAGCTAGAGGGGTTTGCTCGATCCGTTAAGGGGGTGGACAGTGATTAGAAGAATAATAGCTGTTTCCGTGTTTACTTCCACCGCCGCCGAGAGCGGATCGCTGCAGCTGTTAATGCTTTCTTCTCGTGTCGATTCGCTCCGGTGCGGTGCCCTACTGTTAATGCTAGATAGGGGGCCTATCCGTCTAGCTGGTCTTTTTCTATAATCCTTAACTGCACTCTACCGTCCACACTGTCAGTATCGTTCGGCGCCGGCTCCATAGCTTGTATAGTCTTTCTCGGCGGCTGCGGCGGCTGCAGCTGCTTTATAACGCAATACTCCTGCTTCTGCTGGGCCGTTGCTTGGCATCTCGTGGCGATATAGCCGGGTTTTCCGCACGCGAAACAGGTGGGGACGAACGACGAACGCTGCGAATTAAATGGCTGCTGGGGGCGTTGTCGGAAGGGCGCAGGGGCTCTTGTCGGCTGCGCCGACGGCGACGGCTTCTGAATTAGTTTACGTGTCGTCGGTTTTCCGTACGCGTTTAAGTTTCTGGCGGTGACTCTCGCCTGGTGTACGAAGCTCTTAAGGTCTTCGTCTTCCACCGACGCTATAGCGGCGGCCAGTTCAGGGTTCAGCTTCTGCCTTAGTAGGTAGAGCTGCTCGTCTTCCGCTACTCGGGCCCTGATCGCATACTTTCTAAATAGTCTGTAGAATTCTTCAAACGTCTGCCGGTTCTGATTGATCTTGTCCAGCTGCTTACAGGCTGTCTTCTTTCGGAATGGGTCTCCGAAGCGTTGATCTAGTGCTTTAATCGCTTCCTCGGCGGTCGCCTCTTCCAGGTCCGCCACTAGCGAAAAAGCTTCACCTTCCAATCGCGATTCCAGGTACGCCAATCTATCTCCGGCACTGTTTCCGGCGTAGTCGCGGTCCATCTTATTCTTTATCTTCTTCTTAAACGCTTCCCAGTCTTTAGGGTCCCCGCCTCTAAACGCCGGTGGATCCGGTAGTGACGTTATCAACGTGCCGCCTTAACTGTAGGCCGCTGGTAAGGCGGTCTCTGCGTAGGTTTCTCGCCGCGGTGGCGGCGATAGTCTCGCTGTTTCTATATTAGCTAGCTGATCCTTCAGCGCCTTCAGTTGCGCCAGTCGATTCGACGCTTGGTTTTCTAACACGTCGATAATCGTCTCTGCCGATTCCTTTTCGGCCCTTACCGCTTCGGTTTCTTCTCTTAGTTGTCTGTTCTCTTCTAGCGTTCTGTAGAACAGCGTCTTAATAAGGTCTATACTATCGTAGACCTTTCCTATCCTATTCTTGTTTACATAGTCTTCCAGTTCCTCGATCGTGCAGTCGTAGATCTTCCTATATTCGCTTATTCGTTCCTTAATCTCTGCGGTCTCTTCCGCCGTAAAACCTCTAATAATGATCTTATTATTAATGACACTGGAGCGCCTGTTTGCTCTGTTAATCTTTCTCTTTCCGCGGCGGCCTGTTACGCCGCTCTCTACCGCTGAGAAGCCTTCCATCTTCTTACGGTGCTGGGGGTTGTTGTTGGTAGTAGTGCGCGTGCGTTATTCGGGTTTCCGGATAGTTCAACGGGCCCTTTCGCGCAGCGCAGGGTTGTGGAGAGTGAGTTCGAGATATCATAATCCGGGCACGCAGATATGATTTAATACAGCCTTTTTGATAACTATATCTCGAACTGAGGAGGGAAAGGAATCTATGTGGTGGTGGTGGTGGGCTTTCGTAGTGGTGGTGCCAAGGCCCGGCTCGGCCCGTCCGGGCCGAGCCGAAATCCAGGGTCCACCCCATCAATCTGTCCCACCTCTTTCCACCGCCGCAACAGGGTGCAGTTAAGGATTATAGGAAAAGACCAGCTGGACAGATAGGCCCCCTATCTAGCATTGACAATAGGGCACCGCACCGGAGCGAATCGATACGAGAAGAAAGCATTAACAGCTGCAGCGATCCGCTCTCGGCAGCCGTAGAAGTGAATACGGAAACGGCGATCATCCTTCCTATTACGATCTACCCTGTTAAGAAGTCGAGTAGACCCCTCTAGCTGAAAGCATTTATTGATACTGGAGCTCTTATTGGCGCGGCGATCTACTACCGACTGGTTCAGAAACTAAAGAAGGGATACGGCTATCCGGTGGAACTGGCGTCGCCGACACGGATTTCGGCATACAACGGACAAGACACGGAAAACGTTACGCACTACGTGCCGCTAAGGACTACACTAGCTAGTCGCACTACGGAAGCGACGTTCCGAATTATAGATATCGGAAGGTTCGACATTATTATAGGGCAGAAATAGATAAAGAACCAGAAAGCCATTATCGACGTAGATAAAGGAACGATCAGATTCAAAACCCCGGGTAGCGGAGCAGGGACCATCGGAAAGGTCGCCGCTGCTGCTAAGCCGAAAGCTACGGAGTCCGCGAAAGAGGCTCCGTCCGATCGTTCCGAACCCCCGGTTACCGTCGGAATAATGAGTTCAGAAGCTATAACGACCCTTGCGAAGTCGCCGGACAACGAGATTTACGCTATCTTAATGAAAGACATCGAAGACCACTGGAAGATAATGGCGGAAGAAGAAGTAGATCCACTAGAGGTGCTGCCAAACGAGCTCTACGGTTACGCTAACATGTTCTTAAAAGCCGACTCCAACCTCCTGCCGCTCCACCGACCGGAATATAACAACAAGATCCGGCTGAAAGAAGGAGCCGCGCTGCCGAGAACCGAGCCCCTAAGACGCTTATCTCCGGCCGAACTGGACTAGGTAGAGGTGTTCGTTCGCGAAAACCTGGCGAAGAAGTTTATTACGCCGAGTTCTGCCGAATATGCGTTACCGATTCTTTTCGTAAGGAAACTAGGGGGTAGTCTGCGACTCTGCGTAGACTATCGAGGCCTTAACGAGGTTACTAAGAGAGACGTATACCCGCTGCCGCTAATCGACGAGACTATACAACGAGTAGCTAAAGCTAAATGGTTCAGCAAACTGGACATTCGACAGGCGTTCTACTAACTAAGGAACGAAGAAGGGCAGACGGAAGATCTTACGACGTTTGCCATGCGTATAGGCAATTTTAAGTAGCTAGTAATGCCGTTCGGACTTACCAACGCGCCGGCAGTGTAGCAACGCTTTATAAACCACACCTTTATAGACATGCTAGAACGGTTCGTGTCTATCTATTTGGACGACATTCTTATCTATACGGATGGAACGAGAGATCAGCATACGGACTACATTAAGAGGGTGCTGAAAAGACTTAGAGAGGTCGGATTGAACGCGGACACGAAAAAGAGCGAGTTTTATCAGACTAAAGTTAAATACCTCGGTCTTATCGTCGGAAGAGAAGGGATCCGGATGGACCCCTTAAAGGTCGCCGCCGTAGCGGAATAGAAGCAACCGAAATCCGGAAACACTACGCAGATCAGGGCGTTTCTCGGATTCTGCAGCTACTATCGATGATTTATCAAGGACTTCAGCAAGATAGCGAGACCCCTAAACGAAGCGCTAAAGAAAGAGGTCGCCGGCCTATAGAATAAGAAGTGCACAGAAGCTTTCGTATAGCTAAAAGAGGCAGTAGCTTCAGCGCCAGTTCTAGCGCACTTCCGACCGGAAAAGACAATCTACATAGAAACGGACGCTTCTAACACAGTAACCGCAGGGGTCCTTTCTTAATATAGCGACGACGAGACCCTCTACCCAGTGGCCTTCTTGAGCAAATCTATAACGGAAGCTGAGCGGAACTACGCTATCTACGATAAGGAGCTACTAGCGATTATTCAGGCTTTCGAGGAGTGGAAACCAGAGCTTATAGCTATAAAGAGCACGGTTCAGGTCCTTACGGACCACCAATCGCTTATCTACTTTATAAAGACGCAGAAGCTCTTACGTCGCCAAGCTCGGTAGGCCGCCTACTTATTAGGGTTCGACTTTAAGATTACCTATCGACCAGGGGCTCAAAACGGAAAGGCTAACGCGCTGACGCGAAGAGAAGGGAAGACGAGCCGCGCGAAGGAAGATCCGAACATGTTTCAGAAGGTGCTAACCGAACGGATAGTAGACGCCGAGGTATTAAAGGAAGCGGGGATCTGCGCGGCGGAACTGCAGACCGAACCGAAACCAATAGAGCCGCCGATCGAAGAAAAGACTCTCTACGAAAAGGTAGAGCAGCTTAACCAGCAACAGAAACTCGGCAAAACCGGTTCAGGGAAGATAATAGTTCCGGAAGAACTAATTACAGAGGTTATCCAGCTGGTCCATAGCTCTAAGGATGTTGGTTACGCAGGGTTAAAGAAGACGATAGAAGCTATAAGGACGATCTACTGGTTTCCGCGGATCTACGAACGGATCCACCGATTTATCGCTAATTGCCACGTATGCCGAGCCGCGAAGCCGCGTTACGGTCTTCCGGCGGGTCTACTAAAGCCACTTCCGATCCCCGAGAAACCGTATCAACACATTACGATAGACTTCGTAACCGGCCTGCCGGACTCCGATGGATATAACGCTACGCTGAACGTAGTGGACTGGCTAAGCAAAGAGCGCCACTTTATCCCCTGTCGAGCTAGAGACGAAGGAACGACTGCAGAAGAGACCGCGCGGATGCTAATTAGACACGTATAGGAGCACTATAGCCTGCCGGACACTATCACTACGGATAGGGGTCCTCAATTCGCCGCCGACGTATAGAAGCCTATTAATTAAGCTCTTGGAATTCGTAGAAAGCTCAGCACAGCCGCTTACCCGCAGACCGACAGTCAGTCTAAAGTGGCCAATCGCGAGATAGAGCGATATTTACGAACCTTCTGCGGCTACTATCAAGAAAAGTAGGTCGAGGTGTTGCCAATAGCTGAATTCTGCGCGAACTTAACACGGTCAGAAGCAACGTCGCTAGCGCTGTTCGAGATAACCTACGGTTATCTTCCGAGGCTAAGCTTCTATCCGCTAAGCGACGCCGGCTCGCCGGAGCTTTCCACTACCACTACGTCGTCAAAGAGAGTCGCCGCCGCGGCGGCGGAAGCGCTCCGATCTTAGATAGAAGAAGCGATCAAAGTAGCGAAAGAAGCGATGGAATCGGCTTAGAAGAAGATGGTAGCTCGAGCTAACAGAAAGCGAACGCTAATAGAATTCGAAGAAGGCCAAAAGGTATAGCTCAACACGCAGAACCTAAGGCTGAAAGGGAACGCCAAGCTTAACCCCCGCTACGTAGGTCCGTTCACGATAGCAGAAAAGAGATCGCCGGTAACTTATTGGCTCTAGCTACCGAAATCGTTCCGAATCTACGATGTCTTTTATTCGGATCTGCTAAGCCTAGACCCTAAGGACGGCCTTCCGGAACAGGGTTTCGCCGAACCCCCGCCTATCGAGATAGACGGTGAGGAAGAAGAGTAGGAGGTAGAAGATGTAATGGACGTAAAGAAGATAAGGGGGTCCATTAAAGCGAGGATCTCGTAGAAGGGGTGGCCGGAAGACTACGAATAGTATCCGATCGAGAACCTGCGGAATTTGGCGGAGCTGCTAAGGGAGTTCTACGTGCGGAACCCGGAAAAGCCGAAACTAGCGTAGCTCTGATGTCGACAATGCGGAAGAAAGAAGAAGAAAGCCGCGTCCGCTCTATCGGCGCGGAGGCTGAAGAAAACGATCGTAGCGGTCGCCTTTAGGGAGGCCTTCGACTCGGCCACTACTTACCAGCGGATCGGCAGGCAGCTCGCCGACGCTGTAGCGTGCCAGCGCTGCCGACCCTATAGTAGGTAAAGGCTTTGGTAGAAGAGAAAAAGAAGAAGAAGAAACGACGCCGCGGACGGATCTATATAGACCTCTAAGACGACGCACAGACCAGCCACGCCGCAGCTCAGATAACCCACGGCTCAGATCAGATAGCACAGATCAGGCGCACAGATTAGATAGACGCTAAGTGAAGGACTTTAGACGCCGACGACGTAAGAAATTAAAGAAGCGATGAAGAGAACGTTGTTTTTGATGGAAGACGGAAGAAGTAACGTCGGCGTTGGAGGGGATTTTCGAGAAGGAGACAACGAATCAAAAAAAAAAAGCGGAGATTTTCGGATAAATGGGGTAACTAAGCGGTCGAGGGCGACCGCTAGTAAGGGAGGGGGGTAGTGTTGCGGCGGTGGAAAGAGGTGGGACAGATTGATAGGGTGGACCCTGGATTTCGGCTCGGCCCCTTCCGGGATTTAGGTTCCGGAACGGACTGAGCCGGGCCTTGGCACCACCACTACGAAAGCCCACCACTACCACTACATAGGTTCCTTTCCCTCCTCAGTTCGAGATATAGTCATCAAAAAGGCCGTATTGAATCATATCTGCGTGCCCGGATCAGACCTAAAGAAGGAGACCCCTTCCTAATCCAATTGCAAGACTAAGAACGAACCCGCATTCTCCCTATAGAAGACGACGACGAAGACGAAGAAGGAGAATACTACGTACGCAAAATTACAGACTGTTAAGTGATTGATAGACAGACAAAGTACAAAGTTCAATAGCAAAGCTACGAAGACTAGGACACTACTTAGGAACCCCTTAGAAACATTATCTTCGACAAGGACAAGTTTGAAGCCTTCTACCGTTAAAACCTCTTAGACTCTAGAGACTACCGCCTGGAAACCCAGTACAGCTAAAGAGAACTGGATTCTGCTTACTAATAGAATATTAACTGTAACATTAGGCCTGCTCCTAGGAATAAGCAGACTTACCCCTAGTATCTCGAACTACTAAGGCTTCGTAGGAACTCCGCTATATTAAAGGGGGCTACTGTTACGGTCAACGGATGTAAAACGGAAAACACGGTTACTAGAGGTAAAACGGAAAACAACAGTATCTAGGGCCTAACCAGAACTATCAAGATTTACAGACTATAGGCCAACAACTACTAGATAAAAGAAGACTCCTAGAGAGTAAAAGGCGAATTATCTCGCAATGCAAACACTCCTAGCTTAGTTCTGGAACCTTTGGAAAAAGCGGGTCTAGGAAATAAATCTGCTTGCAGAACAAATAAACAGAGTTTAATAAGAAAGTTACTAGCAAACACTTAGCAAACAACTAGCTAGCGCAGGGGGATATAAGAACCTGCTGCCGCCCTCCTGATCTTTCTCTTCTTCTTGTTTATAGCTCGTCTTGTGCATTAATTCAGCTTTTACACCTTAGACTCTAGCCCTTCCCTTCTTTACTTAGTTTTTACATCCCTTACTTTAGACTTTAGCCTCGCCCTCTAATATTAACTTTTACATCCCTCCTTTTAACTTTGTTTTATCCAACTCCTCCTACTTACCTTGACTTTTACATCGACCTCCTCCGACCTCTTAGCTTTCCACTTAACAGAAGGTGCTGGAAGGTGGCAGGCTTGGCAGGGCCAGGCTTGGCGTACACTTAAATACCTCCGCTTGTACGTAGACTCATCCCTCTCTAGCCTTAGATATAGTTATCAAAGTAGCCGTATTGATTTATATCTACGTGCTCAGATTACTATTAACTTATTAGCTCCAGCTACCGAAATCGCTCTATATCTACGACATCTTTTATTCGGACCTGCTAAGATTGGATCCTAAAGACAGTCTTCCGGATTAGGGGTTCGCTAAACCCCTACTAGTCGAGATAGATAGTAAAGAAGAAGAATAGGAAGTAGAAGATATAATAGATATAAGAAAGCTAAGAGGATCTATCGAAGCAAGGATCTTATAGAAAGGATAGCCGGAAGACTATAGATAGTACCCAGCTAAGAACCTCCGGAATTCGGCGGAGCTGCTAAGAGAGTTTTATGTGCGGAACCTAAGGAAGCCGAAGCCTAAGTAGCTCCGAAGTTAATAGTTCCAGAAGAAGAAGAAAAGCCGCGTCCGCTCTATCAGTGCGGAAGCCGATAGAAACGATTATAGAGATCGCTTAGCTAGAGTCTTTAGCTCTACCACTACTACTGCCGACCGGCTTCGCCGGTCGGGTATAGCTATAAGGCCGAAGACGGTACTACCGGTAGCGCATTTGGTTAGGCTCTTTGCTCTACGTTACTACTATCTACCGGCTTAGCCGGAAGGATAATAACAACGAAGAACGAGGCCGACGCCACTAAAGCAGCCTCGCAGTGGCACCTAAGGCTATAGTAGAGAAGAAAAAGAAGAAGAGATAGCGAGCTGCGGATAGATCTATATAGACCTCCGCAGCAGCGTACAGGCCAGCTACGCCGCAGCTTAGATAGCTGCCAGCTAAGATCAGATAGCTCCAATTAGATAGACACCAAGTAAAAGACGTTAGATAGTGACGATGTAAGAAGAAAGAAGATAAAGAAAGGGAATGCTTTCAAGATAGAAGAAAGTAAAGAGGTAACGTTAGTTAAAAAAAAAGAGAGATAAGTAAGCGGTCGGGGTCGACCGCTAGTAAGGGAGGGGGGTGGTGTTGCGGCGGCAGAAAGGGGTAGGACTGAGTAATAGGGTAGACCCTTGGAATTTCGGCTCGGCCCTTCTGGACCGAGCTGGGCCTTGGCATACTACCCCTAAAGCCCTTACCTACTGCCGTATAGATTCCTTTCCTTCTTCAGTTCGAGATATAGTTATTAAAACAGCCGTATTGAATTATATCTGCGTGCTCGGATTACTTGTCGTAGATAGGGTAGTTGTATTCGGCCGGGGAGTTTCTCTTAGAGAAGTACGTATACAGGTATAGAAGACTGTCTAGGCCTACCTAGGAGAGGATACCCCCTATATAGTATCCTAAGGAGTCGGTTTCTAGTATTATCGTATGTTCTAGATTAAAGGCAGTAAGCGTTAGGCCTATAGTAAAGAGTTACTTTAGCGTGTTAAAGCCTCTATCGCATTTCTCCGTCTACGCGAACTGCCTGTCCTTATGTATTAGTTTAACTAGGGGACGGACTATCTCTAAGTAGTTCCGTATAAATTAGTAGTGGAAGTTAGCAAACCTAAGGAATTCTCGTATACCCTTAATACTCGTAGGGGGCTTCTATTGCTTAATAGCATTAATTTTCTTCCTATCTATACTAATGCCCTTCCCTATCTCGATAATAAATCCTAGGTATTTTATACGTTATATATAATGTAACGCAGTACACTTGAGCCAAAAGGGACTGGTTAAGTAACTCGGAAGTAACTTGACCAATGTGTACCAGATATATAAACCTTGGCAAGGCATAGTAATGACACGGGCCAACCTACCCCGTATTACTACCCCCTGCGCTACAGGCTTACGACCTCGTAAGCTGCGCTTACTTACAGGCTACGTATGCCATTGCACAGCCCCCCTATGCAGCATACGCAATCAACCCCCCCCCCCCCCCCCCGGCAGGTCTGCATACAGCCAGCTGGACCTTTACCGGGTCTGCCTCATTCTGTACGGAGTAGTGGACAAACGGACATACGTTAACGCTGCTTCCACTCTTCCGTTAAAAGATGCGCCCCCTAGGAATTGAACCCGGGCCTTTTATCGTACACTTTCAGCAGTCACTTCCGAGTTAAGTAATGTAACGCAGTACACTTAAGCCAAAAGGGACTGGTCAAGTAACTCGGAAGTGACTTGACCAATGTGTACCAGATATACGAACCTTGGCAAGGCATAGTAATGACACGGGCCAACCTACCCTGTATTAATATACTGAATTTATATTTGTTAATGTCTAGGTACAGCCTAGCCTATTGTAGATAGTCTAGCACCTTCTTAACGTCCTGTACGTAGTCCTTATAGGTGCTGTATGTAAACACTAGAGTGTCGTCGAGGTATACAGAGCAGATATCGTCTAGAAGTCCTTATAGGGACCTGTTAATGTACCTCTAGAAGGTTGCAGGCACATTTGCAAGTCCGAAGGGGGTAACAAGCTACCTAAAAAGGCTGTATCTTGTACAGAAAGCGGTTATATATTCGCATCCTTCCTTAATTCTTATTTTGTAGAAGGCTAAGACAAGATCTAATCCGGGCACGCAGATATAATTCAATACGGCCTTTTTTATAACTATATCTCGAACTAAGGAGGGAAAGGAATCTATGTAGTGGTGGGTGAGAGCTTTAGGGGTAGGTACGCCAAAGCCCGGCTCAGTCCGGAAGGGCCGAGCCGAAATTCTAAGGGTCTACCCTATTACTTAGTCCCACCCCTTTCTGCCGCTACAACACTACCCCCCTCCCTTACTAGCGGTCGACCTCGATCGCTTACTTATCTATCTGTACCTCTTTTTCTTTCTTTTCTTTTTTTTCTAATTCAATCTTCGCTTTCTTCTATTTCGAACCTATCCCCTTTTTTTATCTTCTTTCTTCTTATATCGTCGTTATCTGACGTCTTTACCTCGCGTCTATCTGATCGGAAGAGCTATCTGATCGGATCCGGCAGTTACCTTAGCTGCAGCGTAACCGGTCTGTGCGCTGCTGCAGGGGTCTATATAGCTCTATCCGCAGCTCGCTATCTTCTTCTTCTTTTTCTTCTCTACTATAGCCTTTGGCGCCACCGCCATTATCCGCCGGTCCTGGCCAGCGGTAGTAGGGGTGGAGCTGAAGACACCGGCCGGCGGATTCTACGATCGTTTCTGTCGGCTTCCGCGCTAATAGAGCGGACGCGGGTTTTCTTCTTCTTTATCGAATTTCGAGCTACTTAGGCCTCAGCTTTCTCGGGTTTCGGACGTAAAATTCTCTTAGCAGCTCTGCTAAATTTTGGAGATTCTCGACCGGATACCATTTATAATCTTCTGGCTATCCCTTCTACGAGATCCTTGCTTCGATAGAACCTCTTAGTTTTCTTATATCTATTACGTTTTCCACCTCCTATTCTTCTTCTTTACCGTCTATCTCGATTGGTGGGGGTTCGGCGAACCCCTAATCCGGAAGACTGTCTTTAGGGTCCAAACTCAGCAGATCCAAATAAAAGACATCGTAGATCCGGAATGATTTCGGTAGCTGGAGTCGATAAGTTACCGGCGACCTCTTTTCTACGATCTTGAACGGGCCTATATAACGAGGGTTGAGCTTGGCGTTGCCTTTTAGCCTTAGGTTCTGCGTATTAAGCTATACTTTTTGCCCTTCTTCGAGTTCTATCAGTGACCGCTTTCTATTAGCTCGAGTTACTATCTTCTTCTAAGTCGATTCTATCGCCTCCTTTGCTACGCGGGTCGCTTTTTCTATCTGAGATCTAAGCGCTTCTGCCGCGGCCGCAGCGACTCTCTTCGACGAAGTAGTAGTAGAAGATTCCGAAGAGCTAAGTTCGTTCGGCGGTTGAAAGCTTATCCTTAGAAGATAACTATAAGTTATTTCAAACGGCGCCAGTAAGGTAGCCTCTGACCTTGCTAAGTTAGCGCGGAATTCCGCTATCGGCAACACCTTAACCTATTCTGCTTAATAATAACTGCAGAAGATTCGTAGATATTTTTCCATTTCTCGGTTAGCTACTTTAGATTAACCGTCGGTTTAAGGGTGAGCGGCCGTGCTGAGCTTTCTACGAATTCCGAGAGCTTGGTTGATGGCTTTCTATACATTAGCGGTGAATTAAGGACCCCTGTCCGTAGTAATAGTGTCTGGAAGGCTATAGTGCTTCTATACGTGCTGGATCAGCATTCTCGCTGTTTCTTCCGCTGTAGTTTCTTTATCCTTAGCTTAGCAGGGGATAAAATAGCGCTCCTTGCTTAGTCGATCTACTACATTGAGCATGGCATTGTATCCGTCCGAGTCCGGCAGGCCGGTTACGAAGTCTATCGTAATGTGCTGCTACGGTTTCTTAGGGATCGGAAGTAGCTTCAGCAGACCGGCCGGAAGGCCGTAACGTGGCTTCGCGGCCCTGCATACGTAACAGTTAGCGATAAACCGGTGGATCCGCTCGAAGATTCGCTGGAACTAGTAGGTCGTCCTTACAGCTTCTATTATCTTCTTCGAGCCTGCGTAACCAACCTCTTTAGAACCGTAGACCGACTAGATAACCTCTGTAATTAGTTCTTCCAGAACTATTAGCTTCCCTAAGCCGGTTTTGCCGAGCTTCTGCTACTAGTTAAGCCGTTCCACTTTCTCGTAGAGCGTCTCTTCCTTAGTTAGTAGCTCTATCGTACAGATCCCTACCTCTTTCAACACCTCGGCGTCTACTATCCGTTCGGTTAACACCTTCTAAAACATATTCAGATCTTCTTTCGCGCGGCTAGTCTTTCCTTCCCTTCTCGTTAGCGTATCAGCCTTTCCATTTTAAGCTCCAGGTCGATAGGTGATCTTAAAGTCGAATCCGGATAAGTAGGCGGCCTACCGAGGTTGGCGGCATAAGAGCTTCTACGTCTTAATAAAGTAAGTGAGCGACTGGTGGTCTGTAAGGACCTGGACTGTGCTCTTTCTAGCTATAAGCTCCGGCTTCTACTCTTCGAACGCCTGTATAATAGCTAACAATTCTTCATCGTAGATAGCGTAGTTCCGTTCGGCCTCTGTTATAGACTTGCTAAAGAAGGCCACCGGATAGAGGGTCTCTCCGTCGTCAGCATATTGAGAAAGGACCCCCGCTGTTACTATATCGGAAGCATCCGTTTCTACGTAGATCGTCTTTTCCGGTTAGAAGTGCGCTAGCACTGGCGCCGAGGCCACTGCATCTTTTAGTTAATAGAAGGCCCCTATGCACTTCTTATTCTATAGGCTAGCGGCCTCCTTCTTTAATGCTTCGTTTAGGGGTCTCGCTATCTTGCTAAAGTCCTTAATAAACCTTCGATAGTAGCCGCAGAATCCGAGAAACACTCTGATTTGTGTAGTGTTTCCGGATTTTGGCTGCTTCTATTCCGCGACGGCGCCGACCTTAGAGGGGTCTATTCGAATTCCTTCTCTTCCGACGATAAGGCTAAGATATTTAACTTCTGTCTAATAGAACTCGCTCTTCTTCGTGTCCGCGTTTAATCCGACCTCGCGGAGCCTCTTTAACACCCTCTTAATGTAGTCCGTGTATTGTTCTCTTATTCTATTAGTGTAGATAAGAATGTCGTCTAAGTAGATAGATACGAATCGTTCTAGCATGTCTATAAAGGTGTAGTTTATAAAGCGTTGCTACACCGCCGGCGCGTTAGTAAGTCCGAAAGGCATTACCGACTACTTGAAATTGCCCATGCGCGTAGCGAATGTCGTAAGATCTTCAGTTTGTCCTTCCTCGTTCCTTAGTTGGTAGAACGCTTAGCGAATATCCAGCTTGCTGAACTATTTAGCCTTAGCTACTCGTTGTATAGTCTCGTCTATTAGTAGCAGCAGATACACATCTCTCTTAATAACCTTATTGAGGCCTTGGTAATCTACGTACAGTCGGAGACTACCTCCTAGTTTTCGTACAAAAAGAATCAGTAACGCATATTCTACAGAGCTTGGCGTAATGAACTTCTTTGCCAGATTCTCTTAAACAAACACTTCTACCTAGTCTAGCTCGGCCGGCGACAATCGTCTTAGTGGCTCGGTTCTTAGCAGCGTAGCTCCCTCTTTTAGTCGGATCTTGTTGTCGTATTCCGGTCGGTAGAGCGGCAAGAGGTTGGAGTCAGCCTTCGAGAATACGTTAGCGTAGCCGTAGAGCCCTTTCGGCGACCTCTTTAGCGGATCTACTTCTTCTTCCGCTATTATCTTCCTGTAGTCTTCGATGTCTTTTATCGAGATAGCGTAAATCTCGTTGTCTGGCGACCTCGCGAGGGTCGTTAAAGCTTCTAAGCTTATTATTCCAATCGTGTCTAGGGGGTCGGGCCGATCTATCGGGACCGCCTCGATAGTCGTAGCATTCGGTTTTGCGACGACGACAGTGACTGATTTAGCGGCGACTCCGGTCTGCTGGTTTTTGAATCTGAGGGTGCCTTTACCTACATCAATAACGGCTTTCTGGTTCTTTATCTATTTCTGCCCTATAATAATGTCGAACCTTCCGATATCTATAATTCGGAACGTCGCTTCTGTAGTGCGACCTGCTAAGGTGGTCTTTAATAGCACGTAGTGCGTAACACTCTTAGTGTCTTATCCGTTGTATGCCGAAATCCGCGTCGGCGACGCTAATTCCACTGGATAGCCGTATCCTTTTATTAGTTTCTGAACCAGTCGATAGTGGATCGCTGCGCCGATAAAGGCTCCTGTATCGATAAAGGCCCTTAACTAAAGGGGGCCTTACGAGCTATTAAGGGGGTAGACAGTAATTAGAAGGATGATAGCTGTTTCCGTGTTTACTTCTACCGCTGCTAAGAGCGGGTCGCTGTAGCTGTTAATACTTCCTCCTTCTAGCGACATAGTTTATGTCGGTGCCCTATTGTCTATGCTGGATAGGGGGTCTATCCTTCTAGCTAGTCTTTTCCTAGGATTCGCAGTGGCACTCTACTGTCTATACTGTCGGTGTCGTTCGGAGCCGGCTCTATAGCTTGGATAGCCTTTCTCGGCTGCTGCTTCGTAGCTCGATACTCCTGCTTCTACCGATCCGTAGCTTGGCATCTCGTAGCGATGTAGCTAGGCTTTCTATACGCGTAGCAGGTAGGGACGAACGACGAACGCTGCGGATAAGGTAGCTGCTAAGGTGCTCTCCGGAAAGGTGCCGGGGGTCGCGTTGCCTGCGTTATCGACTGCTTCTGGTTTGATTCGCGCGATTTCGCGTAAGCGCTTAGATTCCTGGCAGTAACTCTCGCTCTATGCACGAAGCTTTTAAGGTCTTCGTCTTCTATCGACACTATAGCTGCAGCCAGTTTAGGGTTCAGCTTCTGCCTTAGTAGGTAGAGCTGCTTATCCTTTAACACTCTGGCTCTAATAGCATATTTCCGGAACAGTCCGTAGAATTCCTCGAACGTCTGCCAGTTCTGGTTAATCTTATCTAGTTGCTTACAGGCCGTCTTCTTCCAGAAGGGATCCCCGAAACGTTAATCTAGCGCTTTGATCGCTTCTTCGGCAGTTACCTCTTCTAGGTCTGCTACTAACAAAAAAGCTTCACCTTCCAATCGCGATTCCAGGTATGCCAACCTGTCTTCTTTACTATTTCCGGCGTAATCGCGATCTATCTTGTTCTTTATCTTTTTCTTAAACGCTTCCTAGTCTTTAGGGTCTCCTCCCCTAAACGCTAGTAGATTAGGTAGTAACGTTATCAGTGTTCTACCTTAACTATAGGCCGCTAGTAAGGCGGTCTCTGCTTGTTCTTCTTAGTAAGGTGGCAGCGCCGACGACGTCGCTGCCTCTATCTTAGCTAACTAAGTCTTTATCGCCTTTAGTTGCGTTAGTCGATTCGCCGCTTGGTTTTCTACTAGGTCGATAATGGTTTCTGCTAAATCCTTCTCGGCTATTACCGCTTCTATTCTATCTCTTAGTCGCCTGTTCTCTTCTATATTCCTGTAAAACTTCTTTTCGACAAAGGTAATAATGTCGAACACCTTCTTAGCTCTATTTTCTGCTAGATACTCTTCTATTCCCTCTAGCTTGCGTGCGTACAGTTCGGTATAGCTCTCTATGCCCTTTCTCGCTTTATTTATCTCTTCTTCTATAAGGCCTGTAGTGGCCCTTCTATCGTCGAGGATGCTAGTATGCCTATCCCTCGGTCTGTTAGTCTTTCTCTTTCCGCTGCAGTCTGTAACGCCGCCTTCTACTGTTAAGAAGCTCTCTATAGCTTTCTTACAGTGCTGGGGGTTGTTGGTTTAGTGTGTATAGTGCGCGTGCGTTATTCAGGTGTCCGGATAGTTTAACGGTCCCTTTCGCGCAGCGCGGAGTTAGTGTAGTAAGTGAGTTCGAGATATAATAATCCAGGCACGCAGATATAATTTAATACGGCCTTTTTAATAACTATATCTCGAACTAAGGAGGGAAAGGAATCTATATAGTGGTAGGTAAGAGCTTTAGGGGTAGGTGCGCTAAGTCCCAGCTCAGTCTAGAAGGGCCGAGCCGAAATTCCAAGGGTCTACCCTATTACTTAGTCCTACCCCTTTCTGCCGCTACAACAAGATCGAGCTTAGTAAACTACTTTGCCTTACTGATCCGTCCGAGGGTTTCCTTAATAAGAGGTAGGGGGTATTAGTCTTTTTTGGTGATAGCATTAATGCCTCTGTAGTCTACGCAGAATAGTAACCTAGCCGGCCTTTCCTTCTAGACAAATAGCACTAGAGCTCCGGCCGTAGACGTACTTATACAGATAAAGCCCTTAGAGAGCAGTTTATCCAGTGTCTTATATAGTACTAGGAGTTCCCTAGAGGACATACTGTACAGTAGGCTGTATAGTACCTTAGGCAGACTTCCGTCTAGACAAGGTTCGAGCTTAATCTCGTAGTCGATTCCTTCTCCTTAGAGTAGGGGCAGTTTTAAAGCCGATTTCAGTCCAAAGAGGTCGAGGTATTCTAAGTATTCGGGTAGGAGCTTCGTATAGGGGTCTATAACCTTCTTAGGCGCTAGTGCCTTCTCGATGTCGGTAGTTGCAGTGTTAACTTTAGGGTAGGGGTCGCTTAGCAGGGCTCGTCTTTAGTTTCGGATTCTCTGCCTCGTTGCTGCTAGGTATAGACGCCCCTGTCCGACGTCGAGTTTGCCCTGCTAGCGCTCTATCTATAGTTGCCTTAGTATCAGGTCGTATCCTAATTTGTCTCGTACGACATAGAGGTATAAGTCCTGCTCGTAGTGTCCTTACAGCTCGATTGTTACCCTTACTATATAGGTAATGTCCGGGCCTCGCCTAGTAATGCCTAGCATACGTACAGGTACAGTAGGGGTAGTCTTAATATAGTGTTTCTATATAAAGCTTTCGCTAATAGCCCTATATACTAAACATCTAGTGTTAATTAGGGTTCGTATATAGGCGGTTCCGTTCAGTGTAGGTCGTACAATAAACAGTGTAGTCGTTATGTAAGTGCTCTTAAAAGATAGCTAAGTAGTATATTAATTTAGTAGCCTATCTCGTATATGCCTCTAGCTGAGCCTTTGCTCGGAGGCTACTCTTTTCCCGACTTATTGTCGTCCGAGGGGGACTCTTAGGGCCCGGGTTGTACTGCTATAGTCGCTACCCTTGTAGTGGCGGCCTGTCCCCTAGGTCTCTCGGCCGGTAGAAGGCCGCAGTTCCGTACAGTGTGCCCTGCCTGGCTGCATTAGTAACAGCTCCCTTCTGCCTTTCTTCTACTAATAGTAGCTACGTCTACCTACTGCGCCTGCTTAGCGTTAGCCCTTAGCCGTATGTTGGCGGCTGCAGCCACCCTCGTCGTCGTCGTTGGTTCCTAATCTATAGCGTTCTGTTGCCAGTAGTTAAATTAGCGCAGTTCGTAGGTACAACCTATTTGTATAAGCCTGCGCTGCTAGTTATCGACTATTCTTAGGAGGTCGCAGAAAGCTTTATACGAGGCCGGCCGGCCGACGCCTATAAGGCCTGTTATAATTTCCTTAGAGGGGCCTACTTCTAGGGTAACAACCTTTACCCTATCTTCCTAGAGATAACCTCCTGCTTTAGCTAGGGTCTAGTTGTATTCTGCGAGAAACTCTTGTACATAATCCGGGCACGCAGATAAGATTCAATACGGCCTTTTTGATAACTATATCTCGAGCTAAGGAGGGAAAGGAATCTATGTAGTGGTAGGCGAGAGCTTTGGGGGTAGTGTGCTAAGGCCCGGCCCAGTCCGGAAGGGCTAAGCCGAAATTCCGAGGGTCCGCCCTATCGCTCGGTCCCACCCCTTTCTGCCGCCGCAACACTACCTACCTCCCTTATTAGCGGTCGCCCTCGACCGCTTAGTTATCTGTTCCTCCAAATTTTTTTTATATCGTTACTATCTAACGTCTTTACTTATCGTCTATCTAATCCGTTCTATCTGATCGGAGCCAGCGGTTACCCGAGCTGCGGCTTAACCGGTCCGTACGCCGTCTCGTAGGTCTATATAGATCTATCTGCCTCTCGCTGTCTTCTTCTTTTTCTTTCTCTACTAAAGCCCTTACCTATCGTAGGTGTAAGGGGCTTAAGAATCTTGGTTTAGAAACTTAAGGCTAGGTATCTATATAAAGAAACTAATAGGCAGTTCCTTCGTCGTCCGCTGCTGTACAATTTGTACCTACGAAGCTAAGCTAGCAATTTCCTCCTATGTAGGGGTGCAAGGTTCACACTCCGTATAGAGGATCGGGAGTTCCCCCTCTGTATAGTAATACAGAGTTTTCCCTCTATTTAGAGAGGCGACAGTTCCCCTCTATATAGGACTATAGGGTTCTCCCTCTATATAGGAGTAGGGTCCTGTCGGTGGTTTCGTATAGAGGGTAGGGTTATGCTGGCGCCGCTAAGTCGCAGTCCTTAGGGCGACGGCTAGCTTAGGTCGGGTCTAGGACCTAGGCTGAGCGGCGCCCTCTAACAATACCCCCCCCTTCCCTTCTTATAGTGCCCTTTTCGTACAGTAGCGTGCCGAACACCCTTAGTTCCTGCTGTTCCTTTAGCAGGTCGCGACTTTCTATTTCCGTCCGGCTGTCTATATAGTCGTCGCTCGTCGCCTACCGGGTCGTAGTTGCCTCCTTGCTATTTTACCTGGTTGTAGCAGCTGCCCTAGTTGCTATTCCCTCTTATAGCAGGCAGTTACCCCCTAAATTCTAAGCCTCTCTCTTCTCTTTCCCTCCCCCTTTTCTTTTTATTCTCTACCTGCCTCCTCCTCCTGCGCCGTCTACTATCTACTACTGTCTACTACTGTCTACTGTCTACTATCTACTACCTACTATCTACTATCTACTATCTACTATTATATCGTCTGCCCTGTCTAGTAGCTCCCTCGTAGTTGCTGGTTCCTCCTCCTCCGCTCGTCTAGCCGGGGTCCCCTCCTATTTCTGCCTCTAGCAGTAGAGTCCTTAATTTGACTAACAGCTACGCTTCCGGTTCGTACAGATTCCCGTCTTCTGTACGATCTAAGCTGACGTCTTAGGTACTACACTAACGAACAGCAGGATGCGGCCGAGCTGCCCTACTACGCCTTCTAGTGTAACCCTGCCTAGGTTATACTCTAGCAGCTGGCTATAGCCTAGGCGTCGTACGTTAACGCTATCCTTACTGCTACCTAGGGCCAGCCCTGCGCCCCCTGCTCTAACTCCCCCTAGCCCTTACTTGGCCTATACCGCCTCCTAGGCTTCTGGGCTAGAGTGTGTGCCTTGTGCAAGTAGAAGGATAGCTCCCTCTACTGCCCCTACTGCCGTCTAGAGGAGGCGCGTAGGGGTAGGGGGGTACCTCTGCTCCCTAGGGCTGGCCCTAGTAGGGGTGGGGGCCCTGCTAGGCGGGAGGTAATTAAGATCTTAGATAAGGAGTCGGTTGCTCTAGTCCCCTAGGGTAGTGGCTAGTAAGCTACCCCCCCCCCCCCCCCCCCCCCTTAGGTAGTGTAAGAAATTTCGGACGGTTCTGTTCCTAACTCCTCCTATTCCTACTCTCCTTCCTATCTGTTCCTAGCTATTCCCCTCCTTTAGCCCTTTTCCTATACAGTGTCGTACGATGTTATGTCGGTAGGATCCTGTAGTGTCCTACATCGTAATTCTCGATCCTTTAAAAACCTAGGTCGCTAGTAGCTACCCTGTCCTTAGGGTAGATCGTGCCCCTCTTCGCTGTACGGCGTAGTGTTACTGTAACTGGGCAGGGGGATGGTTCTCCTCCTACCTGTCCAGTGCAGTTGTGTCCTATAGAGCCTCGTAAAGTTCCTATATAGGCTCTGCCTATCCTCTCTACTTTACTAGGTACTCTACCCTCTTCTTCTTCCTTCGGCTCTTAAGGATCCCTTCTACCTTATACTCTTCCTAGCCTTCGGTTATAATCGCTAGTAGGCGCGCGTCGTCTGTCGTCTAGTGCAGTAGAGGGTCCGTATTCGCTGGCCGTACAAGGTCTACGTAGAAGACTAGGTAAATCCCTAGGGGAGTATTTAGTTATATAGCGTATGTCCCTACCGGTCGTACTACTGTAAACTTCCTGTTCCTCTAATCTAGCTTCTTGCTCGGCCGGTCTGTACAGATGTTTCGCTAGTTTAGCTAGACCTTATCCCCTGCCTTATACCTTAGTGCAGCCTGTCGTCCCTTGTTAGCCTGCTCTTCCGCATTCTGTTAAGCTATAGCTAGGCTCGCCTTTGCCTATTGGTAGGCGTTCGTAATCGTCTGTACGATGGCCTCTCCTTGCTAAATTGGGGATCGTATAGGGCGCAGGGTATTACTACTTAGGGCCGGTAGGAGCGGGGAATAGTCGTACCTATAGGCTATAAAGAAGGGGGACAGTCCTGTAGCATTAGCCGTACGGCTGTTAATAGCCAGCTCCGCTATAGGGAGAAGTTGGTTCCAGTTCGTCTAGTTATAGTCGACGTACGCTCGGAGGTACGCTTCTAAAGTTGAATTGACCCTCTCCGTCGCCCTGTCCGTCTGTAGGTGCTATGCAGTTAACAGGCGACGTTCTACCTTTAGCAACTAGCAGACCCTTGCCTAGAGCTAGCTCGTAAACTGTGTCCTCTAGTCTAATACAATTGACCTAGGGAAACTGTACTTGCTGAACGTTGTCTGTATAAAGGCCTAGGCAGTGTCTTTAGCCGTAATAGAGTCCATTCCCTCTAGTATTACCCCCTTTGTTAACTTGTCCGTAACTACTATAATGTTTCGCTGTCCGTCGCTCTTAGGGAGGTCTGTAATAAAGTCCACTATTAGATCTTGCTAGGGCCGGCCTAGTATCGGTAGGGGCTTTAGCAGCCTATGCTTTAGCTCGCGCTAGGGCTTCGTCCGTCTGTATATATCGCAGTTCTGTACGAACCTGCGAATGTCCTTCGCTATCGCCGGCTAGTAGTAGTCCCGGGCGACGATGCTGTACGTCTCTTCGCGCCCTAGGTGCCTGGTAGCTATAGAGTTATGCGCCCGTTGTATTAAGCTTGTACAGAGCTTCTTATCTGCCGGGACCTAAATCCGATTCCTGAACTTTAGGTTGTTCTCCTCGTCTACTAAGCACTCTGCTGCCGACACCTTAAGATAGAGCTCGGCTAGGAGCTTTCGTTGCCCTCCTTAGATCGCTGTACAGGCTCCTCGGTATACCTCGTCCTTTTCTACTGCCTCTTCCTATGCTTGCAGTTAGGGTTCCTATAGGTGTATCGCCGCTAGGCAGATAGTCTCCTCGCCTGGCTCCTCCTTAAACATCTGGAATGTTCATAACTTTAGCTAGTCGTCCTCGTACGTCGTTGGCATGTCCTAGTCCTGTCTGGATAACGCATCGGCCCTGCTGTTGTCCTTACCCTTGCGGTACTAGAGCCTTATATTAAACCGACTTAGGTACATTGCCTATCGTACGTACCTCTTAGACAGCTTCCGGGGCTGCGTAAAGTACTCTAGGTTCTTGTAGTCCGTTAGGGCAAGGAACTCGGGCACCGAGCAGAGTTCTCTATCCTATGCTTCGTAATACTGTACGACTGCTAGCAACTCCTTGTCGTAGATAGGATAGTTGCACTTAGCTAGGGAGTTCTTCTTAGAGAAATACGCGTATAGGTGCAGGAGTCCGTCCGAGCCTACCTGTAATAGGATACCTCTAATGCAATACCCTAAAGAGTCGGTTTCCAGTATTATCGTATGCTTTAGGTCGAAGGCGGCAAGCGTTGGTCCTGTAGTAAAGAGCTCCTTTAGCTTGTTGAAGCTCCCGTCGTACTCGTCCGTCTACTTAAACTGCTTGTCCTTATATATTAGTTTAACTAGGGGGCGTACGATCTCCGAGTAATTCTGTATAAACTGGCAGTAGAAGTTGGCAAACCTAAGAAATTCCTGTACGTCCTTAACGTTCGTAGGCGGCTTCTATTGCTTAATAGCATTAATCTTTTTCCTATCTATGCTAATGCCCTTCCCTGCCTCGATAATAAAACCTAGGTATTTCGTACGCTGGACACCGAATTTACATTTGTCGATGTCGAGGTACAAGCCAGCCTGCTGCAGTCGGTCTAGCACCTTCTTGACGTCCTGTTCGTAATCTGCGTAGGTACCGTCTGTAAAGACTAGGGTGTCGTTAAGGTATGCCGAGCAGATGTCGTCTAGTAACCCTTATAAGGACTTGTTAATGTACCTTTAGAAGGTTGCTAGTACGTTGGCAAGGCCGAAGGGAGTAACAAGCTACTTAAAAAGACTTTATCTCGTACAGAAGGCAGTTATCTATTTACAGCCTTCCTTAATCTATATCTTGTAGAAGGCTAAGACTACGTTAAGCTTAGTAAACTACTTCGCCTTGCTAATCCGTCCGAGAGTCTCCTTAATAAGGGGTAGGGGGTACTAGTCCTTCTTAGTAATCGCGTTAATGCCTCTATAGTCTACGCAGAAACGCAATCCGGCCTTCCCCTCCTTATAGATAAACAGTACTAGGGCTCCTGCAGACGACGTACTTGCCTTAATGAACCCTTTGGCAAGCAGGTCGTCCAGTGTCTTATGCAGTACTAAGAGTTCTCTAGAGGACATTCTATACAGCAGTCTGTACAGTACCTCCGGCAGGCTCCTATCTAGACGGGGTTCTAGCTAGATGTTGTAGTTAATCCCTTCTCCTCGGTATAGCAGCAGCTTTAAGGCCGACTTTGGCTCGAAGAGGTCCAGGTATCTAGTATACTCCCTTAGGAGCTTCGTACAGGGGTCCGTTACTTTCTTAGGTGCTAATGCCTTCTTAATGTCCGCTGTTGCCGTGTTGATTTTGGCCTTAGTATTGTCCCCTTGCAGAGCCTTCCCTTAGTCTTAGGGCCTCTGCTTTATCGACGCTCCGGCTGTAGCGCTGTCGCCCTGCTGGATCCTCCCCTAGTCTTAGAGCCTCTGCTTCGTTACTACTAGGTATAGCCGTCCTCGTCCAACGTCCAGCTTGCCCCTCTAGCGCTCTATCTATAGCTTCCCTAGTATTAGGTTATACTCCAACTTGTCCTGTACGATATAGAGGTATAAGTCCTGCTTATAGTGTCCTTGTACCTCTATCGTTACTTTCACTATATAGGTAATGTCCAGTCCTCACCCGGTAATGCCCAACATGCATACGGGTACCGTAGGGGTCGTCTTAATCCGATGTCTCTGTACGAAGTCTTCGCTAATTACTCCGTATACTAAACATCCCGTGTTAATTAATGTCCGCGCCGTTGCGGACCCGTTTAACGTTAGCTATACGATAAACGGCGTCGTCGTTATGTAGTTGCTCTTAAAAGATAGCTAAGTAATGCTTTGGTTTAGCAATCTATCTCGTATACGCCTCTAGCAGAGCCTTCGCTTAGAGGCTACTCTTTTCCCGACTCGTCGTTGTCCAAGTAGGACTCTTAATCTTCTCGTTAGGGCGCCGCCATTGCCACCCTTACAGTGGTCGGCCGTCCCCTAGTGTGTAGCCTATCTTGCTATACCGGTAGCAGCTCCCTTCTGCTCGTCTCTTGTTAAGGGTAGCTATGTCTACCTATTGCGCCCTTTTGGTAGCGGCCCTTAGCTATACAGTAACGGCTGCCGCTACCCTCGTCGTCGTTGGTTCCTAGTCTATAGCGTCTGTCTGTCGCTAGAGGGGTTGTCTTATCTCTTAAGCGCAGCTTATCCGTCTAAGCCTGCGCTGCTAGTCGTCGACTATCCTAAGGAGATCGCAGAATTCCTCGTACGTAGCTGGTCGCATTATGCCTACTAGCCCTGTTATAATCTCCTTAGAGAGGCCTACCTCTAAAGAGGTAATTTTTATCCTGTCCTCCTATTAGAGACCTCCTGCTTTTGCCAAAGTCTGGTTAAATTCCGCGAGGAATTCTCGTATGGTCTTGCGTCCTTGCTTTATTGTGTTGACCTGTAGGAGTGCTCGGCTCTCGCGGTCTGGGTCCTTGTAGCTCTTGTCTAGAGCTGCCTAGAGCATTGTCGTCGTAGCTATTGCTAGGTTGGCAATAGCCGTCTCGTAGTACGGCAGAATTCGTGCTGCCGCCCTGCCCTTTAACCTCCTAAAGAGGTAAACTACCTTGTCTAGCTCGGTCGGGTATACTCCTAAGTCGACTAGAAGCTTAGAGCGTATCTAGGCAGTCTAGGAGGGGTACTCGGCCGGAGCCTTACTATTGTACGTAGAGACGTCGGGGAGTTTGCTTTTAGGGGTCGGGGTGTAGGCTATTATGTTCGTTATCGTCGTAGGGGTCGGATCGCGATCGGACGCCCTAAGCTGTCGTAGCTCCTGTTCCCGTTGGGAAATTATCGCAGCCTAGTAGCTTACTTGCTGCTCGAGCTGCCTCTTGCTTTCTAGCAGCTCCTTATACACGCGGTGCATATGCCCCTCTATAGCCGTAGTTTCTATAGGGACGTCGCTATCTATCTTTGTTTTATTACTGCAGTTACCGACAGTAAGATCAGTTCCTAATGTAAGGGGCTTAAGAATCTTGGTTTAGAAACTTAAGGCTGGGTATCTATATAAAGGAACTAATAGGCAGTTCCTTCGTCGTCCGCTGCTGTACAATCTGTACCTACAAAGCCAAGCTAGCAATTTCCTCCTATGTAGGGGTGCAAGGTTCACACTCCGTATAGAGGATCTGGAGTTCCCCCTCTGTACGGTAATGCAGAGTGTTCCCTCTATTTAGAGGGGCGGCAGTTCCCCTCTGTGCAGGACTATAGGGTTCTCCCTCTGTATGGGAGTAGGGTCCTGTCGGTAGTTCCGTATAGAGGGTAGGGTTATGCTAGCGCCGCTAAGTCGCAGTCCTTAGAGCGACAGCTGGCTTAGGTCGGGTCCAGGACCTGGGCTGGGCGGCGCCCCCTAACAGTAGGGCCGGCGGCGCCGACGCTGTAAACCGGCGTCAGCGAGCTGCCTGCCGATGCGAAGATAGGTAGTGGCCGAGTCGAAGACTCTGGCGAAGCGACCGCTACGATCGTCTTTATCGGTTTCTTTATTAATAGAGCAAACGCGGCTTTTCTTCTTCTTCCGGATTTATCAATTTCCTAGCTACTTAGGTCGCGGCTTTCTCGGATTCCGGACGTAAAATTCTCTTAGCACCGCTGCCGAATTCCGGAGGTTCTTAGCCGGATACTATTCGTAGTCTTCTAGCTATCCTTTCTATAAGATCCTCGCTTCGATAGATCCTCTTCGTTTTCTTATATCGATTACGTCTTCTACCTCCTACTCTTCTTCTTCGCCGTTTATCTCTACCGACAGAGGTTCGGCGAACCCCTGTTCCGGAACGCCGTCTTTAGGGTCTAAACTTAATAGGTCCAAATAGAAGACATCGTAGATCCGGAACAATTTCGGCAGCTAGAGCCGGTAGGTTACTGGCGACCTCTTTTCCACTATCTTGAACGGACCTACGTAACGAGGGTTGAGCTTCGCGTTGCCTTTTAGCCTTAGGTTCTGCGTGTTAAGCTATACCTTTTGGCCTTTCTCGAATTCTATCGGTAACCTCTTTCTATTAGCTCGAGTTACTATCTTCTTCTAAGCTGATTCTATCGCCTCTTTCGCTACCTTAATCGCTTCTTCTATCTAAGATCGGAGCGCTTCTGCCGCCGCCGCAGCGATTCTCTTCGACGAAGTGGTAGTAGAAGGTTCTAAAGAGCTGGGTTCGTTTAGCGGCTGAAAGCTTATCCTTAGAAGATAACTATATGTTATCTTAAACGGCGCCAGTAAAGTGGCTTCCGACCGTGCTAAATTGGCGTAGAATTCGGCTATCGGCAACATCTTAATCCACTCTTCTTAATAATAGCCGCAGAAGATTCGTAGGGACTTTTCCATCTTACGGTTAGCTACTTTAGACTAACTGTCGGTCTGAGGGTAAGCGGCCGTGCTGAGCTTTCTACGAATTCCAAGGGCTTGGTTGATGGCTTTCTATACGTCGGCGGTGAATTGAGGGCCCCTATCCGTAGTGATAGTATCCGGCAGGCCGTGGTGCTTCTACACGTGCTGGATTAACATTCTCGCCGTTTCTTCTGCAGTAGTTCCTTTATCCTTAGCTCGGTAGGGGATGAAATGGCGTTCCTTGCTTAGTCGATCTACTACGTTAAGCGTAGCGTCGTATCTATCTGAATCCGGCAGGCCGGTTACGAAGTCTATTGTAATGTGCTGCTATAGTTTCTCAGGGATTGGAAGTGGCTTTAACAGGCCGGCCGGAAGGCCGTAACGCGGCTTCGCTGCTCGGCATACGTAACAGTTAGTAATAAACCAATGTATCCGCTCGAAGATTCGCGGAAACCAGTAGGTCGTCCTTATTGCTTCTATCGTCTTCTTCGATCTTACGTAACCAACATCCGTAGAGCTATAGACCAGCTAGATAACCTCTGTAATCAGTTCTTCCGGAACGATTAGTTTCCCTAAGCCGGTTTTGCCGAGCTTCTGCTGCTAATTAAGCAGTTCTACTTTCTCGTACAGCGTCTCTTCTTCCGGTAGCGGCCCTATCGTACAGATCCCTACCTCTTTTAGCACCTCGGCGTCTACTATTCGTTCTGTTAGCACTTTCTAAAACATGTTCGGGTCTTCTTGATCTGACTGCTGTAGACGCAAGGTCAATACCCGTCTTTAATAACTATATCCAAGGCTAGAGAGGGAAGAATCTACGTACAAGCGGAGGTAGAGGTATTTGAGTGTGCGCCAAGCCTGGCCCTGCCAAGCCTAGCTGCCAGCTGTCCACATCTACATCCGTATCACTACCGCCCTCCCCAACTAGCGATTGCCCTCAATCGCTATTAGCCTATTAATCGCAATCAGCCAAACCAGGTCGCGTCGTGCCAAACCAGGTCGCAGGTATCGAGTCAAACCAGGTCGCAGGTATCGCAGATTTAGCTTTGCCATCGGCCAATCAGGTCGCTCCAAAACAGGTCGCTTTTGAGGTCGCTTTTAAGCTTCAATTTCCGTGCGTTTTGACGTCGCTTTGGTGCCTTAATTGGTGCCTTGATCTCGTGCCTTTTTGCCGTCACTTTGGTGCCTTAATTGGTGCCTTGTCAAGGCTGCAGAATTCTTAGAGGTTGTTGTAGGGGTTACAGGGGTCGCAGAAGGTCGCGGCTGCAGAGGTCGCGGAGGTCGTCGGGGCCGCGGAGGTCGCGGAGGTTGTTGAGGCTGCAGAGGTCTCGGAGCTCGCAGAGGTCGCAGAGCTCGCAGAGGTCGCGGAGCTCGCAGAGGTCGCGGAGCTCGCAGAGGTCGCGGAGCTCGCAGAGGTCGCGGAGCTCGCAGAGGTCGCGGAGCTCGCAGAGGTCGCGGAGCTCGCAGAGGTCGCGGAGCTCGCAGAGGTCGCGGAGCTCGCAGAGGTTGCCTTGCAAACATATGTCGCTTCTCGAGCCGTCGCTTCTCGAGCCGTCGCTTCTCGAGCCGTCGCTTCTCGAGCCGTCGCTTCTCGAGCCGTCGCTTCTCGAGCCGTCGCTTCTCGACGGTCGCCCGCTTCTCAAGCCGTCGCTCGCTTCTCAGACCGTCGCTCGCTTGTCGACGGTCGCTCGCTTCTCGACGGTCGCTTCTCGAGCCGTCGCTTCTTGAGCCGTCGCTTTGCCTGTGCTTTGTCTGTATTGTCCGTAGCAGCTGTGCCTGCCTGGTGCTCTGCCTGGTGCAGCTGTGCCTCTGTTGTCTGCAGCTGCCTTTCTGAACATGCAGTGCTTGTGTTGTCTGCAGCTGCCTGCCTGCAGCTGTGCCTCTAAACTGTGCTGCCTCTGCTTTGCCTGTGTTGTCTGCAGCAGCTGTGCCTGTCTGTAGCTGCTGTGCCCTCTGTTGTCTGTAGCAGCTGTGCCTGTCTGCAGTTGCTGTGCCTTGTGCTCTTGCTCTATGCTCTTGTAGGTGCTCGTGCCTGGGTGCTCGTGCCTGGGTGCTCGTGCCTGGGTTGTCTGCAGCAGCTGTGCCTGGAGCTAGCTGTGCCTGCCTGTAGCAGCTGTACCTGTAAACATGCTCCTAAACAGTGTGTTGCCTGCAGTAGCCCTGTCTGCCCTGTGTTGCCTGCAGCTGTGCCTCTGTTGTCTGCAGCTGCCTGCCTAGTGCTCTCGCTCAGTGCTCTTGCTCGGCCTAGGTGCTCTTGCTCGGCCTAGGTGCTCTGCAGCTGGTGCTCTGCAGCTGGTGCTCTGCCTAGGGGATCGCTGGTGCTTGGGGCTCGCTGGTGCTTGTGTTGCCGATTGCTAAACTGTCTCGATAGGCCTTGTCCGAATAGAATGGTCTGTCAAAAACCTGAAAAAACGAATGTCGTCGCCCTAGGTCCTGCTAGGTACGCTGTCTTCTTCCTCGTCCTCGTCCTCGCTCTCCTTCTCGTCGCTCCTACATTGTCGTCCTCGCGTCGTCGTCGTCGTCGTCGTCCTCCCGCTCTCGTCGCTCTCTTGTCGCTCTCGCTCTTCTTCAAAACTCGCGATCTGCTCGCGTAGGCACTTCTCTTCCTAACATCCCTCTTATAGGGGCACTCTCTCTCTTCAAAACTCTTCTTCTTCTCGATAGGGGCACTTCTCTTCCCTAAAACTCTCTCTTCTTCTCGATCGGGGGAGGGTAGAGTAGTATGCATACGCACAATTAAGTAACCGGATATAATTCGACGGCCTCCTTTGTACGTCTGCAGTACACACTCTGGGTTGTCGGTTGCACGTACGTTATTCGAGTACCCGGATGTAATTCAACGGGCTCTTTCGCGTAGTGCGGGTGTTGTTAAAGTGAGCCTTGGATATAATGATCTGACTGCAGTAGACGCAAGGTCAACACCCGTCTTTGATAACTATATCCAAGGCTAGAGAGGGAAGAATCTACGTACAAGCGGAGGTAGAGGTATTTGAGTGTGCGCCAAGCCTGGCCCTGCCAAGCCTAGCTGCCAGCTGTCCACATCCACATCCGTATCACTTCTTTCGCGCGGCTGGTCTTTCCTTCTCTTCTCGTTAGCGTATTAGCCTTTCCATTTTAAGCTCCAGGTCGATAAGTGATCTTAAAGTCGAATCCGGACAGGTAAGCAGCCTACCTCGCTTGGCAGCGTAATAGCTTCTGCGTCTTTATAAAGTAGGTTAGCGACTGGTGGTCCGTAAGGACCTGGACTGTGCTCCGTCTAGCTATAAGCTCTGGTTTCCACTCCTCGAAAGCCTGAATAATAGCTAGCAGCTCTTTGTTATAAATGGCGTAGTTCCGTTTAGCATTATTTATAGACTTGCTAAAGAAAGCTACCGGATGGAGAGTCTCGTCGTCGTTAGCGTATTAAGAAAGGACCCCTGCTGTTACTGTGTCGGAAGCGTCTGTTTCTACGTAGATTGTCTTTTCCGGTCGGAAGTGCGCTAGCATAGGCGCTGAGGCCACTGCCTCCTTTAGCTAGTTAAAGGCTTCCGTGCACCTCTTATTCTATATGCTAGCGGCCTCCTTCTTTAATGCTTCGTTTAGTAGTCTCGCTATCTTGCTAAAGTTCTTAATAAACTGTCGATAGTAGCTGCAAAATCCGAGAAACGCTCTGATTTGCGTAGTGTTTCCGGATGCTGGTTGCTTCTATTCCGCGACGGCGGCCACTTTCGATAGCTCTATCCGAATTCCTTCTCTTCCGACGATAAGACCGAGGTATTTGACTTCGGTCTGGTAGAACTCGCTCTTCTTTGTGTCTGCGTTTAGTCCGACCTCGCAGAGTCTCTTTAACACTCTCTTAATGTGGCCGTATGTTGCTCTCTCGTTCCTTTAGTGTAGATAAAAATGTCGTCTAAGTAGATAGACACGAACCGTTCTAGCATGTCTATAAAGGTATAGTTTATAAAGCGTTGCTACACAGCCGGCGCGTTGGTAAGTCCGAAAGGCATTACCAGCTATTTGAAATTGCCTATGCGCGTAGCGAATGTCGTAAGATCTTCGGTTTGTCCTTCCTCGTTCCTTAACTAGTAGAACGCTTAGCGGATATCCAGCTTGCTAAACCACTTAGCCTTAGCTACTCGTTGTATAGTCTTATCGATTAGAGGCAGCGGATGCACATCTCTCTTAGTGACCTTATTAAGGCTACGGTAATCTACACACAGTTAGAGACCGCCTCTGGGTTTCCGTACGAAAAGAATCGGTAACGTATATTCCGCAGAGCTTGGCGTAATGAACTTCTTCGCCAAGTTTTCTCTAACAAACACTTCTACCTAGTCCAGCTCCGCTGGCGATAAGCGTCTTAGGGGCTTGGTTCTCGGCAGTGCGGCTCCTTCTTTTAGTCGGATCTTGTTGTCGTATTCCGGTCGGTAGAGCGGCAAGAGATTGGAGTTAGCCTTTAAGAACACGTTAGTGTAACTATAGAGTTCTTTCGGTAATACCTCTAGTAGATCCACTTCTTCTTCCGCTATTATCTTCCGGTAGTCTTTAATATCCTTTATTAAGATGGCATAAATCTCATTGTCCGACGACCTCGCGAGGGCCGTCAAAGCTTCTGAACTTATTATTCCGATCGTGTCTTAAGGGTCGGACCGATCCTTTAGAGCCACTTCGACAGTCGTAACGTTCTGTTCTACTGCGACCTCGGTAACTGATTTGACGGCGGCGGAGCCGCTGTACGGTGTTCTGAATCTAAGTGTGCCTTTACTTACGTCAATAACTGCTCTCTGGTTCTTTATCTATTTTTGTCCTATAATAATGTCAAACCTTCTGATATCTATAATTCGGAACGTCGCCTCCGTAGTGCGGCCAGCTAGGGTAGTCTTCAGTGGCACATAATGCGTAACACTCTCTGTGTCTTGTCCGTTGTACGCCGAAATCCGTATCGGTAATGCCAACTCTACTGGATAGCCGTATCCGTTTATTAGCTTTTGAACCAATCGGTAGTGGATCGCCGCTCCGATAAGGGCTCCTGTATCGATAAAAGCTCTTAGCTAAAGTAGTTTGCTCGAGTTATCGAGGGGGTAGACAGTAATTGGAAGGATAATAGCTGTTTCCGTGTTCACTTCCACCGCTGCCGAGAGCGGATTACTGTAACTGTTGATGCTTCCTCTCTCCGGTAACGCGGTTCTTGTTAGTGCTCTATTGTCTATACTGGATAGGGGGCCTATCTATCCAGCTGGTCTTTTCCCAGGATTCTTAGTAGCACTCCACCGTCTACACTGTCTGTATCGTTCGAAGCCGGCTCGATAGCCTGTATAGTCTTTCTCGGCGGCTGCGGCTGCTTCGTAACACGATACTCCTGCTTCTGTTGGGCCGTTACTTGGCATCTTATAGCGATATAGCCAGGCTTTCTATACGTGTAGCATATAGGGACGAACGACGAACGCGGTGACAGATAAGGTGGCTGATAGGGTGCTCTCCGGAAAGGTGCAGGAGGTCGCGTTGCCTGCGTTAATAACGGCTTCTGGTTCGATTTGCGTGATTTCGCGTAAGCGCTTAGGTTTCTCGCAGTAACTCTCGCTCGGTGCACGAAGCTCTTAAGGTCTTCGTCTTCTACCGAGGCTATAGCTGCGGCCAGTTCAGGGTTCAGCTTCTGCCTTAGTAGGTAGAGCTGCTTATCTTCCGACACTCGGGCTCTAATCGTATATTTTCTAAACAGTCCGTAGAACTCTTCGAACGTCTGCCAGTTCTAGTTGATCTTATCTAGCTGTTCGCGGGCCGTCTTCTTTCGGAAGGGGTCTCCGAAGCGTTAATCTAGCGCTTTGATCGCTTCCTTAGCGGTTACCTCTTCTAGGTCCGCTACTAGCGAAAAAGCTTCGCCTTCTAATCGCGACTCCAGGTAGGCTAACCTATCCCCAGCACTGTTTCCGGCGCAGTCTCGGTCTATCTTGTTCTTTATCTTCTTCTTAAATGCTTCTTAATCCTTAGGATCTCTGCCTCTAAACGCTGGTAGATCCGGTAGTAACGTTATTAGCGTGCTGCCTTAACTGTAGGCCGCCGGCGAGGCGGTCTCTACTGTTTCTTCTTGGCGCGGTAGCGGCGACATCGCTGCTTCTATCTCAGCTAACTGAGCCTTTATCGCCTTTAGTTGTGCCAGTCGGTTTGCCGCTTAGTTTTCCAGCACGTCTATAATAGTCTCGGCCGATTCCTTCTTAGCTCTTACCGCCTCGATTTCCTTTCTTAACTGTCTCTTTTCTTCTAGGGTTCTGTAAAACAGCTTCTTAATAAGGTCTATGCTGTCGTAGACCTTTCCTACTCCGTTCTCGTTTACGTAATCTTTAAGTTCCTCGAGTATGCAGTCGTATATTTTCTTGTATTCGTTTATTCGTTCCTTAATCTCTGCGGTCTCTTCTGCTGTAAAACCTCCGATAATGAACTTATTATCGATAACACTAGAGCACCTACTCGCTCTGTTAGTCTTTTCTCTTCTGCTTCTGCTTCGGCCTGTAACGCCGCTCTCTACCGTTAAGAAGCTCTCTATAGCTATCTTACGGTGCTGTTGTTTGGTTTGTGTAGTGCGCGTGCGTTATTCGGGTGTCCGGATAGTTCAACGGTCCCTTTCGCGCAGCGCGGTAGTAGTGTAGTAAGTGAGTTCGAGATATAATAATCCGGGCACGCAGATAAGATTCAATACGGCCTTTTTGATAACTATATCTCGAACTAAGGAGGGAAAGGAATCTATGTAGTGGTAGGCGAGAGCTTTAGGGGTAGTGTGCCAAGGCCCGGCTCGGTCCGGAAGGGCCGAGCCGAAATTCCGAGGGTCCGCCCTATCGCTCGGTCCCAGCCCTTTCTGCCGCTGCAACAGTACAGACTTGCGTCCTTGCTTTATAGTGTTAAGGCGTACGAGAGCCCGGTTCTTACGGTCCAGGTCCTTGTAGCTCTTATTAAGAGCTGTCTAGAGAGTCGTCGTCGTTGCTTCTGGTAGCCTAGCAATAGCAGTTTCGTAGTATAGAAGAATTCGTGCTGCTGCCTTGCCCTTTAGCCTCCTAAAGAGGTACACTACCTTATTAAGCTCGGACGGGTATACTGCTAAGTCGACTAGAAGCTTAGAGCGCATCTAGGCTGCCTAGGAGGGATACTCGGCCGGAGGTTTACTGTCGTAGGTAGTAACGTTAGGGAGCTTATTCTTTTAGGCTGTAGTAGTTTTGTCGGCTGTTGTGTTCGTCGTCGTCGTCGTAGGGGTCGGATCGCGATCGGACGCCCTAAGCTGTTAGAGCTCTCGTTCCTGTTAGGAAATCGTCGAGGCCTAGTAGCCTAGCTGTTCTTCGAGCTAGTTCGTACGAGCTATTAGCTCCTAATATATGCGCCGCATCTAGGCCTGCATTTCCGTAGTATCTATTTAGACAGTGTTGTTTATCGTATCGTATTACTGCGGTTACTAACAGTAAGATCAGTTCCTAATATTGGGGTTTAAGAATCTTAGTTCAGAAACTTAAAGCCGGGTATATATATAAAGGAACTAATAAGCAGTTCCTTCGTTGTCTAATACTGTACAATTTGTACCTACGAAGCAAGCTAGCAATTTCCGTACAGGGAATTTATAGGAGGGGCACTAACTCAGCCAGGCCGAGTTAGGGCTTAGGCTGGCCGGGCTATACTGGCGCTGCTAAGTTGTATTCCTTAGGATGACGGCCGGTTTAGGTCCGGGACCTGGCAGGACGGCGACGGCCGGTCGGCTTAGGTCTAGGGCCTGGCAGGCCGGCGTCAATTAACAGCTTATTAGTTCCTTCCTATACAAACATAGCCTTCAGTTTCTAAACTAAGATACTTGAACCCCTAACAACGATAGTAGAAAAGAGGGTACTCGTAACTTATCGGCTCTAGCTACTGAGGTCTTTCCGGATCTACGACGTCTTCTATTCGGATCTACTAAGCCTAGACCCTAAACATAGTCTGCTAGGTTAGGGGTTTACCGAACTCCTACTAATTAAGATAGACAGTAAAGAAGAAGAGTAGGAGGTAGAGGACGTAATAGATATAAAGAAGGAAAGGGAGTCTATTAAAGCGAGGATCTTATAGAAGGGGTAGCTAGAAGACTATAAATAGTACCCTATTAAAAATCTCCGGAATTTAGCAGAACTGCTAGAAGAGTTCTGTTGCGACAGCAGAAAGGGGTGGGACTGAGTAATAGGGTAGACCCTTGGGATTTCGGCTCGGCCCTTCTGGACCGAGCCAGGCCCCAGTACACCACCCCTAAAGCTCTTACCTACCACTACATAGATTCCTTTCCCTCCTTAGTTCGAGATATAGTTATCAAAAAGGCCGTATTAAATCGTATCTGCGTGCCCGGATTATTATATCTCGAACTCACTTACTACACTAACTCCGCGCTGCGCGAAAGGGACCGTTAAACCATCCGGACACCCGAATAACGCACGCGCACCAAAACACCAAACCAAACACCAGCACTGTAAGACAGCTATAGAGAGCTTCTTAACGGTAGAGAGCGGCGTTACAGGCCGAAGCAGAAGTAGGAGAGAAAAGACTAACAGAGCGAGTAGGCGCTCTAGCGCCGTTAATAAGGAGTTTATTATTAAAGGTTTTACAGCAGAACAAACTACGGAGATTAAGGAACGAATAACCGAATACAAGAAGATCCACGATTGCACACTCGAGGAACTTAAAGATTACATAAACGAGAACGGAGTAGGGAAGGTCTACGACGGCATAGACCTTATTAAGACGCTGTTTTACAGAACCCTAGAAGAGAAGAGACAGTTAAGAGAGGAAAACAAAGCGGTAAGGGCCGAGAAGGAATCGGCAGAGACTATTATCGATGTGCTAGAAAACTAAGCAGCAAACCGACTAGCATAACTGAAGGCGATAAAGACTTAGTTAGCTAAGATGGAAGCAGCGATGTCGTCGGTGCTACTACATCGAGAAGAACAAGCAGAGACCGCCTTACCGGCGGCCTACAGTCAAGGTAGCACCTTAATAACGTTACTACCGGACCTACTGGCGTTTAGGGGCAGAGACCCTAAAGATTAGGAAGCATTTAAAAAGAAAATAAAGAATAAGATAGACCGCGATTACGCTGGAAGCAGTGTAGGAGATAGATTGGCCTACCTGGAATCGCGATTAGAAGGTAAAGCTTTTTCGCTAGTGGCGGACCTAGAAGAGGTAACCGCCGAAGAAGCGAGTAAAGCGCTGGATCAACGCTTCGGAGATCCCTTCTAAAAGAAGACAGCCTGTAAGCAACTAGATAAGATCAACCAGAACCGGCAGACGTGTAAGGAGTTCTACGGACTGTTTAGAAAATATGCTATTAGAGCCAGAGTATTAGAAGATAAGCAGCTCTACCTACTAAGGCAGAAGCTGAACCCTAAATTGGCCGCAGCTATAACCTACCTAGTATAAACAGTAAGGCACTACTATAATCTACGTCGCTAGAAGAGGAAAGCATTAATAGCTACAACGACCTACTCTTAGCTACAGTAGAGGCGAACACAGACTCCGCTATTATTCTTCTAATTACTATCTACCCTCTTAATAGCTCGCGCTAGCCTCTTCAATTAAAAGCTTTTATCGACATAGGAGCTCTTATTGGCGTAGCAATCTATTATCGACTAGTTCGGAAGCTAACGAAAGGATACAGTTACCTAGTAGAGTTAGCCTTGCTAACAAAGATTTCGGTATACAACGGACAAGACACTAAGAGCATTACTTATTATATGCTATTAAAGACTACCCTAGCTGGCCGCACTATAGAAGCAGCGTTTCGAGTTATAGATATCGGACGGCTTAACATTATTATAGGACAGAAATAGATAAAGAACTAGAAGGCTGTTATTAACGTAGACGAAGGTACAAATAAATTCAAGACCTAGCAGAAGGACGCTGTCGCCGTCGAACTACTAACCGCTGCTACTCTTAAACACCTAGTCAACCCTACTACACCTTAGACAACTATTAGAATAATAAGCTTAGAAGCCCTAACTACCCTTGCGAAGATACTAGAAAATAAGATCTACGCTATCTCGATAAAGTACATCGAAGACTACTGAAAGATAATAGTAGAAGAAGAAGTAGACCTATTGGAAGTGCTACTAAAAGAGCTCTATCGTTACGCTAACGTGTTCTCAAAAGCCGATTCTAACCTCCTGCCGCTCTACCGACTGGAATACGATAACAAGATTTAGCTAAAGGAAGGAGCTACGCTACTAAGGACCGAACTGCTAAGGCGACTGTCGCCGGCTAAGCTGGACTAAGTAGAAGTGTTTGTTCGAGAAAACCTAGTAAAGAGATTTATTACGCTAAGCTTAGCTGAGTATACATTGCCGATCCTTTTCGTCCGGAAGCCTAGAGGCTGTTGCGGCGGTAGAAAGGGGTGGGACTAAGCAATAGGGTGGACCCTCGGAATTTCGGCTCGGCCCTTCCGGACCGAGCCGGGCCTTGGCACACCACCCCCAAAGCTCTCGCCTACCACTACATAGATTCCTTTCCCTCCTTAGTTGGAGATATAGTTATTAAAAAGGCCGTATTAAATCTTATCTGCGTGCCCGGATTATTATATCTTAAACTCACTTACTACACTACCACCGCGCTGCGCGAAAGGGACCGTTGAACTATCCGGACACCCGAATAACGTACGCGCAACACACAAACCAAACCAAACAACAGCACTGTAAGATAGCTATAGAGAGCTTCTTAACGGTAGAGAGCGGCGTTACAGGCCGAAGCAGAAGCAGAAGAGAAAAGACTAACAGAGCGAGTAGGCGCTCCAGTGTTATCAATAATAAGTTTATTATCGGAGGTTTTACAGCAGAAGAGACTGCAGAGATTAAGGAACGAATAAACGAATACAAGAAAATCCACGACTGCACACTCGAGGAACTTGAAGATTATGTAAACGAGAACAGAGTAGGAAAGGTCTACGACAGCATAGACCTTATTAAGAAGCTGTTTTACAGAACCCTAGAAGAAAAGAGACAGTTAAGAGAGGAAATCGAGGCAGTAAGAGCCGAGAAGGAATCGGCCGAGACTATTATAGATAATCCGGGCACGCAGATAAGATTCAATACAGCCTTTTTAATAACTATATCTCGAACTAAGGAGGGAAAGGAATCTATGTAGTGGTGGGCGAGAGCTTTAGGGGTAGTGTGCCAAGGCCCGGCTTAGTCCGGAAGGGCCGAGCCGAAATTCCGAGGGTCTACCCTATTGCTTAGTCCCACCCCTTTCTACCGCTGCAACACCACCTCCCTCCCTTATTAGCGGTCGCCCTTGACCGCTTACTTATCTGTTCCTCTTTTTTTTTCTAAGATTCAAATCGTTACTATCTGACGTCTTTACTTGGCATCTATCTGATCCGTTCCATCTGATCGGAGCCAGCAGTTACCCGAGCTGCGGCGTGACCGGTCCGTGCGCCCTCGCATAGGTCTATATAGATCTATCTGCAGCTCGCTATCTTCTTCTTTTTTTTCTCCACTAAGGACCTTACCTACTGCAGGGCTGGCGGCGTCGACGCCGCTTTACGGCGTCGGAGAGCTTCCTGCCGCAGCCGCGGTAGGTAGTGGCTGCGTCGAAGACTCCGGCGAAGCGGCTGCTACGATCGTCTTTATCGGTTTCTGCATCGATAGAGCGGACGCGGCTTTTCTTCTTAGCCGTCGAGCCACTTAGGCCTCGGCTTCTTCGGGTTCCGTACGTAAAATTCTCTTAGCAGCTCTACCGAATTCCGGAGGTTCTCGACTGGATACTATTTATAGTCTTCCGGCTATCCTTTCTATAAGATCCTCGCTTCGATAGATCCTCTTCGTCTTCTTATATCTATAACATCTTCCACCTCCTATTCTTCTTCTTTACCGTCTATTTCGATCGACAGGGGTTTAGCGAACCCCTAATCCGGAAGACCATCTTTAGGGTCTAGGCTTAGCAGATCTGAGTAAAAGACATCGTAGATCCGGAACGATTTCGGCAGCTAGAGCCTGTATGTTACCGGCGACCTCTTTTCCATTATCTTAAACGGACCTACGTAACGAGGGTTAAGCTTCGCGTTGCCTTTCAGCCTTAGGTTCCGCGTGCTAAGCTATACCTTTTGGCCTTCCTTAAATTCTATCGGTAACCTCTTTCTATTAGCTCGAGTTACTATCTTTTTCTAAGCCGATTCTATCGCCTCCTTTGCTACCCTAATCGCTTCTTCCATCTAAGATCTAAGCGCTTCTGCCGCTGCTGTGGCTATTCTCTTCGACGAGGTAGCGGTAGAAGGTTCTAAAGGGCCGGGTTCGTTTGGCGGTTAAAAGCTTATCCTTAGAAGATAACTGTAGGTTATCTCGAACAGCGCCAGTAATGTAGCTTCTAATCGTGTAGAATTGGCGCAGAATTCGGCTATTGGCAACACCTTAACCTATTCTGCTTAATAATAGCCGCATAATATTCTTAGATATTTCTCTATCTCTCGGTTAGCCACTTTAGACTGGCCGTCGGTCTAAGGGTAAGCAGCTATGCTGAGCTTTCTACGAATTCCGAGGGCTTGGTTGATGGCTTTCTATACGTCGGCGGTGAATTGAGGACCCCTATCCGTAGTGATAGTATCCGGCAGGCCGTAGTGCTTCTACATGTGCTGGATCAACATTCTCGCTGTTTCTTCTGCAGTAGTTCCTTTATCCTTAGCTCGGTAGGGGATAAAATAGCGTTCCTTGCTCAGTCGATCTACTACGTTAAGCGTAGCGTCGTATCTATCTAAATCCGGCAGGCCAGTTACGAAGTCTATTATAATGTGCTGCTATAGTTTCTTAGGGATCGGAAGTGGCTTTAACAGGCCGGCCGGAAGGCCGTAACGCGGCTTCGCTGCTCGGCATACGTAAAAGTTAGTAATAAACCAATGTATCCGCTCGAAGATTCGCGGAAACTAGTAGGTTGTCCTTATTGCTTCTATCGTCTTCTTCGATCCTGCGTAACCAACATCCGTAGAGCTATAGACTAGCTGGATAACCTCTGTAATTAGTTCTTCTAGAACGATCAGTTTCCCTAAGCCGGTTTTGCCGAGCTTCTGCTGCTGATTAAGCAGTTCCACTTTCTCGTGCAGCGTCTCTTCTTTAATCGGCGGCTCCATCGCACAGATCCCTACCTCTTTTAATACCTCGGCGTCTACTATTCGTTTTGTTAGCACTTTCTGAAACATGTTCGGATCTTCTTTCGCGCGGCTAGTCTTTCCTTCTCTTCTCGTTAGCGCATCAGCCTTTCCATTTTGAGCTCCTAGTCGATAGGTAATCTTAAAATCGAATCCGGATAAGTAGGCGGCCTACCGGGCCTAGCGCCGTAATAGCTTCTGCGTCTTTATAAAGTAGGTCAGTAGCTGGTGGTCCGTAAGGACCTGGACCGTGCTCCGTCCAGCTATAAGCTCTGGTTTCCACTCCTCGAAAGCCTGAATAATAGCCAGCAGCTCTTTGTTATAAATAGCGTAGTTCCGCTTAGCATTATTTATGGACTTGCTGAAGAAAGCTACCGGATTGAGAGTCTCGTCGTCGTTAGCGTATTGAGAAAGGACCCCTGCTGTCACTGTGTCAGAAGCGTCCGTTTCTACGTAGATCGTCTTTTCCGGTCGGAAGTGCGCCAGCACTGGCGCTAAGGCCATCGCTTCCTTTAGTCGGTTGAAAGCTTCTATACACTTCTCGTTCTATAGGCCAGCGGCCTCCTTCTTTAACGCCTTATTCAGGGGTCTCGCTATCTTACTAAAGTCCTTAATAAACCGTCGATAGTAGCTGCAGAATCCGAGGAACGCTCTGATTTGCGTAGTGTTTCCGGATGTCGGTTGCTTCCATTCTGCAACGGCAGCTACTTTCGATAGGTCTATCCGAATTCCTTCTCTTCCGACGATAAGGCCGAGGTATTTGACTTCGGTCTGGTAGAACTCGCTCTTCTTCGTGTCCGTGTTTAATCCGACCTCGCGGAGTCTCTTTAACACCCTCTTAATGTAGTCCGTATGATGCTCTCTCGTTCCCTTAGTGTAGATAAGAATATCGCCTAGGTAGATAGACACAAACTGTTCCAGCATGTCTATAAAGGTGTAGTTTATAAATCGTTGCCACACTGCCGGCGCGTTAGTAAGTCCGAAAGGCATTACCAGCTATTTGAAATTGCCTATGCGCGTAGCAAATGTCGTAAGATCTTCGGTTTGTCCTTCTTCGCTTCTTAATCGATAGAAAGCTTGGCGAATATCCAGCTTGCTGAACTACTTAGCCTTCGCTACCCTCTGTATAGTCTCGTCGATTAAAGGCAGCGGATACACGTCTCTCTTAGTGACCTTGTTGAGGCCTCGGTAATCTACGTACAGTCGGAGACTACCCCCGGGTTTCCGTACGAAAATGATCGGCGACGCATATTCTGCTAAGCTTGGCGTAATGAACTTCTTCGCTAAGTTTTCTCTAACAAACACTTCTACCTAGTCTAGCTCTGCTGGCGACAGTCTTCTTAAGGGCTCGGTTCTCGGCAGCTTAGCTCCTTCTTTTAGCTAGATCTTGTTGTTATATTCCGGTCGGTAGAGCGGCAAGAGGTTGGAGTTAGCCTTTAAGAACACGTTAGTGTAACTATAGAGTTCTTTCGGTAACACCTCTAGTGGATCCACTTCTTCTTCCGCTATTATCTTCTAGTAGTCTTTAATATCCTTTATTGAGATGGCACAAATCTCGTTGTCCGACGACCTCGCGAGGGTCGTTAAAGCTTCTGAACTTATTATTCCGATCGTGTCTTAAGGGTCGGACTGATCCTTCGGAGCCACTTTGATAGTCGTAACATTCAGTTCTACAGCGACCTCGGTGACTGATTCGTCGGCGGCGGAGCCGTTGTATAGTGTTCTGAATCCGGGTGTGCCTTTACCTATGTCAATAACTGCTCTCTAGTTCTTTATCTATTTTTGTCCTATAATAATGTTAAACCTTCCGATATCTATAATTCGGAACGTCGCCTCCGTAGTGCGGCCAGTTAGGGTAGTCTTTGATGGCACATAATGCGTAACACTCTCTGTGTCTTGTCCGTTATACACCGAAATCCGTGTCGGTAATGCCATCTCTACCGGATAGCTATATCCCTTTATTAGCTTTTGAACCAATCGATAATGGATCGCCGCTCCGATAAGGGCTCCCGTATCAATGAAAGCTCTTAGCTGAAGTAGTTTGCTCGAGCTATCTAGGGGGTGGACAGTAATTAGAAGGATAATAGCTGTTTCCGTGTTTACCTCTACCGCCGCCGAGAGCGGATCGCTACAGCTGTTAATGCTCTTATCTTTCAGTAACGTTGTTCTTGTTGGTGCCCTGTTGTCTATGCTAGATAGGGGGCCTATCTATCCAGCTCGTCTTTTCCTAGGATTCGCAGTAGCACTCTACTGTCTACGCTGTCGGTGTCGTTCGGAGCTAGCTCGATGGCTTGTATAGTCTTTCTCGGCTGCTGCGGCTGCTTTATAACACGATACTCCTGCTTCTGCTTATCTAATACTTGGCACCTCGTAGCGATGTAGCTAGGCTTTCTATACGCGTAACAGGTAGGGACGAACGACGAACGCGGTAACTGATAAGATAGCTGCAGAGGTGCTCTCCGGAAAGGTGCAGGGGGTCGCGTCGCCTGCGTTAACAACTGCTTCTAGTTCGATTCGCGTAATCTCGCGTAAGCGCTTAGGTTTCTCGCAATAACTCTCGCTCGGTGCACGAAGCTCTTAAGGTCTTCGTCTTCTACCGAGGCTATAGCTGCGGCCAGTTCAGGGTTCAGCTTCTGCCTTAGTAGGTACAGCCGCTTATCTTCCGACACTCGGGCTCTAATCGCATATTTTCTAAACAGTCTGTAGAACTCTTCGAACGTCTGCCGGTTCTGGTTAATCTTATCTAGCTGTTCGCGGGCCGTCTTCTTTCGGAAGGGGTCTCCGAAGCGTTAATCCAGCGCTTTGATCGCTTCCTCGGCAGTTACCTCTTCTAGGTCCGCTACTAGCGAAAAAGCTTCGCCTTCTAATCGCGACTCTAGGTAGGCTAGTCTATCTTTGGTACTGTTTCTGGCGTAGTCGCGGTCTATCTTGTTCTTTATCTTCTTCTTAAATGCTTCCCAATCCTTAGGATTGATGTGACGCGGTACACTTGAGCCAAAAGGGACTGGTCAAGTAACTCGGAAGTGACTTGACCAATGTGTACCAGATATATAAACCTTGGCAAGGCATAGTAATGACACGGGCCAACCCACCCCGTATCAAGGATCTCCGCCTCTAAACGCCGGTAGATCCGGTAGTAACGTTATTAGCGTGCCGCCTTAACTGTAGGCCGCCGGCGAGACGGTCTCTACTGGTTCTTCTTAGCGCAGTAGCGGCGACATCGCTGCTTCCATCTTAGCTAACTGAGTCTTTATCGCCTTTAGTTGTGCTAGTCGGTTCGCCGCTTGGTTTTCCAGCACATCTATAATGGTCTCGGCCGATTCCTTCTCGGCTCTTACCGCCTCGATTTCCTCTCTTAACTGTCTCTTTTCTTCTAGGGTTCTGTAAAACAGCTTCTTAATAAGGTCTATACTGTTGTAGACCTTTCCTACTCCGTTCTCGTTTACGTAATCTTTAAGTTCCTCGAGTATGCAGTCGTAGATTTTCTTGTATTCGTTTATTCGTTCCTTAATCTCTACGGTCTCTTCTGCTGTAAAACCTCTAATAATAAACTTATTATCGATGACACTGGAGCGCCTACTCGCTCTGTTAGTCTTTTCTCTTCTGCTTCTGCTTCGGCCTGTAACGCCGCTCTCTACCGTTAAGAAGCTCTCTATAGCTATCTTATAGTGCTGTTGTTTGGTTTGGTTTGTGTATTGCGCGTACGTTATTCGGGTGTCCGAATGGTTCAACAGTCCCTTTCGCGCAGCGCGGTAGTAGTGTAGTAAGTGAGTTCGAGATATAATAATCCGGGCACGCAGATAGGATTCAATACGGCCTTTTTAATAACTATATCTCGAACTAAGGAGGAAAAGGAATCTATGTAGTGGTAGGCGAGAGCTTTGGGGGTGGTGTGCCAAGGCCCGGCTCGGTCCGGAAGGGCCGAGCCGAAATTCCGAGGGTCTACCCTATTGCTTAGTCCCACCCCTTTCTACTGCCGCAACAATAGATATGCTGGAAAACCAAGCAGCGAACCGACTAGCACAACTGAAGGCGATAAAGACTTAGTTAGCTAAGATGGAAGCAGCGATGTCGCCGCTACCGCGCTAAGAAGAACTAGTAGAGACCGTCTCGCCGGCAGCCTACAGTTAAGGCAGCACGCTGATAACGTTACTACCGGATCTACTAGCGTTTAGAGGCGGAGATCCTAAGGATTAGGAAGCATTTAAGAAGAAGATAAAGAACAAGATAGACTGCGACTACGCCGGAAACAGTGCCGGAGATAGATTAGCCTACTTAGAGTTACGATTAGAAGGCGAAGCTTTTTCGCTAGTAGCGGACCTAGAAGAGGTAACTGCTAAAGAAGCAATTAAAGCGCTGTACCAACGCTTCGGAGACCCCTTCCGGAAGAAGACGGCCTATAAGCAGCTGGACAAGATCAACCAGAACCGACAGACGTTTAAGGAATTCTACAGGCTATTCCAAAAATATGCTATTAGGGCTAGAGTGTCGGAAAATAAGCAGCTCTACCTATTAAGGCAGAAGCTAAACCCCGAATTGGCCGCGGCTATAGCGTCGGTGGAAGACGAAGACCTTAAGAGCTTCGTGCACCGAGCGAGAGTTACTGCGAGAAATCTAAGCGCTTACGCGAAATTACGCGAATCGAACCAGAAGCCGTTATTAACGCAGGCAACGCGACCCCCTGCACCTTTCTGGAGAGCACTCCAGCAGCCACCTTATCCGTTACCGCGTTCGTCGTTCGTCCCTATATGCTACGCATATAGAAAGCCTAGCTATATCGCTACGAGATGCCAAGCAACGGCCTAACAGAAGCAGGAGTATCGTGTTACGAAGCAGCTGCAGCCGCCGAGAAAGACTATACAGGCTATCGAGCCGGCTCCGAACGATACAGACAGTGTGGACAGTGGAGTGCTACTAAGAATCCTGGGAAAAGACTAGCTGGATAGATAGGCCCCCTATCCAGTATAGACGATAGGGCACTAACAAGAACTACGTTACCGGAAGAAGAGAGTATCAACAGCTGCAACGATCCGCTCTCGGCGGCGGTGGAAGTAAACACGGAAACGGCTATTATCCTTCTAATCACTGTCCACCCCCTTAATAGATCGAGCAAACCACTTCAGCTAAGAGCTTTTATCGACACGGGGGCCCTTATCGGAGCGGCGATCCACTATCGATTGATTCAAAAGCTAATAAAAGGATACAGCTATCCAGTAGAGCTAGCGTCGCCGACACGGATTTCGGCATACAACGGACAGGACACCGAGAGTGTCACGCACTATATGCTATTAAAGACCACCTTGGCAGGTCGCACTACAGAAGCGACGTTCCGAATTATAGATATCGGAAGGTTTGACATTATTATAGGACAGAAATGGATAAAGAACCAGAAAGCCGTTATTAACGTAGGTAAAGGCATCCTTGGATTCAAAAACCAGCAGACCGAAATCGCCGCCGAATCGGTTACAGTCACTAACGCCAAACCGAACGTTACGACCATCGAAGTGGCTCTGAAGGATAGTTCCGACCCTTAAGACACGATCAGAATAATAAGTTCAGAAGCTTTAACGACCCTCGCGAGGTCGCTAGACAACAAAATTTACGCTATCTTAATAAAAGACATCGAAGACTACCGGAAGATAGAAGCGGAAGAAGAAGTGGATCTATTAGAGGTGTTACTAAAAGAACTCTATAGCTACACTAATGTGTTCTCGAAAGCAGACTCCAACCTACTGCCGCTCTACCGACCGGAATATAACAACAAGATCCGGTTAAAAGAAGGAGCCGCGCTGCCAAGAACCGAACCCCTAAGACGCTTATTGCCGGCCGAGCTAGACCAGGTAGAAGTGTTTGTTCGAGAGAATCTGGCGAAGAAGTTTATTACGCTAAGCTTAGCAGAATATACGTTACCGATTCTTTTCGTACGGAAACCCGGAGGTAGTCTCCGACTGTGCGTAGATTACCGTAGCCTTAATAAGGTCACCAAGAGAGATGTGTATCCGCTGCCTCTAATCGATAAGACTATACAAAGGGTAGCAAAGGCTAAATGGTTCAGCAAGCTGGATATTCGCTAAGCGTTCTATCAGTTAAGGAACGAGGAAGGACAAACAGAAGACCTTACGACATTCGCTACGCGTATAGGTAATTTCAAGTAGCTAGTAATGCCTTTCGGACTTACTAACGCGCTGGCTATGTAGCAACGCTTTATAAACCATACCTTTATAGACATGCTGGAACGGTTCGTTTCTATCTACTTAGACGACATTGTAATCTACACCGAAGGAACGAGAGAGCAACATACAGACCACATTAAGAGGGTGTTAAGGAGACTCCGCGAGGCCGGATTGAACGCGGACACGAAGAAGAGCGAGTTCTACCAGACCGAAGTTTAATACCTCGGTCTTATCGTAGGAAGAGAAGGAATTCGGATAGATCTATCGAAAGTAGCTGCCGTCGCGGAATGGAAGCAACCGACATCTAGAAACACTACGCAAATCAGAGCGTTTCTCAGATTCTGCAGCTACTATTAACGGTTTATTAAGAACTTTAGTAAGATAGCGAGACTACTGAACGAAGCATTAAAGAAGGAGGCCGCTAGCCTATAGAACGAGAGGTGCACGGAAGCCTTCAACTAGCTAAAGGAGGCGGTAGCCTTAGCGCCAGTGCTGGCGCACTTCCGACTGGAAAAGACGATCTACGTAGAAACGGACGCTTCCGACACAGTAACAGCAGGGGTCCTTTCTTAATACGCTAACGACGACGAGACTCTCTATCCAGTGGCTTTCTTTAGCAAGTCTATAAATAATGCTAAGAGGAACTACGCTATCTATAATAAAGAACTGTTGGCCATTATTTAGACTTTCGAGGAGTAGAAACCGGAGCTTATAGCTAGACAGAGCACGGTCCAGGTCCTTACGGACTACCAGTTACTGACCTACTTTATAAAGACGCAGAAGCTATTACGCCGCCAGGCCAGGTAGGCCGCCTACTTGTCCGGATTCGACTTTAAGATTACGTATTGACCTAGAGCTCAAAATGGAAAGGCTAATGCGCTAACGAGAAGAGAAGGAAAGACTAGCCGCGCGAAAGAAGACCCGAACATGTTTCAGAAAGTGCTAACAGAACGAATAGTAGACGCCGAGGTGTTGAAAGATGTAGGGATCTGTGCGATAGAGCCGCCGATTAAAGAAGAGACGCTGCACGAGAAAGTGGAACGGCTTAATCAGCAGCAGAAGCTCGGCAATACCGGCTTAGGGAAACTGATCGTTCCAGAAGAACTAATTACAGAGGTTATCCAGCTGGTCTATAGTTCTAAAGATGTTGGTTACGCAGGATCGAAGAAGACGATAGAAGCCGTAAGAACGACCTACTAGTTTCTACGAATCTTCGAGCGGATACATCGGTTTATTACTAACTGTTACGTGTGCTAAGCAGCGAAGCTACGTTACGGCCTTCCGGCCGGCCTGTTAAAGCCACTTCCGATCCTAGAGAAACTATAGCAGTACATTACGATAGATTTCGTAACCGGCCTGCCGGATTCCGATAGATATAACGCCACGCTTGATGTAGTGGATCGACTAAGCAAAGAACGCTATTTCATCCCCTGCAGAGCTAAGGATAAAGGAACTACTACAGAAGAAACGGCGAGAATGCTAATCTAGCACGTATAGAAGCACTACGGCCTGCCGGACACTATCACTACAGATAGGGGTCCTTAATTCACCGCCGACGTATAGAAAGCCATCAACCAAGCCCTCGGAATTCGTAGAAAGCTCAGCACAGCCGCTTACCCTTAGACCGACGGCCAGTCTAAAGTGGCTAACCGAGAGATAGAGAAATATCTAAGAATCTTCTGCGGCCATTATTAAGCAGAATAGGTTAAGGTGTTGCCGATAGCCGAATTCTGCGCCAATTCTGCACGATCAGAAGCCACATTACTGGCACCGTTCGAGATAACCTACGGTTATCTTCCGAGGATAAGCTTTTAACCACCAAACGAACCCGGCCCTTTAGAACCTTCTACCGCTACCTCGTCGAAGAGAATCGCTATAGCAGCGGCAGAAGCGCTTAGATCTCAGATAGAAGAAGCGATTATGGTAGCAAAGGAGGCGATGGAATCGGCTTAGAAAAAGATAGTAACTTAAGCTAATAGAAAGAGGTCACCGATAGAATTTAAGGAAGGCCAAAAGGTATAGCTTAATACGCGGAACCTAAGGCTAAAAGGCAACGCGAAGCTCAACTCTCGTTACATAGGTCCGTTTAAGATAGTGGAAAAGAGGTTGCTAGTAACCTACCGGCTCCAGCTGCCGAAATTGTTCCAGATCCACGATGTCTTCTATTCGGACCTGTTAAGTTTAGACCCTAAAGACGGCCTTCCGGAACAGGGGTTCGCCGAACCCCCGTCGGTAGAGATAAACGGCGAAGAAGAAGAGTAGGAGGTAGAAGACGTAATCGATATAAGAAAACGAAGAGGATCTATTAAAGCGAGGATCTTATAGAAAGGATAGCTAGAAGACTACGAATAGTATCCGGCCGAGAACCTCCGGAATTCAGCGGCGGTACTAAGAGAATTTTACGTCCGGAATCCGAGAAAGCCGCGACCCGAGTAGCTAGGAAATTGATAAACCCGGAAGAAGAAGAAAAGCCGCGTCCGCTCTATCGATAAAGAAACCGATAAAGACGATTGTAGCGGTCGCTTCGCCGGAGTCTTCGACTCGGCCACTACCTATCTTCGCATTGGCAGGCAGCTCGCCGACGCTGTGAACCGGCGTTGGCGCCGCCGGCCCTGCGATAGGTAAGGGCTTTAGTAGAGAAAGAAAAAGAAGAAGACAGCGAGAGGCAGATAGATCTATATAGACCTACGAGACGGCGCATAGACCGGTCAAGCCGCAGCTCGGGTAACCGCTGGCTCCGATCAGATGGAACGGATCAGATAGACGCCAAGTGAAGACGTCAGATAGTGACGATGTGAATCTTAAAAAAAAAAAGGAGGAACAGATAAGTAAGCGGTCGAGGGCGACCGCTAATAAGGGAGGGGAGTGGTGTTGCGGCGGTAGAAAGGGGTGGGACTGAGCAATAGGGTAGACCCTCGGAATTTCGGCTCGGCCCTTCTGGACCGAGCCGGGCCTTGGCACACTACCCCCAAAGCTCTCGCCTACCACTATATAGATTCCTTTCCCTCCTCAGTTCGAGATATAGTTATCAAAAAGGCCGTATTGAATCTTATCTGCGTGCCCGGATCAGAGGCGGCCTTAGGCTGTACGTAGACTATAGAGGCCTTAACGAGGTTACTAAGAGAGACTTATACCTACTGCTGCTAATCGATAAGACTATATAGCAGGTAGCAAAAGCTAAATAGTTTAGCAAGCTGGACATTCGCTAAGCGTTCTGTTAGCTAAGGAACAAAGAAGGACAGACTGAAGATCTTACGATATTCGCTATACGTATAGGCAATTTTAAATAGCTAGTTATACCTTTTAGGCTTACTAACGCGCTAGCTGTATAGCAACGCTTTATAAACTACACCTTTATAGACATGCTAGAGCGGTTTGTATCTATCTACGTAGACGACATCCTTATCTATACTAATAGAACAAGACAATAGTATACGGACTACATTAAACAGGTGCTAACTAGGCTCTAAGAGGTCGGATTAAACGTAGATACAAAGAAGAGCAAGTTTTATCGGTCCGAAGTTAGATACCTTAGCCTTATCGTCGGAAAGGAGGGCATCCAGATAGACCTATTAAAGGTCGCTGCTATAGCGGAATAGAAGCAACCAAAATCCAGAAACACTACCTAAATCAGAGCTTTTCTCAGATTCTGCAGCTACTATCGCTGATTTATTAAGGACTTTAGCAAGATAGCAAGACCCCTAAATAAAGCACTAAAGAAGGAAGCAGGCGGCCTTTGGAATAAGAGGTGTATAGAAGCCTTCTACTAATTAAAGGCCGCTGTAGCTACGGAAAATCTCCGGAATTCGGCAGAGCTGTTAGAAGAATTCTATGTCTGGAATCCGAGAAAACCGAGACCTAGATAGCTCCAGAAATAAGGAAGCGATAGCTCTAGAAGCAATAGAAAAAGAAGAAGAGCCGCGTCTGTTCTATTAGCAAGAGAAAGCCGAAGAAACAATCGTAGTGGCGCGCTTAGTAACGGTCTTTGACGACGTCTACAGAGTCCAATAGCTTAGCCAGACGGATTCTATAGACGAAGTCGTCGATAGCCCCCAGCTGCGCGACGGTCGCCGACAGTGCCTATAAAAGCAAAAGGCTTGGCCGATCGATTTTATAGACAGAGTTAGCGACGGCCCCTTTTGCAGTAACGCTTAAGCCTTAATAGAAAGAAATCGAAAAGTCGCGTCCGGACCTATATAGAGCTATAGCACCGATCAGATAGCTTAGATCAGATAGTCCGATCAGATAGCTCGGATTATATAGTAAGGGTTATATAGCGCGAGTTAGATAGACGCTAAGTAAAGCACTTTAGAAGACGACGTTAGTTAAACATAATGTAACGCAGTACACTTAAGCCAAAAGGGACTAATTAAGTAACTCGGAAGTGACTTGACCAATGTGTACCAGATATATAAACCTTGGCAAGGCTTGGTAATAACCCGGGCCCAACTACCCCGTATTACTACCCCTTGCGCTATAGGCTTACGACCTCGTAAGCTGCACTTACTATAGGCTACAAACGCTATTGCACAGCCCCCCTATACAGCGTACGCAATCAACCCCCCCCCCGGCAGGTCTGTACATAGCCAGCTGGACCTTTACCAGGTCTGCCTTATTCTGTACAGAGTAGTGGACAAACGGACATATGTCAACGCTGCTTCCACTCTCCTATTAAAAGATGCGCCCCCTAGGAATTGAACCCGGGCCTTTTATCGTACACTTTCAGCAGTTACTTCCGAGTTAAATAATGTAACGCGGTACACTTAAGCCAAACGGGACTAATTAAGTAACTCGGAAGTGACTTGACCAATGTGTACTAGATATATAAACCTTAGCAAGGCTTGGTAATGACCCGGGCCCAACCACCCTATATCAAAACAGACAACGTCGATATAAGAAAGGAGCAGATAAGAAAAGGACAATGTTTTTAAGATAGAAGAAAAGAAGAAGTAACGTCGATTTTAAGACGATTTTTTGCAGAAAGAGCTGCGAACTAGACGAAAAAAAAGAAAGATCAAAGAAGAAGAAAGAAGAAGACAAAAAGTGGAAGAGTAAGATAAAGAAAAACACGACGAAAAAGAAGAAGGAAAAAGAGGCAGAGGCAGAAGAATAGATAGAAGAATAAGAAGGCCTGATTGGCCAGAATAAGATGGAATAGAAGGAGATAAGTAAGCAGTCGAGGGCGACTGCTAGTAAGGGAGGAGGGTAGTGTTGCGGCGACAGAAAGTAGTAGGACTAAGTAATAGGGTGGACCCTTGGAATTTCGGCTCAGCCCTTCTGGACTGAGCTGGGTCTTGGCACACCACCCCTAAAGCCCTTACCCACCGCCGTATAGATTCCTTTCCCTCCTTAGTTCGAGATATAGTTATCAAAACAGCTATATTGAATCATACCTGCGCGCTCGGATCATTCCCTAACATATATGCTGCTACCAACCAACTATTGTAACAAAAACAAGGGACATTACACAACTTAGCAGCGTGTTTCAGGCTTCAAATTTTGCTACTCTAGTAGGCAGATAGGGCAAGAATCAGTCTGTCGTCTTAATTAGACAATTGACTGTCTTGTTATTCAGACATTGTGGATTAATTAACAAATTAATAGTGCCACGAAAATTCTGCTACGTATATAGCATTGCCAAGTATGTGGTTATATACGTTATACCTTAATTAAGATTGCAGCGCAACTCCGACCTCTTTGAGCAGCTGCCGATCATACGCATGTTTCCGGCACCGTGGGCCGGAGGGCTGTTTGTGGCGCAGAATCTGGCACAAACAGCCCTCCGAGCGTCAATGCCGTGTGCTTGCCCACAGCCCGCGCCCACTTCCTGTTGCGGTCGGGGCGCTGTCGTGGGCAGATGACGGGTCGTGCGCTGCTGAAGATGTCAGGACTCTGGCAGACGGTCAGCGCGGGTGTCGGGAACCCAGCACCAAGGATCTTTCGCACCCCCTCCAACTTTTTTGGGCTGTCGACGTTCACGCACAATGCAGGTTGTGGCGTCCCATTCAAGACGCGGGGGGAGTGGGGCGTCGGTTTTTTTTGCCCCAGCGCGCTGGGATCCATGTGCACCTGACAGCCACCGTGGTCTTGGCTCTTTGATCATCTGCCAGATGAATGCCGGGTGCGGCCTCGACCCTTTTCTCTACATACGACGCCCGCCGACGCCATTTCGCCCCGTTCCCCGTCGCTTCGTGGGCCTTGCATGGTCGATGACAAAATACGAGCGACGCCCGGACACGTGCAGACCGAGCAACTGCGGATTTGCCGATACCCCCGCTTCCTTTTTCCCTTGCACCTCGTTCTACACTGCACGCCTAAGCGATGAATCTGCATCAGGCAAGATTTGCAGAGGCGGTCAAGTCGTTGTGGAGTTCCTCCTCGGTGGCACTTGCGAGAACTCCTTCCGCCCCAGGTTTGCGTAAGCGAAGAACAGCCCCGGCGAGAGGGTCGAGAGGTCTCGTTCGGTGTGCACCAACACAACTGTGGGTCATCGTCAGCAGGACTGGGCGTTTTTGCGGTCCCGCTCGGCTTCATCTGGGGATCATGGAGTTTGTGCGGAGGATGAGGGAAGGGAAGGAGGAAGGATCGCAGGGCGTGCGACCGGCGGTCAGAGTGCAGATGACGGGATTTGATGCGCTGGCAGTCATCTGCCCGTCGCGTCGCGACCGATCACAGGAGCTGCATCCGGCCCTCAGCTGGTGCTTTGAGCGTCCGCTGGGTGCATTGCGGCTGTGCCTGTGGCAAGGTGACACACGACGACCAACAAGACTGTGACATGCTGCCATATCCTTACTCGTAATTCGATGCCTGGGCATCCAGACCTATAGCCGTATATGTAAGACATGGACCAATGTGCGGTCGCTACCACATCACTCGCAGTTTGCCCGCAGAAAGCGACATGTCTCAACACAGTACTTGCACAGGGGGGGTGCGCGCTTGCGATGGTGCCTATTGTGACTTTTTGTGATGTATCTTGTGGAACATGGAAGGGAGAAGGAATTCCTGAAGCAGGGATGGCGTCCAAGTCCCGGAGACGTGCAGCAGGCCCTGATGCACGGGAGCAGATTGAATAGGCGCTGACGGCGCATGTGAGGCGTGAAGCAGATGACTCTTGTGCGAGAAGCGAAGAAAATTTCTTCTACTGCTGGCCTTGTGCAGCCAAGCGGGCCAGCGCATGGTAGCGAATGTACACAGATGGTAGACGCACCACGCTGACGAAAGCGCCGAGCAAGAATAGGACGGATGGGAAGGGAAGGTCGACAATCGCAGTCAGCCGTATTCCTGTGGCAGCTAGCAACGCGGAGGCGAAGCAACAGCCGAGTCGCGGCAGAAAGGGAGGTGAGCAAGGGTGACTGGGTCTGCTCGCCACGCTTGTCCGGACGATGCGCTCCGCTCTGCACATGTGAAGGCACAATTTGAGGCCGTGGCCATAAACCTCGCGCGTGGGCTGGTCTCTGGCCTGTGTTGTTGTTTTCGGTTGCCGAGGTGTGCTGCCTGGTATGTTGTCCCCGACTTGGAATCAGGCCTCGGACAAGTATCGGGTTTGGGGGCTACGTGCGCGGAAGACGGATGGAGCCAGGATGGGCTCGGGGGGTGCATCAAGTGCCATGACCGAAAGGGAGACAACGGGAAGATCCTGTGCTGTGGTCTCCGCGCGGAGCCAACGGTCCTGGCGCCAGATCAGCCTTGACAAGCCCTGTCCCATGCCCCTACCGGGCGGCGTCTGGCGTCCGGCCGGCTGTAGCATGTAACCAGGAGTCCAGGACCGTCAGACGGCACGTCGTTGCTTTATTACCCACAGCCTCCCGTCCCGGCGTCGCATCTTGCTGTCAACCGCCCTGCTGTGCTGCACTCGCACACCACTCCCTCACCGCGCAAACATTGCCCCGCGAGCGCACAAACGACCACGCTGTCCGTCAACGACGACCCCATCCTTCCCCCACGTGCCAATCTGGTCTGATTCCTGGATGCAGCGCGCCACACGAGAGTGATGTGCATAAAGCACCATTTGCTCCCCCGCGCCGCATCCTCCACCTGACGCGTCGACGCATCCGGCTGTTCTGCGCCTTCGCCTGCATTCTTCGCCTGCCGCCCACTGTCGCCGTTGCGACGCCTCCGCCCGCCACCGCCACCATGCCCTTCCGGCCTGAGCACTCGCTGCTGAGTCTCGAGGTGCCCGCGATGAAGTCCATCGACACCACATCGGCTGAAAATCTCTTCGGCATGGTAGGTGCACCTGCGCGGAAATTCACAATCAACGCAAATCCACCCCACCTAACCCCTCGCTGCAGTGGTCGTTGTTCTCCAAGACATCGCATGTGATCGAGAACGGCCGGCGACTGGAAAACCTGTCCTGGCGACTGTGGAACCGCGAGACCTTCTGCTGCGCCCACGAGCCCCGGCCGGAAACCACGCCCGAGTGCTGCAGCAGTGTGCCCGCCCCACGACGCCCACATCCTGCACATCCACACCCGAAATGCCGATCGAAAGCAGCGGCTACCCCTCGTGACACCGCAGTGCCGGCACTGTCGACCAGTCCCGATTCCATCTCGTCGGGCGACGAGCATCTCCAAAGAACCCCACAGTCGAATTGCATTCCCAAGGCCCGCCCCGAACTGCGACGCAACGAGTCGGCCGCGAGCACCCACAGCCGCGGAAGCGCGAAGCACATGACACCCATTGACCTAGAGAAGATGGTCATCTCAATTAGCGAGACGAATCTGGAGCCGATCGAACTCCCGATACCTACGCCATCGCCGCCCGCCAAAGCTCCACCCTCCACGAGCATGTCTCAAGTCTTATCCATGCTCCACCTCACCTGCTCTCCTTCACCGCCATCACAGGACCAGACTCGACGTACTTCCGACCGAGACTCGCAGGCGACACTTCTGGAATCGTCTGCATCGACCGTTGCTACCAATGGCTCTGGTGGCTCCAGCACTTCGCATCCGGTTGGCTCACAAGAAAGCTCATCCACCGAGATAAGTTCGCACAGTATCATTAGCAGCTTTGTGCCTGGCGGTGCACCATCATATCGATCGCACACCAACCTTTCCTCGCAACCCACAACTATCCTCAAGACATCGCCCCAGTTCCGCCCGGCGCCTCCTAAGAAAAAGGCTGTTTTCACCATTGGTACATCATCAGGCGAGGATGAAAGCTCGCTGGATTCGCACATGTATAGGAATGTGCTAGCAGACAGTCTACGGAACCAGGGTGGCCTAAGATCCGACAGCAGAAAGAAGCAGACCTCATTCCAAGACGAGGTCGCCGTCAGCAAAGCTGCTGCGGTACGACACAGCCCTGTCTTCGAGTCGGACGAAGAAGACGAGGAGGTGTCGGAAAGTGCCATCGAGGAGGACGATGACTCGTCCGATTGGGAGGACTCGGACGATGGCAGCGGACCATCTTCTGTGAACGACAAGGATCTTTTCCAGCGCGTTGACTCAAGACCCAACCTCAGATCACAGCGATCGCTTCTGACAACATTAATGCATGAGCCCGATCGAGCGAAGGCGCTCGCCAACGCCGCATCACGTTCAACTCCTGCGATTCGAAGATCGAGAACCACATCGCCCAACGGGCCATCCGTCGCTGCTTCACCAGAAGTCAGCTCGCAATCGCCGCTTGCGCCTTGGGCTCAACGGGAATACCCACGCTCAAAACCCATCATCATGACTACATCCAATACTCACCAGAATCTGGCCCTGTCTCCACGGACGACACGACGGAACATGCTATCAACGGAGCTCACGGAATCGTTGCGGAAAAATCTACTTTGGGAACGGCAGCACAAAAGCACGGGCAACCTGGCTGCGTTGAAGCGACGACACACCTCGACAGACGTGAAAGCTCTTCGACAACATCCCGAGCCTGGTCCCGTGCTTTCGCGTACGGACGGACCAAAGACATTCAGCAATGACTATTTCCACGCTGGACTGGGAGAATATCACGCCAAAGGCTGGTAGCATCGGACATATTGCAATTTGATTCACTATGGAGTTTCAGCGAACGGGAATCGGGACTTTCGATTACTCGGTCCGCGTACGTACATACATGCACATGACTGTCCCCACGGATGGGTTTGGAGTTCGGAAGCCATGCATGAGAGGCATGGCACTCTGGAATGGGGTCCAGCGCGGGAACCACTATGATACCAGCATCGGCACTCTACAGATTGGTGATGACGGCCGCGACAGATTTTTTCTTCTAGTTCGAATACCATCGCAGCGCAGCCGACATCATGCAGCCTTGACAGCGAATGGCTTGTAATTCTATCTACACATGTAACATTACCCCATTGAACTATGCAGAGGAGTGAGGGGAGTATGGCGAACAGCGACATTAGTGGAAGCGGTGGGGCTTGGTGGCGGAGAGTTTGCGCACAGTACACACCTTAATCTGCGTGAAAGGCTGTTTGCCGACACGATCCGTCTCACCTCCTTCTGGTCGTCCATGTGCGTGTTCATCGGTGGCATCCTGAAAGCGACCGCAACGCACTCCTACCTGACTCCACTCATCATTGGGGTCGCGTACTCGCCCGGAGAGGACTGGCTGCATGCCGCGCACCGACATTCCCAACATCTGTCAAATGCATGCATGCAGGACATGTGGACTGACGGCCGTCACGCCGTCTGCGCCTCGCCATGCCGTGCAGGCATTACACGTCGAGGCCTGACGACTCCTCCCTCTCTCTCCCGGACTCCCGACCAAACTTGCCTCGGGCATGGCCGGGGTATGGGGGGACCGGGCCGGGTCTCACCTGTCCACCACCACATCAACACCGCCCTTCTGACTCACGGCACGTGCCGATGCTGAAACGCGACTACTATCCCCCAAGATCGCGCGCGCGTGTCGGGGACACGGAGCCGATGCGCGTGGAGAGCCGATCCTCCGTTTCCTCGGTCCAACCACACCCCATCTCCATCGCCATCTCGCATGTGTGTCCCCGCGCCCCATCACCGCCCCATCACCGCCCCATCACCCCCCCCCCCCCCCCCGACCGCGAGTCAGAAATAAAATTCCTCTGTGACTCCGTGTGTCGCGTGCGTGCGCCGGCCAACCAACCTTCCCGGCCATGGCCCCATCGTACACCCTTGGAGCGCCCGAAGAACGTGCCCGCGGCCGATAGAAAAAGTTCTGTTTCTTTGGCTATGCTTCCCCTGCCCTTCGTTTGTTGGGCAACCCGATGGCCGGTATGCTCATCCTGGTCTGGGTCTGGTCTGGGTCCAGTTCTTGACGCGGGTGGCATCATCCCTGCATGTCCTCGTGACGTGTACCCCCGACCGACCAATATCGGGCGACCATGTACGTGCAGCACAGTGCACACGCACGGCTCGCCTGATTTTGCCTCACTCTGGCGGCGGTACGTGTACGTGTCGCGTTGATTGATGCACATGAGAGCAATGAGCAATGTGTAGCGGGCGGCCCTGCCTGGTCCCCTTCCCCCCGCGGGCACGATGGGACCGGAGCGGATTGCAACACCCGCTCCGACGCTCGGCGGGGTGTGTTTTTTCTTTCCTACCCGAGGTATTGGAGGCTTCGATCGACAAACGGCTGGCCTGGCCTGCTCTGGCCCAAGGACCCTAGTCGAGGTGGGAGGGACAGACGGCTGCAGGGCGCGCCTCAACGCTGGGGAAGCGGAAGCGGTGTGGAAGGGCAGTGCAGGCAGGAGGCCCCGCCGTGGTCTCGCGCGAGAGCGACTCAGCTGAACAATCTCTCGAGCGAGCGCGCACTGCACTCTGGTCAGCCCGGATCATGCGAGACCGTGCTGACTCGATCCTCGTGGATGTCTGACATAGCGGTGTCTTCGACACGTGGTCGGTGTGGTGGTACACGCCAAAACAAAACGCAAAAAGGGCCAAAGACTTCTAGTTATCGTAGATGACCACTGAGCCTATCAAACCAGTGAGCCGATCAATTTTCTTAGCATAGCCAACTTGCACATTGAAACACAATGTCTTGACAACATGATGTTCAATCGTCTAACGTGTATTCCCATTAGCTTGGCAACGTATATAACCATTAGCTTGGCAACTTTATTAGGATGGCAGAATTTTTTAAGCACAACTAACCAGCACAACAAATTATCTATTCCAGAAGCTATTAACAGTGTAATGCTTAAATCTAATGCCTGTATTAGATTAAGAAGGTATTTATACCCTGTTTTGGCAGGTACAAGTGTTATAACTAGTGTTGCTGTATATACTTGTCAAGGGTAGAGCTAAGTGGTTGGAAAGGGTCAATGTAAAAGTCGAAGTAAGTAGGTGTAAGGGCTCAAGAATCTTAGTTCAGAAACTTAAAGCTAGGTATCTACATAAAGTGTTGCGGCGGTGGAAAGGGGTGGGACTGAGTGATGGGGTGGACCCTCGGAATTTCGGCTCGGCCCTTCCGGACCGAGCCGGGCCTTGGCACGCCACCCCCCAAAGGTCTTGTCCACCACTACATAGATTCCTTTCCCTCCTTAGTTTGAGATATAGTTATTAAAAAGGCCGTATTGAATCATATCTGCATGCCCGGATTATTATATCTCGAACTCACTCCCTACACTACCACCGCGCTGTGCGAAAGGGACCGTTAAATCATCCAGACCCCCGAATAACGCACGCGCACCAAACTAAACAAAATACTAGCACTGTAAGATAGCTATAGAGAGCTTCTTAACGGTAGAGGGCGGCGTTACAGGCTGCAGCGGAAAGAGAAAGAACGATAGACCGAGGGATAGGTATATTAGCATCCTCGATAACGGAATAGCTACTAAGGGCCTTACAGAAGAAGAGATAAATAAAGCGAAGAGGGGCATAGAGAGCTATGCCGAGTTGTACGCACGTACGCCGGAAGAAATGGAAGAGCATCTAGCAGAGAATAGAGCTAAGAAGGTGTTCGACATTATTACCTTTATCGAGAAGAAGTTTTATAGAAATACGGAAGAGAACAGGAGACTAAGAGAGGAAATTGAAACAGTAAGAGCCGAGAAGGAATCGGCCGAGACTATTATAGATGTGCTGGAAAACTAAGCGGCGAACCGACTAGCACAATTGAAAGCGATAAAGGCTTAGCTAGCTGAGATAGAGAGAGCAACGTCGCCACTACCGCATCGAGAAGAACAAGCAGAGACCGCCTTACTAGCGGCCTACAGTTAAGGCGGCACGTTAATAACGTTACTACTGGATCTACCGGCGTTTAGAGGCAGAGATCCTAAGGATTAGGAAGCATTTAAGAAGAAGATAAAGAACAAGATAGATCGAGACTATGCCGGAAACAGTACCGGAGATAGATTGGCATACCTGGAATCGCGATTAGAAGGTAAAGCTTTTTTACTAGTGGCGGACCTAGAGGAGGTAACTGCCGAGGAAGCGATCAAAGCACTAGATCAACGCTTCAGAGACCTATTCCGAAAGAAGACAGCCTGTAAGCAGCTGGATAAGATCAACCAGAACTGGCAGACGTTCGAAGAATTCTACAGACTGTTCAGAAAATATGCTATTAGGGCCAGAGTAGCGGAAGACGAGCAGCTCTATCTATTAAGACAGAAGCTGAACCCTAAACTGGCAGCAGCTATAGCGTCGGTAGAAGACGAAGACCTTAAGAGCTTTGTGCACTAAGCGAGAGTTACTGCGCAGAACCTGAGCGCTTACGCGAAGTTACGCGAATCGAACCAGAAGCCGTTAGAAACGCAGACAACGAGACCCCCTACACCTTTCCGGAGAGCACCTCCGCAGCAATCTTATTAGCTACCGCGTTCGTCGTTCGTCCCCACCTGCTATGCGTATAGAAAGCCTGGCTACATCGCTACCAGATGCCAAGCATTAGACAAGCAGAAGCAGGAATATCGTGTTATAAAGCAGCCACAGCTACCGAGAAAGACTATACAAGCTATAGGGCCGGCTCCGAACGACACCGACAGCGTAGACGGTAGAGTGCTACTAAGAATCCTGGGAAAAGACCCGCTGGACGGATAGGCCCCCCTATCCAGCGTAGAAAACAGGGCACCAACAAGAACTACGTTACAGAAAGATAAGAGCATCAACAGCTGCAGCGATCCGCTCTTAGCGGCGGTGGAATTGAACACGGAAACAGCTATTATCCTTCTAATCACTGTCCACCCCCTCAATAGATCGAGCAAATCACTTTAGCTAAGAGCTTTTATCAATACAGGGGCCCTTATCGGAGCGGCCATCCACTATCAATTGGTTCAAAAGCTGATAAAAGGATACGACTACCCAGTGGAGCTAGCGTCGCCGACACAGATTTCGGCATACAACGGACAGGACACGGAGAGTGTTACGCACTATGTGCTATTAAAGACCACCTTAGCAGGCCGCACTACGGAGGCGACGTTCCAAATTATAGATATCGGAAGGTTTGACATTATTATAGGACAAAAATAGATAAAGAACCAGGGAGCAATTATTAACGTAGGTAAAGGCACACTCGGATTCAGAACACTAATCAGCGGCTCCGCTGCCGTCAAATCAGTTACCGAACCGGTTACAGTCGCCAACGTCAAACCGAACGTTACGACTATCGAAGTAGCTCCGAAGGATCGGTCCGACCCTTAAGACACGATCGGAATAATAAGTTCAGAAGCTTTAACGACCCTCGCGAGGTCGCTAGACAACGAGATTTACGCTATCTTAATAAAAGACATCGAAGACTACTGGAAGATAATAGCGGAAGAAGAAGTAGATCTACTAGAGGTGTTACCGAAAGAACTCTACGATTACGCTAACGTCTTCTTAAGAGCCGACTCCAACCTCTTGCCGCTCCATCGACCGGAATACGACAACAAGATCCGGTTGAAGGAAGGGGCTGCGTTGCCGAGAACCGAGCTACTAAGACGACTGTGGCCGGCCGAGCTGGACCAAGTGGAGGTGTTTGTTTAAGAAAATCTAGCAAAGAAGTTTATTACGCCGAGTTCTGCTGAATACGCGTTACCAATCCTTTTCGTACGGAAACCCGGAGGCGGTCTCCGACTGTGCGTAGACTACCGAGGCCTCAATAAGGTCACTAAGAGAGATGTGTATCCACTGCCTCTGATCGATAAGACTATACAACGAGTGGCTAAGTCTAAGTAGTTTAGCAAGCTGGATATTCGCCAAGCATTCTATCAATTAAGGAACGAAGAAGGACAGACGGAAGACCTTACGACATTCGCTACGCGTATAGGCAATTTCAAGTAGTTGGTAATACCTTTCGGGCTTACTAACGCGCCGGCAGTGTAGCAACGCTTTATAAACCACACCTTTATAGACATGCTAGAACGGCTCGTTTTAATCTACTTAGACGACATTCTGATCTACACTAAGGGAACGAGAGAACAACACACGGACTACATTAAGAGGGTGTTAAAGAGACTCCGCGAGGTCGGATTAAACGCAGACACGAAAAAGAGCGAGTTCTACTAGACCGAAGTCAAATATCTTGGTCTTATCGTCGGAAGAGAAGGAATTCGGATAGACCCGTCGAAAGTGGCCGCTGTAGCGGAATGGAAGCAACCGACATCCGGATGCACTACGCAAATCAGAGCGTTTCTCGGATTCTGCAGCTACTATCGACGGTTTATTAGGGACTTTAGCAAGATAGCGAGACCACTGAATAAGGCATTAAAGAAGGAAGCCGCTGGCCTATAGAATGAAAAGTGTATAGAAGCTTTCAACCGACTAAAGGAGGCGGTGGCCTTAGCGCTAGTGCTAGCGCACTTCAGACCGGAAAGGACGATCTACGTAGAGACAGACGCTTCCGACACAGTGACAGCAGGGGTCCTTTCTTAGTACGCTAATAACGACGAGACTCTCCATCCAGTAGCTTTCTTTAGCAAGTCTATAAATAATGCTAAGAGAAACTACGCCATCTATAATAAAGAACTGCTAGCCATTATTTAGGCCTTCGAAGAGTGGAAACTGGAGCTTATAGCTAGACAGAGCACGATCTAGGTCCTTACGGACTACCAGTTACTGACCTACTTTATAAAGACGCAGAAGCTGTTACAGCGCCAAGCCCGGTAGGCTGCCTACTTATCCAGGTTCGACTTCAAGATTACTTATCGACCTGGAGCTTAAAATGGAAAGGCAGACGCATTAACGAGAAGAGAAGGAAGGACCAGCCGCGCGAAAGAAGATCCGAACATGTTCCAGAAGGTGTTAACTAAGCGGATAGTAGACGCAGAGGTATTGAAAGAGGTAGGGGTCTACGCAATAGAACCGGCCAATAAGGAAGAAACTCTCTACGAGAAAGTGGAGCAGCTCAACTAGCAACAGAAGCTCGGCAAAACCGGTTTAGGGAAGCTAATAGTTCCAGAAGAACTAATTACAGAGGTTATCCAGCTGGTCTATAGCTCCGTAGATGTTGGCTACGCAGGCGCGAAGAAGACGATGCAAGCAGTAAGGACGATCTACTGGTTTCCGAGAATATTCGAGCGAATCCACCGATTTATCGCTAACTGCCACATATGCCGAACGGCAAAGCCACGTTACGGCCTTCCAGCCGGCCTGCTGAAGCTACTGCCGATTCCCGAGAAACTATAGCAGCACATTACGATAGACTTCGTAACCGGCCTACCGAATTCAGATAGATACGATGCCACCCTTAACGTAGTAGATAGGCTAAGCAAAGAGCGCCACTTTATCCCCTGCCGAGCGAGAGACGAGGGAACTACAGCGGAAGAGACCGCGCAGATGTTGATTCGACACGTATAGAAGCACTATAGCCTGCCGGACACTATTACTACGGATAGAGGTCCTCAATTTACCGCAGACGTATAGAAAGCCATTAACTAGGCCCTTGGAATTCGTAGAAAGCACAGCACGGCCGCTTACCCTCAGACCGACGGCCAGTCTAAAGTGGCTAACCGAGAGATAGAGAAATATCTGAGAATTTTCTGCGGCTATTATCAAACAGAATGGGTTAAGGTGTTGCCGATAGCCGAATTCTGCGCCAATTCCGCACGATTAGAAGCCACCTTACTGGCGCCGTTCGAGATAACCTACGGCTATCTTCCGAGGATGAGCTTTCAACTACCAAACGAACCCAGCTCTTTAGAACCTTCCACTATTACTTCGTCGAAGAAAATAGCCGCAGCGGCGGCAGAAGCGCTCAGATCTTAGATAGAAGAAGCGATTAAGGTAGCGAAAGAAGCGATGGAATTGTCTTAGAAGAAGATAGCAACTCGAGCTAATAGAAAGAGGTTACTAATAGAATTTGAGGAAGGCCAAAAGGTATAGCTCAACACGCGGAACCTAAGGCTGAAAGGCAACGCGAAGCTTAACCCTCGTTACGTAGGTCCGTTTAGGATTAATCCGGGCACGCAGATATAATTCAATACGGCCTTTTTAATAACTATATCTCGAACTAAGGAGGGAAAGGAATCTATATAGTGTTGGACAAGACCTTTGGGAGGTGTGGCGTGCCAAGGCCCGGCTCGGTCCGGAAAGGGCTAAGCCGAGATTCCGAGGGTCCACCCTATTACTCAGTCCCACCCCTTTCCACCGCCGCAACACCACCCCCCTCTCTTATTAGCGGTCGTCCTCGACCGCTTACTTATCCGTTCCTCCTGTCTCTTTTTTTTTTTTGATTTACATCGTTACTATCTAAAGTCTTTACTGGGCTTCTATCTGATTTGTTCTATCTGATCAGAGCTAGCGGTTACTAGAGCTGCGGCGTTACCGGTCCGTGCTCTGCCGTAGAGGTCTATATAGATCCATCCGTAGCTCTTTATCTTCTTCTTCTTCTTTCTCTACTAAGGACCTTACCTACCGCAGGGCTGGCGGCGCCGACGCTGTAAAGCGGCGTCGGCGAGCTGCCTGCCGCAGCCGCGGTAGGTAGTGGCCGCGTCGAAGACTCCAGCAAAGCGACTGTTACGATCGTTTTCTTCGGCTTCCGTGCCGATAGAGCGGACTTAGCCTTCTTTTCAACCGTCGAGCCACTTAGGCCGCGGCTTCTTCGGGTTCCAGACGTAAAATTCTCTTAGCAGCTCCGCCGAATTCCGGAGGTTCTCGACCGGGTACCATTTATAGTCTTCCGGCTATCCTTTCTATAAGATCCTCGCTTCGATAGATCCTCTTTGTTTTCTTATATTAATTACGTCTTCTACCTCCTACTCTTCTTCTTCTCCTTCTATTTCGATTGGTGGGGGTTTATCGAACCCCTAATCCGGAAGACTATCTTCAGGGTCTAGGCTAAGCAGATCCAAATAAAAGACATTGTAGATCCGGAACGACTTCGGTAGCTGGAGCCGATAGGTCACTGGCGACCTTTTTTCTATTATCGTAAATGGACCTACGTAGCGCGGGTTAAGCTTCGCGTTGCCTTTCAGCCTTAGGTTCTGCGTGTTAAGCTATACCTTTTGGCCTTCCTTGAATTCCAGCAGTGACCTCTTCTTATTAGCTCGAGCCACTATCTTCTTCTAAGCTAATTTTATCGCTTCTTTCGCTACCTTAATCGCTTCTTCTATCTGAGATCGGAGCGCTTCTGCCGCCGCCGCAGCTATTCTCTTCGACAAAGTGGTAGTAGAAGGTTCTAAAGAGCTGAGTTTGTTTGGCGGCTAAAAGCTTATCCTCGGAAGACAGCCGTAGGTTATCTCAAGCGGCGCCAGTAAGGTGGCTTCTAATCGTGCGGAATTGGCGCAGAATTCGACTATCGGCAATACCTTGACCTATTCTTCTTGATAATGGCCGCAGAAGGTTCGCAGATATCGCTCTATCTCGCGGTTAGCTACTTTAGACTGACCGTCGGTCTAAGGGTGAGCGGCTGTGCTGAGCTTTCTACGAATTCCAAGGGCCTAGTTAATGGCTTTCTATACGTCCGCGGTAAATTAAGGACCCCTATCCGTAGTGATAGTGTCCAGCAGCCTATAGTGCTTCCACACGTGCTAGATTAACATTCTCGCCGTTTCTTCTGCAGTAGTTCCTTTATCCTTAGCTCGACAGGGGATGAAATAGCGCTCTTTGCTTAGCCAATCCACTACATTAAGCGTAGCGTTATATCTATCGGAGTCTGGCAGGCCGGTTACGAAATCCATCGTAATGTGTTGCTATAGTTTCTTAGGGATCGGAAGTGGCTTTAGCAGGCCGGCTAGAAGGCCGTAACGTAGCTTTGCTGCTCGGCACATATAGCAGTTAGTAATAAACCGATGTATCCGCTCGAAGATTCGCGGAAACTAGTAGGTCGTCCTTATTGCTTCTATCGTCTTCTTCGATCCTGCGTAACCAACATCCTTAGAGCTATGGACCAGCTGGATGACCTCTGTAATTAGTTCTTCTGGAACTATTAGCTTCCCTGAACTGGTTTTGCCGAGCTTCTGTTGCTAGTTAAGCTGCTCTACTTTCTTGTAGAGAGTTTCTTCCTTATTGGTCGGTTCTATTGCGTAGACCCCTACCTCTTTCAACACCTCTGCGTCTACTATCCGCTCGGTTAACACCTTCTGGAACATGTTCGGATCTTCTTTCGCACAGCTAGTCTTTCCTTCCCTCCTCGTTAGTGCGTTAGCCTTTCCGTTTTAAGCTCCGGGTCGATAAGTAATCTTGAAGTCGAACCTGGATAAGTAGGCAGCCTACTGTGCCTAACGTCGTAAGAGCTTCTGCATCTTTATAAAATAGGTCAGCGACTGGTAGTCCGTAAGGACCTGGATTGTGCTCTGTCTAGCTATAAGCTCCGGTTTCTACTCCTCGAACGCCTGTATAATAGCCAGCAGTTCTTTATCGTAGATCGCGTAGTTCCGCTCGGCTTCAGTTATAGATTTGCTAAAGAAGGCCACCGGATAGAGGGTCTCGCCGTCGTCGGCATATTAAGAAAGGACTCCGGCTGTTACTGTATCGGAAGCGTCCGTTTCTACGTAGATTGTCCTTTCCGGCCGGAAGTGTGCCAGAACCAGCGCTGAGGCTACTGCTTCTTTCAGCTAGTTAAAGGCTTCCGTGCACTTCTTATTCTATAGGCCGGCGGCCTCTTTCTTTAACGCTTCGTTTAGGGGTCTTGCCATCCTGCTAAAGTCCTTAATAAACCTTCGATAGTAGCTGCAGAATCCGAGAAACGCTCTGATCTGTGTAGTGTTTCCGGATGTCGGTTGCTTCCATTCCGCGACGGCAGCTACTTTCGACAGGTCTATCCGAATTCCTTCTCTTCCGACGATAAGACCGAGATATTTGACTTTAGTCTAATAGAACTCGCTCTTCTTCGTGTCCGCGTTTAATCCGACCTCGCGGAGTCTCTTTAACACCCTCTTAATGTAGTCTATGTGTTGCTCTCTCGTTCCTTCGGTGTAGATTAGAATATCGTCTAAGTAGATTAAAACGAACCGTTCTAGCATGTCTATAAAAGTGTGGTTTATAAAGCGTTGCTACATAGGCGGCGCATTAGTGAGTCTGAAAGGCATTACTAGCCACTTGAAATTGCCTATGCGCGTAGCGAATGTCGTAAGGTCTTCTGTCTGTCCTTCTTCGTTCCTTAATCTATGGAATGCTTGGCAAATATCCAGCTTGCTAAACTACTTAGCCTTAGCTACTCGTTGTATAGTCTTATCGATTAGAGGCAGTGGATACACATCTCTCTTAGTGACCTTCTTAAGGCCCCTGTAATCCATGCACAGTCGGAGACTACCTCCGGGTTTCTGTACGAAAGGAATTGGTAATGCATATTCTGCTAAGCTTGGCGTAATAAACTTCTTCGCTAGATTCTCTCGAACAAACACTTCTACCTAGTCCAGCTCGGCCGGCGACAGTCGTCTTAGGGGCTCGGTTCTCGGCAACGTAGCTCCTTCCTTTAACCTGATCTTGTTGTCGTATTCCGGTCGGTGAAGCGGCAATAGGTTGGAGTCAGCCTTTAAGAACATGTTAGTGTAACTATAAAGTTCTTTTGGTAACATCTTTAGTAGATCCACTGCTTCTTCTGCTATTATCTTCTAGTAGTCTTTAATGTCTTTTATTAAGATAGCGTAAATCTCGTTGTCTAGCGACCTTGCAAGGGTCGTTAAAGCTTCTAAACTCATTATTCTAATCGTGTCTTAAGGGTCGGACCGATCCTTTGGAGCTACTTCGATGGTCGTAACGTTCGGTTTAACGTTGGTAACTGTGACCGGTTTGGTGACTGATTTGACGGCGGCGGAGCCGCTAATTGGTTTTCTGAATCCGAGTGTGCCTTTACCTACGTCAATAATTGCTCCCTGGTTCTTTATCTATTTTTGTCCTATAATTATGTCAAACCTTCCAATATCTATAATTTGGAACGTCGCTTCTGTAGTGCGACCTGCTAAGGTGGTCCTTAATGGCATATAATGCGTAACACTCTCTGTGTCTTGTCCGTTGTACGCCGAAATCTGTGTCGGCGACGCTAGCTCTACTGGGTAGCTGTATCCTTTTATCAGCTTTTGAACCAATCGATAGTGAATTGCCGCTCCGATAAGGGCTCCCGTGTCAATAAAAGCTCTTAGCTAAAGTGGTTTGCTCAATCCGTTAAGAGGGTGGACAGTGATTGGAAGGATAATAGCTGTTTCCGTGTTTACTTGCACCGCCGCCGAGAGCGGATCGCTGCAGCTATTAATGCTTCCTTTCGTTGACGTAGTTCGTGTTGGTGCCCTATTGTTTATGCTGGATAGAGGGCCTATCCGTCTAGCTGGTCTTTTCCCAGTATTCCTAGTAGCACTCCACCGTCTACGCTGTCGGTGTCGTTCGGAGCCGGCTCTATAGCTTGTATAGTCTTTCTTGGAGGCTGCGGCTGCTTTATAACACGATACTCCTGCTTCTGCTTGTCTGATGCTTGGCATCTTGTAGCGATGTAGCTAGGCTTTCTATACGCTTAACAGGTAGGGACGAACGACGAACGCAGTAACTGGTAAGATGGCTGCGGAGGCGCTCTCCGGAAAGGTGCAGGGGGTCTCGTCGCCTGCGTTAACAACGGCTTCTGGTTCAATTCGCGTAATTTCGCGTAGGCGCTCAGGTTCCTCGCAGTAACTCTCGCTCGGTGCACGAAGCTCTTAAGGTCTTTATCTTCTACCGACGCTATAGCGGCGGCCAGTTTAGGGTTTAGCTTCTGTCTTAATAGATAGAGCTGCTTATCTTCCGCCACTCTGGCCCTAATAGCATATTTTCTGAATAGCCTGTAGAATTCCTTAAACGTCTGTCGGTTCTGGTTGATCTTATCCAGCTGCTTACGGGCTGTCTTCTTTCGGAATAGGTCTCCGAAGTGTTGATCCAGCGCTTTAATCGCTTCTTTAGCAGTTACCTCTTCTAGGTCCGCTACTAGCGAAAAAGCTTTACCTTCCAATCGCGACTCTAGGTACGCTAATCTATCTCCGGCACTGTTTCCGGCATCGTCTCGATCTATCTTGTTCTTTATCTTCTTCTTAAATGCTTCCCAATCCTTAGGATCTCCGCCTCTAAATGCTGGTAGATCTAGTAATTACGTTATTAACGTGCTGCCTTAACTGTAGGCCGCCGGTAAGGCGGTCTCTGCTTGTTCTTCTCGATGCAGTGGCGGCGACGTCGCTCTCTCTATCTCAGCTAGCTGAGCCTTTATCGCTTTCAATTGTGCTAGTCGGTTCGCTGCTTGGTTTTCCAGCACATCTATAATAGTCTCTGCCGATTCCTTCTCGGCTCTTACCGCTTTAATTTCCTCTCTTAACTGTCTCTTTTCTTCTAGGGTTCTGTAAAACAGCTTCTCGATAAGGTCTATGCTGTCGTAGACCTTTCCTACTCCGTTCTCGTTTACGTAATCCTTAAGTTCCTCGAGCGTGCAGTCGTGCATTTTCTTGTATTCGCTTATTCGTTCCTTAATCTCTGCAGTCTCTTCTGCTGTAAAACCTCTAATAATGAACTTATTATCGATAACACTAGAGCGCCTGCTCGCTCTGTTAGTCTTTTCTCTTCTGCTTCTGCTTCGGCCTGTAACGACGCTCTCTACCGCTAAGAAGCTCTCTATAGCTTTCTTACAGTGCTAGGGTTGTTGGTTTGTGTGTTGGTGCGTGTGCGTTATTCGGGGGTCCGGATAGTTCAACGGTCCCTTTCGCGCAGCGCGGTAGTAGTGTAGGGAGTAAGTTCGAGATATAATAATCCGGGCACGCAGATATAATTCAATACGGCCTTTTTAATAACTATATCTCGAACTAAGGAGGGAAAGGAATCTATATAGTGTTGGACGAGACCTTTGGGGGGTGTAGCGTGCCAAGGCCCGGCTCAGTCTAGAAAGGGCCGAGCCGAGATTCCGAGGGTCCACCCTATTACTTAGTCCCACACCTTTCCACTGCTGCAACACCACCCCCCTCCCTTATTAGCGGTCGCCCTCGACCGCTTACTTATCCGTTCCTCCTGTCTTTTTCCTTTTTTTTTTGATTTACATCGTTACTATCTGAAGTCTTTACTCGGCTTCTATCTAATCCGCTAGCTTTATAGCTACTTAGGCCGCGGTTTCTTCAGGTTCCGGACGTAAAATTCTCTTAGCACCTCCGCTGAATTCCGGAGGTTCTCGACCGGATACTATTCGTAGTCTTCCGGCTATCCTTTCTATAAGATCCTCGCTTCGATGGAACCTCTTTGTTTTCTTATATCAATTACGTCCTCTACCTCCTACTCTTCTTCTTCCCCTTCTATTTCGATTAGTGGAGGTTTATCGAACCCCTAATCCGGAAGACTATCTTTAGGGTCTAGGCTTAGCAGATCCGAATAAAAGACATCGTAGATCCGGAACGATTTCGGTAGCTGGAGCTGGTAGGTCACTGGCGACCTCTTTTCCATTATCCTTGTTGCAGTCAAACAAGGCAACTACGACCTAATGCCTAGACGAGCAACAGCCCTATAGACGACCGGACGAGGACGGAAAAACGCTATCTGCAAGAGGAATGCTAGGACCTAAAGCTATACAACACGTCGCTATACGAAAGAAGCACTACAAGAAGGGAGGGGTGTATTGTTAGGGGGCGCTGTCCAGCCTAGGCCCTAGACCTAAGCTAGCCGTCGCCCTAAGGACTGTAACTTAGCAGCGCCAGCACAACCCTACCCTCTGTACAGAGTTACTAACACGACCCTACTCCCGTATAGAGAGAGAATCCTACAGCCCTATATAGAGGGGATTGCTGCCCCTCTAGACAGAGGGAAAACTCTGCATCCTATATAGAGGGAAACTCCCGACCCTCTATATAGAGTTAGGAACCTTGCTCCCCTATATAGAGGGAAATTGCTAGCTTAGCTTCGTAGGTACAAATTGTACAGCAGCAGACAACGAAGGAACTGCCTATTAGTTCCTTTATAATGTAGGCACGCAGATATAATTCAATACAGCCTTTTTAATAACTATATCTTAAACTAAGGAGGGAAAGGAATCTATGTAGTAGTAGACAAGACCTTTGGGGAGTGGCGTGCCAAGGCCCGGCTCGGTCCGGAAGGGCCGAGCCGAAATTCCGAGGGTCCACCCTATTACTTAGTCCTACCCCTTTCCACCACTGCAATAAGGATAATGGAAAAGAGGTCGCTAGTGACCTACCAGCTCCAGCTACCGAAATCGTTCCGGATCTACGATGTCTTTTATTCGGATCTGCTAAGCCTAGACCCTAAAGATAGTCTTCCGGATTAGGGGTTCGATAAACCTCTACTAATCGAAATAGAAGAGGAAGAAGAAGAGTAGGAGGTAGAGGACGTAATTGATATAAGAAAACAAAGAGGTTCCATCGAAGCGAGGATCTTATAGAAAGGATGGCCGGAAGACTACGAATAGTATCCGGTCGAGAACCTCCGGAATTCAGCGGAGGTGCTAAGAGAATTTTACGTCCGGAACCTGAAGAAACCGCGGCCTAAGTGGCTATAAAGCTAGCGGATTAGATAGAAGCCAAGTAAAGACTTCAGATAGTAACGATGTAAATCAAAAAAAAAAAAGGAAAAAGACAGGAGGAACGGATAAGTAAGCGGTCGAGGGCGACCGCTAATAAGGGAGGGGGGTGGTGTTGCAGCAGTAGAAAGGGGTGGGACTAAGTAATAGGGTGGACCCTCGGAATTTCGGCTCGGCCCTTCCGGACTGAGCCGGGCCTTGGCACGCTACTCCCCAAAGGTCTTGTCCACTACTACATAGATTCCTTTCCCTCCTTAGTTTAAGATATAGTTATTAAAAAGGCCGTATTGAATTATATCTGCGTGCCCACATTATAAAGGAACTAATAGGCAGTTCCTTCGTTGTCTGCTGCTGTACAATTTGTACCTACGAAGCTAAGCTAGCAATTTCCCTCTATATAGGGGAGCAAGGTTCCTAACTCTATATAGAGGGTCGGGAGTTTCCCTCTATATAGGATGCAGAGTTTTCCCTCTGTCTAGAGGGGCAGCAATCCCCTCTATATAGGGCTGTAGGATTCTCTCTCTATACGGGAGTAGGGTCGTGTTAGTAACTCTGTACAGAGGGTAGGGTTGTGCTGGCGCTGCTAAGTTACAGTCCTTAGGGCGACGGCTAGCTTAGGTCTAGGGCCTAGGCTGGACAGCGCCCCCTAACAATACACCCCTCCCTTCTTGTAGTGCTTCTTTCGTATAGCGACGTGTTGTATAGCTTTAGGTCCTAGCATTCCTCTTACAGATAGCGTTTTTCCGTCCTCGTCCGGTCGTCTATAGGGCTGTTGCTCGTCTAGGCATTAGGTCGTAGTTGCCTTGTTTGCCCTCCTTTACGCAGTTGTAGCAGCTGCCCCGGTTGCTATTGCCTTGCATAGCAGGTAGCCAATACCCTATATATTAAGCCTCTCTCTATCTCTCTCTCTTCCTCTCTTTCTCTTCTATTCCTCTGTCTGCTAACCGTCTGCCTAGCCGACTACTACTACTACAAGTACTACTATCTAACTACTACAACTACTACTATCTAAGTACTACTACTAACGCTACTATTATGCTACGCACTCCGTCCGCCCGGTCCTGTCGTAGCTCCCTTGTAGTTGCTGGCCTGTCCTCCTACTGTCTAGCCGGCGTCCCTCTACACTTTTACCTCTAGCTATAGAATACTTAGCTTAATTAGCAACTCTGCTTCCAGTTCGTATAGGTCTCCTTCTTCTGTACGGTCCTAGCTTACGTCTTAGGTGCTATACTAGTAAGCAGTAGGACGCTGCTAAGCTGCCCTTCTACTCCTTCTAGTGTAACCCTGTCCGAATTATGCCCTAGCAGGTCGCTATAGCCTGCCCTTTGTACGTTAACGCTATCCTTATAGCTACCTATAGCTAGTCCTATGCCGCTTGTACCAACTCCTCCTAGGGCTCGTTTAGCCTGTACCGCCTGCCTAGCTTCTGATCCGGGCACGCAGATATAATTTAATACAGCCTTTTTGATAACTATATCTCGAACTAAGGAGGGAAAGGAATCTATATAGTAGTAGGTAAGAGCTTTAGGAGTAGTGTGCTAAGGCCCGGCTTAGTCCGGAAGGGCCGAGCCGAAATTCCGAGGGTCTACCCTATTACTTAGTCCCACCCCTTTCTTCCGCTGCAACACCACCCCCCTCCCTTACTAGCGGTCGACCTCGACTGCTAAATCGTCTGTTTCTTTGATTTTTTTTATAATTTTGCCGTTACCTCTTCGCTTTCTTCTATTTCGAAACTATCCCCTTTTTTTATCTTCTTTCTTCTTACATCGTCGCTATCTAACTTCTTTACTTCGGCGTCTATCTGATCGGAAGAGCTATCTAATCGGAACCAGCGGTTACCTAAGCTGCAGCGTAACTGGTCTGTGCTCCGCCGCAGATGTCTATATAGATCTATCCGTAGCTCGCTATCTCTTCTTCTTTTTCTTTTCCACTATGGCCTTTGGCGCTACCGCTATTATCCGCCAGTCCTGGCTAGTATTCGTAGCGGTAGAGCCGAAGACACTGGCCAGCGATTTCCACGATCGTTTCTATCGGCTTCTACGCTGATAGAGCGGACGTAGGTTTTCTTCTTCTTTATTAACTTTCGAGCTACTTAGGCTTTGGCTTCCTCGGGTTTCGAACGTAAAATTCTCTTAGCAGTTCTGCCGAATTTCGGAGATTCTCGACTAGATACTATTTATAGTCTTCTGGCTATCCTTTCTACGACATCCTTGCTTCGATGGACCCTCTTATCTTTCTTATATCTACTATATCCTCCACTTCCTACTCTTCTTCTTCTCTGTCTATCTCGATTAGCAGGGGTTTAGCAAACTCCTAATCCGGAAGACTGTCTTTAGGGTCTAAGCTTAGCAGATTCGAATAAAAGACATTGTAGATCTGGAACGATTTCGGTAGCTGGAGCTAGTAGGTTATTGGCGACCTCTTTTCCACTATCTTAAACAGACCTACGTAGCAGGGGTTGAGCTTGGCGTTGCCTTTTAGCCTTAGGTTCCGCATGTTAAACTATACTTTTTGGCCTTCTTTAAATTCTATTAGTAACCGCTTTCTATTAGCTCGAGTTACTATCTTCTTCTAAGCCGATTCTATTGCCTCTTTTGCTACCTTGATCGCTTCTTCTATCTGAGATCGGAGCGCTTCTGCTGCTGCTGCAGCGATTCTCTTCGACGAGGTGGATGTAGAAGGTTCTAAAGAGCTGGGTTCGTTTGGCGGTTGGAAGCTTATTCTTAGAAGATAACCGTAAGTTATCTTAAACAGCGCGAGCGAGGTGGCTTCCGACTGTGCTGAATTGGCGCAGAATTCGGCTATCGGCAACATCTTAATCTACTCTGCTTAATAATAACTACAGAAGATTCGTAGATATTTCTCTATTTTGCAGTTAGCTACTTTAGACTTGCCGTCGGTCTAAGGGTAAGCTGCTTCGCTGAGCTTTCCACGAATTCCGAGAGCATAGTTAATGGCCTTTTATACGTCGGCAGTGAATTGAGGACCCCTATCCGTAGTAATAGTGTCCGGTAGGCTATAGTGCTTCTATACGTACTAGATTAGCATTCTCGCTGTTTCTTCTGCTGTAGTTCCTTTATCTTTAGCTTAGCAGGGGATGAAATAGCGTTCCTTGCTTAGTTAATCCACTACGTTAAGCGTGGCATTATATCTATCGGAATCCGGCAGGCCGGTTACGAAATCCATTGTAATATGCTCCTACAGTTTCTCAGGGATCAGAAGTGGCTTTAACAGGCCGGCCAGAAGGCCGTAACGTAGCTTCGCAGCTCGGCACACGTAACAGTTAGCGATAAACCGGTGGATCTGCTCGAAAATTCGCAGAAACTAGTAGATCGTCCTTACGGCTTCTATCGTCTTCTTACAGCCAGTATAGCCAACATCTGTAGAATCGTGGACTTGCTGGACGACCTCTGTAATTAGTTCTTCTAGAACTATTAGCTTCCCTAAACCAGTTCTGCCGAGCTTCTATTGCTGGTCAAGCCGCTCTACCTTTTCGTAAAGAGTCTCTTCCTCGGTTAGCGGCTCTATTGCACAGATCCCTGCCTCTTTTAATATCTCGGCGTCTACTATCTGTTCGGTTAACACCTTCTAAAACATGTTCAGATCTTCTTTCGCGCGGCTGGTCTTTCCTTCTCTTCTTGTTAGCCTATTAGTCTTTCTATTTTGAGCTCTAGGTCGATAGGTAATCTTAAAGTCGAATCTGGATAAGTAGGCGGCCTACCGGGCCTGGCGACGTAATAGCTTCTGCATCTTTATAAAGTAGGTAAGCGACTAGTAGTCCGTAAGGATCTGGACTGTGCTCTTTCTAGCTATAAGCTCCGGCTTCCACTCTTCGAACGCCTGTATAATAGCTAACAGTTCTTTATCGTAGATGGCGTAGTTCCGTTTGGCCTTAGTTATAGACTTGCTAAAGAAGGCTACTAGATAGAGGGTCTCTCCGTCGTTAGCATATTAAGAAAGGACCCCTACTGTTACTGTGTCGGAAGCGTCCGTTTCTACGTAAATCGTCTTTTCTGGTCGGAAGTGCGCCAGAACCGGTGCTAAGGCCACTGCTTCTTTTAGTCGGATAAAAGCCTCTATGCACTTCTTATTCTATAGGCCAGCGGCCTCCTTCTTTAATGCTTCGTTTAGGGGTCTCGCCACCTTGCTAAAGTCCTTAATAAACTGTCGATAGTAGCTGCAGAATCTGAGAAACGCTCTGATTTGCGTAGTGTTTCCGGATTTCGGCTGCTTCCATTCTGCTACAGCAGCGACCTTTAAGGGGTCTATCCGAATCCCTTCTCTTCTGACGATAAGACCGAGGTATTTGACTTCGGTCTAATAAAACTCGCTCTTCTTTGTGTCCGCGTTTAATCCGACTTTGCGGAGTCTCTTTAGCACCCTCTTAATGTGGTCTGTGTGTTGCTCTCTCGTTCTATTAGTGTAGATAAGAATGTCGTCTAAGTAGATAGATACGAACCGTTCCAGCATGTCTATAAAGGTGTGGTTTATAAAGCGTTGCTACACTGCCGGCGCGTTAGTAAGTCCGAAAGGCATTACTAACTACTTGAAATTGCCTATACGCGTAGCGAATGTCGTAAGATCTTCGGTTTGTCCTTCCTCGTTCCTTAGTTAGTAGAACGCTTAACGATATCCAGCTTGCTGAACTACTTAGCCTTAGCTACTCGTTGTATAGTCTCGTCTATTAGTAGCAGCGGATACACATCTCTCTTGGTAACCTTATTAAGGCCTCGGTAATCTACGCACAGTCGGAGGCCACCTCCGGGCTTTCGTACAAAAAGAATCGGCGACGCATATTCGGCTAAGCTTGGCGTAATGAACTTCTTCGCTAAGTTTTCTCTAACAAACACTTCTACCTAGTCCAGTTCTGCTAGCGATAGTCTTCTTAAGGGCTCGGTTCTTGGCAGCGTAGCTACTTCCTTTAGCTGGATCTTGTTGTTATATTCCGGTCGGTAGAGCAGAAGGAGATTGGAGTTAGCTTTTAAGAATACGTTAGTATAGCTATAGAGCTCCTTTGGCAACACCTTTAGCGGATCTACTTCTTCTTCCGCTATTATCTTCTAGTAGTCTTCGATGTCCTTTATTAAGATAGCGTAAATCTTATTGTCCGGCGACCTCGCGAGGGTCGTTAAAGCTTCCGAGCTTATTATTCTAATCGTGTCTAGAGGGTCGGACCGATCTATCGGAACCGCTTCGATAGTTATAACATTCGGTTTCGCTGCGACGGCAGTGACTGATCCGGCAGTGACTCCGCTCTACTGGTCTTTGAACCCTAGCGCGCCTTTACCTATGTTAATAACAGCTTTCTGGTTCTTTATCTATTTCTGCCCTATAATAATGTCGAACCTTCCGATATCTATAATTCGGAACGTAGCCTCCGTAGTTCGACCAGCTAGTGTGGTTCTTAATAGCACATAATGCGTAACGCTCTTAGTGTCTTGTCCGTTGTATGCCGAAATCCGTGTTGGCGAGGCTAATTCCACTGGGTAACTATACCCGTTAATTAGTTTCTGAACCAATCGATAGTGGATCGTTGCGCCAATAAGAGCTCCTGTGTCGATAAAGGCTTTTAATTAGAGTGGTCGGTGCAAGCCTTCGAGGGGGTAGACCGTTATCGGAAGGATAATAGCAGTTTCCGTATTTACTTCTACAGCTGCTAAAAGCGGATCGCTACAACTGTTAATGCTTCCGTCTTCTAGTGGCGCGGATCGCTCTAGTGCCCTATTGCCTATGCTGGATAGGGGGCCTATCCGTCTAGCTGGTCTTTTCCTAAGATCCTTAGTAGCACTCTACTGTCTACACTGTCGGTGTCGTTCGTAGCCGGCTCGATAGCTTGGATAGTCTTTCTTAGCAGCTGCTGCTTCGTAGCCTGATACTCCTACTTCTGCTTATCCGATGCTTGGCATCTCGTAGCGATGTGGCTAGGCTTTCCGCACGCGTAGCAGGTAGGGACGAACGACGAACGCAGTAAATAAGATAGCTGCTGCAGCGTTCTCCGGAAAGGTGCAGGGGGTCGTGTTATCGGCACCGACTGCTTCTAAATCGGTTCGCGCGATGCCGATTTCGCGTAGGCGCTTAGGTTTCTAGCAGTAACTCTCGCTCGGTGCACGAAGCTTTTAAGGTCTTCGTCTTCTACCGACGCTATAGCTGCAGCCAGTTCAGGGTTCAGCTTCTACCTTAGTGTCAAGGGGGGAGCTAAGAGGTCGGAAGAGGTCGATGTAAAAGTCGAAGTAGGTAGGAGGAGTTAGATAAAACAAAGTCTAAAGGAAGGGATATAAAAGTTAAGTAAAGAAAGGAAGGGCTGGAATCTAAGGTATAAAAGCTGAATTAATGCACAAGACGAGCTATAAACAAGAAGAGGAGAAAGATCAGGTGGGTAGCAGCAGGTTCTTATATCCCCCTGCCCTAGCTAGTTGTTTGCATGTTTGCTAGTAACTTTCTTATCAAACTCTGTTTCTTTGTTCTGCAAACAAATTCATTTCCCAGACCCGCTTTTTCCCAAGGTTTCAGAACTGAGTTAGGAGTGTTTGCATCGCGAGATAATTCGCCTTTTACTCTCTTGGAGTCTTCTTCTATCTAGTAGTTGTTGGCCTGTAGTCTGTGAATCTTGATAGTTCTAGTTAGGTCTTAGATGCTGTTGTTATCCGTTTTACATCTGTTAACTGTGTTTTCCGTTTTACATCTGTTGACCGTAACAGTAGCCCCCCTTAATATAGAAGAGTTCCTACGAAGCCTTAGTAGTTCGAGATACCGGGGGTGAGTCTGCTTATTCCTAGGAGCAGGCCTAATGTTACAGTTAATATTCCATTGGTAAGCAGAATCCAGTTCTCTTTAGCTGTACCGGGTTTCTAGGCGGTAGTCTCTAGAGTGGTTTTGACGGTGGAAGGCTTCAATCTTGTCCTTGTCGAAGATAATGTTTCTAAGGGGTTCCTAAGTAGTGTCCTAGTCTTCGTAGCTTTGCTATTGAACTTTGTACTTTGTCTGTCTATTAATTACTTAACAGTCTGTAATTTTGCGTACGTAGTATTCTCCTTCTTCGTCTTCGTTATCGTCTTCTGTAGGGAGAATGCAGGTTCGTTCTTGGTCTTGCAATTGGATTGGGAAGGGATCTCCTTCTTTAGGTCTTAGTCGAACAGGATGGAAGACGTCGTAGATTTCCCAGTCTTCCGGCAGTTAGAGGCGGTATGTGTACGAGCTGATCTTCTCTATAATAGGGAAGGGGCCTAGTTTTTACCAGTTAAGTTTGCGAGAAGGTCTTCCTGTAACAATGTTCTTAGAGTCCAGGTATACTCTGTCTCCTACTTAATAGTCTAGGGCTGGTTGTCGTTTTTGGTTAGCTTGTTCTTTGTAGATAGCCTAGGCGTAAGTTATTTCTTCTTGGACTTCCTAGTAAATCTGGGAGAGGTGCGTTGCCTAGTCGTCTGCATCGACTTCGTCTGGGTCGTCGGATCGTAGTAGTAGGTCTTAAGGCTCTATTCCTGTTTAGGGGTAGTAGCCTCTAGTAGTGTAAAAGGGTAAGTGTCCTGTCGTCTCTAACTCCTAGTTGCGCGCCAAGAATTCTACTGTTGGGATATGTTTTGGCCAGTCCTTTTGGTAGTAATCGATAAAGCAACGTAGCGTCTGTTCGAACAGTGCATTCGCAATTTCCGTTTAACTATCTGTTTCTAGGTAGTAGGACGTTAAGATGTAGTAATCGATGTTCAAAAGCTTGCAAAGGCGTTTCCAGAACTTGGCAATAAACTAAGAGCCTCTGTTAGAGGTAATGCTGTCTGGAAGGCCTATGTAACGCCAGACGTATTCGTAAAAGAGTCGAGCGGTTTCCTTAGAAGTTATGCTCTAGCAGGGTACTACAAAGCGGTCCTTAGAGTGTCGGTCCATAAATACAAAGACGTTCTTTGCCTTAACGCCTGCCTAAGTAGTCCCTTAAGGGAGACAGGTAACAAAGTCTATTATAATGTGTTTCTACAGGTGTTCGGGGGCCGGGAGAGGCTCTAGCAATCCTTGTAGACTTTGTCGGTCGTGTTTGGCTGCCTTGCAGATAGGACAATTGTTTCTATATCTGCGGACGTGCTTCTATATTAACGGCTACTAGTAGTAACGGGAAGTAAGCTTGTAAAGCTTCGATCGTCCTAGGTAGCCTCCTGCTGCCGAGTTGTGAACTGTCCTAAGGATGTATAGTCGTATTAAATCATCTGCACCTTTAGGAACAAAAAGACGAGATCGAAAGTAAACCAGTCTATCCCTAAGTTCGCATCCTAAGAGAGAAAAGCCAGGGAAGGTACGCTGACCTATTTTAAGGGCTTGGATCAGTCCTTGAGCTTGTTCGTCTAATTCGTAAGCTTCTCTGATTATTGGGAGCAGTTCTCTAGGTTAATTTGCTTCTTCCGTTAATTTATTATTGTTCTGTTTGTTGTCGGAGGTAACAGAGCCTTCAATTTCAGAGTCTTCGGTGTCAAATGTTTTGTTGTTTGGTTCGCTTTCTGAATCGTTATCCTCTAAGAAGGCAGGTGCCAGACACAGAGCAAAAGAGATAGCGATTGATAGCGTACCTTCTTTTAGGTAGGTCTTTAAGTCTTTGCTTAGGTTATAGGCCTTTAGGATAGTTTGGTTATACATTGTCTAGCCTTCTTTTTGGTCTACTGGATAGGTTCCAGGCATCCGGGTAAGGGCATTAGCCCTTAAATTAAGGGATCTAGGCGCGTATTAAATAACAAAGTTGAACCTTACGAGGAATTCGCTCTAGCGGGCTTGTCTGCGATTAAGGATTTTGCTCTTTATAAAATAAATCAAGTTCTTGTAGTCTAAACTGACTTAGGTCGGGTAGGCTGCACCTTCGAGTTCTGGTCGCTACTCTTTAAATGCTTTGACGATTGCAAGGAGCTCCTTGTCGTATATCTCGTAGTTGCATTCAGCAGGTAGTATTTTCTTTGAAAGGTAAGCTACTAGGAGCTATAGCTAGTTGGGCGATTTTCGTTAAAGGAGAACTGCTCCAATAGCTCTGTTAGAGGCGTCTGTTTCTACGCGGGTTTCTAAGTTAAAGTTAAAGTGTTAAAGGATTGGATCTTTAGTAAATCGTTGCCGTAGGAGGTCAAATACGTGTTGGCAGGAGTTACTCTAGTTAAACTTAGCTTCTTTCTTTGTTAGAGCAGTTAGTGGCTTTACTATTAAGCTCAAGCCCTGAATAAAACGACGGTAGAAGTTAGCGAACCTAAGGAAGCCTTGCACTTCTTTAACAGTCTTTGGGATCTTCCAGTCTAGGATTGCTTGAATCTTTGCTAGGTCTATGCAGATGCCTTTGTCTAAGATAATAAGGCCAAGGAATTGAACTTCTTGTTAGTAAAATTCGCACTTGTTAATGTCCAGATGCAAGCCTGCTTCTGCCAGTTTCGCCAGTACCTTTCGGACGTGTTCTTAATGTTCTTTTAGTGTAGTGCTTTAGACTAGGATGTCGTCAATGTAAGTAGTAACAAATTGGTCCAAGTACTCTCTTAGTATGTCGTTTATATATTCTTAAAAAGTGCTAGGTACATTGCACATTCTAAAGGGCATTACTAGAGATTCGAACAGGCCGTACTAGGTTCTAAAGGCGGTTAACCATTCTTGTCCTTTAGCTATCCGAATCTTGTTGAAGGCCGCAATTACATCGAGCTTAGTAAACTATTTTGATTTCGAGAGGCGTTCTAGTGTTTCTTAGATTAGAGGGATCGGATACTGGTTCTTCTTAGAGATAGCGTTAAGATTGCGGTAGTTAACACAGAAGCGCAGCCCCTACCGGGCTTCTTAACAAACATAACAGGGCTGGCAGTAGGTAAGCGACTAGATCGAATAAAGCCTTTCTAAAGGTTTTGTTGTAGAAACTTTTGCAGGACTTGGAGTTCTTCGCAGGACATTTGGTAGAGAGGTCCGAAAGGGGGTGTCTAACCTTCTTCCAGTTCAATCGTGTAATCGTAAGGTCGGTAAGGAGGTAGCTTGTTAGCTTCTTTAACTAACTATACACTAAGGAAGTTATAGTATTCTGTTGGTACTTTTGTCTCTGGATTGGTAGCTTCTCGGTTTTCGTCGAACTTAGCAAGGGCTTTCTTAATGTCTTCTATTAACGTAGCAAAGATTTGAGCTCCTTTTTCCTTTGCAGCTGTAGAGCAAGCAGCTGCGGATACTTAGAGTATCGAATCTTTTGTGCTGTTCGTAGGAGTAAACTAAGTTAAAGTGTAGCAGTAGTTTCGGCAACGTTCTAAGTTTATGTCGAGGCTTCCAGTGTCCTAGTTAATCTGTAGGTTGTAGAGCTTTAGCTAAGGCAATCCTAGGATCATTTTCTGGTTAGGGAGAGGTATAACAAAGCAAGAGAGGTGTTCTTCGTAGTTGTTCCTAAGTTGAAGTTTGACATAGGCAATCTGAGTTATACCTCCTGCGGAGGCCTTGCTGCTGTTAAACATCTTTAAGGGTCTGGGGTATTTCAGGTTCTAAGTAGGGATTCCTAAGGAGTTAACAAGTCCAGGGTTAATAAAACTCTTGCTAGTTGCGCTGCAGTCGATTATCGTAAGTACTAAGTGTATAGAATTCTTCTTAGTGTAGATATTTGCTGTAATTACAAAGGGAGGACAAGTTAACTTATCCTCTGCCTTAGTACAGAATTGCACTACAGAAGAAGAGATTGCACAATGTCGATCTAAATGCTTGCCTGTTAGGCGTCTTATTAACAGGCCTAAGCGTTTCCCTAGTCCTTGCTGTTGTCCCTTAGTGCTAGGGCAACTGTAGAGAATCTAAGAGGGGTGCCTGCCTTGTTGCGGCGATTAACTAGAGTTGGGCAGTTGATTGCGATGTAGTTTGGCTCCCTACAGTACATGCAGAGACGTTGGTTGCAGCGACGCTGCTTTTCTTCTTGTGTAAGTCGACCGTCTTAAAGCTTGGCTAAACTAAGGTCTATAGGTTCGCCGTTAACAGGAGGAAGTCGTAGGGCTAAGGGAGGATTAGGTTGGTTTTAGGTAAAGATAGGAAGAGTCGTAACCGGACGCTAGCTCGTACGGTTGTTAAGCGGGTTGCTGCGTGCCTTAATAATGTTTAAGAACAGGTTTCGACGACTGTTAAGGCGTTGGCAGAGGGTAACCAGTTCGTAAAATAACAAAGATTCGTGCTCTTAGTCTTCCAGTTTAGTAAGAAGTTCAGTGCTTAGACCAGCAACCAAAGCCGACTTTTGGGCTTCTGTGTCGTATTCGCAGTATCCGATTTCCCGTAAGAATTGTGCGTAGTAGTTAGAGAATAGCTTGTTGGTTTGCTTAAGGGTTCGGATTAGCTGCTAGGCCGTAGACTTGCAGTATAGGTTACTAAAGGCTAAGTCGAGAGCGGTAAGCAAGGTAGTAACGTCTGGGCAAGTAACTTGTAGTGTCTTTGGGTTAAACTAGTGTAAGACCTGTTGTAGTGCCTTGCTAGTAAGGAGGGAGAACGCGTACGAGACCTTCTGTTGTTCGTTTAGGAAGTGGTCTGCGTTAGCTAAGAGCTTAATTAACAATCGTAGTCGAAATTTATTAAACTTGTCCTTGTCTCTATAGAATAGTTCTGGGTTAGCCACTCTCTTGCTAGTAGGTTCTCTAGTAGTGTTCTATGTCCTTAGGTTTAGAGCTTCCTGCAATTGTCCTTGTGTCTTAGCTTTCTTAATAGTTAGGTTAGCAATCTTTCGTTCTATCTCTTGTAACTAATCCTTGCCATCTGATAGCATTGCTTCCAGGCTATTAATGTGTTGGTTAAGTTCCTTCACTTGTTCAATGCCTGTGCAGACAGTGTTCGTTGCTGTAAAAAGACTCGGAGGGCAAGGTTGGGATCGTTGTTTATTAGGTTAATAATTCCTTCTGCTAATAGGTCCAGTTGTAAGTATTCCTTAAAGGGGACCTCTTCTCGTAGGATGTGGAAGACTATGTTAATAGTCTGGTGTTTGGTTAAGAGCTCGTAATGTTAAGGAGGGAGCTAAGAGGTCGGAAGAGGTCGATGTAAAAGTCGAAGTAGGTAGAAGGAGTTGGATAAAACAAAGCTTAAAGGAAGGGATATAAAAGTTAAGTAAAGAAAGGAAGGGCTGGAGTCTAAGGTATAAAAGCTGAATTAATGCACAAGACGAGCTATAAACAAGAAGAAGAGAAAGATTAGGTAGGTAGCAGCAGGTTCTTATATCCCCCTGCCCTAGCTAGTTGTTTGCGTGTTTGCTAGTAACTTTCTTATCAAACTCTGTTTCTTTGTTCTGCAAACAAATTCATTTCCCGGACCCACTTTTTCCCAAGGTTCCAGAACTGAGTTAGGAGTGTTTGCATCGCGAGATAATTCGCCTTTTACTCTCTTAGAGTCTTCTTCTATCTAGTGGTTGTTAGCCTGTAATCTGTAAATCTTGATAGTTCTAGTTGGGTCTTAGATGCTGTTGTTTTCCGTTTTACATCTGTTGACCGTAACACTTAGTAGGTGGAGCTGCTTATTTTCTAACACTCTGGCTCTAATTACATATTTTCGGCACAGTCCGTAGAATTCCTTAAACGTCTGCCGGTTCTGGTTAATCTTGTCTAGCTATTTACAGGCCGTATTCTTTCGGAAGGGGTCTCCGAAGCGTTGATCCAGCGCTTTGATCGCTTCTTCGGCGGTTACCTCTTCTAGGTCCGCTACTAGCGAAAAAGCTTTACCTTCTAACTGCAACTCTAGGTAGGCCAATCTATCTCCTGCACTGTTTCCGGCATAGTCGCAGTCTATCTTGTTCTTTATCTTCTTCTTAAATGCCTCCTAGTCTTTAGGGTCTCCTCCCCTAAACGCTAGTAGATCGGGTAGTAACGTTATCGGTATGCTACCTTAACTATAGGCCGCCGGTAACGCGGTCTCTGCTTGTTCTTCTTAGCGTAGTAGCGGCGCCGACGACGTCGCTGCTACGTCTATTTCAGCTAACTAAGCCTTTATTGCCTTTAGTTGCGCTAGCCGATTCGCTGCTTAATTTTCTAATACGTCGATAATGGTTTCTGCTAACTCCTTCTTAGCTATTACCGTTTCTATTCGTTCTCTTAGTCTCCTGTTTTCTTCTATGTTCCTATAAAACTTCTTTTTAACGAAGGTAATAATGTCGAACACCTTCTTAGCTCTATTTTCTGCTAGATACTCTTCTATTTCCTCCAGCTTGCGTGCGTACAGTTCGGCATAGCTCTCTATGCCCCTCTTCGCTTTATCTATCTCTTCTTCTGTAAGGCCCTTAGTGGCTATTCTGTCGTTAAGGATGCTAGTACGCCTATCCCTCGGTCTGTTAGTCTTTCTCTTTCCGCTGCAGCCTGTAACGCCGCCTTCTACTGTTAAGAAGCTCTCTATAGCTTTCTTACAGTACTAGTGTTTAATTTGGTGTGTGTGGTGCGCGTGCGCTATTCGGGTGTCCGGATGGTTCAACGGTCCCTTTCGCGTAGTGCAGAGTTGGTATAGGCAGGGGAATAGTTCTCCTCCTACCTGTCTAGCGCAGATGTGTCCTAGAGGGCCTCGTATAGCTCCTATATAGGCTCTGTCTACCCTTTCTATTTAACTAGGTACTTATCCTTCTTCTACTTCCTTCGACTCTTAAGGACTTCTTCTACCTAGTACTCTTCCTAGCCTTTAGTAATAATCGCTAGAGGGCGTACGTCGTCCGTCGTCTAGTGTAGGAGGGGGTCCGTATATGCTAGCTATACAAGGTCTATATAGAAGACTAGGTAGATCCCTAGGGGAGTGTTAAGTCGTATAGCGTATATCCCTACTAGCCGGACTACTGTAAACTTCCAGTTCTTCTAATCCAGTTTCTTGCTCGGCCGGTCTATATAGATGTTGCGCTAGTTTAGCTAGACCTTATCTCCTGCCTCGTACCTTAGTACAGCCTGCTGTCCCTTGTTAGCCTGCCACTCTATATTCTGTTAAGCTATAGCTAGACTCGCTTTCGCCTATTAGTAGGCGTTCGTAATCGTCTGTACGATAGCTTCTCCCTACTAGATTAGGGATCGTATAGGGCGTAGGGTAGCACTGCTTAGGGTTAGTAGGAGCAGGGAGTAGTCGTATCTATAGGTTATAAAGAAGGGGGACAGTCCTGTAGCATTAGCCGTACGGCTGTTAATAGCTAGTTCCGCTTTAGGGAGGAGGCGGTTCCAGTTTGTCCAGTCGTAGTCGACGTACGCTCGGAGGTACGCTTCCAATGTCGAGTTAACCCTCTCTGTTACGCTGTCCGTCTGCAGGTGCTATATAGTTAATAGGTAACGTTCTATGTTTAACAACTAGCAGACCCTTGCCTAGAGCTAGCTCGTAAACTGTATATCCTAGTCCGATACAATTAACCTAGGGAATCTGTACTTGCTAAACGTTGTCTGTATAAATGCCTAAGCAGTGTTCTTAGCTGTAGTAGAGCCTATTCCCTCTAGTATTACCCCTTTCGTTAACTTGTCTGTAACTACTATAATGTTCTGCCGTCCGTCGCTCTTAGGGAGGTCTGTAATAAAGTCTAATCCGGGAACGCAGATATGATTCAATACGGCCTTTTTTAATAACTATATCTCGAACTAAGGAGGGAAAGGAATCTATGTAGTGGTAGGTAAGGGCTTTAGGGGTATTGTGCCAAGGCCCGGCTTGGTCTAGAAGGGCTGAGCCGAAATTCCAAGGGTCCACCCTATTACTTAGTCCTACCCCTTTCTGCCGCCGCAATACTACTCTCCTCCCTTACTAGCTGTCGCCCTTAACCGCTTTTTATCTGTCCCCCCTTCTTTTTTTTTCGACGCTACCTCTTCGCTTTCTTCTATTTCGAAACTATCCCCTTTCTTTATCTTCTTTCTTCTTACATTGTCGCCCTCTAACGTCTCTTACTTCGGCTTCTTTCTAATCGGAAGAGCTATCTAATCTAAGCTGGCAGCCGTCTAAGCTACGGCGAGGCTGGCCTGTGCGCCGCCGCGGAGGTCTATATAGATCTATCTGCAGCTCGCTATCTTCTTTTTCTTTTTTCTTCTCTACTATAGCCTTTGGCGCTACCGCGAGGCTGCTTTAGTAGCATCGGCTTCGTTCTCTACTGTTATTATCCGTCCGGCTAGGCCAGCGGATAGTGGTAACAGAGAGCAAAGACAGTTACTAAGTGCGCCGACGCGGTGGCGCCGTTCTCGGCCTTACTGCTATCATCCGCCGGTCCTAGCCAGCGGTAGTGGTAGTGGAGCCGAGAACTCCAGCTAAGCGATCGCTACGATCGTCTTTATCGGCTTCTATGCTAATAGAGTAGACGCGGCTTTTCTCCTTCTTCCTTAACTATTAGCTTCGGAGCCACTCTAGCTTTGGCTACTTCTAGTTCTGTGTATAGAATTCCTTTAGCAGCTCTACCGAATTCCGGAGATTCTCGATCGGATACTATTTATAATCTTCTAGCTATCCCTTCTACGAGATCCTTGCTTCGATAGATCCTCTTAGCTTTCTTATATCTATTACGTCTTCCACCTCCTATTCTTCTTCTTTACTGTCTATTTCGACTGGCAGGGGTTCAGCGAACCCCTAATCCGGAAGACTGTCTTCAGGGTCCAAATTTAGCAGATCCGAATAAAAGACGTCGTAGATCCGGAACGATTTCAGTAGCTGGAGCCGATAAGTTACTGGCGACCTCTTTTCTACTATCTTAAACGGACCTACGTAGCGGGGGTTGAGCTTGGCGTTGCCTTTTAGCCTTAGGTTCCGCGTATTAAGCTATACCTTTTGGCCTTCCTCGAATTCTATCAGCGACCGCTTTCTATTAGCTCGAGTTACTATCTTCTTCTAGGCCGATTCCATTGCCTCTTTCGCTACCTTAATCGCTTCTTTTATCTAAGATTAGAGAGCTTCTGCCGCGGCGGCGGCCACTCTCTTTAACGAGGTGGCGGTAGATGTAGAAGATTCCGAAGAGCTAGGTTCGTTCAGCGGTTGGAAGCTTATTCTCGGAAGATAACTATAAGTTACCTCGAACGGCGCTAGTAAGGTGGCCTCTAACTGTGCTGAATTGGCGCAGAATTCTGCTATAGGCAACACCTTAACCTACTCTGCTTAATAATAACTGCAGAAGATTCGTAGATATTTCTCTATCTCGCGGTTAGCTACTTCAGACTGACTGTCGGTTTAAGGGTAAGCGGCTGTGCTGAGTTTTCTACGAATTCCGAGAGCTTAGTTAATAGCCTTCTATACATTAGCTGTAAATTGAGGACCCCTATCCGTTATAATAGTGTCTGGCAGACTGTAGTGCTTCTATCTATACTGAATTAGCATTCTTACTGTTTCTTCTGCAGTAGTTCTTTTATCCTTTGCTTAGCAGGTAATAAAGTAGCGTTCTTTGCTTAGCCGATCCACTACGTTAAGCGTGGCATCGTGTCTATCGGAATTCGGCAGGCCGGTTACGAAATCCATCGTAATGTGCTGCTACAGTTTCTTAGGGATCGGAATTAGCTTTAACAGACTGGCCGGAAGGCCGTAACGTAGCTTCGCAGCTTGGCAGATGTAGCAATTAGCGATAAACTGGTGTATCTGCTCGAGGATCCGCAGAAACCAGTAGATCGTCCTTACAGCTTCTATTATCTTCTTTAAGCTGGCGTAACTAACGTCTTTAGAACCGTAGACCAACTGGATAACCTCTGTAATTAGTTCTTCTAGAACTATTAGCTTCCCTAAGCCGGTTTTGCCGAGCTTCTGTTGCTGATTAAGCTGCTCCACTTTTCTGTAGAGAGTCTCTTCCTCGGTCGCCGGCTCTACTGCGCAGATTCCTGCTTCTTTTAACACCTCGGCGTCTACTATCTGTTCGGTTAACACTTTCTAGAACATGTTCGGATCTTCTTTTGCGCAGCTAGTCTTTGCTTCTCTTCTCGTTAGCGCATTAGCCTTTCTATTTAAGCTCCGGGTTAATAGGTAATCTTGAAGTCGAATCCGGATAAGTAAGCGGCCTACCGGGCCTAACGGCGCGATAGCTTCTGCGTCTTTATAAAATAGGTTAGTAATAAAGCCTTTCTAAAGGGTTTATTATAGGAACTTTTGTAGGACTTAGAGTTCTTCGCAGGACATTTAATAGAGAGGTCTAAAAGGGGGTGTCTAGCCTTCTTCTAGTTTAATCCTGTAGTCGTAGGGTCGGTAAGGAGGTAGCTTGTTAGCTTCTTTAACTAACTATACACTAAGAAAGTCGTAGTATTCTGTTAGTACTTTTGTTTCTAGGTTAGTGGCTTCTTAGTTTTCGTTAAACTTAGCAAGGGCTTTCTTAATATCTTCTATTAATGCAGCAAAGATTTAAGCTCCTTTTTCCTTTGCAGCTGTTAGGGGGCGCCGCCTAGCCCAGGTCCCGGACCTGAGCCAGCCGTCGCCCTAAGGACTGCGACTTAGCGGCGCTATGTAAGGGCTTAAGAATCTTGGTTTAGAAACTTAAGGTTGGGTATCTATATAAAGGAACTAATAGGCAGTTCCTTCGTCGTCTGCTGCTGTACAATTTGTACCTATAAAGCTAAGCCAGCAATTTCCCTCTGTTTAGGGGTGCAAGGTTCACATTCTGTATAGAGGATTGGGAGTTCTCCCTCTGTACAGTAGTACAGAGTTTTCCCTCCGTTTAGAGGGGCGGCAATTCTCCTCTATATAGGGCTATAGGGTTCTCCCTCTGTATAGGAGTAGGGTCCTGTCGGTGATTCCGTACAGAGGGTAGGGTCGTGCTAGCGCTGCTAAGTTGCAGTCCTTAGGGCGACGGCTGGCTTAGGTTAGGTCCAGGACCTAAGCTAGGCAGCGTCGCTTAACAATACCCCCCCCTCCCTTCTCGTAGTGCCCCTATCGTACGGCGCCGTATCGTATACCCTTAGCTCCTAGTGTCTCTTTGGCAGCTCGCGACTTCCTATCTCCGTCCGGTTGTCTATATAGCCGTTGCTCGTCGCTTACTAGGTCGTAGTTGCCTCCTTGCCTTTTTACATAGCTGTGGCAGCTGCTCCAGTTGCTATTGCCTCCTATAGCAGACAGCTACCTCCTAAATACTAAGCCTCTCTCTTCTCTTTCCCTTCCCTCTTTTCCTTCTATTCCCTGCCTGCCTCCTAATGTAACGCAGTACACTTAAGCCAAAAGGGACTAGTTAAGTAACTTGGAAGTGACTTGACTAATGTGTACTAGATATATGAACCTTGGCAAGGCATAGTAATAACACGGGCCAACCCACCCCGTATTACTACTCCCTGCACTATAGGCTTACGACCTTGTAAGCTGCGCTTACTTACAGGCTACGTATGCTATTGCACAGCCCCTCTATACAGTATACGCAATCAACCCCCTCCTAGCAGGTCTGCATACAGCCAGCTGGACCTTTACCAGGTCTGCCTTATTCTGTATAGAGTGGTGGACAAACGGACATACGTTAACGCTGCTTCTACTCTCCCGTTAAAAGATGCGCCCCCTGGGAATTGAACCCGGGCCTTTTATCGTACACTTTTAGCAGTTACTTCTGAGTTAAGTGATGTAACGCGGTACACTTGAGCCAAAAGGGACTGGTTAAGTAACTCGGAAGTGACTTGACCAATGTGTACCAGATATATAAACCTTGGCAAGGCATAGTAATAACACGGGCCAACCTACCCTATATTACCTCCCTCCTCCTACGTCCTCTACCGACTACCGCCGTCTACTGTCTACCGTCTATCGTCTACTATCTACCGTCTACTGTCTACCGTTAACGTCTACCGTCTACCCCAGCCCTACTACCAGTTACTACTATGTACTAGCTACTACTAGTTACTACCGTTCTGCTACTCGCCCTGTCCGGCCGTGCTCGCTGTAGCTCCCTCGTGGTCGCTGGCTCCTCCTCCGCTCGTCCGGCTAGGGTCCCCTCCTATTTCTACCTCTAGTAGTAGAATGCTTAATTTGATTAGCAGCTTCGCTTCTAGTTTGTACAGGTTCCTGTCCTCTGTATAGTCTAAGCTAATGTCTTAGATGCTATACTAACGAGCAGTAGGACGCAGCCGAGCTACCTTTCTACGCCTTCTAGTGTAACCCTGCCTAGGTTACACCTTAGCAGGTCGCTACGGCCTGCGCGTCGTACGTTAACGCTATCCTTATTGCTACCTAGGGCCAGCCCTACGCTCCCTGCCCTAACTCCCCCTAGGGCTTACTCGGCCTATACTGCCTCCCTGGCTTCTAGGCTAGGGTCTGCGCCTCTTGCAAGTAGAAGGATAGCTCCCTCTACTGCCCCTACCGCCGTCCGGAAGAGGCGCGTAGGGGTAGGGGAGTGCCTCTGCTCCCTGGGGCTAGCCTAGGTAGGGGTCCTGCTAGGCAGGAGGTAATTGAGATTTCGGATAGGGAGTCGGCCGCCCTGGTCCTACAGGGTGGTAGCTAGTGAGCTACCCCCCCTCTACCCCTCCCCCCCTCCCCTAGGTAGTGTAAGAAATTTCGGACAGTTCTGCTCTTAACCCCTCTTACTTCTACTTTCCTTTTTACCTGTTTCCTAGCTGTTCCCTTCCTCCTGCCCTTTTTCGTATAGTGTAGTATAGTGTAGTGTTAGTAGGATCCTATAGTGTCCTACGTCTCGATTCTCGATCCTTGAACTACCTAGGTTGCTAGCGGCTTCCCTGCACTTAGGGTAGATCGTGCCCCTTCCTGCTGTACAGTATAGGGTTACTGTAACTAGGCAGGGGGATAGTTCTCCTCCTACCTGTCTAGCGCGGTTGTGTCCTATAGGGCTACGTATAGTTCCTACGTAGGCTCTGCCTATCCTCTCTATTTTACTAGGTACTCTACCCTCTTCTTCTTCCTTCGGCTCTTAAGGATCCCTTCTACCTCGTACTCTTCCTAGCCCTTAGTTATAATCGCCAATAGGCGCGCGTCGTCTGTCGTCTAGTGCGGCAGGGGGTCTGTGTTTGCTGGCTGTACGAGGTCTATATAGAAGACTAGGTAGATCCCTAGGGGAGTGTTAAGTCGTACAGCATATGTCCCTACTAGTTAGACTACTATAAACTTCCTGTTCTTCTAATCCTGCTTCTTGCTTAGCCGGTCTGTACAGATATTGCGTTGGTTTAGCTAGACTTTATCCCCTGCCTCGTACCTTAGTACAGCCTGCTGTACCTTGTTGGCCTGCTCTTCTGCATTCTGTTAGGCTATAGCTAGACTCGCCTTCGCCTATTGATAGACGTTCGTAATCGTCTGTACGATAGCCTCTCCCTGCTAAATTAGGGATCGTACAGGGCGCAGGGTATTACTACTTAGGGTCGGCGGGAGTAGAGAGTAGTCGTATCTGTAGGCTATAAAGAAGGGGGACAATCCTGTAGCATTAGCCGTACAGCTGTTAATAGCCAGCTCCGCTATAGGGAGAAGGCGGTTCTAGTTCGTCTAGTTATAGTCGACGTACGCTCGGAGGTACGCTTCTAACGTCGAATTGACCCTCTCTGTTGCGCCGTCTGTCTGCAGGTGCTATACAGTTAACAGGCGACGTTCTACGTTCAGCAACTGGCAGACCCTTGCCTAGAGCTAGCTCGTAAACTGAGTACCCCGGTCCGACACAATTAACCTAGGGAAACTGTGCTTGCTAAACGTCGTCTGTATAAATGCCTAGGCAGTGTCCTTAGCTGTAATAGAGTCCATTCCTTCTAATATTACCCCCTTCGTTAGCTTGTCTGTTACTACTATAATGTTCCTCTGTCCGTCGCTCTTAGGGAGGTCTGTAATAAAGTCCACTGTTAGGTCTTGCTAGGGCCGGTCCAGGATCGGCAGGGGTTTCAGCAGCCTATGCTTCAGTTTATGCTAGGGCTTTATCTGGGTGCTATACGGTTGACAGGCGACGTTCTACGTTTAGCAACTGGCAGACCCTTGCCTAGAGCTAGCTCGTAAACTAAGTACCCTAGTCCGACACAATTAACCTAGGGAAACTGTGCTTGCTGAACGTTGTCTGTATAAATGCCTAGGCAGTGTCCTTAGCTGTAATAGAGTCTATTCCCTCTAGTATTACCCTCCTTGTTAGCTTGTCCGTAACTACTATAATGTTCTGCTGTCTGTTGCTCTTAGGGAGGTCTGTAATAAAGTCTACAGTTAGGTCTTGCTAGGGCCAGTCCGGGATCGGTAGGGGTTTCAGCAGCCTATGCTTCAGTTTATGCTAGGGCTTTATCTGTCTATATATATTGCAGTTCTGTACGAACCTGCGGATGTCATTCGCTATCGCCGGCTAGTAGTAGTCTATAGCGACGATACTGTAGGTCTCCTCGTGCCCTGGGTGCCTAGTAGCTATAAAAATATATACCCGTTGTATTAAGCTCGTATAGAGCCTCTCGTCTGCCAGGACCTAAATCCGATTCCTAAACTTTAGGTTGTTCTCCTCGTCTACTAAGCACTCTGCTGTCGACACCTTAAGATAGAGCTCGGCTGGGAGCTTCCGCTGTCCTCCTTGGATCGCTGTACGGGCCCCTCGGTACACCTCGTCCTTTTCTACTGCCTCTTCCTATGCCTGCAGTTGTAGTTCCTATATGTGTGCTGCTGCTAGGCGGATAGTCTCCTCGCCTAGCTCCTCCTTAAACATCTGGAATGTTCGTAACTTTAGCCAGTCGTCCTCGTACGTCGTTGGCATGTCCTAGTCCTGTCTAGATAGTGCATTAGCCCTGCTGTTGTCCTTACCCTTGCGATACTGGAGTCTTATGTTAAACCGGCTTAGGTACATTGCCTATCGTACGTGCCTCTTAGACAGCTTCTAGGGCTACGTAAAGTACTCTAGGTTCTTATAGTCGGTTAGGGCGAGGAACTCGGGAACCGAGCAGAGTTTACTATCCAACGCTTCGTAATATCGTACGACTGCTAGCAATTCCTTGTCGTAGATAGGGTAGTTGCACTTAGCTAGGGAGTTCTTCTTAGAGAAGTACGCGCATAGGTGCAGAAGTCCGTCCGAGCCTACCTGTAACAAGATGCCTCCTATGCAGTACTCTAAGGAGTCGGTTTCCAGTATCGTCGTACGCTCTAGGTCGAAGGCAGCAAGCGTTGGTTCTGTAGTAAAGAGCTCCTTTAGCTTGTTGAAGCTCCTATTGCACTCGTCCGACTACTTGAACTGCTTGTCCTTGTATGTTAGCTCGACTAGGGGGCATACGATCTTGGAGTAGTTCTGTATAAACTAGTAGTAGAAGTTAGCAAACCCAAGAAATTCCCGTACGCCTTTGACGCTCGTAGGCGGCTTCTATTGCTTAATAGCATTAATCTTTTTCCTATCTATGCTAATGCCTTTCTCTGCCTCGATAATAAACCCTAGGTATTTCGTACGCTGGACACCAAATTTACATTTGTCGATGTCAAGGTATAAGCCAGCCTGCTGCAGTCGGTCTAGCACTTTCTTAACGTCCCGTACGTAGTCCGCATAGGTGCTGTCCGTGAAAACCAGTGTGTTATCGAGGTACGCCGAGCAGATGTCGTCTAGTAACCCTTGCAAGGACTTATTAATGTACCTTTAGAAGGTTGCTAGTGCGTTAGTAAGGCTAAAGGGGGTAACAAGCTACTTAAAAAGACTATATCTCGTACGGAAGGCAGTTATATATTTACAGCCTTCCTTAATCCGTATCTTGTAGAAAGCTAAGACTACGTTAAGCTTAGTAAACTACTTTGCCTTGCTGATCCGTCCGAGAGTCTCCTTAATAAGGCGTAGGGGGTACCGGTCCTTCTTAGTAATCGCGTTGATGCCTCTGTAGTCTACGCAGAAACGCAAGCCGGCCTTCCCCTCCTTACAGACAAACAGCACTGGGGCTTCTGCGGATAAGGTACTTGCCTAAATGAAGCCTTTGGCAAGCAGGTCGTTAAGTGTCTTGCGCAGTACTAGGAGTTCTCTAGAGGACATGTCGTATAGCGGGCTATACGGCACTTCGGGCAGACTCCTATCTAGACAGGGCTCTAGCTAGATGTTGTAGTTAATTCCTTCTCCTTAGTGTAGTAGCAGTTTCGAGGCCGACTTTGGCTTAAAGAGATCCAGGTATCCTGCGTAGTCCCTTAGGAGCTTTGTATAGGGGTCCGTCGCTTTCTTAGGCGCTAATGCCTTCTTAATGTCTGCAGTCGTAGTGTTGATTTCGGCCTTGGCATTGCCGCCTTTCGGGACCCTCCCTTGGTCTCGGAGCCTCTGCTTCATCGCTGCCAGGTACAGCCGTCCCCGTCCAACGTCCAGCTTGCCCCGCTAGCGCTCTATCTATAGCTTCCCTAGTATTAGGTTATACCCTAGCTTGTCCTATACGACATAGAGGTATAAGTCCTGCTTACAGTGTTCCTGTATCTCTATCGTTACTTTTACTATGTGGGTAATGTCTGGTCCTCGCCTAGTAATGCCCAATATGCGTACAGGTACAGGGGGGGTCGTCTTAATATAGTGTCTCTATACGAAGTCTTCGCTAATTACTCCGTACACTAAACATCCTGTGTTAATTAATGTCTGCGCTGTTGCGGACCTGTTTAGCATAGGCCGTACGATAAACGGCATAGTTGTTATATAGTTGCTCTTAAAAGATAGCTAAGTAGTGCTTTGATTTAGCAATCTATCTCGTATACGCCTCTAGCAGAGCCTTCGCTTAGAGGCTACTCTTTTCCCGACTCGTCGTCGTCCGAGTAGGACTCCTAATCTTCTTGTTAGGGCGCCGCAGTTGCTACCCTTGCAGTGGTCGGCCGTCCCCCAGGTCTCTCTGCTAGCAAAAGCCTGCAATTTCGTGCAGTATAGCCTATCTTGCTATACCGGTAGCAGCTCCCTTCTGCTCGCCTCTTGTCTAGAGTAGCTATGTCTACCTACTGTGCCCTTTTAGTAGCGGCCCTTGGCCGTACAGTAACAGCTGCTGCTACCCTTGTCGTCGTTGGTTCCTAGTCTATAGCGTCTGTCTGCCGCTAGAGGGGTTGTCGCATCTCGTAAGCGCAGCTTATCCGTCCGAGCCTGCACTGCTGATCGTTAACTATTCTAAGGAGATTACAGAATTCCTCGTACGTAGCTAGTCGTATTATGCCTACTAGTCCCGTTATAATCTCCTTAGAGAGGCCTATCTCTAAGGAGGTAATTTTTATCCTGTCCTCCTATTAGAGACCTCCTAACTCTGCCAGAGTCTGGTCGTATTCTGCAAGGAATTCTCGTACGGTCTTGCGTCCTTGCTTTATCGTGTTGACCTGTAGGAGTGCTCGGCTCTCGCAGTCTAGGTCCTTGTAGCTCTTGTTAAGAGCTGCCTAGAGCATTGTCGTCGTAGCTATTGCTAGGTTGGCAATAGCCGTCTTATAGTACGGCAGAATCCGTGCTACTGCCCTGCCCTTTAACCTCCTAAAGAGGTAAACTACCTTGTCTAGCTCGGTCGGGTATGCTCCTAAGTCGACTAGAAGCTTAGAGCGCATCTGGGCAGCCTAGGAGGGGTACTCGGCTAGAGCCTTACTATCGTACGTAGTGACGTCGGGAAGTTTGCTCTTGGGGGTCGGGGTATAGGCTATCGTGTTCGTCGTCGTAGGGGTCGGATCGCGATCGGACGCCCTAAGCTGTTGTAGCTCCTGTTCCTGTTAGGAAATAATCGCAGTCTAGTGGGTTACTTGCTGCTCGAGCTGCCTCCTGTGTTCTAGCAGCTCCTCGTACGCGCAGTGCATCTGTCCCTGCATGGCCGTAGGTTCTATAGAGATGTCGCCGTCTATCTTTGTTGTATTACTGCAGTTACCGACAGTAAGATCAGTTCCTAATCTAAGGGCTTAAGAATCTTGGTTTAGAAACTTAAGGTTAGGTATCTATATAAAGGAACTAATAGGCAGTTCCTTCATCGTCGGCTGCTATACAATTTGTACCTACGTAGCCAAGCTAGCAATTTCCCTCTATATAGGGATGCAAGGTTTATACTCTGTATAGAGGATCGGAAGTTTCCCTCTATATAGTAGTACAGAGTTTTCCCTCTGTTTAGAGGGGCGGCAACTCCCCTCTATATAGGGCTATAGGATTCTCCCTCTATATAGGAGTAGGGTCGTGTTAGTAACTCTGTACAGAGGGTAGGGTCGTACTAGTGCCGCTAAGTCGCAGTCCTTAAGGCGACGGCTGGCTTAGGTCTAGGACCTAGGCTGGGCAGCGTCCCCTAATACTACCCCCCTCCCTTCTTATAGTGCTTCTCTTGTACAACGGCGTGTTGTATATCCTTAGCTCTTAGGGTTCCTCTAGCGGGTAGCGCTTTCCCGTCTTTGCCTTAGCACTTGCTAGTCGACCTCCCTCCCTACTGTTGCAACCTTGGACCTGTCTGCCTAGATCCTATAGCTAGGGCAGAGGAGGGCTCGTAGGCAGGGAAGGCAGGTAGTGCTAGATCGCTTCTACCTAATCTTAACCGACTCCGTTTGCTACTTTAAGGATGCTAAGGCTAAGGCAGAGGAGGATCCGCAAGCAGTTATAAAGGTGCAGGAGGTGCTCGGTCCTGTCTGTTCGTTTACCTCCTACCCTATAGCCCCTAGCCGTGCACCCTGCGTCCCGACTGTATAGTCTAATACCGGCGGGCCGTCTGGCTCTGTCCCTATGCCTTAGTTTTTGTCCGGAGTTTAGCTCCTCGGTAGATGTTCCTGTCTCTGTCCAGTTATCTAGAGGGCCGTCGTTTATGTAGGCACTAGGTCGTAGTTGCCTCGTTTGTCCTCCCTTATACAGTTGTAGCAGCTGCCCTAGTTGCTATTGCTCTATATAGCAGGCAGCTACTACCCTATATATAAACTCTTTCCCCCTTCTCTCCTTCTCTTCTTCTCTTTCTCCTTTATTCCCCCTATCTGCTACCCGTCCGCCTAGCCGTCCGCTACTACTACTATTACTATAACTACCTACAACTACTACTACCAACACTACTATTCCGTCCGCCTAGCCTTGTCGTAGCTCTCTTGTAGTTGCCGGCTTGTCTTCCTACACTACTCTACCTCTAGCCTTAGAGTGTTTAGCTTAACTAGCAACTCCGCTTCCGGTTCGTACGGCCTTCCTCCTTCGTACAGTCCTAGCTAACATCCTAGGTGCTATATTAATAAGCAGCAGGATGTTGCTAAGCTACCCTTCTACTCCTTCTAGTGCTAGGGCCCCTGCCGGCCAGGAGGTAATTAAGATTTTAGATAGGAGTCGGCCGCCCTAGTTCTAGGGGGTAGTAGCTAGTAAGCTATCCTAAGGTAGTATATAAAAGCTTTCGGACGGTGTTGCTCTCGTTCCCCTCCTACTTTCACTCTTATTCTTACCTATCTCTTAGCTGTCCTCTTCTTCCTACCCCCTTCCGTATAGTGTAGTGTTGGTAGGACCTAGTAGGGTCCTGTGTCTTGATTTTCGATCCTTTAACAACCTAAGTTGCTAGCGGTTGCCCTGTACCTAGGGTAGATCGTGCCCTTTTTCGCCGTGTAGCGCAGTGTTACTGTAACTAGGCAGGGGGATAGTTCTCCTCCTACCTGTCCAGCGCAGTTGTGTCCTATAGGGCCTCGTACAGTTCCTATATAGGCTCTGCCTACCCTCTCTATTTTACTAGGTACTCTACCCTCTTCTGCTTCCTTCTGCTCTTAAGGATTCCTTCTACCTTGTACTCTTCCTAGCCCTTAGTAATAATCGCTAGTGGGCGCGCGTCGTCCGTTATCTAATGCGGTAGGGGGTCTATGTTTGCTAGCTGTATAAGGTCTATATAGAAGACTAGGTAGATCTCTAGGGGAGTGTTAAGTTATATAGCGTATGTTCCTACTAGTCGGACTACTGTAAACTTCTAGTTCTTCTAATCTAGCTTCTTGCTCGGCCGGTCCGTATAGATATTGCGCTGGTTTAGCTAGACCTTATCTCCTGCCTCGTACCTTAGTGCAGTCTGTCGTCCCTTGTTGGCCTAATCTTCCGCATTCTGTTAAGCTATAGCTAGACTCGCTTTCGCCTATTAGTAGGCGTTCGTAATCGTCTGTACGATAGCCTCTCCCTGCTAAATTAGGGATTGTACAGGGCTTAGGGTGTTACTACTTAGAGTGAGTAGTAGCAGGGAGTGGTCGTATCTGTAGGCTATAAAGAAAGGCTATAAAGAAGAGGGAAAATCCTATAGCGTTAGGTGTACAGCTGTTAATAGCCAGCTCTGCTGTAGGGAGAAGGCAGTTCCAGTTCGTCTAATTATAGTCGACGTACGCTTAGAGGTACGCTTCCAACGTCGAATTGACCCTCTCTGTCGCACCGTCTGTCTATAGGTACTATGCGGTTAACAGGCGACGTTCTACGTTTAACAACTAGCAGACCCTTGCCTAGAGCTAGCTCGTAAACTAAGTACCCCGGTCCGATACAATTGACCTAGGAAATCCGTGCTTGCTAAACGTCGTCCGTATAAATGCCTAGGCAGTGTCCTTAGCTGTAATAGAGTCTATTCCTTCCAATATTACCCCCTTCGTTAGCTTGTCTATAACTACTATAATGTTCCGCTGTCCGTTGCTCTTGGGGAGGTCTGTAATAGAGTCTATAGTTAGGTCTTGCTAGGGCCGGTCCAGTATCGGTAGTGGTTTTAGCAGCCTATACTTTAGTTTACGCTAGGGCTTCGTCTGTCTGTAGACATCGCAGTTCTGTACAAATCTGCAGATGTCCTTTGCTATTACCGGCTAGTAGTAGTCCCTAGCAACGATGCTGTACGTCTCCTTACGCCCTAGGTAACCAGTTGCTATAGAATTATGCACCTATTGTATTAAGCTTGTATAGAGCTTCTTGTCTGCTAGGGCCCGAATCCGATTCCTGAACTTTAGGTTGTCCTCCTCGTCTACTAAGCACTCTGCTGCCGACACCTTAAGGTAAAGCTCTGCTAGGAGCTTCCGCTGTCCTCCTTAGATCGCTGTATAGGCCCCTTAGTAAACATCGTCCTTTTCTACTGCCTCTTTCTATGCCTGCAGTTGGGGTTCCTATATATATGTCGCTGCTAGGCGGATAGTCCCTTCGCCTAGCTCCTCCTTAAATATCTGGAATGTTCGTAACTTTAGCCGGTCGTCCTCGTATATCGTTGGCATGTCCTGGTCCCGTATAGATAGTGCATTAGCTCTGCTATTGTCCTTTCCCTTGCGATACTAGAGCCTTATATTAAATCGGCTTAGGTATATCCCCTATTGTATATGTCTCTTAGACAGCTTCTAGGGTTGCGTAAAGTACTCTAGGTTCTTGTAATTAGTTAGGGCGAGGAACTCGGCGACCGAGCAGAGTTCTCTATCCTACGCTTCGCAACACTGTACGACTGCTAGCAATTCTTTGTCGTAGATAGGGTAGTTGCACTTAGCTAGGGAGTTCTTCTTAGAGAAGTATGCATATAGGTGTAGGAGTCCGTCTGGGCCTACCTAGGACAAGATGCCTTCTATATAGTACCCTAAGGAGTCGGTTTCTAGTATCGTCGTACGTTCTAGGTCGAAGGCGGCAAGCGTTGGTCCTGTAGTAAAGAGCTCCTTTAGCCTGTTAAAGCTCCTATCGCACTCGTCTGTCTACTTAAACTGCTTGTCCTTATATGTTAGCTTAACTAGGGGGCGTACGATCTCGGAGTAGTTCTGTATAAACTAGCGGTAGAAGTTGGCAAACCTAAGAAATTCTTGTACGCCCTTAACGCTTATAGGCGGCTTCTATTGGTTAATAGCATTAATCTTCTTCCTATCTATACTAATGCCTTTCCCTGCCTGAATAATAAACTCTGGGTATTTCGTACAGTGTACACCGAATTCGCATTTGTCGATGTTAAGGTACAATCCAGCCTGTTGTAGTAGATCTAGTACCTTCTTAACGTCCTGCATATAATCTGTATAGGTGCCGTCTGTAAAAACCAGTGCGTCGTCGAGGTACGCCGAACAGATGTTATCTAGTAAACCTTGCAGGGACCTGTTAATATACCTCTAGAAGGTTGCTAGTGCGTTGGCAAGGCTAAAGGGAGTAATAAGCTACTTGAAAAGACTATATCTTGTACGGAAGGCAGTTATTTATTTACAGCCTTCCTTAATCCGTATTTTGTGGAAAGCCGAGACTACGTTAAGCTTAGTAAACTACTTTGCCTTGCTAATCCGTCCGAGAGTCTCCTTAATAAGGGGTAGGGGGTACTAGTCCTTCTTGGTAATCGCGTTAATGCCTCTGTAGTCTACGTAGAAACGCAAGCCGGCCTTCCCCTCCTTACAGACAAACAGCACTAGGGCTCTCGCAGACGAGGTACTTGCGCAAATAAAACCCTTAGCAAGTAGGTCGTCCAGTGTCTTGCGCAGTACTAGGAGTTCTCTGGAGGACATGCCGTATAGCGGACTGTATAGTACTTTAGGCAGACTCCTATCCAGACAGGGCTCTAGCTAGATGTTATAGTCAATTCCTTCTCCTCGGTATAATAGCAGTTTAAGCCCGACTTTGGCTCGAAGAGGTCCAGGTATCCTGCGTATTCCCTTAGGAGCTTCGTATAGGGGTCCGTTGCTTTCTTAGGCGCTAATGCCTTCTTAATGTCCGTAGTCGCAGTGTTGATTTCGGCCTTAGCATTGCTACCCTGCAGAACCCTCCCTTGGTCTTAGAGCCTCTGCTTTGTTGCTGCTAGGTACAGCCGTCCCCGTCCAACGTCCAGCTTGCCTCGCTAGCGCTCTATCTATAGCTTCCCCAATATTAGGTCGTAACCCAATTTGTAATGTACGACATAGAGGTATAAGTCCTGCTTATAGTGTCCCTGTAGCTCTATCGTTACTTTTACTATATAGGTAATGTCCGGTCCTCGCCTGGTAATGCCTAGTATACGTACAGGTACGGTAGGGGTTGTCTTAATGCAGTGTCTCTATATAAAGTCTTCGCTGATTACTCTGTATACTAAACATCCTGTGTTAATTAATGTCCGCGCCGTAGCGGTCCCGTTTAGCGTAGGTCGTACGATAAAAGGCGTAGTCGTTATATAGTTGCTCTTAAAAGATAGCTAAGTAGTGCTTTAATTTAGTAATCTATCTCGTACACGCCTCTGGCAGAGCCTTCGCTTAGAGGCCACTCTTTTCCCAACTTATCGTCGTCTAAGTAGGACTCTTAGTTCTCTTGTTAGGGCGCCGCAGTTGCTACCCTTGCAGTAGTCGGCCGTCCCCTAGGTATCTCTGCTAGCAAAAGCCTGCAATTCCGTACAGTGTAGCCTATCTTGCTATACCTATAGCAGCTCCCTTCTGCCCTTCTCTTGTCTAGGGTAGCTATGTCTACCTACTGCGCCCTTTTAGCAGCAGCCCTTAGCTGTACAGTAACGGCTGCCGCTACCCTCGTCGTTGTTAGTTCCTAGTCTATAGCGTCCGTCTGCCGCTAGAGGGGTTGTCGTATCTTATAAGCGCAGCTTATCCGTCTAAGCCTGCGCTGCTAGTCGTCGACTATCCTAAGAAGATTACAGAATTCCTCGTACGTAACTAGTCGTATTACGCCTACTAGTCCTGTTATAATCTCTTTAGAGAGGCCTACCTCTAAGGAGGTAATTTTTATCCTGTCCTCGTATTGGAGTCCTCCGCCTCTGCTAGGATCTGGTCGTATTCTGCAAGGAACTCTTATACAGTCTTGCGTCCTTGCTTTATCGTATTAACCTGTAGGAGTGCTCGGCTCTTGCAGTCTAGGTCCTTATAGCTCTTGTTAAGAGCTGCCTAGAGCATCATCGTCGTAGCTATTGCCGGGTTGGCAATAGCCGTCTTATAGTACGGCAGAATCCGTGCTGCCGCCCTGCCCTTTAACCTCCTAAAAAGGTACACTACCTTATCTAGCTTGGTCGGATATGCTCCTAAGTCGACTAGAAGCTTGGAGCGCATCTAGGCAGCCTAGGAGGGGTACTCGGCCAGGGTCTTACTATTATAGGTAGTAACATTAGGGAGTTTCCTCTTAGGGGTCGGGGTGTAGGCTATCGTGTTCGTCGTCGTCGTAGGGGTCGGATCGCGATCGGACGCCCTAAGCTATCGTAGCTCCTGTTCCCGTTAGGAAATTATCGCAGCCTAGTGGCTTACTTGCTGTTCGAGCTGCCTCTTGTGTTCTAGCAGCTCCTCGTACGTACAGTGCATCTGTCCCTGCATGGCCGTAGTTCCTATAGAGATGTCGCCGTCCATCTTTATTATATTACTGCAGTTACTAACAGTAAGATTAGTTCCTAATGTAAGGGCTTAAGAATCTTGGTTTAGAAACTTAATGTTAGGTATCTATACAAAGGAACTGATAGGCAGTTCCTTCGTCGTTAGCTACTGTACAATTTGTACCTACGAAGCTAAGCTAGCAATTTCCCTCTATATAGGGATGCAAGGTTTACACTCTGTATAGAGGATTAGGAGTTTCCCTCTATACAGTAGTGTAGAGTTTTCCCTCTGTTTAGAGGGGCAGCAACTCCTCTCTATGCAGGGCTATAGAATTCTCCCTATGTACGGGAGTAGGGTCGTGTCGGTAACTCCGTACAGAGGGTAGGGTCGTGCTAGCGCCGCTAAGTCGCAGTCCTTAGGGCGACGGCTAGCTTAGGTCTAGGACCTGGGCTGGGCGGCGTCCCCTAATAGAAATCAACACTATAACTATAGACATTAAGAAGGCATTAGCACCTAAGAAGGCGACGGACCCCTGTACGAAGCTCCTATCGGAATACGCAGAATACCTGGATCTCTTCGAGCCAAAGTCGGCCTCGAAACTGCCCCTATACTAAGGAGAAGGAATTAACTACGATATCTAGCTAGAGCCCCGTCCAGATAGGAGTCTGCCTAAAGTGCCGTACGGCCCGCTGTACGGCATGTCCTCTAGAGAACTCCTCGTACTGCGCAAGACACTGGACGACCTACTTGCTACAGGTTTTATTTGTGCAAGTACCTTATCTGTAGGAGCCCTAGTGTTGTTTGTCTACAAAGAAAGCAAGGCTAGTTTGCGTTTTTGCGTAGACTATAGAGGCATTAATGCGATTACTAAGAAAGATCAGTACCTCCTGCCTCTTATTAAGGAGACTCTCGGACGGATTAGCAAGGCAAAGTAGTTTACTAAGCTTAACGTAGTCTCGGCTTTCTACAAAATACGGATTAAGGAAGGCTATAAATAGATAACTGCTTTCCGTACGAGATATAGTCTTTTCGAGTAGCTTGCTACCCCCTTTAGCCTTACTAACGCACTAGCAACCTTCTAGAGGTACATTAACAGGTCCCTACAAGGGTTACTAGACGACATCTGTCCGGCGTACCTTAATAATATACTAGTATTTACGGACAGCACCTATGCAGATTATGTACGGGACGTTAAGAAGGTATTAGATCGACTGTAATAGGCTAGCTTGTACCTCGACATTAACAAATATAAATTTGGTATACAACGTACAAAATACCTAGGGTTTATAATCGAGGCAGTAAAAGGCATTAGTATAGACAGGAAGAAGATTAATTCTAATAAGCAATAAAAGCTGTCTATAAGTGTTAAGAGCGTACGGGAATTCCTTAGGGTTGCTAACTTCTACTGCTAGTTTATACAGAACTACTCGGAGATTGTACGCCCCCTAGTCGAGCTAACATATAAGGACAAGCAGTTTAAGTAGGCGGATAAGTGCAATAGGAGCTTTAACAGGCTAAAGGAGCTCTTTACTACAGGACCAACGCTTGCTGCCTTTAATCTAGAACATACGACGATACTGGAAACCGACTCCTTAGGATATTGCATAGGAGGTATCTTGTTATAGGTAGGCTTAGACGGACTCCTGCACCTATACGCGTACTTCTCTAAGAAGACCTCCCTAGCTAAGTGCAACTACCCTATCTACAACAAGGAATTGCTAGCCGTTGTACAGTATTACAAAGCGTAGGATAGAGAACTCTGCTTAGTTCCCAAGTTCCTTGCCCTAACCGACTACAAGAACCTCGAGTACTTTACGCAACCCCGGAAGCTGTCTAAGAGACACGTACGATAGGCGATATACCCAAGCCGCTTTAATATAAGACTCCAGTATCGCAAGGGCAAGGACAACAGCAGGGTCGATACGCTATCTAGACAGGATTAGGACATGCTAACGACGTATAATAACGACCAGCTAAAATTACAGACATTCCAGATATTCAAGGAGGAACTAGGCGAGGAGACTATCCACCTAGCAGCGATATACCTATAGGAACCCTAGCTATAGGCATAGGAAAAGGCAGTAGAAATGGACGACGTTTACTAAGGGGCCTATATAGCGATCTAAGGAGGACAACGGAAGCTCCTAGCAGAGCTTTACTTTAAGGTGTTAGCAGCAGAGTGTATAGGAGACGAGGAGAACAACCTAAAGTTCAGGAATCGGATCTAGGTCCCAGCAGACGAGAAGCTCCGTACAAGCTTAATACAACAGACGTACGATTTAATAGCGACCGGATATCTAGGGCGCAAGGAGACGTACAGCATTGTCGCTAGGGACTACTACTTGCTGGCGATAGCAAAGGACATCTATAGGTTCGTACAGAACTGCGATACCTGCAGACGGACGAAGCTATAGCGTAAACTAAAGCATAGGCCGCTAAAACCCCTACTAATTCCCGACCGGCCCTAGCAAGACCTAACAGTGGACTTTATTACGGACCTACCTAAGAGCGACGGACGGCAGAACATTATAGTAGTTATAGACAAGCTAACGAGGGGGGTTATACTAGACGGAATAGACTCTATTACAGCTAAGGACACTGCTTAGGCATTTATATAGACGACGTTTAGCAAGTACAGATTCCTAGGGTCAATTTTATCAGACTAGGGTACACAGTTTACGAGTTAGCTCTAGGCAAGGGTATGTTAGTTGTTCAACGTAGAACGTCGCCTATTAACTGTATAGCACCTACAGACAGACGGCACGACAGAGAGGGTTAATTCGACGTTGGAAGCGTACCTCTAAGCGTACGTCGACTACGACCAGACAAACTGGAATCGCCTCCTCCCTATAGCGGAGCTAGCTATTAATAGCCGTACGGCCAACGCTATAGAATTGTCCTCCTTCTTTATAGCCTATAGATACGACGACTCCCTGCTCCTACCGACCCTAAACAGCGCTACCTTACGCCCTGTACGATCCCCAATTTAGCAGAGAGAAGCTATCGTACAGACGATTACGAACGCCTATTAATAGGCGAAAGCGAGTCTAGCTATAGCTTAACAGAATGCAGAGGAGCAGGCCAACAAGGGACAGTAGGCTGCACTAAAGTACGAGGCAGGAGATAAGATCCAGCTAAACTAGCGCAATATCCGTACAGACTAGCTAAGTAAGAAACTGGATTAGAAGAATCAGAAGCATACAGTAGTCTGGCCGGTAGGGACCTACGCTATACGACTTAACACTCCCCTAAGGGTCTACCTAGTCTTCTATATAGACCTCGTACGGCCGGCATATACAGACCCCCTGCTGCACCAGACGACAGACGACGCGCGCCTACTAGCGATTATTACTAAAGGCTAGGCAGAGTACGAGGTAGAAGAAATCCTTAAGAGCCGAAGGAAGCAGAAGAGGGTAGAATACCTAGTTAAATAGAGAGAGTAGGCAGGGCCTACGTAGGAACTATATAAGGCCCTCTAGGACACTACTGCGCTAGACAGGGAGGAGGAGAACTATCCCCCTGCCCGATCGCAGTAGCACCGCGCTATACAGCGAAAAGGGGCACGATCTATCCTAGGCACAGGGCAGCCGCTAGCAACTTAGGTTATCGAAGGATTAGGAATTAAGATATAGGACCCTACCAGGTCCTACCGACACTACACTATATAGAAGGAGGGCAGGAGGAAGGGAACAGCCAGGAGACAGGTAAGAATAGGAATAAAAATAAGAAGGGAATAGGAGCAACACTATCCGAAAACTTCTACACACTACCTTAGGATAGCTTACTGGCCGCTACCCCCTAGGACTAGGGCAGCCGACTCCCTATCCGAGATCTTAATTACCTCCCGGCCGCTAGAGCCCTACCTAGGCTAGCACCGGGGAGCGGAGGCACCCCCCTACGTACCTCCCCTAGACGGCAGTAGGAGCAGTAGAGAGAGCCATCCTTCTACTTGTACGAGGCGCATACGCCGGCCTAGAAGCCAGGAAGGCGGTATAGGCCGAACGAGCCCTAGGGGGGAGTTGGTATAGGCAGTACAGAGCTAGCTGCAGGTAGCTATAAGCATAGCGTTAACGTACGATAGCCGGGCCGTAGCGACCCGCTAAGGCGTAATCCGGACGGAGTTACACTAGAAGGAGTAGAAGGGCAGCTTAGCAGCATCCTGCTGCTTGTTGGTATAGTACCTAAGACGTTAGCTAAGACCGTACAGAAGAAGAAGACCTATACGAACCGGAAGCAGAGTTGCTAGTTAAGCTAAGCATTCTACAGTTAGAGGTAGAAGTAGGGGGGGACGCTAGCCGGATAGTAGGAGGAAGGGCCGGCAACTACGAGAGAGCTACGACGGGACCGGGCGGACGGGGTGCATAGCATAGTAGTGTAGTAGTTAGACGGTAGTAGGTAGACGTTGGTAGTAGTAGTAGACGGCTAGGTAGACGGATAGTAGGTAAGGGAATAGAAGAGAAAGAGAGGAAGGGAAAGAGATAGGGGGGGAGGCTTAATATATAGGGTAGTGGCTGCCTGCTATATAAGGCAATAGTACATAGTTTACAAACTAACTCTAGGCGAGGATATACGAATTGTTAAATATAGAACGTCGCCTATCGACTGCTTAGCACCTGCAGATAGACGGCGCGACAGAGAGGGCCAATTTTATACTAGAAGTATACCTCTAAGCGTACGTTAACTATAACTAGACGAACTGGAACCGCCTCCTCCCTATAGCAGAGCTAGCTATTAACAGTCGTACAGCCAGTGCTACAGGACTGTCCCTCTTCTTTATAGCCTATAGGTACGACTACTTCCGACTCCTATCGACCCTAAGCGGCGCTACCTTACGCCCTGTACGCTCCCTAATTTAGCAAGGGGAAGCTATCGTACAGACGATTACGAACGCCTACTAATAGGCAAAGGCGAGCCTTGCTATAGCCTAACAGAGTGCAGAAGAATAGGCCAACAAGGAACAGCAGGCTGCACTAAGGTACAAGGCAGGGGATAAGGTATAGCTAAACTAGCGCAATATCTGTATAGACTGGCTAAGCAAGAAACTAGACTAGAAGAACCGGAAGTTTACAGTAGTCTGGCTAGTAGGGACATACGCTGTACGACTTAACACTCTCCTAGGGATCTACCCGGTTTTCTATATAGATCTTGTACAGCTAGTATATACAGACCTCCTCCTACATTAAACGATAGACGACGCACGCCCCCCTGCTATTATTACTAAGGACTAGGAGGAGTATTAGGTAGAAGAAATCCTTAAGAGCTAGAGGAAACAGAAGAGGGTAGAATACCTAGTTAAGTAGGCAGGATAGGCGGAGCCTATATAAAAACTATACGAGGCTCTCTTAGACATACTAGCAATAGACGAGTAGGAGGAGAAACACCCTATTAACCAGTTACAGTAACACTGTACTGTATAGGGTAGGACAGATAGCAGCTGCAGACAGGCCTAGGCAACTATAAGAGGCGTTAGGCAGCTGCAGGGGCAGCTGTAGGGGACATTAGGCGGCTACAGACAGAACTAGGCAGCTACAGAGAACATAGGGCAGCTGTAGGCAGGCAGCTGCGAAGGGCATTAGGAAGCTACAAAGGAAGAGCAGGTATAGAGGGGAACTAGGGACATCTATCCCTAGGGATATAAAAGAGGAGACGACACTAGAGAACCTGTAAGAAGCATAGCATAGGTGCAGGAAGTAGGGAGAGGTAGAAGAATAGGAATAGAGATAGTTTAGGGTAAGGTAGGACTGTAAAAGATAACTAGTCTATCCGAGGCTGTACGGATAACTGCTAGGTAAACATCTACTACCTTACCCCTATAGATAGCGACCGAAGCACTAGAAAACTACGAGATTGTAGATATTACACTAGTATCCGACAGACAGCAGTTTCCGTCCGGTTAATAGAGTTAAGGTAGAGGACAGTAATTCCCTACACTAACTTTATTACCTAGAACAAGGCTCTGCTAACTAAGAGCTAAGACGACTGGCCTAAAGCCTGCCACTGCTAGACTATACGAGTTAGATACGGAAAGCGTAGTTAGGGCTATAAGATAGGAGATAATTGGAATAGGAGGTAGATAAATAGACAGGTAAAGACCGGACGGCTTACTTACACAGAGCCGGGGCCTAATTAAGGGAGGTTACCGGATTCCCTATTACTAACCTACTGTAAGGGCTTAAGAATCTTAGTTTAGAAACTTAAGGCTAGGTATCTATATAAAGGAACTAATAGGCAGTTCCTTCGTCGTGCGCTGCTATACAATTTGTATCTACAAAGCTAAGCCAGCAATTTCCCTCTGTGCAGGGGTATAAGGTTTACACTCTGTATAGAGGATCGGGAGTTTCCCTCTGTACAGTAGTGCAGAGTTTTCCCTCCGTTTAGAGGGGCGGCAATTTCTCTCTATACTACGTTGTAGTTGCCTTCTTTGCTCCCTTTTTACACAGTTGTAGCAGCTGCTCTAGTTGCTATTGCCTCGCATAGCAGGCAGCCACTCCCTAAATATTAAACCTTACCCGTCTCTTTCCCTTCCTTCCTTTTCTTCTATTCCCCCTGCCTGCTACCCCCCTATTCCGCTGTCTACTACTACTGTCTACTGTCTATTAATCTAGCTACTACTACTAGCTGCTACTATAATGCTACGCACTCCGTTCGGCCGTTCCCGCTGTGGTTCTCTCGTAGCTGCTAGCTCTTCTCTTGTAGTTCCTAGCCCTTCTTCTGCCTGTCCGGCTAGTGTCCCCCCTATTTTTACCTCTAGCTATAGAATGCCTAGCTCGACTAGCAACTTCGCTTCTAGTTTATACAGGTCCCTGTCTTCTGTATAGTCTAAGCTAACGTCTTAGATGCTACACTAATAAGCAGCAGGACGCTGCTAAGCTACCCTTCTACGCCTTCTAGTGTAACCCTATCTAGGTTACGCCTTAGCGGGTCGCTATAGCCTGCGCGCTGTACGTTAACACTATGCTTATTGCTACCTGCAGCTAGCTCTATACCGTCTATCCCAACTCCCCCTAGGACTTATTTAGTCTATACCGCCTCCCGGGCTTCTGGGCTAGGGTCTGCGCCTTGTATAAGTAGAAGGATAGCTCCCTCTACTGTCCCTACTGCTGTCCGGAGGAGGCGCGTAGGGGTAGGTGGGTGCCTCTGCTCCCTGGCGCTGGCCTAGGTAGGGGTCTTGCCGGCCGGGAGGTAATTAAGATTCTAGATAAGGAGTCGGCCGCCCTAGTCCTAGGAGGTAGTAGCTAGTAAGCTACTCCCTAAGGTAGTATAAGAAATCTTTAGACGGTTCTGCTCTTATCCCCTTCTTATTTCTACCTATCTTACCTGTCTCCTAACCGTTCCCTTCCTCCTGCCCCTCTTCTATATAGTGTAGTGTCAGCGGGACCCGGTAGGATCCTACGTCTTAATTCTCGATCCTTCGACAACCTAAGTTGCTAGCGGCTGCCCTATACCTAGGGTAGATCGTGCCCCTTTTTGCTATACAGCGCAGTGTTACTAAGACCGGGCAGGGGGATAGTTCTCCTCCTACCTGTCTAGCGCAGTTGTGTCCTGTAGGGCCTTATACGGTTCCTATATAGGCTCTGCCTACCCTCTCTATTTAACTAGGTACTCTACCCTCTTCTGCTTCCTTTAGCTCTTAAGGATTCCTTCTACCTCGTACTCTTCCTAGCCCTTAGTAATAATCGCTAGTAGGCGCGCGTCGTCCGTCGTCTAGTGTAGCAGGGGGTCCGTGTTTGCTAGCCGTATAAGGTCTATATAGAAGACTAGGTAAATCCCTAGGGGAGTGTTAAGTCGTATAGCGTATGTCCCTACTAGTCGGACTACCGTAAACTTCCGGTTCTTCCAATCCAGTTTCTTGCTCGGCCGGTCTGTACAGATGTTGCACTGGTTTAGCTAGACCTTATCTCCTGCCTTGTACCTTAGTGTAGCCTGTCGTCCCTTGTTAGTATGCTCTTCTGTATTCTGTTAGGCTATAGCTATACTCGCTTTCGCCTATTAATAGGCGTTCGTAATCGTCTGTACGATAGCTTCGTCCTGCTAAATTAGGGATTGTATAGGGCGTAGGGTAGCGCTACTTAGGGTTAGTAGGAGCAGGGAGTAGTAGTATCCGTAGGCTATAAAGAAGGGGGACAATCCTGTAGCGTCGGCCGTATAGCTATTAATAGCTAGCTCTGCTGTAGGGAGAAGGCGGTTCCAGTTAGTCTAATTATAGTTGACGTATGCTTAGAGTTACGCTTCCAACGTTGAATTGACCCTCTCTGTCGCACCGTCCATCTGTAGGTGCTATACAGTCGACAGGCGACGTTCTACGTTTAGCAACTAACATACCCTAGCCTAGAGTTGGCTTGTAAACTGTGTACCCCGGTCTAATACGATTGACCTAGTGAGTCCGTGCTTGCTAAACGTTGTCTGTATAAATGCCTAAGCAGTGTCTTTAGCCGTAAGAGAGTCTATTCCTTCTAGTATTACCCCCTTCGTTAGCTTGTCCATAACTACTATAATGTTCTACTGTCCGTCGCTCTTAGGGAGGTCTGTAATAAAGTCTACTGTTAGGTCTTGCTAGGGCCGGTCCGGTATTAGTAGGGGTTTTAGCAGCCTATGCTTTAATTTACACTAGGGCTTTGTCCTTCTGTATACATCGCAGCTCTATACGAACCTGCAGATGTCCTTTGCTATCGCTAGCTAGTAGTAGTCCCTTGCGATAATGCTGTACGTCTCCTCGCACCCTAGGTGCCTAGTTACTATAGAGTTATGTGCCTGTTGTATTAAGCTTATACAGAGCTTCTCGTCTGCCGGGATCTAAATCCGATTCCTGAACTTTAGGTTGTTCTCCTCGTCTACTAAGCCCTCTGCTGCTAATACCTTAAGGTAAAGCTCTGCTAGGAGCTTCCGCTGTCCTCCTTAGATCGCTGTATAGGCCCCTTAGTAAACGTCGTCCTTTTCTACTGCCTCTTCCTATACCTGCAGTTAGGGTTCCTATATATATGTCGCTGCTAGGCGGATGGTCCCTTCGCTTAGCTCCTCCTTAAACATCTAGAATGTTCGTAATTTCAGCCGGTCGTCCTCGTACGTTGTTAGCATATCCTAATCCTGTCTAGATAGCGCATCGGCCCTGCTGTTAACCTTTCCCTTGCGATACTAGAGCCTTATATTAAATTAGCTTAGGTACATCGCCTATTGTACGTATCTCTTAGAAAGCTTCTAGGATTGCGTAAAGTACTCTAGGTTCTTGTAGTTAGTTAGGGCAAGGAACTTAGGAACTAAGCGGAGTTCTCTATCCTACGCTTCGCAACACTGTACGACTGCTAGCAATTCCTTGTCGTAGATAGGGTAGTTGCACTTAGCTAGGGAGTTCTTCTTAGAGAAGTACGCGCATAGATGTAGAAGTCTGTCTAAGCCTACCTATAATAGGATACCCCCTATACAGTACCCTAAGGAGTTGGTTCCTAGTATCGTCGTACGTTCTAAGTCGAAGGTAGCAAGCGTTGGTCCTGTAGTAAAGAGCTCCTTTAGTCTGTTAAAGCTCCTATTGCACTTATCCGTCTACTTAAACTGCTTGTCCTTGTGTGTTAGCTCGACTAGGGGACGTATAATCTCCGAGTAGTTCTATATAAACTGGCAGTAGAAGTTGGCAAACCTAAGGAATTCCTATACGCTCTTAACACTTATAGGCAGCTTCTATTGCTTAATAGCATTAATCTTCTTCCTATCTATGCTAATGCCTTTCCCTGCTTCGATAATAAACCCTGGGTATTTCGTACGCTGTACCCCGAATTTACATTAGTCGATGTCGAGGTACAAGCCAGCCTCTTGCAGTCGATCTAATACCCTCTTAACGTCCTGTACGTAATCTGTATAGGTGCCGTATGTAAAAACCAGTATGTCGTCGAGGTACGCCGAACAGATGTCGTCTAGTAACCCTTGTAGGGACCTGTTAATATACCTCTAGAAGGTCGCTGGTGCGTTAGCAAGCCTAAAGGGGGTAACAAGCTACTCAAAAAGACTATATCTTATACAGAAGGCAGTTATCTATTTACAGCCTTCCTTAATCCGTATCTTGTAGAAAGCCGAGACTACATTAAGCTTAGTAAACCACTTTGCCTTGCTAATCCGTCCGAGAGTCTCCTTAATAAGGGGTAGGGGGTACTGGTCCTTCTTAGTAATCGCGTTAATGCCTCTGTAGTCTACGCAGAAACGCAAGCCGGCCTTGCCCTCCTTATAGATAAACAACACTAGGGCTCCCGCAGACGAGGTACTTGCGCGAATGAAACCTTTAGTAAGTAGATCGTCCAGTGTCTTGTGCAGTACTAGGAGTTCCCTAGAGGATATGCCGTACAGCAGACCGTACAGTACCTTAGGCAGACTCCTATCCGGACGGGGCTCTAGCTAGATGTCGTAGTTAATCCCTTCTCCTTAGTATAGCAGCAGTTTCGAGGCCGACTTTGGCTTGAAGAGGTCTAGGTATCCTGCATATTTAGCAAGGAGCTTCGTATAGGGGTCCGTCGCTGATCCGGGCACGCAGATATGATTCAATGCGGCCTTTTTGATAACTATATCTCGAACTGAGGAGGGAAGGGAATCTATGTGGTGGTGGGCGCGCGCTTTGATGGTGGTGGTGCCAAGGCCCGGCTCGGCCCGGACGGACCGAGCCGAAATTCCAGGGTCCACCCCATTAATCTGTCCCACCTCTTTCCACCGTCGCAACACTACCCCCCTCCCTCACCAGCGGTCGCCCTCGACCGCTTAGTCATTCCATCCGTCCTAGAAACCTCCACTGTTTTGTTTTTTTTTTTTTTTTTTTTTTTTGATTCAATGTCTCTTTCTCGAAAATTCCTGTCAACGTTGACGTCACCTCTTTCGTCTTCCATCAAAAACCACGCTCTTCTCATCGCGTCTTCCATTTCTCATATTTTCGGCGTCCGAAGTCCTTCACTTGGCGTTCATGTGATCGGCTCCGTCTGATCTGAACTGTTCGGTCATCTGAGCTGCGGTCTGGGCGGTCTGTGCGCCGCTTCGGAGGTCTATATAGATCCGTCTACGGCTCCGTTTCTTCTTCTCTTCTTTCTTATCCTACAAAGTCATCGCCGCTGACGCGGTCGGCGGCGCTGACGCGCCACGGGGTCGGCGAGGTGCCGGCCGCTGCACTTGCAGCGGCCTCGAAGACCTCCCGGAAGGCGACGATCGTCTTCATCGGCTTCTTCGCCGGTGGAGCGGACGCTGCTATCTTCTTTTTCTTCTTCTTTCGGAGCACTTAGTTTCGGAGCCATTCCGGCTTCGGCTTTTCTGGGTTCCGCGCGTAGAACTCTTTCAACAGCTCCGTCGAATTCCGGAGATTCTCGACCGGATACCATTCGTAGTCTTCCGGCCACCCCTTCTACGAGATCCTCGCTTTGATGGACCCCCTTATCTTCTTTACGTCCACCACATCTTCTACCTCCCACTCTTCTTCATCACCGTCCATCTCAACCGGTGGGGGTTCGGCGAAGCCTTGTTCCGGCAGGCCGTTCTCAGGGTCCAGGCTCAGCAGATCCGAATGGAAAACGTCGTAGATCCGGAACGATTTCGGTAGCTCGAGTCGATAGGTCACCGGCGACCTCTTTTCTATTATCTTGAACGGACCCACGTGGCGCGGATTGAGCTTGGCGTTCCCTTTCAGCCTTAGGTTCCGCGTGTTGAGCCAGACCTTTTGACCTTCTTCGAATTCTATCCGCGACCGGCTTCTATTAGTTCGAGTTACCATCTTCTTCTGAGCCGTTTCCATCGCTTCTTTCGCCACCTTGATCGCTTTTTCTATCTGAGATCTTAGCGCTTCTGCCGCCGCGGCGGCGACTCTCTTCGACGACGTTGTGGTAGTGGAAAATTCCGGCGAGCCGGCGTCTCTTGGCGGCTGGAAGCTCATCCTCGGAAGATAGCCATGCGTTATCTCGAACGGCGCCAGCGAGGTTGCTTCGGACGCTGACGAGTTCGCGCAGAGTTCAGCTATCGGCAACACCTCGGCCCATTTTTCTTGATGGTGGCCGCAGAAGGTTCGTAGGTATCGTTCCATCTTACGGTTAGCCACTTCAGACTGACCGTCGGTTTGAGGGTGCGCTGCGGTGCTGAGTTTTCCGTGAATTCCGAGGGCTTGGTTGATAGCTTTCCATACGTCGGCAGTGAATTGAGGACCTCTATCCGTGGTGATAGTGTCCGGCAGCCTATGGTGCTTCTATACGTGCTGAATCAACATCCGTACGGTCTCTTCCGCAGTGGTTCCTTCTTCTCTCGCTCGGCAGGGGATAAAGTGTCGTTCTTTGCTCAGCCTATCCACCACATTGAGCGTAGCGTCGTAGCCGTTCGAGTTCGGCAGTCCGGTCACGAAATCCATCGTAATGTGTTGCTACGGCTTCTCGGGGATCGGAAGTGGCTTTAGCAGACCGGCCGGAAGACCGTAATGTGGTTTCGCGGCTCTGCACACGTGGCAATTGGCGATAAATCGGTGGATCCGTTTATAGATCCGCGGAAACCAGTAGATCGTCCGTATGGCTTCCATCGTCTTCTTTAAGCCGGCGTGGCCAACATCCATGGAGTTATGGACCAGTTGGACGACCTCAGTGATTAGTTCTTCCGGAACTATCAGCTTTCCGGAGCCTGTTCTGCCGAGCTTCTGTTGTTGATTGAGCCGTTCCACCTTCTCGTAGAGCGTCTTTTCCTTAGGGGCCGGTTCCACTGCACAGGCCCCTACCTCTTTCAACACCTCTGCGTCTACCATCCGCTCGGTCAACACCTTCTGGAACATGTTCGGATCTTCTTTCGCGCGGCTGGTCTTTCCATTTCTTCTCGTCAGCGCGTCGGCCTTTCCGTTTTGAGCCCCTAGTCGATAGGTGATCTTAAAATCGAACCCTGATAGGTAGGCGGCCCACCGTGCTTGACGTCGTAAGAGCTTCTGCGTCTTTATAAAGTAGGTCAGCGACTGGTGGTCCGTGAGGACCTGGACCGTGCTCTTTCCAGCTATAAGCTCCGGTTTCCACTCCTCGAAAGCCTGAATGATCGCCAGCAGCTCCTTATCGTAGATAGCGTAGTTCCGTTCGGCTTCCGTTATGGATTTGCTGAAGAAGGCCACTAGGTGAAGGGTCTCGCCATCGTCAGCGTATTGAGAAAGGACCCCTGCCGTCACTGTGTCGGAAGCGTCCGTTTCTACGTAGATCGTCTTTTCCGGTCGGAAGTGCGCCAGAACCGGCGCCGAGGCCACTGCCTCTTTCAGCCGTACGAAAGCTTCCGTGCACTTCTCATTCCATAGGCCCGCAGCCTCTTTCTTCAACGCCTCGTTCAGGGGTCTCGCTATCTTGCTGAAGTCCTTAATGAACCGTCGGTAGTAGCTGCAGAATCCGAGAAACGCTCTGATCTGCGTAGTGTTTCCTGATTTCGGCTGCTTCCACTCGGCGACGGCGGCGACCTTCGAGGGGTCCATACGAATTCCGTTTCTTCCGACGATAAGACCGAGGTACTTGACCTCCGTTTGATAGAACTCGCTCTTCTTAGTGTCCGCGTTCAATCCGACCTCGCGGAGCCTGGTCAGCACCTTCTTGATGTGGTCCGTATGCTGTTCTCTCGTTCCTTCGGTGTAGATAAGGATGTCGTCCAAGTAAATGGACACGAACCGTTCTAGCATGTCCATAAAGGTGTGGTTTATAAAGCGTTGCCACACTGCCGGCGCGTTAGTGAGTCCGAACGGCATCACCAGCCACTTGAAATTGCCTATGCGCGTGGCGAATGTCGTGAGGTCTTCTGTTTGTCCTTCTTTATTCCTTAATCGATGGAACGCCTGGCGGATGTCCAGCTTGCTGAACCACCTGGCCTTTGCTACGCGCTGTATGGTCTCGTCTATCAGCGGCAGGGGGTATACGTCTCTTTTGGTAACCTCGTTGAGGCCTCGATAATCCACGCAGAGTCGCAGACCGCCCCCTGGTTTCCTTACGAAAAGAATCGGTAACGCATATTCGGCAGAACTCGGCGTAATAAACTTCTTCGCCAGATTCTTACGAACGAACACCTCCACTTGATCCAGTTCCGCCGGCGACAGTCGTCTTAGGGGCTCGGTTCTTGGCAGCATAGCTCCCTCTTTCAACTTGATCTTGTTGTCGTATTCCGGCCGGTGGAGTGGCAGGAGGTTGGAGTCTGCTTTTGAGAAGACATTAGCGTAACTATAGAGCTCTTCCGGTAACACCTCCAGTGGATCTACTTCTTCTTCCGCCATTATCTTCCGGTGGTCTTTAATGTCTTTTATTGAGATGGCGTAAACCTTAGTGTCCGGCGACTTCGCGAGGGTCGTTATGGCTTCTGAACTCATTATTCCGACGGTAACCGGGGGTTCGGAACGATCGGACGGAGCCTCTTTCGCTGACTCCGTAGCTTTCAGCTTGGTGGCGGTCGGTTCGGCGCTAGCGGTGCCCTTGCCTAGGGTTTTGAACCCTAGCGTTCCTTCGTCCACGTCGATGACGGCTTTCTGGTTCTTTATCCATTTCTGCCCTATAATAATGTCAAACCTTCCGATATCCATGATTCGAAACGTCGCTTCCGTAGTGCGACCGGCCAAGGTGGTCGTCAATGGCACATAGTGCGTGACACTCTCTGTGCCCTGTCCGTTATATGCTGAAATCTTCGTCGGCGACGCCAATTCCACTGGGTAGCCATACCCTTTTATCAGTTTCCGAACCAATCTGTGGTGGATCGCCGCACTAATGAGAGCTCCGGTATCGATAAAAGCTCTCAGCTGGAGGGGTCTACGCGATCCGTCAAGGGGGTGGACAGTGATTGGAAGGATGATGGCTGTTTCCGTGTTCACTTCCACCGCAGCCGATAGCGGGTCGCTGCAGCTGTTGATGCTCTCTCTTTCCGTCAGTGCCTTTCGCAGGGGTGCCCTATTCTTCACGCTGGATGGGGGGTCTATCCGTCCAGCTGGTCTTTTCCCATGATCCTCAACTGAACTCCGCCGTCTACGCTGTCCGTATCGTTCGGAATCGGTTCGATGGCTTGAATAGTCTTCTTCGGCGGCGGCGGCTTCGTTTCTCGATGTTCCTGCTTCTGCTTATCCGACGCTTGACATCTCGTGGCGATATGGCCAGGCTTTCCACACGCGTAGCAGGTGGGGACGAACGACGAGCGCTGTGACTGGTACGATAGCTGTTAAGGGCGTTGTCTGAAGGGCGCAGGGGCTCGCGTCGTCTGCGCCGACGGCGACGGCTTCTGAATCGATTCGCGTGCTTTCGCGTAAGCGCTCAGGTTTCTCCCGGTGACCCTCGCTCTGTGCACGAAGCTCTTAAGGTCCTCGTCTTCCACCGACGCTATGGCCGCAGCCAGCTCAGGGTTTAGCTTCTGCCTTAATAGGTGAAGCTGTTCATCTTCCGCCACTCGGGCCCTAATTGCATATTTTCTGAACAGACCGTAGAACTCCTCGAATGTCTGCCGGTTTTGGTTGATCTTGTCCAGCTGCTTACGGGCCGTCTTCTTCCTAAAGGGGTCTCCAAAGCGTTGATCTAACGCTTTGATCGCTTCTTCAGCGGTTACCTCTTCCAGGTCCGCCACCAGCGAAAAAGCTTCTCCTTCTAACCGCGATTCCAGGTACGCCAACCTATCTCCGGCGCTGTTCGATGCTTGGTCGCGGCTCATCTTATTCTTAATTTTCTTCTTAAATTCTTCCCAGTCTTTAGGGTCTCCGCCTCTAAATGCTGGGGGATCCGGTAATGACGTCACCGGCGTGCTACCTTGACTGTAGGCCGCCGGTGAGGCGGTCTCTGCTGGTTCTTCTCGATGCGGCGGCGGCGACATCGCTGCTTCCATATCAGCCAGTTGGTCCTTCAGCGCCTTCAGCTGCGCCACTCTATTCGCTACCTGGTTCTCTAGCACGTCGATGATGGTTTCTGCCGATTCCTTCTCGGCCCTTACCGTCTCTACTTCCTCTCTTAACTGTCTCTTTTCTTCCAGCGTTCTGAAAAACAGCGTCTCAATGAGGTCTATGCTGTCGTAGACCTTTCCTATCCCATTCTCGTTTACGTGGTCTTCAAGTTCCTCGATCGTGCAGTCGTGGATCTTCCTATATTCGGCTATTCGTTCCTTGAAATCAGCGGTCTCTTCCTCTGTAAAGCCGCTAATGACGATCTCGTCGTCAATGATACTGGAGCGCCTACTCGCCCTGTCAGTCTTTCTCTTTCCGCGGCGGCCTGTTACGCCGCTGCTCTCTACCGCTGAGAAGTCTTCCATCTTCTCACGGTGCCTTGGGGGTTGTTGTTGGTTTTGGTGCGCGTGCGTTATTCGGGTTTCCGGATGGTTCGACGGGCCCTTTCGCGCAGCGCGGGGGGGGTTGGTTTGGAGAGTGAGTTCGAGATATAATGATCCGGGCACGCAGATATGATTCAATGCGGCCTTTTTGATAACTATATCTCGAACTGAGGAGGGAAGGGAATCTATGTGGTGGTGGGCGCGCGCTTTGATGGTGGTGGTGCCAAGGCCCGGCTCGGCCCGGACGGACCGAGCCGAAATTCCAGGGTCCACCCCATCAATCTGTCCCACCTCTTTCCACCGTCGCAACAGTCGCCTTCTTAGGCGCTAATGCATTCTTAATGTCTGCAGTCGCAGTGTTGATTTCGGCCTTAGCATTGCCGCCCTGCAGAACCCTCCCTTAGTCTCGGAGCCTCTGCTTCGTTACTACTAGGTACAGCCGTCCTCGCCCAACGTCCAGCTTGCCCTGCTAGGGCTCTATCTATAGCTTCCCTAATATTAGGTTATACCCTAACTTGTCCTGTACAACATAGAGGTATAAGTCCTGCTTATAGTGTTCCTGCAGCTCTATCGTTACTTTTACTATATAGGTAATGTCCGGTCCTCGCCCGGTAATGCCTAGTATGCGTACAGGTATAGTAGGGGTCGTCTTAATATAGTGTCTCTGTACGAAGTCTTCGCTAATTACTCCGTACACTCAACATCCTGTGTTAATTAATATCTGCGCTGTAGCGGTCCCGTTTAGCGTAGGTCGTACAATAAAAAGTGTAGTTATTATGTAGTTGCTCTTAAAAGATAGCTAAGTAGTGCTTTAATTTAGCAATCTATCTCGTATACGCCTCTAGCAGAGCCTTCGCTTAGAGGCTACTCTTTTCCCAACTCGTTGTCGTCCAAGTAGGACTCTTAATTCTCTTGTTAGGGCGCCGCAGTTGCTACCCTTGCAGTGGTCGGCCGTCCCCTAGGTCTCTCTGCTAGCAAAAGTCTGCAATTCTGTACAGTATAGCCTATCTTGCTATACCTGTAGCAGCTCCCTTCTGCCCTTCTCTTGTCTAGGGTAGCTATGTCTACCTACTGTGCCCTTTTAGCAGCAGCCCTTAGCCGTACAGTAACGGCTGCTGCTACTCTCGTCGTCGTTGGTTCCTAGTCTATAGCGTCCGTCTGCTGCTAGAGGGGTTGTCGTATCTTATAAGCGCAGCTTATCCGTCTGAGCCTACGCTGCTAGTCGTCGACTATCCTAAGGAGATTACAGAATTCCTTGTACGTAGCTAGTCGCATTATGCCTACTAGTCCTGTTATAATCTCCTTAGAGAGGCCTACCTTTAAGGAGGTAAATTTTATCCTGTCCTCCTATTAGAGTCCTCCTGCCTCTGCTAGGGTCTGGTCGTATTCTGCAAGGAACTTTCGTATAGTCTTGCGTCCTTATTTTATTGTGTTAACCTGTAGGAGTGCTTAGCTCTCGCAGTCTAGGTCCTTATAGCTCTTATTAAGAGCTGCCTAGAGCATCGTCGTCGTAGCTATTGCTAGGTTGGCAATGGCCGTCTCGTAGTATAGCAGAATCCGTGCTGCTGCCCTGCCCTTTAACCTCCTAAAGAGGTACACTACTTTGTCTAGCTCGGTCGGGTATGCTCCTAAGTCGACCAGAAGCTTAGAACATATCTAGGCAGCCTAGAAGGGGTACTCGGCCAGAGCCTTACTATCGTAGGTAGTAACGTCAGGGAGTTTGCTCTTGGAGGCCTGAATGTAGGTCGTCGTGTTCGCCGTCGTCGTCGTAGGGGTCGGATTGCAATCGGACGCCCTAAGCTGTCGTAGCTCCTGTTCCTGTTGGGAAATCACTGCAGCCTAATAGCTTACTTGCTGTTCGAGCTAGGCCTTATGTGCCAACAGCTCCTCGTACGCGCAGTGTATCTAATCCTGTATAGCTGCAGGATCTATAGGGATGTCGCCGTCTATCTTCGTTGTATTACTGCAGTTACCGACAGTAAGATTAGTTCCTAATTTAAGGGCTTAAGAATCTTGGTTGAGAAACTTAAGGCTAGGTATCTATAAAAAGGAACTGATAGGCAGTTCCTTCGTCGTCTGCTGCTGTATAATTTGTACCTACAAAGCTAAGCTAGCAATTTCCCTCTATGTAGGGGTGCAAGACTTACACTCTGTACAGAGGATCGGGAGTTTCCCTCTATATAGTAGTGCAGAGTTTTCCCTCCGTTTAGAGGGGCAGCAATTCCCCTCTATATAGGGCTATAGGATTCTCTCTCTATATAGGATGTAAGGGCTTAAGAATCTTGGTTTAGAAACTTAAGGCTAGGTATCTATATAAAGGAACTAATAGGCAGTTCCTTTGTTGTCTACTGCTGCACAATTTGTACCTACAAAGCCAAGCCAGCAATTTCCCTCTATATAGGGATGTAAGGTTTACACTCCGTACAGAGGATCGGGAGTTCTCCCTCTGTATAGTAGTACAGAGTTTTCCCTCTGTTTAGAGGGGCGGCAATTCCCCTCTATATAGGGCTATAGGGTTCTCCCTCTATATAGGAGTAGGGTCCTGTTAGTAATTCCGTACAGAGGGTAGGATCGTGCTAGCGCCGCTAAGTCGCAGTCCTTAGGGCGACGGCTAGCTTAGGTCGGGTCCAGGACCCCGGCTGGGCGGCGCCCCCTAACAATACTCCCCCCCTTTCCCTTCTTATAGTGCTCCTTTTGTACAGTAGCGTGTCGTACACCCTTAGGTCCTAGTGTTCCTTTAGCAGTTCGTAATTTCTTATTTTCGTCCAGCCGTCTATACTGCCGTTGCTCGTCGCCTACTAGGTCGTAGTTGCCTCTTTCCCTTTTTATATAGCTGTAGCAGTTGCCCTAGTTGCTGTTGCCTCTTATAGCAGGTAGCTACCCTCTAGTTCTAAGCCTCTCCCTTCTCTTTCCCTTCCCCCTTTTTCCTTCCCTCTCCTACCTGCCTCTACCCTTCTACGCTATCTACTGTCTACTACTGTCCACCGTCTACCGTCTACTATCTACTATCTACTATCTAACCCTGGCGCTACTACTAGCTACTACTAGTTACTACTACTATCTACTAGCTACTACTATGCCTCCCGCCCTGTCTGGCCGTACTTATCGTAGCTCCCTCGTAGTCGCTAGCTCCGCCTCCGCTCGTCCGGCTAGGGTCCCCTCCTATTTCTGTCTCTAGTAGTAGAATGCTTAATTTAATTAACAGCTTCGATTCCAGTTCGTACAGGTTCCCTCCCTCTGTATAGTCTAAGCTAACGTCTTAGATGCTATACTAACGAGCAGCAGGACGCAGCCGAGCTACCCTTCTACGCCTTCTAGCATAACCCCGCCTAGGTTATACCTTAGCAGGTCGCTACTGCCTGCATATCGTACGTTAACGCTATCCTTATTGCTACCTAGGGCCAGCTCTGCGCCCCCTGCCCAAACTCTCCCTAGCCCTTACTTGGCCTATACCGCCTCCCCGGCTTCTGGGCCGGAGTGTATGCCTTATGTAAGTGGAAGGATAGCTCTCTCTACTGCTCCTACCGCCGTCCGGAGGAGGCGTATAGGGGTAGGGGTAGGGGGGTGCCTCTGCTTCCTAGACCTAGCCTAGACGGGGGTCCTGCTAGGAGGGAGGTAATTGAGATTTTAGATAGGGAGTCGGCCGCCCTAGTCCCTTAGGGTAGTAGCTAGTAAGCTACCCCCCCCCCCTCCTCCCCCCTAGGTAGTGTAAGGAATTTCGGACAGTTCTGCTCTTAGCTCCTCTTATTTCTACTTTCCTTCCTACCTGTGTCCTGGCTGTCTCCTTCCTCCTGTCTTTCCTCTGTACAGTGTCTTATAGTGGAGTGTCGGTAGGATCCTATAGTGTCCTACGTCGTAATTCTCGATCCTTTAGCACTCTAAGTTGCTAGCGGCTGCCCTATCTTTTAGGTAGATCGTGCCCCTTCTTGCTATATAGTGCAGTGTTACTGCGACTAGGCAGGGGGATGGTTCTCCTCCTACCTGTCCAGCGCAGTTGTGTCTTGTAGGGCCTCGTACAGTTCCTATGTAGGCTCTGCCTATCCTCTCTATTTTACTAGGTACTCTACCTTCTTCCGCTTCCTTCGGCTCTTAAGGATTCCTTCTACCTCGTATTCTTCCTAGCCCTTAGTTATAATCGCTAGTAGGCGCGCGTTATCTGTCGTCTAGTATAGTAGGGGGTCTGTGTTCGCTGGCTGTACGAGGTCTACGTAGAAGACTAGGTAGATCCCTAGGGGAGTGTTAAGTCGTATGCCGTATGTCCCTACCGGTCGGACTACTGTAAACTTCCGGTTCTTCCAGTCTAGCTTCTTGCTTAGTCGGTCTGTACGGATATTGCGCTGGTTTAACCAGACCTTATCCCCTGCCTTATATCTCGGTGCAGCCTGCTGTCCCTTGTTGGCCTGCTCTTCTGCGTTCTGTTAAGCTATAGCCAGCCTCGCCTTTGCCTATTAGTAGGCGTTCGTAATCGTCTGTACAATTGCCTCTTCCTACTAAATAGAGGATCGTACAGGGCGCGGGATGTCTCTACTAAGGGTCGGTAGGAGCGGGGAATGGTCTTATCTATAGGTTATAAAGAAGGGGGACAATCCTGTAGTATTAGCCGTACGGCTGTTGATAGCCAGCTCTGCTATAGGGAGGAGGCGGTTCCAGTTCGTCTAGTTATAGTCGACGTACGCCTAGAGGTACGCTTCTAACGTCGAATTGACCCTTTCCGTCGCTCCGTCCGTCTGCAGGTACTATGCAGTGGATAGGCGACGTTCTACCTTTAGTAACTAGCAGACCCTTGCCTAGAGCTGGCTTGTAAACTGCGTACCCCGGTCCGATACGATTAACTAAGGGAAGCCGTACTTGCCGAACGTCGTCTGTATAAATGCCTAGGCGGTGTCCTTAGCTGTAATAGAGTCTATTCCCTCTAGTATTAACTTTAGCCGATCGTCCTCGTACGTCGTTAGTATGTCCTAGTCCTGTCTAGATAGCGTATTAGCCCTGCTGTTGTCCTTGCCTTTACGATACTAGAGTCTTATATTAAACCGGCTTAGGTACATTGCCTATCGTACGTGCCTCTTAGACAGCTTCTAGGGCTGCGTAAAGTACTCTAGGTTCTTGTAGTTAGTTAGGGCAAGGAACTTAGGAACTAAGCGGAGTTCTCTATCCTACGCTTTATAACACTGTACGACCGCTAGCAATTCCTTATCGTAGATAGGGTAGTTGCACTTAGCTAGGGAGTTCTTCTTAGAGAAGTACGTGTATAGGTGCAGGAGTCCGTCCAAGCCTACCTGTAACAGGATACCTCTAATGTAGTACCCTAAGGAGTTGGTTTCCAGTATCGTCGTACGTCCGGGTCGATCCTTAATCTGTATCTTGTAGAAAGCCGAGACTACGTTAAGCTTAGTAAACCACTTTGCCTTGCTAATCCGTCCGAGAGTCTCCTTAATAAGAGGTAGGGGGTACCAGTCCTTCTTAGTAATTGCGTTGATGCCTCTATAGTCTACGCAGAAACGCAAGCCGGCCTTTCCCTCCTTGTAGACAAACAGCACTAGAGCTCCTGCAGACGAGGTACTTGCCTAAATAAACCCTTTGGCAAGCAGGTCGTCCAGTATCTTGCGCAGTACTAGGAGTTCTCTAGAGGACATTCCGTACAGCGGTCCGTACAGTACCTTAGATAGACTCCTATCTGGACAGGGCTCTAGCTAGATGTCGTAGTTAATCCCTTCTCCTCGGTATAGTAGCAGTTTAAAGGCCGACTTTGGCTCGAAGAGGTCCAGGTATCCCGCGTATTCCCTTAGGAGCTTCGTCCAGGGGTCCGTTACTTTCTTAGGCGCCAATGCCTTCTTAATGTCCGCAGTTGCTATGTTGATCTCGGCCTTGGCATCGCCGCCCTATAGAGCCCTCCCTTGGTCTTAGGGTCTCTGCTTCGTTGCTGTGTTGATTGCAGCCTTAGCATTGTTATCCTGCAGGGCCCTCCCTTAGTCTCAGAGTCTCTGCTTCGTCGCTGCCAGGTACAGCTGTCCTCGTCCTACGTCTAGCTTGCCCCTCTAGCGCTCTATTTATAGCTTCCCTAGTATTAGGTTATACCCTAACTTGTCCCGTACGACATAGAGGTAGGAGTCCTGCTCGTAGTGTCCCTGTATCTCTATCGTTACTTTCACTATATAGGTAATGTCCGGTCCTCGCCCAGTAATGCCCAACATACGTACAGGTACAGTAGGGGTTGTCTTAATACAGTGTCTCTGTACCAAGTCTTCGCTAATTACTCTGTACACTAAACATCCTGTGTTAATTAATGTCTGCGCCGTTGCAGACCCGTTTAATATTGGCTGTACGATAAACAGCGTAGTCGTTATGTAGTTGCTCTTAAAAGATCGCTAAGTAGTGCTTTAATTTAGCAATCTATTTCGTATACGCCTCTAGCAGAGCCTTCGCTTAGAGGCTACTCTTTTCCTAACTCGTCGTCGTCCGAGTAGGACTCCTGTTCCTCTTGTTAGGGCGCTGCAGTAGCTACCCTTGCAGTGGTCGGCCGTCTCCTAGGTCTCTCTACTAGCAAAAGCCCGCAATTCCGTACAGTATAGCCTATCTTGCTACACCTGTAGCAGCTCCCTTCTGCTCGCCTCTTGTTAATAGTAGCTATGTCTACCTATTGCGCCTTTTTGGTAGCGGCCCTTGGCTGTACAGTGACGGCTGCCGCTACCCTCGTTGTTATTAGTTCCTAGTCTATAGCGTCCGTCTGCCGCTAGAGGGGCTGTCGCATCTTATAAGCGCGGCTTATCCGTCCGAGCCTGCGCTGCTAGTTGTTGACTATCCTAAGGAGATCGCAGAATTCCTCGTACGTAGCTAGTCGCATTACGCCTACTAGTCCCGTTATAATCTCCTTAGAGAGGCCTACCTCTAAAGAGGTAATTTTTATCCTGTCCTCCTATTGGAGACCTCCTGCCTCTGCTAGAGTCTAGTCGTATTCTGCGAGGAATTCCTATATAGTCTTGCGTCCTTGTTTTATCGTGTTGACCTGTAGGAGTGCTCAGCTCTTGCAGTCTGGGTCCTTATAGCTCTTGTTAAGAGCTGCCGGGAGCATCGTCGTTATAGCTATTGCCGGGTTAGCAATAGCAGTCTTGTAGTACGGCAGAATCTGTGCTGCCGCCCTGCCCTTTAACCTCCTAAAGAGGTAAACTACCTTATCTAGCTCGGTTGGGTATGCTCCTAAATTAACTAGAAGCTTAGAGCGTATCTGGGCAGCCTAGGAGGGGTACTTAGCCGGAGCCTCGCTATCGTACGTAGTAACGTCAGAGAGCTTGCTCTTAGGGGTCGGGGTGTAGGCTATCGTGTTCGTCGTCGTCGTCGTAGGGGTCGGATCGCGATTAGACGCCCTAAGCTGTTGTAGTTCCTGTTTCCGTTAGGAAATTATCGTAGCCTAGTGGCTTACTTGCTACTCGAGCTAGGCCTTGTGTGCCAACAGCTCCTCGTACGCGCAGTGTATCTGTCCCTGCATGGCCGTAGGTTCTATAGAGATGTCGCCGTCTATCTTTGTTATATTACTGCAGTTACCGACAGTAAGATTAGTTCCTAATATAAGGGCTAAAGAATCTTGGTTTAGAAACTTAAGGCTAGGTATCTATATAAAGGAACTAATAGGCAGTTCCTTCGTCGTCTGCTGCTGCACAATTTGTACCTACGAAGCTAAGCTAGCAATTTCCCTCTATACAGGGATGCAAGGTTTATACTCTGTACAGAGGATTAGGAGTTCTCCCTCTATACAGTAGTGCAGAGTTTTCCCTCCGTTTAGAGGGGCGGCAATTCCCCTCTATGCAGGGCTATAGGGTTCTTCCTCTGTATAGGAGTGGGGTCCTGTCGGTAATTCTGTACAGAGGGTAGGGTCGTGCTAGCGCCGCTAAGTCGCAGTCCTTAGGGCGACGGCTGGCTTAGGTCGGGTCCAGGACCTAGGCTGGGCGGCGCCCCCTAACTTAGGAGTAGGGTCGTATCGGTGACTCTGTATAGAGGGTAGGGTCGTGCTTGCACTGCTAAGTTGCAGTCCTTAGGGCGACGGCTAGCTTAGGTCCAGGACCTAGGCTGGACGGCGCTCCCTAACACCTACAGTCTAGCCCTACGACTGTATAAGGCAGTTAACTAGGGCATTGCTAGCATCCTACCTAGATTAGCTATCTCCTACTAGATAATATCGTAGACATATATAGACTATATAAGGTTTATCTAGACAGCGACCGTCTATTTACTGTTTAGGAGAACCTCTAGTCGTAGGGATTGCCTAATAGTATATATGCGACCGTTAACTAGAGGAGATACTATACCTATATCTAGCAATGCTAGGCTACCTATCTTTGCTAAGTATATATTCAAAGTGCTTTAAGGCACTAAAGTATACAGAGGGGGAGATAGGGTGTTTAATCCCTGCTAACAGGCTTAAAGATATAGCAGCTTTAAGGAGGGGAAGGGGGGTATTGTTAGGGGACGCCGTCCTGCCAGGTCTCGGACCTTGACCGGCCGTCGTCCTAAGGAGTACGATCTAGCTGCGCTAGCAAGACCTAGCTAGACTAAGCCCTAACCTAGCCTAGCCGAGTTAGCACCCCCTCCCCCTGCACCCTATATAGAGGGAAATCTCTGTACCCCTGTATAGAGGGAAATCTCTGCACCCTATACAGAGGGAAATTGCTAGCTTGCTTTGTAGGTACAAAATGTACAGTAGCGGACGACTGTTAGGGGGCGCCGTCCAGCTAGGTCCTAGACCTAAGCCAGCTGTCGTCCTAAGGATTGCGACTTAGCAGCACTAGTACGACCCCTTACCCTGTACAGAGAGAGAACCCTACAACCCTACATAGAGGGAAATTGCTGCCCCTTTGTACAGAGGGAAAACTCTGTACCCCTATACAGAGGGAAAACTCTGTACCCCTATACAGAGGGAAATCCCTGACCCTCTGTATAGAGTAAAAACCTTACACCCCTATATAGAGGGAAATTGTTAGCTTAGCTTCGTAGGGACAAATTGTACAGTAGCGGACGACAAAAGAACTGCCTATTAGTTCCTTATATAGATACCTAGCTTTAAGTTTCTAAACTAAGATTCTTAAACCTATTAGATTAGGAACTGACCTTACTGTCGGTAACTACAGTAATATAACGAAGATAGACAGCGATATCCCTATAGAACCTACAGCTATACAGGATTAGATACACCGCATATATATAGAGCTGCTAGTACGCAAGACCTAGCTCGAACAGCAAGTAGGCCACTAGGCCGCAATAATTTCCTAGCAGGAACAGGAGCTCCGACAGCTTAGGGCGTCCGATTGCGATCCGACCCCTATGCCGACAAACACGACGGCCTATACTACGGTTACAAAGAGCAAACTCCCTAACGTTACTACCTATAATAGTAAGGCATCGGCCGAGTACCCCTCCTAGGCTGCCCAGATACGCTCTAAGCTTCTAGTCAACTTAGGAGCATACCTAACTAAGCTAGACAAGGTAGTGTATCTTTTTAGGAGATTAAAGGGCAAGGTAGCAGTACGAATTCTGCTATACTACGAAACGGCTATTGCTAACCTGGCAATAGCAACTACAACGATGCTCTAGGTAGCTCTAGACAGGAGCTATAAGGACCCAGACTGCGAAAGCCGAGCCCTCGTACAGGTTAACACGATAAAGCAAGGACGCAAGACTATACGAGAGTTCCTCGCAGAGTACGACCAGACCCTAGCAGAGGCAGGAGGACTCCAATAGGAGGACAGGGTAAAAATTACTACCTTAGAAGTAGGCCTCTCTAAGGAGACTATAACAGGACTAGTAGGCGTAATGCAGCCGGCCTCGTACGAGGCGTTCTGTAATCTCCTTAGGATAAATAACGACTAATAGCGTAGGCTCGGACAGATAACCCGTGCCTACGAGATGCGACAGCTGTTAGGGGACGCCGCCCTGCCAGGTCCTATACCTGAGCTGGCCGTCGTCCTAAGGATTGCGACTTAGTAGCGCCAGCACGACCCTACCCTCTGTACAGAGTTACCAATACGACTCCACCCCTGTACAGGAGAACAACCTAAAGTTCAGGAATCGGATTTGGGTCCTAGCAGACAAGAAGCTCCGTACGAGCTTAATCTAACAGGCGTATAACTTAATAGCAACCGGACATCTAGGGCGCGAGGAGACGTACAGTATTATTACTAGGGACTACTACTAGCTAGCAATAGCAAGAAATATCTGTAGGTTCGTACAGAACTGTAATGTCTACAGACAGACGAAGCCCTAGTATAAAGTGAAACACGGCCTGTTGAAACCCCTACCGATACCGGACCGGCCCTAGCAAGACCTAACTGTAGACTTTATTATAGACCTCCCTAAGAGCAACAGACAGCAGAACATTATAGTAGTTACGGACAAGCTAACAAGGAGGGTAATACTAGAGGGAATAGACTCTATTACGGCCAAGGACACTGTCTAGGGATTTATAAGGACGACGTTTAGCAAGCACAGATACCCTAGGTTCATTGTATCTAACTGGGGTATGCAGTTTATAAGCTAGCTCTAGGCAAGGGTCTGTTAATTGTTAAATGTAGAACGTCGCCTATTAACTATATAGCACCTGCAGACGGACGGCGCTACGGAGAGGGTTAACTCGACATTGGAAGCGTACCTCCGAGCGTACGTTAACTACGACTAGACGAATTGGAACTGCCTCCTCCCTATAGCGGAGCTGGCTATTAACAGCTGTATAGCTAATGCTACAAGACTGTCCCCCTTCTTTATAACCTACAGATACGACTACTCCCTACTCCTACCGACCCTAAGCGGCGCTACCTTACGCCCTGTACGCTCCCTAATCTAGTAGGGGGAAGCTATCGTACAGACGATTACGAATACTTACTAATAGGCGAAAGCGAGCCTTGCTATAGCCTAACAGAGGGCGGAAGAGCAGGCTAACAAGGGATAACAGGCTGCACCAAGGTACGAGGCAGGGGACGAGATATAGCTAAACTAACGCAATATCTATATAGACCGGCTAAGCAAGAAACTAGACTAGAAGAACCGAAAGTTTACAGTAGTTAGGCTAGTAGGGGCACACGCTGTACGACTTAATACTCCCCTAGGGATTTATCTAGTCTTCTATGTAGACCTCGTCCGGCCAGTATATATAGACCCCCTTCTACACTAGAAGACGGACGACGCACGGCCCCTAGCGATTACTACTAAAGACTAAAAGGAGTACGAAGTAGAAGAAATCCTTAAGAGCTAAAGTAAGTAGAAGAGGACGGAATACCTAGTTAAATAGACAGGTTGGGCAGAGCCTATAAAGGAGCCGTACGAGGCTCTCTAGGACATATAGGCACTAGACAAATAGGAGGAGAGACACCCCAGTAAACGGTCGCAGTAACACTGTACTATACGGGGTAGGACAGATAGCAGCTGCAAGACAGGGCAGCTGCAAGTAATATTAGGCGACTGCAGCCCGGACCGGGTAGCTATAAGAGACGTTAGGCAGCTACAGACAGGACTAGGCAGCTATACGTTACTAATTCTATTTATATAGAAACATAGAGATAGTCTCTAACTGTATATAGACTCCTAAGGCCTTAATAAGGTTACTAAGAGAGATGTATATCTACTGCTACTAATCGATAAGACTATACAGCGAGTAGCTAAAGCTAAGTAGTTTAGCAAGCTAGAAATTCCCTAGGCGTTCTACTAACTAAGGAATAAGGAAGGATACGCAGAAGATCTTACTACATTCGCTATATATATAGGCAATTTTAGGTAGTTAGTAATATCTTTTAGACTTCCTAATACACTAGCATTATAGTAGCATTTTATAAATTATACCTTTATAGACATGCTAGAACAGTTCGTATCTATCTACTTAGACGACATTCTTATCTATACTAATAGAACGAGAGAGCAGTATATAGACTATATCAAGAGAGTACTAACTAGGCTGCGTAAGATTAGATTAAATGCAGATACGAAGAAGAGTAAATTCTTTTTAAGCTAAAGTTAAATATCTTAGCCTTATTGTTAGAAGAGAAGGAATTTGGATAGACTCCTTAAATATTACTACTATAGCAGAATAGAAGCAACCGAGGTCTAGAAACACTATACAAATTGGAGCTTTTCTTAGATTCTAAAGCTACTATTAGCAATTTATTAAGGACTTTAGTAAGATAGCAAGACTCCTAAACGAGGCATTAAAGAAGGAGGCTGCTAGCCTATAGAATAAGAAGTGTATAGAGGCTTTTAATTAGCTGAAAGAAGTAGTAGCCTTAGCGCTAGTACTAGCGTACTTGTAACTAGAAAAGACAATCTATCTAGAGATATATACATCTAATATAGTAATTATAGGGATCCTTTCTTAATATAGTAACAACGAAACCCTCTATCCAGTAGCTTTCTTTAGTAAGTCTATAAACAAGGCTAAGTAGAACTACACTATCTAAAATAAAGAACTATTAGCTATAATCTAGGCTTTCGAGAAGTAGAAGCTAGAGCTTATAGCTAGAAAGAGTACAGTCTAGGTCCTTACAGACTATTAGTTACTAACCTACTTTATAAAGATATAGAAGCTATTGTATCGCCAAGCTTAGTAGACTATCTACTTATCTAAATTCGACTTTAAGATTACCTATTAACCTAGAGCTTAAAATAGAAAAGCTAATATACTAATAAGAAGAGAAGGAAAGACTAGTTAAGCAAAAGAAGATCTAAATATATTCTATAAAATCCTAACTAAACAGATAGTAGATACTAAGATATTAAAAGAAGTGGGGATCTATATAATAGAGCTACTAACTAAAGAAGAGGCGCTCTATAAGAAAGTAGAGCAGCTTAATTAGCAGTAGAAACTTAGCAAAAACAGCTTAGAGAAGCTAATAGTTCTAGAAAAACTAATTATAGAAGTTGTCTAGCTAGTCTATAGTTCTAAGGATATTAGCTATACTAGCTTAAAGAAGACAATGGAAGCTATAAGGACAGTCTACTAGTTTCTATAGATCTTTAAGTAGATCTACTAGTTTATTACTAATTGTCTTATATACTAAGTCGCAAAGCTACGTTATAGTCTTCTAGCTAGTCTACTAAAGCTACTTCTAATCCCTAAGAAGCTATAGTAGTACATTATAATAGACTTTAATCTAGGCATACAGATATAATTTTATACAGCCTTTTTAATAACTATATCTCGAACTAAGGAGGGAAAGGAATCTATATAGTAGTAGACGAGCCCTTTTTAGAGGAGGTAGCGTGCTAAGGCCCGGCTTAGTCTAGAAGGGCCGAGCCAAAATTCTAAGGGTCTACCCTATTACTTAGTCCTACCCCTTTCTGCTACTACAACAGACTTCGTAACTAGTCTACTAGATTGTAATAGATATAATACTACCCTTAACATAGTAGACTATTTAAGTAAGGACTGCTACTTTATTACCTACTTAGCAAATAATAAAGGAACTACTATAGAAGAAACAGCAAGAATACTAATTTAGTATATATAGAAGCACTATAGCCTACTAGACACTATTACTACAGATAGGGGTCCTTAGTTTACTACTAATATATAGAAGGCTATAAACTAAGTTCTAAGTATTTGCAGAAAGCTTAGTATAGCTACTTACTCTTAGACTAACAGCTAGTCTAAGGTAGCTAACTATAAGATAGAAAAATATCTACAAATCTTCTATAGCTATTATGAAGTAGAGTAGGTTAAGATATTGTTAATAGCCGAATTCTACGCTAATTTAGTATAGTCTAAGGCTACCTTGCTAGCGCTGTTCGAGATAACTTATAGATATCTTCTAAGAAGAAGTTTCTAGCTACTAAATAAACCTAGCTCTTTAGAACCCTCTACTACTACCTTGTTAAAGAGAGTCGCTACTATAGCAGCAGAAGTGCTTAGATATTAGATAGAAGAAGCGATCTAGGTAGCGAAGAAGGCAATAGAATTAGCTAAGAAGAAGATAGTAACTCGAGCTAATAGAAAGCAGTTACTGATAGAATTTAAAGAAGGCTAAAAGATATAGCTTAATATATATAACCTTAGGCTAAAAGGAAACGCTAAGCTTAACTCCTACTACGTAGGTCTATTTATAATAGTATAAAAGAGATCGCTAGTAACTTATTAACTCTGGCTACCAAAATTGTTCTAGCTCTATAATATCTTTTATTTAAATCTAGTAAGTCTAGATTCTAAAGATAGCCTTCTAGAATAGGAGTTCGCTAAATTCCTACTAATTAAGATAGATAGTAGGAAAGAAGAATAGGAGGTAGAAGATATAGTAGATATAAGAAATATAAGAGGATCTATTAAAGTAAGGATCTTATAGAAGGGATAGCTAGAAGACTATAAGTAGTATCTAGTTAAGAATCTCTAAATTTTAGTAGAGCTACTAAAGGATTTCTATATCTAGAACCTAAAGAAGCTAAAGCCTAAGTAGCTATAAAGTTAATAGCTCTAGAAGAAGAAGATAAACTATATCTACTCTCTTAGTATAGAAGCTAATAAAAACAATTATAGCAATCGCTTAGCTAGAGTCCTTAGCTCTACTACTACTACTAACTAGCTTTACTAGCTAGATAGTAGCAGTAAGGCTAAAGACAGCACTACGACTAGTATGCTTAGTTAGAGTCTTTGCTCTCTGTTACTACTATCTACTAGCCTAGCTAGAAGGATAATAATAGCGAAGAATAAAGCTAAAGCTACTAAGGTAGCTTTGAAGTAGCACTTAAGGCCTTCATAGAGAAGAAAAACAAGAAGAGATAGTATACTATAGATAGATCTATATTGATCCGGGCACGCAGATATGATTCAATACGGCCTTTTTGATGACTATATCTCGAACTGAGGAGGGAAAGGAATCTACGTAGTGGCGGTGGTGGGCTTTGATGGAGGGTGGTGCCAAGGCCCGGCTCGGTCCAGGAGGGCCGAGCCGAAATCCAGGGTCCACCCCATCAATCTGTCCCACCTCTTTCTACCGCCGCAACACTACCCCCCTCCCTCACCAGCGGTCGCCCTCGACCGCTTAGTCACCCCATCCATCCGAAAACCTTTCACCATTCCCCCCCTTTTTTTTTTTTTTTTTTTTTGATTCGTCGTCTCTTCCTCGAAAATCCCCTCCGACGGTGATGTTACCTCTTCCTTCTTCCATCGCTTCTTGAATCTCTTTCGTTATCAACATCTGAAGTCTTCACTTGGTCGTTTATGTGATCGGTGCGCCTGATCTGTGCTATCTGATCTGAGTCGTAGGTTATCTGAGCTGCGGCGTAGTTGGTCTGTGCTCCGGCGCGGAGGTCTATATAGATCTTTCCGCGGCGTCGTTTTTCTTCTTCTTCTTCTTTTCCACCAGATCCTCCACGCCGTCGCCGACCGACTGCCTAGAGCTATCAATTCCATTACGATCGCCTTTATCGGCTTCCGCGCCGGTGGAGCGGACGTGGCTTTCTTCTCTCTTCCGGAATTGTCGACATCAGAGCCACGCCGGTTTTGGCTTCTTCGGGTTCCGCGCGTAAAAGTCTCTTAGCAGCTCCGCCGAATTCCGGAGATTCTCGATCGGATACCACTTATAATCTTCCGGCTACCCCTTCTACGAGACCCTCGCTTTGATGGACCCCCTCGTCTTCTTTACGTCTATTACGTCTTCTACCTCCCACTCTTCTTCTTCACCGTCCATCTTAACTAGTGGGGGTTCGGCGAACCCCTGTTCCGGAAGGCCGTCCTTAGGGTCCAGGCTTAGCAGATCGGAATGGAAGACATCGTAGATCCGGAACGATTTCGGCAGCTGGAGCCGATAGGTCACCGGCGACCTCTTTTCTATTATCTTGAACGGACCTACGTAGCGTAGGTTAAGCTTCGCGTTTCCTTTTAGCCTCAGGTTTCGCGTGTTAAGCCATACCTTTTGGCCTTCCTCGAATTCTATTGGGGACCTTTTTCTATTAGCCCGAGTTACTATCTTCTTCTGAGCTAATTCCATCGCTTCTTTCGCTACTTTGATCGCTTCTTCCATCTGAGATCGTAGCGCTTCTGCCGCCGCGGCGGCGACTCTCTTCGACGACGTAGCAGTGGTAGATGGTTCCGCAGAGCTGGGTTCGTTCGGTAGCTAAAAGCTTATCCTCGGAAGATAGCCATGCGTTATCTCGAACAGCGCCAGCGAGGTGGCCTTAGACGGTGCCGAGTTAGCGCAGAACTCGGCTATCGGCAATACCTTAACCCATTCTTCTTGATAGTGGCCGCAGAAGGTTCGCAGATATCGCTCTATCTCGCGATTGGCCACTTCTGATTGACCGTCAGTCTGCGGGTAAGCAGCTGTGCTGAGCTTTCCACTAATTCCGAGAGCTCGGTTAATAGCTCTCTATACGTCGGCGGTAAATTAAGGACCCCTATCCGTAGTGATAGTGTCCGGCAGGCTATAGTGCTTCTACACGTGTTAAATCAACATTCGTGCAGTCTCTTCCGCAGTGGTTCCTTCGTCTCTTGCTCGGCAGGGGATGAAGTGCCGTTCTTTGCTCAATCGGTCTACTACGTTCAGTGTAGCGTCGTATCCATCGGATTCCGGCAGGCCGGTTACGAAGTCCATCGTAATGTGCTGCTACGGCTTCTCAGGGATCGGCAGTGGCTTTAATAAGCCTGCCGGAAGGCCGTAACGTGGCTTCGCGGCTCTGCACACGTAGCAATTGGCGATAAATCGGTGGATCCGTTCGTAGATCCGCGGAAACCAGTAGATCGTCCTTACGGCTTCTATCGTCTTCTTCGAGCCTGCGTAACCAATGTCCTTCGAGTTATAGACCAATTGGATGACCTCTGTAACCAGTTCTTCCGGAACTATTAGCTTCCCTGAACCGGTTCTGCCGAGTTTCTGTTGCTGGTTAAGCTGCTCCACCTTTTCGTAGAGGGTCTTTTCTTTAATCGGCGGCTCTATTAGTTCCGGTTCGGTCTGCGGTTCCGCCGCGCAGATCCCCGCTTCCTTTAACACCTCGGCGTCCACTATCCGTTCGGTTAACACCTTCTGAAACATGTTCGGATCTTCCTTCGCGCGGCTCGTCTTCCCTTCCCTTCTCGTCAGCGCGTTAGCCTTTCTATTTTGAGCCCCTAGTCGATAGGTGATCTTGAAATCGAACCCTAATAAGTAGGCGGCCCACCGAGCTTAGCGACGTAAGAGCTTCTGCGTCTTTATAAAGTAGGTCAGCGACTGGTGGTCCGTAAGGACCTGGACCGTGCTCTTTCTAGCTATAAGCTCCGGTTTCTACTCCTCGAAAGCCTGAATAATCGCCAGCAGCTCCTTATTGTAGATGGCGTAGTTCCGCTTAGCTTCCGTTATGGACTTGCTAAAGAAAGCCACTAGATGGAGGGTCTCGTCGTCGCTATATTAAGAAAGGACTCCGGCCGTCACTGTGTCGGAAGCGTCTGTTTCCACGTAGATCGTCTTTTCCGGCCGGAAGTGTGCCAGAACAGGCGCCGAGGCCACTGCTTCTTTCAGCTGTACGAAAGCTTCCGTGCACTTCTCGTTCTATATGCCGGCGGCCTCTTTCTTTAACGCTTCGTTCAGAGGTCTGGCTATCTTGCTGAAGTCTTGAATAAACTGTCGATAGTAGCTGCAGAAGCCGAGAAACGCTCTGATTTGCGTAGTGTTTCCGGATTTCGGCTGCTTCCATTCCGCTACAGCGGCGACCTTTAAGGGGTCTATCCGAATTCCATCTCTTCCGACGATAAGGCCGAGATATTTGACCTCGGTCTGATAGAACTCGCTCTTCTTCGTGTCCGCGTTCAATCCGACCTCGCAGAGCCTGATCAGCACCTTCTTGATGTGGTCTGTATGCTGTTCTCTCGTTCCTTCGGTGTAGATAAGGATGTCGTCCAAGTAGATAGACACGAACCGTTCCAACATGTCTATAAAGGTGTGGTTTATAAAGCGTTGCTATACTGCCGGCGCATTGGTAAGTCCGAACGGCATCACCAGCTACTTAAAATTGCCTATACGCGTGGCAAACGTCGTAAGATCTTCTGTTTGTCCTTCTTCGTTCCGCAATCGATGGAATGCTTAGCGGATGTCCAGCTTGCTGAACCACTTAGCCTTTGCCACGCGCTAGATGGTCTCGTCGATCAGCGGCAGCGGGTATACGTCTCTCTTGGTAACCTCGTTAAGGCCTCGATAATCTACGCAGAGTCGCAGACCACCCCCTAGTTTCCTTACGAAAAGAATCGGTAACGCATATTCGGCCGAACTCGGCGTAATAAACTTCTTCACTAGGTTTTCGCGAACAAACACCTCTACTTAGTCCAGTTCGGCCGGTAACAGTCGTCTTAGGGGCTCGGTTCTTGGCAGCGTAGCTCCCTCTTTCAGTCGGATCTTGTTGTTATATTCCGGTCGATAGAGCGGCAGGAGGTTGGAGTCGGCTTTTAAGAACACGTTAGCGTAACCGTAGAGCTCTTTTGGCAACACCTCCAGTAGGTCCGCTTCTTCTTCCGCCATCATCTTCTAGTGGTCTTCGATGTCTTTTATTAAGATAGCGTAAATCTCGTTGTCCGGCGACTTCGCGAGGGTCGTTATAGCTTCTGAACTTATCATTCCGACGGTAACCGGGGGTTCGGAACGATCGGACGGAGCCTCTCTCGCGGACTCCGTAGCTTTCGGCTTAGCGGCGACGGTAGCGACCTTTCCGATGGTCCCTGCTCCGCTACCCGGGGTTTTGAACCTGATCGTTCCTTTATCTACGTCAACGATGGCTTTCTGGTTCTTTATCCATTTCTGCCCTATAATGATGTCAAACCTTCCGATATCCATAATCCGGAACGTCGCTTCCGTAGTTCGACCAGCTAGCGTAGTCCTTAATGGCACGTAGTGCGTAACGCTTTCCGTGTCTTGTCCGTTATATGCCGAAATTCGCGTCGGCGACGCTAGTTCCACTGGATAACCGTATCTATTCGTCAGCTTTCGGACCAGTCGGTGGTGGATCGCTGCGCCGATAAGAGCTCCGGTGTCGATAAAAGCTTTCAGCTAAAGCAGTTTGCTCGATCCGTCCAGGGGGTAGACAGTAATTAGAAGGATAATAGCTGTTTCCGTGTTCACTTCCACCGCTGCTAAGAGCGGATCGCTGCAGCTGTTAATACTTTCTCCTCGTGGCGATTCGCTTCGATTCGGTGCCCTATTGTCAATGCTGGATAGGGGGCCTATCCGTCCAGCTGGTCTTTTCCTATAATTCTCAGCTGCACGCCGCCGTCTACGCTGTTAGCATCGTTCGGAGCCGGCTCGATGGCTTGAATTGTCTTTCTCGGCGGCTGCGGCTAAGGCTGCTTCATAACACGATACTCCTGCTTCTGCTTATCCAATGCCTAGCAGCTCGTAGCGATGTGGCCAGGCTTTCCGCACGCGAAACAGGTAGGGACAAACGACGGTCGCGGCACGTAAGGCGGCTGGGGGCTGCGTCGGAAGGGCGCAGGGGCTCTGGTTGTCCGCATCAGCGACGGCGACGGCGACGGCTTCCGAACCGATTCTCGTGATTTCGCGTAAGCGCTTAAGTTTCTTGCAGTGACTCTCGCTTGGTGCACGAAGCTCTTAAGGCCCTCGTCTTCCACAGACGCTATAGCGGCGGCGAGCTCAGGACTCAGCTTCTGCCTTAGTAGGTGCAGCTGCTTATGTTCTGCTACTCTCGCTCTAATAGCGTATTTCCTGAACAGTCCGTAGAACTCTTCGAATGTCTGACGGTTCTGGTTGATCTTATCCAGCTGCTCGCGGGCCGTCTTCTTCCGGAAGGGGTCTCCGAAACGCTGGTCCAGCGCCTTAATAGCTTCGTCGGCGGTTACTTCTTCCAGGTCCGCCACTAACGAGAACGCTTCGCCTTCCAGTTACGCCTCTAAATAGGCCAACCTGTCTTCTTCGCTGCTTGATGCGTGATCGCGGCTCATCTTATTCTTGATCTTCTTCTTGAACGCCTCCTACGCTTTAGAGTCTCCGCTACTGAAAACCGGTGGATCCGGTAGTGACGTTATTAACGTGCTACCTTAACTGTAGGCCGCCGGCGAGGTGGTTTCCACTTGGGTTTCTCGCCGCGGTGGCGGCGACGATCTCGCTGCTTCTATATCAGCCAGTTGATCCTTTAGCGCCTTTAGCTGCGCCATTCGATTCGCCGCTTGGTGTTCCAACACTTCGACGATAGTGTCTACCGATTCCTTCTCGGCCCTTACCGTCTCTACTTCCTCTCTTAGCTGTCTGTTTTCTTCCAGTTGATCCGGGGTGGTGTGCCCGGGTCACTGCTATGCCTTGCCAAGGTTTATAATCTGGTACACATTGATCAAGTCACTTCCGAGTCACTTGATCAGTCCCTTTTGGCTCAAGTGTACCGCGCCGCATCACTTAACTCGGAAGTAACTGCTGAAACTGTACGTAAAAGGCCTGGGTTCAATTCCCAGGGGGCGCATCTTTCAACGCCGAGTGGAAGCAGCGTTGACGTATGTCCGTTTGTCTACCACTCCGTACAAATGAGGCAGACCCGGTAAAGGTCCAGCTGGCTGTGTGCAGACCTGCCGGGGGGGGGGTTGATTGCGCACGATTCACAGGGGGGCTGTGCATAAGGTGCGTGGCCTGTAAGCAAGCGCAGCTTACGAGGTCGTAAGCCTGTAGCGCAGGGGGTGGTGATCCGGGGTGGTGTGCCCGGGTCACTGCTATGCCTTGCCAAGGTTTATAATCTGGTACACATTGATCAAGTCACTTCCGAGTCACTTGATCAGTCCCTTTTGGCTCAAGTGTACCGCGCCGCATCACCAGTGTCCTGTAGAACAGCGTCTCGATAAGGTCTATACTATCGTAGACCTTCCCTATTCCATTCTCGTTTACATAGTTCTCCAGTTCCTCGATCGTGCAGTCGTGGATCTTCTTGTATTCCTTTATTCGTTCCTTAATCTCTGCGGTCTCTTCCGCCGTAAAACCTCTAATAACGACCTTATCTTTAACTACGCTGGAGCGTCTGCTCGCTCTGTCAGTCTTTCTCTTTCCTCGGCGGCCTGTTACGCCGCTGTCTACCGCTGAGAAGCCTTCCATCTTCTTACGGTGCCTTGGTGGTTGTTGGTGTGTTGTTGGGTGCGCGTGCGTTATTCGGGTTTCCGGATGGTTTAACGGGCCCTTTCGCGCAGCGCGGGGTGTAGTGTGGAGAGTGAGTTCGAGATATAATGATCCGGGCACGCAGATATGATTTAATACGGCCTTTTTGATAACTATATCTCGAACTGAGGAGGGAAAGGAATCTACGTAGTGGCGGTGGTGGGCTTTGATGGAGGGTGGTGCCAAGGCCCGGCTCGGTCCGGAAGGGCCGAGCCGAAATCCAGGGTCCACCCCATCAATCCGTCCTACCTCTTTCTACCGCCGCAACATATATAGACCTCTATAGCAGTATATAGGCTAGCTATACTATTGCTTAAATAGCTATTAGCTTAGATTAGATAGCTCTAATCTAATAGACGCTAAGTAAAGGACTTTAGATAGAGACGATATAAGAAAAGAAAGAAGATAACGAAGAAACAATATTCCTAAGGTAGAAGAAGCAATAAGGTAAAATTAGTCTTATAAAGGGCTTAAGAATCTTAGTTTAGAAACTTAAGGTTAGGTGTCTATATAAAGGAACTAATAGGCAGTTCCTTCGTCGTCTACTACTGTATAATTTGTACCTACGAAGCTAAGCTAGCAATTTCCCTCTATATAGGGATGCAAGGGTTATACTCTATATAGAGGATTAGGAGTTCTCCCTCTATATAGTAGTATAGAGTTTTCCCTCTATTTAGAGGGGCGGCAGAGCAATTTTTGACGTAGGTAAAGGCACACTCGGATTCAGAAAACCAATTAGCGGCTCCGCCGCCGTTAAATCAGTTACCGAACCGGTCACAGTCGCCAACGTTAAACCGAACGTTACGACTATCGAAGTGGCTCCGAAGGATCGGCCCGAACCTTAAGGCACGATTAGAATAATAAGTTCAGAAGCTTTAACGACCCTCGCGAGGTCGTTGGACAACGAGATTTATGCTATCTTAATAAAGGATATCGAAGACTATCGGAAGATAATAGCGGAAGAAGAAGCAGACCTACTAGAGGTATTGCCGCAGGAGCTCCACGATTACGCTAACGTTTTCTTAAGAGCCGACTCTAACCTCTTGCCACTCTATCGACCGGAATACGACAACAAGGTCCGGCTAAAAGAAGGAGCTGCGCTGCCGAGAACCGAGCCCCTAAGACGCTTATCTCTGGCCGAGCTGGACTAGGTAGAAGTGTTTGTTCGAGAGAATCTGGCGAAGAAGTTTATTACGCCAAGCTCTGCGGAATATACGTTACCGATTCTTTTTGTGCGGAATCCCGGAGGTGGCCTCTGCCTATGCGTGGACTACCGAGGCCTCAATAAGGTTACTAAGAGAGATGTGTATCCACTGCCTCTGATCGATAAGACTATACAACGAGTAGCTAAGGCTAAGTAGTTTAGCAAGCTGGATATTCGCCAAGCGTTCTATCGATTAAGGAATAAGGAAGGGCAGACGGAAGATCTTACGACATTCGCTACGCGCATAGGCAATTTTAAGTAGCTGGTAATGCCCTTCGGACTTACTAACGCGCTAGCAGTGTAACAACGTTGTATAAATTACAGCTTTATAGACATGCTAGAGCGATTCGTATATATTTACCTGGACGACATCCTTATTTACACAGATAGAACGAGAGAACAGCACACAGACTATATCGAAAAGGTGCTGACTAGGCTCCGCGAGGTCGGATTGAACGCAGACACGAAGAAGAGCGAGTTCTATTAAACCGAGGTCAAGTATCTCGGTCTTATCGTCGGAAGAGATAGAATTCGTATAGACCCCTTAAAGGTCGCTGCTGTCGCGGGATAGAAGCAGCCGAAATCCGGAAACACTACACAGATTAGAGCGTTTCTCGGATTCTGCAGCTACTATCGAAGGTTTGTTAAGGACTTCAGCAGGATAGCAGGACCCCTAAACGAGGCGTTAAAGAAGGAGGCCGCCGGCCTATAGAATAAGAAGTGCACGGAAGCCTTTAACTAGCTAAAAGAAGCAGTGGCCTCGGCGCCGGTTCTGGCACACTTCCGGCCGGAAAAGACAATCTACGTAGAAACGGACGCTTCCTATACAGTGACAGCCGGAGTCCTTTCTCAATACGCCGACGACGGCGAGACCCTCTATCCGGTGGCCTTCTTTAGCAAATCTATAACTAAGGCCGAGCAGAACTACGCGATCTATAATAAAGAACTGCTAGCTATTATTCAGGCCTTCGAAGAGTGGAAACCGGAGCTTATAGCTAGACAGAGCACGATCCAGGTCCTTACGGACCACCAGTCGCTAACCTACTTTATAAAGACGCAGAAGCTCTTACGACGTTAGGCACAGTAGGCTGCCTACTTATCCAGGTTTGACTTCAAGATTACTTATCGACCTAGAGCTTAAAACGGAAAGGCTGACGCACTGACGAGGAGGGAAGGAAAGACCAGCCGCGCGAAAGAAGATCCGAACATGTTCTAGAAGATGTTGACCGAGCGGATAATAGACGCAGAGTTGTTGAAAGAGGTAGGGGTCTACGCAATAGAACCGACCAATAAGGAAGAAACTCTCTACAAGAAAGTAGAGCAGCTTAACCAGCAACAGAAGCTCGGCAAAACTGGTTCTGGAAAGCTAATATTTCCGGAAGAACTAATTACAGAGGTTATCCAGCTAGTCCATAGCTCCGTAGATGTTGGCTACGCAGGCGCGAAGAAGACGATGCAAGCAGTAAGGACGACCTACTAATTTCCGAGAATATTCGAGCGAATCCACCGATTTATCGCTAACTGCTACGTATGCCGAACGGCGAAGCTGCGTTACGGCCTTCCGGCAGGCTTACTAAAGCTACTGCCGATCCCCGAGAAACTATAGCAGCACATTACAATAGACTTCGTAACCGGCCTGCCGAATTCAGATAGATACGATGCCACCCTTAACATAGTAGATAGGCTAAGCAAAGAGTGCTACTTTATCCCCTGCCGAGCGAGAGACGAGGGAACTACAGCGGAAAAGACCGCGCGGATGTTGATTCGACACGTATAGAAGCACTATAGCCTGCCGGACACTATTACTACGGATAGGGGTCCTCAATTTACCGCCGACGTATAGAAAGCTATTAACTAAGCTCTCGGAATTCGTAGAAAGCTTAGCACGGCCGCTTACCCACAGACCGACAGTTAGTCTAAAGTAGCTAACTGCGAGATAGAGCGATATCTGCGAACCTTCTGCAGCCATTATTAAGAAAAATAGGTTGAGGTGTTGCCAATAGCCGAGTTCTGCGCCAACTTGGCACTGTCTAAGGCCACCTCGCTGGCGCCGTTCGAAATAACGCATAGCTATCTTCTGAGGATAAGTTTTCAGCCGCCGAACGAACCCAGCTCCGCGGAACTATCCGCCGCTACATCGTTAAAGAGAGTCGCCGCCGCCGCAGCCGAGGCACTTAAGGCACAGATGGAAGAAGCAGTCAGGGTAGCGAAAAAGGCGATGGAATCGACTTAGAAGAAGATAGTGGCTCGAGCTAATAAGAAGAGGTTACTGCTAGAATTTAAGGAAGGCCAAAAGGTATAGCTTAACACGCGGAACCTAAGGCTAAAAGGCAACGCGAAGCTCAACCCGCGCTACGTAGGTCCATTTACGGTAATAGAAAAAAGGTCGCCAGTAACCTATTGGCTCCAGCTACCGAAGTCGTTTAGGATCTACGATGTTTTTTATTCGGATCTGTTAAGCCTGGACCCTAAGGACGGCCTTCCGGAACAGGGGTTCGCCGAACCCCCACCAATCGAGATAGACGGTAAGGAAGAAGAGTAGGAGGTAGAAGACGTAATGGAAGTAAAGAAGGTAAGGGGGTCTATCAAAGCGAAGATCTCGTAGAAAGGATAGCTAGAAGACTATAAATAGTATCCGATCGAGAACCTACAGAACTCGGCGGAGCTACTAGAAGAGTTCTACACCCGGAATCTGGAAAAGCCAAAGCCGGAGTGGCTCTAACATCGACGATTCGGTAAAAGATAAAGAAAACCGCGTCTGCTCTATCGGCGCAGAAGCCAATAGACACGTTCGCTGGTCGCTTCGCTAGAGTCTTCGGATCGGCCACTACCTATCTTAGCATCGGCAGGAAGCTCGCCGACGCCGTAAATCGGCGCCGACGCCGCCAGTACTGCGATGTGTAAGGGCCTTAGTAGAGGAAGAAAAAGAAGAAGATAGCGAGCCGCAGGTAGATCTATATAGACCTACGCGATGGCGTACGGACCGGTCACACCGCAGCTCTAGTAACCGCTGGCTACGATCAGATAGAGCAGATCAGATAGACGCTAAGTAAAGACTTTAGATCGTAACGATGTAAATCAAAAAAAAAAAAGAAAAAAAGACAGGAGGAACGGATAAGTAAGCGGTCGAGGGCGACTGCTAATAAGGGAGGGGGGTAGTGTTGCGGCAGTGGAAAGGGGTGGGACGGAGTAATAGGGTGGACCCTCGGAATTTTGGCTTAGCCCTTCTAGACTGGGCCGGGCCTTAGCACGCTACTCCCCCCCCAAAGGTCTTGTCCACTACTACATAGATTCATTTCCCTCCTTAGTTCGAGATATAGTTATTAAAAAGGCTATATTGAATTATATCTACGTGCCCGGATTACCTAGAGCCAGCCCTATGCCCCCTGCCCCAACTCCTCCTAGCCCTTACTTAGCCTATACTGCCTCCTAGGCTTCTGGGCTAGGGTGTGTGCCTTATGCAAGTGGAAGGATAGCTCCCTCTACTGCCTCTACCGCTGTCCAGCAGAGGCACATAGGGGTTAGGGGGTGCCTCTGCTTCCTAGGGTTGGCCCTAGTAGGGGTGGGGGCCCTGCTAGGCAGGAGGTAATTAAGATCTTAGATAAGGAGTCGGTTGCTCTGGTCCCCTAGGGTAGGGGCCAGTAAGCTACCGCCCCCCCCCCCCCCCCCTAGGTAGTGTAAGACATTTCGGACAGTTCTGCTCCTAACTCTGATCTAGGCACGCAGATATAATTTCATACGGCCTTTTTAATAACTATATCTCGAACTAAGAAGGGAAAGGAATCCATGTAGTAGTAGACGAGACCTTTAGGGGGTGGCGTGCTAAGGCCCGGCTCGGTCTAGAAGGGCCGAGCCGAATTTCCGAGGGTCTACCCTATTACTTAGTCCCACCCCTTTCTACTGCCGCAACAACACCCCCCTCCCTTATTAGCGGTCGCCCTCGACCGCTTACTTATCCGTTCCTCCTGTCTTTTTTTCTTTTTTTTTTTTGATTTACATCGTTACTATCTAAAGTCTTTACTCGGCTTCTATCTGATCCGTTCCGTCTGATCGGAGCTGTCTAATCAGAGCCAGCGGTCACCAGAGGTGCGGCGTGACTGGTCCGTGCTCTGCCGTAGAGGTCTATATTCGTTTCTATCGGCTTCCGCGTTGATAGAGCAGACCTGGATATCCTTCTTCTTTATCGACTTTCGAGCTACACAGGCCTCGGCTTCCTCGGGTTTCGAACGTAAAATTCTCTTAGCACCTTTGCTGAATTCCGGAGGTTCTCGACCGGATACCATTTATAGTCTTCCGGCTATCCTTTCTATAAGATCCTCGCTTCGATAGATCCCCTTCGTCTTTTTATATCTATAACGTCTTCTACCTCCTATTCTTCTTCTTTACCGTCTACTTCGATCGACGGGGGTTTATCGAACCCCTGATCCGGAAGACTATCTTTAAGGTCTAGGCTTAGCGGATCCGAATAAAAGACATAGTAGATTCGGAACGATTTTGGCAGCTAGAGCCAGTAGGTTACCGGCGACCTTTTTTCTATTATCTTAAACAGACCTATGTAACCAGGGTTGAGCTTCGCGTTGCCTTTCAGCCTTAGGTTCTGCGTATTGAGCTATACCTTTTGGCCTTCCTCGAATTTCATTAGTAACCTCTTTCTGTTAGCTCGAGTTACTATCTTCTTCTAAGCTGATTCTATCGCTTCTTTCGCTACCTTGATCGCTTCTTCCATCTGAGATCGGAGCGCTTCTGCCGCCGCCGCGGCGATTCTCTTCGACGAGGTAGTAGTAGAAGGTTCTAAAGAGCTGGGTTCGTTTAGTAGTTGAAAGCTTATCCTTAGAAGATAGCCGTAGGTTATCTCGAACAGCGCCAGTAAGGTAGCTTCTGATCGTGCAGAATTGGCGCAGAATTCGGCTATCAGCAACACCTTAACCTATTCTGTTTGATAATGGCCGCAGAAAATTCTTAGATATTTCTCTATCTCTCGGTTAGTTTCTTTGACTGGCTGTCGGTCTAAGGATGAGCGGCTGTGCTAAGCTTTCTACGAATTCTAAGGGCCTGGTTGATGGCTTTCCATACGTCCGCGGTAAATTGAGGACCTCTATCCGTAGTGATAGTGTCCGGCAGCCTATAGTGCTTCTATACGTGCTGGATCAACATTCTCGCTGTTTCTTCTGCAGTAGTTCCTTTATCCTTAGCTCGACAGGGGATGAAATAGCGCTCTTTGCTTAGCCGATCTACTACATTGAGCGTAGCGTTATATCTATTGGAGTCTAGCAGGCCGGTTACGAAATCTATCGTAATATGTTGCTATAGTTTCTCGGGGATCGGAAGTGGCTTTAGCAGGCCGGCTAGAAGGCCGTAACGTGGCTTTGCTGCTCGGCACACGTAGCAGTTAGTAATGAACCGATGTATCCGCTCGAAGATTCGCGGAAACTAGTAGGTCGTCCTTATTGCTTCTATTATCTTCTTTAATCCTGCGTAACCAACATCCTTGGAGCTATAGACCAGCTAGATAACCTCTGTAATCAGTTCTTCCGGAAGGATCGGTTTCCCTAAGCCGGGTTTGCCGAGCTTCTGCTGCTGATTAAGCCGTTCCACTTTCTCGTGCAGCGTCTCTTCTTTTATCGGCGGCTCTATCGCACAGATCCCTACCTCTTTTAACACCTCGGCGTCTACTATTCGTTCTGTTAGCACCTTCTGAAATATGTTCGGATCTTCTTTCGCGCGGCTGGTCCTTCCTTCTCTTCTCGTCAATGCGTCTGCCTTTCCATTTTGAGCTCCAGGTCGATAAGTTATCTTGAAGTCAAACCTGGATAAGTAGGCTGCCTACTAGGCTTGGCGGCGTAATAGCTTCTGCGTCTTTATAAAGTAGGTCAACGACTGGTGGTCCGTAAGGACCTGTATCGTGCTCTGTCCAGCTATAAGCTCCGGTTTCCACTCTTCGAACGCCTGAATAATGGCTAGCAGTTCTTTATTATAAATAGCGTAGTTTCTCTTAGCATTATTTATGGACTTGCTGAAGAAAGCCACTAGATAGAGAGTCTCGTCGTTGTTAGGGTACTAAGAAAGGACCCCTGCTGTTACTGTGTTGGAAGCGTCTGTCTCTATGTAGATCGTCCTTTCCGGTCTGAAGTGCGCTAGCACTAGCGCTGAGGCCACTGCCTCCTTTAGTCAGTTGAAAGCTTCTGTACACTTCTTATTCTATAGGCCAGCGGCCTCCTTTTTCAACGCCTTATTCAGTAGGCTCGCTATCTTGCTAAAGTCTTTAATGAATCGTCGGTAGTAGCTGCAGAACCCGAGAAACGCTCTGATTTGCGTAGTGTTTCCGGATGTCGGTTGCTTCTATTCTGCGACGGCGGCCACTTTCGACGGGTCTATCCAAATTCCTTCTCTTCCTACGATAAGACCGAGATATTTGACTTTAGTCTGGTAGAACTCGCTCTTCTCTGTGTCCGCGTTCAATCCGACCTCGCGGAGTCTCTTTAACACCCTCTTAATGTAGTCCGTGTGTTGCTCTCTCGTTCCTTCGGTGTAGATTAGAATGTCGTCCAAGTAGATTGAAACGAACCGTTCTAGCATGTCTATAAAGATGTGGTTTATAAAGCGTTGCTACACTGCCGGCCCGTTGGTAAGCCCGAAAGGCATTACTAACTACTTGAAATTGCCTATGCGCGTAGCGAATGTTATACGGTCTTCCATTTGTCCTTCTTCGTTCCTTAATCGATGGAATGCTTAGCGAATATCCAGCTTGCTGAACCACTTAGCCTTAGCTACTCGTTGTATAGTCTTATCGATTAGAGGCAGCGGATACACATCTCTCTTAGTGACTTTATTAAGGCCTCGGTAGTCTACGCACAGTTGGAGACTACCTCCGGGTTTCCGCACGAAAAGAATTGGTAACGCATATTCTGCTAAGCTTGGCATAATGAACTTCTTCGCTAGATTCTCTCGAACAAACACTTCTACCTGGTCTAGCTCGGCTGGAGATAAGCGTCTTAGGGGCTCGGTTCTCGGCAGTGCGGCTCTATCTTTTAGCCGGATCTTGTTGTTATATTCCGGTCGGTGGAGCGGCAAGAGGTTGGAGTCAGCCTTTAAAAACACGTTAGTGTAACTATAGAGTTCTTTTGGTAACACCTCTAGTAGATCCACTTCTTCTTCTGCTATTATCTTCTGGTAGTCTTCGATATCCTTTATTAAGATAGCATAAATCTCGTTGTCCGACGACCTCGCGAGGGTCGTTAAAGCTTCTGAACTTATTATTCCGATCGTGCCTTAAGGTTCAGGCCGATCTTTTAGAGCCACTTCGATGGTCGTAACGTTCGGTTTAACGTTGGCGACTATAACTGGTTCGGTGACTAATTTGACAGCGGCGGAGCCGCTGATTAGTTTCCTGAATCTGAGTGTGCCTTTACCTACGTCAATAATTGCTCCCTAGTTCTTGATCTATTTCTGCCCTATAATAATGTCAAATCTTCCGATATCTATAATTCGGAACGTCGCTTCTGTAGTGCGACCTGCCAGGGTAGTCCTTAATAGCATATAATGCGTAACACTCTCTGTGTCCTGTCCGTTGTATGCCGAAATCCGTGTCGGCGACGCTAGCTCCACTCGGTAGCCGTATCCTTTTATCAGCTTTTGAACCAATCGATAGTGGATGGCCGCTCCGATAAGGGCCCCTGTATCGATAAAAGCTCTTAGCTAAAGTGATTTGCTCGATCTATTAAGGGGGTAGACAGTAATTAGAAAGATAATAGCTGTTTCTATGTTCACTTCTACTGCCGCTAAGAGCGGATCGCTGCAGCTGTTAATGCTTCCTTTCGTTAACGTAGTTCGTGTTGGTGCCCTGTTTTCTATGCTAGATAGGGGGCCTATCCATCCAGCTGGTCTTTTCCCAGTATTCGCAGTAGCACTCTACCGTCTACGCTGTCGGTGTCGTTCGGAGCCGGCTCCATAGCTTGTATAGTCTTTCTTAGAGGCTGCGGCTGCTTTCTAACACGATACTCCTGCTTCTGCTTGTCTAATGCTTGGTATCTCGTAGCGATGTAGCTAGGCTTTCTATACGCGTAACAGGTAGGGACGAACGACGAACGCGGTAGCTGATAAGATTGCTGATAAGGTGGCTGCTAAGGTACTCTCCGGAAAGGCGTAGGGGGTCGTATTGTCTGCGTTATTAATGGCTTCTGGTTTGATTCGCGTAATTTCGCGTAAGCGCTTAGGTTTCTCGCAGTAACTCTCGCTTGGTGCACGAAGCTCTTAAGGTCCTTATCTTCTACCGAGGCTATGGCTGCGGCCAGCTCAGGGTTCAGCTTTTGCTTTAGTAGGTAGAGCTGCTTATCTTCTGCTACTCGGGCCCTAATCGCATATTTCCTAAATAGTTCGTAGAACTCTTCGAACGTCTGCTAGTTCTGGTTGATCTTATCCAGCTGCTTACGGGCCGTCTTCTTCCGGAAGGGGTCTCCGAAGCGTTGATCCAGTGCTTTGATTGCTTCCTCGGCAGTTACCTCTTCTAGGTCCGCTACTAGTAAAAAAGCTTTACCTTCCAATCGCAATTCCAGGTACGCCAGTCTATCTCTAGGGCTGTTTCCGGCATAGTCTCGATCTATCTTGTTCTTTATCTTCTTCTTAAATGCTTCCTAATCCTTAGGATCTCTGCCTCTAAACGCCGGTAGATCCGGTAGTAACGTTATTAACGTGCCGGCTTAACTGTAGGCCGCCAGTAAGGCGGTCTCTGCTTTTTCTTCTCGATGCGGTAGCAGCGAAGTCGCTCTCTCCATCTTAGCTAGCTAAGCCTTTATAGCTTTTAATTGTGCTAGTCGGTTTGCTGCTTAGTTTTCCAGTATATCTATAATAGTCTCTGCCGATTCCTTCTTGGCTCTTACTGCTTTAATTTCCTCTCTTAACTGTCTCTTTTCTTCCAGGGTTCTGTAAAACAGCTTCTTAATAAGGTCTATGCTGTCGTAGACCTTTCCTACTCCGTTCTCGTTTACGTAATTCTTAAGTTCCTCGAGCGTACAGTCGTGGATTTTCTTGTATTCGCTTATTCGTTCCTTAATCTCTGCAGTCTCTTCTGCTGTAAAACCTCCGATAAAAAACTTATTATCGATGACACTGGAGCGCCTGCTCGCTCTGTTAGTCTTTTCTCTTCTGCTTCTGCTTCGGCCTGTAACGCTGCTCTCTACTGCTAAGAAGCTCTCTATAGCTTTCTTACAGTGCTGGGGTTGTTTGGCTTAGTGTGTTGGTGTGCGTGCGTTATTTGGGGGTCTAGATGATTCAACGGTCCCTTTCGTGCAGCGCAGTGGTAGTTGTTGCAGCGGTGAAAAGGGGTGGGACTGGATAATGGGGTGGACCCTGGATTTCGGCTCGGCCCGGACGGGCCGAGCCGGGCCTTGGCACACCACCCTCCATCAAAGCCTACCACCACTACTACATAGATTCCTTTCTCTCCTTAGTTCGAGATATAGTTATTAGAAAGGCCGTATTGAATCTTATCTGCGTGCCCGGATTATTATATCTCAAACTCACTCTCTACACCAACACCTGCGCTGCGCGAAAGGGCCTGTCGAACTATCCGGAAACCCGAATAACGTACGCGCACCAACACCAACATCAACAACAACCCCTAAGGAACCGCGAGAAGATAGAAGGCTTCTCGGCGGTAGAGAGCGGCGTTACAGGCTGTAGCAGAAAGAGAAAGACTGACAGACCGAGGGATAGGCGTACCAGCATTCTCGACGACGGAACGACCAACGAAGGCCTTACAGAAGAAGAGGTAGATAAAGCGAGAAAGGGCATAGAGGGCTACGCCGAACTGTATAGGCGCACGCTAGATAAGATAGGAGAATATCTTACAGAACACGGAGCTAAGAAGGTGTTTAACATCATTACCTTTATAGAAAAAAGGTTCTATAGGAACGTAGAAGAAAACAGACAGTTAAGGGAGGAAATAGAGACGGTAAGGGCCGAGAAGGAATTGGCAGAAACTATTATTAATGTGTTAGAGAACCAGGCGGCGAATAGGCTGGCGCAACTGAAGGCGCTAAAGGACCAACTAGCTGATATAGAAGCAGCGACGTCGCCGCCACTGCACCGAGAAGAACCAGCAGAGACCGCCTTACCGGCAGCCTATAGTCAAGGTAGCACCTCGATAACATTATTGCCGGACCTACCGGCGTTTAGAGGTAGAGACCCTAAAGACTAGGAGGCGTTTAAGAAGAAGATAAAGAATAAGATAGACTGCGACTACGCCGGAAACAGCACTAGAGACCGACTGGCGTACCTAGAATCGCGATTAGAAGGTAAAGCTTTTTCGCTAGTGGCGGACCTGGAAGAGGCGACCGCCGAAGAAGCGATTAAAGCGTTAGATCAACGCTTCGGAGATCCATTCCGAAAGAAGACAGCCCGTAAGCAGCTAGACAAGATCAACCAGAACCAGTAGACGTTCGAAAAGTTCTACGGCTTGTTTAGAAAATATGCAATTAGGGCCTAAGTGGCGGAAGATGAACAGCTCTACCTACTAAGACAGAAACTGAGCCCTAAGCTCGCTGCAGCTATAGCCTCGGTAGAAGATGAAGACCTTAAGAGCTTCGTGCACTAAGCGAGGGTCACTGCGAGAAACTTAAACGCTTACGCGAAAGCACGCGAATCGATTCAGAAGCAGTCGCTGTCGGCGCAGCCGACGCAGGCCCCTGCGCCCTTCCGACAACGCCCCTAGCAGCCATCGTATCAGTCACAGCGTTCGTCGTTCGTCCCCACCTGCTACGCGTATAGAAAACCTGGCCACATCGCTACGAGATGCCAAGCGTCGGATAAGCAGAAGCAGGAATATCGAGCAATGAAGCCGCCGCCGCCGAGAAAGGCTATACAAGCTATAGAGCCGGCTCCGAACGATACTGACAGCGTAGACGGTAGAGTGCCACTGCGAATCCTGGGAAAAGACTAGCTAGAAGGATAGGCCCCCTATCTAGCATAGACAACAGGGCATTAACGCGAGCTACGCCGACGAAAGAGAGCATTAATAGTTGCAGCGATCCGCTATCGGCCGCGGTGGAAGTGAACACGGAAACAGCTATTATCCTTCTAATCACTGTCCACCCCCTCGACAGATCGAGCAAACCACTTTACCTAAAAGCTTTTATCGACATAGGAGCTCTTATCGGCGCGGCGATCCACTACTGGTTGGTTCAGAAACTGATAAAGGGATACGGTTATCCAGTGGAATTGGCGTCGCCGACGAAGATTTCGGCATACAACGGACAAGACACGGAGAGTGTTACGCACTATGTGCCATTAAGGACCACCTTAGCTGGTCGCACTACGGAAGCGACGTTCCGAATTATGGATATCGGAAGGTTTAACATTATTATAGGGCAGAAATGGATAAAGAACCAGGGAGCGATTATTGACGTAGGAGAAGGCACACTCGGATTCAGAAAATCGACTAGCGGCTTAGCTGCTGTCAAATCAGTCACTGAATCGGTTATAGCGGCCGACGCTAAACCGAACGTTACGACGGTCGAAGCGACTCCGTCCGATCGTTCCGAACCCCCGGTCACCGTCGGAATAATGAGTTCAGAAGCTATAATAACTCTCGCGAAGTCGCCGGACAATGAGATTTACGCTATCTCTATAAAGGACATCGAAGACTACAGGAAGATAATAGCAGAAGAAGAAGTGGATCTACTGGAGGTGTTACTAGAAGAGCTCTATAGTTACACTAATGTCTTCTTAAAAGCAGACTCCAACCTCCTGCTACTCCACCAGCCGGAATACGACAACAAGATCAGGTTGAAAGAGGGAGCTACGCTGCCAAGAACCGAGCCCCTAAGACGACTGTCGCCGGCGGAACTGGATTAAGTAGAGGTGTTCGTTCGTAAGAATCTGGCGAAGAAGTTTATTACGCCGAGTTCTGCCGAATATACGTTACCGATTCTTTTCGTAAGGAAACCAGGGGGTGGTCTGCGACTCTACGTAGACTATCGAGGCCTTAACGAGGTCACTAAGAGAGACGTATACCCCCTGCCGCTGATAGATAAGACCATACAGCGCGTAGCAAAGGCTAGGTAGTTCAGCAAGCTGGACATCCGCTAGGCGTTCCATCGACTAAGGAACGAAGAAGGGCAGACAGAAGACCTTACGACATTCGCGACGCGTATAGGCAATTTTAAGTAGTTGGTAATGCCTTTCGGACTTACCAACGCGCCGGCGGTGTAGCAACGCTTTATAAACCACACCTTTATAGACATGTTGGAACGGTTCGTGTCTGTCTACCTGGACGACATCCCTATCTATATAGATAGAACGAGAGAACAACACACGGACTACATCGAGAAGGTGTTAACTAGGCTCTGCGAGGTCGGATTGAACGCGGACACGAAAAAGAGCGAGTTCTACCAAACCGAGGTCAAATATCTCGGCCTTATCGTTAGAAGAGATGGAATTCGGATGGACCCTTCAAAGGTCGCCGCCGTAGCGGAATGGAAGCAACCGAAATCCGGCAACACTACGCAGATCAGGGCGTTTCTCGGATTCTGCAGCTACTATCGACGGTTTATTAAGGACTTCAGCAAGATAGCGAGACCCCTGAACGAAGCGTTAAAGAAAGAGGCCGCCGGCCTATAGACTGAGAGGTGCATAGAAGCCTTTAACCGGCTGAAAGAAGCAGTGGCCTCGGCGCTGGTTTTAGCGTACTTCTGGCCGGAAAAGACGATCTACGTAGAAACGGACGCTTCCGATACAGTAACAGCAGGGGTCCTTTCTTAATACAGAGACGATGAGACCCTTTACCCAGTGGCCTTCTTCAGCAAGTCTATAACGGAAGCTAAGCGGAACTACGCCATCTACGATAAGGAGCTGCTGGCGATTATTCAGGCCTTTAAAGAGTGGAAACCGGAGCTTATAGCTAGACAGAGCACAGTCCAGGTCCTTACGGGCCACCAGTCGCTGACCTACTTTATAAAGACGCAGAAGCTCTTACGTCGCTAAGCACGGTAGGCTGCCTACTTATCTGGGTTCGACTTCAAGATTACCTATCGACCTAGAGCTCAAAACGGAAAAGCTAACGCGCTGACGCGAAGAGAAGGAAAGACTAGCCGCGCGAAAGAAGATCCGAACATGTTCCAGAAGGTGTTGACCGAGCGGGTAGTAGACGCAGAGGTGTTGAAAGAGGTAGGGGTCTGTGCGGTGGAGCCGGCCCCTAAAGAGGGGACGCTCTACAGAAAGGTAAAGCAGCTTAACCAGCAACAGAAACTCGGCAAAACCGGTTCAGGGAAGCTGATAGTTCCGGAAGAACTAATTACGGAGGTTATCCAACTGGTCCATAGCTCTATAGACGTTGGTTACGCCGGCTCAAAGAAGATAATAGAAGCTATAAAGACGGTCTACTGGTTTCCGCGGATCTACGAACGGATCCATCGATTTATCGCCAATTGCTACGTATGCAGGGCCACGAAGCTACGTTACGGCCTTCCAGCAGGCTTATTAAAGCTACTTCCGATCCCCGAGAAACTATAGCAGCATATTACGATGGACTTTGTAACCGGCCTGCCGGATTCCGATAGATACGACGCTACGCTAAACGTAGTGGACCGGTTAAGCAAAGAACGCCACTTTATCCCCTGTCGAGCGAGAGACGACGGAACCACTGCAGAAGAAACAGCGAGAATGCTAATTAAGCACGTATGGAAGCACTACGGGCTGCCGGACACTATCACTACAGATAGGGGTCCTTAATTCACCGCCGACGTATAGAAAGCTATTAACTAAGCTCTCGGAATTCATAGAAAGCTCAGCACTGCCGCTCACCCGCAGACCGACGGTCAGTCTGAAGTGGCTAGCCGCGAGATGGAGCGATATCTAAGAACCTTCTGCAGACATTATCAAGAAAAGTGGGTTGAGATGCTGCCAATAGCCGAATTCTGCGCGAACTTAGCACGGTTAGAAGCAACGTCGCTGGCGCCGTTCGAGATAACGCACGGCTATCTTCCGAGGATAAGCTTTCAGCCACTAAGCGACGCCGGCTCGCCGGAGCTTTCTACCACTACTACGTCGTTAAAGAGAGTCGCCGCCGCAGCGGCGGAAGCGCTCCGATCCTAGATGGAAGAAGCGATCAAAGTGGCGAAAGACGCGATAGAATCAGCTCAGAAGAAGATAGTGACTCGGGCTAATAAGAAGCGGTCACCGATAGAATTCGAAGAAGGCCAAAAGGTATAGCTCAACACGAAGAACCTAAGGCTGAAAGGCAACGCCAAGCTTAATCCGCGCTACGTAGGTCCGTTCAAGATAATAGAAAAGAGGTCGCCGGTAACTTATCGGCTCGAGCTGCCGAAGGCGTTCCGGATCTACGATGTTTTCCATTCCGATCTACTGAGCTTAGACCCTAAAGACGGCCTGCCGGAACAGGGGTTCGCTGAACCCCCGCTAATCGAGATAGATAATAAGGAAGAATAGGAGGTAGAAGACGTAATAGACATAAAGAAGATAAGGGGGTCTATCAAAGCAAGGATCTCGTAGAAGGGGTAGCCGGAAGATTATAAATAGTATCCGATCGAGAATCTCCAGAATTCGGCGGAGCTGCTAAGAGACTTTTACGCGCGGAATCCGAAGAAGCCGAAACCGGCGTAGCTCTAATGTCGACAATTCCGGAAGAAAGAAGAAAGCCACGTCCGCTCCATCGGCGCGGAAGCCGATAAAGGCGATCGTAATGGAATTGATAGCTCCAGGCACCGCCACGTCGGTCAGCGACTGTGTAGAGGGCGGAAGCTTTAGTGGAAGAGAAAAAGAGGAAGAAAAACGGCGCCGCGGAAAGATCTATATGGACCTCCGCGACGACGCACAGACCAGCTACGCCGCAGCTTAGATAACCTACGGATCAGATCAGATAGCACAGATCGGGGGCACCAATTACATAAACGCCAAGTGAAGGACTTCGGATATCGATAACGTAAGGGCTGAAAAAGCGATAATGAGACTTTGTTTTCGATAAAAGGCGGAAGAGGTAACGTCGACGGTAGAGAGGGGATTTTCGAGAAAAAGAAGACGAATCAAAAAAAAAAAAAAAAAAAAAAAAAAAAAAGAGAGACAAGAAGAAGAGAGATTTTCGGATAGGTGGGGTGACTAAGCAGTCGAGGGCGACCGCTAGTGAGGGGGGGGGGTAGTGTTGCAGCGGTAAAAAGGGGTGGGACTGGATAATAGGGTGGACCCTGGATTTCGGCTCGGCCCGGACGGGCCGAGCCGGGCCTTGGCACACTACCCTCTATCAAAGCCCACCACCACTACTACATAGATTCCTTTCTCTCCTTAGTTCGAGATATAGTCATCAAAAAGGCCGTATTGAATCTTATCTGCGTGCCTGGATCAGTAGTGTAGGGAGTGAGTTCAAGATATAATAATCTAGGCACGTAGATATAATTCAATACAGCCTTTTTGATAACTATCTCTCGAACTAAGGAGGGAAAGGAATCTATATAGTAGTGGACGAGACCTTTGGGGGGTGGCGTGCCAAGGCCCGGCTCGGTCCGGAAGGGCTGAGCCGAAATTCTAAGGGTCCACCCTATTACTTAGTCCTACCCCTTTCTACTGCTGCAACAAACTCTTCTTATTTTCACTTTCCTTCCTATCTGTTCCCTGGCTGTTTCTTTCTTCCAGTCCTTATCTCGTACAGTGTCGTACGATGTCGTGTTAGTAGGATCCTGTAGTGTCCTACATTGTAATTCTCGATTCTTTAACAGCCTAGGTTGCTAGCGGCTACCCTGTCCTTAGGGTAGATCGTGCCTCCTTCCGCCGTACGGCGCGGTGTTACTGTAACTGGGCAGGGGGATAGTTCTCTTCCAACCTGTCCAGCGCAGTTGTGTCCTGTAGAGCCTTGTACGGTTCCTACGTAGGCTCTGCCTATCCTCTCTATTTTACTAGGTACTCTACCTTCCCCTGCTTCCTTTAGCTCTTAAGGATCCCTTCTACTTTATACTCTCCTTAGCCCTCGGTTATAATTGCGGGTAGGCGCGCGTCGTCTGTCGTCTAGTGTAGCAGGGGGTCCGTGTTCGCCAGCTGTACGAGGTCTATGTAGAAGACTGGATAGATCCCTAGGGGAGTGTTTAGTCGTACAGCATATGTCCCTACTGGTCTAACTACTGTAAACTTCCTGTTCTTCTAGTCTAGTTTCTTGCTCGGCCGGTCTATACGGATGTGTCGCTAGTTTAGCTAGACCTTATCCCCTGCCTCGTACCTTAGTACAGCCTGTCGTCCTTTGTTAGCCTGCTCTTCTGTATTCTGTTAGGCTATAGCTAGGCTCGCCTTCGCCTATTGATAGGCGTTCGTAATCGTCTGTACGATGGCCTCTCCTTGCTGAATTAGGGATCGTACAGGACATAGGGTGTCACTACTTAGAGTCGGTAGGAGCGGGGAATAGTCGTATCTGTAGGTTATAAAGAAAGGGGACAGTCCTATAGTATTAGCCGTACGGCTGTTAATAGCCAGTTCTGCTATAGGGAGAAGTCGGTTCTAGTTCATCTAGTTATAGTCGACGTACGCACAGAGGTACGCTTCCAACGTCGAATTGACCCTCTCTGTCGCCCCGTCCGTCTGCAGGTGCTATACAGTTAATAGGCGACGTTCTATCTTTAGCAACTGGCAGACCCTTACCTATAGCTGGCTTGTAAACTGCGAGCCCTAGTCCGACACAATCGACTAAGGGAAACCGTGTTTGCTGAACGTCGTCCGGATAAATGCCTAGGCAGTGTCTTTAGCCGTAATAGAGTCTATTCCCTCTAGTATTACCCCCTTCGTTAACTTGTCCGTAACTACTATAATGTTCCGCCGTCCGTCGCTCTTAGGGAGGTCTGTAATAAAGTCTACCGTTAGGTCTTGCTAGGGCCGGTCCAGGATTGGTAGGGGTCTTAGCAACCTATGCTTTAGCTCGCGCTAGGGCTTCGTCTGTCTGTATATATCGCAGTTCTATACGAACCTGCAGATGTCCTTCGCTATTGCCGGCTAGTAGTAGTCCTAGGCGACAATGCTGTACGTTTCCTCGCGCCCTAGGTAACCGGTAGCTATAGAATTGTGCACCCGTTGTATTAAGCTCGTATAGAGCTTTTCGTCGGCCAGAACCCAAATCCGATTCCTCAACCTTAGGTTGTTCTCCTCGTCTACTGAGCACTCTGCTGCAGACACCTTAAGATAGAGCTCTGCTAGGAGCTTCCGCTGTCCTCCCTAGATCGCCGTACGGGCCCCTTAGTATACCTTGTCCTTCTCTACTGCCTCCTCCTATACTTGCAGTTGGGGTTCCTATAGGTGCGTCGCTGCTAGGCGGATAGTCTCCTCGCCTGGCTCCTCCTTAAACATCTGGAATGTTCGTAACTATAAGCGGTCGTCCTTGTATGTTGTTGGCATGTCCTAGTCCTGTCTAGATAGTGCATCGGCCCTGCTGTTGTCCTTACCCTTGCAGTACTGGAGTCTTATATTAAACTAGCTTAGGTACATTGCCTATCGTACGTGCCTCTTAGACAGCTTCCAGGGCTGCGTAAAGTACTCTAGGTTCTTGTAGTCCGTTAGGGCAAGGAACTCGGGCACTAAACAGAGTTCCCTATCCTATGCTTCGCAACACTGTACGACTGCTAGCCACTCCTTGTCGTAGATAGGGTAGTTGCACTTAGCTAGGGAGTTCTTCTTAGAGAAATACGCGCATAGGTGTAGGAGTCCGTCCGAGCCTACCTGTAACAGGATACCTCTAATACAGTACCCTAAGGAGTCGGTTTCCAGTATCGTTGTACGCTCTAGGTTAAAGGCGGCAAGCGTTGGTCCTGTAGTAAAGAGCTCCTTTAGCTTGTTAAAGCTGCTATCGCACTCGTCCGTCTATTTGAACTGCTTGTCCTTGTGTGTCAGTTTAATTAGGGGGCGTACGATCTCTAAGTAGCTCTGTATAAACTGGCAGTAGAAGTTGGCAAACCTAAGAAATTCCCGTACGCCCTTAACGTTCTTTGGCAGCTTCTATTGCTTAATAGCGTCAATCTTCTTCCTATCTATACTAATGCCTTTCCCTGCCTCGATAATAAAACCTAGGTATTTCGTACGCTAGACACTGAATTCGCATTTGTCGATGTCGAGGTACAAGCTAGCCTGCTGCAGTCGGTCTAGCATCTTCTTGACGTCCTATACGTAATCTGCTTAGGTGCCGTCCGTAAAAACTAGGGTGTTATCGAGGTATGCCGAGCAGATGTCGTCTAGTAACCCTTGCAAGGACTTGTTAATGTACCTTTAGAAGGTTGCCAGTGCGTTAGCAAGACTAAAGGGAGTAACAAGTTACTTAAAGAGACTATATCTCGTACGGAAGGCAGTTATCCATTTACAGCCTTCCTTAATCTGTACCTTATAGAAGGCTAAGACTACTTTGAGCTTAGTAAACTACTTTGCCTTGCTAATCTGTCCGAGAGTCTCCTTAATAAGGGGTAGGGGGTACCGGTCCTTCTTAGTGATCGCGTTAATGCCTCTATAGTCTACGCAGAAACGCAATCCGGCCTTTCCCTCCTTGTAGACAAACAGTACTAGGGCTCCTGCAGACGACGTACTTGCCTAAATAAAACCTTTGGCAAGCAGATTGTCCAGGGTCTTCCAGAGCACTAGGAGTTATCTAGAGGACATCCCGTACAGCGGTCTATACAGTACCTCTAGCAGACTCCTATCCGGACAGGGCTCTAGCTAGATGTTGTAGTTAATCCCTTCTCCTTAGTGTAGCGGCAGTTTTAAGGCCGACTTCGGCTTGAAAAGGTCCAGGTATCCCGCGTATTCCTTTAGGAGCCTTATACAGGGGTCCGTTACTTTCTTAGGTGCTAATACCTTCTTAATGTTCCCCCGTTGCTGTGTTGATTTCGGCCTTGGCATTGTCACTCTGCGGAGCCTTCCCTTGGTCTCGGAGCCTCTGCTTCGTCGCTGCTAGGTACAGCCGCCCTTATCCAACGTCTAGCTTGCCCCTCTAGCGCTCTAACTATAGCTTCCCTAGTATTAGGTTATACCCCAGCTTGTCCTGTACGACGTAGAGGTATAAGTCCCGCTTATAATGTCCCTGTACCTCTATCGACACTTTCACTATATAGGTAATGTCCGGTCCTTATCCAGTAATGCCCAACATACGTACAGGTACAGTGGGGGTAGTCTTAATCCTGTGTCTCTGTACGAAGTCTTTGCTAATTACTCTGTACACCAAACATCCTGTGTTAATTAATGTCTACGCCGTTGTGGACCCGTTCAACGTTGGCCGTACGATAAACGGCGTAGTCGTTATGTAGTTGCTCTTAAAAGATAGCTAAGTTGTGCTTTAATTTGGCAATCTATCTTATATACGCCTCTAGCAGAGCCTTCGCTTAGAGGCTACTCTTTTCCCGACTCGTTGTCGTCTAAGTAGGACTCCTAATCTTTTTATTAGGGCGCTGCAGTCGCTACCCTTGCAGTGGTCGGCCGTCCCCCAGGTCTCTCTGCTAGCAAAAGCCTGCAATTCTGTACAGTGTAGCCTATCTTGCTACACCGGTAACAGCTCCCTTCTGCTCGTCTCTTGTTAAGGGTAGCTATATCTACCTATTGTACTCTTTTGGTAGCGGCCCTTAGCTGTACGGCAATAGCTGCCGCTACCCTCGTCGTCGTTGGTTCCTAGTCTATAGCGTCCGCCTGCTGCTAGAGGGGTTGTCCTATCTCTTAGGTGCGGCTTATCCGTCCAGGCCTGCGCTGCTAGTCGTCGACTATCCTAAGGAGATCGCAGAATTCCTCGTACGTAGCTGGCCGCATTACGCCTACTAGCCCTGTTATAATCTCCTTAGAGAGGCCTACCTTTAAAGAGGTAATTTTTATCCTGTCCTCCTATTAGAGACCTCCTGCTTCTGCTAAAGTCTAGTTAAATTCCGCGAGGAATTCTCGTACAGTCTTGCGTCCTTGCTTTATCGTATTAACCTGTAGGAGTGCTCGGCTCTCGCGGTCTAGGTCCTTGTAGCTCTTGTCTAGAGCTGCCTAGAGCATCGTCGTCGTAGCTATTGCCGGGTTGGCAATAGCCGTCTTATAGTACGGCAGAATTCGTGCTGCCGCCCTGCCCTTTAACCTTCTAAAGAGGTAAACTACCTTGTCTAGCTCGGTCGGGAATGCTCTTAAGTCGACCAGAAGGTTAGAGCGTATCTGGGCAGCCTAGGAGGGGTACTCGGCCGGAGCCTTACTATCGTATATAGAGACGTCGGGGAGTTTGCTTTTAAGGGTCGGGGTGTAGGCTATCGTGTTCGTCGTCGTTATCGTAGGGGTCGGATCGTAGTTGGACGCCCTAAGCTGTCGTAGCTCCTGTTCCTGTTGGGAAATTATCGCAGCCTAGTAGTTTACTTGCTGCTCGAGCTGCCTCTTGTGTTCTAGCAGCTCCTCGTACGCGCGGTGCATATGTCCCTCTATAGCCGTAGTTTCTTTAGGGATGTCGCCGTCTATCTTTGTTTAATTACTGCAGTTACCGACAGTAAGATCAGTTCCTAATGTAAGGGGCTTAGGAATCTTGGTTCAGAAACTTAAGGCCGGATATCTACATAAAGGAACTAATAGGCAGTTCCTTCGTCGTCTGCTGCTGTACAATTTGTACCTACAAAGCCAAGCCAGCAATTTCCTTCTGTGTAGGGATGCAAGGTTTACCCTCTGTACAGGAGTAGGGTCCTGTCGGTGGTTCCGTACGGAGGGTAGGGTTATACTGGCGCTGCTAAGTCGCAGTCCTTAGGGCGACGGTTAGCTTAGGTCGGGTCCAGGACCTGGGCCGGGCGGCGCCCCCTAACACAGGAAGTAGAAAGAGGTAGAAGAAGGGGAATAAAGGAAGTTTTAGGGGATAGGACTATACAGACGACCGCTAGGTAAACGTATACTACCTTACCCTGTAGACGACAGCAGGCTAGGACATCTACCTAAGTGCTAAGCCCTGGACAGAGACCGAGGCACTAAGACAAGGCTTCCTAAGCAGGAACCGAGATAATCGGCCGGACAGCCTGCTGCTGCCAGACTGTACAGATAGGACGCAGAATGTACAGCTAGAGCAATAGACTAGGAGATAGACGGACGAGGGATAAAAGGCAGGTAAATAGACAGGTAAGGACAGGACAGCTTACCTATATACAGGATAAAAGATAGGTAAATAGACAGACTGCGACTATAGAAAATAGTAAACCAGACAGGACTAAGCGCCTCCTGCACCTTTATAACTGCTCGTAGGTCCTCCTCCGCCTTAGCTTCGGCATCCTTAAAGCAGCGACCGAAATTGGCCAGGATTAGGTAGAAGCGATCTAGCACTACCTGCTTTCCCTACTTACGGGCCCTCCTCTGCCTTAGCTTCGGGATCCTATTAGACAAGTCTAAGGTTATAGCAGCGTTAAGGAAGAGGGGAGACCTAGGACACAGGGTAACTGCATAACTGTAGGCTATAGGGGGTAACGGCAAACGAGGCAACTGCTACTAGAGGCCCTAGTAACAATAGGGAGGGCATCTAGCAGGCATTGCCAAATAGTAAGTGCCCGGACGACGGTCGACTTTACAGACAACCGGACGAGTATAGGCAAACACTTTTTGTAAAGGGAACGCTATAAGCAATCGTACGACACGACAACGTACAGGGACGAGACTACGAAGGGAGAGGGGGGTAATGTTAGAGGACGCTGCCCCGCTAGGTCCTATACCTAAACTAGCCGTCGTCCTAAGGATTGCAACTTAGCAGTACTAGCACGACCCTACCCTCTGTACAGAGTTACTAGTACGACCCTACCCCTGTACAAATAGAGAACCCTATAGCCCTATACAGAGGGAAATAGCCGCCCCTCTGTACGCAGGGAAAACTCTGTATCCCTTTATAGAGGGAAACTCCTAACCCTCTGTATAGAGCGAAATCCCTATACCCCTATATAGAGGGAAATTGCTGGCTTAGCTTTATAGGTACAAATTGTACAGCAGCGGACGACGAAGGAACTGCCTATCAGTTCCTTTTTATAGATACCTAGCTTTAAGTTTCTAAACCAAGATTCTTAAACCCTTACAACAGCCCCTCTATTAGCAGTAGGACGCTATAGACTAGGAACTAACAACGACAACGAGAGTAGCAGCAGCCGCTACTATACAGCTAAGGGCTGGCGCTAAGAGGGCGCTGTAGGTAGACGCAGCTACCCTAGACAAAAGACGAGCAGAAGGGAGCTGCTACTAGTATAGCTAAATAGGGTATACTGTACGGAATTGCAGGCTTTTGCTAGCAAAGAGACCTAGGGGACGGCCGGCCACTGCGAGGATAGCAACTACAGCGCCCTAACATAAGACCTAAGAGTTCCCCTTAGACGATAACGAGCCGGGAAAAGAGTAGCCTCTAAGCGAAGGCTTAGCTAGAGGCAATTGCTAAATTAAAGTACTACTTAGTTATCTTTTAAGAGTAACTACATAACGACTACGCCGTTTATCGTACGACCTACGCTAAACGGGACTGCCACTGTGCGGACGCTAATCAACATAGGGTGTTTAGTGTACAGAGTAATTAGCGAAGACTTCGTACAGAAACACTACAATAAGACGACCCCTACTGTACCTATACGTATACTAGGCATTACTGGACGAGGACTGGACATTACCTATATAGTAAAAGTAACAACAGAGTTGCAAGGACACTACGAGCAGGACTTATACCTCTACGTAGTATAGGACAAGTTGGAGTATAACCTAATATTAGGGAAACTATAGTTACAGCGCTAGCAGGGTAAGCTGGACGTCGGATAGGGACGCCTATACCTAGTAGCTACGAAGCAGAGGCTCCGAGACTAAGGGAGAATTCTATAGGGCGGCAATGCTAAAGCCGGGAGCAAGGCCAGCTTAAACGCTGAGATTAACACTGCGACTACAGACATTAAGAAGGCCTTAACGCCTAAGAAAGTAACGGATTCCTATACGAAGCTCCTACAGGAATACTTGGAATACCTAGACCTCTTCGAGCCGAAGTCGGCTTTAAAACTGCCCCTGTTCTAAGGAGATAGAATTGACTACGACATCCAGCTTAAGCCCCGTCTGGATAGAAGCCTGCCCGAAGTACTATACGGTCCACTGTATAGCATGTCATCTAGAGAACGCCTAATACTACGCGAGACACTGGACGACCTACTTACTAAAGGTTTTATTTGCGCAAGTACTTTATCCGTAGGGGCCCTAGTGTTGTTTGTCTATAAGGAAGGCTCGGCCGGCTTGCGTTTCTACATAGACTACAGAGGCATTAATGCAATTACTAAGAAGGACCGGTACCTCCTGCCCTTTATTAAGGAAACCTTCGGACGGATTAGCAAGGTTAAGTAGTTTACTAAGCTTAACGTAGTTTTGGCCTTCTACAAGATACATGTTAAGGAAGGCTGTAAGTAGATAACCGCTTTCTGTACGAGGTACGGACTTTTCGAATAGCTTGTTACTCCCTTTAGCCTTGCGAACGCACTAGCAACCTTCTAGAGGTATATTAACAGGTCCCTACAAGGGCTACTAGACGATATCTACTCTACGTACCTTAACGATATACTAGTGTTTACAGACGGGACCTACGAAGACTACGTACAGGATGTTAAGAAAGTGCTAGACCGCCCGAAACAAGCTAGACTGTACCTCGACATCGATGAATGTAAATTCGGCGTACAGCGTACAAAATATCTAGGATTTATTATTAAGGAAGGGAAGGACATTAGCATAGACAGGAAGAAGATAAATGCTATTAAGCAATAGAAACCCCCTACGAGTGTTAAGGGCGTACGAGAATTCCTTAGGTTTGCTAACTTCTACCGCCAGTTTATACTGAACTACTCGGAGATAGTACGCCCCCTAGTTAAGCTAACATACAAGGACAGACAGTTTGCCTAGATAGATAAATGCGACGAGAGTTTTACCAAGCTAAAGGAGCTCTTTACTACAAGACTAACGCTTGCCGCCTTTAACCTAGAGCGTACGACAATACTAGAAACCGACTCCTTAAGGTATTGCATAGGAGGTATCTTGTCGCAGGTAGGCTCGGACATGCTCCTGCACCTATACGCGTACTTCTCTAAGAAGAACTCCCTAGCCGAATGCAACTACCCTATCTACGACAAGGAATTGCTAGCAGTTGTACGGTATTGTAAAGCGTAGGATAGAGAACTCCGCTTAGTTCCTAAGTTCCTCGCCCTAACTAACTATAAGAATCTCGAGTACTTTACGCAGCTCCGGAAGCTTTCTAAGAGACACGTACGATAGGCGATGTAACTAAGCCGATTTAATTTAAGACTCTAGTATCGCAAGGGAAAGGACAACAGCAGGGCCGACGCACTATCCAGACGAGATTAAGATATACTAGCGACGTACGACGACGACCAGCTAAAATTACGAACATTCCAGATGTTTAAGGAGGAACTAGGCGAAGACGCTATCCGTCTAGCGGCGATATACATATAGGAACCCTAGCTATAGGCATAGGAAAAGGCAGTAGGAAAGGACGACGTTTACCGAAGTGCCTATATAGCGATTTAAGGAGGATAGCGGAAGCTCCCTACAGACCTCTACCTTAAGGTATTAGCAGCATAGTGCACAGTAGACGAGGAGAACAACCTAAAGTTCAGGAATTGGATTTAAGTCCTAGCGGACGAGAGGCTCTGTACGAGCTTAATATAACAGGCGTATAACTTAATAGCAACCAGGCACCTAGGGTGCAAGGAAACGTACAGCATCGTCGCTAGGGACTACTACTGGCCGGCGATAGCGAAAGACATCCGTAGGTTTGTACAGAACTGCGACGTCTACAGACAGACGAAGCCCTAGCGTAAACTGAAGCACAGCCTGTTAAAACCCCTGCCGATACTAGACCGCCTATAGCAGGACCTAACAGTGGACTTTATTACAGATCTGCTAGAGAGCGACGGGCAATATAATATTACAGTAGTTACGGACAAGCTAACGAGAGAAGTAATACTAAAGGGAATAGACTCTAATACAGCCGAGGATACTGCCTAGGCATTTATACAGACGACGTTCAGCAAGTACAGATTCCCTAGGTTAATCGTATCGGACTAGGGTACGCAGTTTACGAGCCAACTCTAGGCGAGGATCTGCTAGTTGTTAGGCGTAGAACGTCGACTATTGACTGCTTAGCACCTATAGATAGACGGCGCAACAGAAAGGGTCAATTCTACGCTAGAAGCGTACCTCTAAGCGTACGTTAACTACGACTAGACAAACTGGAACAACCTCCTCCCTATAGCGGAGCTAGCTATTAACAGCTGTACGGCTAACGCTACAGGACTGTCCCTCTTCTTTATAGTCTATAGATACGACTACTCCCTGCTCCTGCTAACCCTAAGCGGCGCTACCCTACGCCCTGTACGATCCCCAATTTAGCAGGGGGAAGCTATCGTACGGACGATTACAAATGCCTACTAATAGGCGAAAGCGAGTCTAGCTATAGCCTAACAGAATGCGGAAGAGCAGGCCAACAAGGGACAGCAAGCAGCACTAAGGTACAAGGCAGGGGATAAGGTATAGCTAAACTAGCGCAATATCTGTATAGACTAGCCAAACAAGAAACTAGACTAGAAGAACGGAAGTTTATAGTAGTCCGGCCAGTAGGGACATATACTGTACGACTTAACACTCCCCTAGGGATCTACCTAGTTTTCTATATAGACCTCATACAGCCAGCATATACAGACCCCCTCCTATATTAGATAACGGACGACGTACGCCTCCTAGCTGTTATTACTAAGGACTAGGAGGATTATAAGGTAGAAGAAATTCTTAAGAGCTAGAAGAGGCAGAAGAGGATAGAATACCTAGTTAAGTAGACAGGGTAGGCAGAACCTACATAGGAGCTGTATAAGGCCCTCTAGGACATATAAGTACTAGACAGGTAGGAAGAAGAACACTCTGTTAGCCGGTTACAGTAACACTATACTGTATAGGGTAGAGCAGTTAGCAGCTACAGAAGGCACTAGGCAGCTGCAGACAGGACCGGGCAGCTATAGAGGACATACGGAGGTTGCAAAGGAGGGGTAGGAATAGAGGGGAACTAGGGACGCCCCTCCCTAGAAATATAAAAGAGTAGACGACACTAGGGAACCTGCAAGAAGTACGGTACAGGTACAGGAAGTAGGAGAGGTAGAAGAATAGGAATAGAGATAGTTTAGTAGGAGGAGGATAGGACTGTACGAGAGGCTGTACAGACGACTGCTAGGTAAATGCCTACTACCTTACTGTTAGGGGCGCGCCGTCCGGCCCAGGCCCTAAGCCCGACCTAAGCCGAACGTCGCCCTAAGGACTGCGACTTAGCGGCGCCAGCACGACCCCACCCTCTGTACAGAACTACCGACAGGACCCCACTCCCGTACGGAGGGAGAACACTACGGTCCTACGCAATGGGGAGCTACCGCCCCTCTAAATAGGGGGGGGTAAACTATGCACCACTGTACAGAGGAGGTAACTCCCGACCCTCCGTACGAAGGGTAAACCTGGCACCCCTGCACAAAGGGGGAAATTGCTAGCTTGGCTTTGTAGGTACAAATCGTACGGCAGCAGACGACGAAGGAACTGCCTATCAGTTCCTTAATATAGATACCTAACCTTAAGTTTCTGAATCAAGATTCTTAAGCCCCTTACATTAGGAACTAATCTTACTGTCAGTAACCGCAGTAATAGAACAAAGATGGACAGCGACATCCCTATAGAACCTACGGCTATAGAGGGACATATGCACCGCGTATACGAGGAGCTGCTAGAAAGCAAGAGGCAGCTCGAACAATAAGTAAGCCACTAGGCTGCGATAATTTCCTAACAAGAACAGGAGCTACGACAGCTTAGGGCGTCCGATCGCGATCCGACCCCTACGACGACGACGAACACTATAACCTACACCCCGACCCCTAAGAGCAAACTCCCCGACGTCTCTACGTATAATAGTAAGGCTCCGGCCGAGTACCCCTCCTAGGCGGCTTAGATATGCTCTAAGCTCCTAGTAGACTTAGGAGCATACCCAACCGAGCTAGACAAGGTAGTCTACCTCTTTAGGAGGTTAAAGGGCAGGGCAGCAGTACGAATTCTGCCGTACTACGAGACGGCCATCGCGAACCCGGCGATAGCTACGACGACGATGCTCTAGGCAGCTCTGGACAAGAGCTACAAGGACCTGGACCGCGAGAGCCGAGCACTCCTACAGGTCAATACAATAAAACAAGGACGCAAGACTGTACGAGAATTCCTCGCGGAATTTGACCAGACTTTGGCAAAAGCAGGGGGTCTCTAATAGGAGGACAGGATAAAGATTACCTCTTTAGAGGTAGGCCTCTCTAAGGAGATTATAACAGGGCTGGTAGGTGTAATGCGGCCAGCTACGTATAAGGAATTCTGCGACCTTCTTAGGATAGTCGACGACTAGCAACGCAGGCTAGGACGGATAGGCTGTGCTTAGGAGATAAGACAACCCCCCTAGCGACAGATAGACGCTATAGACTAGGAACCGACGACGACGAGGGTAGCAGCAGCAGCTACTATACAGCCAAGGGCTGCTACTAAAAAGGCGCAATAGGTAGATACAGCTACCCTTAACAAGAGGCGAGCAGAAGGGAGCTGCTACTAGTATAGCAAGATAGGCTATACTGTACAGAATTGCGGGCTTCTGCTAGTAGAGAGATCCGGGGGACGGCCGACCACTACGAGGGTAGCAACTGCAGCGCCTTAACAAGAAGATTAGGTGTCCTACTCGGACGACGACGAGTTGGGAAAAGAGTAGCCTCTAAGCGAAGACTCTGCCAGAGGCAGGCGCGAGATAGACTGCTAAATCAAAGCGTTACTTAGCTATCTTTTGAGAGCAATCACATAACGACGACGCCGTTTATCGTACGGCCGACGTTAAACAGGTCCGCAACGGCGCAGACATTGATTAATACAGGATGTTTGGTGTATAGAGTAATTAGCGAGGACTTCGTACAGAGACATCGGATTAAGACGACCCCTACAGTACCTGTACGTATGCTGGGCATTACCGGGCGAGGACCGGACATTACCTATATAGTAAAAGTAACAATAGAGGTACAGGGACACTACGAGCGAGACTTATACCTCTATATTGTACAGGACAAGTTAGGGTATAACCTAATACTAGGAAAGCCTTAGATAGAGCGCTAGAGGGGCAAGCTAGATATCGGACAAGGACGGCTGTACCTAGCAGTAACAAAGCGGAGGATCCGGGACCAGGGGAGGTTCCTACAAGGTAGCAATACTAAGGCCGAAATTAATACAGCAACGGCGGACATCGAGAAGGTATTGGCACCTAAGGAGGTGACAAACCCCTATATAAAGCTCCTAAGAGAGTATATTAGGTACCTGGACCTCTTTAAACCAAAGTCGGCCTCGAAGCTGCCGCTATACCGAGGGGAAGGGATTGATTATAACATCCAGCTAGAACCCTGTCTAGATAGGGGCCTGCCGGAGGTACCGTACGGACCGCTATACGGAATGTCCTCTAGAGAACTCTTAGTACTGCGCAAGACGCTGGACGACCTGCTTGCCAAAGGGTTTATTCGGGCCAGTACGTCGTCCGCGGGAGCCCTAGTACTGTTTGTCTATAAGGAGGGGAAGGCTGGATTGCGTTTCTGCATAGACTATAGGGGCATTAACGCGATTACTAAGAAGGACCGGTACCCCCTACTCCTTATTAAGGAGACCCTCGGGCGGATCAGTAAGGCAAAGTAGTTCACTAAGCTTAACGTAGTCTCGGCCTTCTACAAGATACAGATTAAGGAAGGCTGTAAATAGATAACGGCCTTCCGTACGAGATACGGCCTTTTTGAGTAGCTTGTTACCCCCTTCGGCCTTGCCAATGCACCGGCAACCTTCCAAAGGTACATTAACAAGTCCCTATAAGGGTTACTAGACGACATCTGCTCGGCATACCTCGACGACACCCTGGTTTTTACGGACGGCACCTACGCAGATTACGTACGAGATGTTAAGAAGGTGCTGGACCGACTGCAGCAGGCAGGCTTGTACCTCGACATCGACAAATGCGAATTCGGCGTCCAATGTACGAAATACCTAGGTTTTATTATCGAGGCAGGGAAAGGCATCAGTATAGACAGGAAGAAGATTGATGCTATCAAGCAATAGAAGCTACCTACGAACGTTAAGGGCGTACAGGAATTTCTTGGGTTTGCCAACTTCTACCGCCAGTTTATACAGAGCTACTTAGAGATCGTACGCTCCCTAGTTAAACTAACGCACAAAGACAAGCAGTTTAAATAGACAGACGAATGTAATAGGAGCTTTAACAAGCTAAAGGAGCTCTTTACTACAGGACTAACGCTCGCCGCCTTCGACCCGGAGCATACGACAATACTGGAAACTAACTCCTTAGGGTACTGCATCGGGGGTATACTATTATAGGTAGGCTCGGACGGACTCCTACACCTATACGCGTATTTCTCTAAGAAGAACTCCCTAGCTAAGTGCAACTACCCTATCTACGACAAAGAGTTGCTGGCAGTCGTACAGTGTTACGAAGCCTAGGATAGAGAACTCCGCTCGGTGCCTAAGTTCCTCGCCCTAACGGACTACAAGAACCTAGAATACTTTACTTAACCCTAGAAGCTGTCCGAGAGGCACGTACGATAGGCAATGTACCTAAGCCGGTTTAACATAAGACTCTAGTACTGCAAGGGTAAGGATAACAGCAGGGCCGATGCACTGTCTAGACAGGACTAGGACATGCCAACGACGTACGAAGACGACCAGCTAAAGTTACGAACATTCCAGATGTTTAAGGGGGAGCCAGACGGGGAGACTATCCGCCTAGCGGCGACACACCTATAGGAACCCCAACTGCAAGTATAGGAAGAGGCAGTAGAAAAGGACGAGGTATACCGAGGGGCCCGTACAGCGATCTAGGGAGGTCAATAGAAGCTCCTAGCCGAGCTCTATCTTAAGGTGTCGACAGCCGAGTGTTCAGTAGATAAGGAGAACAACCTAAAGTTTAGGAATCGGATATAGGTCCCAGCGGACGAGAAGCTCTGTACGAGCTTAATATAACAGGCGCATAACTCTATAGCTACTAGGCACCCAGGGCGCGAGGAGACGTACAGCATTTTCGCCCGGGACTACTACTGGCCGGCGATAGCAAAGGACATTGGCAGGTTCGTATAGAACTGCGATATATACGGACGAACGAAGCCCTAGCGCGAGCTGAAGCATAGGCTGCTAAAGCCCCTACCGATACCGGACCGGCCCTGGCAAGATCTAACAGTAGACTTTATTACGGACCTCCCTAAGAGCGATAGACGGCGAAACATTATAGTAGTTACAGACAAGTTAACGAAGGGGGTAATACTAGAGGGAATAGACTCTATTACAGCTAAGGACACCGCCTAGGCCTTTATACGGACAACGTTCAGCAAGCACGGTTTCCCTAGGTCAATCGTATTAGACTGGGGGACACAGTTTACGAGCTAGCTCTAGGCAAGGATCTGCTAGTTGCTAAAGGTAGAACGTCGTCTATTAACCGCATAGCACCTACAAACAGACGGGGCGACAGAGAGGGTCAATTCAACTTTGGAAGCGTACCTCCGAGCATATATAGACTATAACTAGACGAACTAGAACCGACTCCTCCCTATAGCAGAGCTGGCTATCAACAGCCGTACGGCCAATGCTACAGGACTGTCCCCCTTCTTTACGACCTATAGATACGACTACTCCCCGCTCCTACTGACCTTAAGCGGTAACACCCTGCGCTCCGTACGATCCCTAATCTAGCAAGGAGAGGCTATCGTACAGACGATTACGAACGCCTACTAATAGGCAAAGGCGAGCCTAGCTATAGCCTAGCAGAATGCAGAAGAGCAGGCTAACAAGGGACGACAGGCTGCACCAAGGTACGAGGCAGGGGATCAGGTCTGGCTAAACCAGCGGAATATCCGTATAGACCGGCTAAGCAAGAAGCTAGATTGGAGGAACAGGAAGTTTACGGTAATCCGGCCGGTAGGGACATACGCTATACGACTAAACACCCCCCTAGGGATTTACCTAGTCTTTTACATAGACCTCGTACAACCAGCGAACACGGACCCCCTGCTGCACTAGACGACTGACGACGCGCGCCTACCTGCAATTATAACCGAGGGCTAGGAAGAGTATAAAGTAGAGAGGATCCTTAAGAGTCGAAGGAAGCAAGGGAAGACAGAGTACTTAGTAAAATAGAGAGGATAGGCAGAGCCTATATAGGAACCGTACGAGGCTCTGCAAGACACAACCGCACTAGACAGGTAGGAGGAGAATTATCCCCCTGCCCAGTTACAGTAATACTGCGCTATACGACGGAAGGAGGCACGATCTGCCCTAAGGATAGGGTAGCTACAGGCAGACTAGGGTTGTTAAAGGATCGAGCATTACGACGTAGGACACTACAGGGCCCTGCTAACACGACATCGTACGACACTATACGAAATAAAGGCTGGAAGAAAGGAACAGCTAAGGGACGAATAGGAGGGGAAGTAGAAACAGAAGGAGTTAAAAGAAAACCGTCCGAAATTCCTTATACTACCTAGGGGGGGGGGGGGTAGCTTACTGGCTACCCCCCCCTAGGGGGAACCAGAACTACCTACTTATTATCTGTAACCTCCACTACCTTAGGCCCGGCCGGGCCCCTGCCCCTACCAGAACTAGCCCTAGGAAGCGGAGGCACCCCCCTACCCCTACGTGCCTCCCCCGGACAGCGGAAGGGGCAGTAGAAGGAGCTATCCTTCTACTTGCACAAGGCACACACCCTAGCCTAGAAGTCTAGGAGGCGGTATAGGCTAAGTGTAGGCCGGGGGGAGTTAGGGCAGAGGGCACAGAGCTAGCCCCGGGTAGCGATAAGGAGGGCATTAACGTACGATAGCCAGGCCGTACCCACCCGCTCAGGTGTAACCCGGACAGAGTTACACTAGAAGGCGTAGAAGGGGAGCCCGGCCGCATCCTGCTGCTTGCAGGTGTAGCACCTAAGACGTCAGCCCAGACCGTACAGAAGACGGGATTCTGTACGAACTGGAAGAGTAGCTACTAGTTAAGTTAAGGGTCCTACTTCTAGAGGACGAAGTAGGGTAGGACCCCAGCTAGACGAGGGGAGGAGGCGGAGCCAGCAACTATAAGGGAGCTATCGGACAGGGCGGACGACATAGTAGTTAGTAGCTAGTAGTAGTAGTAATAGTAGATAGTAGATAGTGGACAGTAGTAAATAGACGGTAGACGGTAGACAGTGTAAGGGAAGGAAAAGAAGGGAGAAGGCTGGAGCCAACTGCCTGCTATAAGGGAAATAGCAAACAAGGCAGCTGCTACAAACAGGTAAAATAGCAAGAGGCAACCACGACCTAAGGGAAGTGGCGAGGGGCGACGACTTAGACGACCGGACGGAATAGGAAGCTGCAACCCGCTAAAGAAACAACAGGAGCTGGTTGATTTAGGCGCGACGCCGTACGGAAGAAACACTACGAGAAGGGAAGGGGGGGGGTATTGTTAGGGGCGCGCTGTCTGGCCTAGGCCCTGAACCCGACCTAAGCCGAACGTCGCCCTAAGGACTGCGACTTAGCAGCGCTAGCACGACCCTACCCTCTATACGGAACCACCGACAGGACCCTACTCCTATACGGAGGGAGAACACTACGGTCCTGCGCAAAGGGGAGCTACTGCCCCTCTAAATAGGGGGGGGTAAACTATGCACTACCGTACAGAGGAGGTAACTCCTAACCCTCTGTACAAAGGGTAAACCTAGCACCCCTGCACAAAGGGGGAAATTGCTAGCTTGGCTTTGTAGGTACAAATCGTACAGCAGCAGACGACGAAGGAACTGCCTATCAGTTCCTTTATGTAGATACCCAACCTTAAGTTTCTGAATTAAGATTCTTGAGCCCCTTACACTTACCCTATAGACGACGACAGGCTAGGACATCTACCTAAGTGCTAAACCCTAGACGGCGACCAAGGCACTAGGACAAAGCTTCCCTAAGCAGGAACCGAGATAATTAGCTAGACGGCCTGCCGCTACTAGACTATACAAGTTAGACGCAGAATGCACAGCTAGAGCAATAGGGCTAGGAGATAGAAGGACAAAGGCTAAAAGGCAGATAAATAGACAGGTAAGGACAGGACGGCTTACCTACATACAGCAGGAGCGCTACTAAGGCGTATATACGAGATTCCTACTACCAACCTATAGTCCTAACTGCGACTATAGAAAATGGTAAACCAGCAGGACCGAGCGCCTCCTGCATCTTTATAACCGCTTGCGGATCCTCCTCTACCTTAGCTTTAGGATCCTAATAGACAAGCCTAAAGTTGTAGTAGCGTTAAAGAAAGGGGGAGACCTAATACGTAGGGCAACTAGGGGCTACAGGAGGTAATAGCAAACAGGGTAGCTGCTACTAATAGCTTTAGTAGCCTATAAGACTAGAGCATCTAACAGGCATTGCTAGGTAGCAAGTATCCGGACGACGGACGACTTTATAGACGACTAGACAAGTACAGAAAAACACTATTTGCAGGAGGAACGCTAGGAGCTTAGGTCGTACGACGCGACGTCGTATAAGGGAAGTACTACGAGAAGGGAGGGGGGTATTGTTAGAGGGCGCCGTCCAGCTAGGTCCTGGACCTAAGCTAGCTGTTGCCCTAAGGATTGCGACTTAGCAGCGCTAGCACGACCCCTTACCCTATACAGAGGGAGAACCCTACAACTCTGTATAGAGGGAAATTGCCGCCCCTCTGTACAGAGGGAAAACTCTGCACCCCTATACAGAGGGAAACTCCTAACCCTCTATACAGAGTACAAACCTTATACTCCTGCATAGAGGGAAATTGCTAGCTTAGCTTTGTAGATACAAATTATACAGCAGCGGACGACGAAGGAACTGCCTATTAGTTCCTTTATATAGATACCTAGCTTTAAGTTTCTAAACTGCAATTCTTAAACCTGTTACAAGAACGAAGGAACTGTCTATTAGTTCCTTTATATAGATACCTAGCTTTAAGTTTCTAAACTGTTAGGGGACGCCGCCCAGCCCAGGTCCTAGACCTAAGCTAGCCGTCGCCCTAAGGACTGCGACTTAGCAGTGCTAGTACGACCCTACCCTCTGTACAGAGTTACCGATACGACCCCACTTCTGTGCAGAGGAGGAATGCTATAGCCCTGTATAGAAGGGAATTGCTGCCCCTCTAAATAGAGGGAAAACTCTGCACTACTATACATAATCCGGGCGCGCAGATATAATTTAATACAGCCTTTTTAATAACTATCTCTCGAACTAAGGAGGGAAGTAAATCCATATAGTGGTGGACGAGACCTTTAGGGGGGTGGCGTGCCAAGGCCTGGCTTAGTCCGGAAGGGCCGAGCCGAAATTCTAAGGGTCTACCCTATTACTCAGTCCTACCCCTTTCTGCCGCTGCAACACTACCCCCCTCCCTTATTAGCAGTCGCCCTCGACCGCTTACTTATCTGGTCCTCTCCTTTTTTTTTATATAGTTACTGTCTAACGGCTTTACTTAGCGTCTATCTAATCCGTTCTATCTGATTGGAGCCACTGGTTACCTAAGCTGCAGCGTAACCGGTCCGTGCACTATCGCGTAGGTCTATATAGATCTAGCTGCAGCTCGCTATCTTCTTCTTTTTCTTTCTCTACTAAAGACCTTACCTACCGCAGGGCTGGCAGCGTCGGCGCCGATTTACGGCGTCGGCGAGCTTCCTGCCGATGCGAAGATAGGTGGTAGCTAATACGAAGACTCCGGCAAACCGACCGTTACGATCGTTTTCTTTAGCTTCCGTGCCGATAGAGCAGACTTGGCCTTCTTTTTAGCCGTCGAGCTACTTAGACCTCGGCTTCTTTAGGTTCCAGGCGTAAAACTCTCTTAGCAGCTCCGCCGAATTCCTTAGGTTCTCGGCCGGATACTATTTATAGTCTTCCAGCTATCCTTTCTATAAGATCCTTGCTTCGATGGATCCCCTTCGTCTTCTTATATCTATAACATCTTCGACTTCCTATTCTTCTTCTTTACTGTCTATCTCTACTAGTAGGGGTTTAGTGAACCCCTAATCTGGAAGACTATCTTTAGGGTCTAGGCTTAGCAGATCCGAATAAAAGACATCGTAGATCTGGAACGATTTCGGCAGCTGGAGCTGGTAGGTTACCGGCGACCTCTTTTCTACTATCTTAAACGGGCCTACGTACTGAGGGTTGAGCTTCGCGTTGCCTTTCAGCCTTAGGTTCCGCGTGTTCAACTATACCTTTTGGCCTTCCTCGAATTCTATTAGTAACCTTTTTCTATTAGCTCGAGTTACTATCTTCTTCTAAGCTGATCTTATCGCTTCTTTCGCTACCTTAATCGCTTCTTCTATTTAAGACCAGAGCGCTTCTGCCGCCGCCGCGGCGATTCTCTTCGACAAAGTGGTAGTAGAGGGTTCTAAAGAGCTGGGTTCGTTTAGTAGTTAAAAGCTTATCCTCAGAAGATAGCTGTAGGCTATCTCGAACGGCGCCAGTAAGGTGGCCTCCGACCGTGCTAAATTGGCACAGAATGCGGCTATCGGCAACATCTTAATCCATTCTGCTTAATAATAACTGCAGAAGATCCGTAGATACTTTTCTATCTTACGGTTGGCTACTTCCGACTGTCTGTCGGTCTAAGGGTGAGCGGCCGTGCTGAGCTTTCTACAAATTCTAAGGGCTTGGTTAATGGCTTTCTATACATCGGCGGTGAATTGGGGGCCCCTATCCGTAGTAATAGTGTCCGGCAGCCTATAGTGCTTCTATAGGTGCTGGATTAACATTCTCGCCGTTTCTTCTGCAGTAGTTCCTTTATCCTTAGCTCGGCAGGGGATGAAATAGCGTTCCTTGCTTAGTCAATCTACTACATTAAGCGTGGCATTATATCTATCGGAATCCGGCAGGGCGTTTACGAAGTCTATCGTAATGTGCTGCTATAGTTTCTTAGGGATCGGAAGTGGCTTTAGCAGGCCGGCCGGAAGGCTGTAACGTGGCTTCGCTGCTCGGCACACGTAGCAGTTAGTAATAAACCGGTGTATCCGTTCGAAGATTCGCGGGAACTAGTAGGTTGTCCTTACTGCTTCTATTGTTTTCTTTAATCTTGCGTAGCCTACATCTGTAGAACTATAGACCAGCTAGATAACCTCTGTAATCAGTTCTTCCGGAACGATCAGCTTCCCTAAGCCTGTTTTGCTGAGCTTCTGCTGCTGGTTAAGCTTTTCTACTTTCTCGTGCAGCGTCTCTTCTTTAATCGGCGGCTCTATTATACAGATCCCTACCTCTTTTAACACCTCGGCGTCTACTATTCGTTCTGTTACCACCTTCTAAAACATGTTCGGATCTTCTTTCGCTCAGCTGGTCTTTCCTTCTCTTCTCGTTAGCGCATTAGCCTTTCCATTTTGAGCTCCAGGTTAATAGGTAATCTTAAAATCGAATCCGGATAGGTAGGCGGCCTACCGGGCCTGACGTCGTAATAGCTTCTGCGTCTTTATAAAGTAAGTCAGTGACTGGTAGTCCGTAAGGACCTGGATCGTGCTCTGTCTAGCTATAAGCTCCGGTTTCCACTCCTCGAAGGCCTGAATAATAGCTAGCAGTTCTTTGTTATAGATAGCGTAGTTCTGTTTAGCATTATTTATAGACTTGCTAAAGAAAGCTACCGGATAGAGAGTCACTTTATTATTAGCGTACTGCGAAAGGACCCCTGCTGTTACTGTGTCGGAAGCGTCCGTCTCTACATAGATTGTCTTTTCCGGCCGGAAGTGCGCTAGCACCGGCGCTGAGGCCACCGCTCCCTTTAGTCGGTTGAAAGCTTCTGTACACTTCTTATTCTATAGGCTAGTAGCCTCCTTCTTCAACGCCTTATTTCGTAGTCTCGCTATCTTACTGAAATCCTTAATAAACTGTCGATAGTAGCTGCAGAATCCAAGAAACGCTCTGATTTGCGTAGTGTTTTCGGATGTCGGTTGCTTCCATTCTGCGACGGCGGCCACTTTCGATAGGTCTATCCGAATTCCTTCTCTTCTGACGATAAGGCCGAGGTATTTGACTTCAGTCTGGTAGAACTCGCTCTTCTTCGTGTCCGCGTTCAATCCGACCTCGCGGAGTCTCTTTAACACTCTCTTAATGTAGTCTGTGTGTTGTTCTCTCGTTCCCTTAGTGTAGATAAGAATGTCGTCTAAGTAGATAGACACGAAACGTTCTAGCATGTCTATAAAAGTATAGTTTATAAAGCGTTGCTACATAGCTGGCGCGTTGGTAAGTCCGAAAGGCATTACCAGCTACTTGAAATTGCCTATGCGCGTGGCGAATGTCGTAAGGTCTTCCGTCTGTCCTTCTTCGGTCCTTAATTAATAGAACGCTTAGCGAATATCCAGCTTGCTGAACTACTTAGCCTTTGACACCCTCTGTATAGTCTTATTAATTAGAGGCAGCGGATACACATCTCTCTTAGTAACCTTATTAAGGCCTCGGTAGTCCACACACAGTCGGAGACTACCTCCGGGTTTCCGCACGAAAAGAATCGGTAACGCATATTCTGCAGAGCTTGGCGTAATGAACTTCTTCGCCAAGTTTTCTCTAACAAACACTTCTACCTAGTCCAGCTCGGCCGGCGATAAGCGTCCTAGGGGTTCGGTTCTTGGCAGCATAGCTCCTTCTTTTAACCTGATCTTGTTGTCGTATTCCGGTCGGTAGAGCGGCAAGAGGTTAGAGTCAGCCTTTAAGAACACGTTAGTGTAACTATAGAGTTCTCTTAGTAACACCTCCAATAGATCCACTTCTTGTTCCGCTATTATCCTCTGGTAGTCTTCGATGTCTTTTATTGAGATAGCGTAAATCTTGTTGTCTGGCGACCTCGCGAGGGTCGTTAGAGCTTCTGAACTTATTATTCCGATCGTGCCTTAAGGGTCGGGCCGATTCTTTAGAGCCACTTCGATGGTCGTAACATTCAGTTCCACTGCGACCCCGGTGACTGATTTGACGGCGGCGGAGCCGCTGTATAGTGTTCTAAATCCGAGTGTGCCTTTACCTACGTCAATAATTGCTCCCTGGTTCTTTATCTATTTCTGTCCTATAATTACGTCAAATCTTCCGATATCTATAATTCGGAACGTCGCTTCTGTAGTGCGGCCAGCCAGGGTGGTCTTCAATAGCATATAGTGTGTAACACTCTCAGTGTCTTGTCCGTTGTATACTGAAATCCGTGTCGGTAATGCCATCTCTACCAGATAGCTATATCCCTTTATTATCTTTTGAACTAATCGATAATGGATCGCCGCTCCAATAAGGGCCCCTGTATCGATAAAAGCTTTCAGCTAAAGTGGTTTGCTCAATCTATTGAGGGGGTAGACAGTAATTAGAAGGATAATAGCTGTTTCTGTGTTTACTTCCACCGCCGCTGAGAGCGGATCGCTGCAGCTGTTGATGCTTCCTTTCGTTAACGTAGTTCGTGTTGGTGTCCTGTTGTCTATGCTAGATAGGGGGCCTATCCGTCCAGCGGGTCTTTTCCTAGGATTCTTAGTAGCACTCTACCGTCTACACTGTCGGTGTCGTTCGGAGCCGGCTCTATAACTTGTGTAGTCTTTTTCGGCAGCTGCAGCTGCTTTATAACACGATACTCCTGCTTCTGTTGCGCCGTAGCTTGGCATCTCGTAGCGATGTAGCTAGGCTTTCTATACGTGTAGCAGGTAGGGACGAACGACGAACGCGGTAACTGGTAAGATAGCTGCGGAGGCGCTCTCTGGAAAGGTACAGGGGGTCGCGTCGTCTGCGTTATTAACGGCTTCTAGTTCGATTCGCGTAATTTCGCGTAAGCGCTTAGGTTTCTCGCAGTGACTCTCGCTTAGTGCACGAAGCTCTTAAGGTCCTTATCTTCTACCGACGCTATAGCTGCTGCTAGTTCAGGGTTTAGCTTCTGTCTTAGCAGGTGGAGCTGCTTATCTTCCGCCACTCGGGCCCTGATCGCATACTTCCTAAACAGTCCGTAGAACTCTTCGAACGTCTGCCGGTTCTGGTTGATCTTATCCAGCTGTTCGCAGGCCGTCTTCTTCCGGAAGGGGTCTCCGAAACGTTGATCTAGCGCTTTGATCGCTTCCTCGGCAGTTACCTCTTCTAGGTCTGCTACTAGCGAAAAAGCTTCGTCTTCTAATCGCGACTCTAGGTAGGCCAATCTATCTCCGGCACTGTTTCCAGCATAGTCTCGATCTATCTTGTTCTTTATCTTCTTCTTAAACGCTTCCCAATTCTTAGGATCTCCGCCTCTCAACGCCAGTAGATCCGGTAGTAATGTTATTAACGTGCCGCCTTAACTGTAGGCCGCCAGTAAGGCGGTCTCTGCTTGTTCTTCTTAATGCAGTAGCGGCGCCGACGACATCGCTGCTTCTATCTTAGCTAGCTAAGCCTTTATCTCCTTTAGTTGTGCTAGTCGGTTCGCCGCTTAGTTTTCCAGCATATCTATAATGGTCTCTGCCGATTCCTTCTCGGCTCTTACTACTTTAATTTCCTTTCTTAATCTGCTGTTCTCTTCCGTGTTTCTATAAAACTTCTTCTCTATAAAGGTAATAATGTCGAACACCTTCTTAGCTCTATTCTCTGCTAGATGCTCTTCCATTTCTTCTAGCGTGCGTGCGTACAGCTCGACATAGCTCTCTATATGCCTCTTCGCTTTATCTATCTCTTCTTCTATAAGGCCCTTAGTGGCTATTCTGTCGTCGAGGATGCTAATACGCCTATCCCTTAGTCTATTATTCCTTCTCTTTCTGCTGCGGCCTGTAACGCCGCCCTCTACCGTTAAGAAGCTCTCTATAGCTATCTTACAGTGCTGGTAGTTGGTTTTGTGTAGTGCGCGTGCGTTCTTTAGGGGTCCGGATAGTTTAACAGTCCCTTTCGCGCAGCGCGGTAGTAGTTTAGGGAGTAAGTTCGAGAGATAATAATCCGGGCGCGCAGATATAATTCAATACAGCCTTTTTAATACTTATCTCTCGAACTAAGGAGGGAAAGGAATCTATATAGTAGTGGACGAGACCTTTGGGGGGGCTGGCGTGCCAAGGCCCGGCTCGGCCCTTCCGGACCGAGCCGAAATTCTAAGGGTCCACCCTATTACTTAGTCCTACCTCTTTCTGCCGCCGCAACAATACAGAGGGAAACTCCCGACCTTCTGTACAGAGTGTAAACCTTGCACCCCTATATAGAGGGAAATTGCTAGCTTAGCTTTGTAAGTACTAATTGTACAGTAGCGCATAACGAAGGAACTGCCTATTAGTTCCATTATATAGATACCTAGCCTTAAGTTTCTAAACTAAGATTCTTAAGCCCTTACATTAGGAACTAATCTTACTGTCGGTAACTGCAGTAATATAACGAAGATAGACAGCGACATCCCTATAGAACCTACGGCTATGCAGGATTAGATACACCGCGCGTACGAGGAGCTGCTAGCCTACAAAAGGCAGCTCGAACAGCAAGTAAGCTACTAGGCTGCGATAATTTCCTAACAGGAACAGGAGCTACGACAGCTTAGGGCGTCCGATTGCGATCCGACCCCTACGACGACAAACACGACGGCCTACACCCTGGCCCCTAAGAGCAACCTCCCCGACGTTACTACCTACGATAGTAAGGCTCCGGCCAAGTACCCCTCTTAGGCTGCCTAGATACGCTCTAAGCTTCTAGTCGACTTAGGAGCATACCCGACCAAGCTAGACAAGGTAGTGTAGCTCTTTAGGAGGCTGAAGGGTAGGGCAGCAGCACGGATTCTGCCGTACTACGAGACAGCTATTGCTAACCTAGCAAAAGCAACTACGACGATGCTCTAGGCAGCTCTAAACAGGAGCTACAAGGACCTAGACTACGAAAGCTAAGCACTCCTACAGGTTAATACAATTAAGCAAGGACGTAAGACCGTACAAGAGTTCCTCTCGGAATACGACCAGACCCTAGCAGAGGCAGGGGGACTCTAATAGTAGGACAGGGTAAAAATTACTACCTTAGAGATAGGCTTCTCTAAGGAGATTATAACAGGACTAGTAGGCGTAATGCGACCAGCTACGTACGAGGATTTCTATAATCTCCTTAGGATAGTCAACGACTAATAGTGCAGGCTCAGACGGATAAGCTGCACCTATTAGATGCGACAACCCCTCTAGCAGCAGACGGATGCTATAGACTAGGAACTAACAATAATAACGAGAGTAGCGGCAGCTGTTACTGTACGGCTGAGGGCCGCTGCTAAAAAGGCACAGTAGGTAGATATAGCTACCCTTAACAAGAGACGAGCAGAAGGAAGCTGCTACAGATATAGCAAGATAGGCTATACTGCACAGAATTGCAGGCTTTTGCTAGTAGAGAGACCTAGGGGACAGCCGACCACTACAGGGGTAGCAACTACGGCGCCCTAACAAGAGAACTAAGAGTCCCCCTTAGACGACAACGAGTCGGGAAAAGAGTAGCCTCTAAGCGAAGGCTCTACTAGAGGCGTATACGAGATAGATTGCCAAATTAAGGCACTACCTAGCTATCTTTTAAGAGCAATTACATTACGACTACGCCGTTTATCGTACGACCTACGCTAAACGGAGCCGCTACAGCGCAGACGCTAATTCATATAGGATGTTTAGTGTACAGAGTAATTAGCGAAGACTTCGAATAGAGACACTATATTAAGACGACCCCTACCGTACCTGTACGCATACTGGGCATTACCAGGCGAGGACCGGACATTACCTATATAGTAAAAGTAACGATAGAGCTGCAAGGACACTATAAGCAGGACTTATACCTCTACGTTGTACAGGACAAGTTAGGGTAGAACCCAATATTAGGGAAGCTATAGATAGAGTGCTAGCAGGGCAAGCTGGACGTTGGACGAGGACGGCTGTACCTGGCAGTCGCGAAGCAGAGGCTTTAAGACTAAGGGAGAGTTCCGCAGGGTGGCAATACTAAGGCCGAAATTAACACTGCGACTGCGGACATTAAGAAGGCATTAGCGCTTAAGAAAGCAACGGACCCCTGTACGAAGCTCCTAGCGGAATACGCAGAATACCTAGACCTCTTTGAGCCAAAGTCGGCCTCGAAAATGCTACTACACCGAGGAGAAGGAATTAACTACGACATCTAGCTAGAGCCCTGTCCAGATAGGAGTCTGCCCGAAGTGCCGTACAGCCCGCTATACGGCATGTCCTCTCGAGAACTCCTAGTACTGCGCAAGACACTAGACGATCTACTTGCTAAAGGTTTTATTCGCGCAAGTACCTTGTCCGCAGGAGCCCTAGTGCTGTTTGTCTACAAAGAAGGCAAGGCCGGCTTGCGTTTTTGCATAGACTACAGAGGCACTAACGCGATTACTAAAAAGGACTAGTACCCCCTACTCCTTATTAAGGAGACTCTCGGACGGATTAGCAAGGCAAAGTGGTTTACTAAGCTTAACGTAGTCTCGGCTTTCTACAAAATACGGATTAAGGAAGGCTGTAAATAGATAACTGCCTTCTGTATAAGATATAGTCTTTTTAAGTAGCTTGTTACCCCCTTTAGCCTTGCCAACGTACTGGCAACCTTCTAGAGGTATATTAACAGGTCCCTACAAGGGTTACTAGACGACATCTGTTCAGCGTACCTTAACGATATACTGGTATCTACAGACGGCACCTATGCAGACTATATACAGGGCGTTAAGAGGGTATTAGATCGACTGCAACAGGCTAGCTTGTACGTCGACATCGACAAATGTAAATTCGGTATACAACGTATAAAATACTTAGGGTTTATTATCGAGGTAGGGAAAGGCATTAGCATAGACAGGAAAAAGATTAATGCTATTAAGCAATAGAAGCCGCCTACAAGTGTTAAGGGCGTACGGGAATTCCTTAGGTTTGCCAACTTCTACTGCTAGTTTATACAGAACTACTTAGAGATTATACGTCCCCTAGTCGAGCTAACACATAAGGACAAGCAGTTCAAGTAGACGGACGAGTGTAATAGGAGCTTTAACAGGCTAAAGGAGCTCTTTACTACAGGACTAACGCTTGCCGCCTTCGATCTAGAACGTACGACAATGCTAGAAACCGACTCTTTAGGTTACTATATAGAGGGTATCCTGTTATAGGTAAGCTCGGACGGACTTCTGCACCTATATGCGTACTTCTCTAAGAAGAACTCTCTAGGTAAGTGCAACTACCCTATTTATAACAAGGAATTGCTAGCAGTTATACGATGTTGCAAAGCGTAGGATAGAGAACTCCGCTCGGTTCCCGAGTTCCTCGCCCTAACTAACTACAAGAACCTCGAGTACTTTACGCAACCCTAGAAGCTGTCTAAGAGGCACGTACGATAGGCGATGTACCTAAGCCGCTTTAATATAAGACTCTAGTACTGTAAGGGAAAGGACAACAGCAGGGCCGACGCGCTATCCAGACGAGACCAAGACATGCCAACGACGTACGATAATAACTAGCTGAAATCACAGACATTCCAGGTGTTTAAGGGAGAACCAGGCGAGGAGACTATCTGCCTAGCGGCAACACACTTATAGGAACCCTAGCTACAGGCATAGGAAGAGGCAGTAGAAAAGGACGACGTATACCGAGGGACCTATACAGCGATCTAAGGAGGACAGCAGAAGCTCCTAGCGGAGCTTTACCTTAAGGTGTTAGCAGCAGAGTGCACAGTAGACGAGGAGAACAACCTAAAGTTTAGGAATCGGATGTAGGTCCCAGCAGACGAGAAGCTCTGTACAAGCTTAATACAACGGGCGTACGATTTAATAGCGACTGGACATCTAGAGCGCGAGAAGACGTACAGCATCGTCACTATAGACTACTACTAGCTAGCGATAGCAAAGGACATCCGTAGGTTCGTACAGAACTGCGATGTCTGCAGACGGACGAAGCTATAGCGTAAACTAAAGCATAGGCTGCTGAAACCCCTACTAATACTAGACCGGCCCTAGCAAGACCTAACGGTGGACTTCATTACAGACCTCCCTAAGAGCGACAGACAGCAGAACATTATAGTAGTTACGGACAAGCTAACGAAGGGAGTAATTTTAGAAGGAATAGACTCTATTATAGCTAAGGACACTGCCTAGGCATTTATACGGACGACGTTTAGCAAGCACGGATTCCCTAGGTCAATTGTATCGGACTGGGGTACACAGTTTACGAGTTAGCTCTAGGCAAGGGTATATTAGTTGTTAAACGTAGAACGTTGCCTATTAACTGTATAGCACCTGTAGACGGACGGCGCGACGGAGAGGGTCAATTCGACGTTAGAAGTGTACCTCCGAGCGTACGTCGACTATAACTAGACAAACTGGAACCGCCTCCTCCCTATAGCGGAGCTAGCTATTAATAGCTGTACGGCTAACGCTACAGGATTGTCCCCCTTCTTTATAGCCTATAGATATAACTACTCCCCGCTCCTACCGACCCCGAGCGGCGCTACCTTACGCCCTATACTATGCCCAATTCAGTAGGGAGAAGCTATTGTACGGACGATTACAAACGCCTATTAGTAGGCGAAGGCGAGTCTAGCTATAGCTTAACAGAATGCGGAAGAGCAGGCTAACAAGGGACAGCAGGCTGCACTAAGGTACAAGGCAGGAGATAAGGTCTGGCTAAACTAGTGTAACATCTGTACAGACCGGCTAAGCAAGAGACTAGATTAGAAGAACCAGAAGTTTACAGTAGTCCAACTAGTAGGGACATACGCTGTACGACTTAACACTCCCCTAGGGATCTACCCAGTCTTCTATATAGACCTCGTACAGCCAGCAAACACGGACCCCCTACTGCACTAGACGACGGACAACACGCGCCTACTAGCGATTATGACTAAAGGCTAGGAAGAGTACGAGGTAGAAGAAATCCTTAAGAGCTAAAGGAAGCAGAAGAGGATAGAATACCTAGTTAAATAGAGAGGGTAGGCAGAACCTATATAGGAACTGTAGGAGGCCCTACAGGATACAACCGCGCTCGATAGGTAGAAGGAGAACTATCCCCCTGCCCGGTTACAGTAACACTGCGCTGTACGGCGAAAAGGGGCACGATCTACCCTAGGTTTAGGGCAACTGCTAGCAACTTAGGTTGTCGAAGGATTAGGAATTAAGACGTAGAACCCTACAGGGTCCTACCGACACTACACTGTACTGCACTGTACCGAAGGGGGCCGGAGAAAGCAGAACAAGATAGAATACCTAGTTAAATAGACAGGTTTGGCAGAGCCTATATAGGAGCTATACAAGGCTCTCTAGGAGACAGGTAAGAATAAGAGTAGAAATAGGAAAGGAATAAGAGCAACACTGTCCGAAAACTTTTATACACTACCTTAGGGTAGCTTACTGGCCGCTACCCCCTAAGACTAGGGCAGCCGACTCTATATCCGAAATCTTAATTACCTCCTAGCCGGCAGGGGCCCTATCTAGGCCAACACTGTAGAGCAGGGACGGGGTTACACTAGAAGGAGTAGAAGGGCAGCTTAGCAGCATCCTGCTGCTTATTAGTATAGTACCTAAGACGTTGGCTAGAACTGTATAAAGGAAGGAGACCGTACGAACTAGAAGCGGAGTTGCTAGCTAAGCTAGGCACCCTACAGCTAGAGGTAGAAGTGTAGGAGGACGGGCCGGCAACTACAAGAGAGCTACGACAGCACCGGGCGGACGGAGTAGTAGCGTTAGTAGTAGTGGTTGTAGACGGTAGTAGTGGTTGGGTAGTAGTAGTTATGTTAGTAGTTATAGTAGTTGTAGTAGTAGAGGACGGCCGGACGGACGGGTAGCAGGTAGGGGAATAGAAGAGAAAGAGAGGAAGAGAGAGAGAAGGGGGGAAGGCTTAATATATAGGGTAGTGGCTGCCTGCTATACAAGGCAATAGCAAGTAGGGCAGCTGCTACAACTGTATAAAGGAGGGCAAACAAGGCAACTACGACCTAGTGCCTGGACGAGCGACGGCCTTGGGGACGACCAGACAGAGACGGAAAATCGCGACCTGCAGGAGGAACATTACTAAAGCCGTATAACACGCTGTCGTACGAAAGAAGCACTACGAGAAGGGAGGGAGATATTGTTAGGAGGCACTGCCTAGCCTAGGTTCTAGACCTAAGCTAGCCGTTGCCCTAAGGACTGCGACTTAGCGGCGCCAGCACGGCCCTACCCTCTGTACAGAGTTACCGATACGATCCTACTTCCGTAGAGAGGAGGAATCCTATAGCCCTATATAGAGGAGAATTGCCGCCCCTCTAAACAGAGGGAAAACTCTGCACTATAGTATAGAGGGAAACTCTCGACCCTCTATACAGAGTGTAAACCTTGCACCCCTGCACAGAGGGAAATTGCTGGCTTGGCTTCGTAGGTACAAATTGTATAGCAGTGCACAATAAAGGAACTGCCTATTAGTTCCTTTATATAGATACCTAGCCTTAAGTTTCTAAACCAAGATTCTTAAGCCCTTACATAAACTAAGATTCTTAAACCTATTACATAAGTCGACTGTCTTAAAGCTTAGCTAAACTAAGGTCTATAGGTTCGCTGTTAACAGGAGGAAGTCGTAGGGCTAGGGGAGGATTAGGTTAGTTCTAGGTAAAGGTTAGAAGAGTCGTAACAGGACGCTAGCTTATACAGTTGTTAAGTAGGTTGCCGCATGTCTTAATAATGCTTAAGAATAGGTTTCGACGACTATCGAGGCGTTAGCAGAAGATAACTAGTTTTTAAAATAACAAAGATTTATGCTCTTAGTCCTCTAGTTTAGTAAGAAGTTCAGTGCTTAGGCTAGCAACCAAAGCCGACTTTTGGGCTTCCGTGTCGTACTTATAGTATCCGATTTCCTATAAGAATTGTACGTAGTAGTCGGAGAATAACTTGTTAGTTTGCTTAAGGGTTCGGATTAACTACTAGACTGTAGACTTGCAGTATAGGTTACTAAAGGCCGAGTCGAGAGCGGTAAGCAAGGTAGTAACGTCTAGGCAAGTTACTTGCAGCGTCTTTAGGTTCAACCAGTGTAAGACTTGTTGTAGTGCCTTGCTAGCAAGGAGGGAGAACGCGTAAGAGACTTTTTGTTGTTCGTTTAGAAAGTGGTCTGCGTTAATGTAACGCAGTACACTTAAGCCAAAAGGGACTGGTCAAGTAACTCGGAAGTGACTTGACCAATGTGTACCAGATATATAAGCCTTGGCAAGGCATAGTAATAACCCGGGCCAACCACCCTGTATTACTACCCCCTGCGCTACAGGCTTGCGACCTCGTAAGCTGCGCTTACTTACAGGCTACGTATGCTATTGCACAGCCCCCCTATGCAGCATACGCAATCAACCCCCCCGGCAGGTCTGTATACAGCCAGCTGGACCTTTACCGGGTCTGCCTTATTCTGTACGGAGTGGTGGACTAATGGACATACGTCAACGCTGCTTCCACTCTCCTGTTAAAAGATGCGCCCCCTAGGAATTAAACCCGGGCCTTTTATCGTACACTTTTAGCAGTCACTTCCAGGTTAAGTGATGTAACGCGGTACACTTAAGCCAAAAGGGACTGGTTAAGTAACTTGGAAGTGACTTGACCAATGTGTACCAAATATGTAAGCCTTCGCAAGGCATAGTAATAACCCCGGCCAACCACCCTGTATTATGCGTTAGCTAAGAGTTTAATTAACAATCGTAGTCGGAATTTATCGAATCCCTCCTTGTCTCTATAGAATAGTTCTAGGTTAGCTACTCTCTTGCTAGTAGATTCTCTAGTAATGTTTTGTATCCTTAGGTTTAGAGCTTCCTGTAATTGTCCTTCTATCTAGGCTTTCTTAAGTGTTAGATTAGCTATCTTTCGTGCTATCTCTTATAGCTGGTCCTTGCTATCCAATAGCATTACTTCTAGACTATTAATATATTGGTTAAGTTCCTTTACTTGTTTAATACCTATACGGACGATGTTCGTTGCTGTAAAGAAGACTCGGAGGGCAAGGTTAGGATCGTTGTTGTAAAGAAGACTCGGAGGGCAAGGTTAGGATTGTTGTTTATTAGGTTAATAATACCTTCTGCTAATAGGTTCAGTTGTAAGTATTCCTTAAAGGGGACCTCTTCTCGTAGGGTGTAGAAGACTATAGTAATAGTCTTCTTGTTTAGTTAATAGCTTATAATATTAAGGGTAGAGCTAAGTAGTTAGAAAGGGTCGATCTAAAAGTCGAAGTAAGTAGGAGAGGCTAGAAGAAACAAAGTCTAAAGGAGGGGATGTAAAAGTTAATATTAGAAAGGGAAGCTAAAGTCTAAAGTAAGGAGTGTAAAACTAAGTATTAGAAAGAAGGGCTAAAGTCTAAAGTATAAAAGCTGAATTAGATACATAAGACGAGCTATAAAAAAGAAGAAGAGAAAGATTAGGGTAGCGGCAGCAGGCTCTTATATCCCCCTGCCCTAGCCAGTTGTTTGCGTGTTTGCTAGTAACTTTCTTACTCAACTCTGTTTCTTTGCCCTGCAAACAAATTTATTTCCTAGACCCGCTTTTTCCAAATGTTCTAGAACTGAGCTAGGAGTGTTTGCAGCGCAGGTTAAGTCGTCTTTTACTCTCTTAGAGTCTTCTTGCTCTATCTAGTAGTTGTTGGCCTGTAGTCTGTAAATCTTAAAAGTTCTAGTTAGGCCCTAGATGCTGTTGTTTTCTCTTTTACATCTGTTGACTGTAACAATACTACATTAGGGTACAGCTAGTAGTGATCTTTCTATAGGACTACTATCCTGTTGATTTATTAATATATTCTAAACTAATAATCTAAATGCAACTGCCTAGTCTGCTATAGTTCTATAACCTAACTAAGGTAGACTCTAGGTCAATACTCGTTATTTAATAACTATATTAAAGGCTAGAGAGGGAAGAATCTATATATACATTATAGTAGTAGAAGGGGGTTAATATAGACAGGTAGCCTTGCTACCTAGTCTAATTACAACTTAAGCCTAGGGTTTATATATATAATAGGATTAGATTATAGAAGTGTATAGGGTACCTAATACTAATTACTAGTATCGTGTTTAAACTAACAAGTCTCCCTCTAATCTAAGCCTACGTAGATATTATTTAATACGGCTCTTTTAAAGACTATATCTCGAACTAAGGAGAGGAAGGAATCTATATAGCAGGGGATGTAGGCTCTTATAGAGGTAGCGTGCCAAGACCCGGCTTAGTCCGGAGAGGATGTTAGGAGACGCCGTCCTGTTAGGCCCTAAACCCAAGCTAACCGGCCCTCGTCCTAAAGATTACGACTTAGTAGCGCTAGCATAACCCGGCCTGTACGAGGCATAACTCCTGACCTAAGCTATAGCTCGGACCGGCCAGGACAGCGCCTTCCCCCCTTTTACCCCTTTACCCCTATACTATGCTAGTGTTACAGCAGCAGAAAGGGGTGGGACTAAGTAATAGGGTAGACTCTTAGAATTTTGGCTCGGCCCTTCCGGACCAAGCTAGGCCTTAGTATGCCACCCCTAAAGCCCTCGCTGTTAGGGAACGCCGTCCTGCTAGGTCTCGGACCTGGACCGGCCGTCGCCCTAAGGAGTACAACTTAGCTGCGCTAGTAAGACCCAGCTAGACCGAGCTCTAACCCGGCCTAGCCGAGTTAGCATCCCCTCCCCCTGCACCCTATACAGAGAGAAATCTCTGCACTCCTATACAGAGGGAAATCTTTGCACCTCTATACAGAGGGAAATCTCTGTACCCTATACAGAGGGAAATTGCTAGCTCGCCTCGTAGGTACAAAATGTACAGTAGCAGACGACAAAGAAACTGCCTATTAGTTCCTTTATGTAGATACCTAGCTTTAAGTTTCTAAACTAAGATTCTTAAGCCTATTACACTCGCCTACTACTATATAGATTCCTTTCCCTCCTTAGTTCGAGATATAGTTATTAAAACAGCCGTATTAAATTATATCTGCGCGCTCGAATTATTATATCTCGAACTTACTAACTATACCAACCCTACGCTGCGCAAAAGGGCTCGTTAAACTACATCCAGATACCTAAATAGCGCACGCGTATACTACAACCTAAACCAAACATATTGGCACTGTAAGAAGGCTATAGAAGGCTTCTCGACGGCAGAGGGCGGCATTACCTGTCGCAGCGGAAAGAAGAAGACTAACAGAGCAAAGGACAGGCGCGCTAGCATCCTAGACGATAGGACGGTTATTAAAGGTCTTACAGAAGAAAAGACAGAAGAAGCGAAGGAGGTTATAGCAGGCTATAAGGAGCTGTACGTATGCACACTAGATAAACTTAAAGAGCACCTAACAGAACATAGGGTTAGGAAGGTGTACGACACTATTACCTTTATTAAGAAGACGTTTTACAAGAAAATAGAAGAGAACAAGCAGCTAAGAGAAGAGATAGAGGCAGTAATAGCTAAGAGGGAATCGGCAGAGGCTACTATCGAGGTGTTAGAGAATTAAGCGGCGACACAACTAGCGCAATTAAAGATGCTAAGGGCTTATATTAGGGGAGGCCGTCCTGCCAGGTCCCGGACCTAGACCGGCCGTCGCCCTAAGGAGTACGACTTAGCAGCGCTAGCAAGACCTAGCTAGGCCGAGTCCTAACCCGGCCTAGCCGGCACCCCCTCCCCCTACACCCTGTATAGAGGAAAATCTCCGCACCTCTATATAGAGGGAAATCTCTATATCCCTATATAGAGGGAAATCGCTAGCTTGCTTCGTAGGTACAAAATGTACAGTAGCAGATAACGAAGGAACTGCCTATTAGTTCCTTTATATAGATACCTAGCTTTAAGTTTCTAAACTAAGATTCTTAAACCGCTTACATTAGGAACTAATCTTACTGTCGGTAACTGCAGTAATACAACGAAGATAGACAATGCTATCCCTATAGATACTACGGACATGCAGGGCTATATAAACTATATATGTAAGGAGCTAATAGCTCGTACGAATCAGCTCGAAGCACAAATAGGCTACTAGGTCTTAACGATTTCCTAATAGGAACAAGAGCTCCAATAGCTTAGGGCGTCCGATCGCGATCCGATCCCTACGACGACGACGACAATAAACACGACAGCCTACACTACGGTCCTAAAGAGCAAACTCCCTGACATTACTACCTACGATAGTAAGACACCGGCCGAGTACCCCTCCTAGGCTGCCTAGATGCGCTCTAAGCTTCTAGTCGACTTAGCAGTATACCCGACTAAGCTTAATAAGGTAGTGTACCTCTTTAGGAGGCTAAAGGGCAAGGCGGTAGCACGAATTCTGCTGTACTACGAAACTGCTATTGCTAGTCTAGTAGAGGCAACTACGACAATACTCTAGGCAGCTCTTAACAGGAGCTATAAGGACCTAGACTGCGAGAGCCGAGCCCTCGTACGGCTTAACACTATAAAGCAAGGACGCAAGTCTGTACAAGAGTTCCTCGCAGAATACGACTAAACCCTAGCTAAAGTAGGAGGCCTCCTCTAGGAGGATAGGGTAAAGGTTACTACCTTAGAGGTCGGCCTCTCTAGGGAGATTATAACAGGCCTAGTAGGTGTCTTGCAGCCGGCCTCGTACGAGGTATTCTGTAATCTTCTTAGGATAATCGACGACTAACAACACAGGCTTAGATAGATAAGCTGCGCCTACGAACTACGCTAACCCCTCTACTAGCAGCAGGACGCTATAGACTAGGAACTAACGACAACGACAAGAGTAGCAGCAGCTGTTACTGTACGGCTAAGGGCCGACGCTAAGAGAGCGCAGTAGGTAGATATAGCTACCCTTAACAGAAGGAGAGCAGAAGGGAGCTGCTACTAGTATAGCTAGACAGGGCACACTGTACAGAATTGCAGGCTTCTGCTAGCAGAGAGACCTAGGGGACGGCCGCCCACTGCAAGGGTAGCAACTGCAGCACCCCAGCCTAAGACCTAAGATTTCCCCTTAGACGACGACGAGTTGGGAAAAGAGTAGCCTCTAAGCAAAAGCTCGGCTAGAGGTATATACGAGATAGATTGCTAAATTAAAGCACTACTTAGCTATCTTTTAAGAGCAACTATATAACGACTACGCCGTTTATCGTGCGACCTACGCTAAATAGGACCGCCACTGCACGAACGCTAATTAATATAGGGTGTTTAGTATACAGAGTTATTAGCAAAAGCTTCGTACAGAAACACTATATTAAGACGACCCCTACTGTCCCTGTATATATACTAGGCATTACCGGACGAGGATCGAACATAACCTATATAGTAAAAGTAACAATAGAGCTGCAAGGAGACTACGAGCAGGACTTATAATTCTACGTCGTACAAGCCAAGTTAGGGTATAACCTAATATTAGGGAAACTATAGATAGAGTGCTAGCAGGGCAAGCTCGACGTCGGACGAGGACATCTGTACCTAGCAGCTACGAAGCAGAGACTCCGAGACTAAGGGAGAGTTCTACTAAGCGGCAATGCTAAAGCCGAGGTTAACGCTAACGCTAAGGGCAAGGCCAGCTTAAACGCCGAGGTTAACACTGCGACTATAGACATTAAGAAGGCCTTAGCACCTAAGAAAGCTACAGACCCCTACACGAAGCTCCTACTGGAATACTCAGTATACCTAGACCTCTTTAAACTAAAGTCGGCCTTAAAACTGCCCCTAGACTAAGGAGAAGGAATCGACTACGACATTAAGCTCGAGCCCTGTCCGGATAGAAGCCTGCCCGAAGTACTGTATAGCCCGCTGTATAGCATGTCCTCTAGAGAACTTCTAGTACTATGCAAGACACTGGACGACCTACTTACTAAAGGTTGTATCTGTGCAAGTACGTCCTCGGCTAGAGCCCTAGTACTGTTTGTCTATAAGGAAGGCTTAGCCGGCTTGCGTTTCTGCGTAGACTACAGAGGCATTAATGCAATTACTAAGAAGGACCGGTACCCCCTACCCCTTATTAAGGAAACCCTTAGATAGATCAGTAAGGCGAAGTAGTTTACGAAGCTCGATGTTGTCTTAGCCTTCTATAGTGTTAGGGGGCGCCGCCTAGCCCAGGTCCTGGACCCGACCTGAGCCAGCCGTCGCCCTAAAGACTGCAACTTAGCGGCGCCAGCACGACCCTACCCTCTGTACAGAACTACCGACAAGACCCCACTCCTGTACAGAGGGAGAACACTACAGTCCTGCATAAAGGGGAGCTACTGCCCCTCTAAATAGGAGGGAAAACTATGCACTACTATACAGAGGAGGTAACTCCCGATCCTCTGTACAGAGAGTGAACCTTGCCCCCCTGCACAAAGGGGGAATTGCTAGCTTGGCTTTGTAGATACAAATCGTACGGCAGCAGACGACGAAGGAACTGCCTATCAGTTCCTTTATATATATACCCAACCTTAGGTTTCTGAACTAAGATTCTTGGGCCCCTTACATTAGGAACTAATCTTACTGTTAGTAACTGCAGTAATAAAACAAAGATGGACGGCGACATCCCTATAGAAACTACGGCTATAGAGGAACATATGCACCGCGTATACAAGGAGCTGCTGGAAAGCAAGAGGCAGCTCGAGCGGCAAGTAAGCTACTAGGCTGCAATGATTTCCTAGCAGGAACAGGAGCTACGACAGCTTAGGGCGTCCGATCGCGATCCGACCCCTACGACGACGACGAACACAATAACCCACACCCTAACCCCCAAGAGCAAACTCCCCGACGTCTCTATATACGATAGTAAGGCTCCGGCCGAATACCCCTCCTAGGCTGCCCAGATGCGCTCTAAGCTCCTAGTCGACTTAGGAGTATACCTAACTAAGCTGGACAAGGTAGTATACCTCTTTAGGAGGTTAAAGGGCAGGGCGGCAGCACGAATTCTGCTATACTACGAGACAGCCATTGCCAACCTGGCAATAGCTACGACGACGATGCTCTAGGCAGCTCTAGACAAGAGCTATAAGGACCCGGACTGCGAGAGCTAAGCACTCCTACAGGTTAATACGATAAAACAAGGACGCAAGACTATACGAGAATTCCTCGCGGAATTTAACCAGACTTTAGCAGAAGCAGGAGGACTCCAATAGGAGGACAGGATAAAAATCACCTCTTTAGAGGTAGGCCTCTCTAAGGAAATTATAACGGGGCTGGTAGGCGTAATGTAACTAGCTACGTACGAGGAATTCTGCGACCTCCTTAGGATAGTCGACGACTAGCAGTGCAGGCTTGGACGGATAGGCCGCACTTAGGAGATAAGACAACCCCTCCAGCGATAGACGGACGCTATAGACTAGGAACTAACGACGACGAGGGTGGCAGCAGCAGCTACTGTACAGCCAAGGGCTGCTACTAAAAGGGCGCAATAGGTAGACACAGCCACCCTTAACAAGAGACAAGCAGAAGGGAGCTGCTACCGGTGTAGCAAGATAGGCTACGCTGTACGGAATTGCGGGCTTCTGCCAGCAGAGAGACCTAGGGGACGGCCGACCACTGCGAGGGTGGCAACTGCGGCGCCTTAACGAGAAGATCAGGAGTCCTACTTAGACGACAACGAGTTGGGAAAAGAGTAGCCTCTAAGCGAAGACTCTGCTAGAGGCGAGTGCGAGATAGACTGCTAAATCAAAGTATTACTTAGCTATCTTTTAAGAGCAATTACATAACGACGACGCCGTTTATCGTACAGCTGACGTTAAACGGGTCCGCAACGGCGCGGACATTAATTAACACAGGATGTTTAGTATATAGAGTAATTAGCGAAGACTTCGTACAGAGACATCGGATTAAGACGACCCCTACGGTACCTGTACGCATGCTAGGCATTACCAGGCGAGGACTGGACATTACCTATATAGTAAAAGTAACAATAGAGGTATAGGGACACTATAAGCAGGACTTATACTTCTATGTCGTACAGGACAAGTTAGGGTATAACCTAATACTGGGAAAGCCTTAGATAGAGCGCTAGAGGGGCAAACTGGACGTCGGACGAGGACGGCTGTACCTAGCAGTAACGAAGCGGAGAATCCGGGACTAGGGGAAGATCTCGCAAGGTGGCAGTGCTAAGGCCGAAATCAACACGGCAACGGCGGACATTAAGAAGGTATTAGCACCTAAGGAAGTAACAAACCCCTGTACGAAGCTCCTAAGGGAGTATACTAGATACCTGGACCTCTTCGAGCCGAAGTTGGCCTCGAAGCTACTGCTACACCGAGGGGAAGGGATTAACTATAACATCTAGCTAGAACCCCGTCCAGATAGGGGCCTGCTGGAGGTACTGTACGGACCGCTGTATAGAATGTCCTCTAGAGAACTCCTAGTATTGCGCAAAACCCTAGACGACCTGCTTGCCAAAGGGTTTATTCTGGCCAGTACGTCGTCCGTAGGGGCCCCAGTACTGTTTGTCTACAAGGAAGGGAAGGCCGGATTGCGTTTCTGCGTAGACTATAGAGGCATCAACGCGATTACTAAGAAGGACCGGTACCTCCTACTCCTTATTAAGGAGACTCTCGGACGGATTAGCAAGGCGAAGTAGTTTACTAAGCTTAATGTAGTCTTAGCCTTCTACAAGATACAGATTAAGGAAGGCTATAAATAGATAACTGCCTTCTGTACGAGCTACGGTCTTTTTAAGTAGCTTGTTACCCCCTTTGGCCTTGCCAATGCACCAGCAACCTTCTAAAGGTACATTAACAAGTCCCTATAAGGGTTACTAGACGACATCTGCTCGGCATACCTCGACGACACCCTAGTTTTTACAGACGGCACCTACGCAGATTACGTACAGGATGTTAAGAAGGTGCTGGACCGACTGCAGCAGGCTGGCTTGTACCTCGACATCGACAAATGTGAATTTGGTGTCCAACGTACGATATACCTAGGTTTTATTATTGAGGCAGGGAAAGGCATTAGTATAGATAGGAAGAAGATTAATGCTATTAAGCAATAGAAGTCGCCTACGAACGTTAAGGGCGTACGGGAATTTCTTAGGTTTGCCAACTTCTACCGCCAATTTATACAGAACTACTCGGAGATCGTACGCCCCCTAGTTAAGCTAACGCACAAGGACAAGCAGTTTAAATAGATAGACGAATGCGATAGGAGCTTCGACAAGCTAAAGGAACTCTTTACTATAGGACCAACGCTCGCCGCCTTCGACCTAGAGCGTACGACGATACTGGAAACCGACTCCTCGGGGTACTGCATTAGAGGTATCCTGTTACAGGTAGGCTCGGACGGACTCCTATACCCTTGCGCGTATTTCTCTAAGAAGAACTCCCTAGCTAAGTGCAACTACCCTATCTACGACAAAGAGTTGCTAGCAGTCGTACAGTGTTGCAAAGCCTAGGATAGAGAACTCTGCTTAGTGCCCGAGTTCCTCGCCCTAACGGACTATAAGAACCTGGAATACTTTACTTAACCCTAGAAGCTGTCCGAGAGGTACGTACGATAGGCAATGTACCTAAGCCGGTTTAATATAAGACTCCAGTATCGCAAGGGTAAGGACAACAGCGGGGCCGATGCACTGTCTAGACGGCAATAGGACATGCCAACAACGTACAAGGACGACCGGCTGAAGTTACGAACCTTCTAGATGTTCAAGGGGGAGCCAGGCGAGGGGACTATCCGCCTAGCAGCGACATACCTATAGGAACCCTAACTGCCAGTATAGGAAGAGGCAGTGGAAAAGGACGAGGTATACCGAGGGACCCGTACGGCGATCTAGGGAGGGCAACGGAAGCTCCCAGCCGAGCTCTACCTTAAGGTGTCGGCAGCCGAGTGCTTAGTAGACGAGGAGAACAACCTAAAGTTTAGAAATCGGACATAGGTCCCAGCAGACGAGAAGCTCTGTACGAGCTTAATACAACGGGCGCATAACTCTATAGCTGCCGGACACCTAGGGCGTAAGGAGACGTACAGCATTATCGCCCGGGACTACTACTGGCCGGCGATAGCGAAGGACATTCGCAGGTTCGTACAGAACTGCGATGTGTGCAGACGGACGAAGCCCTGGCGCGAGCTAAAGCATAGGCTGCTAAAGCCCCTGCCGATACTAGACAGGCCCTAGCAAGACCTTATAGTAGACTTTATTACAGACCTCCCTAGGAGCGACGGACGGCGAAACATTATCGTAGTTACGGACAAGTTAACGAAGGGAGTAATACTAGAGGGAATAGACTCTATTACGGCTAAAGACACTGCCTAGGCCTTTATATATACGACGTTCAGCAAGCACGGTTTCCCTAGGTCAATTGTATTAGACTAGGGGACACAGTTTACGAGCCAGCTCTAGGCAAGGGTATGCCAGTTGCTAAAGGTAGAACGTCGACTATTAACTGCATAGCACCTGCAGACAGACGGGGCGACGGAGAGGGTCAATTTAACTTTGGAAGCGTACCTCCGGGCGTACGTCGACTATAACCAGACGAACTGGAACTGACTTCTCCCTATAGCGGAGCTGGCTATTAACAGCTGTACGGCTAATGCTACAGGACTGTCCCCCTTCTTTACGACCTATAGATAGGACTATTCCCTGCTCCTACCGACCCTAAGTAGTAACACCCTGCGCCCTATACGATCCCCAATTTAGCAAGGAGAGGCTATCGTACGGACGATTACGAACGCCTACCAATAGGCAAAGGCGAGCCTAGCTATAACCTAACAGAACGCGGAAGAGCAGGCCAACAAGGGACGACAGGCTGCACTAAGGTACGAGGCAGGGGATAAGGTCTAGCTAAACTAGCGAAACATCCGTACAGACTGGCCGAGCAAGAAGCTAGACTGGAGGAACAGGAAGTTTATAGGAGTCCGGCTAGTAGGGACATACGCTGTACGACTAAATACCCCCCTAGGAATTTACCCAGTCTTCTATATAGATCTTGTACGACCAGCAAACACGGACCCCCTGCCGCACTAGACGACTAACGACGCGCGCCCTCCTGCAATTATAACTAAGGGCCAGGAAGAGTATAAAGTAGAGGGGATCCTTAGGAGTCGAAGGAAGCGGGGGAAGGCAGAGTACCTAGTAAAATAGAGAGGATAGGCAGAGCCTACGTAGGAACTGTACAAGGCTCTACAGGACACAACTGCACTAGGCAGATAGGAGGAGAACTATCCCTCTGCCTAGTTACAGTAACACCGCGCCGTACGGCGGAAGGAGGCACGATCTACCCTAAGGACAGGGTAGCCGCTAGCAACCTAGGCTGTTAAAGGATCGAGAATTACGATAGGGGACACTACAGGGTCCTACTAACACGACATCCTACGACACTGTACGAGATAAGGGCTGGAAGAAAGGAACAGCTAAGGGACAGATAGGAGGGGGAGTGGAAATAAGAGGAGTTAAGAGAAAACTGTCCGAAATTCCTTATCTAGGGGGGGGGGGGGGGGGGGGGGGGGGGGGGGGGGGGGGGTAGCTCACTAGCCACTACCCTGGGGAACCAGAGCAGTCTCCTTATCTAAGATCTCAACTACCTCCCGCCCAGCCAGGCCCCCACCCCTACTAGGGCCAGCCCCAGGCAGCAGAGGCACTCCCCTACCCCTACGTACCTCCCCTAGCTAGCAGTAGGGGCAGTAGAAGGAGCTACCCTTCTACTTACACAAGGCACACACCCTAGCCTAGAAGCCTAGGAGGCGGTATAGGCTAAGTAAGGGCTAGGGGGAGTTAGGGCAGGAGGCATAGGGCTAGCTCTAGGTAGCGATAAGGAGGGCGTTAACGTTCGACGCCTAGGCCGTAGCTAGCTGCTAGGGTGTAACCTAGGCAGGGTTACACTAGAAGGCATAGAAGGGGAGCCCGGCCGCATCCTGCTGCTTGTAGGTATAGCACCTAAGACGTTAGCTCAGACTATACAGAAGATAAGAATCTGTACGAACCGGAACCGCAGCTACTCGTCAAACTAAGGGCCCTACTGCTAGAGGTAGAAATAGGCAGGGACCCTAGCTAGACGAGGGGAGGAGGCGGGCCTAGCAACTACAAGGGAATCGCTAGACGGGGCGGACGACATAGTAGTAGTAGTAGTAGCTAGTAGTAGATAGTAGATAGTAGACAGTAGTAGTTAGTAGTAGACAGTAGATAGTATAGGGGGAGGAGAGAAGGGGGAAGGGAAGAGAAGGGAGAGGCTTGGGGGTAACTGCCTACTATAAGGGAAATAGCAAGCAGGGCAGCCGCTACAAACAGGTAAAATAGCAAGAGGTAACTGCGACCTAGGAGGGAGGAGGCGACGAGGGACGACGACTCGGACGACTAGACGAAATAGGAAGCTGCGACCTACCAAAGGAACAGCAGGAGCTAGGTAATTTCAATACGCCGCCGTACAGAAGAGGCACTACGAGAAGGGAAGGGGGGGGGTATTGTTAGGGGGCGCCGCCTGGCCTAGGTCCTAGACTCGACCTAAGCCAACTGTCGCCCTAAGGACTGCGACTTAGCAGCGCTAGCACGACCCTACTCTCTGTACAGAATTACTAACAGGACCCCACTCCTGTACGGAGGGAGAACACTACAGTCCTGCATAAAGGGGAGCTACTGCCCCTTTAAATAGGAGGGAAAACTATACACTACTGTATAGAGGAGGTAACTCCTAATCCTCTATACAGAGGGTAAACCTTGTACCCCTACACAAAGGAGGAATTGCTAGCTTGGCTTCGTAGGTACAAATCGTACAGCAGCAGACGACGAAGGAACTGCCTATCAGTTCCTTTATATAGATACCCAACCTCAAGTTTCTAAACCAAGATTCTTGGGCCCCTTATATATAGGATACGGATTAAGGAAGGATGCGAATAGATAACCGCTTTCCGTATAAGGTACAGCCTTTTCGAGTAGCTTATTACTCCCTTTAGTCTTACAAACGCGCTAGCAACCTTCTAGAGGTATATTAACAGGTCTCTATAAGGACTTTTAGACGATATCTGTTCTGTATACCTCGACGACACCCTAGTATTTACAGACGGCACCTGCGAGGACTATATACAAGACGTTAAGAAGATGTTAGACCGTTTGCAGCAGGCTAGATTGTACCTCGACATCGACAAATATAAATTTAGCGTATATCGTACGAAATACCTAGGGTTTATTATCGAGGCAGGGAAGGGCATTAGTATAGACGGAAAGAAGACTAATGCTATTAGGCAATAGAAGCCCCCTACGAGTACTAAGGGAGTACGAGAATTCCTTAGGTTTGCCAACTTCTACCGCTAGTTTATATAGAACTACTTGGAGATAGTACGCCCCCTAGTTAAGCTTACATATAAGGACAGGCAGTTCGCGTAGACGAAGGAATGCGATAAGAGTTTTAACAAGCTAAAGGAGCTCTTTACTATAGGTCCAACACTTGCCGCCTTTAACCTAGAACGTACGACGATATTGGAAACCGACTCCTTAGGATACTATATAGGAGGTATCCTCTTATAGGTAGGCCTAGACAGCCTCCTACACCTATACGCATATTTCTCTAAGAAGAACTCCCTAGCCGAATGCAACTACCCTATCTATAACAAGGAATTGTTAGCAGTCGTACAGTGCTGCAAGGTATAGGACAGAGAACTCTGCTTAGTTCCTAAGTTCCTCGCTCTAACTAACTATAAGAATCTCGAGTACTTTACGCAACCCTAGAAGCTCTCTAAGAGATGCGTACAATAGGCGATGTATCTAAGCTGCTTTAATATAAGACTCTAGTACTGCAAAGGGAAGGACAACAGCAGGGCCGACGCACTATCTAGACGAGACCAGGATATGTTAATAACGTACAACGACGACTAGCCAAAATTACGAACATTCTAGATATTTAAGGAGGAACTAAGCGAAGACGCTATCCGCCGAGCGGCCACATATATATAGAAACCCCAACTATAGGCGTAGGAAGAGGCAGTAGAAAGGGACGACATCTACCGAAAGGCCTATATAGTAATCTAAGAAAGACAGCGGAAACTCCCTATAGAGCTTAACCTTAAGGTATCGGCAGCAGAGTGTACAGTAGACGAAGAGAACAACCTAAAGTTTAGGAACCGGATTTGGGTCCCTACAGACAAGAAGCTCTGTACGAGCCTAATACAACAGGCATACGACTTAATAGCAACCGGACACCTAGGGTGCAAGGAGACGTACAGCATCGTTGCTAAGGACTACTACTAGCTAGCAATAGCGAAGGACATCCGTAGGTTTGTACAGAATTGCGATGTCTGCAGACGGACGAAGCCCTAGTGTAAACTAAAACAGCCTGTTGAAACCCCTACTAATACCGGACCGGCCCTAGCAAGACCTAACAGTAGATTTTATTACAGATCTACCCGAGAGCGACGGACAGCGCAATATTATAGTAGTAACGGACAAGCTAACGAGGGAGGTAATACTAGAGAGAATAGACTCTATTACAGCTAAGGACACTGCCTAGGCATTTATACGAATAACGTTTAGTAAGTACAGGTTCCCTAGGTTAATTGTGTCCAACTATAGTACACAGTTTACAAGCTAACTCTAGGTAAGGATATACTAATTGTTAAACATAGAACGTCGCCTATCTGCTGTATAGCACCCGTAGATAGACAGCGCGATAGAGAGGGTTAATTCTATACTAGAAGCATACCTCTAGGCGTATGTTAACTATAACTAGACTATTTGGAACCGCCTCCTCCCTATAGCGAAGCTAGCTATTAAAAGTCGTACAGCTAATGCTATAGGGCTGTCTCCCTTCTTTATAACCTATAGGTACGACTACTCCCTGCTCCTACCGACCCTAAGCAGTACTACCCTACGCCCTGTACGTTCCCCAATTTAGCAAGGGGAAACTATTGTACAGACGATTACGAACGTCTACTAATAGGCGAAAGCAAGCCTTGCTATAGCCTAACAGAATGCAGAAGAGCAGGCCAACAAGGGACGACAGGCTATACTAAGGTATAAGGTAGGGAACGAGGTATAGCTAAACTAGCGCAATATCTATATAGACTGGCTAAGCAAGAAACTGGACTAAAAGAACTAGAAGTTTACAGTAGTCCAGCTAGTAGGGACATACACTATACGACTTAACACCCCCCTAGGGATTTATCCAGTTTTCTATATAGACCTCGTATAGCCAGCATATACAGACCCCCTCCTACACTAAACAACGGACGACGTACGCCCCCTAGCGATTATTACTAAGGACTAGGAGGAGTATAAGGTAGAAGAAATCCTTAAGAGCTAGAAGAAGCAGAAGAGGATCGAATACCTAGTTAAATAGGCAGGGTAGGCAGAGCCTATATAGGAACTGTACAAGGCTCTTTAGGATATATTAGTACTAGATAAGTAGGAAGAGAAACACTCTGTTAACTAGTTACAGTAACACTATACTGTACAGGGTAGGACAGGGGACAGCTACAGGAGGCAGTAGGCAGCTACAGGAGACATTAGGCAGCTATAGACAGGACTGGGCAGCTGCAAACAGGACTAGGCAGCTGCAGAGGGCATTAGGAAGCTGTAGAGAAGAGTAGGAATAGAGGGGAACTAGGGACAACTTATCCGAGCATGCAGATAGGATTTAATATAGCTGTTTTAATGTAAGGGCTTAAGAGTCTTAGTTCAGAAACTTAAGTTTGGGTATCTATATAAAGGAACTAATAGGCAGTTCCTTCGTCGTGCGCTACTGTACAATTTGTACTTACGAAGCCAAGCTAGCAACTTCCCTCTATATAGGGATACAAGGCTTACACTCTGTACAGAGGGTTAGAAGTTTCCCTCTATATAGTAATACAGAGTTTTCCCTCTGTTTAGAAGGGCGGCAATTCCCCTCTATATAGGGCTATAGGATTCTCCCTCTGTACAGGAGTAGGGTCGTATTGGTAACTCCGTACAGAGAGTAGGGTCGTGCTAGCACTGCTAAGTTGTAGTCCTTAGGGCGACAGCTGGCTTAGGTCCAGGATCTGGACTGGACAGCGCCCTCTAAAAATACCCCCCTTCCTTCTTATAGTACTTCTTTCGTACAATAGCGTATCGTACACCCTTAGCTCCTAGGGTTCCTCTAGCAGGTCGCGATTTCCTGTCTCTGTCCGGTTGTCTATAGGGCCGTCGCTCGTCCGGCTACTAGGTCGTAGTTGCCTTGTTTGCCCTCTTTTACACAGTTGTAGCAGCTGCCCCAGTTGCTATTGCCTCGCATTGCAGGCAGCTACCTCCTAAATATTAAGCCTCCTCCCGTCTCTTTCTCCTCCCTCCTTCTCTTCTATTCTCCTGCCTGCTACCCCTCTACCCTGCCGTCTACTACTACCGTCCACTGTCTACCGTCTAACGTCTAACTACTACCAACCTAGCTACTACTACTAGCTACTACTACCAGCCCTACTACTATGCTACGCACTCCGTCCGCCCGTTCCCGCTGTAGCTCTCTTGTAGTTGCCGGCCCTTCCTTCCTTGTAGTTGCTGGCCCTTCCTCCTACCGTCTAGCTAGCGTCCTCCCCTACTTCTACCTCTAGCCGTAGAACGCTTGGCTTAACTAGCAACTCCGCTTCCGGTTCGTAGTCTCCGTCTTCTGTATAGTCTAAGCTGTCGTCTTAGATACTATACTAATAAGCAGTAGGACGCTGCTAAGCTGCCCTTCTACGCCTTCTAGTGTAACCCTGTCTAGGTTACGCCTTAGCAGGTTGCTATAGCCTGCCCTTTGTATATAAACGCTATGCTTATAGCTACCTACAGCCAGCTCTATGCTGCCTGTACCAACTCCCCCTAGGGCTTATTCGGCCTGTACCGCCTCCCTAGCTTCTAGGCTAGGGTCTGTACCTTGTGTAAGTAGAAGGATAGCTCCCTCTACTGCCTCTACTGCTGTCTAGAGGAGGCACGTAGGGGTAGGGGGTTGCCTCTGCTCCCTAGTGCTAGCCTAGGTAGGGGTCCTGCCGGCCTGGAGGTAATTAAGATTTTAGATAGGGAGTCGGCAGCCTCGTTGTCGGCTGCCCTAGTCCTAGGGATTAGTGGCTAGTAAGCTACCCCTAAGGTAGTATGTAAAATTTTCGGACGGTTCTGCTCTTATCCCCTTCTTATTTTTACTCTTATTCTTACTTGTCTCCTAGCTGTTCCCTTTCTCCTGCCCCCTTCTGTATAGTGTAGTGTCGGTAGGCCCCGGCAGGGTCCTACGTCTTGATCCTAATCCTCTAACAACCTAAGTTGCCGGCGGATACCCTGTACCTAGGGTAGATCGTGCGCCTTTCTGCTGTATAGCGCAGTGTTACTGCGACTAGGTAGGGGGATGGTTTTCCTCCTACCTGTATAGCGCGGTTGTGTCCTATAGGGCCTCGTATAGTTCCTATGTAGGCTCTGCCTACCCTCTCTATTTAACTAGGTACTCTACCTTCTTCTGCTTCCTTTAGCTCTTAAGGATTTCTTCTACCTTGTACTCTTCCTAGCCTTTAGTAAGGATCGCTAGGGGGCGCGCGTCGTCCGTCGTCTAGTACAGCAGAGGCTCCGTACGTGCCGGCCGTACGAGGTCTATATAGAAGACTGGGTAGATCCCTAGGGGAGTGTTAAGTTGTATAGCGTAAGTCCCTACTAGCTGGACTACTGTAAACTTCCGGTTCTTCCAATCTAGTTTCTTGCTTAGCCAGTCTGTACAGATGTTGCGCTTGTCTAGCTAGACCCTTTCTCCTGCCTTGTACCTTAGTGCAGCCTGCCGTCCCTTATTAGCCTGCTCTTCTGCATTCTGTTAAGCTATAGCTAGGCTCGCTTTCGCCTATTAATAGGCGTTCGTAATCGTCCGTACAATAGCTTCTCCCTGCTAAATCGGGGATTGTACAGAGCGTAAGGTAGCGCCGTTCGGGGTTGGCAGGAGCAGGGAGTAGTCGTATCTATAGGCTATAAAGAAGGTGGACAATCCTGTAGCGTTAGCCGTACAGCTGTTAATAGCTAGCTCCACTATAGGGAGGAGGCGGTTCTAGTTTGTCTGGTCGTAGTCAACATATGCTTAAAGGTACGCTTCTAATGTCGAGTTAACCCTCTCTGTCGCGTTGTCCGTCTGCAGGTACTATACGGTTAATAGGCGACGTTCCACGTTTAGCAACTGGCAGACCCTTGCCTAGAGCTGGCTCGTAAACTATGTACCCCGGTCTGATACGATTGACCTAGGGAATCCGTGCTTGCTAAACGTTGTCTATATAAATGCCTAAGCAGTGTCCTTAGCCGTAATAGAGTCTATTCCTTCTAGTATTACCTCCTTCGTTAGCTTGTCTATAACTACTATAATGTTCTGCCGTCCGTCGCTCTTAGGGAGGTCCGTAATAAAGTCTACCGTTAGGTCTTGCTAGGGCTGGTCCAGTATTAGTAGGAGTTTTAGCAGCCTGTGCTTTAGTTTATACTAGGGCTTCGTCCTTCTGCAGACATCGCAGTTCTGTACAAACCTACAGATGTCCTTTGCCATTGCCGGACAGTAGTAGTCCCTAGCGACAATACTGTACGTCTCCTCGCGCCCTAGGTGCCCGGTTGCTATAGAATTATCCACCCGTTGTATTAAACTTATATAGAGCTTCTCGTCTGCTAGGACCCAAATCCGATTCCTGAACTTTAGGTTGTTCTCCTCGTCTACTGTGCACTCTGCTACTAATACCTTAAGGTAAAGCTCTGCTAGGAGGTTCCGCTGTCCCCCTTAGATCGCTATATAGGCCCTTTAGTAGGCGTTATCCTTTTCTACTGCCTCTTCCTACGCCTGTAGCTAGGGTTCCAATATGTGTGTCGCTGCTGGGCGGATAGTCTCCTCGCCTGGTTCCTCCTTAAATATCCAGAATGTCCGTAATTTTAGCCAGTTATTATCGTACGTTGTTAGTATGTCCCAATCCCGTCTGGATAGTATATCGGCCCTACTGTTGTCCTTTCCCTTGCGATACTGGAGTCTTATATTAAATCAGCTTAGGTACATCGCCTATCGTATATGTCTCTTAGAAAGCTTCTAGGGTTGCGTAAAGTATTTAAGGTTCTTATAGTCGGTTAGGGTAAGGAACTCGGGAACCGAGCGGAGTTCTCTATCCTACGCTTTGCAACATCGTACGACTGCTAGCAATTCCTTGTTATAGATAGAGTAGTTGCACTTAGCTAGAGAGTTCTTCCTAGAGAAGTACGCGCATAGGTGCAGAAGTCTGTCTAAGCCTATATGTAACAGGATACCCTCTATACAGTAACCTAAAGAGTCGGTTTCCAGTATCGTCGTATGTTCTAGATCGAAGGTAGTAAGCGTTGGTCCTATAGTAAAGACCTCCTTTAGCCTGTTAAAGCTCCTATTACACTCGTCCGTCTACTTGAACTGCTTGTCCTTATGTGTTAGCTCGACTAGGGGACGTATAATCTCTAAGTAGTTCTGTATAAACTAGCAGTAGAAGTTGGCAAACCTAAGGAATTCCCGTACGCCCTTAACACTTGTAGGCGGCTTCTATTGCTTAATAGCATTAATCTTTTTCCTGTCTATGCTAATGCCTTTCCCTACCTCGATAATAAACCCTAAGTATTTTATACGTTGTATACCGAATTTACATTTGTCGATGTCGACGTACAAGCTAGCCTGTTGCAGTCGATCTAATACCCTCTTAACGCCCTGTATATAGTCTGCATAGGTGCCGTCTGTAGATACCAGTATATCGTTAAGGTACGCTGAACAGATGTCGTCTAGTAACCCTTGTAGGGACCTGTTAATATACCTCTAGAAGGTTGCCAGTACGTTGGCAAGGCTAAAGGGGGTAACAAGCTACTTAAAAAGACTATATCTTATACAGAAGGCAGTTATCTATTTACAGCCTTCCTTAATCCGTATTTTGTAGAAAGCCGAGACTACGTTAAGCTTAGTAAACCACTTTGCCTTGCTAATCCGTCCGAGAGTCTCCTTAATAAGGAGTAGGGGGTACTAGTCCTTTTTAGTAATCGCGTTAGTGCCTCTGTAGTCTATGCAAAAACGCAAGCCGGCCTTGCCTTCTTTGTAGACAAACAGCACTAGGGCTCCTGCGGACAAGGTACTTGCGCGAATAAAACCTTTAGCAAGTAGGTCGTCCAGTGTCTTACGCAGTACTAGGAGTTCTCTAGAGGACATGCCGTATAGTAGGCTGTACGGCACTTTAGGCAGACTCCTATCCGGACGGGGCTCTAGCTAGATGTCGTAGTTAATTCCTTCTCCTTGGTGTAGTAGCAGTCTCGAGGCCGACTTTGGCTCGAAGAGGTCTAGGTATTCTGCGTATTCTAATAGGAGCTTTGTATAGGGGTCCGTCGCCTTCTTAGGCGCTAATGCCTTCTTAATGTCTGTAGTCGCAGTATTGATTCCGGCCTTAGTATTGCCGCCCTGCGGAATTCTCCCTTAGTCTTAGAGCCTCTGCTTCGTTACTACTAGGTACAGCCGTCTTCGTCCAACGTCCAGCTCGCCCTGCTAGCGCTCTATCTATAGCTTTCCTAATATTAGGTTATACCCTAACTTGTCCTTTACAACGTAGAGGTATAAGTCCTGCTTATAGTGTCCTTGCAGCTCTATCGTTACTTTTACTATATAGGTAATGTCCAGTCCTCGCCTGGTAATGCCTAGTATGCGTACAGGTACAGTTAGGGTCGTCTTAATGTAGTGTCTCTATACGAAGTCTTCGCTAATTTCTCTGTACACTAAACATCCTGTATTAATTAGTGTCCGCGCTGTAGCGGTCCCGTTTAGCGTAGGTTGTACAATAAACAGCGTAGTCGTTATGTAATTGCTCTTAAAAGATAGCTAAGTAGTACTTCAATTTGGCAATCTATCTCGTATACGCCTCTAGCAGAGCCTTCGTTTAGAGGCTACTCTTTTCCCGACTCGTTGTCGTCTAAGGGGGACTCTTAGTTCTCTTGTTAGGGCGCCGTAGTTGCTACCCCTGTAGTGGTCGGCTGTCCGCTAGGTCTCTCTACTAGCAAAAGCCTGCAATTCTGTGCAGTATAGCCTATCTTGCTATATCTGTAGCAGCTTCCTTCTGCTCGTCTCTTATTAAGGGTAGCTATATCTACCTACTGTGCCCTTTTAGCAGCGGCTCTTAGTGTACGGTAGCGGCTGCTGCTACTCTCGTCGTCGTCGTTAGTTCCTAGTCTATAGCTTCCTGCTGCCGCTAGAGGGGTTGTCGCATCTTATAGGCGTAGCTTATCTGTCTAAGCCTGCGCTGTTAGTCGTCGACTATCCTAAGGAGATTACAGAACTCCTCGTATGTAGCTAGTCGCATTACGCCTACTAGTCCTGTTATAATCTCCTTAGAGAAGTCTACCTCTAAGGTAGTAATTTTTACCCTGTCCTCCTATTAGAGTCCTCCTGCCTCTGCTAGGGTCTGGTCGTATTCTGCGAGGAACTCTTGTACAGTCTTGCGTCCTTGCTCTATCGTATTAACCTGTAGGAGTGCTCGGCTTTCGCAGTCCAGGTCCTTATAGCTCCTGTTAAGAGATGCCTAGAGCATCGTTATAGTTGCTATTGCTAGGTTAGCAATAGCTGTCTCGTAGTACGGCAGAATCCGTGCTGCTGCCCTACCCTTTAACCTCCTAAAGAGGTACACTACCTTGTCTAGCTCGGTCAGGTATGCTCCTAAGTCGACTAGAAGCTTAGAGCGTATCTAGGCAGCCTAGGAGGGGTACTTGGCCAGAGCCTTACTATCGTAGGTAGTAACGTTAGGGAGGTTGCTCTTAGGGGCCGGAGTGTAGGCCGTCGTGTTCGTCGTCGTCGTAGGGGTCGGATCGCAATCGGACGCCCTAAGCTGTCGTAGCTCCTGTTCCCGTTAGGAAATTCTTGCAGCCTAGTGGCTTACTTGCTGTTTGAGCTGCCTCTTGTAGGCTAGCAGCTCCTCGTATGCGCAGTGTATCTGTTACAGTCAACAGATATGAAACGGAAAACACAGTCAACAGATGGAAAACGGAAAACAACAGCATCCAAGACCTGACTAGAACTATTAAGATTTACAGACTACAGGCTAACAACTACTAGATAGAAGAAGACTCTAAGAGAGTGAAAGGCGAATTATCTCGCGATGCAAACACTCCTAACTTAGTTCTGGAACCTTGGGAAAAAGCGGGTCTAGGAAATGAATTTGTTTGTAGAACAAAGAAACAGAGTTTGATAAGAAAGTTACTAGCAAACACGCAGTTAACCAGCTAGGGCAGGGGGATATAAGAACCTGCTGCTACCTACCTGATCTTTCTCTTCTTCTTGTTTATAGCTCGTCTTGTGCATTAATTCAGCTTTTACACCTTAGACTCTAGCCCTTCCTTTCTTTACTTAACTTTTATATTCCTTCCTTTAGACTTTGTTTTATCCAACTCCTCCTACCTACTTCGACTTTTACATCGATCTCTTCCGACCTCTTAGCTCCCCCCTTAACATTACGAGCTATATCCAAACACCAGACTATTAACATGGTCTTCCACACCCTACGAGAAGAGGTTTCCTTTAAGGAATACTTACAACTAGACCTATTAGCAGAAGAAATTAGTAACCTAATAAAGAACAATCCCAACCTTGCCCTCCGAGTCTTTTTTACAGCAACGAACACCGTCCGTACAGGCTTTGAACAAGTAAAGGAACTAAACCAACACATTAATAGCCTAGAAGCAATGCTATTAGATAGCAAGGATCAGGTACAAGAGATAGAACAAAAGATTGCCAACCTAACAATTAAGAAAGCTAAGACACAAGGACAATTGCAGGAAGCTCTGAACCTGAGGACACAGAACACCACTAGAGAACCTACTAGTAGGAGAGTGGCTGACCTAGAACCATTCTATAGAGACAAGGATAAGTTTGATAAATTTCGACTACGATTGTCAATTAAGCTCTTAGCTAACGTAGACCACTTCCTAAACGAACAACAGAAGGTCTCGTACGCGTTCTCCCTCCTTACTGGCAAGGCACTACAACAGGTCTTACACTGGTTTGACCTAAAGATACTACAAGTTACTTGCCTAGACGTTACTACCTTGCTTACCGCTCTCGACTTAGCCTTTAGTAACCTATACCGCAAGTCTACGGCCTAGCAGCTAATCCGAACTCTTAAGCAAACCAACAAGCCATTCTCTGACTACTACGCACAATTCTTACGGGAAATCGGATACTGCGAATACGACACAGAAGCCCAAAAGTCGGCTTTGGTTGCTGGTCTAAGCACTGAACTTCTTACTAAACTGGAAGACCAAGAGCACGAATCTTTGTCATTTTACAAACTGGTTACCCTCTGCCAACGCCTCGACAGTCGTCGAAACCTGTTCTTAAATATTATTAAGGTACGCAGCAACCCGCTTAACAACCGTACGAGCCAGCGTCCATTTACGACTCTTCCTATCTTTACCTAAAACCAACCTAACCCTTCCTTAGCCCTACGACTTCCTCCTGTTAATGGCGAACCTATAGACCTTAGTTTAGCTAAGCTTCAAGACGGTCGACTTACACAAGAAGAAAAGCAGCGTCGCCGCAACCAACGTCTCTGCATATACTGTAGGGAGCTAAACTACATCGCAATTAACTGCCCAACTCTAGTCAATCGCGGCAACAAGGAAGGCACCCCTCTCGGATTCTCTGCAGCTGCCCTAGCACTAAAGGACAACAGCAAGGACTAGGGAAACGCTTAGGCCTATTAACAAGACGCCTAATAGGCAAGTATTTAGATCGACATCGTATAATCTCTTCTTCTACAGTGCAATTCTGTACTAAGGCAGAAGATAAGTTAACTTGTCCTCCCTTTGTAGTTACAGCAAGTATCTATACTAAGAAGAATTCCATACACTTAGTACTTACGATAATCGACTGCAGCGCAACTGGCAAGAGTTTTATTAACCCTAGACTTGTTAACTCTTTAGGAATCCCTACTTAGAGCCTGAAATACCCTAGACCCTTAAAGATGTTTGACGGCAGCGAGGCCTCTGCAGGAGGTATAACTCAGATTGCCTACGTTAAACTTTAACTTAGGAACAACTACAAAGAAAACCTCTCTTGCTTTGTTACACCTCTCCCTAACCAGAAAATGGTCCTAGGATTGCCTTAGCTAAAGCTCTACAACCTACAGATTAACTAGGACACTAGAAGCCTCGACATAAACTTAGAATATTGCCGAAACTATTACTACACTTTAACTTAGTTTACTTCTGCGAACGGCAGAAAAGATTCGATACTCTAAGTATCCGCAGCTGCTTTCTATATAGCTGCAAAGGAAAAAGAAGCTTAAATCTTTGCTGCGTTAATAGAAGTCATTAAGAAAGCCCTTAATCCGGGCACGCAGATATGATTCAATACGGCCTTTTTGATAACTATATCTCGAACTGAGGAGGGAAAGGAATCTATGTAGTGGTGGTGGCGGGCCTTGATGGGTAGTGGTGTGCCAAGGCCCGGCTCGGTCCGTTCCGGAACTTAAATCCCGGAAGGGGCCGAGCCGAAATCTAGGGTCCACCCTATCAATCTGTCCCACCTCTTTCCACCGCCGCAACACTACCCCCCTCCCTCACTAGCGGTCGCCCTCGACCGCTTAGTCACCCCATCCATCCTAAAATCTCTACTGTTTTTTTTTTTTGGTTTGTCGTCTCTTTCTCGAAAATCCCCTCTGACGGTAATGTCGCTTCTTCCTTCTTCTATCGCTTCTCGAATTTCTTACGTTATCGGCATTTGAGGTCCTTTACTTGGCGTTTATGTAATCGGTGCGCCTGATCCGTGCCATCTGATCTGAGTCGTAGGTTATCTGAGGTGCGGCGTCGCTGGTCTGTGCTCCAGCGCAGAAGGTCTATATAGATCCTTCCGCGCCTCTATTTCTTCTTCTTTTTCTTTCTCTACCAAAGCTTTCACCTACTACGTGGTCGGCGGCGCTGGCACGCTACGGCGTGCGCGAGCTACCGGCTGACGCGGTGGTGGGTAAAGCAATCACTTCCCGAAGCAACCTTACGATCGTTTTCATCGGCTTCCGCGCTAGTAGAGCGGACGTGACTTTCTTCGTTTTCTTCCGGAAGGATCGGCTTTAGAGCCATTCCGGCTTCGGCTTCTTCGGGTCCTGTGCGTAAAAGTCTCTTAGCAGCTCCGCCGAATTCCGGAGATTCTCGATTAGATACTATTTATAATCTTCCGGCCACTCCTTCTACGAGATCCTTGCTTTGATGGACCCTCTCGTCTTTCTTACGTTTATTACGTCTTCTACCTCCTACTCTTCTTTATCGTCTATCTTAATAGGCGGGGGTTTAGTGAACCCCTGTTCCGGCAGGCCGTCTTTAGGGTCCAAGCTTAACACGTCCGAATGGAAGACATCGTAGATCCGGAACGATTTCGGTAGCTGGAGCCGATAGGTCACCGGCGACCTCTTTTCTATTATCTTGAATGGACCCACGTAGCGTAGATTAAGCTTGGCGTTGCCTTTTAGCCTTAGGTTCTTCGTGTTAAGCTATACTCTTTGGCCTTCCTCGAATTCTATTAGTGACCGCTTCTTATTAGCTCGAGTTACTATCTTCTTCTAAGCCGATTCTATCGCGCCTTTCGCCACCTTGATTGCTTCTTCTATCTGAGATCGTAGCGCTTCTGCCGCCGCCGCAGCGACTCTCTTTAACGACATAGCGGTAGAAGGTTCCGCGGGGCCGGGTTCGTTCGGCGGCTGAAAGCTCATCCTCGGAAGATAACCGTAGGTTATCTCGAACGGCGCCAGCGACGTTGTTTCCGACTGTGTTGAGTTCGCGCAGAATTCGGCCATCGGCAACACCTTAACCCAACCTTCTTAATAATGGCTGCAGAAGGTCCGTAGGTATCGCTCTATCTTACGGTTAGCGACTTTAGACTGGCCGTCGGTCTGCGGGTGAGCGGCTGTACTAAGCTTTCCACTAATTCCGAGAGCTTGGTTGACGGCTTTCTATACGTTGGCGGTGAATTGAGGGCCCCTATCCGTAGTGATAGTATCCGGCAGCCTATAGTGCTTCCATACGTGTTGGATTAATATTCTCGCCGTTTCTTCCGCAGTAGTTCCTTTATTCTTAGCTCGACAGGGGATGAAATAGCGCTCTTTGCTCAGCCGATCCACTACGTTTAGCGTAGCGTCGTATCTATCGGAGTTCGGCAGGCCGGTTACGAAGTCTATCGTAATGTGCTGCCACGGTTTCTTAGGGATCGGAAGTGGCTTAAGCAGGCCGGCCAGAAGACCGTAACAAGGCTTTACGGTTTGGCACACGTAGCAATTGGCGATAAATCGGTAGATTCGTTCGTAGATCCGCGGAAACCAGTAGATCGTCCTTACGGCTTCTATCGTCTTCTTCGAGCCGGCGTAACCAACGTCCTTAGAGCTATAGACCAGTTGGACGACCTCAGTAATTAGTTCTTCCGGAACTATCAGCTTCCCTAAGCCGGTTTTGCCGAGTTTTTGTTGCTGGTTAAGCTGCTTTACCTTTTCGTAGAGAGTTTTTTCTTCGATCGGCGGCTCTATTGGTTCCAGTTCGGTCTGCAGTTCCGCCGCGCAGATCCCCGCTTCCTTCAACACCTCGGCGTCTACTATCCGTTCGGTCAGCACCTTCTGAAACATGTTCGGATCTTCCTTCGCGCAGCTCGTCTTCCCTTCTCTTCGCGTTAGCGCGTTAGCCTTTCCGTTTTGAGCCCCTAGTCGATAGGTAATCTTAAAGTCGAACCCTGATAAATAGGCGGCCTACTAAGCTTGGCGACGTAATAGCTTCTGCGTCTTTATAAAGTAGGTTAGCGACTGGTGGTCCGTAAGAACCTGGACCGTGCTCTTTCTAGCTATAAGCTCCGGTTTCCACTCCTCGAAAGCCTGAATGATCGCTAGCAGCTCCTTATCGTAGATGGCGTAGTTCCGCTCAGCTTCGCTTATTGACTTGCTGAAGAAAGCGACTGGATAGAGGGTTTCGTCGTTACTATATTAAGAAAGGACCCCTGCCGTTACTGTGTCGGAAGCGTCCGTTTCTACATAGATCGTCTTTTCTGGCCGGAAGTGTGCCAGAACTAGCGCAGAGGCCACTGCTTCTTTTAGCCAGTTCAAGGCTTCCGTGCACCTCTTATTCTATAGGCCGGCGGCCTCTTTCTTTAGCGCCTCGTTCAGGGGTCTCGCTATCTTGCTAAAGTCCTTAATAAACCGTCGATAGTAGCTGCAGAAGCCGAGAAACGCTCTGATTTGCGTAGTGTTTCCGGATTTCGGCTGCTTCCACCCCGCAACGGCGGCGACCTTTAAGGGGTCCATACGAATTCCATCTCTTCCGACGATAAAACCGAGATATTTAATCTCGGTTTGATAGAACTTGCTCTTCTTCGTGTCCGCGTTCAATCCGACCTCGTAGAGCCTCTTTAACACTCTCTCGATGTAGTCCGTATGTTGCTCTCTCGTTCTATCGGTGTAGATAAGGATGTCGTCCAAGTAGATAGACACGAACCGCTCCAGCATGTCTATAAAAGTGTGGTTTATAAAGCGTTGCTACACTACCGGCGCGTTGGTAAGTCCGAAAGGCATTACTAACTACTTGAAATTGCCTATGCGCGTAGCGAATGTCGTAAGGTCTTCCGTTTGTCCTTCTTCGTTCCTTAATCAATGGAATGCTTGGCGAATATCCAGCTTGCTGAACCACTTAGCCTTAGCTACTCGTTGTATGGTTTCATCGATTAGAGGTAGCGGATACACATCTCTCTTAGTGACCTTATTAAGGCCTCGATAGTCTACGCAGAGTCGCAGACCACCCCCTAGTTTCCTTACGAAAAGAATCGGTAACGCGTACTCGGCGGAACTCGGCGTAATAAACTTCTTTGCTAGGTTTTTGCGAACGAACACCTCTACCTGGTCCAATTCGGCCAGTAACAGTCTTCTTAAGGGCTCGGTTCTTGGCAGTGTAGCTCCCTCTTTCAGTCGGATCTTGTTGTTATATTCCGGTCGATAGAGCGGCAATAGGTTGGAGTCGGCTTTTGAGAAGACGTTAGCGTAACTATAGAGCTCGTTCGGTAGCACCTCTAGTGGATCCACCTCTTCTTCCGCCATTATCTTCCAGTAGTCTTCGATGTCTTTTATTAAGATGGCGTAAATTTCGTTGTCCGGTGACTTCGCAAGGGTCGATAAAGCTTCCGAGCTTATTATTCTGATCGTGCTTTAAGGGTCGGGCCGATCCATCGAAGCCGCTTCGATGTTCGTAACGTTCGGTTTGGCGTTGGCCACTGTGACCGATTCGGTGACTGATTTGATGGCGGCTAAGCCGCTAATCGGGTTTCTGAATCCGATTGTGCCTTCTACGTCAATAATCACTCCCTGGTTCTTTATCTATTTCTGCCCTATAATAATGTCAAACCTCCCGATATCTATGATTCGGAACGTCGCTTCCGTGGTGCGACCTGCTCAGGTGGTCCTTAATGGCACGTAGTGCGTAACACTCTCCGTGTCTTGTCTGTTGTACGCCGAAATCCTCGTCGGCGACGCCAGTTCCACTGGATAACCGTATCTATTTATCAGTTTTCGAACTAGTCGGTGGTGGATCGCCGCGCCAATAAGAGCTCCGGTGTCGATAAAGGCTTTTAACTGAAGTAGTTTGCCCGATCCGTCAAGGGGGTGGACAGTAATTAGAAGGATAATAGCCGTTTCTACATTCACTTCCACCGCCGCTAAGAGCGGATCGCTGCAGCTGTTGATGCTCTCGTCTCTCTGTAATGTGACTCTTGTCGGTGCCCTGTCTTCTACGCTGGATAGGGGGCCTATCCTTCCAGCTAGTCTTTTCCTAGGATTCGCAGTGGCACTCTACTATCTACGCTGTTAGTATCGTTTGGTGCTGTTTCGATGGCTTGAATAGCCTTTCTCGGTGGCTGCGGCTGCTTTATAGTGCGATACTCCTGCTTCTGCTTATCCGAAGCTTGGCATCTCGTAGCGATATAGCCGGGCTTTCTGCACGCGTAGCAGGTAGGGACGAACGACGAACGCTGTAGCTGATAAGGTGGCTGCTGGGGTGCTCTCCGGAAAGGCGCAGGGGGTCGTGTTGTCTGCGCCGACGGCAACGACTTTTAAGCCGATTCGCGTAATTTCGCGTAAGCGCTCAAGTTTCTCCCAGTGACTCTCGCTCTATGCACGAAGCTCTTAAGGTCTTCGTCTTCTACAGACGCTATAGCTGCGGCCAGTTCAGAGTTTAGCTTCTGTCTTAATAGGTAAAGCTGCTTATCTTCCGCCACTCGGGCCCTAATCGCATATTTTCTAAACAAACCGTAGAATTCTTCAAACGTCTGCCGGTTCTGATTGATCTTGTCTAGCTGCTTACAGGCTGTCTTCTTTCGGAATGGATCTCCGAAGCGTTGATCTAGCGCTTTAATCGCTTCTTTAGCGGTTACCTCTTCCAGGTCCGCCACTAGCGAAAAAGCTTCTCCTTCTAACCGCGATTCCAGGTACGCCAATTTATCTCTGGCGCTGTTCGATGCGTAATCGCGGCTCATCTTATTCTTGATCTTCCTCTTAAACTCTTCCTAGTCTTTAGGGTCTCTGCCTTTAAATGCCGGCGGGTCCGGCAATAATGTTATTAGGGTGCTACCTTAACTATAGGCCGCCGGTAAGGCGGTCTCTGCTTGTTCTTCTCGATGCGGTGGCGGCAGCATCGCTGCTTCTATATTAGCTAGTTGATCCTTTAGCGCCTTTAGTTGCGCTAGTCTATTCGCTGCCTAGTTCTCTAACACGTCGATAATGGTTTCTGCCGATTCCTTCTCGGCCCTTACCGTCTCTACTTCTTCCCTTAACTGTCTGTTTTCTTCTACGTTCCTATAAAACTTCTTTTCTATAAAGGTAATGATGTCAAACACCTTCTTAGCTCTATGCTCTGTAAGATATTCTCCTATCTTATCCGGCGTGCGTCCGTACAGTTCGGCGTAGCCTTCTATGCCCTTTCTCGCTTTATCTACCTCTTCTTTTGTAAGGCCTTCGTCGGTCGTTCCGTCGTCGAGAATGCTCGTACGCCTATCCCTCGGTCTGTCAGTCTTTCTCTTTCCGCTGCAGCCTGTAACGCCGCTCTCTACCGCTGAGAAGCCTTCTATCTCCTTACGGTGCCTTGGGGGTTGTTGTTGGTGTGTGTGGTGTAGTGCGCGTGCATTATTCAGGTTTCCGGATAGTTCGACGGGCCCTTTCGCGCAGCGCGGGGTTGGTGTGTAGAGTAAGTTCGAGATATAATAATCCGGGCACGCAGATATAATTCAATACGGCCTTTTTAATGACTATATCTCGAACTGAGGAGGGAAAGGAATCTATGTGGTAGTGGTGGCAGGCCTTGATAGGTGGTGGTGTGCCAAGGCCCGGCTCGGTCCGTTCTAGAACTTAAATCCCGGAAGGGGCCGAGCCGAAATCCAGGGTCCACCCCATCAATCTGTCCTACCTCTTTCCACCGCCGCAACAGCCCTTGCTAAGTTCGACGAAAACCGAGAAGCCACCAATCCAGAGACAAAAGTACTAACAGAATACTATAACTTCCTTAGTATATAGTCAGTTAAAGAAGCTAACAAGCTACCTCCTTACCAACCTTACGATTACAAGATTGAACTGGAAGAAGGTCAGACACCCCCTTTCGGACCTCTCTACCAAATGTCCTGCAAAGAACTCCAAGTCCTGCAAAAGTTTCTGCAACAAAACCTTTAGAAAAGCTTTATTCGATCCAGTCGCTTACCTGCCGCCAGCCCTGTTATGTTTGTTAAGAAGCCTGGTAGAGGGCTGCGCTTCTATATTAACTACTGCAATCTTAACGCTATCTCTAAGAAGAACCGGTATCCGATCCCTCTAATCTAAGAAACACTGGAACGCCTCTCGAAAGCAAAATAGTTTACTAAGCTTAATGTAATTACGGCCTTTAACAAGATTTAGATAGCTGAAGGACAAGAATAGTTAACCGCATTCAGAACCCGATACAGCCTGTTTAAATCCCTAGTAATGCCCTTTAGAATGTGCAATGCACCTAGTACTTTCTAAGAATACATAAACGACACACTAAGAGAGTACTTAGACTAATTGGTTACTGCTTACATTAACGACATCTTGGTCTATAGCACTATACTAAAAGAACACTAGGAACAGATCCGAAAGGTACTGGCGAAACTGGCAGAAGCAGGCTTGCATCTAGACATTAACAAGTGCGAATTTTACTAATAAGAAGTTCAATTCCTTGGCCTTATTATCTTAGACAAAGGCATCCGCATAGACCCAGCACAGATTCAAGCAATCCTGGACTGGAAGATCCTAAAGACTGTTAAAGAAGTGCAAGGCTTCCTTAGGTTCGCTAACTTCTACTGTCGTTTTATTTAGGGCTTTAGCTTAATAGCGAAGCTACTAACTACTCTAACAAAGAAAGAAGCTAAGTTTAACTGGACTGACTCCTGCCAATACGCATCTGACCTCCTACGGCAACGATTTACTGAAGATTAAATCCTTTAACACTTTGATTTTAACTTAGAAACCTGCGTAGAAACCGACGCCTCTAACGGAGCTATTAGAGCAGTTCTCCTTTATCGAAAATCGCCTAACTAGCTATAGCTCTTAGGAGCTTACCTTTTAAAGAAGATGCTACCTGCCGAATGCAATTACGAGATATACGACAAAGAGCTTCTTACAATCGTTAAAGCATTTAAAGAGTAGCGACCAGAACTCGAAGGTGCAGCCTACCCGACCTAAGTTAGTTCAGACTACAAGAACTTAATTTATCTTATAAAGAGCAAAATCCTTAATCGTAGACAAGCCCACTAGAGTGAATTCCTCTTAAGGTTCAACTTTGTTATTTAATACGCGCCTAGATCTTATAATTTAAGAGCTGATGCCCTTACCCGGATGCCTAGAACCTATATAGTGGACCGAAAAGAAGGCCAGACAATGTGTAACCAAACTATCCTAAAGGCCTATAACCTAAGCAAAGACTTGAAGACCTACCTAAAAGAAGGTACACTATCAATCGCTGTCTCTTTTGCTCTGTGTCTGGTATCTGCCTTCTTAGAGGATAACGATTTAGAAAGCGAACCAGATAACGAAACATTTGACACCAAAGACTCTAAAATTGAAGGCTCTGTTACCTCCGACAACAAACAGAACAATAATAAATTAACTAAAGAAGCAAATTAACCTAGAGAACTGCTCCTAATAATCAGAGAAGCTTACGAATCAGACGAACAAGCTTAAGGACTGATCCAAGCCCTTAAAATAGGTTAGCGTACCTTCCCTGGCTTTTCTCTCTTAGAATGCGAACTTAGGGATAGACTGGTTTACTTTCGATCTCGTCTTTTTGTTCCTAAAGGTGCAGACAATTTAATACGACTATACATCTTTAGGACAGTTTACAACTTAGCAGCAGGAGGCTACCTAGGACGATCGAAGCTTTACAAGCTTACTTCCCGTTACTACTAGTAGCCGTTAATATAGAAGCACGTCCGCAGATATAGAAACAATTGTCCTATATGCAAGGCAGCCAAACACGACTGACAACGTCTATAAGGATTGCTAAAGCCTCTCCCGGCCCCTAAACACCTGTAGAAACATATTACAATGGACTTTGTTACCTGTCTCCCTTAAGGAACTACTTAGGCAGGCGTTAAGGCAAAGAACGTCTTTGTAGTTGTAGACCGACACTCTAAGGACCGCTTTGTAGTACCCTGCTAGAGCATAACTTCTAAGGAAACCGCTCGACTCTTTTACGAATACGTCTGGCGTTACGTAGGCCTTCCGGACAGCATTACCTCTAACAGAGGCTCTTAGTTTATTGCCAAGTTCTGGAAACGCCTTTACAAGCTTTTGAACATCGATTACTATATCTTAACGTCCTACTACCTAGAAACAGATGGTTAAACGGAAATTGCGAATGCACTGTTCGAACATACGCTACGTTGCTTTATTGATTACTACTAAAAGGACTGGCCAAAACATATCCTAATAGTGGAATTCTCGGCGCGCAACTAGGAGTTAGAGACGACAGGACACTTACCCTTCTACACTACTAGAGGCTACTACCCCCGAACAGGAATGGAGCCTTAAGACCTACTACCGCGACCCGACGACCCAGACGAAGTCGATGCAGACGACTGGGCAACGCACCTCTCCCAGATTTACTAGGAAGTCCAAGAAGAAATAACTTACGCCTAGGCTATCTACAAAGAACAAGCTAACCGAAAACGACAACCAGCCCTAGACTATTAAGTAGGAGACAGAGTATACCTGGACTCTAAGAACATTGTTACAGGAAGACCTTCTCGCAAACTTAACTGGAAAAAACTAGGCCCCTTCCCTATTACAGAGAAGATCAGCTCGTACACATACCGCCTCTAACTGCCGGAAGACTAGGAAATCTACGACGTCTTCCATCCTGTTCGAGTAAGACCTAAAGAAGGAGATCCCTTCCCAATCCAATTGCAAGACTAAGAACGAACCCGCATTCTCCCTGCAGAAGACGACGACGAAGATGAAGAAGGAGAATACTACGTACGCAAAATTACAGACTGTTAAGTAATTAATAGACAGACAAAGTACAAAGTTCAATAGCAAAGCTACGAAGACTAGGACACTACTTAGGAACCCCTCAGAAACATTATCTTTAACAAGGACAAGATTGAAGCCTTCTACCGTTAAAACCACTCTAGAGACTACCGCCTAGAAACCCGGTACAGCCAAAGAGAACTGGATTCTGCTTACTAATAGAATATCGACCGTAACATTAGGCCTGCTCCTAGGAATAAGCAGACTTACCCCTAGTATCTCGAACTACTAAGGCTTTGTAGGAACTCCGCTATATTGAGGGGGGCTACTGTTACAGTTAACAGATATAAAACGGAAAACACAGTTAACAGATGTAAAACGGAAAACAACAGCATCTAAGACCCAACTAGAACTATTAAGATTTACAGACTACAGGCCAACAACTACTAGATAGAAGAAGACTCCAAGAGAGTAGAAGGCGAATTATCTCGCGATGCAAACACTCCTAACTCAGTTCTGGAACCTTGGGAAAAAGCGGGTCTGGGAAATGCATTTGTTTGCAGAACAAAGAAACAGAGTTTGATAAGAAAGTTACTAGCAAACACGCAAACAACTAGCTAGGGCAGGGGGATATAAGAACCTGCTGCTACCTACCTGATCTTTCTCTTCTTCTTGTTTATAGCTCGTCTTGTGCATTAATTCAGCTTTTACACCTTAGACTCCAGCCCTTTCTTTCTCGACTTAACTTTTATATCTCTTCCTTTAGACTTTGTTTTATCCAACTCCTCCTACCTACTTCGACTTTTACATTGACCTCTTCCGACCTCTTAGCTCCCCCCTTGACAGTATCTAATCCTGTATAGCCGTAGGTTCTATAGCGATGTCGCTGTCTATCTTCGTTATATTACTGCAGTTACTAACAGTAAGATTAGTTCCTAATATAAGGACTTAAGAGTCTTAGTTTAAAAACTTAAGGTTAGGTATCTATATAAAGGAACTAATAGGCAGTTCCTTCGTTGTGCACTGCTGTACGATTTGTACCTACGAAGCCAAGCTAGCAATTTCCCTCTGTATAGGGATGCAAGGCTTACACTCTGTATAGAGGGTCGGGAGTTTCCCTCTATATAGTAATGCAGAGTTTTCCCTCTATTTAGAAGGGCAGCAATTCTCCTCTATACAGGGCTATAGGATTCTCCCTCTATATAGGAGTAGGGTCGTATCGGTAACTCCGTACGGAGGGTAGGGTCGTGCTAGCGCTGCTAAGTCGCAGTCCTTAGGGCAACGGCTGGCTTAGGTCTAGGACCTGGGCTGGACGGCGCCCCCTAACATTTAATAACTATATCTCGAACTAAAGAGGGAAAGAAATCTATGTGTTAGTATGTAAGAGTTTTAGGGGTAGGTGCGCCAAGGCCCGGCTCGGTCCAGCAGGGCCAAGCCGAAATTCTAAGGGTCTACTCTATTACTTAGTCCTACCCCTTTCTGCTGCTGCAACACTACCCCCCTCCCTTACTAGCAGTCGACCTCGACTGCTTACTTATCTCTCTCTCTTTCTTTTTTTTCTTTTTTTTTCTTTTTTATTTAATTCGCCTTCTTCTTCTTTTTCTTCTGCTTTAGTGTCTTCTTCTTCTATCTAATTCGCAGCTCTTTTCGTCGAAAATCCTTCTCGAAGTTAACGTTATCTCTTTCTTTCTTTAATCGAGAACACCCTTCTTTCCTTATCTTCTTTCTTCTTATATTGTCGCTATCTAAAGTCCTTTACTTGCTGTCTATCTAATTAGAGCTATCTGATCTAAGCCGGCAGTTACCTAAGCTGCAGCGTAGCTGGCCTGTGCGCCGCTACAGAGAGTCTATATAGATCTATCTGCAGCGCGCTTTCTCTTCTTCTTTTTCTTCTCTACTAGGGCCTTAAGCGCTATCGGAAAGCCGCTCTGTTAGCGTCGGCTTTGTTCTTTGCCGTTATTATCCGACCTAGCAGGTCCGGCAGCTAATAATAGCGAAGGCAAAGACTGTTACAAAGCGCGCCGACGCGGTAGCGCTGTCTTCGGCCTTATCGCTATTATCCGGCCGGCGAAGCCGGTCGGCAGTAGTGGTAGTAGAGCTGAAGATCCTAAGCAAACACGCTACCTCGATTGTTTCTATCGGCTTCTGCACTAATAGAGCGGACGCGGCTTTTCTTCTTCTTCTTCCAGAACCGTTAGCTTCTAAGCCACTTAGGCCTCGGTTTCTTTAGATTCTGCGTTTAAAACTCTCTTAATAGCTCTGTTGAATTTTGGAGATTCTTGACTGGATACTATTTATAGTCTTCCGGCTATCCCTTCTATAAGATCCTCGCCTCGATAGACTCTCTTATCTTCCTTATGTCTATTATATCTTCTACCTCCTATTCTTCTTCTTTGTTACGGAGGCAGAAAGGGGTGGGACTGGATAATAGGGTGGACCCTGGAATTTCGGCTCGGCCCTTCCGGACCGAGCCGGGCCTTGGCATGCCGCCGCCCCTGAAGCTCTTATCCACTACTACATAGATTCCTTTCCCTCCTCAGTTCGAGATATAGTTATTAATACAGCCGTATTGAAACTTATCTGCGCGCTCGGATTATTATATCTCGAACTTACTTACTACACCAAACCCCGCGCTGCGCGAAAGGGCCCGTCGAACTATCCGGACGCTCGAATAACGCACGCGCATACACACACCAAAACAACAACCCCTAAGGCACTGTAAGAAGATAGAAGGCTTCTTAGCGGTAGAGAGCGGCGTAACAGGCCGCTGCAGAAAGAGAAAGACTGACAGAGCGAGTAGGCGCTCCAGTGTCATTAATAATGAGATTATTATTAGCAGTTTTACGGCGGAAGAGACCGCAGAGATAAAGGAACGAATAGGCGAATACAAGAAAATCCACGACTGCACGCTGAAGGAAATTAAGGACTATGTAAACGAGAATAGGATAGGGAAGGTCTACGACGGCATAGACCTTGTCGAGATGCTGTTTTATAGAACGCTAGAAGAGAACAGACAACTAAGAGAAGAAACTAAAGCAGTAAGGGCCGAAAAGGAATCGGCAGAGACTATTATTGACGTGTTAGAAAACCAGGCGGCGAATCGACTAGCGCAACTGAAGGCGCTGAAGGATCAGCTAGCTGATATAGAAACAGCGAGACCATCGCCGCTACCGCGGCGGGAAACCTACGCAGAAACCGCCTTACCGGCAGCCTACAGTCAAGGTAGCACTACGATGACGCCACTACCTGACCTACCTGCCTTTAGTAGCGGAGACCCTAAAGCGTAGGAGGCGTTTAAGAAGAAGATCAAGAATAAGATAAGCCGCGACTACGCATCGAGCAGCGAAGAAGACAGACTGGCCTATCTAGAGGCGCGACTAGAAGGCGAAGCGTTCTCGCTAGTGTCGGACCTAGAAGAAGTAACTGCCGACGAAGCTATTAAAGCGCTAGATCAGCGTTTCGGAGACCCCTTCCGGAAGAAGACGGCCCGCGAACAACTAGACAAGATCAGTCAGAATCGGCTGACATTTAAAGAATTTTACGGGCTGTTTAGGAAATATGCTATTAGAGCAAGAGTGGCTAAGGATAAGCAGCTACACTTACTAAGACAGAAACTGAGCCCTAAGCTCGCTGCGGCTATAGTGTTGGTGGAAGACGAAGACCTTTAGAGCTTCGTGTACCAGGCGAGAGTGACAGCAAGAAACCTGAACGCGTATGGAAAACTGACGATACGTAAACCGACTTAGAAGCCGTCGCCGTCGGCGCAGGGAACCAGAACCCCTCCACTCTTCCGACAACGCGCCCAGCAGCCATTCAATCCACAGCGCTCGTCGTTCGTCCCTACCTGTTACGCGTGTAGAAAGCCTGGCTACATCGCTACGAGATGCCAAGCATCGGATAAGCAGAAGCAGGAATATCGTGTTATAAAGCAGCCGTAGCCACCGAGAGAGATTATACAAGCTATAGAGCCGGCCCCGAACGACACTAAGAGCGTAGACAGTAGGGTACAGTTAAGGATTATAGGAAAAGACCAGCTGGATAGATAGGCCCCCTATCCAGCACTGACAATAGGGCACCGCACCGGAGCGAATCGACAAGAGAAGAAAGCATTAACAGCTGTAGCGATCCGCTCTCGGCAGCTGTAGAAGTGAATACGGAAACGGCGATCATTCTTCCTATTACGATCCACCCTGTTAAGAAGTCGCGCCAACCCCTCCAGTTAAAAGCCTTTATCGACACCGGAGCTCTCATTAGTGCAGCGATCCACTATCGGCTGGTCCGGAAGCTGACGAATGGATACGGCTACCCGGTGGAATTAGCGTCGCCAACGAAGATTTCGGCATACAACGGACAAGACACGGAAAGCGTTACGCACTACGTGCCACTAAAGACTACCTTAGCTGGTCGCACTACGGAAGCGACGTTCCGGATTATGGATCTCGGACGATTTGACATTATTATAGGGCAGAAATAGATAAAGAACCAGAAGACTATTATTAATGTAGATAAAGGCACGATAGGATTCAAAACCCTGGGTAGCGGAGCAGGGACTATCGGAACGGCCGCTACAGCTGCCGAGCCGAAAGCTACGGAGTCCGCGAAAGAGGCCCCGTCCGATCGCTCCGAATCCCTAGTCACCGTCGGAATAATGAGTTTAGAAGCTATAACGACCCTCGCGAAGTCGCCGGACAATAAGATCTACGCTATCTCTATAAAGGACATCGAAGACTACAGGAAGATAATAGCGGAAGAAGAAGTGGACCTATTAGAGGTGTTGCCAAACGAGCTCTACGGTTACGCTAACGTGTTCTTAAGAGCCAACTCCAACCTCCTGCCGCTCTACCGGCCGGAATACGACAACAAGATCCGACTGAAAGAGGGAGCTACGCTGCCAAGAACCGAGCCCCTAAGACGACTGTTGCCGGCGGAACTGGACTAGGTAGAGGTGTTCGTTCGCGAAAATCTAGCGAAGAAGTTTATTACGCTGAGTTCTGCCGAATATGCGTTACTGATTCTTTTCGTAAGAAAACCAGGGGGTGGTCTGCGACTCTGCGTAGACTATCGAGGCCTTAACGAGGTCACTAAGAGAGACGTATATCCACTGCCGCTAATAGATAAGACTATACAGCGCGTAGCAAAGGCTAAGTGGTTTAGCAAGCTGGACATCCGCCAAGCGTTCTATTAACTAAGAAACGAGGAAGGGCAAACAGAAGATCTTACAACGTTCGCTACGCGTATAGGCAATTTTAAGTAGCTAGTAATGCCGTTCGGACTTACCAACGCGCCGGCGGTATAGCAACGCTTTATAAACCACTCCTTTATAGACATGCTAGAGCGGTTCGTGTCTATCTACTTGGACAACATCCTTATCTACATAGATTGAACGAGAGAGCAACATACAGACTACATCGAGAAGGTGCTAACCAGGCTCCGCGAGGTCGGACTGAACGCGGACACGAAGAAGAGCGAGTTCTATCAGACCGAAGTTAAATATCTCGGTCTTATCGTCGGAAGAGATAGAATTTGGATAGACCCCTTAAAGGTCGCCGCCGTCGCTAAATGGAAGCAGCCGAAGTCTGGGAATACTACGCAAATCAGAGCGTTTCTCGGCTTCTGCAGCTACTATCGACGGTTTATTAAGGACTTCAGCAAGATAGCGAGACCCCTGAACGAGGCGTTAAAGAAGGAGGCCGCCGGCCTATAGAACGAGAAGTGCACAGAAGCCTTTAACTAGCTAAAAGAAGCGGTCGCCTCTACGCCAGTTCTGGCACACTTCCGGCCGGAAAAGATAATCTACGTAGAAACGGACGCCTCCGATACAGTAACAGCAGGGGTCCTTTCTTAATATAGCGACGACGAAACCCTCTATCCAGTGGCTTTCTTTAGCAAGTCTATAAACGAAGCTAAGCGGAACTACGCTATCTACGATAAGGAACTGCTGGCCATTATTCAGGCCTTTAAAGAGTGGAAACCAGAGCTTATAGCTAGACAGAGCACGATCCAGGTCCTTACGGACCACTAGTTACTAACCTACTTTAGAAAGACGCAGAAGCTATTACGCCGCCAAGCCCAGTAGGCAGCCTACTTATCCGGGTTCGACTTCAAGATCACCTATCGACCCGGAGCTTAAAACAGAAAGGCTAACGCGCTGACGAGAAGGGAAGGAAAGACCAGCCGCGCGAAGGAAGATCCGAACATGTTTCAGAAGATGTTAACTAAACGGATAGTAGACGCGGAGGTGTTAAAAGAGATAGGGGTCTGCGCAGTGGAACCGGCCAGTAAGGAAGAAACTCTCTACGAGAAGGTGGAGCAGCTTAATCAGCAACAGAAGCTTAGCAAAACCGGTTCAGGGAAGATAATAGTTCCAGAAGAACTAATTACAGAGGTTATCCAGCTGGTCTATAGCTCTGTAGATGTTGGCTACGCAGGCGCAGAGAAGACGATGCAGGCAGTGATCTACTAGTTTCCGCAGATCTATAAGCGGATCCACCGGTTTATCGCCAGTTGCTACGTGTGCCGAGCCGCGAAGCTACGTTACGGTCTTCCGGCAGGTCTACTAAAGCTACTTCCGATCCCCAAGAAGCCGTAGCAGCACATTATAATGGATTTCGTAACCGGCCTGCCGAATTCAGATAGATACGATGCCACCCTTAACGTAGTAGATAGGCTGAGCAAAGAGCGCCACTTCATCCCCTGTCGAGCGAGAGACGAAGGAACCACTGCGGAAGAAACCGCGCGGATGCTGATTAGATACGTATGGAAGCACTATGGCCTGCTGGACACTATCACTACAGATAGGGGTCCTCAATTCACTGCCGACGTGTGGAAAGCTATCAACCAAGCTCTCGGAATTCGTAGAAAGCTCAGCATAGCCGCTTACCTGCAGACCGACGGTTAGTCTAAGGTAGCTAACCGAGAGATAGAGCGATACCTGCGAACCTTTTGCGGCCATTACTAAGAAGAATAGATTAAGGTGTTGCCGATAGCCGAGTTCTGCACTAACTCGGCACTGTCTAAAGCCACCTCGCTAGCGCTGTTCGAGATAACGCATAGCTATCCTCTAAGGATAAGCTTTCAGCCGCCGAACGAACCCAGCTCTACGGAACTATCTACCGCTACGTCGTCAAAGAGAGTCGCTGCTGCAGTAGCAGAAGCACTACGAGCTCAGATAGAAGAAGCGGTCAAGGTAGCGAAAGACGCGATAGAATCGGCTGAGAAGAAGATAGTAACTCGAGCTAATAAGAAGCGGTTACCGATAGAATTTGAGGAAGGCCAAAAGGTATAGCTTATTACGCGAAACCTGAGGCTAAAAGGCAACGCCAAGCTTAATCTACGCTACGTAGGTCCGTTCAAGATAATAGAAAAGAGGTCGCCGGTGACCTATCGGCTCCAGCTACCGAAATCGTTCCGGATCTACAATGTCTTCTATTCGGACCTGTTAAGCTTGGACCCTAAAGACAGCCTGCCGGAACAGGGGTTCGCCGAACCCCTGCCTATCGAGATAGACAGTAAGGAAGAAGAGTAGGAGGTAGAAGATGTAATAGACGTAAAGAAGATAAGGGGGTCTATAAAAGCGAGGATCTCGTAGAAGGGGTGGCCGGAAGACTACGAATAGTATCTAATCGAGAACCTGCGGAATTCGGCGGAGCTGCTAAGAGAGTTCTACGTGCAGAACCCGGAAAAGCCGAAACCAGCGTAGCTCTAATGTCGACAATGCGGAAGAAAGAAGAAGAAAGCCGCGTCCGCTCTATCGGCACAGAGGCCGAAGAAAACGATTATAACGGTTGCCTCGGGGAGGTCTTCGATGCAGCCACTACCTACCACCGGTTCGGCAGGCAGCTCACCGACGCCGTAGCGTGCTAGCGCCGCCGACGCTGCGGTAGGTAAGGGCCTTAGTGGAAGAGAAAAAGAAGAAGAAAAACGGCGCTGCGGAAAGATCTATATAGACCTCCGCGCCGGCGCACAGACCAGCCGAGCCGCAGCTTAGAAGACCGCAGATCAGATCAGATAGCGTCGATTACATAAACGCTAAGCGAACGCCAAGTGAAGGACTTTAGACGCCAACGACGTAAGAAATTGAAGAAGCGATAAAGAGAACGTTGTTTTTGATAGAAGACGGAAGAGGTAACATCAGCGTTAGAGGGGATTTTCGAGAAGGAGACGACAAATCAAAAAAAAAAAGTGAAGATTTTCGGATGGATAGGGTGACTAAGCGGTCGAGGGCGACCGCTAGTAAGGGAGGGGCGTAGTGTTACAGAGGCAGAAAGGGGTGGGACTGGATAATAGGGTGGACCCTGGAATTTCGGCTCGGCCCTTCCGGACCGAGCCGGGGCTTGGCATGCCGCCGCCCCTAAAGCTCTTATCCACTACTATATAGATTCCTTTCCCTCCTCAGTTCGAGATATAGTTATCAAAACAGCCGTATTGAAACTTATCTGCGCGCTCGGATTATTCTTTACTGTCTATCTCGATTGGCAGGGGTTTAGCGAACCCCTATTCTAGAAGGCTGTCTTTAGGGTCTAGACTTAACAGATCCAAGTAGAAAACATCGTAGATTCGGAACGACTTTAGTAGTTAGAGCCGATAAGTTACTAGCGACCTCTTTTTCACTATCTTAAACGGACCTATATGTTCCAGTCAACAGATATAAAACGGAAAACAAGGTTAACAGATGTAAAAGAGAAAACAACAGCATCTAGGACCTAACTAGAACTATCAAGATTTATAGACTACAACCAAACAACTACAGGCTGGAGCAAGAAGATGCTAAGAGCGTAAAAGGCAATGCAACCGGCCCTGCAAACGCCCCTAGCTCAGTTCTGGAACCTTTAACAAAAGCAGGTCTAGGAAATGAATTTGCTTGTAGAACAAAGAAACAGAGTTTAGTAAGAGAGTTACTAGCAAACACGCAAACAACTAGCTAGGGCAGGGGGATATAAGAACTAGCTGCCGCCTACTAAGCTTTCTCTTCTTCTTGTTTATAGCTCGTCTTGTACATCTAATTCAGGTTTTACATTTTAGACTTTAGCCCTCCCTTCTAACACTTAGTTCTTATACTCCTTACTCTAGACTTTAGCTTCCCTTTCTATATTAACTTTTACATTCCCTCTTTTAGATTTTGTTTCTTCCAGCCCCTCCTACTTACTTCGACTTTTACATCGACCCTTTCCGACTACTTAGCTCTCCCCTTAACACTACGAGCTATTAACTAAACACTAGACTATTAACATAGTCTTTTATATACTACAAGAAGAGATTCCCTTTAAGGAATACTTACAACTAGACCTGTCTGCAGAAGGCATTATTAACCTAATAAATAGCGACCCGAACCTTGCCCTCCAAGTCTTCTTTCCAGCAACAAACATTGTCCGTACGGGCATTGTACAAGTAAAGGACCTTAACCAACACATTAATAGTTTAGAAGCAATGCTATCGGATAGCAAGGACCAGTTACAAGAGATAGAACGAAAGATTGCCAATCTTACAATTAAGAAAGCCTAGACATATAAGGGCTTAAGAATCTTGGTTTACAAACTGAAGGTTAGGTATCTATATAAAGGAACTGATAGGCAGTTCCTTCGTCGTCTGCTGCTGTACAATTTGTACCTACGAAGCTAAGCTAGCAATTTCCCTCTATATAGAGATGCAAGGTTTACACTCTGTACAGAGGATCGGGAGTTTCCCTCTGTATAGTAGTGCAGAGTTTTCCCTCTGTTTAAAGGGGCGGCAACTCCCCTCTGTATAGGGCTATAGGTTTCTCCCTCTATATAGGAGTAGGGTCGTGTTAGTAACTCTGTACAGAGGGTTGGGTCGTGCTAGCACTGCTAAGTCGCAGTCCTTAGGGCAACGGCTGGCTTAGGTCTAGGACCTAGGCTGGGCAGCACCCCCTAACAATACCCTCCTCCCTTCTTGTAGTGCTTCCTCGTACAGCGGCATATCGTACACCCTTAGCTCCTGCTGTTCCTTTTGTAGGTCGCGACTTCCTGTCCCGTCTAGTCGTCTATAGGGCCGTTGCTCGTCGCCTACTAGGTCGTAGTTGCCTTCTTTGCTCTCTTTTTATATAGTTGTAGCAGCTGCTCTAGTTGCTATTGCCTCGCATAGTTAGCAGCTACCCCCTAAATATTAAGCCTCTCCCCTTCTCTTTCCCTTTCCTCCTTCCCTTCTATCCCCTGCCTGCTACCCCTCTACCTACGCCATCCCCTACTACTGTCTACTATCTACCGTCTACCGTCTACTACTACTAGCTACTACTACTAGCTACTACTATTATGCTACGTACCCTGTCCGGCCGTTCCTGCTGTAGTTCTCTTATAGTTGCTAGCTCTTCTCTTGTAGTTCCTGGCTCTTCTTCTACCTGTCCGGCTATTGTCTCTCCCTATTTTTACCTCTAGCAATAGAATGCCTAGCTCGATTAGCAACTTCGCTTCTAGTTCGTACAGGTCCCTGTCTTCTGTATAGTCTAAGCTAACGTCTTAGATACTACACTAATAAGCAGCAGGATGCTACTAAGCTACCCTTCTACGCCTTCTAGTGTAACCCTGCCTAGGTTACGCCTTAGCAGGTCGCTATAGCCTGCGCGTCGTACGTTAACGCTATGCTTATTGCTACCTACGGCCAGCTTTATGCTGCCTGTCCTAGCTCCCCCTAGGGCTTATTCGGCCTATACCTCCTCCTAGGCTTCTAGGCTAGGGTCTGCGCCTCGTATAAGTAGAAGGATAGCTCCCTCTACTGCCCCTACTGCTGTCTAGAGGAGGCGCGTAGGGGTAGGGGGGTGCCTCTGCTTCCTGGCGCTAGCCCGGGTAGGGGTCCTACCGGCTAGGAGGTAATTGAGATTTCAGATAGGGAGTCGGCCGCCCTAGTCCCAGGAAGTAGTAACTAGTAAGCCACTCCCCTAAGGTAGTTTAAGAAATTCTTAGATGGTTTTGCTCTTATCCCTCTCTTATTTCTACCTATCTTACCTGTCTCCTAGCTGTCCTTTTCCTCCTACCCCCTTCCGTACAGTGCAGTACGGTCTAGTGTCAGTGGGACTCGGTAGGGCTCTACGTCTTGATTCCCGATCCTTTAGCGACCCGAGTTGCTAGTAGCTGCCCTGTATCTAGGGTAGATCGTGCCCCCCTTTTCGCTATACAGCGCAGTGTTACTAAGACTGGGCAGGGGGATGGTTCTCCTCCTACCTGTCTAGCGCAGTTGTGTCCTGTAGGGCCTCGTATAGCTCCTATATAGGCTCCGCCTACCCTCTCTATTTAACTAGGTACTCTACCCTCTTCTGCTTCCTTTAGCTCTTAAGGATTCCTTCTACCTCGTACTCTTTCTAGCCTTCGGTAATAATCGCTAGTAGGCGCGCGTCGTCTGTCTTCTAGTGCAGTAGGGGGTCCGTATATACTGGCTGTACGAGGTCTACGTAGAAGACTAGGTAGATCCCTAGGGGAGTGTTAAGTCGTACGGCGTATGTCCCTACTAGTCGGACTACTGTAAACGTCCGGTTCTTCCAATCTGCTTAGCCGGTCCGTACGAATATTGCACTGGTTTAGCTAGACCTTATCTCCTTCCTTATACCTTAGTGCAGCCTGTCGTCCCCTATTGGCCTGCTCTTCTGCATTCTGTTAAGCTATAGCTAGACTCGCTTTCGCCTATTGGTAGGCGTTCGTAATCGTCTGTACGATAGCCTCTCCCTGCTAATTAGGGATTGTATAGGGTGTAGGATGTCACTACTTAGGGTCGGTAGTAGCAGGGAGTAGTCGTATCCGTAGGCTATAAAGAAAGGGGACAATCCTGTAGCGTTAGATGTACGGCTATTAATGGCTAGCTCTGCTATAGGGAGAAGGCGGTTCCAGTTTGTCTAGTTGTAGTCGACGTACGCTTAGAGGTACGCTTCTAACGTCGAATTAACCCTTTCCGTCGTACTGTCCGTCTGCAGGTGCTATACGGTTAACAGGCAACGTTCTACATTGAACAACTGGCAGACCCTTGCCTAGAGCTGGCTCGTAAACTGTGTACCCCGGTCTAATACAATTGACCTGGGGAATCCGTGCTTGCTAAACGTTGTCTGTATAAATGCCTACGCAGTATCCTTAGCCGTAATAGAGTTTATTCCCTCTAATATTACCCTCTTTATTAGCCTGTCCGTAATTACTATAATGTTCTGCTGTCCGTCGCTCTTAGGGAGGTCTGTAATAATATCTACTGTTAGGTCTTGCTAGGGCCGGTCCGGTATCGGTAGGGGTTTTAGCAGCCTATGCTTTAGTTTACGCTAGGGCTTCGTCCGTCTGCAGATATTGCAGTTCTTTACGAATCTGCGGATGTCCTTTGCTATTGCTAGCTAGTAGTAGTCCCTAGCGACGATGCTGTACGTCTCCTCGCGCCCTAGGTAACTAGTTGCTATAGAATTATACGCCCGTTGTATTAAGCTCGTACGAAGCTTCTCGTCTGCTAGGACCTAAATCCGATTCCTGAACTTTAGGTTGTTCTCCTCGTCGACTAAGCACTCTGCTGCCGACACCTTAAGGTAAAGCTCTGCTAGGAGCTTCCGCTGTCCTCCTTAGATTGCTGTACAGGCCCCTTAGTAAATGTTGTCCTTTTCTACTGCCTCTTTCTATACCTGCAGTTAGGGTTTCTATATGTATGTCGCTGCTAGGCGGATAGTCCCTTCGCCTAGCTCCTCCTTAAACATCTGGAATGTTCGTAATTTCAGCCGGTCGTCCTCGTACGTCGTTGGCATGTCCTAGTCCTGTCTGGATAGCGTATCGGCCCTGCTGTTGTCCTTTCCCCTGCGATACTGGAGGCTTATATTAAATCGGCTTAGGTACATCGCCTATTATATGTATCTTTTAGACAGCTTCTAGGGTTGCGTAAAGTACTCTAGGTTCTTGTAATTAGTTAGTGCAAGGAACTCGGGGACCGAGCGGAGTTCTCTATCCTACGCTTTGCAACACTGTACGACTGCTAGCAATTCTTTGTCGTAGATAGGGTAGTTGCACTTAGCTAGGGAGTTCTTCTTAAAGAAGTACGCATATAGGTATAGGAGTCCGTCTGGGCCTACCTGCGACAAGATGCCTCCTATATAGTACCCTAAGGAGTCGGTTTCCAGTATTGTTATACGTTCTAGGTTAAAGGCGGCAAGCGTTAGTCCTGTAGTAAAGAGCTCCTTTAGCCTGTTAAAGCTCCTATCGCACTCGTCCGTCTACTTAAACTGCTTGTCCTTGTATGTTAGCTCGACTAGGGGGCGTACGATCTCTAAGGAGTTCCGTATAAACTAGCGGTAGAAGTTGGCAAACCCAAGAAATTCTTGTATGCCCTTAACGCTCGTAGACGGCTTCTATTGCTTAAAAGCATCAATCTTCTTCCTATATATGCTAATGCCTCTCCCTACCTTAATAATAAACCCTAGGTATTTTATACAGTGTACACCGAATTCGCATTTGTTAATGTTAAGGTACAATCCAGCCTGTTGCAGTTAACCTAGTACCTTCTCAACGTCCCGTACGTAATCTGCATAGGTGCCGTCTGTAAAAACCAGTGTGTCGTCGAGGTACGCCAAACAGATGTCGTCTAGTAAACCTTGCAGGGACCTGTTAATGTACCTCTAGAAGGTCGCTGGTGCGTTGGCAAGGCTAAAGGGGGTAACAAGCTACTCAAAAAGACTATATCTCGTACAGAAGGCAGTTATCTATTTACAGCCTTCCTTAATCTATATCTTGTAGAAAGCTAAGACTACTTTGAGCTTAGTAAACTACTTTGCCTTGCTAATCCGTCCGAGAGTCTCCTTAATAAGGGGTAGGAGGTACCAGTCCTTCTTAGTAATCGCGTTAATGCCTCTGTAGTCTACGCAGAAACGCAAGCCGGGCTTCCCCTCCTTATAGACAAACAGTACTAGGGCTCCTACAGACAAGGTACTTGCGCGAATAAAACCCTTAGCAAGTAGGTCGTCTAGTGTCTTGCACAGTACTAGGAGTTCTCTAAAGGACATGCCGTATAGCGGACCGTACAGTACTTTAGGCAGACTGCTATCCGGACAGGGCTCTAGATAGATGTTATAGTTAATTCCTTCTCCTCGGTGTAGTGGCAGTTTTAAGGCCGACTTTGGCTCGAAGAGGTCTAGGTGTTCTGCGTATTCCCTTAGGAGCTTCGTACAGGGGTCCGTTGCTTTCTTAGGCGCTAATGCCTTCTTAATGTCCGTAGTCGCAGTGTTGATTTCGGCCTTGGCATTGCCGCCCTGTAGAACCCTCCCCTAGTCCCAGAGCCTCTGCTTCGTTACTGCCAGGTACAGCCGTCCCTGTCTAACGTCTAGCTTGCCCTGTTAGCGCTCTATCTATAGCTTCCCTAATATTAGGTTATACCCTAATTTGTCCTGTATAACATAGAGGTATAAGTCCTGCTTATAGTGTCCCTGTAGCTCTATCGTTGCTTTTACTATATAGGTAATGTCCGGTCCTCGCCCAGTAATGCCCAACATGCGTACAGGTACGGTAGGGGTCGTCTTAATGTAGTGTCTCTGTACGAAGTCTTCGCTAATTACTCTATACACTAAACATCCTGTGTCAATCAATGTCCGTGCTGTGGCAGTCCCGTTCAGCGTAGGTTGTACGATAAACGGCGTAGTCGTTATGTAGTTGCTCTTAAAAGATGGCCAAGTAGTGCTTTGATCTAGCAATCTATCTCGTGCACGCCTCTAGCAGAGCCTTCGCTTAGAGGCTACTCTTCTCCTAACTTATCGTCGTCTAAGTAGGACTCTTAGTTCTCTTGTTAGAGCGCCGCAGTTGCTACCCTTGCAGTGGTCGGCCGTCCCCTAGGTCTCTCTGCTAGCAAAAGCCTACAATTCCGTGCAGTGTAGCCTATCTTGCTACACCTGTAGCAGCTCCTTTCTGCCCTTCTCTTGTCTAGGGTAGCTATGTCTACCTACTGCGCCCTTTTAGCAGCGGCCCTTAGCTGTACGGTAACGGCTGCTGCTACCCTCGTCGTCGTTGGTTCCTAGTCTATAGCGTCTGTCTGCCGCTAGAGGGGTTGTCGCATCTTATAAGCGCAGCTTATCTGTCCGAGCCTGCGCTGCTAGTCGTCGACTATTCTAAGGAGACTACAGAATTCCTTATACGTAGCTAGTCGTATTACGCCTACTAGTCCTGTTATAATCTCCTTAGAGAGACCTGCCTCTAAGGAGGTAATTTTTATCCTGTCCTCCTATTAGAGTCCTCCTGCCTCTGCCAGGGTCTGGTCGTATTCTGCGAGGAACTCTCGTACAGTCTTGCGTCCTTGCTTTATCGTATTAACCTGTAGGAGTGCTTAGCTCTTACAGTCTAGATCCTTATAGCTCTTGTTAAGAGCTGCCTAGAGCATTCCGTTCAAGATAATAGAAAAGAGGTCGCCGGTGACCTATCGGCTCCAGCTACCGAAATCGTTCCGGATCTACAATGTCTTCTATTCGGACCTGTTAAGCTTGGACCCTAAAGACAGCCTGCCGGAACAGGGGTTCGCCGAACCCCTGCCTATCGAGATAGACAGTAAGGAAGAAGAGTAGGAGGTAGAAGATGTAATAGACGTAAAGAAGATAAGGGGGTCTATAAAAGCGAGGATCTCGTAGAAGGGGCAACCGTACGAGCTAGCGTCCTGTTACAACTCTTCCTACTTTTACCTAGAACCAACCTAATCCTCCCTTGGCCCTACGACTTCCTCCTGTTAACGGCGAACCTATAGACCTGAGTTCAGCCAAGCTTTAAGACAGTCGACTTATGTAAGAAGAAAAGCAGCGTCGCCGCAACCAAGCCTCTGCATATACTGTAGTAAGCTAAACTACATTGCTATTAACTGCCCGACTCTGGCTAACCGCCGTACTAAGGCAGGCACCCCTCTTAGATTCTCTACAGCTGCTCCTGCACTAAAGGACAACAGTAAGGACTAGGGAAACGCTTAGGCCTGTTAACAAGACGCCTAACAGGCAAGCATTTAGATCGACATCGTGCAATCTCTTTTTCTGCAGTGCAGTTCTGTACTAAGGCAGAGGATAAGTTAACCTATCCTCCTTTTGTAGTTATAGCAAAAATCTACATTAAGAAGAATTCTATATACTTAGTACTTACGATAATCGACCGCAGTGCAACTGGCAAGAGTTTCATTAACCCGGGACTTGCCAACTCCTTAGGAATCCCTACTTAGAACTTAAGATACCCTAGACCCTTAAAGATGTTTAACAGCAGCGAGGCCTCTGTAGGAGGTATAACTCAGATTGCCTACGTTAAACTTCAACTTAGAAACAACTACAAAGAACACCTCTCTTGTTTTGTTATACCTCTACCTAACTAGAAAATAATCCTAGGATTGCCTTAGCTAAAGCTCTACAACCTTCAGATTAACTAGGACATAGGAAGCCTCGACATAAACTTAGAACATTGCCGAAACTATTGCTATACTTTAACTTAGTTTACTCCTGCAAACAGCACAAAAGATTCGATCCTCTAAGTATCCGCAGCTGCTTTCTATATAGCTGCAAAGGAAAAAGGAGCTTAAATCTTTGCTGCATTAATAGAAGACATTAAGAAAGCCCTTACTAAGTTCGACGAAAACCGAGAAGCTACTAACCTAGAGACTAAAGTACTAATAGAGTACTACGATGTTCTTAGTATATAGTCAGTTAAAGAAGCTAACAAGCTACCTCTGCACCGACCTTACGACTACAAGATTAAACTGGAAGAAGGCTAGACACCCCCTTTTGGACCTCTCTATTAAATGTCCTGCGAAGAACTATAAGTCCTGCAAAAATTCCTGTAAAAGAACCTTTAGAAAGCGTTTATCCAATTAAGTCGCTCCCCTGCCGCTAGCCCTGTTATGTTTGTTAAGAGGCCTGGAGGAGGGCTACGCTTCTGTGTTAACTACCGCAACCTTAATGCTATCTCTAAGAAGAACTATTATCCGATCCCTCTAATCTAAGAAACACTAGAACGCCTCTCGAAAGCAAAATAGTTTACTAAGCTTAATGTAATTACGGCCTTTAACAAGATTCGAATAGCTGAAGAACAAGAATAGTTAACAGCCTTTAGAACACAGTACGGCCTGTTCAAATCCTTAGTAATGCCCTTTAGAATGTGCAATGCACTAAGTACTTTTTAAGAATATATAAACAATATACTAAGAGAGTACTTAGACTAATTTGTTACTGCTTACATTAACGACATCCTAGTATATAGCACAACACTGGAAGAACATTAGGAACACGTCCAAAAGGTACTGGCAAAACTGGCAGAAGCAGGCTTGTATCTAGACATTAACAAGTGCAAATTTTACTAACAAGAAGTTCGGTTCCTTGGCCTTATTATCTTAGATAAAGGCATCTGCATAGACCCAGCAAAGATTCAAGCAATCCTGGACTGGAAGTTCCCAAAGACTGTTTAAGAAGTGCAAGGCTTCCTTAGGTTTGCCAACTTCTACCGCCGTTTTATTTAGGACTTTAGCTTAATAGTAAAGCTACTGACGGCTCTAACAAAGAAAGAGGCTATGTTTGACTAGACCAACTCCTGTTAACACGCATTTAACTTCCTACGACAACGATTTACTAAAGACCTAATCCTCCAACACTTTAACTTTAACTTGGAAACCCGTATAGAAACAGACGCTTCTAACGGAGCTGTTGAAGCAGTCCTCCTTTAACGAAAGTCGTCCAACTAGCTATAGCTCTTAGTAGCTTACGTTTTAAAGAGGATGCTACTTGCCGAATGCAATTACGAGATCTACGAGAAAGAGCTCCTTGCAATCGTTAAAGTCTTTAAAGAGTAGCGCCTAGAACTCGAAAGTGCAGCTTACCCGACCTAAGTCAGTTCAGACTACAAGAATTTGATTTATTTTCTAAAGAGCAAAATCCTTAATCGCAGACAAGCCCGCTAGAGCGAATTCCTCTTAAGGTTCAACTTTGTTATTTAATACGCGCCTGGATTACTCAATTCTAGGGCTAATGCCCTTACCCGGATGCCTGGAATCTATCCAGTAGATAGAAGAGAAGGCTAGACAATGTGTAACTAAACAATTCCAAAGGCTTACAACCTAAGCAAAGACCTAAAGACCTACTTAAAGGAAAGTACACTATTAATCGCTGCATCTTTTGCCCTGTACCTCGTACCCGTCTTCCTAGAGGATAACGATTTAGAAAGCAAACTAGACAACGAAACTGTCGACACCGAAGATTCTGAAATTGAAGGCTCTGTTACCTCCGACAACAAACCGAACGATAAAGAATTGACTAAAGAAGCAAACCGCCCTAGAGAACTGCACCTAATAGTTGGAGAAGCTTACGAATTAGACAAACAGGCTTAAGGACTAATCCAAGCCCTTAAAATAGGTCAGCGTACCTTCCCTGGCTTTTCCCTCTTAGAATGCAAACTTAGGGATAGACTGGTTTACTACTGATCTCGTCTTTTTGTTCCTAAAGATGCAGACGATTCAATACGATCCTACATCCTTAGGACTGTTTACAACTTAGCAGCAGGAGGCTACCTAGGACGATCGAAGCTTTACAAGCTTACTTCCTGCTACTACTAGTAGCCGTCGATGTAGAAACACGTCCGTAGATATAGAAACAACTATCCTATCTGCAAGGTAGCCAAACACGACCGACAACGTCTATACGGATTGCTAAAGCCTCTCCCGGCCCCTGAACACCCTTAGAAACACATTACGATAGATTTCGTTACCTGTCTCCCTTAAGGGACTACTTAGGTAGGTGTTAAGGCAAAGAACGTCTTTATAGTTGTAGATCGACACTCTAAGGACCGCTTTGTAGTACCCTGCTAGAGCATACCTTCTAAGGAAACCGCTCGACTCTTCTACGAATACGTCTGGCATTACGTAGGCCTTCTAGACAGCATTAACTCTAACAGAGGCTCTTAGTTTATTGCTAAGTTCTAGAAACGCCTTTGCAAGCTTCTTAACATTAATTACTACATCTTAACGTCCTACTACCTAGAAACAGATAGACAAACAGAGATTGCGAATGCCCTGTTCGAACAGACACTACGTTGCTTTATTAATTACTACTAGAAGGACTAGCCAAAACACATCCCGACAGTAGAATTTTTAGCTTGCAACTAGGAGTTAGAGACAACAAGACACTCCCCCTTCTACACTACTAGAGGCTACAACCCCTGAACAGGCATAGAACCTTAAGACCCACTACCGCGACCTAACAACCTAGACGAAGTCGATGCAGACGAATAGGCAACACACCTCTCCTAGATCTATTAGGAAGTCCAAGAAAAGATAACTTACGCCTAGGCTATCTACAAAGAACAAGCTAACCGAAAACGACAACCAGCCCTAGACTATTAAGTAGGAGACAGAGTATACCTGGACTCTAAGAACATTGTTACAAGAAGACCTTCTCGCAAACTTAACTGGAAAAAACTAGGCCCCTTCCCTATTACAGAGAAGATCAGCTCGTACACATACCGCCTCTAACTGCCGGAAGACTAGGAAATCTACGATGTCTTCCATCCTGTTCGACTAAGACCTAAAGAAGGAGATCCCTTCCCAATCCAATTGCAAGACCAAGAACGAACCTGCATTCTCCCTGCAGAAGACGATAACGAAGACGAAGAAGGAGAATACTACGTACGCAAAATCACAGACTGTTAAGTAATTAATAGACAGACAAGGTACAAAGTTCAATAGCAAAGCTACAAAGACCGGGACACTACTTAGGAACTCCTTAGAAACATTATCTTCGACAAGGACAAGATCGAAGCCTTCTACTGTTAAAACCTCTTAGACCCTGAAGACTACCGCCTAGAAACCCGGTACAGCCAAAGAGAACTGGACTCTGCTTACTAATAGAATATTGACTGTAACATCACGCCTGCTCCTAGGAATAAGCAGACCTACCCTCGGTATCTCGAACTACTAGGGCTTCGTAGGAACTCCGCTCTATTAAGGGGGGCTACTGTTATAGTCAACAGATGTAGAACGGAAAACAAGGTTAATAGATGTAATAGGGAAAACAACAGCATCTAGGACCTAACTAGAACTATTAAGATTAACAGACTACAACTAAACAACTACAGGCTAGAGCAAGAAGATGCCAAGAGCGTAAAAGGCAATGCAACCGGCCCTGCAAACGCCCCTAGCTTAGTTCTAGAACCTTTGACAAAAGCAGGTCTGGGAAATGAATTTGTTTGCAGAACAAAGAAACAGAGTTTAGTAAGAAAGTTACTAGCAAACACGCAAACAACTAGCTAGGGCAGGGGGATATAAGAACTAGCTGCCGCCTACTGAGCTTTCTCTTCTTCTTGTTTATAGCTTGTCTTGTGCATCCAATTCAGCTTATACACTTTAGACTTTAGCCCTTCCTTCTAACACTTAGTTCTTATACTCCTTACTCTAGACTTTAGCTTCCCTTTCTATATTAACTTTTACATCCCCTCTTTTAGACTTTGTTTCTTCCAGCCCCTCCTACTTACTTTGACTTTTACATCGACCCTTTCTGACCACTTAGCTCCCCCCTTAACACTATATAGCAGGTGTTAAGCTTGGCGTTGCCTTTTAGCCTTAGGTTCCACGATTTAAGCTATACCTTTTAGCCTTCTTCAAATTCTATCTGCGACCGCTTTCTATTAGCTCGAGGTACTATCTTCTTCTAGGCCGATTCTATCGCTTCTTTTGCTACCTAGATCGCTTCTTCTATCTAAGATCTAAGCGCCTCTGCCGCAGCAGCGGCGACTCTCTTTAACAAAGTGGCGGTGGAAGGTTCTAAAGAGCTGGGTTCGTTCAGCAGTTGGAAACTTATTCTCGGAAGATAACTATAGGTTATCTCGAACGGCGCCAGCAAGGTAGCCTTAGACTGTGCCGAATTGGCGCAGAATTCGGCTATTGGCAACACCTTAACCTACTCTTCTTAATAATAGCTGCAGAAGATTCGTAGATACTTCTCTATCTTACAGTTAGCTACTTTAGACTAGCTATTAGTCTAAGGGTAAGCAGCTGTGCTAAGTTTCCCCTAGATTCCGAGAACTTAGTTAATAGCCTTACATACATTAGCAGTAAACTAAGGACCCCTATCCGTAGTAATAGTATCTAGTAGCCTATAGTGCTTTTATATATACTGGATTAGCATTCTCGCCGTCTCTTCTGCAGTAGTTCCCTTATCCTTTGCTTAGTGGGGGATAAAGTATCGTTCTTTGCTTAGCCGATCTACTACGTTAAGCGTAGCGTTGTATCTATCGGCATCCGGCAGGCCGGTTACGAAATCTATTGTAATATGCTGCTACAGTTTCTTAGGGATCGGAAGTAGCTTCAATAGACCAGCCGGAAGGCTATAACGTAGTTTCGCAGCTCGACACACGTACCAGTTAGCAATAAACTAGTGGATTCGCTTAAAGATCTGCAGAAACCAGTAGATCGTTCTTACGGCCTCTATTATCCTCTTTATACTAGTGTAGCAAACATCCTTAGAACTATAGACTAGCTAGATGACCTCTGTAATTAGTTCTTCTAGAACTATTAGCTTCCCTAACCCAGTTTTGCCGAGCTTCTACTGCTGATTAAGCTGTTCTACTTTCTCACAGAGCGTCTCTTCCTCGTTCGGCGGCTCTACTGCGCAGATCTCTGCTTCTTTTAATACCTTAGCGTCTACTAACTGCTCGGTTAACACCTTCTAGAGCATGTTCGGATCTTCTTTCGCTCGGCTAGTCTTTTCTTCTCTTCCCGTTAGCGCGTTAGCTTTTCTATTTTAAGCTCTAGGTTGATAGGTAATCTTAAAGTCGAATCCGGATAAGTAGGCGGCCTACCGGACTTGGCAGTGCGATAGCTTCTGCGTCTTTATAAAATTGGTCAGTAACTGATAGTCTGTAAGGACCTAGACCGTGCTCTTTCCGGCTATAAGCTCCAGCTTCTACTCCTCGAAAGCCTGGATAATAGCCAATAGTTCTTTATCGTAGATAGCATAGTTCTGCTTAGCCTCGTTTATAGACTTGCTAAAGAAAGCTACCGGATAGAGGGTTTTATCGTCGCTATATTGAGAAAGGATCCCTGCGGTTACTGTATCGGTTGCGTCTGTCTCTAAGTAGATCGTTTTTTCTAGTCGGAAGTGCGCTAGCACCAGCGCCGAGGCTACTGCTTCTTTTAGCCGATTAAAAGCCTCCGTGCACCTCTTATTCTATAAGCTAGCGGCCTCCTTCTTTAGTGCCCCGTTTAGGGGTCTTACTATCTTGCTAAAGTTCTTAATAAATCGTCGATAGTAGCTGCAGAATCTGAGAAAAGCTCTAATCTAGGTAGTGTTTTTGGACTTTGGCTGCTTCTACTCTGCGACGGCGGCGACCTTTAAAGGGTCTATCTGAATTCCTTCTCTTCCGACAATAAGGCCGAGATATTTGACCTCGGTCTAATAGAACTCGCTCTTCTTCGTGTCTACGTTTAAGCCGACCTCGCAGAGCCTAGTTTACACTCTCTTAATGTAGTCCGTATGTTGTTCTCTTGTTCTATCGGTGTAGATAAGAATATCGTCTAGGTAAATAGACACGAACCGTTCCACTATGTCTATAAAAGTGTGGTTTATAAAGCGTTGCGACATAGCCGGCGCGTTAGTAAGGCTAAAAGGCATAACTAACTACTTAAAGTTGCCTATACGCGTAGCGAATGTCGTAAGATCTTCGGTTTGTCCTTCTTTGTTCCTTTGTTAGTAGAACGCTTAGCGAATGTCTAGCTTGCTAAACTACTTAGCTTTCGCTACTCGTTGTATAGTCTTATCGATTAGCGGCAGCGGATATACATCTCTCTTAGTAACCTTATTAAGGCCTCGGTAGTCTACGCACAGTCAGAGACTTCCTCTAGGTTTTCGCACGAAAAGGATTAGCGAAGTATACTCGGCGGAGCTTAGCGTAATAAACTTCTTTGCTAGTTTTTCTCGAACAAACACTTCTACTTAGTCTAGCTCGGTCGGCGATAAGCGTCTTAGGGGTTCAGTTCTTAGCAGCGTAGCCCCTTCTTTTAATCGGATCGTGTTGTCGTATTCTAGTCGGTAGAGCAGCAGGAGGTTGGAGTCGGCTTTTAAGAACACATTAGTGTAACTATAGAGTTCTTTTGGTAACACCTTAAGCAGGTCCACTTATTCTTCTGCTATTATCTTCTGGTAATCTTTAATATCTTTTATCGAGATAGCGTAAATCTTATTCTCCGGCGACTTCGCGAGAGTCGTTAGAGCCTCTAAGCTTATTATTTCTACAGTGTCTGGGGGTTCAGATCGGCTGGACGGAACTGCTCCAGTAGTCGTAACGTTCGGTTTGGCAGCGACGACGGTGACCGATTCGGCGGCGGCGGCACCGCTCTGCTGGGCTTCGAATCCGATTATGCCTTTACCTACGTTAATAACAGCTTTCTAGTTCTTTATCTATTTCTGCCCTATAATAATGTTAAACCGTTCGATATCTATAATTCGGAACGTCGCCTCTGTAGTGCGGCTAGCAAAGGTGGTCTTTAATAGCATATAATGCGTAACACTCTCTGTGTCTCGTCCGTTATATGCTGAAATTCGTGTTAGTAACGCTAATTCTACCGGATAACTATATCTGTTTATTAGTTTCTGGACCAGTCAATAGTGGATCGCGGCGCCGATAAGAGCTCCTATGTCGATAAAGGCTTTTAACTAAAGTGGGCTTTGCAAGCCGCTAAGGGGGTAGACAGTAATCGGAAGGATAATAGCAGTTTCTGTATTTACTTCCACTGCTGCCGAGAGCGGATCGTTACAACTGTTAATGCTCCCTTCTTCCAGCGATGTAGTTCGTAGCGGTGCCCTATTGTCTATGCTAGATAGGGGGCCTATCCGTCCAGCTGGTCTTTTCCTAAGATTCTTAGTAGCGCTCTACTATCTACACTGTTGGTATCGTTTAGTGCCGGCTCTATAGCTTGAATAGTCTTCCTTAGTAACGGTAGCTTCGTAGCACTATATTCCTGCTTCTGTTAAGCCGTCGCTTGGCATCTAGTAGCGATATAGCTAGGCTTTCCGTACGCGTAGCAGGTAGGGACTGATACGGGGTTGGTTGGCCCGTGTCATTACTATGCCTTGCCAAGGTTTATATATCTGGTACACATTGGTTAAGTCACTTCCGAGTTACTTGACCAGTCCCTTTTGGCTTAAGTGTACCGCGCTACATTACTTAACTCGGAAGTGACTGCTGAAAGTGTACGATAAAAGGCCCGGGTTCAATTCCTAGGGGGCGCATCTTTCAACGGGAGAGTGGAAGCAGCGTTAACGTATGTCCGTTTGTCCACTACTCTGTACAGAATGAGGCAGACCCGGTAAAGGTCCAGCTGGCTGTGTGCAGACCTGCTGGGGGGGGTTGATTGCGTATGCTGTATAAGGGGGCTGTGCAATGGCATACGTAGCCTGTAAGTAAGCGCAGCTTACGAGGTCGTAAGCCTGTAGCGCAGGGGGTAGTGATACGGGGTGGGTTGGCCTGTGTTATTACTATACCTTGCTAAGGTTTATATATCTGGTACACATTGGTCAAGTCACTTCCGAGTTACTTGACCAGTCCTTTTTGGCTTAAGTGTACCGCGTTACGTTAGGGACGAACGACGAGCACGGCGAATAGGATAGCTGCTAGGGGCCTCGTTAGAAAGGAGCAGAGGGTTATATTGTCGGCGCTAACAATAGCTTCTAGTTCGATTCGCGCACTGCCGATTTCCTGTACGCGTTCAAGTTTCTGTTAGTAACCCTTGCCTAATGCACGAAGCTCTTAAGGTCTTTATCTTCTACCGAAGCTAAAGCTCTAGCTAGTTCAGGGTTTAACTTCTGCCTTAGTAAGTGCAGCTGCTCGTCTTTAGACACTTTAGCTCTAATAGCATACTTCCTAAACAGTCTATAGAACTCCTTAAACGTTAGCCGGTTTTGGTTGATGTTATCTAGTTGCTTATAGGCTGTCTTCTTTCGGAAGGGGTCTCCGAAGCGTTGGTTAAGGGCTTTGATCGCCTCGTCGGCAGTTACATCTTCTAGATCTGCTACTAGCGAGAATGCTTCGCCTTCCAGTCGCGATTCTAGGTAGGCCAATCTGTCTTCCTTACTGCTTTCGGTATAATTACGACTTATCTTGTTCTTTATCTTCTTTTTAAAGGTCTCCTAATCTTTAGGGTCTCTATCCCTAAAGGCTGCTAGATTAGGTAGTAACGTTATTAAGGTGCTACCTTAACTGTAGGCCGCCGGTAAGGCAGTTTCTACTTGTTCTTCTTGTAGTAGCAGCAGTGCTAACGACGTCGCTGCCTCTATGTTAGCTAACTAAGCCTTTAGCACCTTTAGTTGCGCTAGTCGATTCGCCGCTTAGTTTTCTAACACAACAATAATAGTCTCTGCCGATTCCTTCTTAGCTATTACCGCTTCTATCTCCTCTCTTAGCTGCCTGTTCTCTTCCATCTTCTTATAAAACTTCTTCCCGATAAAGGTAATAGTGTCGTACAACTTCCTAGCTCTATGTTCTGCTAGATATCCTTCGAGTTTATCTAGTATGTAGGCATACAGCTTCTTGTAGCCCGCTATTCCTTCTTTCGCCTCGTATTTCTCTTCTTTTGTAAGACCTTTAGTAACCGTTACATCGTCGAGGATGCTAGTGCGCCTATCCCTCGCTCTGTTAGTCTTTCTCTTTCCGCTACAGCCTATAACGCTGCCCTCTACCGTCGAGAAGCCTTCTATAGCTATCTTACAGTGCTGGTGTTTGGTTTGTAGTTGGAGTGTGCGCGTGCGTTATTCGGGTAGCCAGATGTAGTTTAACAGGCCCTTTCGCGCAGCGCAGGGTTAGTATAGTTAGTAAGTTCGAGATATAATAATCCAAGTACGTAGATAGGATTTAATACAGCTATTTTAATAACTATATCTCGAACTGAAGAGGGAAAGGAATCTATATAGTAGTGTGTAAGGGCTTTAGGGGTAGGTGCGCCAAGGCCCGGCTCGGTCCGGCAGGGCCGAGCCAAAATTCTAAGGGTCCACCCAATTACTTAGTCCTACCCCTTTCTGCTGCTGCAACAACAACTACCCTTAGGGACAAGAAAGAGGCAGGCAACACTAGGGAACCTATAGGAGGCATAGCATAGTTGCAGGGAGTAGAAGGATATAAGAAGAGTAGGAATAGAGGGGATAGTTAAAGAAGGAGTAGGGCCGTACGAGATAACTAGGCCGACCGAGGCCGTACAGACAATTATTAGGTAGACGCCTACTACCTTACCTTAGCAGACGACGACGGGCTAGAATATCGCTGCCTAAGTCGATAGGAGCCCTAGACAGCGACCGAAGCACTAGATAACTACAGGATAGCAGATCTTGCGCCTGTATTCGACAACAGCAGCTTCCGTCCAGATAATAAAATTAAGATAGTAGACAGCAGTTCCTTAACGCTAACTACATTATCTGTAACAAAGCTTTGCTAAGCAAGAGCTAAGACAGTCGGCTAGGAAGCCTGCCGCTGCTGGACTATACAGGTTAAATAGGATATACATAGTTAAGATAATAAGATAGAAGATAGATAGACGAGGGATAGAAGGTAGATAAACAGACGGGTAAAGACCGGACGGCTTACTTACGTATAGCTAGAGCCCTATCGAGGCGCATAACCGGATTTCTCGCTACTAACCTATAGTCCAAGCCTGCGACTGTATAAGACAGTTAACCAGGCTATAGCCGACACCCTACCTAGGACTAGCGACCTCCTACTAAAGAACATTGTCGATATATACGGACGGAGGGTCTTAATGCCGAAGACGACGGCCTATATAGATGTTAGGGGGACCTACTCCTACAGTTAGGGGCGCTGTAGCAGCGCCTTAGTTAAACCTGTAATTAAGGAATGCTTTAAGGCACTAAAGTATACTAAGGCAGAGATAGAGGCGTAATACCGGTGTTTAACCCTTGCTAAACAGGTTGAGAGATATAGCAGCGTTAAAAGAAGTAGAAGGGAGGTATTGTTAGGGGACGCTATCCTACTAGGTCCTAGACCTAGACTGGCTGTTGCCCTAAGGAGTACGACTTAGCAGCGCTAGCAAGACCTAGCTAGGCCGAGTCCTGACCCGGCCTGGCCGGCACCCCCTCCCCCTGCACCCTGTATAGAGGGAAATCTCTGCACCCCTATACAGAGGGAAATCTCTGCACCCCTATATAGAGGGAAATTGCTAGCTTGCTTCGTAGGTACAAAATGTACAGTAGCAGACGACGAAGGAACTGCCTATTAGTTCCTTTATATAGATACCTGGCTTTAAGTTTCTAAACTAAGATTCTTAAACCCCCTACAGCTTAGTTAGCTAACATAGCAGCAGCAACGTCGTCGGCACTGCTGCTACTATAAGAAGACTAAGCAGAAACTGCCTTACCCGCTGCCTACAGTTAAGGTAGCACTTCGATAACATTACTACCTAATCTACTGGCCTTTGGGGATAGAGATCCTAAGGCCTAAGAAGCCTTTAAAAAGAAGATAAGGAACAAGATAAGTTGCGATTACGCTAGAAGCAGCGAAGAAGATAAACTGGCCTATCTAGAGGCGCGACTAGAAGGTAAAGCGTTCTCGCTAGTAGCGGACCTAGAAGACGTAACCGCCGACAAAGCTATTAAAGCCCTGGACCAACGCTTCGGAGACCCTTTCTAAAAGAAGACAGCCTACAAGCAACTGGACAAGAACAACCAAAACAGGCTAACGTTTAAGGAATTTTACAGACTGTTAAGGAAATATGCTATTAGAGCCAAAGTGTCTAAGGATAAACAGTTACACTTACTAAGGCAGAAGTTGAACCCCGAAGTGGCCGGAGCTATAGCTTTAGTAGAAGACGAAGACCTTAAAAGCTTCGTACACTAGGCGAGAGTTACTGCTAGAAACTTGAACGCGTACAGAAAATCGGCAGCTCGCAAACTGAATTAGAGATCGTTATTAGTGCAGACAATACGACCCTCTGCCCCCTTCTAACGAGGCCCCTAACAGCTATCCTATTTACTGCGCTTGCCGTTCGTCCCTACTTGTTACGTATACAGAAAACCCGGTTATATCGCTACTAGATACTAAGCGACGACTTAGCAGAAGCAGGAATACCGTGCTACAAAGCCGACGCTGCTAAGGAAGACTATCTAAGCTATAGAGCCGGCGCTAAATAACACCGATAGTGTAGACAGTAGGGTGCTATTAAGAATTTTAGGAAAATATTAGCTAGAAGGATAGGCCTCCTAACTAGCACGAAAGAGAGGGCACTACTACGAACTACGACGCTAGAAGAAGAAGGAAGCATTAACAGCTGTAGCGATCTGCTCTCTGCAGCAGTGGAAGTAAATACAGAAACCGCTATTATCCTTCTAACTACCGTCCACCCCCTTAAGAGCTTACGCCGACCCCTCTAGCTACAAGCTTTTATCGGTATAGGAGCGCTTATTAGCTTAGCAATACATTATCGATTAATCCGGAAACTAACAAAGGGGTACGGCTATCTAGTGGAATTGGCATTGCCGACACAAATTTCGACATACAACGGACAAGAGACTGAGGGCGTTACGCACTACGTGCCGTTAAAGACTACCCTAGCCGGCCGAACCACTAAAGCGACGTTCCGAGAAATAGATATTAGACGATTTAACATTATTATAGGGCAGAAATAGATAAAGAACTAGAAAGCTGTTATTAACGTAGACTAAGGCATACTTAGGTTTAAAACCTAGCAGAGCGGCACTGCTGCCGTTAAATCGGTTACTGTCGTCGCTGCAGAACCAATGGTTACAGCTACTAACGCGGTTCCGGCCGACCGTTCCGATCCCCTAGATACCGTCGGAATAATAAGCTTAGAAGCCCTAACGACTCTCGCGAAGTCGCTAGAGAATAATATCTACGCTATCTCGATAAAACACATCGAGGATTACCAAAAGATAATAGCAGAAGAAGAAGTAGACCTGCTAGAGGTGTTACCAAAAAAACTTTATAGCTACGCAGACGTGTTCTGAAAAGCCGACTCCAACCTCCTGCTGCTCTATCGACCGGAATATAATAACAAGATCCGGTTAGAAGAAGGAGCTACGCTGCCGAGAACCGAACCCCTAAGACGACTATCGCCAGCTAAGTTGGACTAAGTAGAATTGTTTGTTTGAGAAAACCTAGCGAAGAAGTTTATTACGCTAAGCTCTGCCGAGTATACGTCGCTAATCCTTTCCGTACAGAAACCCGGAGGAGGCCTCCGACTGTGCGTAGACTACTAAGGCCTTAATAAGGTTACTAAGAGAGACGTATACCCGCTGCCGCTAATCGATAAGACTATACAACAGGTAGCAAAAGCTAAGTAGTTTAGCAAGCTAGACATTCGCTAAGCGTTCTATTAACTAAGGAACGAAGAAGGATAGATAGAAGATCTTACGACGTTCGCTACGCGTATAGGCAACTTTAAGTAGCTAGTTATGCCCTTTAGCCTTACTAATACGCTGGCTGTATAGCAGCGTCTTATAAATTCTACCTTTATAGAGTCTGCTACTGTATGTTTTGTACCTACGAAGCAAGCTAGCAATTTCCCTCTATACAGGGGTGCAGAGATTTTCCTCTGTACAGGGGTGTAGAGATTTCCCTCTGTATAGGGTACAGGGGGAGGTGGTGCTAGCTAGGCCGGGTTAGGACTCGGCCTGGCTGGGTCTTGCTAGTACTGCTAAGTTGTACTCCTTAGGGCGATAGCCAGTCTAGGTCCGGGACCCGGCAGGACGGCTAGCGTCCCCTAACAATACCCCCCTCCCCCTTCTTTTAACGCTACTATATCTCTAAGCCTGTTTGGCAAGGGTCAAACACCGGCCGTGCGCCTCTATCTCTGCCTCGGTATACTTTAGTACCTTAAAGCATTCCTTAATTACAGGTTTAACTAAGGCGCTGCTATAGCATCCCTAACTGTAATTGTAGGTCTCCTCTAATACCTACATAGGCCGTTGTCTCCTGTATTAGGACCCTCGTCTGTATATATCGACGATGTTCTTTAGTAGGAGGTCGCTGGTCCTAGGTAGGGTGTTGGCTATAGCCTAGTTAACCGTCTTATACAGTCGCAGGCCTGGACTATAGGTTGGTAGCAAGAAATCCGGGTATACACCTCGATAGGACTCTAGCTATGCACAAGTAAGCTGTCCAGCCTTTACCTGTCCACTTATCTACCTTCTATCCCTCGTCTGTCTATCTCCTATCTTATTATCCTAACTATGTATATCCTATTTAACCCGTACGGTCCAGCAGTAGCAGACTGCCTGGCCGACCGTCTTGGCTCTTGCTTAGGAAAGCTTTGTTATAGATAATGTAGTTAGCGTTAAGGAACCGCTGTCTACTATCTTAATTCTATTATCTAGACAGAAGCTGCTGTCGTCGAATATAGGCGTAAGATCCGCTATCCTATAGTTTTCTAGTACTTTAGTCGCTGTCTAGGGTTACTATCGACTTAGGTAGCGATATCCTAGCCTATCGTCGTCTGCTAAGGCGAGGTAGTAGGAATCTATCTAAAAGTCGTCTGTACGACCTTAGGTAGCCTAGTTATCTCGTACAGCCCTACCCTCCCTTAAACTATCTCCTCTATTCCTACTCTTCTTATATCCTTCTACTCTCTACAGCTATGCTATGTCTTCTATAGGTTCCCTAGTGTTGCCTGCCTCTTTCTTGTCCCTAGGGGTAGTTGTCCCTAGTTCCCCTCTATTCCTACCCCTCCCCTACAGTTCCCTAATGCCCTCTGTAGCTGTCCAGTCCTGCCTGCAGCTGCCTAATGCCCTCTGCAGCTGCTTAGTCCTGCCTACAGCTGCCTAATGTCTCCTGTAGCTGCCTACTGTCTCCTGTAGCTGTCCCCTATAACTGCCTAATGTCCTCTATAGCTGCTATCTGTCCTACTCTATATAGTATAGTGTTACTATAACTGGTTAACAGGGTGTTTCTCTTCCTACTTGTTTAATGCTAGTGTGTCCTAAAGAGCCTTGTACAGTTCCTATATAGGCTCTGCCTACCCGGCCTATTTAACTAGATATTCTATCCTCTTCTGCTTCTTCTAGCTCTTAAGAATTTCTTCTACCTTATACTCCTCCTAGTTCTTAGTAATAACCGCTAGGGGCCGTGCGTCGTCCGTCTTCTAGTGTAGAAGGGGGTCTATATATACTGGCCGGACGAGGTCTATATAGAAGACTAGATAAATCCCTAGGGGAGTATTAAGTCGTATAGTGTATGTCCCTCCCAGCTAGACTACTGTAAACTTCTAATTCTTCTAGTCTAGTCTCTTGCTTGGCCAGTCGGTACAGATGTTGCGCTAGTTTAGCTATACCTCGTCCCCTGACTTATACCCTAGTGCAGCCTATTATCCCTTGTTAGCCTGCTCTTCTGCACTCTGTTAGGCTATAGTAAGGCTCGCTTTCGCCTATTACTAGGCGTTCGTAATCGTCCGTACGATAGTTTCCCTTTGCTAAATTAGGGAACGTACAGAGTGTGTTAGGGGACGCCGTCCTGCTAGGTCCCAGACCTGGACTGGCCGCTGTCCTAAGAAGTACGACTTAGCAGCGCTAGCAAGACCTAGCTAGACCAAGCTCTGACCCGGCCTAGCCGAGTCGATATCCCCTCCTCCTACTCCCTATATAGAGGGAAATCTCTACACCCTCTGTACAGAGGGAAATCCTGCAACTCTTAGCAGAGGGAAACCCTTATACCCCTATACAGGGGAGAAATCTCTGTACCCCTGTACAGAGGGAAATTGCTAGCTTGGTTCGTAGGTACAAAATGTACAGTAGCAGACGACGAAGGAACTGCCTATTGGTTCCTTTATATAGATACCTAGCCTGAAGTTTCTGAACTGAGATTCTTAAGCCTATTATATTAGGAACTGATCTTACTGTTAGTAACTGCAGTAATATAACGAAGATAGACAACGATATCCCTATAGAAACTACAGCTATGCAGGATTATATATATAACATATACGAAGAGCTAATAGCTCGCAAGAACTAGCTCGAAGAACAAGTAGGCTATTAGGCCTTAACAATTTCCTAACAGGAATAGGAGCTCCGACAGCTTAGGGCGTCTGGTCGCGACCCGACCCCTACGACGACGACGAACACGATGGCCTACACTACAGTCCCAAAGAGCAAACTTCCTAACGTTACTGTCTACAATAGCGAGACACCGGCCGAGTACCCCTCCTAGGCTGCCCAGATACGCTCTAAGCTTCTAGTCGACTTAGCAGTATACCTAACTAAGCTTAATAAGGTAGTGTACCTCTTTAGGAGGCTAAAGGGCAAGGCGGCAGCACGAATTCTACCGTACTACGAAACTGCAATTGCCAGTCTAGCAACAGCAACTACAACGATGCTCTAGGCAGCTCTTAACAGGAGCTACAAGGATCTAGACTGCGAGAGTCGAGCCCTTGTACAGCTGAACACTATAAAGCAAGGACGCAAGTCTGTATAAAAGTTCCTTGCAGAATACGACCAGACCCTAGCTAAAGCAGGAGGCCTTAACTAGGAGGACAGGGTAAAGGTTACTATCCTAGAAGTTAAACTCTCTAAGGAGATTATAACAGGACTAGTAGGCGTAATGCAGCCAGCCTCGTATAAGGCATTCTATAATCTCCTTAGGATAATTAACAACTAACAGCACAGGCTTGGACAGATAGGCCGCGCCTACGAAATACGACAACCCCTCTATTAGCAGCAGGACGCTATAGACTAGGAGCTAACGACGACGACAAGAGTAGCGGCAGCCGTTACTGTACGGCCAAGGGCTGGCGCTAAGAGGGCGTAGTAGGTAGATGCAGCTACTCTTAACAAGAGATAAGCAGACGGGAGCTGCTACCGGTGTAGCTAGATAGGGCACACTGTACGGAATTGCAGGCTTTTGTTAGTAGAGAGACCTAGGGAACGGCCGGCTACTGCGAGGGTAGCAACTACGGCACCCTAATATAAGACCTAAGAGTTCCTCTTAGACGACGACAAGTTGGGAAAAGAGTAGCCTCTAAGCAAAGGCTTAGCTAGAGGCATATACGAGATAGATTGCCAAATTAAAGCACTACTTAGCTATCTTTTAAGAGCAACTACATAACGACTACGCTGTTTATCGTACGACCTACGCTAAACAGGACCGCCACTACACGAACGCTAATCGATACAGAGTGTTTAGTGTATAGAGTTATTAGCGAAAGCTTCGTACAGAAACACTATATCGCGACGACCCCTACTACACCTATACGTATGTTGGGCATTACCGGACGAGGACCGGACATTACCTATATAGTAAAAGTAAGGATAGAGCTGTAAGGACACTACGAGCGGGACTTATACCTCTACGTTATACAGGACAAGTTAGGGTATAACCTTATATTAGGGAAACTATAGATAGAGCGCTAGCAGGGCAAGCTAGACGTCGGACGAGGACGCCTGTACCTGGCAGCTACAAAGCAGAGGCTCTTAGACTAAGGGAGAGTTCTACTAAGTGACAATACTAAAGCCGAGGTTAACGCCAACGCCGAGGGCAAGGCCAGTCTAAATGCCGAGGTCAACGCTTTAACTACAGACATCGAGAAGGCCCTAACACCTAAGAAAGTTACGGACCCCTATACAAAACTCCTATTAGAATACGCAGAATACCTCGGCCTCTTCGAGCCCAAATCGGCCTCCAAACTGTCCCTATACCGAGAAGAAGGTAATAACTATAAGATTAAGCTTAAGCTCCGTCCGGACAGAAGCCTGCCTAAAGTACTATACAGCCTACTATACGGTATGTCCTCTAGAGAACTCCTAGTGCTATAAAAGACGTTAGACGACCTACTTGCTAAAGGTTTTATCTGTGCAAGTACGTTATTCGCAGGAGCCCTAGTACTGTTTATCTATAAGGAAGGCTCGGCCAGCTTGCGTTTCTGTATAGACTACAGAGGCATTAACGCAATTACTAAGAAGGACCGGTACCCCCTACCCCTTATTAAGGAAACCCTTAGACTGATTAGCAAGGCAAAGTAGTTTACGAAGCTCGACGTTGTCTTAGCCTTCTACAAGATACAGATTAAGGAAGGATGCGAATAGATAACCGCTTTCTGTATAAGGTACAGCTTTTTCGAGTAGCTTGTAACCCCCTTTAGTCTTACAAATACGCCGGCAACCTTCTAGAGGTACATTAACAGGTCTTTGCGAGGACTTCTAGACGATATCTGCTCTATATACCTGAACGACACCCTAGTATTTACAGACGGCACGTATAAGGACTACGTACGGGATGTTAAGAAGGTGCTAGACTGTCTGCAACAGGCTAGATTGTACCTTAACATCGACAAATGTAAATTCAGTGTGCAGTATACGAAATACCTAGGGCTTATTATCGAGGTAGGGAAGGGCATTAGCGTAGACAGGAAGAAGATTAACGCTATTAGGTAATAGAAGCCCCCTACGAGTATTAAGGGCATACAAGAATTCCTTAGGTTTGCTAACTTCTACCGCTAGTTTATACAGAACTACTCGGAGATAGTACGCCCCCTAGTTAAGCTAATATACAAGGACAGGCAGTTCGCATAGACAGAGGAATGCGACAACAGTTTCAACAAGCTAAAGGAACTCTTTACTATAGGCCTAACGCTTGCTGCCTTTAACCTTTAACATACGACGATATTGGAAACTAACTCCTTAGGATACTATATAGGAGGTATCTTCTTATAGGTAGGTCCGGACAGCCTTCTATACCTATATGCATATTTCTCTAAGAAGAACTCTCTAGGTAAATGCAACTACCCTATCTATAACAAGAAATTGCTAGCAGTCGTACAGTGCTGCGAGGCATAGGACGAAGAACTATGTTTAGTTCCGAAATTCTTCGCCCTAACTAACTACAAGAATCTCGAATACTTTACACAAACCTGGAAAATCTCTAAGAGACACGTACGATAGGCGATGTATCTAAGCCGCTTTAATATAAGACTCTAGTACTGCAAAGGGAAGGACAATAGTAGGGGCGACGCACTATCTAGACGAGACTAAGATATGCTAGCGACGTACGACAACAAACGACTAAGATTACGAACATTCCAGATGTTTAAGGAGGAACTAGGCGAAGATATTATCCGCCTGGCAGCGACATATATATAGGAACCCTAGCTATAGGCATAGGAAGAGGTAGTAGAAAAGGACGACGTCTACTAAGGAGCCTATACAGCAATCTAAGGAGGGCAACGGAAGCTCCCTGATCCGGGCACGCAGATATGATTCAATACGGCCTTTTTGATGACTATATCTCGAACTGAGGAGGGAAAGGAATCTATAGGGTGGTGGTGGGGAGCTTTCGTAGTAGTAGTGCCAAGGCCCGGCTCGGCCTGTCCGGGCCGAGCCGAAATTCTAGGGTCCACCCTATCAATCTGTCCCACCTCTTTCCACCGCCGCAACACTACCCCCCTCCCTTACCAGCGGTCGCCCTCGACCGCTTAGTTACCCCATCCATCCGAAAATCTCCACTCTTTTTTTTTTTGATTTATCGTCTCTTTCTCAAAAATCCCCTCCGACAGTAATGTTACCTCTTCCTTCTTCTATTAAAAACGACGTTCTCTTTATCGCTTCTTGAATTTCTTACGTTATCGGCATCTAACGTCCTTCACTTGGCGTTTATGTGATCGGTGCGCTTAATCCGTGCTATCTGGTCTGAGCCGTGGGTTATCTAAGCTGCGGCGTGGCTGGTCTGTGCGTCGTCTCGGAGGTCTATATAGATCTTTCCGCAGCGCCGTTTTTCTTCTTCTTTTTCTCTTCCACTAAAGCCTTTACCTACTACGCGGTCGGCGGCGCTGGCACGCTACGGCGTACGCGAGCTACCGGCCGACGCGGTAGTGGGTAAAGCAATCACTTCCAGAAGCAACCTTACGATCGTTTTTATCGGCTTCCGCGCCGGTTGAGCGGACGTGGCTTTCTTTGTTTTCTTCCGGAAGGATCGGCTTTAGAGCCATTCTGTTAGGGGGCGTCGCCCGGCCCAGGTGCTGAACCCGACCCGAGCCGACCGTCGCCCTAAGGACTGCGACTCAGCGGCGCCAGCACGATCCCACCCTCCGTACGGAGTCACCGACAAGACCCCTCTCCCGTACGGAGGGAGAACACTACGGTCCTGCACAAAGGGGGAACCACCGCCCCTTGGATTGGGGGGAAACCCGGCACCACCGTACGGAGGAGGTAACTCCCGATCCTCCGTACGGAGGGTGAACCTTGCACCCCGGCACAAAGGGGAAATTGCTGGCTTGGCTTCGTAGGTACAAATCGTACGGAGCAGACGACGAAGGAACTGCCTATCAGTTCCTTCATGTAGATACCCGACCTTAAGTTTCTGAACCAAGATTCTTGAGCCTCTTACATTAGGAACTGATCTCACTGTCGGTGACCGCGGTGATAGAGCAAGATGGACGGCGACATCCCTATAGAACCTACGGCCATAGAGGGACACATGCACCGCGTGTACGAGGAGCTGCTGGAAAGCAAGAGACAGCTCGAACAGCAAGTGAGCCACCAGGCTGCGATGATTTCCCAACAGGAACAGGAGCTACGACAGCTTAGGGCGTCCGATCGCGATCCGACCCCTACGACGACGAACACGATGACCCCTACCCCGACCCCCAAGAGCAAACTCCCCGACGTCTCTACGTACGATGGTGAGGCCCCGTCCGAGTACCCCTCCTAGGCGGCTCAGATGCGCTCCAAGCTCCTAGTTGACTTAGGAGCGTACCCGACCGAGCTGGACAAGGTAGTCTACCTCTTTAGGAGGTTGAAGGGCAGGGCGGCAGCACGAATTCTGCCGTACTACGAGACGGCCATTGCCAACCCGGCAATGGCCACGACGACGATGCTCTAGGCAGCTCTGGACAAGAGCTACAAGGACCCGGACCGCGAGAGCCGAGCGCTCCTACGGGTCAACACGATGAAACAAGGACGCAAAACCGTACGAGAATTCCTTGCGGAATTTGACCAGACTTTGGCAGAAGCAGGGGGTCTCCAATGGGAGGACAGGATGAAAATCACCTCTCTGGAGGTAGGCCTCTCTAAGGAAATCATAACGGGGCTGGTAGGTGTAATGCGGCCAGCTACGTACGAAGAATTTTGTGACCTTCTTAGGATGGTCGACGACCAGCAACGCAGGCTGGGACGGATAGGCCGTGCTTAGGAGATGAGACAACCTCCCCAGCGACAGACAGATGCTATAGACTGGGAACCGACGACGACGAGGGTGGCAGCAGCAGCCACCGTACGGCCAAGGGCCGCCACCAAGAAGGCGCAATAGGTGGACACAGCCACCCTTGACAAGAGGCGAGCAGAAGGGAGCTGCTACAGGTGTGGCAAGATGGGCCACACTGTACGGAATTGCGGGCTCCTGCCAGCAGAGAGACCTGGGGGACGGCCGACCACCGCAAGGGTAGCCACTGCAGCGCCTCAACGAGAAGATCAGGTGTCCCACTCGGACGACGACGAGTCGGGAAAAGAGTAGCCTCTAAGCGAAGACTCTGCCAGAGGCGGGTGCGAGATAGACTGCCAAATCAAAGCATTACTTGGCCATCTTTCAAGAGCAATTACATGACGACGACGCCGTTTATCGTACAGCCGACATTGAACGGGTCCGCAACGGCGCGGACACTGATTGACACAGGATGTTTGGTGTATAGAGTGATCAGCGAAGACTTCGTACGGAGACATCGGATTAAGACGGCCCCTACGGTACCTGTACGTATGCTGGGCATTACCGGGCGGGGACCGGACATTACCCACATAGTGAAAGTAACAATGGAGGTACAAGGACACTACGAGCAAGACTCGTACCTCTATGTCGTACAGGACAAGTTGGGGTATAACCTGATACTGGGGAAGCCTTAGATAGAGCGCTGGAAGGGCAAGCTGGACGTCGGACGAGGACGGCTGTTCCTAGCAGCAACAAAGCGGAGAATCCGGGACCAGGGCAGGTCCCTGCGAGGTGGCAATGCTAAGGCCGAAATCAACACAGCAACGGCGGACATCGAGAAGGCATTGGCACCCAAGGAAGCGACAAACCCCCGTACGAAGCTCCCAAGAGAGTATGTTGGGTACCTGGACCTCTTTGAACCGAAGTCGGCCTCGAAACTGCTGCTACACCGAGGGGAAGGGATTGACTATAACATCCAGCTGGAACCCCGCCCGGATGGGAGCCTGCCGGAGGTACCGTACGGACCGCTGTACGGGATGTCCTCTAGAGAACTCCTAGTACTGCGCAAGACGCTGGACGACCTGCTTGCCAAAGGGTTTATCCGGGCCAGTACGTCGTCCGCAGGAGCCCCAGTACTGTTTGTCCATAAGGAGGGGAAGGCTGGATTGCGTTTCTGCGTAGACTACAGAGGCATCAACGCGATTACCAAGAAGGACCGGTACCCTCTACCCCTTATCAAGGAGACCCTCGGACGGATCAGCAAGGCGAAGTGGTTCACCAAGCTTGACGTAGTCTCGGCCTTCCACAAGATACGGATCAAGGAAGGCTGTAAATGGATAACTGCCTTCCGTACGAGATACGGTCTTTTTAAGTGGCTGGTCACCCCCTTTGGCCTTGCCAATGCACCGGCAACCTTCCAAAGGTACATCAACAAGTCCCTGCAAGGGTTACTGGACGACATCTGCTCGGCATACCTCGACGACACCCTGGTTTTCACGGACGGCACCTACGCAGACCACGTACGAGATGTCAAGAAGGTGCTGGACCGTCTGCAGCAGGCGGGCTTGTACCTCGACATCGACAAGTGTGAGTTCGGTGTCCAACGTACGAAATACCTAGGTTTTATTATCGAGGCAGGGAAAGGCATCAGCATGGATAAGAAGAAGATTGATGCTATCAAGCTATGGAAGCCGCCTATAAACGTCAAGGGCGTACGGGAATTCCTTAGGTTTGCCAACTTCTACCGCCAGTTTATACGGAACTACTCGGAGATCGTACGCCCCCTGGTTGAGCTGACGCACAAGGACAAGCAGTTCAAATGGTCGGACGAATGCAATAAGAGCTTCGACAAGCTAAAAGAGCTCTTTACTACAGGACCAACGCTCGCCGCCTTTGACCCAGAGCGTACGACAATACTGGAAACCGACTCCTCAGGGTACTGCATTAGGGGTATCCTGTCACAGGTAGGCCCGGACGGACTCCTACACCTATACGCGTATTTCTCCAAGAAGAACTCCCCGGCTGAGTGCAACTACCCCATCTACGACAAAGAGTTGCTGGCAGTCGTACGGTGTTGCGAAGCCTAGGATGGGGAACTCCGCTCGGTGCCTAAGTTCCTCGCCCTAACGGACTACAAGAACCTGGAATACTTCACTCAACCCCGGAAGCTGTCTAAGAGGCACGTACGATAGGCAATGTACCTAAGCCGGTTTAACATAAGACTCCAGTACCGCAAGGGTAAGGACAACAGCAGGGCCGACGCACTGTCCAGACGGGACCAGGACATGCCAACGACGTACGAGGACGACCGGCTGAAGTCGCGGACATTCCAGATGTTCAAGGAAGAGCCAGGCGGGGAGACTATCCACCTGGCGGCGACACATCTATAGGAACCCCAACTGCAAGCTTGGGAAGAGGCAGTGGAAAAGGACGAGGCATACCGAGGGGCCCGTACGGCGATCCAGAGAGGGCAACGGAAACTCCCAACCGAGCTCCACCTAAAGGTATCGGCAGCCGAGTGTTCAGTGGACGAGGAGAACAACCTGAAGTTCAGAAATCGGATATAGGTCCCGGCGGACGAGAAGCTCCGTACGGGCTTGATACAACGAGCACATAACTCTATGGCCACCGGGCACCCAGGGCGCGAGGAGACGTACAGCATTATCGCCCGGGACTACTACTGGCCGGCGATGGCGAAGGACATTCGCAGGTTCGTACGGAACTGCGATGTGTGCGGACGAACGAAGCCCTAGCGCGAGCTGAAGCATGGGCTGCTGAAGCCCCTGCCGATACCGGATCGACCCTGGCAAGACCTGACCGTAGACTTCATTACGGACCTCCCTAAGAGCGACGGACGGCGAAACATTATAGTGGTTACGGACAAGTTGACGAAAGGGGTAATACTGGAGGGAATGGACTCCATTACGGCTGAAGACACCGCCTAGGCCTTTATCCGGACGACGTTCAGCAAGCACGGTTTCCCTAGGTCAATTGTATCAGACCGGGGGTTACAGTTTACGAGCCAACTCTGGGCACGGATCTGCCAGTTACTAAGGGTGGAGCGTCGCCTGTCCACCGCATGGCACCCGCAGACGGACGGGGCGACGGAGAGGGCCAACTCAACCCTAGAGGCGTACCTCCGAGCGTACGTCGACTATGACCAGACGAACTGGAACCGCCTTCTCCCAATGGCGGAGCTGGCTATCAACAGCCGTACGGCCAATGCTACAGGACTGTCCCCCTTCTTTATAACCTATAGATACGACCATTCCCCGCTCCTACCGACCCCAAGTGGCAACACCCCGCGCCCCGTACGATCCCTAATCCAGCAAGGAGAGGCCATCGTACGGGCGATTACGAACGCCTACCAATGGGCAAAAGCAAGCCTGGCCCTAGCCCAGCAGAACGCGGAAGAGCAGGCCAACAAGGGACGACAGGCTGCACCAAGGTACGAGGCAGGGGATAAGGTCTGGCTAAACCAGCGAAACATCTGTACGGACCGGCTGAGCAAGAAGTTGGATTGGAGAAACAGGAAGTTCACGGTGATCCGGCCGGTAGGGACACACGCCGTACGACTAAACACTCCCCCAGGGATTTACCCAGTCTTCTATATGGACCTCGTGCGACCGGCGAGCACGGACCCCTTGCCGCATCAGACGACTAACGACGGGCGCCCACCCGCAATTATAACCGAGGGCCAAGAAGAGTATAAGGTGGAAGGGATCCTTAAGAGTCGGAGGAAGCGGGGGAAGGCAGAGTACTTAGTAAAATAGAGAGGATAGGCAGAGCCTACATAGGAACCGTGCGAGGCCCTGCAAGACACAACCGCACTGGACAGATGGGAGGAGGACCACCCCCCTGCCCAGCTACAGTAACACTGCGCCGTACGGCGGAAGGTGGCACGATCTACCCTAAGGGCAGGGTAGCCGCAGACAAACCTGGGTTGTCAAAGGATCAAACACTACGACGTAGGACGCTACAGTACCCTACTGACACAACTTCGTACGACACCGTACGAGATAAGGGCTGGAGAGAAGGAACAGCCAAGGGACAAATAGGAGGGGAAGTGGAAATAAGAAGAGCTGGGAAGGACACCGTCCGAAATTTCTCACACTACCTAAGGGGGGGGGTGGCTCACTGGCCCCCCCCCCCCCCCCCCCCCCCCCCCCCCCCCCCAAGGACCAGAACACCCTACTTATCATCTGAAATCTCCACCACCTCAGGCCCGGCCGGGCCCCTACCCCCACCAGGACCACCCCCAGGGCCAGCCCCAGGGAGCAGAGGCACCCCCCCCACCCCCAGGGCTAGCCCCAGGGAGCAGAGGCACCCCCCTACCCCCACGTGCCTCCCCCGGCCGGCGGAAGGGGCAGTAGAGGGAGCCATCCTTCCACTTACACGAGGCACACACCCCAGCCCAGAAGCCTAGGAGGCGGTATAGGCCAAGTAAGGGCCGGGGGGAGTTGGGGCAGGGGGCACAGAGCTGGCCCCGGGTAGCGATAAGGAGGGCGTTGACGTACGACGGCCGGGCCGTAGCCACCCGCTCTGGTGTAACCCGGGCGGGGTCACACCAGAAGGCGTAGAAGGGGAGCCCGGCCGCGTCCTGCTGCTCGCGGGTGTGGCACCTAAGACGTCAGCCCAGACCGTACGGGAGACGAGAATCCGTACGAACCGGAGGAGCAGCTGCCGGTTAAGGTAAGGGCCCCACTGTACGAGGACAAAGTGGGGGGGGAGCCCAGCCGGACGAGGGGGAGGGGCGGGGCCAGCGGCGACGAGGGAACCACCGGACGACATAGTGGTTGGTTAGTGGTTGGTGGTTGGTGGTTGGTGGCTGGTAGTAGCTGGTGGTGATGGTGGACGGTGGATAGTAGATGGTGGAGGGCGAACGGTGTACGGGGAGAAAAGGAGGGGGAAGGGAAGAGGAGGGAGGAGGCTTAGGCTGACTGCCTACTATAGGGAATGGCAAGCAGGGCAACTGCTACAGACGGGTGAAATGGCAAGAGGCAACTGCGACCCGGAGGAAGCGACGAGGGACGACGACTCGGCACCGTACGAAATAGGACGCCGCAAACTGCCAAGAAAAAAAAAAACTTAACACAGCAGGAGCTGGGTGATTTAAGCACGCCGCCGTACGAAGGAAAACTGCGAGAAGGGAAGGGGGGGGGGTATTGTTAGGGGGCGTCGCCCGGCCCAGGTGCTGAACCCGACCCGAGCCGACCGTCGCCCTGAGGACTGCGACTTAGCGGCGCCAGCACGATCCCACCCTCCGTACGGAGTCACCGACAAGACCCCTCTCCCGTACGGAGGGAGAACACTACGGTCCTGCACAAAGGGGGAACTACCGCCCCTTAGATTAGGGGGAAACCCGGCACCACCGTACGGAGGAGGTAACTCCCGATCCTCCGTACGGAGGGTGAACCTTGCACCCCGGCACAAAGGGGAAATTGCTAGCTTGGCTTCGTAGGTACAAATCGTACGGAGCAGACGACGAAGGAACTGCCTATCAGTTCCTTTATGTAGATACCCGACCTCAAGTTTCTGAACCAAGATTCTTGAGCCTCTCACACATTCCGGCTTCGGCTTTTTCGGGTTCCGCGCGTAAAAGTCTCTTAGTAGCTCCGCCGAATTCCGCAGGTTTTCGACCGGATACTATTTATAGTCTTCTGGCTACCCCTTCTACGAGATCCTCGCTTTGATAGGCCCCCTTATCTTCTTTACGTCTATTACATCTTCTACCTCCTACTCTTCTTTATTACTGTCTATCTTAATAGGCAGGGGTTTAGTGAACCCCTGTTCCGGCAGACCGTTCTTAGGGTCCAAGCTTAACAGGTCCGAATGAAAGACATCGTAGATCCGGAACGATTTCGGTAGCTGGAGCCGATAGGTCACTAGCGACCTCTTTTCTATTATCTTGAACGGACCTACGTAGCGCGGATTAAGCTTGGCGTTGCCTTTTAGCCTTAGGTTTCGCGTATTAAGCTATACCTTTTGGCCTTCTTCGAATTCCATTGGTAACCGCTTCTTATTAGCTCGAGTTACTATCTTCTTCTGAGCCGATTCCATCGCGTCTTTCGCCACCTTGATCGCTTCTGCTATCTGAGATCGTAGCGCTTCCGCCGCCGCCGCGGCGACTCTCTTTGACGACGTAGCGGTAGATGGTTCCGCAGGGCTGGATTTGTCTAGCGGCTGGAAACTTATCCTCGGAAGATAACCGTGCGTTACCTCGAACGGCGCCAGTAAGGTAGCTTCCGACTGTGTTAAGTTCGCGCAGAATTCAGCTATCGGCAACACCTCGACCTACTTTTCTTAATAATGGCCGCAGAAGGTTCGCAGATATCGTTCTATCTCGCGATTAGCTACTTTAGACTGACCGTCAGTTTAAGGGTAAGCGGCGGTGCTGAGCTTTCTACAGATTCCGAGAGCTTGGTTAATAGCTTTCTATACGTCGGCGGTGAATTAAGGACCCCTATCCGTAGTAATAGTGTCCGGCAGGCTATAGTGCTTCTACACGTGTTGAATTAACATTCGTGCAGTTTCTTCTGTAGTGGTTCCTTCGTCTCTCGCTCGGTAGGGGATAAAGTGTCGTTCTTTGCTCAGCCTATCCACTACGTTAAGGGTGGCATCGTATCCATCGGAATCCGGCAGGCCGGTTACGAAATCTATCGTAATGTGCTGCTATAGTTTCTCGGGGATCGGCAGTGGCTTTAATAAGCCTGCTGGAAGGCCGTAACGTAGCTTCGCGGCTCTGCATACGTGGCAATTGGCGATAAATCGATAGATCCGTTCGTAGATCCGCGGAAACCAGTAGACCGTCCTTATAGCTTCTATCGTCTTCTTTAAGCCGGCGTAACCAACGTCTATAGAGCTATGGACCAGCTGGATAACCTCTATAATTAGTTCTTCCGGAACTATCAGCTTTCCTAAGCCGGTTTTGCCGAGTTTCTGTTGCTGGTTGAGCTGCTTTACCTTTTTGTAGAGAGCTTCTTCCTTAGGGGCCGGTTCCACTGCGCAGACCCCTACCTCTTTCAGTACCTCTGCGTCTACCATTCGCTTAGTCAGCACCTTCTGGAACATGTTAGGATCTTCTTTCGCGCAGCTTGTTTTTCCTTCTCTTTGCGTTAGCGCGTTAGCCTTTCCATTTTGAGCTCCGGGTCGATAAGTAATCTTAAAGTCGAACCCGGATAAGTAGGCCGCCCACCGCGCTTGACGGCGTAAGAGCTTATGCGTCTTTATAAAGTAAGTCAGCGACTGGTGGTCCGTAAGGACCTAGACCGTGCTCTTTCTAGCTATAAGCTCTGGCTTCCACTCCTCGAACGCCTGTATAATAGCCAGCAGTTCTTTATCGTAGATCGCGTAGTTCCTCTTAGCTTCCGTTATGGATTTGCTGAAGAAAGCCACTAGATAAAGGGTTTCATCGTCTCTACATTGAGAAAGGACCCCCGCTGTCACTGTGTCGGAAGCGTCCGTTTCTACGTAGATCGTCTTTTCCGGCCGGAAGTTTGCCAGAACTAGCGCCGAGGCCACTGCTTCTTTCAGCCGGTTAAACGCTTCTGTGCACCTCTTATTCTATAGGCTAGCGGCCTCCTTCTTCAATGCCTTATTTAGGGGTCTTGCTATCTTGCTGAAGTCCTTAATAAACCGTCGATAGTAGCTGCAGAATCCGAGAAATGCTCTGATTTGGGTGGTGTTTCTGGATTTCGGCTGCTTCTATTCCGCGACGGCGGCGACCTTTGAGGGGTCTATACGAATTCCGTTTCTTCCGACGATAAGACCGAGATATTTGACTTCAGTTTGGTAGAACTCGCTCTTTTTCGTGTCCGCGTTCAGTCCGACCTTGCGGAGCCTGGTCAACACCTTCTTAATGTGGTCCGTATGCTAATCTCTCGTCCCGTCCGTATAAATAAGAATGTCGTCCAAATAGATAGACACGAACCGCTCTAGTATGTCTATAAAGGAGTGGTTTATAAAGCGTTGCTACACCGCCGGCGCGTTGGTAAGTCCGAACGGCATTACTAGCTACTTAAAATTGCCTATACGCGTAGCGAACGTCGTCAGATCTTTCGTCTGTCCCTCCTCGTTTCTTAATCGATAGAACGCTTGGCGAATGTCCAGCTTGCTGAACCACTTAGCCTTCGCGACTCGCTGTATAGTCTCGTCGATTAGCGGCAGCGGGTATACGTCTCTCTTAGTGACCTCGTTAAGGCCCCTATAGTCTACGCAGAGTCGCAGACCACCCCCTGGTTTCCTTACGAAAAGAATCGGTAACGCATATTCCGCGGAGCTCGGCGTAATAAACTTCTTTGCCAGGTTTTTACGAACAAACACCTCCACTTAGTCCAGTTCGGCCGGCGACAGTCTTCTTAGGGGCTCGGTTCTTAGCAATGTAGCCCCCTCTTTCAACCTAATCTTATTGTCGTATTCCGGCCGGTGGAGCGGCAGGAGGTTGGAGTCTGCTTTTAAGAAGACATTAGCGTAACTATAGAGCTCGTTTGGCAGCACCTGTAGTGGATCTACTTCTTCTTCCGCTATTATCTTCCTGTAGTCTTCGATGTCTTTTATTAAGATAGCGTAGATCTCAGTGTCTGGCGACTTCGCGAGGGTCGTTATAGCTTCTAAACTTATTATTCCGACTGTGACCAGGGGTTCGGAACGATCGGACGGAGCCTCTTTGGCAGACTCCGTAGCTTTCGGCTCGGTGGCGGCGGTGGCGTTGCCTAGGGTTTTGAACCCTATCGTGCCTTCGTTAACGTCAATAATGGCTTTCTGGTGCTTTATCTATTTCTGCCCTATAATAATGTCAAATCTTCCGATATCTATAATTCGGAACGTCGCTTCCGTAGTGCGACTAGCTAAGGTAGTCTTTAGCGGCACGTAGTGCGTAACGCTTTCCGTGTCTTGTCCATTGTATGCCGAAATCCGCGTCGGCGACGCTAGTTCCACCGGATAGCCGTATCCATTCGTCAGCTTCCGGACCAGTCGGTGGTGGATCGCCGCGCTAATAAGAGCTCTGGTGTCGATAAAAGCTTTTAACTGAAGTGGCTTGCCCGATCCGTCAAGGGGGTGGACAGTAATTAGAAGGATAATAGCTGTTTCCGTGTTCACTTCTACCGCCGCTAACGGCGGATCGCTGCAGCTATTAATGCTCTCTTTCGTTGACGTAGTTCGCGTTGATGCCCTGTTGTCCTCGCTAGATAGGGGGCCTATCCTTCTAGCTAGTCTTTTCCCAAGATTCTTAGCTGCACCCCGCCGTCTACGCTGTCAGTGTCGTTCGGAGCCGGTTTGATGGCTTAAATAGTCTTTCTCGGCGGTGGCGGCTGCTTCGTTGCTCGATACTCTTGCTTCTGCTGTGCCGTTGCTTGGCATCTCGTAGCGATATGGCCGGGTTTTCCACACGCGTAGCAGGTGGGGACGAACGACGAACGCGGTGAATACGACGACTGCTGGTGGGTTCGTCGGAAAGGTGTAGGGGCTCTGGTTCCCTGCGGCGACGGCGACGGCTTCTGGTTCGATTCGCGTAATTTCGCGTACGCGCTTAAGTTTCTCCTAGTGACTCTCGCTCTATGCACGAAGCTCTTAAGGTCTTCGTCTTCTACAGACGCTATAGCTGCGGCCAGTTTGGGGTTTAGCTTCTGCCTTAATAGGTAAAGCTGCTTATCTTCCGCTACCCGGGCCCTAATCGCATATTTTCTAAACAAACCGTAGAATTCTTCAAACGTCTGCCGGTTCTGATTGATCTTGTCTAGCTGCTTACAGGCTGTCTTCTTTCGGAATGGATCTCCGAAGCGTTGATCTAGCGCTTTAATTGCTTCTTTAGCGGTTACCTCTTCCAGGTCCGCTACTAGCGAAAAAGCTTCTCCTTCTAACCGCGATTCCAGGTACGCCAATTTATCTCTGGCGCTGTTCGATGCGTAATCGCGGCTCATCTTATTCTTGATATTCTTCTTAAACTCTTCCTAGTCTCTAGGGTCTCTGCCTTTAAATGCCGGCGGGTCCGGCAATAATGTTATTAGGGTGCCACCTTGACTATAGGCCGCCGGTAAGGCGGTCTCTTCTTGTTCTTCTCGATGCGGTAGCGGCGGTGCTGACGACATCGCTGCTTCCATCTCAGCCAGTTAATCCTTTAGTGCCTTTAGCTGCGCCAGTCGATTCGCTGCCTGGTTTTCCAGCACATCTATAATGGTCTCGGCCGATTCCCTCTCGGCTCTTACTGTCTCTACTTCCTCTCTTAACTGTCTCTTTTCTTCTAGCGTTCTGAAGAACAGCGTCTTAATAAGGTCTATACTATCGTAGACCTTTCCTATCCTATTCTCGTTTACATAGTCTTCCAGTTCCTCGATCGTGCAGTCGTGGATCTTCCTATATTTAGCTATTCGTTCCTTGAACTCAGCGGTCTCTTCCGCTGTAAAACCGCTAATAACGATCTTATCGTTAATAACACTAGAGCGCCTACTTGCTCTGTTAGTCTTTCTCTTTCTGCGGCGGCCTGTAACGCCGCTCTCTACCGCTGAGAAGTCTTCCATCTTCTTACAGTGCCTTGGGGGTTGTTGTTAGTGTTGGTGTGGGTGCGCGTGCGTTATTCGGGTTTCCGGATAGTTCGACGGGCCCTTTCGCGCAGCGCGGGGTTAGTGTAGAGAGTGAGTTCGAGATATAATAATCCGGGCACGCAGATATAATTCAATACGGCCTTTTTGATAACTATATCTCGAACTAAGGAGGGAAAGGAATCTATAGGGTGGTGGTGGGGAGCTTTCGTAGTGGTGGTGCCAAGGCCCGGCTCGGCCCGGACGGGCCGAGCCAAAATTCCAGGGTCCACCCCATTAATCTGTCCCACCTCTTTCCACCGCCGCAACACTCCCTATAGAGCTCTACCTTAGGGTATTAGCAGTAGAGTGTACAGTAGACGGAGAGAACAACCTAAAGTTCAGGAATCGGATTTGGGTCCCTATAGATGAGAAGCTCTATATAAGCTTAATACAACAGGCGTACGACTTAATAGCAACCGGACACCTAGGGTGTAAGGAGACGTATAGCATCGTTGCTAGAGACTACTAATAGCCGGCAATAGCGAAGGACATTCGTAGGTTTATATAGAACTGCGATGTCTGTAGACGGACGAAGCCCTAGCGCGAGCTAAAGCATAGCCTGTTAAAACCCCTGCCGATGTTGCGGCGGTGGAAAGAGGTGGGACAGATTGATGGGGTGGACCCTGGATTTCGGCTCGGCCCGGACGGGCCGAGCCGGGCCTTGGCAGACCACCCTCTATCAAAGCCTACCGCCACCACTATATAGGTTCTTTTCCCTCCTTAGTTCGAGATATAGTCATTAAAAAGGCCGTATTGAATCATATCTGCGTGCCCGGATCATTATATCTCGAACTCACTTTCTACACTACACCCCGCACTGCGCGAAAGGGCCCGTTGAACCATCCGGAAACCCGAATAACGCACGCGCACCCGCCAACACACCAACAACAACCCCCCCCCAAGGCACTGTAAGAAGATGGAAGGCTTCTCGACGGTAGAGAGCGGCGTGACAGGCCGCCGCGGAAAGAGAAAGACTGACAGAGCGAGTAGGCGCTCCAGTGTTATTAACAATAAGATTGTTATTAGAGGTTTTACAGCGGAAGAGACCGCTAAGATCAAGGAACGAATAAGCGAATATAGGAAGATCCACGACTGCACGATCGAGGAACTAGAAGATTACGTAAACGAGAATAGGATAGGAAAGGTCTACGACGGTATAGACCTTATTAAGACGCTGTTCTACAGAACACTAGAAGAAAACAGACAGCTGAGAGAGGAAGTAGAGACGGTAAGGGCCGAAAAGGAATCGGCAGAGACTATCGTCGACGTGTTAGAACACTAAGCGTCGAATCGACTGGCGCAGCTAAAGGCGCTGAAGAATCAGATGGCTAATATGGAAGCAGCGAAGTCGTCGCCGCTACCGCAGCGAGAAACCTACGCAGAGACTGCCTCACCAGCAGCCTATAGTCAAGGTAGCACCACGATGACGCCACTGCCGGACCTACCTGTTTTCGGTAGCGGAGACCCTAAAGCGTAGGAGGCATTTAAGAAGAAGATCAAGAACAAGATAAGCCGCGATTACGCATCGAGCAGCGAAGAGGATAGATTGGCGTACCTAGAGTCGCGATTGGAAGGTGAAGCTTTTTCGCTAGTGGCGGACCTAGAAGAAGTAACGGCCGACGAAGCTATTAAAGCGCTGGACCAGCGTTTCGGAGACCCCTTCCGGAAGAAGACGGCCTGCAAGCAGCTGGATAAGATCAACCAGAACCGTCAGACATTCGAAGAGTTCTACAGACTGTTTAGGAAATACGCTATCAGAGCGAGAGTGGCAGAAGATAAGCAGCTGCACCTACTAAGGCAGAAACTGAGCCCTAAGCTCGCCGCGGCCATGGCGTCAGTAGAAGACGAAGACCTTTAGAGCTTCGTGCATTAAGCGAGAGTCACCGCTAGAAACTTGAACGCGTACGGAAAACCGACGACACGCGAACTAATTCAGAAGCCGTCAGCGCAGCCGACGAGAGCCCCCGCGCCCTTTCGACGAACCCCCCAGCAGTCGCTATATTCACTACGATCGTCGTTCGCCCCTACCTGTTTCGCGTGTGGAAAACCCGGCTATATTGCCACGAGATGCCAAGCAACGGCTCAGCAGAAGCAGGAGTATCGCGTTATAAAGCAGCCGCAGCCGCAGCCACCAAGAAAGACCATACAAGCTATAGAGCCGGCTCTGAACGACACCGACAGCGTAGATAGCGGCGTACAGCTAAGAATTATAGGAAAAGACCAGCTGGACGGATAGGCCCCCTTTCCAGCATTGACAATAGGGCACCGAATCAGAGCGAATCGCTACGAGGAGAAAGCATTAACAGCTGTAGCGATCCGCTCTCAGCAACCGTAGAAGTAAATGCGGAAACGGCGATTATCCTTCCTATTACGATCTACCCTGTTAAGAAGCAACGCCTACCAATCCAGCTGAAAGCTTTCATCGATACTGGAGCTCTTATCGGTGCAGCGATCCACTACCGGCTGGTTTAGAAGCTGATAAATAGATACGGCTATCCAGTAGAACTGGCGTCGCCGACACGGATTTCGGCATACAACGGACAAGACACGGAAAGCGTTACGCACTATGTGCCATTAAGGACCACCCTGGCTGGTCGCACTACGGAAGCGACGTTCCGAATTATAGATATCGGAAGGTTTGACATCATTATAGGGCAGAAATAGATAAAGAACCAGAAAGCCATCGTCGACGTAGATGAAGGAATAATCAGATTCAAAACCCCGGGTAGCGGAGCAGAGACCATTGGAAAGGTCGCCGCCGTCGCTGCCGAGCCGAAAGCTACGGAGTCCGCGGAAGAGGCTCCGTCCGATCGTTCCGAACCCCCAGTTACAGTAGGAATAACGAGTTCAGAAGCTATAACGACCCTCGCGAAGTTGCCGGACAATAAGATCTACGCTATCTCGATAAAAGACATCGAAGACTACAGGAAGATAATGGCGGAAGAAGAAGTGGATCTACTAAAGGTGTTGCTAAACGAGCTCTACGGTTACGCTAACGTGTTCTCAAAAGCCGATTCCAACCTGTTGCCGCTCCACCGACCGGAATATAACAACAAGATCCGACTGAAAGAAGGAGCCGCGCTGCCGAGAACTGAGCCCCTAAGACGACTGTCGCCGGCCAAATTGGACCAAGTGGAGGTGTTTGTTCGCGAAAACCTAGCAAAGAAGTTCATTACGCCGAGTTCTGCCAAATATGCGTTACCGATTCTTTTCGTAAGGAAACTAGGGGGTAGTCTGCGACTCTGCGTAGACTATTAAGGCCTTAACGAGGTCACTAAGAGAGACGTATACCCGCTGCCGCTGATTGACGAGACTATACAACGAGTGGCTAAAGCTAAATAGTTCAGCAAACTGGACATTCGACAAGCGTTCCACCGACTAAGGAACGAAGAAGGGCAGACGGAAGATCTTACGACGTTTGCTACGCGTATAGGCAATTTTAAGTAGCTGGTAATGCCGTTCGGACTCACCAACGCGCCGGCAGTGTGGCAACGCTTTATAAACCACACCTTTATAGACATGCTGGAACGGTTCGTGTCCATTTACTTAGACGACATCCTTATCTACACCAAAGGAACGAGAGAACAGCATACGGACTACATCAAGAAGGTGCTGACCAGGCTCTGCGAGGTCGGATTGAACGCGGACACGAAGAAGAGCGAGTTCTATCAAACGGAGGTCAAGTATCTCGGTCTTATCGTCGGAAGAAACGGAATTCGTATACACCCCTTAAAGGTCGCCGCCGTTGCGGAATGGAAGCAGCCGAAATCCGGAAACACTACGCAGATCAGAGCGTTTCTCGGATTCTGCAGCTACTACTGACAGTTCATTAAGGACTTTAGCAAGATAGCGAGACCCCTGAACGAGGCGCTGAAGAAAGAGGCCGTAGGCCTATAGAATAAGAAGTGCACGGAAGCTTTCGTACGGCTGAAAGAGGCAGTGGCCTCAGCGCCGGTTCTAGCGCACTTCCGACTAGAAAAGACGATCTACGTAGAAACGGACGCTTCCGACACAGTGACGGCAGGGGTCCTTTCTCAATACGCTAACGATGGCGAGACCCTTCACCTAGTGGCCTTCTTTAGCAAATCCATAACGGAAGCCGAACGGAACTACGCTATCTACAATAAGGAGCTGCTAGCGATTATTCAGGCTTTCGAGGAGTGGAAACCGGAGCTTATAGCTGGAAAGAGCACGGTCCAGGTCCTTACGGACCACCAGTCGCTGACCTACTTTATAAAGACGCAGAAGCTCTTACGACGTTAAGCACGGTAGGCCGCCTACCTATTAGGGTTCGATTTTAAGATTACCTATCGACTAGGGGCTCAAAACGGAAAGGCCGACGCGCTGACGAGAAGAAATGGAAAGACCAGCCGCGCGAAAGAAGATCCGAACATGTTCCAGAAGGTGTTGACCGAGCGGATAGTAGACGCAGAAGTGTTGAAAGAGGTAGGGGTCTGTGCAGTGGAACCGGCCCCTAAGGAAGAGACGCTCTACGAGAAGGTAGAACAGCTTAATCAACAACAGAAGCTCGGCAGAACAGGCTCCGGAAAGCTGATAGTTCCGGAAGAACTAATCACTAAGGTCGTCCAACTGGTCCATAACTCTATAGATGTTGGCTACGCCGGCTCAAAGAAGACGATGGAAGCTATAAGGACGATCTACTAGTTTCCGCGGATCTACGAACGGATCCACCGATTTATCGCCAATTGCCACGTATGCAGAGCCGCGAAACCACGTTACGGTCTTCCGGCCGGTCTGCTAAAGCCACTTCCGATCCCCGAGAAGCCGTGGCAGCACATTACGATGGATTTCGTGACCGGACTGCTGGACTCGAACGGCTACGACGCTACGCTCAATGTGGTGGATCGGCTAAGCAAAGAACGCTACTTCATCCCCTGTCGAGCTAAAGACGAAGGAACTACTGCGGAAGAAACGGCGAGAATGTTGATCCAATACGTATAGAAGCACTATAGCCTGCCGGACACTATCACTACGGATAGGGGTCCTTAATTCACCGCCGACGTATAGAAAGCCATTAACTACGTTCTTGGAATTCGTGGAAAGCTTAGCACAGCCGCTCACCCTCAAACCGACGGTCAGTCTAAAGTCGCTAACTGTAAGATAGAGCGATACCTAAGAACCTTCTGCAGTCATCATTAAGAAGATTAGGTTAAGGTGTTGCCGATGGCCGAATTCTGCGCGAACTCAGCACGGTCAGAAGCAACGTCACTAGCGCCGTTCGAGATAACGCACGGTTGTCTTCCGAGAATAAGCTTTCAGCTGCTAAAAGAACCCAGCTCCGCGGAACTATCCACCGCTACGTCGTCGAAGAGAGTCGCCGCCGCGGCGGCAGAAGCGCTACGATCTTAGATGGAAGAAGCAATCAAAGTGGCGAAAGAAGCGATGGAATCGGCTTAGAAGAAGATAGTGACTCGAACTAATAGAAGCCGGTCGCCAATAGAATTCGAAGAAGGTCAAAACGTATAGCTCAATACGCGAAACCTAAGGCTGAAAGGAAACGCGAAGCTCAACCCGCGCTACGTAGGTCCGTTTAAGATAATAGAAAAGAGGTCGCCAGTAACCTATCGGCTCCAGCTGCCGAAATCGTTCCGGATCTACGATGTCTTCCATTCCGATCTGCTAAGCCTGGACCCTAAGGACGGCCTTCCGGAACAGGGGTTCGCCGAACCCCTACCAGTTAAGATAGACGGTAGTGAAGAAGAGTGGGAGGTAGAAGACGTAATGGACGTAAAGAAGATAAGGGGGTCCATTAAAGCAAGGATCTCGTAGAAGGGGTGGCCGGAAGACTATAAATGGTATCCGGTTGAAAACCTTCGGAATTCGGCAGAGCTGCTAAAAGAGTTCTACGCGCGGAACCCGGAAAAGCCGAAGCCAGCGTAGCTCTAATGCCGACAATGGAGACACGTCCGCTCCACCAGCGCGGAAGCCGATAAAAACGATCGTGTTGTTTCGGGAAGTGATTGCTTTACGCTACCCCGTAGTAGGTGAAGGCTTTGGTAGAAGAAAAGAAGAAGAAGAAACGACGCTGCGGACGGATCTATATAGACCTCCGAGGCGACGCACAGACCAGCCACGCCGCAGCTCAGATGACCCACGGTTCGGATTAGATAGCACGGATTAGGCGAACGGATCACATAGACGTAAAGTGAAGGACTTCAGATGCCGACGATGTAAAAAATGGAAAAAGCGACGAAAAGGACGCCGGTTGTAATGGAAGATAGAAGATGGAAGATGGAAGATGCGACGTCGGCGTCGGAGGGGATTTTCGAAAAAAAAAAAAAAAAAAAAAAAAAGTGGAGATTTCCGGATGGATGGAGTGACTAAGCGGTCGAGGGCAACCGCTGGTAAGGGAGGGGGGTAGTGTTGCGGCAGTGGAAAGAGGTGGGACAGATTGATAGGGTAGACCCTGGATTTCGGCTCGGCCCGTCCGGGCCGAGCCGGGCCTTGGCACACCACCCTCCATCAAAGCCCACCGCCACCACTACATAGGTTCTTTTCCCTCCTCAGTTCGAGATATAGTTATCAAAAAGGCCGTATTGAATCATATCTGCGTGCCCAGATCAGCCAATACCGGACCGGCTATAGCAGGATCTAACAGTAGACTTTATTACGGACCTCCCTAAGAGCGACAGACGATAGAACATTATAGTAGTAACAGACAAGCTAACGAGGGGGGTAATACTAGAGGGAATAGACTCTATTACAGCCGAGGACACTGCCTAGGCATTCGTACAGACGACGTTTAGCAAGTATAGGTTCCCTAGGTTAATTGTATCTAACTATAGTACACAGTTTACGAGCTAACTCTAGACGAGGATATGCTAATTGTTAAACATAGAACGTCGCCTATTAACTGTATAGCACCTGTAGACAGACGGCGCGACGGAGAGGGTTAACTTAATACTGGAAGCGTACCTCTAGGCGTACGTTAACTATAACTAGACTAATTAGAACTGCCTCCTCCCTATAGCAGAGCTAGCTATTAACAGCCGTACGGCTAACGCTACAGGGCTGTCTCCCTTCTTTATAACCTATAGGTACGACTACTCTCCGCTCCCCCTAACCCTAAGCAGCACTACTCTATGCCCTATACGTTCCCTAATTTAGCAAGGGGAAGCCATCGTACAGACAATTACGAACGCCTACTAATAGGCAAAAGCGAGCCTTGCTATAGCCTAACAGAATGCAGAAGAGCAGGCTAATAAGGGACAACAGGCTGCACTAAGATATAAGGCAGGGAATAAGGTATAGCTAAACCAACGCAACATCTGTATAGACTGGCTAAGCAAGAAACTAGACTGGAAGAACCGGAAGTTTACAGTAGTCTAGCTAGTAAGGACACATACTATACGACTTAACACTCCCTTAGGAGTCTATCTGGTTTTCTATATAGACCTCGTACAGCCAGCACATACAGACCCCCTCCTATATTAGAAGACAGACGACGCGCGCCCCCTCGCAATTATTACTAAGGATTAGGAGGAGTATAAGATAGAAAAAAACCTTAAGAGCTAGAGGAAGTAGAAGAGGGTAGAATACCTAGTTAAGTAGACAGGGTAGGCAGAGCCTATATAGGAACTGTACAAGGCTCTCTAGGACACACTAGCACTAGACAAGTAGGAAGAGAAACACTCTATTAACTAGTTACAGTAACGCTATACTGTACAGAGTAGGACAGATAGCAGCTGCAGGCACCTAGGCAGCTGTAAGAGACATTAGGCAGCTGCAGGAGACATTGGGCAGCTGCAGACAGGACTAGGCAGCTACAGAGGGCATTAGGGAGCTGCAGGGGAAGAGTAGGAATAAAGGGAACTAGGGGCAATTACCCCTAGGGACAAGAAAGAGGCATACGACACTAGGGAACCTGCAAGAGCTATAGTATAGTTGCAGAAAGTAGAGGGACATAGGAAGAATAGGAATAGAGGAGAGGGTTTGGAGAGGGGGGGACTGTACAAGATAACTGGGCCGCCCGAGACTGTACAGACGACCGCTAGGTAAACGCCTACTACCTTACCCCTACAGACGACGGCGACCCAGGACATACACCTAAGTCCTTAACAACCCTCGACAGCGAGCGAGCACCGGAAAACTACGAGATTATAGATCTTGCGTCTGTATTTGACAGCGGCGGCTTCTGTCCGAATAATAGAGTTAGATAGGGGACAGTAATTCCTCTACGCTAGCTACCCTATCTAGAACAAAGCGTTCCTAAGCAAGAGCTAGGGACGATCGGCCGGACAGTCTGCTGTCGCTAGAACGTACGTATTAGATGCAGAATGTATAGCTAGGGCGATAGACTAGGAGATAGACAGACGAGGAATAGAAGGTAGGTAAATAGATAGGTAAGGACTAGACGGCTTACCTACGGACGGCGGGAGCTCTACTAGGGCGCATCTATAGAGTCCCTACTACCAACCTACAGTCCAGGCCTTAACTATATAGGAGGGTTAACTAGGCGAGGACTAACACCCTACCTAAGACCGACTACCTCCTACTAAAGAACATTGTCGATATATACAGACAGGACCGAGCGCCTCCTGCACCTTTATAACTGCTCGCAGATTCTCCTCCGCCTTGGCTTCGGGATCCTAATTGACAGGCTTAGAGATGTAGCAGTGTTAAAGAGGGGGGAGGAGGGTATTGTTAGAGGACGCCGTCCTGCTAGGTCCTAGACCTGGACTAGCTGCCGTCCTAAGGAGTACGACTTAGCAGCACTAGCAAGACCTAGCTAGACCAAGCTCTAACCTAGCCTAGCTAAGTCGACATCCCCTCCCCCTGCTCCCTATATAGAGAGAAATCTCTATACCCTCTATACAGAGGGAAATCCTGCAACTCTTAGCAGAGGGAAAACCCTATACCCCTATATAGGAGAGAAATCTCTGCACCCCTATACAGAGGGAAATTGCTAGCTTGCTTCGTAGGTACAAAATGTACAGTAGCGGACGACGAAGGAACTGCCTATTAGTTCCTTTATATAGATACCTAGCCTTAAGTTTCTAAACCAAGATTCTTAAGCCTATTACAGAGTGTAGGGTAGTGCTGCTTAGGGTCGGCAGGAGCAGGGAGTAGTGTACCTATAGGCTTTAAAGAAGGGGGATAGCCCTGTAGCGTTAGCTGTCCGACTGTTAATAGCTAGCTCCGCTATAGGGAGGAGGCGGTTCCAATTAGTCTAGTTATAGTTAACGTACGCCTAGAGGTATGCTTCTAATATAGAATTGACCCTCTCTGTCGCGCCGTTTGTCTATAGGTGCTAAGCAGTTAATAGGCGACTTTCTATGTTTAACAATTGGCATATCCTCGCCTAGAGTTAGCTTGTAAACTGTATACTATAGTTGGACACAATTAACCTAGGGAACCTATGCTTGCTAAACATCGTCTGTACGAATGCCTAGGCAGTGTCCTCGGCCGTAATAGAGTCTATTCCCTCTAGTATTACTCTCCTCGTTGGCTTGTCTGTTACTACTATAATGTTGCGCCGTCCGTCGCTCTTAGGGAGGTCTGTAATAAAATCTACTGTTAGGTTATGCTAGGGCCGGTCCGGTATTAGTAGAGTTTTTAATAGGCCGTGCTTTAGTTTACGCTAGGGCTTCGTCTGTCTGCAGACATCGCAGTTCTATACGAACCTACGGATGTCCTTCGCTATTGCTAGCTAGTAGTAGTCTCTAGTAACAATGCTGTACATCTCTCCGTGCCCTAGGTGTCCGGTTGCTATTAAATTATACGCCTGTTGTATTAAGCTCGTACAGAGCTTCTCGTCTATAGGAACCTAAATCCGGTTCCTAAACCTTAGGTTGTTCTCTTCGTCTACTGTACACTCTGCTGCTAACACCTTAAGGTTAAGCTCTATAGGGAGCTCCCGCTGTCCTCCTTAGATCGTTGTATAGGCTTTTCGATAGACGTCGTCTTTTCCTACTGCCTCCTCCTATACCTATAGCTAGGGCTCCTACATATATATCGCCGCTAGGCGGATAGTGTGTTTGCCTAGTTCCTCCTTAAACATCTGGAATGTCCATAATTTCAGTCGGTCGTCGTTATACGTCGTTGGCATATCCTAGTCTCGCTAGGATAATGCATTAGCCCTGCTGTTGTCCTTTCCTTTGCAGTACTAAAGCCTTGTATTAAAGCAGCTTAGATACATCGCCTATCGTACGTGTCTCTTAGAGAGCTTCTAAGGTTGCGTAAAGTACTCGAGATTCTTATAGTCGGTTAGGGCGAGGAACTTAGGAACTAAGCGGAGTTCTCCGTCCTACGCCTCGTAGCACTGTACGACCGCTAGCAATTCCTTGTTGTAGATAGGGTAGTTGCGTTTAGCTAGGGAGTTCTTCTTGGAGGAATACGCATATAGGTATAGGAGGCCGTCCAGACCTACCTTTAAGAGGATGCCTCCTATATAGTATCCTAAGGAGTCGGTTTCTAATATCGTTGTACGTTCTAGATCGAAGGCATCAAGCGTTAGACCTATAGTAAAGAGTTCCTTTAGCTTGTTAAAACTCTTATCGCATTCCTTCGTCTATGCGAACTGCTATCCTTATATGTTAGCTCTACTAGGGGGGCGTACTATCTCTGAGTAGTTCTGTATAAACTGGCAGTAGAAGTTAGCAAACCTAAGAAATTCTCGTACGCCTTTAACACTCGTAGGGGGCTTTTATTGCTTAATAGCATTAATCTTCTTCCTGTCTATACTAATGCCCTCCCCTACCTCGATAATAAATCCTAGGTATTTCGTACGTTGTACGCCGAATTTACATTTGTCGATATCGAGGTATAATCCAGCTTGTTGCAAGCGGTCTAACACCTTCTTAACGTCTTGTACGTAGTCCTCGCGCGGGTGCCGTCTATAAATACTAGGGTACCTTCGAGGTATGTGGAACAGATGTTATCTAGGAATCCTTACAGGGACCTGTTAATATACCTCTAGAAGGTTGCTAGCGCGTTTGTAAGACTAAAGGAGGTAATAAGCTACTCGAAAAGGCTATACCTCGTACAGAAAGCGGTTATATATTTACATTCTTCCTTAATCCGTATCTTGTAGAAGGCTAAGACAACGTCGAGCTTTATAAACTACTTTACCTTGCTAATCCGTCGAAGGGGCTCCTTAATAAGGAGTAAGGGGTACCAGTCCTTTTTGGTAATTGCATTAATGCCTCTATAGTCTACGCAGAAACGCAAGCTAGCTAAGCCTTCCTTATAGACAAACAGTACTAGGGCTCCTGCTAAGGACGTACTTGCGTAGATAAAACCTTTAGCAAGTAGGTCGTCCAGTGTCTTGCGTAGCACTAGAAGTTCTCTAGAGGACATACTATATAGTAGCCTATACAGTACTTTAGGCAGGCTTCTATCTGGACAGGGCTCGAGCTTAATGTTGTAGTCGATTCTTTCTCCTCAGTATAGGGACAGTTTTAAGGCCGATTTCGGATCGAAGAGGTCCAGGTATGCTAAGTATTCTAGTAGGAGCTTCGTATAGAGGTCTGTAGCTTTCTTAGGTGCTAAGGCCTTCTTAATGTCCGTAGTCGCAGCGTTGACCTTAGCGTTTAAGGTAGCCTTGCCCTTGGCGTTAGTATTGCCGCCTAGTAGAACTCTCCCTTAGTCTCGGAGTCTCTGCTTTGTAGCTGCCAGGTACAGGCGTCCCCGTCTGACGTCGAGCTTGCCCTACTAGCGCTCTATCTATAGTTTCCCTAATATTAGGTTATACTCTAACGTGTCTTATACGACGTAGAGGTATAAGTCCTGCTCGTAATGTCCTTGCAGCTCTATTGTTACTTTTACTATATAGGTAATGTCCGGTCCTCGTCCGATAATGCCTAGTATGCGTACAGGTACAGTAGGGGTAGTCTCGATATAGTGTTTCTATACGAAGTTTTCGCTAGTAACTCCGTATACGAAACACCCTATATTAATTAGAGTTCGTGCAGTGGCAGTCCTGTTTAGCGTAGGTCGTACGATAAAAAGCGTAGTCGTTATATAGTTACTCTTAAAAGATAGCTAAGTAGTACTTTAATTTAGCAATCTATCTTGTATATGCCTCTAGCCGAGCCTTTGCTTAGAGGCTACTCTTTTCCCGACTTTTTGTCGTCTAAGGGGAACTCTTAGGTTTTAGGTTAGGGTGCTACAGTTGCTACCCTCGCGATAGCCGGCCGTCTCCTAGGTCTCTCTACTAGCAGAAGCCCGCAATTCCGTATAGTATGCCCTGTCTAGCTATACTAGTAGCAACTCCCTTCTGCTCTGCTTCTGTTAAGGGCAGCTGCATCTACCTACTGCGCTCTCTTAGTATCGGCCCTTAGCCGTACAGTAACGGCCGCCGCTACTCTTATCGTCGTCGTTAGTTCCTAGTCTATAGTATCCTACTACCGATAGAGGGGTTAGCGTAGTTTGTAGGCGCAGCTTATCCGTCTAAGCCTATGCTATTAGTCGTCGATTATCCTAAGTAGATTACAGAATGCCTCGTACGAGGCCAGCTATAAGATACCTACTAAGCCTGTTATAATCTCCCTAGAGAGGCCGACCTCTAAGGTAGTAACCTTTACCCTATCCTCTTAGAGGAGGCCTCCTGCTTTAGCTAGGGTTTGCTTGTATTCTGTAAGGAACTCTCGTACGGACTTGTATCCTTGCTTTACAGTTTTAAGCTGTATAAAGGCTCGGCTCTTGCAGTCTAGGTCCTTGTAGCTCCTGTTAAGAGCTGCCTACAGCATTGTCGTAGTTGCCTCTGCCGGACTAGCAATAGCAGGTTTGTAGTACGGCAGAATTCGTGCTGCCGCCTTGCCCTTTAGCCTCCTAAAGAGGTACACTACCTTGTTAAGCTCAGTCGGGTATGCTGCTAAGTCGACTAGAAGCTTAGAGCGTATCTAGACAGCCTAGGAGGGGTATGATCCGAGTGCGCAGATAAGGTTCAATACGGCTGTTTTGATAACTATATCTCGAACTGAGTAGGGAAAGGAATCTATATAGTAGTGGTGGAGGGCTTTCGTGGTGGTGGTGCCAAGGCCCGGCTCGGTCCGTTCCGGAACCTAAATCCCAGAAGGGGCTGAGCCGAGATCTAGGGTCTACCCTATTAATCTGTCCCACCTCTTTCCACCGCTGCAACACTACCCCCCCCCCTTACTAGCGGTCGCCCTCGACCGCTTAGTCACCCCATTGGCTCGAAAATCTCTTTTTTTTTTTTTTTTTTGAGTTTCGTCGTCTCTGTTAGGGGGCGCCGCCCGGCCCAGGTCCTGAACCCGACCTAAGCCGACCGTCGCCCTAAGGACTGCGACTTAGCGGCGCCAGCACGACCCCACCCTCTGTACGGAGCAACCGACAGGACCCCACCTCCGTACAGAGGGAGAACACTACGGTCCTGCTTAAAGGGAAGCTACCGCCCCTCGGATTAGGGGGGGGGGGGGGGGGGGGTGGAAACCCGGCACTACCGTACAGGGGAAGTAACTCCCGATCCTCCGTACGGAGGGTGAACCTTGCACCCCAGCACAAAGGGGAAATTGCTAGCTTGGCTTCGTAGGTACAAATCGTACAGAGCAGACGTCGAAGGAACTGCCTATCAGTTCCTTTATGTAGATACCCGACCTTAAGTTTCTGAACCAAGATTCTTAAGCCTCTTACATTAGGAACTGATCTTACTGTCGGTAACCGCGGTAATAGAGCAAGATGGACGGCGACATCCCTATGGAACCTACAGCCATAGAGGGACATATGCACCGTATGTACGAGGAGCTGCTAGAAAGCAAGAGGCAGCTCGAACAGCAAGTAAGCCACTAGGCTGCGATGATTTCCCAACAGGAACAGGAGCTACAACAGCTTAGGGCGTCCGATCGCGATCCGACCCCTACGACGACGAACACGATGACCCCTACCCCGACCCCTAAGAGCAAACTCCCCGACGTCTCTACGTACGATGGTAAGGCCCCGGCCGAGTACCCCTCCTAGGCGGCTCAGATGCGCTCTAAGCTCCTAGTTAACTTAGGAGCATACCCGACCGAGCTAGACAAGGTAGTCTACCTCTTTAGGAGGTTAAAGGGCAGGGCGGCAGCACGAATTCTGCCGTACTACGAGACGGCTATTGCCAACCCAGCAATAGCCACGACGACGATGCTCTAGGCAGCTCTAGACAAGAGCTACAAGGACCCGGACTGCGAGAGCCGAGCGCTCCTACAGGTCAACACGATGAAACAAGGACGCAAGACCGTACGAGAATTCCTTGCGGAATTTGACCAGACTTTGGCAGAAGCAGGGGGTCTCTAATAGGAGGACAGGATGAAAATTACCTCTCTAGAGGTAGGCCTCTCTAAGGAAATCATGACGGGGCTGGTAGGTGTAATGCGGCCAGCTACGTACGAGGAATTTTGTAACCTTCTTAGGATAGTCGACGACCAGCAACGCAGGCTGGGACGGATAGGCCGTGCTTAGGAGATAAGACAACCTCCCCAGCGACAGACAGATGCTATAGACTGGGAACCGACGACGACGAGGGTGGCAGCAGCAGCCACCGTACGGCCAAGGGCCGCCACCAAGAAGGCGCAATAGGTAGACACAGCCACCCTTAACAAGAGGCGAGCAGAGGGGAGCTGCTACCAGTGTAGCAAGATAGGCTACACTGTACGGAATTGCGGGCTCCTGCCAGCAGAGAGACCTGGGGGACGGCCGACCACCGCAAGGGTGGCCACTGCAGCGCCTTAACGAGAAGATTAGGTGCCCTACTCGGACGACGACGAGTCGGGAAAAGAGTAGCCTCTAAGCGAAGACTCTGCCAGAGGCGGGTGCGAGATAGACTGCCAAATCAGAGCATTACTTGGCCATCTTTTAAGAGCAATTACATAACGACGACGCCGTTTATTGTACGGCCGACATTGAACGGGTCCGCAACGGCGCGGACACTGATTAACACAGGATGTTTAGTGTATAGAGTAATTAGCGAAGACTTCGTACGGAGACATCGGATTAAGACGGCCCCTACGGTACCTGTACGCATGCTGGGCATTACCGGGCGGGGGGACCGGACATTACCTATATAGTGAAAGTAACAATAGAGGTACAAGGACACTACGAGCAAGACTCGTACCTCTATGTCGTACGGGACAAGTTGGGGTATAACCTAATACTAGGGAAGCCTTAGATAGAGCGCTAGAAGGGCAAGCTGGACGTCAGACGAGGACGGCTGTACCTGGCAGCAACAAAGCGGAGAATCCGGGACCAGGGCAGGTCCCTGCAAGGTGGCAATGCTAAGGCCGAAATCAACACAGCAACGGCGGACATCGAGAAGGCATTAGCACCTAAGGAAGCGACAAACCCCTGTACGAAGCTCCTAAGAGAGTATGTTAGGTACCTGGACCTCTTTAAACCGAAGTCGGCCTCGAAACTGCTGCTACACCGAGGGGAAGGGATTGACCATAACATCCAGCTAGAACCCTGCCTAGATAGGAGCCTGCCGGAGGTACCGTACGGACCGCTGTACGGGATGTCCTCTAGAGAACTCCTAGTACTGCGCAAGACGCTGGACGACCTGCTTGCCAAAGGGTTTATCCGGGCTAGTACGTCGTCCGCAGGAGCCCTAGTACTGTTTGTCTACAAGGAGGGGAAGGCTGGATTGCGTTTCTACGTAGACTACAGAGGCATCAACGCGATTACCAAGAAGGACCGGTACCCTCTACCCCTTATTAAGGAGACCCTCGGACGGATCAGCAAGGCGAAGTAGTTCACTAAGCTTGACGTAGTCTCGGCCTTCTACAAGATACGGATTAAGGAAGGCTGTAAATGGATAACTGCCTTCTGTACGAGATACGGTCTTTTTAAGTGGCTAGTCACCCCCTTTGGCTTTGCTAATGCACCGGCAACCTTCTAAAGGTACATTAACAAGTCCCTGCAAGGGTTACTAGACGACATCTGCTCGGCATACCTCGACGACACCCTAGTTTTTACGGACGGCACCTACGTAGACTACGTACAGGATGTCAAGAAGGTGCTGGACCGTCTGCAGCAGGCGGGCTTGTACCTCGACATCGACAAGTGTGAGTTCGGTGTCCAACGTACGAAATACCTAGGTTTTATTATCGAGGCAGGGAAAGGCATCAGCATAGATAGGAAGAAGATTGATGCTATTAAGCTATAGAAGCCGCCTATAAACGTTAAGGGCGTACGGGAATTCCTTGGGTTTGCCAACTTCTACCGCCAGTTTATACAGAACTACTCGGAGATCGTACGCCCCCTGGTTAAGCTAACGTACAAGGACAAGCAGTTCAAATAGTCGGACGAATGCGATAAGAGCTTCGACAAGCTAAAAGAGCTCTTCACTACAGGACCAACACTCGCCGCCTTTGACCCGGAGCGTACGACGATACTGGAAACCGACTCCTCGGGGTACTGCATTAGGGGTATCCTGTTACAGGTAGGCTCGGACGGACTCCTATATCTATATACGTACTTCTCTAAGAAGAACTCCCCAGCTGAGTGCAACTACCCTATCTACGACAAGGAGTTGCTGGCAGTCGTACGGTGTTGCGAAGCCTGGGATAGGGAACTCCGCTCGGTGCCTAAGTTCCTCGCCCTAACGGACTATAAGAACTTGGAATACTTCACTTAACCCCGGAAGCTGTCTAAGAGGCACGTACGATGGGCAATGTACCTAAGCCGTTTCAACATTAAACTCTAGTACCGCAAGGGTAAGGACAACAGCAGGGCCGATGCTCTGTCTAGACGGGACCAGGACATGCCAACGACGTACGAGGACGACCGGCTAAAGTCACGAACATTCCAGATGTTTAAAGGGGAGCCAGGCGGGGAGACTATCTGCCTAGCGGCGACACATCTATAGGAACCCCAACTGCAAGCATAGGAAGAGGCAGTGGAAAAGGACGAGGCATACCGAGGGGCCTGTACGGCGATCTAGGGAGGGCAACGGAAGCTCCTAGCCGAGCTCTACCTAAAGGTATCGGCAGCCGAGTGCTCAGTGGACGAGGAGAACAACCTGAAGTTCAGAAATCGGATATAGGTCCCGGCGGACGAGAAGCTCCGTACGGACTTAATACAACGAGCACACGACTCTATAGCTACCGGGCACCCAGGGCGCGAGGAGACGTACAGCATTATCGCCCAGGACTACTACTGGCCAGCGATAGCGAAGGACATTCGCAGGTTCGTACGGAACTGCGATGTATGCGGACGAACGAAGCCCTAGCGCGAGCTAAAGCATAGGCTGCTAAAGCCCCTGCCGATACCGGATCGACCCTGGCAAGATCTGACCGTAGACTTCATTACGGACCTCCCTAAGAGCGACGGACGGCGAAACATTATAGTGGTTACAGACAAGTTGACGAAGGGGGTAATACTGGAGGGGATGGACTCCATTACAGCTAAAGACACTGCCTAGGCCTTTATCCGGACGACGTTCAGCAAGCACGGTTTCCCTAGGTCAATTATATCAGACCGGGGGTTACAGTTTACGAGCCAGCTCTGGGCACGGATCTGCCAGTTACTGAAGGTAGAGCGTCGCCTGTCCACCGCATAGCACCCGCAGACGGACGGGGCGACAGAGAGGGCCAATTCAACCTTGGAAGCGTACCTCTAAGCGTACGTCGACTATAACTAGACGAACTGGAACCGCCTTCTCCCGATGGCGGAGCTGGCTATTAACAGCCGTACGGCCGATGCCACAGGACTGTCCCCCTTCTTTACGACCTATAGATACGACCATTCCCCGCTCCTACCGACCCTAAGTGGCAACACCCCGCGCCCTGTACGATCCCCAATCCAACAAGGAGAGGCTATCGTACGGACGATTACGAACGCCTACTAATAGGCAAAGGCGAGCCTAGCCCTAGCCCAGCAGAACGCGGAAGAGCAGGCCAACAAGGGACGACAGGCTGCACCAAGGTACGAGGCAGGGGATAAGGTCTGGCTAAACCAGCAGAACATCCGTACGGACCGGCCGAGCAAGAAGTTAGATTAGAGGAACAGGAAGTTTACGGTAATCCGGCCGGTAGGGACACACGCCGTACGACTAAACACGCCCCTAGGGATTTATCCAGTCTTCTACGTAGACCTCGTACGACCGGCGAGCACGGACCCCCTGCCGCATTAGACGACCGACGACGCGCGCCCACCTGCAATTATAACCGAGGGCCAAGAAGAGTATAAGGTAGAAGGGATCCTTAAGAGTCGGAGGAAGCGGGGGAAGGCAGAGTACTTAGTAAAATGGAGAGGATAGGCAGAGCCTATATAGGAACTGTACGAGGCCCTGCAAGACACAACCGCACTGGACAGATGGGAGGAGGACCATTCCCCTGCCTAGCTACAGTAACACTGCGCCGTACGGCGGAAGGAGGCACGATCCACCCTAAGGACAGGGTAGCCGCAGACAAACCTGGGTTGTCAAAGGATCGAATACTACGACGTAGGACGCTACAGTACCCCTACTAACACAACTTCGTACGACACTGTACGAGATAAGGGCTGGAGGGAAGGAACAGCCAAGGGACAAATAGGAGGGGAAGTGGAAATAAGAAGAGCTGGGAAGGACACTGTCCGAAATTCCTTACACTACCTAAGGGGGGGGGTGGCTCACTGGGGTGGTTTGGACACGCCGCCGTACGGACGAAGCACTACGAGAAAGGGAAAGGGGGGGGGTATTGTTAGGGGGCGCCGCCCGGCCCAGGTCCTGAACCCGACCTAAGCCGACCGTCGCCCTAAGGACTGCGACTTAGCGGCGCCAGCACGACCCTACCCTCCGTACGGAGCAACCGACAGGACCCCACCTCCGTACAGAGGGAGAACACTACGGTCCTGCTTAAAGGGAAGCTACTGCCCCTCGGATTAGGGGGGGGGGGGTGGAAACCCGGCACCACCGTACGGGGGAAGTAACTCCCGATCCTCCGTACGGAGGGTGAACCTTGCACCCCGGCACAAAGGGGAAATTGCTAGCTTGGCTTCGTAGGTACAAATCGTACGGAGCAGACGTCGAAGGAACTGCCTATTAGTTCCTTTATGTAGATACCCGACCTTAAGTTTCTGAACCAAGATTCTTGAGCCTCTTACAGTCTCCCTCTCGAAAATCCCCTTTAACGCTAATGTCACTTCTTCCTTCTTCTATCAAAAACATCGTTTTCTTTATTGCTTCTTTAATTTCTTACGTCGTCGGCTTCTGAAGTCCTTTATTTGGCGTTGATATAATCGACGCTATCTGATCTGATCTGCGGGTTATCTGAGCTGCAGCGTAGCTGGTCTGTGCGTCGTCTTAGAAGTCTATATAGATCTTTCCGTAGCGCCGTTTTTCTTCTTCTTTTTCTCTTCTACCAAAGCCTTTACCTACTACAGGGTCGGCAGCGCTGGCACGCTACGGCGTCAGCGAGCTGGCGGCCGAACCGGCGGTAGGTAGTGGCCGCGTCGAACTGGTAGTGGGTAGTGGCCGCGTCGAACCGGTAGTAGGTAGCGGCCGAGTTAAAGGCCTCCCCGAAGGCGACTGCTACGATTGTTTTCTTCGGCCACTGCGCCGATGGAGCGGACGCGGCTTCGTCGTTTTTCTTCCACCTCTTTCGGCGATAAGGTCGTCAGTTTCAGAGCCATCCGGGTTTCGGCTTTAGCGGGTTCTGCACGTAGAAGTCTCTGAGCAGCTCCGCCGAATTCCAGAGGTTCTCGACTGGATACCATTTATAGTCTTCCAGCTACCCCTTCTACGAGATCCTTGCTTTGATGGACCCCCTCGTCTGTTTTACGTCTATTACGTCTTCTACCTCCTATTCTTCCTTATCGTCTATCTCGATTAGCGGGGGTTCGGCGAACCCCTGTTCCGGCAGGCCGTTTTTAGGGTCAAAGCTCGACAGGTCCAAATAGAAGACATCGTGGATCCGGAACGATTTCAGTAGCTGGAGTCGATAGGTTACCGGCGACCTCTTTTCCACTATTGTGAACGGACCTACGTGGCGGGGATTGAGCTTGGCGTTCCCTTTTAGCCTCAGGTTCTGCGTGTTGAGCTATACCTTTTGGCCTTCCTCGAATTCTATTAGTGACCACTTCTTATTAGCTCGAGTTACTATCTTCTTCTGAGCCGATTCTATCGCGTCTTTCGCTACCTTAATCGCTTCTTCTATCTGAGATCGTAGCGCTTCTGCCGCCGCGGCAGCGACTCTCTTTAATAACGTAGCAGTGGATAGTTCCGCAGGGCCTGGTTCGTTCGGCGGCTGAAAGCTTATCCTTAGAAGATAACTGTAGGCTATCTCGAACGGCGCCAGCGACGTTGCTTCTAACCGTGTTAAGTTCGCGCAGAATTCGGCTATCGGCAACACCTTAACCCAATCTTCTTGATAATAGCCGCAGAAGGTCCGTAGGTATCGCTCTATCTTACAGTTAGCGACTTTAGACTGACTGTCGGTCTGCAGGTGAGCGGCTGTGCTGAGCTTTCCACTAATTCCGAGAGCTTGGTTGACAGCTTTCTATACGTCGGCGGTGAATTGAGGGCCCCTATCCGTAATAATAGTATCCGGCAGGCTATGTGCTTCTATACGTATTAAATCAACATCTGCGCTGTCTCTTCTATAGTGGTTCCTTCGTCCCTCGCTTAGCAGGGAATGAAGTAGCGCTCTTTGCTTAGCCTATCCACTACGTTTAGCGTGGCGTTATATCTATCGGAGTCCGGCAGGCCGGTTACGAAATCCATCGTAATGTATTGCTACGGTTTCTTAGGGATCGGAAGTGGCTTTAGCAGACTGGCCGGAAGACCGTAACGTGGCTTCGCGGCTCGGCATACGTAGCAATTGGCGATAAACCAGTGGATTCGTTCGTAGATCCGCGGAAACTAGTAGATCGTCTTTACAGCTTCTATTGTCTTTTTCGAGCTAGCGTAACCAACGTCCTTAGAGCTATAGACCAGTTGGACGACCTTAGTAATTAGTTCTTCCAGAACTATTAGCTTTCCTGAGCCGGTTTTGCTAAGCTTCTATTGCTGGTTAAGCTGTTTCACTTTCTCGTAGAGAGTCTCTTCCTGTAAGGAGGCTTAAGAATCTTGATTTAGAAACTTGAGGTTGGGTATCTATATAAAGGAACTGATAGGCAGTTCCTTCGTCGTCTGCTGCCGTACGATTTGTACCTACGAAGCCAAGCTAGCAATTTCCCCCTTTGTGCAGGGGTGCTAGGTTCACCCTTCTTACAGAGGGTCGGGAGTTACCTCCTCTGTACAGTAGTACATAGTTCACCCCCCCTATTTAGAGGGGCAGTAGCTCCCCTTTGTATAGGACCGTAGTGTTCTCCCTCTGTATAGGAGTGGGGTCCTGTTAGTGGTTCTGTACGGAGGGTAGGGTCGTGCTGGCGCCGCTAAGTCGCAGTCCTTAGGGCAACGTTTGGCTTAGGTCGGGTTTAGGGCCTGGGCCGGACGGTGCGCCCCTAACAATACCCCCCCCTTCCCTTCTCGTAGTGTTTCTTCTATACGGCGTCGTGCCTAAATCAACCAGGTCCTGTTGTTTTTTGGCAGGTTGCAGCTTCCTATTCCGTCCGGTCGTCTAAGTCGTCGTCCCTCGCTACTTCCCTTAGGTCGTAGTTGCCTCTTGCCATTTTACCTATTTGTAGCAGCTGCCTTGTTTGCTATTTCCCTTATAGCAGGCAGTTGGCTCTAGCCTTCTCCCTTCTTTTCCTTCCCTTACACTGTCTACCGTCCACCGTCTATCTACTACTGTCCACTATCTACTGTCTACTATTACTACTACTACTAGCTACTAACTACTAACTACTACTAGCTACTATCCACTATGTCGTCCGCCCCGTCCGATAGCTCCCTTGTAGTTGCTAGCCCTGCCTCCTCCCCTCCTCCGGCTAGGGTCCTACCCTACTTCGTCCTCTAGGAGTAGGACCCTTAACTTAACTAGTAGCTACTCTTCCAGTTCGTATAGAATCCCGTCTTCTGTATAGTCTGGGCTAACGTCTTAGGTGCTATACCTGCAAGCAGCAGGATGCAGCCGGGCTCCCCTTCTACGCCTTCTAGTGTAACCCTGTCCAGGTTATACCTAAGCAGGTAGGCACGGCCTGGCCGTTGTACGTTAATGCCCTCCTTATCGCTACCCGGGGCCAGCTCTGTGCCCCCTGTCCTAACTCCCCCTAGCCTACACTTGGCCTATACTGCCTCCTAGGCTTCTAGGCTAGGGTGTGTGCCTTGTGCAAGTGGAAGGATAGCTCCTTCTACTGCCCCTTCCACCGTCCAGGGGAGGCATATAGGGGTAGGGGGGTGCCTCCGCTTCCTGGGGCTAGTTCTAGTAGGGGCGGGGGCCCGGCCGGGCCCGAGGTAGTGGAGGTTACAGATAATCAGTAGGTAGTTCTGGTTCCCCCTAGAGGGGTGGCTAGTGAGCCACCCCCCCCCCCCCCTAGGTAGCATAAGAAATTTCGGACGGTTTTCTTTAACTCCTTCCGTTTCTACTTCCCCTCCTATTCGTCCCTTAGCTGTTCCTTTCTTCTAGCCTTTATTTCGTACAGCGTCGTACGATGTCGTATTAGCAGGGCCCTATAGTGTCCTACGTCGTAATGCTCGATCCTTTAACAACCCTAGTCTGCCTACAGCTACCCTATCCTTAGGGCGGATCGTGCCTCCTTCCGTCGTACGGCGCAGTGTTACTATAACTGGGTAGGGGGATGATTCTCCTCCTACCTGTCTAGTGCGGTTGTGTCTTGCAGAGCCTCGTACAGTTCCTATATAGGCTCTGCCTATCCTCTCTATTTTACTAAGTACTCTGTCTTCCCTCGCTTCCTTCGACTTTTAAGGATTCCCTCTACTTTATACTCTTCCTAGCCCTCAGTTATAATTGCAAGTAGGCGCGCGTCGTTAGTCGTCTAGTGCAGTAGGGGGTCCGTGTTTGCTGGTCGTACGAGGTCTATGTAAAAGACTAGGTAAATCCCTAAGGGGGTGTTTAGTCGTACAGTGTATGTCCCTACTAGCCGGATTACTGTAAACTTCCTGTTCCTCCAATCTAGCTTTTTGCTTAGCCGGTCCGTACAGATGTTCCGCTAGTTTAGCTAGACCTGATCCCCTGCCTTGTACCTTAGTGCAGCCTGTCGTCCCTTGTTGGCCTGCTCTTCTGCATTCTGCTAGGCTATAGCTAGGCTCGCCTTTGCCTATTAGTAGGCGTTCGTAATCGTCTGTACGATAGCCTCCCCTTACTGGATTAGGGATCGTACAGGGCGCGGGGTGTTACTGCTCGGAGTCGGTAGGAGCAGGGAGTGGTTGTATCTGTAGGTCGTAAAGAAGGGGGACAGTCCTGTAGCATCGGCTGTACAGCTGTTAATAGCCAGCTCTGCTATAGGGAGGAGTCGGTTCCAGTTCGTCTGGTTATAGTCTACGTACACTTGGAGGTACGCTTCCAAAGTTGAATTAACCCTCTCTGTCGCCCCGTCTGTTTGTAGGTGCTATACAGTTAACAGACGACGTTCTACCTTTAGCAACTGGCAGATCCTTGCCTAGAGCTAGCTCGTAAACTGTGTCCCCTAGTCTAATACGATTGACCTAGGGAAACCGTGCTTGCTAAACGTCGTCCGTATAAAGGCCTAGGCGGTGTCCTTAGCTGTAATAGAGTCCATTCCCTCTAGTATTACCCCCTTCGTTAACTTGTCCGTAACTACTATAATGTTTCGCCGTCTATCGCTCTTAGGGAGGTCTGTAATAAAGTCTACTGTTAGATCTTGCTAGGGCCGGTCCGGTATCGGCAGGGGCTTCAGCAGCCTATGCTTTAGCTCGCGCTAGGGCTTCGTTCGTCCGTATACATCGCAGTTCCGTACGAACCTGCGAATGTCCTTTGCCATCGCCGGCTAGTAGTAGTCCCGGGCGATAATGCTGTACGTCTCCTTGCACCCTAGGTGCCTGGTGGCTATAGAGTTATACGCCTGTTATATTAAGCTCGTACGGAGCTTCTCGTCTGCTGGGACCTATATCCGATTCCTGAACCTTAGGTTGTTCTCCTTGTCTACTGAACACTTAGCTGTCGACACCTTAAGATAGAGCTCGGCTGGGAGCTTCCGTTGCCCTCCCTAGATCGCTATACAGGCCCCTCGGTATACCTCGTCCTTTTCCACTGCCTCTTCCTATGCTTGCAGTTAGGGTTCCTATAGGTGTGTCGCCGCTAGGCAGATAGTCTCCCTGTCCGGCTCCCCCTTAAACATCTAGAATGTTCGTAACTTTAGCCGGTCGTCTTCGTACGTTGTTGGCATGTCCTGGTCCCGTCTAGACAGTGCATCGACCCTGCTGTTATCCTTACCCTTACAGTACTAGAGTCTTATATTAAACCGGCTTAGGTACATTGCCTATCGTACGTGCCTCTTAGACAGCTTCTAGGGTTAAGTAAAGTATTCCAGGTTCTTGTAGTCCGTTAGGGCGAGGAACTTAGGCACTGAGCGGAGTTCTCTATCCTAGGCTTCGCAACACTGTACGACTGCCAGCAACTCTTTGTCGTAGATAGGGTAGTTGCACTTAGCTAGGGAGTTCTTCTTAGAGAAATACGCGTATAGGTGTAGGAGTCCGTCCGAGCCTACCTATAACAGGATACCCCCGATGCAGTACCCCGAAGAGTCAGTTTCTAGTATTGTCGTACGCTCCGGGTTGAAGGCAGCGAGCGTTGGTCCTATAGTAAAGAGCTCCTTTAGCTTGTCGAAGCTCCTGTTATATTCGTCCGTCTATTTGAACTGCTTGTCTTTGTGCGTTAGTTCAACTAGGGGGCGTACGATCTCTAAGTAGCTCTGTATAAACTAGCGGTAGAAGTTGGCAAACCTAAGAAATTCCCGTACGCCCTTAACGTTTGTAGGTAGCTTCTATTGCTTAATAGCATTAATCTTCTTCCTGTCTATACTGATGCCTTTCCCTGCCTCGATAATGAAACCTAGGTATTTCGTACGTTGGACGCCGAATTTGCATTTGTCGATATCGAGGTACAAGCCTGCCTGCTGCAGTCGGTCTAGCACCTTCTTAACATCTCGTACGTAATCTGTGTAGGTGCCGTCTGTAAAAACCAGGGTGTCGTTAAGGTATACCGAGCAGATGTCGTCTAGTAACCCTTATAGGGACTTGTTAATGTACCTTTAGAAGGTTGCTAGTGCATTGGCAAGGCCGAAGGGGGTAACAAGCTACTTAAAAAGGCCGTATCTCGTACGGAAGGCCGTTATCCATTTACAGCCTTCCTTAATCCGTATCTTGTAGAAGGCTAAGACTACGTCAAGCTTGGTAAACCACTTCGCCTTGCTAATCCGCCTAAGGGTCTCCTTAATAAGGGGTAGGGGGTACCGGTCCTTCTTAGTAATCGCGTTAATGCCCCTATAGTCTACGCAGAAACGCAATCCGGCCTTCCCCTCCTTATAGACAAACAGCACTGGGGCTCCCGCGGACGACGTACTGGCCTGAATAAACCCTTTAGCAAGCAGGTCGTCTAGCGTCTTGCGCAGTACTAAGAGTTCTCCAGAGGACATTCTGTACAGCGGTCCGTACAGTACCTCCAGCGGGCCCCTATCCGGACAGGGTTCTAGCTGGATGTTATAATCAATCCCTTCCCCTTAGTATAGCGGCAGCTTCGAGGCCGACTTTGGTTCAAAGAGGTCCAGGTACCTAACATACTCTCTTAGGAGCTTCGTACAAGGGTTTGTCGCCTCTTTAGGTGCTAATGCCTTCTCGATGTCCGCCGTTGCTGTGTTAATTTCGGCCTTGGTATTGCCACCTTGTAGGGACCTTCCCTAGTCCCGGATCCTCTGCTTCGTTACTGCCAGGTACAGCCGTCCTCGTCCGACATCCAGCTTGCCCCTCTAGCGCTCTATCTAAGGCTTTCCTAGTATTAGGTTATACCCTAACTTGTCCTGTACAATATAGAGGTATAAGTCTCGCTCGTAGTGTCCCTGTACCTCTATTGTTACTTTCACTATATAGGTAATGTCCGGTTCTCACCCGGTAATGCCTAGCATGCGTACAGGTACCGTAGGGGTCGTCTCAATCCGATGTCTCTATACGAAGTCCTCGCTAATCACTCTATACACCAAACATCCAATGTTAATCAATGTCCGCGCCGTTGCGGACCTGTTTAACGTCGGCCGTACGATAAACAGCGTCGTCGTTATGTAATTGCTCTTAAAAGATAGCCAAGTAACGCTTTGATTTGGCAGTCTATCTCGCGCCCGCCTCTAGCAGAGTCTTCGCTTAGAGGCTACTCTTTTCCCGACTCGTTGTTGTCCGAGTAGGACACCTAATCTTCTTGTTAAGGTGCTGCAGTTGCCACCCTCGCGGTAGTCGGCCGTCCCCTAGGTCTCTCTGCTAGTAGAAGCCTGCAATTCCGTATAGTGTAGCCTATCTTGCTATACCGGTAGCAGCTCCCTTCTGCTCGCCTCTTGTTAAGGGTGGCTGTATCCACCTATTGCGCCTTTTTAGTAGCGGCCCTTGGCTGTACAGTAGCTGCTGCTGCTACCCTCGTCGTCGTCGGTTCCCAGTCTATAGCGTCTATCTGTCGCTAGGGGGGTTGTCTTATCTCCTAAGCACGGCCTATCCGTCCTAGCCTGCGTTACTAGTTGTCGACTATCCCAAGAAGGTCGCAGAATTCCTCGTACGTAGCTGGCCGCATTACACCTACTAGCCCCGTTATAATCTCCTTAGAGAGGCCTACCTCTAAAGGGATGATTTTTATCCTGTCCTCCGATTAGAGACCCCCTGCTTCTGCCAAAGTCTAGTTAAATTCCGCGAGGAATTCTCGTACAGTCTTGCGTCCTTGTTTTATTGTATTGACCTGTAGGAGTGCTCGGCTCTCGCAGTCCGGGTCCTTATAGCTCTTGTCCAGAGCTGCCTAGAGCATCGTCGTCGTAGCTATCGCTGGGTTGGCGATAGCCGTCTCGTAGTACGGCAGAATTCGTGCTGCCGCCCTGCCCTTTAACCTCCTAAAGAGGTAGACTACCTTGTCTAGCTCGGTCGGGTACGCTCCTAAGTCTACTAGGAGCTTAGAGCGCATCTGAGCCGCCTAGGAGGGGTACTCGGCCGGAGCCTTACTATCGTACGTAGAGACGTTAGGGAGTTTGCTCTTAGGGGTCGGGGTATAGGTTATAGTGTTCGTCGTCGTCGTAGGGGTCGGATCGCGATCGGACGCCCTAAGCTATTGTAGCTCCTGTTCTTGTTAGGAAATTATCGCAGCCTAGTGGCTTACTTGTTGTTCGAGCTGCCTCTTGCTTTCTAGCAGCTCCTCGTATACGCAGTGCATATGTCCCTCTATAGCCGTAGGTTCTATAGGGATGTCGCTGTCTATCTTTGTTCTATTACCGCAGTTACCGACAGTGAGATTAGTTCCTAATATAAGGGGCTTAAGAATCTTAATTCCGAAACTTAAGGTTAGATATCTATATAAAGGAACTGATAGGCAGTTCCTTCGTCGTCTGCTGCCGTACGGTTTGTACCTACGAAGCCAAGCCAGCAATTTCCCCCTTTGTGTAGGGGTGCTAGGTTTACCCTTCGTACAGAGGGTCGGGAGTTACCTCCTCCGTACAGTGGTACATAGTTTACCCCCCCTATTTAGAGGGGCGGTAGCTCCCCTTTGCGCAGGACTGTAGTGTTCTCCCTCCGTACGGGAGTGGGGTCCTGTCGGTGCTTCCGTACGGAGGGTGGGGTCGTGCTGGCACCGCTAAGTCGCAGTCCTTAGGGCGACGTTCGGCTTAGGTCGGGTTCAGGGCCTGGGCCGGACGGCGCGCCCCTAACACTTCCTTAGGGGCCGGTTCTACCGCGCAGACCCCTACCTCTTTCAACACCTCTGCGTCTACTATCCGCTCGGTCAGCACCTTCTGGAACATGTTAGGATCTTCTTTCGCGCGGCTTGTCTTCCCTTCTCTTCGCGTCAGCGCGTTAGCCTTTCCGTTTTAAGCCCCTAGTTAATAGGTAATCTTAAAGTCGAACCCTGATAAGTAGGCGGCCTACCGAGCTTGGCGGCGTAAGAGCTTCTGCGTCTTTATAGAGTAGGTCAGCGACTGATAGTCCGTAAGGACCTGGACCGTGCTCTTTCCAGCTATAAGCTCTGGCTTCTACTCCTCGAAGGCCTGAACGATAGCCAGTAGTTCTTTATTATAGATAGCGTAGTTTGGTTCAGCGTTATTTATGGACTTGCTAAAGAAGGCCACTGGATAGAGGGTTTCGTCGTCGTTATATTAAGAAAGGACCCCTGCTGTTACAGTATCGGAAGCGTCCGTTTCTACGTAGATCGTCTTTTCCGGTCGGAAGTGCGCTAGAACCGGCGCTAAAGCCACTGCTTCTTTCAGCTAGTTAAAGGCTTCCGTGCACTTCTTATTCCACAGGCCAGCTGCTTCTTTCTTTAGCACCTCGTTCAGGGGTCTCGCTATCTTGCTGAAGTCTTTAATAAACTGTCGATAGTAGCTGCAGAAGCCGAGAAACGCTCTGATTTGCGTAGTGTTTCCGGATTTCGGCTGCTTCCATTCCGCGACGGCGGCGACCTTTAAGGGGTCTATACGAATTCCATCTCTTCCGACAATAAGACCGAGATATTTGACCTCGGTTTGATAGAACTCGCTCTTTTTCGTATCCGCGTTCAGTCCGACCTCGCGGAGCCTAGTCAACACCTTCTCGATGTGGTCCGTGTGTTGCTCTCTCGTTCTATCTGTATAGATAAGGATGTCGTCCAGGTAGATAGACACGAACCGTTCCAACATGTCTATAAAGGTGTGGTTTATAAAGCGTTGCTATACCGCCGGCGCGTTAGTGAGTCCGAAAGGCATTACCAACTACTTGAAATTGCCTATTCGCGTCGCGAACGTTGTAAGGTCTTCTGTCTGCCCTTCTTCGTTCCTTAGTCGATAGAACGCTTAGCGGATGTCCAGCTTGCTGAACTACTTAGCCTTCGCTACCCGCTGTATAGTTTTATTAATTAGCAGCAGTGGATACACGTCTCTCTTAGTGACCTTATTAAGGCCTCGATAGTCTACACACAGTCGGAGACCACCTCCGGGCTTCCGTACGAAAAGAATCGGTAACGCGTATTTAGCAGAACTCGGCGTAATAAACTTCTTCGCTAGGTTTTCGCGAACGAACACCTCTACCTGGTCCAGTTCCGCTGGCGACAGTCGTCTTAGGGGCTCGGTTCTTGGCAGCGTAGCCCCCTCTTTCAGTCAAATCTTGTTGTTATATTCCGGTCGATGGAGCGGCAATAGGTTGGAGTCGGCTTTTAAGAAGACGTTAGCGTAACTATGGAGCTCGTTTGGCAGCACCTCCAGTGGATCCACTTCTTCTTCCGCTATTATCTTCCGGTAGTCTTTGATGTCTTTTATTAAGATAGCGTAAACCTCGTTGTCCGGTGACTTCGCAAGGGTCGTCGTTGCCTCTGAACTTATTATTCCGACAGTAACCGGGGGTTCGGAACGATCGGACGGAGCCTCTTTCGCGGACTCCGTGGCCTTTGGCTCGGCGGCGGTGGCGACCGTTCCAATAGTCCCTGCTCTGCTACCCGGGGTTTTGAATCTTATCGTGCCTTTATCTACGACAATAATAGTCTTCTGGTTCTTTATCTATTTCTGCCCTATAATAATGTCAAATCGTCCGAGATCTATAATCCGGAACGTCGCTTCCGTGGTTCGACCAGCCAGTGTAGTCCTTAACGGCACGTAGTGCGTAACGCTTTCCGTGTCTTGTCCGTTATATGCCGAGATCCTCGTTGGCGACGCTATCTCCACCAGATAGCCGTATCCTTTTATCAGCTTTTGAACCAGTCGATGGTGGATAGCCGCTCCGATAAGGGCTCTAGTATCGATAAAAGCTTTTAGCTGGAGCTGTAGGCGTTCCTTCTCAACAGGGTGGATCTTAATAGGAAGGATAATCGCCGTTTCCGTGTTCGCTTCCGCTGTCGCCGACAGCGGATCGTTACAACTGTTGATGCTCTCTCGTTCTGTTAGTGCCTTTCGCAGGGATGCCCTGTTTTTCGCGCTAGATAGGGGGTCTATCCGTCTAGCTGGTCTTTTCCTATAATTCTTAACTGAACCCCGCCGTCTACACTGTTAGTGTCGTTCGGAGCTGGCTCTATAGCTTGTATAGTCTTTCTCGGTAGCTGCGGCTGCTGCTGCTTTATAACACGATACTCCTGCTTCTGCTGGGCCGTTGCTTGGCATCTCGTAGCGATGTAGCCAGGCTTTCCGCACGCGTAGCAGGTGGGGACGAACGACGAACGTTGCGAATACGATAACTGCTAGGGGGTTCGTCGAAAAGGCGCAGGGGCTCTTGTCGGCTGCGCCGACGGCGACGGCTTCTAAAGCAGTTTACGTGTCGTCGGTTTTCCGTACGCGTTCAAGTTTCTAGCGGTAACTCTCGCCTAGTGTACGAAGCTCTGCAGGTCTTCGTCTTCTACCGACGCTATAGCCGCAGCGAGCTTAGGGCTTAGTTTCTGTCTTAGTAAGTGTAGCTGCTTATCCTTAGCCACTCTCGCTCTAATGGCATATTTCCTAAACAGCCTGTAAAATTCTTCAAATGTCAGCCGATTCTGACTGATCTTGTCCAGTTGTTCGCAGGCCGTTTTCTTCCGGAAGGGGTCTCCGAAACGCTGGTCCAGCGCGTTGATTGCCTCTTTAGCGGTCGCCTCTTCTAGGTCTGCTACTAGCAAAAAAGCTTTACCTTCCAATCGCGATTCTAGGTACGCCAATCTATCTCCAGCGCTGCTTAATACGTAATCGCGGCTTATCTTATTCTTGATCTTCTTCTTGAACGCCTCCTACGCTTTAGGGTCTCCGCCACCGAAGGCAGGTAGGTCCGGTAGTGGCGTCATCGTAGTGCTACCCTGACTATAGGCCGCCGGTAAGGCGGTCTCCGCATGGGTTTCTCGATGCGGTAGCGGCGACTTTGCTGCTTCTATATTAGCTATTTGATGCTTCAGCGCCTTTAGCTACGCCAATCGACTCGCCGCCTGGTTTTCCAGTACATCTATAATGGTCTCGGCCGATTCCTTCTCGGCCCTTACAGCTTTAGTTTCTTCCCTTAGTTGTCTGTTCTCTTCTAGCGTTCTGTAGAACAGCGTCTTAATAAGGTCTATACTATCGTAGACCTTTCCTATCCCATTCTCGTTCACATAGTCTTCCAGTTCCTCGATCGTGCAGTCGTAGATCTTCTTGTATTCGCTTATTCGTTCCTTAATCTCTGCAGTCTCTTCCGCCGTAAAACGGCTAATAATGATCTTATTATTAATGACACTGGAGCGCCTACTCGCTCTATCAGTCTTTCTCTTTCCGCGGCGGCCTGTTACGCCGCTGTCTACCGCCGAGAAGCCTTCTATCTTCTTACAGTGCCTTTGTAGGTTGTTGTTTTGGTGTGTAGGTGCGCATGCGTTATTCGGGTTTCTGGATAGTTCGACGGGCCCTTTCGCGCAGCGCGGGGTTAGTGTGGAGAGTGAGTTCGAGATATAATAATCCGAGCGCGCAGATAAGGTTCAATACGGCTGTTTTGATAACTATATCTCGAACTGAGGAGGGAAAGGAATCTATGTAGTGGTGGTGGAGGGCTTTCGTAGTGGTGGTGCCAAGGCCCGGCTCGGTCCGTTCCGGAACCTAAATCCCGGAAGGGGCCGAGCCGAGATCTAGGGTCCACCCTATTAATCTGTCCCACCTCTTTCCACCACCGCAACAGGGTACTCGGCTAGTGTCTTACTATTGTAGGCAGTAACGTTAGGGAGTTTGCTCTTTAGGACTGTAGTTTAGGCTATTGTATTTATCGTCGTCGTCGTCGTAGGGGTCGGATCGCGATCGGACGCCCTAAGCTGTCGGAGCTCCTGTTCCTATCGGGAAATCGTCGAGGCTTAGTAGCCTACTTGTTATTCGAGCTAGTTCTTGCAAGCTATTAGCTCCTTATATATACAGTTTATGTAGTCCTGTATGTCCGTAGAATCTATAGGGATAGTGCTGTCTATCTTCGTTGTATTACTGCAGTTACCGACAGTAAGATCAGTTCCTAATATTAGAGGCTTAAGAATCTTAGTTTAGAAACTTAAGGCTAGGTATTTATATCAAGGAACTAATAGGCAGTTCCTTCGTTATCTGCTACTGTACATTTTGTACCTACGAAGCAAGCTAGCAATTTCCCTCTATATAGGGGTGCAGAGATTTCCCTCTGTATAGGGGTGCAGAGATTTCCCTCTATACAGGGTGCAGGGGGAGGGGGTGCCGGCCAGGCCGGGTCAGGACTCGGCCTTGCTAGGTCTTGCTAGCGCTGCTAAGTCGTACTCCTTAGGGCGACGGCCGGTCCGGACCCGGTAGGACGGCCGGCGTCCCCTAACAATATACAACGATATTAGAAACCGACTCCTTGGGATACTGCATAGAGGGCATCCTCTTTTAGATTGGTCCGGACGGCCTCCTGCACCTATATACGTACTTCTCTAAAAAAACACTTTAGCCGAATGCAACTATCCTATCTACGACAAGGAATTGCTAGCAGTTGTACAGTGCTATAAGGCATAGGACGGCGAACTCTGTTCGGTCTCTGAATTCCTCGTCCTTACAGATTACAAAACCCTAGAGTATTTTATAAAACCCTAAAAGCTCTCTAAGAGACACGTACGATAGGCGATGTACCTAAGCCAGTTTAATATAAAACTCTAGTACTGTAAGGGCAAGGACAACGGACAGGCCGACGCTTTATCTCGATAAGATTAAGACATGCTAGGGACGTACAACGACGAACAACTGAAATTACAGACATTCTAAATGTTTAGAGAGAACCTAGGGGAAAACACCGTCCTCTTAGTAGCTACATACACTATAGACCCCTAGTATTAAGCTTAGGAAGATGCAGTAGAAAAGGACAACGTCTACCAAAGAGCCTGTACAGCAATTTAGGAAGGACACCGGAAACTCCCTATAGAGCTTAACCTTAAGATCTTAGCAGCAGAGTGTACAGTAGACGAAGAGAACAACCTAAGGTTTAGGGATCGGACTTAGGTACCTATAGACGACAAGCTACGTACAAGATTAATACAACAAGCATACGACTCGGTAGCAACCGGACACCTAGGACGCGAAGAGATATACAGCATTATCGCTAGAGATTACTACTAGCTAGCAATGTTAAAGGACATCTGTAGGTTCGTATAGAACTACGACGTCTGCAGGCAGACGAAGTCCTAGAGGGAGCTAAAGCATAGTCTGTTAAAACCCCTACCTATACTAGACCGGCTGTAGCAAGACCTAACAGTAGACTTTATTACAGACCTACTAGACAGTAACGGACGACGGAACATTATAGTAGTAACAGACAAGCTAACGAGGGGGGTAATACTAGAGGGAATAAGCTCTATTACGGCCGAGGACATTGCTTAGGCCTTTGTACAGACTATATTTAGCAAGTACGGATTCCCTAAGTTAATTATATTTGACTATAGTATATAGTTTACGAGCTAACTCTAGGCAAGGATCTGCTAATTGCTAAACGAAGAACGTCGCCTATTAACTGCATAGTATCTATAGACAGACAGCGCAACGGAGAGGGTTAACTTAACGCTAGAAGCGTACCTCTAGGCATACGTTAACTACGACTAGTCTAATTAGAACCGCCTCCTTCCTATAGCAGAACTAGCTATTAACAGTCGTATAGCTAACGCTACTGGACTATCTCCCTTCTTTATAACTTACGGATACGACTACTCCCTACTTCCTACGACCCTAAGGAGCGCTATCCTACGACCTGTACGTTCCCTAATTTAGCAGAGGGAAGCTATCTGTTAGGGGGCGCCGTCTAGCCAGGTCCTAGACCTAAGCCAGCCGTCGCCCTAAGGATTGCGACTTAGCGGCGCTAGCACGACCCCTTACCCTGTACAGAGGGAGAACCCTACAGCCCTACAAAGAGGGAAATTGCCGCCCCTCTGTACAGAGGGAAAACTCTGCACCCCTGTATAGAGGGAAACTCCTAACCCTTTGTATAGAGTAAAAACCTTATACCCCTATACAGAGGGAAATTGCTAGCTTAGCTTTATAGGTACAAATTGTATAGCAGCGGACGACGAAGAGACTGCCTATCAGTTTCTTTATATAGATACCTAGCTTTAAGTTTCTAAACTAAGATTCTTAAACCTATTATATTAAAAACTTATCTTACTGTTAGTAACTGCAGTAATATAACGAAGATAGACAGCGACACCTATAGAACCTACGGCTATGCAGGATTAGATGCCCTGTATGTACATAGAGCTGCTAGCACGCAAGACCTAGCTTGAACAGCAAGTAGGCTACTAGGCTGCGATAATTTCCTAGTAGTAACAGAAGCTCTAACAGCTTAGGGCGTCCGATTGCGATTCGACCCTTACGACAACGAACATAACGGCCTACACTACAGTTACAAAGAGCAAACTCCCTAACGTTACTACCTATAATAGTAAGGCATTGGCCGAGTACCCCTCCTAGGCTGCCTAGATACGCTCTAAGCTTCTAGTCGACTTAGGAGCATACCCGACTGAGCTAGACAAGGTAGTATATCTTTTTAGGAGATTAAATGGCAAGGCGGCAGCACGAATTCTGCTGTACTACGAAACGGCTATTGCCAACCCGGCAATAGCAACTACAACGATGCTCTAGGCAGCTCTAGACAGGAGCTATAAGGACCTAGACTGCGAAAGCCGAGCCCTTATACAGGCTAACACTATAAAGCAAGGACGCAAGACTGTATAAGAGTTCCTTACAGAGTACAACCAGACCCTAGCAGAAGCAGGAGGACTCTAATAGGAGGACAGGGTAAAAATTACTATCTTAGAAGTAGGCCTCTCTAAGGAGATTATAACAGGACTAGTAGGCGTAATGCGGCAGGCCTTGTACCAGGCGTTCTGTAATCTCCTTAGGATAATCGACGACTAACAGCACAGGCTCGGACGGATAAGCTGCGCCTACGAGATGCGACAGCCCCTCTATTAGCAGCAGGATGCTGTAGACTGGAAACTAACAACGACGACGAGAGTAGCAGCAGCCGTTACTGTACAGCTAGGGGCCAACGCTAAGAGGGCGCTATAGGTAGACGTAGCTACCCTAGACAAGAGACGAGCAGAAGGGAGCTGCTACCGGTATAGCCAGATAGGGCATACTGTACAGAATTGCAGGCTTTTGCTAGCAGAGAGACCTAGGGGACGGCCGGCTACTGCGAGGATAGCAACTATAGTGCTCTAACATAAGACCTAAGAGTTCCCCTTAGACGATAACGAGTTAGGAAAAGAGTAGCCTCTAAGCGAAGGCTTAGCTAGAGGCATAAACGAGATAGATTGCTAAATTAAGGCACTACTTAGCTATCTTTTAAGAGCAACTATATAACGACTGCGCTGTTTATCGTACGACCTACGCTAGACGGGACCGCTGCTGCGCGGACGCTGATTGACATAGGATGTTTAGTGTACAGAGTAATTACCGAAGACTTCGTACAGAAACACTATATTAAGACGACCCCTACCGTACCTGTACGCATACTGGGCATTGCCGGACGAGTACCGGACATTACCAATATAGTAAAAGTAACAATAGAGTTGCAAGGACACTATAAGCAGGACTTATACCTCTAAATCGTACAGGACAAGTTGGGGTACGACCTAATATTAGGGAAACTATAGATAGAGCGCTAGTAGGGCAAGCTAGACGTTGGATAGGGACGCCTGTACCTAGTAGCTACGAAGCAGAGGCTCCGAGACTAAGGGAGAATTCCGCGGGGCGGCAACACTAAAGCCGGGAGCAAGGCCAGCTTAAACGCCGAGATTAACACTGCGATTATAGACATCGAGAAGGCCTTAACGCCTAAGAAAGTAACATACCCCTACACGAAGCTCTTACAGAAATACTCGGAATACCTAGACCTCTTCGAGCCAAACTTGGCTTTAGAACTGCCCTCGTTCTAAGGAGATAGAATTAACTACGACATCTAGCTCGAGCTCCGTCTAGATAGAAGCCTACCCGAAGTACCGTACGGCCCACTGTATAGCATGTCCTCTAGAGAACTCCTAGTACTACGCAAGATACTGGACGACCTACTTGCTAAAGGTTTTATTCGCGCAAGTACGTTATCTGCAGGGGCCCTAGTGCTATTTGTCTATAAGGAAGGCTTAGCCGGCTTGCGTTTCTGCATAGACTACAAAGGCATTAACGCAATTACTAAGAAGGACCGGTACCCCCTGCCCCTTATTAAGGAGACCCCTGGACAGATTAGCAAGGCAAAGTAGTTTACTAAGCTTAACGTAGTTTCGGTCTTCTACAAGATATAGGTTAAGGAAGGCTATAAATAGATAACCGCTCTCTGTACAAGGTACGGACTTTTCGAATAGCTTTTTATCCCCTTTAGCCTTACGAACGCACTAGCAACCTTCTAGAGGTATATTAACAGGTCCTTATAAGGGCTACTAGACGACATCTGCTCTGCGTACCTCGACGACATACTGGTGTTTACGGACAGGACCTACGAAGACTATATACAGGATGTTAAGAAAGTGCTAGACCGCCTACAACAAGCTAGACTGTACTTCGACATCGACAAATGTAAATTCGGCGTACAGCGTACGAAATACCTAGGATTTATTATCGAGGTAGGGAAGGGCATTAGTACAGACAGGAAGAAGATTAACACTATTAAGCAATAGAAACCCCCTACGAGAATTAAGGGCGTATAAGAATTCCTTAGGTTTAATAACTTCTACTACTAGTTTATACGGAACTACTTAGAGATAGTACGCCCCCTAGTTAAGCTAACATACAAGGACAGACAGTTTGCCTGGACTGATAAAGGCGACAAGAGTTTTAACAAGCTAGAGGAGCTCTTTACTACAGGACCAATACTTGCCGCCTTTAACCTAGAACGTACGACGATACTGGAAACCGACTCCTTAGGGTATTGTATAGGAGGTATCTTGTTGCAGGTAGGCTCGGACAGGCTTCTACACCTATACGCGTACTTCTCTAAGAAGAACTCCCTAGCCGAATGCAACTACTCTATCTACGATAAGGAATTGCTAGCGGCTGTACAGTGTTACGAAGCGTAGGATAGAGAACTCTGCTCGGTTCCTAAGTTCCTCGCCCTAACCGACTACAAGAATCTCGAGTACTTTACGCAGCCCTAGAAGCTTTCTGTAAGGGCTTAAGAATCTTGGTTCAGAAACTTAAGGTTAGGTATCTATATAAAGGAACTAATAGGCAGTTTCTTCGTCGCCTGCTGCTGTACAATTTGTACCTACGAAGCTAAGCCAGCAATTTCCCTCTATGCAGGGATGCAAGGTTCACACTCTATACAGAGAATCGGGAGTTTCCCTCTATACAGTAGTGCAGAGTTTTTCCTCCGTTTAGAGGGGCGGCAATTCCCCTCTATGCAGGGCTATAGGATTCTCCCTCCGTACGAGAGTAGGGTCCTGTTGGTAACTCCGTACAGAGGGTAGGGTCGTGCTGGCGCCGCTAAGTCGCATTCCTTAGGGCGACGGCTGGCTTAGGTCCAGGACCTGGGCTAGGCGGCGCCCCCTAACACTTTCTAAGAGACACGTACGATAGGCAATGTACCTAAGCCGATTTAATATAAGACTCTAGTATCGTAAGGGAAATGACAACAGTAGGGCCGACGTACTATCTAGATAAGATTAGGATATACTAGCAACGTACGACGACGACTAGCTAAAATTACGAACATTCCAGATGTTTAAGGAGGAACTAGGCGAGGATGCTATCCGCCTAGCAGCGACACACATATAGGAACCCTAGCTATAGGCGTAGGAAGAGGTAGTAGAAAAGGACGACGTTTACTAAGGTATCTGTACAGCGATTTAAGGAGGACAACGGAAGCTCCCTACAGAGCTCTACCTTACGGTATTAGCAGCAGAGTGCACAGTAGACGAGGAGAACAACCTAAAGTTTAGGAATCTAATTTGGGTCCTAGTAGACGAGAGGCTCTGTACGAGCTTAATATAACAGGCGCACGACTTTATAGCAACCGGGCACCTAGGGCGCAAGGAAACGTACAGCATTATCGCTAGGGACTACTACTAGCTAGCGATAGCGAAAGACATCTATAGGTTCGTACAGAACTGCGACGTCTGCAGACAGACGAAGCCCTAGTGTAAACTAAAGCACAGCCTGTTAAAACCTCTACTAATACCAGACCGCCTATAGCAGGACCTAACAGTAGACTTTATTATAGATCTGCTAGAGAGCGACGGGCGACACAACGTTATAGTAGTTACAGACAAGCTAACGAAGGGGGTAATACTAGAGAGAATAGACTCTATTACAGCTAAGGACACTGCCTAGGCATTTATACAGACGACGTTCAGTAAGTACAGATTCCCTAGGTTAATCGTATTAGACTAGGGTACGCCGTTTACGAGCCAACTCTAGGCGAGGATCTGCTAGTTGTTAGGCGTAGAACGTCGACTATTAACCGCTTAGCACCTGTAGACGGACGGCGCAACAGAAAGGATCGATTCTACGCTAGAAGCGTACCTCTAAGCGTACGTCAACTACGACTAGACAAACTGGAACCGCCTCCTCCCTATAGCGGAGCTAGCTATTAACAGCTGTACGGCTAACACTACAGGACTGTCCCCCTTCTTTATAGCCTATAGATACGACTACTCCCTGCTCCTGCTGACCCTAAGCGGCGCTACCCTATACTCTATACGATCCCTGATTTAGCAGGGGGAAGCTATTGTACAGACAATTACGAACGCCTACTAATAGGCGAAAGCGAGTCTGGCTATAGCCTAACAGAATGCAGAAGAGCAGGCCAACAAGGGACAGTAAGCGGCACTAAGGTACAAGGCAGGGAATAAGGTATAGCTAAACCAGCGCAATATCCGTACAGACTAGCTAAACAAGAAACTGGACTAGAAGAACCAGAAGTTTACAGTAGTCCGGCCAGTAGGCATATACGCTGTACGACTCAACACTCCCCTAGGTATCTACCCGGCCTTCTATATAGACCTCGTACAGCCGGCATATACAGACCCCCTTCTACACTAGACGACAGACGACGCGCGCCCCCTAGAAATCGTAACTAAAGACTAGGAGGAGTATAAAGTCGGAGAAATCCTTAAGAGCCGGAGGAAGCGGAAGAAGACGGAATACCTAGTTAAATAGGCAGGTTGGGCAGAGCCTATATAGGAACTGTACAAGGCTCTTTAGGACATACAGGCACTGGACAAGTAGGAGGAGAGACACCCTAGTAAACGGTCGCAGTAACGCCGTACTGTATAGGGTAGGGCAGCTAGTAGCTGCAAGACGGGGCAGCTGTAAGTAATATTGGGCGACTGCAGCCTGGACCGGGCAGCTACAAGGGACGTTAGGCAGCTGCAGACAGGATTAGGCAGGTGCAGGCAGGACTAGGAAGCTGCAAAGGAGGAGCAAGAATAGAGAGGGACTAGAGACATCTATCCCTAGGGATATAAAAGAAGAGACGACACTAGGGAACCTATAAGAAGTATAATATAGGTATAGGAAGTAGGGAAAGGTAGAAGAATAGGAATAGAGCTAGTATAGGGTAGGGCAGGACTGTATAAGATAACCGGCCTGCCTAAGGCTGTACAGACGACCGCTAGGTAAACGACTACTACCCTACCCTACAGACGATAACAGGCGGGAACATCTACCTAGGAGCTAAACCCCGGACAGCGACTGAGGTACAGGGACGAAGCCGGACGGTCCGCTGCCGCCGGACTGTACGGATAGGACGCGGAGTGCACGGCTAGAGCTATAGAATAGGAGATAAATAGACGAGGGATAAAAGGCAGGTAAATAGACAGGTAAGGACAGGACAGCTTACCTGCATACGGGATAAAGGGCAGGTAAAATAGGAGACTACAAACGTAGAAATAGTAAACCAGACAGGACCGAGTGCCTCCTGCTCCTTTATAACTGCTCGCAGATCCTCCTCTGCCTTAGCTTTAGTATCCTTAAAGTAGTAACGAGAATCGGTTAAGATTAGGTAGAAGCGATCTAGCACTACCTGCTTTCCCTGCTTGCAGGTCCTCCTCTGCCTTAGCTTTAGGATCAAAATAGACAGGCCTAAGGTTGCAGCAGCCTAGAGGGAGGGTATCTAGCGGGCATTGCCGACTAGCAAGTGCCCGGACGACAGTCGACTTTACGGACAACTAGACGGGTATAGGCGAGCGCTATTTGGAAAGAGAACGCTACGAGCGATTGTGCGACACGACAGTATACAGAGACGAGACTACAAGGAGGGAGGGGGGTAATGTTAGGGGACGCTGCCCTGCTAGGTCCTGTATCTAAACTGGCTGTCGTCCTAAGGATTGCGACTTAGCGGCACTAGCAGGACCCTACCCTCTATATAGAGTTACTAACATAACCCTACTCCTGTATAGAGGGAAAATCCTATAGCCCTATATAGAGGGAAATAGCCGCCCCTCTGTACGCAGGGAAAACTCTGCATTCCTCTATAGAGGGAAACTCCTAACCCTCCGTACAGAGCGAAATCCCTATACCCCTATATAGAGGGAAATTGCTAGCTTAGCTTTGTAGGTACAAATTGTACAGCAGCGGACGATAAAGGAACTGACTATTAGTTCCTTTACATAGATACCCAGCTTTAAGTTTCTGAACCAAGATTCTTGAACCATTACATTTTTATTGTCTTCTTCTGTCTAATTCGCAGCTCTTTCTGCAGAAATTGTTCTTAAAATCGACGTTACTTGTTTGTTTCTTCTAGTTCAAAAACATTATCCTTTCGTTATATTCTTTCTCTTCTTAGATCGTCGCTATCTAAAGTCCTTTACTTAGCGGTTATCTAATCGGAGCTATCTAATCTGAGCCGGCAGCTATCCAAGCTGCAGCGTAGCTAGCCTGTACGCCGCTGCAGAGGGTCTATATAGATCCATCCGCAGCGCGCTATCTCTTCTTCTTTTTCTTCTCTACTAAGGCCTTAAGCGCTATCGCAAAGGCTACTTTAGTAGCGTCGGCTTCGTTCTTCGCTGTTATTATCCGGCCGCTATAGTCGGCAGTTAAAAATAGCGAAGGCAAAGACCGTTACAAAGCGCGCCGACGCAGTAGCGCCGTCCTCGGCCTTATCGTTATTATCTAGCCGGCCAGGCCAGCGGTAGTAGTAGTAGAGCCGAGGACTCTAGCTAAGCGATCGCCGCGATCGTTTCTATTAGTTCCATACTAATAGAGCGGACGCAGCCTTTCTTCTTCTTCTATTTCTTCTAGAGCTATTAACTTCGGAGCTACTCGGGCCTCGGCTTCTTTGGATTCCGCGTGTAAAACTCCCTTAACAGCTTTGCCGAATTTCGGAGATTCTCGATTAGATACTACTTATAATCTTTCGGCCAACCTTTCTACGAGATTCTTGCTTTAATAGACCCTCTTATCTTCTTTACGTCTATTACGTCTTCTACCTCCTACTCTTCTTCTTCGCTATCTATCTCGATTAGTAGAGGTTTAGCGAACCCCTGTTCCGGAAGACTATCTTTAGGGTCTAGGCTTAACAGATCCGAAAAGAAAACATCGTAGATCCGGAACGATTTTGGTAGCTAGAGCCGATAAGTTACTGGCGACCTCTTTTCTACTATTATAAACGGACCTACGTAGCAGGGGTTAAGCTTGGCGTTGCCTTTCAGCCTTAGGTTCTGCGCGTTAAGCTATCGTTTTTGGCCTTCTTCGAATTCTATTAGCGACCGCTTTCTATTAGCTCGAGTTACTATCTTCTTCTAAGCCGATTCTATTACCTCTTTTACTACCTGGATCGCTTCTTCCATCTAAGATCTAAGCGCTTCTGCTACAGCGGCAGCGACTCTCTTTAACGAGGTAGTAGTAGAGGGTTCCAAAGAGCTAGGTTTGTTCAGCGGCTAAAAGCTTATTCTCAGAAGGTAACTATAAGTTATCTCGAACGACGCCAGTAAGGTAGCCTCGGACTGTGCTAAATTAGTGCAGAATTTGGCTATCGGCAACACCTTAACCTACTCTCCTTAATAATAGCTGTAGAAGATTCGTAGATATTTCTCTATCTTACAGTTAGCTACCTTAGACTAGCCGTCGGTCTAAGGGTAAGCTGCTGTGCTAAGCTTTCCGCAAATTCAGAGAACTTAGTTAATAGCCTTCTATACATTAGCAGTGAATTAAGGACCCCTATCTGTAGTAATAGTGTCCGGTAGGCTATAGTGCTTCTATATATACTAAATTAACATTCTCGCCATTTCTTCTACAGTAGTTCCTTTATCCTTTGCCTAGTAGAGGATAAAGTAGCGTTCTTTGCTTAAGCGATCTACTACGTTGAGGGTAGCATTATATCTATTAGAATCCGGTAGGCCGGTTACGAAATCTATCGTAATGTGCTGCTACGGTTTTTCGGGGATTGGAAGTAGCTTTAGTAGACTAGCCGGAAGGCCGTAACGCGGCTTTGCAGCTCTATATATGTAGCAATTAGCGATAAACCGGTGAATCCGCTCAAAGATCCGTAGAAACTAGTAGATCGTCCTTACGGCTTCTATTATCTTCTTTAAGCCAGTATAGCTAACATCCTTAGGACTATAGACTAGCTAGATAACTTCTGTAATAGTTCTTCTAGAACTATTAGCCTCCTTAAGCCGGTTTTGCCGAGCTTCTGCTGCTAATTAAGCTGTTCTACTTTCTCGTAGAGTATCTATTCCTCGGTTAGCGGCTCTACCGTACAGATCCCTGCTTTTCTTAATACCTTAGCGTCTACTATCCGTTCGGTTAACATCTTCTGGAACATGTTCAGATCTTCTTTCGCGCAGCTAGTCTTCCCCTCTCTTCTTATTAGCATATTAGCCTTTCTATTTTAAGCTCCAGGTCGATAGGTAATCTTAAAGTCGAATCCGGATAAGTAGGCGGCCTACCGAGCTTAGCGGCGCGATAGCTTCTGCGTCTTTATACAAAAGGTTAGTAACTGATAGTCTATAAGAACCTGGACCGTGCTCCTTCTAGCTATAAGCTCCGGCTTCTACTCCTCGAAAGCCTGGATAATAGCTAACAGTTCTTTATCGTAGATAGCGTAGTTCCGCTTAGCCTCGTTTATAGACTTGCCAAAGAAAGCTACTAGATACAGGGTCTCGTCGTCGTTATTATATTAAGAAAGGACCCCTACGGTTACTGTGTCGGATGCGTCCGTTTCTAGATAGATTATCTTTTCCGGTCGGGAGTGCGCTAGCACTAGCGCCGAGGCCACTACTTCTTTTAGTCGATTAAAAGCCTCTATGTACTTCTTATTCTATAGGCCAGCGGCCTCCTTCTTTAATGCCTTATTTAGGGGTCTTGCTATCTTGCTAAAGTCCTTTATAAATCGTCGATAGTAGCTGCAGAATTTAAGAAAAGCTCTGATTTGGGTAGTGTTTCCAGACTTCGGCTGCTTCTACTCTGCAATAGCAGCGACCTTTAAGAGGTTTATCCGAATTCCTTCTCTTCTAACAATAAGACTGAGATATTTAACCTCGGTCTAATAGAACTCGCTCTGCTTCGTATCCGCGTTTAAGCTAACCTCGCAGAGCCTCGTTAACACTCTCTTAATGTAGTCCGTATATTGCTCTCTCGTTCCGTCGGTGTAGATAAGGATATCGTCTAAGTAGATGGACACAAACTGCTCTAGCATATCTATAAAGATGTAATTTATAAAACGCTGCTACACTGCTAGCGCGTTAGTAAGGCCGAACGGCATAACCAACTACTTGAAATTGCCTATACGCGTAGCGAACGTCGTAAGGTCTTCCGTCTGTCCTTCTTTGTTCCTTAGTTAGTAGAACGCTTAGCGAATGTCCAGTTTGCTAAACTACTTAGCTTTCGCTACTCGTTGTATAGTTTTATCGATAAGCGGCAGCAGGTATATATCCCTCTTAGTAACCTTATTAAGGCCTCTGTAATCTACGTACAGTCGAAGACTACCTCTAGGTTTCTGTACAAAAAGGATCAGTAACGCATACTCGGTAGAGCTCGGCGTAATAAACTTCTTCGCTAGGTTTTCTCGAACAAACACTTCTACTTAGTCCAGCTCGGCCAGCGATAAGCGTCTTAGGGGTTCGGTTCTCAGCAGCGTAGCCCCTTCTTTCAATCGGATCTTGTTGTCGCATTCCAGTCGATAGAGCAGCAGGAGGTTAGAGTTGGCTTTCGAGAATACGTTAGCGTAGCTATAGCGTTCTTTTAGTAACACCTCTAGCAGGTTTACTTCTTCTTCCGCTATTATCTTCTAGTAGTCTTTAATGTCTTTTATCGAGATAGCATAGATCTTATTCTCCGGCGACTTTGCAAGAGTCGTTAGAGCCTCTGAGCTTATTATTCCGACAGTATCCGGAGGATCGGAACGGTTAGACGGAATCGCTCTAGTAGTTGTAACGTTCGGTTTAGCAGCGACGACGGTAACCGATTCGGCGGCATCGGCGCCGCTCTGCTAGGTTTTAAATCTGAGTGTGCCTTTACCTACGTTAATAACAGCTTTCTAGTTCTTTATCTATTTCTGCCCTATAATAATGTTAAACCGTCCGATATCTATAATTCGGAACGTCGCTTCTATAGTGCGACCAGCTAAGGTAGTCTTTAATAGTATATAATACGTAACACTCTCTGTGTCTTATCTGTTGTATGCCGAAATTCGCGTCGGCGACGCTAACTCTACTAGATAACTGTATCCTTTCGTTAGTTTCTAAACTAACCGATAGTGGATCGCTGCTCCAATAAGTGCTCCTATGTCGATAAAAGCTTTTGACTAAAGGGGGCTGTGCAAGCCCTTAAGGGGGTAGAAAGTAATCGGAAGAATAATAGCAGTCTCTATATTTACTTCTACCGCCGCCAAGAGCGGATCGTTACAACTATTAATGCTCCCTTCTTCTAGAAACGTAGTTCGTAGCAGTGTCCTATTGTCTATACTAGATAGGGAGCCTATCTATCTAGCTAATCTTTTTCTAGGATTCTTAATAGCACCCTACCGTCTACACTGTCTGTATCGTTTGGCGCTAGTTCGATAGCTTAGATAGTCTTTCTCGGTAGCAGTAGCTTCGTAGCGCGATATTCCTGCTTCCGCTAATTCGTTGCTTGGCATCTACTAGCTATATAACTAGGCTTTCCGTATACATAGCAAGTAGGGACGAGCGGCGAACGCGGCGATTAGGATAACTGCTAGGGGCCTCGTCGGAAAGGTGTAGAAAGGGGGCGCGTAGTTGGCGCCAATGGCTTCTAAATCGGTTCGCGCGCTGCCGATTTTCTGTAGGCGTTCAGGTTTCTAGCAGTAACTCTCGCCCAGTGTACGAAGCTTTCGAGATCTTTATCTTCTACTAAAGCTATAGCTCCAGCTAGTTTAGGGCTTAGCTTCTGTCTTAGTAAGTATAGCTGCTCGTCTTCGGACACTTTAGCTCTAATAGCATATTTTCTAAACAGTCTGTAGAACTCCTTAAATGTTAGCCGGTTCTAGTTAATCTTGTCTAATTGCTTATAGGCCGTCTTCTTTTAGAAGGGGTCTCCGAAACGCTAGTCTAGGGCTTTAATCGCTTCGCCGGCAGTTACATCTTCCAGATCCGCTACTAGCGAGAACGCTTCGCCTTCTAATTGCGCTTCTAAATAGGCTAGCTTATCTTCTTTGCTGCTTCCAGCATAATCGCGGCTTATCTTGTTCTTTATCTTCTTCTTAAAGACCTCCTAATCTTTAGGGTCTCTATCCCTAAAGGCTAATAGATTAGGTAGTAACGTTATTAAGGTACTACCTTAACTGTAGGCTGCTGGTAAGGCGGTTTTTGCTTAGTTTTCTCGTAGTAGCGGCAGTAACAACAACGTCGCTGCCTCTATATTAGCTAATTAAGCCGTTACAGGCCAGCTATGCTGCAGCTTAGACGGCTGCCAGCTTAGATCAGATAGCTCTAATTAGATAAACGCTAAGTGAAAGACGTTAGATAGCAACAATATAAGAAGAAAGAAGATAAAGAAAAGGGATGCTTTCGAGATAGAAGAGAGCGAAGAGGTAACGTCGGTTCAAAAAAAAAAGAAGAGAGATAAGTAAGCAGTCGAGGTCGACCGCTAGTAAGGGAGGGGGTAGTGTTACGGCGGCAGAAAGGGGTGGGACTAAGTAATAGGGTAGATCCTTAGAATCTCGGCTCGGCCCTCCTGGACCGAGCCGGGCCTTGGCACACTACCCCTTAAACCTATACCTACCACTGTATAGATTCCTTTCCTTCTTTAGTAATCCGGGCACGCAGATATAATTTAATACAGCCTTTTTAATAACTATATCTCGAACTAAAGAAGGAAAGGAATCTATACAGCGGTATGTAAGGGCTTTAGGGGTAGTGTGCCAAGGCCCGGCTCAGTCTAGAAGGGCCGAGCCGAAATTGCAAGGGTCTACCCCGTTACTCCGTCCCACCCCTTTCTGCTGCTGCAACACTACCCCCCTCCCTTACTAGCGGTCGACCTCGACCGCTAATTTATCTCTTCTTTTTTTTGTAATTCGCGGTTCCTTCTACGGAAACTATCTTTGAAACCGACGTTACCTCTTTGCTTTCTTCTATCTCGAAAACATCCCCCTTTTCTATCTTCTTTCTTTTTACATTGTCGCTATCTAACGTCTTTTACTTCGGCTTCTATCTAATCCAAGCTATCTGATCTAAGCCGGCAGCTATCCGAGCTGCAGTGTAGCTAGTCTGTGCGCTGCTGTAGAGGTCTTTATAGATCCGTCCGCTGCTTGCTGTCTCTTCTTCTTTTTCTTCTCTATTATAGTCTTAAGCGCTACTGCAAAGCCGGCGGCGCCGACGCCGCTTTACGAAGTCGAACGGCTACGAGCCTTTCTTGTTCGGGGCAGCGTCGGCAACCGTCGCGTTGAAGCGGTAGTAGTCTTCGGCCTTATAGCTATTATCCGACCGGCGAAGCCGGTCGGCAGTAGTAGTAGAGCCGAAGACTCTGACTAAACGCGTTACTGCGATCGTTTCTATCAGTCTTCCTACTAATAGAGCGGACGCAGTTTATCTTCTTCTTTCGGAGCTATTAGCTTTAGAGCTATTTACGTTTCGGCTTCCTCGGGTTCCGGATATAAAACTCTCTTAGCAGCTCTGCCGAGTTCCGGAGGTTCTCGGCCGGATACTATTTATAGTCTTCCGGCTATCCTTTCTATAAGATCCTTGCTTCGATAGATCCTCTTAGCTTTCTTATATCTATTATATCTTCCACCTCCTATTCTTCTTCTTTACCGTCTATCTCGACCGGCGGGGGTTTAGCGAACCCCTGATCTAGAAGACCGTCTTTAGGGTCTAAACTTAGTAGATCCGAATAAAAGACGTCGTAGATCCGGAACGATTTTAGTATCTAGAGCCAATAAGTTACCGGCGACCTCTTTTCCACTATCTTAAACGGACCTACGTAGCGGGGGTTAAGCTTGGCGTTGCCTTTCAGCCTTAGGTTCCTCGTGTTAAGCTATACCTTTTGGCCTTCCTTAAATTCTATCGGTAACCGCTTTCTATTAGCTCGAGTTACTATCTTCTTCTAAGCCGATTCTATCGCCTCCTTTGCTATGCGGATTGCTTCTTCTATCTAAGATCTAAGCGCTTCTGCTGCAGGGGCGGCGACTCTGTTCGACGAGGTAGCGATAGATATAGAAGGTTCCGAAGAGCTGGGTTCGTTTAGCAGTTAGAAGCTTATCCTTAGAAGATAACTATAAGTTATCTCGAATAGCGACAGTAAGGTGGCCTCTAACTGTGCTAAATTGGCGCAGAATTCGGCTATAGGCAACACCTTAACCTACTCTGCTTGATAATAACTGCAGAAGATTCGTAGATATTTCTCTATCTCGCGGTTAGCCACTTTAGACTAACTATCGGTTTAAGGGTAAGCAGCTATGCTAAGCTTTCTGCGGATTCCGAGGACTTGGTTAATAGCCTTCTATACGTTAGAAGTAAATTAAGGATCCTTATCCGTAGGTATAGTGTCTAGTAGGCTATAGTGCTTCTATACGTATTGGATCAACATTCTCGCCGTTTCTTCTATAGTAGTTCCTTCGTCCTTCGCTTAGCAGGGGATAAAGTAGCATTCTTTGCTTAGTCGGTCTACTATATTGAGCGTAGCATTATATCTATCGGAATCCGGCAGGCCGGTTACGAAATCTATCGTATTATACTGCTACGGTTTCTCGGAGATCGGAAGTAGCTTCAACGGACGAGCTGGAAGGCCGTAACGTAGCTTCGCGACTTAGCATACGTAACAATTAGCGATAAACTAGTAGATCCGCTCGAAGATCTGCAGAAACTAGTAGATCGTCCTTACGGCTTCTATCCTCTTCTTCGAGCCTGCATAACAGACATCCTTAGAACTATAAACTAACTGGATGACCTCTGTAATTAGTTCTTCTGGAACTATTAGCTTCCCTAAGTCTGTTCTGCCGAGCTTCTGCTGCTGATTAAGTCGTTCTACTTTCTCGTAGAGCGTCTCTTCCTTAGTTAGCGGCTCTATCGCGTAGATCCCTACTTCTTTTAGCACCTCGGCGTCTACTATCCGTTCGGTCAACAACTTCTGGAACATGTTCGGATCTTCTTTTGCGCGGCTAGTCTTCCCTTCTCTTCTCGTTAGCGTATTAGCCTTTCTATTTTGAGCTCCCGGTCGATAGGTGATCTTAAAGTCGAATCCGTATAAGTAGGCGGCCTACTAGGCTTAACGGCGCGGTAGCTTCTGCGTCTTTATAAAGTAGGTAAGTAACTGATAGTCTGTAAGCACCTGGACCGTGCTCTTTCCGGCTATAAGCTCCGGTTTCCACTTCTCGAAAGCCTAAATAATAGCTAACAGCTCTTTGTCGTAAATAGCGTAGTTCTGCTTAGTCTCGTTTATAGACTTGCTAAAGAAAGCTACTGGATAGAGGGTCTCGTCGGCATTATAATACTAAGAAAGGACCCCTGCGCTTACTGTATTAGAAGCTTCTGTCTCTAGATAGATTATCTTTTCCGGTCAGAAGTGCGCCAGAACCAGTGCCGAGGCCACTGCTTCTTTCAGCCAGTTAAAAGCCTCTGTGCACCTCTTATTCTATGGGCCAGCGGCCTCCTTCTTTAATGCTTCGTTGAGGGGTCTCGCTATCTTGCTGAAGTCCTTAATAAACTGTTAATAGTAGCTGCAGAATCCGAGAAACACTCTGATTTATGTAGTGTTTCCAGATTTCGGCTGCTTCTATTCTGCGACAGCAGCGACCTTTAAGGGGTCTATCCAAATTCCTTCTCTTCCGACGATAAGACTGAGATATTTGACCTCGGTCTAATAGAACTCGCTCTTCTTCGTGTCCGCGTTTAGCCCGACCTCGCGGAGCCTTGTTAGCACTCTCTTAATGTATTCCGTATGCTGTTCTCTCCTTCTATCGGTGTAGATAAGAATGTTGTCTAAGTAGATAGACACGAACCGTTCTAGCATGTCTACAAAGATGTGGTTTATAAAGCGTTGCTACACTGCCGGTGCGTTAGTGAGTCCAAAAGGCATTACCAACTACTTAAGATTGCCTATACGCGTAGCAAATGTCGTAAGATCTTCTGTTTGCCCTTCCTTATTCTATAGTCGGTAGAACGCTTAGCGAATATCCAGCTTGCTGAACTACTTAGCTTTAGCTACTCGTTGTATAGTCTTATCGATTAGCGGCAGCGGATACACATCTCTCTTAGTAACCTTATTGAGGCCTTAGTAATCTACGTACAGTCGGAGACTGCCTCCAGGTTTCCGTACGAAAAGGATCGGTAACGCATATTCGGCTAAGCTTAGCGTAATGAACTTCTTTGCCAAAATTTCTTAAACAAACACTTCTACCTAGTCTAGCTCGGCTAGCGATAGTCTTCTTAAGGGCTCGGTTCTTAGCAGCGTAGCTCCTTCTTTTAATCGGATCTTATTGTCGTATTCCGGTCGATAGAGTAGCAGGAGGTTAGAGTCAGCTTTTGAGAACACATCTGCGTAGCTATAGAGTTCTTTTAGTAGCACCTCTAACGGATTTACTTCTTCTTCTGCTATTATCTTCCGGTATTCTTTAATGTCTTTTATTAAGATAGCGTAGATATTACTGTCTGGCGACCTCGCGAGGGTCGTTAAAGCTTTCGAGCTTATTATTCCTATCGTGTCCGGAGGGTCGGACCGGTTGATCGGCACCGCTCCAGTAGTTGTAACGCTCTGTTCTACGGCAACGGCGGTGACCGATTCGACGGCGGCGACGCCACTCTGCAGGGGTTTGAATCCGAGTGGGCCTTTACCTACGTTAATAACAGCTTTCTGGTTCTTTATCTATTTCTGTCCTATAATAATGTCAAACCTTCCGATATCTATAGTTCGGAACGTCGCTTCCGTAGTGCGACCAGCTAGGGTAGTCCTTAGTGGCATATAATGTACAACACTCTCTGTGTCTTGTCCGTTTCATGCCGAAATTCGCTTCGGCGATGCTAATTCCACTAGGTAACTATATTGTTTATTAGCCTCTGAACCAATCGATAGTGGATCGCCGCTCCGATAAGCGCTCCCGTGTCGATAAAGGTCCTTAACTAAAGGGGGCTGTGCGATTTATCAAGGGGGCAGACAGTAATTAGAAGGATAATAGCAGTTTCTGTATTCACTTCCACAGCCGCCAACAGCGGATCGCTACAACTGTTAATACTCCCTTCTTCTGGCGACGTAGTTCGTAGCAGTGCCCTATTGTCTATACTGGATAGGGGGCCTATCTGTCCAGCTGGTCTTTTCCCAAGATTTGCAGGGGCACTCTACCGTCTACACTGTCGGTGTCGTTCGGAGCCGGCTCGATAGCTTGGATAGTCTTTCTTAGCGGCTGCGGCTTTGTAGTACAATACTCCTGCTTCTGTTAAGCTGTCGCTTGGCATCTCGTAGCGATATAGTTAGGCTTTCTGCACGCGTAGCAGGTAGGGACGAACGACGAACGCGGCGAATAAGATAGCTGCTAGGGGGCTCTTCGGAAAGGTGCAGGGGGTCGTGTTGTTGTTAGCGTCGTCGATAGCTTCTGGTTCGATTCGCGCGATGCCGATTTCGCGTAGGCGCTTAGGTTTCTAGCAGTGACCCTCGCTTAGTGCACGATATTCTTAAGGTCTTCGTCTTCTACTAAAGCTATAGCTGCAGCCAGTTTAGGGTTCAGCTTCTGCCTTGGTAGGTAGAGCTGCTTATCTTCTAACACTCTGGCTCTAATAGCATATTTTCGGAACAGTCCGTAGAATTCCTAAAACATTAGCCGGTTCTGATTGATCTTGTCTAGCTGTTTACAGGCTGTCTTCTTTTAGAAGGGGTCTCCAAAGCGTTAATCCAGCGCTTTAATCGCTTCTTCGGCGGTTACCTCTTCTAGGTCCGCTACTAGCGAAAAAGCTTTACCTTCTAATCGCGATTCTAGGTAGGCCAACCTGTCTTCTTTACTGTTTCCGGCGTAATCGCAGTCTATCTTGTTCTTTATATTTTTCTTAAATGCCTCCTAGTCTTTAGGGTCTCTGCCTCTAAACGCCGGTAGGTTAGGTAGTAACGTTATCGACGTGCTACCTTGACTGTAGGCCGCTAGTAAGGCGGTCTCCGCTTGTTCTTCTCGATGTAGCAGCGGCGCCGGCGACGCCGCTGCATCTATGTTAGCTAACTAAGCCTTTATCGCCTTTAGTTGTGCTAGTCGATTCGCCGCTTGGTTTTCTAGCATGTTAATAATAGTTTCTGCCGACTCCTTCTCGGCTATCAGCGCTTCTATTTCTTCTCTTAGTTGCCTGTTTTCTTCTATGTTCCTACAGAACTTCTTTTCGACAGAGGTAATAATGTCGAACACCTTCTCAGCTCTATGTTCTGTAAGATATTCTCCTATTTTATCTAGCGTATGTACGTACAGCTCGGCATAGCCCTCTATGCCCTTCTTCGCTTTATCTATCTCTTCTTCTATAAGACCCTTAGTGGCCGTTCTATTATTAAGGATGCTAGTGCGCCTATCCCTTAGTCTGTTAGTCTTTCTCTTTCCGCTACGGCCTGTAACGCCGCCCTCTACCGCTAAGAAGCTCTCTATAGCTGTCTTACGGTGCTAGTGTTTGGTTTAGTGCGTGTTGTGCGTGTGCGTTATTCGGGTGGCCGGATGGTTCAACGGACCTTTTCGCGCAGTGCGGAGTTAGTGTAGTAAGTGAGTTCGAGATATAACAATCCAGGCACGTAGATATAATTTAATACAGCCTTTTTAATAACTATATCTCGAACTAAAGAAGGAAAGGAATCTATGCAGCGGTGTGTAAGGGCTTTAGGAGTAGTGTGCCAAGGCCCGGCTTGGTCCAGAAGGGCCGAGCCGAAATTCCAAGGGTCCACCCTGTTACTCCGTCCCACTCCTTTCTGCCCCTGCAACATTCAGTTCGAGATATAGTTATTAAAACAGCCGTATTGAATTATATCTGCGTGCTCGGATTAGGTATAGAACTAATAGAAACAATCGCGGCGATCGCTTAGCTAGAGTCCTCGGCTCTACTACTACTACCGCTAGCCTGGCCGGCTAGATAATAACGATAAGGCTAAGGACGGCGCCACTGCGTTAGCGCGCTTTGTAACGGTCTTCGCTTTCGCTATAATTAACCGCCGACTATGCCGGCCAGATAATAACGGCGAAGAACGAAGCCGACGCTACTAAAGCAGCCTTTGCGATAGCGCTTAAGGCCTTAGTAGAGAAGAAAAAGAAGAGATAGCGCACTACGGATAGATCTATATAGACTCTCTGCAGCAGCGCACAGGCTAGCTACGCCGCAGCTTAGATAGCTGCCAGCTTAGATTAGATAGCTCCGATTGGATAAACGCTAAGTGATGCGGCGCGGTACACTTGAGCCAAAAGGGACTGATCAAGTGACTCGGAAGTGACTTGATCAATGTGTACCAGATTATAAACCTTGGCAAGGCATAGCAGTGACCCGGGCACACCACCCCGGATCACCACCCCCTGCGCTACAGGCTTACGACCTCGTAAGCTGCGCTTGCTTACAGGCTACGCACCTTATGCACAGCCCCCCTGTGAATCGTGCGCAATCAACCCCCCCCCCGGCAGGTCTGCACACAGCCAGCTGGACCTTTACCGGGTCTGCCTTATTTGTACGGAGTGGTGGACAAACGGACATACGTCAACGCTGCTTCCACTCGGCGTTGAAAGATGCGCCCCCTGGGAATTGAACCCAGGCCTTTCACGTACAGTTTCAGCAGTTACTTCCGAGTCAAGTGATGCGGCGCGGTACACTTGAGCCAAAAGGGACTGATCAAGTGACTCGGAAGTGACTTGATCAATGTGTACCAGATTATAAACCTTGGCAAGGCATAGCAGTGACCCGGGCACACCACCCCAGATCACTAAGTAAAGGACTTTAAATAGCGACGATCTAAGAAGAGAAAGAACATAACAAAAGGACAATGTTTTCGAAGTAGAAGAAACGAACAAGTAACATCGATTTTAAGAACGATTTCTGCGGAAAGAGCCGCGAATCAGACGGAAGAAGACAATAAAAAAGAAGAAAAAGAAGAAATAAAGGACGAATCAAATTAAAAAAAAAGAGAGAGGCAGATAAGATAAGTAAGCAGTCGAGGGCGACCGCTAGTAAGGGAGGAGGGTAGTGTTACGGCGGCAGAAAGGGGTGGGACTAAGTAAAAGGGTAGACCCTTGGAATCTTGGCTCGGCCCTTCCAGACCGAGCCGGGCCTCGGCATACTACCCCTAAAGCCCTTACCTACCACTGTATAGATTCCTTTCCTTCCTTAGCTCGAGATATAGTTATTAAAACAGCTATATTAAATTATATCTGCATGCTCGGATTACGTATAGCCTGCTGTCCGGTAAGCAATAGCTAGTAATGCTATTGTTACTAGACGGCTTAATCGAGGTAAGAACGATCAATTGCTAACAAGGAAGGAATGTCTAACAATAGGAAAGCGCTTAATACGATACGCTAGAGCGCTAAATCCAAGGCGACGTCCGATACTACAATATACAGAGAGACTGCTACAAGGGAGGAAGGGAGTATTGTTAGGGGACGCCGTCCTGCTAGGCCCTAAGCCTAAGCCGACCGGTCGTCGTCCTAAGAATTACGACTTAGCAGTGCTAGCATAACTTAGCCTGTACAAAATACGACCTAGCCTAGCCTGTACGAGATACGACCTATCCTGGCCTAAGGCATAACTTAAGCTAGGCCGGGGTAGCATCCCTTTCTTATTACCCTGTACTATAGATGCTAGCTAGCTTTGTAGATATAAATTGCATAGTAGCAGACAGAGTGCGGAACTGCTTATTAGTTCCTTCCTGTACAAATATAGCCTTAAGTTTCTAAACTAAGATACTGAAACTCCCAACAGTAACTGTTGTCGACAACGTCTATAAAGTCTAATAGCTTAGCTAGATAGACTTCTTGGACGAAGTCGGCGACGGCCCCTTTTGTGCAGCGTCGCCTAAGCCTTAGTAAGAAGAAATCGGAAGGTTGCGTCTGCACTTATATAGAGCTATAGCACCGATTAGATAGCTCGGATCAAATAGCACGGATTACATAGCACAGATTAGATAGACGCAAAGTAAAGCACTTTAGACAAAGCCGTTAGCTAGACAACGATATAGCAATATAAAAAAAAGCAGATAAGAAAAGGACGATGTTTTTAAGATAGAAGAAAAGAAGAAGTAACGTCAATTTTAAGAAGGGTTTTCGCAGAAAGAACTGCGAACTGGACGAAAAAGAGGGGAAAAAAAAAGAAGAAAGAGACGCAGAAATAAAAGAAAGATAGGCGGAAGAACGAAAACGTCTAATTGGCTAGAATAAGATAGAATAGACAGAGATAAGTAAGCAGTTAAGGGCGACCGCTAGTAAGGGAGGGGGGTAGTGTTACAGCAACAGAAAGTAGTAGGATTAATTAATAGGGTAGACCCCTGGGATTTCGGCTCGGCCCTTCCGACCGAGCCGGGTCTTGGCACTACCCCTACGAGGGCTTACATCCGCGTACATATAGATTTCTTTTCCTCCTTAGTTTAAGATATAGTTATTAAAATAGCTATATTAAATCATATCTATATGCTTAGATTAGGTAGCAAAGGCTACCTGTCTGTATTGCTATATACTGAAACCTAGAGAGGTACTCTGCGTCTAGGGAGCGCTCTATAAGTCGTTCTGTACCTAGGGGGAGAAGCCTAGGAGAACTAAGGGTTATAAGTATAGGAGGTAACTGCAAAGGGAGGACACTTGTTACTTTAGTTATACACCTAGTAAAAGCTCTTAGTATCCTATATACTGTCTTAACCTGTAATATTACACTTAATCCGAGCGCGTAGATATAATTTAATACAGCTGTTTTAATAACTATATCTTAAACTAAAGAGGGAAAGGAATCTATACAGTAGTAGGTAAGGGCTTTAGGGGTAGTGTACTAAGGCCCGGCTCGGTCCGGAAGGGCCAAGCCAAAATTCTAAGAGTCTACCCTATTACTTAGTCCTATCTCTTTCTGCCGCTGTAACACTACCCCCCTCTCTTATTAGTAGTAGCCCTTAACTAATTACTTATCCCTTCTGCCCCCTTCGCCCTTATTCTAGCTAATTAGGTCTTTTTATTCTTCGATCTGTCCTTTCGTTTCTGCCTCTTTTTCTTCTTCTTTTCCGTCGTCGTTTTCTTTGTCTTTTTCTTCTACTTCGTAGTCTTCTTTTTCCGTCCGGTTCGAGGCTTTCTTCGCGAAAATTCTTCTTGAAATTGACGTTACCTCTTCTTTTCTTCTATCTTAAAAACACCGTTCTTTCTTTATCTAGTTCCTCTTCCCTTATATCGTCGCTATCTAAAGTCTTTTACTTAGCGTCTATCTGATCGGAGCTATCTAATCTAAGCTAACAGCTATCTAACCGGTGCTGTAGCTAGTCTGTACGCCGCTGTAGAGGGCCCTATATAGGTACGTCCGTAGTGCTCTATCTCTTCTTCTTTTCTTTCTTACTCAGGCTTTAGGTACTACTGCAAAGCGGCCGTCGCCAACTCCGTCTATAAAATCGATCGGCTAAGCCTTTCTCTTTCTTGGACGTCGTCGACGACCGTCGCGTCGAAGCGGTAGGGCCGTCGTCGACTTTATCCGCAGCATCCGTCCGGCTAAGCTATCGGATGCTATAGATATCGGCGAAGACAGTTACTAAGCGCACTGCTACTACGATCGTTTCTTCAGTTTTTGCACTAATAGCGCGGACGAGGCCTTTCTTCTTCTTCTATTGCCTACGAACTATCGCTTCTAGAGCTATTTATTTCTAGAGCTATTTAGGCCTTAGCTTTCTTAGGTTCTAGGTAAAGAACTCCTCTAACAGCTCTACCGAATTCCGGAGATTCTCGATTGAATACTATTTATAGTCTTCTGGCTACCCCTTCTATAAGATCCTCGCTTTAATAGACCCCCTTATCTTCTTTATATCTATTACATCCACTACCTCCTACTCTTCTTCTTCGCTATCTATCTTAATTAGTAGGGGTTCGATAAACCCCTGCCCTAGAAGGCTATCTTTAGGGTCTAGGCTTAATAGATCCGAATAGAAGACATCGTAGATCCGGAACGATCTTAGTAGCTAGAGCTAATAGGTTACTAGTAACATCTTTTCTACTATTGTAAACGGACCTATGTAACAGGGGTTAAGCATAGCGTTGCCTTTTAGCCTTAAGTTCCGCGTATTAAGCTATACCTTTTAGCCTTCTTTAAATTCTATTAGTAACTGCTTTCTATTAGCTCGAGTTACTATCTTCGCTTAAGCTAACTCTATCGCCTCTTTCGCTATTTAGACCGCTTCTTCTATCTAAGCTTTAAGTACGTCTACCGCAGCAGCGGCGACTCTCTTTAACGAAGTAGTAGTAGAAGGTTCTAAAGGGCTGGGTCCGTCTAGCGGTTAGAAGCTTATCCTTAGAAGATAGCTGTAAGTTATCTCGAATAGCGCTAGCGAGGTAGCTTCGGACAGTGCCGAGTTAGCGCAGAACTCGGCTATCGGCAATACCTTAGTCTAGTCTTCTTAATAATAGCTGTAGAAGATTCGCAGATATTTTTCTATCTTACAGTTAGCTACTTCCGACTGACTGTCCGTCTAAGGGTAAGCAGCTATGCTGAGCTTTCTACAGATTCTAAGAACTTAGTTAATAGCCTTCTATACGTCGGCAGTGAATTAAGGACCCCTATCTATAGTAATAGTGTCTAGCAGGCTATAAGACTTCTATATTGTAAGGGCTTAAGAATCTTAGTTTAGAAACTTAAGGCTAGGTATCTATATAAAGGAACTAATAGGCAGTTCCTTCGTCGTCTGCTGCTGTACAATTTGTACCTACAAAGCCAAGCCAGCAATTTCCCTCTATGCAGGGATGCAAGGTTTACACTCTGTACAGATAATCGGGAGTTTCCCTCTAAATAGTAATGTAGATTTTTCCCTCTGTTTAGAAGGGCAGCAATTCCCCTCTATATAGGGCTATAGGATTCTCCCTCTGTACAGGAGTAGGGTCGTATTAGTAACTCCGTACAGAGGGTAGGGTCGTGCTAGCGCTGCTAAGTCGCAGTCCTTAGAGCGATAGCTGGCTTAGGTCTAGGACCTAGGCTGGGCGGCGCCCCCTAACAATACTCCCCTCCCTTTTTATAGTGCTTCTTTCGTACGACAGCGTGTCGTACACCCTTAGCTCCTAGTGTCCCTCTAGTAGGTCGCGATTTCCCGTCTCTGTCCGGTCGTCTATAGGGCCGTCGCTCGTCTGGCCACTAGGTCGTAGTTGCCTTCTTTGCCCTCTTCTATACAGTTGTAGCAGCTACTCTAGTTGCTATTGCCTTGTATAGTAGGCAGCCACCCCCCAAATATTAAGCCTCCCCCTGTCTCTTTCCCTTCCCTCCTTCTCTTCTATTCCCCTGCCTGCTACTACTACTGCCTACTGTCTACTGTCTAACGTCCACTACTAACGTCTACTATCTAACGTTCAACTACTACCAACCTAGCTACTACTACTAGCTACTACTACTAGCTACTACTACTATGCTACGCACTCCGTCCGCCCGTTCTCGCCGTAGCTCCCTTATAGTTGCCGGCTCTTCCTCCCTTGTAGTTGCTAGCTCTTCCTCCCTTGTAGTTGCTGGCCCTTCCTCCTACTGTCCGGCTAGCGTCCCCCCCTACTTCTACCTCTAGCTGTAGAACGCCTAACTTAACTAGCAACTCCGCTTCCAGTTTGTACAGGTCTCTGTCTCCTGTACAGTCTAAGCTAACGTCCTAGATACTACACTAATAAGCAGCGGGATGCTGCTAAGCTGCCCTTCTACGCCTTCTAGTGTAACCCTATCTAGGTTACGCCTTAGCAGGTTGCTACGGCCTGCCCCTCGTATGTAAACGCTATACTTATAGCTACCTGCGGCCAGCTCTACGCTACCTATACCAACTCCCTCTAGGGCTTATTCGGCCTGTACTGCCTCCCTAGCTTCTAGGCTAGGGTCTGCGCCTTATGTAAGTAGAAGGATAGCTCCCTCTACTGCCTCTACCGCTGTCTAGAGGAGGCACGTAGGGGTAGGGAGGTGCCTCTGCTCCCTAGTGCTGGCCTAGGTAGGGGTCCTGCCGGCCGGGAGGTAATTAAGATCTCTAATAGGGAGTCGACTGCTCTAGTTCCAGGGGGTGGCAGCTAGTAAGCTATCCCTAAGGTAGTGTATAAGGGTTTCTAGACAGTGTTGCTCTTATTTCCTTCTTATTTCTACTCTTATTCCTACCTGTCTCCTAGCCGTTCCCTTCCTCCTGCCCCTCTTCTGTACAGTATAGTGTCGGTGGGACCTGGTAGGGTCCTACGTCTTAATTCTCGATCCTTTAACAACCTAAGTTGCTAGCGGCTGCCCTGTACCTAGGGTAGATTGTGCCCCTTTTCGCTATACATTGCAGTGTTACTGTAACCGGGCAGGGGGGTGATTCTCCTCCTACCTGTCTAGCGCAGTTGTGTCCTAGAGAGCCTCGTACGGTTCGTATACAGGCTCTGCCTACCCTCTCTATTTAACTAGGTATTCTACCCTCTTCTGCTTCCTTAGGCTCTTAAGGATTTCTTCTACCTCGTACTCTTCCTAGCCTTTAGTAATAATTGCTAGTAGGCGCGCGTCGTCCGTCGTCTAGTGCAGCAGGGGGTCTGTATTTGCTAGCTGTACGAGGTCTATATAGAAGACTAGGTAGATCCCTAGGGGAGTGTTAAGTCGTACAGTGTATGTCCCTACTGGTCGGACTACTGTAAACTTCTGGTTCTTCTAATCTAGTTTCTTGCTTAGCCGGTCTGTATAGATGTTGCGCTAGTTTAACTAGACCTTATCTCCTACCTCGTACCTTAGTACAGCCTGCCGTCCCTTATTAGCCTACTCTTCCGTATTCTGTTAAGCTATAGCTAGACTTGCTTTCGCCTATTAATAGGCGTTCGTAATTGTCCGTACGATAGCTTCTCCCTGCTAAATTGGGGATCGTACAGGGCGTAAGGTAGCGCCGCTTAGGGTTAGTAGGAGCAGAGAGTAGTCGTATCTGTAGGTTATAAAGAAGGGGGACAATCCGGTAGCGTTAGCCGTACAGCTGTTAATAGCCAGCTCCGCTATAGGGAGGAGGCGGTTCCAATTTGTCTGGTCGTAGTCGACGTACGCTCGGAGGTACGCTTCCAACGTCGAATTGACTCTCTCCGTTGCGCCGTCTGTCTGCAGGTGCTATACAAGTAATAGGCGACGTTCTACATTTAATAATTGACATACCCTTGCCTAGAGCTAACTCGTAAACTGTATACCCTAGTCCAATACAATTGACCTAGGGAACCTATACTTACTGAACATCGTCTGTATAAATGCCTAAGCAGTGTCTTTAGCTACAAAAGAGTCTATTCCTTCTAATATTACCCCCTTTATTAGCTTGTCCGTAACTACTATAATTTTCTGCCGTCCGTCGATCTTAGGGAGGTCCGTAATAAAGTCTACTGCTAGGTCTTGCTAGGGCCGGTCCGGTATTAGTAGGGGTTTTAGCAGCCTATGCTTTAGTTTATGCTAGGGCTTTGTCCTTCTATATACATCGCAGTTCTGTACAAACCTACAGATGTCCTTTGCTATCGCCGGCTAGTAGTAGTCCCTAGCGACGATGCTGTACGTCTCCTCGCACCCTAGGTGCCTAGTTGCTATAGAATTATACGCCTGTTGTATTAAGCTCGTACGGAGCTTCTCGTCTGCTGGGACCTAAATCCGATTCCTGAACTTTAGGTTGTTCTCCTCGTCTACTATGCACTCTGCTGCTAACACCTTAAGGTGAAGCTCTGCTAGGAGCTTCCGCCGTCCCTCTTAGATCGCTGTACGGGCACCTCTATAGACTTTGTCCTTTTCTACTGCCTCTTCCTACGTCTGTAGCTAGGGTTTCTATATATGTGTCGCTGCTAGGCGGATAGTCTCCTTGCCTGGTTCCTCCTTAAACATCTGGAATGTCTGTAATTTCAGCTAGTTATTATCGTATATCGTTGGCATGTCTAGGTCTCGTCTAGATAGCGCGTTAGCCCTACTGTTGTCCTTTCCCTTGCGATACTAAAGTCTTATATTAAAGCGGCTTAGGTACATCGCTTATTGTACGTACCTCTTAGACAGCTTCCGGGGTTGCATAAAGTACTTAAGGTTCTTGTAGTCGGTTAGGGTAAGGAACTTAGGAACCGAGCGGAGTTCGCTATCCTATGCCTCGCAACACTGTACGACTGCTAGCAATTCCTTGTCGTAGATAGGATAGTTGCATTTAGCTAGGGAGTTCTTCTTAGAGAAGTACGCGTATAGGTGCAGGAGTCCGTCCGAGCCTACCTGTAACAGGATACCTCCTATGTAATACCCTAAAGAGTCGGTTTCCAGTATTGTCGTACGTTCTGGGTTAAAGGCGGCAAGCGTTAGTCCTATAGTAAAGAGCTCCTTTAGCCTGTTAAAGCTCCTATTGCACTTATCCGTCTACTTAAACTGCTTGTCCTTGTGTGTTAGCTCGACTGAGGGGCGTACGGACTCCGAGTAGTTCTATATAAACTAGTAGTAGAAGTTAGCCAACCTAAGAAATTCCTGTACGCCCTTAACACTTGTAGGCGGCTTCTATTGCTTAATAGCATTAATCTTTTTCCTGTCTATACTAATGCCTTTCCCTGCCTCGATAATAAACCCTAAGTATTTCGTACGAGGTACACCGAATTTACATTTGTCGATGTCGAGGTACAATCCAGCCTGTTGCAGTCGATCTAGTACCTTCTTAACGTCCTGTATATAGTCTGCATAGGTGCCGTCTGTAAAAACCAGTATGTCGTCGAGGTACCCCGAACAGATGTCGTCTGATAACCCTTACAGGGACCTGTTAATGTATCTCTAGAAGGTCGCTAGTGCGTTAGCAAGGCTGAAGGGGGTAACAAGCTACTTAAAAAGACTATATCTCGTACAGAAGGCAGTTATCAATTTACAGCCTTCCTTAATCCGTATTTTGTAGAAGGCCGAGACTACGTTAAGCTTAGTAAACTACTTTGCCTTGCTGATCCGTCCGAGAGTCTCCTTAATAAGGGGTAGGGGGTACTAGTCCTTCTTAGTAATTGTATTAATGCCTCTGTAGTCTACGCAGAAACGCAAGCCTGCCTTGCCTTCTTTATAGACAAACAGCACTAGGGCTCCTGCAGACGAGGTACTTGCGCGAATGAAACCTTTAGCAAGTAGGTCGTCCAGTGTCTTGCGCAGTACTAGGAGTTCTCTAGAGGACATGCTATACAGCGGACTGTACAGTACTTTAGGCAGACTCCTATCCGGACAGGGCTCTAGCTAAATGTCGTAGTTAAATCCTTCCCCTTCGTATAGTAGCAGTTTCGAGGCTGACTTTGGCTTAAAGAGGTCTAGGTACTCTGTGTATTCTGCTAGGAGCTTCGTACAGGAGTCCGTTGTTTTCTCAGGCGCTAATGCCTTCTTAATGTCTGTAGTCGCAGTGTTAATTTCGGCCTTAGCATTGCCGCCCTGCAGAACTTGTTGCAGCAGCAGAAAGGGGTAGGACTAAGTAATAAGGTGGACCCTCGGAATTTTGGCTCGGCCCTTCCGGACCGAGCCGGGCCTTAGCACACTACCCCTAAAGCTCTTACTTACTACTATATAGCTTCCTTTCCCTCCTTAGTTCGAGAAATAGTTATTAAAAAGACTGTATTAAATCGCATCTGCGCGCCTAGATTATTATATGTCGAACTTACTTACTACACCAACTCCGCGCTGCGCGAAAGGGACCGTTAAACAATCCGGACACCCGAATAACGCACGCGCACCAACACACTAATCCAACAGCCCCCAGCACCGTAAGACAGCTATAGAGAGCTTCTTAACAGTAGAGAGCGGCGTTATAGGCCGAAGCAGAAGCAGAAGAGAAAAGACTAACAGAGCAAGTAGGCGCTTCAGCGTTATTAATAATAAGTTCAATATTAGAGGTTTTACAGCAGAAGAGACCGAGGAGATTAAGGAACGAATAACCAAATATAAGAAGATCTACGACTGCACACTCGAGGAACTTAAAGATTACGTAAACGAGATCGGAGTAGGGAAGGTCTACGACGGTATAGACTTTATTAAGACGCTGTTTTACAGAACCCTAGACGAGAAGAGGCAGTTAAGAGAGGAAAACGAAGCAGTAAGGGCTGAAAAGGAATCAGCAGAAACTATTATCGACGTGCTAGAAAACCAAGCGGCGAATCGACTAGTACAATTGAAGGCAATAAAGGCTTAGTTAGCTAAGATAGAGGCAGCGATGTCGTCGGCGCCGCCACTATATCGAGAAGAACAAGCAGAGACCGCCTTACCGGTGGCCTATAGTTAAGGCGGCACCTCGATAACGTTACTACCTAATCTACCGTCGTTTAGAGGCGGAGACCCTAAAGACTGGGAGGCATTTAAGAAGAAGATAAAGAACAAGATAGACTGCGACTATGCCGGAAGCAGTAAAAAGGACAGGCTAGCATACCTGGAATCGCGACTTAAGGATAAAGCTTTTTCGTTAGTAGCGGACCTAGAAGAGGTAACTGCTAAAGAAGCGATCAAAGCGCTAGACCAACGCTTCGGAGACCCCTTCCGAAAGAAGACAGACTGTAAGCAACTAGATAAGATCAACTAGCACCGGCCGACGTTTAAGGAATTTTACGGACTGTTACAAAAATATGCTATTAGAGCTAGAGTGTCGGAAGATAAGCAGCTCTACCTACTAAGGCAGAAGCTAAACCCTGAACTGGCCGCAGCTATAGCTTCGGTAGAAGACGAAGACCTTAAGAGCTTCGTACACTAGGCGAGAGTTACCGCCAGAAACCTAAGCACTTACGCGAAATTGCAAGAATCGAACTAGAAGCTGTCGATAACGCCGACAATACGACCCTCTGCATCTTTCCGGAGAGCACTGTAGCAGCTATCCTATTCGCTGCGTTCGTCGTTCGTCCCTACCTGCGACGCGTATAGAAAGCCTAGCTATATCGCTACGAGATGCCAAGCTACAGATAAGCAGAAGCAGGAGTATCGGGCTATAAAGCAGCAGCCGCCGAGAAAGACTATACGAGCTATCGAGCCGGCTCCAAACGGCGCAGACAGTGTAGACGGTAGAGTGCTACTAAGGATCTTGGGAAAAGACCAGCTAGAAGGATAGGCCCCCTATCCAGCAGGAACAATAGGGCACCGACACAAACTACGTCGCTAGAAGAAGGAAGTATTAACAGCTGCAGCAATCCGCTCTTAGCGGCGGTGGAAGTAAACGCGGAAACAGCTATTATCCTTCTAATTACTGTCTACCCCCTCGATAGCTTAAGCAGACTACTTTAGCTAAGAGCTTTTATCGACATAGGAGCCCTTATTAGAGCCGCGATCCACTATCGACTGGTTCAGAAACTGATAAGAGGATACAGTTATCCAGTAGAGCTAGCGTCGCTAACGCGAATTTCAGCATACAATAGACAAGACACAGAGAGTGTTACGCATTATGTGCGATTAAAGACTACCCTAGCTGGTCGCACTACGGAAGCGACGTTCCGAATTATAGATATCGGAAGGTTTGACATTATTATAGGACAGAAATAGATAAAGAACTAGAAAGCCGTTATCGACGTAGGTAAAGGCACGCTAGGGTTCAAAACCAAGCAGAGCGGAGTCGCTGCCGAATCGGTTACCGTCGTCGCCGCGAAATCGAACGCCGCGACTATTGAAGCGGTTCCGATAGATCAGCCCGACCCTCTAGACACGATCAGAATAATAAGCTCGGAAGCTTTAACGACCCTCGCGAGGTCGCCGGACAACGAGTTTACGCTATCTTAATAAAGGACATCGAAGATTACTGGAAGATAATAGCGGAAGAAGAAGTAGATCTGCTAAAGGTGTTGCCGAAAGAACTCTACAGCTACAGTAACATGTTCTTAAAAGCTAACTCTAACCTCTTGCTGCTCTACCGACCGGAATACGACAACAAGATCTAACTAAAAGAGGGAGCTACGCTGCCAAGAACCGAGCCCCTAAGACGATTATCGCTGGCCGAGCTGGACTAGATAGAAGTGTTTGTTCGAGAGAATCTGGCGAAGAAGTTTATTACGCCGAGCTTAGCCAAATATGCGTCGCCGATTCTTTTCTTAAGGAAACCCGGAGGTAGTCTCTAACTATACGTAGATTACCGAGGCCTTAACGAGGTCACCAAGAGAGACGTGTACCCGCTGCTGCTAATCGACAAGACTATACAACAAGTAGCTAAAGCTAAGTGGTTTAGCAAGCAGGACATTTGCTAAGCGTTCCACCGATTAAGGAACGAGGAAGGACAAACAGAAGACCTTACGACATTCGCTACGCGTATAGGCAACTTCAAGTAGCTGGTAATGCCTTTCGGACTTACTAACGCACCGGCGGTGTAGCAACGCTTTATAAACCACACCTTTATAGACATGCTAGAACAGTTCGTGTCTATCTACTTAGACGACATTCTTATCTACACTAATAGAACGAGAGAGCAACATACGGACTACATTAAGAGGGTGCTAAAGAGACTCTGCGAGGTCAGATTGAACGCAGACACAAAGAAGAGCGAGTTCTATTAGACCAAAGTCAAATATCTTGGTCTTATCGTTAGAAGAGAAGGAATTCGGATAGACTCCTTAAAAGTCGCCGCCGTTGCGTAATAGAAGCAACCGAAATCCGGAAACACTACGCAAATCAGAGCGTTTCTCAGATTCTGCAGCTACTATTAACAGTTTATTAAGGACTTTAGTAAGATAGCGAGACCTTTAAACAAGGCATTAAAGAAGGAGGCCGCCGGCCTATAGAATAAGAAGTGTACAGAAGCTTTCAACCGACTAAAGGAGGCAGTAGCCTCAGCGCTAGTGCTGGCACACTTCCGACCGGAAAAGACGATCTACGTAGAAACGGACGCCTCTAATACAGTAACGGGAGGAGTCCTTTCTTAATATGCTAACGACAGAGAGACCCTCTATCCAGTAGCCTTCTTTAGCAAGTCTATAACTAAGGCCGAACAGAACTACGCTATCTACGATAAAGAACTGTTAGCAATTATACAGGCGTTTAAGGAGTGGAAGCCGGAGCTTATAGCTAGAAAGAGCACGGTCTAGGTCCTTACAGACCACTAGTCGCTGACCTACTTTATAAAGACGCAGAAGCTCTTACGCCGCTAAGCTCAGTAGGCCGCCTACTTATCCGGATTCGATTTTAAGATTACCTATCGACCCGGAGCTCAAAATGGAAAGGCTAATGTGCTAATAAGAAGAGAAGGAAAGACCAGCTGCGCGAAGAGAGATCCGAACATGTTCCAGAAGGTGCTGACCGAGCGAATAGTAGACGCCAAGGTGTTGAAAGAGATAGGGGTCTGCGCAATGGAGCCGGCGACTAAGGAAGAGACTCTCTACGAAAAAGTGGAGCGGCTTAACCAGCAACAGAAGCTCGGCAAAACCGGTTTAGGGAAGCTAATAGTTCTGGAAGAACTAATTACTAAGGTTATCTAGCTAGCCTATAGTTCTACGGACGTCGGCTACGCAGGCTCGAAGAAGACGATAGAAGCAGTAAGGACAATCTACTAGTTTCTGCAAATCTTCGAACGGATCCACCGGTTTATTGCTAATTGTTACGTGTACCGAGTCGCGAAGCCCCGTTACGGCCTTCCAGCCGGTCTGCTAAAGCCACTTCCAATCCCCGAGAAACCGTAGCAGCACATTACGATAGATTTCGTAACCGACCTGCCGGATTCCGATAGATATAATGCTACGCTTAACGTAGTGGATCGACTAAGCAAGAAGCGCTATTTCATCCCCTACCGAGCTAAGGATAAAGGAACTACAGCAGAAGAAACGGCGAGAATGCTAATCTAGCATGTATAGAAGCACTATAGCCTGCCAGACACTATTACTACAGATAGGGGTCCTCAATTTACCGCTAATGTATAGAAAGCTATCAACTAAGCTCTCGGAATTCGTAGAAAGCTCAGCACAGCCGCTTACCCTTAAACTGACAGTTAGTCTAAAGTGGCTAACCGAGAGATAGAAAAATATCTACGAATCTTCTGTAGTTATTATTAAGCAGAATAGGTTAAGGTGTTGCCGATGGCCAAATTCTGCGCTAATTCAGCACGATTAGAAGCCACCTCGCTGGCACCGTTCGAGATAACCGACATTTATCTTCCTAGAATAAGCTTCCAACTACTAAACGAACCCAGCTCTTTAGAACCTTCTACATCTACTGCTACTACCTTGTCGAAGAGAGTCGCTGCGGCCGCGGCAGAAGCGCTTAGATCTCAGATAGAAAAAGCAATCCGCGTAGCAAAGGAGGCGATAGAATCGACTTCGAAGAAAATAGTAACTCGAGCTAATAGAAAGAGGTTACTAATAGAATTTGAAGAAGGCCAAAAGGTATAGCTCAACACGCGGAACCTAAGGCTAAGAGGCAACGCCAAGCTTAACCCCCGCTACGTAGGTCCATTCAAGATAGTAGAAAAGAGGTCGCTAGTAACTTATCGGCTCTAACTACTAAAATCGTTCCGAATCTACGATGTCTTCTATTTGGACCTGCTAAGTTTGGACCCTAAAGACGGCCTTCTGGAACAGGGGTTCGCCGAACCCCTACTAATCGAGATAGACAGTAAAGAAGAAGAATAGGAGGTAGAAGATATAATAGATATAAGAAAGCTAAGAGGATCTATCGAAGCGAGGATCTTATAAAAAGGATAGCTAGAAGACTATAAATGGTATCCGGCCGAGAGCCTCCAGAATTGGGCAGGGCTGCTAAGAGAGTTTTATGTCCGGAACCCGAGGAAGCCGAAGCCTAAGTAGCTCCGAAGTTAACTATTCCAGAAGAAGAAGAAAAGCCGCGTCCGCTCTATTAGCGCAGAAGCCGATAAAGACGATCGTAGCAGTCGCTTTGCTAGAGTCTTCGACGCGGCCACTACCTACCGCCGCTCCGGCAGGAAGCTCGCCGACGCTGTAAAGCGGCGTTAGCGCCGCCGGCCCTACAGTAGGTAAGGTCTTTGGTAGAGGAAGGAAAAGATAAAGAAACGGCGCTGCGGACGGATCTATATAGACCTCCGCAGCAGCGCACAGACTGGTTACGCTGCAGCTTAGGTGACCGCCGGATCCAATCAGATAGCTCTTCCGATTAGATAGACGCGAGGTAAAGACGTTAGATAGCGACGATGTAATAAAAAAAAGAAGAGAGACAGATAGATAAGTAAGCGGTCGAGGTCGACCGCTAGTAAGGAAGGGGGATAGTGTTGCAGCAGCAGAAAGGGGTAGGACTAAGTAATAGGGTAGATCCTCGGAATTTCGGCTCGGCCCTTCCAGACCGAGCCGGGCCTTGGCACACTACCCCTAAAGCTCTTACTTACTACTACATAGATTCCTTTCCCTCCTTAGTTCGAGATAGAGTTATTAAAAAGGCTGTATTGAATCGCACCTGCGCGCCCGGATCAGAACTCTCCCTTAATCTCGGAGCCTCTGCTTCGTTACTGCCAGGTACAGCCGTCCTTGTCTAACGTCTAGCTTGCCCTGCTAGCGCTCTATCTATAGCTTCCCTAATATTAGGTTATACCCTAACTTGTCCTGTACAACGTAGAGGTATAAGTCCTGCTCGTAGTGTCCATACAGCTCTATCGTTACTTTTACTATGTAGGTAATGTCCGGTCCTCGCCTGGTAATGCCCAGTATACGTACAGGTACGGTAGGGGTCGGCTTAATGTAGTGTCTCTGTATAAAGTCTTCGCTAATTACTCTGCATACTAAACATTCTATATTAATTAGTGTCTGCGCCGTAGCGGTCCCGTTTAGTATAGGTCGTACGATAAACAGCGTAGTCGTTATATAATTGCTCTTAAAAGATAGCTAAGTAGTGCTTTAACTTGGCAATCTATCTTGTATACGCCTCTAGCAGAGCCTTCGCTTAGAGGCTACTCTTTTCCCGACTCGTTGTCGTCCGAGGGGGACTCTTAATTCTCTTGTTAGGGCACCTTAGTTGCTACCCTTGCAGTAGTCGTGTAAGGGGCTTAAGAATCTTGATTCCGAAACTTAAGGTTGGGTATCTATATAAAGGAACTGATAGGCAGTTCCTTCGTCGTCTGCTGCCGTACGGTTTGTACCTATAAAGCTAAGCTAGCAATTTCCCCCTTTATGCAGGGGTGCCAGGTTTACCCTCTGTATAGAGGGTCGGGAGTTACCTCCTCCGTACAGTAGTGCATAGTTTACCTCCCCTATTTAGAGGGGCGGTAGCTCCCCTTTGCGCAGGACCGTAGTGTTCTCCCTCCGTACAGGAGTAGGGTCCTGTCAGTGGTTCCGTACAGAGGGTAGGGTCGTGCTAGCGCCGCTAAGTCGCAGTCCTTAGGGCGACGTTCGGCCTAGGTCGGGTTTAGGGCCTGGGCCGGACGGCGCGCCCCTAACAATACCCCCCCCCCTTCCCTTCTCGTAGTGTTTCTTCCGTACGGCGTCGCGCCTAAATTAACCAGCTCCTGTTGTTTCTTTGGCGGGTTGCGGCTTCCTATTCTGTCCAGTCGTCTAAGTCGTCGCCCCTCGCTACTTCCCTTAGGTCGTAGTTGCCTCTTGCTATTTTACCTGTTTGTAGCAGCTGCCTTGTTTGCTATTTCCCTTATAGCAGGCAGTTAGCTCTAGCCTTCTCCCTTCTTTTCCTTCCCTTACACCGTCTACTGTCTACTGTCTATCTACTACCGTCTACTATCTACTATCTACTATTACTACTACTACTAGCTACTAACTACTAACTACTACTATCTACTATGTCGTCCGCCCTGTCCGATAGCTCCCTTATAGTTGCTGGCCCCGCCTCCTCCCCTCGTCTAGCTAGGGTCCTACCCTACTTCGTCCTCTAGGAGTAGGACTGTTAACTTAACTAGCAGCTACTCTTCCGGTTTATACAGAATCCTGTCTTCTGTACAGTCTGGGCTAACGTCTTAGGTGCTATACCTGCAAGCAGCAGGATGCAGCCGGGCTCCCCTTCTACGCCTTCTAGTGTAACTCTGTCTAGGTTACACCTAAGCAGGTAGGCACGGCCTGGCTGTCGTACGTTAATGCCCTCCTTATCGCTACCTGGGGCTAGCTCTGTGCCCCCTGCCCTAACTCCCCCTAGCCTACACTTGGCCTATACCGCCTCCTAGGCTTCTGGGCTAGGGTGTATGCCTTGTGTAAGTAGAAGGATAGCTCCTTCTACTGCCCCTTCCGCCGTCCAGGAGAGGCACGTAGGGGTAGGGGGGTGCCTCCGCTTCCTAGGGCTAGTTCTAGTAGGGGCGGGGGCCCGGCCGGGCCTAAGGTAGTGGAGGTTACAGATAATGAGTAGGTAGTTCTGGTTACCCCCCCCTCCAGGTAGCGTAAGGAATTTCGGACGGTTTTCTTTTAACTCCTTCTATTTCCACTTCCCCTCCTATTCGTCCCTTAGCTGTTCCTTTCTTCTAGCCTTTATTTTGTACAGTGTCGTACGATGTCGTGTTAGCAGGCCCCGTAGTGTCCTACGTCGTAATGCTCGATCCTTTAACAACCCTAGTCTGCCTGCGGCTACCCTATCCTTAGGGCGGATTATGCCTCCTTCCGTCGTACAGTGCAGTGTTACTGTAACTGGGCAGGGGGATGATTCTCCTCCTACCTGTCCAGTGCAGTTGTGTCTTGTAGAGCCTCGTACGGTTCCTACGTAGGCTCTGCCTATCCTCTCTATTTTACTAAGTACTCTGTCTTTCCTCGCTTCCTTCGACTCTTAAGGATCCCCTCTACTTTATACTCTTCCTAGCCCTCGGTTATAATTGCGGGTAGGCGCGCGTCGTTAGTCGTCTGGTGCGGCAGGGGGTCTGTGTTCGCTGGTCGTACGAGGTCTATATAAAAGACTAGGTAAATCCCTAGGGGGGTGTTTAGTTGTACAGTATATGTCCCTACTAGCCGGATTACTGTAAACTTCCTGTTCCTCCAATCTAGCTTCTTGCTCGGCCGGTCCGTACAGATGTTCTGCTAGTTTAGCCAGACCTAATCCCCTGCCTTGTACCTTAGTGCAGCCTGTCGTCCCTTATTGGCCTGCTCTTCTGCATTCTGCTAGGCTATAGCTAGGCTCGCCTTTGCCTATTAGTAGGCGTTCGTAATCGTCTGTACGATGGCCTCTCCTTGCTAGATTGGGGATCGTACAGGGCGCGGAGTGTTACTACTTGGGGTTGGTAGGAGCAGGGAGTAGTCGTATCTATAGGTCGTAAAGAAGGGGGACAGTCCTATAGCATCGGCCGTACAGCTATTAATAGCCAGCTCTGCTATAGAGAGGAGTCGGTTCTAGTTCGTCTAGTTATAGTCTACGTACGCTCGGAGGTACGCTTCCAAAGTTGAATTGACCCTCTCCGTCGCCCCGTCTGTTTGTAGGTGCTATGCAGTTAACATACGACGTTCTACCTTTAGCAACTGGCAGATCCTTGCCTAGAGCTAGCTCGTAAACTGTGTCCCCCAGTCTGATACGATTGACCTAGGGAAACCGTGCTTGCTAAACGTCGTCCGTATAAAGGCCTAGGCGGTGTCCTTAGCTGTAATAGAGTCCATTCCCGCTAGTATTACCCCCTTCGTTAACTTGTCTGTAACTACTATAATGTTTCGCCGTCTATCGCTCTTAGGGAGGTCTGTAATAAAGTCTACTGTTAGATCTTGCCAGGGCCGGTCCGGTATCGGCAGGGGCTTTAGCAGCCTATGCTTTAGCTCGCGCTAGGGCTTCGTTCGTCCGCATACATCGCAGTTCCGTACGAACCTGCGAATGTCCTTTGCTATCGCCGGCTAGTAGTAGTCCCAGGCGATAATGCTGTACGTCTCCTCGCGCCCTAGGTGCCCGGTAGCTATAGAGTTATACGCCTGTTGTATTAAGCTTATACGGAGCTTCTCGTCCGCTAGGACCTATATCCGATTCCTAAACCTTAGGTTGTTCTCCTCGTCTACTAAACACTCGGCTGTCGACACCTTAAGATAGAGTTCGGCTGGGAGCTTCCGTTGCCCTCCCTAGATCGCCGTACAGGCCCCTCGGTATACCTCGTCCTTTTCTACTGCCTCTTCCAATACTTATAGTTGGGGTTCCTATAGGTATCTCGCTGCTAGGCGGATAGTCTCCCTGTCCGGCTCCCCCTTAAACATCTGGAATGTTCGTAACTTCAGCCGGTCGTCTTCGTACGTCGTTAGCATGTCCTGGTCCCGTCTAGACAGTGCATCGGCACTGCTGTTATCCTTACCCTTGCAGTACTAGAGTCTTATGTTAAACCGGCTTAGGTACATTGCCTATCGTACGTGCCTCTCGGACAGCTTCCGGGGTTAAGTAAAGTATTCCAGGTTCTTATAGTCCGTTAGGGCGAGGAACTTAGGCACCGAGCGGAGTTCTCTATCCTAGGCTTCGCAATACCGTACGACTGCTAGCAACTCTTTGTCGTAGACAGGGTAGTTGCACTTAGCTAGGGAGTTCTTCTTAGAGAAATACGCGCATAGGTGTAGGAGTCTGTCCGAGCCTACCTATAACAGGATACCCCTAATGCAGTACCCTGAGGAGTTAGTTTCCAGTATTGTCGTACGCTCCAGGTCGAAGGCGGCGAGCGTTGGTCCTGTAGTAAAGAGCTCCTTTAGCTTGTCGAAGCTCCTATTACATTCGTCCGTCTATTTGAACTGCTTGTCTTTGTGCATTAGTTCAACTAGGGGGCGTACGATCTCTAAGTAGCTCTGTATAAGCTGGCGGTAGAAGTTGGCAAACCCAAGAAATTCCTGTACGCCCTTAACGTTCGTAGGTGGCTTCTATTGCTTAATAGCATCAATCTTCTTCCTGTTATACTAATGCCTTTCCCTGCCTCGATAATAAAACCTAGGTATTTCGTACGTTGGACGCCGAATTCGCATTTGTCGATGTCGAGGTACAAGCCTGCCTGCTGCAGTTGGTCTAGCACCTTCTTGACATCTCGTACGTAATCTGCGTAGGTACTGTCTGTAAAAACCAGGGTATCGTCGAGGTATACCGAGCAGATGTCGTCTAGTAACCCTTATAGGGACTTGTTAATGTACCTTTAGAAGGTTGCTAGTGCATTGGCAAGGCCGAAGGGGGTAACAAGCTACTTAAAAAGGCCGTATCTCGTACGGAAGGCCGTTATCCATTTACAGCCTTCCTTAATCCGTATCTTATAGAAGGCTAAGACTACGTCAAGCTTGGTAAACCACTTCGCCTTGCTAATCCGCCTAAGGGTCTCCTTAATAAGGGGTAGGGGGTACCGGTCCTTCTTAGTAATCGCGTTAATGCCCCTATAGTCTACGCAGAAACGCAATCCGGCCTTCCCCTCCTTGTAGACAAATAGCACTAGGGCTCCTGCGGACGACGTACTGGCCCGAATAAACCCTTTGGCAAGCAGGTCGTCCAGCGTCTTGCGTAGTACTAAGAGTTCTCTAGAGGACATTCCGTACAGCGGTCCGTATAGTACCTCCAGCGGGCCCCTATCTGGACGGGGTTCTAGCTAGATGTTATAATTAATCCCTTCCCCTTAGTGTAGCAGCAGCTTCGAGGCCGACTTTAGTTCAAAGAGGTCTAGGTACCTAACATACTCTCTTAGGAGCTTCGTATAGGGGTTTGTCGCCTCCTTAGGTGCTAATGCCTTCTTAATGTCTGCTGTTGCTGTGTTAATTTCGGCCTTAGTATTGCTACCTTGTAGGGACCTCCCCTGGTCCCGGATCCTCCGCTTCGTTACTGCCAGGTACAGCCGTCCTCGTCCGATATCTAGCTTGCCCTTCTAGCGCTCTATCTAAGGCTTTCCTAGTATTAGGTTATACCCTAACTTGTCCTGTATAACATAGAGGTATAAGTCTCGCTCGTAGTGTCCCTGTACCTCTATTGTTACTTTCACTATATAGGTAATGTCCGGTCCTCGCCCGGTAATGCCCAGCATACGTACAGGTACCGTAGGGGTCGTCTTAATCCGATGTCTCTGTACGAAGTCCTCGCTGATCACTCTATACACCAAACATCCAATGTTAATTAATGTCCGCGCTGTTGCGGACCTGTTCAACGTCGGCCGTACGATAAACGGCGTCGTCGTTATGTAATTGCTCTTAAAAGATAGCCAAGTAACGCTTTGATTTAGCAGTCTATCTCGCGCCCGCCTCTGGCAGAGTCTTCGCTTAGAGGCTACTCTTTTCCCTACTCGTCGTCGTCCGAGTAGGACACCTGATCTTCTTGTTAAGGCGCTGCAGTTGCTACCCTTGCGGTAGTCGGCCGTCCCCTAGGTCTCTCTGCTAGTAGAAGCCCGCAATTCCGTATAGTGTAGCCTATCTTGCTATACCGGTAGCAGCTCCCTTCTGCTCGCCTCTTGTTAAGGGTAGCTGTATCTACCTATTGCGCCTTTTTAGTAGCGGCCCTTAGCCGTACAGTAGCTGCTGCTGCTACCCTCGTCGTCGTCGGTTCCTAGTCTATAGCGTCTATCTGTCGCTAGGGGGGTTGTCTTATCTCCTAAGCACGGCCTGTCCGTCCTAGCCTGCGTTACTAGTTGTCGACTATCCTAAGAAGGTCGCAGAATTTCTCGTACGTAGCTGGCTACATTACACCTACTAGCCCCGTTATAATCTCCTTAGAGAGGCCTACCTCTAAAGAGATAATATTTATCCTGTCCTCCTATTAAAGACCCCCTGCTTCTGCCAAAGTCTAGTCAAATTCCGCGAGGAATTCTCGTACAGTCTTGCGTCCTTGTTTTATTGTATTAACCTGTAGGAGTGCTCGGCTCTCGCAGTCCGGGTCCTTATAGCTTTTGTCCAGAGCTGCCTAGAGCATCGTCGTCGTAGCTATCGCTAGGTTGGCAATAGCCGTCTCGTAGTACGGCAGAATTCGTGCTGCCGCCCTGCCCTTTAACCTCCTAAAGAGGTAGACTACCTTGTCTAGCTCGGTCGGGTATGCTCCTAAGTCTACTAGGAGCTTAGAGCGCATCTGAGCCGCCTAGGAGGGGTACTCGGCCGGAGCCTTACTATCGTACGTAGAGACGTTAGGGAGTTTGCTCTTAGGGGTCGGGGTATAGGTTATAGTGTTCGTCGTCGTCGTAGGGGTCGGATCGCGATCGGACGCCCTAAGCTATTGTAGCTCCTGTTCTTGTTAGGAAATTATCGCAGCCTAGTGGCTTACTTGTTGTTCGAGCTGCCTCTTGCTTTCTAGCAGCTCCTCGTATACGCAGTGCATATGTCCCTCTATAGCCGTAGGTTCTATAGGGATGTCGCTGTCTATCTTTGTTCTATTACCGCAGTTACCGACAGTGAGATTAGTTCCTAATATAAGGGGCTTAAGAATCTTAATTCCGAAACTTAAGGTTAGATATCTATATAAAGGAACTGATAGGCAGTTCCTTCGTCGTCTGCTGCCGTACGGTTTGTACCTACGAAGCCAAGCCAGCAATTTCCCCCTTTGTGCAGGGGTGCTAGGTTCACCCTCCGTATAGAGGGTCGGGAGTTACCTCCTCTGTACGGTAGTGCATAGTTCACTCCCCCTATTTAGAGGGGCGGTAGCTCCCCTTTGCACAGGACCGTAGTGTTCTCCCTCTATATAGGAGTGGGGTCCTGTCGGTAGTTCCGTACGGAGGGTGGGGTCGTGCTGGCGCCGCTAAGTCGCAGTCCTTAGGGCGACGTTCAGCCTAGGTCGGGTTCAGGGCCTGGGCCGGACGGCGCGCCCCTAACAAGTCGGCTGTCCCCTAGGTCTCTCTGCTAGCAAAAGCCTGCAATTCTGTACAATATAGCCTATCTTGCTATACCTTTAGCAGCTCCCTTCTGCTTGTCTCTTATTAAGGGTAGCTATGTCTACCTACTGTGCCCTTTTGGCAGCGGCCCTTAGACGTATAGTAACGGCTGCCGCTACACTTGTCGTTGTTAGTTCCTAGTCTATAGTGTCCTGCTGCTACTAGAGGGGTTGTCGCATCTCGTAGGCGTGGCTTATCTGTCCGAGCCTGCGCTGTTAGTCGTCGACTATCCTAAGGAGATTACAGAACTCCTCGTATGTAGCTAGTCGCATTATGCCTACTAGTCCTGTTAAAATCTCCTTAGAGAGACCTACCTCTAAGGTAGTAATTTTTACTCTGTCCTCCTATTAGAGTCCTCCTGCCTCTGCTAGGGTCTAGTCGTATTCTGCGAGGAACTCTTGTACAGTCTTACGTCCTTGCTTTATCGTATTAACCTATAGGAGTGCTCGGCTTTCGCAGTCTGGGTTCTTATAGCTCCTGTTAAGAGCTGCCTAGAGTATTATTATAGTTGTAAGAGCTTAAGAATCTCAGTTTAGAAACTTAAGGTTAGGTATCTATATAAAGGAACTAATAGGCAGTTCCTTCGTCGTCTACTGCTGTACAATTTGTACCTACAAAGCCAAGCTAGCAATTTCCCTCTGTATAGGGGTGCAAGGTTTACACTCTGTACAGAGGATCGGGAGTTTCCCTCTGTCTAGTAGTATAGAGTTCTCCCTCTGTTTAGAGGGGCAGCAGTTCCTCTCTGTATAGGGCTATAGGATTCTTCCTCTGTATAGAAGTAGGGTCGTGCTAGTAACTCCGTACAGAGGGTAGGGTCGTGCTGGCGCTGCTAAGTCGCAGTCCTTAGGGCGACGGCTAGCTTAGGTCTAGGACCTAGGCTAGGCGGCGCCCCCTAACAATACCCCCCTCCCTTCTTATAGTGCTTCTTTCGTACGACAGCGTATCGTACACCCTTAGCTTTTAGGGTTCTTCTAGCAGGTAGCGCTTTCCCGTCTTTGTCTAGGCGCTTGCTAGTCGGCAATGCCTACTAGATGCCCTCCCTCTACGCTGTTGCAGCCTTAGACCTGTCCCTCTGGATCCTGTAGCTAAGGCAGAGGAGGACCTGCAAGCAGGGAAGGCAGGTAGTGCTAGATCGCTTCTACCTAATCTTAACCCATTCCGTTTGCTACTTTAAGGATGCTAAGCCTAAAGCAGAGGAGGACCTGCGAGCAGTTACGAAGGTGTAGGAGGTGCTCGGTCCCGTCTAACTATTTACCTTCTACTCTGTAGCCCTAGTTATATACTCTGCTTCCTAGCTGTACAGTCTTGCGGCGGCGGGCCGTCTGGCTCTGTCCCTGTGCCCTAGTCGTCGTCCGGAGTCTAGCTCCTAGGTAGATGTTCCCGTCTCTGTCTGATCGTCTAGAGGGCTGTCGCTCGTCCGGGCACTAGGTCGTAGTTACCTCGTTTGCCCTCCCTTATACAGTTGTAGCGGCTGCCCTAGTTGCTATTACCTTATAGAGCAGGCAGCTACTACTCTGTATATTAACCCTTTCCCTCTTCTCTCTCTCTCTTCTTCTCTTTCTCTTCTATTCCCCTATCTGCTACCCGTCTGCCTAGCCGTCTACTACTACTACTATTACTACAACTACTACTACTACTACTACTACTACTACTACTACTACTAACTACAACTACTACTACTAACGCTACTATTCCGTCCGCCCAGTGCTGTCGTAGCTCTCTTGTAGTTGCCGGCCCGTCCTCCTATACCTCTGCCTCTAGCTATAGGATGTTTGGCTTAACTAGCAACTCCGCTTCCGGTTCGTATAGCCTTCCTCCTTCGTACAGTCCTAGCTAACGTCCTAGGCGCTATATTAATAAGCAGCAGGATGTTGCTAAGCTACCCTTCTATTCCTTCTAGTGTTAGGGCCTCTGCCGGCTGGAAGGTAATTAAGATTTTGGGTATAGAGTTGGCTGCCCTAGTCCTAGGGGGTAGTAGCGCTACCTTAAGGTAGTATATAAAAGTTTTCGGATAGTGTTGCTCTCGTTCCCCTTCTACTTCTACTCTTATTCCTACCTGTCTCCTAGCTGTTCTCTTCCTCCTGCCTCCTTCCGTACAGTGTAGTACAGTCTAGTGTCGGTAGGACCCTGTAGGGTTCTACGTCTTAATTCCCGATCCTTCGGCGACCTAAGTTGCCGGCGGCTGCCCTGTATCTAGGGTGGATCGTGCCCCTCTTCGCTGTACAGCGCAGTATTACTAAGACCGGGCAGGGGGATGGTTTTCCTCCTACCTGTCCAGCGCGGTTGTGTCCTATAGGGCCTTATACAGTTCCTACGTAGGCTCTGCCTACCCTCTCTATTTAACTAAGTACTCTGCCCTCTTCTTCTTCCTTCGGCTCTTAAGGATTTCTTCTACCTCGTACTCTTCCTGGCCTTTAGTAATAATCGCCGGTAGGCGCGCGTCGTCCGTCGTCTAGTGCAGCAGGGGGTCTGTGTTTGCTAGCTATATAAGGTCTATATAGAAGACTGGGTAAATCCCTAGGGGAGTGTTAAGTCGTATAGCGTATGTCCCTACTAGTCGGACTACCGTAAACTTCTGGTTTTTCCAGTCTAGTTCCTTGCTTAGCCGGTCTGTACGGATGTTGCGCTAGTTTAACTAAACCTTATCTCTTGCCTCGTACCTTGGTGCAGCCTGCTGTCCCTTGTTGGCCTGCTCTTCTGCATTCTGTTAAGCTATAGCTAGACTCGCTTTCGCCTATTAATAGGCGTTCGTAATCGTCCGTCTAATGGCTTCTCCCTACTAAATTAGGGATCGTACAGGGCGTAGGGTGTCTCTACTTAGGGTTAGTAGGAGCGGGGAGTAGTCGTATCTGTAGGCTATAAAGAAGGGGGATAGTCCTGTAGCATTAGCCGTACGGCTGTTAATAGCTAGCTCTGCTATAGGGAGGAGGCGATTCTAGTTTGTCTGGTCGTAGTCGACGTACGCTTAGAGGTATACTTCCAACGTCGAATTGACCTTCTCCGTCGCGCCGCCTGTCTGTAGGTGCTATGCAGTTAATAGGCAACGCTCTACGTTCAACAATTGACATACCCTTGCCTAGAGCTAACTCGTAAACTATGTGCCCCAGTCCGATACAATTGACCTAGGGAATCCATACTTGCTAAATGTCGTCTGTATAAATGCCTAGGCAGTGTCCTTAGCCGTAATAGAGTCTATTCCTTCTAATATTACTCCCTTCGTTAGCTTGTCCGTAACTACTATAATGTTCCGCCGTCCATCGCTCTTAGGGAGGTCTGTAATAAAGTCTACTGTTAGGTCTTGCTAGGGCCGGCACAGTATTATTAGGGGTTTTAGCAGCCTATACTTCAGTTTACACTAGGGCTTCGTCTGTCTGCAGACATTGCAGTTCTGTATAAACCTGCAGATATCCTTTGCTATCGCTAGCTAGTAGTAGTCCCTAGCGACGATGCTGTACGTCTCCTTACGCCCTAGGTGCCCGGTTGCTATAGAATTATGCACCCGTTGTATTAAGCTTATATAGAGCTTCTCGTCTGCTAGGACCCAAATCCGATTCCTGAACTTTAGGTTGTTCTCCTTGTCTACTAAGCACTCTGCTGCTAATACCTTAAGGGAAAGCTCTGCTAGGAGCTTCCGCTGTCCTCCTTAGATCGCTGTATAGGCCCCTTGATAGATGTTATCCTTCTCTACTGCCTCTTCCTATACCTGCAGTTAGGGTTCCTATATGTGTGTCGCTGCTAGGCAGATAGTCCCTTTACCTGGCTCTTCCTTAAACATCTAGAATATTCGTAATTTTAGCTAGTCGTCCTCGTATATCGTTGGCATGTCCTGGTCCTGTCTGGATAGCACATCGGCCCTGCTGTTGTCCTTACCCTTACGATACTGGAGTCTTATGTTAAAGCGGCTTAGGTACATCGCCTATCGTACGTGTCTCTTAGACAGCTTCTAGGGTTGCGTAAAGTACTCGAGGTTCTTGTAGTCGGTTAGGGCGAGAAACTCGGGAACTGAGCGGAGTTCTCTATCCTACGCTTCGCAACACTGTACGACTGCTAGCAATTCCTTGTTATAGATAGGGTAGTTGCACTTAGCTAGGGAGTTCTTCTTAGAGAAGTACGCGTATAGGTGCAGAGGTCTGTCCGAGCCTACCTATAATAGGATACCCCCTATATAGTACCCTAAGGAGTTAGTTTCCAGTATCGTCGTACGTTCCGGGTCGAAGGCAGCAAGCGTTAATCCTGTTGTAAAGAGCTCCTTTAGCCTGTTAAAGCTTCTATTACACTCGTCCGTCTACTGAAACTGCTTGTCCTTGTATGTTAGCTTAACTAGGGGGCGCACGATCTCCGAGTAGTTCTGTATAAACTGGCGGTAGAAGTTGGCAAACCCAAGAAATTCCTGTACGCCCTTAATGCTCGTAGGCGGCTTCTACTACCTAATAGCATTAATCTTCTTCCTATCTATGCTAATGCCTTTCTATGCCTCGATAATAAACTCTAGATATTTCGTACGCTGTACACCGAATTTACATTTGTCGATGTCGAGGTATGAGCCAGCCTGTTGCAGTCGATCTAATACCCTCTTAACGTCCCGTACGTAATCTGTATAGGTGCCGTCCGTAAAAACCAGTGTATCGTCAAGGTACCCCGAACAGATGTCGTCTAATAACCCTTACAGGGACCTGTTAATGTACCTCTAGAAGGTCGCCGGTGTGTTGGCAAGGCTAAAGGGGGTAACAAGCTACTTAAAAAGACTATATCTCGTACAGAAGGCAGTTATCTATTTACAGCCTTCCTTTATCTATATCTTGTAGAAAGCCGAGACTACGTTAAGCTTAGTAAACCACTTTGCCTTGCTGATCCGTCCGAGAGTCTCCTTAATAAGGGGTAGGGGGTACCGGTCCTTCTTGGTAATCGCGTTAATGCCTCTATAGTCTACGCAGAAACGCAAGCCGGCCTTGCCCTCCTTATAGACAAACAGCACTAGGGCTCCTGCAGACGAGGTACTTGCGTAAATAAAACCTTTGGCAAGTAGGTCGTCTAGTGTCTTGCGCAGTATTAGGAGTTCTCTAGAGGACATGCCGTACAGCGGACCGTACAGTACTTTAGGCAGACTCCTATCTAGGCGGGGCTCTAGCTAGATGTCGTAGTCAATTCCTTCTCCTCGGTATAGCAGCAGTTTCGAGGCCGACTTTGGCTCGAAGAGGTCTAGGTATCCTGCGTATTCTACTAGGACCTTCGTATAGGGGTCTGTTGCTTTCTTAGGCGCTAATGCCTTCTTAATGTCCGCAGTCGCAGTGTTGATCTCGGCCTTAGCATTGCTGCCCTATAGAACCCTCCCTTAGTCTCGGAGCCTCTGCTTCGTTACTGCTAGGTACAGCCGTTACTATCTAATATCTAGCTTGCCCTGCTAGCGCTCTATCTATCGCTTCCCTAATATTAGGTTATACTCCAACTTGTCCTGTACGACATAGAGGTATAAGTCATGCTCGTAATGTCCTTGTAGCTCTATTGTTACTTTCACTATGTAGGTAATGTCCAGTCCTCGCCCGGTAATGCCTAGCATGCGTACAGGCACAGTAGGGGTTGTCTTAATATAGTGTCTCTGTACGAAGTCTTCGCTGATTACTCCGTACACTAAACATCCTGTATCAATTAGTGTCTGCGCTGTAGCGGTCCTATTCAGCGTAGGTCGTACAATAAACGGCGTAGTCGTTATGTAGTTGCTCTTAAAAGATAGCTAAGTAGTGCTTTAATTTGGCAATCTATCTTGTATATGCCTCTAGCTAAGCCTTCGCCTAGAGGCTATTCTTTTCCCGACTCGTCGTTATCTAAGGAGGACTCTTGGTTCTCTGGTTAGGGCGCTGTAGTTGCTACCCTTACAGTGGTCGGCTGTCCCCTAGGTCTCTCTGCTAGCAAAAGCCCGCAATTCCGTACAGTATGTCCTATCTGGCTATACCAGTAGCAGCTCCCTTCTGCTCGTCGCTTGTCTAGGGTAGCTACGTCTACCTATAGCGCCCTCTTAGCGCTGGCCCCTAGCTGTACAGTAACGGCTGCTGCTACTCTTATCGTCGTTGTTAGTTCCTAGTCTATAGCGTTATGCTGCTAATAGAGGGGCTGTCGTATCTCGTAGGCGCAGCTTATCCGTCCGAGCCTATGCTGTTAGTTATCGATTATCCTAAGGAGATTACAGAACTCCTCGTACGTAGCTAGTCGCATTACGCCTACTAGTCCTGTTATAATCTCCTTAGAGAGGCCTACCTCTAAGGAGGTAATTTTTTATCCTGTCCTGCTATTAGAGTCCTCCTGCCTCTGCCAGGGTCTAGTCGTATTCCGCGAGGAACTCTCGTACGGTCTTGAGTCCTTGCTTTATCGTATTAACCTGTGGGAGTGTTCGGCTCTCGCAGTCTAGGTCTCTATAGCTCCTGTTAAGAGCTACCTAGAGCATCGTCGTCGTAGCTATTGCTAGGTTGGCAATAGCCGTCTTGTAGTACGGCAGAATTCGTGCTGCTGCCCTGCCCTTTAACCTCCTAAAGAGGTACACTACCTTGTCTAGCTTAGTTAGGTATACTCCTAAGTCGACTAGAAGCTTAGAGCGTGTCTAGGCAGCCTAGGAGGGGGGTACTTAGCCGGAGCCTTACTATCGTAGGTAGTAACGTTAGGGAGTTTGCTCTTAGGGGCTGAGGTGTAGGCCGTCGTGTTCGTCGTCGTCGTCGTCGTAGGGGTCGGATCGCAATCGGACGCCCTAAGCTGTCGTAGCTCCTGTTCCTGTTAGGAAATTATCGCAGCCTAGTAGCTTACTTGCTGTTCGAGCTGCCTCTTGTGTGCCAGCAGCTCCTCGTACGCGCAGTGCATTCGATCCTGCATAGCCGCAGGATCTATAGGGATGTCGCTGTCTATCTTCGTTGTATTACTGCAGTTACTAATAGTAAGATTAGTTCCTAATATAAGGGCTTAAGAACCTTGGTTTAGAAACTTAAGGTTAGGTATCTATATAAAGGAACTGATAGGCAGTTCCTTCGTCGTCTGCTGCTTTACAATTTGTACCTACGAAGCTAAGCTAGCAATTTCCCTCTATGCAGGGGTACAAGGTTTACACTCTATATAGAGGATCGGGAGTTTCCCTCTATACAGTAGTGCAGAGTTTTCCCTCCGTTTAGAGGGGCGGCAGTTCCCCTCTGTATAGGGCTATAGGATTCTTCCTCTGTATAGGAGTAGGGTCGTACTAGTAACTCCGTATAGAGAGTAGGGTCGTGCTAGCGCCGCTAAGTCGCAGTCCTTAGGGCGACGGCTAGCTCAGGTCTAGGACCTGGGCTAGACGGCGCCCCCTAACATATATATACTAAATCAATATTCTCGCGATCTCTTCTGCAGTTGTGCCCTTATCCTTTGCTTAATAGGGGATAAAGTAGCGCTCCTTGCTTAACCGATCTACTACGTTAAGTGTAGCATTGTATCTATTGGAGTCTAGCAGGCCGGTTACGAAATCTATCGTAATGTACTGCTACAGTTTCTTAGGGATTAGTAGTAGCTTTAGTAGGCCGGCTAGAAGACTGTAACGCGGCTTCGCGGCTCGACATATATAACAGTTAGCAATAAACTGTAAGGGGCTTAGGAATCTTGGTTTAGAAACTTAAGGCCGGGTATCTATATAAAGGAACTAATAGGCAGTTCCTTCGTCGTCTGCTGCTGTACAATTTGTACCTACGAAGCTAAGCTAGCAATTTCCTTCTATGTAGGGATGCAAGGTTTACCCTCTGTACAGAGGATCGGGAGTTCCCTCCTCTATACAGTAGTGTAGAGTTTTCCCTCTATTTAGAGGGGCAGTAGTTCCCCTTTGTGCAGGACTATAGGGTTCTTCCTCTGTATAGGAGTGGGGTCCTGTTAGCGGTTCCGTACGGAGGGTAGGGTTATGCTAGCGCTGCTAAGTCGCAGTCCTTAGGGCGACGGTCGGCTTAGGTTAGGTCCAGGACCTGGGCCAGGCGGCGCCCCCTAACAATATCCCTCCCCCTTCCCTCCTTGTAGTGCCCCTTTTCGTATAGCAGCGTGCCGAACACACTTAGCTCCTGCTGTTCCTTTGGCAGGTCGCAACTCCGTATTTCGTCTGGTCGTCTATATCGTCGTCGCTCGTCGCCTACCAGGTCGCGGTTGCCTCTTGCTATTTTACCTGTTTGTAGCAGCTGCCCTGCTTGCTATTCCCTCTTATAGCAGGCAGTTACCTTAAGCCTCTCCCTTCTCTTTCCCTCCCCCTTTTCCTTTCTATTCCCTGCCTGCCTTCTCTCCCTACCCCGTCTATCGTCTACTACTATCTACTACCGTCTACTGTCTACTATCTACTATCTACTAGCTACTATCTACTACTACTAGTTACTAGCACTACTACTACTAGCTACTACTACTACTAGCTACTACTACTACTACTAGCTACTATTATGTCGTCCGCCCTGTCTAGTAGCCCCCTCGTAGTTGCTGGCCCCTCCGCCTCTGCTCGTCTAGCCGGGGTCCCCTCCTATTTCCGCCTCTAGCAGTAGGGCCCTTAATTTGACTAGCAGCTACGCTTCCGGTTCGTACAGATTCCCGTCTTCCGTACAGTCTAAGCTAACGTCTTAGCTGCTACACTAACAAGCAGTAGGATGCGGCCGAGCTACCCTTCTACGCCTTCTAGTATAACCCTGCCTAGGTTACACCCTAGCAGCTGGCTACAGCCTAGGTGTCGTACGTTAACGCCCTCCTTATCGCTACCTAGGGCCAGCCCTGTGCCCCCTGCCCCAACTCCCCCTAGCCCTTACTTAGCCTATACCGCCTCCTAGGCTTCTGGGCTAGGGTGTATGCCTCGTGCAAGTAGAAGGATAGCTCCCTCCACTGCCCCTACTGCCGTCTAGCAGAGGCACGTAGAGGTAGGGGGGTGCCTCTGCTTCCTAGGGTTGGCCCTGTACCGGTCCTTCTTGGTAATCGCGTTAATGCCTCTATAGTCTACGCAGAAACGCAAGCCGGCCTTGCCCTCCTTATAGACAAACAGCACTAGGGCTCCTGCAGACGAGGTACTTGCGTAAATAAAACCTTTGGCAAGTAGGTCGTCTAGTGTCTTGCGCAGTATTAGGAGTTCTCTAGAGGACATGCCGTACAGCGGACCGTACAGTACTTTAGGCAGACTCCTATCTAGGCGGGGCTCTAGCTAGATGTCGTAGTCAATTCCTTCTCCTCGGTATAGCAGCAGTTTCGAGGCCGACTTTGGCTCGAAGAGGTCTAGGTATCCTGCGTATTCTACTAGGACCTTCGTATAGGGGTCTGTTGCTTTCTTAGGCGCTAATGCCTTCTTAATGTCCGCAGTCGCAGTGTTGATCTCGGCCTTAGCATTGCTGCCCTATAGAACCCTCCCTTAGTCTCGGAGCCTCTGCTTCGTTACTGCTAGGTACAGCCGTTACTATCTAATATCTAGCTTGCCCTGCTAGCGCTCTATCTATCGCTTCCCTAATATTAGGTTATACTCCAACTTGTCCTGTACGACATAGAGGTATAAGTCATGCTCGTAATGTCCTTGTAGCTCTATTGTTACTTTCACTATGTAGGTAATGTCCAGTCCTCGCCCGGTAATGCCTAGCATGCGTACAGGCACAGTAGGGGTTGTCTTAATATAGTGTCTCTGTACGAAGTCTTCGCTGATTACTCCGTACACTAAACATCCTGTATCAATTAGTGTCTGCGCTGTAGCGGTCCTATTCAGCGTAGGTCGTACAATAAACGGCGTAGTCGTTATGTAGTTGCTCTTAAAAGATAGCTAAGTAGTGCTTTAATTTGGCAATCTATCTTGTATATGCCTCTAGCTAAGCCTTCGCCTAGAGGCTATTCTTTTCCCGACTCGTCGTTATCTAAGGAGGACTCTTGGTTCTCTGGTTAGGGCGCTGTAGTTGCTACCCTTACAGTGGTCGGCTGTCCCCTAGGTCTCTCTGCTAGCAAAAGCCCGCAATTCCGTACAGTATGTCCTATCTGGCTATACCAGTAGCAGCTCCCTTCTGCTCGTCGCTTGTCTAGGGTAGCTACGTCTACCTATAGCGCCCTCTTAGCGCTGGCCCCTAGCTGTACAGTAACGGCTGCTGCTACTCTTATCGTCGTTGTTAGTTCCTAGTCTATAGCGTTATGCTGCTAATAGAGGGGCTGTCGTATCTCGTAGGCGCAGCTTATCCGTCCGAGCCTATGCTGTTAGTTATCGATTATCCTAAGGAGATTACAGAACTCCTCGTACGTAGCTAGTCGCATTACGCCTACTAGTCCTGTTATAATCTCCTTAGAGAGGCCTACCTCTAAGGAGGTAATTTTTATCCTGTCCTGCTATTAGAGTCCTCCTGCCTCTGCCAGGGTCTAGTCGTATTCCGCGAGGAACTCTCGTACGGTCTTGAGTCCTTGCTTTATCGTATTAACCTGTGGGAGTGTTCGGCTCTCGCAGTCTAGGTCTCTATAGCTCCTGTTAAGAGCTACCTAGAGCATCGTCGTCGTAGCTATTGCTAGGTTGGCAATAGCCGTCTTGTAGTACGGCAGAATTCGTGCTGCTGCCCTGCCCTTTAACCTCCTAAAGAGGTACACTACCTTGTCTAGCTTAGTTAGGTATACTCCTAAGTCGACTAGAAGCTTAGAGCGTGTCTAGGCAGCCTAGGAGGGGGGTACTTAGCCGGAGCCTTACTATCGTAGGTAGTAACGTTAGGGAGTTTGCTCTTAGGGGCTGAGGTGTAGGCCGTCGTGTTCGTCGTCGTCGTCGTCGTAGGGGTCGGATCGCAATCGGACGCCCTAAGCTGTCGTAGCTCCTGTTCCTGTTAGGAAATTATCGCAGCCTAGTAGCTTACTTGCTGTTCGAGCTGCCTCTTGTGTGCCAGCAGCTCCTCGTACGCGCAGTGCATTCGATCCTGCATAGCCGCAGGATCTATAGGGATGTCGCTGTCTATCTTCGTTGTATTACTGCAGTTACTAATAGTAAGATTAGTTCCTAATATAAGGGCTTAAGAACCTTGGTTTAGAAACTTAAGGTTAGGTATCTATATAAAGGAACTGATAGGCAGTTCCTTCGTCGTCTGCTGCTTTACAATTTGTACCTACGAAGCTAAGCTAGCAATTTCCCTCTATGCAGGGGTACAAGGTTTACACTCTATATAGAGGATCGGGAGTTTCCCTCTATACAGTAGTGCAGAGTTTTCCCTCCGTTTAGAGGGGCGGCAGTTCCCCTCTGTATAGGGCTATAGGATTCTTCCTCTGTATAGGAGTAGGGTCGTACTAGTAACTCCGTATAGAGAGTAGGGTCGTGCTAGCGCCGCTAAGTCGCAGTCCTTAGGGCGACGGCTAGCTCAGGTCTAGGACCTGGGCTAGACGGCGCCCCCTAACATATATATACTAAATCAATATTCTCGCGATCTCTTCTGCAGTTGTGCCCTTATCCTTTGCTTAATAGGGGATAAAGTAGCGCTCCTTGCTTAACCGATCTACTACGTTAAGTGTAGCATTGTATCTATTGGAGTCTAGCAGGCCGGTTACGAAATCTATCGTAATGTACTGCTACAGTTTCTTAGGGATTAGTAGTAGCTTTAGTAGGCCGGCTAGAAGACTGTAACGCGGCTTCGCGGCTCGACATATATAACAGTTAGCAATAAACTGTAAGGGGCTTAGGAATCTTGGTTTAGAAACTTAAGGCCGGGTATCTATATAAAGGAACTAATAGGCAGTTCCTTCGTCGTCTGCTGCTGTACAATTTGTACCTACGAAGCTAAGCTAGCAATTTCCTTCTATGTAGGGATGCAAGGTTTACCCTCTGTACAGAGGATCGGGAGTTCCCTCCTCTATACAGTAGTGTAGAGTTTTCCCTCTATTTAGAGGGGCAGTAGTTCCCCTTTGTGCAGGACTATAGGGTTCTTCCTCTGTATAGGAGTGGGGTCCTGTTAGCGGTTCCGTACGGAGGGTAGGGTTATGCTAGCGCTGCTAAGTCGCAGTCCTTAGGGCGACGGTCGGCTTAGGTTAGGTCCAGGACCTGGGCCGGGCGGCGCCCCCTAACAATATCCCTCCCCCTTCCCTCCTTGTAGTGCCCCTTTTCGTATAGCAGCGTGCCGAACACACTTAGCTCCTGCTGTTCCTTTGGCAGGTCGCGACTCCGTATTTCGTCTGGTCGTCTATATCGTCGTCGCTCGTCGCCTACCAGGTCGCGGTTGCCTCTTGCTATTTTACCTGTTTGTAGCAGCTGCCCTGCTTGCTATTCCCTCTTATAGCAGGCAGTTACCTTAAGCCTCTCCCTTCTCTTTCCCTCCCCCTTTTCCTTTCTATTCCCTGCCTGCCTTCTCTCCCTACCCCGTCTATCGTCTACTACTATCTACTACCGTCTACTGTCTACTATCTACTATCTACTAGCTACTATCTACTACTACTAGTTACTAGCACTACTACTACTAGCTACTACTACTACTAGCTACTACTACTACTACTAGCTACTATTATGTCGTCCGCCCTGTCTAGTAGCCCCCTCGTAGTTGCTGGCCCCTCCGCCTCTGCTCGTCTAGCCGGGGTCCCCTCCTATTTCCGCCTCTAGCAGTAGGGCCCTTAATTTGACTAGCAGCTACGCTTCCGGTTCGTACAGATTCCCGTCTTCCGTACAGTCTAAGCTAACGTCTTAGCTGCTACACTAACAAGCAGTAGGATGCGGCCGAGCTACCCTTCTACGCCTTCTAGTATAACCCTGCCTAGGTTACACCCTAGCAGCTGGCTACAGCCTAGGTGTCGTACGTTAACGCCCTCCTTATCGCTACCTAGGGCCAGCCCTGTGCCCCCTGCCCCAACTCCCCCTAGCCCTTACTTAGCCTATACCGCCTCCTAGGCTTCTGGGCTAGGGTGTATGCCTCGTGCAAGTAGAAGGATAGCTCCCTCCACTGCCCCTACTGCCGTCTAGCAGAGGCACGTAGAGGTAGGGGGGTGCCTCTGCTTCCTAGGGTTGGCCCTAGTAGGGGTGGGGGTGGGGGCCCTGCTAGGCAGGAGGTAGTTAAGATCTTAGATAAGGAGTCGGTTGCTCTAGTCCCCCGGGGTAGTAGCTAGTAAGCTACCCCCCCCCCCCCCTAGGTAGTGTAAGACATTTCGGACAGTTCTGCTCCTAACTCCTCTTATTTTTACTTTCCTTCCTATCTGTTCTCTAGCTGTTCCTTTCTTCCAGCCCTTATCTCGTATAGTGTCGTACGATGTCGTGTTAGTGGGATCCTGTAGTGTCCTACGTCGTAATTCTCGATCCTTTAACAGCCTAGGTTGCTAGCAGCTACCCTGTCCTTAGAGTAGATCGTGCCTCCTTCCGCCGTACAGCGCAGTGTTACTGTAACTAGGCAGGGGGATGGTTCTCTTCCTACCTGTCCAGCGTAGTTGTGTCCTGTAGAGCCTCGTACAGTTCCTACGTAGGCTCTGCCTATCCTCTCTATTTTACTAGGTACTCTACCTTCCCCTACTTCCTTCGGCTCTTAAGGATCCCTTCTACTTTATACTCTCCCTAGCCCTAGGTTATAATTGCGGGTGGGTGCGCGTCGTCTGTCGTCTAGTGTAGCAGGGGGTCCGTGTTCGCCGGCTGTACAAGGTCTATATAGAAGACTAGATAGATCCCTAGGGGAGTGTTTAGTTGTATAGCGTATGTTCCTACTAGTCTAACTACTGTAAACTTCCTGTTCTTCTAGTCTAGTTTCTTGCTCGGCCGGTCTGTATAGATGCATCGCTAGTTTAGCCAGACCTTATCCCCTGCCTCGTACCTTAGTGCAGCCTGTCGTCCTTTGTTGGCCTGCTCTTCTGCATTCTGTTAAGCTATAGCTAGGCTCGCCTTCGCCTATTAATAGGCGTTCGTAATCGTCTGTACGATAGCCTCTCCTTGCTAAATTGGGGATCGTACAGGACGTAGGGTGTTACTACTTAGGGTCGGTAGGAGCAGGGAATGGTCGTATCCGTAGGTTATAAAGAAAGGGGACAGTCCTGTAGCATTAGCTGTACGGCTGTTAATAGCCAGTTCCGCTATAGGGAGAAGTCGGTTCCAGTTTGTCTAGTTATAGTCGACGTACGCATAGAGGTATGCTTCCAACATCGAATTGACCCTCTCTGTCGCCCCGTCCGTCTGTAGGTGCTATGCAGTTAACAGGCGACGTTCTACCTTTAGCAACTGGCAGACCCTTACCTATAGCTAGCTTGTAAACTGCGAGCCCTAGTCCGACACAATCGACTAAGGGAATCCGTGTTTGCTGAACGTTGTCTGGATAAATGCCTAGGCAGTGTCTTTAGCCGTAATAGAGTCTATTCCCTCTAGTATTACCCCCTTCGTTAACTTGTCTGTAACTACTATAATGTTCTGCCGTCCGTCACTCTTAGGGAGGTCCGTAATAAAGTCTACCGTTAGGTCTTGCTAGGGCCGGTCCGGGATCGGTAGGGGTCTTAGCAACCTATGCTTTAGCTCGCGCTAGGGCTTCGTCTGTCTGTATATATCGCAGTTCTGTACGAACCTGCGGATGTCCTTCGCTATTGCCGGCTAGTAGTAGTCCTAGGCGACAATGCTGTACGTTTCCTCGCGCCCTAGGTAACTAGTAGCTATAGAATCGTGCGCCCGTTGTATTAAGCTCGTACGGAGCTTTTCGTTGGCCGGAACCTAAATCCGATTCCTGAACCTTAGGTTGTTCTCCTCGTCTACTAAGCACTCTGCTGCTAATACCTTAAGATAGAGCTCTGCTGGGAGCTTCCGCTGTCCTCCCTAGATCGCTGTACAGGCCCCTTAGTATACCTCGTCCTTCTCTACTGCCTCCTCCTATACTTGTAGTTAGGGTTCCTATAGGTGCGTCGCTGCTAGGCGGATAGTCTCCTCGCCTGGCTCTGATCTGACTGCAGGAGACTCTAGGTTAATACCCGTCTTTAATAACTATATCCAAGGCTGGAGAGGGAAGAATCTACGTACAAGCGGAGGTGGAAGTATTTAAGTGTGTGCCAAGCCTAGTCCTGCCAAGCCTGCCACCTTCCAGCACCTTCTAGCCCTCTATATCTGTATTACTACCGCCCTCCTTAACCAGCGATTGCCCTTAATCGCAATCAATCTATCAATCGCAATGAGCCAATTAGGTCGCACCAATCCAGGTCGCAAATTCAGTCGCAGAGGTCGCTTTTTAAGCTCCAATTTCTGAGCCTTTTGCCATCGCTTTCGGCCTCAGTTGGTGCCTTGTTGGCTGCCTTGTTTGCTGCAGAGGTCGTCGGGGCCGCGGAGGTCGCGGAAGGTCGTAGAGGCTTGTAGAGGTCGTTTTGCAAATACGTACTGCTTCTGAACTGTCGCTTCTTAAGCCGTCGCTTTTTAAACGGTCGCAGAGGTCTTAGAGGTCGTTAGGGTCGCGGAGGTCGCAGAGGTTGTCTTGCAAACACATGTCGCTTCTTGAGCCGTCGCTTCTCGAGCCGTCGCTTCTTAAGCCGTCGCTTCTCGATAGTCGCTTCTCGAGCCGTCGCTTTTCGAGCCGTCGCTTCTCGAGCCGTCGCTTCTTAAGCCGTCGCTTCTTAGACGGTCGCTTCTTAGACGGTCGCTCGCTTCTTAAGCCGTTGCTTGCTTCTTACGCCGTCGCTCGCTTCTTAAGTAGTCGCAGAGGTCTCGGAGGTCGTCGGGGTCGCGGAGGTCGTCGAGGTCGCCGAGGTTGTTAGGGTCGCTTTGCAAGCATATATCGCTTCTGAACTGCGTCGCTTCTTAAGCCGTCGCTTCTTATTCTCGACAGTCGCTTCTCGGACGGTCGCTTCTTGACAGTCGCTTCTTATTCTCGACAGTCGCTTCTCGGACGGTCGCTTCTCGACAGTCGCTTCTCGACGGTCGCAGAGGTCTCGGAGGTCGCAGAGGTTGCAGCCTATAGATGTCGCTTCTTAGACGATCGCTTCTTAGACAGTCGCTTCTTAGACAGTCGCTTCTCAGACGGTCGCTTTGCCTGTGCTTTGCTGCCTGTGTTGTCTATAGCAGCTGTGCCTGCCTGTAGCTGCGCCTAGTGCTCTGCCTAGTGCTCTGCCTAGTGCTCTGCCTGGTGCTCTGCCTCTAAACTGTGCTGCTTCTGAACCTGAACAATGTTTGTTGTCTGCAGCTGCTTTTTTAAACATGCAGTGCCTTTCTGAACATGCAGTGCCTGTGTTGTCTGCAATTGCCCTATACTCTAAACGTGCTTCTGAACATATGCCTGCCTAGGTGCTCTGTACAGCAGCTAGGTGCTCTGCCTGTGCTTAGCCTAGTGCTCGGCCTGGGTACTTGTGCTTTGCCGTACGTCTCGATTGTCAAACTGAACGTATTGTCTGCAGCTGCCTTGTCTACTTGCAGCTGCTCTGTATTGTCTACAGCTGTACTGAACTGTATATTGCTGAACTTGTCGCTTTTGGCTGCTCTTGTCGCTTATACTTAGGGCTCGCTAGTGCTTAGGTGCTCGTACCTAGGTTGTCTGTAGCAGCAGTGCCTGCCTGCAGCTTTGCCTGTCTTGTCGCTGTACCAATTGCTGTATGTCTCGATTGCTGAATGTCCCGATTGGCCTTGTCCGAATAGAATAGTCTGTCAAAGACCTGAATTGGTCTGTTAAAGACCCGAAAAAAAATGAATGTTGTCGCCCTAGGTCCTGCTAGGTGCGTCTCGTCGTCGCCGCTCTCGCTCCTTGCTCTCGCTCCTCCTCGCTCCTCGTCCTTGTCGCTCCTACATTGTCCTTCTCGTCCTTCTCGTCGCTCTCGTCGCTCTCTCGCTCTCTCGCTCTTCTTCAAAACTCGCGATCTGCTCGCGTAGGCACTCTCTTCAAAACTCTCTCTTCTTCTTAATAGGGGCACTTCTCTTCCCGAAAACTCTCTCTCTTCTCGATAGGGGCACTTCTCTTCCCTAAAAACTCTCTCTTCTCGGTCAGGGGAGGGGGGGGGTAGAGTAGTATATACATGCACAATTAAGTAACCGGATGTAATTCGACGGCCTCCTTTGTACACATACAGTACATACTCTAGGTTGGTTGTACGTACGTTAATCGAGTACCCGGATGTAATTCAACGGGCTCTTTCGTAATCCGGGCACGCAGATATGATTCAATACGGCCTTTTTGATAACTATATCTCGAACTAAGGAGGGAAAAGAACCTATGTAGTGGTAGCGGTGGGCCTTAATGGAGGGTGGTGTGCCAAGGCCCGGCTCGGCCCGGACGGGCCGAGCCGAAATCCAGGGTCTACCCTATCAATCTGTCCCACCTCTTTCCACCGCCGCAACACTACCCCCCTCCCTCACCAGCGGTCACCCTCGACCGCTTAGTTACTCTATCTATCCGGAAATCTCCACTTTTTTTTTTTTTTTTTTTTTTCGTTTCCTTCTCGAAAATCCCCTCCGACGCCGACGTCGCGTCTTCTATCTTCTATCTTCTATTACAACCGGCGTCCTTTTCGTCGCTTTTTCCATTTTTTACATCGTCGGCATCTGAAGTCCTTTACTTTACGTTTATGTGATCCGTTCGCCTGATCCGTGCCATCTGATCGGAACTGTAGGTTATCTGAGCTGCGGCATAGCTGGTCTGTGCGTCGTCTCGGAGGTCCATATAGATCCGTCCGCAGCGTCGTTTCTTCTTCTTCTTTTTCTCTTCTACCAAAGCCTTTACCTACTACGCGGTCGGCGGCGCCGCCGGCCGCGTAGTGGTGCCTAAAGCAATCACTTCCTGAAGCACGATCGTTTTCATCGGCTTCCGCGCCGGTGGAGCGGACGTGTCTCTATTGTCGGCATCAGAGCTACGCTGGTTTCGGCTTTTCCGGGTTCTGCGCGTAAAAGTCTCTTAGCAGCTCCGCCGAGTTCCGCAGGTTCTCGACCGGATACCATTCGTAGTCTTCCGGCTACCCCTTCTACGAGATCCTCGCTTTGATGGACCCCCTTATCTTCTTTACGTCCACTACATCTTCTACCTCCTACTCTTCTTCCTTACCATCTATCTCAACCGGTAGGGGTTCGGCGAAGCCCTGTTCCGGCAGGCCGTTCTTAGGGTCTAGGCTTAGCAGATCCGAATAGAAAACGTCGTAGATCCAGAACGATTTCGGTAGCTGGAGCCGATAAGTCACCGGCGACCTCTTTTCCACTATCGTAAACGGACCTACATAGCGCGGATTGAGCTTGGCGTTCCCTTTTAGCCTCAGGTTCCGCATATTGAGCCAGACCTTTTGACCTTCTTCGAATTCTATCAGCGACCGGCTTCTATTAGTTCAAGTTACTATCTTCTTCTGAGCCGTCTCTATCGCTTCTTTCGCTACTTTGATCGCTTCTTCTATCTGAGATCTTAGCGCTTCTGCCGCCGCGGCGGCGACTCTCTTTGACGACGTAGCAGTGGTAGATAGTTCCGCAGAGCTGGGTTCGTTCAGTAGCTAAAAGCTTATCCTTGGAAGATAGCTATGCGTTATCTCGAACAGCGCCAGCGACGTTGCTTTAGACGGTGCCGAGTTAGCGCAGAACTCGGCTATCGGCAACACCTTAACCTATTCTTCTTGATAGTGGCTGCAGAAGGTTCGCAGGTATCGCTCTATCTCGCGATTAGCTACTTTAGACTAACCGTCAGTTTGAGGGTGAGCGGCAGTGCTGAGCTTTCCACGAATTCCGAGAGCTTGGTTGATAGCTTTCTATACGTCGGCTGTAAATTGAGGACCCCTATCCGTAGTAATAGTGTCCGGCAGCCTATAGTGCTTCCACACGTACTTAATTAGCATTCTCGCTGTTTCTTCCGCAGTGGTTCCTTCGTCTCTCGCTCGACAGGGGATGAAGTAGCGTTCTTTGCTTAATCGGTCTACTACGTTCAGTGTGGCGTCGTATCTATCGGATTCCGGCAGGCCGGTTACGAAGTCTATCGTAATGTGTTGCTACGGTTTTTCGGGGATCGGCAGTGGCGTCAGTAAGCCTGCCGGAAGGCCGTAACGTGGCTTCGCGGCTCTGCATATGTAGCAATTGGCGATAAATCGGTGGATCCGTTCGTAGATCCGCGGAAACTAGTAGATCGTCCTTACGGCTTCCATCGTCTTCTTCGAGCCTGCGTAACTAACGTCCTTCAAGCTATGGACCAATTGGATGACCTCTGTAATTAGTTCTTCTGGCACTATCAGCTTCCCTGAACCGGTTTTGCCGAGCTTCTGCTTCTGATTAAGCTGCTTAACCTTCTCGTAGAGAGTCTCTTCCTTAGGGGCCGGTTCTACTGCGCAGACCCCTACCTCTTTTAACACCTCTGCGTCTACTATCCGCTCGGTCAACACCTTCTGAAACATGTTCGGATCTTCCTTCGCGCGGCTCGTCTTCCCTTCTCTTCTCGTTAGCGCGTTAGCCTTTCCGTTTTGAGCTCCTGGTCGATAGGTAATCTTAAAGTCGAACCCTAATAAGTAGGCGGCCTACCGAGCTTGGCGACGTAAGAGCTTCTGCGTCTTTATAAAGTAGGTCAGCGACTGGTGGTCCGTAAGAACCTGGACCGTGCTCTTTCCGGCTATAAGCTCCGGCTTCCACTCCTTGAAAGCCTGAATAATCGCTAACAGCTCCTTATCGTAGATCGCGTAGTTCCGCTTAGCTTCCGTTATAGACTTGCTAAAGAAAGCTACTGGATAGAGGGTTTCGTCGTTACTATATTGAGAAAGGACCCCTGCTGTAACTATGTCGGAAGCGTCTGTTTCTACGTAGATCGTCTTTTCCGGTCGGAAGTGCGCCAGAACCGGCGCCGAGGCTACTGCTTCTTTCAGCTGTACGAAAGCTTCCGTGCACTTCTTATTCTATAGGCCGGCGGCCTCTTTCTTTAACGCTTCGTTCAGGGGTCTCGCGATCTTGCTGAAGTCCTTAATGAACCGTTGGTAGTAGCTGCAGAATCCGAGGAACGCTCTAATCTGCGTAGTGTTTCCGGATTTCGGCTGTTTCCATTCCGCGACAGCGGCGACCTTCGAGGGGTCTATACGAATTCCGTCTCTTCCGACGATAAGACCGAGATATTTGACCTCGGTCTGATAGAACTCGCTCTTCTTCGTGTCTGCGTTCAATCCGACCTCGCGGAGCCTAATTAGCACCTTCTTGATGTAGTCTGTATGCTGTTCTCTCGTTCCTTTAGTGTAGATAAGGATGTCGTCTAAGTAGATAGACACGAACCGTTCTAGCATGTCTATAAAGGTGTGGTTCATAAAGCGTTGCCACACTGCCGGCGCGTTGGTGAGTCCGAACGGCATTACTAGCTACTTAAAATTGCCTATACGCGTCGCGAACGTTGTGAGATCTTCTGTTTGTCCTTCCTCGTTTCTCAATCGATGGAACGCTTGGCGGATGTCCAGCTTGCTAAACCACTTAGCCTTTGCTACGCGCTAGATGGTCTCGTCGATCAGCGGCAGCGGGTATACGTCTCTCTTGGTGACCTCGTTAAGGCCTCGATAATCTACGCAGAGTCGCAGACTACCCCCTAGTTTCCTTACGAAAAGAATCGGTAACGTATATTCAGCCGAACTCGGCGTAATAAACTTCTTCGCCAGGTTTTCGCGAACAAACACCTCTACTTAGTCCAGTTCGGCTGGTGACAGTCGTCTTAGGGGCTCGGTTCTTGGCAGCGTAGCTCCCTCTTTTAGTCGGATCTTGTTGTTATATTCCGGTCGATAGAGCGGCAGGAGGTTGGAGTCGGCTTTTAAGAATACGTTGGCGTAACCGTAGAGCTCTTTTGGCAACACCTCCAGTAGGTCCGCTTCTTCTTCCGCTATTATCTTCCGGTAGTCTTCGATGTCTTTTATTAAGATAGCATAAATCTCGTTGTCCGGCGACTTCGCGAGGGTCGTTATAGCTTCTGAACTTATTATTCCGACGGTAACTGGGGGTTCGGAACAATCGGACGGAGCCTCTCTCGCGGACTCCGTAGCTTTCGGCTTGGCGGCGACGGTGGCGACCTTTCCGATGGTCCCTGCTCCGCTACCCGGGGTTTTGAACCTAATCGTTCCTTTATCTACGTTAACGATAGCTTTCTGGTTCTTTATCTATTTCTGCCCTATAATGATGTCAAACCTTCCGATATCCATAATCCGGAACGTCGCTTCTGTGGTTCGACTAGCTAGCGTAGTCCTTAATAGCACGTAGTGCGTAACGCTTTCCGTGTCTTGTCCGTTATATGCCGAAATTCGCGTCGGCGACGCCAGTTCCACTGGATAACCGTATCTATTCGTCAGCTTCCGGACCAGTCGGTAGTGGATCGCCGCGCCGATAAGAGCTCCGGTGTCGATAAAAGCTTTCAGCTAAAGCGGTTTGCTCGATCCGTTAAGGGGGTAGACAATAATTGGAAGGATAATAGCTGTTTCCGTGTTTACTTCTACTGCCGCCAAGAGCGGATCGCTGCAGCTGTTAATACTTTCTCCTCGTAGCGATTCGCTTCGATTCGGTGCCCTATTGTTAATGCTGGATAGGGGGCCTATCCGTCCAGCTAGTCTTTTCCTATAATCCTTAACTGCACCCTACCGTTACTGTCAGTATCGTTCGGAGCCGGCTCCATAGCTTGTATAGTCTTCCTCGGTGGCTGCTGCGGCTGCGGCTGCAGCTGCCTTATAACACGATAGTCCTGCTTCTGCTTATCCAATGCTTGGCATCTCGTAGCGATGTAGCCAGGCTTGCTATACGCGAAACAGGTGGGGACGAACGACGAGCGCTGCGACTGATAAGGTAGCTGCTGTGGCGCTCTCCGGAAAGGCGCGGGGGGTCGTGTAGTCTGCGTTATTAGCGGCTTCTGGTTCGATTCGCGTGATTTCGCGTAAGCGCTTAAGTTTCTTGCAGTGACTCTCGCTTGGTGCACGAAGCTCTTAAGGCCTTCGTCTTCTACAGACGCTATAGCGGCGGCGAGCTCAGGACTTAGCTTCTGCCTTAATAGGTGGAGCTGCTTATCTTCCGCTACTCGGGCCCTAATCGCATATTTTCTGAACAAACCGTAGAATTCCTTAAACGTCTGCCGGTTCTGGTTGATCTTGTCCAGTTGTTTACGGGCTGTCTTCTTCTGGAAGGGGTCTCCGAAACGCTAGTCCAGCGCCTTAATAGCTTCGTCGGCGGTTATTTCTTCCAGGTCCGCCACCAACGAGAACGCTTCGCCTTCCAGTCGCGCCTCTAAATAGGCCAACCTGTCTTCTTCGCTGCTTAATGCGTAATCGCGGCTTATCTTATTCTTGATCTTCTTCTTGAACGCCTCCTACGCTTCAGAGTCTCCGCTACCGAAAACCGGTGGATCCGGTAGTAACGTTATCAACGTGCTACCTTGACTATAGGCCGCTGGTAAGGCGGTCTTAGCTTGTTCTTCTCGACGCGGTGGCGGCGACTTTGCTGCTTCCATATCAGCTATCTGATTCTTTAGCGCCTTTAGCTGCGCTAGTCGATTCGACGCTTAGTGTTCCAACACGTCGACGATAGTCTCTGCCGATTCCTTCTCGGCCCTTACCGTCTCTACTTCCTCTCTTAGCTGTCTGTTTTCTTCCAGTGTTCTGTAGAACAGCGTCTCGATAAGGTCTATACTATCGTAGACCTTCCCTATTCCATTCTCGTTCACGTAGTTCTCCAGTTCCTCGATCGTACAGTCGTGGATTTTCTTGTATTTACTTATTCGTTCCTTAATCTCTGCAGTCTCTTCTGCTGTAAAACCTCTGATAACGATCTTATCGTTAACTACACTGGAGCGTCTGCTCGCTCTGTCAGTCTTTCTCTTTCCGCGGCGGCCTGTTACGCCGCTCTCTACCGTCGAGAAGCCTTCCATCTTCTTACAGTGCCTTGGGGGGTTGTTGGTGTGTTGGTGGGTGCGCGTGCGTTATTCGGGTTTCCGGATGGTTCAACGGGCCCTTTTGCGCAGCGCGGGGTTGTGGAGAGTGAGTTCGAGATATAATGATCCGGGCACGCAGATATGATTCAATACGGCCTTTTTGATAACTATATCTCGAACTGAGGAGGGAAAAGAACCTATGTGGTGGTGGCGGTGGGCCTTGATAGAGGGTGGTGTGCCAAGGCCCGGCTCGGCCCGGACGGGCTAAGCCGAAATCCAGGGTCCACCCCATCAATCTGTCCCACCTCTTTCCACCGCCGCAACATTTCGCGTAGTGCAGGTGTTGTTAAAGTGAGCCTTGGATATAATGATCCGACTAAGGTAGACTCTAGGTCAATACCCGTCTTTGGTAACTATATCCAAGGCTGGAGAGGGAAGAATCTACGTACAAGCGGAGGGAGGTATTTAAGTGTGTGCCAAGCCTGGCCCTGCCAAGCCTGGCTGCTAGCTGTCCACATCCACATCCGTATTACAGGTCTCTCTACTAGCAAAAGCCTGCAATTCTGTACAGTGTAGCCTATCTTGCTATGCTGGTAACAGCTCCCTTCTGCTCGTCTCTTGTTAAGGGTAGCTAAGTCTACCTATTGCGCTCTTTTAGTAGCGGCCCTTGGCCGGACAGCAACGGCTGCCGCCACTCTCGTCGTCGTTAGTTCCTAGTCTATAGCGTCCGTCTGCCGCTAGAGGGGTTGTCTTATCTCTTAAGCGCGGCTTATCCGTCTAAGCCTGCGCTGCTGGTTGTCGACTATCCTAAGGAGATCGCAGAATTCCTTGTACGTAGCTGGTCGCATTACGCCTACTAGCCCCGTTATAATCTCCTTAGAGAGGCCTACCTCTAAAGAGGTAATTTTCATCCTGTCCTCCTATTGGAGACCTCCTGCTTCTGCTAAAGTCTGGTCAAATTCTGCGAGGAATTCTCGTATAGTCTTGCGTCCTTGCTTTATCGTATTAACCTATAGGAGTGCTCGGCTCTCGCGGTCTGGGTCCTTGTAGCTCTTGTCCAGAGCTGCCTAGAGCATCGTCGTCGTAGCTATTGCCAGGTTGGCAATAGCTGTCTTGTAGTACGGCAGAATTCGTGCTGCCGCCCTGCCCTTTAACCTCCTAAAGAGGTAAACTACCTTGTCTAGCTCGGTTAGGTATGCTCCTAAGTCGACTAGAAGCTTGGAGCACATCTGGGCAGCCTAGGAGGAGTACTCGGCCGGAGCCTTACTATTGTACGTAGAGACGTCGGGGAGTTTGCTTTTAGGGGTTGGGGTGTAGGCTATCGTGTTCGTCGTCGTCGTAGGAGTCGGATCGCAATCGGACGCCCTAAGCTGTCGTAGCTCCTGTTCCCATTGGGAAATTATCGCAGCCTAGTGGTTTACTTGCTGCTCGAGCTGCCTCTTGTGTTCTAGCAGCTCCTTGTATACGCAGTGCATATGTCCCTCTATAGCCGTAGTTTCTATAGGGATGTCGCCGTCTATCTTTGTTTTATTACTGCAGTTACCAACAGTAAGATTAGTTCCTAATATAAGGGCTAAAGAATCTTGGTTTAGAAACTTAAGGCTAGGTATCTATATAAAGGAACTAATAGGCAGTTCCTTCGTCGTCCGCTGCTGTACAATTTGTACCTACGAAGCCAAGCTAGTAATTTCCTTCTGTGTAGGGATGCAAGGTTCACCCTCCGTACAGAGGATCGGGAGTTCCCTCCTCTATACAGTAGTGTAGAGTTTTCCCTCTATTTAGAGGGGCAGTAGTTCCCCTTTGTGCAGGACTATAGGGTTCTTCCTCTGTATAGGAGTGGGGTCCTGTTAGTGGTTCTATACTGAGGGTAGGGTTATGCTAGCGCCGCTAAGTCGCAGTCCTTAGGGCGACGGTTGGCTTAGGTTAGGTCCAGGACCTGGGCCGGGCGGCGCCCCCTAACATAAACTAGTAGATTCGCTCGAAGATTCGCAGAAACCAGTAGACAGTCCTTATAGCCTTTATTATCTTCTTCGTGCTAGCGTAGCCAACATCCTTAGAACTATAGACTAGTTAAAAAACTTCCGCGATTAGGCTTCTAGAACTATTAGCTTCCCTAAACTAGTCTTGCCGAGCTTCTATTGATAGTAAAGCCGCTCTACTTTTTCGTAAAGCGTCTCTTCCTCGGTCGCTGGCTCTATAGCGCAGATCCCTACTTCTTTTAGCACTTCGGCGTCTACTATCTGCTCGGTTAACACCTTCTGGAACATGTTTAGTCTTCCTTCGCGCAACTGGTCTTCCCTTCTCTTCTCGTTAGCGCGTTAGCTTTTCCGTTTTAAGCCCCTAGTCGATAAGTAATCTTAAAGTCGAACCTAGATAAGTAGGCGGCCTACCGAGCTTGGCGGCATAAAAGCTTCTATGTCTTTATAAAATAGGTTAGCGACTAATAGTCTGTAAGGACCTAGACCGTGCTTTTTCTAGCTATAAGCTCTGGCTTCTACTCCTCGAAAGCTTAGATAATAGCTAACAACTCCTTATTATAGATAGTGTAGTTCTGCTTAGCTTCGTTTATAGACTTACTAAAGAAAGCTACTAGATAAAGGGCTTCGTCGTTGTCGTTATACTAAGAAAGGATCCCTACTATAACCGTATCGGAAGCGTCTGTCTCTAGGTAGTTCGTCTTTTCTGGCCGGAAGTGCGCTAGCAGTAGTGCCGTAGCTACAGCGGCCTTTAATTAGTAGAAGGCTTCTGTATACCTCTTACTCTAAAGGCTAGCCGCCTCCTTCTTTAATGCCTTATTTAGGGGTCTTGCTATCTTGCTAAAGTCCTTAATAAAGCGGCGATAGTAGCTGCAGAATCTAAGAAAAGCTCTAATTTAGGTAGTGTTTCCGAACTTGGGCTACTTCTATTCCGCTATAGCAGCGACCTTTGAGGGGTCTATCTAGATGCCCTCCTTTCCGACGATAAGGCCGAGGTATTTGACTTTGGACTAATAGAACTTACTCTTCTTTGTATCCGCGTTTAATCCGACTTCTTGGAGCCTAGTTAGCACCTGTTCGATATAGTCTGTATGCTGTTGTCTCGTTCTATTAGTGTAGATAAGGATGTCGTCTAGGTAGATAGATACGAACTGCTCTAGCATGTCTATAAAGGTATAGTTTATAAAACGTTACTATATAGCCGGTGCGTTAGTAAGTCCGAAAGGCATAACCAGCTACTTAAAGTTGCCTATGCGCGTAGCGAATGTTGTAAGGTCTTCCGTCTGCCCTTCTTTGTTCCTTAGCTGGTAGAACGATTAACGAATGTCCAGCTTGCTAAACTACTTAGCTTTCGCTACCTGCTATATAGTCTCGTCGATTAGCGGCAGCGGGTATACGTCTCTCTTAGTAACCTTATTAAAGCCTCTATAGTCTATATATAGCTAGAGGCCGCCTCCGGGTTTCTATACGAAAAGGATCGGCAATGCATACTTAGCAGAACTAGGCGTAATAAACTTCTTTGCTAAGTTTTCTCGAACAAACACTTCTACTTAGTCTAACTTAGCTAGCGATAGTCGCCTTAGTAGTTCGGTTCTCGGTAGCGTAGCTCCTTCCTTTAGTCGAATCTTGTTATTATATTCTGGTCGGTAGAGAAGCAGGAGGTTGGAATCGGCTTTTAAGAATATTTTAGCGTAGCGATAAAGTTCTTTTAGTAATACCTCTAATAGGTCTACTTCTTTTTCTGCTATTATCTTCCAGTAATCTTCAATGTCCTTTATTAAGATAGTATAGATTTCGTTCTCCGGTAACTTCGCGAAGGTAGTTAAGGCTTCCGAGCTTATTATTCTGATAGTTGCTAGAGGCGCGGCACAGTCGACCAGATCTGTAACAGTAGCCTCGGTTTCTAGTTTAGCGGCGACGGCAGTAGCCGAGTTGACGGCAGCAGCGCCTGTTACGGCGGCAGAAAGGGGTGGGACTGAGTAATAGGGTGGACCCTTGGAATTTCGGCTCAGCCCTTCCGGGCCGAGCCGGGCCTTGGCAACCACCACTACGAAAGCCCACCCCCACCACCACATAGATTCCTTTCCCTCCTCAGTACGAGATATAGTTATCAAAAAGGCCGTATTGAATTATATCTGCGTGCCCGGATTATTATATCTCGAACTCACTCTCTACACAAACCCCTACGCTGCGCGAAAGGGCCTGTCGAACTATCCGGACGCTCGAATAACGCACGCGCACACACACACACACTAACAACAACAAACCCCAGGCACTGTAAGAAGATAGAAGGCTTCTCGACAGTAGAGAGCGGCGTAACAGGCCGCTGCAGTAAGAGAAAGACTGACAGAGCGAGTAGGCGCTCCAGTGTTATTAATAATAAGATCATTATTAGCGGTTTTACAGCGGAAGAGACCGCAGAGATTAAGGAACGAATAAGCGAATACAAGAAAATCTACGACTGCACGCTCGAGGAACTTAAGGACTATGTAAACGAGAATAGGATAGGGAAGGTCTATAACGGCATAGACCTTATTAAGATGCTGTTTTACAGAACGCTGGAAGAGAACAGACAACTAAGAGAAGAAACTAAAGCGGTAAGGACCAAAAAGGAATCGGCAGAGACTATTATTGACGTGTTAGAAAACTAAGCAGCGAACCGACTGGCATAGTTAAAAGCGATAAAGGCTTAGCTAGAGGAGAAGGAAGCAGCGAGGTCGTCGGCGCCGCTACTGCGTCGAGAAGAACAAGCAGAGACCGCCTTACTGGCAGCCTACAGTCAAGGCGGCACGTTAATAACGTTACTACCGGACCCGCCGGCGTTTAGAGGCAGAGACCCCGAAGACTGGGAAGCGTTTAAGAAGAAGATAAAGAATAAGATAGACTGCGACTACGCCAGAAACAGTGCCGGAGATAGATTGGCGTACCTGGAATCGCAGTTAGAAGGTAAAGCTTTTTCGCTAGTAGCGGACCTAGACGACCCTCGCGAAGTCGCTGGACAATAAGATCTACGCTATCTTAATAAAAGACATCGAAGACTACTAGAAGATGATGGCAGAAGAAGAAGCGGACCCGTTAGAGGTGCTGCCAGCGGAGCTCTATAATTACGCTAATGTGTTCTTAAAGGCCGACTCCAACCTCCTGCCACTCTACCGGCCGGAATACGACAATAAGATCCGACTAAAAGAGGGAGCTACGCTGCCAAGAACCGAGCCCCTAAGACGACTGTCGCTGGCGGAACTGGCCTAGGTAGAGGTGTTCGTTCGCGAAAATCTGGCAAAGAAGTTTATTACGCCGAGTTCTGCCAAATACGCGTTACCGATTCTTTTCGTAAGGAAACCAGGAGGTAGTCTGCGACTCTGCGTAGACTATCGAGGCCTTAACGAGGTCACTAAGAGAGACGTGTATCCACTGCTGCTAATAGATAAGACTATACAGCGTATAGCGAAGGCTAAGTGGTTTAGCAAGCTGGACATCTACTAAGCGTTTTACTAATTAAGGAACGAGGAAGGACAGACGGAAGACCTTACGACATTCGCTACGCGCATAGGCAACTTTAAGTAGCTGGTGATGCTATTCGGACTTACTAACGCGCCGGCAGTGTAGCAACGCTTTATAAACCACACCTTTATAGACATGCTGGAGCGGTTCGTATCTATCTATTTGGACAACATTCTTATCTATACAGACGGAACGAGAGATCAGCACACGGACCACATCGAGAAGGTGCTAACTAGGCTCCGCGAGGTCGGATTAAACGCAGACACGAAGAAGAGCGAGTTCTATTAGACTGAGGTCAAATACCTCGGTCTTATCGTTAGAAGAGAAGGGATCTAGATAGACCCCTTAAAGGTCGCCGCCGTAGCGGAATAGAAGCAACCGAAATCCAGAAACACTACGCAGATCAGAGCGTTTCTCAGATTCTGCAGCTACTACCGATAGTTTATTAAGGACTTTAGCAGGATAGCAAGACCCCTAAACGAAGCGTTAAAGAAAGAGGCCGCCGGCCTATAGAACGAGAAGTGCACAGAAGCCTTTAACCGGCTGAAAGAAGCAGCGGCCTCGGCGCCAGTTCTGGCACACTTCCGACCGGAAAAGACGATCTATATAGAAACGGACGCTTCCGACACAGTTACGGCAGGGGTCCTTTCTCAATACGCCGACAACGAAGAGACCCTCTATCCAGTAGCTTTCTTTAGCAAGTCTATAACAGAGGCCGAACGGAACTACGCTATCTATAATAAAGAACTGCTAGCTATTATTCAGGCCTTTGAAGAGTGGAAACCAGAGCTTATAGCTGGACAGAGCACAATCTAGGTCCTTACGGACCACCAGTCGCTAACCTACTTTATAAAGACGCAGAAGCTCTTACGACGTTAAGCATAGTGGGCTGCCTACTTATCCAGGTTCGACTTTAAGATCACTTATCGACCCAGAGCTTAAAATGGAAAGGCTGACGCGTTAACGAGAAGAGAAGGGAAGACCAGCCGCGCGAAGGAAGATCCGAACATGTTTCAGAAGGTGTTGATCGAGCAGATAGTAGACGCAGAGGTGTTGAAAGAGGTAGGGGTCTGCGCAGTGGAACCGGCCCCTAAGGAAAAGACTCTCTACGAAAAGGTGGAGCAGCTTAACTAGCAACAGAAGCTCGGCAAAACCGGGTTAGGGAAGATAATAGTTCCGGAAAAACTAATTACAGAGGTTATCCAACTGGTCTATAGCTCTGTAGATGTTAGCTACGCAGGCGCGAAGAAGACGATGCAGGCAGTAAGGACGATCTACTGGTTTCCGCGAATATTCGAGCGAATCCACTAATTTATCGCTAACTGCTACGTATGCCGATCGGCGAAGCTGCGTTACGGCTTTCCAGCAGGCTTATTAAAGCCACTGCCGATCCCCGAGAAACTATAGCAGCATATTACGATGGATTTCGTAACCGGCCTGCCGGAATCCGATAGATATAACGCTACGCTCAATGTAGTGGATCGGCTAAGCAAAGAGCGCCACTTCATCCCCTGCTAAGCGAGAGACGAAGGAACTACTGCAGAAGAAACGGCGAGAATGTTGATCCAACACGTGTAGAAGCACTATAGGCTGCCGGACACTATTACTACGGATAGGGGTCCTTAATTCACAGCCGACGTATAGAAAGCTATTAACTAAGCCCTCGGAATTCGTAGAAAGCTCAGCACAGCCGCTTACCCTTAAACTAACGGTTAGTCTAAAGTAGCTAACCGCGAGATAGAACGATATCTGCGAACCTTCTGCAGCCACTATTAAGAAGAATGGGTTAAGGTGTTGCCGATAGCCGAGTTCTGCGCCAACTCGGCACTGTCTAAGGCTACCTCGCTGGCACCGTTCGAAATAACGTATAGCTATCTTCCGAGAATGAGTTTCCAACTGCCGAACGAACCCAGCTCTGTAGAACTATCTACCGCTACGTCGTCAAAGAGAGTCGCCGCCGTCGCGGCTAAAGCACTTAAGGCTCAAATAGAAGAAGCTATTAAGGTGGCGAGGAAAGCGATGGAATCGACTTAGAAGAAGATAGTGACTCGAGCTAATAGAAAAAGGTTACTACTAGAATTCGAGGAAGGCCAAAAGGTATAGCTTAACACGCGAAACCTGAGGCTAAAAGGCAACGCCAAGCTCAATCCACGCTACGTAGGTCCGTTTAAGATAGTGGAAAAGAGGTCGCCAGTAACCTATCGGCTCTAGCTACCAAAATTGTTCCAGATCTACGATGTCTTTTATTTGGATCTATTAAGCCTGGACCCTAAGGACGGCCTTCTGGAACAGGGGTTCGCTGAACCCCCGCCGGTCGAGATGGACGGTAAGGAAGAAGAGTAGGAGGTAGAAGATGTAATAGACGTAAAGAAGATAAGGGGGTCCATTAAAGCAAAGATCTCGTAGAAGGGGTGGCTGGAAGACTACGAATAGTATCCGATCGAGAACCTGCGAAATTTGGTGGAGCTGCTGGAAGAATTCTACATTCGGAACCTGAAGAAGCCAAAGCCTAAGTGGCTCCGAAGTTGATAGCTTAGAAAGAAGAAAGCCGCGTCCGCTCTACTAGCGCAGAAGCCGATAAAGACAATCGCAACGGTCGCCTTAGGGAGGTCTTCGACGCGGCCACCACCTACTGGCGTAGTGGGTAAAGGCTTTGGTAGAGAAAGAAGAAGAAGAAGAGATAGAGCCGCGGAAAGATCTATATAGACCTCCGCGCCGGCGCACAGACTAGCTACGCCGCAGCTTAGATAACCTACGGCTTAGATCAGATAGCACGGATCAGGCGTACGGATCAGATAGACGTTAAGTGAAGGACTTCAGACGCCGACGAGGTCAGAAATTGAAGAAGCGATAAAGAGAACGTTGTTTTTAATAGAAGAAGGAAGAGGTAACATTAGCGTTAGAGGGGATTTTTGAGAAGGAGACGACGAATCAAAAAAAAAAAAGATTTTCAGATAGATAGGGTGACTAAGCGGTCGAGGACGACCGCTGGCGAGGGAGGGGGGTAGTGTTACGGCGGCAGAAAGGGGTGGGACTGGATAATAGGGTAGACCCTTGGAATTTCGGCTCAGCCCGGAAGGGCTGAGCCGGGCCTTGGCACCACTACTACGAAAGCCTACCACTACCACTACATAGACTCCTTTCCCTCCTCAGTTCGAGATATAGTTATCAAAAAGGCCGTATTAAATTATATCTGCGTGCCCGGATCAGCGGCGACTCCGCTCTGCTTGGTTTTAAACCCGAGCGTGCCTTTACCTACGTCGATAACGGCTTTCTGGTTCTTTATCTATTTCTGTCCTATAATAATGTCAAATCTTCCGATATCTATAATTCGGAACGTTGCTTCTGTAGTGCGACTAGCTAGGGTAGTCTTTAATAGCACATAATGCGTAACACTCTCTGTGTCTTGTCCGTTGTATGCCAAAATTCGCGTCGGCGACGCTAGTTCCACCAGATAACTGTATCCTTTTATCAGTCTCTGAACTAGTTAATAGTGGATCGCGGCTCCGATAAGGGCTCCTGTGTCAATGAAAGCTCTTAGCTAAAGTAGTCTGCTTAAGCTATTAAGGGAGTGGACAGTAATTAGAAGGATAATAGCTGTTTCCGTGTTTACTTCTACTGCTGCTAAGAGCGGATCGCTGTAGCTGTTAATACTTCCTTCTTCCGGCGACGTAGTTCGTATTAGTGCCCTATTGTCCCTACTAGATAGGGGGCCTATCCTTCTAGCTGGTCTTTTCCCAAGATCCTTAGTAGCACTCTACTGTCCACACTGTCTGCGTCGTTTGGAGCCGGCTCGATAGCTTGTATAGTCTTTCTTAGCGGCTGCTGCTTTATAGCCTAATACTCCTGCTTCTGCTTATCTGTAGCTTGGCATCTCGTAGCGATATAGCTAGGCTTTCTATACGCGTAGCAGGTAGGGACGAACGACGAACGCAGCGAATAGGATAGCTGCTGCAGTGCTCTCCGGAAAGGTGTAGGGGGTCGTGTTGTTAGTGTTATCGACGGCTTCTAGTTTGATTCTCGCGATTTCGCGTAAGCGCTTAGGTTTCTAGCGGTAACTCTCGCCGAGTGTACGAAGCTCTTAAGGTCTTCGTCTTCTACCGAAGCTATAGCTGCGGCCAGTTCAGGATTTAGCTTCTGCCTTAGTAGGTAGAGCTGCTTATCTTCCGACACTCTGGCTCTAATAGTATATTTTCGGAACAGTCCGTAAAATTCCTTAAACGTCTGCTGGTTCTAGTTGATCTTATCTAGTTGCTTACAGGCTGTCTTCTTTCGGAAGGGGTCTCCGAAGCGTTGGTCTAGCGCTTTGATCGCTTCTTTGGCAGTTGCCTCTTCTAGGTCTGCTACCAACGAAAAAGCTTTACCCTTAAGTCGCAATTCTATGTATGCTAGCCTATCCTTTTTACTGTTTCCGGCATAGTCGCAGTCTATCTTGTTCTTTATCTTCTTCTTAAATGCCTCCCAGTCTTTAGGGTCTCTGCCTCTAAACGCCGGTAGGTTAGGTAGTAACGTTATCGAGGTGCCGCCTTAACTGTAGGCTGCCGGTAAGGCAGTCTCTGCTTGTTCTTCTCAATGTAGTGGCAGCGCTGACGACATTGCTGCCTCTATCTTAGCTAACTAAGCCTTTATTGCCTTCAATTGTGCTAGTCGATTCGCTGCTTAGTTTTCTAGCACGTCGATAATAGTTTCTGCCGATTCCTTTTCGGCCCTTACTGTTGCAGCGGTGGAAAGGAGTGGGACTAAGTAATAGAGTGGACCCTCAGAATTTCGGCTCGGCCCTTCCGGACCGAGCCGGGCCTTGGCACGCCACCCCCCAAAGGTCTTGTCTACTACTACATAGATTCCTTTCCCTCCTTAGTTCGAGATATAGTTATTAAAAAGGCCGTATTAAATTATATCTGCGTGCCCGGATTATTATATCTCGAACTCACTCCCTACACTACTACTGCGCTGCGCGAAAGGGACCGTTAAATTATCCGGACCCCCGAATAACACACGTGCACCAATACACTAAACCAAACAACCCTAGCACTGTAAGAAAGCTATAGAGAGCTTCTTAGCGGTAGAGAGCGGCGTTACAGGCCGAAGCAGAAGCAGAAGAGAAAAGACTAACAGAGCGAGCAGGCGCTCTAGTGTCATCGATAATAAGTTCATTATCGGAGGTTTTACAGCGGAAGAGAGTGCAGAGATTAAGGAACGAATAAGCGAATACAAGAAAATCCACGACTGTACGCTTAAGGAACTTAAGGATTACGTAAACGAGAACGGAGTAGGAAAGGTCTACGACAGCATAGACCTTATTAAGAAGCTGTTTTACAGAACCCTGGAATAAAAGAGACAGTTAAGAGAGGAAATTAAAGCGGTGAGAGCCGAGAAGGAATCGGCAGAGACTATTATAGATGTGCTGGAAAACCAAGCGGCGAACCGACTGGCACAATTAAAAGCGATAAAGGCTCAGCTAGCTGAGATAGAGAGAGCGACGTCGCCGCTACTGCATCGAGAAGAACAAGCAGAGACCGCCTTACTAGCGGCCTACAGTTAAGGCAGCACGTTGATAACGTTACTACCGGATCTACCGGCGTTTAGAGGTGGAGATCCTAAGGATTGGGAAGCATTTAAGAAGAAGATAAAGAACAAGATAGATCGAGACTATGCTGGAAACAGCCCTGGAGATAGACTGGCGTACCTGGACTTACGATTAGAAGGTAAAGCTCTTTTACTAGTAGCAGACCTGGAAGAGGTAACCGCCGAGGAAGCGATTAAAGCACTGGATCAACGTTTTGGAGACCCCTTCCAGAAGAAGACGGCCTGTAAGCAGCTGGATAAGATCAACTAGAACCAGCAGACGTTTAAAGAGTTCTACAGACTATTTAGGAAATATGCGATTAGGGCCCGAGTAGCAGAAGATAAGCAGCTCTACCTACTAAGGCAGAAGCTGAACCCTAAACTGGCTGCAGCTATAGCCTCGGTAGAAGATAAGGACCTTAAGAGCTTCGTGCACCAAGCGAGAGTTACCGCGAGAAACCTAAGCGCTTACGCGAAATTACGCGAATCAAACCAGAAGCCGTTAATAACGCAGACAACACGACCCCCTGCGCCTTTCCGGAGAGCACCTTAGCAGCTACCTTATCAGCAATCTTATCAGCCACCGCGTTTGTCGTTCGTCCCCACCTGTTACGCGTGTAGAAAGCCTGGCCACATCGCTACGAGATGCCAAGCATCAGACAAGCAGAAGCAGGAGTATCGTGTTATAAAGCAGCCGCAGCTTCCGAGAAAGACTATACAAGCTATAGAGCCGGCTCTGAACGACACCGACAGCGTAGACGGTAGAGTGCCACTGCGAATACTGGGAAAAGACCAGCTGGACGGATAGGCCCCCTATCTAACATGGACAACAGGGCACTAACACGAACTACGTTAACGAAAGGAAGCATTAACAGCTGCAGCGATCCGCTCTTAGCAGCGGTGGAAGTGAATACGGAAACAGCTATTATCCTTCTAATTACTGTCCACTCCCTTAATAGATCGAGCAAATCACTTTAGCTAAGAGCTTTTATCGACACAGGGGCCCTTATTAGAGCGGCCATCCACTATCGATTGGTTCAAAAGCTAATAAAAGGATACGGCTACCCAGTAGAGCTAGCGTCGCTAACACGGATTTCGGCATACAACGGACATGTTAGGGGCGCGCCGTCCGGCCTAGGCCCTGAACCCGACCTAAGCCGAACGTCGCCCTAAGGACTGCGACTTAGCGGCGCCAGCACGACCCCACCCTCCGTACGGAACCACTAACAGGACCCTACTCCCGTACAGAGGGAGAACACTACAGTCCTGCGCAAAGGGGAGCTACCGCCCCTCTAAATAGGGGGAGTAAACTATGCACTACCGTACAGAGGAGGTAACTCCCGACCCTCCGTACGAAGGGTAAACCTGGCACCCCTGCACAAAGGGGGAAATTGCTAGCTTAGCTTCGTAGGTACAAATCGTACGGCAGCAGACGACGAAGGAACTGCCTATTAGTTCCTTTATGTAGATACCTAACCTTAAGTTTCTGAATCAAGATTCTTAAGCCCCCTTACATTAGGAACTGATCTTACTGTCGGTAACCGCGGTAATAGAACAAAGATAGACAGCGACATCCCTATAGAACCTACAGCTATAGAGGGACATATGCACCGCGTATACGAGGAGCTGCTAGAAAGCAAGAGGCAGCTCGAACAACAAGTGAGCTACCAGGCTGCGATGATTTCCTAACAAGAACAGGAGCTACGACAGCTTAGGGCGTCCGATCGCAATCCGACCCCTACGACGACGACGAACACTATAACCTACACCCCGTCCCCTAAGAGCGAACTCCCCGACGTCTCTACATACGATAGTAAGGCTCCGGCCGAGTACCCCTCCTAGGCGGCTCAGATGCGCTCCAAGCTCCTAGTAGACTTAGGAGCATACCCGACTAAGCTAGACAAGGTAGTTTACCTCTTTAGGAGGTTAAAGGGCAGGGCAGCAGCACGAATTCTGCCGTACTACGAGACGGCTATCGCCAACCCGGCGATAGCTACGACGACGATGCTCTAGGCAGCTCTGGACAAGAGCTACAAGGACCCGGACTGCGAGAGCCGAGCACTCCTACGGGTTAATACGATAAAACAAGGACGCAAGACCGTACGAGAATTCCTCGCGGAATTCGACTAGACTTTGGCAGAAGTAGGGGCTCTCCAATAGGAGGACAGGATAAAGATTACCTCTTTAGAGGTAGGTGTTGCGGCGGTGGAAAGAGGTGGGACAGATTAATGGGGTGGACCCTAGATTTTGGCTCGGCCCGGACGGGCCGAGCCGGGCCTTGGCACACTACCCTCTATCAAAGCCTACCACCACCACTACATAGGTTCTTTCCCTCCTCAGTTCGAGATATAGTTATCAAAAAGGCCGTATTGAATCTTATCTGCGTGTCTGGATCATTATATCTCGAACTTACTCTCTACACCAACACCCGCACTGCGCGAAAGGGCCCGTCGAACTATCCGGAAACCCAAATAACGCACGTACACCAACACCAACATCAACAACAACCCCCAATAAACTGCGAGAAGATGGAAGGCTTCTCGGCGGTAGAGAGCGGCGTTACAGGCTGTAGCGGAAAGAGAAAGACTAACAGACCGAGGGATAGGCGTACCAGCATTCTCGACGACGGAACGACCAACGAAGGCCTTACGGAAGAAGAGGTAGATAAAGCGAGAAAGGGCATAGAGGGCTACGCCGAACTGTATAGGCGCACGCTAGATAAGATAGGAGAATATCTTACAGAATACGGAGCTAAGAAGGTGTTTGACATTATTACCTTTATAGAAAAAAGGTTCTATAGAAACGTAGAAGAAAACAGACAGTTAAGGGAGGAAATAGAGACGGTAAGGGCCGAGAAGGAATCGGCAGAAACCATTATCGATATGTTAGAGAACTAGGCGGCGAATATGCTAGCGCAACTAAAGGCGCTAAAGGACCAACTAGCTAATATAGAAGCAGCGACGTCGCTGCTACTACACCGAGAAGAACCAGCAGAGACCGCCTTACTGGCGGCCTATAGTCAAGGTAGCACCTCGATAACATTATTGCCGGACCTACCGGCGTTTAGAGGTAGAGACCCCGAAGACTAGGAGGCGTTTAAGAAGAAGATAAAGAATAAGATAGACCGCGACTACGCCGGAAACAGCGCTAGAGACCGACTAGCGTACCTGGAATCGCGATTGGAAGGTAAAGCTTTTTCGCTAGTAGCGGACCTAGAAGAGGCGACCGCCGAAGAAGCGATCAAAGCGTTAGATCAACGCTTCGGAGACCCATTCCGAAAGAAGACAGCCCGTAAGCAGCTGGACAAGATCAACCAGAACCGGCAGACGTTCGAGGAGTTCTACGGCTTATTTAGAAAATATGCAATTAGGGCCCGAGTAGCGGAAGATAAACAGCTCCACCTACTAAGACAGAAACTAAGCCCTAAGCTCGCTGCAGCTATAGCCTCGGTAGAAGATAAAGACCTTAAGAGCTTCGTGCACCGAGCGAGGGTCACCGCGAGAAACTTGAACGCTTACGCGAAAGCACGCGAATCGATTCAGAAGCAGTCGCCGTCGGCGCAGCCGACGCGGGCCCCTGCGCCCTTCCGACAACGCCCCCAGTAGCCATCGTATCAGTTACAGCGTTCGTCGTTCGTCCCTACCTGCTATGCGTATAGAAAACCTGGCCACATCGCTACGAGATGCCAAGCGTCGGATAAGCAGAAGCAGGAATATCGAGCAACGAAGCCGCCGCCGCTAAGAAAGGCCATACAAGCTATAGAGCCGGCTCCGAACGATACTGACAGCGTAGACAGTGGAGTGCTACTGCGAATCTTAGGAAAAGACCAGCTAGAAGGATAGGCCCCCTATCTAGCATAGACAACAGGGCATCAACGCAAGCTACGCCGACGAAAGAGAGCATTAATAGTTGCAGCGATCCGCTATCGGCTGCAGTGGAAGTGAACACGGAAACAGCTATTATCCTTCTAATCACTGTCTACCCCCTCGACAGATCGAGCAAACCACTTTACCTAAAAGCTTTTATCGACACAGGAGCTCTTATTAGCGCGGCGATCCACTACCGGTTGGTTTAGAAACTGATAAAGGGATACGGTTATCCAATGGAATTGGCGTCGCCGACGAAGATTTCGGCATACAACGGACAAGACACGGAGAGTGTTACGCACTATATGCCATTAAGGATCACCTTAGCTAGTCGCACTACGGAAGCGACGTTCCGAATTATGGATATCGGAAGGTTTAACATTATTATAGGGCAGAAATAGATAAAGAACTAGGGAGCGATTATTGACATAGGAGAAGGCACACTCGGATTCAGAAAACCGACCAGCGGCTTAGCCGCCGTCAAATCAGTCACCGAATCGGTTATGGCGGCCGACGCTAAACCGAACGTTACGACGGTCGAAGCGATTCCGTCCGATCGTTCCGAACCCCCGGTCACCGTCGGAATAATAAGTTCAGAAGCTATAATAACTCTCGCGAAGTCGCTGGACAATGAGATTTACGCTATCTCTATAAAGGACATCGAAGACTACAGGAAGATAATGGCGGAAGAAGAAGTAGATCTACTGGAGGTGTTACTGGAAGAGCTCTATAGTTACGCTAATGTCTTCTCAAAAGCAGACTCCAACCTCCTGCCACTCTACCGGCCGGAATACGACAACAAGATCAGGTTGAAAGAGGGAGCTACGCTGCCAAGAACCGAGCCCCTAAGACGACTGTCGCTGGCGGAACTGGATTAAGTGGAGGTGTTCGTTCGTAAGAATCTAGCGGAGAAGTTTATTACGCCGAGTTCTGCCGAATATGCGTTACCGATTCTTTTCGTAAGGAAACCAGGGGGTGGTCTGCGACTCTGCGTAGACTATCGAGGCCTTAACGAGGTCACTAAGAGAGACGTATACCCCCTGCCGCTGATAGATAAGACTATATAGCGCGTAGCAAAGGCTAGGTAGTTTAGCAAGCTGGACATCCGCTAAGCGTTCTATCGACTAAGGAATAAAGAAGGGCAGACAGAAGACCTTACGACGTTCGCGACGTGTATAGGCAATTTCAAGTAGTTGGTGATGCCTTTCGGGCTTACTAACGCGCCGGCGGTGTGGCAACGCTTTATGAACTACACCTTTATAGACATGCTAGAACGGTTCGTGTCTATCTATTTGGACGACATTCTTATCTATACGGATGGAACGAGAGATCAGCACACGGACTACATTAAGAAGGTGCTGACCAGGCTCCGCGAGGTCGGATTAAACGCGGACACAAAAAAGAGCGAGTTCTATCAAACCGAGGTCAAATATCTCGGCCTTATCGTCGGAATAGATAGAATTCGGATGGACCCCTTAAAGGTCGCCGCCGTAGCGGAATGGAAGCAACCGAAATCCGGCAACACTACGCAGATCAGGGCGTTTCTCGGATTCTGCAGCTACTACCGACGGTTTATTAAGGACTTTAGCAAGATAGCGAGACCCCTAAACGAAGCGTTAAAGAAAGAGGCCGCTGGCCTATGGAATAAGAAGTGCACGGAAGCCTTCAACCGGCTGAAAGAAGCAGTGGCATCGGCGCTAGTCCTAGCACACTTCCGGCCGGAAAAGACAATCTACGTAGAAACGGACGCTTCCGATACAGTAACGGTAGGGGTCCTTTCTTAATACGCTAACGACGGCGAGACCCTTCACCTAGTGGCCTTCTTTAGCAAATCCATAACGGAAGCTAAGCGGAACTACGCTATCTATAATAAAGAACTGCTAGCGATTATTCAGGCTTTCGAGGAGTGGAAACCAGAGCTGATAGCTAGAAAAAGCACGGTTCAGGTCCTTACAGACCACCAGTCGCTGGTCTACTTTATAAAGACGCAGAAGCTCTTACGTCGCCAAGCTCAGTAGGCTGCCTACTTATTAGGGTTCGACTTTAAGATCGCCTACCGACTAGAGGCTCAAAACGGAAAGGCTAACGCGCTGACGCGAAGAGAAGGGAAGATGAGCCGCGCGAAAGAAGATCCGAACATGTTCTAGAAGGTGTTAACCGAGCGGATAGTAGACGCAGAGGTGTTGAAAGAGGTAGGGGTCTGCGCAGTGGAACCGGCCCCTAAGGAAGAAACGCTCTACGAGAAGGTAAAACGGCTCAATTAACAACAGAAGCTCAGCAAAACCGGCTTAGGGAAGACGATAGTTCCGGAAGAACTAATTACAGAAGTCATCTGGCTGGTCCATAGCTCCGTAGATGTTGGCTACGCCGGAGCGAAGAAAACGACGCAGGCTGTAAGAACGATTTACTGGTTTCCGCGGATCTACGAACGGATCCACCGATATATCGCCAACTGCTACGTGTGCAGAGCCGCGAAGCTACGTTACGGTCTTCCGGCCAGCCTACTAAAGCCACTTCCGATCCTCGAGAAACCGTAGCAACACATTACGATAGACTTCGTAACCGGCCTGCCGGATTCCGATGGATACGACGCTACGCTGAACGTAGTGGACCGATTAAGCATAGAACGCCACTTTATCCCCTGTCGAGCGAGAGACGACGGAACTACTGCGGAAGAAACGGCGAGAATGTTGATTCAACACGTGTGGAAGCACTATAGCCTGCCGGACACTATCACTATGGATAGGGGTCCTTAATTCACCGCCGATATGTAGAAAGCTATTAACCAAGCTCTCGGAATTTATAGAAAGCTCAGCACCCCCGCTTACCCGCAGACCGACAGTCAGTCTAAAGTGGCTAATCGCGAGATAGAACGATATCTAAGAACCTTCTGCGGACATTATTAAGAAAAGTGGGTTGAGATGCTGCTAATAGCCGAATTCTGCGCGAACTTAGCACGGTTAGAAGCAACGTCGCTTGCGCCGTTCGAGATAACGCACGGCTATCTTCCGAGGATAAGCTTTCAGCTACTAAGCGACGCCGGCTCGCCGGAGCTTTCCACCACTACTACGTCGTTAAAGAGAGTCGCCGCCGTAGCGGCGGAAGCGCTCCGATCTCAGATGCAAGAAGCGATCAAAGTGGCGAAAGACGCAATAGAATCAGCTTAGAAGAAGATAGTAACTCGGGCTAATAAGAAGCGGTCACCGATAGAATTCGAAGAAGGCCAAAAGGTATAGCTCAACACGAAGAACCTGAGGCTGAAAGGCAACGCCAAGCTCAATCCGCGCTACGTAGGTCCGTTCAAGATAATAGAAAAGAGGTCGCCGGTGACTTATCGGCTCGAGCTGCCGAAGGCGTTCCGGATCTACGACGTTTTCTATTCCGATCTACTGAGCTTCGACCCTGAAGACAGCCTGCCGGAACAGGGGTTCGCTGAACCCCCGCCAATCGAGATAGATAATAAGGAAGAATGGGAGGTAGAAGATGTAATGGACGTAAAGAAGATAAGGGGGTCTATCAAAGCGAGGATCTCGTAGAAGGGATGGCTGGAAGATTATAAATAGTATCCGATCGAGAATCTCCGGAATTCGGCGGAGCTGCTGAGAGACTTTTACGCGCGGAACCCGAAGAAGCCGAAACCGGCGTGGCTCTAATGTCGACAATTCCGGAAGAAAGAAAACACATCTGCTCCACCGGCGCGGAAGCCGATAAAGGCGATCGTAATGGAATTGATAGCTCCAGGCACCGCCACGTCGCTCGGCGACCGCGTAGAGGGCGGAAGCTTTGGTAGAAGAGAAAAAGAGGAAGAAAAACGGCGCCGCGGAAAGGTCTATATAGACCTCTGCGACGACGCACAGACTAGCCACGCCGCAGCTTAGATAACCCACGGATCAGATCAGATAGCACGGATCAGGGGCACCGATCACATAAACGCCAAATAAAGGACTTCGGATGCCGATAACGTAAGGGCCGAAAAAGCGATAATAAGACGTTGTTTTTGATAAAGGACGGAAGAGGTAACGTCGACGGTAGAGGGGATTTTCGAGAAAAAGAAGACGAATCAAAAAAAAAAAGACGGAAAGAGGAGAGATTTTCGGATGGGTAGGGTGACTAAGCGGTCGAGGGCGACCGCTGGTAAGGGGGGGGGGGTAGTGTTGCGGCGGTGAAAAGGGGTGGGACTGGATAATGGAGTGGACCCTGGATTTCGGCTCGGCCCGTCTGGGCCGAGCCGGGCCTTGGCACACCACCCTCCATCAAAGCCCACCACCACCACTACATAGGTTCCTTTCCCTCCTCAGTTCGAGATATAGTTATCAAAAAGGCCGTATTGAATCTTATCTGCGTACCCGGATCAAAAGGCAACACGAAGCTCAACCCTCGTTACATAGGTCCGTTTAAGATAATAGAAAAAAGGTCGCCGGTGACCTACCGGCTCCAGCTGCCGAAATCGTTCCGGATCCACGATGTCTTTTATTCAGATCTGCTAAGCCTAGACCCTAAAGATAGTCTCCCGGATTAGGGGTTTAATAAACCCCTGTCGATCGAAGTAGACAGTAAAGAAGAAGAATAGGGGGTAGAAGATGTTATAGACATAAGAAGACGAAGGGGATCTATTAAAGCGAGGATCTTATAGAAAGGATAGCCGGAAGACTATAAATAGTATCCGGTCAAGAACCTCCCGAATTCATTGGAGGTGCTAAGAGAATTTTACGTTTGAAACCCGAGGAAGCCGAGGCCTATGTAGCTCGAAAGTCGATAAAGAAGAAGGATATCCACGTCCGCTCCCTCGACGCGGAAGCTAATAGAAACGAATATAGACCTCTACGGCAGAGCACGGACCGGTCACGCCGCAGCTCTAGTAACCGCTGGCTCCAATCAGATAGCTCCGATCAGACGGAACGGATTAGATAGAAGCTAAGTAAAGACTTCAGATAGTAACAATGTAAACTATAAAAAAAATACAGGAGGAACAGATAAGTAAGCGGTCGAGGGCGACCGCTGATAAGGGAGGGGGGTGGTGTTGCAGCGGTGGAAAGGGGTGGGACTAAGTAATAGGGTGGACCCTCGGAATTTCGGCTCGGCCCTTCCGGACCGAGCCGGGCCTTGGCACGCCACCCCCTAAAGGTCTCGTCCACCACTACATAGATTCCTTTCCCTCCTCAGTTCGAGATATAGTTATTAAAAAGGCCGTATTGAATTATATCTGCGTGCCCGGATCACTTACTGCTTTGTTTTCCTCTCTTAACTGCCTCTTCTTGTCTAGGGTTCTGTAAAACAGCGTCTTAATAAGGTCTATGCCGTCGTAGACCTTCCCTACTCCGTTCTCGTTTACGTAATCTTTAAGTTCCTCGAGTGTGCAGTCGTAGATCTTCTTATATTCCGTTATTTGTTCCTTAATCTCCTCGGTCTCTTCCGCTGTAAAACCTCTAATAATAAACTTATTATTAATAACGCTAGAGCGCCTACTCGCTCTGTTAGTCTTTTCTCTTCTGCTTCTGCTTCGGCCTGTAACGCCGCTCTCTACTGTTAAGAAGCTGTCTAATACGGATGTGGACAGCTAGCAGCCAGGCTTGGCAGGACCAGGCTTGGCACACACTCAAATACTGCACCTCCGCTTGTACGTAGATTCTTCCCTCTCTAGCCTTGGATATAGTTATTAAAGACGGGTATTGACCTAGAGTCTACCGCAGTCAGATCATTATATCCAAGGCTCAAACCCAACACCTAACCTGCACTACGCGAAAGAGCCAGTTAAATTACATCCGGGTACTCGATTAACGTACGTGCAACCAACCTAGAGTGTGTACTGTATATGTACGAAGGAGGCCGTTGAATTATATCCGGTTACTTAATCGTACATATGCATGCTACTCTACCCCCCCCTCCCCCGATCGAGAAGAAGAAGAAGAGTTTTAGGGAAGAGAGTGCCCCTATAAGCAGATCGCAAGTTTTGAAGAAGAGTAAGAGAGCGACGAGAGCGAGAGAGCGACGAGAAGGTCGAGAAGGACGATGTAGGAGCGACGAGGACGAGGAGCGAGAGCGAGGAGTAAGAGCGGCGACGACGACAAGACGCACCTAGCAGGACCTAGGGCGACGACATTCGTTTTTTTGGGGTCTTTAACAGACTATTCTATTTAGGCAAGGCCTATCGAGACATTTTAGCAATCGGCAACACGAGCAGCATAAGCGACACCGGCCTATCGAGACGTACGGCTAGCCAGCGATCGAGGCGTACATTCAACAATCGGAACATTCAGCAATCGAGACATACAGCAATTGGTTTAGCGACAAGACAAGCGACACGTTCAGTACGAGAGCACCGGCAGAGCACCAGGCAGAGCCCCTAGGTAAAGCACCCAGGCACGAGCACCTAGGCAGACAGCTGCTGCAGACAACATAGGGCAGCTGCTACAGACAACGAAGCACAAGGCAGAGTACCTAGCTGCAGAGCAAGAGCACCAGGCACAGCACCAGGCACAGCTGCAGACAACAGGCAGCTGCAGACAATACATACTGTTCAGGTTCAGAAGCAGCACAGTTTAGAGGCAACATTATAGCTGCTGCAACCAGGCAGAGCCCTAGGCAGAGCCCCTGGGCAGAGCCCCTAGGCAGAGCCCCTAGGCACGAGCCCCTAGGCAGAGCCCCTGGGCAGAGCCCCTAGGCAGAGCCTCCAGGCACGAGCACGAGCACCCAGGCACGAGCCCCTAGGCAGAGCCCCTAGGCAGAGCACAAGGCAAGAGCAGTAGGCACAACACAAGGCAGAGCACTAGCTGCAGAGCACCAGCTGCAGAGCACCAGCTGCAGAGCAGGCAGCTGCAGACAACAGGCAGCTGCAGACAACAGGCAGCTGCAGACAACACAGGGCTGCTGTACAGAGCACCTAGGTACAGCTGCTGCTGCAGACAGGCACAGCTGCTGTAGACAATACAGACAGAGCACAGGCAAAGCGACTGTCTAAGAAGCGAACGACGGTCTAAGAAGCGAGCGACGGTCTGAGAAGCGAGCGACGGCTTAAGAAGCAAGCGACCGTCCGAGAAGCGACATGTGTTTGCAAGACAACCTCTGCGACCTCTGCGAGCTCCGCAACCTCGGCGCCCCCAACAACCTCCGCGACCTCCGAGACCTCTGCAGCTGCGACCTCCGCGACCTCTACAACCTCCGCGACCTCTGAGACCTCTGCGACTGTCGAGAAGTAACCGTCGAGAAGCGATACGTGTTTGCAAGACAACCTCCGCAACCTCCGAGACCTCTGCAACCGTTCAAGAAGCGATAGCTCGAGAAGCGACGGTCGAGAAGCGAGGCGAGCGTCTAAGAAGCGAGCGACGGCTTGAGAAGCGAGCGACCGTCGAGAGGTGACCGTCGAGAAGCGAGCGACTGTCGAGAACGAGAAGCGACAGGCGACGGCTTGAAAAGCAACGGCTTGAGAAGCGACATGTGTTTGCAAGACAACCCCGACGACCTCCGCGACCTCTGCGACCGTTTAAGAAGCGACGGCTTAAGAAGCGACGGCTTAAGAAGCGACGGCTTAAGAAGCGACGGCTTAAGAAGTGAGCGACGGCTTGAGAAGCGAGCGACCGTCTGAGAAGCGAGCGACCGTCTGAGAAGCGAGCGACCGTCTAAGAAGCAAGCGACGGTCTAAGAAGCGACATACGTAGGCTACAACCTCAACGACCTCTGCGACCTCCGCGGCCCCGACAACCTCTACAGCCGCGACCTCTGAGAATTCTGCAGCAAACAAGGCAGCAAACAAGGCACCAAAGCGACGTCAAAAGGCACGAGATTGAGGTTCAAAAAGGCACGAGATTGAGGCTCAAAAAGGCACGAGATTGAGGCTCAAAAAGGCACGAGATTGAGGCTCAAAACGCACGGAAATTGAAGCTCAAAAGCGACCTTAAAAGCAACCTTAAAAGCAACCTCAAAAGCGACCTGTTTTGGAGCGACCTGATTGGCCGATAGCGAAGCTGAATTTGCGACCCTGACAACCCTGCGACCTGGTTTGGCTGATTGCGATTGTGGGCAATCGCTAGTTAGGGAGGGCGGTAGTGATACGGATGTGGACAGCTGGCAGCCAGGCTTGGCAGGACCAGGCTTGGCACACACTCAAATACCGCACCTCCGCTTGTACGTAGATTCTTCCCTCTCTAGCCTTGGATATAGTTATCAAAGACGGGTATTGACCTAGAGTCTACCGCAGTCAGATCACTCTCTATAGCTGTCTTACAGTGCTAGTGTTTGGTTTAGTGTATGTAGTGCGCGTGCGTTATTCGGGTGTCCGGATTGTTCAACGGTCCCTTTCGCGCAGCGCGGAGTTTGTGTAGTGAGTGAGTTCGAGATATAATAATCCGGGCGCGCAGATGTGATTCAATACGGCCTTTTTAATAACTATATCTCGAACTAAGGAGGGAAAGGAATCTATGTAGTGGTGGACGAGACCTTTAGGGGGTGGCGTGCCAAGGCCCGGCTCGGTCCGGAAGGGCCGAGCCGAAATTCCGAGGGTCCACCCTATTACTTAGTCCCACCCCTTTCTGCCGCCGCAACAATAAGGTACGCGTAGGTTATTTGGGTAACCAGATGCGATTTAGCAGGCCCTTTCGCGCAGCGCAGTAGTAGTATAGATAGTAAGTTTAAGATATAATAATCCGAGCGCGTAGATATAATTCAATACGGCTGTTTTGATAACTATATCTCGAACTAAAGAGGGAAAGGAATCTATGCGGCGGTAGGTAAGGGCTTTAGGGGTAGTGTGCCAAGGCCCGGCTTGGTCCGGAAGGGCCGAGCCAAAATTCCAAGGGTCCACCCTATTACTCAGTCCCACCCCCTTCTGCTGCTGTAACAACACTGGCTTGTTGTTAAGACATTGTGTTTATTAACAAGTTGATAGTGCTAAGAAAATTCTGCTACGTACATAGTACTGCCAAGTATGTGGTTATATACGTTATTGTGTGTTGATTAACTAGTTCTACTAAGAAATTTTGTACTGCTTACTGTTCTGTACAGCTCAACGGTTATATACGTTACGTTACGTTATGGCAAGTAATTTTGGCCCGCTCAATAGTACGGCCAGCTCAATGGCCATATGCATTATTCAATCTATCGACTGCTACATACAGCCATGTCAAACTGGTTGGCATGACATCGATCTGAATCAGAACGGTCGTATCGGCGGCTTAATTCTCGGTTCCCCGTCCTCACTCGATCCACAAATCATCATCCTCACCAGACCTCAATTCTCCTTGGCCGCCGTCCCGTGCCGACTCCCGCTCATGGTACTCATATACATCTCCAGCGCACTCCCGTCACTCGAGCTCGCGGTATGACTCACAGTTGTCGCCGTCGTCGCCGCGCTTCTCCGAGCAATTCTCGTCTCCCACGCCATAGGCCCCTTTCCATTGGAAGAATCCGGAGCCCAAGGATCCGGCAAACCAGCCATGGAAGCCTGAATGCTCCCATTCGTCTTCAAAACCGCCATGAGCGCCGCAGAGAGCAGAGCATTCTGCTTCTCTAAAGCTTCGAGACGAGCATCAATGCGAGACGCAGCGCGGGTCGAGGTGCGCTGATGTGCATGTTCGGAATGTCTGGAGGTCGACGAAGAAGAGGTCGTCTTGCGTTGCGTTGCGATGTGAGGTAAGGCCTTGTGATTCTTCCTCAAACAAGTAGTAGACATTGAAGAGTGAGGGTGGGAAGGCACGAGAGGAAGTCCTTCGTTTTGGAGTGGCTGGCTTCGTTTCGCCCCGGTTTTTGGCTTTTCAGACCCGGAAGCTGGAGGAGTTGGTGGCAAGGCGCGGGTCGGCGGAGGTGAAGGGAGCGGAGGAGGTGGCTCATCCTCTCGACGCTTCAGAACTGGACTGCTGGGTTTCGGAGATGAGTGGATGCTGTTGCTGTTCCGGCTGAGCCGACGTTGCTTGAAAGCATTCCTTGGCAACGAAGCGGAGCGAGGTCGAGGGGCATACGATTTGCTTCTCAATTCCGTGACGATCGCTTTCGCGGGCTTGGGAAGGGATTTCGTCTTGGGTACCGGTCGCTCTTCTGCGGCCAGCGTCGTGGGAGAAAAGCCAAGCCCAGCTTGTGCGGCTCGTGCTTCGACAGAAGCAATTGGTGAGATGGGAGTGGTCCCATTCTGCCCTTGAGCAGAAGCTTCGCTCGTGCGAGCAGGCACAGGATAGACCGGCGAAGTCGAATGAGACACCGCCTTCTGCCAGCTGCCAGAGCTTGATGCCACACTACTCCGACTGGCTGCCGACGGGGCTCGTGAAGGGGCAGGTCGAAGGTGTGGAATCGTGATCTGAGGTCTGGGCTTCTGCAGTCGCTGTCGGGTTGCTGTTGCTGGTGCGTGTACGATTGAATCTATAGTGCGATTCACGGCAGATGGACGATCTCGCAATTTCCGGACTCGCACTCGTTCTTCGCGTTCTCTCCGATGGGCAAGGTATGAGGCAGCAGGCTGGGCCACTCTTTGCTTCGCGTCACCGCGAGACTTTGGTCGCCGAGACATGGGTCCTGTGCATTCAGTCGTGACGACGGCCCTCATGGATTCCACGTCACAGTTGAAGTCGCTGGAAGACTTGATGCTTGGGGCGATCTTGGGCGTGCTTCTTCTGGTGTTTTCGTGGCAGGAAGCAACGTTCTCCAAGGCTCTGTGATCCCGCCTGAGTCTCAGAGGGCTTTTGGGAGGAGGTGGACCTGGGTTGTCAGGATGATTGAGGCTGTCCGAAACACTCCGCTGATACATGGTAGAAGAGGCTACGCTCGAAGGGCGCTGAAGGAGGACAGGATGGCTCGCCAGCCGACGAGGAAAGGGGTGTCTGATTTCGATCTCCTTACCTGGACTGGGATGCTTGACCGGGAACTCCTCATGTGGCAATGATATGGCCGGCGCGTGCGTGAAAGCTTCCTGGATAGGCGAAATGGGATGGCTTGTCAATGCCCGTGTGGTATCAAAGCACATCTTCGAGGGTGGGCGTTCGATGGCATCGCTACGATACGAGCCTGCCTTGGAGGGCGCCGATTCTGGAATGGGGCTTGGCGGATCTGAAGCAGCTGGCCGCACTGGAGTGGGATTGTTCCTGTGCCTGTTAAACCGACAAGCAACTTCTCTGTGGCTGGATGCAGGCATGGTTGGTCGAGCAGGGTCCACGGCAGTGGAGGCGGTGGAAGAATGGGTGGAAATGGTATTACTACCATGGGCGTCTTGCTTCTCCTCCAGCTCTGATAGCCAGAGATCAAAGTCCTGGCCGCCGTAAGTTCGGAGGACATCTCCCGTGGCTGAAGCTACATCATCGTGGAAGCAGACGGAAACCCTGGACTCCAAGATATCCGGCCTGAAGAGGTCAGCACGAAACGAATAGCTCGGCAGGGATCCCACACATACCTCAGTATGGAGGGCTGATAATCCACCATGGGGTGGTCGACGTCACGCGCACCGGCCACAGTGTGGGTTGTTTCTCTCGGCTTCAGTGCAAGGTATCGTTTGCCTGAGGCCAGAAGGTGAGATGGAACCCGTCTTCGATGTGGCGGGGAAAACAGATCGACATACCTGCAGATGAGACTTTCTGCTCACAGCCGTCAGGCACCGGCTGAGTGATTCCGGCCAGCAGACGTGCCGCATCGGGGATCGGGCGATCGCCGCTATGATTGCTGACGATCTCGTCCAATCTGAGGCCCAAGCGATCAGCCGAGAATGTGATAGATCATAAAACGCGATAGTACGGACCTTGCATGAGGAGTCTGGATCGGGGCTGGATGTCGCGGATGATGGTGCTTTTGGCCACCAAAACGGAGTAATCGCAAAGCCTGCTTACCGCGACGAGGATGCTCGATGCTGCTCGGCTGACGATGTGGGGCTGCCGGGCCGGTGGTCCTTAAGAACAAGGCCAGGTCGTGGAGCTCGCGGTCCCTGGGAAAGCGGACCAGACTTGTCTGCGTGATCATGCTGTCTTGGTGGGCGTTGGCAGTGGGATGGGAGAAGTGCGCTGGTGCTGTGGAGGCGCAATGCGCAGGCCGTGAGCCCGGTGTGGACAGCGGCGCGGTGTGTCGTCGGGGGGGGAGAGGGCTCACGGGACTCGGGCGGCGGACATTCTGCTCAACATGTTGCTGAATCGAGTCCTGTCTCCAAATGGTCGAGCTGTGTTGGCGCGCGCGCTCGCGCTGGGCGTGAGCGTGGGCGCTGGGGGCGTCGGCGGGGAGGCTGGTGGAAGAGGCTTGGCCCATGATGGCATCGTCATCCACGGGCACGGCGGATAGTCATCGTGTCTCGGGGCAGGGAGATTACGAGGGGCAGTCAGCAGATGTCGATGACGATGATGATGTGGATTGCTGGCTGGGGTAGGCGAGAACAGCTGGTGCTTCAGATAAACAGGTCATGCAGCTGAGCGCCCCGAGGTGACGCTGGGCGAGAATGGGCGCGGCGGTCGGAGTTGGGCGAGTGGATGCTGGTGCAACAGAAGGTGAAGACACGGCGGATGCACGGCGGCGGATGGTGGCACGGCGGAAATGGTGCAACCGAAGGCAAAGGCACGACATGATGCTTCGTTGTGGTGGGTGGGAGCACAGACATGCATTTTAGCGGGGGCGGCAGGGTGTTGGGTGGTGGTGGTGGTATTGGTGGTGTTGGTGGTGTTGGTGGTGGTGTTGGTGGTGGTGGTGGTATTGGTGGTGGTGGTATTGGTACTGGTATTGGTGATGCTAGGGGTGTTGGTGGTGCTATTGGGGTGGTTTTAGTTGGCACTTGGTTGGTATTGGTATAGCTGGTGGTGGCGGCACAAAAGCGGGCACAAAGCGGGCACAGCTGCAGCAGGCAGTCGCACCGCGGCAACTCAACTTGGAAAGGGTGACGGAGTGACACGTCGCTGCCTGTTCTTCTGCAACAGACTGCAGAGTGCAGGCACGTGCTGGCTGTGGCGTGTCGATATGCGAATATGCAGGTGCTGGCTGTGGCTCAGGCGCTGTGGCTTGTGAATATGCGAAGACATAGTTAGGTGTTGTGGCTTGTCCATGCTGCATACTGTACACACACACACAATGCGCACACAATGTACACGCTCAAAACGCGAGCATATGCGCATTGCTACGCTGGGACTGTCAAGCACACTATCTACCACCACCAGGCTTGGGCTTCTTCTTGATGAAAACGCTGCTGGTCCCGGCGGCTTTGCGCTTGAAGGGCTTGGACGCTTGCCAAAGGCCCGCACGACCCGCCCGTGCTTCTCCACCCAGGCCCTTTGCGTGGGCATCAGAAACGGCGGAAACAGGAGTGTTGGCCCCAGATCCTGATGCCTTTGACGGCCCGGCAGACACCTCACGCACCGACGACTGCTTGAAGGGCTCTCCTGTCGTCGGCGTCACGGATCGGTTCGGTTCGGAATCCTCGAACCAGTCTGCCGTCATGTTGTCAGGGTCGGCATCATCGGCGTCCGCGTCTGCATCGTCCATGTCCACGTCTTCATCAGCATTCCATTGGTCGGGCTTCTGTCTGCCTTTCGCAATGTCCTCAAAACGCTGTCGGATGCCATCCATCTTGTCGTGATCCCGGGATTTGCAGTCTGCGCCGCCTTCTGCATACGCAGTCGTGTCCGGTATGGAGCATCGGCCTCGTTCGCTCGAGTTGTCCGCAGGCTTGACATCTTCGACATCAAGCATGCTGATAGTGTTGCTCTCGCTTGCTGGGTAGTGGCTCGAGGGGCGATGTAACATGTCTTTCACGTTGCCATCCGTCAGACAGTCTCGCGCCTTCGCATCTTCCACCAGACGCTTCCAGTACTGTCCGCGCTTGAGCGACTCCGAGTTCCCCAGCACCCAGAGGCTACTCTTGGCTCGTGTGAGTCCGACATTCATACGCCGAATATCCTGCAAAAAGCCGATGCCACCAGCAGGCGACGCTCGCACGCACGAGAATATGATGATCTCACTCTCACGGCCCTGGAAAGCATCGGTGGTGTTGAATTCGATAAAGTCAAAGACCTCTTGTCCATACTTCGCCAAGAAACGGTTCTTCAGCTCGCGCAGCTGAGATTTGTAGGGTGTGATGATGCCAATCTTATCTGTGAAGTCATAATTTGGAAAGTCGGCTCGGAGGCGATCGTAGAGCAATTCGGCGATTGTGATCTCCGCTCGATTGACAAGCGAATGGCCTCGCGGGGCCGCCTCATGCTGGCCGGCGACGTCGAAGAAGCGGTATGGTGCCAAAAGAGCACTCTTGTGCCACGGTTGTGTCCTTAGCTTGGCCATGTTGGGTCCGTCCTTGAGGAGACCGTCGTAGAAAGATCGGCTGGGAAAGAGACTGATGTCAGGATGCATTCGGTACTGCGTGTCGAGCAGATGAACGTCCTTGGGGTGGTTGTTCTGCATTCGCACGAACAATGACTGCTCGTACTGAAATTTGGCTGCTTCCTTGGAGAAGACGGTGGGCGGTAGCTGCTTAGGATCACCGACCATGATACACTTGATGCAGCCGTACTTGAGAGGGATGAGTGAGCTCATCTCAACACACTGCGCGGCCTCGTCAATGACCACCGTCTCGAATTCGATATTCAGGCTCTGGAACATGTCGTGCCCCGAACCGGAAAGAGTGGCACAGATGACGTGGGCCTGATCGAGCACAGCTTGTTGGGCCCGCTTGCGATTGAGCTCTTGTTCGCGCCCGGCGTTCCGCTGTTGATCCTTCACACCATCGATGCGTGCGCCGAGCTCGGCTTTGCGGCGTCGAATATGAACAATGGAATCGTCCAGTGCCTTCCGCTCCTTTTCCGGCATCTTGTGTCCAGATTCGACAGCATCACGCTGGGCATATAGCTCCTTCAACTGCGAAGAGATCTGCTCATGCTCTTTGAAGAGCTCACTATTGCGTCGACGTTGCTTGTCGTCGGCTTCATTCTCGCCACCCAGCTTCTTGGCGACAAGTTCGTCCATGGTGACATCCTTGACCTGGGTATTGATAGCATCGCTACGACCCAGGCGGACCACGTTGATGGCATGAGTTTGTCCTGACTTCGTCTTGACGCCTTGCTTCAGACGGATCACCAGTTCGTCGACAGCGGCGTTACTGGGCGCGCAGACAAGCAGTTTCTTGGAAGGAGCGCCGCCCGTGCCGTTGGTATTACCATTTGAACTCGGCACCGTGATTCTCGTGGCGCCTCTCGGGTTGCTTGCCAGTGTCTGTGAAAGCAACCCACCAACGATCGCCACAATAGTCTTCGTCTTGCCAGAGCCTGGGGGTCCTTGAATGAGCGAAAATCCCTCGTTCTCCAGCGCACCGTTAACGGCTTCCGATTGTGCCTCGTTGAGATTCCAGCAGTCACGATAGGAATTGATCTGTCGCTCGCTGAAGTGGACTTTGGGAGATGGCTTGGCTCGGGTGATCTGTGTGCAGAGATCATAGTAAGTGAGTCCCTTCAGCGCACCATACTCGCGCTCCAACGGCGTGATGGACTGCATTTTCACGCCGTAGACCAGCTGATTCGTGGTCAAGTGCGGCGCCAGTGAGCCTCCAGGCATGACTTGATACACGATCTCAAGGTGTGGCTTCGTGCGTTTGACCTTGTAGATCCGAGCAAGGCAATGTGGTGCTCCGGCTTCATTCAGAGGCTTCTGGGCTTTTGAGCACAATATGATGTCGCCTTCAGAAAGAGAGAGATCGCGGTTTTGTTGGTGCCCAACGATGCTGCTGATCTCTAGGAATTGGTCGACGTTGCTGCGGTTCTGTACTTTAATTTCATACGGCTTGCTGCTGTTCTCTTCTCTCTCCTTGGCCATTCCTTGCCAGGCTTCAAGGACAAGCAACTTCTCGAAAGTATTTTGGTAGGCCAAAGGATCGCGGAATGTGTTCTCGACTGCGGAGAATTCGTGTTCGCTTTGCCCTGGAGGGAACAGTCCGTCGTGGAAGATGTTCCAGCTAAGTATGACCCGATGCAGCGGTCCAAGGTCTGGCGCAAGCCGAGCGCGCATGTCCTTGTGGGAACGAGCCTGTCGATTGATCCTGGTGGGACCCGTCTTGAACTCCGGTTTAAGTCCTTGTGCCTTGCTAAAATCATGCTCAGCTCGGATCTGCTTCTTTGGTTTCCCTGCAGTTCCGAACAAGTCATTATCGACATCCTCTTCAGATTCGCTTTCGTCGTCAGAGTCGACCATGACGGTCTGACCTTTCACCGCATGGTCCGCGCCGTAGTTTCCAACGCCAAGGACACCGGTGCCGGCACCTTGCGACTTCGCTTTCGCAAGGGCTGCCTCACGTCTCGCTTTGTCTTCGGCTTGCGCTTTCTTGCGGTTCGCGAGGAAGGCTTCTGCCTGCCGTTTCTCCTCGAGCTCCTTCTGTTGTCTTCCAAGGTTCACCATTGGCTTCTTAGGCTCCGCTTTCTTTTGCTCGGCCACTTTGTTCCAGGTACTCATGTCGAGGATGCCATTCGCCTTCGTCGCCGTAGTCGTGGGAGTGGCAGAACTGGATTGGCGACCGCCACGGCCTGCGAATGCGAACGCATCGAGACTGCTTTGCTGTTTCTTGTTGGCTGGAGATGTCCCGGTGGCTGCAGCCAACGATTCACCAACATGTCGTTCGAGTGCACGTTGTAGCGCCGCTTTATGATGCATCTCCAGTTTGGTCTTGACTTTGGCGCCTCGCTGATTGGGCTGACTCGTGACAATGTCTTCGATGTAATTTTCTGCCTCTTGGTCTACTCTAAGACTAACATCCCGCAATCTGTTGAGGATTTTGGTCGTCAAACTCACCGCCCTCGAGATGAGATAGTCATCGCGGAGACGAAGCCACTTCGCGATGCTTCGGAATGTTCTGTTCGTGACTTGCAGCAGGGACTTGCCATCGCGCGCCTTAGTGTTAGCCTCCAAGATGCCGGCAATAACAGCATACTGGTCGAAAGCGTACTCTGCAAAGTCCATCGTTTCACGACAGAACTCTTGCATCTTTTGCTTGTCGTGGTCTGCGCTCCAGGCTTCGGTGGAGTCAAAGATCACTTCGATGACATTCCATATCCGGTGCCAGTACATCTGAAGCGCCCTCAGGTCTGATCCCTCCCAGTGCCTATCCTTGCGCAGAATGCCATCCTGGGTATCGCAGAGGCAGTCAAAGATGTCTCGACACAACTTGAGGAGAACATCACATGGACCGAAATTTCGTGCATCCCGTATCAGTGCAAGGCTCTCTCCAACAGCTGCTAGTGTGGTCGCGAACATGGTATCGATGATGTGGAACAAGCTATCCCGCCGATTGTACTGCCCACTGAGCAATTTTATCAGGGACAGCGTGCTCTGGTGGATGTCATCACTCGCACTGAATAGCAGCGCCATGAGACCTTGCGAGCCTTTTTGGTCCATGAGCAGGTCCACCAGTTGATCGGGCGTGAAGTTTTCGAGACGTCCAAGCAGGTCTATGATCACGTGATTGTGGGCACGTGTGAGTGCATTGTTCCAGCTCGGTGCCGGCTTCGGCGCCGCCTTTCGTTCTGACTGCGGCAGTACATCCAACTGGACCAGGCCTTTGATACCATACAAGATTGCTGCGGGAAGATACGCGTTGCCCGGCTTGACAGCTCGCATGGTCATCCTCCAGAGGTTTAGACTCGAGATTCCGATCTCATGGTCCAGATCGTGCGTCTTGCAAATGTACCGCCGATCCCGAGCCAGCCCTTTCACTTCCAGTGCCAAGATGTTCTCTACAATTTCAAGATCGACCGACTCGGTCCTGGAAATGGCAGGCTCGTCCTTCTTTTCGATTCCGAGGAGTTCTTTCAAAATCTCGTTGATGTGGTCTTTGGAGACTGCTTCGATCAGGTGCAGATAGACCGGGCCACCATCGACTGCATTTGTGATGGCCTTGATAGACTCCAAAAGCGCCGTCAGGCCTTTCTCCCAAGCCACTCTACTGGCGTAGTACGAGTAAGTGTCTTCTTGATACTTGTGTAGGAGTTGACTGAGAAGTGTGCGAAGCGGTACCACCAGGTTTGCTGGACTGATACTGGAAATGATGGCATCAACCCAACCCATCTTTTCTTCGAGTCCCAAAGGTTCTCGCTCGTCGCGCGTTCTGAGCAGTTTCTCAAACCCAGGCGCCTTGCAGATGGTCTCGATCACAGCCTGCGGGGTAGCAGAGCCGACGGCATCCCAAAAGTCTCCTGCGCTGAGCTCGATCAGAGTATGAACGCTAGCCAGCAAATCAGCGAAATGTGCAGCGTCAACCTGAAAGTGGTCGAGAGCCATGACGAAGAAGTTGCTATCAAGCGCGCGAAGACTCTCGTTGATCACGTTCTTGTTCAGCTTGGTGACGATATGCCGGGTTGCTCTCCAGTAACTCGGGAGGTATTCAAGGTCAAGTGAGACGACATGGACCCTATTCATGGCTGGTTCCAGAAAAGGCTTCACGGCATACTCAAACTCATCGGGAAGGAGCGAACGCTTGATCTTGGTCACATTACGCTCTGCCCAGGCCCTACGCTCCTCGTTGTCAGAGTACATGAAAGCAGCCATGCCCGGCGCATAGCTCGGCAGCGTGACTTTCTTCTTGGACTGCGCCAAGCGGAATGGTTTATCGAAGTGTTTTGCGAGGAGCTCCTCGTGCCGCAGGAAAGGAACGCAGTGGAGAGCCTCGAACATGGCATACATGCCGACGTTGCCAACTGCCGTGATTTTCCGGTCTTCCGGGGGCAGGTCTGTTAGTGTTTCTGTCATGTCGTCCAATCCGGCTGTTATTCTGTCGATATTCATGTTGTCGAAGATTTGCATGAATCTCAGAACTTCTTCGGGACCATAGTCTGACTCCAACTGGGCGCGAAGCCGCCGACGTGCGCGATGATACTCGCGAACACAGATGTCGCATCTGGTGAGCTGTTTCCGCAGGGCGATCTTCAGCTCTCCTTGGATCTGTATGGCTGACTCGCCGTCGAAGGCCAAGAGTATGCAAGCTTCCATTCCCTCCTCCTGTCGAGCGCGAGCTTCTTCCACCTTTTTGCATCGTTTCTTCTGCTGCTCCTCATTCTCGGTGGCGTTTGTGGCCAGAAAGTCCTCATCGAAGAAGACATGGCTGTCATCCTCGCTGCTTCGCGGACAGAACCAGTGTAGACCGGGGTCGAGGGAGTTGAGGGCATTGAACAGATCGACGAAGCGTTGACCGTGCGACATGATGAGCACTCCACCGCCCGGGCTGCACCCCCGCCGGCGTGACAGGCAGTATACGAGGCGATGCGGCGGCGGAGACCAGAAGCAATTGTGCCCATGTCCCGGCTCGGCAGCAGCGCAGTGGCGGGATGAGATGGCGAGAGCTGCTCTGTCCAGCAGTCGGGTGCAGGCGCCGGGGGAACTGGTGGGTGGAGGCCTGGTCAGCTACGCGACTGGGCAGGACGAGAAGTGCATGGCGGGGCGGGGGCACACGGAAGGCGAGAAAGGGGAAGATGTGGTAGGCGGTAGGTGGCAGGTGGTCGGTGGGTGCTGGTAGGTGGTAGGTGGCAGCAGGAATCGGCAAGCAATGGAAGAAGGATGGAAGAGCAAAAAGTCATGACGGCGAGCGTCAATGGCGCGCGGCGCGTTCTGGTGCGCGTCATCTAGGCTCGGCCCGCTGCACGGCTCAGTCTGGTGCCTGCCTGGAGCCTGCCGCCTGAAGCCTGCCACCTGAAGACATATCTACATATATACGTTAACTAGTTAACTAACGTGGAACTCCATACCACGTTCCTGGATGCCCCCCGAACATGGCTCACTAGAGAGAGCGCCGGCCACTGCCCGCATTGGCAACCCCGCCCACTCTTTCCAACCATGTCCCAGGACCTCTTCGCTGCATTTCAACATCCTCCGCCAGCCCCGCAGCACCTGCCCCCTCCGCATTCATCCCACCAGGCGGCCAACGCAGCGCCCGCAACCGAGCACGAAGATGATTTTGGAGATTTTGAAGACGCATCAGCTGCAGCTACTGCCAAGCGGGAGGCTGCAAGACCGGAGAGCCTCACCATACCCCCCCGGCTAGCACCTGCCACATCCCCTTCCAACCCTTTCCCACCAGCCCCTCAGCAGCGGCAAGAGGCACCCAGGCCGAGTTCACACTCCAAAGTCGGAAGGCATCCTTTTGCGGATCACATGGACTTCCTGTTCGCTGGTGGAGACGATGAGTATGACGCCGGCCACGACGACTTGCAAGACCTATCGAAGAACCCTGAAGCCGCTATGGCCTACTCCAAGCGCACGATTGCCGAGCAGGAAGCAAAATCAATGATGAATACTTCGCTTCCATTTTCTTCAACGCCAAATCCTCCAAGTACGAGTAACCCTCCTCCTTCGAGGAACAGGCTGCAGAAGAGATCGGGCTATGTGCCCAGTAGAGATTCCCATATCCTCTTCGACGTGGAAAATTTATCCGAACATGAAAGCGGAGATGATGACTTTGGTGACTTTGAGGGCGACCCGAACGCCAAAGCCGCTGTGGCACCAAAGCCGTCTCCCGCCAAGTTGCAGAAGAAATCTGGACCGCCACCATCTGCAAAGATACAAAAGGATGGTACGAAGCCCGCCATGCCTGCAATAGACTTGCTTGGGCTGTCACACCCTGTCATGTCTCCAACGGTCAACTTTAATCAACAGCACATGGCTCACAATACAATCATGAGTCCTCGATCCCAGAGAGCTGTGTCGATCCCCGGAGTTTCGAAGGCAGATACCGTGCCCCGTCCACCTGCTGCGGGGAATCTGTATCCAGCAGAAGATGAGGCTTGGGATGATTTCGATACCGCAGAGGTGCCATCAGGCCCTGTTGCCCACCACAGTCATAGTCGAACTGCGTCGTCTTCGATATTGCCGCCGGACCTTACGCCCGCAACTGGCCGCAGCAGATCCAACACCCCCCAAGACTCTCTAGCACCCACGAATATCCCACCCCCCGCATTGCTGCTTGCCACATTTACATCGATATTCTCTGCTGGCCAGGATGTACTCCTCGGCAATCTCGCAAAGCTCGATACAGCTCAGAGACAACAGCTTCTCACCCATCCAGCCACTCACAAGTTCTTTGAGACATACCTAAGCGATGGAATCGTGCTAGCGCACATAGTCGCTGGCCGCAAGCTCAGATGGAAACGTGATCAAACGTTGTTTCAGTCCATGCGCATAGGACCAGCCGTTGCTGGTGGGAAGGGCGGCATGAAGCTGAATAGTATCGACAAATCTGAGCAGACCAAGGAGGATCGTGAAGTGACGGATGTGGTGGGCCAATGGAAAGCTCAAGTTGGAAAGCTGAGGGCTGCCGTCACCGGTGCAAATGCTGCAACATCGAAGCTTCCTGCCGTGCCCGAGATTGCGGATACCATGGCGGTGAAGACATTGAAGGCGATCGACGGCGGATTCACAGCACCGCATGCCTGCGCACTTTGCGGATTGAAGCGAGAAGAGCGCGTGCACAAAGTCGATGTTGATATCAATGACTCTTTCGGCGAGTGGTGGGTCAGTGGTATTGATATGCATGTCACATGTAAGCGGTGGTGGGAGCAGAACAAGAGCAAGCTGAAGTCAAGGTGAATGGACTGACGATCATAGGCTACAAGATAATTACTGACAGGCTAGAGCCGGGCGTCTGGCAACCAATTCTACTAAACAACTGCTGCAACCATCTAATTATCCCGGTTGTTAACTAGTGAACTAGTTACAACAAATAGCTCGCTCAATAGCTAGTAACGGTCTAATCAATTCTTTTACCTAGGCTCGTAGAGTTTGTACTATGTAACTAGTGCTCTATCAGTCTAGGTCTCTAAAGATTGTTAACTAGCTAATTGTAGCTAGTGAGCTAGTAGTATTATAAGTAGTCAATGTCGCGCGAAGGAGAGTAAGAATAACTATTATAGACCATATTCTCCTATTCTAATGGATACTAGCCGCCCCTACCTAGTTAACTATCAACTATTAACTGGTTTTAATTACAGGGTAGCAGTCGCCGACGTTTCCCTTCTTAGATCCCTAAGCACCACACATTCGCGACTTTCAGATCATAGTAACGAACGCGTCGTGCTCTTCCGACTCCCGTTCTCTTCTGTAGAGATGGCCGTCAGTGATACCTGAAGTAGATCGAGTTGTGGAACAGAAGCACTCAAGCATTTCTGACCACCACTGAAGCATTGCCGACCACCACTGGAGCATTGCTGACCACCGATCCTCAGGATTGGTTGGCGGTGATGAAACCATGCTCAAGAATAACCTAACCTACACAAGTCGGGCGGCTGTGAAGAGGAGGCCATATCCGGTTTCTCCTAGCAGTTAGGCTGCTATTTATGAAACTGCCAAGAATGTGTAGAACGAGAGCCGTGCTCACACGTATCCAGCTGGGTCCACCCATGAACGATAGTCAAGATGCGGCCGCAGTTATAACCTAGTCGACAGACGACCGAACACCTCAGATGCATCAACGACGTCGCACGATTATATTGCGGTCGCCTTCACTTTCTGCGCTGCGGCCCGTTTCCGAGCACAGGATGCCCAACCCCCTCCCCCCCCCTCTTCCTCCCCCCACCGCTCCCCCACGTGGGGCGGCCCGGAAATCGCCTTTCCCGTCCGAAAGGGATGCAACGTACGCTTTCCCGTCCGAAAGGGATGCAATGTACGCTCGCAAGGGAGAAGGACCGCGTCATTGACGGGTGCATGCGCTGGTCGACTGGACCTCGTTGGTGCTCCAAGTAGGACCCAGGCCCCGGTCGTCATTGGACGTACGTCGTGCCCCCACCTTTTGAGAACGAACCAGAACGACTTTCCCCAGTTCCCGGTCTTCTGCCCAGTATCAACACAAGCTCCCACGAGATCGTGTCAAATCACACGGCCTGCGTTGGATGGCCTCCCGATCGACGGCGACAAGTACGACTGACGGGACCGGGCCGCGGGCCGAGCAGCCAAGCAGAGCATCGTTGTCCCACGACATCGAAGGCTGCCTTGCTGAGACAACTCGATCGCCAGGCTGCTGCCGACTTTCACAGCGGCGTTTGAAGGCATGGTAATGCCTCACCTCGTCGGGTTTCGATCGCCCTGATTGCCGACAAGAAGTCCGACTGGCACCTGCGAGGTGGGGGGGCTGGTTCGGGCATCTGCAGAAACGCAGTGGCGCGTTCTGAATTCACATGCTCCTGGGAGGCACCACCATCGTGAGATCGTCACAGTGGAGGTGGTGTTGTACACGGCGGTAACCAGTTCCGGCAGGCACCACGCTTCACATAAATCATCTCAGCACATGTGCTGGCTGGCCGATGCGCATCGAGACTTTCCTCGTCCGCAGACAGGCCTGTTGGCCTACGCGCCTCTGCAAGACTCTGCAGCGACAGCAATCATCTTGGCAAGAAGCAATCTCCCTCGTGCGACGCCAACACAAGCTTCCATTCGATTGCAGTAGAGTGCTTGTTCCATTGCGGTGGCTGCCGGTAGCTGGCATCGAGGCGCACGTACCGTCACTCACATGCACGCTAGAAAGCACGGGGAGGTCACTCACATGCACGCTAGAAAGCGCGGGGGTCACCGACGCTCAATAGCAACAATTGATGTCTGGCGATCGATTCTCCTCCCGATCCCTCGAGCGCAGCGGTAGTACAGACGCAATCATTTGTGCTTCGTGCGGGCTGCACGATTCCACCATGGACAGCGGGTATCTGCACCCGCGGGCGTCGGGTTCTGAGCTGGATGTACAATAGCGGTGGATACCATCGATCCCGTCGGCCGAACTGGAACAATATTCGTGATGCAGTGGTGGTGCAGCACGACCTTTCAGGCCTTCATGCAACCAGCCCGCAGGGAGGGAAGGGGCCATCGATCGTGGGGCTCACTGGGCATGGGAGGTACGTGAAACTGAGGGCTCCGGGGGGGCATATATTGCCGCGCTCCTGCCCTCGTGGGTCATCGTGTCATAGAACCACAGCACACCCATCTTCCGTTGTACACACCTCTGTGCAGGCTCACCGCCCACTTTTTCGAAGCGCACCATCCGCCCAGCACAGCCGCCCGAGTACGACCACCCGTCCGAATATAACGGCAACGACAGCATTTCATCCCGGTCCGAACGCAGGTGTTCCTTGAGCAAAGCCAATGGCAGACCACCGTGAACCTCGTCACTATGGCCGCCAATCCCCGGCCCGTAACCATTTCGTTGCGGCGACTGGAGTTCGTCACCGCTGCATCTCCCATCGCCACGGACGAAAGGCGCGCTGACGGTGAAGCTTAGGAGTTTGTGGGCACGTTCATGTTCTTATTCTTGGCCTACCTCGGACATAGCATGTCCGCCGCCACCGCCGCCGATGCGGCAATCGCCGGTGGCAACAGCAATTCGACCATCATCTACATCTCGATGAGTTACGGCCTGCCACTGCTGGTGACGGCGTGGGCGCTGTATCGGATCTCGGGAGGTCTGTTCAACCCTGCCGTGACGCTCGGCCTCGTGGTCACTGGTCAGCTGCCGGCCATGCGAGGTGCCATCTACTTTCCCGTCCAAATCCTGGGAGGCGTTGTTGCCGCGGCGGTGGCGAGCGTCATCATCCCCGGCGACATCGCGGTCACCCAAACCACTCTCGCAGATAAGGTGAACGTCGCACAAGGCCTGTTCCTGGAGATGGTAAGTGATTCACATCCCCCCCCCCAAACACCGGCCAAGCTTAACCCTCCGAACAGTTCTTGACCTCCTATCTCGTCTTCGTGATTCTCATGCTCGCCGCGGAGAAATCCAAGACCACCTTCGTCGCGCCCATCGGAATCGGCATGGCACTCTTCGTTGCTGAGATCGCTGGAGTGGGCTACACGGGTGCCTCTCTCAACCCTGCCCGTTCGTTCGGCCCCTGTGTCGCGGCGGCAGAGTTTCAAGGCTATCATTGGATCTACTGTGGGTCACTTTTTCCGCATCGACCCCGACGATGCCGATGCCGATGCTCGAAATACTGACGGGTGGCAGGGGTCGGGCCGTTTCTGGGTGCTCTCGTGGCGGGGGGGTACTTCCGTTTTGTGAAGCTCTTCAATTACCACGAGGCCAACCCCGGACAAGACAGTGCCGGAGGAGCTTTTGTGGACGACATCGAAACCGCGCTGCGTGAGCGACAGCAGTTCTTCGCCTCGCCGCCACCTCCCGAGAATTGACCGTGCCCTCTGGTGCGGTCGCGGCCGTCTTCCGAGGGTTGAGAATGGCGTCGCCGCCAGACACATCTCGACGGACTCACGAGTGAATGGTGTGTCGGAGGAGCGAGAGAATGCGTGCGTTGCGGCGTTTCACGGTGACAGGGCCAGAGGCGAGGGATGGTACTGAACGAAGGACATGTAATCATCGGCCACACCGTATCTCGAAGGTTCCGCTCGTTAGCTCTACGATAGCACTCTCTTCCTCTGCGTCCGCCTCCTTGCTCGTTGCTGGCGAACAGAAACGGCCGGCCGCACGCGTGACGGGCTGATGCCGACGCGCTGAGACCGACCCTCGTCCGTAGGCCTCGCACGGAGATCCTGGGACAGCAGCGTGTGCGAACACCACCCCAGGTGGGCAACGTGGCGCCACTGGGAATGAGTCGTGGTCAATCGCTCAGCTTTTCAAAGGCCGAAGCAGAATCGATCGTCTCCCCACGCCCACCCGCCGCACCCCGCAGCTCCTGGGGGAACGACGACTGCGCGGCGGCCCTTGCTGCGCCGCGGTCACCTGCTGCGTCGTCTTCCACGGCCGATGCGATCGGGGGTGGAACGGAGCATGACGACATGGAGCAGAGGGTGTTGCGGCGATGCCGCCGCCATGCGAGGCTGCAAGGCTGCGGCGGGATCGAGGCTCGCCGACGCGGGGTGTCCTCGCCCGTGGCCAACTCGCTCTCTCTGGCGCCTCATGCGGCCACCCGCATCGACGACGGGGACTTGAACGAAAGACCGAGATGGGCACATCGCGCGCTGGCAGGCCCGATCGGGCTGGAAGCCGACCCGGCCCGTGCGTGCGCTGACGCGGCTATTTGCGGAGCTGCGAATCACACATAACTCATCGACTCGGATGCCACCCACGATGATCCGTTATGCATGTCACCCACGATGTAGTTAGTTGTGCCGCCGCGCGAGGGCGACGAAGGCGACGGCGGCGGCGGCTCAGCCGCTCGACGCGCACGGCCACTCATGTCGGCCCCGGGCAGGCAGCGTCGCATTCTCACACAGCCAGAGGAGAGGCAGTCACTTCCCGCGGACATCGTCAGCCCCGCGGCGGCAGCCACGCCAGGCGCCAACGCTCGGCCCCCTCCTTCCTGTCCGCACCTGCCGTCCCCGTCCGCTGACTGTGCCGGTCCCGCTCCGCAGCATCTGCACCTGCGTCGGGCGCACGGGCAGCCACATCGCACCTTCTGCCACGTCGCCATGCTGCTTCCCCGTCACCACCGTCTTCCCGTCCGCGCGTGGTGGCCGCGCCAGTCCCAGTCCCCCGAGGAACAACAACAACACACCGGCGGCGGCGGCGGCGGCGGCAGCGGCGGCGGCAGCGGTGGCACGCAGGCCATCGTCATCATCGTACGCGGCCCTTCCGCCGACGTCGACCGGGCGAGCGCTGATCGATGCACAGGTTGTCATCGCGATCGTGGCGCTGCTGATCGTTGCCACTGCATCGTTCATCGTCTTGCGAAGGCTGCGCCGACGCCACGACAATCCCAAATACCTTCCCACGCAACTTCTGAAAAGAAAATGGACAGCCTGGCGTCCCGGGCAGTGTTCGGGTCCGGCGAAAGGCAACTCCGGCGCATCCATTCCCACCCTGCAGCTTCGCGCCGACACCAGAAGCGCCCATGCCAGCCGACAGGACTTGCCGGACTTCGAACGAGCGCAGGCCGAGATGCTGGCAACCCGCGACGGCGTCGAGAGACATACCAGCGTCCGATCCGTCATGACCCTGCCCGCTTACTCACATTCGGTGCGCGAGGACGAGCAAGTTCTGGGCCGAGAAGGCGAACGAGATGGCATCGACGTCGTCGTCGAAATGCCCGAGACCGAACACGACGAGGAGACGCGACGAGAAGAGGAGATGGAGAGTCTGTACCAAATCCGATTGCAGCGCCGGCAAGAGCTTGCGGAACGGGAAGATCGCAGGAGGCGGAGACAAGAAGCCCGAGCCCGAGGCGACTTTGCAGAAGTCGAGCGCATCCGGTTGGAGGGCAGAGCAGCCACAGCGCAAAGAGAGCGTCAAGGTGCTGCAGCCATGATCGCCGCGCACCAAGCTGCCATGGCCACCAGAGACCGCAGGGTGAGCAGCGTTAGCTACGCAGAGCTTGGCGTGGCACGGCACGATGGGACAAGAATACGAGCCAACTCCAGCGATTCCGATAGCAGGCCCCTGCTTGATTCCGCCGCCAGCATCAACGGAGCCAGCTTGCGCCCGTGTTCCACACAGGAAAGCATGCCTTACTCGCATCTCCGCAACCGATCCCAAATCTCCCAGGTTGGCTCCATGATCTCTGCATCCGACGACGATCCAGACTTCGTCGATCTGGCCGACCCCAGGCCACCATTCGGGCGTGCTGGCAGCGACTTCGAGGTTGTCACCCTGAACCAAGCACACTCGCGCAACAACTCCGCAGCTCAGATACCCGGTAGAGGACGTAGTCGCGCATCGACCGTCGCTTCGCGAAACGGCCCCGTGCGACCTTCCATCGACACGTCCGTCGCCGTCAGTGGAGATCTGGGTGAGGCGCACATACCAAGTGCCGACCCTCCAAGCTACGACGGCGAAGGCTTCGAGCATGCACCTCCGTACCAGAGTCCTACGACAGCGCGTGCGCCAGAGATGCACACATCAACTGCAGCTCCACAGGAAGCATCCGAGGCTGAACCACCATCACCACCACCACCACCACCATCACCACCACCACCATCATCATCATCGGGAGCGCCTCAACTTGGACCCATCAGTCGCTTGCCTTCCATCCGGATCGCCGAAGCCGACCCAGTCGACCACCCAGGGCGAACCAACATCCCCGGTCCAACTGCGTGAAACATCGGCGGAACATGGGCCCGCCGGGTGATTTTGCCGACTTTGTGCGCAATTCACCCCCCCCCCCGTTTCCCGTTTGCGAACGCGCGTGGGAACTTGTCCTTGGACATGAAGGGCGGTGGGGAGGTTTTTTTTTATTTTAATTTTCTTCCATCTTTTTTTTGAGGGGGGGGACGAGTCCCGACGTCGATCGGGCGCCGTCACGAGATCCAAGACCCGTCACGAATGCCCCATCTGCCATCATCCAGATTTTGTCACATTAATCCCATGTTTTTTTTGTACATATAACTCGTTGCGCGGGGGGGGGGGGGGGGGGGGGCGGGGGGCTTCTTTCGATACGGCACACCCCGTCCTGTTCGGTGCCTTCGCACGGTTTTTGTGCGAGAGACTCGCCCCCCGCTACCACTCCTCTCCTCTCCTCGCCTTTCCACTCCGCCTCACCTTTCGAAGAGAGAAGACGTGGGATCATGGGAGGATTCGTCGGCGGTATATGGCATCGGAGGGCGGGAGATGGCAGCAGCCTTGAGGCGAGGCGATGCTTGAGATGGGAAGGGGGGAGGAAGGGGGAGCGGGGTTGTCAAAGGGCGAGCTGATGCTGCAGAACGACTACGTGCACCGGGGGGCATCATGAAGAGGAATTCCGTCAGGTGTGGTCACCGACCGAGAGATGGATTTTCATGATGAGCGGGGAATACCCCTCCCTTCCCGACCTCTCGCGGCCGAGGGGCAGTGGAGATTGCAAAAAAAAAAAAAAAAGATCTAGGCGTTGGGCCCAGTGTTCTGGATCGAGCCTTCCGCGGCCTCGGTGACGTCGGTGATGAGCTTGGTGATCTTCCCGATGGCGATGGTCTGACCTTGGTCTCGGAGCGTGAATCGTCCGAGCTGTGGGTAGTCTTCGAATCGTTCGGCGCAGACCGCACCAGCAGCTCCGGTGACCTGCAGTCGCGCGATGATGTTCATGCCCTGCTTGGCAAAGCCGGGGGGTTTCTTGGACTTGCGGTTGGTCTTGGGTTCCAGCTTGTGGAGAAGTGCCGCGAATGTGACTTCTTCCGTGGCCGAGTGGACGTGGAGCACGCAGTTGAAGCCGGCGGAAAGAATGGACTTGAGCTCGAGTAATCGGATCTGCGCCTCGAACTGGTTGACGCAGTGTACGGGACGCTTGGGCGAGCAGAGCACGAAACCAGGCAAGATGTCTTCTTCTTCCGCTCCCTTGATACGGATGCGCACCTGGTCGCCACAAGTGGCGTGGGGAATTTCGTCCTCGGTTTCGCCGTACAAGGCCGAAATCGTGATCTCGGCTCGGTTTGGCATCATCAGATACTTGTTCTCCTTCTTGATGACGCCGGCCTCGATCTTGCCTTCGATGATGGTTCCCATGTCGCGGTACTTGGCGGCAATGGGCATCATGAATGGCGAAGTCAGCTTTCGCTCCAGCTGCTGCATCGAATCGAGATACTCGAGAAGCGATGGGCCATCGTACCACGGCGCGACCTCCTTTGGGACTCTCGTCTTGATGCCGACGGTGGTCTGCGCAGAAATAGGCATGATCATGATGTCTGTCTTCGGATTGTAACCAAGGCCCTTCAAGAAAGCCACAAGCTTCGTCGTGCATTCCTTGTACCGTTCTTCGGACCAGCCGACGGTGATATCGTCCATCTTGTTGACAGCGATGACGAGCTTGTTCACACCTTGGGTTTTCGCAAGCATGGCGTGCTCACGAGTCTGACCACCCTTTTCGAAGCCGGTCTCGTACTCACCCTTACGAGCAGAAATGACAAGAACACCAACATCGGCTTGAGAGGCACCGGACACCATGTTGGGCACATATGTCTTATGTCCAGGAGCATCCAGGATGGAGTAACGTCGTTTGTCCGTCTCGAAGAATCCTCGACCAACCTCTACCGTCTTTCCTTTCGATCTTTCCTCCTTGGTCTGGTCAAGAGCCCACGACAGATACCATGACTCTCGACCCAATTCCTTCGCGTCCCTCTTGTACTTGTCCATTGTTCGTTCGTCGACCATGCCTGTGGCGTACAGAATGCTGCCTCCCAGCGTACTCTTGCCGGCATCAACGTGACCGAGGAAAATGACGTTCACATGCTCCTTGCCGTACATCTCCTTGAGCTCCTCTTCGTCAACCTCGTTGGCCTGCTCCTGGGCCACCAGATCAGCGCGCTTCGCCTCGACCTTCGCGTCTGCGCGAGCTGGAGATGAGCGTCCAGATCCACATGGAGTTGGCGGAGTTGAGCCGCCAACGGCTGCCGTCGATTCGCCCGTCTTCTCGACAGCCTTGGCAGCCGCGACTTTGTTGCCCGCGCTAGGGGCGTCTGTTTCGATGGCTTCTTTCGGGGCAGCCTTCTCCTGGGCTGCCGGCGGAGGAGTGGAGGTGCCGCCAAGTGAGAGGACTTTGAGGCCGCCGGTCTTCTCGACCTTGGGCTTCGCGGCACCTGTGTCTTCCGCGCTGAGGGAGAGAGCCTTCACGGGAGCTGCGGCGCCAGTTCCGTTGGCGGCGGCAGGCTTCGGTGCCGCCTGGTGTTGGCTACCCGAAGGAAGAGCCTCGCCGCGCCTGGCGATCATGGGAGACTGTGTCTGCTGCTGCTGCTGCTGTCGTTGATGGGGAGGAACATATGACTGCGGCTGGGCGGGCTGTTGATATTGTTGTTGCTGGAAGTGGTTTCCATAATTGCCCGGTTGGCCGTATGGCGCGTAGCCCTGGGCGCCATAAGCGTACTGCTGCTGGTACTGGCCCTGAGCTCCGCCGTAGCCGTGCTGGCCGTACTGCTGGTGCTGGCCGTATTGCTGGCCGTAGGCGAAGGGGTGGAACTGCTGCGCGGGCTGGAAGGAGTGTGCGCCGGGCGTGAAGGAGGTCGCGCCCGGGGCGAATGTGCTTCCGCGTGCAGCGGCGGCCTGGACGTTCAGTTGCTGCTGTGTCTGCTGCGCGAGATCCTCGTCCTCCCACGAGTCGGGGGCCGGGTTGTTGGCCATGGTCGAGTGGGTGCGGGTGCGGGTGCGGGTGCGGAGAGGGAGAGAAGTGGCCCGTGGCGCAGAGGGGGGAGAAGTGAGGGGGAGAAGTGGCCCGTGACACAGAAGGAGAAAAGTGGCCGTGGCAGAGGATATGAAAAGCGGCGGTGACAGGGAGAAAAGTGGCCGTGACACTGAGGGGTCAGGCGATCGGGCGGGCAACTTTGTGGTCCTGTGCCATCGTGGCCTTGTGGCCTTGTGGCCTTGTGGCCTTGCAGCCTTGCAGCCTTGCGGCGATCGATGCACGTGATCGCCACTCTGTTGGCCCAACCGGCGGCAGGCGCTCGTGTGCAGCACGCAGGCAGCAGCTCGCTCGCCTCTCGCCCGGGCCATTCGCAAAATGGCTGTGCCCGCGACGCCGCCTTCGGCCCCCGCTGCTCGCGCTCCATATTGAGCCGTCCAGCGCCCCATATTGAGCCGTCCAGCCCCCCATATTGAGCCGTGTTGAGCCGTCCACCCCCCGCGCCGCGGCGGAGAAGCATGGACATCCTCCTGCAGCGTGTCACCCAGTCCGCGCTCCACTACGCCGTCCGATCCGGCATCAGCATCACCGTCGGCTATGCCGCCCGAGAATGTGGCCGGCTGCTCAAGCAGGCGCCCAAGAGCCGTGACCGCGAAGAGCTGCAGCAGCTGCAGTTCCGGCTGGAGTCCAAGATCCGGCTCATCTCTCCGTCCATTGACATGATCGAGCTGATCGCCGCACGCGGGAACACGTCGCTCGAATCGGCCGTCGCTCTGAGCAAGGACATCCGCTACGGAATACAGAACCTCGGCCAGCGCCTTCACAAGGCCGCCGTCGGCCAAGAACTCGCCCATCGCGACGCCTCCAACGCCAAGTCGCGCGAAGAAGTCGACGCAGAGCTCCAGGCCATCATCGGCCACATCAAGTCGCTGCTGGTGCTCATCGAAGGTGCCGTGCCGCTCATCACCCTCGCCATAACCACCTCGGGCGTCAACCTCTCCACGAAACTGTCGGGCACCATTTCGCCCAGCCGCCTTCTACAAGCATCCACCTTCCTGTCTGCCGGCGATGCCCAGTTCAATGAAAATCCGGCGGCTCGGCAGCAGGTCGGTCCGACATGGATCCTGACTCAGTACATGCTCTTCTCCAGCCATGCTGCTCGGTCAGTCGATGAGCGTGGTGTGAGGGAGGCGACTTGGAAGGAAGTGATTCACAAGGCGCGCGTCAAGCTGTGGCGAGTCCCGTTGTACCAGCTCTATAGTCGGCCAGGCGAAGAGTCAAACGCGCTCGACTACGAGAGCAACACCATCCCCGCTGACACGGAAGCGTCCGAATTTGCATATCAAATGGCCATCGTGGAGGATCTTGCCGACGACAGAATTCACACCTTTGAAGCGCACGAGCCTCAGCCTGGACCGTTTGATGACGTGCCCAACGCTGGCATTCGAGACGTCGTTCCAATACATGAAATATCGAAGATATTCTACGCAGACACCGGCAAGCTCCTCAATATCGGCGGCGATGGTGAGGCCAACAACCCCGTCCTTCTGCTCAAACGCGATGTCCACGCCGAGCCTCCTCGGCGTATGATGCAGCGAAGTCTTTCTCGCGCACAGACGCCTGATCTAGACAGTCAAGAGAGCGTGGAAGACGAACACGACGAGATTGATGCTCAGCTGGCGCGAGAGTCGAATGCAGGTGCACCACAGAAAGGCGCGACGCAATCGCCCGCCGAACTTTGGCGCCTGCCTCCTGATCTGGACCCGGAGTGGATGGCTTTTGAGGTCTATGTCGAAGACGAAGATTCTGATGCAGAAGACGACCTGCTATCAGATTCTAAGCAGCCACCTCACAGTCGATCGGCTTCTCTCGACCCACGCGTTGCTGACTCCCTTGCCAAGCTCGATCTCGCGAGCTCGCCAGCAGCGTCGCCGCCCGTACGTGCAAACCCTGCAACATTAGCCCTATCGCCAACCAAGCGCACCGGCCCTCCCATCCAAACCACACTCTCCTTGCTGGAGATGCTGCTCAAGCTCTCGGCGCTTCAGCAGTTCCGCCAAGAGTCGCATCTCGCCATCGAGGACGAATTGCTCAACTTCTTTCTAGAAGACAGCGCGACCGCTGGGGCAGGAGCCGATAAAACACACCGGCAGAGACTTCGTCGTGATGCCATGAAGCGAGTTGGATTCGACCCGTACGACGAGTCCCCCATCAAGCGTCGCAGCGAGGAATACATCCGCGACAAGGGGGGCTCCCCGCACTCCTTCCGCCAGTCACTTTCACCCAGCGGCTTGAGCCACGCGCTCGCGTATGATGATTCCGACGAATGTCAGCCGCAACCACTCCCCAAGCTCGACTTTTTGCGGACCTCGACCGAGCGATTCTCGCCTCAATCCCGCGCAAACCACCCCCTGCATGGCCATCAGCCCGCGGTGATCCAGCAAACGCCATCGAGGACTTCCACGCCTGACTTGACCACCGGCAACGCCCATCGGCGGGCGGTCGGCGCCAGGCACCCCGACCGCAGCGGCAGCACTTCATCTCCGTCTCAGCCGAGGACTTTGGCCACTCCGCCGAGCTCCGGCGCGAGCAGGACGCGCTTGGGGACGCTGAGAAGCCAGAGTGACACGAGGAGGGCCAGGGGTCCATTGCACTCGGCACATACGCCTGGCGAAGAATAAATCGAGCGTGGCACAGAAGGAAGCGCGGCGAGCACGGCTGCTCTCGACGCGGTCGGCATTCAATGCCACCCACGTTCAGGCGTAAGGCGACCCATGAGATTTTTTATGATACCCAGGCGGCGAAGGCATCGAGCGAGAGAACTGCGACAGGTCCACAGTGCTGGGATGGGGATTGCTGCATCATGAATAACTATCTATGCTTTATTGCTCGATTCCGCATCGCCTGCCTTTCTTGCCAAAACTCACGACTTGCTTCTCGCAGCTAGCCCACGGTCCAGAATGCCAATTTCCCGCTCCGGACTTGCCCGGGTGCCACCGAGGTGAATCTCTACACCTCGGCGGGAACGACGCGAGGTCGCTCTTCTGACGCGGGAGGATTTATGTTCAACGCCACTCGCTTCGCCGGGACATTCTCGTGCACGGCGGTACGCTGGAGATCGCTCCGCTCGTCCTGACTCGGCGCAGGGCCTGGTGCTCGTCTCCGCGCCCTGCTCTCCGGGAATTCTTCCACATCGGCCTCCTCGTCCTCGTCCTCGTGCTCGCGCGCGTCGCCACGTGCTCCGGTGAAGTGGAACCAGCGAAACTCGGTGTTCTGCCATCCCGTTCCCGCGAGGCTGTCGAGGTCCGCCCAGTCCTTGGTGAGGTAGTGGAGGAAGCCGCCGTGCGTGACGACCACGATGTTCTTCTCCGCACGGCTCTTCAGCCACTGGCGAGCGACGCGGGCTCGCGACTGGATGGCTTGGGGCGTCGCGGCCCATTTCCCTCGTTTGCAATTCCAGCCGTCGGTGACCAGGGCGAGATCGACGGGCTCGTGGGCGAACTCCCCGCCGAGATCGCCTCGGCACGAGCCGGTGTCGCAGGGCAAGTCGGACGTTTCCTGGAGCTCGGGCAGGGCCACGACTTTCAGCCCTTTCCGCTGGATCGTGTCGTGGAAGCCGAGGAGAGCGGTGTAGAGGGTGCGTCGAAGCGGCGAAGCCACGATGAGGTCGATCTCGTCGTGGTGAGGGAAGGCGTGCTGCAGTCGGCGGCATTGCTCTTCGCCCAGTTCCGTCAGGTCCGGATCGTGCATGCCGTGATTCTGCACGGTCAAATTGTGGTAGCCTTGAGCATGGCGAACGCAGTGGATTGTGGGCGCCATGGGCGGTGGGGGAGGTGGGGTCGAGCGAGGGCAAGGGGATGGGCGGGGGCGACGGGACGGGCGAGAGGTGCTATTGATATCGGGATCTGTGGTCCGGAGGTTGCTGCCTGCACGGGCGATCGAGGGCGTGATGTCCGCAGGTTGGGCGTAGGAGATGACGATGGTGACACAGCGCAACGAAGAGAAGCCCGGCTTCCCCGCGCAGTGCGGGAAGCAGCAGTGACTCGCCTGCGCCACAAGCCGTCTTCACGAGCTTTCCCCGGCAAATCCATGGGGCAATGCGAGCTGGCGCGTGGATGGTAAGAGGCGGAGGAGGCCAGCACATCTGCTCTGCGGCAGCCATGTGACGGCTGGACATGAGCACATCGATCGCAGCCATGTGATGGCTGAGACATCGGCCCGCAACTGCGGCCAGGGTGATACAGTGCCACTCGCCGGGGTCTTTATGCACCGCCTTGTTATGCACCGCCAATCGCGAGCCCCGCTTGCCGCGCTGAAAATGGGCAGGGGCGGGCGGGGCCGGGGGAAAGGACGACCAACCTTCTTCCGGACCAGGCAACCAATATGCGCCCAGCACGCATGTACAACCACCATCCACGCCTGCACGCCCGACATGTGCAGAGCCAAGCAGAAGCAAGCTTCGACGAGCCCAAGCAGCACAACCCACTGACACCTGCCATCGTGCGCTTTTGCGGACGCAGCATCGCGCCTGCCCCGACCGCAACCCGCCCACCCTGGCCCCACGCCGCCGCCAGCCCCTTCCATGAGTCCCATCCGTTGTTGCGGCTGCGAGGCAATCACGCCTGCCTCGCCAACGCACCGGCGGGCGTTGCAGACCCGCTCCTGAGAGGCACTCGAGCCACCGCTGGCCGGTCCATATAAACCCCCCGCTGCTGCCTGCTCTCCTCGCCCGCGCCTTCTCCCCGTACACGCACCCGGCAGCATCCCACCTCTCGCCCCCATCGCCCTCACCTTGGTCCGCGCCCGAGGAAGTCCTTCGCTTCGTTCCCTTCCCTTCGTCTTCTCTAGCCCCATCGGCCACGTGACTCTCCCAACATGCACGCTTTCACATCCGTCCTGGCGACTGCCGCCCTCGCCCTCGCCGCCCTCGCCTCACCCACCGGAGGCTACGGTGGCTGCGCCGATGCCTGCTTGAGCGACACCGACGCCCACACTGTTGCCAACCACTTCGACGAGCTCATCTCCAACTACAGCAACTCCAGCGCCCAGGCCTACCTCACCAGCGACTTCACCGACTACTCGGACTCCGTCTCGGAGCTGATCAACAGCGGCTGCACCCGCGGCCCCGCGACGGTGAGTGGACCGCTCGCTGCTGTCCCCGTGCATTCGGATGCCCTGACTGACCATGCACAGCTCGGTGCTCCCACCTTCACCAACCGTGCTGCTTTCGAGGCCGGCCAGGGCTCTCAGCCCAACATCCCATTCAAGCAGCTCAACATCTGGTGAGCAAACACGCTCCGTCAACATGCAAAGTCGTGCAACCGTTGATCCTTCGGTCCAGGCACAACTGCGATACCGTCATCCTCCGCTGGGAGAGCAGCGTCGCGCCAGGTGCACCACAGGCTGTCCGTGGCATCATCGTGTTCGAGACCGTCTACCAGAACCAAAAGTGGCTCATCAAGACCGTCTACTCCGAGTTCAACAGCGGTGCCTGGCTCGTCGACCTGGGCGTCTTCAAGCCATCCAATTGCCCTGCATAAAGCATGCCCCACCGGCGTGGTCATTGGTTCTCGGAGAATTTCTGGCTTTGTTATTCTTTCCAACGGGCCCGGGATTGTTACAGTGACGCTAGGACTCTCAGGGTGCTTCTACCTAACGCTAGGGCTCCCAAGGATGCTTCTACTTGACGCTAGGACTCCCAAGGATGCTTCTACTTGACGCTAGGACTCCCAGGGATGCTTCTATTTAACGTTAGGACTCCCACGGGTGCTTCTATTTAACGCTAGGACTCCCAGGGTGCTCCACTGGAGCTAGCTGTATGCCAAATAATCTTGACTCCCATAATCTATCCATGTCACCAAAGATCAACGTGTCACGCATGGGACATGCACTCGCTGTTCATTTCCAAATTCCTGCACATTGCTCCCCGTCCTGTAGTTGTTCAGACTATCAACATGTGGCGCTTCCGTGATTGGGGCTTCACGATTGACAAGAGAGAGACAGAGAGGACGAGAGAGGGAGAGGGGGTGTGTAGGATGGACGCATGAAACATTCGATACACACGGCGGCTTCGAAGTCTCCCGACGTTTCTCTGTCATCTAATAGCCGATATCGGTGGTCGTGACGTCTTCGACGAAGTGCTTCTCGCGGCTGGCCTTGGAGAACCACAGGTACCAGGGGACGACGTATGTCTTGATGGTGTGGCCCAGCCAGCCCGCGTCGGACACGGTGCTGACCACGTTCTTGGACTCCTCGAACGCGCTGGCGATGCGGGGCTTGCGGAAGGCCTCGTATGCCGCGAAGGCCTCCTTCATCGGCGTCTGCCGGCCCTTCTCCATCCATCGGGCGAGGAAGCGGGAGAACAGGACGGTGTCTTCGAAGACGATCCCGGTACTCTCGCCCTGGGGCGGCATGGCGTGCTGCAAATCTTGGGGTTACCGGGCGGGATGTCTTCGGCGGGACTAGGTGGGGGGGGGGCGTACTTACTGCGGCATCGCCGAGGAGCATGACTCGGTCTGTCGACCACTTGCCCGCCTTGCTCAGAGTGTAGACGGGCCAGAGGAAGAAATCTTGCGCTTTCTCGATGAGGGGAACGATGCATGGGATCTGGGCGTCTCCGAAGCGCTCGAGCAGTTGCGCCCGTGTCTTCTCCGCCTCTCCGCCCACGGCCTTCCAGCCATCGCGGGAGCCGACATCGGGCACCTGCATCAGGCCGCCCACGTAGACGGAGTCCTGCGTGGTCGAGTGGTAGCTGGTCAACAGCATCCCGCGTCGTGCAAAGTTGATGGCCGTGCAGGCGAAGTGCACCTGGAAGTCGGGGTCGACGGGGGCGAAGCCGAAAGCATTGGCGACGCCCGAGTAGGTGGCTCTGCGCTCCGGCTCGACGTGCTTCAGTCGGGTGACGGAGTGGATGCCATCGCAGCCCATGAGAAGCTCGGCAGAGGCGGACCCGCCATCGTCGAAGTGGAGTGTCACCTGGTCCGCCGTTTCCTCGATCCTGACGGTCCGCTTGCCACATGTCATGGTGATGTTCTCCTGCTGCTGGACCGCTTGCAGAACGCCCTTGAGCGCATCACCCCGGGTGATGCGCAGTGCCTTGTACGGTGGATTGCCGAGGCCTTTGCCCTCAGGGCCCCGGAAGTCTGACTCGGCGAGCTTTCCGGAGTAGATGTCGAAGACCTCGAGGTAGTCGATGTCCTTCCCGTAGCGGTTCGCCCGAATGATGGGGAGCGCACCGAGGTGGTCGAGCATGCGGAGGGCGTTGGGGGTCAGGTTGACCGCACCACCAATGGTGGCTGCCTCCGGCCGAATCTCGTAGATGTCGATGCGGGGAACTTGGCCTTCGGGGGCGAACTTGGTCAAGGCCAGAGCTGTGGTGAGCCCGGCAATGCCGCCGCCCAGAATGATGACCTTGAGGCCATCGGCAGATGCTGGAGCCATGTCTGCCCGCCCGGCGACGCAGTCGAGATGGAAGGCTGAAAGTGAGGAGGGTGTGCCCAGGCAGGAGGCAACATCCTGGAGGCCGAGGCGCTGATGATATCCACTTGGCTCAGGGAGCGATCAGCGCCGGGGACGCCTTTGGGGCCCTGCCGGCCGCGTGTGGTCGGCGTTGAACAGCACCGTCGTCCGGGGCGGCACCGCGCCTGAAGGAATCCCACCTGCAGCCGGTGTTGCTTGTCCGCATCGGTGGCGCCGTCTCCGAACGCCCGCTGGCTAGCGTGCCAAGAAAGAGCTGGAACCAGCGGCTGAGCGGAGAATCCTGGCTGCTGGCCGACCAATCGCGAGTGTGAGCGCGGCCCAAAATAGCCCCGCGCGGGGAGAGATCGGCTGAGGAGCCGAGCCTGCACAAAATAGCATTCCTGCTTCGGGACCGAGCGGCGTGGCGCCGCGGCCGCCGAACATGCTGAGTCATCATACCGCCGGTTGTACGGCTCTGGGCGCTTGGCACTGAGCCGGGCCAGCCCCAGCGTCCAGGCTCCGAGGGCGTTCTTGCCCGGAACATCCCCGCCACGGACTGCGAGCCATGACCGCACTTCTTCCATTGCACGAAGGCCCCAGGGTCATCGTGTACCACCAAACACACCATGGCCCCGACGGTGGACCGCCCGTGTCGCTGCTGCCTCTCATCACCCATGCCACCGGCGTCACGCACGTGGTGATCGCCGCCATTCACGTCAACCATCCGCCGGGAAACATCACCCTGAACGACACGCCGCCCGGTGACGAGAGGTTCCGCACCCTCTGGAGCGAAGTGGAGTGGCTCCAAGCAAGCGGGGTCAAAGTCCTCGGCATGTTGGGCGGCTTTGCCAAAGGCTCATTCGAACGTCTCGACCGCCAAGACGTGCACGAATTCGAATCCTACTACGTCCCGCTTCGAGATCTCATCCGAACCCACGCGCTTGATGGCCTGGATCTGGACATCGAAGAACCGATGAGCTTGCCGGGCACGATCCGCTTGATCGATCGCCTGCGTGCGGACTTCGGGTCTCGTTTCATCCTCACTTTTGCGCCCGTCGCGACCGCTCTGTTGCCGAATCAAGTGCATATCTCGGGATCGTTTGACTATAGGATCCTGGAGCAAATGCGAGGGCATGAGATTGCATGGTCAGTATCACTGCCTGATCAGCCCGGGAGGGAGGCGGCCGTCTTACCCACACCCGGCTTCTAGGTACAATACCCAATTCTACTGCGGCTGGGGCGACGCTTCTTCCACCGCCTGGTACGATGCCATCATCGGTGTGGGATGGAACCCCAGGAAAGTCGTCATGGGCTTGATGACCAATCCCGCGAACGGTCCCGGACACGTAGAATGGCCTCGGCAGGAACCTGTGCTTCGAGCGTTGTGGCAAAGGTATCCAGGATTTGGTGGCGTCATGGGCTGGGAGTACTTCAATTCTCTGCCTGGGGGCCACGCTCAGCCGTGGCAGTGGGCGGCGAACATGGCTCGAACGATCAGGACTCCTCTGCCCATTCAAGCGGCGGCACCTCCCCCTCCACCGATTCGCCCGTACGGCATGGGGCCTCCGAGCCAGCAGCAACTACCCAGCCCAGCGCATGATTTTCCTGCCGAAAGCATCCAGACTTTGAAAGATCTGGGCTTCGATGAGCAACAGGTCATAGCGGCACTGAACTCAACATCTGGCAACGTGGAGTATGCCGCTGGCCTTCTCATCCAGGATTGAAGATCAGCGCCTTGAAAAAAACATCAGCGTGGGATAGATCCAGAACGTCAAGCTACACCAAAGTTTCAGCCTCAGCTGCCAGGGGAGCGACGATTGATGCGACGAAAGCTGAGGCGGCGAAAACTGAGGCTGGATGAAACGCGATTGTCGAATGCTTGCACCATTGACGCGCCCAAGCGGTAAACAACGCAAGTGACGGCAGTCAGCGCATCAAGGAACCTGCTCCCCTCATTGTTGCGCTTCTACCCAATGGATCAACCAAATCAATCGCTTTCCAGCCAGTCAGGCTCCGCATCATCGTCTGCGTCTGGGTCTTCTGAAGGGAGAGAGCCTTTCTCATCCTTGTCGTCATACTCATGCGAGTGCTTCGAGGCCAAGCTCGAGGCTGTGGACGACGGCTTCGTTCCACCGTCTAGACCAGGAGCCTTGGGGTCCTTTGTGCCCTCATCCCCGATGTCAATCCCTGCCTCCGTGGCCTTACGGCCTTCGGCTTCTCTGCGAGGAGATGTAGTGGAAGCTTCAAGTTGCGACTGGACTCGTCCGCCGAGTACAGTGGCCTCGGGCCGTGGCTGTTGATTTTCTCCGAACAAGTCATCCTCGAGCCCTGCATCATCACCGGGATCGGCCTCCGCACCAGCGTGAAACACCCCGCCTCCATCAGACTCGACCTGCTGACGGATGTCGTCAGGTATGAACCCACCCCCGTGGTCCGAGCCGGCATCGGCGGGAAATCCACCTCCCATGTCAGGACCGGCGCCATGGAAAATTTCGTGCCCATCACCGGCCTGTGCATCGTGCCGAGGCAGGAAGCCGCCGCGGCCACCTTCATCCCGGACGGCATGGTCGTAGAAGAAACCATCACCCTCTTCGCCACTTCCGCCGTCCCTTTCGCAGACGTACTCTGCCACCCGTCCATCATCATCCGTGTCACTGTCATGCTTGCGCTCCTTCGGGCGAGCGAACCTGGAAGGTGCGCTCAGTTCAGCCAGAGTAAATTGCCCCGCAGTCATCAGCGGCACATCGCCTTCTTGACCCCACAGAAGTCCGTGGGGGTCAGCGACAAAGTCCTCCACCACATCGTCGGTGGGTTGCTCGGCCTCGGCCGTGACATACGCTTTGACTCGTTCTGCCACTCGTAGCGCCGTCAAGAATCGCTTCCACATCTTCAACGCAAGCAGACTTCTCGCTTTGGACGCCGCCTCTTCGAGTTCACGCTCGATCCCTGCTATCACGGCATGGACGGCATCGGAGTGGTGCTCAGCGACAACGACGCCATCGATGATGGCCGTCCCGTGATGGCCGTGAAACTTGAACCCACTCACCACGTCGGCAAAATCAATCGCGAGCAGACGTGCGGCTCTTTGTGCAAGCGCATGTCGGATGTGCGTGCCGCCGGCCGGGACCATGGAAGGGACGTAGACATCGAGATTGCCGTAGACATTCTTCGGGATGCGGCCGTGCCGCACCGGCGGCGGAACGTACAGCTGAGTCTGACAGGGTGCATAGAGTGCAGTCGTCGCCGCGGGCTCGGCCCCGCCGTCCACGGACGATTGCCTTTTGTCGCGCGCCGGCACGTGCTTGAGAGGCTGTTCGCCTTCCTTGACTTGTCGGCCGAAACGGTACCACTTATCCGCACTTTTGCATGTGTGGACATCCTGCCTGCGGAAGACGGGTTCCATTCTGGGCTTGGCCGACGTCCCGGCATTCACCCGGCCAACTTCGCGCCGGGGGTGGATGGTCTCGTGTCGTTTCAGATGTCGTTCCAGCGCATAGTAAGGGTGGTCTTTGAAGTCGAGCACGTTGCCGGGCATGCCTTCCCTCGCTTCCTTCTGGGCCAGCTCAGCATCCTCCACCTGGTCGCGATCAAGCCGGCCATCGCGACGTCGATAGAAACGCATGACTGCTTTCCACCATTTCGCACCTTGATGTGACGACTCGACCCGATGGCGGCGGGTTTTGGCATTGAAAGCCTTCGCATAGCGCCTGGTGACATCGCGGGCCGAGCCATCTTCTTCGAAAGCCACCACATACGTCAACTGAGCAAGGTCGTAAGATGCAGGCGGTTCGAGCTTCCCTGGACTGTTGACCGTGTTGGTCACGATCGGGTCAACCGCTATCCACTTCTGCCGGGCCTCATTGAAAGCTTCCACCCAGAACACAGGGTACCGGAGCTTGGTTACAGGTTTTGATGTCTTCTTCGGTGTTGGAGGCTGGCTTGCGCTTGCACCGAAGTCGGGCTGGCCAAGACGTCTGCGTGCCGAAGGCACTTTGCCGATGGTCTTCGAACTGCCGATGGCTGTATCTTCACTCGCGATCGCTGTCTTTGGCGATGCAGTATTGAAAGTGGTTGCGGATATTGTCGTACGCGCCGTCCTCTCAGGCGTGCTGATTTTGGGAGCGCTGCTGAAAGGAAGAGGCTGCAAGGAACAGACGACACGGGCATCTACTCCAACTGCCCGTAGCAAAGTGCAGAAAAGCTGATTGCCCGTGTCTTGTGAACCTTGGAGATCTTTCGCGGCCGATACGAAGTCTGAGCTGTCGGTTGGACCCAGACCCGTTTCACGCAGTTCGGGAGCCCTCCCGTCCAGACTCCAGTGCGGCTTCATCATGCCGGATCCAGTGACACGATACTCTGCCGTAAAAGTCTTCGCGGCCTGGCGGAGGCCTTCCATGAAAGAACGGTCGCGATTGAACTGCGTGTCGTGCGGCATCGGATTCAAATAGGAGACAGTCTTTGATGCAAGTACCGAGCGAACGTGGGTTTGAGCTCTAGATTTATTGCATCGTCCATTGACATACATACAATGTCCCAACAGACATAGGATGTGAAGCTTATGGACAAGCAGTCGATGTGCCTTCTCGATTGCCGTTGCCGGCTTTCGCCGGGGCGTAGCAGAATGCCTGGCAATATCTCCGGGCTGGACAGCAATAGACAAGTCCTCTATGCCGCCTGGCGGGTCATCTTGATCAGTCGCAGCTTTGGCCTCGAGCGGTACATTTTCGAATTCAAGGTCACTCCCATCTGACCCGGAAGAGTCCTCGACAGTCTGGACAGCCAGGGGGTTCGGCCCCGAGCGTGTGCGGACAGTCCCGACATCTGTAGCTGCAGACGTAGTGTTCGGCGTCGCCGACTCTCCTCCGGCCGTGTCCCTCTCAAGAGTGTGGCGAGGAGCCACTCGCCTTCGCTTCAGCGGCCGACTTGGTTGAGCACTTGGCTGTGGCTGTGCCTCTGCCAGCGGTCGACTTGGACGAGCACTTGCCTGGGCCTCTGCCTCTGCCACCATAGATGTGTAGACATCGGCGACACGGTCGTCGGGGCGGGCAGATGGCCCAGGCCGCTTCGATCGTCTTCGACCGGGCGGCGAGGTGTTTTCTCCCTTGCCTGCGGGAGCCTTGCCATTTCCTCTGCTGGGCGCCATTGGCCAGATGGAGGATGTTGCCCAGACGGAGGATGTTGCCCAGACGGAGGATGTTGTCCAGACGGAGGATGTTGTCCAGACGGAGGATGTTGTCCAGACGGAGGACGTTGTCCCGACGGAGAAAGTTGTCCCGACAGAGGATGTTGTCCCGGCAGAGAATGTTGCCCCGACAGAGGATGTTGTCCCGCTGGAGAGTGTTGTCCACATGCAGAATGTTGTCCAGATGTAGGATGTTGTCCATCGATGACGCACTTTCCCGCACACTACGCGGGCCGAGCTGCACGAGGCGCGTCTGAGCTCGTTGACCGGGGCTGCGACAACAAAAGCAGAGCGAGCGGGCCCCGAGCAGCTTTCCATCCACCGACCGTCGCCGTCTTTGCTGCCGACGGCGCCTTCGCGACACTTCTCCACGCCTGAATGGAGGCTGGCAGTCGCCCTTCGCCCCCGCTCTGAGTGAGACACATACTCTGGCCGTCGGAGCGACACCAACCCGTTGCCGCGCACTCAGCAAACATCCCCCAAACATCGGCCGCCATGGAGAACTACCAGAAGATGGAGAAGGTCGGCGAGGGTGCGTGCCCCCGATGGATCTGCCCGTGATGCATCCGCAGACGGGCCAACGCACAGGCGCCATGTCATTGCTAATCCGCCGCCGTTTCTGTAGGTACCTACGGCGTGGTGTACAAGGCGCGCGACCTGTCGACGCCCGACCAGCGCATCGTCGCCCTGAAGAAGATCCGCCTGGAGGCCGAGGATGAGGGAGTCCCATCCACCGCCATTCGCGAGATCAGCCTGCTCAAGGAAATGAACGACCCGGCTGTGCTTCGCTTGCTCAACATTGTCCACGCCGACGGCCACAAGCTCTACCTTGTCTTCGAATTCATGGATTTGGACCTGAAGAAGTATATGGAAGCACTTCCCTCCAGCCAGGGTGGACGCGGCAACCCATTGCCGGAAGGTGTGCTGGAAGGCAAGGGACACTTGGGCCTCGGAGCAGACATGGTATGGCACAAGACACATGATCTCACCCCGCCCACACGACTCACAAATGGTGCAGGTCAAGAAATTCACCCTCCAACTACTCTCCGGAATCCGATACTGCCATTCCCACCGCGTCTTGCACCGCGATTTAAAGCCCCAAAATCTGCTCATCGACAAGGACGGCAACCTCAAGATTGGCGATTTCGGCCTCGCGCGGGCGTTTGGCGTGCCGCTCCGAACATACACACACGAAGTCGTCACGCTCTGGTATCGCGCCCCCGAGATCTTGCTCGGCGGCCGGCAGTACAGCACGGGCGTCGACATGTGGTCGGTGGGCTGCATCTTCGCCGAAATGGCCACCCGCAAGCCCCTGTTCCCCGGCGACTCGGAGATCGACGAGATCTTCAAGATTTTCCGCCTCCTCGGCACCCCGACCGAGCAGGAGTGGCCGGGCGTCACCAGCTTTCCCGACTTCAAATCGAGCTTCCCCAAGTGGGAGCGCAAGCACGACGACGAGCTGGTCAGCGCGGACGGCGTCAAGGTCTTGGGCGTCGACGGACTGGAGCTGCTGGATGCTCTCCTGGTCTTCGACCCCGCGGGCCGCATGAGCGCCAAGCAAGCCGTCCATCATCCCTACTTTGCCAACAGCCCGAAGCTGTACGGCGGGCGCACCAACGGCTTCCGCTGAAATGGGACCCGGTGACGACAGGCGAGTCGGTGCTGGGAAGCGATTCGGATGAGATACGAGACTATGCGGCTGGGAAGGGGCTCGGAGGAAGCGACACCAAACTGCAGGGCTGATGATGGGGGAGGGGTCAGGCTGTTCCGGACGGCATCTCCCGTCCGCGACACATTTCCCCGGCAGGAAAAGGGCATGCATGCACGGTAAGCCGATTCAGAGCATGCATTGAGACACGGGCGTCACGGGTGTACAATTATCCACCGGCTCCGCCGGACAACGGCGTGAACGGTGGCGGAACATTTTGCATGCGCGAGACTTTGAATTTCGAAGCCCGTCACACGTCGGTCGCGCGATCCGCGCCTGTGCTTTCCATTTTCTGCTGCCGACGCCGCTGCTTGTGCTGGCGACGTGCCACTTCGCTCTGTCGTATCTCTGTTCGTGACTCATGCAATGTCTCCGTCCTGGCTCCAGACTCGCTCGGAATGTGGCTCGACGCCACACGCGCAGATGGGGCCCATCAGTGTGCCTTCAGGATCTGTCCTCCTTCAAAGGTCTCACCGGGCTCGAGCTTTTGCCAGCCATCGACGGCACCAACCTCGACGCACACCATCTGCTTGTATGCGTCTTTGGGTTCGAAGTCGCCCATGCCCTTGGCTTTCTCGATCCAAGGGTTCCACACCACCGTGTCCTCCAGGTTGTCCCGCACAACATCAACATGTGGCTTTCCATCGACCACGACGGACGTGGTGTCCTGCTTGATCGACTTGTAGACCCGGTCGACCTCCCCCGTGATCTTCATCTGCGGGTCGGTCTGCTGCTGCTCGCTCGCGTTCAGGACTTTATCAATATAAGTGACGCTGCCGAGGCCTGTGATGGCAGTCTTGCTGATATCCGGTGTGGAGAAGTAGGAGTGCAGCAGCATTTGGAATTCGAAGCTCTCTTTGCCTTGGTTGCGAACGTTGAGCATGGTCTGGAGACCGCCCTTGCCTGGGATTTGTCAGTCTAGGTGGCTGGAGGCCCGATGTCTTCGAAATCTACCGAGCGTCACCGAGTAGACCAGTCCGAACTCGAAGGGCCATGCCTTCTTCGCCTCGGCGCTCAGGTTGGAGGTGGAAAGACCGAAGTCTAGCTTGACGCTGTCGTCGCCGCCCTTGGCCAGAGGGCCGGATTCACTGCTGGAGCGGCCCAAGTACTCCCAGTGCGAGTTGCGAGCGAAGCCGTGCTGTGGAAGACCACCGGTGGCATGGTCTTTGGGCGGCGGGCCGAATGCCTGGACTACGTCAGCACGTGCATGTGGTGATGCGTCAGAGGGCGGCATCTCTGCTCACTGGGAAGACAAGGGGAATGCCTCCTCTCACGGGCTTGCTCCCGTCCAGCTTGGCTGCAGTACTGAGCCAGAGCCTCTCCTTGCCATTGCTCTTCCAGCTGATGACAGTCGCCCCATACAGGAGCACTTGGACCGAGTCGCCGGTGGGAAGCGTCGCCGTGACCTTCCCCGCCTCGGCGTGCACGCTTGGCTGAGGCCCGGTGGTTGAAGGTGAGATGGCGGGAGGCCGGTTTGGGCGGTCTGCAGTGCGATTAGCGTGCGGCTCCAGCACGTGCACCATGCTCTGGAGTAGCCATACCCATGGTCGAGCGGACGTGGTGAGGGTGCGAGGAAAGGCGGCGCAGGCGTGGAGAGAGCAAGCCGGAGCCAAAAGGGCCACTCCCCGCAGCAGCAGCAGCAGGGTGACATGTACTTGCCTGTTGACGCAGCACTTGTACCACAGCGCATAGTTAGTGGGGGTGGATTCGTTTCAGGTGATGCAGGGTCTGGAAGCTGCCCGCCGGAAGCTGCCCGCCATTGCGCCTCACCCCGCTGCACCAGCCCACTCGGCGGCGACCACAGACGAAGCGGCGGCCGCCGTGCACGAGCCATCGAAGATGCAGTCGTGCATCATGCACCGGCCATCGGAGATGCAGCCAGGCATAAGCCATCGCACTGGCAGTCGGGCATGACTCAGCTGCTGATGTCGACGATGCAGTCATGCCTACGTACACACACGGCTCGGCCATCGGACTTGCCTTCGGCATCCGCCATCGAAGGGATGAGCTGGATGATCCAACCATCGGCTCCAGCCGCGCCTTCCAGCACCCAGCCATCGGCTCCAACCGCGCCTTCCGGCATCCATCATCGGCTCCAACCGCGCCGGCCCGCGTCGTGCACTTCCCGTCTGAGCTCGAAAAGCACATCGTCAAGCTGCCGTTCTTGCACCTGCGAGCCCAGCACCATGCTCTTGCAGTCCGACAAGATGCCCCGCAGGCGCCCGAGGATGCTGGACGGCTGCGCAGTGCGTTGACCGCCCGCTGCACTCGGCTGCTCACCGGCGGCGGCATCGTCGTTCGTCGGAACGCCCGCGCCCGCGCCCGCGCCCGCGCCCGCGCCCTCATCGCCCGCATCAGCCACCTCTGCCCTGCCCACACACCCAGACCGTCGCCTGGTCCGCCCCACACAATGCCTTGGCTGCGAATGTAGTGCGTCCTGGGAAAGCTGCACCTCGCGCAGCTTCCGGGCTTTGCGTGGCGCCGCTGCGTCTTCGACAGCGCTGCACGTGGCCGTCGTCTCTTCGCCGGAGCCCATCGCGCATGCGCTTCGCTTCGTGCCACTGACATTGGTCGCAGCGACCTGGGCGCATTCTTGAGACCGTGCCCTTCTTGGCCTGCCTGCCTGGCCCTTGACTTGTACCGCCAGCTCGGCGGCTTGGTCTCCACTCGCAACGGGCTCCTGCAACTGCGCCGAAGGACTTGGCGCACGCGTCTCAGCCGAGCGGGCGCCAGCTCGTGGAGCGACAACGATCTCGTCTTCCATGCCGTCATCCTCGTCTGCTTGGCTGTTCCTAAATCCACTTGAGATCAAGTTGTTGATTCGCTGGAAGGCGGATTGCGGCTTCTTCTTCCTGGCAGTGAACTCCGCCTCTGCTGCGCGCTTCCGTTTCCTCGTCCACCTCGTGCTCTTTGAGCCATCGGCAACTGCTTCAGAGGCTGTGGCTGTCGGCACTGCCTCGGGTTCGACGGCCCGCTTCTCGACTTTTGGCACCGACTCCGGCTTGTCTTCCATTTGCTCTTCTGCAGGGCCTGCTCCGCTACTTGGTGTTGGTGCGATCGTCGCATCCGCAGCAGCCTCTGCCTCCTCGCGATGCAGTTGTACATTCGGAAGCTGTGTGTCAGAAGGAAGATCCGAAGACTTCACGTCTGCGGTGCCGTCTCTCCGTTGTCGCCAACCGGTCGCGATCTCACTGGCAGTGGCGCATGCGTCGTCTGCATCATCCTCTTGGCCTTCCTGCTGTCCCGCCACTTGCTCGGGCACATCTGCTTGACTAGGTGGCGGAGATGGAGGATCAGCATCGGTTTCTTCCCCAGTATCGCTGGCCTGGTCAATCTCATCACGAACACGACTGGCACCGCCACGCGGGGTCGGTGAAGATGGCAGATCATCGCTCATGGGCTGACCTTCTGCTGGACCAGTAGGTGTTATACTGATTGCGCCAAGCACATTCTCAGAAGAATCAGAAGAGAGATTCAACTTCTTGCATATATCTTTCGTTGATGCGGAGCGTGCCAGAGGGCTTGATGACATTTCCGGAAAGACCTGGGCATCCTGGCGCTGCCTCGCACGCACCTCCTTCTGATGTTCAGTCAATAACTGTGAGTCAATCACTGGAGAATTTGGAAGAGGCCTTATCGGAGCAAAGTCAACTTCAGAGTCGTTATGCCGGAGTCTGGCTTTAGGCGCAGGGCTGCATGACGCAGTCGCACGTGCAACTGCACCAGCATCAAATGGCAGACCTTGCGCGGCGAGATGCTGTTTGATGAAGATGTTCTCGGCCGTTGGTGGTTTCCATGTGTGAGATGTGGCCCTCTGAGCTCTGAATGGAGGCCTTCGGCCGCTCATGTCCACCTGACTCTCAGCAAATGTGGGTAGTGGAGCAAGCTCGCTTTTGCTAGCGACTCTTGGGAACCCCGGAATGATGAAGTCCGCCTGGGCTTGTCGCGATCGCAAGACTGGTAGGAGTCTAGTAGGATATTCTAGCGAAGACTGCTCTGCGAAGTGGTCATTCCAGAACTCGATCGTCCTGTTGGCAATGTCTTTGCTCGGACTCGAGAAACCAGCGATCAGCAGTTGTTCCAGAGCACGCAAGAGCGTACTGTCTTTGGGCGTGTATCCCGCTCCGATGACCCGTAACAGAGCACTCCATAAATCGATGAGACGCGATGCCGGTACCGTGAGCTCATGTGGGATTGCAGGTATCAATGGGAAGAGAGTTCGTGTGGCATCCTCGATCCAGGGCACGAAACCAGCCTGAAACTTCCGCGTTGCTGTTGGAGTCATGCTGTGTGGACACTTGCGAAGAAAGTCGACGGTTGACAGCATTGCATCGACCGCAGCGCCTACCAAGTCAACATCCACCGCCCGTGTCTGGATATAGGCACGTTGTAGCGAAGCATTGAAGAGGCCGTAGAGATGATTGAACGATTCGAAGACCTGGGACTTGGGCGGCTCCAGATTTATCGTCCACAGAGCCTTGCGGCTTGCATCAAGCTCTGGCTTGTTCTTTGGCCATGCTGCGTGCTTTACTAGCATTGTATAAAGACCGAGGGTGATTTCGAGGGACACAAGATTCAGCTTCTCTGAAATTAGCTTTGAGAGTGGTTCGACAACCGCAAGCACAATCCCGCCGTCGCCAGCGATGTGCCTCGCGAATGTGCAAGTAAGATCGATGAGGTGCGCAAGCTCCCGCAAGCACTCAGAAGATGAATCTGCGAGGCATAATCCTTCGAGTAAGATATTCATCGCGTGCTTCAGAACGACACCTGCGATGGCGGGAGGCCCGGCCTCGTGTTGGGGAGAGGCAAACGCCTGTATGCGCAGCGTCGTGCCAGCGGCAACCGCGACAGCGCCCCAAAGCTGCCCACGCAGCTGCTCGGTCTGACCATTGCGGATCTCGCTGCAGTATTGCAGCGTGCTATGCAGTAGACTGAGGTTGCTAGAAGCAGAGCCCCTGGCACCAGCCAGCACGCTCAAGAACCATACGGCAGAATCTCTGTACATGGCTTCGGAACGTAGTGATGGGGAGGGCTGATAGTAGAGCGAGAAGAGAATTGTGAATGCTGAGCAGTTGGAAAGGTGATGTTTCGATGACCGACGTGACGGTGTGGGTGCCACTTCAATATCGTCCCCAACGGTTTTGACCAGTATATCTTCAACGAAGTGGGTTGAGCCCAGGAGCTCGATTGCATCACCAAGAAGCGACTGATATCGGTCGATCCACGAAGAGTTATACGGGCTGGTCGGGGACGTTGTCGGGGCATACCAGATCCGTCGGAAGAAGGTTGTTAACTGTGCAATTGCAACTTTGAGCTCGCTCGACGTGCGGACCTCCTGACTGCCAGCTTCAGCCACTGCTCTCATGAGCGATCGCCAGATGTTATTGACAGGCTTCATGGCGTCTGGTGACTGCCACATGCCAGATAAGACCATTGGTTCCATGAGTCTGATGAACTTGTCAAGACGAGATCGTACCCAGCGGAAGTCCAATCTCGGTAGGTCGTCTGACTTGATTGATTCCTTCTTAATGGCAGCAGTCTCATTCCACGCTCCGCTGGTCTTCTTGAGAAACCCGTGGAGTATGCGACATGCGGAGTACTGTCCTCGGCCACCATGCTTGGTCATGGTTGAGAGGATAGGGTGAACGAAAGTGTCCCAAGCACGGTCGAGTTCTTCGTGAGACAACATGGGCCTCAGTGCGTAGTGGAGAAGATTGCAATAGCTGTCCATGGCGATTTGACGCATCTCTTGCGAAGCTTTATCGCTTCCTCTCTTCTCGAGACTGGCAGCTATTGGGACCTTGAGCATAGAATAGAGGCTATCCGCCGTGGTTGCATCAGGCATGACGGTGAATACTAGCTTGTTCCAGGCGACAGCGGCATGCTGTTTGACCTCTGTCTCGCTCGAGTTCAGGCATTTCTGCATCGTTAAAAGCCAGTCTCGAAATTTAGGCCATTTGTCTATGCTGCGACGCTTGTTGCGAAAAAACAGGACCACAGCGGCCCATATCTGTGGGACGAGAGCAGCTTTCTTGGGATCTGCGCTGAGCCGAATGAGCTGGAAGTTGAGATAATCGCCGAAGCTTTTGCCGTCTTCCGTCTCCTTTTCGCACAAGTCGTAGATTGCCTTTGCCGCTTGCTGGTGGTGTCCCAGATGTAGTCCGGCAGTGGCACACGCATTAATGGCACGACTCTGGACATCTGGAATACTGCTGAGCATGGCATGAATCATGTTCTCAATCCAGTCTGAAATTTTGGTCAGCATTGCAGCCGGTGCCTGCTCGACTAGCCTTTGGTAGATCAGTAATCGAGCCACGATAGTACTCGTACGGGCTTCGATCTTCAATAGAGCGTTGACCAGCTTCTCGACCCTCAGACCGGTCAGCACGCTCGTCTGAAATCGCTGCACGGCCATTATGTGAAGATGAGCTTTGAGTATGGCTCTCGGCATGTCAGGCTGATCCAAACAGGTGATACATCGGTCGACAACAAAAGAACGGAAGTCGTCGTCCAGAGCGTCAGAAGCATCTTTGGCAGTCAGGATGGAGCATGTCAATTGTGCAGCCTGTGTAACAACCTGAGTGTCCAGGCCACCAGTGGGGTCCTTCCAAGCCAGGTCTCGGGCCAGGAACTGTCGTATGAAGTCGATCTTATCGACAATAGCGTGCACGTCCGGCACCCCTTGATATTTCTTCAAAATGCCATTGATAGCCATGTAGGCATCTCGTCGGGCGTCTCGAGACGGACTTGAGAGCTGCTGGATGATACTCTGCAGCATTTTGCGGAAGCTCCCGGGGTCTTGCGGCGAGAAGTAGCTCAGCGTGTTGTCCAGATCCTCGGGAGTGAGAGGTAGCCGCTCACTCTGGGCTTTCAAGATGGACTTGAGAGGTTTGTTTTCGCGTGATATCAGAGTCTGCCTCACACCACAACTATCTGGCGAACTGGACACACCCAACCGGGAAATGTCGTGGTATACGGGCCAGGGCGAGAAGTCGACTCTCTTGGCACCACGCGAGTCTCGAGGCTGTGGTGATGCAGCGGCTGCTTTCGGCGGTGGCGTGTCTGTTGATGAGCGAGCTCGTGCAGTTGCTTGCTCTTTCTCCTTGTTTTTCGCAGCTGGCTCCTCGTGTCCCTCCTCTAAGAATCGCAGAGCATCGTCAACGTCCTTGGAGACGTCTCGAGGCGGTGTGGGGGGTCTGGCTGGCAGCTTGTTGAACAGAGTCGGCGTCGATGCGGGAGACGACCACATGACTGACAATCAAGCAACGCGCCGGGCAGAGCGCTTACCAAGTGCCAAGGTGCATTGCGGGGTGGTCGTCGGCGAGGACGTGTATGGTGGTGGTGATGATGGCAAGGCCGTGTATGGTGGTGGCGGCGGCGAGGCCGTGTATGGTGGTGGCGGCGAGGACGTGTATGGCGAGGATGTGTATGGCGGTGGTGGCGAGAACGTGTATGGCGGTGGTGGCGAGAACGTGTATGGTTGGTGGTGGTGATGGTCACCGGGTCACCGTGTCGAACGTGAACATCGACACGAGCCCATTGTCTGCAAATGCAAATCGACGCGTCTCGTCGCGACTGCCCCGGCCCCAACCCCGGCCCCAGCCGCCTCCATTAATTGATGCGGCGCGGGACTTTGTGGCTCAGCTGCGCACACTGTGGCTTATGCACACGTCGGCATCTCTCATCTTGGCACCTCACCTAGGAAACACTTGCGACCTTGCGACGCTTATTTTGCGTCGCTTCAGCCATCATGCTGGCCATGCCACCGCAAGGCTCCACCCGCGTCAGTAGCATGTCTACCGAAGGTGAGGGGCCAATGCTTCCTCGCTATTACACATACACACGCTGATGCTCGCTAGCCGCCATCGCGGAAGTCGACCGCCTTCTGCTCGAGCTCGAGCGTAACACGGAGGCTGCCAAGCTCTCTCTCAAGCGTAGGCATCGCATGCCTGAGGACCTTGCTCTAAGGGGCCTTGCTAACGCTCCCGCAGAGCAAGAAGATATTTTGAGCCAGGTAAAGGTCTTGGGTCGGAGTTTTGACGCTGCCGGGCCCATCTTCACCAAGCGAGTACGTGTATATAAGCTGTGCTGCCGCCACGTTGTGTGTCAAGGCTGACATCGGCTAGGGCATCTCCGTCCTCCATGCACGAGCTTGCGACTCCGCAGATAAAGTCCTAGATGCGATAGCTCCTTCTGCCAAACCCTAAGGACCGCGACAAACTACTCGGATACAGCGATACATTAGCTTTACGCCTGCTTTATCTATCGTGTTCCCCGAATTTGCCTACTTTACGCAGGAACATCTCCGGTTTTCTATTCGAGCTAAGCGACAAGGATGCGACCAAGTTTGTAAACAATATCGGCTACGGTTTTGCATCGGGCTTCTTGTTAAGTCAAAACATCCAAGTCCCGGCAAATGCTATAGAATTAAGCAGTATTAGCCGTAATGGAGATGCTAAAGGTAGTGCGGACGTAAACCCTATTACTAGCTAGGTATGTAGTGCCGAGGAGAGAGACGCCCCGAAGCATGTTAAGATAACAGACGAGGAGAAGGAGCGCAAGGCCGAGAAGCTATTTGTGCTTTTCGAGCGGCTAAAAGCTACTAGTGTCGTTAACGTTAAGAATCCGGTAGAGCAAGCTGTTAACGATGGAAGATTTAAGGAGCTGGACTAAGAGGTCTCTAATATAGCGAGTACAGGAACATCCTATATAACGACTCACTTATCCACACCATGCTGATGCCTAATGTTTTTTCATACCTGTGTGTTACGGCGGCAGAAAGGGGTGGGACTGAGTAATAGGGTGGACCCTTGGAATTTCGGCTCGGCCCTTCCGGGCCGAGCCGGGCCTTGGCACCACCACTACGAAAGCCTACCACCACCACTACATAGATTCCTTTCCCTCCTCAGTTTGAGATATAGTAATCAAAAAGGCCGTATTGAATCATATCTGCGTGCCCGGATTATTATATCTCGAACTTATTCTCCACACCAACCCCGCGCTGCGCGAAAGGGCCTGTCGAACTATCCGGACGCTCGAATAACGCACGCGCATACACCCAACAACAACCCAGCACCGTAAGAAGATAGAAGGCTTCTCGACGGTAGAGAGCGGCGTTACAGGCCGCAGCAGAAGCAGAAAAGGAAAGACTGACAGAGCGAATAGGCGCTCTAGTGTAATTAACGATAAGATCGTTATTAGCGGTTTTACAGCGGAAGAGACCGCGGAGGTCAAGGAACGAATAGCCGAATATAGGAAGATCTACGACTATACGATCGAGGAACTAGAAGACTATGTAAACGAGAATAGAATAGGGAAGGTCTACGACGGCATAGACCTTATCGAGATGCTGTTTTACAGAACGCTAGAAGAGAACAGACAACTAAGAGAAGAAACTAAAGCGGTAAGGGCCGAAAAGGAATCGGCGGAGACTATTATCGACGTGTTAGAAAACCAGGCGGCGAATCGACTAGCGCAACTGAAGGCGCTAAAGGATCAGCTAGCTAATATGGAAACAGCGAGACTATCGCCGCTACCGCGGCGAGAAACCCACGCGGAGACCGCCTTACCGGCGGCCTATAGTTAAGGTGGCACTACGATAACGCCACTACCGGACCTACCTGCTTTCGGTAGCGGAGACCCTAAAGCGTAGGAGGCGTTTAAGAAGAAGATTAAGAATAAGATAAGCTGCGATTACGCAGCAAGCAGCGAAGAAGACAGACTGGCCTATTTAGAGGCGCGACTGGAAGGCGAAGCGTTCTCGCTAGTAGCGGACCTGGAAGAAGTGACCGCTAAAGAAGCGGTTAAAGCGCTGGATCAACGCTTCAGAGACCCCTTTAGGAAGAAGACGGCCCGCGAACAACTAGACAAGATCAACTAGAACCGGCAGACGTTCAAGGAGTTCTACGGTTTGTTCAGAAAATATGCGATTAGGGCCCGAGTAGCGGAAGACGAGCAGCTCCACCTCCTAAGGCAGAAGCTGAACCCTGAAGTGGCCGCCGCTATAGCGTCTGTAGAAGACGAAGACCTTAAGAGCTTCGTGCACTAAGCGAGAGTCACCGCGAGAAACTTAAGCGCTTACGCGAAATTACGCGAATCGGTTCAGAAGCTGTCGCCGTCGCCGCAGGGAACCAGAGCCCCCGTCCTATACCGACAACGCTCCCAGCAGCCATTTAATTCGCAGCGTTCGTCGTTCGTCCCTACCTGCTACGCGTATAGCAAGCCTGGCCACATCGCTACAAGATGCTAAGCATCAGATAAGCAGAAGCAGGAGTATCGTGTTATAAAGCAGCTGCAGCCACTAAGAAAGACCATACAAGCTATAGAGCCGGCTCCGAACGACACTAACAGCGTAGACAGCGGGGTTCAGTTAAGAATTACAGGAAAAGACTAGCTAGACGGATAGACCCCCTACCTAGCATTAATAGAAGGGCACCGAATAGAAACGAATCGCTGCGAGAAGAGAGCATTAACAGCTGTAACGACCTGCTCTTAGCGGCTATAGAAGTAAATACGGAAACGGCTATCATCCTTCCTATTACGATCTACCCTGTTAAGAAGTCGCGCTAACCCCTCTAGCTGAAAGCTTTCATCGACACCGGAGCTCTTATTGGCGCGGCGATCCACCACCGGCTGGTTCAGAAGCTGATAAATAGATACGGCTATCCGGTGGAACTGGCGTCGCCGACGAAGATTTCGGCATACAACGGACAAGACACGGAAAACGTTACGCACTACGTGCCGTTAAGGACTACACTAGCTGGTCGAACCACGGAAGCGACGTTCCGGATTATAGATCTCGGACGATTTGACATTATTATAGGGCAGAAATAGATAAAGAACCAGAAGACTATTATTAACGTAGATAAAGGCACGATAGGATTTAAAACCCCGGGTGGCGGAGCAGGGACCCTCGGAACGGCCGCTACCGCCGCTAAGCCGAAAGCTACGGAGTCTGCGAGAGAGGCTCCGTCCGATCGCTCCGAATCCCTAGTTACCGTCAGAATAATAAGTTCAGAAGCTATAACGACCCTCGCGAAGTCGCCGGACAATAAGATTTACGCTATCTCTATAAAGGACATCGAAGACTACAGGAAGATAATGGCGGAAGAAGAGGTAGACCTATAGGAGGTGTTGCCAAACGAGCTCTACGGTTACGCTAACGTGTTCTTAAGAGCCGACTCTAACCTCCTGCCGCTCTACCGGCCAGAATACGACAACAAGATCCGATTAAAAGAGGGAGCTACGCTGCCAAGAACCGAGTCCCTAAGACGACTGTCGCTGGCGGAACTGGACCAGGTAGAGGTGTTCGTTCGCAAAAATCTGGCGAAGAAGTTTATTACGCCGAGTTCTGCTAAATATGCGTTACCGATTCTTTTCGTAAGGAAACTAGGGGGTAGTCTGCGACTCTGCGTAGACTATCGGGGCCTTAACGAGGTCACTAAGAGAGACGTATATCCACTGCCGCTGATAGATAAGACTATACAGCGCGTAGCAAAGGCTAAGTAGTTCAGCAAGCTGGACATCCGCTAAGCGTTCTATCGACTAAGAAACGAGGAAGGGCAAACAGAAGACCTTACGACATTCGCTATGCATATAGGCAATTTTAAGTAGCTAGTAATGCCGTTCGGACTTACCAACGCGCCGGCGGTATAGCAACGCTTTATAAACCACTCCTTTGTGGACATACTGGAGCGGTTCGTGTCTATCTACTTAGACGACATCCTTATCTATACAGATAGAACGAGAGAGCAACACACAGACTACATCGAGAAGGTGCTGACTAGGCTCTGCGAGGTCGGATTGAACGCAGACACGAAGAAGAGCGAGTTCTATTAAACCGAGGTTAAGTATCTCGGTCTTATCGTCGGAAGAGATAGAATTCGTATAGACCCCTAAAGGTCGCCGCCGTCGCAGAATGGAAGCAGCCGAAATCTGGAAACACTACCCAAATTAGAGCATTTCTCGGATTCTGCAGCTACTATCGACGGTTTATTAAGGACTTTAGCAAGATAGCAAGACCCCTAAATAAGGCATTGAAAAAGGAGGCCGCTAGCCTATAGAACGAGAAGTGCACGGAAGCCTTTAACCGACTAAAGGAGGCAGTAGCCTTAGCGCCAATATTAGCGCACTTTAGACCGGAAAAGACGATCTACGTAGAGACAGACGCTTTGGACACAGTAACAGCAGGGGTCCTTTCTCAATACGCTAACGACGACGAAACGCTCTATCCGGTGGCTTTCTTTAGCAAGTCTATAAATAATGCTAAACGGAACTACGCCATCTATAATAAAGAACTGCTAGCTATTATTCAGGCCTTTAAAGAGTGGAAACCGGAGCTTATAGCTAGACAGAGCACAATCCAGGTCCTTACGGACCACCAGTCGCTGACCTACTTTATAAAGACGCAGAAGCTCTTACGACGTTAAGCACGGTAGGCCGCCTACTTATCCGGGTTCGACTTTAAGATCACCTATCGACCCAGAGCTTAAAACGGAAAGGCCGACGCGCTAACGAGAAGAGAAGGGAAGACCAGCCGCGCAAAAGAAGACCCGAACATGTTCCAGAAGGTGCTGACCGAGCGGATAGTAGACGCAGAGGTGTTGAAAGAGGTAGGGGTCTGCGCAGTGGAACCGGCTAGTAAGGAAGAAACTCTCTACGAGAAGGTGGAGCAGCTCAACCAGCAACAGAAGCTCGGCAAAACCGGGTTAGGGAAGATAATGGTTCCGGAAGAACTAATTATAGAGGTTATCCAACTGGTCTATAGCTCCGTAGATGTTGGCTATGCAGGCGCGAAGAAGACGATGCAGGCAGTAAGGACGATCTACTGGTTTCCGCGAATATTCGAGCGAATCCACCGATTTATCGCCAACTGCTACGTGTGCCGATCGGCGAAGCCGCGTTACGGCTTTCCAGCAGGCTTATTGAAGCTACTGCCGATCCCCGAGAAACTATAGCAGCACATTACGATAGATTTCGTAACCGGCCTGCTGGACTCCGATAGATATAACGCTACGCTTAATGTAGTGGATCGGCTAAGCAAAGAGCGCCACTTTATCCCCTGCCGAGCGAGAGACGAAGGAACTACTGCGGAAGAAACGGCGAGAATGTTAATCCAATACGTGTAGAAGCACTATAGGCTGCCGGACACTATTACTACGGATAGGGGTCCTCAATTCACAGCCGACGTATAGAAAGCTATCAACTAAGCCCTCGGAATTCGTAGAAAGCTCAGCACAGCCGCTTACCCTTAAACTGACAGTTAGTCTGAAGTAGCTAACCGCGAGATAGAACGATATCTGCGAGCCTTCTGCAGCTACCATTAAGAAGAATGGGTTAAGGTGTTGCCAATAGCCGAGTTCTGCGCCAACTCGGCACCGTCTAAGGCTACCTCGCTGGCACTGTTCGAAATAACGCATAGCTATCTTCTAAGAATGAGTTTCCAACCGCCGAACGAACCCAGCTCCGTAGAACAATCTACCGCTATGTCGTTAAAGAGAGTCGCTGCCGTCGCGGCTGAAGCACTTAAGGCTTAAATAGAAGAAGCTATTAAGGTAGCGAGGAAAGCGATAGAATCGACTTAGAAGAAGATAGTAACTCGAGCTAATAGAAAAAGGTCACTACTAGAATTCGAGGAAGGTCAAAAGGTATAGCTTAACACGCGAAACCTAAGGCTAAAAGGCAACGCCAAGCTCAATCTACGCCACGTAGGTCCGTTTAAGATAATAGAAAAGAGGTCGCCAGTGACCTATCGGCTCCAGCTACTGAAATCGTTCTGGATCTACGATGTCTTCTATTCGGACCTGTTAAGCTTAGACCCTAAAGACGGCCTGCCGGAACAGGGGCTCGCCGAACCCCCGCCTATTAAGATGGACGGTAAGGAAGAAGAGTAGGAGGTAGAAGATGTAATAGACGTAAAGAAGATAAGGGGGTCTATTAAAGCGAGGATCTCGTAGAAGGGGTGGCCGGAAGACTACGAATAGTATCCGATCGAGAACCTGCAGAATTCGGCGGAGCTGCTAAGAGAGTTCTATAGGCGGAACCCGAAAAAAAGCCGAAACCCGAATAGCTCTGAAGCTGATCGTTCTGGAAGAAGAAGAAAGCCGCGTCCGCTCCACCGACGCAGAAGCCGATAAAAACGATCGTAACGGTCGCCTTAGGGAGGTCTTCGACTCGTCCACTACCTATCGGCAGTGCGGCAGGAAGCTCGCCGACGCCGTAGCGTACCAGCGCCGCCGCCCCTGCGATAGGGTAAGGACTTCGGTAGGGAAGAAAAAGAAGAAGAAGAAACGACGCCGTAGACGGATCTATATAGACCTCCGAGGCGACGCACAGACCAGCCGAGCCGCAGCTTAGAAGACCGCGGATCAGATCAGATAGCGTCGATTACATAAACGCCAAGTGAAGGACCTTAGATGCTAACGACGTAAGAAATTAAAGAAGCGATAAAGAGAACGTTGTTTTTAATAGAAGACGGAAGAGGTAACATCGGCGTTGGAGGGGATTTTCGAGAAGGAGACGACGAATCAAAAAAAAATAAAAAATGAAGATTTTCGGATAGATGGGGTGACTAAGCGGTCGAGGGCGACCGCTAGTAAGGGAGGGGGGTGGTGTTACGGCGGCAGAAAGGGGTGGGACTGAGTGATAGGGTGGACCCTTGGAATTTCGGCTCGGCCCTTCCGGGCCGAGCCGGGCCTTGGCACCACCACTACGAAAGCCTACCACCACCACTACATAGATTCCTTTCCCTCCTCAGTTCGAGATATAGTAATCAAAAAGGCCGTATTGAATCATATCTGCGTGCCCGGATCACTGTATACCGCAGATAATAGCAATTCTCGAATTATAGCTTAAGAGCACAAGCAAATCCACTTCCCCCCTGTTTGCAAAGTCCCGACTAGCGCCGGGTGGCTCCCGCAGTGAGCGGTGTGTACCGTATGGCGATGAAGCTGGCAGGACTATACCAATTAAGCTGGCACAAATTTCTTAGCACAACCAACTTGTCAACCAACACACAATGTCTAAACAACAAGACAATCAATTGTCTAATCAAGACGGCAGAATTGTTCTTGTTCTATCTACCTACTAGTGTAGGAGTGCTGGTTACAGGAGGTGTTACGTAATGTCAAAGATTTATGTAGCCGAGTCCACCTGTTTGGCCAGTTGTAATACGGTCCGTGCCGGACCTCCGCACTACGATCTTCGCTTAGACGATGCAACAAGCATAACCTTGCTTAAGACGAGTGGCCTTTAAAGAGCAACCGCAGGATCGACGGCTCTTTCTTAGCCTTTACTCTAACCTTTTCTCCCCTGCTCCTTCTGCTGCTACTACTTGTTTTACTCTTGGCCTTGTTGCTTCTGCTCTTGCTGGACTTAGTTTTAAGCGGCTTAAAGTCGGCTTTGGTAAGCTTGCCTTCTTCGACAAGTGTACAAGTAGCAACAGGTGTAATAAACTCGCTATCTACACTGGTTCCCTAAAGAATTGGCCGCCTCGTCTGCAATTCCTCGTCTCTACTTCTCGATGCTATCTAGCTCGCGCAGCTCCTCTACCTCTTCTACTAGGCTTGCTGGCTGCGCTTCGAAGCCGTTCTCTAAAAGACGCTCCTTACTGTTCTTAGCCTTTATTTTCTTAATAATTTTGTAGCTACCAAATGCGATAATAGTAACGCTAACACTAACTCCTGTAGCAATAGCAAATTGCGGGCTTGCAAGCGAAGCTATAATAACAGGAAATGAAGTCTTAAGCGTAGCAAGAGCGCTAGGTGCTATCTTCGCAGCAAGATTTGCTATCTCTCTAAGAGTTAAAGCAACGGCAGCGAGAGCATTAGGATTCTTCTAGAGGTTGTCGATTATAGTAGTAACGGAGTGCTATACGCAATTACCCTTATTAAGTAGGTTCTAGAGGTAGGTTATCCTTAATCGTAGCTTAATTTCATCTTCGATCCTGCTCTTAGGTAGTGGCAGAGGCAGCTCTCTATATGCGAGGTCTATGTCGATATCGTCTAGGCTTGCTCTTATTAGGGGCTTGTAGGGGCTCTGTAGTTGCAGGCTATCGGTGTAGCGCTGCGTAAGCTCTCTAAAGTATAATCTATCGCTATCTATTAGAGCAGTATATTAGAGGGATAAAAGTCGATACAAGTCGTACTGCTATATAGTCGGCCTATTATTCGCAATAAAGCTATCCGAGACACTGCGCTCAACTAGCGGACAGTCGCTTCTTAAGGAAGGGATAGGTTTCTGTTTTACGGATCTGCTATATTTACTTCTCCTCCTCGAACTACATTGAGATGCTTTGTTATTACCTATAAGAGCAAGTGCCTTAAGCTGCTTACGCGCCTTCCGCTCTCTCTCTCTTTCGCTTTAAGCTTACTCTTGCGCTAAGCCTTAATCTCCGCTTTGCGTTAGTTGTATATGCTCTTCGCCTCGTTAAAGACATTAACTAGATATTTAGATATGCTAACGATCTTTCCGCCCTTGTTTACAATTATTATAGTTTGGCTTACTGCAACTATAGCTGTAGCCTTCTGTAGTTATACGACTTACTTATCTACACTATGCTAATGCCTAATGTTTTTTTATACCTGTGTACCGCAGATAATAGCAATTCTCAAATTATAGCTTAAGAGCATAAGCAAATCTACTTCCCCTCCCCTCTGTTTGTAAAGTCCCGACTAGCGCCAGGTAGCTCCTGCAGTAAGCAGTATACAACGTATAGCGATAAAGCTAGCAGGACTATACTAATTAAGCTAGCACAAATTTCTTAGTATAACTAACTTGTTAACTAATATACAATGTCTAAACAACAAGACAGTTAATTATCTAATTAAGATAGCAGAATTGTTCTTATTCTATCTACTTACTAGTATAGGAGTGCTGGTTACAGGAGGTGTTATATAATGTTAAAGATTTATATAGCTAAGTCTGCCTGTTTAGCTAGTTATAATACAGTCCGTGCTGGACCTCTGTACTATAATCTTCACTTAGAAGATGCAATAAGCATAACCTTGCTTAAGACGAGTAGCCTTTAAAGAGCGACTGCAGGATCGACAGCTCTTTCTTAGCCTTTACTCTAACATTTTCTCCCCTGCTCCTTCTGCTGCTACTACTTGTTTCACTCTTGGCCTTTTTGCTTCTGCTCTTGCTAGACTTAGCCTTAAGCAGCTTAAAGTCGGCTTTAGTAAGCTTGCCTTCTTCGATAAGTGTACAAGTAGCGACAGGTATAATAAACTTACTATTTATACTAGTTCCTAAAGAATTGGCTGCCTTGTCTGCAATTCCTTGTCTCTACTTCTCGATGCTATCTAGCTCGCGTAGCTCCTCTACCTCTTCTACTAGGCTCGCTAGCTATGCTTTGAAGCCGTTTTCTAAAAGATGCTCCTTACTGTTCTTAGCCTTGATTTTCTTAATAATTTTATAGCTACTAAATACGATAATAGTAATGCCAATACTAACTCCTGCAGCAATAGCAAATTGCAGGCTTATAAGCAAAGCTATAGTAACAGGAAACGAAGTCTTAAGCGTAGTAAGAGCGCTAAGTGCTATCTTGGCAGTAAGATTTGCTATCTCTCTAAGAGTTAAAGCAACAGTAGCAAGAGTATTAGGATTCTTCTAGAGGTTTTTGATTATAGCAGTAATAGAGTGCTGTACGTAATTACCCTTGTTAAGCAGTCTCTAAAGGTAGGTTATCCTTAATTGTAGCTTAATTTCGTCTTCGATCCTGCTCTTAGGTAGTGGCAGAGGCAGCTCTCCGTATGCGAGGTCTATGTCGATATCGTCTAGGCTTGCTCTCCTTAGGGGCTTGCAGAGGCTCTGTAGTTGCAGGCTATCGGTATAGCGCTGCGTAAGCTCTCCGAAGTGTAATCTATCGCTATCTATTAGAGCAGTATATTGGAGGGATAAAGGTCGATGCGAGTCGTACTGCTATATAGTCGGCCTATTATTTGCAATAAAGCTATCCGAGACACTGCGCTCGACTAGCGGACAGTCGCTTCTTAAGGAAGGGACGGGTTTCTGTTTTACGGATCTGCTATATTTACTTCCCCTCCTTAAACTACATTGCGATGCTTTGTTATTACCTATAAGAGCAAGTGCCTTAAGCTGCTTACGCGCCTTCCGCTCTCTCTCTTTCGCTTTAAGCTTACTCTTGCGCTAAGCCTTAATCTCTGCTTTGAGTTAGTTGTATACGCTCTTCGCCTCGTTAAAGACATTAACTAGATGTTTAGATGTGCTAACAATCTTTCTGCCCTTGTTTACAATTATTATAGTTTGGCTTACTGCAACTATAGCTGTAGCCTTCTATAGTTATATATAGTATAGTTGTGTTCGACTATAAGCAACTTGTCTAGCAAGTCTATTTTCTATTTCTTCTGTAGGTGTCGTTTCGAGATAGTAGTAGTAATCGAGATATGTACAAGTCTTAACCGCTAGGAGCCTTAGGAACACCAGAGATAGTACCCTTGCCAGAAGGAACAAAGATCTAAAATATCCCTCGTCTTGAACAACGAAGCGGCTCTTTATAAAAGAGAGCACGCTAGGCTGTAGCGAGTTGTGCCGGTTCGATCGCAATGTGTTTTATGCCTTCCCGTCGCGGCAACAGTACGTCCTAGCAAACCTGTTTGTCGTGTTCGTTAATTACCGGGGCATCTCTCGCAGCCCTAACCGGAAAATACCGAAGCAAGCGAATAGCCTTAGATAGTAGTGTGTCGCCTTGCAATTCGTTGGCAGGTCGACTAGGCGGCAACGATAGTTAGCAGAGAGCGACTGCCGACGCTTAACAAGAATAACACAGCTTTTTCCTGCTGACTTTAGCATATATAGCCAATTAGGCCTGGACGAGAGATTGAGGCAGGCGTAGAGCCTGCCGACACTGCCTTAAATGTGCGGTAAGGAGCGTTGCCTGCATAGTCGAAGAAGCTAGCTAAGCAGCGAAACGCGTTAGGTGTCCAACGCAAGTAGAGATAAGAATGTAGTTGAACTATAATCGTCTCTGATAAGGTACATAACCACTAAGCTGGCCAAAATGTTTTACTTAGATCTAGTATCTGTTGTCCGCCAGTTAGGCTCGTTAGTGCCTAGCTTCCAATAAAGGGAGGTCTTGGACACTGCATATTATAGTCTTAAGGACAGCTCGCAGTTATTGTTATAAGATCAGATTGTAGCAGCACATAGTACACCTACTACTAATTAATAGTATTATATAAGAACTAATAAGTGTCCTTTAATTAATCTGTAGCGTACATCTTTTGTGCATACCTTAGGAGTAGCGCTAGCTGCCCTTAGCATTCTGGCTACAGACTATTTCCTAACACGCTTAGACAGACTACCTTAGATTAGCTATAAGGCTAATATAACGATTTTTGCAGTAGTAGAAAGGGTAGATAGGGGTGGACCCTAATCCGAGCGCGTAGATATAATTCGATACGGCCTTTAGATAACTATATTGCGAACTGAGGAAAGGAAGGAATCTATATAGCGGTAGGTAAGGGCTTTAGGGGTAGTGTGCCAAGACCCAGCTTAGTCTATAAGGGCCGAGCCAAAATTCCAAGGTCTACCCTATTAGTCTGTCCTACCCCTTTCTAGTACCTTTCTACTGTCGTAACACTACCCCCTTTCCTTACTAGCGGTCGCCCTTAACTGCTTAGGTATCTATTCCGGCCCTATATCTCTTATTTTATCTAAACTTCTTAGCTAATTACATCCTTCTATTCTATTCTATTTTAATAGGCTTCTTTTTTATCTATCTTCTTATCTCCTTTTCTGCTTCTTTTTTGTTATATAGTAGCTATTTTCTGCCTAATTTCCAGTCGTAGGTGCCTGAATCCTATATCTTTTTTTTCCTTTTCCAACGTTACCTCTTTTGACATTACCTCTTCTAACATCGCTTCTTCTAACGTCGCTTTACATGTTATCTTATTCTGTTACTTTCGGCTTATTTTGGTCTATTCTGGTTGGTCTCGTACTGTCTATTTCTTCTCTTTTTGGCTTCTTCCCTTTTATATCGCTATTGCTTTATATATACGTTGATCCGAGCACGCAGATATAGTTTAATACGGCTGTTTTAATAACTATATCTCTAACTAAGGAGGGAAAGGAATCTATATAGTAGTGTGTAAGGGCTTTAGGGGTAGTGTGCTAAGGCCCAGCTCGGTCCAGAAGGGCCGAGCCGAAATTCTAAGGGTCTACCCTATTACTTAGTCCCACCCCTTTCTGCTACTGTAACACTACCCCCCTCCCTTATTAGCGGTCGCCCTCGACCGCTTACTTATCCCTTCTACGCAGTGTCTCTGTTTTTTTTTAATTCGCCCTTTTCTTCTTTTTCTTCTGATTTATTGTCTTCTTCTTTTATCTGATTCGCGGCTCTCTCTGCGGAAAATCCCTCTTAAAATTGACGTTACCTCTTCGTTTCTTCTATCTCGAAAACACCCTTCTTTCGTTATCTTCTTTCTTCTTATATTGTCGCTATCTAAAGTCCTTTACTTAGCATCTATCTGATCGGAGCTATCTAATCTAAGCTAGCAGCTATCTAAGCTGCAGCGTGTCTAGTCTGTACGCCGCTGCAGAGGGTCTATATAGATCTATCTGCAGCGCGCTAACTCTTCTTCTTTTTCTTTTCTACTAAGGCCTTAAGCGCTATTGCAAAGCCGCCGTCGTCGGCGCCGTCTATTAGATCGATTGGCCGCGAGCCTTTCTTGTTTAGGGCGGCGTTGACGACCGTTGCGTCGAAGCGGTAGCGCCGTCCTCGACCTTACCGTTATTATCTAACCGGCTAAGCCGGCGGTAGTAGCAGTGGAGCCGAGGACTCTAGCTAAGCGATCACTGCGATCGTTTCTATCAGTTTCTGTACCGATAGAGCGGACGCGGCCTTTCTTCTTCTTTTATCTCTTCTGGAGCTATTAACTTTAGAGCTACTTAGGCCTTGGCTTCTTCAGATTCCAGAGGTAGAACTCTTTTAGCAGCTCTGCCGAATTCTGGGGATTCTTAACTAGATACTATTTATAGTCTTCCAGCTACCCCTTCTATAAGATCCTCGCTTCGATAGACCCTCTTATCTTTCTTGTATCTATTACATCCTCTACCTCCTACTCTTCTTCCTTACTATCTATCTCGATCGGCAGGGGTTTAGCGAACCCCTGTTCCGGAAGACCGTCTTTAGGGTCTAGACTTAATAGATCTAAATAGAAAACATCGTAGATTCGGAACGACTTTGGTAGCTAGAGCCGATAGGTTACCGGCGACTTCTTTTCCACTATCGTAAACAGGCCTACGTAGCAGGGGTTAAGCTTGGCGTTGCCTTTTAGCCTTAGGTTCTGCGTATTAAGCTATACCTTTTAGTCTTCTTTAAATCCTCTTAGTAACCGCTTTCTATTAGCTCGAGTTACTATCTTCTTCTAAGCCGATTCTATCGCTTCTTTTGCTACCCGGATCGCTTCTTCTATCTGAGATCTAAGCGCTTCTGCCGCGGCTGCAGCGACTCTCTTCGACGAAGTGGTGGTAGAAGGTTCCGACGAGCTGGGTTCGTTTAGCGGCTAAAAGCTTATTCTTAGAAGATAACTATAAGTGATCTCGAGCGGCGCTAGTAAGGTAGCCACGGACTGTGCCGAATTGGCGCAGAATTCGGCTATCGGCAGCACCTTAACCCACTCTTCTTAATAATAGCTGCAGAAGATTCGTAGATATTTCTCTATCTTACAGTTAGCTACTTTAGACTGGCTGTCGGTCTAAGGGTAAGCGGCTGTGCTAAGCTTCCTGTAAATTCCGAGAACTTGGTTGATAGCCTTCTATATGTTAGCGGTAAATTGAGGACCCCTATCCGTAGTAATAGTGTCCGGTAGGCTATAGCGCTTCTATACGTGCTAAATTAGCATCCTCGCTGTCTCTTCTGCAGTTGTGCCTCTATCCTTTGCTTAACAGGGAATAAAGTAGCGTTCTTTGCTTAACTAATCTACTATATTAAGGGTGGCATCGTATCTATCGGAATCTGGTAGGCCGGTTACGAAATCTATCGTAATGTGCTGCTACGGTTTCTTAGGGATCGGAAGTGGCTTTAATAGACCAGCCGGAAGGCCGTAACGTAGTTTCGCGGCTCGATATACGTAACAATTGGCGATCAATTAGTAAATCCGCTCGAAGATCCGCGGAAACTAGTAGATCGTCCTTATAGCTTCTATCGTCTTCTTTAAGCCGGCGTAGTCAACATCCTTAGAATTATAGACTAGCTGGATAACCTCCGTAATTAGTTCTTCCAGAACTATTAACTTCCTTAAACCGGTTCTGCCGAGCTTCTGTTGCTAGTTAAGCTGCTCTACTTTTTTGTAAAGCGTCTCTTCCTTAGTCAGCAGCTCTACCGCGCAGATCCCTGCTTCTTTCAATACCTTAGCGTCTACTATCCGCTTAGTTAACACATTCTGGAACATGTTCGAATCTTCTTTTGCTCGGCTGGTCTTCCCTTCTCTTCTCGTTAGCGCGTTAGCCTTTCTATTTTGAGCTCCAGGTCGATAGGTAATCTTAAAGTCAAACCCGGATAAGTAGGCGGCCTACCGAGCTTGGCGGCGCGATAGCTTCTGCGTCTTTATAAAATAGGTTAGTAACTGATAGTCTGTAAGTACCTGGACTGTGCTCTTTCCGGCTATAAGCTCCGGCTTCTACTCCTCGAAAGTCTGGATAATAGCTAACAGTTCTTTATTGTAGATAGCGTAGTTCCGCTTAGCCTCGTTTATAGACTTGCTAAAGAAAGCCACTAGATAGAGGGTCTCGTCGTCGTTATTATATTAAGAAAGGACCCCTAGGGTTACTGTATCGGAAGCGTCCGTTTCTAGGTAGAACGTCTTTTCTAGTCGGAAGTGCGCCAACACTAGCGCCGAGGCTACCGCTTCTTTTAGTTGGTTAAAAGCCTCTGTGCACTTCTTATTCTATAGGCTAGCGGCCTCCTTCTTTAATGCCTCGCTTAGGGGTCTTGCTATCTTGCTAAAGTCCTTAATAAATCGTCGATAGTAGCTGTAGAATCCGAGAAAAGCTCTGATTTGGGTAGTGTTTCCGGACTTCGGCTGCTTATATTCCGCTACAGCGGCGACCTTTAAGGGGTCTATCTAAATTCCTTCTCTTCCGACAATAAGACCGAGATATTTGACCTCGGTCTAATGGAACTCACTCTTCTTCGTGTCTGTGTTTAAGCTAACCTTACGGAGCCTAGTTAATACTCTCTTAATGTAGTCCGTATGTTGCTCTCTCGTTCTATTGGTATAGATAAGGATATCGTCTAGGTAAATGGATACAAACCGCTCCAGCATGTCTATAAAGGTATAATTTATAAAACGCTGCTATACAGCCAGCGTATTAGTAGGGCCGAAAGGCATAACTAACTACTTAAAGTTGCCTATACGCATTGCGAATGTCGTAAGGTCTTCTGTCTGTCCTTCTTCGTTCCTTAGGCGATAGAACGCTTAGCGAATGTCTAGCTTACTAAACTACCTAGCTTTCGCTACTCGTTGTATAGTTTTATCGATTAGTGGCAGAGGATATACATCTCTCTTAGTAACCTTATTAAGGCCTTAGTAGTCTACGTACAGTCGGAGACTACCTCTGGGTTTCTATACGCACAGGATCGGCAACGTATACTTGGCAGAGCTTGGCGTAATAAACTTCTTCGCTAGGTTTTCTTAAACAAACACTTCTACTTAGTCTAGCTCGGCTGGCGATAAGCGTCTTAGGGGTTCGGTTCTTAGCAGCGCGGCTCCCTCTTTTAGTCGGATTTTGTTATTATATTCCGGTCGATAGAGTAGTAGGAGGTTGGAGTCGGCTTTTAAGAACACGTTAGCGTAGCTATAGAGTTCTTTCAGTAATACCTCTAACGGGTCTACTTCTTCTTCTGCTGTTATCTTTTAGTAATCTTCGATGTCTTTTATCGAGATAGTGTAGATCTTATTCTCTAGCGACTTCGCGAGAGTCGTAGAGCTTCTAAGCTTATTATTCTAACAGTATCTAGGGGATCGGAACGGATAGTCAGAACCGCGTTAACAGCCGCGGGTTTTGGTTTTGCTGCGACGACGGTGACCGATTCGGCTGTGGCAGCGCCGCTGTGCTAGGTTTTAAACCAAAGTGTGCCTTTACCTACGTTAATAACGGCTTTCTAGTTCCTTATCTACTTCTGCCCTATAATAATGTTAAACCGTTCGATTTCTATAATTCGGAACGTCGCTTCGGTCGTCCGGCCGGCTAGGGTGGTCTTTAATACTACATAATACGTTACACTCTCTGTTGTTGCAGCGGCAGAAAGGGATAGGACTAAGTAATAGGGTGGACCCTCGGAATTTCGGCTCGGCCCTTCCGGACTGAGCCGGGCCTTAGCAAGCCACCCCTAAAGCTCTTACCTACTACTACATAGATTCCTTTCCCTCCTTAGTTCGAGACATAGTTATTAAAAAGGCTGTATTGAATCGCATATGCGTGCCCGGATTATTATATCTCGAACTCACTTACTACACCAACTCCGCGCTGCGCGAAAGGGACCGTTAAACAATCCGGACACCCGAATAAGGCACGCGCACTACAAACACTAAACCAAACAACAGCACTGTAAGAAAGCTATAGAGAGCTTCTTAACGGTAGAGGGCGGCGTTACAGGCCGCAGCGGAAAGAGAAAGACTGACAGACCGAGGGATAGGTGTACCAGCATCCTCGACAATAGAATAGCTACTAAGGGCCTTATAGAAGAAGAGATAGATAAAGCGAGAAAGGGCATAGAGAGCTATGCCGAACTGTACGTACACAAGCCGGAGGAAATGGAAGAGTATCTAGCGGAAAATAGAGCTAAGAAGGTGTTCGACATTATTACCTTCGTCGAAAAGAAGTTTTACAGGAACATAGAAGAGAACAGGCGACTAAGAGATAAAATGGAAGTGGTAATAGCTAAGAAGGATTTGGCAGAAACCATTATCGACGTGCTAGAAAACTAAGCGGTAAATCGACTAGCACAACTAAAGGCAATAAAGACTTAGTTAGCTAAGATGGAAGCAGCGATGTCGTCGGCGCCACTACTACGTCGAGAAGAACAAGCAGAGACCGCCTTACCGGCGGCTTACAGTTAAGGTAGCACACTGATTGTTGCGGCGGTGGAAAGAGGTAGGACAGATTGATGGGGTGGACCCTGGATTTCGGCTCGGCCCGGTCGGGCCGAGCCGGGCCTTGGCACCACCACTATCAAAGCCCACCACCACCACTACATAGATTCCTTTCCCTCCTCAGTTCGAGATATAGTTATCAAAAAGGCCGTATTAAATCATATCTGCGTGCCCGGATCATTATATCTCGAACTTACTCTCTACACCACACCCCGCGCTGCGCGAAAGGGCCCGTTGAACCATCCGGAAACCCAAATAACGCACGCGCACCCAACAACACACTAACCCCCCCCCCCCCCCCCCCCCCCCCCCCCCCCCCCCCCCCCCCCCCCCCCCCCCCCCCCCCCCCCCCAAGGCGCCGTAAGAAGATAGAAGGCTTCTCGACGGTAGAAAGCGGCATAACAGGCCGCAGCAGAAGCAGAAGAGGAAAGACTAACCGAGCGAGTAGGCGCTCCAGTGTCATTGACGATAAGATCGTTATCAGAGGTTTTACAGCAGAAGAGACCGCAGAGATTAAGGAACGAATAAGTAAATACAAGAAGATCCACGACTGCACGATCGAGGAACTAGAGAACTACGTAAACGAGAACGGAATAGGGAAGGTCTACAACGGTATAGACCTTATTAAGACGCTGTTCTACAGGACACTAGAAGAAAACAGACAGCTAAGAGAGGAAGTAGAGACGGTAAGGGCCGAGAAGGAATCGGCAGAGACTATCGTCGACGTGTTGGAACACCAAGCGGCGAATCGAATAGCGCAGCTAAAGGCGCTAAAGGATTAACTGGCTGATATAGAAGCAGCGAGATCGTCGCCGCCACCGCGGCGAGAAACCCAAGTAGAAACCACCTCGCTGGCGGCCTACAGTTAAGGTGGCACGTTGATAACGTCACTACCGGATCCACCGGTTTTCGGTAGCGGAGACTCTAAAGCGTAGGAGGCGTTCAAGAAGAAGATCAAGAATAAGATAAGCCGCGATTACGCATTAAGCAGCGAAGAAGACAGATTGGCCTATTTAGAGGCGCGACTGGAAGGTAAAGCTTTTTCGTTAGTAGCGGACCTGGAAGAGGTAACCGCCGAAGAAGCGATTAAAGCATTAGATCAACGCTTCGGAGACCCATTCCGAAAGAAGACAGCCCGTAAGCAGCTGGATAAGATCAACCAGAACCGGCAGACGTTTAAGGAATTCTACGGTTTGTTCAGAAAACATGCGATTAGGGCCCGAGTGGCGGAAGATAAGCAGCTCCACCTATTAAGGCAGAAGCTGAGTCCTGAGCTGGCCGCCGCTATAGCGTCTGTAGAAGACGAAGGCCTTAAGAGCTTCGTGCACCAAGCGAGAGTTACCGCAAGAAACTTAAGCGCTTACGCGAAATCACGCGAATCAAACCAGAAGCCGCTAATAACGCAGACTATACGACCCCCTGCGCCTTTCCGGAGAGCGCCACAGCAGCCACCTTATCAGTCGCAGCGCTCGTCGTTCGTCCCTACCTGTTTCGCGTATAGCAAGCCTGGCTACATCGCTACGAGATGCCAAGCATTGGATAAGCAGAAGCAGGACTATCGTGTTATAAGGCAGCCGCAGCCACCGCCACCGAGGAAGACCATACAAGCTATAGAGCCGGCTCCGAACGATACTGACAGTGAAGGTAGGGTGCAGTTAAGGATTATAGGAAAAGACCAGCTAGAAGGATAGGCCCCCTATCCAGCGTTAACAACAGGGCACTACATCGAAGCGAATCGCCGCGAGAAGAAAGCATTAACAGCTGCAGCGATCCGCTATCGGCTGCGGTGGAAGTGAACACGGAAACAGCTATTATCCTTCTAATTACTGTCCACCCCCTTAACGGATCGAGCCGACCACTTTAGCTAAGAGCTTTTATCGATACCGGAGCTCTTATTGGCGCGGCGATCCACTACAGATTGGTTCAGAAACTGATAAAAGGGTATGGCTATCCAGTGGAACTAGCGTCGCCGACGCGGATTTCGGCATATAACAGACAGGACACGGAGAGTGTTACGCACTATGTGCCATTGAGGACTACCTTGGCTGGTCGCACCACGGAAGCGACGTTTCGAATTATGGATATCGGACGGTTTGACATTATTATAGGGCAGAAGTGGATAAAGAACCAGAAGACTGTCGTTAACGTAGATAAAGGCACGATAAGATTCAAAACCCCGGTTGGCGGAGCGGGCACCGTCGGAACGGTCGCTGCCGCCGTCGAGCCGGAAGACACGGAGTCAGGGAAAGAGGCTCCGTACGATCGTTCCGAACCCCCGGTTACCATTAGAATAATGAGTTCAGAAGCTATAATAACTCTCGCGAAGTCGCCGGACAATAAGATTTACGCTATCTCTATAAAGGACATCGAAGACTACAGAAAGATAATAGCGGAAGGAGAAGTAGATCTATTGGAGGTGTTACCGGAAGAGCTCCATAGTTACGCTAATGTCTTCTTAAAGGCAGACTCCAACCTCCTGCCGCTCCACCGGCCGGAATACGACAATAAGATCAGGTTGAAGGAGGGGGCCACATTGCCAAGAACTGAGCCCCTAAGAAGACTGTCGCCGGCCGAACTGGACTAAGTGGAGGTGTTTGTTCGTAAAAACCTGGCGAAGAAGTTCATTACGCCGAGCTCCGCGGAATATGCGTTACCGATTCTTTTCGTAAGGAAACCAGGGGGTGGTCTGCGACTCTGCGTGGACTATCGAGGCCTCAATAAGGTCACCAAGAGAGACGTGTACCCACTGCCGCTGATTGATAAGACTATACAGCGGGTAGCGAAGGCTAAGTAGTTCAGCAAGCTGGACATCCGCTAAGCATTCCATCGATTGCGGAACGAAGAAGGACAAACGGAAGACCTTACGACATTCGCGACGCGTATAGGCAATTTCAAGTAGTTAGTGATGCCTTTCGGACTCACCAACGCGCCGGCAGTATGGCAACGCTTCATAAACTACACCTTTATAGACATGTTGGAACGGTTCGTGTTAATTTACCTAGACGACATCCTTATCTATACCGATGGAACGAGAGAGCAACACACGGACTACATTAAGAGAGTGTTGAAGAGGCTCCGCGAGGTCGGATTGAACGCGGACACGAAGAAGAGCGAGTTCTATTAAAACGAGGTCAAATATCTCGGTCTTATCGTCGGAAGAGATAGAATTCGTATAGACCCCTTAAAGGTCGCTGCCGTCGCGGAGTGGAAGCAGCCGAAATCCGGAAACACTACGCAAATCAGAGCGTTTCTCGGCTTCTGCAGCTACTATCGACGGTTTATCAAGGACTTTAGCAAGATAGCAAGACCCCTGAACGAGGCGCTAAAGAAAGAGGCCGCCGGCCTATGGAATAAGAGGTGCACGGAAGCCTTTAACCGGCTAAAAGAAGCAGTGGCCTCTGCGCCAGTGCTGGCGCACTTCCGACCAGAAAAGACGATCTATGTAGAAACGGACGCTTCCGACACGGTGACGGCCGGAGTCCTTTCTTAATATAGTAACGACGAAACCCTCTATCCAGTCGCCTTCTTTAGCAAGTCAATAAGCGAAGCTGAACGGAATTACGCTATCTACGATAAGGAGCTACTGGCGATTATTCAGGCCTTCGAGGAATGGAAACCGGAGCTTATAGCTGGAAAGAGCACGGTCCAGGTTCTCACAGACCACCAGTCGCTGACCTACTTTATAAAGACGCAGAAGCTCTTACAGCGTTAAGCGCAGTAGGCCGCCTACCTATTAGGGTTCGACTTCAAGATTACCTATCGACCCGGAGCTCAAAACGGAAAGGCTGACGTGCTGACGAGAAGAGAAGGAAAAACCAGCCGCGCGAAAGAAGATCCGAACATGTTCCAGAAGGTGCTGACCGAACGGATAGTAGACGCGGAGGTGTTGAAAGAGGTAGGAGTCTGCGCAGTGGAACCGGCCCCTAAGGAAGAGACGCTCTACGAGAAGGTGGAACGGCTCAATTAACAACAGAAGCTCGGCAAAACCGGTTCAGGGAAGATAATAGTTCCAGAAGAACTAATCACCGAGGTTATCCAGCTAGTCTATAGCTCTATGGATGTTGGCCATGCTGGAGCGAAGAAAACGATGCAGGCCGTAAGGACGATCTACTGGTTTCCGCAGATCTATAAGCGAATCCACCGGTTTATTGCCAACTGCTACGCATGTCGAACAGCGAAGCTACGTTACGGTCTTCCGGCTGGTCTACTGAAGCCGCTTACGATCCCCGAGAAGCCGTAGCAACACATTACGATGGACTTCGTAACCGGCCTGCCGAATTCGGATGGATATAACGCCACGCTCAATGTAGTAGATCGGCTAAGCAAAGAGCGCCATTTCATCCCCTGTCGAGCTAAGGATAAAGGAACTACTTCGGAAGAAACTGCGAGAATGCTGATCCAACACGTGTGGAAGCACTATAGGCTGCCGGACACTATTACTACAGATAGGGGTCCTTAATTCACCGCCGACGTATAGAAATCCATCAACCAAGCTCTCGGAATTCGTAGAAAGCTCAGCACAGCCGCTTACCCGCAGACCGACGGTCAGTCTAAAGTGGCTAACCGAGAGATGGAAAGATATCTGCGAACCTTCTGCGGCCATTATCAAGAAAAGTGGATTGAGGTGTTGCCGATAGCCGAATTCTGCGCCAACTCGGCACTATCCGAAGCTACCTCGCTAGCGCCGTTCGAGATAACGCATAGCTATCTTCCGAGGATGAGCTTTCAGCCGCCAAGCGAACCCAGCTCTGCGGAACCATCCACCGCTACGTCGTCGAAGAGAGTCGCCGCCGCAGCGGCAGAAGCGCTACGATCTCAAATAGAAGAAGCGACCAAAGTGGCGAAAGAAGCGATGGAATCGGCTCAGAAGAAGATAGTAACTCGAGCTAATAGAAAAAGGTCCCCAATAGAATTCGAGGAAGGCCAAAAGGTATAGCTTAACACGCGAAACCTAAGGCTAAAAGGAAACGCGAAGCTTAACCTACGCCACATAGGTCCGTTCAAGATAATAGAAAAGAGGTCGCCGGTGACCTATCGGCTCGAGCTACCGAAGGCGTTCCGGATCTACGATGTTTTCCATTTAGATCTGCTAAGCCTGGACCCTGAGGACGGCCTTCCGGAACAGGGGTTCGCCGAACCCCCACCAGTTGAGATAGACGGTAATGAAGAAGAGTGGGAGGTAGAAGACGTAATGGACGTAAAGAAGATAAGGGGGTCCATCAAAGCAAGGATCTCGTAGAAAGGGTGGCCGGAAGACTATAAATAGTATCCGGTCGAAAACCTGCGGAATTCGGCGGAGCTGTTAAGAGAGTTCTACGCGCGGAACCCGAAGAAGCCGAAGCTGGAATGGCTCTAAAGCCGATTCTTCCAGAAGAAAACGAAGAAAGCCGCGTCCGCTCCACCGGCGCGGAAGCCGATGAAAACGATCGCTGCTTATAGCTCCAGGCAGATCGTGGCGGTCGGTAGGCCGCGCACGCCGTAGCGTGCCAGCGCCGCCGACCCCGCGATGGGTAGAGACTATAGATGGAAAAGAAAGAAGAAGAAGAAACGGCGCTGCAGACGGATCTATATGGACCTCCGAAACAACGCACAGACTGCCCGAGCCGCAGCTTAGATAACCGAACGGCTCAGATCAGAAGCGTCGATTACATAAACGCTAAGTGAAGGACTTTAGATGCCGACGATGTAAGAAATAGAAGAAACGACGAATCAAAAAAAAAAAAAAACAGTGGAGGTTTTAGGATGGATGGGATGACTAAGCGGTCGAGGGCGACCGCTGGTGAGGGAGGGGGGTAGTGTTGCGGCGGTGGAAAGAGGTGGGACAGATTGATAGGGTGGACCCTGGATTTCGGCTCGGCCCGGTCGGGCCGAGCCGGGCCTTGGCACCACCACTATCAAAGCCTACCACCACCACCACATAGATTCCTTTCCCTCCTCAGTTCGAGATATAGTTATCAAAAAGGCCGTATTGAATCATATCTGCGTGCCCGGATTACTGATAACGTTACTACCTAACCTACTAGCGTTTAGGGGCGGAGACCCTAAAGATTAGGAAGCATTTAAAAAGAAAATAAAGAATAAGATAGACTGCGATTACGTCGGAAGCAGTGCAGGAGACAGATTGGCATACCTGGAATCGCGACTAGAAGGTGAAGCTTTTTCGTTAGTAGCGGACCTAGAAGAGGTAACCGCTAAAGAAGCGATTAAAGCGCTGGATCAATGCTTCGGAGATCCATTCTGAAAGAAGACAGCCCGTAAGCAACTAGATAAGATTAACCAGAACCGGCAGACGTTTAAGGAGTTTTACGGACTGTTTAGAAAATATGCTATTAGAGCTAGAGTGTTAGAAGATAAGCAGCTCTACCTACTAAGGCAGAAGCTGAACCCTGAATTGGCTACAGCTATAGCGTTGGTAGAAGACGAAGACCTTGAAAGCTTTGTGCACCGAGCGAGAGTTACTGCTAGAAACCTAAGCGCTTACGCGAAATCGCGCGAATCGAACCAGAAGCCGTCGACGACGCTAACAACACGACCCCCTGCACCTTTCTAGAGAGCACCTTAGCAGCTATCTTATTTGCTGCGTTTGTCGTTCGTTCCTACCTGCTACGCGTATAGAAAGCCTAGCTATATCGCTACGAGATGCTAAGCGACGGATTAGCAGAAGCAGGAGTATTGGGCTACAAAGTAGCAGCTGTCGAGAAAGACTATCCAAGCTATCGAGCCGGCTCAGAACGACACCGACAGTGTAGACAGTAGAGTGCTACTAAGGATCTTGGGAAAAGACCAGCTGGACGGATAGGCCCCCTATCTAGTATAGACAATAGGGCACTAGAGCGATCCGCGCTACTAGAATATAGAAGCATTAACAGTTGTAGCGATCCGCTCTTGGCAGCTGTAGAAGTGAGTACAGAAACCGCTATTATCCTTCCGATTACGGTCTACTCCCTTAAAGGCTCGCACCGACCACTCTAATTAAAGGCCTTTATCGACACAGGAGCTCTTATTGGCGCTGCGATCTACTATCGGTTAGTTCAGAAGCTGATAAACGGATATAGTTACCTAGTGGAATTAGCATCGCCGACGAGAATTTCGGCGTACAACTAACAGGACACGGAAAGTGTTACGCACTATGTGCTATTAAGGACCACACTGGCTGGCCGTACCACAGAGGCGACGTTCCGAATTATGGATATCGGAAGGTTTAACATTATTATAGAGCAGAAATAGATAAAAAACTAGAAAGCAGTTATTGACGTAGGTAAAGGCACGCTAGGGTTCAAAAACCAGCAGAGCGGAGTCGTCGCCGCGAAATCGAACGCTACGACTATCGAAGCGGTTCCGATAGATCGGCCCGACCCTCTAGACACGATCAGAGTAATAAGCTCGGAAGCTTTAACGACCCTCGCGAGGTCGCCGGACAATAAGATTTACGCTATCTTAATAAAGGACATCGAAGACTACTGGAAGATAATAGCAGAAGAAGAAGTAGATCCGCTAGAGGTGTTACCAAAAGAACTCTATAGCTACGCTAACGTGTTCTCGAAGGCTGACTCCAATCTCTTGCCGCTCTACCGACCGGAATACGACAACAAGATCCGACTAAAAGAGGGAGCTACGTTGCTGAAAACCGAGCCCCTAAGACGACTGTCGCCGGCCGAGCTAGACTGGTAGAAGTGTTTGTTCGAGAGAATCTGGCGAAGAAGTTTATTACGCCGAGCTTAGCCGAATATACGTTACCGATTCTTTTCGTACAGAAATCTGGAGGTAGTCTCTAACTATACGTAGATTACCGAGGCCTTAATAAGGTTACTAAGAGAGATGTGTATCCGCTGCCGCTAATAGACAAGACTATACAACAAGTAGCTAAGGCTAAGTAGTTTAGCAAGCTGGATATTCGCTAAGTGTTCCACCGACTTGATCCAGGCACGCAGATATGATTTAATACGGCCTTTTTGATAACTATATCTCGAACTGAGGAGGGAAAGGAATCTATGTGGTGGTGGTGGTGGGCTTTGATAGAGGGTGGTGCCAAGGCCCGGCTCGGTCCGGAAGGGCCGAGCCGAAATCCAGGGTCCACCCTATCAATCTGTCCCACCTCTTTCTACTGCCGCAACACTACCCCCCTCCCTTACCAGCGGTCGCCCTCGACCGCTTAGTCACTCCATCTATCCGGAAATCTCCACTTTTTTTTTTTTTTTTTTCGTTTCCTTCTCGAAAATTCCCTCCGACGCCGACGTCGCGTCTTCTATCTTCCATCTTCCATTACAACCGGCGTCCTTTTCGTCGCTTTTTCCGTTTTTTATATCGTCAGCATCTGAAGTCCTTTACTTTACGTTTATGTGATCCGTTCGCCTGATCCGTGCCATCTGATCGGAACCGTAGGTTACCTAAGCTGCGGCGTGGCTGGTCTGTGCGTCGTCTCGGAGGTCCATATAGATCCGTCCGCAGCGTCGTTTCTTCTTCTTCTTTTTCTCTTCCACTAAAGCCTTTACCTACTACAGGGTCGGCGGCGCTGGCACGCTACGGCGTCGGCGAGCTTCCTGCCGACCCTCTAGTGGGTAGTGGCCGAGTCGAAGGCCTCCCCGAAGGCGACCGACACGATCGTCTTTATCGGCTTCCGCGCTGGTGGAGCGGACATGGCTTTCTTCGTTTTCTTCCAGAAGGATCGGCTTTAGAGCTATTCCGGCTTCGGCTTCTTCTGGTTCCGCGCGTAAAAATCTCTTAGCAGCTCCGCCGAGTTCCGCAGGTTCTCGACCGGATACCATTCGTAGTCTTCCGGCTACCCCTTCTACGAGATCCTCGCTTTGATAGACCCCCTTATCTTCTTTACGTCCACTACATCTTCTACCTCCTACTCTTCTTCCTTACCGTCTATCTTAACCGGTAGGGGTTCGGCGAAGCCCTGTTCCGGCAGGCCGTTCTTAGGGTCCAGGCTTAGCAGATCCGAATAGAAAACGTCGTGGATCCGGAACGATTTCGGTAGCTGGAGCCGATAAGTTACTGGCGACCTCTTTTCCACTATCGTAAACGGACCTACGTGGCGCGGATTGAGCTTGGCGTTCCCTTTTAGCCTCAGGTTCCGCGTGTTAAGCCAGACCTTTTGACCTTCTTCGAATTCTATCGGCGACCGGCTTCTATTAGTTCGAGTTACTATCTTCTTCTAAGCCGTCTCTATCGCTTCTTTCGCCACTTTAATCGCTTCTTCCATCTGAGATCTTAGCGCTTCTGCCGCCGCGGCGGCGACTCTCTTTGACGACGTGGCAGTAGTAGATGGTTCCGCGGAGCTGGGTTCGTTCGGTGGCTAAAAGCTCATCCTCGGAAGATAGCTATGCGTTATCTCGAACAGCGCTAGCGAGGTGGCCTTAGACGGTGCCGAGTTAGCGCAGAACTCGGCCATCGGCAACACCTTAACCTATTCTTCTTAATGGTGGCTGCAGAAGGTTCGCAGATATCGCTCTATCTCGCGATTGGCCACTTCTGATTGACCGTCGGTCTGCGGGTAAGCAGCTGTGCTCGCGATTGGCCACTTCTGATTGACCGTCGGTCTGCGGGTAAGCAGCTGTGCTGAGCTTTCCACTAATTCCGAGAGCTCGGTTAATAGCTTTCTATACGTTAGCAGTGAATTAAGGACCCCTATCCGTAGTGATAGTGTCCGGCAGGCCATAGTGCTTCTATACGTGTTGAATCAACATCCGTACAGTCTCTTCCGCAGTGGTTCCTTCGTCTCTTGCTCGGCAGGGGATGAAGTGCCGTTCTTTGCTTAATCGGTCCACTACGTTTAGTGTGGCGTCGTATCTATCGGATTCCGGCAGGCCGGTTACGAAGTCCATCGTAATGTGTTGCTACGGTTTCTTAGGCATCGGCAGTGGCTTCAGTAAGCCTGCTGGAAGGCCGTAACGCGGCTTCGCCGATCGGCACACGTGGCAGTTGGCGATAAATCGGTGGATCCGTTCGTAGATCCGCGGAAACCAGTATGTCGTCCTTATAGCTTCTATCGTTTTCTTTGATCCTGCATAACCAACGTCTACGGAGCCGTAGACTAGCTAGATGACCTCTGTGATTAGTTCTTCTGGCACTATCAGCTTCCCTGAACCGGTTTTGCCGAGCTTCTGCTTCTGATTAAGCTGCTTGACCTTCTCGTAGAGAGTCTCTTCCTTAGGGGCCGGTTCCACTGCGCAGACCCCTACCTCTTTTAACACCTCTGCGTCTACTATCCGCTCGGTTAACATCTTCTGAAACATGTTCGGATCTTCCTTCGCGCAGCTCGTCTTCCCTTCTCTTCTCGTTAGCGCGTTAGCCTTTCCGTTTTGAGCCCCTGGTCGATAGGTAATCTTGAAGTCGAACCCTAATAGGTAGGCGGCCTACCGTGCTTGACGTCGTAAGAGCTTCTGCGTCTTTATAAAGTAGGTCAGCGACTGGTAGTCCGTAAGAACCTGGACCGTGCTCTTTCTAGCTATAAGCTCCGGTTTCCACCCCTCGAAAGCCTAAATAATTGCTAGCAGCTCTTTATCGTAGATCGCGTAGTTCCGCTTAGCTTCTGTTATGGACTTGCTGAAGAAGGCCACTAGGTGGAGGGTCTCGTCGTCGCTATATTAAGAAAGGACCCCTGCCGTTACTGTGTCGGAAGCGTCTGTTTCTACGTAGATCGTCTTTTCCGGCCGGAAGTGTGCCAGAACAGGCGCCGAGGCCACTGCTTCTTTCAGCCGTATGAAAGCTTCCGTGCACTTCCCATTCTATAGGCCTGCGGCCTCTTTCTTTAGTGCTTCGTTCAGGGGTCTCGCTATCTTGCTAAAGTCCTTAATGAACCGTCGGTAGTAGCTGCAGAATCCGAGGAACGCTCTGATCTGCGTAGTGTTTCCGGATTTCGGCTGTTTCCATTCCGCGACGGCAGCGACCTTCGAGGGGTCTATACGAATTCCGTCTCTTCCGACGATAAGACCGAGATATTTGACCTCAGTCTAATAGAACTCGCTCTTCTTCGTGTCCGCGTTCAATCCGACCTCGCAGAGCCTAATTAGCACCTTCTTGATGTGGTCTGTATGCTGTTCTCTCGTTCCTTCGGTGTAGATAAGGATGTCGTCCAAGTAGATAGACACGAACCGTTCTAGCATGTCTATAAAGGTGTGGTTTATAAAGCGTTGCTACACTGCCGGCGCGTTGGTAAGTCCGAAAGGCATCACTAACTAATTGAAATTGCCTATACGCGTCGCGAACGTCGTTAAGTCTTCTGTCTGCCCTTCTTTATTCCTTAGTCGATGGAACGCTTAGCGGATGTCCAGCTTGCTGAACCATTTAGCTTTAGCTACTCGTTGTATAGTCTCGTCGATTAGCGGCAGCGGGTATACGTCTCTCTTAGTGACCTCGTTGAGGCCTCGATAGTCTACGCAGAGTCGCAAACCACCCCCTAGTTTCCTTACAAAAAGAATCGGTAACGCGTATTCGGCAGAACTCAGCGTAATAAACTTCTTCGCCAGGTTCTCGCGAACAAACACCTCTACCTAGTCCAGTTCCGCCGGCGACAGTCGTCTTAGGGGCTCGGTTCTCGGCAGCGCAGTTCCGTCTTTTAGCCGGATCTTGTTGTTATATTCCGGTCGATGGAGCGGCAGGAGGTTGGAGTCGGCTTTTAAGAACACGTTAGCGTAACCGTAGAGCTCGTTTGGCAGCACCTCCAGTAGATCCACTTCTTCTTCCGCCATTATCTTCCAGTAGTCTTCGATGTCTTTTATCGAGATAGCGTAGATCTTATTATCCGGCGACTTCGCGAGGGTCGTTATAGCTTCTAAACTTATTATTCCGACGGTAACCGGGGGTTCGAAACGATCGGACGGAGCCTCTTTCGCGGGCTCCGTAGCTTTCGGCTCGGCGGCGACAGTAGCGACCTTTCCGATAGTCCCTGCTCTGCTACCCGGGGTTTTGAACCTAATCGTTCCTTTATCTACGTCAACGATGGCTTTCTGGTTCTTTATCCATTTCTGCCCTATAATGATGTCAAACCTTCCGATATCCATAATCCGGAACGTCGCTTCCGTGGTTCGACCAGCTAGCGTAGTCTTTAGCGGCACGTAGTGCGTAACGCTTTCCGTGTCTTGTCTGTTATACGCCGAAATCTTCGTCGGCGACGCCAGTTCCACCAGATAGCCGTATCCATTCGTTAGCTTCCGGACTAGTCCGTGGTGGATCGCCGCGCCGATAAGAGCTCCGGTGTCGATAAAAGCTTTCAGCTAAAGCGGTTTGCTCGATCCGTTAAGGGGGTGGACAGTAATTAGAAGGATAATAGCTGTTTCCGTGTTCACTTCTACCGCCGCCGAGAGCGGATCGCTGCAGCTGTTGATACTTTCTTCTCGTAGCGATTCGCTTCGATTCGGTGCCCTATTGTCAATGCTAGATAGGGGGCCTATCCGTCCAGCTGGTCTTTTCCTATAATCCTTAACTGTACCCTACCGTTACTGTCAGTATCGTTCGGAGCCGGCTCTATAGCTTGTATGGTCTTCCTCGGTGGTTGCTGCTGCTGCGGCTGCGGCTGCCTTATAGCACGATAGTCCTGCTTCTGCTTATCCGATGCTTGGCATCTCGTAGCGATGTGGCCAGGCTTGCTACACGCGAAACAGGTGGGGACGAACGACGAGCGCTGCGACTGATAAGGTAGCTGCTGTGGCGCTCTCCGGAAAGGCGCAGGGGGTCGTGTAGTCTGCGTTATCAGCGGCTTCTAGTTCGATTCGCGTAATTTCGCGTAAGCGCTTAAGTTTCTTGCAGTAACTCTCGCTTAGTGCACGAAGCTCTTAAGGCCTTCGTCTTCTACAGACGCTATAGCGGCGGCCAGCTCAGGACTCAGCTTCTGCCTCAATAGGTGGAGCTGCTTATCTTCCGCCACTCGGGCCCTAATCGCATATTTTCTGAACAAACCGTAGAACTCCTTAAACGTCTGCCGGTTCTGGTTGATCTTATCCAGCTGCTTACAGGCTGTCTTCTTTCGGAATAGGTCTCCGAAGCGTTGATCTAACGCTTTAATCGCTTCTTCGGCGGTTACCTCTTCTAGGTCCGCCACTAACGAGAACGCTTCGCCTTCTAGTCGCGCCTCTAAATAGGCCAACCTGTCTTCTTCGCTGCTTGATGCGTGATCGCGGCTTATCTTGTTCTTGATCTTCTTCTTAAATGCCTCCTACGCTTTAGGGTCCCTGCCGCCGAAAACCGGTGTGTCCGGCAGTGGCGTTATCGTGGTGCTACCTTGACTATAGGCGGCCGGTAAGGCGGTCTCCGCGTAGGTTTCTTGCCGCAGTAGCGGTGACGACTTCGCTGCTTCTATATCAGCAAGCTGATCCTTTAGCTCCTTTAGCTGCGCCAGCCGATTCGCCGTCTAGTGTTCTAACACGTCGATGATAGTCTCCGCCGATTCCTTCTCGGCCCTTACCGTCTCTACTTCCTCTCTCAGCTGTCTGTTCTCTTCCAGTGTTCTATAAAACAGCGTCTTAATAAGGTCTATACCGTCGTAGACCTTCCCTATTCTGTTCTCGTTTACGTAGTCTTCCAGTTCCTCGATCGTGCAGTCGTGGATCTTCTTGTATTCCTTCATTCGTTCCTTAATCTCTGCGGTCTCTTCCGCCGTAAAACCTCTAATAACGACCTTATCGTCAACTACGCTGGAGCGTCTGCTCGCTCTGTCAGTCTTTCTCTTTCCTCGGCGGCCTGTTACGCCGCTGTCTACCGCTGAGAAGCCTTCTATCTTCTTACAGTGCCTTGGTGGTTGTTGGTGTGTTGTTGGGTGCGCGTGCGTTATTCGGGTTTCTGGATGGTTCAACGGGCCCTTTCGCGCAGTGCGGGGTGTAGTGTAGAGAGTGAGTTCGAGATATAATGATCCGGGCACGCAGATATAATTCAATACGGCCTTTTTGATAACTATATCTCGAACTGAGGAGGGAAAGGAATCTATGTAGTGGTGGTAGTGGGCTTTGATGGAGGGTGGTGCCAAGGCCCGGCTCGGTCCAGAAGGGCCGAGCCGAAATCCAGGGTCCACCCCATTAATCCGTCCTACCTCTTTCCACCGCCGCAACACGACTAAGGAACGAGGAAGGACAAACAGAAGATCTTACGACATTCGCTACGCGTATAGGCAATTTTAAGTAGTTAGTAATGCCTTTCGGACTCACTAACGCACCGGCAGTGTAGCAACGCTTTATAAACCACACCTTTATAGACATGCTAGAACGGTTCGTGTCTATCTACTTAGATAACATTCTTATCTACACTAATAGAACGAGAGAACAACACACGGACCACATTAAGAGGGTGTTAAAGAGACTCTGCGAGGTCGGATTGAATACGGAAACGAAGAAGAGCGAGTTCTATTAGACCGAAGTTAAATATCTCAGTCTTATCGTTAGAAGAGAAGGAATTCAAATAGACCCCTCTAAGGTCGCCGCCGTCGCGGAATAGAAGCAGTAGCCTCGGCGCCAGTTCTAGCGCACTTCCGACTAGAAAAGACGATCTACGTAGAAACGGACGCTTCTGATGATCTGACTGCAGTAGACGCTAGGTCAATACCCGTCTTTAATAACTATATCCAAGGCTGGAGAGGGAAGAATCTACGTACAAGCGGAGGTGGAGGTATTTGAGTGTGCGCCAAGCCTGGCCCTGCCAAGCCTGGCTGCCAGCTGTCTACATCCACATCCGTATCACTACCGCCCTCCCTAACCAGCGATTGCCCTTAATCGCAATCAGCCAATCTATCGCAATTAGCCTATTAATCGCAATCAGCTAAACCAGGTCGCGTCGTGCCAAACCAGGTCGCAGGTATCGAGTCAAACCAGGTCGTAGGGGTCGCAAATTCAGCTTTGCTATCAGCTAATTAGGTCGCTCCAAAACAGGTCGCTTTTGAGGTCGCTTTTAAGGCCGCTTTTTGAGCCTCAATCTCGTGCCTTTTTGAGCCTTAATTTCGTGCGTTTTGCCGTCGCTTTGGTGCCTTGTTTGGTGCCTTGTTTGCTGCAGAGGTCGCAGAGTTCTCGGAGGTTACGGCTGCAGATGTCGTTTGTCGCAGAAGCTGCAGAGGTCGTCTGTCGCAGAAGCTGTAGAGGTTGCGGAGGTCGTCGAGGTTGTCTTGCAAACACATGTCGCTTCTTAAGCCGTCGCTTCTTAAGCTGTCGCTTCTTAAACGGTCGCAGAGGTCGCGGAGCTCGCTGAGGTCGCAGAGCTCGGGGTCGCAGAGTCGCAGAGGTCAGCTCGCAGAGGTCGTCTTGCAAATACGTGTCGCTTCTCGACGGTCGCTTCTCGAGGGTCGCTCGCTTCTCGAGCCGTCGCTTCTCGACGGTCGCTTCTCGACGGTCGCTTCTCAGACGGTCGCTTCTTAGACGGTCGCTTCTCGAGCCGTCGCTTTGCCTGTGCTTTGCTGTGCCTGCCTGCCTGCAGCAGTGCTTCTGAACATCTGAACATATGCCTGCCTAGGTGCTCTGTACAGCAGCCCTGTGTTGCCTGCATCTGCTGTGTCTGCCTACAGCAGCCTTTCTAAATATGCAGTGTCTTTCTAAACATACAGTAGCTTTCTGAACATGCAGTGCCTGTATTGTCTGCAGCGGTGTGTTGTCTATAGCAGCTCTGTATTGTCTGCAATTGCCTTGTACCCGTTGCCTGTACTAAATGTATCGCTTTGCCTGTTGCTTTGCCTAGTGCTCTGCCTGGTGCTCTGCCTGGATGCTCGTGCCTAGGTGCTCGGCCTAGGTGCTCGTGCCTAGTGCTCGCTCGGCCTGGTGCTCTGCCTGGTTGTCTGCAGCTGTGCCTCTGTTGTCTGTGTTGTCTGCAGCTGCTGTGCCTTGTCTGCAGCAGCTGTGCCTGTCTGTAGCAGCTTTATGTTGTCTGCAGCTGCTGTGCCTTGTCTGCAGCAGCTGTGCCTGTCTGCAGCAGCCTTGTGTTGTCTGCAGCTGCTGTGCCTTATCTGCAGCAGCTGTGCCTGTCTGCAGCAGCCTTGTGTTGTCTGCAGCTGCTGTGCCTTGTCTGTAGCAGCTATGCCTGTCTGTAGCAGCCTTGTGTTGTCTGCAGCTGCTATGCCTTGTCTGCAGCAGCTGTGCCTGTCTGTAGCAGCCTTGTGTTGTCTGCAGCTGCTGTGCCTTGTCTGCAGCAGCTGTGCCTATCTGCAGCAGCTGTGCCTAGAGCTGTGTTGTCTGGTGCTCTGCCTAGGTGCTCTGCCTTGTGCTCTGCTAGGTGTGCTTCTAAACGTGTAGCTTCTAAACTAGGTGCATTGTCTGCAGTAGCAGCCCTGTGTTGTCTGCCGCTGCCCTGTATTGCCTGCAGCTGTGCCTGCCTATAGCTATGCTTCTGAACGTGCTCTTGGCCGTACGTTGCCTCTCGATTGCTGAATGTACTGCCGCCGGTCGCATTGTGCCTAGTCTCGATTGCTGAATATGCTAAATAGAATAGTCTGTTAAAGACCTGAAAAAAAAACGAATGTCGTCGCCCTAGGTCCTGCTAGGTACGCTCTCGTCGTCGTCGTCGCTCTCGCCCCTTTGCTCTTGCTCCTCGCTCTCGCTCTCGTCCTTCTCGTCCTATCTCGAAACTTCAAAACTCGTACGATCTGCTCGTAGGGGCACTCTCTTCCCTAAAACTCTCTCTTCTTCTCGATAGGGGCACCTCTCTTCCCTAAAACTCTTCTTCTCGATGTCCTCTGTAATAGACCTCTCTCTTCAAAACTCTTCTTCTCGATTAGGGGAGGGATAAAGTAGTATGCACATGTACAATTAAGTAACCGGATATAATTTGACGGCCTCCTTTGTACGTATACAGTACACACTCTAGGTTGGTTGCACGTACGTTAATCGAGTACCCGGATGTAATTCAACGGGCTCTTTCGCGTAGTGCGGGTTAGGTATTGGGTTTGAGCCTTGGATATAATGATCTGACTGCAGTAGACGCTAGGTCAATACCCGTCTTTAATAACTATATCCAAGGCTAGAGAGGGAAGAATCTACGTACAAGCGGAGGTGGAGGTATTTGAGTGTGCGCCAAGCCTGGCCCTGCTAAGCCTAGCTGCCAGCTGTCCACATCCATATCCGTATTATCCGACACAGTAACAGCAGGGGTCCTTTCTCAATATAGCGACGATAAAACTCTCTATCCGGTGGCTTTCTTCAGCAAGTCTATAAATAATGCTAGGCGGAACTACGCCATCTACGATAAAGAACTGTTAGCTATTATACAGGCGTTCGAAGAGTAGAAGCCGGAGCTTATAGCTAGAAAGAGTACAGTCCAGGTCCTTACGGACCACCAGTCGCTTACCTACTTTATAAAGACGCAGAAGCTAATACGCTGCCAAGCTCGGTAGGCTGCCTACTTATCCGGATTCGACTTTAAGATTACCTATCGACCTAGAGCTTAAAATGGAAAGGCTAATGCGCTAACGAGAAGAGAAGGAAAGACCAGCTGCGCGAAAGAAGATCCAAACATGTTCCAGAAGGTGTTGACCGAACGGATAGTAGACGCCGAGGTGTTAAAAGAGGTAGGGATCTGTACGATAGAGCTGCCAACCGAGGAAGAGACGCTCTATAAGAAAGTAGAACGGCTTAACCAGCAGCAGAAGCTCGGCAAAACCGGCTTAGGGAAGCTGATAGTTCTGGAAGAACTGATTACAGAGGTTATCTAGTCAGTCCACGGCTCTAAAGACGTTGGTTACGCCAGCTTAAAGAAGACGATAGAAGCAGTAAGGACGATCTACTGGTTTCCGCGAATCTTCGAGCAGATCTACCGGTTTATCGCTAACTGTTACATATACCGAGCCGCGAAGCTACGTTACGGCCTTCCGGCCGGTCTGCTAAAGCTACTTCCGATCCCTAAGAAACCGTAGCAGCATATTACAATAGATTTCGTAACCGGCCTGCCGGACTCCGATAGATATAATGCTACGCTTAACGTAGTGGATCGGCTAAGCAAAGAGCGCCACTTTATCCCCTGCCGAGCGAAGGATAAAGGAACTACTGCGGAAGAAACGGCGAGAATGCTAATTCAGCATATGTAGAAGCACTACGGTCTGACGGACACTATTACTACGGATAGGGGCCCTCAATTTACCGCTAATGTATAGAAGGCTATTAACTAAGCTCTCGGAATTCGCAGAAAGCTTAGCATAGCAGCTTACCCTCAGACCGACGGCCAGTCTAAAGTAGCTAACTGCGAAATAGAGAAATATCTACGAATCTTCTGCAGTTATTACTAAACAGAGTAGATTAAGATGTTGCCGATAGCCGAATTCTGCGCCAATTCAGCACAGTCGGAAGCTACCTCGCTCGCGCCGTTTAAGATAACTTACGGTTATCTTCCGAGAATAAGCTTCCAACCGCCGAACGAACCCAGCTCTTTAGAACCTTCTACATCTAGTGCTACCTTGTCGAAGAGAGTCGCCGCGGCCGCGGCAGAAGCGCTTAGGTCTTAGATAGAAGAAGCAATCCGAGTAGCAAAGGAGGCAATAGAATCGACTTAGAAGAAGATAGTAACTCGAGCTAATAGAAAGAGTTTACTAATAGAATTCGAAGAAGGCCAAAAGGTATAGCTTAACACGCGGAACCTGAGGCTAAGAGGCAACGCTAAGCTTAACCCCTGCTACGTAGGCTTGTTTAAGATAGTAGAAAACAGGTCGCTAGTAACTTATCGGCTCTAGCTACCGAAATCGTTCCGAATCTACGATGTCTTTTATTTGGACCTGCTAAGTTTGGACCCTAAAAACGGCCTTCCGGAACAGGGGTTCGCCAAACCCCTACCAATCGAGATAGACGGTAAAGAAGAAGAATAGGAGGTGGAAGATGTAATAGATATAAGAAAGCTAAGAGGATCTATCGAAGCGAGGATCTTATAGAAAAGATAGCCGGAAGACTATAAATAGTATCCGGCCGAGAACCTCCGGAATTTGGCGGAGCTGCTAAGAGAGTTTTATGTCTAGAACCCGAGGAAGCCAAAGCCTAAGTAGCTCCGAAGTTAATTATTCTGGAAGAAGAAGAAAAACCGCGTCTGCTCTATTAGTGCAGAAGCCGATAAAGACGATCGTAGCAGTCGCTTCGCTAGAGTCTTCGACTCGGCTACTACCTACTACCGCTTCGGCAGGAAGCTCGCTGACGCCGCTGCACGGCGTCGGCGCTGCCGGCCCTGCAGTAGGTAAGGTCTTTAGTAGAGAAAGAAGAAGAAGAAGATAGCGAGCTACAGATAGATCTATATAGACCTCTGCGGCGGCGTATAGACCGGTTACGCCGCAGCTTAGGTAACCGCTGGCTCTGATCAGATAGCACGGATTAGATGGACGCTAAGTAAAGAAGTCAGATAGCGACGATGTAAGAAGAAAGAAGATAAAAAAAGGGGATAGTTTCGAAATAGAAGAAAGCGAAGAGGTAACGGCAGAATCAAAAAAAAAAGAGAGAAACAGATAAGTAAGCGGTCGAGGTCGACCGCTAGTAAGGGAGGGGGGTAGTGTTGCAGCAGCAGAAAGGGATGGGACTAAGTAATAGGGTGGACCCTCGGAATTTCGGCTCGGCCCTTCTGGACCGAGCCGGGCCTTGGCAAGCCACCCCTAAAGCTCTTACCCACTACTACATAGATTCCTTTCCCTCCTTAGTTCGAGATATAGTTATCAAAAAGGCCGTATTGAATCGTATCTGCGTGCCCGGATTATCTGTGTCTTGTCCGTTGTATGCCGAAATTCGCGTTAGCGACGCTAATTCTACTAGATAACTATATCCTTTCGTCAGTTTCTGAACCAGTTAATAGTGGATCGCCGCGCTAATAAGCGTTCCTATATCGATAAAGGCTCTTAGCTAAAGGGGGCAGTGTAAGCTGTTAAGAGGGTAGACAGTAATTAGAAGGATAATTGCTGTCTCTGTATTTACTTCTACTGCTGCTAAGAGCGGATTGTTACAACTGTTAATGCGCTCGTCTTCTGGCGATGCGGTTCGTAGCGGTGCCCTATTGTCTATACTAGATAGAGGGCCTATCCGTCTAGCTAATTTTTTCCTATAATCCTTAATAGCACCCTACTGTCTACGCTATCCGTGTCGTTCGGCGCTGGCTCTATAGCCTGGATAGTCTTTCTTAGTAGCGGTGGCTTCGGAGCGCGGTATTCCTGCTTCTGCTAATTCGTTGCTTAGTATCTACTAGCGATATAACTAGGCTTTCCGTATACGTAGCAAGTAGGGACGAACGGCGAACGCAGTAAATAAGATAGCTGCTAGGGGCCTCATCAGAAAGGCGCAGCAGGGGGGCGCGTAGTAGTCTATGCCGGCGACGATCTCTAATTTGGTTCGCGCACAGCCGATTCTCCGTACGTGTTCAAATTTCTGGCAGTAACTCTCGCCTAGGGCACGAAGCTTTCGAGGTCTTCGTCTTCTACCGAAGCTATAGCTACAGCTAGTTCAGGGTTCAACTTCTGCCTTAGTAAGTGTAACTGTTCGTCTTCGGACACCTTCGCTCTAATAGCATATTTTCTAAACAGTCCGTAAAATTCTTCAAACGTTAGCCAGTTCTAGTTAATCTTGTCCAGTTGCTTACAGGCCGTCTTCTTTGAGAAGGAGTCTCTAAAACGCTAGTCCAGAGCTTTAATCGCTTTGTCGGCAGTTACATCTTCTAGATCCGCTACTAGCGAGAACGCTTCGCCTTCTAATCGTACTTCCAGATAGGCTAGCTTGTCTTCTTTGCTGCTTCTAGCATAATCGCGACTTATCTTGTTCTTTATCTTCTTCTTAAAGGCCTCCTAATCTTTAGGGTCTCTATCCCTAAAGGCCGATAGATTAGGTAGTAACGTTATCGAGGTGCTACCTTAACTGTAGGCTGCAGGTAAGGCAGTTTCCGCTTAGTTTTCTCGTAGTAGCAGCAGTAGTAACGACGTCGCTACCTCTATGTTAGCTAACTGAGCCTTTAGCGCCTTTAGTTGCGCTAGTCGAGTCGCCGCTTAGTTCTCTAACACGTCGATAATAGTCTCTGCTGATTCCTTCTTAGCTATTACTACTTCTATCTCCTCTCTTAGCTGCCTGTTCTCTTCTATTTTCTTGCAAAACTTCTTCTTAATAAAGATAATAGTATCGTACACTTTCCTAGCTCTATGTTCTGCTAGATATTCTTCGAGTTTGTCTAGTACACAGGTATACAGCTCCTTGTAGCCTGCTATTCCCTCTTTCGCTTCGTCTGTCTCTTCTTCTATAAGACCTTTAGTGACTGTTCTATCGTCGAGGATGCTAGTGCGCCTATCCCTCGCTCTGTTAGTCTTTCTCTTTCCGCTGCGGCCGGTAACGCCGCCCTCTACTGTCGAGAAGCCTTCTATAGCTATCTTACAGTGCTAATGTTTGGTTTGGGTTGTAGTGTACGCGTGCGTTATTCGGGTAGCTAGATGTAGTTTAACAGGCCCTTTCGCGCAGCGCGAAGTTAGTATAGTTAGTAAGTTCAAGATATAATAATCTGAGCACGCAGATATAATTCAATACGGCTGTTTTAACAACTATATCTCGAACTAAGGAGGGAAAGGAATCTATATAGTAGTGTGTAAGGGCTTTAGGGGTAGTGTGCCAAGGCCCGGCTCGGTCTGGAAGGGCCGAGCCGAAATTCTAAGGGTCTACCCTATTACTCAGTCCCACCCCTTTCTGCTACTGTAACATACGTCGTCTTACTTTCTTTAGTAGAAGCCTTTGCTTTGTTATTATTGTTTCTGCTAGCTTCTTTCTAATCCGAGCGTATAGATATAGTTTAATACAGCTGTTTTAATAACTATATCTCGAACTAAGGAGGGAAAGGAATCTATGTAGTAGTGTGTAAGGGCTTTAGGGGTAGCATGCCAAGGCCCGGCTCAGTCCGGAAGGGCTGAGCCAAAATTCTAAGGGTCTACCCTATTACTTAGTCCCGCCCCTTTCTGCTGCTGTAACACTACCCCCCTCCCTTATTAGCAGTCGACCTCGACCGCTTACTTATCCATTCTGTTACGGTCAACAGATATAAAAGAGAAAACAACAGCATCTAGGGCCTAACTAGAACTATTAAGATTTACAGACTATAGGCTTACAACTACTAGATAGAGCAAGAAGACTCTAAGAGAGTAAAAAGCGACTTAACCCGTACTGCAAACACTCCTAGCTCAGTTCTGGAACCTTTAGAAAAAGCGGGTCTAAAAAATAAATTTGTTTGTAGAACAAAGAAACAGAGTTTAGCAAGAAAGTTACTAGCAAACACGCAAACAACTAGCTAGGGCAGGGGGATATAAGAACCTGCTGCCGCCTCCCTAATCTTTCTCTTCTTCTTGTTTATAGCTCGTCTTGTGTATCAATTTAGCTTTTACACCTTAGACCCTAGTCCTTCCTCCCTTTACTTAGTTTTTATATTCCTTACTTTAGACTTTAGCTTCCCCCTCTAACATTAACTTTTATATCCCTTTCTCTAGACTTTGTTTCCTCCTGCTCCTCCTACCTACTTCGACTTTTACATTGACCTCTTCTGACTACTTAGCTTCCCCCTGAACATAACGAGCTATTAACTAAGCACTAGACTATTAACATAGTCTTCTATACACTACAAGAAGAGATTCCCTTTAAGGAATACTCCTAACTAGATCTGTTTATAGAAGGCATTATTAACCTAATAAACAGCGACCTAAACCTTGCCCTCCGAGTCTTCTTTATAGTAACGAACATCGTCCGTACAGGCGTTGCATAAGTAAAGGACCTTAACCAACATATTAATAGTTTAGAAACAATGCTATTGAATAGCAAGGACTAGGTACAAGAGATAGAACGAAAGATTGCTAATCTTACAATTAAGAAAGCCTAGACACAAGGACAATTGCAGAAAGCTCTAAACCTAAGCCCGACTCTGGCTAACTACTGCACTAAGTTAGGCACCCCTCTCGGATTCTCTATAGCTGCCCCTACACTAAAGGACAACAACAAGGACTAGAGAAACGCTTAGGCCTGTTAACAAGACGCCTAACAGGCAAGCAGTTAGATCGACGTCGTGCTAGACGTTAACTACCGCAACCTTAACGCTATCTCTAAGAAGAACCGTTATCTAATCCCTCTAATCTAAGAAACACTAGAACGTCTCTTAAAAGTAAAATAGTTTACTAAGCTTAATGTAATTGCGGCCTTTAACAAGATTCGGATAGCTAAAGGACAAGAATAGTTAACAGCCTTTAGAACCCGGTACGGCCTGTTCGAATCCCTAGTAACACCCTTTAGAATATACAATATACCTAGCACTTTTTAAGAATATATAAACGATATACTAAGAGAGTACTTAGACCGATTTGTTACTGCTTACATTAACGACATCCTGGTCTTTAGCACAACGCTAAAAGCACATTAGGAACACGGCCGAAAGGTACTGGCAAAACTGGCAGAAGCAGGCTTGCATCTAGATATTAACAAGTGCGAATTTTACTAATAAGAAGTTCAGTTCCTTAGTCTTAATACCTTAGACAAAGGCATCTGTATAGACCTAGCAAAGATTCAAGCAATCCTGGACTAGAAGATCCTAAAGACTGTTAAAGAACTGTAAGGCTTCCTTAGGTTTGCCAACTTCTACTGTCGTTTTATTTAGGGCTTTAGCTTAATAGTAAAGCTACTAACTGCTCTGACAAAGAAGGAGGCTAAGTTTAACTAGAATAACTCCTGCTAATACGCATTTAACCTCCTATAGCAACGATTTACTAAAGACCTAATCCTTTAACACTTTAACTTTAACTTAGAAACCCCCGTAGAAACAGACGCCTCTAACGGAGCTATTAGAGCAGTCCTCTTTTAACGAAAGTCGCCTAACTAGCTATAGCTCCTAGTAGCTTACCTTTTAAAGAAGATGCTACCTGCCGAATGCAATTATAAGATCTATAACAAAGAGCTCCTTACAATCGTTAAAGCATTTAAAGAGTAGCGCCTAGAACTCGAAGGTGCAGCCTACCCGACCTAAGTTAGTTCAGACTATAAGAACTTAATTTATTCTATAAAGAGCAAAATCCTTAATCGCAGACAAGCCTACTAGAGCGAATTCCTCTTAAGGTTTAACTTTGTTATTCAATACGCGCCTAGATCACTTAATTTAAGGGCTAATACCCTTACTCGGATGCCTAGAATCCATCTAGTAGACAGAAGAGAAGGCTAGGCAATATGTAACTAAACTATCCTAAAGGCTTACAACCTAAGCAAAGATCTAAAGACCTACCTAAAAGAAGGTACACTATTAATCGCTCCCTCTTTTGCCCTGTGTCTTGCACCTGCCTTTCTAGAGGATAACGATTTAGAAAGCGAACTAGACAACAAAACTATTAATACCGAAGATTCTGAAATTGAAGGCCCTGTTACCTCCGACAACGAACCGAACGATAAAGAATCGGCTAAAGAAGCAAACCAACCTAGAGAACTGCTCCCAATAATTAGAGAAGCTTACGAATTAGACGAGCAGGCTTAAGGACTGATCTAGGCCCTTGAAATAGGTTAGCGTACCTTCCCTGGCTTTTCTCTCTTAGAATATAGACTTAGGGATAGACTGGTTTACTTCCGATCTTAGCTTTTTATTCCTAAAGGTGCACACGATTTAATACGACCCTACATCCTTAGGACAGTTTAAAACTTAGCTGCAGGAGGCTACCTAGGACAATCAAAGCTTTATAAGCTTACTTCCCGCTACTACTAGTAGCTATCGATATAGAAGCACGTCTGCAGATATAGAAATAACTGTCCTATCTACAAGGCAGCCAAACACGACCGACAACGTCTACAAGGATTGCTAAAGCCTTTCCTAGCCCCCGAACACCCTTAGAAACACATTATAATAGACTTTGTTACCTGTCTCCCTTAAGGGACTACTTAGGCAGGTGTTAAGGCAAAGAATGTCTTTATAGTTGTAGATCGACACTCTAAGGACCGCTTTATAGTACCTTGCTAGAGTATAACTTCTAAGGAAACCGCTCGACTCTTTTACGAATACGTCTAGCGTTATGTAGGCCTTCCTAACAGCATTACCTCTAACAGAGGCTCGCAGCTTATTGCTAAGTTCTGGAAACGCCTTTGTAAGCTTCTAAACATTAATTACTATATCTTAACGTCTTACTACCTAGAAACAGATAGACAAACAGAGATTGCGAATGCCCTGTTCGAATAGACTCTACAGTGCTTTATCGATTACTACTAGAAGGACTGGCCAAAACACATCCCGACAGTAGAATTCTCGGCTTGCAACTAGGAGTTAGAGATAACGGGACACTCCCCCTTCTACGCTACTAGAGGCTATTACCCCTAAACAGGAATAGAACCTTAAGACCTACTACTACGACCTAACGACCTAGACGAAGTCGACGTAGACGACTAGGCAATACACCTCTCCTAGATCTATTAAGAAGTCTAAGAGGAAATGACTTACGCCTAGGCTATCTACGAAGAACAAGCTAATCGAAAACGACAACCAGCTCCTAACTATTAAGTAGGAGACAGAGTGTACCTAGATTCTAAGAATATTGTTATAGGAAGACCTTCTCGCAAACTCGACTAGAAAAAATTAGGCCCCTTCCCTATTATAGAGAAGATTAGCTTGTACGCTTACCGCCTCTAACTGCTAGAAGAATAGGAAATATACGACGTTTTCCATCCTGTCCGACTAAGACCTAAGGAAGGAGATCCCTTCCTAATTCAATTACAAGACTAAGAACGAACCCGCATCCTCTCTATAGAAGACGACGACGAAGACAAAGAAGAAGAATACTACGTACGCAAAATTACAGACTATTAAGTAATTAATAGACAGACAAAGTACAAGGTCTAATAGCAGAGCTACGAAGATTGGGACACTACTTAGGAACCCCTTAGAAACATTATCTTTAACAAGGACAAGATTAAAGCCTTCTACTGTTAAACCCTCTTAGACTCTAGAGACTACTACCTAGAAACCCAGCATAGCCAAAGAGAACTGGACTCTGCTTACTAATAGAATATTAACTGTAACATTAGGCCTGCTCCTAGGAATAAGTAGACTTACCCTCGGTATCTTAAACTACTAAGGCTTCGTAGGAACTTAGCTATATTAAGGGGGGCTACTGTTACGGTTAACAGATATAAAAGAGAAAACAACAGCATCTAGGGCCTAACTAGAACTATTAAGATTTACAGACTACAGGCTAACAACTCCTAGATAGAGCAAGAAGACTCTAAGAGAGTAAAAAGCGACTTAACCTACGCTGCGAACACTCCTAGCTCAGTTCTAGAACCTTTGGAAAAAGCAGGTCTAGGAAATAAATTTGTTTGTAGAACAAAGAAACAGAGTTTAGTAAGAAAGTTACTAGCAAACACGCAAACAACTAGCGAGGGCAGAAGGATATAAGAACCTGCTGCCGCCTCCCTAATCTTTCTCTTCTTCTTGTTTATAGCTCGTCTTGTGTATTAATTCAGCTTTTATACCTTGGACCCTAGTTCTTCCTACCTTTACTTAGTTTTATATCCCTTACTTTAGACTTTAGCTTCCCCCTCTAACATTAACTTTTACATTCCTTCCTCTAGACTTTGTTTCCTTCTGCTCCTCCTACCTACTTCGACTTTTGCATCGACCTCTTCTAACTACTTAGCTGTTAGGGGGCGCCGCCCAGCCCAGGTCCTAGACCTAAGCAAGCTGTCGCCCTAAGGACTGCGACTTAGCGGCGCTAGCACGACCCTACCCTCTGTACGGAATCACCGATACGACCCTACTCCTGTATAGAGAGAGGATCCTATAGCCCTATATAAAGGGGAATTGCCGCCCCTCTAAACGGAGGGAAAACTCTGTACTACTATATAGAGGGAAACTCCTAATCCTCTATATAGAGTATAAACCCTGCACCCCTATACAGAGGGAAATTGCTAGCTTGGCTTTGTAGATACAAATTGTACAGCAGTAGACGACGAAGGAACTGCCTATTAGTTCCTTTATATAGATACCTAACCTTAAGTTTCTGAACTAAGATTCTTAAGCCCTTACATTAGGAACTAATCTTACTGTCGGTGACCGCAGTAATATAACGAAGATAGACGGCGACATCTCTATAGAACCTACAGCTATGTAGGGACAGATGCACTGCGCGTACGAGGAGCTGCTGGAACATAAGAGGCAGTTCGAGCAGCAAGTGAACCACTAGGCTGCGATAATTTCCTAACAGGAACAGGAGCTACGACAGCTTAGGGCATCCAATCGCGATCCGACCCCCACGACGACGAATACGATAGCCTACACCCCGACCCCTAAGAGCAAACTCCCTAACGTTACTACTTACGATAGTAAAGCTCTGGCCGAGTCCCCCTTCTAGGCTGCCTAGATACGCTCTAAGCTTCTGGTTGACTTAGGAGCATACCCGACTAAGCTAGACAAGGTAGTGTACCTCTTTAGAAGGTTAAAGGGCAGGGCAGTAGCACGGATTCTGCTGTACTACAAGACGGCTATTGCTAACCTGGCAATAGCTACGACGACGATGCTCTAGGCAGCTCTTAACAAGAGCTACAAGGACCTAGACTGCGAGAGCCGAGCACTCCTATAGGTTAACATAATAAAACAAGGATATAAAACCGTACGAGAGTTCCTTACAGAATACGACTAGACTCTAGCAGAGGTAGGAGGACTCTAATAGGAGGATAGGATAAAAATTACCTCCCTAGAGGTAGGCCTCTCTAGGGGGATTATAACAGGACTAGTAGGCGTAATGCGACCAGCTACATACGAGGAATTCTGTAATCTCCTTAGGATAGTCGACGACTAGCAGCGTAGGCTCGGACGGATAAGCTACGCTTATTAGATGCGACAGCCCCTCTAGCGGCAGACAGACGCTATAGACTAGGAACTAACGACGACGAGGGTAGCGGCAGCCGTTACCGTACAGCTAAGGGCCGCTGCTAAAAGGGCATAGTAGGTAGATATAGGCACCCTAGACAAGAGAAGAGCAGAAGGGAGCTGCTACCGGTGTAGCAAGATAGGCTATACTATACGGAATTGCAGGCTTTTGCTAGCAGAGAGATCTAGGGGACGGCCGACTACTGCAAGGGTAGCAACTGCAGCGCCCTAACAAGAGGATTAGAAGTCCTACTTAGACAACGACGAGTCGGGAAAAGAGTAGCCTCTAAGCGAAGGCTCTGCTAGAGGCGTAGATAAGATAGATTGCTAAATTAAAGCACTACTTAGCTATCTTTTAAGAGCAACTATATAACGACTATGCCGTTTATCGTACAGCCTACGCCAAACGGGTCCGTAACGGCGCGGACATTAATTAACATAGGATGTTTAGTGTACGGATTAATTAGCGAAGACTTTGTATAGAGACACTACATTAAGACGACCCCTACGGTACCTGTACGCATATTAGGCATTACTAGGCAAGGACCAGACATTACCTATATAGTGAAAGTAACGATAGAGCTATAGGGACACTATAAGCAGGACTTATACCTCTATATCGTACAGGACAAGTTAGGGTATAACCTAATACTAGGGAAGCTATAGATAGAGCGCTAGCGAGGCAAGCTAGACGTTGGACGAGGACGGCTATACTTAGCAGCGACGAAGCAGAGGCTCCGAGACTAAGGGAGGGCTCTGTAGGGTAGCAATGCTAAGGCCGAAATCAACACTGCGACTGCAGACATTAAGAAGGCATTAGTGCCTAAGAAAGCGACGGACCCCTATATAAAACTCCTAAAGGAATACGCAGGATACCTGGACCTCTTCGAGCTAAAGTCGGCCTTAAAACTGCCGCTATACCGAGGAGAAGGGATTAACTACGACATCTAGCTAGAGCCCTGTCCGGATAGGAGTCTGCCTAAGGTACTGTATAGTCCGCTGTATAGGATGTCCTCTAGAGAACTCCTAGTACTGCGCAAGACACTGGACGACCTACTTGCTAAAGGCTTTTTTTAGGTAAGTACCTCGTCCGTAGGAGCCCTAGTACTATTTGTCTATAAGGAAGGAAAGGCCGGCTTACGTTTCTACGTAGACTACAGAGGCATTAACGCGATTACTAAGAAGGACCAGTACCCCCTACCCCTTATTAAGGAGATTCTTAGACGGATTAGTAAGGCAAAGTAGTTTACTAAGCTTAACGTAGTCTCGGCTTTCTACAAGATACGGATTAAGGAAGGCTGTAAATAGATAACTGCCTTCTATACGAGATATAGTCTTTTCGAGTAGCTTGTTACCCCCTTTAGCCTTACTAACGCACCGGCGACCTTCTAGAGGTACATTAACAGGTCCCTACAAGGGTTACTAGACGACATCTGCTCGGCGTACCTCGACGATACCCTAGTTTTTACAGACGGCACCTATGCAGATTACGTACAGGACGTTAAGAAGGTACTAGATCGACTGCAACAGGCTAGATTGTACCTTAACATCGACAAATGCAAATTCGGTATATAGTGTACGAAATACCTTCGGTTTATTATCGAGGTAGGGAAAGGCATTAGCATAGATAGGAAGAAGATTAATGCTATTAAGCAATAGAAGCCTCCTACGAGCGTTAAGGGCGTACAAGAATTTCTTGGGTTTGCTAACTTCTACTGCCAGTTTATACAGAACTACTCGGAGATCGTACGCCCCCTAGTCGAGCTAATATATAAGGACAAGCAGTTTAAGTAGATAGATAAGTGCAATAGGAGCTTTAACAAGCTAAAGGAGCTCTTTACTATAGGACCAACACTTGCCGCCTTCGACCTAGAACGTATAACGATACTAGAAACTAACTCCTTAGAGTACTGCATAGGAGGTATCCTATTATAGGTAAGTCCGGACGGACTTCTAGACCTATACGCGTAATTCTCTAAAAAGAACTCCCTGACTGAGTGCAATTACCCTATCTACGACAAGGAATCGCTAGCAGTCGTACAGTATTGCGAAGTGTAGGATAGAGAACTCCGCTTAGTTCCCGAGTTCCTCGCCCTAACTAACTACAAGAATCTAGAGTACTTTACGCAACCCTAGAAGCTGTCTAAGAGACACGTACGATAGGCAATGTACCTAAGCCGGTTCAATATAAGACTCTAGCACTGCAAGGGTAAGGACAACAGTAGGGCTAATACGCTATCTATGTTGCGGCAGTAGAAAGGGGTGGGACTGAGTAATGGGGTGGACCCTTGGAATTTCGGCTCGGCCCGTCTGGGCAGAGCCGGGCCTTGGCACCACCACTACGAAAGCCCACCACCACTACCACATAGATTCCTTTCCCTCCTCAGTTCGAGATATAGTTATCAAAAAGGCCGTATTAAATCATATCTGCGTACCCGGATCATTATATCTCGAACTCACTCTCCACAACCCCGCGCTGCGCGAAAGGGCCCGTCGAACCATCCGGAAACCCGAATAACGCACGCGCACCAACACTAACAACCCCCAAAGGCACCGTAAGAAGCATAGAAGGCTTCTTAGCGGTAGACAGCGGCGTAACAGACCGCCGCGGAAAGAGAAAGACTAACAGAGCGAGTAGGCGCTCCAGTGTCATTAATAATAAGATTATTATTAGAGGTTTTACGGCGGAAGAGACTGCAGAGATTAAGGAACGAATAAGCGAATACAAGAAGATCTACGACTGCACGATCGAGGAACTGGAAGATTACGTAAACGAGAATAGGATAGGAAAGGTCTACGACGGTATAGACCTTATTAAGACGCTGTTCTACAGAACACTGGAAGAAAACAGACAGCTTAGAGAGGAAGTAGAGACAGTAAGGGCCAAGAAGGAATCGGCAGAGACTATTATCGACGTATTAGAAAACTAGGCGGCGAATCGACTGGCGCAGCTAAAGGCGCTGAAGAATCAACTAGCTAATATAGAAGCAGCAAAGTCGCCGCCACTGCGTCGAGAAGAACAAGCAGAGACCGCCTTACTAGCGGCCTATAGTCAAGGTAGCACTACGATAACGCCACTGCCGGACCTACCGGCTTTCGGTAGCGGAGACCCTAAAGCGTAGGAGGCGTTTAAGAAGAAGATCAAGAATAAGATAAGCCGCGATTACGCAGCAAGCAGCGAAGAAGACAGACTGGCGTACTTGGAATCGCGATTGGAAGGTGAAGCTTTTTCGCTAGTGGCGGACCTAGAGGAGGTAACCGCTAAGGAAGCGATTAAAGCACTGGATTAACGCTTCAGAGACCTATTCCGAAAGAAGACAGCCTATAAGCAGCTAGATAAGATCAACCAGGACCGGCAGACGTTCGAGGAGTTTTACAGATTGTTCAGAAAATATGCTATTAGAGCGAGAGTGGCAGAAGATAAGCAGCTGCACCTACTAAACCAGAAACTGAGCCCTGAGCTCGCTGCGGCTATAGCGTTAGTGGAAGACGAAGACCTTTAGAGCTTCGTACACCAGGCGAGAGTTACCGCCAGAAACTTGAACGCGTACGGAAAACCAACGACACGTAAACTGATTCAGAAGCCGTTGCCGTCGGCGCAGCCGACAAGAGCCCCTGCGCCCTTCCGACAACGCCCCCAGCAGCCATTTAATTCGCAGCGTTCGTCGTTCGCCCCCACCTGTTTCGCGTACGGAAAGCCCAGCTATATTGCTACGAGATGCCAAGCGACGGCCTAGCAGAAGCAGGAGAACCGTGTTATGAAGCAGCCGCAGCTGCAGCCGCCGAGAAAGACTATTCAAGCTATGGAGCCGGCTCCGAACGACACCGAGAGCGTAGACGGTAAGGTGCAGCTAAGAATTATAGGAAAAGACCAGCTAGAAGGATAGGCCCCCTGTCCAGCATTGACAATAGGGCACCGAATCAAAGCGAACCGCTACGAGGAGAAAGCATCAACAGCTGTAGCGATCTGCTCTCGGCAACCGTAGAAGTGAATGCGGAAACGGCGATCATCCTTCCTATTACGATCCACTCTGTTAAGAAGCAACGCCCACCGCTCCAGCTAAAAGCTTTTATCGACACCGGAGCTCTCATTAGCGCGGCGATACACCACCGACTGGTCCGGAAGCTAAAGAATGGATACGGTTATCCGGTGGAACTAGCGTCGCCGACGAAGATTTCGGCATACAACGGACAAGACACGGAAAGCGTTACGCACTACGTGCTGCTAAAGACTACACTAGCTGGTCGCACTACGGAAGCGACGTTCCGAATTATGGATATCGGAAGGTTTGACATCATTATAGGGCAGAAATAGATAAAGAACCAGAAAGCTATCGTCGACGTAGATAAAGGAACGATCAGATTCAAAACCCTAGGTAGCGGAGCAGGGACCATCGGAAAGGTCGCCGCCGCCGCTAAGCCGAAAGCTACAGAGTCCGCGAAAGAGGCTCCGTCCGACCGTTCTGAACCCCTAGTTACCGTCGGAATAATAAGTTTAGAAGCTATAACGACCTTCGCGAAGTCGCCGGACAATAAGATCTACGCTATCTCGATAAAAGACATCGAAGACTACAGGAAGATAATAGCGGAAGAAGAAGCGGACCTACTAGAGGTGTTGCCAAAAGAGCTCTACAGTTACGCTGACGTGTTCTTAAAAGCCGACTCTAACCTCCTGCCGCTCCATTAACCGGAATATAACAACAAGATCCGGCTAAAAGAAGGAGCTACACTGCCAAGAACCGAGCCCCTAAGACGACTGTCGCCGGCGGAACTGGACTAGGTAGAGGTGTTCGTTCGCGAAAACCTGGCGAAGAAGTTTATTACGCCGAGTTCTGCCGAATATACGTCGCCGATTCTTTTCGTAAGGAAACTAGGGGGTAGTCTGCGACTCTGCGTAGACTATCGAGGCCTTAACGAGGTCACCAAGCGAGACGTATATCCACTGCCGTTGATCGACAAAACTATACAGCGTATAGCAAAGGCTAAGTAGTTTAGCAAGCTGGACATCCGCCAAGCGTTCTATCGACTAAGAAACGAAGAAGGGCAGACAGAAGATCTTACGACGTTCGCGACGCGTATGGGCAATTTCAAGTAGTTGGTAATGCCTTTCGGACTTACCAACGTACCGGCGGTGTAGCAACGCTTTATAAACTACACCTTTATAGACATGTTGGAACGGTTCGTGTCTATCTACTTGGACGACATCCTTATCTATATAGATAGAACGAGAGAGCAACACACGGACTATATCGAGAAGGTGCTGACCAGGCTCTGCGAGGTCGGATTGAACGCGGACACGAAGAAGAGCGAGTTCTACTAGACCGAAGTCAAATATCTTAGTCTTATCGTCGGAAGAGATAGAATTCGTATAGACCCCTTAAAGGTCGCCGCCGTCGCGGAATGGAAGCAACCGAAATCCGGAAACACTACGCAGATTGGGGCGTTTCTCGGATTCTGCAGCTACTATCGACGGTTTATTAAAGACTTTAGCAAGATCGCGAGACCCCTAAACGAGGCGCTAAAGAAAGAGGCCGCCGGCCTATAGAATAAGAGGTGCACGGAAGCCTTTAACCAGCTGAAAGAAGCAGTGGCCTCAGCGCCGGTTCTAGCGCACTTCCGGCCGGAAAAGACGATCTACGTAGAAACGGACGCTTCCGATACAGTAACGGCAGGGGTCCTTTCTCAATACGGAGACGATGAGACCCTTTACCTAGTGGCCTTCTTCAGCAAGTCTATAACGGAAGCTAAGCGGAACTACGCTATCTACGATAAGGAGCTGCTGGCGATCATTCAGGCTTTCGAGGAGTGGAAACCGGAGCTTATAGCTAGAAAGAGCACGGTCCAGGTCCTTACGGACCACCAGTCGCTGACCTACTTTATAAAGACGCAGAAGCTCTTACGTCGTTAAGCTCGGTGGGCCGCCTACTTATTAGAGTTCGATTTTAAGATTACCTATCAACCAGGAGCTCAAAATGGAAAGGCCGATGCGCTAACGCGAAGAGAAGGGAGGACGAGCCGCGCGAAGGAAGATCCGAACATGTTTCAGAAGGTGCTGACCGAACGGATAGTAGACGCTGAGGTGTTAAAGGAAGCGGGGATCTGCGCGGCGGAACCGCAGACCGAACCGGAACCAATGGAGCCGCTAATCGAAGAAGAGACTCTCTACGAGAAGGTAGAGCAGCTTAATCAACAACAGAAGCTCAGCAGAACAGGCTCGGGGAAGCTAATAGTTCCGGAAGAACTAATTACAGAGGTTATCCAATTGGTCTATAGCTCTAAGGACGTTGGTTACGCAGGATTAAAGAAAACGATAGAAGCTATAAGGACGATATACTGGTTTCCACGAATCTACGAGCGGATCCACCAGTTTATCGGCAACTGTTACGTGTGCCGAGCCGCGAAGCTACGTTACGGTCTTCCGGCCGGTCTGCTAAAGCCGCTTCCGATTCCCGAGAAGCCGTAGCAGCACATTACGATAGATTTCGTAACCGGACTGCCGGACTCGGACGGCTACGACGCTACGCTAAACGTAGTGGACCGACTAAGCAAAGAGCGCCATTTCATCCCCTGCTAAGCTAAGGATAAAGGAACTACTGCGGAAGAGACCGCGCGGATGCTAATTAGACACGTATAGAAGCACTATAGCCTGCCGGACACTATCACTACGGATAGGGGTTCTTAATTCACCGCCGACGTATAGAAGGCTATCAATCAAGCTCTCGGAATTAGTGGAAAGCTCAGCACAGCCGCTTACCCGCAGACCGACAGTCAGTCTAAAGTAGCTAATCGCGAGATAGAGCGATATCTGCGAACCTTCTACAGCCATCATTAAGAAAAGTGGGTTAAGATGCTGCCAATAGCCGAATTCTGCGCGAACTTAGCACGGTCAGAAGCAACGTCGCTGGCGCCGTTCGAGATAACGCACGGCTATCCTCCGAGGATGAGCTTTCAGCCACTAAGCGACGCCGGCTCGCCGGAGCTTTCCACTACTACTACGTCGTCAAAGAGAGTCGCCGCCGCAGCGGCGGAAGCGCTCCGATCTCAGATAGAAGAAGCGATCAAAGTGGCGAAAGACGCGATGGAATCAGCTTAGAAGAAGATAGTAACTCGAGCTAATAAGAAGCGGTTACCGACGGAATTCGAGGAAGGTCAAAAGGTCTGGCTTAACACGCGGAACTTAAGGCTAAAAGGGAACGCCAAGCTCAATCCGCGCTACGTAGGTCCGTTTACGATAGTGGAAAAGAGGTCACCGGTAACCTATCGACTCTAGCTACCGAAATCGTTCCGGATCCACAATGTCTTCCATTCGGACCTGTTAAGCTTAGACCCTAAAGACGGCCTGCCGGAAAAGGGGTTTGCTGAACCCCCGCCAATCGAGATAGATAATAAGGAAGAATAGGAGGTAGAAGACGTAATAGGCGTAAAGAAGACGAGGGGGTCCATCAAAGCGAGGATCTCGTAGAAGGGGTAGCCAGAAGACTACGAATGGTATCCAGTCGAAAATCTGCGAAACTCGGCGGAGCTGCTAAGGGAGTTCTACGTGCAGAACCTGGAAAAGCCGAAGCCGGAATGGCTCTAAAGCCGATCCTTCCGGAAGAAAACGAAGAAAGCCACGTCCGCTCTACTAGCGCGGAAGCCGATGAAAACGATCGTAAGGTTGCTTCGGGAAGTGATTGCTTTACCTACCACTGCGTCGGCCGGTAGCTCGCGCAGGCTGTAGCGTGCTAGCGCCGCCGACCGCGTAGTGGGTAAAGGCTTTAGTAGAAGAGAAAAAGAAGAAGAAAAACGGCGCGGCGGAAAGACCTATATAGACCTCCGAGACGACGCACAGACCAGCTACGCCGCAGCCCAGATAACCCGTAGATCAGATCAGATGGCGTCGATTACATAAACGCTAGGTGAAGGACTTAAGATGCCGACGATGTAAAAAATGGAAAAAGCGACGAAAAGAACGCCGGTTGTAATGGAAGATAGAAGACGCGACGTTAGCGTTAGAGGGGATTTTCGAGAAGAACACGAAAAAAAAAAAGAAGAAAGAAGCGCAGATTTTCGGATGGATAGGGTGACTAAGCGGTCGAGGGCGACCGCTGGTAAGGGGGGGGTAGTGTTGCGGCGGTGGAAAGGGGTGGGACTGAGTGATAGGGTAGACCCTTGGAATTTCGGCTCGGCCCGGACGGGCCGAGCCGGGCCTTGGCACCACAACTACAAAAGCCTACCACCACCACCACATAGATTCTTTTCCCTCCTCAGTTCGAGATATAGTTATCAAAAAGGCCGTATTAAATCATATCTGCGTGCCCGGATCAATCTAGACGGGACTAGGATATGCTAACGACGTACAAGGGGACCGGCTAAAGTTACGAACATTCTAGATGTTTAAGGAGGAGCTAGGCGAGGAGACTATCTGCCTAGCAGCAATACATATATAGGAACTCTAACTGCAAGTATAGGAAGAGGTAGTAGAAAAGGACGACGTATACTAAGGAGCCTATACAGCGATCTAAGGAGGACAGCGGAAGCTCCTAGCAGAGCTTTACCTTAAGGTGTTAGCAGCAGAGTGCTCGGTAGATAAGGAGAACAACCTAAAGTTTAGGAATCGGATTTAGGTCCTAGTAGACGAGAAGCTCTGTACGAGCTTAATACAACGGACGCATAATTCTATAGCAACTAGGCACCTAGGGCGCGAGGAGACGTACAGCATCGTCGCTAGAGACTACTACTAGCCGGCGATAGCGAAGGACATTTGCAGATTCGTACAGAACTGCGATGTATACAGGAGGACAAAGCCCTAGCATAAACTAAAGCATAGGCTGTCAAAACCCCTACTGATACTGGACCGGCCCTAGCAAGACCTAACAGTAGACCTTATTACAGACCTCCCTAAGAGCGACGGACGGCAGAACATTATAGTAGTTACAGACAAGCTAACGAAAGAGGTAATATTAGAAGGAATGGACTTCATTACGGCTAAGGACACTGCCTAGGCATTTATACGGACGACGTTTAGCAAGTACGGATTCCCTAGGTCAATTGTATTAGACCAGGGTATACAGTTTACGAGCTAGCTCTAGGCTAGGGTGTATTAGTTGCTAAATGTAGAACGTCGCCTGTTAACTATATAGCACCTATAGACAGACGGTACGACAGAGAGGGTTTATTCGACGTTGGAAGCGTACCTCTAAGTGTACGTCGACTATAATTAGACGAACTAGAACCGCCTTCTCCCTATAGCGGAGCTAGCCATTAATAGCCGTACAGCTAATGCTACAGGATTGTCTCCCTTCTTTATAGCCTACGGATACGACTACTCCCTGCTCCTACTAACCCTAAATAGCGCTACCCTAAGCCCTATACGATCCCTAATTTAGCAAGGAGAAGCTATCGTACAGACAATTAAGAACGCCTACTAAGAAGCGAAAGCGAGTCTAGCTATAGCTTAACAGAATGCGGAAGAGCAAGCTAACAAGGGATAGCAGGCCGCACTAAGGTACGAGGCAGGGGATCAGGTCTAGCTAAACTAGCGCAATATCTGTATAGACCGGCTAAGCAAGAAGCTTGTTGCGGCAGTGGAAAGAGGTGGGACAGATTGATAGGGCGGACCCTGGATTTCGGCTCGGCCCGGACGGGCCGAGCCGGGCCTTGGCACCACTACTACAAAAGCCTACCACCACCACCACATAGATTCCTTTCCCTCCTCAGTTCGAGAGATAGTTATCAAAAAGGCCGTATTAAATCATATCTGCATGCCCGGATTATTATCTCTCGAACTCACTCTCTACACACACCCCGCGCTGCGCGAAAGGGCCCGTTGAACCATCCGGAAACCCGAATAACGCACGCGCAACCACCAACACACTAACAACAACCCCCTAAGGCACTGTAAGAAGATGGAAAGCTTCTCGACGGTAGAGAGCGGCGTTACAGGCCGCAGCAGAAGCAGAAGAGGAAAGACTAACCGAGCGAGCAGGCGCTCCAGTGTAATTGATAATAAGATAGTTATTAGAGGTTTTACAGCAGAAGAGACAGCTGAGATCCAGGAACGAATAAGCGAATATAGGAAGATCTACGACTGCACGATCGAGGAACTGGAAGACTACGTAAACGAGAATGGAATAGGGAAGGTCTACGACGGCATAGACCTTATCGAGATGCTGTTTTATAGAACGCTAGAAAAGAACAGACAACTAAGAGAAGAAACTAAAGCGGTAAGGGCCGAAAAGGAATCGGCAGAGACTATTATCGACGTGTTAGAAAACAAGCGTCGAATCGACTGGCGCAGCTGAAGGCGCTAAAGAATCAACTAGCTAATATAAAAGCAGCGAAATCGTCGCCGCCACCGCAGTGAGAAACCAACGCGGAGACCGCCTTACCAGCGGCCTACAGTCAAGGTGGCACGTTGATAACGTTACTACCGGATCTACCGGTGTTTAGAGGCGGAGATCCTAAGGATTGGGAAGCGTTTAAGAAGAAGATAAAGAATAAGATAGACCGCGACTACGCTGGAAACAGTGCCGGAGATAGATTAGCGTACCTGGAATCGCGATTAGAAGGCGAAGCTTTTTCGCTGGTGGCGGACCTGGAAGAGGCGACCGCTAAGGAAGCGATTAAAGCGCTAGATCAACGCTTCGGAGATCCCTTTAGGAAGAAGACGGCCTATAAGCAGCTGGACAAGATCAATCAGAACCAGCAGACGTTTAAAGAATTCTACAGACTATTTAGAAAATATGCGATCAGGGCCTAAGTAGCGGAAGATAAGCAGCTCCACCTACTAAGGCAGAAGCTGAACCCTGAACTGGCCGCCGCTATAGCGTCTGTAGAAGACGAAGACCTTAAGAGCTTCGTACACCGAGCGAGAGTCACTGCGAGAAACTTAAGCGCTTACGCGAAATTACGCGAATCAGTTCAGAAGCCGTCGCCGTCGTTGATGCAGACAACCAGAGCCCCCGCACCCTTCCGACGCGGCCCCCCGCCGCACTACGTGCCGCGACCGTCGTTCGTCCCTACCTGTTTCGCATGCGGAAAACCCGGCTATATCGCTACGAGATGCCAAGCATCGGATAAGCAGAAGCAGGAGTATCGTGTTATAAAGCAGCCGCAGCCGCAGCCACTGAGAAAGACTATACAAGCTATGGAGACGGCTCCGAACGACACCGAGAGCGTAGACGGCAGGGTGCAGTTAAGGATTATAGGAAAAGACCAGCTAGACGGATAGGCCCCCTATCCAGCATTGACAATAGGGCACTGCACCGGAGCGAATCGACACAAGAAGAAAGCATCAACAGCTGCAGCGATCCGCTCTCGGCAGCCGTAGAAGTGAACACGGAAACGGCGATCATCCTTCCTATTACGATCTACCCTGTTAAGAAGTCGCGCCAACCCCTCCAGTTAAAAGCTTTTATCGACACCGGAGCCCTTATTGGCGCGGCGATACACCACCGACTGGTTCAGAAACTGATAAAGGGGTACAGTTATCCAGTGGAATTGGCGTCGCCAACGAAGATTTCGGCATACAACGGACAAGACACAGAAAGCGTTACGCACTACGTGCCGCTAAAGACCACCCTAGCTGGTCGCACTACGGAAGCGACGTTCCGAATTATGGATATCGGAAGGTTTAACATTATTACAGGGCAGAAATAGATAAAGAACCAGAAAGCCATTATCGACGTAGGTAAAGGAACGATCAGATTCAAAACCCCGGGTAGCGGAGCAGGGACCATCGGAAAGGTCGCCACTGTCGCCGCCAAACCGAAAGACACGGAGTCCGCGAAAGAGGCTCCGTCCGATCGTTCCGAACCCCCGGTCACCGTCGGAATAATGAGTTTAGAAGCTATAACGACCCTCGCGAAGTCGCCGGATAATAAGATCTACGCTATCTCGATAAAAGACATCGAAGACTATAGGAAGATAATAGCGGAAGAAGAAGTGGATCCGCTAGAGGTGCTACCGAAAGAACTCTATAGTTATGCTAACATCTTCTTAAAGGCCGACGCTAACCTCCTGCCGCTCTATCGACCGGAATATAACAATAAGATCCGACTGAAAGAAGGAGCCGCGCTGCCGAGAACCGAGCCCCTAAGACGACTGTCGCCGGCGGAACTGGACTAGGTAGAGGTGTTCGTTCGCGAAAATCTAGCGAAGAAGTTCATTACGCCGAGTTCGGCCGAATACGCGTTACCGATTCTTTTCGTAAGGAAACCAGGGGGTAGTCTGCGACTCTGCGTAGACTATCGAGGCCTTAACGAGGTTACCAAGCGAGACGTATATCCACTGCCGTTAATCGACGAAACTATACAAAGAGTGGCGAAGGCTAAGTAGTTCAGCAAGCTGGACATCCGCTAAGCGTTCCATCGACTAAGAAATAAAGAAGGGCAGACAGAAGACCTTACAACGTTCGCGACGCATATAGGCAATTTGAAGTAGTTGGTAATGCCTTTCGGACTCACCAACGCGCCGGCGGTGTAGCAACGCTTTATAAACCACACCTTTATAGACATGCTAGAACGGTTCGTGTCTATCTATTTAGACGACATTCTTATCTATACAGATAGAACGAGAGATCAGCACACAGACCACATTAAGAAGGTGCTAACCAGGCTCTGCGAGGTCGGATTAAACGCGGACACGAAAAAGAGCGAGTTCTATTAAACCGAGGTCAAATATCTCGGCCTTATCGTCGGAAGAGATGGAATTCAGATGGACCCCTTAAAGGTCGCTGCCGTAGCGGAATGGAAGCAACCGAAATCCGGCAACACTACGCAGATTAGGGCGTTTCTCGGATTCTGCAGCTACTATCGAAGGTTTATTAAGGACTTCAGCAAGATAGCAAGACCCCTAAACGAAGCACTAAAGAAAGAGGCCGCCGGCCTATAGAACGAGAAGTGCACGGAAGCCTTTAACCGGCTAAAAGAAGCAGTGGCCTCGGCGCCGGTTCTGGCGCACTTCCGACCGGAAAAGACGATCTACGTAGAAACAGACGCTTCCGATACAGTGACGGCAGGGGTCCTTTCTCAATACGCTGACGATAGTAAGACCCTTTACCTAGTAGCCTTCTTTAGCAAATCCATAACGGAAGCTAAGCGGAACTACGCTATCTACGATAAGGAGCTGCTAGCGATTATTTAGGCTTTCGAGGAGTAGAAACCGGAGCTTATAGCTAGAAAGAGCACGGTCCAGGTCCTTACGGACCACCAGTCGCTGACCTACTTTATAAAGACGCAGAAGCTCTTACGACGTTAAGCACGGTAGGCCGCCTACTTATCCGGGTTCGACTTTAAGATCACCTATCGACCCGGGGCTCAAAACGGAAAGGCTGACGCACTAACGCGAAGAGAAGGGAAGATGAGCTGCGCGAAGGAAGATCCGAACATGTTTCAGAAGGTGCTAACCGAACGGATAGTAGACGCCGAGGTGTTAAAGGAAGCGGGGATCTGCGCGGCGGAACTGCAGACCGAACCAGAACTAATAGAGCCGCCGATCGAAGAAAAGACTCTCTACGAGAAGGTGGAGCAGCTCAATTAGCAGCAGAAACTCGGCAAAACCGGTTTAGGGAAGATGATAGTTCCGGAAGAACTAATTACAGAGGTTATCTAGCTGGTCTATAGTTCCGTAGATGTAGGCCACGCCGGCTCAAAGAAGACGATAGAAGCTATAAGGACGATCTACTGGTTTCCGCGGATCTACGAACGGATCCACCGATTTATCGCCAATTGCCACATGTGCCGAGCCGCGAAACTGCGTTACGGTCTTCCAGCGGGTCTACTGAAGCCACTTCCGATCCCCGAGAAACTGTAGCAACACATTACGATGGATTTCGTAACCGGCCTGCCGGAAGCCGATAGATATAACGCTACGCTAAACGTAGTGGACCGGCTAAGCAAAGAGCGCCACTTTATCCCCTGCCGAGCCAGAGACGAAGGAACGACTGCAGAAGAGACTGCGCGGATGCTGATTAGACACGTATAGAAGCACTATAGCCTGCCGGACACTATCACTACAGATAGGGGTCCTCAATTCACCGCCGACGTATAGAAGGCTATTAATTAAGCTCTCGGAATTCGTAGAAAGCTCAGCACCGCCGCTTACCCTCAAACTGACGGTCAGTCTAAAGTGGCTAACCGAGAGATAGAGCGATATCTACGAACGTTCTGCGGCTATTACCAAGAAGAATGGGTTAAGGTGTTGCCGATAGCCGAGTTCTGCGCCAACTCGGCACCGTCTAAGGCCACCTCGCTGGCGCCGTTCGAGATAACGCACGGCTATCTTCCGAGGATAAGCTTTCAGCCGCTAAACGAACCCAGCTCTGCGGAACCATCCACCGCTACGTCGTCGAAGAGAGTCGCCGCCGCGGCGGCAGAAGCGCTACAATCTTAGATAGAAGAAGCGATTAAAGTAGCGAAAGAAGCGATAGAGACGGCTCAGAAGAAGATAGTAACTCGAACTAATAGAAGCTGGTCGCCAATAGAATTCGAAGAAGGTCAAAAGGTCTGGCTTAACACGCGGAACCTAAGGCTAAAAGGGAACGCCAAGCTCAATCCGCGCTACGTAGGCCCGTTTACGATAGTGGAAAAGAGGTCGCTGGTAACTTATCGGCTCCAGCTACCGAAATCGTTCCGGATCTACGACGTTTTCCATTCGGATCTGCTAAGCCTGGACCCTGAGAACGGCCTGCCGGAACAGGGCTTCGCCGAACCCCTACCAGGTAAGATAGACGGTAATAAAGAAAAGTAGGAGGTAGAAGATGTAATAGACGTAAAGAAGATAAGGGGGTCTATCAAAGCGAGGATCTCGTAGAAGGGGTAGCCGGAAGATTATAAATGGTATCCGATCGAGAATCTCCGGAATTCGGCGGAGCTGCTAAGAGACTTTTACGCGCGGAACCCGAAGAAGCCGAAGCCGGAATGGCTCTAAAGCCGATCCTTCCGGAAGAAAACGAAGAAAACCGCGTCCGCTCCACTAGCGCGGAAGCCGATAAAAACGATCGTAAGGCTTCGGGAAGTGATTGCTTCACCCACTACCGCGTCGGCCGGTAGCCCGCGCACGCCGTAGCGTGGCAGCACCGCCGACCCTGTAGTAGGTAAAGGCTTTAGTAGAAAAGAAAGAAAAAGAAGAACTGGCGCTGCGGACGGATCTATATAGACCGCCGAAACAGCGCACAGACCGACCGAGCCGCAGCTCAGATAACCGGACAGCTCAGATCAGATAGCGTCGATCACATAAACGCCAAGTAAAGGACCTTAGACGCCGACGACGTAAAAAATTAAAGAAGAGATAAAGAGAACGTTGTTTTTAATAGAAGATAGAAGAAGTAACGTCGACGTTAGAGGGGATTTTCGAGAAGGAATCAAAAAAAAAAAAAAAAAAAGCGGAGATTTTCGGATAGGTGGGGTAACTAAGCGGTCGAGGGCGACCGCTGGTAAGGGAGAAGGGTAGTGTTGCGGCGGTGGAAAGAGGTGGGACAGATTAATAGGGTGGACCCTGGATTTCGGCTCGGCCCGGACGGCCCGAGCCGGGCCTTGGCACCACTACTACGAAAGCCTACCACTACCACCACATGGATTCCTTTCCCTCCTTAGTTCGAGAGATAGTTATCAAAAAGGCCGTATTGAATCATATCTGCGTGCCCGGATCAAAGCTAGATTGGAAGAACCGGAAGTTTACAGTAGTCCGACCGGTAGGGATATACGCTATACGACTTAACACTCCCCTAGGGATCTACCTAGTCTTCTACGTAGACCTCGTACAGCTAGCGAACACGGACCCCCTACTGTACTAGACGACAGATAACGCGCGCCTACTAGCGATTATTACTAAGGGCTAGGAAGAGTACGAAGTAGAAGGAATCCTTAAGAGCTAAAGGAAGAAGAAGAGGGTAGAGTACCTAGTAAAATAGAAAGGATAGGCAGAGCCTATATAGGAACTGTACGAGGCCCTATAGGACACAACTGCGCTAGACAGGTAGGAGGAAGACTATCTCCCTGCCTATTTACAGTAATACTACGCTATATAGCGAAAAGGGGCACGATCTACCCTAAGTACAGGGCAGCCGCTAGCAACTCGGGTTGTTAAAGGATCGAGAATTAAGACGTAGGACACTATAGGATCCTACCGACACTACACTGTACGATACTATATAGAAGAAGGGCAGGAGGAAGGGAACGGTTAGGAGACAGGTAAGAGGGGTAGAAATAAGAGGGGGATAAGAGTAGAACTGTCCGAAAATTTCTTACACTACCTAGGAGGGGGGCGGGGGGGGGGTGGCTTACTAGCTATTACCCTGTAGGACTAGGGCGGCCGACTCCCTATCTGAAATCTTAATTACCTCCCGCCTAGTAGGACCCCTACCTAGGCTACCCCTAGGGAGCAGAGGCACCCCCCTACCCCTACGCACCTCCTCTAGACAGCGGTAGAGGCAGTAGAGGGAGCTATCCTTCCACTTACACGAAATGCAGACCCTAGCCTAGAAGCTAGGGAGGCGATATAGGCCGAGTAAGCCTTAGGGGGAATTAGAGCAGGGGGCGCAGAGCTGGCCCTAAGTGGCAATAAGGATAGTATTAACGTACGACGCGCGGGCCGTAGCGACATGCTAAGGTGTAACCTAGGCAGGGTTACACTAGAAGGCGTAGAAGGGTAGCTCGGCTGCGTCTAGCTGCTCGTTAGTGTAGTATCTAGAACGTTAGCTTAGACCGTACAGGAGATAGGGACTCGTACGAACCGGCAGCGAAGCTGCTAGTCGAACTAGGTGATCTGACTGCAGTAGACTCTAGGTCAATACCCGTCTTTGATAACTATATCCAAGGCTGGAGAGGGAAGAATCTACGTACAAGCGGAGGTGCAGTATTTGAGTGTGCAGCTGCCAAGCCTGGTCCTGCCAAGCCTGCTACCTTCCAGCACCTTCCAGCCCTCTATATCCGTATCACTACCGCCCTCCCCAACCAGCGATTGCCCTCAATCGCAATCAATCTATCAATCGCGATCAGCCAATCAGGTCGCGTCGTGCCAAACCAGGTTGCAGGTGTCGAGTTAAACCAGGTCGCATTGTGGTCGCATTGTGCCAAACCAGGTCGCAGGTGTCGCAAATTCAGCTTCGCTATCGGCCAATCAGGTCGCTCTAAAACAGGTCGCTTTTGAGGTCGCTTTCGAGCTTCAATTTCCGTGCGTTTTGAGTCTCAATCTCGTGCCTTTTTGAGCCTCAATCTCGTGCCTTTTTGAGCCTCAATCTCGTGCCTTTTGACGTCGCTTTTGAGGTTGCTTTTGAGGTCGCTTTTGAGCTTCAATTTCCGTGCGTTTTGAGCCTCAATCTCGTGCCTTTTTGCCGTCACTTTGGTGCCTTGTTTGCTGCCTTGTTTGCCGTAGAGGTCGTCGGGGCCGCGGAGGTCGCGGAGGTTGTCGAGGCTGCAGAGGTCTCGGAGCTCGCAGAGGTCGCAGAGCTCGCAGAGGTCGCGGAGCTCGCAGAGGTCGCGGAGTTCTCGGAGGTCAGCTCGCAGAGGTCGTGGAGCTCGCAGAGGTTGCCTTGCAAACATATGTCGCTTCTCGAGCCGTTGCTTCTCGAGCCGTCGCTTCTCGAGCCGTCGCTTCTCGAGCCGTCGCTTCTCGACGGTCGCCTCTCGACGGTCGCTTGCTTCTCAGACGCTCGTCTCGCTTCTCGACCGTCGCTTCTCGAGCCGTTACTTCTTAAGCCGTTGCTTCTCAAGCTATTGCTTCTCGGTAGGCTGCAGAGGTCTTAGAGGTCGCGGAGGTTACGGAGCTCGCAGAGGTCGCGGAGCTATCGGGGTCGCGGAGTTCTCGGAGGTCAGCTCGCAGAGGTCGTCTTGCAAACACGTGTCGCTTCTTAGACGGTTGCTTCTTAGACGGTCGCTTTGCCTGTGCTTTGCCTGGTGCTCTGCCTAGTGCTCGTGCCTGGGTGCTCGTGCCTATGTGCCCTGTCTCTGCTTTGCCTGTGCTGTCTGCAGCAGTTGTGACTGCTCTGTAGCTCTGCCTTGTGCTGGCCGTACGCCTCGATTGCTGAATGTCCCGATTGCTGAATTGTACTTATTGCCAGTCGAGCTGCTTGTGTCGTATGTCTTGTCCTCGATTGCTAAACTGCCGGTTGCTTCGCTGGTGTCGCTTGTGCTGCTCGTGTTGCCGATTGCTGAACTGTCTCGATAGGCCTTGTCCGAATAGAATAGTCTGTTAAAGACCTGGAAAAACGAATGTCGTTGCCCTAGGTCCTGCTAGGTACGCTGTCTTCTTCCTCGTCCTCGTCCTCGCTCTCCTTCTCGTCGCTCCTACATCGTCCTTCTCGACCTTCTCGTTCTTCTCGACCTTCTCGTCGCTCTCGTTCTCGTCGCTCTCGTTCTCTTCAAAACTCGCGATCTGCTCGTAGGGGCACTCTCTTCCCTAAAACTCTCTCTTCTCGGTCGGGGGCACTTCTCTTCCCTAAAACTCTCTCTTCTTCTCGATCGGGGGAGGGGGGGGTAGAGTAGCATGCAAATGTACGACTAAGTAACTGGATATAATTCAACGGCCTCCTTCGTACATATACAGTACACACTCTGGGTTGGTTGCACGTACGTTAATCGAGTACCCGGATGTAATTTAACGGGCTCTTTCGCGTAGTGCAGGTGTTGTTAAAGTGAGCCTTGGATATAATGATCTGACTGCAGTAGACTCTAGGTCAATATCCGTCTTTGATAACTATATCCAAGGCTGGAGAGGGAAGAATCTACGTACAAGCGGAGGTGCAGTATTTGAGTGTGCAGCTGCCAAGCCTGGTCCTGCCAAGCCTGCCACCTTCCAGCACCTTCCAGCCCTCTACATCCGTATCACTAGGCATTCCACTACTAGAGGTAAAAATGTGTAAGGGCTTAAGAATCTCAGTTTAGAAACATAAGGTTAGGTATCTATATAAAGGAACTAATAGGCAGTTCCTTTATCGTCTGCTGCTGTACAATTTGTATCTACAAAGCTAAGCTAGCAATTTCCCTCTGTATAGGGGTACAAGGTTTACACTCTGTACAGAGGATCGGGAGTTCTTACTCTATATAGTAGTGCAGAGTTTTTCCTCTGTTTAGAGGGGCGGCTATTCCTCTCTATATAGGGCTATAGGATTCTCCCTCTATACAGGAGTAGGGTCGTATTGGTAATTCCGTATAGAGGGTAGGGTCGTGCTAGCGCTGCTAAGTCGCAGTCCTTAGGGCGACGGCTAGCTTAGGTCCAGGACCTAGGCTAGGCGGCGCCCCCTAACAATACCCCCCTCCCTTCTCGTAGTGCTTCTTTCGTATAACAGCGAGTCGTATACCCTTAGCTGTTCCTCTAGCAGGTAGCGCTTTCCTGTCTTCGTCTAGACACTTGCCTGTCGACCTCCCTCTCCGCTATTGCAACCTTGGACTTGTCCTCCTAGATCCTATAGCTAGGGCAGAGGAGAATCTGCAGGCAGGGAAGGCAGGTAGTGCTAGATCGCTTCTACCTAAACTTAACCTATTCTGTTTGCTAATTTAAGGATGCTAAGGCTAAGGCGGAGGAGGCCTACAAGCAGTTATAAAGGTGTAGGAGGTGCTCGGTCCTGTCTGTTTATTCCCCTCCTACCCTCTAGCCCCTAGCTATACACTCTATGTCCTAGTCGTACGGTCCGGCGCTACTGGGCTATCTAGCTCTGTCCCTGTCCCTAGGTCGTCGCCTAGAGTTTACTCTTAGGTAGATGTTCCTGCCTCTGTCCGGTCGTCTAGTAGGCCGTCGCTCGTACAGGCCCTAGATCGTAGTTGCCTCGTTTGTCCTCCCTTATACGGTTGTTATTGCTCTATATAGCAGGCAGCTACTACCCTATATAAAAACCCTTTCCCCTTTCTCTCTCTCTCTTCTTCTCTTTTCTCCTTTATCCCCCCTATCTGCTACCCGTCTGCCTAGCCGTCTACTACTACTACTATTACTACTATTACTACTACTAGCTACTACTACTAGTTACTACTACCAGCTAACACTACTAGCTACTACCGTTATGCTACGCATCCTGTCCGGCCGTTCCTGCTATAGTTCTCTCGTAGTTGCTAGCTCTTCTTCCGCCTGTCCGGCTAGTGTCCCCTCCTATTTTTACCTTTAGCAATAGAGTGCCTAGCTCGACTAGCAGCTTCGCTTCCGGTTTATACAGGTCCCTGCCTTCTGTACGGTCTAAGCTAACCTCTTAGGTGCTATATTAACTAGCAGTAGGGTGTTGCTAAGCTACCCTTCCACTTCCTCTAGTGCTGGGGCCCCTGCTAGCCGGGAGGCGATTGAGATTTCGGGTATAGAGTTGGCTACCTTAGTCCTAGGGGCTAGTAGCTAGTAAGCTACCTTAAGGTAGTATGTAAAAGCTTTCGGACAGTGTTGCTCTCGTTTCCGTCCTACTTCTACTCTTATTCCTACCTGTTTCCTAGCTGTTCTCTTCCTCCTATCCCCTTCTGTACAGTGTAGTATAGTGTAGTGTCGGTAGGATCCTATAGTGTCCTACGTCTCGATTCTCGATCCTTTAACTACCTAAGTCGCTAGCGGCTGCCCTGTACTTAGGGTAGATCGTGCCCCTTTTGCCGTACAGCGTAGTGTTACTGTAACTAGGCAGGGGGATAGTTCTCCTCCTACCTGTCTAGCGCGGTTGTGTCTTGTAGGGCCTCGTATAGTTCCTACGTAGGCTCTGCCGATCCTCTATACTTAACTAGGTACTCTACCCTCTTCTCCTTCCTTTGGCTCTTAAGGATTCCTTCTACCTCGTACTCTCCTAGCCCTTAGTAATAATCGCTAGTAGGCGTACGTTATCTATCGTCTGGTGCAGTAGGGGGTCTGTGTTCGCTAGCCGTACAAGGTCTACGTAGAAGACTAGGTAGATCCCTAGGAGAGTGTTAAGTCGTATAGTGTATGTCCCTACTAGTTAGACTACTGTAAACTTCCGGTTCTTCTAATCTAGCTTCTTGCTTAGCTGGTCTATACGGATGTTGCGCTAGTTTAGCTAGACCTTATCCCCTGCCTTGTACCTTAGTATAGCCTGCCGTCCCTTGTTAGCTTACTCTTCTGCATTCTGTTAAGCTATAGCTAGACTCGCTTTCGCCTATTGGTAGGCGTTCGTAATCGTCCGTACGATAGCTTCTCCTTACTGAATTAGGGATCGTATAGGGCTTAGGGTAGCGCTATTTAGGGTCGGTAGGAGCAGGGAGTAGTTATATCTATAGGCTATAAAGAAGGGGGACAATCCTGTAGCATTAGCCGTATAGCTATTAATAGCTAGCTCTACTATAGAGAGAAGGCAGTTCCAGTTTGTCTAATTATAGTCGACGTACGCTTAGAGGTACGCTTCTAACGTCGAATTAACCCTCTCTGTCGCACCGTCCGTCTGTAGGTGCTATACGGTTAACAGGCGACGTTCTACGTTTAGCAACTAACATACCCTAGCCTAGAGCTAGCTCGTAAACTGTGTACCCCGGTCCGATACAATTGACCTAGGGAATCTGTACTTACTAAACGTTGTCTATATAAATGCCTAGGCAGTGTTCTTAGCTGTAATAGAGTCTATTTCTTCTAACATTACCCCCTTCGTTGGCTTGTCTATAACTACTATAATGTTCTGCCGTCCGTCGCTCTTAGGGAGGTCTGTAATGAAGTTCACTATTAGGTCTTGCTAGGGCGGGTCTAGTATCAGTAGGGGTTTTAGCAGCCTATGCTTTAGTTTACGCTAGGGCTTTGTCCTCCTGTATACATCGCAGTTCTGTACGAACCTGCGAATGTCTTTTGCTATCGCCGGTTAGTAGTAGTCCCTAGCGACGATGCTGTACGTCTTCTCGCACCCTAGGTGCCCGGTTGCTATAGAATTATGTACCTATTATATTAAGCTTATATAGAGCTTCTCGTCTGCTAGGACCTAAATCCGATTCCTAAACTTTAGGTTGTTCTCCTTATCTACCGAGCACTCTGCTGCTAACACCTTAAGGTAAAGCTCTGCTAGGAGCTTCCGCTGTCCTCCTTAGATCGCTGTATAGGCTCCTCGGTATACGTCGTCCTTTTCTACTACCTCTTCCTATACTTGCAGTTAGGGTTCCTATATATATATCGCTGCTAGGCGGATAGTCTCCTTGCCTAGCTCCTCCTTAAACATCTGGAATGTTCGTAACTTTAGCTAGTCGTCCTCGTACGTTATTAGCTTATCCTAGTCCCGTCTAGATAGTATATCAGCCCTGCTATTGTCCTTACCCTTACGGTACTAGAGTCTTATATTAAACTGGCTTAGGTATATTGCCTATCGTACGTATCTCTTAGACAGCCTCTAGGGTTGCGTAAAGTACTTTAAAATTCTTTTAGTTAGTTAGGGCGAGGAACTTAGGAACTAAGCGGAGTTCTCTATCCTATACTTCGCAGCACTATACGACTGCTAGCAATTCCTTGTTATAGATAGGGTAATTTCACTTAGCTAGGGAGTTCTTCTTAGAGAAGTATACGTATAGGTGCAGAAGTCCGTCCGAACCTACCTATAACAGGATACCTCCTATATAGTACCCTAAGGAGTTAGATTCTAGTATTATCGTACGTTCTAGGTCGAAGGCGGCAAGCGTTAGTCCTGTAGTAAAGAGCTCCTTTAGCTTGTTAAAGCTCCTATTGCACTTATCTATCTACTTAAACTGCTTGTTCTTATATGTTAGCTCGGTAAGGAGGCGTACGATCTCTAAGTAGTTCTGTATAAACTAGCAGTAGAAGTTGGCAAACCTAAGAAATTTCTACACGTCCTTAATGTTTGTAGGCAGCTTCTATTGCTTAATAGCATTAATCTTCTTCCTATCTATGCTAATGCCTTTCCCTACCTTGATAATAAACCGAAGGTATTTCGTACACTATATACCGAATTTGCATTTGTCAATGTTAAGGTACAATCTAGCCTGTTGCAGTCGATCTAGTACCTTCTTAACGTCCTGTACGTAATCTGCATAGGTGCCGTCTGTAAAAACTAGGGTATCGTCGAGGTACGCCGAGCAGATATCGTCTAGTAACCCTTGTAGGGACCTGTTTGATACGGATATAGGGACAGCTGGCAGCTAGGCTTGGCAGGGCCAGGCTTGGCGCACACTCAAATACCTCCACCTCCGCTTGTACGTAGATTCTTCCCTCTCTAGCCTTGGATATAGTTATCAAAGACGGGTATTAACCTTGCGTCTACTGCAGTCAGATCATTATATCCAAGGCTTACTTCAATAACACCCGCACTACGCGAAAGAGCCCGTTGAACTACATCTAGGTACTTAATTAACGTACGTGCAATCAACCTAGAGTGTGTACTGTATATGTACAAAGGAGGCCGTCGAATTATATCCGGTTACTTAATTGTACATGTGCATACTACTCTATCCCTCCCCCGATCGAGAAGAAGAGTTTTAAAGAGAGAGGTCTATTACAGAGGACATTAAGAAGAAGAGTTTTAGGGAAGAGAGGTACCCCTATTGAGAAGAGAGAGTTTTAAAGAGAGAGAGAGTGCCCCTATAAGAGGGATATTAGGAAGAGAAGTGCCCTACGAGCAGATCGTACGAGTTTTGAAGTTTTGAGATAGGAGAGAGCGACAAGAGCGACGAGAACGACGAGAAGAACGAGAAGGTTAAGAAGGACGATGTAGGAGCGAGAAGGACGAGGAGAGCGAGAGAGCGGCGACGACGAGACGCACCTAGCAGGACCTAGGGCAACGACATTCGTTTTTTCGAGTCCTTAATAGACCATTCTATTCGGACATACCAATCAAGACGACCGGCAATCAGCACTAGGCAGAGCCCCTAGGCAGAGCCCCTAGGCAGAGCCCCTAGGCAGAGCCCCTAGGCAGAGCCCCTAGGCAGAGCACTAGGCAGAGCACCAGGCAGGCAGCTGCAGACAACAGAGGCACAGCTGCAGGCAACACAGGGCAGACAGGGCTACTGCAGGCAACACACTGTTTAGGAGCATGTTTACAGGTACAGCTGCTACAGGCAGGCATAACTAGCTCTAGGCACAGCTGCTACAGACAACCCAGGCACGAGCACCCAGGCACGAGCACCTACAAGAGCACAGAGCAAGAGCACAAGGCACAGCAACTGCAGACAGGCACAGCTGCTATAGACAACAGAGGGCACAGCAGCTACAGACAGGCACAGCTACTGCAGACAACACAGGCAAAGCAGAGGCAGCACAGTTTAGAGGCACAGCTGCAGGCAGGCAGCTGCAGACAACACAGGCACTGCATGTTCAGAAAGGCACTGTATGTTCAGAAAGGCTGCTGCAAACAACATACAGCTGCTGTAGGCAGGCACAGCTGCTGCAGACAGCACAGGCAAGGCAGAGCACCCAGGCAAAGCACAGGCAAAGCGACGGCTCGAGAAGCGACCGTCTAAGAAGCGAGCGACCGTCGAGAAGCGAGCGACCGTCGAGAAGCGAGCGACCGTTGAGAAGCGAGCGACCGTCGAGAAGCGAGTGACCGTCGAGAAGCGACATACGTAGGCTGCGACCTCTGCGCCCCTAACAACCTCTGCGACCTCCGCGACCTCTGCGGCCTCGACGACCTCCGCGACCTCTGCAACCTCCGAGAACTCCGCGACCAAGGCAGCAAACAAGGCAGCAAACAAGGCACCAAAGCGACGTCAAAAGGCACGAGATTGAGGCTCAAAAAGGCACGAGATTAAGGCTTGAAACGCACGGAAAATGAAGCTCAAAAGCGACCTCAAAAGCAACCTTAAAAGCGACCTGTTTTGGAGCGACCTGATTGGCCGATAGCGAAGCTGAATTTGCGACCCTGACGACCCTGCGACCTGATTGGCTGATTGCGATTAATAGATTAATTGCGATTGAGGGCAATCGCTGGTTGGGGAGGGCGGTAGTGATACGGATGTAGGGACAGCTGGCAGCTAGGCTTGGCAGGGCCAGGCTTGGCGCACACTCAAATACCTCCACCTCCGCTTGTACGTAGATTCTTCCCTCTCTAGCCTTGGATATAGTTATCAAAGACGGGTATTGACCTTGCGTCTACTGCAGTCAGATCACTGTTAATGTACCTCTAGAAGGTCGCCGGTGCGTTAGCAAGGCTAAAGGGGGTAACAAGCTACTCGAAAAGACTATATCTCGTATAGAAGGCAGTTATCTATTTACAGCCTTCCTTGATCCGTATCTTATAGAAAGCCGAGACTACGTTAAGCTTAGTAAACTACTTTGCCTTACTAATCCGTCTAAGAATCTCCTTAATAAGGGGTAGTAGGTACTGGTCCTTCTTAGTAATCGCGTTAATGCCTCTGTAGTCTATATAGAAACGCAAGCTGGCCTTCCCTTCCTTATAGACAAACAGCACTAGGGCTCCTACGGACAAGGTACTTGCCTAAATAAAACCTTTAGCAAGTAGGTCGTCTAGTGTCTTGCGCAGTACTAGGAGTTCTCTAGAGGAAATTCTGTACAGCGGACTGTACAGTACCTTAGGCAGACTCCTATCCGGACAGGGCTCTAGCTAGATGTCGTAGTTAATCCCTTCTCCTTAGTATAGCAGCAGTCTTAAGGCCGACTTTGGCTCGAAGAGGTCTAGGTATCCTGCGTATTCCTTTAGGAGTTTCGTACAGAGGTCCGTCGCTTTCTTAGGCGCTAATGCCTTCTTAATGTCTGCAGTTACAGTGTTGATTTTGGCCTTAGCATTGCTACCCTGTAGAGCCCTCCCTTAGTCTCGGAGCCTCTGCTTCGTCGCGGCCAAGTACAGCCGTCCTTATCTAACATCTAGCTTGCCTCGCTAGCGCTCTATCTATAGCTTCCCTAGTATTAGGTTATACCCTAACTTGTCCTGTACGATATAGAGGTATAAGTCCTGCTTATAGTGTCCCTATAGCTCTATCGTTACTTTTACTATATAGGTAATGTCCGGTCCTCGCCCGGTAATGCCTAACATGTGTACAGGTACCGTAGGGGTCGTCTTAATGTAGTGTCTCTATACGAAGTCTTCGCTAATTACTCTATACACTAAACATCCTGTGTTAATTAATGTCCGCGCCGTTGCGGACCTATTTAGCGTAGGCCGTACGATAAACGGCGTAGTCGTTATATAGTTGCTCTTAAAAGATAGCTAAGTAGTGCTTTAATTTGGTAATCTATCTCGTATACGCCTCTAGTAGAGCCTTCGCTTAGAGGCTACTCTTTTCCCGACTTGTCGTTATCTAAGTAGGACTCCTAATCCTCTTGTTAGGGCGCTGTAGTTGCTACCCTTACGGTGGTCGGCCGTCCCCTAGGTCTCTCTGCTAGCAAAAGCCTGCAATTCCGTATAGTGTAGCCTATCTTGCTATACCGGTAGCAGCTCCCTTCTGCTCTTCTCTTGTTTAGGGTAGCTATATCTACCTACTATGCCCTTTTAGCAGCAGTCCTTAGCTGTACGGTAACGGCTGCCGCTACCCTCGTTGTCGTCGTTAGTTCCTAGTCTATAGCGTCTGTCTGCCGCTAGAGGGGTTGTTGTATTTTATAAGCGCAGCTTATCTGTCTAAGCCTGTGCCGCTAGTTGTCGACTATCCTAAGGAGATTACAGAATTCCTCGTATGTAGCCAGTCGCATTACGCCTACTAGTCCTGTTATAATCTCCTTAGAGAGGCCTACCTCTAGGAAGGTAATTTTTATCCTGTCCTCCTATTAGAGTCCTCCTACCTCTGCTAGAGTCTAGTCGTATTCTGCGAGGAACTCTTGTACAGTCTTGCGTCCTTGCTTTATCGTATTAACCTATAGGAGTGCTCGGCTCTCGCAGTCTAGGTTCTTATAGCTCTTATTAAGAGCTGCCTAGAGCATCGTCGTTGTAGCTATTGCTGGGCTAGCAATAGCCGTCTTATAATACAGCAGAATCTGTACTGCTACCCTGCTCTTTAACCTCCTAAAGAGGTACACTACCTTGTCTAGCTCGGTTAGGTATGCTCCTAAGTCGACTAGAAGCTTAGAGCGTATCTAGGCAGCCTAGGAGGGGTACTCGGCTAGAGCCTTACTATTGTAAGTAGTAATATTAGGGAGTTTGCTCTTAGGGGTCGGGGTATAGGCTATCGTGTTCGTCGTCGTAGGGGTCGGATCGCGATCGGACGCCCTAAGCTGTCGTAGCTCCTGTTCCCGTTAGGAAATTATCGTAGCCTAGTAGCTTACTTGCTGCTCGAGCTGCCTCTTGTGTTCTAGTAGCTCCTCGTACGCGCAGTGTATCTGTCCCTGCATAGCCGTAGGTTCTATAGAGATGTCGCTGTCTATCTTCGTTATATTACTACAGTTACTAACAGTAAGATTAGTTCCTAGTATAAGGGCTTAAGAATCTTAGTTTAGAAACTTAACGTTAGGTATCTATATAAAGGAACTAATAGGCAGTTCCTTTATTGTCTGCTGCTATACAATTTGTATCTATAAAGCTAAGCTAGCAATTTCCCTCTATATAGGGGTGCAAGGTTACACTCTGTATAGAGGATTAGGAGTTCTCCCTCTATACAATAGTGCAGAGTTTTCCCTCTGTTTAGAGGGGCGGCTATTCCCCTCTATCTAGGGCTATAGGATTCTCCCGCTGTACAGGAGTAGGGTCATATTGGTAATTCCGTATAGAGGGTAGGGTCGTGCTAGCGCCGCTAAGTCGCAGTCCTTAGGGCGACGGCTGGCTTAGGTCTAGGACCTGGGCTAGGCGGCGTCCCCTAACAAAATAGGAGGGGACGCCAGCCGGACGGGCGGAAGAAGAGCTAGGGACTATAAGAGAAGAGCTAGCAACTACGAGAAAACTATAGCGGGAACGGCCGGACAGGGTGCGTAGCATAACGGTAGTAGCTAGTAGTAGTAACTAGTAGTAGTAGCTAGTAGTAGTGGCTAGTAGTAGTAACTAGTAGTAGGACGGTGGACGGTAGACGGTAGACGTTGGTAGTAGATAGTAGACAGTGGACAGTGGACGGTAGTAGACGGTAGACGGCGTAGAAGGGGGGGGGGTAGCAGGCGGAGAATAGAAGAGAAGGAGGGAAGGGAGAGAGAAGGGAGAGGCTTAATATTTAGGGGGTAGCTGCCGGCTATAGGAAGCAATAGCAACCAGCGCAGCTGCTACAACTGTATAAAAAGGGAGCAAGAAGGCAACTACGACCTAGTAGGCGACGAGCAACAGCTGTATAGACGACCGGATAGAGATAGAAAGTCGCGACCTGCTAAAGGAACACTAGGAGCTAAGGGTATACGACACGCCGTCGTACGAAAGTAGCACTATAAGAAGGGAGGGGGGTGTTGTTAGGGGACGCCGCCTAGCCTAGGTCCTAGACCTAAGCCAGCCGTTGCCCTAAGGACTGCGACTTAGCAGCGCTAGCACGACCCTACCCTCTGTACAGAATCACCGATACGACCCTACTCCTGTACAGAGGGAGGATCCTATAGCCCTGTACAGAGGGGAATTGCCGCCCCTCTAAACAGAGGGAAAACTCTGCACTACTATATAGAGGGAAACTCCCGATCCTCTGTATAGAGTATAAACCTTGTACCCCTATATAGAGGGAAATTGCTGGCTTAGCTTCGTAGGTACAAATTGTACAGTAGCAGACGACGAAGGAACTGCCTATTAGTTCCTTTATATAGATACCTAACCTTAAGTTTCTGAACCAAGATTCTTAAGCCCTTACATTAGCTTCCCTCCTAATATGTTCTACCCTTCCTCCTCTTTTTTCTTTTGTAATTCGTCTTTATTTTCCTCTTTTTCTTCTGCTTCTTCGCCTTCTTCTTCCGTCCGGTTCGCGGCTTCTTCTACTAAAATTCTTCTTAAAATTGACGTTGCCTCTTCTTTTCTTCTATCTCGAAAACATCGTCCTTTCGTTATCTTCTTCTTTTCTTATATCGTCGCTATCTAAGGTCCTTTACTTAGCGTCTATCTAATCAGAGCTATCTAACCTGAGCCGACAGTTATCTAAGCTGCAGCGTAACTGGCCTGTGCGCCGCTACAGAGGGTCTATATAGATCTACCTGTAGCGCGCTATCTCTTCTTCTTCTTTCTTCCTTACTAGGGCCTTAAGCGCTATCGTAAAGCTGCTTTAATAGCGTCGGCTTCGTCTCCGCTGTTATTATCTGTCTGGCAGGACCGGCGGTTAGTGTTAGCAAAGACAAAGACTGTTACAAACCGCGCCGAAGCGGTGGCGCTGTCCTCGATTTTACTGTTATTATCCGACTAGCAAAGCCGGTAGATAGTAACGGTGTAATCGAGGACTCTAGCTAAGCGCACCGCCGCGATCGTTCTTATTAGTTTTCGCACTAATAGAGCAGACGCAGCCTTTTCTTCTTCTTATATCTCTTCCAGAGCTATTAGTTTCGGAGCTACTTAGGTCTCGGCTTCTTCGGATTCTGGATATAGAACTCCTCTAGCAGCTCTGCCGAATTCCGGAGATTCTCGATTGGATACTATTTATAGTCTCCTAGCTATCCCTTCTACGAAATCCTTGCTTTAATAGACTCCCTTATCTTCTTTACATCTATTACGTCTTCTACCTCCTACTCTTCTTCTTCGCTATCTATCTTAATTAGTAGGGGTTAAGCGAACCCCTGTTCTGGAAGACTATTCTCTAGGTCCAGACTTAACAGATCCGAGTAGAAGACATCGTAGATTCGGAACGACTTCGGTAGCTAGAGCCGATAAGTTACTAGCGACCTCTTTTCTACTATTGTAAGCACACCTACATACTGGGGGTTAAGCTTAGCGTTGCCTTTTAGCCTTCTTCAAATTCTATCGGTAACTGCTTTCTATTAGCTCGAGTTACTATCTTCTTCTAAGCCGATTCTATCGCCTCCTTCGCTACCTAGATCGCTTCTTCTATCTAAGATTTAAGCGCTTCTGCCGCGGCGGCGGCGACTCTCTTTAACAAAGTAGCTGTAGAAGGTTCCAAAGAGCTGGGTTCGTTCGGCGGTTAAAAGCTTATTCTTAGAAGATAGCTATAAGTTATCTCAAACGGCGCTAGTAAGGTAGCCTCGGACGGTGCTGCGTTAGTGCAAAATTCGGCTATTAGCAACACCTTAACCCATTCTTCTTAATAATAGCTGCAGAAGATTCGTAGATATTTCTCTATCCTACGGTTAGCTACTTTAGACTAACTGTCGGTCTAAGGGTAAGCAGTTGTACTAAGCTTTCTGCGAATTCCGAGAACTTAGTTAATAGCCTTCTATATATTAGCAGTAAATTAAGGACCCCTATTGTTAGGGAGCGCCGTCTAGTCCAGGTCCTAGACCTAAGCCAGCCGTCGCCCTAAGGACTGCGACTTAGCGGCGCTAGCACGACCCTACTCTCTGTACAGAGTTACCGATACGACTCTACTCCTATATAGAGGGAGAATCCTATAGCCCTGTATAGAGGGAAATTGCCGCCCCTCTAAACGGAGGGAAAACTCTTCACTACTATATAGAGGAAAACTCTCGACCCTCTGTACAGAGGGTAAACCTTGCACCTCTGTATAGGGGGAAATTGCTAGCTTAGCTTCGTAGGTACAGATTGTACAGCAGCGTACGACGAAGGAACTGCCTATTAGTTCCTTTATATAGATACCTAGCCTTAAGTTTCTAAACTAAGATTCTTAAGCCCTTATATTAGGAACTAATCTTATTGTTAGTAGCTGCAGTAATATACCGAAGATAGACGGCGACATCCCTATAGAACCTACGGCTATACAGGATCAGATGCACTGCGCGTACGAGGAGCTGCTAGCCTACAAGAGACAGCTCGAACAGCAAGTAAGCTACTAGGCTGCGATAATTTCCTAACGGGAACAGGAGCTACGACAGCTTAGGGCGTCTGATTACGATCCGACCCCTATAACAACGAATACGACGGCCTATACCCCGACCCCTAAGAGCAAACTCCCTAACGTTACTACCTACAATAGTAAGGCTCTGGCCGAGTACCCCTCCTAGGCTGCCTAGATGCGTTCTAAGCTTCTAGTCGACTTAGGAGCATACCTAACTAAGCTAGACAAGGTAGTGTACCTCTTTAGGAGGTTAAAGAGCAGGGTAGCAGTACGGATTCTACCGTACTACGAGACGGCTATTGCTAACCTGGCAATAGCAACTACGACGATGCTCTAGGCAGCTCTTAACAGGAGCTACAAGGACCTAGACTGCGAAAGCCGAGCACTCCTATAGGTTAATATAATAAAGCAAGGACGCAAGACTATACAAGAGTTCCTTGCAGAATACGACTAGACCCTAGCAGAGGCAGGAGGACTCTAATAGGAGGACAGGGTAAAAATTAATACCTTAGAGGTAGGCTTCTCTAAGAGGATTATAATAGGACTAGTAGGCGTAATACGACCAGCTATATACGAGGAGTTCTGGAATCTCCTTAGGATAGTTGACGACTAATAGCGTAGGCTCGGACAGATAAGCTGCGCCTATAAGATGCGACAGCCCCTCTAGCAGCAGCGGGACGCTATAGACTAGGAACTAACGACGACGACGAGAGTAGCGGCAGCTGTTACTGTACAGCTAAGGGCCGCTCCTAAAAGGGCATAGTAGGTAGACATAGCTACCCTTAACAAGAGACGAGCAGAAGGGAGCTGCTACAGGTATAGCAAGATAGGCTATACTGTACAGAATTGCAGGCTTTTGCTAGTAGAGAGATCTAGGGAACGGCCGACTACTATAAGGGTAGCAACTGCAGTGTCCTAACAAGAGAACTAAGAGTCCCCCTCGGACGACAACAAGTCGGGAAAAGAGTAGCCTCTAAGCGAAGGCTCTGCTAGAGGCGTATATAAGATCGATTGCTAAATTAAAGCACTGCTTACCTATCTTTTAAGAGCAACTATATAACGACTACGCCGTTTATCGTACGACCTACGCTAAATAGGACCGCTACAGCGCGGACACTAATTAATATAGGATGTTTAGTATACAGAGTAATTAGCGAAGACTTCGTATAGAGATACTACATTAAGACGACCCCTATAGTACCTGTACGTATACTAGGCATTACTAGGCGAGGACTGGACATTACCTATATAGTAAAAGTAACGATAGAGCTGTAAGGACACTACGAGCAGGACTTATACCTCTACGTTATACAGGATAAGTTAGAGTATAACCTAATATTAGGGAAGCTATAGATAGAGCGCTAGCAGGGCAAGCTAGACGTTAGACAAGGACGGCTGTACCTAGCAGCGACAAAGCAGAGGCTTCGAAACTAAGGGAGAGTTCCGCAGGGCGGCAATGCTAAGGCCGAAATCAACACTGCGGCTGCAGACATTAAGAAGGCATTAGCGCCTAAGAAGGCGACGGACCCCTATACAAAGCTTCTATCGGAATACGCAGAATAACTAGACCTCTTCGAGCCAAAGTCGGCCTCGAAACTGCCACTACACTAGGGAGAAGGAATTAACTACGATATCTAGCTAGAGCCCTGTCCGGATAGGAGTCTGCCTAAAGTGCTATATAGCCTGCTGTACGGTATGTCCTCTAGAGAACTCCTAGTACTACGCAAGACACTGGACGACCTACTTGCTAAGGGTTTTATTCGTGCAAGTACCTCGTCCGCAGGAGCCCTAGTGCTGTTTGTCTATAAAGAAGGCAAGGCCGGCTTGTGTTTTTGCGTAGACTATAGAGGCATTAACGCGAATACTGAAAAGGACTAGTACCTCCTGCCCCTTATTAAGGAGACTCTCGAACGGATTAGCAAGGCAAAGTAGTTTACTAAGCTTAACGTAGTCTTAGCTTTCTACAAAATACGGATTAAGGAAGGCTGTAAATAGATAAATGCCTTCTGTACGAGATATAGTCTTTTTAAGTAGCTTGCTACCCTCTTTAGCCTTGCTAATACACCGGCAACCTTCTAGAGGTACATTAACAGGTCCCTGTAAGGGTTACTAGACGACGTCTGTTTAGCGTACCTCGACGACATACTAGTATTTACAGACGGCACCTATACAGACTATATACAGGACGTTAAGAAGGTACTAGATCGACTGCAACAGGCTAGCTTGTACCTCGATATCGACAAATATAATTTTAGTATACAACGTACGAAATACTTAGGGTTTATTATTAAGGTAGGGAAAGGCATTAGCATAGACAGTAAAAAGATTAATGCTATTAAGCAATAGAAGCTGCCTACAAGTATTAAGGGCGTATAGGAATTCCTTAGGTTTGCCAACTTCTACCGCCAGTTTATACAGAACTACTTAGAGATCGTACGTTCCCTAGTCGAGCTAACACGTAAGGACAAGCAGTTTAAGTAGACGAACGAGTGTAATAGGAGCTTTAACAGGCTAAAGGAGCTCTTTACTACAGGACCAACGCTTGCTGCCTTCGATCCAGAACGTACGACAATACTAGAAACCGACTCTTTAGGTTACTGTATAGAGGGTATCCTGTTACAGGTAGGCTTAGACGGACTTCTGCACCTATACGCGTACTTCTCTAAGAAGAACTCTCTAGCTAAGTGCAACTACCCTATCTATAACAAGGAATTGCTAGCAGTTGTACAATATTGCGAAACATAGGATAGAGAACTCCGCTTAGTTCCCGAGTTCCTTGCCCTAACCGACTATAAGAACCTTAAGTACTTTACGCAACCCTAGAAGCTGTCTAAGAGGCACATACAATAGGCGATGTACCTAAGCCGCTTTAATATAAGACTCTAGTACTGCAAGGGTAAGGACAACAGTAGGGCCGACGCGCTATCTAGGCAGGATTAGGACATGCTAACGACGTACGATAACGGCCGGCTAGAATTACAGACATTTCAGATGTTTAAGAAGGAACTAGGCGAGGAGACTATCTGCCTAGCGGCGATACACCTATAGGAACCCTAGCTACAGGTATAGGAAGAGGCAGTAGAAAAGGACGACGTTTACTAAGAGGCCTATACAGCGACCTAAGGAGGATAGCGGAAGCTCCTAGCAGAGCTTTACCTTAAGGTGTTAGCAGCAGAGTGTACAGTAGACAAGGAGAACAACCTAAAGCTTAGGAATCGGATCTAGGTCCTAGTATACGAGAAGCTCTATACGAGCTTAATACAACAGGCGTACGATTCTATAGCGACCGGACATCTAGGGCGCGAGGAGACGTACAGCATTATTGCTAGAGACTACTACTGGCCAGCGATAGCAAAGGATATCCGTAGGTTCGTACAGAACTGCGATGTCTGCAGACAGACGAAGCCCTAGCGTAAACTGAAGCATAGGCTGCTAAAACCCCTACCAATACTAGACCCGCCCTAGCAAGACCTAACAGTAGACTTTATTACAGACCTCCCTAAGAGCCACAGACAGCAGAACATTATAGTAGTTATAGATAAGCTAACGAAGGGAGTAATATTAGAAGGAATAGACTCTATTATAGCTAAGGACACTGCTTAGGCATTTATACAGACGACGTTTAGCAAGTACGGATTCCCTAGGTTAATTATATCGGACCGGGGTACATAGTTTACGAGCTAGCTCTAGGCTAGGGTATATAAGTTGTTAAACGTAGAACATCGCCTATTAACTGCATAGTACCTATAGATAGACAGCGCAACGGAGATAGTTAATTCGACGTTAGAAGCGTACCTCCGAGTGTACGTCGACTACGACTAGACAAACTAGAATCGCCTCCTCTATATAGCGGAGCTAGCTATTAACAGCCGTATAGCTAACTGTTAGGGGGCGCCGCCCGGCTCAGGTCCTGAACCCGACCTAAGCCGACCGTCGCCCTAAGGATTGCGACTCAGCGGCGCCAGCACGACCCCACCCTCCGTACGGAGCTACCGACAGGACCCCACTCCCGTACGGAGGGAGAACACCTCGGTCCTGCACAAAGGGGAGCTACCGCCCCTCGGATTAGGGAAAACCCGGCACCGCTGTACGGAGGAGGTAACTCCCGATTCTCTGTACGGAGGGTGAACCTTGCACCCCGGCACAAAGGGGAAATTGCTAGCTTGGCTTCGTAGGTACAAATCGTACGGAGCAGACAACGAAGGAACTGCCTATCAGTTCCTTTATATAGATACCTAACCTCAAGTTTCTAAACCAAGATCCTTGGGCCCCTTATATTAGGAACTGATCTCACTGTCGGTAACTGCGGTAATAGAGCAAGATGGACGGCGACATCCCTATAGAACCTACGGCTATAGAGGGACATATGCACTGCGTATACGAGGAGCTGCTAGAAAGCAAGAGGCAGCTCGGACAGCAAGTAAGCCACTAGGCTGCGATGATTTCCCAACAGGAACAGGAGCTACGACAGCTTAGGGCGTCCGATCGCGATCCGACCCCTACGACGACGAACACGATAACCCCTACCCCGACCTCCAAGAGCAAACTCTCCGACGTTTCTACGTACGACGGTAAGGCTCCGGCCGAGTACCCCTCCTGGGCGGCTCAGATGCGCTCTAAGCTCCTAGTCGACTTAGGAGCATACCCGACCGAGCTGGACAAGGTAGTCTACCTCTTTAGGAGGTTAAAGGGCAGGGCAGCAGCACGAATTCTGCCGTACTACGAGACAGCTATTGCCAACCCGGCAATAGCTACGACGACGATGCTCTAGGCAGCTCTAGACAAGAGCTATAAGGACCCGGACCGCGAGAGCCGAGCACTCCTACAGGTCAATACGATAAAACAAGGACGCAGGACCGTACGAGAATTCCTCGCGGAATTTGACCAGACTTTAGCAGAAGCAGGGGGTCTCTAATAGGAGGAAAGGATAAAGATTACCTCTCTAGAGGTAGGCCTCTCTAAAGAGATTATAACGGGGCTGGTAGGTGTAATGCGGCCAGCTACGTACGAGGAATTCTGCGACCTCCTTAGGATAGTCGACGACTAGCAACGCAGGCTAGGACGGATAGGCCGTGCTTAGGAGATAAGACAACCCCTCTAGCGACAGACAGACGCTATAGACTAGGAACCGACGACGACGAGGGTAGCAGCAGCAGCTACCGTACGGCTAAGGGCCGCTACCAAAAAGGCGCAATAGGTAGATACGGCTACCCTTAACAAGAGGCGAGCAGAAGGGAGCTGCTACCGGTGTAGCAAGATAGGCTATACTGTACAGAATTGCGGGCTTCTGCTAGCAGAGAGACCTGGGGGACGGCCGACTACTGCGAGGGTAGCAACTGCAACGCCCTAACGAGAAGATCAGGTGTCCTACTCGGACGACGACGAGTCGGGGAAAGAGTAGCCTCTAAGCGAAGACTCTGCCAGAGGCGGGTACGAGATAGACTGCCAAATCAAAGCATTACTTGGCTATCTTTTAAGAGCAACTACATAACGACGACGCCGTTTATCGTACGGCCGACGTTGAACGGGTCCGCAACGGCGTAGACATTGATTAACACAGGATGTTTGGTGTATAGAGTAATCAGCGAAGACTTCGTACAGAGACACCAGATTAAGACGACCCCTACAGTACCTGTACGCATGCTAGGCATTACCGGGCAGGGACCGGACATTACCTACATAGTAAAAGTAACAATAAGGTTACAGGGACACTACGAGCAAGACTTATACCTCTATGTCGTACAGGACAAGTTAGGGTATAACCTAATACTAGGGAAGCCTTAGATAGAGCGCTAGAGGGGCAAGCTAGACGTCGGACGAGGACGGCTGTACCTGGCAGTAACGAAGCGGAGAATCCGGGACCAGGGGAGGTTCCTGCAAGGTAGCAAAGCTAAGGCCGAGATCAACACAGCAACGGCGGACATCGAGAAGGCATTGGCACCTAAGGAAGCGACAAACCCCTGTACGAAGCTCCTAAGAGAGTATATCGGGTACCTGGACCTTTTTAAACCAAAGTCGGCCTCGAAGCTGCTGCTACACTAAGGGGAAGGGATTGACTATAACATCCAGCTAGAACCCCGTCCGGATAGGGGCCTGCCGGAGGTACTGTACGGACCACTGTACGGAATGTCCTCTAGAGAACTCTTAGTACTGCGCAAGACGCTGGACGACCTACTCGCTAAAGGGTTCATTCGGGCCAGTACGTCGTCTGCAGGAGCCCCAGTACTGTTTGTCTACAAGGAGGGGAAGGCTGGATTGCGTTTCTGCGTAGACTACAGAGGCATTAACGCGATTACTAAGAAGGACCGGTACCCCCTACCCCTTATTAAGGAGACCCTTAGACGGATCAGCAAGGCGAAGTGGTTTACTAAGCTCGACGTAGTCTCGGCCTTCCACAAGATACGGATTAAGGAAGGCTGTAAATAGATAACTGCCTTCTGTACGAGATACGGTCTTTTTAAGTAGCTAGTTACCCCCTTCAGCCTTGCCAATACACCGGCAACCTTCTAAAGGTACATTAACAAGTCCCTGCAAGGGTTACTAGACGACATCTGCTCGGCATACCTTGACGACACCCTAGTTTTTACAGACAGTACCTACGCAGACTATGTACAGGATGTTAAGAAGGTGCTGGACCGACTGCAGCAGGCTGGCTTGTACCTCGACATCGACAAATGCAAATTCGGTGTCCAACGTACGAAATACCTAGGTTTTATTATCGAGGCAGGGAAAGGCATTAGTATAGATAGGAAGAAGATTGATGCCATTAAACTATAGAAGCCGCCTACGAACGTTAAGGGCGTACGGGAATTCCTTGGGTTTGCCAACTTCTACCGCCAGTTTATACGGAACTACTTAGAGATCGTACGCCCCCTTATTAAGCTGACGCACAAAGACAAGCAGTTTAAATAGACGGACGAATGCGATAGGAGCTTCGACAAGCTAAAGGAGCTCTTTACTACAGGACCAACGCTCGCCGCCTTTGACCTGGAGCGTACGACAATACTGGAAACCGACTCCTCGGGGTACTGCATTAGGGGTATCCTATTACAGGTAGGCTCGGACGGACTCCTATATCTATATGCGTACTTCTCCAAGAAGAACTCCCTAGCTAAGTGCAACTACCCTATCTACGACAAGGAGTTGCTGGCAGTCGTACGGTGTTGCGAAGCCTGGGATAGGGAACTCCGCTTAGTGCCCGAGTTCCTCGCCCTAACGGACTACAAGAACCTGGAATACTTCACTTAACCCTAGAAGCTGTCCAAGAGGCACGTACGATAGGCAATGTACCTAAGCCGGTTTAACATAAGACTCCAGTACTGCAAGGGTAAGGACAACAGCAGGGCTGACGCATTGTCTAGACGAGAACAGGACATGCTAACGACATACGAGGACGACCGGCTAAAGTCGCGGATATTCCAGATGTTTAAGGGGGAGCCAGGCGGGGAGACTATCCGCCTAGCGGCGACACACCTATAGGAACCCCAACTGCAAGTATAGGAAGGGGCAGTAGAAAAGGACGAGGTATACCGAGGGGCCCGTACGGCGATCTAGGGAGGGCAACGGAAGCTCCCAGCCGAGCTCTACCTAAAGATGTCGGCAGCCGAGTGTTCAGTAGATGAGGAGAACAACCTAAAGTTCAGAAATCGGATATAGGTCCCGGCGGACGAGAAGCTCCGTACAGGCTTAATACAACGAGCACATAACTCTATAGCTACTAGGCACCTAGGGCGCGAGGAGACGTACAGCATTATCGCCTAGGACTACTACTGGCCAGCGATAGCGAAGGACATTCGCAGGTTCGTACGGAACTGCGATGTGTGCGGACGGACGAAGCCCTAGCGCGAGCTAAAGCATAGGCTGCTGAAGCCCCTGCCGATACCGGACCGTCCCTAGCAAGATCTGACCGTAGACTTTATTACTAACCTCCCTAAGAGCGACGGACGGCAAAACATTATAGTGGTTACAGACAAGCTAACGAAGGGGGTAATACTAGAGGGGATAGACTCCATTACGGCTAAAGATACCGCCTAGGCCTTTATCCAGACGACGTTTAGCAAGCACGGTTTCCCTAGGTCTATTGTATTAGACTGGGGGACGCAGTTTACGAGCCAGCTCTAGGCACGGATCTGCTAGTTGCTAAAGGTGGAGCGTCGCCTATCTACCGCATAGCACCTGCAGACAGACGGGGCGACGGAGAGGGCTAATTCAACCTTGGAAGCGTACCTCCGGGCGTACGTCGACTATAACCAGACGAACTGGAATCGCCTTCTCCCAATAGCGGAGCTGGCTATTAACAGCTGTACGGCCGATACTACAGGACTGTCCCCCTTCTTTACGACCTATAGATACGACCATTCCCTGCTCCTACCGACCCCAGGTAGCAACACCCTGCGCCCCGTACGGTCCCTAGTCTAGCAAGGAGAGGCTATCGTACAGACGATTACGAACGCCCTCCAATAGGCAAAGGCGAGCCTGGCTATAGCCTAGCAGAACGCGGAAGAGCAGGCCAACAAGGGACGACAGGCTGCACCAAGGTACGAGGCCGGGGATAAGGTCTAGTTAAACCAGCGAAACATCCGGACAGACCGGCTAAGCAAGAAGTTAGATTGGAAGAACAGGAAGTTTACGGTAATCCGGCCGGTAGGGACATACGCTATACGACTAAACACTCTCCTAGGGATTTATCCAGTCTTCTACGTAGACCTTGTACGACCGGCGAGCACGGACCCCCTGCCGCATCAGACGACTGACGACGCGCGCCTACCCGCAATTATAACCAAGGGCCAAGAAGAGTATAACGTAGAGGGGATCCTTAAGAGTCGGAGGAAGCGGGGGAAGGCAGAGTACTTAGTAAAATAGAGAGGATAGGCGGAGCCTACGTAGGAACTGTACGAGGCTCTGCAAGACACAACCGCACTGGACAGATAGGAGGAGAATCACCCTCCGGCCTAGTTACAGTAACACTACGCCGTACAGCGGAAGGAGGCACGATCCACCTTAAGAACAGGGCAGCTGCAGGCAGGCCCGAGTTGTCCAAGGATCGAGTACTACAACGTAGGGCACTACAGGGCCCTGCTAATACGACATTGTACGACACTGTACGAGATAAGGGCTGGAAGAAAGGAACAGCTAAGGGACAAATAGGAGGGGGAGTAGAAATAAGATAAGCTAAGAGAACACTGTCCGAAATTTCCTACACTATCTGGGGGGGGGGGGTGGCCTACTAGCCATTACCCCCCCCCCCCCTCTTCCCCTCCGGGGACCAGAACCACCTACTTATTATCTAAGAGCTCGACCACCTCAGGCCCGGCCGGGCCACCACCCCTACCAGGACCAGCCCCAGGAAGCAGAGGCACCCCCTTACCCCTACGTGCCTCCCCCGGACGGCGGAAGGGGCAGTAGAAGGAGCCATCCTTCCACTTACACGAGGCACATACCCTAGCCTAGAAACCTAGGAGGCGGTATAGGCTAAGTAAGGGCCAGGGGGAGTTAGGGCAGGGGGCGCATAGCTGGCCCCGGGTAGCGATAAGGAGGGCGTTGACGTACGACAGGCGGGCTATAGCCACCCGCTCTAGTGTAACCTGGGCGGAGTTATACTAGAAGGCGTAGAAGGGGAGCCCGGCCGCGTCCTACTGCTCGCGAGTGTAGCACCTAAGATATCAGCTTAGACCGTACGGAAGACGAGACTGTATAAACCGGAAGCGTAGCTGCTAGTCGAGTTAAGGGCCCTACTGCACGAGCTTAAAGTAGGGGGGAACCCCAGCCGGACGAGGGGGGGAGGCGGAGCCAGCAACTACAAGGGCACTACCGGACGGGGCGGACGACATAGTGGCTAGTAGTGGTTAGTAGCTAGTAGTAGTTAGTAATAGACAGTAGTAGTAGACGGTAGACAGTGGACGGTGGACAGTAGACGGTGTACAGGGAGAAGAGAAAGGGGAAGGGAAGAGAAGGGAGAAGGCTTAGGCTGCCTGCCTGCTATAGTGGGAATGGCAAGCAGGGCAGCTGCTATAGACAGGTGAAATAGCAAGAGGCAACTACAACCTAGGGGAAGCGACGAGGGACGACGACCCGGACAACCGAACGAAATGGGAAGCTACGACCTGCCAAAGGGACAGCGGGAGCTGGGTAGTTTAAGCACGGCGCCGTACAGAAGTAGCACTACGAGAAAGAGAAAGGGGGGGGTATTGTTAGGGGGCGCTGCCCGGCTTAGGTCCTGAACCCGACCTAAGCCGACCGTCGCCCTAAGGATTGCAACTTAGCAGCGCTAGCACGACCCTACCCTCCGTACGGAGCCACCGACAGGACCCCACTCCCGTACAGAGGGAGAACACCTCGGTCCTGCACAAAGGGGAGCTACCGCCCCTCGGATTAGGGAAAACCCGGCACCGCCGTACGGAGGAGGTAACTCCCGATTCTCCGTATAGAGGGTGAACCTTGCACCCCGGCACAAAGGGGAAATTGCTAGCTTGGCTTCGTAGGTACAAATCGTACAGAGCAGACGACGAAGGAACTGCCTATTAGTTCCTTTATGTAGATACCCAACCTCAAGTTTCTGAACCAAGATCCTTGGGCCCCTTACACTAACGCTACAGGATTGTCCCCCTTCTTTATAGCCTACAGATATAACTACTCCCTGCTTCTACTGACCCTAAACGGCGCTACCTTACGCCCTATACGATCCCTAATTTAGCAGGGAGAAGCTATCGTACGGACGATTACGAACGCCTATTAATAGGCGAAAGCGAGTCTAGCTATAGCTTAACAGAATACAGAAGAGCAGGCTAACAAGGGACGGCAGGCTGTACTAAGACACGAGGCAGGAGACGAGGTTTAGCTAAACTAGCGCAACATCTATATAGACCGGCCGAGCAAGAAACTAGACTGGAAGAACTGGAAGTTTACAGTAGTCCGACTAGTAGGGACATATGCTATATAGCTTAACACTCCCCTAGGGATCTACCTAGTCTTCTACGTAGACCTCGTATAGCTAGCAAATACAGATCTCCTACTGCACTAGACGACGGACGACGCGCACCCCCTAGCGATCCTTACTAAAGGCTAGGAAGAGTACAAGGTAGAAGAAATCCTTCAGAGCCGAAGGAAGCAGAAGAGGGTAGAGTACCTAGTTAAATAGAGAGGGTAGGTAGAGCCTACGTAGGAACTGTACAAGGCCCTATAGGACACAGCTACGCTAGACAGGTAGGAGGAGAACTATCCTCCTGCCTAGTCGCAGTAACACTGTGCCGTACGGCGAAAAGGGGCACAACCTACCCTAGGTACAGGGCAGCCGCTAACAACTTAGGTTGTTAAAGGATCGGGATTAAGACGTAAGACCCTACTAGGGCCTACCGACACTACACTGTATAGAAAGGGGCTAGAGAAAGCGGAACGAGATAGAATACCCAGTTAAACGGACAGGTTAGGCAGAGCCTATATAGGAGCTATACAAGGCTCTCTAGGAGATACGAGCACTAGACAAGTAGGAGGAAAGGCAACCTAGCGAACGGTAGTAGTAACACTGTACTGTACGAGGTAGGACAGATAGCAGCTGCAAGACAGGGCAGATGCAAGCGATATTGGGCGACTATAGCCCGGACCGGGCTATAAGAGACGTTAGGCAGCTGCAGACGGGATAGGGCAGCTACAGGCTATACTAAGAAGCTGCAAAGGAGGGGCAGGAATAGGGGGGAATTAGAGACATCTATCCCTAGGGATATAAAAGAAGAGACGACACTAGGGGACCTACAAGAAGTATAGTATAGGTATAGGAAGAGGGAAAGAAACAAGGACGGGAATAGAGCTAGCATAGGGCAGGGCGGGACCGTACGAGATAACTAGCCTGCCTAACACTGTACAGACGACTGCTAGGTAAACGACTACTACCTAACCCTACAGACGATAGCAGGCAGGAACATCTACCTAGAAGCTAAACTCCGGACGACGACTAAGGCACAGAGACAGAGCCAGAAGGCCCGCTACTGCTAGACTGTACAGTTAGGACGCAGAGTGCACAGCTAGAGCTATAGAGTAGGAAGTAAATAGAGGAGGGACAAGAGACAAGACCGAGCACCTCCTACACCTTCGTAACCGCTCGCAGGTCCTCCTCTGCCTTAGCTTTAGCATCCTTAAAGTAGCAAACGGAATCAGTTAAGATTAGGTAGAAGCGATCTAGCACTACCTGCCTTCCCTGCTCGCAGGTCCTCCTCTGCCTTAGCTATAGGATCTAGATAGACAGGGCCAAGGTTGCAGTAGCGTAGAGGGAGGGGGTAGACCTAGGACGAACGGGCAACTGCTACCTAAGGCCCTAGCAACAACAGGGAGGGCATCTAGCAGGCAATACCGACTAGCAAGTGCCTAGACGACAGTCGACTCTAGACGACTGGACAGAGACGGGAAATCGCGACCTGCAAGAGGAACCCTAGGAGCTAAGGCCGTACGATATGCTGTCGTATAAAAGAAGCACTACGAGAAGGGAGAGGGGTATTGTTAGGGGGCGCCGTCTAGCCCAGGTCCTAGACCTAAGCCAGCTGTCGCCCTAAGGACTGCGACTTAGCAGCGCTAGCACGACCCTACCCTCTGTACGGAGTTACTAATATAACCCTACTCCTGTACAGAGGGAGAATCCTATAGCCCTATATAGAGGGGAATTGCCGCCCCTCTAAACAGAGGGAAAACTCTGTACTACTGTATAGAGGGAAACTCTTAACCCTCTGTCCAGAGTGTAAACCTTGTACCCCTGTATAGAGGGAAATTGCTAGCTTAGCTTCGTAGGTACAAATTGTATAGCAGCGCACGACGAAGGAACTGCCTATTAGTTTCCTTTATATAGATACCCAGCCTTAAGTTTCTAAACTAAGATTCTTAAGCTCTTATACCTATCTGTAGTAATAGTGTCCGGCAGGCTATCGTGCTTCTATATATACTAGATTAGCATCCTCGCTGTCTCTTCTGCAGTAGTGCCTTCGTCTTTTGCTTAACAGGGGATAAAATAGCGTTCCTTGCTTAACCGATCCACTACGTTAAGGGTAGCATTGTATCTATTGGAATTCGGCAGGCCGGTTACGAAATCTATCGTAATATGCTGCTACAGCTTCTTAGGGATCGGCAGTAGCTTTAGTAGACTAGCTAGAAGGCTGCAACGCGGCTTCGCAGCTCGACATATGTAACAATTGACGATAAACCAGTAAATCCGCTCGAAGATCCGCGGAAGCTTGTAGACTGTCCTTACAGCCTCTATCGTCTTCTTTGTGCTAGCATAGCCAACATCCTTAGAACTATAGACCAGCTAGATAACCTCTGTAATTAGTTCTTCTAGAACTATTAGCTTCCCTAAACCAGTTTTGCCGAGTTTCTGTTGCTAGTTAAGCTGCTCTACTTTTTCGTAGAGCGTCTCTTCCTTACTCCCTAGCTCTACTGCGCAGATCCCTACTTCTTTTAACACCTCGGCGTCTACTATTCGCTCGGTCAACATCTTCTGGAACATGTTCGGATCTTCTTTTGCGTAGCTAGTGTTCCCTTCTCTTCTCGTTAACGCGTTAGCCCTTCCGTTTTAAGCTCTAGGTCGATAAGTAATCTTAAAGTCAAATCCGGGAAAATAGGCAGCCTACTAAGCTTGGCAGCGCGAGAGCTTCTGCATCTTTATAAATTAGGTTAGCGACTAATAGTCAGTAAGGACCTGGACTATGCTCTTTCTAGCTAAAAGCTCCGGCTTCTACTCCTCGAAAGCTTAGATAATAGCTAACAGCTCCTTGTCGTAAATAGCGTAGTTCTGCTTAGCCTTATTTATACACTTGCTAAAGAAGGCTACTAGATAGAGGGTCTCGCTGTCGTCGTCGTATTAGGAAAGGACCCCTGCTGTTACTGTATCGGAAGCGTCCGTTTCTAGGTAGATTGTCTTTTCTAGTTAGAAGTACGCTAGCACTAGCGCCGAGGCTACTGCTTCTTTTAGCTAGTCAAAAGCCTTCGTGCACTTCTCGTTCTATAGTCTAGCGGCCTCCTTCTTTAATACCTTGCTTAGGGGTCTTGCTATCTTGCTTAAGTCTTTAATGAATCGATAATAGTAACTGCAGAACCCGAGAAATGCTCTGATTTGGGTAGTGTTTCCGGACTTCGGCTGCTTCTATTCCGCTACAGCGGCGACCTTTAAGGGGTCTATTTAGATTCCTTCTCTTCCAACAATAAGACCGAGATATTTAACTTTGGTCTAATAGAACTCGCTCTTTTTTGTGTCCACGTTTAACCCGACCTTGCGGAGCCTAGTTAGTACTCTCTTAATGTAGTCTGTATGTTGCTCTCTCGTTTTATCGGTATAGACAAGGATGTCGTCTAAGTAAATAGACACAAACCGCTCTAGCATGTCTATAAAGGTGCAGTTTATGAAACGCTACTACACTGCCAGCGCGTTAGTAAGTCCAAAAGATATAACTAGCTACTTAAAGTTGCCTATACGCGTAGCGAACGTCGTAAGGTCTTCTGTCTGTCCTTCTTCGTTCCTTAGTCGATAGAATGCTTAGCGAATGTCCAGCTTACTGAACTACTTAGCTTTCGCTACCTGTTATATAGTCTTATCGATTAGCGGCAGCGGGTATACGTCTCTCTTAGTAACCTTATTAAGGCCTCTGTAGTCTACGTACAGTCGGAGACTGCCTCTGGGTTTCTGTACGAAAAGGATTAGCGACGTATACTTAGTAGAGCTCGGCGTAATAAACTTCTTTGCTAGGTTTTCTTAAACAAACACTTCTACTTAGTCTAGCTCGGCTAGCGACAGCCGTCTTAGGGGTTCGGTTCTTAGCAGCGTTCTCCTTCTTTTAGTCGGATCTTGTTATCGTATTCCGGTCAATAGAGCAGCAGGAGGTTAGAGTCGGCTTTCGAGAATATGTTAGCGTAACTATAGAGTTCTTTTGGTAACACCTCTAGCAGGTCTACTTCTTCTTCTGCTATTATCTTTCGGTAATCTTCGATATCTTTTATCGAGATAGGGTAGATCTTATTCTCTAGCGACTTTACGAGAGTCGTTAAGGCTTCTAAGCTTAATATTCTGACGGTATCTAGAGGATCGGAATGGTCGGCCGGAACCGCGTTAGTAACTGCGACGTTCGGTTCCGCGGCAACGGCAGTAACCGATTCGACAGCAGCGGTGCCGCTCTGCTAGGCTTTAAACCTAGGTATACCTTTATCTATATTAATAAAAGCTTTCTAGTTCTTGATCTATTTCTGCCCTATAATAATGTTAAACCGTCCGATGTCTATAATTCGGAACGTCGCTTCTGTAGTGCGACTAGCTAGGATAGTCTTTAACGGCACATAATACGTAACGCTTTCCGTATCTTGTCTGTTATATGCTAAAATTCGCGTTAGCGACGCTAGCTCTACCAAGTAGCTATATCCCTTTGTTAGTTTCTAAACCAGTCGATAGTAGATCGCTGCGCCGATAAGTGCTCCTATATCAAAAAAAGCTTTTAATTAAAGGGGGCGGCGCTAGCTTTTAAAAGGGTAGATCGTAATCGGAAGGATAATTGCGGTCTCTGCATTCACTTCCACTGCTGGCGAGAGCAGATCGTTACAGCTGTTAATACTCTCTCCTTCTTCCGACGATATAGTTCGTAGTAGTGCCCTATCGTTTATACTAGGTAGGGGCCTATCTGTTTAGCTAGTCTTTTCCTAAGATCCTTAATAGCACTCTACTGTCTATACTGTTAGTGTTGTTTGGCACAGGCTCTATAGCTTAGATAGTCTTCCTCGGCAGTGGCGGCTTCGTAGCATAGTATTCCTGCTTCTACTAAGCCGTCGCTTAGCATCTAGTAGCGATATAACTAGGTTTTCTATATACGTAACTGATCCGGGCACGCAGATAAGATTTAATACGGCCTTTTTGATAACTATATCTCGAACTGAGGAGGGAAAGGAATTTATGTAGTAGTGGGCGAGAGCTTTAGGGGTAGTGTGCCAAGGCCCGGCTCGGTCCGGAAGGGCCGAGCCGAAATTCTAAGGGTCCACCCTATTGCTCAGTCCTACCCCTTTCTACCGCTGCAACACCACCCCCCTCCCTTATTAGCAGTCGCTCTCGACCGCTTACTTATCTGTTCCTCCTTTTTTTTTTTAAGATTTACATCGTTACTATCTGACGTCCTCACTTGGCGTCTATCTAATCCGTTCTATCTAATCGGAGCCAGCGGTCACCCGAGCTGCGGCGTAACCGGTCCGTACGCTATTGCGTAGCTCTATATAGATCTATCTGCGGCTCGCTATCTTCTTTTTTTTTTCTCTACTAAGGACCTTACCTACCGCAGGGCTGGCGGCGCCGACGCCGCTTTACGGCGTCGGCGAGCTTCCTGCTACAGCTGCGGTAGGTAGTGGCTGCGTCGAAGACTCTGGCGAAGCGGCCGCTACGATCGTCTTTATCGGTTTCTGCATCGATAGAGCAGACGCGGCTTTTCTTCTCAGCCGTCGAGCTACTTAGGCCTTGGCTTCTTCGGGTTCCGTACGTAAAATTCTCTTAGCAGCTCTACCGAATTCCGGAGGTTCTCGACCGGATACTATTTATAGTCTTCTAGCTATCCTTTCTATAAGATCCTCGCTTCGATAGATCCTCTTTATCTTCTTATATCTATAACATCTTCTACCTCCTATTCTTCTTCTTTACTGTCTATTTCGATCGACAGGGGTTTAGCGAACCCCTGATCCGCAAGACTATCTTTAGGGTCTAGGCTTAGCAGATCCGAGTGAAAGACATCGTAGATCCGGAACGATTTCGGCAGCTGGAGCCTGTATGTTACCGGCGACCTCTTTTCTATTATCTTAAACGGACCTACGTAACGAGGGTTGAGCTTCGCGTTGCCTTTTAGCCTTAGGTTCTGCGTGTTAAGCTATACCCTTTGGCCTTCCTCGAATTCTATCGGTGACCTCTTTCTATTAGCTCGAGTTACTATCTTCTTCTAAGCTGATTCTATCGCCTCTTTCGCTACCTTGATCGCTTCTTCTATCTGAGATCGGAGCGCTTCTGCCGCCGCTGCGGCGATTCTCTTCGACGAGGTGGCAGTAGATAGTTCTAAAGAGCTAGGTTCGTTTAGTAGTTGAAAGCTTATCCTCGGAAGATAGCCGTAGGTTATCTTAAACGGCGCCAGTAAGGTGGCTTCCGACTGTGCTAAATTGGCGCAGAATTCGGCTATTGGCAACATCTTAATCCACTCTGCTTAATAATAGCTACAGAAGATTCGTAGATTCTTTTCTATCTTACGGTTAGCTACTTTAGACTGGCCGTTAGTCTAAGGGTAAGCGGCCGTGCTGAGCTTTCTACGAATTCCGAGGGCCTAGTTAATGGCTTTCTATACGTCTGCGGTGAACTGAGGACCCCTATCCGTAGTGATAGTATCCGGCAGGCCGTAGTGCTTCTATACGTGCTGGATCAACATTCTCGCCGTTTCTTCCGCAGTAGTTCCTTTATCCTTAGCTCGGCAGGGGATGAATTAGCGTTCCTTGCTTAGTCGATCTACTACGTTGAGCGTAGCGTCGTATCTATCGGAGTCTGGCAGGCCGGTTACGAAGTCTATCGTAATGTGCTGCTATAGTTTCTTAGGGATTGGCAGTAGCTTTAACAGGCCGGCCGGAAGGCCGTAACGTAGCTTCGCGGCTCGGCATACATAACAGTTAGCTATAAACCGGTGGATCCTCTCGAAAATTCGCGGGAACTAGTAGGTCGTCCTTACTGCTTCTATCGTCTTCTTTGATCCTGCGTAGCCTATATCCGTAGAACTATAAACCAGTTGGATAACCTCCGTAATTAGTTCTTCTAGAACGATCAGTTTCCCTAAGCCGGTTTTTCCAAGCTTCTGCTGCTGATTAAGCCGTTCTACCTTCTCTTACAGCGTCTCTTCTTCTAGTAGCGGCTCTATCGTACAGATCCCTACCTCTTTCAGCACCTCGGCGTCTACTATTCGTTCTGTCAGCACTTTCTGAAACATGTTCGGGTCTTCTTTCGCGCGGCTGGTCTTTCCTTCTCTTCTCGTTAGCGTATTAGCCTTTCCATTTTGAGCTCCAGGTCGATAAGTGATCTTAAAGTCGAATCCGGACAGGTAAGCAGCCTACCTCGCTTGGCGGCGTAATAGCTTCTGCGTCTTTATAAAGTAGGTCAGCGACTGGTGGTCCGTAAGGACCTAGACCGTGCTCCGTCTAGCTATAAGCTCTGGTTTCCACTCCTCGAAAGCCTAAATAATAGCTAGCAGCTCTTTGTTATAAATAGCGTAGTTCCGTTTAGCATTATTTATAGACTTGCTAAAGAAAGCCACTAGATAGAGAGTCTCGTCGTCGTTAGCATATTGAGAAAGGACCCCTGCTGTTACTGTGTCGGAAGCGTCCGTTTCTACGTAGATCGTCTTTTCCGGTCGGAAGTGCGCTAGCATAGGCGCTAAGGCCACCGCCTCCTTTAGCTAGTTAAAGGCTTCCGTGCACCTCTTATTCTATATGCCAGCGGCCTCCTTCTTTAATGCTTCGTTTAGTAGTCTCGCTATCTTGCTGAAGTTCTTAATAAACTGTCGATAGTAGCTGCAGAATCCGAGAAACGCTCTGATTTGCGTAGTGTTTCCGGATGTTGGTTGCTTCCATTCCGCGACGGCGGCCACTTTCGATAGGTCTATCCGAATTCCTTCTCTTCTGACGATAAGACTAAGGTATTTGACTTCGGTCTAGTAGAACTCGCTCTTCTTTGTGTCTGCGTTTAGTCCGACCTCGCGGAGTCTCTTCAACACCCTCTTAATGTGGTCCGTATGTTGCTCTCTCGTTCCCTTAGTGTAGATAAGAATGTCGTCTAAGTAGATAGATACGAACCGCTCTAGCATGTCTATAAAGGTGTAGTTTATAAAGCGTTGCTATATAGCCAGCGCGTTAGTAAGTCCGAAAGGCATTACTAGCTATTTGAAATTGCCTATATATATAGCGAATATCGTAAGATCTTCGGTTTGTCCTTCTTCGTTCCTTAACCGGTAGAACGCTTAGCGGATATCCAGCTTGCTAAACTACTGAGCCTTAGCTACTCGTTGTATAGTCTTATCGATTAGAGGCAGCGGATACACATCTCTCTTAGTAACCTTATTAAGGCTACAGTAATCTACACACAGTCGGAGACCGCCTCCGGGTTTCCGTACAAAAAGAATCGGTAACGTATATTCCGCAGAGCTTAGCGTAATGAACTTCTTCGCTAAGTTTTCTCTAACAAACACTTCTACCTAGTCCAGCTCCGCTGGCGATAAGCGTCTTAGGGGCTCGGTTCTCAGCAGTGCGGCTCCTTCTTTTAGTCGGATCTTGTTGTCGTATTCCGGTCGGTAGAGCGGCAAGAGGTTGGAGTTAGCCTTTAAGAACACGTTAGTGTAACTATAGAGTTCTTTCGGTAACACCTCTAGTGGATCCACTTCTTCTTCCGCTATTATCTTCCGGTAGTCTTTAATATCCTTTATTGAGATAGCATAAATCTCGTTGTCCGACGACCTCGCGAGGGCCGTTAAAGCTTCTGAACTTATTATTCCGATCGTGTCTTAAGGGTCGGACCGATCCTTCGGAGCTACTTCGACAGTCGTAACATTCTGTTCCACTGCGACCTCGGTGACTGATTTGACGGCGGCGGAGCCGCTGTACGGTGTTCTAAATCCGAGTGTGCCTTTACCTACGTCAATAACTGCTCTCTGGTTCTTTATCTATTTTTGTCCTATAATAATGTTAAACCTTCCGATATCTATAATTCGGAACGTCGCCTCCGTAGTGCGGCCAGCCAGGGTAGTCTTTAGTGGCACATAATGCGTAACACTCTCTGTGTCTTGTCCGTTATACGCCGAAATCCGTGTCAGTAATGCCAACTCTACTGGATAGCCGTATCCGTTTATTAGCTTTTGAACCAATCGGTGGTGGATCGCCGCTCCGATAAGGGCTCCCGTGTCGATAAAAGCTCTTAGCTGAAGTGGTTTGCTCGAGTTATCGAGGGGGTAGACAGTGATTAGAAGGATAATAGCTGTTTCTGTGTTTACTTCCACTGCTGCTAAGAGCGGATCACTGTAGCTGTTAATACTTCCTCTCTCCGGTAACGCGGTTCTTGTTAGTGCCCTATTGTCTATGCTGGATAGGGGGCCTATCTATCCAGCTGGTCTTTTCCCAGGATTCGCAGGGGCACTCCACCGTCTACGCTGTCGGTGACGTTCGGAGCCAGCTCGATGGCTTGTATAGTCTTTCTCGGCTGCTGCGGCTGCTTTATAACACGATACTCCTACTTCTGCTTATCTAATGCTTAGCACCTCGTGGCGATGTAGCTAGGCTTTCTATACGCGTAACAGGTAGGGACGAACGACGAACGCGGTGACTAATAAGATGGCTGCAGAGGTGCTCTCCGGAAAGGTGCAGGGGGTCGCGTCGCCTGCGTTAACAACGGCTTCTGGTTCAATTTGCGTAATTTCGCGTAAGCGCTTAGGTTTCTCGTAGTAACTCTCGCTCGGTGCACGAAGCTCTTAAGGTCTTCGTCTTCCACCGAGGCTATAGCTGCAGCCAGTTTAGGGTTCAGCTTCTGCCTTAGTAGGTAGAGCTGCTTATCTTCCGACACTCGGGCTCTAATCGTATATTTTCTAAACAGTCTGTAGAACTCTTCGAATATCTGCCGGTTCTAGTTTATCTTATCTAGCTGTTCGCAGGCCGTCTTCTTTCGGAAGGGGTCTCTAAAGCGTTAATCCAGCGCTTTGATCGCTTCCTCGGCGGTTACCTCTTCTAGGTCTGCTACTAGTGAAAAAGCTTCGCCTTCTAATCGCGACTCTAGGTAGGCCAACCTATCCCCGGTACTGTTTCCGGCGTAGTCTCGGTCTATCTTGTTTTTTATCTTCTTCTTAAACGCTTCCTAGTCTTTAGGGTCTCTGCCTCTAAACGCCGGTAGGTCCGGTAGTAATGTTATTAAGGTGCTACCTTAACTGTAGGCCGCCGGCAAGACGGTCTCTACTGGTTCTTCTTAGCGCGGTAGCGGCGACATCGCTGCTTCTATCTCAGCTAACTGAGCCTTTATCGCCTTTAGTTGTGCTAGTCGGTTTGCCGCTTGGTTTTCTAGCACGTCTATAATAGTCTCGGCCGATTCCTTCTCGGCTCTTACTGCCTCGATTTCCTCTCTTAACTGTCTCTTTTCTTCTAGGGTTCTGTAACTGTAAAACAGCTTCTTAATAAAGTCTATGCTGTCGTAGACCTTTCCTACTCCGTTCTCGTTTACGTAATCTTTAAGTTCCTCGAGTGTGCAGTCGTAGATTTTCTTGTATTCGTTTATTCCTTCCTTAATCTCTGCAGTCTCTTCCGCTTTAAAACCTCTGATAATGAACTTATTATCGATAACACTGGAGCGCCTACTTGCTCTGTTAGTCTTTTCTCTTCTGCTTCTGCTTCGGCCTGTAACGCCGCTCTCTACCGTTAAGAAGCTCTCTATAGCTATCTTACGGTGCTGTTGTTTGGTTTGTGTAGTGCGCGTGCATTATTCGGGTGTCCGGATAGTTCAACGGTCCCTTTCGCGCAGCGCAGTAGTGGTGTAGTAAGTGAGTTCAAGATATAATAATCCGGGCACGCAGATAAGATTTAATACGGCCTTTTTGATAACTATATCTCGAGCTGAGGAGGGAAAGGAATCTATGTAGTGGTGGGCGAGAGCTTTGGGGGTGGTGTGCCAAGGCCTGGCTCGGTCCGGAAGGGCCGAGCCGAAATTCCGAGGGTCCACCCTATTGCTTAGTCCTACCCCTTTCTACCGCCGCAACAGTAACAAGTAGGGACAAACGGCGAACGCAGTAAATAGGATAGCTGCTAGGGGCTTCGTCGGAAGGGGGCAGGGGGTCTCCTTGTCTGCGCTAACGACGATCTCTAATTTGGTTCGCGCACTGCCGATTTTCCATACGCGTTCAAGTTTCTAGCAGTAACTCTCGCCTAGTGCACGAAGCTTTTAAGGTCTTCGTCTTCTACCGAAGCTATAGCTCCTGCTAGTTCGGGGTTCAACTTCCGCCTTAGTAAGTATAACTGCTTATCCTTAGACACTTTGGCTCTAATAGCATATTTCCTAAACAGCCTGTAAAATTCCTTAAACGTTAGCCGGTTTTGGTTAATCTTGTCTAGTTCCTCGCAGGCCGTCTTCTTTTGGAAGGGATCTCCGAAGCGTTGGTCTAGGGCTTTAATTGCTTCGTTAGCGGTTACATCTTCTAGGTCTGCTACTAGCGAGAACGCTTTACCTTCCAATCGCGCCTCTAGGTAGGCTAGCTTATCTTCTTCGCTGCTTCCAGTGTAATTACGACTTATCTTGTTCCTTATTATCTTCTTTAAGGCTTCCTAGGCCTTAGGGTCTCTATCCCTAAAGGCTAGTAGATCGGGTAGTAACGTTATCGAAGTGCTACAACTGTAGGCAGTAGGTAAGGCAGTTTCCGCTTAGTCTTCTTGTAGTAGCAGCGGTAGTGCTAACGACGTCGCTGCCGCTATATTAGCTAACTAAGCCCTTAGCATTTTCAGTTGTGCTAGTCGTGTCGCTGCTTAGTTCTCTAACACCTCGATAATAGTCTCTGCCGATTCCTTCTTAGCTATTACTGCCTCTATTTCTTCTCTTAGTTGTTTGTTCTCTTCTATTTTCTTATAGAACGTCTTTTTGATAAAGGTAACAGTGTCGTACACCTTCCTAGCCCTATATTCTGTTAGGTGCTCCTCGAGTTTATCTAGTGTATATGCGTACAGCTCCTTATAGCCTGCTATACCCTCCTTCGCTTCTTCTGTCTCTAATCTGGGCACGCAGATATAATTCAATACAGCCTTTTTGATAACTATCTCTGAAACTAAAGAAGGAAAGAAATCTATACAGCAGTAGGTAAAGGCTTTAGGGGTAGTATGCTAAGGCCCGACTCGGTCCAGAAGGGCCGAGCCGAAATTCTAAGGATCTACCCTATTACTTAGTCCCACCCCTTTCTGCCGCCGCAACACTACCCCCCTCCCTTACTAGCGGTCGACCTCGACCGGTTACTTATCTTCGTCTCTTTTTTTTTAACGTTATCTCCTCGCTTTCTTCTATCTCGAGAGCATCCTTTTTTCTTTATCTTCTTTCTTCTCATATCGTCGCTATCTAACGTCTTTACTTCGGCGGCTATCTAATCGGAAGAGCTATCTGATCTAAGCTAGCAGCTATCTAAGCTGCAGCGAGGCTGGCCTGTACGCTGCTGCAGAGGTCTATATAGGTCTATCCGCAGCTCGCTATCTCTTCTTCTTTTTCTTCTCTACTATAGCCTTTGGCGCTACTGCGAGGCTGCTTTAATAGCGTCGGCTTCGTTCTTCGCCGTTATTATCCGTCCGGCTAAGCCGGCAGATAGTAGTAACAGAGAGCAAAGACTATTACAAAGCGCGCCGACGCAGTAGCGCCGTCCTCGGCCTTACTGCTACTATCCGCCGGTCCTGGTCAGCGGTAGTAGTAGTAGAGCCGAGAACTCCAGCAAAGCGACCGCTACGATTGTCTTCATTAGCTTCTATGCGGATAGAGCGGACGCAGCTTTTCTTCTTCTTCCTTAACTATCAGCTTCGGAGCTACTCCGGCTTTGGCTTCTTCTGGTTCCGTGTATAGAATTCCATTAGCAGCTCCACCGAATTTCGGAGATTCTCGATCAGATACTATCTATAATCTTCTGGCTATCCCTTTTACGAGATCCTTGCTTCGATAGATCCTCTTAGCTTTCTTATATCTATTACATCTTCCACCTCCTATTCTTCTTCTTTAACGTCTATTTCAACCGGCAGGGGTTCGGCGAACCCCTAATCTGGAAGACTGTCTTTAGGGTCCAAGCTTAGCAGATCCGAATAGAAGAGATCGTAGATCCGGAATAATTTTGGTAGCTGGAGCTGGTAAGTCACTAGCGACCTCTTTTCCACTATCTTAAACGGACCTACGTAGCGGGGGTTGAGCTTAGCGTTGCCTTTTAGCCTCAGGTTCCGTATATTAAGCTATATCTTTTGGCCTTCCTCGAATTCTATCGGCGACCGCTTTCTATTAGCTTAAGTTACTATCTTTTTCTAAGCCGATTCTATTGCCTCCTTTGCTACGCGGATTGCTTCTTCTATCTGAGATCTAAGCGCTTCTGCCGCAGCAGCGGCGACTCTCTTCGACGAGGTAGCGGTGGATATAGAGGGTTCTAAAGAGCTAGGTTCGTTCGGCGGTTGGAAGCTTATTCTCGGAAGATAACTATAAGTTACCTCGAACGGCGCTATTAAGGTGGCCTCTAACTGTGTTAAATTGGCGCAGAATTCGGCTATTGGCAACACCTTAACCTATTCTGCTTAATAATAACTACAGAAGATTCGTAGATATTTCTCTATCTCTCGGTTAGCTACTTTAGACTGACTGTCGGTTGAAGGGTGAGCAGCTGTGCTGAGTTTTCCACGAATTCCGAGAGCTTGGTTGATAGCCTTCTATACATTAGCAGTAAATTAAGGACCCCTATCCGTAGTAATAGTGTCCGGCAGGCCGTAGTGCTTCTATACGTGCTAGATCAGCATTCTCGCTGTTTCTTCCGTAGTAGTTCCTTTATCCTTAGCTCGGCAGGGGATAAAGTAGCGCTCCTTACTTAGTCGGTCCACTACATTAAGTATAGCGTTACATCTATCGGAATCCGGCAGTGTTAGGGGGCGCCGTCCAACCCAAGTCGTGGACCTAAGCTAGCCGTCGCCCTAAGGACTGCGACTTAGCAGTGCTAGCACGACCCTACCCTCTATACGAAGTTACTTATACGACCCTACTCCTATACAGAGGAAGAATCCTATAGCCCTATATAGAGGGGAATTGCCGCTCCTCTAAACAGAGGGAAAACTCTGCACTACTATATAGAGGGAAACTCCTAACCCTCTGTACAGAGTGTAAACCTTGCACCCCTATATAGAGGGAAATTGCTGGCTTGGCTTTGTAGGTACAATTTGTACAGCAGCGTACGACGAAGGAACTGCCTATTAGTTCCTTTATATAGATACCTAACCGTAAGTTTCTAAACTAAGACTCTTAAGCCCTTACATTAGGAACTGATCTTACTGTTAGTAACTGTAGTAATATAACGAAGATAGACAGCGACATCCCTATAGAACCTACGGCTATATAGGATTAGATGCACTGCGCGTACGAGGAGCTGCTGGCCTACAAGAGGCAGCTCGAACAGCAAGTAAGCTACTAGGCTGCGATAATTTCCTAACAGGAACAGGAGCTACAACAGCTTAGGGCGTCCGATTGCGATCTAACCCCTACGACGACGACGAACACGACGGCCTACACCCTTGCCCCTAAGAGCAAACTCCCCGACGTTACTACCTACAATAGTAAGGCTCCGGCCGAGTACCCCTCCTAGGCTGCCTAGATACGCTCTAAGCTTCTAGTTAACTTAGGAGTATACCCGACCGAGCTGGACAAGGTAGTGTACCTCTTTAGGAGGTTAAAGGGCAGGGCGGCAGCACGAATTCTGCTGTACTACGAGACAGCTATTGCTAACCTAGCAATAGCAACTACGACGATGCTCTAGGCAGCTCTTAATAGGAGCTATAAGGACCTAGACTGCGAAAGCCGAGCACTCCTATAGGTTAATACGATAAAGCAAGGACGTAAGACTGTATAAGAGTTCCTTGCAGAATACGACCAGACCCTGGCAGAGGAAGGAGGACTCTAATAGAAGGATAGGGTAAAAATTACTACCTTAGAGGTAGGCTTCTCTAAGAATATTATAATAGGACTAGTAGGCGTAATGCGACTAGCTACGTACAAGGAGTTCTGTAATCTCCTTAGGATAGTCCACGACTAACAGTGCAGGCTCGGACAGATAAGCTGCGCCTATAAGATACGACAGCCCTTCTAGCGGCAGCAGGACGCTATAGACTAGCAACTAACGACGACGACGATAGTAGCGGCAGCTGTTACCGTACGGCTAAGAGCCGCTATTAAAAGGGTATAGTAGGTAGATATAGCTACTCTTAACAAGAGACAAGCAGAAGGGAGCTGCTATAGGTGTAGCAAGATAGGCTATACTGTACAGAATTGCGGACTTTTGCTAGCAGAGAGACCTAGGGGACGGCCGACTACTAGAAGGGTAGCAACTGCAGTGTCCTAACAAGAGAACTAAGAGTCCCCCTCGGACGACAACAAGTCGGGAAAAGAGTAGCCTCTAAGCGAAGGCTCTGCTAAAGGCGTATATAAGATAGATTGCTAAATCAAAGCACTACTTAGCTATCTTTTAAGAGTAACTATATAACGACTACGCCGTTTATCGTACGACCTACGCTAAATAGGACCGCTATAGCGCAGACACTAATTAATACAGGATGTTTAGTGTACAGAGTAATTAGCGAAGACTTTATACAGAGACACTACATTAAGACGACCCCTACCGTACCTGTACGCATACTAGGCATTACCGGGCGAGGACCGGACATTACCCATCTAGTAAAAGTGACGATAGAGCTACAAGGACACTACGAGCAGGGCTTATACCTCTATATCGTACAGGACAGTTTAGGGTATAACCTGATATTAGGGAAGGTATAGATAGAGCGCTAGCAGGGCAAGCTAGACGTTAGGCGAGGACGGCTGTACCTAGCAGCGACGAAGCAGAGGCTTTAAGACTAAGGGAGAGTTCTGTAGGGCGGCAGTGCTTAGGCTGAAATCAACACTGTAACCGCAGACATTAAGAAGGCATTAGCGCCTAAGAAGGCGATAGACCTCTATACGAAGCTCCTATCGGAATACGCAGAATACCTAGACCTCTTCGAGCCAAAGTCGGCCTCGAAACTGCTACTATACCGAGGAGAAGGAATTAACTACGACATCTAGCTAGAGCCCTGTCCAGATAGGAGTCTGCCCGAAGTGCTGTATAGCCCGCTATATAGCATATCCTCTAGAGAACTCCTAGTACTGCGCAAGACACTGGACGACCTACTTGCTAGGGGTTTCATTTGTGTAAGTACCTTGTCTGTAGGAGCCCTAGTGCTGTTTGTCTACAAAGAAGGCAAGGCCGGCTTGCGTTCTTGTATAGACTACAGAGGCATTAACGCAATTACCAAAAAGGACCGGTACTCCCTGCTCCTTATTAAGAAGACTCTCGGACAGATCAGCAAGGCAAAGTAGTTTACTAAGCTTAACGCAGTCTTAGCTTTCTACAAAATACGGATTAAGGAAGGCTGTAAATAGATAACTGCCTTCTGTACGAGATATAGTCTTTTCGAGTAGCTTGTTACCCCCTTTAGCCTTGCTAACGCACTAGCAACCTTCTAGAGGTACATTAACAGGTCCCTATAAGGGTTATTAGACGACGTCTATTCGGCGTACCTCGACGATATACTAGTATTTACGGACAGTACCTATACAGACTATATACAGGACGTTAAGAAGGTACTAGATCGACTGTAATAGGCTGGCTTGTACCTCGACATTGACAAATGTAAATTCGGTATATAACGTACGAAATACTTACAGTTCATTATCGAGGCAGGGAAAGGCATTAGCATAGACGGGAGAAAGATTAATGCTATTAAGCAATAGAAGCCGCCTACGAGTATTAAGGGCGTATAGGAATTCCTTAGGTTTGCCAACTTCTACTACTAGTTTATACAGAACTACTTAGAGATCGTACGCCCCCTAGTTAAGCTAACATACAAGGACAAGCAGTTTAAATAGACGGACGAGTGTAATAGGAGCTTTAACAGGCTAAAGGAGCTCTTTACTATAGGACTAACGCTTGCCGCCTTCAATCCGGAACATATAACGATACTAGAAACCGACTCCTTAGAGTATTATATAGAAGGTATCTTGTTATAGATAGGCTCAGATAGACTCCTATACCTATGCGCGTACTTCTCTAAGAAGAACTCCCTAGCTAAGTGCAACTACCTTATCTACGATAAGGAATTACTAGCAGTCGTACAGTGTTACGAGGCGTAGGATAGAGAACTCCGCTTAGTTCCCGAGTTCCTCGCCCTAACTGACTACAAGAACCTTAAGTACTTTACGCAACCCCGGAAGCTTTCTAAGAGATACGTACGATAGGCGATATACCTAAGCTGCTTTAATATAAGACTCCAGTACTGTAAGGGCAAGGACAACAGCAGGGCCGATGCGCTATCTAGACAGGATTAGGACATGCTAACGACGTACGATAACGACTGGCTAAAATTGCAGACATTCTAGATGTTTAAGGAGGAACTAAGTAAGGAGACTATCTGTCTAGCGGCAATACACATATAGGAACCCTAGCTATAGGCGTAGGAAGAGGCAGTAGAAAAGGACGACGTCTACCGAGGGGCCTATATAGCGATCTAAGGGGGACAGCGGAAGCTCCTAGCAGAGCTTTACCTTAAGGTGTCAGCAGCAGAGTGCACAGTAGACAAAGAGAACAACCTAAAGTTCAGGAATCGGATCTAGGTCCTAGCAGACGAGAAGCTCTATATAAGCTTAATACAACGGACGCATAATTCTATAGTAACCGGGTACCTAGGGCGCAAGGAGACGTACAGCATCGTCGCTAGGGACTACTACTAGCTAGGGATAGTAAAGGACATCCGTAGGTTTGTACAGAACTGCGATGTCTGCAGAAGGACGAAGCCCTAGCGTAAACTAAAGCATAGGCTGCTAAAACCCCTACTAATACTAGACCGGCCCTAGCAAGACCTAACAGTAGACTTTATTATAGATCTCCCTAAGAGCGACAGACAGCAGAACATTATAGTAGTTACGGACAAGCTAACGAAGGGGGTAATATTAGAAGGAATAGACTCTATTACGGCTAAAGACACCGGTTAGGCATTTGTACGGACGACGTTCAGTAAGTACGGATTCCCTAGGTTAATTGTATCGGACTAGGGTATACAGTTTACGAGCTAGCTCTAGGCTAGGATATATTAGTTGTTAAACGTAGAACGTCGCCTATTAACCGCATAGCATCTGTAGACGGACGGCGCGACAGAGAGGGTTAATTTGACGTTGGAAGCGTACCTCTAAGTGTACGTCGACTACGACTAGACAAACTGGAACCGCCTCCTCCCTATAGCGGAGCTAGCTATTAACAGCTGTACATCTAACGCTATAGGATTGTCCCCCTTCTTTATAGCCTATAGATACGACTACTCCCTGCTCCTACCGACCCTAAGTAGCGCTACCCTACGCCCTATACGATCCCTAATTTAGCAGGGAGAGGCTATCGTACAGACAATTACGAACGCCTATTAATAGACAAAAGCGAGTCTGGCTATAGCTTAATAGAATACAGAGGAGCAGGCTAACAAGAGACGGCAGGCTGCACTAAGGTACAAGGCAGGAGACGAGGTTTAGCTAAACTAGCGCAACATGCGTACAGACTAGCTAAGCAAGAAACTGGACTAGAAGAACTAGAAGTTTACAGTAGTCCGACTAGTAGGGACCTACGCTATACGACTTAACACTCCCCTAGGGATCTACCTAGTCTTCTATATAGACCTTGTACAGCTAGCAAACACAGACTCCCTACTGCACTAGACGACGGACAACGCGCGCCCCCTAGCGATCCTTACTAAAGGCTAGGAAGAGTACGAGGTAGAAGAAATCCTTAAGAGCTAAAGGAAGTAGAAGGGGGTAGAGTACCTAGTTAAATAGAGAGGGTAGGCAGAAACTACGTAGGAACTGTACGAGGCCCTACAGGACACAACTGCGCTAGACAGGTAGGAGGAGAACTATCTCCCTGCCTAGTTACAGTAACACTGTGCTGTATAGCAAAAAAGGGCACGATCTACCCTAGATACAGGGTAGCTACCAGCAACTTAGGTTGCCGAAGGATTGGGAATTAAGACGTAGGACCCTACCGGGTCCTACCGGCATTACACTATACTACACTGTATAGAAGAGGGCAGGAGGGAGAGAACAGCTAGGGGACAGGTAAGAATAAGAGTAGGAATAGAAAGGGAATAAGAGCAACACTATCTGAGAACTTTTATACACTACCTTAGGGTAGCTTACTGGCCGCTATCTCCTAGGACTAGAGCAGTCGACTCCCTATCTAAGATCTTAATTACCTCCCGGCCGCTAGGAGCCCTACCTAGGCCAGCACTAAGGAGCAGAGGCACCCCCCTACGTACCTCCCCCAGACAGCAGTAGGAGCAGTAGAGGGAGCTATCCTTCTACTTACACAAGGCGCAGACCCTAGCCTAGAAGCTAGGAAGGCAGTATAGGCCGAATAACCCTTAGGAGGAGTTAGTACAGGCGGCACAGAGCTGGCTATAGGTAGCAATAAGCATAGCGTTAACGTACGATAGGGAGGCTGTAGCGACCTGCTAGGGCGTAATCCGGACAGGGTTATACTAGAAGGAGTAGAAGGGCAGCTTAGCAGTGTCCTGCTGCTTATTGGTATAGTACCTAAGACGTTAGCTAGGACTGTATAGAAGAAGGAGACCTGTACAAACCGGAAGCGAAGTTGCTAGTTAAGCTAGGCGTTCTACGGCTAGAGGTAGAAGTAGGGGGGGACGCTAGCTGGACAGTAGGAGGACGGACCGGCAACTACAAGAGAACTGCGACGGGACCGGGCGGACGGGGTACGTAGCATAATAGTGTATTAGTAGTAGATAGCTAGTAGTAGTAGGCAGACGTTAGTAGTAGACAGTAGACAGTAGTAGTAGACAGGCAGACAGGTGGCAGCAGGGAGAATAGAAGAGAAAGAGAGGGAGAGAGAAAGATAGGGAGGAGGCTTAATATATAGGTTAGTAGCTGCCTGCTATATAAGGCAATAGCAACCCGGGCAGCTACTACAACTGTATAAAGAAGGGCAAACAAGGCAACTACGACCTAGTGCCTGGACGAGCGACGGCCCTATAGACGACTAGACAGGGACGGGAAATCGCGACCTGCAAGAGGAACCCTAGGAGCTAAGGCCGGACGACACGCTATCGTACGAAGGAAGCACTATAGGAAGGGAGGGGGGTATTGTTAGGGGGCGCCGTCCAACCCAGGTCCTGGACCTAAGCTAGCCGTCGCCCTAAGGACTGCGACTTAGCGGCGCTAGCACGACTCTACTCTCTATACGAAGTCACCGATACGACCCCACTCCTATACAGAGAAAGAATCCTATAGCCCTATATAGAGAGGAATTGCCGCCCCTCTAAACGGAGGGAAAACTCTGTACTACTGTATAGAGGGAAACTCCTAACCCTCTGTATAGAGTGTAAACCTTGCACCCCTATATAGAGGGAAATTGCTGGCTTAGCTTTGTAGGTACAAATTGTACGGCAGCGCACGACAAAGGAACTGCCTATTAGTTCCTTTATATAGATACCTAACCTTAAGTTTTTAAACTAAGACTCTTAAGCCCTTACAGGCAGGCCGGTTACGAAATCTATCGTAATGTGCTGCTACAGTTTCTTAGGGATCGGAAGTGGCTTTAACAGACTGGCCGGAAGGCCGTAACGTAGCTTCGCAACTCGGCACACGTAACAATTAGCAATAAACCGGTGGATCTGCTCGAAGATTCGCGGAAACTAGTAGACCGTCCTTACAGCTTCTATTGTCTTCTTGGAGCCAGCGTAGCCAACATCTGTAGAACTATAGACCAGCTAGACGAACTCTGTAATTGGTTCTTCCAGAACTATTAGCTTCCCTAAGCCTGTTTTGCCGAGCCTCTGTTGTTGGTTAAGCCGCTCCACTTTCTCGTAGAGCGTCTCTTCCTCGGTCGGCAGTTCTATTGCGCTGATCCCTGCTTCTTTTAACATCTCGGCATCTACTATCCGCTCGGTCAACACCTTCTGGAACATGTTGAGATCTTCTTTCGCGCGGCTGGTCTTCCCTTCCCTTCTCGTTAGCGCATTAGCCTTTCCATTTTAAGCTCTAGGTTGATAGGTAATCTTGAAATTGAATCCGGATAGGTAGGCAGCCTACTAAGCTTGACGCCGCGATAGCTTCTGCATCTTTATAAAGTAGGTAAGTAACTGGTGGTCTGTAAGGACCTGGACTGTGTTCTTTCTAGCTATAAGCTCCGGTTTCCATTCCTCGAAAGCCTAAATAATAGCTAATAGCTCTTTATCGTAAATAGCGTAGTTCCGCTTAGCTTTATTTATAGACTTGCTAAAGAAAGCTACTAGATAGAGGGTCTCGTCGGCGTTATCTTACTAAGAAAGAACCCCTGCTGTTACTGTGTCGGAAGCATCCGTTTTTACGTAGAATGTCTTTTCCGGTCGGAAGTGCGCTAGAACCGGCGCCGAGGCTACTGCTTCTTTTAGCTAGATAAAAGCTTCTATGCACTTCTTATTCTATAGGCTAGCGGCCTCCTTCTTTAGTGCTTCGTTTAGGGGTCTCGCTATCTTGCTAAAGTCTTTAATAAACCGTCGATAGTAGCTGCAGAATCTGAGAAACGCTCTGATTTGCATAGTGTTTCCGGATTTCGGTTGCTTCATTCCGCTACAGCGGCGACCTTTAAGGGGTCTATCCGAATTCCTTGTCTTCTAACGATAAGACCGAGATATTTGACCTCGGTCTAATAGAACTCGCTCTTCTTCGTGTTAGCGTTTAAGCTAACCTCGCGGAGCCTAGTTAACACTTTCTCGATATAGTCTGTGTGTTGCTCTCTCGTCCCTTTAGTGTAAATAAGGATGTCGTCTAAGTAAATAGATACGAACCGCTCTAGAATGTCTATAAAGATATAATTTATAAAACGCTGCTACACCGCTAGTGCGTTAGTTAGGCCGAAGGGCATAACCAACTACTTAAAATTGCCTATACGCGTAGCGAACGTTATAAGATCTTCTGTCCGCCCTTCTTCGTTCCTTAGTTAATAGAAAGCTTAGCGAATATCCAGCTTGCTGAACTACTTGGCCTTCGCTATACGCTGTATAGTCTTATCGATTAGTGGCAGTAGATACACGTCTCTCTTGGTAGCCTTATTAAGGCCTTAGTAATCTACGCACAGTCGGAGACCACCTCCGGGTTTCCGCACGAAAAGAATCGGTAATGCATACTTAGCGGAGCTCGGTATAATAAACTTCTTCGCCAGGTTTTCTTAAACAAACACCTCTACTTGGTCCAGCTCGGCTGGCGACAATCGTCTTAGAGGCTCGGTTCTTAGCAGTGTAGCTCCCTCTTTAAGTCGGATCTTGTTGTCGTATTCCGGTCAGTAGAGCGGCAAGAGGTTGGAGTCAGCTTTTGAAAATACATTAGTATAGCTATAGAGCTCCTTTGACAACACCTCTAACGGATCTACTTCTTCTTCCGCTATTAACTTCCTGTAGTCTTCGATGTCTTTTATCGAGATGGCGTAGATCTTACTGTCTAGCGACCTCGCGAGGGTCGTTAAAGCTTCCGAGCTTATTAATCCGATCGTGTCTAGAGGGTCGGACCGATCTATCGGAACCGCTTCGATAGTTGTAACGTTCGGTTTCGCGGCGACGACGGTGACCGAATCGACGGCGGCGACGCCACTCTGCAGGGTTTTGAATCCGAGTGTGCCTTTACCTACGTTAATAACGGCTTCCTGGTTCTTTATCTATTTCTATCCTATAATAATGTCAAACCTTCCGATATCTATAATTCGGAACGTCGCTTCCGTAGTGCGACTAGCCAGGGTAGTCCTTAGTGGCACGTAATGCGTAACACTCTCTGTGTCTTGTCCGTTGTACGCCAAAATTTGCGTCGGCGATGCTAATTCCACTGGGTAACTATATCCGTTTATTAGCTTCTGAACCAGTCGATAGTAGATCGCCGCTCCGATAAGAGCTCCTATGTCGATAAAAGCTCTTAATTGGAGTGGTCGATGCGAGCCTTCGAGGGGGTGGACCGTAATCGGAAGAATAATAGCAGTGACTGCATTCACTTCTACCGCCGCTAAGAGCAGATCGCTATAGCTGTTAACACTTCCTTCTTCCGGTAACGTAGTTCTTGTCGGTGCCCTATTGTCTATACTGGATAGGGGGCCTATCCGTCTAGCTAGTCTTTTCCTAAGATCCTTAGTAGCACTCTACTATCTACACTGTCAGTGTCGTTTAGAACGGGCTTAATAGCTTAGATAGCCTTTCTTGGCGGCTGCGGCTTTCTGGCACGATATTCCTGCTTCTGTTAATCCGTCGCTTGGTATCTCGTAGCGATATAGCTAGGTTTTCCGCACGCGTAGCAGGTAGGGACGAACGACGAACGCGGCGAATAAGATAGCTGCTAGGGGGCTCTTTAGAAAGGTGCAGGGGGTCGTGTTGTTGGCGCAGTCGACGGTTTCTAGTTCGATTCGCGCGATTTCGCGTAGGCGCTTAGGTTTCTAGCAGTAACTCTCGCTCAGTGCACAAAGCTCTTAAGGTCTTTGTCTTCTACTAAAGCTATAGCTGCGGCTAGCTCAGGGTTCAGCTTCTGCCTTAGCAAGTGTAGCTGCTTATCTTCTGACACTTTAGCTCTAATAGCATATTTCTGGAACAGTGCCTAGAATTCCTTAAACGTTAGCCAGTTCTGATTGATCTTGTCTAGCTGCTCTCGGACTGTCTTCTTTCGGAAGGGGTCTCCGAAGCGTTGATTTAGCGCTTTGATCGCCTCTTTGGCAGTTACCTCTTCTAGGTCCGCTACTAACGAAAAAGCTTTACCTTCTAACCGCGATTCCAGGTAGGCCAATCTATCTCCTACACTGCTTCCGGCGTAATCGCGGTCTATCTTATTCTTCATTTTCTTTTTAAACGCTTCCCAATCTTTAGGGTCTCCGTCCCTAAACGCTAGTAGGTTAGCTAGTAACGTTATCGAGGTGCTGCCTTAACTGTAGGCTGCTGGTAAGGCGGTCTCTGCTTGTTCTTCTCGATGTAGTAGTAGCGACGACCTCGCTGCTTCCGTCTTAGCTAACTCAGCCTTTATCGCCTTTAGTTAAGCTAGTCGATTCGCCGCTTGGTTTTCTAGCACGTCGATAATGGTTTCTGCCGACACCTTCTCGGCTATTACTACTTCTTTTTTATCTCTTAGTTGCCTGTTCTCTTCTATGTTCCTATAAAACTTCTTTTCGACGAAGGTAATAATGTCAAATACCTTCTTAGCTCTATCTTCTGCCAGATACTCTTCTATTTTATCCGGCGTGCGTGCGTACAGTTCGGTATAGCCCTCTATGCCCTTCTTCGCTTTATCTATCTCTTCTTCTGTAAGGCCCTTAGTAGCTGTCCTATCGTCGAGGATACTAGTACGCCTATCCCTTAGTCTGTCAGTCTTTCTCTTTCCGCTGCAGCCTGTAACGCCGCCCTCTACTGTTAAGAAGCTCTCTATAGCTGTCTTACAGTGCTAGTGTTTGGTTTAGTGTGTTGTGCGCGTGCGTTACTCGGGTAGCCGGATAGTTTAACGGGCCTTTTCGCGCAGCGCAGAGTTGGTATAGTAAGTAAGTTCGAGAGATAATAATCCAGGCACGCAGATATAATTCAATACGGCCTTTTTGATAACTATCTCTCGAACTAAAGAAGGAAAGAAATCTATGCAGCGGTAGGTAAGGGCTTTAGGGGTGGTATGCTAAGGCCCGGCTCGGTCCGGAAGGGCCGAGCCGAAATTCCAAGGGTCTACCCTATTACTTAGTCCTACCCCTTTCTGCTGCTGCAACAGTCTCTTCTTCTATAAGACCTTTACTGTTAGGGGACGCCGTCCGGCCAGGTCTCGGACCTGGACCGGCCGTTGTCCTAAGGAGTACGACTTAGCTGCGCTAGCAAGACCTAGCCAGACTGAGCCCTAACCCGGCCTGGCTAAGTTGGCACCCCCTCCCCCTACACCCTATACAGAGGGAAATCTCTATACCCCTGTATAGAGGGAAATCCCTGTACCCTATACAGAGGGAAATTGCTAGCTTGCTTTGTAGGTACAAAATGTACAGCAGCGGACGACGAAGGAACTGCCTATTAGTTCCTTTATATAGATACCTAGCTTTAATTTTCTAAACTAAGATTCTTAAACCTATTATATTAGGAACTGGTCTTACTGTCGGTAACCGCAGTAATACAACGAAGATTGGCGACATCCCTATAGAAACTACGGCTATGCAGGATTATGTGCACTGCATGTATAAGGAGCTGCTAGCACGCAAGACCCAGCTCGAACAGCAAGTAGGCTACTAGGCTGCGATAATTTCCTAACAGCAATAGGAGCTCCGACAGCTTAGGGCGTCCGATTGCGATCCGACCCCTACGACGACGACGACGAACACGACGGCCTATACTACAGTCCTAAAGAGCAAACTCCCTAACGTTACTGCCTACAATAGCAAGACACCGGCCGAGTACCCCTCCTAGGCTGCCTAGATACACTCTAAGCTTCTGGTCGACCTAGGAGCATACCCGACCGAGCTCGATAAGGTAGTGTATCTCTTTAGGAGGTTAAAAGGCAAGGCGGTAGCATGAATTCTGCCGTACTACGAAATAGCTATTAGAACCTAGTAATAGCAACTACGACGATGCTCTAGGCAGCTCTAGACAGGAGCTACAAGGACCTAGACCGCGAAAGCCGAGCCCTTGTATAGGTTAATACTATAAAGCAAGGACGCAAGACTATACGAAAGTTCCTTGCAGAATATAATCAAACCCTAGCAGAGGCAGGGGGACTCTAATAGGAGGACAGGGTAAAAAGTACTCCCTTAGAGGTAGGCCTCTCTAAGGAGATTATAACAGGACTAGTAGGCGTAATACGACTAGCCTTATACGAGGCGTTCTGTAATCTCCTTAGGATAATCAACGACTAGCATCGCAGGCTCGGACAGGCAAGCTGCGTCTACGAGATGCGACAACCCCTCTATTAGCAGCAGGACGCTATAGACTAGGAACTAACGACAACGACGAGAGTAGCGGCAGCCGTTACTATACAACCAAGGGCCGGTGCTAAGAGGGCGCTGTAGGTATACGTAGCTACCCTTAACAAGAGATAAGGGGAAGGGAGCTGCTACCGGTATAGCTAGATAGGGCACATTGTACAGAATTAAGGGCTTTTGCTAGCAGAGAGACCTAGGGGACGGCCGGCTACTGCGAGGGTAGCAACTGCAGCACCCTAACATAAGACCTAAGAGTTCCCTGCAGACGACAACGAGTCGGGAAAAGAGTAGCCTCTAAGCGAAGGCTTAGCTAGAGGCATATACGAGATAGATTGCCAAATCAAAGCACTACTTAGCTATCTTTTAAAAGCAACTATATAATAACTACGCTGTTTATCGTACGACCTACACTAAACGGGACTGCTACTGCGCGGACGCTAATCGATATAGGGTGTTTAGTATACAGAGTAATTAGCAAAGACTTCGTACAGAAACACTATATTAAGACGACCCCTACCGTACCTGTACGTATGCTGGGCATTACTAGAGAAGGACTGGACATTACCTACATAGTGAAAGTAACGATAGAGCTGCAAAGACACTATAAGCAGGACTTATACCTCTACTTAGTACGAGACAATCTAGGGTATAACCTAATATTAGGGAAACTATAGATAGAGCGCTAGCAGGGCAAGCTCGACGCTAGACGAGGACGCCTGTACCTAGCAGCTACGAAGCAGAGGCTCCGAGACTAAGAGAGGGTTCTACCGGGTAGCAATGCCAAAGCCGAGGGCAAGGCTAGCTTAAACGCTAAGGTCAACACTGTAACTATAGACATCGAGAAGGCTTTAGCGCCTAAGAAAGTTGCAGACTCCTATACGAAGCTCCTATCGGAATACGCGGAATACCTAGACCTCTTTGAACCAAAATCGGCCTCGAAACTGCTCCTGCACCGAGGAGAAGGAATCGACTACGACATCTAGCTCGAGCCCCGTCCCAATAGAAGCCTGCCCGAAGTACTATACGGCCTACTATATAGCATGTCCTCTAGGGAGCTCCTAGTACTACGCAAGACACTAGACGACCTACTTGCCAAAGGTTTTATTTACGCAAGTACGTTATCGGCTGGAACCCTAGTGGTGTTTGTTTACAAGGAGGGCTCGGCCGGCTTGCGTTTCTGCGTAGACTATAGAGGTATTAACGCGATTACTAAGAAGGACCGGTACCCCCTACCCCTTATTAAGGAGACCATTAGACAGATTAGCAAAGTAAAGTGGTTTATAAAGCTTAACGTTGTCTTAGCCTTCTATAAGATATAGATTAAGGAAGGATATAAATAGATAACCGCTTTCTGTACGAGGTACGGCCTTTTTAAGTAGCTTGTTACCCCCTTTAGTCTTGCGAACGCGCCGGCAACCTTCTAGAGGTACATTAACAGATCTTTGCAAGGACTTCTAGACGACATCTATTCTGTATACCTCTACGATACCCTAGTATTTACAGACGGTACCCGCGAGGACTATGTACGAGATGTTAAAAAAGTGTTAGACCGTTTGTAGCAGACTAGATTGTACCTCGAGATCGACAAATGTAAATTTGGTATATAGCGTACAAAATACCTAGGGTTTATTATCGAGGTAGGGAAAGGCATTAGCATAGACAGGAAGAAGATTAATGCTATTAAGCAATAGAAGCTCTCTATAAGTGTTAAGGGCATACAAAAATTCCTTAGGTTTGCCAACTTCTACCGCTAGTTTATACAGAACTACTTAGAGATAGTACGCCCTCTAGTTAAGCTAATATACAAAGACCGACAGTTTGCCTAGACAGAGGAACGTAACAAGAGTTTCAACAAGCTAAAGGAGCTCTTTACTACAGGACTAACGCTTGCCGCCTTTAACCTAGAACGTATAACGATACTGGAAACCGACTCCTCGGGATACTGCATAGGAGGTATCCTTTTATAGGTAGGCCCGGACGACCTCCTATACCTATATACGTATTTCTCTAAGAAGAACTCCCTAGCTAAATGCAACTACCCTATCTATAACAAGGAATTGCTAGCGGTCGTACAGTGCTACGAGGCATAGAATAGAGAACTCCGCTCGGTTCCTAAGTTCCTTGCCCTAACCGACTACAAGAATCTTAAGTACTTTACGCAACTCCGGAAACTCTCTAAGAGACACGTACAATAGGCGATGTATCTAAGCTGTTTTAATATAAGACTCTAGTATCGCAAAGGAAAGGATAACAGTAGGGCTAACGCACTATCTAGACGAGACTAAGACATGCTAGCAACGTACGACAATAAACGACTAAAATTACGAGCATTCCAGATGTTTATGGAAGAACTAGACGAGGAGGCTATCCGCCTAGCGGCGACATACATATAGGAACCCCAGTTACAGGCGTAGGAAGAGGCAGTAGAAAAGGACGACGTCTACTAAGGTGCCTGTACGGCGATTTAAGGAGGACAGCGGAAGCTCCTAGCAGACCTCCGCCTTAAGGTATTAGCAGCAGAGTGCACAGTATACGAGGAGAACAACCTAAAGTTTAGGAATCGGATTTGGGTCCTAGCAGACGAGAAGCTCTGTATAAGCTTAATACAATAGGCATACGACTTAATAGCTACCGGACACCTAGGGCGCGAGGAGACGTACAGCATCGTTACTAGGGACTACTACTAGCTAGCGATAGCGAAGGCTATCCGTAAGTTCGTACAGAACTGCGATGTCTGCAGATAAACGAAGCCCTAGCGTAAACTAAAGCACAGCCTGTTAAAACTCCTGCTAGTACCAGACAGACTATAGCAAGATCTAACAGTAGACTTTATTATAGACCTCCCGAAGAGTAACGGACAACAGAACATTATAGTAGTAATAGACAAGCTAATAAGGGGGGTAATACTAGAGGGAATAGACTCTATTAAGGCCGAGGACACTACCTAAGCATTCGTACGGACAACGTTCAACAAGCATAGGCCCCCTAGGTCAATTGTGTCCGACTATAGTACGAAGTTTACGAGCCAACTTTAGGCAATGATATGCTAATTGTTAAACATAGAACGTCGCCTTTCGACCGTATAGCACCTACAGATAGACGGCGCAACGGAGAGAGTTAACTTAATACTAGAAGCATACCTCTGGGCGTACGTTAACTACAACTAGACTAACTAGAACCGCCTTCTCCCTATAGCGGAGCTGGCTATTAATAGTCGTATAACTAACGCTATAGGACTATCCCCCTTCTTTATAGTTTACAGGTACGACTACTCGCCGCTCCTACCGACCCTAAGCGGCGCTATCCTACACTCTATACGTTCCCCTATTTAGCAGGGGGAAGCTATCGTACGGACGATGACGAACGCCTACTAATAGGCAAAAGCGAGCCTAGCTATAGCCTAACAGAGTGCGGAAGAGCAGGCTAATAAGGGACGGCAGGCTGTACTAAGGTACGAGGCAGGGGATAAGGTATAGCTATACTAACGCAACATTCGTACAGACTAGCCAAGCAAGAAACTGAACTGGAAGAACCGGAAGTTTACAGTAGTCCGGCCAGTAGGGACACATGCTGTGCGACTTAACACTCCCCTAGGGATCTATCCAGTTTTCTATATAGACCTCGTACGGCTAGCACATACAGACCCCCTTCTACATTAGACGACGGACGACGTACACCCCCTAGCAATTATTACTAAGGGCCAGGAAGAGTATAAGGTAGAAGAAATCCTTAAGAGCTAGAAGAAACAGAACAGGCTAGAATACCTAGTTAAGTAGACAGGGTAGGCAGAGCCTATATAGGAACTGTACGAGGCCCTCTAGGACACACTAGTACTAGACAGGTAGGAAGAGAAACACCCTGTTAACCGGTTACAGTAATACTATACTTTATAGAGTAGGACAGATAGCAGCTATAAGGGACATTAGGCAGCTATAAAAGACATTAGGCAGCTACAGCTAGGACTGGGCAGCTGTAAGAGACGTTAGAAGAGACGTTAGACAGCTACAGACAAGACTAGGCAGCTACAGAGGACATAGGGCGGCTGCAGAAGACATTAGGCAGCTGCAGACAGGACTAGGCAGCTGTAGAGGACATTAGGAAACTGCAAAAGAAGAGTAGGAATAGAGGGGAACTAGGGACATGCTACTCCTAGGGACAAGAAAAGGAGATAACACTAGGGAACCTGCAAGAGGCATAGCCTAGTTGCAGGGAATAGAAAGATATAAGAAGGGTAGGAATAGAGGAAATAGTTTAGAGAGGGGATAGGACCGTACAAGATAACCGGACTGCCCGAGGCTATACGGACGACCGCTAGGTAAACGCCTACTACCTTACCCTACAGACAACGATAGGCCAGGACATCCACCTAAGTCCTTAATAACCCCAGACAGCGACCGAAGCACCAGAAAACTATAAGATTGTAGATCTTATACCTGTACCCGACGACGGCAGTTTCCGTCTAGGTAATAGAGTTAAGGTAGGGGACGGCAATTCCCTACACTAACTACATTATCTGGAACAAAGCCTTGCTAAGCAAGAGCTAAGATAGCCGGCCTAAAGCCTGTCGCTACTTAACTGTACAAGTTGGATACGGAAAGCGTAGTTAGGGCTATAAGACGAGAGATAATTAGGGCGGGAGGTAGATAAATAGATAGGTAAAGTCTAGACGGCTTACTTATATAGGGCTAGGGCCCTATCGAGGGAGGCTCCCGGATTCCCTACTACCAACCTAGGGTCCAGCCCTGCGACTGTATAAGACGGTTAACTAGGACATTGCCGACACCCTACCTAGGTTAGCTACCTCCTACTAAGGAACATCGTCGATGCAGATAGACTATATAGGGTTTATCTAGACGGCGACCGTCTATTTGCTGTTTGGGAGGCCCTCCAGTTATAGGGATTCCCTAACAGGTACATATGCAACCGCTAACTAGAGGAGAGGCTATGCCTATAGCTAGCAATGCTGGGCTACCTGCCTTTGCCAAGCACATGTTTAGGGAGTGCTTTAAGGTACTAAAGTATACGGAGGGGGAGATAGGATGTTTAACCCCTGCTAACAGGCTTAGAGATATAGCAGCTTCGGGGAGGGGGAGGGGGGTATTGTTAGAGGACGCTGTTCTGCTAGGTCTCGGACCTAGACCGGCCGTCGTCCTAAGAAGTACGACTTAGCTGCGCCAGCAAGACCTAGCTAGACTAAGCCCTCACCCGGCCTAGCTAAGTCGGCACTCCCTCCCCCTACACCCTATATAGAGGGAAATCTCTGCACCCCTATACAGAGGGAAATCTCTGCACTCTGTATAGAGGGAAATTGCTAGCTTGCTTCGTAGGTACAAAATGTACAGCAGCAGACGACGAAGGAACTGCCTATTAGTTCCTTTATGTAGATACCTAGCTCTAAGTTTCTAAACCAAGATTCTTAAACCTATTACATTTACTAACTGTCCTGTTGTCTAGGATGCTAGCGCGCATATCTCTCGCTCTATTAGTCTTTCTCTTTCCGCTGCAGCCGGTAACGCCGCCCTCTACTGTCGAGAAGCCTTCTATAGCCTTCTTATAGTGCTAATGTGTTTAGTTTGTGTTATAGTATGCGCGTGCGTTATTCGGATAACCGGATGTAGTTTAACAGGCCCTTTCGCGCAGCGCGGGGTTAGTGTAGTTAATAAGTTCGAGATATAATAATCCGAGCGCGTAGATATAGTTTAATACGGCTGTTTTAATAACTATATCTCGAACTAAGGAGGGAAAGGAATCTATGTAGCAGTAGGTAAGGGCTTTAGGGGTAGCATACTAAGGCCCGGCTCGGTCCGGAAGGGCCGAGCCGAAATTCTAAGGGTCTATCCTACTATTTAGTCTTACCCACTTCTGCTGCTGTAACACTACCCCCCTCCCTTATTAGCAGTCGCCCTCGACTGCTTACCTATACCTTCTTCCGGCTTATTTCGGCTAATTAGCTCTTTCTAGCCTTGCAGTCTTTCTTCCGTCTTGCCTCTCTTTTTTTTGTCTTCTTTTTCCGTCCGGTTCGCAGTTTCTTCTACGAAAATTCTTCTTAAGGTCGACGTTACCTCGTCTTTTCTTCTATCTTAAAAACATCGTCCTTTTGCTATCTTCTTGTTTTCTTATATCGTCGCTATCTAAAGTCGCTTACTTGGCGTCTATCTAATTAGAGCTATCTAATCTAAGCCAACAGCTATCTAAGCTGCGGCATAACTAGTCTGTACGCCGCTGTAGAGGGTCTATATAGATCCGTTTGCAGCGCGCTATCTCTTCTTCTTTTTCTTCCTTACTAAGGGCCTTAAGCGCTACTGCAAAGCTACTTTGGTTGCGTCTGCTTCGTCTTCGCTATTAGTGTTAGCGAAGACGAAGCCGGTTACTAGGCGTACCGAAGCAGTAGCGCCGTTCTCGACTTTACTGTTATTATCCGACTGCCTAAACCGGCGGACGGTAACAGTGTAATCGAGGACCAAAGCGCACCGCTGCGATGGTTTCTATCGGTTTTCGCGCTAATAGAGCAGACGCGGCCTTTCTTCTTCTTCTATCCCTTCCAGAGCTATTAACTTTAGAGCTACTTAGGTCTCGGCTTCTTCGGGCTCCGGATATAGAACTCTTCTAGCAGCTCTGCCGAATTCCGCAGATTCTCGATTGGATGCTATTCGTAGTCTTCTAGCTGTCCCTTCTACGAGATCTTCGCTTTAATAGACCCTCTTATCTTTTTTACGTCTAATACGTCTTCTACCTCCTACTCTTCTTCTTTACCGTCTATCTTAATTAGTAGGGGTTTAGCGAACCCCTGTTCTAGAAGACTGTCCTTAGGGTCCAGACTTAACAGATCCGAATGGAAAACATAGTGGATTTGGAACGACTTTGGTAGCTTTCGACCTTCTTCGAATTCTATCGGTAACCGCTTTCTATTAGCTCGAGTTACTATCTTCTTCTAAGCCGATTCTATCGCCTCCCTCGCTACCTGCATCGCTTCTTCTATCTAAGATTTAAGCGCTTCTGCCGCGGCGGCGGCTACCCTCTTCGATAAGGTAGAATGTTCCGAAGGGCTGGTTCCACTTAGCAGTTGAAAGCTTATTCTTGGAAGATAGCTATAAGTTATCTCGAACAGCGCTAGCGAGGTAGCCTCGGACAGTACCGCGTTAGTGCAGAACTCGGCTATGGGCAACACCTTAACCTATTCTTCTTAATAATAGCTGCAGAAGATTCGTAGATATTTCTCTATCTTACAGTTAGCTACTTTAGACTAACTGTTAGTCTAAGGGTAAGCGGCTGTGCTAAGCTTTCCGCGAATTCCGAGAACTTGGTTAATAGCCTTCTATACATTAGCTGTAAATTAAGGACCCCTATCCGTAGTAATAGTGTCTAGTAGGCTATAGTGCTTCTATACGTACTAAATCAGCATCCTCGCGGTCTCTTCTGCTGTAGTGCCTTCGTCCTTTGCTTAACAGGGGATAAAGTAGCGTTCCTTACTTAACTAGTCTACTACGGTAAGAGTAGCATTGTATCTATTAGAATCCGGCAGGCCGGTTACGAAATCTGTCGTAATGTGCTGCTACGGTTTCTTAGGGATCGGTAGTAGCTTTAGTAGACCGGCCGGAAGGCTGTAACGCGGCTTCGTTGCTCGATATACGTAACAATTGGCAATAAACCAGTAAGTCCGCTTAAAGATCTGCGGAAACCAGTAGACTGTTCTTACAGCCTCTATCGTCTTCTTTGTGCTAGCGTAGCCAACATCCTTAGAACTATAGACTGGCTAGATAACCTCTGTAATTAGTGCTTCTGGAACTATTAGCTTTCCTAAACCGGTTTTGCCAAGCTTCTATTGCTGGTTACGCTGCTCTACGTTTTCGTAGAGCGTCTCTTCCTTAGTAGCCGGCTCTACTGTATAGATCCCTACTTCTTTTAACACTTCGGCGTCTACTATCTGCTTAGTTAACATCTTCTAGAACATGTTCGGGTCTTCTTTCGCGCAGCTAGTCTTCCCCTCTCTTCTCGTTAGCGCGTTAGCCTTTCCGTTTTAAGCTCTGGGTCGATAAGTAATCTTAAAGTCGAATCTAGATAAGTAGGCGACCTACTGAGCCTAGCAGTGCAAGAGCTTCTGCGTCTTTATAAAGTAGGTTAACGACTAATAGTTTGTAAGGACCTGGACCGTGCTCTTTCCAGCTATAAGCTCTAGCTTCTACTCCTCGAAAGCTTGGATAATAGCTAGCAGTTCCTTATTGTAGAAAGCATAGTTCTGCTTAGCCTCGTTTATAGACTTGCTAAAGAAGGCTACTGGATAGAGTGTCTCGCTGTCGTTATTATATTTAGGAAGGACCCCTACTGTTACTGTATCAGAAGCGTCTGTTTCTAGGTAGATCGTCTTTTCTAGTCGGAAGTGTGCTAGTATTAGCGCCGAGGCTACTGCACCTTTTAGCTAGTTAAAGGCTTCCATGTACTTCTTGTTCTATAAGCCGGCTGCCTCCTTCTTTAATGCCTTATTTAGGGGTCTTGCTATCTTGCTAAAGTCCTTAATAAATCGGCGATAGTAACTGCAGAACCTAAGGAAAGCTCTAGTCTAGGTAGTGTTTCTGGACTTCGGCTGCTTCTATTCCGCTACGGCGGCGACCTTAAAGGGGCCTATCCGGATGCCTTCTCTTCCTACAATAAGACCGAGATATTTGACTTCGGTCCGATAGAACTCGCTCTTCTTTGTATCTGCATTTAACCCGACCTCTTAGAGCCTTAGTTAATACTTGCGCGATGTAGTCTGTATGCTGTTCTCTCGTTCGATTGGTATAGATAAGAATGTCGTCCAGGTAAATAGACACAAACCGCTCTAGCATGTCTATAAAGGTATAGTTTATAAAGCGTTGCTATATAGCCGGCGCGTTAGTAAGGCCGAAAGGCATAACTAGCTACTTAAAGTTGCCTATATGCGTAGCGAATGTCGTAAGATCTTCCGTCTGTCCCTCTTCGTTCCTTAGTCGGTAGAACGCTTAGCGAATGTCCAGCTTGCTGAACTACTTAGCTTTCGCTATCCGTTGTATAGTCTTATCGATTAGCGGCAGCGGGTATACGTCTCTCTTAGTAACCTTATTAAGGCCTCTGTAGTCTACGTACAGTCGGAGACTACCTCTAGGTTTCCGTACGAAAAGGATCGGTAACGCGTATTTAGCGGAGCTCGGCGTAATAAACTTCTTCGCTAAGTTTTCTCGAACAAACACTTCTCCTTAGTCTAGCTTAGCCGGAGATAATCGTCTTAGGGGTTCGGTCCTCGGCAGCGTAGCTCCTTCCTTTAATTAGATCTTGTTGTTATATTCCAGTTAGTAGAGCGGCAGGAGGTTAGAATCGGCTTTCAAGAACACGTTAGCGTAGCTGTAGAGTTCTTTCGGTAACACCTCTAGCGGATCTACTTCTTCTTCTGCTATTATCTTTTAGTAATCTTCGATATCTTTTATCGAGATAGCGTAGATCTTATTCTCTAGCGACTTCGGGAAGGTCGTTAGGGCTTCCGCGCTTATTATTCTAACGGTAGCTAGGGGATCGGAACGGTCGGCCGGAACTACGTTAGCGGCCGTAACGTTTGGTTTTACGGCGACAACGGTGACCAATTCGACAGCGGCGGTGCCGTTCTGCTAGGTTTTGAACCTGAGTACGCCTTTATCTACGTTAATAACGGCTTTCTAGTTCTTTATCTATTTCTGCCCTATAATAATGTTAAACTGTCCGATGTCTATAATTTAGAACGTTGCTTCTGTAGTGCGACCAGCTAGGGTAGTCTTTAACGGCATATAATGCATAACGCTCTCTGTGTCTTGTCCGTTATATGCCGAAATTTGCGTCGGCGACGCTAGCTCTACTGGATAGCTATATCCCTTCGTTGGTTTCTGAACTAGTCGATAGTGGATCGCTGCGCCAATAAGTGCTCCTGTATCGATAAAGGCTTTTAATTAAAAGGGGCAGTGTAAGCTCTTAAGGGGGTAGACGGTAATTAGAAGGATAATAGCGGTCTCCGTATTCACTTCTACCGCTGCTAAGAGCGGATCGTTACAGCTGCTAATGCTTCCTTCCTCTTCTAGTGTCGTAGTTCGTAATAGTGCCCTCTTTTTCGTGCTAGTTAGGGGGCCTATCCTTCTAGCTAGTCTTTTCCTAAAATTCCTAGCGGAACCCTACCGTCTACGCTATTGGTGTCGTTTAGCGCTAGCTCTATACTTAGATAGTCTTCCTTAGCAGCGGCGGCTTCGTAGTATAGTATTCCTGCTTCTGCTAAGTCGTAGCTTAGCATCTAGTAGCGATATAACTAGGCTTTCCGCACGCGTAGCAAGTAGGGACGAACGGCAAACGCGGTAAATAAGATAGCTGCTAGGGGCCTCGTCGGAAAGCGGCAGGGGGTCGCGTTGTCAGCGCCTACGATAACTTCTAGATCGGTTTATATACTGCCGATTTTCTATATATGTTTAAGTTTCTAGCAGTAACTCTCGCCTAGTATACGAAGCGTTTAAGGTCTTCGTCTTCTCTCGAAGCTATAGCTCCGGCCAGTTTAGGGTTCAACTTCTGCCTTAGTAAGTGTAGCTGTTTATCCTTAGACACTTTAGCTCTAATAGCATATTTCCTAAACAGTCTGTAAAATTCCTTAAACGTTAGCCGGTTTTGGCTAATGTTGTCCAGTTGCTTACAGGCTCCCTCTTGCAGAAAGGGTCTCTAAAGCGTTGGTCCAGGGCTTTAATAGCTTCGTTAGCGGTTACATCCTCTAGGTCTGCTACTAGCGAGAACGCTTTACCCTCTAGTCGCACCTCTAGATAGGCTAGTCTGTCTTCTTCGCTGCTTGCTGCATAATCGTAACTTATTTTGTTCCTTATCTTCTTTTTAAATGCTTCCTAGGCCTTAGGGTCTCTATCCCTAAAGGCCGGTAGACTAGGTAGTAACGTTACCAAAGTCCTACCTTAACTATAGACAGCAGGGGAGGCACTTTCTGCTTAATCTCCTCGTAGTAGCAGCAGTGCCGACGACGTCGCTGCCGCGGCGTTAGATAACTAAGTCCTTAGCATTTTCAGTTACGCTAGTCGTATCGCCGCTTAGTTCTCCAACACCTCGATAGTAGTTTCTGCAAATTCCTTCTTAGCTATTACTGCCTCTATTTCCTCTCTTAGCTGCTTGTTTTCTTCTATTTTCTTATAGAACGTCTTCTTAATAAAGGTAATAGTGTCGTACACCTTTCTAGACCTATGTTCTGCTAAGTGTTCCTTGAGTTCTTTAGGCGTACAGGCGTACAGCTCCTTATAGCCGGCTATGCCCTCCTTTGCTTCGTCCGTCTCTTCTTCTGTAAGACCTTTAATAACTGTCCTATCGTCTAGGACGCTAGCGCGCCTATCCCTTGCTCTGTTAGTCTTTCTCTTCCTACTGCAGCTAGTAACACCGCTCTCTCTCGTTAAGAAGCCCTCTATAGCCTTCTTACTATGCTAATTAGTTTGGTTTGTGTTGTAGTGTACGCGTGCGTTATTTAGGTAACCGGATGTAGTTTAACGGACCCTTTCGCGTAGCGCAGGGTTAGTGTAGTTAGTAAGTTCGAGATATAATAATCCGAGCGCGTAGATATAATTCAATACAGCTGTTTTAATAACTATATCTCGAACTAAGGAGGGAAAGGAATCTATATAGCGGTAGATAAGGGCTTTAGAGGTAGTATACTAAGACCTGGCCCGGTCCGGAAGGGCCGAGCCGAAATTCTAAGGGTCTACTCTATTATTTAGTCCTACCCCTTTCTGCCGCTATAACAGTAACTAAGCGTGCTAGCAGCAGTCGTTGTTCCTATTAGTAACCGTTCTACTAGTAACGACGGCGACAGCGCCGGTGTCGTTGTTCCTGTTAGTAACTTTGGTAACAGCGCTAACGTCGTCGTCTCTACTAGCAGTAACAGAACTAACTAGGCTGTACTTAAGGATAACGTTTTCAGTGTTCTAGTTTCCGGAAAGTCCGTTTATAGCTTTCGAAGCTATATAGGTCTTAGCTTTCGCGGATTCCGTCGGTAGAAGTCTTCTAGCAGTTCTATAGAATTCTGTAGGTTGTTACAGCAGCAGAAAGGGGTGGGACCAAGTAATAGGGTGGACCCTTGGAATTTCGGCTCGGCCCTTTAGGACCAAGCCGGGCCTTAGCATACCACTCCTAAAGCCCTTACATACTACTATATAGATTCCGTTCCCTCCTTAGTTCGAGATACTAAGGCGAGCCTTACGATAGCTTAGCAGAATGCAGAAGAACAGGCTCACAAGGAACGACGGGCTGTACTGAAGTATAAGGCAGGTAACGAGGTGTAGTTAAACTAGCGTAACACTCGTACAGACCGGCTAAGCAAGAAACTAGACTAGAAGAACTGGAAGTTTATAGTAATCCGGCCAGTAGGGACATATACAGTACGACTTAACACTCCCCTAGGGATCTATCTAGTTTTCTATATAGACCTCGTACAGCCAGCACATATAGACCCCCTCCTGTATTAGACAACGGACGGCGTACGCCCCCTAGCGATTATCTCTAAGAGCTAGGAGGAGTACGAGGTAGAAGAAATCCTTAAGAGCCGAAAGAAGCAGAAGAAGATAGAATACCTAGTTAAATAGACAGGGTAGGCAGAGCCTATATAGGAACCGTATAAGGCTCTGCAAGATACTATAGCACTAGATCGGTAGGAGGAGAAGTATCCTCCTAGACTAAAATTGCAGTAAAACGGCGCCGTCCGAGATAGTCCGGACGGCCGCCTAGTAACTGACCCGCTATCTTACTACTGCTAGCTATAGCGCGGCCGCACTACTACTGTCCGGGTTCTTAATAACCTCGACGTTACCCTAACCCGCCTTATCGCCCGACCCGTCGCCTAGCTCGCCGTCTGATCTATCGCCTACCTCGTCGCCCGACTCGCTGTCTGCCTCGTCGTCTGACTCGTCGCCCAACTCGTCCTCCAACTTTAGTCTAACGGGTAAGGGCGATCGGGTGTCCTCTATACAGCGTATAGAGCAATATTGTAAGGCGTCTTTCCACTTATAAGAGGCACATACCCTATGCTACTAGCTAGGATAGCAGTACAGCGCGAATGACCCTTAGGGAGAATTAGAACAGCTGTCGAAAGGCCGGCTGCGACTGGCAATTAGGATAGTGTTAACGTACAACGGACGCCTAGTAGCGAGCTGTACAGGGATAACCCGGTCTAGGCAAGTCTAGAAGGAATAGTGTAGGTACTAAGCAGCAGCTTGCTGCTCCTCGGTAAAGCACCTATAGCGGGTTAGCTAGACGGCGGAGTATTAGACGAGGCTGCCTAAACCGTGCACAGAGCTCTTAGTCGGCCTCCTTATCCTAGTTAATAAGCTAGAAACAGTCTAGCATACTAGCTGGACAGGGAACAGGGGCATAGTTAGCAGCTTATATAGCGCTATTGCCGGACGGCATAAGCTAGCTAGAAGACATAGCAGACGATAGAATAGGTGGGTAGATAGACAGGGGAATAGGAACAGGTAGTAAGGGGTAGGTAGATAGCTAGCCGGATAGTAAGGGTAACGGATAGAAAGATAGAGGGGACTACAATTACTAAACGGCTAGATTACATATTAGGAAGGTGCTGTCTAAAGTAGGACGGACAGTAGCCCCTTACTATAGGTGCCCGGTTACCTTACCGCTACCTTACTACTGCCAACCCTAACGTAGCGGGCTTATTATCCGAGATCTCGACGACCTCTAGGCCCGTCTCGTTATCGTCCGAAACCTCGACGACCTCCTAGGCTAGCTTGTCGTCCGACGCTAGGTCGATGACTAGAGGCGACCTAATAACCCTGCGACCCTCCCTTAGACGTCGTATAGAACAGCAGAGCGAACTATCCTTCTACTTACAGGACGCATATACCCTAGCCTAAAAGCTGCGAATACAGTATAGAGCAAACGAGCCCTAGGGAGAATTCATGCAGGCGCAGCAGGACTGGCCCTAGCTAGCAATTAGCACTGCGTTAACGTACGACAGTCGAGCAGTATAGAGGCGTTAGGGCATAACCCGGGCCGGATTACACTAAAAGGAGTAGTATAGAAGCTTAGCAGCGGCCTGCTACTGTAGGGTAAAACACCTAGGTAACATATAAGTAGGGAAACAACAGCGGACAGGGCTGTACGGACCGATAGCGGAGGTCCTAATCGAGTTCGGCATTCTATACGAGCAGCTAGAAGCACTACGGGATACTAGCTGGACGCAGGACGGCGACAGGCCCAGCAGGCTGCGCAGCGCCAACACTAGACCGGACGACTTAATTGCGAGGCATAGTAGTTAATAGTTAGACAGATAGGTAAGTAAGTAATAGACGGCTAAGTAATAGATAGATAGGCAGACGATTGTTGGAAAAACAGTTGGAAATGTCGGACAAGGAACGAACAGACATAGCGCTTAGCCTACCGTCTAGTAAGCAACGGCTAGTAACGCTATCGTAACCGGACGGCTCAATTGCATACGAGGTAAGAACGACTAATTGCTAACGAGGAAGGAACAGCGGACGAGGGGAGGCGCTTAACAGAATCCGCCGGAACGCTAATTTAAAAACGCTGTCCGATGCTACGACGTACAGAGGGACCGCTATAAGGGAGGAGGGGGGTATTGTTAGGGGACGCCGTCCTGCTAGGCCCGAACCTCAGCCGACTGGCCATCGTCCTAAAGATTGCGACTTAGCAGCGCCAACATAACTCAGCCCGTACAGGATACGACCCAGCCTGGCCTGTACGAGATACGACCTATCCCGGCCTAAGGCATAACCTGAACTAGGCCGGGGTAGCACCCCTTTCTTATTACCCTGTAGTATAGATGCTGGCTAGCTTTGTAGATACAAATTGTATAGTAACGGACGGAGTACGGAACTGCTTATTAGTTCCTTTATGTACATACCCAGCTTCAAGTTTCTAAACTAAGATTCTTGGACCCCTAATATATACGACGACGAATAACTAAAATTATAGACACTCCAAATGTTTAGAGAGAACCTAGGGGAAAATACCGTCCTCCTAGCAGCTATACACACTATAGACCCCTAGCATTAAGCTTAGGAAGATACAGTAGAAAAGGACGACGTTTACTAAAAGCCTATATAGCGATTAGGAAGGACAGCGGAAACTCCCTATAGAGCTTAACCTTAAGGTCTTAGCAGCAGAGTATACAGTAGACCAAGAGAACAACCTAAGGTTTAGGAGTCGGACTTAGGTACCTGTAGACGACAAGCTACGTACGAGATTAATTTAACAAACGTACGACTTGGTAGCAACTGGACACCTAGGACGCAAAGAGACGTACAGTATTATCGCTAGGGATTACTACTAGCTAGCAATATTAAAGGACATCCGCAGGTTCGTACAGAGCTGCGACGTCTACAGACGGACGAAGTCCTAGAGAGAGCTAAAGTATAGTCTGTTAAAACCCCTACCTATACCAGACCGGCTATAGCAAGACCTAATAGTAGACTTTATTACAGATCTACTAGAGAGCGACGAACGACAGAACATTATAGCAGTAACAGACAAGCTAACAGGGGGGGTGATACTAGAGGTAATAAGCTCTATTATGGCCGAGGACACTGCTTAGGCCTTTGTACAGACAACATTTACCAAGTATAGGTTCCCTAGGTCAATTGTATCCGACTATAGTACACAGTCTACGAGCTAACTCTAGGTGAGGTTCTGCTAATTGCTAAACGTAGAACGTTGCCTATTAACTGTATAGTATCAACAGACGGACAGCGCGACAGAGAGGGTTAACTTAATACTAGAAGCGTACCTCTAGGCGGACGTTAACTACGACTAGTCTAATTAGAACTGCCTCCTTCCTATAGCAGAACTAGCTATTAACAGCTGTATAGCTAACGCTACAGGACTATTCCCCTTCTTTATAGCTTATAGTTACGACTACTCCCTGCTCCCTGCGACCCCAACTAGCGCTACCCTATGCCCTGTATGTTCCCCAATTTAGTAGGAGGAAGCTATTGTACAGACGATTACAAACGGCTACTAATAGGCAAAAGCGAGCCTTGCGATAGCCTAACAGAATGCAGAAGAGCAGGCTAACAAGGGACGACAGGCTACACCGAGGTATAAGGCAGGTAATAAGGTATAGTTAAACTAGCGTAACATCCGTATAGACCGGCCGAGTAAGAAACTAGACTAGAAGAACTGGAAGTTTATAGTAATCCAGCTGGTAGAGACATATACAGTATGACTTAACACTCTACTAGGGATCTATCTAGTCTTCTATATAGACCTCGTCCGGCTGGCATATACAGATCCCCTGCCTAATTAGACGACAGACGACGCACGCCCTCTAGCAATTATTACTAAGGACTAGGAAGAGTACGAGGTAGAAAGAATCCTTAACACCTAAATAAGGCAGAAGCAGATAGAATACCTAGTTAAGTAGACAGGATAGGCAGAGCCTACATAGGAACTGTACAAGGCTCTGCCAGACACAGTAGCACTAGACTAGTAGGAGGAGAAACATCTATCCGGACTAACATTGTAGTAGGACTATGCTGTCCGAGACAGCACAGACGACCGCTTAGTAACTAACCCGCTACCTTACTACCGCTAGCTACAGCGCAGCTGCACTACTATCGTCCGATTTCTTAATAACCTCTACCCCTGCTTAAGTATCCTTAACCGAGGCCTCGACAGCATCCTATCCCGCCTTGTCGTCTGATCTATCGTCCGATCCGTCGTCCGATCTGTCGTCTAATCCGTCGTCCGACTCGTCGTCTAACTCCAGCCCAACGGGCAAGGGCGACTAAGTGTCCCCTAGGCGGCGTACAGAGCAGTAATGTAAGGCGTCTTTCTATTTGCAAAAGGCACACACCCCGTGCTACTAACTAGGATAATAGTATAGCGCACCCCCTAGGTAAATAGGAACAGCTGTTGTAAGGCCAGCTACGACTAGCAATTAAAATCGCGTTAACGTACGACAGACGTCTAGTGTAGAGTCGTACAGGGCTAACCTAGTCCAGTTTAGCCTAGAAAGAATAGTACAGGCGCCGAGCAGCAGCTTGCTGCTCCTTAGTAAAGCACCTATAGCAGGTTAGCTAGACGGCGGCGTATCGGATAAGGCTGCACAAACTGTATACAGAGCTCTTAGTTAGTCTCCTTATCCTAGTCGATAAGCTAAAAACGGTCCGGCAGACCTGCTGGACAGGGAACAGGGGTGGGATAGGCGACCTGCGTAGCGCTGCTGCCAGACTGGACGAGCTAGTTAGAAGACATAACGGAGGACGTTTAGTAACAGGTAGTAGATAGATAATAGATAGACGGACGGATAGAGGGATAGATAGATAGGTAGATAGATAGATAAGTAATAGGCACATAGGCGATAGATAGACAGATAGAGGATAGAGGAACAGTTGTAACTGCCGGACGGGACAAACACTAAGCCGTCCTGTAAGCAATGGCTAGTAGGGCTATTGTTACTAGACGGCTTAATTGCACTCGAGGTAAGAACACACAATTGCTAACAACAACGAAGGGCCGGACAAGCGACATTACATAGCGCATAGCTCACTGTCCTGTAAGCAACGGCTAGCAAGACTGTTGTTACTAAACGGCTTAATTGGACGCGAGGTAAGAACGTCTAGCAACGGGTAACACAACCGACTAGACGACATTAGGACTACACTTGCGATACGAAAACGAAATTCGATAGCGAAACCCGACCCTACAGTGTACAGAGACACTGCTACGAGGGAGGAGGGAGGTATTGTTAGGGGACGCCGTCCTGTTAGGCCCTAAGCCTAAGCCGACCGGCCGTCATCCTAAAGATTACGACTTAGCGGCGCTAGCATAACTCGGCCTATACGAGATACGACCTAGCCTGGCCTGTACGAGATACGACCTATCCTGGCCTATACGAGATACGACCTATCCTAGCCTAAGGTATAACTTAGGCTAGGCCGGGATAGCACCCCTTTCTGTTTATCTCTATACTATAGATGCTAGCTGGCTTCGTAAATACAAATAGTACAGTAGCGGACGGAGTACGGAACTGCTTATTAGCTCCTTCCTGTACATACATAGCCTTAAGTTTTTAAACCAAGATACTTAAACCCCTAACAGGAACTTGGCAGAACTGGGTTAGGGAAACTAATAGTTCTAGAAGAGCTAGTTACAGAGGTTATTTAGCTAGTCTATAGTTCCAAGGATGTCGGCTACCTAGGTACGAGAAAGACGAAAGATGCTATTAGCACCGTCTCCTAGTTTCTGCAAATCTACGAGCGAATCCACTGGTTTGTTGCTAACTGCTACGTATACCAAGCAGCGAAGCTACGCTACGGCCTTCCAGCCAGACTACTAAAGCTGCTACCGATACCCGAGAAACCGTAGCACTACATTACGATAGATTTCGTAACCGGCCTACTGGACTCCGATAGATGTAACGCTACGCTTAACGTAGTAGATCGGCTAAGCAAAGAACGCTATTTTATATCCTGCTAAGCAAAGGACGAAGGCACTACTATAGAAGAAACTGCAAGGATACTAATTCGGCACGTATAGAAGCATTATAGCCTGCCGGACACTATTACGACGGATAGGGGTCCTTCGTTTACTACTAACGTATAGAAGGCTATTAACAAAGTTCTCGGAATTCGTAGAAAGCTTAGCACAGCCGCTTACTCTTAGACGGACAGCTAATCGGAGGTAGCTAACCGCGAAATAGAAAAATATCTACAGATCTTCTACAGCTATTATTAAGAAGACTGGATTAAGATGCTGCTAATAGCCGAATTCTGCGCTAACTCGGCTCTGTCTAAAGCTACCTTACTAGCGCTATTTAAGATAACTTATAGCTACCTTCTCAGGATAAGTTTCTAACTGCCGGATAGAATCGGCCCTTTGGAACCTTCTGCTACAGCCACTACCTTATTAAAAAGGGTCGCTGCCGCTATAGCGGAAGCACTTAGAACACAGATAGAAGAAGCGGTCTAAGTAGCAAAAGTGGCAATAGAATCAGCTTAGACGAAGATAGTAACTCGAGCTAATAGAAAGCAGTTACTAAGAGAATTTAAGGAAGGCCAAAAGGTATAGCTTAACACACGGAACCTGAGGCTCAAAGGCAACGCTAAGCTTAACCCTAGACATATAGGTGTTTACTATAGTAGAAAAGAGGTTACTAGTAACTTATCGGCTCTAGCTACTAAGATCGTTCTGGATCTACGACGTCTTCTATTCAGATCTGCTCAGTTTGGACCTTAAATATAGTCTGCTAGGGTAGGGGTTTACTAAACCTCTACTAATTAAGATAGATAATAAAGAAGATAAGTAGGAGGTAGAAGATATAATAGACGTAAAGAAGGAAAGGGGGTCTATCAAAGCGAGAATCTTATAGAAGGGGTAGCTAGAAGACTACAAATAGTACCTAATTAAAAATCTCCGGAATTTGGCAGAACTGCTAGAAGAGTTCTATATCCGGAATCCGAGAAGACTGAAACCCAGATAGCTCTAGAAATAATAAAGAAGAGATAGCTCTAGAAGCGGTAAAGAAAGACTGCAGAAGGATAGACCTAGGCTGCGTCTATTCTATTAGTAAAGAAACGCTATTAACGACTGTAGCACTACTAAAGAAACGACTGCACCTGCACGCTTAGTAACAGTCGCCGATAACGTCCTGCCAAGCTATTAGACTTTACAGAACGAGGTCAGCGACGCCCTTTTTCTTAGTGTCGCTTTAGCCCTAGTAAGAAGAAATCGGAAGGTCGTGTCGATACCTATATTAAGCTAGATAGCACAGATCAGATAGACACCAAGTGCAGCGCTTTAGATAAAGACGTTAGCTATATAACGACGTCGCAGTAAGAAGGAAGCAGACGAGAAAAAGGATAATGTTTTCAAGATAGAAGAAAAGAAGAAGTAACGTCGATTTTAAGAAGAATTTTCGTAGAAAGAACTGCGAACCAGAAGAAAAAGAAGAAGAAAAAGAAGACGAAGAAAAAGAGACAGAAATGGAAGAAAGACAGACAGAAGAACGAGAAGGTCTAATTAGACAGATTAAGATAGAATAGACGATAGAAAGATAAGTAAGCAGTCGAGGGCGACTGCTAATAAGGGAGGGAGGTAGTGTTGCAGCGACAGAAAGTAGTAGGATTAAGTAATAGGGTGGACCCTTAGAATTTCGGCTCCGTCCTTCTAGACCGAGCCGGGTCTTGGCACAACACCCCTACAAAGGCTTACACCTGCGCATACGTAGATTCCTTTCCCTCTTTAGCTCGAGATATAGTTATTAAAACAGCTGTATTGAATTATATCTACGTACTTGGATTACTAGCATACTTATGCCGCTGCTAATAGCAGGGCGTCTAGGGAGGCTATAAAAGCTATAGACAGTACTACCGCTGCTGGCGCCTCTAGGGGCGTTGCAGTGCTGGCTTAGGTAGCTAGGCTATTAGCAATTATAGTACCTCGTAAGCTAGTCTAGAAAAAGACACTTCTAGAGCCTGCTTAGCGGCTCGCTTAAGGCCCGCTTACAGTCTATAGATTTGAACTAGCTGCTAACAGGACGGGCTACTAGGGCGCCTTAGGCCTAGCCTTCGATTTGTCTAGGTAGAGCTGTGCCACTCTACCTGTAGTAGCTTATCCCTAGCAGGCTACCCTTCTAGAGGCGTCTAGCGCGTATCTTACTTGCGAGGTTAGGGTACTCGATCTAGGTTGCTAGAGCAATAAGCTTAGTTCTAGTAGCTAGGAACGTATAGCACTTCTCGATAGTAGTCTATATACTTAGCTTTAGCTTTATAGTAAGGGCCTTAGACGCTACTCCTTAGGTAGTTCCTAGAGTTAGTCTTCTAGGAAGTCTAGGTAATCGACGAAGTTCTCTACCGACTAGTAAGGTCGCTATTTCGCCTCTATCTAGGCCCTGACGAGGTCTGTCCGATCCTAGTTTTGATCTCTGTAAGAGTCGAGCAGAAAGTCCTCGAATTTCTCCTATATTGTAATAGGAGGTTCGTTAGATCCCTTGCACTTGTACTAGCAGTCCTTTAGGAGTCTGCCTAGGCAGCTCGATGTAAAGGTAATCCGCCGCTTGTTGGTGTTCTAGCAAGTATTGCTGCTCTTAAAGAAAGCTTCTACCTTAAGGAGTTAGTGCTTCGCCTACTGTTAGTTTCCCTCTTCAAAGATTAGAGGTTTAGTAACAAGGTTACTTAGGAGTCTTTCTTTATCCCTATCGTCCTTTATAGGACCCTCGCCCCTTTGTTGTATGTGGCTAGCATACTCTGACACTGCCTCTTTATTGTCGACGAAAGGGCTTAAGAATGCGACTACTATATCTACTAACAACTATGCTACTACTGCTGCTATTACGCACTCTGTTAGCAATACGTCCTGTTATACTACTACTCCTACTAGTCCCCCTCTGTCTGTAGTTAAGCTTTAAGCTTAGTCTGCTAAGCTTAACTAGCATCTCGCTGCGCGTTCGTATATATATAAGTACTTAGCTAGCCCCTGTCGTAAACAGGGCACTTAGGCAGACCAGTTGCGAGAGCGTAACCGCATTGTGGGTACTATGCACTTCTACAACGCGCGCGTCGCTGCTGTAGGCCGCTACGCCCTAAGTCGGATTGCTGCTGCTGCTGCTGCCAGTATTGGCGCCCTAGGCCCGCCTGCTCTCCTATAAGGGCTCAAGAATCTTGGTTTAGAAACTTAAGGCTAGGTATCTATATAAAGGAACTAATAGGCAGTTCCTTCGTCGTCTGCTACTGTACAATTTGTATCTACGAAGCTAAGCTAGCAATTTCCCTCTATGCAGGGGTGCAAGGTTTATACTCTGTACAGTAGGGCGGGAGTTTCCCTCTGTACAGTAGTGCAGAGTTTTCCCTCTGTTTAGAGGGGCGACAATTTCCCTCTGTATAGGGTTATAGGGTTCTCCCTCTATACAGGAGTAGGGTCGTATTAGTAACTCCGTATAGAGGGTAGGGTCGTACTAGCGCTGCTAAGTCGCAGTCCTTAGGGCGACAGCTGGCTTAGGTCCAGGACCTAGGCTGGACGGCGCCCCCTAACAATACCCCCCTCCCTTCTCGTAGTGCTTCTTTCGTACGACAGCGTGTCGTACACCCTTAGCTCCTAGTGTTCCTCTAGCAGGTCGCGATTTCCCGTCTCCGTCTAGTTGTCTATAGGGCCGTTACTCGTCCCGCTACTAGGCCGTAGTTGCCTTCTTTGCCCTCTTTTATACAGTTATAGCAGCTACTCCGGTTGCTATTGCCTCGCGTAGTAGGCAGCTACCCCCTAAATATTAAGCCTCCCTCTGTCTCTTTCCCTTCCCTCCTTCTCTTCTATTCCCCTGCCTGCTACTACTACTGTCTACTGTCTACCGTCCAACGTCTACTACTAGCGTCTACCGTCTACTACTACTAGCTACTACCACTATGCTACGTACTCTGTCCGCCTGTTCCTGCTGTAGCTCGCTTGTAGTTGCCGGCTCTTCCTCCCTTGTAGTTGCTAGCCCTTCCTCCTACTGTCCAGCTAGTGTCCCCCCCTACTTCTACCTCTAGCTATAAAATGCCTAACTTAACTAGCAACTCTGCTTCCGGTTCGTACAGGTCTCCGTCTTCTGTACAGTCTAAGCTAACGTCCTAGATACTATACTAATAAGCAGCAGGATGCTACTAAGCTGCCCTTCTACGCCTTCTAGTGTAACCCTGTCCAGGTTATACCTTAGCAGGTCGCTATAGCCTACTCCTCGTACGTAAACGCTATACTTATAGCTACCTGTAGCTAGCTTTATGCTGCCTGTACTAACTCCCCCTAGGGCTTATTCGGCCTATACCCCCTCCCTGGCTTCTAGGCTAGGGTCTGCGCCTCGTAAAAGTAGAAGGATAGCTCCCTCTACTGCCCCTACTACCGTCCGGAGAAGGCATGTAGGGGTAGGGGGGTGCCTCTGCTCCCTAGTGCTAGCCCGGGTAGAGGTCCTGCTAGCCGGGAGGTAATTAAGATTTTAGATAGGGAGTTAGCGGCCTCGTTGTCGGCTGCCCTAGTCCTAGGGGGTAGTAGCCAGTAAGCTACCCCTAAGGTAGCGTGTAGAATTTTCGGACAGTTCTGCTCTTATCCCCTTCTTATTTTTACTCTTATTCTTACCTATCCCCTGGCTGTTCCCTTTCTCCTACCCCCTTCTATATAGTGTAGTATTAGTGGGACCTAGCAGGGTCCTACGTCTTAATTCTCGATCCTTTAACAACCTAAGTTGCTAGCAGCTGCCCTGTACCTAGGGTAGATCGTGCCCCTTTTCGCTGTATAGCGCAGTATTACTGCGAACAGGCAGGGGGATAGTTCTCCTCCTACCTGTCTAGCGCAGTTGTGTCCTATAGGGCCTTATATAGTTCCTACGTAGGCTCTACCTACCCTCTCTATTTAACTAGGTATTCTACCTTCTTCTGCTTCCTTTAGCTCTTAAGGATTTCCTCTACCTTATACTCTTCCTAGCCTTTAGTAATAATCGCTAGAGGGCGCGCATCGTCTGTTGTCTGGTGCAGTAGGGGGTCTATATATGCTAGCTATACGAGGTCTACGTAGAAGACTAGGTAGATCCCTAGGGGAGTGTTAAGTCGTATAGCGTATGCCCTTACTAGTCGGACTACTGTAAACTTCTAGTTCTTCCAGTCTAGTTTCTTGCTCGGCCGGTCTATACGGATGTTGCGCTAGTTTAGCTAAACCTCGTCTCCTGCCTCGTACCTTAGTGCAGCCTGCCGTCCCTTATTGGCCTGCTCTTCCGTATTCTGTTAAGCTATAGCTAGACTCGCTTTCGCCTATTAATAGGTATTTGTAATCGTCTGTACGATAGCCTCTCCCTGCTGAATTAGGGATCGTACAGGGCGTAGGGTAGCGCTACTTAGGGTCGGTAGGAGTGGAGAGTAGTCGTATCTGTAGGCTATAAAGAAGGGGGACAATCCGGTAGCGTTAGCCGTACAGCTAGTAATAGCTAGCTCCGCTATAGGGAGGAGGCGGTTCCAGTTTGTCTAGTCGTAGTTAACGTACGCTTAGAGGTACGCTTCCAACGTCGAATTAACTCTCTCCGTCGCGCTGTCTGTCTACAGGTGCTATACGGTTAGTAGGCAACGTTCTACGTTTAACAATTGACATACCCTTGCCTAGAGCTAACTCGTAAACTGTGTACCCTAGTCTAATACAATTGACCTAGGGAACCTGTACTTGCTAAACGTCGTCTGTATAAATGCCTAAGCAGTGTCTTTAGCCGCAATAGAGTCTATTCCTTCTAATATTACCCTCCTCGTTAGCTTGTCTATAGCTACTATAATGTTCTGCCGTCCGTCGCTCTTAGGGAGGTCTGTAATAAAGTCTACTATTAGGTCTTGCTAGAGCCGGTCTAGTATTAGTAGGGGTTTTAGCAGCCTGTACTTTAGTTTACACTAGTGCTTTGTCCTTCCGTATATATCGCAGTTCTGTATAAACCTACAGATGTCCTTTGCTATCGCCAGCTAGTAGTAGTCCCTAGCGACAATACTGTACGCCTCCTCGCGCCCTAGGTGCCTAGTTGCTATAGAGGTATACGCCCGTTGTATTAAGCTCTTATAGAGCTTCTCGTCTGCTAGGACCTAAATCCGATTCCTAAACTTTAGGTTGTTCTCCTCGTCTACTGTGCACTCTGCTGCTGACATCTTAAGGTAAAGCTCTGCTATGAGCTTCCGCTGTCCTCCTTAGATCGCTGTATAGGCCCCTTAGTAAACGTCGTCCTTTTCTACTACCTCTTCCTATGCCTGCAGTTAGGGTTCCTATATGTATGTCGCCGCTAGGCGGATAGTCTCCTCGCCTAGTTTCTCCTTAAATATCTAGAGCGTCCGTAATTTTAGCTAGTCGTTATCGTACGTCGTTAGCATGTCCTAATCCTGTCTAGATAGCGTATTGGCCCTGCTGTTGTCCTTGCCCTTACGATACTAGAGTCTTATGTTAAAGCGGCTTAGGTATATCGCCTGTTGTACGTGCCTCTTAGACAGCTTCCGGGGTTGCGTAAAGTACTCTAGGTTCTTATAGTTAGTTAGGGCGAGGAACTCGGGAACCGAGCAGAGTTCTCTATCCTACACCTCGTAACACTATACGACTGCTAGCAATTCCTTGTCGTAGACAGGGTGGTTGCATTTAGCTAGGAAGTTCTTCTTAGAGAAGTACGCGTATAGGTATAGAAGACCGTCTAAGCCTACCTATAACAGGATACCCTCTATAAAGTATCCTAAGGAGTCGGTTTCCAGTATTGTCGTACGTTCTAGGTCGAAGGCAGCAAGCGTTAGTCCTATAGTAAAGAGCTCCTTTAGCCTGTTAAAGCTCCTATTACACTCGTGTATCTACTTAGACTGCTTGTCCTTATAGGTTAGCTCGACTAGGGGACTTACGATCTCTAAGTAGTTCTGTATAAACTAGCGGTAGAACTTGGCAAACCTAAGGAATTCCTATACGCCCTTAACGCTCGTAGGCGGCTTCTATTGCTAAATAGCATTAATCTTCTTCCTATCTATGCTAATGCCTTTCCCTGCCTCGATAATAAACTCTAGGTATTTCGTACACTGTACACTAAATTCGTATTTGTCGATGTCGAGGTATAATCCAGCCTGCTATAGTCGATCTAATACCTTCTTAACGTCCTGCACGTAGTCTGCATAGGTACTGTCTGTAAAAGCCAGTATGTCGTCGAGGTACGCCGAACAGATATCGTCTAGTAACCCTTATAGGGACCTGTTAATGTACCTCTAGAAGGTTGCTAGTACGTTGGCAAGGCTAAAGGGGGTAACAAGCTATTCGAAAAGACTATATCTCGTACAGAAAGCAGTTATCTATTTATAGCCCTCTTTGACCTGTATCTTGTAGAAGGCTGAGACTATGTTAAGCTTAGTAAACTACTTTGCCTTGCTAATCCGTCCGAGGGTCTCCTTAATAAGGGGTAGGGGGTACCTGTCCTTCTTAGTAATCGCGTTAATGCCTCTATAGTCTACGCAAAAACGTAAGCCGGCCTTGCCTTCTTTGTAGACAAACAGCACTAGGGCTCCTGCGGATAGGGTACTTACGCAAATAAAACCTTTAGCAAGTAGGTTGTCTAGTGTCTTGCGTAGCACTAGGAGTTCTCTAGAGGATATGCCGTACAGTAGGCCGTACAGCACTTCGGGCAGACTCCTATCTAGACAGGGCTCTAGCTAGATATCGTAGTTAATTCCTTCTCCTTAGTATAGGGACAGTTTCGAGGCTGACTTTGGCTCGAAGAGGTCTAGGTATTCTGCGTATTCCGCTAGGAGCTTTAGATAGGGGTCCGTCGCCTTCTTAGGCGCTAATACCTTCTTAATGTCTGTAGTCGCAGTGTTAATTTTGGCCTTGGCATTGCCGCCCTACGAAACCCTCCCTTAGTCTTAGAGCCTCTGCTTCGTTACTGCTAGGTACAGCTGTCCTCGTCCAACATCCAGCTTGCCCTGCTAGCGCTCTATCTATAGCTTCCCTAATATTAGGTTATACCCTAACTTGTCCTTTACAATATAGAGGTATAAGTCCTGCTCGTAGTGTCCCTATAGCTCTATCGTCACTTTTACTATATAGATAATGTCCGGTCCTCGCCCGGTAATGCCTAGTATATATACAGGTACTAGAAGGGTCGTCTTAATATAGTGTCTCTGTACGAAGTCTTTGCTAATTACTCTGTACACTAAACATCCCGTGTCGATTAATGCCCGCGCTGTAGCGGTCCCGTTTAGCGTAGGTCGTACGATAAACGGCGTAGTCGTTATGTAATGTTAGGGGGCGCCGTCCAGCCCAGGTCCTGGACCTAAGCCAGCCGTCGCCCTAAGGACTGCGACTTAGCAGCGCTAGCACGACCCTACCCTCTGTATAGAGCTACCGATACGACCCCACTCCTGTGCAGAGGGAGAATCCTATAGCCCTGTATAGAGAGGAATTGTCGCCCCTCTAGACAGAGGGAAAACTCTATACTACTATATAGAGGGAAACTCCTAACCCTCTGTACAGAGTATAAACCTTGCACCCCTATACAGAGGGAAATTGCTAGCTTAGCTTCGTAGGTACAAATTGTACAGCAGCAGACGACGAAGGAACTGCCTATTAGTTCCTTTATATAGATACCTAACCTTAGGTTTCTAAACTAAGATTCTTAAGCCCTTATCTTAGGAACTAACCTTACTGTCGGTAACTGCAGTAATATAACGAAGATAGACAGCGACATCCCTATAGAACCTGCGACTGTACAGTATTAGATGCACTGCGCATACAAGGAGCTGCTAGCATACAAGAGGCAGCTCGAACAGCAAGTAAGCTACTAGGCTGCAATAATTTCCTAACAGGAATAGGAGCTACGACAGCTTAGGGCGTCCGATTGCGATCCGACCCCTACAACGACGACGATAAACACGACGGCCTACACCCCGGCCCCTAAGAGCAAACTCCCTAACGTTACTACTTACGATAGTAAGGCTCTAGCTAAGTACCCCTCCTAGGCTACCTAGATACGCTCTAAGCTTCTAGTCGACTTAGGAGCATACCCGACCGAGCTAGATAAGGTAGTGTACCTCTTTAGGAGGTTAAAGAGCAGGACATTAGCATGGATTCTGCCGTACTATAAGACGGCTATTGCTAACTCAGCAATAGCAACTACGACGATGCTCTAGGCAGCTCTTAACAGGAGCTATAAGGACCTAGACTGCGAAAGCCGAGCACTCCTATAGGTTAATACAAAAAAGCAAGGACGCAAGACCGTACGAGAGTTCCTCGCAGAATACGACCAGACCCTAGCAAAGGCCGGAGGACTCCAATAGGAGGACAGAGTAAAAATTACTACCTTAGAGGTAGGCTTCTTTAAGGAGATTATAACAGGACTAGTAGGCGTAATGCAACTAGCTATATATAAGGAGTTCTGTAATCTCCTTAGGATAGTCGATAGCTAGTAGCGTAGGCTTAGATAGATAAGCTGCGCCTATAAGATGCGACAACCCCTCTAGCAGCAGATAGACCCTATAGACTAGGAACTAACGATAACGAGAGTAGCGGCAGCTGTTACTATACGGCTAAGGGCCGCTACTAAAAGGGTACAGTAGGTAGACATAGCTACCCTTAGCAAGAGAAGAGCAGAAGGGAGCTGCTACCGGTATAGCAAGATAGGCTACACTGTACAGAATTGCAGGCTTTTGCTAGCAGAGAGATCTAGGGGACGGCCGACTACTGTAAGGGTAGCAACTGCGGCGCCCTAACAAGAGAACTAAGAGTCCCCTTCAGACGACAATAAGTCGGGAAAAGAGTAGCCTCTAAGCGAAGGCTCTACTAGAGGCGTATACGAGATAGATTGCTAAATTAAAGCACTACTTAGGTATCTTTTAAGAGCAATTATATAACGACTACGCTGTTTATCGTACGACCTACGCTAAACGGGACTGCTACAGCGAGGGCATTGATCGACACGGGATGTTTAGTGTACGGAGTAATTAGCGAAGACTTCGTACAGAGACACTATATTAAGACGACCCCTATAGTACCTGTACGTATGCTAGGCATTACCAGGCGAGGACTGGACATTACCTATATAGTAAAAGTAACGATAGAGCTATAGGGACACTACGAGCAGGACTTATACCTCTATATTGTATAGGACAAGTTGGGGTATAATATTAGGGAAGCTATAGATAGAGCGCTAGCAGGGCAAGCTGGATGTTGGACGAGGACAGCTGTACCTAGCAGTAACGAAGCAGAGGCTCTAAGACTAAGGGAGGGTTCCGTAGCGGTAGGGGCAGTAGAGGGAGCTATCCTTCGACTTATACAAGGCGCAGACCCTAGCCTAGAAGCTAGGGAGGCAGTACAGGCCGAATAAGCCCTAGAGGGAGTTAGTGCAGGCAGCATAGAGCTGGCTGTAGGTAGCTATAAGCATAGCGTTTACGTACAAGGGGCGGGCTATAGCGACCTGCTAAGGCGTAACCTGGACGGGGTTACACTAGAAGGCGTAGAAGGGCAGCTTAGTAGTATCCTACTGCTTATTAGTGTAGTATCTAGGACGTTAGCTTAGACTATACAGAAGACAGAGACCTGTACGAACTAGAAGCAGAGTTGCTAGTTAAGCTAGGTGTTCTATAGCTAGAGGTAGAAGTAGGGGGGGACGCTAGCTAGACGGTAGGAGGAAGAGCTAGCAACTACAAGGGAGGAAGAGCCAGCAACTACAAGAGAGCCGCGGCGGGAACGGGCGGACAGAGTGCGTAGCATAATAGTAGTAGCTAGGTTAGTAGTAGTTAGACGTTAGTAGTAGACAGTAGACAGTAGTAGTAGACAGCAGGGTAGAGGGGTAGCAGGCAGGGGAATAGAAGAGAAGAAGGGAAGGGAAAGAGACGGGGGGAGGCTTAATATTTAGGGAGTGGCTGCCTGCTATACGAGGCAATAGCAACCGGAGCAGCTGCTACAACTGTATAAAAGAGAACAAAGAAGGCAACTACGACCTAGTAGCCGGACGAGCGACGGCTACATAGACGACTAGACAGAGACGGGAAATCGCGACCTGCTAGAGGAACACTAGAAGCTAAGGGTGTACAACACGCCGTTATACGAAAGAAGCACTACAATAAGGGAGGGGGGTATTGTTAGGGGGCGCCGTCTAGCCCAGGTCCTAGACCTAAGCCAGCCGTCGCCCTAAGGACTACGACTTAGCAGCGGTAGTACGACCCTACCTTCTGTACAGAGCTACTAATACAACCCTACTCCTGTACAGAGGGAGAATTTTATAGCTCTATATAGAGAGGAATTGTCGCCCCTCTAAACAAAGGGAAAACTCTGCACTACTATATAGAGGGAAACTCCTTACCCTCTGTACAGAGTATAAACCTTATACCCTTGCATAGAGGGAAATTGCTAGCTTAGCTTCGTAGGTACAAATTGTACAGCAGCAGACGACGAAGGAACTGCCTATTAGCTCCTTTATATAGATACCTAACCTTAAGTCTCTAAACTAAGATTCTTAAGCCCTTATATATAATTGCTCTTAAAAGATAGCCAAGTAGTGCTTTAATTTAGCAATCTATCTCGTATACGCCTCTAGCAGAGCGTTCGCTTAGAAGCTACTCTTTTCCTAACTCGTCGTCGTCTAAGGGGGACTCTTAGTTCTCTTGTTAGGGCGCTGCAGTTGCTACCCTTGCAGTGGTCGGCCGTCCCCTAGGTCTCTCTACTAGCAAAAGCCTGCAATTCTGTACAGTATAGCCTATCTTGCTACACCTATAGCAGCTCCCTTCTGCTCTTCTCTTGTTAAGGGTAGCTATGTCTACCTACTATGCCCTTTTGGTTACGGCCCTTAGCTGTACGGTAACGGCTGCTGCTCCTCTTGTCGTCGTTAGTTCCTAGTCTATAGCGTCCGTCTGCTGCTAGAGGGGTTATCGTATCTTATAGATGCGGCTTATCTGTCCGAGCCTGCGCTGTTAGTCGTCGACTATCCTAAGGAGATTACAGAACTCCTTATACGTAGCTAGTCGCATTACGCCTACTAGTCCTAATATAATCTCCTTAGAGAAGCCTACCTCTAAGGTAGTAATTTTTACCCTGTCCTCCTATTAGAGTCCTCCTGCCTCTGCTAGGGTCTAGTCGTATTCCGCGAGGAACTCTCGTATAGTCTTGCATCCTTACTTTATCGTATTAACCTGTAGGAGTGCTCGGCTTTCGCAGTCTAGGTCCTTATAGCTCTAGTTAAGAGCTGCCTAGAGCATCGTCGTAGTTGCTATTGCTAGGTTGGCAATAGCCGTCTTGTAGTACGGCAGAATCCGTGCTGCCGCCCTGCCCTTTAACCTCCTAAAGAGGTACACTACCTTGTCTAGCTCAGTCGGGTATGCTCCTAAGTCGACTAGAAGCTTAGAGCGTATCTAGGCAGCCTAGGAGGGGTACTCGGCCAGAGCCTTGCTATCGTAAGTAGTTACGTCGGGGAGTTTGCTCTTAGGGGCTAGGGTGTAGGCCGTCGTATTCGTTGTCGTCGTCGTAGGGGTCGGATCGTAATCGGACGCCCTAAGATGTCGTAGCTCCTGTTCCCGTTAAGAAATTATCGTAGCCTAGTAGCTTACTTGCTGTTCGAGCTGCCTCTTATATGCTAGCAGCTCCTCGTATGCGCAGTGCATCTAATCCTGCACAGTTGCAGGTTCTATAGGGATGTCGCCGTCCATCTTTGTTGTATTACTGCAGTTACTAACAGTAAGATTAGTTCCTAATGTAAAGGCTTAAGAATCTTAGTTTAGAAACTTAAGGCTAACTATCTATATAAAGGAACTAATAGGCAGTTCCTTCGTCGTCTGCTGCTGTACAATTTGTACCTACGAAGCCAAGCTAGCAATTTCCCTCTGTATAGGGGTACAAGGTTTACATTCTATATAGTAGCTTAGGAGTTTCTCTCTGTATAGTAGTACAGAGTTTTCCCTCCGTTTAGAGGGGCGACAATTCCCCTCTATGCAGGGTTATAGGGTTCTCCCTCTGTACAGGAGTGGGATCGTATTGGTAACTCTGTACAGAGGGTAGGGTGGTGCTGGCGCTGCTAAGTCGCAGTCCTTAAGGCGACAGCTGGCTTAGGTCCAGGACCTGGGCTGGACGGAGCCCCCTAAAATCTCCCTAGGGTATATAAAGTGTTTACAGCAGGTCTCTAAAGACAGTAAGTTTATTCTATACCTCGTTAGTAGTACCTTTGCTAATCCCTTAATAGACAGCCTGTAGGAGCTATATATAGGGGAGTTATTTAACCTGTATACCCTGCGCTCGCGCGCGTACTGTACTTCTAGGCACTATAGCTGTTAGCCGGTTGTCGCGCCGCCCCTCTAGGAGTTCCTAAAGGAGGATAACCTTCTGCGTAGTGCAGTAGGCTGCAAGGACGAATTTTATAAGTATCTCGCTACGCTGGTAGAGCTAGTACAGTATATATATATATACACTAGCTGCACTAGTAGGACGGATGCTAGCCGCTAGGCTGCTAACTATATATTAGCAACTAAGCAAGAGCAGCTAGCAGTACGCTGCCAGACTATAAGCTACTTTGCTATAATAAGTAAGGAGGTACGCTAGATATGTTCCTTGTGTTACCTTCCCTATATAGAGCTTATACTAATTGCTTGCAGTTTATTGGCTAGCTCCTTAGTCTGCTAGCTATTAATGCTATAGACTGCATTGCCTATAACGTGGGCCTGGACCTAGATTAAGGCTTGCGTATAGCTTGTGCGTATATTTAGGGTCTCGTTGTTTGTTGTTTCGCTTCTGCTTTAGGCTAGCGCGCCCTAGCTATAGTGCGTATAGCGCGTTAGCGCTACCCTACTGCTAGTAACTGTTGCTAAGGCCTTTTCCTATTCTTATATGTTCCCCTTACGTCCTGCCTATACCTGTCTATAAGATTTCTATATATGCAAATAATCGACGTAGCCTCTATATTGGGCCGGCAGCTACTCTGCGTCACTTAAGGTATCCTGTAGTACTTAGGGCTCTAGCATAGCCTTTGCGTTAGCCTAGTGTTACAATAACAGAAAGTAGTAGGATTAAGTAATAGGGTAGACCCCTGGAATTTCGGCTCGGCCCTTCCAGACTAAGCCGGGTCTTGGCACTACCCCTACGAGGGCTTATATCTGCGTATACGTAGATTCCTTTCCCTCCTTAGTTCGAGATATAGTTATTAAAACAGCTATATTAAATTATATCTACGTACTTATATTATTATATCTCGAACTTACTAGCTACACTAACACTGCGCTGCGCGAAAGGGCCCGTTGAATTACATCCGGTGACCTAAATAACGCACGCGCACCCTACAACCCAAACTAACTAACTAACACTGCGAGAAGGCTATAGAGAGCTTCTCGACAGCAGAGAGCAGCGTTATAGGCTGCAGCAGAAGCAGAAGAAAGACTAATAAGACGAAAGACAGACGCGCCAGCGTTATAGATAATAGGACTATTATAGAAGGCCTTACAGAGGAAGAGACAAATAAGGTAAAGGAGCGAATAAATAACTATATAAGGCTGTACGCCTATACGCCTAACGAGCTCGAAGAGCATGTAACGGAACATAGAGTTAAGAAGATCTACGACGCTGTAGCCTTTATCGAGACGCTATTCTACAGGAAGTTGGAAGAGAAGAGACACCTAAGAGAAGAAGTAGAAGCGATAGCAGCAGAGAGGGCGTCTGTAGAGACTACTATCGAAGTCCTCGAGAACTAGGCAGCAGCACGACTAGCTTAACTAAATAGGCCAAGGGCTTAGTTAGCTAATGTAGCAGTGTCAGCGTCGTTGCCGGCGCCGCCGCTGCTGCTACAGGAGGGTCAAACTAAGTATGCCTCTCCTGCTACCTATAGTTAAGGTAGCATTTCGATAACGTTATTACCTAACCTATAGATCTTTAGTAGCAGAAATCTAGAGATATAGGAAGTTTTTAAGAAGAAGATAATAAACAAGATAAGCCGCGACTATGCTACTAACAGCGAGGACGACAAGTTAGTATACCTGAAATCGCAGCTAGACGGTAAAGTGTTTACATTAGTAGCGGACCTGGAAGAAGCTACTGCTACTAAGGCTATCGAAGCATTAGACTAGCGCTTCGCTGACCACTTCCGTAAGCAGACGGCTCGTAAACAACTTTACAAGGTTAGCTATAATCGACTGTTATTCGAAGAATTCTATAGGCAATTTAGGAAGTATACGATTAGGGTAAAGATGCCTAAAAGCGAACAACTGTACCTACTAAGAAAGAAATTAAGACCCGAGTTAGCTAACGCCTTAGTCTCTATACAGACCAGAGACCTTTAAGCCTTTGTACATTAAGCGAGAGTTACTGCTAGAAACATAAACAAATATAGAAGACCAGCAATCTAAGAACTGAGTTAGCGACTGCTGTTTACGCTATTAACCCGGCCTCCTTCCTCTTTTCGACGAGGCCCATAGCAACTATCCTATCCACCGCGTTCAACATTCGTCCCTACCTGTTACGCGTGTAGAAAGCCTAGCTATATCGCTACTAGATGCCAAGCAACCGCTTAGCAGAAGCGAGAATATCAGGCTACGAGACCGACGCTGCTGCCGCCGAGGAAGAGCGTCCAAGCTATAGAATTGACGTTTAACGATACGGACAGTGTAGACAGCAGAGTACTATTAAGAATCCTGGGAAAAGACTAGCTAGACGAATAGGCCCTCCATCTAGTATAAACGATAGGGCACTACTATAGTCTATACTACTAGAAGGAGAGAGCGTTAACAGCTGCAACGACCTACTTTCGGCTATAGTAGAGGCAAACACAGAGACTGCTATTATTCTTCCAATTACCGTCTACCCCCTCGAGAGCTCGCGCTAGCCTCTTTAAGTAGAAGCTTTTATTAATATAGGAGCTCTTATTAGCGCGGCAATCCATTATCGATTGGTTCGGAAACTAACAAAAGGATACAGTTACCTAGTAGAGTTAGCCTTGCCAACAAGGATTTCGGTATACAACGGACAAGACACTAAGAGCATTACGCATTATGTGCTATTAAAGACTATCCTAGCTAGCTGCACTACAGAAGCAACGTTTCGAGTTATAGATATCGGACAGTTTAACATTATTATAGAACAGAAAAAGATAAAGAACCAGAAGGCCGTTATTAATATAGACAAAGGCATAATTGAATTTAAGGCCTAGCGAAAGGGCACTGCTGCCGTCGAACCACCAGCCGCTGCCGCTATTAGGGACCTAGCCAACCCTACTACGCCTCTAGCAACTATTGGAATAATAAGTTTAGAAGCCCTAACTACTCTCGCGAAGTTCCTAGAAAATAAGATCTACGCAATCTTAATAAAGGACATCGAAGACTACTAAAAGATAATAAGGGAAGAAGAAGTAGACCTACTAGAAGTGTTACTAAAAGAACTCTATTATTACGCTAACGTGTTCTTAAAAGCCGATTCCAACCTTCTACTGCTCTACCGGCCGGAATACGATAACAAGATTTAGCTAAAGAAAGAAGCTACGCTACTAAGAACCCAACTGCTAAGACGACTGTCGCCGGCTAAGCTAGACTAGGTAGAGGTGTTTGTCTAAGAAAATCTAGCGAAGAGATTTATTATGCCAAGCTTAGCTAAGGATGTATCGTCGATCCTTTTCGTACAGAAGCCTAGAGGCGGCCTCCGGCTATATGTAGACTATAGAGGCCTTGACGAAGTTACTAAGAGAGACGTATACCTGCTGCCGCTAATCGATAAGACTATACAGCAGGTAGCAAAAGCTAAATAGTTTAGCAAGCGAGACATTCGCTAAGCGTTCTATTAGCTAAGGAACGAAGAAGGGCAGACCAAAGACCTTACGACATTCGCTATGCGTATAGGCAACCTCAAATAGCTAGTTATACCTTTCGGACTTACTAACGCGCCAGCTGTATAGCAACGCTTTATAAACTACACCTTTATAGACATACTAGAGCGTTTCGTGTCTATCTACCTAGACGACATCCTTATCTATACCGACAGAACGAGACAACAGTATATAGACTACATTAAGCAGGTGCTAACTAGGCTCTAAGAGGTTAGAGTAAACGCAGATGCGAAGAAGACTAAATTCTACTAGGCTAAGGTTAAATACCTTAGCCTTATCGTTAGAAAGGAGGGCATCCGGATAGCCCCCTTAAAGGTCGCCGCTGTAGCGGAATAGAAGCAGCCAAAGTCCAGAAGCACTACCTAAGTTAGAGCTTTTCTTAGATTCTGCAGCTACTATCGCCGCTTTATTAAGGACTTTAGCAAGATAGCGAGACCTATAAATAAGGCATTAAAAAAGGAGGCAAGTAGCCTCTAGAATAAGAAGTATACAGAAGCTTTCTACTAATTAAAGGCCGCTGTAGCTATAGCACCGGTACTAGCGCACTTCCGACTGGAAAAGACGATCTACCTAGAAACGGACGCTTCCGATACAGTTACAGTAGGGGTCCTTTGTTAGTATAACGACGACGACGAGGCCCTCTTTTTAGTAGCTTTCTTTAGCAAGTCTATAAATAAGGCGAAGCAGAACTACGCTATCTATAACAAGGAACTGTTAGCTATTATCTAGGCTTTCGAGAAATAGAAACGAGAGCTTATAGCTAGAAAGAGCACAGTCTAGGTACTTACCGACTATTAGTTACTAACCTATTTTATAAAGACGCAGAAGCTCTTACGCTGCTAAGCCCAATAGGTCGCCTACTTATCTGGATTTGATTTTAAAATTACCTATCGACCAGGAGCTTAAAACGGCAAAGCTAACGCACTACTAATAAGAGAAGGAAAGACTAGCCGTGCGAAGGAACACCCGAATATGTTTTAGGCAGTGCTAACCGAGCGGATAGTAGACGCCGAACTGCTAAAAGAAGTAGGGATCTGCACTATAGAACCGGTATCTAAGGAAGAGACGCTTTACGAAAAGGTAGAGCGACTCAACTATTAATAGAAACTTAGCAAAAGTGGTTCGGGGAAGCTAATAGCTCTGGAAGAGCTAGTTATAGAGGTTTCTTAGCTAGTCTATAGTTCTAAAGATGTCGGCTACGCTAGTACAAGGAAGATAATAGACGCTATTAGAACCGTCTACTAGTTTCCGCGAATCTACGAGCGAATCTACTGGTTTATTGCTAACTGCTACGCGTACTAAGCTGCGAAGCTACGCTACGGCCTTCCGGCCAGTCTACTAAAGCCACTACCGATCCCTAAGAAAATGTAGCAGCACATTACGATAGATTTCGTAACCGGCCTACGAGATTCTAATAGATACAATACTACACTTAACGTAGTAGATTGGTTAAGTAAAGAACGCTACTTTATCTCCTATTAAGCAAAGGATAGAGGCACTACTGCAGAATAAACTACAAGGATGCTAATTTAGCACCTATAGAAGTATTATAGCCTGCCGGACACTATTAATACAGATAGGGGTCCTCAATCTACTGCCGATATACAGAAGACTATTAACTAAGTTCTCGGAATTCGTAGAAGGCTTAGCATAGCCGCTTATCCCTAGACGGATAGTTAGTTAGAGGTAGCTAACTGCAAGATAGAGAAACATCTACGAATCTTCTACAGCTATTATTAAGAAGACTGGACTAAGGTGCTACCAATAGCCGAATTCTGCGCTAACTCGGCCCTATCCGAAGCTACCTTACTAGTGCTATTTAAGATAACCTACGGCTACCTTCCAAGGATAAGTTTTCAGCCGCCGGATAGAACCGGCCCTCTGGAACCTTCCGCTACTGCTACTACTACTACCTTATTAAAGAGGGTTGCCGCCGCTACAGCGAAAGCACTTAAGACGTAGATAGAAGAAGCGGTCTAGGTAGCAAAAGAAGCGATAGAATTAGCTTAAACGAAGATAGTAACTCGAGCCAATAGAAAGCAGTTACTGATAGAATTAGAGGAAGGCCAAAAGATATAGCTTAACACACAGAAACTTAGGCTAAAAGGCAACGCTAAGCTTAACCCCTAGCACATAGGTCCGTTTACTATAGTAGAAAAGAGGTTACCAGTAACCTATCGGCTCCAGCTACCGAGATCGTTCCAGATCTACGACGTCTTCTATTTAGATCTGCTAAGCCTAGACCCTAAAGATAACCTGCTAGGGTAGGGGTTTATCGAACCCCTACGAATCGAGATAGATAGTAAAGAAGAAGAGTAGGAGGTAGAAAATATAATAGACGTAAAGAAGATAAGGAGGTCTATTAAAGCGAGGATCTTATAGAAGGGATAGCTAGAAGACTATAAATAGTATCCGATCGAGAATCTCCGGAATTCGGCAGAGCTGTTAGAAGAATTCTATATCCGGAACCCGAGAAAAGCAAGACCTAGATAGCTCTAGAAATAAAGAAAGAGTAGCTCTAGAAACGATAACTCTAGAAGCGATAGAAAAGAAGAAAAGCCGCATCCGTTCTATTAGTAAGAAAAGGCTAAAGAAACGATCGCAGTTGCGCGCTTCGTAACCGTCTTCGACGATATCTATAAAATCGAACGGTTTAGCTAATTAGACTCTATAGACGAAGTTACTAACGGCCACTTTTGTACGGCGTCGCTTAAGCCTTAGTAAGAAGAAATCGGAAGGTTGCGTCTGCACCTATATAGAGCTATAGCACGGATTAAATAGACGCAAAGTAAAGCACTCTAGACGACGACGTTAGCTGGACAACAACATAGCGATGTAAAAAGAAAGCAGATAAGAAAAGGACGATGTTTTTAAGATAGAAGAAAAGAAGAAGTAACGTCGATTTTAAGAAGGATTTTCGCAGAAAGAACTGCGAACTGGACGAAAAAGAGGAAGAAAAAGAAGAAGAAAAAGACGCAGAAACAGAAGAGAGATAGACAAAAGAACGAGAACGTCTAATTGGCTAGAATAAGATAGAATAGACAGAGATAAGTAAGCAGTTAAGGGCGACCGCTAGTAAGGGAGGGGGGTAGTGTTGCAGCGACGGAAAGTGATAGGATTAAGTAATAGGGTAGATGTAAGGGTTTAAGAATCTTGGTTCAGAAACTTAAAGCTCGGTATCTATATAAAGGAACTAATAGGCAGTTCCTTCGTCGCCTGCTGCTGTACAGTTTGTACCTACGAAGCCAAGCTAGCAATTTCCCTCTGTGTAGGGGTATAGGGATTTCGCTCTGTACAGAGGGTTAGGAGTTTCCCTCTGTACGGGAATGCAGAGTTTTCCCTATGTATAGAGGGGCGGCCATTCCCCTCTGTATAGGGCTGTAGGATTCTCCCTCCGTACAGGAGTAGGGTTATGTTGGTAACTCTGTACAGAAGGTAGGGTCCTGCTAGCGCCTCTAAGTCGCAATCCTTAGGACGACGGCCAGTTCAGGTACAGGACCTGGCGTAGCGGCGTCCCCTAACAGTAGACCCCTAGAATTTCAGCTTAGCTCTTCCGGACTGAGCCGTGTCTTGGCACTACTCCTACGAGGGCTTATATCTGTATATACGTAGATTCTTTTCCCTCCTTAGTTCGAGATATAATTATTAAAACAGTTGTATTAAATTATATCTACGTACTCGGATTACCTAGGGTCCCTATAGCAGTATGCTGCTCGCTCTGAAACAATCTAGGGCCGCTGTACTTGCTACGATATCGGCCTTCTTCTATATATTATAGTCTAGTAGCTATCTATGCTTATATACGAGATACTTAAGTTGCCTATACCTCTTCTGCCTAGCTATAATCTGCCTATACCTCTTCTGCCTAGCTATAATCTTCTCTACCTCGTACTCTCCTGCTTTATCTGCAATTAGTAAACTTACCTCTAGCGATCCCCCTAGACGTCCCCTCTATAGTTTTAATAGCGAGATATAGAACACATTGTAGATTCTATACTTAGCAGGGAGTGCTAGACAGTACGCCCAGGTTCCTACTAGGTCGAGCACCCTAAATAGTCTGATACACTTAGGGCCGAGCTTCTTGCTTAGTAGGGCGAGCTTAAGGTTCTTCGTTAAGAGTATTACTATATAATCTATATTGTACGACTAGGCCTTGTAGTAAGCGTTGTAGTACTTGGCCTAGTACTCTTAGCTAGCTTTCTAGCATTGCTTAAGGACCTCGCTTTAGGTCTGCAGGCGTCTCGCAGCCTTAGTTGCTGCTAGTACCCTTCCCCTAGCTAGCTCGTCCTTAGCTAGGTCTAGTCTAGGCGCGATTTCTAGGTAGAAGCTATACAACATTATAAACAGGCTTATTCCAAGTCCTGTATACACTGTGTCGTTATATGCAAACTCTGTTTAAGGGAGCTACTTTGCCTATTCGTCCTGCTGCTTACTGTGGTAGTAGTATAAGTACTGTTTAAGAGTCTAGTTAGCGCACTCTGTCTAGCTATCGGTCTAGGGGTAGAAGGCAGTGCTTAGCCTGCGTTTTACCCTCGCCTCGAGGCAGAAGTCTGCCTAGTACTAGCTAATAAAGAGTAACTCCTAATCTATTATAATGCCTGTAGGGACGCCAAATCTTCTAACTACTTTCCTTTAGAGAACCTCTGTAAGCTTAACTACTGTATATGTTTTCGTCGTAGGGATAAAAGTAGCTATCTTTGTATATCTGTTAGCAATTACGAGAACTGCAGTATATACGACAGAACCTATGCTAGACGTCTACGACGACCTAGACAGCAGGAGGTCTGTATTAAAGTCTATTGTTAATTCTTGCTAAGGCCTAGATAGTATTAGGAGCGTACTTAGCTTCCTATAGGGTGTATAGCGGCGTGCCTTAGTCCGCTAGCAGACCCTGTAGGCACTAATATACTCCTTAAGGTCTGCAGCTAACCCGCCCTAGTAGTACTTACGCTAGATTAGCTCTAAGGTTTTGTTAATATTATAGCGGCAGAAAGGGGTAGGACCAAGTAATAGGGTAGACCCTTGGAATTTCGGCTCGGCCCTTCCACACTGAGCCGGGCCTTGGCGTACTCATCCCTAAAGCCCTTACAAACTACTACATAGATTCCTTTCTCTCCTTAGTTCGAGATATAGTTATTAAAACAGCTGTATTAAATTATATCTGCGTGCTCGGATTATTATATCTCGAACTTACTAACTATACCAACCCCGCGCTGCGCGAAAGGGCCTGTTAAACTATATCTAGTTACCTAAATAACGCACGCGCACACTACACTACAAACCAAACACATTAGCACTGTAAGAAGGCTATAGAAGGCTTCTCGATAGTAGAGGGTGGCGTTACCGGCTGCAGGGAAAAGAAAAAGACTAACAGAGCGAGAAATAGGCGCGCTAGTATCCTGGACGATAGGACGGTCAGTAAAGGTCTTACACAAAAAGAGACAGAAGAAGTGAAGGAGGGCGTAGCTAGCTATAAAGAGCTGTACGCCTGTACGCCAGATAAACTCGAGGAACATCTAGCGGAACACAGGTCTAGAAAGGTGTACGACACTATTACCTTTATCGAGCAGACGTTTTACAAGAAGATAGAAGAGAACAAGCAGCGAAGAGAAGAGATAGAGGCAGTAATAGCCGAGAAGGAATCGGCGGAGACTATTATCGAGGTGTTAGAGAACTAAGCGGCGAGTCGACTAGCGCAACTAAAGACGCTAAGGGCTTAGTTAGCCAACATAGAGGCAGCGAGGTCGTCGGCACTGCCGCTACTACGAGAAGACTAAGCAGAAACTGCCTTACCGGCGGCCTACAGTTAAGATAGCATTTCGACAACGTTACTACCTAATCTACCTGCCTTTAGAGGCAGAGACCCTAAGGCCTAGGAAGCCTTTAAGAAGAAGATAAGGAATAAGATAAGTTACGATTATGCTGGAAGCAGTAAAGAAGACAAGCTAGCCTATCTAGAAGCGCGACTAGAAGGTAAGGCGTTCTCGTTAGTAGCGGACCTAGAACACGTAACCGCTAACGAAGCAATTAAAGCCCCAGACCAACGCTTCGGAGACCCCTTCTGAAAGAAGACGGCCTGTAAGCAACTGGACAAGATTAACCAAAACCGGCTAACGTTTCAAGAATTCTACGGACTGTTAAGGAAATATACTATTAGAGCTAAAGTGTCAGAGGATAAACAGTTACACTTACTAAGGCAGAAGCTGAACCCCGAACTGGCAGAAGCTATAGCTTCGGTAGAAGACGAAGATCTCGAAAGCTTCGTGCACTAGGTAAGGGTTACTGCTAGAAGCTTGAACGCGTACAGAAAATCGGCAGTACGCGAATCGATTTAGAAGTCGTTATTAGCGCCGACAACGCGAACTCCTGCTCCTTTCCAACGAGGCCCCTAGCAGCTATCCTATTTACCGCGTTCGCCGTTCGTCCCTACTTGCTACGCGTACGGAAAGCCTAGTTATATTGCTACTAGATACTAAGCAACGAAATCGCAGAAGCAGGAATACTGTACTACGAAGCCGCCGCCGCTAAGGCAAATTATCTAAGCTATAGAGCCGGCGCCGAACGACACCGACAGCGTAGACAGTAGGGTGCAATTAAGGATCTTAGGAAAAGACTAGCTAGACAGATAGGCCCCCTACCTAGTATAAACAATAGGACACCGATACAAACTGCATTGCTAGAAGAAGAAGAGAGCATTAACAGTTGTAACGATCCGCTCTCGGCGGCAGTAGAAGTAAATACGGAGACCGCTATTATCCTTCTAATTACTATCTACCCCCTTGACGGCTCGTACTGCCCCCTTTAGCCTAAAGCCTTTATCGACATAGGAGCACCTATTAGCACAGCGATCTACTATCGACTGGTTTAGAAACTAACGAAAGGATATAGTTATCTAGTAGAGTTAGCGTCGCCGACGCGAATTTCGGTATACAATAAACAAGACACGGAGAGTGTTACGCATTACGTGCTATTAAAGACTACCTTAGCTGGTCGTACTATAGAAGCAACGTTCCGAATTATAGATATTGGGCAGTTTGAAATTATTATAGGGCAGAAATAGATAAAGAACCAGAAAGCCGTTATTAACGTAGGTAAAGGCACACTCGGGTTCAAAACCTAGCACAGCGGCGCCGCTGCCGGCGAATCGGTCACTGTCGCGGCTGCGAAACCAAACGTTAGGTCTGATCCGAGCACGCACATACAATTCAATACAGCTGTTTTAATAACTATATCTCGAACTAAGGAGGGAAAGGAATCTATATAGTAGTGTGTAAGGGCTTTAGGGGTAGGCACGCCAAGGCCCGGCTCAGTCCGGAAGGGCTAACCCGAAATTCTAAGGGTCTACCCTATTACTTACTCCCACCCCTTTCTGCCGCTGTAACACTACCCCCCTCCCTTATTAGCGGTCGCCCTCGACTGCTTACTTATTCCTTCTGCCTCTCCCCCCCTTTTTTTAATTCGTCTTTCTTCTCTTCCTTTTCTTCTTCTTTCTTGTCTTCTTCTTCCGTCCGATTCGCGGCTTCTTCTACGAAAACTCCTTCTTAAAATCGACGTTACCTCTTTATCCTTTCTATCTCGAAAACATCGTCCTTTCGCTATCTTCTTCTTTTCTTATATTGTCACTATCTAGAGTCGTTTACTTAGCGTCTGTATAATCGGAGGTATCTAATCTAAGCTAACAGCTATCTGAGCTGCGGCGTATCTAGTCTGTACGCCGCTACAGAGGGTCTATATAGATCTATCTGTAGCAGGCTATCTCTTCTTCTTTTTCTTCTTTACTAAGGCCTTAAGCGCTATCGCAAAGCCGCTTGAATAGCGTTGGCTTCGTCTTCGCTGTTATTATCCGTCCTGCAGGACCGGCAGTGTTAGCGAAGACGAAGACCGTTACAAAGCGCACTAAAGCGGTAGCGCTGTCCTCGAACTTACTGTTATTATCCGACTGGCGAAGCCGGTGGACGGTAACGGTATAGTCGAGGAATCTAGCTAAGCGCACTGCCGCGGTCGTTTCCACTAGTTTTCGGTCCGATAGAGCGGACGCAGTCTTTCTTCTTCTTCTTCTTCTTCTTCTAGAGCTATTAACATTGGAGCTACTTGGGTCTCGGCTTTCTCAGATTCCGGATATAGAACTCTTTTAGCAGCTCCGCCAAATTGCGGAAATTCTAGATTAGATACTATTTATAGTCTTCTAGCTACCCTTTTTATAAGATCCTCGCTTCGATAGACCCTCTTATCTTTCTTACGTCTACTATATCTTCCACCTCCTACTCTTCTTCTTTACTATCTATCTCGATTGGTAGGGGTTTAGCGGACCCCTGTTCTAGAAGACCGTCTTCCGGATCTAGACTTAACAGATCCAAATAGAAGATATTGTAGATTCGGAAAGACTTTAGTAGCTAGAGCCGATAAGCTACTAGCGACCTCTTTTCCATAATCGTAAACAGACCTACGTAGCAGGGGTTAAGCTTAGCGTTGCATTTTAGCCTTAGGTTCCGCGTATGAAGCTATACCTTTTGGTCTTCTTCGAATTCTATTAGTAACTGCTTTCTATTAGCTCGAGTTACTATCTTTTTCTAAGCCGATTCTATCGCTTCTTTTGCTACCTTAATCGCTTCTTCTACCTAAGATTTAAGCGCTTCTGCCGCAGCGGCGGCGACTCTCTTTAACGAAGTAGCGGTAGAAGATTCCAGAGAGCTGGGTTTGTTCGGCGGTTGAAAGCTCATTCTTAGAAGATAGCTATAAGTTATCTCGAACGGCGCCAGCGAGGTAGCTTCGGACAGTGCCGCGTTAGCGCAGAATTCGGCTATGAGCAACACCTTAACCTATTTTTCTCAATAATAGCTGCAGAAGATTCGTAGATATTTCTCTATCTTACGGTTAGCTACTTTAGACCGGCCGTCGGTTTAAGGGTAAGCGGCTATGCTGAGCTTTCTGCAAATTCCGAGAACTTGGTTAATAGCCTTCTATATATTAGCAGTAAATTAAGGACCCCTATCTGTAGTAATAGTGTCCGGTAGGTTATAGTACTTCTATACGTGCTAAATTAGCATCCTCGCTGTCTCTTCTACAGTAGTGCCTTTATCTTTTGCCCGACAGGGGATAAAGTAGCGTTCCTTGCTTAACTGATCTACTACGTTAAGGGTAGCATTGTATCTATTGGAATCCGGCAGGCCGTTTACGAAATCTATCGTAATATGCTGCTACGGTTTCTTAGGGATCGGCAGTAGCTTTAGTAGATCGGCCGGAAGGCCGTAGCGCGGCTTCGCGGCTTGGCATATAGAACAATTAGCGATAAACCGGTGGATCCGCTCGAAGATCCGCGGAAACCAGTAGACCGTTCTTACAGCCTCTATCGTCTTCTTTGTGCTAGCGTAGTCGACATCCTTCTAACTATAGACTAGCTAGATAACCTCTATAATTAGTTCTTCTAGAACTATTAACTTCCCTAAACTAGTTGTACCAAGCTTCTATTGCTGGTTAAGCTACCCTATTTTTTCGTAGAGCGTCTCTTCCTTAGTCGCCGGCTCTACTGCGCAGATCCCCGCTTCTTTTAATACCTCGGCGTCTACTACCTGCTTAGCTAACACCTTCTAGAACATGTTCGGATCTTCTTTCGCGCAGCTAGTCTTGCCCTCTCTTCTTATTAGTGTATTTGCCTTTCTGTTTTAAGCTCCGGGTCGATAAGTGATCTTAAAGTCGAACCTAGATAAGTAGGCAGCCTACCGAGCTTAGCGGCGCAAGAGCTTCTGCGTCTTTATAAAGTAGGTCAGTAACTAATAGTCTGTAAGGACCTGGACCGTGCTCTTTCTAGCTATAAGCTCTAGGTTCCACTCCTCGAAAGCTTAGATAATAGCAAACAGCTCCTTGTCGTAGATAGCGTAGTTCCGTTTAGCCTTATTTATAGACTTGCTAAAGAAAGCTACTAGATAGAGGGTCTCGTCGTCGCTATATTAAGAAAGGACCCCTGCTGTTACTGTATCGAAAGCGTCCGTTTCTAGGTAGATTGTCTTTTCTACTCGGAAGTGCGCTAGCACTAGCGCTAAGGCCACCACTTCTTTTAGTCGGTTAAACGCCTCTGTACACTTCTTATTCTATAGGCCAGCGGCCTCCTTCTTTAATGCCTCCTTTAAGGGTCTTGCTATCTTGCTAAAGTCCTTAATAAATCGACGATAGTAGCTGCAGAACCCGAGAAAGGCTCTGATTTAGGTAGTGTTTCTAGACTTCGGCTGCTTCTATTCCGCTACAGCAGCGACCTTTAAGGGGTCTATCTAAATTCCTTCTCTTCCGACAATAAGACCGAGATATTTGACTTCGGTCTAATCGAACTCGCTCTTCTTCGTGTCTGCGTTTAGCCCGACCTCGCAGAGCCTAGTTAACACTCTCTCAATATAGTCCGTATATTGCTCTCTCGTTCTATCGGTGTAGATAGGGATGTCGTCTAAGTAAATAGATACGAACTGTCCTAGCATATCTATAAAGGTGTAGTTTATAAAGCGTTGCTATATAGCTAGCGCGTTGGCAATGTTGCAGCAGCAGAAAGGGGTGGGACTGAGCAATGGGGTGGACCTTCGAAATTTCGGCTCGGCCCTTCCGGACCGAGCCGGGCCTTGGCACATCAACCCCAAAGCTCTTACCCACTACTACATAGATTCCTTTTCCTCCTTAGTTCGAGATATAGTTATTAAAAAGGCCGTATTAAATCTTATCTGCGTACGCGGATTATTATATCTCGAACTCACTCACCGCACCACTACCGCGCTGCGCGAAAGGGACCGTTGAACTATCCGGACACCCGAATAACGCACGCGCAACACACAAACCAAACCAAACAACAGCACCGTAAGATAGCTATAGAGAGCTTCTTAACAGTAGAGAGCGGCGTTACAGGCCGAAGCAGAAGCATAAGAGAAAAGACTAACAGAGCGAGTAGGCGCTCTAGTGTTATCGATAATGAGTTTATTATCTAAGGTTTTACAGCGGAAGAGACCGCAGAGATCAAGGAACGAATAAACGAATACAAGAAAATCTACGACTGCACACTCGAGGAACTTAAAGATTGCGTAAAAAAGAACGGAGTAGGAAAGGTCTACGACAGCATAGACCTTATACAGAAGCTGTTTTACAGAACCCTTCAAGAAAAGAGACAGTTAAGAGAGGAAATCGAGGCGGTAAGAGCCGAGAAGGAATCGGCCGAGACTATTATAGACGTGCTAGAAAACCAAGCGGCAAACCGACTAGCACAACTAAAGGCGATAAAGGCTCAGTTAGCTGAGATAGAAGCAGCGATGTCGCCGCTACCGCGCTAAGAAGAACCAGTAGAGACCGTCTCGCCGGCGGCCTACAGTTAAGGTAGCACCTTAATAACATTACTACCGGACCTACCGGCATTTAGAGGCGGAGACCCCGAAGACTGGGAAGCGTTTAAGAAGAAGATAAAGAACAAGATAGACCGAGACTACGCCGGAAACAGTGCCGGGGATAGGTTGGCCTACCTAGAGTCGCGATTAGAAGGCAAAGCTTTTTCGCTAGTAGCGGACCTAGAAGAGGTAACCGCCGAGGAAGCGATTAAAGCGCTGGATCAACGCTTTAGAGACCCCTTCCTCAAGAAGACGGCCCGCGAACAGCTGGATAAGATCAACCAGAACTGGCAGACGTTCGAAGAGTTCTACGGACTGTTTAGAAAATATGCGATTAGAGCCCGAGTGTCGGAAGATAAGCAGCTCCACCTACTAAGGCAGAAGCTGAACCCTGAACTGGCCGCAGCTATAGCCTTAGTAGAAGACAAAGACCTTAAGAGCTTCGTGCACCGAGCGAGAGTTACTGCGAGAAACCTGAGCGCTTACGCGAAATTACGCGAATCGAACCAGAAGCAGTTGTTAACGCAGGCGACCCGACCCCCTGTACCTTTCCGGAGAGCACCTCTGCAGCCATCTTATTAGTCACCGCGGTCGTCGTTCGTCCCCACCTGTTACGCGTATAGAAAGCCTAGCTACATCGCTACGAGGTGCCAAGTATTAGATAAGCAGAAGCAGGAGTATCGTGTTATAAAGCAGCCGCAGCAGCCAAGAAAGACTATACAAGCCATCGAGCTGGCTCCGAACGACACCGACAGCGTAGACGGTAGAGTGCTACTGCGAATCCTAGGAAAAGACTAGCTAGATAGATAGGCCCCCTATCCAGCATAGACAACAGGGCACTAACAAGAACCACGTTACTAAAAGATAAGAGCATTAACAGCTGTAGCGATCCGCTCTCGGCAGCGGTAGAGGTAAACACGGAAACAGCTATTATCCTTCTAATTACTGTCCACCCCCTAGATAGCTTAAGAAAACCACTTTAGCTAAGAGCTTTCATCGACACAGGAGCCCTTATCGGAGCGGCGATCCATTATCGATTGGTTTAAAAGCTAATAAAGGGATATAGCTATCCGGTAGAGATAGCATTACCGACACGGATTTCGGCGTACAACGGACAAGACACAGAGAGTGTTACGCATTATGTGCTATTGAAGACTACCCTGGCTGGCCGCACTACGGAGGTAACGTTCCGAATTATAGATATCGGAAGGTTTAACATTATTATAGGACAGAAATAGATAAAGAACCAGAGAGCAGTTATTAACGTAGGTAAAGGCACACTCGGATTCAGAACACTATACAACGGCTCCGCCGCCGTCAAATCAGTCACCGAGGTCGCTGTAGAACCGAACGTTACGACTATCGAAGTGGCTCCGAAGGATTAGTCCGACCCTTAAGACACGATCGGAATAATAAGTTCAGAAGCTTTAACGACCCTCGCGAGGTCGTCGGACAACGAGATTTATGCTATCTTAATAAAGGATATTAAAGACTACCGGAAGATAATAGCGGAAGAAGAAGTAGATCTACTAGAGGTGTTACTAAAAGAACTCTATAGTAACACTAACGTGTTCTTAAAGGCTGACTCCAACCTCTTGCTGCTCTACCGACCGGAATATAACAACAAGATCCGGCTGAAAGAAGGAGCTAAGATGCTAAGAACCGAGCCCTTAAGAAGACTGTCGCTAGCGGAGCTAGACTAGGTAGAAGTGTTTGTTAGAGAAAACTTGGCGAAGAAGTTTATTACGCCAAGCTTAGCAGAATATACGTTGCCGATCCTTTTCGTACGGAAACCTAGGGGTAGTCTCCGACTATACGTAGATTACCAAGGCCTTAACGAGGTCACTAAGAGAGACGTGTATCCGCTGCCTTTGATCGACGAGACTATACAGAGGGTGGCGAAGGCTAAGTAGTTTAGCAAGCTGGATATTCGCCAAGCTTTCTATCGATTAAGAAACGAAGAAGGACAAACCGAAGATCTTACGACATTCGCTACATGCATAGGCAATTTCAAATAGCTGGTAATGCCTTTCGGACTTACTAACGCGCCGGCAGTGTAGCAACGATTTATAAACCACACCTTTATAGATATACTGGAACGGTTTGTGTCTATCTACCTAGACGATATTCTTATCTACACTAAGGGAACGAGAGAGCAACATACAGACTACATTAAGAGGGTGTTAAAGAGACTCCACGAGGTCGGATTAAACGCGGACACGAAGAAGAGCGAGTTCTACTAGACCGAAGTCAAATATCTCGGCGGTATCGTTAGAAGAGAAGGAATTCGGATAGACCTATCGAAAGTGGCCGCCGTCGCGGAATAGAAGCAACCGACATCCGGAAACACTACGCAAATCAGAGCGTTCCTCGGATTCTGCAGCTACTATCGACGGTTTATTAAGGACTTTAGTAAGATAGCGAGACCCCTAAATAAGGCGTTAAAGAAGGAGGCTGCTGGCCTATAGAACGAGAAGTGTACGGAAGCTTTTAACCGACTAAAGGAAGCGGTAGCCTTAGCGCTAGTGCTGGCGCACTTCCGACTGGAAAAGACGATCTATGTAGAAACGGACGCTTCCGACACAGTAACAGCAGGGGTCCTTTCTTAATACGCTGACGACGACGAGACTCTCTATCCGGTAGCTTTCTTTAGCAAGTTTATAAATAATGCTAAGCGGAACTACGCTATTTATAACAAAGAGCTGCTGGCCATTATTCAGGCTTTCGAGGAGTGGAAACCAGAGCTTATAGCTAGACAGAGCACGGTCCAGGTCCTTACGGACCACCAGTTACTGACCTACTTTATAAAGACGCAGAAGCTATTACGGCGCCAGGCCCGGTAGGCCGCCTACTTATCCGGATTCGATTTTAAGATTACCTATCGACTAGGAGCTTAAAATAGAAAGGCTACTCTAGCAGAGGCAGGAGGACTCTAATAGGAGGACAGGGTAAAAATTACTACCTTAGAGGTAGGCTTCTCTAAGGAGATTATAACAGGACTAGCAGGCGTAATACGGCCGGCCTCGTACGAGGTGTTCTGTAATCTCCTTAGGATAATCGACGATTAACAGTGCAGGCTCGGACGGATAAGCTGCACCTATAAGATGCGATAACCCCTCTATTAGCAACAGGACGCTATAGACTAGGAACTAACGACAACATAAGTAGCGGCAGCCGTTACTGTACGGCCAAGGGCCGGCGCTAAAAGGGCGCAGTAGGTAGACGCAGCTACCCTTAACAAGAGACAAGCAGAAGGGAGCTGCTACCGGTGTAGCCAGATAGGGCACACTGCACGGAACTGCGGGCTCTTGCTAGCAGAGAGACCTAGGGGACGGCCGACTACTGCAAGGGTAGCAACTGCGGCGCCTTAACATAAGACCTAAGAGTTCCCCTTAGACGACGACGAGTTAGGAAAAGAGTAGCCTCTAAGCGAAGGCTCTGCTAGAGGCATATACAAGAAAGATTGCTAAATCAAAGCACTACTTAGCTATCTTTTAAGAGCAACTATATAACGACTACGCTGTTTATTGTACGACCTATACCAAACGGGACCGCTGCTACGCGGACGCTAATTAACACAGGATGTTTAGTGTACGGAGTGATTAGCGAGGACTTTGTACAGAGACACTATATTAAGACGACCCCTTTACGAAGCTCCTATCGGAATACGCAGAATACCTGCACCTCTTTAAGCCAAAATCGGCCTCGAAACTGCCCCTACACTAAGGAGAAGGGATAGACTATAACATCTAGCTACAGCCCCGTCCGGATAGGAGCCTGCCTAAAGTACCGTACAGCCCACTATATAGCATGTCCTCTAGAGAACTCCTAGTACTACGCAAGACACTAGACGACCTACTTGCCAAAGGTTTCATTCGCGCAAGTACATTATCTATAGGAGCCCTAGTGCTGTTTGTCTATAAGGAAGGCTTAGCCGGTTTGCGTTTTTGCATAGACTATAGAGGCATTAACGCAATTACTAAGAAGGACTAGTACCCCCTGCCCCTTATTAAGGAGATCCTTAGACGGATCAGCAAGGCAAAGTAGTTTACTAAGCTTAACGTAGTCCCGGCCTTCTACAAGATACAGGTTAAGGAAGGCTGTAAATAGATAACCGCCTTCCGTATAAGGTACAGACTTTTCGAATAGCTTGTTATCCCCTTTAGCCTTGCGAACGCGCCGGCAACCTTCTAGAGGTACATTAACAGGTCCCTACAAGGGCTACTAGACGACATCTGCTCTATATACCTCGATAATATGCTAGTGTTTATAGACGGGACCTATAAGGACTACGTACAGGACGTTAAGAAAGTGCTGGACCGCCTGCAACAAGCTAGACTGTACCTCGACATCGACAAATCCGAATTCGGCGTATAGCGTATAAAATACTTAGAGTTTATTATCGAGGTAGGGAAGGGCATTAGCATAGACAGGAAGAAGATTAATGCTATTAAGCAGTAGAAGCCCCCTACGAGTGTTAAGGGCGTACGAGAATTCCTTAGGTTTGCCAACTTCTACCGCTAGTTTATATAGAACTACTTAGAGATCGTACGCCCTCTAGTCGAGCTAACATACAAGGACAAACAGTTTAAGTAGACGGACGAGTGTAATAGAAGCTTTAACAGGCTAAAGGAGCTCTTTACTATAGGACCAACGCTTACTGCCTTTAATCTGGAACGTACGACGATACTGGAAACCGACTCCTTAGGGTACTGTATAGGAGGTATTTTGTCGCAGGTAGGCCTAGACGGACTCCTGCACCTATACGTATACTTCTCTAGGAAGAACTCTCTAGCCGAATGCAACTATCCTATCTACGATAAGGAATTGCTAGCAGTCGTACAGGAATCGCTAGCCGGTGTCTTCGGCTCTACTATTACTACCGCCGGCGTACTTCGTTAACGACCCTGCTCTTCGCCTTCGTGCAGCACTATCTACCGGCTTGGCCGGACGAACGATAAAGGCGAAGAACAAAGCCGACGAGAACAAAGCGGCCCTGCAGTAGGTAAGGTCCTTAGTAGAGAAAGAAAAAGACAAAGAGACGGCGCCGCGGACGGATCTATATAGACCTCTGCAGCAGCGCACAGACTAGTTACGCTATAGCTTAGGTAACCGCTAGCTCCGATTAGATAACTCTTCCGATCAGATAAAAGCCGAAGTAAGAGACGTTAGATAGCGACGATATAAGAAGAAAGAAGATAAAGAAAGGAGATAGTTTCGAAATAGAAAGAAGCGAAGAGGTAATGTCAAAAAAAAAAAAAGAAGAGAGACACATAAGTAAGCGATCGAGGTCAACCGCTAGTAAGGGAGGGGGGTAGTGTTGCAGCGGCAGAAAGGAGTGGGACTAAGTAATAGGGTAGATCCTCGGAATTTCGGCTTAGCCCTTCTGGACCGAGCCGGGCCTTAGCACACTACCCCTAAAGCTCTTACTTACTACTATATAGGTTGCTTTCCCTCCTTAGTTCGAGATATAGTTATTAAAAAGGCCGTATTGAATTATATCTGCGTGCCCGGATCACCGGGCACCTAGGGCGCGAGGAGACGTATAGCATCGTTACTAGGGACTACTACTAGCTGGCGATAGCAAGGGACATCTATAGGTTCGTACAGAACTGCGATGTCTACGGACGGACGAAGCCCTAGCGTAAACTGAAATATAGGCTGCTAGAACTCCTACTAATACCGGACTGGCCCTAGCAAGACCTAACTGTAGACTTTATTACAGACCTCCCTAAGAGCGACGGACGGCGGAACATTATAGTAGTTACAGACAAGCTAACTAGGGGAGTAATACTAGAGGTAATAGACTCTATTACAGCTAAGGACACTGCCTAGGCATTTATAAGGATAACGTTTAGCAAGCATAGGTTCCCTAGGTTAATTGTATCTAACTAGGGTACACAGTTTACGAGCTAGCTGTAGGCAAGGGTCTGTCAATTGTTGAACGTAGAACGCCGCCTATTAACTGCATAGCACCTGCAGACGGACGGCGCTACAGTAAGGGTTAACTCGACATTAGAAGCGTACCTCCGAGCGTACGTTAACTACGACTAGACGAATTGGAACCGCCTCCTCGCTATAGCAGAGCTAGCTATTAACAGCCGTACGGCTAACGGTATTAGATTGTCCCCCTTCTTTATAACCTACAGATACGACTACTCCCTGCTCCTACTGACCCTAAGCAGCGCTACCTTACGCCCTGTACGCTCCCTAATTTAGTAGGGGGAAGCTATTATATAGATGATTACGAATGCTTACTAATAGGCGAAAGCGAGCCTAGCTATAGCCTAACAGAGGGCGGAAGAACAGGCCAACAAGGGACGACAGGCTGCACTAAGATACGAGATAGGAGACGAGGTATAGCTAAACCAACGCAATATCTATACAGACCGGCCAAGCAAGAAACTAGACTAGAAGAACCGGAAGTTTACAGTAGCCTGGCCAGTAGGCATATACACTGTATAACTTGACACTCCCCTAGGAATCTACCCAGTTTTGTATATAGACCTCGTACAGCCAGCATATACGGACCCCCTACTACACTAGACGACAGACGACGCGCGCCCCCTAGCGATTATTACTAAAGGCTAGGAAGAGTATAAAGTAGAAGAAATCCTTAAGAGCTGAAGGAAGCAGAAGAGGATAGAATACCTAGTTAAATAGAGAGCGTAGGCAGGGCCTATATAGGAGCTATACGAGGCCCTCTAGGACACATCTATACTAGACAGGTAGGAGGAGAACTATTCCCCTAGCCAGTTGCAGTAATACTATGCTGTACAGTAAGAAGGGTACGGTCTACCCTAGGTACAGGACAGCCGCTAGCAACATTAGGTTGCTAAAGGATCGGGAATCGAGGCGTAGGACTCTACTAGGTCCTACCGACACTACACTATATAGAAGGGGGCAGGAGGGAGAGAACAGCTAGGAGACAGGTAGTAATAAGAGTAAAAATAAGAAGGGAATAAGAGCGGAGCTGTCCGAAAACTTTTATATACTATCTTAGGGGTAGCTTACTAACCGCTACTACCTAGGACTAGGGCAATCGACAATAAGGCCGCCGACTCCCTGTCCGAGATCTCGATAATCTCCCAGTCGGCCGGGGGCCTACCTAGCTTACTACCCTAGAGCAAGGCTACCCCCCTACAGGCCTCCCCTAGACAGCGGTAAGAGCAGTAGAGGGAGCTGTCCTTCTACTTGCACGACGCGTATACGCCGGCCTAGAAGCCGGGCAGGCGGTACAGGCTAAGCGAGCCCTAGAGAGAGTTAGTACAGGCAGCGTAGGCCTGGCTACAAGTAGTAATAAGGTGTTACAGTCAACAGATGTAAAACGGAAAACAAGGTTAACAGATGTAAAAGGGAAAACAACAGTATCTAGGACCTAACTAGAACTATTAAGATTTACAGACTACAACCTAACAACTACAGGCTAGAGCAAGAAGATGCCAAGAGCGTAAAAGGCAATGCAACCGGCCCTACAAACGCTCCTAGCTTAGTTCTGGAACCTTTAACAAAAGCGGGTCTAGGAAATAAATTTGTTTGCAGAACAAAGAAACAGAGTTTAGTAAGAAAGTTACTAGCAAACACGCAAACAACTAGCTAGGGCAGGGGGATATAAGAACTAGCTGCCGCCTACTAAGCTTTCTCTTCTTCTTGTTTATAGCTCGTCTTGTGTATCTAATTCAGCTTTTACACTTTAGACTTTAGCCCTTCCTTCTAATACTTAGTTTTTACACTCCTTACTTTAGACTTTAGCTTCCCTTTCTATATTAACTTCTATACCCTCTCTCTTAGACTTTGTTTCTTCCAGCCCCTCCTACTTACTTCGACTTTTACATCTACCCTTTCCGACTACTTAGATCCCCCCTTTACATAAGGATAGCGTTAACGTACGAGGGGCGGGCTGTAGCAACCCGCTAGGGCGTAATACAAGCGGAGTCGCACTAGAAGGAGTAGAATAGCAGCTTAGCAGCGTCCTGCTACTCGCCGGTATAGCACCTAGGACATTAGCTAGGACCGTACAGAAGGGGAGGGCCTGTACGAACCGGAACTGGAGTTGCTAATTAAACTGGGCATTCCACTCCTAGAGGTAGAGGTGTAGGGGGACGCCGGCCGGACAGTAGGCAGATAGGCCAGCAACTACGAGGGAGCTACAGCGGGACCGGGCGGACAGAGTGCAGGGCATAGTAGTGTTGGTAGTGTTAGTAGTGTTAGTAGTGTTAGTAGTGCTAGTAGTATTAGTAGTAGTGGTTATAGTAGTAGTAGCAGCAGATAGGTAGTAGGAGGGGGGAATAGAAAAGGGAGAGAAAGGGAAAAGATTGATCCGGGCACGCAGATCTGATTTAATACGGCCTTTTTGATGACTATATCTCGAGCTGAGGAGGGAAAGGAACCTATGTGGTGGTGGTGGTGGGCTTTCGTAGTGGTGGTGCCAAGGCCCGGCTCGGTCCGTTCTGGAACCTAAATCCTGGAAGGGGCCGAGCCGAAATCCAGGGTCCACCCTATCAACCTGTCCCACCTCTTTCCACCGCCGCAACACTACCCCCCCCCCCTTACTAGCGGTCGCCCTCGACTGCTTAGTCATTCCATCCATCCAAAAATCTCCACTTTTTTTTTTTTTTTGATTTATCTCCTTTCCAAAACCCCTTCCAACGCCGACGTCGCCTCTTCCATCTTCTATCGCAACCGGCGTTCTTTTCGTCGCTTCTTCCATTTCTTACATCGTTGGCATCTGAAGTCCTTCACTTAGCGTTTATGTAGTCGACGCCAACTGATCTAATCCGCAGTCTTCTAAGCTGCGGCGTAGCTGGTCTGTGCGCCGGCGCGGAGGTCTATATAGATCTTTCCGCAGCGCCGTTTTTCTTCTTCTTTTTCTCTTCTACCAAAGCCCTTACCTACCGCAGGGTCGGCGGCGCTGGCACGCTACGGCGTCGGCGAGCTTTCTGCCGAACCAGTAGTGGGTAGTGGCCGAGTCGAAGGCCTCCCCGAGGCGACCGTTACGATCGTCTTTATCGGCCTCTGCGCCGGTGGAGCGGACGCGGCTTTCTTCTTCTTCCGGAACGATCAGCTTCGGAGCCATTCCGGTTTCGGCTTCTTCGGGTTCCGCACGTAGAACTCTCTTAGCAGCTCCGCCGAATTCCGGAGGTTCTTGATCGGATACCATTTATAGTCTTCCAGCTATCCCTTCTACGAGATCTTCGCTTTAATAGACCCCCTTATCTTCTTTACGTCTATTACATCTTCTACCTCCTACTCTTCTTCTTCACTGTCCATTTCGATTGACGGGGGTTCGGCGAACCCCTATTCCAGCAGGCCGTCTTCAGGGTCTAAGCTTAACAGGTCCGAATGGAAGACATCGTAGATCCGGAACAATTTCGGTAGCTGGAGCCGATAGGTTACCGGCGACCTCTTTTCTATTATCTTAAACGGACCTACGTAGCGTGGGTTAAGCTTGGCGTTCCCTTTCAGCCTTAGGTTTCGCGTATTAAGCTATACCTTTTGGCCTTCTTCGAATTCTATCGGTAACCGCTTCTTATTAGCTCGAGTTACTATCTTCTTCTGAGCCGATTCTATCGCGTCTTTCGCTACCTTAACCGCTTCTTCTATCTGAGATCGTAGCGCTTCTGCCACCGCGGCGGCGACTCTCTTTAACGACGTAGTGGTAGTGGTGGAAAGCTCCGGCGAGCCGGCGTCGCTTAGTGGCTGAAAGCTTATCCTTAGAAGATAGCTGTGCGTTATCTCGAACGGCGCCAGCGAGGTGGCTTTAGACGGTGCCGAGTTGGCGCAGAACTCGGCTATCGGCAACACCTTGACCTATTCTTCTTGGTAATGGCTGCAGAAGGTTCGTAGATATCGCTCTATCTCTCGGTTAGCCACTTTAAACTGACTGTCGGTCTGCGGGTAAGCGGCTGTGCTGAGCTTTCTACGAATTCCGAGAGCTTGGTTGATAGCTTTCTATACGTCGGCGGTAAATTAAGGACCCCTATCCGTAGTAATAGTGTCCGGCAGGCTATAGTGCTTCTATACGTGTTGAATCAACATCCGTGCTGTCTCTTCCGCAGTAGTTCCTTTATCCTTAGCTCGGCAGGGGATAAAATAGCGCTCTTTGCTTAGTCGATCTACTACGTTTAGCGTAGCGTTATATCTATCTGACTCCGGCAGGCCGGTTACGAAGTCCATCGTAATGTGTTGCTACAGTTTCTCGGGGATCGGAAGCGGTTTTAGCAGACCTGCTGGAAGACCGTAACGTAGCTTCGCGGCTCGGCATACGTAGCAATTGGCAATAAATCGGTGGATCCGTTCGTAGATCCGCGGAAACCAGTAGGTCGTCCTTACAGCTTCCATTATCTTCTTCGAGCCGGCGTAACTAACGTCCTTCGAGCTATGGACTAGCTAGATAACCTCTGTAATCAGTTCTTCCAGAACTATCAGCTTCCCCGAGCCTGTTCTGCCGAGCTTCTGCCGCTTATTGAGCCGTTCCACCTTCTCGTAGAGCGTCTCTTCTTTGATCGGCGGCTCTATCGGTTCCGGTTCGGCCTGCGGTTCCGCCGCGCAGATCCCCGCTTCCTTCAACACCTCGGCGTCTACTATCTGTTTGGTCAGCACCTTCTGGAACATGTTCGGATCTTCCTTCGCACGGCTCGTCTTCCCTTCTCTTCGCGTTAGCGCGTCAGCCTTTCCATTTTGAGCTCCTAGTCGATAGGTAATCTTAAAATCAAACCCTAATAAGTAGGCGGCCTACCGTGCTTAACGCTGTAAGAGCTTCTGCGTCTTTATAAAGTAGGTCAGCGACTAGTGGTCCGTAAGGACCTGGACCGTGCTCCTTCCAGCTATAAGCTCCGGTTTCCACTCCTCGAAATCCTGAATAATCGCTAGCAGCTCCTTATCGTAGATGGCGTAGTTCCGCTCGGCTTCTGTTATAGATTTGCTGAAGAAGGCCACCGGGTAGAGGGTCTCGTCGTCGCTATATTGAGAAAGGACCCCTGCGGTTACTGTGTCAGAAGCGTCCGTTTCTACGTAGATTGTCTTTTCCGGTCGGAAGTGCGCCAGAACCGGCGCTGAAGCCACCGCCTCTTTCAGCCAGTTAAAGGCTTCCGTGCACTTCTTATTCTATAGGCCGGCGGCCTATTTCTTTAGCGCCTCGTTTAGGGGTCTCGCTATCTTGCTAAAGTCCTTAATAAACTGTCGATAATAGCTGCAGAATCTGAGAGACGCTCTGATTTGGGTAGTGTTTCCGGATTTCGGCTGCTTCTATTCCGCTACGGCGGCGACCTTTAAGGGGTCCATCCGGATCCCTTTTCTTCTGACGATAAGACCGAGGTATTTGACTTCGGTCTGGTAGAACTCGCTCTTCTTCGTGTCTGCGTTTAATCCGACCTCGCGGAGCCTAGTCAGCACCTTCTTGATGTGGTCCGTGTGCTGTTCTCTCGTTCTGTCCGTATAGATAAGAATGTCGTCTAAATAGATAGACACGAACCGTTCCAGCATGTCTATAAAGGTGTGGTTTATAAAGCGTTGCCACACTGCCGGCGCGTTGGTGAGTCCGAACGGCATCACTAGCTACTTAAAATTGCCTATACGCGTGGCAAACGTCGTAAGATCTTCCGTCTGCCCTTCTTCGTTCCTTAGTCGATGGAACGCTTAGCGGATGTCCAGCTTGCTGAACTACTTAGCTTTAGCTACGCGTTGTATAGTCTCGTCGATTAGCGGCAGCGGGTATACGTCTCTCTTAGTAACCTCGTTAAGGCCTCGATAGTCTACGCAGAGTCGCAGACTACCCCCTGGTTTCCTTACGAAAAGAATCGGTAACGTATATTCAGCAGAACTCGGCGTAATAAACTTCTTCGCTAGGTTTTCGCGAACGAACACCTCTACCTAGTCCAGTTCCGCCGGCGACAGTCGTCTTAGGGGCTCGGTTCTCGGCAGTGCGGCTCCTTCTTTTAGTCGGATCTTGTTGTTATATTCCGGTCGATAGAGCGGCAGGAGGTTGGAGTCTGTCTTTAAGAACACGTTAGCGTAACTGTGGAGTTCGTTTGGCAGCACCTCCAGTAGGTCCACTTCTTCTTCCGCTATTATCTTCTGGTAGTCTTCGATGTCTTTTATTAAGATAGCGTAAATCTCGTTGTCCGGCGACTTCGCGAGGGTCGTTAGGGCTTCTGAACTTATTATTCCGACGGTGACTAGGGGTCCGGAACGATCGGACGGAGCCTCTTTCGCGGACTCCGTAGCTTTCGGCTTAGCGGCGGCGGCGACCTTTCTGATGGTCCCTGCTCCGCTACCTAGGGTTTTGAATCTGATCGTTCCTTTATCTACGTCGACAATGGCTTTCTGGTTCTTTATCTATTTCTGCCCTATAATAATGTCAAACCTTCCGATATCCATAATTCGGAACGTCGCTTCCGTAGTGCGACCAGCTAGTGTGGTCCTTAACGGCACGTAGTGCGTAACGTTTTCCGTATCTTGTCCGTTATATGCCGAAATCCGCGTCGGCGACGCTAGTTCCACTAGATAGCCGTATCCCTTCGTCAGTTTCTGAACCAGTCGGTAGTGGATCGCTGCACTGATAAGAGCTCCGGTGTCGATAAAGGCTTTTAGCTAAAGTGGTTTGCTCGATCTGTCAAGGGGGTAGACAGTGATTAGAAGGATAATAGCTGTTTCCATGTTTACTTCCACCGCCGCCGAGAGCGGGTCGCTGCAGCTGTTGATGCTTTCTTCTCGTAGCGATTCGCTTCGATTCGGTGCCCTATTGTTAATGCTGGATAGGGGGTCTATCCGTCCAGCTGGTCTTTTCCTATAATTCTTAACTGCACCCTACCGTCTACGCTCTCGGTGTCGTTCGGAGCCGGCTCTATAGCTTGTATGGTCTTTCTCGGCGGCGGCTGCTGCTGCGGCTGCTTTATAACACGATACTCCTGCTTCTGCTGGGCCGTTGCTTGGCATCTCGTGGCGATATGGCCGGGTTTTCTGTATGCGAAACAGGTGGGTACGAACGACGGACGCTGCGAATTAAATGGCTGCTGGGGTGCTCTCCGGAAAGGCGCAGGGGGTCGTATAGTCTGCGGCGACGGCTTCTGAATCGATTCGCGTAATTTCGCGTAAGCGCTTAAGTTTCTCGCTGTAACTCTCGCTCTGTGCACGAAGCTCTTAAGGTCTTCGTCTTCTACCGACGCCATGGCGGCGGCCAGTTCGGGGTTCAGCTTCTGCCTCAGTAGGTGGAGCTGCTTATCTTCCGCTACTCGGGCCCTAATCGCATACTTTCTAAATAGTCCGTAGAATTCTTTAAACGTCTGCCGGTTCTGATTGATCTTGTCCAGCTGCTTACGGGCTGTCTTCTTTCGGAATGGATCTCCGAAGCGTTAATCTAACGCTTTGATCGCTTCCTTAGCGGTTACCTCTTCTAGGTCCGCTACTAGCGAAAACGCTTCGCCTTCCAGTCGCGCCTCTAAATAGGCCAGTCTGTCTTCTTCGCTGCTTGCTGCGTAATCGCGGCTTATCTTATTCTTAATCTTCTTCTTAAACGCCTCCTACGCTTTAGGGTCTCCGCTACCGAAAGCAGGTAGGTCCGGTAGTGGCGTTATCGTAGTGCCACCTTGACTGTAGGCCGCTGGTAAGGCGGTCTCTGCGTAGGTTTCTCGCCGCGGTGGCAGCGATGGTCTCGCTGTTTCTATATTAGCTAGCTGATCCTTTAGCGCCTTCAGTTGCGCTAGTCGATTCGACGCTTGGTTTTCTAACATATCGATAATAGTCTCTGCCGATTCCTTTTCGGCCCTTACCGCTTTAGTTTCTTCTCTTAGTTGTCTGTTCTCTTCTAGCGTTCTATAAAACAGCATCTCGATAAGGTCTATGCCGTCGTAGACCTTCCCTATTCTATTCTCGTTTACATAGTCCTCCAGTTCCTCGAGCGTGCAGTCGTAGATCTTCTTGTATTCGCTTATTCGTTCCTTAATCTCTGCAGTCTCTTCTTCCGTAAAACCTCTAATAATAATCTTATTATTAATAACACTAGAGCGCCTACTTGCTCTGTTAGTCATTCCTTTTCTGCTTCTGCTGCGGCCTGTAACGCCGCTCTCTACCCCTGAGAAGCCTTCCATCTTCTTACGGTGCCTTAGGTGGTTGTTGTTGATGTTAGTGTTGGTGCGCGTGCGTTATTCAGGTTTCCGGATGGTTCGACGGGCCCTTTCGCGCAGCGCGGGGTTGTGGAGAGTAAGCTCGAGATATAATGATCCGGGCACGCAGATATAATTTAATACAGCCTTTTTAATGACTATATCTCGAGCTAAGGAGGGAAAGGAACCTATGTGGTGGTGGTGGTGGGCTTTCGTAGTGGTGGTGCCAAGGCCCGGCTCGGTCCGTTCCGGAACCTAAATCCCGGAAGGGGCCGAGCCGAAATGCAGGGTCCACCCCATTAACCTGTCCTACCTCTTTCCACCGCTGCAACAAAGATAGGGGGGAGGCCTAGTATTTAGGGATGTAGGTTGCCCGCTATACAAGGCAACGCTAATAGGGCAGCTGCTACCGCTATATAAGAGAGGGCGAACAAGGCAACTGCTACCTAGCGCCTAAACGAGCGACTACCCTTTAGACAACTGGACGAGGACGGAAAGGCGGCGGCTGTAAGAGGAACGCTAGGAGCCTAGACTGTACGACGCCGGGCTGTATAGAGGAAACACTACAAGAAGGGAGGGGGGTATTATTAGGGGGTGCTGTCTAGCTAGGTCCTGGACCTAAGCTAGCCGTCGCCCTAGGGATTGCGACTTAGCAGCGCTAGCACGACCCCTTACCCTATATAGAGGAAGAACTCTACAACCCTGTATAGAGGGAAATAGCCGCCCCTCTATACGTAGGGAAAGCTCTGCATCCCTATACAGAGGGAAACTCCTAACCCTCTATACAGAGCGAAATCCTTATACCCCTACATAGAGGGAAATTGCTAGCTTAGCTTTGTAGGTACAAATTGTACAGCAGCAGACGACAAAGGAACTGCCTATTAGTTCCTTTATATAGATACCCAGCTTCAAGTTTCTGAACCAAGATTCTTGAACCCTTTATATAGGTAAACGCCTACTACCTTACCCCTACAGATAACGACAGGCCGGAACGTCTACCTAAGTCCTTAATAACCCTAGACAGCGACCGAAGCACTGGAAAACTACGAGATTGTAGATCTTGCGCCTGTATCTAACGACGGCGGTTTCCGTCTAGATAATAGAGTTAAGGTAGAGGACGGTAATTCTTTATACTAACTACATTATCTAGGACAAAGCTTTCCTAAGTAGGAGCTAAGATAGTCGGCTAGGCAGCCTACTGCCGCTAGACTGTACGAGTTAGATACAGGATACGTAGTTAGGGCGATAAGATAAGAGATAATTAGGATAGAAGGTAGATAAATAGATAGGTAAAGACCGGACGGCTTACTAACACAGGGCTAGGGCCCTATCGAGGGGGGTTCCTAGATTCCCTACTACCAACCTACAGTCCAGTCCTGCGACCGTATAAGACAGTTAACTAGGCTATAGCCGACATCCTACCTAGGTTAGCTACCTCCTACTGGAAAACATCGTAGATATATATAGGCTATATAAGCTTTATCTAGACGGCGACCGCCTATTTACTGTTCGGGAGACCCTCCAGTTGTAGGGATTCCCCGACGGTATATATACGACTGTTATACTAGAGGAGAGGCTATAACTATAGCTAGCGATAGCGTATTACCCGTCTTTGCTAAGTACATGTTTAAGGAGTGCTTTAAGGCACTAAAGCATACTGATACAGAGATTGGAGCGTCCAATCGTCCTCGACTAATCCTTGCTAAGTAGGCTTAGAGATATAGCAGCGTTAACAGGAGGGAGGAGGGAGGTATTGTTAGGGGACGCGGTCCTGCCAGTTTTTGGACCTAGGCCGGCCGTAGTCCTAAGGAGTACGACTTAGCAGCGCTAGCGAGACCTAGCCAGACCGAGCCCTAACCCAGCCTGGCTAAGTCGGCACCCCTTCCCTCCCTACACCCTATACGGAGAAAAATCTCTGCACTCCTATACGGAGGGAAATCTCTGCACCCCTGTATAGAGGGAAATTGCTAGCTTGCTTCGTAGGTACAAAATTTACAGTAGCAGATAACGAAGAAACTGCCTATTAGTTCCTTTATATAGATACCCAGCTTTAAGTTTCTGAACCAAGATTTTTAAACCCCTTACAGTAACCTTATTAAGGCCTCTGTAGTCTAGAACAGTCGGACGGAACCGAGTCAGCGGTCGTAGCGTTTGGTTTAGCGACGACGACGGTGACCGATTGGATAGTGGCAGTGCCGTTCTGCTAGGTTTTGAACCCTAGTGTGCCTTTATCTACGTTAATAACTGCTTTCTCGTTCTTTATCTATTTCTGCCCTATAATAATGTTAAACTGTCTAATGTCTATAATTCGGAACGTTGCTTCTATAGTGCGACCAGCTAAGGTAGTCTTTAATAGTACGTAATGCGTAACACTCTCTGTGTCTTGTCTATTGTATACCGAAATTCGCCTCGGCGACGCTAACTCTACTAGATAACTATATCCTTTCGTTAGTTTCTAAACTAGTTAGTAGTAGATCGCCGCACCAATAAGTGCTCCTATGTCGATAAAGGCTTTTAACCGAAGAGACCCCTAAATAAGGCATTAAAGAAGGAAGCGGCTGGCCTATAGAATAAGAAGTGCACACAGGCTTTTAACTAGCTAGAAGAAGCAGTAGCCTCGGCGCTAGTACTAGCGCACTTCCAGCCAGAAAAGACGATCTACCTAGAAACGGACGCTTCCGATACGGTAACTGCAGGGGTCCTTTCTTAATATAGCAACGACGAGACCCTCTATCCAGTAGCTTTCTTTAGCAAGTCTACAAATAAGGCTAAACGGAATTACGCTATCTACGACAAGGAGCTGTTAGCTATTATCCAAGCTTTCGAGGAGTGGAAGCCGGAGCTAATAGCTAGAAAGAGCACGGTCCAGGTCCTTCCAGACTATTAGTCGTTAACCTACTTTATAAAGATGCAGAAGCTCTCGCGCCGCTAAGCTTGGTAGGCTGCCTACTTATCTAGGTTCGACTTTAAGATTACTTATCGATCCGGAGCTTAGAGCGGAAAGGCTAATGCGCTAATAAGAAGAGAGGGAAAGACTAGCTGCGCGAAAGAAGATCCGAACATGTTCCAGAAGGTGTTAACTAAGCAGATAGTAGACGCCGAGGTGTTATAAGAAGCAGGGATCTGCGCAGTAGAGCCGGCGACCGAGGAAGAGACGCTCTACGAAAAAGCAGAGCAGCTTAACTAGCAACAGAAGCTCGGCGAAACCGGTTTAGGAAAGTTAATAGTTCTAGAAGAACTAATTACAGAGGCTATCTAGCTAGTCTATAGTTCTAAGGATGTTGGCTACGCTAGCACAAAGAAGACGATAGAGGCCGTAAGAACGGTCTACTGGTTTCTGCGGATCTTCGAGCGGATCTACCGGTCTATCGCCAATTGTTATATATACTAAGCCGCGAAGCTGCGCTACGGCCTTCCGGCCGGTCTACTAAAGCTACTGCCAATCCCTAAGAAACCGTAGCAGCACATTACGATAGATTTCGTAACTAGCCTGCCGGATTCCGATAGGTACAATGCTACCCTTAATGTAGTAGATTAGTTAAGCAAGGAACGCTACTTTATCCCCTATCGAGCAAAAGACGAAGGCACTACTGCAGAGGAGACAGCGAGGATGCTAATTCAGTATTTATAGATGTACTATAGCCTGCTGGACACTATTACTACAGATAGAGGTCCTTAATTCACTGCTAATATATAGAAGGCTATTAACCAAGTTCTCGGAATTCGCGGAAAGCTTAGTACAGCCGCTTACTCTTAAACCGACGGCCAGTCCAAAGTAGCTAACTGTAAGATAGAGAAATATCTACGAATCTTCTGTAGCAATTATTAAGAAGAATAGGTTAGGGTGTTGCCGATAGCCGAATTCTGCGCTAACGCGGCGCCGTGTAAGGCCACCTTGCTAGCGCCGTTCGAGATAACTTATAGTTATCTTCCGAGAATAAGCTTCCAACTGCTGAACGAACCCAGCTCTTTGGAACCTTCTACTACTACTTTATTAAAGAGAGTCGCAGCCGCTGCGGCAGAAGCACTTAAATCTTAGATAGAAGAAGCGATCTAGGTAGCGAAAGAGGTAATAGAATCGGCTTAGAAGAAGATAGTAACTCGAGCTAATAGAAAGCGGTCACTATTAGAATTCAAGGAAGGCTAAAAGGTATAGCTTAATACGCGGAACCTAAGGCCTAAAGGCAACGCCAAGCTCAACCCCTGCTACTTAGGTCTATTTATAATAGTGGAAAAGAGGTCGCTAGTAACTTATCAGCTCTAGCTACTAAAGTCTTTCCGAATCTACAATGTCTTCTATTCGGACCTATTAAGCCTAAACCCTAAAGACGGCCTTCCGGAACAGGGGTTCGCTAAACCCCTACCAATCGAGATAGACAGTAAAGAAGAAGAGTAGGAGGTAGAAGATATATTAGACGTAAAGAAGATAAGGGAGTCTATCAAAGCGAGGATTTCGTAGAAGGGATAACCAGAAGATTATAATTAGTATCTAATCGAGAATCTCTAGAACTCGGCAGAGCTGTTAAGAGAGTTTTATGTCCGGAACCCAAAGAAGCCGAGACCTGAGTAGCTCTAGGGTTAATAGCTCTAGAAGAGGTAGAAGAAGAAGAAAGGCCGTATTAGGGGGCGCCGTCCAGCCCAGGCCCTAGACCTGAGCCAGCCGTCGCCCTAGGGACTGCGACTTAGCGGCGCCAGCACGACCCTACCCTCTGTACAGGGTTACCAACACGACCCCACTCCGGTACAGAGGGAGAATCCTATTACTAATACGACCCTACTCCCGTACAGAGGGAGAACCCTATAGCCCTATACAGAGGGGAATTGCCGCCCCTCTAAGCGAAGGGAGAACTCTGCATCCTCTATAGAGGGAAACTCCCGACCCTCTATACAGAGTTAGGAACCTTATTCCCCTATATAGAGGGAAATTGCTAGCTTAGCTTTATAGATACAAATTGTACAGCAGCGGACGACGAAGGAACTGCCTATTAGTTCCTTTATATAGATACCTAGCCTTAAGTTTCTAAACTAAGATTCTTAAGCCCTTACATTAGGAACTGATCTTACTGTTAGTAACTGCAGTAATATAACGAAGATAGACAGCGACATCCCTATAGAACCTACAGCTATGCAGGATTAGATGCACTGCGCGTACGAGGAGCTACTAGCACATAAGAGGCAGCTCGAACAGCAAGTAAGCTACTAGGCTGCGATAATTTCCTAACGGGAACAGGAGCTACGACAGCTTAGGGCGTCCGATTGCGATCTAACCCCTACGACGACGACGAACACGACGGCCTACACCCTAGCCCCTAAGAGCAAACTCCCTAACGTTACAACTTACAATAGTAAGGCTCCGGCCGAGTACCCCTCCTAGGCTGCCTAGATACGCTCTAAGCTTCTGGTTAACTTAGGAGCATACCCGACTAAGCTAGACAAGGTAGTGTACCTCTTTAGGAGGTTAAAGGGCAGGGCGGCAGCACGGATTCTGCTGTACTATAAGACGGCTATTGCTAACCTGGCAATAGCAACTATAACGATGCTCTAGGCAGCTCTTAACAGGAGCTATAAGGATCTAGACTGCGAAAGCCGAGCATTCCTACAGGTTAATACGATAAAGCAAAGACGCAAAACTGTACGAGAGTTCCTTACAGAATACGACCAGACCCTAGCAGAGGCAGGAGGACTCTAATAGGAGGATAGGGTAAAAATTACTACCTTAAAGGTAGGCCTCTCTAAGGAGATTATAACAGGACTAGTAGGCGTAATGCGACTAGCTACGTACAAGGAGTTCTGTAATCTCCTTAGGATAATTAACGACTAACAGCGTAGGCTCGGACGGATAAGCTGCACCTATAAGATGCGACAACCCCTCTAGCAGCAGCAGGACGCTATAGACTAAGAACTAACGACGACGACGGGAGTAGCAGCAGCCGTTACTGTACAGCTAAGGGCCGCTGCTAAAAGGGCACAGTAGGTAGATACAGCTACCCTTAACAAGAGACAAGTAGAAGGGAGCTGCTATAGGTGTAGCAAGATAGGCTATACTGTACGGAATTGCAGGCTTTTGCTAGTAGAGAGACCGAGGGGACTGCAAGACCTTCCTGATAGTAATTCTATAACATTAATATACCTTATTTAAAGACTAAATCTTAAACTCAAGATAAAAGAATCAAAGTAGTAGTAGCAAGACGGCTTCTACGTATAGTAGTAGATGCTAAGCTAGGAAGGTCTTTCCTAGAACCTAAATCTAGAGAATAGCCTAGGGCTGCTATTCTGGAATTCTAGTCTACCACTCTTTCTACTACTACATTAGTATAAGATTTAAGTATTGCCCTATTAATAGCTTCTAAAATAGATAATTTGTTGTGCTAGGTAGTTGTGCTAAGAAAATTCTTGCTAACCTAATAGTTATATACCTTGAAGAGTTTAAATATTCTATAGTTGATAGCAATAAAAATGAATGATTTGTTGTGTAAGTTAGTTATGCCAAGAAATTTTGGATCGCTGAACGGTGCGGCCAGCTCAATGGTCATACAGCGTTAGCATACATGTCTTTTGCCCTTCATTTTATTCTTACAAACACCAGATCTTCGGATATGGCTGATGTGCGCTCGATGCTCAAAGCGAGCCGCGAAGCTCGAAAAATCAATCATCCTCGCGCATCCTACACAAAAGATGGCAAGCTGATGTGCAATCTTTGCGAAAGCTTGATCAAGACAGAATCCGCCTGGAATAGTCATCTACATTCAGCGCAGCACACTTTGAGGCTCAGCAGAGCACAAGACGCAGGAGCAGCAAGAGATGCAAGTGCAGTAGGCAAAAAGAGAAAAGCAACGACCACCGCCAGTCCTTCGCCAGAGGAAAGGAAGAAAGCTAAGCTCACAAGCTTCACGCCTGGCATTGAAAATGAAGAGTCGCATGTGGAAGAGCCGGCTTCGCCAAACCCATTACAGCCTAAGAAGACAGAGCGGGTGCTGGGGGATGGCAACGATGATGATGGTGGCGATGATGAGGTAAATGTTGCGGAGCTGGAGGCACTCGACAAGGAGCTAGCAGAGCTACAAGCCTCCATGCGGCATGCTGATGCGCACGACGGCGCTGTCATCTCAGCTCCCGCCATGACTGCGGAAGAAATCGCAGCTCAAGCACGTGAGGAGCAGAGTGCACAGCGAGGCAAGCGAGATGCAGAAGTAGAAGCCGAGCGAGAGGACGCGGCGCGGTTGATGGAGGACGAGTTTGAGGCAATGGAAGGGTTTGAGGAAAGGGCGAGGAAGCTCCGAGAGAAACGTGAAGCACTGCGTGCAGCGCCTATCATATCTAGGAGCAACGACGGCGGCAGCCCGAGTGGCGGCACCACAGCCGATGAACAAGAGGCAGGCGAGGAAGAGGACGACAGCGACGATGATGGGGGGTTTGATGACTGGAAATTCGGCTTGGGTTGAACGCACGGTGCGTAAATCTTGCCCACACACTGGCCTGAGATGAGTACTACTATATCACCAGCCTTGCACCAGGCGTGATGTCAAGCTCAGAAATTGTCGCGCTGATCATTTGCCCTTTGAGATACAACAGCCTACTCGTAGCTTGGACTGACATTTACACCATCCCATAGTAATGAGACACAGCACAGTGCACAATTGCTGGACGTCCTGCTTGCAGGTCAGAATGCTTTCGTGTCTCTAGCTACTGGGTGCCGTGCTGCTCGACATTCAGTCCGTAGCAAAGTCGACGTTCAAGACCATCGATTTAAATCATGGGCAAAAGACACTTACCGTATATAACCAATAGGCTGACTATACTAATCGACCGGCCACTTTTTCTTCCTACAACTACCTGACACAACAAATTGTTACGGTCAACAGATGGAAGAGGAAGCCCAGCAGTACCTAGCACCTATCTAGTACCCCTATCTCTAACTCAAGATATCTTAACAACTGTTACAGCTAACAGATAGAAGAGAAAGACTAACACTAACAAGATCCTACCTAGTACTACTATAATTGACAGACTACATCTTAACAACTATTGGTCTAATTAAGACGAGTCTCTACGCGTTAGAATCGATACAATCTGTTCTACAAGGACAGCTAGTTAAGTCCTAGAAGCTTCTAGAACTATAGCTAACAGATAGGAAATGTTAGGGGACGCCGTCCTGCCAGGCCCTGAGCCTAAGCCGACCTGCTGTCGTCCTAAGGATTACGACGTAGCGGCGCTAGCATAACCCGGCTAGCCTAAGACATAACTCAGACTAGCCGAGACAGCGCCTCTCCCCTTTACCCCCCTGTACTATAATTGCTAGCTGGCTTTGTAGATATAAATTGTACAGTAACGGACGGAGTACGAAGGAACTGCTTATCAGTTCCTTTCTATATATACAAGGCCTTAAGTTTCTGAACTAAGATACTTGAACCCACAACATTAGGAACTAATCCTACTAACAGTAACTGCAGTAATACAATAAACAACACTATCTAGATAGATACAACGGACATACAGTGTTAGGGGGCGCCGTCCAGCTAGGTCCTAGACCTGAGCCAGCCGTCGCCCTAAGGATTGCGACTTAGCGGCGCCAGCACGACCCTACCCTCTGTACAGAGTCACTAATACAACCCCACCCCTGTACAGAGGAAGAATCCTATAGCCCTACATAGAGGGGAATTGCTGCCCCTCTAAACGGAGGGAAAACTCTGTATTACTGTATAGAGGGAAACTCCCGACCCTCTGTATAGAGTGTAAGCCTTGCATCCCTATATAGAGGGAAATTGCTAGCTTAGCTTCGTAGGTATAAATTGTACAGCAGCGTACGACAAAGGAACTGCCTATTAGTTCCTTTATATAGACACCTAGCCTGAAGTTTCTAAACTAAGATTCTTAAGCCCTTATATTAGGAACTAATCTTACTGTTAGTAACTGCAGTAATATAACGAAGATAGACAGCAACATCTCTATAGAACCTACGACTGTACAGGATCAGATACACTGCGTATACAAGGAGCTACTAGCACACAAGAGGCAGCTCGAACAGCAAGTAAGCTACTAGGCTGCGATAATTTCCTAATAGGAACAGGAGCTCCGACAGCTTAGGCCGTCCGATTGCGATCTAACCCCTACGACGACGACGAACACGACGGCCTACATCCCAGCCCCTAAGAGCAAACTCCCCGACGTTACTACCTACAATAGTAAGGCTCTAACCGAGTACCCCTCCTAGGCTGCCTAGATACGCTCTAAGCTTCTAGTCGACTTAGGAGCATACCCGACTAAGCTAGACAAGGTAGTGTACCTCTTTAGGAGGTTAAAGGGCAGGGCAGCAGCACGGATTCTGCTGTACTACGAGACGGCTATTGCTAACCTGGCAATAGCAACTACGACGGTGCTCTAGGCAGCTCTTAACAGGAGCTATAAGGACCTAGACTGCGAAAGCTGAGCACTCCTACGGATTAATACAATAAAGCAAGGATATAAGACTATATAAGAGTTCCTTACAGAATATAATTAGACCCTAGCAGAGGCAGGAGGACTCTAATAGGAGGACAGGGTAAAAATTACTACCTTAGAGGTAGGCTTTGTTGCGGCGGTGGAAAGAGGTGGGACAGATTGATAGGGTAGACCCTGGATTTCGGCTCGGCCCCTTCCGGGATTTAGGTTCCGGAACGGACCGAGCCGGGCCTTGGCACCACCACTACGAAAGCCTACTACCACCACTATATAGGTTTCTTTCCCTCCTCAGTTCGAGATATAGTTATCAAAAAGGCCGTATTGAATCATATCTGCGTGCCCGGATTATTATATCTCGAACTCACTCTCTACACTAACCCCGCGCTGCGCGAAAGGGCCCGTCGAACCATCCGGAAACCCGAATAACGTACGCGCACCTACACACATACCAAAACAACAACCCCTAAAGGCACCGGGAGAAGATAGAAGGCTTCTCAGCGGTAGAGAGCGGCGTAACAGGCTGCCGCGGAAAGAGAAAGACTGACAGAGCGAGTAGGCGCTCTAGTGTCATTAATAATAAGATCATTATTAGCGGTTTTACAGCGGAAGAGACTGCAGAGATTAAGGAACGAATAAGCGAATACAAGAAGATCTACGACTGCACGATCGAGGAACTGGAAGACTATGTAAACGAGAATAGGATAAGAAAGGTCTACGACGGAATGGACCTCCTCGAGATGCTGTTCTTTAGAACGCTAGAAGAAAAGAGACAGTTAAGAGAGGAAGTAGAGACAGTAAGAGCCGAAAAGGAATCGGCAGAGACTATTATCGACGTGTTAGAAAACCAGGCAGCGAATCGACTAGCGCAGCTAAAGGCGCTAAAGGATCAACTAGCTGATATAGAAGCAGCGAAGTCGTCGCTGCCACCGCAGCGAGAAACCTACGCGGAGACCGCCTTACTGGCGGCCTATAGTTAAGGTAGCACTACGATAACGCCACTGCCGGACCTACCTGCTTTCGGTAGCGGAGACCCTAAAGCGTAGGAGGCATTTAAGAAGAAGATCAAGAATAAGATAAGCCGCGATTACGCATCGAGCAGCGAAGAGGATAGATTGGCGTACCTGGAATCGCGACTAGAAGGTAAAGCTTTTTCGCTAGTGGCAGACCTAGAAGAAGTGACCGCCGACGAAGCTATTAAGGCGCTGGACCAGCGATTCGGAGACCCCTTCCGGAAGAAGACGGCCCGCAAACAACTAGACAAGATCAGTCAGAATCGGCTAACATTTAAAGAATTTTACGGGCTGTTTAGGAAATATGCCATTAGAGCGAGAGTAGCTAAGGATAAGCAGCTACATTTACTAAGACAGAAACTGAGCCCTAAGCTCGCTACAGCTATAGCGTCGGTAGAAGACGAAGACCTTCAGAGCTTCGTACACTAGGCGAGAGTAACAGCAAGAAATCTGAACGCGTACGGAAAATCGACGACGCGAGAACCTACTTAGAAGACACCGTCGTTAATGCAGACAACCAGAGCCCCTGCACCCTTCCGACGCGACCCCCAGCCGCCCTACGTACTGCGACCGTCGTTTGTCCCTACGTGCTACGCGCATAGAAAGCCCGGCTATATCGCTACGAGATGCCAAGCGACGGCCTAGCAGAAGCAGGAGTATCGTGTTATAAAGCAGCAGCCGCAGCCACCGAGAAAGACTATACAAGCTATAGAGCCGGCCCTAAACGATGCTGACAGCGTAGACGGCGGGGTGCAGTTAAGGATTATAGGAAAAGACCAGCTAGACGGATAGGCCCCCTATCCAGCATTAACAATAGGGCACCGCACTGGAGCGAATCGACACGAGAAGAAAGCATTAACAGTTGTAACGATCCGCTGTCGGCGACGGTAGAAGCGAACACGGAAACAGCGATTATCCTTCCTATCGAGATCTACCCTGTTAAGGAGCGACGCCTACCGCTCCAGTTAAAGGCTTTCATCGATACCGGAGCTCTTATCGGAGCAGCGATCCACTATCGGTTAGTTCAGAAACTGATAAAGGGGTACGGTTATCCAGTGGAATTGGCGTCGCTGACGAAGATTTCGGCATACAACGGACAAGACACGGAAAGCGTTATGCACTACGTGCTGCTAAAGACTAACTTGGCCGGTCGCACTACAGAAGCGACGTTCCGAATTATAGATATCGGAAGGTTTGACATTATTATAGGGCAGAAATAGATAAAGAACCAGAAAGCTATTATCGACGTAGATAAAGGAACGATTAGATTTAAAACCCCGGGTAGTAGAGCAGGGACTATCGGAAAGGTCGCCACCGCCGCTGCCGAGCCGGAAGCTACGGAGTCCGCGAAAGAGGCTCCGTCCGATCGTTCCGAACCCCTGGTTACCGTTGGAATAATAAGTTCAGAAGCTATAACGACCCTCGCAAAGTCGCCGGACAATAAGATTTACGCTATCTCTATAAAGGACATTAAAGACTACAGGAAGATAATAGCGGAAGAAGAGGTAGACCTACTAGAGGTGTTGCCAAACGAGCTCTACGGTTACGCTAACGTGTTCTTAAAGGCCAACTCCAACCTCCTACCGCTCTATCGACCGGAATATAACAACAAGATCTGACTAAAAGAAGGAGCCGCGCTGCCGAGAACCGAGCCCCTAAGACGCTTATCTCCGGCCGAACTGGACTAGGTAGAGGTGTTCGTTCGCGAAAATCTAACGAAGAAGTTTATTACGCCGAGTTCTGCCGAATATGCGTTACCGATTCTTTTCGTAAGGAAACTAGGGGGTAGTCTGCGACTCTGCGTAGACTATCGAGGCCTTAACGAGGTCACTAAGAGAGACGTGTACCCGCTGCCGCTAATCGACGAGACTATACAACGAGTAGCTAAAGCTAAATAGTTCAGCAAACTGGACATTCGACAGGCGTTCTACCGACTAAGGAACGAAGAAGGGCAGACGGAAGATCTTACGAGGTTTGCTACGCGTATATGCAATTTCAAGTAGTTGGTAATGCCTTTCGGCCTTACCAATACGCCGGCAGTGTAGCAACGCTTTGTAAACTACACCTTTATAGACATGCTGGAACGGTTCGTATCTATCTATTTGGACGACATTCTTATCTATACGGATGGAACGAGAGATCAGCACACGGACTACGTCGAGAGGGTACTAAAGAGACTCCGCGAAGTAGGATTAAACGCAGACACGAAGAAGAGCGAGTTCTACCAAACCGAGGTTAAATATCTCGGTCTTATCGTCGGAAGGAATGGAATTCGGATAGACCCCTTAAAGGTCGCCGCCGTCGCCGAATAGAAGCGGCCGAAGTCTGGAAATACTACGCAAATCAGAGCGTTTCTCGGCTTCTGCAGCTACTATCGACAGTTTATTAAGGACTTTAGCAAGATAGCGAGACCCCTAAACGAGGCACTAAGGAAAGAGGCCGCCGGCCTATAGAATAAGAGGTGCACGGAAGCCTTTAACCGGCTGAAAGAAGCAGTGGCCTCGGCGCCGGTTCTGGCGCACTTCCGACCGGAAAAGACGATCTACGTAGAAACGGACGCTTCCGATACAGTAACGGCAGGGGTCCTTTCTTAATACAGAGACGATGAAACCCTTTATCTAGTGGCTTTCTTTAGCAAGTCCATAACAGAGGCCGAACGGAACTACGCAATCTATAATAAAGAACTGCTGGCTATTATACAGGCGTTCGAGGAGTGGAAGCCAGAGCTTATAGCTAGAAAGAGCACGGTCCAGGTCCTTACGGACTACCAGTCGCTGACCTACTTGTTAAAGACGCAGAGGCTCTTACGGCGTCAAGCACAGTAGGCTGCCTACTTATTAGGGTTCGATTTCAAGATCACTTATCGACTAGGGGCTTAAAACGGAAAGGCTAACGCGCTAACGAGAAGAGAAGGAAAGACCAGCCGCGCGAAAGAAGATCCGAACATGTTCTAGAAGGTGTTAACCGAGCGGATAGTAGACGCAGAAGTGTTAAAAGAGGTAGGGGTCTGCGCGGTGGAACTGGCCCCTAAGGAAAAGACTCTCTACGAAAAGGTAGAGCAGCTTAACCAGCAACGGAAACTCGGCAAAACCGGTTCAGGGAAGCTGATAGTTCCGGAAGAACTGATTACTAAGGTTATCCAACTGGTCCATAACTCTATAGATGTTGGCTACGCCGGAGCGAAGAAAATGATGCAGGCAGTAAGAACGATCTACTGGTTTCTGCGAATCTACGAGCGGATCCACCGATTTATCGGGAACTGCTACGCCTGCCGGGCCGCGAAGCTACGTTACGGTCTTCCGGCCGGTCTGCTAAAGCCACTTCCGATCCCCGAGAAACCGTAGCAACACATTACGATAGACTTCGTAACCGGCCTGCCGGACTCCGATAGATATAACGCTACGCTAAACGTAGTGGATAGGCTAAGCAAAGAACGACACTTTATCCCCTGCTAAGCGAGAGACGAAGGAACCACTGCGGAAGAGACCGTACGGATGTTGATTCAACACGTATAGAAGCACTATAGCCTGCTGGACACTATTACTACGGATAGGGGTCCTCAATTCACCACCGACGTGTAGAAGGCTATCAATTAAGCTCTCGGAATTCGTAGAAAGCTCAGCACCGCCGCTTACCCTTAAACTAACAGTCAGTCTAAAGTGGCTAATTGCGAGATAGAGCGATATCTGCGATTCTTCTGCAGCTATTATCAAGAAAAGTGGGTTAAGATGCTGCTAATAGCTGAATTCTGCGCAAACTCAGCACGGTTAGAAGCAACGCCGCTGGCGCCGTTCGAGATAACCTACGGTTATCTTCCGAGGCTGAGCTTCCAGCCGCCGAGCGACGCCGGCTCGCCGAAGCTTTCTACTACCACTACGTCGTTAAAGAGAGTCGCCGCCGCGGCGGCAGAAGCGCTCCAATCTTAGATAGAAGAAGCGATCAAAGTGGCGAAAGAAGCGATGGAATCGGCTTAGAAGAAGATAGTAACTCGAACTAATAGAAAGCGGTCGCCGACGGAATTTAAGGAAGGTCAAAAGGTCTGGCTTAACACGCGGAACCTAAGGCTAAAAGGGAACGCCAAGCTCAATCCGCGCTACGTAGGTCCGTTTACAATAGTGGAAAAGAGGTCGCCGGTAACTTATCGGCTCCAGCTACCGAAATCGTTCCGGATCTACGATGTCTTCTATTCGGACCTGTTACGCTTGGACCCTGAAGACAGCCTGCCGGAACAGGGGTTCGCCGAACCCCTACTAATCGAGATGGACGATAAGGAAGAATAGGAGGTAGAAGACGTAATAGACGTAAAGAAGACAAAGGGGTCCATCAAAGCGAGGATCTCGTAGAAGGGGTAGCTGGAAGACTACGAATAGTATCTGATCGAGAACCTGCGGAATTCGGCGGAGCTGCTGAGAGAGTTCTACGTGCGGAGCCCGAAGAAGCAGAAACCCGGATAGCTCCGAAACTGACGACCTCCGAAAGAGATAAAAGAAGAAAGCCGCGTCCGCTCCACCGGCGCCAAAGCCGATAAAGACGATCGTAACGGTCGCCTTTGGGGAGGCCTTCGACTCGGCCACCACCCACTAGCGGATCGGCAGGCAGCTTGCCGACGCCGTAGCGTGCCAGCGCCGCCGACCCCGTAGTAGGTAAAGGCTTTGGTAGAAGAGAAAAAGAAGAAGAAGAAACGACGCCGCGGACGGATCTATATAGACCTCTAAGACGACGCACAGACCAGCTACGCCGCAGCTCAGATAACCTACGGCTCAGATCAGATAGCACAGATCAGGCGCACGGATTAGATAGACGCCAAGTGAAGGACTTCAGACGCCGACGACGTAAGAAATTAAAGAAGCAATAAAGAGAACGTTGTTTTTGATGGAAGACGGAAGAAGTGACGTCGGCGTTAGAGGGGATTTTTGAGAAGGAGACGACAAATCAAAAAAAAAAAAAAAGCGGAGATTTTCGGATAGATAGGGTGACTAAGCGGTCGAGGGCGACTGCTAGTAAGGGAGGGGGGTAGTGTTGCGGCAGTGGAAAGAGGTGGGACAGATTGATGGGGTGGACCCTGAATTTTGGCTCGGCCCCTTCCGGGATCTAGGTTCCGGAACGGGCCGAGCCAGGCCTTGGCACCACCACTACGAAAGCCCACCACCACCACCACATAGGTTCCTTTCCCTCCTCAGTTTGAGATATAGTCATCAAAAAGGCCGTATTAAATCATATCTGCGTGCCCGGATCAGGCTTCTCTAAAGATATTATAACAGGACTAGTAGGCGTAATGCGACTAGCCTTATATAAGGAGTTCTGTAATCTCCTTAGGATAGTTAACGACTAACAGCGCAGGCTCGGACAGATAAGCTGCGCCTACGAGATGCGACAGCCCCTCTATCGGCAGCAGGACGCTATAGACTAGGAACTAACGACGATAACGAGAGTAGCGGCAGCCGTTACTGTATAGCTAAGGGCTAGTGCTAAAAGGGCACAGTAGGTAGATATAGCTACCCTTAACAAGAGACGAGCAGAAGGGAGCTGCTACTAGTATAGCAAGATAGGCTATACTGTACGGAATTACAGGCTTTTGCTAGTAGAGAGACCTAGGGGACGGCCGACTACTGCAAGGGTGGCCGCTGCGGCACCCTAATACGAGATCTAAGAGTCCCCCTTCGGACGACGACGAGTTGGGAAAAGAATAGCCTCTAGGCGAAGGCTTAGCTAGAGGCATATACGAGATAGATTGCTAAATTAAAGCACTACTTAGATATCTTTTAAGAGCAATTACATAACAGCTACGCTGTTTATCGTATGACCTATGCTAAACGGGACCGCTATAGTGCAGGCGCTAATTAACACAGGATGTTTAGTATATAGAGTAATTAGCGAAGACTTTATACAGAGATACTACATTAAGACGACCCCTACTGTACCTGTGCGTATGCTGGGCATTACTGGGCGAGGACCGGACATTACCTATATAGTAAAAGTAACGATAGAGCTGCAAGGACACTACGAGCAGAACTTATACCTCTACGTCGTATAGGACAAGTTGGGGTATAACCTAATACTAGGGAAGCTATAGATAGAGCGCTAGCAGGGCAAACTGGACGTCGGTCGAGGACGCCTGTACCTAGCAGCAACGAAGCAGAGGCTCCGAGACTAAGGGAGAGCTCTGCAGGGCGGCAATGCTAAGGCCGAAGCTAACGCTAGCGCTAAGGTTAACACTGCGACTATAGACATTAAGAAGGCATTAGCGCCTAAGAAAGCAACGGACCCCTGTACGAAGCTCCTAACAGAATACGCAGAGTACCTAGACCTCTTTAAGCCAAAATCGGCCTCGAAACTTTCCCTATACTAAGGAGAGGGGATTAACTATAACATCTAGCTAGAGCCCCGTCTAGATAGGAGTCTGCCTAAAGTACCGTACAGTCCGCTGTACGGCATGTCCTCTAGAGAACTCCTAGTACTGCGTAAGACACTAGACGACCTACTTGCCAAAGGTTTTATTCGCATAAGTACATTATCTGCAGGAGCCCTAGTGCTGTTTGTCTATAAAGAAGGTAAGGCCGGCTTGCGCTTTTGCGTAGACTATAGAGGCATTAATGCGATTACCAAGAAGGACTGGTACCCCCTGCCCCTAATTAAGGAGACCCTCGGACAGATCAGTAAGGCAAAGTAGTTTACTAAGCTCGACGTAGTTTCGGCCTTCTATAAGATATAGGTTAAGGAAGGTTGTAAATAGATAACCGCCTTCTATACGAGATATAGTCTTTTCGAGTAGCTTGTTACCCCCTTTAGCCTTGCTAATGTACCGGCAACCTTCTAGAGGTATATTAACAGGTCCCTGCAAGGACTACTAGACGATATCTGTTCTGCGTACCTCGACGATATACTAGTAATTACGGACGGCACCTATGCAGACTACGTATAGGACGTTAAGAGGGTATTGGATCGACTGCAACAGGCTGGATTGTACCTTAACATCGACAAATGTAAATTCAGTATACAGCGTACGAAATACTTAGGGTTTGTTATTAAGGTAGGGAAAGGCATTAGCATAGACGGGAAGAAGATCGATGCTATTAAGCAATAGAAGCTGCCTACTAGTGTTAAGGGCGTACAGGAATTCCTTAGGTTTGCCAACTTCTACCGCTAGTTTATACAGAACTACTTAGAGATCGTACGCCCCCTAGTCGAGCTAATATACAAGGACAAGCAGTTTAAGTAGACCGACGAGTATAATAGGAGCTTTAATAGGCTAAAGGAGCTCTTTACTACAGGACCAACGCTTGCTGCCTTCGAACAGGAATATACGACAATACTGGAAACCAACTCCTTAGGGTACTGTATAGGAGGTATCCTATTACAGGTAGGCTCAGACGGACTTCTACACCTATACGCGTACTTCTCTAAGAAGAACTCTCTAGCTAAATGTAACTACCCTATCTACGGCAAGGAATTGCTAGCAGTCGTACAGTATTGCAAGGCGCAGGATAGTAAACTCCGTTTAGTCCCTAAGTTCCTCGCTCTAACCGACTACAAGAACCTCGAATACTTTACGCAACCCTGGAAGCTGTCTAAGAGGTATGTACAGTAGGCGATGTACCTAAGCCGCTTTAATATAAGACTCTAGTACTGCAAAGGCAAGGACAACAGCAGGGCCGACACGCTATCCAGGCGGGATTAGGACATACTAACGATGTACGATAACGACCAGCTAAAATTACAGACATTCCAGATGTTTAAGGAGGAACCAGACGAGGAGACTATCTGCCTAGCGGCGACATATATATAGGAACCCTAGCTATAGGCGTAGGAAGAGGCAGTAGAAAAGGACGACGTTTACTAAGGGGCCTGTACAGCGATCTATAGAGGACAGCGGAAGCTCCTAGCAGAGCTTTACCTTAAGGTGTCAGCAGCAGAGTGCACAGTAGACGAGGAGAACAACCTTAAGTTTAGGAATCGGATTAAGGTTCTAGCAGACGAGAAGCTCTGTACGAGCTTAATATAACAGGTGCATAATTCTATAGCTATCGGTCATCTAGGGCGCGAGGAGACGTACAGCATCGTCGCTAGGGACTACTACTAGCTAGTAATAGCAAAGGACATCCGCAGGTTTTTACAGAACTGCGATATCTATAGACGGACGAAGCCCTAGCGTAAACTAAAGCACAGGCTGCTAAAACCCCTACTAATACCGGACCGGCCCTAGGAAGATCTAACAGTAGACTTTATTATAGACCTCCCTAAGAGCGACGGATATTAGAACATAATAGTAGTTACAGACAAGCTAACGAAGGGAGTAATACTAGAGGGAATAGGCTCTACTACAGCTAAGGACGCTGCTTAGGCATTTATACGGACAACGTTTAGCAAGCACGGATTCCCTAGGTTAATCGTGTCGGACTGGGGTTCATAGTTTACGAGCTAGCTCTAGGCAAGGGTCTGCCAGTTGTCAAACGTAGAACGTCGCCTATTAACTGTATAGCACCTATAGACGGACGGCGCGATAGAGAGGGTCAATTCGACGTTGGAAGTGTATCTCTAAGCGTACATCGACTACAACTAGACAAACTGGAACTGCCTCCTCCCTATAGCGAAACTAGCTATTAACAGCCGTACGGCTAACGCTACAGGACTGTCCCCCTTCTTTATAGCCTACAGATACGACTACTCCCTGCTCCTACCGACCCTAAGCGGCGCTACCCTATACCCTGTACGATCCCCGATTTAGCAGGGAGAAGCTATCGTACGGACGATTACGAGTACCTATTAATAGGCGAAAGCGAGTCTAGCTATAGCTTAACAGAATACGGAAGAGCAGGCCAATAAGGGACAGCAGGCTATACCAAGGTACGAGGCAGGCGATAAGGTCTAGCTAAACTAGCGCAACATCCGTATGGACCGGCCGAGTAAGAAACTGGATTAGAAGAACCGGAAGTTTACAGTAGTCTGGCCGGTAGGAACATACACTATACGACTTAACACTCCTCTAGGGATTTATCCAGTTTTCTATATAGAGCTCGTACAGCCAGTATATACAGACCCCCTGCTAGACTAGACGACGGACGACGCGCGCCCCCTAGCAATTATTACTAAAGGCCAGGAAGAGTACGAGGTAGAAGAAATCCTTAAGAGCCGAAGGAAGCAGAAGAAGGTAGAGTACCTAGTTAAATAGAGAGGGTAGGCAGAGCCTATATAGGAACTATACAAGGCTCTCTAGGACACATCTGCACTAGACAAGTAGGAGGAGAACCATTCCCCTAGCCGGTCGCGGTAACACTACGCTGTACAGTAAGAAGGGCACGGTCTACCCTAGGTACAGGACAGTCGCTAGCAATATTAGGTTGCTAAAAGATCGGGAATCGAGGCGTAGGATCCTACTAGGTCCTACTGACAGGACACTATATAGAAGGGGGCAGGAGGAAGAGAACAGCTAGGAGACAGGTAGGAATAAGAGTAAAAATAAGAAGAGGATAGGAACGGAACCGTCTAAAAAATTTTATACACTACCTTATAGTAGCTTACTAGCCGCTACCCTCTAGGACTAGGGTAGCTAACAATAAGGCCGCTGACTCCCCGTCCGAAATCTTAATTACCTCCTAGCCGGCAGGACCCCTACCTAGGCCAGCACTATAGAGCGGAGGCACCCCCCTACGTGCCTCCCCTAGACGGTTTTAGGAGCAGTAGAGGGAGCTATCCTTCTACTTACACAAGGCGTATACGCCGGCCTAGAAGCTAGGGAGGCAGTACAGACTAAACGAGCCCTAGGGAGAGTTAGTGCAAGCAGCATAGGACTGGTCGCATATAGCATAATAGTAGCGTTAGTAGTAGTAGTTGTGTTAGTAGTAGGTAGACGGTAGTAGTAGTTGCGGTAGTAGTGGACAGCCGGGCGGACAGGTAGCAGGTAGGGGAATAGAAGAGAAAGAGAGGAAGAGAAAGAGATAGAGGGTAGGCTTAATTCATAGGGTAGTAGCTGTCTGCTATACGAGGCAATAGCAACTAGGGCAGCTACCACAACTGTATAAAGGAGGGCAAACAAGGCAACTACAACCTAGTGCCTAGACAAGCGATGGCCCTATAGACGACCGGACAGAGACAGGAAATCGCGACCTGTAGGAGGAACGCTAGGAGCTAAGGCTGTACGATACGCTATCGTACGAAAGAAGCACTACGAGAAGGGAGGGGAGTATTGTTAGGGGGCGCCGTCCAGCTAGGTCCTGGACCTAAGCTAGCCGTCGCCCTAAGGATTGCGACTTAGCAGCGCCAGCACGACCCTACCCTCTGTACAGAGTTACCAACACGACCCCACCCCTATACAGAGGAAGAGTCCTATAGCCCTATACAGAGGGGAATTGCTGCCCCTCTAAACGGAGGGAAAACTCTGTATTACTATATAGAGGGAAACTCCCGACCCTCTATACAGAGTATAAGCCTTATATCCTTATATAGAGGGAAATTGCTAGTTTGGCTTTGTAGGTACAAATTGTACAGCAGCGTACGACAAAGGAACTGCCTATTAGTTCCTTTATATAGATATCCAGCCTTAAGTTTCTAAACCAAGATTCTTAAGCCCTTACATACAGGCCCGGATACGGCGTATATACAAGGAGCTAATAGCTCGTACGAACTAGCTTAAAGAACAACTAGGCTTTTAAGCCTTAACGATTTCCTAACAGGAACAGGAGCTCCGACAGCTTAGGACGTCCGATCGCGATCTGACCCCTACTACGACGACGAATACGACAGCTAAAGAATCTGTAGCTACTTGTAGGAACAATCTGCCCAATGTTACTACCTACGACAGTAAGTGTTAGGGGACGCCGTCCTGCCAGGTCCTGGACCTGGACTGGCCGACGCCCTAAGGAGCAAGACTTAGCAGCGCTAGCATACCCAGCTAGGCCGAGTCGGCACCCCCTCCCCCTGCCCCCTGTATAGAGGGAAATCTCTGCACCCCTGTACAGAGGGAAATCTCTGCACCCCTATACAGAGGGAAATTGCTGGCTTGCTTTATAGATACAAATAGGCAGCAGCAGATGCTAAAGGAACCGCCTATTAGTTCCTTTATGTAGATACCCGGCCTTAAGTTTCTGAACTAAGATTCTTAAGCCCCTAACATTAGGAACTAATCTTACTGTCGGTAACTGTAGTAATACAACGAAGATAGACAACGCTATCCCTATAGATACTATAGATATATAGGATTATATACGCTGTATATAGAAAGAGCTAATAGCTTGTAAGAACTAGCTCGAACAACAAGTAGGCTACTAAGCCTTAATAATTTCCTAACAGGAACAGGAGCTCCGACAGCTTAGGGCGTCCGATCGCGATCCGACCCCTACGACGACGACGACGATAAACACGATAGCCGACACTATAGTCCCAAAGAGCAAAATCCCTAACGTTACTACCTACGATAGTAAGACACTAGCCGAGTACCCCTCCTAGGCTGCCTAGATACGCTCTAAGCTTCTAGTCGACTTAGCAGTATACCTATCCGAGCTTAATAAGGTAGTGTACCTCTTTAGGAGGCTAAAGAGCAAGGCAGCAGCACGAATTCTGCTATACTACGAAACTGCTATTGCTAGTCTGGCAGCAGCAACTACGACGACCCTCTAGTTAGCTCTTAACAGGAGCTATAAGGACCTAGACTGTAAGAGCCGAGCCCTTATACAGCTTAACACTATAAAGTAAGGACGTAAGTCTGTATAAGAGTTCCTCGCAGAATACGACTAAACCCTAGCTAAAGCAGGAGGCCTCCTCTAGGAGGATAGGGTAAAGGTTACTACCTTAGAAGTCAGCCTCTTTAAGGAGATTATAACAGGCCTAGTAGGCGTTATACGGCTGGCCTTATACAAAGCATTCTGTAATCTCCTTAGGATAATCTACGACTAACAGCGCAGGCTTAGACAGATAAGCTGCGCCTACGAAATACGCTAACCCCTCTATTAGCAGCAGGACGCTATAGATTAGGAGCTAACGACAACAAGAGTAGCGGCAGCTGTTACTGTACAGCAAAGGGCCGATGCTAAGAGAGTGCAGTAGGTAGACGTAGCTACCCTTAACAAAAGAAGGGCAGAAGGGAGCTGCTACCGGTATAGCTAGACAGGGCATACTGTACAGAATTGCAGGTTTCTGCTAGCAGAGAGACCTAGGGGACGGCCAGCTACTGCAAGGGTAACAACTGTAGCACTCTAACCTAAGACCTAAGAGTTCCCCTTAGACAACACCGAGCTAGGAAAAGAGTAGCCTCTAAGCAAAGGCTTAGCCGGAGGCATATACAAGATAGATTGCTAAATTAAAGCATTACTTAGCTATCTTTTAAGAGCAACTACATAACGACTACACTGTTTATCGTACGACCTACGCTAAACGGGACTGCTACAGTACGAACCCTAATTAATATAGAGTGTTTAGTGTACAGAGTTATTAGCGAAAGCTTTATACAGAAACACTATATCGAGACTACCCCTACTATACCTGTACGTATACTGGGCATTACTGGGCGAGGACCGGACATTACCTATATAGTGAAAGTAACAATAGAGCTGTAAGGACACTACGAGTAGGACTTATACCTCTACGTTGTACGAGACAAGTTAGGATATAACCTAATATTAGGGAAACTTTAGATAGAGCGCTAGCAGGGCAAGCTCGACGTCGGAGGAGGACGCCTGTACCTGGCAGCTACAAAGCAGAGGCTCTAAGACTAAGGGCGAGTTCTACTAGGCGGAAATGCTAACGCCAAGGTTAACGCTAACGCTAAGGGCAAGGCCGGCTTAAACGCTAAGGTCAATGCTGCAACTATATACATTGAAAAGGCCTTGGTACCTAAGAAGGCTACAGACCCCTATACGAAGCTCCTACTAAATTACTTAGTATACCTAGACCTCTTCGAACCGAAATCGGCCTTAAAACTGCCTCTACACTAAGGAGAAGGAATCGACTACGATATTAAGCTCGAGCCCCGCCTAGATAGAAGCCTGCCTAAGGTACTGTATAGCCTACTGTATAGCATGTCCTCTAGAGAACTCCCAGTGCTACGTAAGACACTGGACGACCTACTTACTAAAGGTTTTATCTGCGCAAGTACGTCCTCGGCTAGAGCCCCAGTACTGTTTGTCTATAAGGAAGGCTCAGCCGGCTTACGTTTCTACGTAGACTATAGAGGCATTAATGCTATTACTAAAAAGGACTAGTACCCCCTATCCCTTATTAAGGAAACCCTCGGACAGATTAGCAAGGCAAAGTAGTTTACGAAGCTCGACGTTGTCTTAGCCTTCTATAAGATACGGATTAAGGAAGGATGTAAATAGATAATCGCTTTCTGTACGAGGTACAGCCTTTTTAAGTAGCTTGTTACCTCCTTTAGACTCGCGAACGTACCTACAACCTTCTAGAGGTACATTAACAGGTCCCTAAAAGGGCTTCTAGACGACATCTGCTCTGTATACCTCGACGATACCCTAGTATTTACGGACAGTACCTGCAAGGACTACGTACAAGACGTTAAGAAGGTGCTAGACCGTTTGCAACAGGCTAGATTGTACCTCGATATCGACAAATGCGAATTCGGCATATAATGTACGAAATACCTAGGATTTATTATTAAGGCAGGCAAGGGCATTAGTATAGATAAGAAGAAGATTAATGCTATTAAGTAGTAGAAGCCCCCTATAAGTGTTAAGGATATACGAGAATTCTTTAGGTTTGCCAACTTCTACTGCCAGTTTATACAGAACTACTCGGAGATAGTACGCCCCCTAGTTAAGCTAACATATAAGGACAGGCAGTTTGCATAAACGGAGGAATGCGATAGGAGTTTTAACAAGCTAAAGGAACTCTTTACTACAGGTCTAACGCTTACTGCCTTTAATCCGGAATATATAACGATATTGGAAACCGACTCTTCGGGGTACTGCATAGGAGGTATCCTCTTATAGGCAGGTCTGGACGGCCTCCTGTACCTATATACGTATTTCTCTAAGAAGAACCCCCTAGCCGAATGCAACTACCCTATCTACGACAAGGAATTGTTAGCAGTTGTACGCTGCTACGAGGCGTAGAACGGCGAACTCTGCTCGGTCCCCGAATTCCTTGCCCTAACAGACTACAAGAATCTCGAGTACTTTACGCAACCCTAAAAACTCTCTAAGAGACATATACGATAGGCGATGTACCTAAGCCGCTTTAATACAAAACTCTAGTACTGCAAAGGAAAGGACAACAGCAGGGTCAATAGACTATCTAGACGAGACTAGGACATGCTAACGACGTACAACAACGACTAACTAAAATTATAAACATTCTAGATGTTTAAGGAGGAACTAGGCGAAGACACTATCCGCCTAGTGGCGATATACATATAGGAACCCTAGCTACAGGCTTAGGAGGAGGCAGTAGAAAAGGACGACGTCTATCGAAAAGCCTGTATAGCGATCTAAGAAGGACAGCGGAAGCTCCCTACAGAGCTTAACCTTAAGGTGTTAGCAGCAGAGTGCACAGTAGACGAAGAGAACAACCTAAAGTTTAGGAACTGGATTTAGGTCCCTAAAGACAAGAAGCTCTATACAAGCTTAATATAACAGGCGTACGACTCTATAATAACCAGACACCTAGGGCGTAAGGGAACGTACAGCATTGTCGCTAAGGACTACTACTAGCTAGCAATAGCGAAGGATATCCGTAGGTTCGTACAGAATTGCGATGTTTGTAGATAAACAAAGTCCTAGCAGGATCTAAAGCACAGTCTATTAAAACCCCTACTAATACCAGACCGGCTGTAGCAGGACCTAACAGTAGATTTTACTATAGACCTCCCTAAGAGCGACGGACGGCGCAACATTATAGTAGTAACGGACAAGCTAACAAGGGGGGTAATACTGGAGGAAATAGACTCTATTATAGCCGAGGACACTGCCTAGACATTCGTATAGACGACTTTTAGCAAGTATAGGTTCCCTAGGTCAATTGTGTCTAACTGTAGTATACAGTTTACGAGCTAACTCTAGGTAAGGATATGCTAATTGTTAAACATAGAACGTCGTCTATCGACTGCTTAGCACCTGCAGACAGACGGCGCGACGGAGAGGGTTAATTCTATACTAGAAGCATACCTCCGGGCGTACGTTAACTATAACTAGACTAATTAGAACCGCCTCCTCCCTATAGCAGAGCTAGCTATTAACAGCTGTACGGCTAACGCTACAGGCCTGTACCCCTTCTTTATAGCCTATAGGTATAACTACTCCCCACTCCTGCCGAACCTAAGCGACGCTACCCTACGCTCTGTACATTCCCTAATTTAGCAAGAGGAAGCTATCGTACAGACAATTACGAATGCCTACTAATAGGCAAAGGCGAGCCTTGCTATAGCCTAACAGAATACAGAAGAGCAGGCTAACAAGGGACAACAGGCTGCACTAAGGTATAAGGCAGAGGATAAGGTAAAGCTAAAGTAGCGCAACATCTGTACAGACCGGCTAAGCAAGAAACTAGACTAGAAGAACCGGAAGTTTACAGTAGTCTAGCTAGTAGGGACATACGCTATACGACTTAACACTCCCCTAGGGATCTATCTGGTTTTCTATATAGACCTTATATAGCCTGTATATACAGACCCCCTCCTATACTAGACAATAGACAATGCACGCCCCCTAGCGATTACTACTAAGGATTAGGAGGAGTACAAGATAGAAGAAATCCTTAAGAGCTAGAAGAAGCAGAAGAGGGTAGAATACCTAGTTAAGTAGACAGGGTAGGCAGAGCCTATATAGGAACTGTATAAGGCTCTTTAGGACACATTAGCACTAGACAAGTAGGAGGAGAAACACCCTGTTAACTAGCTACAGTAACACTACACTGTATAGGGTAGGACAGATAGCAGCTACAAGAAACAGTAGGCAGCTACAGGTACCTAGGCAGCTACAGGAGACATTAGGCAGCTGCAGGCAGGACTAGGCAGCTGCAAGAGACATTAGGCAGCTGCAGACAAGACTGGGCAGCTACAAAGGGGGTTAGGCAGCTACAGGAGAAATACCCCTCTAGACAGTTATAATAGCACTATGTCGTACAGGAGGCGAACTAGGGGCAACTAGTCTTAGGGACAGGAAGGCTGCAGACAACACTAGGAAACTGCAAGAGACGTAGGACAGTAGCAGGAAGTAGAAGGATATAAGAAGAGTAAGAATAGATAGGATAGTTTTAGGGGAGGGGGTAGGGCTGTACGAGATAACTAGGCTGCCCGAGGTCGTACAGACAACTACTAGGTAGACGCCTACTATCTTATCTTAGCAGACGACGACGGGCTAGGATATCGCCGCTGGAGTCCCTAATAACCCCAGATAGCGACCGAAGCACTAAAAAAACTACAGGATTGTAGATCTTGCGCCCGTATTCGACGACAGCGGCTTCTGTCTAGATAATAGAATTAGGATAGAGGACAGTAATTCCTCTACGCCGACTACATTATCTGCAACAAAGCTTTCCTAAGCAAGAGCTAAGAGAGTCGGCCAGGCAGTCTGCTGCTGCTAGACTGTACAGGTTAGATGTCGTATATATAGTTAGGATAATAAGATAGGAGATAGAAAGACGAGGGATAGAAGGTAGATAAATAGACGAGTAGAGGACGGATAGTAGAGGTAACACATAACTAGCTGCTTGCAACGTAGAGCAATAGCAGGCGAGCCAATAGTTACTAGACAGCCTATTTGCGTACAGCTAGAGCCCTATCGAGGCGCATCGCCAGATTTCCTACTACTAACCTACTAATCCGGGCACGCAGATATAATTCAATATAGCCTTTTTAATAACTATCTCTCGAACTGAAGAAGGAAAGAAATCTATGCAGCAGTGGGTAAGGGCTTTAGGGGTAGTGTGCTAAGGCCCAGCTCAGTCCGGAAGGGCCGAGCCGAAATTCCAAGGGTCCACCCTATTACTCAGTCCTACCCCTTTCTGCCGCCGCAACACTACCCCCCTCCCTTACCAGCGGTCGACCTCGACCGCTTACTTATCTTTGTCTCTTTTTTTTTAACGTTATCTCCTCGCTTTCTTTTATCTCGAGAGCATCCTTTTTCTTTATCTTCTTTCTTCTTACATTGTCGCTATCTGACGTCTTCACTTTAGCGTCCATCTGATCGGAAGAGCTATCTGATCTGAGCTGGCAGCTATCTAAGCTGCGGCGAGGCTGGCCTGTACGCTGCTGTAGAGGTCTATATAGGTCTATCCGCAGCTTGCTATCTCTTCTTCTTTTTCTTCTCTACTATAGCCTTTGGCACTACTGTAAGGCTACTTTAATAGCGTCGGCTTCGTTTTTCGCTGTTATTATCCGTCCGGCCAAGCCAGCGGATAGTGGTAACAGAGAGCAAAGACCGTTACAAAGCGCGCCGATGCAGTGGCGCCGTCCTCGGCCTTACCGCTACTATCTGCCGGTCCTAGCTAGCAGTAGTAGTAGTAGAGCCGAGAACTCTAGCAAAGCGACTGCTACGATCGTCTTTATTAGCTTCTATGCCGATACAGCGGACGCAGGTTTTCTTCTTCTTCCTTAACTATTAGCTTTAGAGCCACTCCAGCTTTGGCTTCTTCTGGTTCCGTGTATAGAATTCCTTTAGCAGCTCTACCGAATTTCGGAGATTCTCGATCGGATACTATTTATAATCTTCCGGCTATCCCTTCTATAAGATCCTTGCTTCGATAGATCCTCTTAGCTTTCTTATATCTATTACATCTTCCACCTCCTATTCTTCTTCTTTAACGTCTATTTTAACCGGCAGGGGTTCAGTGAACCCCTAGTCTAGAAGACCGTCTTTAGGGTCCAAGCTTAGCAGATCCGAATAGAAGACATCGTAGATCCGGAATAATTTTGGTAGCTGGAGCCGGTAAGTTACTAGCGACCTCTTTTCCACTATCTTAAACGGACCTACGTAGCGGGGGTTAAGCTTGGCGTTGCCTTTTAGCCTCAGGTTCCGTGTATTAAGCTATACCTTTTAGCCTTCCTCGAATTCTATCGGCGACCGCTTTCTATTAGCTCGAGTTACTATCTTTTTCTAAGCCGATTCTATCGCCTCCTTTGCTACACAGATTGCTTCTTCTATCTGAGATCTAAGCGCTTCTGCCGCGGCGGCAGCGACTCTCTTCAACGAGGTAGCAGTAGATATAGAGTGTTCCGAAGAGCTAGGTTCGTTTGGCGGTTGGAAGCTTATTCTCGGAAGATAACTATAAGTTACCTCGAACAGCGCTAGTAAGGTGGCCTCTAACCGTGCTGAATTGGCGCAGAATTCGGCTATCGGCAACACCTTAACCTTTTCTGCTTAATAATAACTACAGAAGATTCGTAGATATTTCTCTATCTCTCGGTTAGCTACTTTAGACCAACCGTCGGTTTAAGGGTAAGCGGCTATACTGAGTTTTCTACGAATTCTGAGAGCTTGGTTAATGGCCTTCTATACATTAGCAGTAAATTGAGGACCCCTATCCGTAGTGATAGTGTCCGGCAGGCCGTAGTGCTTCTATACGTGCTGGATCAGTATTCTCGCTGTTTCTTCTGTAGTAGTTCCTTTAGCCTTAGCTCGGCAGGGGATAAAGTGGCGCTCCTTACTTAGTCGGTCTACTACATTAAGTGTAGTGTTAGATCTATCGGAATCCGGCAGGCCTGTTACGAAATCCATTATAATATGCTGCTACGGTTTTTTAGGGATCGGAAGTGGCTTTAACAGGCCGGCTGGAAGGCTGTAACGTAGCTTCGTGACTTAGCATATATAACAATTAGCGATAAACCGGTAGATCCGTTCAAAGATTTGCGGAAACTAGTAGATCGTTCTTACGGCTTCTATCGTCTTCTTTGAGCCTGCGTAACCGACATCCTTAGAACTATAAACTAACTAGATAACCTCTGCGATTAGTTCTTCCAGAACGATCAGCGTCCCTAAGCCTGTTCTGCCGAGTTTCTGCTGCTAATTAAGTCGTTCTACTTTCTCGTAGAGCGTCTCTTCTTCTGTTAGCGGTTCTATCGTGCAGATCCCTGCTTCTTTTAATACCTCGGTGTCTACTATCCGTTCGGTTAACACCTTCTGGAACATATTCGGATCTTCTTTCGCGCGGCTGGTCTTCTCCTCTCTTCTCGTTAGCGCATTAGCCTTTCTATTTTAAGCTCCGGGTCTAAAGGTAATCTTAAAGTCGAATCTGGATAAGTAGGCGGCCTACTAAGCTTGGCGCTGCGATAGCTTCTGCGTCTTTATAAAATAGGTTAGCGACTAATAGTCCGTAAGGACCTGAACCGTCTTCTTTCCGGCTATAAGCTCCGGCTTCCACTCCTCGAAAGCCTGGATAATAGCTAATAGCTCTTTATTGTAAATAGCGTAGTTGCGCTCGGCCTCGTTTATAGACTTACTAAAGAAAGCTACTAGGTAGAGGGTCTCGTCGGCATTATTATACTAAGAAAGGACCCCTGCAGTTACTATGTCGGAAGCGTCTGTCTCTAGATAGATCGTTTTCTCCAGTCGGAAGTGCGCTAGAACCGGCGCCGAGGCTACTGCTTCTTTTAGTTGGATAAAAGCTTCTGTGCACTTCTTATTCTATAGGCCGGCGGCCTCCTTCTTTAATGCTTCGTTTAGGGGTCTTACTATCTTGCTAAAGTCCTTAATAAACTGCCGATAGTAGCTGCAGAATCCGAGAAACGCTCTGATTTGTGTAGTGTTTCCGGATTTCGGCTGCTTCCATTCCGCTATAGCGGCGACCTTCGAAGGGTCTATCCGAATTCCCTCTCTTCCGACGATAAGGCTGAGATACTGACTTCTGTCTAATAGAACTCGCTCTTTTTTATATCCGCGTTTAAGCCGACTTCGCGGAGCCTAATCAGCACCTTCTCGATGTAGTCCGTATGCTGTTCTCTCGTTCTATCGGTGTAGATAAGGATGTCGTCGAAGTAAATAGACACGAATCGTTCCAGCATGTCTATAAAGGTGTGATTTATAAAACGCTGCTACACTGCCGGCGCGTTAGTAAGTCCGAAAGACATTACTAGCTACTTGAAATTGCCTATACGAGTGGCAAACGTCGTAAGATCTTCTGTCCGCCCTTCTTCGTTCCTTAGTTAATAGAAAGCTTGGCGAATATCTAGCTTGCTGAACTACTTAGCTTGAGCTACTCGTTGTATAGTCTCGTCGATTAGCGGCAGCAGGTACACATCTCTCTTAGTCACCTTATTAAGGCCTCGGTAATCTACGTACAGTCTAAGACTACCTCCGGGTTTCCGTACGAAAAGAATCAGTAACGCATACTTAGCAGAGCTTGGCGTAATAAACTTCTTCGCCAGGTTTTCTCGAACAAACACCTCTACTTAGTCCAGCTTAGCTGGCGACAGCCTTCTTAGGGGTTCGGTTCTTAGCAGCGTAGCTCCCTCTTTCAGCCAGATCTTGTTGTTATATTCCGGTCGGTAGGGCGGCAGGAGGTTGGAGTCGGCTTTCGAGAACACATTAGTGTAACTATAGAGTTCTTTCGGTAACACCTCCAAAGGATCCACTTCTTCTTCTTCTGCTCTTATCTTCTGATAATCTTCGATGTCTTTTATTAAGATAGCGTAAATCTTATTGTCCGGCGACCTTGCGAGGGTCGTCAAAGCTTCTGAGCTTATTATTCTGATCGTATCTGGAGGGTCGGACCGCTCTATCGGAACCGCTTCGATAGTCGTAACGTTCGGCTTCGCGATAAGGACCGCAGTAACTAATTCGACGGCGGCGACGCCACTCTGCAGGGTTTTGAATCCGAGTGTGCCTTTACCTACGTTAATAACTGCTTTCTAGTTCTTTATCTATTTCTGTCCTATAATAATATCAAATCTTCCGATATCTATAATTTGGAACGTCGCTTCCGTAGTGCGACCAGCTAGGGTAGTCCTTCGTGGCACATAATGCGTAACACTCTCTGTGTCTTGTCTATTGTATGCCGAAATCCGCGTCGGCGACGCTAATTCTACTAGGTAACTGTATCCGTTTATTAGCCTCTGAACCAATCGATAGTGGATCGCGGCTCCGACAAGAGCTCCTGTGTCGATAAAAGCTCTTTATTGGAGTGGTCGATGCAAGCCTTTAAGGGGGTGGACCGTATTCGGAAGAATAATGGCAGTCTCTGCGTTCACTTCCACCGCTGCTAAGCGCGGATCGCTACAGCTGTTAATACTTCCTTCTTCCGGCGACGTAGTTCGTATTAGTGCCTTATTGTCTATGCTGGATAGGGGGCCTATCCGTCCAGCTAGTCTTTTCCTAGGATTCGCAGTAGCACTCTACTATCTACACTGTTAGTGTCTTTCGGAGCCGGCTCGATAGCTTGGATGGTCTTTCTTAGCGGCTGCTGCTTCGTAGCCTGGTACTCCTGCTTCTGCTAATCCGTTGCTTGGCATCTCGTAGCGATGTAGCTAGGCTTTCTATACGTATAGCAGGTGGGGACGAACGACGAACACGGCAAATAAGATGGCTGCTAAGGTGCTCTCCGGAAAGGTGTAGGGGGTCGTGTTATCTGCGTTATCGACAGCTTCTAGTTCGATTCGCGCGATTTCGCGTAAGCGCTTAGGTTTCTGGCAGTGACTATCGCTTAGTGCACAAAGCTTTTAAGGTCTTCGTCTTCTACCAATGCTATAGCTGCGGCCAGTTTAGGGTTTAGCTTCTGCCTTAGTAGGTAGAGCTGCTTATCTTCTGACACTCTGGCTCTAATAGCATATTTTCGGAACAGTCTGTAGAACTCCTTAAACGTTAGCATGTTCTAATTGATCTTGTCTAGCTGTTTATAGGCTGTCTTTTTTCAGAAGGGGTCTCCAAAGCGTTGGTTTAGCGCTTTAATTGCTTCTTTGGCAGTTACCTCTTCTAGGTCCGCCACTAGCGAAAAAGCTTTACCTTCTAATCGCGATTCTAGGTAGGCCAATCTATCTCCTGCACTGCTTCCGGCGTAATCGCGGTCTATCTTATTCTTTATTTTCTTTTTAAATGCTTCCCAATCTTTAGGGTCTCCGCCCCAAAACGCCGGTAGGTCTAGTAGTAACGTTATTAAGGTGCTACCTTAACTGTAGGCCGCCGGTAAGGCGGTCTCTGCTTGTTCTTCTCGATGTAGTAGCGCCGACGACATCGCTGCTTCCATCTTAACTAACTGAGTCTTTATCGCCTTCAGTTGTGCTAGTCGGTTTGCTACTTGGTTTTCTAGCATATCGATAATTGTCTCTGCTGATTCCTTCTCGGCTCTTACTGCTTCGTTTTCCTCTTTTAACTGCCTCTTCTCTTCTAGGGTTCTGTAAAACAGCGTCTTAACAAGGTCTATGCCGTCGTAGACCTTCCCTACTCCGTTCTCGTTTACGTAATCTTTAAGTTCCTTAAGTATACAGTCGTAGATCTTCTTAAATTCGGTTATTTATTCCTTGATCTCTGCAGTCTCTTCTGCTGTAAAACCTCTAATAACGAACTTATTATTAATAACGCTAGAGCGCCTACTCGCTCTGTTAGTCTTTTCTCTTCTGCTTCTGCTTCGGCCTGTAACGCCGCTTTCTACTGTTGAGAAGCTCTCTATAGCTGTCTTACGGTACTGGTGTTTGGTTTGGTGTATTGGTGCGCGTGCGTTATTTAGGTGTCCGGATAGTTCAACGGTCCCTTTCGCGCAGCGCGGAGTTGGTGTAGTAAGTGAGTTCGAGATATAATAATCCGGGCACGCAGATACGATTCAATACGGCCTTTTTAATAACTGTATCTTGAAATAAGTAATCTGGGCACGCAGATATGATTCAATACGGCCTTTTTAATAACTATATCTCGAACTAAGGAGGGAAAGGAATCTATGTAGTAGTGGGTAAGAGCTTTAGGGGTGGTGTGCCAAGGCCCCGCTCGGTTCGGAAGGGCTAAGCCGAAATTTCGAGGGTCTACCCTATTACTTAGTCCCACCCCTTTCTGCCGCCGCAACACCACCCCCCTCCCTTACCAGCGGTCGACCTCGACCGCTTACTTATCTGTTTCTTTCTTTTTTTTTTGATTCTGCCGTTACCTCTTTGCTTTCTTCTATTTCGAAACTATCCCCTTTTTTATCTTCTTTCTTCTTATATCGTCGCTATCTGATGTCTTTACTTAGCGTCTATCTGATCCGTGCTATCTAATAGGAGTCAGCGGTCGCCTAAGCTGCGGCGTAACTGGTCTGTGCGCTGCTGCAGAGGTCTATATAGATCCGTCCGCGGCGCCGTCTCTTCGTCTTTTTCTTTCTCTACTAAGGACCTTACCTACTGTAGGGCCGGCGGCGCCGGCGCCGCTGCACGGCGTCGGCGAGCTTCCTGCCGAAGCGGTAGTAGGTAGTAGCCGAGTCGAAGACTCTAGCGAAGCGACTGCTACGATCGTCTTTATCGGCTTCTGGACTAATAGAGCAGACGCGGCTTTTCTTCTTCTTCTAGAATAATTAGCTTCGGAGCTACTTAGGCTTTGGCTTCCTCGGGTTCTGGACATAAAACTCTCTTAGCAGCTCTGCCGAACTCCGGAGGTTCTCGGCCGGATACTATTTATAGTCTTCTAGCTATCCTTTCTATAAGATCCTCGCTTCTATAGATCCTCTTAGCTTTCTTATATCTATTACATCTTCTACCTCCTATTCCTCTTCTTTACCGTTTATCTTGACCGGCAGGGGTTTAGCGAACCCCTAATCCAGAAGACCGTCTTCTAGGTCTAAACTTAGCAGATCTGAATAAAAGATGTCGTAGATCCGGAATAATTTTGGTAGCTAGAGCTAATAAGTTACTAGCGACCTCTTTTCTACTATCTTAAACAGACCTACGTAGCGGGGGTTAAGCTTGGCGTTGCCTTTTAGTCTCAGATTCTATGTGTTAAGCTATACCTTTTGGCCTTCTTCGAATTCTATTAGTAACCGCTTTCTATTAGCTTTAGTTACTATCTTCTTCTAAGCCGATTCTATCGCCTCCTTCGCTACCTTAATTGCTTCTTCTATCTAAGCTATAAGTGCTGTGGCCGCGGCAGCGGCGACTCTCTTCGACGAGTTAGCGGTAGGTATAGAAGGTTCCGAAGAGCTGGGTTCGTTCGGCGGTTGGAAGCTTATTCTCGGAAGATAACTATAAGTTATCTCGAACGGCGCCAGTAAGGTGGCCTCTAACTGTGCTAAGTTGGCGCAGAATTCGGCTATAGGCAACACCTTAACCCACTCTACTTAATAATAACTGCAGAAGATTCCCAGATATTTTTCCATCTCGCGGTTAGCTACTTTGGACTAACCGTCGGTCTGAGGGTGAGCGGCTGTGCTGAGTTTTCTACGAATTCCGAGAGCTTGGTTAATGGCTTTCTATACATTAGCAGTAAATTGAGGACCCCTATCCGTAGTGATAGTGTCCGGCAGACTATAGTGCTTCTATACGTGCTGGATTAGCATTCTCGCCGTTTCTTCCGCTGTAGTTCCTTTATCCTTAGCTTGGCAGGGGATGAAATAGCGCTCCTTGCTTAGTCGATCCACTACGTTAAGCGTAGCATTATATCCATTGGAATCCGGCAGGCCGGTTACGAAATCTATCGTAATATTCTGCTACAGTTTCTTAGAGATCGGAAGCGGCTTTAGCAGACCGGCCGGAAGGCCGTAACGGGGCTTCGCGACTCGGCACACTTAACAATTAGCGATAAACCGGTAGATCCGTTCGAAGATTTGCGGAAACCAGTAGATCGTCCTTACAGCTTCTATCGTCTTCTTCGAGCCTGCGTAGCCGACGTCTTTAGAACTATAAAATAGCTGGATAACCTCTGTAATTAGTTCTTCTAGAACTATTAGCTTCCCTAATCCGGTTTTGCCGAGCTTCTGCTGCTAATTAAGCCGTTCTACTTTCTCGTAGAGCGTCTCTTCTTCGGTCGGCGGTTCTATCGTGCTGATCCCTGCCTCTTTTAACACCTCGGTATCTACTATCCGTTCGGTTAACACCCTCTGGAACATGTTCGGATCTTCTTTTACGCGGCTGGTCTTCCCCTCCCTTCTTGTTAGCGCGTTAGCGTTTCCATTTTGCGCTCCTGGTCAATAGGTAATCTTAAAGTCGAATCCAGATAAGTAGGCGGCCTACCGAGCTTGGCGCCGTAATAGCTTCTGCATCTTTATAAAGTAGGTGAGTAACTGGTGATCCGTAAGGACCTGGACTGTGCTCTTTCTAGCTATAAGCTCCGGTTTCCACTCCTCGAAAGCCTAAATAATAGCTAACAGCTCTTTATCGTAAATAGCGTAGTTCCGCTTAGCATTATTTATAGACTTACTAAAGAAAGCTACCGGATGGAGAGTTTCGTCGTCGCTATATTGAGAAAGTACCCCTGCTGTTACTGTGTCAGAAGCGTCCGTTTCTACGTAGATCGTCTTTTCTGGTCGGAAGTGCGCTAGAACTAGCGCCGAGGCTACTGCTTCTTTTAGTTAGATAAAAGCTTCTGTGCACTTCTTATTCTATAGGCTAGCGGCCTCCTTCTTTAATGCTTCGTTTAGGGGTCTCGCTATCTTGCTAAAGTCCTTAATAAACCGTCGATAGTAGCTGCAGAATCCGAGAAACGCTCTGATTTGTGTAGTGTTTCCGGATTTCGGCTGCTTCTATTCCGCTATAGCAGCGACCTTAGAGGGATCTATCCAAATTCCTTCTCTTCCGACGATAGGACTAAGATATTTAACTTCGGTCTAATAGAACTCGCTCTTCTTCGTGTCTGCGTTTAAGCCAACCTCGTAGAGCCTAGTTAACACTTTCTCGATGTAGTCTGTGTGTTGCTCTCTCGTTCCTTCGGTGTAAATAAGGATATCGTCTAAGTAAATAGACACGAACCGCTCTAGCATGTCTATAAAGGTATAATTTATAAAACGTTGCTACACTGCCGGCGCGTTAGCAAGGCCGAAGGGCATAACCAACTACTTGAAATTGCCTATACGCGTAGCGAACGTCGTAAGATCTTCTGTCCGCCCTTCTTCGTTCCTTAGTCGATAAAAAGCTTAGCGAATATCCAACTTGCTAAACTACCTAGCCTTCGCCACCCTCTGTATAGTCTTATCGATTAGCGGCAGCAGATACACGTCTCTCTTAGTAACCTCGTTAAGGCCTCGGTAGTCTACGCACAGTCGGAGGCCACCTCTAGGCTTTCGTACGAAAAAGGGGGCCTATCTCTCTAGCTGGTCTTTTCCCAGGATTCGCAGTAGCACTCTACTATCTACACTGTCGGTGACTTTCGGAGCCGGCTCGATAGCTTGGATAGTCTTTCTCTACAGCTGCTTCGTAGCCCGATACTCCTGCTTCTGCTAATCCGTTGCTTAGCATCTTGTAGCGATGTAGCCAGGCTTTCTATACGCATAGCAGGTAGGGACGAACGACGAACGCAGCGAATAAGATAGCTGCTAAGGTGCTCTCCGGAAAGGTGCAGGGGGTCGTATTGTCTGCGTTATCGACGGCTTCTGGTTCGATTCGCGCGATTTCGCGTAAGCGCTTAGGTTTCTAGCGGTAACTCTCGCTCGGTGCACAAAGCTTTTAAGGTCTTCGTCTTCTACTGACGCTATAGCTGCAGCCAGTTTAGGGTTCAGCTTCTGTCTTAACAAGTGCAGCTGCTTATCTTTAGACCCTCTGGCTCTAATAGCATATTTTCTAAACAGTCCGTAGAACTCCTTAAACGTCTGCCGGTTCTGGTTGATCTTATCTAGTTGCTTACGGGCTGTCTTCTTTCGGAAGGGGTCTCCGAAGCGTTGATTCAGCGCTTTAATCGCTTCTTCGGCGGTTACCTCTTCTAGGTCCGCTACTAGCGAAAAAGCTTTACCTTCTAACCGCGACTCTAGGTAGGCCAGCCTATCTTCTTTACTGTTTCCGGCATAGTTGCGGTCTATCTTGTTCTTTATCTTTTTCTTAAAAGCCTTCCAGTCTTTAGGGTCTCTGTCTCTAAACGCTAGTAGGTTAGCTAGTAACGTTATTAAGGTGCTACCTTAACTGTAGGCCGCCGGTAAGGCAGTCTCTGCTTGTTCTTCTCGATGTAGTAGCGCCGACGACATCGCTGCTTCCATCTTAGCTAACTAAGTCTTTATCGCCTTTAGTTGTGCTAGTAGGTTTGCCGCTTGGTTTTCCAGTACATCTATAATAGTCTCTGCCGATTCCTTTTCGGCCCTTACTGCTTCCTTTTCCTCTTTTAACTGACTGTTCTCGTCTAGGGTTCTGTAAGACAGCGTCTTAACAGGGTCTATGCCGTTGTAGACCTTCTCTACTCCGTTCTCGTTTACGTAATCTTTAAGTTCCTCGAGTGTGCAGTCGTAAATCTTCTTATATTCGGTTATTCGTTCCTTAATCTCTGCAGTCTCTTCCGCTGTAAAACCTCTAATAACGAACTTATTATTAATAACGCTAGAGCACCTACTCGCTCTATTAGTCTTTTCTCTTCTGCTTCTGCTTCGGCCTATAACGCCGCTCTCTACTGTTAAGAAGCTCTCTATAGTTGTCTTACGGTGCTGGGGGTTGTTGGTTTGGTATAGTAGTGCGCGTGCGTTATTCGGGTGTCCGGATAGTTTAACGGTCCCTTTCGTACAGCGCAGAGTTGGTGTAGTAAGTGAGTTCGAGATATAATAATCTGGTTACGTAGATATAATTCAGTACGGCCTTTTTAATAACTATATCTCGAACTAAGGAGGGAAAGGAATCTATGTAGTGGTAGGTGAGAGCTTTAGGGGTAGTGTGCCAAGGCCTGGCTCGGTTCGGAAGGGCCGAGCCGAAATTCCGAGGGTCTACCCTATTACTTAGTCCTACCCCTTTCTGCCGCTGCAAGACTAAGGAGGGAAAGGAATCTATATAGTAGTGGGTGAGAGCTTTAGGGGTAGTGTGCCAAGGCCCGGCTCGGTCCGGAAGGGCTAAGCCGAAATTCTGAGGGTCCACCCTATTACTTAGTCCTACCCCTTTCTGCTGCTGCAACAACCCCTTTCTGCTGCCGCAACACCTATAGTCTAGGCCTGCGACTGTATAAGATAGTTAACTAAACTATAGCCGACACCCTGCCTAGGATCGGCTACCTCCTACTAAAGAGCATCGTTAGCATATATAGACGAGAGACCTAAGGCGGAAGACGAGACCTATATATATAACTAACGTATTAGTAGGAGGGGTATACCTATAGTTAGGGACGCTGTAGCAACGCCTTAGCTAAACCTGTGCTTAAAGAGTGCTTTAAGGCACTGAAGTATATTAGGGCAGAGATAGAACCGCACCGCTGTTGTTTAACTTTTGCCAAATAGGCTAAGAGATATAGTAGCGTCGAAGAGGGGGGGGGAGGGGGGGTATTGTTAGGGGACGCCGTCCTGCCAGGTCCTGGACCTAGACTGGCCAACGTCTTAAGGAGCAAGACTTAGCAGCGCCAGCATACCTAGCTAGGCCGAGTCCTAACTCGGCCTAGTCGAGTCGGCACCCCCTCCCTCTGCCCCCTATACAGAGGGAAATCTCTGTACCTCTATATAGAGGGAAATTGCTAGCTTGCTTCGTGGATACAAATAGCCAGTAGTAGACGCTAAAGGAGCTGCCTATTAGTTCCTTTATATAGATACCCAGCCTTAAGTTTCTAAACTAAGATTCTTAAGCCCCTAACAGTAAGTTACTGTCCGAGTATGCCTCCTAGGCAGCCTAGATACGTTCTAAGCCTTTGGTCGACTTAGTAGCGTATCCGGCTAAACTCGACAAAGTAGTGTACCACTTTAGGAGACTAAAAGGCAAGGCGGCAGCACAGATTCTGCCGTACTATAAAACTGCTATCGTTAGACCGGCAGAGGCAACAACAACAACCCTCTAGGCAGCTCTCGACAAGAGCTATAAGGACCCGGACTGTAAGAGCTAAGCTCTCGAATACCTTAACACTATAAAGCAAGGCTGCAAGTACGTCCAAGAGTTTCTTATAGAGTACGACCAAACCCTAGCTAAAGCGGGGGGCCTCCTCTAGGAAGATAGGGTAAAGATCGCTACCCTAGAGGCTGGACTCTCTAAGGAGATTATAACAGGCCTTATAGGCGTTGTCTAGCTAGCCTCTTACGAAGCATACTGCGACCTCCTAAGGATAATCAATAACTAGCAGTAATCTAAGTACATAGATATAATTCAGTACAGCTGTTTTAATAACTATATCTCGAACTAAAGAGGGAAAGAAATCTACGTATGCGCAGATATAAGCCTTCGTAGGGGTGGCACGCCAAGACCCGGCTTGTTCCGGGGGGGCCGAGCCGAAATTCGAACGGTCTACCCTAATACTTAATCCTACTACTTTCTGCTACTGCAACACTACTTCCCTCTCTTATTAGTAGTCGCCCTCGACTGCTTACTTATCTTTCCTTCTGTCTATTCTATCTTATTTCAACTAATTAGACCTTCTCGTCGTTCCGTCCGTCTTTCTTTATTATATGTCTCTTTTTCTTCTTCTTTTTTTTTAGTTCGCAGTTCTTTCTACGAAAATTCTTCTTAAAATCGACGTTACTTCTTCTTTTCTTCCATCTTAAAAACATTATCCTTTTTCTCGTTTGCTTTCTTCTTACTGCTATATTGTTGTCTAGCTAACGTTGTTATCTAAAGCGCTTTATCTAGCGTCTATCTGATTTGTACTATCTAATTGGCTAAAGTCGTCGGCGACGGCCGCTAAGCGCGCAGGTACAGTCGTTTCTTCTAGGGTCGTGGTTTTCTTCTTCTTCTTCGTTTCTAGAGCTATTTCTTCTCTATCGTTTCTAGAGCTATTTACTCTCTATCGTTTCTAGAGCTATCTAGGTGTTAGAGGTTTAAGAATCTTAGTTTAGAAACTTAAAGCCGGGTATGTATATAAAGGAACTAATAGGCAGTTCCTTCGTCGTCTGCTACTATACAATTTGTACCTACGAAGCAAGCTAGCAATTTCCTTCTGTATAGGGGTATAGGAATTCACTCCCTGTATAGAGGTGCAGAGAGTTTCCTCTATATAGGGGTGTAGAGATTTCCCTTTATATAGGGTGTAGGGGGAAGGGGTGCCGACTTAGCTAGGCTAAGTTAGGACTTGGCCTAGCTGGGTTATACTGGTGCTGCTAAGTCGTATCCCTTAGGACGACGGCCAGCTTAGGTCCAGGACCTAGCAAGACGGCGTCCTCTAACAATACCCCCCTCCTTCCTTGTTAGCGCTGCTATATCTCTAAGCCTGTCTACTAAGGGCCGATTAACGGCAGTGTGCTGGTCGTACGCTTCTACCTCTGCCCTAGTATGCTTTAGTACCTTAAAGCACTCCTTAAACATATACTTAACTAAGGTAGGGGGGGCACAGCATCCCTAACTATATGCATCCCCCTCCCGCCGACACGTTAGTCGTGCATATAGGTGTCGTCTTCTGCATTAAGCCTGTCGTCTATATATATCGACGATGTCCTTTAGTAGGAGGTAGCCGCACGTAGGTACAGCGTCGGCAGTAGCCTAGTTAACTGTCTTATACGGTCGTAGGCCTAGGCTGTAGGTTAGCAGTAGGAGATCCGATTCTAGCTAAGGTGTCACCGACTGTCCAGTTATTCTTAAATGTCGGTAGCTAGCAGGTGCCCTAATCTGTACGCAAATAAGCTGTCTAGTAACTATTGCCTTACTTGCTATTGCTCTATATAGCAAACAGCTAGTCCTATGTCGGCCCTATCGTCCGGCTTTTACCTGTCTATCTACCCGTCCTGCCTTACTCGTCCGTCTATTCCTTATCCTATTGCACCGACTATTCCTACAGTGTCTAACCTATACAGTCTAGTAGTAGCGGACTATATAGTTAACTGTCTTAGCTCTTGCTTAAGAAAGCTTTGTTATAGATAATGTAGTTAGCGTAGAGGACATTACTGTCCTCTACCTTAACTCTATTATCTAGACGAAAGCCGCCGTCGACGAATACAGGCGCAAGATCTACAATCTCGTAGTTTTCGGGTGCTTCGGTCGCCGTCCAGAGGTTATTAGGTCTTAGGAGGTCCAGCTCGTCGTCGTTTGTAGTAGTAGGGTAGTAGGCGGTTACCTAGCGGTCGTCTATATAACCTCGGGCAGTACAGTTATCTCGTACAGCTCCTACTCTTTTCCCTATTCTATCTCTTCTTACTTTTATCCCTATCCCCTTCCTAGGTGCCCCTATAGTAGGCCTATATTTCCTGCCTTCTTAGTCCTATTTCTACCTCCTCTCTAGGTGCCCCTATACGGCTGCCTGGTCCTGCCTGCAGCTGCCTAATGTCCTATACAGCTGCCTAGTCCTGCCTGCAGCTACCTAATATCCTATACAGCTGCCTAATGTCCTATGTAGCTGCCTAGTCCTGCCTACAGCTCCCTAATGTCCTATACAGCTGCCTAGTCCTTCCTGCAGCTGCCTAATGTCTCTTGCGGCTGCCTAGTCCTGCCCACAGCTGCCTAATGTCTCTTACAGCTGCCTAGTCCTGCCTGTAGCTGCTATCTGTCCTACTCTATACAGTATAGTGTTACTATAGCCGGTTAGTAGGGTGTTTTTCCTCCTACTTGTCTAGTGCTACTATGTCCTAGAGAGCTGTTAGGGGCTTAAGAATCTTGGTTTAGAAACTTAAGGCTAGGTATCTATATAAAGGAACTAATAGGCAGTTCCTTCGTCGTCTGCTACTGTACATTTTGTACCTATAAAGCAAGCTAGCAATTTCCCTCTGTATAGGGATGTAGAGATTTCCCTCTGTATAGGGGTGTAGAGATTTCCCTCTGTATAGGAGTGTAGAGATTTCCCTCTATATAGGGTGTAGGGGAGAGAATGCCGGCTAGGCCGGGTTAGGACTCGGCCTAGCTAGGTCTTGCTAGCGCTACTAAGTTATACTCCTTAGGGCGACGGCCGGTCTAGGTCCGGGACCTAGCAGGACAGCCGGCGCCCCCTAACAATACCCCCCTCCCCCTTCTTTTAACGCTACTATATCTCTAAGCCTGTTTAGCAAGGGTTAAACACTAGCAGTACACCTCTATCTCTGCCTCGGTATGCTTTAGTGCCTTAAAGTATTCCTTAATTACAGGTTCAACTAAGGCACTGCTACAGCGTCCCTAACTGTAGGTATAGGTTCCCCTAACACCTATACAGGCCGTCGTCTCCTGCATTAGGACCCTCGTCCGTATATATCGACGATGTTCTTTAGTAGGAGGTCGCTGGTCCCGGGTGAAGTGTCGGCTATAGCCTGGTTAACCGTTTTATATAGTCGCAGGCCTGGACTGTAGGTTAGTAGCGAGAAATCCGGGTATGCGCCTCGATAGGGCTCTAGCTATGCACAAGTAAGCCGTCTAGTCTTTACCTGTCTACTTATCTACCTTCTATCCCTCGTCTGTCTATCTCCTATCTTATTATCCTAACTATATATATCCTATTTAACCTGTATAGTCTAGTAGTAGCAGACTGCCTAGCCGACTGTCTTAGCTCTTGCTTAGGAAAGCTTTGTTACAGATAATGTAGTTAGCGTTAAGGAACCGCTGTCTACTACCTTAATTCTATTATCTAGACGGAAGCTGCTGTCGTCGAGAATAGGCGCAAGATCGGCTATCCTATAGTTTTCTAGTGCTTTGGTCGCTGTCTAGGGTTACTATCGACTTACGCAGCGATATCCTAGCCCGTCGTCGTCTGCTAAGGCGAGGTAGTAGGTATCTACCTAATAGTCGTCTGTACGACCTTAGGCAGCCTGGTTATCTCGTACGGCTCTACCCCTCCTTAAACTATCTCCTCTATTTCTACTCTTCTTATATCCTTCTACTCCCTATAGCTGTACTATGTCTCCTATAGGTTCCCTAGTATTGCCTGCCTCTTTCTTGTTCCTAGGGGTAGTTGTCCCTAGTTCTCCTCTATTCCTACTCTTCCCCTACAGCTTCCTAATGCCCTCTATAGCTGCCTAGTTCTGCCTGCAGCTGCCTAATGTCTCCTGTAGCTGCCCCTGCAACTGCCTAATGTCCCCTACAGCTGCCTAGTCCTGCCTATAGCTACCTAATGTCTCCTATAGCTGCCCCTACAACTGCCTAATGTCCCCTACTACTGCTATCTGTCCTACTCTATATAGTATAGTATTACTATAACTGGTTAAAAGGGTGTTTCTCTTCCTATTTTTCTAGTGCTAGTATGTCCTAAATAGCCTCGTACAGTTCCTATATATGCTCTGCCTACCCTGCCTATTTAACTAGGTATTCTATCCTCTTCTGCTTCTTCTAGCTCTTAAGGATTTCTTCTACCTTATACTCCTTGTTAGGGGACGCCGTCCAGCCAGGTCCTGGACCTAAGCTAGCCGTCGCCCTAGGGATTGCAACTTAGCGGCGCTAGCACGACCCCTTACCCTGTACAGAGGGAAAACTCTGCATCCCTATACAGAGGGAAACTCCTGACCCTCTGTATAGAGCGAAACTCTTATACCCCTATATAGAGAGAAATTGCTAGCTTGACTTTATAGGTAGAAATTGTACAGCAGCCGACGACAAAGGAACTGCCTATTAGTTCCTTTATATAGATACCTAGATTTAAGTTTCTAAACTAAGATTTTTAAACCTATTATATTAGGAACTGATCTTACTGTTAGTAACTGCAGTAATACAACGAAGATAGACAGCGATATCCCTATAGAACCTACGGCTATACAGGATCAGATACACTGTATGTATACAGAGCTGCTAGCACGCAAGACCTAGCTCGAACAGCAAGTAGGCCACTAGGCTGCGATAATTTCCTAGCAGGAACAGGAGCTCCGACAGCTTAGGGCATCTAATTGCGATCCGACCCCTATAACAACGAACACGACGGCCTATACTACAGTTACAAAGAGCAAACTCCCTAACGTTACTACCTATAATAGTAAGGCATCGGCCGAGTACCCCTCCTAGGCTGCCTAGATACGCTTTAAGCTTCTAGTCGACTTAGGAGCATACCTGACCGAGCTAGACAAGGTAGTGTATCTTTTTAAGAGATTAAAGGGCAAGGCGGCAGTACGAATTCTGCCGTACTACGAAACGGCTATTGCTAACCTAGCAATAGCAACTACAACAATGCTCTAGGCAGCTCTAGACAGGAGCTATAAGGACCTAGACCGCGAAAGCCGAGCCCTTATATAGGTTAACACTATAAAGCAAGGACGCAAGACTGTACGAGAGTTCCTCGCAGAGTACGACCAGACCCTAGCAGAGGCAGGAGGACTCTAATAGGAGGACAGGGTAAAAATTACTACCTTAGAAGTAGGCCTCTCTAAGGAGATTATAACAGGACTAGTAAGCGTAATGCAGCCGGCCTCGTACAAGGCGTTCTGTAATCTCCTTAGGATAATCGACGACTAACAGTACAGGCTTAGACAGAGAAGCTGCGCTTACGAGATGCGACAGCCCCTCTATTAGCAGCAGGACGCTATAGACTAGGAACTAACAACGACGGCGAGAGTAGCGGCAGCCGTTACTGTATAGCTAAAGGCTGGCGCTAAGAGAGCGCTGTAGGTAGATATAGCTATCCTAGACAAGAGACGAGCAGAAGGGAGCTGCTACTAGTGTAGCTAGATAGGGCACACTGTACAGAATTGCAGGCTTTTGCTAGCAGAGAGACCTAGGGGACGGCCGGCCACTGCAAGGGTAGCAACTGCAGCGCCTTAACATAAGACCTAAGAGTTCCCCTTAGACGATAACGAGTTAGGAAAAGAGTAGCCTCTAAGCGAAGGCTTAGCTAGAGGTATAAATAAGATAGATTGCTAAATTAAAGTACTACTTAGCTATCTTTTAAGAGCAACTATATAACGACTACGCCGTTTATCGTACGACCTACGCTAAACGGGACCGCTACTGCGCAGACGCTAATCGATACAGGATGTTTAGTAGACAGAGTAATTAGCGAAGACTTCGTACAGAAACACTACATTAAAACGACCCCTACTATACCTGTACGTATGCTAGGCATTACTGGACGAGGACCCGACATTATCTATATAGTAAAAGTAACAATAGAGTTGCAAGGACACTACAAGCAGGACTTATACCTCTACGTCGTTTAGGACAAGCTAGGATACGACCTAATATTAGGGAAACTATAGATAGAGCGCTAGCAGGGCAAGCTAGACGTCGGACGAGGACGCCTGTACTTAGTAGCTACGAAGCAGAGGCTCCGAGACTAAGAGAGAATTCCGCAGGGCGGCAACGCTAAAGCCGAGAGCAAGGCTGGCTTAAACGCCGAGATTAACACTGCGACTATAGACATCGAGAAGGCCTTAATGCCTAAGAAAGTAACGGACCCCTAGACAAAGCTCCTATAGGAATACTCGGAATACCTAGACCTCTTTAAGCCGAAGTCGGCTTTAAAACTGCCCCTGTTCCGAGGAGATAGAATCGACTACGATATCCAGCTCGAGCCCTGTCCAGATAGAAGCCTGCCCGAAGTACCGTACAGCCTACTGTATAGTATGTCCTCTAGAGAACTCCTAGTACTACGCAAGACACTAGACGACCTACTTACTAGAGGTTTTATTCGTGCAAGTACGTTATCTGCAGGGGCCCTAGTACTATTTGTCTATAAGGAAGGCTTAGCCGGCTTGCGTTTCTGCGTAGACTATAGAGGCATTAAAGCAATTACTAAGAAGGACCGGTACCTCCTACCCCTTATTAAGGAGACACTTAGACAGATTAGCAAGGCAAAGTAGTTTACTAAGCTTAACGTAGTTTCGGCCTTCTATAAGATATAGGTTAAGGAAGGCTATAAATAGATAACTGCTTTCTATATAAGGTACGGACTTTTCGAATAGCTTGTTACCCCCTTTAGCCTTACGAACGCACTGGCAACCTTCTAGAGGTATATTAACAGGTCCCTATAAGGGCTACTAGACGACATCTGCTCTGCGTACCTCGACGATATACTAGTGTTTATAGACAGGACCTACAAAGACTACGTACAGGATGTTAAGAAAGTGCTAGACTACCTGCAGCAAGCTAGACTGTACCTCGACATCGACAAATGTAAATTTGACGTACAGCGTATAAAATATCTAGGATTTATTATTAAGGCAGGGAAAGGCATTAGCATAGACAGGAAGAAGATTAATGCTATTAAGCAATAGAAACCCTCTACGAGTGTTAAGGGCGTACGAGAATTCCTTAGGTTTGCTAACTTCTACTGCCAGTTTATACAGAACTACTTAGAGATAGTATGCCCCTTAATTAAGCTAACATACAAGGACAGACAGTTTGCCTAGACGGATAAATGCAATAAGAGTTTTAACAAGCTAAAGGAGCTCTTTACTACAGGAATAACGCTTGCTGCCTTTGACCTAGAACGTACGTCGATACTGGAAACCGACTCCTTAGGATATTGTATAGGAGGTATCTTATTGCAGGTAGGCTCGGACGGGCTCCTGCACCTATACGCGTACTTCTCTAAGAAGAACTCCCTAGCCGAACGCAACTACCCTATCTACGACAAGGAATTGCTAGCAGTCGTACAGTGTTGCGAAGCGTAGGATAGAGAACTCCGCTTAGTTCCTAAGTTCCTCGCCCTAACCGACTATAAGAATCTCGAGTACTTTACGCAGCCCTAGAAGCTTTCTAAGAGACACGTACAATAGGCAATGTACCTAAGCCGATTTAATATAAGACTCTAGTATCGTAAGGGAAAGGACAACAGCAGGGCCGATGCACTATCTAGATCAGATTAAGATATGCTAGCAACGTACGACGACTAGCTAAAATTACGAACATTCCAGATGTTTAAGAAGGAACTAGGCGAAGATGCTATCCGCCTAGCGGCGACATATATATAGGAACCCTAGCTACAGGCGTAGGAAGAGGCAGTAGAAAAGGACGACGTTTACCGAGGTGCCTGTACAGCAATTTAAGGAGGACAACGGAAGCTCCCTATAGAGCTCTACCTTAAGGTATTAGCAGCAGAGTGTACAGTAGACGAGGAGAACAACCTAAAGTTCAGGAATCGGATTTGGGTCCTAGTAGACGAGAAGCTCTGTACGAGCTTAATACAACAGGCGTACGACTTAATAGCAACCGGGCATCTAGGGTGCGAGGAGACGTACAGCATCGTCGCTAGGGACTACTACTAGCCGGCGATAGCGAAAGACATCTATAGGTTTATACAGAACTGCGACGTCTATAGACAGACAAAGGCCTAGCATAAACTAAAGCACGGCCTGTTAAAACCCCTGCCGATACTAGACCGCCCGTAGCAGGACCTAACAGTAGACCTTATTATAGACTTGCCAGAGAGTAACGGATGGAGGAACATTATAGTAGTAATAGACAAGCTAACGAGGGGAGTAATACTAGAGGGAATAGACTCTATTACTGCCGAAAACCCGGCTTAGGCCTTTATACGAACGACGTTTAGCAAACACAGACTACCTAGGTTAATCGTGTCTAACTGCGGTACGCAGTTTACAAGCTAACTCTAGGCAAGGGTCTGCTAGTTGCTAGACGTAGAACGCTGCATCTTACCGGCATAGCACCTACAGACGGACAGCGCAACAGAGAGGGCTAACTCTACGCTAGAGGCGTACCTTAGGGCGTACGTTAACTACGACTAGTCTAACTGGAACCGCCTTCTCCCTATAGTAGAACTAGCTATTAACAGCTGTACGGCTAACGCTACAGGGTTGTCCCCCTTCTTTATAGCCTATAGATACGACTACTCCCTGCTTCCGCCGACCCTAAGCAGCGCTACCCTACGCCCTATACGATCCCCGATTTAGCAGGGGGAAGCTATCGTACAGACGATTACGAACGCCTACTAATAGGCGAAAGCGAGTCTAGCTATAGCCTAACAGAATTCAGAAGAGCAGGCTAATAAGGGACAGCAAGCAGCACTAAGATATAAGGCAGGGGATAAGGTATAGCTAAACTAGCGCAATATCTGTACGGACCGGCTAAGCAAGAAACTAGATTAGAAGAACTAGAAGTTTACAGTAGTCCGGCCGGTAGGGACATACGCTGTACGACTTAACACTCCTCTAGGTATCTACCCAGTTTTCTATATAGACCTCGTACAGCTAGCATATACAGACCCCCTCCTACACTAGACGACGGATAACGCGCGCCCCCTAGCGATTATTACTAAAGGCTACGAAGAGTACGAAGTAGAAGAAATCCTTAAGAGCTAGAAGAAGCAGAAGAGGATAGAATACCTAGTTAAGTAGACAGGGTAGGTAGAGCCTACGTAGGAACTGTATAAGGCCCTCTAGGATACATTAGCGCTAGACAGGTAGGAAGAGAACTACTCCCCTAGTTAGTTGCAGTAACACCGTACTGTACAGTAAGAAGGGGGGGGCAGGTTACTCTAGGTACAGGACAGCTGCCAGCAACACCGAGTTGCCGAATGGTCGAGAATCGGGGCGTAAGGTCAAACCAGATTCTCCTAGCACTACACTGTATAGAAGGGGGCAGGAGGGAGGTATAACCTAGGAGACAGGTAGGACTAAGTAGAAAAATAAAAAGAGATAGGAGCAGAACTGTCTAAAAGTTTTTATATACTAACTTATAGGGATAGCTTACTAGCTACTACGCGACTTAACTAGAGCGGCCGACGATAAAGCCGACGGCTCCCTGTCCGAGATCTTAATAACCTCCCGGTCGGCCGAGGCCCTACCCGGCTTACTACTAGGGAGGAGAGGCACCCCCCTACAGGCCTCCCCTAGACAGTGGTAGGAGCAGTAGAGGGAGCCGTCCTTCTACTTGCACGATGCATATACGCCGGCTTAGAAGCTAGGTAGGCAGTATAGGGCAAAAGAGCCCTAGGGGGAGTTAGTACAGACAGTATAGGATTGACTACAAGTAGCAATAAGTACAGCGTTAACGTATAATAGTCGCGCTATAGCGAGCTACTAAGGCCTAATACGAGCAGGGTTATACTAGAATAGGTAGAATAGCAACTCAGTAGCGCCCTGCTACTCGTAGATATAGCACCTAGGACGCTAGTTAAGACTATATAAAAGGGGAGGACCTGTACGAACTGGAAGCAGAGTTGCTAGTCCTATTAGGCATTCTACTCCTAGAGGTAGAAGTGCAGTAGGAGGCCGGCTGGACGGTAGGAGGCAGAGGGGCTAGCAGGTACAAGGACAGAGGGAGTGTAGAACATAGTAGTAGTAGTGTTAGTAGTAGTAGATAGACGGGCGGACAGGTAGCAGGCGGAGGAATAGAAGAGGAAAAGGAAGAAGAAGGGGAAGATAGGGAGGAGGCCTAATATATAGAGGTATAGTCTGCCTGCTATGCGAGGCAACTACTAGCCGATGCCCAGACGGGCAACAGCCCTATAGACGACTGGACGAGGACAGGAAAGCGCTAGCTACATATAAGGGGCTTAAGAATCTTGGTTTAGAAACTTAAGGCTAGGTATCTACATAAAGGAACTAATAGGCAGTTCCTTCGTCGTCCGCTGCTGTACAATTTGTACCTACGAAGCCAAGCTAGCAATTTCCTCCTATGTAGGGGTGCAAGGTTCATACTCTGTACAGAGGATCGGGAGTTTCCCCTCTGTACAGTAATGCAGAGTTTTCTCTCTATTTAGAGGGGCGGCAGTTCCCCTCTGTGCAGGACTATAGGGTTCTCCCTCTGTATAGGAGTAGGGTCCTATCGGTAGTTCTGTATAGAGGGTAGGGTTATGCTAGCGCTGCTAAGTTGCAGTCCTTAGGGCGACGGCTAGCTTAGGTCGGGTCTAGGACCTAGGCTAGGCAGCGCCCCCTAACAATACCCCCCCCCTCCCTTCTTGTAGTGCCCTTTTCGTATAGTAGCGTGCCAAATACCCTTAGTTCCTGCTGTTCCTTTAGCAGGTCGCGACTTCCTATTTCCGTCCGGCCGTCTATATAGTCGTCGCCCGTCGCCTACTAGGTCGTAGTTGCCTCCTTGCTATTTTACCTAGTTGTAGCAGCTGCCCTAGTTGCTATTCCCTCTTATAGCAGGCAGTTACCCTCTAAATTCCAAGCCTCTCCCTTCTCTTTCCCTCCCCCTTTTCTTTCTATTCCCTGCCTGCCTCCTTTTCCTACGCTGTCTACTGTCTACTACTGTCTACTACCGTCTACTGTCCACTATCTACCGCCTACTATCTACTATCTACTATCTACTATTATGTCGTCCGCCCTGTCTAGTAGCTCCCTCGTAGTTGCTAGTTCCTCCTCCTCCGCTCGTCCGGCCGGGGTCCCCTCCTATTTCTGCCTCTAGTAGTAGAGTCCTTAATTTGACTAATAGCTACGCTTCCAGTTCGTACGGATTCCCGTCTTCTATACAGTCTAAGCTAACGTCTTAGGTGCTACACTAACGAACAGTAGGATGCGGCCGAGCTGCCCTACTACGCCTTCTAGTGTAACCCTGCCTAGGTTATACCCTAGCAGCTAGCTACGGCCTAGGCGTCGTACGTTAACGCTATCCTTATCGCTACTTAGGGCCGGCCCTACGCCCCCTGCTCTAACTCCCCCTAGCCCTTACTTAGCCTATACCGCCTTCTAAGCTTCTAGGCTAGAGTGTGTGCCTCGTGCAAGTGGAAGGATAGCTCCCTCTACTGCCCCTACTGCTGTCCGGAGGAGGCGCGTAGGGGTAGGGGGGTGCCTCTGCTCCCTAGGGCTAGCCCTAGTAGGGGTAGGGGCCCTGCCGGGCAGGAGGTAATTGAGATCTTAGATAAGGAGTTAGTTACTCTAGTCCCCTAGTATAAGGGGCTTAAGAATCTTAGTTTAGAAACTTAAGGCTGGGTATCTATATAAAGGAACTAATAGGCAGTTCCTTTGTCGTCTGCTGCTGTACAATTTGTACCTACGAAGCTAAGCTAGCGATTTCCTCCTATGTAGGGGTATTAGGTTTACACTCTGTACAGAGGATCGGGAGTTCCCCCTCTGTACAGTAATGCAGAGTATTCCCTCTATTTAGAGGGGCAGCAGTTCCCCTCTGTACAGGACTATAGGGTTCTCCCTCTGTATAGGAGTAAGGTCCTGTTAGTAGTTCTGTACAGAGGGTAGGGTTATACTAGCGCTGCTAAGTTGTAGTCCTTAGGGCGACGGCTGGCTTAGGTTAGGTCTAGGACCTGGGCTAGGCGGCGCCCCCTAACAATACTCCCCCTATCCCTTCTTATAGTACCCTTTTCGTATAGTGGCGTACCGAACACCCTTAGTTCCTGCTGTTCCTTTAGCAGATCGCGACTTTCTATTTCCGTCTAGCCGTCTATATAGTCGTCGCTCGTCGCTTACTAGGTCGTAGTTGCCTCCTTGCTATTTTACCTAGTTGTAGCAGCTGCCCTAGTTGCTATTCCCTCTTATAGCAGGCAGTTACTCCCTAAATTCCAAGCCTCTCCCCTCTCTTTCCCTCTCCCTTTTCTTTCTATTCCCTGCCTGCCTCCTCCTTCTGCGCTGTCTACTGTCTACTACCGTCTACTACTGTCCACTATCTACTATCTACTATCCACTATCTACTATTATGTCGTCCGCCCCGTCCAGTGGCCTCCTCGTAGTTGCTGGTTCCTCCTCCTCTGCTCGTCCGGCCAGGGTCCCTAGGGGGGTGCCTCTGCTTACTAGGGCTAGCCCTAGTAAGGGTAGGGGCCCTGCTAGGCGGGAGGTAATTAAGATCTTAGATAAGGAGTCGGTTGCTCTAGTCCCCTAGGGTAGTAGCTAGTGACCCCCTCCCCCCCCCTTAGGTAGTAAAAGAAATTTCGGACGGTTCTGTTCCTAACTCCTCCCCTTCCTACTCTCCTTCCTATCTGTTCCTAGCTGTTCCCCTCTTTCAGCCCTTTTCCTGTACAGTGTCGTACAATGTTATGTTAGTAGGATCCTGTAGTGTCCTATGTTGTAATTCTCGATCCTTTAACAACCTAGGTCGCTAGCGGCTACCCTGTCCTTAGGGTAGATCGTGCCCCTCTTCGCTGTACAGCGCAGTGTTACTGTAACTGGGCAGGGGGATGGTTCTCCTCCTACCTGTCCAGTGCAGTTGTGTCCTATAGAGCCTTCTACAGTTCCTATATAGGCTCTGCCTATCCTCTCTACTTTACTAGGTACTCTACCCTCTTCTTCTTCCTTTAGCTCTTAAGGATCCCTTCTACTTTATACTCTTCCTAGCCTTTAGTTATAATCGCTAGTAGGCGCGCGTCGTCCGTTGTCTAGTATAGTAGGGGGTCCGTGTTCGCTAGTCGTACGAGGTCTATATAGAAGACTAGGTAAATCCCTAGGGGAGTGTTTAGTCGTATAGCGTGTGTCCCTACTAGTCGCACTACTGTAAACTTCCTGTTCCTCTAATCTAGCTTCTTGCTTAGCCGGTCTGTACGGATGTTTCGCTAGTTTAGCTAGACCTTATCTCCTGCCTCGTACCTTAGTGTAGCCTGTCGTCCCTTATTGGCCTACTCTTCCGCATTCTGTTAAGCTATAGCTAGGCTCGCCTTTGCCTATTAGTGGGCGTTCGTAATCGTCTATACGATGGCCTCTCCTTGCTAAATTGGGGATCGTACAGGGCGCAGGGTGTTACTACTTAGGGTCGGTAGGAGCAGGGAATAGTCGTATCTATAGGTTATAAAGAAGGGGGACAGTCCTGTAGCATTAGCTATACGGCTATTAATAGCCAGCTCTACTATAGGGAGAAGTCGGTTCCAGTTCGTCTAGTTATAGTCGACGTACGCTTAGAGGTACGCTTCTAAAGTTGAATTAACCCTCTCTGTCGCCCCGTCCGTCTGCGGGTACTATGCAGTTAACAGGCGACGTTCTACCTTTAGCAACTGGCAGACCCTTGCCTAGAGCTAGCTCGTAAACTGTGTCCCCTGGTCTAATACAATTGACCTAGGGAAACCGTACTTGCTGAACGTCGTCCGTATAAAGGCCTAGGCAGTGTCTTTAGCTGTAATAGAGTCCATTCCCTCTAGTATTACCCCCTTTGTTAACTTGTCTATAACTACTATAATGCTTCGCCGTCCGTCGCTCTTAGGGAGGTCTGTAATAAATGTTAGGGGGCGCCGCCTGGCCCAGGTCCCGAACCCGACCTAAGCCGACCGTCGCCCTAAGGACTGCGACTTAGCGGCGCCAGCACGACCCTACCCTCTGTACGGAGCCACCGACAGGACCCCACTCCCGTACGGAGGGAGAACACCGCGGTCCTGCACAAAGGGGAGCCACCGCCCCTCGGATTAGGGGAAAGACCCCGCACCACCGTACAGAGAAGGTAACTCCCGATCCTCTGTACAGAGGGTGAAACTTGCACCCCTATACAGAGGGGAAATTGCTGGCTTAGCTTCGTAGATACAAATCGTACGGAGCAGACGACGAAGGAACTGCCTATCAGTTCCTTTATATAGATACCCGACCTTAAGTTTCTAAACTAAGATTCTTAAGCCCCTTATATTAGGAACTGATCGCACTGTCGGTAACCGCGGTGATAGAACAGAGATAGACGGCGACATCCCTATAGAACCTACGGCCATAGGGGGACATATACACTACGTATACGAGGAGCTGCTGGAAAGCAAGAGGCAGCTCGAACAACAAGTAAGCCACTAGGCTGCGATGATTTCCTAACAGGAACAGGAGCTACGACAGCTTAGGGCGTCCGATCGCGATCCGACCCCTACGACGACGACGAGCACAATAATCTACACCCCGACCCCCAAGAGCAAACTCCCCGACGTCTCTACGTACGATAGTAAGGCTCCGGCCGAGTACCCCTCCTGGGCGGCTTAGATGCGCTCCAAGCTCCTAGTCGACTTAGGAGCATACCCGACCGAGCTGGACAAGGTAGTCTACCTCTTTAGGAGATTAAAGGGCAGGGCGGCAGCACGGATTCTGCCGTACTACGAGACAGCTATTGCCAACCCGGCAATAGCTACGACGACGATGCTCTAGGCAGCTCTAGACAAGAGCTACAAGGACCCGGACCGCGAGAGCCGAGCACTCCTACAGGTTAATACAATGAAACAAGGACGCAAGACCGTACGAGAATTCCTCGCGGAATTTGACCAGACTTTGGCAGAAGCAGGGGGCCTCCAATAGGAAGACAGGATAAAGATTACCTCTTTAGAGGTAGGCCTCTCTAAGGAGATTATAACAGGGCTAGTAGGTGTAATGCGGCCAGCTACGTACGAGGAATTCTGTAACCTTCTTAGGATAGTCGACGACTAGCAACGTAGGCTGGGACGGATAGGCCGCGCTTAGGAGATAAGACAACCCCCCTAGCGACAGACAGACGCTATAGACTGGGAACCAACGACGACGAGGGTGGCGGCAGCAACCACCGTACGGCCAAGGGCTGCTACCAAAAAGGCGCAATAGGTAGACACAGCTACCCTTAACAAGAGACGAGCAGAAGGGAGCTGCTACCGGTGTAGCAAGATAGGCCACACCGTACGGAACTGCAGGCTTCTGCCAGCAGAGAGACCTGGTAGACGGCCGACCACTGCGAGAGTAGCAACTGCAGCGCCTTAACGAGAAGATCAGGTGTCCTATTCGGACGACGACGAGTCGGGAAAAGAGTAGCCTCTAAGCGAAGACTCTGCCAGAGGCGGGTACAAGATAGACTGCCAAATCAAAGCATTACTTAGCTATCTTTTAAGAGCAATTACATAACGACAACGCCGTTTATCGTACGGCCGACGTTGAACGGGTCCGCAACAGCGCGGACATTGATTAACACAGGATGTTTAGTGTATAGAGTAATCAGCGAAGACTTCGTACAGAGACATCGGATTAAGACGACCCCTACAGTACCTGTACGCATGCTGGGCATTACCGGGCGAGGACCAGACATTACCTATATAGTGAAAGTAACAATAGAGGTACAGGGACACTATAAGCAAGACTTATACCTCTATGTCGTACGGGACAAGTTAGGGTATAACCTAATACTAGGAAAGCCCTAGATAGAGCGCTAGTAGGGCAAGCTAGACGTCGGACGAGGACGGCTGTACCTGGCAGCAACGAAGCGGAGAATCTGGGACCAGGGGAGGCTCCCGCAAGGTAGCAATGCTAAGGCCGAAATTAACACAGCAACGGCGGACATTAAGAAGGCATTGGCACCTAAGGAGGCGACAAACCCCTATACGAAGCTCCTAAGAGAGTATATAGGGTACCTAGACCTCTTTAAACCAAAGTTAGCCTCGAAGCTGCTACTACACTGAGGGGAAGGGATTGACCATAACATCCAGCTGGAACCCCGTCCGGATAGGGGCCTGCCGGAGGTACTGTACGGACCGCTGTACGGAATGTCCTCTAGAGAACTCTTAGTATTGCGCAAGACGCTAGACGACCTGCTTGCCAAAGGATTTATTCGGGCCAGTACGTCGTCTGCGGGAGCCCTAGTGCTGTTTGTCTACAAGGAGGGGAAGGCCGGATTGCGCTTCTGCGTAGACTATAGAGGCATTAACGCGATTACTAAGAAGGACTGGTACCCCCTACCCCTTATTAAGGAAACCCTCGGACGAATCAGCAAGGCGAAGTGGTTCACCAAGCTTAACGTAGTCTCGGCCTTCTACAAGATACGGATTAAGGAGGGCTGTAAATGGATAACGGCCTTCCGTACGAGATATGGTCTTTTTAAGTAGCTTGTTACCCCCTTCGGCCTTGCCAATGCACCGGCAACCTTCCAAAGGTACATTAACAAGTCCCTATAGGGGTTATTAGACGACATCTGCTCGGCATACCTCGACGATACCCTGGTTTTTACAGACGGCACTTACGCAGATCACGTACGAGATGTTAAGAAGGTGCTGGACCGGCTGCAGCAGGCTAGCTTGTACCTCGACATCGACAAATGCGAATTCGGTGTCTAACGTATAAAATACCTGGGTTTTATTATCGAGGCAGGGAAGGGCATCAGCAAAGATAGGAAGAAGATTGACGCCATTAAGCAATAGAAGCCGCCTACGAACGTCAAGGGCGTACGGGAATTTCTTGGGTTTGCCAACTTCTATCGCCAGTTTATACAGAACTACTCGGAGATCGTACGACCCCTAGTTAAGCTAACGCACAAAGACAAGCAGTTCAAATGGACGGACGAATGCGATAAGAGCTTTAACAAGCTAAAGGTACTCTTTACTACAGGACCAACGCTTGCCGCTTTCGACCCGGAGCGTACGACAATACTGGAAACTGACTCCTCGGGGTACTGCATTAGGGGTATCCTGTTATAGGTAGGCTCGGACGGACTCCTACACCTATGCGCGTATTTCTCTAAGAAGAACTCCCTAGCTAAGTGCAACTACCCTATCTACGACAAAGAATTGCTGGCAGTCGTACGGTGTTGTAAAGCCTAGGATGGAGAACTCCGCTTAGTACCCGAGTTCCTCGCCCTAACGGACTATAAGAACTTGGAATACTTTACTTAACCCCGGAAGCTGTCTAAGAGGCATATACGATAGGCAATGTACCTAAGCTGTTTCAACATTAAACTCCAGTACTGCAAGGGTAAGGACAACAGCAGGGCCGATGCTCTGTCCAGACGGGACTAGGACATGCCAACGATGTACGAGGACGACCGGCTGAAGTCACGAACATTCCAGATGTTTAAAGGGGAGCCGGGCGGGGAGACTATCTGCCTAGCAGCGACATACCTATAGGAACCCTAACTGCAAGCATAGGAAGAAGCAGTGGAAAAGGACCAGGTATACTAAGGGGCCCGTACAGCGATCTAGGGAGGGCAACGAAAGCTCCTAGCTGAGCTCTACCTTAAGGTGTCGACAGCCGAGTGCTTAGTAGACGAGGAGAACAACCTAAGGTTTAGGAATCGGATATAGGTCCCGGAGGACGGGAAGCTCTATACGAACCTAATATAACGGGCACATAACTCCGTAGCTACTGGGCACCTAGGGCGCAAGGAGACGTACAGCATTATCGCCCGGGACTACTACTGGCCGGCGATAGCGAAAGACATTCGCAGGTTCGTATAGAACTGCGATATATACAGACGGACGAAGCCCTAGCGCGAGCTAAAACACGGGCTGCTGAAGCCCCTGCCGATACCGGACCGTCCCTAGCAAGATCTAACCGTAGACTTTATTACTGACCTCCCTAAGAGCGACGGACGGCAAAACATTATAGTAGTTACGGACAAGCTAACGAAGGGGGTAATACTAGAGGGGATAGACTCCATTACGGCTAAAGATACCGCCTAGGCCTTTATCCGGACGACTTTCAGCAAGCACGGTTTCCCTAGGTCCATTGTATTAGACTGGGGGACGCAGTTTACGAGCTAGCTCTAGGCACGGATCTGCCAGTTGCTAAAGGTAGAGCGTCGCCTGTCAACCGCATAGCACCTGCAGACGGACGGGGCGACGGAGAGGGTTAATTCAACCTTAGAAGTGTACCTCCGAGCGTACGTCGACTATAACCAGACGAACTGGAACCGCCTCCTCCTAATAGCGGAGCTGGCCATTAACAGCTGTATAGCCGATGCTACAGGACTGTCCCCCTTCTTTACGACCTATAGATATAACCATTCCCCGCTCCTACCGACCCTAAGTAGTAACACCCTGCGCCCTGTACGATCCCTAATCCAGTAAGGAGAGGCCATCGTACGGACGATTACGAACGCCCACTAATGGGCAAAGGCGAGCCTAGCTATAGCTTAGCAGAATGCGGAAGAGCAGGCGAACAAGGGACGACAGGCTGCACTAAGGTATAAGGCAGGGGACGAGGTCTGGCTAAACCAGCGGAACATCCGTACGGACCGGCTAAGCAAGAAGCTAGATTGGAGGAACAGGAGGTTTACGGTAATCCGACTAGTAGGGACACACGCTGTACAACTGAACACCCCCCTAGGGATTCACCTAGTCTTCTATGTAGACCTCGTACGACCAGCGAACACAGACCCCCTGCCGCACTAGACGACTAACGACGCGCGCCTACCTGCAATTATCACCGACGGCCAGGAAGAGTATAAAGTAGAGGGGATTATTAAGGGTCGGAAGAAGCGGGGGAAGGTAGAGTACTTAGTAAAATAGAGAGGATAGGCAGAGCCTACGTAGGAACCGTACGAGGCTCTGCAGGAAACAACTGCGCTGGACAGATAGGAGGAGAACTATCCCCCTGCCCAGTAACAGTAACACTGCGTCGTACGGCGGAAGGGGGCACGATCCACCCTAAGGCAGGGTAGCCGCGGACAGACCTAGGTTGTCAAAGGATCGAATACTACGACGTAGGACACTACGAGGCCCCACTAACACAATATCGTACGACACTGTACGGGATAAGGGCTGGAAGGAAGGAACAGCTAAGGGACAAATAGGAGGGGGAGTGGAAATAAGACGACCTAAGAGGGACACCGTCCGAAATTTCTCACACTATCTAGGGGGGGGGGGGGGTGGCTTACTGACCACTACCCCCCCCCCGGGGACCAGAACCACCTACTTATTATCTGACACCTCCACTACCTCGGGCCCGGCCGGGCCCCTACCCCCACCGGGGCTAGCCCCAGGAAGCAGAGGCACCCCCCCACCCCTACGTGCCTCCCCTGGACGGCGGAAGGGGCAGTAGAAGGAGCCATCCTTCTACTTATACGAGGCACACACCCCCGCCTAGAAACCTAGGAGGCGGTATAGGCCAAGTATAGGCTAGGGGGAGTTAGGGCAGGGGGCACAAAGCTGGCCCTAGGTAGCAATAAGGAGGGCATTGACGTACGACGGGCGGGCCGTAGCCACCCGCTGTAGTGTAACCCAGGCAGAGTTACACTAGAAGGCGTAGAAGGGGAGCCTAGCCGCATCCTGCTGCTCGCGAGTGTGGCACCTAGAACGTTAGCTAAGACCGTACAGAAGACGAGAATCCGTACGAACCGGAAGCGCAGCTGCCAGTTAAGTTAAGGGTCCTACTGCACGAGCTCGAAGTAGGGGGGGACCCTAGCCGGACGAGGGGGCGTAGCGGGGCCAGCAACGACGAGGGAAGCACCGGACGGGGCGGACGACATAGTAGCTGGTAGTGGATAGTAGCTAGTAGTAGTTAGTAGCTGGTTAGTAGTTAGTAGTTAGCGGTTGGTAGATAGTAGCGGATAGTAGTGTACAGTATACAGGGAGAAGAGAAGGGGGAAGGGAAGAAGAGAGAGAGGGATTAAGCAGACTGCCTGCTATAGGGGACGGTGCCTGCCAGAGGGGGAATAGCAAGCAGGGCAGCCGCGGCAAATAAGTGAAATAGCAAGAGGCAACTGCGACCTAGGGGGAAGCGACGATGGACGACGACTCGGACGACCAAAAAAAATGGGAAGCCGCGACCTGCCAAAGGGACGGCGGGAGCTAGGTAGTGTAAGCACGCTGCCGTACGGAAGAAACACTACGAGAAGGGGAGGGGGGGGGTATTGTTAGGGGGCGCCGCCTAGCCCAGGTCCCGAACCCGACCTAAGCCGACCGTCGTCCCGAGGACTGCGACTTAGCGGCGCTAGCACGACCCCACCCTCCGTACGGAGCTACCGACAGGACCCCACTCCTGTACAGAGGGAGAACACCGCAGTCCTATACAAAGGGGAGCTACCGCCCCTCAGATTAGGGGAAAGACCCTGCACTACTGTACAGAGAAGGTAACTCCCGATCCTCCGTACGGAGGGTGAAACTTGCACCCCTATACAGAGGGGAAATTGCTGGCTTGGCTTCGTAGATACAAATCGTACGGAGCAGACGACGAAGGAACTGCCTATTAGTTCCTTTATGTAGATACCCGACCTCAAGTTTCTGAACCAAGATTCTTAAGCCCCTTACAATAAAGTCCACTGTTAGATCTTGCTAGGGCCGGCCCGGTATCGGTAGGGGCTTTAGCAGCCTATGCTTTAGCTCGCGCTAGGGCTTCGTCCGTCTGTATACATCGCAGTTCTGTATAAACCTGCGAATGTCCTTCGCTATCGCCGGCTAGTAGTAGTCCTAGGCGACGATGCTGTACGTCTCCTCGCGCCCTAGGTGCCCGGTAGCTATAGAGTTATGCGCCCGTTGTATTAAGCTCGTACAGAGCTTCTCGTCTGCTAGGACCCAAATCCGATTCCTGAACTTTAGGTTGTTCTCCTCGTCTACTAAGCACTCTGCTGCTAACACCTTAAGATAGAGCTCGGCTAGGAGCTTTCGTTGCCCTCCTTAGATTGCTGTACAGGCCCCTCGGTATACCTCGTCCTTTTCTACTGCCTCTTCCTATACTTGCAGTTAGGGTTCCTATAGGTGTGTCGCCGCTAGGCGGATAGTCTCCTCGCCTGGCTCCTCCTTAAACATCTGGAATGTTCGTAACTTTAGCCGGTCGTCCTCGTACGTCGTTAGCATATCCTGGTCCTGTCTAGATAGTGTATCGGCCCTGCTATTGTCCTTACCCTTGCGATACTAGAGTCTTATATTAAACCGGCTTAGGTACATTGCCTATCGTACGTGCCTCTCGGACAGCTTCCGGGGCTAAGTAAAGTACTCCAGATTCTTGTAGTCCGTTAGGGCGAGGAACTCGGGCACCGAGCGGAGTTCTCTATCCTATGCTTCGCAATACTGTACGACTGCTAGCAACTCTTTGTTATAGATAGGGTAGTTGCACTTAGCTAGGGAGTTCTTCTTAGAGAAATATGCGTATAGGTGCAGGAGTCCGTCCGAGCCTACCTGTAACAGGATACCTCTAATGTAGTACCCTAAGGAGTTAGTTTCTAGTATTGTCGTACGCTCTAGGTCGAAGGCGGCAAGCGTTGGTCCTGTAGTAAAGAGCTCCTTTAGCTTGTTAAAGCTCCTATCGCATTCGTCCGTCTATTTGAACTGCTTGTCCTTGTGCGTTAGCTTAACTAGGAGGCGTACGATCTCCGAGTAGTTCTATATAAACTAGCGGTAGAAGTTGGCAAACCTAAGAAATTCCTGTACGCCCTTAACGTTCGTAGGCGGCTTCTATTGCTTAATAGCATTAATCTTCTTTCTATCTATACTAATGCCTTTCCCTGCCTCGATAATAAAACCTAGGTACTTCGTATGCTGGACACTAAGTTCACATTTGTCGATGTCGAGGTACAAGCCAGCCTGCTGCAGTCAGTCTAGCACCTTCTTAACGTCCCGTACGTAATCTGCGTAGGTGCCGTCTGTAAAAACCAGGGTGTCGTTAAGGTATGCCGAGCAGATATTGTCTAGTAACCCTTACAGGGACTTGTTAATGTACCTTTAGAAGGTTGCCGGTGCGTTAGCAAGGCCGAAAGGGGTAACAAGCTACTTAAAAAGACTATATCTCGTATAGAAGGCAGTTATCTATTTATAGCCTTCCTTAATCCGTATCTTGTAGAAGGCTAAGACTACGTTAAGCTTAGTAAACTACTTCGCCTTGCTAATCCGTCCGAGAGTATCCTTAATAAGGGGTAGGGGGTACTAGTCCTTCTTGGTAATCGCGTTAATGCCTCTGTAGTCTACGCAGAAACGCAATCCGGCCTTCCCCTCCTTATAGACAAACAGTACTAGGGCGCCTGCGGACGACGTACTTACCTAAATGAACCCTTTAGCAAGCAGGTCGTCCAGTGTCTTGCGCAGTACTAAGAGTTCTCTAGAGGACATTCTATATAGCGGTCTGTACAGTACCTCCGGTAGGCTCCTATCTGGACAGGGTTCTAGCTAGATGTTATAGTTAATCCCTTCTCCTCGGTGTAGCAGCAACTTCGAGGCCGACTTTGGCTCGAAGAGGTCTAGGTATCTAGCATACTCCCTTAGGAGCTTCGTACAGGGGTCTGTTACTTTCTTAGGTGCCAATACCTTCTTAATGTCTGCCGTTGCCGTATTGATTTCGGCCTTAGCATTGTTACCTTGCAGAGCCTTCCCTTAGTCTTAGGGCCTCTGCTTCGTCGACGCTCCGGCTGTAGCGCTGTCGCCCTGCTGGATCCTCCCCTAGTCTCGGAGCCTCTACTTTGTTACTGCTAGGTACACCCGTCCTCGTCTAACGTCTAGCTTGCCCCTCTAGCGCTCTATCTATAGCTTCCCTAGTATTAGGTTATACCCTAACTTGTCCTATACGACATAGAGGTATAAGTCCTGCTTATAGTGTCCCTGTACCTCTATCGTTACTTTTACTATATAGGTAATGTCCGGTCCTTGCCCGGTAATGCCCAATATGCGTACAGGTACTGTAGGGGTCGTCTTAATCTAATGTCTCTGTACGAAGTCTTCGCTAATTACTCTGTACACTAAACATCCTGTGTCAATTAGTGTCCGCGCCGTTGCAGACCCGTTTAACGTTGGCTGTATAATAAACGGCGTCGTCGTTATGTAGTTGCTCTTAAAAGATAGCTAAGTAATGCTTTAGTTTAGCAATCTATCTTATGTACGCCTCTAGCAGAGCCTTCGCTTAGAGGCTACTCTTTTCCCGACTTGTTGTCGTCTAAGTAGGACTCTTAATCTGCTCGTTAGGGCGCTGCAGTTGCCACCCTTGCGGTAGTCGGCCGTCCCCTAGGTCTCTCTGCTAGCAAAAGCTCGCAATTCTGTACATTGTAGCCTATCTTGCTATACCGGTAACAGCTCCCTTCTGCTCGTCTCTTGTTAAGGGTAGCTATATCCACCTATTGCGCCCTTTTTGTAGCGGCCCTTAGCTATACGGTAACGGCTGCCGCTACCCTCGTCGTCGTTAGTTCCTAGTCTATAGCGTCCGTCTGTCGCTAGAGGGGTTGTCTTATCTCTTAAGCGCAGCTTATCCGTCTAAGCCTGCGCTGCTGGTCGTTAACTATCCTAAGGAGATCGCAGAATTCCTTGTATATAGCTGGTCGCATTACGCCTACCAGCCCCGTTATAATCTCCTTAGAGAGGCCTACCTCTAAAGAGGTGATTTTTATTCTGTCCTCCTATTAGAGACCTCCTGCTTCTGCCAAAGTCTAGTTAAATTCCGCGAGGAATTCTCGTATAGTCTTACGTCCTTGCTTTATCGTGTTAACCTATAGGAGTACTCGGCTCTCGCAGTCTAGGTCCTTGTAGCTCTTGTCTAGAGCTGTCTAGAGCATCGTTGTCGTGGCTATTGCCGGGTTGGCAATAGCCGTCTCGTAGTACGGCAGAATTCGTGCTGCCGCCCTGCCCTTTAACCTCCTAAAGAGGTAAACTACTTTGTCTAGCTCGGTCGGGTATGCTCCTAAGTCGACTAGAAGCTTAGAGCGTATCTGGGCAGCCTAGGAGGGGTACTCGGCCGGAGCCTTACTATCGTATGTAGAGACGTCGGGGAGTTTGCTTTTAGGAGTCGGGGTTTAGGCTATTATGTTCGTCGTCGTCGTAGGGGTCAGATCGCGATCGGACGCCCTAAGCTGTTGTAGCTCCTGTTCCCGTTAGGAAATTATCGCAGCCTAGTGGCTTACTTGCTGCTCGAGCTGCCTCTTGCTTTCCAGCAGCTCCTCGTATACGCAGTGCATATGCCCCTCTATAGCCGTAGTTTCTATAGGGATGTCACTGTCTATCTTTGTTTTATTACTGCAGTTACTAACAGTGAGATCAGTTCCTAATGTAAGGGGCTTAAGAATCTTAGTTTAGAAACTTAAGGCTAGGTATCTACATAAAGGAACTAATAGGCAGTTCCTTCGTCGTCCGCTGCTGTATAATTTGTACCTACGAAGCCAAGCCAGCAATTTCCTGCTATACAGGGGTACAAGGTTTACACTCCGTACAGAGGATTGGGAGTTTTCCCTCTATTTAGAGGGGCGGCAGTTCCCCTCTATGCAGGACTATAGGGTTCTCCCTCCGTACGAGAGTAGGGTCCTGTCGGTAGTTCTGTACAGAGGGTAGGGTTATGCTGGCGCCGCTAAGTCGCAGTCCTTAGGGCGACAGCTGGCTTAGGTCGGGTCTAGGACCTAGGCCGGACAGCGCCCCCTAACAATACCCCCCCCCTTCCCTTCTCGTAATGCCTTTTTCCGTACAGTAGCGTACCGAACTTACTTAGCTCCTGCTGTTCCTTTAGCAGGTCGCGACTTCCTATTTTGTCTAGTTATCTAAGTCGCCGTCCCTCGTCGCCCCCTAGGTCGCGGTTGCCTCTTGCTATTTTACCTGTTTATAGTAGCTGCCCTGCTTGCCATTCCCCTTATAGCAGGCAGTTACCTTAAGCCTCTCCCTTCTCTTTCCTTCCCCCTTTTCTTCTCCCTCTATACCGTCTACTGTCTACTACTATCTACTACTGTCTACTATCTACTATCTACTATCCACTACTACTACTAGCTACTACTATGTCGTCCGCCCTGTCCGGTAGCTCCCTCGTAGTTGCTGGCCCCTCCTCCTCTGCTCGTCCGGCCAGGGTCCCCCCCTAGTTCTGCCTCTAGTAGTAGGGCCCTTAATTTAACTAGCAGCTACGCTTCCAGTTCGTACAGATTCTCGTCTTCTGTATAGTCTAAGCTGACGTCTTAGGTGCTACACCAACGAGCAGCAGGATGCGGCCGAGCTGCCCTACTACGCCTTCTAGTGTAACCCTACCTAGGTTACACCCTAGCGGCTGGCTACAGCCTGGGCGTCGTATGTTAACGCCCTCCTTATCGCTACCTAGGGCTAGCCCTATGCCCCCTACCCTAACTCCCCCTAGCCCTTACTTAGCCTATACCACCTCCTAGGCTTCTAGGCTAGGGTGTGTGCCTCGTGCAAGTAGAAGGATAGCTCCCTCTACTGCCTCTACCGCCGTCCGGCAGAGGCACGTAGGGGTAGGGGGGGTGCCTCTGCTCCCTAGGGCTGGCCCTAGTAGGGGTGGGGGCCCTGCCGGGTAGGAGGTAATTAAGATCTTTAGATAAGGAGTCGGTTGCTCTAGTCCCCTAGGGTAGTAGCTAGTAAGCTACCCCCCTCCCTAGGTAGTGTAAGAAATTTCGGAGGGTTCTGCTCCTAACTCCTCTTATTTCTACTCTCCCTCTTATCTGTTTACTAGCTGTTCCTTTCTTCCAGCCCTTATCTCGTACAGTGTCGTACGATGTCGTATTAGCAGGATCCTGTAGTGTCCTACGTCGTAATTCTCGATCCTTTAACAACCCGGGTTGCCGGCAGCTACCCTGTCCTTAGGGTAGATTGTGCCTCCTTCCGCTATACAGCGCAGTGTTACTGTAACTAGGCAGGGGGATAGTTCTCCTCCTATCTGTCCAGTGCAGTTGTGTCCTGTAGAGCCTCGTATAGTTCCTATATAGGCTCTGCCTATCCTCTCTATTTTACTAGGTACTCTACCTTCCCCCGCTTCCTTCGGCTCTTAAGGATCCCCTCTACTTTATACTCTTCCTAGCCCTCGGTTATAATTGCAGGTAGGCGCGCGTCGTCTGTCGTCTAGTGCAGTAGGGGGTCTGTGTTCGCCGGCTGTACGAGGTCTACGTAGAAGACTGGATAAATCCCTAGGAGAGTGTTTAGTCGTACAGCGTATGTCCCTACTGGTCGGACTACTGTAAACTTCCTGTTCTTCTAATCTAGTTTCTTGCTTAGCCGGTCTATATAGATGTGTCGTTGGTTTAGCTAGACCTTATCCCCTGCCTTGTACCTAGGTGCAGCTTGTCGTCCCCTATTGGCCTGCTCTTCCGCATTCTGTTAAGCTATAGCTAGACTCGCCTTCGACTATTAATAAGCATTCGTAATCGTCTGTACGATAGCCTCTCCCTGCTAAATTGGGGATTGTACGGGGTGCAGGGTGTCATCCCTTAGGGTCGGTTAGAGCAGGGAATAGTCGTATCTATAGGCTATAAAGAAGGGGGATACTCCGGTAGCATCGGCCGTACGGCTGTTAATGGCCAGTTCTGCTATAGGGAGGAGTCGGTTCCAGTTCGTCTAGTTATAGTCGACGTACGCTCGGAGGTACGCTTCTAACGTCGAATTAACCCTCTCTGTCGCCCCGTCTGTCTATAGGTGCTATACGGTTAACAGGCGACGTTCTACCTTTAGCAACTGGCAGACCCCTGCCTAGAGCTGGCTCGTAAACTGCGTACCCTAGTCCGACACAATTAACCTAGGGAAACCGTGTTTGCTAAACGTCGTCCGTATAAATGCCTAGGCAGTGTCCTCTGCTATAATAGAGTCTATTCCCTCTAGTATTACTCCCTTCGTTAGCTTGTCTATAACTACTATAATGTTCTGCCGCCCGTCGCTCTTAGGGAGGTCTGTAACAAAGTCTACTGTTAGGTCTTGCTAGGGCTAGTCCGGGATCGGTAGGGGTTTTAACAGCCTATGTTTCAGTTCCCGCTAGGGCTTCGTCCGTCTGTATATATCGCAGTTCCGTACGAACCTGCAGATGTCCTTCGCTATCGCCGGCCAGTAGTAGTCCCTGGCGACAATGCTGTACGTCTTATTACGCCCTAGGTGCCCGGTAGCTATAGAGTCGTACGCCCGTTGTATTAAGCTTGTACAGAGCTTCTCGTCTGCAGGGACCTATGTCCAATTTCTGAACTTTAGGTTGTTCTCCTCGTCTACTAAGCACTCGGCTGCCGACACCTTAAGGTGGAGCTCGGCTAGGAGCTTCTGTTGCCCTCCCTAGATCGCTGTACAGGCCCCTCGGTATACCTCGTCCTTTTCCACTGCCTCTTCCTATACTTGTAGTTAAGGTTCCTATAGGTGTGTCGTCGCTAGGCGGATAGTCCCCCTACCTGGTTCCCCTTTAAATATCTGGAATGTTCGAGACTTTAGCCGGTCGTCCTCGTACGTCGTTAGCATGTCCTGGCCCCGTCTAGACAGTGCATCGGCCCTGCTGTTGTCCTTACCCTTGCGATACTGGAGTCTTATGTTGAACCGGCTTAGGTACATTGCCTATCGTACGTGCCGCTCGGACAGCTTCCGGGGTTAAGTAAAGTACTCTAGGTTCTTGTAGTCCGTTAGGGCGAGGAACTCGGGCACCGAGCAGAGTTCCCTATCCTAGGCTTCGCAGTACCGTACGACTGCTAGCAACTCTTTGTCGTAGATAGGGTAGTTGCATTTAGCTAGGGAGTTCTTCTTAGAGAAATACGCGCATAGGTGTAGGAGTCCGTCCGAACCTACCTATAATAGGATACCTCTAATGCAGTACCCCGAGGAGTTAGTTTCCAGTATCGTCGTACACTCCGGGTCGAAGGCGGCGAGCGTTGGTCCTGTAGTAAAGAGCTCCCTTAGCTTGTCGAAGCTCCTGTCGCATTCGTCCGTCTATTTAAACTGCTTGTCCTTGTGCGTCAGCCTAACTATAGGGCGTACGATCTCCAAGTAGTTCCGTATAAATTGGCAGTAGAAGTTGGCAAACCCAAGAAATTCCCGTACGCCCCTAACGTTCGTAGGCAGCTTCTATTGCTTAATAGCATCGATCAGGCCTAGGCAGTGTCCTTAGCTGTAATAGAGTCTATTCCCTCTAGTATTACCTCCCTAGTTAGCTTGTCCGTAACTACTATAATGTTCTACCGTCCGTCGCTCTTAGGGATGTCTGTAATAAAGTCTACAGTTAGGTCTTGCTAGGGCCAGTCGAATATTAGTAGGGGTTTTAACAGCCTGTACTTTATTTTACGCTAGGGCTTCGTCTGTCTATAGATATCGCAGTTCTGTACGAACCTATAGATGTCCTTTGCTATCGCCGGCTAGTAGTAGTCCCTAGCGACAATGCTGTACATCTCCTCGTACCCTAGATGTCGAGATACTATTAAGTCGTACGTCTGTTAGATTAAGCTTGTACAGAGCTTCTCGTCTGCTAGGACCTAAATCCGATTCCTAAACTTTAGGTTGTTCTCCTCGTCTACGGTGCACTCTGCTGCTAACACCTTGAGGTAGAGCTCTGCTAGGAGCTTCCGCTGTCCTCCTTAGATCGCTGTACAGGCCCCTCGGTATATGTCGTCTTTTTTTACTGCTTCTTCCTACGCTTATAGTTAGGGTTCCTATATATGTATCGCTGCTAGGCAGACAGTCTCCCTGCCTAGTTCCTCCTTAAACATCTAGAATGTTCGTAACTTTAGTTATTCGTCGTCGTACGTCGCCAGTATATCTTAGTCCCGTCTGGATAACGCGTTGGCCCTGCTATTGTCCTTTCCTTTATAGTACTAGAGTCTTATATTAAAGCGGCTTAGATACATCGCCTATCGTATATGCCTCTTAGACAGCTTCCTAGGTTGCGTAAAGTACTCGAGACTCTTATAGGTAGTTAGGGTAAGGAACTTAGGAACCGAGCAGAGTTTTCTATCCTACGCCTCACAACACTATACGACTGCTAGCAATTCCTTGTCGTAGATAGGGTAGTTGCATTTAGCTAGGGAGTTCTTCTTAGAGAAGTACGCGTATAGGTGCAGGAGCCCGTCCGAGCCTACCTGTAACAGGATACCTCCTATACAATACCCTAAGGAGTCGGTTTCTAGTATTGTTACAACGGCAGAAAGGGGTATGACGGAGTAATAGGGTGGACCCTTGGAATTTCGGCTCGGCCCTTCCGGACCGAGCCGGGCCTTGGCACACTACCCCTAAAGCCCTTACATACTGCCGTATAGATCTCTTTCCTTCTTTAGTTCGAGATATAGTTATTAAAAAGGCCGTATTAAATTATATCTGCGTGCCCGGATTATTATATCTCGAACTTACTTACTATACCAACTCTGCGCTGCGCAAAAGGGTCTGTTAAACTATCCGGCTACCTAAATAACACATACGTATAACACACACCAAACCAAACACTAGCACCGTAAGACAGCTATAGAGAGCTTCTTAACGGTAGAGGGCGGCATTACAGGCTGTAGTGGAAAGAGAAAGACTGACAGACTAAGGGATAGGCGCACTAGCATCCTCGACGATAGAACAGCCACTAAGGCCCTTACAGAAGAAGAGATAGACGAAGCGAAGAAGGGCATAGAGGGCTATGCCAAACTGTACGCACGCACGCTGGATAAAATAGAAGAGTATCTAGCAGAACATAGAGCTAAGAAGATGTTCGATATTATTACCTTCGTCGAAAAGAAGTTTTATAGGAACATAGAAGAGAACAGGGGACTAAGAGAAGAAATAGAAGCAGTAATAGCCGAGAAGGAGTTGGCAGAAACTATTATCGACATGCTAGAAAACTAAGCGGCGAATCGACTAGTACAACTAAAGGCGATAAAGGCTTAGTTAGCTAACATAGATGCAGCGGCGTCGTCGGCGCCGCCGCTACATCAAGAAAAATAAGCAGAGACTGCCTTACCGGCGGCCTACAGTTAAGGTAGCACCTCGATAACGTTACTACCTAACCTACTAGCGTTTAGAGGCGGAGACCCTAAAGAATAGGAGGCATTTAAGAAGAAGATAAAGAATAAGATAGACTAAGACTATGCCGGAAACAGTAAAGAAGACAGGCTGGCCTACCTGGAATCGCGGTTAGAGGGTAAAGCTTTTTCGTTAGTAGCGGACCTAGAAGAGGTAACCGCCGAAGAAGCGATTAAAGCGCTAGATCAACGCTTCGGAGACCCCTTCCGAAAGAAGACAGCCTGTAAACAGCTGGACAATATCAATTAGAACCGGCTAACGTTTAAGGAATTCTACGGACTGTTCCGAAAGTGTGCTATAAGAGCTAGAGTGTTAGAAGATAAGCAGCTCCACTTACTAAGGCAGAAGCTGAACCCTGAACTGGCCGCAGCTATAGCTTTAGTAGAAGACGAAGACCTTAAGAACTTCGTGCACTAAGCGAGAGTTACTGCCAGAAACCTAAGTGCCTACGCGAAATCGGCATCGCGCGAATCAAACTAGAAGCTATCGACAGCGCTAACAACACGACCCCCTGCACCTTTCCGAAGAGCCCCCTAGCAGCTATCTTATTCGCCGCGTTCGTCGTTCGTCCCTACCTGCTACGTATACGGACAGCCTGGCTATATCGCTACGGGATGCCAAGCAACGGCTTAGCAGAAGCAGGAATCTCGTGCTACGAAGCCGCAGCCGCCGAGAAAGACTATCGAAGCTATTAAGCCGGCTCTGAACGACACCGACAGTGTAGATAGTAGAGTGGCACAGCGAATCTTAGGAAAAGACTAGCTAGACAGATAGGCCCCCTATCCAGTATAGACAATAGGGCACTGCTACGAACTACGTCGCTGAAAGAAGGAAGTATTAACCGCTGTAGCGATCCGCTCTTAGCAGCAGTAGAAGTGAATACGGAAACAGCTATTATCCTTCCGATTACTGTCTACCCTCTCGATAGCTTAAGCAGCCCCCTTCAGTTAAGAGCCTTTATCGATACAGGAGCGCTTATCAGAGCGGTGATCCACTATCGATTGGTTCAGAAACTAATAAAAGGATACAGTTATCCAGTAGAGTTAGCGTCGCCGACGCAAATTTCAGCTTACAACGGACAAGACACTGAGAGTGTCACGTATTATATGCCATTAAGAACTACCCTAGCTGGCCGCACTACAGAAGAGACGTTCCGAATTGTAGATATCGGAAGGTTTAATATCATTATAGGGCAGAAATAGATAAAAAACTAGAGAGCTGTTATCGACGTAGGTAAAGGCACACTCGGTTTCAAAACTTAACAGAGCGGCGCCGCTACCGCCGAATCGATCACCGCCGTCGCTGCGGAACCGAACGTTACAACTACCGAAGTGGTTCCGATCAACCGGTCCGACCCTCTAGACACGCTTAGAATAATAAGCTCAGAAGCTTTAACGACCCTCGCAAAGTCGCTAGAGAATAAGATCTACGCTATCTCGATAAAAGACATCGAGGACTACTGGAAGATAATAGCGGAAGAAGAAGTAGATCCGTTAGAGGTGTTGCTAAAAGAGCTCTATAGCTATACTAATGTATTCTTAAAAGCTAACTCCAACCTCTTGCTGCTCTACCGACTGGAATACAACAACAAGATTCGACTAAAAGAGGGAGCTACGCTGCCAAGAACCGAGCCCCTAAGACAATTATCGCCGGCTAAGCTGGACTAAGTAGAGGTGTTTGTTCGAGAAAACCTAGCGAAGAAGTTCATTACGCCAAGCTCTACTAAGTATGCGTTACTAATTCTTTTTGTGCGAAAACCTAGAGGTAGTCTCTAACTGTGCGTAGACTACCGAGGCCTTAATAAGGTTACTAAGAGAGATATGTATCCGCTGCCGCTAATAGAGAAGACTATACAACGAGTAGCTAAAGCTAAGTAGTTTAGCAAGCTAGATATTCGCTAAGCGTTCTACTAACTAAGGAACGAGGAAGGGCAAACAGAAGATCTTACTACATTCGCTACGCGTATAGGCAATTTCAAGTAGTTGGTAATGCCTTTCGGTCTTACTAACGCGCCGGCAGTGTAGCAGCGTTTTATAAATTACTCCTTTACAGACATGCTGGAACGGTTCGTGTCTATTTACTTGGACGACATTCTTATCTACACCGATAGAACGAGAGAGCAGTATACAGACTACATCGAGAGAGTGCTAACTAGGCTCTGCAAGGTCGGATTCAACGCGGACATAAAGAAGAGCGAGTTCTATTAGACCGAGGTTAAATATCTCGGTCTTATCGTTAGAAGAGAAGGAATTCGGATAGACCCTTTAAAGGTCGCCGCTGTTGCGGAGTGGAAGCAGCCGAAATCCGGAAACACTACCCAAATTCCAGCGTTTCTCGGACTCTGCAGCTACTATTAACGGTTTATTAAGGACTTTAGTAAGATAGCGAGGCCCCTAAACGAAGCGTTAAAGAAGGAGGCCGCTGGCCTGTAGAACGAGAGGTGCATAGAGGCTTTTAACTAGCTAAAAGAAGCAGTAGCCTTAGCGCCAGTTTTGGCGCACTTCCGACCGGAAAAGACTATCTACCTAGAAACGGACGCTTCCGATACAGTGACCGCAGAGGTCCTTTCTTAGTATAATAATGCCGACGAGATCCTCTATCTAGTAGCTTTCTTTAGCAAGTCTATAAACGAGGCTAAGCGGAACTACGCTATCTACGACAAAGAACTGTTGGCTATTATCCAGGCTTTCGAGGAGTGGAAGCCGGAGCTTATAGCTAGAAAGAGCACGGTCCAGGTCCTTACGGACCACCAGTTACTGACCTACTTTATAAAGACGCAGAAGCTATCGCGCCGCTAAGCTCGGTAGGCCGCCTACTTATCTGGATTCGACTTTAAGATTACCTATCGACCCGGAGCTTAAAACACAAAGGCTAGCGCGCTAACGAGAAGAGAAGGGAATACCAGCCGAGCGAAAGAAGATCCGAACATGTTCCAGAAGGTGTTAACCAAACGGATAGTAGACGCTAAGGTATTAAAAGAAGTAGGGATATACGCGATAGAACCGCCGACCAATGAAGAGACGCTCTACGAGAAAGTGGAGCAGCTTAATCAGTAGCAGAAACTCGGCAGAACCGGCCTAGGGAAGCTAATAGTTCTAGAAGAACTAATTACAGAGGTTATCCAGTTGGTCTATAGTTCTAAGGATGTCGGTTACGCCGGCTCGAAGAAGACGATAGAAGCCGTGAAGACAATCTACTAGTTTCCGCGAATCTTCGAGCAGGTACCGGTTTATCGCTAATTGTTACGTATGCCGAGTCGCGAAGCTACGTTACGGTCTTCCGGCCGGTCTGTTAAAGCCACTTCCGATCCCTAAGAAACTGTAGCAGCATATTACAATAGATTTTGTAACCGGCCTGCCGGATTCCGATAGATATAATACTATACTTAATGTAGTAAATCGACTAAGCAAAGAACGCTACTTTAGCCCCTGCCGAGCGAGTAATAAAGGAACTGCTGCGGAAGAGACGGCGCAAATGCTAATTTAGTATATATAGAAGCACTATAGCCTTCTGGACACTATTACTACAGATAGGGGTCCTTAATTCACTGCTAATGTATAGAAAGCCATCAACCAAGTTCTCGGAATCTGCAGAAAGCTTAGCACGGCCGCTTACCCTTAGACGGACAGTTAGTCCGAAGTAGCTAACTATAAGATAGAAAAATATCTACGAATCTTCTGTAGTTACTATTAAGGAGAGTAGTCAAGGTGCTGCCGATAGCCGAATTCTGCGCCAATTCAGCACAATCGGAAGCTACCTCGCTGGCGCTGTTCGAAATAACCTACAGTTATCTTCTAAGAATAAGCTTCCAACCGCCGAACGAACCCAGCTCTGCAGAAACCCCTACTGCCACTTCGTCGAAGAGAGTTGCCGCCGCTGCGGCAGAAGCGCTTAGATCTTAGATAGAAGGAGCGGTCAAAGTAGCGAAGGAGGCGATAGAATCGGCTTAGAAGAAGATAGTAACTCGAGCTAATAGGAAGCGTTCGCTAATAGAATTCGAAGAAGGTTAGAGGGTATAGCTTAACATGCGGAACCTAAGGCTAAAAGGCAACGCCAAGCTCAACCCCCGCTACGTAGGTCCGTTTAAGATAGTAGAAAAGAGGTCACCGGTAACTTATCGGCTCTAGCTACCGAAATCGTTCTAGATCTACGACGTCTTTTATTCAGATCTACTAAGCTTGAACCCAGAAGACGGCCTTCCGGAACAGGGGTTTACTAAACCCCTACCAATCGAGATAGACGGTAAAGAAGAAGAGTGGGAGGTAGAAGATATAAGGGATATAAGAAAGACAAGGGGGTCTATCAAAGTGAGGATCTTATGGAAGGGATAGCTAGAAGACTATAAATAGTATCCGGTCGAGAATCTCCGGAATTCGGTAGAGCTGCTAAAGGAGTTTTATATCCCGAACCCGAGGAAGCCGAAGCCTAAGTAGCTCCGAAGCTAATAGTTCCAGAAAAGGAAGAAGAGCTGCGTCCGCTCTATTAGTGCGAAAGCCGACAGAAACGATTATAGAGATCGCTTAGCTAGAGTCTTCGGCTCTACTACTACTACTGCCAACCGGCGAAACCGGTCGGATAATAGCTATAAGGCCGAAGACAGCACTACCGCGTCGGCACGCTTCGTAACGGTCTTTGCTCTCTGTTACTACTATCCGCCGGCTCGGCTAGAAGGATAATAGTAGCGAAGAACGAAGCCGACGCCACTAAAGCAGCTCCGCGGTAGCGCCTAGGGCCTTAGTAGAGAAGAAAAAGAAGAAGAGATAGCGCACTAGATAGATCTATTTAGACCTCCGCAGCGGCGTACAGGCTAACTACGCTGTAGCTCAGATAGCTGCCAGCTCAGATTAGATAGCTCCGATGAGATAGAAGCCGAAGTGAAAGGCGTTAGATAGTGTCGATATAAAAAAAATAGGAGAGAGACAGGATAAGTAAGCGGTCGAGGTCGACCGCTAGTAAGGGAGGGGGGTAATGTTGCAGCGGCAGAAAGGGGTAGGACAGAGTAATAGAGTAGACCCTTAGAATTTCGGCTCGGCCCTTCTGGACCAAGCCGGGCCTTGGCACACCACCCCTAAAGCCCTTCCACACCGCCGCATAGATTCCTTTCCTTCTTTAGTTCGAGATATAGTTATTAAAAAGGCTGTACTAAATTATATCTGCATGCCCAGATTACGTATCGTCGTACGTTCTAGATCGAAGGCGGCAAACGTTGGTCCTGTAGTAAAGAGCTCCTTTAGCCTGTTGAAGCTTCTATTACACTCGTCCGTTTACTTAAACTGTCTGTCCTTGTATATTAGCTCGACTAGGGGGCGTACGATCTTAGAGTAGTTCTGTATTAACTAGCGGTAGAAGTTGGCAAACCTAAGGAATTCTTATACGCCCTTAATACTTATAGGGGACTTCTATTGCTTAATAGCATTAATCTTCTTCCTGTCTATACTAATACTTTTCCCTACCTCGATAATAAACTATAAGTATTTCGTACGCTGTATACTGAACTTACATTTATCGATGTCGAGGTACAATCTAGCCTGTTGTAGTCGGTCTAATACCCTCTTAACGTCCTGTACGTAGTCCTTATAGGTGCCGTCCGTAAACACTAGTATATCGTCGAGGTACGCAGAGCAGATGTCGTCTAGTAGCCCTTATAGGGACCTGTTAATGTACCTCTAGAAGGTTGCTAGCGCGTTCGCAAGGCTAAAGGGGGTAACAAGCTATTCGAAGAGTCCGTATCTCGTACAGAAGGCAGTTATCTATTTACAACCTTCCTTAACCTGTATCTTGTAAAAGGCTAAAACAACGTTAAGCTTAGTAAACTACTTTGCCTTGCTAATCTATCCGAGGGTCTCCTTAATTAGAGGCAGGGGGTACCGGTCCTTCTTAGTAATCGCATTAATGTCTCTGTAGTCTACGCAGAAACGCAAGCCGGCTAAGCCTTCCTTGTGTACAAACAGTACTAGGGCTCCGGCCAATAACGTACTTGCGCGAATAAATCCTTTGGCAAGTAGATTGTCCAGCGTCTTGCGTAGCACTAGAAGTTCTCTAGAGGACATGCTATACAGCAGGCCGTACAGTACTTCGGGCAGGCTCCTATCTAGACGGGGCTCTAGCTAGATGTTATAGTTAATCCCTTCTCCTCGGTATAGGGGCAGTTTTGAGGCCGACTTTGGCTTAAAGAGGTCCAGGTACTCTATGTATTCCGATAGGAGCTTCGTGCAGGGGTCTGTAATTTTCTTAGGTGCTAAGGCCTTTTCGATGTCTATAATCGCAGTGTTGACCTCGGCGTTTAAGCTGGCCTTGTCCTCGGCTTGGGCGTTGCCGCCTTAGGGAACTCTCCCTTGGTCTTAGAGTCTCTGCTTCGTCGCTGCTAGGTATAAGCGTCCTCGTCCGACGTCGAGCTTGCCCTGCCAGCGTTCTATCTATAGTTTCCCTAATATTAGGTTATACCCCAACTTGTACTATACGACGTAGAGGTATAAGTCCTGCTCGTAGTGTCCTTGCAGCTCTATCGTTACTTCTACTATATAGGTAATGTCTGGTCCTCGTCCGGTAATACCTAGCATACGTACAGGTACAGTAGGGGTCGTCCTAATGTAGTGTCTCTGTACGAAGTCTTCGCTAATTACTCCGTACACTAAACATCCTGTATTAATTAGTGTCTGCGCGGTAGCAGTTTCGTTCAGTATAGGTCGTACGATAAACGGCGTAGTCGTTTTGTAGTTGCTCTCGAAAGATAGCTAAGTAGTGCTTTAATTTGGCAATCTATCTCGTATGTGCCTCTAGCTAAGCCTTCACATAGAGGCTACTCTTTTCCCGACTCGTTATCGTCCGAGGGGAACTCTTAGGTCTTGTAGTAGGGCGCTGCAGTTGCTACCCTCGCAGTAGTCGGCCGTCCCCTAGGTCTCTCTGCTAGCAAAAGCCTACAGTTCCGTGCAGTGTGCCCTATCTAGCTACACTAGTAGTAGCTCCCTTCTGCTCGTCTCTTGTTAAGGGTAGCTACGTCTACCTACTACGCCCTTCTAGCACCGGCCCTTGGCCGTACGGTAACGGCTACTGCTACTCTCGTTGTTACCGTTAGGTCCTAGTCTATAGCGTCCTGCTGCCGATAGAGGGGCGGGCTGTCGCATCTCGTAGGCGCGGCTCTTCCGTCTAAGCCTACGCTGTTGGTCGTCGATTATCCTAAGGAGATTACAGAACACCTTATACGAGGCCGGCTGCATTACGCCTACTGGTCCTATAATAATCTCCTTAGAGAGGCCTACTTCTAAGGTAATAATTTTTACCCTGTCCTCCTATTAGAGCCCTTCTACCTCTACTAGGGTCTAGTCGTACTCTGTAAGGAAATCTTATACAGTCTTACGTCCTTGCTTTATAGTGTTAACCTATATAAGGACTTAGCTTTTGCAGTCTAGGTCCTTGTAGCTCCTGCCGAGAGCTGCCTAGAGCACTATCGTAGTTGCTATTGCTAGGTTAGCAATAGCCGTTTTGTAGTACGGCAGAATCCGTGCTACCGCCTTGCTCTTTAACCTCCTAAAGAGATACACTACCTTGTCTAGCTTAGTTAGGTATGCTCCTAAATCAACTAGAAGCTTAGAGCGCATCTAGGCAGCCTAGGAGGGGTACTCGGCCGGTGCCTTACTATCGTAGGCAGTAACGTCGGGGAGTTTGCTCTTTGTAACTGTAGTGTAGGCCGTCGTATTCGTCGTCGTTGTAGGGGTCGGATCGCAATCGGATGCCCTAAGCTGTCGGAGCTCCTGTTCCTATTAGGAAATTATCGCGGCCTAGTAGCCTACTTGCTGTTAGAGCTGGGTCTTGCGTGCTAGCAGCTCTATATATATACCGTGTACATAATCCTACATAGCTGTAGGTTCTATAGGGATGTCGCTGTCTATCTTCGTTGTATTACTGCAGTTACCGACAGTAAGATTAGTTCCTAATATAATAGATCTAAGAATCTTAGTTAAGAAACTTAAAGCTAGGTATCTATATAAAGGAACTAATAGGCAGTTCCTTCGTCGTCTGCTGCTGTACAATTTGTATCTACGAAGCTAAGCTAGCAATTTCCCACTATGCAGGGGTATAGGGATTTCGCTCTGTACAGAGGGCAAGGAGTTTCCCTCTGTATAGGGATACAGAGTTTTCCCTGCGTGCAGAGGGGCGGCTATTTCCCTCTGTATAGGGCTGTAGGGTTCTCCCTCTATATAGGGGTAGGGTCGTGTTAGTAACTCTGTACAAAGGGTGGGGTCGTGCTGGCGCTGCTAAGTCGCAATCCTTAGGACGACGGCTAGTTTAGGTACAGGACCTGGCAGGGCGGCGTCCCCTAGCAGCTTTCCTCCTTAGATCGCTATATAGGCTTTTTGATAGACGTCGTCTTTTCTTACTGCCTCCTCCTACGCCTATAGCTAGGGCTCCTATATGTACGTCGCTGCTAGGCGGATAGTGTCTTCGCCTAGTTCCTCCTTAAACATCTAGAATGTCCGTAATTTTAGTCGGTCGTTGTTATACGTCGTTAGCATGTCCTAGTCTCGCTAGGATAATACGTTAGCCCTACTATTGTCCTTTCTTTTGCAGTACTAGAGTCTTATATAAAAGCGGCTTAGATACATCGCCTATCGTACGTGCTTTTAGAGAGTCTTTGGAGTTGCGTAAAATACTCGAAATTCTTGTAGTCGGTTAGGGCGAGGAACTTAGGAACTAAGCGGAGTTCTCCGTCCTATACCTCGTAGCTCTGTACGACTGCTAGCGATTCCTTGTTGTAGATAGGGTAGTTGCATTCGGCTAGGGAGTTCTTCTTAGAAAAATACGCGTATAGGTATAGGAGGCTGTCTAGACCTACCTATATAAGGATACCTCCTATACAGTATCCTAAGGAGTCGGTTTCTAATATCGTTATACGTTCTAGGTCGAAGGCGGCAAGTGTTGGACCTGTAGTAAAGAGTTCCTTTAGCTTGTTGAAACTCTTATCGCATTCCTTCGTCTATGCGAACTGCCTATCCTTATATATTAGCTTAACTAGGGGGTGTACTATTTCTAAGTAGTTCTGTATAAACTAGTAGTAGAAGTTAGCAAGCCTAAGGAATTCTCGTACGCCTTTAATACTCGTTAGGGGCTTCTATTGCTTAATAGCGTTAATCTTCTTCCTGTCTATACTAATGCCCTTCCCTACCTCGATAATAAATCCTAGGTATTTTATACATTGTACGCCGAATTTACATTTGTCGATGTTAAGGTACAATCCGGCTTGTTGCAAGCAGTCTAACACCTTCTTATCGTCTCGTACGTAGTCTTCGCAGGTGCCGTCTGTAAATACTAGGGTATCGTCGATATAAGGGGTTTAAGAATCTTAGTTTAGAAACTTAAAGCTGGGTATCTACATAAAGGAACTAATAGGCAGTTTCTTCGTTACCTGCTACTAAACATTTTGTACCTACGAAGCAAGCCAGCAATTTCCCTCTATATAGGGGTATAGAGATTTCCCTCTGTATAGGGGTATAGAGATTTCCCTCTATTTAGGGTGTAGGGAGAGGGGATGCCGACCTGGCTAGGCTGGGTTAGGGCTCGGTCTAGCTGGGTCTTGCTGGCGCTGCTAAGTCGCACTCCTTAGGAGGACGGCTAGTCCAAATCCGGGAACTAGCAGGACGGCGTCCCCTAACAATACCCCCCTCCTCCCTCCTATTAACGCTACTACTGTTACGGCGGCAGAAAGGGGTGGGACTAAGTAATAGGGTGGACCCTTGGAATTTCGGCTCGGCCCTTCCGGGCCGAGCCGGGCCTTGGCACCACCACTACGAAAGCCCACTACCACCACCACTACATAGATTCCTTTCCCTCCTTAGTTCGAGATATAGTTATCAAAAAGGCCGTATTGAATTATATCTGCGTGCCCGGATTATTATATCTCGAACTCATTCTCTACACCAACCCTGCGCTGCGCGAAAGGGCCCGTCGAACTATCCGGAAACCCGAATAACGCACGCGCACCCACACTAACAACAACAACCCCCAGCACCGTAAGAAGATGGAAGGCTTCTCGACGGTAGAGAGCGGCGTTACAGGCCGCAGCAGAAGCAGAAAAAGAAAGACTAACCGAGCGAGTAGGCGCTCCAGTGTAATTAACGATAAGATCGTTATTAGCGGTTTTACAGCGGAAGAGACCGCTAAGGTCAAGGAACGAATGGCCGAATATAGGAAGATCCACGACTGTACGATCGAGGAACTGGAAGACTATATAAACGGGAATAGGATAGGAAAGGTCTACGATAGTATAGACCTTATTAAGACGCTGTTCTACAGAACGCTAGAAGAGAACAGACGGCTAAGAGAGGAAGTAGAGACGGTAAGAGCTAAGAAGGAATCGGCCGAGACCATTATAGATGTGCTGGAAAACTAGGCGGCGAATCGACTGGCGCAGCTAAAGGCGCTAAAGCATCAAATAGCTGATATAGAAGCAGCAAAGTCGCCGCTACCGTATCGAGAAGAGCAAGTAGAGACTGCCTTACCGGCAGCCTACGGTCAAGGTAGCACTACGATAACGCCACTGCCGGACCTACCTGCTTTCGGTAGCGGAGACCCTAAAGCGTAGGAGGCATTTAAGAAGAAGATCAAGAATAAGATAAGCCGCGACCATGCATCGAGCGGCGAAGAAGATAGATTAGCGTACCTAGAATCGCGATTGGAAGGTAAAGCTTTTTCGCTAGTAGCGGACCTAGAAGAGGTAACTGCTAAGGAAGCGATCAAAGCGCTAGATCAACGTTTCGGAGACCTGTTCCGGAAGAAGACGGCCCGTAAGCAGTTAGACAAGATCAACCAGAACCGGCAGACGTTCGAGGAATTCTATAGATTGTTTAGGAAGTATGCTATTCGAGCGAGAGTAGCGGAAGATAAGCAGCTCCACCTACTAAGGCAGAAGCTGAACCCTGAACTGGCCGCCGCTATAGCGTCTGTAGAAGACGAAGACCTTAAGAGCTTCGTGCACCGAGCGAGAGTTACGGCGAGAAACTTAAGCGCTTACGCGAAATTACGCGAATCGATTCAGAAGCCGTCGCCGCAGGGAACTAGAGCCCCCGTCCTATACCGACAACGCCCCCAGCAGCTATTTAATTCGCAGCGCTCGTCGTTCGTCCCCACCTGCTACGCGTATAGCAAGCCTGGCCACATCGCTACGAGATGCCAAGCATCGGATAAGCAGAAGCAGGAGTATCGTGTTATAAAGCAGCCGCAGCCGCAGCCACCGAGAAAGACTATACAAGCTATAGAGCCGGCTCCGAACGACACTAACAGCATAGACAGCGGGGTGCAGTTAAGAATTATAGGAAAAGACCAGCTAGACGGATAGGCCCCCTACCCAGCATTAACAATAGGGCACTGAATCGAAGCGAATCGCCACGAGAAGAAAGCATTAACAGCTGCAGCGACCCGCTCTCGGCGGCGGTGGAAGTGAATACGGAAACAGCTATTATCCTTCCAATCACTGTCTACCCCCTTAACGGATCGAGCAAACCACTTTAGCTAAAAGCCTTTATCGACAACGGAGCTCTTATCGGCGCGGCGATCCACTACCGACTGGTTTAGAAACTGACGAAGGGATACGGCTATCCGGTGGAGATAGCGTCGCCGACGAGGATTTCGGCGTATAACGGACATAACACGGAAAACGTTACGCACTACGTGCGATTAAGGACCACACTGGCCGGTCGAACTACGGAAGCAACGTTCCGGATTATAGATCTCGGAAGGTTCGACATTATTATAGGGCAGAAATGGATAAATAACCAGAAGACTATTATTAACGTAGATAAAGGCACGATAGGATTCAAAACCCTAGGTAGCAGTGCAGGGACCATCGGAACGGCCGCCACCGCCACCGCCGCTGCCGAGCCGAAAGCTACGGAGTCCGCGAAAGAGGCTCCGTCCGATCGTTCCGAATCCCTGGTTACTGTCGGAATGATAAGTTCAGAAGCTATAACGACCCTCGCGAAGTCACTAAGCAACGAGATCTACGCTATCTCGATAAAAGACATAGAAGACTATAGGAAGATAATGGCGGAAGAAGAAGTGGACCTACTGGAGGTGCTGCCAAACGAGCTCTATAGTTACGCTAATGTGTTCTTAAAGGCAGACTCCAACCTCTTGCCACTCCACCGGCCGGAATATAACAACAAGATCCGGCTAAAAGAAGGAGCCGCGCTGCCGAGAACCGAGCCCCTAAGACGACTGTCGCCGGCGGAACTGGACTAGGTAGAGGTGTTCGTTTGCGAAAATCTGGCGAAGAAGTTTATTACGCCGAGTTCTACCGAATATACGTTACCGATTCTTTTCGTAAGGAAACTAGGGGGTGGTCTGCGACTCTGCGTAGACTATCGAGGCCTTAACGAGGTCACTAAGAGAGACGTATACCCGCTGCCGCTAATCGACAAGACTATACAACGAGTGGCTAAAGCTAAATAGTTTAGCAAACTGGACATTCGATAGGCGTTCCACCGACTAAGGAACGAAGAAGGGCAGACGGAAGATCTTACGACGTTTGCTACGCGCATAGGCAATTTCAAGTAGTTAGTAATGCCTTTCGGACTTACCAACGCGCCGGCAGTGTGGCAACGCTTTATAAACCACACTTTTATAGACATGCTAGAGCGGTTCGTGTCCATCTATTTGGACGACATTCTTATCTACACGGACAGAACGAGAGATCAGCACACGGACTACGTCGAGAGGGTACTGAAGAGACTCCGCGAGGTCGGATTGAACGCGGACACGAAGAAGAGCGAGTTCTATTAAACCGAGGTCAAGTATCTCGGTCTTATCGTCGGAAGAGACGGAATTCGTATAGACCTATCAAAGGTCGCCGCCGTTGCAGAATGGAGGCAGCTGAAATCCGGAAACACTACACAGACTAGGGCGTCTCTCGGATTCTGCAGCTACTATCGACGGTTTATTAAGGACTTTAGCAGGATAGCGAGACCCTTAAACGAAGCGTTAAAGAAAGAGGCCGCCGGCCTATAGAATAAGAAGTGCACGGAAGCCTTTAACCGGCTGAAAGAAGCAGTGGCTTCAGCGCCGGTTCTGGCACACTTCCAGCCGGAAAAGACGATCTACGTAGAAACGGACGCTTCCGATACAGTAACGGCAGGGGTCCTTTCTCAATACGCTAACGATAGCGAGACCGTCTACCTAGTAGCCTTCTTTAGCAAATCCATAACAGAAGCTAAGCGGAACTACGCCATCTATAATAAAGAACTGCTAGCTATTATACAGGCGTTCGAGGAGTGGAAGCCAGAGCTTATAGCTGGAAAGAACACGGTCCAGGTCCTTACGGACCATCAGTCGCTGACCTACTTTATAAAGACACAGAAGCTCTTACGACGTTAAGCATAGTAGGCGGCCTACTTATCCGGATTCGACTTTAAGATTACCTATCGACTAGGAGCTCAAAACGGAAAGGCTAACGCACTAACGAGAAGGGAAGGAAAGACCAGCCGAGCGAAAGAAGATCCGAACATGTTCCAGAAGGTGTTGACCGAGCGGATAGTAGACGCAGAGGTGTTGAAAGAGGTAGGGGTCTGCGCAGTGGAACCGGCCCCTAAGGAAGAGACTCTTAACGAGAAGGTAGAGCAGCTCAATCAGCAGCAGAAGCTAGGCAAAACCGGCTCAGGAAAGCTAATAGTTCCGGAAGAACTAGTTACAGAGGTCATCCAATTGGTCTATAGCTCTAAGGACGTTAGTTACGCCGGCTCGAAGAAGACGATAGAAGCCGTAAGGACGATCTACTGGTTTCTGCGGATCTACAAACGGATCTACTGATTTATCGCCAATTGCTACGCGTGCCGGGCCGCGAAGCTACGTTACGGTCTTCCGGCCGGTCTGCTAAAGCCACTTCCGATCCCTGAGAAACCGTAGCAACACGTTACGATAGACTTCGTAACCGGCCTGCCGGACTCCGATAGATATAACGCTACGCTGAACGTAGTGGACTGACTAAGCAAGGAACGCCATTTCATCCCCTGCCGAGCGAGAGACGAAGGAACTACTACAGAAGAGACAGCGCGGATATTGATTCAATACGTATAGAAGCACTATAGCCTGCCGGACACTATCACTACAGATAGGGGTCCTTAATACATCGCCGACGTATAGAAAGCTATCAACCAAGCTCTCGGAATTCGTAGAAAGCTCAGCACTGCCGCTTACCCTTAAACTAACGGTCAGTCTAAAGTGGCTAATCGCGAGATAGAACGATATCTACGAACCTTCTGCGGCCACTATTAAGAAGAATAGGTTAAGGTGTTGCCGATAGCCGAGTTCTGCGCCAACTCGGCACCGTCTAAGGCCACCTCGCTGGCACCGTTCGAAATAACGCATAGCTATCTTCCGAGAATGAGTTTCCAACCGCCGAACGAACCTAGCTCCGTAGAACAATCCACCGCTACGTCGTCAAAGAGAGTCGCCGCCGTCGCGGCTGAAACACTTAAGGCTCAAATGGAAGAAGCCATTAAGGTAGCGAAAGACGCGATGGAATCGGCTTAGAAGAAGATAGTAACTCGAGCTAATAAGAAGCGGTTACCGATGGAATTCGAGGAAGGCCAAAAGGTATAGCTCAACACGCGAAACCTAAGGCTGAAAGGCAACGCCAAGCTCAATCTACGCTACGTAGGTCCGTTTATAATAGTAGAAAAGAGGTCGCCGGTGACTTATCGGCTCCAGCTACCGAAATCGTTCCGAATCTACGATGTCTTTAATTCGGATCTGCTAAGCCTGGACCCTAAGGACGGCCTTCCGGAACAGGGGTTCGCCGAACCCCTGCCTATCGAGATGGACAGTAAGGAAGAAGAGTAGGAGGTAGAAGATGTAATAGACGTAAAGAAGATAAGGGGGTCCATTAAAGCGAGGATCTCGTAGAAGGGGTAGCCGGAAGACTACGAATGGTATCCGATCGAGAACCTGCGGAATTCGGCGGAGCTGCTAAGAGAGTTCTACGTGCAGAACCCGGAAAAGCCGAAACCAGCGTAGCTCTAATGTCGACAATGCGGAAGAAAGAAGAAGAAAGCTGCGTCTGCTCTATTAGCGCGGAGGCCGAAGAAAACGATCGTAACAGTCGCCTCGGGGAGGTCTTAGACGCGGCCACTACCCACCGCCAGTTCGGCAGGCAGCTCGCCGACGCTGTGGCGTGCCAGCGCCGCCGACCCTATAGTAGGTAAAGGCTTTAGTAGAAAAAAAAAAGAAGAAGAAAAACGGCGCCGCGGAGAGATCTATATAGACCTCCGCGCCGGCGCACAGACTAGCTACGCCGCAGCTCAGATAACCCACAGTTCAGATCAGATAGCACGGACTATATAAACGCCAAGTGAAGGACTTTAGACGCCGACGACGTAAGAAATTGAAGAAGCGATAAAGAGAACGTTGTTTTTGATAGAAGACGGAAGAGGTGACATCAGCGTCGGAGGGGATTTTCGAGAAGGAGACGACAAAAAAAAAAAAAAAAAAAAAAAAAGAAGAAAGGATTTTCGGATGGATAGGGTGACTAAGCGGTCGAGGGCGACCGCTGGTAAGGGAGGGGGGTAGTGTTACGGCGGCAGAAAGGGGTGGGACTAAGTGATAGGGTAGACCCTTGGAATTTCGGCTCGGCCCTTCCGGGCCGAGCCAAGCCTTGGCACCACCACCACGAAAGCCCACCACCACTACCACCACATAGATTCCTCTCCCTCCTCAGTTTGAGATATAGTCATCAAAAAGGCCGTATTGAATCATATCTGCGTGCCCGGATCAACTACATCTCTGTATCGGTATACTTTAGTGCCTCGAAGCACTCCTCAAATATATACTTAGTAAAGATAGGTATTACGGCACTGCTAGCTATAGTTATAGCCTCTCCTCTAGTATAACAGTCGTATATATATATGTCGGGGAATCCCTATAACTGGAGGGTCTCCCGAACAGTAAATAGGCAGTCGCTGTCTAGGTAAACCCTATATAGTCTATATATGCCGACGATGTTTTTCAGTAGGAGGTAGCTAGTCTCGGGTAGCGTGTCGGCTATAACCTAGTTAACCGTCTCGTACGGTCGCTAGCCTGGACCGTAGGTTAGTAGCGGGAAAGTAGGGCTCTAGCCGTATGCTAGTAAGCTGTCCGGTCTTTACCTGTCTATCTCCTATCTTATCGTCCTAACTATACATCCCGTATCCAACTCGTACAGTCTAGCGGTGGCAGGCTTTAGGCCAGTTATCTTAGCTCTTAGTTGGAAAAGCTTTGTTCTGGATACTAAGTCGGTGTAGAGAAATTACTGTCCTCTACCCTATCTCCATTATCTGGACAGGGGGCGCTGTCGTCGAATACGGGCGCAAGATCTACAATCTCGTAATTTTCTAGTGCCTCGGTCTCTGTCCAGGGTTATTAAGGACTTAGGTAGATGTCCTAGCCTGTCGTCGCTAGCGGGGGTAAGGTGGCAGCTGTTTACCTAGCAGTTGTCTATACAGCCTTAGGCAGCCCGGTTATCTCGTACAGTCCTACTCCCCCTCCTAATCTAACCCTCTATTCCTACTCTTCTCGTGTCCTTCTACTTCCTGCAACTATACTATGTCTCCTGCAGGTTCCCTAGTGTTGCCTACTTCTTTCTTGTCCCTAGGGTAGTTACCCCTAGTTCCCTTCTATTCCCACTCTTTCCCTGTAGCTTCCTAATGCCCTCTGCAGCTGCCTACCCCTGTCTGCAGCTGCCTAATACCTCCTGCAGCTGCCTAATGTCTCCTACAGCTGCCTAATGTCCTCTGTAGCTGCCCGGTCCTATCTGTAGCTGCTATCTGTCCTACTCTGTATAGTATAGTGTTACTATAACTAGTTAACAGGATGTTTCTCCTCCTACTTATCTAGTGCTAGTATGTCCTAGAGAGCCTCGTATAGTTCCTATGTAGGCTCCGCCTACCCTGCCTACTTAACTAGGTATTCTACCCTCTTCTGCTTCTTCTAGCTCTTAAGGATTTCTTCTACCTTATACTCTTCCTAGTCCTTAGTAATAATAGCTAAGGGGCGCGCGTCGTCCGTCGTCTAATGTAGGAGGGGGTCTGTATATACTAGCTATATAAGGTCTATATAGAAAACCGGGTAGATCCCTAGGGGAGTGTTAAGTCGTATAGCGTACATCCCTACTAGTTAGACTACTATAAACTTCCAGTTCTTCTAGTCCAATTTCTTGCTTGGCCGGTCTGTACAGATGTTGCGCTAATTTAACTAGACCTTATTGCCTGCCTTATATCTTAGTGCAGCCTGTTGTCCCTTGTTGGCCTGCTCTTCCGCATTCTGTTAGGTTATAGCAAGGCTCGCTTTCGCCTATTGGTAGGCGTTCGTAATTGTCTGTACGATAGCCTTACCTTGCTGAATTAGGGAACGTACAGAGCGTAGGGTAGTGCCGCTTAGGGTCGACAGGAGCGGAGAGTAGTCGTACCTATAGGCTATAAAGAAGGGGGACAGTCCTGTAGCGTTAGCCGTATAGCTGTTAATAGCTAGCTCCGCTATAGGGAAGAGGCGGTTCTAGTTGGTCTAGTCGTAGTCCCGAGTTATACCTTAGGCCAGGATAGGTCGTATCTCGTACAGGCTAGGCTAGGTCGTATCTCGTACAGGCCGAGTTATGCTAGCGCTGCTAAGTCGTAATCTTTAGGACAGCGGCCAGTTAGCTTAGGCTTAGGGCCTAACAGGACGGCGTCCCCTAACAATAACAGTAGAGAGGGCGTCTGCGGAGACTACTATCGACCTATCCTAGCCTAAGGTATAACTCGGGCTAGGCCAGGGTAGCACCCCTTTCTCTTTACCCCTGTACTATAGATACTAGCTGGCTTCGTAGAGACAAATTGTACAGTAGCGGACGGAGTACGGAACTGCTTATTAGTTCCTTCCTGTATATACTTAGCCTTAAGTTTCTAAACTAAGATACTTAAACCCCTAACATTAGGAACTAATCTTACTGTCGGTAACTGCAGTAATATAATAAACAACACTGTCCAGATAGATACGACGGACACGTAGGACTAGATCCGGCGCATATATATAGAGCTAATAGCTCGTACAGACTAGCTTAAAGAACAACTAGGCTTTTAAGCCTCGACGATTTCCTAATAGGAACAGGAGCTCCGACAGCTTAGGGCGTCTAATCGCGATCCGATCCCTACGACGACAACGAACACAACAGCTAAAGCAGCTTACAAAAGCAAGCTCCCTAATGTTACTACCTACGACAGTAAGTTACTATCCGAGTACCCCTCCTAGGTAGCCTAGATACGCTCTAAGCTTCTAGTTAACTTAGCAGCGTACCTAGCCGAGCTCGATAAGGTAGTGTACCTCTTTAGGAGACTAAAAGGCAAAGCAGCAGTACGAATTCTGCCGTACTATAAAACTGCTATTGCTAGACCGGCAGAGGCAACGACGATGACCCTCTAGGCAGCTCTCTATAAGAGCTACAAGGACCCGGACTGTAAGAACCGAGCTCTTGTACGCCTTAACACTATAAAGCAAGGAGGCAAGCCTGTATAAGAGTTCCTTGCAGAATATGACTAGACCCTAGCCAAAGCAGGAGGCCTTCTCTAGGAAGACAGGGTAAAGATTGCTACCCTAGAGGTTAGCCTCTCTAAGGAGATTGTAATAGGCCTTATAGGCGTCGGCTAGCCGGCCTTGTACGAAGCATTCTGCGACCTCCTACAGATAGTCGATAACTAGTAGCGTAGACTTGTACAAATAGGTCGCGCCTACAAACTACGCTAATCTAACTACCAGCAATAGGACGCTATAGATTAGGAACTAACGACGACAAGAGTGGCTGCAGCTGTTACCGTACGACTAAGGGCTAATGCTAAGAGGGCGCAGTAGGTAGATACAGCTACTATTAACAGAAGAAAGGCGGAAGGGAGCTGTTACTAGTACGGACAGGCAGGGCACACTGTACGTAACTGTAATCTCTTACTAGCTAAGAGACCTGGAGGATAGGTTTCTACTACAAGGGTAGTAACAGCAGCAGTAGGGGGCCTAAGAGTCCCCCTTTAACGACGACGAATTGGGAAAAGAATAGCCTCTAAGCGAAAGCTTAGCTAAAGGCATATACGAGATAGGCTACTATATTAATACATTACTTAGTTATCTTTTAAGAGTACCTATATAACGACTACGCCGTTTATCGTACAACCTATATTAAACAGATCCGCCTATATACGAACCCTAATCGATACTAGATGTTTGGTATACAGAGTTATTAGCGAGAGCTTCGTATAGAAACACTATATCGAAACTACCCCTACCGTACCTATACGTATATAAGGAATTACTAGGCGAGGACCGGACATTACCTATATAGTAAAGGTAACAATTAAGCTATAAGGGCACTACGAGCAAGACTTATACCTCTATATCGTATAAGACAAATTAGGGTACGACCTAATACGAGGGAAACCTTAGATAGAGCGCTAGCAAGGTAAGCTCGACGTCGGACGAGGACGTTTGTATCTAGCAGCAACGAAGCAGAGAATCTAAGACTAAGGACAAGCTCCGCTAAGCGACCCCTACACTAAGGTTAACACTCCAACCTCTGACATCGAGAAGGCACTAGTACCTAAGAAAGTTACGGACCCCTATACGAAGCTCCTACCAGAATACTTAGAATACCTTAATCTCTTCGAGCCTAAATCGGCTTTAAAATTACCCCTACTCTAAGGAGAAAGAATCGATTATAAGATTAAGCTCGAACCCTATCTAGACAGAAGCCTGCCTAAAGTACTATACGGCCCCTTATATAGTATATCCTCTAGAGAACTCCTAGTACTACATAAGACATTAGACGATCTACTCTCTAAGAGTTTTATCTGCGCAAGTACGTCCTTAGCTAGAGCCCTAGTGTTATTTGTCTGGAAGGAAGGCCCGGCTAGGTTACAATTCTACGTAGATTACAGAGGCGTTAATGCTATTATAAAAAATGATTATTACTCCCTACCTCTTATTAGGGAAACCCTTAGACGGATTAGTAAGGCAAAGTAGTTTACTAAGCTCGATGTTGTTTCAGCCTTCTATAAGGTACAGATTAAGGAAGGATGCAAATAGATAACAGCTTTCTGTATAAGGTACAGCCTTTTTAAGTAGCTTGTTACCCCCTTTAGCTTTGCGAATACGCCTGCAACCTCCTAGAGGTACATTAATAGATCCCTATAGGGACTTCTAAACAATATCTGCTCTATATACCTTGACGAAACCCTAACATTTACAGACGGCAGCTGTAAGGACTACGAACGAGACGTTAAGAAGATACTAGACTGTCTACAAAAGGCTAGACTGTACCTTAACATTAACAAACATAAATTTAGTATAAAATGTACGAAATACCTAGGGTTTATTATTAAGGTAGGGAAGAGTATTAGAACAGACAAGAAGAAGATTAGTGCTATTAAGCAATAGAAGCCTCCTACAAGTGTTAAGGGCGTACAGGAATTCCTTAGGTTCGCTAACTTCTACCGACAATTTATACAGAGCTATTCGGACATAGTCCGCCCTCTAGTTAAGCTAACGTATAAGGACAAGTAGTTTATATAGTTGGACGAATGCAATAAAAGTTTCAATAAACTAAAGGAACTCTTTACTACAGGACCGACTCTTACTGCCTTTAATCTAGAATATACGACAATATTGGAAACCGACTCCTTAGGATATTGTATAGAGGGTATCCTCTCCTAGATAGGTCCAGACGGCCTCCTATATCTATATACGTACTTCTCTAACAAGAACACCCTAGCTAAATGCAAATACCCTATCTACGACAAGGAATTGCTAGCGGTCGTACAGTGCTACAAGGCGTAGGATAGCGAAATCCGTTTAGTCCCCGAATTCCTCGTCCTTATAGACTACAAGAACCTCGAGTATTTTAGAAAAACCCGAAAACTCTCTAAGAGACACGTATAGTAGGCGATATACCTAAGCTGGTTTAATATAAAACTCTGATACTGTAAAGGCAAGAACAACAGCAGGGCCGATGCCCGAACTTAACGAGACTAAGACACACTATCGGCATACGACGACGAGCGACTAAAATTACGGACATTCTAAATGTTTAAAGAGAACCTAGGGGAAAACGCTGTCCTCCTAGCAGTAGCAACTACAAACTCCTTACATTAAGCTTAGGAGGATGCAGTAGGAAAGGACGACGTCTACTAAAGAGCCTATATAGCTATTTAGGAAGGAAAGCGGGGCTCCCTATAGAGCTTAACCTTAAGGTCTTAGTAGCATAGTGTATAGTAGATGAAGAGAACAACCTAAGGTTTAGAGGCCGGACTTAGGTTCCTACAGACGACAAGCTACGTAAGAGCTTAATACAATAGGCGTACGACTCGATAGCAACCGGACACCTAGGACGCAAAGAGACGTATAGTATTATCGCTAGGGATTACTACTAGCTAGCAATGTCGAAGGATATCTGTAGGTTTGTATAAAACTGCGATATCTGCAGACAGACGAAGTCCTAGCAGGAGCTAAAGCACAGTCTGTTAAAGCCTCTACTAATACTAGACCGGCCGTGGCAAGATTTAATAGTAGACTTTATTATAGACCTCCTAGAGAGCGAAAGACGACAGAATATTATAGTAGTAATAGACAAGCTAACAAAAGGAGTAATACTAGAGGGAATAAGTTCAATTTTGGCCGAGGACAATCCGAGCACGCAGATATGATTCAATACGGCTGTTTTAATAACTATATCTCGAACTAAGGAGGGAAAGGAATCTATGTAGTAGTGTGTAAGGGCTTTAGGGATAGTTTGCCAAGACCCGGCTCGGTCCGGAAGGGCCGAGCCGAAATTCCAAGGGTCTACCCTATTACTTAGTCCTACCCCTTTCTGCTGCTGTAACACTACCCCCCTCCCCTATTAGCGGTCGATCTCGACTGCTTACTTATCTCCTCTACGTCTTCTCTTTTTCTTTTAATTTGCCTTTCTCTTTCCCTTTTTCTTCTGCTTTATTGTCTTCTTCTTCTCTCTAATTCGCGGCTTTTTCTGCAGAAAACTCTTCTTAAAATCGACATCCTCTCTTCGTTTCTTCTATCTCGAAAACATCCTTCTTTCGTTATCTTCTTTCTTCTTATATTGTCGCTATCTAAAGTCCTTTACTTAGTGTCTATCTAATCGGAGCTATCTAATCTGAGCTAATAGCTATCTAAGCTGCAGTGTAGCTAGTCTGTGCGCTGCTACAGAGGGTCTATATAGATCTATCTGTAGCGCGCTATCTCTTCTTCTTTTTCTTCTCTACTAAGGCCTTAAGCGCTATCGCAAAGCCGCTCTAGTAGCGTTGGCTTTGTCTTCGCTGTTATTATCCGTCCTGCAGGACTGGCAGTGTCGGCAAAGACGAAGACTGTTACAAAGCGCGCCGAAGCGGTAGCGCTGTCCTCGACCTTACTATTATTATCCGACTAGCGAAGTTAGTCGACAGTAGTAGTAGTAAAGCCGAGGACTCCAGCTAAGCGTATCGCTGCGATCGTTTCCATTAGCTTTCGCATTAATAGAGCGGACGCAGTGTTTCTTCTTCTTCTTCTTCTTCTTCTTCCGGAGCTATTAGCTTCGGAGCTACTTAGGTCTCGGCTTTCTCAGATTCCGGACATAAAACTCTCTTAACAGCTCTGCTAAGTTCCGGAGATTCTCGATTAGATACTATTTATAGTCTTCTAGCTACCCCTTCTATAAAATTCTCGCTTCGATAGACCCTCTTATCTTCTTTACGTCTATTACATCTTCTACCTCCTACTCTTCTTCTTTACTGTCTATCTCGATTAGTAGGGGTTCAGCAAACCCCTGTTCTGGAAGACTGTCTTTAGGGTCTAGGCTTAACAGGTCTAAACAGAAGACATCGTAGATTTAGAAAGACCTCAGTAGTTAGAGCCGATAAGTTACCGGCGACCTCTTTTCTACTATCGCGAACGGACCTACGTAGCGGAGGTTAAGCTTGGAGTTTCCTTTCAGCCTAAGGTTCCGCGTATTAAGCTATACCTTTTGGCCTTCCTCGAATTCTATTAGTAACTGCTTTCTATTAGTTCGAGTTACTATCTTCTTCTAAGCTGATTCCATCGACTCTTTCGCTACCCTAATCGCTTCTTCTATCTGAGATTTAAGCGCTTCTGCCGCGGCGGCGGCGACTCTCTTTAATAAAGTAGCAGTAGAAGATTCCGAAGAGCAGGGCTCGTTCGGCAGTTAAAAGCTTATTCTTAGAAGATAGCTATATGTTATCTCGAAAGGCGCCAGTAAGGTCGCCTCTAATAGCACTAAGTTAGTGCAGAACTCGGCTATCGGCAACACCTTAACCTATTCTTCTTAATAATAGCTGCAGAAGATTCGTAGATATTTCTCTATCTTACGGTTAGCTACTTTAGATTAGCCGTTAGTTTAAGGGTAAGCAGCTGTGCTAAGCTTTCTGCGAATTCCAAGAACTTAGTTAATAGCCTTCTATATATTAGCGGTAAATTAAGGACCCCTATCTGTAGTAATAGTGTCTAGTAGGCTATAGTGCTTCTATACGTGCTAAATTAGCATCCTCGCTGTCTCTTCTGCAGTAGTGCCTTCGTCTTTTGCTCGACAGGGGATAAAGTAGCGCTCCTTGCTTAACCAATCTACTACGTTAAGGGTGGCATTGTATCTATTAGAATCCGGCAGGCCGGTTACAAAATCTATCGTAATGTGCTGCTACAGTTTCTTAGGGATCGGCAGTAGCTTTAGTAGACCGGCTAGAAGGCCGTAGCGTGGCTTCGCGGCTCAGTATACGTAACAATTAGCAATAAACTAATAAATCCACTCGAAGATCCGCAGAAACTAGTAGACCGTTCTTATAGCCTCTATCGTCTTCTTTGTTCTAGCATGTCTAACATCCTTAGAACTATAGACTAGCTAGATAACCTCTGTAATTAGTTCTTCCAGGACTATTAGCTTTCCTAAGCTGGTTTTGCTAAGCTTCTGTTGCTGGTTAAGCTGCTCTACTTTTTCGAAAGGCGTCTCTTTCTCGGTAGCTGGCTCTACTGCGCAGATCCTTACTTCTTTTAGCACTTCGGCGTCTAGTATCCGCTTAGTCAACACCTTCTAGAACATGTTCGGATCTTCCTTCGTGCAGCTAATCTTTCCCTCTCTTCTCGTTAACGCATTAGCCTTTCTATTTTGAGCTCTAGGTCGATAAGTAATCTTAAAGTCGAATCCGGATAAGTAGGCAGCCTACCGAGCTTGGCAACGCGAGAGCTTCTACGTCTTTATAAAATAGGTTAGTAAGTGATATTCTGTAAGGACCTGGACTATGCTCTTTCTAGCTATAAGCTCTAGCTTCTACTCCTTAAAAGCCTAGATAATAGCTAACAGCTCCTTATTGTAGAAAGCGTAGTTTTGCTTAGCCTTATTTATAGACTTGCTATAGAAAGCTACTGGATAGAGGGTCCCGTCGTCGTCGTCGTATTAAGAAAGGACTCCTGCTGTTACTGTGTCGGAAGCGTCTGTTTCTAGGTAGATCGTCTTTTCCGGTCGAAAGTGTGCTAGCACTAGCGCCGAGGCCACAGCTTCTTTTAGTTAGTTAAAAGCCTCTGTGCACTTCTCGTTCTATAGGCTAGCGGCCTCCTTCTTTAATGCCTTATTAAGGGGTCTTGCTATCTTGCTAAAGTCCTTAATAAATTAACGATAGTAACTGCAGAATCCGAGAAAGGCTCTAATTTAGGTAGTGTTTCTGGACTTCGGTTGTTTCTATTCTGCTACAGCGGCGACCTTTAAGGAGTCTATCCAAATTCCTTCTCTTCTAACAATAAGACTAAGATATTTGACTTTAGTCTAATATAATCCGAGTATATAGATATAATTCAATACGGCTGTTTTAATAACTATATCTCGAACTAAAGAGGGAAAGGAATCTATGTAGTAGTATGTAAGGGCTTTAGAGGTAGTGTGCCAAGGCCCGGCTCAGTCCGGAAGGGCCGAGCTGAAATTTCAAGGATCTACCCTATTTACTTAGTCCCACCCCTTTCTGCTACCGTAACACTACCTCCCTCCCTTACTAGCTGTCGCCCTCGACCGCTTACTTATCTTATCTGAGCCTTTCCCCCCCCTCTTTTTTTTGTAATTTGTCTTTCTTTTCTTTCTTTTCTGTCTCTTTATCTTCTTCCCCCTTCCGATTCGCGGCTCTTTCTGTAGAAAATCCCTCTTAAAATCGACGTTACCTTATCGTTTCTTCCACTTTGAAAACATCGTTCCTTTGTTAACTTCTTTCTCTTCTTATATCGTCGCTATCTAAAGTCCTTTACTTGCTGTCTATCTGATTCGAGTTATCTAATCTAAGCCGGCAGCTATCTAAGCTGCGGCGTAGCTAGCCTGTGCGCCGCTGCAGAGGGTCTATATAGATCCGTCCGTAGCGCGCTATCTCTTCTTCTTTTTCTTCCCTACTAGGGCCTTAAGCGCTACTGCAAAGCCGCTATTGCCGGCGCCGTCTATGAAATCGATCGGCTATAAGCCTTTCTTGTTTAGGGCAGCGTCGACGACTGTAAGGGCTTAAGAATCTTAGTTTAGAAACTTAAGGCTGGGTATCTATATAAAGGAACTAATAGGTAGTTCCTTTGTCTTATGCTGCTGTACAATTTGTACCTACGAAGCTAAGCTAGCAATTTCCCTCTATATAGGGGTGCAAGGTTTACACTCTATATAGAGAGTCGAGAGTTTCCCTCTGTATAGTAGTACAGAGTTTTCCCTCTGTTTAGAGAGGCAGCAATTCCCCTCTATATAGGGCTATAGGATTCTCCCTCTATACAGGAGTAGGGTCGTGTTAGTAACTCTATACAGAGGGTAGGGTCGTGCTAGCGCTGCTAGGTCGCAGTCCTTAGGGCGACGGCTAGCTTAGGTCTAGGACCTAGGCTGGACGGCGCCCCCTAACAATACCCCCCTCCCTTCTCGTAGTGCTTCTTTTATATAATAGCATGTCTTACAGCCTTAGCTCCTAGGGTTGATTTCCCGTCTCTGTCTGGTTGTCTATAGTTAACTGTCGTTCAGGTACTTGCTAGTTGGCATTGCCTACTAGATGCCCTCCCTATTGTTCCTAGGGCCTTAGGTAGCAGTTGCCTGTTCGTCCTAGGTCTACCCCCTCCCTCTATACTGCTGCAACCTTGGCCCTATCTACCTAGATCCTATAGCTAAGGCAGAGGAGGACCTGCAAGCAGGGAAGGCAGGTAGTGCTAGATCGCTTTTACCTAATCTTAACCGATTCCGTTTGCTACTTTAAGGATGCCGAAGCTAAGGCAGAGGAGGACCTGCGAGCAGTTACGAAGGTGCAGGAGGTGCTCGGTCCTGTCTCTTGTCCCTCCTCCGTTTACCTCCTACCCTATAGCCCTAGCTGTGCACCCTGCGTCCTAACCGTATAGTCTAGCAGTAGCGGGCCTTCTGGCTCTGTCTCTATACCTTAGTCGTCGTCCGGAGTTTAGCTCCTAGGTAGATGTTCCTGCCTATTATTGTCTGTAGGGTTAGGTAGTAGTCGTTTACCTAGTAGTCGTCTGTACAGTCTTAGGCAGGCTAGTTATCTCGTACAGTCTCGCCCTGCACTGTGCTAGCTCTATTCCTGTCCTTCTTCCTTTCCCTCTTCCTGTACCTATACTATGCTTCTTGCAGGTCCCCTAGTGTCGTCTCTTCTTTTATATCCCTGATCCGGGTACGCAGATATAATTCAATACGGCCTTTTTGATGACTATATCTCGAACTAAGGAGGGAAAGGAACCTATGTGGTAGTAGTGGTGGGCTTTCGTAGTGGTGGTGCCAAGGCCCGGCTCGGTCCGTTCCGGAACCTAAATCCTGGAAGGGGCCGAGCCGAAATCCAGGGTCCACCCTATTAATCTGTCCTACCTCTTTCCACCGCCGCAACACTACCCCCCTCCCTTACCAGCGGTCGCCCTCGACCGCTTAGTCACCCTATCTATCCGAAAATCTCCGCTTTTTTTTTTTTTTTGATTCGTCGTCTCCTTCTCGAAAATCCCCTCTAATGCCGACGTTACTTCTTCCGTCTTCTATTAAAAACAACGTTCTCTTTATTGCTTCTTCAATTTCTTACGTCGTCGGCGTCTAAAGTCCTTCACTTGGCGTCTATCTAATCCGTGCGCCTAATCTGTGCTATCTGATCTAAGCCGTAGGTTATCTGAGCTGCGGCGTGGCTGGTCTGTGCGTCGTCTTGGAGGTCTATATAGATCCGTCCGCGGCGTCGTTTCTTCTTCTTCTTTTTCTCTTCTACTAAAGCCTTTACCTACTACAGGGTCGGCGGCGCTGGCACGCTACAGTGTCGGCGAGCTGCCTGCCGATCCGCTGGTAGGTAGTGGCCGAGTCGAAGGCCTCCCCGAAGGCGACCGTTACGATCGTCTTTATCGGCTTCGGCACCGGTGGAGTGGACGCGGCTTTCTTCTTTTATCTCTTTCAGAGGTCGTCAGTTTCGGAGCTATCCGGGTTTCGGCTTCTTCGGGTTCTGCACGTAGAACTCTCTAAGCAGCTCCGCCGAATTCCGCAGGTTCTCGATCGGATACTATTCGTAGTCTTCCGGCCACCCCTTCTACGAGATCCTCGCTTTAATGGACCCCTTCGTCTTCTTTACGTCTATTACGTCTTCTACCTCCTATTCTTCCTTATCGTCTATCTCGATTGGCAGGGGTTCGGCGAACCCCTGTTCCGGCAGGCTGTCTTTAGGGTCTAAGCTTAACAGGTCCGAATGGAAGACATTGTAGATCCGAAACGATTTCGGTAGCTGGAGCTGATAAGTTACCGGCGACCTCTTTTCTACTATCGTAAACGGACCTACATAGCGCGGATTGAGCTTGGCGTTCCCTTTTAGCCTCAGGTTCCGCGTGTTAAGCCAGACCTTTTGACCTTCCTCAAATTCCGTCGGCAACCGCTTTCTATTAGTTTGAGTTACTATCTTCTTCTAAGCCGATTCTATTGCTTCTTTTGCCACTTTAATCGCTTCTTCCATCTGAGATCGGAGCGCTTCTGCCGCCGCGGCGGCGACTCTCTTTGACGATGTAGTAGTAGTAGAAAGCTTCGGCGAGCCGGCGTCGCTCGGCGGCTGGAAGCTCAGCCTCGAAGATAACCGTAGGTTATCTCGAACGGCGCCAGCGACGTTGCTTCTGACTGTGCTGAGTTCGCGCAGAATTCAGCTATTGGCAGCATCTTAACCCACTTTTCTTAATAATAGCTGAAGAAGGTTCGCAGATATCGCTCTATCTCGCGATTAGCTACTTTAGACTGACCGTCAGTTTAAGGGTAAGTGGCGGTGCTGAGCTTTCTACGAATTCCGAGAGCTTGATTGATAGCCTTCTATACGTCGGCGGTAAATTGAGGACCCCTATCTGTAGTAATAGTGTCCGGCAGGCTATAGTGCTTCTATACGTGTTGAATCAACATCCGTACGGTCTCTTCCGCAGTAGTTCCTTCGTCTCTCGCTCGGCAGGGGATAAAGTGTCGTTCTTTGCTTAGCCTATCTACTACGTTTAGCGTAGCGTTATATCTATCGGAGTCCAGCAGGCCGGTTACGAAGTCCATCGTAATGTGTTGCTACAGTTTCTCGGGGATCGGAAGTGGCTTTAGTAGACCGGCCGGAAGACCGTAACGTGGCTTCGCGGCCCGGCAGGCGTAGCAGTGGCTAATAAATCGGTGGATCCGCTCGTAGATTCGCGGAAACCAGTAGATCGTTCTTACTGCCTGCATTGTTTTCTTCGCTCCGGCGTAGCCAACATCTATAGAGTTATAGACCAGTTAGATGACCTCAGTAATTAGTTCTTCCGGAACTATCAGCTTCCCCGAACCGGTTTTGCCGAGTTTCTGTTGCTGGTTAAGCTGCTCTACCTTTTCGTAGAGAGTCTTTTCCTTAGGGGCCGGTTCCACTGCGCAGACCCCTACCTCTTTTAACACTTCTGCGTCTACTATCCGCTCGGTTAACACCTTCTGGAACATGTTCGGATCTTCTTTCGCGCAGCTGGTCTTTCCTTCTCTTCTCGTCAGCGCGTTAGCCTTTCCGTTTTGAGCCCCTAGTCGATAAGTAATCTTAAAATCGAACCCTAATAAGTAGGCGGCCTACCGTACTTAACGCCGTAAGAGCCTCTGCGTCTTTATAAAGTAGGTTAGCGACTGGTAGTCCGTAAGGACCTGGACTGTGCTCTTTCCAGCTATAAGCTCTAGCTTCCACTCCTCGAACGCCTGTATAATGGCCAGCAGTTCTTTATCGTAGATTGCGTAGTTCCGTTCGGCCTCCGTTATGGACTTGCTGAAGAAAGCCACTGGATAAAGGGTTTTATCGTCTCTGTATTAAGAAAGGACCCCTGCCGTTACTGTATCGGAAGCGTCCGTTTCTACGTAGATCGTCTTTTCCAGTCGGAAGTGCGCTAGAACCGGCGCCGAGGCCACTGCTTCTTTCAGCCGGTTAAAGGCTTCCGTGCACCTCTTATTCTATAGGCCGGCGGCCTCTTTCTTTAGCGCCTCGTTCAGGGGTTTCGCTATCTTGCTAAAGTCCTTAATAAACTGTCGATAGTAGCTGCAGAAGCCGAGAAACGCTCTGATTTGCGTAGTATTTCCAGACTTCGGCCGCTTCTATTCGGCGACGGCGGCGACCTTTAAGGGGTCTATCCGAATTCCATTCCTTCTGACGATAAGACCGAGATATTTGACCTCAGTTTGGTAGAATTCGCTCTTCTTTGTGTCCGCGTTCAATCCCACTTCGCAGAGTCTCTTTAGCACCCTCTCGACGTAGTCCGTATGCTGATCTCTCGTTCCGTCTATATAGATAAGAATGTTGTCTAAATAGATAGACACGAACCGTTCCAGCATGTCTATAAAGGTGTGGTTTATAAAGCGTTGCTATACTGCCGGCGCGTTGGTAAGGCCGAAAGGCATTACTAACTACTTGAATTGCCTATACGCATAGCAAACGTCGTAAGATCTTCCGTCTGCCCTTCTTCGTTCCTTAGTTGGTAGAACGCCTGTCGAATGTCCAGTTTGCTAAACTATTTAGCTTTAGCTACTCGTTGTGTAGTCTCGTCGATTAGCGGCAGCGGGTACACGTCTCTCTTAGTAACCTCGTTAAGGCCTCGATAGTCTACGCAGAGTCGTAGACTACCCCCTAGTTTCCTTACGAAAAGAATCGGTAACGTATATTTAGCAGAACTCGGTATAATAAACTTCTTCGTCAGATTTTCGCGAACGAACACCTCTACCTGGTCCAGTTCGGCCGGAGATAAGCGTCTTAGGGGCTCGGTTCTCGGCAGTGCGGCTCCTTCTTTCAGTCGGATCTTATTGTTATATTCCGGTCGATAGAGCGGCAGGAGGTTGGAGTCGGCCTTTAAGAACACGTCAGCGTAACCGTAGAGCTCGTTTGGCAACACCTCTAGTAGGTCCACCTCTTCTTCCGCCATTATCTTCCTGTAGTCTTTAATGTCCTTTATAGAGATAGCGTAAATCTTATTGTCCAGCGACTTCGCGAGGGTCGTTATAGCTTCTGAACTCATTATTCCAACGGTGATTAGGTGTTCGGAACGATCGGACGGAGCCTCTTTCGCGGACTCCGTAGCTTCCGGCTCGGCGGCGGCGGTGGCGACCTTTCCGATAGTCCCTGCTCTACTACCCGGGGTTTTGAATCTAATCGTTCCTTTATCTACGTCGATAATAGCTTTCTGGTTCTTTATCTATTTCTGCCCTATAATAATGTCAAACCTTCCGATATCTATAATTCGGAACGTCGCTTCTGTAGTGCGACCGGCTAAGGTAGTCTTTAGCGGCACGTAGTGCGTAACGCTTTCTGTGTCTTGTCCGTTATATACCGAAATCTTCGTTAGCGACGCTAATTCCACTGGATAACCGTACCCCTTTATCAGTTTCTGAACCAACCGATAGTGGATCGCTGCTCCGATAAGAGCTCCGGTATCGATAAAAGCCTTTAACTAGAGCGGTAGGCGTCGCTCCTTAACAGGGTAGATCTCGATAGGAAGGATAATCGCTGTTTCCGTGTTCGCTTCCACTGTCGCCGACAGCGGATCGTTACAACTGTTGATGCTTTCTTCTCGTGTCGATTCGCTTAGGTGCGGTGCCCTATTGTTAATGCTGGATAGGGGGCCTATCCGTCTAGCTGGTCTTTTCCTATAATCCTTAACTGCACCCCGCCGTCTACGCTATCAGCATCGTTCGGGGCCGGCTCTATAGCTTGTATAGTCTTTCTTAGTAGCTGCGGCTGCTGCTTTATAACACGATACTCCTGCTTCTGCTGGGCCGTCGCTTGGCATCTCGTAGCGATATAGCCGGGCTTCCTATATGCGTAGCATGTAGGGACGAACGACGGTCGCGGCACGTAAGGCGGCTGGGGGCCGCGTCGGAAGGGTGCAGGGGCTCTGGTTGTCTGCATTAACGACGGTGTCTTCTAAGTAGGTTCTCGCGTCGTCGATTTTCCGTACGCGTTTAGATTTCTTGCTGTTACTCTCGCCTGGTGCACGAAGCTCTGAAGGTCTTCGTCTTCTACCGACGCTATAGCCGCAGCGAGCTTAGGGCTCAGTTTCTGTCTTAGTAAATGTAGCTGCTTATCCTTAGCTACTCTCGCTCTAATAGCATATTTCCTAAACAGTCCGTAAAATTCTTTAAATGTCAGCCGATTCTAACTGATCTTGTCCAGTTGTTCGCAGGCCGTCTTCTTCCAGAAGGGGTCTCCGAAACGCTAGTCCAGCGCCTTAATAGCTTCGTCGGCGGTCACTTCTTCCAGGTCCTCTACTAGCGAAAAAGCTTTACCTTCTAGTCGCGATTCCAGGTACGCCAATCTATCCTCTTCGCTGCTCGATGCATAATCGCGGCTTATCTTATTCTCAATCTTATTCTTAAATGCCTCCTACGCTTTAGGGTCTCCGCTACCGAAAGCAGGTAGGTCCGGCAGTGGCGTTATCGTAGTGCTACCTTAACTATAGGCCGCCGGTAAGGCGGTCTCTGCGTAGGTTTCTCGCCGCAGTAGCGGCGACGACTTCGCTGCTTCTATATTAGCTAGTTGATCCTTTAGCGCCTTTAGCTGCGCCAGTCGATTCGCCGCCTGGTTTTCTAATACGTCGATAATAGTCTCTGCCGATTCCTTTTCGGCTCTTACTGTCTCTACTTCCTCTCTTAACTGTCTCTTTTCTTCTAGCGTTCTAAAGAACAGCGTCTCGAGGAGGTCCATTCCGTCGTAGACCTTTCCTATCCTATTCTCGTTTACATAGTCTTCCAGTTCCTCGATCGTGCAGTCGTAGATCTTCTTGTATTCGCTTATTCGTTCCTTAATCTCTACGGTCTCTTCTGCTGTAAAACCGCTAATAATAATCTTATTATTAATAACACTGGAGCGCCTACTCGCTCTGTCAGTCTTTCTCTTTCCGCAGCGGCCTGTTACGCCACTCTCTACCGCTAAGAAGCCTTCTATCTTCTCCCAGTGCCTTTGGGGGTTGTTGTTTTGGTGTATGTATAGGTGCGCGTACGTTATTCGGGTTTCCGGATAGTTCGACGGGCCCTTTCTCGCAGCGCGGGGTTGGTTTGGAGAGTGAGTTCGAGATATAATAATCCGGGCACGCAGATATGATTTAATACGGCCTTTTTAATGACTATATCTCGAACTAAGGGGGGAAAGGAACCTATGTAGTGGTGGTAGTAGGCTTTCGTAGTGGTGGTGCCAAGGCCCGGCTCGGTCTGTTCCGGAACCTAAATCCCGGAAGGGGCCGAGCCGAAATCCAGGGTCCACCCCATTAATCTGTCCCACCTCTTTCCACCGCTACAACAATCACTAGGGATAGGTATCTCCGATTCCTCCCTATTCCTGCCCCTCCTTTATAGCTTCCTAGTCTGGCCTATAGCTGCCCTATCCTGTCTGTAGCTGCCTAACGTCTCTTATAGTCTGGTCCGGGCTGCAGTCGCCTAATATCGCTTGCAGCTGCCCTGTCTTGCAGCTGCTATCTGTCCTACCTCGTATAGTACAGTGTTACTGCGACCGTTCGCTAGGGTGCCTTTCCTTCTACTTGTCTAGTGTCCGTGTCTCCTAGAGAGCCTCGTATAGCTCCTATATAGGCTCTGCCTAACCTGTTTGTTTAACTAGGTATTCTATCTCGTTCTGCTTTCTCCGGCCCCCTTCTGTACAGTGTAGTGTCGGTAGGCCCTGATAGGGTCCTACGTCTTAATCCCGATCCTTTAACAACCTAAGTTGTTAGCGGCTGCACTGTACCTAGGGTAGGTTGTGCCCCTTTTCGCTGTACAGCGTAGTGTTACTGCGACTAGGCAGGAGGATGGTTCTCCTCCTACCTGTCCAATGCAGTTGTGTCCTGTAGGGCCTTGTATAGTTCCTATATAGGCTCTGCCTACCCTTTCTATTTAACTAGGTACTCTACCCTCTTCTGCTTCCTTTAGCTCTTAAGGATTTCTTCTACCTCGTACTCTTCCTAGCCTTTAGTAAGGATCGGTAGGGGGCGCGCGTCGTCCGTCGTCTAACGCAGTAGGGGGTCTATATTTGCTAGCTATACGAGGTCTATATAGAAGACTAGGTAGATCCCTAGGAGAGTGTTAAGTCGTATAGTGTGTGTCCCTACCAGTTAGACTACTGTAAACTTCCAGTTCTTCTAGTCCAGTTTCTTGCTTAGCTAGTCTATACAGATGTTGCGCTAGTTTAGCTAAACCTGGTCTCCTGCTTCGTACTTTAGTGCAGCCTGCCGTCCCTTGTTAGCCTGCTCCTCCGCATTCTGTTAAGCTATAGCTAGACTTGCTTTCGCCTACTAGTAGGTGTTCGTAATCGTCTGTACGATAGCTTCTCCCTACTAAATTAGGGATCGTACAGGGCGTAGGGTAGCGCTTTTCGGGGTCCGTAGGAGCAGGGAGTAGTCGTATCTGTAGGCTATAAAGAAGGGGGACAATCCTATAGCATTAGCCGTACGGCTGTTAATAGCTAGCTCTGCTATAGGGAGGAGGCGATTCTAATTTGTCTAATCGTAGTCGACGTATGCTTAGAGGTACGCTTCCAACGTCGAATTGACCCTCTCCGTCGCGCTGTCCGTCTGCAGGTGCTATGCGGTTAATAGGCGACGTTCTACGTTTAACAACTGACATACCCTTGCCTAGAGCTAACTCGTAAACTGTGTACCCCGGTCCGATACAATTAACCTTAGGAATCCGTACTTGCTAAACGTTGTCTATATAAATGCCTGTTAGGGGGCGTCGCCCGGCCCAGGTGCTGAACCCGACCTGAGCCGACCGTCGCCCTAAGGACTGCGACTCAGCGGCGCCAGCACGACCCCACCCTCCGTACGGAGTCACCGACAGGACCCCTCTCCTGTACGGAGGGAGAACACTACGGTCCTGCACAAAGGGGGAGCTACCGCCCCTTGGATTAGGGGGAAACCCGGCACCACCGTACGGAGGAGGTAACTCCCGATCCTCCGTACGGAGGGTGAACCTTGCACCCCGGTATAAAGGGGAAATTGCTGGCTTGGCCTCGTAGGTACAAATCGTACGGAGCAGACAACGAAGGAACTGCCTATCAGTTCCTTTATATAGATACCCGACCTCAAGTTTCTGAACCAGGATTCTTAAGCCTCTTACATTAGGAACTGATCTTACTGTCGGTGACCGCGGTAATAGAGCAAGATGGACGGCGACATCCCTATAGAACCTACGGCTATAGAGGGACACATGCACCGCGTGTACGAGGAGCTGCTGGAAAGCAAGAGGCAGCTCGAACAGCAAGTGAGCCACCAGGCTGCGATGATTTCCCAATAGGAACAGGAGCTACGACAGCTCAGGGCGTCCGATCGCGATCCGACCCCTACGACGACGAACACGATGACCCCTACCCCGACCCCTAAGAGCAAACTCCCCGACGTCTCTACGTACGATAGTAAGGCCCCGGCCGAGTACCCCTCCTGGGCAGCTCAGATACGCTCCAAGCTCCTAGTTGACTTAGGAGCATACCCGACCGAGCTAGACAAGGTAGTCTACCTCTTTAGGAGGTTGAAGGGCAGGGCAGCAGCACGAATTCTGCCGTACTACGAGACGGCTATTGCCAACCCAGCAATGGCCACGACGACGATGCTCTAGGCAGCTCTAGACAAGAGCTACAAGGACCCGGACTGCGAGAGCCGAGCGCTCCTATAGGTCAACACAATAAAACAAGGACGCAAGACCGTACGAGAATTCCTTGCGGAATTTGACCAGACTTTGGCAGAAGCAGGGGGTCTCCAATAGGAGGACAGGATGAAAATCACCTCTCTGGAGGTAGGCCTCTCTAAGGAAATTATAACGGGGCTGGTAGGTGTAATGCGGCCAGCTACGTACGAGGAATTTTGTAACCTTCTCAGGATGGTCGACGACTAGCAACGCAGGCTAGGACGGATAGGCCGTACTTAGGAGATAAGACAACCTCCCCAGCGACAGACAGACGCTATAGACTAGGAACCGACGACGACGAGGGTAGCAGCAGCAGCCACCGTACAGCCAAGGGCCGCTACTAAGAAGGCGCAATAGGTGGACACAGCCACCCTTAACAAGAGGCGAGCAGAAGGGAGCTGCTACAGGTATAGCAAGATAGGCCACACCGTACGGAATTGCGGGCTCCTGCCAGCAGAGAGACCTGGGGGACGGCCGACCACTGCAAGGGTGGCCACTGCAGCGCCTTAACGAGAAGATTAGGTGTCCTACTCGGACGACGACGAGTCGGGAAAAGAGTAGCCTCTAAGCGAAGACTCTGCCAGAGGCAGGTGCGAGATAGACTGCCAAATCAAAGCATTACTTGGCCATCTTTTAAGAGCAATTACATAACGACGACGCCGTTTATCGTACGGCCGACATTGAACGGGTCCGCAACGGCGCGGACACTGATTGACACAGGATGTTTGGTGTATAGAGTGATTAGCGAAGACTTCGTACAGAGACATCGGATTAAGACAGCCCCTACGGTACCTGTACATATGCTAGGCATTACCGGGCGGGGACCGGACATTACCTATATAGTAAAAGTAACAATAGAGGTACAAGGACACCACGAGCAAGACTCGTACCTCTATGTCGTACAGGACAAGTTGGGGTATAACCTGATACTGGGGAAGCCTTAGATAGAGCGCTAGAAGGGCAAGCTGGACGTCGGACGAGGACGGCTGTACCTGGCAGCAACAAAGCGGAGAATCCGGGACCAGGGCAGGTCCCTGCAAGGTAGCAATGCTAAGGCCGAAATCAACACAGCAACGGCGGACATCGAGAAGGCATTGGCACCTAAGGAAGCGACAAACCCCTGTACGAAGCTCCTAAGAGAGTATGTTAGGTACCTGGACCTCTTTAAACCGAAGTCGGCCTCGAAACTGCCGCTACACCGAGGGGAAGGGATTGACTATAACATCTAGCTAGAACCCCGCCCGGATGGGAGCCTGCCGGAGGTACCGTATAGACCGCTGTACGGGATGTCCTCTGGAGAACTCCTGGTACTGCGCAAGACGCTGGACGACCTGCTTGCTAAAGGGTTTATCTAGGCCAGTACGTCGTCCGCAGGAGCCCCAGTACTGTTTGTCTATAAGGAGGGGAAGGCTAGATTGCGTTTCTGCGTAGACTACAGAGGCATCAACGCGATTACCAAGAAGGACCGGTACCCTCTACCCCTTATTAAGGAGACCCTCGGACGGATCAGCAAGGCGAAGTGGTTCACTAAGCTTAACGTAGTCTCGGCCTTCTATAAGATATGGATTAAGGAAGGCTGTAAATGGATAACTGCCTTCCGTACGAGATACGGTCTTTTTAAGTGGCTAGTCACTCCCTTTGGCCTTGCCAATGCACCGGCAACCTTCTAAAGGTACATTAACAAGTCCCTGCAAGGGTTACTAGACGACATCTGCTCGGCATACCTCGACGACACCCTGGTTTTTACGGACGGCACCTACGCAGACCACGTACAGGATGTTAAGAAGGTGCTGGACCGTCTGCAGCAGGCGGGCTTGTACCTCGACATCGACAAGTGTAAGTTCGGTGTCCAACGTACGAAATACCTAGGTTTTATTATCGAGGCAGGGAAAGGCATCAGCATAGATAGGAAGAAGATTGATGCTATCAAGCTATGGGAGCCGCCTATAAACGTCAAGGGCGTACGGGAATTCCTTAGGTTTGCCAACTTCTACCGCCAGTTTATACGGAACTACTCGGAGATCGTACGCCCCCTAGTTGAGCTAACGCATAAGGACAAGCAGTTCAAATAGTCGGACGAATGCAATAAGAGCTTCGACAAGCTAAAAGAGCTCTTTACTACAGGACCAACGCTCGCCGCCTTTGACCCGGAGCGTACGACAATACTGGAAACCGACTCCTTAGGGTACTGCATTAGGGGTATCCTGTTACAGGTAGGCCTGGACGGACTCCTACACCTATGCGCATATTTCTCCAAGAAGAACTCCCCGGCTGAGTGCAACTACCCCATCTACGACAAAGAGTTGCTGGCAGTCGTACAGTGTTGCGAAGCCTGGGATGGGGAACTCTGCTCGGTGCCTAAGTTTCTCGCTCTAACGGACTACAAGAACCTGGAATACTTTACTTAACCCCGGAAGCTGTCTAAGAGGCACGTACGATAGGCAATGTACCTAAGCCGGTTTAACATAAGACTCTAGTACCGCAAGGGTAAGGACAACAGCAGGGCCGACGCACTGTCCAGACAGGACCAGGACATGCCAACGACGTACGAGGACGACCGGCTAAAGTCGCGGACATTCCAGATGTTCAAGGAAGAGCCAGGCAGGGAGGCTATCCACCTGGCGGCGACACATCTATAGGAACCCCAACTGCAAGCTTGGGAAGAGGCAGTAGAAAAGGACGAGGCATACCAAGGGGCCTGTACGGCGATCTAGGGAGGGCAACGGAAACTCCCAACCGAGCTCTACCTAAAGGTATCGGCAGCCGAGTGTTCAGTGGACGAGGAGAACAACCTGAAGTTTAGAAATCGGATATAGGTCCCGGCGGACGAGAAGCTCCGTACGGGCTTAATACAACGAGCACATAACTCTATAGCCACCGGGCACCTAGGGCGCGAGGAGACGTACAGCATTATCGCCTAGGACTACTACTGGCCAGCGATGGCGAAGGACATTTGCAGGTTCGTACGGAACTGCGATGTATACAGACGAACGAAGCCCTAGCGCGAGCTAAAGCATAGGCTGCTAAAGCCCCTGCCGATACCGGATCGACCCTGGCAAGACCTGACCGTAGACTTCATTACGGACCTCCCTAAGAGCGACGGACGGCGAAACATTATAGTGGTTACGGACAAGTTAACGAAGGGGGTAATACTAGAGGGAATGGACTCCATTACGGCTAAAGACACCGCCTAGGCCTTTATCTAGACGACGTTCAGCAAGCACGGTTTCCCTAGGTCAATTGTATTAGACTGGGGGTTACAGTTTACGAGCCAACTCTGGGCACGGATCTGCCAGTTACTAAGGGTGGAGCGTCGCCTGTCCACTGCATAGCACCTGCAGACGGACGGGGCGATGGAGAGGGCCAACTCAACCCTAGAGGCGTACCTCTGAGCGTACGTCGACTATAACCAGACGAACTGGAACCGCCTTCTCCCAATGGCGGAGCTGGCTATTAACAGCCGTACAGCCGATGCTACAGGACTGTCCCCCTTCTTTATAACCTATAGATACGACTATTCCCCGCTCCTACCAACCCTAAGTAGCAACACCCCGCGCCCTGTACGATCCCCAATCCAGCAAGGAGAGGCCATCGTACGGACGATTACGAACGCCTACCAATAGGCAAAAGCAAGCCTAGCCCTAGCCTAGCAGAACGCGGAAGAACAGGCCAACAAGGGACGACAGGCTGCACCAAGATACGAGGCAGGGGATAAGGTCTGGCTAAACCAGCGAAACATCTGTACAGACCGGCCGAGCAAGAAGTTAGATTAGAGAAACAGGAAGTTTACAGTAATCCGGCCGGTAGGGACACACGCCGTACGACTAAACACTCCTCCAGGGATTTACCCAGTCTTCTACATAGACCTCGTACGACCGGCGAGCACGGACCCCTTGCCGCATTAGACGACTGACGACGGGCGCCCACCCGCAATTATAACCGAGGGCCAAGAAGAGTACGAGGTAGAGGGGATCCTTAAAAGCCGGAGGAAGCGGGGGAAGACAGAGTACTTAGTGAAATGGAAAGGATGGGCAGAGCCTACGTAGGAACCGTATAAGGCTCTGCAAGACACGACTGCACTGGACAGATAGGAGGAGGACCATTCCCCTACCCAGTTGCAATAACCCCGCGCTGTACGGCGGAAAGAGGTACGATCCACCCTAAGGACAGGGTAGCTGCGGGCAGAACTGGGTTGTCGAAGGATCGAGCACTACGACGTAGGACACTATAGGAGCCCACTAACACGACACCGTACGACGCCGTACGAGATAAGGGCTAGAAGAAAGGAACAGCCAAGAGACGAATAGGAGGGGGGAGCGGAGATAAGACAAGAGAGAAGACCGGCCGAAAATTCTCACATTCCCTAGGGGGGAACCAAACTACCCTACTCATTATCTGAAATCTCCACTACCTCAGGCCCGGCCGGGCCCCCACCCCCACCCCCACCAGGACCACCCCTAGGGCCAGCCCCAGGGAGCAGAGGCACCCCCCCACCCCTACGTGCCTCCCCCGGCCGGCGGAAGGGGCAGTAGAGGGAGCTATCCTTCCACTTGCACGAGGCACACACCCTAGCTTAGAAGCCTAGAAGGCGGTATAGGCCAGGTAAGGGCTAGGGGGAGTTAGGGCAGGGGGCACAGAGCTGGCCCCAGGTAGCGATAAGGAGGGCGTTGACGTACGACGGCTAGGCCGTAGCTACCCGCTCTGGTGTAACCCGGGCAGGGTCACACTAGAAGGCGTAGAAGGGGAGCCCGGCCGCGTCCTGCTGCTCGCAGGTGTGGCACCTAAGACGTTAGCCTAGACCGTACAGGAGACGAGAATCCGTACGAACCGGAGGAGCAGCTGCTAGTCAAGGTAAGGGCCCCACTGTACGAGGACAAAGTGGGGGGGGACCCCAGCTAGACGAGGGGGAGGGGCGGGGCCAGCGGCGACGAGGGAACCACCGGACGACATAGTGGTTGGTTGGTGGTTAGTGGTTAGTAGCTGGTAGTAGCTGGTAGTAGACGGTAATAGTAGATAGTAGATAGTAGATAGTAGAGGGTAGACGGTGTATAGGGAGAAAAGGAGGGGGAAGGGAAGAGGAGGGAGGAGGTTTAGGCTAACTGCCTGCTATAGGGAATAGCAAGCAGGGCAGCTGCTACAGACGGGTGAAATAGCAAGAGGCAACTGCGACCTGGAGGAAGCGACGAGGGACGGCGACTCGGCACCGTACGAAATGGGACGCCGCAAACTGCTAAGAAAAAAAAAAGAACTTGACACAGCAGGAGCTGGGTAATTTGGGTACGCCGCCGTACGAAGGAAAACTGCGAGAAGGGAAGGGGGGGGGTATTGTTAGGGGGCGTCGCCCGGCCTAGGTGCTGAACCCGACCTGAGCCGACCGTCGCCCTAAGGACTGCGACTTAGCGGCGCCAGCACGACCCCACCCTCCGTACGGAGTCACTGACAGGACCCCTCTCCCGTACGGAGGGAGAACACCACGGTCCTGCACAAAGGGGGAGCTACCGCCCCTTGGATTAGGGGGAAACCCGGCACCACTGTACGGAGGAGGTAACTCCCGATCCTCCGTACGGAGGGTGAACCTTGCACCCCGGCACAAAGGGGAAATTGCTAGCTTGGCTTCGTAGGTACAAATCGTACGGAGCAGACGACGAAGGAACTGCCTATCAGTTCCTTTATGTAGATACCCGACCTCAAGTTTCTGAACCAGGATTCTTGAGCCTCTCACAATGCCTAAGCAGTGTCCTTAGCTATAATAGAGTCTATTCCCTCTAGCATAACCCCCCTCGTTAGCTTGTCCGTAACTACTATAATGTTCTGCCGTCCGTCGCTCTTAGGTAGGTCTGTAATAAAGTCTACTGTTAGGTCTTGCTAGGGCCGGTCTGGGATTAGTAGGGGTTTTAGCAGCCTATACTTTAGTTTACGCTATAGCTTCGTCTGTCTGCAGACATCGCAGTTCTGTACAAACCTATAGATGTCCTTTGCTATTACCGGCTAGTAGTAGTCCCTAGCAACGATGCTGTACGTCTCCTTGCGCCCTAGATATCTAGTCGCTATAGAATCGTACGCCCGTTGTATTAAGCTTATATAGAGCTTCTCGTCTACTAGGACCTAGATCCGATTTCTGAACTTTAGGTTGTTCTCCTCGTCTACTATGCCCTCTGCTGCTAATATCTTAAGGTAAAGCTCTGCTAGGAGCTTCCGCTGTCCTCCTTAGGTCGCTGTATAGGCCCCTTAGTAAACCTCGTCCTTTTCTACTGCCTCTTCCTACGCCTATAACTAGGGTTCCTATATATGTGTCGCTACTAAGCGGATAGTCTCCTTGCCTAGTTCCTCCTTAAACATCTAGAATGTCTGTAATTTCAGCCGGTCGTTATCGTACGTTGTTAGTATGTCCTAATCCCGTCTAGATAGCGTGTCGGCCCTACTGTTGTCCTCGCCCTTACAGTACTAGAGTCTTATGTTAAAGCGGCTTAGATACATCGCCTATCGTGCGTACCTCTTAGACAGCTTCCGGGGTTGCATAAAGTACTTAAGGTTCTTGTAGTCGATTAGGGTAAGGAACTCGGGAACTAAGCGGAGTTCTCTATCCTATGCTTTGCAATATCGTACGACTGCTAGCAATTCCTTGTTATAGATAGGGTAGTTGCACTTAGCTAGAGAGTTCTTCTTAGAGAAGTACGTATATAGGTACAGAAGTCCGTCCGAGCCTACCTGTAACAGGATACCCCCTATATAGTAACCTAAAGAGTCAGTTTCTAGTATTGTTATACGTTCTAGATCGAAGGCGGCAAGCGTTGGTCCTATAGTAAAGAGCTCCTTTAGCCTGTTAAAGCTCTTATTACACTCGTCCGTCTACTTAAACTGCTTGTCCTTATAAATTAGCTTAACTAGGGGACGTACAATCTCTAAGTAGTTCTGTATTAACTAGCAGTAGAAGTTAGCAAACCTAAGGAATTCCTGTACGCCCTTAACACTTATAGGCAGCTTCTATTGCTTAATAGCATTAATCTTTTTCCTGTCTATACTAATACCTTTCCCTACCTCGATAATAAACTCTAAGTATTTCGTATATTGTATACCGAATTTACATTTGTCGATATTGAGGTATAAGCTAGCCTATTGCAGTCGATCTAGTACCTTCTTAACGTCCTGTACATAGTCTGTATAGGTGCTGTCTGTAAATATTAGTATGTCGTCGAGGTACGCCGAACAGATGTCGTCTATTAACCCTTGTAGGAACCTATTAATGTACCTCTAGAAGGTTGCCGGTGCGTTAGCAAGGCTAAAGTGGGTAACAAGCTACTCGAAAAGACTATATCTCGTACAGAAGGCAGTTATCTATTTACAGCCTTCCTTAATCTGTATTTTGTAGAAAGCTAAGACTACGTTAAGCTTAGTAAACTACTTTGCCTTGCGCATCCGTCCTAGGGTCTACTTAATAAGGGGGAGGGGGTACCGGTCCTTCTTAGTAATCGCGTTAATGCCTCTATACTCTACGCAAAAACGTAAGCTAGCCTTACCTTCTTTATAGACCAACAGCACTAGAGCTCCTATAGACGAGGTACTTGCGCGAATAAAACCTTTAGCAAGTAGGTCGTCCAGTGTCTTACGCAGTACTAGGAGTTCTCTAGAGGACATGCCGTACAGCGGACCGTACAGTACTTTAGGCAGACTCCTATCTAGACAGGGCTCTAGCTAGATGTCTTAGTTAATTCCTTCTCTTTAGTATAGGGGTAGTTTCGAGGCCGACTCTAGTTCAAAGAGGTCTAGGTATTCTGCATATTCTGCTAGGAGCTTCGTATAGGGGTCTGTTGCTTTCTTAAGCGCTAATGCCTTCTTAATGTCTGCAGTCGCAGTATTGATTTCGGCCTTAGTATTGCCGCCCTACAGAACTCTCCCTTCGTCTTAGAGCCTCTGCTTCGTCGCTGCTAGGTACAGCCGTCCTCGTCCAACGTCTAGCTTACCCTACTAGCGCTCTATCTATAGCTTCCCTAGAATTAGGTTATACCCTAACTTGTCCTATACAACGTAGAGGTACGAGTCCCGCTTATAGTGTCCTTGCAGATCTATCGTTACTTTTACTATATAGGTAATGTCCGGTCCTTACCTAGTAATGCCTAGCATACGTACAGGTACAGTAGGGGTCGTCTTAACATAGTGTCTCTATACGAAGTCTTCGCTAGTTACTCTGTAAACTAAACATCCTATATTAATTAGTGTCCCCGCTGTAGCAGTCCCGTTTAGCGTAGGTCGTATAATAAACAGCGTAGTCGTTATGTAATTGCTCTTAAAAGATAGCTAAGTAGTGCTTTAATTTAGCAATCTATCTTGTATACCCCTCTAGTAGAGCCTTCGCTTAGAGGCTACTCTTTTCCCGACTCGTTGTCGTCCGAGGGTAACTCTTAGTTCTCTTATTAGGACGCCGTAGTTGCTACCCTTGCAGTAGTTAGCCGTCCCCTAGGTCTCTCTACTAGCAAAAGCCTGCAATTCTGTGCAATGTAGCCTATCTTTCTATACCTATAGCAGCTCCCTTCTGCTTGTCTCTTGTTAAGGGTAGCTATGTCTACTTACTATGCCCTTTTAGCAGCGGCCCTTAGCTGTACAGTAACGGCTGCCGCTACTCTCGTCGTCGTCGTTAGTTCCTAGTCTATAGCATCCTGCTGCTACTAGAGGGGTTGTCGTATCTTATAGGCGTAGCTCATCCGTCCGAGCCTGCGCTATTAGTCGTCGACTATCCTAAGGAGATTATAGAACTCCTCGTACGTAGCTAGTTGCATTACGCCTACTAGTTCTATTATAATCTCCTTAGAGAAGCCTACCTCTAAGGTAGTAATTTTTACCCTGTCCTCCTATTAGAGTCCTCCTGCCTCCGCTAGGGTCTAGTCGTATTCTGCGAGGAACTTTCGTATAGTCTTGCGTCCTTGCTTTATCGTATTAACCTGTAGGAGTGCTCAGCTTTCGCGGTCTAGGTCCTTGAAGCTCCTGTTAAGAGCTGCCTAGAGCATCGTCGTAGTTGCTATTGCCGGGTTAGCAATAGCCGTCTTGTAGTACAGCAGAATCTATGCTGCCGCCCTGCCCTTTAACCTAGTAGCTTACTTGCTGTTCGAGCTGCCTCTTGTAGGCTAGCAGCTCCTCGTACGCGCAGTGCATCTAATCCTGTATAGCTGTAGGTTCTATAGCGATGTCGCTGTCTATCTTCGTTATATTACTGCAGTTACTAATATAAGATTAGTTCCTAATATAAGGACTTAAGAATCTTAGTTTAGGAACTTAAGGCTAGGTATCTATATAAAGGAACTAATAGGCAGTTCCTTCGTCGTACGCTGCTGTACAATTTATGCATACGAAGCTAAGCTAGCAATTTCCCTTAATATAGGGGTACAAGGTTTACACTCTTTATAGAGAGTCGAGAGTTTCCCTCTATATAGTAGTATAGAGTTTTCTCTCTATTTAGAGGGGCAGCAATTCCCCTCTATATAGGACTATATATTAGGGGGCGCCGTCCAGCCTAGGCCCTAGTCCTAAGCTAGCTGTCGCCCTAGGGACTGCGACTTAGCGGCGCTAGCACGACCCTACCCTCTATATAGGGTTACTATTACGACCCTACTCCTTTATAGAGGGAGAACCCTATAGCTCTATATAAAGGGGAATTGCCGCCCTTCTAAATAGAGGGAAAACTCTACATTATTGTATAGAGGGAAACTCCCGACCCTCTGTACAGAGTGTAAGCCTTGTATCCCTATTGTTAGGGGGCGCCGCCCAGCCCAGGTCCTGGACCTAAGCTAGCTGTTGCCCTAAGGACTGCAACTTAGCGGCGCTAGCACAACCCTACCCTCTGTACGGAATTACCGACACGACCCTACTCCTATATAGAGGGAGGATTCTATAGCCCTATATAGAGGAGAATTGCTGCCCCTCTAAACAGAGGGAAAACTCTGCACTACTGTACAGAGGGAAACTCCTGATCCTCTATACAGAGTGTAAACCTTACAACCCTATATAGAGGGAAATTGCTAGCTTAGCTTCGTAGGTACAAATTGTACAGCAGCAGACGACGAAGGAACTATCTATTAGTTCTTTTATATAGATACCTAACCTTAAGTTTCTAAACTAAGATTCTTAAGCCCTTACATTAGGAACTAATCTTACTATCGGTAACTGCAGTAATATAACGAAGATAGACAGCGACATCTCTATAGAACCTACGGCTATACAGGGACAGATGCACTGCGCGTACAAGGAGCTGCTGGAACACAAGAGGCAGCTCGAGCAGCAAGTAGGCCACTAGGCTGCGATAATTTCCCAACGGGAACAGGAGCTACGATAGCTTAGGGCGTCCGATCGCGATCCGACACCTATAACGACGAACACGATAGCCTACACCCCGACCCCTAAGAGCAAACTCCCCGACGTTATTACTTACAATAGTGAAGCTCTGGCCGAGTACCCCTCCTAGGCTGCCTAGATGCGCTCTAAGCTTCTAGTCGACTTAGGAGCATACCCGACCGAGCTAGACAAGGTAGTGTACCTCTTTAGGAGGTTGAAGGGCAGGGCAGTAGCACGGATTCTGCTGTACTACGAGACGGCTATTGCTAACCTAGCGATAGTTACGACGACGATGCTCTAGGCAGCTCTTAACAAGAGCTATAAGGACCTAGACTGCGAGAGCCGAGCACTCCTATAGGTTAACACGATAAAACAAGGACGCAAAACCGTATAAGAGTTCCTCGCAGAATACGACCAGACTCTGGCAGAGGCAGGAGGACTCTAATAGGAGGACAGGATAAAAATTACCTCCCTAGAGGTAGGCCTCTCTAAGGAGATTATAATAGGACTAGTAGGCGTAATGCGACTAGCTACGTACGAGGAATTCTGTAATCTCTTTAGGATAGTCGACGACTAGCAGCGCAGGCTCGGACAGATAAGCTGCGCTTATAAGATACGACAACCCCTCTAGCGGCAGACAGACGCTATAGACTGGGAACTAACGACGACGAGGGTAGCGGCAGCCGTTACCGTACGGCTAAGGGCCGCTGCTAAAGGCGTATAGTAGGTAGATATAGCTACCCTAGACAAGAGAAGAGCAGAAGAGAGCTGCTACCGGTATAGCAAGATAGGCTACACTATACGGAATTGCAGGCTTTTGCTAGCAGAGAGACCTAGAGGACGGCCGACCACTGTAAGGGTAGCAACTGCGGCGCCCTCACAAGAGGATTAGGAGTCCTACTTAGACGACAACGAGTCGGGAAAGAGTAGCCTCTAAGCGAAGGCTCTACTAGAGGCGTATACGAGATAGATTGCCAAATCAAAGCACTACTTAGCTATCTTTTAAGAGCAACTACATAAGGACTACGCCGTTTATCGTACGGCCTATGCTAAACAGGTCCACAACGGCGCGGACATTAATTAATACAGGATGTTTGGTATACAGAGGAAATAGCAAAGACTTCGTACAGAGACACTACATTAAGACGACCCCTACGGTACCTGTACGCATGTTGGGCATTACCGGGCGAGGACTGGATATTACCTATATAGTGAAAGTAACGATAGAGCTACAGGGACACTATAAGCAGGACTTATACCTCTATGTCGTACAGGACAAGTTAGGGTATAACCTAATACTAGGGAAGCTATAGATAGAGTGCTAGCGAGGCAAGCTGGACATTGGACGAGGACGGCTGTACTTATCAGCGACGAAGCAGAGGCTCCAAGACTAAGGGAGGGCTCTGCAGGGTAGCAATGCTAAGGCCAAAATCAACACTGTAACTGCGGACATTAAGAAGGCATTAGCGCCTAAGAAAGCGATAGACCCCTATACGAAGCTCCTAAAGGAATATACAGGATACCTAGATCTCTTCGAGCCGAAGTTAGCCTTAAAACTGCCGCTATACCGAGGAGAAGGGATTAACTACGACATCTAGCTAGAGCCCTGTCCGGATAGGAGTCTGCCTAAGGTACTGTACGGTCCGCTATATAGAATGTCCTCTAGAGAACTCCTAGTACTGCGCAAGACACTGGACGACCTACTTGCTAAGGGTTTTATTTAGGCAAGTACCTCGTCCGCAGGAGCCCTAGTACTGTTTGTCTATAAGGAAGGGAAGGCTAGCTTGCGTTTCTGCATAGACTACAGAGGCATTAACGCGATTACTAAGAAGGACCGGTACCTACTACCCCTTATTAAAGAGACTCTCGGACGGATTAGCAAGGCAAAGTAGTTTACTAAGCTTAACGTAGTCTCGGCTTTCTACAAGATACGGATTAAGGAAGGCTGTAAATAGATAACTGCCTTCTGTACGAGATATAGTCTTTTTAAGTAGCTTGTTACTCCCTTTAGCCTTACTAATGCACCGGCGACCTTCTAGAGGTACATTAACAGGTCCTTACAAGGGTTACTAGACGACATCTGCTTAGCGTACCTCAACGACACCCTAGTTTTTACGGACGGCACCTATACAGATTACGTACAGGACGTTAAGAAGGTACTAGATCGACTGCAACAGGCTAGATTGTACCTTAACATCGACAAATGTAAATTTGGTGTACAGCGTACGAAATACCTTCGGTTTATTATCGAGGTAGGGAAAGGCATTAGCATGGATAGGAAGAAGATTAATGCTATTAAGCAATAGAAGCTGCTTATAAACGTTAAGGGCGTACAGGAATTTCTTGGGTTTGCCAACTTCTACTGCTAGTTTATACAGAACTACTCGGAGATCGTACACCCCCTTATCGAACTAACATATAAGGACAAGCAGTTTAAGTAGACAGATAAGTGCAATAGGAGCTTAAACGAACTAAAGGAGCTCTTTACTACAGGACTAACGCTTACTGCCTTCGACCCGGAATATACGACAATACTAGAAACTAACTCCTTAGGGTACTGTATAGGAGGTATCCTGTTATAGGTAGGTTCGGACGGACTTCTACACCTATACGTATACTTCTCTAAGAAGAACTCCCTAGCTAAGTGCAATTACCCTATCTACGACAAGGAATTGCTAGCAGTCGTACAGTATTACGAAGCGTAGGATAGAGAACTCCGCTCGGTTCCCGAGTTCCTCGCCCTAACTAACTACAAGAATCTGGAGTACTTTACGCAACCCTAGAAGCTGTCTAAGAGACACGTACGATAGGCAATATACCTAAGCCGGTTCAATATAAGACTCTAGTACTGCAAGGGTAAGGACAACAGCAGGGCCGATGCACTATCTAGACAGGACTAGGACATGCTAACAACGTACGAGGACGACTAGCTAAAGTTACGAGCATTCCAGATGTTTAAGGAGGAGCTAGGCGAGGAGACTATCCGCCTAGCAGCGACATATATATAGGAACCTTAACTGCAAGTATAGGAAGAGGCAGTAGAAAAGGACGACGTATACCGAGGGGCCTATACAGCGATCTAAGGAGGACAGCGGAAGCTCCTAGCAGAGCTTTACCTTGAGGTATTAGCAGCAGAGTGCTCGGTAGACGAGGAGAATAACCTAAAGTTCAGGAATCGGATTTAGTTCCTAGCAGACGAGAAGCTCTGTACGAGCTTAATACAACAGGCAGATAATTCTATAGCAACCAGGCACCTAGGGCGCGAGGAGACGTACAGCATCGTCGCTAGGGACTACTACTGATCTGACTGCAGTAGACTCTAGGTCAATACCCGTCTTTAATAACTATATCCAAGGCTAGAGAGGGAAGAATCTACGTACAAGCGGAGGTAGAGGTATTTAAGTGTGCGCCAAGCCTGGCCCTGCCAAGCATAGCTGCCAGCTGTCCACATCCACATCCGTATTACTACCGCCCTCCCTAACCAGCGATTGCCCTCAATCGCAATCAATCCATCAATCGCAATCAGCCAATCAGGTCGCACCAAACTAGGTCGCTCTACACCAGGCCGCAGGTGCCAAACAGGTCGCAGAAGGCCGCTTTTAAGCTTCAATTTCCGTGCGTTTTAAGCCTCAATCTGGTGCCTTTTTGAGCCTCAATCTCGTGCCTTTTGACGTCGCTTTGGTGCCTTGTTCTCGTGCCTTTTGACGTCGCTTTTAGCCTCGATTGGTGCCTTGTTTAGTGCCTTGCCAAGGCTGCAGAGGTCGTTAGGGCTGCGGAGGTCGCGGAGGTCGTCGAGGTCGCAGAGCTCGCAGAGGTTGCGGAGTCTCGGAGGTTGCAGAGGTCGCGGAGGTCGCGGAGGTTGTCGAGATTGCGGAGGCTTCCAGAGGTCGCGGAGTTCTCAGAGGTCAGCTCGCAGAGGTCGTCTTACAAACACGTGTCGCTTCTCGTCGGTCGCTCGCTTCTTAAACGGTCGCTGAGGTTGTTGGGGCCGCAGAGGTCGCGGAGGTCGCAGAGCTCGCAGAGGTCGCAGAGCTCGCAGAGGTCGCGGAGCTCGGGGTCGTGGAGTCGCAGAGGTTGTCTTGCAAACATGTGTCGCTTCTCGACGGTCGCGTCTCGACAGTCGCTTCTCGGCCGTCGCTTCTTAGACCGACCGTCGCTTCTCAGACCGACCGTCGCTTCTTAGACCGACCGTCGCTTCTCAGACCGACCGTCGCTTCTCAGACCGACCGTCGCTCGCTTGTCGACGGTCGCTTGCTTCTCGACGGTCGCTTCTCGAGCCGTCGCTTTTCGAGCCGTCGCTTCTCGAGCCGTCGCTTGCTTCTCGACGCTCGCCTCGCTTCTCGACCGTCGCTTCTCGACGGTTGCTTCTCGACGGTCGCTCGCTTCTCAAGCCGTCGCTCGCTTCTCGAACCGTCGCTTGCTTCTCGACGGTCGCTTCTCGACGGTCGCTTCTCGACAGTCGCTTCTCGACGGTCGCTTCTCGACGGTCGCTTTGCCTGTGCTTTGCCTGGTGCTCTGCCTAGTGCTCGTGCCTTGTGCTCTGCCTGCTTAGTGCTCTTGCTCGGTGCTCTTGCTCGGCCTAGGTGCTCTTGCTCGGCCTAGGTGCTCTGCAGCTAGTGCTCTGCAGCTGGTGCTCTGCCTTGTGCTGGCCGTACGCCTCGATTGCTGAATGTCCCGATTGCTAAACTGTCTCGATAGGCCTTGTCCGAATAGAATGGTCTGTCAAAGACCCGAAAAAAAACGAATGTCGTCGCCCTAGGTCCTGCTAGGTGCGCTCTCGTCGTCGTCGCTCCGTCGTCGTCGCTCCTATATCGTCCTTCTCGACCTTCTTGTTCTTCTCGTCCTTCTTAAAACTTCAAAACTCGTACGATCTGCTCGTAGGGGCACTCTCTCTCTTTAAAACTCTCTCTTCTTAATAGGGGCACTTCTCTTCCCTAAAACTCTTCTTCTTCTCGATCGGGGGAGGGATAGAGTAGTATGCACATATACAATTAAGTAACCGGATATAAATCAACGGCCTCCTTCGTACATATACAGTACACACTCTAGGTTAGTTGCACGTACGTTAATCGAGTACCCGGATGTAATTCAACGGGCTCTTTCGCGTAGTGCGGGTTAGGTGTTGGGTTTGAGCCTTGGATATAATGATCTGACTGCAGTAGACTCTAGGTCAATACCCGTCTTTGATAACTATATCCAAGGCTGGAGAGGGAAGAATCTACGTACAAGCGGAGGTGGAGGTATTTGAGTGTGCGCCAAGCCTGGCCCTGCCAAGCATAGCGGCCGGCTGTCCACATCCACATCCGTATCAACTACTAGCCGGCGATAGCGAAGGACATTCGCAGGTTTATACAGAACTGCGATAAATACAGGAGGACAAAACCCTAGCGTAAACTAAAGCATAGGCTGCTAAAACCCCTATCGATACCGGACCGGCCCTAGCAAGACCTAACAGTAGACTTTATTACAGACCTCCCTAAGAGCGACGGACAGCAGAACATTATAGTAGTTACAGACAAGCTAACAAAGGGGGTAATATTAGAAGGAATAGACTCTATTACAGCTAAGGACACTGCCTAGGCATTTATACGGACGACGTTTAGTAAGCACAGATTCCCTAGGTCAATTGTATTAGACTAGGGTATATAGTTTACGAGCTAGCTCTAGGCTAGGTTATATTAGTTGCTAAACGTAGAACGTCGCCTGTTAACTGCATAGCACCTGCAGACAGACGGTACGACGGAGAGGGTCAATTCGACATTAGAAGCGTACCTCTAAGCGTACGTCGACTATAATTAGACGAACTGGAACTGCCTTCTCCCTATAGCGGAGCTAGCTATTAACAGCCGTACGGCTAATGCTACAGGATTGTCCCCCTTCTTTATAGCCTACAGATACGACTACTCCCTGCTCCTACCGACTCTGAATAGCGCTACCCTAAGCCCTGTACGATCCCTAATTCAGCAAGGAGAAGCTATCGTACGGACGATTACGAACGCCTACTAATAGGCGAAAGCGAGTCTAGCTATAGCTTAACAGAATGCAGAAGAGCAAGCTAACAAGGGACAGCAGGCTGCACTAAGGTACGAGGCAGGGGATAAGGTCTAGCTAAACTAGCACAACATCCGTATAGACCGGCTAAGCAAGAAGCTAGATTAGAAGAACCGGAAGTTTACAGTAGTCCGACCAGTAGAGACATACGCTATACGACTTAACACTCCCCTAGGGATCTACCTAGTCTTCTACGTAGACCTCGTACAGCTAGCGAACACGGGCCTCCTACTGTACTAGACGACAGATAATGCGCGCCTACTAGCGATTATTACTAAGGGCTAGGAAGAGTACGAGCTAGAAGGAATCCTTAAGAGCTAAAGGAAGAAGAAGAGGGTAGAGTACCTAGTAAAATAGAAAGGATAGGCAGAGCCTACGTAGGAACTGTACGAGGCCCTACAGGATACAACTGCGCTAGACAGGTAGGAGGAGGACTATCCCCCTGCCAAGTTACAGTAACACTGCGCTGTATAGCGAAAAGGGGCACGATCTACCCTAAGTACAGGGCAGCCGCTAGCAACTCGGGTTGTTAAAGGATCGAGAATTAAGACGTAGGACACTATAGGATCCTACCGACACTACACTATACGATACTATATAGAAGAAGGGCAGGAGGAAGGGAACGGTTAGGAGACAGGTAAGAGGGGTGGAAATAGGAGGAGGATAAGAGCAGAACTGTCCGAAAATTTTTTACACTACCTGGGGGGGGGGGGTAGCTCACTAGCTACTACCCTATAGGACTAGGGCGGCCGACTCCCTATCTAAAATCTTAATTACCTCCCGCCTAGCAGGACCCCTACCTAGGCTACCCCTAGGGAGTAGAGGCACCCCCCTACCCCTACGCGCCTCCTCCGGACGGCGGTAGGGGCAGTAGAGGGAGCTATCCTTCTACTTGCACAAAGCGCAGACCCTAGCCTAGAAGCCAGGGAGGCGGTATAGGCTAAGTAAGCCTTAGGGAGAATTAGGGCAGAGGGCGCAGAGCTAGCCCTAAGTGGCAATAAGGATAGCATTAACGTACGACGCGCAGGCTGTAGCGACCTGCTAAGGTATAACCTAGGCAAGGTTACACTAGAAGGCGTAGAAGGGTAGCTCGGCCCCGCCTAGCTGCTTGTTAGTATAGTATCTAGAACGTTAGCTTAGACTGTATAGGAGACAGGGACCTGTACGAACCGGAAGCAAAGCTGCTAGTCGAACTAGACATTCTACTGCTAGAGGTAAAAATAGGAGGGGATGCTAGCCAGACAGGCAGAAGAAGAGCAAGGGACTACGAGAGAAGAGCTAGCAACTACGAGAGAACTACGGCGGGAACGGCTAGACGGGGTGAGTAGCATAACGGTAGTAGCTAGTGGTAGTAGCTGGTAGTAGTAGCTAGTAGTAGTAACTAGTAGTAGGACGGTAGATAGTAGACAGTAGACGTTAGACGGTAGTAGTCGGTAGACGGGATAGAAGGGGGGGGTAGCAGGCAGGGAATAGAAGAGAAGGAGGGAAGGGAGAGAGAAGGGGGAGGCTTAATATTTAGAGGGGTAGCTGCTGCTAAAGGAAGCAATAGCAACTAGTGCAGCTACTATAACTATGTAAAAAGGGAGCAAGAAGGCAACTACAACCCAGTAGGCGACGAGCAACGGCTGTATATACGACTGGACAGAGATAGGAAGTCGCGACCTGCCAAAGGAACACTAGGAGCTAAGGGTGTACGATACGCTGTCGTACAAAAGTAGCACTACGAGAAGGGAGGGTAGTATTGTTAGGGGGCGCCGCCCAGCCCAGGTCCTAGACCTAAGCCAGCCGTCGCCCTAAGGACTGCGACTTAGCAGCACTAGCACGACCCTACCCTCTGTACGGAATCACCGATACGACCCTACTCCTATATAGAGGGAAGATCCTATAGCCCTATATAGAGGGGAATTGCCGCCCCTCTAAATAGAGAGAAAACTCTATACTACTGTATAGAGGGAAACTCCTAATCCTCTATACAGAGTGTAAACCTTGCACCCCTATACAGAGGGAAGTTGCTAGCTTGGCTTCGTAGGTACAAATTGTACAACAGCAAACGACGAAGGAACTGCCTATTAGTTCCTTTATATAGATACCTAACCTTAAGTTTCTAAACTAAGATTCTTAAGCCCTTACACCTATATAGAGGGAAATTGCTAGCTTGGCTTTGTAGGTACAAACTGTACAGCAGTGCACGACGAAGGAACTGCCTATTAGTTCCTTTATATAGATACCTAGCCTTAAGTTTCTAAACTAAGATTCTTAAGACCTTATATTAGGAACTAATCTTACCGTCGGTAACTGCAGTAATATAACGAAAATACACAGCGACATCCCTATAGAACCTGCGACTATACAGGATCAGATGCACTGCGCGTACGAAGAGCTGCTAGTATATAAGAGGCAGCTCGAACAGCAAGTAAGCTACTAGGCTGCGATAATTTCTTAACAGGAACAGGAGCTATAACAGCTTAGGGCGTCCGATTGCGATCCGACTTCTACGACGACGACAACGAACACAACGGCCTACACCCTAGCCCCTAAGAGCAAACTCCCTAACGTTACTACCTATAATAGTAAGGCTCCGGCCTAGTACCTCTCCTAGACTGCCCAGATACGCTCTAAGCTTCTAGTCGACTTAGGAGCATACCCAACCGAGCTAGACAAGGTAGTGTACCTCTTTAGGAGGTTAAAGGGCAGGGCAGCAGTACGGATTCTGCCGTACTACGAGACGGCTATTGCTAACCCAGCAATAGCGACTACAACGATGCTCTAGGCAGCTCTTAACAGGAGCTATAAGGACCTAGACCGCGAAAGCCGAGCACTCCTATAGGTTAATACGATAAAGCAAGGACGCAAGACTGTACAAGAGTTCCTTGTAGAATACGACTAGACCCTAGCAGAGGCAGGAGGACTCTAATAAGAGGACAGGGTAAAAATTACTACCTTAGAGGTAGGCCTCTCTAAGGAGATTATAACAGGACTAGTAGGCGTGTTACGACTAGCTACATATAAGGAGTTCTATAATCTCCTTAGAATAGTCGACGACTAACAGCGTAGGCTTAGACAGATAAGCCGCGCCTATAAGATACGTTAGCCCCTCTAGCGGCAGCAGGACGCTATAGACTAGGAACTAACGACAACGACGAGAGTAGTAGCAGCCGTTACTGTACGGCTAAGGGCTGCTGCTAAAAGGGTACAGTAGGTAGATATAGCTACCCTTAACAAGAGGCGAGCAAAAGGGAGCTACTACAGGTATAGCAAGATAGGCTACACTGTACAGAATTGCAGGCTTTTGCTAGCAGAGAGACCTAGGGGATGGCCGACTACTGCAAGGGTAGCAACTGCAGCGCCCTAATACGAGACCTAAGAGTCCCCCTCGGATAACAACGAGTTAGGAAAAGAATAGCCTCTAGGCGAAGGCTTAGCTAGAGGCATATACGAGATAGATTGCTAAATTAAAGCACTACTTAGCTATCTTTTAAGAGTAACTACATAACGACTACGCCGTTTATTATACGACCTACGCTAAACAGGACCGCTATAGCGCAGACACTAATTAATACAGGATGTTTAGTATACGAAGTAATTGGCGAAGACTTCGTATAGAGACACTATATTAGAACAACCCCTACTGTACCTATATATATACTAGGCATTACTGGGCGAGGACCGGACATTACCTATATAGTAAAAGTAACGATAGAGCTGTAAGGACACTACGAGTAGGACTCGTACCTCTACGTCGTACAGGACAAGTTAGGGTATAACCTAATATTAGGGAAGCTATAGATAGAGCGCTAGCAGGGCAAGCTAGACGCTGGACGAGGACGGCTGTACCTAGCAGCGACGAAGCAGAGGCTCCGAGACTAAGGGAGAGTTCTGTGGGGAGGCAATACTAAGGCCGAAATCAACACTGCAACTGCAGATATTAAGAAGGTATTAGCGCCTAAGAAAGCAACGGACCCCTGTACGAAGCTCCTAGCAGAATACGCAGAATACCTAGACCTCTTTAAACTAGAGTCGGCCTTAAAACTACCCCTATACCGAGGAGAAGGAATTAACTACGACATCTAGCTAGAGCCCTGTCCAGATAGGAGTCTGCCTAAAGTACCGTACAGTCTGCTGTATAGTATGTTCTCTAGAGAACTCCTAGTACTGCGCAAGACACTAGACGAGCTACTTGCTAAAGGTTTTATTCGCGTAAGTACCTCGTCCGTAGGAGCCCTAGTGCTGTTTGTCTATAAAGAAGGCAAGGCTAGATTGCGTTTTTGCATAGACTATAGAGGCATTAATGCGATTACTAAGATAGACCGGTACCCCCTGCCCCTTATTAAGGAGACTCTCGGACGGATCAACAAGGCAAAGTAGTTTACTAAGCTTAACATAGTCTTAGCTTTCTACAAAATACGGATTAAGGAAGGCTGTAGATAGATAACTGCCTCCTATACAAGATATAGTCTTTTCGAGTAGCTTGTTACCCCCTTTAGCCTTGCTAACGTACTAGCAACCTTCTAGAGGTACATTAACAGGTCCCTATAAGGGTTACTAGACGACGTCTGTTCGGCGTACCTCGACAGCACACTAGTATTTACGGACGGCACCTATGCAGACTATGTACAGGACGTTAAGAAGGTACTGAATCGACTGTAACAGGCTAGCTTATACCTTGACATCGACAAATGTAAATTCGGTATACAACGTATAAAATACTTAGGGTTTATTATCGAGGTAGGGAAAGGCATTAGTATAGACAGGAAAAGGATTAATGCTATTAAGCAATAGAAGCCGCCTATAAGTGTTAAGGGCGTATAGGAATTCTTTAGGTTTGCTAACTTCTACTACTAGTTTATACAGAACTACTTAGAGATCGTACGCCCCCTAGTCGAGCTAACATATAAGGACAAGCAGTTTAAGTAGACAGACGAGTATAATAGGAGCTTTAACAGGCTAAAGGAGCTCTTTACTACAGGACTAACGCTTGCCGCCTTCGATCTAGAACGTACGACGATACTAGAAACCGACTCCTTAGAGTAATGTATAGGAGGTATCTTGTTACAGGTAGGCTCAGACGGACTCCTGCACCTATGTACGTACTTCTCTAAGAAGAACTCCCTAGCTAAGTACAACTACCCTATCTACGATAAGGAATTGCTAGCAGTCGTACAGTGTTGCGAGGCGTAGGATAGAGAACTCCGCTCGGTTCCCGAGTTCCTCGCCCTAACTAACTACAAGAACCTTAAGTACTTTACGCAACCCTAGAAGCTTTCTAAAAGATACATACAATAGGCGATGTACCTAAGCCGCTTTAATATAAGACTCTAGTATCGTAAGGGCAAGGACAACAGTAGGGCCGATACGCTATCTAGACGGGATTAGGATATACTAATAACGTACGATAACAACCGGCTAAAACTACGGACATTCTAGATGTTTAAGGAGGAACTAGGCTAGGAGACTATCTGCCTAGCGGCAAGACACATATAGGAACCCTAGCTATAGGCGTAGGAAGAGGCAGTAGAAAAGGACGACGTCTACTAAGGGGCCTGTACAGCAATCTAAGGGGGACAGCGGAAGCTCCCGGTAGAGCTTCACCTTAAGGTGTTAGCAGCAGAGTGCACGGTAGACGAGGAGAACAACCTAAAGTTCAGGAATCGGATTTAGGTCCTGGCAGACAAGAAGCTCTGTATAAGCTTAATACAATAGGCGTATAATTCTATAGCAACCAGGCACCTAGGGCGCGAGGAGACGTACAGCATCCTAGCTAGGGACTACTACTAGCCGGCGATAGCAAAGGATATCTGTAGGTTTGTATAGAACTGCGATGTCTACAGAAGGACGAAGCCCTAGCGTAAACTAAAGCATAGGCTGCTAAAACCCCTACTAATACCGGACTGGCCCTAGCAAGACCTAACGGTAGACTTTATTACAGACCTCCCTAAGAGCGACGGACGGCAGAACATTATAGTAGTTATAGACAAGCTAACGAAGGGAGTAATATTAGAAGGAATAGACTCTATTACAGCTAAGGACACTGCCTAGGCATTTATACGAACGACGTTTAGCAAGTACGGATTCCCTAGGTTAATCGTATCGGACCGGGGTACACAGTTTACGAGCTAGCTCTAGGCAAGGGTCTGCTAGTTGCTAAACGTAGAACGTCGCCTATTAACTGTATAGCACCTGCAGACGGACGGCGCAACAGAGAGGGTTAACTCGATATTGGAAGTGTACCTCTAAGCATACGTCGACTACGACTAGACAAACTGGAACCGCCTCCTCCCTATAGCGGAGCTAGCTATTAACAGCCGTACAGCTAACGCTATAGGATTGTCCCCCTTCTTTATAGCCTACAGATACGACTACTCTCTGCTCCTACCAACCCCGAGCAGCGCTGCCTTACGCCCTATACAATCCCTAATTTAGCAGGAAGAAGCTATCGTACGGACGATTACGAACGCCTATTAGTAGTCGAAAGCGAGTTTAGCTATAGCTTAACAGAATGCGGAAGAGCAGGCTAATAAGGGACAGCAAGCCGCACTAAGGTACGAGGCAGGAGATTAGGTCTAGCTAAACTAGCGCAACATCCGTATAGACTAGCTAAGCAAGAAACTAGATCAGAAGAACCAGAAGCTTACGGTAGTCCGACTAGTAGGGACATACGCTATACGACTTAACACTCCTCTAGGGATCTACCTAGTCTTCTATATAGACCTCGTATAGCTAGCAAATACAGACCCCCTACTATACTAGACGACGGACGACGCGCGCCTACCAGCGATTATTACTAAGGGCTAGGAGGAGTATAAGGTAGAAGAAATCCTTAAGAGCCGAAGGAAGCAGAAGAGGATAGAATATCTAGTCAAATAGAGAGGGTAGGTAGAACCTACGTAGGAACTGTACGAGGCCCTACAGGATACAACCGCGCTAGACAGGTAGGAGGAGAACTATCCCCCTACCCGGTTACAGTAACATCGCGCTTTACAGCGAAAAGGGGCACGATCTACCCTAGGTACAGGGCGACCGCTAGCAACTTAGGTTGTCGAAGGATTGGGAATAAAGACGCGGGACCCTACAGGGTCCTATTAACACTACACTATACTACACTGTACGGAAGGGGGCCGGAGAAAGCAGAACAAGATAGAATACCTAGTTAAATAGACAGGTTAGGCAGAGCCTATATAGGAGCTGTACGAGGCTCTCTAGGAGACAGGTAAGAATAAGAGTAGGAATAGGAAAGGAATAGGAGCAACACTGTCCGAAAACTTTTACATACTATCTTAAGGTAGCTTACTGGCCGCTACCCCCCAAGACTAGGGCAGCCGACTCTATATCCGAAATCTTAATTACCTCCCGGCCGGCAGGGGCCCCACCTAGGCTAATACTATAGCGTAGGGACGGGGTTATACTAGAAGGAGTAGAAGGGCAGCTTAGCCGCATCCTGCTGCTTATTGGTATAGCACCTAAGACGTTAGCTAGGACCGTACGAAGGAAGGAGACTATACAAACTAGAAGCAGAGTTGCTAGCTAAGCTAAGCATCCTATAGCTAGAGGTAGAAGTGTAGGAGGACGGGCCGGCAACTACAAGAGAGCTACGGCGGCACTAGGCGGACGGAGTGGCAGCGTTAGTAGTAGTAGTTGTAGACAGTAGTAATAGTTGTATTAGTAGTTATAGTAGTTGTAGTAGTAGTAGACGGCTAGGCGGACAGGTAGCAGGTAGGGGAATAGAAGAGAAAGGGAGGAAGAGAGAGAGAAGGGAGGAAGGCTTAATATATAGAGTAGTAGCTGCCTGCCGTATAAGGCAATAGCAAATAGGGCAGCTACTATAACTGTATAAAGGAGGGCAAACGAGGCAACTACGACCTAGTGCCTAGACGAGCGACGGCTATATAGACAAGCGGACGGAGGCGGGAACATCTACCTAGGAGCTAAACTCCGGACGACGACTAGGGCATAGGGACAGAGCTAGACGGCCCGCTGCCGCCAAACCGTACAGTTAGGACGCAGAGTATACAGCTAGGGCTATAGGGCAGGAGGTAAACGGACGAGGGACAAGAGACAGGTAAATAGACAGACAGGACCGAGCATCTCCTGCACCTTCGTAACCGCTCGTAGGTCCTCCTCCGCCTTAGTTTCAGTACCCTTAAAGTAGCAAACGGAATCGGTTAAGATTAGGTAGAAGCGATCTAGCACTACCTGCCTTCCCTGCTCGCAGGTCCTCCTCTACCTTAGCTACAGGATCCAGATAGACAGAGCTAAGGTTGCAGCAGTATAGAGGGAGGGCATCTAGTAGGCATTGCCGACTAGCAAGTGCCTAGACGATAGCCGACTATAGACCTGGACGAAGACAGGAAAGCGCTACCTGTACAAGGAGCGCTATAGGATAAGGCTGTACGATACGTCGTTATATAAGGGAAGCACTATAGGAAGAGAGAGGGGGTATTGTTAGGGGGCGCCATCTAGCCTAGGCCCTAGTCCTAAGCTAGCCGTCGCCCTAGGGACTGCGACTTAGCAGCGCTAGCACGACCCTACCCTCTGTACGGGGTCACCAATACGACCCTACTCCTATATAGAGGGAGAACCCTATAGCCCTATATAAAGGGGAATTGCCGCCCTTCTAAACAGAGGGAAAACTCTATATTACTATATAGAGGGAAACTCTCGACCCTCTGTACAGAGTGTAAGCCTTGCATCCCTATATAGAGGGAAATTGCTGGCTTAGCTTTATAGGTACAAATTGTACAGCAGCGTATAACGAAGGAACTGCCTATTAGTTCCTTTGTATAGATACCTAGCCTTAAGTTTCTAAACCAAGATTCTTAAGCCCTTGCACTATAGGATTCTCCCTCCGTACGGGAGTAGGGTCGTGTTAGTAACTCCGTACGGAGGGTAGGGTCGTGCTGGCGCTGCTAAGTTGCAGTCCTTAGGGCGATAGCTGGCTTAGGTCCAGGACCTAGGCTGGACAGTGCTCCCTAATAACGACCGTCGCGTCGAAGCGGTAGCGCCGTCCTTAACTTTACCGTTATTATCCGGCCTGCTAGGCTAGCGGTAGTAGTTGTAGAGTCGAGGACTCTAGCTAAGCGATCGTTGCGATCGTTTCTATTAGTTTCTATACTAATAGAGCAGACGCGGCCTTTCTTCCTCCTTTTCCAGAGCTATTAACTTCGGAGCTACTTAGGCTTTAGCTTCTTTGGATTCTGCGTATAAAACTCCCTTAACAGCCCTGCCAAATTTTAGAGATTCTCGACCGGATACTATTTATAGTCTTCCGGCTATCCCTTCTATAAGATCATCGCTTTAATAGATCCTCTTATCTTCCTTATATCTATTACATCTTCTACCTCCTATTCTTCTTCTTTACTATCTATCTCGATTAGCGGAGATTTAGCGAACCCCTGTTCTAGAAGACCGTCTTTAGGGTCTAGACTTAACAGATCCGAATAGAAAACATCGTAGATTCGGAACGACTTTAGTAGTTGGAGCCGATAAGTTACTAGCGACCTCTTTTCCACTATCTTAAACGGACCTACATAGCAGGGATTAAGCTTAGCGTTGCCTTTTAGCCTTAGGTTCTGTGTGTTAAGCTATACCTTTTAGCCTTCTTCGAATTCTATTAGCGACCGCTTTCTATTAGCTCGAGTTACTATCTTCTTCTAAGCCGATTCTATTGCTTCTTTCGCTACCCGGATCGCTTCTTCTATCTAAGATCTGAGCGCCTCTGCCGCAGCGGCGGCGACTCTCTTTAACAAAGTAGCAGTAGAAGGTTCTGAAGAGCTGGGTTCGTTTAGCAGTTGGAAACTTATTCTCAGAAGATAACTGTAAGTTATCTCGAACGGCGCTAGCGAGGTAGCCTCGGACTGTGCCGAATTGGCGCAGCATTCGGCTATCGGCAACACCTTAACCTACTCTTCTTGATAATAGCTGTAGAAGATTCGTAGATATTTCTCTATCTTACAGTTAGCTACTTTAGACTGGCCGTCGGTCTAAGGGTAAGCAGCTGTGCTAAGCTTTCCGTAGATTCCAAGAACTTGGTTAATAGCCTTCTATATATTAGCAGTAAACTAAGGATCCCTATCTGTAGTAATAGTGTCTAGTAGGCTATAGTGCTTCTATATATGCTAGATTAGTATTCTCGCCGTCTCTTCTACAGTAGTTCCTTTATCCTTTGCTTAGTAGGGGATAAAGTAGCGTTCCTTACTTAAGCAATCTACTACATTAAGGGTGGCATTATATCTATCGGAGTCCGGCAGGCCGGTTACGAAATCTATCGTAATATGCTACTACGGTTTCTCGGGGATCGGAAGTAGCTTTAGTAGACTATCCGGAAGGCCGTAACGCGGCTTTGCAGCTCTACATAGGTGGCAATTAGCGATAAACCGGTGAATCTGCTCGAAGATCTGCAGAAACTAGTAGAGTATCCTTACTGCTTCTATTATCTTCTTTAAGCTAGCGTAGCTAACATCCTTAAAGCTATAGACTAGCTAAATGACCTCCGTAATTAGTTCTTCTAGAACTATTAACTTCCCTAAACCGGTTCTGCCGAGCTTCTACTGCTAATTAAGCTGCTCTACTTTCTTGTAGAGCATCTCTTCCTCAGTCGGCAGCTCTACTGCGTAGATCCCTGCTTCTTTTAACACTTCGGCGTCCACTATCCGTTCGGTTAACACCTTCTGGAACATCTTCGGATCTTCTTTCGCGCGGCTAGTCTTCTCCTCTCTTCTTATTAGTGCGTTAGCCTTTCCGTTTTAAGCTCCGGGTCGATAGGGGATCTTAAAGTCGAATCCGGATAAGTAGGCGGCCTACTGAGCTTAGTAGCGCGATAGCTTCTGCGTCTTTATAAAATAGGTCAGTAACTAATAGTCCGTAAGGACCTAGACTGTGCTCTTTCTAGCTATAAGCTCTAGCTTCCACTCCTCGAAAGCTTGGATAATAGCTAACAGTTCTTTATCGTAGATAGCGTAGTTCCGCTTAGCCTCGTTTATAGACTTGCTAAAGAAAGCTACTAGATAGAGGGTCTCTCCGTCGTTATTATATTAAGAAAGGACCCCTGCGGCTACTGTATCGGATGCGTCTGTCTCTAGGTAGATCGTCTTTTCCAGTCGGAAGTGCACTAGCACTAGCGCCGAGGTCACCGCTTCTTTTAGTTAGTTAAAAGCCTCTGTGCACTTCTTATTCTATAGGCTAGCGGCCTCCTTCTTTAATGCCTTGTTTAGGGGTCTTGCCATCTTGCTAAAGTCCTTAATAAATCGTTAATAGTAGCTGCAGAATCCAAGAAAAGCTCTAATTTAGGTAGTGTTTCCAGACTTCGGTTGCTTCTATTCCGCTACAGCAGCTACCTTTAAGGGATCTATCCGAATTCCCTCTCTTCTGACGATAAGACTGAGATATTTGACCTCGGTCTAATAGAACTCGCTCTTCTTCGTATCTACGTTTAAGCCGACTGTGCAGAGCCTAGTTAATACCTTCTTAATGTAGTCTGTGTGCTGTTCTCTTGTTCTGTTAGTATAGACGAGGATGTCGTCTAAGTAGATAGATACAAACTGCTCTAGCATGTCTATAAAGGTGTAATTTCTAAAACGCTGCTATACCGCCAGCGCGTTAGTAAGTCCAAAAGGCATAACTAACTACTTGAAATTGCCTATACGTATAGCGAACGTCGTAAGATCTTCTGTCTGCCCTTCTTCGTTCCTTAATTAGTAGAACGCTTAGCGAATGTCCAGTTTGCTAAACTACTTAGCTTTCGCTACTCGTTGTATAGTCTTATCGATTAGCGGCAGTGGGTATACATCTCTTTTAGTAACCTTATTAAGGCCTCGGTAGTCTACGTACAGTCGGAGACTACCTCCGGGTTTCTGTATAAAAAGGATCGGTAACGTATACTTAGCAGAGCTCGGCGTAATAAACTTCTTCGCTGGGTTTTCTCGAACAAACACTTCTACTTAGTCCAGCTCGGCTGGCGATAAGCGTCTTAAGGGTTCAGTTCTCAGCAGCGTAGCCCCTTCTTTCAATCGGATCTTGTTGTCGTATTCTAGTCGATAGAGCCGCAGGAGGTTAGAGTCGGCTTTCGAGAACAGGTTAGCGTAGCTATAGAGTTCTTCTGGTAACACCTCTAGCGGGTCTACTTCTTCTTCTACTATTATCTTCTAGTAATCCTCGATGTCTTTTATCGAGATAGTGTAGATCTTATTTTCTAGCGACCTCGCAAGAATCGTTAGAGCCTCTAAGCTGATTATTCCGACGGTGTCTAGAGGGTCGGATCGGCTAGACGGAGCCGCTCTATTAGTCGTAACGTTCGGTTTGGCAGCGACGACAGTGACCGATTCGGCGGCGGCGGCGCCGCTCTGCCGGGTTTTTAATCTAAGTGTGCCTTTACCTACGTTAATAACGGCTTTCTAGTTCTTTATCTATTTCTGCTCTATAATAATGTCAAACCGTCCGATATCTATAATTCGGAACGTCGCTTCTGTAGTGCGACCAGCTAAGGTAGTCTTTAATAGCACATAATGCGTAACACTCTCTGTGTCTTGTCCGTTGTATGCCGAAATTCGTGTCGGCGACGCTAACTCTACCAGATAACTGTATCCTCTCGTCAGTTTCTAAACTAATCGATAATGGATCGCTGCGACAATAAGTGCTCCTATGTCGATAAAAGCTTTTAAGTAAAGGGGGCGGTGCGAGCCGTTAAGGGGGTAGACAGTAATCGGAAGGATAATAGCGGCCTCTGTATTTACTTCCACTGCCGCCGGGAGCGGATCGTTACAACTGTTAATGCTCCCTTCTTCTAGCAATGCGGTTCGTAGCAGTGTCCTATTGTCTATACTAGATAGGGGGCCTATCTATCTAGCTAATCTTTTCCTATAATCCTTAATAGCACCCTACTATCTACACTGTCTGTATCGTTCGGCGCCGGCTCGATAGCTTAGATAGTCTTTCTTAGTAGCAGTAGCTTCGTAGCGCGATATTCCTGCTTCTGCTAATTCGTTGCTTGGCATCTACTAGTAATAAAACTAGGCTTTCCGTATACGTAGCAGGTAGGGACGAACAGCGAGCGCGGCGAATAAGATAGCTGCTGGGGGCCTCGTCGGAAAGGCGCAGCAGGGGGGCGCGTAGTCGGCGCCAACGGCTTCTAAATTGGTTTGCGCGCTGCCGATTTTGCGTAGGCGCTCAGGTTTCTGGCGGTAACTCTCGCCTAGTGCACGAAACTCTCGAGATCTTCGTCTTCTACCGAAGCTATAGCTCCAGCCAGTTTAGGGCTTAACTTTTACCTTAGTAAGTGTAGCTGCTCGTCTTCGGACACTTTAGCTCTAATAGCATATTTCCTAAACAGACTGTAGAATTCTTTAAACGTTAGCCGGTTCTGGTTGATCTTGTCTAGCTGTTTACAGACTGTCTTCTTTTAGAAGGGGTCTCCGAAGCGTTAATCTAGTGCTTTAATTGCTTCGTCGGTGGTTACATCTTCTAGGTCTGCTACTAACGAGAACGCTTCGCCTTCTAGTCGCGATTCCAGGTAGGCCAGTCTGTCTTCTTTACTACTTCTGGCATAATCGCGGCTTATCTTGTTCCTTATCTTCTTCTTAAATGCCTCCTAGTCTTTGGGGTCTCTACCCCTAAAGGCTGGTAGATTAGGTAGTAACGTTATCGCAGTGCTACCTTGACTGTAGGCCTCTAGTAAGTCAGTTTCTACTTGTTCTTCTCGCAGTAGCGGCAGTGCTGACGACGTCGCTGCCTCTGTGTTAGCTAACTAAGCCTTTAGCACCTTTAGTTACGCTAGTCGATTCGCCGCTTAGTTCTCTAACATATCGATAATAGTCTCTGCCGACTCCTTCTCGGCTATTACCGCCTCTATCTCCTCTCTTAGCTAACTGTTCTCTTCTATTTTCTTATAAAACTTCTTCTCGATAAAGGTAATAATGTCGTACACCTTCCTAGCTCTATGTTCTGCTAGATATTTTTCGAGTTTATCTAGTGTGCAGGCATACAGCTCCTTATTGATGTAACGCGGTACACTTGAGCCAAAAGGGACTGGTTAAGTAACTCGGAAGTGACTTGACCAATATGTACCAGATATATGAACCTTGGCAAGGCATAGTAATGACACGGGCCAACCCACCCCGTATCACTACCCCCTGCGCTACAGGCTTACGACCTCGTAAGCTGCGCTTACTTACAGGCTACGTATGCTATTGCACAGCCCCCCTATACAGCATACGCAATCAACCCCCCCCCCGGCAGGTCTGCACACAGCCAGCTGGACCTTTACCAGGTCTGCCTTATTCTGTACGGAGTGGTGGACAAACGGACATACGTTAACGCTGCTTCCACTCTCCCGTTAAAAGATGCGCCCCCTAGGAATTGAACCCGGGCCTTTCATCGTACACTTTCAGCAGTCACTTCCGAGTTAAGTGATGTAACGCGGTACACTTAAGCCAAAAGAGACTGGTCAAGTAACTCGGAAGTGACTTGACCAATGTGTACTAGATATATGAACCTTGGCAAGGCATAGTAATAACACGGGCCAACCCACCCTGTATTACTTATAGCCTGCTATTCCTTCTTTCGCCTTATCTGTCTCTTCTTCTGTAAGACCTTTAGTAACCGTCTTATCGTCGAGGATACTAGTGCGCCTATCCCTCGCTCTGTTAGTCTTTCTCTTTCTGCTGTAGCTAGTAACGCCGCCCTCTACTGTTAAGAAGCCTTCTATAGCTATCTTACAGTGCTAGTGTTTGGTTTGTAGTTGTAGTGTGCGCGTGCGTTATTCGGATAGCCGGATATAGTTCAACGGGCCCTTTTGCGCAGCGCGGGGTTAGTGTAGTTAGTAAGTTTGAGATATAATAATCCGAGCACGTAGATAAAATTCAATACAGCTGTTTTAATAACTATATCTCGAACTGAAGAGGGAAAGGGATCTATATAGTGGTATGTAAGTGCTTTAGGGGTAGTGTGCTAAGGCCTGGCTTGGTCCGGAAGGGCCGAGCCGAAATTCTAAGAGTCTACCCTATTACTTAGTCCTACCCCTTTCTGCTACCGTAATATAATAGAACTCGCTCTTCTTCGTGTCCGCGTTTAGCCCTACCTCGCAGAGCCTCGTTAACACTCTTTCGATGTAGTCTGTGTGTTGCTCTCTTGTTCTATCGGTATAGATAAGGATATCGTCTAGGTAAATGGACACAAACCACTCTAGCATGTCTATAAAGGTGTAATTTATAAAACGCTGCTACACCGCCGGCGCGTTGGTAAGTCCGAAAGGCATAACCAGCTACTTAAAATTGCCTATACGCGTGGCGAACGTCGTAAGGTCTTCCGTCTGCCCTTCCTCGCTCCTTAATCGGTAGAACGCTTAGAGAATGTCTAGCTTGCTGAACTACTTAGCTTTCGCTACTCGTTGTATAGTCTCGTCGATTAGCGGCAGCGGGTATACATCTCTCTTAGTGACCTTATTCAGGCCTCTGTAGTCTACGTACAGTTAGAGACTACCTCTAGGTTTCTGTACGAAAAGGATCGGCGACGTATACTTAGCAGAGCTTAGCGTAATAAACTTCTTTGCTAGGTTTTCTCGAACAAACACTTCTACTTAGTCCAGCTCGGCCGGTGATAAGCGTCTTAGTAGTTCGGTTCTCGGCAGCGCGGCTCCCTCTTTTAGTCAGATCTTGTTATTATATTCCAGTCGATAGAGTAGCAGGAGGTTGGAGTCGGCTTTTAAGAACACGTTAGCATAGCTATAGAGTTCTTTCAGCAACACCTCTAACGGGTTTACTTCTTCTTCTACTATTATCTTTTAGTAGTCTTCGATGTCTTTTATCGAGATAGTGTAGATCTTATTCTCTAGCGACTTCGCAAGAGTCGTTAGGGCTTCTAAGCTTATTATTCCAACGGTATCCGGGGGATCAGAACGGTTAGTAGGAACCGCGTGAATGGCTGCTACGCTCAGTTCTGCGGCGACGGCAGTGACCGATTTGACGGCGGCAGTGCTACTGTGCTGGGTTTTGAATCCGAGTGTGCCTTTACCTATGTCAGTAACTGCTTTCTAGTTCTTTATCTATTTCTGCTCTATAATAATATCAAACCCTCCGATATCTATAGTTCGGAACGTTGCTTCTGTAGTGCAACTAGCTAGGGTAGTCTTCAATAGCATATAATGCGTAACACTCTCTGTGTCTTGTCCGTTATATGCTGAAATTCGCGTCGGCGACGCTAACTCTACCGGATAACCGTATCCTTTCGTGAGTTTCTAAACCAGTCGATAGTGGATCGCCGCGCCGATAAGCGCTCCTGTATCGATAAAGGCTCTTAAGTAAAGGGAGCGTGCAAGCCGTTAAGGGGGTAGACAGTAATCAGAAGGATAATAGCGGTCTCTGTATTCACTTCTACTGCTGCTAAGAGCAGATCGTTGCAACTGTTAATGCTCTCTTGTTCTTCTAGCGATGTAGTTTGTATCGGTGCCCTACTGTTTACACTAGGTAGGGGGCCTATCTGTCCAGCTAGTCTTTTCCTAAGATTCTTAATAGCACCCTACTGTCTACGCTATCCGTGTAGTTCGGCGCCGGCTCTATAGCTTGGATAGTCTTCCTTAGTAGCGGTAGCTTCGTAGCACGGTATTCTTGCTTCTACTAATTCGTTGCTTGGCATCTAGTGGCAATATAACTAGGCTTTCTGTACATGTAGTAAGTAGGGACGAACGGCGAACGCGGCGAATATAATAGCTGCTAGGGGCCTCGTCGGAAAGGAGCAGGGGTTCGCGTTGCCGGCGCTAATAATGACTTCTAAATCGATTCGCGTACTGCCGACTTTCCGTACGCGTTCAGGTTTCTGGCAGTAACTCTCGCTTAGTACACGAAGCTTTCGAGGTCTTCGTCTTCTACCAAAGCTATAGCTCTGGCCAGTTTAGGGTTCAACTTCTGCCTTAGTAAGTGTAGCTGCTTATCTTTAGACACTTTAGCTCTAATAGCATATTTCCTAAACAGTCCGTAAGATTCCTTAAACGTTAGCCGGTTTTAGTTAATCTTGTCTAGTTGCTTACAGGCTGTCTTCTTTTGGAAGGGATCTCCGAAGCGTTAATCTAGGGCTTTAATCGCTTCGTTAGCGGTTACATCTTCTAGGTCTGCCACTAGCGAGAACACTTTACCTTCTAGTCGTACTTCCAGATAGGCCAGCTTGTCTTCTTCGCTGCTTCCAGCATAATCGCGACTTATCTTGTTCCTTATCTTCTTCTTAAAGACCTCCTAGTCTTTAGGGTCTCTACCCCTAAAGGCCGATAGATTAGGTAGTAACGTTATCGAGGTACTACCTTAACTGTAGGCCGCGGGTAAGGCGGTTTCCGCTTAGTTTTCTTATAGTAGCGGCGGTGCTATTAACGTCGCTACCTCTATGTTAGCTAACTAAGCCTTTAGCGCCTTTAGTTGCGCTAGTCGAGTCGCTACTTGGTTCTCTAACACATCGATAATAGTCTCTGCCGATTCCTTCTCGGCCATTACTGCTTCTATTTCTTCTCTTAGCTGCTTGTTCTCTTCTATTTTCTTGTAAAAAGCCTTCTCGATAAAGGTAATAGTGTCGTACACCTTTCTGGACCTGTGTTCTGCTAGGTGTTCCTCTAGTTCGTCGGGGGTACAGGCGTACAGCTCCTTATATCCGGGTACGCCCTTCTTTACTTCGTCTGTCTCTTCTTCTATAAGACCTTTAGTAGCCGTCCTATTGTTAATAATGCTAGCGCGCCTATCCTTTACTCTGTTAGTCTTTCTCTTTCCGCTGCAGCTGGTAACGCCGCCCTCTACTGTTAAGAAGCCTTCTATAGCTATCTTACGGTGCTAGTGTTTGGTTTGGGTTGTGGTATACGTGTGCGTTATTCGGGTAGCCGGATGTAGTTTAACAGGCCCTTTCGCGCAGCGTAGGGTTAGTGTAGTTAGTAAGTTCGAGATACAATAATCCGAGCACGCAGATATAATTTAATACAGCTATTTTAATAACTATATCTCGAACTAAGGAGAGAAAGGAATCTATGTAGTGGTGTGTAAGGGCTTTAGGGGTGGTTTGCCAAGGCCCGGCTTAGTCTAGAAGGGCCGAGCCGAAATTCCAAGGGTCTACCCTATTACTTAGTCCCACCCCTTTCTGCTGCTGTAACAGAGGACACTGTTTAGGCATGTGTACGGACTACGTTTAGCAAGTACAGATTCCCTAGGTCGATTGTATCCGACTATAGTTAAGCTAACTCTAGGCGAGGATCTGCTAATTGCTAAACGTAGAACGTTATCTTTTAACTGTATAGCATCTATAGCCAGACAGTACGACGGAGAGGGTTAACTTAACGCTAGAAGTATACCTCTAGGCGTACGTTAACTATAACTAGTCTAACTAGAACCGCCTCCTACCTATAGTAGAACTAGCAATTAATAGTCGTATAGCTAACAGCATAGGACTATTACCCTTCTTTATAGCTTATAGGTACGACTACTCCCCGCTCCCTGCGACCCTAAGCAGTACTACCCTACGTCTTGTACGTTCCCTAATTTGGTAGGGAGAGGCTATCGTATATACGATTACGAACACCTACTAATAGGCTAAGGCGAGCCTTGCGATAGCTTAGCAGAATGCAGAAGAACAGGCTAATAAAGGACGACAGGATGCTCCAAAGCATAAGATAGGTAATAAGGTCTAGTTAAACTAGTGCAACATCCGTATAGACTAGCTAAGCAAGAAACTAGACTAGAAGAACTGGAAGTATACAGTAATCTGGCTCGTAGGGACATATAGAGTATAACTTAACACTCTTCTAGGGATCTATCTAGTCTTCTATATAGACCTCGTACAGCCTGCATATACGGATCCCCTACCTTATTAAACGACAGACGACGTACGCCCCCTAGCGATTATTACTAAGGACTAGGAAGAGTATAAGGTAGAAGAAATCCTTAAGGCTCGAATAAGGCAGAAGCGGATAGAATATCTAGTTAAATAGACAGGATAGGCAGAGCCTATGTAGGAAGTATACAAGGCTCTTTAGGACACAGTAGCATTGGACCGGTAGGAGGAGAAACATCTACCCGAATTAACATTATATAAGTCTGTACTGTCTAAGATAGAACAGACAAGATTAGCTTAGTAACCGTCCTACTACCTTACTACTGCCGATGCCAACGCAGCCGGCTTATTATCGTCTAAGATCCTAATAACCTCTGGACCTACCTTACCGTCCGACTCTAGGTTAATAACTAGGGGCGACCTAGCTGTTACAGCGGCAGAAAGGGGTGGGACTAAGTTATAGGGTAGACCCTTGGAATTTCGGCTCGGCCCTTCCAGACCAAGCCGGGCCTTAGCGTGCCCACCCCTAAAGCCCTTACATACTACTATATAGATTCCTTTCCCTCCTTAGTTCGAGATATAGTTATTAAAACAGTCGTATTAAATTATATCTGCGTGCTCGGATTATTATATCTCGAACTTACTAACTACACCAACCCTGCACTATGCGAAAGGGCCCGTTAAACTACATCCGGCCACCCGAATAACGCACGCGCATACTACAACCCAAAACCAAACACATTAGCACTGTAAGAAGGCTATAGAAGGCTTCTCGACGGTAGAGGGCAGCGTTACAGGCTGCAGCAGAAAGAGAAAGACTAACAGAGCGAGAGATAGGTACGCCAGCATCCTTAATAATATAACAGTTACTAAAGGTCTTATATAATACGGATGTGGATGTGGACAGCTGGCAGCTAGGCTTGACAGGGCCAGGCTTGGCGCACACTCAAATACCTCCACCTCCGCTTGTACGTAGATTCTTCCCTCTCCAGCCTTGGATATAGTTATTAAAGACGGGTATTGACCTAGAGTCTACTGCAGTCAGATCATTATATCCAAGGCTCACTTTAACAACACCCGCACTACGCGAAAGAGCCCGTTGAATTACATCCGGGTACTCGATTAACGTACGTGCAAACAACCTAGAGTGTGTACTGCAGATATACGAAGGAGGCCGTTGAATTACATCCGGTTACTTAATCGTATATATGCATGCTACTCTACCCCCCCTGCCCTAATCGAGAAGAAGAGAGAGTTTTAGGGAAGAGAAGTGCCCCTATCGAGAAGAAGAAGAAGAAGAGTTTTAGGGAAGAGAAGTGCCCCTATCGAGAAGAAGAGAAAGTTTTAGGGAAGAGAAGTGCCCCTATCGAGAAGAAGAGAAAGTTTTAGGGAAGAGAGTGCCCCTACGAGCAGATCGTACGAGTTTTGAAGTTTTGAGATAGGACGAGAGAGCGACGAGAGAGTGACAAGAGCGACGAGAGCGAGAGAGCGACGACGACGAGAGCGCACCTAGCGGGACCTAGGGCGACGACATTCGTTTTTTGGGTCTTTAACAGACCATTCTATTCGGACAAGGCCTATCGAGACAGTTCAGCAATCGGCAACACAAGCACCAGCGAGCCCCAAGCACTAGCGAGCCCCAAGCACCAGCGAGCCCTAAGCTTAGGACCCGGCTCAGTACCTAGCTCGCAGCTGCGGACAACACAAGAGCACAAGGCACGAGCACCTAGCACGAGCAGCAGTTCAGTACAAGGCACAGCTGTTGCAGACATTACAGAGACAACACAGGTATAGCAGCTACAGGCAGGCAAGGCAGCTGTAGACAACACACATTGTTCAGGTTCAGAAGAGCACCTAGGCCGAGCAAGAGCACTGAGCAAGAGCACCAAGCAGGCAGAGCACAAGGCACGAGCACCAAGGCACGAGCTCCAGGCAGAGCACCAGGCAGAGCACTAGGCAAAGCACAGGCAAAGCGACCGTCTGAGAAGCGACCGTCGAAAAGCGACAGCTCGAAAAGCGACGGTTCGAGAAGCGACGGGTCGAGAAGCGACGGTCTGAGAAGCAAGCGACGGCTTAAGAAGCGGGCGACCGTCGAGAAGCGACGGCTTAAGAAGCGACATACGTACGTAGGCTGCGACCTCCGCGGCCTCGACGACCTCCGCGACCTCCGCGGCCCCAACAACCTCAGCGACTGTCGAGAAGCGACATATCGACCCCGACAATCTCTGCGACCGTTTGAAAAGCGACGGCTCGAGAAGCGACCGTCGAGAAGCGAGCGACCGTCGAGAAGCGAAGAGACGGCTCGAAAAGCGACGGCTCGAGAAGCGACGGCTCGAGAAGCGAGCGACCGTCGAGAAGCGACCGTCTAAGAAGCGAGCGACCGTCGAGAAGCGAGCGACCGTCGAGAAGCGAGCGACCGTCTAAGAAGCGAGCGACCGTTGAGAAGTGACCGTCTGAGAAGCGAGCGTCTAAGAAGCGAGCGACGGCTCGAGAAGCGACCGTCGACAAGCGAGCGACGGCTTAAGAAGCGAGCGACCGTCTAAGAAGCGACAGTTCAGAAGCAGCACGTGTTTGCAAAGCGACCTCTACAAGCCTCTACGACCTTTCGCGACCGCTGCGACCTCCGAGACCTCTGCGAGCTCTATAACCTCCGCGACCTCCGAGACCTCTGCGACCGTCGAGAAGCGACCGTCGAGAAGTGACATACGTAGGCTGCGGCCTCGACGACCTCCGCGACAATCTGAGAATTTCGCAGCCTTGGCAAGGCACCAATTAAGGCCGAAAGCGACGGCAAAAAGGCACGAGATTGAGGCTCAAAACGCACAGAAATTGAAGCTCAAAAGCGACCTCAAAAGCGACCTGTTTTGGAGCGACCTGATTGGCCGATAGCGAAGCTGAATTTGCGACCCCTGCGACCTGGTTTGGCTGATTGCGATTGATAGGTTGATTGCGATTGAGGGCAATCGCTGGTTGGGGAGGGCGGTAGTGATACGGATGTAGATGTAGACAGCTGGCAGCTAGGCTTGGCAGGGCCAGGCTTGGCGCACACTTAAATACCTCTACCTCCGCTTGTACGTAGATTCTTCCCTCTCCAGCCTTGGATATAGTTATTAAAGACGGGTATTGACCTAGAGTCTACTGCAGTCAGATCATTATAGAAGAAGAGACAGACGAAGCAAAGGAGGGCATAGCGGGCTATAAGGAGCTGTACGTATACACACTAGATAAACTCGAGAAGCACCTAACAGAACATAGTACTAGGAAGGTATACGACACTATTACCTTTATCGAAAAGACGTTCTACAAGAAGATAGAAGAGAACAAACAGCTATGAGAAGAGATAGAGGTAGTAAAAGCCGAGAAGGAATTAGCTAAGACTATTATCGAGGTGTTAGAAAACTAAGCAGCGATACGAATAGCGTAACTAAAAGCGCTAAGGGCTCAGTTAGCTAATATAGAGGCAGCGACGTTGTCAGCGCCGCCGCTACTACAAGAAGGCCAAACAGAAACCGCCTTACCGGCTGCCTACAGTTAAGGTATCACTTCGATAACGTTACTACCTAACCTACCTGCCTTTAGAGGCAGAGACCCTAAGGCCTAGAAAGCTTTTAAGAAGAAGATAAGAAATAAGATAAGTCGCAATTATGCAGCCAGCAGCGAAGAAGACAGACTGGCCTATTTAGAGGCGCGACTAGAAGGTAACGCGTTCTCGCTAGTAGCAGACCTAGAAGATGTAAACGCTAACGAAGCTATTAAAGCCCTGGATTAACGCTTTAGAGACCCTTTCCGAAAGAAGACGGCACGCGAACAACTAGACAAGATAAGCCAAAACCGGCTAATATTTAAGGAAATTTACGGACTGTTTAGGAAATATGCTATTAGAGCGAAAGTGTTAGAGGATAAACAGTTACACTTACTAAGGCAGAAGTTGAACCCCGAACTAGCCGGAGCTATAGCTTTAGTAGAAGACGAAGACCTCGAAAGCTTCGTACACTAGGCGAGAGTTACCGCTAGAAACTTAAACGCGTACAGAAGATCGGCGGCGCGCGAACCGCATCTGAGATCGTCGCTAACGAAGACGACTCGACTTTCTGCTCCTTTCCGACGAGGCCTGCCGCAGCTATTCTATTCACTGCGCTCGCCGTTCGTCCCTACCTGCTACGCGTACGGAAAGCCTAGCTATATTGCTACTAGATGCCAAGCGATAGCTTAGCAGAAGCAGGAATACTGTGCTACAAAGCCGCCGCCGCTGCCGAGGAAGACTATCTAAGCTATAGAGACGGCGCCGAACGATACAGACAGTATAGACGGCGGGGTGCTATTAAGGATCTTGGGAAAAGATTAGCTAGACGGATAGGCCCCCTACCTAGCGCGAACAATAGGGCACCGCTACGAACTACATCGCTAGAAGAAGGAGAGAGTGTTAACAGCTGTAACGATCCGCTCTTAGAGGCGGTAGAAGTGAATGCAGAGACCGCTATTATTCTTCTAATTACTGTCTACCCCCTTAAGGGCTTACACTGCCTCCTTTAATTAAAAGCCTTTATCGACATAGGAGCACTTATCGGCGCAGCGATTCACTATCGACTAGTCCAGAAACTAACGGAGGGATATAGCTATCTAGTTAAGCTAGCGTCGCCGATACGAATCTCGGCATACAACGGACAAGACACGGAGAGCGTTACGCATTACATGCCGCTAAAGACTACCCTGGCCGGCAGAACGACCGAAGCAACGTTCCGAATTATAGACACTGGACGGTTTAACATTATTGTAGGGCAGAAATAGATGAAGAACTAGAAAGCTGTTATTAACGTAGGTAAAGGTACACTTAGGTTCAAAACCTAGCAGAGTAGCACCGCCGCTATCGAATCGGTCACTGTCGTCGCCGCCAAACCAAACGTTACGACTGCTAACGCGGTTCTGTCCGACCGTTCCGACCCCCTAGATACTGTTAGAATAATAAGCTCGGAAGCCCTAACGACTCTCGCGAAGTCGCTAGAGAATAAGATCTACGCTATCTCGATAAAATACATAGAAGATTACTAAAAGATAATAGCAGAAGAAGAAGTAGACCCGTTAGAGGTGCTACTAAAAGAACTCTATAGCTACGCTAGCGTGTTCTTAAAAGCCAACTCTAACCTCCTGCTGCTCTATCGACTAGAATACGATAACAAGATCCGACTAAAAGAATGAGCTGTACTGCCGAGAACCGAACCCCTAAGACGCCTATCGCTGGCCGAGCTGGACTAAGTAGAAGTGTTTGTCTAAGAAAACCTAGCGAAGAAGTTTATTATGCTAAGCTCTACTGAGTATGTGTCGCCGATCCTTTTTGTGCGAAAACCCGGAGGTAGTCTCTAACTATACGTAGACTACAGAGGCCTTAATAAGGTTACTAAGAGAGATATATACCCGCGGCTGCTAATTAATAAGACTATACAACAAGTGGCGAAAGCTAAGTAGTTTAGCAAGCTAGACATTCTCTAAGCGTTCTACCGATTAAGGAATAAGGAAGGGCAGACAGAGGACCTTACGACGTTCGCTACGCGTATAGGCAATTTAAAGTAGCTAGTTATGCCTTTCGGCCTTACTAACGCGCCGGCTGTATAGTAACGCTTTATAAACTATATCTTTATAGACATACTAGAATAGTTTGTGTCTATTTACTTAGACAACATCCTTCTCTATACTAATAGAACAAGAGAGCAACATACAGACTACATCGAGAGAGTGTTAACTAGGCTCTACAAGGTCGGGCTAAACGCAGACACGAAGAAGAGCGAGTTCTATTAGACCGAAGTCAAATATCTCGGTCTTATTGTCGGAAGAGAAGGAATTCGTATAGACCCCTTAAAGGTCGCTGCTGTAGCGGAATAGAAGCAGCCGAAGTCTGGAAGCACTACCTAAATCAGAGCCTTTCTCAGGTTCTGCAGCTACTATTGTCGATTTATTAAGGACTTTAGCAAGATAGCAAGACCCTTAAACGAGGCATTAAAGAAGGAGGCCGCTAGCCTATAGAATAAGAAGTGCACGGAGGCGTTTAACCGACTGAAAGAAGCAGTGGCCTTAGCGCTAGTGCTAGCGCACTTCCGACCAGAAAAGACGATCTACCTAGAAACGGACGCTTCCGACATAGTAACAGCAGGGGTCCTTTCTTAATATAGCGATAACGAGACCCTCTACCTAGTAGCTTTCTTTAGTAAGTCTATAAATAAGGCTAAACGGAACTACGCTATCTACGACAAGGAGTTGTTAGCTATTATCTGTTGCGGCGGTGGAAAGGGGTGGGACTGGATAATGGGGCGGACCCTGGAATTTCGGCTCGGCCCTTCCGGACCGAGCCGGGTTTTGGCACGAGCGCCGCCCCCCTTGAAGCGCGCACCCACCACCACATAGATTCCTTTCCCTCCTCAGTTCGAGATATAGTTATCAAAACAGCCGTATTGAACCTTATCTGCGCGCTCGGATTATTATATCTCGAACTCACTCATTACACCACCACCCGCGCTGCGCGAAAGGGCCCGTTGAATCATCCGGCCACCTGAATAACGCACGCGCACCCAACAACACCAAATCAAACCACATCAGCACCGTAAGAAAGCAATAGAGGGCTTCTCAACGATAGAAAGCGGCGTCACAGGCCGCAGCGGTAAGAGAAAAACTGACAGACCGAGAGATAGGCGTATAAGCATTCTCGTCGACGAGACGATCCATAAAGGCCTTACGGAAGAAGAGGCAGATAAAGCGAGAAAGGGCATAAAGGACTATGCCGAACTATATGCATACACGCCGGACGAGATAGGGAAATATCTTACAGAACACGGAGCCGGGAAGGTGTTTAACACCATTACCTTCATCGAAAAGAAATTCTACAGGACTATAGAAGAGAACAGACAACTGAAGGAAGAAATCGAGGTGTTGGCCGCAGAGAGGGCAGTTTCTGAAACCACCATCGAAGTAATGGAAAACGCTGCGGCGAAGCGACTGGCTTAACTGAACGAAATAAGAACTCAACTGCAGGAAGCGCAGGCGGCAGAACCAGCGGCGCCGTCGCCCTATACGCGCCACTAGGCACCGTCGACGCAGCAGCAGCGCCAGCGAGAAGACCAGACTGACCACGGGTCACCGGCCGCGTTCAGTTAAGGTGGCACGTCAATGACGCTATTACCCGACCCACCGGCATTCCGCGGCAGCGACCCCGAAGATTGGGAAGAATTTAAGAAGAAAATAAAGAATAAGATTGACCGCGACCTCGCCACTAGCAGCGAGGCAGACCGATTAGCCTACCTGGAGGCTCGACTAGGAGGCGAAGCCTTCTCTTTAGTAGGTGACCTAGAAGATGTAACTGCTAACGAAGCGATCAAGGCACTAGATCAGCGTTTTGGCGACCCGTTCCGAAAGAAGACGGCTCGCAGCAAGATAGACGAAATTATACAGAACAAGCTGCCGTTCGAGGAATTTTACGGAATATTCAGAAAATATGCTATTAGAGCCAAAATTTCCGAAGACGAGCAGATACACCTGCTAAGGAAGAAGATGAACCCTCGGCTCGCCGCGGGTTTGGATTCGGTGGAAGACGAAGATCTACAGAGCTTCGTGCATAGAGCGAGAGTTACCGCTAGGAACCAGAAGCTGTATGGAAAACCAACGTCCGACGACCGAGAAAAGGCGTCGTCGTCGTCGGCGGCGGCGCGAACCCCTGCGTCCTTCCGACGAACCCCGCAACAATCGTCGTCTTCGCTACGGTCGGCGTTCGTCCCTACGTGTTACGCATATGGAAAGCCTGGTTACATCGCAACTAGGTGTCAGGCGACGACGCAGCAGAAGCAAGAATATAGGGCAACGAAGCCGCCGAGGAAGACCATTCAAGCTATCGAAGTGGCACCGAACGATACTAACAGTGTGGACGGGGGGGTCCAATTAAGAATTATGGGAAAAGACCAGCTAGACGGATAGACCCCCCACCCAGCGTAAACGATAGGGCACCCCTGCACACGTCGCCGCCGAACGAAGAGAGCATCAACAGCTGCAACGATCCGCTGTCAGCAACAGTAGAAACGAACACAGAAACGGCCATTATCCTACCGATCACCGTCTACCTACGTAACGGCTCGAGCCGACCCCTTAAACTGAAAGCCTTTATCGATACAGGGGCGTTAATCGGCGCGGCAATCCATCATCGGTTAGTTCGAAAACTGATAAAGGGATATAGTTATCCGGTGGAATTGGCGTCGCCGACGCGGATTTCGGCTTATAACGGACAAGACACGGAAAGCGTTACGCACTACGTGCCGCTGAAGACTACGTTGGCTGGTCGCACGACGGAAGCGACGTTCCGAATCATAGATATCGGAAGGTTTGACATCGTTATAGGGCAAAAGTAGATAAAGAACCAGAAAGCCATTATTAACGTAGGTAAAGGAACGATCGGATTCAAAGCCAGCGAACCGGTCACTGTCGTCGTCGCCGGACCCGAAGCGACGAACGACGAAACGGCTCCGCCACCCTCTGCTAAGCCTGCGCCAACGATCGGAATAATGAGCTCAGAAGCGTTGACGACCCTTGCGAAGTCGCCGGACAGTGAGATTTACGCTATCTCAATAAAGGATATTGAAGACTACAGAAGGCTGATAGCGGAAGAAGAAGTGGACCTACTGGAGGTGTTGCCAAAAGAGCTCTATAGTTACGCTGACGTGTTTTCGAAAGCGGACTCCAACCTATTGCCGCTCTATCGACCGGAATACGACAACAAGATCCGACTGAAAGAAGGGGCCACGCTGCCACGAACCGAGCCCCTAAGACGACTGTCGCCAGCGGAGCTGGACCAGGTAGAAGTGTTTGTTCGAGAAAACCTCGCGAAGAAGTTCATTACGTCGAGCTTAGCTGAATACGCGTCGCCGATTCTGTTCGTAAGAAAGCCAGGGGGCGGACTGCGACTCTGCGTAGACTACCGAGGCCTCAACGAGGTCACCAAAAGAGACGTGTATCCGCTGCCGCTGATCGACGAGACTATACAACGGGTAGCTAAAGCTAAATAGTTCAGCAAACTGGACATTCGGCAGGCGTTCTACCGGCTAAGGAACGAAGAGGGGCAAACAGAAGACCTTACGACGTTCGCAACACGTATAGGCAATTTCAAGTGGCTGGTGATGCCCTTCGGCCTTACCAACGCGCCGGCAGTGTAGCAACGCTTCATAAACCACACCTTTATGGATATGCTAGAGCGGTTCGTGTCTATCTATTTGGACGACATTCTTATCTATACGGATGGAACGAAAGATCAACACACGGACTACATTAAGAAAGTGCTAAAGAGACTCCGCGAGGTCGGATTGAACGCGGACACGAAAAAGAGCGAGTTTTATCAGATTAAGGTCAGATACCTCGGTCTTATCGTAGGACGAGAAGGAATCCGGATGGACCCCTTAAAGGTCACTGCCGTAGCGGAATGGAGGCAGCCGAAATCCGGAAACACTACGCAGATCAGGGCGTTTCTCGGATTCTGCAGCTATTACCGACGGTTTATTAAGGACTTCAGTAAGATAGCGAGACCACTGAACGAGGCATTGAAGAAGGAGAACGCCGGCCTGTAGAATAAGAGGTGCACGGAAGCCTTTAACCGGCTGAAAGAAGCAGTGACCTCGGCGCCGGTTCTGGCGCACTTCTGACCAGAAAAGACGATCTACGTAGAAACAGACGCTTCAGACACTGTGACCGCCGGGGTCCTTTCTCAATACAGTAACGACGAAACCCTCCATCTAGTGGCTTTCTTCAGCAAATCCATAAACGAAGCTGAGCGGAACTACGCTATCTATAACAAGGAACTGCTAGCGATTATTCAGGCTTTCGAGGAATGGAAGCCGGAGCTTATAGCTGGAAAGAGCACGGTTCAGGTCCTTATGGACCATCAGTCGCTGACCTACTTTATGAAGACGCAGAAGCTCTTACGCCGCCAAGCTCGGTGGGCCGCCTACCTGTTAGGATTCGATTTCAAGATCAACTATCGACCAGGGGCTCAAAATGGAAAGGCTGACGCGCTGACGAGACGCGAAGGAAAGACCAGCCGCGCGAAGGAAGATCCAAACATGTTTCAGAAGGTATTAACTAAACGGATAGTAGACGCCGAAATATTGAAGGAAGCAGGGATTGGCGCAGTAGAATCGTCGACTAAAGAAGAAGAGACACTCTACGAGAAGGTGGAGCAGCTCAACCAACGGCAGAAGCTCGGCAAAACGGGCTCAGGGAAGCTGATAGTTCTGGAAGAACTGATTACTAAAGTCATCCAACAGGTGCATAGATCGAAAGACGTTGGCCATGCCGGCTCGAAGAAGACGATGGAAGCAATAAGGACGATCTACTGGTTTCCGCGAATCTATAAGCGGATCCACCGATTTATCGGCAATTGCCACGTGTGTCGAGCCGCGAAGCTACGTTACGGTCTTCCAGCCGGTCTGCTGAAGCCGCTTCCAATCCCCGAGAAGCCGTAGCAGCACATTACGATAGATTTCGTAACTGGACTGCCGGATTCGGACGGTTACGACGCTACGCTCAACGTAGTAGACAGGCTAAGCAAGGAACGCCATTTCATCCCCTGCCGAGCAAGAGACGAAGAAACCACTGCAGAAGAAACAGCTAAAATGCTAATCAAGCACGTGTAGAAGCACCACGGTCTGCCGGACACTATTACCACAGATAGGGGTCCTCAGTTCACTGCCGACGTTTGGAAAGCGATCAATTAAGCCCTCGGAATCTATAGAAAGCTCAGCACGGCAGCTTACCCTCAGACCGACAGTCAGTCGGAAGTAGCCAACCGTAAGATAGAGAAATATCTACGAATCTTCTGTGGCCACCATCAAAATAAGTGGGTTAAGATGCTGCCGATAGCGGAATTCAGCGCCAATTCAGCACAGTCAGAAGCGACGTCGCTGGCGCCGTTCGAGATAACCCACGGTTATCTTCCGAGAATAAGCTTCTATCTACCGAGCGACGTCGGATCGCCGGAGTCTTCCACCGCCACGTCGTCGAAGAGAATGGCCGCCGCGGCGGCGGAAGCGCTCCGATCTCAGATGGAAGAAGCGATCAAAGTGGCGAAAGAAGCGATGGAATCGGCTTAGAAGAAGATAGTAACTCGAACTAATAGAAAGCGATCGCCAATAGAGTTTGAGGAAGGTCAAAAGGTATAGCTCAACACGCGAAACCTGAGGCTAAAAGGGAACGCCAAGCTCAATCTACGCTACGTAGGTCCGTTCAAGATAGTGGAAAAGAGGTCGCCGGTGACCTATCGACTGGAGCTGCCGAAGGCGTTCCGGATCCACGACGTTTTCCATTCAGATCTGCTAAGCTTGGACCCTAAGGACGGTCTGCTAAGGCAGGGGTTCGCCGAACCCCTGCCGGTTGAGATAGAAGATAGTGAAGAAGAGTAGGAGGTAGAAGACGTAATAGACGTAAAGAAGATAAGGGGGTCCCTTAAAGCAAGAATCTCGTAGAAGGGGTAGCCAGAAGACTATAAATGGTATCCGATCGAGAACCTCCGGAATTCGGCGGAGCTGCTAAGAGACTTTTACGCGCGGAATCCGACGAAGCCGAAGCCGGAATAGCTCTGATGCCGATCCTTACGGAAGAAGAAGAAAGCAGCGTCCGCTCCACCGGCGCAGAAGCCGATGAAGACGATCGTCGCTTTCGGGGAGGTCTTCGAGGACGCCGCCGCCGCACGTGCAGTGGGAGGCATCTCGCCGACCCCGTAGCGCGCCAGCGCCGCCGACCGCGTCGGCGGCGATGACTTTGTAGGATAAGGAAGAAGAAGAAGAAAAAGAAACGGCGCCGCGGACGGATCTATATGGACCTCCGAAGCAGCGCACAGACCGCCCAGACCGCAGCTCAGATGACCGAACGGTTCAGTTCAGATAGCGCCGATCACATGAACGCCAAGTGAAGGACTTCAGACGCCGAAGATATAAGAAATGGAAGAAGCGACGAGAAGAACGTTGTTTTCGACGGAAGAAAGACGAGGTAACGTCAACTTCGAGGGGGATTTCAACTGACTAAGCGGTCGAGGGCGACCGCTAGTGAGGGAGGGGGGTAGTGTTGCGGCGGTAGAAAGGGGTGGGACTGGATAATGGGGTGGACCCTGGAATTTCGGCTCGGCCCTTCCGGACCGAGCCGGGTCTTGGCACGAGCGCCGCCCCCCTTGAAGCGCGCACCCACCACTACATAGATTCCTTTCCCTCCTCAGTTTGAGATATAGTTATCAAAACAGCCGTATTGAACCTTATCTGCGCGCTCGGATCATTATCCAAGCTTTCGAGGAGTGGAAGCTAGAGCTTATAGCTAGAAAAAGCACACTCTAGGTCCTTACAGACTATTAGTCGTTGACCTATTTTTAAAAGACGCAAAGGCTCTCGCGCTGCTGGGCTCGGTAGGCCGCCTATTTATCCAGATTCGACTTTAAGATTACTTATCGACTAGGAGCTCAAAATGGAAAGGCTAACGCGCTAACGAGAAGAGAAGGGAAGACCAGCTGCGCGAAAGAAGATCCGAACATGTTCCAGAAGGTGTTAACCGAGCGGATAGTAGACGCCAGGGTATTAAAAGAAGTAGGGATCTGCGCAGTAGAGTCGGCGACCGAAGAAGAGACGCTTTACGAAAAATTAGAGCAGCTTAACCAACAACAGAAGTTTAGCAAAACTGGTTTAGGAATGCTAATAGTTCTAGAAGAACTAATTACAGAGGTTATCTAGCTGGTCTATAGTTCTAAGGATGTTAGACACGCTAGAACAAAGAAGACGATAGAGGCCGTAAGAACAGTCTACTAGTTTCTGCAGATCTTTGAGCTGATTTATTAGTTTATCGCTAATTGTTACGTATACCGAGCTGCGAAGCTGCGCTACGGCCTTCCGGCCGGTCTACTAAAGCTACTGCCGATTCCTAAGAAACTGTAGCAGCATATTACGATAGATTTCGTAACCAGTCTACCGGATTCCGATAGATACAATGCTACCCTTAACGTAGTAGATTTGTTAAGCAAGGAACGCTACTGTATCCCCTGTTAAGCAAAGGATAAAGGCACGACTGCAGAAGAGACAGCGAGGATGCTAATTCAGTATATATAGAAGCACTATAGCCTGCCGGACACTATTACTACGGATAGGGGTCCTTAATTTACTGCTAACGTATAGAAGGCTATTAACTAAGTTCTCGGAATTCGCAGAAAGCTTAGCACAGCCGCTTACCCTTAGACCGACAGCCAGTCTAAAGTAGCTAACTGTAAGATAGAGAAATATTTGCGAATCTTCTGCAGCTATTATTAAGGAGAGTAGGTTAAGGTGTTGCTGATAGCCGAATTCTGCGCCAACTCGGCACAGTCCGAGGCCACCTTACTAGCGCCTTCTAAGATAACCTATAGCTATCTTCCGAGAATAAGCTTTTAACCGCTAAGCGAACCTAGCTCTTTAGAACCTTCTACCGCCACTTCGTCGAAGAGAGTCGCCGCTGCTGCAGCAGAAGCGCTTAAATCTCAGATAGAAGAAGCGATCCGGGTAGCGAAAGAGGCGATAAAATCGGCTTAGAAGAAGATAGTAACTCGAGCTAATAGAAAGCGGTTACTAATAGAATTCAAAGAAGGCCAAAAGGTATAGCTAAATACGCAGAACCTAAGGCTAAAAGGAAACGCTAAGCTTAACCTCTGCTACGTAGGTCCGTTCGCAATAGTAGAAAAGAGGTCGCCAGTAACCTATCGGCTCTAGCTACTGAAGTCGTTCCGAATCTACGATGTCTTCTTTTTGGACCTGTTAAGCCTGGACCCTAAAGACAGTCTTCTAGAACAGGGATTCGCTAAACCCCTACTAATCGAGATAGATAGTAAAGAAGAAGAGTAGGAGGTAGAAGATATAATAGATATAAAGAAGATAAGGGGGTCTATCGAAGCAAGAATCCTATAGAAGGGGTAGCCGGAAGACTATGAATAGTATCCGGTTAAGAATCTCCAAGATTCGGCAGAGCTGTTAAGGGAGTTTTATACCCGGAACCCGAAGAAGCCGAGACCTAAGTGGCTCTAAAGTTAATAACTCTAGAAGAGGTAGAAGAAGAAGAGGGGCCGCGTCCGCTCTATTAGTGCGAAAACCGATGGAAACGATTATAGCAGTGCGCTTAGCTAGAGTCCTCGATTACACTATTACCGTCTACCGGCTTCGCTAGTCGGATAATAACGGTAAGGTCGAGGACGGCGCCACCGCTTCGGCGCGCTTTGTAACGGTCTTCGTTCTTCGCTAACACTAACTGCCGGCCCTACCGGACGGATAATAACAGCGAAGAACGAAGCCAACGCTATTAAAGCGGCTTTGCAATAGCACTTAAGGCCTTAGTAAAGAAGAAAGAGAAGAAGAGATAGCGCACTACGGATAGATCTATATAGACCCTCTGCAGCAGCATACAGGCCAGCTACGCCGCAGCTTAGATAGCTGTTGGCACAGATCAGATAGCTCTAATTAGATAGATGCCAAGTAAGCGACTTTAGATAGCGATAATGTAAGAAGGAAGAAGATAACAAAAGAACAATGTTTTTGAGATAGAAGAAACAAAGAGGTAACGTCGATTTTGGAAGGATTTTTCGTAGAAGAAGCTGCGAATCGGATAGAAGAAGAAGACGAAGAAGCAGAAGAAAAAGAAGAAAAGAAAGATAAATTACAAAAAAAAAAGAAGAAGAAGAGGCAGAAGGGATAAGTAAGCAGTCGAGGGCGACCGCTAATAAGGGAGGGGGGTAGTGTTACAGCGGCAGAAAGGAGTAGGACTAAGTAATAGGGTAGACCCTTAGAATTTCGGCTCGGCCCTTTCGGACTGAGCCGGGCCTTAGCGTATCCACCCCTAAAGCCCTTACACACTACTATATAGATTCCTTTCTCTTCTTAGTTAAAGATAGAGTTATTAAAACAGCCGTATTGAATTATATCTGCGTGCTCGGATTACTAGCGACCCTATAGGCCTACCCTAGACAGTATAGGGAACAGTAAAGCGAACCTTCCTTCTACTTACAGGATGCATATACGCTAGCCTACTACCTAAGAAGACAGTACAGAGTAAACGAGCCCTAGGGAGAATTAGTGTAGCTACAGCAGAGCTAGCTACGACTAGCAATTAGGACTGCATTAACATACAATAGACAGGCAGTATAGAGTCGTTAGGGCGTAACCCGGGCCGGATTATACTAAAAGGAATAGTATAGGAGCCGGGCAGCGGCCTGCTGCTCCTAAGTAAAGCACCTATAGCATGTAAGTTAGATAACAGCGCAGCGGACAGGGCTGTACAAACCAATAACGGAGGTGCCGGTCGAGTTCAGCATCCTACTCTAGCAGCTAATAGCGCGCCGAAATACCGGCCGGACGGGCGATGCCGGACCGGACGAGCGGGTTGTTAGGTATAATAGGTAGATAGCTAGGTAGATAGCTAGGTAATAGATAGATAACGATAGATAGATAGGTAGTAATAGATAGATAAATAGATAGAGAAACAGTTGTAAATACCGGACGAGCGACAAACACACATACTGTATAGCTGTAGATGCCGGACAAGCGACAAACTTACATAGCGCGTAGCTTACCGTCCTGTAAGCAATAGCTAGTAAGGCTACTGTTACCGGACAGCTCAATTGCATGCAAGGTGTTACAGTAGCAGAAAGGGGTGGGACTAAGTAAGGGGATGTAGACCCTTGGAATTTGGGCTCGGCCCTTTCGGACCGAGCCGCGCCTTGGCACACTACCCCTAAAGCCCTTACCTATTACCACATAGATTCCTTTCCCTCCTTAGTTCGAGATATAGTTATTAAAAAGGCCGTATTGAATTGTATCTGCGTGCCCGGATTATTATATCTCGAACTCACTTACTATACCAACTCTGCGCTGTGCGAAAGGGACTGTTAAACTATCCGGACACCCGAATAACGCACGCGCACTGTATACACCAAACCAAACACTAGCACTGTAAGATAGCTATAGAGAGCTTCTTAACAGTAGAGAGCGGCGTTACAGGCTGAAGCAGAAGCAGAAGAGAAAAGACTGACAGAGCGAGTAGGCGCTCCAGCGTTATTAATAATAAGTTTATTATAAGAGGTTTTACAGCAGAAGAAACCGTAGAGATAAAGGAACGAATAACCTAATATAAGAAGATCTACAACTGTACGCTTAAGGAACTTAAAGACTACGTAAACGAGAACGGAATAGGGAAGGTCTACGACGGTATAGACCTTATTAAGACGCTGTTTTACAGAACCCTAGAAGAGAAGAGGCAGTTAAGAGAGGAAAACGAAGCAGTAAGGGCCGAGAAGGAATCGGCAGAGACTATTATCAATGTGCTAGAAAACTAAGCAGCGAATCGACTAGCACAACTAAAGGCGATAAAGACTCAGTTAGCTGAGATAGAGGCAGCGATGTCGTTAGCGCCGCTACTACATCGAGAAGAACAAGCGGAGACTGCCTTACTAGCGGCCTACAGTTAAGGCGGCACCTCGATAACGTTACTACCTAACCTACCGGCGTTTAGAGGCAGAGACCCTAAGGACTAGAAGGCATTTAAGTAGAAGATAAAGAATAAGATAGACCGCGATTATGCCGGAAACAGTAAAGAAGACAGGCTGGCCTACCTGGAATCGCGATTGGAAGGTAAAGCTTTTTTGCTAGTAGCAGACCTAGAAGAGGTAACTGCCGAAGAAGCGATTAAAGCGCTGAATTAACGCTTCGGAAACCCCTTCCGAAAGAAGACAGTACGTAAACAGCTGGACAAGATCAATCAGAACTGGCTAACGTTTAAGGAGTTCTATGGACTGTTCCAAAAATATGCTATTAGAGCCAGAGTGTTAGAAGATAAGCAGCTCTACCTACTAAGGCAGAAGCTGAAGCCTGAACTGGCTGCAGCTATAGCGTTAGTAGAAGACGAAGACCTTGAAAGCTTCGTGCACCAAGCGAGAGTTACTGCTAGAAACCTAAGCGCTTACGCGAAATCGCGCAAACCGAACTAGAAGCTGTCGACGACGTTAACAACACTAATACCGATGTAGAGGGCTGGAAGGTGCTGGAAGCTAGGCTTGGCAGGGCTAGGCTTGGCGCACACTCAAATACCTCTACCCCCGCTTGTACGTAGATTCTTCCCTCTCCAGCCTTGGATATAGTTATCAAAGACGGGTATTGACCTTGCATCTACTGCAGTCAGATCATTATATCCAAGGCTTACTTTAACAACACCTGCACTACGCGAAAGAGCCCGTTGAATTACATCTAGGTACTCGAATAACGTACGTGCAACCGACAACCCAGAGTGTGTATTGTATACGTACAAAGGAGGCCGTCGAATTACATCCGGTTACTTAATTGTGCATGTGCATACTACTCTACCCCCCCCCCCCTCCCCCGATCGAGAAGAAGAAGAAGAGAGAGTTTTAGGGAAGAGAAGTGCCCCTATCGAGAAGAGAGAGAGTTTTAGGGAAGAGAAGTGCCCCTATCGAGAAGAAGAGAGAGTTTTAAGGAGAAGTGCCCCTACGAGCAGATCGTACGAGTTTTGAAGTTCTAAGATAGGACGAGAAGGACGAGAGCGAGAAGGACGAGAGCGAGAAGGACGAGAGCGAGAAGGACGAGAGCGAGAACGACGATGTAGGAGCGACGAGGACGAGGAGCGAGAGCGACGAGCGAGAGCGACGACGACGAGAGCGCACCTAGCAGGACCTAGGGCGACGACATTCGTTTTTTTTCGGGTCTTTAACAGACCAATTTAGGTCTTTAACAGACCATTCTATTCGGACAAGGCCAATCAGGATATTTAGCAATCGAGACGTACAGCAATTGGTACAGCGACAAGACAAGAGCAGTACGAGCACCCAGGCACGAGCACCCAGCACGAGCAGTGCACCAGCGAGCCCAAGCACCAGCGAGCCCAAGCACCAGCGAGCCTAAGCACTAACGAGCCCAAGCACCCAGCTACAACGAGCACCTAGGCACAGCTGCTGCAGACAACCTAGGCACGAGCACCTAGGCACGAGCACCTAGGCCGAGCACCAGGCAGAGCACTAGAGCACCTAGGCAGGCATATGTTCAGAAGCACTGTTTAGAAGTATGTTCAGAGGCACAGCTGCTGCAGGCAGGTACAGGTACAGACAGTGCTACTGCAGACAGCACAGCTGTAGACAACAGAGGCACATCTACAGACAACAGGCAGCTGCAGACAACACAGGCAAAGCAGAGGCAGCACAGTTTAGAGGCAGAGCACAAGGCAGGCAGCTGCAGACAACAAAGACACCGCATGTTCAGAAAGGCACTGCAAGTTCAGAAGCGACATACGTAGGCTGCGACCTCTGCGACCTCTGGAAGCCTCTGCGCCCCTAACGACCTCTGCGCCCCCAACAACCTCTGCGACCGTCCGAGAAGCGAGCGACCGTCGAGAAGCGAGCGACCGTCGAGAAGCGAGCGACCGTCTAAGAAGCGAGCGACGGTCTAAGAAGCGACCGTCGAGAAGCGACACGTGTTTGCAAGACAACCTCTGCGACCTCAGCGAGCTCCGCAACCTCTGCGACGGCTTAAGAAGCGACAGCTTGAGAAGCGACGGCTCAAAAAGCGACATGTGTTTGCAAGACAACCTCCGCGACCTCCGCGGCCTCAGCGACCTCCGCGGCCTTAACGACCTCCGCGACCTCCGCGGCCCTAACAACCTCTGCAGCCGCGACCTCTGAGAATTCTGCAGCCTTGACAAGGCACCAATTAAGGCACCAAAGCGACGTCAAAAGGCACGAGATTAAGGCTCAAAACGTACGGAAATTGAAGCTCAAAAGCGACCTCAAAAGCGACCTGTTTTGGAGCGACCTGATTGGCCGAAAGCAATGGCAAAAGGCTCAGAAATTGGAGCTTGAAAAGCGACCTCTGCGACTGAATTTGCGACCTAGATTGGTGCGACCTGATTGGCTAATTGCGATTGATTGGCTGATTGCGATTGAGGGCAATCGCTAGTTAGGGAGGGCGGTAGTGATACGGATGTAGAGGGCTGGAAGGTGCTGGAAGCTAGGCTTGGCAGGGCTAAGCTTGGCGCACACTCAAATACCTCCACCCCCGCTTGTACGTAGATTCTTCCCTCTCCAGCCTTGGATATAGTTATCAAAGACGGGTATTGACCTTGCGTCTACTGCAGTCAGATCAAACACGACCCCCTGCACCTTTCCGAAGAGCCCCCCTGCAGCTATCTTATTCGCCGCGTTCGTCGTTCGTCCCCACTTGCTGCGTATACGGAAAGCCTAGCTATATTGCTACTAGATGTCCGGCGACGGCCTAGCAGAAGCAGGAATATCGTGCTACGAAGCCGCAGCTACCAAGAAAGACTGTCCAAGCTATCGAGCCGGCTCCGAACGACACCGACAGTGTAGATAGTAGAGTGCTACTAAGGATCTTGGGAAAAGACTAGCTGGACGGATAGGCCCCCTATCCAGTATAGACAATAGAGCACTAGCGCGATCCGCGCTACTAGAAGAAGGAAGTATTAACAGTTGTAGCGATCTACTCTTAGCGGCAGTAGAAGTGAATACGGAGACCGCTATTATCCTTCCTATTATGATCTACCCTGTTAAGAAGTTACGCCTACCGCTCTAGCTAAAAGCTTTTATCGATACTGGAGCTCTTATCGGAGCAGCGATCCACTATCGGTTGGTTTAGAAACTAATAAAGGGATACAGCTATCCGGTGGAGTTAGCGTCGCCGACGCGAATTTCGGCGTACAACGGACAGGACACGGAAAGTATTACGCACTATGTGCTATTAAGGACCACACTGGCTGGTCGGACTTCGGAAGCTACGTTCCGAATTATAGACATCAGACGGTTCGACATTATTATAGGGCAGAAATAGATAAAGAACTAGAAAGCCGTTATCGACGTAGGTAAAGGCACGCTAGGGTTCAAAAACCAGCAGAGCGGAGTCGCCGCCGAATCGGTTACCGCCGTCGCCGCGAAACCGAATGTCGCGACCGTCGAAGCGGTTCCGATAGATCGGTCCGACCCTCTAGACACGATCGGAATAATAAGCTCGGAAGCTTTAACGACCTTCGCGAGGTCGCTAGACAATAAGATTTACGCTATCTTAATAAAGGATATCGAAGACTACTAGAAGATAATAGCGGAAGAAGAAGTGGATCCGCTAGAGGTGTTACCGAAAGAGCTCTACAGCTACACTAACGTGTTCTTAAAAGCCGACTCCAACCTTCTGCCGCTCTACCGACTGGAATATAACAACAAGATCCGACTAAAAGAGGGAGCTACGCTGCTAAGAACCGAGCCCCTAAGACGATTGTCGCCGGCTAAGCTGGACTAAGTAGAGGTGTTTGTTCGAGAAAACCTAGCGAAGAAGTTTATTACGCCGAGCTCCGCCGAGTATGCATTACCGATCCTTTTCGTACGGAAACCTGGGGGTAGTCTCCGACTGTACGTAGATTACCGTAGCCTTAATAAGGTCACTAAGAGAGACGTGTATCTACTGCCGCTAATCGATAAGACTATACAGCGTATAGCGAAGGCTAAGTAGTTTAGCAAGCTAGATATTCGCTAAGCTTTCTATCGACTAATAAACGAAGAAGGGCGGACAGAAGATCTTACGACGTTCGCTATACGTATAGGCAATTTCAAGTAGTTAGTTATGCCTTTTGCACTAACTAACGCACTAGCAGTGTAGCAGCGTTTTATAAATTACACCTTTATAGACATGCTAGAGCGGTTCGTGTCTATTTACTTAGACGACATCCTTATTTACACCGATAGGACGGGAGAGCAATACACGGACTATATCGAGAAAGTGTTAATTAGGCTCCGCGAGGTTAGCTGAAACGCGGACACGAAGAAAAGTAAGTTCTATTAGACTGAGGTTAAATATCTCGGTCTTATTGTCGGAAGAGAAGGAATTCAGATAGACCCCTTAAAGGTCGCTACCGTTGCGGAATAGAAGCAGCCAAAATCCGGAAACACTACACAAATCAGGGCGTTCCTCAGATTCTGCAGCTACTATAGACAGTTTATTAAGGACTTTAGCAAGATAGCGAGACCCCTAAACGAAGCATTGAAAAAGGAGGCTGCTGGCCTATAGAATAAGAAATGCACGGAAGCTTTTATCTAGCTAAAAGAAGCAGTAGCCTTAGCGCCGGTTCTGGCACACTTCCGACCGGAAAAGATAATCTATCTAGAGACGGACGCTTCCGATACAGTGACAGCAGGGGTCCTTTCTCAGTATAATAACGCCGACGAGACCCTCTATCTAGTAGCTTTCTTTAGCAAATCTATAAACGAGGCTAAGCAGAACTACGCTATTTACGATAAAGAGCTGCTAGCTATTATTCAGGCTTTTAAGGAGTGGAAGCCAGAGCTTATAGCTGGAAAAAGCACGGTCTAGGTCCTTACAGACCACCAGTTACTAACCTATTTTATAAAGATGCAGAAGCTATTACACTGCCAAGCTCAGTAGGCCGCCTACTTATCCGGATTCGATTTTAAGATTACCTACTAACCGAGAGCTCGAAATGGAAAGGCTAATACGCTAATAAGAAGAGAAGGAAAGACCAGCCGCGCGAAAGAAGACCCGAACATGTTCCAGAAGGTGTTGACCGAACAGATAGTAGACGCCAAGGTGTTAAAAGAATCAGGGATCTACGCGATAGAACCGCCGACAGAAGAAGAGATGCTCTATAAGAAAGTGGAACGGCTTAATCAGCAGTAGAAGCTCAGCAGAACAGGCTTAGGGAAGCTAATAGTTCTAGAAGAACTAATTACAGAGGTTATCCAGTTGGTTTATAGTTCTAAGAATGTCGGTTACGCAGGCTCGAAGAAGACGATAGAAGCCGTAAGGACGATCTACTAGTTTCCGCGAATCTTCGAGCGGATCTACTAGTTTATCGCTAATTGCTACATCTGCCGATCCGCGAAGCTACGTTACGGCCTTCCGGCCGGTCTGTTAAAGCTACTTCTGATCCCCGAGAAACCGTATCAGCACATTACGATAGATTTCGTAACTGGCCTGCCGGATTCCGGTAGATATAACGCTATGCTTAATGTAGTAGATTGACTAAGCAAAGAACACTACTTTATCCCCTGCTAAGCGAAGGATAAAGGAACTACTGCAGAAGAAACAGCGAGAATGCTGATTTAACATGTATAGAAGCACTACGGTCTGCCAGACACTATAACTACGGATAGGGGCCCCTAATTCACTGCCGACGTATAGAAGACTATTAACCAAGCTCTCAGAATTCGTAGAAAACTCAGCACGGCAGCTTATCCTTAAACCGACGGTTAGTCTAAAGTAGCTAACTGCGAGATGGAAAAATATCTACGAATCTTCTATAGCTACTATTAAGGAGAGTGGATAAAGGTGTTGCTAATAGCCGAATTCTGTACCAATTTAGCACGATTAGAAGCTACCTCGCTAGCGCCGTTCGAGATAACCTATAGCTATCTTCCGAGAATAAGTTTTCAACTGCTAGACGAACCTAGCTCTTCGGAACCTTCTATATCTACCGCTACCTTGTCGAAAAGAGTCGCTGCCGCCGCGGCAGAAGCGCTTAGATCTTAGATAGAAAAAGCAATCCGAGTAGCGAAGGAGGCGATAGAATCGGCTTAGAAGAAGATAGTAACTCGAGCTAATAGGAAGCGGTCGCTAATAGAATTCGAAGAAGGCCAAAAGGTATAGCTTAACACACAGAACCTAAGGCTAAAAGGCAACGCCAAGCTTAACCCCCAGCACGTAGGCCTGTTTAAAATAGTGGAAAAGAGGTCGCCGGTAACTTATCGGCTCTAGCTACCAAAATCGTTCTAGATCTACGACGTCTTTTATTCGGATCTGCTAAGTTTAGACCCTAAAGACGGTCTTCCAGATTAGGGGTTCGCTAAACCCCTACTAGTCAAGATAGACGACGAAGAAGAAGAATAGGAGGTGGAAGATGTAATAGATATAAGAAAGATAAGAGGGTCTATCGAAGCAAGGATCTTATAGAAGGGATAGCCGGAAGACTATAAATAGTATCCAGTCAAGAATCTCCGGAACTCGGTAGAGCTGCTAAAGGAGTTCTATACGCGGAATCCAAAGAGGCCGAAGCCTAAGTAGCTCCAAAGTTAATAGTTCTAGAAAAAGAGGATAAACTGCGTCCGCTCTATTAGTAGAAAAACCGACAGAAACGATCGTAGCGACGCGCTTAGCCAGAGTCCTCGACTTGGCCACTACCCACTACTGCCGGCGTGCTTCGTTAGCGTCCCCGCGCTTCGCCTTTGCGCAGCACTACCCGCCAGCTTGGCCGGACGGATTATAATAGCGAAGAACGAAGCCGACGCTAACGAAGCAGCTTTGCGGTAGCGCTTAAGGCTATAGTAGAGAAGAAAAAGAAGAGAGATAGCGAGCTGCGGACGGTTCTATATAGACCTCTGCAGCGACGCACAGGCCAGCTACGCTGCAGCTCAGATAGCTGCCGTTTAGATTAGATAGCTCCGGTTAGATAGACGCCGAAGTGGAAACGTCAGATAGCGACGATGTAAAAAGAAAGAAGATAAAGAAAGGGGATAATTTTGAAATAGAAGAAAGCGAAGAGGTCAATCAAAAAAAAAAAGAAGAAGAAAGAAAAAGGTAGGGGGGACTGATAACTAAGTAGTCGATGGCAACCGCTGGTGAGGGAGGGGGGTGGTGTTACGGTAGCAGAAAGGGGTGGGACTAAGTAAGGGGGTGTAGACCCTTGGAATTTTGGCTCGGCCCTTTCGGACCAAGCTGCGCCTTGGCACACCACCCCTAAAGCCCTTACCTATCACTACATAGATTCCTTTCCCTCCTCAGTTCAAGATATAGTTATTAAAAAGGCCGTATTAAATTGTATCTGCGTGCCCGGATCACAAGGTAAGAACAAACAATTGCTAACAGGGACAAAGGACTGGACAACAATAGGAAAATGCTTAATACAGTACGACGGAGTGCAGAACTTAAGGGCGACGTCCGACCCTACAGCGTACGGAGGGACCGCTACAAGGGAGGAGGGAGGTATTGTTAGGGGACGCCGTCCTGTTAGGCCCTGAGCCTAAGCTGACTGGCCGTCGTCCTAAAGATTACGACTTAGCAGCGCTAGCATAACTCGGCCTGTTCAAGATACGACCTAGCCTAGCCTGTACAAGATACGACCTATCCTAGCCTAAGACATAACTTAGGCTAGGCCAGGGTAGCACCCCTTTCTCTTTACCCCTGTACTATAGATACTGGCTAGCTTTGTAGATACAAATTGTACAGTAGCGGACAGAGTACGGAACTACTTATTAGTTCCTTCCTATGTATACTTAGCCTTAAGTTTCTAAACTAAGACACTTAAACTCTTAACAGTTATCGTCTCTACGTCTTCTTTTAGCTGTCTATTCTCTTCTAGTTTCTTATAGAACAGCGTCTCGATAAAGGCTATAGCGTCGTAGACCTTCTCAATTCTGTGTTCTGCTATATGTTCTTCTAGTTCGTCGGGCGTATACGTGTACAGTCTCTAAGAGTTAGTTATACGCCCCTTTACCTCCTTTGTCTCTTCTGCTGTAAGACCTTCGATAATAGTCTCCTTATCTATAACGCTGGTACGCCTGTCCTTAGTCCTGTTAGTCTTTCTTCTTCTGCTGCAGCCTGTAACGCCGCTGTCTACCGTCGAGAAGCTCTCTATAGACTTCTCGTAGTGCGTTGGTTGTAGGTGTAGGTGTGGGTACGCGTGCGTTATTCAGGTAACTGGATGTGATTTAACGGGCCTTTTTGCGCAGCGTAGGGATGTAGTAAAAGGTAAGTTTAAGATATAATAATCCAAGCATGTAGATATAATTTGATACGGCTGTTTTGATAACTATATCTCGAACTAAGGAGGGAAAGGAATCTACGTGTACGCAGATGTAAGCCTTTGTAGGAGTGGTGCGCCAAGACCCAGCTCGGTCTAGAAGGGCCGAGCCGAAATTCCAGGGGTCCACCCCATCACTTAATCCTACCACTTTCCGCCACTGCAACACTTCTATTCTAATAATACTTCTTGTCTAATGGTTATACACGTTATACGTTATAGTTAGGGCTCGAAATTGGCCCTAGTAGTAGGCAGATATACAATGAACAATTCTGCTTTTTCAATTATTCTATTAACCACGTGTTATGTCAGTTGATGCGATACTGTATGCTGATTGAAAAATTGGCCGTGCCAAGAAAGTTTGGCCGTATGTTATCGTTACACTGGCGCACGTGCCCAATCCCTTCTGCTCCTTCTGTCAAGAGCCGAAGACGAAGCCAAATTCTTCTCTCGCCATCACACCTCCGCATCACCACTCAACATCGCGACTTTTCCACCGGCGCCACGCGTCAAATCTCTGTCGCGGGCACCTGGCGACCTCTTTTTTATCATTGTCGGACTGGTAAGAGCACATCTCATCTCGTCGCGTGGCTGGCAAGGCAAGGAACGGCAAACGGCGAACAGCAACAGCAGCCCAGGGCTCCCTTCTCACGGTGGTCATAGTCGTTGCAATCGCACCTCCGTGGAGGCTATATGCGTCGGTAGTGGTTGGGGCAGACATCTCTGGCGTCTACTTGCTACTACTGCTTCTACTGCTTCTACCGCTTCTACCGCTTCTACTGCTTCTACGCTTCTACCGCTTCTACAGCTTCTACTGCTTCTACTGCCCACCAAAACTCCGGAGGCCACAAGCCGCTCCCTTTGCGTCACAGAGCAGCTGTGTCTGGCCAGACTGGCAGCTGTGTTGCCTATTAATCAACCAGACAGCGGTGGCGGGGTGCCAGCATACCGCGCGCTTTGGTTACAGCCTTCTCTGTGCGCGCGGGCAGAGGTAGCGGAGAGACAGCGAGCGTATTCCTAGATACTACGTGAAGTGTTGAGAGCGTGTGAAAGTGCTGTGTCTCGTCATATCCAGTTACACGCCCTCTACTCGAATCGGTCATGGCCGGTAAGCACATATCCTCCGCTGTGCGCACATAGACAGTTCTGCGGCATTGGTATACCAGCCAGTCGGCCTCAGAGCAGTCTCGTGTCACCCAAAGACCGCGCGCTGACAGGTATTCCAGACGAACCACGCCGCTCCGGTCGCGCCACCAAAGGCCAACACAAGCACACATCGTCTTCGCCCGCGCCAAATCCAAAGCCACCAGGCCCGGCCACCAAGGCTGCGACGGCAAAGAGCAAGCCCACGAAGAAGCCTCAAGATCCCGAGCCAGAAGACGATGACGATGAGACAATTCGTTGCATCTGTGGCGACGACAACCCCAAAGATAAGCGCGCCTTCATTGGATGCGAGGCGTGCCAGGTCTGGCAGCACAATGTGTGCATGGGGCTTCCCGACGACGAGGACGAGATTCCCGATCACTATTTCTGCGAAGAGTGCGCTCCAACTGAGCACCAGGAGGCCATTAATGCCATGAACCGAGGAGAGAAGATATGGCTGGTGCGCAACAAGATTTTCCAGAACGAGAAGAAGATGAGCAAGAGCCGAAAGCAGAGGACCAAGACCGGCGAGGAGTACAGACCTGGTTGGCTCAAGAAAGATGTCCTGCCAGAAGCCGCAACAGATCCAACGCCAACGCCTCCGGCGGAAACGCCTGCACCAAGTGCAACGCATTGCCAGCAGGAGACGGTTAGCAAGCGCAAGAGGGAAGTCAAGGAGGACCCCGAGGCCCAGGAAGTGCTGGAGGAGAATGCAGAGCGGCCTTCTCGACAGGACAAGCGTCGCAGATCATCCGCTGCACCGTCCAATGCGGCAGCGCCATCGGCAGCGCCATCGCCCGACACTGACACAGCTCTGGTGGCCATTGAACAGCTTCCACAAGACCGTAAGAAAGTGGCGTCCTCTCTGGCTGGTGTCATTGAGACCGATCTCCAGAAGCGCGTCGATTCTGGTCTGAATTTGGCTGACGGCCAGACTCCCAAATCCACTGCTGTACACCATGCTGTTAGGATTGAATACGCTCTCCACGTCAATTACGGCGCTGGTCAGTCGGAATACGCTGCACAGTTCCGGAATCTTCTTCCTAACCTCAAGCGGAACGCTCTGCTCATCCAGCGCCTTCTCGATGGATCATTATCAGCGGACGAGCTTGCGAATATGAGCACCAGCGACATGGCTAGCGAAGAGCTCCAACGTGAGCGCGCAAAAATCAAAGAAGTCCTCGATCGACAAGCAGTTGCGATCCAAGAAGAAGGACCCAGATATGCCCAGGATCACAAAGGCTACCACCTAATCGAGAGCGAGTCGGCAAGTGACGAACACGTGTCCAAGGAAGCAGCAGCAAGCACAGTCCAGGCACCTCTGCCAAGTGCATCTCCCACACAACCTGTGCCGCCGCCATTGTCTGTGGACACGCACAAAGACGGTGATCGACGCCCTTCCAGTCGGCACTTTGATATGAACAACATTTGGGCCAAGACCGCGCAGTCGCCAACCGGACAAACGCCACCAGTCATCGGCAGACCACTGCAGGGAGCGCCTCGTCGCCTTAGTTCAGTGCACCCATCGCAGCCTCAACCCATCAATGGCGCAAAGGACGATCCCGACATAGATCGTATGCTCGAAGACGACAACGACGATTACGCGCCGCCAGATGTGGCAGGCGCTGACGCCATTATCTGGCGCGGCAAGCTTGTACAAAGCTCCGAGGATGAAGGACCGACTGTGAATGCACGCTTCGTTGCTGGACGTGACCTTACGTCGACTGTCTCGTGGCACTCGTTGCTCCCACAGCGACTGTCGATCGATGGTCGTCTTGTCATCCAGAAAGCGGAGGACTACGTGAGTGGCCTACGGTGGAGTACCAGCAGCGATGTTGCAGTACTGTCACTGTCACCTTACGACAATGCCGAGGCCTTCAACAACGTCTTCGAATACTTTCATTCTCGGGAGCGATATGCGGTGGTGGAGAAGGACAAGCCACCGATGGTCAAGGACCTGTACATTATACCAGTGGAAAAGGGCGGCGAGCTACCTCCCCATCTCGACATGCTCGAATACTGTAGCATCAAGAAGCCAGTCGAGGAGAGACTTCTTCTGGCCACGCTGATCGTGGCTCGCGCACCCGAAAGCCCACCGAAGGTCGACAACGCAGCTCCCAGTCATCAGGCCGCTGGAGCCAACGGCCATCTTCCACAACATGTCCGTCAAAGCATTGGAGGACCGCAGGGCTCTCCAATCACGAGTCAGACGCCATTTTCTCCGGCGACCAACGCTCCACCGTCTGGATACGGTGCACCGGCTGTCTTTCCGCCGAACCCGTATGGCCCTCAGCCGCCAGCGTATCCGACACCGCTCCAACAAAAGCCAGTTGATGCGCGGTTTGGCCAGATCTTGGGTGATCTCCAGTATACGACGACTGCACAAGTCATCCTTCAATCTTCAGAAGGAGGTGAGTGGACGATGGCACTCGGAGTTTGAAGCAAGGGCCGCGGACTGACTTGCAACAGGATTGACCGACGAGCAGCTGCACAGCCTCAAGGCTATACTGCAGGAGGATGTCAATGCCCGGACCGATCTCCAAGCCTTGTCGCGGCGACTGAATGCGAAGCCATAGTGCGACATGGCTGGAATAAGTCGTGTTCGTGTTCGCGACGACATTGCGCAAGTAGAGGCCTCTGTGACTCGGTAGCCTTTGGTTCACGCAAGGCTCGAGTCCTTCACGCACAGCTCGAGTCCGAGGATGGGTCGAGAGCCCAACGCGGCAGCGACGGACTCGGTCCTGGAAAGCTAGAATACTGATACCGATGAAGCATGGAGGATGAAGGATAGCCGGGAATTGTGGGCAATGCTGAAGGATAGCCGGGAATTGTGGGCAATGCTGAAGGATAGCCGGGAACTGTGGGCAATGCTGAAGGATATTGCGTCGCCTGCAGACGACTCCATGCCCGTCACCAACCTCTGATAGCCAACGCCACCATTTGTGTCGTTACTTACTCCCACCCAAGCCTGCGGTGACTGTTGTGACACGATGCCGTCGCGCCTGGGCACTTGGACGAGTCTTCGGCGATGAAAATTCAATTCGGCGACGGGCGGCGAGGCAGCCCCGCAGCCGAAGACACCGATGCAGCGTCCGCTGTGTGTTGTATTTCGCTCGTCCGCACGCACGACACACCATGTCTGCCCCCCAGGCCGCCGCCGCGGTCGAGGAGGCCGTCAGCGCCGTCGCCGACCAGGTCGCGCAGCTCACGACCGGCGGCGCAACGCAGCCCCATCAGCTCAAGGACGATGTCACCGGCGAAATGGTGTCCAAGACGGAGCTCAAGAAGCGGCAGAAGCAGCGCGAGAAGGAGGCGAAGAAGGCCGAGCGCGATGCGGTGAAGACCGCCCCGCCGGCGCCCAAGCGCAAGGCCGGCGCAGAGGCAGACGACGAGTCGCAGCTGAATCCCAACGTGAGTCGACGGCCGCGCCGGCTCCGGAGGACATGGACTGACTGACCGGCGTGCCGCACCAGCAATACTTCGAGCTGAGATCGCGCGCCATCAAGCGCATGAAGGAGACGCAGAGCCCCAATCCCTTCCCGCACAAGTTCCACGTCACCTACGATCTTCGCGACTTCGAGAAAGACTTCGGCCACCTCAAGAAGGGCGAGGTTCTCAAGGACCGCACAGTCAGCGTGGGCTGTCGTGTCTACAACATCCGCACCGCCGGCGAGAACCTGCGCTTCTACGAGGTGGCCGTCAATGGCGCCGAGATCCAGATCATGGCCCAGAACCTCGAGAGCACCAGCAGCGTCCCGTTTGTCGAGCAACACGACCACCTTCGCCGGGGAGACATCATTGGCGTGACAGGATACCCGGGACGGACCAGTCCCAAGAAGGCGGACAACCCCGGAGAGCTCTCCATCTTCGCACAAGAGGTCATCCTCCTGTCGCCATGTCTGCACCAGATCCCCTCGGAACACTACGGCTTCAAGGACCAGGAGGAGCGCTACCGCAACCGCCATCTGGATTTGATCATGAACAAGTCGTCCGTCAAGACCCTGCTCACGCGATCCAAGATCACCAGCTACGTGCGGCGCTATTTCGAGGACAACGGCTTCGTCGAGGTCGAAACTCCCATTCTGCTCAAGTCTGCAGGAGGCGCCACCGCCAAGCCCTTCACCACACACCACAACGACCTGAACATGACTCTGGCCCTGCGCATTGCCACGGAATTGCCGCTGAAGCAGCTGGTCATCGGAGGCATCCACAAGGTCTTCGAACTCGGCCGCCAATTCAGAAACGAGGGCATCGACCTGACACACAACCCCGAATTCACCACTTGCGAATACTACGAGGCTTTCGCCGACGTGTACGATGTCATGGCTCGCACGGAGGAGCTCGTCGAAGGCATGGTCCAGCATATCACGGGTGGTCTTCAAACCAGGTTCGTCACGCAAACGGGCGAGGTCTACCATGTCAACTGGGCCAAGCCGTGGAAGAGGGTGGAAATGATTCCCGCTCTGGAGGAGGCGTGCGGTGAGAAGTTCCCACCTGGCGATCAACTCCACACCGAGGAGACCAACCAGTTCCTGCGCCGAATGCTCCAGAAGACCGGTCTCGAGTGCGCGCCGCCGCTCACCAATGCCCGCATGGTCGACAAGATGGTCGGAGAGTTCATCGAGGAGAAGTGCGTCAATCCAACGTTCATTACCGGCCACCCACAGATGATGAGCCCGCTCGCCAAGTACCACCGATCGCAACCCGGCATCTGTGAGCGTTTCGAGGCATTCGTGTGCAAGAAGGAGATTGTCAACGCCTACACCGAGTTGAACGACCCCTTCGACCAGCGACTGCGATTCGAGGAGCAGGCGCGACAGAAGGCTCAGGGTGACGACGAAGCTCAACCTCTCGACGAAGGATTTCTGAAGGCTATGGAGTACGGTCTGCCACCCACAGGAGGCTGGGGAATGGGCATCGACCGCATGAGCATGTTCCTGGCCAACCACTACAGCATCAAGGAAGTGCTTCCGTTCCCCTTCATGAAGGACGAGATCCAGAACTCGGCGCCCACCAAGCTCGCCGCCGACGTGGCGAATGTGGAGCCGCTGCCTGTCGAGGGAGTGACGCACAAGTAGGGACGGGGGTTGCGTTGTTCCGTCAACTCCGCCAGGACGTGCATGTTGCATGGATCACGCGTGTGAGTCGGGACCCAACGCTCGATAGATGGCCGTGAGACACGAGTCGCCCGATAGATGACATGTACCCATCTCGTGCCGTCGCCGCTCTTGATTTTCGTATCCGACGTCGCGCGACCACTTGAGACGCGTGCGTTCCTCCCTCCCCACCAAGGCGAATGCCTCTTGCGAAGTGCTGTCCTGTCTCCTCCCATGCTCGTCTGCAACCCAGCATCACCGGCCGCTCGAGGATCGGTCGAGACGACGACGGCGGCAACCGGAGCTTCCTCAGGCGGAAGCTTGCCAACCCCCGTTCCGTCCTCACCGGTTCCCTCCCTCCATCTTCACCACCTTGCCCAGCTCGCGCCGCACCGCGCCCGCCGCGTCCTGGGCCGCGTCTCGCGGAATCGTCAGATCCACGGCCTCGCACGACGAAGACATCCCGTGCTTCCCGGCGCCGGCGCCGTCGTTCTCCTCCTCCACGTGCACCTTCGCCATGACCATCTTCAGCGCCTCGTCGTAGCCTTGAGCGTCGCCGCTGCGGAAGAGCCGCTCGACGTAGTCGCGCACGGCTTGCGACCAGCCGGCCTCGTCGAGGCGTTGCTGAAAGGCGTGCTGGATGCGCTTGATGCCGCCGTTTTGGAGGAGGGCCATGGTGATTTGGTCCTGGACGGTGGGGCTGTAGGCGGAGCTGGTGCCGTTGACGGAGACCTTCTTCGCGTCGTCGGGGGCCATGGCGGATGGTGTGGGTGGTGTGTCAAGGGAGAAGAGCGGGCGGGGGGAGGTTCGTCTTCCGTCGGTCGGCAGACGCTATGAAATTCCCCGCTCTCTCGGGGGATTTCATCCGACACGAATGACGTTCGCTTCACAAGCCGTATCTAAATGTCATCCTCTCGTCACCTCTTCGGCCGTCTTCGAGGCCGAGCCGGCGAGAGAGAGCCACCAGCCCGAGGCATTCTGCCATCCGCTGCCCGAAGTGCTCGGGAACCGGGACGTCTCCCACCCGGTCCTCCCGTTGCCGTTCCTCTTCGCTCCACCGGCGCGAGACCTTGTCCCGGAATTCATTCTCCCGGATGAGCAGGGCCCGGAAAATGGCAAACCCCACCAGAGACGTCAACGAGCACACGAGAAGCACGGTGAAGGATCGAACATATCCATCCCGCTTGTCGTGAGGAGTGAACAGGACGGACATGGACACCTGGGATCGGGTTAGCGACGGTCCCAAACCGGCGTGTTGCGCTTCGACTCACTCCGGCAAGATTGCCCCAGCCATTGATGCCCAGCAATATGGCACGCTTCCCGGGCTCGGGCGTGTTGTTTGCAATCCAAGCGACAGTCAACGGCGAGGCAATAAACGATCCCGAGAGGAGCACGCAGAGGGAGAAATATTTCAGCCGGTAATTCTCCACGGGACACGCAATGGTCAAGGCGAGTCCGGCGAGGAGAAGCACGAGACCGCAGAGGATGGGCACGATGCGCATCTGACTCCGGTCCGACCACGTGGTGAAAATGAAAAGGGCAACGGCGCCGAAGGCAAACGGAGGCGCCGACAACAGGTTGGATGCGGCGGGTGACAGGTTCAAGGACGGCGAGAGCTCGTTGACCAAGATCGGAAGCAACACGCCGAATGCGATCGGAGGGATCGCGCTCAGGATGTTGCATATCAGCAGATACCAAATTTTATAGCAGAAGACGGCCGAGAGAACGTCTTGCTTGCTGAGTCCCGAGTCTGCCGTGATCGACAGAGGTGCCGCAGAGCCCATTCTTCCACGCCCTCGGCGGGAGTGGTCGCCCGCCAGGAGACCGTCGTGATCTGATTCGCCATCGCCATCGCCCGCGCCAGTATCTCTGGATTCTGCCGCGACCTCTTCGCGAGGCTCTCCGTCGTGTGCCTCTCCGATGGCGTCGCGCTCCTTGGCCTCGTCACGGCAGATCCGATCCTGTCGCATCCGGGTCTCGGCCCAAGACCGCTCGTCGGGGGTCAAGAACCACGCCGACTCGGCGGAGCTCGGTAGCCAGAGAAAGCCGATCAGCGCCACGGTCATCGTGATGCAGCCTTCGATCAGAAAGAGGACCTCCCAGCTCCTCCAGCCGCGGTCGGCGGGCACGTCGCGCACAGGAGGAAGGCGCGAGGCGTCGCCGCCGGCGCGGTCGCGGCGACCACGATGCGGGAAGTCGGAAAAGACGGCCCAGCTCAGAACACCGCCGACCACGCCCGAGACGGCGGTCATGCCGTAGAAGAATCCCAGCCGGACGGCGAATTCGTACCGGGTGTAGAACAGGCTCATGTAGGTCACGGCGGTGGGATAGAAGCCACTCTCGAGCGCGGCGATGAGGGTGCGGAGCAGGATCAGATGCCAGCGCGCGCGCACCCAGACGTGCAGGACGGTGGCCACGCCCCAGAGGCTCATGCAGGCCGGCACGAATCGCCGCATGCCGTGCCGCTGGCCGAGCGCCGCCCCGACGGGCTGCAGGAGCACGAAGACGAAGAAGAAGACGGCCATGGACGCGTTGACGTCGCTCCGCGACAGGCCCGTGTCGGTCGTGAAGCCCGCCGTCTCGGCGTTGCCGATGTTGGATTTGTCCAGGCTGTTGAGCAGGAACAGCAGCGCCAGGAAGGGCAGCAGCAGAGCATCGAGTTTGCGCACCGTCCGGCGATTGATCCCGTCGGCGCTGCCACGGCCTCGCTCCAGGCGGGTCAAGGGCTGTCGTTCGCTGGCGCGGGCCTCGCGCCGGCGAGGTTCCGCGGGCGAGCCACTCATCGCCGCCCACCGTTCCTCCGCCCAAGATTCGCGGGGGAGTTTCTGCAGCTCATGTTCGCTATCGTCGTCCGAGGGCCGCATGCTCTGCCGCGGTCACACCTCGGATGTGGGACAGGACATGTCTGGTGATGCGATCATGTACAACGATGGGTAACTCATCCGTCGGTGCTTACGCCAAGGGGCGGGGGGCGCATCAACGTTGATAGTTACATATTTATCGGCATATTTACATCGGATGACGCCACACCGCCTCCAACCCCTGCTTTCCACTTCAACCCCTTGCTCGCTCGCTGGTGGCAAGTCTCGAGCGGTGCCCAGCGCGTTGTTCAACAGGAGAAAAGAGGCTGGCCCGAGGCTACTTGTACTGCTTGACCTTCACGGATACGGGTTCCAGAATCAATCCGTAGTGCCATGGATATCCTCCTCGACCGGCTCGACGGCGACTCGTCTGCAGGCATCGATGTATTTATCGGCTCTGTTAAGACCCGGGACAAGCTCACACTAAGGTATAACATCATGATCGGAGCTTGTACAGAATGAGAGAGCTCGTTTGAGACAGGAGCCGATTTCATTCACCGCGGCTGTCAAATGACGCTATCGCGTGCAGCGACGTGGGTGACAATTATGCGGACCTGGTGGCCTTGACAATCTGGGGCATGTGGAACGATCTGAAGCACGCATCAGCAATTGGAACTCGCATTACATCTGCCGATTGATCTCGTGTCTGCTGTAGTTCTTTTCCGTCGAGAGTATTGTGTCCTCTTCTCGGAAGATCATGCCATGCAATAACCAAAAGAACAAGCAAGATTTTAACCCTCCAACGCCTCGCCACGCCGCACATGCTCGCCCGTGTAGCAGCCAGCCCGCCGCTGCACAATCACGAGTCTGACTGTGGATTGGCCAAACGCGACCGCGGTCGCGTCGGTGAACGAGGTCTCGACGTGCCGAATTCGGGGCTGTATCGCCAGACGGGATGTCGCCGACGATTGCCAGACTCGGAACAACGGTGTCCGGAGAGACATTGGCAAACCCGAAGCGCAAACACGCGGCATCACGGCACTGAGGCCTCAATATGCTCGTTGCGGGATTGTGCCGGGCATGGGTTGTGTGAAGCCGCCTTGAGTAGCCTGAGTTGAGCGCTGGTTGAGCTCGGCAAACCACGGATGAGCAAGCGCCTGCTGAGCGCTGCAACGCAGTTCGGGCCGTAGTTGAAGTAATTGACCGAGAAGCTGCAGTCCGAGCGAGTCCACTTGAGGGAGGATGTTTCGCAGCTCTTGCGTCGCGTAGACGGGCCAGGTCTGCTGGTATTCTGGGAACGAGCTGATGCCTGGCCAGCTCCGCTCCGAGGGAGTGCCCATCAAGCGAAAGATCTTCAGAAGTTGGTCCTCGTTGGTGGAGCCTGGAAACAGCGGACGACCGGTGAACATTTCGGCCATGATGCAACCGGCACTCCAGATGTCGATACTGGTGTTATAAGTACGACTGCCGAGGAGAACATCCGGCGCTCGATACCACAGAGTGACGACTTCGTTGGAAAAGGTGTTGACGGGAATGCCGAAAGCACGCGCGAGGCCGAAATCGCCCAGTTTGAGCTGACCCTGTGCATTGATGAGCAGGTTCTGCGGCTTGAGATCGCGGTGCAGAACACGGTTGTCGTGGCAGAAGGCGATGCCTCGCAAAAGCTGCCACATAAAGCTCTTGATGGTGGCGGGATCCAGGGCGCCTCTGGTGCCGCCGGACGGGTTCTGGTAGCTGTCCATGTACTTCTTGAGGTCTTTGTCCATGTACTCGAAGACCAGCATCAGCTTATTCTCGGTGTGGATGACGTCGTAGAGGCTGACGATGTTCTCGTGCTTCAGCTCCTTCATGAGGGAGATTTCGCGGATGGCGGTGCTCGGCGTGCCTTCTTCGCTGTCGAGGTGGATCTCCTTGAGCGCGACAAACTGGCCGGTCTGTCCGTTGCGGCCTTTGAACACCTGGCGCAAAGACGGTCAGCATGCGGAGCGCCGTGGCCGCCCGGCCCACACGCGCCATACCGTAGCATATGTGCCTTCGCCCAGCTTTTCCAGCTGCTGGAAGCTCGACGGGTGCCGCTTGTCCATGCTCTCGAGTCTGCCGCCGCCGCCCAGGCTGCGCACGGAAATGTTGCTGTCGGTGCGGTTGCCCACGCTGAGCGTGCCCACGTGCGTGGGCGCGAGCCGTATGTCCGGCGGGCCTGAGCGTGTGTATTCGGGATCCCAGAGAATGGCGCGCGCAGTGGTCAGCTGGCGGGCAACAGTCAGCGGCGAAGTCGTGCGGATGGCGGTCGGCCGGTCGGTGCTGGAGGGGGTTGGTTCGGCCGTGTTGGCGTTGGTGGAATCGAGGGTGTGACGCCTCGATTTGACCTGGGACCTGGTTGTCGGCGGGTTCTGCAGAGCGGCGGAAGCGATTCGCTGGGCGCCAGACGATCAAGATCAAACGGGCTGGTGGTCGATCTACTTCGCTGTCGAGGCGACCAGGCGGGCCTCGACCTGCATCCTTCTCCTCGCGCACACGGTCAGCCACAGCATGACCCGACCCGACTGGTCACCCAAACACACAGCCGCTGGAGGGCCATGGTCAATGCGCCGCGCCCTCGATCTGGTGGCGGAGAGGACAGCCGGGCAGCCCTCCGTACGCCGAGATCCAACATATGGAGGCAGATTCAACATATACATATTCAGCATATACATGTAGCGAACCATACTGACCACTCCCAGCCTCACGCTGGGTCAACGCCAAAATCAATATGCTCGGCGCATGCCCAGTTCAGCAACTGCTGCCCTCGAGCCCCACCAACCTTCGATGGCCTGCGGACCCATCCACGTACGAATGCCACTCCACCCTTCCCAATGCAATGCCCGTCTACTGCGCCTTGCCCCCCACCCAACTCCCGCCCGTGCCTTGGAGTGTACCACTCCTTCACAGTTGAGCCTCGTTCTGTCCGACCCGCTCTTCTCTGCCTCTTTGACGCCTGACAAAGCTACCCAGGACCAGCGCAGCTCGTGGACTGCTACGTTGGCGCGCCGATTCCAGCCTCGCATCGAGAGAACGAGGATCGATAGTTGTCATCTGCAAACCGGTCAGGATTCGTGTTGCTCCCGCAGCCGCTTCTGGCGGCGGAGTATGCCCCGCGGTAGAATTATCGACCCCCCACATCGCTCTTTTGTAAGCGATGCTGGGCGATGGTGGCTGTGACAAGAAGGCCCGAATGGTTTCGTCCTCGTCACCCTCGTATTGTGGTGTCGCAGTAACGCCGTCGTTCTTGTAATCGACCGAGTCTTCATCTTCGTACGAAGTGGTCGGGGATGACCGGCCTGACGTGTGAGTCCCATCGGACGACTGCTCCACTGCAAGTAGATTGTTTGCGGACAGAGGAAGTGTCGTGGACGTCTGAACCAAGGGTTGGTACACCGACCGTCTGACCTGGTGGACGCTTCCTCGACCTCGCCCTCTCCGTGCGAGGGGCACAAAGCTGCTTGTATTCATGCGTGAAAGCCCACGCTCTGACCTTGTTGATGATACAGGCCGTCGGTATTTCACGGGGGTATCCCTTCTGTTGGTGACGATTTGACTCTGAATCTGTGAGATGGCCGCATCCAGAGCGAGCTCGATGGCGACCATGTTGCGTATGCGAGAAATTGCGGGCCATGTTTGACGCTCGCCCACCCTCGATGCCTCAAGCATGAACTTCGGGGTGGGGTTGGCCAGCACCGCCAGCGGTCCCACACTCCCCGCAAACGTGTCGGCTGGAAGTAATGTGATGTCTCCATCGTACTTCTGCGTCAGCACGGAGAATGCCATTTTCACCGGAAAGTAGTCAGCTCCCAGGTCGACCAGGCCGGCCAAGAACTTGACAGCGCCAGCGTGACCGATTCCCGACACCGTGTGCACAAAGTTAGCCAGCTTATGTTGAGCTCGAGGTCGTATCAGTGGCGTCACATGGGGATTGACCTGACTGGCAATAAAATTGTTGACGTTGAACAGTCGCTCCAGGATATGTGATGGCAGATCACCCTCGATGGATCCATCGATATACTCAAAATCCTGATCACCCCAAGGCTTGATCTCGCCCGTCTCTGGGTCCTTGGCTTGCAGTCCAGGCGGGACGAACACCCACGGGAGGGCGCACGATGAGGCGACGGCAGTCCAGATCAAGATGTTGGGCGAAGTAATATAGTTCAACAGTCGTGGCAGATTATGGCGATCCTTTGACGAGACATGGATGTTCAAGACCATGCCCGTCTGATTGTAGGCCTCACGGAAGGTGACATGGCCGAGAAGGTCCTTCATGACGCGGCAGAGGTTTTCCACACGAAATGCAGGTTGACCTCTGATGAGATTCGCAACGGCTCCGGCCAGTCCTTGCACTTCGTCATCGCCCTGGAAGACTTTCAGGTCGCCATTGCAAAGCTCAATCAGCCTTGTGAGCAGGATATCCCTCCGGTTTGTGCAGAGGACGGCGCCAACGATACTGCCGGCGGACGAGCCGCATACTATCTTGGGTAGGAGGTTCTCTTCCAGGAGAGCTTTGACGACACCGATGTGGCACATGCCCAACGTGCCGCCGCCCGACAGCATCAGCGCACTCGTCCCGAACGAGTCTCGTGCAGACTTGATTGCATCGAGGTAGCGGTAGCAGTGATCTGCCTGGAGCTCGCAGTGTCCGACCAGGCGGTCAATGGTGTATTTGACGATTTCGGTGTATTCTTCGACCAGGTTCTTGGTGCCCCTGTAGCAGTGCTCGTAGAGGCGGGGGTCACACATGCCCCCCAAATCTCTCTTGAGAGACTCGCGGATGTGCAGCAGCATTCGATCCCAATGCGATGCATAGTTGGCCTGCTTGAGTGCTTCCAGCCGGTCCCGGACCAGCTCTGTATCCAAGACATTCGACTCTTCGTCCAACTTCCAAAAGTTGTTGCCTTCCAGCACATCGAGCTGTTCGGCAGCGGCGTGCCACTCGGCGGCCGTCTTCGCGCGCTCCAGGCGCTGTTTCAAGATCCACCGCTTCGTCTGCTCGGCGAGACCGTGTGCCGCATCGGGACTGCTTTTCGCCCAGTGCGCCGAGTCAAGCAGATCCTGCGCGATGCGGATTGGCCGTGCCGAGGACTTTGCATCCGAGGGCAGGTACTGTAATGCGGCGAAAGTCTGGTGGCAGGCGGGCGGGGGAGGACGATGCTTCGGCATGCCCCCGGCGTCGCCATCGCTGGTCCATGCCGCGTCTGCGTGGTTGTTCATTCACGCGATCCGATCTGTGAATGCCGGCTTGGTCGCTGTCATGATCCGCACCGAAGCCCGGCGAAGACGAAGACGGAGACGGAGGCGGACACGGACACGGAGACGAAGGCGAAGACGAAGCCACGGGCCAGGCTGGGTTGGGCTGGGCTGCACGCGGCACCGTCGGCGAATTCAATCGTCACGATGTGCAGCGGCGAGGAAGGAGGGCCACTGGCTACTGCCGCGTGACAGAAGCCCCCGACATGCACCTTCCGTCCCAGTGATGACGCGCGTGGGCAAGCGACACCAACCACTCAAGGAAGGAAGGAAGCAAGCAATCAAGCAAGCAAGCAAGCGTCCAAGCATCCAAGCATCCGAGTGGTTGTCCAAGTGGCTATCCAAGTGGCTATCCAAGTAGTTATTGGACGCCCGCTATAGGCGGTAACACGCGCTATGTACGGCCTGCAGGTGGCGTCCCACGCCTGACGACTCCCGACTCAGTCTGATGCGCGCACCTTCACGTGCAAGATGCACCCGCCCCGCCCACGCCCTGAAGCGGCCGCGCTTCTCCGCGTCATCCCATTTCATCTAGCTGCTCCACGCTCCCTCCCGCTTGTACAACCAGCACACTCGCCTTGATTCCGCTCTGGGCAATCGTGTCCGCAGCTGCTCCAAGACACTCGTGACCAGCAGGCCTGCCGCTCCTGAAACGCTCGACGTGTCGGCCGAGAACAATGATATCACCTCCGTTCTTCGGGTTTTGTGCCACCTCTTCTTGAGCCTTGCCCAACGCGTCTCTGACCGCATCCTGGCTGTGACGAACAACATTGAACACCACCCGCGCCGCAATGTCTCCTGCGACGGATTTCTGTGCAGCAGCGAAGAAAGCCCCCAGGTCTGTGCCTGCAGAGGTTCCGGATCCCATCGACATGGCCACGTGATGCTCCGGGTCGGCGTCCTTGGTTGTTAGCCGCTCGTGCGTGGTCGGCGATGATGTGAAAGGTTCGGCGGGCTCGTAATATACGATTGTCGCCGTGACTCCCGGGTTTTCCGCCAGCTGCAGCACTAGCCTCAGCGCAACTCGGTCGTCGGCACCGAGGCCGAAGAATGGCATGAAAATGTGATGGCTTTGGTCGACACTCAATGTCGTCGCGTGCTCGCGCTGACTGCGCACACTCAACCCGCTCAATGTCTGGTGCAGACCGTGTGGTCGCTGCTTTAATGTGCCGGAGAACCCTTTGTTGATGAAGACGGCGGTATGGCAGCGCGTGGAATCCAGCGTTTCGCGCACGAATGCGCTGTACTGGTCACTCGCCAATTTGTTCTTGACGTTGTCCGTGGACACAGTCGGCTGTTCGGAGAGTGTTCCCGTCTCGCTCCATGGAATGAGGAGCAGATCAGATGCCTCTTCCGCGGCTTTGGTGACAAGCGTTTCCGCAAAACTGCTTTCTGGGACGACTGCGACTTCGCCAGACACTGCAAGGTTGAACAGCTGACCGAGTACCCGGAAGGCGTTGAGAATGGGATCGAACAACGAGTACTCGTCCGCTTCGCTCACTTTCATCACAGATGAGCCACGATCCGTCAGCTCAATCAGACGCACGCCGTGAACGCCAACCCGTTTCTTCCCTTGTGTAGTGACTTGGTATTGTGCTTCTTCCTGCTTTGCATGCGGCTTGGACGGATGCTCCTTGCGCGGACCATCCAGCATCTTGTTGCCCAAGAGAGATACAAGCCCAAGAAGAGTAGGCATGTTATCGAGCCGGAGGTAGACCAAAAGACTCCTAATCTTCGCGGATTCCTCTTTTTGCCTCGAAAGGCTGTCTCCATCGGTGTCCTGAAGCGGTCGGCCAGTATCCCAATCAATCTCGCCGCGCTTCCATGCCTCGATTTTGCGTTGATACCAGGGTGGGTATAACGCCTGTACCAGTGGCGTCGTCGCGAAGGTCGTGACCAGGGCCATAACAACGAAAATGGTAAAGGTTCGTGTACTCAGGATGCGTGCCTGCAGACCGATATTGAGCACGATCAATTCCACGAGTCCTTTGCAGGACATCAAAGCTCCGATGGTGAAGGATTCTCTCCAGACCAGGCCATTGGCCCTGGCACCTACTGTTCCGCCAACAAACTTGGCAATGAAAGCGACAGCGGTGACTCCAACCACGTAGGCCCAGGTAATGCCATTGTCCAAGAGCCCGATGTTGGTAGAGAGACCAGAAAGCGCAAAGTAAAGCGGAAGGAACAGAGCACCCACCAGGTCCTCGATCTTCTCGGTCATCTTGATCGCAAACCCACCCTCGTGAGGACAGATGAGACCCGCCATGAAGGCACCGAAAATGGCATGAACTCCAATGACACCAGTGAATAGGGATGAAGTCAGCATCACCAGCAGCGTAACAACGATGACACTCTGAGATGGCCCATCCTGGATCGCACGATTCCGGTGCAAGTACCACAGGAATGCTGGGCGTATGGCATAGAAGAGGAGGAGAGCGTAGCCAACACAGGTCAAAACCACCCAGAGTGCAGTAAGACCGCTCCCTGCGTTGACCAGAGCCACACACAGGGCAAGCAGAATCCAGCCCACGACATCGTTGGATACTCCAGCGGCAAGGGTGATGATGCCGACGGATGTGGTGAGGAGCTTTAATTCAGTCAAGATACGACAGAGCACGGGGAAAGCCTAGGAGACGTCAGCCATGCTCATCACGGGAACGCGAGCTCGCACGTCTTACCGTAATCGCCATGGCAATTCCGATGAACAGCATGAATGTACCGAAACTGATCTCCACGATATTCGCTTCGTCCTTGAACTCATGGTATAACCCCCAAGCCAATGCGCAGCCCAGCCCGAAAGGGAAGACCATCCCCGCTGCGCCCACACTCAGAGCAACACGCCAGTTGCTGAGGAAGTATCGCATATCTATCTCTAAGCCAACCATGAACAGGAAGAGGATGAGCCCGAGGTTGGCGGCATTGTTGAGGTTTGGAATCGAGGCTGCAGGAAATATGGTCGCGCTGAAACCAGGGATTCTTCCCATCACGGAGGGACCTAGCATGATGCCTCCAATGACTTCGGCGATGACTCGCGGCTGACGGATGCGGGAGAGAGGCCAGTGGAGCAGGCGGCAGAAGACGATGATCAGACCGGCCTGGATGATGAAGAGAATGATGGGGTTCTGTTCAACGATGAGCTCACGAGCCTGCCGTGCGACGCAGCTCTTGTCCATACCTTGGTGTCATAGTGCGTTGGATTTCCACCCTCGAGAATCCCGCCCTGGGGCGTGGCTCGGTGAGTCGGTGACGCCGACGCTGACGCTGAGGCGATGGTCCGGGTGAGCGTCACGGTCAGTGTTGCTGGCGTGGCCATGACGGCGGCGTCCGGTGTTCCTGTCCCAGCTCGACTCGATATTGAGGACGCGAAAGGCGAGAGGCCTGCCACCACTCCGGACGGCCCTCGACAATAGAATCAACCGCCTTTATGTCCTTCGCAAGCATCGCACGCTGAGCCTGATCAGCTGTCACGCGAAAGAGAAAGGAGCACGAGATCAGACGCGCCCAGCGACTATCGCCGTGCATGACCTACGCTTATGAGCATGAGAGAGTGCTAGCACTCTCCATGCTAGCATGGGATTGGCGGCTGCTGTGCTATGTATGTATTGGTAGCGCCGCCACATGTTAGGTTGGCGGTGGGACCACGAGGAATGCGGAAGGGTTCCTAGTACAATACAGTTACAGTGAAACTTCGCCAAGACTGGCTTCATTTCTACGATATATCTGCTATCGCAATGCTATTCTCCTGTGGGAAATAATCCCCTATGTAAATTGATCATTTAACACTACTCAGATATTGTAACTGCCAGTCTATTTATATTAATTTAAAGTATATTTTTTTTAGCTTAACCGCTTAACTAGTAATTACAAAGGAGCAACAATGTGTCAAGGGAGTGTCCTGAATTAAGCTGAAGAAGGAGTGGTTGGACTAAGGCTTAGAGGACTTGACTAAAACTAAAGACTAAAAAGGGTAGTTCTTAATCTAAGCGCGTAGATATAATTTGATACAGCTGTTTAATAATTATATTGCGAACTAAAGAGAGGAAGGAATCTATATAGTGGTAGCAGTAGGCTTTCGTAATATAGTGCGCCAAGGCCCGGCTCAGTCTGTAGGAGCTAAGCCAAAATTCTAGGGTCTATCCTATTAATCCGTTCTACCCCTTTCTACTACTGTAATGTTGGGGGTTCAAGTGTCTTGGTTCAGAAACTTAAGGCTACGTATACACAGGAAGGAACTAATAAGCAGTTCTGTACTCCGTCTGTTACTGTACAATTTATATCTATAATGTTGTAGCAACGGAAAGTGGTAGGATTAAGTAATAGGGTGGACCCCTAGAATTTTGACTCGGCCCTTCCGGACCGAGCCAGGTCTTGGTGCACTACCCCTATAAAAGCTTACATCTGCGCATACATAGATTCCTTTCCCTCTTTATGTTGCAGCGACGGAAAGTAGTAGGACTAAGTAATAGGGTAGACCCTTAGAATTTCGGCTTAGCCCTTCTAGACTAAGCCGGGTCTTGGCGCTACCCCTACGAAAGCCTATATCTGCGTATATATAGATTCCTTTCCCTCCTTAGTTCGAGATATAATTATTAAAACAGCTATATTAAAATATATCTACGCGCTCAGATTATTAGATCTCGAACTCGCTACCTACACTATTACTGTGCTGTACGAAAGGGCCTGTTACGGCGGCAGAAAGGGGCAAGACTAAGTAATAGGGTAGACTCTTAGAATTTCGGCTCGGCTCTTCTAGACTAAGCCGGGCCTTGGCACGCTACCCCTAAAGCCCTTACCTACCACTACATAGATTCCTTTCCCTCCTTAGTTCGAGATATAGTTATTAAAACAGTCGTATTAAATTATATCTGCGCGCTTAGATTGTTATATCTTAAACTTATTAACTATACCAATCCTGCGCTGCACAAAAGGGCCTGTTAAACTACATCTAGCTACCTAAATAACGTATACGCATATACTATAATCCAAAACCAATTAGCACAGTAAGAAGGCTATAGAGGGCTTCTTAATAAGAGAGAGCAGCGTTACTAGCTACAGCAGGAAGAGAAAGACTAACAGAGCGAGGGATAGGCGCGCTAGCATCCTAGACGATAGGACAGTTACTAAAGGTCTTATAGAAGAAGAGACGGACGAAGCAAAGGAGGGAATAGCCGGCTATAAGGAGCTGTACGCCTATATACCCGACAAACTCGAGGAACATCTAGTAGAACACAGGTCCGGAAAGGTATACGACACTATTACTTTTATTAAGAAGACGTTTTATAAGAAAACAGAATAGAATAAGCAGCTAAGAGAGGAGATAGAGGCGGTAATAGCTAAGAAGGAATCGGCGGAAACTACTATTGAGGTGTTAGAGAATTAAGCAGCGATACGACTAGCGTAACTAAAGATGCTAAGGGCTTAGTTAGCTAATGCTGCGGCGGCAACGTTGTTAGCACTGCTGCTACTACGAGAAGACTAAGCAGAAAGTGCCTCCCCTGCTGCCTATAGTTAAGGTAGCACTTCGATAACGCTACTGCCTAACCTACCGGCCTTTAGGGGTAGAGACCCGGAAGCCTAGGAAGCCTTTAAAAAGAAGATAAGGGACAAGATAGGCCGCGATTATGCTGCTAGCAGCAAAGAAGACAAACCGGCCTATCTAGAGGCGCGACTAGAAAGTAAAGCGTTCTCGCTTTACTTTCTAGTCGCGCCTCACTGCCGACGAAGCTATTAAAGCTCTAGACTAATGCTTCGGAGACCCTTTCTGCAAGAAGACGGCCTACGAGCAACTAGACAAGATAAGCCAAAACCGGCTAACGTTTAAGGAATTTTACAGACTGTTTAGGAAATATACTATTAGGGCCAAAGTGTCTAAGGATAAACAGTTATACTTATTAAGGCAGAAGTTGAACCCTAAACTAGCTAGAGCTATAGCTTCGGTAGAAGACGAAGACCTTAAAAGCTTTGTGCACTAGGCGAGAGTTACCGCTAGAAACTTAAACGCGTATAGAAAATCGGCAGTACGCAAATCGAATTAGAGGTCGTCGTTAGCGCAGACAATACGACCTGCTGCCCCCTTCCGACGAGGCTCCTAGTAGCTATCCTATTTACTGCGTTTGCCGTTCGTCCCTACGTATTATACGTATAGAAAGCCTAGTTATATTACTACTAGATACTAGGCGACGACTTAGCAGAAGCAGGAATACCGTACTATAAAGCTAACGCTGCTAAGGAAGACTATCTAGGCTATAGAGCCGGCGCTAAACGACACCAATAGCATAGACAGTAGGGTGCTATTAAGAATTTTAGAAAAAGACTAGCTAGAAGGATAGGCCCCCTAACTAGTACGAAAGAGAGGGCACTTCTACGAACTACAACGCTAGAAGAAGAAAGAAGCGTTAACAGCTATAACGATCCGCTCTTAGCAGCAGTACAAGTAAATATAGGGACCGCTATTATACTTCTAATTACTGTCTACCCCCTTAAGAGCTTATGCTAACCCCTCTAGCTAAGAGCTTTTATCGATATAGGAGCTCTTATTAGCGTAGCAATACATTATCGACTAGTCCGGAAACTAACAAAAGGATTTAGCTATCTAGTAGAATTAGCATCGCCGACGCGAATTTCGGCATACAACGGACAAGAAACCGAGAGCGTTATGCACTACGTGCCGTTAAAGACTACCCTAGCTAGCCGAACTACCGAAGCGACGTTCCGAGTAATAGATGTTAGACGATTTAACATTATTATACAGCAGAAATAGATAAAGAACTAAAAAGCCGTTATTAACGTAGATAAAGGCACACTTAGGTTCAAAACCTAGCAGAACGGCACTGCCGCCGTCGAATCGGTTACCGTTGTCGCTGCAAACAAAACATTACGACTACTAACGCAGTTCTGGCCGATCGTTTAGATCCCCTAGCTACTGTCGGAATAATAAGCTCGGAAGCCCTAACAACCCTTGCGAAGTCGCTAGAGAATAAGATCTATACTATCTCGATAAAGGACATCGAAGATTACTAAAAGATAATAGCGGAAGAAGAAGTAAACCTATTAAAGGTGTTGCTAGAGGAACTCTATAGCTACGCTAACGTAGTCTTAAAAGCCGACTCTAACCTCCTGCTGCTCTATTAACCAGAATACAATAACAAGATTAGACTAAAAGAGGGAGCTACGCTGCCGAGAACCGAACCCCTAAGGCGATTATCTCTAGCCGAGCTAGACTAAGTAGAAGTGTTCGTTCGAGAAAACCTAGCGAAGAAGTTTATTACGCTAAGCTCTGCTAAGTATATATCGTTGATCCTTTTCGTACAGAAACCTGGAGGCGGCCTCCGGCTGTACGTAGATTACCGAGGCCTTATTAAGGTTACTAAAAGAGATGTATACCTGCTGCTGCTAATCGATAAGACTATACAACAGGTAGCGAAAGCTAAATAGTTTAGCAAGCTAGACATTCGCTAAGCGTTCTACTGACTAAGGAACAAGGGAGGGCAGACGGAAGACCTTAAAACGTTCGCTACGCGTATAGGCAACTTTAAGTAGCTAGTTATGCCTTTCGGACTTACTAACGCACTAGCTATATAGCAGCGTTTTATAAATCACACCTTTGTAGACATGCTAGAGCGGTTTGTATCTATTTACTTAGACGATATCGTTATCTACACCAATAGGACGAGAGAGCAATATACGGACTATATTGCAAGAGTGCTAACTAGGCTCCGCAAGGTCGGGTTAAATGCAGATACGAAGAAGAGCGAGTTCTATCGGACCGAAGTTGAATATCTCGGCCTTATTGTTAGAAGAGAAGGCATTCGAATAGACTCCTTAAAGGTCACTACTGTAGCGGAATAGAAACAGCCGAAGTCTAGAGACACTACCTAAATTAGAGCTTTTCTTAGGTTCTGCAGTTACTATAGTCAATTTATTAAGGACTTTAGCAAGATAGCAAGACTCCTAAACAAGGCATTAAAGAAGGAGGCAGCTAGCCTATAGAACGAGAAGTGCACAGAGGCTTTTAACTAGCTAAAAGAAGCGGTAGCCTTGGCGCTAGTACTAGTACACTTCCGGCCGGAAAAGATAATCTACCTAGAAACTAATACTTCCGATATAGTAACAGCAGGAGTCCTTTCTTAATATAACGACAACGGCGAGACCCTCTATCTGGTAGCCTTCTTTAGTAAGTCTATAAATAAGGCTAAGCAGAACTACGCTATCTACAAAAAGGAGCTATTAGCTATTATCTATGTTGCAGCGGCAGAAAGGGGTAGGACTAAGTAATAGGGTAGATCCTTGGAATTTCAGCTCGGCCCTTCTGGACCGAGCCGGGCCTTGGCACACTACCCTTAAAGCTCTTACCTACCACTACATAGATTCCTTTCCCTCCTTAGTTCGAGATATAGTTATTAAAAAGGCCGTATTAAATCACAACTGCGCGCCCAGATTATTATATCTCGAACTCACTTACTACACTAACTCCGCGCTGCGCGAAAGGGACCGTTAAACTATCCAGACACCCGAATAACGCACGCGCACTATACACACCAAATCAAACACTAGTACTGTAAGAAAGCTATAGAGAGCTTCTTAACGGTAGAAGGCGGCGTTACAGGCCGAAGCAGAAGCAGAAGAGAAAAGACTAATAGAGCGAGTAGGCGCTCTAGCGCTATTAATAATAAGTTTATTATCAGAGGTTTTACAGCGGAAGAGACTGCGGAGATTAAGGAACGAATAACCGAATATAAGAAGATCCACGACTGCACACTCGAGGAACTTAAAGATTACGTAAACGAGAACCGAGTAGGGAAGGTCTACGACGGCATAGACCTTATTAAGACGCTGTTTTACAGGAACATAGAAGAGAACAGGCGACTAAGAGATAAAATAGAAGTGGTAATAGCCGAGAAAGATTGGGCAGAAACCATTATCGATGTGCTAGAAAACCAAGCGGCGAATCGACTAGCACAACTGAAGGCGATAAAGACTTAGTTAGCTGAGATGGAAGCAGCGATGTCGTCGGCGCCACCACATCAAGAAGAACAAGCAGAGACCGCCTTACCGGCGGCCTACAGTTAAGGTGGCACACCGACAACGTTACTACCTAATCTACTAGCGTTTAAGGGCAGAGACCCTAAAGATTAGGAAGTATTTAAGAAGAAAATAAAGAATAAGATAGACTGCGATTACGCCAGAAGCAGTGCAGGAGACAGATTGGCATACCTGGAATCGCGACTAGAAGGTAAAGCTTTTTCGTTAGTAGCGGACCTAGAAGAGGTCACCGCCGAAGAAGCGATTAAAGCGCTGGATCAACGCTTCGGAGATCCATTCCGAAAGAAGACAGCCTGTAAGCAACTGGACAAAATCAACCAGAACCGGCAGACGTTTAAGGAGTTCTACGGACTGTTTAGAAAATATGCTATTAGAGCCAGAGTGTCGGAAGATAAGCAGCTCTACCTACTAAGGCAGAAGCTGAACCCTGAACTAGCCGCAGCTATAGCTTCTGTAGAAGATAAAGACCTTAAGAGCTTCGTGCACTAAGCGAGAGTTACTGCCAGAAATCTGAGCGCTTACGCGAAATCGCGCGAATCGAGCCAGAAACCGTCGATAACGCAGACAATACGACCCCCTGCACCTTTTAGGAGAGCACCTTAGCAGCCGTCTTATTCGCTACGTTCGTCGTTCGTCCCTACTTGCTACACGTACGGAAAGCCTAGCTACATCGCTACAGGATGCCAAGCGACAGATTAACAGAAGCAGGAGTATCGGGCTATAAAGCAGCAGCCGCTAAGAAAGACTATACAAGCTATCGAGCCGGCTCCGAACAACGTAGACAGTGTGGACGGTAGAGTGCTACTAAGGATCTTAGAAAAAGACTAGCTAGAAGGATAGGCCCCCTATCCAGCAGGGACAATAGGGCACCGACACGAACTACGTCGCCAGAAGAAGGAAGTATTAACAGCTGCAGCGATCCGCTCTTAGCGGCGGTGGAAGTAAACACAGAAACAGCTATAATCCTTCTAATTACTGTCTACCCCCTCGATAGCTTAAGCAGACCACTTTAGCTAAGAGCTTTTATCGACATAGGAGCCCTTATCGGAGCTGCGATCTACTATTGACTAGTTCAGAAACTAATAAAAGGATACGGTTATCCGGTAGAGCTAGCGTCGCCGACGCGAATTTCGGCATACAACGGACAAGACACACAGAGTGTTACGCATTATGTGCTATTAAAGACTACCCTAGCTGGTCGCACTACAGAAGCGACGTTCCGAATTATAGATATCGGGAGGTTTGACATTATTATAGGACAGAAATGGATAAAGAACTAGAACGCCGTTATCGACGTAGGTAAAGGTACGCTAGGGTTTAAAAACTAACAGAGCGGAGTCGCTGCCGAATCGGTTACCGTCGCCGCCGCGAAATCGAACGCTACAACTATCGAAGCGGTTCTAATAGATTGGCCCGACCCTCTAGACACAGTCGGAATAATAAGCTCAGAAGCTTTAACAACCCTCGCAAGGTCGCTAGAAAATAAGATTTACGCTATCTTAATAAAGGACATCGAAGACTACTAGAAGATAATAGCGGAAGAAGAAGTAGATCCTATAGAGGTGTTACCGAAAGAACTCTACAGCTACGCTAACGTGTTCTCGAAGGCTAACTCCAACCTCTTGCCGCTCTATCGACCGGAATACGACAACAAGATCCGACTAAAAGAGGGAGCTACGCTGCCAAGAACCGAGCCCCTAAGACGATTGTCGCCGGCCGAGCTGGACTAGGTAGAAGTGTTTGTTCGAGAGAATCTGGCAAAGAAGTTTATTACGCCGAGCTTAGCCGAATATGCGTTACCGATTCTTTTCGTAAGGAAACTTAGAGGTAGTCTCCGACTATACGTAGATTACCGAGGCCTTAACGAGGTCACTAAGAGAGACGTGTACCCGCTGCCGCTGATCAATAAGACTATACAACGAGTAGCTAAAGCTAAGTGGTTCAGCAAGCTGGACATTCGCTAAGCGTTCTATCGATTAAGGAACGAGGAAGGACAAACGGAAGATCTTACGACATTCGCTACGCGCATAGGCAATTTTAAGTAGTTGGTAATGCCTTTCGGACTTACCAACGCACCGGCAGTGTAGCAACGCTTTATAAACCACACCTTTAAAGACATGCTAGAACGATTCCTGTCTATCTACTTGGACGATATTCTTATCTACACCGATAGGACGAGAGAACAGCACACGGACTATATAGAGGAGGTGCTAACTAGGCTCCGCGAGGTTAGCTTAAACGCAGACACGAAGAAGAGCGAGTTTTATCAGACCTAAGTCAAATACCTCGGTCTTATCGTCGGAAGAGAAGGGATTCGGATAGACCCCTTAAAAGTCGCCGCCGTCGCGGAATAGAAGCAGCCGAAATTAGGAAACACTACACAAATTAGAGCGTTTCTCGGATTCTGCAGCTACTATCGACAGTTTATTAAGGACTTTAGCAAGATAGCGAGACCCCTAAACGAAGTGTTAAAGAAGGAGGCCGCTAGCCTATAGAATAAGAAGTGCACAGAGGCTTTCAATCGACTAAAAGATGCAGTGGCCTCAGCGCCAGTACTGGCGCACTTCCGACTAGAAAAGATAATCTACGTAGAAATAGACGCTTCCGACATAGTGACCGTAGGGGTCCTTTCTTAGTATAATAACGCCGACGAGACCCTCCACCCGGTGGCTTTCTTTAGCAAGTCTATAAACGAGGCCGAACGGAACTACGCTATCTACGATAAAGAACTGTTGGCCATTATACAGGCATTCGAAGAGTGGAAGCCGGAGCTTATAGCCGGAAAGAGCACAGTCCAGGTCCTTACGGACTACCAGTCGCTCACCTACTTTATAAAGATGCAGAAGCTATTACGTCGCTAGACCCAGTAGGCCGCCTACTTATTCAGATTTGACTTTAAGATTACCTATAGACCCAGAGCTCAAAATGGAAAGGCTAATGCGCTAACGAGAAGAGAGGAGAAGACTAGCCGCACGAAAGAAGATCTAAACATGTTCCAGAAGGTGTTGACCGAACGAATAGTAGACGCTAAGATGTTAAAAGAGGTAGGGGTCTGCGCAGTGGAGCCGGCGACCAAGGAAGAGACTCTCTACAAAAAAGTGGAGCGGCTTAACTAGTAACAGAAGCTCGGCAAAACTGGTTTAGGGAAGCTAATATTTCTAGAAGAACTAATTACTAAGGTTATTTAGCTAGTTTATAGTTCTAAGGATGTCGGTTATGCAGGCTCGAAGAAGACGATAGAAGCCGTAAGGACGATCTACTAGTTCCTGCAGATCTTCAAGCGGATACACCGGTTTATCGCTAATTGCTACGTATGCTAAGCCGCGAAGCCACGACACGGCCTTCCAGTCGGTCTGTTGAAACCACTTCCGATCCCTAAGAGACCGTAGCAGCACATTACGATAGATTTTGTAACAATCCTGCCGGATTCAGATAGATACGACGCCACTCTTAACGTAGTAGATCGGCTAAGCAAGGAACGTTACTTCATCCCCTGCAAAGCAAAGGATAAAGGCACCACTGCAGGAAAAACAGCAAGGATGCTAATTTAGCATATGTAGAAGCACTACGGCCTGCCGGACACTAATACTACTAATAGGGGTCCTCAATTTACTGCTAATGTATAGAAATATATTAAATAGGCTCTCGGAATCTGTGGAAAGATCAGTACTGCAGCCTATCCCTAAACGGACGGACAATCGGAAGTGGCCAATCGTAAGATAGAGAAATATTTACGGATCTTCTGCGGCTATTATTAAGAAGAGTAGGTCAAGATGTTACCGATAGCCGAATTCTGCGCCAATTCAGCACAGTTAGAAGCTTCCTTACTAGCGCCGTTCGAGATAACTTATAGTTATCTTCCAAGATTAAGCTTCTATCCGCTAAACGACCCTAGCTCTTTAGAACCTTCTACCGACACTTCGTTAAAAAGAGTTACTGCAGCTGCAGCAGAAGCACTAAAAGCTCAGATAGAAGAAGCCGTTAGGGTAGCTAAAGAAGCAATAGAGTCGGCACAGAAGAAGATAGTAATCCGAGCTAATAGAAAGCGGTTACTAACAGAGTTCAAAGAAGGACAAAAGGTATAGCTTAACACGAAGAGCCTTGGACTAAAAGGAAACGCCAAGCTTAACCCCTGCTACGTAGGTCCGTTTAAGATAGTAGAAAAGAGATCGCTGGTAACTTATCGGCTCTAGCTGCCTAAGGCGTTCCGGATCTACGATGTTTTCTATTCGGATCTGCTAAGCCTGGACCCTAAGAACGGACTGCCGGAACAAGGCTTCGATAAACCCCTACTAGTAGAGATAGACAGTAAAGAAGAAGAGTAGGAAAAAGAAGACGTAACAGATGTAAAAAAAATAAGAGGGTCTATTAAAGCAAAGATTTTGTAGAAGGGGTAGCTAGTGTTGCGGCGGTGGAAAGGGGAAAGACTAAGTAATAGGGTGGACCCTCGGAATTTCGGCTCGGCCCTTCCGGACCGAGCCGGGCCTTGGCACGCCACCCCCCCCAAAGGTCTCGTCCAACACTATATAGATTCCTTTCCCTCCTTAGTTCGAGATATAGTTATCAAAAAGGCCGTATTGAATCTTATCTGCGTGCCCGGATCAGTTTCGAAATAGAAGAAAGCGAAGATGTAACGACAGAATCAAAAAAAAGGAGACAGATAGATAAGTAAGCACCCTATCTCTCTCTTAGTATGTTTTAGTACCTAAAAGCTCTCCTTAAACATATGCTTAGCGAAGACGGGTAGCACAGCATCGCTAGCTATTGTTATAGCCTCTCTTCTAGTATAAGAGTCGTATATATACTGTTAGGCAATCCCTATAACTAGAGGTTCTCCTAAACAGTAAATAGACAGTCGCTGTCTAGATAAAGCTTATATAGTCTTTATATATCTACAATGTTATCTAGTAGGAGATAGCTAACCTAGGTAGGATGTTAGCAATGCCCTAGTTAACTGCCTTATACAGTCGCAGGGCTGGACTATAGGTTGCTAATAGGGAATCTGGGAACCTCCCTTAATAGAGCCCTAGCCCTGTGTAAGTAAGCCGTCCGGTCTTTACCTATCTATTTATCTACCTCCTGTCCTAATTATCTCTTATCTTACAGCCCTAACTACGCTTTCTGTATCCAACTTGTATAGTCTAGCAGCGACAGGCTTTAGGCCGGCTATCTTAGCTCTTAGTTAGCAAAGCTTTGTTCTAGATAATGTATTTAGTGTTAGGAATTACCGTCCCCTACCTTAACTCTATTACCTAGATAGAAGCCGCCGTCGTCGGATATAGGCGTAAGATCTACAATCTCGTAGTTTTCTAGTGCTTCGATCGCTGTCCAGGGTTATTAAGGACTTAGGTAGATGTTTTCGGCCTGTCGACGTCTATAGAGTAAGGTAGTAGGCGTTCCCCTAGTAGTCCTCTATACAGCCTTAGGCAGTCCGGTTATCTCGTACAGTTCTACTCCCCCCCCTCCCCTAAACTATTCCCTCTATTCCTACTCTTTATATCTGTTACGGCGGCAGAAAGGGGTGGGACTGGATAATAGGGTAGACGCTTGGAATTTCGGCTCGGCCCTTCTGGACCAAGCCGGGCCTTGGTATGCCGCCGTCCCTAAAGCTCTTATCCACTACTACATAGACTCCTTTCCCTCCTCAGTTCGAGATATAGTTATCAAAACAGCCGTATTGAACCTTATCTGCGCGCTCGGATCATTATATCTCGAACTCGCTCCCTACAGACCCACTGCACTGCGCGAAAGGGACCGTTAAACTATCTGGACACCCGAATAACGCACGCGCACTATACAAACAAAACCCAGCACCGTAAGAAGATAGAAGGCTTCTTAACGGTAGACAGCGGCGTTATAGGCCGCAGCGGAAAGAGAAAGACTGACAGACAGAGAGATAGGCGTACTAGCATCCTCGACGACGGAACGACCAATAAAGGCCTTATAGAAAAAGAGGTAGATAAAGCGAGAAAGGGCATAGAGGGCTACGCCGAACTGTACGCACGCATGCCGGATAAGATTGGAGAATATCTTACAGAACACGGAGCTAAGAAGGTGTTCAATATTATAACCTTCGTCGAAAAGAAGTTCTTTAGGAACAGGGAAGAAAACAGACAGTTCAGAGAGGAAATAGAGACAGTAAGGGCTGAGAAAGAGTCGGCCGAGACTATTATAGATATGCTGGAAAACCAAGCGGCGAACCGACTAGCACAACTAAAGGAGATAAAGACCCAGCTAGCTAAGATAGAGAGAGCGACGTTGCCGCCACCGCATCGAGAAGAACCAGCAGAGACCGCCTTACCGGCGGCCTGTAGTCAAGGTAGCACCTTAATAACATTATTGCCGGACCCGCCGGCGTTTAGAGGCAGAGACCCTAAAGACTGGGAAGCGTTCAAGAAGAAGATAAAGAATAAGATAGACCGCGACTACGCTGGAAACAGTGCCGGAGATAGATTGGCGTACCTGGAATCGCGATTAGAAGGTAAAGCTTTTTCGCTAGTAGCGGACCTGGAAGAGGTAACCGCCGAGGAAGCGATCAGAGCACTAGACCAGCGCTTCGGAGACCTATTCCAAAAGAAGACAGCCTGTAAGTAGCTAGACAAGATCAGTCAGAACCGGCAGACGTTTAAAGAATTCTACAGGCTATTTAGAAAACATGCTATTAGGGCCAGAGTAGCAGAAGACGAGCAGCTCTATCTACTAAGACAGAAGCTGAACCCTGAACTGGCCGCAGCTATAGCCTCGGTGGAAGATAAAGACCTTAAGAGCTTCGTGCACCGAGCGAGAGTTACAGCGAGAAACCTGAGCGCCTACGCGAAATTACGCGAATCGAACTAGAAGCTGTTAACAACGCAGACGGCGCGGCCCCCTGCGCCTTTCCGACGAACCTCCTAGCAGTCGTCGTATTCACTACGATCGGCGTTCGTCCCTACCTGTTTCGCGTACGGAAAACCCGGCTATATCGCTACGAGATGCCAAGCAACGGCCCAGCAGAAGCAGGAGTATCGCGCTATAAAGCAGCCGCAGCCGCAGCCGCAGCCACCGAGAAAGAATATTCAAGCCATCGAACCGGCGCCGAACGGTACTAACAGTATAGACGGGGGGGGGTGCAATTAAGGATTATAGGAAAAGATCAGCTGGACGGATAGACCCCCCACCTGGCGTAAACGATAGGGCACCCTCGCGAACGGCGCCGCCGGACGAAGAAAAAGAGAGCATTAACAGCTGCAACGATCCACTATCGGCGGCGGTGGAAACGAACACGGAAACAGCTATTATCCTTCCTATTACGGTCCACCCTATTGAGAAGCAACGCCCACCGCTCCAGCTGAAAGCTTTTATCGACACTGGAGCTCTTATCGGTGCAGCGATCCACTATCGGCTGGTCCGGAAGCTGACGAATAGATACGGCTATCCAGTAGAATTAGCGTCGCCGACGAAGATTTCGGCATACAACGGACAAGACACAGAAAGCGTTACGCACTACGTGCCGCTAAAGACTACCTTGGCTGGTCGCACTACAGAAGCGACGTTCCGAATTATGGATATCGGAAGGTTTGACATTATTATAGGGCAGAAATAGATAAAGAACTAGAAAGCTATCGTCGACGTAGATAAAGGAACGATCAGATTTAAAACCCAAGGTAACAGCGCTGTCACCACCGAATCGATCGCAGCTGCGACAGCAAGATCAGAGGCGACCAGCGGCAAAACGGCTCTGCCTACCTCTACCGAGCCTGCGCCTACGATCGGAATAATAAGCGCGGAAGCTTTATCGACCCTCGCAAAGTTACTGGACAACGAGATTTACGCTATCTTAATAAAAGACATCGAAGACTACCAGAAGATAATAGCAGAAGACGAAGTGGATCTACTAGAGGTGCTGCTAAACGAGCTCTATAGTTACGCTAACGTCTTCTTAAAAGCCGACTCCAACCTATTGCCGCTCTATCGACCGGAATATAACAACAAGATCCGACTGAAAGAGGGGGCTACGCTGCCAAGAACCGAGCCCCTAAGACGACTGTCGCCGGCGGAGCTGGACTAGGTAGAAGTGTTTGTTTGAGAGAATCTTGCGAAGAAATTTATTACCTCGAGCTTAGCTAAATACGCGTTGCCGATTCTCTTTGTAAGGAAGCCCGGAGGCAGTCTCCGGCTGTGCGTAGACTACAGGGGCCTCAATAAGATCACCAAAAGAGACGTATATCTACTGCCGTTGATCGACGAAACTATACAAAGAGTGGCAAAGGCTAAGTAGTTCAGCAAGCTAGACATTCACTAAGCGTTTTACAGACTAAGGAACGAAGAAGGGCAGACAGAAGACCTTACGACGTTTGCGACGCGTATAGGCAATTTCAAGTAGTTGGTAATGCCTTTCGGACTTACCAACGCGCCGGCAGTATAGCAACGCTTTATAAACTACACTTTTATAGACATGCTAGAGCAGTTCGTATCTATCTATTTGGACGACATTCTTATCTACATAGACGGAATAAGAGATCAGCACACAGACTACGTCGAGAGGGTGCTAAAGAGACTCTGCGAAGTAGGATTAAACGCGGACACGAAGAAGAGCGAGTTCTATTAGACTAAGGTCAAATACCTCGGTCTTATCGTCGGAAGAGAAGGGATCCGGATAGACCCCTTAAAGGTCGCCGCTGTAGCGGAATGGAAGCAACCGAAATCCGGAAACACTACGTAGATCAGAGCGTTTCTCGGATTCTGCAGCTACTACCGACGGTTCATCAAAGACTTCAGCAAGATAGCGAGACCCCTAAACGAAGCACTAAAAAAAGAGGCCGCTAGACTATAGAACAAGAGGTGCACGGAGGCTTTCAACCGACTAAAAGAAGCAGTAGCTTCAGCGAACCTGCGGAATTCGGCGGAGCTACTTAGAGAGTTCTATATGCAGAACCCGAAGAAGCCGAAACCCGAATAGCTCTAAAGCTGATTATTCCGGAAAGAAGAAAGCTGCGTCCGCTCTATCGGCGCAGAGGCCGAAGAAAACGATCGTAGCGGTTGCCTTGGGAAGGTCTTCGACGCGGCCACTACCTACTACCAGTTTGGCAGGCAGCTCGCCGACGCCGTAGCGTGCCAGCGCCGCCGACCCTACAGTAGGTAAGCGCTTTAGTAGAAGAAAAAGAAGAGGAAGAAACGCTGCGGACGGATCTATATAGACCTCTAAGGCGACGCACAGACCAGCCGAGCTGCAGCTTAGAAGACCGCAGATCAGATTAGATAGCGTCGATTACATAAACGCTAAGTGAAGGACTTCAGATGCCAACGACATAAGAAATTAAAGAAGCGATAAAGAGAACGCTGTTTTTGATAGAAGACGGAAGAGGTAACATTAGCGTTAGAGGGGATTTTCGAGAAGGAGACGACGAATTAAGAAAAAAAAAGTGAAGATTTTCGGATAGATAGGGTAACTAAGCGGTCAAGGGCGACCGCTAGTAAGGGAGGGGGGTAGTGTTACGGCGGCAGAAAGGGGTAGGACTGGATATAAGGGTGGACCCTTGGAATTTTGGCTCGGCCCTTCTGGACCGAGCCGGGCCTTGGCATGCCGCCGCCCCTAAAGCTCTTATCCACTACTACATAGACTCCTTTCCCTCCTTAGTTCGAGATATAGTTATCAAAAAGGCCGTATTGAATTATATCTGCGTGCCCGGATCACACAAGGCAATATAGCTGCTGCAGGCAACATACTGTTTAGAAGGACAGTTCAGAGGCAGCACAGTTCAGAGGCAGCACAGTTCAGAGGCAGCACAGTTCAGAGGCAGTACAGTTCAGAGGCAGCACAGTTCAGAGGCAGCACAGTTTAGAGACATAGCTATAGGCAGGTGCAGCTGCTACAGACAATACAGGCAAAGCATAGGCAAAGCGACGGCTCGAGAAGCGACCGTCTAAGAAGCGACAGCTCGAGAAGCGACAGTTTAGAAGCAGCACGTGTTTGCAAAGCGACCTCTACAAGCCTCTACGACCTTCCGCGACCTCCGCGACCCCGACGACCTCTAAGACCTCTGCGACTGTTTAAGAAGCGACGGCTTAAGAAGCGACTGGCGACAGCTTGAAAAGCGACGGCTCAAAAAGCGACACGTGTTTGCAAGGCAACCTCTGCAACCTCCGAGAACTCCGCGACCTCTGCAGCAAACAAGGCAGCAAACAAGGCACTAATTGAGGCCGAAAGCGACGGCTTAAAAAGCGACAGCTCGAGAACCGACCGTCTAAGAAGCGACTGTCGAGAAGCGACACGTGTTTGCAAGACAACCTCTACAGCTGCGACCTCTAAGATTTCTGCAGCCTTGGCAAGGCTCAAAAGGTTACGAGATTAAGGCTCAAAAAGGCACGAGATTAAGGCTCAAAAAGGCACGAGATTGAGACTCAAAACGCACGGAAATTAAAGCTCAAAAGCGACCTCAAAAGCGACCTTAAAAGCGACCTGTTTTGGAGCGACCTAATTAGCCGATAGCGAAGCTGAATTTGCGACCCCTACGACCTAGTTTGGCTGATTTCGATTAAGGGCAATCGCTGGTTGGGGAGGGCAGTAGTAATACGGATGTAGATGTAGACAGCTAGCGGCTAGGCTTAGCAGGGCCAGGCTTGGCGTACACTTAAATACCTCCACCTCCGCTTGTACGTAGATTCTTTCCTCTCCGGCCTTGGATATAGTTATTAAAGACGGGTATTGACCTAGAGTCTACCTTAGTCGGATCAACTACTAGCCGGCAATAGCGAAGGACATCTGCAGGTTCGTACAAAACTGCGGTGTATACAGACGGACAAAGCCCTAGCGTAAGCTAAAGCATAGGCTGCTAAAGCCCCTACCGATACTAGACCGGCCCTAGCAAGACCTAACAGTGGACTTTGTTACAGCAGTAGAAAGAGGTAGGACATATTAATGGGGTAGACCCTGGATTTTGGCTCGGCCCCTTCCGGGATTTAGGTTCCGGAACGGACTGAGCCGGGCCTTGGCACACCACCATCTATTAAGGCCTACTACTGTTACTACGTAGACTCCTTTCCCTCCTTAGTTCGAGATATAGTTATAAAAACAGCCGTATTGAACCTTATCTGCGCGCTTGGATTATTATATCTCGAACTTACTCACTACACCAAACCCCGCACTGTGCGAAAGAGCCCGTCAAACCATCCGGACACTCGAATAACGCACGCGCACACACACACACCAACAACAACAAAACCCAGCACTGTAAGAAGATAGAAGGCTTCTTAACGGTAGACAGCGGCGTTATAGGCCGCAGCGGAAAGAGAAAGACTGACAGACAGAGAGATAGGCGTACCAGCATCCTCGACGACGGAACGACCAATAAAGGCCTTATAGAAAAAGAGGTAGATAAAGCGAGAAAGGGCATAGAGGGCTATGCCGAACTATACGTACGTACGCTGGACGAGATAGGAGAATATCTTACAGAACACGGGGCAGAGAAGGTGTTCGATATTATTACCTTCGTCGAAAAGAAATTCTATAGGAACATAGAAAAAAACAGACAGCTAAGGAAGGAAATAGAGACGGTAAGGGCCGAGAAGGAGTCGGCCGAGACTATTATCGAAGTGTTAGAAAACCAAGCGGCGAACCGACTAGCGCAACTAAAGGCGCTGAAGGATTAGCTAGCTAATACGGAAACAGCGAGGTCGTCGGCGCCGCCACTGCGTCGAGAAGAACAAGCAGAGACCGCCTTATCGGCGGCCTACAGTCAAGGTAGCACTACGATAACGCTACCACTGGACCTACCTGCTTTCGGTAGCGGAGACCCTAAAGCGTAGGAGGCGTTTAAGAAGAAGATTAAGAATAAGATAAGCCGCGATTACGCAGCAAGCAGTAGAGAAGATAGACTAGCCTATTTGGAGTCGAGACTAGAAGGAGAAGCGTTCTCGTTAGTGTCGGACCTGGAAGAGGTAACCGCCAACGAAGCAATCAAAGCGCTGGACCAGCGATTCAGAGACCCCTTCCGAAAGAAGACTGCCCGCGAGCAACTAGACAAGATCAGTCAGAATCGGCTAACATTTAAAGAATTTTACAGGCTGTTCAGGAAGTATGCTATCCGAGCGAGAGTGGCTAAGGATAAGCAGCTACACTTACTAAGACAGAAACTGAGCCCTAAGCTCGCTGCGGCTATAGCATCGGTAGAAGACGAAGACCTTCAGAGCTTCGTGCACTAGGCGAGAGTAACAGCAAGAAACCTAAACGCGTACGGAAAACCGACGACACGCGAACCAATTTAGAAGCCATTACCGTCGGCGCAGACAGTCAGAGCCCCTGCGCCTCTCCGACGAACCCCCCAGCAGTCGTCGTACTTACTACGATCGGCGTTCGTCCCCACCTGTTTCGCGTACGGAAAACCCAGCTATATCGCTACGAGATGCTAAGCAACGGCCTAGCAGAAGCAGGAGTATCGCGCTATAAAGCAGCCGCAGCTGCAGCTACCGAGGAAGACTATTCAAGCCATTGAACCGGCGCCGAACGATACTAATAGTATAGACAGGGGAGTGCAATTAAGGATTATAGGAAAAGACTAGCTGGACGGATAGACCCCCTATCCAGCGTAAAAAACAGGGCATCCCTGCGAAAGGCACTAACAGAACGAGAGAGTATCAACAGTTGTAACGATCCACTGTCGGCGACAGTGGAAGCGAATACGGAAACGGCGATCATCCTTCCTATTACGATCCACCCTGTTAAGAAATCGCGCCAACCCCTCCAGTTGAAAGCTTTTATCGACACTGGAGCTCTTATCGGCGCGGCGATCCACTACCGACTGGTTTAGAAACTGACGAAGGGATACGGCTATCTAGTGGAAATAGCGTCGCCGACGCGGATTTCGGCGTACAACGGACAAGACACGGAGAGTGTCACGCACTATGTGCCATTAAGGACCACCTTAGCAGGTCGCACTACGGAAGCGACGTTCCAAATTATAGATATTGGAAGGTTTGACATTATTATAGGGCAGAAATAGATAAAGAACTAGGGAGCAATTATTAACGTAGGAGAAGGCACACTCGGATTCAGAAAACCGATCAGCGGCTTAGCTGCGGTTAAATCAGTCACCGAATCGGTTATAGTGGCCAACGCCAAACCGAACGTTACGACGATCGAAGCGGCTCCAATGGATCGGTCCGAACCCCCGGTCACCGTCGGAATAATAAGTTTAGAAGCTATAACGACCCTCGCGAAGTCGCCGGACAACAAGATCTACGCTATCTCTATAAAAGACATCGAAGACCACTAGAAGATAATGGCAGAAGAAGAAGTGGATCCACTAGAGATGCTGCCGAACGAGCTCTATAGTTACGCTGATGTCTTCTTAAAAGCCGACTCCAACCTATTGCCGCTCTATCGACCGGAATATAACAACAAGATCCGACTAAAAGAGGGGGCTACACTGCCTAGGACTGAGCCCCTAAGATGACTGTCGCTGGCAGAACTGGACTAGGTAGAGGTGTTCGTCCGCGAAAATCTGGCGAAGAAGTTTATTACGCCGAGTTCCGCCGAGTACGCGTTACCGATCCTTTTTGTACGGAAACCTAGAGGCGGTCTGCGACTCTGCGTAGACTATCGAGGCCTTAACGAGGTTACCAAGAGAGACGTATATCCACTGCCGCTAATAGATAAGACTATACAGCGTATAGCAAAGGCTAAGTGGTTTAGCAAGCTGGATATCTGCTAAGCGTTTTACAGACTAAGGAACAAAGAAGGGCAGACAGAAGACCTTACAACGTTCGCGACGCGTATAGGCAATTTCAAGTAGTTGGTAATGCCTTTCGGACTTACCAACGCGCCGGCAGTATAGCAACGCTTTATAAACCACACTTTTATAGACATGCTAGAACGGTTCGTGTCCCTCTACTTAGACGACATCCTTATCTACACCGATAGGACGAGAGAACAGCATACGGACCACATTAAGAAGGTGCTGACTAGGCTCTGCGAGGTCGGATTGAACGCGGACACGAAGAAGAGCGAGTGCTATCAGGCTAAGGTCAAATACCTCGGTCTTATCGTCGGAAGAGGAGGGATCCGGATAGACCCCTTAAAGGTCGCTGCCGTAGCGGAATAGAGGCAGCCAAAATCAGGAAACACTACACAGATCAGGGCGTTTTTCGGGTTCTGCAGCTACTATTAACAGTTTATTAAGGACTTTAGCAAGATCGCGAGACCCCTGAACGAAGCACTAAAGAAAGCGGCCGTTGGCTATAAAATAAGAAGTGCACAGAAGCCTTTAACCAGCTGAAGGAAGCAGTGGCCTTAGCGCCGGTTCTGGCACACTTCCGGCCGGAAAAGACGATCTACGTAGAAACGGACGCTTCCGATACAGTAACGGCCGGAGTCCTTTCTTAATACACTGACGAGGGCGAGACCCTTTACCCGGTAGCTTTCTTTAGCAAGTCTATAACGGAAGCCGAACGGAACTACGCTATCTATAATAAAGAACTGCTAGCTATTATTCAGGCCTTTAAAGAGTGGAAACCGGAGCTTATAGCTAGACAGAGCACGATCCAGGTCCTTACGGACTACCAGTCACTAACCTACTTTGTAAAGACGCAGAAGCTAATACGCTGCCAAGCACGGTAGGCTGCCTACTTATCCGGGTTCGACTTTAAGATTACCTATCGACCCGGAGCTTAAAACGGAAAGGCTAACGCACTAACGAGAAGAGAAGGAAAGACTAGCCGCGCAAAAGAAGATCCGAACATGTTCCAGAAGGTGTTGACCGAGCAGATAGTAGACGCAGAGGTGTTGAAAGAGGTAGGGGTCTGCGCGTTGGAACAGGCCCCTAAGGAAAAGACCCTCTACGAGAAAGTGGAACGGCTCAATCAGAAGCAGAAGCTTAGCAAAACAGGTTCGGGGAAGCTAATAGTTCCGGAAGAACTAATTACTGAGGTCGTCCAACTAGTCTATAGCTCTAAGGACGTTGGTTACGCCGGCTCGAAGAAGATAATAGAAGCCGTAAGGATAATCTACTGGTTTCCGCGGATCTACGAACGGATCCACCGATTCATCGCCAATTGCTACGTGTGCAGAGCCATAAAGCCACGTTACGGTCTTCCAGTCGGTCTGCTAAAGCCACTTCCGATCCCCAAGAAACTATAGCAGCATATTACGATAGATTTCGTAACCGGCCTGCCGGAATCGGATAGATATAACGCTACGCTCAATATAGTGGATAGGCTAAGCAAAGAACGCCACTTCATCCCCTGTCGAGCGAGAGACGAAGGAACCACTGCAGAAGAAACCGCGCGAATGTTGATCCAATATGTATAGAAGCACTATAGCTTGCCGGACACTATTACTACGGATAGGGGTCCTTAATTCACCGCCGACGTATAGAAAGCTATTAACCAAGATCTCGGAATTTGTAGAAAGCTCAGCACTGCCGCTTACCCTTAAACCGACGGCCAGTCTAAAGTGGCCAACCGTAAGATAGAGCGATACCTACGAACCTTCTGCAGCTATTATTAAGAAAAGTGGGTCGAGGTGTTGCTAATAGCCGAATTCTGCGCCAACTTAGCACGGTTAGAGGCAACGTCGCTGGCGCCGTTCGAGATAACCTACGGTTATCTTCCGAGGCTAAGCTTCCATCCACTAAGCGACGCCGGCTCGCCGGAGCTTTCCACTACCACTACGTCGTTAAAGAGGGTCGCTGCTGCAGTGGCGGAAGCACTCCGATCTCAGATAGAAGAAGCGATCAAAGTAGCGAAAGAAGCGATGGAATCGGCTTAGAAGAAGATAGTGACTTAAGCTAATAAGAAGCGGTTACTAATAGAATTTAAGTAAGGCCAAAGGGTATAGCTTAACACGAAGAACCTAAGGCTGAAAGGCAACGCCAAGCTAAATCTACGCTACGTAGGTCCATTCACGATAGTAGAAAAGAGGTCGCCAGTGACTTATCGGCTCCAGCTGCCAAAATCGTTCCAGATCTACGATGTTTTCTATTCGGACCTGCTAAGCCTAGACCCTAAGGACGGCCTTCCGGAACAGGGGTCTGCCGAACCCCCGCCTATCGAGATGGACAGTAAGGAAGAAGAGTAGGAGGTAGAAGATGTAATAGACGTAAAGAAGATAAGGGGGTCCATTAAAGCGAGGATCTCGTAGAAGGGGTAGCCGGAAGACTATAAATAGTATCCGGTCGAAAACCTCTAGAATTTGGCAGAGCTGCTAAGAGAGTTCTACGTGCGGAAGCCGGAAAAGCCGAAACCAGCGTGGCTCTAATGTCGATTATGCCGGAAGAAAGAAAGAAGAAAGCTACGTCCGCTCTACTAACGCGGAAGCCGATAAAAACGATCGTAGCGGTCGCCTCGGGGAGGTCTTCGACGCGGCCACTACCTACTACCGGGTCTGCAGGCAGCTCGGCGACGCCGTAGCATGCCAGCGCCGCCGACCCTGTAGTAGGTAAAGGCTTTAGTAGAAGAGAAAAAGAAGAAGAAAAACGACGCCGTAGACGGATCTATATAGACCTCCAAGGCGACGCACAGGCCAGCTACGCCGCAGCTTAGATAACCTACAGTTTAGATCAGATAGCACGGATCAGGCGCACGGATCAGATAGATAACGAAACAAGTAACGTTAAAAACAGCGAAATCGGCGACTGAAATCTGCGGAAAGGAACGAAAAGAAGACAGGAAGACTAGGCAAAACCTAAGGCAGAAAGACGAGGAAGCGGCCACCGCTGCAGCAAAGGAGCAGAAAGAAAGAAGAAAGAAGCCGAAAAGGGAAGTGGATATAGACAGATTTTGATAGTGCGTACGAGGCTTGGCGCGCACGCGGAATCGAGGGAAATAGATAGAAAAGAACGCAGGAAAGACGCGAAAGAAAGGTGGATAGATAGATAGAAGGATTAACGTTATTGGATAACGACAACGGAAGCCTATAGAAGGGATAAGTAAGCGGTCAAGGGCGACCGCTAGTAAGGGAGGGGGGTAGTGTTACAGCGGCAGAAAGAGGTGGGACAGATTAATAGGGTAGACCCTGGATTTTAGCTCGGCCCCTTCTAGGATTTAGGTTCCGGAACGGGCCGAGCCGGGCCTTGGCACACCACCATCTATCGAGGCCTACCACTGTTACTACGTAGACTCCTTTCCCTCCTCAGTTCGAGATATAGTTATTAAAACAGCCGTATTGAACCTTATCTGCGCGCTCGGATCAGACTTTATTACAGACCTCCCTAAGAGTAACGGACGGCGAAACATTATAGTAGTTATAGACAAGTTAACAAAGGAGGTAATACTAAAGGGAATGGACTCTATTACAGCTAAGGACACTGCCTAGGCATTTATACGGACGACGTTCAGCAAATACGGTTTCCCTAGGTCAATTGTATTAGACTAGGGTACACAGTTTACGAGCTAGCTCTAGGCAAGGGTCTGCCAGTTGCTAAAGGTAGAACGTCGCCTGTTAACTGCATAGCACCTACAGACAGACAGGGCGACGGAGAGGGTTAATTCGACGTTGGAAGCGTACCTCCAAGCGTACGTCGACTATAACTAGACGAACTAGAACCGACTTCTCCCTATAGTAGAGCTGGCTATTAAGAGCCGTATAGCTAATGCTATAGGTCTGTCCCCCTTCTTTATAACCTATAGATACGACTATTCCCTGCTCCTACTAACTCTAAGTAGCAATACCCTATGCCCTGTACGATCTCCAATTTAGCAAGGAGAGGCTATTGTATAGACGATTACGAACGCCTATTAATAGGCAAAGGCGAGCCTAGCCATAGCTTAACAGAATGCGGAAGAGCAGGCCAACAAGGGACGACAGGCTGCACCAAGGTACAAGGCAGGGGATAAGGTCTAGCTAAACTAGCAAAACATCTGTATAGACCGGCTAAGCAAGAAGCTAGATTAGAAGAACAGGAAGTTTACAGTAGTGCGACTAGTAGGGACATACGCTGTACGACTTAACACTCCCCTAGGGATTTATCTAGTCTTCTATGTAGACCTCGTATAGCCAGCGAACACGGACCCCCTACTGCACTAGACGACAGACGACGCGCGCCCACCTGCGATTATAACCGAAGGCTAGGAAGAGTACGAGGTAGAAGGGATCTTTAAGAGCCGAAGGAAGAAGAAGGGGGTAGAGTACCTAGTAAAGTAGAGAGGATAGGCAGAGCCTATATAGGAACTATACAAGGCTCTATAGGATACAACTGCACTGGACAGGTAGGAGGAGAACCATCCCCCTGCCTAGTTACAGTAACACTGCGCTGTACGGCGGAAGGAGGCACGATCTACCCTAAGGACAGGGTAGCCGCTAGCAACCTAGGTTAGCAAAGGATCGAGAATTACAATATAAGACACTATAGGATCCTACTAACACGACATCGTACGACACTGTATAGGAAAAGGGCTGGAAGAAGGGAACAGCCAGGGAACAGATAGGAAGGAGAGTGGAAATAGGAGGAGTTAGGAGCAGGACTATCCGAAATTTCTTACACTACCTAGGGGGGGGGGGTAGCTTACTAGCTACCACCCTAGGGGACCAGAGCAACCGACTCCTTATTAGAGATCTTAATTACCTCCAGCCCGGCAGGGCCCCCACCCCTACTAGGGCCAGCCCTAGGGAGCAGAGGCACCCCTCTACCCCTACGCGCCTCCTCCGGACAGCAGTAGGGTTAGTAGAGGGAGCTATCCTTCTACTTGCACGAGGCATACACCCTAGCCTAGAAGCCTAGGAGGCAGTATAGGCTAAGTAAGGGCTAGTAGGAGTTAGAGTAGGGGGCACAGGGCTGGCCCTAGGTAGCGATAAGGATAACGTTAACGTACGACGCCCAGGCCGTAGCCAACCGCTAGGGTATAACCTAGGTAGGGTTATACTAGAAGGCGTAGTAGGGCAGCTCAGCTGCATCCTGCTGCTCCTTAGTATAGCACCTAAAACATTAGCTAGGACTGTACAGAAGACAGGAATCTATTCAAACCGGAAGTATAGCTATTAGTTAAATTAAGGACTCTACTGCTAGAGGCAGAAATAGGAGGGGACCCCGGCTAGACGAGCAGAGGAGGAGGAGCTAGCAACTAAGAGGGAGCTACTAGACGGAGCGGACGACATAATAGTAGCTAGTAGGTAATAGTAACTAGTAGTAGTAGATAGTATATAATAGAAAGTAGACAGTAGTAGACAGTAGGGGACAGTGGACAGCGTAGGAGGAGAAGGCAGGCAGGGAATAGAAAGAAAAGGGGGAGGGAAAGAGAAGGGAGAGGCTTGAAATTTAGGGGGGTAACTGCCTGCTATAAGAGGGAATAGCAACTAGGGCAGCTACTGCAAACAGGTAAAATAGCAAGAGGCAACTGCGACCCGGTAGGAGACGAGCGACGACTATATAGACAGCCGGACAAAAATAGGAAGTCGCGACCTGCCAAAGGAACAGCAGTAGCTAAGGGTGTTCGGCACGCCGCCGTACGAAAAGGGCACTATAAGAAGGGAGGGGGGGGGGGTATTATTAGGGAGCGCTACCCAGCCTAGGTCCTAGACCTAACCTAAGCCAACCGTCGCCCTAAGGACTGCGACTTAGTAGCGCTAGCATAACCCCACCCTCTGTACGGAACCACCGACAGAACCCTATAGTCCTACACAAAGGGGAACTGCCGCCCCTCTAAATAGAGGGAAAACTCTACACTACTGTACAGAGGAGGGAACTCCCGATCCTCTATATAGAGGGTAAACCTTGCATCCCTGCACAGAGGGAAATTGCTAGCTTGGCTTCGTAGGTACAAATTGTACAGCAGCAGACAACGAAGGAACTGCCTATTAGTTCCTTTATATAGATACCTAACCTTAAGTTTCTAAACCAAGACTCTTAAGCCCTTTACCTACGACAACCCCTCTAGCGGCAGACGGACGCTATAGACTAGGAACTAACGACGACGAGGGTAGCGGCAGCCGTTACCGTATAGCTAAGAGCCGCTACTAAAAGGGCACAATAGGTAGATATAGCTACCCTTAACAAGAGGCGAGCAGAAGGGAGCTGCTACAGGTATAGCAAGATAGGCTACACTGCACAGAATTGCAGGCTTTTGCTAGCAGAGAGACCTTGGGAACGGCCGACCACTGCAAGGGTAGCAACTGCAGCGCCCTAACATAACAGGAGCCCTACTTAGACGACGACGAGTCGGGAAAAGAGTAGCCTCTAAGCGAAGGCTCTGCTAGAGGCGTGTACGAGATAGATTACTAAATTAAAGCACTACTTAGCTATCTTTTAAGAGCAACCACATAACGACTACGCCGTTTATTGTACGGCCAACGTTAAATAGGTCCGCAACGGCGCGGACATCAATTAACACAGGATGTTTAGTGTATAGAGTAATCAGCGAAGACTTCGTATAGAGACACTGTATTAAGACGACCCCTACTGTACCTATATGCATATTGGGCATTACCGAGAGGGGACCGGACATTACCTATATAGTAAAAGTAACGATAGAGATACAGGGATACTATAAGCAGGACTTATACCTCTATCTCGTATAGGACAAGTTGGGGTATAACCTAATACTAGGGAAGCTATAGATAGAGCGCTAGAGGGGCAAGCTAGACGTTAGACGAGGACAGCTGTACCTGGCAGCGACAAAGCAGAGGCTCTAGGACCAAGGGAGGGCTCCGCAGGGTGGCAATGCCAAGGCCGAAATTAACACAGCAACTGCAGACATTAAGAAGGCAATAGCGCCTAAGAAGGCGACAAACTCCTATACGAAGCTCCTAAGGGAATACGCTGGATACCTGGACCTCTTCGAGCCAAAGTCGGCCTTAAAACTGCCGCTACACTAAGGAGAGGGGATTGATTACAACATCTAGCAAAAGCCCTGTCTGGACGGGAGCCTGCCTAAGGTACCGTACGGTCTGCTGTACGGAATGTCCTCTAGAGAACTCCTAGTGCTACGCAAGACACTAGACGACCTACTAGCCAAAGGGTTTATTTAGGCAAGTACCTTATCCGCAGGAGTCCTAGTGCTGTTTGTCTATAAGGAGGGGAAGGCCGGCTTGCGTTTCTGCATAGACTACAGAGGCATTAACGCGATTACCAAGAAGGACCGGTACCCCCTACCCCTTATTAAGGAAACTCTCGGACAGATTAGCAAGGCAAAGTAGTTTACTAAGCTTAACGTAGTCTCGGCTTTCTACAAGATACAGACTAAGGAAGGCTGTAAATAGATAACTGCCTTCTGTACGAGATATAGTCTTTTCGAGTAGCTTGTTACCCCTTTTAGCCTTGCTAACGTACTAGCAACCTTCTAAAGGTACATTAACAAGTCCTTACAAGGGTTACTAGACGACATCTGCTTGGCATACCTCGATAACACACTGGTTTTTAAAGACGGCTCCTACGCAGATTACGTACGGGACGTTAAGAAGGTACTAGATCGACTGCAACGGACTGGATTGTACCTTGACATCGTCAAATGTAAATTCAGTGTACAGCGTACGAAATACCTAGGGTTTATTATCGAGGCAGGGAAAGGCATTAGCATAGATAGGAAGAAGATTAATGCTATTAAGCAATAGAAGCCGCCTACGAACGTTAAGGGCGTACAGGAATTTCTTAGGTTTGCCAACTTCTACTACTAGTTTATATAGAACTACTCGAAGATCGTGCGCCCCCTAGTCGAGCTAACATATAAGGACAAGCAGTTTAAGTAGACGGACGAGTGCGATAGGAGCTTTAACAAGCTAAAGGAGCTCTTTACTACAGGACCAACGCTTGCTGCCTTCGACCTAGAACGTACGACGATACTAGAAACCGACTCCTCGAGGTACTGCATTGGAGGTATCCTGTTACAGGTAGGCTTAGACGGACTCCTGCACCTATACGCGTATTTCTCTAAGAAGAACTCCCTAGCTAAGTACAACTACCCTATCTACGACAAGGAACTACTAGCGGTCGTACAGTGTTGCAAAGCGTAGGATAGAGAACTCTGCTCGGTCCCCGAGTTCCTTACCCTAACTAACTACAAGAACCTAGAGTACTTTACACAGCCCTAGAAGCTGTCTAAAAGGTACGTAGGATAGGCAATGTACCTAAGCCGGTTTAATATAAGACTCTAGTATCGTAAGGGCAAAGACAACAGCAGGGCTAATACGCTATCCAGACAGGACCAGGATATGCTAACGACGTACGAAGACAACCGGCTAAAGTTACGAACATTCTAGATGTTTAAGGAGGAGCCAGGCGAGGAGACTATCCGCCTAGCAGCGGCATACATATAGGAACCCCAACTGCAAGCATAGGAAGAGACAGTAGAAAAGGACGAGGTGTACTAAGAGGCCCGTAGAGCGATTTAAGGAGGACAGCGGAAGCTCCCAGCAGAGCTCTATCTTAAGGTGTCGGCAGCAGAGTGCTTAGTAGACGAGGAGAACAACCTAAAGTTTACAAATCGGATCTAGGTCCTAGCAGACGAGAAGCTCTGTACGAGCTTAATACAACGGGCGCATAATTCTATAGCTACTAGGCACCTAGGGCGCGAGGAGACGTACAGCATTGTCGCTAGGGACTACTACTAGCCGGCGATAGCGAAGGACATCCGCAGGTTCATACAGAACTGCGACGTATACAGACGGACGAAGCCCTAGCGCGAACTGAAGTATAGGCTGCTAAAACCCCTACCGATCCCAGACTGGCCTTAGCAAGACCTAATAGTAGACTTTATTACAGACCTCCCTAAGAGCGACGGACGGAGGAACATTATAGTAGTAACAGACAAGCTAACGAGGGGGGTAATACTAGAGGGAATAGACTCTATTACAGCCGAGGACACTGCCTAGGCCTTTATACAGACGACGTTTAGCAAGCACGGTTTCCCTTAGTTAATTGTGTTAGACCGGGGTACGCAGTTTACGAGCCAGCTCTAGGCAAGGGTCTGCCAGTTGCTAAATGTAGAACGTCGCCTGTTAACCGTATAGCACCTGCAGACGGACATTGCGACAGAGAGTGTCAATTCGACGTTGGAAGCGTACCTCCGAGCGTACGTCGACTATAATTAGACGAACTGGAACCGTCTTCTCCCTATAGCGAAGCTAGCTATTAATAGCCGTACGGCTAATACTATAGGATTGTCTCCCTTCTTTACAGCCTATAGATACGACTATTCCCCGCTCCTACCGACCCTAAGTAGAGACACCCTGCGCCCTATACAATCGCCTATTTAGCAGGGAGAGACTATCGTACAGACGATTACGAACGCCTACCAATAGGCGAAGGCGAGTCTAGCTATAGCTTAACAGAACGCAGAAGAGCAGGCCAATAAGGGACAGCAGGCTGCACCGAGATATAAGGCAGGGGATAAGGTCTAGTTAAACCAGCGCAACATTTGTACAGACTGGCCAAGCAAGAAGCTAGATTAGAAGAACCGGAAATTTACGGTAGTCCGACCAGTAGGAACACACGCTGTATAGCTTAACACCCCCCTAGGGATCTACCTAGTCTTTTACGTAGACCTTGTCCGGCTAGCAAACACAGACCCCCTACTGCACTAGGCGACAGATAACGCGCGCCTACTAGCGATTATAACTAAGGGCTAGGAAGAATACAATGTAGAAGGAATCCTTAAGAGCCGAAGGAAGCAGAAGAAGGTAGAGTATCTAGTAAAATAGAGAGGATAGACAGAGCCTATATAGGAACTATACGAGGCCCTGCAAGATATAACTACGCTAGACAGGTAGGAGGAGAACTATCCCCCTGCCTAGTTACAGTAACACTGCGCTGTATAGTGAAAAGGGGCGCGATCTACCCTAAGGACAGGGCAGCCGCTAACAACTTAGGTTGCTAAAGGATTAAGAATTATAACGTAGGATACTGCAGGACTCTACTGACACTACACTGTACGGCACTATACGAAAGAAAGGCAGGAGGAAGGGAACAGGGAGAAAACAGGTAGAAAGGGAAGGGGAAGTAAGAGGAGTTAGGAGCAGAACCGTCTGAAAATTCCTTATACTACCTAGAGGGAGGGGGGAAGTAGCTTACTAGCTACTACCCTAGGGGACTAGGGCGGCCGACTCCCTATCTAAGATCTCAATTACCTCCCTCCCGGCAGGACCCCCGCCCGAATTAGCTCTAGGAAGCAAAGGCACCCCCCTACCCCTGCGCGCCTCCTCCAGACAGCAGTAGGGGCAGTAGAGGGAGCTATCCTTCCACTTGCACGAGGCATATACCCCGGCCTAGAAGCCAGGGAGGCGGTATAGGCTAAGTAAGGGCTAGGGTAAGTTAGGGCAGGGGGCGTAGGGCTGGCCCTAGGTAGCAATAAGGATAGTGTTAACGTACGACGCGCAGGCCGTAGCGACCTACTAAGGTGTAACCTAGGCAGGGTTACACTAGAAGGCGTAGAAGAGTAGCTCGGCTGCGTCCTGCTGCTCGTTAGTGTAGCATCTAAGACGTTAGCTTAGACTATACAGAGGAAGGGAACCTATACAAACTAGAAGCGAAGCTGTTAATTAAATTAAGCATTCTACTGCTAGAGGCAGAAATAGGAGAGGACCCTAGCTAGACGAGCGGAGGTAGACCTAGCAACTACGAGGGAGCTACAGCGAGCACAGCCAGACAGGGCAGGAGGCATAGTAGTAGCTAGTAGGTAGTAGTAATAACTAGTAGTAGCTAGTAGTAGGGCTAGGGTTAGATAGTAGATAGTAGATAGTAGACAGTAGACAGTAGACGGTAGTAGACAGTAGACAGCGTAGAAGGAGGAGGCAGGCAGGGAAGGAAAGGAAAAGGGGGAAGGGAAAGAGAAGGGAGAGGCTTGGAATTTGTAGAGTAGCTGCCTGCTATAGGAGGCAACGGCAACTAGGGCAACTGCTATAGCTGTATAAAAAGGCAAAGAGGCAACTACGACCCAGTAGGCGACGAGCAATAACTATATAGACGATCAGACGAAAATAGGGAATCGCGACCTACTAAAGGAACACTAGGAGCTAAGGGTATACGACAGGCCGCTGTACGAAAGGAGCACTACGAGAAGGGAAGGGGGGGAGTATTGTTAGGGGGTGCCGCCTAGCCTAGGTCCTAGACCCGACCTAAGCTAGCCGTCGCCCTAAGGACTGCGACTTAGCAGCGCTAGCACGACCCTACCCTCTATACGGGATTACCGACAGGACTCTACTCCTATATAAAGGGAGAACCCTACAGCCCTATACAGAGGGGAAGTGCCGCCCCTCTAAATAAAGGGAAAACTCTGCACTACTGTACAGAGGGAGAACTCCCGATCCTCTGTACAGAGTGTAAACCTTGCATCCCTACATAGAGGGAAATTGCTAGCTTAGCTTCGTAGGTACAAATTATACAGAAGCAGACAACGAAGGAACTGCCTATTAGTTCCTTTATGTAGATACCTAGCCTTAAGTTTCTGAACTAAGATTCTTAAGCCCTTACACGTAGCCTGTAAGTAAGCGCAGCTTACGAGGTCGTAAGCCTATAGCGCAGGAGGTAGTAAGACGGGGTAGTTTGCCCAGGTTATTACTGTGCCTTGCCCAGGCTTATATATCTGGTACATATTAGTCAAGTTACTTCTAAGTTACTTAACTAGTCCCTTTTGGCTTAAGTGTACCGCGTTACATTACAACTTGTACAGTCCGGCGGCAGTAGGCTGTCTGGCCAACCCTCTTAGCTCCTACTTAGGTAAGTGTTGTTCTAGTGCTTTGGTCGCTGTCTAGGCTTATTAAGTACTTAGGTAAATGTCCGGGCCAGTTATCGACTGCAGGGGTAAGGTAGTAGGCGTTTGCTTAGCGGTCGTCTGTACGGCCTCTAGCGGTCCGGTTACCTTGTATAGTCCTCCCCTAAACTATATCCTCTATTCCTACCCTTCCTATATCCCTCTACTTCTCGCAACTGTGCTATAGCCTTAGCAGGATTTCTAGTGTTGTCTGCCTCTTTCTTGTCTCTAGGGTAGTTGCCCCTAGTTCTTCTCTATTCCTACTCTTCTCTTGTAGCTTCCTAATGCCCTCTGTAGCTGCCCTACGTCTCCTGTAGCTGCTTAATGTCTTATACAGCTGTCTAGGTATCTTTAGCTACTATCTGCCCCACCCTGTACGGTACTGTATTACTGTAACTAGTTAATAGGATGTTTCTCTTCCTACCTATCTAGTGCTAATATGTCTCAAAGAGCCTCGTAGGGTTCCTAGGTAGGCTCTGCCTACCCGGTCTACTTAACTAGGTATTCTATCCTCTTCCGCTTTATCTAGCTATTAAGGATTTCTTTTACCTCGTACTTATCCTAGTCCTCGGTTATAATCGCCGGGGGGCGTGTGTTATCTGTCGTCTAATCTGGGAGAGTGTCTGTGTGTGCTGGCTATACGAGGTCTATATAGAAGACCGGATAGATCCCTAGGGGAGTGTTAAGTCGTACGGCGTGTGTCTCTACGGGGCGGATTACTGTAAGCTTCTGGTTCTTCTAATCTAGCTTCTTGCTTAGCCGGTCTATATAGATGTTGCGCTTGTTTAGCTATACCTTATCCCTTACCTTATACCTTACTGCAGCCTGGCGTCCCTTATTAGCCTGCTCTTCCGCAGTCTGTTAGGCTATAGCAAGGCTCGCTTTCGCCTATTAGTAGGCGTTTGTAATCGTCTGTACGATAGCTTCCCCTTACTGTATTAGGGAATATATAGGGCGTAGGGTAGCGTTGCTTATAGTCGGGGGGAGCGGAGAGTAGTCGTATCTGTAGGCTATAAAGAAGGGGGACAGACCTGTAGCATCTGCCGTACGACTGTTAATAGCTAGCTCTACTATAGGGAGGAGGCAGTTCTAATTCGTCTAGTCGTAGTTAACGTACGCCCGGAGGTACGCTTCTAATGTTGAATTGGCCCTCTCCGTCGCTCTGTGCGTCTACGGATGCTATGCAGTTAATAGGCGACGTTCTACATTTAACAACTAGCAGATCCTTGCCTAGAGCTAGCTCGTAAATTGTGTACCCTAGTTAGATACAATTGACCTAGGGAAACCGTGCTTACTAAACGTCGTCTGTATAAATACCTAGGCAGTGTCCTCGGCTGTAATCGAGTCTATCCCCTCTAGTATTACCCCCCTCGTTAGCCTGTTAGTTACTACTATAATGTTGGGCCGTCCGTCGCTCTTAGAGAGGTCTATAATAAAGTCTACTGTCAGATCTTGCTAGGGCCGGTCTGGTATTAGTAAGGGCTTTAACAGGCTGTGCTTTAGTTTACGCTAGGGCTTCGTCTGTCTGCAGACATCGCAGTTCTGTACGGACCTACGGCCGTCCTTCGCTATCGCCGGCTAGTAGTAGTCCCTAGCGACGATGCTGTACGTTAATCCGAGCACGTAGATATAATTTAATACAGCTGTTTTAATAACTATATCTCGAACTAAGGAGGGAAAAGAATCTATGCTGCAGTGGGTAAGGGCTTTAGGGGTCGGTACGCTAAGGCCTGGCTCGGTCTAGAAGGGCCGAGCCGAAATTCTAAGGGTCTACCCTATTACTTAGTCCTACCCCTTTCTGCTACTATAACACTACCCCCCTCCCTTACTAGCGGTCGCCCTCGACCGCTTACTTATCTTATCTGCCTTTCTCTTTTTTTTCGTCCTTTTCCTCTATTTGTTCTTTTTTATTGTCTTCTTCTTCTATCTAATTCGCGGCTCTTTCTGTGGAAATCCTTCTTAAAATCGACGTTACCTCTTCGTTTCTTCTACTTCGAAAACATCGCCCTTTCGTTATGTTCTTCCTCTTCTTATATCGTCGCTATCTGAAGTCCTTTACTTAGCGTTTATCTAATCTGAGCTAGTAGCTATCTAAGCTACGGCGTGGCTGGCCTGTGCGCTACTACGGAGGGTCTATATAGATCTATCTGCAGTGCGCCAACTCTTCTTCTTTTTCTTCTCTACTAAGGCCTTAAGCGCTATCGCAAAGCCGCCGTTGCCGGCGCCGTCTGCAAAATCGATCGGCTGCAAGCCTTCCTTGTTCGGGGCGGCGTCGACGACTGTCGCGTCGAAGCAGTAACGCTGTCCTCGACCTTACTGTTATTATCCGTCCGGCTAGGCTAGCAGCAGTAGTAGTAGTAGTAGAGCTAAGGACTCCAGCCAAGCGATTGCTGCGATTGTTTCTATTAGTTTCCGTGCTAATAGAGCGGACGCGGCCCTTCTTTCCCTTTTTCTGGAGCTATTAACTTCGGAGCTACTTAGGCCTTAGCTTCTTCGGATTCCGCGTGTAAAACTCCCTTAACAGCTCTGCCGAATTTCGGAGATTCTCGACTGGATACTATTTATAGTCTTCCAGCTATCCCTTCTATAAGATCTTCGCTTTGATAGACCCTCTTGTCTTTCTTATATCTATTACATCTTCTACCTCCCACTCTTCTTCTTTACTATCTATCTCGATTAGTAGGGGTTCGGCGAACTCCTAATTTAGAAGGCTATCTTTAGGGTCTAGGTTTAACAGATCCGAATAAAAGACATCGTAGATCTGGAACGACTTTAGTAGCTAGAGCCGATAAGTTACTAGCGACCTCTTTTCCACTATGTTAAACGGGCCTACGTAGCAGGGGTTAAGCTTAGCGTTGCCTTTTAGCCTTAGGTTCTGCGTGTTAAGCTATACCTTTTAGCCTTCTTCAAATTCTATTAGCGACCGCTTTCTATTAGCTCTAGTTACCATCTTCTTCTAAGCCGATTCCATCGCTTCTTTCGCTACCTAGATCGCTTCTTCTATCTGAGATCTGAGCGCTTCTGCCGCGGCGGCGGCGACTCTCTTCAACAAAGTAGCTATAGAAGGTTCTAAAGAGCTGGGTTTATTTAGCGGTTGGAAACTTATTCTCGGAAGATAACTATAAGTTATCTTAAACGGCGCCAGCGAGGTAGCCTCGGACTGTGCCAAATTAGCGCAGAATTCGGCTATCGGCAACATCTTAACCTGCTCTTTCTAATAGTGACTGCAGAAGATTCGTAGATATTTCTCCATCTTACAGTTAGCTACTTTAGACTGACTGTCGGTCTAAGGGTAAGCGGCTGTGCCAAGTTTTCTGCAGATTCCGAGAACTTAATTGATAGCCTTCTATACATTAGTAGTGAATTAAGGACCCCTATCCGTAGTAATAGTGTCTAGTAGGCTATAGTGCTTCTATATATACTAAATCAGCATTCTCGCCGTTTCTTCTGTAGTATTTCCTTTATCCTTTGCTTAGCAGGGGATAAAATAGCGTTCCTTACTTAAGCGATCCACTACGTTAAAGGTGGCATTATATCTATCGGAATCCGGCAGGCCGGTTACGAAATCTATTGTAATATGCTGCTACGGTTTCTTAGGGATCGGAAGTAGCTTTAGTAGACTGGTCGGAAGGCCGTAACGCGGCTTTGCGGCTCTGCATACGTAGCAATTGGCGATAAACTGGTGAATCCGCTCGAAGATCCGCGGAAACTAGTAGTTCTCCTTACAGCTTCTATCGTCTTCTTTAAGCTAGCATAGCTAACATCCTTAGAACTATAGACTAGCTGGATAACCTCGATAGTTAGTTCTTTAGGGACTATTAGCTTCCCCAAGCCGGTTTTGCCGAGCTTCTACTGCTAATTAAGCTGTTCTATTTTCTCGTAGAGCGTCTCTTCCTCGATCGGCGGCTCTACTGCGCAGATCCCTGCTTCTTTTAACACCTTAGCGTCAACTATCTGTTCGGTCAACACCTTCTAGAACATGTTCGGATCTTCTTTCGCGCAGCTGGTCTTCCCCTCTCTTCTTATTAGTGTATTAGCCTTTCCATTTTAGGCTCCAGGTCGATAGGTAATCTTGAAGTCGAATCCGGATAAGTAGGCAGCCTACCGAGCCTAGCGGCGCGATAGCTTCTACGTCTTTAGAAAATAGGTTAGTGACTAATAGTCTGTAAGAACCTGAACTATTCTCTTTCCGGCTATAAGCTCCAGCTTCCACTCCTTAAAAGCCTAGATAATAGCTAACAGTTCTTTATCGTAGATAGCGTAGTTCCACTTAGCCTTATTTATAGACTTGCTCAAGAAAGCTACTGGATAGAGGGTCTCGTCGTCGTTATTATATTAAGAAAGGACCCCTGCGGTTACTGTATTAGATGTGTCCGTCTCTAGGTAGATTGTCTTTTCTAGTCGGAAGTGCGCTAACACTAGCGCCAAGGCTATCGCTTCTTTTAGCTAATTAAAAGCCTCTATGTACTTCTTATTCTATAGGCTAGCGGCCTTCTTCTTAAATGCCTTATTTAGGGGTCTTGCTATCTTGCTAAAGTCCTTAATAAATCGTTAATAGTAGCTGCAGAATCAGAGAAAAGCTCTGATTTAGGTAGTGTTTCCAGACTTCGGTTGCTTCTATTCCGCTACAAAAGCTACCTTTAAGGGATCTATCCGAATTCCCTCTCTTCTAATAATAAGGCCGAGATATTTGACCTTAGTCTAATAGAACTCGCTCTTCTTCGTGTCTGCGTTTAAGCTAACTGCGCGGAGCCTAGTTAGCACCTTCTTAATATGGTCCGTATGCTGCTCTCTTGTTCTGTTAGTATAGATAAGGATGTTGTCTAAGTAGATAGACACGAACTGCTCTAGCATGTCTATAAAGGTGTGATTTATAAAACGCTGCTACACCGCCGGCGCGTTAGTACGTCCGCAAGACATAACTAACTACTTAAAATTGCCTAAGCGCGTAGCGAACGTCGTAAGATCTTCCGTCTGCCCTTCTTCGTTCTTTAATTAGTAGAACGCTTAGCGAATGTCCAGTTTGCTAAACTACTTAGCTTTCGCCACTCCTTATATAGTCTTATCGATTAGCGGCAGCAGGTATACATCTCTTCTGGTAACCTTATTAAGGCCTTAGTAGTCTACGTACAGTCGGAGACTACCTCTGGGTTTCTGTATAAAAAGGATTAGTAACGCATACTTAGCAGAGCTCGGCGTAATAAACTTCTTTGCTAGGTTTTCTTAGACAAACACTTCTACTTAGTCTAGCTTAGCTGGCGATAAGCGTCTTAGGAGTTCGGTTCTCTGCAGCGTAGCCCCTTCTTTTAATCGGATCTTGTTGTTGTATTCCGGTCGATAGAGCAGCAGGAGGTTAGAGTCGGCTTTCGAGAATACGTTAGCGTAGCTATAGAGTTCTTCTAGTAATATCTTGTGAGAGGCTCAAGAATCTTGGTTTAGAAACTTGAGGTCGGGTATCTACATAAAGGAACTAATAGGCAGTTCCTTCGACGTCTGCTCCGTACGATTTGTACCTACGAAGCCAAGCCAGCAATTCCCCCTTTGTGCCGAGGTGCAAGGTTCACCCTCTGTACGGAGGATCGGGAGTTACTTCCTCCGTACAGTAGTGCCGGGTTTCCACCCCCCCCCCCCCCCCTAATCCGAGGGGCGGTAGCTTCCCTTTAAGCAGGACCGTAGTATTCTCCCTCCGTACGGAGGTAGGGTCCTGTCGGTTGCTCCGTACGGAGGGTGGGGTCGTGCTGGCGCCGCTGAGTCGCAGTCCTTAGGGCGACGGTCGGCCTAGGTCGGGTTCAGGACCTGGGCCGGGCGGCGCCCCCTAACAATACCCCCCCCCTTTCCCTTTCTCGTAGTGCTTCGTCCGTACGGCGGCGTGTCCAAACCACCCAGCTCCTGCTGTTCCTTCGGCAGGTTGTGGCTTCCTATTTCGTCCGGTCGTCCGAGTCGTCGTCCCTCGTTACTTCCCCTAGGTCGTAGTTGCCTCTTGCCATTTCACCTGTCTGCAGCAGCTGCCTTGCTTGCTATTCCTACTATAGCAGGCAGTTAGCCCAAGCCTTCTCCCTTCTCTTCCCTTCCCCTTTCTCTTTTCCCTGTACAACGTCCACTATCTACCACCGTCTACTACCGTCCACTATCCGCTACTACCAGCTACTAACTACCAACTACCAACCAACTACCACCAGCCAACCACTACCAGCCACTATGTCTGCCCCGTCCGGTCCCCTCGTCGCTGCTGGCCCCGCCCCTCCCCCTCGTCCGGCCGGGGTCCCCCCCAACTTTGTCTACGTACGGTAGGGCCCCCAACTTGACCAGCAGCTACTCTTCCGGTTCGTACGGATTCTCGTCTTCCGTACGGTCTGATCTGACGTCTTAGGTGCTACACCCGCGAGCAGCAGGATGCGGCCGGGCTCCCCTTCTACCCCTTCTAGTGTGACCCCGCCCGGGTTATACCCGATCGGGTGGCTACGGCCCGGCCGTCGTACGTTAACGCCCTCCTTATCGCTACCCGGGGCCAGCCTTGCGCCCCCTGCCCCAACTCCCCCCGGCCCTTACTTAGCCTATACCGCCTCCTAGGTTTCTGGGCTAGGGTATGTGCCTCGTGCAAGTGGAAGGATGGCTCCCTCTACTGCCCCTTCCGCCGTCCGGGGGAGGCACGTAGGGGTAGGGGGGTGCCTCTGCTCCCTAGGGCTGGCCCTAGTGGGGGTGGGGGGGGTGCCTCTGCTCCCTGGGGGTGGCCCTAGTAGGGGTGGGGGCCCGGCCGGGCCTGAGGTAGTGGAAATCTCAGATGATGAGTAGGGTGTTCTGGTCCCGGGGGGAGGGGGTAGGGGGGGGGGGGGGGGGGGGGGGAAAGGGGGGGGTAGTGGCCAGTAAGCCACCCCCCCCCTTAGGTAGTGTAAGAAATTTCGGACGGTGTCCTTCCTAGCTCTTCTTATTTCCACTTCCCCTCCTATTTGTCCCTTGGCTGTTCCTTCCCTCCAGCCCTTATCTCGTACAGTGTCGTACGAAGTTGTATTAGTAGGGTGCTGTAGCGTCCTACGTCGTAGTATTCGATCCTTTGACAACCTAGGTTTGTCTGCAGCTACCCTGTCCTTAGGGTAGATCGTGCCTCCTTCCGCCGTACGGCGCAGTGTTACTGTAGCTAGGCAGGGGAATGGTCCTCCTCCTATCTGTCTAGTGCGGTTGTGTCTTGCAGGGCCTCGTACGGTTCCTATGTAGGCTCTGCCTATCCTCTCTATTTTACCAAGTACTCTGTCTTCCTCCGCTTCCTCCGGCTCTTAAGGATCCCCTCCACCTCGTACTCTTCTTGGCCCTCGGTTATAATTGCAGGTGGGCGCCCGTCGTTAGTCGTCTAATGCAGCAAGGGGTCCGTGCTCGCCGGTCGTACGAGGTCTATATAAAAGACTGGGTAAATCCCTGGGGGAGTGTTTAGTCGTACGGCGTGTGTCCCTACCGGCCGGATTACCGTGAACTTCCTGTTTCTCCAATCTAACTTCTTGCTCGGCCGGTCCGTACGGATGTTTCGCTGGTTTAGCCAAACCTTATCCCCTGCCTCGTACCTTGGTGCAGCCTGTCGTCCCTTGTTGGCCTGCTCTTCCGCGTTCTGCTGGGCTAGGGCCAGGCTTGCTTTTGCCTATTGGTAGGCGTTCGTGATCGTCCGTACGATAGCCTCTCCTTGCTAGATTGGGGATCGTACGGGGCGCGGGGTGTTGCTACTTGGGGTCGGTAGGAGCGGGGAATGGTCGTATCTATAGGTCATAAAGAAGGGGGACAGTCCTGTAGCATCGGCCGTACAGCTGTTAATAGCCAGCTCCGCCATTAGGAGGAGGCGGTTCCAGTTCGTCTGGTTATAGTCGACGTACGCTCGGAGGTACGCCTCTAGGGTTGAGTTGGCCCTCTCCGTCGCCCCGTCCGTCTGCGGGTGCTATGCGGTGGACAGGCGACGCTCTACCCTTAGTAACTGGCAGATCCGTGCCCAGAGTTGGCTCGTAAACTGTAACCCCCGGTCTGATACAATTGACCTAGGGAAACCGTGCTTGCTGAACGTCGTCCGGATAAAGGCCTAGGCGGTGTCTTCAGCCGTAGTGGAGTCTATCCCCTCCAGTATCACCCCCTTCGTTAACTTGTCCGTAACCACTATAATGTTTCGCCGTCCGTTACTCTTAGGGAGGTCTGTAATAAAGTCTACGGTCAGGTCTTGCTAGGGTCGATCCGGTATCGGCAGGGGCTTCAGCAGCCTATGCTTTAGCTCGCGCTAGGGCTTCGTTCGTCCGCATACATCGCAGTTCCGTACGAACCTGCGAATGTCCTTCGCCATCGCTGGCCAGTAGTAGTCCTGGGCGATAATGCTGTACGTCTCCTCGCGCCCTAGGTGCCCGGTGGCTATAGAGTTATATGCTCGTTGTATCAAGCCCGTACGGAGCTTCTCGTCCGCCGGGACCTATATCCGATTTCTGAACTTTAGGTTGTTCTCCTCGTCCACTGAACACTTAGCTGCCAATACCTTTAGGTGGAGCTCGGTTAGGAGTTTCCGTTGCCCTCCCTAGATCGCCGTACAGGCCCCTCGGTATGCCTCGTCCTTTTCCACTGCCTCTTCCCAAGCTTGCAGTTAGGGTTCCTATAGATGTGTCGCCGCTAGGTGGATAGTCTCCCCGCCTGGCTCTTCCTTGAACATCTGGAATGTCCGCGACTTCAGCCGGTCGTCCTCGTACGTCGTTGGCATGTCCTGGTCCCGTCTGGACAGTGCGTCGGCCCTGCTGTTGTCCTTACCCTTGCGGTACTGGAGTCTTATGTTAAACCGGCTTAGGTACATTGCCTATCGTACGTGCCTCTTAGACAGCTTCCGGGGTTAAGTGAAGTATTCCAGGTTCTTGTGGTCCGTTAGGGCGAGGAACTTAGGCACCGAGCGGAGTTCCCCATCCTAGGCTTCGCAACACCGTACGACTGCCAGCAACTCTTTGTCGTAGATGGGGTAGTTGCACTTAGCCGGGGAGTTCTTCTTAGAGAAATACGCGTATAGGTGTAGGAGTTCGTCCGGGCCCACCTGTAACAGGATACCCCCAATGCAGTACCCTAAGGAGTCGGTTTCCAGTATTGTCGTACGCTCCGGGTCAAAGGCGGCGAGCGTTGGTCCTGTAGTGAAGAGCTCTTTTAGCTTGTCGAAGCTCTTATTGCATTCGTCCGACCATTTAAACTGCTTGTCCTTGTGCGTTAGCTTAACCAGGGGGCGCACGATCTCCGAGTAGTTCCGTATAAACTGGCGGTAGAAGTTGGCAAACCCAAGGAATTCCCGTACGCCCTTGACGTTCATAGGCGGCTTCTATAGCTTAATAGCATTAATCTTCTTCCTATCCATGCTAATGCCTTTCCCTGCCTTAATAATGAAACCTAGGTATTTCGTACGTTGGACACCGAACTTACACTTGTCGATGTCGAGGTACAAGCCCGCCTGCTGCAGACGGTCCAGCACCTTCTTGACATCCCGTACGTAGTCTGCGTAGGTGCCGTCCGTAAAAACCAGGGTGTCGTCGAGGTATACCGAGCAGATGTCGTCTAGTAACCCTTGCAGGGACTTGTTAATGTACCTTTAGAAGGTTGCCGGTGCATTGGCAAGGCCAAAGGGGGTAACCAGCCACTTAAAAAGACCGTATCTCGTACGGAAGGCAGTTATCCATTTACAGCCTTCCTTGATCCGTATCTTGTAGAAGGCTGAGACTACGTTAAGCTTGGTAAACCACTTCGCCTTGCTGATCCGTCCGAGGGTCTCCTTAATAAGGGGTAGAGGGTACCGGTCCTTCTTGGTAATCGCGTTGATGCCTCTGTAGTCTACGCAGAAACGCAATCTAGCCTTCCCCTCCTTGTAGACAAACAGTACTGGGGCTCCTGCGGACGACGTACTGGCCCGGATAAACCCTTTGGCAAGCAGGTCGTCCAGCGTCTTGCGCAGTACCAGGAGTTCTCTAGAGGACATCCCGTACAGCGGTCCGTACGGTACCTCCGGCAGGCTCCTATCCGGGCGGGGTTCTAGCTGGATGTTATGGTCAATCCCTTCCCCTCGGTGTAGCGGCAGTTTCGAGGCCGACTTCGGTTCAAAGAGGTCCAGGTACCTAACATACTCCCTTAGGAGCTTCGTACAGGGGTTTGTCGCTTCCTTAGGTGCTAATGCCTTCTCGATGTCCGCCGTTGCTGTGTTGATTTCGGCCTTAGCATTGCCACCTTGCAGGGACCTGCCCTGGTCCCGGATTCTCCGCTTTGTTGCTGCCAGGTACAGCCGTCCTCGTCCGACGTCCAGCTTGCCCTTCCAGCGCTCTATCTAAGGCTTCCCCAGTATCAGGTTATACCCTAACTTGTCCTGTACGACATAGAGGTACGAGTCTTGCTCGTAGTGTCCTTATACCTCTATTGTTACTTTCACTATGTAGGTAATGTCCGGTCCCCGCCCGGTAATGCCCAGCATGCGTACAGGTACCGTAGGGGCCGTCTTAATCCGATGTCTCCGTACGAAGTCTTCGCTGATTACTCTATACACCAAACATCCCGTGTCGATCAGTGTCCGCGCCGTTGCGGACCCGTTCAATGTCGGCCGTACGATAAACGGCGTCGTCGTTATGTAATTGCTCTTAAAAGATGGCCAAGTAATGCTTTGATTTGGCGGTCTATCTCGCACCCGCCTCTAGCAGAGTCTTCGCTTAGAGGCTACTCTTTTCCCGACTCGTCGTCGTCCGAGTGGGACACCTGATCTTCTCGTTAAGGCGCTACAGTGGCCACCCTTGCAGTGGTCGGCCGTCCCCTAGGTCTCTCTGCTGGCAGGAGCCCGCAATTCCGTACGGTGTAGCCTATCTTGCTACACCGGTAACAGCTCCCTTCTGCTCGCCTCTTGTCAAGGGTGGCTGTGTCCACCTATTGCGCCTTCTTGGTAGCGGCCCTTGGCCGTACGGTGGCTGCTGCTGCCACCCTCGTCGTCGTCGGTTCCCAGTCTATAGCATCTGTCTGTCGCTGGGGAGGTTGTCTCATCTCCTAAGCACGGCCTATCCGTCCTAGCCTGCGTTGCTGGTCGTCGACCATCCTGAGAAGGTTACAAAATTCCTCGTACGTAGCTGGCCGCATTACACCTACCAGCCCTGTTATAATTTCCTTAGAGAGGCCTACCTCTAGAGAGGTGATTTTTATCCTGTCCTCCCATTGGAGACCCCCTGCTTCTGCCAAAGTCTGGTCAAATTCCGCAAGGAATTCTCGTACGGTTTTGCGTCCTTGTTTCATCGTGTTGACCCGTAGGAGCGCTCGGCTCTCGCGGTCCGGGTCCTTGTAGCTCTTGTCCAGAGCTGCCTAGAGCATCGTCGTCGTGGCCATTGCCGGGTTAGCAATGGCCGTCTCGTAGTACGGCAGAATTCGTGCTGCCGCCCTGCCCTTTAACCTCCTAAAGAGGTAGACTACCTTGTCCAGCTCGGTCGGGTATGCTCCTAAGTCAACTAGGAGCTTGGAGCGCATCTGAGCCGCCTAGGAGGGGTACTCGGCCGGGGCCTCACTATCGTACGTAGAGACGTCGGGGAGTTTGCTCTTGGGGGTCGGGGTAGGGGTTATCGTGTTCGTCGTCGTAGGGGTCGGATCGCGATCGGACGCCCTAAGCTGTCGTAGCTCCTGTTCCTGTTGGGAAATCATCGCAGCCTAGTGGCTCACTTGCTGTTCGAGCTGTCTCTTGCTTTCCAGCAGCTCCTCGTACACGCGGTGCATGTGTCCCTCTATGGCCGTAGGTTCCATAGGGATGTCGCCGTCCATCTTGCTCTATCACCGCGGTCACCGACAGTGAGATCAGTTCCTAATGTAAGAGGCTCAAGAATCTTGGTTCAGAAACTTGAGGTCGGGTATCTACATAAAGGAACTGATAGGCAGTTCCTTCGACGTCTGCTCCGTACGATTTGTACCTACGAAGCCAAGCTAGCAATTCCCCCTTTGTGCCGAGGTGCAAGGTTCACCCTCCGTACGGAGGATCGGGAGTTACTTCCTCTGTACGGTGGTGCCGGGTTTCCCCCCCCCCCCCCCCTAATCCGAGGGGCGGTAGCTTCCCTTTGAGCAGGACCGTAGTGTTCTCCCTCCGTACGGAGGTGGGGTCCTGTCGGTTGCTCCGTACGGAGGGTAGGGTCGTGCTGGCGCTGCTGAGTCGCAGTCCTTAGGGCGACGGTCGGCCCAGGTCGGGTTCAGGACCTGGGCCGGGCGGCGCCCCCTAACATATCTCTAGTAGGTCTACTTCTTCTTCCGCTATTATCTTCCAGTAATCTTCGATGTCTTTTATCGAGATAGTGTAGATCTTATTCTCTAGCGACCTCGCGAGAGTCGTTAGAGCCTCTAAGCTTATTATACCTACAGTGTCTAGGGGATCAGATCGGCCGGACGGAACCGCTCTAGTAGTCGTAACGTTCGGTTTAGCGGCGACGACGGTGACCGATTCGGCAGCGGCAGCGCCACTCTGCTGTGTTTTAAATCCGAGTGTGCCTTTACCTACGTTAATAACGGCTTTCTTGTTCTTTATCTATTTCTGCCCTATAATAATGCCAAACCGTCCGATATCTATAATTCGGAACGTCGCTTCTGTAGTGCGACCAGCTAAGGTAGTCTTTAATAGCACATAGTGTGTAACACTCTCTGTGTCCTGTCCGTTGTATGCCGAAATTCGTGTCGGTAACGCTAACTCTACTGGATAACTGTATCCTTTCGCCAGTTTCTGAACCAATCGATAGTGGATCGCTGCACTGATAAGTGCTCCTGTATCGATAAAAGCTTCTAATTAAAGGGGGCGGTACGAGCCGTTAAGGGGGTGGACAGTAATCGGAAGGATAATAGCGGTCTCTGTATTTACTTCTATAGCTGCCGAGAGCGGATCGTGACAACTGTTAATGCTCCCTTCTTCTAGCGATACGGTTCGTAGCAGTGCCCTATTGTCTATGCTAGATAGGGGGCCTATCTATCTAGCTAATCTTTTCCTATAATCCTTAATAGCACCCTACTGTCTACACTGTCTGTATCGTTTGGCGCCGGTTCGATAGCTTGGATAGTCTTTCTTAGTAGCGGTAGCTTTGTAGTGCGATATTCCTGCTTCTGCTAATTCGTTGCTTGGTATCTGCTAGCTATATAACCAGGCTTTCTGTATGCGTAGCAGGTAGGGACGAACAGCGAACGCGGCAAATAAGATAGCTGCTAGGGGCCTCATTAGGAAGGTACAGAAGGGGGGCGCGTAGTCGGCGCCGACAACTTCTAAATTGGTTCGCGCGCTGCCGATTTTCTGTAGGCGTTCAGGTTTCTGGCAGTAACTCTCGCCTAGTGTACACAGCTTTCGAGATCTTCGTCTTCTACTAAAGCTATAGCTCTGACTAGTTCAGGGCTTAGCTTCTGTCTTAGTAAGTGTAGCTGCTTATCTTTAGACACTTTAGCTCTAATAGCATATTTCCTAAACAGTCTGTAGAACTCCTTAAATGTTAGCCGGTTCTAGTTAGTCTTGTCTAGTTGCTCGTAGGCTGTCTTCTTTTGGAAGGGGTCTCCGAAACGCTAGTCTAGAGCTTTAATCGCTTCGTCGGCGCTTACATCTTATAGATCTGCTACTAGCGAGAACGCTTCGCCTTCTAATCGCGCTTCTGGATAGGCCAGCTTGTCTTCTTCGCTGCTTCCAGCATAATCGCGGCTTATCTTGTTCTTTATTTTCTTCTTAAAGGCCGCCTAATCTTTAGGGTCTCTATCCCTAAAGGCCGATAGATTAGGTAGTAACGTTATCGAGGTGCTACCTTTACTGTAGGCCGCTAGTAAGGCGGTTTCTACTTAGTTTTCTCGTAGTGGCGGCGGTAACGACGACGTCGCTGCCTTTTTGTTAGCTAATTAAGCCTTTAGCGCCTTTAGTTGCGCTAGTCGAGTTGCCGCTTAGTTCTCTAGCACGTCGATAATAGTCTCTACCGATTCTTTCTCGGCTATTACTGCTTCTATTTCTTCTCTTAACTGCTTGTTCTCTTCTGTTTTCTTATAGAACGTCTTCTCGATAAAGGTAATAGTGTCGTATACCTTTCCGGATCCGTGTTCTGCTAGGTGTGCCTACAGCTCGTCTGGCGTGCAGGCGTATAGCTCCTTATAGCCGGCTATACCCTCCTTTACTTTATTCGTCTCTTCTTTAGTAAGACCTTCGATAACCGCTTTGTTGTCTAGGAGGCTGGCGCGCCTGTCTTTTGCTCTGTTAGTCTTTCTCTTTCCGCTGTAGCCGGTTACACTGCGCTCTACCGTTGAGAAGCCTTCTACAGCTATCTTACAGTGCTAGTGTTTAGTTTGTTTATAGTGTGCGCGTATGTTATTCGGGTAGCTGGATAGTTCAACGGGCCATTTTGCGCAGCGCGGGGTTGGTATAGTTAATAAGTTCGAGATATAGTAATCCGAGTACGCAGATATAATTTAATACGGCTGTTATAATAATAATATCTTAAACTAAGGAGGGAAAAGAATCTATGCTGTAGTGGGTAAGGGCTTTAGGGGTGGGTGTGCCAAGGCCCAGCTCGGTCCAGAATGGCCGAGCCGGAATTCCAAGGGTCTACCCTATTACTTAGTCCTACCCCTTTCTGCTACTGTAACATACGTCTCCTCGCGCCCTCGGTGTCCGGTTGCTATCGAGTCGTGTCCCTGTTGTATTAAGCTCGTATAGAGCTTCTCGTCTACTGGGATCCAAATCCGATTCCTGAACTTCAGGTTGTTCTCCTTGTCTACTGTGCACTCTGCTGCTAATACCTTAAGATGGAGCTCTATAGGGAGCTTCCGCTGTCCTCCTTAGATCGCCGAACGGGCACCTCGGTAAACGTCGTCCTTCTCTACCGCCTCTTCCTACGCCTGTAGCTAGAGTTCCTATATATATGTCGCTGCTAGGCAGATTGCGTCTTCGTCTAGTTCTTCCTTAAACATCTAGAATGTTCGTAATTTTAGTCGGTTGTCGTTGTATATTGTTAGCATGTCTTAGTCTCGTCTGGATAGGGCGTTAGCCCTGCTGTTGTCCTTTCCCTTGCGATACTAGAGTCTTATATTAAAGCGGCTTAGGTACATCGCCTATCGTACGTGTCTCTTAGAAAGCTTCCAGAGCTGCATAAAATACTCGAGATTCTTATAGTCGGTTAGGGCGAGGAACTTAGGAACTGAACAGAGTTCTCTGTCCTATGCCTCGTAGCACTGTACGACTGCTAGCAATTCCTTTTTGTAGATAGGGTAGTTGCATTCGGCAAGGGAGTTCTTCTTAGAGAAAGATACGTATAGGTATAGGAGGCTATCTAGGCCTACCTGCGAGAGGATACCTCCTATATAGTATCCTAAGGAGTCAGTTTCTAATATTGTTGTGCGTTCTAGATCAAAGGCAGCGAGCGTTGGTCCTGTAGTAAAGAGCTCCTTTAGCTTGTTAAAGCTTCTGTTACACTCGTCCGTCTACTTAAACTGCTTGTCCTTATATGTTAGTTCTACTAGGGGGCGGACTACTTCCGAGTAGTTCTGTATAAACTAGCGGTAAAAGTTAGCAAACCTAAGGAACTCTCGTACACCCTTAACACTCGTAGGGGGCTTCTATTGCTTAATAGCATTAATCTTCTTCCTGTCTATACTAATACCCTTCCCTGCCTTAATAATAAATCCTAGGTACTTTGTACGTTGTACGCCGAATTTACATTTATCGATGTTAAGGTACAATCTAGCCTGCTGTAAACGGTCCAGTACCTTCTTAACGTCTCGTACATATTCCTCGCAGGTGCCGTCTGTAAATACTAGGATGTCGTTAAGGTATGCAGAGCAGATATTGTCTAGTAGTCCTTGTAGGGACCTGTTAATATACCTCTAGAAGGTTGCCAGCGCGTTTGCAAGGCTAAAGGGGGTAACAAGCTACTCGAAGAGTCCGTACCTCGTACAGAAAGCGGTTATCTATTTATATCCTTCCTTAATCCGTATCTTGTAGAAGGCTAAAACAACGTTAAGCTTAGTAAATTACTTTGCCTTGCTAATCCGTCCGAGGGTCTCCTTAATAAGGAGTAGGGGGTACTAGTCCTTTTTAATAATTGCGTTAATGCCTCTGTAGTCTACGCAGAAACGCAAGCCGGCTAAGCCTTCCTTATAAACAAACAGTACTAGGGCTCTAGCCGATAACGTGCTTACGCGAATAAAACCTTTGGCGAGTAGGTCGTCCAGTGTCTTACGTAGCACTAGGAGTTCTCTAGAGGACATGCTATACAGTAGGCCGTAGAGTACTTTAGGCAGGGTTCTATCTGGACAGGGCTCGAGCTAGATGTCGTAGTCGATTCCTTCTCCTTAATGTAGGGGCAGTTTTAAGACTGATTTTGGTTTAAAGAGGTCTAGGTATACCGAGTATTCTAGTAGGAGCTTCGTATAGGGGTCTGTAGCTTTCTTAGGCGCTAGGGCCTTCTTAATTTCTGTAGTCGCAGTGTTGACCTCGGCTTTAGTATTGCCGCCTAGTGGGACTCCCTTAGTCTCGGAGTCTCTGCTTCGTAGCTACTAGGTACAGGCGCCCTCGTCCGACGTGGAGCTTGCCCTGCTAGCCTTCTATCTATAGTTTCCCTAATATTAGGTTATACCCTAGCTTATCTCGTACGACGTAGAGGTACGAGTCCTGCTCGTAGTGTCCTTACAGCTCTATCGTTACCTTTACTATATAGGTAATGTCCGGTCCTCGTCCGGTAATGCCTAGCATACGTACAGGTACAGTAGGGGTCGTCTTAATATAGTGTTTCTATACAAAGTTTTCGCTAATTACTCTATACACTAAACATCCCGTGTCGATTAGCGTCTGCGCAGTAGCGGTCCTGTTTAGTGTAGGTCGTACGATAAACAGCGTAGTCGTTATGTAGTTCCTCTTAAAAGATAGCTAAGTAGAGCTTTAATTTGGCAATCTATCTCGTATATACCTCTAGCTAAGCCTTTGCTTAGAGGCTACTCTTTTCCTAACTCGTTGTTATCCGAGGGGAGTTCTTAGGTCTCTAGTTAGGGTGTTACAGTTGCTACCCTTGTAGTAGTCGGTCGTCCCCTAGGTCTCTCTGCTAGCAGATAATCCGAGCACGCAGATATGATTCAATACGACTGTTTTCATAACTATATCTCGAACTGAGGAAGGAAACGAATCTATATAGTGGTGGGTAAGGGCTTTAGGGGTGGGTGTGCCAAGGCCCGGCTCGGTCCGGAAGGGCAGAGCCGAAATTCCAAGGGTCTACCCTATTACTTAGTCCTAGCCCTTTCTGCTACTGCAACACCACCCCCCTCCCTTACTAGCAGTCGACCTCGACTGCTTACTTAGCGCCTCCTTTCTTTTTTTTTTGATTTACCTTCTTCTTCTTCTGCTTCTGCTACATCGTCTTTTTCTTCTATCTTATTTACAGTTCTTTCTGCTAAAAACCCTTCTTAAGATCGACGTTACTTCTTCGGTTCTTCTATTTCGAAAACATTGTTTCTTCTTCGCCTTTTTTCTCTTCTTAAATCGTCGTTATCTAAAGTCCTTTAGATAGCGTCTATCTAATCGGAGCTATCTAATCTAAGCAGGCAGCTATCTAAGCTGCGGCGTAGTTAGCCTATACGCCGCTGCGGAGGTCTATATAGATCTATCCGCAGCTCGCTATCTCTTCCTCTTTTTCTTCTTTACTATAGGCTCGGGCGCTACTGCAAAGCCGCCTTGTTGGCGTCGGCTTCGTTCTTCGCGGTTATTATCCTTCTGGCCAAGCCGGCGGATAGTGCTACGCGAAGGCGAAGACTAAGGACTCCAAAGAAGCGCGCTAGCGGTGGCGCCGTCTTCGGCCTTATAGCTATTATCCGACCGGCTTTACCGGTCGGCAGTAGTGGTAGAGCCAAAGACCCTAACTAAACGCGCTACCTCGATCGTCTCTATCGGCTTCTGTACTAATAGAGCAGACGCGGTTTTTCTTCTTCTTCTTTCGGAACTATTATCCTCTAAGCCACTTAGGCTTCGGCTTCCTCGGGTTCCGGACGTAAAACTCTCTTAGCAGCTCCAACGGATTCCGGAGATTCTCGACCGGATACTACTTATAATCTTCTAGCTACCCCTTCTATAAGATTCTCGCTTCGATAGACCCTCTTATCTTTCTTATATCTATTTTATCTTCCACCTCCTACTCTTCTTCTTTACTATCTATCTCGACCGGCAGGGGTTTAGCGAACCCCTAATCTAGAAGACCGTCGTTAGAGTTCAAACTTAGCAGATCCGAATAAAAGACATCGTAGATCCGGAACAATTTTGGTAGCTAGAGCCGATAAGTTACTAGCGACCTCTTTTCCACTATTATAAATATACCCATATAGCAGGGGTTAAGCTTGGCGTTTCCTTTTAGCCTTAGGTTACGCGTGTTAAGCTATACCTTTTGGCCTTCTTTAAATTCTATCGGTAACCGCTTTCTATTAGCTCGAGTTACTATCTTCTTCTAAGCCGATTCTATCGCTTCTTTCGCTACCCGGATCGCTTCTTCTATCTGAGATTTGAGCGCTTCTGCCGCAGCGGCGGCGACCCTCTTTAAAGAGGTAGTAGTAGAAGGTTCTAAAGAGCTGGTTTCGTCCAGCAGTTGAAAGCTTATTCTTGGAAGATAGCTATAAGTTATCTCGAACGGCGCTAGTAAGGTGGCTTCTAACCGTGCTAAATTGGCGCAGTATTCGGCTATCGGCAACACCTTAACCTACTCCCCTTAATAGTAGCTGCAGAAGATTCGTAAATATTTCTCTGTCTTACAGTTAGCTACTTCGGACTAACTGTTAGTCTAAGGGTAAGCGGCTGTGCTGAGCTTTCCGCGGATTCCAAGAACTTGGTTAACGGCCTTCTATATATTGGCAGTAAGTTAAGGACCCCTATCCGTAGTAATAGTGTCCAGTAGGCTATAGTGTTTCTATACGTACTGAATTAGCATTCTCGCTGTCTCTTCCGCAGTAGTTCCTTTATCCTTTGCTTAGCAGGGGATAAAGTAGCGTTCTTTGCTTAAGCGATCCACTACGTTAAGCGTAGGATTATATCTATTAGAATCCGGCAGTCCGGTTACAAAATCTATCGTAATATGCTGCTACAGTTTCTTAGGGATCGGAAGTAGCTTCAATAGGCTAGCCGGAAGGCTATGCTATAGTTTTGCAGCTCGATATATGTAACAGTTAGCGATAAACCGGTGGATCCGCTCGAAGATTCGCGGAAAACAGTAGATCGTCCTTACGGCTTCTATTGTCTTCTTTAAGCTGGCATAACCAACATCCTTAGAACTATAGACTAACTAGATAACCTCTGTAATTAGTTCTTCTAGAACTATTAGCTTCCCTAAGCCTGTTTTGCCGAGTTTCTACTGCTAATTAAGCCGTTCCACATTTTCGTAGAGCGTCTCTTCCTCGGTCGGCGGTTCTATCGTGCAGATTCCTACTTCTTTTAATACCTTAGCGTCTACTATCTGCTCGGTCAGCACCTTCTGGAACATATTCAGATCTTCTTTCGCGCGGCTAGTCTTCCCCTCCCTTCTTGTTAGCGCATTAGCCTTTCCGTTTTAAGCTCCGGGCTGATAAGTAATCTTAAAGTCGAATCCGAATAAGTAAGCGGCCTACTAAGCTTGGCGGTGCGATAGCTTCTACGTCTTTATAAAATAGGTTAGTAACTAATAGTCTGTAAGGACCTAGACTATACTCTTTCTAGGTATAAGCTCCGGCTTCTACTCCTCGAACGCCTGGATAATAGCCAACAGTTCTTTGTCGTAGATAGCGTAGTTCTGCTTAGCCTCGTTTATAGACTTGCTAAAGAAAGCTACTAGATAGAGGGTTTCATCGTCGCTATATTAAGAAAGGACTCCTGCAGTTACTGTATCGGAACCGTCTGTCTCTAGATAGATCATCTTTTCTAGTCGGAAGTGCGCTAGCACTAGCGCCGAGGCGACCGCTTCCTTTAGGTAATTAAAAGCCTCTGTGCACTTCTTATTCTATAGGCTAGCGGCCTTCTTCTTGAATGTTTCGTTTAGAGGTCGCGCTATCTTGCTAAAGTTCTTAATAAATCGCTGATAGTAGCTGCAGAACCTGAGAAAAGCTCTGATTTGGGTAGTGTTACTGGACTTCGGTTGCTTCTATTCCGCGACGGCGGCGACCTTTAATAGGTCTATCTGAATTCCTTCTCTTCTGATAATAAGACTGAGATATTTGACCTCGGTCTAGTAGAATTTGCTCTTCTTCGTATCTGCGTTTAATCCGACCTCGCGGAGCCTAGTCAACACTCTCTTAATGTAGTCCGTGTGTTGTTCTCTCGTTCTATCAGTGTAGATAAGGATGTCGTCCAAGTAAATAGACACGGACCGTTCTAGCATGTCTATAAAGGTGTGGTTTATAAAGTGTTGCTACATAGCCGGCGCGTTGGTAAGTCCGAAAGGCATTACTAACTACTTAAAATTGCCTATGCGCGTAGCGAATGTCGTAAGATCTTCTGTTTGTCCTTCCTTGTTCCTTAGTCGGTAGAACGCTTAGTAAATATCTAGCTTGCTGAACTACTTGACTTTAGCTACTCGTTGTATAGTCTTATCGATTAGCGTAGTAGATATACATCTTTCTTAGTAACCTTATTAAGCCCTCGGTAGTCTACGTACAGTCGGAGACCTCCTCTGGGTTTCTGTATAAAAAGAATCGGCAACGCATACTCGGCTAAGCTTAGCGTAATAAACTTCTTTGCTAGGTTTTCTCGAACAAACACTTCTACTTAGTCCAGCTTAGCTAGCGATAATCGTCTTAGGGACTCGGTTCTCGGCAGCGTAGCTCCTTCTTTTAGCCGGATCTTGTTGTCGTATTCCGGCCGGTAGAGCGGCAAGAGGTTGGAGTCGGCTTTCGAGAACACATTAGTGTAACTATAGAGTTCTTTCGGTAACACCTCTAACGGGTCTACTTCTTCTTCCGCTATTATTTTCCAATAATCTTCGATGTCTTTTATCGAAATGGCGTAGATCTTATTCTCCAGTAACTTCGCGAGAGTCGTTAGAGCCTCTAAGCTTATTATTCCGACAATGTCCGGGAGGTCGGAACGGTTGGTCGGAGCTGCGTCAGTGGCTGTAACGTTCTGTTTCGCAGCGACGACGGTAACCGATTCGGCAGCGGCGACGCCGCGCTGCTAGGTTTTGAACCCGAGTGTGCCTTTACCTATATCAATAACTGCTTTCTGATTCTTTATCTATTTCTGCCCTATAATAATGTTAAACCGTCTGATGTCTATAATTCGGAACGTCGCTTCTGTAGTGCGACTAGCTAGGGTCGTCTTTAATAGCACATAATGCATAACACTCTTAGTGTCTTGTCCGTTGTATACCGAAATTCGCGTCGGCGACGCTAGTTCTATAGGATAACTGTATCCTTTTATTAGTCTCTAAACTAATCGATAGTAGATCGCCGCCCCAATAAGCGCTCCTGTGTCGATAAAGGCTCTTAACTAAAGGGGGCTGTACGAGCTATCAAGGGGGTAGACAGTAATCGGAAGGATAATAGCGGTTTCCGTATTTACTTCTATAGCCGCTAAGAGCAGATTGCTACAACTGTTAATGCTCCCTTCTTCTAGCGATATAGTTCGTAGCAGTGCCCTATTGTCTATGCTAGATAGGTAGCCTATCCGTCTAGCTGGTCTTTTCCTAGGATCTTTAATAGAACTCCGCTGTCTACACTGTTAGTGTCGTTCGGCACTGTCTTAATAGCTTAGATAGTCTTTCTTAGTGGCAGCGGCGGCTTGGTAGCACGATATTCCTGCTTCTGCTAATTCGTCGCTTGGCATCTAGTAGCAATATAGCTAGCCTTTCCGCATATGTAGCAAGTAGGGATGAACGACGGGCGCTGCGAATAAGGTAGTTGCTAGGGGCCTTGTCGAAAGGGCGCAGGGGGTCGTGTTGTCGGCACCGACTGCTTCTAAATCGGTTCGCGCAACGCCGATTTCGCGTAGGCGCTTAGGTTTCTGGTAGTAACTCTCGCTTAGTGTACGAAGCTCTCGAGGTCTTCGTCTTCTACTAAAGCTATAGCTGCGGCCAGTTTAGGGTTCAGCTTCTGCCTTAGTAAGTGCAACTATCTATCTTCTAACACTTTGGCTCTAATAGTATATTTTCTAAACAGTCTATAGAACTCCTTAAACGTTAGCCGGTTCTGGTTAATCTTATCTATTTGCTTTCGGGCTGTCTTCTTTCGGAAGGGGTCTCCGAAGCGCTAGTCTAGCGCTTTAATTGCTTCTTCTGCAGTTACCTCTTCTAGGTCCGCTACTAGCGAAAAGGCTTTACCTTCTAATCGCGATTCTAGGTAGGCTAGTCTGTCTTCTTCACTGTTTCTAGCATAATCGCGGTTTATCTTATTCTTTATCTTCTTTTTAAATGCCTCCTAGCCTTTAGGGTCTCTACCTCTAAACCCTAGCAGATCGGGTAGTAACGTTATAGAGGTGCCTCCTTAACTGTAGTCCGCTAGTAAGGCGGTCTTTGCTTGTTCTTCTCGATGTAGCGGCAGCGGCGCTAACGATATCGTTGCTTCTATGTCAGCTAACTAAGCCTTTATCGCCTTTAGTTGCGACATTCGATTCGCCGCTTGATTTTCTAGCACGTTAATAATAGTTTTAGCTGATTCCATTTCGGCTATTACCACTTCTATCTCCTCTCTTAGCCGCCTGTTCTCTTCTATGTTTTTATAAAATGTTAGGGGGCGCCGTCCAGCCCAGGTCCTGGACCTGAGCCAGCTGTCGCCCTAAGGACTGCGACTTAGCAGCGCTAGCACGACTCTACCCTCCGTACAGAGTTACTAATACGACCCTACTCCTGTACAGAGGGAGAATCCTATAGCCCTATATAGGGGGGAATTGCTGCTCCTCTAAATAGAGGGAAAACTCTGCACTACTATATAGAGGGAAACTCCCGATCCTCTATACAGAGTGTAAACCTTGCACCCCTACACATAGGGAAATTGCTAGCTTGGCTTCGTAGGTACAAATTGTACAGCAGCAGACGACAAAGGAACTGCCTATTAGTTCCTTTATATAGATACCTAGCCTTAAGTTTCTGAACTAAGATTCTTAAGCCCTTACATTAGGAACTAATCTTACTGTTAGTAACTGCGGTAATACAACGAAGATAGACGGCGACATCCCTATAGATCCTGCAGCTATGCAGGATTAGATGCACCGCGCGTACGAGGAGCTGCCAGCACATAAGAGGCAGCTCGAACAGCAAGTAAGCCACTAGGCTACAACAATTTCCCAATAGGAACAGGAGCTACGACAGCTTAGGGCGTCCGATTGCGATCCGACCCCTACGACGACAACAACAACAGACACGATAGCCTACACTCCGGCCCCTAGGAGCAAACTCCCCGACGTTACCACTTACGATAGTAAGTGTTAGGGGGCGCCGCCCGGCCTAGGTCCTGGACCCGACCTAAGCCAACCGTCGCCCTAAGGACTGCGACTTAGCGGCGCTAGCATAACCCTACCCTCCGTACGGAACTACCGACAGGACCCTACTCCTGTACAGAGGAAGAACCCTATAGTCCTGCACAAAGGGGAACTACCGCCCCTCTAAATAGAGGGAAAACTCTATACTACTGTATAGAGGAGGGAACTCCCGATCCTCTATACGGAGGGTGAACCTTGCATCCCTGCGCAGAAGGAAATTGCTAGCTTAGCTTCGTAGGTACAACTTGTACAGCAGCAGACGACGAAGGAACTGCCTATTAGTTCCTTTATATAGATACCCGGCCTTAAGCTTCTAAACTAAGATTCCTAAGCCCCTTATATAAGGAACTAATCTTACTGTTAGTAACTGCCGTAATAAAACAAAGATAGACAGCGACATCTCTATAGAAACTACGGCTATAGAGGGACATATACACTGCGCGTACGAGGAGCTGCTAGAACACAAGAGGCAGCTCGAGCAGCAAGTGAACTACTAGGCTGCGATAATTTTCTAACAGGAACAGGAGCTACGACAGCTTAGAGTGTCCGATCGCGATCCGACCCCTACAACGACGACGACGAACACAATAGCCTACATCCCGACCCCCAAAAGCAAACTCCCCGACGTCTCTACATACGATAGTAAGGCTCTGGCCGAGTACCCCTCCTAGGCTGCCTAGATATGCTCTAAGCTTCTAGTCGACTTAGGAGCATACCTAACCGAGCTGGACAAGGTAGTTTACCTCTTTAGGAGGTTAAAGGGCAGGGCAGTAGTACGAATTCTGCTGTACTACGAGACAGCCATTGCCAACCTGGCAATAGCTACAACGACGATGCTCTAGGCAGCTCTAGACAAGAGCTATAAGGACCTAGACTGCGAGAGCCGAGCACTCCTACAGGTTAATACAATATAGTAAGGACGTAAGACCGTACGAGAATTCCTCGCAGAATTTAACTAGACTTTGGCAGAAGCAGGAGGTCTCTAATAGGAGGACAGGATAAAAATTACCTCTTTAGAGGTAGGCCTCTCTAAGGAGATTATAACGGGGCTAGTAGGAGTAATGCGACCAGCTACGTATAAGGAATTCTGCGATCTCCTTAGGATAGTCAACGACTAGCAGCGCAGGCTTAGACGGATAAGCTGCGCTTAAGAGATAAGACAACCCCTCTAGCGGCAGACGGACGCTATAGACTGGGAACTAACAACGACGAGGGTGGCGGCAGCCGTTGCTATACGGCCAAGGGCCGCTACTAAAAGAGCGCAATAGGTAGACATAGCTACCCTTAATAAGAGACGAGCAGAAGGGAGCTGTTACCGGTATAGCAAGATAGGCTACATTGTACGGAATTGCGGGCTTTTGCCAGCAGAGAGACCTAGGAGACGGCCGACTACTGCAAGGGTAGCAACTGCAGCGCCCTAACGAGAAGATTAGGAGTCCTACTTGGACGACAACGAGTCGGGAAAAGAGTAGCCTCTAAGCGAAGGCTCTGCTAGAGGCGTATACGAGATAAATTGCTAAATCAAAGCACCACTTAGCTATCTTTTAAGAGCAACTACATAACGACTATGCCGTTTATCGTACAGCCAACGTTGAACAGGTCCGCAACGGCGTAGACATTGATTAACACAGGATGTTTAGTGTACAGAGTAATCAGCGAAGACTTCGTACAGAGAGACAGGATTAAGATTACTCCTACTGTACCTGTACGCATGTTAGGCATTACCGGACGAGGACCGGACATTACCTATATAGTGAAAGTGTCGATAGAAATACAGGGACATTATAAGCGGGACTTATACCTCTACGTCGTACAGGACAAGCTGGGGTATAACCTTATACTAGGGAAGCTATAGATAGAGGGCTAGAGGGGCAAGCTGGACGTTGGACGAGGGCGGCTGTACCTAGCAGTAACGAAGCAGAGGCTCCGAGACCAAGGGAAGGCTCTGCAGAGTAACAATGCTAAGGCCGAAATCAATACAGCAACGGCGGACATTAAGAAGGCATTAGTACCTAAGAAAGTAACGGACCCCTATACAAAGCTCCTAAAGGAATACGTAGGATATCTGGACCTCTTCGAGCCGAAGTCGGCCTTAAAACTGCCGCTACACCGAGGAGAAGGGATTAACTACGACATCCAGCTAGAGCCCCGTCCAGATAGGAGTCTGCTAGAGGTACTGTACGGACCGCTGTACGGGATGTCCTCTAGGGAACTCCTAGTGCTCTGCAAGACCCTGGACGATCTGCTTGCCAAAGGTTTTATTTAGGCAAGTACGTCGTCCGCGGGAGCCCTAGTACTGTTTGTCTACAAGGAGGGAAAGGCCGGATTGCGTTTCTGCGTAGACTACAGAGGCATTAACGCGATTACTAAGAAGGACCAGTACCCCCTACCCCTTATTAAGGAGACTCTCGGACGGATCAGCAAGGCAAAGTGGTTTACTAAGCTTAACGTAGTCTTAGCCTTCTACAAGATACGGATTAAGGAAGGCTATAAATAGATAACTGCCTTCCGTACAAGATATAGTCTCTTTGAGTAGCTTGTTACCCCCTTTGGTCTTGCTAACGCACTAGCAACCTTCTAAAGGTACATTAACAAGTCCTTGCAAGGGTTACTAGACGACATCTGCTCGGCATACCTCGATAACACCCTGGTTTTTACGGACGGCACCTACACAGATTACGTACGGGACGTTAAGAAGGTGCTGGACCGACTGCAGCAGGCTAGCTTGTACCTTAACATTGACAAATGTAAATTCAGTGTCCAGCGTACGAAATACCTAGGTTTTATTATCGAGGCAGGGAAAGACATTAGTATAGATAGGAAGAAGATTGACGCTATTAAGCAATAGAAGCCGCCAAAGAACGTTAAGGGCGTACAGGAATTTCTTAGGTTTGCCAACTTCTACCACTAGTTTATATAGAGCGACTTAAAGATCGTACGCCCCCTAGTTAAACTAATACACAAGGACAAGCAGTTCAAATAGACGGACGAATGCGATAGCAGCTTTAACAAGCTAAAGGAGCTCTTTACTACAGGACCAACACTTGCTGCCTTTAACCTAGAGCGTACGACGATACTGGAAACTGACTCTTTAGGGTACTGCATTAGAGGTATCCTGTTATAGGTAGGCTCAGACGGACTCCTGCACCTATACGCGTATTTCTCCAAGAAGAACTCCCTAGCTAAGTGCAACTACCCTATCTACGACAAGGAGTTGCTAGCAGTTGTATAGTGTTGCGAAGCATAGGATAGGGAACTCCGCTTAGTGCCTAAGTTCCTCGCCCTAACAGACTACAAGAACCTAGAGTACTTTACGCAGCCCCGGAAGCTGTCTAAGAGGCACGTACGATAGGCAATGTACCTAAGCCGGTTTAACATAAGACTCTAGTACTGCAAGGGTAAGGACAACAGCAGGGCCGATGCGCTATCCAGACAGGACCAGGAAATGCTAACGACGTACGAGGACGACCGCTTAAAGTTACAAACATTCTAGATATTTAAGGAGGAGCCAGGCAAGGAGACTATCCGCCCAGCAGCGACGCACCTATAGGAACCCTAACTGCAAGTATAGGAGGAGGCAGTAGAGAAGGACGAGGTATACTAAGGGGCCTGTACAGCGATTCGGGGAGGGCAGCAGAAGCTCCTAGCAGAGCTCTATCTTAAGGTGTCGGCAGCAGAGTGCTTAGTAGACAAGGCGAACAACCTAAGGTTCAGGAATCGGATTTGGGTTTTGGCCGACGAAAAGCTCTGTACAAGCTTAATACAACAGGCGCACGATTCTATAGCTACCAGTTACCTAGGGCGCGAGGAAACGTACAGTATTGTCGCCTAGGACTACTACTAGCCAGCAATAGCGAAGGACATCTGCAGGTTCGTACGGAACTGCGATGTGTGCGGACGGACGAAGCCCTAGCGCAAGCTAAAGCATAGGTTTCTAAGACCCCTACCGATCCTGGACCGGCCCTAGCAAGACCTAACAGTAGACTTTATTACAGACCTCCCTAAGAGCGACGGACGGCAGAACATTATAGTAGTTACAGACAAGTTAACGAAGGGGGTAATACTAGAGGGAATAGACTCTATTATAGCTAAAGACACTGCCTAGGCATTTATCCGGACAACGTTTAGCAAACACAGATTCCCTCGGTCGATTGTGTTAGACCAGGGCTCGCAGTTTACAAGCTAGCTATAGGTAAGGGTCTGCCAGTTGCTAAAGGTGGAACGTCGCCTGTTAACTGCATAGCACCTGCAGACAGATAGGGCGACGGAGAGGGTCAATTCGACGTTAGAAGCGTACCTCTATGCATACGTCGACTATAACTAGACGAACTAGAACCGACTTCTCCCTATAGCGGAACTGGCTATTAACAGCTGTACGGCTAATGCTACAGGACTGTCCCCTTTCTTTATAACCTACAGATACGACTATTCCCTGCTTCTACCGACCCTAAGTAGTAACACCCTACGTCCTGTACGATCCCTAATTTAGTAAGGAGAGGCCATCGTACGGACAATTACGAACGCCTATTAATAGGCGAAGGCGAGCCTAGCTATAGCTTAACAGAATGCAGGAGAGCAGGCTAACAAAGGACAACAGGCTGCACCAAGGTACGAGGCAGGGGATAAGGTCTAGCTAAACTAGCGACACATCCGTATAGACTGGCCGAGCAAGAAACTGGACTAGAAGAACAGGAAGTTTACAGTAGTTAGACCAGTAGGGACATACGCTGTACAACTAAACACTCCCCTAGGGATCTATCTAGTCTTCTACGTAGACCTCGTACAGCCAGCGAATACGGACCCCCTGCTAAACTAGACGACAGACGACGCGCGCCTACCTGCAATTATAACCGAAGGCTAGGGAGAGTATAAAGTAGAAGGGATCCTTAAGAGCCAAAGGAAGCAGGGGAAGGTAGAGTACCTAGTAAAATAGAGAGGATAGGCAGAGCCTATATAGGAACTGTACGAGTCTCTGCAGGACACAACTGCGCTAGACAGGTAGGAAGAGAACTATCCCCCTGCCCAGTTACAGTAACACCGCGCTATACAGCGGAAGGAGGTACGGTCCACCCTAAGGACAGGGTAGCCGCTAGCAACCTAGGCTGTTAAAGGATCGAGAATTACGACGTAGGACACTACAGGATCCCACTAATACGACATTGTACGACACTGTACGAGATAAGGGCTAGAAGAAAGGAACAGCTAGGGAACAGATAGGAAGGAAAGTAAAAATAAGAGGAGTTAGGAGCAGAACTGTCCGAAATGTCTTACACTACCTAGAGGGGGGGGGGGGGGGTAGCTTACTAGCTACTACCCCAGGGGACCGGAGTAACCGACTCCTTATCTAAGATCTTAATTACCTCCCGCCCGGCAGGGCCCCTACCCCCACCCCTACTAGGGCCAACCCTAAGAAGCAGAGGCATCCCCCTACCCCTACGTGCCTCCGCCGGACGGCGGTAGGGGCAGTAGAGGGAGCTATCCTTCCACTTGCACGAGGCACACACCCTAGCCTAGAAGCCTAGGAGGCAGTATAGGCCAAGTAAGGGCTAGGGGGAGTTGGAGCAGGGGGCACAGGGCTAGCCCTAGGTAGCGATAAGGAGAGCGTTAACGTACGACGCCCAGGCCGTAGCTAGCTACTAGGGTATAACCTAGGCAGGGTTACACTAGAAGGCGTAGAAGGGTAGCTCGGCTGCATCCTGCTGCTCGTTAGTATAACAGCTAAGACGTTAGCTTAGACTATATAGAAGACAGGAATCTGTACGAACTGGAAGCGTAGCTACTAGTCAAATTAAGGGCCCTACTGCTAGAGGCAGAAATAGGAGGGGACCCCGGCCGGACGAGCAGAGGCGGAGGGGCCAGCAACTACGAGGGGGCCACTAGACAGGGCGGACGACATAATAGTAGCTAGTAGTAGTAGTAGCTAGTAGTAGATAGTAGCTAGTAGATAGTAGATAGTAGACAGTAGACAGTAGTAGATAGTAGTAGACAATAGACAGGGTAGGGGGAGAAGACAGGCAGAGAATAGAAAGAAAAAGGGGGAGGGAAAGAGAAGGGAGAGGCTTAAGGTAACTGCCTGCTATAAGAGGGAATAGCAAGTAGGGCAGCTGCTACAAACGGGTAAAATAGCAAGAGGCAACCGCGACCCGGTAGGTAACGAGCGACGACGACATAGACGACTAGATAAAATAGGGAATCGCGACCTGCCAAAGGAACAGCAGGAGCTAAGTGTGTTCAGCACGCTGCTATACGAAAAGGGGCACTACGAGGAGGGAAGGGAGGGGATATTGTTAGGGGACGCTGCCTGGCCCAGGTCCTGGACCTAACCTAAGCCAACTGTCGCCCTAAGGACTGCGACTTAGCGGCGCTAGTATAACCCTACCCTCTGTACAGAACTACTAACAGGACCCTACTCCTATACAGAGGAAGAACCCTATAGTCCTATATAAAGGGGAACTACCGCCCCTCTAAATAGAGGGAAAACTCTATACTACTATACAGAGGAGGGAACTCCCGATCCTCTGTACAGAGGGTAAACCTTGCATCCCTGCATAGAAGGAAATTGCTAGCTTAGCTTTGTAGGTACAAATTGTACAGCAGTAGACGACGAAGGAACTGCCTATTAGTTCCTTTATATAGATACCTAGCCTTAAGTTTCTAAACCAAGATTCCTAAGCCCCTTACAGTAAGGCTCCAGCCGAGTACCCCTTCTAGGCTGCCTATATGCGCTCTAAGCTTCTAGTCGACTTAGGAGCATACCTAACCGAGCTAGACAAGGTAGTGTACCTCTTTAGGAGGTTAAAGGGCAGGGCGGCAGCACGGATTCTGCCGTACTACGAGACGGCTATTGCCAATCTAGCAATAGCAACTACAGCGATGCTCTAGGCAGCTCTAAACAGGAGCTATAAGAACCTAGACTGCGAGAGCCGAGCACTCCTATAGGTTAACACGATAAAGCAAGGACGCAAGACTATACGAGAGTTCCTTACAGAATACGACTAGACCCTAGCAGAGGCAGGAGGACTCTAATAGGAGGACAGGGTAAAAATCACTACCTTAGAGGTAGGCCTCTCTAAGGAGATTATAACAGAACTAGTAGGCGTAATGCGACCAGCTATATACGAGGAATTCTGTAATCTCCTTAGGATAGTCGAGGACTAGCAGCGCAGGCTCGGACAGATAAGCTGCGCTTATAAGATGCGACAACTACTCTAGCGGCAGACGGACGCTATAGACTAGGAATCAACAACAACGAGAGTAGCGGCAGCCGTTACTATACAGCCAAGGGCTGCTGCCAAAAGGGCACAGTAGGTAGATATAGCTATCCTAGATAAGAGAAGGGCAGAAGGGAGCTGCTATAGGTGTAGCAAGATAGGCTACACTGTACAGAATTGCAGGCTTTTGCTAGTAGAGAGACCTAGGGAACGGCCGACCACTGCAAGGGTGGCAACTGCGGCGCCCTAACAAGAGAATTAGGAGTCCCCCTCGGATAACGACGAGTCGGGAAAAGAGTAGCCTCTAAGCAAAGGCTCTGCCAGAGGCGTATACGGGATAGATTGCCAAATCAAAGCACTACTTAGCTATCTTTTAAGAGCAACTATATAACAACTACGCCGTTTATCGTACGACCTACGCTACACGGGACTGCTATAGCGCGGACATTAATTAACATAGGATGTTTGGTGTACAGGGTAATTAGCGAAGACTTTGTATAGAGACACTATATTAAGACGACCCCTACTGTACCTGTACGCATACTAGGCATTACCAGGCGAGGACTGGACATTACCTATATAGTAAAAGTAACGATAGAGCTGCAGGGACACTATAAGCAGGATTCATACCTCTATGTCGTATAGGACAAGTTGGAGTATAACCTAATATTAGGGAAGCTATAGATAGAGCGCTAGCAGGGCAAGCTAGACGTTGGGCGAGGACGGCTGTACCTAGCAGTAACGAAGCAGAGGCTCTAAGACTAAGGGAGGGTTCTGCAGGGCAGCAATGCTAAGGCTAAAATCAACACTGCGACTGCAGACATTAAGAAGGCATTAGTGCCTAAGAAAACGACGGACCCCTATACGAAGCTCCTAGCGGAATACGCAGAATACCTAGACCTCTTCAAGCTAAAGTCGGCCTCGAAACTGCCACTATACTAAGGAGAAGGAATTAACTATAACATCTAGCTAGAGCCCTGTCTAGATAGGAGTCTGCCCGAAGTACCGTACAGCCTACTGTACAGTATGTCCTCTAGAGAACTCCTAGTACTGCACAAGACACTGGACGACCTACTTGCTAAGGGTTTTATTCGCGCAAGTACCTCGTCCGCAGGAGCCCTAGTGTTGTTTGTCTACAAGTAGGGCAAGGCCGGCTTGCGTTTCTGCGTAGACTACAGAGGCATTAACGCGATTACTAAAAAGGACTGGTACCCCCTACCCCTTATTAAGGAGACTCTCGGACGGATTAGTAAGGCAAGGTAGTTTACTAAGCTTAACGTAGTCTCGGCTTTCTACAACATACGGATTAAGGAAGGCTATAAATAGATAACTGCCTTCCGTACGAGATATGGCCTTTTCGAGTAGCTTGTTACCCCCTTTAGCCTTGCCAACGCACGGGCGACCTTCTAGAGGTACATTAACAGGTCCCTACAAGGGTTACTAGACAACATCTGTTCGGCGTACCTCGACGACATACTAGTTTTTACACAGGGCACCTATGCAGATTACGTACAGGACGTTAAGAAGGTATTAGATCGACTGCAACAGGCTGGCTTGTACCTCGACATCGACAAATGTAAATTCAGTGTACAGCATATAAAATACCTAGGGTTTATTATCGAGGCAGGGAAAGGCATTAGCATAGATAGGAAGAAGATTAATGCTATTAAGCAATAGAAGCCGCCTACGAGCGTTAAGGGCGTACGGGAATTTCTTAGGTTTGCCAACTTCTACTGCCAGTTTATACAGAACTACTCGGAGATTGTACGCCCCCTAGTCGAGCTAACATACAAGGACAAGCAGTTTAAGTAGACGGACGAGTGTAATAGAAGCTTTAAAAGGCTAAAGGAGCTCTTTACAACAGGACTAACGCTTGCCGCCTTCGACCTAGAACGTACGACAACACTGGAAACTAACTCCTTAGGGTACTGCATAGGGGGTATCCTGTTATAGGTAGGCTCGGACGGACTTCTGCACCTATGCGCGTACTTCTCTAAGAAGAACTCCCTAGCTAAGTGCAACTACCCTATCTATAATAAGGAATTGCTAGCAGTCGTACAGTGTTACAAAGTGTAGGATAGAGAACTCTACTTAGTTCCCGAGTTTCTCGCCCTAACCGACTACAAGAACCTTAAGTACTTTACGCAACCCTGGAAGCTGTCTAAGAGACACGTACGATAGGCGATGTACCTAAGCCGCTTTAACATAAGACTCTAGTATTGCAAGGGTAAGGACAACAGCAGGGGCGATACGCTATCCAGACAGGACTAGGATATGCCAATAACGTACGAGGACGACTAGCTGAAATTACGAACATTCCAGATGTTTAAGGAGGAGCCAGGCGAAGGGACTATCCGCCTAGCAGCAACATACATATAGGAACCCTAACTGCAGGCATAGGAAGAGGCAGTAGAAAAGGACGACGTTTACTAAGAGGCCTATACAGCGATCTAAGGAGGACAGCGGAAGCTCCTAGCAGAGCTACACCTTAAGGTGTTAGCAGCAGAGTGCTTAGTAGACAAGGAGAACAACCTAAAGTTCAGGAATCAGATTTAGGTCCTAGCAGACGAGAAGCTCTGTACGAGCTTAATACAACAGGCACATAACTCTATAGCAACTAGGCACCTATAGTACGAGGAGACGTACAGCATCGTCGCTAGGGACTACTACTAGCCGGCGATAGCAAAGGATATCCGTAGTTTCGTACAGAACTGCAATGTATGCGGACAGACGAAGCCCTAGCGTAAACTAAAGCATAGGCTGCTAAAACCCCTACTAATACCGGACCGGCCCTAGCAAGACCTAACAGTAGACTTTATTACAGACCTCCCTAGGAGCGACGGACGGCAGAACATTATAGTAGTTACGGACAAGCTAACGAAGGGGGTAATATTAGAAGGAATAGACTCTATTGCAGCTAAAGACACTGCTTAGGCATTTATACGGACGACGTTCAGCAAGTATAGGTTCCCTAGGTCAATTGTATCGGACCGGGGTACACAGTTTACGAGTTAGCTCTAGGCAAGGGTATGTTAATTGTTAAACGTAGAACGCCGCCTGTCGACTATATAGCACCTGCAGACGGACGGTGCGACAGAGAGGGTCAATTCGACGTTGGAAGCGTACCTTAAGGCGTACGTCGACTATAATTAGACAAACTAGAACCGCCTTCTCCCTATAGCGGAGCTAGCTATTAACAGCCGTACAGCTAACGCTATAGGATTGTCCCCCTTCTTTATAGCCTATAGATACGACTACTCCCCGCTCCAACCGACCCTAAGTAGTAACACCCTACGCCCTGTACGATCCCTGATTTAGCAGGGAGAGGCTATCGTACAGACGATTACGAACGCTTATTAATAGGCGAAAGCAAGTCTAGCTATAGCTTTGCAGAATGCGGAAGAGCAGGCCAACAAGGGACGACAGGCTGCACTAAGGTATAAGGCAGGAGATAAGGTCTAGCTAAACCAGTGCAACATCCGTACAGACCGGCTAAGCAAGAAACTAGATTAGAAGAACCGGAAGTTTACAGTAGTTTGACCAGTAGGGACATACGCTATATAACTTAACACTCCCCTAGGGATCTACCTAGTCTTCTATATAGACCTCGTACAGCTAGTATATACAGACCCCCTACTGTATTAGACGACAGACGACGCGCGCCTACTAGTGATTATTACTAAGGGCCAGGAAGAGTACGAGGTAGAAGAAATCCTTAAGAGCTGAAGGAAGAAGAAGAGGGTAGAGTACCTAGTTAAATAGAGAGGGTAGGCAGAGCCTATATAGGAACCGTACGAGGCCCTCTAGGACACAACTGCGCTGGACAGGTAGGAGGTAAACCATCCCCCTGCCCAGTTACAGTAACACTGCGCTGTACAGCAAAAAGGGGCACGATCTACCCTAAATATAGGGCAGCTGCCGGCAACTTAGGTTGTCGAAGGATCGAGAATTAAGACGTAGGACCCTACTAGGTTCTGCCGACACTATACTATATAGAAGAGGGGCAGGAGGAAGGGAACGGTTAGAAGATAGGTAAGATAGGTAGAAATAAGAAGGGGATGCGAGCAGAACCGTCCGAAAATTTCTTACACTACCTTAGGGGGGGGTAGCTTACTAGCTACTACCCCCCTAGGACTAGGACGGCCGACTCCCTATTTGAAATCTCAATTACCTCCCGCCTAGCAGGACCCCTACCTAGGCCAGCACTGGGGAGCAGAGGCACCCCCCTACCCCTACGTGCCTCCTCCGGACAGCAGTAGGGGCAGTAGAGGAAGCTATCCTTTTACTTGCACGAGGCGCAGACCCTAGCCTAGAAGCTAGGGAGGCGGTATAGGCCGAATAAGCCCTAGGGGGAATTAGTGCAGGCGGCATACAGCTAGCTATAGGTAGCAATAAGCATAGCATTAACGTACGATAGGCGGGCTATAGCGACCTGTTAAGGCATAACCTAGACAGGGTTACACTAGAAGGCGTAGAAGGGCAGCTCGGCAGCGTCCTGCTGCTTATTGGTATAGCATCTAAGACGTTAGCTTAGACTGTACAGAAGACGGAGACGTGTACAAACTAGAAGCGAAGTTCCTAGTCGAGCTAGGCATTCTATAGCTAGAGGTAAAAGTAGAGGGGGATACTAGCCGGACGGGCGGAAGAAGGGCCAGGAACTCCAAGAGAAGAGCCAGCAACTACAAGAGAACTACAGCAGGAACGGCCGGACGGGGTGCGTAGTATAATAAAAGTAGCTAGTAGTAGTAGCTAGATTAATAGACAGTAGACGTTGGTAGTAGACGTTAGATAGCAGACAGTAGACAGTAGACAGTAGACAGTAGATAGTAGTAGTAGACGGCAGAATAGGGAGGTAGCAGGCAGGGGGAATAGAAGAAAAGGAAGGAAGGGAAAGAGACAGGGGAGGCTTAATATTTAGGGGGTAGCTGCCTGCTATGCGAGACAATAGCAACTAGAGCAGCTGCTACAACTGTGTAAAAAGGGAGCAAAGAAGGCAACTACGACGTAGTAGGCAACGAGCAACAGCCCTATAGACGACCGGACAGAGACGGGAAGTCGCGACCTGCTAAAGGAACACTAGGAGCTAAGGGTGTACGACACGCTGTTGTACGAAAGAAGCACTACGAGAAGGGAGGGGGGTATTGTTAGGGGGCGCCGTCCAGCCCAGGTCCTGGACCTAAGCTAGCTGTCGCCCTAAGGACTGCGACTTAGCAGCGCTAGTACGACTCTACTATCTGTACGGAGTTACCGATACGACCCTACTCCTATACAGAGGGAGAATCCTATAGCCCTATATAGAGGGGAATTGCTACCCCTCTAAACGGAGGGAAAACTCTGCACTATTGTATAGAGGGAAACTCCCGATCCTCTATATAGAGTGTAAACCTTGCACCCCTACATAGAGGGAAATTGCTAGCTTAGCTTCGTAGGTACAAATTGTACAGCAGCAGACGACGAAGGAACTGCCTATTAGTTCCTTTATATAGATACCTAGCCTTAAGTTTCTAAATCAAGATTCTTAAGCCCTTATATAAAACTTCTTTTTAATAAAGGTAATAGTGTCGAACACCTTCCTAGCTCTATGTTCTGCTAGATATTCTTCGATTTTATCCGGCGTGCAGGCATACAGCTCCTTGTAGCCCTCTATTCCCTCTTTCGCTTTACATATCTCTTCTTCTATAAGGCCCTTAGTAGCCGTTCCGTTGTCGAGGATGCTAGTGCGCCTATCCCTCGCTCTGTCGGCCTTCCTCTTTCTGCTACAGCCTATAATGCCGCCTTCTACTGTTAAGAAGCCCTTTATAGCTGTCTTACAGTGCTAGTGTTTGGTTTGGTGTAGTGTGCGCGTACGTTATTTAGGTGGCCGGATAGTTTAACAGACCCTTTCGCGCAGCGCAGGGTTAGTATAGTAAGTAAGTTCGAGATATAATAATCCGAGTACGCACATATAATTTGATACAGCTGTTTTAATAACTATATCTCGAACTAAGGAAGGAAAGGAATCTATGTAGTAGTGGGTAAGGGCTTTAGGGGTAGGTGTGCCAAGGCCCGGCTTAGTCTAGAAGGGCCGAGCCGAAATTCCAAGGGTCCACCCTATTACTTAGTCCTACCCCTTTCTGCTACTGCAATAGCAGAAGCCCGCAATTCCGTACAGTGTGTCCTATCTAGCTACACTAGCAGCAGCTCTCTTCTGCCCTCCTTCTATTAAGGGTAGCTGCATCTACCTACTATGCCCTCTTAGCGTCGGCCCTTGGCCGTCTAGTAACAGCTGCTGCTACTCTCGTCGTCGTCGTTAGCTCCTAGTTTATAGCGTCCTGCTACTAATATAGACGTTGTTGCATTTCGTAGGCGCGGCTTATCCATCCGAGCCTGCGCTGTTAGTCGTCGATTATCCTAATAAGGTCGCAAAATGCCTCGTACAAGGCTAGCTGTATAACGCCTACTAGGCCTATTATAATCTCCTTAGAAAGGCCGACCTCTAAGGTAGTAATTTTTACCCTGTCCTCCTATTAGAGTCCTCCTGCCTCTGCTAGGGTCTGGTCGTACTCTGTAAGGAACTCTCGTACAGTCTTGCGTCCTTGCTTTATAGTGTTAACCTGTACGAGGGCTCGGCTCTCGCAGTCTAGGTCTTTGTAGCTCCTATCGAGGGCTGCCTAGAGTATCGCTGTAGTTGCTATTACTGGACTAGCAATAGCGGTTTCGTAGTACGGCAGGATTCGTGCTGCCGCCTTGCCCTTTAGTCTCCTAAAGAGATACACTATCTTATTAAGCTTAGTCGGGTATGCTACTAAGTTAACTAGAAGCTTAGAGCGCATCTAGGCAGCCTAGGAGGGGTACTCGGCCGGTGTCTCGCTATCGTAGGCGGTAACGTCAGGGAGTTTGCTCTTTAGGGCTATAGTATAGGCCGTCGTGTTCGTCGTCGTTATAGGGGTCGGATCGCAATCGGACGCCCTAAGCTGTCGGAGCTCCTGTTCCTATTAGGAAATTATCGCGGCCTAGTGGCCTACTTGCTGTTCGAGCTAGGTCTTGCGAGCCAGCAGCTCCTTATACATGCGGTTTATATAGTCCTATATAGCCGTAGTTTCTATAGGGATATCATTGTCTATCTTTGTTGTATTACTGCAGTTACCGACAGTAAGATCAGTTCCTAATGTTATAGGTTTAAGAGTCTTAGTTCAGAAACTTAAAGCCGGGTATCTATATAAAGGAACTAATAGGCAGTTCCTTCGTTGTCTGCTACTGTACATTTTGTACCTACGAAGCAAGCCAGCAATTTCCCCCTCGTACAGGGGTGCAGAGATTTCCCCCCCCCCCTGTATAGGGATGCAGAGATTTCCCTGTACAGGGGGCAGGGTTTTTACTCTATATAGAGTTACGGGATTTTCCTCTATACAGAGGGTAGTGTCGTGCTAGCGCCTCTGTACAGAGGGTAGGGTTGTGCTAGCGCCGCTAAGTCGCAATCCTCTAGACAGCAGCCCGTTTAGGTATAGGACCTAGCGGGGCGGCATCCCCTAACAACGAGTTCTACGACTAGAACCTGGAAAAGCTAAGACTAGAATAGCTCTAGAAGAGATAAAAGAAAAAGAAGAACTGCAACACTAGAAGCACGACACTAGTCGCATCTGCTCTATTAGTTAGTACTAAAGAAACGATGGTAACTGCACGCTTAGTTACAGTCTTAGCAGAGGCCGAAGTGCCTGCCCGCTACGCTGCTTTGTTAAGAAAGAAAAAGTCGAAGATTGGAAGGCTGCGTCTGCATCTATATAGAGCCTCTATAGCAGCGTATAGACTAGCTATACCGCAGATTAGATAGCTCCGATTAGATAGACGCTAAGTAAACGACTTTAGATAGCGACAATATAAGGGAGAAGCAGATAACGAAAGGAATATATCGTTAAGATAGAAGAAGGGAAGAGGTAACTTCAATTTTAAGAAGAATTTTCGCAGAAGAAGCTACGCACTAAAAAAAAAGAAGAGAGAAATAGAAGAAGAAGAAGACGAAGAAGAAGAAGACGAATAGAAGATAAAGAAGAAGTAAAGGCAGATAGACAGATAGAAGAACGAGGGGACTTAATTAGCTAGAAAAAGATAAAGAAGGCAGAGAGGATAAGTAAGCAGTCGAGGGCAACTGCCGATAAGGGAGGGGGGTAGTGTTACAGGGGCAGAAAGGGGTAGGACTAAATAATAGGGGTAGACCCTTAGAATTTTTGCTCGGCCCTTCTGGACCGAGCCGGGCCTTAGTACACTATCCTTAAAGCCCTTACCCACCGCCGTATAGATTCCTTTCCCCCTTTAATTCGAGATATAGTTATTAAAACAGCTGTATTAAATCGTATCTACGTGCTTAGATTAAAGAACATTGTTATAGGAAGATCTTCTTGCAAACTTAGTTAGAAAAAACTAGGCCCCTTCCCTATTATAGAGAAGATTAGCTTATACGTATACTGCCTCTAACTGCCTAAAGAATAGGAGATCTACGACGTCTTCTATCCTATCTAACTAAGACCTAAGGAAAGAGATCCCTTCCTAATTAAATTACAAGATTAAGAACAAACCTGCATCCTTCCTATAGAAGACGACGATAAAGACAAAGAAGAAGAATACTACGTATGCAAAATTAGAGACTGTTAAGTAATTAATAGACAGACAAAGTACAAAGTCTAATAGCAAAGCTACGAAGACTAGGACACTACCTAGGAACCCCTTAGAAACATTATCTTCGACAAAGACAAGATTGAAGCCTGCTACTGTTAAAACCTCTTAGACTCTAGAGACTACTGCCTAGAAACCCAGTATAGCTAAAAACAAGTAGACTCTGCTTACTAATAAAATATAAACCGTAACATTAGGCCTGCTCCTAGGAATAAGCAGACTTACCCTTAGTATCTTAAACTGCTAAGGCTTTGTAGGAACTCTGCTATATTAAGGGGGGCTACTGTTACAGTTAACAGATATAAAAAGGGAAAACAACAGCACCTAGGACCTAACTAGAAGCATTAGCATTTACAGACTATAGCCTAACAACTACTAGCTAGAGCAAAAAGATTCTAAGAGTGTAAAAAGCGACTTAACCCGCTCTGCAAACACTCCTAGCTTAGTTGTAGAACTTTTAGTAAAAGCAGGTCTAGGAAATAAATTTGTTTACAGGACAAAGAAACAGAGTTTGCTAAGAAAGTTACTGATCCGGGCACGCAGATATAATTCAATACGGCCTTTTTAACAACTGTATCTCGAACTAAGGAGGGAAAGGAATCTATATAGTAGTGGACGAGACTGATGTAACGCAGTACACTTAAGCCAAAAGGGACTGGTCAAGTAACTCGGAAGTGACTTGACCAATGTGTACCAGATATATAAACCTTGGCAAGGCATAGTAATGACACGGGCCAACCCACCCTGTATCACTACCCCCTGCGCTACAGGCTTACGACCTCGTAAGCTGCGCTTACTTACAGGCTACGTATACCATTGCACAGCCCCCCTATACAGCATACGCAATCAACCCCCCCCCCCCCCCCCCCCAGCAGGTCTACACATAGCCAGCTGGATCTTTACTAGGTCTGCCTTATTCTGTACGGAGTGGTAGACAAACGGACATACGTCAACGCTGCTTCCACTCTCCTGTTAAAAGATGCGCCTCCTAGGAATTAAACCCGGGCCTTTTATTGTACACTTTCAGCAGTTACTTCCGAGTCAAGTAATGTAACGCGGTACACTTAAGCCAAAAGGGACTGGTTAAGTAACTCGGAAGTGACTTTGATCCAGGCACGCAGATATAATTCAATACGGCCTTTTTGATAACTATATCTCGAACTAAGGAGGGAAAGGAATCTACGTACGTAGTAGTAGTAGTGGGCTTTGATAGATAGTAGTGTGCCAAGGCCCGGCTCGGTCCGTTCCGGAACCTAAATCCCGGAAGGGGCTAAGCCGAAATCTAGGGTCCACCCTATCAATCTGTCCCACCTCTTTCTGCCGCCGTAACACTACCCCCCTCACTTACTAGCGGTCGCCCTCGACCGCTTAGCCACCTCATCCATTCAAAAATCTTCTCTCTCTTTTTTTTTTGTCTCCTTCCAACCCCTTCTAACGCCGACGTCGCGTCTTCTATCTTCTATTACAACTGGCGTTCTTTTCGTTGCTTTTTCCATTTTTCACATTGTCAGCATCTAAAGTCCTTTACTTGGCGTTTATATAATCGACGCTATCTGATCTAATCCGCGGTCTTCTAAGCTGCGGCTCGGCTGGTCTGTGCGTTGCCTCGGAGGTCTATATAGATCCGTCCGCGGCATCGTTTTTCTTCTTCTTTTTCTCTTCTACCAAAGCCTTTACCTACTACGCCGGTGGGTAGTGGCCGCGTCGAAGACCTCCCCGAGGCGACCGTTGCGATCGTCTTTATCGGCTTCCGCGCTGGTAGAGCGGACGCAGCTTTCTTCTTTCCGAACTATCAACTTTGGAGCCACTTAGGCTTTGGCTTCTTCAGGTTCGGAATGTAGAATTCTTCTAGCAGCTCTACCAAATTTCGCAGGTTCTCGATCGGATACTATTCGTAGTCTTCCGGCCACCCCTTCTACGAGATCTTCGCTTTAATAGACCCCCTTATCTTCTTTACGTCCATTACATCTTCCACCTCCCACTCTTCTTCCTTACCGTTCATCTCGATTAGCAGGGGTTCGGCGAACCCTTGTCGTAGCAGACCGTTTTCAGGGTCTAAGCTCAGTAGATCTAAATGGAAAACGTTGTAGATCCAGAACGCCTTTGGCAGCTGGAGCCGATAAGTTACCGGCGATCTCTTTTCTACTATCCTAAACGGACCTACGTAGCGGGGGTTGAGCTTGGCGTTCCCTTTCAGCCTCAGGTTTTTGCGTATTAAGCTACACACTTTTGGCCTTCCTCGAATTCTATTAGTGACCGCTTCTTATTAGCTTGAGTTACTATCTTCTTCTAAGTCGATTCTATCGCTTTCTTCGCCACCTTAATAGCTTCTTCTATTTGAGCCTTAAGTGCTCTAGCCGCGGCGGCGGCGACCCTCTTTGACGACGTGGCAGTGGATAGTTCCGCGGAGCTGGGTTCGTTCGGCAGCTGGAAACTTATTCTCGGAAGGTAACCGTAAGTTATCTCGAACGGCGCCAGCGAGGTAGCCTTAGACGGTGCCGAGTTGGCGCAGAACTCGGCTATTGGCAACACCTTGACCTATTCTTCTTAATAATAGCTGCAGAAGGGTTGTAGATATCGTTCTATCTCGCAGTTAGCTACTTTAGACTAACTGTCAGTTTGAGGATAAGCGGCTGTACTGAGCTTTCTACTAATTCCCGAGAGCTCGGTTAATGGCTTTCCATACTTCGGCTGTAAATTAAGGACCCCTATCCGTAGTAATAGTGTCCGGCAGCCTATAGTGCTTCTATACGTGTTAGATCAACATTCTAGCCGTTTCTTCCGTAGTAGTTCCTTTATCCTTAGCTCGACAGGGGATAAAACGGCGCTCTTTGCTTAGCCAGTCCACTACATTAAGCGTAGCATTATATCTATCGGAGTCCGGCAGGCCGGTTACGAAATCTATCGTAATGTGCTGCTATAGTTTCTCAGGGATCGGCAGTGGCTTCAATAAGCCTGCTGGAAAGCCGTAACGCGGCTTCGCCGTTCTGCACACGTAGCAGTTGGCAATAAATCGGTGGATTCGCTCGAATATTCGCGGAAACCAGTAGATCGTCCTTACTGCCTGCATCGTCTTCTTCGCGCCTGCGTAGCTAACATCTATAGAGCTATGGACCAGCTAGATAACCTCTGTAATTAGTTCTTCCGGAACTATTATCTTCCCTGAACCGGTCTTGCTGAGCTTCTGTTGCTGATTAAGCTGCTTTACCTTTTCGTAGAGAGTCTCTTCCTTAGGGGCCAGTTCTACCGCGCAGACCCCTACCTCTTTTAGCACCTCTACGTCTACTATCCGCTCGGTTAGCACCTTCTAGAACATGTTCGGATCTTCTTTCGCGCGGCTGGTCTTTCCTTCCCTTCTCGTCAGCGCGTCAGCCTTTCCATTTTGAGCTCCTGGTCGATAGGTGATCCTAAAATCGAATCCGGATAAGTAGGCTGCCTACTGGGCTTAAGTTCCGTTCGGCTTCTGTTATAGACTTGCTAAAGAAAGCTACCGGATAAAGGGTCTCTCCGTCGTCGGCGTATTGGGAAAGGACTCCGGCTGTAACTGTGTCGGTCGGAAGCATCTGTCTCTACGTAGACCGTCTTTTCCGGTCTAAAGTGCGCTAGCACTAGCGCTAAGGCCACCGCCTCCTTTAATCGGTTGAAAGCTTCTGTACACTTCTTATTCTATAGGCCAGCGGCCTCCTTCTTTAACGCCTTATTTAGTGGTCTCGCTATCTTGCTAAAGTCCTTAATAAACTGTCGATAGTAGCTGCAGAATCCGAGGAACGCTCTGATTTGCGTAGTGTTTCCGGACTTCGGCTGCTTCCATTCCGCGACGGCGGCGACCTTTAAGGGGTCTATCCGGATCCCTTCTCTCCTGACGATAAGACTGAGGTATTTGACCTCAGTCTAATAGAACTCGCTCTTCTTCGTGTCCACGTTTAATCCTACTTCGCAGAGTCTCTTTAGCACCCTCTCGACGTAGTCTATGTGCTTGTTGCAGCGGTAGAAAGAGGTAGGACAGATTGATAGGGTGGACCCTGGATTTCGGCTCAGCACCTTCCGGGATTTGGGTTCCGGAACGGACCGAGCCGGGCCTTGGCACCACCACCTCCACGGAAGCCTACTACTACTACTACATAGATTCCTTTCCCTCCTTAGTTCGAGATATAGTTATCGAAAAGGCTGTATTAAATTATATCTGCGTGCCCGGATTATTATATCTCGAACTTACTCACTACACTAAACCCCCGCACTGCGCGAAAGGGCCCGTCGAACCATCCGGAAACCCGAATAACGCACGCGCACTTATACTAACAACAACCCCCAAGGCACTGCGAGAAGATAGAAAGCTTCTTAGCAGTAGAGAGCGGCGTTACAGGCTGCAGCGGAAAGAGAAAGACTGACAGACCGAGAGATAGGCGTACTAGCATCCTCGACGACGGAACGACCAATAAAGGCCTTACGGAAAAAGAGGTAGATAAGGCGAGAAAGGGCATAGAGGGCTACGCCGAACTGTACGGACGTACGCCGGACGAGATAGGAGAATATCTTACAGAGCACGGAGCTAAGAAGATGTTTGACATTATTACCTTTATAGAGAAGAGGTTCTATAGGAATGTAGAAGAAAACAGACAGTTAAGGGAGGAAGTAGAGACAGTAAGGGCCGAGAAGGAATCGGCAGAAACTATTATCGACGTGTTAGAGAACTAGGCAGCGAATAGACTGGCGCAACTAAAGGCGTTAAAGGATCAACTGGCTGATATAGAAGCAGCGATGCCGTCGGCGCCGCTACTGCATCGAGAAGAACAAGCAGAGACCGCCTTACCAGCGGCCTATAGTCAAGGTAGCACCTTAATAACATTTTTGCCGGACCCGCTAGCGTTTAGAGGCAGAGACCCTAAAGACTGGGAAGCGTTTAAGAAGAAAATAAAGAATAAGATAGACTGCGACTACGTCGGAAACAACGCCGGAGACAGACTGGCGTACCTGGAATCGCGATTAGAAGGTAAAGCTTTTTCGCTAGTGGCGGACCTAGAAGAGGCGACCGCTAAGGAAGCGATTAGAGCACTAGACCAGCGCTTCGGAGACCTATTCCGAAGAAAGACGGCCCGTAAGCAGCTAAATAAGATCAACCAGAACCGGCAGACGTTCGAGGAGTTCTACAGTTTGTTTAAAAAATATGCGATTAGGGCCCGAGTAGCGGAAGATAAGCAGCTCTACCTATTAAGGCAGAAGCTGAACCCTGAATTGGCCGCTGCTATAGCGTCTGTAGAAGACGAAGACCTTAAGAACTTCGTACACAGAGCGAGAGTTACCGCAGGAAACTTAAGCGCCTATGCGAAATTACGCGAATCGAACTAGAAGCAGTTAATAACGCAGACTATACGACCCCCTGCGCCCTTCCGGAGAACACTACAGCAGCCACCTTATCAGTCACAGCGTTCGTCGTTCGTCCCCACCTGCTACGCGTGCGGAAAGCCCGGCTATATCGCTACGAGATGCCAAGCATCGGATAAGCAGAAGCAGGAATATCGAGCAACGAAGCCGCCGCCGCCACTGAGAAAGACTATACAAGCTATGGAGCCGGCTCCAAACGACACTAACAGTGTAGACAGTAGAGTGCAGTTAAGAATTATAGGAAAAGACTAGCTAGACAGATAGGCCCCCTATCCAGCATAGACGACAGGGCATTAACGCGAACTACGTCGACGAAAGAGAGCATTAATAGCTGCAGCGATCCGTTATCGGCTGCGGTAGAAGTGAACACAGAAACAGCTATTATCCTTCTAATTACTGTCCACCCCCTTAACGGATCGAGCAAACCACTTTAACTAAGAGCTTTTATCGATACTAGAGCCCTTATTGGAGCAGCTATCCACTATTGGCTAGTTCAGAAGCTAATGAATAGATACGGCTATCCGGTGGAACTGGCGACGCCGACACGGATTTCGGCGTACAACGGACAAGACACGGAGAGTGTTACGCACTATGTGCCATTAAGGACCACCTTAGCAGGTCGCACTACGGTAGCAACGTTCCGAATTATAGATATCGGAAGGTTTGACATTATTATAGGGCAGAAATGGATAAAGAATCAGAAAGCTATCGTAGACGTAGATAAAGGCACGATAGGATTCAAAACCCCAGGTGGCGGAGCAGAGACCACTGGAACGACCGCCGCCGCCGAGCCGAACGCTACGGCGTCCACAAAAGAGGCCCCCGTCCGATCGTTCCGAATCCCTAGTTACTGTCGGAATAATAAGTTCAGAAGCTATAACGACCCTCGCGAAGTCGCTGGACAATGAGATTTACGCCATCTCTATAAAAGATATCGAAGACTACAGGAAGATAATGGCGGAAGAAGAAGTGGATCCACTAGAGGTGCTGCCAAACAAACCCAGCTCTACGGAACTATCCACCGCTACGTCGTCAAAGAGAGCCGCCGCCGCAGTGGCAGAAGCGCTACGATCTCAGATGGAAGAAGCGATTAAGGTGGCGAAAGACGCGATAGAATCGGCTCAGAAGAAGATAGTAACTCGAGCTAATAGGAAAAGGACGCTACTGGAGTTTGAAGAGGGCTAAAAGGTATAGCTCAATACGCGAAACCTAAGGCTGAAAGGCAACGCCAAGCTCAATCTACGCCACGTAGGCCCGTTTACGATAGTGGAAAAGAGGTCGCCGGTGACCTATCGGCTCCAGCTACCGAAATCGTTCTGGATCTACGATGTCTTCTACTCGGACCTGTTAAGCTTAGACCCTGAAAACGGCCTACCGGAACAGGGGTTCGCCGAACCCCCGCCAATCGAGATGGACGATAAGGAAGAATAGGAGGTAGAAGACGTAATAGACGTAAAGCAGACGAGGGGGTCCATTAAAGCGAGGATCTCGTAGAAAGGGTAGCCGGAAGACTATAAATGGTATCCAATCGAGAACCTGCGGAATTCAGCGGAGCTGCTAAGAGAGTTTTACGTGCGGAACCCAAAGAAGCCGAAACCCGGATGGCTCCGAAACTGACGACCTCCGGAAGAGATAGAAGAAAAAAGAAGAAAGCCGCGTCCGCTCCCACCAGCGCAGAAGCCGATAAAAGACGATCGTAACGGTCGCTTTTAGGGAGGTCTTCGACTCTACCGCTACCCACCACCGGTTCGACGCGGCCACCACCTACTGTAGCGTGCTAGCGCCGCCGAGCCCGTAGTAGGTAAAGGCTTTGGTCGAAAGAAGAAGAAGAAGAAGAAGAAAAAACGGCGCTGCAGAAGAACCTATATAGACCTCTAAGACGACGCACAGACCAGCTACGCCGCAGCTCAGATAACCTACGGCCCAGATCAGATAGCACGGATTAAGCGCACCAATTACATAAACCCTAAGTAAAGGACCTTAGATGCCGATAACGTAAGAAATTCAAGAAGCGATAGAAGACGGAAAAGGTAACATTACCGTCGGAGGGGATTTGCAAGAAAGAGACAACAAAATAAAAAAAAATAGAGATTTTAGGATAGATAGGGTAACTAAGCAGTCGAGGGCAACCGCTAGTAAGGGGGGAGGTAGTGTTGCGGCGGTAGAAAGAGGTAGGACAGATTGATAGGGTGGACCCTAGATTTCGGCTCGGCCCCTTCCGAGATTTAGGTTCTGGAACGGACCGAGCCGGGCCTTGGCACTACTACCTCTACGGAAGCCTACTACTACTACTATATAGATTCCTTTCCCTCCTTAGTTCGAGATATAGTTATCGAAAAGGCCGTATTGAATTATATCTGCGTGCCTGGATCAGTGCTGATCTCTCGTTCTGTCTGTATAGATAAGAATGTCGTCCAAATAGATAGACACGAACCGCTCTAGCATGTCTATAAAGATGTAGTTTATAAAGCGTTGCCACACTGCCGGCGCGTTAGTGAGTCCGAATAGCATTACCAGCCACTTAAAGTTGCCTATACGTGTAGCGAATGTCGTAAGGTCTTCCGTCTGTCCTTCCTTGTTCCTTAATTAGTGAAACGCTTAGCGGATGTCCAGCTTGCTAAACCACTTAGCCTTCGCTATACGCTGTATAGTCTTATCTATTAGCGGCAGTAGATACACGTCTCTCTTAGTAACCTCGTTAAGGCCTTAATAGTCTACGCAGAGTCGCAGACTACCCCCTAGTTCCTTACGAAAAGAATCGGTAACGCGTATTCGGCAGAAACTCGGCGTAATAAACCTCTTCGCTAGATTTTCGCGAACGAACACCTCTACCTAGTCCAGTTCCGCCGGCGACAGTCGTCTTAGGGGCTCGGTTCTTAGCAGCGTAGCTCCCTCTTTTAGTCGGATCTCGTTGTCGTATTCCGGCCGGTAGAGCGGCAGGAGGTTGGAGTCGGCTCTTAAGAACACGTTAGCGTAACTGTAGAGCTCGTTTAGCAACACCTCTAGTAGGGTCCACTTCTTCTTCCGCTATTATCTTCCTGTAGTCTTCGATGTCCTTTATAGAGATAGCGTAGATCTTATTGTCCAGCGACTTCGCGAGGGTCGTTATAGCTTCTAAACTCATTATTCCGACAGTGACTAGGGGTTCGGGGCGGTCGGACGGGGTTACATTGGCAGCCGCAGCTTTCGATTCGGCTACGGTAGCGGCGGTCGGTTCGGCGACGGCGGTGCCGTTGCCTAGGGTTTTGAACCCTATCGTGCCTTCGTCTACATTAATAACCGTCTTCTGGTTCTTCATCCATTTCTGCCCTATAATAATGTCAAAACCGTCCGAGATCCATAATCCGGAACGTTGCTTCCGTGGTTCGACTAGCCAGTGTAGTCCTTAATAGCACGTAGTGCGTAATGTTTTCTGTATCTTGTCTGTTATACGCCGAAATCCGCGTTGGCGCGACGCCAGCTCTACTGGATAGCTATATCCTTTTATCAGTTTCTGAACCAGTCGGTAGTGGATCGCCGCGCCAATAAGAGCTCCGGTGTCGATAAAAGCTTTCAACTAGAGGGGTTAGCGCGACTTCTTAACAGGGTAGATCGTAATAGGAAGAATAATAGCCGTTTCCGTATTCACTTCTACAGCCGCTAAGAGAGGGTCGTTGCAGCTGTTAATGCTCTCTTCTTGCGGCGATTCGCTTCGATGTAGTGCCCTATTGTTAATGCTAGGTAGGGGGCCTATCCGTCTAGCTGGTCTTTTCCCAGGATTCGCAGTAGCACTCTACTGTCTACGCTGTTAGTGTCGTTTGGAGCCGGCTCTATAGCTTGTATGTTCCTTTTCGGTAACTGCGGCTGCTTTATAACATAATACTCCTGCTTCTGCTGGGCCGTTGCTTGGCATCTCGTAGCGATATAGCCAGGCTTTCCACACGCGTAGCAGGTAGGGACGAACGACGAACGCTGCGAACTGGATAGCTGCTAGGGGCGTTGTTAGAAGGGCGCAGGGGCTCTTGTCAGCTGCGCCGACGGCGACGGCTTCTGAATCAGTTTACGTGTCGTCGGTTTTCCGTACGCGTTCAAGTTTCTAGCGGTAACTCTCGCCTAGTGTACGAAGCTTTAAAGGTCTTCGTCTTCTACTAAGGCTATAGCTGTCGTCAGTTCAGGGCTTAGCTTCTGTCTTAGTAAGTGCAGCTGCTTATCTTCTGCCACTCTCGCTCTAATAGCATATTTCCTAAACGGTCCGTAGAACTCCTCGAACGTCTGCCGGTTCTGGTTAATCTTGTCCAGCTGCTTACAGGCTGTCTTCTTCTAGAAGGGGTCTCTAAAGCGTTGATCTAGCGCTTTGATCGCTTCTTTAGCGGTTACCTCTTCTAGGTCTGCCACTAGCGAAAACGCTTCTCCTTCTAGTCGTGCCTCTAAATAGGCCAGTCTGTCTTCTTTACTGCTTCCTGCGTAATCGCGGCTTATCTTGTTCTTGATCTTCTTCTTAAACGCCTCTACGTCGTACAGGACAAGCTGGGGTATAACCTAATACTAGGGCAGCTATAGATAGAGCGCTAGAGGGGCAAGCTGGACGTTGGACGAGGGCGGCTGTACCTAGCAGCAACGAAGCAGAGGCTCCGAGACCAAGGGAAGGCTCTGCAGAGTAACAATGCTAAGGCCGAAATCAACACGGTAACGGCGGACATCGAGAAGGCATTAGCACCTAAGGAAGTAACGAACCCCTGTACGAAGCTCCCAAGGGAGTATGCTAGATACCTGGACCTCTTCGAGCCGAAGTCGGCCTCGAAGCTGCCGCCGTACCGAGGGGAAGGGATTGACTATAACATCTAACTAGAACCCTGTCTAGATAGGGGCTTGCTAGAGGTACTGTACGGACTGCTGTATAGAATGTCCTCCGGAGAACTCCTAGTATTGCGCGCAAAACCCTGGACGACCTGCTGGCTAAAGGGTTTATTTAGGCCAGTACGTCGTCCGCGGGGGCCCTAGTTCTGTTTGTCTATAAGGAAGGGAAGGCCGGATTGCGTTTCTGCGTAGACTACAGAGGCATTAACGCGATTACTAAGAAGGACTAGTACCCCCTACCCCTTATTAAGGAGACTCTCAGACGGATCAGTAAGGCGAAGTAGTTTACTAAGCTTAATGTAGTCTTAGCCTTCTACAAGATACGGATCAAGGAAGGCTGTAAATGGATAACTGCCTTCTATACGAGATATAGCCTTTTTAAGTAGCTTGTTACCCCCTTCGGCCTTGCCAATGTACCGGCAACCTTCTAAAGGTACATTAACAAGTCCCTATAAGGGTTACGAGACGACATCTGCTCGGCATACCTCGACGACACCCTAGTTTTTACAGACGGCACCTACGCAGATTACGTACAGGATGTCAAGAAGGTGTTAGACCGACTACAGCAGGCTAGCTTGTACCTCGACATCGACGAATGTAAATTTGGTGTCCAACGTACGAAATACCTGGGTTTTATTATCGAGACAGGGAAAGGCATCAGTAAAGATAGGAAGAAGATTAATGCTATTAAGCAATAGAAGCCGCCTACGAATGTTAAGGGCGTACAGGAATTTCTTAGGTTTGCCAACTTCTACCGCTAGTTTATACGGAACTACTCGGAGATCGTACGCCTCCTAGTAGAGCTAACGCACAAGGACAAGCAGTTCAAATAGACGGACGAATGCGATAGGAGCTTCGACAAGCTAAAGGAACTCTTTACTACAGGACCAACGCTCGCCGCCTTCGACCTAGAGCGTATGACGATACTGGAAACTGACTCCTCGGGGTACTGCATTAGAGGTATCCTATTACAGGTGGGCTCGGACGGACTCTTACACCCTTGCGCGTATTTCTCTAAGAAGAACTCCCTAGCTAAGTGCAACTACCCTATCTACGACAAAGAGTTGCTAGCAGTCGTACAGTATTGCAAAGCCTAGGATAGAGAACTCCGCTCAGTGCCCGAGTTCCTCGCCCTAATGGACTACAAGAACCTGGAATACTTCACTTAACCCCAGAAGCTGTCCGAGAGGCACGTACGATAGGCAATGTACCTAAGCTGGTTTAACATAAGACTCCAGTATCGCAAGGGTAAGGACAACAGCAGGGCCGATGCACTGTCTAGACAGGACCAGGACATGCCAACGACGTACGAGGACGACTGGCTAAAGTTACGAACCTTCTAGATGTTTAAGGGGGAGCCAGGCGAGGGGACTATCCGCCTAGCGGCGACACACCTACAGGAACCCCAACTGCCAGTATAGGAAGAGGCAGTAGAAAAGGACGAGGTATACCGAGGGACCCGGACGGCGATCTAGGGAGGGCAACGGAAGCTCCTAGCCGAGCTCTACCTTAAGGTGTCGGCAGCCGAGTGCTTAGTAGACAAGGAGAACAACCTGAAGTTTAGAAATCGGACATAGGTCCTAGCAGACGAGAAGCTCCAGACGAGCTTAATACGACGGGCGCATAACTCTATAGCTACCGGATACCTAGGGCGTAAGGAGACGTACAGCATTATCGCCTAGGACTACTACTAGCCGGCGATAGCGAAGGACATTTGCAGGTTCGTACAGAACTGCGATATATGCAGACGGACGAAGCCCTAGTGCGAGCTAAAGTATAGGCTGCTAAAGCCCCTACCGATACCGGACAGGCCCTGGCAAGACCTTACAGTAGACTTTATTACAGACCTCCCTAAGAGCGACGGACGGCGAAACATTATAGTGGTTACAGACAAGTTAACGAAGGGGGTAATACTAGAGGGAATGGACTCTATTACAGCTAAAGACACTGCCTAGGCCTTTATATATACGACGTTCAGCAAGCACAGTTTCCCTAGGTTAATTGTATTAGACCAGGGGACACAGTTTACGAGCTAAACTCTAGACAAGGATATGCCAGTTGCTAAAGGTAGAACGTCGCCTGTTAACTGCATAGCACCTGCAGACAGACGGGGCAACGGAGAGGGTTAATTCAACCTTGGAAGCGTACCTCCGAGCATACGTCGACTATAACCAGACAAACTGGAACCGACTTCTCTCCCTATAGCGGAGCTGGCTATTAATAGCCGTACAGCTAATGCTACAGGACTGTCTCCTTTCTTTACGACCTATAAATACAACTATTCCCCGCTCCTACCGACCCCGAGTAGTAACACCCCGCGCCCCGTACGATCCCCAGTTTAGCAAGGAGAGGCCATTATACGGACGATTACGAACGCCTACTAATAGGCAAAGGCGAGCCTAGCTATAGCCTAACAGAACGCGGAAGAGCAGGCCAATAAGGGACGACAGGCTGCACTAAGGTACGAGGCAGGGGATAAGGTCTAGCTAAACTAGCGAAACATCTGTACAGACCGGCTAAGCAAGAAGCTAGATTAGAGGAACAGGAAGTTTACAGTAGTCCGGCCAGTAGGGACATATGCTGTACGACTAAACACCCCCCTAGGAATTCACCTAGTCTTCTACGTAGATCTTGTACGACCGGCAAACACAGACCCCCTACTGCACTAGACGACTAACGACGCGCGCCCTCCTGCAATTATAACTAAGGGCCAGGAAGATTATAAAGTAGAGGGGATCCTTAGGAGTCGAAGGAAGCGGGGGAAGGCAGAGTACCTAGTAAAATAGAGAGGATAGGCAGAGCCTACGTAGGAACTATACGAGGCTCTATAGGACACAACCGCACTGGACAGATAGGAGGAGAACTATCCCCCTGCCTAGTTACAGTAACACTGCGCCGTATAGCGGAAAGAGGCACGTTCCCCCCTAAGGACAGGGTAGCTGCAGGCGAACCTAGGTTGTTCAAGGATCGAAAATTACGACGGGGGACACTACGGGGTCCTGCTAATACGACATTGTACAACACTGTACGAGACAAGGGCTGGAAGAAAGGAACAGTTAAGGGGCAGATAGGAGGAGGAGTAGAAATAAGAGGAATTAAGAGAAAACTGTCTGAAATTCCTTATACTATCTAGGGGGGGGGGGGGGGGGGGGGGGGGGGGGGGGGGGGGGGGGGGGGGGGGGGGGGGGGGGGGGGGGGGGGGGGGGGGGGGGGGGGGGGGGGGGGGGGGGGTAGCTCACTAGCTACTACCCTAGGGGACCAGAGCAGTCTCCTTATCTAAGATCTTAACTACCTCCTACCCGGTCGGGCCCCTACCCCTACTAGGGCCAGCCCCAGGCAGCAGAGGCACCCCCCTACCCCTACGTGCCTCCCCTAGCCAGCAGTAGGGGCAGTAGAGGGAGCTATCCTTCTACTTGCACGAGGCACACACCCTAGCCTAAAAGCCTAGGAGGCAGTAGGGGCCAAGTAAGGGCCGGGGGGAGTTGGGGCAGAGGGCATAGGGCTAGCCCTAGGTAGCGATAAGGAGGGCGTTAACGTACGACGCCCGGGCTGTAGCCAGCCGCTAGGGTGTAACCTAGGCGGGGTTACACTAGAAGGCGTAGAAGGGGAGCCCGGCTGCATCCTGCTGCTCGCAGGTATAGCACCTAAGACGTTAGCTTAGACTGTACAGAAGACGAGAACCTATACGAACCGGAAGCGCAGCTGCTAGTTAAACTAAGGGCCCTACTGCTAGAGGTAGAAATAGGCAGGGACCCCGGCCAGACAAGGGGAGGGGGCGGGCCCAGCAACTACAAGGGAATCGCCGGACGGGGCGGACGACATAGTAGTAGTAGTAGCTAGTAGTAGTAGTAGCTAGTAGTAGTTAGTAGTAGACGGTAGACGGTATAGGGAGAGGAGAGAAGGGGAAGGGGAAGAGAAGGGAGAGGCTTAGGGGTAACTGCCTGCTATAAGGGAAATAGCAAGCAGGGCAGCCGCTACAAACAGATAGAATAGCAAGAGGCAACCGCAACCTAGGGGGGGCGACGAGGGACGACGATTTAGACGACTAGACGAAATAGGAAGCCGCGACCTGCCAAAGGAACAGCAGGAGCTAGGTAACTTCAACACGCCGCTGTACGGAAGAGGCACTACAAGAAGGGAAAGGGGGGAGGTATTGTTAGGGGGCGCCGCCTGGCCCAGGTCCTAGACCTGACCTAAGCCAACCGTCGCCCTAAGGACTGCAACTTAGCGGCGCCAGCACGACCCTACTCTCTGTACAGAACTACCGACAAGACCCCACTCCTGTACAGAGGGAGAACACTACGGTCCTGCACAAAGGGGAGCTACTGCTCCTCTAAATAGGAGGGAAAACTATGCACTATCGTACAGAGGAGGTAACTTCCGATCCTCCGTACAGAGGGTAAACCTTGCACTCCTGCACAAAGGGGGGATTGCTGGCTTGGCTTCGTAGGTACAAATCGTACGGCAGTAGACGACGAAAGAACTGCCTATTAGTTCCTTTATGTAGATACCCAACCGCAAGTTTCTAAACCAAGATTCTTAGGCCCCTTACAGTTCTGTAAAACAGCATCTCGGTAAGGTCTATGCCGTCGGAGACCTTCCCTATTCTATTCTCGTTTATATAGTCTTCTTGTTCCTCGATCGTACAGTCGTAGATCTTCCTATATTCGGCTATTCGTTCCTTGACCTCCGCGGTCTCTTCTGCTGTAAAACTACTAATAACGATCTTATCGTCAATTACACTAGAGCGCCTATTCGCTCTGTTAGCCTTTCCTTTTCTGCTTCTGCTGCAGCCTGTAACGCCGCTCTCTACTGTCGAGAAGCCTTCTATCTTCTTACAGTGCTGGGTTGTTGTTAGGTGTGTGCGCGTGCGTTATTCGAGCGTCCAGATAGTTCGACAGGCCCTTTCGCGCAGCGCAGGGTTGGTGTAGAGAGTAAGTTCGAGATATAATAATCCGGGCACGCAGATATAATTCAATACAGCCTTTTTAATAACTATATCTCGAACTAAGGAGGGAAAGGAATCTACGTAGTGGTGGTAGTAGGCTTTGATAGATAGTGGTGTGCTAAGGCCCGGCTCGGTCCGTTCCAGAACCTAAATCCCGGAAGGGGCCGAGCCGAAATCTAGGGTCTACCCTATTAATCTGTCCTACCTCTTTCTGCTGCCGTAACAGACTTAACCAATGTGTACTATATATATAAACCTTGGCAAGGCATAGTAATAACACGGGCCAACCTACCCTGTATTAGAGACCTTTAGGGGGGTGGCGTGCCAAGGCCCGGCTCGGTCCGGAAGGGCTAAGCCGAAATTCTAAGGGTCCACCCTATTACTTAGTCCCACCCCTTTCTGCTGCTGCAATACCACCCCCCTCCCTTATTAGCAGTCGCCCTCGACCGCTTACTTATCTGTTCCTTCTCTCTTCTTTTTTTTAGATTTACATTGTTACTATCTGACGTCTTTACTTAGCGTCTATCTGATCCGTTCCACCTAATCGGAGCTATCTGATCGGAGCTAGCGGTCACTAGAGCTGCGGCGTAACCGGTCCGTGCGCCATCGTATAGGTCTATATAGATCTATCTGCAGTTCCCTATCTTCTTCTTCTTCTTCTTCCTCTACTAAGGCCTCGAGCTCTACTGCGACGCTGCTTCCTATTGCGTCGGCTTTGTTCTTAGGCGAGCCGGCGGTACTAAGAGCACCGGAACTAGTGGTTCCGTCCCGATCTCGACGTCGTTATCCTTTTGGCGAAGCCGACTAATAAGGACGATGCTAACGAGGACGGTGGCCAGGCTCGCCGATCTCGATCGCTTCTACCAGTATCTATATCGATAGGGCAGACGCAGTTCTTCTTTTTCTTCCTAATCCGCTAGCTTTATAGCTACTCGGGCCGCGGCTTCTTTGGGTTCCGGACGTAAAACCCCCTTAGCAGCTCTGCCAAATCCCGGAGGTTCTTGACTGGATACTATTTACAGTCTTCTAGCTATCCTTTCTATGCGATCCTTGCTTCGATAGATCCCCTTCGTCTTCTTATATCTATAACATCTTCAACCTCCTATTCTTCTTCTTTACTGTCTATTTCGATCGACAGGGGTTTGGCGAACCCCTAATCCAGAAGACTATCTTTAGGGTCTAGACTTAGCAGATCCGAATGAAAGACATTATAGATCCGGAATGATTTCGGCAGCTGGAGCCAGTAGGTTACTGGCGACCTCTTTTCTATTATCTTAAACGGGCCTATATAACGAGGGTTGAGCTTCGTGTTGCCTTTTAGCCTTAGGTTCCGTATGTTAAGCTATACCTTTTGGCCTTCCTCGAATTCTATCGGTAACCTCTTTCTATTCGCTCGAGTTACTATCTTCTTCTAAGCCGATTCTATCGCTTCTTTTGCCACCTTAATCGCTTCTTCTATCTGAGGCTGGAGCGCTTCTGCCGCCGCCGCGGCAATTCTCTTCGACGAAGTGGTAGTAGAAGGTTCTAAAGAGCTAGGTTCGTTCGGTAGTTGAAAGCTTATCCTTAGAAGATAGCCGTAGGTTATCTCGAACGGCGCCAGTAAGGTAGCTTCCTACTGTGCTAAATTGGCGCAGAATTCGGCTATCGGCAATATCTTAATCCATTCCGCTTAATAATAACTGCAGAAGATCCGTAGATACTTTTCTATCTTACAGTTGGCTACTTCCGACTGTCCGTCTGTCTAAGGGTAAGCGGCTGTGCTGAGCTTTCCACGAACTCCGAGGGCTTGGTTGATGGCTTTCTATACATCGGCGGTGAATTGAGGGCCCCTATCCGTAGTAATAGTGTCCGGCAGACTATAGTGCTTCTACACGTACTGTATCAACATTCTCGCCGTTTCTTCTGCAGTAGGTCCTTTATCCTTAGCTTGGCAGGGGATGAAATAGCGTTCCTTGCTTAGTCGATCTACTACATTAAGTATAGTATTATATCTATCGGAATCCGGCAGGCCGGTTACGAAGTCTATCGTAATGTGCTGCTATAGTTTCTTAGAGATTGGAAGTGGCTTTAGCAGGCTGGCCGGAAGGCTGTAACGTGGCTTTGCTGCTCGGCACATGTAGCAGTTAGTAATAAACTAGTGTATCCGTTCGAAGATTCGCAGGAACCAGTAGGTCGTCCTTACTGCTTCTATCGCTTTCTTTGATCCTGCGTAGCCTACATCCGTAGAACTATAGACTAGCTGGATAACCTCTGTAATTAGTTCTTCCGGAACGATTAGCTTCCCTAAGCCGGTTTTGCCGAGCTTCTGCTGCTGGTTAAGCCTTTCTACTTTCTCGTGCAGCGTCTCTTCTTCAATCGGCGGCTCTATCGCACAGATCCCTACCTCTTTCAACACCTTAGCGTCTACTATTCGTTCTGTTAGCACCTTCTGAAACATGTTCGGATCTTCTTTCGCTCGGCTGGTCTTTCCTTCTCTTCTCGTTAGCGCATTAGCCTTTCCATTTTAAGCTCCAGGTCAATAGATAATCTTAAAATCGAATCCGGATAGGTAGGCTGCCTACCGGGCCTAACGTCGTAATAGCTTCTGTGTCTTTATAAAGTAAGTCAGTAACTGGTGGTCCGTAAGGACCTGGATCGTGCTCTGTCCAGCTATAAGCTCCGGTTTCCACTCCTCGAAGGCTTGAATAATAGCTAGCAGTTCTTTATTATAGATAGCGTAGTTCCGTTTAGCATTATTTATAGACTTGCTAAAGAAAGCTACTGGATAGAGAGTTTCTCTATCGTTAGCGTACTGCGAAAGGACCCCTGCTGTTACTGTGTCGGAAGCGTCCGTCTCTACGTAGATCGTCTTTTCCGGTCGGAAGTGCGCTAGTACCGGCGCCAATGCCACTGCCTCTTTTAGCTAATTAAAGGCTTCTGTGCACTTCTTATTCTATAGGCCAGCAGCCTCCTTCTTTAACGCCTTATTTAGTAGTCTCGCTATCTTGCTGAAGTCCTTAATAAACTGTCGATAGTAGCTGCAGAATCCGAGAAACACTCTGATTTGCGTAGTGTTTCCGGATGTCAGTTGCTTCTATTCCGCGACAGCGGCCACTTTCGACGGGTCTATCCAAAGTCCTTCTCTTCCGACGATAAGACCGAGGTATTTGACTTCGGTCTAATAGAACTTGCTCTTCCTTGTGTCTGCGTTTAATCCGACCTCGCGGAGTCTCTTTAACACTCTCTTAATGTGGTCCGTGTGTTGCTCTCTCGTTCCTTCGGTATAGATCAGGATGTCGTCTAAGTCGATTGAAACGAACCGTTCTAGCATGTCTATAAAAGTGTAGTTTATAAAGCGTTGCTACACAGCCGGCGCGTTAGTGAGTCCGAAAGGCATTACCAGCTACTTGAAATTACCTATGCGCGTAGCGAATGTTGTAAGGTCTTCCGTTTGTCCTTCCTCGTTCCTTAACTGATAGAACGCTTGGCAAATATCCAGCTTGCTAACCTACTTAGCCTTAGCTACTCGTTGTATAGTCTCGTCTATTAGCGGCAGCGGATACACATCTCTCTTAGTGACCTTCTTAAGGCCTCGGTAATCCACACACAGTCGGAGACCGCCTCTAGGTTTCCGTACGAAAAGAATTGGTAACGCATATTCTGCAGAGCTTGGTGTAATGAACTTCTTCGCCAAGTTTTCTTAGACAAACACTTCTACCTGGTCCAGCTCCGCTGGCGACAGTCTTCTTAAGGGCTCGGTTCTCGGCAGTGCGGCTCCTTCTTTTAACTAGATCTTGTTGTCGTATTCCGGTCAGTAGAGCGGTAGTAGGTTAGAGTCTGCTTTCGAGAACACATCAGTGTAGCCGTAAAGCTCTTTTGGTAACACCTCTAGGGGATCCACTTCTTCTTCTGCTATTATCTTCTAGTAGTCTTCGATGTCTTTTATTAAGATAGCGTAAATCTCGTTGTCTAGCGACCTCGCGAGGGTCGTTAGAGCTTCTGAACTTATTATTCCGATCGTGTCTTAAGGGTCGGGCCGATCTATCGGAGCCACTTCGACGGTCGTAACGTTCGGTTTAGCGTTGGCTACTGTAACCGATTCGGTGACTGATTTGACAGCGGCGGAGCCGCTGTATAGTGTTCTGAATCCGAGTGTGCCTTCGCCTACGTTAATAATTGCTCCCTGGTTCTTTATCTATTTCTGCCCTATAATAATGTCAAATCTTCCAATATCTATAATTCGGAACGTCGCCTCCGTGGTTCGACCTGCTAAGGTGGTCTTTAATAGCACATAGTGCGTAACACTCTCCGTGTCTTGTCCGTTGTATGCCGAAATCCGTGTCAGCGATGCTAGCTCTACTGGATAGCTATATCCTTTTATTAGCTTTTGAACCAATCGATGATGGATCGCCGCTCCAATAAGGGCCCCTGTGTCGATAAAAGCTTTTAGCTAAAGTGGTTTGCTCGATCTATCGAGGGGGTAGACAGTAATTGGAAGGATAATAGCTGTCTCCGTGTTTACCTCTACCGCCGCTAAGAGCGGATCGCTGCAGCTGTTGATGCTTCCTTTCGTTAACGTAGTTTATATTAGTGCCCTGTTGTCTATGCTGGATAGGGGGCCTATCCGTCCAGCTGGTCTTTTCCCAGGATTCTTAGTAGCACTCTACTGTTTATACTGTCGGTGTCGTTTGATCCGGGCACGCAGATATGATTCAATATGGCCTTTTTAATAACTATATCTCGAACTGAGGAGGGAAAGGAATCTATGTAGTGGTAGTGGTGGGCTTTCGTAGTAGTGGTTGCCAAGGCCCGGCTCGGCCCTTCCGGGCCGAGCCAAGATTCTAAGGGTCTACCCTATTACTCAGTCCCACCCCTTTCTGCCGCCGTAACACCACCCCCCTCCCTTACCAGCGGTCGCCCTCGACCGCTTAGTCATCCAATCTATCCGAAAATCTCTACTTTTTTTTTTGACTCCTTCTCGAAAATCCCCTCTAACGGTAATGTTACCTCTTCTGTCTTCTATAAAAAACAACGTTCTCTTTATCGCTTCTTGAATTTCTTACATCGTCGGCATCTGAAGTCCTTCACTCGGCGTTTATGTAATCGACGCCATCTGATCTGATCCGCGGTCTTCTAAGCTGCGGCTCGGCTGGTCTGTGCATCGCCTTAGTGGTTTATATAGATCTTTCTGCAGCGCCGTTTTTCTTCTTCTTTTTCTCTTCTACTAAAGCCTTTACCTACTACAGGGTCGGCGGCGCTGGCACGCTACGGCGTTAGCGAGCTGGCGGCCGAACCGGCAGTGGGTAGTGGCCGCGTCGAAGACCTCCCTAAAGGCGACCGTTACGATCGTCTTTATCGGCTTCCGCGCTAGTAGAGCGGACGCGGCTTTCTTCTTTTTCTTCCGTCTCTTTCGGAGGTCGTCAGTTTCGGAGCTATCCGGGTTTCGGCTTCTTCGGGTTCCGCACGTAGAACTCCCTAAGCAGCTCTGCCGAATTCCGGAGGTTCTCGATTGGATACTATTTATAGTCTTCCAGCCACCCCTTCTACGAGATCCTTGCTTTAATAGACCCCCTCGTCTTCTTTACGTCTATTACGTCTTCTACCTCCTATTCTTCTTTATTACCGTCTATCTCGACCGGCGGGGGTTCGGCGAACCCCTGTTCCGGCAGGCCGTCTTTAGGGTCCAAGCTCAACAGGTCCAAATAGAAGACATCGTAGATCTGGAACGATTTCGGTAACTGGAGCCGATAGGTTACTAGCGACCTCTTTTCTATTATCTTAAACGGACCCACATAGCGTAGATTGAGCTTGGCGTTGCCTTTTAGCCTCAGGTTTCGCGTGTTAAGCTATACCTTTTGGCCTTTCTCGAATTCTATCGGTGACTGCTTCTTATTAGCTTAAGTTACTATCTTCTTCTGAGCCGATTCCATCGCATCTTTCGCCACCTTAATTGCTTCTTCCATCTGAGATCGTAGCGCTTCTGCCACCGCGGCGGCGACTCTCCTTAACGACGTAGCGGTGGTAGTGGAAAGCTCCGGCGAGCCGGCGTCGCTCGGCGGCTAGAAACTTATTCTCGGAAGATAGCTATGCGTTATTTCGAACAGCGCCAGCAACGTTGCTTCTGACTGTGCTGAATTGGCGCAGAACTTAGCTATCGACAGCATCTCGACCTACCTTTCTTAATAATGGCTGCAGAAGGTTCGCAGATATCGCTCTATCTCGCGATTAGCCACTTTAGACTGACCGTCAGTTTAAGGGTGAGCGGCGGTGCTAAGCTTTCTACGAATTCCAAGAGCTTGGTTAATAGCTTTCTATACATTAGCAGTGAATTAAGGACCCCTATCCGTAGTAATAGTGTCCGGCAGGCTATAGTGCTTCTATACGTGTCTAATCAGCATCCGCGCGGTCTCTTCCGTAGTGGTTCCTTTGTCTCTCGCTCGACAGGGGATGAAGTAGCGCTCTTTGCTTAGCCTATCTACTACGTTGAGGGTGGCATCGTATCCATCGGATTCCGGTAGGCCGGTTACGAAATCTATCGTAATGTGCTGCTACAGCTTCTCGGGGATCGGAAGTGGCTTTAGTAGACCTGCCGGAAGACCGTAACAGGGCTTCGCGGCTCAACATACGTAGCAATTAGCGATAAACCGGTGGATCCGCTCGTAGATCTGCGGAAACCAGTAGATCGTTCTTACGGCCTGTATCGTTTTCTTCGCTCCGGCGTAGCCAGCATCTATAGAGTTATGAACCAGCTGTATAACCTCCGTAATTAGTTCTTCCGGAACTGTCAGCTCTCCTAAGCCGGTTTTGCCGAGCTTCTGTTGCTGGTTAAGCTGTTTTACCTTCTCGTAGAGAGTTTCTTCCTTAGGGGCCGGTTCTACTGCGCAGACCCCTACCTCTTTCAACACCTCTGCGTCTACTATCCGCTCGGTTAGCACCTTCTGGAACATGTTAGGATCTTCTTTTGCACAGCTGGTTTTCCCTTCTCTTCTCGTTAGTGCGTTAGCCTTTCCGTTTTAAGCTCCGGGTCGATAGGTAATCTTAAAGTCGAACCCGGATAGGTAGGCAGCCTACCGTGCTTAACGTTGTAAGAGCTTCTGCGTCTTTATAAAGTAGGTTAGCGACTGGTGGTCCGTAAGGACCTGGACCGTGCTCTTTCCAGCTATAAGCTCTGGCTTCCACTCCTCGAACGCCTGTATAATAGCTAGCAGTTCTTTGTTATAGATAGCGTAGTTCCGCTTAGCTTCCGTTATGGATTTGCTAAAGAAGGCCACCGGGTAGAGGGTCTCGCTATCGTTAGCGTATTAAGAAAGGACCCCTGCCGTTACTGTATCGGAAGCGTCCGTTTCTATATAGATCGTCTTTTCCGGCCGGAAGTGTGCCAGAACTAGCGCAGAGGCTACCGCTTCTTTTAGCCGGTTAAAGGCCTCCGTGCACTCCTTATTCTATAGGCCGGCGGCCTCTTTCTTCAACGCTTCGTTTAGCGGTCTCGCTATCTTGCTAAAGTCTTTAATAAACCGTCAGTAGTAGCTGCAGAATCCGAGAAATGCTCTGATTTGCGTAGTGTTTCCGGATTTCGGCTGCCTCTATTCCGCTACAGCGGCGACCTTTAATGGGTCTATACGAATTCCGTCTCTTCCGACGATAAGACCGCGATACTTAACCTCGGTTTAATAGAACTCGTTCTTCTTTGTGTCCGCGTTCAACCTGGCATCGCGGAGCCTCTTCAACACTCTCTCGATGTAGTCCGTATGTTGCTCTCTCGTTCCATCTGTATAGATAAGAATGTCGTCCAAATAGATAGACACGAACTGCTCCAGCATGTCTATAAAAGTGTAGTTTATAAAGCGTTGCTACACTGCCGGCGCGTTGGTAAGTCCGAAAGGCATTACTAACTACTTGAAATTGCCTATACGCGTCGCGAACGTCGTAAGGTCTTCCGTTTGTCCTTCTTCGTTCCTTAATCGATAGAATGCTTAGCAGATGTCTAGCTTGCTAAACCACTTAGCCTTTGCTACGCGCTGTATAGTCTTATCTATTAGTAGCAGTGGATATACGTCCCTCTTAGTGACCTTGTTGAGGCCTCGATAGTCTACGCAGAGTCGCAGACCCCCCCCTGGTTTCCTTACGAAAAGAATCAGTAACGCATATTCTGCAGAACTCGGCGTAATAAACTTTTTCGCCAGATTTTTGCGAACGAACACCTCTACCTAGTCCAGTTCGGCCGGAGATAAGCGTCTTAGGGGCTCGGTTCGCGGCAGCGCAGCTCCTTCTTTCAGCCGGATCTTGTTGTTATATTCCGGTTGATAGAGCGGCAATAGGTTAGAGTCGGCTTTTAAGAAGACGTTAGCGTAACTATAGAGCTCGTTTGGCAGCACCTCCAGTGGATCCACTTCTTCTTCCGCTATTATCTTCCTGTAGTCTTCGATATCCTTTATAGAGATAGCATAGATCTTACTGTTTGTCGATTTCGCGAGGGTCGTTAGGGCTTCTAAGCTTACTATTCCGACGGTAGCTAGGGGTTCGGAACGGTCGGACGGGGTTACATTGGCAGTCGCGACTTTCGATTCGGCTACAGTAGCGGCGGTCGGTTCAGCGGCGGCGGTGCCGTTGCCTAGGGTTTTGAATCTAATCGTTCCTTTATCTACGTCGATAATAGCTTTCTGGTTCTTTATCTATTTTTGCCCTATAATAATGTCAAACCTTCCGATATCTATAATTCGGAACGTCGCTTCCGTAGTTCGACCAGCTAAGGTAGTCTTTAGCGGCACGTAGTGCGTAACGCTTTCCGTGTCTTGTCCGTTGTATGCCGAAATCTTCGTCGGCGACGCTAATTCCACTGGATAGCCGTATCCCTTTGTTAGTTTCTGAACCAGTCGGTAGTGGATCGCCGCGCCGATAAGAGCTCCGGTGTCGATAAAGGCTTTTAGCTGGAGTAGTTTGCTCGATCCGTCAAGGGGGTAGACAGTTATTAGAAGGATAATAGCTGTTCCTGTGTTCACTTCTACCGCCGCCGAGAGCAGGTCGCTGCAGCTGTTAATGCTTTCTTCTCGTAGCGATTCGCCTCGATTAGGTGCCCTATTGTCAATGCTAGGTAGGGGGCCTATCCGTCTAGCTGGTCTTTTCCTATAATTCTTAACTGTACCCTGCCGTCTACGCTGTCAGTATTGTTCAGAGCCGGCTCTATAGCTTGTATAGTCTTTCTCGGTAGCTGCGGCTGCTTTATAACACGATATTCCTGCTTCTACTTATCCGATGCTTGGCATCTCGTAGCGATATAGCCAGGCTTTCCATACGCGTAGCAGGTAGGGACGAACAATGAACGCTGCAAATTAAATGGCTGCTGGGGGCGTTGTCGGTATAGGACGGTGGTTCTACTTCCCTGCAGCGACGGCGACGGCTTCTAAGCCGGTTTACGTGTCGTCGATTTTCCGTACGCGTTCAAGTTTCTAGCAGTAACTCTCGCCTAGTGCACAAAGCTCTAAAGGTCTTCATCTTCCACTAAGGCTATAGCTGTCGTTAGCTTAGGGCTCAGTTTCTGTCTTAGTAAGTGCAGCTGCTTATCTTCTGCTACTCTAGCTCTAATAGCATATTTCCTAAATGTTGCGGCGGTGGAAAGAGGTGGGACAGATTAATAGGATGGACCCTGGAATTTCGGCTCGGCCCGGACGGGCCGAGCCGGGCCTTGGCAACCACTACGAAAGCCCTCCACCACCACCACATAGGTTCCTTTCCCTCCTCAGTTCGAGAGATAGTTATCAAAAAGGCTGTATTGAATTATATCTGCGTGCCCGGATTATTATCTCTCGAACTCACTCTCTAAACCAACCCTGCGCTGCGCGAAAGGGCCCGTCGAACTATCCGGAAACCCGAATAACGCACGCGCACCCACACTAGAACCAACAACAACCCCCAAGGCACCGTAAGAAGATAGAAGACTTCTTAGCGGTAGAGAGCAGCGTTATAGGCTGCAGCAGAAGCAGAAAAGGAAAGACTAACAGAGCGAGTAGGCGCTTAAGCGTTATTGACGATAAGATCGTTATCAGCGATTTCACAGCGGAAGAGACCGCTGAGTTCAAGGAACGAATAGCTAAATATAGGAAGATCCACGACTGCACGATCGAGGAACTGGAAGACTATGTAAACGAGAATAGGATAGGAAAGGTCTACGATAGTATAGACCTTATTAAGACGCTGTTTTTCAGAACGCTGGAAGAAAAGAGACAGTTAAGAGAAGAAGTAGAGACGGTAAGGGCCGAGAAGGAATCAGCAGAAACTATTATCGACATGTTAGAGAACTAGGCGGCGAATAGACTGGCGCAACTAAAGGCGCTAAAGGATTAACTGGCTGAGATAGGAGCAGCGACGTCGTCGGCACCGCTGCCACCGTATCGAGAAGAACAAGAAGAGACCGCCTTACTGGCGGCCTATAGTCAAGGTAGCACCCCGATAACATTATTGCCGGACCCACCGGCGTTTAGAGGCGGAGACCCTAAAGACTGGGAAGCGTTTAAGAAGAAGATAAAGAATAAGATAGACCGCGACCACGCCGGAAACAGCGCTAGAGACAGACTGGCGTACTTGGAATCGCGACTGGAAGGTAAAGCTTTTTCGCTAGTAGCGGACCTAGAAGAGGCGACCGCTAAGGAAGCGATTAGAGCACTAGACTAGCGCTTCGGAGACCCATTCCGAAAGAAGACGGCCTGCAAGCAGCTAGATAAGATCAACCAGAACCGGCAGACGTTCGAGGAGTTCTACGGTTTGTTTAGAAAGTATGCGATTAGGGCCCGAGTAGCGGAAGATAAGCAGCTTCACCTACTAAGGCAGAAGCTGAATCCTAAACTGGCCGCCGCTATAGCGTCTGTAGAAAACGAAGACCTCGAGAGCTTCGTGCATTGAGCGAGAGTCACCGTAAGAAACTTAAGCGCTTACGCGAAATCACGCGAATCGAGCCGGAAGCCGTCGCCGTCGCCGCAGGGAACCAGAGCCCCTGCGCCTTTCTGACGAACCCCCTAGCAATCGTCGTATTTACTGCGTTCGTCGTTTGTCCCTACCTGCTACGCGTGTAGAAAACCCGGCTATATCGCTACGAGATGCCAAGCAACGGCACAGCAGAAGCAAGAGTATCGAGCAACGAAGCAGCCGCCACCGCTAAGAAAGATTATTCAAGCTATCGAACCGGCTCCGAACGACACTAACAGCGTAGACGGCGGGGTGCAGCTAAGAATCTTGGGAAAAGACCAGCTAGAAGGATAGGCCCCCTATCCAGCGAGGACAACAGGGCATCAACGCGAACTACGTCGATGAAAGAGAGCATTAATAGCTGCAGCGATCCGCTGTCAGCGGCGGTAGAAGTGAACGCGAAAACGGCTATTATCCTTCTAATCACTGTCCACACCCTTAACGGATCGGGCAAACCACTTTAGTTAAGAGCTTTTATCGATACAGGAGCTCTCATTAGCGTGGCGATCCACCACTGACTGGTCCGGAAGCTAACAAATAGATACAGCTATCCAGTGGAACTGGCGTCGCCGACGAAGATTTCGGCATATAACGGGCAAGACACGGAAAGCGTTACGCACTACGTGCCGCTAAAGACTACCTTGGCCGGTCGCACCACAGAAGCGACGTTCCAAATTATGGATATCGGAAGATTTGACATTATTATAGGGCAGAAATAGATAAAGAACCAGAAAGCCATTATTAACGTAGACGAAGGCACGATAGGGTTCAAAACCCTAGGCAACACCACCGCCGCCGCCAAGCCGAAAGCTACGGAGTCTGCCAAAGAGGCTCCGTCCGATCGTTCCGAACCCCTAGTTACAGTCGGAATAATAAGTTCAGAAGCAATAACGACCCTCGCGAAGTCGCCGGACACTAAGATCTACGCTATCTTAATAAAAGACATCGAAGACCATCGGAAGATAATGGCGGAAGAAGAGGTGGATCCACTGGAGGTGCTGCCAAACGAGCTCTATAGTTACGCTAATGTATTCTCAAAAGCAGACTCCAACCTCCTGCCGCTCTACCGGCCGGAATACGACAATAAGATTAGGTTAAAAGAGGGGGCTACATTGCTAAGAACCGAGCCCCTAAGAAGACTGTCGCCGGCCGAACTGGACTAAGTAGAGGTGTTTGTTCGTAAAAACCTAGCGAAGAAGTTCATTACGCCGAGCTCCGCGGAATATGCGTTACCGATTCTTTTCGTAAGGAAACCAGGGGGTGGTCTGCGACTCTGCGTAGACTATCGAGGCCTTAATAAGGTTACTAAGAGAGACGTGTATCCACTGCTGCTGATTGATAAGACTATACAGCAGGTAGCGAAGGCTAAGTAGTTCAGCAAGCTGGACATCCGCTAAGCGTTCCATCGACTAAGGAATAAAGAAGGGCAGACAGAAGACCTTACGACGTTCGCGACGCGTATAGGCAATTTCAAGTAGTTGGTAATGCCTTTCGGACTTACTAACGCGCCGGCAGTGTGGCAACGCTTTATAAACTACACCTTTATAGACATGCTAGAACGGTTCGTGTCTATCTATTTGGACGATATTCTTATCTATACAGATGGAACGAGAGACCAGCACACGGACCACATCGAGAGGGTGCTGAAGAGACTCCGCGAGGTCGGACTGAACGCGGACACGAAAAAGAGCGAGTTCTACTAAACCGAAGTCAAATATCTCGGTCTTATCGTCGGAAGAAATGGAATCCGTATAGACCCCTTAAAGGTCGCCGCTGTCGCAGAGTGGAAGCAGCCGAAATCCGGAAACACTACGCAAATCAGAGCGTTTCTCGGCTTCTACAGCTACTATCGACGGTTTATTAAGGACTTTAGCAAGATAGCGAGACCCCTAAACGAGGCGCTAAAGAAAGAGGCCGCCGGCCTATAGAATAAGAGGCGCACGGAAGCCTTTAACCGGCTAAAAGAAGCAGTAGCCTCTGCGCCAGTTCTGGCACACTTCCGGCCAGAAAAGACGATCTACGTAGAAACGGACGCTTCCGACACAGTGACGGCAGGGGTCCTTTCTCAATATAGTAACGACGAAACCCTCTATCCAGTCGCTTTCTTTAGCAAGTCAATAAGCGAAGCTAAGCAGAACTACGCTATCTACGATAAGGAGCTGCTAGCGATCATTCAGGCTTTCGAGGAGTAGAAGCCAGAGCTTATAGCTAGAAAGAGCACGGTCCAGGTTCTTACGGACCACCAGTCGCTAACCTACTTTATAAAGACGCAGAAGCTCTTACGTCGCCAAGCTCGGTGGGCCGCCTACTTATTAGGATTCGACTTTAAGATCACCTATCGACCAGGGGCTCAAAACGGAAACTCGGACGCGCTAACGCGAAGAGAAGGAAAAACAAGCCGCGCGAAAGAAGATCCTAACATGTTCTAGAAGGTGCTGACCGAGCGAATAGTAGACACAGAGGTGCTAAAAGAGGTAGGGGTCTGCGCGATGGAACCGGCCCCTAAGAAAGAAGCTCTCTACGAAAAGGTAAAGCAGCTTAACTAGCAACAGAAACTCGGCAAAACCGGCTCGGGAAAGCTGATAGTTCCAGAAGAACTAATTACAGAGGTCATCCAGCTAGTCCATAGCTCTATAGACGTTGGTTACGCCGGCTCAAAGAAGATAATAGAAGCTATAAGGACGGTCTACTAGTTTCCGCGGATCTACGAACGGATCTATCGATTTATCGCTAATTGCTACGTATGTAGAGCCGCGAAGCCACGTTACGGCCTTCCGGCAGGCTTATTAAAGCCACTGCCGATCCCTAAGAAACCATAGCAGCACATTACGATAGATTTCGTAACCGGCCTGCCGGATTCCGATAGATACGATGCCACCCTCAACGTAGTGGATAGGCTGAGCAAAGAACGACACTTCATCCCCTGCCGAGCGAGAGACGAAGGAACTACTGCAGAAGAAACCGCACGGATGTTAATTCAACACGTGTAGAAGCACTATAGCCTGCCGGACACTATTACTACGGATAGGGGTCCTTAATTTACCGCCGACGTATAGAAAGCTATTAACCAGGCTCTAGGAATTCGTAGAAAGCTTAGCACCGCCGCTTACCCTCAAACTAACGGTCAGTCTGAAGTGGCTAATCGCGAAATGGAACGATATCTGCGAACCTTCTGCGGCCATTATCAAGAAAAGTGGGTCGAGGTGTTGCCGATAGCTGAATTCTGCGCGAACTCAACACAGTCGGAAGCCACCTTACTAGCGCTGTTCGAGGTAACGCACAGTTATCTTCCGAGGATAAGTTTCCAGCCGCTAGACGAACCCAGCCCTGCGGAACCATCTACCGCTACGTCGTCAAAGAGAGTCGCCGCCGCCGCGGCAGAAGCGCTACGTTCTTAGATAGAGGAAGCGATTAAGGTAGCGAAAGACGCGATGGATTTAGCTTAGAAGAAGATAGTGACTCGAGCTAATAAGAAGCGGTTACCGATGGAATTCGAGGAAGGCCAAAAGGTATGGCTTAATACGCGGAACCTGAGGCTAAAAGGGAACGTCAAGCTTAACCCCCGCTACGTAGGTCCGTTCACAATAGTAGAAAAGAGGTCGCCGGTAACCTATCGACTCTAGCTACCGAAATCGTTCCGGATCTACGATGTCTTCCATTCGGACCTATTAAGCTTAGACCCTAAAGACGGCCTGCCGGAACAGGGGTTCGCTGAACCCCTGCCAATCGAGATAGACGATAAGGAAGAATAGGAGGTAGAAGACGTAATAGACGTAAAGAAGACGAGGGGGTCCATTAAAGCGAGGATCTCGTAGAAGGGGTAGCCGGAAGACTACGAATAGTATCCGGTCGAAAATCTGCGAAACTCGGCAGAGCTGTTAAGGGAGTTCTACGCGCGGAACCCAGAAAAGCCGAAGCCGGAATAGCTCTGAAGCCGATCCTTCCGGAAGAAAACGAAGAAAGCTACGTCCGCTCCACCAGCAAGGAAGCTGATAAAAACGATCGTAAGGTTGCTTCGGGAAGTGATTGCTTCACCCACTACGCAGTAGGTAAAGGCTTTGGTAGAAGAGAAAAAGAAGAGGAAAAACGGCGCCGCGGAAAGATCTATATAGACCTCCGAGACGACGCACAGACCAGCTACGCCGCAGCTCAGATAACCTACGGCTTAGATCAGATAGCACGGATCAGGCGCACAGATTACATAAACGCTAAGTGAAGGACCTTAGACGCCGATAACGTAAGAAATTCAAGAAGCGATAGAAGACGGAAGAGGCGACATTACTGTCGGAGGGGATTTTTAAGAAAGAGACAAAAAAAAAAGTGGAGACTTTCGGATAGATGGGGTGACTAAGCGGCCGAGGGCGACCGCTGGTAAGGGAGGGGGGTAGTGTTGCGGCGGTGGAAAGAGGTGGGACAGATTGATAGGGTGGACTCTGGAATTTCGGCTCGGCCCGTCCGGGCCGAGCCGGGCCTTGGCACCACCACTACGAAAGCCCTCCACTACCACTACATAGGTTCCTTTCCCTCCTCAGTTCAAGAGATAGTTATTAAAAAGGCCGTATTGAATCATATCTGCGTGCCCGGATTACTAAACAGTCCGTAGAACTCCTCGAACGTCTGCCGGCTCTAGTTGATCTTGTCTAGCTGCTTATAGGCCGTCTTCTTCCGGAAGGGGTCTCCGAAACACTGATCCAGCGCCTTAATAGCTTCGTCGGCGGTTATTTCTTCTAGGTCTGCTACTAGCAAAAAGGCTTTACCTTCTAATTGCGATTCCAGGTACGCTAACCTATCCTCTTCGCTGCTCGATGCGTGATCGCAGTTTATCTTATTCTTGATCTTCTTCTTAAACGCCTCCTACGCTTTAGGGTCTCCGCTACCGAAAGCAGGTAGGTCCGGCAGTGGCGTTATCGTAGTGCTACCTTGACTATAGGCCGCTAGTAAGGCGGTCTCCGCATGGGTTTCTCGCCGCAGTAGCGGCGACTTCGCTGCTTCTATATCAGCTATTTGATGCTTCAGCGCCTTTAGCTACGCTAGTCGATTCGCCGCCTGGTTTTCTAACACGTCGATAATAGTTTCTGCCGATTCCTTCTCGGCCCTTACCGCTTTAGTTTCTTCTCTTAGTTGTCTGTTCTCTTCTAGCGTTCTGTAGAACAGCATCTTAATAAGGTCTATACTATCGTAGACCTTCCCTATCCTATTCTCGTTTACATAGTCTTCCAGTTCCTCGATCGTGCAGTCGTAGATCTTCTTGTATTCGCTTATTCGTTCCTTAATCTCTGCTGTCTCTTCTGCCGTAAAACCGCTAATAATAATCTTATTATTAATAACACTGGAGCGCCTACTCGCTCTGTCAGTCTTTCTCTTTCTGCGGCGGCCTGTTACGCCGCTGTCTACTGCTAAGAAGCCTTCTATCTTCTTACGGTGCCCTTGGGGGTTGCTGTTTTGGTGTGTATGTAGGTGCGCGTGCGTTATTCGGGTTTCCGGATAGTTCGACGGGCCCTTTCGCGCAGCGCGGGTTTAGTGTAGAGAGTGAGTTCAAGATATAATAATCCGGGCACGCAGATATAATTCAATACGGCCTTTTTGATAACTATATCTCGAGCTAAGGAGGGAAAGGAATCTATATAGTGGTAGTAGTGGGCTTTCGTAGTGGTGGTTGCCAAGGCCCGGCTCGGCCCGGAAGTGCCGAGCCGAAATTCCAAGGGTCTACCCCATTACTCAGTCCCACCCCTTTCTGCTGCTATAACATCGTTCAGAGCCGGCTCTATAGCTTGTATAGTCTTTCTCGGCTGCTGCGGCTGCGGCTGCTTTATAACACGATACTCCTGCTTCTGTTAGGCTGTAGCTTAGCATTTCGTAGCTATATAGCCAGGCTTTCTACATGCGTAACAGGTGGGGACGAACGACGAACGCGGTGACTAGTAATATAGCTGCAGAGGCGCTCTCTGGAAAGGTGTAGGAGGTCGCGTCGCCTGCGTTATCGACGGCTTCTAGGTCGATTTGCGTAATTTCGCATAAGCGCTTAGGTTTCTCGCGGTAACTCTCGCTTGGTGCACGAAGCTCTTAAGGTCCTTATCTTCCACCGAGGCTATAGCTAAGGCCAGTTCAGGGTTCAGCTTCTGTCTTAGCAGGTAGAGCTGCTTATCTTCCGCTACTCGGGCCCTAATCGCATATTTTCTAAACAATCTGTAGAACTCCTTAAACGTCTGTCGGTTCTAGTTAATCTTGTCTAGCTGCTTACGTGCCGTCTTCTTTCGGAAGGGGTCTCTGAAGCGTTAATCCAGTGCTTTGATTGCTTCCTCGGCGGTTACCTCTTCCAGGTCCGCTACTAGCGAAAAAGCTTCCCCTTCTAATCGCGACTCTAGGTAGGCCAATCTATCTCTAGCACTGTTTCTAGCGTAGTCGCGGTCTATCTTGTTCTTTATCTTCTTCTTAAACGCTTCCTAATTCTTAGGATTGATATAGATGTAGAGGGCTTGAAGGTGCTAGAAGCTAGGCTTGGCAGGGCCAGGCTTGGCGTACACTCAAATACCTCTACCTCCGCTTGTACGTAGATTCTTCCCTCTCTAGCCTTAGATATAGTTATCAAAGACAGGTATTGACCTAGAGTCTACCTTAGTCGGATTATTATATCTAAGGCTCAAACCCAACACCTAACCTGCACTACGCGAAAGAGCCTGTTAAATTACATCCGGGTACTCGATTAACGTACGTGCAACCAACCTGGAGTGTGTACTGTATATGTACAAAGGAGGCCGCCGAATTACATCCGGTTACTTAATTGTGCATGTGCATACTACTCTACCCCCCCCTCCCCCGATCGAGAAGAAGAAGAAGAAAAGTTTTAGGGAAGAGAAGTGCCCCTATCGAGAAGAAAGAGAGTTTTAGGGAAGAGAAGTGCCCCTATCGAGAAGAAGAGAGAGTTTTCAAGAGAGTGCCTACGCGAGCAGATCGCGAGTTTTGAAGAAGAGCGAGAGCAACGAGAGAGCGACGAGAACGAGAGCGACGACGACGAGAGCAAGGACGACGACGCGAGTTTTTAGGATGTAGGGACGACAAGGCGAGGCGAGAGCAGGACAACGAGAGCATACGAGGAAAAAGACGCACCTAGCAGGACCTAGGGCGACGACATTCGTTTTTCTTCGCGTCTTTGACAGACCGTTCTATTCAGACAAGGCCAATTGCGACGAGACAACCAACAATTGCGAGCCCAAGCACTAGCGAGCCTAAGCACCCAGGCACGAGCACCCAGACAACGAGCACCTAGGCAGAGCACTAGACAAAGCACAGGCAAAGCACAGGCAAAGCGACGGTCGAGAAGCGAGCGACCGTCCGAGAAGCGACATCCGTAGGCTGCGACCCCTGCGACCCCAACAACCTCCGCAACCTCTGCGGCCTCGACGACCTCCGCGACCTCAGCGACCTCCGCGGCCCCGACGACCTCTACGACCCCAACGACCTCTGCAGCTGCGACCTCTGCGACCTCCGAGACCTCAGCAACCGTCGAAAAGCGACCGTCAAAAAGCGACTGTCGAGAAGCGACTGTCGAGAATAAAAAGCGACGGCTTAAGAAGCGACATGTGTTTGCAAGACAACCTCTGCGACTCCGCGACCCTGACGACCTCCGAGACCTCTGCGACCGCTTAAGAAGCGAGCGACGGCTTAAGAAGCAAGCAACGGCTTAAGAAGCAAGCGACTGTCGAGAATGAGAAGCGACGGCTTGAGAAGCGACGGCTCGAGAAGCGACGGTTAAGAAGCGAGCGACCGTCTGAGAAGCAAGCGACCGTCTAAGAAGCGACTGTCTAAGAAGCGACACGTGTTTGCAAGACAACCTCCGCGACCTCTGAGAATTCTGCAGCCTTGGCAAGGCACCAAAGCGACGGTACGAGAAACGACTGTCTGAGAAGCAATGTACGTAGGCTGCGACCTCTGCGACCTCTACGACCTCTGCGACCTCTGCGACCCCGACGACCTCTGCGACAATCTGAGAATTCTGCAGCCTTGGCAAGGCACCAAACAAGGCACCAAACAAGGCACCAAACAAGGCACCAAACAAGGCACCAAAGCGACGTCAAAAGGCACGAGATTAAGGCTCAAAAAGGCACGAGATTGAGACTCAAAACGCACGGAAATTGAAGCTCAAAAGCGACCTCAAAAGCGACCTGTTTTGGAGCGACCTGATTGGCTGATAGCGAAGCTGAATTTGCGACCCCTACGACCTGGTTTGGAGCGACCTCAGCGACCTCTGCGACTGAATTTGCGACCTAGATTGGTGCGACCTAATTGGCTGACTGCGATTGATGGGCTGATTGCGATTAATAGGCTGATTGCGATTAATAGATTGATTGCGATTAAGGGCAATCGCTGGTTAGGGAGGGCAGTAGTGATATAGATGTGGAGGGCTGGAAGGTGCTGGAAGCTAGGCTTGGCAGGGCCAGGCTTGGCGCACACTCCAATACCTCCACCTCCGCTTGTACGTAGATTCTTCCCTCTCCAGCCTTGGATATAGTTATTAAAGACGGGTATTGACCTAGAGTCTACCTTAGTCGGATCAAGGATCTCCTCCTCTAAACGCCGGTAGATCCGGTAGTAACGTTATCAACGTGCCGCCTTAACTGTAGGCTGCCAGTAAGGCAGTCTCTGCTTGTTCTTCTCGATGCGGTGGCGGCGCCGACGACATCACTGCTTCTATCTTAGCTAGCTAAGCCTTTATCTCCTTTAGTTGTACTAGTCGGTTCGCCGCTTGGTTTTCTAGCATATCTATAATAGTCTCTGCCGATTCCTTCTTAGCTCTTACCGCTTTAATTTCCTCTCTTAATCTCCTGTTCTCTTCTATGTTTCTATAAAACTTCTTCTCTATAAAGGTAATAATGTCAAACACCTTCTTAGCTCTATTCTCTGCCAGATGCTCTTCCATTTCTTCCGGCGTGCATGCGTACAGCTCGGCATAGCTCTCTATGCCCCTCTTCGCTTTATCTATCTCTTTTTCTGTAAGGCCCTTAGTGGCTATTCCGTCGTTAAGGATGCTAATACGCCTATCCCTCAGTCTATTATTCTTTCTCTTTCCGCTGCGGCCTGTAACGCTGCCCTCTACCGTTAAGAAGCTCTCTATAGCTACCTTACGGTGCTGGTGTTTGGTTTGTGTAGTGCGTATGCGTTATTCAGGGGTCCGGATAGTTTAACGGTCCCTTTCGCGCAGTGCGGTAATAGTGTAGGGAGTGAGTTCGAGATATAATAATCTAGGCACGCAGATATAATTTAATACGGCCTTTTTAATAACTATATCTCGAACTAAAGAGGGAAAGGAATCTATGTAGTAGTGGACGAGACCTTTGGGGGGGTGGCGTGCCAAGGCCCGGCTCGGTCCGGAAGGGCCGAGCCGAAATTCCAAGGGTCTACCCCATTACTCAGTCCCACCCCTTTCTGCCGCCGCAACAGTTACTAGCAAACATGCAAACAACTAGCTAGGGCAGGGGGATATAAGAACCTGCTGCTACTCCCTAATCTTTCTCTTCTTCTTGTTTATAGCTCGTCTTGTGTATCCAATTTAGCTTTTACACTCTAGACTCTAGCCCTTCCTTTTAACACTTAGTTTTTACATCCCTTACTTTTAGACTTTAGCTTCCCCCTATGACATTAACTTTTATATCCCTTCCTTTAGACTTTGTTCTTCTAGCCCCTCCTACTTACTTCGACTTTTACATTAACCTTTTCCGACTACTTAGCTTCCCCCCTAACAGTAACCGGATGTGATTCGACGGGCTCCTTTACGCAGCGCAGTTAGTGTGTAAGAAGAGTTTGCGATATAATAATCTGAGCTTACGCAGATATCATTTAATACAGCTATTTTGATAACTATATCGCGAACTGAGGAGGGAAAGGTCTATGTGGTAGTGGTGGTGGACTTTTATAGTGTGCGGGCCAAGGCCCGGCTCGGTCCGTTCCGGAACCTAAATCCCGGAAGGGGCCACGCCGAAATCCAGGGTCCACCCCATCCATCCATACACCCCTTCCACCACCGTAACAGTAAGTCGTACAAATTCTCTTGGCGCAACCACCTTGCACAACAAATTTGTCATTTTTATCGCTATTAACTATAGAATATTTAAATATTATGCTCTTATCAGACTCAGAAGGCGCTTTTATCCAACCCAAATGGCCTACCACACAAAAAACCCGGCTCAGAAACCAGCACTGCGAGGCGTACGACGAGTCTCGCGGTGCTTTGCTGGTAAAGCCTGCACCTATTGTCCCATGAACGAGCCACAGTGCCACTGTTACTCTAGAAGTCATCCTCAATCCCTCGACTCTTCTCCTCCTTCCGCCGTCTCTCGTTAAGGTCCCACCACCACTGGTTGGAAGCATCACGAGCTCCCTTACTAAGAGCCTCCAACGTGTGCCCGATTTCCTTCCTCTTGTCCTCCTCGTTCTCATCCCACGGCTTAGGGCTCAAGATGTAATGTATATTCTTAATATTGTCGTCTCGCCAGATCTGCGCATGCACGCCTTCCCATCTCAACGTCTTCAACGCATTGTAGACATATGGCAGAGCAACCCAGCGACCATAGAACAAGTCACCCAGCAGACTCTGGTCCGCGAAGTCGTACTGCATTGTGCTTGGGTCCTGCAATCTCGACAGGATCAGATCATACACGTCCGCACTCGGCACCACAACTTGCAGCCCGCCATTAGGCATAGCCAACCCATCAGCTGGGCCCGCACTCGCAGTCTGCGCAGCCTCTGGAGCCCAGTGCTGCCATGTGAAGGCACAATTGCTCGGTATCCAATTTTTGGGATAATGTGGCCTTTTCAGGGGATTGCATACGCACGCGTGACTGGCAGCAAACACTCGTTGTCCTTTCCCAGCCTGCTCAGCACTGTCGAGGGGTATGTCCATCAATTCATCCATATTTTGCAGTACCAACATATCACTGTCCAGCTGTATGACGCGCTCATACTCGACCAAGCTGAATGGTGTCAACTTTGACCAGCAGTCGTAGAACCGAGGGTCGTTGGTGTAGTCATTCTCGACCTTGGGCAGCAGGTAGTCCACTCGTCTTTTGGGGATCGATCGTGCATCTAGTGCAGCATGTCCTTCGGCGGGGAAGGTATCGGTGTACAGCGCGATGAGCGGATACTTGGATTCGACGAACTGAAGTGATGCATGGAGAGTGAGAAGACCCGACAGATATTTGGTGTTCGTGATCAGCGTAGTCCAGACTTTCGGGCTCTCGACCACTCGCTTCAGTGTTGGGTTGGCAGACTGGACGCTGCCGTTGACTTGGTGTTCGGCCATGATCGAAGCGAGGGTCTGTTGATTGAAGCGAGGGTTTGTTGAGTTGTGGTGCGTTTCTGAGAGGAGGGCGATGGCCGCTTGTCGACGTGCTGTGGGTGGGCATGGTAACGTTGGGGCTTGGATTAGCCAGACTCCACCGCAACCACACGGCCGTCGGGAACCAAACGTAATACAATCAATCGCGTCAACTTGATATCGTATCGGCGGCCTGGAGCATGAACCCAAACTCGGCTTGATCGCGGCTTCATGTCGATCCAGCTTCAACAATGTCTGCTGCAAAGGTGAGCTATGTGGCTACCTCAGCGACTCCAGCAGAAAGTGCTCATGGCGCAACGCAAGCGGCGGTGAGTCCTTCCAGTTCTCCCGGAACGGGCGGCAGCTGGAAAGGCTTTGTAGCGGGAGTTTTCTCTGGCGTCACCAAGTTGAGCGTAGGGTAAGGCGTGCGTCGTACACAGCGTCAGTGAAGATGGATGCTGATAAGTTGCCATCCGTCAGACACCCTTTCGACACCATCAAAGTCAGACTTCAGACATCCACACATGACCAGTTCAAAGGTGCAGTCGACTGTCTGATGCAGACGCTGCGAAAGGAAGGAGTCAATGGCATCTACAAGGCAAGATGCCCGAGGCGTGCCTGCTAGCAACAACACTGATTGGGAGCAGGGCGCAACACCCCCCCTCATAGGATGGATATGCACGGACAGTGTCATGCTGGGCTCACTCACACTCTACCGTCGATTGCTGAATGAGCACGTCTTTCAGCCTCGGCGAGCTCGTCCGGATCACCCGGCTGTGTACTTGCCGGACGAAGAACGAAAGAAGCTGCCAGCCGTTGGCCATGGCGTCGCAGGCATGCTCGCTGGCTGGACCGTATCATTCATCGCCGCTCCAGTGGAGCATGTCAAAGCCCGCCTCCAAGTCCAGTACCAGGCCAACAAAGCTGAACGTTTCTATGCGGGGCCACTCGACTGCGCCCGGAAGATCTATCGAGGCCATGGCATTCCAGGCCTGTATCGCGGCCTGCTTGCGACTTGCATCTTCCGAACCTTCTTTTTCGCGTGGTGGGGCGCGTACGATGTGTTGACGAGGTTCTTCCAAAATAATACGCATATGTCAGCACCGGCTGTCAACTTCTGGGCGGGTGGCTTGAGCGCACAGGTTTTCTGGCTTACCTCTTATCCGAGCGACGTCGTCAAGCAGAGGATCATGACCGATCCTTTAGACCCAGCAAAAAGGAAGTTTCCTAGGTGGCGGGATGCTGCTCACGCTGTTTATCGAGAGAGTGGCGCGAAGGGTTACTGGAGGGGATTCGTGCCCTGCTTCCTGAGAGCTTTCCCGGCAAATGCAATGGCTTTGGTCGCATTCGAAGGCGTAATGAGGGCGCTGCATGATAACGATGCATAGGCTCATACATCGCCGGTAGGACTCAAGACTCTACTCATTGTACAAATACACATATTTTACACAATTGCACACAAAATGTGCTGAAATGCAGATAAGCGTCAAAAATATCCACCCTCAGGCCACACGCCTGGCTCCGTCAACGTATAGAAACAATCTGTGGCCCAAGGTAATGCTTGCAGTCGAAAGTGGTGGACGATGTGTCGGAGGCAACTTTGAAAATCGGTCACGCAAAGCAGCCCGCAAAAGCCGCAGGGAAGAACCGAACGAGAGACAACAGCGTGTGTAGGCGAGTGATGATGGACTATGCACAGGATTCTGACAATGGGCAGAGCACCGGAGAACAGCTCGAGAGAAGCGGCAAGAGAGTGTGGGCTTTGCTTGTCAATTACCCGCGCGTTGAACGTCATTGACTATCCTACTTGCGACGCTTTGAAGGAGGAAGAGAGAGTGGAGGCGGAGGCGGAGGCCGCCAGCGTAGTCAGCCGAGCGCGATTGATCTGATCGCAGGCCCAAAGTTCTGGCACTTGGTCAGACCGATGTGGTCGCATGGCTTAGATGTGGTCGCATGCATGGCTTAGGCTGCGGCTTGCGGCTTAGAGCTCCACGACGAAGACATTTGTTGCAGTATTGCTGGAAATCAGGCTTCCGGGCGTGATCCTCAGGGTGGTACCAATACTTCTTCAAGAAAGCTCCAAAAGTGCAATGAACGTGCACTCGCTTGTTTTCACACCGCGACCAATTAGCAACGCACCTGGCTTCGATGCCCCCCGATATACCAGCGCCAGACCGTTGCAGAGCTGATCGTATGCCAAACAGCCGCACGACCTAAGTCCCCAGTACCGAAGGATTGCAGATAAAATGCCTCGCCAAAAGCACCAGATATTTTGGAGGCCAGGCTTTTCGAAGGAATTCAGACCGCGTGTGCCGTACGATATGTTTGGCCCTTCCATACATAAGATGGAAGCGCCAAATCAGAAATATGTGAATATGCGACCTGCCCAGAAACAACCTGTGGCGCGAGGTTGTTCCTGTTGATCTGTAGAATCCCAGGTGCAGTATGGCCTCGCCCAGGACGGCAGCTAACGGCGGCTTGCATATGCGCTCGGCATCATGAAACTGTATTCGTTCGTGGTTAATCGCAACGGACTTATGAAATAGCCCCAGTCAGAGCACAACTTGCCGGTCCATCTTCAGGCAACGTACTCAATGCTCTTGCCAGACATAGCGGAAGAAGATCGAGCATCAAACTCCCATCACAGATTTGAATGTTGTATATTGCGCGCATCGCATCACCGCGATCGAGCTGTGCATCACGGCCTTGTTTTCTCGTTTATCGTCGATGGACGCTTCCCTGTAGTCACGTGTTGATATACAGAAAATTTCCCCTCACCCGCTATGCTTTTGGACTCTACGCGACACACTTTGCAGAATATGTTCTTCACTCATTGTAGTGGTAAACCTGCATCCGATCAGCAACGTGATAGTCATGCAAGAGGAGGAGCACCTACAAAGTAATTTGGTAAACCGTATGATTTCCAGTTCAACCGCTGCGCCATTTTGGCGAAACCCTCGGTCTCGATCAAATGGTAAAATGGGAAAGGTGGGAACATTGCGCCGTCACGATGCACGTGGGCTTTCACCAAGAGTGCAGTGCCGCCAACGCCGTCAAGATCAACCTCCCGGCGGGGGTCACCATGGTCCTCTACGTGGGTGGTTAGTATCATCTGCTCCGGCCCAGTTGCTGCCGCAACTTACCAGCCATGTATGCCATGAGTGATCTATAGGTCGCCATCTCAGCATAACCTTCAAGAAGAATGTCCTCCGGGCCCATCTTTTGCGCGAGACCTTGCGCAGTCGGCGAGTCCTGCCAACTGTTGAAATCGTAGGGCCTCACATCCATGCTCTCCTTTTCCTTGTTGTAAAATCGTTGAAAGCAGTTTGGCACTATTATTGGTTTGTCATGTGAAGCCAAATCTTGGATGAGAGTCGCTGGTGTCTCAACAATATCGCTGTCCAACCAGAGGACCCAAGAAGTAGTCGGGCCGAGCGTGGTAAAGAGCAAGCTGTTCCTGGCGCGGCTCATGGCTGCTCTTCGTTCCTTTTGCGCAGCCATTGCGTGTCTCTCCGACTCTCTCTGCTGCGTGGGCGGTTCGCTGTCTTGCCTCAAGATCGTGATCGAAGCAAAGCGGTTCTTATTGGTGGGTGCTTGGGTTTTAGAGATCCTCTCCTGCAGCTGCTGTGTAGCCAGATTGCCTTCTCTACCCTTCGGTATTATGAAGCCAAGTGATATCAGATCGTGTGGATAAGATAGCTTGACCAGGTTATCCCAATACCCCTGATAGAATCTGGCCAGAGGCGTCAGGATCAGGATGGATTCCCTGTTGCCAACGGGGTCACCGGTGGTAGTGACATTGTTCATGTGGTAGTGCACTACTGGCGGCGGAGCCGCAACTTCGTTCGGACCCAGCTTCCCAGGCTTTCGAAAGGGTAGTGACGGTGGTGACAAGGCGTTGAAGGCAGTGTCTTTGCTGTTGAGAATCTGCCGCGGTGCGGGGGATATCGAAGGGATGCTCGTGCTGTCGGCGAAGAAGAAATATATAAAGAAGACGCACAGGATGGCGGCCATGATGTATGTGACGGTGCTATTCCGTCGTAGCGAGCGAGCGGCCGCCATGCTGGGCGGTACCTCGTATATGGGCTCGTCAGGGTGTGGTCGATTCAGTGCATCAATCGTCGTCTCGTTGCGATCGCGGTCGCTGTCGGGCTCGGCGCAGTTTCTTGCCTTTGGGAGGTTGTCGAGAAGGCCGAGGGTTCGTCTTCGTCCGGAGTCTCTCTGGTCGTGTTTCCGCCGGAGATAGCAGAATCAGGCTGCGTGCGTGCGATAAGGCCGATGCTGCATCGACATTGCGCGCAAAGTGAGCGTATATGCAATTTTCCGGGGATCGTCGAGCGTGGTCATACAGGATCCTGCGTGCCAATGTGTTCCCGAAATAATGCAAGCTGCACAGCGCAGGGTTTCAAGCTTCTGCAACCTTCGTAGGTGTTGAGAGTTGCGGCCACAATCTTAACCATTCATGGATAGTTAAATACGCATACAAACTTATGACTAGTTGCCAAGAGAAATGATTACAAGACACTGCTTCTCAGCGGCTTAGGCAAGAAAGTATAAATAGCAGTAGTTATAAGTACTAACATATCCTACTGCTAAGCTAGCTACACTGTTGATCGAGCCAAAAATTTTTAACACTAATGTATATAAATATTAGTTGATTAAACCTATAAGGGTAGCAGAATTCTCTTAGTATAACCAACTGTTTAATTAATACATAATGTCTAAAGAATAAGGTAGTTAGTATTACAGTAGCGGAAGAGATAGTGTTAGGGGTTCAAGAATCTTAGTTTAGAAACTTAAAGCCGGGTATCTATATAAAGGAACTGATAGGCAGTTGCTTTGTCGTCTGCTACTGTACATTTGTACCTACGAAGCAAGCTAGCAATTTCCCTCTGTATAGTGTTACATGTTAGGGGGCGCTGCCCAGCCTAGGTCCTGGACCTAAGCCAGCCGTCGCCCTAAGGACTGCGACTTAGCGGCGCTAGCACGACCCTACCCTCCGTACGGAGTTACCGACACTGATCCGGGCACGCAGATATAATTCAATACGGCCTTTTTAATGACTATATCTCAAACTGAGGAGGGAAAGGAATCTACGTAGTAGTGGTAGTGGGCTTTGATGGATGGTGGTGTGCCAAGGCCCGGCTCGGTCCGTTCCGGAACCTAAATCCCGGAAGGGGCCGAGCCGAAATCCAGGGTCCACCCTATCAATCTGTCCCACCTCTTTCTGCTGCTGTAACACCACCCCCCTCCCTCACCAGCGGTCGCCCTCGACCGCTTAGTCACCCTATCCATCCAAAAATCTTCACTTTTTTTTTTTTTGATACGTCGTCTCCTTCTCGAAAATCCCCTCTAACGGTGATGTTACCTCTTCCGTCTTCTATTAAAAACAACGTTCTCTTTATCGCTTCTTGAATTTCTTACGTCGTCGGCATCTGAAGTCCTTTACTTGGGGTTTATGTGATCGACGCTATCCGATCTGATCCGCGTGGCCTGGTTATCTGATCCGCCGCGTGGCCTGGTCCGAGCTCCGGCGGTCTATATAGTTCCGTCTGCGGCGGCGTTTCTTCTTCCTTTTCTCTTCTACCAAAGCCTTTACCTACTACGCCGGTGGGTAGTAGCCGCGTCAAAGACCTCCCTAAGGCGACCGTTGCAATCGTCTTCGTCGGCTTCTGCGCTAGTGGAGCGGACGCGGCTTTCTTCTTTCCAAACTATCAACTTCGGAGCCACTTAGGCTTTGGCTTCTTCGGGTTCCGAATGTAGAATTCTTCTAGCAGCTCCACCGAATTTCGCAGGTTCTCGATCGGATACTATTCGTAGTCTTCCGGCCACCCCTTCTACGAGATCTTCGCTTTAATGGACCCCCTTATCTTCTTTACGTCTATTACATCTTCTACCTCCTACTCTTCTTCCTTACTGTCCATCTTAATTGGCGGGGGTTCGGCGAACCCTTGTTGTAGCAGACCGTTTTTAGGGTCCAAGCTCAGCAGATCTAAATGGAAAACGTCGTAGATCCGGAACGCCTTTGGCAGCTGGAGCCAATAAGTCACCGGCGATCTCTTTTCTACTATCGTAAACGGACCTACGTGGCAGGGGTTGAGCTTGGCGTTCCCTTTTAGCCTTAGGTTTCGCGTATTAAGCTACACCTTTTGGCCTTCCTTGAATTCTATTAGTGACCGCTTCTTATTAGCTTAAGTTACTATCTTCTTTTAAGTCGATTCCATCGCTTTCTTCGCCACCTTAATAGCTTCTTCTATTTAAGCCTTAAGTGCTTTAGCCGCGGCGGCGGCGACCCTCTTTAACGACGTAGCAGTAGATAGTTCCTCGGAGCTGGGTTCGTTTGGTGGCTGGAAACTCATTCTCGGAAGGTAACCGTAAGTTATCTCGAAAGGCGCCAGCGAGGTGGCCTAAGACGGTGCCGAGTTGGCGTAGAACTCGGCTATCGGCAACACCTTAACCTATTCTTCTTAATAATAGCTGCAGAAGGTTCGCAGATATCGTTCTATCTCGCGGTTAGCCACTTTAGACTAACCGTCAGTTTAAGGATAAGCGGCTGTGCTGAGCTTTCCACGAATTCCGAGAGCTCGGTTAATGGCTTTCCATACTTCGGCTGTAAATTGAGGACCCCTATCCGTAGTAATAGTGTCCGGCAGCCTATAGTGCTTCTATACGTGTTGGATCAACATTCTCGCCGTTTCTTCTGCAGTAGTTCCTTCATCCTTAGCTCGACAGGGGATGAAATAGCGCTTTTTGCTTAGCCGATCCACTACATTGAGCGTAGCGTTATATCTATCGGAGTCCGGCAGGCCGGTTACGAAATCCATCGTAATGTACTGCTATAGTTTCTCAGGGATCAGCAGTGGCTTTAATAAGCCTGCTGGAAAGCCGTAACGCGGCTTCGCCGTTCTGCACATGTAGCAGTTAGCGATAAATCGGTGGATTCGCTCGAATATTTGCGGAAACCAGTAGATCGTCCTTACTGCCTGCATCGTCTTCTTCGCGCCTGCGTAGCCAACATCTATAGAGCTATGGACCAGCTGGATAACCTCTGTAATTGGTTCTTCCGGAACTATTAGCTTTCCTAAACCGGTTTTGCCTAGCTTCTGCTGCTAATTAAGCTGCTCTACCTTCTCGTAGAGAGTCTCTTCCTTAGGGGCCAGTTCCACTGCGCAGACCCCTACCTCTTTCAGCACCTCTGCGTCTACTATCCGCTCGATTAGCACCTTCTAGAACATGTTCGGATCTTCTTTTGCGCGGCTAGTCTTTCCTTCCCTTCTCGTTAGCGCGTTAGCCTTTCCATTTTAAGCTCCTGGTCGATAGGTAATCTTAAAATCGAATCCGGATAAGTAGGCTGCCTACTGGGCTTGGCGGCGTAATAGCTTCTGCGTCTTTATAAAGTAGGTCAGTAACTGGTGGTCTGTAAGGACCTGGATCGTGCTCTGTCTAGCTATAAGCTCCGGTTTCCACTCTTTAAAGGCCTGAATAATGGCCAGCAGTTATTTATTATAGATGGCGTAGTTCCGTTCGGCTTCCGTTATAGACTTGCTAAAGAAAGCTACCGGATGAAGGGTCTCTCCGTCGTCGGCGTTTTGGGAAAGGACTCTGGCTGTAACTGTGTCGGAAGCATCTGTCTCTACGTAGACCGTCTTTTCCGGTCTGAAGTGCGCTAGCACTAGCGCTAAGGCCACCGCCTCCTTTAATCGGTTGAAAGCTTCCGTACACTTCTTATTCTATAGGCTAGCGGCCTCCTTCTTCAACGCCTTATTCAGTAGTCTCGCTATCTTGCTAAAGTCCTTAATAAACCGTCGATAGTAGCTGCAGAATCCGAGGAACGCTCTGATTTGCGTAGTAACTAGACCTTATCCCCTGCCTTATATCTTAGTGCAGTCTGCCGTCCCTTGTTGGCCTGCTCTTCTACGTTCTGTTAAGCTATAGCTAGACTCGCCTTTGTTGCGGCGGTGGAAAGAGGTAGGACAGATTAATAGGGTGGACCCCGGATTTCGGCTCGGCCCCTTCCAGGATTTAGGTTCCGGAACGGACCGAGCCGGGCCTTGGCACCACCCTTACGAAAGCCCCCTACTACCACATAGATTCCTTTCCCTCCTCAGTTCGAGATATAGTTATTAAAACAGCCGTATTAAACTACATCTGCGCACTTAGATTATTATATCTCGAACTCATTCTCTACACCAACCCCGCGCTGCGCGAAAGGGCCCGTCAAACCATCCGGAAACCCGAATAACGCACGCGCACCTACACTAACAACAACCCCCAAGGCACCGTAAGAAGATAGAAGACTTCTTAGCGGTAGAGAGCAGCGTTACAGGCCGCAGCAGAAGCAGAAAAGGAAAGACTAACAGATCGAGTAGGCGCTTAAGCGTTATTAACGATAAGATCGTTATTAGCGGTTTCACAGCGGAAGAGACCGCTGAGTTCAAGGAACGAATAGCTAAATATAGGAAGATCCACGACTGCACGATCGAGGAACTGGAAGACTATGTAAACGAGAATAGGATAGGAAAGGTCTACAATAGTATAGACCTTATTAAGACGCTGTTCTTCAGAACGCTAGAAGAAAAGAGACAGTTAAGAGAGGAAGTAGAGACGGTAAGAGCCGAGAGGGAATCAGCCAAGACTATTATAGATATGCTGGAAAACCAGGCAGCGAATCGACTAGCGCAGCTAAAGGCACTAAAGGATCAACTGGCTAAGATAGAAGCAGCGATGTCGTCAGCACTGCCGCCACTGCATCGAGAAGAACAAGAAGGGACCGCCTTACTAGCGGCCTATAGTCAAGGTAGCACCCTAATAACATTATTGCTAGACCCGCTAGCATTTAAAGGCGGAGACCCTAAAGACTGGGAAGAGTTTAAGAAGAAGATTAAGAATAAGATAAGCCGCGATTACGCATTGAACAGCGCCAGAGATAAATTGGCGTACCTAGAATCGCGGTTGGAAGGAGAAGCTTTTTTGCTAGTAGCGGACCTAGAAGAGGTAACCGCTAAAGAAGCGATTAAAGCGCTAGATTAACGCTTCGGAGATCTATTCCGAAAGAAGACAGCCCGTAAGCAGCTAGACAAGATCAATCAGAACTGGCAGACGTTTAAAGAATTCTACAGTTTGTTTAGAAAATATGCGATTAGGGCCCGGGTAGCGGAAGATAAGCAGCTTCACCTATTAAGGCAGAAGCTAAACCCTGAACTGGCCGCAGCTATAGCGTCTGTAGAAGACGAAGACCTTAAGAGCTTCGTGCATAGAGCGAGAGTTACTAGGAGAAACTTGAGCGCTTACGCGAAATAACGCGAATCGAACCAGAAGCTGTCGCCGTCGCCGCAGGGAACCAGAGCCCCTGCGCCTTTCCGACGAAACCCCCAGCAATCGTCGTATTCGCCGCAGCCGTCGTTCGTCCCTACCTGCTACGCGTATAGCAAGCCTGGCTACATCGCTACGAAATGCCAAGCATCGGACAAGCAGAAGCAGGAATATCGAGCAACGAAGCCGCCGCCGCCGAGAAAGACTATCCAAGCCATTAAGCCGGCGTCGAACGATACTGACAGCGTAGACAGTGGAGTGCTACTGCGAATCTTGGGAAAAGACCAGCTAGAAGGATAGGCCCCCTATCTAGCATAGACAACAGGGCATTAACGCGAACTACGTCGACAGAAGAGAGTATCAATAGCTGCAGCGATCCGCTATCGGCTGCGATGGAAGTAAACACAGAAACAGCTATTAGACTTCTAATTACTGTCCACCCCCTTAACGGATCGAGCAAACCACTTTAGCTGAGAGCTTTTATTGATACCGGAGCTCTTATCGGAGCAGCTATCCACCACCGGCTAGTTCAGAAGCTAATAAATAGATACAGTTATCCAGTGGAACTGGCGTCGCCGACGAAGATTTCGGCATATAACGGACAAGACACGGAAAGCGTTACGCACTACGTGCCGCTAAAGACTACCTTGGCTAGTCGCACTACGGAAGCGACGTTCCGAATTATGGATATCGGAAAGTTTGACATTATTATAGGGCAGAAATAGATAAAGAACCAGAAAGCCGTTATTGACGTAGACGAAGGCACGATAGGGTTCAAAACCCTAGGCAACGCTACCGCCGCTGCCAAGCCGAAAGCTACGGAGTCCGCGAAAGAGGCTCTATCCAATCTTTCCGAACCCCTAGTTACAGTCGGAATAATAAGTTCAGAAACTATAACGACCCTCGCGAAGTCGCCGGACACTAAGGTCTACGCTATCTTAATAAAAGACATCGAAGACCACCGGAAGATAATAGCGGAAGAAGAGGTGGATCTACTAGAGGTGCTGCCGGCGGAGCTCTACGGTTACACTAACGTGTTCTCAAAAGCAGACTCCAACCTCCTGCCGCTCTACCGGCCGGAATACGACAACAAGATCAGGTTGAAAGAGGGGGCTACATTGCCAAGAACCGAGCCCCTAAGAAGACTGTCACCGGCGGAACTAGACTAAGTAGAGGTGTTCGTTCGCGAAAACCTGGCGAAGAAGTTTATTACGCCGAGTTCTGCCGAATATGCGTTACCGATCCTTTTCGTGCGGAAGCCTAGAGGTAGTCTCTGACTGTGTGTAGACTATCGAGGCCTTAATAAGGTCACTAAGAGAGACGTGTATCTACTGCCGCTAATTGATAAGACTATACAGCGGGTAGCGAAGGCTAAGTAGTTTAGCAAGCTGGACATCCGCCAAGCATTCTATCGACTAAGGAATAAAGAAGGGCAGACAGAAGACCTTACGACGTTCGCGACGCGTATAGGCAATTTCAAGTAGTTGGTAATGCCTTTCGGACTTACTAACGCGCCGGCGGTGTGGCAACGCTTTATAAACTACACCTTTATAGACATATTGGAACGGTTCGTGTCTATCTACCTGGACGACATCCTTATCTATACAGATAGAACGAGAGAGCAACACACAGACTACATTAAGAAGGTGTTGATCAGGCTCTGCGAGGTCGGACTGAACGCGGACATAAAAAAGAGCGAGTTCTATTAAACTAAGGTTAAATATCTCGGTCTTATCGTCGGAAGAGATGGAATTCGTATAGACCCCTTAAAGGTTGCTGCCGTCGCCGAATAGAAGCAGCCGAAATCTGGAAATACTATGCAAATTAGGGCGTTCCTCGGCTTCTACAGCTACTATCGACGGTTTATTAAGGACTTTAGCAAGATAGCGAGACCCCTGAACGAAGCACTAAAAAAAGAGGCCGCCGGCCTATGGAATAAGAAGTGGACAGAAGCTTTCGTACGGCTGAAAGAAGCGGTGGCTTCGGCGCCGGTTTTGGCGCACTTCCGACCGGAAAAGACGATCTACGTAGAAACGGACGCTTCCGATACAGTGGCGGCAGGGGTCCTTTCTCAATATAGCGACGACGAGACCCTCCATCCGGTGGCTTTCTTTAGCAAGTCTATAACGGAGGCCAAACGGAACTACGCCATCTACGATAAGGAGCTGCTAGCGATTATTCAGGCTTTCGAGGAATGGAAACCAGAGCTTATAGCTAGAAAGAGCATAGTCCAGGTCCTTACGGACCACTAGTCGCTAACCTACTTTATAAAGACACAGAAGCTCTTACAACGTTAAGCACAGTAGGCTGCCTACTTATTAGGGTTCGACTTTAAGATTACCTATCGACTAGGGGCTCAAAACGGAAAGGCTAACGCACTGACGCGAAGAGAAGGGAAGACGAGCCGCGCGAAGGAAGATCCGAACATGTTTCAGAAGGTGCTAACCGAACGGATAGTAGACGCCGAGGTGTTGAAGGAAGCGGGAATCTGCGCAGCGGAACTGCAGACCGAACCAGAACTAATAGAGCTGCCGATCGAAGAAAAGACTCTCTACGAGAAGGTAGAGCAGCTTAATTAGCAGCAGAAGCTAGGCAAAACCGGCTTAGGAAAGCTGATAATTCTGGAAGAACTGGTTACGGAGGTCATCCAATCGGTCTATAGCTCTAAGGACGTTGGTTACGCCGGCTCGAAGAGGACGATAGAAGCTATAAGGACGATCTACTAGTTTCCGCGGATCTACGAACGGATCCACCGATTTATTACCAATTGCTACGTGTGCAGAGCCGCGAAGCCACGTTACGGCCTTCCGGCAGGCTTATTGAAGCTACTGCCGATCCCCGAGAAACTATAGCAGCACATTACGATAGATTTCGTAACCGGCCTGCCGGATTCCGATAGATACGATGCTATCCTTAACGTAGTGGATAGGCTAAGCAAAGAACGACACTTCATCCCCTGCCGAGCGAGAGACGAAGGAACTACTGCAGAAGAGACCGTACGGATGTTGATTCAACACGTATAGAAGCACTATAGCCTGCCGGACACTATTACTACGGATAGGGGTCCTTAATTCACTGTAGACATATAGAAGGCTATCAATCGAAAGCTCGGAATCTGTAGAAAGCTTAGCACGGCCGCTTACCCTCAGACCGACGGTCAATTAGAAGTGTCTAACTGTAAGATAGAGAAATATCTACGGATCTTCTGCAGCCACTATTAAGAAAAGTGGGTAGAGGTGCTGCCAATAGCCGAATTCTGCGCCAATTTAGTACAGTTAGAAGCGACGTCGCTGGCGCCGTTCGAGATAACACATAGTTATCTTCCGAGGTTGAGCTTCCATCCGCCGAGCGACGCCGATTCGCTAGAGCTTTCTACGTCGTTAAAGAGAGTCGCCGCCGCAGCGGCAGAAGCGCTACGATCTCAGATAGAAGAAGCGATCAAAGTGGCGAAAGAAGCGATAGAGACGGCTCAGAAGAAGATGCTAACTCGAACTAATAGAAGCCGGTTGCCAATAGAATTTAAAGAAGGTCAAAAGGTATAGCTTAATACGCGAAACCTAAGGCTAAAAGGAAACGCGAAGCTTAACCTACGCTACGTAGGTCCGTTTAAGATAATAGAAAAGAGGTCGCCGGTAACTTATCGGCTCGAGCTGCCGAAGGCGTTCCGGATCTACGACGTTTTCCATTCCGATCTACTAAGCCTGGACCCTAAGAACGGTCTGCTGCAGCAGGGGTTCGCCGAACCCCTGCCAGTTAAAATAGACGGTAAAGAGGAAGAGTCGGAGGTAGAAGACGTAATGGACGTAAGAAAGACGAGAGGGTCTATCAAAGTGAGGATCTCGTAGAAGGGGTAGCCGGAAGATTATAAATGGTATCCGATCGAGAATCTCCGGAATTCGGCGGAGCTGCTAAGAGATTTTTACGCGAGGAACCCGAAGAAGCCGAAGCCGGAATGGCTCTAAAGCCGACCCTTCTGGAAGAAAACGAAGAAAGCTACGTCCGCTCTACTAGCGCAGAAGCTAATGAAAACGATTATAAGGTTTCTTCAGGAAGTGATTGTGCTCCACTACCACTGCGTCGGCCGGTAGCTCGCGCACGCCGTAGCGTGCCAGCGCCGCCGACCGCGTAGTAGGTAAAGGCTTTGGTAGAAGAGAAAAAGAAGAAGAAAAACGGCGCTGCGGAAAGATCTATATAGACCTCTACGCTAGCGCACAGACTATCTACGCTGCAGCTTAGATAACCTACGGCTTAGATCAGATAGCACGGATCAAGCGCACCGATTACATAAACGCCAAGTAAAGGACTTCAGATGCCGATAACGTAAGAAGTTGAAAAAGAGATAAAGAGGACGTTGTTTTTAATAGAAGACAGAAGAGGTAACATTACTGTTAGAGGGGATTTTCGAGAAGGAGACGACGAAACACAAAAAAAAAAGTAGAGATTTTCGAATAGATAATGTGACTAAGCGGTCGAGGGCGACCGCTGGTAAGGGAGGAGGGTAGTGTTGCGGCGGTGGAAAGAGGTGGGACAGATTAATAGGGTAGACCCTAGAAGGAAGAGGTAACATTACTATTAGAGGGGATTTTCGAGAAAGAGACGATAAAAAAAAAAGTGGAGATTTTCGGATAGATAGGGTGACTAAGCGGTCGAGAGCGACCGCTAGTAAGGGAGGGGGGTAGTGTTACGGCGGTGGAAAGAGGTAGGACAGATTAATAGGGTGGACCCTAGAATTTCGGCTCGGCCCGGACAGGCTAAGCCGGGCCTTGGCACCACCACTACGAAAGCCCTCTACTACCACTACATAGATTCCTTTCCCTCCTTAGTTCGAGATATAGTTATTAAAACAGCCGTATTGAACCACATCTGCGCGCTCGGATCAGTTGCAGCTGTTAATGCTCTCTTCTCGCGGCGATTCGCTTCGATGTAGTGCCCTATTGTTAATACTAGGTAGGGGGCCTATCCGTCCAGCTGGTCTTTTCCCAGGATTCGCAGTGGCACTCCACCGTCTACGCTGTTAGTGTCGTTCAGAGCCGGCTCTATAGCTTGTATGTTTCTTTTCGGTAGTTGCGGCTGCTTTATAATATAATACTCCTGCTTCTGCTGGGCCGTTGCTCAGCATCTCGTAGCGATATAGCCAGGCTTTCTATATGCGTAGCAGGTGGGGACGAACGACGAACGCTGCGAACTAGATAGCTGCTAGGGGCGTTGTCGGTAATCCGGGCACGCAGATATAATTCAATACGGACTTTTTGATAACTATATCTCGAACTAAGGAGGGAAAGGAATCTATGTAGTGGTGGTGGGGAGCTTTCGTAGTAGTGGTGCTAAGGCCCGGCTCAGCCTGTCCGGGCCGAGCCGAAATTCCAGGGTCCACCCTATCAATCTGTCCCACCTCTTTCCACCGCTGTAACACTACCCCCCTCCCTTAATAGCGGTCGCCCTTGACCGCTTAGTCACCCCATCCATCCAAAAATCTCCACTTTTTTTTTTTATCGTCTCTTTCTCGAAAATCCCCTCTGACAGTAATGTTACCTCTTGCTTCTTCTATCAAAAACGACGTTCTCTTTATCGCTTCTTGAATTTCTCACGTTATCGGCATCTAACGTCCTTTACTTAGCGTTTATATAATCGGTACACTTGATCCGTGCTATCTGATCTAAGCCGTAGGTTATCTAAGCTGCGGCGTAGCTGGTCTGTGCGTCGTCTCAGAGGTCTATATAGATCTTTCCGCAGCGCCGTTTTTCTTCTTCTTTTTCTCTTCCACCAAAGCCTTCACCTACTACGCGGTTGGCGGCGCTGGCACGCTACGGCGTGCGCGAGCTACCGGCCGACGCGGTGGTGGGTAAAGCAATTACTTCCCGAAGCAACCTTACGATCATTTTTATTGGCTTCCGCGCCGGTGGAGCGGACGTAGCTTTCTTCGTTTTCTTCCGGAAGGATCGGCTTTAGAGCCATTCCGGCTTCGGCTTTTTCGGGTTCCGCGCGTAAAAGTCCCTTAGCAGCTCTGCCGAATTCCGCAGGTTTTCGACCGGATACTATTTATAGTCTTCCGGCTACCCCTTCTACGAGATCCTCGCTTTAATGGGCCCCCTTATCTTCTTTACGTCCATTACATCTTCTACCTCCTACTCTTCTTTATCACTGTCTATCTCGATAGGTAGGGGTTCAGTAAACCCCTGTTCCGGCAGACCGTTCTTAGGGTCCAAGCTTAACAGGTCCGAATGAAAGACATCGTAGATCCGGAACGATTTCGGTAGCTGGAGCCGATAGGTTACCGGCGACCTCTTTTCTATTATCTTAAACGGACCCACGTGGCGCGGATTGAGCTTGGCGTTGCCTTTCAGCCTTAGGTTTCGCGTGTTAAGCTATACCTTTTGGCCTTCTTTGAATTCTATTGGTAACCGCTTCTTATTAGCTCGAGTCACTATCTTCTTCTAAGCCGATTACATCGCGTCCTTCGCTACCTTGATCGCTTCTTCTATCTGCGATCGTAGCGCTTCCGCCGCCGCGGCGGCGACTCTCTTTAACGACGTAGCGGTGGATAGTTCCGTAGTGCTGGGTTCGTCTGGCGGCTGGAAACTCATCCTCGGAAGATAACTATACGTTACCTCGAACGGCGCCAGTAAGGTAGCTTCCGACCGTGTTAAGTTCGCGCAGAATTCAGCTATCGGCAACACCTCGACCTACTTTTCTTAATAATGGCTGCAGAAGGTTCGCAGATATCGTTCGATCTTGCGATTAGCCACTTTAGACTAACCGTTAGTTTAAGGGTGAGCGGCGGTGCTAAGCTTTCCACGGATTCCGAGAGCTTGGTTAATAGCTTTCTATACGTCGGCGGTGAATTGAGGACCCCTATCCGTAGTAATAGTGTCCGGCAGGCTATAGTGCTTCTACACGTGTTAAATTAATATTCGTGCGGTTTCTTCTGCAGTGGTTCCTTCGTCTCTCGCTCAGCAGGAGATAAAGTGTCGTTCTCTGCTCAGCCTATCTACTACGTTGAGGGTAGCATTGTATTTATCGGAATCCGGCAGGCCGGTTACGAAATCCATCGTAATGTGCTGCTATAGTTTCTCGGGGATCGGCAGTAGCTTCAATAAGCCTGCCGGAAGGCTGTAACGTAGCTTCGCGGCTCTGTATACGTAGCAATTGGCGATAAATCGATGGATCCGTTCGTAGATCCGCGGAAACTAGTAGACCGTCCTTATAGCTTCTATCGTCTTCTTTGAGCCGGCGTAACCAACGTCTATAGAGCTATAGACCAGCTGGATGACCTCCGTAATTAGTTCTTCCGGAACTATTAGCTTTCCTAAGCCGGTTTTGCCGAGTTTCTGTTGCTAGTTAAGCTGCTTCACCTTTTCGTAGAGAGCTTCTTCCTTAGGGGCCGGTTCCACTGCGCAGACCCCTACCTCTTTCAGCACCTCTGCGTCTACTATTCGCTCGGTCAGCACCTTCTGGAACATGTTAGGATCTTCTTTCGCGCGGCTTGTTTTTCCTTCTCTTCGCGTTAGCGCGTTAGCCTTTCCATTTTAAGCTCCGGGTCGATAAGTGATCTTAAAGTCGAACCCGGATAAGTAGGCCGCCCACCGCGCTTAACGGCGTAAGAGCTTCTGCGTCTTTATAAAGTAAGTCAGCGACTGGTGGTCCGTAAGGACCTGGACCGTGCTCTTTCCAGCTATAAGCTCTGGCTTCTACTCCTCGAACGCCTGTATAATAGCCAGCAGTTCTTTATCGTAGATCGCGTAGTTCCTCTTAGCTTCCGTTATAGATTTGCTAAAGAAAGCTACTGGATGAAGGGTTTTATCGTCTCCGTATTGAGAAAGGACCCCCGCCGTTACTGTGTCGGAAGCGTCCGTTTCTACGTAGATCGTCTTTTCCGGCCGGAAGTGTGCCAGAACCGGCGCCGAGGCTACTGCTTCTTTCAGCCGGTTAAACGCTTCTGTGCACCTCTCATTCTATAGGCTAGCGGCCTCCTTCTTTAATGCCTTATTTAGGGGTCTTGCTATCTTGCTGAAGTCCTTAATAAACCGTCGATAGTAGCTGCAGAATCCGAGAAACGCTCTGATTTAGGTAGTGTTTCCGGATTTCGGCTGCTTCCATTCCGCGACGGCGGCGACCTTTAAGGGGTCTATACGAATTCCGTTTCTTCCGACAATAAGACCGAGATATTTGACTTCGGTTTGGTAGAACTCGCTCTTTTTTGTGTCCGCGTTCAGTCCGACCTCGCAGAGCCTAGTCAACACCTTCTTGATGTAGTCCGTGTGCTGATCTCTCGTCCCGTCCGTGTAGATAAGAATGTCGTCCAAATAGATAGATACGAACCGCTCTAGCATGTCTATAAAGGAGTGGTTTATAAAGCGTTGCTACACTAACGGCGCGTTGGTAAGTCCAAACGGCATTACCAGCCACTTAAAATTGCCTATACGCGTAGCGAACGTCGTAAGATCTTCCGTCTGTCTCTCCTCGTTTCTTAATCGATAGAACGCTTGGCGGATGTCCAGCTTGCTGAACTACTTAGCCTTCGCTACTCGCTGTATAGTCTTGTCGATTAGCGGCAGCGGGTATACGTCTCTCTTGGTAACCTCGTTAAGGCCCCTGTAGTCTACGTAGAGTCGCAGACTACCCCCTAGTTTCCTTACGAAAAGAATTGGTAACGCATATTCCGCAGAGCTCGGCGTAATAAACTTCTTCGCCAGGTTTTTACAAACAAACACCTCTACTTGGTCCAGTTCGGCTGGCGACAGTCTTCTTAGGGGCTCGGTTCTTGGCAATGTAGCCCCCTCTTTCAACCTGATCTTATTGTCGTATTCCGGCCGGTAGAGCGGCAGGAGGTTGGAGTCTGCTTTTAAGAAGACATTAGCGTAACTATAGAGCTCGTTTGGCAGCACCTCTAGTGGATCTACTTCTTCTTCCGCTATTATCTTCCTGTAGTCTTCGATGTCTTTTCTTAAGATAGCGTAGATCTTAGTGTCCAGCAACTTCGCGAGGGTCGTTATAGCTTCTGAACTTATTATTCCGACTGTAACCAGGGGTTCGGAACGATCGGACGGAGCCTCTTTGGCGGACTCCGTAGCTTTAGGCTCGGTAGCGGCGGTAGCGTTGCCTAGGGGTTTGAACCCTATCGTGCCTTCGTCTACGTTAATGATGGCTTTCTGGTTCTTTATCTATTTCTGCCCTATAATAATGTCAAATCTTCCGATATCCATAGTTCGGAACGTCGCTTCCGTAGTGCGACCAGCCAAGGTAGTCTTTAGCGGCACGTAGTGCGTAACGCTTTCTGTGTCTTGCCCGTTGTATGCCAAAATCCGCGTCGGCGACGCTAGTTCTACCAGATAGCCGTATCCATTCGTCAGCTTCCGGACCAGTCGGTGGTGGATCGCCGCGCCAATAAGAGCTCCGGTGTCGATAAAAGCTTTTAACTAAAGTGGCTTGCCCGATCTGTTAAGGGGGCAGACAGTGATTGGAAGGATAATAGCTGTTTCTGTATTCACTTCCACCGCCGCTGATAGCGGATCGCTGCAGCTATTAATGCTCTCTTTCGTTAACGTAGTTTGTGTTAATGCCCTGTTGTCCTTGCTAGATAGGGGGCCTATCCTTCTAGCTGGTCTTTTCCCAAGATTCTTAGCTGCACTCCGCCGTCTACGCTGTCAGTGTCGTTCGGAGCCGGTTCGATGGCTTGAATAGTCTTTCTTAGCAGTGGCGGCTGCTTCGTTGCTCGATACTCTTGCTTCTGCTATGCCGTTGCTTAGCATCTCGTAGCGATATAGCCGGGTTTTCTACACGCGTAGCAGGTAGGGACGAACGACGAACGCAGTAAATACGACGACTGCTAGGGGGTTCGTCGGAAAGGCGCAGGGGCTCTAGTTCCCTGCGGCGACGGCGACAGCTTCTGGTTCGATTCGCGTAATTTCGCGTACGCGCTCAAGTTTCTCCTAGTAACTCTCGCTCTATGCACGAAGCTCTTAAGGTCTTCGTCTTCTACAGACGCTATAGCTGCGGCCAGTTCAGGGTTTAGCTTCTGCCTAAATAGGTAAAGCTGCTTATCTTCCGCTACCCGGGCCCTAATCGCATATTTTCTGAACAAACCGTAGAATTCTTTAAACGTCTGCCGGTTCTGATTGATCTTGTCTAGCTGCTTACAGGCTGTCTTCTTTCGGAATGGATCTCCGAAGCGTTGATCTAGCGCTTTAATCGCTTCTTTAGCAGTTACCTCTTCCAGGTCTGCTACTAGCGAAAAAGCTTCTCCTTCTAACTGCGATTCCAGGTACGCCAATTTATCTCTAGCGCTGTTCGATGCGTAATCGCGGCTTATCTTATTCTTGATCTTCTTCTTAAACTCTTCCCAGTCTTTAGGGTCTCCGCCTTTAAATGCCGGCGGGTCCGGCAATAATGTTATTAGGGTGCTACCTTGACTATAGGCCGCCGGTAAGGCGGTCTCTTCTTGTTCTTCTCGATGCGGTAGCAGCGGTGCTGACGACATCGCTGCTTCTATCTTAGCTAGTTAATCCTTCAGTGCCTTTAGCTGCGCCAGTCGATTCGCCGCCTGGTTTTCTAGTATATCTATAATGGTCTCGGCCGATTCCCTCTCGGCTCTCACCGTCTCTACTTCCTCTCTTAACTGTCTCTTTTCTTCCAGCGTTCTAAAGAACAGCGTCTCAATGAGGTCTATACTATTGTAGACCTTTCCTATCCTATTCTCGTTTATATAGTCTTCTAGTTCCTCGATCGTGCAGTCGTAGATCTTCCTATATTTAGCTATTTGTTCCTTGAACTTAGCGGTCTCTTCCGCTGTGAAACTGCTAATAACGATCTTATTGTCAATAACGCTGGAGCGCCTACTCGCTCTGTCAGTCTTTCTCTTTCCGCGGCGGCCTGTAACGCCGCTCTCTACCGCTAAGAAGTCTTCTATCTTCTTACAGTGCCTTAGGGGTTGTTGTTAGTGTAGGTGCGCGTGCGTTATTCGGGTTTCCGGATGGTTCGACGGGCCCTTTCGCGCAGCGCGGGGTTGGTGTAGAGAGTGAGTTTAAGATATAATAATCCGGGCACGCAGATATAATTTAATACGGCCTTTTTGATAACTATATCTCGAACTAAGGAGGGAAAGGAATCTATGTGGTGGTGGTGGGGAGCTTTCGTAGTAGTAGTGCCAAGGCCCGGCTCGGCCCGGACGGGCCGAGCCGAAATTCCAGGGTCCACCCTATCAATCTGTCCTACCTCTTTCTACCGCTGTAACAGTCGGAAGGGCGCAGGGGCTCCTGTTAGCTGCGCCGACGGCGACGGCTTCTGAATCAGTTTACGTGTCGTCGGTTTTCCGTACGCGTTCAAGTTTCTGGCGGTGACTCTCGCCTAGTGTACGAAGCTTTAAAGGTCTTTGTCTTCTACTAAGGCTATAGCTGTCGTTAGTTCAGGGCTTAGCTTCTGTCTTAGTAAGTGCAGCTGCTTATCTTCTGCTACTCTCGCTCTAATAGCATATTTCCTAAACAGTCTGTAGAACTCCTCGAACGTCTGCCGGTTCTGGTTAATCTTGTCCAGCTGCTTATAGGCCGTCTTCTTCTGGAAGGGGTCTCCGAAGCGTTGATCCAGCGCTTTAATTACTTCTTTAGCGGTTACCTCTTCCAGGTCCGCCACTAGCGAAAACGCTTCTCCTTCTAGTCGTGCCTCTAAATAGGCCAGTCTGTCTTCTTTACTGCTTCCTGCGTAATCGCGGCTTATCTTGTTCTTGATCTTCTTCTTAAACGCCTCCTACGCTTTAGGGTCTCCGCCACCGAAAGCAGGTAGATCCGGCAGTAGCGTTATCGTAGTGCCACCTTAACTGTAGGCCGCCGGTAAGGCGGTCTCCGCGTGTTCTTCTCGTCGCGGTAGCGGCTCCGACGACCTCGCTGCTTCCACCTTAGCTAGTTGATCCTTTAGCGCCTTCAGTTACGCCAGTCTATTTGCCGCCTAGTTCTCTAACACGTCGATAATAGTCTCCGCCGATTCCTTTTCGGCCCTTACCGCTTTAGTTTCTTCTCTTAGTTGTCTGTTCTCTTCTAGCGTTCTGTAAAACAGCATCTCGATAAGGTCTATGCCGTCGTAGACCTTCCCTATTCTATTCTCGTTTACATAGTCTTCTAGTTCCTCGATCGTACAGTCGTAGATCTTCCTATATTCGGCCATTCGTTCCTTAACCTCCGCGGTCTCTTCCGCTGTAAAACCGCTAATAACGATCTTATCGTCAATTACACTAGAGCGCCTATTTGCTCTGTTAGCCTTTCCTTTTCTGCTTCTGCTGCGGCCTGTAACGCCGCTCTCTACCGTCGAGAAGCCTTCTATCTTCTTACAGTGCTGGGTTGTTGTTGGGTGTGTGCGCGTGCGTTATTCGAGCGTCCAGATGGTTCGACGGGCCCTTTCGTGCAGCGCGGGGTTGGTGTAGAGAGTGAGTTCGAGATATAATAATCCGGGCACGCAGATATGATTTAATACAGCCTTTTTAATAACTATATCTCGAACTGAGGAGGGAAAGGAATCTACGTAGTAGTAGTGGTGGGCTTTGATAGATAGTAGTGTGCCAAGGCCCGGCTCGGTCCGTTCCGGAACCTAAATCCCGGAAAGGGCCGAGCCGAAATCCAGGGTCCACCCTATTAATCTGTCCTACCTCTTTCTGCCGCCGTAACAGACACGACCCTACTCCCGTACGGAGGGAGAATCCTATAGCCCTGCACAGAGGAGAATTGTCGCCCCTCTAAACAGAGGGAAAACTCTGCATTGCTGTATATAATCCGACTAAGGTAGACTCTAGGTCAATACCCGTCTTTAATAACTATATCCAAGGCTAGAGAGGGAAGAATCTACGTACAAGCGGAGGGAGGTATTTAAGTGTGTGCCAAGCCTGGCCCTGCCAAGCCTGGCTGCCAGCTGTCTACATCTATATCCGTATTACTACCGCCCCCCCTAACCAGCGATTGCCCTTAATCGCAATCAGCCAATCTATCGCAATCAGCCCATTAATCGCAATTAGCTAAACCAGGTCGCGTCGTGCCAAACCAGGTCGCAGGTATCGAGTCAAACTAGGTCGCATTATAGTCGCATCAAAATAGATCGTAGGGTTCGCAGATTCAGCTTTGCTATCGGCCAATCAGGTCGCTCCAAAACAGGTCGTTTTTGAGGTGGCTTTTGAGGTCCCTTTTTGAGGTCGCTTTTGAGCTTTAATTTCCGTGTGTTTTAAGTCTCAATCTCGTGCCTTTTTGAGCCTTAATCTCGTGCCTTTTTGAGCCTTAATTTCGTGCGGTTTGCCGTCGCTTTGGTGCCTTGGTTGGTGCCTTGTTTGCTGTAGAGGTCGCAGAGGTCGCAGCCTACGTATGTCGCTTCTCGAACGGTCGCTCGCTTCTCGACGGTCGCTCGCTTCTCAAGCCGTCGCTCGCTTCTCAAGCCGTCGCTCGCTTCTCGAACCGTCGCTTCTCAAACGGTCGCAGAGGTCGCAGCCTACGTATGTCGCTTCTCGAACGGTCGCTCGCTTCTCGATAGTCGCTCGCTTCTCACGCCGTCGCTCGCTTCTTAAGCCGTCGCTCGCTTCTCGAACCGTCGCTTCTCAAACGGTCGCAGAGGTCGTCAGGGTCGCAGAGGTTGCGGGGGTCGTTAAGGCTGCGGAGGTCGCAAAGGTCGCGGAGCTCGCAGAGGTTGTCTTGCAAACACGTGTTGCTTCTTGACGGTCGCTTCTTAACAGACGGTTCTCGACGGTCGCTTCTCGACGGTCGTCGAGCCGTCGCTTGCTTCTTAGACCGTCGCTCGCTTCTTAGACCGTCGCTCGCTTCTTAGACGCTCGCCTCGCTTCTCGACCGTCGCTTCTCGACCCGTCGCTTCTCGAGCCGTCGCCTCTTATTCTCGACAGTCGCTTCTTAGACAGTCGCTTCTTAGACGGTCGCTTCTCGACGGTCGCTTCTCGACGGTCACTTCTTGTCGGTTGCTTCTCGGACGATCGCTCGCTTCTCGGACGGTCGCTCGCTTCTCGACCGTCGCTTTGCCTGTGCTTTGCCTGTGCTTTGTCTAGTGCTCTGCCTGGTGCTTATGCCTAGGTGCTCGTGCCTAGGTAGTGCTCGTGCCTGGGTGCTCGTGCCTGGGTGCTCGTGCCTGGGTGCTCGTGCCTGGGTGCTCGTGCCTGGTGCTCTGCAGCTGTGCCTCTGTTGTCTGTGTTGTCTGCAGCAGCTGTGCCTGTCTGCAGCAGCTGTGCCTGTCTGCAGCTCTGCCTTGTGCTCTTGCTCTGTGCTCTTGCCTGGGGGCTCTGCCTAGGGGCTCTGCCTAGGGGTGATTGCCGGTCGTCTTAATTGGTATGTCCGAATAGAATGGTCTGTTAAAGACCCGAAAAAACGAATGTCGTCGCCCTAGGTCCTGCTAGGTGCGCTCTCGTCGTCGTCGCTCTGTCGTCGTCGCTCTCGCTCTTCTTCAAAACTCTCTCTTCTTCTTAATAGGGGCACTTCTCTTTCCTAAAACTCTCTCTTCTTCTCGATAGGGGCACTTCTCTTCCCTAAGACTCTTCTTCTCGAAACTCTTCTTCTCGAAACTCTTCTTCTCGAAACTCTTCTTCTCGAAACTCTTCTTCTTGAAACTCTTCTTCTCGAAACTCTTCTTCTCGAAACTCTTCTTCTCGAAACTCTTCTTCTCGAAACTCTTCTTCTTAAAACTCTTCTTCTCGAAACTCTTCTTCTCGATAGGGGCACTTCTCTTCCCTAAAATTCTCTCTTCTTCTTCTTCTTAATCGGGGGAGGGGGGGGGCAGAGTAGCATGCACATGTACGATTAAGTAACCAGATATAATTTAACGGCCTCCTTCGTACATATACAGTACACACTCTAGGTTGGTTGCACGTACGTTAATCGAGTACCCAGATGTAATTCAACAGGCTCTTTCGCATAGTGCAGGTGTTGTTAAAGTAAGCCTTGGATATAATAATCCGACTAAGGTAGACTCTAGGTCAATACCCGTCTTTAATAACTATATCTAAGGCTGGAGAGGGAAGAATCTACGTATAAGTGGAGGGAGGTATTTAAGTGTGTGCCAAGCCTGGCCCTGCCAAGCCTAGCTGCCAGCTGTCTACATCTACATCCGTATTAGCCCTGTTCGGCTGTGCTCGCTGTAGCTTCCTCGTAGTCGCTAGCTCCTCCTCCGCTTGTCCGGCTAGGGTCCCTGCCTATTTCTACCTCTAGCAGTGGAATGCTTAAATCGACTAGGAGCTTCGCTTCCGGTTCGTACAGGTTCCTGTCCTCTGTACGGTCTAGGCTAACGTCTTAGATGCTACACTAACGAGCAGCAGGGCGCGGTCGATCTAACTTTCTACGCCTTCTAATGTAACCCTGCCTGGGTTACACCTTAGCAGGTCGCTATAGCCTATGCGTTATACGTTAAAGCTATCCTTATTGCTACCCGGGGCTAGTCCTATGCCCCCTGCCCTAACTCCCCCTAGGGCTTACTTAGCCTATACTGCCTCCCTAGCTTCTAGGCTAGGGTCTGCGCCTCGTGTAAGTAGAAGGATAGCTCCCTCTACTGCCCCTACCGCCGTCTAGAAGAGGCGCGTAGGGGTAGGGGGGTGCCTCTACTCCCTAGGGCTGGCCTAGGTAGGGGTCCTGCCAGGCAGGAGGTAATTGAAATTTTAGATAGGGAGTCGGCTGCTCTAGTCCTATAGGGTAGTGGCTAGTAAGCTACCCCCCCCCCCTAAGGTAGTGTAAGAAATTTTCAGACGGTTCTGCTCTTAACCCCACTTACTTCTACTTTCCTTCCTACCTGCTTTCTAGCTGTTCCCTTCCTCCTGCCCTTCTTCTATACAGTATTGTATAGTGTAATGTCGGTAGGATCCCGTAGTGTCCTACGTCGTAATTCTCGATCCTTTAACAACTTAAGTTGTTAGTAGCTGCCCTGTCCTTAGGGTAGATCGTGCCCCTTTTTACTATACAGCGCAACGTTACTATAACTGGGTAGGGGGATAGTTCTCCTCCTACCTGTCTAGCGCAGTTGTGTCCTGTAGGGCCTTGTATAGTTCCTACGTAGGCTCTGCTTATCCTCTCTATTTTACTAGGTACTCCGCCCTCTTCTTCTTCCTTCGGCTCTTAAGGATCCCTTCTACCTCGTACTCTTCCTAGCCCTTAGTTATAATCGCTAGTAGGCGCGCGTTATCTGTCGTCTAGTACAGTAGAGGGTCTGTGTTCGCTAGTCGTACGAGGTCTACGTAGAAGACTAGGTAGATCCCTAGGGGAGTGTTAAGTCGTATAGCGTATGTCCCTACTAGTCGGACTACTATAAACTTCCTGTTCTTCCAATCTAGCTTCTTGCTTAGCCGGTCTGTATAGATGTTGCGCTGGTTTAGCTAGACCTTATCTCCTACTTCGTACCTTAGTAGCGCCTGTCGTCCCTTGTTAGCCTGCTCTTCTGCGTTCTGTTAAGCTATAGCTAGGCTGGCCTTTGCCTATTAGTAGGCGTTCGTAATTGTCTATATAATGGCCTCTCCCTGCTGAATTAGCGATTGTATAGGGCGCAGGGTGTTACTACTTAGGGTCGGTAGGAGCAGGGAGTAGTCGTATCTATAGGCTATAAAGAAGGGGGACAATCCTGTAGCATTAGCTATATAGCTGTTAATAGCCAGCTCCGCTATAGGAAGAAGGCGGTTCTAGTTTATCTAATTATAGTCGACGTACGCTTGGAGGTACGCTTCCAACGTCGAATTGACCCTTTCCGTCGCTCCGTCTGTCTGTAGGTGCTATATAGTTAACAGGCGACGTTCTACCTTTAGTAACTGGCAGACCCTTGCCTAGAGCTGGCTCGTAAACTGTGTACCCTAGTCTAACACAATTGACCGAGGGAAACTGTACTTGCTAAACGTCGTCCGTATAAAGGCCTAGGCAGTGTCCTTAGCTATAATAGAGTCTATTACCTCTAGTATTACCCCCTTCGTTAACTTGTCCGTTACTACTATAATGTTCTGCCGTCCGTCGCTTTTAGGGAGGTCCGTAACAAAGTCTACTGTTAGGTCTTGCTAGGGCCGGTCCGGTATTGGTAGGGGTTTTAGCAGCCTATGCTTTAGTTCCCGCTAGGGCTTCGTCCGTCTGTATATATCGCAGTTCTGTACGAACCTGCAGATGTCCTTCGCTATCGCCGGCTAGTAGTAGTCCCTAGCGACGATGCTATACGTCTCCTCGCGTCCTAGGTGCCTAGTAGCTATAGAATTATGCGCCCGTTGTACTAAGCTCGTATGGAGCTTCTCGTCTGCTGGGACCCAAATCCGATTCCTGAACTTTAGGTTGTTCTCCTCGTCTACTATATACTCTGCTGCCGACACCTTAAGATAGAGCTCTGCTAGGAGTTTCCGCTGTCCTCCTTAGATCGCTGTACAGGCCCCTCGGTACACCTCGTCCTTTTCTACTGCCTCTTCCTATACCTACAGTTGTAGTTCCTATATGTATGTCGCTGCTAGGCGGATAGTCTCTTTGCCTAGCTCCTCCTTAAACATCTGGAATGTTCGTAACTTTAGCTGGTCGTCCTCGTATGTCGTTAGCATGTCCTAGTCCTGTCTGGATAGCGCATTAGCCCTGCTGTTGTCCTTACCCTTGCGATACTAGAGTCTTATATTAAACCGGCTTAGGTATATTGCCTATCGTACGTACCTCTTAGACAGCTTCTAGGGGTGTGTAAAGTACTCTAGGTTCTTGTAGTTAGTTAGGGCGAGGAACTCGAGAACCGAGCAGAGTTCACTATCCTAAGCTTCGCAATACTGTACGACTGCTAGCAATTCCTTGTCGTAGATAGGGTAGTTGCACTTAGCTAGGGAGTTCTTCTTAGAGAAATATACATATAGGTGCAGGAGTCCGTCCGAGCCTACCTGTAACAAGGTGCCTCCTATGCAGTACCCTAAGGAGTCGGTTTCTAGTATCGTCGTACGTTCTGGGTCGAAGGCGGCAAGCGTTAGTCCTGTAGTAAAGAGCTCCTTTAGCTTGTTAAAGCTCCTATTGCACTCGTCCGTCTACTTAAACTGCTTGTCCTTGTATGTTAGCTCGACTAGGGGGCGCATAATCTCCGAGTAGTTCTGTATAAACTAGCAGTAGAAGTTGGCAAACCCAAGAAATTCCTGTACGCCCTTAACGCTCGTAGGCGGCTTCTATTGCTTAATGGCATTAATCTTTTTCCTATCTATGCTAATGCCTTTCCCTGCCTTAATAATAAACCCTAGGTATTTCGCATGCTAGACACCGAATTTACATTTATCGATATTAAGGTACAAGCTAGCCTGCTGCAGTCGGTCTAGCACCTTCTTAACATCCTGTACGTAATCTGCATAGGTGCTGTCTGTAAAAACCAGGGTGTCGTCGAGGTACGCCGAGCAGATGTCGTCTAGTAACCCTTGTAAGGACTTGTTAATGTACCTTTAGAAGGTTGCCAGTACGTTGGCAAGGCTAAAGGGGGTAACAAGCTACTTAAAAAGACTATATCTTGTACAGAAGGCAGTTATTGATCCGGGCACGCAGATATGATTCAATACGGCCTTTTTGATAACTATATCTCGAACTGAGGAGGGAAAGGAATCTATGTAGTGGTGGTGGTCGGCTTTGATGGTGGTGGTGCCAAGGCCCGGCTCGGCCCAGACGGGCCGAGCCGAAATTCCAGGGTCTACCCCATCAATCTGTCCCACCTCTTTCTACTACCGCAACACTACCCCCCCCCCTCACCAGCGGTCGCCCTCGACCGCTTAGTCATCCCATCCATCCTAAAAACCTCCACTGTTTTTTTTTTTTTTTTTTTTTTTTTTTTTTTTTTTTTTTTAATCCCCTCCGATGGTAATGTCACCTTTTCCTTCTCTTATCGCTTCTTGAATCTCTTACGTCATCAACATCTGAAGTCCTTCACTTGGTCGTTCATGTAATGGACGCGCCTGATCCGTGCCATCTGATCTGAGCCGTGGGTTACCTAAGCTGCGGCGTAGCTGGTCTGTGCGTCGTCGCGGAGGTCCATATAGATCTTTCCGCGGCGCCGTTTTTCTTCCTCTTTTTCTCTTCTACCAAAGCCTTTACCTACTACGCAGGCGGCGGCGCTGCCGGCTGACGTAGTGGTCCCTAAAGCAATTACTTCCAGCACGATCGTTTTTACCGGCTTCCGCGCCGGTGGAGCGGACGTGTCTCTATTGCCGGCATCAGAGCTACGATGGCTTCGGCTTTTCTGGGTTCCGCGCGTAGAACTCTTTCAGCAGCTCCGCCGAATTCCGCAGGTTTTTAACTGGATACCATTTATAGTCTTCCGGCTACCCCTTCTACGAGATCCTCGCTTTGATAGACCCCCTTATCTTCTTTATGTCTATTACGTCTTCTACCTCCCACTCTTCCTTATTACCTTCCATCTCGACTGGTAGGGGCTCGGCGAAGCCCTGCTCCGGAAGGCTGTCCTTAGGGTCTAGGCTTAGCAGATCTGAATAGAAAACGTCGTAGATCCGGAACGCCTTCGGCAGCTCGAGCCGATAAGTCACCGGCGACCTCTTTTCTATTATCTTAAATGGACCTACGTAGCATAGGTTGAGCTTCGCGTTTCCTTTTAGCCTCAGGTTTCGTGTGTTGAGCTATACCTTTTGGCCTTTTTCGAATTCCATCGGTAACCGCTTTCTATTAGTTCGAGTTACTATCTTCTTCTGAGCCGATTCCATCGCTTCTTTTGCCACCTTGATCGCTTCTTCCATCTGAGATTGTAGCGCTTCTGCCGTTGTGGCAGCGACTCTCTTTGACGACGTGGCGGTGGAAAGCCCCTGCGAGTCCGCGTCGCTCGGCGGCTAAAAGCTTATTCTCGGAAGATAGCCGTGTGTTATCTCGAACGGCGCTAGCGACGTTGCTTCCGACCGTGTCGAGTTCGCGCAGAATTCAGCTATCGGCAACACCTCGGCCCATTTTTCTTGATAGTGGCTGCAGAAGGTTCGTAGGTATCGTTCCATCTTACGGTTAGCGACTTTAGACTGACCGTCGGTCTGCGGGTGAGCGGCTGTGCTGAGCTTTCTACGAATTCCGAGAGCTTAGTTGATAGCTTTCTATACGTCGGCGGTGAATTGAGGACCCCTATCCGTAGTGATAGTGTCCGGCAGCCTATAGTGCTTCTATACGTGCTTAATCAGCATTCTCGCTGTTTCTTCCGCATTGGTTCCTTCGTCTCTCGCTCGACAGGGGATGAAGTGGCGTTCTTTGCTCAATCGGTCCACTACGTTTAGCGTGGCGTTATATCTATCGGAATCCGGCAGGCCGGTTACGAAATCCATCGTAATGTGCTGCTACGGCTTCTCGGGGATCGGAAGCGGCTTCAGTAAGCCTGCCGGAAGGCCGTAACGTGGCTTCGCCGCTCTGCATACGTGGCAATTGGCAATAAATCGATGGATCCGTTCGTAGATCCGTGGAAACCAGTAGACCGTCCTTATGGCTTCCATCGTCTTCTTTAAGCCGGCGTAGCCAACGTCTATAGAGCTATGGACCAGCTGGATAACCTCCGTAATTAGTTTTTCTGGAACTATTATCTTCCCTAAGCCGGTCTTGCCGAGCTTCTGTTGTTGATTGAGCTGTTTCACCTTTTCGTAGAGAGTTTCTTCCTTAGGGGCCGGTTCTACTGCGCAGACCCCTACCTCTTTCAACACCTCTGCGTCTACTATCCGCTCGGTCAACACCTTCTGGAACATATTCGGATCTTCTTTCGCTCGGCTGGTCTTCCCCTCTCTTCTCGTCAGCGCATCAGCCTTTCCGTTTTGAGCTCCGGGTCGATATGTGATCTTGAAGTCGAACCCTAATAGGTAGGCAGCCCACCGTGCCTGACGTCGTAAGAGCTTCTGCGTCTTTATAAAGTAGGTCAGTAACTGGTGGTCCGTAAGGACCTGGACCGTGCTCTTTCCAGCTATAAGCTCCGGTTTCCACTCCTCGAAAGCCTGAATAATCGCCAGCAGCTCCTTGTTATAGATGGCGTAGTTCCGCTTAGCTTCGCTTATCGACTTGCTGAAGAAAGCGACCGGATGGAGGGTTTCGTCGTCGCTATATTGAGAAAGGACCCCTGCCGTCACTGTGTCGGAAGCATCCGTTTCTACGTAGATCGTCTTTTCTGGCCTGAAGTGCGCCAGCACTGGTGCAGAGGCCACTGCTTCTTTCAGCTGCACGAAGGCTTCCGTGCACCTTTTATTCTATAGGCCGGCGGCCTCTTTCTTCAACGCCTCGTTCAGGGGTCTCGCTATTTTGCTGAAGTCCTTAATAAACCGTCGATAGTAGCTGCAGAAACCGAGAAACGCTCTGATTTGCGTAGTGTTTCCGGATTTCGGCTGCTTCCACTCTGCGACGGCAGCGACCTTTAAGGGGTCTATGCGAATTCCATCCCTTCCGACGACGAGACCGAGATATTTGACCTCTGTTTAATAGAACTCGCTCTTCTTCGTGTCCGCGTTCAATCCCACCTTGCGGAGCCTCTTTAACACTTTCTCGATGTGGTCCGTGTGTTGTTCCTTCGTTCTATCTGTATAGATAAGGATGTCGTCCAGGTAGATAGACACGAACCGTTCTAGCATGTCCATAAAGGTGTAGTTTATAAAGCGTTGCCACACCGCCGGCGCGTTGGTGAGTCCGAACGGCATTACCAACTATTTGAAATTGCCTATACGCGTCGCGAACGTCGTAAGGTCTTCTGTCTGTCCTTCTTCATTCCGCAATCGATAGAATGCTTAACGGATGTCCAGCTTGCTGAACCACTTAGCCTTCGCCACTCTTTGGATGGTTTCGTCGATTAGCAGCAGGGGGTATACGTCTCTCTTGGTGACCTCGTTGAGGCCTCTATAGTCTACGCAGAGTCTTAGACCACCCCCTGGTTTTCTTACGAAAAGAATCGGTAACGCATATTCCGCGGAACTCGGCGTAATGAACTTCTTCGCCAGATTCTCGCGAACAAACACCTCCACTTAGTCCAGTTCGGCCGGCGACAGTCTTCTTAGGGGCTCGGTTCTTGGCAGCGTAGCTCCCTCCTTCAGTCGGATCTTGTTGTTATATTCCGGTCGATAGAGCGGCAGGAGGTTGGAGTCGGCTTTTGAGAAAACGTTAGCGTAACTGTAGAGCTCGTTTGGCAGCACCTCTAGTGGATCCACTTCTTCTTCCGCTATTATCTTCCTATAGTCTTCGATGTCTTTTATTAAGATCGCGTAAATCTCATTGTCCGGCGACTTCGCGAGGGTCGTTATAGCTTCTGAACTTATTATTCCGACGGTAACCGGGGGTTCGGAACGATCGGGCGGAGCCTCTTTCGCGGACTCCGTAGCTTTCGGGTCGGTTGCGTTGCTTAGGGTTTTGAACCCTATCGTGCCTTCTTCTACGTCAATGATGGCTTTCTGATTCTTTATCTATTTCTGCCCTATAATAATGTCAAATCTTCCGATATCTATAATTCGGAACGTCGCTTCCGTAGTGCGACCAGCCAAGGTGGTCCTTAATGGCACATAGTGCGTAACGCTCTCCGTGTCTTGTCCGTTGTATGCCGAAATCCTCGTCGGCGATGCCAGTTCCACCGGATAACCATATCCCGTTATCAGTTTCTGAACTAGTCGGTAGTGGACCGCCGCGCCAATAAGAGCTCCGGTATCGATAAAAGCTTTCAGCCGAAGGGGTTTGCTCGATCCGTCAAAGGGGTGGACAGTGATCGGAAGGATAATGGCTGTTTCCGTGTTTACCTCCACCGCAGCCGATAGCGGATCGCTGCAACTATTGATGCTCTCTTTCGTCGGCGCGGTTCGCGTTGGTGCCCTGTTGTCCTCGCTGGATAGGGGGCCTATCCTTCTAGCTGGTCTTTTCCTATAATTCTTAACTGCACCCCGCCGTCTACGCTATCCGTGTCGTTCGAAACCGGTTCGATGGCTTGAATAGTCTTTCTCGGCGGCGGCGGCGGCTTCGTTGCTCGATATTCCTGCTTCTGCTTATCCGACGCTTGGCATCTCGTAGCGATGTGGCCAGGCTTTCTGCATGCGTAGCACGTAGGGACAAATGACGGCCGCGGCGAATACGAAGATAGCTGGGGGTTTCGTCGGAAAGGCGCAGGGGGGCGTGTTGTCTGCACCGACGGCGACGGCTTCTAAACCGATTCGCGTGATTTCGCGTAAGCGCTCAAGTTTCTCCCGGTGACCCTCGCTCTGTGCACGAAGCTCTCAAGGTCCTCGTCTTCCACAGACGCCATAGCTGCGGCCAGCTCAGGGTTTAGCTTCTGCCTTAATAGGTGGAGCTGCTTATCTTCCGCCACTCGGGCCCTAATCGCGTATTTTCTGAACAGACCGTAGAATTCTTTAAACGTCTGCCAGTTTTGGTTGATCTTATCTAGCTGCTTACGGGCTGTCTTCTTCCTAAAGGGGTCTCCAAAGCGTTGATCTAACGCTTTGATCGCTTCTTTAGCGGTTACCTCTTCCAGGTCCGCTACTAGCGAAAAAGCTTCTCCTTCTAACTGCGATTCCAGGTACGCTAACCTATCTCCGGCGCTGTTCGATGCGTAATCGCGGCTTATCTTATTCTTGATCTTCTTCTTAAATTCTTCCCAGTCTTCGGGGTCTCCGCTCTTGAATGCCGGTGGGTCCGGTAATAACGTTATTAACGTGCTACCTTAACTGTAGGCCGCCGGTGAGGCGGTTTCTGCTGGTTCTTCTCGGCGCGGCGGCGGCGCTGGCATCGCTGCTTCTATATTAGCTAGTTGATCCTTTAGCGCCTTTAGTTGCGCCGTTCGATTCGCTGCCTGGTTTTCCAGCACATCTATAATGGTCTCGGCCGATTCCCTCTCAGCTCTCACCGTCTCTACTTCCTCTCTTAACTGTCTCTTTTCTTCTAGTGTTCTGAAAAACAGCGTCTCAATGAGGTCTATGCTATCGTAGACCTTTTTTATCCCATTCTCGTTTACATAGTCTTCCAGTTCCTCGATCGTGCAGTCGTAGATCTTCCTATATTCGGCTATTCGTTCCTTGAAGTCAGCGGTCTCTTCTTCTGTAAAGCCGCTGATAATAATCTTATCGTCAATAACACTGGAGCGCCTACTCGCTCTGTCAGTCTTTCTCTTTCCGCGGCGGCCTGTTACGCCGCTCTCTACCGCTGAGAAGTCTTCTATCTTCTCGCGGTGCCTAGGGTTGTTGTTGTTGTTTGTGTGTGCGCGTGCGTTATTCGGGTTTCCGGATGGTTCGACGGGCCCTTTCGCGCAGCGCGGGGGGGTTGTGGAGAGTGAGTTCGAGACATAATGATCCGGGCACGCAGATATGATTCAATACGGCCTTTTTGATAACTATATCTCGAACTGAGGAGGGAAAGGAATCTATGTGGTGGTGGTGGTTGGCTTTGATGGTGGTGGTGCCAAGGCCCGGCTCGGCCCGTCCGGGCCGAGCCGAAATTCCAGGGTCCACCCCATCAATCTGTCCCACCTCTTTCTACCACCGCAACAGTTATCTATTTACAGCCTTCCTTAACCCGTATCTTGTAGAAAGCCGAGACTACGTTAAGCTTAGTGAACTACCTTGCCTTGCTGATCCGCCTAAGAGTCTCCTTAATAAGGGGTAGGGGGTACTGGTCCTTCTTAGTAATCGCGTTAATGCCTCTATAGTCTACGCAGAACTGCAAGCCAGCCTTCCCCTCCTTATAGACAAATAGCACTAGGTCCTCTGCAGACGAGGTACTTGCCTAAATGAAACCTTTAGCAAGCAGGTCGTCCAGTGTCTTGCGCAGTATTAGGAGTTCTCTAGAGCACATTCTGTATAGCGGGCTGTACAGTACCTTAGGCAGACTCCTATCCGGACAGGGCTCTAGCTAGATATCGTAGTTAATCCCTTCTCCCTGGTATAGTGGCAGTTTTAAGGCCGACTTTGGCTCGAAGAGGTCTAGGTATCCTGTATATTCCCTTAGGAGCTTCGTACAGGGGTCCGTCGCTTTCTCGGGTGCTAGTGCCTTCTTAATGTCTGCAGTCGCAGTATTAATCTTAGCCTTAGCATTGCTATCCTGCAGAGTCCTCCCTTGGTCTCGGAGCCTCTGCTTTGTCGCTGCCAGGTACAGTCGTCCTCGTCCGACGTCTAGCTTGCCTCGCTAGTGCTCTATCTATAGCTTCCCTAATATTAGGTTATACCCCAACTTGTCCTGTACGACATATAGGTATAAGTCCTGCTTATAGTGTCCCTGTATCTCTATCGTTACTTTTACTATATAGGTAATGTCCGGTCCTCGCCTGGTAATGCCTAATATGCGTATAGGTACAGTAGGGGTCGTCTTAATATAGTGTCTCTGTACGAAGTCTTCGCTAATTACTCTGTATACCAAACATCCTGTGTCAATCAATGTCCGCGCTGTTGCGGACCCGTTTAGCGTAGGCCGTACGATAAACAGCGTAGTCGTTATGTAGTTGCTCTTAAAAGATAGGTAAGTAGTGCTTTAATTTGGCAATCTATCTCGTATACGCCTCTAGCAGAGCCTTTGCTTAGAGGCTACTCTTTTCCCGACTTGTCGTTATCCAAGTAGGACTCCTAATCTTCTTGTTAGGGCGCTGTAGTTGCTACCCTTGCAGTAGTCGGCCGTCCCCTAGGTCTCTCTACTAGCAAAAGCCCGCAATTCTGTACAGTGTAGCCTATTTTGCTACACTAGTAGTGTTGCGGCGGTGGAAAGAGGTGGGACAGATTAATAGGGTGGACCCTGGATTTCGGCTCGGCCCCTTCCGGGATTTAGGTTCTGGAACGGACCGAGCCGGGCCTTGGCACCACTACCTCTACGGAAGCCCGCTACTACTACTACAGAGACCCCCCTTTCCCTCCTTAGTTCGAGATATAGTTATTAACACAGCCGTATTAAACCTTATCTGCGCGCTCGGATTATTATATCTCGAACTGAGTCTCTACACCAACCCCGCGCTGCGCAAAGGAACTGTAGAACCATCCGGAAACCCGAATAACGCACGCGCACCCACACACATACCAAAAACAACAACCCCCAAAGGCACTGTAGGAAGATAGAAGGCTTCTTAGCTGTAGAGAGCGGCGTAACAGGCCGCCGCGGAAAGAGAAAAACTGACAGAGCGAGTAGGCGCTCCAGTGTTATTAATAATAAGATCATTATTAGCGGTTTTACAGCGGAAGAGACTGCAGAGATTAAGGAACGAATGAGCAAATACAAGAAGATCTACGACTGCACGATCGAGGAACTGGAAGACTATGTAAACGAGAATAGGATAGGAAAGGTCTACGATAGTATAGACCTTATCGAGACGCTGTTCCACAGAACGCTAGAAGAAAACAGACAACTAAGAGAAGAAACTAAAGCGGTAAGGGCCGAGAAGGAATCGGCAGAAACTATTATCGACGTGTTAGAAAACCAGGCGGCGAATCGGTTGGCGCAGCGAAAGGCACTAAAGCATCAAATAGCTAATATAGAAGCAGCGAAGTCGCCGCTGCCGCGGCGAGAAGCCTACGCGGAGACCGCCTTACCGGCAGCCTATAGTTAAGGTAGCACTACGATAACGCTACTGCCGGACCTACCTGCTTTCGGTAGCGGAGACCCTAAAGCGTAGGAGGCATTTAAGAAGAAGATCAAGAATAAGATAAGTCGCGATTACGCATCGAGTGATCCGACTGCAGTAGACGCAAGGTCAATACCCGTCTTTAATAACTATATCTAAGGCTGGAGAGGGAAGAATCTACGTACAAGCGGAGGTGGAGGTATTTGAGTGTGCGCCAAGCCTGGCCCTGCCAAGCCTAGCTGCCAGCTGTCCATATCTATATCCGTATTACTAGTAATGCGGCGCGGTACACTTAAGCCAAAAGGGACTAGTCAAGTAACTCGGAAGTGACTTGACTAATGTGTACCAGATATATGAACCTTGGCAAGGCATAGTAATAACACGGGCTAACCCACCCCGTATTACTACCCCCTGCGCTACAGGCTTACGACCTTGTAAGCTGCGCTTACTTACAGGCTACGTATGCTATTGCACAGCCCCCCTATACAGCATACGCAATCAACCCCCCCCCCGGCAGGTCTGCACACAGCTAGCTAGACCTTTACCGGGTCTGCCTTATTCTGTACGGAGTGGTGGACAAACGGACATACGTTAACGCTGCTTCTACTCTCCCGTTAAAAGATGCGCCCTCTGGGAATTGAACCCGGGCCTTTTATCGTACACTTTCAGCAGTCACTTCCGAGTTAAGTGATGCGGCGCAGTACACTTAAGCCAAAAGGGACTAGTCAAGTAACTCGGAAGTGACTTGACCAATGTGTACCAGATATATAAACCTTGGCAAGGCATAGTAATGACACGGGCCAACCCACCCTGTATTATCGAGCAGCGAAGAGGATAGATTGGCGTATCTGGAATCGCGATTGGAAGGTAAAGCTTTTTCGCTAGTAGTGGACATAGAAGAAGTAACCGCTAACGAAGCTATCAAAGCGCTGGATCAGCGTTTCGGAGACCCCTTCTGGAAGAAGACGGCCCGTAAACAGCTAGATAAAATCAACCAGAACTAGCAGACGTTCGAGGAGTTCTACGGATTGTTTAGAAAATATGCTATTAGAGCGAGAGTAGCTAAGGATAAGCAGCTACACTTACTAAGACAGAAACTGAGCCCTAAGCTAGCTGCGGCTATAGTGTCGGTAGAAGACGAAGATCTTCAGAGCTTCGTGCACTAGGCGAGAGTGACAGCAAGAAACCTGAACGCATACGGAAAATCGACGACGCGAGAACCTACTCAGAAGACACCGTCGTTGGTACAGGCAACCAGAGCCCCTGCACCCTTCCGACGCGGCCCCTAGCCACCTTACGTGCCGCGACCGTCGTTCGCCCCCACGTGCTACGCATGCGGAAAGCCTGGCTATATCGCTACGAGATGCCAAGCAACGGCCTAGCAGAAGCAGGAGTATCGCGCTATAAAGCAGCCGCAGCCGCAGCCGCCGAGAAAGACTATTCAAGCCATCGAACCGGCGTAGAACGATACTAACAGTGTGGACAGGGGGGTGCAGTTAAGAATTATAGGAAAAGACCAGCTGGACGGATAGGCCCCCTACCTAGCATTGACAATAGGGCACCGAATCGAAGCGAATCGCTACGAGAAGAAAGCATTAACAGCTGCAGCGATCCGCTCTCGGCAGCTGTAGAAGTGAATACGGAAACGGCGATTATCCTTCCTATTACGATCTACCCTGTTAAGAAGCAACGCCCACCGCTCTAGCTAAAAGCCTTTATCGATACTGGAGCTCTTATCGGTGCAGCGATCCACTATCAGCTGGTCCGGAAGCTAACGAATGGATACGGCTATCCGGTAGAATTAGCGTCGCCGACACGGATTTCGGCGTACAACGGACAAGACACAGAGAGTGTTACGCACTATGTGCCATTAAGGACTACCTTAGCAGGTCGCACTACGGAAGCGACGTTCCGAATTATAGATATTGGAAGGTTTGACATTATTATAGGGCAGAAATGGATAAAGAACCAGGGAGCGATTATTGACGTAGGAGAAGGCACACTCGGATTCAGAAAACCGATTAGCGGCTTAGCCGCCGTCAAATCAGTTACTAAATCGGTAATAGTAGCCAACGCCAAACCGAAAGTCACGACGATCGAAGCGGCTCTATCCGATCGTTCTGAACCCCCGGTTATCGCCGGAATAATGAGTTTAGAAGCAATAACAACCCTCGCGAAGTCGCCGAGCAATAAGATCTACGCTATCTCGATAAAAGACATCGAAGACTACTGGAAGATAATAGCAGAAGAAGAAGTGGATCTACTAGAGGTGCTGCCAAACGAACTCTGTAGTTACGCCAACGTCTTCTTAAAAGCCGACTCCAACCTATTGCCGCTCTATCGACTGGAATATAACAACAAGATTCGACTGAAAGAGGGGGCTACGCTGCCAAGAACCGAGCCCCTAAGACGACTGTCGCCGGCGGAACTGGACTAGGTAGAGGTGTTCGTTCGCGAGAACTTGGCGAAGAAGTTTATTACACCGAGTTCTGCAGAATATGCGTTACCGATTCTTTTCGTAAGGAAACTAGGGGGGGGTCTGCGACTCTGCGTAGACTATCGAGGCCTTAACGAGGTCACTAAGAGGGACGTATATCCACTGCTACTGATAGATAAGACTATACAGCGCGTAGCAAAGGCTAAGTGGTTTAGCAAGCTGGACATCCGCCAAGCGTTCCATCGACTAAGAAACAAGGAAGGACAGACGGAAGACCTTACGACGTTCGCTACACGTATAGGCAATTTCAAGTAGCTAGTAATGCCGTTCGGACTTACCAACGCGCCGGCGGTGTAGTAACGCTTTATAAACCACTCCTTTATAGACATGCTAGAGCGGTTCGTGTCTATCTATTTGGACGACATTCTTATCTATACGGACGGAACGAGAGATCAGCATACGGACCACGTCGAGAGGGTGCTAAAGAGACTCCGCGAAGTAGGATTAAACGCGGACACGAAGAAGAGCGAGTTCTACCAAACCGAGGTCAAATATCTCGGTCTTATCGTCGGAAGAGATAGAATTTGTATGGACCCCTTAAAGGTCGCTGCCGTCGCCGAATGGAAGCAGCCGAAGTCTGGAAATACTACGCAAATTAGGGCGTTTCTCGGCTTCTGCAGCTACTATCGACGTTTTATTCAGGACTTCAGTAAGATAGCGAGACCCCTAAACGAGGCGCTAAAGAAAGAGGCCGCCGGCCTATAGAATAAGAGGTGCACGGAAGCCTTTAACCGGCTGAAAGAAGCAGTGGCCTCGGCGCCGGTTCTGGCGCACTTCCGACCGGAAAAGACGATCTACGTAGAAACGGACGCTTCCTATATAGTAACGGCAGGGGTCCTTTCTTAATACGGAGACGATAAAACCCTTTATCTAGTGGCTTTCTTTAGCAAGTCCATAACGGAGGCCGAACGGAACTACGCAATCTACGATAAAGAACTGCTGGCCATTATACAGGCGTTTGGGGAGTGGAAGCCAGAGCTTATAGCTAGAAAGAGCACGGTCCAGGTCCTTACGGACCACCAGTCGCTGACCTACTTTATAAAGACGTAGAGGCTCTTACAACGTTAAGCACGGTAGGCCGCCTACTTATTAGGGTTTGATTTCAAGATTACTTATCGACTAGGGGCTCAAAATAGAAAGGCTAACGCACTAACGAGAAGAGAAGGGAAGACCAGCCGCGCGAAAGAAGATCCGAACATGTTCCAGAAGGTGTTAACCGAGCGGATAGTAGACGAAGAGGTGTTGAATGTTGCGGCGGTGGAAAGAGGTGGGACAGATTGATGGGGTGGACCCTGGAATTTCGGCTCGGCCCGTCCGGACCGAGCCGGGCCTTGGCACCACCACCATTAAAGCCCACCACCACCACTACATAGATTCCTTTCCCTCCTCAGTTCGAGATATAGTTATCAAAAAGGCCGTATTAAATCATATCTGCGTGCCCGGATCATTATATCTCGAACTCACTCTCTACACTACACCCTGCACTGCGTAAAAGGGCCCGTTGAACCATCCGGAAACCCGAATAACGCACGTGCACCCAACAACACACCAACAACCACCAAGGCACCGTAAGAAGATAGAAGGCTTCTTAGCGGTAGACAGCGGCGTAACAGGCCGCCGAGGAAAGAGAAAGACTAACAGAGCGAGCAGACGCTCCAGCGTAGTTAACGATAAGATCGTTATCAGAGGTTTTACAGCGGAAGAGACCGCTAAGATCAAGGAACGAATAAGCGAATATAGGAAGATCTACGACTGTACGATCGAGGAACTGGAGAACTACGTAAACGAGAATGGAATAGGGAAGGTCTACGATAGTATAGACCTTGTCGAGACGCTGTTCTACAGGACACTGGAAGAAAACAGACAGCTAAGAGAGGAAGTAGAGACGGTGAGGGCCGAGAAGGAATCGGTAGAGACTATCGTCGAAGTATTGGAACACCAAGCGGCGAATCGAATAGCGCAGCTGAAGGCACTGAAGGATCAACTGGCTAATATAGAAGCAGCGAGATCGTCGCCGCTACCGCAGCGAGAAACCCAAGTGGAAACCACCTCGCCGGCGGCCTACAGTCAAGGTAGCACGTTAATAACGTCACTACCGGATCCACCGGTTTTCGGTGGCAGAGACTCTAAAGCGTAGGAGGCGTTCAAGAAGAAGATCAAGAATAAGATAAGCCGCGATTACGCATCAAGCAGCGAAGAAGACAGGTTGGCCTATTTAGAGGTGCGACTAGAAGGCGAAGCGTTCTCGTTAGTGGCGGACCTGGAAGAAGTAACCGCCGACGAAGCTATTAAGGCGCTGGACCAGCGTTTCGGAGACCCCTTCCGGAAGAAGACGGCCCGCGAGCAGCTAGATAAGATCAACCAGAACCGTCAGATATTCGAAGAGTTCTACGGACTGTTCAGGAAATACGCCATTAGAGCGAGAGTGGCAGAACATAAGCAGCTGCACCTACTAAGGCAGAAGCTGAGTCCTGAGCTCGCCGCCGCTATGGCGTCTGTGGAAGACGAAGGCCTTAAGAGCTTCGTGCACTAAGCGAGAGTCACCGCAAGAAACTTAAGCACTTACGCGAAATTACGCGAATCGAACCAGAAGCCGCTAATAACGCAGACCACACGACCCCCTGCGCCTTTCCGGAGAGCGCCACAGCAGCCACCTTATCAGTCGCAGCGCTCGTCGTTCGTGCCCACCTGTTTCGCGTGTGGCAAGCCTGGCCACATCGCTACGAGATGCCAAGCATCGGATAAGCAGAAGCAGGACTATCGTGTTATAAGGCAGCCGCAGCCACCGCTACCGAGGAAGACTATACAAGCTATGGAGCCGGCTCCGAACGATACTAACAGTGAAGGTAGGGTGCAGTTAAGGATTATAGGAAAAGACCAGCTGGACGGATAGGCCCCCTATCCAGCATTGACAATAGGGCACCGAATCGGAGCGAATCGACACGAGAAGAAAGCATTAACAGCTGCAGCGATCCGCTCTCGGCAGCTGTGGAAGCGAACACAGAAACAGCGATTATCCTTCCTATCGAGATCCACCCTGTTGAGAAGTCGCGCAAACCACTCCAGCTGAAAGCTTTTATCGACACCGGAGCTCTTATCGGCGCGGCGATCCACCACCGACTGGTCCGGAAGCTAACGAATGGTGGAACTAGCGTCGCCGACGCGAATTTCGGCATATAACGGACAAGACACGGAAAGCGTCACGCACTACGTGCTATTGAGGACTACGCTGGCTGGTCGCACCACGGAAGCGACGTTCCGAATCATGGATATCGGAAGATTTGACATTATTATAGGGCAGAAATAGATGAAGAACCAGAAAGCCGTCGTCGACGTAGATAAAGGAACGATTAGATTCAAAACCCGAGGTGACAGCGCCGTCACCACCGAATCGAGAGCCGCGGCTGCCAATGTAACTCCGTCCGATCGTTCCGAACCCCTAGCCACCGTCGGAATAATGAGTTCGGAAGCCATAACGACCCTCGCGAAGTCGCCGGATAATAAGATCTACACTATCTCGATAAAAGACATCGAAGACTACTGGAAGATAATAGCGGAAGAAGAAGTGGACCTACTGGAGGTGCTACCGGCGGAGCTCCACGATTACGCTAACGTGTTCTTAAAAGCCGACTCCAACCTCCTGCCGCTTTATCGACCGGAATATAACAATAAGATCCGACTAAAAGAAGGAGCCGCGCTGCCGAGAACCGAGCCCCTAAGACGACTGTCGCCGGCGGAACTGGACTAGGTAGAGGTGTTCGTTCGCGAAAATCTGGCGAAGAAGTTCATTACGCCGAGTTCTGCCGAATATGCGTTACCGATTCTTTTCGTAAGGAAACCAGGGGGTGGTCTGCGACTCTGCGTAGACTATCGAGGCCTCAACGAGGTCACTAAGAGAGACGTCTATCTACTGCTGCTAATAGATAAGACCATACAGCGCATAGCGAAGGCTAAGTAGTTCAGCAAGCTGGACATCTGCTAAGCGTTCTATCGATTAAGGAACGAGGAAGGGCAAACGGAAGATCTTACGACGTTCGCGACGCGTATAGGCAATTTCAAGTAGTTGGTAATGCCTTTCGGACTTACTAACGCGCCGGCAGTGTAGCAACGCTTTATAAACCACACCTTTATAGACATGCTAGAACGGTTCGTGTCTATCTACTTAGACGACATCCTTATCTACACCGAAGGAACGAGAGAACAGCACACAGACTACATCAAGAAGGTGCTGATCAGGCTCCGCGAGGTCGGATTGAACGCGGACACGAAGAAGAGCGAGTTCTATTAGACCGAGGTTAAATATCTCGGCCTTATCGTCGGAAGAGATAGAATTCGGATAGACCCCTTAAAGGTCGCCGCTGTGGCGGAATGGAAGCAGCTGAAATCCGGGAACACTACGCAAATCAGAGCGTTTCTCGGCTTCTACAGCTACTATCGACGGTTTATCAAAGACTTCAGCAAGATAGCCAGACCCCTAAACGAAGCGTTAAAGAAAGAGGCTGCCGGCATATAGAACGAGAAGTGCACGGAAGCTTTCGTACGGCTAAAAGAAGCAGTAGCCTCGGCGCCTGTTCTGGCACACTTCCGGCCGGAAAAGACGATCTATGTGGAAACAGACGCTTCCGACACAGTAACGGCCGGAGTCCTTTCTTAATACGCTGACGATGGCGAGACCCTTCACCTAGTGGCCTTCTTTAGCAAATCTATAACGGAAGCTGAACGGAACTACGCTATCTACGATAAGGAGCTGCTGGCGATTATTAAGGCTTTCGAGGAGTGGAAACCGGAGCTTATAGCTAGAAAGAGCACGGTTCAGGTCCTTACGGACCACCAGTCGCTAACCTACTTTATAAAGACGCAGAAGCTCTTACGTCGCCAAGCACGGTAGGCCGCCTACTTATTAGGGTTCGATTTCAAGATCACCTATCGACTAGGGGCTCAAAACGGAAAAGCTAACGCGCTAACGCGAAGAGAAGGAAAGACCAGCCGCGCGAAAGAAGACCTGAACATGTTTCAGAAGGTGTTAACCGAGCGGATAGTAGACGCAGAGGTGCTGAAAGAGGTAGGGGTCTGCGCAGTAGAACCGGCCCCTAAGGAAGAGACTCTCTACGAGAAGGTCAAGCAGCTCAATCAGAAGCAGAAGCTCGGCAAAACCGGTTTAGGGAAGCTGATAGTTCCGGAAGAACTGGTTACGGAGGTCATCCAATTGGTCCATAACTCGAAGGACGTTGGTTACGCAGGCTCGAAGAAGACGATGGAAGCCGTAAGGACGATCTACTGGTTTCCGCGGATCTACGAACGGATCCACCGATTTATCGCCAATTGCCACATGTGCAGAGCCGCGAAGCTACGTTACGGCCTTCCGGCAGGCTTATTGAAGCCACTGCCGATCCCCGAGAAGCCGTAGCAGCACATTACGATAGACTTCGTAACCGGCCTGCCGGAATCCGATAGATACGACGCTACACTGAACGTAGTGGACCGATTAAGCAAAGAACGGCACTTCATCCCCTGCCGAGCAAGAGACGAAGGAACCACTGCGGAAGAGACCGCACGAATGTTAATTCAACACGTATGGAAGCACTATGGCCTGCCGGACACTATCACTACGGATAGGGGTCCTTAATTCGCCGCCGACGTATAGAGAGCTATCAACCGAGCTCTCGGAATTAGTAGAAAGCTCAGCACAGCTGCTTACCCGCAGACCGACGGTCAATCAGAAGTGGCTAATCGCGAGATGGAGCGATATCTGCGAACCTTCTGCGGCTACCATTAAGAAGAATGGGTTAAGGTGTTGCCGATGGCCGAGTTCTGCGCTAACTCGGCACCGTCTAAGGCTACCTCGCTGGCGCCGTTTGAGATAACGCATAGCTATCTTCCGAGGATGAGCTTTCAGCCACTAAACGAACCCAGCTCTACGGAACCATCTACTACTGCCACGTCGTCGAAGAGAGTCGCCGCCGCGGCGGCAGAAGCGCTACGATCTCAGATGGAAGAAGCGATCAAAGTAGCGAAAGAAGCGATAGAATCAGCTTAGAAGAAGATGGTAACTCGGGCTAATAGAAAAAGGTCCCCAATGGAATTCGAGGAGGGCCAAAAGGTATAGCTCAATACGCGAAACCTAAGGCTAAAAGGAAACGCGAAGCTCAACCCACGCTACGTAGGTCCGTTCAAGATAATAGAAAAGAGGTCGCCGGTAACCTATCGGCTCCAGCTGCCGAAATCGTTCCGGATCTACGACGTTTTCCACTCCGATCTGCTAAGCCTGGACCCTAAGGACGGCCTTCCGGAACAGGGGTTCGCCGAACCCCTACTAGTTAAGATCGACGGTAATAAAGAAGAGTGGGAGGTAGAAGACGTAATGGACGTAAAGAAGATAAGGGGGTCCATCAAAGCGAGAATCTCGTAGAAGGGGTGGCCGGAAGACTATAAATAGTATCCGGTCAAAAACCTGCGAAATTCGGCGGAGCTGCTAAGAGACTTTTACGAGCGGAACCCGAAGAAGCCGAAGCCGGAATGGCTCTGAAGCCGGTTCTTCCGGAAGAAAACAAAGAAAGCCGCGTCCGCTCCACTGGCTCGGAAGCCGATGAAAACGATCGCTGCTTATAGCTCTAGGCAGATCGTAGCGGTCGGCGGCGCCGCGCACGCCGTAGCGTGCCAGCGCCGCCGACCCTGCGATAGGGGGAGACTATAGAGGGAAAAGAAAGAAGAAGAAGAAACGGAGCCGCGGAAAGATCTATATAGACCTCCGCTCCAGCGCACAGACCAGCCACGCCGCAGCTTAGGCGACCCACGGCTCAGATCAGATGGCACGGATCAGATAGCGTCGATTACATAAACGACCAAGTGAAGGACTTCAGATGTTGATAACGTAAGAAATTCAAGTGACAATGGAAGGAGGAGGAGGTAACATCACCGTCGGAGGGGATTTTCGAGGAAGAAACGATGAACCAAAAAAAAAAAAAAAAAAAAAGTGTGGAGGCTTTAGTTGGATGGGATGACTAAGCGGTCGAGGGCGACCGCTAGTGAGGGAGGGGGGTAGTGTTGCGGCGGTGGAAAGAGGTGGGACAGATTGATAGGGTGGACCCTGGAATTTCGGCTCGGCCCGTCCGGACCGAGCCGGGCCTTGGCACCACCACCATCAAAGCCCACCACTACCACCACATAGATTCCTTTCCCTCCTCAGTTCGAGATATAGTTATCAAAAAGGCCGTATTGAATCATATCTGCGTGCCCGGATCATTGAAAGAGGTAGGGGTCTGCATAGTAGAACCGGCCCCTAAGGAAAAGACGCTCTACGAGAAGGTGGAACGGCTTAATTAGCGGCAGAAGCTCGGCAGAACAGGCTCAGGGAAGCTAATAGTTCCGGAAGAACTGGTTACAGAGGTTATCCAACTAGTCTATAGCTCTAAGGACGTTGGTTACGCTGGCTCAAAGAAGACGATAGAAGCTATAAGGACGATCTACTGGTTTCCGCGGATCTACGAACGGATCCACCGATTTATCGCCAATTGCTATGTATATAGAGCCGCGAAGCTACGTTATAGCCTTCCGGCAGGCTTATTGAAGCCACTGCCGATCCCCGAGAAACTATAGCAGTACATTACGATAGATTTCGTAACCGGCCTGCCGGATTCAGATAGATACGATGCCACCCTTAACGTAGCGGATAGGCTAAGCAAAGAACGCTACTTCATCCCCTGTCGAGCGAGAAACGAAGGAACTACTGCAGAAGAGACCGCACGAATGCTAATTAGATACGTATAGAAGCACTATAGCCTGCAGGACACTATCACTACGGATAGGGGTCCTTAATTCACTGCCGACGTATAGAAAGCTATTAATCAAACCCTCGGAATTCGTAGAAAGCTTAGCACGGCAGCTTACCCTTAGACCGACGGCCAGTCTAAAGTGGCTAATCGCGAGATAGAGCGATATCTGCGAACCTTCTGCGGCTATTATTAAGAAAAGTGGGTCGAGGTGTTGCCGATGGCCGAATTCTGCGCGAACTTAGCACAGTCGGAAGCAACGTCGCTGGCGCCGTTCGAGATAATGCATAGATGTCTTCTAAGAATAAGCTTTCAGCCGCCAAACGAACCTAGCTCTACGGAACTATCCACCGCTACGTCGTCAAAGAGAGTTGCCGCCGCGGTGGCAGAAGCGCTACGATCTCAGATAGAAGAAGCAATTAAGGTAGCAAAAGACGCGATAGAATCGGCTTAGAAGAAGGTAGTAACTCGAGCTAATAGGAAAAGGTCGCTACTGGAATTCGAAGAAGGCCAAAAGGTATAGCTCAACACGCGAAACCTAAGGCTAAAAGGCAACGCCAAGCTCAATCCACGCTACGTAGGTCCGTTCAAGATAATAGAAAAGAGATCGCCAGTAACCTATTGGCTCCAGCTGCCGAAATCGTTCCGGATCTACGATGTCTTCTATTCGGACCTCTTAAGCTTGGACCCTGAAGACGGCCTGCCGGAACAGGGGTTCGCCGAACCTCCGCCTATCGAGATAGACGGCGAGGAAGAAGAGTAGGAGGTAGAAGATGTAATGGACGTAAAGAAGATAAGGGGGTCCATCAAAGCGAGGATCTCGTAGAAGGGGTGGCCAGAAGACTACGAATAGTATCCAGTCGAAAATCTGCAGAACTTAGTGGAACTGTTAAGGGAGTTTTACGTCCGGAATCCAACGAAGCCGAAGCCTAAGTGGCTCTAAAGTTAATAGCTCGGAAAGAAGAAAGCCGCGTCCGCTCTACCGGCGCGGAAGCCGATAAAGACGATCGTAACGGTCGCTTTCGGGAAGGTCTTCAACGCGGCCACCACCCACTGCCGGTTCGGCCGCCAGCTCGCTAACGCCGTAGCGTGCCAGCGCCGCCGACCAGCGGTAGGTAAAGGCTTTAGTAGAGAAAGAAAAAGAAAAAGAGATAGAGCCGCGGAAAGATCTATATAGACCTTCCGCCGGCGCACAGACCAGCTACGCCGCAGCTCAGATAACCTACGGCTCAGATCAGATAGCACGGATCAGGCGCACCGATTATATAAACGCCAAGTGAAGGACCTTAGATGCCGATAACGTAAGAAATTCAAGAAGCGATAGAAGATGGAAGAGGTAACATTACTGTCGGGGGGGATTTTCGAGAAAGAGACGACGAATCAAAAAAAAAAAAGTGGAGATTTTAGGATAGATAGGGTAACTAAGCGGTCGAGGGCGACCGCTTGTAAGGGAGGGGAGTAGTGTTGCAGCAGTGGAAAGAGGTAGGACAGATTAATAGGGTGGACCCTAGATTTCGGCTCGGCCCCTTCGGGGATTTAGGTTCCAGAACGGACCGAGCCGGGCCTTGGCACTACCACCTCCACGGAAGCCCACTACTACCACTATAGAGACCCCCCTTTCCCTCCTTAGGTTGAGATATAGTTATCAACACAGCCGTATTAAACCTTATCTGCGCGCTCAGATCAAGTAGCAGCTCCCTTCTAGTCGTCTCTTGTTAAGGGTGGCTGTGTCTACCTATTGTGCCCTTTTAATAGCGGCCCTTAGCCGTATAGTAACAGCTGCCGCTACCCTTGTCGTCGTTAGTTCCTAGTCTATAGCGTCCGTCTGCCGCTAGAGGGGTTGTTGCAACTTATAAGCGTAGCTTATCCGTCAGAGCCTGCGCTGCTAGTCGTCGACTATTCTAAAAAGATTACAGAATTCCTTGTACGTAGCTAGTCGCATTACGCCTACTAGTCCCGTTATAATCTCCTTAGAGAGGCCTACCTCTAAGGAGGTGATTTTTATCCTGTCCTCCTATTAGAGACCTCCTGCCTCTACTAGGGTCTAGTCGTATTCTGTAAGGAACTCTTATACAGTCTTGCGTCCTTGCTTTATCGTGTTAACCTGTAGGAGTGCTCGGCTCTCGCAGTCTAGGTCCTTGTAGCTCTTGTTAAGAGCTGCCTAGAGCATCGTCGTTGTAGCTATTGCTAGGTTGGCAATAGCTGTCTTGTAGTACGGTAGAATCCGTGCTGCTGCCCTGCTCTTTAAACTCCTAAAGAGGTACACTACCTTGTCTAGCTCGGTCGGGTATGCTCCTAAGTCGACTAGAAGCTTAGAGCGCATCTGGGCAGCCTAGGAGGGGTACTCGGCCAGAGCCTTACTGTCGTAAGTAGTAACATCGGGGAGTTTGCTCTTAGGGGTCGGGGTATAGGCTATCGTGTTCGTCGTTATAGGGGTCGGATCGCAATCGGACGCCCTAAGCTGTCGTAGCTCCTGTTCCTGTTAGGAAATTATCGCAGCCTAGTGGCTAACTTGCTGCTCGAGCTGCCTCTTGTGTTCTAGCAGCTCCTCGTACGCGCAGTGCATCTGCCCCTATATAGTCGTAGGTTCTATAGAGATGTCGCCGTCTATCTTCGTTGTATTACTGCAGTTACCGACAGTAAGACTAGTTCCTAATGTAAGGGGCTTAAGAATCTTAGTTTAGAAACTTAAGGTTAGATATCTATTATTACGGCGGCAGAAAGGGGTGGGACTAAGTAATGGGGTGGACCCTTGGAATTTCGGCTCGGCCCTTCCAGGCCGAGCCGGGCCCTGGCACTACTACTACGAAAGCCTACTACCACCGCCACATAGATTCCTTTCTCTCCTTAGTTCGAGATATAGTTATCAAAACAGCCGTATTAAACCTTATCTGCGCGCTCGGATTATTATATCTCGAACTGACTCTCTACACAAACCCCGCGCTGCGCGAAAGGGCCCGTCGAACTATCCGGACGCTCGAATAACGCACGCGCACACACACACCAAAACGACAACCCCTAAGGCACTGTAAGAAGATAGAAGGCTTCTCGACGGTAGAGAGCGGCGTTACAGGCCGGAGCAGAAGCAGAAAAGGAAAGACTAACAGAGCGAGTAGGCGCTCTAGTGTAATTAATAACGAGATTATTATTAGCGGTTTTATAGCAGAAGAGACCGCTAAGGTCAAGGAACGAATGGCCGAATATAAGAAGATCCACGACTATATGATCGAGGAACTGGAAGACTATGTAAACGAGAATAGAATAGGGAAGGTCTACGACGGCATAGACCTTATTAAGATGCTGTTCTATAGGACGCTGGAAGAGAACAGACAGCTAAGAGAGGAAACAGAGGCAGTAAGGGCCGAGAAGGAATCGGCAGAAACTATCATCGACGTGTTAGAGAACCAGGCGGCGAATAGACTAGCGCAACTAAAGGCACTAAAGGATCAACTAGCTAATATAGAAGCAGCAAAGTCGTCGCCGCCACTGCAGCGAGAAACCTACGTAGAGACCGCCTTACCAGCGGCCTATAGTCAAGGTAGCACTACGATAACGCCACTACCGGACCTACCTGCTTTCAGTAGCAGAGACCCTAAAGCGTAGGAGGCGTTTAAGAAGAAGATCAAGAATAAGATAAGCCGCGATTATGCAGCAAGCAGCGAAGAAGACAGACTGGCCTATTTAGAGGCGCGACTAGAAGGCGAAGCGTTCTCGCTAGTAGCGGACCTAGAAGAAGTAACCGCTAAAGAAGCGATTAAAGCGCTGGATTAACGCTTCAGAGACCTCTTTAGGAGGAAGATAGCCTGTAAGCAGCTAGACAAGATCAACCAGAACCGGCAGACGTTCGAGGAGTTCTACGGATTGTTTAGAAAATATACGATTAGGGCCTAAGTGGCGGAAGATAAGCAGCTCCACCTACTGAGGCGGAAGCTGAACCCTAAACTGGCCGTCGCTATGGCGTCTGTAGAAGACGAAGACCTTAAGAGCTTCGTGCACCGAGCGAGAGTTACTGCGAGAAACCTGAACGCATATAGAAAATCGACGACACGTAAACCGGCTTAGAAGCCGTTGGGGCAGACGACTAGAACCCCTCCACCCTTCCGACAACACGCCCAGCAGCTATTGAATTCGCAGCGCTCGTCGTTCGTCCCTACCTGCTACGCGTATAGAAAGCCTGGCTATATTGCTACGAGATGCCAAGCTTCGGATAAGCAGAAGCAGGAGTATTGTGTTATAAAGCAGCCGCAGCTACCGAGAAAGACTATACAAGCTATAGAGCCGGCTCCGAACGACACCGAGAGCGTAGACAGTAGGGTGCAGTTAAGGATTATAGGAAAAGACCAGCTGGACGGATAGGCCCCCTATCCAGCATTGACAATAGGGCACTGCACTAGAGCAAATCCACACGAGAAGAAAGCATCAACAGCTGTAGCGATCTGCTCTCGGCAGCTGTAGAAGTAAATACGGAAACAGCAATTATCCTTCCTATTACGATCCACCCTGTTAAGAAGTCGCGCCAACCCCTCTGGCTGAAAGCTGTTATCGACACCGGAGCTCTTATTGGCGCGGCGATCCACCACCGACTGGTTCAGAAACTGACGAAGGGATACGGCTATCCGGTGGAAATAGCGTCGCCGACGCGGATTTCAGCGTATAACGAACAAGACACGGAAAACGTTACGCACTACGTGCCATTAAGGACCACACTGGCTAGTCGCACTACGGAAGCAACGTTCCGGATTATAGATCTCGGAAGGTTCGACATTATAATAGGGCAGAAATAGATAAAGAACTAGAAGACTATTATTAACGTAGATAAAGGCAAGATAGGATTCAAAAACCAGATTACCGGCACCGCTATAGTCGAACCGACCGCTGCTAATGTAGTAGAGTCGAAAGCCGCACCCGGCAATAAAGATCAGTCCGACCGTCCCGAACCCCCGGCAACCGTCGGAATAATGAGTTTAGAAGCCCTAACGACCCTCGCGAAGTCGCCGAGCAACGAGATCTACGCTATTTCGATGAAAGACATCGAGGACCACTGCTAGATAATAGCGGAAGAAGAAGCGGACCCGTTGGAGGTGCTGCCGGCGGAGCTCTATAATTACGCTAACGTGTTCTTAAAAGCCGACTCTAACCTCCTGCCGCTCTATCGACCGGAATACGACAACAAGATCAGGTTGAAAGAGGGGGCTACGTTGCCAAGAACCGAGCCCCTAAGGCGGCTATCGCCTGCTGAACTGGACTAAGTGGAGGTGTTTGTTCGAGAGAATCTGGCAAAGAAGTTTATTACGCCGAGCTCGGCCAAATACGCGTCGCCGATCCTTTTCGTACGGAAACCCGGAGGCGGTCTCCGAGTATGCGTAGATTACAGGGGCCTTAATAAGGTTACTAAGAGGGACGTGTATCCACTGCTGCTAATAGACGAGACTATACAGCGCGTAGCGAAGGCTAAGTAGTTCAGTAAGCTGGACACCTGCTAAGCGTTCTATCGATTAAGGAACGAGGAAGAGCAAACAGAAGATCTTACGACGTTCGCTACGCATATAGGCAATTTTAAGTAGCTAGTGATGCCGTTCGGACTTACCAACGCGCCGGCGGTGTAGCAACGCTTTATAAACCACTCCTTTATGGACATGCTAGAGCGGTTCGTGTCTATCTACTTAGACAACATCCTTGTCTACACAGATAGAACGAGAGAGCAACATACGGACTACATCGAGAAGGTGCTGACCAGGCTCCGCGAGGTCGGATTAAACGCAGACACAAAGAAGAGCAAGTTCTATTAAACCGAGGTTAAGTATCTCGGTCTTATTGTCGGAAGAGATAGAATTCGTATAGACCCCTTAAAGGTCGCCGCCGTCGCGGAATGGAAGCAGCCGAAATCCGGAAACACTACTTAAATTAGAGCGTTTCTCGGATTCTGCAGCTACTATCGACAGTTTATTAAGGACTTTAGCAAGATAGCAAGACCTCTGAATAAGGCATTGAAAAAGGAGGCCGCTGGCCTATAGAACGAGAAGTGCACAGAAGCCTTTAACCGGCTGAAAGAAGCGGTAGCCTCTGCGCCAGTTCTGGCACACTTCCGGCCAGAAAAGACGATCTATGTAGAAACAGACGCTTCCGATACAGTAATAGCAGGGGTTCTTTCTTAATACGCTAACGATAGCGAGACCCTCTACCCAGTGGTCTTCTTTAGCAAATCTATAACGGAAGCTAAGGGGAACTACGCTATCTATAATAAAGAACTGCTAGCTATTATATAGGCGTTCGAGGAGTAGAAGCCAGAGCTTATAGCTAAAAAGAGCACGGTCCAGGTCCTTACGGACCACCAGTCGCTGACCTACTTTATAAAGACACAGAAGCTCTTACGACGTTAAGTACAGTAGGCTGCCTACTTATCCGGGTTCGACTTTAAGATTACCTATCGACTAGGAGCTCAAAACGGAAAGGCTAACGCACTAACGAGAAGGGAAGGAAAGACTAGCCGCGCGAAAGAAGATCCGAACATGTTCCAGAAGGTGCTGACCGAGCGGATAGTAGACGCAGAGGTACTAAAAGAGGCAGGGGTCTGCGCGGTAGAGCCGGCCCCTAAGGAAGAAACTCTCTACAAGAAGGTAGAGCAGCTTAACCAGCAACAGAAGCTCGGCAAAACCGGTTCGGGGAAGCTGATAGTTCCAGAAGAACTAATTACAGAGGTTATCTAGCTAGTCCATAGCTCTGCGGATGTGGGCTACGCAGGCGCGAAGAAGACGATGCAGGCAGTAAGGACGATCTACTGGTTTCCGCGAATATTCGAGCGAATCTACCGATTTATCGCCAACTGCTACGTATGCCGAACAGCGAAGCCGCGTTACGGTTTTCCGGCAGGCTTATTAAAGCTACTTCCGATCCCTGAGAAACTATAGTAGCATATTACGATGGATTTCGTAACCGGCCTACCGGATTCTAATAGATACGATGCCACCCTCAACGTAGTGGATAGGCTGAGCAAAGAACGACACTTCATTCTATGCCGAGCGAGAGACGAAGGAACTACTACGGAAGGAACCGCGCAGATGTTGATCCAACACGAATAGAAGCACTATAGCTTGCTGGACACTATTACTACAAATAGGGGTCCTCAATTCACTGCCAACGTATAGAAAGCTATTAACTAAGCTCTCGGAATTCGTAGAAAGCTCAGCACTGCCGCTTACCCTTAAACCGACGGCCAGTCTAAAGTGGCCAACCGTATGATAGAGCGATACCTACGAACCTTCTGCAGCTATTATCAAGAAGATTGGGTTAAGGTGTTGCCGATAGCCGAATTCTGCGCCAACTCGGCACTGTCTAAAGCTACCTCGCTGGCGCTGTTCGAGATAACGTATAGCTATCTTCCGAGGATAAGCTTCCAGCCCCTAAACGAACCCAGCTCTGCAGAACTATCTACCGCTACGTCGTTAAAGAGAGTCGCCGCCGCCGCGGCTGAAGCACTTAAGGCTTAAATAGAAGAAGCCATTAAGGTAGCGAGGAAAGCGATAGAATCGACTTAGAAGAAGATAGTAGCTCGAGCTAACAAGAAGAGGTTACCGCTAGAATTCGAGGAAGGCTAAAAGGTATAGCTTAACACGCGAAACCTAAGGCTAAAAGGCAACGCCAAGCTCAATCCGCGCTACGTAGGTCCGTTTACGATAGTGGAAAAGAGGTCGCCGGTGACTTATCGGCTCTAGCTACCGAAATCGTTCCGAATCTACGATGTCTTTTATTCGGATCTGCTAAGCCTGGACCCTAAGGACGGCCTTCTAGAACAGGGGTTCGCCGAACCCCTACCAATCGAGATAGACGGTAAGGAAGAAGAGTAGGAGGTAGAAGATATAATAGACGTAAAGAAGATAAGGGGGTCTATTAAAGCGAAGATCTCGTAGAAGGGGTGGCCAGAAGACTACGAATAGTATCCGATCGAGAACCTGCGGAATTCGGTGGAGCTGCTGGAAGAATTCTACATACAGAACCCGAAGAAGCTAAAGCCTGGGTGGCTCGGAAGCTGATAGTTCAAGAAGAAGAAAGCCGCGTCCGCTCTACTAGCGCAGAAGCCGATAAAGACAATCGTAACGGTCGCCTCGAGGAGGTCTTCGACTCGGCCACCACCTACCGGCAGTGCGGCAGGCAGCTCGCCGACGCCGTAGCGTGCCAGCGCCGCCGACCCTGCGGTAGGTAAGGACTTTAGTAGAGAAAGAAGAAGAAGAAGAGAGGGAGCTGCAGAAAGATCTATATAGACCTCTACACCGGCGCACAGACTAGCCACGCCGCAGCTCAGATAACCTACGGTTCAGATCAGATAGCACGGATGAGGCGCACGAATCAGATGGACGCTAAGTGAAGGAATTTAAATAGAGCAATCAAAAAAAAATAAGAGAAGAAAAACTGATCCAGGCACGCAGATATAATTCAATACGGCCTTTTTGATAACTATATCTCGAACTGAGGAGGGAAAGGAATCTATGTAGTAGTAGTAGTGGGCTTTCGTAGTAGTGGTGCCAAGGCCCGGCTCGGCCCGGAAGGGCCGGGCCGAAATTCCAAGGGTCCACCCTATTATCCAGTCCCACCCCTTTCTGCCGCCGTAACACTGCCCCCCTTCCTCGCTAGCGGTCGCCCTCGACCGCTTAGTTACCCTATCTATCCAAAAATCTTTACTTTTTTTTTTGATTTATCGTCTCCTTCTCGAAAATCCCCTCTAACGCCGATGTTACCTCTTCCGTCTTCCATTAAAAACAACGTTCTCTTTATCGCTTCTTTAATTTCTTACATTGTCGGCGTCTGAAGTCCTTTACTTAGTGTTTATATAATCGACGCTATCTGATCTGATCTGCGGTCTTCTAAGCTGCGGCTCGGCTGGTCTGTGCGTCGCCTTAGAGGTCTATATAGATCCGTCCGTGGCGTTGTTTCTTCTTCTTTTTCTTCTACTAAAGCGCTTACCTACCGTAGCGTTGGCAGCGCTGGCACGCTATAGCGCCGGCGAGCTGCCTGCTGACCCGGCAGTGGGTAGTGGCCGCGTCGAAGACTCCAGCAAAGCGACCGTTGCGATCATTTTCTTTGGCCTCCGCGCCAATGGAACGGACGCAGCTTTCTTCTTTCCGGAATAATCAGCTTCGGAGCTATTTGGGTTTCGGCTTCTACAGGTTCCGCACGTAGAACTCTCTTAGCAGCTCTGCCGAATTCCGGAGGTTCTCGATCGGATACTATTTATAGTCTTCCGGCCACCCTTTCTACGAGATCCTCGCTTTGATGGACCCCCTTATCTTCTTTACGTCCATTACATCTTCTACCTCCTACTCTTCTTCCTTACCGTCTATCTCGATTAATAGGGGTTCAGCGAACCCCTGTCGTAGCAGACCGTTTTCAGGGTCCAAGCTTAGCAGATCTGAATGGAAAACGTCGTAGATCCGGAACGATTTCGGTAGCTGGAGCCGATAAGTTACCGGCGATCTCTTTTCTGCTATTGTAAACGGACCTACGTAGCGGGGGTTGAGCTTAGCGTTCCCTTTCAGCCTTAGGTTCCGCATGTTAAGCTATACCTTTTGGCCTTCTTCGAATTCTATTAGCGTTCGCTTTCTGTTAGCTCGAGCTACTATCTTCTTCTAAGCCGATTCTATCGCCTCTTTCGCCACTTTGATTGCTTCTTCTATCTGAGATCGGAGCGTTTCCGCCGCCGCGGCAGCGACTCTCTTTAACGACGTATTGGTGGAAAGCTCCGGCGAGCCGGTGTCGCTCAGCGGCTGGAAGCTTAGCCTCGGAAGATAACTATAGGTTATCTCGAACGGCGCCAGCGACGTTGCTTCTAACTGTGCTAAGTTCGCGCAGAATTCAGCTATCGGCAATACCTCGACCCACTTTTCTTAATAATAGCTGCAGAAGGTTCGCAGATATCGCTCTATCTCGCGATTGGCTACCTCGGACTAACTATCGGTCTAAGGGTAAGCTGCTGTGCTAATCTTTCCACTAATTCCGAGAGCTTGGTTAATGGCTTTCTATACGTCGGCAGTGAATTGAGGACCCCTATCCGTAGTAATAGTGTCTGGCAGGCTATAGTGCTTCTACATGTGTTGAATCAACATCCGTGTAGTCTCTTCTGCAGTGGTTCCTTCGTCTTTCGCTCGGCAGGGGATGAAGTGGCGTTCCTTGCTTAGTCAGTCCACTACGTTTAGCGTAGTGTTATATCTATTAGAGTCCGGCAGGCCGGTTACGAAGTCCATTATAATGTATTGCTACAGCTTCTCGGGGATCGGAAGCGGCTTTAGTAGGCCCGCCAGAAGGCCGTAACGTAGCTTTGCGGCTCGGCACGCGTGGCAGTTGCCGATAAACCAGTAGATCTGCTCGTAGATTCGCGGAAACTAGTAGATCGTCCTTATAGCTTCTATCGTTTTCTTTGATCCTGCATAACTAACGTCCTTAGAGCTATAGACCAATTGGATGACCTCTGTAACCAGTTCTTCCAGAACTATTAGCTTTCCTGAGCCTGTTCTGCCGGGCTTCTGTTGTTGGTTAAGCTGCTCTACTGTAAGGGGCCTAAGGATCTTGGTTTAGAAGCTTAGGGTTGGGTATCTATATAAAGGAACTGATAGGCAGTTCCTTCGTCGTCTGCTCTGTACGATTTGTACCTACGAGGCCAAGCTAGCAATTTCCTCTTTGTGCTAGGGTGTAAGGTTCACCCTCTATACGGAGGGTCAGGGGTTACCTCCTCTGTACGGTAGTGCAGGGTTTCCCCCTTCTAATCTAAGGGGCGGTAGCTCCCCTTTGTGCAGGACTGTAGTGTTCTCCCTCCGTACGGGAGTAGGGTCCTGTCAGTAGCTCTGTACAGAGGGTAGGGTTGTACTAGCGCCGCTAAGTCGCAATCCTTAGGGCGACGGTCGGCTTAGGTCGGGTTTAGGACCTAAGCCAGGCGGCGCCCCCTAATAATACCCCCCCCCTTTCCTTTTCTCGTAGTGCTACTTCCGTACAGCGCCGTGCTTAAACTACCCAGCTCCTGCTGTTCCTTTAGCAGGTCGTAGCTTCCTATTTCGTTCGGTCGTCCGGGTTGTCGTCCCTCGTCGCTTCCCCTAGGTCGTAGTTGCCTCTTGCTATTTTACCTGTCTGTAGCAGCTGCCCTGCTTGCTATTCCTACTATAGCAGGCAGGCAGCCTAAGCCTTCTCCCTTCTCTTCCCTTCCCCTTTCTCTTCTCCCTGTACACTGTCTACCGTCTACCGTCTACTGTCTACCGTCTACCGTCTACTACTACCGTCTATTATTAACTACTACTAGCTACTAACTACTACCAGCCACTAACCACTACTAGCTACTATGTCGTTCGCCCCGTCTAGTAGTGCCCTTGTAGTTGCTGGCCCTGCCTCCCCCCCTCGTCCGGCTAGGGTTCCCCCCTACTTTAAGCTCGTGCAGTAGGGCCCTTAATTTAACTAGTAGCTACGCTTCCGGTTCGTACAGTCTTATCTTCCGTACGGTCTAAGCTGACATCTTAGGTGCTATACTCGCGAGCAGTAGGACGCGGCTGGGCTCCCCTTCTACGCCTTCTAGTGTAACTCCGCCTAGGTTACACTAGAGCAGGTAGCTACAGCCTGCCTGTCGTACGTTAACGCCCTCCTTATCGCTACCTAGGGCCAGCTCTGCGCCCCCTACCCTAACTCCCCCCGGCCCTTACTTGGCCTATACCGCCTCCTAGGTTTCTAGGCTAGGGTGTATGCCTTGTGTAAGTAGAAGGATAGCTCCTTCTGCTGCCCCTTCCGCTGTCTAGGGGAGGTACGTAGGGGTAAGGGGGTGCCTCTGCTTCCTAGGGCTGGCCCTAGTGGGGGTGGGGGCCCGGCCGGGCCCGAGGTAGTGGAGCTCTCAGATAATAAGTAGGTGGTTCTGGTCCCCAGGGGGGGGGGGGGGGTAATAGCCAGTGGGCTACCCCCCCCCCCCCCAGATAGTGTAAGAAATTTCGGACAGTGTTCTCTTAGCTTATCTTATTTCCACTCCCCCTCCTATTTGTCCCTTGGCTGTTCCTTTCTTCCAGCCCTTATCCCGTACAGTGTAGTACGATGTCGTGTTAGCAGGGCCCTGTAGTGCCCTACGTCGTAGTACTCGATCCTTAGACAACTCGGGCCTGCCCGCAGCTGCCCTGTTCTTAAGGTAGATCGTGCCTCCTTCCGCTATACAGCGCAGTGTTACTGTAACTAGGCCGGAGGGTGATTCTCCTCCTATCTGTCTAGTGCAGTTGTGTCTTGTAGAGCCTCGTACAGTTCCTACGTAGGCTCCGCCTATCCTCTCTATTTTACTAAGTACTCTGCCTTCCCCTGCTTCCTCCGACTCTTAAGGATCCCCTCTACCTTATACTCTTCTTAGCCCTCGGTTATAATTGCGAGTAGGCGCGCGTCGTTAGTCGTCTAATGCGGCAGGGGGTCCGTGCTCGCCGGTCGTACGAGGTCTATATAGAAGACTGGATAAATCCCTAGGGGAGTGTTTAGTCGTATAGCGTATGTCCCTACCGGCCGGATTACTATAAACTTCCTGTTCTTCCAATCCAACTTCTTGCTCGGCCGGTCTGTCCGGATGTTTCGCTAGTTTAACCAGACCTTATCCCTGGCCTCGTACCTTAGTGCAGCCTGTCGTCCCTTGTTGGCCTGCTCTTCTACGTTCTGCTAGGCTATAGCTAGGCTCGCCTTTGCCTATTAGTAGGCGTTCGTAATCGTCTGTACGATAGCCTCTCCTTGCTGGACTAGGGACGGTATAGGGCGTAGGGTGTTGCTACCTAGGGTCGGTAGGAGCGGGGAATAGTCGTATCTATAGGTCGTAAAGAAGGGGGACAGTCCTGTAGCATCGGCCGTACGGCTGTTAATAGCTAGCTCCGCTATTAGGAGAAGGCGATTCCATTCCGTCTGGTTATAGTCGATGTACGCCTAGAGGTACGCTTCCAAGGTTGAATTGGCCCTCTCCGTCGCCCCGTCTGTCTATAGGTGCTATGCAGTAGACAGGCGACGCTCTACCTTTAGCAACTGGCAGATCCGTGCCCAGAGCTGGCTCGTAAACTGTGTCCCCCAGTCTAATACAATAGACCTAGGGAAACCGTGCTTGCTAAACGTCGTCCGGATAAAGGCCTAGGCGGTATCTTTAGCTGTAATAGAGTCCATCCCCTCTAGTATTACCCCCTTTGTTAGCTTGTCTGTAACCACTATAATGTTTTGCTGTCCGTCGCTCTTAGGGAGGTTAGTAATAAAGTCTACGGTCAGATCTTGCTAGGGACAGTCCGGTATCGGCAGGGGCTTCAGCAGCCTATGCTTTAGCTCGCGCTAGGGCTTCGTCTGTCCGTATATATCGCAGTTCCGTACGAACCTGCGAATGTCCTTTGCTATTGCTAGCTAGTAGTAGTCCCGGGCGATAATGCTGTACGTCTCCTCGCGCCCTAGGTGCCCGGTAGCTATAGAGTTATGTGCTCGTTGTATTAAGCCTATACAGAGCTTCTTGTCCGCCGGGACCTATATCCGATTTCTGAACTTTAGGTTGTTCTCCTCGTCTACTAAACACTCGGCTGCCGACACCTTTAGGTAGAGCTCGGCTAGGAGCTTCCGTTGCCCTCCCTAGATCGCTGTACGGGCCCCTCGGTATACCTCGTCCTTTTCTACTGCCCCTTCCTATACTTGCAGTTAGGGTTCCTATAGGTGTATCGCCGCTAGGCAGATAGTCTCCCCGCCTGGCTCCCCCTTAAACATCTGGAATGTCCGCGACTTTAGCCGGTCGTCCTCGTATGTCGTTAGTATGTCCTATTCTCGTCTAGACAGTGCGTTAGCCCTACTGTTGTCCTTACCCTTGCAGTACTAGAGTCTTATGTTAAACCGGCTTAGGTACATTGCCTATCGTACGTGCCTCTTAGACAGCTTCTAGGGTTAAGTAAAGTATTCTAGGTTCTTGTAGTCCGTTAGGGCGAGGAACTCGGGCACCGAGCGGAGTTCCCTATCCTAGGCTTCGCAACACTGTACGACTGCCAGCAACTCTTTGTCGTAGATAGGGTAGTTGCACTTAGCTAGGGAGTTCTTCTTAGAGAAGTACGCATATAGATGTAGGAGTCCGTCCGAGCCTACCTGTAACAGGATACCCCTAATGCAGTACCCTAAGGAGTCGGTTTCCAGTATTGTCGTATACTCTGGGTTAAAGGCGGCGAGCGTTGGTCCTGTAGTGAAGAGCTCCTTTAGCTTGTCGAAGCTCCTATCGCATTCGTCCGTCTATTTGAACTGCTTGTCTTTGTACGTTAGCTTAACTAGGGGGCGTACGATCTCTAAGTAGTTCTGTATAAACTGGCGGTAGAAGTTGGCAAACCTAAGGAGTTCCTGTACGCCCTTAACGTTTGTAGGCAGCTTCTATAGTTTAATAGCATTAATCTTCTTCCTATCTATACTAATGCCTTTCCCTGCATCGATAATAAAACCTAGGTATTTCGTACGTTGGACACCGAATTCGCATTTGTCGACGTCGAGGTACAAGCTAGCCTGCTGCAGTCGGTCCAGTACCTTCTTAACATCCTGTACGTAGTCTGCGTAGGTGCCGTCTGTAAAAACCAGGGTGTCGTTAAGGTATGCTAAGTAGATGTCGTCTAGTAACCCTTGTAGGGACTTGTTAATGTACCTTTAGAAGGTTGCCGGTGCATTAGCAAGGCTAAAGGGGGTAACCAGCTACTTAAAAAGACCGTATCTCGTACGGAAGGCAGTTATCTATTTACAGCCTTCCTTAATCCGTATCTTGTAGAAGGCCGAGACTACGTCGAGCTTAGTAAACTACTTCGCCTTACTGATCTGTCCGAGGGTCTCCTTAATAAGGGGTAGGGGGTACCGGTCCTTCTTAGTAATCGCGTTGATGCCTCTGTAGTCTACGTAGAAACGCAATCCAGCCTTCCCCTCCTTATAGACAAACAGTACTGGGGCTCCCGCGGACGACGTACTGGCCTAAATGAACCCTTTAGCGAGTAGGTCGTCCAGCGTCTTGCGCAGTACTAAGAGTTCTCTAGAGGACATTCTGTACAGTGGTCCGTATAGTACCTCTGGCAGGCCCCTATCTGGACGGGGTTCTAGCTAGATGTTATAGTTAATCCCTTCCCCTAAGTGTAGCAGCAGCTTCGAGGCCGACTTTGGTTTAAAAAGGTCCAGGTACCCGATATACTCTCTTAGGAGCTTCGTACAGGGGTTTGTCGCTTCCTTAGGTGCTAATGTCTTCTCGATGTCCGCCGTTGCTATGTTGATCTCGGCCTTAGCTTTGCTACCTTACAGGAACCTCCCCTAGTCCCGGATTCTCCGCTTTGTTACTGCTAGGTACAGCCGTCCTCGTCTGACGTCCAGCTTGCCCCTCTAGCGCTCTATCTAAGGCTTCCCTAGTATTAGGTTATACCCTAACTTGTCCTGTACGACATAGAGGTATAAGTCTTGCTCGTAGTGTCCCTGTGCCCCTATTGTTACTTTTACTATATAGGTAATGTCCGGTCCTCGCCCGGTAATGCCTAGCATGCGTACAGGTACTGTAGGGGTCGTCTTAATCTGGTGTCTCTGTACGAAGTCTTCGCTAATTACTCTATACACCAAACATCCTGTGTTAATTAATGTCTGCGCCGTTACGGACCTGTTTAACGTCGGCCGTACGATAAACGGCGTCGTCGTTATGTAATTGCTCTTAAAAGATAGCCAAGTAATGCTTTGATTTGGCAGTCTATCTCGCACCTGCCTCTAGTAGAGTCTTCGCTTAGAGGCTACTCTTTCCCCGACTCGTCGTCGTCCGAGTAGGACACCTGATCTTCTCGTTAGGGCGTTGCAGTTGCTACCCTCGCAGTAGTCGGCCGTCTCCTAGGTCTCTCTACTAGCAGAAGCCCGCAATTCCGTACAGTATAGCCTATCTTGCTACACCGGTAGCAGCTCCCTTCTGCTCGCCTCTTGTTAAGGGTAGCTATATCTACCTATTGCGCCTTTTTAGTAGCGGCCCTTGGCCGTACGGTAGCTGCTGCTGCTACCCTCGTCGTCGTCGGTTCCTAGTCTATAGTATCTGTCTGTCGCTAGGGGGGTTGTCTTATCTCCTAAGCACGGCCTATCTGTCCTAGCCTGCGTTGCTAGTTGTCGACTATCCTAAGGAGGTCGCAGAATTCCTCGTATATAGCTGGCCGTATTACACCTACTAGCCCCGTTATAATCTCCTTAGAGAGGCCTACCTTTAGAGAGGTAATCTTTATCCTGTCCTCCTATTGGAGACCCCCTGCTTCTGCTAAAGTCTAGTCAAATTCCGTAAGGAATTCTCGTACAGTCTTGCGTCCTTGTTTTATCGTATTGACCTGTAGGAGTGCTCGGCTCTCGCGGTCCGGGTCCTTGTAGCTCTTGTCTAGAGCTGCCTAGAGCATCGTCGTCGTAGCTATTGCTAGGTTGGCAATAGCCGTCTCGTAGTACAGCAGAATTCGTGCTGCCGCCCTGCCCTTTAACCTCCTAAAGAGGTAGACTACCTTGTCCAGCTTAGTCGGGTATGCTCCTAAGTCGACTAGGAGCTTAGAGCGCATCTAAGCCGCCTAGGAGGGGTACTCGGCCAGAGCCTTACTATCGTACGTAGAAACGTCGGGGAGTTTGCTCTTAGGGGTCGGGGTAGGGGTTGTCGTGTTCGTCGTCGTAGGGGTCGGATCGCGATCAGACGCCCTAAGCTGTCGTAGCTCCTGTTCCTATTGGGAAATCATCGCAGCCTAGTAGCCTACTTGCTGTTCGAGCTGCCTCTTGCTTTCTAGCAGCTCCTCGTACACGCAGTGCATATGTCCCTCTATAGCTGTAGGTTCTATAGGGATGTCGCCGTCTATCTTGCTCTATTACTGCGGTTACTGACAGTAAGATTAGTTCCTAATGTAAGGGGCCCAAGGATCTTGGTTTAGAAGCTTAGGGTTAGGTATCTATATAAAGGAACTAATAGGCAGTTCCTTCGTCGTCTGCTCTGTACGATTTGTACCTACGAGGCCAAGCTAGCAATTTCCTCTTTATGCTAGGGTGCAAGGTTCACCCTCCGTACAGAGGGTCGGGGGTTACCTCCTCCGTACAGTAGTGCAGGGTTTCCCCCCTCTAATCTAAGGGGCGGTAGCTCCCCTTTGTGCAGGACTGTAGTGTTCTCCCTCCGTACAGGAGTGGGGTCCTGTCGGTGGCTCCGTACAGAGGGTAGGGTCTTGCTGGCGCTGCTAAGTCGCAATCCTTAGGGCGACGGTCGGCTTAGGTCGGGTTCAGGACCTGAGCCGGGCGGCGCCCCCTAACATCTACCTTTTTGTAGAGAGTCTTTTCCTTAGGGGCCGGTTCTACTGCGCAGACCCCTACCTCTTTCAACACCTCTGCGTCTACTATCCGCTCGGTTAACACCTTCTGGAACATGTTCAGATCTTCTTTTGCGCGGCTAGTCTTTCCTTCTCTTCTCGTTAGTGCGTTAGCCTTTCCGTTTTAAGCTCTGGGTCGATAGGTAATCTTGAAGTCGAACCCGGATAAGTAGGCAGCCTACCGTGCTTAATGTCGTAAGAGCTTCTGCGTCTTTATAAAGTAGGTCAGCGACTGGTGGTCTGTAAGGACTGATGTAACGCGGTACACTTAAGCCAAAAGGGACTAGTTAAGTAACTCGGAAGTGACTTAACTAATGTGTACCAGATATATAAACCTTGGCAAGGCATAGTAATAACACGGGCTAACCCACCCCGTATTACTACCCCCTGCGCTACAGGCTTACGACCTTGTAAGTTGCGCTTACTTACAGGCTACATATGCTATTGCACAGCCCCCCTATGCAGCATATGCAATCAACCCCCCCCCCCCCTGGCAGGTCTGCACACAGCTAGCTGGACCTTTACCGGGTCTGCCTTATTCTGTACGGAGTGGTGGACAAACAGACATACGTCAACGCTGCTTCTACTCTCCCGTTAAAAGATACGCCCTCTGGGAATTGAACCCGGGCCTTTTATCGTACACTTTCAGCAGTGACTTCCAAGTTAAGTGATGTAACGCAGTACACTTAAGCCAAAAGGGACTGGTTAAGTAACTCGGAAGTGACTTGACTAATGTGTACTAGCTATATAAACCTTGGCAAGGCATAGTAATAACACAGGCCAACCTACCCTGTATTAAGGACCTGGACTGTGCTCTTTCCAGCTATAAGCTCTGGCTTCCACTCCTCGAACGCCTGTATAATAGCCAGCAGTTCTTTATCGTAGATTGCGTAGTTCCGTTCGGCCTCTGTTATAGACTTGCTAAAGAAAGCCACCGGATAGGGGGTCTCTTCGTCGTCGGCGTATTGAGAAAAGACCCCTGCCGTAACCGTGTCGGAAGCGTCCGTTTCTACGTAGATCGTCTTTTCCGGCCAGAAGTGTGCTAGAACCGGCGCCAAGACTACTGCTTCTTTCAGCTAGTTAAAGGCCTCTATGCACTTCTTATTCTATAGGCCGGCGGCCTCTTTCTTTAACGCTTCGTTTATAGGTCTTGCTATCTTGCTAAAGTCCTTAATTGATCCGGGCGCGCAGATATAATTTAATACGGCCTTTTTGATAACTATATCTCGAACTGAGGAGGGAAAGGAATCTATGTAGTGGTGGTGGTGGGCTTTGATAGTGGTGATGCCAAGGCCCGGCTCGGCCCGACCGGGCCGAGCTGAAATCCAGGGTCCACCCTATTAATCTGTCCTACCTCTTTCCACTGCCGCAACACTACCCCCCTCCCTTACCAGCGGTCGCCCTCGACCGCTTAGTCACCCTATCTAATCGAAAAACTCCACTCTCTTCTCCTTTTTTTTTTTTTTTTGAGTTTCGTCGTCTCTCTCTCGAAAATCTCTTCTGACAGTGATGTCACCTCTTCCGTCTTCCATCGCTTCTTGAATTTTTCACGTCGTTAGCATTTGAAGTCCTTCACTTGGCGTTTATGTAATCGACGCTATCTGATCTGATCTGCGGTCTTCTGAGCTGCGGCGTGGCTGGTCTGTGCGTCGTCGCGGAGGTCTATATAGGTCTTTCCGCGGCGCCGTTTTTCTTCTTCTTTTTCTCTTCTACTAAAGCCTTTACCTACTACGCGGTCGGGGGTGCTGCCGGCCGCCGTAGTGGTCCCTAAAGCAATCACTTTAAGCACGATCGTTTTTATCGGCTTCCGCGCTAGTGGAGCGGACGTGTCTCTATTGTCGGCATTAGAGCTACGCTGGCTTCGGCTTTTCCGGGTTCCGCGCGTAAAAGTCTCTTAGCAGCTCCGCCGAATTCCGGAGATTCTCGATCGGATACTATTTATAATCTTCCGGCCACCCCTTCTACGAGATCCTCGCTTTAATGGACCCCCTTATCTTCTTTACGTCTATTACATCTTCTACCTCCTACTCTTCTTTATTACTGTCCATCTTAACTAGTGGGGGTTCGGCGAACCCCTGCTGCGGCAGACCGTTCTTAGGGTCTAGGCTTAGTAGATCGGAATGGAAAACGTCGTGGATCCGGAACGCCTTCGGCAGCTCGAGCCGATAAGTCACCGGCGACCTCTTTTCTATTATCTTAAATGGACCTACGTAGCGTAGGTTAAGCTTCGCGTTTCCTTTTAGCCTTAGGTTCCGCGTGTTGAGCTATACCTTTTGACCTTCTTCGAATTCTATTGGCGACCGGTTCCTATTAGTTCGAGTTACTATCTTCTTCTAAGCCGTCTCTATTGCTTCTTTCGCTACCTTAATCGCTTCTTCTATTTGAGATCGTAGCGCTTCTGCTGCTGCAGCAGCGACTCTTTTCGACGACGTAGCGGTTGGTGGTTCCGCAGAGCTAGGTTCGTTTGGCGGCTGAAAGCTTATCCTCGGAAGATAGCTGTGCGTTATCTCGAACGGCGCCAGCGAGGTAGCCTTAGACGGTGCCGAGTTAGCGCAGAACTCAGCTATTGGCAACACCTTAACCCATTCTTCCTGATAATAGCCGCAGAAGATCCGTAGATATTTCTCTATCTTACGGTTGGCCACTTCTGATTGGCCGTCTGTTTAAGGGTAAGCGGCGGTGCTAAGCTTTCTATAAATTCCGAGGGCTTGGTTGATAGCTTTCTACACATCGGCGGTGAATTAAGGACCCCTGTCCGTAGTAATAGTGTCCGGCAGGCTTCAGTGCTTCCACACGTATTGAATCAACATTCTCGCCGTTTCTTCCGCAGTAGTTCCGTCGTCTCTCGCTCGACAGGGGATAAAGTAGCGTTCTTTGCTCAGCCTATCCACTACGTTAAGGGTGGCGTCGTATCTATTAGAATCCGGCAGGCCGGTTACGAAGTCCATCGTAATATGCTGCTATGGTTTCTCGGGGATCGGAAGTAGCTTTAATAAGCCTGCCGGAAGGCCGTAACGTAGCTTCGCGGCTCTGTATATATGGCAATTGGCGATAAATCGATGGATCTGTTCGTAGATCCGCGGAAACCAGTAGACCGTCCTTATAGCTTCCATCGTCTTCTTTAAGCTGGCATAACCCACTTCTATAGAGCTATGGACCAGTTGGATGACCTCCGTAATTAGTTCTTCCAGAACTATTAGCTTCCCTGAACCGGTTTTGCCGAGTTTCTGCTGCTGGTTAAGCTGCTTCACCTTCTCGTAGAGCGTCTCTTCTTTAGGGGCCGGCTCCACTGCACAGACTCCTACCTCTTTTAATACCTCTGCGTCTACTATCCGCTCGGTCAACACCTTCTGGAACATGTTCGGATCTTCTTTCGCACAGCTTGTCTTTCCTTCTCTTCGCGTCAGCGCGTCAGCCTTTCCATTTTGAGCCCCTGGTCGGTAGGTGATCTTAAAGTCGAATCCTAATAAGTAGGCGGCCTACTAAGCTTGGCGGTGTGAGAGCTTCTGCGTCTTTATAAAGTAGGTCAGCGACTGGTGGTCCGTAAGGACCTGAACCGTGCTCTTTCCAGCTATAAGCTCCGGTTTCCACTCCTTAAAGGCCTGAATAATAGCTAGCAGTTCTTTATTATAGATAGCGTAGTTCCGCTTAGCTTCCGTTATAGATTTGCTAAAGAAGGCCACTAGGTAAAGGGTCTCGCCGTCGTCAGCGTATTGAGAAAGGACCCCTGCCGTTACTGTATCGGAAGCGTCCGTTTTTACGTAGATCGTCTTTTCCGGCCGGAAGTGTGCTAGGACCGGCGCCGATGCCACTGCTTCTTTTAGCCAGTCGAAGGCTTCCGTGCACTTTTCGTTCTATAGGCCGGCGGCCTCTTTCTTTAGCGCCTCGTTCAGGGGTCTCGCTATCTTGCTAAAGTCCTTGATAAACCGTCGATAGTAGCTGCAGAATCCGAGAAACGCCCTTATCTGCGTAGTGTTTCCGGATTTCGGCTGCTTCCATTCTGCGACGGCGGCGACCTTTGATAGGTCCATCCGAATTCCATCTCTTCTAACGATAAGACCGAGATATTTGACCTCAGTTTGATAGAACTCGCTCTTCTTCGTGTCCGCGTTTAGTCCGGCCTCGCGGAGCCTAGTCAGCACCTTCTTAATGTAGTCTGTATGCTGTTCTTTCGTTCTATCTGTATAGATAAGGATGTCGTCTAGGTAAATAGACACGAACCGTTCCAACATGTCTATAAAGGTGTGGTTTATAAAGCGTTGCTACACCGCCGGCGCGTTAGTGAGTCCGAAAGGCATTACCAACTACTTGAAATTGCCTATATGCGTCGCGAACGTCGTAAGGTCTTCTGTCTGCCCTTCTTCGTTCCTTAGTCGATGGAACGCCTAGCAGATGTCCAGCTTGCTGAACTACCTAGCCTTTGCTACGCGCTATATAGTCTTATCTATTAGCGGCAGGGGGTATACGTCTCTCTTGGTGACCTCGTTAAGGCCTCGATAGTCTACGCAGAGTCGGAGACCACCCCCTGGTTTCCTTACGAAAAGGATCGGTAACGCATATTCCGCGGAGCTCGGCGTAATAAACTTCTTTGCTAGGTTTTTACGAACAAACACCTCTACTTAGTCCAGTTCGGCCAGTAACAGTCTTCTTAGGGGCTCGGTTCTTGGCAGCGTAGCTCCCTCCTTTAGTCGGATCTTGTTGTTATATTCCGGTCGATGGAGCGGCAGTAGGTTGGAGTCTGCTTTTGAGAAGACATTAGCGTAACTATGGAGCTCTTCCGGTAATACCTCCAGTAGATCCACTTCTTCTTCCGCCATTATCTTCCTATAGTCTTCGATATCCTTTATCGAGATGGCGTAGATCTCATTATCCGGTAACTTCGCGAGGGTCGTTATTGCTTCTGAACTTATTATTCCAACAGTGACTAAGGGTTTGGAATGCTCGGACGGAGCTTCTTTAGCGGACTCCGTAGCTTTCGGGTCGGTGGCGGCGGTAGCGTTGCCTAGGGTTTTGAACCCTATCGTGCCTTCGTCTACGTCAATAATGGCTTTCTGATTCTTTATCTATTTCTGCCCTATAATAATGTCAAATCTTCCGATATCTATAATTCGGAACGTTGCTTCCGTAGTGCGACCAGCTAAGGTGGTCTTTAGCGGCACATAGTGCGTAACGCTTTCCGTATCCTGTCCGTTATATGCCGAAATCCGCGTCGGCGACGCCAGTTCCACCGGATAGCCGTATCTATTTATTAGCTTCTGGACCAGCCGGTAGTGGATCGCCGCGCCAATAAGAGCTCCAGTGTCGATGAAAGCTTTCAGTTAGAGGGTTTGGCGCGACTTCTTAACAGGGTGGATCGTAATAGGAAGGATGATAGCCGTTTCCGTATTCACTTCCACTGCAGCCGATAGCGGATCGCTGCAACTATTGATGCTCTCTTTTGTCGACGTAGTTCGCGTTGATGCCCTGTTGTCCTCGCTGGATAGGGGGCCTATCCTTCTAGCTAGTCTTTTCCTATAATTCTTAACTGGACCCCGCCGTCTACGCTGTTAGTGTCGTTCGGAGCCGGTTCGATGGCTTGGATAGTCTTTCTCGGCAGCGGCGGCTTTGTTGCTCGATATTCCTGCTTCTGCTTGTCCGATGCTTGGCATCTCGTTGCAATGTGGCCAGGCTTGCTATACGCGTAGCAGGTAGGGACGAACGACGGCCGCGGCACGTAAGGCGACTGGGGGCCGCGGCGGAAGGGCGCAGGGGCTCTTGTCGGCTGCGACGGCGGCAGGTGTTGCGGTGGTGGAAAGAGGTGGGACAGATTGATGGGGTGGACCCTGGAATTTCGGCTCGGCCCGTCCGGGCCGAGCCGGGCCTTGGCACCACCACCATCAAAGCCCACCACCACCACCACATAGATTCCTTTCCCTCTTCAGTTCGAGATATAGTCATCAAAAGGCCGTATTAAATCATATCTGCGTGCCCGGATCATTATATCTCGAACTTACTCTCCACAACCCTGCGCTGCGCGAAAGGGCCCGTCGAACTATCCGGAAACCCGAATAACGCACGCGCACCAACAACAACAACAACCCCAGGCACCGTGAGAAGATGGAAGGCTTCTCAGCGGTAGAGAGCAGCGGCGTTACAGGCCGCAGCGGAAAGAGAAAGAGCGACAGACCGAGAGATAGACGCACCAGCATTCTCGACGATGGAATGACCTATAAAGGCCTTACGGAAGAAGAGGTAGATAAAGCGAGAAAGGGCATGGAGGGCTACGCCGAACTGTACGGGCGCACGCCGGATAAGATAGGGGAATATCTTACAGAGCATGGAGCTGAGAAGGTGTTTGACACCATCACCTTTATAGAAAAGAAGTTCTATAGGAGCATGGAAGAAAACAGACAGTTAAGGGAGGAAATAGAGACGGTAAGGGCCGAGAAGGAATCGGCAGAGACTATCGTCGACGTGTTGGAACACCAAGCGGCGAATCGAACGGCGCAGCTAAAGGCGCTAAAGGATCAACTGACTAACATGGAAGTAGCGACGTCGTCGGCGCCGCCGCCACCGCATCGAGAAGAACCAACTGAGACCGCCTCACCGGCGGCCTACAGTTAAGGTGGCACGTTGATAACGTCATTACCGGACCTACCGGCATTCAAGAGCGGAGACCCCGAAGACTAGGAAGAATTTAAGAAGAAGATCAAGAATAAGATAAGCCGCGATTACGCATCGAACAACGCAGGAGATAGGTTGGCGTACCTGGAATCGCGGTTAGAGGGCGAAGCTTTTTCGCTGGTGGCGGACCTGGAAGAGGTAACCGCTGAAGAAGCGATCAAAGCGTTAGATCAACGCTTCGGAGACCCCTTCAGAAAGAAGACAGCCCGTAAGCAGCTGGATAAGATCAACCAGAACCGGCAGACATTCGAGGAGTTCTACGGATTGTTCAGAAAATATGCCATTAGAGCGAGGGTGGCGGAAGATAAGCAGCTCTACCTACTAAGACAGAAACTGAGCCCTAAGCTCGCAGCAGCTATGGCCTCGGTGGAAGATGAAGACCTTAAGAGCTTCGTGCACCGAGCGAGAGTCACAGGAAGAAACTTGAACGCCTACGCGAAAGCACGCGAATCGGTTCAGAAGCCGTCGCCGTCGGCGCAGACAACACGACCCCCGGCGCCTTTCCGGAGAGCACCCCAGCAGCTACCTTATCAGTCACAGCGCTCGTCGTTCGTCCCCATCTGCTACGCGTGTGGAAAGCCCGGCCACATCGCCACGAGATGCCAAGCATCGGATAAGCAGAAGCAGGACTATCGTGTTATAAGGCAGCCGCAGCCGCAGCCGCAGCAACCACCGAGGAAGACCATACAAGCTATGGAGCCGGCTCCGAACGATACTGACAGCGACGGTGGGGTGCAGTTAAGGATTATGGGAAAAGACCAGCTGGACGGATAGGCCCCCTATCCAGCATTGACAGTAGGGCACCGAATCGAAGCGAATCGCCGCGAGAAGAAAGCATCAACAGCTGCAGCGACCCGCTCTCGGCGGCGGTGGAAGTGAACACGGAAACAGCTATTATCCTTCTAATCACTGTCCACCCCCTTAACGGATCGAGCAAACCACTTTAGCTGAAAGCTTTCATCGACACAGGAGCTCTTATTAGCGCAGCGATCCACCACCGGTTGGTTCAGAAACTGATAAAGGGATACGGTTATCCAGTGGAATTGGCGTCGCCGACGAAGATTTCGGCATACAACGGACAAGACACGGAGAGCGTCACGCACTATATGCCATTAAGGACCACCTTGGCTGGTCACACTACGGAAGCGACGTTCCGAATTATGGATATCGGAAGATTTGACATCATTATAGGGCAGAAATGGATGAAGAACCAGAAAGCCATTATTGACGTAGAAGAAGGCACGATAGGGTTCAAAACCCTAGGCAACGTCGCCGCCGCCGAGCCGAAAGCCACGGAGTCCGCCAAAGAAGCTCCGTCCGATCGTTCCGAACCCCCGGTTACCGTCGGAATAATGAGTTCAGAAGCTATAACGACCCTCGCGAAGTCGCCGGACACTGAGATTTACGCTATCTCAATAAAAGACATTAAAGACTACCGGAAGATGATAGCGGAAGAAGAAGTAGACCTACTGGAGGTACTACTGAAAGAACTCCATAGTTACGCTGACGTCTTCTCAAAAGCCGACTCCAACCTCCTGCCGCTCTATCGACTGGAATATAACAACAAGATCCGATTGAAAGAGGGAGCTACGCTGCCAAGGACCGAGCCCCTAAGACGACTGTCGCCGGCCGAACTGGACCAAGTGGAGGTGTTTGTTCGCGAAAACCTGGCGAAGAAGTTTATTACGCCGAGTTCTGCCGAGTACGCGTTACCGATTCTTTTCGTAAGGAAACCAGGGGGTGGTCTGCGGCTCTGCGTGGACTACCGCGGCCTCAACGAGGTCACCAAGAGGGACGTATATCCACTGCCGTTGATCGACGAAACTATCTAAAGAGTAGCGAAGGCTAAGTAGTTCAGCAAGCTGGACATCCGCCAAGCGTTCTATCGACTGAGGAATAAAGAAGGGCAGACGGAAGACCTTACGACGTTCGCGACGCGTATAGGCAATTTCAAGTGGCTGGTGATGCCGTTCGGACTCACCAACGCGCCGGCAGTGTGGCAACGCTTCATGAACCACACCTTTATGGACATGCTAGAACGGTTCGTGTCCATTTACTTAGACGACATCCTCGTCTACACCGAAGGAACGAGAGAACAGCACACAGACCACATCAAGAAGGTGCTAACCAGGCTCCGCGAGGTCGGATTGAACGCGGACACGAAGAAGAGCGAGTTCTATCAAACGGAGGTCAAATATCTCGGTCTTATCGTCGGAAGAAACGGAATTCGTATGGACCCCTCGAAGGTCGCCGCTGTCGCGGAATGGAAACAACCGAAATCCGGAAACACTACGCAGATCAGAGCGTTTCTCGGATTCTGCAGCTACTACCGACGGTTTATCAAGGACTTCAGCAAGATAGCGAGACCCCTAAACGAGGCGCTGAAGAAAGAGGCCGCCGGCCTATAGAATGAGAGGTGTACGGAAGCCTTCGTGCGGCTGAAAGAAGCAGTAGCCCCTGCACCAGTGCTGGCGCACTTCCGGCCAGAAAAGACGATCTACGTGGAAACGGACGCTTCAGACACAGTGACGGCAGGGGTCCTTTCTCAATATGGTGACGACGAAACCCTGCATCCAGTCGCCTTCTTCAGCAAGTCAATAAGCGAAGCTGAGCGGAATTACGCCATCTATAATAAGGAGCTACTGGCGATCATTTAGGCTTTCGAGGAATGGAAACCGGAGCTTATAGCTGGAAAGAGCACGGTCCAGGTTCTCACGGACCACCAGTCGCTGACCTACTTTATGAAGACGCAGAAGCTCTTACGTCGTCAAGCACGGTGGGCTGCCTACTTATTAGGGTTCGACTTTAAGATCACATATCGACCCGGAGCTCAAAACGGAAAGGCTGACGCGCTGACGAGACGAGAAGGGAAGGTCAGCCGCGCGAAGGAAGATCCGAATATGTTCCAGAAGGTGTTGACCGAGCGGATGGTAGACGCAGAGGTGTTGAAAGAGGTAGGGGTCTGCGCAGTGGAACCGGCCCCTAAGGAAGAGACGCTCTACGAGAAGGTGGAACGGCTCAATCAACAACAGAAGCTCGGCAAAACCGGTTCAGGGAAGCTGGTAGTTCCGGAAGAACTAATCACTAAGGTCATCCAACTAGTCCACGGCTCCGTGGATGTCGGCCACGCCGGAGCGAAGAAAACGATGCAGGCAGTGAGAACGATCTACTGGTTTCCACGAATCTACGAGAGGATCCACCGATTTATCGCCAACTGCCACGCGTGCCGATCGGCGAAGCCGCGTTACGGCCTTCCAGCAGGCTTATTGAAGCCACTGCCGATCCCCGAGAAACCGTGGCAACACATTACGATGGACTTCGTAACCGGCCTGCCGGAATCCGATGGATATAACGCTACGCTCAACGTAGTGGATCGGCTGAGTAAAGAGCGGCACTTCATCCCCTGCCGAGCTAAAGACGAAGGAACCACTGCGGAAGAAACCGCACGGATGTTGATCCAACACGTGTAGAAGCACTATAGGCTGCCGGACACTATTACCACGGATAGGGGTCCTTAATTCACCGCCGACGTATAGAAAGCTATCAACCAAGCTCTCGGAATTCGTAGAAAGCTCAGCACCGCCGCTTATCCTCAAACTGACGGTCAGTCTGAAGTAGCTAATCGCGAGATGGAGCGATATCTGCGAACCTTCTGCGGCCACTATCAAGAAGAATGGGTTAAGGTGTTGCCAATGGCCGAGTTCTGCGCTAACTCGGCACCGTCTAAGGCCACCTCGCTGGCGCCGTTCGAGATAACGCACGGCTATCTTCCGAGGATAAGCTTTTAGCCGCCAAACGAACCCAGCTCCGCGGAACTATCCACCGCCACGTCGTCGAAGAGAGTCGCCGCCGCGGCAGCAGAAGAGCTGAGATCTCAGATAGAAGAAGCCATTAAGGTGGCGAAAGACGCGATGGAATCGGCTCAGAAGAAGATGGTAACTCGAGCTAATAAGAAACGGTCACCGATAGAATTCGAGGAAGGCCAAAGGGTCTGGCTCAACACGCGGAACCTGAGGCTGAAAGGGAACGCCAAGCTCAACCCGCGCTACGTAGGTCCATTCAAGATAATAGAAAAGAGGTCGCCGGTGACCTATCGGCTCGAGCTGCCGAAGGCGTTCCGGATCCACGACGTTTTCCATTCAGATCTGCTGAGCCTAGACCCTAAGGACGGCCTTCCGGAGCAGGGGTTCGCCGAACCCCCACCAGTTGAGATCGACGGTAACGAAGAAGAGTAGGAGGTGGAAGACGTAATAGACGTAAAGAAGATAAGGGGGTCCATCAAAGCGAGGATCTCGTAGAAGGGGTAGCCGGAAGACTATGAATGGTATCCGGTCGAAAACCTGCGGAACTCGGCGGAGCTGCTAAGAGACTTCTGCGTGCGGAACCCGAAGAAGCCGAAGCCGGAATGGCTCTGAAGCCAAACGAAGAAAGCAGCGTCCGCTCCACCGGCGCGGAAGCCGATGAAAACGATCGCTGCTCAGATCGTAGAGGGACAGAGGGCTGTGCACGCTGTAGCGTGCCAGCGCCGCCGCCCCCCTGCGATGGAGTGCTAACTTCGGTAGAGAAAGAAAAGAAGAAGAAACGGAGCCGCGGACGGATCTATATAGACCTCCGAGACAACGCACAGACCGCCCAGACCGCAGCTCAGAAGACCCACGGCTCAGATCAGATAGCACGGATCAGATGGCGTCGATCACATAAACGACCAAGTAAAGGACTTCGGAAGCAGATAACGTAAAAGGTTGAGAAAGAGATGAAGAGGACGTTGTTTTTGACAAAAGACGGAAGAGGTGACGTCAACGTTGAAAGGGATTTTCAAAAAAAAAAAAAAAAAAAAAACACAGTGGAAGTTTTTAGGATGGATGGCATAACTAAGCGGTCGAGGGCGACCGCTGGTGAGGGGGGGGGGTAGTGTTGCGGTGGTGGAAAGAGGTGGGACAGATTGATGGGGTGGACCCTGGAATTTCGGCTCGGCCCGTCCGGGCCGAGCCGGGCCTTGGCACCACCACCATCAAAGCCCACCACCACCACTACATAGATTCCTTTCCCTCTTCAGTTCGAGATATAGTCATCAAAAGGCCGTATTGAATCATATCTGCGTGCCCGGATCAGCAGGGGCCTCTGAATCAGTTCGCGTGTCGTCGGTTTTCTATACGCGTTCAGGTTTCTTGCTGTTACTCTCGCCTAGTGTACGAAGCTCTGCAGGTCTTCGTCTTCCACCGACGCTATCGCCGCAGCTAGCTTAGGGCTTAGTTTCTGTCTTAGTAAGTGCAGCTGCTTATCTTCTGCCACTCTCGCTCTAATGGCATATTTCCTAAACAGTCCGTAGAACTCTTCGAACGTCTGCCGGTTCTGGTTGATCTTATCTAGCTGCTTACAGGCCGTCTTCTTCCGAAAGGGGTCGCCGAAACGCTAGTCCAGCGCCTTAATAGCGTCGTTAGCGGTTACTTCTTCTAGGTCCGCCACTAGCGAAAAAGCTTTACCTTCCAGCCTTGATTCTAGGTACGCCAATCTATCCTCTTCGCCGCTCGATGCGTAATCGCGGCTTATCTTATTCTTGATCTTCTTCTTAAACGCCTCCTACACTTTAGGGTCTCCGCTACCGAAAGCAGGTAGGTCTGGCAGTAGCGTTATCGTAGTGCTACCTTGACTATAGGCTGCTAGTAAGGCGGTTTCCGCATAAGTTTCTCGCTGCGGCGGCGACGACTTCGCTGCTTCTATATCAGTCAGTTGATCCTTTAGCGCCTTTAGCTGCGCCGTTCGATTCGCTGCCTGGTTTTCTAACACGTCGATAATAGTTTCTGCCGATTCCTTCTCGGCCCTTACCGCTTCAGTTTCCTCTCTTAGTTGCCTGTTTTCTTCTAGCGTTCTGTAGAACAGCGTCTTAATAAGGTCTATACTATCGTAGACCTTCCTTATTCCGTTCTCCTTTACGTAGTCTTCCAATTCCTCGATCGTGCAGTCGTGGATCTTCCTATATTTAGCTATTTGTTCCTTGATCTCTGCTGTCTCTTCCGCCGTAAAACCGCTAATAATAATCTTATTATTAATGACACTGGAGCGCCTACTCGCTCTGTCAGTCTTTCCTTTCCTACTTCTGCTGCGGCCTGTAACGCCGCTCTCTACCGCTAAGAAGCCTTCTATCTTCTTACAGTGCCTAGGGGGGTTGGTGTATGTGTGTGTGTGTTAATGCGCGTACGTTATTCGGGTTTCCGGATGGTTCAACAGGCCCTTTTGCACAGCGCGGGGTTGGTGTAGAGAGTAAGTTTGAGATATAATAATCCAGGCGCGCAGATATAATTCAATACGGCCTTTTTTAATGACTATATCTCGAACTGAGGAGGGAAAGGAATCTATGTAGTGGTGGTGGTAGGCTTTGATAGTGGTAATGCCAAGGCCCGGCTCGGCCCGGTCGGGCCGAGCCGAAATCCAGGGTCCACCCTATTAATCTGTCCCACCTCTTTCCACCGCTGCAACATTAATAAACCTTCGATAGTAGCTGCAGAATCCGAGAAACGCTCTGATCTGCGTAGTGTTTCCGGATTTCGGCTGTTTCCATTCCGCGACGGCGGCGACCTTTAAGGGGTCTATACAAATTCCGTCTCTTCCGACGATAAGGCCGAGATACTTGACCTCGGTCTGATAGAACTCGCTCTTCTTCGTGTCCGCGTTTAATCCGACCTCGCGGAGCCTGGTCAGCACCTTCTCGATGTAGTCTGTGTGCTGCTCTCTCGTCCTATCGGTGTAGATAAGGATGTCGTCCAAGTAGACGGATACGAACCGTTCTAGCATGTCTATAAAGGTGTGGTTTATAAAGCGTTGCTACACTGCCGGCGCGTTAGTAAGCCCGAAAGGCATTACCAACTACTTGAAATTGCCTATACGCGTAGCGAATGTCGTAAGGTCTTCCGTTTGTCCTTCCTCGTTCCTTAATCGATAGAACGCTTAGCGGATGTCCAGCTTGCTGAACCACTTAGCCTTCGCTACGTGCTGTATAGTCTCGTCGATCAGCGGCAGTGGGTATACGTCTCTCTTAGTAACCTCGTTAAGGCCTCGATAGTCTACGTAGAGTCGGAGACCACCCCCTAGTTTCCTTACGAAAAGAATCGGTAACGCATATTCAGCAGAACTCGGCGTAATAAACTTCTTCGCCAGATTTTCGCGAACGAACACCTCTACCTAGTCCAGTTCTGCCAGCGACAGTCGTCTTAGGGGCTCGGTTCTTGGCAGCGTAGCTCCATCTTTTAGCCGGATCTTGTTGTTATATTCCGGTCGGTAGAGCGGCAAGAGGTTGGAGTCGGCCTTTAAGAACACGTTAGCGTAACTGTAGAGCTCGTTTAGCAACACCTCCAGTGGGTCTACCTCTTCTTCCGCTATTATCTTCCTGTAGTCTTCGATGTCCTTTATAGAGATAGCGTAAATCTTATTGTCCGGCGACTTCGCGAGGGTCGTTATAGCTTCTAAACTCATTATTCCGACGGTAACTAGGGATTCGGAGCGATCGGACAGAGCCTCTCTTGCGGACTCCGTAGCTTTCGGCTTGGCGGCGGTGGCGGCCGTTCTAAGGGTCCCTGCTCCGCTACCTAGGGTTTTAAATCCTATCGTGCCTTTATCTACGTCAATAATAGTCTTCTGGTTCTTTATCTATTTCTGCCCTATAATGATGTCAAATCGTCCGAGATCTATAATCCGGAACGTCGCTTCCGTGGTTCGACCAGCTAGTGTGGTCCTTAATGGCATATAGTGCGTAACACTCTCCGTGTCTTGTCCGTTGTACGCCGAAATCCGTGTCGGCGACGCTAGTTCCACCAGATAACCGTATTCCTTTATCAGTTTCTGAACTAACCGATAGTGGATCGCTGCTCCGATAAGAGCTCCGGTATCGATAAAAGCCTTTAACTGGAGCAGTGGGCTTCGCTCCTTAACAGGGTAGATCGTAATAGGAAGGATAATCGCCGTTTCTGTATTCACTTCTACGGCTGCCGAAAGCGGATCGCTACAGCTGTTAATGCTTTCTTCTCGTGTCGATTCGCTCTAGTGCAGTGCCCTATTGTCAATGCTGGATAGGGGGCCTATCCGTCCAGCTGGTCTTTTCCCGTAATTCTTAAATGAACCCCGCCGTCTATGCTGTTAGTGTCGTTCGGAGCCGGCTCTATAGCTTGTATGGTCTTTCTTAGTAGCTGCGGCTGCTTTATAACATAATACTCCTGCTTCTGCTTATCCGATGCTTGGCATCTCGTAGCGATGTAGCTAGGCTTGCTACACGCGTAGCAGGTAGGGACGAACGACGAACGCTGCGAATTAAATAGCTGCTGGGGGCGTTGTCGGTATAGGACGGGGGCTCTAGTTCCCTGCGGCAACGGCTGATCCAAGCGCGCAGATAAGGTTTAATACAGCTGTTCTAATAACTATATCTCAAACTGAGGAGGGAAAGGAATCTATGTAGTGGTGGTGGTGGACTTCCGTGGAGGTAGTAATGCCAAGGCCCGGCTCGGTCCGTTCCGGAACCTAAATCCCGGAAGGGGCCGAGCCGGAATTCAGGGTCCACCCTATCATTCTGTCCCACCTCTTTCCACCGCTGCAACACTACCCCCCTCCCTTACTAGCGGTCGCCCTCGACCGCTTAGTCACCCTGTCCATCCTAGAATCCCCACTTTTCTTTTTTTTTTTTTTTGATTCGTCGTCTCTCTCTCGAAAATCCCCTTTAACGCTAACGTTACTTCTTCCTTCTTCTATCAAAAACATCGTTTTCTTTATCGCTTCTTCAATTTCTTACGTTGTCGGCTTCTGAAGTCCTTTACTTAGCGTTTATGTAATTGACGCTATCTGATCTGATCCGCGGGTTATCTAAGCTGCGGCATAGCTGGTCTGTGCGTCGTCTCGGAAGTCTATATAGATCTTTCCGTAGCGCCGTTTTTCTTCTTCTTTTTCTCTTCTACCAAAGCCTTTACCTACTACAGGGTCGGCGGCGCTGGCACGCTACGGCGTTAGCGAGCTGGCGGCCAAACCGGCGGTAGGTAGTGGCCGCGTCGAACCGGTAGTGGGTAGTGGCCGAGTCGAAGGCCTCCCTAAAGGCAACTGCTACGATCGTTTTCTTCGGCTACCGCACCGATAGAGCGGACGCGGCTTCGTCGTTTTTCTTCTACCTCTTTCGGCGATGAGGTCGTCAGTTTCGGAGCTATCCGGGTTTCGGCTTTAGCGGGTTCCGCATATAAAACTCTCTTAACAGTTCCGCCGAGTTCTGCAGATTTTCGACCGGATACTATTCGTAGTCTTCCGGCCACCCCTTCTACGAGATCCTCGCCTTAATGTACCCCCTTATCTTCTTTACGTCGATTATATCTTCTACCTCCTATTCTTCTTCCTTACTGTCTATCTCGATAGGCAGGGGTTTGGCGAACCCCTGTTCCGGCAGACTGTTCTTGATCCGGGCACGCAGATATGATTCAATACGGCCTTTTTGATGACTATATCTCGAACTAAGGAGGGAAAAGAACCTATGTGGTGGTGGCAGTGGGCCTTGATGGAGGGTGGTGTGCCAAGGCCCGGCTCGGCCCGGACGGGCCGAGCCGAAATCCAGGGTCCACCCTATTAATCTGTCCCACCTCTTTCCACCGCCGCAACACTACCCCCCTCCCTTACTAGCGGTCGCCCTCGACCGCTTAGTCACTCTATCCATCCGGAAATCTCTACTTTTTTTTTTTCGTTTCCTTCTCGAAAATCCCCTCCGACGCCGACGTTGCGTCTTCTATCTTCTATCTTCTATTACAACCGGCGTCCTTTTCGTCGCTTTTTCCATTTTTCACATCGTCGGCATCTGAAGTCCTTCACTTCACGTTTATGTGATCCGTTCGCCTAATCCGTGCTATCTAATCGGAACCGTAGGTTATCTAAGCTGCGGCGTAGCTGGTCTGTGCGTCGTCTCGGAGGTCTATATAGATCCGTCCGCAGCGTCGTTTCTTCTTCTTCTTTTTCTCTTCTACCAAAGCCTTTACCTACTACGCGGTCGGCGGCGCCGCCGGCCGCGTAGTGGTGCCTGAAGCAATCACTTCCCGAAGCACGATCGTTTTCATCGGCTTCTGCGCCGGTGGAGCGGACGTGTCTCTATTGTCGGCATTAGAGCCACGCTGGTTTCGGCTTTTCCGGGTTCTGCGCGTAAAAGTCTCTTAGCAGCTCCGCCGAGTTCCGCAGGTTCTCGACCGGATACTATTCGTAGTCTTCCGGCCACCCCTTCTACGAGATCCTCGCTTTGATGGACCCCCTTATCTTCTTTACGTCTACTACATCTTCTACCTCCCACTCTTCTTCCTTACCGTCCATCTCGACCGGTGGGGGTTCGGCGAACCCCTGTTCCGGCAGGCCGTTCTTAGGGTCCAGGCTTAGCAGATCCGAATGGAAAACGTCGTAGATCCGGAACGATTTCGGCAGCTGGAGCCGATAGGTTACCGGCGACCTCTTTTCCACTATCGTGAACGGACCTACGTAGCGCGGATTGAGCTTGGCGTTCCCTTTCAGCCTTAGGTTCCGCGTGTTAAGCCAGACCTTTTGACCTTCTTCGAATTCTATCGGCGACCTGCTTCTATTAGTTCGAGTTACTATCTTCTTCTGAGCCGTCTCTATCGCTTCTTTCGCCACTTTGATCGCTTCTTCCATCTGAGATCTTAGCGCTTCTGCCGCCGCGGCGGCGACTCTCTTTAACGACGTAGCAGTGGTAGATAGTTCCGCAGAGCTGGGTTCGTTCGGTAGCTAAAAGCTCATCCTCGGAAGATAGCTATGCGTTATCTTAAACGGCGCCAGCGACGTTGCTTCTGACCGTGCTGAATTGGCGCAGAATTCGGCCATTAGCAGCACCTCTACCCACTTTTCTTGATGGTGGCCGCAGAAGATCTGTAGATATTTCTCTATCTTACGGTTGGCCACTTCTGATTGACCGTCGGTCTGCGGGTAAGCAGCTGTGCTGAGCTTTCCACTAATTCCGAGAGCTCGGTTGATAGCTTTCTATACGTCGGCAGTGAATTAAGGACCCCTATCCGTAGTGATAGTGTCCGGCAGCCCGTAGTTCTTCTATACGTGCTTAATTAGCATTCTCGCTGTTTCTTCTGCAGTGGTTCCGTCGTCTCTCGCTCGACAGGGGATAAAGTAGCGTTCTTTGCTCAACCGGTCCACTACGTTTAGCGTAGCGTCGTATCCATCGGAGTCCGGTAGGCCAGTTACGAAGTCCATCGTAATATGCTGCTATGGTTTCTCAGGGATTGGAAGTGGCTTTAATAAGCCTGCCGGAAGGCCGTAACGTGGCTTCGCGGCCCTGCATACGTGGCAATTGGCGATAAATCGATGGATCCGTTCGTAGATCCGCGGAAACCAGTAGACCGTCCTTATGGCTTCCATCGTCTTCTTTAAGCCGGCGTAGCCCACATCTACGGAACTATGGACTAGCTGGACGACTTTAGTGATTAGTTCTTCCGGAACTATCAGCTTCCCTGAGCCGGTTTTGCCTAGCTTCTGCTGCTAATTAAGCCGTTCCACCTTCTCGTAGAGCGTCTCTTCCTTAGGGGCCGGTTCCATTGGTTCTGGTTCGGTCTGCAGTTCCGCCGCGCAGATCCCTGCTTCCTTTAACACCTCGGCGTCTACTATCCGTTCGGTTAGCACCTTCTGAAACATGTTCGGATCTTCTTTCGCGCGGCTGGTCTTTCCATCTCTTCTCGTTAGCGCGTTAGCCTTTCCATTTTGAGCCCCTGGTCGATAGGTAATCTTGAAATCGAACCCTGATAAGTAGGCGGCCTACCGAGCTTGACGCCGTAAGAGTTTCTGCGTCTTTATAAAGTAGGTCAGCGACTGGTGGTCCGTAAGGACCTGAACCGTGCTTTTTCCAGCTATAAGCTCCGGTTTCCACTCCTCGAAAGCCTGAATAATCGCCAGCAGCTCCTTATCGTAGATAGCGTAGTTCCGCTTAGCTTCCTTTATGGACTTGCTAAAGAAAGCCACTGGATAGAGGGTCTCGTCGTCGCTATATTGAGAAAGGACTCCGGCCGTTACTGTGTCGGAAGCGTCCGTTTCTACGTAGATCGTCTTTTCCGGTCGAAAGTGTGCCAGGACCGGCGCCGAGGCCACTGCTTCTTTTAGCCGTACGAAAGCTTCCGTGCACTTCTTATTCTATAGGCCGGCGGCCTCTTTCTTTAACGCTTTGTTCAGGGGTCTCGCGATCTTGCTAAAGTCCTTAATAAACCGTCGATAATAGCTGCAGAATCCGAGAAACGCTCTGATTTGCGTAGTGTTTCCGGATTTCGGCTGCTTCCATTCCGCGACGCCGGCGACCTTCGAGGGGTCTATACGAATTCCGTTTCTTCCGACTATAAGACCGAGATACTTAACTTCCGTTTAATAGAACTCGCTCTTCTTCGTGTCCGCATTCAATCCGACCTCGCGGAGCCTAATCAGCACCTTCTTGATGTAGTCTGTGTGCTGTTCTCTCGTTCCTTCGGTGTAGATAAGGATGTCGTCCAAGTAGATAGACACGAACTGTTCTAGCATGTCTATAAAGGTGTAGTTTATAAAGCGTTGCTACACTGCCGGCGCGTTAGTAAGTCCGAAAGGCATTACTAACCACTTGAAATTGCCTATACGCGTCGCGAACGTCGTTAGGTCTTCTGTCTGCCCTTCTTTATTCCTTAGTCAATAGAACGCTTGGCGGATGTCCAGCTTGCTGAACTATTTAGCTTTAGCCACTCGTTGTATAGTCTCGTCGATCAGCGGCAGCGGGTATACGTCTCTCTTAGTGACCTCGTTAAGGCCTCGATAATCTACGCAGAGTCGCAAACCACCCCCTAGTTTCCTTACAAAAAGAATCGGTAACGCGTATTCGGCAGAACTCGGCGTAATAAACTTCTTCGCCAGGTTCTCGCGAACAAACACCTCTACCTAGTCCAGTTCCGCCGGCGACAGTCGTCTTAGGGGCTCGGTTCTTAGCAGTGTAGCTCCCTCTTTCAGTCGGATCTTGTTGTTATATTCCGGTCGATAGAGCGGTAGGAGGTTGGAGTCGGCTTTTAAGAACACGTTAGCGTAATCGTAGAGCTCCGCCGGTAGCACCTCTAGCGGATCCACTTCTTCTTCCGCCATTATCTTCCGGTGGTCTTCGATGTCTTTTATTAAGATAGCGTAAATCTCGTTGTCCGGCGACTTCGCGAGGGTCGTTATAGCTTCTGAACTTATCATTCCGACGGTAACCGGGGGTTCGGAACGATCGGACGGAGCCTCTCTCGCGGACTCTGTGGCTTTCGGCTTGGCGGCGACGGTGGCGACCTCTCCGATGGTCCCTGCTCCGCCACCTGGGGTTTTGAACCTGATCGTTCCTTTATCTACGTCAACGATAGCTTTCTGGTTCTTTATCTATTTCTGCCCTATAATGATGTCAAACCTTCCGATATCTATAATCCGGAACGTCGCTTCCGTGGTTCGACCAGCTAGCGTGGTCCTTAATGGCACGTAGTGCGTAACGCTTTCCGTGTCTTGTCCGTTATATGCCGAAATTCGCGTCGGCGACGCTAGTTCCACTGGATAACCGTATCTATTCGTCAGCTTCCGGACCAGTCGGTGGTGGATCGCCGCGCCGATAAGAGCTCCGGTGTCGATAAAAGCTTTCAGCTAAAGCGGTTTGCTCGATCCGTTAAGGGGGTGGACAGTAATTAGAAGGATAATAGCTGTTTCCGTGTTTACTTCCACCGCCGCCGAGAGCGGATCGCTGCAGCTGTTGATACTTTCTCCTCGTGGCGATTCGCTTCGATTCGGTGCCCTATTGTCAATGCTGGATAGGGGGCCTATCCGTCTAGCTGGTCTTTTCCCATAATCCTTAACTGCACCCTACCGTTACTGTCAGTATCGTTCGGAGCCGGCTCCATAGCTTGTATGGTCTTCCTCGGTGGTTGCTGCTGCTGCGGCTGCGGCTGCGGCTGCCTTATAACACGATAGTCCTGCTTCTGCTTATCCGATGCTTGGCATCTTATAGCGATGTAGCTAGGCTTGCCACACGCGAAACAGGTAGGGACGAACGACGAGCGCTGCGACTGATAAGGTGGCTGCTGTGGCGCTCTCCGGAAAGGCGCGGGGGGTCGTGTAGTCTGCGTTATCAGCGGCTTCTGGTTCGATTCGCGTAATTTCGCGTAAGCGCTCAAGTTTCTTGCGGTGACTCTCGCTTGGTGCACGAAGCTCTTAAGGCCTTCGTCTTCTACAGACGCTATAGCGGCGGCGAGCTCAGGACTCAGCTTCTGTCTTAATAGGTAGAGCTGCTTATCTTCCGCCACTCGGGCCGTAATCGCATATTTTCTGAACAAACCGTAGAATTCCTTAAACGTCTGCCGGTTCTAGTTGATCTTGTCTAGTTGTTTACGGGCTGTCTTCTTCCGGAAGGGGTCTCCGAAACGCTGGTCCAGCGCCTTGATAGCTTCGTCGGCGGTCACTTCTTCTAGGTCCGCCACCAACGAGAACGCTTCGCCTTCTAGTCGCGCCTCTAAATAGGCTAACCTGTCTTCTTCGCTGCTTGATGCGTGATCGCGGCTTATCTTATTCTTGATCTTCTTCTTAAACGCCTCCTACGCTTTAGAGTCTCCGCTACCGAAAACCGGTAGGTCCAGCAGTGGCGTCATTATAGTGCCACCTTAACTATAGGCAGCCGGTAAGGCGGCCTCCGCGTAGGTTTCTTGCTGCGGTGGCGGTAACGACTTCGCTGCTTCCATATCAGCAAGCTGATCCTTTAGCTCCTTTAGCTGCGCCAGCCGATTCGCTGTCTAGTGTTCTAACACGTCGATGATAGTCTCCGCCGATTCCTTCTCGGCCCTTACCGTCTCTACTTCCTCTCTTAGCTGTCTGTTCTCTTCCAGTGTTCTATAAAACAGCGTCTTAATAAGGTCTATACCGTCGTAGACCTTCCCTATTCCGTTCTCGTTTACGTAGTCTTCTAGTTCCTCGATTATGCAGTCGTAGATCTTCTTGTATTCCTTTATTCGTTCCTTAATCTCTGCGGTCTCTTCCGCTGTAAAACCTCTGATAACGACCTTATCGTTAACTACGCTGGAGCGTCTGCTCGCTCTGTTAGTCTTTCTCTTTCCTCGGCGGCCTGTTACGCCGCTGTCTACCGCTGAGAAGCCTTCTATCTTCTTACGGTGCCTTAGTGGTTGTTGGTGTGTTGTTGGGTGCGCGTGCGTTATTCGGGTTTCCAGATGGTTCAACGGGCCCTTTCGCGCAGCGCGGGGTGTGGTGTAGAGAGTGAGTTCGAGATATAATGATCCGGGCACGCAGATATGATTCAATACGGCCTTTTTGATGACTATATCTCGAACTGAGGAGGGAAAAGAACCTATGTGGTGGTGGCGGTGGGCCTTAATGGAGGGTGGTGTGCCAAGGCCCGGCTCGGCCCGGACGGGCCGAGCCGAAATCCAGGGTCCACCCTATCAATCTGTCCTACCTCTTTCCACCGCCGCAACAGTTCTCAGGGTCCAGGCTTAGCAGATCCGAATAAAAGACATCGTAGATACGGAACGATTTCGGTAGCTGGAGCCGATAAGTTACCGGCGACCTCTTTTCCACTATCGTAAACGGACCTACGTAGCGTGGATTCAACTTGGCGTTGCCTTTCAGCCTTAGGTTCTTTGTGTTTAGCTATACTCTTTGGCCTTCCTCGAATTCCATTAGTGACCGCTTCTTATTAGCTCGAGTTACTATCCTCTTCTGAGCCGATTCCATTGCGTCTTTCGCCACTTTAATCGCTTCTTCTATCTGAGATCGGAGCGCTTCCGCCGCTGCGGCAGCGATTCTCTTTAAAGACGTAGTAGTGGTAGAAAGCTCCGGCGAGCCGGCGTCGCTCGGCGGATAGAAGCTTAGCCTTAGAAGATAACCGTAGGTTATCTCGAACGGCGCCAGCGACGTCGCTTCTAACCGTGTTAAGTTCGCGCAGAATTCGGCTATCGGCAACACCTTAACCTAATCTTCTTAATAATAGCTGTAGAAGGTTCGTAGGTATTGCTCTATCTTATAGTTAGCGACTTCAGACTAACCGTCGGTCTGCAGGTAAGCGGCTGTGCTAAGCTTTCCGCTAATTCCTAGAGCTTGGTTGATAGCTTTCTATACGTCGGCAGTGAATTGAGGACCCCTATCTGTAGTAATAGTGTCCGGCAGGCTATAGTGCTTCCACACGTGTTGAATTAACATCCGTGCAGTTTCTTCTGCAGTGGTTCCTTCGTCTCTCGCTCGGTAGGGGATGAAGTGTCGTTCTTTGCTTAGCCTATCTACTACGTTCAGCGTAGCGTTATATCTATCTAAATCCGGCAGGCCGGTTACGAGGTCTATCGTAATGTGTTGCTACGGTTTTTCGGGGATTGGAAGTAGCTTTAGCAGACCGACCGGAAGACCGTAACGTGGCTTTATAGCTCTGCACACGTAGCAATTGGCGATGAATCGGTGGATCCGTTCGTAGATCTGCGGAAACCAGTAGATCGTCCTTACGGCTTCTATTGTCTTTTTCGAGCTGGCGTAACCAACGTCCTTAGAGCTATAGACCAGTTGGACGACCTTAGTAATTAGTTCTTCTGGAACTATCAGTTTCCCTAAACCAGTTTTGCCGAGTTTCTGTTGCTAGTTGAGCTTCTTTACCCTTTCGTAGAGAGTTTCTTCCTTAGGGGCCGGCTCCACTGCGCAGACCCCTACCTCTTTTAGCACCTCTGCGTCTACCATCCGTTCGGTCAATACCTTCTGGAACATATTAGGATCTTCTTTCGCGCAGCTGGTTGTTCCTTCCCTTCGCGTCAGCGCGTTAGCCTTTCCGTTTTGAGCCCCTAGTCGATAGGTGATCTTAAAGTTGAACCCGGATAAGTAGGCAGCCTACCGTGCTTAACGTCGCGAGAGCTTCTGCGTCTTTATAAAGTAGGTCAGCGACTGGTGGTCCGTAAGGACCTGAACCGTGCTCTTTCCAGCTATAAGCTCTGGCTTCCACTCCTCGAAGGCCGGAATAATCGCCAGCAGCTCCTTATTATAGATAGCGTAGTTTCGTTTAGCGTTATTTATAGACTTGCTAAAGAAGGCCACTGGATAGAGGGTTTCGTCGTCGCTATATTAAGAAAGGACCCCTGCTGTTACAGTATCGGAAGCGTCCGTTTCTACGTAGATCGTCTTTTCCAATCGGAAGTGCGCTAGGACCGGCGCTGAAGCTACTGCTTCTTTCAGCTGGTTAAAGGCTTCCGTGCACTTCTTATTCTATAGTCTAGCTGCTTCTTTCTTTAGCGCCTCGTTCAGGGGTCTCGCTATCTTGCTAAAGTCCTTAATAAACCGTCGATAGTAGCTGCAGAAGCCGAGAAACGCTCTGATTTGCGTAGTGTTTCCGGATTTCGGCTGCTTCCATTCTGCGACGGCAGCGACCTTTAAGGAGTCTATACGAATTCCATCTCTTCCGACAATAAGACCGAGATATTTGACCTCGGTTTAATAGAACTCGCTCTTTTTCGTATCCGCGTTCAGTCCGACCTCGCGGAGCCTGGTTAACACCTTCTCAATGTAGTCCGTATGTTGCTCTCTCGTTATATCTGTATAGATAAGGATGTCGTCTAGGTAGATAGACACGAACCGTTCTAACATGTCTATAAAGATGTAGTTTATAAAGCGTTGCTACACCGCCGGCGCGTTGGTAAGTCCGAAAGGCATTACCAACTAGTTGAAATTGCCCATTCGCGTCGCGAACGTCGTAAGGTCTTCTGTCTGTCCTTCTTCGTTCCTTAGTCGATAGAACGCTTAGCGGATGTCCAGCTTGCTAAACTACTTAGCCTTCGCTACCTGCTGTATAGTTTCGTCAATTAGCGGCAGTAGATACACGTCTCTCTTAGTGACCTTATTAAGGCCTCGATAGTCTACACACAGTCGGAGACTACCTCCGGGCTTCTGTACGAAAAGAATCGGTAACGCGTATTCGGCAGAACTCGGCGTAATAAACTTCTTCGCTAGGTTTTCGCGAACGAACACCTCTACCTAGTCCAGTTCCGCCGGCGACAGTCGTCTTAGGGGCTCGGTCCGTAGCAGCGTAGCCCCCTCCTTTAGTCGGATCTTGTTGTTATATTCCGGTTAATAGAGCGGCAATAGGTTGGAGTCGGCTCTTAAGAAGACGTCAGCATAACTATAGAGCTCGTTTGGCAGCACCTCCAGTGGATCTACTTCTTCTTCCGCTATTATCTTCCGGTAGTCTTCGATGTCTTTCATTAAGATAGCGTAAACCTCGTTGTCCGGCGACTTCGCGAGGGTCGTCGTTGCTTCTAAACTTATTATTCCGACGGTAACCGGGGGTTTGGGACGATCGGACAGAGCCTCTTTCGCAGGCTCCGTAGTTTTCGGCTCGGCGGCGGTGGCGACTGTTCCGATAGTCTCCGCTCTACTTCCCGGGGTTTTAAATCTTATCGTGCCTTTATCTACGTCAATAATAGTCTTCTGGTTCTTTATCCATTTCTGCCCTATAATAATGTCAAATCGTCCGAGATCCATAATCCGGAACGTCGCTTCTATAGTGCGCCCAGCCAAGGTAGTCTTTAGTGGCACGTAGTGCGTAACGCTTTCCGTGTCTTGTCCGTTATATGCCGAAATCTTTGTCGGCGACGCCAGTTCCACTGGATAGCCGTATCCATTTATTAGCTTCTGAATCATTCGGTAGTAGACAGCTGCGCCGATAAGAGCTCCGGTATTAATAAACGCTTTTAGCTGGAGGGGTCTGCGCGACTTCTTAACTGGATAGATTATAATAGGAAGGATGATCGCCGTTTCCGTATTCACTTCTACGGCTGCCGAAAGCGGATCGTTGCAGCTGTTAATGCTTTCTTCTCGTAGCGATTCGCTTCGATTCGGTGCCCTATTGTCAATGCTAGGTAGGGGGCCTATCCGTCCAGCTGGTCTTTTCCTATAATTCTTAACTGCACTCTACCGTCTACGCTGTCGGTATCGTTCGGCGCCGGTTCGATAGCTTGAATAGTCTTTCTTAGTGGCTGCGGCTGCTTTATAGCGCGATACTCCTGCTTCTGCTTATCCGAAGCTTGGCATCTCGTAGCGATATAACTAGGCTTTCCGTACGCGTAACAGGTGGGGACGAACGCCGATCGTAGGGAGTACGACGACTGCTGGGGGGTTTGTCGGAAAGGCGCAGGGGGCCGCGCCGTCTGCGCCGACGGCGACGACTTCTAAACCGATTCGCGTAATTTCGCGTAAGCGCTCAAGTTTCTCGCAGTGACTCTCGCTCTGTGCACGAAGCTCTTAAGGTCTTCGTCTTCTACCGACGCTATAGCTGCGGCCAGTTCAGGGTTCAGCTTCTGCCTTAATAGGTAGAGCTGCTTATCTTCCGCTACTCGGGCCCTAATCGCATATTTTCTAAACAAACCGTAGAACTCCTCGAACGTCTGCCGGTTCTGGTTGATCTTGTCCAGCTGCTTACAGGCCGTCTTCTTCCTAAAGGGGTCTCCAAAGCGTTGATCTAGCGCTTTAATCGCTTCTTTAGCAGTTACTTCTTCTAGGTCCGCTACTAGCGAGAACGCTTCGCCTTCTAGTCGCGCCTCTAAATAGGCTAGTCTGTCTTCTTCGCTGCTTGCTGCGTAATCGCGGCTTATCTTATTCTTGATCTTCTTCTTAAACGCCTCCTACGCTTTAGGGTCTCCGCTACTGAAAGCAGGTAGGTCCGGTAGTAGCGTTATCGTAGTGCTACCTTAACTATAGGCCGCTAGTAAGGCGGTCTCTGCTTGTTCTTCTCGACGCGGTAGCGGCGCCGACGACCTCGCTGCTTCCTTCTCCTCTAGCTAAGCCTTTATCGCTTTTAACTGTGCTAGTCGGTTCGCCGCTTGGTTTTCCAGCACATCTATAATAGTCTTAGCCGATTCCTTCTCGGCTCTTACTGTCTCTACTGTTAGGGGGCGCCGCCCGGCTCAGGTCCTGAACCCGACCTAAGCCGACCGTCGCCCTAAGGATTGCGACTTAGCGGCGCTAGCACGACCCCACCCTCTGTACGGAGCTACCGACAGGACCCTACTCCCGTACAGAGGGAGAACACTACGGTCCTGCACAAAGGGGAGCTACCGCCCCTCGGATTAGAGGGGGGAAACCCTGCACTACCGTACGGAGGAGGTAACCCCCGACCCTCCGTACGGAGGGTAAACCTTGCACCCTAGCACAAAGAGCAAATTGCTAGCTTGGCCTCGTAGGTACAAATCGTACAGAGCAGACGACGAAGGAACTGCCTATCAGTTCCTTTATATAGATACCTAACCTTAAGCTTCTAAACCAAGATCCTTGGGCCCCTTACATTAGGAACTGATCTTACTGTTAGTAACTGCGGTAATAGAGCAAGATAGACAGCGACATCCCTATAGAACCTACGGCTATAGAGAGACATATGCACCGCATATACGAGGAGCTGCTAGAAAGCAAGAGGCAGCTCGAACAGCAAGTAAGCCACTAGGCTGCGATAATTTCCTAATAGGAACAGGAGCTACGATAGCTTAGGGCGTCCGATCGCGATCCGACCCCTACGACGACGAACACGACAACCCCTACCCCGACCCCTAAGAGCAAACTCCCCGACGTTTCTATATACGATAGTAAGGCTCCGGCCGAGTACCCCTCCTAGGCGGCTTAGATGCGCTCTAAGCTCCTAGTCGACTTAGGAGCATACCCGACTAAGCTGGACAAGGTAGTCTACCTCTTTAGGAGGTTAAAGGGCAGGGCAGCAGCACGAATTCTGCCGTACTACGAGACGGCTATTGCCAACCCGGCAATAGCTACGACGACGATGCTCTAGGCAGCTCTAGACAAGAGCTACAAGGACCCGTACTGCGAGAGCCGAGCACTCCTACAGGTTAATACGATAAAACAAGGACGTAAGACTGTACGAGAATTCCTTACGGAATTTGACCAGACTTTGGCAGAAGCAGGGGGTCTCCAATAGGAGGACAGGATAAAGATTACCTCTCTAGAGGTAGGCCTCTCTAAGGAGATTATAATAGGGCTGGTGGGTGTAATACGGCTAGCTACGTACGAGGAATTCTGCGACCTTCTTAGGATAGTCGACGACTAGCGACGCAGGCTAGGACGGATAGGCTGTACTTAGGAGATAAGACAACCCTCCTAGCGACAGACAGACGCTATAGACTAGGAACCGACGACGACGAGGGTGGCAGCAGCAGCTACTGTACGGCCAAGGGCCGCTACTAAAAAGGCGCAATAGGTAGACACAGCTACCCTTAACAAGAGGCGAGCAGAAGGGAGCTGCTACCGGTGTAGCAAGATAGGCTATACCGTACGGAATTGCGGGCTTCTACTAGCAGAGAGACCTAGGGGACGGCCGACTACTGCGAGGGTAGCAACTGCAACGCCCTAACGAGAAGATTAGGTGTCCTACTTAGACAACGACGAGTCGGGGAAAGAGTAGCCTCTAAGCGAAGACTCTGCCAGAGGCAGGTGCGAGATAGACTGCCAAATCAAAGCATTACTTAGCTATCTTTTAAGAGCAATTATATAACGACGACGCCGTTTATCGTACGGCCGACGTTAAACGGGTCCGCAATAGCGCAGACATTAATTAACACAGGATGTTTGGTGTATAGAGTAATTAGCGAAGACTTCGTACAGAGACACTAGATTAAGACGACCCCTACGGTACCTGTACGTATGCTGGGCATTACCAGGCGAGGACCGGACATTACCTATATAGTAAAAGTAACAATAGGGGTACAGGGACACTACGAGCAAGACTTATACCTCTATGTCGTACAGGACAAGTTAGGGTATAACCTAATACTAGGGAAGCCTTAGATAGAGCGCTAGAGGGGCAAGCTGGACGTCGGACGAGGACGGCTGTACCTAGCAGTAACGAAGCGGAGAATCTGGGACTAGGGGAGGTTCCTGCAAGGTAGCAAAGCTAAGGCCGAGATCAACACAGTAACGGCGGACATCGAGAAGGTATTAGCACCTAAGGAAGCGATAAACCCCTGTACGAAGCTCCTAAGAGAGTATGTCAGGTACCTAGACCTTTTTGAACCAAAGTCGGCCTCGAAGCTGCTGCTATACCGAGGGGAAGGGATTGACTATAACATCCAGCTAGAACCCCGTCTAGATAGAGGCCTGCCGAAGGTACCGTACGGACTACTGTACAGAATGTCCTCTAGAGAACTCTTAGTACTGCGCAAGACGCTGGACGACCTACTCGCTAAAGGGTTTATTTAGGCTAGTACGTCGTCCGCAGGAGCCCTAGTACTGTTTGTCTACAAGGAGGGGAAGGCTAGATTGCGTTTCTGCGTAGACTACAGAGGCATTAACGCGATTACTAAGAAGGACCGGTACTCCCTACCCCTTATTAAGGAGACCCTCGGACGGATCAGCAAGGCAAAGTAGTTTACTAAGCTCGACGTAGTCTCGGCCTTCTACAAGATACGGATTAAGGAAGGCTGTAAATAGATAACTGCCTTCTGTACGAGATACAGTCTTTTTAAGTAGCTAGTTACCCCCTTCGGCCTTGCCAATGCACCGGCAACCTTCTAAAGGTACATCAACAAGTCCCTATAAGGGTTACTAGACGACATCTGCTCGGTATACCTCGACGACACCCTGGTTTTTACAGACGGCACCTACGCAGACTACGTACAGGATGTCAAGAAGGTGCTGGACCGACTGCAGCAGGCTAGCTTATACCTCGACATCGACAAATGCGAATTCAGTGTCCAACGTACGAAATACCTAGGTTTTATTATCGAGGCAGGGAAAGGCATTAGTATAGATAGGAAGAAGATTGATGCTATCAAACTATAGAAGCCGCCTACGAACGTTAAGGGCGTACAGGAATTCCTTAGGTTTGCCAACTTCTACCGCCAGTTTATACGGAACTACTTAGAGATCGTACGCCCCCTAGTTAAGCTAATGCACAAAGACAAGCAGTTTAAATAGACGGACGAATGCGATAGGAGCTTCGACAAGCTAAAGGAGCTCTTTACTACAGGACCAACGCTCGCTGCCTTTAACCCGGAGCGTACGACAATACTGGAAACCGACTCTTTAGGGTACTGCATTAGGGGTATCCTGTTACAGGTAGGCTCGGACGGACTCCTATATCTATATGCGTACTTCTCTAAGAAGAACTCCCTAGCTAAGTGCAACTACCCTATCTACGACAAAGAGTTGCTAGCAGTCGTATAGTGTTGCGAAGCCTAGGATAGGGAACTCCGCTCGGTGCCCGAGTTCCTCGCCCTAACGGACTACAAGAACCTGGAATACTTTACTTAACCCCAGAAGCTGTCCAAGAGGCACGTACGATAGGCAATGTACCTAAGCCGGTTTAACATAAGACTCTAGTACTGCAAGGGTAAGGACAACAGTAGGGCTAACGCACTGTCTAGACGAGAACAGGACATGCCAACGACGTACAAGGACGACCGGCTAAAGTCGCGGACATTCTAGATGTTTAAGGGGGAGCTAGGCGGGGAGACTATCCGCCTAGCAGCGACACACCTATAGGAACCCTAACTGCAAGTATAGGAAGGGGCAGTGGAAAAGGACGAGGTATACCGAGGGGCCCGTACGGCGATCTAGGGAGGGCAACGGAAGCTCCTAGCCGAGCTCTACCTAAAGGTGTCGGCAGCCGAGTGTTTAGTAGACGAGGAGAACAACCTAAAGTTTAGAAATCGGACATAGGTCCCGGCGGACGAGAAGCTCTGTACGGGCTTAATACAACGAGCATATAACTCTATAGCTACCGGGCACCCAGGGCGCGAGGAGACGTACAGCATTATCGCCCGGGACTACTACTAGCCAGCGATAGCGAAGGACATTCGCAGGTTCGTACAGAACTGCGATATGTGCGGACGGACGAAGCCCTAGCGCGAGCTAAAGTATAGGCTGCTAAAGCCCCTGCCGATACCGGACCGTCCCTGGCAAGATCTGACTGTAGACTTTATTACTAACCTCCCTAAGAGCGACGGACGGCAAAACATTATAGTAGTTACGGACAAGCTAACGAAGGGGGTAATACTAGAGGGGATGGACTCCATTACGGCTAAAGATACTACCTAGGCCTTTATCCGGACGACGTTTAGCAAGCACGGTTTCCCTAGGTCCATTGTATTAGACCGGGGGACGCAGTTTACGAGCCAGCTCTAGGCACGGATCTGCTAGTTGCTAAAGGTAGAGCGTCGCCTGTCCACTACATAGCACCTACAGACAGACGGGGCGACGGAAAGGGCCAATTCAACCTTGGAAGCGTACCTCCGGGCATACGTCGACTATAACTAGACGAACTGGAATCGCCTTCTCCTAATAGCGGAGCTGGCTATTAACAGCTGTATAGCCGATGCTATAGGACTGTCCCCCTTCTTTACGACCTATAGATACGACTATTCCCCGCTCCTACCGACCCTAGGTAGCAACACCCTGCGCCCTGTACAGTCCCTAGTCCAGCAAGGAGAGGCTATTATACAGACGATTACGAACGCCTACCAATAGGCAAAGGCGAGCCTGGCTATAGCCTAGTAGAACGCGGAAGAGCAGGCCAACAAGGGACGACAGGCTGCACTAAGGTACGAGGCCGGGGATAAGGTCTGGTTAAACTAGCGAAACATCCGGACGGACTGGCTAAGCAAGAAGTTAGATTAGAAGAACAGGAAGTTTACGGTAATCCGGCCGGTAGGGACATATGCTATACGACTAAACACTCCCCTAGGGATTTATCTAGTCTTCTACGTAGACCTCGTACGACCGGCGAGCACGGACCCCCTGCCGCATTAGACGACTAATGACGCGCGCCTACCCGCAATTATAACTAAGGGCCAAGAAGAGTATAAGGTAGAGGGGATCCTTAAGAGTCGGAGGAAGCAGGGGAAGGCAGAGTACTTAGTAAAATAGAGAGGATAGGCGGAGCCTACGTAGGAACTGTACGAGGCTCTACAAGACACAACTGCACTAGACAGATAGGAGGAGAATCACCCTCCGGCCTAGTTACAGTAACACTGCGCTGTATAGCGGAAGGAGGCACGATCTACCTTAAGAACAGGGCAGCTGCGGGCAGGCCCGAGTTGTCTAAGGATCGAGTACTACGACGTAGGGCACTACAGGGCCCTGCTAACACGACATCGTACTACACTGTACGGGATAAGGGCTGGAAGAAAGGAACAGCCAAGGGACAAATAGGAGGGGGAGTGGAAATAAGATAAGCTAAGAGAACACCGTCCGAAATTTCTTACACTATCTAGGGGGGGGGGGGGGTGGCCCACTGGCTATCACCCCCCCCTAGGGACCAGAACTACCTACTTATCATCTAAGAGCTCCACTACCTTAGGCCCGGCCGGGCCCCCACCCCTACTAGGGCTAGCCCTAGGAAGTAGAGGCACCCCCTTACCCCTACGTACCTCCCCTAGACAGCGGAAGGGGCAGTAGAAGGAGCTATCCTTCCACTTATACGAGGCACACACTCTAGCCCAGAAACCTGGGAGGCGGTATAGGCCAAGTAAGGGCTAGGGGGAGTTAGGGCAGGGGGCGCAGAGCTGGCCCTAGGTAGCGATAAGGAGGGCGTTAACGTACGACGGGCGGGCCGTAGCTACCCGCTCTAGTGTAACCTAGGCGGAGTTACACTAGAAGGCGTAGAAGGGGAGCCCGGCCGCGTCCTGCTGCTCGCGAGTGTAGCACCTAAGATGTTAGCTTAGACCGTACGGAAGACGAGACTATACGAACCGGAAGCGTAGCTACTAGTTAAGTTAAGGGCCCTACTGTACGAGCTTAAAGTAGGGGGGAACCCCAGCCGGACGAGGAGGGGAGGCAGGGCCAGCAACTACAAGGGCACCACCGGACAGGGCGGACGACATAGTAGCTAGTAGTAGTTAGTAGCTAGTAGTAGTTAGTAGCTAGTAGTAGTTAATAATAGACGGTAGTAGTAGACAGTAGACGGTAGACAGTAGACAGTGTATAGGGAGAAGAGAAAGGGGAAGGGAAGAGAAGGGAGAAGGCTTAGGCTGCCTGCCTGCTATAGTAGGAATAGCAAGCAGGGCAGCTGCTATAGACAGGTAAAATAGCAAGAGGCAACTACGACCTAGGGGAAGCGATAAGGGACGACGACCCGGACGACTAAACGAAATAGGAAGCTACGACCTGCCAAAGGAACAGCGGGAGCTAGGTGGTTTAAGCACAGCGCTGTATAGGAGTAGCACTACGAGAAAAGGAAAGGGGGGGGGTATTGTTAGGGGGCGCCGCCCGGCTCAGGTCCTAAACCTAACCTAAGCCGACCGTCGCCCTAAGGATTGCGACTTAGCGGCGCTAGCACGACCCTACCCTCTGTACGGAGCTACCGACAGGACCCTACTCCTGTACGGAGGGAGAACACTATAGTCCTACACAAAGGGGAGCTACCGCCCCTCGGATTAGAGGGGGGAAACCCTGCACTACTGTATAGAGGAGGTAACCCCCGACCCTCCGTACAGAGGGTAAACCTTGTACCCTAGCATAAAGAGGAAATTGCTAGCTTAGCCTCGTAGGTACAAATCGTACAGAGCAGACGACGAAGGAACTGCCTATTAGTTCCTTTATGTAGATACCCAACCTTAAGCTTCTAAACCAAGATCCTTAGGCCCCTTACATCTACTTCCTCTCTTAGCTGTCTGTTCTCTTCTAGCGTTCTGTAGAACAGCGTCTTAATAAGGTCTATACTATCGTAGACCTTTCCTATCCTATTCTCGTTTATATAGTCTTCTAGTTCCTCGATCGTACAGTCGTAGATCTTCCTATATTTGGCTATTCGTTCCTTAACCTTAGCGGTCTCTTCTACTGTAAAACCGCTAATAACGATCTTATCGTTAATTACACTAGAGCGCCTACTCGCTCTGTTAGCCTTTCCTTTTCTGCTTCTGCTGCGGCCTGTAACGCTGCCCTCTACCGTTGAGAAGCCTTCTATCTTCTTACGGTGCTGGGTTTGGTGTTTTTGGTGTGTGCGCGTGCGTTATTCAGGTGTCCGGATAGTTCGACGGGCCCTTTCGCGCAGCGCAGGGGTTTGTTATAGTAAGTAAGTTCGAGATATAATGATCCAGGCACGCAGATATAATTTAATACGGCCTTTTTAATAACTATATCTCGAACTAAGGAGGGAAAGGAATCTATGTAGTGGTGGTGGTGGGCTTTCGTAGTAGTGGTGCCAAGGCCCGGCTCGGCCCGGAAGGGCCGGGCCGAAATTCCAAGGGTCCACCCTATTATCTAGTCCCACCCCTTTCTGCCGCTGTAACAAAAACGAGGATAAGTAAGTGGTCGAGGGCAACCGCTGGTAAGGGAGGGGGGTGGTGTTACGGCGGCAGAAAGGGGCAGGACTAAGTGATAGGGTAGACCCTTGGAATTTCGGCTCGGCCCGGAAGGGCCAAGCCGGGCCCTGGCACCACCACTACGAAAGCCTGCCACTACCGCTATATAGATTCCTTTTCCTCCTCAGTTCAAGATATAGTTATCAAAACAGCCGTATTGAACCTTATCTGCGCGCTCAGATTATCTATATAAAGGAACTAATAGGCAGTTCCTTCGTCGTCTGCTGCTGTACAATTTGTACCTACGAAGCTAAGCCAGCAATTTCCCTCTATGCAGGGGTGCAAGGTTTACAATCCGTACAGAGGATTGGGAGTTCTCCCTCTGTACGGTAGTGCAGAGTTCTCCCTCCGTTTAGAGGGGCGGCCCTTCCCCTCTGTATAGGGCTATAGGGTTCTCCCTCTATATAGGAGTAGGGTCCTATTAGTGATTCCGTATAGAGGGTAGGGTCGTGCTGGCTCTGCTAAGTCGCAGTCCTTAGGGCGACAGCTAGCTTAGGTCAGTTCTAGGACCTGGGCTGGGCGGCGCCCCCTAACACGGCGCGTTAAAGACTTCAAATTTTGCATTGCTAATAGGCAGATAGAGCAAGAAGAATTCTGTCTTCTTAATTCGACGGTTAACTGCCTTGTTGTTGAGACATTGTGTGTTGATTAACAAGTTGGTTGTGCCAAGAAATTATTCTGTCCTAATGATACTTCTCGCTTAATGGTTATATACGTTAGGTGGTTCCGCAGTGTTTCAAATCTGCCTTGCCAGTCGGCAGATCGAGCACGAACAATTTTGACCTTCGGAATTCGACGATGGTGTTTTCTTGTGAAGACGTTGGGTGTGAATGTGCGGGTCGGGACGACGTGTGAGTTGGGAAAACGAGGGGGAACGGGTACGAAATGTTCGCGGACAACTTGGAGGGTTGAGATGGGTTGAACAGCGGACCAGTCTCCTCGGGAGCCTGGCTCTCCGCAACGAGGCTGAGGCAAAGGCGGGAGGAGGGGAATTGTGTCGGATTCATCTGTTTCCGTCTACTCCGAGCAAGAACTGCGCAGCCGTGGTGACTAACGGAATGATGACGTCGCCCAGCCGGTAGACATGGTCATGGTCGCCTTTCTGCCCGCCCAGTTCTGCCATCCGCCGGGGCCACGATGATCCTGATGTGCGAGCCATGTTCAGCGCTGGACGGGGAGAAGGCTCGGTGTGGTTGAACAATGCATGCTGGTTTGATGTCCATCAGCTCGCTATGAAAGCATAATGCTGTATGCAAATTGTACCCTAGAGAATGTAGTTATTTATGCTGCGATCATCGCATCATCATTTTCCTCGTCCATTCCGATTCCGCTATCCTGAACACGTTTGCTGCTTCGCGTCTGCCGACCGACCTGCTTCCGAGATTGAGAAGAATGTGGCGTCCTGGTGGTGACTGGAACGAGCGAGATGAGTTAGCCATGGCGAGAAGAATACATTCGCACCCCGCGATTCTTGAGGCTGAGACTTACCAGAAGCGCTCACGCTTCTCATGGCCTCCAAATCAATCAATAGACCCTCGCCGTCTGCGATGATGTCCGCGCCCTCTTGATCTGCGGTTGCCTTGGCTCGAGCAAGGTCTTCTTGGAGATGCGAAATTCTGCCGCTGGAACGGCGGATGTACTCGGCAAACCGAGCCTTGATGACCTGGATCTCGTTGGAAAGAACGGCAACAGTCTCGGTGCTGGAGGTCTGCTCCTCGCGCAATTCGCGTATATCTTCCTCTCGAGCGTTAAGGAGGTCTTGCCAACGTTGATCAGTCTCAATAGCCTTCTGCTCGACGACTTGAATCTTAGCCTGCTTATCCTCGATCGTGGCCTTTAGCACTTCAATCTGATCCTCCTTGTCGGCCTGGAGCTGAAGCATTTGCTCCGCTTCCTGCTCGACGCGACGCTCCAGGCTGGTCTTGGCCGATTCCAGCTCGGCGGCTTGAGCTCGGAGGATCGCAATATCGTGGTTGAGTTCGGCAATGGTGCCATTCCGCTCTTCCAGCTCCGATGTGTGCAAAGCAGACTCGCTCAAGAGCTCTTGCTGAAGCTCGGAGATAGTGGCTTCGTGCACCGAAATAGTGGCCTGCAACGCGGCAACGCTAGCGTCAAGCTCCTCTTTGGTTTGCGCACTCTCGGCCTCAAGTGCTTCGTACCGGTGGTTTGTGTGTTGCAGATCATCGCGCAAGTCCTTGAGTTCGCTATCTTTGGTGATAGCCTCCTGCTCGAGAGCAACAATACGTTGATCACGCTCTGCGATAGCCTCGCTCATTTGCAGTTCGACCTCTTCTAGACGTGCTCGAAGCTCTTCGATGGTGTTGGCACGCTCTTGAGACTCAAGCTCAGCCACTTCACGGCGGTCGACTTCTTCCTGGATGCCATCTTGATACTGTTGGTCGCGGTCAGAGGCAATTTCCTCGAGCTCCTTCACCTTCTGCTGGTGATTTTGCTGGACTTCGAACAGCTTCTGTCGCAGCTCGTTTGCCTGAGTGCCCTGGTCCCGTAATTTTTGGTTGAGAGCTTCGATCTCCTCCTTTGCGGCGTCAAGTGCGTTCTCGGCAGTCTCGCGCTGTGTGCGTTCGGTCTCGTGGAGCTGTACGAGCTCTTCAAATTGCGCAGTCAAGTCCGAAAGCTCGTCTTCCAAACGATCGACGCGGGAGGAGAGGTCTTCGACCTCGAGGGTGCGCTCCTGAAGCTCAGCTTCAGCACCTTCGCGCGCCTCGGCTTCATCATCACGCTGGGTAGCCATAACATCTAGCTTCTGTTGTAGATCATCCCGCTCTTTCTCGGTGGCTTTCACTTTCAGCTCGAGGCTATCAATGGCTGCTTGGCGCTCTTCTGCGAGTTTCTGAGCTGCTGCAAGTTCTTGTGCTTGCTGGTCGTAACGATCCTCGAGATCCCGGACGGTATCTTCGCGCTCGCTGTTCATCTTCGCCAAGGTGGTACCATGCTCCTCTTCCATCCTCGTGATTAGCTCGGTTAGGCGATTCTTCTCGGATTGATAGTCTTGGATGGACTGGGTGAGGAGATCAATGTTGCTGTCGCGCTCCGCCAGATCCTCAATGAGACTCTGGGCCTCCTTCTCCTTCGCCTCCAAGTCATCTTGATAAGAGTCCCGCTCGGCCTGGATCTCTTGTATTTCCGTCTCGAGATCATAGTATGCGAGATTCTTGGTCTCGAATCTGGCTTGGGCTTGATCGCGAGCTTCCTCCAGCTGGTCCTTGCGGAAGTCTGCCTCGGCGAGGCGATCGATCAAGCTGTCGATTTGGCCACTCAGGTTCTTGATGAGGTCGCTCTTGTCGTGCAGTTCTCGATCTTGAATCTTCAGTCGATCGGCAAACTCCTTGACGTTGGCGACGAGAATGTTAATGACATCCTCACTAGTGACATCTTCAGGAAGCGATCCCGGTAAGATGGCTTCCAGGCTCTCTCGAACGCGGACGAAGGACTCTCGAATGCTGGCGAGAATCGCCCTGCTGTCCACCCCTTCTCCAATGCCAAGAGACTGGAGCTCGATTTCAAGAATCTGCAAGGCCGTCTTGTGCTCGTTCGCCTCGCGGCTGAGAGTCACAACGGCGGTTTCGAGGCGCTCGCGCTCGGCGGCCCACACCTGCTCTCTGGACCGACGTTGCGACTGAGAGAGAGAATGCTCCTCCCCGATCAGCAGCTTGGTCTCAACCGTATCCGGCAGGGGAGGCTCCTTGGGCAATTCGGGATATCGAGCGACCTGCTGACGTTCCAGAACGTACATATCGTCATCGAAATCCATGCCTTCTGCAGCCTCGGCGTCGTCATGGAGGAGCTGTTTGAGCTCCAGGATCTCAGCTTCGATATCTCCATTGGCGTCGGTATCGAACTGTCTCTGCGCCTCCAGCTCCCGCAGACGCGCATGGCGCTGAATGAACTCGGTGGACAGGAGTTGCTTGCGTGCTTCGACGACTTGGTGCAGAGAAGAAAACTCGTGGTTTTCCTCCTCGACGTATGCAGCCTCCTGGGACAGCGCAGGCGGAAGCGAGTGCCTGGTCGTGGTGATCTTCTTGCGCGTGAGCACCTGTCCATTGGCGGACGGCGAGCCCGGGTGGCGCCGCTTGATGGACAGTCGCTTGAGGGGGTGGGGGGTGATATGTGTCGCGGTGGCCTTCTCGCCCTCGCTCAGGCGGACGGACAAGGACTGCCGGACTCCGAACTGCACGCGCCGCTCTGGCCGGACAGTCTCCTCGGCCACATCAGCCACATCTTTGGCGAGCGCGGTCTCGAAGACCGGCTCTTCGTCCTCTTCGAGGATGGCTTCCGGCTCGACGCTGGCAGCGGTCTTGGCCCGCTTGCGGCGCTTCGCCGGGGTCGAGGCGATGCTGTGGCTGCTCGACGGGCGGTCGGAGGCGTTGCTCGCATCGCTGTTGCGTCTCTTGCGGCCCGCGCGCGTCTGTCGCGGCGGCTCGGCTGGAGTCTGCTGGCTGGAGCTGGCTGGCGCCCTCGACTTTTTCGGCGGCATGCTGCGCTGGTTCTGGCGGGCAATGCGCTCGATCAACGGACGCCCAATGCGATTTCAATCAAATGCTCCAAAAGACACTGGGCCAAGAGGCGGCGTAGCGGCGTGTTGTGCTTGAAAATGGACAATCGCGGATGGAGACGGGAAACGGGCGAATGGAGGTGCAGAGGTGTGGCTGGAGCGGCGGGAAGCTGACGGGCGCGTGGGACGCGGGGTGACGTCGGCGAAATGCCAGAAAACAAGACTCTCTCTCTCTCTCTCTGCCTAGACGATCTCTCTGCCTAGACGATCTCTCTGCCTAGACGGCGCGTTACACTACTCCACCATGCGCGTCTGCGCCTGTGACGAACGGTGGCCCGGTCCAACAAAGGGAAACCAATGCCGGTGCTGCATGGTGCATACGCGCAGTCACCGCCAGCATCAGCATCGACCGTCCGTCTGTCTTCAACCGGACCAAATCGTTCTTCGTCAACGCTGCTTGGGGAGACGGTCACTTACGGCGGAGACGCGATATCAGGTGACCTCCGGAATAGCCTGCAAGACGTCTTGTATTGATTCGTCAACTAGTTAACCAACTAACTAGTCAGTCAAATAGTTGACTAGTTAGCTGCCTAACCAACTCATAGTAGTAACTAAATAGAGCGGAGTAGCCATATTGATATCTAGATGGCTGCATCCTGTCGGGATCGTCATACAACCCAGGTACAGTATCAGCCCAGCTTTGAGGTAGTTATGCACAAATGCGCTCGTCGAACTCAGCTTCCCCTTATGATGAAGGAGTTCAAGAATGGGTTGCGCCTGCGCAAGCTTTCGTTGAGGAGCGATCCAGGTGTGTTGGATATTTGTCTCCCCAAACTTACAACAAATTCTTATCGCATGGCTGTTGAATGGCACCACGGCGATCAGCAGTATCATACATATCGGCATTATTCAGGAGCACATGGGCGTCAATTCAGGAGCACATGGGCGTCAATTCAGGAGCATATGGGCGTCAATTCAGGAGCACACGGGCGTCCATTCAGGAGCACGTTGGCGTCAAGTCAGGAGCACATGGGCGTCAATTCAAGACCACATGGGCGTCAATTCAGGAGCTTCAGTAGTTCGTTCGCCAGCAGCGAGTGATTTCCGGCCCGCCGGTAAGCGCCAGACACCGGACACGCCAGGGAAGAAGAGGTGAACGGCGGTGGGACAGGCCCCTGCAGTGATGAAACATTTCCTGTGCATGTGCCACTGTCGCAGAACCAACCCGTCGTCAGCCGTCGCCATCGATCGTCTTCTGATAACTGACGATAGAAGAATCCCCGAGTCCGGGCTCCGTGCTGACCCTGAATCGCTGCAAGCTTCCTCCTGACCGGTGCCCATTTGCCCATTTGCGCACGCTAGAACCTGCGACACCTCACATAACACACCACACCCCCGCAGCCCGCACTTGCAGCACGCGAGCTCCGAGCATAGCATTCGAGCCCTCATTCCTCTGCACCACTCGCCCGTCGTCGGCGACACCAGCGAAAACAGAACCCCGGACCACAGCCTCGCAATTTCCACCAGGACGCGTGGCAGAGCGCGCGCGGCAAGCACCGCCGACACCGCCAACATGGGCCAGAAAATCTCCAAGCTCATGAACCAGATCTTCGGATCGAAGGAAATGCGCCTGCTCATGCTGGGCCTCGATGCCGCCGGCAAGACCAGTATGTTCGACCCCCGCCGCAACGATCCGGAAAGCGAACGCGGCACACGTCGGGCATTGGTGCGCTGACTGTGACCCCAACCATAGCGATCCTCTACAAGCTCAAGCTCGATACGGATGTGACGACCATTCCCACCGTCGGCTTCAACGTCGAGACGGTGACGTACAAGAACACCAAGTTCAACGTGTGGGACGTGGGCGGCCAGGACAAGATTCGACCGCTGTGGAGACACTACTTCTCCGGCACCCAGGGCTTGATTTTCGTCATCGACAGCAACGACCGCGATCGCATGGAGGAGGCCCGCAGCGAACTAGCGAGGATAATACAGGATCGAGAAATGAAGGACGCCCTGTTGTTGGTTTTCGCAAACAAGCAGGACATCCCCGGCGGTGAGTGGGACATGACCGCTGCACGGGCAGGAGGCATGATATGCTGACGACGCTATAGCCATGCGGCCGAAGGAGGTCTCGGACCTGCTCGAGCTCCAGCGAATAGCCAAGGACCACACGTGGAAAGTTGAGCCCAGCTGTGCGACCACGGGCGAAGGCATCTTCGAGGGCCTGGCGTGGCTGAGCAGCAACGTGAAGCTGCCTGCGCAAAAGTGAGCCGCCGCACGCGTCTCCGAGTCATGGATCCCGTCCCCCCCCCCCCCCCCCCCCCCCCCCAACCTGTCAGCGAGGGTGAAGCGCGAGAGCTGTGCACGCGTTCATTTCGACTGGAGAGAGCCTCCCGGTCACGGCCACATATACACCAACAGGCCAGCGACGGCAGAAGCCTCCTTTCTTCATGCTTCCAGGATACCCACCCTCCCCATCCCCCCCCCCGTCTATGCCTGGCGCAGACGGCACTCTTCTTTGCACGCTTCGATTGATTCTATATTGTCTTATCTTGTAATTGTACGAGCGCGAGCGAACCGCACTTGGAGGCGGGAGCGAGATGATTCATCTCCACGTTTTCTCCAGCGTTCGAGCACGCCCGCTGGAGTCGGGAATCTTACAAACTGTTCGATATCTTTTTAGCTACTCTCTGCAGCCCGGAAGTCTTTTGTGTCTTGAAGACGGCAAAAAAAAACGAGATATGCCTCCGAACGAAGAGAGGATGAACGGTGATGCGAGCTAGCATGATGGCTCGGATTGATTCGTGGTGGGCTGCAAAACGACGCTTCCATCCGCCTTTCTCTTCCCTTCCGGCTCTATCAACGGTCCGTGTCCGCTCATTCATCAGAGCTCACCGTTCACGTCGTGTGATGGCGGTTCGCCGAGTTCGCAGAATGCTTGGAAGGTCACCAGAGGCTCCGAACCAGTGCTCTCGAGCACCAATGCTGCCGTGGCACCCACAAAGTATACGTAACCTTCCTTGATCTCTACGCCTTGGGATCCAACACTGATCTTGCCCTCGCCTTTGGTGCAGATGAGTACTGACGGGCCGTCGATCGCCTCGAAGGTAGCCTTGCCGCCAGCGGCATTGAGGTCAGTCTTGACGACACTGAACTCCTCGATGGGAGGATCGTACAAGGTCGAGCGGGAATATGAGCTGTACGCGGTCGTGTTCAGCTTGACGTAGGCGTAGTCGCTGGGGTTCATCTTCTGCTCGCTGATCGGAGCGTAGGAGTATGTCAGCATGGCCGTCAGGGTGTCGACATCCTTGAATTTCGGCGTGAACCCGGCTCGGACCACGTTGTCGCTGGACGCCATGCATTCGATAACGTCGCCAGAGAGATATGCGTGGATGTCGTCCGCCTTGAGGAACATTGCCTCCCCGACCTCGAGCTTGACGTAGTTCAGGAAGAAGGTGACGAAAAGACCGACGTCGTTCGGAAATTGCTCGTTCAGGCGCAGCACGAGGTCTGCAAGTTCTTGGCCATCGTTTGCTGGACCCCCACTGCCGGCAAAGTTGGCACCTTCGGATTCGACCTGCTTCATCAGCTCCGACGCAGCTTTCTCTATATGTTCTGGTTTGGCCTGCATCAGTGCCGTAAATGCTGCCTGCAGCGCCTTTTTGTTTTGCTGTGTCTTGGAGCTGCCATCGGTTGTCTCCTGTCTTTGAATGATTTCCTCGAACGCGCTCGCAGCGTCCTCGCCAACCAGTTGCCGAAGAGCCGGAATGGTTTGCAAGAAATGAGAGATCTGGTCCAATGGTCTGAAAAACCGCAGAGGCCGTCAAAGGGCGTGATTGCAATCGTCATCTCTGGCTTGTGATTGTCGTCCGGATAATGCTGTGGATCCCGAGAGTGCAGCTGCTCGGCAAGCTTCTTGTTAGGATGTGCCTGAATGGAAAGCGCCTTGTTGATGCTCAGGACCTTGAACAAAAAAGGGCAACTTGTTTCCATAGCGGTTCGCGATGGCTGTGGACATCAAAGCCGGATGGTCCCGGACAAGTTCCAGCAACGTGCGGCCTGTTGCAAGGTCCTTGGACGGATTCGAGGGTGCGTGCCCATCCATAACTGTCTCTCGTCAGCAGTTGGATCGTGCGAAGGGGCTTCGCAGACTGACCTCGGCATATGGCTTGTCTTGTTGAACGGAGAAGTCATTGGACGGTGTTGCCGAAGCAAAGCGGGCTGCAGCCGAGTCTTTGCCAATCTTGCCTGCAACCACGTCAGGACCGGCGGCAACAGCACATTGCGCGAACAGGACACCGACCCCATTCGTAGCTATTGCAGCCTGGTGGGCGGGTCAGCGAATGTGGCGGAGAAGAAGCCTCGATTGTTCACCCACCGCACTGCAGGCGAAGGAGTGGGACCTGCATCGTGACGGTTGGAGCTGCCTTGCTTGGAGTGAAGCGGTTCGATGCTGGCAGCTACGGCAACCCTCAATGGCAACGATGCTGGCAGCTACGGCAATCCCAAATGGCAAACTTGTCTCCGCGAACGGTCCGAAGAGATGTCAGGTGGGAAAGCGGCACCGTCGTTCGTCATGAGAGTTGACTTGATGCGTCAGTAGCGCCTTCCGCCGGCGATCTCCTTCCGAAGGGTCCAGGCCCGTGCAGCGTTCCTACATATCCCTAACCTCCAACCCCCGCAAAACTCGAACTTGACCATTCCGTCTGCATCAACCAACGACATTGCGCTCCGTAATGTCCGGCCGAAGCAGAGGTCGAGTCCATCCAAGCCAGGACGCCGACGAGGAACGCCGACTGTGGAAGGAGATCACCGACAAGGCAAAAGATGTCGACGCGATGGTGGTGGGTAACACGATGATTCCCTCCAAGTCCGACGTGGCGTGCTCTGGACCTCAATCAACCAATCCACTGCTTGATTGAATGGCCTTCGCCCCCACTGACACACTGTAGAACCGATCCCCCACGAGATTGGCAGAGACATTCTGCACGTCGAGACACAGCAAGCAGCTCTGATGGACGCTGGCAAGCCCAGCGATGCGGCTCTTGACGAGCGACTGGAGAAATTGTATCGGGAGAATGTCAGAATCTGCGAGGAAGTCGCCCATGTCATTGAGGGCAAGTCAATCGACATGAACCTCGTCGATAGCATCGGGATTCTGGCGGGGCTGAGAGAAGCCTCGGAGGAATCTGCTGCAGCGGCGCAAGCAAGTCAGGGACCGCGCGCAGCGAGTGGCAAGCATTCTAGAGCACCGAAGAAAGCTGGGGTTAAGATTGCTTCTGCCATTGCCGCCAGCACTGAAGATGCCGACGAGGTATCTGCAGCACCTTCCCCCCGCATCAATCTTACTGCCAATCGCTTCCAGGCCAAGGAGAAGACTTCACGATCGGGTAGTATTGTAACAACGCGCGAGGCATCTGTCAAGGTCGAGGATGGAGCTGAGTCGGTTGCTAGTAGCGCAGACGGAGTATCAGCAGCAGCGGCGGGATCTTCGAAGCCTTCGGCACATAGCCGAACTTCGAATCGCCTTGTCTTGAAGCAAGGAGAAATCGTCTTTTGTCGGCACGACACAAAGACGGTGGACCCCAAGAATCCCCCTGAGGGCGAGGGCATACTCTGCCGTGTAACCAACGTCATTGGCGAGGGTAAACAGAGACGGTACGAGGTCCAAGATGCCGATACGCAAGGAGAGCCCCCACCACCGCAACGCGCATCGGTCTCGCAGCTGATCCAGATACCCGAGAACAACAAGGGCCTGAGTGATCTGCAGGGCAAGAAGCAGGTGCTCGCACAGTATCCGGACACCACGACTTTCTATAAAGCCGAGGTCATCGAAGCCTGGCGAGCCAAGGACCTTGCCAATGAAAAGGGCGAGATGGTCAAGCTCAATTTTCAGGACGACGAGGCTCCTCGCGAGGTTGAACGACGGTTTGTGCTGACTGAGAAGTAGAAATCATAGTCACCTACTTCGTGGCAACGTGGTGCACAAGATTCCTGGGCGGTTTCTTTCGAGGAATCGGTAGAGATGGCCTTCTGGTTGCATCACTCATGCTGCGCTCGTCAGAATCATTGCCTGGGATCGCTTCAGGGATTAGTATGTGCAGCCAGGGAAACGACGGGAGAAGCGTTGTCACGATTCTTGGGAATCAAGCTGAGCGTCCCGGTGCAGCGGTCGCACTTGTCGCAGGCACGGACGAAACAATCCACGACAACGCACCTGCTTAAGAGACCACGAGGTCTGTGATGCCTAGAAGGGAGCAGTGGCGAGACACCGACGCGACTCCCACCTTGACCACTCCTGTCAAGCGCAGAAAGCTGTCACGCGATCTTTTGGCCCATGACAACAACGACATCTCAGAATCTCGCAGTCGACTCATGGCTTGCTTTGTACAGTAGTTGGCATCGCGCATACGAAGCAGAGATATCGAGAGAGCTTGTACAGCAGCGGCGGCAGATATCTCACACGACATGTACCAGTTTGCATCGGCATAGAGCATCCATACCCCCGCGATGCAGAGCCACCAGATATCTCCTGGTCCAGATCAGCCCGTCAAGCGCCGAAAAGAGGAGCCAATCCCTTCGACCGGTCCTTCTTAATCCTCACACTGCACGGCTTCAAGGAATGATGTCTGGAGAAGGTCACAAATCACCATCAGCCGATCGGCACGGTAGCTATATTGCCAGAGACTCTGTTCCCGACATCCACGAGAGGTCCGCCCCCGTTGCTAACGGTACTTCCTTGGCCCCCAGAGACAGCCTAGCACAGGTCCCAACTGAATGCTCGGCCATGCGACAACCACCACAGTCTACACTCGACATGGGCCCAGCGCGTGCGGCTGATCTCGCGCAGATGATTGCGGCCGATGACGATTGCCAGCCATGCATGCCCAGCACCGAGCAGTAGCATTGCCACGATGGTCCATTCACCCGCGGGCAAGCGGAGAGTGGAATAAGCAAGCCCGATCATTCGCGGCACGAGAACCTCCACTCTCGAGCACTGTCCGTGCCGGCGGATGACCATCGAGCATCTCACCACAGGCACTCGTCTCACGAGAGCGATGCACGTTCGGTTCTGCAGAGGTGGCTTGATCTGATCTGTGAAGACCTGATGCCTGTATCCGACGACGAAGTAGCTGAGCCAGAGATGCCGGGCGGCGAGAACGTCCATGTGTCCAACGAAGAGGCAACATCAGACACTACCGGGACCTGCTTCGTACCAGATGGTTGTTCTTCCCTACATAATGCGACCAACGATATCACCGAGACATCATGGCCAAATGATCTAGCCAGCGCTGAGTGCCATCAGGACTTCCGCAATGACAATTCTTCAAAGGCAGAGCTGGAAGCGGAAGCACACGTGGCAGTGTGGATATTTGGGGCACCCGAGGAGCCTGACCCCTTGCCATTCCTCTTCGAATCGAACCAGTTCGTCTTCCCAACCAGCTTTCCTGTCTGCGACCACCAGGTCGGATCCAGCCCAGGTCAGCCTGAGTCTGTGCCTCCGGACATTCAGCCAGACGATATGATCTACACTATCACGGATACCCATAACCAGATGTTCACGAATGCGCTGGAAGAGGCATACAACACTCTCGGGATGCTGCCTCACTCGTCATCCGACCGGAAGACTCCAGTATCGTGGCGCATTCGACACGCTATGACTTTGATGCCACCGTCCTGTCGACCTTCGATTAGCAAGAAGCTTTGGAATTGGGGGCTGCGAAATCTCCATCAAAACATTTTCGGTGATACACTGGTAGAACATGAAGCCAATGCATCAGCCCTCGGGGAAACGAAGACTGATGTTGCTTTATTCCCTCGTCTTCGCCGAACGTCGGTTGAAGGCATTGATGTTCTGCCATCGGCAACACACCTTGCATCAGAGGTATGGGAACTATCTCATTATGTGACTTCGCAAGGACTGATGTCCGACAGTACCGAGCTCCTATGCCTCCCACCCCGGAGATGCGAGCACTTGTGGTCGGCAGCGAAAAGTCAACTCGATTAAGCTCTCCCTCAAAACCAGATTCTACTGCAGGCGTTGACACACAGCTCTCCGACATCAATTCTAGGCCACGATCCATACGATTCGGAGATGTGAGCGTAGCCTCCAATGAGCCTACCGAGGGCGCTGAAGGTACAGGAGTTGCTCTTTCTATGCCCTATCCTTCGCCAGACCCGCTGCGAAATCTGAGCTTTGGTTTCGCGAGGTTCGGCGTTGCCGATGAAATCAAAGAGGACCAAAAGCAGACCAAGATCGCCAAAGACACACCAAGTAGATCTACCGCACAGAATAATGCTCATGGCCCGCAGCATGAGCCCTCAACGTCGAGGACGGTCAGCCCACCACGTTCAATGTCCTCGCCAGTCAGGCCAGCACTTCCGAGACCCAGACGCTCAGAATCATCCTGGTGCTCTGATGAAAGCACCAGCCCAACTGGTTCCGCAAAGAGCAATATCTCTTTCACTCTAGACGGTACTGCCAAAGCCTTCAAGCCTTTCAGCCCCAAGTCCACAGCCAGTGTGGGGCTAGCAGGTCAGGGCGGTGCGTTTGCAGGAGCGTCCACCCAGGCAGCGCCGAAGCGTGCAAATACTGGCCCGAGCATTAGAGAGTTGAAAGCATCCTTGAAGATGACTCCGATTGCCAAGAAAGGAGAGACGGTAGACCAGGCAATCCAACGTGTATCTAGTTTGAGCAGACCTACGAGACCCAGTCCGGAAGAGTTGCAGTTAGGTTCTCGAGCAGAGCAGAGAAAGGACTCCTTGGGTATGTGCTCCATGGTTATTCGGGTTGACGTTCTATGAATGCAGAGCGACTGACGAGGGTGCAGATGTGCCGCTGCTGCAAGCTGGGAAGCCGTTGGGTGATGCCGCAACAAGTAGCGCGGGTTCGACAGGGACAAGCACTGAGAATGAACAAGTCAACATCGCGACAACAACACAGGAGGGCACGGCACAGCCCGACGCCGCGATGGAGAGAGCAACTGGACGGCCCCGGCGCAACAATGCTCTAGTTCTCAACGAGGGAGAGGCCCGACAATGTAAATATTGACCGCGCACCAAGACACGCCGCGCATCTTCCTTCCAACGATGCCGATTCTCACATCAGTCACCAGGCTCACCCGCCTCCCCACCCATTTGCACACGTTTCTTCCCCGACAAAGGCATCTGTTTGCTGACATCAAGTCTAAACGCAGTGCAGGAGCAACTCAACCCCCATCAAGCCAGGATGCCGAGCCAGGAGCCAGAGTCAGAGTCCCAGTCGAAGCCGCCAGGCACCGGAGAGTCACAGCCGCCGCTGCCGGCGTCGTCGTCGCCGCGCCCCATGGCGAGAAGCCCAGCCGGACCGCGGGAGATGCGCACCAGTAGCACGAGCCCCGTGAAGCCTGTGCGAGGGTCCGCAGCTGCTGCAGCGCGTGTTGCCGCGATCAATCAACGGCACGCAGCGAACGCGAGGAGTGGTAGGCCGACCATTCCACGTACAGCGCGACTGACAGACCTGTGCAGCGCAACCGGCTCGACCCCACGCGCCCCAACCGCGCGACCACAACCACGACCACAACCACGACCACAGCAGCTAGAGGACATGAGCGATGATTCCAGGATCCGTGACTACGCCCAGAATGCACCAGCTGCTCGCGGCATGGGCCAGCTCTTCCACACGCCAGTCTACCCGGCGTACCCAGCACCAACCCGAGACCCGCAGGAAGTCGAGCGGGCTCTGAGAAACTTCGGTAAGTGAACCCATGTGACCTCGCTTACACGTGGCCCGCTGAAGGTACACTCCAGATGAGTGCGACGCGGGCGCATCCGTAAACGGGAGGCCGCAGCGAGTCCGCGCGCAACATGGACGAAGTCCAGAGCTGGCTCGATGCCAGTCGCGCGGCACGTGCCAACCAGCCGGCGATTCCCGGCCAATTCTTTGTGCAAGGACCAGCAAGTCGCTATCCAGCACGCTTCACAGAAGAGGGCCAGCGGATTGGAGGACAGCTCCAGGAGCAAGAAGGTATGTGAATGTTGCCCCAGCGGCATGTGATTCTGCGGCCTCAGGCCACAAAAGTCATGTCGACCCCACATCGCGCTTGCATGAGGTAAGCGACGTAAGCTGAAACCTTGAAACAGCAGCCGCTGCCAGACAACGACAACAGCAGCAGCAGCAGCAGCGACAAGTCAACGGCTTGCCACACACTGCCTCAGAGAGCTGGTCCGACAGCTCCTCGTCCGCGGACTCCGTGCAGACAGTATACGGCATCGACGAGCGGCTGCCAGACTCCGCGACGCGCCACAGAAACCGACACGGCTGGTTCCAAGACGACCTGACCGCAGACGAAGCCCCAGAGCACGAGCCAGAGGCAGAGGACGGCGGCGAGGAGGAAGGAGGAGGAGGAGGCGGCGAAGGAGAAGGAGCGGGCGAAGGCGGCGACAACGCCGACCATCAGGGAGACGAAGAGGCAGGCACAGCTTTGCCGCGGCGTGTTCCGCCGCGCCGTCATCCACTTCCACCAACTCCACACTTGAACCGCCGCTCTTGATTGCATCAGCCCCGACACCACACACATCATCCGCATTACACGAGTCGTCAGCACATGATGGCCAACCAGAACGGCCTCGGCGCACCGAACGCTGCGATGTACCCAGGCATGAACGGCGGCATTATGCCCTCGGCCGGCCACTACAGCGACATGCAGACGCTCATGCAGAACATGGAATCGCTCTCGGGCTGGCTGGACCAGAACAGACAGGAGTGGTCGCAGGTGCAGGAAGGCATTGCACGCGTCGAGCGTATGCAGGGTAGACTAGCTCAGCAAGGCCAGCTGCCACTGCTCAATGGTGACACGCAGCGTACGTCTCCCTTCCGCCCCGTCTGCGCTCGCCCACGTGAATGAATGCCGCTTTGGTGATGCGTGCTGTCTGGCATTTCAACGCCCTCCACTAACGCCGTGCGCGCACAGCAGTCGATGGGCCCGCCCAGCCCACCGTCTCGCAGCTGCAGACCGCTCTGGCCACCGCCAACGCCCGCATCGCCTCTCTCGAGCGCACCTACCAGGATCAGATTCGCCTCCAGCAAATGTACGAGGAAACGTTGCTCGAAACCACCGAGCGCATCCGCCAGTATTGCTTCGAACAGCAGAACCACATCATTGCCCTTCACCAGCATTACACCCAGCTCCTGTCGCAGAGCCGGAGCGAGACGGTCGAAGTCCAGTTGGCCCACCAGGCCTGGCAAGCGGGCCTTCAGAGACTGAGCGAAGGCGTGAGGGCTGCCTTGAAGGCCCGAGAGGAGGAGGGCATGCCTTACAAGACGCGCATTGCCGCGTTGAAGGAGGAAAATCGGGTGCTGCGGCAGAAGGTCGGATGGGAGCCGCCGGTCGACAGCGATGGCGACGAGGGCGGCGACGAGGAGGATGAGGAGCAGGAGCAGCGAGGCCGGCCGGCACCTGGCATTCCGGCTCAGCAAGGCACTTGACGAGACAGCCTCTGGAGCTTATCCAAGCGCTCAGTATCAAATTCCACGATTGACCAAGCCCCGGAGGCGCGTCTTCTCCCAGCGTGCAAAAAGAAAGGAAGTTCACGGGTCAACAGTTTGCCGTCAGTTACACACAGCCTCTCAAGCACAGTTCTCAAGCACACCAGACTTGGGACTCGCGGTCTGAAGACCAGCATCTCAGCGACCGATGCTGTGAAGCCGGTCAGGCCGACGACTGAATTGAGCTCGGTGAAACCACAGCAGACTCTCTGGCGTTGCATGGTCGGTTCAATTCCAAGTCTTGCGCACGTATATGAAGTACACTGGGCCCATGCTTCCTCCCCCCCCCCCCCGAGTTTTCCCAGCCCTAACAGATGGTTCTGCCAATCTGCAATGCTCTTTCCCCCGTTTCGCACTATGCCTAGGCGGCACCGCCAACCGTGACGACCGATCCAAGGTTGCATGACTCGCGCCTGTCGGCCAATCGCGCAGGGAATTTCCATTGTCGTGACGGAGGAGTGTGAAGGAAAACGTGGTCCTGTATTCCCTCGCCGAATCGTGTGTTTTCCACTCTCCGCACGCCGTCATGACTTTCGCCTCACCGGACAGGGCGTCGGCCCCCCATCGGGCGATCCCAACGATCCGGACCATGTTGCACATCACCCTCCTGCCATTTTCATATGCCAGCACAATTTTGCTTTCCCCCCCTCATCGATTGTGAGTCCCGTCCGACCGGCGCCCGCCGTATGCCAATTCGTCAGCTCGGACACCCGCCGGCTCACGACAGCGGACAGACATTCGGACACCCGCCGGTGGCGATGGTGAATGGTCCATTGGCTCCATGAGGACTAGCATCGCTGACAACAGGAGGGCGTGGCCCCCCGATCACGGCGATGACGGGGGAACGTCACCTGCTTGCTGGCCCTGGCTCTTCCCTCCGGCTGACGAGATCTGATTGCGTGACGGGGACGCCCGCCGCGGCGAACTCTATCCACCACAACGCCCCTCCCTCGTTTTGCTCATGTGTCGACTGCGCGGCCGAGTCCCAACAGAGAGGGACGTGCCGCCGCGCGGTGTGTGTGCCGGCAATCGCAATCGTGCAAGGAAGAGGGAGGCTGTTTCAAGTCCCGCCGTGTCTCGCGTGCGACGGCCAAGGGCGAAGGACGATCGGTGGTGCTACGAGCAACCCCTTGGTGCAACATGCGTGTCACCGCACTCACTGGCACACCGCGGCCATGCGTTGGGAAAATCGGGGAGGGGCAGGCCCAATTGTCGAGCTGTTTTCCAGCCCTTGTCCGACATGCCATGAACCCGGCCGTGGACTGCGCCTCCGTCGCCTGTTCCTCGTCTCTCTCTACCCTGCCCCGGCTGACTGCAGGCACTCCGGCAGCTGGCATCGACCTGAACCATCCCACAACACCGTGTCCGCAACGCCCCGAACAAGACATTTATGCCATGTGGGATTCCGGAAAGACCAATATACCCTGCCCATCGTGGTGGCCCCCCGCTGCCTGGATAAGCTGTCCCACCTCACGAATTTCTGAGTAAATGTCGTTTTCCTGCATCTCGTTAAGCCACGCAGACACCGGGAGAGGGCCGAAAGCGAGGCCATTACAGAGCCATAGAGGCCACTGCATCAATATTGCTCAACGCAGCCGATCGAGCAGCCTCTGTATGTCAGTAGTGGTATTGACCGCCACCCAAAGCCAAATTCCCGTCAATGTCGCGCAGAAAATCCCCGCTTCTTCTGAGTTGAAAAAAGTTAAGAAGAAGTGTAACGTAACATAAATAACTATAAGTTTGGCAGAACCGTTGGGATGGCACAATTTTCTTAGCACTATTGACTTGTTAATCGACATACAATATCTCAAAAACATAGCAGTGAATCGTCTGATTAAGAGGGCAGAAATGTTCTTACTCTATCTGACTACTTGTTATAGAATAGCCAGAGGGAGGTCTGGCAGGAGCACAGAGGTGCTCTGGCGACACGACTGCAGGACTAAGGGATAGCCTGTTGCTAAGGACGGCTTGCGCTACTCTTAATCTAAGCACGCAGATATAATTCAATACGGCTGTTTTAATAACTATATCTCGAACTAAGGAGGGAAATGTTAGGGGGCGCCGCCCGGCCCAGGTCCTGGACCCGACCTAAGCCAACTGTCGCCCTAAGGACTGCGACTTAGCGGCGCCAGCATAACCCTACCCTCCGTACGGAACTACCGACAGGACCCTACTCCTGTACAGAGGGAGAACCCTATAGTCCTGCATAAAGGGGAACTACCGCTCCTCTAAATAAAGGGAAAACTCTATACTACTGTACAGAGGAGGGAACTCCCGATCCTCTGTACGGAGGGTGAACCTTGCATCCTGATGCGGCGCGGTACACTTGAGCCAAAAGGGACTGGTCAAGTAACTCGGAAGTGACTTGACCAATGTGTACCAGATATATGAACCTTAGCAAGGCATAGTAATGACACGGGCCAACCCACCCCGTATCACTACCCCCTGCGCTACAGGCTTACGACCTCGTAAGCTGCGCTTACTTACAGGCTACGTATGCGATTTGCACAGCCCCCCTATACCGCATACGCAATCAACCCCCCCCCCGGCAGGTCTGCACACAGCCAGCTGGACCTTTACCGGGTCTGCCTCATTCTATACAGAGTGGTGGACAAACGGACATACGTCAACGCTGCTTCCACTCGCTAGTTGAAAGATGCGCCCCCTGGGAATTGAACCCGGGCCTTTTATCGTACACTTTCAGCAGTCACTTTCGAGTTAAGTGATGCGGCGCGGTACACTTAAGCCAAAAGGGACTGGTTAAGTAACTCGGAAGTGACTTGACTAATGTGTACCAGATATATAAACCTTGGCAAGGCATAGTAATAACACGGGCCAACCCACCCCGTATTACATCCCTACACACAGGGAAATTGCTAGCTTAGCTTCGTAGGTACAAATTGTACAGCAGCAGACGATAAAGGAACTGCCTATTAGTTCCTTTATATAGATACCTAGCCTTAAGTTTCTGAACCAAGATTCTTAAGCCCCTTATATTAGGAACTAATCTTACTGTTAGTAACTGCAGTAATAAAACAAAGATAGACGGCGACATCCCTATAGAAACTACGGCTATAGAGGGACATATACACTGCGTATACGAAGAGCTGCTAGAACACAAGAGGCAGCTTAAGCAGCAAGTAAACTACTAGGCTGCGATAATCTCCTAACAGGAACAGGAGCTACGACAGCTTAGGGCGTCCGATCGCGATTCGACCCCTACGACGACGACGAATATAATAACCTACACCCCGACCCCTAAAAGCAAACTCCCCGACGTCTCTACGTACGATAGCGAGGCTCCGGCCGAATACCCCTCCTAGGCTGCCCAGATGCGCTCCAAGCTCCTAGTCGACTTAGGAGCATACCCGACCGAGCTAGACAAGGTAGTTTACCTCTTTAGGAGGTTAAAGGGCAGGGCGGTAGCACGAATTCTGCTGTACTACGAGATAGCTATTGCCAACCCAGCAATAGCTACAACGACGATGCTCTAGGCAGCTCTAGACAAGAGCTACAAGGACCCGGACTGCGAGAGCCGAGCACTCCTACAGGTCAATACGATAAAGCAAGGACGCAAGACTATACAGGAATTCCTCGCGGAATTTAACCAGACTTTGGCAGAAGCGGGAGGACTCCAATAGGAGGACAGGATAAAAATTACCTCTTTAGAGGTAGGCCTCTCTAAGGAAATTATAACGGGGCTAGTAGGCGTAATGCGACCGGCTACGTACGAGGAATTCTGCGACCTCCTTAGGATAGTCGACGACTAGCAGCGCAGGCTTAGACAGATAGGCCGCACTTAGGAGATAAGACAACCCCTCTAGCGACAGACAGACGCTATAGACTGGGAACCGACGACGACGAGGGTAGCGGCAGCAGCTACTGTACAGCCAAGGGCCGCTACTAAAAGGGCGCAATAGGTAGATACAGCCACCCTTAACAAGAGACAGGTAGAAGGGAGCTGCTACCGGTATAGCAAGATAGGCCACGCTGTACAGAGTTGCGGGCTACTGCTAGCAGAGAGACCTAGGGGACGGCTGACCACTGCGAGGGTAGCAACTGCGGCGCCTTAACGAGAAGATCAGGAGTCTTACTCGGACGACAACGAGTCGGGAAAAGAGTAGCCTCTAAGCGAAGACTCTGCTAGAGGCGGGTGCGAGATAGACTGCCAAATTAAAGCATTACTTAGCTATCTTTTAAGAGCAATTACATAACGACGACGCCGTTTATCGTACAGCCGACGTTAAACGGGTCCGCAATAGCGCGGACATTAATTAATACAGGATGTTTGGTGTATAGAGTGATTAGCGAAGACTTCGTACAGAGACATCGGATTAAGACGACCCCTACGGTACTCGTACGCATGCTGGGCATTACCGGGCAAGGACTGGACATTACCTATATAGTAAAAGTAACAATAGAGGTACAGGGACACTATAAGCAGGACTTATACCTCTATGTCGTACAGGACAAGTTAGGGTACGACCTAATACTAGGAAAGCCTTAGATAGAGCGCTAGAGGGGCAAGCTGGACGTCGGACGAGGACGGCTGTACCTAGCAGTAACGAAGCGGAGAATCCGGGACTAGGGGAAGTTCTCGCAAGGTGGTAATGCTAAGGCCGAAATCAACACAGCAACGGCGGACATCGAGAAGGCGTTGGCACCTAAGGAAGTAACGAACCTCTGTACGAAGCTCCTAAGGGAGTATACTGGATACCTGGACCTTTTTGAACTAAAGTCGGCCTTAAAGCTGCCGCTACACTAAGGGGAAGGGATTAACTATAACATCCAGCTAGAACCCCGTCCGGATAGGGGCCTGCCGGAGGTACTGTACAGACTACTGTACGGAATGTCCTCTAGAGAACTCTTAGTACTGCGCAAGACGCTGGACGACCTGCTCGCTAAAGGGTTTATTTAGGCCAGTACGTCGTCCGCGGGAGCCCTAGTACTGTTTGTCTATAAGGAGGGGAAGGCTAGATTGCGTTTCTACGTAGACTACAGAGGCATTAACGCGATTACTAAGAAGGACCGGTACCCCCTACCCCTTATTAAGGAGACCCTCGGACGGATTAGCAAGGCGAAGTAGTTTATTAAGCTTAACGTAGTCTCGGCCTTCTACAAGATATAGATCAAGGAAGGCTATAAATAGATAACTGCCTTCTGTACGAGATACAGTCTTTTTAAGTAGCTGGTTACCCCCTTTAGCCTTGCCAATGCACCGGCAACCTTCCAAAGGTACATTAACAAGTCCCTACAAGGGTTACTAGACGACATCTGCTCGGCATACCTCGACGACACCCTGGTTTTTACAGACAGCACCTACGCAGACTACGTACAGGATGTTAAGAAGGTGCTGGACCGACTGCAGCAGGCTGGCTTGTACCTCGACATCGACAAATGCGAATTCGGTATCCAACATACGAAATACCTAGGTTTCATTATCGAGGCAGGGAAAGGCATTAGTATAGATAGGAAGAAGATTAATGCTATCAAACTATAGAAGCCGCCTACGAACGTTAAGGGCGTACAGGAATTCCTTAGGTTTGCCAACTTCTACCGCTAGTTTATACGGAACTACTTAGAGATCGTACGCCCCCTAGTTAAGCTAACGCACAAAGACAAGCAGTTCAAATAGACGGACGAATGCGATAGGAGCTTCGACAAGCTAAAGGAGCTCTTTACTACAGGACCAACGCTCGCCGCCTTTAACCTAGAGCGTATAACAATACTGGAAACCGACTCCTCGGGGTACTGCATTAGGGGTATCCTATTACAGGTAGGCTCGGACGGACTCCTACATCTATATGCGTACTTCTCTAAGAAGAACTCCCTAGCTAAGTGTAACTACCCTATCTACGACAAAGAGTTGCTGGCAGTCGTATAGTGTTGCGAAGCCTAGGATAGGGAACTCCGCTCGGTGCCCGAGTTCCTCGCCCTAACAGACTACAAGAACCTAGAATACTTCACTTAACCCTGGAAGCTGTCCGAGAGGTACGTACGATAGGCAATGTATCTAAGCCGGTTTAATATAAGACTCCAGTACCGCAAGGGTAAGGACAACAGCAGGGCTGACGCACTGTCTAGACGAGAACAGGACATACTAACGACATATAAGGACGACCGGCTAAAGTCGCGGACATTCCAGATGTTTAAGGGGGAGCTAGGTAGGGAGACTATCCGCCTAGCGGCGACACACCTATAGGAACCCCAACTGCAAGCATAGGAAGGGGCAGTAGAAAAGGACGAGGTATACCGAGGGGCCCGTACAGCGATCTAGGGAGGGCAACGGAAGCTCCTAGCCGAGCTCTACCTAAAGGTATCGGCAGCCGAGTGTTTAGTAGACGAGGAGAACAACCTAAAGTTCAGAAATCGGATATAGGTCCTAGCAGACGAGAAGCTCCGTACAGGCTTAATACAACGAGCACATAACTCTATAGCTACCGGGCACCTAGGGCGCGAGGAGACGTACAGCATTATCGCCCGGGACTACTACTGGCCAGCGATAGCGAAGGACATTCGCAGGTTCGTACAGAACTGCGATGTATACAGACGGACGAAGCCCTAGCGCGAGCTAAAGCATAGGCTACTAAAGCCCCTGCCGATACCGGACCGACCCTAGCAAGATCTAACCGTAGACTTTATTACTAACCTCCCTAAGAGCGACGGACAGCGAAACATTATAGTAGTTACAGACAAGCTAACGAAGGGGGTAATACTAAAGGGGATAGACTCTATTACAGCTAAAGATACTGCCTAGGCCTTTATCCGGACGACGTTCAGCAAGCACAGTTTCCCTAGGTCAATTGTATTAGACCGGGGGACACAGTTTACAAGCTAGCTCTGGGTACGGATCTGCTAGTTGCTAAAGGTAGAGCGTCGCCTGTCTACTGCATAGCACCTGCAGACAGACAGGGCGACGGAGAGGGCTAATTCAACCTTAGAAGCGTACCTCCGAGCGTACGTCGACTATAACTAGACGAACTGGAATCGCCTTCTCCTAATAGCGGAGCTGGCTATTAACAGCCGTATAGCCGATGCTACAGGACTGTCCCCCTTCTTTACGACCTATAGATACGACTATTCCCTGCTCCTACCGACCCTAGGTAGCAACACCCTGCGCCCTGTACAGTCCCTAATCCAGCAAGGAGAGGCTATCGTACGGACGATTACGAACGCCTACCAATAGGCAAAGGCGAGCCTAGCTATAGCCTAGTAGAACGCGGAAGAGCAGGCTAACAAGGGACGACAGGCTGCACTAAGGTACGAGGCAGGGGATAAGGTCTAGTTAAACTAGCGAAACATCCGGACGGACCGGCTAAGCAAGAAGTTAGATTGGAAGAACAGGAAGTTTACAGTAATCCGGCCGGTAGGGACATACGCTGTACGACTAAACACTCCCCTAGGGATTTATCTAGTCTTCTACGTAGACCTCGTACGACTAGCGAGCACGGACCCCCTACTGCATTAGACGACTAACGACGCGCGCCTACCCGCAATTATAACCGAGGGCTAAGAAGAGTATAAGGTAGAGGGGATCCTTAAGAGTTAGAGGAAGCGGGGGAAGGCAGAGTACTTAGTAAAATAGAGAGGATAGGCGGAGCCTACGTAGGAACTGTACGAGGCTCTGCAAGACACAACCGCACTAGACAGATAGGAGGAGAATCACCCTCCGGCCCAGTTATAGTAACACTGCGCTGTACGGCGGAAGGAGGCACGATCTACCTTAAGAACAGGGCAGCTGCAGGCAGACCCGAGTTGTCCAAGGATCGAGTACTACGACGTAGGGCACTACAGGGCCCTGCTAATACGACATCGTACGACACTGTACAGGATAAGGACTAGAAGAAAGGAACAGCTAAGGGACAAATAGGAGGGGGAGTGGAAATAAGATAAGCTAAGAGAACACCGTCCGAAATTTCTTACACTATCTTGGAGGGGGGGGTGGCCTACGGGCCATTACCCCCCCCCCCCAGAGACCAGAACCACCTACTTATTATCTAAGAGCTCCACTACCTCGGGCCCGGCCGGGCCCCTACTCCTACTAGGGCTAGCCCCAGGAAGCAGAGGCACCCCCTTACCCCTACGTGCCTCCCCCGGACAGTGGAAGAGGCAGTAGAAGGAGCTATCCTTCCACTTATACAAGGTACAGACCCTAGCCCAGAAACCTAGGAGGCGGTATAGGCCAAGTAAGGGCTAGGGGGAGTTAGGGCAGGGGGCGCAGAGCTGGCCCTAGGTAGCGATAAGGAGGGCGTTAACATACGACAGGCAGGCCGTAGCTACCTGCTCTAGTATAACCTAGGCGGAGTTACACTAGAAGGCGTAGAAGGGGAGCCCGGCCGCGTCCTGCTGCTCGCGAGTGTAGCACCTAAGATGTTAGCTTAGACTGTACAGAAGACGAGACCGTACAAACCGGAAGCGTAGCTGCTAGTCAAGTTAAGGGCCCTACTGTACGAGTTCAAAGTAGGGGGGGACCCTAGCCGGACAAGGGGGGGAGGCGGGGCTAGCAACTACAAGGGCACTACCAGACGGGGCAGACGACATAGTAGCTAGTAGTAGTTAGTAGCTAGTAGTAGTTGGTAGTAGACAGTAGACAGTAGACGGTAGACAGTAGACAGTGTACGGGGAGAAGAGAAAAGAGAAGAGAGAAGGCTTAGGCTGCCTGCCTGCTATAGTGGGAATAGCAAGCAGGGCAGCTACTACAGACAGGTAAAATAGCAAGAGGCAACTACGACCTAGGGGAAGCGACAAGGGACGACGACCCGGACGACCGAACGAAATAGGAAGCTACGACCTGCCAAAGGAACAGCGGGAGCTAGGTAGTTTAAGCACGGCGCTGTACAGAAGTAGCACTATAAGAAAGGGAAAGGGGGGGGGGTATTGTTAGGGGGCGCCGCCTAGCTTAGGTCCTGAACCTAACCTAAGCCGACCGTCGCCCTAAGGATTGCGACTTAGCAGCGCTAGCACGACCCTACCCTCTGTACGGAGCTACCGACAGGACCCTACTCCTATACAGAGGGAGAACACTACAGTCCTGCATAAAGGGGAGCTACTGCCCCTTAGATTAGAGGGGGGAAACCCTGTACTACTGTATAGAGGAGGTAACTCCTAACCCTCCGTACGGAGGGTAAACCTTATACCCCGGCACAAAGGGGAAATTGCTAGCTTAGCCTCGTAGGTACAAATCGTACAAAGCAGACGACGAAGGAACTGCCTATCAGTTCCTTTATATAGATACCCAACCTTAAGCTTCTAAACTAAGATCCTTGGGCCCCTTACACTGCTGCTCGTTAGTGTAGCAGCTAAGACGTTAGCTTAGACTGTACAGAAGACGGGAACCTGTACGAACTAGAAGCGTAGCTGCTTGTCAAATTAAGGGCCCTACTACTAGAGGCAGAAATAGGAGGGGACCCTAGCTAGACGAGCAGAGGCAGAGGGGCCAGCAACTACGAGGGAGCCACTAGACAGGGCAGACGACATAATAGTAGCTAGTGGTAGTAGTGCTAGTAGATAGTAACTAGTAGATAGTAGATAGTAGACGGTAGACGGTAGTAGATAGTAGTGGACGATAGACAGGGTAGGGGGAGAAGGCAGGCAGGGAATAGAAAGGAAAAGGGGGAGGGAAAGAGAAGGGAGAGGCTTAAGGTAACTGCCTGCTATAAGAGGGAATAGCAAGCAGGGCAGCTGCTACAAACGGGTAAAATAGCAAGAGGCAACCGCGTCCTAGTAGGCGACGAGCGACGACGACTTAGACAGCTAGACAAAATAGGAAGTCGCGACCTGCCAAAGGAACAGCAGGAGCTAAGTGTGTTCGGCATGCCGCTATACGAAAAGGGGCACTACGAGAAGGGAAAGGGGGGGATATTGTTAGGGGGCGCTGCCCGGCCTAGGTCCTAGACCTGACCTAAGCCAACCGTCGCCCTAAGGACTACGACTTAGCGGCGCTAGCATAACCCTACCCTCTATACGGAACTACTAACAAGACCCTACTCCTGTACAGAGGAAGAATCCTATAGTCCTACATAAAGGGGAACTACTGCCCCTCTAAATAGAGGGAAAACTCTATACTACTATATAGAGGAGGGAACTTCCAATTCTCTATATAGAGGGTAAACCTTGCATCCCTATATAGAAGGAAATTGCTAGCTTGGCTTCGTAGGTACAAATTGTACAGCAGCAGACGACGAAGGAACTGCCTATTAGTTCCTTTATATAGAAACCCGGCCTTAAGTTTCTAAACTAAGATTCTTAAGCCCCTTATACCTGCCCCTCTACTATCTAGAATATAATAACAAGATTCGACTAAGGGAAGGAGCTACGCTGCCGAGAACCAAACTACTAAGGCGTCTGTCGCTAGCCAAGCTAGACTAAGTAGAAGTGTTTGTTTAAGAAAATCTAGCAAAGAAGTTTATTACCCTAAGCTTAGCCAAACATGCATTGCCGATCCTTTTTATACAAAAACCTAGAGGCGGCCTCCAGCTATATATAGACTACAGAGGCCTTTATAAGGTTACTAAGAGAGACGTTTACCTACTGCTGCTAATCTATAAGACTATACAGCGGGTAGCGAAAGCTAAGTAGTTTAGTAAGCTAGACATTCCCTAAGCGTTCTACTAGCTAAGGAACGAAGAAGGGCAGACGGAAGGCCTTACTACATTTGCTATACGTATAGGCAACTTCAAGTAGCTAGTTATGCCGTTCGGACTTACTAATACGCCGGCTATATAGCAGCGTTTTATAAACTACACCTTTATAGACATGCTAGAGCAGTTTGTATCTATCTACCTAGACGACATCCTTATCTATACTAATAAAACAAGAGAGCAGCATACAGACTACATTAAGCAGGTGCTAACTAGGCTCCGAGAGGTCGGATTAAACGCGGATACGAAGAATAGTAAGTTCTATTGGTCCGAAGTTAAATATCTTAGCCTTATTGTTAGAAGAGAAGGTATCTAGATAGACGCCTTAGAGGTCGCTGCAGTAGCGGAATAGAATTAGCTGGAATCCGGAAACACTACCTAAATTAGAGCTTTTCTTAGATTCTGCAGCTCCTATCGCTGCTTTATTAAGGACTTTAGCAAGATAGCAAAACCCCTAAACAAGGCACTAAGAAGGAGGCAAGGGGCATTTAGAATAAGAGGTTTACGGAAGTCTTCTACTAATTAAAGGCTGCCGTAGCTACAGTACAGGTTTTAGTGCACTTCTAGCCGGAAATAATAATCTACCCAGAGACAGATGCTTCTAATACAGTTATAGTAGGGGTCCTTTCTTAGTATAACAACAACGATAAGGCCCTTTATCTAGTAGCTTTCTTTAGCAAGTCTATAAATAAAGCCGAGCGGAACTACGCTATCTATAACAAGGAGCTATCAGCTTTTATCCAAGCTTTCGAGAAGTAGAAGCTGGAGCCTATAGCTAGAAAGAGCACAGTCTAGGTACTTACCGACTACTAGTTACCAACCTATTTTATAAAGATGCAGAAGCTCTCGCACTGCTAAGCTCGGTAGGCCGCCTACCTATACAGGTTCGACTTTAAGATCACTTATCGACTAGGGGCTTAATACAGAAAAGCTAACGCACTAACAAGAAGAGAAGGAAAGACTAGCTACGTAAAGGAAGATCTAAATATGTTCTAGAAGGTGTTAACAGAGCGGATAGTAGACGCCAAAGTGCTAAAAGAAGTAGGGATCTACGCTGTAGAGCCGGCAACTAAGGAAGAGACACTTTACGAAAAGGTAGAGCGGCTTAACTATTGATAGAAGCTTAGTAAGGCCAGCTTAGGGATGCTAATAGTTCTAGAAAAGCTAATTGCAGAAGTTATTTAGCTAGTTTATAGTTCTAAGAATATCGGCTACGCTAGTACAAAGAAGACAATAGAGGCTATAAGGACTGTCTACTAGTTTCCGCGAATCTTCGAACGAACCTACCGATTTATCGCTAACTGTTATATATGTCGAGCCGCGAAGCTACGTTACAGTCTTCTAGCCGGCCTACTAAAGCTACTACTAATCCCTAAGAAACTGTAGCAGCATATTACGATAGATTTCGTAACCGGCCTGCCGGACTCCGATAGATGCAATGCTACCCTTAATGTAGTAGATCAGTTAAGTAAGGAACGACACTTTATCCCCTATTAAGTAAAGGACGATAGCGCTACTGCAGAAGAGACTATAAGGATACTAATTTAGTACAAATAGAAGTATTATAGTTTGCTAGACACTATTATTACAGATAGGGGTCCTTAATTTACTGCCGACGTATAGAAGGCTATTAACTAAGTTCTCGGAATTCGGGGAAAGCTTAGCATAGCTGCTTACCCTTAGACGGACAGCTAGTCGGAAGTAGCTAACTGTAAGATAGAGAAATATCTACGGATCTTCTGTAGCTATTATTAAGAAGGATAGGTTAAGATGTTGCTAATAGCCGAATTCTGCGCTAACTCGGCGCTGTCCGTGTTACGGCAGCAGAAGGGAGTAGGACTAAGCAATAGGGTAGATCCTTAGAATTTCGGCTTAGCTCTTCTAGACCGAGTCGGGCCTTAGTATATGTTGGGGGCTTAAGAATCTTAGTTTAGAAACTTAAGGCTGGGTAACTATATAAAGGAACTAATAGGCAGTTCCTTCGTCGTCTGCTACTGTACATTTTGTGCCTATAAAGCAAGCTAGCAATTTCCCTCTATACAGGGGTGCAGAGATTTCTCTCTATATAGGGATATAGAGGTTTCCCTCTATATAGAGGGCAAGAGTTCTCCCCTATATAGGGGTGCAGGATTTTCCCTCTATACGGAATTAGAAGGATAATAGCCGTCTCTGTATTTACTTCCACCGCTGCCGAGAGCAGATCGTTGCAGCTGTTAATACTCTCGTCTTCCGGTGGCGTAGTTCTTGTTAGTGCCCTATCGTCTATACTGGATAGGGGGCCTATCCATCTGGCTGGTCTTTTCCTAGGATTCTTAGTAGCACTCCGCCGTCTACACTGTCGGTGTCGTTCAGAGCCGGCTCGATAGCTTGTATAATCTTTCTTAGCGGCTGCTTTATAACACGATACTCCTGCTTCTGCTTATCTAATGCTTAGCATCTCGTAGCAATGTAGCCAGGCTTTCTACATACGTAACAGGTAGGGACGAACGACGAACGCGGTAACTAATAAGATAGCTGCGGAGGTGCTCTCTAGAAAGGTGCAGGGGGTCGCGTCGCCTGCGTTATTGACAGCTTCTAGGTCGATTCGCGCGATTTCGCGTAAGCGCTCAGATTCCTCGCAGTAACTCTCGCTTAGTGCACGAAGCTCTTAAGGTCTTTATCTTCTACCGAGGTTATAGCTGCAGCTAGTTCAGGGTTCAGCTTCTGCCTTAGTAGATGGAGCTGCTTATCTTCCGACACTCTCGCTCTAATAGCATATTTTCTAAACAGTCTGTAGAACTCTTCGAACGTCTGCCGGTTCTGGTTGATCTTATCTAGCTGCTTACAGGCGGTCTTCTTCCGGAAGGGGTCTCTAAAGCGTTGATCCAGCGCTTTAATCGCTTCTTTAGCGGTTACCTCTTCCAGGTCCGCTACTAGCGAAAAAGCTTTACCTTCTAATCGCGATTCCAGGTAGGCCAATCTATCTCTGGCACTGTTTCCGGCGTAGTCTCGGTCTATCTTGTTCTTTATCTTCTTCTTAAACGCTTTCTAGTCTTCGGGATCTCCGCCTCTAAACGCTAGTAGGTCCGGTAGTAACGTTATTAAGGTGCTGCCTTGACTGTAGGCCGCTAGTAAGGCGGTCTCTGCCTGTTCTTCTTAGCGCGGTGGCGGCGACGTCGCTGCCTCTACCTTAGCTAGCTGAGCCTTTATTGCCTTTAGTTGTGCTAGTCGGTTCGCCGCTTGGTTTTCCAGCACCTCTATAATGGTCTTGGCCGATTCCTTCTCGGCTCTCACCGCCTCGATTTCCTCTCTTAACTGTCTCTTTTCTTCTAGGATTCTGTAAAACAGCTTCTTAATAAGGTCTATGCTGTTATAGACCTTTCCTACTCCGTTCTCGTTTACGTAATCTTTAAGTTCCTTAAGTGTACAGTCGTGGATTTTCTTGTATTCGTTCATTCGTTCCTTAGTCTCTACGGTCTCTTCCGCTGTAAAACCTCTAATAATAAACTCATTATCGATAACACTGAAGCGCCTACTCGCTCTGTTAGTCTTTTCTCTTCTGCTTCTGCTTCGGCCTGTAACGCCGCTCTCTACCGTTAAGAAGCTCTCTATAGCTATCTTACAGTGCTGTTGTTTGGTTTGGTTTGTGTAGTGCGCGTGCGTTATTCGGGTGTCCGGATAGTTTAACGGTCCCTTTCGCGCAGCGCAGTAATAGTGTAGTAAGTAAGTTCGAGATATAATAATCCGGGCACGCAGATAAGATTCTATACGGCCTTTTTAATAACTATATCTCGAACTAAGGAGGGAAAGGAATCTATGTAGTGGTCGGCGAGAGCTTTGGGGGTAGTGTGCCAAGGCCCGGCTTAGTCCAGAAGGGCTAAGCCGAAATTCCGAGGGTCTACCCTATCGCTTAGTCCTACCCCTTTCTGCCGCCGCAACACCCAGATACGCTCTAAGCTTCTAGTCGACTTAGGAGCATACCCGACCAAGCTAGACAAGGTAGTGTACCTCTTTAGGAGGTTAAAGGGAAGGGCAGCAGCACAGATTCTGCTATACTACGAGACAGCTATTGCTAACCTAGCAATAGCTACGATAACAATGCTCTAGGCAGCTCTTAACAAGAGCTATAAGGACCTAGACCACGAGAGCCGAGCACTCCTATAGGTTAATACGATAAAGCAAGGACGCAAGACTATATAAGAGTAGGACAAACACTTGCCGCCTTCGACCTAGAACATATAACGATACTGGAAACCGACTCCTTAGGGTATTGCATAGGGGGTATCCAGTTACAGGTAGGCTCGGACGGACTTCTGCACCTATATGCATACTTCTCTAAGAAGAACTCCCTAGCTAAGTGCAACTACCCTATCTACGACAAGGAATTGCTAGCAGTCGTACAGCGTTACAAAGCGTAGGATAGAGATCTCTGCTCGGTTCCCGAGTTCCTCGCCCTAGCTAACTACAAGAACCTAGAGTACTTTACGCAACCCTAGAAGCTTTCTAAGAGATACGTACGATAGGCGATATACCTAAGCCGGTTTAATATAAGGCTCTAGTATCGCAAGGGAAAGGACAACAGCAGGGCTAATACGCTATCCAGACAGGATTAGGATATCGAGGACGACTGGCTAAAATTACGAACATTCTAGATGTTTAAGGAAGAGCTAGGCGAAGGGACTATCCGCCTAGTAGTAATATATATATAGGAACCCTAACTGCAGGTATAGGAAGAGGCAGTAGAAAAGGACGACGTCTATTAAGAGGCCTATATAGCAATCTAAGGAGGACAGCGGAAGCTCCTAGCAGAGCTTTACCTTAAGGTGTCGGCAGCAGAGTGCTTAGTAGACGAGGAGAACAACCTGAAGTTCAGGAATCGGATTTGGGTCCTAACAGACGAGAAGCTCTATACGAGCTTAATACAATAGGCGCATAATTCTATAGCAACCGGGCACCTAGGGCGCGAGGAGACGTACAGCATCGTCACTAGGGACTACTACTAGCTAGCGATAGCAAAGAACATCCGCAGGTTCGTACAGAACTGCGATGTCTACAGACGGACGAAGCCCTAGCGTAAACTAAAGTATAGGCTACTGAAACCCCTACTAATACTGGACCAGCCCTAGCAAGATCTAACAGTAGACTTTATTACAGACCTCCCTAAGAGCGACGGACGGCAGAACATTATAGTAGTTACGGACAAGCTAACAAAGGGAGTAATATTAGAAGGAATAGACTCTATTACGGCTAAGGACACTGCCTAGGCATTTATACGGACGACGTTTAGCAAGCACGGATTCTCTAGGTTAATTATATCGGACTAGGGCATACAGTTTACGAGCTAGCTCTAGGCTAGAGTATATTAGTTGCTAAACGTAGAACGCTACCTATTAACTGTATAGTTCCTACAGACAGACAGTGCGACGGAAAGGGTTAATTTGACATTAGAAGTGTACCTCTAAGCGTACGTCGACTATAACTAGACAAACTGGAACCGCCTTCTCCCTATAGCGGAGCTGGCTATTAACAGCTATATAGCTAACGCTACAGGATTGTCCCCCTTCTTTATAACCTACGGATACGACCACTCCCTGCTCTTACCGACCCTAAGTAGTAACACCCTACGCCCTATACGATCCCCGATTCAGTAGGGAGAGGCCATTATACGGACGATTACGAATGCCTATTAATAGGCAAAGGCGAGTCTAGCTATATGTAAGGGGCCCAAGAATCTTAGTTTAGAAACTTAAGGTTAGGTATCTACATAAAGGAACTGATAGGCAGTTCCTTCGTCGTCTACTGCTGTACGATTTGTACCTACGAAGCTAAGCTAGCAATTCCTCCTTTGTATAGGGGTGCAAGGTTCACCCTCCGTACAGAGGATCGGGAGTTACCTCCTCTGTACAGTAGTGCAGAGTTTTCCCCCCTATTTAAAGGGGCAGTAGCTCCCCTTTGTGCAGGACTGTAGTGTTCTCTCTCTGTATAGGAGTAGGGTCCTATCGGTGGTTCTGTACAGAGGGTAGGGTCGTGCTAGCACTGCTAAGTTGCAGTCCTTAGGGCGACGGTTGGCTTAGGTCAGGTCTAGGACCTAGGCCGGGCAGCGCCCCCTAACAATACCCCCTCCCTTCCCTTCTCGTAGTGCCTCTTCTATACGGCGGCGTGCTTAAATTACCTAGCTCCTGCTGTTCCTTTAGCAGGTCGTAGCTTCCTATTTCGTCCAGTTGTCTGAGTTGTCGTCCCTCGTCGCCCCCCCCTAGGTCGCAGTTGCCTCTTGCTATTTTACCTGTTTGTAGTAGCTGCCCTGCTTGCTATTCCCCTTATAGTAGGCAGTTACCTTAAGCCCTCTCCCTTCTCTTTCCTTCCCCCTTCTCTCCTCTCCCTATACTGTCTACTGTCTACTACTATCTACTACTGTCTACTATCTACTATTACTACTACTACTAGCTACTATCTACTACTAGCTATGTCGTCCGCCCCGTCCGGTGGCTCCCTTGTAGTTGCTAGCCCTGCCTCCTCCCCTCGTCCAGCTAGGGTCCCCCCCTATTTCTACCTCTAGCAGTAGGGCCCTTAATTTAACTAGCAGCTACGCTTCCAGTTTGTACAGATTCTCGTCTTCTGTACAGTCTTAGCTAACGTCTTAGGTGCTACACCTGCAAGCAGCAGGATGCAGCCGGACTCCCCTTCTACGCCTTCTAGTGTAACCCTGCCTAGGTTATACCCTAGCAGCTAGCTACGGCCTGGGCGTCGTACGTTAACGCCCTCCTTATCGCTACCTAGGGCCAGCCCTGCGCCCCCTGCCCTAACTCCCCCTAGCCCTTACTTAGCCTATACCGCCTCCTAGGCTTCTAGGCTAGGGTGTGTGCCTTATGTAAGTGGAAGGATAGCTCCCTCTACTGCCCCTACTGCCGTCCGGGGGAGGCACGTAGGGGTAGGGGGGTGCCTCTGCTTCCTAGGGCTAGCCCTAGTAGGGGTAGGGGCCCGGCCGGGCAGGAGGTAGTAGAGGTCTTAGATAATAAGTCGGTTGCTCTAGTCCCCCGGAGTGGTGGCTAGTAAGCTACCCCCCCCCCCCCCCCCCCCCCCCCCCCCCCAAGATAGTATAAGAAATTTCGGACAGTTTTCTCTTAACCTATCTTATTTCCACTGCCCCTCCTATTTGTCCCTTAGCTGTTCTTTTCTTCCAGCCTACGATGTCGTGTTAGTAGAGCCCTGTAGTGTCCTACGTCGTAATTCTCGATCCTTTAACAACCTAGGTCTGCCTGTAGCTACCCTGTCCTTAGGGTAGATCGTGCCTCCTTCCGCTGTACGGCGCAGTATTACTGTAACTAGGCAGGGGGATGGTTCTCTTCCTATCTGTCCAGTGCGGTTGTGTCTTGCAGAGCCTCGTACAGTTCCTATATAGGCTCTGCCTATCCTCTCTATTTTACTAAGTACTCTGCCTTCCCCCGCTTCCTCCGACTCTTAAGGATCCCCTCTACTTTATACTCTTCCTAGCCCTCGGTTATAATTGCAGGTAGGCGCGCGTTGTCTGTCGTCTAGTGCAGCAGGGGGTCCGTATTCGCTAGCTGTATAAGGTCTACGTAGAAGACTGGATAAATCCCTAGGGGGGTGTTTAGTCGTACGGCATATGTCCCTACTAGCCGGACTACTGTAAACTTCCTGTTCCTCTAATCCAGCTTCCTGCTTAGCCGGTCTATACAGATGTTTCGCTGGTTTAGCTAGACCTTATCCCCTGCCTTGTACCTTAGTACAGCCTGTCGTCCTTTGTTAGCCTGCTCTTCTGCGTTCTGTTAAGCTATAGCTAGGGTCGCCTTTGCCTATCGGTAGGCGTTCGTAATTGTCTGTACAATAGCCTCTCCTTGCTAAATTGGGGATCGTACAGGGCGCAGGGTGTTACTACTTAGGGTCAGTAGGAGCAGGGAATAGTCGTATCTATAGGTCGTAAAGAAGGGGGACAGTCCTATAGCATCGGCCGTACGGCTATTAATAGCTAGCTCTACTATAAGGAGAAGTCAGTTCCAGTTCGTCTAGTTATAGTCGACGTACACTCGGAGGTACGCTTCCAAAGTTGAATTGACCCTCTCTGTCGCCCTGTCTGTCTGCAGGTGCTATGCGGTTAACAGGCGACGTTCTACCTTTAGCAACTAGCAGATCCTTGCCTAGAGCTAGCTTGTAAACTGTGTCCCCCGGTCTAATACAATTGACCTAGGGAAACCGTACTTGCTGAACGTCGTCTGTATAAAGGCCTAGGCAGTGTCTTTAGCTATAATAGAGTCCATTCCCTCTAGTATTACCCCCTTCGTTAACTTGTCTGTAACTACTATAATGTTTCGCCGTCTGTCGCTCTTAGGGAGGTCTGTAATAAAGTCTACTGTTAGATCTTGCTAGGGCCGGTCCGGTATCGGCAGGGGCTTTAGCAGCCTATACTTTAGCTTGCGCTAGGGCTTCGTCTATCCGCATACATCGCAGTTCTATACGAACCTGCGAATGTCCTTCGCTATCGCCGGCTAGTAGTAGTCCTAGGCGATAATGCTGTACGTCTCCTCGCGCCCTAGGTGCCCGGTAGCTATAGAGTTATGCGCCCGTTGTATTAAGCTCGTATAGAGCTTCTTGGCTGCCGGGACCTATATCCGATTTCTGAACTTTAGGTTGTTCTCCTCGTCTACTAAGCACTCGGCTACCGACACCTTAAGGTAGAGCTCGGCTAGGAGCTTCCGTTGCCCTCCCTAGATCGCTGTATAGACCCCTTAGTATACCTCGTCCTTTTCTACTGCCTCTTCCTATACTTGCAGTTAGGGTTCCTATAGGTGTATCGCTGCTAGGCGGATAGTCTCCTCGCCTGGCTCCCCCTTAAACATCTGGAATGTTTGTAACTTTAGCCGGTCGTCCTCGTACGTCGTTAGCATGTCCTAGTCCTGTCTAGACAGTGCATCGGCCCTGCTATTGTCCTAACCCTTGCGATACTAGAGTCTTATATTAAACCGGCTTAGATACATTGCCTATCGTACGTGCCTCTCGGATAGCTTCTAGGGTTAAGTAAAGTATTCCAGATTCTTATAGTCTGTTAGGGCGAGGAGCTCGGGCACTGAGCAGAGTTCTCTATCCCAGGCTTCGCAACACTGTCCGACTGCTAGCAACTCTTTGTCGTAGATAGGGTAGTTATACTTAGCTAGGGAGTTCTTCTTAGAGAAATATGCGCATAGGTGTAGGAGTCCGTCTAAGCCTACCTGTAACAGGATACACCTAATGCAGTACCCTAAGGAGTTAGTTTCCAGTATTGTCGTACGCTCCGGGTCGAAGGCGGCGAGCGTTGGTCCTGTAGTAAAGAGCTCCTTTAGCTTGTCGAAGCTCCTATCGCATTCGTCCGTCTATTTAAACTGCTTGTCCTTATGCATTAGCTTAACTAGGGGGCGTACGATCTCTAAGTAGTTCCGTATAAACTGGCAGTAGAAGTTGGCAAACCCAAGAAATTCCTGTACGCCCTTAACGTTCGTAGGCGGCTTCTATTGCTTGATGGCATTAATCTTCTTCCTATCTATACTAATGCCTTTCCCTGCCTCGATAATAAAACCTAGGTATTTCGTATGTTGGACACCGAATTCGCATTTGTCGATGTCGAGGTACAAGCTAGCCTGCTGCAGTTAGTCTAGCACCTTCTTGACATCTCGTACGTAATCTGTATAGGTGCCGTCTGTAAAAACCAGGGTGTCGTCGAGGTATGCCGAGCAGATGTCGTCTAGTAACCCTTATAGGGACTTGTTAATGTACCTTTAGAAGGTTGCTAGTGCATTAGCAAGGCCGAAGGGGGTAACAAGCTACTTAAAAAGACTGTATCTCGTACAGAAGGCAGTTATCTATTTACAGCCTTCCTTAATCCGTATCTTGTAGAAGGCTAAGACTACGTTAAGCTTAGTAAACTACTTCGCCTTGCTAATCCGTCTGAGAGTCTCCTTAATAAGGGGTAGGGGGTACCGGTCCTTCTTAGTAATCGCGTTAATGCCTCTGTAGTCTACGTAGAAACGCAATCCGGCCTTCCCTTCCTTATAGACAAACAGTACTAGGGCTCCTACGGACAACGTACTAGCCCAAATAAACCCTTTGGCAAGCAGGTCGTCTAGTGTCTTGTGCAGTACTAAGAGTCCTCTAGAGGACATTCTATACAGCGGTCCGTACGGTACCTCTGGCAGGCCCCTATCCAGACGGGGTTCTAGCTAGATGTTATAGTCAATCCCTTCCCCTTAGTGTAGCAGCAGCTTCGAGGCTGACTTTGGCTCGAAGAGGTCTAGGTATCTAGTATACTCCCTTAGGAGCTTCGTACAGGGGTCTATTACTTTCTTAGGTGCTAATACCTTCTCGATGTCCGCTGTTGCCGTGTTGATTTCGGCCTTAGCATTGCTACCTTGCAGGATCCTCCCCTAGTCCTGGATCCTCTACTTCGTTACTGCCAGGTACAGCCATCCTCGTCCGACGTCCAGCTTGCCCCTCTAGCACTCTATCTAAGGTTTCCCTAGTATTAGGTTATACCCTAACTTGTCCTGTACGATGTAGAGGTATAAGTCCTGCTTATAGTGTCCCTGTACCTCTATTATTACTTTTACTATATAGGTAATGTCCGGTCCTTGCCCGGTAATGTCCAGCATGCATACAGGTACTGTAGGGGTCGTCTTAATCCGATGTCTCTGTACGAAGTCTTCGCTAATTACTCTATACACCAAACATCCTGTATTAATTAATGTCCGCGCTGTTGCGGACCTGTTTAACGTCGGCCGTACGATAAACGGCGTTGTCGTTATGTAATTGCTCTTAAAAGATAGCTAAGTAATACTTTGATTTAGTAGTCTATCTTGCACCCGCCTCTGGCAGAGTCTTCGCTTAGAGGCTACTCTTTTCCCGACTCGTCGTCGTCTAAGTAGGACTCCTAATCTTCTCGTTAAGGCGCCGCAGTTGCTACCCTTGCAGTAGTCGGCCGTCCCCTAGGTCTCTCTGCTGGCAGAAGCCCGCAATTCCGTACAGTGTAGCCTATCTTGCTATACCAGTAGCAGCTCCCTTCTGCTTGTCTCTTGTTAAGGGTAGCTGTGTCTACCTATTGTGCCTTTTTAGTAGCGGCCCTTGGCCGTACAGTAGCTGCTTATAAGGGGCCTAAGAATCTTGGTTTAGAAACTTAAGGTTAGGTATCTATATAAAGGAACTAATAGGGCGTTCCTTCGTCGTCTGCTGCCGTACGATTTGTACCTACGAAGCTAAGCTAGCAATTCCCCCTTTATGTAGGAGTGCAAGGTTTACCCTCTATATAGAGGATTAGGAGTTACCTCCTCTGTATAGTAGTACATAGTTTTCTCTCCTATTTAGAGGGGCAGTAGCTCCCCTTTGTGCAGGACTGTAGTGCTCTCCCTCCGTACGGGAGTAGGGTCCTATCGGTAGTTCCGTACAGAGGGTAGGGTCGTGCTAGCGCTGCTAAGTCGCAGTCCTTAGGGCGCCGCTTAGCTTAGGTTAGGTCTAGGACCTGGGCTAGGCGGCGCTCCCTAACAATATCCCCCCCCTTCCCTTCTCGTAGTGCCTCTTCTGTACAGCAGCGTATTGAAATTACCTAGCTCCTGCTGTTCCTTTGGCAGGTCGCGGCTTCCTATTTCGTCTGGTCGTCTAAGTCGTCGTCCCTCGTTGCCCCCCCCCCCCCCGGGTCGCAGTTGCCTCTTGCTATTTTACCTGTTTGTAGTGGCTGCTCTGCTTGCTATTTCCCTTATAGCAGGCAGTTACCCCTAAGCCTCTCTCTTCTCTTCCCTTCCCCCTTCTCTCCTCCCCCTATACCGTCTACTGTCTACTACTAACTACTACTGTTTACTATCTACTATCTACTACTAGCTACTACTACTACTAGCTACTATCTACTACTACTACTAGCTACTACTACTACTACTATGTTATCTGCCCTGTCTAGCGATTCCCTTGTAGTTGCTAGGCCTGCCTCCTCCTCTCGTCCAGCTTAGGTCCCTGCCTATTTCTACCTCTAGCAGTAGGGCCCTTAGTTTAACTAGCAGCTGCGCTTCTAGTTCGTATAGATTCTCGTCTTCTGTACAGTCTAAGCTAACGTCTTAGGTGCTACACCTACGAGCAGCAGGATGCGGCCGGGCTCCCCTTCTACGCCTTCTAGTGTAACCCTGCCTGGGTTATACCCTAGTAGCTAGCTACAGCCCGGGCGTCGTACGTTAACGCCCTTCTTATCGCTACCTAGGGCCAGCCCTATGCCCCCTGCCCCAACTCCCCCTAGCCCTTACTTAGCCTATACCGCCTCCTAGGCTTCTAGGCTAGGGTATATGCCTTGTGTAAGTGGAAGGATAGCTCCTTCTACTGCCTCTACTGCCGGCCGGGGGAGGCATATAGGGGTAGGGGGGGTGCCTCTGCTGCCTAGGGCTGGCCCTAGTAGGGGTAGGGGCCCGGCCGGGCGGGAGGTAGTTAAGATCTTAGATAAGGAGACTGCTCTAGTCCCCTAGGGTAGTGGCTAGTAAGCTACCCCCCCCCCCTAGATAGTGTAAGGAATTTCGGACGGTTTTCTCTTAACTCCTCTTATTTCCACTCCCTCTCCTATCTGTCCCTTGGCTGTTCCTTTCTTCTAGCCCTTATCTCGTACAGTGTTGTACGATATCGTGTTAGTAGGACCCTGTAGTCTCCCCTGTCGTAATTCTCGATCCTTTAACAACCTAGGTTCGCCTGTAGCTACTCTGTCCTTAGGGTGGATCGTGCCTTCTTCCGCTGTACGGCGTAGTGTTACTGTAACTAGGCAGGGGGATAGTTCTCCTCCTATCTGTCTAGTGCAGTTGTGTCCTGTAGAGCCTTGTACGGTTCCTACGTAGGCTCTGCCTATCCTCTCTATTTTACTAGGTACTCTGCCTTTCCCTGCTTCCTTCGACTCCTAAGGATCCCCTCTACTTTATACTCTTCCTAGCCCTTAGTTATAATTGCAGGAGGGCGCGCGTCTTTAGTCGTCTAGTGCAGCAGGGGGTCTGTATTCGCTAGTCGTATAAGATCTACGTAGAAGACTAGGTAAATTCCTAGGGGGGTGTTTAGTTATACAGTGTATGTCCCTACTGGCTGGACTACTATAAACTTCCTGTTCCTCCAATCCAGCTTCTTGCTCGGCCAGTCTGTACGGATGTTTCGCTAGTTTAGCTAGACCTTATCCCCTGCCTTGTACCTTGGTGCAGCCTGTCGTCTCTTGTTAGCCTGCTCTTCTGCGTTCTGTTAGGTTATAGCTAGGCTCGCCTTTGCCTATTAGTAGGCGTTCGTAATCGTCTGTACGATAGCCTCTCCTTGCTGAATTGGGGATCGTACAGGGCGCAGGGTGTTACTACTTAGGGTCAGTAGGAGCAGGGAATAGTCGTATCTATAGGTCGTAAAGAAGGGAGACAGTCCTGTAGCATTAGCTGTACAGCTGTTAATAGCCAGCTCCGCTATAGAGAGAAGTCGGTTCCAGTTCGTCTAGTTATAGTCGACGTACGCCCAGAGGTACGCTTCCAAAGTTGAATTGACCCTCTCTCTCGCCCTGTCTGTCTGCAGGTACTATATAGTTAACAGTCGACGTTCTACCTTTAGCAACTAGCATACCCTTGCCTAGAGCTGGCTTGTAAACTGTGTCCCCCGGTCTAATACAATTGACCTAGGGAAACTGTGCTTGCTAAGCGTCGTACGTATAAAGGCCTAGGCGGTGTCTTTAGCTATAATAGAGTCCATTCCCTCTAGTATTACCCCCTTCGTTAACTTGTCCGTAACTACTATAATGTTTCGCCGTCTGTCGCTCTTAGGGAGGTCTGTAATAAAGTCTACTGTAAGGTCTTGCTAGGGCCTGTCCGGTATTAGCAGGGGCTTTAGCAGCCTATGCTTTAGCTCGCGCTAGGGCTTCGTCCGTCCGTATACATCGCAGTTCTGTACGAACCTGCAAATGTCCTTCGCTATCGCCGGCTAGTAGTAGTCCTAGGCGATAATGCTATACGTCTCCTTACACCCTAGGTGTCTAGTAGCTATAGAGTTATGCACCTGTTGTATTAAGCTCCTACGGAGCTTCTCGTCTGCCGGGACCTATGTCCAATTTCTGAACTTTAGGTTGTTCTCCTTGTCTACTAAGCACTCGGCTGCCGACACCTTAAGGTGGAGCTCGGCTAGGAGCTTCTGTTGCCCTCCCTAGATCGCTGTACGGGTCCCTCGGTATACCTCGTCCTTTTCTACTGCCTCTTCCTATACTGGCAGTTGGGGTTCCTATAGATATGTCGCTACTAGGCGGATAGTCTCCTCGCCTGGCTCCCCCTTAAACATCTAGAAGGTTTGTAACTTTAGCCGGTCGTCCTCGTACGTCGTTGGCATGTCCTGGTCCTGTCTAGACAGTGCATCGGCCCTGCTGTTGTCCTTACCCTTACGATACTAGAGTCTTATATTAAACCGGCTTAGGTACATTGCCTATTGTATGTGCCTCTCGGACAGCTTCTAGGGTTAAGTAAAGTATTCTAGGTTCTTGTAGTCCGTTAGGGCAAGGAACTCGGGCACTAAGCGGAGTTCTCTATCCTAGGCTTCGCAACACTGTACGACTGCTAGCAACTCTTTGTCGTAGATAGGGTAGTTGCACTTAGCTAGGGAGTTCTTCTTAGAGAAATACATGTAAGGGTATAGGAGTCCGTCTAAGCCTACCTATAATAGGATACCTCTAATGCAGTACCCTGAGGAGTTAGTTTCCAGTATCGTCGTACGCTCCGGGTCGAAGGCAGCGAGCGTTAGTCCTATAGTAAAGAGTTCCTTTAGCTTGTCGAAGCTCCTATCGCATTCGTCTGTATATTTAAACTGCTTGTCCTTGTACGTTAGCTTAACTAGGGGGCGTACGATCTCCGAGTAGTTCTGTATAAACTAGCGGTAGCAGTTGGCAAACCTAAGAAATTCCTATACGCCCTTAACGTTCGTAGGCGACTTCTATTGCTTAATAGCATCAATCTTCTACCTATCTATGCTAATGCCTTTCCCGGCCTCGATAATAAAACCTAGGTATTTCGTACGTTGGATACTGAATTTACATTTGTCGATGTCGAGGTACAAGCCAGCCTGCTGCAGTCGGTCCAGCACCTTCTTGACATCCCGTACGTAATCTGCATAGGTGCCGTCTGTAAAAACTAGAGTGTCGTCGAGGTATACTAAGCAGATGTCGTCTAGTAACCCTTATAGGGACTTGTTAATGTACCTTTTAAAGGTTGCCAGTGCATTAGCAAGGCCGAAGGGAGTAACAAGCTACTTAAAAAGACTATATCTCGTACAGAAGGCAGTTATCTATTTACAGCCTTCCTTAATCTGTATCTTGTAGAAGGCTAAGACTACATTAAGCTTAGTAAACCACTTCGCCTTGCTGATCCGTCCGAGAGTCTCCTTAATAAGGGGTAGGGGGTACCGGTCCTTCTTAGTAATCGCGTTAATGCCTCTATACTCTACGCAGAAACGCAATCCGGCCTTCCCTTCCTTATAGACAAATAGTACTAGGGCCCCTGCGGACGACGTACTAGCCTGAATAAACCCTTTAGCAAGCAGGTCGTCTAGGGTTTTGCGCAATACTAGGAGTTCTCTAGAGGACATTCTATATAGCGGTCCGTACAGTACCTCCGGCAGGCCCCTATCCGGACAGGGTTCTAGCTAGATGTTATAGTCAATCCCTTCCCTTCGGTATAGCAGCAGCTTCGAGGCCGACTTCGGCTTAAAGAGGTCTAGGTATCTAGTATACTCCCTTAGGAGCTTCGTATAGGGGTTCGTTACTTTCTTAGGTACTAATGCCTTCTCGATATCCGCCGTTGCCGTGTTGATTTCGGCCTTAGCATTGCCACCTTGCGAGATCTTCCCCTAGTCCCGGATTCTCTGCTTCGTTACTGCTAGGTACAGCTGTCCTCGTCCGACGTCCAGTTTGCTCCTCTAGCGCTCTATCTAAGGCTTTCCTAGTATTAGGTTATACCCTAACTTGTCCTGTACAACATAGAGGTATAAGTCCTGCTTATAGTATCCCTGTACCTGTATCGTTACTTTTACTATATAGGTAATGTCCAGTCCTCGCCCAGTAATGCCCAGTATGCGTACGGGTACTGTAGGGGTCGTCTTAATCCGATGTCTCTATACAAAGTCTTCGCTAATTACTCTATACACTAAACATCCTGTGTTAATCAATGTCCGCGCCGTTGCAGACCTGTTTAACGTCGGCTATACGATAAATGGCGTCGTCGTTATGTAATTCCTCTTAAAAGATAGCTAAGTAATGCTTTGATTTAGCAGTCTATCTCGCACCTGCCTCTGGCAGAGTCTTCGCTTAGAGGCTACTCTTTTCCTGACTCGTCGTCGTCCGAGTAGGACTCCTAATCTTCTCGTTAAGGCGCCGCAGTTGCTACCCTCGCGGTAGTCGGCCGTCCCCTAGGTCTCTCTACTAGCAGAAGCCTGCAATTCTGTACAGCGTAGCCTATCTTGCTACACCGGTAGCAGCTCCCTTCTGCTCGTCTCTTATTAAGGGTAGCTGTGTCTACCTATTGCGCCCTTTTAGTAGCGGCCCTTAGCTATATAGTAGCTGCTGCTGCCACCCTCGTCGTCGTCGGTTCCTAGTCTATAGCGTCCGTCTGTCGCTAGAGGGGTTGTCTTATCTCCTAAGTGCAGCCTATCTGTCCAAGCCTATACTCCTAGTCGTCGACTATCCTAAGGAGGTCGCAGAATTCCTCGTACGTAGCCGGTCGCATTACGCCTACCAGCCCCGTTATAATTTCCTTAGAGAGGCCTTCCTCTAAAGAGGTAATTTTTATCCTGTCCTCCTATTAGAGACCTCCTGCTTCTGCCAAAGTCTAGTTAAATTCTGCGAGGAATTCTCGTACAGTCTTACGTCCTTGTTTTATCGTGTTAACCTGTAGGAGTGCTCGACTCTCGCAGTCCGGGTCCTTATAGCTCTTGTCTAGAGCTGCCTAGAGCATCGTCGTCGTAGCTATTGCTAGGTTAGCAATGGCCGTCTCGTAGTACAGCAGAATTCGTACTGCCGCCCTGCCCTTTAACCTCCTAAAGAGGTAAACTACCTTGTCTAGCTTAGTTAGGTATGCTCCTAAGTCGACTAGGAGCTTAGAGCGCATCTAGGCAGCCTAGGAGGGGTATTCGGCCGGAGCCTTACTATCGTACGCAGAGACGTTAGGGAGTTTGCTCTTAGGGGTCGGGGTATAGGTTATTGTGTTCGTCGTCGTCGTAGGGGTCGGATCGCGATCGGACGCCCTAAGCTGTCGTAGCTCCTGTTCCTGCTAGGAAATTATCGCAGCCTAGTAGCTTACTTGCTGCTCGAGCTGCCTCTTGCTTTCTAGCAGCTCCTCGTATACGCGGTGCATATGTCCCTCTATAGCCGTAGTTTCTATAGGGATGTCGCCGTCTATCTTTGTTTTATTACTGTAGTTACCGACAGTAAGATTAGTTCCTAATATAAGGGGCCTAAGAATCTTAGTTTAGAAACTTAAGGTTAGGTATCTGTATAAAGGAACTAATAGGCAGTTCCTTCGTCGTCTGCTGCTGTACGATTTGTACCTACGAAGCTAAGCTAGCAATTCCCCCTTTATGTAGAGGTACAAGGTTTACCCTCTATACAGAGGATCGGAAGTTACCTCCTCTATATGGTAGTGCATAGTTTTCCCTCCTATTTAGAGGGGCGGTAGCTTCCCTTTGTGCAGGACTGTAGTGTTCTCCCTCTATACAGGAGTGGGGTCCTGTCGGTAGTTCTGTACAGAGGGTAGGGTCGTGCTAGCGCTGCTAAGTCGCAGTCCTTAGGGCGCCGCTTAGCTTAGGTCGGGTCCAGGACCTGGGCCAGGCGGCGCTCCCTAACACTGCTGCCGCTACCCTCGTCGTCGTTAGCTCCTAGTCTATAGCGTCTGTCTGTCGCTAGGAGGGTTGTCTTATCTTCTAAGCGCAGCCTATTTGTCTAAGCCTACGCTGCTAGTCGTCGACTATCCTAAGGAGGTCGCAGAATTCCTCGTACATAGCTGGTCGCATTACGCCTACTAGCCCCGTTATAATCTCCTTAGAGAGGCCTACCTCTAAAGTAGTGATTTTCATCCTGTCCTCCTATTAGAGACCTCCTGCTTCTGCTAAAGTCTAGTCAAATTCCGCGAGGAATTCTCGTACAGTCTTGCGTCCTTGTTTTATCGTATTAACCTGTAGGAGTGCTCGGCTCTCGCAGTCCGGGTCCTTGTAGCTCTTGTCTAGAGCTGCCTAGAGCATCGTCGTCGTAGCTATTGCTAGGTTGGCAATGGCTGTCTCGTAGTACGGCAGAATTCGTGCTGCCGCCCTGCCCTTTAACCTCCTTAAGAGGTAAACTACCTTGTCTAGCTCGGTCGGATATACTCCTAAGTCGACTAGGAGCTTGGAGTGCATCTAAGCAGCCTAGGAGGGGTACTTAGCCGGAGCCTTACTATCGTACGTAGAGACGTCGGGGAGTTTGCTCTTGGGGGTCGTTGTGTTTGTCGTCGTCGTAGGGGTCGGATCGCGATCGGACGCCCTAAGCTGTCGTAGCTCCTGTTCCCGTTAGGAAGTTATCGCGGCCTAGTAGCTTACTTGTTGTTCGAGCTGCCTTTTGCTTTCTAGCAGCTCCTCGTATACGCAGTGCATATGTCCCTCTATAGCCGTAGTTTCTATAGGGATGTCGCCGTCTATCTTTGTTTTGTTACTGCGGTTACTAACAGTAAGATTAGTTCCTAATATAAGGGGCCTAAGAATCTTGGTTTAGAAACTTAAGGTTAGGTATCTATATAAAGGAACTAATAGGCAGTTCCTTCGTCGTCTGCTGCCGTACGATTTGTACCTACGAAGCTAAGCTAGCAATTTCCCCTTTATATAGGGGTGCAAGGTTTACTCTCTATACAGAGGATTAGGAGTTACCTCCTCTGTACAGTAGTGCAGAGTTTTCCCCCCTATTTAAAGGGGCAGTAGCTCCCCTTTGTGCAGGACTGTAGTGTTCTCCCTCTGTACAGGAGTAGGGTCCTGTTAGTAGTTCCGTACGGAGGGTGGGGTCGTGCTAGCGCTGCTAAGTCGCAGTCCTTAGGGCGACGGTTGGCTTAGGTCGGGTCCAGGACCTGGGCCAGGCGGCGCCCCCTAACACTATAGCGCAACAGAAAACGGAAGAGCAGGCTAACAAGGGACAACAGGCTGCACTAAGGTATAAGGCAGGAGATAAGGTCTAGCTAAACTAGCGCAACATCCGTATAGACCGGCTAAGCAAGAAACTGGATTGGAAGAACCGGAAGTTTACAGTAGTCCGACCAGTAGGGATATACGCTATACGACTTAACACTCCCCTAGGGATCTACCTAGTCTTCTACATAGACCTTGTACAGCCAGCATATACAGTCCCCCGGCCGCATTAGACGACGGACGACGCGCGCCTACTAGCAATTATTACTAAGGGCTAGGAAGAGTACGAGGTAGAAGATGTTACAGCAGCAGAAAGGGGTAGGACTGAGTAATAGAGTGGACCCTTGGAATTTCGGCTCGGCCCTTCCGGGCCGAGCCGGGCCTTGGCACTACCACTACGAAAGCCTACTACCACCACTACATAGGCTCCTTTCCCTCCTTAGTTCGAGATATAGTTATTAAAAAGGCTGTATTAAAATATATCTGCGTGCCCGGATTATTATATCTCGAACTTACTTACTATAACAAACCCTGCGCTGCGCGAAAGGGCCCGTCGAACCATCCGGACACCTGAATAACGCACGCGCACACACTAAAAACACCAAACCCAGCACTGTAAGAAGATAGAAGGCTTCTCGACGGTAGAGGGCGGCGTTACAGGCCGCAGCAGAAGCAGAAAAGGAAGGGCTGACAGAGCGAGTAGTCGCTCTAGTGTAATTAACGATAAGATCGTTATTAGCGGTTTTACAGCGGAAGAGACTGCTAAGGTTAAGGAACGAATAGCCGAATATAGGAAGATCTGCGACTGCACGATCGAGGAACTAGAAGACTATATAAACGAGAATAGAATAGGGAAGGTCTACGACAGCATAGACCTTATCGAGATGCTGTTTTACAGAACGCTGGAAGAGAACAGACAACTAAGAGAAGAAACTAAAGCGGTAAGGGCCGAAAAGGAATCGGCGGAGACTATTATCGACGTGTTAGAAAACTAGGCAGCGAATCGACTAGCGCAACTAAAGGCGCTAAAGGATCAGCTAGCTAATATAGAAACAGCGAGACTATCGCCGCTACCGCGGCGAGAAACCCACGCAGAGACCGCCTTACTGGCGGCCTACAGTCAAGGCGGCACGTTAATAACGTTACTACCGGATCTACCGGCGTTTAGAGGCGGAGATCCTAAGGATTGGGAAGTGTTTAAGAAAAAGATAAAGAACAAGATAGATCGAGACTATGCCGGAAACAGCGCCGGAGATAGATTGGCGTACCTGGAATCGCGATTGGAAGGTAAAGCTTTTTCGCTAGTGGCGGACCTGGAAGAGGTAACTGCTAAGGAAGCGATCAAAGCGCTAGATTAACGCTTCGGAGACCCATTCCGGAAGAAGACGGCCTGTAAGCAGTTGGACAAGATTAACCAGAACCGGCAGACGTTCGAGGAGTTCTACAGTTTGTTTAGAAGATATGCGATTAGGGCCTAAGTAGCAGAAGATAAGCAGCTCTACCTACTAAGGCAAAAGCTGAACCCTGAACTGGCTGCCGCTGTAGCGTTAGTAGAAGACGAAGACCTTAAGGGCTTCGTGCACCGAGCGAGGGTCACTGCGAGAAACTTAAGCGCTTACACGAAATTATGCGAATCGAACTAGAAGCCGTTAATAACGCAGACAACACGACCCCCTGCGCCTTTCCGGAGAGCACCCTAGCAGCCACCTTATTAGTTACAGTGTTCGTCGTTTGTCCCTACCTGCTACGCGTGCGGAAAGCCGGGCTATATCGCTACGAGATGCCAAGCAACGGCCCAACAGAAGCAGGAGTATCGCGCTATAAAGCAGCCGCAGCTGCAGCTACCGAGAAAGACTATTCAAGCTATCTAACCGGCGCCGAACGATACTGACAGGGTAGACAGTAGAGTGCAGTTAAGGATTATAGGAAAAGACTAGCTAGACGGATAGGCCCCCTATCCAGCATTGACAATAGGGCACCGCACTGGAGCGAATCAACACGAGGAGAAAGCATTAACAGCTGTAGCGATCCGCTCTCGGCAGACGTAGAAGTGAATACGGAAACGGCGATCATCCTTCCTATTACGATCCACCCTGTTAAGAAGTCGCGCCAACCCCTCCAGTTGAAAGCTTTTATCGACACTGGAGCTCTTATTGGTGCAGCGATCTACTATCGGCTAGTCCGGAAGCTAACAAATAGATACAGCTATCCGGTAGAATTAGCGTCGCTGACGAAGATTTCGGCATACAACAGACAAGACACGGAAAGCGTTACGCACTACGTGCCGCTAAAGACTACCTTGGCTGGTCGCACTACAGAAGCGACGTTCTGAATTATAGATATCGGAAGGTTTGACATTATTATAGGGCAGAAATAGATAAAGAACTAGAAAGCTATTATCGACATAGATAAAGGAACGATCAGATTCAAAACCCAAGGTAACAGCGCCGTTACCACCGAATCGGTCGCAGCCGCGACAGCAAGATTAGAGGCGACCAGCGGCGAAACGGCTCTGCCTACCTCTACCGAGCCTGCGCCTACGATCGGAATAATAAGCTCGGAAGCTTTATCGACCCTCGCGAAGTCACTGGACAACGAGATTTATACTATCTTAATAAAAGATATCGAAGACCACCGGAAGATAATGGCAGAAGAAGAAGTGGATCTACTAGAGGTGCTGCCAAACGAGCTCTATAGGTACGCTAACGTCTTCTTAAAAGCCGACTCCAACCTATTGCCGCTCTATCGACCGGAATATAACAACAAGATCCGACTAAAAGAGGGGGCTACGCTGCCAAGAACCGAGCCCCTAAGACGACTGTCGCCGGCGGAACTGGACCAGGTAGAGGTGTTCGTCCGCGAAAATCTGGCGAAGAAGTTTATTACGCCAAGTTCTGCCGAATATGCATTACCGATTCTTTTTATAAAGAAACTAGGGGGTGGTCTGCGACTCTGCATAGACTATCGAGGCCTTAACGAGGTTACCAAGAGAGACGTATATCTACTGCCGCTAATAGATAAGACTATACAGCGTATAGCAAAGGCTAAGTGGTTTAGCAAGCTGGACATCCGCTAAGCGTTCTATCAACTAAGGAACAAAGAAGGGCAGACAGAAGACCTTACGACGTTCGCGACGCGTATAGGCAATTTCAAGTAGTTGGTAATGCCTTTTAGACTTACCAACGCGCCGGCAGTATAGTAACGCTTTATAAACTACACTTTTATAGACATGCTAGAACAGTTCGTGTTAATCTACTTAGACGATATTCTTATCTACACTAAGGGAACGAGAGAACAATACACGGACTATATCGAGAGAGTGTTAAAGAGGCTCTGCGAGGTCGGATTAAACGCGGACACGAAGAAGAGCAAGTTCTATTAGACCGAGGTCAAGTATCTCGGCCTTATCGTTGGAAGAGATAGAATTCGGATAGACCTCTTAAAGGTCGCTGCTATAGCGGAATAGAAGCAGCCGAAATCCGGAAACACTACCCAAATCAGGGCGTTTCTCGGATTCTGCAGCTACTATCGACGGTTTATTAAGGACTTCAGCAAGATAGCAAGACCCCTAAATAAGGCATTAAAAAAGGAGGCCGCTAGCCTATAGAACGAGAAGTGTACAGAAGCCTTTAACTAGCTGAAAGAAGCGGTGGCCTCTGCGCCAGTTCTAGCACACTTCCGGCCGGAAAAGACGATCTACGTAGAAATAGACGCTTCCGATACAGTAACGGCAGGGGTCCTTTCTTAATACGCTAACGATAGCGAGACCCTCCACCCGGTAGCCTTCTTTAGCAAATCTATAACGGAAGCTAAGCGGAACTACGCCATCTATAATAAAGAACTGCTAGCTATTATACAGGCGTTCGAGGAGTGGAAGCTAGAGCTTATAGCTGGAAAGAGCACAGTCTAGGTCCTTACGGACCACCAGTCGCTGACCTACTTTATAAAGACACAGAAGCTCTTACGCCGCTAAGCCCGGTAGGCTGCCTACTTATCCGGGTTCGATTTCAAGATTACCTATCGACTAGGAGCTTAAAATAGAAAGGCAGACGCGTTGACGAGAAGAGAAGGGAAGACCAGCCGCGCGAAAGAAGATCCGAACATGTTCCAGAAGATGTTGACCGAGCAGATAGTAGACGCAGATGTGTTAAAAGAGGTAGGGGTCTGCGCAGTGGAACCGGCCCCTAAGGAAAAGACTCTTTACGAAAAGGTGGAGCAGCTTAACTAGCAACAGAAACTCGGCAAAACAGGTTCGGGGAAGCTAATAGTTCCAGAAGAACTAATTACTAAGGTTATCCAACTGGTCTATAGCTCTAAGGACGTTGGTTACGCCGGCTCGAAGAAGATAATAGAAGCTGTAAGGACGATCTACTAGTTTCCGCGGATCTACGAACGGATCTACCAATTTATCGCCAATTGCTACGTATGCCAAGCCGCGAAGCTACGTTACGGCCTTCTGGCGGGCCTACTAAAGCCGCTTCCGATCCCTAAGAAGCCGTAGCAGCACATTACGATAGACTTCGTAACCGGCCTGCCAGATTCCAATAGATGCGATGCTACCCTTAACGTAGTGGATAGGCTAAGCAAAGAACGACACTTCATCCTATGCTAAGCGAGAGACGAAGGAACTACTGCATGTTACAGCAGCAGAAAGGGGTGGACCCTTGGAATTTCCAAGGCCCGGCTCGGCCCTTCTGGGCCGAGCCGGGCCTTGGCACCACTACTATCAAAGCCCACTACCACCACTATATAGATTCCTTTCCCTCCTCAGTTCGAGATATAGTCTTTAAAAAGGCCGTATTGAATCATATCTGCGTGCCCGGATTATTATATCTTGAACTTACTCTCTACACCAACACCTGCGCTGCGCGAAAGGGCCCGTCGAACTATCCGGAAACCCGAATAACGCACGCGCACCAACACTAACATCAACAACAACCCCTAAAGGCACTGTAAGAAGATAGAAGGCTTCTCGACAGTAGAGAGCGGCGTAACAGGCCGCCGCGGAAAGAGAAAGACTGACAGAGCAAGCAGGCGCTCCAGTGTTATTAATAACAAGATCATTATTAGAGGTTTTACAGCGGAAGAGACCGCTAAGTTCAAGGAACGAATAGCTAAGTATAGGAAGATCCACGACTGCACGATCGAGGAACTGGAAGACTATGTAAACGAGAACGGGATAGGAAAGGTCTACGATAGTATAGACCTTATTAAGACGCTGTTTCTCAGAACGCTGGAAGAAAACAGACAACTAAGAGAAGAAACTAAAGCGGTAAGGGCTAAGAAGGAATCGGCGGAAACGATTATCGACGTGTTAGAAAACTAGGCGGCGAATCGAATAGCGCAGTTAAAGGCGCTAAAGAATCAACTGACCGATATAGAAGCAGCGAAGTCGTCGCCGCTACTGCGTCGAGAAACCTACGAGGAGACCGCCTTACCGGCGGCCTATAGTCAAGGTGGCACTACGATAACGCCACTGCCGGACCTACCTGCTTTCAGTAGCGGAGACCCTAAAGCGTAGGAGGCATTTAAGAAGAAGATCAAGAACAAGATAAGCCGCGATTACGTATCGAGCAGCGAAGAGGATAGATTGGCGTACCTAGAATCGCGATTGGAAGGTAAAGCTTTTTCGCTAGTGGCGGGCCTGGAAGAAGTAACAGCCGACGACGCTATCAAAGCGCTAGACCAGAGTTTCGGAGACCCCTTCCGGAAGAAGACGGCCCGCGAGCAGCTGGATAAGATCAACCAGAACTGTCAGACATTCGAAGAGTTCTACGGACTGTTTAGGAAATACGCTATTAGAGCGAGAGTAGCAGAAGATAAGCAGCTGCACCTACTAAGGCAGAAACTAAGCCCTGAGCTCGCCGCGGCTATAGCGTCAGTAGAAGACGAAGACCTTCAGAGCTTCGTGCATTAAGCGAGAGTCACTGCTAGAAACTTGAATGCGTACGGAAAACCGACGACACGTAAACTGATTCAGAAGCCGTTAGCGCAGCCGACAAGAGCCCCCGCGCCCTTTCGACGAACCCCCTAGCAGTCGCTATATTCACTACGATCAGCGTTCGTCCCCACCTGCTACGCGTATAGAAAACCCGGCTATATTGCCACGAGATGCCAAGCAACGGCATAGCAGAAGCAAGAGTATCGAGCAACGAAGCAGCCGCCACCGCTGAGAAAGACTATTCAAGCTATCGAACCGGCTCTGAACGACACGGACAGCGTAGACGGCGGGGTGCAGTTAAGAATTATAGGAAAAGACCAGCTGGACGGATAGGCCCCCTATCTAGCGTAAATAATGGGGCACCCCTGCGAAAGGCACTGCACTGGAGCGAATCGGCACGAGAAGAAAGTATCAACAGCTGCAGCGATCCGCTCTCGGCAGCTGTAGAAGTGAATACGGAAACGGCCATTATCCTTCCTATTACGATCCACCCTGTTGAGAAGTCGAGCCAAACCCTCCAGCTGAAAGCTTTTATCGACACTGGAGCTCTTATTGGCGCAGCAATCCACTACCGGCTGGTTCAGAAGCTGATAAATAGATACGGCTATCCAGTGGAACTAGCGTCGCTGTCGCGGATTTCGGCATATAACGAGCAAGACACGGAAAGCGTTACGCACTATGTGCCGCTAAAGACTACCTTAGCTGGTCGCACTACGGAAGCGACGTTCCGAATTATGGATATCGGAAGATTTGACATCATTATAGGGCAGAAATAGATAAAGAATCAGAAAGCCTTTATTGACGTAGACGAAGGCACGATAGGGTTCAAAACCCTAAGCAACGCCACCGTCGCCACTGAGCCGAAAGCTACGGAGTCCGCCAAAGAGGCCCCGTCTGATCGTTCCGAACCCCTGGTCACAGTCGGAATAATGAGTTTAGAAGCTATAACGACCCTCGCGAAGTCGCCGGACACTGAGATCTACGCTATCTCAATAAAAGACATCGAAGACTATCGGAAGATAATAGCGGAAGAAGAGGTAGATCTACTGGAAGTGCTGCCAAACGAGCTCTATAGTTACGCTGATGTCTTCTTAAAAGCAGACTCCAACCTCCTGCCGCTCCACTGGCCGGAATACGACAATAAGATCAGGTTAAAAGAGGGGGCCACATTGCCGAGAACCGAGCCCCTAAGAAGACTGTCGCCAGCCGAACTGGACCAAGTAGAGGTGTTTGTTTTTAAAGAACTGGCGAAGAAGTTTATTACGCCGAGCTCCGCGGAATATGCGTTACCGATTCTTTTCGTAAGGAAACCAGGGGGTGGTCTGCGACTCTGCATAGACTACAGGGGCCTCAACGAGGTCACCAAGAGAGACGTGTATCCACTGCCGCTGATTAATAAGACTATACAGCGGGTAGCGAAGGCTAAGTGGTTTAGCAAGCTGGACATCTGCTAAGCGTTCCATCGACTAAGGAATAAAGAAGGGCAGACAGAAGACCTTACGACGTTCGCGACGCGTATAGGCAATTTCAAGTGGCTGGTAATGCCGTTCGGACTCACTAACGCGCCAGCAGTATAGCAACGCTTTATAAACTACACCTTTATAGACATGTTGGAACGGTTCGTGTCAATTTACCTGGACAACATCCTTATCTACACCGATAGAACGAGAGAGCAACACACGGACCACATCGAGAGAGTGTTGAAGAGGCTCCGCGAGGTCGGATTGAACGCGGACACGAAGAAGAGCGAGTTCTATTAAACCGAGGTCAAATATCTCAGTCTTATCGTCGGAAGAGATGGAATTCGTATAGACCCCTCGAAGGTCACCGCCGTCGCGGAGTGGAAGCAGTCGAAATCCGGAAACACTATGCAAATCAGAGCGTTTCTCGGCTTCTGCAGCTACTATCGGCGGTTTATTAAAGACTTTAGCAAGATAGCAAGACCCCTAAATAAGGCATTGAAGAAGGAGGCCGCTGGCCTGTAGAATAAGAGGTGCACAGAAGCGTTTAACTGGCTAAAAGAAGCAGTGGCCTCGGCGCCGGTTCTGGCACACTTCCGGCCGGAAAAGATAATCTACGTAGAAACGGACGCTTCCGACACAGTGACGGCGGGGGTCCTTTCTCAATATAGTGACGACGAAACCCTCTATCTAGTCGCTTTCTTCAGCAAGTCAATAAGCGAGGCCGAACGGAACTACGCGATCTACGATAAAGAACTGCTAGCTATTATTCAGGCCTTTAAGGAGTGGAAACCGGAGCTTATAGCTGGAAAGAGCACAGTCCAGGTTCTTACAGACCACCAGTCGCTGACCTACTTTATAAAGACGCAGAAGCTCTTACGCTGCCAAGCTCGGTAGGCTGCCTACTTATCAGGATTCGACTTTAAGATTATATATCGACCAGGGGCTCAAAACGGAAAGGCGGACGCGCTGACGCGAAGAGAAGGAAAAACAAGCCGCGCGAAAGAAGATCCGAACATGTTCCAGAAGGTGTTGACCGAGCGGATAGTAGACGCAGAGGTGTTAAAAGAGGTAGGAGTCTGTGCAGTAGAGCCGGCCCCTAAAGAAGAGACGCTCTACGAGAAGGTAAAGCAGCTTAACCAGCAACAGAAACTCGGCAAAACCGGTTTAGGGAAGCTGATAGTTCCGGAAGAACTAATTACGGAGGTTATCTAGCTGGTCCATAGCTCTATAGACGTTGGTTACGCCGGCTTAAAGAAGACGATGGAAGCTATAAGGACGGTCTACTGGTTTCCGCAGATCTACGAACGGATCTATCGATTTATCGCCAATTGCTACGTATGCAGAGCCGCGAAGCTACGTTACGGCCTTCCGGCAGGCTTATTAAAGCCACTTCCGATCCCCGAGAAACTATAGCAGCATATTACGATGGACTTCGTAACCGGCCTGCCGGATTCCGATAGATACGACGCTACGCTGAACGTAGTGGACCGATTAAGTAAAGAACGCCACTTCATCCCCTGTCGAGCGAGAGATAACGGAACTACTGCGGAAGAAACGGCGAGAATGTTGATTCAATACATGTAGAAGCACTATAGCCTACCGGACACTATCACTACGGATAGGGGTCCTTAATTCACCGCCGATGTGTGGAAAGCTATCAACTAAGCCCTCGGAATTTATGGAAAGCTCAGCACAGCCGCTTACCCTTAAACTGACGGCCAATCAGAAGTGGCTAACTGTAAGATAGAGAAATATCTACGGATCTTCTGCAGCCATTATCAGGAAGAATGGGTTAAGGTGTTGCCGATGGCCGAGTTCTGCGCTAACTCGGCACTGTCTAAGGCCACCTCGCTGGCGCCGTTCGAGATAACGCACAGCTATCTTCCGAGGATAAGCTTTCAGCCGCCAAATAAACCCAGCTCCGCGGAACCACCTACCGCTACGTCGTCGAAGAGAGTCGCCGCCGCAGCGGCAGAAGCGCTACGATCTCAGATGGAAGAAGCGATCAAGGTAGCGAAAGAAGCGATGGAGACGGCTTAGAAGAAGATGCTAACTCGAACTAATAGAAGCCGGTCGCCAATAGAATTCGAGGAAGGTCAAAAGGTATAGCTCAACGCGCGAAACCTAAGGCTGAAAGGAAACGCGAAGCTTAACCTACGCTACGTAGGTCCGTTCAAGATAATAGAAAAGAGGTCGCCGATGACTTACCGGCTTGAGCTGCCGAAGGCGTTCCGGATCTACGACGTTTTCCATTCCGATCTACTAAGCCTGGACCCTAAGAACGGTCTGCCGCAGCAGGGGTTCGCCGAACCCCCACTAGTCGACATAGACGGTAATAAAGAAGAGTAGGAGGTGGAAGACGTAATGGACGTAAAGAAGACGAGGGGGTCCATCAAAGCGAGGATCTCGTAGAAGGGGTGGCCGGAAGACTATAAATGGTATCCGATCGAGAATCTCCGGAATTTGGCGGAGCTGCTAAGAGACTTTTACGCACAGAACCCGGAAAAACCGAAGCCAGCGTAGCTATAATGCTGACAATAGAGACACGTCCGCTCCACCGGCGCGGAAGCCGATAAAGGCGATCGTGCTTCTGGAATTGATAGCTCCAGGCACCACCACGTCGGTCGGCGACCGCGTAGTAGGTAGTGGAAGAGAAAAAGAAGAAGAAAAACGGCGCCGCGGAAAGATCTATATAGACCTCCGCGCCGGCGCACAGACCAGCCACCCCGCAGCTCAGATAACACACAGCTTAGATCAGATAGCGTCGATTACATAAACGCCAAGTGAAGGACTTCAGATGCCAATAACGTAAGAGGTTGAAAAAGAGATAAAGAGGACGTTGTTTTTGATAGAAGACGGAAAAAGTAACGTCAGCGTTAGAGGGAATTTTCAAGAAGGAAACGATAAATCAAAAAAAAAAGGGGGGAGAGAGTGCAGTTTTTCGGATGGATAGGGTGACTAAGCGGTCGAGGGCGACCGCTGGTAAGGGAGGGGGGTAGTGTTGCGGCGGTGGAAAGAGGTAGGACAGATTAATAGGGTGGACCCTGGATTTGAAACTAAGACGGTAAGGGCCGAGAAGGAATCGGCAGAAACTATCATCGACGTATTAGAAAACCAGGCGGCGAATCGACTAGCGCAGCTGAAGGCGCTAAAGGATCAACTGGCTAATATGGAAGCAGCGAAGTCGTCACTGCCACTGCGGCGAGAAACCTACGCGGAGACCGCCTTACCGGCGGCCTATAGTCAAGGTAGCACTACGATAACGCCACTGCCGGACCTACCTGTTTTCGGTAGCAGAGACCCCAAAGCGTAGGAGGTATTTAAGAAGAAGATCAAGAATAAGATAAGCTTCGATTACGTATCGAGCAGCGAAGAGGATAGATTGGCGTACCTGGAATCGCGATTAGAAGGTAAAGCTTTTTCGCTAGTAGCAGACCTAGAAGAGGTAACCGCTAAAGAAGCGATTAAAGCGCTAGATTAACGCTTCGGAGACCCCTTCCGGAAGAAGACGGCCTATAAGCAGCTGGACAAGATCAACTAGAACCGGCAGACGTTCGAAGAGTTCTACGGACTGTTTAGGAAATATGCTATTATAGCGAGAGTAGCAGAAGATAAGCAGCTGCACTTACTAAGACAGAAGCTAAGCCCTGAACTGACGACAGCTATAGCCTTAGGAGAAGATGAAGACCTCCAAAGCTTCGTACACTAGGCGAGAGTCACTGCCAGAAACTTGAACGCGTACGGAAAACCGACGACACGTAAACTGATTTAAAAGCTGTCGCTGTCGGCGCAGCCGACGAGAGCCCCTGCGCCTTTCCGACGAACCCCCTAGCAGTCGTCGTATTCACTACGATCAGCGTTCGTCCCTACCTGTTACGCGTGCAGGAAGCCGGGCCATATCGCTACGAGATGTCAAGCAACGGCCCAGCAGAAGCAGGAGTATCGTGTTGTAAAGCAGCAGCAGCTACCGAGAAAGACTATACAAGCTATAGAACCGACTCCGAACGACACTGACAGCGTAAACAGTAGAGTGCTACTACGAATCCTGGGAAAAGACTAGCTAGACGGATAGGCCCCCTACCTAGCATTGACAATAGGGCACTACATTGAAGCCAATCGCTGCGAGAAGAGAGCATTAACAGCTGCAACGACCCTCTCTTAGCAGCTGTAAAAGTGAATACAGAAACGGCTATTATTCTTCCTATTACAATCTACCCTGTTAAGAAGTTGCGCCAACCCCTCCAGTTAAAAGCTTTTATCGACACTAGAGCTCTTATTGGCGCGGCGATCCACTATCGACTGGTTCAGAAACTAATAAAAGGATATAGCTATCCAGTAGAGCTGGCGTCGCCAACGCGGATTTCGGCGTATAACGGACAAGACATAGAAAGCGTTATGCACTACGTGCCGCTGAAGACTACCTTAGCTAGTCGCACTACGGAAGCGACGTTCCGGATTATAGATCTCGGACGGTTTGACATTATTATAGGGCAGAAATGGATAAAGAACCAGAAGACGGTTATTGACGTAGATAAAGGCATAATAAGGTTCAAAACCCTAGGCAACGGCACCGCCGCCGCTGAACCGACCGCCGCTACCGCAGCCGAATCGAAAGCTGCAGCTGCTAATGTAACCCCGTCCGACCGCCCCGAACCCCTAGTTACCGTCGGAATAATAAGTTCAGAAGCTATAACGACTCTCGCGAAGTCGCCGGACAATAAGATCTACGCTATCTCTACAAAGGATATCGGAGACTACCAGAAGATAATAGCGGAAGAAGAAGCGGACCCGTTGGAGGTGCTGCTGGCGGAGCTCCATAATTACGCTAACGTCTTCTTAAAAGCCGACTCCAACCTATTGCCGCTCTATTAACCGGAATATAACAACAAGATCCGACTAAAAGAGGGGGCTACGCTGCTAAGAACCGAGCCCCTAAGACGACTGTCGCCGGCCGAACTGGACTAAGTAGAGGTGTTTGTTCGCGAAAATCTGGCGAAGAAGCTTATTACACCGAGTTCTGCTAAATATGCGTTACCGATTCTTTTCGTAAAGAAACCAGGGGGTGGTCTGCGACTCTGCATAGACTATCGAGGCCTTAACGAGGTCACTAAGAGAGACGTATATCCACTGCTGCTAATAGATAAGACTATACAGCATATAGCAAAGGCTAAGTGGTTTAGCAAGCTGGACATCCGCTAAGCGTTCTATTAACTAAGGAACGAAGAAGGGCAGACAGAAGACCTTACGACGTTCGCGACGCGTATAGGCAATTTCAAGTAGTTGGTAATGCCTTTTGGACTTACTAACACGCCGGCAGTATAGCAACGCTTTATAAACCACACTTTTATAGACATGCTAGAACGGTTCGTGTTAATCTACTTAGACGACATTCTTATCTACACTAAGGGAACGAGAGAACAACACACAGACTACATCGAGAGAGTGTTAAAGAGGCTCCGCGAGGTCGGATTAAACGCAGACACGAAGAAGAGCGAGTTCTATTAGACCGAGGTTAAGTATCTCGGTCTCGTCGTTAGAAGAGATAGAATTTGGATAGACCCCTTAAAGGTCGCCGCCGTCGCGGAATAGAAGCAGCCGACATCCGGAAACACTACGCAAATCAGAGCGTTTCTCGGATTCTGCAGCTACTATCGACGGTTTATTAAGGACTTTAGCAAGATAGCGAGACCACTAAACGAGGCGTTAAAGAAGGAGGCCGCTGGCCTATAGAATAAGAAGTGTACGGAAGCTTTTAACCGGCTAAAGGAGGCAGTGGCCTTAGCGCTAGTGCTAGCGCACTTCAGACCGGAAAAGACGATCTATGTAGAAACGGACGCTTCCGACACAGTAACGGCAGGGGTCCTTTCTTAATACGGAGACGATGAAACCCTTTATCTAGTAGCTTTCTTTAGCAAGTCTATAAATAATGCTAAACGAAACTACGCTATCTACGATAAGGAACTGCTAGCTATTATTCAGGCCTTTAAAGAGTGGAAACCGGAGCTTATAGCTGGAAAGAGCACGGTCCAGGTCCTTACGGACCACCAGTCGCTGACCTACTTTATAAAGACGCAGAAGCTCTTACGACGTTAAGCACGGTAAGCTGCCTACCTATCCGGGTTCGACTTTAAGATTACCTATCGACCCGGAGCTTGGAACGGAAAGGATAACGCCCTAACGAGAAGGGAAGGAAAGACCAGCCGCGCGAAAGAAGATCCGAACATGTTCCAGAAGGTGTTAACTAAGCGGATAGTAGACGCAGAGGTGTTGAAAGAAGTAGGGGTCTGCGCGGTAGAACCGGCCCCTAAGGAAAAGACTCTCTACGAAAAGGTAGAGCAGCTTAACCAGCAACAGAAGCTAGGCAAGACTGGTTCAGGGAAGCTAATAGTTCCGGAAGAAATAATTACAGAGGTTATCTAGCTGGTCCATAACTCTATAGATGTTGGCTACGCTGGAGCGAAGAGAACGATGCAGGCTGTAAGAACAATCTACTGGTTTCCGCGGATCTACGAGCGGATCCACCGGTTTATCGCCAATTGCTACGTATGCCGAGCCGCGAAGCTACGTTACGGTCTTCCGGCGGGTCCACTAAAGCCACTTCCGATCCCCGAGAAGCCGTAGCAGCACATTATAATGAATTTCGTAACCGGCCTGCCGAATTCAGATAGTTACGACGCTACGCTTAACGTAGTGGATAGGCTAAGTAAAGAGCGCCACTTCATCCCCTGCCGAGCGAGAGACAAAGGAACGACTGCGGAAGAGACTGCGAGAATAATACTGCGACTGCAGACATTAAGAAGGCACTAGCACCCGAGAAAGCGACGGACCCCTGTACGAAGCTCCTAAGGGAATATACAGGATACCTAGACCTCTTCGAGCCAAAGTCGGCCTTAAAACTGCCACTATACCAGGGAGAAGGGATTAACTACGACATCTAGCTAGAGCCCTGTCCGGATAGGAGTCTGCCTAAGGTACTGTGCGGTCCGCTGTACAGCATGTCCTCTAGAGAACTCCTAGTACTACGCAAGACACTAGACGACCTACTTGCTAAGGGTTTCATTTGCGCAAGTACCTCGTCTGTAGGAGCCCTAGTGCTGTTTGTCTATAAGGAGGGAAAGGCCGGCTTGCGTTTCTGCATAGACTATAGAGGCATTAACGCGATTACTAAGAAGGACCGGTACCTCCTACCCCTTATTAAGGAGACTCTTAGACCGACTAGCAAGGCAAAGTAGTTTACTAAGCTTAACGTAGTCTCGGCTTTCTACAATATACAGATTAAGGAAGGCTATAAATAGATAACTGCCTTCTGTACGAGATATAGTCTTTTCGAGTAGCTTGTTGCTCCCTTTAGCCTTGCCAACGCACTAGTAACCTTCTAGAGGTACATTAACAGGTCCCTGCAAGGGTTACTAGACGACATCTGTTCGGCGTACCTCGACGACATACTAGTTTTTACAGACAGTACCTATGCAGATTACGTACAGGACGTTAAGAAGATACTAGATCGACTGCAACAGGCTGGATTGTACCTTAACATCGACAAATGCGAATTTAGTGTACACTGTACGAAATACCTAGAGTTTATTATTGTTAGGGGGCGCCGCCTAGCCCAGGTCCTAGACCCGACCTAAGCCAACTGTCGCCCTAAGGACTGCGACTTAGCGGCGCTAGCACGACCCTACCCTCTGTACGGAACCACCGACAGGACCCTACTCCTGTACAGAGGGAGAACACTACGGTCCTGCACAAAGGAGAGCTACTGCCCCTCTAAATAGGAGGGAAAACTATGCACTATCGTACAGAGGAGGTAACTTCCGATCCTCTGTACAGAGGGTAAACCTTATACCCCTGCACAAAGGGGGAATTGCTAGCTTAGCTTCGTAGGTACAAATCGTACGGCAGCAGACGACGAAGGAACTGCCTATCAGTTCCTTTATATAGATACCTAACTACAAGTTTCTAAACTAAGATTCTTAGGCCCCTTACATTAGGAACTAATCTTACTGTCGGTAACTGCAGTAACAAAGCAAAGATAGACGGCGACATCCCTATAGAAACTACGGCTATAGAGGGACATATGCATCGCGTGTACGAGGAACTGCTGGAAAGCAAGAGGCAGCTCGAGCAGCAAGTAAGCTACTAGGCTGCGTTGATTTCCTAGCAGGAACAGGAGCTACGACAGCTTAGGGCGTCTAATCGCGATTCGACCCCTACGACGACAACGAACACAATAACCTACACCCCAACTCCTAAAAGCAAACTCCCTAACGTCTCTACGTACAATAGCGAGGCTCCGGCCGAATACCCCTCCTAGGCTGCCCAGATGCGCTCTAAGCTCCTAGTCGACTTAGGAGCATACCCGACTAAGCTGGACAAGGTAGTTTACCTCTTTAGGAGGTTAAAGGGCAGGGCAGCAGCACGAATTCTGCCGTACTACGAGACGGCTATTGCCAATCCGGCAATAGCTACGACGACGATGCTCTAGGCAGCTCTAGACAAGAGCTACAAGGACCCGGACTGCGAGAGCCGAGCACTCCTACAGGTTAATACGATAAAGTAAGGACGCAAGACCGTATAGGAATTCCTTGCGGAATTTAACCAGACTTTGGTAGAAGCGGGAGGACTCTAATAGGAGGACAGGATAAAAATCACCTCTTTAGAGGTAGGCCTCTCTAAGGAAATTATAACGGGGCTAGTAGGCGTAATGCGACCGGCTACGTACGAGGAATTCTGCAACCTCCTTAGGATAGTCGACGACCAGCAGCGCAGGCTTGGACGGATAGGCCGTACTTAGGAGATAAGACAACCCCTCTAGCGACAGACGGACGCGATAGACTAGGAACCGACGACGACGAGGGTAGCGGCAGCAGCTACTATACGGCCAAGGGCCGCTACTAAAAGGGTGCAATAGGTAGACACAGCTACCCTTAATAAGAGACGAGCAGAAGGGAGCTGCTACCGGTGTAGTAAGATAGGCTACGCTGTACGGAATTGCGGGCTTCTGCTAGCAGAGAGACCTAGGGGACGGCCGACCACTGCGAGGGTAGCAACTGCGGCGCCTTAACGAGAAGATCAGGAGTCCTACTTAGACGACAACGAGTCGGGAAAAGAGTAGCCTCTAAGCGAAGACTCTGCTAGAGGCGGGTGCGAGATAGACTGCCAAATCAAAGCATTACTTAGCTATCTTTTAAGAGCAATTATATAACGACGACGCTGTTTATCGTACGGCCGACGTTAAACGGGTCCACAATAGCGCGGACATTGATTAATACAGGATGTTTGGTATATAGAGTAATTAGCGAAGACTTCGTATAGAGACATCGGATTAAGACGACCCCTACAGTACCTGTACGCATGCTAGGCATTACCGGGCAAGGACTGGACATTACCTATATAGTAAAAGTAACGATAGAGGTACAGGGACACTATAAGCAGGACTTATACCTCTATGTCGTACAGGACAAGTTAGGATACGACCTAATACTAGGAAAGCCTTAGATAGAGTGCTAGAGGGGCAAGCTAGACGTCGGACGAGGATGGCTGTACCTGGCAGTAACGAAGCGGAGAATCCGGGACTAGGGGAAGATCTCGCAAGGTAGTAATGCTAAGGCCGAAATCAACACGGCAACGGCGGACATCGAGAAGGCATTAGCATCTAAGTAAGTAACGAACCCCTATACAAAGCTCCTAAGGGAGTATGCTGGATACCTGGACCTCTTCGAGCCGAAGTCGGCCTCGAAGCTGCTGCTGCACTAAGGGGAAGGAATTGACTATAATATCTAACTAGAACCCCGTCTAGATAGGGGCTTGCCGGAGGTACCGTACGGACCGCTGTATAGAATGTCCTCTAGAGAACTCCTAGTATTGCGCAAAACCCTAGATAACCTGCTAGCCAAAGGGTTTATTCGGGCTAGTACGTCGTCCGCAGGGGCCCCAGTTCTGTTTGTCTATAAGGAAGGGAAGGCCGGATTGCGTTTCTGCGTAGACTACAGGGGCATCAACGCGATTACTAAGAAGGACCGGTATCCCCTACCACTTATTAAGGAGACTCTCAGACAGATCAGCAAGGCGAAGTAGTTTACTAAGCTTAATGCAGTCTTAGCCTTCTACAAGATATAGATTAAGGAAGGCTATAAATGGATAACTGCCTTCTGTACGAGATATAGCCTTTTTAAGTAGCTTGTTACCCCCTTTGGCCTTGCCAATGCACCGGCAACCTTCCAAAGGTACATTAACAAGTCCCTATAAGGGTTACTAGACGACATCTGCTCAGTATACCTCGACGACACCCTAGTTTTTACAGACAGCACCTATGCAGATTACGTACGGGATGTCAAGAAGGTGCTGGACCGACTGCAGCAGGCTGGCTTGTACCTCGACATCGACAAATGTAAATTCGGTGTCCAACATACGAAATACCTAGGTTTTATTATCGAGGCAGGGAAAGGCATTAGTATAGATAGGAAGAAGATTAATGCCATCAAGCAATAGAAGCCGCCTACGAACGTTAAGGGCGTACAGGAATTTCTTGGGTTTGCCAACTTCTACTGCCAGTTTATACGGAACTACTTAGAGATCGTACGCCCCCTAGTTAAGCTAATGCATAAGGACAAGCAGTTTAAATAGACGGACGAATGCGATAGGAGCTTCGACAAGCTAAAGGAGCTCTTTACTACAGGACCAACGCTCGCCGCCTTCGACCCGGAGCGTACGACAATACTGGAAACTAACTCCTTAGGGTACTGCATTAGGTGTATCCTGTTACAGGTAGGCTTAGACGGACTCCTACACCTATGCGCATATTTCTCTAAGAAGAACTCCCTAGCTAAGTATAACTACCCTATCTACGACAAAGAGTTGCTAGCAGTCGGACAGTGTTGCGAAGCCTGGGATAGAGAACTCTGCTCAGTGCCCGAGCTCCTCGCCCTAACAGACTATAAGAATCTGGAATACTTTACTTAACCCCGGAAGCTGTCCGAGAGGCACGTACGATAGGCAATGTGCCTAAGCTAGTTTAATATAAGACTCTAGTATCGCAAGGGTTAGGAAAACAGCAGGGCCGATGCACTGTCTAGACAGGACTAGGACATGCTAACGACGTACGAGGACGACTGGCTAAAGTTACAAACATTCCAGATGTTTAAGGGGGAGCCAGGCGAGGAGACTATCCGCCTAGCAGCGATACACCTATAGGAACCCTAACTGTAAGCATAGGAAGAGGCAGTAGAAAAGGACGAGGTATACCGAGGGGTCTGTACAGCGATCTAGGGGGGGCAACGGAAGCTCCTAGCCGAGCTCTACCTTAAGGTGTTGGCAGCCGAGTGCTTAGTAGACGAGGAGAACTGATCCGACTAAGGTAGACTCTAGGTCAATACCCGTCTTTAATAACTATATCCAAGGCTGGAGAGGGAAGAATCTACGTACAAGCGGAGGTGGAGGTATTTAAGTGTGCGCCAAGCCTGGCCCTGCCAAGCCTAGCTGCCAGCTGTCCACATCCACATCCGTATTACTACCGCCCTCCCCAACCAGCGATTGCCCTTAATCGCAATCAATCCATCAATCGCAATCAGCCAATCAGGTCGCACCAATCCAGGTAACAAATTCAGCTTCGCTATTGGCCAATCAGGTCGCTCCAAAACAGGTCGCTTTTGAGGTTGCTTTTGAGGTCGCTTTTGAGCTTCAATTTCCATGCGTTTTGAGCCTCAATCTCGTGCCTTTTTGACGTCGCTTTGGTGCCTTGTTTGCTGCCTTGTTTGCTGCCTTGCCAAGGCTGCAGAATTCTCAGATTGTCGCAATGGTCGTCGAGGCCGCAGAGGTCGCGGAGGTCGCGGAGGTCGTAGAGTCGCAGAGGTTGCAGCGGTCGCGGAGGTCGTCGGGGTCGCAGAGGTCGTCGCCTACGTATGTCACTTTTTCGACGGTCGCTTCTCAGACGGTCGCAGAGGTCGTCGAGGCTGCAGAGGTCGCAGAGCTCGCAGAGGTTGCAGCCTACGTATGTCGCTTCTCGACAGTCGCTTCTCGACAGTCGCTTCTCGACAGTCGCTCGCTTCTCAGACTGTCGCTCGCTTCTCAGACCGTCGCTTCTTAACGGTCGCTTTTCGAGCCGTCGCTCGCTTCTTAAGCGGTCGCAGAGGTCTCGGAGGTCGTCGGGGTCGCGGAGGTCGCGGAGGTCGCGGAGGTTGCGGAGCTCGCAGAGGTCGCGGAGCTCGCAGAGGTCGTCTTGCAAACACGTGTCGCTTCTCGACAGTCGCTTCTCGAGCCGTCGCTTCGCTTCTCGGACGCTCGCCTCGCTTCTTGGACGGTCGCTCGCTTCTCGACCGTCGCTTTGCCTGTGCTTTGCCTGTGCTTTGTCTGGTGCTCTGCCTGGTTGTCTGCAGCTGTGCCTCTGTTGTCTGTGTTGTCTGCAGCAGCTGTGCCTGTCTGCAGCAGCTGTGCCTGTCTGCAGCAGCTGTGCCTGTCTCTGAACTGTGCTGCCTCTGAACCTAAACAGTATGTATTGTCTGCAGCTGCCTTGTACCTGTGCCTAGGTGCTCTGTAGCTGGGTGCTCTGCCTTGTGCTTTGTTGTCTGCAGCAGCTGCCCTATGTTGTCTGCAGCAGCTGTCTGCCTAGGTGCTCGTACCTAGGGGCTCTGCCTTGTGCTGGCCGTACGCCTCGATTGCTGAATGTCCCGATTGCTAAATGTCCCGATTGCTAAATTGTCTCGATAGGCCTTGTCCGAATAGAATAGTCTGTCAAAGACCCGAAAAAAAACGAATGTCGTTGCCCTAGGTCCTGCTAGGTGCGCTCTCGTCCTCGTCGCTCCTACATCCTTCTCGTCCTATCTCAAAACTTCAAAACTCGTACGATCTGCTCGTAGGGGCACTTCTCTTCCTAACATCCCTCTTGTAGGGGCACTCTCCCTCTTCAAAACTCTCTCTCTTCTCGATAGGGGCACTTCTCTTCCCTAAAACTCTTCTTCTTCTCGATCGGGGGAGGGGGGGTAGAGTAGTATGCACATGCACAATTAAGTAACCGGATGTAATTCGACGGCCTCCTTTGTACACATACAGTACACACTCTAGGTTGGTTGCACGTACGTTAATCGAGTACCCGGATGTAATTCAACGGGCTCTTTCGCGTAGTGCGGGTTAGGTATTGGGTTTAAGCCTTGGATATAATGATCTGACTAAGGTAGACTCTAGGTCAATACCCGTCTTTGATAACTATATCCAAGGCTAGGGAGGGAAGAATCTACGTACAAGCGGAGGTGGAGGTATTTGAGTGTACGCCAAGCCTGGCCCTGCCAAGCCTAGCTGCCAGCTGTCCACATCCACATCCGTATCAAGAACATCCTAAAGTTCAGAAATAGGATATAGGTCCCGGCAGACAAGAAGCTCTATACAAGCTTAATACAACGGGCGCATAACTCTATAGCTACTAGGCACCTAGGGCGCGAGGAGACGTACAGCATTATTGCCTAGGACTACTACTAGCCGGCGATAGCGAAGGACATTCGCAGGTTCGTACAGAACTGCGATGTATGCAGACGGACGAAGCCCTAGCGCAAGCTAAAGCATAGGCTGCTAAAGCCCCTGCCGACACCGGACTGGCCCTAGCAAGATCTAACAGTAGACTTTATTACAGACCTCCCTAAGAGCGACAGACAGCGAAACATTATAGTAGTTACAGACAAGTTAACGAAGGGGGTAATACTAGAGGGAATGGACTCTATTATAGCTAAAGACACTGCCTAGGCCTTTATACAGACGACGTTCAGCAAGCACGGTTTCCCTAGGTCAATTGTATCAGACTAGGGGACATAGTTTACGAGCTAACTCTGGACAAGGGTATGCCAGTTGCTAAAGGTAGAACGTCGCCTGTTAACCGCATAGCACCTGCAGACAGACAGGGCGACGGAGAGGGTCAATTCAACCTTAGAAGCGTACCTCTGAGCATACGTTGACTATAACTAGACGAACTGGAACCGACTTCTCCCTATAGCGGAGCTAGCTATTAACAGCCGTACAGCTAATGCTACAGGACTGTCCCCTTTCTTTACGACCTATAGATACGACTATTCTCTGCTCCTACCGACCCCGAGTAGTAACACCCCGCGCCCTGTACGATCCCTAGTTTAGCAAGGAGAGGCCATCGTACGGACGATTACGAACGCCTACCAATAGGTAAAGGCGAGCTAAGCTATAGCCTAACAGAACGCAGAAGAACAGGCTAATAAGGGACGACAGGCTGCACTAAGGTACAAGGCAGGGGATAAGGTCTAGCTAAACTAGCGAAACATCCGTACAGACTGGCCGAGCAAGAAGCTGGATTGGAGGAACAGGAAGTTTACAGTAGTCCGGCCAGTAGAGACACATGCTGTACGACTAAACACCTCCCTAGGAATTTACCCAGTCTTCTACGTAGATCTTGTACGACCGGCGAACACAGACCCCCTGCTGCACTAGACGACTAACGACGCGCGCCCTCCTGCAATTATAACTAAGGGCCAGGAAGAGTATAAAGTAGAGGGGATCCTTAGGAGTCGAAGGAAGCAGGGGAAGGCAGAGTGCCTAGTAAAATAGAGAGGATAGGCAGAGCCTACATAGGAACTGTACGAGGCTCTGCAGGATACAACTGCACTGGACAGATAGGAGGAGAACTATCCCCCTGCCCAGTTATAGTAACACTACGCCGTACGGCAGAAGGAGGCATAATCCCCCCTAAGGACAGGGTAGCTGTAGGCGAACCTAGGTTGTTAAAGGATCGAAAATTACGACAGGGGACACTACGGGGTCCTGCTAACACGAATCGTACGACACTGTACGAGACAAGGGCTGGAAGAAAGGAACAGCTAAGGGGCAGATAGGAGGGGGAGTAGAAATAAGAGGAATTAAGAGAAAACCGTCTGAAATTCCTTACACTATCTAGGGGGGGGGGGGGGGGGGGGGGGGGGGTAGCTTACTAGCCACTACCCTAGGGGACCAGAGCAGTCTCCTTGTCTAAGATCTTAACTACCTCCTACCTAGTCGGGCCCCCACCCCTACTAGGGCTAGCCCCAGGCAGCAGAGGCACCCCCCTACCCCTACGTGCCTCCCCTAGCCAGCAGTAGGGGCAGTAGAGAGAGCTATCCTTCCACTTGCACAAGGTACACACCCTAGCCCAAAAGCCTAGGAGGCGGTATAGGCTAAGTAAGGGCTAGGGGGAGTTAGGGCAGGGGGCATAGGGCCGGCCCTAGGTAGCTATAAGGAGGGCGTTAACGTACGACGCCCAGGCCGTAGCCAGCTGCTAGGGTATAACCTAGGCAGGGTTATACTAGAAGGCGTAGAAGAGAAGCCCGGCTGCATCCTACTGCTCGCAGGTGTAGCACCTAAGACGTTAGCTTAGACTGTACAGAAGACGAGAACCTTTACGAACTGGAAGCGCAGCTACTAGTCAAACTAAGGGCCCTACTGCTAGAGGTAGAAATAGGCAGGGACCCTGGCTGGACGAGGGGAGGGGGCGGGCCTAGCAACTACGAGGGAATCGCTGGACGGGGTAGACGACATAGTAGTAGTAGTAGCTAGTAGTAGATAGTAGATAGTAGACAGTAGTAGTTAGTAGTAGACGGTGGACGGTGTAGGGAGAGGAGAGAAGGGAGAGGGGAAGAGAAGGGAGGGGCTTAGGGGTAACTGCCTGCTATAAGGGAAATAGCAAGCAGGGCAGCTGCTACAAACAGATAAAATAGCAAGAGGCAACCGCGACCTAGGGGGGGGGCGACCAGGGACAACGATTTAGACGACCGGACGAAATAGGAAGCCGCGACCTGCTAAAGGAACAGCAGGAGCTAGGTAACTTCAACACGCTGCCGTACAGAAGAGGCACTACGAGAAGGGAAGGGGGGGGGTATTGTTAGGGGGCGCCGCCTAGCCTAGGTCCTAGACCCGACCTAAGCTAACCGTCGCCCTAAGGACTGCGACTTAGCAGCGCCAGCACGACCCTACCCTCTATATAGAACCACCGACAGGACCCCACTCCTGTACAGAGGAAGAACACTACAGTCCTGCACAAAGGGGAGCTACTACCCCTCTAAATAGGAGGGAAAACTTCGCACTATCGTACAGAGGAGGTAACTTCTAATCCTCTGTACAGAGGGTGAACCTTGCACTCCTGCACAAAGGGGGAATTGCTAGCTTGGCTTCGTAGGTACAAATCGTACGGCAGCAGACGACGAAGGAACTGCCTATTAGTTCCTTTATATAGATACCCAACCGCAAGTTTCTAACCCAAGATTCTTAGGCCCCTTACAATTATTAAGGCAGGGAAAGGTATTAGCATAGATAGGAAGAAGATTAATGCTATTAAGCAATAGAAGCTGCCTACGAGCGTTAAGGGCATACGGGAATTTCTTAGATTTGCCAACTTCTACTGCTAGTTTATACAGAACTACTCGGAGATCGTACGCCCCCTAGTCGAGCTAACACATAAGGACAAGCAGTTTAAGTAGATAGACGAGTGCGATAGGAGCTTTAACAGGCTAAAGGAGCTCTTTGCTATAGGACCAACGCTTGCTGCCTTCGACCTAGAACGTACGACGATACTAGAAACCGACTCCTTAGGGTACTATATAGGAGGCATCTTGTCGCAGGTAGGCCTAGACGGACTCCTACACCTATATACATACTTCTCTAAGAAGAACTCCCTAGCTAAGTGCAACTACCCTATCTACGACAAAGAATTGCTAGCAGTCGTAAAGTGTTGCAAAGCGTAGGATAGAGAACTCCGCTTAGTCCCCGAGTTCCTCGCCCTAATTAATTACAAGAACCTAGAGTACTTTACGCAATCCCAGAAGCTGTCTAAGAGACACGTACGATAGGCGATGTACCTAAGCCGATTTAATATAAGGCTCTAGTATCGCAAGGGAAAGGACAACAGCAGGGCCGATGCGCTATCTAGATAGGACTAGGACATGCCAACGATATACAAGGACAACTAGCTGAAATTACGAACATTCCAGATGTTTAAGGAGGAGCTAGGCAAAGGGACCATCCGCCTAGCAGCGATATATATATAGGAACCCTAACTGCAGGTATAGAAAGAGGCAGTAGAAAAGAACGACGTTTACTAAGGGGCCTGTACAGCGATCTAAGAAGGACAGCGGAAGCTCCTAGCAGAGCTTTACCTTAAGGTGTTGGCAGCAGAGTGCTTAGTAGACAGGGAGGATAACCTAAAGTTTAGGAATCGGATTTGGGTCCCGTTAGACGAGAAGCTCTATATAAGCTTAATATAACGGGCGCATAATTCTATAGCAACCAGTTACCTAGGGCGCGAGGAGACGTACAGCATTGTCGCTAGGGACTACTACTAGCTGACGATAGCAAAGGACATCCGCAGATTCGTACAGAACTAGAATGTCTACAGACAGACGAAGCCCTAGTATAAACTAAAGCATAGGCTGCTAAAACCCCTACTAATACTAGACCGGCCCTAGCAAGACCTAACAGTGGATTTTATTATAGACCTCCCTAAGAGCGACGGACGGCAGAGCATTATAGTAGTTACGGACAAGCTAACAAAGAGGGTAATATTAGAAGGAATAGACTCTATTGCAGCTAAGGACACTGCCTAGGCATTTATACAGACGACGTTTAGCAAGCATAGATTCCCTAGGTTAATCGTATCGGACTAGGGTACACAGTTTACAAGCTAGCTCTAGGCAAGGGTCTTCCAGTTGTTAAACGTAGAACGTCGCCTGTTAACCGTATAGCACCTACAGACGGACGGCGCGACGGAGAGGGTTAATTCGACGTTGGAAGTGTACCTCTAAGCGTACGTCGACTATAATTAGACGAACTAGAACCGCCTTCTCCCTATAGCGGAGCTAGCTATTAATAGCTGTACGGCTAACGCTATAGGATTGTTCCCCTTCTTTATAGCCTACAGATACGACTACTCCCTGCTACTACTAACCCTAAGTAGCGACACCCTACGCTCTATACGATCCCTAATTTAGCAGGGAGAGGTTATCGTACGGACGATTACGAACGCCTACCAATTAGCGAAAGCGAGTCTAGCTATAGCTTAACAGAATGCGGAAGAGTAGGCCAACAAGGGACAACAGGCTGCACCAAGGTACGAGGCAGGAGATAAGGTCTAGCTAAACTAGCGCAACATCTGTACAGACCGGCCGAGCAAGAAGCTAGATTGGAAGAACTGGAAGTTTACAGTAGTCCGACTAGTAGGGACATACGCTATACGACTTAACACTCCCCTAGGGATCTACCTAGTCTTCTACGTAGACCTTGTACAGCTAGCAAACACAGACCCCCTACTATATTAGATAACGGACGACGCGCGCCTACTAGCGATTATTACTAAGGGCTAGGAAGAGTACGAAGTAGAAGGAATCCTTAAGAGGAGAAGAAAGCAGAAGAGAGTAGAGTACCTAGTAAAATGGAGAGGGTAGGCAGAGCCTATATAGAAACTATACGAGGCCCTGCAGGACACAACTGCGCTGGACAGGGAGGAGGAGAACCATCCCCCTGCCTAGTCTCAGTAACACTGCGCTATATAGCGAAAAGGGGGGCACGATCTACCCTAGATATAGGGCAGCCGCTAGCAACTTGGATCGCCGAAGGATCGGGAATTAAGACGTAGAGCCCTACCGGGTCCTACTAACACTAGACTATACTGTACTATACGGAAGGGGGTAGGAGGAAGAGAACAGCCAGGAGACAGGTAAGATAGGTAGAAATAAGAGGGGGATAAGAGCAAAACTATCTAAGAATTTCTTACACTACCTTAGTATAAGGGCTTAAGAATCTTGGTTTGGAAACTTAAGGTTAGGTATTTATATAAAGGAACTAATAGGCAGTTCCTTCGTCGTTTGCTGCTGTACAATTTGTACCTACGAAGCCAAGCTAGCAATTTCCCTCTATGCAGGAGTGCAAGGTTTACACTCTGTACAGAGGATCGGGAGTTCTCTCTCTATACAGTAGTGTATAGTTTCCCCTTTGTTTAGAGGGGCAGCAATTCCCCTCTGTATAGGGCTATAGGGTTCTCCCTCTATACAGGAGTAGGGTCCTATTAGTAATTCCCTACAGAGGGTAGGGTCGTGCTAGCGCTGCTAAGTCGTAGTCCTTAGGGCGACGGCTGGCCTAGGTCAGGTCCAGGACCTAGTCTGGGCGGCGCCCCCTAACAATACCCCCCTCCCCTCCCTTCTCGTAGTGTTCCTTTTATATAGCGGCATGTTGTACACTCTTAGCTCCTAGTATTCCTTTAGTAGGTCGCGACTTCTCCTTTCTATCTAGTCGTCTATATAGCCGTTGCTCGTCGCCTACTAGGTCGTAGTTGTCTCCTTGCCTTTTTATATAGCTGTAGCAGCTGCTCTAGTTGCTATTGCCTCCTATAGCAGGCAGCTACCTCCTAAATACTAAGCCTCTCCCTTCTCTTTCCCTCCCCTCTTTCCCTTCTATTCCCTGCCTGCCTTTACCCCTTCTACGCTATCTACCGTCTACTACCGTCTACTGTCTACTGTCTACTATCTACATCTACTGTCTACTATCTACTATCTACTACTAACGTCTACTGTCTACCCCGGCCCTACTACTAGTTACTACTACCTACTAGCTACTATTATGCCTCCTGCCCTGTCCGGCTGTGCTCGCCGTAGCTCCCTCGTAGTCGCTAGGTCCTCCTCCGCTCGTCTAGCTAGGGTCTCCTCCTATTTCTGCCTCTAGTAGTAGAATACTTAATTTGATTAACAGCTTCGCTTCTAGTTCGTACAGGTTCCCTTCCTCCGTACAGTCTAAGCTAACGTCTTAGGTGCTATACTAACAAGCAGTAGGACGTAGCCGAGCTACCCTTCTACGCCTTCTAGTGTAACCCTGCCTAGGTTATACCTTAGCAGGTCGCTATAGCCCGCGCATCGTACATTAACGCTATCCTTATTGCTATCTGGGGCCAGCCCTACGCCCCCTGCCCCAACTCCCCCTAGGGCTTACTTAGCCTATACCGCCTCCCCGGCTTCTAGGCTGGGGTGTGTACCTTGTGTAAGTAGAAGGATAGCTCCCTCTACTGCCCCTACTGCTGTCTAGAGAAGGCGCGTAGGAGTAGGGGGGTGCCTCTGCTCTCTAGGACTGGCCCGGGTAGGGGTCCTGCCGGGCAGGAGGTAATTAAGATCTTAGATAGGGAGTCGGCCGCTCTAGTCCTACAGGGTAGTAGCTAGTAAGCCCCCCCCCTAGGTAGTGTAAAAAATTTTGGACAGTTCTGCTCCTAACTTCTCTTATTTCTACTTTTCTTCCTATCTGTTTCCTAGCTGTCTCCTTTCTTCTGCCCTTCTTCTGTACAGTGTCGTACAGTGTAGTGTCGGTAGGATCCTGTAGTATCCTACGTCGTAATTCTCGATCCTTAACAACCTAAGTCGCTAGCGGCTGTCCTGTACTTAGGGTAGATTGTGCCCCTTTTTGCCGTACGGCGCAGTATTACTGTAACTGGGCAGGGGGATAGTTCTCCTCCTACCTGTCCAGCGCAGTTGTGTCCTGTAGGGCCTTGTACAGTTCCTACGTAGGTTCTGCCTACCCTCTCTACTTAACTAGGTACTCTAGCCTCTTCTTCTTCCTTCGGCTTTTAAGGACCCCTTCTACCTTGTACTCTTCCTAGCCCTTAGTTATAATCGCTAGTAGGCGCGCGTTATCTGTCGTCTAGTGCGGCAGGGGGTCCGTGTTCGCTAGCTATACAAGATCTACGTAGAAGACTAGGTAGATCCCTAGGGGAGTGTTAAGTCGTACAGCGTATGTCCCTACTGGTCAGACTACTATAAACTTCCGGTTCTTCCAGTCTAGCTTCTTGCTTGGCCGGTCTATACAGATATTGCGCTAGTTTAACTAGACCTTATCCCCTGCCTCGTACCTTGGTGCAGCCTGCCGTCCCTTATTAGCCTGCTCTTTTGTATTCTGTTAAGCTATAGCTAGACTCGCCTTTGCCTATTAATAAGCGTTCGTAATCGTCTGTACGATAGCCTCTCCCTGCTAAATTAGGGATTGTATAGGGCGTAGGGTATTACCACTTAGGGTTAGCGGGAGTGGAGAATAGTCGTATCTGTAGGCTATAAAGAAGGGGGACAATCCTGTAGCATTAGCCGTACGGCTGTTAATAGCTAGCTCCGCTATAGAGAGAAGGCGGTTCTAGTTCGTCTAGTTATAGTCGACGTACGCTCGGAGGTACGCTTCCAACGTCGAATTAACCCTCTCCGTCGCGCCGTCCGTCTACAGTTGCTATGCAGTTAACAGGCGACGTTCTACATTCAGCAACTAGCAGACCCTTGCCTAGAGCTGGCTCGTAAACTAAGTACCCTAGTCCGACACAATTGACCTAGGGAAACTGTGTTTACTAAACGTCGTCTGTATAAATGCCTAGGCAGTGTCCTTAGCCGTAATAGAGTCTATTCCTTCTAATATTACCCCCTTCGTTAGCTTGTCCGTTACTACTATAATGTTCCTCTGTCTGTCGCTCTTAGGGAGGTCTGTAATAAAGTCCACTGTTAGGTCTTGCTAGGGCCGGTCCGGGATCGGTAGGGGTTTCAGCAGCCTATGCTTCAGTTTACGCTAGGACTTCGTCCGTCTATATACATCGCAGTTCTGTACGAACCTGCAGATGTCCTTTGCTATCGCTAGCTAGTAGTAGTCCCTAGCGACGATGCTGTAGGTCTCCTCGCGCCCTAGGTGCCTAGTAGCTATAGAACTATGCGCCCGTTGTATTAAGCTCGTACGGAGCTTCTCGTCTGCTAGGACCCAAATCCGATTCCTGAACTTTAGGTTGTTCTCCTCGTCTACTAAGCACTCTGCTGCCGACACCTTAAGATAGAGCTTAGCTGGGAGCTTCCGCTGTCCTCCTTAGATCGCTATACAGGCCCCTTAGTAGACCTTGTCCTTTTCTACTGCCTCTTCCTATACCTGCAGTTAGGGTTCCTATAGGTGTATCGCTGCTAGGCAGATAGTCCCTTCGCCTAGATTCTCCTTAAACATCCGGAATGTTTATAACTTTAGCTGGTCGTCCTCGTACGTCGTTGGCATGTCCTGGTTGATGTGACGCGGTACACTTAAGCCAAAAGGGACTGGTCAAGTAACTCGGAAGTGACTTGACTAATGTGTACCAGATATATGAACCTTGGCAAGGCATAGTAATGACACGGGCCAACCCACCCCGTATTACTACCCCCTGCGCTACAGGCTTACGACCTCGTAAGCTGCGCTTACTTACAGGCTACGTATGCGATTTGCACAGCCCCCCTATGCCGCATACGCAATCAACCCCCCCCCGGCAGGTCTGCACACAGCCAGCTGGACCTTTACCGGGTCTGCCTTATTCTGTACGGAGTGGTGGACAAACGGACATACGTTAACGCTGCTTCCACTCGCCAGTTGAAAGATGCGCCCCCTGGGAATTGAACCCGGGCCTTTCATCGTACACTTTCAGCAGTCACTTCCGAGTTAAGTGATGTAACGCGGTACACTTGAGCCAAAAGGGACTGGTCAAGTAACTCGGAAGTGACTTGACCAATGTGTACTAGATATATGAACCTTGGCAAGGCATAGTAATGACACGGGCCAACCCACCCCGTATCACTGGTCCTGTCTAGACAGTGCATTAGCCCTGCTATTGTCCTTACCCTTGCGATATTAGAGTCTTATATTGAACCGGCTTAGGTACATCGCCTATCGTACGTATCTCTTAGACAGCTTCCGGGGCTGCGTAAAGTACTCTAGGTTCTTGTAGTTAGTTAGGGCGAGGAACTTAGGAACCGAGCAGAGTTCTCTATCCTACGCTTTGCAACACTGTACGACTGCTAGCAACTCCTTGTCGTAGATAGGATAGTTGCACTTAGCTAGGGAGTTCTTCTTAGAGAAGTATGCGTATAGGTGCAGTAGTCTGTCCGAGCCTACCTGTAACAAGATGCCTCCTATGCAATACCCTAAGGAGTTAGTTTCCAGTATCGTCGTATGTTCTAGGTCAAAGGCGGCAAGCGTTGGCCCTGTAGTAAAGAGCTCCTTTAGCTTGTTAAAGCTCCTATTGCACTTGCCTGTCTACTTAAACTGCTTGTCCTTGTGTGTTAGCTTAACTAGGGGGCGTACGATCTCCGAGTAGTTCTGTATAAACTGGTAGTAGAAGTTGGCAAACCCAAGAAATTCCTATACGCCCTTAACGCTTGTAGGCGGCTTCTATTGCTTAATAGCATTAATCTTTTCCCTATCTATGCTAATACCTTTCCCTGCCTTAATAATAAACCCTAGGTATTTCATACGCTAGATACTGAATTTACATTTGTCTATGTTAAGGTACAAGCCAGCCTGCTGCAGTCGGTCCAGCACGTTCTTAACGTCCTGTACGTAATCTGCATAGGTGCCGTCTGTAAAAACCAGAGTATTATTGAGGTACGCCGAGCAGATGTCGTTTAGTAACCCTTGCAAGGACTTGTTAATGTACCTTTGGAAGGTTGCCGGTGCGTTGGCAAGGCTAAAGGGGGTAACAAGCTACTTAAAAAGACTATATCTTATATAGAAGGCAGTTTTCTATTTACAGCCCTCCTTAATCTATATCTTGTAGAAAGCTAAGACTACGTTAAGCTTAGTAAACCACTTTGCCTTGCTAATGCGTCTAAGAGTCTCCTTAATAAGGGGTAGGGAGTACTGGTCCTTCTTGGTAATCGCGTTAATGCCTCTGTAATCTATACAGAAGCGCAAGCCGGCCTTCCCCTCCTTATAGACAAACAGCACTAGGGCTCCTGTAGACAAGGTACTTGCCTAAATGAAACCTTTGGCAAGCAGGTCGTCCAGTGTCTTGCGCAGTACTAGGAGTTCTCCCGAAGACATTCCGTATAGTAGACTATATAGTACCTTAGGCAGACTCCTATCTGGACAGGGCTCTAGCTAGATGTCGTAGTTAATCCCTTCTCCTTAGTGTAGCAGCAGTTTTAAGGCCGACTTTGGCTCGAAGAGGTCTAGGTATCCTGCATACTCCCTTAAGAGCTTCGTACAGGGGTCCGTCGCTTTCTTAGGCGCTAATGCCTTCTTAATGTCTGCAGTTGCAGTGTTGATTTCAGCCTTAGCATCGCTACCCTACAGAGCCCTCCTTTGGTCTTAGGGCCTCTGCTTCGTCGCCGTGTTAATTTCGGCCTTGACATTGCTACCCTGCAGAGCCCTCCCTTAGTCTTAGAGCCTCTGCTTCGTCGCTGCCAGGTACAGCCGTCCTCGTCCAACGTCTAGCTTGCCCCTCTAGCGCTCTATCTATAGCTTCCCTAGTATTAGGTTATACCCCAACTTGTCCTGTACGATATAGAGGTATAAGTCCTACTTATAGTGCTACTGTATCTCTATCGTTACTTTCATATATAGATAATGTCTAGTCCTCGCCCAGTAATGCCCAACATACGTACAGGTATAGTAGAGGTCGTCTTAATACAGTGTCTTTATACGAAGTCTTCGCTAATTACTCTGTACACCAAACATCCTGTGTTATTTAATGTCCGCGCCGTTGCAGACCCGTTTAGCGTAGGCCGTACGATAAACGGTGTAGTCGTTATGTAGTTGCTCTTAAAAGATAGCTAAGTAGTGCTTTAATTTAGCAATCTATCTCGTATACGCCTCTGGCAGAGCCTTCGCTTAGAGGCTACTCTTTTCCCGACTCGTCGTCGTCTGAGTAGGACTCCTGATCCTCTTGTTAGGGCACTGCAGTTGCTACCCTTACAGTAGTCGGCTGTCCCCTAGGTCTCTCTGCTAGTAAAAGCCCGCAATTCCGTGCAGTGTAGCCTATCTTGCTACACCTATAGCAGCTCCCTTCTGCTCGCCTCTTGTTAATAGTAGCTATGTCTACCTATTGCGCCCTTTTAGTAGCAGCCCTTAGCCGTACGGTGACGGCTGCCGCTACCCTCGTTATCGTTGGTTCCTAGTCTATAGCGTCCGTCTGCCGCTAGAGGGGTTGTCGCAACTCGTAAGCGCGGCTTATCCGTCCGAGCCTGCGCTGCTAGTCGTTAACTATCCTAAGGAGATCGTAGAATTCCTCGTACGTAGCTGGTCGCATTACGCCTACTAGTCCTGTTATAATCTCCTTAGAGGAGCCTACCTCTAAGGAGGTAATTTTTATCCTGTCCTCCTATTAGAGACCTCCTGCCTCTGCTAGAGTCTGGTCGTATTCTGCAAGGAAGTCTCGTACAGTCTTGCGTCCTTGCTTTATCGTGTTAACCCGTAGGAGTGCTCTGCTCTCGCGGTCTAGGTCCTTGTAGCTCTTGTTAAGAGCTGCCTAGAGTATCGTCGTTGTAGCTATTGCTGGGTTGGCAATAGCCGTCTCGTAGTACGGCAGAATCCGTGCTGCCGCCCTGCCCTTTAACCTCCTAAAGAGGTAAACTACCTTGTCTAGCTTAGTCGGGTATACTCCTAAGTTAACTAGAAGCTTAGAGCGTATCTGGGCAGCCTAGGAGGGGTACTCGGCCGGAGCCTTACTATCGTACGTAGTAACGTCGGGGAGTTTGCTCTTAGGGGTCAGGGTGTAGGCTATCGTGTTCGTCGTTGTAGGAGTCGGATCGCGATCGGACGCCCTAAGCTGTTGTAGCTCCTGTTCCTGTTAGGAAATTATCGCAGCCTAGTAGTTTACTTACTGCTCGAGCTGCCTCTTGTGTTCTAGCAGCTCCTCGTACGCGCAGTGCATCTGTCTCTGTATAGCTATAGATTCTATAGAGATGTCGCTGTCTATCTTCGTTATATTACTGTTGTTACTAACAGTAAGATTAGTTCCTAATGTAAGGGCTTAAGAATCTTAGTTTAGAAACTTAAGGTTAGGTATCTATATAAAGGAACTAATAGGCAGTTCCTCCATCGTCTACTGCTGTACAATTTGTACCTACAAAGCCAAGCTAGCAATTTCCCTCTATACAGAGGTGCAAGGTTTACACTCTGTACAGAGTATTAGGAGTTCTCCCTCTATACAGTAGTGTATAGTTTTCTCTTCGTTTAGAGGGGCGGCAATTCCCCTCTATATAGGGCTATAGGGTTCTCCCTCTGTATAGGAGTAGGTTCCTGTTAGTAATTCCGTACAGAGGGTAGGGTCGTGCTAGCGCCGCTAAGTCGCAGTCCTTAGGGCGACGGCTGGCCTAGGTCAGGTCCAGGACCTAGGCTAGGCGGCGCCCCCTAACACTTAGGGGGGTAGCTTACTAGCTACTACCCCCTAGGACTAGGGCGGCCGGCTCCCTATCTGAAATCTTAATTACCTCCTAGCCGGTAGGACCCCTACCTAGGCTAGCGCTAGGAAGCAGAGGCACCCTCCTACCCCTATACGCCTCCTCCGGACGGCAGTAGGGGCAGTAGAGGGAGCTATCCTTCTACTTGCACAAGGCAAAGACCCTAGCCTAGAAGCCCGGGAGGCAGTATAGGCTAAATAAGCCCTAGGGGGAGCTGGGACAGGCGGCATAGAGCTGGCTGCAGGTAGCAATAAGCATAGCGTTAACGTACAACGCGCAGGCTATAGCGACCTGCTAAGGCATAACCTAGGCAGGGTTATACTAGAAGGCGTAGAAGGGTAGCTTGGCAGCGTCCTGCTACTTATTAGTATAGCATCTAGGACGTTAGCTTAGACTGTACAGAAGACGGGGACCTGTACGAACTAGAAGCGAAGTTGCTAATCGAGCTAGGTATTCTATCGCTAGAGGTAAAAATAGAGGGGGATACTAGCTAGACAGGCGGAAGAAGAGCTAGGAACTACAAGAGAAGAGCCAGCGACTACGAGAGAACTATAGCAGGAACGGCCGGACGGAGTACGTAGCATAATAGTAGTAACTAGTAGTAGTAGCTAGTAGTAGTAGACAGTAGACAGTAGATAGTAGACAGTAGTAGAGGACAGTATAGGTAGAGGGGTAGCAGGCAGGGGATAGAAGGGAAGGAGGAAAGGGAAAGAGAAGGGGGGAGGCTTAGTATTTAGGGAGTAGCTACCTACTATGCGAGGCAATAGCAACTAGAGCAGCTGCTACAACTGTGTAAAAAGGGAGCAAAGAAGGTAACTACGACCTAGCGGGCGATAAGCAACGGCCCTATAGACGACTAGATAGGATAGGAAGTCGCAACCTGCAAAAGGAACAGCAGGAGCTAAGGGTGTACGACACGCCGCTGTACGAGGAAGTACTATAAGAAGGGAGGGGGGTATTGTTAGGGGGCGCTGCCTAGTCCAGGTCCTGGACCTAAGCCAGCCGTCGCCCTAAGGACTGCGACTTAGCAGCGCCAGCACGACCCTACCCTCTATACAGAGTTACCGACACGACCCCACTCCTATATAGAGGGAGAATCCTATAGCCCTATACAGAGGGGAGTTGCTGCCCCTTTAAACAGAGGGGAAACTCTATACTACTATATAGAGGGAAACTCCCGATCCTCTGTACAGAGTATAAACCTTGTATCCCTGCACAGAGGGAAATTGCTAGCTTAGCTTTATAGGTACAAATTGTACAGCAGCAGACGACGAAGGAACTGCCTATTAGTTCCTTTATATAGATACCTAACCTTAAGTTTCTAAACTAAGATTCTTAAGCCCTTACACGTAACCTGGACAGGGTTATACTAGAAGGCGTAGAAGGGCAGCTTAGTAGCGTCCTACTGCTTATTAGTGTAGCATCTAAGACGTTAGCTTAGACTATACAGAAGATAAAGACTGTACAAACCGGAAGCAAAGTTGCTAGTCGAGCTAGGCATTCTATAGCTAGAGATAAAAGTAGTAGGAGACACTAGCTAGACGGGCAGAAGAAGGGCTAGGAACTACAAGAGAAGAGCTAGCAACTACGAGAGAACTACGGCGGGAACAGCTAGACAGGGTACGTAGCATAATAGTAGTAGCTAGTAGTAGTAGCTAGATTAATAGACAGTGGACGTAGTAGTAGACGTTGGACAGTAGACAGTAGATAGTAGACAGCAGAATAGGAGGGTAGCAGGCAGGGGGGAATAGAAGAAAAGGAAGGAAGGGAAAGAGACGGATAAGGCTTAATATTTAGGGGGTAGCTCCTTGCTATACGAGGCAAGGGCAACTAGAGCAGCTGCTACAACTGTATAAAAAGGGAGCAAAGGAGGCAACTACGATTTAGTGCCCGGACGAGCGACAGCCCTTTAGACGACTAGACAGAGACGGGAGCATCTACCTAAGAGCTAGACTCCGGACGACGACTAGGGCATAGGGACAGAACCAGACGGCCCGCTGCCGCAAGACTGTACAGCTAAGAGGCAGAGTATATAGCTAGGGCTATAGGGTAGGAGGTAAATAGTTAGACAGGACCGAGCACCTCCTATACCTTCGTAACTGCTCGCAGGTCCTCCTCTGCCTTAGCTTCGGCATCCTTAAAGTAGCAAACGGAATCGGTTAAGATTAGGTAGAAGCGATCTAGCACTACCTGCCTTCCCTACCTACAGATCCTCCTCTGCCTTAGCTACAGGAACTAGAGGGACCGGTCTAAGGTTGCAATAGCGTAGAAGGAGGGCATCTAGCAGGTATTACTAACTAGCAAGTGCCTAGACGAAGACGGGAAAGCACTATCCGCTAGAGGAGCCCTAAGAGCTAAGGGTATACGACACGCTGTCGTCCGAAAGAAGCACTATAAGAAGGGAGGGGGGTATTGTTAGGAGGCGCCGCCTAGCCCAGGTCCTAGACCTAAGCTAGCTGTCACCCTAAGGACTGCGACTTAGCAGCGCTAGCACGACCCTACCCTCTGTACAGAGTTACCGACACGACCCTACTCCTGTATAGAGGGAGAATCCTATAGCCCTATATAGAGGGGAATTGCCGCCCCTCTAAACGGAAGGAAAACTCTATATTACTATATAGAGGGAAACTCCCAATCCTCTATACAGATTGTAAACCTTACATCCCTGTACAGAGGGAAATTGCTAGCTTGGCTTTATAGGTACAAATTGTACAGCAGCAGACGACGAAGGAACTGCCTATCAGTTCCTTTATATAGATACCTAGCCTTAAGTTTCTAAACTAGGATTCTTAAGCTCTTATAAGGAGGCTTCCTGCATTAGCTAAGGTTTAGTCGTATTCTGCGAGAAACTCTCGTACAGACTTGCGTCCTTGCTTTATAGTGTTAAGCTATACGAGGGCTTAGCTCTCGCAGTCTAGGTCCTTGTAGCTCCTGTTAAGAGCTGCCTAGAGAATCGTCGTAGTTGCTGTTGCCGGACTGGCAATAGCAGTCTCGTAGTACAGCAGAATTCGTGCTACTGCCTTGCCCTTTAGCCTCCTAAAGAGGTACACTACCTTATTAAGCTTAGACGGGTATACTGCTAAGTCGACTAGAAGCTTAGAGCGTATCTAGGCAGCCTAGGAGAGGTCCTCGGCTAGTGTCTTACTATTGTAGGTAGTAACGTCAGCGAGTTTGCTCTTTAGGACTATAGTGTAAGCTATTGTGTTTATTGTCGTCGTCGTCGTAGGGGTCGGATCGCGATCGGACGCCCTAAGCTGTTGGAGCTCCTGTTCCTGTTGGGAAATCGTCGAGGCCTAGTAGCCTACTTGTTGTTCGAGCTAGTTCTTGCGAGCTATTAGCTCCTTATATATACAGCGTATATAATCCTGCATGTTCCTAGTATCTATAGGGATAGCGTTGTCTATCTTCGTTGTATTACTGCAGTTACTAACAGTAAGATTAGTTCCTAATATTAGGGGCTTAAGAATCTTAGTTCAGAAACTTAAGGCTGGGTTTCTATATAACGGAACTAATAGGCAGTTCCTTCGTCGTCTGCTACTGTATATTTTGTACCTACAAAGCAAGCTAGCAATTTCCCTCTGTACAGAGTTGCGGGATTTTCCTCTGTACAGAGGGTAGGGTCGTGCTAGCGCTGCTAAGTCGCAATCCTTAGAACGACAGCTAGTTTAGGTCAAGGACCTAGCAGGGCGGCGTCCCCTAACAGTATACCACCCCTAAAGCCCTTACACACTGCTGCATAGATTCCTTTCCCTCCCTAGTTCGAGATATAGTTGTTAAAACAGCCGTATTGAATTATATCTGCAAGCTCGGATTATTCTATCTCGAACTTATTACCTAACACTACTACGCTGCGCAAAAGGGCCCGTTAAATTACATCCGGCTACCCGAATAACGCACGCGCACTTAACAACTACAACCTAAACCAAACCAGCACTGTAAGAAGGCTATAGAGAGCTTCTCTACAGTAGAAGGCGGCGTTACTAGCTGCAGCAGGAGGAGAAAGACTAACAAAGCGAAAGACAGGCGTACTAGCGCTATAGACGATAGAACGGTTACTAAAGGCCTTACAGCAGAAGAGACGAACGAGGTAAAGGAGCGAATAGCCGACTATAAGGAGCTATACGCTTGCACACCTAACGAGCTTAAGGAGCATATAACAGAGCGCAGAGTTAAGAAGGCTTATAACACTATAACCTTTATCGAGAAGATGTTTTATAAGAAAGTAGAAGAGAATAGGCAATTAAGAGAGGAGATAGAGGTAGTTACTGCTAAGAGGGCATCGGCTAAAACTACTATCGAAGTGCTAGAGAATGAGGCAACGATACGACTAGCTTAACTAAATGCGCTAAGGGCGCTATAGAACTGCCAATAGCATCGTTGGCAGATCCGCTGCTGCTACTGCGAGAAGAGCGAACTGAAAGCACTTCCCCTACTGCCTATAGTTAAGGTAGCACTTCGATAACGTTACTACCTAATCTACAGGTCTTTAGAAGCGGCAATCTAGAAACATAGGAAGTTTTTAAGACAGAGATAATAAATAAGATAAACCGCGATTATACTAACAACAGCAAAGAGGACAGGTTAGCATATCATTAATTAAGACTAGACAGTAAGGCATTTTTGCTAGTAGCAGACTTAGAAGAAGTTACCGCTGCTAAGGCTCTCGAAGCCTTAGAGTAGCGTTTTTCCGATCACTTTCGTAAGCAGACAGCCTGTAAACAACTCGATAAAGTTAACTAGCACCGGCTCTTATTTAAAGAGTTTTATAGGCAATTCCGGAAGTACGCGATCCGAGCTAAGATGTCGGAGAGCGAACAACTACACCTGCTAAGAAAGAAGCTAAGGCCTGAACTAGCTAACGCCCTAGTCTCTATACGAACTAGGGACCTCCAGGCCTTTGTAGACCAAGCTAGGGTTACTGCCAGAAACACAAACGAATACGGAAAGCCAGCGATCTCGGAGCTAGGTCAGCAGCCGTCGTTTACGCTATTGACTAGGCCTTCTTTATCTTTCCGACACGGCCCCTAACTACTATCTTATCCGCCGCGCTCGACGTTCGTCCCTATATGTTACGTATATAGAAAGCCTAGCTATATCGCTACTAGATGCCAGGCGACGGCTTAACAGAATCGAGAATACTAGGCTACGAGACCTACGCTGCCGCTACTAAGGAAGAGCGTCTAGGCTATAGAACCAGCACCAAACGACACAGACAGTGTAGATAGTAGAGTGCTGTTAAGGATCCTAGGAAAATACTAGCTAGACGGATAGGCCCCCTACCTAGCATAAACGATAGGGCACTACTACGAACTATATTACCGGAAGAAGGAGAAAGCATTAACAGTTGCAACGATCTGCTTTCGGCTACGATAGAGACGAATGCAGAGACCGCTATTATCCTTCCGATTCTAGTCTACCCTCTCGAAAGCTCGCGTTAGCCCCTTTAATTAAAAGCTTTTATCGATATAGGAGTCCTTATTAGCGCAGCGATTCACTATCGACTAGTTCGGAAACTAATAAAGGGATACAGTTATCTAGTAGAGCTAGCGTCGGTAACGCGGATTTCGGCATATAACGGACTTACTAGAAGATAATAGCGGAAGAAGAGTGTTACAGCGGCAGAAAGGGGTGGACCCTTGGAATTTCGGCTCGGCCCTTCCGGGCCGAGCCGGGCCTTGGCACCACCACTACGAAAGCCCACCACCACCACTATATAGGTTCCTTTCCCTCCTTAGTTCGAGATATAGTTATCAAAACAGCCGTATTGAAACTTATCTGCGCGCGCGGATTATTATATCTCGAACTCACTTATTACACTAAACCCCCGCGCTGCGCGAAAGGGCCCGTCGAACTATCTGGACGCTCGAATAACGCACGCGCACACACCTACACCAAAACAACAACCCCTAAGGCACTGTAAGAAGATAGAAGGCTTCTCGACGGTAGACAGCGGCATAACAGGCCGCCGCGGAAAGAGAAAGACTAACAGAGCGAGTAGGCGCTCTAGTGTTATTAATAATAGGATTATTATTAACGGTTTTACGGCGGAAGAGACTGCAGAGATTAAGGAACGAATAAGCGAATACAAGAAAATCCACGACTGCACGATCGAGGAACTGGAAGACTATATGAACGAGAATGGAATAGGGAAGGTCTACGACGGCATAGACCTTATCGAGATGCTGTTTTACAGAACGCTGGAAGAGAACAGACAACTAAGAGAAGAAACTAAGACGGTAAGGGCCGAGAAGGAATCGGCAGAAACTATTATCGATGTGTTAGAAAACCAGGCGGCGAATCGACTAGCGCAGCTAAAGGCGCTAAAGGATCAACTAGCTGATATAGAAGCAGCGAAGTCGTCGCCGCCACTGCGGCGAGAAACCTACGCGGAGACTGCCTTACTGGCAGCCTATAGTCAAGGTAGCACTACAATAACGCTACTGCCGGACCTACCTGCTTTCGGTAGCAGAGACCCTAAAGCGTAGGAGGCATTTAAGAAGAAGATCAAGAATAAGATAAGCCGCGATTACGCATCGAGCAGCGAAGAGGATAGATTGGCGTACCTGGAATCGCGATTGGAAGGTAAAGCTTTTTCGCTAGTAGCAGACCTAGAAGAGGTAACTGCTAAAGAAGCGATCAAAGCGCTGGATCAACGCTTTAGAGACCCCTTCTGGAAGAAGACGGCCCGTAAGCAGCTAGACAAGATCAACCAGAATCGGCAGACGTTCGAGGAGTTCTACGGACTGTTTAGGAAATATGCTATTAGAGCGAGAGTAGCAGAAGATAAGCAGCTGCACTTACTAAGACAGAAGCTGAGCCCTGAACTGACGACAGCTATAGCCTTAGTAGAAGACGAAGACCTCCAAAGCTTCGTACACTAGGCGAGAGTTACCGCTAGAAACTTGAACGCGTACAGAAAACCGACGACACGTAAACTGATTTAGAAGCCGTCGCCGTCGGCGCAGCCAACGAGAGCCCCTGCGCCTTTCCGACGAACCCCCTAGCAGTCGTCGTATTCACTACGATTGGCGTTCGTCCCCACCTGTTACGCGTGCAGGAAGCCGGGCTATATCGCTACGAGATGTTAAGCAACAGCCCAGCAGAAGCAGGAGTATCGTATTGTAAAGCAGCAGCAGCTACCGAGAAAGACTATACAAGCTATAGAACCGACTCCGAACGACACTAACAGCGTAGACGGTGGAGTGCCACTGCGAATCCTGGGAAAAGACTAGCTGGACGGATAGGCCCCCTACCTAGCATTAACAATAGGGCACTACATCGAAGCGAATCGCCGCGAGAAGAGAGCATTAACAGCTGCAACGACCCTCTCTTAGCAGCTGTAGAAGTGAATACGGAAACGGCTATTATTCTTCCTATTACGATCTACCCTATTAAGAAGTCGCGCCAACCCCTCCAGTTAAAAGCTTTTATCGACACCAGAGCTCTTATTGGCGCGGCGATCCACTATCGACTAGTTCAGAAACTGATAAAAGGATATAGCTATCCAGTAGAGCTGGCGTTGCCGACGCGGATTTCGGCATATAACAGACAAGACACGGAAAGCGTTACGCACTACGTGCCGCTAAAGACTACCTTAGCTGGTCGCACTACGGAAGCGACGTTCCGGATTATGGATCTCGGACGGTTTAACATTATTATAGGGCAGAAATGGATAAAGAACTAGAAGACAGTCATTAACGTAGACGAAGGCACGATAAGGTTCAAAACCCTAGGCAACAGCACCGCCGCTGCCGAACCGACTGCCGCTACTGTAGCCAAATCGAAAGCTGCGGCTGCTAATGTAACCCCGTCTAACCGCCCCGAACCTCTAGTTACTGTCGGAATAATGAGTTTAGAAGCTATAACGACTCTTGCGAAGTCGCCGGACAATAAGATCTACACTATCTCTATAAAGGACATCGAAGACTGCTAGAAGATAATGGCGGAAGAAGAAGCGGACCCGTTAGAGGTGCTGCCGGCGGAGCTCTATAATTACGCTAACGTCTTCTTAAAAGCTAACTCCAACCTATTGCCGCTCTATCGACCGGAATATAACAACAAGATCCGACTGAAAGAGGGGGCTACGCTGCTAAGAACCGAGCCCCTAAGACGACTGTCGCCGGCCGAACTGGACTAAGTAGAGGTGTTTGTTCGCGAAAATCTGGCGAAGAAGTTTATTACGCCAAGTTCCGCTAAATATACGTTACTAATTCTTTTCGTAAGGAAACTAGGGGGTAGTCTGCGACTCTGCGTAGACTATCGAGGCCTTAACGAGATTGCTAAGAGAGACGTATATCCACTGCCGCTAATAGATAAGACTATACAGCGTGTAGCAAAGGCTAAGTAGTTTAGCAAGCTGGACATCCGCTAAGCGTTCTATCGACTAAGGAACGAAGAAGGGCAGACAGAAGACCTTACGACGTTCGCGACGCGTATAGGCAATTTCAAGTAGTTGGTAATGCCTTTCGGACTTACCAACGCGCCGGCAGTGTAGCAACGCTTTATAAACTACACTTTTATAGACATGCTAGAGCAGTTCGTGTCCATCTATTTAGACGACATTCTTATCTATACAGACGGAACGAGAGATCAGCACACGGACTACGTCGAGAGAGTGCTAAAGAGACTCTGCAGAGTGGGACTGAACGCAGACACAAAAAAGAGCGAGTTCTACCAAACCGAGGTTAAATATCTCGGTCTCGTCGTTAGAAGAGATAGAATTCGGATGGACCCCTTAAAGGTAACCGCCGTCGCGAAATGGAAGCAGCCGACATCCGGAAACACTACGCAAATCAGGGCGTTTCTCGGATTCTGCAGCTACTATCGACGGTTTATTAAGGACTTTAGCAAGATAGCGAGACTACTGAACGAGGGGTTGAAAAAGGAGGCCGCTGGCCTGTAGAATAAGAAGTGTACGGAAGCTTTCAACCCGCTAAAGGAGTCGGTGGCCTTAGCGCTAGTGCTAGCGCACTTCCGACCGGAAAAGACGATCTACGTAGAAACGGACACTTCCGACACAGTAACGGCAGGGGTCCTTTCTTAATACGGAGACGATAAAACCCTTCATCCAGTAGCTTTCTTTAGCAAGTCTATAAATAATGCTAAACGAAACTACGCTATCTACGATAAGGAACTGCTGGCTATTATTCAGGCCTTTGAAAAGTGGAAACCGGAGCTTATAGCTGGAAAGAGCACGGTCCAGGTCCTTACGGACCACCAGTCGCTGACCTACTTTATAAAGACGCAGAAGCTCTTACGACGTTAAGCACGGTAGGCTGCCTACCTATCCGGGTTCGACTTTAAGATTACCTATCGACCAGGAGCTTAAAACGGAAAGGCTAACGCCCTAACGAGAAGGGAAGGAAAGACCAGCCGCGCGAAAGAAGATCCGAACATGTTCCAGAAGGTGTTGACCGAGCAGATAGTAGACGCAGAGGTGTTGAAAGAAGTAGGGGTCTGCGCAGTAGAACTGGCCCCTAAGGAAAAGACTCTCTACGAAAAGGTGGAGCAGCTCAACTAGCAACAGAAGCTAGGCAAGACTGGTTCAGGGAAGCTAATAGTTCTGGAAGAACTAATTACGGAGGTTATCTAGCTAGTCTATAACTCTATAGATGTTGGCTACTGTTAGGGGCGCGCCGTCCGGCCCAGGCCCTGAACCCGACCTGAGCCGACCGTCGCCCTAAGGACTGCGACTTAGCGACGCCAGCACGACCCCTCCCTCTGTACGGAACCGCTGACAGGACCCCACTCCCGTACGGAGGAAGAACACTATGGTCCTACACAAAGGGGAGCTACCGAAGGGGAGCTACCGCCCCTCTGAACAGGGTGAACGACGTACCACCGTACGGAGGAGGTAACTCCCGACCCTCCGTACAGAGGGTGAACCTGGCACCCCTATACAAGGGGGAAATTGCTGGCTTAGCTTCGTAGGTACAAATCGTACGGCAGCAGACGACGAAGGAACTGCCTATTAGTTCCTTTATGTAGATACCCAACCTCAAGTTTCTAAATTAAGATTCTTAAGCCCCTTACATTAGGAACTGATCTCACTGTCGGTAACCGCAGTAATAGAACAAAGATAGACGGCGACATCCCTATAGAACCCACGGCTATAGAGGGACATATGCACTGCGTGTACGAGGAGCTGCTGGAAAGCAAGAGGCAGCTCGAACAACAAGTAAGCTATTAGGCTGCGATGATTTCCCAACAGGAACAGGAGCTACGACAGCTTAGGGCGTCCGATCGCGATCCGACCCCTACGACGACGACGAACACTATAACCTACACCCCGACCCCTAAGAGCAAACTCCCCGACGTCTCTACGTACGATAGTAAGGCTCCGGCCGAGTACCCCTCCTAGGCGGCTTAGATGCGCTCCAAGCTCCTAGTAGACTTAGGAGCATACCCGACCGAGCTAGACAAGGTAGTCTACCTCTTTAGGAGGTTAAAGGGCAGGGCAGCAGCACGAATTCTGCTGTACTACGAGACGGCCATCGCTAACCCGGCGATAGCTACGACAACGATGCTCTAGGCAGCTCTAGACAAGAGCTACAAGGACCCAGACCGCGAGAGCCGAGCACTCTTACGGGTCAATACGATAAAACAAGGACGCAAGACTGTATAAGAATTCCTTACGGAATTTGACCAGACTTTAGCAGAAGCAGGGGGTCTCTAATAGGAGGACAGGATAAAGATTACCTCTTTAGAGGTAGGCCTCTCTAAGGAGATTATAACAGGGCTGGTAGGTGTAATGCGGCCAGCTACGTACGAGGAATTCTGCGACCTTCTTAGGATAGTCGACGACCAGCAACGCAGGCTAGGACGGATAGGCCGTGCTTAGGACATAAGACAACCCCCCTAGCGACAGATAGACGCTATAGACTAGGAACCGACGACGACAAGGGTGGCAGCAGCAGCTACCGTACGGCTAAGGACTGCTACTAAAAGAGCGCAATAGGTGGATACGGCCACCCTTAACAAGAGGCAAGCAGAAGGGAGCTGCTACTAGTGTAGCAAGATAGGCTACACTGTACGGAATTGCGGGCTTCTACCAGTAGAGAGACCCGGAGGACGGCCGACCACCGCGAGGGTAGCAATTGCGGCGCCTTAATAAGAAGATCAGGTGTCCCACTCGGACGACGACGAGTCGGGAAAAGAGTAGCCTCTAAGCGAAGACTCTGCCAGAGGCAGGCGCGAGATAGACTACCAAATCAAAGCGTTACTTAGCTATCTTTTAAGAGCAATCACATAACGACGACGCCGTTCATCGTACAGCTAACGTTAAACGTGTCCGCAACGGCGCGGACATTGATTAATATAGGATGTTTAGTGTATAGAGTAATCAGCGAGGACTTCGTACAGAGACATCGGATTAAGACGACCCCTACGGTACCTGTACGCATGCTAGGCATTACTGGGCGAGGACCGGACATTACCTATATAGTGAAAGTAACATTGGAGGTACAGGGACACTACGAGCGAGACTTATACCTCTATGTTGTACAGGACAAGTTAGGGTATAACCTAATACTAGGAAAGCCTTAGATAGAGCGCTAGAAGGGCAAGCTGGATGTCGGACGAGGACGGCTGTACCTAGCAGTAACGAGGCGGAGGATCCGGGACTAGGGGAGGTACCTACAAGGTAGCAATACTAAGGCCGAAATTAACATAGCGACGGCGGACATCGAGAAGGCATTAGCACCTAAGGAGGCGACAAACCCCTGTACGAAGCTCCTAAGAGAGTATGTTAGGTACCTGGACCTCTTTAAACTAAAGTCGGCCTCGAAGCTGCTGCTACACCGAGGGGAAGGGATTATTATAACATCCAGCTAGAACCCTGTCCGGATAGGGGCCTGCTGGAGGTACTGTACAGACCGCTGTACAGAATGTCCTCTAGAGAACTCTTAGTACTGCGCAAGACACTGGACGACCTGCTTGCCAAAGGGTTTATTTGGGCCAGTACGTCGTCTGCGGGAGCCCTAGTGCTGTTTGTCTATAAGGAGGGGAAGGCCAGATTGCGTTTCTGCGTAGACTACAGGGGCATTAACGCGATTACTAAGAAGGACCGGTACCCCCTACCCCTTATTAAGGAGACCCTCGGGCAGATCAGCAAGGCGAAGTAGTTCACTAAGCTTGATGTAGTCTCGGCCTTCTACAAGATACGGATTAAGGAAGGCTGTAAATGGATAACGGCCTTCCGTACGAGATACGGCCTTTTTAAGTGGCTTGTTACCCCCTTCGGCCTTGCCAATGCACCGGCAACCTTCTAAAGGTACATTAACAAGTCCCTATAAGGGTTACTAGACGACATCTGCTCGGCATACCTCGACGACACCCTAGTTTTTACGGACGGCACCTATGCAGATTACGTACGAGATGTTAAGAAGGTGCTAGACCGACTGCAGCGGGCAGGCTTGTACCTCGACATCGACAAATGCGAATTCGGCGTCCAACGTACGAAATACCTAGATTTTATTATCGAGGCAGGGAAAGGCATTAGTATAGACAGGAAGAAGATTAATGCTATTAAGCAATGGAAGCCACCTACGAACGTTAAGGGCGTACAGGAATTTCTTGGGTTTGCCAACTTCTACTGCCAGTTTATACAGAGCTACTTAGAGATCGTACGCCCCCTAGTTAAACTAACGCACAAAGACAAGCAGTTTAAATAGACGGACGAATGTAATAGGAGCTTCGACAAGCTAAAGGAGCTCTTTACTACAGGACCAACGCTCGCCGCCTTCGACCCGGAGTATACGACAATACTGGAAACTGACTCCTCGGGGTACTGCATTGGGGGTATCCTGTTATAGGTAGGCTCGGACGGACTCCTATACCTATGCGCGTATTTCTCTAAGAAGAACTCCCTAGCTAAGTGCAACTACCCTATCTACGACAAAGAGTTACTGGCAGTCGTACGGTGTTGCGAAGCCTGGGATAGAGAACTCCGCTCGGTGCCTAAGTTCCTCGTCCTAACGGACTACAAGAACCTAGAATACTTTACTTAACCCTGGAAGCTATCCGAGAGGCACGTACGATAGGCAATGTACCTAAGCCGGTTTAACATAAGACTCCAGTACTGCAAGGGCAAGGATAACAGCAGGGCCGATGCACTGTCTAGACAGGACTAGGATATGCCAACGACGTACGAAGACGACCGGCTTAAGTTACGAACATTCCAGATGTTCAAGGGGGAGCTGGACGGGGAGACTATCCGCCTAGCGGCGACACACCTATAGGAACCCTAACTGCAAGCATAGGAAGAGGTAGTAGAAAAGGACGAGGTATACCGAGGGGCCCGTACAGCGATCTAGGGAGGGCAACGGAAGCTCCTAACCGAGCTCTATCTTAAGGTGTCGACAGCCGAGTGTTCAGTGGACGAGGAGAACAACCTAAGGTTTAGGAATCGGATATAGGTCCCGGCGGACGAGGAGCTCTGTACGAGCTTAATACAACAGGCGCATAACTCTATAGCTACCGGGCACCTAGGGCGTAAGGAGACGTACAGCATTATCGCCTAGGACTACTACTAGCCGGCGATAGCAAAGGACATTCGTAGGTTCGTACAGAACTGCGATGTATGCAGACGAACGAAGCCCTAGCGCGAGCTAAAGCATAGGTTGCTAAAGCCCCTGCTGATACCGGACCGGCCCTAGCAAGATCTAACAGTAGACTTTATTACAGACCTCCCTAAGAGCGACGGACGGCAGAACATTATAGTAGTTACGGACAAGTTAACGAAGGGGGTAATACTAGAGGGAATGGACTCTATTACAGCTAAGGACACCGCCTAGGCCTTTATACAGACGACGTTTAGCAAGCACAGTTTCCCTAGGTCAATCGTATTAGACCGGAGGACACAGTTTACGAGCTAGCTCTAGGCAAGGATCTGCCAGTTGCTAAAGGTAGAACGTCGTCTGTTAACTGCATAGCACCTACAAACAGACGGTGCGACGGAGAGGGTTAATTCAACTTTGGAAGCATACCTCCGAGCGTACGTAGACTATAACCAGACGAACTGGAACCGACTCCTCCCTATAGCGGAGCTAGCTATTAATAGCCGTACGGCCGATGCTACAGGACTGTCCCCCTTCTTTACGACCTACGGATACGACTACTCCCTGCTCCTACCGACCCTGAGCGGTAACACCCCGCGCCCCGTACGATCCCCAATCCAGCAAGGAGAGGCTATCGTACGGACGATTACGAACGCCTACTAATAGGCAAAGGCGAGCCTAGCTATAGCCTAGCAGAATGCGGAAGAGTAGGCCAACAAGGGACGACAGGCGGTACTAAGGTACGAGGCAGGGGATCAGGTCTAGCTAAACTAGCAGAACATCCGTACGGACCGGCTAAGCAAGAAGCTAGACTAGAGGAACAGGAAGTTTACAGTAATCCGGCCGGTAGGGACATACGCTGTACGACTAAACACCCCCCTAGGGATCTACCTAGTCTTTTACGTAGACCTCGTACGACCAGCGAATACAGACCCCCTACCGCACTAGACGACTAACGACGCGCGCCTACCCGCAATTATAACTAAGGGCCAGGAAGAGTATAAGGTAGAGGGGATCCTTAAGAGTCGAAGGAGGCGAGGGAAGACAGAGTGCTTACTAAAATAGAGAGGATAGGCAGAACCTACGTAGGAACCGTACGAGGCTCTGCAAGACACAACTGTACTAGACAGGTAGGAGGAGAATCATCCCCCTGCCCAGTTACAGTAATACTGCGCCGTACGACGGAAGGAGGCACGATCCGCCCTAAGGATAGGGTAGCTACAGGCAGACTAGGGTTGTTAAAGGATCGAGCATTACGACGTAGGACACTACAGGCCCCGCTAACACGACATCGTACGACACTATACGATATAAAGGCTAGAAGAAAGGAACAGCTAAGGGCCGAATAGGAGGGGAAGTGGAAACGGAAGGAGTTAAAAGAAAACCGTCCGAAATTCCTTACGCTACCTAGGGGGGGGGGGGGGGGGGGGGGGGGGGGTAGCTTACAGGCTACCCCTCCTAGGGAACCAGAGCTACCTATTCATTATCCGAGATCTCTACTACCTCGGGCCTGGCCGGGCCCCCGACCCTACTAGGACCAGCCCTAGGAAGCAGAGGCACCCCCCTACCCCTACCCCTACATGCCTCTCCTAGACGGCGGGAGGGGCAGTAGAAGGAGCTATCCTTCTACTTGCACGAGGCACACACCCTAGCCCAGAAGCCTAGGAGGCAGTATAGGCCAAATGTAGGCTGGGGAGAGTTAGGGCAGGGGGCACAGAGCTGGCCCCAGGTAGCGATAAGGAGGGCATTAACGTACGACGGCCGGGCTATGCCTACCTGCTTAGGTGTAACCTAGACAGGGTTACTCTAGAAGGCGTAGAAGGGGAGCCTAGCCGCATCCTGCTGCTCGCAGGTATAGCACCTAAGATATTAGCCCAGACCGTACAGAAGACGGGATTCTGTACGAACCGGAGGAGTAGCTGCTAGTCAAGTTACGGGTCCTACTCCTAGAGGGCGAAGTAGAGGGGGACCCTAGCTAGAGGAGGGGAGGAGGCGCAGCTAGTAGCTACAGAGGAGCTATCGGACAGGGCGGACGACATAGTAGATAGTAGCCAGTTGGCGGTTAGTAGTTAGTAGCAGGTAGTAGTAGTAATAGTAGATAGACGGTAGACGGTAGTAGTAGTAATAGTAGATAGATAGTAGACGGTAGACAGTGTAAGGGAGAGAAAAGAAAGGAGAAGGCTAGAGCCAACTGCCTGCTATAAGGGAAATAGCGAACAAGGCAGCTGCTACAAACAGATCAAATAGCAAGAGGCAACTACGACTAAAGGGAAGTAGTAAGGGGCGATAACTTAGACGACTAGACGGAATAGGAGGCCGCAACCCGCCAAAGAAACAACAGGAGCTGGTTAACTTAGGCGCGACGCTGTACAGAAGAAACACTACGAGAGGGGAGGGGGGGGGTATTGTTAGGGGCGCGCCGTCCGGCCTAGGCCCTAAACCCGACCTAAGCCGACCGTCGCCCTAAGGACTGCGACTTAGCGACGCTAGCACGACCCCTCCCTCCGTACGGAACCGCCGACAGGACCCTACTCCCGTACGGAGGAAGAACACTACGGTCCTGCACGAAGGGGAGCTACCGAAGGGGAGCTACTGCCCCTCTAAACGGGGTGAACGACGCACTACTGTACAGAGGAGGTAACTCCCGACCCTCTGTACAGAGGGTGAACCTGGCACCCCTGCATAAGGGGGAAATTGCTGGCTTGGCTTTATAGGTACAAATCGTACGGCAGCAGACGACGAAGGAACTGCCTATCAGTTCCTTTATATAGATACCCAACCTTAAGTTTCTAAATCAAGATTCTTAAGCCCCTTACAGCTACGCTAGAGCGAAGAAAACAATACAGGCCGTAAGAACGATCTACTAGTTTCCGCGGATCTACGAGCGGATCCACCGGTTTATTGCCAATTGCTATGTATGCCGAGCTACGAAGCTACATTACGGTCTTCCGGCGGGTCTACTAAAGCCACTTCCGATCCCCGAGAAGCTGTAGCAGCACATTACGATAGATTTCGTAACCGGCCTGCCGAATTTAGATAGTTACGACGCTACGCTTAACGTAGTGGATAGGCTAAGCAAAGAGCGCCACTTCATTCCCTACTAAGCGAGAGACGATAGAACCACTGCAGAAGAGACAGCGCAGATGTTAATCCAACACGTATAGAAGCACTATAGCCTGCTGGACACTATCACTACGGATAGGGGTCCTCAATTCACTGCCGACGTATAGCAAGCTATCAACCAAGCCCTCGGAATTCGTAGAAAGCTCAGCACTGCCGCTTACCCTTAAACTGACAGTTAGTCTAAAGTGGCTAATCGCGAGATAGAGCGATATCTACGAACCTTCTACAGCTATTATTAAGAAAAGTAGGTAGAGGTGTTGCCAATAGCTGAATTCTGCGCCAACTTAGCACAATCAGAAGCAACGTCGCTGGCGCCGTTCGAGATAACCTACAGTTATCTTCCGAGGCTGAGCTTCCAGCCGCCGAGCGACGCCGGCTCGCCGAAGCTTTCTGTTAGGGGGCGCCACCCGGCCCAGGTCCTGAACCCGACCTAAGCCGACCGTCGCCCTAAGGACTGCGACTTAGCGGCGCTAGCACGACCCTACCCTCCGTACGGAGCAACCGACAGGACCCCACCTCCGTACGGAGGGAGAACACTACGTTCCTGCTCAAAGGGAAGCTACCGCCCCTCGGATTAGGGGGGGGGGGGGGGGTGGAAACCCGGCACTACTGTACAGAGGAGGTAACTCCCAATCCTCCGTACGGAGGGTGAACCTTGCACCCCGGCACAAAGGGGAAATTGCTAGCTTGGCTTCGTAGGTACAAATCGTACGGAGCAGACGTCGAAGGAACTGCCTATTAGTTCCTTTATGTAGATACCCGACCTTAAGTTTCTGAACTAGGATTCTTGAGCCTCTTACATTAGGAACTGATCTCACTGTTGGTAACTGCGGTAATAGAGCAAGATGGACGGCGACATCCCTATAGAACCTACGGCCATAGAGGGACACATGCACTGCGTGTACGAGGAGCTGCTAGAAAGCAAGAGGCAGCTCGAACAGCAAGTGAGCTACTAGGCTACGATGATTTCCCAACAGGAACAGGAGCTACGACAGCTCAGGGCGTCCGATCGCGACCCGACCCCTACGACGACGAACACGATGACCCCTACCCCGACCCCTAAGAGCAAACTCCCCGACGTCTCTACGTACGATAGTGAGGCCCCGGCCGAGTACCCCTCCTGGGCGGCTTAGATGCGCTCCAAGCTCCTAGTTAACTTAGGAGCATACCCGACCGAGCTAGACAAGGTAGTCTACCTCTTCGGGAGGTTAAAGGGCAGGGCGGCAGCACGAATTCTGCCGTACTACGAGACGGCTATTGCCAACCCGGCAATAGCTACGACGACGATGCTCTAGGCAGCTCTGGACAAGAGCTACAAGGACCCGGACCGCGAGAGCTGAGCGCTCCTACGGGTCAACACGATAAAACAAGGACGCAAGACCGTACGAGAATTCCTTGCGGAATTTGACCAGACTTTAGCAGAAGCAGGGGGTCTCTAATAGGAGGACAGGATAAAAATTACCTCTCTAGAGGTAGGCCTCTCTAAGGAAATTATAACGGGGCTGGTGGGTGTAATGCGGCCAGCTACGTACGAGGAATTTTGTAACCTTCTTAGGATAGTCGACGACCAGCAACGCAGGCTGGGACGGATAGGCCGTGCTTAGGAGATAAGACAACCTCCCTAGCGACAGACAGATGCTATAGACTGGGAACCGACGACGACGAGGGTGGCAGCAGCAGCTACCGTACGGCTAAGGGCCGCTACTAAGAAGGCGCAATGGGTGGACACAGCCACCCTTAACAAGAGGCGAGCAGAAGGGAGCTGCTACAGGTGTAGCAAGATGGGCCACACCGTACGGAATTGTAGGCTCCTGCTAGCAGAGAGACCTAGGGGACGGCCGACCACTGCAAGGGTAGCCACTGTAGCGCCTTAACGAGAAGATTAGGTGTCCCACTCGGACGACGACGAGTCGGGAAAAGAGTAGCCTCTAAGCGAAGACTCTGCCAGAGGCGGGTGCGAGATAGACTGCCAAATCAAAGCATTACTTGGCCATCTTTCAAGAGCAATTACATAACGACGACGCTGTTTATCGTACGGCCGACATTGAACAGGTCCGCAACGGCGCGGACACTGATTGATACGGGATGTTTGGTGTATAGAGTAATCAGCGAAGACTTCGTATAGAGACATCGGATTGAGACGGCCCCTACGGTACCTGTACGCATGCTGGGCATTACCGGGCGGGGACCGGACATTACCTATATAGTGAAAGTAACAATAGAGGTACAAGGACACCACGAGCAAGACTCGTACCTCTATGTCGTACGGGACAAGTTGGGGTATAACCTGATACTAGGGAAGCCTTAGATAGAGCGCTAGAAGGGCAAGCTGGACGTCGGACGAGGACGGCTGTTCCTAGCAGCAACAAAGCAGAGAATCCGGGACTAGGGCAGGTCCCTGCGAGGTAGCAATGCTAAGGCCGAAATCAACACAGCAACGGCGGACATCGAGAAGGCATTAGCACCTAAGGAAGCGACAAACCCCTGTACGAAGCTCCTAAGAGAGTATATTAGGTACCTGGACCTCTTTAAACCGAAGTCGGCCTCGAAACTGCCGCTACACCGAGGGGAAGGGATTGACCATAACATCCAGCTAGAACCCCGCCCGGATAGGAGCCTGCTGGAGGTACTGTACGGACCGCTGTACGGGATGTCCTCTAGAGAACTCCTAGTACTGCGCAAGACGCTGGACGACCTGCTTGCCAAAGGGTTTATCCGGGCCAGTACGTCGTCCGCAGGAGCCCCAGTATTGTTTGTCTATAAGGAGGGGAAGGCTAGATTGCGTTTCTGCGTAGACTATAGAGGCATTAACGCGATTACCAAGAAGGACCGGTACCCTCTACCCCTTATTAAGGAGACCCTCGGACGGATTAGCAAGGCGAAGTAGTTCACTAAGCTTGACATAGTCTCGGCCTTCTACAAGATACGGATTAAGGAAGGCTGTAAATGGATAACTGCCTTCTGTACGAGATACAGTCTTTTTAAGTGGCTGGTTACCCCCTTTGGCCTTGCCAATGCACCGGCAACCTTCCAAAGGTACATTAACAAGTCCCTGCAAGGGTTACTAGACGACATCTGCTCGGCATACCTCGACGACACCCTGGTTTTTACAGACGGCACCTACGCAGACTACGTACGAGATGTTAAGAAGGTGCTGGACCGTCTGCAGCAGGCAGGCTTGTACCTCGACATCGACAAGTGTAAGTTCGGTGTCCAACGTACGAAATACCTAGGTTTTATTATCGAGGCAGGGAAAGGCATTAGCATAGATAAGAAGAAGATTAATGCTATTAAGCTATAGAAGCCGCCTATAAACGTCAAGGGCGTACGGGAATTCCTTGGGTTTGCCAACTTCTACCGCCAGTTTATACGGAACTACTCGGAGATCGTACGCCCCCTAGTTAAGCTAACGCACAAGGACAAGCAGTTTAAATAGTTGGACGAATGCAATAAGAGCTTCGACAAGCTAAAAGAGCTCTTTACTACAGGACCAACGCTCGCCGCCTTTGACCCAGAGCGTACGACAATACTGGAAACCGACTCCTTAGGGTACTGCATTAGGGGTATCCTGTTACAGGTAGGCCTGGACGGACTCCTACACCTATGCGCGTATTTCTCCAAGAAGAACTCCCCGGCTAAGTGCAACTACCCTATCTACGACAAAGAGTTGCTAGCAGTCGTACGGTGTTGCGAAGCCTGGGATAGGGAACTCCGCTTAGTGCCTAAGTTCCTCGCCCTAACGGACTACAAGAACCTGGAATACTTCACTTAACCCCGGAAGCTGTCTAAGAGGCACGTACGATAGGCAATGTACCTAAGCCGGTTTAACATAAGACTCCAGTACTGCAAGGGTAAGGACAACAGCAGGGCCGACGCACTGTCTAGACGGGACCAGGACATGCTAACGACGTACGAGGACGACCGGCTGAAGTCGCGGACATTCCAGATATTCAAGGAAGAGCTAGGCGGGGAGACTATCCACCTAGCGGCGACATATCTATAGGAACCCTAACTGCAAGCTTGGGAAGAGGCAGTGGAAAAGGACGAGGCATACCAAGGGGCCCGTACGGCGATCCAGAGAGGGCAACGGAAACTCCTAACCGAGCTCTACCTAAAGGTATCGGCAGCTGAGTGTTCAGTAGACGAGGAGAACAACCTGAAGTTCAGAAATCGGATATAGGTCCCGGCGGACGAGAAGCTCCGTACGGGCTTGATACAACGAGCATATAACTCTATAGCCACCGGGCACCTAGGGCGCGAGGAGACGTACAGCATTATCGCCCGGGACTACTACTGGCCAGCGATGGCGAAGGACATTCGCAGGTTCGTACGGAACTGCAATGTATGCGGACGAACGAAGCCCTAGCGCGAGCTAAAGCATAGGCTGCTAAAGCCCCTGCCGATACCGGATCGACCCTGGCAAGACCTAACCGTAGACTTCATTACGGACCTCCCTAAGAGCGACGGACGGCGAAACATTATAGTAGTTACGGACAAGTTAACGAAGGGGGTAATACTAGAGGGAATGGACTCCATTACGGCTAAAGACACTGCCTGGGCCTTTATCCGGACGACGTTCAGCAAGCACAGTTTCCCTAGGTCAATTGTATCAGACCGGGGGTCACAGTTTACGAGCCAACTCTAGGCACAGATCTGCCAGTTACTGAGGGTAGAGCGTCGCCTGTCCACCGCATAGCACCTGCAGACGGACGGGGCGACGGAGAGGGCCAACTCAACCCTAGAGGCGTACCTCCGAGCGTACGTCGACTATAACCAGACGAACTGGAACCGCCTTCTCCCAATAGCGGAGCTGGCTATTAATAGCCGTACGGCCGATGCTACAGGACTGTCCCCCTTCTTTATAACCTATAGATACGACTATTCCCCGCTCCTACTGACCCTAAGTAGCAACACCCTGCGCCCTGTACAATCCCCAATCTAGCAAGGAGAGGCCATCGTACAGGCGATTACGAACGCCCACTAATAGGCAAAAGCAAGCCTAGCCCTAGCCCAGCAGAACGCAGAAGAGCAGGCCAATAAGGGACGACAGGCTGCACTAAGGTACGAGGCAGGGGATGAGGTCTGGCTAAACTAGCGAAACATCTGTACAGACCGGCCGAGCAAGAAGTTGGATTAGAGAAACAGGAAGTTTACGGTAATCCGGCCGGTAGGGACATACGCTGTACGACTAAACACTCCCCTAGGGATTTACCTAGTCTTCTATATAGACCTCGTGCGACCGGCGAGCACAGACCCCTTACTGCATCAGACGACTAACGACAGGCGCCTACCCGCAATTATAACCGAGGGCCAAGAAGAGTATAAGGTAGAAGAGATCCTTAAGAGTCGGAGGAAGCGGGGGAAGGCAGAGTACTTAGTAAAATAGAGAGGATAGGCAGAGCCTATATAGGAACCGTACGAGGCCCTGCAAGACACAACCGCACTGGACAGATAGGAGGAGGACCACCCCCCTGCCCAGCTACAGTAACACTGCGCCGTACGGCGGAAGGTAGCACGATCTACCCTAAAGGCAGGGTAGCTGCAGACAAACCTAGGTTGTTAAAGGATCAAACACTACGACGTAGGACACTACAGTACCCTACTAACACAACTTCGTACGACACTGTACGAGATAAGGGCTGGAGAGAAGGAACAGCCAAGGGACAAATAGGAGGGGAAGTGGAAATAAGAAGAGCTAGGAAGGACACTGTCCGAAATTTCTTACACTACCTAAGGGGGGGGGTGGCTCACTGCCCCCCCCCCCCCCCCCCCCCCCCCCCCCCCCCCCCCCCCCCCCCCCCCCCCCCCCCCCCCCCCCCCCCCCCCCCCCCCCCCCCCCCCCCCCCCCCCCCCCACCACCCCCCCCCCCCCCCCCCCCCCCCCCAGGGACCAGAACACCCTACTTATCATCTGAGATTTCCACTACCTCAGACCCGGCCGGGCCCCCACCCCCACCAGGGCCACCCCTAGGGAGCAGAGGCACCCCCCCACCCCCACTAGGGCCAGCCCCAGGGAGCAGAGGCACCCCCCCACCCCTACGTGCCTCCCCCGGACGGCGGAAGGGGCAGTAGAGGGAGCTATCCTTCCACTTGCACGAGGCACACACCCTAGCCCAGAAACCTAGGAGGCAGTATAGGCTAAGTAAGGGCTAGGGGGAGTTAGGGCAGGGGGCATAGGGCTGGCCCCAGGTAGCGATAAGGAGGGCGTTAATGTACGACGGCCGGGCCGTAGCCACCCGATTAGGTGTAACCTAGGCAGGGTTACACTAGAAGGGGTAGAAGGGGAGCCCGGCCGCATCCTGCTGCTTGCAGGTGTAGCACCTAAGACGTCAGATCAGACCGTACAGGAGATAAGAATCTATACGAACCGGAAGAGTAGCTGCTAGTTAAGTTAGGGGCCCTACCGTACGTAGTTAAAGTAGGGGGGGACCCCGGCTGGACGAGGGGGAGGGGCAGGGCCAGCAGCGATAAGGGGACCGGACGGGGCAGACATAGTGGCTGGTAGTGGTTAGTTAGTGGTAGTGGTTAGTTAGTGGTAGTAGTTGGTTGGTAGTAGCGGATAGTAGACAGTAGTAGACGGTAGTGGATAGTGGACGTTGTACAGGAAAAGAGAAAGGGGAAGGGAAGAGAAGGGAAAAGGCTTGGGCTAACTGCCTGCTATAGTAGGAATAGCAAGCAAGGCAGCTGCTGCAGACAGGTAAAATAGCAAGAGGCAACTACGACCTAGGGGAAGTAACGAGGGACGACGACTCGGACGACCAGACGAAATAGGAAGCTACAACCTGCTAAAGGAACAGCAGGAGCTAGGTGGTTTGGACACGCCGCTGTACGGACGAAGCACTACGAGAAAGGGAAAGGGGGGGGGTATTGTTAGGGGGCGCTACCCGGCCTAGGTCCTGAACCCGACCTAAGCCGACCGTCGCCCTAAGGACTGCGACTCAGCGGCGCCAGCACGACCCTACCCTCCGTACGGAGCAACCGACAGGACCCCACCTCCGTACGGAGGGAGAACACTACGTTCCTACTTAAAGGGAAGCTACTGCCCCTCGGATTAGGGGGGGGGGGTGGAAACCCGGCACTACCGTACAGAGGAGGTAACTCCCGATCCTCTGTACGGAGGGTGAACCTTGCACCCCAGCACAAAGGGGAAATTGCTAGCTTGGCTTCGTAGGTACAAATCGTACGGAGCAGACGTCGAAGGAACTGCCTATTAGTTCCTTTATGTAGATACCCGACCTCAAGTTTCTGAACCAGGATTCTTGAGCCTCTTACACTTTCCACTACTACTACGTCGTCAAAGAGAGTCGCCGCTGCGGCGGCGGAAGCGCTCCGATCTCAGATAGAAGAAGCGATCAAAGTGGCGAAAGAAACGATGGAATCGGCTTAGAAGATAATAGTAACTCGAACTAATAGAAAGCGGTCGCCGATAGAATTCGAGGAAGGTTAAAAGGTCTGGCTTAACATGCGGAACCTAAGGCTGAAAGGGAACGCCAAGCTCAACCTACGCTATATAGGTCCGTTTAAGATAATAGAAAAGAGGTCGCTAGTGACCTATCGGCTCCAGCTACTGAAATCGTTCCGGATCTACGATGTCTTCTATTTGGACTTGTTAAGCTTAGACCCTAAAGACGGCCTGCCGGAACAGGGGCTCGCCAAACCCCTGCCAATCGAGATGGACGATAAGGAAGAATAGGAGGTAGAAGACGTAATAGACGTAAAGAAGACGAGGGGGTCTATTAAAGCGAGGATCTCGTAGAAGGGGTAGCTGGAAGACTACGAATAGTATCCGATCGAGAACCTGCGGAACTTAGCGGAGCTACTAAGAGAGTTTTACGTCCGAAATCCGACGAAGCCGAAGCCTAAGTAGCTCCGAGGTTAACGGTTTGGAAAGAAGAAAGCCGCGTCCGCTCTATCGGCGCAGAGGCCGAAGAAAACGATCGTAACGGTCGCCTTAGGGAGGTCTTTAACGCGGCCACTACCTACTGCCGGTTCGGCAGGCAGCTCGCCGACGCCGTAGCGTGCCAGCGCCGCCGACCCCGTAGTAGGTAAAGGCTTTAGTAGAAGAAAAAGAAGAAGAGAAACGCCGCTGCAGAAGGATCTATATAGACCCTGAGGCAGCGCACAGACCAGCCGAGCCGCAGCTTAGAAGACTGCGGATCAGATCAGATAGCATCGATTACATAAACGCCAAGTGAAGGACTTCAGACGCCGACGACGTAAGAAATTGAAGAAGCGATAAAGAGAACGTTGTTTTTGATAGAAGAAGGAAGAGGTAACATTACTGTTAGAGGGTGTTGCGGTGGTAGAAAGAGGTGGGACAGATTGATGGGGTGGACCCTGGAATTTCGGCTCGGCCCGAACGGGCCGAGCCGGGCCTTGGCACCACCACTATCAAAGCCCACCACCACCACCACATAGATTCCTTTCCCTCTTCAGTTCGAGATATAGTTATCAAAACAGCCGTATTGAACCTCATCTGCGCGCTCGGATCATTATATCTCGAACTCACTCTCCACAACCCCGCGCTGCGCGAAAGGGCCCGTTGAACCATCCGGAAACCCGAATAACGCACGCGCACCCACCAACAACAACCAACCCCAGGCACCGTGAGAAGATGGAAGACTTCTCAGCGGTAGAGAGCGGCGTTACAGGCCGCAGCAGAAGCAGAAAAGGAAAGACTGACAGAGCGAGCAGGCGCTCCAGTGTAATTGACGATAAGATCGTTATTAGAGGTTTTACAGCGGAAGAGACCGCTAAGATCAAGGAACGAATGAGCGAATATAAGAAGATCTACGACTGCACGATCGAGGAACTGGAAGACCACGTGAACGAGAACGGAATAGGGAAGGTCTACGACGGTATAGACCTCATTGAGACGCTGTTCTACAGGACACTGGAAGAAAACAGACAGCTGAGAGAGGAAGTAGAGACGGTGAGGGCCGAGAAGGAATCGGCAGAGACTATCGTCGAAGTGTTGGAACACCAAGCGGCGAATCGAATGGCGCAGCTGAAGGCGCTGAAGGATCAACTAGCTGATATGGAAGCAGCGAGATCGTCGCCGCTACCGCGGCGAGAAACCCAAGTGGAAACCACCTCGCCGGCGGCCTACAGTCAAGGTGGCACGTTGATGACGTCATTACCGGATCCACCTGTTTTCGGTGGCAGAGACTCCGAAGCGTGGGAGGCGTTCAAGAAGAAGATCAAGAATAAGATAAACCGCGATCACGCATCAAGCAGCGAAGAAGACAGATTGGCCTATTTAGAGGCGCGACTAGAAGGTGAAGCTTTTTCGCTGGTGGCGGACCTGGAAGAAGTAACCGCTAAGGAAGCGATCGAAGCGCTAGACCAGCGCTTCGGAGACCCATTCCGAAAGAAGACAGCCCGTAAGCAGCTGGATAAGATCAATCAGAACCGGCAGACGTTTGAAGAATTCTACGGGCTATTCAGAAAGCATGCCATTAGGGCCAGAGTGGCAGAAGACGAGCAGCTGCACTTACTAAGACAGAAGCTGAGCCCTAAGCTGGCCGCCGCCATGGCGTCTGTAGAAGACGAAGACCTTGAGAGCTTCGTGCACCAAGCGAGAGTCACCGCGAGAAACTTGAGCGCTTACGCGAAATCGCGCGAATCGAACCAGAAGCAGTTGATAACGCAGACCACACGACCCCCTGCGCCTTTCCGGAGAGCGCCACAGCAGCCACCTTATCAGTCGCAGCGCTCGTCGTTCGTCCCCACCTGTTTCGCGTGTGGCAAGCCTAGTCACATCGCCACGAGATGCCAAGCATCGGATAAGCAGAAGCAGGACTACCGTGTTATAAGGCAGCCGCAGCCGCAGCAACCACCGAGGAAGACCATACAAGCTATGGAGCCGGCTCCGAACGACACTGACAGTGACGGTGGGGTGCAGTTAAGGATCATGGGAAAAGACCAGCTGGACGGATAGGCCCCCTATCCAGCATGGACAACAGGGCATCAACACGAACCACGTCGACGAAAGAGAGCATTAATAGCTGCAGCGATCCGCTCTCGGCGGCGGTGGAAGTGAACACGGAAACAGCTATTATCCTTCCAATCACTGTCTACCCCCTTGACGGATCGAGCAAACCACTTCAGTTGAAAGCTTTCATCGACACAGGAGCTCTCATCGGCGCGGCGATCCATCACCGACTGGTCAGGAAGCTGATGAATGGATACGGTTATCCAGTAGAACTGGCGTCGCCGACGCGGATTTCGGCGTACAATGGACAAGACACGGAAAGCGTCACGCACTACGTGCCGCTGAAGACTACACTGGCTGGTCGCACCACAGAGGCGACGTTCCGAATCATGGATATCGGAAGGTTTGACATCATTATAGGGCAGAAATGGATAAAGAACCAGAAAGCCGTCATCGATGTAGACAGAGGCATGATAGGGTTCAAAACCCGAGGCAACGCCATCGCCGTCAAGCCGAGAGCCACGGAGTCTGCGAGAGAGGCTCCGTCCGATCGTTACGAACCCCCGGTTACCGTCGGAATAATGAGTTCAGAAGCCATGACGACCCTCGCGAGGTCGCCGGACAACGAGATTTACGCCATCTCGATGAAAGACATCGAAGACTACAGGAAGATAATGGCGGAAGAAGAAGTGGATCCGCTGGAGGTGTTGCCAAAAGAGCTCCATAGTTACGCTAACGTCTTCTCAAAAGCAGACTCCAACCTCCTGCCGCTCCACCGGCCGGAATACGATAATAAGATCAGGCTGAAAGAGGGGGCCACCTTGCCAAGAACTGAGCCCCTGAGGAGACTGTTACCGGCCGAACTGGACCAGGTAGAGGTGTTTGTTCGCGAAAACCTGGCGAAGAAGTTCATTACGCCGAGCTCCGCGGAATACGCGTCACCGATTCTTTTCGTAAGGAAACCGGGGGGTGGTCTGCGACTCTGCGTGGACTATCGAGGCCTTAATGAGGTCACCAAGAGAGACGTATACCCCCTGCCGCTGATAGATGAGACCATACAGCGCGTAGCGAAGGCTAAGTGGTTCAGCAAGCTGGACATCCGCCAAGCGTTCCATCGACTGAGGAATGAAGAAGGGCAGACGGAAGACCTTACGACGTTCGCGACGCGTATGGGCAATTTCAAGTAGTTGGTGATGCCGTTCGGACTCACCAACGCGCCGGCAGTGTAGCAACGCTTTATGAACCACACTTTTATGGACATGCTGGAACGGTTCGTGTCTATCTACTTGGACGACATCCTCATCTACACCGATGGAACGAGAGAGCAACATACGGACCACATCGAGAGAGTGTTGAAGAGGCTCCGCGAGGTGGGATTGAACGCGGACACGAAGAAGAGCGAGTTCTATCAAACCGAGGTCAAATATCTCGGTCTCATCGTCGGAAGAGACGGAATTCGTATGGACCCCTCAAAGGTCGCCGCCGTCGCGGAGTGGAAGCAGCCGAAATCCGGAAACACTACGCAAATCAGAGCGTTTCTCGGCTTCTGCAGCTACTATCGACGGTTTATCAAGGACTTTAGCAAGATAGCGAGACCCCTGAACGAGGCGCTGAAGAAAGAGGCCGCCGGCCTATAGAATGAGAAGTGCACGGAAGCTTTCGTGCGGCTAAAAGAAGCAGTGGCCTCTGCGCCAGTTCTGGCACACTTCCGGCCAGAAAAGACGATCTACGTGGAAACGGACGCTTCCGACACAGTGACGGCCGGAGTCCTTTCTCAATATAGTGACGACGAAACCCTCCATCCAGTCGCCTTCTTCAGCAAGTCAATGAGCGAAGCTAAGCGGAATTACGCCATCTACGATAAGGAGCTGCTGGCCATCGTTCAGGCCTTTAAAGAGTGGAAACCGGAACTCATGGCTGGAAAAGGGCCGATCCAGGTTCTTACGGACCACCAGTCGCTGGCCTACTTTATGAAGACGCAGAAGCTCTTACGACGTCAGGCACGGTGGGCGGCCTACTTATCAGGATTCGACTTCAAGATCACTTATCGACCCGGGGCTCAAAACGGAAAGGCCGACGCGCTGACGAGAAGAGAAGGAAAAACCAGCCGCGCAAAAGAAGATCCGAACATGTTCCAGAAGGTGTTGACCGAACGGATGGTAGACGCCGAGGTGTTGAAGGAGGCGGGGATCTGCGCGGCGGAGCTGCAGACCGAACCAAAACCAATGGAACCGGCCCCTGAGGAAGAGACTCTCTACGAGAAGGTGGAGCAGCTCAACCAGAAGCAGAAGCTCGGCAAAACCGGTTCAGGGAAGCACCATGGCCTACCGGACACTATCACCACGGATAGGGGTCCTCAATTCACCGCCGACGTATGGAAATCCATCAACCAAGCTCTCGGAATTCGTGGAAAGCTCAGCACAGCCGCTTATCCACAGACCGACGGTCAGTCTGAAGTGGCTAACCGAGAGATGGAGCGATATCTACGAACCTTCTGCGGCCATCATCAAAAAGATTGGGTTAAGGTGTTGCCGATAGCCGAATTCTGCGCTAACTCGGCACCGTCTAAGGCCACCTCGCTGGCGCCGTTCGAGATAACGCACGGCTATCTTCCGAGGATGAGCTTTCAGCCGCCAAACGAACCCAGCTCCGCGGAACCTTCCACCGCTACGTCGTCGAAGAGAGTCGCCGCCGCGGCGGCAGAAGCGCTACGATCTCAGATGGAAGAAGCGATCAAAGTGGCGAAAGAAGCGATGGAGACGGCTCAGGAGAAGATGGTGAATCGAGCTAATAGAAAAAGGTCCCCAATGGAATTCGAGGAAGGCCAAAAGGTATGGCTCAACACGCGAAACCTGAGGCTGAAAGGAAACGCGAAGCTCAACCCACGCCACGTAGGTCCGTTCAAGATAATAGAAAAGAGGTCGCCGGTGACCTATCGGCTCGAGCTGCCGAAGGCGTTCCGGATCCACGATGTTTTCCATTCAGATCTGCTGAGCTTGGACCCTGAAGACGGCCTGCCGGAACAGGGGTTCGCTGAACCCCCGCTAATCGAGATAGATAATGAGGAAGAATGGGAAGTAGAAGACGTAATGGACGTGAAGAAGATAAGGGGGTCCATCAAAGCGAGGGTCTCGTGGAAGGGGTGGCCAGAAGACTATGAATGGTATCCGATCGAGAACCTCCGGAATTCGGCGGAACTGCTGAGAGACTTTTACGCGCGGAATCCGACGAAGCCGAAGCCGGAATGGCTCTGATGCCGATCCTTACGGAAGAAGAAGAATGCCACGTCCGCTCCACCGGCGCGAAAGCCGATGAAAACGATCGTGATTGCTCCAGGCAGATCGTAGCGGTCGGCAGGCCGCGCACGCCGTGGCGTGCCAGCGCCGCCGCCCCCCCCCCCCCTGCGATGGAGTGCTGACTTCGGTGGAGAAAGAAAAGAAGAAGAACCGGAGCCGCGGACGGATCTATATAGACCTCCGAAGCAGCGCACAGACCGCCCAGACCGCAGCTCAGATGACCGAACGGTTCAGATCAGGTGGCGCACCGATCACATAAACGCCAAGTGAAGGACTTCGGATGGAGATAACGTAAGAAGTTGAGAAAGAGACGAAGAGGACATTGTTTTGATGGAAGACGGAAGAGGTGACGTCGACGTTGAAAGGAGTTTTCGAGAAAAGAGGCGTCGAATCAAAAAAAAAAAAAAAAAAAAAAAAGAAAAAGTGGACATTTTCGGATGGATGAGGTGACTAAGCGGTCGAGGGGGCGACCGCTGGTGAGGGAGGGGGGTAGTGTTGCGGTGGTAGAAAGAGGTGGGACAGATTGATGGGGTGGACCCTGGAATTTCGGCTCGGCCCGAACGGGCCGAGCCGGGCCTTGGCACCACCACCATCAAAGCCCACCACCACCACCACATAGATTCCTTTCCCTCTTCAGTTCGAGATATAGTTATCAAAACAGCCGTATTGAACCTCATCTGCGCGCTCGGATCAGAGGGGATCTTTAAGAAGGAGACGACAAACCTCAAAAAAAAAAGGATAGGGTGACTAAGCGGTCGAGGGCGACCGCTAGTAAGGGAGGGGGGGAGTGTTACGGCGGCAGAAAGGGGTGGACCCTTGGAATTTCGGCTCGGCCCTTCCGGGCCGAGCCGGGCCTTGGCACCACCACTACGGAAGCCCACCACTACCACTATATAGGTTCCTTTCCCTCCTCAGTTCGAGATATAGTTATCAAAACAGCCGTATTGAAACTTATCTGCGCGCTCGGATCAAAGAGGTAGACCTGTTAGAGGTGTTGCTAAAAGAACTCTATAGCTACACTAACGTGTTCTTAAAAGCTGACTCCAACCTCTTACTACTCTATTAACCAGAATACGACAATAAGATCCGATTAAAGGAAGGAGCTACGCTACTAAGAACCGAACCCCTAAGACGATTATTGCCGGCCGAGCTAGACTAAGTAGAGGTGTTTGTTCGAGAAAACCTAGCGAAGAAGTTTATTACGCCAAGCTCTGCTAAGTATACGTTACCGATTCTGTTCGTACGGAAACCTGGAGGTAGTCTCCGACTGTACATAGACTATCAAGGCCTTAACGAGGTTACTAAGAGAGATATGTATCTACTGCCACTAATTAATAAGACTATACAACGAGTAGCGAAAGCTAAGTGGTTTAGCAAGCTAGACATTCGCTAAGCGTTCTACTAACTAAGGAACAAGGAAGGACTAACCGAAGATTTTACGACATTCGCTACGCGTATAGGCAATTTCAAGTAGTTGGTAATGCCCTTCGGACTTACTAACGCGCTGGCAGTATAGCAGCGTTTTATAAATTACACCTTTATAGATATGCTAGAACGGTTCGTGTCTATTTACTTAGACGACATTCTTATCTACACTAATGGAACGAGAGAACAGCATACAGACTATATTAAGAAGGTGCTAACTAGGCTCTGCGAGGTCGGATTGAACGCAGACACGAAGAAGAGCGAGTTCTATTAGACTAAAGTCAAATATCTCGGTCTTATCGTCAGAAGAGAAGGAATTCGGATAGACCCTTTAAAGGTTACCGCTGTCGCAGAGTGGAAGCAGCCAAAATCCGGAAACACTACCTAAATTAGAGCGTTTCTCGGATTCTGCAGCTACTACCGACAGTTTATTAAGGACTTTAGCAAGATAGCGAGACCCCTAAACGAAGCATTAAAGAAGGAGGCCGCTAGCCTATAGAATAAGAGGTGCACAGAGGCTTTTAATCAGCTAAAAGAAGCAGTAGCTTTGGCGCTAGTGCTAGCGCACTTCCGATCGGAAAAGACGATCTACTTAGAGACAGACGTATCCGATACAGTAACAGCAGGGGTCCTTTCCTAGTATAATAACACCAACGAGACCCTCTATCTAGTAGCTTTCTTTAGCAAGTCTATAAACGAGGCTAAGCAGAACTATGCTATCTACGACAAAGAACTATTAGCTATTATCTAGGCTTTCGAGGAGTGGAAGCTGGAGCTTATAGCCGGAAAGAGCACAGTCCAGGTCCTTACAGATTATTAGTTACTGACCTATTTTATAAAGACGCAGAAGCTATCGCGCTGCTAAGCTCGGTAGGCCGCTTACTTATTAGGGTTAGACTTTGAGATTACCTATCGACCTAGAGCTTAAAACGGAAAGGCCAATACGCTAACGAGGAGAGAAGGGAAAACTAGTCGCGCGAAAGAAGATCCGAACATGTTCCAGAAGGTGTTAACCGAACGGATAGTAGACGCCGAGGTGTTAAAGGAAGTAGGGATCTACGCGATAGAACCGCTAACTAAGGAAGAGACGCTCTACGAGAAAGTAGAACGGCTTAATTAGCAGCAGAAACTCGGCAAAACCGGTTTAGGGAAACTAATAGTCCTAGAAGAGCTAATTACAGAGGTTATCCAGCTAGTCTATAGTTCTAAGGACGTTAGCTACGCCGGCTTAAAGAAGACAATAGAAGCTATAAGGACAGTCTACTAGTTTCTGCGGATCTTCGAGCAGATCTACTAGTTTATTGCTAATTGCTATATATACCAAGCTGCGAAGCTATGTTACGGCCTTCCGGCTAGTCTGTTAAAGCTACTTCCGATCCCTAAGAAACCGTAGCAGCACATTATAATAGATTTCGTAACCGGCCTACCAGATTCTGATAGATACGACGCTACCCTTAATATAGTAGATCGGTTAAGCAAGGAACGCTACTTTATCCCCTACTAAGCGAAGAATAAAGGAACTACTACAGAAGAGACAGCGAGAATGCTAATATAGCATATATAGAAGCACTATAGTCTGCCGGACACTATCACTACGGATAGGAGTCCTTAATTTACTGCTAATATATAGAAAGCTATTAACTATGCTCTTGGAATTTACAGAAAGCTTAACATAGCCGCTTACCCTTAGACCAACGGCCAGTCCGAAGTAGCTAACTGTAAAATAGAGAAATATCTACGAATCTTCTGCAGCCACTATTAAGGAGAGTGGGTCAAGGTGTTGCTAATAGCCGAATTCTGCGCCAATTTAGCACAGTTAGAAGCTACCTTACTAGCGCCGTTTGAGATAACTTATAGCTATCTTCTAAGAATAAGCTTTTAACCGCCAAACGAACCTAGCTCTTCGGAACCTTCTATATCTACTGCTACCTCGTCGAAGAGAGTCGCAGCTGCTGCAGCAGAAGCGCTTAGATCTTAGATAGAAGAAGCAATCTGCGTAGCAAAAGAGGCGATAGAATCGGCTTAGAAAAAGATAGTAACTCGAGCTAATAGAAAGCAGTCGCTAATAGAATTCGAGGAAGGCCAAAAGGTATAGCTTAACACGCAGAACCTAAGGCTAAAAGGCAACGCCAAGCTTAACCCCCGCTACGTAGGTCCGTTTAAGATAGTAGAAAAGAGATTACTAGTGACCTATCGGCTCCAGCTACCAAAGTCGTTCCAGATCTACAAAGTCTTCTATTTGGATCTGCTAAGCCTAGACCCTAAAGACGGCCTTCTGGAACAGGGGTTCGCCGAACCCCTACTAATCGAGATAGACAGTAAAGAAGAAGAGTAGGAGGTAGAAGATGTAGTGGATATAAGAAAGATAAGAGGGTCTATCGAAGCAAGGATCTTATAAAAGGGATAGCCGGAAGACTATAAATAGTATCCAGTCGAGAATCTCTGGAATTCGGTAGAGCTGCTAAAGGAGTTCTATACGCGGAATCCGAAGAGGCCAAAGCCTAAGTAGCTCCAAAGCTAATTACGGAAGAAAAGGAAAAGCTGCGTCCGCTCTATTAGTATAGAAGCCGATAGAAACGATCGTGGCGATCGCTTAGCTAGAGTCCTCGGCTCTACTACTACTACTACTGGCTTTGCCGGTTTAATAATAACGGTAAAGCCGAGGACAGCGCCACCGCGTCGGCGCGCTTTGTAACGGTCTTTGCTCTCTGTTACTACTATCTGCCGGCCTAGCTGGAAGGATAATACCGGCAAAGAACGAAGCCAACGCTATTAAAGCAGCTTCGCAGTAGCGCCTAAGGCTATAGTAGAAAAGAAAAAGAAGAAGAGATAGCGCGCTGCAGATAGATCTATATAGACCTCTACGGCAGCGCACAGGCTATCTACGCCGCAGCTTAGATAGCTCTTTTCAATTAGATAGACAGCAGGTAAAGGATTCAGATAGAGACGATGTAAGAGAAGGAAGAAGATAGAGAAAGAACGAAGCCCTCGAAGTGGAAGAAGCAATAAGGTAACGTCAATCTTAGAAGGAGTTCCGGCGGAAGGAGCAGCGAATCGGAAGAAGAAAGAAAACAAGGAAAAAGAAGAAAAAGAAGAAGAGGACGAATTATAACGAAAAAAAAAGAGAGAGAGATAAATAAGTAGTCGGGGTCGACCGCTAGCGAGGGAGGGGGGTAGTATTGTAGCGGCAGAAAGGAGTGGGACTAAGTAATAGGGTAGACCCTTAGAATTTCGGCTCGGCCCTTCTGGACCGAGCGGGGCCTTAGCACACCATCCCTAAAGCCCTTACCTACTGCTATATAGATTCCTTTCCTTTCTCAGTTTGAGATATAGTTATTACAACAGCCGTATTGAATTATATCTGCGTGCTCGGATCAAAAGGAAGATAAGAGGATAGATAGAAAAGAAGCCTATTAAAATAGAATAGAATAGAAGGACGTAATTGGCTAAAAAATTGAAGAAAACATCGAAGATATAGAAAAGCTAGAATAGATAAGTAAGCAGTTAAGGGCGGCCGCTAGTAAGGGGGGGTAGTGTTGCAGTAGGGGAAAGGGGTAGGACGGATTAATAGGGTAGACCCTGGAATTTTGGCTTGGCCCTTCCGGACCGAGCCGGGCCTTGGCGCACCACTACTACGAAAGCCTATCGCTACCACTATATAGATTCCTTCCTTCTTCAGTTCGCGATATAGTAATCAAAAGGCCGTATCGAATCATTTCTACGAGCTTGGATCATTATTCTTTCTCTTCCATTTGTTGACTGTGACAATAATAGCTTCTAAAAGGTTGTATATATACTAACTATAGCTTCTAAAAGGCTGTACACATACCAAGTATAGGTTCTAGAGGGTTTCAGCAACTTGAAGGGGTCGAGGAAGAGGTGTACAGCATCTTTGCTTGAATGTTGCGGATCTGGCAACTCGGTGGAATCTGGACTAAGTCCCCCTTGGAAGGAGATTGCCGTGCTTCGCTTGAGATTAGTGGCCGGCCCCGGCCCAAGATTCGGTGAAACATAGGCGCGATCTCGAGGTACAAAACCCAAAGCGAATCGATCGCAGACACCGGTGGGTACCCAGGGATCGACGGGTGGCGACGAATGGTTCGAGATTCAGGAGAAGGTGGTGTGGGCAGTGCGTGCCGCCGCAGGAAACAACGCAGACGCAGACGCGAGGGCAAGAGGTTGCGGCACGGGGCATGTGCAGGATGGAAGACTGGAAGACTGGCCTGAATGGCGTCGTCGTTGTCGTTTCCGCGATTGGCATCCTGCGTTTCCCTGCGATCCCTGCCGCGTCGTGTCTCTGAGCTCTGCTTCCTGCGGAAGACAAGGGTCGCAGGTCGCTTGGCCAGATCCGAGATCGCGTCCAGCGTGCATTAGCGTGCGCTTGGATATGGCCGGGATCTGATCGTGTTCTGGCCCAGCTGGGAATCCCGCTGTGCAAAGCAACAGCATCATCGTAATCGTCGACGATAGGCAGCTGCCGGCGCACGAGGCGGCAGGCGAGAGCGACGATGGGGATGGCCCTGATGTCGATCGGCAGCCGCGCCTCGTGAACCGCGGCGGCTGTCGTCGGAGCGTGAGGGTATGTATGTACGCGAACGCTGCGCTCGGCTTCGGGTGCACTTCATCATCATGCTTCCGGCGTTGGTGGGCCACGGCTGCACACCCTAGCTGCCGCTTTTGTGGGCCGTTTCGATCGAAGATGCTTCCCACAACTCCATCCGATGCGAACTACTCAGGACTGGAATCCTCTTCTCCGCCACACACCTCCGCCGACTGCACATGCTGCGGACAACGCTCCATCCCTCTCTGTCCCCGTCTCGACTTGCACTCGCACTCGCACTCGCACTCGCACTCGCACACGCACACGCACACGCACACGCCCTCGCACACGCACACGGCAGCCCGTGCAGGTAGCGTCTCTGTACATACCACAACGCGATATAGCGAAATCTCCCTGGCCAGCCTGGCCCCTGTTCCTCGTCCGCCCAATATCAACATTGCTGACCTTCCCACGCTCGCAACCAGACCCATCCTGGCTCATCTTGTACCGCCATCTCCGCAGCATTGAAGTCGAGAAAGTCTCGGCTGCCATCCGTGGCCATATTATATTGTTCCTCTGACCATACGTCCTCCGTACATAGTCGCTGGCCGACACCACCGCCCTCAGCCACCATGGATCCCCAAAGACGGTACGCTTCTCGCCCTTCCCTGCCACAGCCTCGCTCCCACTCGCTCCCTTCTATCCCGCCATTCAAAGCTCTCCGGCATGTCACTGACACAGCTTCCCTTCAGACCTCAGCTCCCTGCCCTGAGCTACCTCGCCGACTGCGACAAAGTCAAGCGAGAAGACGATGTTGTCTACCAGAATCGGCACACCGGCACTGGCCCGCCACAAAGTTTGTCGCTCGGTGCTGGCGCAAGCCCAACCTATCACTATCCCCAAGGCCCACCACCTCCATACAGTCATGCCCATGGCGTGCCGCCGACAAACAGCTGGTCTAAACATGCAGGCGCTCATACCCCCACTGAGTCACGTCGGACGAGTGAGAACGAGAAGGAGGGTACCAAACAGATGCAATCACTGCCATCGATTTCAGAAGCGCTTGGTATAGATCGTCAGAACCCCGTTGCAACAGATCCCCCGCCCAATCTGCCACCATCGGGTCTTGCGCACACACAAACCACAGCAGCATGCTCACCATCGCCTAACACTCGGCGATCACATCTCATGGAACCACTACAACCTGCTCAACCGCCGTATTCGACTGCTGGTGGGGCTTTCCCTCAGTACTCTCGCTATCGTTCGGAGCCTCAACAGTCCACATGTCCACCATTACCGGAGACATCACGACCTGCCCCAGTAGCCTATCCTCCTGTTTCAGAGACCAAGCCAGCACCAGAGCTTCACGCCTCTCAACCCACGAGCCGACCACCACCACAAGCGACGCCACTCGCAAGGCCGACTGAGCCCTCACCGGTCTACGAGCAACCTACATCGACATCCGCTGGCTCGATGGGCCCGCCATCCAGCTTTACTTATGCTTACACCTCCTACCCGCCAAGGTATGCAAATCCAACACCACCGTCAAGTGCCTCTTCCGGCTCCATCTATCAGCCTTCTGTTTATAGTGCACCACAATCTGCACAACCCAAATGGAAGACTGCCGATCGTGCAGACGACCGACTATCTGGATCATCCAACTACGGAGATAGTGTAAAACGTCATCTTGACTTTTACGACCTGGAATCGGCACTCACCGAAGTAGGTTCCGGACGATGGGAATTTGGTGGACCGCACTGACTTTTCACAACAGATTGCCGCAACGAGCGGCATCCTGAGCGACTTTTCACGCCGCTATGGAGACCGCATGCACCAGACACAGAGGTCTGGTGCAACTTTAAACACACTCCCTGGCATTGTTGAAATCGATGACATGATCAGCAAGTCTCGAGTTGCGCACGAATGTTTGATGAAGATCCGTGATGTCGTTCTGCAACAGCAAGCCGCCGAGCAGCAAGCAGCTGATCAGCGACAACAACATAAAGTCTTGGACCAGCATCCGGCCCAAACGGAGCACCACGAGCCACCGATTGACGAGGGCAAACCCGGTGGATTTGCCGGCGTGGACACGAAGAAACGTCGAGGGCGCGCAGCACCGCCAGGACGCTGTCACAGCTGCAACCGAGCCGAAACGCCGGAATGGAGGCGCGGACCGGATGGCGCAAGGACGCTCTGCAACGCTTGTGGACTGCACTACGCCAAGCTGACCCGCAAGAATAACGGCACCAACAAAAATGCAAGCGTGGGCAGCTCGAATCTTCGACCCAAGGAAAATATGGCACCGTAGACCATTTTAGAAACACTCTGCTCCGTGTGTGACCCAGATCAGCGGCATCGGAGCGCTCGCATTTTGCTTTGCTCTTTTAGCACTGTTTTGCTACTGCGTTTTGCTTTGCTCTTCAGCGATACCCATGTTTTTTTGACCTTTCTCGAGGTCCATCGAAAGCGCTTCCAGCAAAGCTTTCGCCTTTACGATGGAAATTGCACAGCGTCATGAGACGCTACGAATTGGACACGGCCTGACACACGACGGGTAAAGGAGTGGTTGGGCGGCTGGCAGGTGGTGTCTTACTCGGGGAACATTCGCCACCTTGGCCTCGACGAGTATGAATTTGTGGAGTTGAGCTGGTAAGCGTTGCCACTGATTTTTGAGCCCTTTGTCGCTTCAGAGCGTTTACGAGCTCGACCGCATTGCACGGATCGAAGTTCCAGGAGGCATTCTCGTCCGTGCCGCAAGCCGTCGACGGACCGTCGCGTCGCTGGCGAGAAGGCAGTGTACGTTGGGTGACGTGGATTGATCTCCTACCAACGGAGTTGTACATAGAAAGGAAATGAGACGCACCGCGCGTGTCTGTTGAATGTTTGGACTTCCCCATGTGGTACAACGCAGCAGTGTCGGAGGGCATCCATTGGAGACAAGTCTCTCCCGCGCGGCGATGGCCCGCTCGTGACAGGTGTGTGGTACCTACCAGTGTTGCGAAGGCGTGATGCGGCCCAACACTGCCGATAGATGCCGGTGATCAGAAGCTGAGATCTGTCGCCTGCCGAGATACCGATCGTAGCAAATAGACAGCGTGCAAGCCAAGCTGTCAAAAGCAGTCGCCCGCGGAACCCAAGATCGGGGGTGAGACGGAAGACAAGGACGGCAGCAGGTTTTCGTGTGGCACAGCTTGTGTCGGTCAGCAGCAGCACAGACAGACTCACGCAAGCAAGCAGCAACACAGACAGACACACCCAAGCACTCCGGCCGCGCGACTGCTCCTCGGTGTGGTGTGCATGTGACAATGATAAGCCTTGTCTGCTGCGATGCGGTCCAAGAAGGAGCGACGAAGTGAAGTCGAGCGAAAACGGAAACCAGCATTGCTCTTTCCCCACCTTGACAGGCAAAACCTAGATTCGTAAGGCGATAACGTGATATTTTAGGAGGCAAGAACGGACGTTCATCTGAATGGCCAACGACAACCTTCAGCGCTGCCCTCTCACCGCCCATTGCAGCACCCGCGCAGGATGGGTCTACTGTACGCAATCGTGCCCCGCATCCGCTGCTGCACCAGCTGTTAACCGTGCTGTAGCGCCGTCGGCACGCCGCTGGACTGGCCCGAGGCCAAGAAGGTCGCCGGCCATGTACGTGCCTGGGGCATAGAAGTGCGTCTGCTTCCGTCTCGGGTCCAGTGGTGCGCAGGCTGACGTTCTCCATAGCAACTGCTCGCCATATGGCAGAGGGCCAAGGGCAAGCAGCGAGATGCGCTGCTGTGGGGCGATGAGGTACAGTAAGCACGTGCATGCCGACGCCGTCGATGTCGCTGACACGCGTCAGATCGAGTATCTTGTTGTGTCCTTCGACGACGAGCAGAGGAATGTCAAGCTGTCGCTGCGTCAAGCCGATATCCTTGAAGCCTTGGCCAACGACCAACACCTTCTCCAGCAGCGCGGTGGTGCTCCAGACCGGGCCACGCTCGAGGGCAGGTACGGCCTCAGGACCATCTCGCTCGTCTGATGGGTCGCTCACGTTGTCTAGGACCGCGCGGCCGGCACCAACCTTCCATCCCGAGTTTGGTCGTTTTATGCTGGAGGCAACACCCGGCAAGCCCTGGAGCATCAACTTCAAGGACCTGCTCGACGTTGAGACTGACATGAAGTGGAGGTGAGTAGCCATTCCACACCGTCTTTGCTGCCGTTGCTGATCCGCTCACAGACGGAAGATCGCCAAAGAGCATATCTACGACTGCGAGTATCCCGTCACACTGACCACTTTCCCTCTTCTCGGCGACAGAAAGTCCATCACACCTTACTATCCACCATCTGGCCCGAAGCTTCGATCACAATTCGTCCCCGACGAGATTGCGAATCCTCACATTCGGTTCCCGACCTTAGCAGCCAATATCCGATGGCGGCGGGGGCGCAAAGTCGAGCTCAATGTGCCAGTCTTCGTCGATGAGAAGACACCCCGACCCTTTCACGATCCCACGGTGGATTACGACCTTCATCGTTGGCCGGAAGATGATGACGTCCGCAATGGTGCAGCGAAGGATGACTGTGTCTACATGGACGCCATGGCCTTTGGCATGGGCTCCTGCTGTTTGCAGATCACCTTCCAGGCCAAAAGCATTGACGAGGGTCGTACCATGTACGATCAGTTGTCGCCACTCGGTCCCATCTTACTAGCACTGACGGCCGCAACGCCCATCTACAAAGGCTTCCTGGTGGACACCGATGTGCGATGGAACCAGATCAGTCGTGCGGTGGATGATCGGACCCCAGAAGAACTCGGCGACAGACCACTGAAGACCGATCGCTGGCGGATACCGAAATCTCGCTATGCGAGCAACAGCACATACATTGCGCAAGACCCGCGTTTACGACCAGAGTATCTGGATCCAGACCTCGTGGTCGACGAGAAACTCAAGGCGCGGCTATTGGAGGGCGGCATGGACGACTTGCTCGCCACCCATTTTGCGCACTTGTTCATTCGAGATCCCATTGTCGTCTTCTCCGAAGACCTACTCGAGCTGGATCTCGACAAGGCCGATCACTTTGAGAATCTCCAGAGCACGAATTGGCAGCACATGCGCTTCAAGCCACCGCCTCCCGGCAGCGATATTGGCTGGCGGGTCGAAGTGCGACCGATGGAGATCCAGATTACCGATTTCGAAAATGCAGCCTTCTCCGTCTTCGTGGTCCTGATCACCCGGGCAATGCTGAGCTTCGATCTCAACTTTTACCTCCCTATACGACGCACGACCGAGAACATGGAGACGGCACACAAGCGAGACGCTGTTCTAAACGAAAAATTCTACTTTCGCAAGCATCCCTTCCCTCGACGGCACCCCCGAACGAATGGTGTGTCTGCATCCGAGCCAAACACTCCTCAACCTAGTCGCCCGCATAGTCCTTGTCCGGTCGAGGACGAGTACGAACCCATGACGGTCGATGAAATCATCAATGGCCAAGTCGACGGAGGCTTTCCTGGCCTGATCCCACTTGTGGAATCTTACCTGGACAGCGTCAATGTCGATGTTGAAACGAGATGCGAACTTGCCCGCTATCTGGCACTGATTCGGGGCAGGGCGAGCGGTCAGCTCTGGACTGCGGCCAAGTGGATTCGAAGCTTCGTGCGCGGTCACGCCGAATACCAGCGAGACAGCAAAGTCCCGGCGGCGGTTGTCTATGATTTGGTCAAGGCGACCGAGCGAATCACAGCCAATGAGGGCCGAGATGGCTTTGCATTGGAAATGCTTGGCCAGTGCCGTGAGCGGTGATGCGATTCCGCGTCTGTATGTAGACTGTGCCTGGACCTGTGAGGCGGCACGTCAGTCCCGTCACCTCTCTCCAGCCTTCATCGACGGCATCAAAATCCTCCTCCACCACCTTTTCGCAACTTGATACATCCATTACCTTTCCATGTCCGACAGCTGACCGGACCACAATCAAGGATGGGTAGATTGGTACTCACATCAAGTCTGTCCACTGCCCACCCCAAAACTCATCCACCACCACAGCAATCTCTGCGAGAACAGTGCGTTGACCCAGCCCTTGGCTCTTCATCTCCTTTTGTCGCCTCCTGAGTTCGAGCCGAGAAAGCATCCTTTCCAATCGCCCATGGCTCACCACAAGCAGGAAAGAATCGGTGCAGGCCTTGAGAGAAATTGGCCGGGCGTACCCTTTGCACGACCGGGCGAACCGGTACTCCAACTGCGGTGGGATGGCACAAGCCAAGCGATAGATGGTTCATGAGTAGATTTCGCCAGCTGCCTGATCCCGGGAATCGTAGTCACCGCCGTACACAACCCAATAGGACGATTTGGGGAGCGCGATCGGGCGCCACTCCGAAATCGTCGCGCCCGCGGTTGACATCTAGTTTCTTCTGAAGCTTCACGGCTTCGCTCGGCTCGGTCGTCGGCCAAATTCAGCTCACATGACGGCGAGCACGCCGACGCTGGACCCGACGGGCGGCCACCAAAAGGTGTGTCCAGCCATGGACATGGCAGTTGCGGCAAGCATGCAGTACCTTCTCGCATCAGACGTGGGAGGTGTTACATGACGACGCAGATCTTGACAGCACAGCATTTGATGCCGTTGTCCTGTTCCGGCTCCTGGACGTGCATTTGCTGCTGTGGCACGCCATGGCATCCGCCCTGGGCAGCATTGGAATAGTCCATATGCTGCGGGTGGTATCCATGATGGGGAGGACTGCCCATGGGATAAGCAGTCTCGTGGAGTGGGCGGCCGTGGGTCTCGTGCTGAGGCCGATGAGAGTGATGGTCGTCTGGTCGTCGCTGTCCGCCTTGGAGATCGATGTAGATTCTGCCGGCATTGGGCTCGGTGTGGTATTGGAGGTTCAGCTCACGACAGACCTGTTCCACACGAGGCTTGATCTTTTGAATGTGGCCTGGGCTGTGGTTCCCCTTTCCGACCACAACGTGAAGATGTGCCTGCCCGGTGCGTTGCGCGTAACGGATTCTTTGCTCCAAGATCTCCTCCGCTTCTTCCACGAACTGGCCGTGGAGATCGATGGTGTCGCCGTCGACCTTGCCGACCGCGTTGTTCTCGCGGAAGATGAATTCGGAGGCTTGCCGGTTGTACTCGTCGGCTTTGGCCGCGTGCTGCTTCGATTTCTGGCTGGCCTCGTGTGCACCGGCGCCATCTCCGCGCTCGTAAGCTTGTCTGGCTTCGGCGGCGTAGCGTTGGTGCTGGCCCTGCTCTTTCCTCGCCAGATCTCGCAGCCGATCGTACTCCTGCTCGGCATTGCTGGAAGGTCCGTGGTTGAAGGCCGATCCGCCGAGTCGTTGGTGGTGGCAATTGGAAGTCATGGTGGATATGGATGTTTCCTACGTCATGTACCCGGAACGAAAGCATACAACTACTCACTGTACAAGAGTCGCTTCCAAGCTGGCCGGCGACGTCTTGGTTGCCAGGTGCTCGATCTGGGATGGCGTGAAAGCCAGCCCGAAACACGATTCCACACTTCCACCACATCCAGCACCAACATGTCTACGTTGAGCCCCGCCACAGGAACTCAAGAACTTGATGGACTTGATTAGGGTCGCGGATGTATCAAACAATCGTCTGCTCCTCGATCGTAGTAAGTTTGTATTGTTTAGGGCAGTTATAACCTAGTATGACCGCTGAGCTGACAAGCCACTGACCTGATCAAACCACTGAGTGTCAAGGGAGTAGCTGTAGTGTGTCCTAAATTGAGCTGAAGAAGGAGTGGTTAGGCTAAGGCTTAAAGGATTTAACTAAAACTAAAGACCAAAAAGGGTAGTTCTAAGATTAATGTATAATACAAGCTATAAACAAGGAGAAGAGAAAGTTTAGTGTCAAGGGGGGAGCTAAGAGGTTGGAAGAGGTCGATGTGAAAGTCGAAGTAAGTAAGAGGAGTTGGATAAAACAAAGTCTGAAAGAAGGTATGTGAAAGTTGATGTTGGAGGGGGAGGCTAAAGTCTGAAGTAAGGGATGTAAAAACTAAGTAAAGAAGGGAAGGGCTGGAATCTAAGGGGTGAAAGCTAAATTGATGCACAAGACGAGCTATAAACAAGAAGAAGAGAAAGATTAGGGGGGCGGCAGCAGGTTCTTATATCCCCCTCCCCTGGCTGGTTGTTTGCCAAGTGTTTGCTGGTGACTTTCTTATCAAACTCTGTTTCTTTGTTCTGCAAACAAATTGATTTCTTAGACCCGCTTTTTCCAAAGGTTCCAGAACTGAGCCAGGAGTGTTTGCATCGCGAGATAATTCGCCTTTTACTCTCTTGGAGTCTTCTTCTATCTAGTAGTTGTTAGCCTGTAGTCTGTAAATCTTAATAGTTCTGGTTGGGTCCTAGATGCTGTTGTTTTCCGTTTTATATCTAGTAACCGTGTTTTCCGTTTCACATCTGTTAACCGTAATGATAGCCTCCCTTAATATAGCGGAGTTCCTACAAAGCCTCAGTAGTTCGAGATACCAGGTGATGTAACGCGGTACACTTGAGCCAAAAGGGACTGGTCAAGTAACTCGGAAGTGACTTGACCAATGTGTACCAGATATATAAACCTTGGCAAGGCATAGTAATGACACGGGCCAACCCACCCTGTATTACTACCCCCTACGCTACAGGCTTACGACCTCGTAAGCTGCGCTTACTTACAGGCTACGTATGCTATTGCACAGCCCCCCTATACAGCATACGCAATCAACCCCCCCCGGCAGGTCTGCACACAGCCAGCTAGACCTTTACTGGGTCTGCCTTATTCTGTACGGAGTAGTGGACAAACGGACATACGTTAACGCTGCTTCCACTCTCCCGTTAAAAGATGCGCCCCCTAGGAATTGAACCCGGGCCTTTTATCGTACACTTTCAGCAGTCACTTCCGAGTTAAGTGATGTGACGCGGTACACTTGAGCCAAAAGGGACTGGTTAAGTAACTCGGAAGTGACTTGACCAATGTGTACTAGATATATGAACCTTGGCAAGGCATAGTAATAACACGGGCCAACCCACCCCGTATTACCAGGGGTAAGTCTGCTTATTCCCAGGAGCAGGCCTAATATTACGGTTAATATTCTATTGGTAAGCAGAATCCAGTTCTCTTTAGCTGTACCGGGTTTCCAGACGGTAGTCTCTAGAGTCTAAGAGGTTTCTACAGTAGAAGGCTTCAATCTTGTCCTTGTCGAAGATAATGTTTCTAAGGGGTTCCTAAGTAGTGTCCCAGTCTTCGTAGCTTTGCTATTGAACTTTGTACTTTGTCTGTCTATCGATTACTTAACAGTCTGTAATTTTGCGTACGTAGTATTCTCCTTCTTCGTCTTTGTCGTCGTCTTCTGTAGGGAGAATGTGGGTTCGTTCTTGGTCTTGCAATTGGATTAGGAAGGGATCTCCTTCTTTAGGTCTTAGTCGAACAGGATAGAAGACGTCGTGGAGTTCCTCGTCTTCCGGCAGTTAGAGGCGGTATACGTACGAACTGATCTTCTCTGTAATAGGGAAGGGGCCTAGTTTTTTCCAATCGAGTTTGCGAGAAGGTCTTCCTATAATAATGTTCTTAGAGTCTAGGTACACTCTGTCTCCTACTTAATAGTCTGGGGCTGGTTGTCGTTTTCGGTTAGCTTGTTCTTCGTAGATAGCCTAGGCATAAGTTATTTCTTCTTAGACTTCCTAATAGATCTGGGAGAGGTGCGTTGCCTAGTCGTCTGTATCGACTTCGTCTAGGTTGTCAGGTCGCGGTAGTGGGTCTTAAGGCTCTATTCCTGTTCAGGGGTAGTAGCCTCTAGTAGTGTGTTGCAGCGGTGGAAAGGGGTGGGACTGAGTAATAGGGTGGACCCTCGGAATCTCGGCTCGGCCCTTCCGGACCGAGCCGGGCCTTGGCACGCCACCCTCCCTAAAGGTTTTGTCCACTACAACATAGATTCCTTTCCCTCCTTAGTTCGAGATATAGTTATCAAAAAGGCCGTATTGAATTATATCTGCGTGCCCAGATTATTATATCTCGAACTCACTCCCTACACCACTACCGCGCTGTGCGAAAGGGACCGTTGAATTATCCAGACTCCCCGAATAGCGCACGCGCACTAACACACCAAACCAAACAACCCCAGCACCGTAAGAAAGCTATAGAGAGCTTCTTAGCGGTAGAAAGCGGCGTTATAGGCCGAAGCAGAAGCAGAAGAGAAAAGACTAACAGAGCGAGCAGGCGCTCTAGTGTCATCAATAATAAGTTTATTATCGGAGGTTCTACAGCAAAAGAGACTGCAGAGATTAAGGAACGAATAAGCGAATACAAGAAAATCTACGACTGCACGCTCGAGGAACTTAAGGATTACGTAAACGAGAACGGAGTAGGAAAGGTCTACGACAGCATAGACCTTATTAAGAAGCTGTTTTACAGAACCCTAGAAGAAAAGAGACAGTTAAGAGAGGAAATTAAAGCGGTAAGAGCCGAGAAGGAATCGGCAGAGACTATTGTAGATATGCTGGAAAACTAAGCGGCGAACCGACTGGTACAATTAAAAGCGATAAAGGCTCAGCTAGCTGAGATAGAGAGAGCGATATCGCCGCTACCGCATCAAGAAGAACAAGCAGAGACCGCCTTACTGGCGGCCTACAGTTAAGGCGGCACGTTAATAACGTTACTACCGGATCTACCGGGGTTTAGAGGCAGAGATCCTAAGGATTAGGAAGCATTTAAGAAGAAGATAAAGAACAAGATAGATCGAGACTATGCTGGAAACTAATCCGGGCACGCAGATATAATTCAATACGGCCTTTTTAAAGACTATATCTCGAACTGAGGGGGGAAAGGAATCTATGTGGTGGTGGTGGAGGGCTTTCGTGGTAGTGGTGCTAAGGCCCGGCTCGGCCCGGACGGGCCGAGCCGAAATTCCAGGGTCCACCCTATCAATCTGTCCTACCTCTTTCCACTGCCGCAACACTACCCCCCTCCCTCACCAGCGGTCGCCCTCGACCGCTGAGTCACCCCATCTATCCGAAAATCTCCGCTTTTTTTTTTTTTTTTTTTTTTTTTTTTATGATTCGTCGTCTCTTTCTCGAAAATCCCCTCTAATGTCGACGTTACCTCTTCCGTCTTTCACTAAAAACAACGTCCTCTTTATCTCTTTTTCAACTTTTTACGTTATCGGCATCTGAAGTCCTTCACTTGGCGTTTATGTGATTGGTGCGCCTGATCCGTGCTATCTGATCTGAGCCGTAGGTTATCTGAGCTGCGGCGTAGCTGGTCTGTGCGTCGTCTCGGAGGTCTATATAGATCTTTCTGCGGCGCCGTTTTTCTTCTTCTTTTTCTCTTCTACTAAAGCCTTTACCTACTACGCGGTCGGCGGCGCCGCCGGCCGACGCGGTAGTGCCTGAAGCAATCACTTCCCGAAGCACGATCGTTTTTATCGGCTTCCGCGCCGGTGGAGCGGACGTGTCTCTATTGTCGGCATTAGAGCCACGCTGGTTTCAGCTTTTTCGGGTTCCGCGCGTAGAACTCTCTTAGCAGCTCCGCCGAATTCCGCAGGTTTTCGACCGGATACTATTTATAGTCTTCCGGCCACCCCTTCTACGAGATCCTCGCTTTAATAGACCCCCTTATCTTCTTTACGTCCATTATATCTTCTACCTCCCACTCTTCTTTATCACCGTCTATCTTAACTAGTAGGGGTTCGGCGAAGCCCTGTTCCGGCAGGCCGTTCTTAGGGTCCAGGCTTAGCAGATCCGAATGGAAAACGTCGTAGATCCGGAACGATTTCGGTAGCTGGAGCCGATAAGTTACCGGCGACCTCTTTTCCATTATCTTGAATGGACCTACGTAGCGTAGATTGAGCTTGGTGTTGCCTTTCAGCCTCAGGTTCTTCGTGTTGAGCTATACTCTTTGGCCTTCCTCGAATTCCATTAGTGACCGCTTCTTATTAGCTCGATTTACTATCTTCTTCTAAGCCGATTCCATTGCGCCTTTCGCTACCTTAATCGCTTCTTCCATCTGAGATCGTAGCGCTTTTGCCGCCGCGGCGGCGACTCTCTTTGACGACGTAGCGGTAAAAGGTTCCGCAGGGCTGGGTTCGTTCGGCGGCTAAAAGCTTATCCTCGGAAGATAACCGTAGGTTATCTCGAACGGTGCCAGCGACGTTGTTTCCAACTGTGTTAAGTTCGCGCAGAATTCGGCCATCGGCAACATCTTAACCCAACCTTCTTAATAATGGCCGCAGAAGGTCCGTAGGTATCGCTCTATCTTACGGTTAGCGACTTTAGACTGGCCGTCGGTCTGCGGGTAAGCGGCTGTGCTGAGCTTTCCACTAATTCCGAGAGCTTGGTTGACGGCTTTCTATACGTCGGCAGTGAATTGAGGGCCTCTATCCGTAGTAATAGTATCTGGCAGCCTATAGTGCTTCTACACGTATTGGATTAACATTCTCGCCGTTTCTTCCGCAGTAGTTCCCTTATTCTTAGCTCGACAGGGGATGAAATAGCGCTCTTTGCTTAGTCGATCTACTACGTTCAGCGTAGCGTCGTATCCATCGGAGTCCGGCAGGCCGGTTACGAAGTCCATCGTAATGTGCTGCTACGGTTTCTCGGGGATCGGAAGTGGCTTAAGCAGGCCGGCCGGAAGACCGTAATAAGGCTTTATAGTTCGGCATACGTAGCAATTGGCGATAAATCGGTGGATTTGTTCGTAGATCCGCGGAAACCAGTAGACCGTCCTTATAGCTTCTATCGTCTTCTTTAAGCCGGCGTAACCAACGTCTATAGAGCTATAGACTAGCTGGATGACCTCCGTAATTAGTTCTTCCGGAACTATTAGCTTTCCTAAGCCGGTTTTGCCGAGTTTCTGTTGCTGGTTAAGCTGCTTTACCTTTTCGTAGAGAGCTTCTTCCTTAGGGGCCGGTTCCACTGCGCAGACCCCTACCTCTTTTAGCACCTCTGCGTCTACTATTCGCTCGGTCAGCACCTTCTGGAACATGTTAGGATCTTCTTTCGCGCGGCTTGTTTTTCCTTCTCTTCGCGTTAGCGCGTCCGCCTTTCCGTTTTGAGCCCCTAGTCGATAGGTGATCTTAAAGTCGAATCCTGATAAGTAGGCGGCCTACCGAGCTTGGCGACGTAAGAGCTTCTGCGTCTTTATAAAGTAGGTCAGCGACTGGTAGTCCGTAAGAACCTAGACTGTGCTCTTTCCAGCTATAAGCTCTGGCTTCCACTCCTCGAAAGCCTGAATGATCGCCAGCAGCTCCTTATTATAGATAGCGTAGTTCCGCTTAGCTTCGCTTATTGACTTGCTGAAGAAAGCGACTGGATGGAGAGTTTCGTCGTCACTATATTAAGAAAGGACCCCTGCCGTCACTGTGTCGGAAGCGTCTGTTTCTACGTAGATCGTCTTTTCTGGCCGGAAGTGTGCTAGAACTAGCGCAGAGGCTACTGCTTCGTTTAGCCGGTTAAAGGCTTCTGTGCACCTCTTATTCTATAGGCCGGCGGCCTCTTTCTTTAGTGCCTCGTTCAGGGGTCTCGCTATCTTGCTAAGGTCCTTAATAAACTGTCGATAGTAGCTGCAGAAGCCGAGAAACGCTCTGATTTGCGTAGTGTTTCCGGATTTCGGCTGCTTCCACTCCGCGACGGCAGCGACCTTTAAGGGGTCCATACGAATTCCATCTCTTCCAACGATAAGACCGAGATATTTGACCTCGGTTTGATAGAACTCGCTCTTCTTCGTGTCCGCGTTCAATCCGACCTCGCGGAGCCTCTTTAACACTCTCTCGATGTGGTCCGTGTGTTGCTCTCTCGTTCTATCGGTGTAGATAAGGATGTCGTCCAAGTAGATAGACACGAACCGCTCTAGCATGTCTATAAAAGTGTGGTTTATAAAGCGTTGCTACACTGCCGGCGCGTTGGTAAGTCCGAAAGGCATTACCAACTACTTGAAATTGCCTATGCGCGTAGCGAATGTCGTAAGGTCTTCCGTTTGTCCTTCTTCGTTCCTTAATCGATGGAATGCTTGGCGAATATCCAGCTTGCTAAACCACTTAGCCTTAGTCACTCGTTGTATGGTCTCGTCGATTAGCGGCAGCGGGTATACGTCCCTCTTAGTGACCTCGTTAAGGCCCCTGTAGTCTACGCAGAGTCGCAGACCACCCCCTAGTTTCCTTACGAAAAGAATCGGTAACGCATATTCCGCGGAGCTCGGCGTAATGAACTTCTTCGCCAGGTTTTCACGAACAAACACCTCTATTTAGTCCAGTTCAGCTGGCGACAGTCTTCTTAGGGGCTCGGTTCTCGGCAATGTAGCCCCCTCTTTCAACCTGATCTTATTGTCGTATTCCGGCCGGTAGAGCGGCAGGAGGTTGGAGTCTGCTTTTAAGAAGACATTAGCGTAACTATAGAGCTCGTTTGGCAGCACCTCCAGTAGATCCACCTCTTCTTCCGCCATTATCTTCCGATAGTCTTCGATGTCTTTTATTAAGATAGCGTAGATCTTAGTGTCCGGCGACTTCGCGAGGGTCGTTATAGCTTCTGAACTTATTATTCTAACTGTGACTAGGGGTTCGGAACGATCGGACGGAGCCTCTTTGGCGGACTCCGTAGCTTTCGGCTCGGTGGCGGCGGTAGCGTTGCCTAGGGTTTTGAACCCTATCGTGCCTTCGTCTATGTCAATAATAGCTTTCTGGTTCTTTATCTATTTCTGTCCTATAATAATGTCAAATCTTCCGATATCTATAATTCGGAACGTCGCTTCTGTAGTGCGACCAGCTAAGGTAGTCTTTAGCGGCACATAGTGCGTAACGCTTTCCGTGTCTTGTCCGTTGTATGCCGAAACCCGCGTCGGCGACGCTAGTTCCACCGGATAGCTGTATCTATTTATCAGCTTCCGGACCAGTCGGTGGTGGATCGCCGCGCCAATAAGAGCTCCGGTGTCGATGAAAGCTCTTAACTGAAGTGGTTTGCCCGATCTATTAAGGGGGTAGACAGTGATTAGAAGGATAATAGCTGTTTCCGTGTCTACTTCCACTGCCGCCGACAGCGGATCGCTGCAGCTATTGATGCTCTCTTTCGTTTACGTAGTTCGCGTTAATGCCCTGTTGTCCTCGCTGGATAGGGGGCCTATCCTTCTAGCTGGTCTTTTCCCAAGATTCTTAGCTGCACCCCACCGTCTACGCTGTTAGTATCGTTCAGAGCCGGTTCGATGGCTTGAATAATCTTTCTCGGCGGTGGCGGCTGCTTCGTTGCTCGATACTCTTGCTTCTACTGTGCCGTTGCTTGGCATCTCGTAGCGATATGGCCGGGTTTTCTATACGCGTAGCAGGTGGGGACGAACGACGAACGCTGTGGCTAATAAGGTGGCTGCTGGGGTGCTCTCCGGAAAGGCGCAGGGGGTCGTGTTGTCTGCGCCGACGGCGACGGCTTCTGAACCGATTCGCGTAATTTCGCGTAAGCGCTTAAGTTTCTTCCGGTGACTCTCGCTCTATGCACGAAGCTCCCAAGGTCTTCGTCTTCTACAGACGCTATAGCTGCGGCCAGTTCAGGGTTCAGCTTCTGCCTTAATAGGTGGAGCTGCTCGTCCTCCGCTACCTAGGCCCTAATCGCATATTTTCTGAACAAACTGTAGAATTTTTTAAACGTCTGCCGGTTTTGATTAATCTTGTCCAGCTGCTTACAGGCTGTCTTCTTTCGGAATAGATCTCCGAAGCGTTGATCTAGCGCTTTGATCGCTTCTTTAGCGGTTACCTCTTCCAGGTCTGCCACTAGCGAAAAAGCTTCTCCTTCTAACTGCGATTCTAGGTACGCCAATCTATCTCCGGCGCTGTTCGATGCGTAATCGCGGCTTATCTTATTCTTGATCTTCTTCTTAAACTCTTCCCAGTCTTTAGGGTCTCCGCCTTTAAATGCCGGCGGGTCCGGCAATAATGTTATTAGAGTGCTACCTTGACTATAGGCCGCCGGTAAGGCGGTCTCTTCTTGTTCTTCTCGATGCAGTGGCGGCGGCGACGACGTCGCTGCTTCTATGTCAGCTAGTTGATCCTTTAGCGCCTTTAGTTGCGCCAGCCTATTCGCCGCCTGGTTCTCTAACACGTCGATAATAGTTTCTGCCGATTCCTTCTCGGCCCTTACCGTCTCTACTTCCTCCCTTAACTGTCTGTTTTCTTCTACGTTCCTATAGAACCTCTTTTCTATAAAGGTAATAATGTCAAATACCTTCTTAGCTCCGTGCTCTGTAAGATATTCTCCTATCTTATCCGGCGTGCGTCCGTATAGTTTGGCGTAGTCCTCTATGCCTTTTCTCGCTTCGTCTACCTCCTTTTCTGTAAGGCCTTCTGTAGTCGTTCCGTCGTCGAGAATGCTGGTACGCCTATCTCTCGGTCTGTTAGTCTTTCTCTTTCTGCTGCGGCCTGTAACGCCGCTCTCTACTGCTAAGAAGCCTTCCATCTTCTTACGGTGCCTTAGGGGTTGTTGTTGGTGTTGGTGTGGGTGCGCGTACGTTATTCGGGTTTCCGGATGGTTCGACAGGCCCTTTCGCACAGCGCGGGGTTGGTGTAGAGAGTGAGTTCGAGATATAATAATCCGGGCACGCAGATATAATTCAATACGGCCTTTTTGAAGACTATATCTCGAACTGAGGGGGGAAAGGAATCTATGTAGTGGTGGTGGAGGGCTTTCGTGGTAGTGGTGCCAAGGCCCGGCTCGGCCCGGACGGGCCGAGCCGAAATTCCAGGGTCCACTCCATCAATCTGTTCCACCTCTTTCCACCGCCGCAACAGAAACAGCGCCAGAGATAGATTAGCGTACCTGGAATCGCGATTGGAAGGTAAAGCTTTTTTACTAGTGGCGGACCTAGAAGAGGTAACTGCCGAGGAAGCGATCAAAGCACTGGATTAACGTTTCGGAGACCCCTTCCGGAAGAAGACGGCCTGTAAGCAGCTAGATAAGATCAACCAGAACCGGCAGACGTTCGAAGAGTTCTATAGACTATTTAGGAAATATGCGATCAGGGCCCGAGTAGCAGAAGATAAGCAGCTCTACCTACTAAGGCAGAAGCTGAACCCTAAACTGGCCGCAGCTATGGCCTCGGTAGAAGATAAGGACCTTTAGAGCTTCGTGCACTAAGCGAGAGTTACCGCGAGAAACTTAAGCGCTTACGCAAAATTACGCGAATTGAACCAGAAGCCGTTAATAACGCAGACAACACGACCCCCTGCGCCTTTCCGGAGAGCACCCTAGCAGCCACCTTATCAGTCACTGCGTTCGTCGTTCGTCCCCACCTGCTACGCATGTGGAAAGCCTGGCCACATCGCTACAAGATGCCAAGCATCAGATAAGCAGAAGCAGGAGTATAGTGTTATAAAGCAGCAGCAGCTACAGCCACCGAGAAAGACTATACAAGCTATAGAGTCGGCTCTAACCGACACCGAGAGTGTGGACGGTAGGGTGCAGTTAAGGATTATAGGAAAAGACCAGCTGGACGGATAGGCCCCCTATCCAGCACTAACAATAGGGCACCGCACCGGAGCGAATCGACACGAGAAGAGAGCATCAACAGCTGTAGCGATCCGCTCTCGGCAGCTATAGAAGTGAATACGGAAACGGTGATTATCCTTCCTATTACGATCTACCCTGTTAAGAAGTCGTATAGACCCCTCCAGCTGAAAGCATTTATTGATACTGGAGCTCTTATTGGCGCAGCGATACACTACCAACTAGTTTAGAAACTGATAAAGGGATATAGCTACCTAGTAGAGCTGGCATCACCGACGCGAATTTCAGCGTATAACGGACAGGACACGGAAAACGTTACGCATTACGTGCCACTAAGGACTACACTAGCGGGACGGACTACGGAAGCAACGTTCCAGATTATGGACCTCGGACGGTTCGACATTATTATAGGGCAGAAATGGATAAAGAACCAGAAGACAGTTATTAACGTAGACGAAGGCATAATAGGGTTCAAAACCTAGGGCAACGGCACTGCCGCCGTCGAACTAACCGCTGCCACTGTAGCAGAATCGAAAGCCGCGGCCGCCAACGTAGCTCTGCCCGACCGCTCCAAACCCCCGGTCACCGTCGGAATAATAAGCTTAGAGGCCTTAGCGACTCTCGCGAAGTCGCTAGACAATAAGATCTACGCTATCTTAATAAAAGATATCGAAGACTACCGAAAAATGATAGCGGAAGAAGAAGCAGACCTACTAGAGGTGTTGCCAAAGGAGCTCTACGATTACGCTAACGTCTTCTTAAGAGCCGACTCTAACCTCTTGCCGCTCTATCGACCGGAATACGACAACAAGATCCGGTTAAAGGAAGGGGCTGCGTTGCCGAGAACCGAGCTACTAAGACGACTGTCGCCGGCCGAGCTGGACCAAGTAGAGGTGTTTGTTCGAGAAAATCTGGCAAAGAAGTTTATTACGCCGAGTTCTGCCAAATACCTGTTACCGATCCTTTTCGTACGGAAACCCGGAGGCGGCCTCTAAGTATGCGTGGATTACAGGGGCCTTAATAAGGTTACTAAGAGAGACGTATATCCACTGCCGCTAATAGATAAGACTATACAGCGTGTAGCGAAGGCTAAGTGGTTTAGCAAGCTGGACATCCGCTAAGCGTTCCATTAATTAAGGAACGAGGAAGGGCAGACGGAAGATCTTACGACATTCGCTACGCGTATAGGCAATTTTAAGTAGCTAGTAATGCCCTTCGTGTTGCAGCGGTGGAAAGGGGTAGGACTAAGTAATAGGGTAGACCCTCGGAATTTCGGCTCGGCCCTTCCAGACCGAGCTGGGCCTTGGCACGCCACCCCCCAAAGGTCTCGTCCACCACTATATAGATTCCTTTCCCTCCTTAGTTCGAGATATAGTTATCAAAAAGGCCGTATTGAATCTTATCTGCATGCCCGGATTATTATATCTCGAACTCACTCCCTACACTACTACCGCGCTGCGCGAAAGGGACCGTTAAATTATCCGGACCCCCGAATAACGCACGCGCACCAAACAAAACAAAACACTAGCACCGTAAGATAGCTATAGAGAGCTTCTTAACGGTAGAGGGCGGCGTTACAGGCCGCAGCGGAAAGAGAAAGAACGATAGACCGAGGGATAGGCGTATTAGCATCCTTAATTACAGAATAGCCACTAAGGGCCTTACAGAAGAAGAGATAAATAAAGCGAAGAGGGGCATAGAGAGCTATGCCGAGTTGTACGCACGCACGCCGGAAGAAATAGAAGAGCATCTAGCAGAGAATAGAGCTAAGAAGGTGTTCGACATTATTACCTTTATCGAGAAGAAGTTTTACAGAAACACGGAAGAGAACAGGAGACTAAGAGAGGAAATTAAAACGTCGAGAGCCGAGAAGAAATCGGCCGAGACTATTATAGATGTGCTAGAAAACTAAGCGGCGAACCGACTAGCAGAACTGAAAGCGATAAAGGCTCAGCTAGCTGAGATAGAGAGAGTGACGTCGCCGCTACCGCATCGAGAAGAACAAGCAGAGACCGCCTTACCGGCGGCCTACAGTTAAGGCGGTACGTTGATAACGCTATTACCGGATCTACCGGCGTTTAGAGGCAGAGATCCTAAGGATTAGGAAGCATTTAAGAAGAAGATAAAGAACAAGATAGATCGAGACTATGCCGGAAACAGCGCCGGAGATAGATTGGCGTACCTGGAATCGCGATTAGAAGGTAAAGCTTTTTCACTAGTAGCGGATCTAGAAGAGGTGACTGCCGAGGAGGCAATTAAAGCATTGGATCAACGGTTCGGAGACCCCTTCCGGAAGAAGACGGCCCGTAAGCAGCTAGATAAGATCAACCAGAGCCGGCAGACGTTCGAAGAGTTCTACGGACTATTTAGGAAATATGCGATTAGGGCCTAAGTAGCAGAAGATAAGCAGCTCCACCTACTAAGGCAGAAGCTAAACCCTAAACTGGCCGCAGCCATAGCCTTGGTAGAAGATAAGGACCTTAAGAGCTTCGTGCACCGAGCGAGAGTTACTGCGAGAAATTTAAGCGCTTACGCGAAATTACGCGAATCGAACTAGAAGCCGTTAATAATGCAGACAACACGACCCCCTGCACCTTTCCAGAGAGCACCTTAGCAGCCACCTTATTAGCAATCTTATCAGTCACTGCGTCCGTCGTTCGTCCCTACCTGCTACGCGTGTAGAAAGCCTGGCCACATCGCTATAAGATGCCAAGCATCAGACAAGCAGAAGCAGGAGTATCGTGTTATAAAGCAGCCGCAGCCTCTGAGAAAGACTATACAAGCCATAGAGCCGGCTCCGAACGATACCGACAGCGTAGACAGTAGAGTGCCACTAAGAATCCTAGGAAAAGATTAGCTGGAAGGATAGGCCCCCTATCTAGCGTAGACAACAGGGCACTAACACGAACTACACTACAGAAAGGAAGTATTAACAGCTGCAGCAATCCGCTCTCGGCGGCGGTGGAAGTGAACACGGAAACAGCCATTATCCTTCTAATTACTGTCCACCCTCTGGACAGATCGAGCAAACCACTTTAGCTAAGAGCTTTTATCGACACAGGGGCCCTTATCGGAGCGGCCATCCACTATCGATTGGTTTAAAAGCTAATCAAAGGATACGGCTATCCAGTAGAGCTAGCGTCGCCGACACGGATTTCGGCATACAACGGACAGGACACGGAGAGTGTTACGCACTATGTGCCATTGAAGACCACCTTAGCAGGTCGCACTACGGAGGCGACGTTCCGAATTATAGATATCGAAAGGTTTGACATTATTATAGGACAAAGATAGATAAAGAACTAGGGAGCAATTATTGACGTAGGTAAAGGCACACTCGGATTCAGAACACTAATCAGCGGCTCCGCCGCCGTTAAGTTAGTCACCGAACCGGTTACAGTCGCCAATGTCAAACCGAACGTTACGACTATCGAAGTGGCTCCGAAGGATCGGTCCGACCCTAAAGACACGATCGGAATAATAAGTTCAGAAGCTTTAACGACTCTCGCGAGGTAGCCAGACAACGAGATTTACGCTATCTTAATAAAAGACATCGAAGACCACTAGAAGATAATGGCAGAAGAAGAAGTGGATCCACTAGAGGTGTTACTAAAAGAACTCTATAGTTACACTAACGTGTTCTTAAAGGCTAACTCCAACCTCTTGCCGCTCTACCGACTGGAATATAACAACAAGATCCAGCTGAAAGATAGAGCCGCGCTGCCGAGAACCGAGCCCCTAAGACGCTTATCTCCGGCTAAGCTAGACTAGGTAGAAGTGTTTGTTCGAGAAAATCTAGCGAAGAAGTTCATTACGCCAAGCTTAGCAGAATATGCGTTACTAATTCTTTTTGTACGGAAACCCGGAGGTAGTCTCCGACTGTACGTAGACTACCGAGGCCTTAATAAAGTTACTAAGAGAGATGTGTATCCGCTGCCTCTAATCGATAAGACTATACAACGAGTGGCTAAGGCTAAGTGGTTTAGCAAGCTGGATATTCGCCAAGCATTCTATCGATTAAGGAACGAAGATGGACAAACAGAAGACCTTACGACATTCGCTACGCGTATAGGCAATTTCAAGTAGTTAGTAATGCCTTTTGGGCTTACCAACGCGCCGGCAGTGTAGCAACGCTTTATAAACCACACCTTTATAGATATGCTAGAACGGTTCGTATTAATCTACTTAGACGACATTATTATCTACACTAAGGGAACGAGAGAACAACATACAGACCACACTAAGAGGGTGTTAAAGAGACTTCGCGAGGTCGGATTAAACGCAGACACGAAGAAGAGCGAGTTCTACCAGACCGAAGTCAAATATCTCGGTCTTATTGTCGGAAGAGAAGGAATTCGGATAGACCTGTCGAAAGTGGCCGCTGTAGCGGAATGGAAGCAACCGACATCCGGAAACACTACGCAAATCAGAGCGTTTCTCGGATTCTGCAGCTACTATCGACGGTTCATCAAGGACTTTAGCAAGATAGCGAGACTACTAAATAAGGCATTAAATGATCCGGGCACGCAGATATGTTTCAATACGGCCTTTTGATGACTATATCTCGAACTGAAGAGGGAAAGGAATCTATGTGGTAGTGGTAGTGGGCTTTGATGGTGGTGGTGCCAAGGCCCGGCTCGGCCCGGACGGGCCGAGCCGAAATTCCAGGGTCCACCCTATCAATCTGTCCCACCTCTTTCTACCACCGCAACACTACCCCCCTCCCTCACCAGCGGTCGCCCTCGACCGCTTAGTCACCTTATCCATCCGAAAATGTCCACTTTTTTTTTTTTTTTTTTTTTTTTTTTTTTTTGATTCGCCGCCTCTTTTCTCGAAAACTCCTTTCAACGTCGACGTCACCTCTTCCGTCTTCCATCAAAAACAATGTCCTCTTCGTCTCTTTCTTAACTTCTTACGTTATCTGCATCCGAAGTCCTTTACTTGACGTTTATGTGATCGACGCTATCTGATCCGTGCTATCTGATCTGAGCCGTGGGTCATCTGAGCTGCGGCGTAGGTAGTCTGTGCGCTGCTTCGGAGGTCCATATAGATCCGTCTACGGCTCCGTTTCTTCTTCTTTTCTTTCTCCACCGGAGTCAGCACTCCATCGCAGGGGGGGGGGGGGGGGGGCGGCGGCGCTGGCACGCTACGGCGTGCGCAGCCCACTGTCCCTCTACGATCTGAGCAGCGATCGTTTTCATCGGCTTCCGCGCCGGTGGAGCGGACGCTGCTTTCTTCGTTTGGCTTCAGAGCCATTCCGGCTTCGGCTTCTTCGGGTTCCGTACATAGAAGTCTCTTAGCAGCTCCGCCGAATTTCGCAGGTTTTCGACCGGGTACTATTTATAATCTTCCGGCTACCCTTTCTACGAGATCCTCGCTTCGATGGACCCCCTTATCTTCTTTACGTCCACTACATCTTCTACCTCCTACTCTTCTTCATCACTGTCCATCTCAACTAGTAGGGGTTCAGCGAACCCCTGTTCCGGAAGGCCGTCCTTAGGGTCCAGGCTTAGCAGATCTAAATGGAAAACATCGTAGATCCGGAACGCCTTCGGCAGCTCGAGTCGATAGGTCACCGGCGACCTCTTTTCTATTATCTTGAACGGACCTACGTAGCGTAGGTTGAGCTTCGCGTTTCCTTTCAGCCTCAGGTTTCGCGTGTTAAGCCAGACCTTTTGACCTTCTTCGAATTCTATTGGCGACCGGCTTCTATTAGTTCGAGTTACTATCTTCTTCTGAGCCGTCTCCATCGCTTCTTTCGCCACTTTAATCGCTTCTTCCATCTGAGATCGTAGCGCTTCTGCCGCCGCGGCGGCGACTCTCTTCGACGACGTAGCGGTAGAAGGTTCCGCAGAGCTGGGTTCGTTTGGCGGCTGAAAGCTTATCCTCGGAAGATAGCCGTGCGTTATCTCGAACAGCGCCAGCGAGGTGGCCTTAGACGGTGCCGAGTTAGCGCAGAACTCGGCTATCGGCAACACCTTAACCCATTCTTCTTAATAGTGGCCGCAGAAGGTTCGCAGATATCGTTCCATCTTACGGTTAGCCACTTCGGACTGGCCGTCCGTTTAAGGGTAAGCGGCGGTGCTGAGCTTTCTATGGATTCCGAGAGCTTGATTGATAGCTTTCCACACGTCAGCAGTGAATTAAGGACCTCTATCCGTAGTGATAGTGTCCGGCAGCCCATAGTGCTTCCACATGTGTTGGATCAGCATTCGTGCGGTCTCTTCTGCGGTAGTTCCTTCGTTTCTCGCTCTGCAGGGGATGAAGTGGCGCTCCTTGCTCAGCCTATCCACTACGTTAAGGGTGGCATCGTATCCATCGGAATCCGGCAGGCCGGTTACGAAATCCATCGTAATGTGCTGCTACGGCTTCTTAGGGATCGGAAGCGGCTTCAATAAGCCTGCCGGAAGGCTGTGACGTGGCTTCGCGGCTCTGCATACGTAGCAATTGGCGATAAATCGATGGATCCGTTCGTAGATCCGTAGAAACCAGTAGACCGTCCTTATGGCTTCCATCGTCTTCTTTAAGCCGGCGTAACCAACGTCCATAGAGCTATAGACCAGCTAGATGACTTCCGTGATTAGTTCTTCCGGAACTATCATCTTCCCTGAACCGGTCTTGCCGAGCTTCTGCTGTTGATTGAGCTGTTTCACCTTTTCGTAGAGAGTTTCTTCCTTAGGGGCCTGTTCCACCGCGCAGACCCCTACCTCTTTCAACACCTCTGCGTCTACTATTCGCTCGGTCAACACCTTCTGGAACATGTTAGGATCTTCCTTCGCGCGGCTCGTCTTCCCTTCTCTTCGCGTCAGCGCGTTAGCCTTTCCGTTTTGAGCTCCTGGTCGATATGTGATCTTGAAATCGAACCCTGATAAGTAGGCAGCCCACCGTGCTTGACGTCGTGAGAGCTTCTGCGTTTTCATAAAGTAGGTCAGCGACTGGTGGTCCGTAAGAACCTGGATTGGCCCTTTTCCAGCTATAAGTTCCGGTTTCCACTCTTCAAAGGCCTGAATAATGGCTAGCAGCTCCTTATTATAGATAGCGTAGTTCCGCTCAGCTTCGCTTATTGACTTGCTGAAGAAGGCGACTGGATGGAGGGTCTCGTCGTCGCCATATTGAGAAAGGACCCCTGCGGTTACTGTGTTAGAAGCGTCCGTTTCTACGTAGATTGCTTTTTCTGGTCGGAAGTGCGCCAGCACTGGTGCAGAGGCCACTGCTTCTTTTAGCCGCACGAAGGCTTCCGTGCACCTCTTATTCTATAGGCCGGCGGCCTCTTTCTTTAGCGCCTCGTTCAGGGGTCTCGCTATCTTGCTGAAGTCCTTAATGAACCGTCGATAGTAGCTGCAGAAGCCGAGAAACGCCCTGATCTACGTAGTGTTTCCAGATTTCGGCTGCTTCCATTCCGCGACGGCGGCGACCTTTAATGGGTCCATCCGAATTCCATCTCTTCCGACGATAAGACTGAGATATTTGACCTCGGTTTGATAGAACTCGCTCTTCTTCGTGTCCGCGTTCAATCCGACTTCGCGGAGCCTCTTTAACACTTTCTCGATGTGGTCCGTGTGCTGTTCTCTCGTTCCTTCGGTGTAGACGAGGATGTCGTCCAAGTAAATAGACACGAACCGTTCCAGCATGTCTATAAAGGTGTAGTTTATAAAGCGTTGCTACACTGCCGGCGCGTTGGTAAGTCCGAAAGGCATCACCAACTACTTGAAATTGCCTATACGCGTAGCAAACGTCGTAAGATCTTCTGTCTGCCCTTCTTCGTTTCTCAATCGATGTAACGCTTGGCGGATGTCCAGCTTGCTGAACCACTTAGCCTTTGCCACGCGCTGGATGGTCTCGTCGATTAGCGGCAGCGGGTATACGTCTCTCTTGGTGACCTCGTTAAGGCCGCGATAGTCTACGCAGAGTCGCAGACCACCCCCTGGTTTTCTTACGAAAAGAATCGGTAACGCGTATTCGGCAGAACTCGGCGTAATAAACTTCTTCGCCAGGTTCTTGCGAACAAACACCTCTACCTAGTCCAGTTCCGCCGGCGACAGTCGTCTTAGGGGCTCGGTTCTTAGCAGCGTAGCTCCTTCTTTCAGTCGGATCTTATTGTTATATTCCGGTCGGTAAAGCGGCAGGAGGTTGGAGTCGGCTTTTGAGAACACGTTAGCGTAATCGTAGAGCTCCGCCGGTAGCACCTCCAGCGGGTCCACTTCTTCTTCCGCCATCATCTTCCGGTAGTCTTCGATGTCTTTTATCGAGATAGCGTAGATCTCATTGTCCGGCGACTTCGCGAGGGTCGTTATAGCTTCTGAACTCATTATTCCGACGGTAACCGGGGGTTCGTAACGATCGGACGGAGCCTCTTTCGCAGACTCCGTAGCTTTCGGCTTGGCGACGACGGTGGCGACCTTTCCGATAGTCCCTGCTCCGCTACCCAGGGTTTTGAACCTGATAGTTCCTTCATCTACGTTAACGATGGCTTTGTGGTTCTTTATCTATTTCTGCCCTATAATGATGTCAAACCTTCCGATATCCATAATTCGGAACGTCGCCTCTGTAGTGCGACCAGCCAGTGTAGTCCTCAGCGGCACGTAGTGCGTAACGCTTTCCGTATCTTGTCCATTGTACGCCGAAATCCGCGTCGGCGACGCCAGCTCCACCGGATAGCCGTATCCATTTATTAGCTTCTGAACCAGCCGGTGGTGAATCGCTGCGCCGATGAGAGCTCCCGTATCGATAAAAGCTCTCAGCTAAAGTGGTTCGCTCGATCCGTCAAGGGGGTAGACGGTGATTGGAAGGATAATAGCTGTTTCCGCGTTCACTTCTACCGCCGCCGAGAGCGGATCGCTGCAGCTATTGATGCTTTCTTTCGTCGACGTAGTTCGCGTTGATGCCCTGCTGTCTATGCTGGATAGGGGGCCTATCCGTCCAGCTGGTCTTTTCCTATAATTCTCAGCTGTACGCTGCTGTCTACGCCGTCAGCATCGTTCGGAGCCGGCTCGATGGCTTGAACTGTCTTTCTCGGCGGCTGCGGCTGAGGCTGCTTTATAACACGATACTCCTGCTTCTGCTTATCCGATGCTTGGCAGCTCGTAGCGATGTGGCCAGGCTTTCCGCACGCGAAACAGGTAGGGACGAACGACGGTCGCGGCACGTAAGGCGGCTAGGGGCCGCGTCGGAAGGGCGCGGGGGCTCTGGTTGTCCGCATCAGCGACGGCGACGGCGACGGCTTCTGAACCGATTCTCGTGATTTCGCGTAAGCGCTCAAGTTTCTCGCGGTGACCCTCGTTTGATGCACGAAGCCCTTAAGGTCTTCGTCTTCCATAGACGCTATAGCGGCGGCCAGCTCAGGGCTCAGCTTCTGCCTTAGTAGGTGGAGCTGCTCATCTTCCGCCACTCGGGCCCTGATCGCATATTTTCTGAACAAACCGTAGAACTCCTCAAACGTCTGCCGGTTCTGGTTGATCTTATCCAGCTGCTTACGGGCTGTCTTCTTTCGGAATGGGTCTCCGAAACGTTGATCTAACGCTTTGATCGCTTCTTCAGCGGTTACCTCTTCTAGGTCCGCCACTAGCGAGAACGCTTCGCCTTCTAGTCGCGCCTCTAAATAGGCCAGTCTGTCTTCTTCGCTGCTCGATGCGTAATCGCGGCTTATCTTGTTCTTAATCTTCTTCTTGAACGCCTCCTACGCTTTAGAGTCTCCGCCACCGAAAACCGGTGGATCTGGTAATGACGTTATTAACGTGCCACCTTGACTGTAGGCCGCCGGCGAGGTGGTTTCCACTTGGGTTTCTCGCTGCGGTAGCAGCGACGATCTCGCTGCTTCTATATCAGCTAGTTGATCCTTTAGCGCCTTTAGCTGCGCTATTCGATTCGCCGCTTAGTGTTCCAACACTTCGACGATAGTCTCTGCCGATTCCTTCTCGGCCCTTACCGTCTCTACTTCCTCTCTTAGCTGTCTGTTTTCTTCCAGTGTCCTGTAGAACAGCGTCTTAATAAGGTCTATACCGTCGTAGACCTTCCCTATTCCGTTCTCGTTTACATAATCTTCCAGTTCCTCGATCGTGCAGTCGTGGATCTTCTTGTATTCCTTTATTCGTTCCTTGATCTCTGCGGTCTCTTCAGCCGTAAAACCTCTAATGACGACCTTATCTTCAACTACGCTAGAGCGTCTGCTTGCTCTGTCAGTCTTTCCTTTTCTGCTTCTGCTGCGGCCTGTAACGCCGCTCTCTACCGCTGAGAAGTCTTCTATCTTCTTACGGTGCCTAGGGTTGGTTGTTGTTGGTAGGTGCGCGTGCGTTATTTGGGTTTCCGGATGGTTTAACGGGCCCTTTCGCGCAGCGCGGGGTTGTGGAGAGTGAGTTCGAGATATAATAATCCAGGCACGCAGATATGTTTTAATACGGCCTTTTGATAACTATATCTCGAACTGAAGAGGGAAAGGAATCTATGTGGTGGTGGTAGTGGGCTTTGATGGTGGTGGTGCCAAGGCCCGGCTCGGCCCGGACGGGCCGAGCCGAAATTCCAGGGTCCACCCCATTAATCTGTCCCACCTCTTTCTACCACCGCAACATTAAAGAAGGAAGCCGCCGGCCTATAGAATAAAAAGTGTACAGAAGCTTTCAACCAGCTGAAAGAAGCAGTAGCCTCGGCGCCGGTTCTGGCACACTTCCGGCCGGAAAAGACAATCTGCGTAGAAACGGACACTTCTGATACAGTAACAGCTGGAGTCCTTTCTTAATATGCCGACGACGGCGAGACCCTCTATCCAGTAGCCTTCTTTAGCAAATCTATAACTAAGGCCGAGCGGAACTACGCGATCTACGATAAAGAACTGCTAGCCATTATTTAGGCCTTCGAAGAGTGGAAACCGGAGCTTATAGCTAGACAGAGCACGATCCAGGTCCTTACAGACCACTAGTCGCTAACCTACTTTATAAAGACGCAGAAGCTCTTACGACGTTAGGCACAGTAGGCTGCCTACTTATCTAGGTTTGACTTCAAGATCACTTATCGACCTGGAGCTTAAAATGGAAAGGCAGACGCATTAACGAGAAGAGAAGGAAGGACTAGCCGCGCAAAAGAAGATCCGAACATGTTTTAGAAGGTGCTAACAGAACGAATAGTAGACGCCGAGGTGTTAAAAGAGGTAGGGATCTGTGCGATAGAGCCTCCCATTAAAGAAGAGACGCTGCATAAGAAAGTGGAACGGCTTAATTAGCAGCAGAAGCTCGGCAAAACTGGCTTAGGGAAACTGATCGTTCCGGAAGAACTGATTACAGAGGTTATCCAGCTGGTCTATAGCTCTAAGGATGTTGGTTATGCAGGATCGAAGAAGACAATAGAAGCAATAAGGACGACCTACTAGTTTCTGCGAATCTTCGAGCGGATACATCGGTTTATTACTAACTGCTACGTATACTAAACAGCAAAGCCACGTTACGGCCTTCCAGCCGGCCTGCTAAAGCTACTTCCAATCCCCGAGAAACCATAGCAGCACATTACGATAGATTTCGTAACCGGCCTGCCGGACTCCGATAAATATAACGCTATACTTAATGTAGTAGATCGGCTAAGCAAAGAGCGCTATTTTATCCCCTATCGAGCTAAGGATAAAGGAACTACTGCGGAAGAAACAGCGAGAATGTTGATCTAACACGTATAGAAGCACTATAGGCTGCCGGACACTATTACTACGGATAGGGGTCCTTAATTCACTGCAGACGTATAGAAAGCCATTAACTAGGCTCTTAGAATTTGTAGAAAGCTTAGCACGGCCGCTTACCCTTAGACCGACAGACAGTTAGAAGTAGCTAACTGTAAGATAGAAAAGTATCTAAGAATCTTCTGCGGCCATTATTAAGCAGAATAGGTTAAGGTGTTGCCGATGGCCGAATTCTGCGCAAATTCTGCACAATCGGAGGCTACCTTACTAGCACTGTTTAAGATAACTTACGGCTACCTTCCGTGGAAAAGCTTTTAACTACTAAACGAACCCAGCTCTTTAGAACCTTCTACCACTACCTCGTCGAAGAGAATCGCTGCGGCGGCGGCAGAAGCGCTCCGATCTCAGATGGAAGAAGCGATAAAGGTAGTGAAAGAAGCGATAGAATCAGCTTAGAAGAAGATAGTAACTCGAGCTAATAGAAAGAGGTTACCGATAGAACTCGAGGAAGGCCAAAAGGTATAGCTTAACACGCAGAACCTAAGGCTAAAAGGCAACGCGAAGCTCAACCCTCGTTACGTAGGTCCGTTCAAGATAATGGAAAAAAGGTCGCTGGTAACCTACTAGCTCTAGCTGCCGAAATCGTTCCGGATCTACGATGTCTGATCCGAGCGCGCAGATAAGTTTCAATACGGCTGTTTTAATAACTATATCTCGAACTAAGGAGGGAAAGGAACCTATGTAGTAGTAGTAGTGGGCTTTCGTAGTAGTGGTGCCAAGGCCCGGCTCGGCCTGGAAGGGCCGAGCCGAAATTCCAAGGGTCTACCCTATTATCCAGTCCCACCCCTTTCTGCCGCCGTAACACTACCCCCCCTCCCTTACTAGCAGTCGCCCTCGACCGCTTAGTCATCCTATCTATCCGAAAATCTCTACCTTTTTTTTTTTAAGGTTCGTCGTCTCCTTCTCGAAGATCCCCTCTAACAGTGATGTTACCTCTTCCGTCTTCTATTAAAAACAACGTTCTCTTTATCGCTTCTTTAATTTCTTACGTCGTCGGCGTCTGAAGTCCTTCACTTGGCGTTTATGTAATCGACGCTATCTGATCTAATCCGCAGTCTTCTAAGCTGCGGCTCGGCTGGTCTGTGCACTGCCTCAGGGTCTATATAGATCCTTCTACAGTGGCGTTTCTCTTCTTCTTTTTCTTCTACCAAAGCCTTTACCTACTACGGAGTCGGCAGCGCTGGCACGCCACAGCGTCGGCGAGCTGCCTGCCGAACCGGCGGTGGGTAGTGGCCGCGTCGAAGACTTCCCTAAGGCGACCGTTACAATCGTTTTCTTCGGCCTCTGCGCTGATAGAGCGGACGCGGCTTTCTTCTTTCCGAACCATTAACCTCGGAGCTACTTAGGCTTCGGCTTCGTTGGATTTCGGACGTAAAACTCTCTTAGTAGCTCTGCTGAGTTCCGCAGGTTCTCGATCGGATACTATTCGTAGTCTTCCGGCCACCCCTTCTACAAGATCCTCGCTTTGATAGACCCCCTCGTCTTCTTTACGTCTATTACGTCTTCTACCTCCTATTCTTCCTTATCGTCTATCTCGACTGGCAGGGGTTCGGCGAACCCCTGTTCCGGCAGGCCGTCTTTAGGGTCCAAGCTTAACAAGTCCGAATGGAAGACATCGTAGATCCGGAACGATTTCGGTAGCTGGAGCCGATAGGTTACCGGCGACCTCTTTTCTATTATCTTGAACGGACCTACGTAGCGTAGGTTGAGCTTGGCGTTCCCTTTTAGCCTTAGGTTCCGCGTATTAAGCCAGACCTTTTGACCTTCCTCGAATTCTATTAGCGACCGCTTTCTATTAGTTCGAGTTACTATTATCTTCTAAGCCGATTCCATCGTTTCTTTGGCTACTTTAATCGCTTCTTCTATCTGAGATCGGAGCGCTTCTGCCGCCGCGGCGGCGACTCTCTTTAACGACGTAGTAGTAGTGGAAAGCTTCGGCGAGCCGGCGTCGCTCGGCGGCTGGAAGCTCAGCCTCGGAAGATAACTGTAGGTTATCTCGAACGGCGCCAGCGACGTTGCTTCCGATCGTGCTAAGTTGGCGCAGAATTCAGTTATTAGCAACACCTCTACCTACTTTTCTTAATAATAGCTGCAGAAGGTTCGTAGATATCGCTCTATCTCGCGATTAGCCACTTTAGACTGACCGTCAGTTTAAGGGTAAGCGGCGGTGCTGAGCTTTCTACAAATTCCGAGGGCTTGGTTGATGGCTTTCTATACGTCGGCGGTGAATTAAGGACCCCTATCCGTAGTAATAGTGTCCGGTAGGCCATAGTGCTTCTATACGTGTTAAATTAACATCCGCGCTGTCTCTTCCGCAGTGGTTCCATCGTCTCTCGCTTAGTAGGGAATAAAGTAGCGCTCTTTGCTCAGCCTATCCACTACGTTAAGCGTAGCGTCGTAACTATCTGAAATCGGCAGGCCGGTTACGAAATCCATCGTAATGTGCTGCTACGGCTTCTTAGGGATCGGAAGTGGCTTTAGTAGACCCGCCGGAAGACCGTAACGTGGCTTCGCGGCTCGGCACACGTAGCAATTGGCGATAAACCGGTGGATCTGCTCGTAGATCTGCGGAAACCAGTAGATTGTTCTTACGGCCTGCATCGTTTTCTTCGCTCCGGCGTAGCCAACATCTATAGAGTTATGGACCAGCTAGATGACCTCTGTAATTAGTTCTTCTGGAACTATCAGCTTCCCTGAACTAGTCTTGCCTAGCTTCTGTTGCTAGTTGAGCTGCTCTACCTTTTCGTAGAGAGTCTTTTCCTTAGGGGCCGGTTCCACTGCGCAGACCCCTACTTCTTTCAACACCTCTGCGTCTACTATCCGCTCGGTCAACACCTTCTAGAACATGTTCGGATCTTCTTTCGCGCGGCTGGTCTTTCCTTCCCTTCTCGTTAGGGCGTTAGCCTTTCCGTTTTAAGCTCTGGGTCGATAGGTAATCTTAAAGTCGAACCCGGATAGGTAGGCAGCCTACCGTGCTTGATGTCGTAAGAGCTTCTGCGTCTTTATAAAGTAGGTTAGCGACTGGTGGTCCGTAAGGACCTGGACCGTGCTCTTTCCAGCTATAAGCTCCGGTTTCCACTCTTTAAAGGCCTGAATAATAGCCAGCAGTTCCTTATCGTAGATAGCGTAGTTTCGTTCAGCATTATTTATAGACTTGCTGAAGAAAGCCACTAGATAAAGAGTTTTATTGTCTCCGTATTAAGAAAGGACCCCTGCCGTTACTGTGTCGGAAGCGTCCGTTTCTACGTAGATCGTCTTTTCCAGTCTGAAGTGCGCTAGCACTAGCGCTGAGGCCACCGCCTCCTTTCGCCGGTTAAAAGCTTCTGTACACTTTTCATTCTATAGGCCAGCGGCCTCCTTCTTTAATGCCTCGTTCAGTAGTCTCGCTATCTTGCTAAAGTCCTTAATGAACCGTCGATAGTAGCTGCAGAATCCGAGAAACGCTCTGATTTGCGTAGTGTTTCCGGATGTCGGCTGCTTCTATTTCGCGACAGCGGTTACCTTTAAGGGGTCTATCCGAATTATATCTCTTCCGACAACGAGACCGAGATATTTGACCTCGGTTTGGTAGAACTCGCTCTTTTTTGTGTCCGCGTTCAGTCCTACTTCGCAGAGTCTCTTTAGCACCCTCTCGACGTAGTCCGTGTGCTGATCTCTCGTTCCGTCTATGTAGATAAGAATGTCGTCCAAATAGATGGACACGAACCGCTCTAGCATGTCTATAAAAGTGTGGTTTATAAAGCGTTGCTACACTGCCGGCGCGTTAGTGAGTCTGAAAGGCATTACTAACTACTTGAAATTGCCTATACGCGTCGCGAACGTCGTAAGGTCTTCTGTCTGCCCTTCTTCATTCCTTAGTCGATAGAACGCTTAGCGGATGTCCAGCTTGCTGAACTACTTAGCCTTTGCTATACGCTGTATAGTCTTATCTATCAGCGGCAGTAGATATACGTCTCTCTTAGTAACCTTGTTAAGGCCTCGATAGTCTACGTAGAGTCGCAGACCACCCCCTAGTTTCCTTACAAAAAGAATCAGTAACGTATATTTAGCGGAACTCGGCGTAATAAACTTCTTCGCCAGATTTTCGCGAACAAACACCTCTACTTAGTCCAGTTCGGCCGGCAACAGTCGTCTTAGGGGCTCGGTTCTTGGCAGCATAGCCCCCTCTTTCAGTCGGATCTTGTTGTTATATTCTAGTCGATAGAGCGGCAATAGGTTAGAGTCGGCTTTTAAGAAGACGTCAGCGTAATTATAGAGCTCCGCTAGCAGCACCTCCAACGGGTCCGCTTCTTCTTCCGCTATTATCTTCCGGTAGTCTTCGATGTCCTTTATAGAGATAGCGTAGATCTTATTGTCCGGCGACTTCGCGCGAGTCGTTATAGCTTCTGAACTTATTATTCCGACAGTAACCAGGGGTTCGGGGCGATCGGACAGGGTTACATTGGCAGCTGCAGCTTTCGATTCGGCTACGGTAGCAGCAGTCGGTTCGGCGGCGGCGGTGCCGTTGCCTAAGGTTTTGAACCTTATCGTGCCTTCGTCTACGTCAATGACCGTCTTCTGGTTCTTTATCCATTTCTGCCCTATAATAATGTCAAACCGTCCGAGATCCATAATCCGGAACGTCGCTTCCGTAGTGCGACCAGCTAAGGTAGTCTTTAGCGGCACGTAGTGCGTAACGCTTTCCGTGTCTTGTCCGTTATATGCCGAAATCCGCGTTAGCGACGCTAGCTCCACTGGATAGCTATATCCTTTTATTAGTTTCTGAACTAGTCGGTCGTGGATCGCCGCGCTAATAAGAGCTCCGGTGTCGATAAAAGCTTTTAACTGGAGGGGTTGGCGCGACTTCTTAATAGGGTAGATCGTAATAGGAAGAATAATAGCCGTTTCCGTATTTACTTCTACAGCCGCTAAGAGAGGGTCGTTGCAGCTGTTAATGCTCTCTTCTCGCGGCGATTCGCTTCGATGTAGTGCCCTATTGTCAATGCTAGGTAGGGGGCCTATCCGTCTAGCTAGTCTTTTCCCAGGATTCGCAGTAGCACTCCACCGTCTACGCTGTTAGTGTCGTTCGGAGCCGGTTCCATAGCTTGTATAGTCTTTCTTAGTAGCTGCTGCTGCTTTACAACACGATACTCCTGCTTCTGCTAGGCTGTTGCTTGACATCTCGTAGCGATATAGCCCGGCTTCCTGCACGCGTAACAGGTAGGGACGAACGCCGATCGTAGTAAATACGACGACTGCTAGGGGGTTCGTCGGAAAGGCGCAGGGGCTCTCGTCGGCTGCGCCGACGGCGACGGCTTCTGAATCAGTTTACGTGTCGTCGGTTTTCCGTACGCGTTCAAGTTTCTGGCAGTAACTCTCGCCTAGTGTACGAAGCTTTAGAGGTCTTCGTCTTCTACTAAGGCTATAGCTGTCGTCAGTTTAGGGCTTAGCTTCTGTCTTAGTAAGTGCAGCTGCTTATCTTCTGCCACTCTCGCTCTAATAGCATATTTCCTAAACAGTGTGTAGAACTCCTCGAACGTCTGCCAGTTCTGGCTAATCTTGTCCAGCTGCTTACGGGCTGTCTTCTTCTGGAAGGGGTCTCCGAAGCGTTGATCTAGCGCTTTGATCGCTTCTTTAGCAGTTACCTCTTCCAGGTCTGCTACTAGCGGCAAAGCTTTACCTTCTAATCGCGATTCTAGGTACGCCAATTTATCCTCTTCGCTGCTCGATACGTGATCGCAGCCTATCTTATTCTTGATCTTCTTCTTAAATGCCTCCTACGCTTTAGGGTCTCCGCTACCGAAAGCAGGTAGGTCTGGCAGTAGCGTTATCGTAGTGCTACCTTAACTATAGGCCGCTGGTAAGGCGGTCTCTGCGTAGGTTTCTCGCCGCAGTAGCAGCGACGACTTCGCTGCTTCTATATCAGCCAGTTGATCCTTTAGCGCCTTTAGCTGCGCTAGTCGATTCGCTGCCTAGTTTTCTAACACGTCGATAATAGTTTCTGCCGATTCCTTCTCGGCCCTTACCGTCTTAGTTTCTTCTTTTAGTTGTCTGTTCTCTTCCAGCGTTCTGTAAAACAGCATCTCGATAAGGTCTATGCCGTTGTAGACCTTCCCTATTCCATTCTCGTTTACATAATCTTCCAGTTCCTCGATCGTACAGTCGTGGATTTTCTTGTATTCGCTTATTCGTTCCTTAATCTCTGCGGTCTCTTCCGCTGTAAAACTGTTAATAATAATCTTATTATGAATGACACTGGAGCGCCTACTCGCTCTGTCAGTCTTTCTCTTTCCGCGGCGGCCTGTTACGCTGCTGTCTACCGTCGAGAAGCCTTCTATCTTCTTACAGTGCCTTAGGGGTTGTTGTTTTGGTGTAGGTGTGTGCGCGTGCGTTATTCGAGCGTCCGGATAGTTCGACGGGCCCTTTCGCGCAGCGCGGGGGTTTGGTGTTATAAGTAAGTTCGAGATATAATAATCCGAGTGCGCAGATAAGTTTTAATACGGCTGTTTTAATAACTATATCTCGAACTGAGGAGGGAAAGGAACCTATATAGTGGTAGTGGTGGGCTTTCGTGGTGGTAGTGCCAAGGCCCGGCTCGGCCCGGAAGGGCCGAGCCGAAATTCCAAGGGTCCACCCTATTATCCAGTCCTACCCCTTTCTGCCGCTGTAACAATGTCTTTTATTCGGATCTGCTAAGCCTAGACCCTAAAGATAGTCTTCCGGATGAGGGGTTCGCCGAACCCCCACCAATCGAGATAGACGGTAAGGAAGAAGAGTAGGAGGTAGAAGACGTAATAGAAGTAAAGAAGGTAAGGGGGTCTATTAAAGCGAAGATCTCGTAGAAGGGATGGCCGGAAGACTATAAATAGTATCCGATCGAGAACCTGCGAAACTCGGCGGAGCTACTAGAAGAGTTCTACGCCCGGAATCCGGAAAAGCCGAAGCCGGAGTGGCTCTGACATTGACAATTCGGTAAAAGATAAAGAAAACCGCGTCCGCTCTATTGGCGCGGAAGCTAATAGACACGATCGCTGGTCGCTTCGCTAGAGTCTTCGACGCGGCCACTACCTACCGCGGCTGCGGCAGGCAGCTCGCCGACGCCGTAAAGCGGCGTCGGCGCCGCCAGCCCTGCAGTAGGTAAGGTCCTTAGTAGAGAAAGGAGAAGAAGAAGATAAAGAGCTATAGACGGATCTATATAGACCTCTACAGCAGAGCACGGACCGGTTACGCCGCAGCTCTAGTAACCGCTGGCTCCGATCAGATAGCTCCGATCAGAAGGAACGGATCAGATAGAAGCCGAGTAAAGACTTCAGATAGTAACAATGTAAATCAAAAAAAAAGGAAAAAGACAGGAGGAACGGATAAGTAAGCGGTCGAGGGCGACCGCTAATAAGGGAGGGGGGTGGTGTTGCGGCGGTGGAAAGGGGTAGGACTGAGTAATAGGGTGGACCCTCGGAATTTCGGCTCGGCCCTTCCGGACCAAGCCGGGCCTTAGTACGCTACCCCCCAAAGGTCTCGTCCACTACTATATAGATTCCTTTCCCTCCTCAGTTCGAGATATAGTTATCAAAAAGGCCGTATGAAATCTTATCTGCGTGCCCGGATCACTTCGGACTCACTAACGCGCTAGCGGTGTAGCAACGTTTTATAAATTACAGCTTTATAGACATGCTAGAGCGATTCGTATCTATTTACCTAGACGACATCCTTATTTACACAGATGGAACGAGAGAACAGCATACGGACCACATCGAGAAGGTGCTAACCAGGCTCTGCGAGGTCGGATTAAACACAGACACGAAGAAGAGCGAGTTCTATTACACCGAGGTTAAGTATCTTGGTCTTATCGTCGGAAGAGATGGAATTTGTATAGACTCCTCAAAGGTCGCCGCCGTCGCAGAATGGAAGCAGCCGAAATCCGGAAACACTACACAGATCAGAGCGTTTCTCGGATTCTGCAGCTACTATCGAAGGTTTATTAAGGACTTTAGTAGGATAGCAAGACCCCTAAACGAAGCGTTAAAGAAAGAGGCCGCCGGCCTATAGAATAAGAAGTGCACGGAAGCCTTTAACCGGCTAAAAGAAGCAGTAGCCTCGGCGCTAGTTCTAGCACACTTCTGGCCGGAAAGGACAATCTACGTAGAAACGGATGCTTCCGATACAGTAACAGCTGGAGTCCTTTCTCAATACGCCGACGACGGCGAGACCCTCTATCCAGTAGCCTTCTTTAGCAAATCTATAACTGAAGCCGAGCGGAACTACGCGATCTACGATAAAGAACTGCTAGCTATTATACAGGCGTTTAAGGAGTGGAAGCCGGAACTTATAGCTAGAAAGAGCACGGTCCAGGTCCTTACGGACCACTAGTCGCTGACCTACTTTATAAAGACACAGAAGCTCTTACGACGTCAGGCACGGTAGGCTGCCTACTTATCCGGGTTCGACTTTAAGATTACTTATCGACCCGGAGCTCAAAACGGAAAGGCTAACGCACTAACGAGGAGGGAAGGAAAGACTAGCTGCGCGAAAGAAGATCCGAACATGTTCCAGAAGATGTTAACCGAGCAGATAGTAGACGCAGAGGTGTTGAAAGGGGTAGGGGTCTACGCAATAGAACCGACCAATAGGGAAGAAACTCTCTACGAGAAGGTGGAGCAGCTTAACCAGCAACAGAAGCTCGGCAAAACCGGTTCAGGGAAGGTAATAGTTCTGGAAGAACTAATTACAGAGGTCATCTAGCTGGTCTATAGCTCCGTAGATGTTGGCTATGCAGGCGCAAAGAAGACAATGCAAGCAGTAAGGACGATCTACTAGTTTCCGCGAATATTCGAGCGAATCCACCGATTTATCGCTAACTGCTACGTATGCCGAACGGCGAAGCCGCGTTACGGCCTTCCGGCAGGCTTACTAAAGCCACTGCTAATCCCTAAGAAACTATAGCAGCACATTACGATAGACTTCGTAACTGGCCTGCCGAATTTAGATAGATACAATGCTACCCTTAACGTAGTGGATAGGCTAAGCAAAGAGCGCCACTTTATCCCCTGCTAAGCGAGAGACGAGGGAACTACTGCGGAAGCGACTGCGCGGATGTTAATTCGATACGTATAGAAGCACTATAGCCTGCCGGACACTATTACTACGGATAGGAGTCCTTAATTTACCGCCGACGTATAGAAAGCCATTAACTAAGCTCTCGGAATTCGTAGAAAGCTCAGTACGGCCGCTTACCCACAGACCGACAGTTAGTCTAAAGTGGCTAACTGCGAGATAGAACGATATCTGCGAACCTTCTGCGGCCATTAATAAGAAGAATAGGTTAAGGTGTTGCCGATAGCCGAGTTCTGCGCCAACTCGGCACGGTCTAAGGCCACCTCGCTGGCGCCGTTTCAAATAACGTATAGCTATCTTCCGAGGATAAGTTTTCAGCCGCTAAACGAACCTAGCTCCGCGGAACTATCCGCCGCTACGTCGTTAAAGAGAGTCGCTGCCGCCGCAGCCGAGGCACTTAAGGCACAGATAGAAGAAGCAGTTAGGGTAGCGAAAAAGGCGATAGAATCGACTTAGAAGAAGATAGTAGCTCGAGCTAATAAGAAGAGGTTACTGCTAGAATTCGAGGAAGGCCAAAAGGTATAGCTTAACACGCGGAACCTAAGGCTAAAAGGCAATGCGAAGCTTAACCCGCGCTACGTAGGTCCATTTACGATAATAGAAAAAAGGTCGCCAGTAACCTATCGGCTGCAGCTACCGAAGTCGTTCCAGGTCTACGATGTTTTTTATTCGGATCTGTTAAGCCTAGACCCTAAGGACGGCCTTCTAGAACAGGGGTTCGCCGAACCCCCACTAATCGAGATAGACGGTAAGGAAGAAGAGTAGGAGGTAGAAGACGTAATAGAAGTAAAGAAGGTAAGGGGGTCCATTAAAGCAAAGATCTCGTAGAAGAGATAGCCGGAAGACTATAAATAGTATCCGATCGAGAACCTGCGGAACTCGGCGGAGCTGCTAGAAGAGTTCTATGCCCAGAATCTGGAAAAGCCGAAGCCGGAGTGGCTCTAATATCGACGATTCGGTAAAAGATAAAGAAAACCGCGTCCGCTCTATCGGCGCGGAAGCCAATAGACACGATCGCTGGTCGCTTCGCTAGAGTCTTCGGATCGGCCACTACCTATCTTAGCACTGGCAGGAAGCTCGCCGACGCTGTAAATCGGCGCCGACGCCGCCTGCACTGCGATGTGTAAGGGCCTTAGTAGAGGAAGAAAAAGAAGAAGATAACGAGCCGCAGGTAGATCTATATAGACCTACGCGATGGCGCACGGACCGGTCACACCGCAGCTCTAGTGACCGCTGGCTCCGATCAGATGGCTACGGTCAGATAGAGCAGATCAGATAGACGCCAAATAAAGACTTTAGATAGTAACGATGTAAATCAAAAAAAAGGAGGAGGAACGGATAAGTAAGCGGTCGAGGTCGACCGCTAATAAGGGAGGGGGGTGGTGTTGCGGCGGTGGAAAGGGGTGGGACTGAGTAATAGGGTGGACCCTCGGAATCTCGGCTCGGCCCTTCCGGACTGAGCCGGGCCTTAGCACGCTACCCTCCCTAAAGGTTTCGTCCACTACTACATAGATTCCTTTCCCTCCTTAGTTCGAGATATAGTTATCAAAAAGGCCGTATTGAATCATATCTGCGTGCCCGGATTATAGTATAGAAGGGTAAGTGTCCTGTTGTCTCTAACTCCCAGTTGCGTGCCGAGAATTTCACTGTTAGGATATGTTTTGGCTAGTCCTTTTGGTAGTAATCGATAAAGCAACGTAGCGTCTGTTCGAACAGTGCATTCGCAATTTCCGTTTGACTATCTGTTTCTAGGTAGTAGGACGTTAAGATGTAGTAATCGATGTTTAAAAGCTTGCAGAGGCGTTTCCAGAATTTGGCAATAAACTAAGAGCCTCTGTTAGAGGTAATGCTGTCCAGAAGGCCTACGTAACGCTTGACGTATTCGTAAAAGAGTCGAGCGGTTTCCTTAGAAGTTATACTCTAGCAGGGTACTACAAAGCGGTCCTTAGAGTGTCGGTCTACAACTATAAAGACGTTCTTTGCTTTAACGCCTGCCTAAGTGGTCCCTTAAGGGAGACAGGTAACAAAGTCTATTGTAATGTGTTTCTACGGGTGCCTAGGGGCCGGGAGAGGCTTTAGCAGTCCTTATAGACGTTGTCGGTTGTGTTTGGCTGCCTTAAAGATAGGACAGTTGTTTCTATATCTGTAGACGTGCTTCTACATCGACGGCTACCAGTAGTAACGGGAAGTAAGCTTGTGAAGCTTCGATCGTCCTAGGTGGCCTCCTGCTGCCGAGTTGTAAACTGTCCTAAGGATGTATAGTCGTATTAAATCGTCTGCACCTTTAGGAACAAAAAGGCGAGATTAAAAGTAAACTAGTCTATCCCTAAGTTCGCATTCTAAGAGAGAAAAGCCAGGGAAGGTACGCTGACCTATTTCAAGGGCCTGGATCAGTCCTTAAGCCTGTTCGTCCGATTCGTAAGCTTCTCTGATTATTAGGAGCAGATCTCTAGGTTGATTTGCTTCTTTAGTTGATTTATTATCGTTCTGTTCGTTATCGGAGGTAACAGAGCCTTTAGTTTCGGAGTCTTCGATGTCAAATGTTTCGTTGTCTAGTTCGCTTTCTAAGTCGTTATCCTCTAGGAAGGCAGGTGCTAGACACAGAGCAAAAGAGACAGCGATTAATAGTGTACCTTCTTTTAGGTAGGTCTTTAGGTCCTTGCTTAGGTTATAGGCCTTTAGGATAGTTTGGTTATACATTGTCTAGCCTTCTTTTCGGTCTACTGGATAGGTTCCAGGCATCCGGGTAAGGGCATTAGCCCTTAAATTGAGAGATCTAGGCGCGTATTGAATAACAAAGTTGAACCTTAAGAGGAATTTGCTCTAGCAGGCTTGTCTGCGATTAAGGATTTTGCTCTTTATAAAATGAATCAAGTTCTTGTAGTCTGAACTAACTTAGGTCGGGTAGGCTGCACCTTCGAGTTCTGGTCGCTACTCTTTAAATGCTTTAACAATTGCAAGGAGCTCTTTGTCGTATATCTCGTAATTGCATTCGGCAGGTAGCATCTTCTTTAAAAGGTAAGCTACTAGGAGCTATAGCTAGTTAGGCGATTTTCGTTAAAGGAGAACTGCTCTAATAGCTCCGTTAGAGGCGTCTGTTTCTACGCAGGTTTCTAAGTTAAAGTCAAAGTGTTAAAGGATTGGATCTTTAGTAAATCGTTGCCGTAGGAGGTCAAACGCGTGTTAGCAGGAGTTCGTCCAGTCAATTTTGGCTTCTTTCTTTGTTAGAGCAGTTAGTAGCTTTACTATTAAGCTAAAGCCCTAAATAAAACGACAGTAGAAGTTAGCGAACCTAAGGAAGCCTTGCACTTCTTTAACAGTCTTTGGGATCTTCCAGTCTAGGATTGCTTGAATCTTTGCTGGGTCTCTATAGATGCCTTTGTCTAAGATAATAAGGCTAAGGAATTGAACTTGCTGTTAGTAAAATTCGCACTTGTTAATGTCCAGATGCAAGCCTGCTTCTGCCAGTTTCGCCAGTACCTTTCGGACGTGTTCTTAATGTTCTTTTAGTGTAGTGCTTTAGACCAGGATGTCGTCAATGTAAGTAGTAACAAATTGGTCCAAGTACTCTCTTAGTATGTCGTTTATGTATTCTTAAAAAGTGCTAGGTACATTGCACATTCTAAAGGGCATTACCAGAGATTCGAACAGGCCGTACTAGGTTCTAAAGGCGGTTAACCATTCTTGTCCTTTAGCTATCCGAATCTTGTTGAAGGCCGCAATTACATCGAGCTTAGTAAACTATTTTGCTTTCGAGAGGCGTTCTAGTGTTTCTTAGATTAGAGGGATCGGATACCGGTTCTTCTTAGAGATAGCGTTAAGGTTGCGGTAGTTAACACAGAAGCGTAGCCCTCTACCGGGCTTCTTAACAAACATAACAGGGCTGGCAGCAGGTAAGCGACTAGATCCAATAAAGCCTTTCTAAAGGTTTTATTGCAGAAACTTTTGCAGGACTTGGAGATCTTCGCAGGACATTTGGTAGAGAGGTCCGAAAGGGGGTGTCTGACCTTCTTCCAGTTCAATCTTGTAATCGTAAGGTCGGTAAGGAGGTAGCTTGTTAGCTTCTTTAACTGACTATACACTAAGGAAGTCGTAGTATTCTGTTAGTACTTTTGTCTCTAGATCAGTAGCTTCTCGGTTTTCGTTAAACTTAGCAAGGGCTTTCTCGATGTCTTCTATTAACGCAGCAAAGATTTGAGCTCCTTTTTCCTTTGCAGCTGTGTAGAAAGCAGCTGCGGATACTAGGAGGATCGAATCTTTTGTGCTGTTCGTAGGAGTAAGCTAAGTCAAAGTATAGCAATAGTTTCGGCAATGTTCTAAGTTTATATCGAGGCTTCTAGTGTCCTTGTTAATCTGTAGGTTGTGGAGCTTTAGCTAAGGCAATCCTAGGATCATTTTCTAGTTAGGCAGAGGTGTAACAAAGCAAGAGAGGTGTTCTTCGTAGTTGTTCCTAAGTTGAAGTTTGATATAGGCAATCTAAGTTATACCTCCTACAGAGGCCTCGCTGCCGTTAAACATCTTTAAGGGTCTGGGGTATTTCAAGTTCTAAGTAGGGATTCCTAAGGAGTTAACAAGTCCCGGGTTAATAAAACTCTTGCCAGTTGCGCTGCAGTCGATTATCGTAAGTACTAAGTATATAGAATTCTTCTTAGTATAGATATTTGCTGTTACTACAAAGGGAGGATAAGTTAACTCATCCTCTGCCTTAGTACAGAATTGCACTGCAGAAGAAGAGATTGCACAATGTCGATCTAAATGCTTGCCTGTTAGGCGTCTTGTTGACAGGCCTAAGCGTTTCCCTAGTCTTTGCTATTGTCCTTTAGTGCTAGGGCGGCTGCAGAGAATCTAAGAGGGGTGCCTGCCTTGTTGCGGCAATTAACTAGAGTTGGACAGTTAATTGCGATGTAGTTTAGCTCCTTACAATATATACAGAGGCGTTGGTTGCGGCGATACTGCTTTTCTTCTTATATAAGTCGACCGTCTTAAAGCTTGGCTGAACTAAGGTCTATAGGTTCGCCGTTAACAGGAGGAAGTCGTAGGGCTAAGGGAGGATTAGGTTGGTTTTAGGTAAAGATAGGAAGAGTCGTAACCGGACGCTAGTTTGTACAGTTGTTAAGCGGGTTGCTGCGTGCCTTAATAATGTTTGAGAACAGGTTTTGACGACTGTCGAGGCGTTGGCAGAGGGTAACCAGTTCGTAAAATAACAAAGATTCGTGCTCTTAGTCTTCCAGTTTAGTAAGAAGTTCAGTGCTTAGATCAGCAACTAAAGCCGACTTTTAGGCTTCTGTATCGTATTCGCAGTATCCGATTCCCTGTAAGAATTGTGCGTAGTAGTTAGAGAATAGCTTGTTGGTTTGCTTAAGGGTTCGGATTAGCTGCTAGGCCGTAGACTTGCAGTATAGGTTACCAAAGGCTGAGTCAAGAGCGGTGAGCAAGGTGGTGACGTCTAGGCAAGTAACTTGTAGTGTCTTTGGGTTCAACCAGTGTAAGACCTGTTGCAGTGCCTTGCTAGTAAGGAGGGAGAACGCGTACGAGACCTTCTGTTGTTCGTTTAGGAAGTAGTCCGCGTTAGCTAAGAGCTTGATTAACAATCGTAGTTGAAATTCATTAAACTTGTTCTTATCTCTAAAGAATATTTCTGGGTTAGCTACTCTCTTGCTGGTAGGTTCTCTAGTAGTGTTCTGTGTCCTTAGGTTCAGAGCTTCCTATAATTGTCCTTGTGTCTAAGCTTTCTTAATTGTAAGGTTGGCAATCTTTCGTTCTATCTCTTGTACCTAATCCTTGCTATTTAATAGCATTGCTTCCAGGCTATTAATGTGTTGGTTGAGTTCCTTCACTTGTTTAATGCCTGTGCAGACGATGTTCGTTGCTGTAAAAAAGACTCGGAGGGCAAGGTTGGGATTGTTGTTTATTAGGTTAATAATTCCTTCTGCTAATAGGTCTAGTTGTAACTATTCTTTAAAGGGGACCTCTTCTCGTAGGGTGTAGAAGACTATGTTGATAGTCTGGTGTTTAGGTAATAGCTCGTAATGTTAAGGAGGGAGCTAAGAGGTTGGAAGAGGTCGATGTAAAAGTCAAAGTAAGTAAGAGGAGTTAGATAAAACAAAGTCTAAAAAAGGGATGTAAAAGTTAATATTAGAGGGGGAGGCTAAAGTCTAAAGTAAGGGATGTAAAAACTAAGTAAAAAAGGGAAGAGCTGGAATCTAAGGGGTAAAAGCTAAATTAATGCACAAGACAAGCTATAAACAAGAAGAAGAGAAAGATTAGGGGGGCGGCAGCAGGTTCTTATATCCCCCTCCCCTAGCTAGTTGTTTGCCAAGTGTTTGCTAGTAACTTTCTTATTAAACTCTGTTTCTTTGTTCTGCAAACAAATTTATTTCTTAGACCTACTTTTTCTAAAGGTTCTAGAACTAAGCTAGGAGTGTTTGCATTGCGAGATAATTCGCCTTTTACTCTCTTGGAGTCTTCTTCTATCTAGTAGTTGTTAACCTATAGTCTGTAAATCTTAATAGTTCTAGTTAGGTCCTAGATGCTGTTATTTTCCGTTTTACATCTAGTGACTGTGTTTTCCGTTTTACATCTGTTGACCGTAACATTTAGAGGGCTAATGCGGGTTCTTGTTATAGCAGCGGAAGGGTAGAGGATAGATAGGGTGGACCCTGGAATTTCGGCTTGGCCCTTTTTAGAATTTAGGTTCCGGAACGGACCAAGCCGAGCCTTGGCATACTACCACTACGAAAGACCACTACACTACCACTATAGAGAGTCTTCACCTCCTTAGTTCGCGATATAGTTGTTAAGGGAGGGTCTAAGGAGTCTGAAGAGGTTAATGTAAAAGCTAATGTAAGAAGGAGGAGCTAGAGAAACTAAAGTCTAAAGTAAGGGATATAAAAGCTAATATTAAAAAGAGGGGCTAAAGTCTTAAGTAGTACAGGTAAAAGCTAAATTAAATATATAAGACAAGCTATAAACTAATAGAGTAGACCCTTGGAATTTCGGCTCGGCCCTTCTAGACCGAGCTGGGTCTTGGCACACGACCCCTACGAGGGCTTACATCTTCGCACACATAGACTCCTTTCCCTCCTTAGTTCGAGATATAGTTATCAAAACAGCTGTATTGAATTATATCTGCGTACTCGGATTATTATATCTTAAACTCGCCACCTACACTAATACTGCACTACGCGAAAGGGCCCGTCGAATTACATCTGGTTACCTAAATAACGCACGCGCACCCTACAACCCAAACCAACCAACACTGCAAGAAGGCTATAGAGTGATCTGGGCACGCAGATATAATTCAATACGGCCTTTTTAATAACTATATCTCGAACTAAGGAGGGAAAGGAGTCTATATAGTGGTAGTGGTAGGCTTTCGTAGTGGTGGTGCCAAGGCCCGGCTCGGCCTGGAAGGGCCGAGCCGAAATTCCAAGGGTCCACCCTATTATCCAGTCCTACCCCTTTCTGCCGCCGTAACACCACCCCCCTCCCTCGCCAGCGGTCGTCCTCGACCGCTTAGTTACCCTATCCAACTGAAAATCTTTTTTTTTTCTTTTCTTTTTTTTTTTTTTTGATTCGTCGTCTCCTTCTCGAAATCTCCTCCAACGCCAATGTTACCTCTTCCGTCTTCCGTCAAAAACAACGTTCTCTTTATCGCTTCTTCAATTTCTTACGTCGTCGGTGTCCGAAGTCCTTCACTTAGCGTTTATGTAATCGACGCTATCTGATCTGATCCGCGGTCTTCTAAGCTGCGGCTCGGCTGGTCTGTGCGCCGGCGCCGGGGTCTATATAGATCTTTCCGCAGCGCCGTTTTTCTTCTTCTTCTTCTCTTCTACCAAAGCCCTTAGCTACCGCAGGGTCGGCGGCGCTGGCACGCTACGGCGTCGGCGAGCTGCCTGCCGACCCGGCGGTAGGTAGTGGCCGCGTCGAAGACCTCCCCGAGGCGACCGCTACAATCGTTTTTATTAGCTTCTACGTTAGTAGAGCGGACGTGGCTTTCTTCTTTCTTTCTTCCGGCATAATCGACATTAGAGCTACGCTGGTTTCGGCTTTTCCGGGTTCCGCACGTAGAACTCTCTTAGCAGCTCCGCCAAATTCCGGAGGTTTTCGACCGGATACCATTTATAGTCTTCCGGCCACCCCTTCTACGAGATCCTCGCTTTGATGGATCCCCTTATCTTCTTTACGTCTATTACATCTTCTACCTCCCACTCTTCTTCCTTACTGTCTATATCGATAGGCAGGGGTTCAGCGAATCCCTGTTCCGGCAGGCCGTCTTTAGGGTCCAAGCTTAACAGGTCCGAATGGAAGACATCGTAGATCCGGAACGATTTCGGTAGCTGGAGCCAATAGGTCACCAGCGACCTCTTTTCTATTATCTTAAACGGACCTAGGTAGCGTGGATTAAGCTTGGCGTTGCCTTTCAGCCTCAGGTTTCGCGTATTAAGCTATACCTTTTGGCCTTCCTCGAATTCCAGTAGTAACCTTTTTCTATTAGCTTGAGTCACTATCTTCTTCCAAGTCGACTCCATCGCTTTCCTCGCTACCTTAATAGCTTCTTCTATTTGAGCCTTAAGTGCTTTAGCCGCGACGGCGGCGACTCTCTTTGACGACGTAGCGGTGGATAGTTCTACAGAGCTAGGTTCGTTCGGCGGTTGGAAACTCATTCTCGGAAGATAGCTATGCGTTATTTCGAACGGTGCCAGCGAGGTAGCCTTAGACAGTGCCGAGTTGGCGCAGAACTCGGCTATAGGCAACACCTTAACCTATTCTTCTTAATAGTAGCCGCAGAAGGTTCGCAGATATCGTTCTATCTCGCAGTTAGCCACTTTAGACTGACTGTTAGTTTGAGGGTAAGTGGCTGTACTGAGCTTTCTACGAATTCCGAGGGCTTGGTTAATAGCTTTCTATACGTTAGCTGTGAATTGAGGACCCCTATCCATAGTGATAGTGTCCGGCAGCCTATAGTGCTTCCACACGTATTGGATCAACATTCTCGCCGTTTCTTCCGCAGTAGTTCCTTCGTCTCTCGCTTGGCAGGGGATGAAGTGGCGCTCTTTGCTTAGCCGATCCACTACATTGAGCGTGGCGTTATATCTATCGGATTCCAGCAGGCCGGTTACGAAATCTATCGTAATGTGCTGCTATAGTTTCTCGGGGATCGGCAGTGGCTTCAATAGACCGGCCAGAAGACCGTAACGCGGCTTCGCGGCTCGGCATACGTGGCAATTGGCGATAAATCGGTGGATCCGTTCGTAGATCCGCGGAAACTAGTAGATCGTCCTTACAGCTTCTATTATCTTCTTCGAGCTGGCGTGACCTACATCTACGGAGCTATAGACTAGCTGGATGACCTCTGTAATTAGTTCTTCCAGAACTATTAGCTTTCCTAAGCCGGTTTTGCCTAGCTTCTGCTGCTAATTGAGCTGCTCCACCTTCTCGTAGAGAGTCTCTTCCTTAGGGACCGGTTCCACTGTGCAGACCCCTACCTCTTTCAACATCTCTGCGTCTACTATCCGCTCGGTCAACACCTTCTGGAACATGTTTGGATCTTCTTTCGCTCGGCTGGTCTTTCCTTCCCTTCTCGTTAGTGTATTAGCCTTTCCGTTTTGAGCTCCTAGTCGATAGGTAATCTTAAAGTCGAACCCGGATAAGTAGGCAGCCCACTGTGCTTAACGTTGTATAAGCTTCTGTGTCTTTATAAAGTAGGTCAGCGACTGGTAGTCCGTAAGGACCTGGACCGTGCTCTTTCTAGCTATAAGCTCTGGCTTCTACTCCTTAAACGCCTGTATAATAGCTAGCAGTTCTTTATTATAGATAGCGTAGTTCCGCTTAGCTTCCGTTATAGATTTGCTGAAGAAGGCTACCGGGTAGAGGGTCTTGCCATCGTTAGCGTATTAAGAAAGGACCCCTACCGTTACTGTATCGGAAGCGTCCGTTTCTACGTAGATCGTCTTTTCCGGCTGGAAGTGTGCCAGAACTGGCGCAGAGGCCACTGCTTCTTTCAGCTAGTTAAAGGCTTCCGTGCACTTCTCGTTCTATAGGCCGGCGGCCTCCTTCTTTAACGCCTCGTTTAGGGGTCTCGCTATCTTGCTAAAGTCCTTAATAAACTGTCGATAGTAGCTGCAGAAGCCGAGAAACGCCCTGATTTGCGTAGTATTCCCAGACTTCGGCTGCTTCTATTCGGCGACGGCGGCGACCTTTAAGGGATCTATCCGAATTCTATCTCTTCCGATAATAAGACCGAGATATTTGACTTCGGTCTGATAGAACTCGCTCTTCTTCGTGTCCGCGTTTAATCCTACTTCGCGGAGTCTCTTTAGCACCCTCTCGACGTAGTCTGTATACTGATCTCTCGTTCCGTCCGTATAGATAAGAATGTCGTCCAAATAGATGGACACGAACCGCTCTAGCATGTCTATAAAAGTGTGGTTTATAAAGCGTTGCCACACTGCCGGCGCGTTGGTAAGTCCGAAAGGCATTACTAACCACTTGAAATTGCCTATACGCGTCGCGAACGTCGTAAGGTCTTCTGTCTGCCCTTCTTCGTTCCTTAGTCGGTGGAACGCCTGTCGAATGTCCAGTTTGCTTAACTATTTAGCTTTCGCTACCTGCTGTATAGTTTTATCGATCAGCAGCAGCGGGTATACGTCTCTCTTAGTGACCTCGTTGAGGCCTCGATAGTCTACGCAGAGTCGCAGGCTACCCCCTAGTTTCCTTACGAAAAGAATCGGTAATGCGTATTCGGCTGAGCTCAGTGTAATAAACTTCTTTGCTAGATTCTCTCGAACAAACACCTCTACTTAGTCCAGTTCCGCCGGCGACAGTCGTCTTAGGGGCTCGGTTCTTGGCAGCGTAGCTCCCTCTTTCAGTCGGATCTTGTTGTCGTATTCTGGTCGATAGAGCGGCAATAGGTTGGAGTCGGCTTTTAAGAAGACGTTAGCGTAACCGTAGAGCTTGTTTGGCAACACCTCTAGTAGGTCCGCTTCTTCTTCCGCTATTATCTTCCTGTAGTCTTCGATGTCCTTTATAGAGATAGCGTAGATTTCATTGTCTAGCGACTTCGCGAGGGTCGTTATAGCTTCTAAACTTATTATTCCGACAGTGACTAGGGGTTCGGAACGATCGGACGGAGCCTCTTTCGCAGGCTCCGTGGCTTTCGGCTCGTCGGCGGCGGTTGCAGTAGCGGCCGTTCCGATAGTCCCTGCTCCGCTACCCGGGGTTTTGAATCCTATCGTGCCTTTATCTACGTCAATAATAGTCTTCTGGTTCTTTATCTATTTCTGCCCTATAATGATGTCGAACCTTCCGAGATCTATAATCCGGAACGTTGCTTCCGTAGTGTAACCAGCTAGTGTGGTCCTTAATAGCACGTAGTGCGTAACGTTTTCCGTGTCTTGTCTGTTATACGCCGAAATCCGCGTCGGCGACGCCATTTCCACCGGATAGCCGTATCCCTTCGTCAGTTTCTGAACTAGTCGGTAGTGGATCGCCGCACTGATAAGAGCTCCAGTGTCGATAAAAGCTTTTAACTGGAGGGGTTGGTGCGATTTCTTAATAGGGTAGATCGTAATAGGAAGGATAACCGCCGTTTCTGTATTCACTTCTACAGCTGCCGAGAGCGGATCGCTACAGCTGTTGATGCTTTCTTCTCGTGTCGATTTGCTCCGGTGCGGTGCCCTATTTTCAATGCTGGATAGGGGGCCTATCCGTCCAGCTAGTCTTTTCCTATAATTCTTAGCTGGACCCCACCGTCTACGCTGTTAGTGTCGTTTGGAGCCGGTTCGATAGCTTTGATAGTCTTTCTCGGTGGCTGCGGCTGCTTTATAACACGATATTCCTGCTTCTGCTTATCCGATGCTTGGCATCTCGTAGCGATGTAGCCAGGCTTTCTACACGCGTAGCAGGTGGGGATGAACGACGAACGCTGCGAATTAAATGGCTGCTGGGGGCGTTGTCGGAAGGGTGCAGGGACTCTGACTGCCTGCGCCGACTGCAATAGCTTCTAAATCGGTTCGCGTATCGTCAGATTTCCGTACGCGTTTAGGTTTCTGGCGGTGACTCTCGCCTGGTGCACGAAGCTCTGAAGGTCCTCGTCTTCTACCGACGCTATAGCGGCAGCCAGTTCAGGGTTCAGCTTCTGCCTTAGTAGGTGGAGCTGCTTATCTTCCGCTACTCTCGCTCGAATAGCATACTTCCTAAACAATCTATAGAATTCCTTGAACGTCTGCTAGTTCTAGTTAATCTTGTCCAACCGCTTACGGGCCGTCTTCTTCTGGAACGGGTCTCCGAAGCGTTAATCTAGCGCTTTGATCGCTTCCTTAGCAGTTACCTCTTCTAGGTCCGCTACTAGCAAAAAAGCTTTACCTTCTAATCGCGATTCTAGGTACGCCAATCTATCTTCTTCGCTGCTCGATGCATAGTCGCGGCTTATCTTATTCTTGATCTTCTTCTTAAATGCCTCCTACGCTTTAGGGTCTCCGCTACCGAAAGCAGGTAGGTCCGGCAGTAGCGTTATCGTAGTGCTACCTTAACTGTAGGCCGCCGGTAAGGCGGTCTCTACTTGCTCTTCTTAGTGCAGTAGCGGCGACTTTGCTGCTTCTACATCAGCTATTTGATGCTTTAGCGCCTTTAGCTGCGCCAGTCGATTTGCCGCCTAGTTTTCCAGCACATCTATAATAGTCTCGGCCGATTCCTTCTCGGCTCTTACTGTCTCTACTTCCTCTCTTAGCCATCTGTTCTCTTCTAGCGTTCTGTAGAACAGCGTCTTAATAAGGTCTATACTATCGTAGACCTTTCCTATCCTATTCTCGTTTACATAGTCTTCTAGTTCCTTAATCGTACAGTCGTGGATCTTCCTATATTCGGCCATTCGTTCCTTGACCTTAGCAGTCTCTTCCGCTGTAAAACCGCTAATAACGATCTTATCGTTAATTACACTGGAGCGCCTACTCGCTCGGTTAGTCTTTCCTTTTCTGCTTCTGCTGCGGCCTATAACGCCGCTCTCTACCGTCGAGTAGCCTTCCATCTTCTTACAGTGCTAGGGGTTGTTGTTGTTGGTGTAGGTGTGTGCGCGTGCGTTATTCGAGCGTCCGGATGGTTCGACGGGCCCTTTCGCGCAGCGCAGGGTTTGTGTAGAGAGTGAGTTCGAGATATAATAATCCGGGCACGCAGATATAATTTAATACGGCCTTTTTAATAACTATATCTCGAACTAAGGAGGGAAAGGAGTCTATGTGGTAGTGGTGGTAGGCTTTCGTAGTGGTGGTGCCAAGGCCCGGCTCGGCCCGGAAGGGCCGAGCCGAAATTCCAAGGGTCCACCCTATTATCCAGTCCCACCCCTTTCTGCCGCCGTAACATAGAGAGCTTCTCGACAGCAGAGAGCGGCGTTACGGGCTGTAGCAGAAGCAGAAGAAAGAATAACAGGACGAAAGACAGGCGCACTAGCGTTATAGCTAATAGGACAGTTATCGAAGGTCTTACAGTAGAAGAGACGAATAAGGTAAAGGAGCGAATAGCTAACTATAAGGAGCTGCACGCCTGTACGCCTAACGAGCTCGAAGAGCATATAATAGAACATAGGGTCGAGAAGGTCTACGACGCTATAACCTTTATCGAGAAGCTGTTCTACAAGAAGTTAGAAAAGAATAGACAGCTAAGAGAGGAAGTAGAAGCGATAGCAGCAGAGAGGGCGTCTATAGAAACTACTATCAAAGTGCTTAAGAATTAGGCAGCAGCACGATTAGCTTAACTGAATAGGCTAAGGGCTTAGTTAGCTAATGTAGCAGCATTAACATCGTCGCCGGCGCCGCCGCCGCTGCTATAAGAGGGCTAAGCTAAGTATAGCTCTCCTACTGCCTACAGTTAAGGTAGCATTTTGATAACGTTATTACCTAACCTACAGGTCTTTAGCAGCGGCAATCTAGAGATATAGGAAGTTTCTAAGGAGAAGATAATAAATAACATAAACCGCGATTATGCTACTAACAGCAAAGACGACAAGTTAGCATACCTTTAATCGCAGCTAGACAGTAAAGCGTTTACGTTAGTAGCAGACTTAGAAGAAGTTACTGCTACTAAGGCTCTCAAAGCCTTAAACCAACGTTTCACTAACTACTTCTATAAGCAGACGGCTCGTAAATAACTCGATAAAGTCAGCTAGCACTAGCTGTTATTCGAAGAATTCTATAGACAGTTCCGGAAGCACGCTATTTGAGCTAAGGTGCCTAAGAGCAAACAGCTGCACCTATTAAGGAAGAAATTAAGGCCTAAGCTAGCTAACGCTTTAGTCTCTATGCGAACCAGAGACCTCCAAGCCTTCGTAGATTAAGCGAGAGTTACTGCTAGAAACATAAACGAATATAGAAGACTAGCAACCTAAGAACCGAGTTAGCGACTGCTGTTTACGCTATTAACCCAGTCTCTTTCCTCGTTCCGACGAGGCCCCTAGCAAATATTCTATCTACTGCGTTCGACATTCGTCCCTCCTTGTTACGTATATAGAAAGCCTAGTTATATCGCTACTAGATGCTAAGCAACTGCTTGGCAGAAGCGAGAGTATTAAGCAACGAGACCTACACTGCTACTGCTACTAAGGAAGAGCGTCTAGGCTATAGAATTAATACTGAACGACACCGACAGTGTAGACGGCGGAGTACTATTAAGTGTAAGGGCTTAAGAATCTTAGTTTAGAAACTTAAGGCTAGGTATCTATATAAAGGAACTAATAGGCAGTTCCTTCGTCGTCCGCTGCTGTGCAACTTGTACCTACGAAGCTAAGCTAGCAAGGTCCCTCTATATAGGGGAGCAAGGTTCCTAACTCTATATAGAGGATTAGGAGTTTCCCTCTATATAGAATGCAGAGTTTTCCCTCCGTTTAGAGGGGCGGCAGTTCCCCTCTATATAGGGCTATAGGATTCTCCCTCGATACAGGAGTAGGGTTGTGTTAGTAACTCCGTACAGAGGGTAGGGTCGTGCTAGCGCTGCTAAGTCGCAGTCTATAGGGCAATAGCTGGCTTAGGTCTAGGGCCTAGGCTGGACGGCGCCCCCTAACAATACCTCCCTCTCTTCCTGTAGTGCTTCCCTTATACGACGACGTGTTATATAGCCTTATCTCCTAGCGTTCCTCTTGTAGATAGCGCTTCCCCGTCTTCGTCTAGTTATCTATAGTCGACTGTCGTCTAGGCACTTGCTAGTTAGTAATACCTGCTAGATGCCCTCCCTGTTGTTGCTAGGGCCTCGGGTAGCAGTTGCCTGTTCGCTAGTACCCTCCCTATAGCCTGCAGTTGCGCAGTTACCCTTCGTCCTAGGTCTCCCCCCTCCCTCTACGCTGCTGCAACCTTAGGCCTATCTATTTAGATCCTATAGCTAAGGCAGAGGAGGACCTGCAAGCAGGGAAGGCAGTTAGTGCTAGATCGCTTCTACCTAATCTTAACCGATTCCGTTTGCTACTTTAAGGATACCAAAGCTAAGGCGGAGGAGGACCTGTAAGTAGTTACAAAGGTACAGGAGGTGCTCGGTCCCGTCTGTCTATTTACCTGCCTCTTATCCCTTGTCCGTTCTCCTACCCTATAGCTCTAGCTGTGCACTCCGCGTCCTATCCGTACAGTCCAGCGGCAGCAGGCCGTTTGGCTCTGTCCCTATGCCTTGGTCGTCGTCCGGAGTTTAGCTCTTAGGTAGATGTTCCCGCCTGTTATCGTCTATAGGGTAAGGTAGTGGTCGTTTACCTAGCGGTCGTCCGTACAGTCTTAGGCAGGCCGGTTATCTCGTACAGTCCCGCCCTGCCCTATGCTAGCTCTATTCCCGTTCTTCTTCCTTTCCCTCTTCCTGCACCTATACTATACTTCTTGCAGGCTCCCTAGTGTCGTATCTTCTTTTATATCTTTAGGAATAGATATCTCTAATTCCCCTCTATTCCTGCCCCTTCTTTGCAGCTTCCTAGTCTTGCCTGCAGCTGCCTAATCCTGTCTGCAGCTGCCTAACGTCTCTTGTAGCCTAGTCTAGGCTGCAGTCGCTTAATATCGCTTGCAGCTGCCCTGTCTTGCAGCTGCTATCTGTCCTACCCTATACAGTACAGTGTTACTGCGACCGTTTGCTAGGGTGTCTTTCCTCCTACTTGTCTAGTGCCTATATCTCTTAGAGAGCCTTATATAGTTTCTATATAGGCTCTGCCTAACCTGTCTATTTAACTCGGTATTCTATCTTCTTCTACTTTCTCCGGCTCTTAAGGATTTCCTCTACTTTATACTCCTCCTAGTCTTTAGTAATAATCGCTAGGAGGCGTGCGTCGTCTATTGTCTAGTGTAGGAGGGGGTCTGTATATGCTAGCTGTACGAGGTCTATATAGAAAACTAGGTAGATCCCTAGGGGAGTGTTAAGTCGTATAGCATATGTCCCTACTAGTCGGACTACTGTAAACTTCCGGTTCTTCTAATCTAGTTTCTTGCTTAGCCGGTCTATACGGATGTTGCGCTAGTTTAGCTAGACTTTATCTCCTGCCTCGTACCTTGGTGCAGCCTGCTGTCCCTTGTGAGCCTGCTCTTCTGCATTCTGTTAAGCTATAGCTAGACTCGCTTTTGCCTATTAATAGGCGTTCGTAATTGTCTGTACGATAGCTTCTCCCTGCTAAATTAGGGATCGTATAGGGCGTAAGGTAGCGCCGCTTAGGGTCGGTAGGAGCAGGGAGTAGTCGTATCTGTAGGACATAAAGAAGGGGGACAGTCCTGTAGCGTCTGCCGTACGGCTGTTAATAGCTAGTTCTGCTATAGGGAGGAGGCGGTTCTAGTTTGTCTAGTTATAGTCAACGTATGCTCGGAGGTACGCTTCTAACGTCGAGTTAACCCTCTCTGTCGCGCCGTCTGTCTACAGGTGCTATATAGTTAATAGGCGACGCTCTACGTTTAGCAACTAGCAGACCCTTGCCTAGAGCTAGCTCGTAAACTGTGTTCCCTAGTCCGATACAATTAACCTAGGGAATCCTTGCTTGCTAAACGTTGTCTGTATAAATGCCTAAGCAGTGTCCTTAGCTGTAATAGAGTCTATTCCCTCTCGAGATATAGTTATTAAAACAGCCGTATTGAATTGTATCTGCGTGCTCGGATTATTATTGATATGTTAGAGAACTAAGCGGCGACTTAACTAGTGCAACTAAAGGCGCTAAAGGCCTAGTTAGCTAACATAGAGGCAGCGACGTCGTTAGCACTGCCGCTGCTACAAGAAAACTAAGCAGAAACCGCCTTACTAGCAGCCTACAGTTAAGGTAGCACTTCGATAACGTTACTACCTAATCTACCTGCCTTTAGAGGCAGAGACCCTAAGGCCTAAGAAACTTTTAAGAAGAAGATAAGGAATAAGATAAGCTGCGATTACGTAGCAAGCAGTAAAGAAGACAGACTAGCCTATCTAGAGGCGCGATTGGAAGGTAAAGTGTTCTCGCTAGTAGCGGACCTAGAAGACGTAACCGCCGACGAAGCAATTAAAGCCCTAGACCAATGCTTCGGAGACCCTTTCTAAAAGAAGAAAGCCTGTAAGCAACTGGACAAGATTAACTAGAACCGGCTAACGTTTAAGGAATTCTACGGACTGTTTAGGAGATATACTATTAGAGCGAAAGTGTCCGAGGATAGGCAGCTCTACTTACTAAGACAGAAGTTGAACCCTAAGCTAGCCGGAGCTATAGCTTTAGTAGTGATCCGGGCACGCAGATATGATTCAATACGGCCTTTTTGATAACTATATCTCGAACTAAGGAGGGAAAGGAATCTATATAGTAGTGGACGAGACCTTTGGGGGGTGGCGTGCCAAGGCCCGGCTCGGTCCGGAAGGGCCGAGCCGAAATTCCGAGGGTCCACCCTATTACTCAGTCCCACCCCTTTCCACCGCTGCAACACTACCCCCCTCCCTTATCAGTGGTTGCCCTCGACCGCTTACTTATCCGTTCCTCCTGTCTTTTTTCTTTTTTTTTTTTGATTTACATTATTACTATCTGAAGTCTTTACTTGGCATCTATCTGATCCGCTCTATCTAATTATAGCCAGCGGTCACTAGAGCTGCGGTGTGACCAGTCCGTGCGCCATTGCGTGGGTCTATATAGATCTACCTGCAGCTCGCTATCTTCTTCTTTTTCTTCCTCTACTAAGGCCCTTACACATCGCAGTGCTGTCGGCGTCGGCGCCGATTTACGGCGTCGGCGAGCTTCCTGCCAATGCCAAGATAGGTAGTGGCCGATCCAAAGACTCCAGCGAAGCGACTAGCGATTGTGTTTATTGGCTTCTGCGCCGATAGAGCGGACGCGGTTTTCTTTATCTTTTACTAAATCGTCGATGTTAGAGCTACTCAGGCTTCGGCTTTTCTAGATTCCGGGCGTAGAACTCTTCTAGCAGCTCCGCCGAGTTCCGCAGGTTCTCGATCGGATACTATTTATAGTCTTCCGGCCATCCCTTCTACGAGATCTTCGCTTTAATGGACCCCCTTACCTTCTTTACTTCTATTACGTCTTCTACCTCCCACTCTTCTTCCTTACCGTCCATCTCGATTGGTAGGGGTTCGACGAACTCCTAATCCGGAAGACTATCTTTAGGGTCTAGGCTTAGCAGATCCGAATAAAAGACATCGTAGATCCGGAACGATTTCGGCAGCTAGAGCTAGTAGGTTACTGGCGACCTTTTTTCTATTATCTTGAACGGACCTACGTAACGAGGGTTGAGCTTCGCGTTGCCTTTCAGCCTTAGGTTCTGCGTGTTGAGCTATACCTTTTAGCCTTCCTCGAATTCTATCGGTAACCTCTTGCTATTAGCTCGAGTTACTATCTTCTTCTAAGCTGATTCTATCGCTTCTTTCGCTACCTTTATCGCTTCTTCTATCTAAGATCGGAGCGCTTCTGCCGCCGCTGCAGCGATTCTCTTCGACGAGGTAGTAGTAGAAGGTTCTAAAGAGCTGGGTTCGTTCAGTAGTTAAAAGCTTATCCTTAGAAGGTAGCTGTAAGTTATCTCGAACGGCGCCAGTAAGGTGGCTTCCGATCGTGCAGAATTTGCGCAGAATTCGGCTATCGGCAACACCTTAACCTATTCTGCTTAATGATAGCCGCAGAAGATTCTCAGATACTTTTCTATCTTACAGTTGGCTACTTCCGACTGTCTGTCGGTCTAAGGGTAAGCGGCCGTGCTAAGCTTTCTACGAATTCCAAGGGCCTGGTTAATGGCTTTCTATACGTCTGCGGTGAATTAAGGACCCCTATCCGTAGTGATAGTGTCCGGCAGCCTTTAGTGCTTCTATACGTATTGGATTAACATTCTCGCTGTTTCTTCTGCAGTAGTTCCTTTATCCTTAGCTCGACAGGGGATGAAATAGCGCTCTTTGCTTAGCCGATCCACTACATTAAGCGTAGCGTTATATCTATCGGAGTCCGGCAGGCCGGTTACGAAATCCATTATAATGTGCTGCTATAGTTTCTTAGGGATCGGAAGTGGCTTTAGCAGGCCGGCTAGAAGGCCGTAACGTAGCTTTGCTGCTCGGCACACGTAGCAGTTAGTAATAAACCGATATATCTACTCGAAGATTCGCGGAAACCAGTAGGTCGTCCTTATTGCTTCTATCGTCTTCTTCGATCCTGCGTAACCAACATCCTTAGAGCTATAAACTAGCTGGATAACCTCTGTAATCAGTTCTTCCAGAACGATCAGTTTCCCTAAGCCGGTTTTGCCGAGCTTCTGCTACTAATTAAGCCGTTCCACTTTCTCGTGCAGCGTCTCTTCTTTAATCGGAGGCTCTATCGCACAGATCCCTACCTCTTTCAACACCTCGGCGTCTACTATTCGTTCTGTTAGCACCTTCTGAAACATGTTCAGATCTTCTTTCGCGCGGCTAGTCCTTCCTTCTCTTCTCGTTAATGCGTCTGCCTTTCCATTTTGAGCTCCCAGTCGATAAGTAATCTTGAAGTCGAACCCGGATAAGTAGGCAGCCTACTGTGCCTAACGTCGTAAGAGCTTCTGCGTCTTTATAAAGTAGGTTAGCGACTGGTGGTCCGTAAGGACCTAGATCGTGCTCTGTCTAGCTATAAGCTCCAGTTTCCACTCTTCGAAGGCCTGAATAATGGCCAGCAGTTCTTTATTATAGATCGCGTAGTTCCGCTTGGCCTTAGTTATAGATTTGCTAAAGAAGGGTACTGGATAGAGGGTCTTGCCGTTGTCGGCATATTGAGAAAGGACTCCGGCTGTTACTGTATCGGAAGCGTCCGTTTCTACGCAGATTGTCTTTTCGGGCCGGAAGTGTGCCAGAACCGGCGCCGAGGCCACTGCTTCTTTCAGCCAGTAAAAGGCTTCTGTGCACTTCTCATTCTATAGGCCGGCGGCCTCTTTCTTCAACGCTTCGTGTAGGGGTCTTGCTATCCTGCTAAAGTCCTTAATAAACCTTCGATAGTAGCTGCAGAATCCGAGAAACGCTCTGATCTGTGTAGTGTTTCCGGATTTCGGCTGCTTCTATTCCGCGGCGGCGGCGACCTTTAAGGGGTCTATACGAATTCTATCTCTTCCGACGATAAGACCGAGATACTTAACCTCGGTTTGATAGAACTCGCTCTTCTTCGTGTCTGCAATCAATCCGACCTCGCGGAGCCTAGTTAGCACCTTTTCGATGTGGTCTGTGTGCTGTTCCCTCGTTCTATCTTTGTAAATTAGGATGTCGTCCAGGTAAATAGATACGAATCGCTCCAGCATGTCTATAAAGCTGTAATTTATAAAACGTTGCTACACCGCTGGCGCGTTGGTGAGTCCGAAGGGCATTACTAGCTACTTAAAATTGCCTATACGCGTAGCGAATGTCGTAAGATCTTCCGTCTGCCCTTCCTCGTTCCTTAATCGATGGAACGCTTGGCGAATATCCAGCTTGCTGAACTACTTAGCCTTAGCTACTCGTTGTATAGTCTTATCGATTAGAGGCAGCGGATACACATCTCTCTTAGTAACCTTATTAAGGCCTCGGTAGTCCACGCATAGGCGGAGGCCACCTCTGGGTTTCTGCACAAAAAGAATCGGTAACGCATATTCCGTAGAGCTTGGCGTAATAAACTTCTTCGCCAGATTCTCTTAAACAAACACTTCTACCTAGTCCAGCTCGGCCGGAGATAAGCGTCTTAGGGGCTCGGTTCTCGGCAGCGCGGCTCCTTCTTTTAGCCGGATCTTGTTGTCGTATTCCGGTCGATAGAGCGGCAAGAGGTTGGAGTCGGCTCTTAAGAAGACGTCAGCGTAATTGTGGAGCTCCTTCAGCAACACCTCCAGTAGGTCTGCTTCTTCTTCCGCTATTATCTTCTGGTAGTCTTCGATGTCTTTTATTAAGATAGCGTAAATCTCGTTGTCTGGCGACCTCGCGAGGGTCGTTAAAGCTTCTGAACTTATTATTCCGATCGTGTCTTAAGGGTCGGACCGATCCTTCGGAGCCACTTCGATGGTCGTAACGTTCGGTGCCAGCTCTATAGCTTGTATAGTCTTTCTCGGAGGCTGCGGCTGCTTTATAACACGATACTCCTGCTTCTGCTTGTCTAATGCTTGGCATCTCGTAGCTATATAGCCAGGCTTTCTACACGCGTAACAGGTAGGGACGAACGACGAACGCGGTAACTGGTAAGATAGCTGCGGAGGCGCTCTCCGGAAAGGTGCAGGGGGTCTCGTCGCCTGCGTTAACAACGGCTTCTAGTTCGATTCTTGTGATTTCGCGTAGGCGCTTAGGTTCCTCGCAGTAACTCTCGCTCGGTGCACGAAGCTCTTAAGGTCTTCGTCTTCTACAGACGCTATAGCTGCTGCCAGTTCAGGGTTCAGCTTCTGTCTTAACAGATGGAGCTGCTCGTCTTCCGCTACTCTAGCCCTAATAGCATATTTTCTAAATAGCCTGTAGAATTCCTTAAACGTCTGTCCGTTCTGGTTGGTCTTATCCAGCTGCTTACAGGCTGTCTTCTTTCGGAATGGGTCTCTGAAGCGTTTATCTAGCGCTTTGATCGCTTCTTTGGCGGTTACCTCTTCTAGGTCCGCTACTAGCGAAAAAGCTTTACCTTCCAATCGCGACTCCAGGTACGCCAATCTATCTCCGGCACTGTTTCCGGCATAGTCTCGATCTATCTTGTTCTTTATCTTCTTCTTAAATGCTTCCCAATCCTTAGGATCTCTGCCTCTAAATGCCGGTAGATCCGGTAGTAACGTTATTAACGTGCCGCCTTAACTGTAGGCCGCCGGTAAGGCAGTCTCTGCTTGTTCTTCTCGATGTATTAGCGGCGACGTCGCTCTCTCTATCTTAGCTAGCTAAGCCTTTATCGCTTTTAGTTGTGCTAGTCGGTTCGCCGCTTGGTTTTCCAGCACATCTATAATGGTCTCGGCCGATTCCTTCTCGGCTCTTACCGTTTCAATTTCCTCTCTTAGTCTCCTGTTCTCTTCTATGTTTCTATAAAACTTCTTCTCGATAAAGGTAATAATGTCGAATACCTTCTTAGCTCTATTCTCTACTAGATGCTCTTCTATTTCTTCCGGCATACGTGCGTACAACTCGGCATAGCTCTCTATGCCCCTCTTCGCTTTATTTATCTCTTCTTCTGTAAGGCCCTTAGTGGCTATTCTGTTATCGAGGATGCTAATACGCCTATCCCTAGGTCTATCGTTCTTTCTTTTTCCGCTGCGGCCTGTAACGCCGCCCTCTACTGTTAAGAAGCTCTCTATAGCTATTTTACAGTGCTGGTGTTTGGTTTGGTGTAGTGCGCATACGTTATTTGGGGGTCCGGATAATTCAACAGTCCCTTTCGCGCAGCGCGGTAGTGGTGTAGGGAGTAAGTTCGAGATATAATAATCCGGGCACGCAGATATAATTTAATACGGCCTTTTTAATAACTAGATCTCGAACTGAGGAGGGAAAGGAATCTATGTAGTAGTGGACGAGACCTTTGGGGGGTGGCGTGCCAAGGCCCGGCTCGGTCCAGAAGGGCCGAGCCGAAATTCCGAGGGTCTACCCTATTACTTAGTCCCACCCCTTTCCACCGCTGCAACAAGTAGAAGACGAAGACCTTAAGAGCTTCGTGCATTAAGCGAGAGTTACTGCTAGAAACTTAAACTGTTAGGGGGCGCCGTCCAGCTAGGTCCTGGACCTAAGCCAGCTGTCGCCCTAAGGATTGCGACTTAGCGGCGCCAGTACGACCCTACCCTCTGTACAGAGTTACTAACACAACCCTACTCCTATATAGAGGGAGAATCCTACAGCCCTGCACAGGGGAAAATAGCCGCCCCTCTATACATAGGGAAAACTCTGCATTCCCGTACAGAGGGAAACTCCTAACTATCTGTACAGAGCGAAATCCCTATACCCCTGCATAGAGGGAAATTGCTAGCTTGGCTTCGTAGATACAAATTGTACAGCAGCGGACGACGAAGGAACTGCCTATTAGTTCCTTTATATAGATACCCAGCTTTAAGTTTCTAAACTAAGATTCTTAAACCCTTATATTAGGAACTAATCTTACTGTCGGTAACTGCAGTAATATAACAAAGATAGACAGCGACATCCCTATAGAACCTACGACTATGCAGGATTAGATGCACCGTATGTATAAGGAGCTGTTAGCACGCAAGACCTAGCTCGAAGACTATATAGGCCACTAGGCCTTAACGATTTCCTAACAGGAACAGGAGCTCCGACAGCTTAGGGCGTCCGGTTGCGACCCGACTCCTACGACGACGACGACGACGAACACGACGGCCTACACTGCGGCCCCTAAAAGCAAACTCCCTAACGTTACTACCTACAATAGTGAGGCTCCAGCCGAGTACCTATCCTAGGCTGCCTAGATGCGCTCTAAGCTTCTAGTTGACTTAGGAGCATACCCGACCGAGCTAGACAAGGTAGTGTATCTCTTTAGGCAGTTAAAGGGCAAGGCAGCAGCACGAATTCTGCCGTACTACGAGACGGCTATTGCTAACCCAGCAATAGCAACTACGACGATGCTCTAGGCAGCTCTTAACAGGAGCTACAAGGACCTAGACTGCGAAAGCTAAGCACTTCTATAGGTTAACACTATAAAGCAAGGATGCAAGACTATATAAGAGTTCCTCGCAGAATACGATTAGACCCTAGCAGAGGCAGGAGGACTCTAATAGGAGGACTGGATAAAAATTACTACCTTAGAGGTAGGCCTCTCTAAGGAGATTATAACAGGACTAGTAGACGTTATGCAGCTAGCCTCGTACGAGGTGTTCTGTAATCTCCTTAGGATAATCGACGACCAACAGTGCAGGCTCGGACGGATAAGCTGCGCCTACGAGATGCGACAGCCCCTCTATCGGCAGTAGGACGCTATAGACTAGGAACTAACGACGACGACGAGAGTAGCGGCAGCCGTTACTGTACGGCTAAGGGCCGGTGCCAAAAGGGCGCAGTAGGTAGACATAGCTACCCTCGACAAGAGACGAGCAGAAGGGAGCTGCTATTAGTATAGCAAGATAGGACACACTGTACGGAACTGCAGGCTTTTGCCAGTAGAGAGACCTAGGGGACGGCCGACCACTGCGAGGGTAGCAACTGCAGCGCCCTAATATAAGACCTAAGAGTTCCCCTCGGACAACAACGAGTCGGGAAAAGAATAGCCTCTAGGCGAAGGCTTAGCCAGAGGCATACACGAGATAGATTGCTAAATTAAAGCACTACTTAGCTATCTTTTAAGAGCAACTACATAACGACTACGCTGTTTATCGTACGACCTAGTCTAAACGGGACCGCCACTGTGCAGACGCTAATTGACACAGGATATCTAGTGTACAGAGTAATTAGCGAAAACTTCGTACAGAGACACTATATTAAGACAATCCCTACTGTACCTGTACGTATACTAGGTATTACTGGACGAGAACCGGACATTACCTATATAGTAAAAGTAACGATAGAGCTGCAAGAACACTACGAGCAGAACTTATACCTCTACGTTATACAGGACAAGTTAGGGTATAACCTAATATTAGGGAAGCTATAGATAGAGCGCTAGCAGGGCAAGCTAGACGTCGGACGAGGACGCCTGTACCTAGCAGCGACGAAGCAGAGGCTCCGAGACTAAGGGAGAGTTCTACAGGGCGGCAATGCTAAGGCTGAAAATTACGCTAATGCCGAGGTTAACACTACGACTACAGACATTAAAAAGGCTTTGGCGCCTAAGAAAGCGACGGACCCCTATACGAAGCTCCTATCGGTATATGCAGAATACCTAGACCTCTTCGAACCAAAATCGGCCTCGAAACTGCCCCTATACTAAGGAGAAGGAATTGACTGCGACATCTAGCTAGAGCCCTGTCTAGATAGGAGCCTGCCCGAAGTACCGTACAGCCTGCTGTATAGCATGTCCTCTAGAGAACTCCTAGTACTACGCAAGACACTGGACGACCTACTTGCTAAAGGTTTTATTTACGCAAGTACATTATCGGCCAGAGCCCTAGTGCTGTTTGTGCATAGGGAAGGCTCGGCCGGCTTGCGTTTCTACGTAGACTATAGAGGCATTAATGCGATTACTAAGAAGGACCGGTACCCCCTGCCCCTAATTAAGGAGACCCTCGGAAGGATCAGCAAGGCAAAGTAGTTTACTAAGCTCGACGTAGTTTTGGCCTTCTATAAGATATAGGTTAAGGAAGGCTGTAAATGGATAACCGCTTTCTGTACGAGATACGGACCCTTTAAATAGCTTACTACCCCCTTTGGCCTTGCGAACGCGCTGGCAGCCTTCTAGAGGTACATTAACAGGTCCTTACAAGGACTACTAGACGACATCTGCTCTGCGTACCTCGATAATATGCTAGTGTTTACAGACGGGATCTACGAAGACTACGTAGAGGATGTTAAGAAGGTACTGGACCGTTTGCAACAGGCTAGATTGTACCTTGATATCGACAAATGTAAATTCAGGGTGCAGCTTACGAAATACCTAGGGTTTATTATCGAGGCAGGGAAAGGCATTGGTATAGACTGGAAGAAGATCGATGCCATTAAGCAGTAGAAGCCCCCTACGAGTGTTAAGGGCGTACGAGAATTCCTTAGGTTTGCTAAATTCTACCGCTAGTTTATACAGAACTACTTAGAGATCGTACGCCCCCTAGTTAAGCTAACATATAAGGACAAACAGTTTAAGTAGACGGACGAGTATAATAGGAGCTTTAACAGGCTAAAGGAGCTCTTTACTACAGGACTAACGCTTGCCGCCTTCGATCCAGAACGTACGACGATACTAGAAACCGACTCCTTAGGGTACTATATAAGGGGTATCTTATCGCTAGTAGGCCCGGACGGGCTCTTGCACCTATACGCGTACTTCCTTCTTTATGTCCTACGGATATAACTACTCCCCGCTCCTACCGACCCTAGGCAGCGCTACCTTACGCCCTGTACGATCTCCAATTTAGCAGGGAGAAGCTATCGTACAGACAATTACGAACGCCTATTAATAGGCGAAAGCGAGTCTAGCTATAGCCTAACAGAATACAGAAGAGCAGGCTAACAAGGGACGGCAGGCTGCACTAAGGTACAAGGTAGAAGATAAGGTCTGGCTAAACTAGCGCAACATCCGTATAGACCAGCCGAGCAAGAAACTAGATTAGAAGAACCGGAAGTTTACAGTAGTCTAACCAGTAGGGACACATACTATACGACTTAACACTCCCTTAGGGATCCACCTAGTCTTCTATGTAGACCTCGTACAGCTAGCAAACACGGACCCCCTTCTACACTAGACGACAGACGACGCGCGCCCCCTAGTAATTATTACTAAGAGCTAGAAAGAGTACAAGGTAGAAGAAATTCTTAAGAGCCGAAGGAAGCAGAAGAGGATAGAATATCTAGTTAAATAGAGATAGTAGGCTAAGCCTACGTAGGAGCTGTACGCGGCCCTCTAGGACACATCTATACTAGACAGGTAGGAGGAGAACTATTCCCCTAGCTGGTTGTAGTAACACTGTACTGTACAGTAAAAAGGGCACAGTCTACCCTAGGTACAGGATAGCCGCTAGCAACATTAGGCTGCTAAAGGATTGGGAATCGAGGCGTAGGACCCTACTAGGTCCTACCGATACTACACTGTAAAGAAGGGGGCAGAAGGGAGAGAACAGCTAGAAGATAGATAGGAATAAGAGTGGAAATAAGAAGGGAACAAGAGCGGAACCGTCCGAAAACTTTTATATACTATCTTAAGGGTAGCTTACTAGCTGCTACCCCCTAGGACTAGGGCAGTTCACAATAAGGCTGCCGACTCCCTGTCCGAAATCTTAATTACCTCCTAGTTAGCAGGGGCCCTACTTAGCTTACTACTATAGAGTAAAGGCACCCCCTATAGGTCTCCCCTAGACGGCAGTAGGAGCAGTAGAGGGAGCCGTCCTTCTACTTACACGACGCGTATACGCCGGCCTAGAAGCCAGGCAGGCGGTACAGGCTAAACGAGCCCGAGGGGGAATTAGTACAGGCAGCGCAGGCCTGGCTGTAGGTAGTAATAAGAATAGCGTTAACGTACGAGGGGCGGGCTATAGCAACCCGCTAGGGCGTAATTCGGGCAGGGTTACACTAGAAGGAGTAGAATAGCAGCTTAGCAGCGTCTTGCTGCTCGCTAGTATAGTACCTAGGACATTAGCTAGGACTGTATAGAAGGAGAAGGTCTGTACGAACTGGAGCCAGAGTTGCTAATTAAGCTAAGTATTCTACTGCTAGAGGTAGAAGTGCAGGAGGACGCCGGCCGGACGGTAGGCAGATAGGCCGGCAACTACAAGGGAGCTACGGCAGGACTAGGCGGACGGAGTGCGGAGCATAGTAGCAGCGTTAGTAGTAGTAGTTATGTTAGTAGTAGTTAGATAGTAGTAATAGTTGTAGTAGTAGTAGACGGACAGGCGGACGGGTAGTAGGTAGGGGAATAGAAGAGAAAGAGAGGAAGAGGTAGATAGGGAGGAGGCTTAATATATAGGGTGTAGGCTGCCTGCTATGCAAGGCAAGAGCAACTAGGGCAGCTGCTATAGCTATATAAAGGAGGGCGAACAAGGCAACCACTACCTAGTGCCTAGATAAGCAACAGCCCTATAGACAACTAGACAAGGACAGGAAAGCGCCGGCTGCAAGAGGAACGCTAGGAGCTTAGGCTGTGCGACGCGACGTCGTACGAGGGAAGCACTACAAGAAGGGAGGGGGGGTATTGTTAGGGAGCGCTGTCCAGCCAGGTCCTAGACCTAAGCCAGCCGTCGCCCTAAGGATTGCGACTTAGCAGCGCCAGCACGACTCTACCCTCTGTACAGAGTTACTAACACGACCCTACTCCTATACAGAGGGGAATCCTATAGCCCTATACAGGGAGAAATAGCAGCCCCTCTATACGTAGGGAAAACTCTGTATTCCTATATAGAGGGAAACTCCTAACTATCTGTACAGAGCGAAATCCCTACACCCCTGCATAGAGGGAAATTGTTAGCTTAGCTTCGTAGGTACAAATTGTACAGCAGCGGACAACGAAGAAACTGCCTATTAGTTCCTTTATATAGATACCTAGCTTCAAGTTTCTAAACTAAGATTCTTAAACTCTTATATAAACGTGTACAGAAAATTGGCGTCGCGTAAACTGAGTTAGAGATTGTTACTAGCGCCGACAACGTGAGCCTCCGCCCCCTTTTAACGAGGCCCCTAGCAGCTACCCTATTAACGGCGTTTGCCGTTCGTCCCTACCTGCTACACGTACGGAAAGCCTAGCTATATTGCTACTAGATGCCAAGCTACGAATTAGCAGAAGTAGGAATACTATAATACAAAGCTACTGCTGCTAAGGAAGACTATCCAAGCTATAGAGCCGGCGCCGAACGACACTAATAGCGTAGACAGTAGAGTGCTATTAAGCATCCTAGGAAAAGACTAGCTAGACAGATAGGCCCCCTACCTAGTATTAACAATAGGGCACTGCTGCGAACTGTATTGCTAGAAGAAGAAGGGAGCATTAACAGTTGTAGCTAATCCGGGCACGCAGATATAATTCAATACGGCCTTTTTAATAACTATATCTTGAACTAAGGAGGGAAAGGAATCTATGTAGTAGTGGTGGAGGGCCTTGATGGGTAGCGGTGTGCCAAGGCCCGGCTTGGTCCGTTCCGGAACTTAAATCCCGGAAGGGGCCGAGCCGAAATCTAGGGTCCACCCTATTAATCTGTCCCACCTCTTTCCACCGCCGCAACACTACCCCCCTCCCTTACCAGCGGTCGCCCTCGACCGCTTAGTCACCCCAACAATCCAGAATCTCCACTTTTTTTTTTTTTTGATTCGTCTTCTCTTCCTCGAAAATCCCCTCCCACAGCGATGTCGCTTCTTCCGTCTTCTATCGCTTCTTGAATTTCTTACGTCGTCGGCATCTGAAGTCCTTCACTAAGCGTTTATATAATCGGTACGCCTGATCCGTGCCATCTGATCTGAGCCGTAGGTTATCTAAGATGCAGCGTCGCTAGTCTGTGCTCTGGCGTAGAGGTCTATATAGATCTTTCTGTAGCGCCGTTCTTCTTCTTCCCTTTGTCTTCCACCAAAGCCTTTACCTACTACGCGGTCGGCGGCGCCGCCGGCCGCGCGGTAGTGCCTAAAGCAATCACTTCCTAAAGCACGATCGTTTTCATTAGCTTCTGCGCCGGTGGAGCGGACGTGTCTCTATTGTCGGCATTAGAGCTACGCTGGTTTCGGCTTTTCCGGGTTCTGCGCGTAAAAGTCTCTTAGCAGCTCTGCCAAATTCCGGAGATTCTTAATTGGATACCATTTATAATCTTCCGGCCACCCCTTCTACGAGATCCTCGCTTTAATGGACCCCCTCGTCTTCTTTACGCCCATTACGTCTTCCACCTCCTACTCTTCTTTATCACCGTCCATATCGACCGGTAGGGGTTCGGCGAAGCCCTGTTCCGGCAGGCCGTTCTTAGGGTCCAGGCTTAGCAGATCCGAATAGAAAACGTCGTAGATCTGGAACGATTTCAGTAGCTGGAGCCGATAAGTTACCGGCGACCTCTTTTCCACTATCGTAAACAGGCCTACGTAGCGCAGATTGAGTTTGGCGTTCCCTTTCAGCCTCAGGTTCCGAGTGTTGAGCCAGACCTTTTGACCTTCTTCGAATTCTATTGGCGACCGGCTTCTATTAGTTCGAGTTAGCATCTTCTTCTGAGCTGTCTCTATCGCTTCTTTTGCCACTTTGATCGCTTCTTCCATCTGAGATCGTAGCGCTTCTGCCGCCGCGGCGGCGACTCTCTTTAATAACGTAGAAAGCTCTGGCGAATCGGCGTCGCTTGGCGGATGGAAGCTCAGCCTCGGAAGATAACCGTGTGTTATCTCGAACGGCGCCAGCGACGTCGCTTCTAACCGTGCTGAATTGGCGCAGAATTCGGCTATTGGCAGCACCTCTACCCACTTTTCTTAATAGTAGCTGCAGAAGATCCGTAGATATTTCTCTATTTTACGGTTGGCCACTTCTAATTGGCTATCGGTCTAAGGGTAAGCAGCCGTGCTAAGCTTTCCACGGATTCCGAGCTTTCGATTAATAGCCTTCTATACGTCTGCGGCGAATTAAGGACCCCTATCCGTAGTAATAGTGTCCGGCAGGCTATAGTGCTTCTATACGTGTTGAATCAACATCCGTGCAGTCTCTTCTGTAGTGGTTCCCTCGTCTCTCGCTTAGCAGGGAATGAAGTGTCGTTCTTTGCTCAGCCTATCCACTACATTAAGGGTGGCATCGTATCCATCGGAATCCGGCAGGCCGGTTACGAAATCTATCGTAATGTGCTGCTATAGTTTCTCGGGGATTGGCAGTGGCTTCAATAAGCCTGCCGGAAGGCCGTAACGTGGCTTCGCAGCTCTGCATATATAGCAATTGGCGATAAATCGATGGATCCGTTCGTAGATCCGCGGAAACCAGTAGACCGTCCTTATAGCTTCTATCGTCTTCTTTGAGTCGGCGTAACCAACGTCTATAGAGCTATGGACCAGCTGGATTACCTTTGTAATTAGTTCTTCCAGAACTATTAGCTTTTCTAAGCCGGTTTTGCCAAGTTTCTGTTGCTAGTTGAGCGTCTTTACCTTTTCGTAGAGAGTTTCTTCCTTAGGGGCTGGCTCCACCGCGCAGACCCCTACCTCTTTCAACACCTCTGCGTCTACTATCCGCTCGGTCAACACCTTCTGGAACATGTTAGGGTCTTCTTTCGCGCGGCTGGTTTTTCCTTCCCTTCTCGTCAATGCGTCAGCCTTTCCATTTTGAGCTCCGGGTCGATAAGTGATCTTAAAGTCGAACCCGGATAAGTAGGCCGCCCACCGCGCTTAACGGCGTGAGAGCTTCTGCGTCTTTATAAAGTAAGTCAGCGACTAGTGGTCCGTAAGGACCTGGACCGTGCTCTTTCCAGCTATAAGCTCTAGTTTCCACTCCTCGAACGCCTGTATAATAGCCAGCAGTTCTTTATCGTAGATCGCGTAGTTCTTCTTAGCTTCCGTTATGGATTTGCTAAAGAAAGCCACTGGATAAAGGGTTTCATCGTCTCTGTATTAAGAAAGGACCCCCGCCTTCACTGTGTCGGAAGCGTCCGTTTCTACGTAGATCGTCTTTTCCGGCCGGAAGTGTGCCAGAACCGGCGCCGAGGCCACTGCTTCTTTCAGCTAGTTAAACGCTTCCGTGTACCTCTTTTTCTACAGGCTAGCGGCCTCCTTCTTTAATGCCTTATTCAGGGGTCTTGCGATCTTGCTAAAGTCTTTAATAAACTGTCGATAGTAGCTGTAGAAGCCGAGAAACGCTCTGATTTGCGTAGTGTTTCTGGATTTCGGCTGCTTCCACTCCGCGACGGCGGTGACCTTTAAGGGGTCTATACGAATTCTATCTCTTCTGACGATAAGACCGAGATATTTAACCTCGGTTTAATAGAACTCGCTCTTCTTCGTGTCCGCGTTTAATCCGACCTCGCAGAGCCTCTTTAACACTCTCTCGATGTGGTCCGTGTGTTGCTCTCTCGTTCTATCGGTGTAGATAAGGATGTCGTCCAAGTAGATAGACACGAACCGCTCTAGCATGTCTATAAAAGTGTGGTTCATAAAGCGTTGCTACACTGCCGGCGCGTTAGTGAGTCCGAAAGGCATTACTAACTACTTAAAATTGCCTATGCACGTGGCGAATGTCGTAAGGTCTTCCGTCTGTCCTTCTTCGTTCCTCAATCGATGGAATGCTTGGCGAATATCCAGCTTGCTGAACCACTTAGCCTAAGCCACTCGTTGTATGGTTTCATCGATTAGAGGTAGCGGATACACATCTCTCTTAGTGACCTTATTAAGGCCTCGATAGTCTACGTAGAGTCGCAGGCCACCCCCTAGTTTCCTTACGAAAAGAATCGGTAACGCGTACTCGGCCAAACTCAGCGTAATAAACTTCTTTGCCAAATTTTCGCGAACAAACACCTCTACTTAGTCCAGTTCGGCCGGTGACAGTCTTCTTAGGGGCTCGGTTCTTGGCAGTGTAGCTCCCTCCTTCAGTCGGATCTTGTTGTTATATTCCGGTCGATGGAGCGGCAATAGGTTGGAGTCGGCCTTTAAGAAGACGTTAGCATAACTATAGAGCTCGTTTGGCAGCACCTCTAGTAGATCCACTTCTTCTTCCGCTATTATCTTCCGGTAGTCTTTAATGTCTTTTATTGAGATAGCGTAAATCTCGTTGTCCAGTGACTTCGCGAGGGTCGATAAAGTTTCTGAGCTTATCATTCCTATCGTGCCTTAAGGGTTAGGCTGATCCATCGAAGCCGCTTCGACCTTCGTAACGTTCGGTTTGGCGTTGGCCACTGTGACCGATTCGGTAACTGATTTGATGGCGGCTAAGCCGCTGATCGGTTTTCTGAATCCTATTGTGCCTTCTCCTACGTCAATAATCGCTCCCTGGTTCTTCATCCATTTCTGCCCTATAATAATGTTAAATCTTCCGATATCCATAATTCGGAACGTCGCTTCCGTAGTGCGACCAGCCAAAGTGGTCCTTAATGGCACATAGTGCGTGACACTCTCTGTGTCTTGTCCGTTGTATGCCGAGATCCTTGTCGGCGACGCCAGTTCCACCGGATAGCCGTATCCATTTGTCAGCTTCCGGACCAGTCGGTAGTAGATCGCCGCGCCAATAAGAGCTCCTGTGTCGATGAAAGCTTTCAACTAAAGTGGTTTGCTCGATCCGTTAAGGGGGTGGACAGTAATTAGAAGGATAATAGCTGTTTCCGTGTTCACTTCCACTGCAGCCAATAGCGGATCGCTGCAGCTATTGATGCTCTCTTTCGTCGACGTAGTTCGCGCTGATGCCCTATTGTCTATGCTAGATAGGGGGCCTATCCTTCTAGCTGGTCTTTTCCCAGGATTTGCAGGGGCACTCCACCGTCTACGCTATTAGTGTCGTTCGGAGCCGGTTCGATGGCTTGAATAGTCTTTCTCGGCGGTGGCGGCTGCTGCTGCTTTATAGCGCGATACTCCTGCTTCTGCTTATCCGAAGCTTGGCATCTCGTAGCGATATAGCCGGGTTTTCCACACGCGTAGCAGGTGGGGACGAACGACGAACGCTGTAACTGATAAGGTGGCTGCTGGGGTGCTCTCCGGAAAGGCGCCGGGGGTCGTGTTGTCTGCGCCGACAGCGATAGCTTCTAAACCGATTCGCGTGATTTCGCGTAAGCGCTTAAGTTTCTCCCAGTAACTCTCGCTCTATGCACGAAGCCCTTAAGGTCTTCGTCTTCTACAGACGCTATAGCTGCTGCCAGTTCAGGGTTTAGCTTCTGCCTTAATAGGTGAAGCTGCTTATCTTCCGCTACCCGGGCCCTAATCGCATGTTTTCTGAACAAACCGTAGAATTCTTTAAACGTCTGCCGGTTCTGATTGATCTTGTCCAGCTGCTTACAGGCTGTCTTCTTTCGGAATGGATCTCCGAAGCGTTGATCTAGCGCTTTGATCGCTTCTTTAGCGGTCACCTCTTCCAGGTCCGCCACTAGCGAAAAAGCTTTACCTTCTAGTCGCGATTCCAAGTACGCTAGTCTGTCTCTGGCGCTGTTCGATGCGTAATCGCGGCTTATCTTATTCTTAATCTTCTTCTTAAACTCTTCCCAGTCTTTAGGGTCTCTGCCTTTAAATGCCGGCAGGTCCGGCAATAATGTTATTAGGGTGCTACCTTAACTATAGGCCGCCGGTAAGGCGGTCTCTGCTGGTTCTTCTCGATGCAGTAGCGGCGACGACATCGCTGCTTCCATGTTAGCCAGTTGGTCCTTTAGCGCCTTTAGTTGCGCTAGCCTATTCGCCGCCTGGTTCTCTAACACGTCGATAATAGTTTCTGCCGATTCCTTCTCGGCCCTTACTGTCTCTACTTCCTCCCTTAACTGTCTGTTTTCTTCTACGTTCCTATAGAACCTCTTTTCTATAAAGGTAATAATGTTAAACACCTTCTTAGCTCCGTGCTCTGTAAGATATTCTCCTATCTTATCCGGCGTGCGTCTATACAGTTCGGCGTAGCCCTCTATGCCTTTTCTCGCTTCGTCTACCTCTTTTTCCGTAAGGCCTTCTGTAGTCGTTCCGTCGTCGAGAATGCTAGTACGCCTATCTCTCGGTCTGTTAGTCTTTCTCTTTCCGCTGCAGCCTATAACGCCGCTCTCTACCGCTAAGAAGCCTTCTATCTTCTTACGGTGCCTTGGGGGTTGTTGGTGGTGTGGGTGCGCGTGCGTTATTCGGGTTTCCGGATGGTTCGACGGGCCCTTTCGCGCAGCGCAGGGTTGGTGTAGAGAGTAAGTTCGAGATATAATAATCCGGGCACGCAGATATAATTCAATACAGCCTTTTTGATAACTATATCTCGAACTGAGGGGTGAAAGGAATCTATGTGGTGGTGGTGGAGGGCCTTAATGGGTGGCGGTGTGCTAAGGCCCGGCTCGGTCCGTTCCGGAACTTAAATCCGGGAAGGGGCCGAGCCGAAATCCAGGGTCCACCCCATTAATCTGTCCCACCTCTTTCCACCGCCGCAACAGTAGCAATCTGCTCTTAGCGCTAGTAGAAGTGAACACAGAGACTGCTATTGTAAGGGCTTAAGAGTCTTGGTTTAGAAACTTAAGGTTGGGTATCTACATAAAGGAACTAATAGGCAGTTCCTTCGTCGTCCGCTATTGTATAATTTGTACCTACGAAGCTAAGCTAGCAATTTCCCTCTTATGCAAGGGTGCAAGGTTTATACTCTGTACAGAGGGCCGGGAGTTTCCCTCTATATAGTAGTGCAGAGTTTTCCCTCCGTTTAGAGGGGCAGCAATTCCCCTCTGTATAGAGCTATAGGATTCTCCCTCCGTACAGGAGTGGAGTCGTATTAGTAACTCTATATAGAGGGTAGGGTCGTACTAGCGCCGCTAAGTTGCAGTCCTTAGGGCGACGGCTAGCTTAGGTCTAGGACCTGGGCTGGGCAGCGCCCCCTAACAATACCCCCCTCCCTTCTCGTAGTGCTTCTTTCGTATAACGGCGCGTCGTACAGCTTTAGCTCCTAACGGTCCCCCTCTAGGTCGCAGCTTCCTGTCTCCGTTCGGTCGTCTATAGCGCTGTCGCTCGTCCGGGTACTTGCTATAGTTGCCTTGTTTGCCCTTCCTTATACAGTTGTAGCAGCTGCCCTAGTTGCTATTGCCTTATATAGCAGGCAGCTACTACCCTATATATTAAGCCTCCCCCTATCTCTCTCCCTTCCTCTCTTTCTCTTCTATTCCCCCCTGCCTATCGTCTGCTACCTAGCCGTCCACTACTACTATCTACCGTCCGCCGTCTACTGTCTACTACTAACGTCTACTGTCTACTAACACAGCTACTACTACTAACTCCACTACTATGCTACGCACTCCGTCCGCCCGTTCCGGCTGTAGGTCTCTTATAGTTGCCGGCCCTTCCTCCTACTGTCTGGCTAGCATCCCCCCCTACTTCTACCTCTAGCTATAGAACGCTTAGCTAGACTAGCAACTCTGCTTCCAGTTCGTATAGGTCTCCTTCTTCTGTACGGTCCTAGCTAACGTCTTAGGTACAATACCAATAAGCAGCAGGACGCTGCTAAGCTGCCCTTCCACTTCTTCTAGTGTAACCCTATCTAGATTACGCCCTAGCAGGTCGCTACAGTCTGCCTATCGTACGTTAACGCTATACTTATTACTACCTGTAGCCAGCTCTATGCTGCCTGTACTAACTCCCCCTATGGCTTATTTAGCCTGTACTGCCTCCCTGGATTCTAGGCTAGGGTCTGCGCCTTGTATAAGTAGAAGGATAGCTCCCTCTACTGCTCCTACTGCTGTCTAGGGGAGGCACGTAGGGGGGTGCCTCTGCTCTCTAGTGCTGGCCTAGGTAGGGCTCCTAGCAGCTAGGAGGTAATTGGGATCTCGGATAGGGAGTTAACCGCTCTGGTCCTAGGGGGTAGCAGCTAGTAAGCTATCCTAAGGTAGTGTATAAAGGTTTTCGGACGGTCCTGCTTTTATTCCCTTTGTTGCAGCAGTAGAAAGTAGTGGGACTAAGTAATAGGGTAGACCCTCGGAATCTCGGCTCGGCCCTTCTGGACCGAGCCGGGCCTTGGCACGCCACCCCCCCTATAATCCGACTAAGGTAGACTCTAGGTCAATACCCGTCTTTAATAACTATATCTAAGGCTAGAGAGGGAAGAATCTACGTACAAGCAGAGGTGGAGGTATTTAAGTATGCGCTAAGCCTAGCCCTGCCAAGCCTAGCTGCTAGCTGTCTACATCTACATCCGTATTACTACCGCCCTCCCCAACTAGCGATTGCCCTCAATCGCAATCAATTTATTAATCGCAATCAGCTAATTAGGTCGTACCAATCCAAGTCGCAAATTCGGTTGTAGAGGTCGCTTTTTAAGCTCTAATTTCTGAGCCTTTTGCCATTGCTTTCGGCCAATTAGGTCGCTCCAAAACGGGTCGCTTTTGAGGTCGCTTTTGAGCTTCAATTTCCGTGCGTTTTAAGCCTCAATCTCGTGCCTTTTTGAGCTTCAATCTCGTGCGTTTTGAGCCCTTAATCTTGTGCGTTTTGCCGTTGCCTTCGGCCTCGATTGGTGCCCTGTTTGGTGCCTTGTTTAGTGCCTTGCTAAGGCTGCAGAATTCTCAGATTGTTGCAGAGGTTATACAGGTCGCGGCTGCAGATGTCGTTTGTCGCAGAGCTCGCAGAGGTCGCAGAGGTTCGCGAAGGTCGTAGAGGTCGCGGAGGTTGTTGAGGCTGTCTTGCAAACATGTGTCGCTTCTCGAGCCTTTGCTTTTCGAGCTGTCGCTTTTTATGCTGTCGCCTGTCGCTTCTCGTTCTCGACAGTCGCTTCTTAACGATCGCTTCTTAAGCCGTCGCTTCTCAAACGGTCGCAGAGGTCGCGGAGGTCGCAGAGGTTGTAGCCTACGTATGTCGCTTCTTAGACGGTCGCTTGCTTCTCAGACGGTCGCTCGCTTCTCAGACGCTCGCCTCGCTTCTCGAGCCGTCGCTTCTTACGCTTCTTAAGCCGTCGCTTCTTGAGCCGTTGCTTTGCCTTGTGCTTTGCCTAGTGCTCTGCCTGGTGCTCTGCCTAGAGCTCGTGCCTGGGTGCTCGTGCCTAGGTGCTCGTGCCTTGTGCTCTGCCTGCTTAGTGCTCTTGCTCGGTGCTCTTGCTCGGCCTAGGTGCTCTGCAGCTGGTGCTCTGCAGCTGGTGCTCTGTGATACAGATATAGATGTAGAGGGCTGGAAGGTGCTAGAAGGTAGCAGGCTTGGCAGGACCAGGCTTGGCACACACTTAAATACCCCTACCTCCGCTTGTACGTAGATTCTTCCCTCTCTAGCCTTAGATATAGTTATTAAAGACAGGTATTAACCTAGAGTCTACCTTAGTCGGATCATTATATCTAAGGCTCACTTTAACAACACCCGCACTACGCGAAAGAGCCCGTTAAATTACATCTGGGTACTCGAATAACGTACGTGCAACCGACAACCTAGAGTATATACTGCAGATGTACGAAGGAGGCCGTTAAATTACATCCGGTTACTTAATCGTACATGTGCATACTAATCTACCCCCCCTCCCCCGATTAGGAAGAAGAGAGAGTTTTAGGAAAGAGAAGTGCCCCTATCGAGAAGAAGAGTTTTGAAGAGAGAGGTCCATTACAGAGGACATCGAGAAGGAGAGTTTTAGGGAAGAGAGGTGCCCCTATCGAGAAGAAGAGAGAGTTTTAAAGAAGAGCGAGAAGGACGAGAGCGAGAAGGACGAGAGCGAGAAGGACGAGAGCGAGAAGGACGAGAGCGAGAAGGACGAGAGCAAGAAGGACAAGAGCGAGAAGGATAAGAGCAAGAAGGACGAGAGCGAGAAGGACGAGAGCGAGAACGACGACGGAGCGATAACGACGAGGAGCGAGAGCGAGGAGCGAGAGCGAGGAGCGAGAGCGACGACGACGGAGCGACGACAACGAGAGCACACCTAGCAGGACCTCGGGCGACGACATTCGTTTTTTCGGGTCTTTAACAGACCAATTCAGGTCTTTGACAGACCATTCTATTCGGACAAGGCCAATCGAGACATTCAGCAATCGAGACATACAGCAATTAGTACAGCGACAAGACAGGCAAAGCTGCAGGCAGGCACAGCTCCAGAGTACAAGGCGGAGCACTGGACAACACAGCTATAGACAACAGGCAGCTGTAGACAACAGAGGGCACAGCAGCTGTAGACAACAGAGGGCATAGCAGCTGTAGGCAACACAAGGCAGCTGCTGCAGACAACCCAGGCACGAGCAGTGCACTAGCGAGCCCAAGCACTAGCGAGCCTAAGCACCTAGCTACAACGAGCACCTAGGTACGAGCACCTAGGTACGAGCACCCAGGCACGAGCACCCAGGCACAACAGGGCAGGCAATACAGGGCAGCTGCAGACGACACTGGGCTGCTGCAGACAACAGAGGCACTGTATGTTTGGAAAGGCCCTGCATGTTCAGAAGGGCACTCTGCGACCTCTGCGACCTCCGAGACCTCTGCGACCGTCGAGAAGCAAGCGACCGTCGAGAAGCAACACGTTCAGTACGACGAGCACCTAGGCATAGGTACAAGGCAGCTGCCGACAACACAGCTGCAGACAGGCACAGCTGCTGCAGACAGGCACAGCTGCTGCAGACAGGCACAGCTGCTGCAGACAGGCACAGTAGCTGCAGACAACACAGGCAGAGCAAAAGCTGCAGACAACAGGTATCTACAGACAAAACAGGGCTGCTGCGGACAATATAGGCACAGCTGCTGCAGACAGGCACAACAGGGCAGGCAACACACTGTTTAGGTTCAGAAGAGCACGTTCAGAAGCTGCTGCAGGCAGGCACAGCTGCTGCAGACAACAGAGCACTAGGCACAAGCACCTGTACGAGCACCCAGGCGCGAGCACCCAGGCGCGAGCACCCAGCTGCACGAGCACCTAGGCAGAGCAAGAGCTGCAGACGACACAGAGCTGCTGTAGGCAACACAAGGCAATACCTGCAGGGCAGCTGCTATAGACAATACAGACAAAGCACAGGCAAAGTGACAGTCGAGAAGCGAGCGACCGTCCGAGAAGCGAGCGACTGTCGAGAAGCGACCGTCTGAGAAGCGACAGCTCGAGAAGCGAGGCGAGCGTCTGAGAAGCGAGCGACCGTCGAGAAGCGACATACGTAGGCTGCGACCTCTGCAACCTCTGGAAGCCTCTGCGCCCCCAACAACCTCTGCAACCTCTGGAAGCCTCTGCGCCCCCAACAACCTCTGCGACCTCTGGAAGCTTCTGCGCCCCCAACAACCTCTACAACCTCCGAGACCTCTGCGACCGTCGAGAAGTGACCGTCCGAGAAGCGAAGCGACGGCTCGAGAAGCGACCGTCGAGAAGCAATCGTCGAGAAGCGATATGTGTTTGCAAGACGACCTCTGCGAGCTCCGCGACCTCTGCGAGCTCTGCGACCTCTGCGACCTCCCCGGCCTCGACGACCTCCGCGACCTCCGCAGCCCTAACGACCTCTGCAGCCGCGACCTTTGAGAATTCTGCAGCCTTGGCAAGGCACCAAACAAGGCACCAAACAAGGCACTAATCGAGGCTGAAAGTGACAGCAAAAAGGCACGAGATTAAGGCTTAAAAAAGGCACGAAATTGAGGCTCAAAACGCACAGAAATTGAAGCTCAAAAGCGACCTCAAAAGCGACCTGTTTGGGAGCGACCTGATTGGCTGATTGCGATTAATAGATTAATTGCGATTGAGGGCAATCGCTGGTTAGGGAGGGCGGTAGTGATACAGATATGGATGTAGAGGGCTAGAAGGTGCTAGAAGGTAGCAGGCTTAGCAGGACCAGGCTTGGCATACACTTAAATACCCCTACCTCCGCTTGTACGTAGATTCTTCCCTCTCTAGCCTTGGATATAGTTATTAAAGACGGGTATTGACCTAGAGTCTACCTCAGTCGGATCACTCTGCAGCTAGTGCTCTGCAGCCGTGCCTTGTGCTCTGCCTTGTGCTCTTCTGAACCTGAACAATGTGTGTTGTCTGCACCTGTGTGTTGTCTGTACCTGTGTGTTGTCTGCACCTGTGTTGTCTGCAATTGCCTTATACCTATGCCTGGGTGCTCTGTAGCTGGGTGCTCTGCCTTGCGCTCTGTTGTCTGCAGCAGCTGTGCCTCTGTTGTCTGCAGCTGCTGTGCCTCTGTTGTCTGCAGCTGTCTGCCTAGGAGCTCTGCCTAGGGGCTCTGCCTGGGTGCTCGTGCCTAGGTGCTCGTTGCTGCTTGTGTCGCTTTGCCTGTGTTGTCTACAGCTCTGCCTTGTTTTGTCTGCAGCAGTGTCGTCTACAACGGTGCACTGCCTGTTGTCTGCAATAGCCTTGTACTTGTGCTGAGCCTAGTGCTAAGCCTGGGTACTCGTGCTTTGCCTCGATTGCTGAATGTACTGCCGAATAGAATAGTCTGTTAAAGACCCGAAAAAAAACGAATGTCGTCGCCCTAGGTCCTACTAGGTGCGTCTTGTCGTCGTTGTCGCTCTTACATCGTCGTTCTCGCTCTCGTCCTTCTCGTCCTATCTTAGAACTTCAAAACTCGTACGATCTGCTCGTAGGGGCACTTCTCTTCCTAACATCCCTCTCGTAGGGGCACTCTCTCTCTTTAAAACTCTCTCTCTTCTCGATAGGGGCACTTCTCTTCCCTAAAACTCCTCTTCTCGATGTCCTCTGTAATAGACCTCTCTCTTTAAAACTCTTCTTCTCGATTAGGGAAGGGGGGGGTAGAGTAGCATACACATGTACGATTAAGTAACCGGATATAATTTAACGGCCTCCTTCGTACATATACAGTACACACTCTGGGTTGTCGGTTGCACGTACGTTAATCGAGTACCCGGATATAATTTGACGGGCTCTTTCGCGTAGTATAGGTTGGGTGTTGGAGTAAGCCTTGGATATAATAATCCGACTAAGGTAGACTCTAGGTCAATACCCGTCTTTAATAACTATATCTAAGGCTAGAGAGGGAAGAATCTACGTACAAGCGGAGGTAGAGGTATTTAAGTGTGCGCCAAGCCTGGCCCTGCCAAGCCTAGCTGCTAGCTGTCCACATCCACATCCGTATTACCCCAAAGGTTTTGTCCACTACTATATAGATTCCTTTCCCTCCTTAGTTCGAGATATAGTTATCAAAAAGGCCGTATTAAATCATATCTGCGTGCCTGGATTATTATATCTCGAACTCACTCCCTGCACTACTACCGCGCTGCGCGAAAGGGACCGTTAAATTATCCAGACTCCCTGAATAGCGCACGCGCACCAATACACCAAACCAAACAACCCTAGCACTATAAGAAAGCTATAGAGAGCTTCTTAGCGGTAGAAAGCGGCATTACAGGCCGAAGCAGAAGCAGAAGAGAAAAGACTAACAGAGCGAGCAGGCGCTCTAGTGCTATCGATAATAAGTTCATTATTAGAGGTTTTACAGCAGAAGAGACTGCAGAGATTAAGGAACGAATAAGCGAATACAAGAAAATCTATGACTGTACGCTCGAGGAACTTAAGGATTACGTAAACGAGAACGGAGTAGGAAAGGTCTACGACAGCATAGACCTTATCGAGAAGCTGTTTTACAGAACCCTAGAAGAAAAGAGACAGTTAAGAGAGGAAATTAAAGCGGTAAGAGCCGAGAAGGAATCGGCAGAGACTATTATAGATATGCTAGAAAACTAAGCGGCGAACCGACTAGCACAATTGAAAGTGATAAAGGCTTAGCTAGCTAAGATAGAGAGAGCGACGTCGCCGCTACTGCATCGAGAAGAACAAGCAGAGACCGCCTTACCGGCGGCCTACAGTTAAGGCGGCACGTTAATAACGTTACTACCGGATCTACCGGCGTTTAGAGGCGGAGATCCTTAGGATTGGGAAGCATTTAAGAAGAAGATAAAGAACAAGATAGATCGAGACTATACCGGAAACAGCGCCGGAGATAGATTGGCGTACCTGGAATCGCTATTGGAAGGTAAAGCTTTTTCACTAGTAGCGGACCTAGAAGAGGTAACCGCCGAGGAAGCAATCAAAGCACTGGATCAACGTTTCGGAGACCCCTTCCGGAAGAAGACGGCCTATAAGCAGCTAGATAAGATTAACCAGAACCGGCAGACGTTCGAAGAGTTCTACAGACTATTTAGGAAATACGCGATTAGGGCCTAAGTAGCAGAAGATAAGCAGCTCTACCTACTAAGGCAGAAGCTAAACCCTGAACTGGCCGCGGCCACAGCCTTAGTAGAAGATAAGGACCTTAAGAGCTTCGTGCACCGAGCGAGAGTCACCGCGAGAAACTTAAGCGCTTACGCGAAATTACGCGAATCGAACCAGAAGCCGTTAATAACGCAGACAACACGACCCCCTGCGCCTTTCCAGAGAGCACCCTAGCAGCTACCTTATTAGTCACCGCGTTCGTCGTTCGTCCCTACCTGCTACGCGTGTAGAAAACCTGGCTACATCGCTACGAGATGCCAAGCATCAGATAAGCAGAAGCAGGAGTATAGTGTTATAAAGCAGCAGCAGCCACAGCTACTAAGAAAGACTATACAAGCTATAGAGCCGGCTCCAACCGACACTAAGAGTGTAGACGGTAGGGTACAGTTAATGATTATAGGAAAAGACCAGCTGGACGGATAGGCCCCCTATCCAGCACTGACAATAGGGCACCGCACTAGAGCGAATCGACACGAGAAGAGAGCATCAACAGCTGTAGCGATCCGCTCTCAGCAGCCGTAGAAGTGAATACGGAAACGGCGATTATCCTTCCTATTACGACCCACCCTGTTAAGAAGTCGTGTAGACCCCTCCAGCTAGAAGCATTTATTAATACTGGAGCTCTTATTAGCGCAGCGATACACTACCGACTAGTTCAGAAACTAATAAAGGGATATGGCTACCCGGTGGAGCTGGCATTGCCGACGCGAATTTCAGCGTATAACGGACAGGACACGGAAAACGTTACGCATTACGTACTACTAAGGACCACACTGGCGGAACGGACTACAGAAGCAAAGTTCCGGATTATGGACCTCAGACAGTTCGACATTATTATAGGGCAGAAATGGATAAAGAACCAGAAGACAGTTACTAACGTAGACGAAGGCACGATAAGGTTCAAAACCTAGGGCAACGGCACTGCCGCCGTTGAACCAACCGCCGCTACTGTAGCAGAATCGAAAGCTACGGCCGCCAACGTAGCTCCGCCCGACCGCTCCGAACCCCCGGTCACTGTCGGAATAATAAGCTCGGAGGCCTTAGCGAATCTTGCGAAGTCGCCGGACAATAAGATCTACGCTATCTTAATAAAAGATATCGAAGACTACCGAAAAATGATAGCGGAAGAAGAAGCAGACCTACTAGAGGTATTGCCGAAGGAGCTCTACGATTACGCTAACGTCTTCTTAAGAGCCGACTCCAACCTCTTGCCGCTCTATTGACCGGAATACGACAACAAGATCCAGTTAAAGGAAGGGGCTGCGTTGCCGAGAACCGAGCCCCTAAGACGACTGTCGCCGGCCGAGCTAGACTAAGTGGAGGTGTTTGTTCAAGAAAATCTGGCAAAGAAGTTTATTACGCCGAGTTCTGCCGAATATCCGTTACTGATCCTTTTTGTACGGAAACCCGGAGGCGGCCTCCAAGTATGCATAGATTACAGGGGCCTTAATAAGGTTACTAAGAGGGACGTGTATCCACTGCCGCTAATAGATAAGACTATACAGCGTATAGCGAAGGCTAAGTAGTTCAGCAAGCTGGACATCCGCCAAGCGTTCCATCGATTAAGGAACGAGGAAGGGCAGACGGAAGATCTTGATCTGACTGCAGTAGACGCAAGGTCAATACCCGTCTTTAATAACTATATCTAAGGCTGGAGAGGGAAGAATCTACGTACAAGCGGAGGTGGAGGTATTTGAGTTCGCGCCAAGCCTGGCCCTGCCAAGCCTGCCACCTTCCAGCCCTCTACATCTGTATTACTACCGCCCTCCCTAACCAGCGATTGCCCTTAATCGCTATCAATCTATCAATCGCAATTAGCCAATCAGGTCGCACCAAAACAGGTCGCTTTTGAGGTCGCTTTTGAGCTTCAATTTCCATGCTTTTTGAGCCTGAATCTCGTGCCTTTTTAAGCCTCAATCTCGTGCCTTTTTGAGCCTCAATCTCGTGCCTTTTTGAGTCTCAATCTCGTGTCTTTTGACGTCACTTTGGTGCCTTGTTTGGTGCCTTGTTTGGTGCCTTGCTAAGGCTGCAGAATTCTTAGATTGTCGCAGAGGTCGTCAGGGTCGCAGAGGTCGCAGAGGTCGTAGAGGTCGCAGAGGTCGTAGAGGTCGCAGAGGTCGCAGCCTACGTACATCGCTTCTTAGACAGTCGCTTCTTGAGCCGTCGCTTTGGTGCCTTGCCAAGGCTGCAGAATTCTCAAAGGTCGCGGCTGCAGAGGTCGTCGAGGTTGTCTTGCAAACACATGTCGCTTCTCAAGCCGTCGCTTTTCATTCTCGACGGTCGCTTCTCGGACGGTCGCTTCTCGACGGTCGCTTCTTAGACGGTAGCAGAGGTCGCGGAGGTCGTTAGGGTCGTGGAGGTCGCAGAGGCTCGCAGAGGTCGCGGCTGCAGCGGAGGTCGCAGAGGCTCGGAGCTGCAGAGGTCGTCTTGCAAACACGTGTCGCTTCTCGACGGTCGCTTCTCGACGGTCGCTTCTCGACGGTCGCTTCTCGACGGTCGCTTCTCGACGGTCGCTTCTCAGACGGTCGCAGAGGTCTTAGAGGTCGTCGGGGTCGCGGAGGTCGCAGCTGCAGAGGTCTCAGAGGTCGCGGAGGTCGCGGAGGTCTGTCGCTTCTGAACTTGCAGTGCCTTTCTGAACATGCAGTGTCTTTCTGAACGTGCAGGGCCTTTCTAAACATGCAGTGCATGTGTTGTCTGCAGCAGCTGCCCTGTGTTGCCTGCAGCTGCTGTGCCTGTCTGCAGCTGTGCCTTGTGCTCTGCCTCTGCTTTGCCTGTGCTGTCTACAGCAGCTGTGCCTATGTTGTCTGCAGCAGCTGTGTATGTTGCCTACAGCAGCCCTGTGTTGTCTGCATTGTCTGCAGCAGCTCCGTATCGTCTGCAGCTGCTGTGCCTGTATTGTCTGCAATTGCCTTGTACCTGTGCCTCGGTGCTCTGCCTAGGTGCTCGTGTCGCTTTGCTGCTTGTGTTGCTTTGCTGCTTGTGTCTTGTGCTCGTGCTTTGCTTCGTGCCCCGACTGCTAAACGTCTCGATTGCTGAATGTCCTGATTGGCCTTGTCTGAATAGAATAGTCTGTTAAAGACCCAAAAAAAACAAATGTCGTCGCCCTAGGTCCTGCTAGGTGCGCTCTTGCCGTCGTCGCTCCTGTCATCGTCGCTCTCCTTGTCCTTACATCGTCGTCGTCGCTCTCTCGCTCTCGTCGCTCTCTCGCTCTCGTCGCTCTTGTCGCTCTCGTCGCTCTCGCTCTTCTTTAAAACTCGCGATCTACTTGTAGGGGCACTCTCTTCCCTAAAGCTCTCTCTTCTTCTCGATAGGGGCACCTCTCTTCCCTAAAACTCTTCTTCTTCTTAATAGGGGCACTTCTCTTCCCTAAAAACTCTCTCTTATTGGTCGGGGGAGGGGGGGGGTAGAGTAGCATACACATGTACGATTAAGTAACTGGATATAATTCAACAGCCTCCTTCGTATATATACAGTACACACTCTAGGTTGTCAGTTGCACGTACGTTAATCGAGTACCCGGATGTAATTCAACGGGCTCTTTCGCGTAGTGCGGGTGTTGTTAAAGTGAGCCTTGGATATAATGACCTAACTGCAGTAGACGCAAGGTCAATACCCGTCTTTGATAACTATATCCAAGGCTGGAGAGAGAAGAATCTACGTACAAGCAGAGGTGGAGGTATTTGAGTATACGCTAAGCCTGGCCCTGCCAAGCCTGCCACCTTCCAGCCCTCTACATCTGTATCAGATCTTACGACATTCGCTACGCGTATAGGCAATTTTAAGTAGCTGGTAATGCCCTTCGGACTTACCAACGCGCTAGCGGTGTAGCAACGTTTTATAAATTACAGCTTTATAGACATGCTAGAGCGATTTGTATCTATTTACCTGGACGACATCCTTATTTACACAGATAGAACGAGAGAACAGCACACGGACCACATCGAGAAGGTGCTGACTAGGCTCCGCGAGGTCGGATTGAACGCAGACACAAAGAAGAGCGAGTTCTATCAAACCGAGGTCAAGTATCTCGGTCTTATCGTCGGAAGAGATAGAATTCGTATAGACCCCTTAAAGGTCGCCGCCGTCGCGGAATAGAAGCAGCCGAAATCCGGAAACACTACATAGATCAGAGCGTTTCTTGGATTCTGTAGCTACTATCGAAGGTTTATTAAGGACTTTAGCAGGATAGCAAGACCCCTAAACGAAGCGTTAAAGAAAGAGGCCGCCGGCCTATAGAATAAGAAGTGCACGGAAGACTTTAACCGGCTGAAAGAAGCAGTGGCCTCAGCGCCGGTTCTGGCACACTTCCGGCTGGAAAGGACAATCTACGTAGAAACGGACGCTTCCGATATAGTAACAGCCGGAGTCCTTTCTTAATACGCCGACAACGGCGAGACCCTCTATCCAGTAGCCTTCTTCAGCAAATCTATAACTGAAGCTGAGCGGAACTACGCAATCTACGATAAAGAACTGCTAGCCATTATACAAGCATTCGAGGAGTGGAAGCCGGTAATCCGGGCACGCAGATATGATTTAATACGGCCTTTTTGATAACTATCTCTCGAACTAAGGAGGGAAAGGAATCTATGTAGTAGTGGATAAGACCTTTGGGGGGTGGCGTGCCAAGGCCCGGCTCGGTCCGGAAGGGCTAAGCCGCAATCCCGAGGGTCTACCCTATTACTTAGTCCCACCCCTTTCTACTACTGCAACACTACCCCCCTCCCTTATTAGCGGTCGTCCTCGACCGCTTACTTATCCGTTCCTCCTGTCTTTTTTTTTTGATTTACATTGTTACTATCTCAAGTCTTTACTAGGCTTCTATCTGATCCGTTCTATCTGATCGGAGCCAGCAGTTACTAGAGCTGCGGCGTGACCGGTCCGTGCTCTGCCGTAGAGGTCTATATAGATCCGTCTGTAGCTCTTTGTCTTCTTCTTCTTCTTCTTTTACTACTAAGGCCTTTAGCGCCACCGCGAGGCTGCTTTGACGGCGGCCGCTAAAGACCGTTACTAAGCGGGCCGACGCGGTAGCGCCGTTCTTAGCCTTACGGTTCCATCCGCTGGTCCTGGCCAGCGGTAGTGGTAGTGGTAAGGCCCAAGACACTGGCTAGTGGATTCTACGATCGTTTCTATCGGCTTCCGCGTCGATGGAGCGGACGTGGATATCCTTCTTCTTTATCGACTTTCGAGCTATACAGGCCTCGGCTTCCTCGGGTTTCGAACGTAAAATTCTCTTAGCACCTCCGCTGAATTCCGGAGGTTCTCGACCGGATACTATTCGTAGTCTTCCGGCTATCCTTTCTATAAGATCCTCGCTTCGATAGATCCTCTTTGTTTTCTTATATCAATTACGTCCTCTACCTTATACTCTTCTTCTTCTCCTTCTATTTTAATTGGTAGGGGTTTATCGAACCCCTGATCTGGAAGACCATCTTCAGGGTCTAGGCTTAGCAGATCCGAATAAAAGACATCGTAGATCCGGAACGATTTCGGCAGCTGGAGCCGGTAGGTTACTAGCGACCCCTTTTCTATTATCCTAAACGGACCCACGTAACGAGGGTTGAGCTTCGCGTTGCCTTTTAGCCTTAGGTTCCGCGTGTTGAGCTATACCTTTTGGCCTTCCTCGAACTCTATTAGTAACCTCTTTCTATTAGCTCGAGTTACTATCTTCTTCTAAGCTAATTCTATCGCTTCTTTCGCTACCTTAATCGCTTCCTCTATCTGAGATCGGAGCGCTTCTGCCGCCGCCGCGGCGATTCTCTTCGACGAGGTAGTAGTAGAAGGTTCTAAAGAGCTGGGTTCGTTCGGTAGTTGAAAGCTTATCCTTAGAAGGTAGCCGTAAGTTATCTCGAACGGCGCTAGTAAGGTAGCTTCCGATCGTGCAGAATTTGCGCAGAATTCGGCTATCGGCAACACCTTAACCTATTCTGCTTGATAATGGCTGCAGAAGATTCTCAGATACTTTTCTATCTTACAGTTGGCTACTTCCGACTGTCTGTCGGCCTAAGGGTAAGCGGCTGTGCTGAGCTTTCCACGAATTCCAAGGGCTTGGTTAATGACTTTCTATACGTCTGCAGTAAATTAAGGACCCCTATCCGTAGTGATAGTGTCCGGCAGCCCGTGGTGCTTCCATACGTGCTGGATCAACATTCTCGCCGTTTCTTCTGTAGTAGTTCCTTTATCCTTCGCTCGGCAGGGAATAAAATAGCGTTCTTTGCTTAGCCGATCTACTACGTTAAGCGTTGCATTATATCTATCGGAATCCGGCAGGCCGGTTACTAAGTCTATCGTAATGTGCTGCTATAGTTTCTCGGGGATCGGCAGTGGCTTTAGTAGGCCTGCCGGAAGGCCGTAACGCGGCTTCGCCGTTCGGTATACGTAGCAGTTAGCGATAAATCGGTGGATTCGCTTAAATATTCGCAGAAACTAGTAGATCATCCTTACTGCTTGCATCGTCTTCTTTGCGCCTGCGTAGCCAATATCTACGGAGCTATAGACCAGCTGGATGACCTCTGTAATTAGTTCTTCCAGAACTATTAGCTTCCCTAAGCCGGTTTTGCCGAGCTTCTGCTGCTAATTAAGCCGTTTTACTTTCTCGTGCAGCGTCTCTTCTTTAATCGGAGGCTCTATCGTACAGATCCCTACCTCTTTCAACACCTCGGCGTCTACTATTCGTTCTGTTAGCACCTTCTGAAACATGTTCGGATCTTCTTTCGCGCGGCTAGTCCTTCCTTCTCTTCTCGTCAATGCGTCTGCCTTTCCATTTTGAGCTCCTAGTCGATAAGTGATCTTAAAGTCGAACCCGGATAAGTAGGCAGCCTACCGTGCCTAACGTCGTAAGAGCTTCTGGGTCTTTATAAAGTAGGTTAGCGACTGGTAGTCCGTAAGGACCTGGATCGTGCTCTGTCTAGCTATAAGCTCCGGTTTCCACTCTTCGAAGGCCTAAATAGTGGCTAGCAGTTCTTTATCGTAGATCGCGTAGTTCTGCTCGGCCTTAGTTATAGATTTGCTAAAGAAGGCCACTGGATAGAGGGTCTCGCCGTCGTTGGCGTATTAAGAAAGGACTCCGGCTGTTACTGTATCGGAAGTGTCCGTTTCTACGTAGATTGTCTTTTCCGGCCGGAAGTGTGCCAGAACCGGCGCTAAGGCCACTGCTTCTTTTAGCCGGTTAAAGGCTTCCGTGCACTTCTTATTCTATAGGCCGGCGGCCTCTTTCTTTAACGCTTCGTTTAGGGGTCTTGCTATCCTGCTAAAGTCCTTAATAAACCTTCGATAGTAGCTGCAGAATCCGAGAAACGCTCTAATCTGTGTAGTGTTTCCGGATTTCGGCTGCTTCCATTCCGCGACGGCGGCCACTTTCGACAGGTCTATCCGAATTCCTTCTCTTCTGACAATAAGACTAAGATATTTAACTTTAGTCTGATAGAACTCGCTCTTCTTCGTGTCTGCGTTTAATCCGACCTCGCGGAGTCTCTTTAACACCCTCTTAATGTAGTCCGTGTGTTGCTCCTTCGTTCCTTCGGTGTAGATTAGAATGTTATCTAAGTAGATTAAAACGAACCGTTCCAGCATGTCTATAAAAGTGTAGTTTATAAAGCATTGCTACACAGCCGGCGCATTAGTGAGTCCGAAAGGCATCACTAGCCACTTGAAATTGCCTATGCGCGTAGTGAATGTCGTAAGGTCTTCCGTCTGTCCTTCTTCGTTCCTTAATCGATGGAATGCTTGGCGAATATCTAGCTTGCTGAACTACTTAGCCTTAGCCACTCGTTGTATAGTCTTATCGATTAGAGGCAGTGGATACACATCTCTCTTAGTGACCTTATTGAGGCCCCTGTAATCTACGCACAGTCGGAGACTACCTCCGGGTTTCCGTACGAAAAGAATTGGTAACGCATATTTTGCTAAGCTTGGCATAATAAACTTCTTTGCTAGATTCTCTTAAACAAACACTTCTACCTAGTCCAGCTCGGCCGGCGACAGTCGTCTTAGGGGCTCGGTTCTCGGCAACGCAGCCCCTTCCTTTAACCTGATCTTGTTGTCGTATTCCGGTCGGTGGAGCGGCAAGAGGTTGGAGTCAGCCTTTAAGAACACGTCGGTGTAACTATAGAGTTCTTTCGGTAACACCTCTAGTAAATCCACTTCTTCTTCCGCTATTATCTTCCGGTAGTCTTCGATGTCTTTTATTAAGATAGCGTAAATCTCGTTGTCTGGCGACCTCGCGAGGGTCGTCAAAGCTTCTGAACTTATTATTCCGATGGTGTCTTAAGGGTCGGACCAATCCTTTGGAGCCACTTCGATAGTCGTAACGTTCGGTTTGACGTTAGCGACTGTAACCGGTTTGATGACTAATTTGACAGCGGCGTAGCCGCTGATTGGTTTCCTGAATCTGAGTGTGCCTTTACCTACGTCAATCATTGCTCCCTGGTTCTTTATCTATTTTTGTCCTATAATGATGTCAAACCTTCCAATATCTATAATTCGGAACGTCGCTTCCGTAGTGCGACCTGCTAAGGTAGTCCTTAATAGCATATAATGCGTAACACTCTCTGTGTCTTGTCCGTTGTACGCCGAAATCCGTGTTGGCGACGCTAGCTCCACTGGGTAGCCGTATCTTTTTATCAGCTTTTGAACCAATCGATAGTGGATGGCCGCTCTGATAAGGGCCCCCCTGTCGATAAAAGCTCTTAGCTAAAGTGGTTTGCTCGATCCGTTAAGAGAGTGGACAGTAATTAGAAGGATAATAGCTGTTTCCGTGTTTATTTCTACCGCCGCCGAGAGCGGATCGCTGCAGCTGTTGATACTTCCTTTCTGTAGTGTAGTTCGTGTTAGTGCCCTGTTGTCTACGCTGGACAGGGGGCCTATCCTTCCAGCTGATCTTTTCCTAGGATTCTTAGTAGCACTCTACCGTCCGCGCTGTCGGTGTCGTTCGGAGCCGGCTCCATAGCTTGTATAGTCTTTCTTAGTAGCTGCGGCTGCTGCTGCGTTATAACACGATATTCCTGCTTCTGCTAGGCCGTTGCTTGGCATCTCGTAGCGATGTAGCCAGGCTTTCTACACGCGTAGCAGGTGGAGACGAACGACGAACGCGGTGATTGATAAGGTGGCTGCTGGGGTGCTCTCCGGAAAGGCGCAGGGGGTCGTGTTGTCTGCGTTATTAACAGCTTCTAGTTCGATTCGTGTAATTTCGCGTAAGCGCTTAAGTTTCTCGCAGTGACTCTCGCTCGGTGCACGAAGCTCTTAAGGTCCTTATCTTCTACCGAGGCTATAGCTGCGGCCAGTTCAGGGTTCAGCTTCTGCCTTAGTAGGTAGAGCTGCTTATCTTCTGCTACTCGGACCCTAATCGCATATTTCCTAAATAGTCCGTAGAACTCTTCGAACGTCTACCGGTTCCGGTTGATCTTATCTAGCTGCTTACAGGCCGTCTTCTTCTGGAAGGGGTCTCCGAACTGTTGATCCAATGCTTTGATTGCCTCCTTAGCGGTTACCTCTTCCAGGTCCGTAATCCGGGCACGCAGATATAATTCAATACGGCCTTTTTGATGACTATATCTCGAACTGAGGAGGGAAAGGAATCTATGGGGTAGTGGTGGAGGGCTTTCGTAGTAGTGGTGCCAAGGCCCGGCTCGGCCCGGACGGGCCGAGCCGAAATTCCAGGGTCTACCCTATCAATCTGTCCCACCTCTTTCCACCGCCGCAACACTACCCCCCTCCCTCACTAGCGGTCGCCCTCGACCGCTTAGTCACCCTATCTATCCGAAAATCTCCACTTTTTTTTTTTGATTTATCGTCTCTTTCTCGAAAATCCCCTCTAACGGTGATGTTACCTCTTCCGTCTTCCATCGCTTCTTGAATTTCTTACGTTATCGGCGTCTAAGGTCCTTCACTTAGTGTTTATGTGATCGGTGCGCCTGATCCGTGCTATCTGATCTGAGCCGTAGGTTATCTAAGCTGCGCTGTAGCTAGTCTGTGCGCCGGCGCGGAAGGTCTATATAGATCTTTCCGCGGCTCTATCTCTTCTTCTTTTTCTTTCTCTACCAAAGCCATTACCTACTACGGGGTCGGCGGCGCTAGCACGCTACAGCGTTAGCAAGCTGGCGGCCAAACCGGCGATAGGTAGTGGCTGCGTCGAACCGGTAGTAGGTGGTAGCCGAGTCGAAGGCCTCCCTAAAGGCGACCAACACGATCGTCTTTATCGGCTTCTGCGCTGGTAGAGCGGACGTGGCTTTCTTCTTTTATTTCTATCTCTTTCGGAAGTCGTCAGTTTTGGAGCTATCCGGGTTTCGGCTTTAGCGGGTTCCGCGCGTAGAAGTCTCTAAGCAGCTCCGCCGAATGCCGCAGGTTCTCAATCGGATACTATTTATAGTCTTCCGGCCACCCCTTCTACGACATCCTCGCTTTAATGGACCCTCTTATCTTCTTTACGTCCATTACGTCTTCTACCTCCTACTCTTCTTTATTACCGTCCATGTCGACAGGCAGGGGTTCGGCGAACCCCTGTTCCGGAAGGCCATCCTTAGGGTCCAGGCTTAGCAGATCTAAATGGAAAACGTCGTAGATCCGGAACGCCTTTAGTAGCTAGAGCCGATAAGTCACCGGCGACCTCTTTTCTATTATCGTAAACGAACCTACGTAGCGTTGATTCAGCTTGGCGTTGCCTTTCAGCCTTAGGTTCTTCGTGTTGAGCTATACTCTTTAGCTTTCCTCGAATTCTATCGGTGACCGCTTCTTATTAGCTCGAGTCACTATCTTCTTCTAAGCCGATTCTATCGCGTCTTTCGCCACTTTGGTCGCTTCTTCTATCTGAGATCAGAGCGCTTCCGCCGCCGCGGCGGCGACTCTCTTTAACGACGTAGTGGTGGTGGTGAAAAGCTCCGGCAAGCCGGCGTCGCTCGGTAGCTGGAAGCTTAGCCTTGGAAGATAACCGTAGGTTATCTCGAACGGCGCCAGCGACGTCGCTTCTGACCGTGTTAAGTTCGCGCAGAATTCGGCTATCGGCAACACCTTAACCCAATCTTCTTAATAATGGCTGCAGAAGGTTCGTAGGTATCGTTCCATCTTACGGTTAGCAACTTTAGACTAACTGTCGGATTGAGGGTGAGCAGCGGTGCTGAGCTTTCTATGAATTCCAAGAGCTTAGTTGATAGCTTTCTATACGTCGGCGGTGAATTGAGGACCCCTATCCGTGGTAATAGTGTCCGGCAGCCTATAGTGCTTCTATACGTATTGGATTAATATTCTCGCCGTTTCTTCCGCAGTAGTTCCCTTATCCTTAGCTCGATATAGGATGAAATGGCACTCTTTGCTCAGCCGATCTACTATATTGAGCGTGGCGTTATATCCATCGGAGTCCGGCAGGCCGGTTACGAAATCCATCGTAATATGCTGCTATAGTTTCTCGGGGATCGGCAGTGGCTTCAATAAGCCTACTGGAAAGCCGTAACGCGGCTTCGCCGATCGGCATACATAGCAGTTGGCGATAAATCGGTGGATCCGTTCGTAGATCCGCGGAAACCAGTAGATCGTTCTTACGGCCTGCGTCGTTTTCTTTACTCTGGCGTAGCCAACATCTATGGAGCTATAGACCAGCTGGATAACCTCTGTAATTAGTTCTTCCGGAACTATTAGCTTTCCTAAGCCGGTTTTGCCGATCTTCTGTTGTTGGTTAAGTTGTTTTACCTTCTCGTAGAGAGTTTCTTCCTTAGGGGCTGGCTCCACCGCGCAGACCCCTACCTCTTTCAACACCTCTGCGTCTACTATCCGCTCGGTCAACACCTTCTGGAACATGTTAGGGTCTTCTTTCGCGCAGCTCGTCTTCCCTTCTCTTCGCGTTAACGCGTCAGCCTTTCTGTTTTAAGCCCCTAGTCGATAGGTGATTTTAAAGTCGAACCCTAATAAGTAGGCGGCCTACCGAGCTTGGCGACGTAAGAGCTTCTGCGTCTTTATAAAGTAGACCAGCGACTGGTGGTCTGTAAGGACCTGAACCGTGCTCTTTCCAGCTATAAGCTCCGGTTTCCACTCCTCGAAAGCCTGAATAATCGCCAGCAGCTCCTTATCGTAGATAGCGTAGTTCCGTTTGGCCTCCGTTATAGACTTGCTGAAGAAAGCTACCGGATAGAGGGTCTCGTTGTCGCTATATTAAGAAAGGACCCCTGCCGTCACTGTATTAGAAGCGTCCGTTTCTACGTAGATCGTCTTTTCTGGTCGGAAGTGCGCTAGCACTGGCGCAGAGGCTACTGCTTCTTTCAGCTGTGCGAAAGCTTCTGTGCACTTCTCATTCTATAGGCCAGCTGCTTCTTTCTTTAGCGCCTCGTTCAAGGGTCTCGCTATCTTGCTGAAGTCCTTTATAAATCGTCGATAGTAGCTGCAGAAGCCGAGAAACGCTCTAATCTGCATAGTGTTTCCTAATTTCGGCTGCTTCCATTCCGCGACGGCGGCGACCTTTGATATGTCTATCCGAATTCCATCTCTTCTAACGATAAGACCGAGATATTTAACCTCGGTTTGGTAGAACTCGCTCTTTTTCGTGTCCGCGTTCAGTCCGACCTTACGGAGCCTAGTCAACACCTTCTCGATGTGGTCCGTATGTTGCTCTCTCGTTCTATCTATATAGATAAGGATGTCGTCTAGGTAGATAGACACGAACCGTTCCAACATGTCTATAAAGGTGTAGTTTATAAAGCGTTGCCACACCGCCGGCGCGTTGGTGAGTCCGAAAGGCATTACCAACTACTTGAAATTGCCTATTCGCGTCGCGAACGTCGTAAGGTCTTCTGTCTGCCCTTCTTCGTTCCTTAGTCGATAGAACGCTTGGCAGATGTCTAGCTTGCTGAACCACTTAGCCTTCGCTACCCGCTGTATAGTTTTATTAATCAGCGGCAGTAGATACACGTCTCTCTTAGTAACCTTATTGAGGCCTCGATAGTCTACACACAGTTAGAGACCACCTCCGGGCTTCCGCACGAAAAGAATCGGTAACGCGTATTTGGCAGAACTCGGCGTAATAAACTTCTTTGCTAGGTTTTCGCGAACAAACACCTCTACCTAGTCCAGTTCCGCCGGCAACAGTCGTCTTAGGGGCTCGGTTCTTGGCAGCGTAGCCCCCTCCTTCAGTCGGATCTTGTTGTTATATTCCGGTCGATAGAGCGGCAATAGGTTAGAGTCGACTTTTGAGAACACGTTAGCGTAATCGTAGAGCTCGCTTGGCAGTACCTCTAGTAGATCCACTTCTTCTTCCGCCATCATCTTCCGGTAGTCTTCGATGTCTTTTATCAAGATAGCGTAGATCTTATTGCTCGGCGACTTCGCGAGGGTCGTTATTGCTTCTAAACTTATCATTCCGACGGTAACCGGAGGTTCGGAACGATCGGACGGAGCCTCTTTCGTGGACGCCGCGGCGTTCGGCTCGGCAGCGGCGGTCGTTCCTGTGGTCCCTGTTCCGCCACCCGGGGTTTTGAATCCTATCGTGCCTTTATCTACGTCGACGATGGCCTTCTGATTCTTTATCTATTTCTGCCCTATAATAATGTCAAACCTTCCGATATCTATAATTCGGAACGTCGCTTCCGTAGTGCGACCAGCTAAGGTAGTCTTTAGCGGCACGTAGTGCGTAACGCTTTCCGTGTCTTGTCCGTTGTACGCCGAAATCTTCGTCGGCGACGCCAATTCCACTGGATAACCGTATCCCTTTATCAGTTTCTGAACCAACCGGTAGTGGATCGCCGCGCCAATAAGAGCTCTGGTGTCGATAAAAGCTTTTAGCTAAAGTGGTTTGCTCGATCCGTTAAGGGGCTGGACAGTGATTAGAAGGATAATAGCTGTTTCCGTGTTCACTTCCACTGCAGCCGATAGCGGATCGCTGCAGCTATTGATGCTCTCTTTCGTCGACGTAGCTCGCGTTAATGCCCTGTTGTCTATGCTGGATAGGGGGCCTATCCTTCCAGCTAGTCTTTTCCCAAAATTCGCAGTAGCACTCTACTGTCTATACTGTTAGTATCGTTCGGAGCCGGCTCTATAGCTTGTATAGCCTTTCTCGGTAGCGGCAGCTTCGTTGCTCGATATTCCTGCTTCTGCTTATCCGAAGCTTGGCATCTCGTAGCGATGTGGCTAGGCTTGCTGCATGCGTAGCACGTAGGGACGAACGCTGATCGCAGTGGATACGACGACAGCTAGGGGGTTCGTCGGAAAGGCGCAGGGGGCCGCGCCGTCTGCGCCGACAGCGACAACTTCTGAACCGATTCGCGTAATTTCGCGTAAGCGCTCAAGCTTCTCGCGGTAACTCTCGCTCTGTGCACGAAGCTCTCGAGATCTTCGTCTTTTACCAACGCTATAGCTGCGGCCAGTTCAGGGTTCAGCTTCTGCCTTAATAGGTAGAGCTGCTTATCTTCCGCTACCTGGGCCCTAATCGCATATTTTCTGAACAAACCGTAGAACTCCTCGAACGTCTGCCGGTTCTGGTTGATCTTATCCAGCTGCTTACAGGCCGTCTTCTTTCGGAATGGGTCTCCGAAGCGCTGGTCTAGTGCTCTGATCGCTTCCTCGGCGGTCGCCTCTTCTAGGTCTGCTACTAGCGAAAAAGCTTCGCCTTCTAATTGCGATTCTAGGTACGCCAGTCTGTCTCCGGCGCTGTTTCCGGCATAGTCGCAGTCCATCTTATTCTTTATCTTCTTCTTAAACGCTTCCTAGTCTTCAGGGTCTCTACCTCTAAACGCCGGCGGGTCCGGTAATAATATTATCGAGGTGCTACCTTGACTATAGGCCGCTGGTAAGGCGGTCTCTGCTTGTTCTTCTCGATGCAGTGGCGGCGGCAGCATCGCTGCTTCCATATTAGTTAGTTGATCCTTCAGCGCCTTTAGTTGCACTAGTCTATTCGCCGCCTAGTTCTCTAACACGTCGATAATAGTTTCTGCCGATTCCTTCTCGGCCCTTACTGTCTCTACTTCTTCCCTTAACTGTCTGTTTTCTTCTACGTTCCTATAAAACTTCTCTTCTATAAAGGTGATAATGTTAAACACCTTCTTAGCTCCGTGCTCCGTAAGATATTCTCCTATCTTATCCGGCGTGCGTCCGTACAGTTCAGCGTAGCCCTCTATGCCCTTTCTCGCTTTATCTACCTCTTCTTTCGTAAGGCCTTTATCGGTCGTTCTGTCGTCGAGAATGCTGGTACGCCTATCCCTCGGTCTGTTAGTCTTTCTCTTTCTGCTGCGGCCTATAACGCCGCTCTCTACCGCTGAGAAGCCTTCCATCTTCTTACAGTGCCTTGGGGGTTGTTGTTGGTGTGTGTAGTGTAGTGCGCGTGCGTTATTCGGGTTTCCGGATAGTTCGACGGGCCCTTTCGCGCAGCGCGGGGTTAGTGTAGAGAGTGAGTTCAAGATATAATAATCCGGGCACGCAGATATGATTCAATACAGCCTTTTTAATAACTATATCTCGAACTGAGAAGGGAAAGGAATCTATGTGGTGGTGGTAGGGGGCTTTCGTAGTGGTGGTGCCAAGGCCCGGCTCGGCCCGGACGGGCCGAGCCGAAATTCCAGGGTCCACCCTAACAATCTGTCCCACCTCTTTCCACTGCTGCAACAGTCCGCTACTAGTGAAAAAGCTTTACCTTCCAATCGCGATTCCAGGTACGCTAGTCTATCTCCGGCGCTGTTTCTAGCGTAGTCGCGGTCCATCTTATTCTTTATCTTCTTCTTAAACGCTTCCCAATCCTTAGGATCTCCGCCTCTAAACGCTGGCGGATCCGGTAATAACGTTATTAACGTGCCGCCTTAACTGTAGGCTGCTAGTAAGGCGGTCTCTGCTTGTTCTTCTCGATACGGTGGCGGCGACGTCGCTCTCTCTATCTCAGCTAGCTGAGCCTTTATCGCTTTCAGTTGTGCTAGTTAGTTCGCCGCTTGGTTTTCCAGCATATCTATAATAGTCTCTGCCGATTCCTTCTCGGCTCTTACCGCTTTAATTTCCTCTCTTAACTATCTCTTTTCTTCTAGGGTTCTGTAAAACAGCTTTTTAATAAGGTCTATGCTGTTGTAGACCTTTCCTACTCCGTTCTCGTTTACGTAATCCTTAAGTTCCTCGAGCGTGCAGTCGTGGATTTTCTTGTATTCTCTTATTCGTTCCTTAATCTCTGCAGTCTCTTCTGCTGTAAAACCTCCGATAATAAACTCATTATCGATAACACTAGAGCGCCTGCTCGCTCTGTTAGTCTTTTCTCTTCTAGTTCTGCTTCGGCCTATAACGCCGCTCTCTACCGCTAAGAAGCTCTCTATAGCTTTTGTACAGTGCTGGGGTTGTTTGGTTTGGTGTATTGGTGCGCGTGCGTTATTCGGGGGTCCGGATGATTCAACGGTCCCTTTCGCGCAGCGCGGTAGTAGTGTAGGGAGTAAGTTCGAGAGATAATAATCTAGGCACGCAGATATAATTCAATACGGCCTTTTTAATAACTATCTCTCGAACTAAGGAGGGAAAGGAATCTATATAGTAGTGGACGGGACCTTTAGGGGGTGGCATGCCAAGGCCCGGCTCGGTCCGGAAGGGCTGAGCCGAAATTCTAAGGGTCCACCCTATTACTTAGTCCTACCCCTTTCCACCGCTGCAATAGCCGGAACTTATAGCTAGAAAGAGCACGGTCTAGGTCCTTACGGACCACCAGTCGCTGACCTACTTTATAAAGATGCAGAAGCTCTTACGACGTTAGGCACGGTGGGCTGCCTACTTATCCGGGTTCGACTTTAAGATTACTTATCGACCTGGAGCTTAAAACGGAAAGGCTAACGCACTAACAAGGAGGGAAGGAAAGACTAGCCGCGCGAAAGAAGATCCGAACATGTTCCAGAAGATGTTGACCGAGCGGATAGTAGACGCAGAGGTGTTGAAAGAGGTAGGGGTCTACGTAATACAACCGAACAATAGGGACGAAACTCTCTACGAGAAGGCAGAGCAGCTTAACTAGCAACAGAAGCTCGGCAAAACCGGTTCAGGGAAGCTAATAGTTCCGGAAGAACTAATTACAGAGGTTATCGAGCTAGTCTATAGCTCCGTAGATGTTGGCTATATAGGCGCAAAGAAGACAATGTAAGCAGTAAGGACGATCTACTGGTTTCCGCAAATATTCGAGCGAATCCACCGATTTATCGCTAACTGCTACGTATGCCAAACGGCGAAGCCGCGTTACGGCCTTCCGGCAGACTTACTAAAGCCACTGCCGATCCCCGAGAAACTATAGCAGCACATTACGATAGACTTCGTAACCGGCCTGCCAAATTCAGATAGATACGATGCTACCCTTAACGTAGTAGATAGGCTAAGCAAAGAGCGCTACTTTATCTCCTGCCGAGCGAGAGACGAGGGAATCACTGCAGAAGAGACGGCGCAGATGTTGATTCGATACGTATAGAAGCACTATAGCCTGCCGGACACTATCACTATAGATAGGGGTCCTCAATTTGCTGCCGACGTATAGAAAGCCATTAACCAAGCTCTCGGAATTTGTAGAAAGCTCAGCACAGCCGCTTACCTACAGACCGACGGTCAGTCTAAAGTAGCTAACTGCGAGATAGAACGATATCTGCGAACCTTCTGCAGCTATTATCAAGAAGAATAGGTTAAGGTGTTGCCGATAGCCGAGTTCTGCGCCAACTTAGCACAGTCTAAGGCTACCTTGCTGGCGCTGTTCAAAATAACGCATAGCTATCTTCTAAGGATAAGTTTTCAGCCGCTAAACGAACCCAGCTCTACGGAACTATCCGCCGCTACGTCGTCAAAGAGAGTCGCCGCCGCCGCAGCCAAGGCACTTAAGGCACAGATAGAAGAAGCAGTTAGGGTAGCAAAAAAGGCGATAGAATTGACTTAGAAGAAGATAGTAGCTCGAGCTAATAAGAAGAGGTCACCGCTAGAATTCGAGGAAGGCCAAAATGTATAGCTTAACACAAGGAACCTAAGGCTAAAAGGCAACGCGAAGCTTAACCTGCGCTACGTAGGTCCATTTACGATAATAGAAAAAAGGTCGCCAGTAACCTATCGGCTCCAGCTACCGAAGTCGTTCCAGGTCTACGATGTTTTTTATTCGGATCTGTTAAGCCTAGACCCTAAGGACGGCCTTCCGGAACAGGGGTTCGCCGAACCCCTACCAATTAAGATGGACGGTAAGGAAGAAGAGTGGGAGTTAGAAGACGTAATAGAAGTAAAGAAGGTAAGGGGGTCCATTAAAGCGAAGATCTCGTAGAAGGGATAGCCGGAAGACTATAAATAGTATCCGATCGAGAACCTGCGGAACTCGGCGGAGCTGCTGGAAGAGTTCTACGCCCAGAATCCGGAAAAGCCGAAGCCGGAGTAGCTCTAATATCGACGATTTGGTAAAAGATAAAGAAAACCGCGTCCGCTCTATCGGCGCGGAAGCCAATAGACACGATCGCTAGTCGCTTTGCTGGAGTCTTCGGATCGGCCACTACCTATCTTGGCACCGGCAGGAAGCTCGCTAACGCCGTAAATCGGCGCCGACGCCGCCAGCACTGCGATATGTAAGGGCCTTAGTAGAGGAAGAAAAAGAAGAAGATAGCGAGCTGCAGGTAGATCTATATAGACCTACGCGATAGCGCACAGACCGGTTACACCGCAGCTCTAGTGACCGCTAGCTCCGATCAGATAGCTACGGTCAGATAGAGCGGATTAGATAGACGCCAAATAAAGACTTCAGATAGTGACGATGTGAATTAAAAAAAAGGAGGAGGAACGGATAAGTAAGCGGTCGAGGGCGACCGCTAATAAGGGAGGGGGGTAGTGTTGCGGCGGTGGAAAGGGGTGGGACTGAGTAATAGGGTGGACCCTCGGAATCTCGGCTCGGCCCTTCCGGACCGAGCCGGGCCTTGGCACGCTACCCCCCTTAAAGGTTTCGTCTACTACTACATAGATTCCTTTCCCTCCTTAGTTCGAGATATAGTTATCAAAAAGGCCGTATTGAATTATATCTGCGTGCCCGGATCACCCTTCTTATTTTTACTCTTATTCTTACCTGTCTCCTAGCTGTTTCCCTCATCCTGCCCCCTTCTGTACAGTGTAGTGTCGGTAGGCCCCGGTAGGGTCCTACGTCTTAATTAATACAGATGTAGGCTGAAAGGTGCTAGAAGGTGCCAGGCTTAGCAGAGCCAGGCTTGGCGCACACTTAAATACCTGCCCCTCCGCTTGTACGTAGATTCTTCCCTCTCTAGCCTTGGATATAGTTATTAAAGTAGCCGTATTAAATTATCTATATACTTAGATCATTATATACAAGGCTCACTTTAACAACACCTGCACTATGCGAAAGAGCCCGTCGATTTATATCCGGGTACTCGAATAACGTAAGTGCAACCAACAACCTAGAGTGTATACTGTATACGTACAAAGGAGGCCGTCGTATTATATCCAGTTACTAAATTGTGCATATACATACTACTCTCCCCTCCCCCGATCGAGAAGAAGAAGAGAGAGTTTTAGGGAAGAGAAGTGCCCCTATCGAGAAGAGAGAGAGTGCCCCTACGAGAGGGATATTAGGAAGAGAAGTGCCCTATAAGCAGATCGTACGAGTTTTGAAGTTTTGAGATAGGACGAGAGCGACGAGAGCAAGAGAGCGACGAGAGCGAGAGAGCGACGAGAGCGACGAGAAGGTCGAGCAGGACGATGTAGGAGCGACGAGGACGAGACAAGGTAAGGAGCGAGAGCAGCGACGACGAGATGCACCTAGCAGGACCTAGGGCGACGACATTCGTTTTTTCGGATCTTTAACAGACTATTCTATTTGGACAAGGCTAATTAGGACATTTAGCAATCGAGGCGTACAGCTAGCAATTGGGACATTCAGCAATCGAGACATACGGCAATTGGTTTAGCGACAAGACAAGCGACACGTTTAGTACGAGGTACGGCAGTACGTTCAGAAGCCTAGCACGCTCAGAAGCACCAGCGAGCCCAAGCACTAGCTGTACAGAGCACCTAGGCAGACATAGCTGCAGACAGGTACAGCTGCAGACAGGCAACAGAGACACAGGGCTGCTACTGCCGACAATGCACTACGTTTAGAAGCAGCACTGCGGCACCAACGACCTCCGTAATCTCTACAGCAGCACGAGCGACAAGAGCAGCACGAGCGACAAGAGCAGCACGAGCGACAAGAGCAGCACGAGCGACAAGAGCAGCACAAGCGACAAGAGCAGCACGAGCGACAAGAGCACCGAGTACGAGCACAAAGCATATCTACAGACAACAGAGGTACAGCAAAGTACGAGCGCAATCGAGCCAGCGATCGAGGCGTACGTCTAGCAATCAAGATGTACGGTATTCAGACAAGACCTATCGAGACAGTTCAGGAATCGGCAACATAAGCGACACATCCAGTACAGCATAGGGCACAGCAGTACGAGCAGTGCGACCGGCGGCACAATCGAGACATTTGGCCTATCTTAAGGCAACAGGCAAAGCGATACATTTAGTACAGGCAACGCGGTACGAGGCAGTGCGACCAGCAGCACAATCGAGACATTTGGTACAAGGCAAGGCACGAGCACCTAGGCAGAGCAAGAGCTGCAGACGGTACAGAGCTGCTGCAGACAACACACACTGTTCAGGTTCAGAAGAGCACGTTCAGAGCAGTAGCTATAGGCAGGCACAGCTACAGACAATATACAGCTGCTGCAGACAGCATAGGCAAAGCAGAGACAGGGCACATAGGCACAAGCACCCAGGCACGAGCACATAGGCACGAGCACCCAGGCACGAGCACTAAGCACGAGCACAAGACAGAGCACCCAGCTGCAGAGTACCCAGCTGCAGAGCACCTAGCTGCAGAGCACCTAGGCAGAGCACCCAGGCACGAGCACCTAGGCAGAGCACAAGACACGAGCAGCAAAGCGATATAAGCAGCAAAGCGACACAAGCAGTACGACTGGCAGTTCAGCGATCAAGACGAGACAACAGGCAGCTATAGACAATAGAGGCACAGCAGCTATAGACAGGCACGGCTGCTATAGACAGCACAGGGCTGCTGCTACTAGGCATAATACAAGGCAGAGCAAAAGGCAGAGCACGAGGCAGGCACAGCTGCAGGCAGGCAGCTGCAGACAACATAGGCAAAGCAATAGCAAAGCGCACTGAAATTGAAGCTGAATTTGCGACCTCTGCAGCCTCTGCAGGCCTCTGCGACCCCGACGACCTCTGCGACCTCTGCAGCCGCGACCTCTGCGACCTCTGCGACCTCTGCGACCTCTGCGACCTCTGCGACCTCTGCGATCTCTGCGACCTCTGCAACAATCTGAGAATTCTGCAGCCTTGGCAAGGCACTAAACAAGGCACCAAACAGGGCACCAATTAAGGCTGAAAGCGACGCCAAAAAGGCACGAGATTAAGGCTTAAAAAGGCACGAGATTGAGGCTCAAAAAGGCACGAGATTAAGGCTCAAAAAGGCACGAGATTGAGGCTTAAAAAGGCACGAGATTGAGACTCAAAACGCACGGAAATTGAAGCTCAAAAGCGACCTTAAAAGCGGCCTTAAAAGCGACCTGTTTTGGAGCGACCCAATTGGCCAATAGCGAAGCTGAATTTGCGACCCCTACGACCTGGTTTGATACAACCTCTGCAACCTAGATTGATGCAACAATGCGACCTGGTTTAGCTAATTGCGATTAAGGGCAATCGCTAGTTGGGGAGGGCGGTAGTAATACGGATGTAGGCTGGAAGGTGATCCGAGCGCGCAGATAAGTTTCAATACGGCTGTTTTGATAACTATATCTCGAACTAAGGAAGGAAAGGAGTCTATGTAGTGGTGGTAGTGGGCTTTCGTAGTGGTGGTGCCAAGGCCCGGCTTAGCCCGGAGGGGCCGAGCCGAAATTCCAAGGGTCCACCCTATCACTCGGTCCCACCCCTTTCTGCTGCCGTAACACCACCCTCCTCCCTTACCAGCGGTCGTCCTCGACCGCTTAGTCACCCCATCTATCCGAAAATCTCCACTTTTTTTTTTTAATTCGTCGTCTCGTTCTTGAAAATCCCCTCTAACGCTAATGTTACCTCTTCCGTCTTCTATTAAAAACAACGTTTTCTTTATCGCTTCTTTAATCTCTTACGTCGTCGGCGTCTAAAGTCCTTCACTTGGCGTTTATATAATCGACGCTATCTGATCTGATCCGCGGTCTTCTAAGCTGCGGCTCGGCTGGTCTGTGCCTCGCCTTAGAGGTCTATATAGATCTTTCCGCGGCGCCGTTTTTCTTCCTCTTTTTCTCTTCTACCAAAGCCTTTACCTACTACGCCGATGGGTGGTGGCCGCGTCGAAGACCTCCCCGAGGCGACCATTACGATTATCTTTATCGGCTTCTGCGCCGGTGGAGCGGACGCGGCTTTCTTCTTTCCAAACTATTAACTTCCGCACTGTCGACATTAGAGCCACGCTGGTTTCGACTTTTCCGGGTTCCGCACGTAGAACTCTCTTAGCAGCTCTGTTAAATTCCGGAGGTTTTTGACCGGATACTATTTATAGTCTTCCAGCTACCCCTTCTACGAGATCCTCGCTTTAATGGACCCTCTTATCTTTTTTACGTCTATTACATCTTCTACCTCCTACTCTTCTTCCTTACCGTCTATCTGGATAGGCAGGGGTTTGGCGAACCCCTGTTCCGGCAGGCCGTCTTTAGGGTCCAAGCTTAACAGGTCCGAATAGAAGACATCGTAGATCTGGAACAATTTCGGTAGCTAGAGCCGATAGGTCACCGGCGACCTCTTTTCTATTATCTTGAACGGACCTACGTAGCGTAGGTTGAGCTTGGCGTTCCCTTTTAGCCTTAGGTTCCGCGTGTTAAGCCAGACCTTTTGACCTTCCTCGAATTCTATCGGCGACCGCTTTCTATTAGTTCGAGTTACTATCTTCTTCTAAGCCGATTCCATCGCTTCTTTCGCCACTTTGATCGCTTCTTTTATCTGAGATCGGAGCACTTCCGCCGCCGCGGCAGCGACTCTCTTTGACGACGTAGTAGTAGTGGAAAGCTTCGGCGAGCCGGCGTCGCTCGGCAGCTGGAAGCTTAGCCTCGGAAGATAACCGTAGGTTATCTCGAACGGCGCTAGCGACGTTGCTTCCGATCGTGCTAAGTTGGCGCAGAATTCAGCTATTAGCAACACCTCTACCCACTTTTCTTGATAATAGCCGCAGAAGGTTCGTAGAGATCGCTCTATCTCGCGATTAGCTACTTCAGACTGACTGTTAGTTTAAGGGTAAGCAGCGGTGCTGAGCTTTCTACGAATTCCGAGGGCTTGCTTAATAGCTTTCTATACGTCGGCATGGAATTGAGGACCCCTATCTGTAGTGATAGTGTCCGGTAGGCTATAGTGCTTCTATACGTATTGAATCAACATCCGCGCTGTCTCTTCCATAGTGGTTCTATCGTCTCTCGCTCGGCAGGGGATGAAGTGGCGCTCTTTGCTCAGCCTATCCACTACGTTAAGGGTGGCGTCGTAACTATCTAAATTCGGCAGGCCAGTTACGAAATCTATCGTAATGTGCTGCTACAGCTTCTCGGGGATCGGAAGTGGCTTTAGTAGATCCGCCGGAAGACCGTAACGTAGCTTCGCGGCTCGGCACACGTAGCAATTGGCGATAAACCGGTGGATCCGCTCGTAGATCCGCGGAAACCAGTAGATCGTTCTTACGGCCTGCATCGTTTTCTTCGCTCCGGCGTAGCCAACATCTATAGAGTTATAGACCAGCTGGATGAGCTCCGTAATTAGTTCTTCCGGAACTATTAGCTTCCCTAAACCAGTCTTGCCTAGCTTCTGTTGCTAGTTAAGCTGCTCTATCTTTTCGTAGAGAGTCTTTTCCTTAGGAGCCGGTTCTACCGCGCAGACCCCTACTTCTTTCAACACCTCTACGTCTACTATCCGCTCGGTCAACACCTTCTGGAACATGTTCGGATCTTCTTTCGCGCGGCTAGTCTTTCCTTCCCTTCTCGTTAGGGCGTCAGCCTTTCCGTTTTGAGCTCCGGGTCGATAGGTAATCTTAAAGTCGAACCTGGATAGGTAGGCAGCCTACTGAGCTTAACGTCGTAAGAGCTTCTGCGTCTTTATAAAGTAGGTTAGCGACTGGTGGTCCGTAAGGACCTGGACCGTGCTCTTTCCAGCTATAAGCTCTGGTTTCCACTCTTTAAAGGCCTGAATAATGGCTAGCAGTTCCTTATCGTAGATAGCGTAGTTTCGTTTAGCATTATTTATAGACTTGCTGAAGAAAGCCACTGGATAAAGGGTTTTATCGTCTCTATATTAAGAAAGGACCCCTGCCGTTACTGTGTCGGAAGCGTCCGTTTCTACGTAGATCGTCTTTTCCGGTCTAAAGTGCGCTAGCACTGGCGCTAAGGCCACTGCCTCCTTTAGCCGGTTAAAAGCTTCCGTACACTTCTTATTCTGTAGGCCAGCGGCCTCCTTCTTTAACGCCTGGTTTAGTAGTCTCGCTATCTTGCTAAAGTCCTTAATAAACCGTCGATAGTAGCTGCAGAATCCGAGAAACGCTCTGATTTGCGTAGTGTTTCCGGATGTCGGCTGCTTCCATTTCGCGACGGCGGCTACCTTTAAGGGGTCCATCCGAATTCCATTTCTTCCAATAACGAGACCGAGATATTTAACCTCGGTTTGGTAGAACTCGCTCTTTTTCGTGTCTGCGTTCAGTCCCACTCTGCGGAGTCTCTTTAGCACCCTCTCTACGTAGTCCGTATGCTGATCTCTCGTTCCGTCTGTGTAGATAAGAATGTCGTCTAAATAGATAGACACGAACCGCTCTAGCATGTCTATAAAAGTGTGGTTTATAAAGCGTTGCTACACTGCCGGCGCGTTGGTAAGTCCGAAAGGCATTACCAACTACTTGAAATTGCCTATACGCGTCGCGAACGTCGTAAGGTCTTCTGTCTGCCCTTCTTCGTTCCTTAGTCGATAGAACGCTTGGCGGATGTCTAGCTTGCTAAACTACTTAGCCTTTGCTATACGCTGTATAGTCTTATCTATTAGCGGCAGTGGATATACGTCTCTCTTAGTGACCTCGTTAAGGCCTCGATAGTCTACGCAGAGTCGCAGACTACCCCCTGGTTTCCTTACGAAAAGAATCGGTAACGCATATTCGGCAGAACTTGGCGTAATAAACTTCTTCGCTAGATTTTCGCGAACAAACACCTCTACTTGGTCCAGTTTGGCCGGCGACAGTCGTCTTAGGGGCTCGGTTCTTGGCAGCGTAGCCCCCTCTTTTAGTCGGATCTTGTTGTTATATTCCGGTTAATAGAGCGGCAATAGGTTAGAGTCGGCTTTTAAGAAGACGTTAGCGTAATTATAGAGCTCCGCTGGCAGCACCTCTAACGGGTCCGCTTCTTCTTCCGCTATTATCTTCTAGTAGTCTTCGATGTCCTTTATAGAGATAGCGTAGATCGCATTGTCCGGCGACTTCGCGAGAGTCGTTATAGCTTCTGAACTTATTATTCCGACGGTAACTAGGGGTTCGGGGCGATCGGACAGGGTTACATTGGCAGCCGCAGCTTTCGATTCGGCTACGGTGGCGGCGGTCGGTTCGGCGGCGGCGGTGCTGTTGCCTAGGGTTTTGAACCTTATCGTGCCTTCGTCTACGTCAATAACAGTCTTCTGGTTCTTTATCTATTTCTGCCCTATAATAATGTTAAACTGTCCGAGATCTATAATCCGGAACGTCGCTTCCGTAGTGCGGCCAGCCAAGGTAGTCTTTAGCAGCATGTAGTGCGTAACGCTTTCTGTGTCTTGTCCGTTATACGCCGAAATCCGCGTCGGCGACGCCAGCTCTACTGGATAGCTATATCCTTTTATCGGTTTCTAAACCAGTCGGTGGTGGATCGCCGTGCCAATGAGAGCTCCGATGTCGATAAAAGCTTTTAACTGGAGGGGTTGGCGCGACTTCTTAACAGGGTAGATCGTAATAGGAAGAATAATAGCCGTTTCCGTATTTACTTCTACAGCCGCTAAGAGGGGTTTGTTGCAGCTGTTAATGCTCTCTTCTCGCAGCGATTCGCTTCGATATAGTGCCCTATTGTCAATGCTGGGTAGGGGGCCTATCTATCCAGCTGGTCTTTTCCCAGGATTCGCAGTGGCACTCTACTGTCTACGCTGTTAGTGTCGTTCGGAGCCGGTTCTATAGCTTGTATAGTCTTTCTCGGTAGCTGCTGCTACTTTACAACACGATACTCCTGCTTCTACTGGGCCGTTGCTTAATATCTCGTAGCGATATAGCCCGGCTTCCTGCACGCGTAATAGGTAGGGACGAACGCCGATCGTAGTAAGTACGACAACTGCTAGGGGGTTCGTCGGAAAGGCGCAGGGGCTCTCGTCGGCTGCGCCGACGGCGACGGCTTCTGAATCAGTTTACGTGTCGTTGGTTTTCTGTACGCGTTCAAGTTTCTGGCGGTGACTCTCGCCTAGTGTACGAAGCTTTGGGGGTCTTCGTCTTCTACTAAGGCTATAGCAGTCGTCAGTTCAGGGCTCAGCTTCTGTCTTAGTAAGTGCAGCTGCTTATCTTCTGCTACTCTCGCTCTAATAGCATATTTCCTAAACAGTCCGTAGAACTCCTCGAATGTCTGCCGGTTCTGGTTGATCTTGTCTAGCTGCTTACAGGCCGTCTTTTTCCAGAAGGGGTCTCCGAAGCGTTGATCCAGCGCTTTAATCGCTTCTTTAGCGGTTACCTCTTCTAGGTCCGCTACTAGCGAAAAAGCTTTACCTTCTAATCGCGATTCTAGGTACGCCAATCTATCCTCTTCGCTGCTCGATGCGTAATCGCGGCTTATCTTATTCTTGATCTTCTTCTTAAATGCCTCCTACGCTTTAGGGTCTCCGCTACCGAAAGTAGGTAGGTCCGGCAGTGGCGTTATCGTAGTGCTACCTTGACTATAGGCCGCCAGTAAGGCGGTCTCTGCGTAGATTTCTCGCCGCAGTGGCGGCGACGACTTCGCTGCTTCTATATTAGCCGGTTGATCCTTTAGCGCCTTTAGCTGCGCTAGTCAATTCGCCGCCTGGTTTTCTAACACGTCGATAATAGTTTCTGCTAATTCCTTCTCGGCCCTTACCGTCTTAGTTTCTTCTCTTAGTTGTCTGTTCTCTTCCAGCGTTCTGTAAAACAGCATCTCGAGAAGGTCTATGCCGTCGTAGACCTTCCCTATTCTATTCTCGTTTATATAGTCTTCCAGTTCCTCGATCGTGCAGTCGTAGATTTTCTTGTATTCGCTTATTCGTTCCTTGATCTCTGCGGTCTCTTCCGTTGTAAAACCGTTAATAATAATCTTATTATTAATAACACTAGAGCGCCTACTCGCTCTGTTAGTCTTTCTCTTTCCGCGGCGGCCTGTTACGCCGCTGTCTACCGTCGAGAAGCCTTCCATCTTCTTACAGTGCCTTAGGGGTTGTTGTTTTGGTGTGGGTGTGTGCGCGTGCGTTATTTGAGCGTCTGGATAGTTCGACGGGCCCTTTCGCGCAGCGCGGGGTTTGGTGTAGCGAGGAGTTCGAGATATAATAATCCGAGCGCGCAGATAAGTTTCAATACAGCTGTTTTAATAACTATATCTCGAACTAAGGAAGGAAAGGAGTCTATATAGTGGTAGTAGTGGGCTTTCGTAGTAGTAGTGCCAAGGCCCGGCTCGGCCCGGAAGGACCGAGCCGAAATTCCAAGGGTCCACTCCATTACTCGGTCCCACCCCTTTCTGCTGCTGTAACAGAAGGTGCTGGAAGGTGCTAGGCTTAGCAGAGCCAGGCTTGGCGTACACTTAAATACCTGCCCCTCTGCTTGTACGTAGATTCTTCCCTCTCTAGCCTTAGATATAGTTATTAAAGTAGCTGTATTGAATTATCTATGTGCTTAGATTATTAATCTCGATCCTTTGACAACCTAAGTTGCTAGCGGCTGCCCTATACCTAGGGTAGATCGTACCCCTTTTTGCTATATAGCGTAGTGTTACCGCGACTGGGCAGGGGGATAGTTCTCCTCCTACCTGTCCAGCGCAGTTGTGTCCTAGAGGGCCTCGTACAGTTCCTATATAGGCTCTGCCTAGCCTCTCTATTTAACTAGATACTCTACTCTCTTCTGCTTCCTTCGACTCTTAAGGATTTCTTCTACCTCGTACTCTTCTTTGCCTTTAGTAATAATCGCTAGGGGGCGTACGTCGTCCGTCGTCTGGTGCAGTAGGGGGTCCGTGTTTGCTAGCTGTACGAGGTCTATATAGAAGACTAGGTAGATCCCTAGGGGAGTGTTAAGTCGTACAGTATATTGTTAAGGAGGGAGCTAAGAGGTCGGAAGAGGTCGATGTAAAAGTCGAAGTAGGTAGGAGGAGATAGATAAAACTGATCCAAGCGCGCAGATAAGGTTCAATACGGCTGTTTTAATAACTATATCTCGAACTAAGGAGGGAAAGGAACCTATATAGTGGTGGTGGAGGGCTTTCGTAGTAGTTGTGCCAAGGCCCGGCTCGGTCCGTTCCAGAACCTAAATCCTAGAAGGGGGCCGAGCTGAAATCTAGGGTCCACCCTATTAATCTGTCCTACCTCTTTCCACTGCTGCAACACTACCCGCCTCCCTTACCAGCGGTCGCCCTCGACCGCTTAGTCACCCTATCTATCCGAAAATCTCTACTTTTTTTTTTGAGTTTTGTCGTCTTCCTCTCGAAAACCCCCTTTAACACTAATGTTATTTCTTCTGTCTTCTATCAAAAACGTCGTTTTCTTTATCGCTTCTTCAATTTCTTACGTCGTCGGCGTCTGAAGTCCTTTACTTAGCGTTTATGTAATCGACGCTATCTGATCTGATCTGCGGGTTATCTAAGCTGCGGCATAGCTGGTCTGTGCGTCGTCTTGGAGGTCTATATAGATCTTTCTGCGGCGCCGTTTTTCTTCTTCTTTTTCTCTTTTACCAAAGCCTTTACCCACTACAGGGTCGGCAGCGCTAGCACGCTACAGTGGGTGGTGGCCGCGTTGAACCGGTAGTGGGTGGCGGTAGAGTTGAAGACCTCCCCAAAAGCGACCGTTACGATCGTCTTTATCGGCTTCTGCGCTAGTGGAGCGGACGCGGCTTTCTTCTTTTTCTTTCGGAGGTCGTCAGTTTCGGAGCTATCCAGGTTTCGGCTTCTTCGGGTTTCGGACGTAAAAGTCTCTTAGCAGCTCTGCCGAGTTCCGCAGATTCTCGATCGGATACTATTCGTAGTCCTCTGGCCACCCCTTCTACGAGATCCTTGCTTTGATAGACCCCCTTATCTTCTTTACGTCCATTACATCTTCTACCTCCTACTCTTTTTCCTTACCGTCCATCTCGATAGGCGGGGGTTCGGCGAACCCCTGTTCCGGCAGACCGTTCTTAGGGTCCAAGCTTAGCAGATCCGAATAAAAGACATCGTAGATCTGGAACGATTTCGGTAGCTGGAGCCGATAGGTTACCGGCGACCTCTTTTCCACTATTATAAACGGACCTACGTAGCGTAGATTAAGCTTGGCGTTGCCTTTCAGCCTCAGGTTTCGCGTATTGAGCTATACCTTTTGGCCTTCCTCGAATTCTAGTAGTGACCTTTTTTTATTAGCTCGAGTCACTATCTTCTTCTAAGTCGATTCTATTGCTTTCCTCGCTACCTTAATAGCTTTTTCTATTTAAGTCTTAAGTGCTTTAGCCGCAGCGGCGGCGACTCTCTTTGACGACATAGCGGTGGATAGTTCCGCAGAGCTGGGTTTGTTCGGCGGCTAAAAGCTTATCCTCGGAAGATAGCCGTGCGTTATCTCGAACGGCGCTAGCGAGGTAGCCTTAGACAGTGCCGAGTTAGCGCAGAACTCGGCTATCGGCAACACCTTAACCTATTCTTCTTAATAGTGGCCGCAGAAGGTTCGCAGATATCGCTCTATCTCTCGATTAGCCACTTTAGACTGACCGTTAGTTTGAGGGTATGCGGCGGTGCTGAGTTTTCTATGAATTCCGAGAGCTTGGTTGACAGCCTTCTACACGTCGGCGGTGAATTGGGGACCCCTATCCGTAGTAATAGTGTCCGGCAGCCTATAGTGCTTCGACACGTATTGGATTAACATTCTCGCCGTTTCTTCTGCAGTAGTTCCCTTATCCTTAGCTCGACAGGGGATGAAATGGCGCTCTTTGCTTAGCCGATCTACTACATTGAGCGTAGCGTCATATCCGTCGGAGTCTGGCAGGCCGGTTACGAAATCTATCGTAATGTGCTGCTATAGTTTCTCGGGGATTGGCAGTAGCTTTAATAAGCCTGCTGGAAAGCCGTAACGCGGCTTCGCCAATCGGCACACGTGGCAGTTGGCGATGAATCGGTGAATCCGTTCGTAGATCCGCGGAAACCAGTAGATCGTCCTTACGGCTTCTATTGTCTTCTTCGAGCCGGCGTAACCAGCGTCCTTAGAGCTATAGACTAGTTGGACGACCTTAGTGATTAGTTCTTCCAGAACTATTAGCTTTCCTAAGCCTGTTTTGCCGAGCTTCTATTGCTGGTTAAGCTGTTTCACCTTTTCGTATAGAGCCTTATCCTTAGGGGCTGGTTCCACTGCGCAGACCCCTACCTCTTTCAGCACCTCTGCGTCTACTATCCGCTCGGTCAGCACTTTCTGGAACATGTTAGGATCTTCTTTCGCGCAGCTCGTCTTCCCTTCTCTTCGCGTTAGCGCGTTAGCCTTTCCGTTTTAAGCCCCTAGTCGATAGGTAATCTTAAAGTTGAGCTCTGATAAGTAGGCGGCCTACCGAGCTTAGCGACGTAAGAGCTTCTGCGTTTTCATAGAGTAGGTCAGCGACTAGTGGTCCGTAAGAACCTGGACCGTGCTCCTTCTAGCTATAAGCTCCGGTTTCCACTCCTCGAAAGCCTAAATAATCGCTAGCAGCTCCTTATCGTAGATAGCGTAGTTTCGCTTAGCTTCGCTTATTGACTTGCTAAAGAAAGCTACTGGATGGAGGGTTTCGTCGTCGCTATATTGAGAAAGGACCCCTGCTGTCACTGTATCGGAAGCGTCCGTTTCTACGTAGATCGTCCTTTCTGGTCGGAAGTGCGCCAGCACTAGCGTAGAGGCCACTGCTTCTTTCAGCTGTACGAAAGCTTCCGTGCACTTCTTATTCTATAGGCTAGCTGCTTCTTTCTTTAGCGCCTCGTTCAGGGGTCTCGCTATCTTGCTAAAGTCCTTAATAAACTGTCGATAGTAGCTGCAGAAGCCGAGAAACGCTCTGATTTGCGTAGTGTTTCCGGATTTTGGCTGCTTCCATTCCTCGACGGCGGCGACCTTTAAGGGGTCCATCCGAATTCTATCTCTTCCGACGATAAGACCGAGATATTTAACCTCGGTTTGGTAGAACTCGCTCTTTTTCGTGTCCGCATTTAGTCCGACCTCGCAGAGCCTAGTTAACACCTTCTCGATGTGGTCCGTGTGTTGCTCTCTTGTTCTATCTGTATAGATAAGAATGTCGTCCAGGTAGATAGACACGAACCGTTCCAACATGTCTATAAAGGTGTGGTTTATAAAGCGTTGCTACACCGCCGGCGCGTTGGTAAGTCCGAAAGGCATTACTAACTATTTGAAATTGCCTATACGCGTCGCGAACGTCGTAAGGTCTTCTGTCTGCCCTTCTTCGTTCCTTAGTCGATAGAACGCTTAGCGGATGTCCAGCTTGCTAAACTACTTAGCCTTTGCTACGCGCTGTATAGTCTTATCTATCAGCAGCAGTGGATATACGTCCCTCTTAGTAACCTCATTGAGGCCTTAATAGTCTACGCAGAGTCGCAGACTACCTCCTAGTTTCCTTACGAAGAGAATCGGTAACGCGTACTTAGCGGAACTCAGCGTAATAAACTTCCTCGCCAGGTTTTCGCGAACAAACACCTCTACTTGGTCCAGTTCGGCCAGTGACAGTCGTCTTAGGGGCTCGGTCCTTAGCAGCGTAGCTCCCTCTTTCAGTCGGATCTTGTTGTTATATTCCGGTCGATAGAGCGGCAATAGGTTGAAGTCGGCTTTTGAGAAGACGTTAGCGTAACTATAGAGCTCATTTGGCAGCACCTCTAGTGGATCCACTTCTTCTTCCGCTATTATCTTCCTGTAGTCTTCGATATCTTTTATTAAGATAGCGTAGATCTCGTTGCTCGGCGACTTTGCAAGGGTCGTTATAGCTTCTGAACTTATTATTTTGACGGTGACCAGGGGTTCGGAACGATCGGACGGAGCCTCTTTCGCAGACTCTGTGGCGTTCGGCTTGGCGGCGGTAGCGGCCGTTCTAATGATCCCTGCTCCGCTACCCGGGGTTTTGAATCTTATCGTGCCTTTATCTACGTTAATAATAGTCTTCTAGTTCTTTATCTATTTCTGCCCTATAATAATATTAAATCGTCCGAGATCCATAATCCGGAACGTCGCTTCCGTAGTTCGGCCAGCTAGTGTGGTCCTTAGCAGCATGTAGTGCGTAACATTTTCCGTGTCTTGTCCGTTGTATGCCGAAATCTTCGTCGGCGACGCCAGTTCCACCAGATAGCCGTATCCATTCGTCAGCTTCCAGACCAGCTGATAGTGGATCGCTGCACCGATAAGAGCTCTAGTATCGATAAAAGCTTTCAGCTAGAGAGTTTGGCGCGACTTCTTAACAGGGTGGATCGTAATAGGAAGGATAATGGCCGTTTCCGTATTCACTTCTACAGCTGCCGAGAGCGGATCGCTGCAGCTGTTAATGCTTTCTTCTCGTGCCGATTCGCTCTGGTGCAGTGCCCTATTGTTAGTGCTGGATAGGGGGCCTATCCGTCCAGCTAGTCTTTTCCTATAATCCTTAACTGCACCCTACCGTCCACACTATTAGTATCGTTCGGCGCCGGTTCGATGGCTTGAATAGTCTTTCTCGGCGTCTGCGGCTGCTGCTGCTTTATAATACGATACTCCTGCTTCTGCTTATCCGACGCTTGGCATCTCGTAGCGATGTGGCCAGGCTTGCCACACGCGTAGCAGGTGGGGACGAACGACGAACGCTGCGAATTAAATGGCTGCTAGGGGCGTTGTCGGTATAGGACGGGGGCTCTGGTTCCCTGCGGCGACAGCGACGGCTTCTAAGCCGGTTTACGTATCGTCGATTTTCCGTATGCGTTTAGGTTTCTCGCGGTAACTCTCGCTTAGTGCACGAAGCTCTTAAGGTCTTCGTCTTCTACCAACGCTATAGCGGCGGCCAGTTTAGGGTTCAGCTTCTGCCTTAGTAGGTAGAGCTGCTTATCTTCCGCCACTCTGGCCCTAATCGCATATTTTCTAAATAGTCCGTAGAATTGTTTAAACGTCTGCCGGTTCTGATTAATCTTGTCTAGCTGCTTACAGGCTGTCTTCTTTCGGAATAGGTCTCCGAAGCGCTGGTCCAGTGCTTTAATCGCTTCCTCGGCGGTCGCCTCTTCCAGGTCCGCTACTAGCGAAAAAGCTTTACCTTCCAACTGCGATTCTAGGTACGCCAATCTATCTCCGGCACTGTTTCCGGCGTAGTTGCGGTCTATCTTATTCTTTATCTTCTTCTTAAACGCTTCCCAGTCTTCAGGGTCTCCGCCTCTAAACGCCGGCGGATCCGGCAAGAATGTTATTAAGGTGCCACCTTAACTATAGGCCGCTAGCGAGGCAGTCTCCGCGTGGGCTTCTCGCTGCGGTAGCGGCGACTTCGCTGCTTCTATATCAGCTATTTGATGCTTCAGCGCCTTTAACTGCGCTAATTAATTCGCCGCCTGGTTTTCTAACACGTCGATAATAGTCTCTGCCGATTCCTTCTCGGCCCTTACTGCTTTAGTTTCTTCTCTTAGTTGTCTGTTCTCTTCCAGCGTTCTGTAGAACAGCGTCTCGATAAGGTCTATTCCGTCGTAGACCTTCCCTATTCTATTCTCGTTTACATAGTCTTCTAGTTCCTCGAGCGTACAGTCGTAGATCTTCTTGTATTCGCTTATTTGTTCCTTAATCTCGGCGGTCTCTTCTGCCGTAAAACTGCTGATAATAATTTTATTATTAATAACACTGGAGCGCCTACTCGCTCTGTTAGTCTTTCTCTTTCCGCAGCGTCCTGTTACGCCGCTCTCTACCGTCGAGAAGCCTTCCATCTTCTTACAGTGCCTTAGGGGTTGTTGTTTTGGTGTATGTGTGTGCGCGTGCGTTATTCGAGCGTCCGGATGGTTCAACGGGCCCTTTCGCGCAGCGCGGGGTTGGTGTAGAGAGCGAGTTCGAGATATAATAATCCGAGCGCGCAGATAAGGTTCAATAGGGCTGTTTTGATAACTATATCTCGAACTAAGGAGGGAAAGGAACCTATGTAGTGGTAGTAGAGGGCTTTCGTAGTAGTTGTGCCAAGGCCCGGCTCGGTCCGTTCCGGAACCTAAATCCCGGAAGGGGGCCGAGCCGAAATCCAGGGTCCACCCTATCAATCTGTCCCACCTCTTTCCACTGCCGCAACAAAAACAAAGTCTAAAGGAAGGGATGTAAAAGTTAATATTAGAGGGGGAGGCTAAAGTCTAAAGTAACGGACGTAAAAACTAAGTAAAGAAAGGAAGGGCTAGAGTCTAAGGTGTAAAAGCTAAATTAATGCACAAGACGAGCTATAAACAAGAAGAAGAGAAAGATTAGGTAGGCGGCAGCAGGTTCTTATATCCCCCTACCCTAGCTAGTTGTCTGCTCGTTTGCTAGTAACTTTCTTACCAAACTCTGTTTCTTTGTTCTGTAAACAAATTTATTTCCCAGACCCGCTTTTTCTAAAGGTTCCAGAACTGAGCTAGGAGTGTTTGCATCGCGAGATAGTTTGCCTTTTACTCTCTTAGAGTCTTCTTCTATCTAGTAGTTGTTAGCCTGTAGTCTGTAAATCTTAATAGTTCTAGTTAGGTCCTAGATGCTATTGTTTTCCGTTGTACATCTGTTGACTATAACAGTAGCCTCCCTTAATATAGCGGAGTTCCTACGAAGCCTTAGTAGTTCGAGATACTGGGGGTGTTGCAGCGGTGAAAAGGGGTGGGACTGGATAATAGGGTGGACCCTGGATTTCGGCTCGGCCCGTCCGGGCCGAGCCGGGCCTTGGCACACCACCCTCTATCAAAGCCCACTACCACCACCACATAGATTCCTTTCTCTCCTCAGTTCGAGATATAGTTATCAAAAAGGCCGTATTGAATCATATCTGCATACCCGGATTATTATATCTCGAACTCACTCTCTACACTAACCCTGCGCTGCGCGAAAGGGCCTGTTGAACCATCCGGAAACCCGAATAACGCACGCGCATCAACACACACACACACACCAACCCCCTAGGCACTGTAAGAAGATAGAAGGCTTCTCAGCGGTAGAGAGCGGCGTTACAGGCCGCAGCAGAAGTAGGAAAGGAAAGACTAACAGAGCGAGTAGGCGCTCCAGTGTCATTAATAACGAGATTATTATCAGCAGTTTTACGGCAGAAGAGACAGCAGAGATCAAGGAACGAATGGCTAAATATAGGAAGATCTACGACTGCACGATCGAGGAATTAGAAGACTACGTAAACGAGAACGGAATAAGGAAGGTCTACGATAGTATAGACCTTATTAAGACGCTGTTCCACAGAACGCTAGAAGAAAACAGGCAACTAAGAGAGGAAACTAAAGCGGTAAGGGCTAAGAAGGAATCGGCAGAAACTATTATCGACGTGTTAGAAAGCCAGGCGGCGAATCGAACAGCGCAGCTAAAGGCGCTAAAGGATCAACTGACTGATATAGAAGCAGCGAAGTCGTCGCCGCTGCGGCGAGAAACTTATGCGGAAACCGCCTTACCAGAGGCCTATAGTCAAGGTAGCACTACGATAACGCTACTGCTAGACCTACCTGCTTTCGGTGGCAGAGACCCTAAAGCGTAGGAGGCGTTTAAGAAGAAGATCAAGAATAAGATAAGCCGCGATTACGCATCGAGTGGCGAAGAGGATAGATTGGCGTACCTGGAATCGAGGCTGGAAGGTGAAGCTTTTTTGCTAGTAGCAGACCTAGAAGAAGTAACTGCCGACGACGCTATTAAGGCGCTGGACCAGCGTTTTGGCGACCCCTTTCTGAAGAAGACGGCCCGTAAGCAGCTAGATAAGATCAACCAGAACCGGCAGACGTTCGAAGAGTTCTACGGACTGTTTAGGAAATATGCTATTAGAGCGAGAGTAGCAGAAGATAAGCAGCTGCACTTACTAAGACAGAAACTGAGCCCTGAGCTGGCTGCGGCGATAGCGTCGGTAGAAGACGAAGACCTGCAGAGCTTCGTGCACTAGGCGAGAGTGACAGCAAGAAACCTAAACGCGTACGGAAAACTGACGATACGCGAACTGATTCAGAGGCCGTTGCCGCTGTCGCAGCCGACGAGAGCCCCTGCGCCCTTCCGCCGCGGCCCCCAGTCGCCTTACGTGCCGTGGCCGTCGTTCGTCCCCACCTGCTACGCGTATAGCAAGCCTGGCCACATCGCAACGAGATGCCAAGCATCGGACAAGCAAAAGCAGGAATATCGAGCAACAAAGCCGCCGCTGCCAAGAAAGACCATCCAAGCCATCGAACCGGCTCCGAACGACACTGACAGCGTAGACGGCAGGGTCCAGTTAAGAATTATAGGAAAAGACTAGCTAGAAGGATAGGCCCCCTATCCAGCGAGGACAACAGGGCATTAACGCGAACTACGTCGACGAAAGAGAGCATCAATAGTTGCAGCGATCCGCTATCGGCTGCAGTGGAAGTGAACACGGAAACAGCTATTATCCTTCTAATCACTGTCTACCCCCTTGACGGATCGAGCAAACCACTTTAGCTAAAAGCTTTTATCGACACAGGAGCTCTTATTGGCGCAGCGATCCACTACCAGTTGGTTCAGAAACTGATAAAGGGATACGGTTATCCAGTGGAATTGGCGTCGCCGACGAAGATTTCGGCATACAACGGACAAGACACGGAGAGTGTTACGCACTATGTGCCATTAAGGACTACCTTGGCTGGTCGCACTACGGAAGCGACATTCCGAATTATGGATATCGGAAGGTTTGACATTATTATAGGGCAGAAATAGATAAAGAACCAGGGAGCGATTATTGACGTAGGAGAAGGCACACTCGGATTCAGAAAATCGACTAGCGACTTAGCCACCGTCAAATCAGTCACCGAATCGGTTATAGCGGCCGACGCTAAACCGAACGTTACGACGGTCGAAGCGACTCCGTCCGATCGTTCCGAACCCCCGGTTACCGTCGGAATAATAAGTTCAGAAGCTATAATAACTCTCGCGAAGTCGCCGGACAATAAGATTTACGCTATCTCTATAAAGGATATCGAAGACTACAGGAAGATAATAGCGGAAGAAGAAGTGGATCCACTAGAGGTGTTACCGGAAGAGCTCTATAGTTACGCTGATATCTTCTCAAAAGCAGACTCCAACCTACTGCCGCTCTATCGACCGGAATATAACAACAAGATCCGACTAAAGGAGGGAGCTACGCTGCCAAGAACCGAGCCCCTAAGAAGACTGTCACTGGCCGAACTGGACTAAGTAGAGGTGTTTGTTCGTAAAACCCTAGCGAAGAAGTTTATTACGCCGAGCTTAGCGGAATATACGTTACCGATCCTTTTCGTAAGGAAACCAGGGGGTGGTCTCCGACTCTGCGTAGACTACAGGGGCCTTAACGAGGTCACTAAGAGAGACGTATACCCCCTGCCGCTAATAGATAAGACCATACAGCGCGTAGCAAAGGCTAGGTAGTTCAGCAAGCTGGACATCCGCTAGGCGTTCTATCGACTAAGGAACGAAGAAGGGCAGACAGAAGACCTTACGACATTCGCGACGCGTATAGGCAATTTCAAGTAGTTGGTGATGCCTTTCGGACTTACCAACACGCCGGCGGTGTGGCAACGCTTTATAAACCACACCTTTATAGACATGTTGGAACAGTTCGTGTCTATCTACCTGGACGACATCCTTATCTATACAGATAGAACGAGAGAACAACATACGGACCACATCGAGAAGGTGTTAACTAGGCTCCGCGAGGTCGGATTAAACGCAGACACGAAAAAGAGCGAGTTCTACTAAACCGAGGTCAAATATCTCGGCCTTATCGTCGGAAGAGATGGAATTTGGATGGACCCCTTAAAGGTCGCCGCCGTAGCGGAATGGAAGCAACCGAAATCCGGCAACACTACGCAGATCAGGGCGTTTCTCGGATTCTGCAGCTACTATCGACGGTTTATTAAGGACTTTAGCAAGATAGCGAGACCCCTGAACGAAGCGTTAAAGAAAGAGGCCGCCGGCCTATAGACTAAGAGGTGCACGGAAGCCTTTAACCGGCTGAAAGAAGCAGTGGCCTCGGCGCCGGTTTTAGCGCACTTCCGGCCGGAAAAGACGATCTACGTAGAAACGGACGCTTCCGATACAGTAACGGCAGGGGTCCTTTCTTAATACAGAGACGATAAGACCCTTTACCTAGTAGCTTTCTTTAGCAAGTCCATAACGGAAGCTAAGCGGAACTACGCCATCTACGATAAGGAGCTGCTAGCGATTATTAAGGCCTTCGAAGAGTGGAAACCGGAGCTTATAGCCGGACAGAGCACGGTCCAGGTCCTTACAGACCACCAGTCGCTGACCTACTTCATAAAGACGCAGAAGCTCTTACGTTGCCAAGCACGGTGGGCTGCCTACTTATCCAGGTTCGACTTTAAGATCACCTATCGACCCGGAGCTCAAAACGGAAAAGCTAACGCGCTGACGCGAAGAGAAGGAAAGACCAGCCGCGCGAAAGAAGATCCGAACATGTCCCAGAAGGTGTTGACCAAGCGGATAGTAGACGCAGAGGTGTTGAAAGAGGTAGGGGTCTATGCGGTGGAGCCGGCCCCTAAAGAGGGGACGCTCTACAGAAAGGTAAAGCAGCTTAACCAGCAACAGAAACTCGGCAAAACAGGTTCAGGGAAGCTGATAGTTCCGGAAGAACTAATCACGGAGGTCATCCAACTGGTCCATAGCTCTATAGACGTTGGTTACGCCGGCTTAAAGAAGACGATAGAAGCTATAAGGACGGTCTACTAGTTTCCGCAGATCTACAAACGGATCCATCGATTTATCGCCAATTGCCACGTATGCAGAGCCACGAAGCCACGTTACGGCCTTCCAGCAGGCTTATTAAAGCCACTTCCGATCCCTAAGAAACTATAGCAGCATATTACGATGGATTTCGTAACCGGCCTACTGGATTCCGATAGATACGACGCTACGCTAAACGTAGTGGACCGGTTGAGCAAAGAACGCCACTTCATCCCCTGTCGAGCGAGAGACGACGGAACCACTGCAGAAGAAACAGCAAGAATGCTGATTAAGCACGTATAGAAGCACTACAGGCTGCCAGACACTATCACTACGGATAGGGGTCCTCAATTCACCGCCGACGTGTGGAAAGCTATCAACCAAGCTCTCGGAATTTATAGAAAGCTCAGCACCGCCGCTTACCCGCAGACCGACAGTCAGTCTAAAGTGGCTAATCGCGAAATGGAGCGATATCTGAGAACCTTCTGTGGACATTATCAAGAAAAGTAGGTTAAGATGCTGCCAATAGCCGAATTCTGCGCGAACTTAGCACAGTTAGAAGCAACGTCGCTGGCGCCGTTCGAGATAACGCACGGCTATCTTCCGAGGATAAGCTTTTAGCCACCAAGCGACGTCGGCTCGCCGGAGCTTTCCACTACTACTACGTCGTTAAAGAGAGTCGCCGCCGCAGCAGCGGAAGCGCTCCGATCTCAGATAGAAGAAGCGATCAAAGTAGCGAAAGACGCGATAGAATCAGCTTAGAAGAAGATAGTGACTCGGGCTAATAAGAAGCGGTTACCGATAGAATTCGAAGAAGGCCAAAAGGTATGGCTCAACACGAAGAACCTGAGGCTGAAAGGCAACGCCAAGCTCAATCTACGCCACGTAGGTCCGTTCAAGATAATAGAAAAGAGGTCGCCGGTGACTTATCGGCTCGAGCTGCCGAAGGCGTTCCGGATCTACGACGTTTTTCATTCCGATCTACTGAGCTTAGACCCTAAAGACGGCCTGCCGGAACAGGGGTTCGCTGAACCCCCGCTAATCGAGATAGATAATAAGGAAGAATAGGAGGTAGAAGACGTAATGGACGTAAAGAAGATAAGGGGGTCCATTAAAGCGAGGATCTCGTAGAAGGGGTGGCCGGAAGATTATAAATAGTATCCGATCGAGAATCTCCGGAATTCGGCGGAGCTGCTAAGAGACTTTTACGCGCGGAACCCGAAGAAGCCGAAACTAGCGTAGCTCTGATGTCGACAATTCTGGAAGAAAGAAGAAAGCCACGTCCGCTCCACCAGCGCGGAAGCCGATAAAGGCAATCGTAATGGAATTAATAGCTCCAGGCACCGCCACATCGGTCGGCGACCGCGTAGAGGGCGGAAGCTTTAGTGGAAGAGAAAAAGAGGAAGAAAAACGGCGCTGCGGAAAGATCTATATAGACCTCCGCGACGACGCACAGACTAGCTACGCCGCAGCTCAGATAACCCACGGATCAGATCAGATAGCACGGATCAGGGGCACCAATCACATAAACGCTAAGTGAAGGACTTCGGATGCTAATAACGTAAGGGCTGGAAAAGCGATGATAAGACGTTGTTTTCGATAAAAGACGGAAGAGGTAACGTCGACAGTAGAGGGGATTTTCGAGAAAAAGAAGACGAATCAAAAAAAAAAAAAAAAAAAAAAGAGAGACGAGAAGAAGAAGAGGGATTTTCGGATAGGTAGGGTGACTAAGCGGTCGAGGGCGACCGCTGGTAAGGGGGGGGGGTAGTGTTGCAGCGGTGAAAAGGGGTGGGACTAGATAATAGGGTAGACCCTGGATTTCGGCTCGGCCCGTCCGGGCCGAGCCGGGCCTTGGCACACCACCCTCTATCAAAGCCCACCACCACCACCATATAGATTCCTTTCTCTCCTCAGTTCGAGATATAGTTATCAAAAAGGCCGTATTGAATTGTATCTACGTGCCCGGATCAGGGGGTAAGTCTGCTTATTCCCTAGAGCAGGCCTGATATTACGGTTAATATTCTATTAGTAAGCAGAATCCAATTCTCTTTAGCTGTACCGGGTTTCCAGGCGGTAGTCTCTAAAGTCTAAGGGGTTTTAATAGTAGAAGGCTTTAATCTTGTCCTTGTCGAAGATAATGTTTCTAAGGGGTTCCTAAGTAGTGTCCTAGTCTTTGTAGCTTTGCTATTGAACTTTGTACTTTGTCTGTCTATTAATTACTTAACAGTCTGTAATTTTGCGTATGTAGTATTCTCCTTCTTCGTCTTCGTCGTCGTCTTCTACAGGGGGAATGCAGGTTTGTTCTTAGTCTTATACTTGGATTAGGAAGGGATCTCCTTCTTTAGGTCTTAGTCGAACAGGATAGAAGACGTCGTAGATTTCCCAGTCTTCCGGCAGTTGGAGGCAGTATGCGTGCAAGCTAATCTTCTCTATAATAGGGAAGGGGCCTAGTTTTTTCTAATTAAGTTTGCGAGAAGGTCTTCCTATAATGAAGTTCTTAGAGTCTAGGTACACTCTGTCTCCTACTTAGTAGTCTAGAGCTAGTTGTCGTTTTTGATTAGCTTGTTCTTCGTAGATAGCCTAGGCGTAAGTTATCTCTTCTTAGACTTCCTAATAGATCTAGGAGAGGTGCGTTGCCTATTCGTCTGCATTGTCTTCGTCTAGGTCGTTAGGTTACGGTAGGAGGTCTTAAGGTTCCATTCCTGTTTAGGGGTAGTAGCCTCTAGTAGTGTAAAAGGGAGAGTGTCCTGTTGTCTCTAACTCCCAGTTGCGAGCAAAGAATTCCACTGTCGGGATATGCTTTGGCTAGTCCTTCTAGTAGTAATTGATAAAGCAACGTAGTGTCTGTTCGAACAGGGCATTCGCAATCTCTGTTTATCTATCTATTTCTAGGTAGTAGGACGTCGAGATGTAGTAGTTAATGTTTAGAAGCTTACACAGGCGTTTCCAGAACTTAGCAATAAACTGAGAGCCTCTATTAGAGGTAATGCTGTCCGGAAGGCCTACGTAGCGCCAGACGTATTCGTAAAAGAGTCGAGCGGTTTCCTTGGAAGTTATGCTCTAGCAGGATACTACAAAACGGTCCTTAGAGTGCCGATCCACTACTACAAAGACGTTCTTTGCCTTAACACCTGCCTAAGTAGTTCCTTAAGGGAGACAGGTAACAAAGTCTATTGTAATGTATTTCCAAGGGTGTTTAGGGGCCGGGAGAGGCTTTAGCAATCTGTATAGACGTTGTCGGTGGTATTTGGCTGCCTTGCAGATCGGACAGTTGTTTCTATATCTACGGACGTGCTTCTACATCGACGGCTACTAATAGTAGCAGGAAGTAAGTTTGTAAAGCTTCGATCGTCCTGGGTAGCCTCCTACTGCTGAGTTGTAAACTGTCCTAAGGATGTAGGGTCGTATTAAATCGTCTGCACCTTTAGGGACAAAAAGACGGGATCGGAAGTAAACCAGTCTATCCCTAAGTTTACATTCTAAGAGAGAAAAGCCAGGGAAGGTACGCTGACCTATTTCAAGGGCTTGGATCAGTCCTTAAGCCTGTTCGTCTGATTCGTAAGCTTCTCTAATTATTGGGAGCAAGTCTCTAGGGTAGTTTGCTTCTTTAGTCAATTCTTTATCGTTTGGTTTGTTGTTAGAGGAAACAGAGCCTTCAATTTCAGAGTCTTCGGTGTCGATAGTTTCGTTGTCTGGTTCGCTTTCTAGATCGTTATCCTCTAGGAAGGCAGGTGCTAGGCACAGGGCAAAAGATGCAGCAGTTGATAGTGTACCTTCCCTTAAGTAGGTCTTTAGGTCTTTGCTTAGGTTGTAAGCCTTTAGGATAGTTTGGTTACACATTGCCTGGCTTTCTCTTCTGTCTATTGGATAGATTCTAGGCATCCGAGTAAGGGCATTAGCCTTAGAATTAATTAATCTAGGCGAGTATTGAATAACAAAGTTAAACCTTAAGAGAAATTCGCTTTATCGGGCTTGTCTGCAATTAAGGATTTTGTTCTTTATAAAATGAATTAAGTTCTTGTAGTCTAAACTGACTTGGGTTAGGTAGGCTGCGCCTTCAAGTTTAGGGCGCCACTCTTTAAATACTTTAACGATTGTAAGGAGCTCTTTGTCCTAAATCTTGTAATTGCATTTAGCAGGTAGCATCTTCTTTGAAAGGTAAGCTACTAGGAGCTATAGCTAGTCGGACGACTTTCGTTAAAGGAGGACTGCTCCAATAGCTCCGTTAGAAGCGTCTGTTTCTACACGGGTTTCTAAGTTAAAGTCAAAGTGTTAAAGAATTGGGTCTCTAGTAAATCGTTGCTATAGGAGGTTAAATGCGTATTGGCAGGAGTTAGTCCAGTCAAACTTAGCCTCTTTCTTTGTTAGCGCAATTAGTAGTTTACTATTAAGCTAAAGCCCTAAAAAAAACGACGGTAGAAGTCGGCAAACCTAAGGAAGCCTTGCACTTCTTTAACAGTCTTTAGGATCTTCCAGTCCAGGATTGCTTAAATCTTTGCTAGGTCCATACAGATGCCTTTGTCTAAGATAATAAGGCCAAGGAACTGAACTTCTTGTTAGTAGAATTCGCACTTGTTAATGTCCAGATGCAAGCCTGCTTCTTCCAGTTTTGCTAGCACCTTTCGGACGTGTTTCTAATGTTCTTCTAGCGTTATGCTGTAGACCAGGATGTCGTTAATGTAAGCGGTAACGAATTGGTCCAAGTACTCTCTTAGTATGTCGTTTATGTATTCTTAAAAAGTGCTAGGTGCATTGCACATTCTAAAGGGCATTACTAGGGATTCAAACAAGCCGTACCGGGTTCTAAAGGCTGTTAACTATTCTTGTCCTTAATCCGAGCGCGCAGATAAGGTTCAATACAGCTGTTTTGATAACTATATCTCGAACTAAGGAGGGAAAGGAATCTATGTAGTGGTAGTGGTAGTCTTTCGTGGTAGTGGTGCCAAGGCCCGGCTCGGTCCGTTCCGGAACCTAAATCCCGGAGGGGGCCGAGCCGAAATCTAGGGTCCACCCTATTAATCTGTCCCACCTCTTTCCACTGCCACAACACTACCCCCCCCCCCCTTACTAGCGGTCGCCCTCGACCGCTTAGTCACCCCATCTATCCGAAAATCTCCACTTTTTTTTTTGATTTGTCGTCGTCTCCCTCTCGAAAATCCCCTCCAACGCTAATGTTACTTCTTTGTCTTCTATTAAAAACAACGTTCTCTTTATCGCTTCTTCAATTTCTTACGTCGTCGGCGTCTGAAGTCCTTCACTTGGCGTCTATCTGATCCGCGCGTTTGATCCGTGCTATCTGATCTAAGCCGTAGGTTATCTAAGCTGCGGTTCGGCTGGTCTGTGCGTCGCCTCGGATGTCTATATAGGTCTTCTGTAGCGCCGTTTTTCTTCTTCTTTATCTCTTCTACTAAAGCCTTTACCTACTACGGGGTTGGCGGCGCTGGCACGCTACGGGGTTAGCGAGCTGGCGGCCGAACCGGCGGTGGGTAGTGGCTGCGTCGAAGACCTCCCTAAAGGCGACCGTTACAATCGTCTTTATCGGCTTCTGCGCCGGTAGAGCGGACGCGGCTTTCTTCTTTTTCTTCCGTCTCTTTCGGAGGTCGTCAGTTTTGGAGCCATCCGGGTTTCGGCTTCTTCGGGTTCTGCACGTAGAACTCTCTTAGCAGCTCTGCCGAATTCCGGAGGTTTTCAACCGGATACTATTTATAGTCTTCCGGCCACCCCTTCTACGAGATCCTCGCTTTGATGGACCCTCGCGTCTTCTTTACGTCTATGACGTCTTCTACCTCCTATTCTTCCTTATCGTCTATCTCGATAGGCGGGGTTTCGGCGAACCCCTGTTCCAGCAGGCCGTCTTTAGGGTCCAAGCTTAACAGGTCTGAATTGAAGACATCGTAGATCCGGAACGATTTCGGTAGCTGGAGCCAATAGGTCACCGGCGATCTCTTTTCTATTATCTTAAACGGACCTACGTAGCGTAGATTGAGCTTGGCGTTGCCTTTTAGCCTTAGGTTTCGCGTGTTAAGCTATACCTTTTGGCCTTCCTCAAATTCTAGTGGCGACCTTTTTCTATTAGCTCGAGTTACTATCTTCTTCTAAGCCGATTCCATCGCGTCTTTCGCTACCTTAATCGCTTCTTCTATCTGAGATCGTAGCGCTTCTGCCACTGCGGCGGCGACTCTCTTTAACGACGTGGCAGTGGATAGTTCTGTAGAGCTAGGTTCGTTTGGCGGCTGAAAGCTTATTCTTAGAAGACAGCTATGCGTTATCTTAAACAGCGCTAGCAACGTTGCTTCTGACTGTGCTAAGTTCGCGCAGAATTCAGCTATTGGCAACACCTCGACCCACTTTTCTTAATGATAGCCGCAGAAGGTTCGCAGATATCGCTCTATCTCGCGATTAGCTACTTTAGACTGGCCGTCGGTCTAAGGGTAAGCTGCTGTGCTGAGCTTTCTACGAATTCCGAGGGTTTGATCAATAGCTTTCTACACGTCGGCAGTGAATTGAGGACCCCTATCCGTAGTAATAGTGTCCGGCAGGCTATAGTGCTTCTATACGTGTCTAATTAGCATTCGTGCGGTCTCTTCCGCAGTAGTTCCTTCGTTTCTCGCTCGACAGGGGATAAAGTGGCGTTCTTTGCTTAGCTTATCCACTACGTTAAGGGTGGCATCGTATCTATCTAAATTCGGCAGGCTGGTTACGAAGTCCATCGTAATGTGTTGCTACGGTTTCTCGGGGATCGGAAGTAGCTTTAGCAGACTAGCCGGAAGACCGTAACGTGGCTTCGCGGTCCAGCATACGTAGCAATTGGCGATAAATCGATGGATCCGTTCGTAGATCCGCAGAAACTAGTAGATCGTCCTTACGGCTTCTATCGTCTTCTTCGAGCCGGCGTAACCAACGTCCTTAGAGCTATAGACCAGTTGGATGACCTCCGTAACTAGTTCTTCCAGAACTATTAGCTTTCCTAAGCCTGTTCTGCCGAGCTTCTGCTGTTGATTGAGCCGTTCCACCCTCTTGCAGAGCGTTTCTTCTTCGGTCTCCAGTTCTGTCGGTTCCGGTTCGTTCTGCAGTTCTGCCGCGCAGATCCCGGCTTCCTTTAATACCTCGGCGTCTACTATCCGTTCGGTTAGCACCTTCTGAAACATGTTTGGATCTTCCTTCGCGCGGCTGGTCTTCCCTTCTCTTCGCGTTAGCGCGTTAGCCTTTCCGTTTTGAGCCCCTAGTCGATAAGTGATCTTGAAATCAAACCCGGATAAGTAGGCAGCCTACCGTGCTTAACGTCGTAAGAGCTTCTGCGTCTTTATAAAGTAGGTTAGCGACTGGTGGTCTGTAAGGACCTGGACTGTGCTCTTTCTAGCTATAAGCTCTGGCTTCTACTCCTCGAACGCCTGTATAATAGCCACTAGTTCTTTGTCGTAGATCGCGTAGTTCCGCCTAGCTTCCGTTACAGATTTGCTAAAGAAGGCCACTAGATAAAGGGTCTCGCTATTGTTAGCGTATTAAGAAAGGACCCCTGCCGTCACTGTGTCGGAAGCGTTCGTTTCTACGTAGATCGTCTTTTCCGGCTGGAAGTGTGCTAGAAACGGCGCTGTAGCCACTGCTTCTTTTAGCCGGTCGAACGCTTCCGTGCACCTCTTATTCTATAGGCCGGCGGCCTCTTTCTTTAGTGCTTTGTTTAGGGGTCTCGCGATCTTGCTAAAGTCCTTAATAAACTGTCGATAGTAGCTGCAGAATCCGAGAAACGCTCTGATTTGCGTAGTGTTTCCGGATTTCGGCTGCTTCCATCCCGCTACGGCAGCGACCTTTAAGGGGTCTATCCAAATTCTATCTCTTCCGACGATAAGACCGAGATATTTGACTTCGGTTTAATAGAACTCGCTCTTCTTCGTATCCGCGTTTAATCCGACCTCGCGGAGCCTAGTTAGCACCTTCTTGATGTAGTCCGTGTGCTGCTCTCTCGTTCTATCTGTGTAGATAAGGATGTTGTCTAAGTAGATAGACACGAACCGCTCTAGCATGTCTATAAAGGAGTAGTTCATAAAGCGTTGCTACACTGCCGGCGCGTTGGTAAGTCCGAAAGGCGTTACTAGCTACTTGAAGTTGCCTATACGCGTAGCGAACGTTGTAAGATCTTCCGTCTGCCCTTCTTCGTTCCTTAGTTAGTGGAACGCCTGTCGAATGTCCAGTTTGCTGAACTATTTGGCTTTAGCTACTCGTTGTATAGTCTCGTCGATTAGCGGCAGTGGGTATACGTCTCTCTTGGTGACCTCGTTGAGGCCTCGATAGTCTACGCAGACTCGGAGACCGCCTCCGGGTTTCCGTACGAAAAGAATCGGTAACGCATATTCCGCTAAGCTCGGCGTAATAAACTTCTTCGCGAGATTCTCTCGAACAAACACTTCTACCTAGTCCAGCTCCGCCGGCGCTAGTCGTCTTAGGGACTCGGTTCTTGGCAGCGTAGCCCCCTCTTTCAGTCGGATCTTGTTGTCGTATTCCGGTCGATAGAGCGGCAATAGGTTGGAGTCGGCTTTTAAGAAGACGTTAGCGTAACTATAGAGCTCGTTTGGCAGCACCTCTAGTAGATCTACTTCTTCTTCCGCTATTATCTTCCGGTAGTCTTCGATGTCTTTTATTAAGATAGCGTAAATCTCGTTGTCTAGTGACTTCGCGAGGGTCGATAAAGCTTCCGAGCTCATTATTCCGACGGTAACTAGGGGTTCGGGGCGGTCGGACGGGGTTCCATTGGCAGCTGCGGCGTTCGATTCGGCTACAGTGGCGGCGGTGCTGTTGCCTAGGGTTTTGAATCTGATCGTTCCTTTATCTACGTCGATAATGGCTTTCTGGTTCTTTATCTATTTCTGCCCTATAATGATGTCAAACCTTCTGATATCTATAATTCGGAAAGTCGCTTCCGTAGTGCGACTACCCAAGGTAGTCTTTAGCAGCACGTAGTGCGTAACGCTTTCCGTGTCTTGTCCGTTGTACGCTGAAATCCGCATCGGCGACGCTAGCTCTACTGGATAGCTGTATCTATTCGTTAACTTCCGGACCAGTCGGTGGTGGATCGCCGCGCCAATTAGAGCTCCGGTGTCGATAAAAGCTTTTAACTAAAGTGGTTTGCTCGATCCGTCTAGGGAGTGGACAGTAATTAGAAGGATAATAGCTGTTTCCGTATTTACTTCCACCGCCGCTAAGAGCGGATCGCTGCAGCTGTTGATGCTTTCGTTTCTCTGTAACGTGGCTCTTGTCAGTGCCCTGTCTTCTACGCTGGATAGGGGGCCTATCCTTCCAGCTAGTCTTTTCCTATAATCCTTAACTGCACCCCACCGTCTACGCTCTCAGTGTCGTTCGGAGCCGGCTCCATAGCTTGTATAGTCTTTCTCAGTGGCTGCGGCTGCTTTATAACACGATATTCCTGCTTCTGCTTATCCGATACTTGGCATCTCGTAGCGATGTGGCCAGGCTTTCTATATGCGTAGCAGGTAGGGACAAACGACGAACGCTGCAAATTAAATAGCTGCTAGGGGCGTTGTTAGTATAGGACGGGGGTTCTAGTTCCCCTGCGGCGACGGCGACGGCTTCTGAGCCGGTTTACGTGTCGCTGATTTTCCGTACGCGTTTAAGTTTCTGGCAGTGACTCTCGCCTAGTGCACGAAGCTCTAAAGGTCTTCGTCTTCCACTGAGGCCATAGCTGTCGTTAGCTTAAGGCTCAGTTTCTGTCTCATTAAGTGCAGCTGCTTATCTTCTGCTACTCTCGCTCTAATGGTATATTTCCTAAACAGTCCGTAGAACTCCTCGAACGTCTGCCGGTTCTGGTTAATCTTGTCCAGCTGCTTACAGGCCGTCTTCTTCTAGAAGGGGTCTCCGAAACGCTGATCCAGCGCCTTAATAGCTTCGTCGGCAGTTACTTCTTCTAGGTCCGCTACTAGCAAAAAGGCTTTACCTTCTAATCGCGATTCCAGGTACGCTAACCTATCCTCTTTGCTGCTCGATGCATGATCGCGGTTTATCTTATTCTTGATCTTCTTCTTAAACGCCTCCTACGCTTTAGGGTCTCTGCTACCGAAAGCAGGTGGGTCCGGCAGTAGCGTTATTATAGTGCTACCTTGACTATAGGCCGCTGGTGAGGCGGTCCCTGCGTAGGTTTCTCGCTGCGGTGGCGGCGACGACTTCGCTGCTTCTATATTAGCTAGTTGATCCTTTAGCGCCTTTAGTTGCGCCAGTCGATTCGCCGCCTGGTTTTCTAACACGTCGATAATAGTCTCTGCCGATTCCTTTTCGGCCCTTACTGCTTTAGTTTCTTCTCTTAGTTGTCTGTTCTCTTCTAGCGTTCTGTGGAATAGCGTCTTAATAAGGTCTATACTATCGTAGACCTTTCCTATCCTATTCTCGTTTATATAGTCTTCCAGTTCCTCGATCGTGCAGTCGTGGATCTTCTTGTATTCGCTTATTCGTTCCTTAACCTCTGCAGTCTCTTCCGCCGTAAAACCGCTAATAATGATCTTATTATTAATGACACTAGAGCGCCTACTCGCTCTGTCAGTCTTTCTCTTTCCGCAGCGGCCTGTTACGCCGCTCTCTACCGCTGAGAAGCCTTCCATCTTCTTACGGTGCCTTTGGGGGTTGTTGTTTTGGTGTGTAGGTAGGTGCGCGTGCGTTATTCGGGTTTCTAGATGGTTCGACGGGCCCTTTCGCGCAGCGCGGGTTTGGTGTAGAGAGTGAGTTTGAGATATAATGATCTAGGCACGCAGATATAATTCAATACGGCCTTTTTAATAACTATATCTCGAACTGAGGAGGGAAAGGAATCTATATAGTAGTGGTGGTCTTTCGTAGTAGTAGTGCCAAGGCCCGGCTCGGTCCGTTCTAGAACCTAAATCCCGGAAGGGGACCGAGCCGAAATCCAGGGTCCACCCCATCAATCTGTCCCACCTCTTTCCACCGCCGCAACAGTCCTTTAGCTATCCAAATCTTGTTAAAGGCCGCAATTACATTAAGCTTAGTAAACTATTTTGCTTTCGAGAGGCGTTCTAGTGTTTCTTAGATTAGAGGAATTGGATAACGGTTCTTCTTAGAGATAGCGTTAAGGTTGCAGTAATTAACATAGAAGCGTAGCCCTCCGACGGGTTTCTTAACAAACATAACAGGGCTGGCGGCAGGGGAGCGACTAGATCGAATAAAGCCTTTCTAAAGGTTTTGTTGCAGGAACTTTTGCAGGACTTAGAGTTCTTCGCAGTACATTTAATAGAGAGGTCTAAAAGGGGGTAACTGGCCTTCTTCCAGTTTGATCTTGTAGTCGTAAGGTCGGTGCAGAGGTAGCTTGTCAGCTTCTTTAACTAAATATACACTAAGGAAATCGTAGTATTTTGTTAGTACTTTTGTCTCTAGGTTAGTTGCTTCTCGGTTTTCGTCAAACTTAGCAAGAGCTTTTTTAATGTCTTCTATTAACGCAGCAAAGATTTAAGCACCTTTTTCCTTTGCAGCTGTATAGAAAGCAGCTGCAGATACTTAGAGGATCGAGTCTTTTATGCTGTTCGCAGAAGTAAGCTAAGTTAAAGTGTAGCAATAGTTTCGGCAATGTTCTGAGTTTATGTCGAGGCTTCCAGTGTCCTAGTTAATCTGCAGGTTATAGAGTTTTAGCTAAGGCAATCCTAGGATTGATTTCTAGTTAGGCAGAGGTGTAACAAAGGAAGAGAGGTGTTCTTCGTAGTTGTTCCTAAGTTAAAGTTTAACGTAGGCAGTCTAAGTTATACCTCCTGCAGAGGCCTTGCTACTGTTAAACATCTTTAAGGGTCTAGGGTATTTTAAGTTCTAAGTAGGGATTCCTAAGGAGTTAACAAGTCTAGGGTTAATAAAACTCTTGCCAGTTGCGCCGCAGTCGATTATCGTAAGTACTAAGTATATAGAATTCTTCTTGGTTTGGATATTTGCTGTAACTACAAAGGAAGGACAAGTTAACTTATCCTCTGCCTTAGTACAGAATTGCACTGCAGAAGAAGAGATTGCACGATGTCGATCTAAATGCTTGCCTATTAGGCGTCTTGTTGACAGGCCTAAGCGTTTACCTGGTCTTTGCTGTTGTCCTTCAGTGCTAGGGCAGCTGCAGAGAATCCGAGAGGGGTGCCTGCCTTGTTGCAGCAATTAACTAGAGTTAGGCAGTTAATTGCAATGTAGTTTAGCTCCCTACACTATATACAGAGACGTTGGTTGCGGCGACACTGCTTTTCTTCTTGTGTAAGTCGACCGTCTTAAAGCTTAGCTGAACTGAGGTCTATAGGTTCGCTATTAACAGGAGGAAGTCGTAGGGCTAAGGGCGGATGAGGTTGGTTTTAGGTAAAGGTAGGAAGAGTCGTAACCGGACGCTAGCTCGTACGGTTGTTAAGTAGGTTGCCGCGTGCCTTGATAATGTTTAAGAACAGGTTTCGACGACTATTAAGTATGTTGCCACGGTTTCTCGGGGATCGGAAGTGGCTTCAGCAGACCGGCCGGAAGACCGTGACGTGGCTTCGCGGCTCTGCACGCGTGGCAGTTGGCGATAAACCGGTAAATCCGCTCATAGATCCGCGGAAACCAGTAGGTCGTTCTCAATGCCTGCATCGTTTTCTTCGCGCCTGCGTGGCCGACATCCACGGAGCCGTGGACCAGTTGGATGACCTTAGTGATTAGTTCTTCCGGAACTATCAGCTTCCCTGAACCGGTTTTGCCGAGCTTCTGCTTCTGGTTGAGCTGCTCCACCTTCTCGTAGAGAGTCTCTTCCTTAGGGGCCGGTTCCATTGGTTTTGGTTCGGTCTGCAGCTCCGCCGCGCAGATCCCCGCCTCCTTCAACACCTCGGCGTCTACCATCCGTTCGGTCAACACCTTCTGGAACATGTTCGGATCTTCTTTTGCGCGGCTGGTTTTTCCTTCTCTTCTCGTCAGCGCGTTAGCCTTTCCGTTTTGAGCCCCGGGTCGATAAGTGATCTTGAAGTCGAATCCTGATAAGTAGGCCGCCCACCGTGCCTGACGTCGTGAGAGCTTCTGCGTCTTCATGAAGTAGGCCAGCGACTGGTAGTCCGTAAGAACCTGGATCGGCCCTTTTCCAGCTATAAGTTCCGGTTTCCACTCTTTAAAGGCCTGAACGATGGCCAGCAGCTCCTTATCGTAGATGGCGTAATTCCGCTCAGCTTCGCTTATTAACTTGCTAAAGAAGGCGACTGGATGGAGGGTTTCGTCGTCACTATATTAAGAAAGGACTCCGGCCGTCACTGTGTCGGAAGCGTCCGTTTCCACGTAGATCGTCTTTTCTGGCCGGAAGTGTGCCAGAACTGGCGCAGAGGCCACTGCTTCTTTTAGCCGCATGAAAGCTTCCGTGCACTTCTCATTCCATAGGCCGGCGGCCTCTTTCTTTAGCGCCTCGTTCAGGGGTCTCGCTATCTTGCTAAAGTCCTTGATAAACCGTCGATAGTAGCTGCAGAAGCCGAGAAACGCTCTGATTTGCGTAGTGTTTCCGGATTTCGGCTGCTTCCACTCCGCGACGGCGGCGACCTTTAAGGGGTCCATACGAATTCTGTCTCTTCTGACGATGAGACCGAGATATTTGACCTCGGTTTGATAGAACTCGCTCTTCTTCGTGTCCGCGTTTAATCCTACCTCGCGGAGCCTCTTCAACACTCTCTCGATGTGGTCCGTGTGTTGCTCTCTCGTTCCATCGGTGTAGATAAGGATGTCGTCCAAGTAGATAGACACGAACCGTTCCAGCATGTCTATAAAAGTGTAGTTTATAAAGCGTTGCCACACTGCCGGCGCGTTGGTGAGTCCGAACGGCATCACCAACCACTTGAAATTGCCCATACGCGTCGCGAACGTCGTAAGGTCTTCCGTCTGCCCTTCTTTATTCCTTAGTCGATAGAACGCTTGGCGGATGTCCAGCTTGCTGAACCACTTAGCCTTCGCCACGCGCTGTATAGTCTTATCTATCAGCGGCAGGGGGTATACGTCTCTCTTGGTGACCTCATTGAGGCCTCGATAGTCCACGCAGAGTCGCAGACCACCCCCCGGTTTCCTTACGAAAAGAATCGGTAACGCGTATTCCGCGGAGCTCGGCGTAATGAACTTCTTCGCCAGGTTTTCGCGAACAAACACCTCTACCTGGTCCAGTTCGGCCGGTAACAGTCTCCTCAGGGGCTTAGTTCTTGGCAAGGTGGCCCCCTCTTTCAGCCTGATCTTATTATCGTATTCCGGCCGGTGGAGCGGCAGGAGGTTGGAGTCTGCTTTTGAGAAGACGTCAGCGTAACTATGGAGCTCTTTTGGCAACACCTCCAGCGGATCCACTTCTTCTTCCGCCATTATCTTCCTGTAGTCTTCGATGTCTTTCATCGAGATAGCGTAAATCTCGTTGTCCGGCGACCTCGCGAGGGTCGTTATAGCTTCTGAACTCATTATTCCGACGGTAACCGGGGGTTCGTAACGATCGGACGGAGCCTCTTTCGCAGACTCCGTGGCTCTCGGCTTGACGGCGATAGCGTTGCCTCGGGTTTTGAACCCTATCATGCCTCTGTCTACATCGATGACGGCTTTCTGGTTCTTTATCCATTTCTGCCCTATAATGATGTCAAACCTTCCGATATCCATAATTCGGAACGTCGCCTCTGTAGTGCGACCAGCCAGTGTGGTCTTCAGCAGCACGTAGTGCGTAACGCTTTCCGTGTCTTGTCCATTGTACGCCGAAATCCGCGTCGGCGACGCCAGTTCCACTGGATAACCGTATCCATTTATCAGCTTCCTAACTAGTCGGTGATGGATCGCTGCGCCGATGAGAGCTCCTGTGTCGATGAAAGCTTTCAACTGAAGTGGTTTGCTCGATCCGTTAAGGGGGTAGACAGTGATTAGAAGGATAATAGCTGTTTCCGTGTTCACTTCCACCGCCGCCGAGAGCGGATCGCTGCAGCTATTAATGCTCTCTTTCGTCGACGTAGTTCGTGTTAATGCCCTGTTGTCCATGCTGGATAGGGGGCCTATCCGTCCAGCTGGTCTTTTCCCATAATCCTTAACTGCACCCTACCGTTACTGTCAGTATCGTTCGGAGCCGGCTCCATAGCTTGTATGGTCTTCCTCGGTGGTTGCTGCGGCTGCGGCTGCCTTATAACACGGTAGTCCTGCTTCTGCTTATCCGATGCTTGGCATCTCGTGGCGATGTGACCAGGCTTGCCACACGCGAAACAGGTGGGGACGAACGACGAGCGCTGCGACTGATAAGGTGGCTGCTGTGGCGCTCTCCGGAAAGGCGCAGGGGGTCGTGTGGTCTGCGTTATCAACTGCTTCTGGTTCGATTCGCGCGATTTCGCGTAAGCGCTCAAGTTTCTCGCGGTGACTCTCGCTTGGTGCACGAAGCTCTCAAGGTCTTCGTCTTCTACAGACGCCATAGCGGCGGCCAGCTTAGGGCTCAGCTTCTGTCTCAGTAAGTGCAGCTGCTCGTCTTCTGCCACTCTGGCCCTAATGGCATGCTTTCTGAATAGCCCGTAGAATTCTTCAAACGTCTGCCGGTTCTGATTGATCTTATCTAGCTGCTTACGGGCTGTCTTCTTTCGGAATGGGTCTCCGAAGCGCTGGTCCAGCGCTTTGATTGCTTCCTCAGCGGTCACTTCTTCCAGGTCCGCCACCAGCGAAAAAGCTTCACCTTCTAGTCGCGCCTCTAAATAGGCCAATCTGTCTTCTTCGCTGCTTAATGCGTAATCGCGGTTCATCTTATTCTTGATCTTCTTCTTGAACGCCTCCTACGCTTCGGAGTCTCCGCTACCGAAAACAGGTAGATCCGGTAATGACGTCATCAACGTGCCACCTTGACTGTAGGCCGCCGGCGAGGTGGTTTCCACTTGGGTTTCTCGCCGCAGTGGCGGCGACGATCTCGCTGCTTCCATATTAGCTAGTTGATCCTTTAGCGCCTTTAGCTGCGCCATTCGATTCGCCGCTTGGTGTTCCAACACTTCGACGATAGTCTCTGCCGATTCCTTCTCGGCCCTTACCGTCTCTACTTCCTCTCTTAGCTGTCTGTTTTCTTCTAGTGTCCTGTAGAACAGCGTCTTAATGAGGTCTATACCGTCGTAGACCTTCCCTATTCCGTTCTCGTTTACGTAGTCTTCCAGTTCCTCGATCGTGCAGTCGTGGATCTTCTTATATTCGCTTATTCGTTCCTTGATCTTAGCGGTCTCTTCCGCTGTAAAACCTCTGATAACGATCTTATCGTCAATTACACTGGAGCGCCTGCTCGCTCTGTCAGTCTTTCCTTTTCTGCTTCTGCTGCGGCCTGTAACGCCGCTCTCTACCGCTGAGAAGTCTTCCATCTTCTTACGGTGCCTGGGGTTGGTTGTTGTTGGTGGGTGCGCGTGCGTTATTCGGGTTTCCAGATGGTTTAACGGGCCCTTTCGCGCAGCGCGGGGTTGTGGAGAGTGAGTTCGAGATATAATGATCCGGGCACGCAGATATGATTTAATACAGCCTTTTGATGACTATATCTCGAACTGAAGAGGGAAAGGAATCTATGTGGTGGTGGTGGTGGGCTTTGATGGTGGTGGTGCCAAGGCCCGGCTCGGCCCGTCCGGGCCGAGCCGAAATTCCAGGGTCCACCCCATCAATCTGTCCCACCTCTTTCTACCACCGCAACATGCAGTATAGGTTACTAAAGGCCGAGTCAAGAGCAGTAAGCAAGGTAGTAACGTTTGGACAAGTAACTTGTAGTGTCTTTAGGTCAAACCAGTGTAAGACCTGTTGCAGTGCCTTGCCAGCAAGGAGGGAGAACACGTACGAGACCTTCTGTTGTTCGTTTGGGAAGTGGTCTGCGTTAGCTAAGAGTTTGATTAACAATCGTAGTCGAAATTCATCAAACTTGTCCTTGTCTCTATAGAATAGTTCTGGGTTAGCCACTCTCCTGCTAGTAGGTTCTCTAGTAGTGTTCTGTGTCCTTAAGTTTAGAGCTTCCTGCAATTGTCCTTGTGTCTAGGCTTTCTTAATTGTAAGATTAGCAATCTTTCGTTCTATCTCTTGTACCTAGTCCTTGCTATCTAATAGCATTGCTTCTAGGCTATTAATGTGTTGGTTTAGTTCCTTTACTTGTTCAATGCCTGTACAGACGATGTTTGTTGCTATAAAGAAGACTCGGAGGGCAAGGTTGGGATCGTTGTTTATTAGGTTAATAATTCCTTCTGCTAATAGGTCCAGTTGGAAGTATTCCTTAAAGGGGACCTCTTCTCGTAGGGTGTGGAAGACTATCTTAATAGTCTGGTGTTTAGTTAATAGCTCGTAATGTTAAGGGGGGAGCTAAGAGGTCGGAAGAGGTCGATGTAAAAGTCGAAGTAGGTAGGAGGAGTTGGATAAAACAAAGTCTAAAGGAAGGGATATAAAAGTTGATATTAGAGGGGGAGGCTAAAGTCTAAAGTAAGGGATGTAAACACTGAGTAAAGAAAGGAAGGGCTGGAGTCTAAGGTGTAAAAGCTGAATTAATGCACAAGACGAGCTATAAACAAGAAGAAGAGAAAGATTAGGTAGGTGGCAGCAGGTTCTTATATCCCCCTGCCCTAGCTGGTTGTTTGCTCGTTTGCTAGTAACTTTCTTACCAAACTCTGTTTCTTTGTTCTGCAAACAAATTCATTTCCTAGACCTGCTTTTTCTAAAGGTTCTAGAACTAAGCCAGGAGTGTTTGCATCGCTAGATGATTCGCCTTTTACTCTCTTGGAGTCTTCTTCTATCTAGTAGTTGTTAGCCTGTAGTCTGTAAATCTTGATAGTTCTGGTTAGGTCCTAGATGCTGTTGTTTTCCGTTTTATATCTAGTAACTGTGTTTTCCGTTTTATATCTGTTGACTGTAACAGGTAAAGCTCTGCTAGGAGCTTCCGCTGTCCCCCTTAGATTGCTATACGGGCACCTCTATAGACCTCGTCCTTCTCTACTGCCTCTTCCTATGCCTGTAGCTAGGGTTCCTATAGGTGTGTCGCCGCTAGGCGGATAGTCTCCTCGCCTGGTTCCTCCTTGAACATCTAGAATATCTGTAATTTTAGCCGGTCGTTATCGTACGTCGTTGGCATTTCCTAATCCCGTCTAAATAGTGCATCGGCCCTGCTGTTGTCCTTGCTCTTGCGATACTAGAGTCTTATGTTAAAGCGGCTTAGGTACATCGCCTATTGTATATATCTCTTAGACAGCTTCCGGGGTTGCATAAAGTACTTAAGGTTCTTGTAGTCGGTTAGGACAAGGAACTCGGGAACTGAGCAGAGTTCTCTATCCTACGCTTCGCAACACTATACGACTGCTAGCAATTCCCTGTCGTAGATAGGGTAGTTGCACTTAGCTAGGGAGTTCTTCTTAGAGAGTACGCGTATAGGTGCAGGAGTCCGTCCGAGCCTACCTGTAACAAGATACCTCTAATGCAATACCCTAAGGAGTCGGTTTCTAGTATCGCTGTACATTCCGGATCGAAGGCAGCAAGCGTTGGTCCTGTAGTAAAGAGCTCCTTTAGTCTGTTAAAGCTTCTATTACACTCGTTCGTCTACTCAAACTGCTTGTCCTTATGTGTTAGCTTAACTAGGGGGCGTACGATCTCTAAGTAGTTCTGTATAAACTAGTAGTAGAAGTTGGCAAACCTAAGGAATTCCTATACGCCCTTAACACCCGTAGGCGGCTTCTATTGCTTAATAGCATTAATCTTCTTCCCGTCTATGCTAATGCCTTTCCCTGCCTTAATAATAAACCCTAGGTATTTCGTACGTCGTACACTGAATTTACATTTGTCAATGTCGAGGTACAAGCCAGCCTGTTGCAGTCGATCCAATACCTTCTTAACGTCCTGTACGTAATCTGTATAGGTGCCGTCTGTAAATACCAGTATGTTACTAAGGTACGCCGAACAGATGTTGTCTAGTAACCCTTATAGGGACCTGTTAATATACCTCTAGAAGGTTGCTGGTGCGTTGGCAAGGCTAAAGGGGGTAACAAGCTACTCGAAAAGACTATATCTCGTACAGAAAGCAGGTATCTATTTACAGCCTTCCTTAATCTGTATTTTGTAGAAAGCCAAGACTACGTTAAGCTTAGTAAGCCACTTTGCCTTGCTAACCCGTCTAAGAGTCTCCTTAACAAGGGGCATAGGGTACCGGGCCTTCTTGGTAATCGCGTTAATGCCTCTGTAGTCTACGCAAAAACGCAAGCCGGCCTTGCCTTCCTTGTAGACGAACAGCACTAGGGCTCCTGCAGATAAGGTACTTGCATAAATGAAACCTTTAGTAAGTAGGTTATCTAGTGTCTTGCGCAGTACTAGGAGTTCTCTAGAGGACATGCTATATAGCGGACTGTACGGTACTTTAGGCAGACTCCCGTTCGGACAGGGCTCTACCTAGATATCGTAGTTAATTCCTTCTCCTAAGTATAGGGGTAGTTTTGAGGCCGACTTTGGCTCGAAGAGGTCCAGGTATTCTGCGTATTCCGATAGGAGCTTCGTATAGGGGTCCGTCGCCTTCTTAGGCGCTAATGCCTTCTTAATGTCTGTAGTCGTAGTGTTGATTTCGGCCTTAGCATTGCCGCCCTGTAGAACTCTCCCTTAGTCTCGGAGCCTCTACTTCGTCGCTGCTAGGTACAGCCGTCCTCGTCCTACGTCCAGCTTACCCTGCTAGCGCTCTATCTATAGCTTCCCTGATATTAGGTTATACCCTAACATGTCCTGTACAACGTAGAGGTATAAGTCCTGCTCGTAGTGTCCTTGCAGCTCTATCGTTAACTTTACTATATAGGTAATGTCCGGTCCTCGCCCGGTAATGCCTAGCATGCGTACAGGTACGGTAGGGGTCGTCTTAATGTAGTGTCTCTATACGAAGTCTTCGCTAATTACTCTGTACACTAAACATCCTATATCAATTAGTGTCTGCGCTGTAGCGGTCCTGTTTAGCGTAGGTCGTACGATAAACGGCGTAGTCGTTATGTAGTTGCTCTTAAAAGATAGCTAAGTAGTACTTTAATTTAGCAATCTATCTCGTATATGCCTCTAGCTAAGCCTTCGCCTAGAGGCTACTAATGTGAGGGGCTTAAGAATCTTGGTTCAGAAACTTGAGGTCGGGTATCTACATAAAGGAACTGATAGGCAGTTCCTTCGACGTCTGCTCTGTACGATTTGTACCTACGAAGCCAAGCTAGCAATTTCCCCTTTGTGCCGGGGTGCAAGGTTCACCCTCCGTACGGAGGATCGGGAGTTACCTCCTCCGTACGGTGGTGCCGGGTTTCCACCCCCCCCCCCCCCCCTAATCCGAGGGGCGGTAACTTCCCTTTAAGCAGGACCGTAGTGTTCTCCCTCTGTACGGAGGTAGGGTCCTGTCGGTTGCTCCGTACGGAGGGTGGGGTCGTGCTGGCGCCGCTAAGTCGCAGTCCTTAGGGCGACGGTCGGCTTAGGTTGGGTTTAGGACCTGGGCCGGGCGGCGCCCCCTAACAATACCCCCCCCCTTTCCCTTTCTCGTAGTGCTTCGTCCGTACAGCGGCGTGTCCAAACTACCCAGCTCCTGCTGTTCCTTTGGCAGGTTGTAGCTTCCTATTTCGTCCGGTCGTCCGAGTCGTCGTCCCTCGTCACTTCCCCTAGGTCGTAGTTGCCTCTTGCCATTTTACCTGTCTGCAGCAGCTGCCTTGCTTGCCATTCCTACTATAGCAGGCAGTTAGCTTAAGCCTTCTCCCTTCTCTTCCTTTCCCCTTTCTCTTTTCCCTGTACAACGTCCACTATCTACTACCGTCCACTACCGTCTACTATCCGCTACTACCAGCTACTAACCACTAACTACTAACTAACCACCACTAGCTAACCACTACTAGCTACTATGTCTGCCCCGTCCGGTCCCCTCGTCGCTGCTGGCCCCGCCCCTCCCCCTCGTCCGGCCGGGGTCCCCCCCTACTTTGACTACGTACGGTAGGGCCCCCAACTTGACCAGCAGCTACTCTTCTGGTTTATACAGATTCTTATCTTCTGTACGGTCTGATCTAACGTCTTAGGTGCTATACCCGCGAGCAGCAGGATGCGGCTGGGCTCCCCTTCTACCCCTTCTAGTGTAACCCCGCCCAGGTTACACCCGATCGGGTAGCTACGGCCCGGCCGTCGTACGTTAACGCCCTCCTTATCGCTACCCGGGGCCAGCCCTATGCCCCCTGCCCTAACTCCCCCCAGCCCTTACTTAGCCTATACCGCCTCCTAGGTTTCTGGGCTAGGGTGTGTGCCTCGTGCAAGTAGAAGGATAGCTCCCTCTACTGCCCCTTCCGCTGTCCGGGGGAGGTACGTGGGGGTAGGGGGGTGCCTCTGCTCCCTGGGGCTGGCCCTGGTAGGGGTGGGGGGGTGCCTCTGTTCCCTGGGGGTAGCCCTGGTAGGGGTAGGGGCCCGGCCGGGCCTAAGGTAGTGGAGATTTCAGACGATAAGTAGGGTAGTTTAGTTCCCCCCTAGGGAATGTGAGAATCTTCAGCCGGTTTTCTCTCTTGTCTTATTTCCGCTCCCCCCTCCTATTCGTCCCTTAGCTGTTCCTTTCTTCCAGCCCTTATCTCGTACGGCGTCGTACGGTGTCGTATTAGTAGGCTCCTATAGTGTCCTACGTCGTAGTGCTCGATCCTTTGACAACCTAGGTCTGCCCGCGGCTACCCTGTCCTTAGGGTAGATCGTGCCTCTTTCCGCCGTACGGCGCGGGGTTATTGCAACTGGGTAGGGGGATGGTCCTCCTCCTATCTGTCCAGTGCGGTCGTGTCTCGCAGAGCCTCGTACGGTTCCTACGTAGGCTCTGCCTATCCTTTCCATTTCACTAAGTACTCTGCCTTCCTCCGCTTCCTCTAGCTCTTAAGGATCCCCTCTACCTCGTACTCTTCTTGGCCCTCGGTTATAATTGCGGGTAGGCGCCCATCGTTAGTCGTCTAATGCGGCAAGGGGTCCGTGCTCGCCGGTCGTACGAGGTCTATATAGAAGACTGGGTAAATCCCTGGGGGAGTGTTTAGTCGTACAGCGTATGTCCCTACCGGCCGGATTACTGTAAACTTCCTGTTTCTCTAATCTAACTTCTTGCTCGGCCGGTCCGTACGGATGTTTCGCTAGTTTAGCCAGACCTTATCCCCTGCCTTGTACCTTAGTGCAGCCTGTCGTCCCTTGTTGGCCTGCTCTTCCGCGTTCTGCTAGGCTAGGGCCAGGCTTGCTTTTGCCTATTGGTAGGCGTTCGTAATCGTCTGTACGATGGCCTCTCCTTGCTAGATTGGGGATCGTATAGGGCGCAGGGTGTTGCTACTTAGGGTCGGTAGGAGCGGGGAATAGTCGTATCTATAGGTTATAAAGAAGGGGGACAGTCCTATAGCATCGGCCGTACGGCTGTTAATAGCCAGCTCCGCTATTGGGAGAAGGCGGTTCCAGTTCGTCTAGTTATAGTCGACGTACGCTCGGAGGTACGCCTTTAGGGTTGAGTTGGCCCTCTCCGTCGCCCCGTCCGTCTGCAGGTGCTATGCGGTGGACAGGCGACGCTCTACCCTTAGTAACTGGCAGATCCGTGCCCAGAGTTGGCTTGTAAACTGTGACCCCCAGTCTGATACAATTGACCTAGGGAAACCGTGCTTACTAAACGTCGTCCGGATAAAGGCCTAGGCGGTGTCTTTAGCCGTAATAGAGTCTATCCTCTCTAGTATTACCCCCTTCGTCAACTTGTCCGTAACTACTATAATGTTTCGCCGTCCGTCGCTCTTAGGGAGGTCTGTAATGAAGTCTACGGTCAGGTCTTGCCAGGGTCGATCCGGTATCGGCAGGGGCTTTAGCAGCCCATACTTTAGCTCGCGCCAGGGCTTCGTTCGTCCGTATATATCGCAGTTCTGTACGAACCTGCGAATGTCCTTCGCTATCGCTGGCCAGTAGTAGTCCCAGGCGATAATGCTGTACGTCTCCTCGCGCCCTAGGTGCCCGGTGGCTATAGAGTTATGTGCTCGTTGTATTAAGCCCGTACGGAGCTTCTCGTCCGCCGGGACCTATATCCGATTTCTGAACTTCAGGTTGTTCTCCTCGTCCACTAAACACTCGGCTGCCGATACCTTTAGGTGGAGCTCGGTTGGGAGTTTCCGTTGCCCTCCCTAGATCGCCGTACGGGCCCCTCGGTATGCCTCGTCCTTTTCTACTGCCTCTTCCCAAGCTTGCAGTTGGGGTTCCTATAGATGTGTCGCCGCTAGGTAGATAGTCTCCCCGCCTGGCTCTTCCTTAAACATCTAGAATGTCCGCGACTTTAGCCGGTCGTCCTCGTACATCGTTGGCATGTCCTAGTCCCGTCTAGACAGTGCGTCGGCCCTGCTGTTGTCCTTACCCTTGCGGTACTAGAGTCTTATGTTAAACCGGCTTAGGTACATTGCCTATCGTACGTGCCTCTTAGACAGCTTCCGGGGTTGAGTAAAGTATTCTAGGTTCTTGTAGTCTGTTAGGGCGAGGAACTTAGGCACCGAGCGGAGTTCCCTATCCTAGGCTTCGCAACACCGTACGACTGCCAGTAACTCTTTGTCGTAGATAGGGTAGTTGCACTTAGCCAGGGAGTTCTTCTTGGAGAAATACGCGTATAGGTGTAGGAGTCCGTCTAGGCCTACCTGTAACAGGATACCCCTAATGCAGTACCCTAAGGAGTCGGTTTCCAGTATTGTCGTACGCTCCGGGTCAAAGGCGGCGAGCGTTGGTCCTGTAGTAAAGAGCTCTTTTAGCTTGTCGAAGCTCTTATTGCATTCGTCCGACTATTTGAACTGCTTGTCCTTGTGCGTTAGCTTAACTAGGGGGCGTACGATCTCCGAGTAGTTCCGTATAAACTGGCGGTAGAAGTTGGCAAACCCAAGGAATTCCCGTACGCCCTTAACGTTTATAGGCAGCTTCTATAGCTTAATAGCATCAATCTTCTTCCTATCTATGCTGATGCCTTTCCCTGCCTCGATAATAAAACCTAGGTATTTCGTACGTTAGACACCGAACTTACACTTGTCGATGTCGAGGTACAAGCCCGCCTGCTGCAGACGGTCCAGCACCTTCTTAACATCCCGTACGTAGTCTGCGTAGGTGCCGTCCGTAAAAACCAGGGTGTCGTCGAGGTATGCCGAGCAGATGTCGTCCAGTAACCCTTACAGGGACTTGTTAATGTACCTTTGGAAGGTTGCCGGTGCATTAGCAAGGCCAAAGGGGGTAACCAGCTACTTAAAAAGACTGTATCTCGTACGGAAGGCAGTTATCCATTTATAGCCTTCCTTAATCCGTATCTTGTAGAAGGCCGAGACTACGTTAAGCTTGGTGAACTACTTCGCCTTGCTGATCCGTCCGAGGGTCTCCTTAATAAGGGGTAGAGGGTACCGGTCCTTCTTAGTAATCGCGTTAATGCCTCTATAGTCTACGTAGAAACGCAATCTAGCCTTCCCCTCCTTATAGACAAACAGTACTGGGGCTCCTGCAGACGACGTACTGGCCTAGATAAACCCTTTGGCAAGCAGGTCGTCCAGCGTCTTGCGCAGTACTAGGAGTTCTCTAGAGGACATCCCGTACAGCGGTCCGTACAGTACCTCCAGCAGGCTCCTATCTGGGCGGGGTTCTAGCTGGATGTTATAGTCAATCCCTTCCCCTCGGTGTAGCGGCAGTTTCGAGGCCGACTTCGGTTTAAAGAGGTCCAGGTACCTAACATACTCTCTTAGGAGCTTCGTACAGGGGTTTGTCGCTTCCTTAGGTGCCAATGCCTTCTCGATGTCCGCCGTTGCTGTATTGATTTCGGCCTTGGCATTGCTACCTTGCAGGGACCTGCCCTAGTCCCGGATTCTCCGCTTTGTTGCTGCTAGGTACAGCCGTCCTCGTCCGACGTCCAGCTTGCCCTTCCAGCGCTCTATCTAAGGCTTCCCTAGTATTAGGTTATACCCCAACTTGTCCCGTACGACATAGAGGTACGAGTCTTGCTCGTAGTGTCCTTATACCTCTATTGTTACTTTCACTATATAGGTAATGTCCGGTCCCTGCCCGGTAATGCCTAGCATGCGTACAGGTACTGTAGGGGCTGTCTTAATCCGATGTCTCCGTACGAAGTCTTCGCTGATTACTCTATACACCAAACATCCCCTGTCAATCAGTGTCCGCGCCGTTGCGGACCTGTTTAATGTCGGCTGTACGATAAACGGCGTCGTCGTTATGTAATTGCTCTTAAAAGATGGCCAAGTAATGCTTTGATTTGGCAGTCTATCTCGCACCCGCCTCTGGCAGAGTCTTCGCTTAGAGGCTACTCTTTTCCCGACTCGTCGTCGTCCGAGTAGGACACCTGATCTTCTCGTTAAGGCGCTGCAGTGGCCACCCTTACGGTAGTCGGCCGTCCCCCAGGTCTCTCTGCTGGCAGGAGCCCGCAATTCCGTACGGTATAGCCCATCTTGCTACACCGGTAGCAGCTCCCTTCTGCTCGCCTCTTGTTAAGGGTGGCTGTGTCTACCTATTGCGCCTTCTTAGTAGCGGCCCTTGGCCGTACGGTGGCTGCTGCTGCTACCCTCGTCGCCGTCGGTTCCTAGTCTATAGCATCTGTCTGTCGCTAGGGAGGTTGTCTTATCTCCTAAGCACGGCCCATCCGTCCTAGCCTGCGTTGCTAGTCGTCGACTATCCTAAGAAGGTTACAAAATTCCTCGTACGTAGCTGGCCGCATTATACCTACCAGCCCCGTTATAATTTCCTTAGAGAGGCCTACCTCTAGAGAGGTGATTTTTATCCTGTCCTCCTATTGGAGACCCCCTGCTTCTGCTAAAGTCTGGTCAAATTCCGCAAGGAATTCTCGTATAGTCTTGCGTCCTTGTTTTATCGTGTTGACCCGTAGGAGCGCTCGGCTCTCGCGGTCCGGGTCCTTGTAGCTCTTGTCCAGAGCTGCCTAGAGCATCGTCGTCGTAGCTATTGCCGGGTTGGCAATAGCCGTCTCGTAGTACGGCAGAATTCGTGCTGCTGCCCTGCCCTTCAACCTCCTAAAGAGGTAGACTACCTTGTCCAGCTCGGTCGGGTATGCTCCTAAGTTAACTAGGAGCTTGGAGCGCATCTAAGCTGCCCAGGAGGGGTACTCGGCCAGGGCCTTACTATCTTACGTAGAGACGTCGGGGAGTTTGCTCTTAGGGGTCGGGGTAGGGGTCATCGTGTTCGTCGTTGTAGGGGTCGGATCGCGATCGGACGCCCTAAGCTGTCGTAGCTCCTGTTCCTGTTGGGAAATCATCGCAGCCTAGTGGCTTACTTGCTGTTCGAGCTGCCTCTTGCTTTCTAGCAGCTCCTCGTATACGCGGTGCATGTGTCCCTCTATGGCCGTAGGTTCTATAGGGATGTCGCCGTCCATCTTGCTCTATTACCGCGGTCACCGACAGTGAGATCAGTTCCTAATGTAAGGGGCTTAAGAATCTTGGTTCAGAAACTTAAGGTCGGGTATCTATATAAAGGAACTGATAGGCAGTTCCTTCGACGTCTGCTCCGTACGATTTGTACCTACGAAGCTAAGCTAGCAATTTCCCCTTTGTGCCGGGGTACAAGGTTCACCCTCCGTACGGAGGATCGGGAGTTACCTCCTCTGTACGGTCGTGCCGGGTTTCCACCCCCCCCCCCCTAATCCGAGGGGCGGTAGCTTCCCTTTAAGCAGGACCGTAGTGTTCTCCCTCTGTACGGAGGTGGGGTCCTGTCGGTTGCTCTGTACGGAGGGTAGGGTCGTGCTGGCGCCGCTAAGTCGCAGTCCTTAGGGCGACGGTCGGCTTAGGTCGGGTTCAGGACCTGGGCCGGGCGGCGCCCCCTAACACCTTCGCCTAGAGGCTACTCTTTTCCTAACTCGTTGTTGTCTAAGGGGAACTCTTAGGTCTCGTATTAGGGTGCTACAGTTGTTACCCTTGCAGTAGTCGGCTGTCCCCTAAGGTCTCTCTGCTAGCAAAAGCCTGCAGTTCTGTACAGTATAGCCTATCTTACTATACCTATAGCAGCTCCCTTCTACTTGTCTCTTGTCGAGGGTAGCTGTGTTTACCTACTGTGCCCTTTTGGCAGCGGCCCTTGGCTGTACGGTAACGGCTGCTGCTACTCTCGTCGTTGTTAGTTCCTAGTCTATAGCGTCCTGCTGCTGCTAGAGGGGTTGTCGCATCTTATAGGCGCAGCTTATCTGTCCGAGCCTGCACTGTTGGTCGTCGACTATCCTAAGGAGATTATAGAACTCCTCGTATATAGCTAGTCGCATTACGCCTACTAGTCCCGTTATAATCTCCTTAGAGAAGCCTACCTCTAAGGTAATAATTTTTACCCTGTCCTCCTATTAGAGTCCTCCTGCCTCTACTAGGGTCTGGTCGTATTCTGCGAGGAACTTAAGTACAGTCTTGCATCCTTACTTTATTATATTAACCTATAGGAGTGCTTAGCTTTCGCAGTCTGGGTCCTTGTAGCTTCTGTTAAGAGCTGCCTAGAGCATCGTCGTAGTTGCTATTGCTAGGTTGGCAATAGCCGTCTCGTAGTACGGCAGAATTTGTACTGCCGCCCTGCCTTTTAACCTCCTAAAGAGGTACACTACCCTGTCTAGATCGGTCGGGTATGCTCCTAAGTTAACTAGAAGCTTAGAGCGTATCTAGGCAGCCTAGGAGGGGTACTCGGCCGGAGCCTTACTATCGTAGGTAGTAACGTTGGGGAGTTTGCTATTAGGGGCTAGGGTATAGGCTAATACGGGGTGGGTTGGCCTGTGTTATTACTATGCCTTGCTAAGGTTTATATATCTGGTACACATTGGTTAAGTCACTTCCGAGTCACTTGACTAGTCCCTTTTGGCTTAAGTGTACCGCGTTACATGACTTAACTTAGAAGTAACTGCTGAAAGTGTACGATAAAAGGCCCGGGTTCAATTCCTAGGGGGCGCGTCTTTTAACGGGAGAGTAGAAGCAGCGTTAACGTATGTCCGTTTGTCCACCACTCCGTACAGAATAAGGCAGACCCGGTAAAGGTCCAGCTGGCTGTGTGCAGACCTGCCGGGGGGGGGGTTGATTGCGTATGCTGCATAGGGGGGCTGTGCAATGGCATACGTAGCCTGTAAGTAAGCGCAGCTTACGAGGTCGTAAGCCTGTAGCGCAGGGGGTAGTGATACGGGGTGGATTGGCCCGTGTCATTACTATGCCTTGCCAAGGTTTATATATCTGGTACACATTGGTCAAGTCACTTCCGAGTTACTTGACTAGTCCCTTTTGGCTCAAGTGTACTGCGTCACATTATAGGCCGTCGTGTTCGTCGTCGTCGTCGTAGGGGTCAGATCGCAATCGGACGCCCTAAGCTGTCGTAGCTCCTGTTCCCGTTAGGAAATTATCGTAGCCTAGTAGCTTACTTGCTGTTCGAGCTGCCTCTTGTATGCTAGCAGCTCCTCGTACGTGCAGTGTATCTGATCCTGCATAGCCGTAGGTTCTATAGGGATGTCGCCGTCTATCTTTGTTATATTACTGCAGTTACTAACAGTAAGATCAGTTCCTAATATAAGGGCCTAAGAGTCTTAGTTTAGAGACTTAAGGTTAGGTATCTATATAAAGGAACTAATAGGCAGTTCCTTCGTCGTCTGCTGTTGTACAATTTGTACCTACGAAGCCAAGCCAGCAATTTCCCTCTTATGTAAGGGTACAAGGTTTATCCTTGGTATAGAGGGCCGGGAGTTTCCCTCTATACAGTAGTGCAGAGTTTTCCGTCCGTTTAGAGGGGCGGCAATTCCCCTCTATGTAGGGCTATAGAATTCTCCCTCTGTACAGGAGTAGGGTTGTATTAGTAACTCCGTACGGAGGGTAGGGTCGTGCTAGCGCTGCTAAGTCGCAGTCCTTAGGGCGACGGCTGGCTTAGGTCCAGGACCTGGGCTGGGCGGCGCCCCCTAACAGCTATTATCCTTCTAATTACTGTCTACCCCCTTAAAGGCCTGCACTGCCTACTTTAGTTAAAAGCCTTTATCGATACAGGAGCACTTATTGGCGCGGCGATCCACTATCGACTAGTTTAGAAACTGACGAAAGGATATAGTTATCTGGTAGAGTTACCGTCGCTAACGCGAATTTCGGCATACAACAGACAAGACACAGAGAGTGTTACGCATTATGTGCTATTAAAGACTATCCTAGCCGGTCGCACTACAGAAGCAACGTTCCGAATTATAGACATTGGACGGTTTCACATTATTATAGGGCAGAAATAGATAAAGAACTAGAAAGCTGTTATTAATGTAGGTAAAGGCACACTCGGATTCAAAACCTAGCAGAGCGAAGGCGCCTCTGTGGAGTCCCTGTCGTCGCTGCAGAACCGAAAGCCCTAGCTATTAACGCGGTTCCAGCCAACCGTTCCGATCCCCTAGATACTGTTGGAATAATAAGCTTAGAAGCTCTAACGACTCTTGCAAAGTCGCTAGAGAATAAGATCTACGCTATTTCGATAAAAGACATCGAAGATTACTAGAAGATAATAGCAGAAGAAGAAGTAGACCTGCTAGAGGTGTTACTAGAAGAACTCTATAGCTATTCTAACGTGTTCTTAAAAGCCGACTCTAACCTCCTGCCGCTCTATCGACTGGAATACGACAACAAGATCCGATTAAAAGAAGGGGCTGCACTGCTAAGAACCTGTAAGGGGGCCCAAGAATCTTGGTTTAGAAACTTAAGGTTGGGTATCTACATAAAGGAACTAATAGGCAGTTCCTTCGTTGTCTGCTGCCGTACGATTTGTACCTACGAAGCTAAGCTAGCAATTCCCCCTTTATGCAGGGGTGCAAGGTTCACCCTCCGTATAGAGGATTAGAAGTTACCTCCTCTGTACAGTAGTGCATAGTTTTCCCTCCTATTTAGAGAGGCGGTAGCTCCCCTTTGTGCAGGACTATAGTGTTCTCCCTCTGTATAGGAGTAGGGTCCTGTCGGTAGTTCTGTACAGAGGGTAGGGTCGTACTAGCGCCGCTAAGTCGCAGTCCTTAGGGCAACAGTTGGCTTAGGTCGGGTCCGGGACCTGGGCTAGGCGGCGCCCCCTAACAATACCCCCCCCCTTCCCTTCTCGTAGTGCCTCTTCTGTATAGCGGCGTATTGAAATTACCTAGCTCCTGCTGTTCCTTTGGCAGGTTGCAGCTTCCTATTTCGTCTAGTCGTCTAAATCATCGTCCCTCGTCGCCTCCCCCTAGGTCGCAGTTGCCTCTTACTATTTTATCTGTTTGTAGCAGCTGCCCTGCTTGCTATTTCCCTTATAGCAGGCAGTTACCCCTAAGCCTCTCCCTTCTCTTCCCTTCCCCCTTCTCTCCTCCCCCTATACCGTCTACTATCTACTACTAACTACTACTGTCTACTATCTACTATCTACTACTAGCTACTACTACTAGCCACTATCTACTACTACTACTAGCTACTACTACTACTACTATGTCGTCCGCCCCGTCCGGCGATTCCCTCGTAGTTGCTAGGCCTGCCTCCTCCCCTCGTCCGGCCGGGGTCCCTGCCTATTTCTACCTCTAGCAGTAGGGCCCTTAGTTTGACTAGCAGCTGCACTTCCAGTTCTTACAGGTCCTTGTCTTCTGTACGGTCTAAGCTAACGTCTTAGGTACTATACCTGCGAGCAGCAGGATGCGGCCGGGCTCCCCTTCTACGCCTTCTAGTATAACCCTGCCTGGGTTATACCCTAGCGGCTAGCTATAGCCTGGGCGTCGTACGTTAACGCCCTTCTTATCGCTATCTAGGGCCAGCCCTATGCCCCCTGCCCTAACTCCCCCTGGCCCTTACTTAGCCTATACTGCCTCCTAGGCTTCTAGGCTAGGGTGTGTGCCTTGTGTAAGTGGAAGGATAGCTCTTTCTACTGCCCCTACCGCCGGCCGGGGGAGGCACGTAGGGGTAGGGGGGTGCCTCTGCTGCCTAGGGCTGGCCCTAGTGGGGGTAGGGGCCCGACCGGGCGGGAGGTAGTTGAGATCTCAGATAAGGAGACTGCTCTGGTCCCCTAGGGTAGTGGCTAGTAAGCTACCCCCCCCCCCCCCCCCTAGATAGTATAATGAATTTTGGACGGTTCTCTCTTAACTCCTCTTATTTCTACTCCCCCTCCTATCTGCCCCTTAGCTGTTCCTTTCTTCCAGCCCTTATCTCGTACAGTGTCGTACGATGTCGTGTTAGCGGGACCCTATAGTGTCCCCTGTCGTAATTTTCGATCCTTTAACAACCTAGGTTCGCCTACGGCTACCCTATCCTTGGGGTAGATTGTACCTCCTTCCGCTGTACGGCGCGGTGTTACTGTAACTGGGCAGGGGGATAGTTCTCCTCCTATCTGTCTAGTGCAGTTGTGTCCTGTAGAGCCTCGTACAGTTCCTACGTAGGCTCTGCCTATCCTCTCTATTTTACTAGGTACTCTGCCTTCCCCTACTTCCTTCTACTCCTAAGGATCCCCTCTACTTTATACTCTTCCTAGCCCTTAGTTATAATTGCAGGAGGGCGCGCGTCGTTAGTTATCTAGTGCGGCAGGGGGTCTGTGTTCGCCGGTCGTACAGGATCTACGTAGAAGACTAGGTAAATTCCTAGGGGGGTGTTTAGTTATATAGTATGTGTCCCTACCCGCTGGACTACTGTAAACTTCCTGTTCCTCCAATCTAGCTTCTTGCTCGGCCGGTCTGTACGGATGTTTCGCTAGTTTAGCTAGACCTTATCCCCTGCCTCGTACCTTAGTGCAGCCTGTCGTCCCTTGTTGGCCTGCTCTTCTGCGTTCTATTAGGTTATGGCCAGGCTCGCCTTTGCCTATTAGTAGACGTTCGTAATCGTCTGTACGATGGCCTCTCCTTGCTAAATTAGGGATCGTACAGGGTGCAGGGTGTTACTACTCGGGGTCGGTAGGAGCGGGGAATAGTCGTATCTATAGGTTATAAAGAAAGGGAACAGTCCTGTAGCATTAGCCGTACAGCTGTTAATAGCTAGCTCTGCTATAGGGAGAAGTCGGTTCTAGTTCGTCTGGTTATAGTCGACGTACGCTTAGAGGTACGCTTCTAAAGTTGAATTAACCCTCTCCGTCGCCCCGTCTGTCTATAGGTGCTATGCAGTTAACAGGCGACGTTCTACCTTTAGCAACTAGCATACCCTTGCCTAGAGCTAGCTTGTAAACTGTGTCCCCTAGTCTGATACAATTGACCTAGGGAAACCGTGCTTACTAAACGTCGTACGTATAAAGGCCCAGGCAGTGTCTTTAGCTGTAATAGAGTCCATTCCCTCTAGTATTACCCCCTTCGTTAACTTGTCCGTAACTACTATAATGTTTCGCTGTCCGTCGCTCTTAGGGAGGTCTGTAATAAAGTCTACTGTAAGGTCTTGCCAGGGCCTGTCCGGTATCGGCAGGGGCTTTAGCAGCCTACGCTTTAGCTCGCGCCAGGGCTTTATCCGTCCGTACATATCGCAGTTCTGTACGAACCTGCGAATGTCCTTCGCTATCGCCGGCTAGTAGTAGTCCTGGGCGATAATGCTGTACATCTCCTTACGCCCTAGGTGTCCGGTAGCTATAGAGTTATACGCCTATTGTATTAAGCTCGTACGGAGCTTCTCGTCTGCTGGGACCTCTGTCCAATTTCTGAACTTTAGGTTGTTCTCCTCGTCTACTAAGCACTCGGCTGCCGACACCTTAAGGTAGAGCTCGGCTAGGAGCTTCTGTTGCCCTCCCTAGATCGCTGTACAGGTCCCTTAGTATACCTCGTCCTTTTCTACTGCCTCTTCCTATACTGGCAGTTAGGGTTCCTATAGGTGTGTCGCCGCTAGGCGGATAGTCCCCTCGCCTAGCTCCCCCTTAAACATCTGGAAGGTTCGTAACTTCAGCTAGTCGTCCTTGTACATCGTTAGCATGTCCTAGTCCCGTCTAGACAGTGCATCGGCCCTGCTGTTGTCCTTACCCTTACGATACTAGAGTCTTATGTTAAACCGGCTTAGGTACATTGCCTATCGTACATACCTCTCGGACAGCTTCCAGGGTTAAGTAAAGTATTCCAGGTTCTTGTAGTCTGTTAGGGCGAGGAACTCGGGCACTAAGCGGAGTTCTCTATCCTAGGCTTCGCAACACCGTACGACTGCCAGCAACTCTTTGTCGTAGATAGGGTAGTTGCACTTAGCTAGGGAGTTCTTCTTAGAGAAATACGCACAAGGGTGTAGGAGTCCGTCCGAGCCTACCTATAACAGGATACCTCTAATGCAGTACCCCGAGGATTCAGTTTCCAGTATCATTGTACGCTCTAGGTCGAAGGCGGCGAGTGTTGGTCCTGTAGTAAAGAGTCCCTTTAGCTTGTCGAAGCTCCTATCGCATTCGTCCGTCTAATTAAACTGCTTGTCCTTGTGCGTTAGCTCTACTAGGGGGCGTACGATCTCCGAGTAGTTCTATATAAACTAGCGGTAGAAGTTAGCAAACCTAAGAAATTCCTGTACGCCCTTAACGTTCGTAGGCGGCTTCTATTGCTTAATGGCATAAATCTTCTTCCTATCTATACTAATGCCTTTCCCTGCCTCGATAATAAAATTCAGGTATTTCGTACGTTAGACACCGAATTTACATTTGTCGATGTCGAGGTATAAGCCAGCCTGCTGCAGTCGGTCCAGCACCTTCTTAACATCCTGTATATAATCTAAATAGGTGCCGTCTGTAAAAACTAGGGTGTCGTCGAGGTATACCGAGCAGATGTTGTCTAGTAACCCTTGTAGGGACTTGTTAATATACCTTTAGAAGGTTGCCGGTGCATTGGCAAGGCCGAAGGGGGTAACAAGCTACTTAAAAAGGCCGTATCTCGTACAGAAGGCAGTTATCCATTTACAGCCTTCCTTAATCTATATCTTGTAGAAGGCTAAGACTACATTAAGCTTAGTAAACTACTTCGCCTTGCTAATCCGTCCGAGAGTCTCCTTAATAAGGGGTAGGGGGTACCAGTCCTTCTTGGTAATCGCGTTAATGCCTTTGTAGTCTACGCAGAAACGCAATCCGGCCTTCCCTTCTTTGTAGACAAACAGAACTAGGGCCCCTACGGACGATGTACTGGCCCGAATAAACCCTTTAGCAAGCAGGTCGTCCAGGGTTTTGCGCAATACTAGGAGTTCTCTAGAGGACATTCTATATAGCGGTCCGTACGGTACCTCCGGCAGGCCCCTATCTGGACAGGGTTCTAGCTGGATGTTATAGTCAATCCCTTCCCCTTAGTGCAGCGGCAGCTTCGAGGCCGACTTTGGCTCGAAGAGGTCCAGGTATCCAGCATACTCCCTTAGGAGCTTCGTACAGGGGTTCGTTACTTCCTTAGGTGCCAATGCCTTCTCTATGTCCGCCGTTGCTATGTTGATTTCAGCCTTAGCATTGCTACCTTGCGAGATCTTCCCCTGGTCCCGGATTCTCCGCTTCGTTACTGCCAGGTACAGCCGTCCTCGTCCGACGTCCAGCTTGCCCCTCTAGCGCTCTATCTAAGGCTTTCCTAGTATTAGGTCGTACCCTAACTTGTCCTATACGATATAGAGGTATAAGTCCTGCTTATAGTGTCCCTGTACCTCTATCGTTACTTTTACTATATAGGTAATGTCCGGTCCTCGCTAGGTAATGCCCAGCATGCGTACGGGTACCGTAGGGGTCGTCTTAATCCGATGTCTCTATACAAAGTCTTCGCTAATTACTCTATGCACTAAACATCCTGTGTTAATCAATGTCCGCGCCGTTGCGGACCCGTTTAACGTCGGCCGTACAATAAACAGCGTCGTCGTTATGTAATTGCTCTTAAAAGATAGCTAAGTAATGCTTTGATTTGGCAGTCTATCTCGCACCCGCCTCTAGCAGAGTCTTCGCTTAGAGGCTACTCTTTTCCCGACTCGTCGTTGTCCAAGTAGGACTCCTGATCTTCTCGTTAAGGCGCCGCAGTTGCTACCCTCGCGGTAGTCAGCCGTCCCTTAGGTCTCTCTGCTGGCAGAAGCCCGCAATTCCGTACAGCGTAGCCTATCTTGCTACACTAGTAGCAGCTCCTTTCTGCTGGTCTCTTGTTAAGGGTGGCTGTATCTACCTATTGCGCCCTTTTAGTAGCGGCCCTTAGCCGTACGGTAGCTGCTGCTGCTACCCTCGTCGTCGTCGGTTCCTAGTCTATAGCGTCCGTCTGTCGCTAGAGGGGTTGTCTTATCTCCTAAGTGCGACCTATCTGTCTAAGCCTACGCTGCTGGTTGTCGACTATCCTAAGGAGGTCGCAGAATTCCTTGTATATAGCCAGTCGTATTACGCCTACTAGCCCCGTTATAATTTCCTTAGAGAGGCCTACCTCTAAAGAGGTAATCTTTATCCTGTCCTCCTATTAGAGTCCTCCTACTTCTGCCGAAGTTTGGTCAAATTCTGCGAGGAATTCCTATATAGTCTTGCGTCCTTGTTTTATTGTGTTAACCTGTAGGAGTGCTCGGCTCTCGCAGTCCGGGTCCTTGTAGCTCTTGTCTAGAGCTGCCTAGAGCATCGTCGTCGTAGCTATTGCCAGGTTGGCAATGGCCGTCTTATAGTACAGCAGAATTCGTGCTGCTGCCCTGCCCTTTAACCTCCTAAAGAGGTAAACTACCTTGTCCAGCTCGGTCGGGTATGCTCCTAAGTCGACTAGGAGCTTAGAGCGCATCCTGGCAGCCTAGGAGGGGTATTCGGCCAGAGCCTCGCTATCGTATATAGAGACGTTAGGGAGTTTGCTCTTAGGGGTCGGGGTGTAGGTTATTGTGTTCGTCGTCGTCGTAGGGGTCAGATCGCAATCGGACGCCCTAAGCTGTCGTAGCTCCTGTTCCCGCTAGGAAATCATCGCAGCCTAGTAGCTTACTTGCTGCTCGAGCTGCCTCTTGCTTTCCAGCAGCTCCTCATACACGCAGTGCATATGTCCCTCTATAGCTGTAGTTTCTATAGGGATGTCGCTGTCTATCTTTGCTTTATTACTGCAGTTACCGACAGTGAGATCAGTTCCTAATATAAGGGGGCCCAAGAATCTTAGTTTAGGAACTTAAGGTTAGGTATCTATATAAAGGAACTAATAGGCAGTTCCTTCGTCGTCTGCTACCGTACGATTTGTACCTATAAAGCCAAGCTAGCAATTCCCCCTTTATGCAGGGGTACAAGGTTCACTCTCTATACAGAGGATTAGAAGTTACCTCCTCTGTACAGTAGTGCATAGTTTTCCCTCCTATTTAGAGGGGCGGTAGCTCCCCTTTGTGCAGGACCGTAGTGTTCTCCCTCCGTACGGGAGTGGGGTCCTGTTAGTAGTTCTGTATAGAGGGTAGGGTCGTGCTAGCGCCGCTAAGTCGCAGTCCTTAGGGCGACGGTTGGCTTAGGTCGGGTCCGGGACCTGGGCTAGGCGGCGCCCCCTAACAGAACCGGACCCCTAAGACGCCTATCGCCGGCTAAGTAAGACTAAGTAGAAGTGTTTGTTTAAGAAAACCTAGCGAAGAAGTTTATTACGCTAAGCTCTGCTAAGTATACGTTACTAATCCTGTTCGTACAGAAACCTGGAGGTAGTCTCCGACTGTACGTAGACTACCGAGGCCTTAATAAGGTTACTAAGAGAGATATGTACCTGCTACTGCTAATCGATAAGACTATACAACTAGTAGCTAAAGCTAAGTAGTTTAGCAAGCTAGACATTCGCCAAGCGTTCTATTAACTAAGGAACGAAGAAGGGCAGACAGAAGACCTTACGACCTTCGCTACGCGCATAGGCAACTTCAAGTATTCAGTTATGCCTTTCGGACTTACTAACGCACTAGCAGTGTAGCAGCGTTTTATAAATTATACCTTTATAGACATGCTAGAACGGTTCGTATCTATTTACTTAGACGACATCCTTATCTATACTATTAGAACAAGGGAGCAGCATACGGACTACATTAAGAGAGTGTTAACTAGGCTCTGCGAGGTTGGCTTAAATACAGACACGAAGAAGAGCGAGTTCTATTAGACCGAAGTTAAATATCTCGGTGTTATTGTCAGAAGAGAAGGAATTCGGATAGACCCCTTAAAGGTCGCCGCCGTCGCGGAATAGAAGCAGCCGAAGTCCGGAAACACTACCTAAATCAGAGCTTTTCTCGGATTCTGCAGCTACTATCGGCGATTTATTAAGGACTTTAGCAAGATAGTAAGACCCGTAAACGAGGCATTAAAGAAGGAGGCCGCTAGCCTATAGAATAAGAAGTGCACAGAGGCCTTTAACTGACTAAAAGAAGCAGTAGCCTCGGCACTAGTATTAGCGCACTTCTAACTAGAAAAGACAATCTACCTAGAAACGGACGCTTTAGATACAGTAACTGTAGGGGTTCTCTCTTAATACGATAACGATAGCGAGACCCTCTACCTAGCAGCCTTCTTTAGCAAGTCTATAAATAAGGCTAAGAGGAACTACGCTATTTACAACAAAGAGCTGTTAGCTATTATCTAAGCTTTCGAGGAGTGGAAGCCGGAGCTTATAGCTAGAAAGAGCACAGTCTAGGTCCTTACAGACTATCAGTTACTAATCTACTTTATAAAGATACAGAAGCTCTCGCGCCGCTAAGCTCGGTAGGCCGCTTATCTATCTGTGTTAGGGGACGCCGCCCTGCCAGGTCCTGTACCTAAACTGGCCGTCGTCCTAAGGATTGCGACTTAGCGGCGCTAGCACGACCCTACCCTCCGTACAGGAGCACTAGCACGACCCTACCCTCTATACGGAGGAAAATCCTGCAACCCTATACAGAGGGAAAATCCTGCTCCCCTGCCTAGAGAAAAATCCCTACACCTACTATATAGGGGGAAATCTCTGCACCCTTGTATAGGGGAAATTGCTAGCTTGCTTCGTAGATACAAAATATACAGTAGCTAACGACGAAGGAACTGCCTATTAGTTCCTTTATATAGATACCTAGCTTTAATTTTCTAAGCCCAGATTCTTAAACCCTTTATATTAGGAACTAATCTTACTGTCGGTAACTGCAGTAATACAACGAAGATAGACAGCGACATCCCTATAGAAACCTCGGCTACGCAGGATTATATACGCAACACGTACGAAGAGCTGCTAAGGCGCGCAAACTAGCTCGAAGAACAAATAGGCTATTAGGCCTTAACAATTTCCCAACAGGAACAGAAGCTCCGACAGCTTAGGGCGTCCGGTTGTAACCCGACCCCTACAGCGACGATAACGACGACGAACACAACGGCCTACATTGCAGTCCCTAAGAGCAAACTCCCTGACGTTACTACCTACGATAGTAAGGCACTGGCTAAGTACCCCTCCTAGGCTGCCCAGATATGCTCTAAGTTTCTAGTCGACTTAGGAGCATACCTAACTAAGCTTAACAAGGTAGTGTACCTCTTTAAGAGGTTAAAAGGCAAGGCAGTAGCACGAATTCTGCCGTACTACGAAACGGCTATTGCTAACCCGGCAATAGCAACTACGACGACACTCTAGGCAGCTCTAGACAGGAGCTATAAGGACCTAGACTGCGAAAGCCGAGCCCTTATACAGGTCAACACTATAAGGCAAGGATGCAAGACTGTATAAGAGTTCCTCGCAGAATTCGACCAGACCCTAGCAGAGACAGGAGAACTCTAATAGGAGGACAGGGTAAAGGTAACTACCCTAGAAGTTAGACTCTCTAGGGAGATTATAACAGGACTGGTAGGCATAATGCGACCAGCCTCGTACAAGGCGTTCTATAATCTCCTTAGGATAATCGACGACTAGCAGCGCAGGCTCGGACGGATAAGCTACGCCTACGAGATACGACAACCCCTCTATTAGGAGTAGGACGCTATAGACTAGGAACTAACGACGACGACGAGAGTAGTCGCAGCTGTTACTATACGGCTAAGGGCCAGCACTAAGAGGGTGCTGTAGGTAGACAGACGTAGCTACCCTTAACCAGAGACGAGCAGAAGGTAGCTGCTACCAGTATAGTTAGATAGGACACACTGTACAGAACTGCAGGCTTTTGCTAGCAGAGAGACCTTAGGGAACAGCCCACTACTGCAAGGGTAACAACTGTAGCACCCTAATACGAGACCTAAGAGTTTACCTTAGACAACAACGAGTTAGGAAAAGAGTAGCCTCTAAGCGAAGGCTTAGCTAGAGGCATATACAAGATAGATTGCCAAATCAAAGCACTACTTAGCTATCTTTTAAGAGCAACTACATAACGACTACGCTGTTTATCGTACGACCTACGCTAAACAGGACCGCTACTGTGCGGACGCTAATCGATATAGGGTGTTTGGTATACAGAGTAATTAGCGAAGACTTTGTACAGAAACACTACATTAAGACGACCCCTACCGTACCTGTACGCATACTAGGCATTACCGGACGAGGACCGGACATTACCTATATAGTAAAAGTGACAATAGAGTTGCAAGGGCACTACGAGCAGGATTTATAGCTCTATATCGTATAGGACAAGTTAGGGTATAACCTAATATTAGGGAAACTCTAGATAGAGCGCTAGTAGGGCAAGCTCAACGTTAGACAAGTGTTAGGGGGCGCTGCCCAGCCCAGGTCCTGGACCCAACCTAAGCCAGCCGTTGCCCTAGGGACTGCAACTTAGCAGCGCTAGCACGACCCCACCCTCTGTACGGACTTACTAACAGGACCCCACTCCTGTACAGAGGGAGAACCCTATAGCCCTATACAGAGGGGAATTGCCGCCCTCTAAACGGAGGGAAAACTCTGCACTACTGTACAGAGAGAGAACTCTCGATCCTCTGTACAGAGTGTAAACCTTGCATCCCTTTATAGAGGGAAATTGCTAGCTTAGCTTTGTAGGTACAAATTATACAGCAGCAGACGACGAAGGAACTGCCTATTAGTTCCTTTATATAGATACCCAGCCTTAAGTTTCTAAACCAAGATTCTTAAGCCCTTACATTAGGAACTAATCTTACTGTCGGTAACTGCAGTAATACAACAAAGATAGACAGCGACATCTCTATAGAAACTACGGCTATACAGGGACAGATGCACCGCGCGTACGAGGAGCTGTTGGCATATAAGGCCCAGCTCGAACAACAAGTAAGCTACTAGGCTGCGATAATTTCCTAACGGGAACAGGAGCTACGACAGCTTAGGGCGTCCGATCGCGATCTAACCCCTACGACAACGACGACGAACACGATAGCCTACACCCCGACCCCTAAGAGCAAACTCCCCGACGTCACTACGTACGATAGCGAGGCTCCGGCCGAGTACCCCTCCTAGGCTGCTCAGATACGCTCTAAGCTTCTAGTTAACTTAGGAGCATACCCAACCGAGCTAGACAAGGTAGTTTACCTCTTCGGGAGGTTAAAGGGCAGGGCGGAAGCACGGATTCTACTATACTACGAGACGGCTATTGCCAACCTAGCAATAGCTAAAACGACAATGCTCTAGGCAGCTCTTAACAAGAGCTACAAGGACCCAGACCGCGAGAGCCGAGCACTCCTATAGGTCAATACGATAAAACAAGGACGCAAGACCGTACGAGAATTCCTTACAGAATACGACCAGACTCTAGCAGAGGCAGGAGGTCTCCAATAGGAGGACAGGATAAAAATTACCTCTTTAGAGGTAGGCCTCTCTAAGGAGATTATAACAGGACTAGTAGGCGTAATGCGACTAGCTACATACGAGGAATTCTGCGATCTCCTTAGGATAGTTAACGACTAGCAGCGCAGGCTCGGACGGATAAGCCGCGCTTATAAGATGCGACAACCCCTCTAGCGGCAGACGGACGCTATAGACTAGGAACTAACGACGACGAGGGTAGCGGCAGCCGTTTTCGTACAGCCAAGGGCTGCTACCAAAAGGGCGCAATAGGTAGACACGGCCACTATTAACAAGAGGCGAGCAGAAGGGAGCTGCTACAGGTATAGCAAGATAGGCTACACTATACAGAATTGCGGGCTTTTGCTAGCAGAGAGATCTAGGGGACGGCCGACCACTGCAAGGGTAGCAACTGCGGCGCCCTAACAAGAGGAACAGGAGTCCTACTCGGACGACGACGAGTTAGGAAAAGAGTAGCCTCTAAGCGAAGACTCTACTAGAGGCGTATACAAGATAGATTGCTAAATCAAAGCGCTACTTAGCTATCTTTTAAGAGCAACTATATAACGACTACGCGGTTTATCGTACGGCCAATGTTAAACAGGTCCGCAACAGCGCGGACATTAATTAATACAGGATGTTTAGTATACAGAGTAATTAGCGAAGACTTCGTATAGAGACACTGTATTGCGACGACCTCTACTGTACCTGTACGCATATTGGGCATTACCAGGCAAGGACCGGACATTACCTATATAGTGAAAGTAACGATAGAGATACAGGGACACTACGAGCAGGACTCCTACCTCTATGTCGTATAGGACAAGTTAGGGTATAACCCAATACTAGGGAAGCTATAGATAGAGCGCTAGAGGGGCAAGCTAGACGTTGGACGAGGACGGCTGTACCTGGCAGCGACAAAGCGGAGGCTCCGAGACTAAGGGAGGGCCCTATAGGGTAGCAATGCCTAGGCCGCAATCAACACAGCGACGAAGCAGAGGCCCTAAGACTAGGGGAGGGCTCCGCAGGGCGGCGATGCTAAGGCCGAGATCAACACAGCGACTACAGACATTAAGAAGGCATTAGCGCCTAAGAAAGTAACGGACCCCTATACAAAGCTCCTAAGGGAATACGCAGGATACCTAGACCTCTTCGAGCCAAAGTCGGCCTCGAAACTGCTGCTACACCAAGGAGAAGGGATTAACTACGACATCTAGCTAGAGCCCTGTCTGGATAGGAGTCTGCTAGAGGTACTGTACAGACTGCTGTACGGGATGTCCTCTAGAGAACTCCTAGTACTGCGCAAGACACTGGACGACCTGCTTGCCAAAGGGTTCATTTAGGCAAGTACCTCGTCTGTAGGAGCCCTAGTACTGTTTGTCTATAAGGAGGGGAAGGCCGGCTTGCGTTTCTACGTAGACTACAGAGGCATTAACGCAATTACCAAGAAGGACCAGTACCCCCTACCCCTTATTAAGGAGACTCTTAGACGGATCAGCAAGGCAAAGTAGTTTACTAAGCTTAACATAGTCTTAGCTTTCTACAAGATACAGATTAAGGAAGGTTGTAAATAGATAACTGCCTTCTGTACGAGATATAGTCTTTTTAAGTAGCTTATTACCCCCTTTAGCCTTGCCAACGCACTAGCAACCTTCTAAAGGTACATTAACAAGTCCTTGCAAGGGTTACTAGACGATATCTGCTCGGCGTACCTCGACGACACCCTAGTTTTTGCAGACGGCACCTATGCAGATTACGTACAGGACGTTAAGAAGGTGCTAGACAGACTGCAGCAGGCTGGCTTGTACCTCGACATCGACAAATGTAAATTCAGTGTCCAGCGTACGAAATACCTAAGTTTTATTATCGAGGCAGGGAAAGGCATTAGTATAGATAAGAAAAAGATTAATGCTATTAAGCAATAGAAGCCGCCTACGAACGTTAAGGGCATACGGGAATTTCTTAGGTTTGCCAACTTCTACTACTAGTTTATACACAACTACTCGGAGATCGTGCGCCCCCTAGTCGAGCTAACATACAAGGACAAGCAGTTCAAATAGACGGACGAGTGCGATAGGAGCTTTAACAAGCTAAAGGAGCTCTTTACTACAGGACCAACGCTTGCTGCCTTTAACCCGGAACGTACGACGATACTAGAAACCGACTCCTTAGGGTATTACATTAGAGGTATCCTGTTATAGGTGGGCTCGGACGGACACCTGCACCTATACGTATATTTCTCTAAGAAGAACTCTCTAGCTAAGTGCAACTACCCTATCTACGACAAGTAATTGCTAGCAGTCGTACAGTGTTGCGAAGCATAGGATAGAGAACTCCGCTTAGTACCCGAGTTCCTTGCCCTAACTAACTATAAGAGCCTAGAGTACTTTACGCAGCCCCAGAAGCTGTCTAAGAGGCACGTACGATAGGCAATATACCTAAGCCGGTTCAATATAAGACTCCCGTATTGCAAGGGCAAGGACAACAGTAGGGCCGATACGCTATCTAGAAGGGACCAGGACATACTAACGACGTACAAGGACGACTAGCTAAAGTTACGAACATTCCAGATGTTTAAGGAGGAGCTAGGCGAGGAGACTATCCGCCTAGCAGCGACACACCTATAAGAACCGCAACTGTAGGCATAGGAAGAGGCAGTAGAGAAGGACGAGGTGTACTAAGGGGCCTGTACAGCGATCTAGGGAGGGCAGCGGAAGCTCCTAGCAGAGCTCTATCTTAAGGTGTCAGCAGCAGAGTGCTTAGTAGACAAGGAGAACAACCTAAAGTTTAGGAATCAGACTTGGGTCCCAGCAGACGAGAAGCTCCGTACGAGCTTAATACAACAGGCGTACGACTCTATAGCAACCGGGCATTTAGGGCATAAGGAAACGTACAGCATTGTCGCTAGAGACTACTACTAGCCGGCGATAGCAAAGGACATCCGCAGGTTCTTACAGAACTGCGATGTGTGCAGACGGACGAAGCCCTAGCAGGAGCTAAAGCATAGGCTGCTAAAACCCCTACTAATCCCGGACCGGCCCTAGCAAGACCTAACAGTGGACTTTATTACAGACCTCCCTAAGAGCGACGGACGGCGGAACATTATAGTAGTAATAGACAAGCTAACGAAAGGGGTAATACTAGAGGGAATAGACTCCATTACGGCTAAGGACACTGCCTAGGCCTTTATACAGACAACTTTTAGCAAGCACGGTTTCCCTTAGTTAATTGTATTAGACTGGGGTACGCAATTTACGAGCCAGCTCTAGGCAAGGGTCTGCTAGTTACTAAAGGTAGAACGTCGCCTGTTAACCGCATAGCACCTGCAGACAGACAGAGCGACGGAAAAGGTTAATTTGACGTTAGAAGCGTACCTCTAAGCGTACGTCGACTATAACCAGACGAACTGGAACTGCCTTATCCCTATAGCGAAACTAGCTATTAACAGCCGTACGGCTAACGCTACAGGATTGTCTCCCTTCTTTATAGCCTATAGATACGACTATTCCCTGCTCCTACCGACCCTAAGTAGTAACACGCTGCGCCCTATACGATCCCTAATTTAGCAGGGAGAGGCCATTGTACAGACGATTACGAACGCCTACCAATAGGCAAAGGCGAGCCTAGCTATAGCTTAACAGAATGCAGAAGAGCAGGCCAACAAGGGACAGCAGGCTACACTAAGGTACAAGGCAGGGGATAAGGTCTGGCTAAGCTAGCGAAACATTTGTACAGACTGGCCGAGCAAGAAGCTGGATTAGAAGAACAGAAAGTTTACAGTAGTCCGACTAGTAGGGACATACGCTATACGACTAAACACTCCCCTAGGGATTTATCTAGTCTTCTATATAGACCTTGTACAGCCGGCAAACACAGACCCCCTACTGCACTAGACGACAGACGACGCGCGCCCACTAGCGATTATAACTAAGGGCTAAGAAGAATACGAGGTAGAAGGAATCCTTAAGAGCTAAAGGAAGCGGAAGAGGGTAGAGTACCTAGTAAAATAGAGAGGATAGGCAGAGCCTATATAGGAACTGTACGAAGCCCTATAGGACACAACTACGCTGGATAGGTAGGAGAAGAACTATCTCCCTACCTAGTTACAGTAACACTACGCTATATAGCGAAAAGGGGCACGATCTACCCTAAGGACAGGGCAGCCGCTAACAATTTAGGTTGCTAAAGGATCGAGAATTACGACGTAGGACACTACGGGATCCCACCGACACTACGCCGTACGACACTGTACGGAAAAAGGACAGAAGGAAGGAGACAGCCAGGAAACAGGTAGGAAGGAAAGTGGAAATAAGGGGAGTTAAGAGCAGAACTGTCTGAAATTTCTTACACTACCTAGTGTTACGGCAGCAGAAAGGGGTGGGACTGGATAATAAGGTAGACCCTTGGAATTTCGGCTCGGCCCTTCCGGACCGAGCCGGGCCTTGGCACGCCACCCCCCCCAAAGGTCTTATCCACCACTATATAGATTCCTTTCCCTCCTTAGTTTGAGATATAGTTATTAAAAAGGCTGTATTAAATTATATCTGCGTGCCCGGATTATTATATCTCGAACTCACTCTCTACACAAACCCCGCGCTGCGCGAAAGGGCCTGTCGAACTATCCGGACGCTCGAATAACGCACGCGCACACACACACCAAAACGACAACCCCTAAGGCACTGTAAGAAGATAGAAGGCTTCTCGACGGTAGAGAGCAGCGTTATAGGCCGGAGCAGAAGCAGAAAAGGAAAGACCAACAGAGCGAGTAGGCGCTCTAGTGTAATTAATAACGAGATCATTATTAGCGGTTTTACAGCGGAAGAGACCACTAAGGTCAAGGAACGAATAGCTATATATAAGAAGATCCACGACGATACGATCGAGGAACTGGAAGACTATGTAAACGAGAATAGAATAGGGAAGGTCTACGACGGCATAGACCTTATTAAGACGCTGTTCTACAGGACGCTAGAGGAGAACAGACAGCTAAGAGAGGAAACAGAGGCAGTAAAGGCCGAGAAGGAATCGGCAGAAACCATTATCGACGTGTTAGAGAACTAGGCGGCGAATAGACTAGCGCAACTAAAGGCGCTAAAGGATCAACTAGCTAATATAGAAGCAGCACAGTCGTCGCCGCCACCGCAGCGAGAAACCCACGCAGAGACCGCCTTACTAGCGGCCTATAGTCAAGGTGGCACTACGATAACGCCACTACCGGACCTACCTGCTTTTGGTAGCGGAGACCCTAAAGCGTAGGAGGTGTTTAAGAAGAAGATCAAGAATAAGATAAGCCGCGATTACGCAGCAAGCAGCAAAGAAGACAGACTGGCCTATTTAGAGACGCGACTAGAAGGCGAAGCGTTCTCGCTAGTAGCGGACCTAGAAGAAGTAACCGCTAAAGAAGCGATCAAAGCGCTGGATCAATGCTTCGGAGACCCCTTTAGGAAGAAGACGGCCCGTAAGCAGCTGGACAAGATCAACCAGAACCGGCAGACGTTCGAGGAGTTCTACAGATTGTTTAGAAAATATGCGATTAGGGCCCGAGTAGCAGAAGATAAGCAGCTCTACCTACTGAGGCAGAAGCTGAACCCTGAACTGGCCGCCGCTATAGCGTCTGTAGAAGACGAAGACCTTAAGAGCTTCGTGCACCGAGCGAGAGTTACCGCGAGAAACCTGAACGCATACGGAAAATTGACGACACGTAAACCGGCTTAGAAGCCGTCGCTGTCAGGGCAGACGACCAGAACCCCTCCACCCTTCCGACAACGCGCCCAGCAGCTATTTAATTCGCAGCGCTTGTCGTTCGTCCCTACCTGCTACGCGTATAGGAAGCCTGGCTACATCGCTACGAGATGCCAAGCATCAGATAAGTAGAAGCAGGAGTATCGTGTTATAGAGCAGCCGCAGCCACCGAGAAAGATCATACAAGCTATAGAGCCGGCTCCAAACGACACCGAGAGTGTAGACAGTAGGGTGCAGTTAAGGATTATAGGAAAATACCAGCTAGACGGATAGGCCCCCTATCCAGCATTGACAATAGGGCACCGCACTGGAGCGAATCGACACAAGAAGAAAGCATTAACAGCTGTAGCTATCCGCTCTCGGCAGCCGTAGAGGTAAATACGGAAACGGCGATTATCCTTCCTATTACGATCCACCCTGTTAAGAAATCGCGCCAACCCCTCTAGTTAAAAGCTTTTATCGACACCGGAGCTCTTATTGGCGCAGCGATCCACTACCGACTAGTTCAGAAACTGACGAAGGGATACGGCTATCCGGTGGAAATAGCGTCGCCGACGCGGATTTCAGCGTATAACGGACAAGATACAGAAAACGTTACGCACTACGTGCCATTAAGGACTACACTAGCTGGTCGCACTACGGAAGCAACGTTCCGGATAATAGATCTCAGAAGGTTCGACATTATAATAGGGCAGAAATAGATAAAGAACTAGAAGACTATCATTAACGTAGATAAAGGCAAGATAGGATTCAAAAACCAGATCACCGGCACCGCTATAGTCGAACCGACCGCTGCTAATGTGGTAGAGTCGAAAGCCGCACCTGGCAATAAAGATCAGTCCGACCGTCCCGAACCCCCGGCAACCGTTGGAATAATAAGTTCAGAAGCCCTAACGACCCTCGCGAAGTCGCCGAGCAACGAGATCTACGCTATTTCGATAAAAGACATCGAGGACCACTGCAAGATAATAGCGGAAGAAGAAGCGGACCTGTTGGAGGTGCTGCCGGCGGAGCTCTATAATTACGCTAACGTGTTCTTAAAAGCCGACTCCAACCTCCTGCCGCTCTATCGGCCGGAATACGACAACAAGATCAGGTTGAAAGAGGGGACTACGTTGCTAAGAACCGAGCCCCTAAGGCGGCTGTCGCCTGCCGAACTAGACCAAGTAGAGGTGTTTGTTCGAGAGAATCAGGCAAAGAAGTTTATTACGCCGAGCTTAGCCGAATACGCGTTGCCGATCCTCTTCGTAGGGAAACCTAGAGGCGGTCTCCGAGTATGCGCAGATTATAGGGGCCTTAATAAGGTCACTAAGAGGGACGTATATCCACTGCTGCTGATAGACGAGACTATACAGCGCGTGGCGAAGGCTAAGTAGTTCAGCAAGCTGGATATTCGCTAAGCATTCTATCGATTAAGGAACGAAGAAGGACAAACGGAAGACCTTACGACATTCGCTACGCGCATAGGCAATTTCAAGTAGTTAGTAATGCCGTTCGGACTTACCAACGCGCCGGCAGTGTAGCAACGCTTTATATACCACTCCTTTATGGACATGCTACAGCGGTTCGTGTCTATCTACTTGAACGACATCCTTATCTACATAGATAGAACGAGAGAGCAACACACGGACCACATCGAGAAGGTGCTGACTAGGCTCCGCGAGGTCGGATTAAACGCAGACACGAAGAAGAGCGAGTTCTATCAAACCGAGATTAAGTATCTCGGTCTTATCGTCGGAAGAGATAGAATTCGTATAGACTCCTTAAAGGTCGCCGCCGTCGCGGAATAGAAGCAGCCGAAATCCGGAAACACTACCTAAATCAGAGCGTTTCTCAGATTCTACAGCTACTATCGACAGTTTATTAAGGACTTTAGCAAGATAGCAAGACCCCTGAATAAGGCATTAAAAAAGGAGGCCGCTGGCCTATAGAACGAGAAGTGCACGGAAGCCTTTAACCGGCTAAAAGAAGCAGTGGCCTCTGCGCCAGTTCTGGCACACTTCCGGCCGGAAAAGACGATCTACGTAGAAACAGACGCTTCAGACACAGTAACAGCAGGGGTCCTTTCTCAATACGCTAACGATAGCGAGACCCTCTACCCGGTGGCCTTCTTTAGCAAATCTATAACGGAAGCTAAGCGGAACTACGCTATCTATAATAAAGAACTGCTAGCTATTATACAGGCGTTCGAGGAGTAGAAGCCAGAGCTTATAGCTAGAAAGAGCACGGTCCAGGTCCTTACGGACCACCAGTCGCTAACCTACTTTATAAAGACATAGAAGCTCTTACGCCGCCAAGCCCGGTAGGCTGCCTACTTATCCGGGTTCGATTTCAAGATTACCTATCGACCAGGAGCTCAATATAGAAAGGTAGACGCGTTGACGAGAAAAGAAGGGAAGACCAGCTGCACGAAAGAAGATCCGAACATGTTTCAGAAGGTGCTAACGGAACGAATAGTAGACGCGGAGGTGTTGAAAGAAGTAGGGATCTGTGTGATAGAGCCGCCGATCGAAGAAGAGACGCTCTACGAGAAGGTAGAACGGCCTAATTAGCGGCAGAAGCTCGGCAGAACAGGCTTAGGGAAGCTAATAGTTCCGGAAGAACTGATTACAGAGGTTATCCAGCTGGTCTATAGCTCCAAGGATGTTGGTTACGCAGGGTCAAAGAAGACGATAGAAGCTATAAGGACGACGTACTAGTTTCCGCAAGTCTACGAGCGGATCTACTGGTTTATTGGCAATTGCTACGCGTGCCGGGCCGCGAAGCTACGTTACGGTCTTCCGGCCGGCCTGCTAAAGCCACTTCCGATCCTAGAGAAACTGTGGCAACACATTACGATAGACTTCGTAACCGGCCTGCCGGACTCCGATAGATATAACGCTACGCTAAATGTAGTAGACTGACTAAGCAAGGAACGCCACTTTATCCCCTGCTAAGCGAGAGACGAAGGAACCACTGCAGAAGAGACCGTACGGATGTTGATTCAACACGTGTGGAAGCACTATAGCCTGCCGGACACTATTACTACAGATAGGGGTCCTTAATTCATCGCCGACGTATAGAAAGCTATTAACCAAGCTCTCGGAGTTAGTGGAAAGCTCAGCACAGCAGCTTACCCTCAGACCGATAGTCAGTCTAAAGTAGCTAATCGCGAGATAGAGCGATACCTGCGAACCTTCTGCAGCTATTATCAAGAAAAGTAGGTTGAGGTGTTGCCAATAGCTGAATTCTGCGCCAACTTAGCACGATCGGAAGCAACGTCGCTGGCGCCGTTTGAAATAACGCATAGCTATCTTCCGAGAATGAGTTTCCAGCCGCTAAGCGAACCCAGCTCTAGGGAACCTTCTACTGCTACGTCGTTAAAGAGAGTCGCCGCTGCGACAGCAGAAGCGCTCCAATCTTAGATAGACGAAGTAATCAAAGTGGCGAAAGATGCGATAGAATCGGCTTAGAAGAAGATAGTAGCTTAAGCTAACAGAAAGCGAACGCCGATAGAATTTGAAGAAGGCCAAAAAGTATAGCTTAACACGCAGAACCTAAGGGTAAAAGGGAACGCCAAGCTTAACCCCCGCTACGTAGGTCTGTTTACGATAGTAGAAAAGAGATCGCCGGTGACTTATCGGCTCCAGCTACCGAAATCGTTCCAGATCTACGATGTTTTCCATTTAGATCTGCTGAGCTTAGACCCTAAAAACGGTCTGCTACGGCAGGGGTTCGCCAAACCCCTGTTAGTCGAGATAGACGATAATAAAGAAGAATAGGAGGTAGAAGACGTAATAGACGTAAGGAAGACGAGGGGGTCTATTAAAGCGAGAATCTCGTAGAAAGGGTGGCCAGAAGACTATAAATAGTATCCGATCGAGAACCTCCGGAATTCAGCAGAGCTGCTAAGAGAGTTCTACGTGCAGAACCCGTAGAAGCCGAAACCCGAATGGCTCCAAAGCTAATTATTCCAGAAAGAAGAAAGCCGCGTCCGCTCTATCGGCGCGAAGGCCAAAGAAAACGATCGTAACAGTTGCCTTAGGGAGGTCTTCGACGCAGCCACTACCTACTACCGGTTCGGCAGGCAGCTCGCCGACGCCGTAGCGTGCCAGCGCCGCCGACGCTGCAGTAGGTAAGCGCTTTAGTAGAAGAAAAAGAAGAGGAAGAAACGCCGCTGCAGAAGGATCTATATAGACCCCTAAGGCAGCGCACAGACCGGCCGAGCCGCAGCTTAGAAGACTGCTGATCAATTAACGAGACAATCAGATAAGCGCCAAGTGAAGGACTTTAGATGCCAACAATGTAAGAAATGGAAGAAGCGACGAAAAGAACGCCGGTTGTAATAGAAGATAGAAGAGGCGACGTCGGCGTTAGAAGGGGTTTTAGGAAGGAGACGACAAAAAAAAAAGAAAGAAGATTTTTGAATAGATAAGGTAGCTAAGCGGTCGAGGGCGACCGCTAGTAAGGGAGGGGGGTAGTGTTACGGCAGCAGAAAGGGGTAGGACTGGATAATAGGGTGGACCCTTAGAATTTCGGCTTAGCCCTTCTAGACCGAGCCGGGCCTTGGCACGCCACCCCCTCTAAAGGTCTCGTCCACCACTATATAGATTCCTTTCCCTCCTTAGTTTGAGATATAGTTATCAAAAAGGCCGTATTAAATCATATCTGCGTGCCCGGATTACCTAGGGGGGGGGGGGGGGTAGCTTATTAGCTACTACCCTGTAGGACTAGAGTGATACGGATATAGATGTAGACAGCTGGCAGCTAGGCTTGGCAGGGCCAGGCTTGGCAGCTGCACACTCAAATACCGCACCTCTGCTTGTACGTAGATTCTTCCCTCTCTAGCCTTAGATATAGTTATTAAAGACGGGTATTAACCTAGAGTCTACCTTAGTCGGATTATTATATCCAAGGCTCAAACCCAATACCCAACCTGCACTACGCGAAAGAGCCCGTTGAATTACATCCGGGTACTCGACTAACGTACGTGCAACCAACCTAGAGTGTGTACTGTATATGTACGAAGGAGGCTGTTGATTTATATCCAGTTACTTAATCGTACATATACATGCTACTCTACCCCCCCCTTCCCCGATCGAGAAGAAGAAGAGAGAGTTTTAGGGAAGAGAAGTGCCCCTATCGAGAACAGAGAGAGTTTTAGGGAAGAGAAGTGCCCCTATCGAGAAGAGAGAGAGTTTTGAAGAGAGACAGTTTTAAAGAGAGTGCCTACGCGAGCAAATCGCGAGTTTTGAAGAAGAGAGAGAGCGACGAGAGCAAGAGAGCGACGAGAGCAAGAGAGCGACGAGAGCGAGAGAGCGACGACGACGGAGCGACGACGACGAGAGCGCACCTAGCAGGACCTAGGGCGACGACATTCGTTTTTTTCGGGTCTTTAACAGACTATTCTATTTAGACAAGGCCAATTGCGACGAGACAACCGACAATTGCAACAGCCCGAGCACCCAGGTACGAGCACCTAGGCACGAGCACCTAGGCACGAGCACCCAGGCACGACCAGGCACAAGCGCCCAGGCACGAGCACCTAGGCATAGGTACAAGGCAATTGCAGACAACACACAGGTGCAGACAACACACAGGTGCAGACAACACACAGGTGCAGACAATACACACTGTTCAGGTTCAGAAGAGCACAAGGCAGAGCACAAGGCAGCTGCTGCAGACAACAGAGGCACAGCTGCTGCAGACAACAGAGGCACAGCTGCTGCAGACAACAGAGGCATAGCTGCTGCAGACAGGCAAAGCGACAGCTTAAGAAGCGAGCGACTGTCGAGAAGCGACAGTCGAGAAGCGACATCTATAGGCTGCAACCTCTGCGACCCCGACGACCTCCGCGACCCCAACGACCTCCGAGACCTCTGCAACCGTTTGAGAAGCGGGCGACGGCTTGAAAAGCGACGGCTCAAAAAGCGACAGCTCGAGAAGCGACCGTCTAAGAAGCGACCGTCTGAGAAGCGACCGTCGAGTACAAGAAGCGACGGCTTAAGAAGCGACTGGCGACGGCTTGAAAAGCGACGGCTCGAGAAGCGACCGTAGCGACCGTTAAGAAGCGAGCGACCGTCGAGAAGCGACCGTCTGAGAAGCGACCGTCGAGAAGCGACACACGTGTTTGCAAGACAACCTTGACAACCTCCGCGACCTCTGCGACCTCTGAGACCTCTGCAGCCTACCGAGAAGCAACAGCTTAAGAAGCGACGGCTCGAGAAGCGACGGCTCGAGAAGCGACGGCTCGAGAAGCGACGGCTTAAGAAGCGACCGTCTAAGAAGCGAGCGACCGTCAAGAAGTGACCGTCTTGAGAAGCGACATATAATTGCAAGGCAACCTCCGAGACCTCTGCAGCCTCTACGACCTTCTAGGACCTCGTACGTTCCGAAGCCTACGTTCAGAAGGGCACAGCCTGTTTAGAAAGGCACTGCATATTTAGAAGCGACGCGTACGGCTGCAGAAAATACGCACAGTTCAGAAGCGACGCAGCTCAGAAGCAACCGTACGTTCAAAGGCCTATGTTCAGTACGAGAGGCAACGTACGGCCGCAGACAACACACATTGTTCAGGTTTAGAAGAGCATGTTCAGAAGCTGCTGCAGGCAGGCACAGCTGCTGCAGACAACAGAGCAACAGGCAGAGCACTAGGCTCAGCACTAGGCTTAGCACCAGGCTTAGCACCAGGCTTAGCTGCTGCAGCTAGGAACAGCACAGCTACAGGCAGAGCAAGAGCTGCAGACAACAGGCAGCTGCAGACAACACAGGCAAAGCACAGAAGAAAGCGACGGCTTAAGAAGCGACCGTCGAGAAGCGAGCGACCGTCGAGAGGCAAGCGACTGTCCGAGAAGCGAACGACCGTTAAGAAGCGAGCGACAGTCCAAGAAGCAAGCGACCGTCGGGAAGCGAGCGACCGTCTAAGAAGCGACACGTGTTTGCAAGACAACCTCTGCGAGCTCCGCGACCTCTGCGAGCTCCGCGACCTCTGCGGCCTCGACGACCTTTGCGACAATCTGAGAATTCTGCAGCCTTAGCAAGGCACTAAACAAGGCACCAAACAAGGCACCAATCGAGACCGAAAGCGACGGCAAAACGCACAGAAATTGAAGCTTAAAAGCGACCTTAAAAGCGACCTGTTTTAGAGCGACCTAATTGGCCGATAGCGAAGCTGAATTTGCGACACCTGCAACCTGGTTTGGCACAATGCGACTACAATGCGACCTGGTTTAACTCAATACCTGCAACCTGGTTTGGCACGACGCGACCTGGTTTAGCTAATTGCGATTAATAGGCTGATTGCAATTAAGGGCAATCGCTAGTTAGGGAGGGCGGTAGTAATACGGATATAGATGTAGACAGCTGGCAGCTAGGCTTAGCAGGGCTAGGCTTGGCAGCTGCATACTCAAATACCGCACCTCCGCTTGTACGTAGATTCTTCCCTCTCTAGCCTTGGATATAGTTATCAAAGACGGGTATTGACCTAGAGTCTACCTTAGTCGGATTATAGAGCGGCCGACTCCCTATCTGAAATCTTAATTACCTCCCGCCTAGCAGGACCCCTACCCGGGCTAGCCCTAGGGAGCAGAGGCACCCCCCTACCCCTACGCGCCTCTTCTAGACAGCGGTAGGGGCAGTAGAGGGAGCTATCCTTCTACTTGCACAAGGCACACACCCTAGCCTAGAAGCCTAGGAGGTAGTATAGGCTAAGTAAGGGCTAGGGGGAGTTGGGGCAGGGGGCGCAGGGCTGGCCCTAGGTAGCAATAAGGATAGCGTTAACGTACGACGCGCAGGCCGTAGCTACCTGCTAAGGTGTAACCTAGGTAGGGTTACACTAGAAGGCGTAGTAGGGTAGCTCGGCTGCGTCCTGCTGCTCGTTAGTATAGTACCTAAGACGTTAGCTTAGACTATACAGAGGATGGGAATCTGTACAGACCGGAAGCGAAGCTGTTAGTTAAATTAAGGATTCTACTACTAGAGGCAGAAATAGGAGGGGACCCTAGCTAGACAGGCAGAGGAGGAGGAGCCAGCGACTACGAGGGAGCTACGGCAAGCACAGCCGGACAGGGAGGACGGCATAATAGTAGCTAGTAGGTAGTAGTAACTAGTAGTAGCTAGTAGTAGTAGTAACGGGTAGTAGCTAACAGTAGGGCTAGGGTAGACGTTAGATAGTAAATAGTAGACAGTAGGCGGAGACAGTAGACAGTAGGCGGGAACGGTAGACAGTAGTAGACGGTAGACGGCGTAGAAGGGGGGAGGCAGGCAGGGAATAGAAAGAAAAGGGGGGAGGGAAAGAGAAGGGAGAGGCTTGGAATTTAGGGGGTAGCTGCCTGCTATAGGAGGCAATAGCAACTAGAGCAGCTACTACAGCCGGGTAAAAAGGCAAGGAGGCAACTACGACCTAGTAGGCGACGGGCAACGACTATATAGACGACTAGACGAAAATAGGAAGTCGCGACCTGCTAAAGGAACACTAAGAGCTAAGGGTACACAATACGCCGCTGTACGAAAGGACTACTACAAGAAGGGAGGGGGGAGGGGTATTGTTAGGGGGCGCCGCCCAGCCTAGGTCCTGGACCTGACCTAAGCTAGCCGTCGCCCTAGGGACTGCGACTTAGCGGCGCTAGTACGACCCTACCCTCTATACGGAATTACTAACAGGACTCTACTCCTATACAGAGGGAGAACCCTATAGCCCTATACAGAGGGGAATTGCTGCCCCTCTAAATAGAGAGAAAACTCTACACTACTGTACAGAGGGAGAACTCCCGATCCTCTGTACAGAGTGTAAACCTTGCATCCCTACATAGAGGGAAATTGCTAGCTTGGCTTCGTAGGTACAAATTGTACAGCAGTAGACAACGAAGGAACTGTCTATTAGTTCCTTTATGTAGATACCCAGCCTTAAGTTTCTAAACTAAGATTCTTAAGCCCTTACAACAAGGACGCCTGTACCTGGCAGCGACGAAGCAGAGACTCTAAGACTAGGAGAGAGTTCTATAGGGCGGCAACGCTAAAGCTAAAGTTGACGCTAACGCTAAGGTCAACACTGCGACTATAGATATCGAGAAGGCCTTAGCACCTAAGAGAGTTACAGACCCCTGTAATACGGGGTGGGTTGGCCCGTGTTATTACTATGCCTTGCCAAGGTTTATATATCTAGTACATATTGGTTAAGTCACTTCTGAGTTACTTAACCAGTCCCTTTTAGCTTAAGTGTACCGCGTTACATTACTTAACTCGGAAGTAACTGCTGAAAGTGTACGATAAAAGGCCCGGGTTCAATTCCTAGGGGGCGCATCTTTTAACGGGAGAGTGGAAGCAGCGTTAACGTATGTCCGTTTGTCCACCACTCCGTACAGAATAAGGCAGACCCAGTAAAGGTCCAGCTGGCTGTATGCAGACCTGCCGGGGAGGGGTTAATTGCGTATGCTGCATAGGGGGGCTGTGCAATAGCATACGTAGCCTGTAAGTAAGTGCAGCTTACGAGGTCGTAAGCCTGTAGTGCAGGGGGTAGTAATACAGGGTGGGTTGGCCCGTGTTATTACTATGCCTTGCCAAGGTTCATATATCTAGTACACATTGGTCAAGTCACTTCCGAGTTACTTAACCAGTCCCTTTTGGCTTAAGTGTACCGCGTTACATCACCCTGTACGAAGCTCCTATCGGAATACGTAGAATACCTAGATCTCTTTAAACCAAAATCGGCCTTAAAACTACCCCTACACTAAGGAGAAGGGATCAACTACGACATCCAGCTTAAGCCTTGTCTAGATAGAAGCCTGCCCGAAGTACTATACAGTCCACTATATAGCATATCCTCTAGAGAACTCCTAGTGCTATATAAGACATTAGACGACCTACTTGCTAAAGGGTTTATTTGCACAAGTACGTTATCTACTAGAGCTCTAGTACTGTTCGTTTACAAGGAAGGCTTAGCTGGTTTACGTTTCTCTATAGACTATAGAGGCATTAACGCGATTACTAAGAAGGACCGGTACCCCCTACCCCTTATTAAGGAGATCCTTAGACAGATTAGCAAGGCAAAGTAGTTTACGAAGCTTAATGTTGTCTTAGCCTTCTAGAAGATACAGATTAAGGAAGAATATAAATAGATAACCGCTTTCTGTACGAGGTACGGCCTTTTCGAGTAGCTTGTTACCCCCTTTAGTCTTGCGAATACGCTAGCAACCTTCTAGAGGTACATTAACAGGTCTTTGCAAGGACTTCTAGACGACATCTGCTCTGTATATCTTAATAACACCCTAGTATTTACAGACGGCACCTGCGAGGACTACGTACAAGATGTTAAGAAGGTGTTGGACCGTCTACAGCAGGCTAGATTGTACCTTAACATCGACAAATGTAAATTCGGTATATAGCGTACGAAATACCTAGAGTTTCTTATTAAGGTAGGGAAAGGCATTAGTATAGACGGGAAGAAGATTAATGCTATTAAGCAATAGAAGCCCCCTATAAGTGTTAAGGGCGTATAGGAATTCCTTAGGTTTGCCTTTATACAGAACTACTTAGAGATCGTACGCCCTCTAGTTAAGCTAACATATAAGGACAGACAGTTTGCCTAGACAGAGAAATGTAATAAGAGTTTTAATAAGCTAAAGGAGCTCTTTACTATAGGACCAACACTTGCTACCTTTAACCTAGAACGTACGACGATACTAGAAACCAACTCCTTAGGATACTGTATAGGAGGTATCCTCTTACAGGTAGGTCCAGACGGCCTTCTATACCTATACGTATTCTTCTCTAAGAAGAATTCCCTAGCTGAATGCAACTACCCTATCTATAACAACGAATTGCTAGCAGTCGTACAGTACTGTAAGGCATAGGATAGAGAACTCTGCTTAGTTCCTAAGTTCCTCGCCTTAACCGACTACAAGAATGTCGAGTACTTTACGCAGCCCTGGAAGCTTACTAAGAGACACGTACGATAGGCGATGTATCTAAGCCGTTCTAATATAAGACTCTAGTACTGCAAAGGGAAGGACAACAGCAGGGCCGACGCTCTATCTAGACGAGACTAGGACATGCTAGCGACGTACGACGACGAACGACTAAAGTTACGAACATTCTAGATGTTTAAGGAGGAACTAGACGAGGAGACTATCCGCCTAGCAGCGGGATATATATAGGAACCCTAGCTATAGGCGTAGGAAGAGGCAGTAGAAAATGACGACGCTTACTAAGGCGCCTGTACAGCGATTTAAGAAGGACAGCAGAAGCTCCTAGCAGAGCTCTGCCTTAAGGTATTAATAGCAGAGTGCACAGTAGACGAGGAGAACAACCTAAAGTTCAGGAATCGGATTTGGGTCCTAGCAGACGCGAAGCTCTGTACGAGCTTAATACAATAGGCGTACGACTTAATAGCTACTAGACACCTGGGGCGCGAGGAGACGTACAGCATTATTGCTAGGAGCTACTACTAGCCGGCGATAGCGAAGGATATCCGTAGGTTCGTACGAAACTGCGATGTCTGTAGACGGACAAAGCCCTAGCGTAAACTAAAGCACGGCCTGTTAAAACTCCTACTAGTACTAGCCCGACCCTAGCAAGATCTAACAGTAGACTTTATTACAGACCTCCCTAAGAGCGACGGATAGCGCAACATTATAGTAGTTACGTACAAGCTAACGAGGGAGGTAATACTAGAAGGAATAGACTCTATTACAGCTAAGGAGACTGCCTAGGCATTTATATAGACAACGTTTAGCAAGCACGGATTCCCTAGATCAATCGTATCCGACTAGGGTACACAGTTTACGAGCCAACTCTAGGCGAGGATATGCCAATTGTTGAACATAGAACGCTGCCTATCGACTGCTTAGTATCTACAGACGGACAGCGCGACGGAGAGGGTCGATTGTACACTAGAAGCATATCTCTAAGCGTACGTTAACTACGACTAGACGAATTGGAACCGCCTCCTTACTATAGCAGAGCTAGCTATTAATAGTCGTACAGCTAATGCTACTAGGCTGTCTTCCTTCTTTATAGCCTACAGGTACGACTACTCTCCGCTCCTACTGGCTCTAAGCCGCGCCACCCTACGCCCTATACAGTCCCTAATTTAGCAGAGGGAAGCCATCGTACAGATAATTACGAACGCTTACTAATAATCGAAAGCGGGCCTTGCTATAGCCTAACAGAGTGCAGAAGAACAGGCTAATAAGTGTAAGGGCTTAAGGATCTTGGTTTAGAAACTTAAGGCTAGGTATCTATATAAAGGAACTAATAGGCAGTTCCTTCGTCGTCTGCTGCTGTACAATTTGTACCTATAAGGCTAAGCCAGCAATTTCCCTCTATGCAGGGATATAAGGTTTACACTCTGTATAGGGGATTGGGAGTTCTTCCCTCTATACGGTAGTACAGAGTTTTCCCTCTGTTTAGAGGGGCGGCAATTCCCCTCTATATAGGGCTATAGGGTTCTCCCTCTATATAGGAGTAGGGTCCTGTCGGTAATTCTGTACAGAGGGGTAGGGTCGTGCTAGCGCTGCTAAGTTGCAGTCCTTAGGGCGACGGCTGGCTTAAGTCTAGGACCTAGGCTGGGCGGCGCCCCCTAACAATACCCCCCTCCCTTCTCGTTGTAGTTCTTCCGTATAATGGCGAGTCGTGTAGTGTTAGGGGATCCTCTAGCAGGTGGCGCTTTCCCGTCTTCGCCTAGGCCTTGCCTGTCGACCTCCCTCTCTGCTAGTTTAACCTTTGGTTGTCCTCCTAGATCCGCAGGCAGGGAAGGCAGGTAGTGCTAGATCGCTTCTACCCGAACTTAACCGATTCCGTTTGCCAATTTAGCGACGCCAAGGCCGAGGCTAAGGAGGCCTGCGAGCGGTTATAAAGGTGCAGGAGGTGCCCGGTCTCCCTGTTTGCTCTCCTCCTACTCTCTAGCCCTTAGCTATGCAATCTGCGTCCTAACTGTAAAGTCCGACGCTACTGGGCTATTTGGCTCTGTCCCTACCCCTTAGTCGTCGTCTAGAGTTTTACTCCTAGGTAGAGGTTCCCGCCTTCGTCCAGTCGTCTAGTAGGCCGTCGCTCGTACGGCTCCTAGATCGTAGTTGCCTCGTTTGTCCTCCCTTATACAGTGGTGGCAGCTGCCCTAGTTCTTATTGCCCTACAAGGCAGGCAGCTACTATTCCGTATATAAACCCTTTTCCTCTCTCTTTTCTTCTCTTTCTCCTTTATTCCCTATCTGCTACCCGTCCGCCCTGCCGTCTGCTACTACTGCTATTACTACTACTACTAGTTATCTACTAACTACTACTACTAGCTACTATCGTTATGCTACCTGTCTCGTCCGGCCGTTCCTGCCGTGTCTCTCTTATAGCTGTTGGCTCTCTTTCTACCTGTTCGGCTAGTGTCCCCTCCTATTTTTACCTCTAATAATAGGGTGCTTAGCTCTACTAGCAGCTTCGCTTCCGGTTCGTACAGGCCCTTGCCTTCTGTCTAGTTTAAGCTAACGACTCGGGTGCTACATTCACTAGCAGCAGGGTCTTGTTAAGCTACCCTTTTGCTTCCTCTAGTGCTGGGGCCCCTGCCGGCTAGGAGGTAATTGAGATTTCGGATATAGAGTTGGTTGCCCAGGGTCCTAGGGGCAGTGGCCAGTTAGCTACCTTAAGGTAGTATGTAAAAGTTTTCGGACAGTGTTGCTCTTGTTCCCCTCTTATTCCTACCTATCTTACCTGCCTCCTAACCGTCCCCTTCTTCCTGCCCTTCTTCTGTACAGTGTCGTACTGTGTAGTGTCGGTAGGATCCTGTAGTGTCCTACGTCGTAATTCTCGATCCTTTGGCAACCTAAGTTGTTAGCGGCTGCCCTGTCCTTAGGGTAGATCGTGCCCCTTTTTGCCGTACAGTGCAGTGTTACTGTAACTGGGCAGGGGAATGATTCTCCTCCTACCTGTCTAGCGCGGTTGTGTCTTGTAGGGCCTCGTACAGTTCCTACGTAGGCTCTGCCTATCCTCTCTATTTTACTAGGTACTCTACCCTCCCCCGCTTTCTTTAGCTCTTAAGGATTCCTTCTACGTCGTATTCTTCCTAGCCCTTAGTTATAATTGCTGGTAGGCGCGCGTTATCTGTCGTCTAGTGCGGCAGGGAGTCTGTGTTCGCTAGCTGTACGAGGTCTACGTAAAAGACTAGGTAGATCCCTAGGGGAGTGTTAAGTCGTACAGTGTATGTCCCTACTAGTCGGACTACTGTAAACTTCCGGTTCTTCTAGTCCAGCTTCTTGCTTAGTCGGTCTGTACGGATATTGCGCTAGTTTAGCCAGACTTTTTCCCCTGCCTCGTACCTTAGTGCCGCCTACCGTCCCTTGTTAGCCTGCTCTTCTGCATTCTGTTAAGCTATAGCTAGGCTCGCCTTTGCCTATTAATAGGCGTTCGTAATCGTCTGTACGGTGGCCTCTCCCTGCTAAATTAGGAATCGTACGGCGCGCAGGGTTTCACTACTTGGAGTTGGTAGGAGCAGGGAGTAGTCGTATCTATAGGCTATAAAGAAGGGGGACAAATCTGTAGCATTAGCCGTACAGCTGTTAATAGCCAGCTCTGCTATAGGGAGGAGGCGGTTCCAGTTCGTCTAGTTATAGTCGACGTACGCTTAGAGGTACGCTTCCAACGTCGAATGGACCCTTTCCGTCGCTCTATCCGTCTGCAGGTGCTATGCAGTTAACAGGCGACGTTCTACCTTTAGCAACTGGCAGACCCTTGCCTAGAGCTAGCTCGTAAACTGTATACCTTAGTCCGACACAATTGACCGAGAGAAACTGTACTTGCTAAACGTTGTCTGTATAAATGCCTAGGCAGTGTCCTTAGCTGTAATAGAGTCTATTCCCTCTAGTATTACCCCCCTCGTTAGCTTGTCTATTACTACTATAATGTTCCTCCGTCCGTCGCTCTTAGGGAGGTCTGTAATAAAGTCTACTGTTAGGTCTTGCTAGGGCCGGTCCGGGATCGGTAGGGGTTTTAGCAGCCTATGCTTTAGTTCGCGCTAGGGCTTCGTCTATCTATATACGTTGCAGTTCTGTACAAACCTGCAGATGTCCTTCGCTATCCCTAGCTAGTAGTAGTCCCTAGCGACGATGCTGTACGTCTCCTCGCGCCCTAGGTGCCTAGTAGCTATAGAATTATGCACCTGTTGTATTAAGCTCGTACGAAGCTTCTTGTCTGCCAGAACCCAGATCCGATTCCTGAACTTTAGGTTGTTCTCCTCGTCTACTAAGCACTCTGCTGCCGACACCTTAAGATAGAGCTCTGCTAGGAGCTTCCGCTGTCCTCCTTAGATCGCTGTACAGGCCCCTTAGTATACCTTGTCCTTTTCTACTGCCTCTTCCTATACTTGCAGTTAGGGTTCCTATATGTGTACCGCTACTAGGTGGATAGTCTGCTCGCCTGGCTCCTCCTTGAACATCTGGAATGTTCGTAACTTCAGCTGGTCGTCCTCGTACGTTGTTGGCATGTCCTAGTCCTGTCTGGATAGCGTATCGGCCCTGCTGTTGTCTTTGCCCTTACGATACTAGAGTCTTATATTAAACCGGCTTAGGTACATTGCCTATCGTATATGCCTCTTAAACAGCTTCTAGGGCTATGTAAAGTACTCCAGGTTCTTGTAGTTAGTTAGGGCAAGGAACTCGGGGACCAAGCGGAGTTCTCTATCCTACGCTTTGCAACACTGTACAACCGCTAGCAATTCCTTGTTGTAGATAGGGTAGTTGCACTCGGCTAGGGAGTTCTTCTTAGAGAAATATACGCATAGTTGCAGGAGTCCGTCTGAGCCTACCTGTAACAGGATACCTCTAATGCAGTACCCTAAGGAGTCGGTTTCTAGTATCGTCGTACGTTCTAGGTCGAAGGCGGCAAGCGTCGGTCCTGTAGTAAAGAGCTCCTTTAGCTTGTTAAAGCTCCTATCGCACTCGTCCGTCTATTTGAACTGCTTGTCCTTATATGTTAGCTCGACTAGGGGGCGTACGATCTCTAAGTAGTTCCGTATAAACTGGCAGTAGAAGTTAGTAAACCTAAGAAATTCCTGTACGCCCTTAACGTTCGTAGGCGGCTTCTATTGCTTAATGGCATAAATCTTCTTCCTATCTATGCTAATGCCTTTCCCTGCCTCGATAATAAATCCTAGGTATTTCGTACACTGTACACCAAATTTACATTTGTCGATGTTAAGGTACAATCCAGCCTGTTGCAGTCGATCTAGTACCTTCTTAACGTCCTGTACGTAATCTGTATAGGTGCCGTCTGTAAAAAACAGTGTGTTATCGAGGTATACTAAGCAGATGTCGTCTAGTAACCCTTGCAAGGACTTGTTAATGTACCTTTAGAAGGTTGCCGGTGCGTTGGCAAGGCTAAAGGGGGTAACAAGCTACTCGAAAAGACTATATCTCGTACAGAAGGCGGTTATCTATTTATAGCCTTCCTTAATCCGTATCCTGTAGAAAGCCGAGACTACGTTAAGCTTAGTAAACTACTTTGCCTTGCTGATCCGTCTAAGAGTCTCCTTAATAAGGGGTAGGGGGTACCGGTCCTTCTTAGTAATCGCGTTAATGCCTCTGTAGTCTATGTAGAAGCGCAAGCCGGCCTTCCCCTCCTTGTAGACAAACAGCACTAGGGCTCCTGCAGATAAGGTACTTGCCTAAATAAACCCTTTGGCAAGTAGGTCGTCCAGTGTCTTGCGCAGCACTAGGAGTTCTCTAGAGGACATTCCGTACAGCAGACTGTACAGTACCTTAGGCAGGCTCCTGTCCAGACAGGACTCTAGCTAGATGTCGTAATCAATCCTCTCTCCTCGGTGTAGCGGCAGTTTTAAGGCCGACTTTGGCTCGAAGAGGTCTAGGTATCCAGCGTATTCCTTTAGGAGCTTCGTATAGGGGTCCGTCGCCTTCTTAGGCGCTAATGCCTTCTTAATGTCCGCAGTTGCCTTGTTGATTTCGGCCTTAGCACTGCTACCCTACAGAGTTATCCGGGCACGCAGATATAATTTAATACGGCCTTTTTGATAACTATATCTCGAACTAAGGAGGGAAAGGAATCTATATAGTGGTAGTGGTGGGCTTTCGTGGTAGTAGTGCCAAGGCCCGGCTCGGCCCGGAAGGGCCGAGCCGAAATTCCAAGGGTCCACTCTATTACTTAGTCCTACCCCTTTCTGCCGCTGTAACACAGAGCCCTCCCTTGGTCCTAGAGCCTCTGCTTCGTCGCTGCTAGGTACAGCCGTCCTCGTCCAACGTCTAGCTTGCCCTTCTAGCGCTCTATCTATAGCTTCCCTAGTATTAGGTTATACCCCAACTTGTCTTGTACGACATAGAGGTATAAGTCCTGCTTATAGTGTCTCTGTATCTCTATCGTTACTTTTACTATATAGGTATCGTCCAGTCTCCTCCTAGTAATGCCTAACATGCGTACAGGTACAGTAGGGGTCGTCTTAATACAGTGTCTCTGTACGAAGTCTTCGCTAATTACTCTGTACACTAAACATCCTGTGTTAATTAATGTCTGCGCCGTTGCGGACCCGTTCAACGTTGGCCGTACGATAAACGGCGTAGTCGTTATGTAGTTGCTCTTAAAAGATAGCTAAGTAGTGCTTTGATTTGGCAATCTATCTTATATACGCCTCTGGCAGAGCCTTCGCTTAGAGGCTACTCTTTTCCTAACTTATTGTCGTCTGAGTAGGACTCCTGTTCCTCTTGTTAGGGCGCCGCAGTTGCTACCCTTGCAGTAGTCGGCCATCCTCTAGGTCTCTCTACTAGCAAAAGCCCGCAATTCCGTGCAGTGTAGCCTATCTTGCTATACCTATAGCAGCTCCCTTCTGCTCGCCTCTTGTTAAGGGTAGCTATATCTACCTATTGTGCCCTTTTGGTAGCAGCCCTTAGCTGTACAGTAATGGCTGCCGCTACCCTTATCGTCGTTAGTTTCTAGTCTATAGCGTTCGTCTGCCGCTAGAGGGGTTGTCGCATCTTATAAGCGCAGCTTATCCGTCCGAGCCTGCACTGCTAGTCGTCGACTATCCTAAGGAGATCGCAGAATTCCTCGTACGTAGCCGGTCGTATTACGCCTACTAGTCCCGTTATAATCTCCTTAGAGAGGCCTACCTCTAAAGAGGTAATTTTTATCCTGTCCTCCTATAAGAGACCTCCTGCCTCTGCTAGTGTCTAGTCGTATTCTTTAAGGAATTCTCGTACAGTCTTGCATCCTTGTTTTATTGTATTAACCTGTAGGAGTGCTCGGCTCTCGCAGTCTGGGTCCTTGTAGCTCTTGTTAAGAGCTGCCTAGAGCATCGTCGTTGTAGCTATTGCTAGATTGGCAATAGCCGTCTCGTAGTACGGCAGAATCCGTGCTGCCGCCCTGCCCTTTAACCTCCCGAAGAGGTAAACTACCTTGTCTAGCTCAGTTCGGTAAGCTTCTAAGTTAACTAGAAGCTTAGAGCGTATCTAGGCAGCCTAGGAGGGGTACTCGGCCGGAGTCTTACTATTGTACGTAGTAACGTCGGGGAGCTTGCTCTTGGGGGTCGGGGTGTAGGCTATCGTGTTCGTCGTCGTCGTTGTAGGGGTCGGATCGCGATCGGACGCCCTAAGCTATCGTAGCTCCTGTTCCTATTAGGAAATTATCGCAGCCTAGTGGCTTACTTGCTGTTCGAGCTGGGCCTTGTGTGCTAACAGCTCCTCGTACGCGCAGTGCATCTGTCCCTGTATAGCCGTAGTTTCTATAGAGATGTCGCTGTCTATCTTTGTTGTATTACTGCAGTTACCGACAGTAAGATTAGTTCCTAATGTAAGGGCTTAAGAACTTAGTTCAGAAACTTAAGGCTAGGTATCTATATAAAGGAACTGATAGACAGTTCCTTCGTCGTCTGCTGCTGTACAATTTGTATCTACAAAGCCAAGCTAGCAATTTCCCTCTGTGTAGGGATGCAAGGTTTACACTCCGTACAGAGGATTGGGAGTTCTCCCTCTATACAGTAGTGCAGAGTTTTCCCTCCGTTTAGAGGGGCAGCAATTCCTCTCTATATAGGGCTATAGGGTTCTCCCTCTGTACAGGAGTAGGGTCCTGTCGATAATTCTGTATAGAGGGGTAGGGTCCTGCTAGCGCCGCTAAGTTACAGTCCTTAGGGCGACGGCTAGCTTAGGTCCAGGACCTAGGCTAGGCAGCGCCCCCTAACAATAAGGGACGGCAGGCTGCACTAAGATACAAGGCCGGGAATAAGGTACAGCTAAACTAACGCAACATTTGTATAGACTAGCTAAGCAAGAAACTAGACTAGAAGAACTAAAAGTTTATAGTAGTCCGGCTAGTAGAGACATACACTGTACAACTTAACACTCTCCTAGGGATCTATCCGGTTTTCTACGTAGACCTCGTACAGCCAACATATACAGACCCCCTCCTACATTAGACGACGGACGACGTACGCCCCCTAGCAAAAATTACTAAGGGCTAGGAAGAGTATAAGGTAGAAGAAATTCTTAAGAGCTAGAGGAAGCAGAAGAGGTTAGAATATCTAGTTAAGTAGACAGGGTAGGCAGAGCCTATATAGGAACTGTATAAGGCCCTTCAGGATATATTAGCACTAGACAGGTAGGAAGAGAAACACCCCGTTAAACAGTTACAGTAACACTGTACTATATAAGGTAGGCCAGATAGCAGCTACAGGACTGGTCAGCTATAGACAAGACTAGAAGCTGCAAAGGAAGAGTAAGAATAGAGGGGAACTAGGGACATGCCACCCCTAGGGACAAGAAAGAGGGTACGATACTAAGGAGCCTGCAAGAGGCATAGCCTAGTTACAGGGAGCGGAAGGATATAAGAAGGGTAGGAATAGAGGAAATAGTTTAGGGAGGGAGATAGTACTATACGAGATAACCAGATACCTACCTAAGTCCTTAGGAACCCCGGACGGCGACCAAGGCACTAGGACAAAGCTTTCCTAAGCAGGAACCGAGATAATCGGCCGGACGGCCTGCCGCCGCTAGACTATACGAGTTAGACGCAGAATGCATAGCTAGAGCGATAGACTAGGCGATAGGCGGACGAGGAATAGAAGACAGGTAAAAAGACAGGCCTGCGACTGTATAAGACGGTAAACCAGACAGGACCAGGCGCCTCCTACACCTTTATAACTGCTCGCAGGTCCTCCTCTGCCTTAGCTTTAGAATCCTAGTAGACAGACTTAGAGATATAGTAGCGTTAAAGAAGAGGGGACCTAATACATAGAGTAACTATAGGCTATAGGAGGTAATAGCAAACAAGGCAACTGCCACTAGAGGCCTTAGTAACATACGAGGTAAGAGCACCTAGCAGGCATCGCCAGATAGCAAGTGCCCGGACGACAGACGACTTTTTGGACTAGACAAGTATAGGAAAACACTAGTTGCAAAGGGAACGCTACGAGCGAGCGTACGACACGACGATGTATAGGGACAAGACTACGTAGAGGGGGAGGGGTAATATTAGGGGACGCTGCCCTGCTAGGTCCTATACCTAAACTAGCTATCGTCCTAAGGATTGCGACTTAGCAGTACTAGCACGACCCTACGCTCTATACAGAGGCACTAGCACGACCCTACCTTCTGTATAGAGGAAAATCCTGCAACCCTATACAGAGGGAAAACCCTGCTCCCCTACCTAGAGAGAAATCTCTATACCTACTATATAGGGGGAAATCTCTATACCCTTATATAGGGGAAATTGCTAGCTTGCTTTATAGGTACAAAATGTACAGTAGCTAACGACAAAGGAACTGCCTATTAGTTCCTTTATATAGATACCTAGCTTTAAGTTTCTAAACCAAGATTCTTAAACCCTTTACAATCCGAGTTCGACTTTAAGATTACTTATCGACCTAGAGCTTAGAACGGAAAGGCTAATGCACTAACGAGAAGAGAGGTAAAGACTAGCTACTCAAAAGAAGATCTAAACATATTCCAGAAGGTGTTAACCGAACGGATAGTAGACGCTAAAGTGCTAAAAGAAGTAGGGATCTGCATAGTAGAACTAGCGACTAAGGAAGAGACGCTCTACAAAAAAGTAGAGCAGCTAAACCAACAGCAGAAGCTTGGTAAAACCAGTTTAGAGAAGCTAATAGTTCTAGAAGAACTAATTATAGAGGTTATCTAGCTAGTCTATAGTTCTAAGAATGTTGGCTATACTAGCACGAAGAAGACGATAGAAGCTGTAAGGACAGTCTACTAGTTTCTGTAGATCTTCGAGCAGATTTACCGGTTTATTACCAACTGTTACATATACCGAGCTGCGAAGCTACATTACGGACTTCTGGCCGGTCTGCTAAAGCTACTTCCGATACCTAAGAAACTGTAGCAGCATAATACAATAGATTTCGTAACCGGCCTGCTGGATTCCGATAGATACAATGCTACCCTTAACGTAGTAGATCGGTTAAGTAAGGAACGACACTTTATCTCCTATCGACCGAAAGATAAAGGCACTACTGCAGAAGAGACAGCGAGGATGCTAATTTAGCATATATAGAAGCACTATAGCCTGCCGGACACTATCACTGCGGATAGAGGTCCTTAATTTACTGCTAATGTATAGAAGGCTTTTAACTAAGTTCTCGGAATTCGCGGAACGCTGAGCATAGCTGCTTACCCTTAGACCGACAGTTAGTCTAAAGTAGCTAACTGTAAGATAGAGAAATATCTACGAATCTTCTGCATTTATTATTAAGGAGAGTAGGTTAAGGTATTGCCGATAGCTAAATTCTGCGCTAATTCGGCACATTCCGAGGCTACCTTACTAGCGCCCTTCGAGATAACTTATAGCTATCTTCCAAGAATAAGCTTTTAACTGCCTAGCTCTTTAGAATCTTCTATAGCCACTTTGTTAAAGAGAGTCGCCGCCGCTGCGGCAGAAGCGCTTAAATCTTAGATAGAAAAAGCGATTAGGGTAGCAAAGGAGGCAATAGAATCGGCTTACAAGAAGATAGTAACTTAAGCTAATAGAAAGCAGTCGCTAATAGAATTCGAAGAAGGCCAAAAGATATAGCTTAACATACAGAACCTAAGGCTAAAAGGCAACGCTAAGCTTAACCCCTACTACATAGATCTATTTAAGATAGTAGAAAAGAAATCGCTAGTAACCTATCGGCTCTAGCTACCGAAGTTATTCCGAATCTACAATGTCTTCTATTTAGATCTGCTAAGTCTAGACCCTAAAGACGGGCTTCCGGAACAGGGGTTCGCTAAACCCCTACTAATCGAGATAGACAGTAAAGAAGAAGAGTAGGAGGTAGAAGATATAGTAGATATTAATCCGAGCACGTAGATAGGATTTAATACGGCTGTTTTAATAACTATATCTCGAACTAAAGAAGGAAAGGAATCTATGCAGCAGTAGGTAAGGGCTTTAGGGGTGGCGTGCCAAGGCCTAGCTCGGTCTAGAAGGGCCGAGCCGAAATTCTAAGGGTCTACCCTATTACTTAGTCCCACCCCTTTCTGCCGCCGCAACACTACCCCCCTCCCTTACTAGCAGTCGACCTCGACCGCTTACTTATCTCTCTCTCCTTTCTTCTTCTTATTCTTTTTTTTTTAATTCGCAGTTCCTTTTGCTTAAATTCCTCTTTAAAACCAAAGTTACCTCTTTGCTTTCTTCTATCTCGAAAACATCCCCTTTCTTTATCTTCTTTCTTCTTATATCGTCGCTATCTAATATCCTTTACTTCGGCTTCTATCTAATCTAAGCTATCTGATCTAAGCCGGCAGCTATTTAAGCTGCAGTATAGCTGGCCTGTGCGCTACTGCAGAGGTCTATATAGATCCGTCTGCGGCTCGCTATTTCTTCTTCCTTTTCTTCTCTACTAAGGCCTTTAGCACTACTGCAAGGCCGCTTTGGTTGCGTTTAATACAGGGTAGATTAGCCCGTATTATTGCTATGCCTTGCCAAGGTTAATATATCTAGTATATATTAGTTGTAAGGGCTTAAGAATCTTGGTTTAGAAACTTAAGGCTGGGTATCTATATAAAGGAACTAATAGGCAGTTCCTTTGTTGTCTGCTGCTGTACAATTTGTACCTACGAAGCTAAGCTAGCAATTTCCCTCTATATAGGGATGCAAGGTTTACACTCTGTATAGAGGATTGGGAGTTCTCCCTCTATATAGTAGTGCAGAGTTTTCCCTCTGTTTAGAGAGGCAGCAATTCCCCTCTATATAGGGCTATAGGGTTCTCCCTCTATATAGGAGTAGGGTCCTGTCGGTAATTCTGTATAGAGGGTAGGGTCGTGCTAGCGCTGCTAAGTCGTAGTCCTTAGGGCGACGGCTGGCTTAGGTCGGGTCTAGGACCTGGGCTGGGCGGCGCCCCCTGTTGCGGCAGTGGAAAGAGGTGGGACAGATTAATAGGGTAGACCCTAGATTTCGGCTCGGCCCCTTCCGGGATTTAAGTTCCGGAACGGACCGAGCCGGGCCTTGGCATACAGCCACCTATTAAGGCCCTCCACTACCACTATATAGATTCCTTTCCCCCCTTAGTTCGAGATATAGTTATTAAAAAGGCCGTATTGAATCATATCTGCATGCCCGGATTATTATATCTCGAACTCACTCTCTACACCAACCCCGCGCTGCGCGAAAGGGCCCGTCGAACTATCCGGAAACCCGAATAACGCACGCGCACCTACACTAACAACAACCCCTAAGACACCGTAAGAAGATAGAAGGCTTCTTAGCGGTAGAGAGCGGCGTTACAGGCCGCAACGGAAAGAGAAAGACTGACAGACCGAGAGATAGGCGTACCAGCATTCTCGACGACGGAACGACTACAGAAGGCCTTACGGAAAAAGAGGTAGACGAAGCAAGAAAAGGCATAGAGGGCTACGCCGAACTGTATAGACGCACGCCGGATAAGATAGGAGAATATCTTACAGAGCACAGAGCTAAGAAGGTGTTTGACATTATTACCTTTATAGAAAAGAGGTTCTATAGGAACGTAGAAGAAAACAGACAGTTAAGGGAGGAAGTAGAGATAGTAAGGGCCGAGAAGGAATCGGCAGAAACTATTATCAACGTATTAGAGAACCAGGCAGCGAATAGGCTGGCGCAACTGAAGGCGCTGAAGGACTAACTGGCTGACATAGAAGCAGCGATGTCGTCGCCGCCACTGCATCGAGAAGAACCAGCAGAGACCGCCTTACTGGCGGCCTATAGTCAAGGTAGCACCCTAATAACATTATTGCCGGACCCGCTAGCATTTAAAGGCAGAGACCCTAAAGACTAGGAAGAGTTTAAGAAGAAGATCAAGAATAAGATAAGCCGCGATTACGCATCGAACAGCGCCAGAGAAAGACTGGCGTACTTGGAATCGCGACTGGAAGGTAAAGCTTTTTTGCTAGTAGCGGACCTGGAAGAGGTAACTGCTAAAGAAGCGATCAAAGCGCTAGATTAACGCTTCGGAGATCCATTCTGATGCGGCGCGGTACACTTAAGCCAAAAGGGACTGGTCAAGTAACTCGGAAGTGACTTAACCAATGTGTACCAGATATATGAACCTTGGCAAGGCATAGTAATAACACGGGCCAACCCACCCCGTATTACTACCCCCTGCGCTACAGGCTTACGACCTCGTAAGCTGCGCTTACTTACAGGCTACGTATGCTATTGCACAGCCCCCCTATGCAGCATACGCAATCAACCCCCCCCCGGCAGGTCTGCACACAGCCAGCTGGACCTTTACCAGGTCTGCCTTATTCTGTACAGAGTGGTGGACAAACGGACATACGTCAACGCTGCTTCCACTCTCCCGTTGAAAGATGCGCCCCCTAGGAATTGAACCCGGGCCTTTTATCGTACACTTCCAGCAGTCACTTCCGAGTTAAGTAATGCGGCGCAGTACACTTAAGCCAAAAGGGACTGGTTAAGTAACTCGGAAGTGACTTGACCAATGTGTACCAGATATATGAACCTTGGCAAGGCATAGTAATAACACGGGCCAACCCACCCCGTATTACATTCCGAAAGAAGACAGCCTGTAAGCAGCTGGACAAGATCAATCAGAACCGGCAGATGTTTAAAGAATTCTACGGTTTGTTCAGAAAACATGCGATTAGGGCCCGGGTGGCGGAAGATAAGCAGCTTTACCTATTAAGGCAGAAGCTAAACCCTGAACTGGCAGCAGCTATAGCGTCTGTGAAAGACGAAGACCTTAAGGGCTTCGTGCATAGAGCGAGAGTTACTAGGAGAAACTTGAGCGCTTACGCGAAATTACGCGAATCGGTTCAGAAGCTATTGCCGTCGGCGCAGACAGCACGACCCCCGGCGCCTTTCCGGAGAGCACCCCAGCAGCCACCTTATCAGTTACAGCGTTCGTCGTTCGTCCCCACCTGCTACGCGTGCGGAAAGCCCGGCTATATCGCTACGAGATGCCAAGCAACGGCCCAGCAGAAGCAGGAGTATCGTGTTATAAAGCAGCCGCAGCAGCAGCCGCAGCTACTAAGAAAGACTATCCAAGCTATCGAACCGGCTCCGAACGACACTGATAGCGTAGACGGTAGAGTGCCCCTGCGAATCCTAGGAAAAGACCAGCTGGAAGGATAGGCCCCCTATCCAGCATAGACAACAGGGCACTAACGTAAACTACGTCGACGAAAGAGAGCATCAATAGCTGCAGCGATCCGCTATCGGCTGCAGTGGAAGTGAACACGGAAACAGCTATTATTCTTCCAATTACTGTCCACCCCCTTAACGGATCGAGCAAACCACTTCAGTTAAAAGCTTTCATCGACATAGGAGCTCTTATTGGCGCGGCGATTCACTACCGACTGGTCCGGAAGCTGACAAATAGATACGGCTATCCGGTGGAACTGGCGTCGCCGACGAGGATCTCGGCGTACAACGGACACGACACAGAGAGTGTTACGCACTATGTGCTATTAAGGACCACTTTGGCTGGTCGCACTACGGAAGCGACGTTCCGAATTATAGATATCGGAAGATTTGACATTATTATAGGGCAGAAATAGATGAAGAACCAGGGAGCGATTATTGACGTAGGAGAAGGCACAATAGGATTTAGAAAACCGATCAGCGGCTTAGCCGCTATCAAATCAGTCACCGAATCGGTCACAGTGGCCAACGCCAAACCGAACGTTACGAAGGTCGAAGCGGCTTCGATGGATCAGCCTGACCCTTAAGGCACGATAGGAATAATGAGCTCAGAAACTTTATCGACCCTCGCGAAGTCACCGGACAACGAGATTTACGCTATCTTAATAAAAGACATTGAAGACCACCGGAAGATAATAGCGAAAGAAGAAGTGGATCCACTGGAGGTGCTGCCAAACGAGCTCCATGGTTACGCTGACTTACTTTATAAAGACGCAGAAGCTCTAACGCCGTCAAGCGCGGTAGGCGGCCTACTTATCCGGGTTCGACTTTAAGATCACTTATCGACCCGGAGCTCAAAATAGAAAGGCTAACGCGTTGACGAGAAGGGAAGGAAAAACCAGCCGCGCGAAAGAAGACCCTAACATGTTCCAGAAGGTGTTGACCGAGCGGATAGTAGATGCAGAGGTGTTGAAAGAGGTAGGGGTCTGCGCAGTAGAGTCAGCCCCTAAGGAAGAAACTCTCTACGAAAAGGTAAAGCAGCTTAACCAGCAACAGAAACTCGGCAAAACCGGCTTAGGAAAGCTGATAGTTCTGGAAGAACTAATTACAGAGGTAATCCAGCTGGTCTATAGCTCTATAGACGTTGGTTATGCCGGCTCGAAGAAGACGATAGAAGCAGTAAGGACGGTCTACTGGTTTCCGCGGATCTACGAACGGATCTATCGATTTATCGCTAATTGCTACATATGCAGAGCCGCAAAGCCACGTTACGGCCTTCCGGCAGGCTTATTGAAGCCACTGCCGATCCCTGAGAAACCATAGCAGTACATTACGATGGATTTCGTAACCGGCCTGCCGGATTCCGATAGATACGATGCTACCCTTAACGTAGTGGATAGGCTAAGCAAAGAACGACACTTTATCCCCTGCTAAGCGAGAGACGAGGGAACCACTGCAGAAGAGACTGCACGGATGTTAATTCAATACGTGTGGAAGCACTATAGCCTGCCGGACACTATTACTACGGATAGGGGTCCTCAATTCGCTGCAGACGTATAGAAGGCTATCAATCGAAAGCTCGGAATCTGTAGAAAGCTTAGCACGGCCGCTCACCCTTAGACCGATAGCTAATCAGAAGTGGCCAACCGTAAGATAGAGAAATATCTACGGATCTTCTGCAGCCACTATTAAGAAAAGTGGGTAGAGGTGCTGCCAATGGCCGAATTCTGCGCCAATTTAGCACAGTCAGAAGCGACGTCGCTGGCGCCGTTCGAGATAACACACAGTTATCTTCCGAGGCTAAGCTTCTATCCGCCGAGCGACGCTGATTCGCCAGAGCTTTCTACGTCGTCGAAGAGAGTCGCCGCCGCGGCGGCAGAAGCGCTACGATCTCAGATAGAAGAAGCGATCAAAGTGGCGAAAGAAGCGATAGAGACGGCTTAGAAGAAGATGCTGACTCGAACTAATAGAAGCCGGTCGCTAATGGAATTCGAAGAAGGTCAAAAGGTCTGGCTTAACACTCGGAACCTAAGGCTAAAAGGGAACGCCAAACTTGATCCGCGCTACGTAGGCCCGTTTACGATAGTGGAAAAGAGGTCGCCAGTGACTTATTGGCTCCAGCTACCGAAATCGTTCCGGATCTACGACGTTTCCTATTCAGATCTGCTAAGCCTAGACCCTAAGAACGGCCTGCCGGAACAGGGCTTCGCCGAACCCCCACTAGTCGATATGGACGGTAATAAAGAAGAGTGGGAGGTGGAAGACGTAATAAATGTAAAGAAGACGAGGGGGTCCATTAAAGCGAGGATCTCGTAGAAGGGGTGGCCGGAAGATTATAAATAGTATCTGATCGAGAATCTCCGGAATTCGGCAGAGCTGCTAAGAGACTTTTACGCGCGGAACCTGGAAAAGCCGAAACCAGCGTGGCTCTAATGCCGACAATAGAGACACGTCCGCTCTACCGGCGCGGAAGCCGATAAAAACGATCGTGCTTTAGGAAGTGATTGCTTTACGCACCACTGCGCGGCCGGCGGCGCCGCCGACTGCGTAGTAGGTAAAGGCTTTGGTGGAAGACAAAGGGAAGAAGAAGAACGGCGCTGCGGAAAGATCTATATAGACCTCTGCGCCGGAGCACAGACTAGCGACGCTGCATCTCAGATAACCTACGGCTCAGATTAGATAGCACGGATCAGGCGCACCGATCACATAAACGCTAAGTGAAGGACTTCAGATGCCGACGACGTAAGAAATTCAAGAAGCGATGGAAGACAGAAGAAGCGACATCGCTGTCGGAGGGGATTTTCGAGGAAGAGAAGACGAATTAAAAAAAAAAAAAAAGTGGAGATTCTGGATTGTTGGGGTGACTAAGCGGTCGAGGGCGACCGCTGGTAAGGGAGGGGGGTAGTGTTGCGGCGGTGGAAAGAGGTGGGACAGATTGATAGGGTGGACCCTGGATTTCGGCTCGGCCCCTTCTGGGATTTAAGTTTCGGAACAGACCGAGCCGGGCCTTGGCACACCGCCACCCATTAAGGCCCTCTACCACCACTATATAGATTCCTTTCCCCCCTTAGTACGAGATATAGTTATCAAAAAGGCTATATTGAATTATATCTGCGTGCCCGGATCACCCCCTAACAATACCCCCCTCCCTCCCTTCTTGTAGTAGTCCTTTCGTACAGCGGCGTATCGTGTACCCTTAGCTCCTAGTATTCCTTTAGCAGGTCGCGACTTCCTATTTTCGTCCGGTCGTCTATATAGTCGTTGTCTGTCGCCTACTGGGTTGTAGTTGCCTCCTTGCCTTTTTACCTAGCTGTAGCAGCTGCTCTAGTTGCTATTGCCTCCTATAGCAGGCAGCTACCCCCTAAATTCCAAGCCTCTCCCTTCTCTTTCCCTCCCCCCTTTTCTTTCTATTCCCTGCCTGCCTCCCCCCTTCTACGCTGTCTACTGTCTACTACTGTCTACTGTCTACGCCTACTGTCTACTATCTACTATCTAACGTCTACCCCGGCCCTCCTGTTAGCTACTACCCGTTACTACTACTACTAGCTACTCCTAGTTACTACTACCTACTAGCTACTATTATGCTGTCCGCCCTGTCCGGCTGTGCTCGCTGTAGCTCCCTTATAGTCGCTAGCTCTTCCTCCTCTACCTTTCCAGCCAGGGTCCCCTCCTATTTCTGCCTCTAGTAGTAGAATCCTTAATTTAACTAACAGCTTCGCTTCTAGTCTGTACAGATTCCCGTCCTCTGTATAGTCTAAGCTAGCGTCTTAGGTACTATACTAACGAGCAGCAGGACGCGGCCGAGCTACCCTACTATGCCTTCTAGTGTAACCCTGCCTAGGTTATACCTTAGCAGGTAGCTACAGCCTGTACGTCGTAAGTTAACGCTATCCTTATCGCTACCTAGGGCCAGCCCTACGCTCCCTGCCTTAAACCCCCCTAGCCCTTACTTAGCCTATACTGCCTCCTAGGCTTCTAGGCTAGGGTGTGTGCCTCGTGTAAGTAGAAGGATAGCTCTCTCTACTGCCCCTACTGCTGTCTGGAAGAGGCGCGTAGGGGTAGGGGGGGTGCTTCTGCTCCCTAGGGCTAGCCTAGGTAGGCGTCCTGCTTGGCAGGAGGTAATTGAGATTTCAGATAGGGAGTCGGCCGCTCTGGCCCTACAGGGTAGTAGCTAATAAGCCACCCCCCCCCCCCCCCCCTAGGTAGTGTAAGAAATTTCAGACAGTTCTGCTCTTAACTCCTCTTATTTCTACTTTCCTTCCTACCTGTTTCCTGGCTGTCCCCTTCCTTCTGTCCTTTTTCTATACAGTGTCGTACAGCGTAGTGTCGGTAGGATCCTGTAGTGTCCTACGTCGTAATCCTCGATCCTTTAGCAACCTAAATTGTTAGCAGCTGCCCTGTCCTTAGGGTAGATCGTGCCCCTTTTCGCTATACGGCATAGTGTTACTGTAACTAGGCAGGGAGATAGTTCTCCTCCTACCTGTCTAGCGCAGTTGTGTCCTGTAGAGCTTCGTACAGTTCCTATATAGGCTCTGCCTATCCTCTCTATTTTACTAGGTACTCTACCCTCTTCTGCTTCCTTTAGCTCTTAAGGATTTCTTCTACATTGTATTCTTCTTAACCCTTAGTTATAATCGCTAGTAGGCGCGCGTCGTCCGTCGTCTAGTGCGGTAGGGAGTCCGTGTTCGCTGGCTGTACGAGGTCTATATAGAAGACTAGATAAATCCCTAGGGGAGTGTTTGGTCGTACAGTATATGTCCCTACTAGTCGGACTACTGTAAACTTCCTGTTCTTCTAATCTAGCTTCTTGCTTAGCCGGTCTGTACAGATGTTTCGCTAGTTGAGCTAGACCTTATCCCCTGCCTTATACCTTCGTGCAGCCTGCTGTCCCTTGTTGGCCTGCTCTTCCGCATTCTGTTAAGCTATAGCTAGGCTTGCCTTTGCCTATTGGTAGGCGTTCGTAATCGTCTGTACGATAGCCTCTCCCTGCTAAATTAGGAATCGTATAGGGCGCGGCGTATTACTACTTAGGGTCGGTAGGAGCAGGGAATAGTCGTATCTATAGGCTATAAAGAAGGGAGACAATCCTGTAGTATTAGCCGTACGGCTGTTAATAGCTAGTTCTGCTATAGGGAGGAGGCGGTTCTAGTTCGTCTAGTTATAGTTGATCCGGGCACGCAGATATAATTCAATACGGCCTTTTTGAGAACTATATCTCGAACTAAGGAGGGAAAGGGATCTATGTAGTGGTGGACGAGACCTTTGGGGGGGGCGGCGTGCCAAGGCCCGGCTCGGTCTGGAAGGGCCGAGCCGAAATTCCGAGGGTCTATCCTGTTACTTAGTCCTACCCCTTTCTGCTGCTGCAACACTACCCCCCTCCCTTATTAGCGGTCGCCCTCGACTGCTTACTTATCTGTTCCTTCTTTTTCTTTTTTTTTTTTTTGATTTACATCGTTACTATCTAACGTCTTTAGGCGCCTATCTGATCCGTTCTATCTGGTCCGAGCTATCTGATCCAAGCTATCTAATCGGGGCTAGCGGTTACTAGAGCTGCAGCGTGACCGGTCCGTGCACCGCTATATAGGTCTATATAGATCTATCTGCGTCTCCTTATCTTCTTCCTCTTCTTCCTCTACTAAGGCTGTTACCTATCGTAGGGCTTGCAGCGTCGGCGCCGATTTACGGCGTTAGTGCCGATTTACGGCGTCGGCGAGCTTCCTGCCGATGCGAAGATAGGTAGTGGCCGATCCGAAGACTCTAGCGAAGCGACCGTTACGATTGTTTTCTTCGGCTTCTGTGCCAATAGAGCGGACTTGGCCTTCTTTTCAGCCGTCGAGCTACTTAGGCCTTGGCTTCTTTAGGTTCCAGGCGTAAAACTCCCTTAGTAGCTCTGCCGAATTCCGTAGGTTCTCGGCCGGATACTATTTATAGTCTTCCAGCTATCCTTTCTATAAGATCCTCGCTTCGATAGATCCTCTTTGTCTTCTTACATCTATAACATCTTCGACTTCCTATTCTCCTTCTTTACTATCTATCTTTACTAGTAGGGGTTTAGTAAACCCCTGCTCTAGAAGGCCGTCTTCCGGGTCTAGGCTTAGCAGGTCCGAATAAAAGACATCGTGGATCCGGAACGATTTCGGCAGCTAGAGCCGGTAGGTTACCGGCGACCTCTTTTCTATTATCTTAAACGGACCTACGTAACGAGGGTTGAGCTTCGCGTTGCCTTTTAGCCTTAGGTTCCGCGTGTTTAGCTATACCTTTTGGCCTTCCTTAAATTCTATTAGTAACCTCTTCCTGTTAGCTCGAGTTACTATCTTCTCCTAAGCTAATTCCATCGCTTCTTTCGCTACCTTAATCGCTTCTTCTATCTGCGATCGGAGCGCTTCTGCCGCCGCCGCCGCGATTCTCTTCGACGAGGTAGTAGGAGAAGGTTCTTAAGAGCTGGGTTCATTCAGTAGTTAAAAGCTTATCCTTAGAAGGTAACTATGTGTTATCTTAAACGGCGCCAGTAAGGTGGCTTCCGACTGTGCTGAATTGGCGCAGAATTCTGCTATCGGCAACACCTTAACCTATCCTTCTTAATAATAGCTGCAGAAGATTCTTAGGTATTTTTCTATCTTACGATTAGCTACTTTAGACTGGCTGTCGGTCTGAGGGTAAGCGGCTGTGCTGAGCTTTCCACTAATTCCGAGGGCTTAGTTAATGGCTTTCTATACATCGGCAGTAAATTGAGGGCCCCTATCCGTAGTGATAGTGTCCAGCAGCCTATAGTGCTTCTATACGTGCTGGATCAACATTCTCGCTGTTTCTTCTATAGTAGTTCCTCTATCCTTAGCTCGGCAGGGGATAAAATAGCGTTCTTTGCTTAGTCGATCCACTACATTGAGCGTGGCGTTATATCTATCTGAATCCGGCAGGCCGGTTACGAAATCTATTGTAATGTGCTGCTATAGTTTCTTAGGGATTGGAAGTGGCTTTAGCAGGCCGGCCGGAAGGCCGTAACGTGGCTTCGCTGCTCTGTACACGTAACAGTTAGTAATAAACCGATATATCCGCTCAAAGATTCGCGGAGACCAGTAGGTGGTCCTTATTGCTTCTATCGTCTTCTTCGATCCTGTGTAACTTACATCCTTGGACCTATAGATTAGCTAGATAACCTCTGTAATAAGTTCTTCCAGAACGATTATTTTCCCTAAGCCCGTTTTGCCGAGCCTCTCCTGCTGATTAAGCCGTTCCACTTTCTTGTACAGCGTCTCTTTTTCAATCGGCAGCTCTATCGCACAGATCCCTACCTCTTTTAACACCTTAGCGTCTACTATTCGTTCCGTTAGCACCTTCTGAAACATGTTCGGATCTTCTTTTGCGCAGCTGGTCTTCCCTTCTCTTCTCGTCAATGCGTCTGCCTTTCTATTTTGAGCTTCTAGTTAATAGGTAATCTTAAAATCGAATCCGGATAAGTAGGCAGCCTACCGGGCTTGGCGCCGTAACAGCTTCTGCGTCTTTATAAAGTAGGTCAGTAACTGGTGGTCCGTAAGGACCTGGATCGTGCTCTGTCTAGCTATAAGCTCCGGTTTCCACTCTTTAAAGGCCTGAATAATGGCTCGCAGTTCTTTATTATAGATAGCGTAGTTCCGTTTAGCGTTATTTATTGACTTGCTAAAGAAAGCTACCGGATGGAGAGTTTCTTTATCGTTAGCGTATTGAGAAAGGACCCCTGCCGTTACTGTGTCGGAAGCGTCCGTTTCTACGTAGATCGTCTTTTCCGGTCGGAAGTGCGCCAGCACTGGCGCCGATGCCACTGCCTCTTTTAGCCGATTTAAGGCTTCTGTGCACTTCTTATTCTATAGGCCGGCAGCCTCCTTTTTCAACGCCTTATTTAGTAGTCTCGCTATCTTGCTGAAATCCTTAATAAACCGTCGATAGTAGCTGCAGAATCCGAGAAACGCTCTGATTTGCGTAGTGTTTCCGGATGTCGGTTGCTTCTATTCTGCGACGGCGGCCACTTTCGACAGGTCTATCCAAATTCCTTCTCTTCTAATAATAAGATCGAGGTATTTGACTTCGGTCTAATAGAACTCGCTCTTCTTCGTGTCCGCGTTTAATCCGACCTCGCAGAGTCTCTTTAACACCCTCTCGATGTAGTCCGTGTGTTGTTCTCTTGTTCCCTTAGTGTAGATAAGAATATTATCTAAGTAGATAGACACGAAACGTTCTAGCATGTCTATAAATGTGTGGTTTATAAAGCGTTGCTACACTGCCGGCGCGTTGGTAAGTCCAAAAGGCATTACCAGCTACTTGAAGTTGCCTATGCGCGTAGCGAATGTCGTAAGGTCTTCTGTCTGTCCTTCTTCGTTCCTTAACCGGTGGAACGCTTAGCGAATATCCAGCTTGCTGAATAATCCGGGCACGCAGATATGATTCAATACGGCCTTTTTGATGACTATATCTCGAACTAAGGAGGGAAAGGAGTCTATATAGTGGTGGTGGGCTTTCGTGGTAGTAGTGCCAAGGCCCGGCTTAGCCCAGAAGGGCCGAGCCAAAATTCCAAGGGTCCACCCTATTACTTAGTTCCACCCCTTTCTGCCGCCGTAACACCACCCCCCTCCCTTACCAGCGGTCGCCCTCGACCGCTTAGTTACCCTATCTATCCAAAAATCTTTATTTTTCTTTTCTTTTTTTTTTATAATTCGTCGTCTCCTTCTCGAAAATCCCCTCTAACGCCGATGTTGATGCAGATGTGGATGTGGACAGCTGGCAGCTAGGCTTGGCAGGGCCAGGCTTAGCGCACACTCAAATACCTCCACCTCCGCTTGTACGTAGATTCTTCCCTCTCTAGCCTTGGATATAGTTATTAAAGACGGGTATTGACCTAGAGTCTACCGCAGTCAGATTATTATATCCAAGGCTTACTTTAACAACACCCGCACTACGCGAAAGAGCCTGTTGAATTACATCTGGGTACTCGATTAACGTACGTGCAACCAACCTAGAGTATGTACTGTATATATACGAAGGAGGCTGTTGAATTATATCCAGTTACTTAATCGTACATGTGCATGCTACTCTACACCCCCCCCTCCCCCAATCGAGAAGAAGAAGAAGAGAGAGTTTTAGGGAAGAGAAGTGCCCCTATCGAGAAGAAGAAGAGTTTTGAAGAGAGAGAGTGCCCCTATAAGAGGAATGTTAGGAAGAGAAGTGCCCCTACGAGCAGATCGTACGAGTTTTGAAGTTTTGAGAAGGACGAGAAGAACGAGAAAGACGAGAAGAACGAGAAGGTCGAGAAGGACGATGTAGGAGCAACGAGGACGAGGAGCGAGAGCGAGGAGTAAGAGAGACAATAACGGAGCGACGACGACGAGAGCGCACCTAGCAGGACCTAGGGCGACGACATTCGTTTTTTCGGGTCTTTAACAGACTATTCTATTCGGACATACCAATTAAGACGACTGGCAATTAGCACCTAGGCACGAGCATCCAGGCACGAGTACCTAGGCACAGGTACAAGGCAGCTGCAGACAACAAAGCACAAGGCAGAGCACCCAGGCACGAGCCCCCAGGCAGAGCACAAGGCAAGAGCAGTAGGCACAACACAAGGCAGAGCACAAGGCACAGCTGCAGGCAATACAGGTGCAGACAGCTGCAGAGCACCAGCTACAGAGCACTAGCTGCAGAGCAGACAGCTACAGAGCGCACAGCTGCAGGCAACACAGGGCAGCTACAGATAACACACACTGTTCAGGTTCAGACGGGCACCTAGGCACAGCTGCTGCAGACAACAGAAGCATAGCTGCAGGCAATACAGCTGCAGACAACAGGCAGCTGTAGACAACAAAGCACCTAGGCACGAGCTCCAGGCAGAGCACCAGGCAGAGCACCAGGCAAAGCACAGGCAAAGCGACCGTCGAGAAGCGACCGTAGAGAAGCGAGCGACCGTCTAAGAAGCGACATATATAGGCTGCGACCTCTGGAAGCCTCTGCGCCCCCAACAACCTCCGCGACCTCCGAGACCTCTGCAACCGTCGAGAAGCGACCGTCTAAGAAGTGACAGGCGACGGCTTAAGAAGCGATAGGCGACGACTTAAGAAGAGACGGTTCAAGAAGCGACTGTCCGAGAAGCGAAGCGACGGCTCGAGAAGCGACAGCCCGAGAAGCGACAGCCCAAAAAGCGACTGTCTAAGAAGCGACCGTCAAGAAGCGACCGTCTAAGAAGCGAAGCGATAGCTCGAAAAGCGACGGCTTAAGAAGCGACAGCTCGAAAAGCGACCGTCGAGAAGCGAGCGACCGTCTGAGAAGCGAAGCGACGGCTCGAGAAACGACTGTCGAGAAGCGACCGTCAAGAAGCGACCGTCTGAGAAGCAAGCGACTGTCGAGAAGCGACAGTCGAGAAGCGACATCTATAGGCTGCAACCTCTGCGACCTCTGCGACCTCCGCGGCCTCGACGACCCCTGCGAGCTCCGCGACTTCTGCGACCTCGACGACCTCTACGACAATCTGAGAATTCTGCAGCCTTAGCAAGGCAGCAAACAAGGCACCAATTGAGGCCGAAAGCGACAGCAAAAGGCACGAGATTGAGACTCAAAACGCACGGAAATTGAAGCTCAAAAGCGACCTTAAAAGCGACCTGTTTTGGAGTGACCTAATTGGCCGATAGCGAAGCTGAATTTGCGACCCCTACGACCTGGTTTGGCACACTGCGACCGAATTTGCGACCTAGATTGGTGCGACCTGATTGGCTGAAAGCGATGGCAAAAGGCTCAGAAATTGGAGCTTGAAAAGCGACCTCTGCGACCGAATTTGCGACCTGGATTGGTGCGACCTAATTGGCTAATTGCGATTGATGGATTGATTGCGATTAAGGGCAATCGCTGGTTGGGGAGGGCGGTAGTGATACGGATGTGGATGTGGACAGCTGGCAGCTAGGCTTGGCAGGGCTAGGCTTAGCGCACACTCAAATACCTCTACCTCCGCTTATACGTAGATTCTTCCCTCTCTAGCCTTGGATATAGTTATTAAAGACGGGTATTGACCTAGAGTCTACCGCAGTCAGATCAGATGTTACCTCTTCCGTCTTCTATCAAAAACAGCGTTCTCTTTATCGCTTCTTCAATTCCTTACGTCGTCGGCATCTGAAGTCCTTTACTTAGCGTTTATGTAATCGACGCTATCTGATCTAATCTGCGGTCTTCTAAGCTGCGGCTCGGCTAGTCTGTGCGTCGCCTCGGAGGTCTATATAGATCCGTCTGCAGCGTTTCTTCCTCTTCTTTTTCTTCTACTAAAGCGCTTACCTACCGCAGGGTTGGCGGCGCTGGCACGCTACGGCGTCGGCGAGCTGCCTGCCGACCCGGCGGTGGGTAGTGGCTGCGTCGAAGACTCCAGCGAAGCGACCCTCGATTGTTTCTATCGGCTTCTATACCGATGGAGCGGACGTGGCTTTCTTCTTTCTTTCTTCCGGCATAATCAGCTTCGGACCTATTCGGGTTTCGGCTTCTTTAGGTTCTGCACGTAGAACTCTCTTAGCAGCTCCGCCAAATTCCGCAGGTTCTCGATCGGATACTATTCGTAGTCTTCCGGCTACCCCTTCTACGAGATCTTCGCTTTAATAGACCCTCTTGTCTTCTTTACGTCTATTACATCTTCTACCTCCTACTCTTCTTCCTTACCGTCCATCTCGATTGACAGGGGTTCGGCGAACCCCTGTCGTAGCAGACCGTTTTCAGGGTCTAAGCTTAGCAAATCTGAATGGAAAACGTCGTAGATCCGGAACGATTTTGGTAGCTGGAGCCGATAAGTCACCGGCGATCTCTTTTCTGCTATCGTGAACGGACCTACGTAGCGGGGGTTAAGCTTGGCGTTGCCTTTCAGCCTTAGGTTTCACGTGTTAAGCTATACCTTTTAGCCTTCCTTGAATTCTATTAGTAACCGCTTCTTATTAGCTCGAGTTACTATCTTCTTCTAAGTCGATTCTATCGCCTTCCTCGCTACCTTAATAGCTTCTTCTGTTTAAGCCTTAAGTGCTTTAGCCGCAGCGGCGGCGACTCTCTTCGACGACGTAGCGGTAGATAGTTCCGCGGAGCTGGGTTCGTTTAGCGGCTGAAAACTTATTCTCGGAAGGTAGCTATAAGTTATCTTAAACGGCGCCAGCGAGGTGGCCTTAGACAGTGCCGAGTTGGCGCAGAACTCGGCTATCGGCAACACCTTAACCTAATCTTCGTAATAATGGCCGCAGAAGGTTCGCAGGTATCGCTCTATCTCGCGATTAGCCACTTTAGACTGACTATCGGTCTAAGGGTAAGCGGCAGTGCTGAGCTTTCTACGAATTCCGAGAGCTTGGTTGATAGCTTTCTATATGTCGGCAGTGAATTAAGGACCCCTATCCGTAGTGATAGTGTCCGGCAGGCTATAGTGCTTCTATATATATTGAATTAACATCTGCGCTGTCTCTTCTGCAGTAGTTCCTTCGTCTCTCGCTCGGCAGGGGATGAAGTGGCGCTCTTTGCTCAGCCTATCCACTACGTTAAGGGTGGCATTGTATCTATCGGAGTCCGGCAGGCCGGTTACGAAATCTATCGTAATGTGCTGCTATAGTTTCTCGGGGATCGGCAGTAGCTTTAATAAGCCTGCCGGAAGGCCGTAACGCGGCTTCGCCGTTCGGCATACGTAGCAGTTAGCGATAAATCGGTGGATTCGCTCGAACATTCGCGGAAACTAGTAGATCGTCCTTACTGCCTGCATCGTCTTCTTCGCTCCTACGTAGCCAACATCTACGGAGCTATAAACCAGCTGGACGACCTCTGTAATTAGTTCTTCCGGAACTATCAGCTTTCCTGAACCGGTTTTGCCTAGCTTCTGCTGCTAATTAAGCTGCTCTACCTTCTCGTAGAGAGTCTCTTCCTTAGGGGCCGGTTCCACTGCATAGACCCCTACCTCTTTCAACACCTCTGCGTCTACTATCCGCTCGGTCAACACCTTCTAGAACATGTTCGGATCTTCTTTCGCGCGGCTGGTTTTTCCTTCCTTTCTCGTTAACGCGTCAGCCTTCCCGTTTTGAGCTCTGGGTCGATAGGTGATCTTAAAGTCGAACCCGGATAAGTAGGCAGCCTACCGGGCTTAACGTCGTAAGAGCTTCTACGTCTTTATAAAGTAGGTTAGCGACTAGTGGTCCGTAAGGACCTGGATTGTGCTCTGTCCAGCTATAAGCTTCGGTTTCCACTCTTTAAAGGCCTGAATAATGGCCAGCAGTTCTTTATTATAGATAGCGTAGTTCCGTTTAGCATTATTTATAGACTTGCTAAAGAAAGCCACCGGATGGAGCGTTTCGTCGTCGTTAGCGTATTGAGAAAGGACCCCTGCTGTTACTGTGTCGGAAGCGTCTGTCTCTACGTAGATCGTCTTTTCCGGTCTGAAGTGCGCTAACACTGGCGCTAAGGCTACTGCCTCCTTTAGTCAGTTGAAAGCTTCCGTACACTTCTCATTCTATAGGCTAGCGGCCTCCTTCTTCAACGCCTTATTTAGTGGTCTTGCTATCTTGCTAAAGTCCTTAATAAACCGTCGATAGTAGCTGCAGAATCTGAGAAACGCTCTGATTTGCGTAGTGTTTCCGGATGTCGGTTGCTTCTATTCCGCGACAGCGGCCACTTTCGACAGGTCTATCCGAATTCCTTCTCTTCCGACGATAAGGCCGAGATATTTGACTTCGGTCTGATAGAACTCGCTCTTCTTCGTGTCCGCATTTAATCCGACCTCGCGGAGCCTGGTCAGTACCTTCTTGATGTGGTCCGTATGCTGTTCTCTCGTCCTATTGGTGTAGATAAGGATGTCGTCCAAGTAGACGGACACGAACTGTTCCAGCATGTCTATAAAGGTGCGGTTTATAAAGCGTTGCTACACCGCCGGCGCATTGGTAAGTCCGAAGGGCATTACCAGCTACTTGAAATTGCCTATACGCGTAGCGAATGTCGTAAGGTCTTCTGTTTGCCCTTCCTTGTTTCTTAGTCGATAGAACGCTTAGCGTATGTCTAGCTTGCTGAACTACTTAGCCTTTGCTACGCGCTGTATAGTCTTATCTATTAGCAGCAGTGGATATACGTCTCTCTTAGTGACCTCGTTAAGGCCTCGATAGTCTACGCAGAGTCGCAGACTACCCCCTAGTTTCCTTACGAAAAGAATCGGTAACGCATCTTCGGCAGAACTCGGCGTAATAAACTTCTTCGCCAGATTTTTGCGAACGAACACCTCTACCTGGTCCAGTTCCGCTAGCAATAGTCGTCTTAGGGGCTCAGTTCTTGGCAGCGTAGCTTCCTCTTTCAGTTAGATCTTGTTGTCGTATTCTGGCCAGTAGAGCAGCAGGAGGTCGGAGTCGGCTTTTAAGAAGACGTCAGCGTAACTATAGAGCTCGTTTGGCAGCACCTCTAGTGGATCCACTTCTTCTTCCGCTATTATCTTCCGGTGGTCTTCGATGTCTTTTATTAAGATCGCGTAAATCTTGTTGTCCGGTAACTTCGCGAGGGTCGATAAAGCTTCCGAGCTTATTATTCCGATCGTAGGCGCAGGCTCGGTAGAGGTAGGCAGAGCTGTTTTGCCGCTGGTCGCCTCTAATCTTGCTGTCGCGGCTGCGACCGATTCGGTAGTGACGGCGCTGTTACCTTAGGTTTTGAATCTAATCGTTCCTTTATCTACGTCGACGATGGCTTTCTGGTTCTTTATCTATTTCTGCCCTATAATAATGTCAAACCTTCCAATATCTATAATTCGGAACGTCGCTTCTGTAGTGCGACCAGCTAAGGTAGTCTTTAGCGGTACGTAGTGCGTAACGCTTTCCGTGTCTTGTCTGTTGTATGCCGAAATCTTTGTCGGCGACGCTAATTCTACCGGATAGCCGTATCCATTCGTTAGCTTCCGGACCAGCCGATAGTGGATCGCTGCGCTAATGAGAGCTCTGGTGTCGATAAAAGCTTTCAACTGGAGGGGTTGGCGCGACTTCTTAACAGGGTAGATCGTAATAGGAAGGATAATTGCCGTTTCCGTATTTACTTCTACGGCTGCCGAGAGCGGATCGCTACAGCTGTTTATGTTTTCTTCTCGTGTCGATTTGCTCCAGTGCAGTGCCCTATTGTTAATGCTAGATAGGGGGCCTATCCGTCTAGCTAATCTTTTCCTATAATCCTTAATTGCACCACCCCCGTCCACACTGTCAGTATTGTTCGGCGCCGGTTCGATGGCTTAAATAGTCTTTCTTAGTAGCTGCGGCTGCGGCTGCTTTATAGCGCGATACTCCTGCTTCTGCTAGGCCGTTGCTTGGCATCTCGTAGCGATATGGCCGGGTTTTCCGCACGCAAAACAGGTGGGGACGAACGCGGATCGTAGTGAATACGACGACTGCTAGGGGGTTCGTCGGAAAGGCGCAGGGGGCCGCGCCGTCTGCATTGTTCACGGCTTCTGGTTCGATTCGCGTAATTTCGCGTAGGCGCTTAAGTTTCTCGCTGTAACTCTCGCTCGGTGCACGAAGCTCTTAAGGTCTTCGTCTTCCACCGACGCTATAGCGGCGGCCAGTTCAGGGTTCAGCTTCTGCCTTAGTAGGTGGAGCTGCTTATCTTCCGCTACTCGGGCCCTAATCGCATATTTCCTAAACAAACCGTAGAACTCCTCGAACGTCTGCCGGTTCTAGTTGATCTTGTCCAGCTGCTTACAGGCCGTCTTCTTCCTAAAGGGGTCTCCGAAGCGTTGATCTAGCGCTTTGATCGCTTCTTTAGCAGTTACCTCTTCTAGGTCAGCTACTAGCGAAAAAGCTTTACCTTCTAATCGCGATTCCAGGTACGCTAATCTATCTCTGGCACTGTTTCCGGCGTAGTCGCAGTCCATCTTATTCTTTATCTTCTTCTTAAACGCTTCCTAGTCTTTAGGGTCTCTGCCTCTAAACGCCGGTAGATCCGGTAGTAACGTTATTAACGTACTGCCGTAACTGTAGGCCGCCAGTAAGGCGGTCTCTGCTTGTTCTTCTCGACGCGGTAGCGGCGACGACTTTGCTGCTTCTATATTAGCTAGTTGATCCTTTAGCACCTTCAGTTGCGCCAGTCGATTCGCTGCCTGGTTTTCTAACACGTCGATAATAGTCTCTGCCGATTCCTTTTCGGCCCTTACCGCTTTAGTTTCTTCTCTTAGTTGTCTGTTCTCTTCTAGCGTTCTGTAAAACAGCATCTCGATAAGGTCTATGCCGTCGTAGACCTTCCCTATTCTATTCTCGTTTACATAGTCTTCCAGTTCCTCGAGCGTACAGTCGTAGATCTTCTTATATTCGGCTATTCGTTCCTTGACCTCTGCAGTCTCTTCCGCTATAAAACCGCTAATAATGATCTTATTATTAATTACACTAGAGCGCCTACTCGCTCTGTTAGTCTTTCCTTTCCTACTTCTGCTGCAGCCTGTAACGCCGCTCTCTACTGTCGAGAAGCCTTCTATCTTCTTACGGTGCTGGGTTTGGTGTTTTTGGTGTGTGCGCGTGCGTTATTCGAGCGTCCGGATGGTTCGACGGGCCCTTTCGCGCAGCGCGGGGTTTGTGTAGAGAGTGAGTTCGAGATATAATAATCCGGGCACGCAGATATAATTCAATACAGCCTTTTTGATAACTATATCTCGAACTAAAGAGGGAAAGGAGTCTATGTGGTAGTGGTAGTGGGCTTTCGTAGTAGTGGTACCAAGGCCCGGCTCGGCCCGGAAGGGCCGAGCCGAAATTCCAAGGGTCTACCCTATTACTCAGTTCTACCCCTTTCTGCTGCTGTAACACTAAACTACTTAGCCTTAGCTACTTATTGTATAGTCTCGTCTATTAGTGGCAGCGGATATATATCTCTCTTAGTAACCTTATTCAGGCCTCGGTAGTCTACGCATAGGCGGAGGCCACCTCCAGGTTTCTGTACGAAAAGAATTGGTAACGCATATTCTGTAGAGCTTGGCGTAATAAACTTCTTCGCTAGATTCTCTCGAACAAACACTTCTACCTAGTCCAGCTCGGCCGGAGATAAGCGTCTTAGGGGCTCGGTTCTCGGCAGCACGGCTCCTTCTTTCAACCGGATCTTGTTGTTATATTCCGGTCGGTGGTGCGGCAGTAGGTTGGAGTCTGCTTTCGAGAACACATTAGTGTAACTATAGAGTTCTTCCAGTAACACCTCTATTGGGTCTACCTCTTCTTCTGCTATTATCTTCCAGTAGTCTTCGATGTCTTTTATTAAGATAGCATAAATCTCGTTGTCCGACGACCTCGCGAGGGTCGTTAAAGCTTCCGAACTTATTATTCCGATCGTGTCTTAAGTGTCGGGCCGATCCTTCGGAACCTCTTCGATAGTCGTAACGTTCGGTTTAGCGTTGGCAACTGTGACCGATTTGGCGGCGATTTCGGTCTGCTGGTTTTTGAATCTAAGGGTGCCTTTACCTACGTTAATAACGGCTTTCTAGTTCTTTATCCATTTTTGTCCTATAATAATGTCAAACCTTCCAATATCTATAATTCGGAACGTCCCCTCCGTAGTGCGACCTGCCAAGGTGGTCTTTAATGGCACATAATGCGTGACACTCTCTGTGTCTTGTCCGTTGTATGCCGAGATCCGTGTCGGCGACGCTAGCTCTACTGGATAGCTGTATCCTTTTATTAGCTTTCGAACCAATCGATAGTGGATCGCTGCTCCTATAAGGGCTCCTATGTCGATGAAAGCTCTTAGCTAAAGTGGTTTGCTCGATCCGTCAAGGGGGTGGACAGTGATTGGAAGGATAATAGCTGTTTCTGTGTTTACTTCCACTGCTGCTAAGAGCGGATCGCTGCAGCTGTTAATGCTCTTATCTTTCTGTAACGTAGGTCTTGTTGGTGCCCTGTTTTCTACGCTGGATAGGGGGCCTATCCTTCTAGCTGGTCTTTTCCCAGGATTCGCAGTAGCACTCCACCGTTTACGCTGTCGGTGTTGTTCGGAGCCGGCTTGATAGCTTGTATAGTCTTTCACGGTAGCTGCGGCTGCTTTATAACGCGATACTCCTGCTTCTACTAGGCCGTTGCTTGGCATCTCGTAGCGATATAGCCAGGCTTTCTACACGCGTAGCAGGTGGGGACGAACGACGAACGCGGTAACTGATAAGGTGGCTGCTGGGGTGCTCTCCGGAAAGGCGCAGGGGGTCGCGTTGTCTGCGTTATTAACAGCTTCGGGTTCGATTTGCGTAATTTCGCGTAAGTGCTCACGTTTCTCACTGTAACTCTCGCTCGGTGCACGAAGCTCTTAAGGTCTTTATCTTCTACTAAGGCTATAGCTGCGGCCAGTTCAGGGTTCAGCTTCTGTCTTAATAGATGGAGCTGCTTATCTTCCGCCACTCTGGCCCTAATAGCATATTTTCTGAACAGTCCGTAGAATTCTTCGAACATCTGCCGGTTCTGGTTGATCTTGTCTAGCTGCTTACAGGCTGTCTTCTTTCGGAATAGGTCTCCGAAGCGTTAATCTAGTGCTTTAATCTCTTCCTCGGCGGTTACCTCTTCTAGGTCCGCTACTAGCGAAAAAGCTTTACCTTCTAATCGCGATTCCAGGTACGCCAATCTATCTCCGGCACTGTTTCCGGCGTAGTCGCAGTCTATCTTGTTCTTTATCTTCTTCTTAAACGCTTCCCAGTCTTTAGGGTCTCCGCCTCTAAACGCTGGTAGATCTGGCAGTAATGTTATTAAGGTGCTACCTTAGCTGTAGGCTGCCAGTAAGGCGGTCTCTGCTGGTTCTTCTCGATGCGGTAGCGGCGCCGACGACATCGCTGCTTCCATCTTAGCTAGCCGAGCCTTTATCGCTTTTAGTTGCGCTAGTCGGTTCGCCGCTTGGTTTTCTAGCACATCTATAATAGTCTCGGCCGATTCCTTCTCGGCCCTTACCGTCTCTATTTCCTCTCTTAACTGTCTCTTTTCTTCTAGGGTTCTGCAAAACAGCTTCTTAACAAGGTCTATGCTGTCGTAGACCTTTCCTACTCCGTTCTCGTTTACGTAATCCTTAAGTTCCTCGAGCGTGCAGTCGTGGATTTTCTTGTATTTGATACGGGGTGGGTTGGCCCGTGTTATTACTATGCCTTGCCAAGGTTTATATATCTAGTACACATTGGTCAAGTCACTTCCGAGTTACTTGACCAGTCCCTTTTGGCTTTAGTGTACCGCGTTACATCACTTAACTCGGAAAGAACTGCTGAAAGTGTACGATAAAAGGCCCGGGTTCAATTCCCAGGGGGCACATCTTTTAACAGGAGAGTGGAAGCAGCGTTAACGTATGTCTGTTTGTCTACTACTCCGTACAGAATGAGGCAGACCCAGTAAAGGTCCAGCTGGCTGTATGCAGACCTGCTAGGGGGAGTTGATTGCGTATGCTGCATAGGGGGGCTGTGCAATAGCATACGTAGCCTGTAAGTAAGCGCAGCTTACGAGGTCGTAAGCCTGTAGTGCAGGGGGTAGTAATACGGGGTGGGTTAGCCCGTGTTATTACTATGCCTTGCCAAGGTTTATATATCTGGTACATATTGGTCAAGTCACTTCCGAGTTACTTAACTAGTCCCTTTTGGCTTAAGTGTACTGCGTTACATCAGTATTCGCTTATTCGTTCCTTAATCTCTGCGGTCTCTTCTGCTGTAAAACCTCCGATAATAAACTCATTATCGATAACACTGGAGCGCCTGCTCGCTCTGTTACTCTTTTCTCTTCTGCTTCTGCTTCGGCCTGTAACGCTGCTCTCTACTGCTAAGAAGCTCTCTATAGCTTTCTTACAGTGCTGGAGTTTGGTTTGTGTAGTGCGCGTGCGTTATTCAGGGGTCCGGATAGTTCAACGGTCCCTTTCGCGCAGCGCGGTAGTGTGTAGGGAGTAAGTTCAAGATATAATAATCCGGGCATGTAGATATAATTAAATACGGCCTTTTTGATAACTATATCTCGAACTAAGGAGGGAAAGGGATCTATGTGGTGGTGGACGAGACCTTTGGGGGGGGTGGCGTGCCAAGGCCCGGCTCGGTCCGGAAGGGCCGAGCCGAAATTCCGAGGGTCCACCCTGTTACTTAGTCCCACCCCTTTCTGCCGCTGTAACAATAGTTAACGTACGCTCGGAGGTACGCTTCCAACGTCGAATTGACCCTCTCCGTTGCACCGTCCGTCTGCAGGTGCTATGCAGTTAACAGGCGACGTTCTACATTTAGTAACTGGCAGACCCTTGCCTAGAGCTGGCTCGTAAATTGCGCACCCTAGTCTAACACAATTAACTAAGGGAAACCGTGCTTGCTAAACGTTGTCTGTATAAAGGCCTAGGCGGTGTCCTTAGCTGTAATAGAGTCTATACCCTCTAGTATTACCCCTTTCGTTAGCTTGTCTGTTACTACTATAATGTTCCGCTGTCTGTCGCTCTTAGGGAGGTCTGTAATAAAGTCTACTGTTAGGTCTTGGTAGGGCCGGTCCGGGATCGGTAGGGGTTTCAGCAGCCTATGCTTTAGCTCCCGCTAGGGCTTCGTCTGTCTAAATACATCGCAGTTCTGTACGAACCTGCGGATGTCCTTCGCTATTGTCGGCTAGTAGTAGTCCCTAGCGACGATGCTATACGTTTCCTTACGCCCTAGGTGCCCGGTTGCTATAGAGTCGTGCGCCTGTTGTATTAAGCTCGTACGGAGCTTCTCGTCTGCCGAGACCTAAGTCCGATTCCTAAACTTTAGGTTATTCTCCTCGTCTACTAAGCACTCTGCTGCCGACACCTTAAGATAGAGCTCTACTAGGAGCTTCCGCTGCCCTTCCTAGATCGCTGTACAGGCCCCTTAGTACACCTCGTCCTTCTCTACTGCCTCTTCCTATGCCTGCAGTTGGGGTTCCTATAGGTGTGTCGCTGCTAGGCGGATAGTCTCCTCGCCTGGCTCCTCCTTAAACATCTAGAATGTTCGTAACTTTAGCCAGTCGTCCTTGTACATCGTTGGCATATCCTAGTCCCTTCTAGATAGCGCATTAGCCCTGCTGTTGTCCTTGCCCTTGCGATACTAGAGTCTTATATTGAACCGGCTTAGGTACATTGCCTATCGTATGTGCCTCCTAGACAGCTTCTGGGACTGCGTAAAGTACTCCAGATTCTTGTAGTTAGTTAGGGCAAGGAACTCGGGTACCGAGCGGAGTTCTCTATCCTATGCTTTGTAACACCGTACGACTGCTAGCAATTCCTTATCGTAGATAGGGTAGTTGCACTTAGCTAGGGAGTTCTTCTTAGAGAAATACGCGTATAGGTGCAGGAGTCCGTCCGAGCCTACCTGTAACAGGATACCTCTAATGCAATACCCTAAGGAGTCGGTTTCTAGTATCGTCGTACGTTCCGGGTCGAAGGCAGCAAGCGTTAGTCCTGTAGTAAAGAGCTCCTTTAGCTTATTAAAGCTCCTATCGCACTCGTCCGTCTATTTGAACTGCTTGTCCTTGTGTGTTAGCTCGACTAGGGGGCGTACGATCTCTAAGTAGTTCTGTATAAACTAGCGGTAGAAGTTGGCAAACCTAAGAAATTCCCGTACGCCCTTAACGTTTGTAGGCAGCTTCTATTGCTTAATGGCATTAATCTTTTTCCTATCTATACTAATGCCTTTCCCTGCCTTAATAATAAAACCTAGGTATTTCGTACGCTAGACACCGAATTTACATTTGTCGATGTCGAGGTACAAGCTAGCCTGCTGCAGTCTGTCTAGCACCTTCTTAACGTCCTGTACGTAATCTGCATAGGTGCCGTCTGTAAAAACCAGGGTGTCGTCGAGGTACACTAAGTAGATGTCGTCTAGTAACCCTTGCAAGGACCTATTAATGTACCTTTAGAAGGTTGCTAGTGCGTTAGCAAGGCTAAAGGGGGTAACAAGCTACTTAAAAAGACTATATCTTGTACAGAAGGCAGTTATCTATTTACAACCTTCCTTAATCCGTATCTTGTAAAACGCTAAGACTACGTTAAGCTTAGTAAACTACTTTGCCTTGCTGATCCGTCTAAGAGTCTCCTTAATAAGGGGTAGGGGGTACCGGTCCTTCTTAGTAATCGCGTTAATGCCTCTATAGTCTACGCAGAAACGTAAGCCAGCCTTCCCCTCCTTATAGACAAACAGCACTAGGGCTCCTACAGACGAGGTACTTGCCTAAATGAACCCTTTGGCAAGCAGGTCGTCCAGTGTCTTGCGCAGTACTAGGAGTTCTCTAGAGGACATTCTGTACAGCAGTCTGTACAGTACCTTAGGCAGACTCCTATCCGGACGGAGCTCTAGCTAGATGTCGTAGTTAATCCCTTCTCCTTAGTGTAGCGGCAGTTTTAAGGCCGACTTTGGCTCGAAGAGGTCTAGGTATCCTGCGTATTCCCTTAGGAGCTTTGTACAGGGGTCCGTTACTTTCTTAGGCGCTAATGCCTTCTTAATGTCTGCAGTCGCTGTGTTGATCTCGGCCTTAGCATCGCTGCCCTGCAGAGTCCTCCCTTAGTCTCGGGGCCTCTGCTTCGTCGCTGTATTGATTGCGGCCTAGACATTGCTACCCTGTAGGGCCCTCCTTTAGTCTTGGAGCCTCTGCTTTGTCGCTGCTAGGTACAGCCGTCCTCGTCCAACCTCCAGCTTGCTCCTCTAGCGCTCTATCTATAGCTTCCCTAGTATTAGGTTATACCCTAACTTGTCCTGTACAATATAGAGGTAGGAGTCCTGCTCGTAGTGTCCCTATATCTCTATCGTTACTTTTACTATATAGGTAATGTCCGGTCCTCGCCTAGTAATGCCTAACATGCATACAGGTACAGTAGGTGTCGTCGCAATATAGTGTCTCTGTACAAAGTCTTCGCTAATTACTCTGTACACTAAACATCCTGTGTTAATCAATGTCCGCGCTGTTGTAGACCTGTTTAACGTTAGCTATACGATAAACAGTATAGTCGTTATGTAGTTGCTCTTAAAAGATAGCTAAGTAGTGCTTTAATTTAGCAATCTATCTCGTATACGCCTCTAGTAGAGCCTTCGCTTAGAGGCTACTCTTTTCCCAACTCGTCCTTGTCTGAGTAGGACTCCTGTTCCTCTTGTTAGGACGCTGCAGTTGCTACCCTTGCAGTGGTCGGCCGTCCCCTAGGTCTCTCTGCTGGCAAAAGCCTGCAATTCCGTACAGTATAGCCTATCTTGCTATACCTGTAGCAGCTCCCTTCTGCTTGGCTCTTGTTAATAGTAGCTGTGTCTACCTATTGCGCCCTTTTAGTAGCGGCCCTTGGCTGTACGGTAACGGCTGCCGCTACCCTCGTCGTCGTTAGTTCCTAGTCTATAGCGTCCGTCTGCTGCTAGAGGGGTTGTCGCATCTTATAAGCGCGGCTTATCTGTCCGACCCTGCGCCGCTAGTCGTCGACTATCCTAAGGAGATCGCAGAATTCCTCGTACGTAGCTAGTCGCATTACGCCTATTAGTCCTGTTATAATCTCCTTAGAGAGGCCTACCTCTAAAGAGGTAATTTTTATCCTGTCCTCCTATTAGAGACCCCCTGCCTCTGCTAGAGTCTAGTCGTATTCCGTAAGGAATTTTCGTACAGTCTTACGTCCTTGTTTTATTGTGTTAACCTGTAGGAGTGCTCGGCTCTCGCAGTCTGGGTCCTTGTAGCTCTTATAAAGAGCTGCCTAGAGCATCGTCGTTATAGCTATTGCCGGGTTAGCAATGGCCGTCTCGTAGTACGGTAGAATCCGTGCTGCCGCCCTGCCCTTTAACCTCCTTAAGAGGTAAACTACCTTGTCTAGCTTAGTTAGGTATGCTCCTAAGTCAACTAGAAGCTTAGAGCGTATCTAGGCAGCCTAGGAGGGGTACTCGGCCGGAGCCTCGCTATTGTATGTAGTGACGTTAGGGAGTTTGCTCTTGGGGGTCGGGGTGTAGGCTATCGTGTTTGTCGTCGTCGTCGTAGGGGTCGGATCGCGATCGGACGCCCTAAGCTGTTATAGCTCCTGTTCCCGTTAGGAAATTATTGCGGCCTAGTAGCTTACTTATTGTTCGAGCTAGGCCTTGTGTGCCAACAGCTCCTCGTACGCGCGGTGCATCTGTCCCTGCATAGCTGTAGGTTCTATAGAGATGTCGCTGTCTATCTTTGTTGTATTACTACAGTTACTAACAGTAAGATCAGTTCCTAATGTAAGGGCTTAAGAATCTTGGTTTAGAAACTTAAGGCTAGGTATCTATATAAAGGAACTAATAGGCAGTTCCTTCGTCGTCTGCTACTGTACAATTTGTACCTACGAAGCCAAGCAAGCAGTTTCCCTCTGTATAGGGATGCAAGGTTTATACTCTGTACAGAGGATCGGGAGTTCTCCCTCTATATAGTGGTACAGAGTTTTCCCTCTGTTTAGAGGGGCGGCAATTCCCCTCTGTATAGGGCTATAGAGTTTTCCCTCTATATAGGAGTAGGGTCCTGTTAGTAATTCCGTACAGAGGGTAGGGTCGTGCTAGCGCCGCTAAGTCGCAGTCCTTAGGGCGACGGCTAGCTTAGGTCGGGTCTAGGACCCGGGCTGGGCGGCGCCCCCTATCATTAGTTAAGTTACTTGCGAGTTACTTAATTAGTCCCTTTTGGCTTAAGTGTACTGCGTTACATTACTTAACTTAGAAGTAGCTACTAAAAGTGTATAATAAAAGGCCCGGATTGAATTCCTAGGGGGCGCATCTTTTAACAGGAGAGTGGAAGCAGCGTTAACGTATGTCCGTTTGTCTACTACTCTGTACAGAATAAGACAGACCTAGTAAAGGTCCAGCTGGCTGTATACAGACCTGCCGGGGGGGTTGATTGCGTATGCTGCGCTGCATAGGGGGGCTGTGCAATAGTATACGTAGTCTGTAAGTAAGCGCAGCTTACGAGGTCGTAAGCCTGTAGTGTAGGGAGTAGTAATACGGGGTAGGTTGGCCCGTGTTATTACTATGCCTTGCTAAGGTTTATATATCTAGTACACATTGGTTAAGTCACTTCCAAGTTACTTAATCAGTCCCTTTTGGCTTAAGTGTACCGCGTTACATTAGCGTTAGCTTCGTTCTTTGCTGTTATTATCCTTCCGGCCGAGCTAGTAGATAGTAGTAACAGAGAGTAAAGACTCTAACGAAGCATGCTAGGGGTAGTGCCGTCTTCGGCCTTATAGCTATTCTCCGACCGGCGAAGCCGGTTGGCAGTAGTAGTAGTAGAGCCGAAGATTCCAGCTAAGCGATCTCTACGATCGTTTCTATTAGCTTCTGCGCTAATAGAGCAGACGCGGCTCTTCTTCTTCTTCTTCTTCTAGAACAATTAGCTTCGGAGCTACTTAGGCTTCGGCTTCCTTAGGTTCCAGACGTAAACCTCTCTTAGTAGCTCCGCCAAATTCCGGAGGTTCTTGGCTGGATACTATTTATAGTCTTCTAGCTATCCTTTCTATAAGATCCTTGCTTCGATAGATCCTCTTAGCTTTCTTATATCTATTACATCTTCTACCTCCTATTCTTCTTCTTTACTGTCTATCTCGACTGGCAGGGGTTTAGCGAACCCCTAATCCGGAAGACTGTCTTTAGGGTCCAAACTTAGCAGGTCCAAATAAAAGACGTCGTAGATCCGGAACGATTTTAGTAGCTAGAGCCGATAAGTTACTAGCGACCTCTTTTCCACTATCTTGAATGGACCTACGTAGCAGGGGTTAAGCTTAGCGTTGCCTTTTAGCCTTAGGTTCTACGTATTGAGCTATACCTTTTGGCCTTCCTCGAATTCTATCGGTAACTGATTTCTATTAGCTCGAGTTACTATCTTCTTCTAAGACGATTCCATCGCCTCCTTCGCTACGCGGATTGCTTCTTCTATCTAAGATCTAGGCGCTTCTGCCACGGCGGCAGCGACTCTGTTCGACGAGGTAGCGATAGATATAGAAGGTTCCGAAGAGCTGGGTTTGTTTGGCGGTTGGAAGCTTATTCTCAGAAGGTAACTATAGGTTATCTTGAATAGCACTAGTAAGGTAGCCTCTAACTGTACTGAATTGGCGCAGAATTCGGCTATAGGCAATACCTTAACCCACTCTGCTTAATAAGAACTGCAGAAGATTCGTAGATATTTCTCTATCTCGCAGTTAGCTACTTTAGACTAACTGTCGGTTTAAGGGTAAACAGCTGTACTAAGCTTCCTACAAATTCCGAGAGCTTGGTTAATAGCCTTCTATACATTAGCAGTAAATTGAGGACCCCTATCCGTTGTAATAGTGTCTGGCAGGCTATAGTGCTTCTATACGTACTGGATTAGCATTCTCGCTGTCTCTTCTATAGTAGTTCCTTTATCCTTTGCTCGGTAGGGGATAAAGTAGCGTTCCTTGCTTAGTCGATCTACTATATTAAGCGTAGCGTTATATCTATCGGAATTCGGCAGGCCGGTTACGAAATCTATCGTAATATACTGCTACGCTTTCTTAGGGATCGGAAGTTGCTTTAATAGACCGGCCGGAAGGCCGTTGATCCGGGCACGCAGATATGATTCAATACGGCCTTTTTGATAACTATATCTCGAACTGAGGAGGGAAAGGAATCTATGTAGTGGTGGACGAGACCTTTGGGGAGGGGTGGCGTGCTAAGGCCCGGCTCGGTCTGGAAGGGCCGAGCCGAAATTCCAGGGGTCTACCCTATTACTCAGTCCTACCCCTTCCTACCGCTGCAACACTACCCCCCTCCCTTATTAGCGGTCGCCCTCGACCGCTTACTTATCTGTTCTTCCTTTTTTTTATATATAGTTACTATCTGACGTCTTTACTTAGCGTCTCTCTAATCCGTTCTACCTAATCGGAGCTATCTGATCGGAGCTAGCAGTTACTAGAGCTGCAGCGTGACCGGTCCGTGCGCCGCCGTATAGGTCTATATAGATCCATCTGCGGCTCTCTATCTTCTTCTTCTTCTTTCTCCACTAAGGCCTTGAGCTCTACCGCGACGCTGTTTCCTATTGCATCGGCTTCGTTCTTAGGCGAACTAGCGTTACTAAGAGCACTGGAACCGGTGGTTCCGTCCCGATCTCGACGTCGTTATCCTTTCGGCGAAGCCGACTAGTAAGGACGATGCTAACGAGGACAGTGGCCAGGCTCGCCGATCTCGATCGCTTTTACCGGTATCTATATCGATAGGGCGGACGCGGTTCTTCTCTTTCTTCCTAATCCGCTAGCTTTATAGCTACTCGGGCCGCGGCTTCCTTGGGTTCTGGACGTAAAACTCCCTTAGCAGCTCTGCCAAATTCCGGAGGTTCTCGACTGGATACTATTTATAGTCTTCCGGCTATCTTTTCTATAAGATCCTCGCTTCGATAGATCCCCTTCGTCTTCTTATATCTATAACATCTTCCACCTCCTATTCTTCTTCTTTACTGTCTATTTCGATCGACAGGGGTTCGGCGAACCCCTGATCCGGAAGACTATCTTCAGGGTCTAGGCTTAGCAGATCCGAATAAAAGACACTGTAGATCCGGAACGATTTCGGTAGCTAGAGCCAGTAGGTCACTAGCGACCTCTTTTCTACTATCTTGAACGGGCCTACGTAACGAGGGTTGAGCTTCGCGTTGCCTTTTAACCTTAGGTTCCTTATGTTAAGCTATACCTTTTGGCCTTCCTCGAATTCTATTAGTAACCTATTTCTATTAGCTCGAGTTACTATCTTCTTCTGAGCTGATTTTATCGCTTCTTTCGCTACCTTAATCGCTTCTTCTATTTGAGACCGGAGCGCTTCTGCCGCCGCCGCGGCGATTCTCTTCGACGAAGTAGTGGTAGAGGGTTCTAAAGAGCTGGGTTCGTTCAGTAGTTGAAAGCTTATCCTCGGAAGATAGCTGTAGGTTATCTCGAACAGCGCCAGTAAGGTAGCTTCTGATCTTGCAGAACTGGCGCAGAATTCGGCTATCGGCAACACCTTAACCCATCCTTCTTAATAATGGCTGCAGAAGATTCTTAGGTATTTTTCTATCTCGCGATTAGCCACTTTAAACTGGCCGTTAGTCTAAGGGTAAGCGGCCGTACTAAGCTTTCTAGGAATTCCAAGGGCTTAGTTAATGGCTTTCTATACGTCTGCAGTAAATTGAGGACCCCTATCCGTAGTGATAGTGTCCGGCAGCCTATAGTGCTTCTATACGTGCTGGATCAACATTCTCGCTGTTTCTTCTATAGTAGTTCCTTTATCCTTAGCTCGGCAGGGGATAAAATAGCGCTCTTTGCTTAGCTAGTCCACTACATTGAGCGTTGCGTTATATCTATCTGAATCCGGTAGGCCGGTTACAAAGTCTATTGTAATGTGCTGCTATAGTTTTATAGGAATCGGAAGTGGCTTTAGCAGGCCGGCTAGAAGGCCGTAATGCAGCTTGGCTGCTCGGCACACGTAACAGTTAGTAATAAACCGATGTATCCGCTCGAAGATTCGCGGAAACCAGTAGGTCGTCCTTATTGCTTCTATCGTCTTCTTCGATCCTGCGTAACCGACATCCGTAGAGCTATAGACTAGCTAGATAACCTCTGTAATCAGTTCTTCTAGAACGATTATTTTCCCTAAGCCTGTTTTGCCGAGCTTCTGCTGCTAATTAAGCCGTTCCACTTTCTCGTAGACCGTCTCTTCTTCGGTCGGAGGTTCTATTGCGCTGATCCCTGCTTCTCTTAATACCTCTGCGTCTACTATCCGTTCGGTCAACACCTTCTGGAACATGTTCGGATCTTCTTTCGCTCGACTAGTCTTTTCTTCTCTTCTTATTAGCGCATTAGCCTTTCCATTTTAAGCTCCAGGTCGATAAGTGATCTTGAAGTCGAACCTAGATAAGTAGGCTGCCTACTAGGCTTGGCAGCGTAATAGCTTCTGCGTCTTTATAAAGTAGGTTAGCGACTGGTAGTCCGTAAGGACCTGGATCGTGCTCTGTCTAGCTATAAGCTCCGGTTTCCATTCCTCGAAGGCCTAAATAATAGCTAGCAGTTCTTTATTATAGATAGCGTAGTTCCGTTTAGCATTGATTATAGACTTGCTAAAGAAAGCTACTAGATAGAGAGTTTCTTTATTGTTAGCGTACTGCGAAAGGACCCCTGCTGTTACTGTGTCGGAAGCGTCCGTCTCTACGTAGATCGTCTTTTCCGGCCGGAAGTGCGCTAGCACTGGCGCTAAGGCTCCCGCTCCCTTTAGTCGGTTAAAAGCTTCTGTACACTTCTTATTCTATAGGCTAGCGGCCTCCTTCTTTAACGCCTTATTTAGTAGTCTCGCTATTTTACTGAAATCCTTAATAAACTGTCGATAGTAGCTGCAGAATCTGAGAAACGCTCTGATTTGCGTAGTGTTTCCAGATGTCGGTTGCTTCCATTCTGCGACGGCGGCCACTTTCGACGGGTCTATCCGAATTCCTTCTCTTCCGACGATAAGACCGAGATATTTGACTTCAGTCTAGTAGAACTCGCTCTTCTTCGTGTCTGCGTTCAATCCGACCTCGCGGAGTCTCTTTAACACCCTCTTAATATAGTCCGTGTGTTGCTTTCTCGTTCCTTCGGTGTAGATTAGAATGTCGTCTAAGTAGATTGAAACGAACCGTTCTAGCATGTCTATAAAAGTGTGGTTTATAAAGCGTTGCTATATAGCCGGCGCGTTAGTAAGTCCGAAAGGCATTACCAGCTACTTGAAATTGCCTATGTGCGTAGCGAATGTCGTAAGATCTTTAGTTTGTCCTTCTTCGTTCCTTAACTAGTAGAACGCTTAGCGGATATCCAGCTTGCTGAACTACTTAGCCTTAGCCACTCGTTGTATAGTCTTATCGATTAGAGGCAGCGGATACACATCTCTCTTAGTAACCTTATTAAGGCCTCGGTAATCTATACACAGTCGGAGACCACCTCCGGGTTTCCGTACGAAAAGAATTAGTAACGCATATTCTGCAGAGCTTGGCGTAATAAACTTCTTCGCTAAGTTTTCTCAGACAAACACTTCTACCTGGTCCAGCTCCGCTGGCGACAGTCTTCTTAAGGGCTCGGTTCTCGGCAGTGTGGCTCCTTCTTTTAACCGGATCTTGTTGTTATATTCCGGTCAGTGGAGCGGCAGTAGGTTAGAGTCTGCTTTTGAGAATACATCGGTGTAGCTATAGAGTTCTTTTAGTAACACCTCTATCGGGTCCACTTCTTCTTCTGCTATTATCTTCTAGTAGTCTTCGATATCTTTTATTAAGATGGCGTAAATCTCGTTGTCTAGCGACCTCGCGAGGGTCGTTAAAGCTTCTGAACTTATTATTCCGATCGTGTCTTAAGGGTCGGACCGATCCTTCGGGGCCGCTTCGATAGTCGTAGCGTTTGGTTCTACGGTAACGACGGTAGCCGGTTTGGCGGCTACTCCGTCGTGCTGGTTTTTGAACCCTAGCGTGCCTTTACCTATTTCGATAACAGCCTTCTGGTTCTTTATCTATTTCTGCCCTATAATGATGTCAAATCTTCCAATATCTATAATTCCGAACGTCGCTTCTGTGGTGCGACCTGCCAAGGTGGTCTTTAATAGCATATAATGCGTAACACTCTCTGTGTCTTGTCCGTTGTACGCCGAAATCCGTGTCAGGGATACTATCTCTACTAGATAGCTATATCCCTTTATTAGCTTTTGAACCAATCGATAGTGGATCGCCGCTCCGATAAGGGCCCCTATGTCGATAAAAGCTCTTAGCTGAAGTGGTTTGCTCGATCCGTTAAGGGGGTAGACAGTAATTAGGAGGATAATAGCGGTTTCCGTGTTTACTTCTACCGCCGCCGAGAGCGGATTGCTGCAGCTGTTGATACTTCCTCTTTCTGTCGACGTGGTTCGTGTTAGTGCCCTGTTGTCTACGCTGGATAGGGGGCCTATCTATCTAGCTAGTCTTTTCCTAGGATTCTTAGTAGCACTCTACCGTCCACACTGTCAGTGTCGATCAGAGGCGGCTCGATGGCTTGTATAGTCTTTCTCTGCAGCTGCGGCTGCGGCTGCTTTATAACACGATACTCCTGCTTCTGTTGGGCCGTAGCTTGGCATCTCGTAGCTATATAGCCAGGCTTTCTATACGCGTAACAGGTAGGGACGAACGACGAACGCGGTGACTAGTAAGATGGCTGCGGAGGCGCTCTCCGGAAAGGTGCAGGGGGTCGCGTCGCCTGCGTTATCGACGGCTTCTAGGTCGATTCGCGTAATTTCGTATAAGCGCTTAGGTTTCTCGCAGTGACTCTCGCTCTATACACGAAGCTCTTAAGGTCTTTATCTTCTACTAACGCTATAGCTGCTGCCAGTTCAGGGTTCAGCTTCTGTCTTAGCAGGTAGAGCTGCTTATCTTCCGCTACTCGGGCCCTAATCGCATATTTCCTAAACAGTCTATAGAACTCTTCGAACGTCTGCCGGTTCTAGTTGATCTTATCCAGCTGTTCGCGGGCCGTCTTCTTCTGGAAGGGGTCTCCGAAACGTTGATCTAGCGCTTTGATCGCTTCCTCGGCGGTTACCTCTTCTAGGTCCGCTACTAGCGAAAAAGCTTCGCCTTCCAATCGCGACTCTAGGTCGGCCAATCTATCTCCGGCACTGTTTCCAGCATAGTCTCGATCTATCTTGTTCTTTATCTTCTTCTTAAACGCTTCCCAATCCTTAGGATCTCCGCCTCTAAACGCCGGTAGATCTGGTAGTAACGTTATTAACGTGCCGCCTTAACTGTAGGCCGCCAGTAAGGCGGTCTCTGCTTGTTCTTCTCAATGCAGTAGCGGCGCCGACGACACCGCTGCTTCTATCTTAGCTAGCTAAGTCTTTATCTCCTTTAGTTGTGCCAGTCGGTTCGCCGCTTGGTTTTCCAGCATATCTATAATAGTCTCTGCCGATTCCTTCTTAGCTCTTACCGCTTTAATTTCCTCTCTTAATCTCCTGTTCTCTTCCGTGTTTCTATAAAACTTCTTCTCTATAAAGGTAATAATGTCGAACACCTTCTTAGCTCTATTCTCTGCTAGATGCTCTTCTATTTCTTCTGGCGTGCGTGCGTACAGCTCGGCATAGCTCTCTATGCCCCTCTTCGCTTTATCTATCTCTTCTTCTATAAGGCCCTTAGTAGCTATTCCGTTATCGAGGATGCTAATACGCCTATCCCTTGGTCTATCGTTCTCTCTCTTTCCGCTGCGGCCTGTAACGCCGCCCTCTACCGTTAAGAAGCTCTCTCTAGCTATCTTACAGTGCTGGTGTTTGGTTTGGTGTAGTGCGCGTACGTTATTTGGGGGTTCGGATAATTCAACGGTCCCTTTTGCGCAGCGCAGTAGTAGTGTAGGGAGTGAGTTCGAGATATAATGATCTGGGCACGCAGATATAATTTAATACGGCCTTTTTAATAACTATATCTCGAACTAAGGAGGGAAAGGAATCTATGTAGTAGTGGACGAGACCTTTGGGGGGTGGCGTGCCAAGGCCAGGCTCGGTCTGGAAGGGCCGAGCCGAAATTCCGAGGGTCTACCCTATTACTTAGTCCTACCCCTTTCTACCGCTACAACAATCGCTTAGTCCTACTCCTTTCTGCTGCTGCAACAGATATAAGGAAGATAAGGGAGTCTATTAAAGCGAGGATCTTATAAAAGGGATAGCTGGAAGATTATAAATAGTATCTAATTATGAATCTTTAAAATTCGGCGGAACTGCTAAGAGAATTTTATGTCTGGAATCTAAAGAAGCCGAGGCCTAAGTAGCTCTAAAGTTAATAGCTCTAGAATAATACGGAGTAGGTTGGCCCGTGTTATTACTATGCCTTGCTAAGATTTATATATCTGGTACGCATTAGTCAAGTTACTTCCGAGTTACTTAACTAGTCCCTTTTGGCTTAAGTGTACTGCGTTACATTACAGAAGAGATAGAAGAAGAAGAAAGGTCGCGTCCGCTCTATTAGTACGAAAACCGATAGAAACGATCGCGACAATCGCTTAGCTAGAGTCCTCGGCTCTACTACTACTACTATAGTCCGCTAGCTTTGCGAGTTAGATAATAGCAGTAAAGCTAAGGACGGCGCTACTGCTTGTTAGGGGGCGCCGCCCGGCCTAGGTCCTGGACGCGACCTAAGCCAACCGTCGCCCTAAGGACTGCGACTTAGCGGCGCCAGTATAACCCTACCCTCTGTACGGAACCACTGACAGGACCCTACTCCTGTACAGAGGGAGAACCCTGTAGTCCTATACAAAGGGGAACTACCGCCCCTCTAAATAGAGGGAAAACTCTGCACTACTATACAGAGGAGGGAACTCCCAATCCTCTGTACAGAGGGTAAACCTTGTATCCCTATATAGAGGGAAATTGCTAGCTTAGCTTTGTAGGTACAAATTGTACAGCAGCAGACGACAAAGGAACTGCCTATTAGTTCCTTTATATAGATACCCAACCTTAAGTTTCTAAACCAAGATTCTTAAGCCCTTTACATTAGGAACTAATCTTACTATTAGTAACTACAGTAATAAAACAAGGATAGACGGCGACACCCCTATAGAAACTACGGCTATAGAGGGACATATGCACTACGTGTACGAGGAGCTGCTAGAAAGCAAGAGGCAGCTCGAGCAGCAAGTAAGCTACTAGGCTGCGATAATTTCCTAACAGGAACAGGAGCTACGACAGCTTAGGGCGTCTGGTCGCGACCCGACCCCTACGACGACGACGAACTTAATAGCCTACACCCCGACCCCCAAAAGCAAACTCCCCGATGTCTCTACGTACGATAGTAAGGCCCCAGCCGAGTACCCCTCCTAGGCTGCCTAGATACGCTCTAAGCTTCTGGTCGACTTAGGAGCATGCCCGACCGAGCTAGACAAGGTAGTTTACCTCTTTAGGAGGTTAAAGGGCAGGGCGGCAGCACGAATTCTGCCGTACTACGAGACAGCTGTTGCCAACCCGGCAATAGCTACGACGACGATGCTCTAGGCAGCTCTAGACAAGAGCTACAAGGACCTAGACTGCGAGAGCCGAGCACTCCTATAGGTTAATACGATAAAACAAGGACACAAGACCGTACGAGAATTCCTCGCAGAATTTAACTAGACTTTAGCAGAAGCAGGAGGTCTCTAATAGGAGGACAGGATAAAAATTACCTCTTTAGAGGTAGGCCTCTCTAAGGGGATTATAACAGGGCTAGTAGGCGTAATGCGGCCAGCTACGTACGAGGAATTCTGTAATCTCCTTAGAATAGTCGACGACTAGCAGCGCAGGCTTAGACAAATAAGCCGCGCTTAGGAGATAAGACAACCCCTCTAGCGGCAGACGGACGCTATAGACTAGGAACTAACAATAATGAGGGTAGCGGCAGCCGTTACTGTACGGCCAAGGGCCGCTACCAAAAAGGCGCAATAGGTAGACATAGCTACCCTTAACAAGAGACGAGCAGAAGGGAGCTGCTACCGGTATAGCAAGATAGGCTACACTGTACAGAATTGCAGGCTTTTGCTAGTAGAGAGACCTAGGGAACGGCCGACCACTGCAAGGGTAGCAACTGCAGCGCCCTAACGAGAAGATTAGGAGTCCTACTTAGACGACGACGAGTTAGGAAAAGAGTAGCCTCTAAGCAAAGGCTCTGCTAGAGGCGGGTGCGAGATAGACTGCCAAATTAAAGCATTACTTAGCTATCTTTTAAGAGCAATTACATAACGATAACGCCGTTTATTGTACAGCTAACGTTAAACGGGTCCGCAACGGCGCAGACAATAATTGACACAGGATGTTTGGTATACGGAGTAATTAGCAAAGACTTCGTACAGAGACACCGGATTAAGACGACCCCTACTGTGCCTGTACGCATATTGGGCATTACCGGACGAGGACCGGACATTACCTATATAGTAAAGGTGTCGATAGAGGTACAGGGACATTATAAGCAGGACTTATACCTCTATGTCGTACAGGACAAGCTAGGGTATAATCTAATACTAGGGAAGCTATAGATAGAGCGCTAGAGGGGCAAGCTAGACGTTGGACGAGGACAGCTGTACCTGGCAGTAACGAAGCAGAGGCTCCGAGACCAAGGGAAGGCTCTATAAGGTAACAATGCCAAGGCCGAAATCAATACGGCAACGGCGGACATTGAAAAGGCATTGGTACCTAAGAAAGTAACGGACCCCTATACGAAGCTCCTAAAGGAATATGCGGGATACCTAGACCTCTTCGAGCCAATGTCGGCCTCAAAACTGCCGCTACCCTAAGGAGAAGGGATTGACTACGACATCCAGCTAGAACCCTGTCCGGATAGGAGCCTGCTGGAGGTACCGTACGGACCGCTGTATAGAATGTCCTCTAGGGAACTCCTAGTACTGCGCAAGACACTGGACGACCTGCTTGCTAAAGGGTTTATTCTAGCAAGTACGTCGTCCGCAGGAGCCCTAGTACTGTTTGTTTACAAGGAGGGGAAGGCCGGATTGCGTTTCTGCGTAGACTACAGAGGCATTAACGCGATTACTAAGAAGGACCGGTACCCCCTACCCCTTATTAAGGAGACTCTCGGACGGATCAACAAGGCGAAGTAGTTTACTAAGCTTAACGTAGTCTTAGCCTTCTACAAGATACCGATTAAGGAAGGCTGTAAATAGATAACTGCCTTCTGTACGAGATATAGCCTCTTTAAGTAGCTTGTTACCCCCTTTAGACTTACTAACGCACTAGCAACATTCCAAAGGTATATTAACAAGTCCTTGCAAGGATTACTAGACGACATCTGCTCAGCATACCTTAACGACATCCTGGTTTTTACAGACGGCACCTACGCAGATTACGTACAGGATGTTAAGAAGGTGCTGGACCGACTGCAGTAGGCTAGCTTGTACCTCGACATCGACAAATGTGAATTTGGTATCCAACGTACGAAATACCTAGGTTTTATTATCGAGGCAGAGAAAGGCATTAGTATAGATAGGAAGAAGATTAACGCTATTAAGCAATAGAAGCCGCCAACGAACGTTAAGGGTATACAGGAATTTCTTGGGTTTGCCAACTTCTACCGCCAGTTTATGCAGAACTACTCGGAGATCGTACGTCCCCTAGTTGAACTAACACACAAGAACAAGCAGTTCAAAGAGACGGACGAATGCGACAAGAGCTTTAACAAGCTAAAGGAGCTCTTTACTACAGGACCAACACTTGCCGCCTTTAACCTGGAGCGTACGACGATACTAGAAACCGACTCTTTAGGGTATTGCATTAGAGGTATCCTGTTATAGGTAGGCTCGGACGGACTCCTGCACCTATGCGCGTATTTCTCTAAGAAGAACTCCCTAGCTAAGTGCAACTACCCTATCTACGACAAGGAGTTGCTAGCAGTCGTACGTTGTTGCTGATATAACGCAGTACACTTAAGCCAAAAGGGACTGGTTAAGTAACTCGGAAGTGACTTGACCAATGTGTACCAGATATATGAACCTTGGCAAGGCATAGTAATAACACAGGCCAACCCACTCCGTATTACTACCCCCTGCGCTACAGGCTTACGACCTCGTAAGCTGCGCTTACTTACAGGCTACATATGCTATTGCACAGCCCCCCTATACAGCATACGCAATCAATCCCCCCCCCCCCCCCCCCCGGCAGGTCTGCACACAGCTAGCTGGACCTTTACCGGGTCTGCCTTATTCTGTACGGAGTGGTGGACAAACAGACATACGTTAACGCTGCTTCCACTCTTCTGTTAAAAGATGCGCCCCCTAGGAATTGAACCCGGGCCTTTTATCGTACACTTTCAGCAGTTACTTCTGAGTTAAGTAATGTAACGCGGTACACTTAAGCCAAAAGGGACTAGTTAAGTAACTCAGAAGTAACTTGACTAATGTGTACCAGATATATAAACCTTGGCAAGGCATAGTAATAACACGGGCCAACCCACCCCGTATCAGTTGCGAAGCATAGGATAGAGAACTCCGCTTAGTGCCTGAGTTCCTTGCCCTAACAGACTACAAGAACCTAGAGTACTTTACGCAGCCCTGAAAGCTGTCTAAGAGGCACGTACGTTGGGCAATGTACCTAAGCCGGTTTAACATAAGACTCCAGTATCGCAAGGGTAAGGACAATAGCAGGGCCGATGCGCTCTCTAGACAGGACCAGGATATGCCAACGACGTACGAGGACGACCGGCTAATGTTACGAACATTCCAGATATTTAAGGAGGAGCCAGGCGAGGAGACTATCCGCCTGGCAGCGATACACCTATAGGAACCCTAACTGCGAGCATAGGAAGAGGCAGTAGAAAAGGACGAGGTGTACTAAGGGGCCTGTACAGCGATCTAAGGAGGACAGCAGAAGCTCCTAGCAGGGCCCTATCTTAAGGTATCGGTAGCAGAGTGCTTAGTGGACGAGGAGAACAACCTAAAGTTCAGGAATCGGATGTAGGTCCCTGTAGACGAGAAGCTCTGTACGAGCTTAATACAACAGGCGCACGATAATCCGAGCGCGTAGATAAGGTTCAATACGGCTGTTTTGATAACTATATCTTAAACTAAGGAGGGAAAGGAGTCTATATAGTAGTGGATAAGAGCTTTAGGGGCGGCAGCATGCCAAGGCCCGGCTCGGTCCAGAAGGGCAGAGCCGAAATTCCAAGGGTCCACCCTATTATCCAGTCCCACCCCTTTCTGCCGCCGTAACACTACCCCCCTCCCTTACTAGCGGTCGCCCTCGACCGCTTAGTTACCCTCTCTATCCGAAAATCTTCACTTTTTTTTTAAGGTTCGTCGTCTCCTTCACGAAAATCCCCTCTAACGCCGATGTTACCTCTTCCGTCTTCTATCAAAAACAACGTTCTCTTTATCGCTTCTTCAATTTCTTACGTCGTCAGTGTCTAAAGTCCTTTACCTAGCGTTTATATAATCGACGCTATCTGATCTGATCCGCGGTCTTCTAAGCTGCGGCTTGGCTAGTCTGTGCGTCGCCTCGGAGGTCTATATAGATCTGTCCGTAGCGTCGTTTCTTCTTCTTCTTTTTCTTCCCTACCGAAGTCCTTACCCTATCGCAGGGGCGGCGGCGCTGGCACGCTACGGCGTCGGCGAGCTTCCTGCTGCACCGCCGATAGGTAGTGGACGAGTCGAAGACCTCCCCGAGGCGACTGTTACGATTGTTTTTATCGGCTTCTACGTCGGTGGAGCGGACGTAGCTTTCTTCTTTCTTTCTTCCGGCATAATCAGCTTTAGAGCCATTCGGGTTTCGGCTTCTTTAGGTTCCGCACGTAGAACTCTCTTAGCAGCTCCGCCGAATTCCGGAGGTTCTCGACCGGATACTATTTATAGTCTTCCGGCCACTCCTTCTACGAGATCCTCGCTTTAATAGACCCTCTCGTCTTCTTTACGTCTATTACGTCTTCTACCTCCTACTCTTCTTTATTACCGTCTATCTCGACCAGCAGGGGTTCGGCGAAGCCCTGCTCCGGCAGACTGTTCTTAGGGTCTAGGCTTAGCAGATCTGAATAGAAAACGTCGTAGATCCGGAACGCCTTTGGCAGCTAGAGCCGATAAGTTACCGGCGATCTCTTTTCAACTATCTTAAACGGACCTACGTAGCGTAGGTTGAGCTTCGCGTTGCCTTTCAGCCTTAGGTTTCGCGTATTAAGCTAGACCTTTTGACCTTCCTCAAATTCTATCGGCGACCGTTTTCTATTAGTTCGAGTTACTATCTTCTTCTAAGCCGATTCCATCGCTTCTTTCGCTACTTTAATCGCTTCTTCTATCTGAGATTGGAGCGCTTCCGCCGCCGCGGCGGCGACTCTCTTTGACGATGTAGTAGTGGAAAGCTCCAGCGAGCCGGCGTCGCTCGGTAGCTGGAAGCTTAGCCTTAGAAGATAACTGTAGGTTATCTCAAACGGCGCTAGCGACGTTGCTTCTAACTGTGCTAAGTTTGCGCAGAATTCAGCTATTGGCAGCATCTCAACCCACTTTTCTTAATAATAGCTGCAGAAGATCCGTAGATATTTCTCTATCTTACAGTTGGCTACCTCGGACTAACTGTCGGTCTGAGGGTGAGCTGCCGTGCTGAGCTTTCTACTAATTCCGAGAGCTTGGTTAATGGCTTTCTATATATCGGCGGTGAACTAAGGGCCCCTATCCGTAGTAATAGTGTCCGGCAGGCTATAGTGCTTCTATACGTATTGAATCAACATCCGTACAGTCTCTTCTGCAGTGGTTCCTTTGTCTCTCGCTTAGCAGGGGATAAAGTAGCGTTCCTTGCTTAGTCGGTCCACTACGTTTAGCGTAGCGTTATATCTATCGGAGTCCAGCAGGCCGGTTACGAAGTCTATCGTAATGTGTTGCTACAGTTTCTTAGGGATCGGAAGTGGCTTTAGCAGACCGGCCGGAAGACCGTAACGTAGCTTCGCGGCCCGGCATGCGTGGCAATTGCCGATAAACCGGTGGATTCGCTTGAAGATTCGCAGAAACCAGTAGATCGTCCTTACGGCTTCTATCGTTTTCTTTGATCCTGCGTAACCAACGTCCTTAGAGCTATAGACCAATTAGATAACCTCTGTAACTAGTTCTTCTGGAACTATCAGCTTTCCTAAGCCTGTTCTGCCGAGCTTCTGCTGTTGATTAAGCCGTTCCACCCTCTCGTAGAGCGTTTCTTTTTCGGTCTCCAGTTCTGTCGGTTCCGGTTCGGTCTGCAGTTTTGCTGCGCAGATCCCCGCTTCCTTTAACACCTCGGCGTCTACTATCCGTTCGGTCAGCACCTTCTGAAACATGTTCAGATCTTCCTTCGCGCAGCTGGTCTTTTCTTCTCTTCGCGTTAGCGCGTTAGCCTTTCCGTTTTGGGCCCCTAGTTAATAAGTGATCTTGAAATCGAACCCGGACAAGTAGGCGGCCTACCGTGCTTAACGTCGTAAGAGCTTCTAAGTCTTTATAAAGTAGGTTAGCGACTAGTGGTCTGTAAGAACTTGGATCGTGCTCTGTCTAGCTATAAGCTCCGGTTTCCATTCTTCGAAGGCCTGAATAATGGCCAACAGTTCCTTGTTATAGATAGCGTAGTTCCGTTTAGCTTCGTTTATGGACTTGCTAAAGAAAGCCACTGGATAAAGGGTTTTATCGTCTCCGTATTAAGAAAGAACCCCTGCCGTTACTGTGTCGGAAGCGTCCGTTTCTACGTAGATCGTCTTTTCCGGCCGGAAGTGTGCTAGAACCGGCGCTAAGGCTACTGCTTCTTTCAGCTGGTTAAAGGCTTCTGTGCACTTCTTATTCTATAGGCCGGCGGCCTTTTTCTTTAGTGCTTCATTTAGGGGTCTCGCGATCTTGCTAAAGTCCTTAATAAACCGTCGATAGTAGCTGCAGAATCCGAGAAACGCCCTGATCTATGTAGTGTTTCCGGATTTCGGCTGCCTCTATTCCGCAATAGCGGCGACCTTTGATAGGTCTATACGAATTCCGTCTCTTCCGACGATAAGACTAAGATACTTAACCTCGGTTTGATAGAACTCGCTCTTCTTCGTGTCTGCGTTTAATCCGACCTCGCGGAGCCTCTTTAACACTCTCTCGATGTGGTCTGTGTGTTGTTCTCTCGTTCCCTTAGTGTAGATAAGAATGTCGTCCAAGTAGATTAACACGAACCGTTCTAGCATGTAAGGGGCTCAAGAATCTTGGTTCAGAAACTTGAGGTCGGGTATCTACATAAAGGAACTGATAGGCAGTTCCTTCGTCGTCTGCTCCGTACGATTTGTATCCACGAAGCCAAGCCAGCAATTTCCCCTCTGTGCAGGGGTGCAAGTTTCACCCTCCGTACGGAGGATCGGGAGTTACCTTCTCTGTACGGTGGTGCGGGGTCTTTCCCCCAATCCGAGGGGCGGTAGCTCCCCTTTGTGCAGGACCGCGGTGTTCTCCCTCCGTACGGGAGTGGGGTCCTGTCGGTGGCTCCGTACGGAGGGTGGGGTCGTGCTGGCGCCGCTGAGTCGCAGTCCTCGGGGCGACGGTCGGCTCAGGTCGGGTTCAGGACCTGGGCCAGGCGGCGCCCCCTAACATAGCATATCTATAAAGGTGTGGTTTATAAAGCGTTGCTACACTGCCGGCGCGTTAGTGAGCCCGAAAGGCATTACTAACCACTTGAAATTGCCTATGCGCGTAGCGAATGTCGTAAGGTCTTCCGTTTGTCCTTCTTCGCTCCTTAATTGATGGAATGCTTGGCGAACATCCAGCTTGCTGAACCACTTAGCCTTAGCTACTCGTTGTATGGTTTTATCGATTAGAGGTAGTGGATACATATCTCTCTTAGTAACCTTATTAAGGCCTCGGTAGTCTACACACAGTCGGAGACCACCTCCAGGCTTCCGTACGAAAAGAATCGGTAACGCATATTCTGCTAAGCTCGGCGTAATAAACTTCTTCGATAGGTTCTCTCGAACAAACACTTCTACCTAGTCCAGCTCGGCCGGAGATAAACGTCTTAGGGGCTCGGTTCTCGGCAGCGCGGCTCCTTCTTTCAGCCGGATCTTGTTGTTATATTCCAGTCGGTAGAGTGGCAAGAGGTTGGAGTCGGCCTTTAAGAAGACGTTAGCGTAACTATAGAGCTCGTTTGGCAGCACCTCTAATAGATCCACTTCGTCTTCTGCTATTATCTTCCGGTAGTCTTCGATGTCTTTTATTAAGATAGCGTAAATCTCGTTGTCCGGTGACTTCGCGAGGGTCGATAAAGCTTCCGAGCTTATTATTCCGATCGTAGGCGCAGGCTCGGTAGAGGTAGGCAGAGCCGTTTTGCCGCTGTTCGCCTCTAATCTTGCTGTCGCGGCTGCGACCGATTCGGTAGTAACGGCGCTGTTACCTTAGGTTTTGAATCTAATCGTTCCTTTATCTACGTCGACGATAGCTTTCTGGTTCTTTATCTATTTCTGCCCTATAATAATGTCAAACCTTCCAATATCTATAATTCGGAACGTCGCTTCTGTAGTGCGACCAGCCAAGGTAGTCTTTAGCGGCACGTAGTGCGTAACGCTTTCTGTGTCTTGTCCGTTGTATGCCGAAATCTTCGTTAGCGACGCTAATTCCACTGGATAGCCGTATCTATTCGTCAGCTTCCGGACCAGCCGATGGTGGATCGCTGCACCGATAAGAGCTCCAGTATCGATAAAAGCTTTTAGCTAGAGCAGTGGGCGTTGCTTCTTAACAGGGTAGACTGTAATAGGAAGGATAATAGCTGTTTCCGTGTTCGTTTCCACTGCTGCCGATAGTGGATCGTTGCAGCTGTTAATGCTCTCTTTTTCTTGTCTGGCGGCGCCGTTCGCAAGGGTGCCCTATCGTTTACGCTGGGTAGGGGGTCTATCCGTCCAGCTAATCTTTTTCTATAATCCTTAATTGCACCCCCCCGTCCACACTGTTAGTGTCGTTCGGCGCCGGTTCGATAGCTTAAATAGTCTTTCTCGGTAGCTGCGGCTGCGGCTGCTTTATAGCGCGATACTCCTGCTTCTGTTGGGCCGTTGCTTGGCATCTCGTAGCGATATAGCCGGGTTTTCCGCACGCGAAACAGGTGGGGACAAACGCCGATCGTAGTGAATACGACGACTGCTAGGGGGTTCGTTGGAAAGGCGCAGGGGGCCGCGCCGTCTGCATTGTCAACGGCTTCTGGTTCGATTCGCGTAATTTCGCGTAAGCGCTTAGGTTTCTCGCTGTAACTCTCGCTCGGTGCACAAAGCTCTTAAGGTCTTTATCTTCTACCGAGGCTATAGCTGCGGCTAGTTCAGGGTTTAGCTTCTGTCTTATAATCTGGGCACGCAGATATAATTCAATACGGCCTTTTTAATAACTATATCTTGAACTAAGGAGGGAAAGGAATCTATAGGGTGGTGGTGGAGGGCTTTCGTAGTAGTGGTGCCAAGGCCCGGCTCGGCCCGTCCGGGCCGAGCCGAAATTCCAGGGTCCACCCTATTAATCTGTCCCACCTCTTTCTACCGCCGCAACACTACCCCCCTCCCTTACTAGCGGTCGCCCTTAACCGCTTAGTTACCCTATCTATCCGAAAATCTCCACTTTTTTTTTTGATTTATTGTCTCTTTCTCGAAAATCCCCTCCGACAGTGATGTTACCTCTTCTGTCTTCTATCGCTTCTTGGATTTCTTACGTTATCCGCGTCTGAGGTCCTTTACTTAGCGTTTATGTAATCGGTGCCCCTAATCCGTGCTATCTGATCTAACCCGTAGGTTATCTGAGCTGCGCCGTAGCTGGTCTGTGCGCTGGCGCAGAAGGTCTATATAGATCTTTCCGCGGCTCCATTTCTTCTTCTTTTTATTTCTCTACCAAAGCCTTTACCTACTACGGGGTCGGCGGCGCTGGCACGCTACGGCGTCAGCGAGCTGGCGGCCGAACCAGCGATAGGTAGTGGCTGCGTCGAACCGGTAGTAGGTGGTGGCCAAGTCGAAGGCCTCCCTAAAGGCGACCGACACGATCGTCTTTATCGGCTTCCGCACCGGTAGAGCGGACGTGGCTTTCTTCTTTTATTTCTATCTCTTTCGGAAGTCGTCAGTTTCGGAGCTATCCGGGTTTCGGCTTTAGCGGGTTCCGCGCGTAGAAGTCTCTAAGCAGCTCTGCCGAATTCCGTAGGTTCTCGATCGGATACTATTTATAGTCTTCCGGCCACCCCTTCTACGATATCCTTGCTTTGATAGACCCCCTTATCTTCTTTACGTCTATTACGTCTTCTACCTCCCACTCTTCTTTATTACCGTCTATGTCGACAGGCGGGGGTTCGGCAAACCCCTGTTCTGGAAGGCTATCCTTAGGGTCTAGGCTTAGCAGATCTAAATGGAAAACGTCGTAGATCCGGAACGCCTTTGGCAGCTAGAGCCGATAAGTTACCGGCGACCTCTTTTCTATTATCGTAAACAGACCTACGTAGCGTGGATTCAGCTTGGCGTTGCCTTTTAGCCTTAGGTTCTTCGTATTAAGCTATACTCTTTGGCCTTCCTCGAATTCTATCGGTGACTGCTTCTTATTAGCTCGAGTTACTATCTTCTTCTGAGCCGATTCTATCGCGTCTTTCGCCACTTTGGTCGCTTCTTCCATCTAAGATCGGAGCGCTTCCGCTGCCGCGGCGGCGACTCTCTTTAACGACGTAGTGGTGGTAGTGGAGAGCTCCGGCGAGCCGGCGTCGCTCGGTGGCTGGAAGCTTAGCCTCGGAAGATAACTGTAGGTTATCTCGAACGGCGCCAGCGACGTCGCTTCTGACTGTGTTAAGTTCGCGCAGAATTCGGCTATCGGCAACACCTTAACCCAATCTTCTTAATAATGGCTGCAGAAGGTTCGTAGGTATCGTTCTATCTTACAGTTAGCGACTTTAGACTGACCGTTAGTTTGAGGGTGAGCAGCGGTGCTGAGCTTTCTATGAATTCCGAGAGCTTGGTTGATAGCTTTCTACACGTTAGCGGTGAATTGAGGACCCCTATCCATAGTGATAGTGTCCGGCAGCCTATAGTGCTTCCATACGTGTTGGATTAACATTCTCGCCGTTTCTTCTGCAGTAGTTCCCTTATCCTTAGCTCGATATAGGATGAAATGGCGCTCTTTGCTTAGCCGATCCACTACATTGAGCGTAGCGTTATATCTATCGGAGTCCGGCAGGCCGGTTACGAAATCTATCGTAATATACTGCTATAGTTTCTTAGGGATCGGCAGTGGCTTTAATAAGCCTGCTGGAAAGCTATAACGCGGCTTTGCCGATCTGCACACGTAGCAGTTGGCGATAAATCGGTGGATCCTTTCGTAGATTCGCGGAAACCACTAGATCGTTCTTACGGCCTGCGTCGTTTTCTTCGCTCCGGCGTGGCCAACATCCTTAGAGTTTTGGCCCAGTTGGACGACCTTAGTAATTAGTTCTTCCAGAACTATCAGCTTCCCTGAACCGGTTTTGCCGAGTTTCTGTTGCTGGTTGAGCTGCTTTACCTTCTCGTAGAGCGTCTCTTCTTTAATTAGCGGCCCTAGCTCCATCGGTTCCGGTTCGGTCTGCAGTTCTACCGCGCAGATCCCCGCTTCTTTTAACACCTCGGCGTCTACTATCCGCTCGGTCAACACCTTCTGGAACATATTCGGATCTTCCTTCGCTCGGCTGGTCTTCCCTTCTCTTCTCGTTAGTGCGTTAGCCTTTCCATTTTGAGCTCCGGGTCGATAGGTGATCTTGAAGTCGAACCCTAATAAGTAGGCGGCCTATCGAGCTTGGCGGCGTAAGAGCTTCTGCATCTTTATAAAGTAGGTCAGCGACTAGTGGTCCGTAAGGACCTGGACCGTGCTCTTTCCAGCTATAAGTTCCGGTTTCCATTCCTCGAAAGCCTAAATAATCGCCAGCAGCTCCTTATTATAGATAGCGTAATTCCGCTTAGCTTCGCTTATTGACTTGCTAAAGAAAGCGACTGGATAGAGGGTTTCGTCGTTAATATATTGAGAAAGGACCCCTGCCGTTACTGTGTCGGAAGCGTCCGTTTCTACGTAGATCGTCTTTTCTGGCCGGAAGTGTGCCAGAACTGGCGCAGAGGCCACTGCTTCTTTTAGCTAGTTAAAGGCTTCCGTGCACCTCTTATTCTATAGGCCGGCGGCCTCTTTCTTTAGCGCCTCGTTCAGGGGTCTCGCTATCTTGCTAAAGTCCTTAATAAACTGTCGATAGTAGCTGCAGAAGCCGAGAAACGCTCTAATTTGCGTAGTGTTTCCGGATTTCGGCTGCTTCCACTCCGCGACGGCGGCGACCTTTAAGGGGTCTATACGAATTCTATCTCTTCCGACGATAAGACTGAGATATTTGACCTCGGTTTGATAGAACTCGCTCTTCTTCGTGTCTGCGTTCAATCCGACCTCGCAGAGCCTCTTTAACACTCTCTCGATGTAGTCCGTGTGTTGCTCTCTCGTTCTATCGGTGTAGATAAGGATGTCGTCTAAGTAGATAGACACGAACCGCTCCAGCATGTCTATAAAAGTGTAGTTTATAAAGCGTTGCTACACTGCCGGCGCGTTGGTAAGTCCAAAAGGCATTACCAACCACTTGAAATTGCCTATGCGCGTAGCGAATGTCGTAAGGTCTTCCGTCTGTCCTTGTTTATTCCTTAATCGATGGAATGCTTGGCGAATATCCAGCTTGCTAAACCACTTAGCCTTAGCCACTCGTTGTATGGTTTCATCGATCAGAGGTAGCGGATACACATCTCTCTTAGTAACCTTATTAAGGCCTCGATAGTCTACGCAGAGTCGCAGGCCACCCCCTAGTTTCCTTACGAAAAGAATCAGTAACGCGTACTCGGCGGAACTCGGTGTAATAAACTTCTTTGCTAAATTTTCGCGAACAAACACCTCCACTTGGTCCAGTTCGGCTAGTGACAGTCTTCTTAGGGGCTCGGTTCTTGGCAGCGTAGCTCCCTCCTTTAGTCGGATCTTGTTGTTATATTCCAGTCGATAGAGCGGCAATAGGTTGGAGTCGGCTCTTAAGAAGACGTTAGCGTAACTATAGAGCTCGTTTGGCAGCACTTTTAGTAGATCCACTTCTTCTTCTGCCATTATCTTCCAGTGGTCTTCGATGTCTTTTATCGAGATAGCGTAGATCTCGTTGCTCGGCAATTTCGCGAGGGTCGTTATTGCTTCTGAACTCATTATTCCGATGGTAACCGGGGGTTCGGAACGATCGGACGGAGCCTCCTTCGTAGGCTCCGTAGTTTTCGGTTTAGCGGCGGTCGGTTTGGCGACAGCGGTGCCATTGCCTAGGGTTTTGAACCCTAGCGTGCCTTCGTCTACGTCGATAATGGCTTTCTGGTTCTTTATCTATTTCTGCCCTATAATAATGTCAAATCTTCCGATATCCATAATTCGGAACGTCGCTTCCGTAGTGCGACCAGCCAAAGTGGTCCTTAATAGCACATAGTGCGTAACACTCTCTGTGTCTTGTCCGTTGTACGCCGAAATCCTCGTCGGCGACGCCAGTTCCACTGGATAGCCGTATCTATTTGTCAGCTTCCGGACCAGTCGGTAGTGGATCGCTGTGCCAATAAGAGCTCCTGTGTCGATGAAAGCTTTCAACTAAAGTGGTTTGCTCGATCCATTAAGGGGGTAGACAGTAATTAGAAGGATAATAGCTGTTTCCGTGTTCACTTCCACCGTAGCTAATAGCGGATCGCTGCAGCTATTAATGCTCTCTCGTTCCGTCGGTGCCTTTCGCAGGGATGCCCTGTTTTTTACGCTAGATAGGGGGTCTATCCGTCTAGCTGGTCTTTTCCTATAATTCTTAACTGCACCCCGCCGTCTACGCTGTCCGTGTCGTTCGGAGCCGGTTCGATGGCTTGAATAGTCTTTCTCGGCGGCGGCGGCTGCTTCGTTGCTCGATACTCCTGCTTCTGCTGTGCCGTTACCTGATATCTTTTTGCGATATAGCCGGGTTTTCTACACGCGTAGCAGGTAGGGACGAACGACGAACGCGGTGGATACGACGACAGCTAGGGGGTTCGTCGGAAAGGCGCAGGGGGGCCGCGCCGTCTGCGCCGACAGCGACGACTTCTGGACCGATTCGCGTAATTTCGCGTAAGCACTTAGGTTTCTCGCGGTAACTCTCGCTCTGTGCACGAAACTCTCGAGGTCTTCGTCTTCTACCGACGCTATAGCTGCGGCCAGTTCAGGGTTCAGCTTCTGCCTTAATAGGTAGAGCTGCTTATCTTCCGCTACCCGGGCCCTAATCGCATATTTTCTGAACAAACTGTAGAACTCCTCGAACGTCTGCCGGTTCTGGTCAATCTTATCTAGCTGCTTACAGGCCGTCTTCTTTCGGAATAGGTCTCCAAAGCGCTGGTCTAGCGCTCTAATCGCTTCCTCGGCAGTCGTCTCTTCTAGGTCCGCTACTAGCGAAAAAGCTTCGCCTTCTAATCGCAATTCCAGGTACGCTAGTCTGTCTCCGGCGGCGGCAGCAGCGTAGTCGCGGTCTATTTTATTCTTTATCTTCTTCTTAAACGCTTCCTAGTCTTCGGGGTCTCTACCTCTAAACGCCGGCGGGTCTGGTAATAATGTTATCGAGGTGCTACCTTAACTATAGGCCGCTGGTAAGGCGGTCTCTGCTTGTTCTTCTCGATGCGGTAGCGGCGGCGGCATCGCTGCTTCTATATTAGCTAGTTGATCCTTTAGCGCCTTTAGTTACGCTAGTCTATTCGCCGCCTGGTTCTCTAACACGTTGATAATAGTTTCTGCCGATTCCTTCTCGGCCCTTACTGTCTCTACTTCTTCCCTTAACTGTCTGTTTTCTTCTACGTTCCTATAAAATTTCTTTTCTATTAAGGTAATAATGTTAAACACCTTCTCGGCTCCGTGCTCTGTAAGATAGTCTCCTATCTTATCCGGCGTGCGTCCGTACAGTTCGGCGTATCCCTCTATGCCCTTTCTCGCTTTATCTACCTCTTCTTTCGTAAGGCCTTTATCGGTCGTTCCGTCGTCGAGAATGCTGGTACGCCTATCCCTCGGTCTGTTAGTCTTTCTCTTTCCGCTGCGGCCTGTAATGCCGCTCTCTACTGCTAAGAAGCCTTCTATCTTCTTACGGTGCCTTGGGGGTTATTGTTGGTGTATGTAGTGTAGTGCGCGTGCGTTATTCGGGTTTCCGGATAGTTCGACGGGCCCTTTCGCGCAGCGCAGGGTTGGTGTAGAGAGTAAGTTCGAGATATAATAATCTGGGCACGCAGATATAATTCAATACGGCCTTTTTGATAATTATATCTCGAACTAAGGAGGGAAAGGAATCTATAGGGTGGTAGTGGAGGGCTTTCGTAGTAGTAGTGCCAAGGCCCGGCTCGGCCCGGACGGGCCGAGCCGAAATTCCAGGGTCAACTCCATCAATCTGTCCCACCTCTTTCCACCGCTGCAACATCTTAGTAGATAGAGCTGCTCGTCTTCTGCTACTCTGGCCCTAATAGCATGTCTTCTAAATTGATACGGATGTAGATGTAGACAGCTGGCAGCTAGGCTTGGCAGGGCCAGGCTTGGCGTACACTCAAATACCTCCCCCTCCGCTTGTACGTAGATTCTTCCCTCTCTAGCCTTAGATATAGTTATCAAAGACGGGTATTGACCTAGAGTCTACTGCAGTCAGATTATTATATCCAAGGCTTACTTCAACAACACCCGCACTACGCGAAAGAGCCCGTTGAATTACATCCAGGTACTCGATTAACGTACGTGCAACCAACCTAGAGTGTGTACTGTATATGTACAAAGGAGGCCGTCGAATTACATCCAGTTACTTAATTGTGCATATGCATACTACTCTACCCCCACTCCCCCGATCGAGAAGAAGAGTTTTAGGGAAGAGAAGTGCCCCTATTAAGAAGAAGAGAGAGTTTTTAGGGAAGAGAAGTGCCCCTATAGAGAAGAAGAGTCTTAGGGAAGAGAGTGCTCCTACGAGCAGATCGCAAGTTTTGAAGAAGAGCAAGAGAGCGACTAGAGCGACAAGAAGGACGGGAGCGACGAGGAGGTCGAGAAGGACGATGTAGGAGCGACGAGGACGAGGAGCGAGAGCGAGGAGCGAGAGCGAGGAGTGAGAGCGACGACGACGACAAGACGCACCTAGCAGGACCTAGGGCGATAACATTCGTTTTTTTTAGGTCTTTGACAGACTGTTCTATTCGGACAAGGCCTATCGAGACAGTTTAGCAATCGGGACATTCAGCAATCGAGATGTACAGTCTACAATCGAGACACGCCGTACGGCCAGCCAGCGATTAAGGCGTACGTTTAGCATTCGGCACATTCAGCAATTAAGACGTACAGCAAAGCACGAGCAGTGCACCAGCGAGCCTAAGCACCAGTAAGCCCAAGCACTAGCGAGCCCAAGCACCAGCGAGCCCAAGCACCAACGAGCCCAAGCACCTAGCTACAACGAGCACCCAGGCACAGTAGCTGCAGACAATACAGGCAAAGCAGAGGCAGCACAGTTCAGAGGCAGAGCACCTAGGCAGACATAGCTGCAGACAGGCACAGCTGCTGCAGACAACACAGGCAAAGCGACACGAGCAGCAAAGCGACCCAAGCAGCAAAGCGACACAAGCAGCGCAACTGGCAGTACAATTGAGACAGGCAGCTGCAGATAACACAAGACAAGGCACAGCTGTTGCAGACAACAGAGGCTGCTGTAGACAATACAGGCAGAGCACTAGGCACGAGCACCTAGGCACGAGCACCAGGCCGAGCACTAGGCAGAGCAAGAGCTGCAGACAACACAGGCAGAGCAACCAGTACGAGCACAAGGCACATCTGCAGACAACAGAGACAAGCAGCCGCAGACAACATAGGCAAAGCACAGGCAAAGCGACGGCTCAAGAAGCGACAGTCTAAGAAGCAACCGTCTAAGAAGCGAGCGACGGCTTAAGAAGCGAGCGACCATCGAGAAGCGACATCTATAGGCTGCAACCTCTGCGACTCCGCAACCTCTGCGAGCTCCGCGACCTCGACGACCTCCGCAACCTCTGCAGCCCTGACGACCTCTGCAGCAAACAAGGCACCAATTGAGGCCGAAAGCGACGGCAAAACGCACGAGATCAAGGCACCAAACAAGGCAGCTACAGAGGCACAGCTACTGCAGGCAATACAGACAAAGCATAGGCAAAGCGACGGTCTCAGAAGCGACGGCTCGAGAAGCGACGGCTTAAGAAGCGACAGCTCGAGAACCGACCGTCGAGAAGCGACCGTCGAGAAGCGACCGTCCGAGAAGCGAAGCGACGGCTCGAGAAGCGACCGTCGAGAAGCGACGGCTCGAGAAGCGACGGCTTGAGACAGCTTAAGAAGCGACGGCTCGAGAAGCGACATGTTTTTACAAGGCAGCCTCTGCGACCTCCGCGACCTCCGCGACCTCTGAGACCTCTGCAGCCTACCGAGAAGCAACAGCTTAAGAAGCGACAGCTTGAGAAGCGAGCGACGGCTTAAGAAGCGAGCGACGGCTCGAGAAGCGACCGTCGAGAAGCGATAGCTCGAGAAGCGACAGTTCAGAAGCAGCACGTGTTTGCAAAGCGACCTCTACAAGCCTCTACGACCTCCGAGACCTCTGCGACCGTCGAGAAGCGACCGTCGAGAAGCGACCGTCAAGAAGCGAGCGACCGTCGAGAAGCGACGGCTCGAGAAGCTCGAGAAGCGACCGTAGCGACCGTCGAGAAGCGAGCGACCGTCGAGAAGCGAGCAACCATCCGAGAAGCGAGCGACCGTCGAGTAGCGACATACGTAGGCTGCGACCTCTGCCACCTCTACGACCTCTACGACCTCCAGCGACCTCTGCGACCGTCAAGAAGCGACCGTCAAGAAGCGACACGTGTTTGCGAGACAACCTCTGCGAGCTCCGCGACCTCTGCGAGCTCCGTAACCTTCCGCGACCTCCGCGACCCCGACGACCTCTGCGACAATCTGAGAATTCTGCAGCCTTGGCAAGGCACCAAACAAGGCACCAAACAAGGCACCAAAGTGATGGCAAAAAGGCACGAGATTAAGACTCAAAAAGGCACGGAAATTGAGACTCAAAACGCACGGAAATTGAAGCTCAAAAGCGACCTCAAAAGCGACCTGTTTTGGAGCGACCTGATTGGCCGATAGCGAAGCTGAATTTGCGACCCCTGCGACCTGGATTGGTGCGACCTGATTGGCTGATTGCGATTGAGGGCAATCGCTGGTTGGGGAGGGCAGTAGTAATACGGATGTAGATGTAGACAGCTGGCAGCTAGGCTTGGCAGGGCCAGGCTTGGCGTACACTCAAATACCTCCCCCTCCGCTTGTACGTAGATTCTTCCCTCTCCAGCCTTAGATATAGTTATCAAAGACGGGTATTGACCTAGAGTCTACTGCAGTCAGATCATAAATAGCCCGTAGAATTCTTTAAACGTCTGCCGGTTCTGATTGATCTTGTCCAGCTGCTTCCGGGCTGTCTTCTTTCAGAATAGGTCTCTAAAGCGCTGGTCTAGTGCTCTGATCGCTTCCTCGGCGGTTACCTCTTCCAGGTCTGCTACTAGCGAAAAAGCTTTACCTTCTAATTGCGATTCCAGGTACGCTAATCTATCTCCGGCACTGTTTCCGGCGTAGTCGCGGTCTATCTTATTCTTTATCTTCTTCTTAAACGCTTTCCAGTCTTTAGGGTCTCTGCCTCTAAGCGCCGGCGGGTCCGGCAATAATGTTATTAAGGTGCTACCTTGACTATAGGCCGCCGGTAAGGCGGTCTCTGCGTAGGTTTCTCGCCGCGGTAGCGGCGACGACTTTGCTGCTTCTATATTAGCTAGTTGATCCTTTAGCGCCTTCAGTTGCGCCAGTCTATTCGCCGTCTAGTTCTCTAACACGTCGATAATAGTTTCTGCCGATTCCTTCTCGGCCTTTACTGCCTTTGTTTCCTCTCTTAGCTGTCTGTTCTCTTCCAGCGTCCTGTAGAACAGCGTCTTAATAAGGTCTATGCCGTTATAGACCTTCCCTATTCTATTCTCGTTTACATAGTCTTCCAGTTCCTCGATCGTATAGTCGTGGATCTTCTTATATTCGGCTATTCGTTCCTTGACCTTAGCAGTCTCTTCTGCTGTAAAACTGCTGATAATGATCTCGTTATTAATTACACTAGAGCGCCTACTCGCTCTGTTAGTCTTTCCTTTTCTGCTTCTGCTCCGGCCTATAACGCCGCTCTCTACCGTTAAGAAGCCTTCTATCTTCTTACGGTGCCTTAGGGGTTGTCATTTTGGTGTGTGTGTGCGCGTGCGTTATTCGAGCGTCCAGATAGTTCGACGGGCCCTTTCGCGCAGCGCGGGGTTTGTGTAGAGAGTAAGTTCGAGATATAATAATCCGAGCGCGCAGATAAGGTTCAATACAGCTGTTTTGATAACTATATCTTGAACTAAGGAGGGAAAGGAGTCTATGTAGTAGTGGATAAGAGCTTTAGGGGCGGCGGCATGCCAAGGCCCGGCTCGGTCCGGAAGGGCCGAGCCGAAATTCCAAGAGTCCACCCTATTATCCAGTCCCACCCCTTTCTGCCGCCGTAACACACGACTCTATAGCTACCGGGCACCTAGGGCATAAGGAGACGTACAGCATTGTCGCTAGGGACTACTACTACCCAGCGATAGTAAAGGACATCCGCAGGTTCGTACAGAACTGCGATGTGTACGGACGGACGAAGCCCTAGCGTAAACTGAAACATAGGCTGTTAAAACCCCTACCGATCCCGGACCAGCCCTAGCAAGACCTAATAGTAGACTTTGTTACAGACCTCCCTAAGAGCGACGGACGGCGGAACATTATAGTAGTTACGGACAAGCTAACGAAGGGAGTAATACTAGAGGGAATAGACTCTTTTACGGCTAAGGACACTGCCTAGGCATTTATACGGACGACGTTCAGCAAACATGGTTTCCCTAGGTCGATTGTGTCAGACTAGGGCACGCAGTTTACGAGCCAGCTCTAGGCAAGGGTCTGCCAGTTGCTAAAGGTAGAACGTCGCCTGTTAACTGCATAGCACCTGCAGATGGACGGAGCGACAGAGCGGGTCAATTCGACGTTAGAAGCGTACCTCTAAGCGTACGTCAACTATAACCAGACGAACTAGAACCGACTCCTCCCTATAGCAGAGCTGGCTATTAACAGCTGTACGGCCGATGCTACCGGAGTGTCCCCCTTCTTTATAGCCTATAGATACGACCATTCCCTGCTCCTACCGACCCTAAGGTATAACACCCTACGCCCTGTACGATCCCTAATTCAGCAGGGAGAGGCCATCGTACAGACGATTACGAATGCCTATTAATAGGCGAAGGCGAGTCTGGCTATAGCTTAACAGAATGCAGAAGAGCAGGCCAACAGGGGACGACAGGCTGCACCTAGGTACGAGGCAGGGGATAAGGTCTAGGTAAATTAGCGACATATCTGTATAGACCGGCCGAGTAAGAAACTGGATTGGAAGAACAGGAAGTTTACAGTAGTCCGACTAGTAGGGACATACGCCGTACGACTAAACACTTCCCTAGGGATTTATCTAGTCTTCTATATAGACCTCGTATAGCCGCCGAATACGGACCCCCTGCTGTACCAGACGACAGACGACGCGCGCCTACCTACAATTATAACCGAGGGCTAGGAAGAGTATAAAGTAGAAGGGATCCTTAAGAGCTAAAGGAAGCAGGGGAAGGTAGAGTATCTAGTAAAATAGAGAGGATAGGCAGAGCCTACGTAGGGACTGTACGAGGCTCTACAGGACACAACTGCACTAGACAGGTAGGAGGAGAACTATCCCCCTGCCCAGTTACAGTAACACTGTACCGTACAGCGGAAGGAGGCATAATCTACCCTAAGGACAGGGTAGCCGCTAGCAACCTAGGTTGTTAAAAGATCGAGAATTACAATATAGGACACTACAGGATCCTACTAATACAACATTGTACAACACTGTACGAGATAAGAGCTAGAAGAAAAGGAACAGCTAGGGAACAGATAGGAAGGAGAGTAGAAATAAGAGGAGTTAGGAGCAGAACTGTCCGAAATTTCTTACACTACCTAGGGGAAGGGGGGGGGGGGGGGGGGGGGGGTAGCTTACTAGCTACTACCCTAGGGGACTAGAGCAACCGACTCCTTATCTAAGATCTTAATTACCTCCTGCCTAGCAGGGCCCCCACCCCTACTAGGGCCAGCCCTAGGGAGCAGAGGCACCCCCCTACCCCTACGTACCTCCGCTGGACGGCAGTAGAGGCAGTAGAGGGAGCTATCCTTCTACTTATACGAGGCATACACCCTAGCCCAGAAGCCTAGGAGGCGGTATAGGCTAAGTAAGGGCTAGAGGGAGTTGGAGTAGGGGGCATAGGGCTGACCCTAGGTAGCAATAAGGAGGGCATTAACGTACGACGCCCAGGCTGTAGCCAACCGCTAGAGTATAACCCAGGCAGGGTTATACTAGAAGGCGTAGTAGGACAGCTCGGCCGCATCCTGCTGCTTATTAGTGTTGCGGCGGTAGAAAGGGGTAGGACTAAGTAATAGGGTAGACCCTTGGAATTTAGGCTCGGCCCTTCCAGACCGAGCCGGGCCTTGGCACGCCACCCCCCAAAGGTCTGGTCCACTACTACATAGATTCTTTTCCCTCCTAAGTTCGAGATATAGTTATTAAAAAGGCGGTATTAAATTATATCTGCGTGCCCGGATTATTATATCTCGAACTCACTTCCTATACTGCTACTGCGCTGCGCGAAAGGGACCGTTGAATTATCCGGACCCCTAAATAACGCACGCGCACTAAACCAAACAAAACACCAGTACTGTAAGAAAGCTATAGAGAGCTTCTTAGCAGTAGAGAGCGGCGTTACAGGCCGAAGCAGAAGCAGAAGAGAAAAGACTAACAGAGCGAGCAGGCGCTCCAGTGTTATTAATAATAAGTTCATTATCGGAGGTTTTACAACGGAAGAGACTGCAGAGATTAAGGAACGAATAAGCGAATACAAGAAAATCCACGACTGTATACTCGAGGAACTTAAGGATTACGTAAACGAGAACGGAGTAGGAAAGGTCTACGACAGCATAGACCTTATCGAGAAGCTGTTTTACAGAACCCTAGAAGAAAAGAGACAGTTAAGAGAGGGAATTAAAGCGGTAAGAGCTAAGAAGGAATCGGCAGAGACTATTATAGATATGCTGGAAAACCAAGCGGCGAACCGACTAGCACAATTAAAAGCAATAAAGGCTCAGCTAGCTAAGATAGAGAGAGCGACATCGCTGCCACTGCATCGAGAAGAACAAGCAGAGACTGCCTTACCGGCGGCCTACAGTTAAGGCAGCACGTTGATAACGTTACTACCGGATCTACCGGCGTTTAGAGACGGAGATCCTAAGGATTAGGAAGCATTTAAGAAGAAGATAAAGAACAAGATAGATCGAGACTATGCCGGAAACAGCGCCGGAGATAGATTGGCGTACCTGGAATCGCGATTGGAAGGTGAAGCTTTTTTACTAGTAGCAGACCTAGAAGAGGTAACCGCCGAGGAAGCGATCAAAGCACTGGATCAACGGTTCGGAGACCCCTTCTAGAAGAAGACGGCCTGTAAGCAGCTGGATAAGATCAACTAGAACCGGCAGACGTTCGAAGAGTTCTACAGACTATTTAGGAAATATGCGATTAGGGCCTAAGTGGCAGAAGATAAGCAGCTCCACCTACTAAGGCAGAAGCTGAACCCTAAACTGGCCGCAGCCATGGCCTCGGTAGAAGATAAGGACCTTAAGAGCTTCGTGCACCGAGCGAGAGTCACTGCGAGAAACTTAAGCGCTTACGCGAAATTACGCGAATCGAACTAGAAGCCGTTAATAACGCAGACAATACGACCCTCTGCGCCTTTCCGGAGAGCACCTTAGCAGCCACCTTATTAGCAATCTTATCAGTCACCGCGTTCGTCGTTCGTCCCCACCTGCTACGCGTATAGAAAGCCTAGCTATATCGCTACGAGATGCCAAGCAACGGCCTAGCAAAAGCAGGAATATCCTATTATAAAGCAGCAGCCGCAGCCACCGAGAAAGACTATACAAGCTATAGAGCCGGCTCCGAACGACACCAACAGCGTGGACGGTAGAGTGCTACTAAGAATCCTAGGAAAAGATCAGCTGGAAGGATAGGCCCCCTATCCAGCGTAGACAACAGGGCACTAACACGAACTACACTACAGAAAGGAAGTATTAACAGCTGCAGCGATCCGCTCTCGGCGGCGGTGGAAGTAAACACGGAAACAGCTAATATCCTTCCAATTACTGTCCACCCTCTTAACGGATCGAGCAAACCACTTTAGCTAAGAGCTTTTATTGATACAGGGGCCCTTATCGGAGCGGCTATCCACTATCGATTGGTTCAAAAGATAATAAAAGGATATAGCTATCCAGTAGAGCTAGCGTCGCCGACACGGATTTCGGCATACAACAGACAGGACACAGAGAGTGTTACGCACTATGTGCTATTAAAGACCACCTTGGCAGGTCGCACTACGGAGGCGACGTTCCGAATTATAGATATCGGAAGATTTGACATTATTATAGAGCAGAAATAGATAAAGAACTAGGGAGCAATTATTGACGTAGGTAAAGGCATACTCGGATTCAGAAAACCAATCAGCGGCTCCGCCGCCGTCAAATTAGTCACCGAACCGGTTACAGTCGCCAACGTCAAACCGAACGTTACGACTATCGAAGTGGCTCCGAAGGACCGGCCCGAACCTTAAGGCACGATCGGAATGATAAGTTCAGAAGCTTTGACGACCCTCGCGAGGTCGCTAGACAACGAGATTTACGCTATCTTAATAAAAGACATCGAAGACTACCAGAAGATAATAGCGGAAGAAGAAGCAGACCCACTAGAGGTGTTGCCGAAGGAGCTCTACGATTACGCTAACGTTGATCCGGTTAAGGTAGACTCTAGGTCAATACCCGTCTTTAATAACTATATCCAAGGCTAGAGAGGGAAGAATCTACGTACAAGTAGAGGTAGAGGTATTTGAGTATGCGCCAAGCCTGGCCCTGCCAAGCCTAGCTGCCAGCTGTCTACATCCACATCCGTGTTACTACCGCCCTCCCCAACCAGCGATTGCCCTCAATCGCAATCAATCTATTAATCGCAATCAGCCTATCAATCGCAATCAGCCTATTAGGTCGCACCAATCCAGGTTGCAAATTCAGTCGCAGAGGTCGCTAAGGTCGCTCCAAACCAGGTCGCTCCAAACCAGGCTGCTCCAAACTAGGCTGCTCCAAACCAGGTCGTAGGGGTCGCAAATTCAGCTTCGCTATCGGCCAATCAGGTCGCTCCAAAACAGGTCGCTTTTAAGGTCGCTTTTAAGGTCGCTTTTGAGCTTCAATTTCCGTGCGTTTTAAGTCTTAATCTCGTGCCTTTTTGAGCCTCAATCTCGTGCCTTTTTGAGCTTCAATCTCGTGCCTTTTGCCGTCGCTTTGGTGCCTTAATTGGTGCCTTGTTTGGTGCCTTGCTAAGGCTGCAGAATTCTCAGACTGTCGCAGAGCTCGTCGGGGTCGCAGAGGTTGCAGAGGTCGCGGAGGTCGCAGCTGCCAAGATCGCAGAGGTCGCGGCTGCAGAGGTCGCGGAGGTCGTTAAGGTTGTCTTGCAAACACGTGTCGCTTCTCAGACGGTCGCTTCTTAGACGGTCGCTTCTTAGACGGTCGCTTCTCAGATAGTCGCTTCTTAAGCCGTCGCTTCGCTTCTCGGACGGTCGCTTCTTAGACAGTCGCTTCTTAGACGGTCGGTTCTTGTCGGTTACTTCTCGACGGTCGCTAAGGTCTCGGAGGTCGTTGGGGTCGCGGAGGTCGTCGGGGTCGCATCAAAACAGGTCGCTCCAAACCCGGTCGCTTACACCAAACCAGGTTGTAGGGGTCGTTAAGGTCGCGGCTACGGAGGTCGCGGCTGCAGAGGTCGTTTCTCGTAGAGGCTGCAGAGGTCGCAGAGGTCGCTTTTCGACGGCCGCTTTTCAAGCCGTTACCTGTCGCTTCTCGTTCTTGACAGTCGCTTCTCGGACAGTTGCTTCTCGACAGTCGCTCGCTTCTCGACGGTCGCTCGCTTCTCGACGGTCGCTCGCTTCTCGACGGTCGCTCGCTTCTCGACGGTCGCTCGCTTCTCGACGGTCGCTTCTCGAGCCGTCGCTTTGCCTGTGCTTTGTCTATGTTGTCTGCAGCAGCTGTACCTGCTCTGTAGCTGCCTTTCTGAACTGTGCTGCTAAATAGTATATTGCCTGCAGAAGCCTTGTATTGCCTGTAGCTGTGCCCTCTGTTGTCTGCAGCAGCTATGCCTGTCTGTAGCTGCTGTGCCTCTGCCTAGGTGCTCTTGCTCTGTGCTCTTGCCTAGGTGCTTGTACCTGGGTGCTCGTGCCTGGGTGCTCGTGCCTGCTTGGTGCTCTGCAGCTGGTGCTCTGCAGCTGGTGCTCTGCAGCTGGTGCTCTGCAGCTGGTGCTCTGCAGCTGGTTTGCCTGCAGCTGGTTTGCCTGTACTGTCTGCACCTGTATGTTGTCTGTAGCAGCCCTGTATTGTCTGTAGCTGCCTGTTGTCTGCAGCTCTTGCTCTGTTTTCTTGCTCTGCCTAGGTACGCTGCTTGTGTCGCTTTGCTGCTCTTGTCTTGTGCACTGCCTGGGTGCTCTGTAGCTGGGTGCTCGTGCCTAGGTGCTCGTGCAGGTGCTGATTGCCGGTCGTCTTGATTAGTATGTCCGAATAGAATAGTCTGTCAAAGACCCAAAAAAAACGAATGTCGTCGCCCTAGGTCCTGCTAGGTGCGTCTTGTCGTTGTCTTTGCTCTCGCTGCTCGCTCTCGCTCCTCGTTCTCGTTGCTCCTACATCGTTGTTCTCGCTCTCGTCCTTCTCGTCCTATATTAGAACTTTAAAACTCGTACAATCTGCTCGTAGGGTCACTTCTCTTCCTAATATCCCTCTCGTAGGGGCACTCTCTCTCTTCAAAACTCTCTCTCTTCTGGATAGGGACACTTCTCTTCCCTAAAACTCTCTCCTCTTCTTCTTCTTCTCGATTAGGGAAGGGGGGGTAGAGTAGCATGCATATGTACAATTAAGTAACTGGATATAATTTAACGGCCTCCTTTGTACATATACAGTACACACTCTAGGTTGGTTGCACGTACGTTAATCGAGTACCCGGATGTAATTCAACGGGCTCTTTCGCGTAGTGCGGGTTAGGTGTTAGGTTTAAGCCTTAGATATAATAATCCGACTAAGGTAGACTCTAGGTCAATACCCGTCTTTAATAACTATATCCAAGGCTAGAGAAAGAAGAATCTACGTACAAGCGGAGGTAGAGGTATTTAAGTGTGCGCCAAGCCTGGCCCTGCCAAGCCTAGCTGCTAGCTGTCCACATCCATATCCGTATTAGACGTCTTCTTAAGAGCCGACTCCAACCTCTTGCTGCTCTATCGACCGGAATACGACAACAAGATCCGGCTGAAAGAAGGAGCCGCGCTGCCGAGAACCGAGCCCCTAAGACGCTTATCTCTGGCCGAGCTGGATTAGGTAGAAGTGTTTGTTCGAGAGAATCTAGCGAAGAACTTCATTACGCCAAGCTCTGCGGAATATGCGTTACTAATTCTTTTTGTGCAGAAGCCCGGAGGTAGCCTCTGCCTATGCGTAGACTACCGAGGCCTTAATAAGGTCACCAAGAGAGATATGTATCCACTGTCTCTAATCGATAAGACTATACAACGAGTAGCTAAGGCTAAGTAATTCAGCAAGCTGGATATTTGCTAAGCATTCTATCGATTAAGGAACGAGGAAGGACAAACGGAAGACCTTACGACATTCGCTACGCGTATAGGCAATTTCAAGTAGCTGGTAATGCCTTTCGGACTCACTAATGCGCCGGCTATATAGCAACGCTTTATAAACTACACTTTTATAGACATGCTGGAACAGTTCGTTTCAATCTACTTAGACGACATTCTAATCTACACCGAAGGAACGAGAAAGCAACATACGGACTACATTAAGAGGGTGTTAAAGAGACTCCGCGAGGTCGGATTAAACGCGGACACAAAGAAGAGCGAGTTCTATTAGACTGAAGTTAAATATCTCGGTCTTATCGGCAGAAGAGAAGGAATTCGGATAGACCCGTCGAAAGTAGCTGCTGTCGCGGAATGGAAGCAACCGACATCCGGAAACACTATACAAATCAGAGCGTTTCTCGGGTTCTGCAGCTACTACTAACGATTTATTAAAGACTTTAGCAAGATAGCGAGACTACTGAATAAGGCGTTGAAAAAGGAGGCCGCTAGTCTATAGAATAAGAAGTGTACGGAAGCTTTCAACCGACTAAAGGAGGCAGTGGCCTTAGCGCCAGTGCTAGCGCACTTTAGACCGGAAAAGACGATCTACGTAGAGACAGACGCTTCCGACACAGTAACAGCAGGGGTCCTTTCTCAATACGCTAACGACGACGAGACTCTCTATCTAGTAGCTTTCTTTAGCAAGTCTATAAATAATGCTAAGAGAAACTACGCTATTTATAATAAAGAACTGCTAGCCATTATTTAGGCGTTCGAAGAGTGGAAACTGGAGCTTATAGCTAGACAGAGCACGATACAGGTCCTTACAGACTACCAGTCGTTGACCTACTTTATAAAGACGCAGAAGCTATTACGCCGCCAAGCCCGGTAGGCAGCCTACTTATCCGGGTTCGACTTCAAGATAACTTATCGACCTAGAGCTTAAAATAGAAAGGCAGACGCATTAACGAGAAGAGAAGGAAGGACCAGCCGCGCGAAAGAAGATCCGAACATGTTTCAGAAGGTGCTAACAGAACGAATAGTAGATGCCGAGGTGTTAAAAGAGGTAGGGATCTGTAGGATAGAGCCGCCGATTAAAGAAGAGACACTGCACGAGAAAGTGGAACGGCTTAATTAGCAGCAGAAGCTCGGCAAAACCGGCTTAGGGAAACTGATCGTTCCGGAAGAACTATTTACAGAGGTTATCCAGCTGGTCTATAGCTCCAAGGATGTTGGTTACGCAGGCGCGAAGAAGACAATACAAGCAGTAAGGACGATCTACTAGTTTCCGAGAATATTCGAGCGAATCCACCAATTTATCGCTAACTGCTACGTATGCCGAACGGCAAAGCCACGTTACGGCCTTCCAGCCGGCCTGCTAAAGCCACTTCCGATCCCTAAGAAACTATAGCAACACATTACAATGGATTTCGTAACTGGCCTGCCGGACTCTAATGGATATAACGCTATGCTCAATGTAGTGGATCGGCTAAGCAAAGAGCGCTATTTCATCCCTTATTAAGCTAAGGATAAAGAAACTACTGCAGAAAAAACGGCGAGAATGTTGATCCAGCACGTATAGAAGCACTATAGGCTGCGGGACACTATCACTACGGATAGAGGTCCTCAATTCACTGCGGACGTATAGAAAGCCATCAACTAGGCCCTTGGAATTCGTAGAAAGCTCAGTACGGCCGCTCACCCTCAGACCGACAGCCAGTCTAAAGTAGCTAACCAAGAGATAGAGAAATATCTGAGAATTTTCTGCGGCTATCATTAAACGGAATAGGTTAAGGTGTTGCCGATAGCCGAATTCTGCGCCAATTCCGCACGATCAGAAGCCACCTTACTAGCGCTGTTCGAGATAACCTACGGCTATCTTCTAAGGATAAGCTTTTAACTACCAAACAAACCTAGCTCTTTAGAACCTTCCACTATTACTTCGTCGAAGAGAATAGCCGCGGCGGCGGCAGAAGCGCTCTGATCTCAGATAGAAGAAGCGATCAAGGTAGCAAAAGAAGCGATGGAATCAGCTTAGAAGAAGATAGTAACTCGAGCTAATAGAAAGAGGTTACTAATAGAATTCGAGGAAGGCCAAAAGGTATAGCTTAACACGCGGAACCTAAGGCTAAAAGGCAACGCGAAGCTTAACCCTCGTTATATAGGTCCGTTTAGGATAATAGAAAAGAGGTCGCCAGTAACCTACTGGCTCTAGCTGCCGAAATTGTTCCGGATCCACGATGTCTTTTATTCGGATCTGCTAAGCCTAGACCCTAAATATGGTCTTCCGGATCAGGGGTTCGATAAACCCCTACCAATCGAAATAGAAGGAGAAGAAGAAGAGTAGGAGGTAGAGGACGTAATTAATATAAGAAAACAAAGAGGATCTATCGAAGCGAGGATCTTATAGAAAGGATAGCTAGAAGACTACGAATAGTATCCGGTCGAGAACCTCCGGAATTCAGTAGAGGTGCTAAGAGAATTTTACGTCCGGAACCCGAAGAAACCGCGGCCTAAGTAGCTATAAAGCTAGCGGATCAGGAAGAAAAAGAAGAATCGCATCCGCCCTATCGATATAGATATCGGTAAAAACGATCGAGATCGGCGAGCCTAGCCACTGTCCTTATTAGCATTGTCCTTATTAGTCGGCTTTGCCGAAAGGATAACGACGTCGAGATCAGGACGGAACTACCAGTTCTGGTGCTCTTAGTAACGCCGGCTCGCCTAAGAACGAAACCGACGCCGCTAGCACGGCGGTAGGTATAGGCCTTAGTAGAGAAAGAAGAAGAAGAAGATAAAGAGCTACGGACGGATCTATATAGACCTCTACGGCAGAGCACGGACCGGTTACGCTGCAGCTCTAGTAACCGCTAGCTCCGATCAGATAGCTCCGATCAGACGGAACGGATTAGATAGAAGCCGAGTAAAGACTTTAGATAGTAACGATGTAAATTAAAAAAAAGGAAAAAGATAGGAGGAATGGATAAGTAAGCGGTCGAGGGCGACCGCTAATAAGGGAGGGGGGTAGTGTTGCAGCGGTAGAAAGGGGTGGGACTAAGTAATAGGGTAGACCCTCAGAATTTAGGCTCGGCCCTTCCGGACCGAGCCGGGCCTTGGCACGCCACCCTCCAAAGGTCTCGTCCACCACTATATAGATTCCTTTCCCTCCTTAGTTCGAGATATAGTTATTAAAAAGGCTGTATTAAATTATATCTACGTGCCCGGATCAGTTGGTATAGTACCTAAGACGTTAGCTTAGACTGTACAGAAGACGGGAATCTGTACGAACTGGAAGCGTAGCTGCTAGTTAAATTAAGGGCCCTACTGCTAGAGGCGGAAATAGAAGGGGACCCTGGCCGGACAAGCAGAGGAGGAGGGGCTAGCAACTATAAGGGAGCCACTAGACAGGGCGGACAACATAATAGTAGCTAGTAGTAGTAGTAGCTAGTAGTAGTAGTAACTAGTAGTAGTGGATAGTAGATAGTAGACGGTAGACGGTAGTAGATAGTAGTAGACTGATCCGGGCATGCAGATATGATTTAATACGGCCTTTTTGATAACTATATCTCGAACTGAGGAGGGAAAAGAACCTATGTGGTAGTGGCGGTGGGCCTTGATAGAGGGTGGTGTGCCAAGGCCCGGCTCGGCCCGTCCGGGCCGAGCCGAAATCCAGGGTCCACCCTATCAATCTGTCCCACCTCTTTCCACCGCCGCAACACTACCCCCCTCCCTCACTAGCGGTCGCCCTCGACCGCTTAGTCACTCTATCCATCCGGAAATCTCCTTTTTTTTTTTTTTTTTTTTTGTTTCCTTCTCGAAAATCCCCTCCAACGCCGACGTCGCGTCTTCTATCTTCTATCTTCCATTACAACTGGCGTCCTTTTCGTCGCTTTTTCCATTTTTTACATCGTCGGCATCTGAAGTCCTTTACTTCACGTTTATGTGATCCGTTCGCCTGATCCGTGCTATCTGATCGGAACCGTAGGTTATCTGAGCTGCGGCGTGGCTGGTCTGTGCGTCGTCTCGGAGGTCCATATAGATCCGTCCGCAGTGTCGTTTCTTCTTCTTCTTTTTCTCTTCTACCAAAGCCTTTACCTACTACGCGGTCGGCGGCGCCGCCGGCCGCGTAGTGGTGCCTAAAGCAATTACTTCCTGAAGCACGATCGTTTTTATCGGCTTCCGCGCCGGTAGAGCGGACGTGTCTCCATTGTCGGCATCAGAGCTACGCTGGTTTCGGCTTTTCCGGGTTCCGCGCGTAAAAGTCTCTTAGCAGCTCTGCCGAGTTCCGCAGGTTCTCGACTGGATACTATTCGTAGTCTTCCGGCCACCCCTTCTACGAGATCCTCGCTTTGATGGACCCCCTTATCTTCTTTACGTCCACTACATCTTCTACCTCCCACTCTTCTTCCTTACCGTCCATCTTAACCGGTAGGGGTTCGGCGAAGCCCTGTTCCGGCAGGCCGTTCTTAGGGTCCAGGCTTAGCAGATCCGAATGGAAAACGTCGTAGATCTAGAACGATTTCGGTAGCTGGAGCCGATAAGTCACCGGCGACCTCTTTTCCACTATCGTAAACGGACCTACGTAGCGCGGATTGAGCTTGGCGTTCCCTTTCAGCCTTAGGTTCCGCGTATTGAGCCAGACCTTTTGACCTTCTTCGAATTCTATCGGCGACCGGCTTCTATTAGTTCGAGTTACTATCTTCTTCTGAGCCGTCTCTATTGCTTCTTTCGCCACTTTGATCGCTTCTTCCATCTGAGATCTTAGCGCTTCTGCCGCCGCAGCGGCGACTCTCTTTGACGACGTGGCAGTGGTAGATGGTTCCGCGGAGCTGGGTTCGTTCAGTGGCTAAAAGCTTATCCTCGGAAGATAGCTATGCGTTATCTCGAACAGCGCCAGCGACGTTGCTTTAGACGGTGCCGAGTTAGCGCAGAACTCGGCTATCGGCAACACCTTAACCCAGTCTTCTTAATGATGGCCGCAGAAGGTTCGTAGGTATCGTTCTATCTTACGGTTAGCGACTTCAGACTGACCGTCGGTTTGAGGGTAAGCGGCGGTGCTGAGCTTTCTATAAATTCCGAGAGCTTGGTTGATAGCTTTCTACACGTCGGCGGTGAATTAAGGACCCCTATCTATAGTGATAGTGTCCGGCAGTCTATAGTGCTTCTACACGTGTCTAATCAGCATCCGCGCGGTCTCTTCTGCGGTAGTTCCTTTATCCTTAGCTCGGCAGGGGATGAAATAGCGCTCTTTGCTTAGTCGATCTACTACGTTCAGCGTAGCGTTATATCCATCTGATTCCGGTAGGCCAGTTACGAAGTCCATCGTAATGTGTTGCTACGGTTTCTCAGGGATCGGCAGTGGCTTTAATAAGCCTGCCGGAAGGCCGTGACGTAGTTTCGCGGCTCTGCATACGTAGCAATTAGCGATAAATCGGTGGATCCGTTCGTAGATCCGCGGAAACCAGTAGATCGTCCTTACGGCTTCTATCGTCTTCTTCGAGCTGGCGTAACCAACGTCCTTCGAGCTATGGACCAATTGGATGACCTCCGTAACCAGTTCTTCCGGAACTATCAGCTTCCCCGAACCGGTTCTGCCGAGTTTCTGTTGCTGGTTGAGCTGCTCTACCTTTTCGTAGAGAGTCTTTTCCTTAATCGGCGGCTCCGTTGGTTCCGGTTCGGTCTGCGGTTCCGCTGCGCAGATCCCCGCTTCCTTCAACACCTCGGCGTCTACTATCCGTTCGGTCAGCACCTTCTGGAACATGTTCGGATCTTCCTTTGCGCAGTTTATCTTCCCTTCTCTTCGCGTCAGCGCGTTAGCCTTTCCGTTTTGAGCCCCTGGTCGATAGGTGATCTTAAAGTCGAACCCTAATAGGTAGGCGGCCTACCGTGCTTGACGTCGTAAGAGCTTCTGCGTCTTTATAAAGTAGGTCAGCGACTGGTGGTCCGTAAGAACCTGGACCGTGCTCTTTCCAGCTATAAGCTCCGGCTTCTACTCCTCGAAAGCCTGAATGATCGCCAACAGCTCCTTATCGTAGATCGCGTAGTTCCGCTTAGCTTCCGTTATGGACTTGCTAAAGAAAGCCACTGGATGGAGGGTTTCGTCGTTACTATATTAAGAAAGGACCCCTGCGGTTACTGTGTCAGAAGCGTCCGTTTCTACGTAGATAGTCTTTTCTAGTCGGAAGTGCGCCAGAACCGGCGCCGAGGCTACTGCTTCTTTTAGCCGGTTAAAGGCTTCTGTGCACTTCTCGTTCTATAGGCCGGCGGCCTCTTTCTTTAACGCTTCGTTCAGGGGTCTAGCTATCTTGCTGAAGTCTTTGATAAACCGTCGATAGTAGCTGCAGAAGCCGAGAAACGCTCTGATTTGCGTAGTGTTTCCGGATTTTGGCTGCTTCCATTCCGCGACGGCGGCGACCTTCGAGGGGTCTATACGAATTCCGTTTCTTCCGACGATAAGACCGAGATACTTGACTTCCGTTTAATAGAACTCGCTCTTCTTCGTGTCCGCGTTCAATCCAACCTTGCAGAGCCTGGTTAGCACCTTCTTAATGTAGTCTATATGCTGTTCTTTCGTCCTATCTGTATAGATAAGGATGTCGTCTAGGTAAATAGACACGAACCGTTCCAACATGTCTATAAAGGTGTAGTTTATAAAGCGTTGCTACACTGCCGGCGCGTTGGTGAGTCCGAAAGGCATTACCAGCTACTTGAAATTGCCTATACGCGTCGCGAACGTCGTAAGATCTTTCGTTTGCCCTTCCTCGTTCCTTAATCGATGGAACGCTTAGCGGATGTCCAGCTTGCTGAACCACTTAGCCTTCGCTACGCGCTGGATGGTCTCGTCGATCAGCGGCAGCGGGTATACGTCTCTCTTGGTGACCTCGTTAAGGCCTCGATAATCTACGCAGAGTCGCAGACCACCCCCTGGTTTCCTTACGAAAAGAATCGGTAACGCATATTCGGCCGAACTCAGCGTAATAAACTTCTTCGCTAGGTTTTTGCGAACAAACACCTCCACTTGGTCCAGTTCGGCCGGTGACAGTCGTCTTAGGGGCTCGGTTCTTAGCAGCGTAGCTCCCTCTTTTAGTCGGATCTTGTTGTTATATTCCGGTCGATAGAGCGGCAGGAGGTTGGAGTCGGCTTTTAAGAACACGTTAGCGTAACCGTAGAGCTCTTTTGGCAACACCTCCAGTGGGTCCGCTTCTTCTTCCGCCATTATCTTCCAGTAGTCTTCGATGTCTTTTATTAAGATAGCGTAGATCTTATTATCCAGCGACTTCGCGAGGGTCGTTATAGCTTCTGAACTTATTATTCCGACAGTAACCGGGGGTTCGGAACGATCGGACGGAGCCTCTCTCGCGGACTCCGTAGCTTTCGGCTTGGCGGCGACAGTAGCGACCTCTCCGATGGTCCCTGCTCCGCTACCCGGGGTTTTGAACCTGATCGTTCCTTTATCTACGTCAACGATGGCTTTCTGGTTCTTCATCCATTTCTGCCCTATAATAATGTCAAACCTTCCGATATCCATAATCCAGAACGTCGCTTCTGTAGTTCGACCAGCTAGCGTAGTCCTTAATAGCACGTAGTGCGTAACGCTTTCCGTGTCTTGTCCGTTATATGCCGAAATTCGCGTCGGCGACGCCAGTTCCACTGGATAACTGTATCTATTCGTCAGCTTCCGGACTAGTCGGTAGTGGATCGCTGCGCCGATAAGAGCTCCGGTGTCGATAAAAGCTTTCAGCTAAAGCGGTTTGCTCGATCTGTTAAGGGGGTGGACAGTAATCAGAAGGATAATGGCTGTTTCCGTGTTCACTTCCACTGTCGCCGAGAGCGGATCGCTGCAGCTATTGATGCTCTCTTTCGTCGACGTAGTTCGCGTTAATGCCCTGTTGTCTATGCTAGATAGGGGGCCTATCCGTCCAGCTGGTCTTTTCCTATAATTCTTAACTGCACCCTACCGTCACTGTTAGTATCGTTCGGAGCCGGCTCCATAGCTTGTATGGTCTTCCTCGGTGGTTGCTGCTGCTGCGGCTGCAGCTGCCTTATAGCACGATAGTCCTGCTTCTGCTTATCCGATGCTTGGCATCTCGTAGCGATGTGGCTAGGCTTGCTATACGCGAAACAGGTGGGGACGAACGACGGTCGCAGCACGTAAGGCGGCTAGGGGCCGCGTCGGAAGGGCGCGGGAGCTTTGGTTGTCTGCATTAGCGACGGCGATGGCTTCTAAGCCGATTCTCGTGATTTCGCGTAAGCGCTCAAGTTTCTCGCGGTGACCCTCGTTTGATGCACGAAGCCCTCGAGGTCTTCGTCTTCTACAGACGCCATAGCGGCGGCCAGTTCAGGGTTCAGCTTCTGCCTTAATAGGTAGAGCTGCTTATCTTCCGCTACTCGGGCCCTAATCGCATATTTTCTGAACAAACCGTAGAATTCCTTAAACGTCTGCCGGTTCTGGTTAATCTTATCCAGCTGCTTACAGGCTGTCTTCTTTCGGAATAGGTCTCCGAAGCGTTAATCTAGCGCTTTGATCGCTTCTTCGGCGGTTACCTCTTCTAGGTCCGCCACTAACGAGAACGCTTCGCCTTCCAGTCGCGCCTCTAAATAGGCCAACCTGTCTTCTTCGCTGCTTGATGCGTAATCGCGGCTTATCTTATTCTTGATCTTCTTCTTGAACGCCTCCTACGCTTTAGAGTCTCCGCTACCGAAAACCGGTGGATCCGGTAGTAACGTTATTAACGTGCTACCTTGACTGTAGGCCGCTGGTAAGGCGGTCTTAGCTTGTTCTTCTCGACGCAGTGGCGGCGACTTTGCTGCTTCCATATCAGCTATCTGATTCTTTAGCGCCTTTAGCTGCGCTAGTCGATTCGACGCTTAGTGTTCCAACACGTCGACGATAGTCTCTGCTGATTCCTTCTCGGCCCTTACCGTCTCTACTTCCTCTCTTAGCTGTCTGTTCTCTTCCAGTGTTCTATAAAACAGCGTCTCAATAAGGTCTATACCGTCGTAGACCTTCCCTATTCCGTTCTCGTTTACGTAGTCTTCCAGTTCCTCGATCGTGCAGTCGTGGATCTTCTTGTATTCCTTTATTCGTTCCTTAATCTCTGCGGTCTCTTCCGCCGTAAAACCTCTAATAACGACCTTATCGTCAACTACGCTGGAGCGTCTGCTCGCTCTGTCAGTCTTTCTCTTTCCTCGGCGGCCTGTTACGCCGCTGTCTACCGCTGAGAAGCCTTCTATCTTCTTACGGTGCCTTGGTGGTTGTTGGTGTGTTGTTGGGTGCGCGTGCGTTATTCGGGTTTCCGGATGGTTCAACAGGCCCTTTCGCGCAGCGCGGGGTGTAGTGTAGAGAGTGAGTTCGAGATATAATGATCTGGGCACGCAGATATAATTCAATACGGCCTTTTTGATAACTATATCTCGAACTGAGGAGGGAAAAGAACCTATGTAGTGGTGGCGGTGGGCCTTGATAGAGGGTGGTGTGCCAAGGCCCGGCTCGGCCCGTCCGGGCCGAGCCGAAATCCAGGGTCCACCCTATCAATCTGTCCCACCTCTTTCCACTGCCGCAACATAGACAGTAGACGGCGTAGGGGGAGAAGGCAGGCAGGGAATAGAAAGAAAAACAGGGAGGGAAAGAGAAGGGAGAGGCTTAAGGTAACTGCCTGCTATAAGAGGGAATAGCAAGCAGGGCAGCTGCCAGAAATAGGTAAAATAGCAAGAGGCAACTGCGACCTAGTAGGCAACGAGCGACGATAACATAGACAGCCGGACAAAATAGGAAGTCGCGACCTACCAAAGGAACAGCAGGAGCTAAGTGTGTTCGGCACGCCGCTATACGAAAAGGGCACTACGAGAAGGGAAGGGGGGGGTATTGTTAGAGGGCGCCGCCTAGCCTAGGTCCTAGACCCAACCTAAGCTAACCGTCGCCCTAAGGACTGCGACTTAGCAGCGCTAGCATAACCCTACCCTCTGTACAGAACCACTGACAGGACCCTACTCCTGTATAGAGGGAGAACCCTATAGTCCTGCACAAAGGAGAACTACCGCCCCTCTAAATAGAGGGAAAACTCTGCACTACTGTATAGAGGAGGGAACTCCCGATCCTCTATATAGAGAGTAAACCTTGCATCCCTATATAGAGGGAAATTGCTAGCTTGGCTTTGTAGGTACAAATTGTACAGCAGCAGACGACGAAGGAACTGCCTATTAGTTCCTTTATATAGATACCTAACCTTAAGTTTCTAAACCAAGATTCTTAAGCCCTTTACACCGCTTTGGCGCAACGGTCGTTAACGCTACCCTAAACAAGAAAGGCTCGTAGCTAATCAATTTTGTAGATAGCGCTAGCTGATCTGGGCACGCAGATATAATTCAATACAGCCTTTTTAATAACTATATCTCGAACTGAGGAGGGAAAGGAATCTATGTAGTAGTAGTGGTAGGCTTTCGTAGTGGTAGTGCCAAGGCCCGGTTCGGCCTGGAAGGGCCGAGCCGAAATTCTAAGGGTCTACCCTATTATCTAGTCCCACCCCTTTCTGCTGCCGTAACACCACCCCCCTCCCTTACTAGCGGTCGCCCTCGACCGCTTAGTTACCCTATCTATCCGAAAATCTTTTTTTTTTTTATTTGTCGTCTCCTTCTCGAAAATCCCCTCCAACGCCGATGTTACCTCTTCTGTCTTCTATTAAAAACAACGTTCTCTTTATCGCTTCTTTAATTTCTTACGTCGTCGGTGTCTAAAGTCCTTTACCTAGCGTTTATGTAATCGACGCTATCTGATCTGATCTGCAGTCTTCTAAGCTGCGGCTTGGCCGGTTCGTGCGCTGCCTTAGGGGTCTATATAGATCCTTCCGTAGTAGCGTTTCTTCCTCTTCTTTTTCTTCTACCAAAGCGCTTACCCACTGCAGCGTTAGCGGCGCTGGCACGCTACGGCGTCGGCGAGCTGCCTGCCGAACCGGTAGTAGGTAGTGGCCGCGTCGAAGACCTCCCTAAGGCGACTGTTACGATCGTTTTCTTCGGCCTTCGCGCCGATAGAGCAGACGCGGCTTTCTTCTTTCCGGAATAATTAGCTTCGGACCTATTCGGGTTTCGGCTTCTTCGGGTTCTACACGTAGAACTCTCTTAGTAGCTCCGCCAAATTCTGGAGGTTCTCGACAAGATACTATTTATAGTCTTCCGGCCACCCCTTCTACGAGATCCTCGCTTTGATGGACCCCCTTGTCTTCTTTACGTCTATTACATCTTCTACCTCCTACTCTTCTTTATTACCGTCTATCTCGACCGGCGGGGGTTCGGCAAAGCCCTGCTCCGGCAGACTGTTCTTAGGGTCCAGGCTTAGTAGATCTAAATGGAAAACGTCGTAGATCCAGAACGCCTTTGGCAGCTGGAGCCAATAAGTTACCGGCGATCTCTTTTCCACTATCTTGAACGGACCTACGTAGCGTAGGTTGAGCTTCGCGTTGCCTTTTAGCCTTAGGTTTCGCGTGTTAAGCTAGACCTTTTGACCTTCCTCGAATTCTATCGGCAACCGCTTTCTATTAGTTCGAGTTACTATCTTCTTCTAAGCCGATTCCATCGCTTTTTTTGCTACCTTGATCGCTTCTTCTATCTGAGATCGGAGCGCTTCCGCCGCCGCGGCGGCGACTCTCTTTAACGACGTAGTAGTGGAAAGCTCCGGCGAGCCGGCGTCGCTCGGCGGCTGGAAGCTTAGCCTTAGAAGATAACCGTAGGTTATCTCGAACGGCGCCAGCGACGTTGCTTCTAACTGTGCTAAGTTTGCGCAGAATTCAGCTATCGGCAATACCTCGACCTACTTTTCTTAATAATAGCTGCAGAAGGTTCGCAGATATCGCTCTATCTTACGGTTAGCCACTTTAGACTGGCCGTCGGTTTAAGGGTGAGCAGCAGTGCTGAGCTTTCTACGAATTCCGAGAGCTTGGTTAATAGCTTTCTATACGTCGGCGGTAAATTGAGGACCCCTATCTGTCGTGATAGTGTCTAGCAAGCTATAGTGCTTCTATACGTATTGGATTAACATCCGCGCAGTTTCTTCCGCAGTAGTTCCTTCGTCTCTCGCTCGGTATAGGATGAAGTGTCGTTCTTTGCTTAGCCTATCCACTACGTTAAGGGTGGCATCGTATCTATTAGAATCCGGCAGGCCAGTTACGAAATCTATTGTAATGTGCTGCTATAGTTTCTCGGGGATTGGAAGTAGCTTTAATAAGCCTGCCGGAAAACCGTAACGCGGCTTCGCCGTTCGGTATACGTGGCAGTTGGCAATAAATCGGTGGATCCGCTCTGTGAGAGGCTTAAGAATCCTGGTTCAGAAACTTGAGGTCGGGTATCTACATAAAGGAACTGATAGGCAGTTCCTTCGACGTCTGCTCCGTACGATTTGTACCTACGAAGCCAAGCTAGCAATTTCCCCTTTGTGCCGGGGTGCAAGGTTCACCCTCCGTACAGAGGATCGGGAGTTACCTCCTCTGTACGGTGGTGCCGGGTTTCCACCCCCCCCCCCCTCCCTAATCCGAGGGGCGGTAGCTTCCCTTTAAGCAGGACCGTAGTGTTCTCCCTCTGTACGGAGGTGGGGTCCTGTCGGTTGCTCCGTACGGAGGGTGGGGTCGTGCTGGCGCCGCTGAGTCGCAGTCCTTAGGGCGACGGTCGGCTTAGGTCGGGTTTAGGACCTGGGCCGGGTAGCGCCCCCTAACAATACCCCCTCCCTTTCCCTTTCTCGTAGTGCTTCGTCCGTACAGCGGCGTGTCCAAACCACCCAGCTCCTGTTGTTCCTTTAGCAGGTTGTGGCTTCCTATTTCGTCCGGTCGTCCGAGTCGTCGTCCCTTGTCACTTCCCCTAGGTCGTAGTTGCCTCTTGCTATTTTACCTGTCTGCAGCAGCTGCCTTGCTTGCCATTCCCACTATAGCAGGCAGTTAGCCTAAGCCTTCTCCCTTCTCTTCCCTTCCCCTTTCTCTTTTCCTGTACAACGTCTACTATCTACTACCGTCTACTACCGTCTACTATCCGCTACTACTAACCAACTACTACTACCAACCAACTACTACTACCAACCAACCACCACTAGCCACTATGTCTGCCCCGTCCGGTCCCCTCGTCGCTGCTGGCCCCGCCCCTCCCCCTCGTCCGGCCAGGGTCCCCCCCTACTTTGACTACGTACAGTAGGGCCCCTAACTTGACCAGCAGCTACTCTTCCGGTTCGTACGGATTCTTATCTCCTGTACGGTCTGATCTAACGTCTTAGGTGCTACACCTGCGAGCAGCAGGATGCGGCTAGGCTCCCCTTCTACCCCTTCTAGTGTAACCCTGCCCGGGTTACACCCGATCGGGTGGCTACGGCCCGGCCGTCGTACGTCAACGCCCTCCTTATCGCTACCTGGGGCTAGCCCTATGCCCCCTGCCCCAACTCCCCCTAGCCCTTACTTAGCCTATACTGCCTCCTAGGTTTCTGGGCTAGGGTGTGTGCCTTATGCAAGTGGAAGGATGGCTCCCTCTACTGCCCCTTCCGCTGTCTAGGGGAGGCACGTAGGGGTGGGGGGGTGCCTCTGCTCCCTAGGGCTGGCCCTGGTGGGGGTGGGGGGGTGCCTCTGCTCCCTAGGGGTAGCCCTGGTAGGGGTAGGGGCCCGGCCGGGTCTGAGGTAGTGGAAATCTCAGATGATAAGTAGGGTGTTCTGGGGGGGGGGGGGGGGGGGGGGGGGGGGGGGGGGGGGGGGGGGGGGGGGGGGTGGTAGCCAGTGAGCTACCCCCCCCCTTAGGTAGTGTAAGAAATTTCGGACGGTGTCCTTCCTAGCTCTTCTTATTTCCACTTCCCCTCCTATTTGTCCCTTAGCTGTTCCTTCTCTCCAGCCCTTATCTCGTACGGTGTCGTACGAAGTTGTATCAGTAGGGTACTGTAGCGTCCTACGTTATAGTGTTTGATCCTTTAACAACCCAGGTTTGTCTGTAGCTACCCTGCCCTTAGGGTGGATCGTGCTACCTTCCGCTATACGGCGTAGTGTTACTGTAGCTGGGCAGGGGAGTAGTCCTCCTCCTATCTGTCCAGTGCGGTTGTGTCTTGCAGGGCCTCGTACGGTTCCTATATAGGCTCTGCCTATCCTCTCCATTTTACTAAGTACTCTGCCTTCCCCCGCTTCCTCCGACTCTTAAGGATCCCTTCTACCTTATACTCTTCTTAGCCCTCGGTTATAATTGCAGGTGGGCGCCTGTCGTTAGTCGTCTAATGCGGCAAGGGGTCCGTGCTCGCCGGTCGCACGAGGTCTATATAGAAGACTGGGTAAATCCCTAGGGGAGTGTTTAGTCGTACGGCGTGTGTCCCTACTGGCCGGATTACCGTAAACTTCCTGTTTCTCCAATCTAACTTCTTGCTCGGCCGGTCCGTACGGATGTTTCGCTGGTTTAGCCAGACCTTATCCCCTGCCTCGTACCTTAGTGCAGCCTGTCGTCCCTTGTTGGCCTGCTCTTCCGCGTTCTGCTAGGCTAGGGCCAGGCTTGCTTTTGCCTATTGGTAGGCGTTCGTAATCGTCTGTACGATAGCCTCTCCTTGCTAGATTGGGGATCGTACGGGGCGCAGGGTGTTGCTACTTGGGGTCGGTAGGAGCGGGGAATGGTCGTATCTATAGGTTATAAAGAAGGGGGACAGTCCTGTAGCATCGGCTGTACGGCTGTTAATAGCCAGCTCCGCTATTGGGAGAAGGCGGTTCCAGTTCGTCTGGTTATAGTCGACGTACGCTCGGAGGTACGCCTCTAGGGTTAAGTTGGCCCTCTCCGTCGCCCCGTCCGTCTGCAGGTGCTATGCGGTGGACAGGCGACGCTCTACCCTTAGTAACTGGCAGATCCGTGCCCAGAGTTGGCTCGTAAACTGTAACCCCCGGTCTAATACAATTGACCTGGGGAAACCGTGCTTGCTGAATGTCGTCCGGATAAAGGCCTAGGCGGTGTCTTTAGCCGTAATGGAGTCTATTCCCTCTAGTATTACCCCCTTCGTTAACTTGTCCGTAACCACTATAATGTTTCGCCGTCCGTCGCTCTTAGGGAGGTCCGTAATGAAGTCTACGGTCAGGTCTTGCCAGGGTCGATCCGGTATCGGCAGGGGCTTCAGCAGCCTATGCTTCAGCTTGCGCTAGGGCTTCGTTCGTCCGCATACATCGCAGTTCTGTACGAACCTGCGAATGTCCTTCACTATCGCTGGCCAGTAGTAGTCCTAGGCGATAATGCTGTACGTCTCCTCGCGCCCTAGGTGCCCGGTGGCTATAGAGTTATGTGCTCGTTGTATTAAGCCCGTACGGAGCTTCTCGTCTGCTAGGACCTATATCCGATTTCTGAACTTCAGGTTGTTCTCCTCGTCTACTGAACACTCGGCTGCCGATACCTTTAGGTAGAGCTCGGTTGGGAGTTTCCGTTGCCCTCTCTGGATCGCTGTACAGGCCCCTCGGTATGCCTCGTCCTTTTCCACTGCCTCTTCCCAAGCTTGCAGTTGGGGTTCCTATAGATGTGTCGCCGCCAGGTGGATAGTCTCCCCGCCTGGCTCTTCCTTAAACATCTGGAATGTCCGCGACTTCAGCCGGTCGTCCTCGTACGTCGTTGGCATGTCCTGGTCCCGTCTGGACAGTGCGTCGGCCCTGCTGTTGTCCTTACCCTTGCGGTACTGGAGTCTTATGTTAAACCGGCTTAGGTACATTGCCTATCGTATATGCCTCTTAGACAGCTTCCGGGGTTAAGTAAAGTATTCCAGGTTCTTGTAGTCCGTTAGGGCGAGGAACTTAGGCACCGAGCGGAGTTCCCCATCCTAGGCTTCGCAACACCGTACGACTGCCAGCAACTCTTTGTCGTAGATGGGGTAGTTGCACTTAGCTAGGGAGTTCTTCTTAGAGAAATATGCGCATAGGTGTAGGAGTCCGTCCGGGCCTACCTGTAACAGGATACCCCTAATGCAGTACCCTAAGGAGTCGGTTTCCAGTATTGTCGTACGCTCCGGGTTAAAGGCGGCGAGCGTTGGTCCTGTAGTAAAGAGCTCTTTTAGCTTGTCGAAGCTCTTATTGCATTCGTCCGACTATTTAAACTGCTTGTCCTTATGCGTCAGCTTAACTAGGGGGCGTACGATCTCTGAGTAGTTCCGTATAAACTGGCGGTAGAAGTTGGCAAACCCAAGGAATTCCCGTACGCCCTTAACGTTTATAGGCGGCTTCTATAGCTTGATAGCATCAATCTTCTTCCTATCTATGCTGATGCCTTTCCCTGCCTCGATAATAAAACCTAGGTATTTCGTACGTTGGACACCGAACTTACACTTGTCGATGTCGAGGTACAAGCCCGCCTGCTGCAGACGGTCCAGCACCTTCTTAACATCCTGTACGTAGTCTGCGTAGGTGCCGTCCGTAAAAACCAGGGTGTCGTCGAGGTATGCCGAGCAGATGTCGTCCAGTAACCCTTGCAGGGACTTGTTAATGTACCTTTAGAAGGTTGCCGGTGCATTGGCAAGGCCAAAGGGGGTGACCAGCCACTTAAAAAGACCGTATCTCGTACGGAAGGCAGTTATCCATTTACAGCCTTCCTTGATCCGTATCTTGTAGAAGGCCGAGACTACGTTAAGCTTGGTGAACCACTTCGCCTTGCTGATCCGTCCGAGGGTCTCCTTAATAAGGGGTAGAGGGTACCGGTCCTTCTTAGTAATCGCGTTAATGCCTCTGTAGTCTATGCAGAAACGCAATCCAGCCTTCCCCTCCTTATAGACGAACAGTACTGGGGCTCCTGCGGACGACGTACTGGCCCGGATAAACCCTTTGGCAAGCAGGTCGTCCAGCGTCTTGCGCAGTACTAGGAGTTCTCTAGAGGACATCCTGTACAGCGGTCCGTACAGTACCTCCGGCAGGCTCCTATCCGGGCGGGGTTCTAGCTGGATGTTATAGTCAATCCCTTCCCCTCGGTGTAGCAGCAGTTTCGAGGCCGACTTCGGTTTAAAGAGGTCTAGGTACCTAACATACTCTCTTAGGAGCTTTGTACAGGGGTTTGTCGCTTCCTTAGGTGCTAATGCCTTCTCGATGTCCGCCGTTGCTGTGTTGATTTCGGCCTTAGCATTGCCACCTCGCAGGGACCTGCCCTGGTCCCGGATTCTCCGCTTTGTTGCTGCTAGGAACAGCCGTCCTCGTCCGACGTCCAGCTTGCCCTTCTAGCGCTCTATCTAAGGCTTCCCTAGTATTAGGTTATACCCCAACTTGTCCTGTACGACATAGAGGTACGAGTCTTGCTCGTAGTGTCCTTGTACCTCTATTGTTACTTTCACTATATAGGTAATGTCCAGTCCCCGCCCGGTAATGCCCAGCATGCGTACAGGTACCGTAGGGGCCGTCTCAATCCGATGTCTCTGTACGAAGTCTTCGCTGATTACTCTATACACCAAACATCCTGTGTCAATTAGTGTCCGCGCCGTTGCGGACCCGTTTAATGTCGGCCGTACGATAAACGGCGTCGTCGTTATGTAATTGCTCTTAAAAGATAGCTAAGTAATGCTTTGATTTGGCAGTCTATCTCGCACCCGCCTCTGGCAGAGTCTTCGCTTAGAGGCTACTCTTTTCCCGACTCGTCGTCGTCCGAGTAGGACACCTAATCTTCTCGTTAAGGCGCTGCAGTGGCCACCCTTGCGGTGGTCGGCCGTCCCCTAGGTCTCTCTGCTGGCAGGAGCCCGCAATTCCGTACAGTGTGGCCTATCTTGCTACACCTGTAGCAGCTCCCTTCTGCTCGCCTCTTGTTAAGGGTGGCTGTGTCCACCTATTGCGCCTTCTTGGTAGCGGCCCTTGGCCGTACGGTGGCTGCTGCTGCCACCCTCGTCGTCGTCGGTTCCCAGTCTATAGCATCTGTCTGTCGCTGGAGAGGTTGTCTTATCTCCTAAGCACGGCCTATCCGTCCTAGCCTGCGTTGCTAGTCGTCGACTATCCTGAGAAGGTTACAAAATTCCTCGTACGTAGCTGGCCGCATTACACCTACCAGCCCCGTTATAATTTCCTTAGAGAGGCCTACCTCTAGAGAGGTAATTTTTATCCTGTCCTCCTATTAGAGACCCCCTGCTTCTGCCAAAGTCTGGTCAAATTCCGCAAGGAATTCTCGTACAGTCTTGCGTCCTTGTTTTATCGTGTTGACCCGTAGGAGCGCTCGGCTCTCGCGGTCCGGGTCCTTGTAGCTCTTGTCCAGAGCTGCCTAGAGCATCGTCGTCGTGGCCATTGCCGGGTTGGCAATGGCCGTTTCGTAGTACGGCAGAATTCGTGCTGCCGCCCTGCCCTTTAACCTCCCAAAGAGGTAGACTACCTTGTCCAGCTCGGTCGGGTATGCTCCTAAGTCAACTAGGAGCTTGGAGCGCATCTAAGCCGCCTAGGAGGGGTACTCGGCCGGGGCCTTACTATCGTACGTAGAGACGTCGGGGAGTTTGCTCTTGGGGGTCGGGGTAGGGGTTATCGTGTTCGTTGTCGTAGGGGTCGGATCGCGATCGGACGCCCTAAGCTGTCGTAGCTCCTGTTCCTGTTGGGAAATTATCGCAGCCTGGTGGCTTACTTGCTGTTCGAGCTGCCTCTTGCTTTCTAGCAGCTCCTCGTATACGCGGTGCATATGTCCCTCTATAGCCGTGGGTTCCATAGGGATGTCGCCGTCCATCTTGCTCTATTACCGCAGTTACCGACAGTGAGATCAGTTCCTAATGTAAGAGGCTTAAGAATCCTGGTTCAGAAACTTGAGGTCGGGTATCTACATAAAGGAACTGATAGGCAGTTCCTTCGACGTCTGCTCTGTACGATTTGTACCTACGAAGCCAAGCCAGCAATTTCCCCTTTGTGCCGGGGTGCAAGGTTCACCCTCCGTACAGAGGATCGGGAGTTACCTCCTCTGTACGGTGGTGCCGGGTTTCCACCCCCCCCCCCCCTCCCTAATCCGAGGGGCAGTAGCTTCCCTTTAAGCAGGACCGTAGTGTTCTCCCTCTGTACGGAGGTGGGGTCCTGTCGGTTGCTCCGTACGGAGGGTGGGGTCGTGCTGGCGCCGCTAAGTCGCAGTCCTTAGGGCGACGGTCGGCTCAGGTCGGGTTCAGGACCTGGGCCGGGTGGCGCCCCCTAACACGCTCGTAGATTCGCGGAAACCAGTATGTCGTCCTTATAGCTTCTATCGTCTTCTTTGACCCTGCGTAACTAACATCCTTGGAGCTATAGACTAGCTGAATAACCTCTGTAATTAGTTCTTCCAGAACTATTAGCTTTCCTAAGCCTGTTCTGCTGAGCTTCTGCCGCTAATTAAGCCGCTCCACCTTCTCGTAGAGCGTCTCTTCTTCGATCGGCGGCTCTATTATACAGATCCCTACTTCTTTCAACACCTCCGCGTCTACTATTCGTTCGGTCAGTACCTTCTGAAACATGTTCGGATCTTCCTTCGTGCAGCTAGTCTTCCCTTCTCTTCGCGTCAGCGCGTTAGCCTTTCCGTTTTAAGCCCCTAGTCGATAGGTGATCTTGAAATCGAACCCGGACAATTAGGCGGCCTATCGTGCTTAACGTCGTAAGAGCTTCTGCGTCTTAATAAAGTAGGTTAGCGACTGGTGGTCCGTAAGGACCTGGACCGTGCTCTTTCTAGCTATAAGCTCTGGCTTCCACTCCTCGAACGCCTGTATAATAGCTAGCAGTTCTTTATTATAGATAGCGTAGCTCTGCTTAGCTTCTGTTATAGATTTGCTAAAGAAGGCCACTAGGTAGAGGGTCTCGCCATTTTTAGCGTATTAAGAAAGGACCCCTGCTGTTACTGTGTCGGAAGCGTCCGTTTCTACGTAGATCGTCTTTTCCGGCCGGAAGTGTGCCAGAACCGGCGCTAAGGCTACTGCTTCTTTCAGCCGGTTAAAGGCTTCCGTGCACTTCTTATTCTATAGGCCGGCGGCCTCTTTTTTTAGTGCTTCGTTTAGGGGTCTTGCGATCTTGCTAAAGTCCTTAATAAACTGTTAATAGTAGCTGCAGAATCCGAGAAACGCTCTGATTTGCGTAGTGTTTCCGGATTTCGGCTGCCTCCATTCCGCAACAGCGGCGACCTTTGATAGGTCTATACGAATTCCGTCTCTTCTAACAATAAGACCGAGATATTTGACCTTAGTCTAATAGAACTCGCTCTTCTTCGTGTCCGCGTTTAATCCTACTTCGCAGAGTCTCTTTAGCACTCTCTCGACGTGGTCTGTGTGCTGATCTCTCGTTCCGTCTGTGTAGATAAGAATGTTGTCCAAATAGATAGACACAAACTGCTCTAGCATGTCTATAAAGGTGTAGTTTATTAAGCGTTGCTACACTGCCGGCACATTAGTGAGTCCGAATGGCATTACCAGCTACTTGAAATTGCCTATATGCGTAGCGAATGTCGTAAGGTCTTCTGTTTGCCCTTCCTCGTTTCTTAGTCGATGGAACGCTTGGCAAATGTCTAGCTTGCTAAACCACTTAGCCTTTGCTACGCGCTGTATAGTCTTATCTATCAGCAGCAGTGGATATACGTCTCTCTTAGTGACCTCGTTAAGGCCTCGACAGTCTACGCAGAGTCGGAGACTGATACAGGGTGGGATGGCCTATGTTATTACTATGCCTTGCTAAGGTTTATATATCTGGTACACATTAGTCAAGTCACTTCCGAGTTACTTGACCAGTCCCTTTTGGCTTAAGTGTACTACGTTACATCACTTAACTCGGAAAAGACTGCTAAAAGTGTACGATAAAAGGCCCGGGTTCAATTCTTAGGGGGGTGCATCTTTTAACAGGAGAGTGGAAGCAGCGTTAACGTATGTCCGTTTGTCCACTACTCCGTACAGAATAAGGCAGACCCGGTAAAGGTCCAGCTAGCTGTGTGCAGACCTGCCGGGGGGGGGGGGGGATTGATTGCGTATGCTGTATAGGGGGGCTGTGCAATAGCATATGTAGCCTGTAAGTAAGCGCAGCTTACGAGGTCGTAAGCCTGTAGCGCAGGGGGTAGTAATACGGAGTGGGTTGGCCTGTGTTATTACTATGCCTTGCCAAGGTTCATATATCTGGTACACATTGGTCAAGTCACTTCCGAGTTACTTAACCAGTCCCTTTTAGCTTAAGTGTACCGCGTTACATTACTAATAATCCGGGCACGCAGATATAATTCAATACGGCCTTTTTGATAACTATATCTCGAACTAAGGAGGGAAAGGAATCTATGTAGTGGTGGACGAGACCTTTGGGGAGGGGGTGGCGTGCCAAGGCCCGGCTCGGTCCGGAAGGGCCGAGCCGAAATTCCAAGGGTCCACCCTATTATCCGGTCCTACCCCGTTCTGCCGCTGTAACACTACCCCCCTCCCTTACTAGCTGTCGCCCTCGACTGCTTAGTCACCCTATCTATCCGAAAATCTTACTTTTTTTTTTTTTTAATTCGTCGTCTGCTTCTCGAAAATCCCCTCTAACGCCGATGTTACCTCTTCCGTCTTCTATTAAAAACAACGTTCTCTTTATCGCTTCTTTAATTTCTTACGTCGTCGGCGTCTGAAGTCCTTTACCTAGCGTTTATGTAATTAACGCTATCTGATCTGATCTGCGGTCTTCTAAGCTACGGCTCGGCTGGTCTGTGCGTCGCCTTAGAGGTCTATATATAATCCGGGCACGCAGATATGATTCAATACAGCCTTTTTGATAACTATATCTCGAACTAAGGGGGGAAAGGAGTCTATATAGTGGTGGTAGTGGGCTTTCGTAGTGGTGGTGCCTGTTGCGATGGTAGAAAGAGGTGGGACAGATTGATGGGGTGGACCCTGGAATTTCGGCTCGGCCCGGACGGGCCGAGCCGGGCCTTGGCACCACCACCACCAAAGCCCACCACCACCACCACATAGATTCCTTTCCCTCTTCAGTTCGAGATATAGTTATTAAAAAGGCCGTATTGAATCATATCTGCGTGCCCGGATCATTATATCTCGAACTCACCCTCCACAACCCCGCGCTGCGCGAAAGGGCCCGTTGAACCATCCGGAAACCCGAATAACGCACGCGCACCCACCCAACAACAACAACCCTAAGGCACCGTAAGAAGATGGAAGGCTTCTCAGCGGTAGAGAGCGGCGTTACAGGCCGCAGCAGAAGTAAGAAAGGAAAGACTGACAGAGCGAGCAGGCGCTCCAGTGTAATTGACGATGAGATCGTTATCAGAGGTTTTACAGCGGAAGAGACCGCTAAGATCAAGGAACGAATAAGCGAATATAAGAAGATCCACGACTGCACGATCGAGGAACTGGAAGACCACGTAAACGAGAACGGAATAGGGAAGGTCTACGACGGTATAGACCTCATTAAGACGCTGTTCTACAGGACACTGGAAGAAAACAGACAGCTAAGAGAGGAAGTAGAGACGGTAAGGGCCGAGAAGGAATCGGCAGAGACTATCGTCGAAGTGTTGGAACACCAAGCGGCGAATCGAATGGCGCAGCTGAAGGCGCTGAAGGATCAACTGGCTGATATAGAAGCAGCGAGATCGTCGCCGCCACCGCGGCGAGAAACCCAAGTGGAAACCACCTCGCCGGCGGCCTACAGTCAAGGTAGCACGTTGATGACGTCATTACCGGATCTACCTGTTTTCGGCGGCGGAGACCCTGAATCGTGGGAGGCGTTTAAGAAGAAGATCAAGAGTAAGATAAGCCGCGATCACGCATCGAGCAGCGAAGAGGATCGATTAGCGTACCTGGAATCGCGACTGGAAGGTGAAGCTTTTTCGCTGGTGGCGGACCTGGAAGAAGTGACCGCCGACGACGCCATCAAGGCGCTGGACCAGCGTTTCGGAGACCCATTCCGAAAAAAGACGGCCCGTAAGCAGCTAGACAAGATCAACCAAAACCGGCAGACATTCGAGGAGTTCTACGGTCTGTTCAGAAAATATGCAATCAGGGCCCGAGTGGCGGAAGATAAACAGCTTCACCTATTGAGGCAGAAGCTAAACCCTGAGCTGGCTGCGGCCATGGCGTCGGTGGAAGACGAGGACCTTAAGAGCTTCGTGCACAGAGCGAGGGTCACCGGGAGAAACCTGAGCGCTTACGCGAAAGCACGCGAATCGATTCAGAAGCCGTCGCCGTCGGCGCAGACGACGCGAGCCCCTGCGCCCTTCAGACAACGCCCTCAACAGCCATCGTACCAGTCACAGCGATCGTCGTTCGCCCCCACGTGCTACGCATGCGGAAAGCCTGGCCACATCGCTACGAGATGCCAAGCGACAGCTCAGCAGAAGCAGGACTATCGTGTTATGAAGCAGCCTCAGCCGCAGCCGCCGAGAAAGACAATTCAAGCCATCGAGCCGGCTCCGAACGATGCTGACAGCGTAGACGGCGGCGTGCAGCTGAGAATTATGGGAAAAGACCAGCTGGACGGATAGGCCCCCTATCCAGCATTGACAATAGGGCACCGAATCGAAGCGAATCGCCGCGAGAAGAAAGCATTAACAGCTGCAGCGATCCGCTATCGGCTGCGGTGGAAGTGAACACGGAAACAGCTATTATTCTTCCAATCACTGTCCACCCCCTTGACGGATCGAGCAAACCACTTCAGTTGAGAGCTTTCATCGACACAGGAGCTCTCATTGGCGCAGCGATCCACCACCGACTGGTCCGGAAGCTGACAAATGGATACGGTTATCCAGTGGAACTGGCGTCGCCGACGAAGATCTCGGCATATAACGGACAAGACACGGAAAGCGTCACGCACTACGTGCTATTAAGGACCACGCTAGCTGGTCGAACCACGGAAGCGACGTTCCGGATTATGGATATCGGAAGGTTTGACATCATTATAGGGCAGAAATGGATGAAGAACCAGAAAGCCATCGTTGACGTAGATAAAGGAACAATCAGGTTCAAAACCCCGGGTGGCGGAGCAGGGACCATTGGGAAGGTCGCCACCGTCGCCGCCAAGCCGAAAGCCACGGAGTCCGCAAGAGAGGCTCCGTCCGATCGTTCCGAACCCCCGGTTACCGTCGGAATAATGAGTTCAGAAGCCATAACGACCCTCGCGAAGTCGCCGGACAACGAGATCTACGCCATCTCGATAAAAGACATCGAAGACTACAGAAAGATAATGGCGGAAGAAGAAGTGGATCCGCTGGAGGTGCTACCGAAAGAACTCCATAGTTACGCTGACGTCTTCTTAAAGGCCGATTCCAACCTCCTGCCGCTCTATCGACCGGAATATAACAACAAGATCCGGCTGAAAGAAGGAGCCGCGCTGCCGAGAACCGAGCCCCTAAGACGACTGTCGCCGGCGGAACTGGACCAGGTAGAGGTGTTTGTTCGCGAAAATCTGGCGAAGAAGTTCATTACGCCGAGTTCGGCCGAATATGCGTTACCGATTCTTTTCGTAAGGAAACCAGGGGGTGGTCTGCGACTCTGCGTGGATTATCGAGGCCTTAACGAGGTCACCAAGAGAGACGTATACCCGCTGCCGCTGATCGACGAGACCATCCAGCGCGTAGCAAAGGCTAAGTGGTTCAGCAAGCTGGACATCCGCCAAGCGTTCCATCGATTAAGAAACGAGGAAGGACAAACGGAAGATCTCACGACGTTCGCGACGCGTATAGGCAATTTCAAGTGGTTGGTGATGCCTTTCGGACTCACCAACGCGCCGGCAGTGTGGCAACGCTTCATAAACCACACGTTTATGGACATGTTGGAACGGTTCGTGTCCATTTACTTAGACGACATCCTTATCTACACCGAAGGAACGAGAGAACAGCACACGGACCACATCAAGAAGGTGCTGACCAGGCTCCGCGAGGTCGGATTGAACGCGGACACGAAAAAGAGCGAGTTTTATCAGACTGAAGTCAAATATCTCGGTCTGATCGTCGGAAGAGATGGAATTCGTATGGACCCCTTAAAGGTCGCCGCCGTCGCGGAGTGGAAGCAGCCGAAATCCGGAAACACTACGCAAATCAGAGCGTTTCTCGGATTCTGCAGCTACTACCGACGGTTCATCAAGGACTTCAGCAAGATAGCGAGACCCCTGAACGAGGCGCTAAAGAAAGAGGCCGCTGGCCTATGGAATGAGAGGTGCACGGAAGCCTTTAACCGGCTAAAAGAAGCAGTGGCCTCCGCACCAGTGCTGGCGCACTTCCGGCCAGAAAAGACGATCTATGTGGAAACGGATGCTTCCGACACGGTGACGGCCGGAGTCCTTTCTCAATATAGTGACGACGAAACCCTCCATCCAGTCGCCTTCTTCAGCAAATCAATGAGCGAAGCTAAGCGGAACTACGCGATCTACGATAAAGAGCTGCTGGCGATCATTCAGGCTTTCGAGGAGTGGAAACCGGAGCTTATAGCTGGAAAGAGCACGGTCCAGGTTCTCACGGACCACCAGTCACTGACCTACTTTATAAAGACGCAGAAGCTCTTACGTCGTTAAGCACGGTGGGCTGCCTACTTATCAGGGTTCGACTTCAAGATTACATATCGACCCGGAGCTCAAAACGGAAAGGCTGACGCGCTGACGAGACGAGAAGGGAAGGCCAGCCGCGCGAAGGAAGATCCGAATATGTTCCAGAAGGTGTTGACCGAGCGAATGGTAGACGCAGAGGTGTTGAAAGAGGTAGGGGTCTGCGCAGTGGAACCGGCCCCTAAGGAAGAGACGCTCTACGAGAAGGTGGAACGGCTCAATCAACAACAGAAGCTCGGCAAAACCGGTTCAGGGAAGCTGATAGTTCCGGAAGAACTAATCACCGAGGTCATCCAACTGGTCCACGGCTCCGTAGATGTGGGCTACGCAGGCGCGAAGAAAACGATGCAGGCAATAAGAACGACCTACTGGTTTCCGCGGATCTATGAGCGGATTTACCGGTTTATCGCCAACTGCTACGCGTGCAGAGCCGCGAAGCCACGTTACGGTCTTCCGGCCGGTCTGCTGAAGCCACTTCCGATCCCTGAGAAACCTTGGCAACACATTACGATAGACTTCGTAACCGGCCTGCCGAATTCGGATGGATATGACGCTACGCTCAATGTAGTGGATCGGCTGAGCAAAGAACGCCACTTCATCCCCTGTCGAGCTAAAGACGAAGGAACCACTGCAGAAGAAACGGCGAGAATGCTAATCCAACACGTGTGGAAGCACTATAGGCTGCCGGACACTATCACTACGGATAGAGGTCCCCAATTTACTGCCGACGTGTGGAAAGCTATCAACCAAGCTCTCGGAATCCACGGAAAGCTCAGCACCGCCGCTTACCCTTAAACTGACGGTCAGTCTGAAGTGGCTAATCGCGAGATGGAGCGATATCTGCGAACCTTCTGCAGCCACCATCAGGAAGAATGGGTTAAGGTGTTGCCGATAGCCGAGTTCTGCGCTAACTCGGCACCGTCTAAGGCCACCTCACTGGCGCCGTTCGAGATAACACACGGCTGTCTTCCGAGAATGAGCTTTCAGCCGCCAAGCGAACCCAGCTCCGCGGAACCATCAACCGCTACGTCGTCGAAGAGAGTCGCCGCCGCAGCGGCAGAAGCGATACGATCTCAGATGGAAGAAGCGATCAAAGTGGCGAAAGAAGCGATGGAATCAGCTCAGAAGAAGATGGTAACTCGAGCTAATAGAAAAAGGTCCCCAATAGAATTCGAGGAAGGCCAAAAGGTATGGCTCAACACGCGAAACCTGAGGCTAAAAGGAAACGCGAAGCTCAACCCACGCCACGTGGGTCCGTTTAAGATAATAGAAAAGAGGTCGCCGGTGACCTATCGGCTCGAGCTGCCGAAGGCGTTCCGGATCTACGATGTTTTCCATTTAGATCTGCTAAGCTTAGACCCTAAAGACGGCCTGCCGGAACAGGGGTTCGCTGAACCCCCGCCAATCGAGATAGATAATAAGGAAGAATGGGAAGTAGAAGACGTGATGGACGTAAAGAAGATAAGGGGGTCCATCAAAGCAAGGGTCTCGTAGAAGGGGTAGCTAGAAGACTATAAATGGTATCCGATCGAGAACCTCCGGAATTCGGCGGAGCTGCTGAGAGACTTTTACGCGCGGAATCCGACGAAGCCGAAGCCGGAATAGCTCTGATGCCGACCCTTACGGAAGAAGAAGAATGCCACGTCCGCTCCACCGGCGCGACCGATGAAAACGATCGTGATTGCTCCAGGCAGATCGTGGAGGTCGGCAGGCCGCGCACGCCGTGGCGTGCCAGCGCCGCCGCCCCCCCCCCCCCCCCCCTGCGATGGAGTGCTGACTCCGGTGGAGAAAGAAAAGAAGAAGAAACGGAGCCGCGGACGGATCTATATAGACCTCCGAGACAGCGCACAGACCACCCACGCCGCAGCTCAGATGACCCACGGCTCAAATCAGATGGCACGGATCAGGCGCACCGATCACATGAACGCCAAGTGAAGGACTTCGGATGCAGATAACGTAAGAAGTTAAGAAAGAGACGAAGAGGACATTGTTTTTGGTAGAAGACAGGAGGTGACGTCAACGTTGAAAGGAATTTTCGAGAAAGGAGACGATGAATCAAAAAAAAAAAAAAAAAAAAAAAAAAAAAAAGTGGACATTTTCGGATGGAAGAGATGACTAAGCGGTCGAGGGCGACCGCTAGTGAGGGAGGGGGGTAGTGTTGCGATGGTAGAAAGAGGTGGGACAGATTGATGGGGTGGACCCTGGAATTTCGGCTCGGCCCGTCCGGGCCGAGCCGGGCCTTGGCACCACCACCACCAAAGCCCACCACCACCACCACATAGATTCCTTTCCCTCTTCAGTTCGAGATATAGTTATCAAAAAGGCCGTATTGAATCATATCTGCGTGCCCGGATCAGTGCCAAGGCCCGGCTCGGCCCGTCCGGGCCGAGCCGAAATTCCAGGGTCCACCCTATCAATCTGTCCTACCTCTTTCCACCGCCGCAACACTACCCCCCTCCCTTACCAGCGGTCGCCCTCAACCGCTTAGTCACCCCATCTATCCGAAAGTCTCCACTTTTTCTTTTTTTTTTTTTGATTTATCGTCTCCTTCTCGAAAATCCCCTCCGACGGTGATGTTACTTCTTCCGTCTTCTATCGGGTCTTGAATTTCTTATGTTATCGGCGTCTGAGGTCCTTTACTTAGCGTTTATGTAATCGGCGCGCCTGATCTGTGCCATCTGATCTGAGCCGTAGGTTATCTAAGCTGCGGCGTAACTGGTCTGTGCGTCGTCTCGGAGGTCTATATAGATCTTTCTGCGGCGCCGTTTTTCTTCTTCTTTTTCTCTTCTACTAAAGCCTTTACCTACTACGCAGTCGGCAGCGCCGCCGGCCGACGCGGTGGTGCCTGAAGCAATTACTTCCCGAAGCACGATCGTTTTTATCGGCTTCCGCGCCGGTAGAGCGGACGTGTCTCTATTGCCGGCATTAGAGCTACGCTGGTTTCGGCTTTTCCGGGTTCCGCGCGTAGAACTCTCTTAGCAGCTCCGCCGAATTCCGAAGGTTTTCGACCGGATACTATTTATAGTCTTCCGGCCACCCCTTCTACGAGATTCTCGCTTTGATGGATCCCCTTATCTTTTTTACGTCCATTACATCTTCCACCTCCTACTCTTCTTCCTTACCGTCCATTTCAATTAGCAGGGGTTCGGCGAACCCCTGTTCCGGAAGGCCGTCCTTAGGGTCCAGGCTCAGCAGATCTAAATGGAAAACGTCGTAGATCCGGAACGCCTTTGGCAGCTAAAGCCGATAAGTTACCGGCGGTCTCTTTTCTACTATCTTGAACGGACCTATGTAGCATGTATTTAGCTTGGCGTTGCCTTTCAGCCTTAGGTTCTTCGTGTTAAGCTATACCCTTTGGCCTTCCTCGAATTCCGTTAGTAACCGTTTCTTATTAGCTCGAGTCACTATCTTCCTTTGAGCCGATTCCATTGCTTCTTTCGCTACTTTAATCGCTTCTTCTATCTGAGACCGTAGCGCTTCTGCCCCCGCAGCGGCGACCCTCTTCGACGACGTAGCAGTAGATAGTTCCGCGGAGCTGGGTTCGTTTGGCGGCTGAAAGCTTATCCTTGGAAGATAGCTGTACGTTATCTCGAACGGCGCCAGCGAGGTAGCCTTAGACAGTGCCGAGTTAGCGCAGAACTCGGCCATCGGCAACACCTTAACCTATTCTTCTTAATAGTGGCTGCAGAAGGTTCGCAGATATCGCTCTATCTCGCGATTAGCTACTTCAGACTGACCGTTAGTTTGAGGGTAAGCGGCGGTGCTAAGCTTTCCATAAATTCCGAGAGCTTGGTTGATAGCTTTCTATACGTCGGCGGTGAATTGAGGACCCCTATCCGTAGTAATAGTGTCCGGCAGGCTATAGTGCTTCTATATATGTTGAATCAGCATCTATGCAGTCTCTTCTGTAGTAGTTCCTTTGTCTCTCGCTCGGCAGGGGATAAAGTGTCGTTCTTTGCTCAGCCTATCCACTACGTTTAGCGTAGCGTTATATCTATCCGAATTCGGTAGGCCGGTTACGAAATCTATCGTAATGTGCTGCTACGGCTTCTTAGGGATCGGAAGCGGCTTTAGTAGACCGGCCGGAAGACCGTAACGTGGCTTCGCGGCTCTGCATACGTAGCAATTGGCGATAAATCGATGGATCCGTTCGTAGATCCGCGGAAACCAGTAGACCGTCCTTATAGCTTCTATCGTCTTCTTTAAGCCGGCGTAACCAACGTTTATAGAACTATAGACCAGCTGGATAACCTCTGTAATTAGTTCTTCCGGAACTATTAGCTTTTCTGAGCCAGTCTTGCCGAGTTTCTGTTGCTGGTTAAGCTGCTTTACCTTTTCGTAGAGAGCCTCTTCCTTAGGGGCCGGTTCCACTACGCAGACCCCTACCTCTTTCAGCACCTCTGCGTCTACTATTCGCTCGGTTAGCACTTTCTGGAACATGTTAGGATCTTCTTTCGCGCGGCTTGTTTTTCCTTCTCTTCGCGTTAGCGTGTCCGCCTTTCCGTTTTGAGCCCCTGGTCGATAGGTAATCTTAAAGTCGAATCCTGATAAGTAGGCAGCCTACTGTGCTTAACGTCGTAAGAGCTTCTGTGTCTTTATAAAGTAGGTCAGCGACTGGTGGTCCGTAAGGACCTGGACCGTGCTCTTTCCAGCTATAAGCTCCGGTTTCCACTCCTCGAAAGCCTGAATAATCGCTAGCAGCTCCTTATCGTAGATAGCGTAGTTCCGCTTAGCTTCGCTTATTGACTTGCTAAAGAAAGCTACCGGATGGAGGGTTTCGTCGTTACTATATTAAGAAAGGACCTCTGCCGTTACTATGTCGGAAGCGTCCGTTTCTACGTAGATCGTCTTTTCTGGCCAGAAGTGTGCCAGAACTGGCGCAGAGGCCACTGCTTCTTTTAGCTAGTTAAAGGCTTCCGTGCACCTCTTATTCTATAGGCCGGCGGCCTCTTTCTTTAGCGCCTCGTTTAGGGGTCTCGCTATCTTGCTAAAGTCCTTAATAAACTGTCGATAGTAGCTGCAGAAGCCGAGAAACGCCCTGATTTGCGTAGTGTTTCCGGATTTTGGCTGCTTCCACTCCGCGACGGCGGCGACCTTTAAGGGGTCTATACGAATTCTATCTCTTCCGACGATAAGACCGAGATATTTGACCTCGGTTTGATAGAACTCGCTCTTCTTCGTGTCCGCGTTTAACCCGACCTTGCGGAGCCTCTTTAACACTCTCTCGATGTGGTCCGTGTGTTGCTCTCTCGTTCCATCGGTGTAGATAAGGATGTCGTCCAAGTAGATAGACACGAACCGCTCTAGCATGTCTATAAAAGTGTGGTTTATAAAGCGTTGCTACACTGCCGGCGCGTTGGTAAGTCTGAAAGGCATTACCAACTACTTGAAATTGCCTATGCGCGTAGCGAATGTCGTAAGGTCTTCCGTTTGTCCTTCTTCGTTCCTTAATCGATAGAATGCTTAGCGAATATCCAGCTTGCTGAACCACTTAGCCTTAGCTACTCGTTGTATGGTTTCGTCGATTAGCGGCAGCGGGTATACGTCTCTCTTAGTGACCTCGTTAAGGCCCCTATAGTCTACGCAGAGTCGCAGACCACCCCCTAGTTTCCTTACGAAAAGAATTGGTAACGCATATTCCGCGGAGCTCGGCGTAATGAACTTCTTCGCTAGGTTTTCGCAAACAAACACCTCTACTTAGTCCAGTTCGGCCAGCGACAATCTTCTTAGAGGCTCGGTTCTCGGCAATGTAGCCCCCTCTTTTAACCTGATCTTATTGTCGTATTCCGGCCGGTAGAGCGGCAGGAGGTTGGAGTCTGCTTTTGAGAAGACATTAGCGTAACTATGAAGCTCGTTTGGCAGCACCTCCAGTGGATCTACCTCTTCTTCCGCTATTATCTTCCGATAGTCTTCGATGTCTTTTATTAAGATAGCGTAGATCTTAGTGTCCGGCGACTTCGCGAGGGTCGTTATAGCTTCCGAACTTATTATTCCGACCGTAACTAGGGGTTCGGAACGATCGGACGGAGCCTCTTTGGCGGACTCCGTAGCTTTCGGCTCGGTGGCGGCAGTGGCGTTGCCTAGGGTTTTGAACCCTATTGTGCCTTCGTCTATGTCAATAATGTCTTTCTGGTTCTTTATCCATTTCTGCCCTATAATAATGTCAAATCTTCCGATATCTATAATTCGGAACGTCGCTTCCGTAGTGCGACCAGCTAAGGTAGTCTTTAGCGGCACGTAGTGCGTAACGCTTTCCGTGTCTTGTCCGTTGTATGCCGAAATCCGCGTCGGCGACGCTAGTTCCACCGGATAGCCGTATCTATTTATTAGCTTCCGGACTAGTCGGTAGTGGATCGCCGCGCCAATAAGAGCTCCGGTGTCAATAAAAGCTCTTAACTAGAGTGGTTTGCCCGATCCGTTAAGGGGGTAGACAGTGATTAGAAGGATAATAGCTGTTTCCGTGTTCACTTCTACCGCCGCCGACAGCGGATCGCTGCAGCTATTGATGCTCTCTTTCGTCGACGCAGTTCGCGTTAATGCCCTGTTGTCCTCGCTGGATAGGGGGCCTATCCTTCTAGCTGGTCTTTTCCTAAGATTCTTAGCTGTACCCCGCCGTCTACGCTGTTAGTGTCGTTCGGAGCCGGTTCGATGGCTTAAATAGTCTTTCTCGGCAGTGGCGGCTGCTTCGTTGCTCGATACTCTTGCTTCTGCTGTGCCGTTGCTTGGCATCTCGTAGCGATATAGCCGGGTTTTCTATACGCGTAGCAGGTGGGGACGAACGACGAACGCGGTGGATACGACGACTGCTAGGGGGTTCGTCGGAAAGGCGCAGGGGGCCGCACTGTCTGCGCCGACGGCGACGACTTCTGGACCGATTCGCGTAATTTCGCGTAAGCGCTCAGGTTTCTTGCAGTGACTCTCGCTCTCTGCACGAAACTCTCAAGGTCTTCGTCTTCCACCGACGCTATAGCTGCGGCCAGTTCAGGGTTTAGCTTCTGCCTTAATAGGTGGAGCTGCTTATCTTCCGCTACTCGGGCCCTAATCGTATACTTTCTAAACAAACTGTAGAACTCCTCGAACGTCTGCCGGTTCTGGTTGATCTTATCTAGCTGCTTACAGGCCGTCTTCTTTCGGAATGGGTCTCCGAAACGCTGGTCTAGTGCTCTAATCGCTTCCTCGGCGGTCGCCTCTTCTAGGTCCGCTACTAGCGAAAAAGCTTTACCTTCTAGTCGCGATTCCAAGTACGCTAGTCTGTCTCTGGCGCTGTTTCCGGCGTAGTCGCGGTCTATCTTATTCTTTATCTTCTTCTTAAACTCTTCCCAGTCTTTAGGGTCTCTGCCTCTAAACGCTGGTAGGTCTGGCAATAATGTTATCGAGGTGCTACCTTAACTATAGGCTGCTGGTAAGGCGGTCTCTGCTGGTTCTTCTCGATGCAGTAGCGGCGACAACATCGCTGCTTCTATGTTAGCCAGTTGGTCCTTTAGCGCCTTTAGTTGCGCCAGCCTATTTGCCGCCTAGTTCTCTAATACGTCGATAATAGTTTCTACCGATTCCTTCTCGGCCCTTACTGTCTCTACTTCCTCCCTTAACTGTCTGTTTTCTTCTACGTTCCTATAGAACCTCTTTTCTATAAAGGTAATAATGTTAAACACCTTCTTAGCTCTGTGCTCTGTAAGATATTCTCCTATCTGATCCAGCGTGCGTCTATACAGTTCGGCGTAGCCCTCTATGCCCTTTCTCGCTTTATCTACCTCTTCTTCTATAAGGCCTTCTGTGGTCGTTCCGTCGTCGAGAATGCTGGTACGCCTATCTCTCGGTCTGTCAGTCTTTCTCTTTCTGCTACAGCCTGTAACGCCGCTCTCTACTGCTGAGAAGCCTTCTATCTTCTTACAGTGCCTTGGGGGTTGTTGTTGGTGTAGGTGCGCGTGCGTTATTCAGGTTTCCGGATAGTTCGACGGGCCCTTTCGCGCAGCGCGGGGTTGGTGTAGAGAGTGAGTTCGAGATATAATAATCTGGGCACGCAGATATAATCTAATACGGCCTTTTTGATAACTATATCTCGAACTGAGGGGGGAAAGGAGTCTATGTAGTAGTGGTGGTGGGCTTTCGTAGTAGTGGTGCCAAGGCCCGGCTCGGCCCGTCCGGGCCGAGCCGAAATTCCAGGGTCCACCCTATCAATCTGTCCTACCTCTTTCTACTGCTGCAACAATATAGATCCTTCTGTAGTAGCGTTTCTTCCTCTTCTTTTTCTTCTACCAAAGCGCTTACCTACCGCAGCGTCGGCGGCGCTGGCACGCTACGGCGTCGGCGAGCTGCCTGCCGAACTGGTAGTAGGTAGTGGCTACGTCAAAGACCTACCTAAGGCGACCGTTACGATCGTTTTTATTGGCTTCCGCGTCGGTGGAGCGGACGTAGCTTTCTTCTTTCTTTCTTCTAGCATAATTAGCTTCGGACCTATTCGGGTTTTAGCTTCTTCGGGTTCCGCACGTAAAACTCTCTTAGCAGCTCCGCCGAATTCCGGAGGTTCTCGACCGGATACTATTTATAGTCTTCCGGCTACTCCTTCTACGAGATCCTCGCTTTAATGGACCCCCTCGTCTTCTTTACGTCCATTACATCTTCCACCTCCCACTCTTCTTCCTTACCGTCCATCTCAATCGGTAGGGGTTCGGCGAACCCCTGTCGTAGCAGACCGTTTTCAGGGTCCAAGCTTAGCAGATCTAAATAGAAAACGTCGTAGACCCGGAACGATTTCGGTAGCTAGAGCCGATAAGTTACCGGCGACCTCTTTTCTACTATCGTAAACGGACCTACGTAGCGTGGATTAAGCTTGGCGTTGCCTTTTAGCCTTAGGTTCTGCGTGTTAAGCTATACCTTTTGGCCCTGCGCGAATTCTATCGGTAACTGCTTCTTATTAGCTCGAGTTACTATCTTCTTCTAAGTCGATTCCATCGCTTCTTTCGCTACTTTAATTGCTTCGTCTATCTGAGATTGGAGCGCTTCTGCCGTCGCGGCGGCGACTCTCTTTAACGACGTAGCGGTGGATAGTTCCGCAGAGCTGGGTTCGCTTAGCAGCTGGAAACTAATTCTCGGAAGATAGCTATGCGTTATTTCGAACGGCGCCAGCGACGTTGCTTCCGATCGTGCTAAGTTAGCGCAGAATTCAGCTATCGGCAACACCTCGACCCACTTTTCTTAATAATGGCTGCAGAAGGTTCGCAGATATTGCTCTATCTCGCGATTGGCCACTTCAGACTGACTATCGGTCTAAGGGTGAGCTGCTGTGCTGAGCTTTCCACTAATTCCGAGAGCTTAGTTAATAGCTTTCTATACGTCGGCAGTAAATTGAGGACCCCTATCCGTAGTAATAGTGTCCGGTAGGCTATAGTGCTTCTATACGTATTGAATTAACATCCGTGCAGTCTCTTCTGCAGTAGTTCCTTCGTCTCTCGCTCGGCAGGGGATGAAGTAGCGTTCCTTGCTTAGTCAGTCTACTACGTTCAGCGTAGCGTTATATCTATCGGAGTCCGGCAGGCCGGTTACGAAGTCTATCGTAATGTGTTGCTACGGTTTCTCGGGGATCGGAAGTGGCTTTAGCAGACCGGCCGGAAGACCGTAATGTGGCTTCGCGGCCCGGCACGCGTAGCAATTGCCGATAAACCGGTAGATCCGCTCGTAGATTCGCGGAAACCAGTATGTCGTCCTTATAGCTTCTATCGTCTTCTTCGAGCTGGCGTAACCTATATCTACGGAGCTATGGACTAGCTGGATGACCTCTGTAATTAGTTCTTCCGGAACTATCAGCCTCCCTAAACCGGTTTTGCTGAGTTTCTGTTGCTAGTTAAGCTGCTCCACTTTTTCGTAGAGAGTCTTTTCCTTAGAAGCCGGTTCTACCGCGCAGACCCCTACCTCTTTCAACACCTCGGCGTCTACTATTCGTTCGGTTAGCACCTTCTGAAACATGTTCGGATCTTCCTTCGCGCGGCTGGTCTTCCCTTCTCTTCTTAGTAGTGCGCTAGCCTTTCCGTTTTGAGCTCCGGGTCGATAGGTAATCTTAAAGTCAAACCCGGATAAGTAGGCAGTCCACTGTGCTTAACGTCGTAAGAGCTTCTGCGTCTTTATAAAGTAGGTCAGCGACTGGTGGTCCGTAATGACCTGGACCGTGCTCTTTCTAGCTATAAGCTCTGGCTTCCACTCCTCGAACGCCTGTATAATAGCTAGCAGTTCTTTATCGTAGATTGCGTAGTTCCGTTCGGCCTCCGTTATAGACTTGCTAAAGAAAGCTACCGGATAGAGGGTCTCTTCGTCGTCAGCGTATTAAGAAAGGACCCCTGCTGTTACTGTGTCGGACGCGTCCGTTTCTACATAGATCGTCTTTTCCGGTCGGAAGTGTGCCAGAACCGGTGCTAAAGCTACTGCTTCTTTTAGCCGGTCGAACGCTTCCGTGCACCTCTTATTCTATAGGCCGGCGGCCTCTTTCTTTAGTGCTTTGTTCAGGGGTCTCGCGATCTTGCTAAAGTCCTTAATAAACTGTCGATAGTAGCTGCTAAATCCGAGAATCGCTCTAATTTGCGTAGTGTTTCCGGATTTCGGCTGCTTCTATTCCGCTACAGCGGCAACCTTTAAGGGGTGTATCCGAATTCCATCTCTTCCAACGATAAGACCGAGATATTTAACTTCGGTTTAATAGAACTTGCTCTTCTTTGTGTCCGTGTTTAATCCGACCTTACAGAGCCTGGTTAGCACCTTCTCGATGTGGTCCGTGTGCTGCTTTCTCGTTCTATCTGTGTAAATAAGGATGTCGTCCAGGTAAATAGACACGAACTGTTCTAACATGTCTATAAAGGAGTGGTTTATAAAGCGTTGCTATACCGCCGGCGCATTGGTAAGTCCAAAAGGCATTACTAGCTACTTAAAGTTGCCTATGTGCGTGGCAAACGTCGTAAGATCTTCCGTCTGCCCTTCTTCGTTCCTTAGTCGGTGGAACGCCTGTCGAATGTCCAGTTTGCTAAACTATTTAGCTTTAGCCACTCGTTGTATAGTCTCGTCAATCAGCGGCAGCGGGTATACGTCTCTCTTAGTAACCTTATTAAGGCCTCGATAGTCTACGTAGAGTCGCAGACCACCCCCTGGTTTCCTTACGAAAAGAATCGGTAACGCATATTCTGCGCTGCTTAGTGTAATAAACTTCTTCGCCAGGTTTTCTCGAACAAACACCTCTACCTAGTCCAGTTCCGCTGGCGACAGTCGTCTTAGGGGCTCGGTTCTTGGCAGCGTAGCTCCCTCTTTTAGTCGGATCTTGTTGTCGTATTCTGGCCAGTAGAGCGGCAGGAGGTTGGAGTCGGCTCTTAAGAATACGTTAGCGTAACTGTGGAGCTCGTTTGGCAATACCTCTAGTAGGTCCACTTCTTCTTCCGCTATTATCTTCCTGTAGTCTTCGATGTCCTTTATAGAGATAGCGTAGATCTTATTGTCCAGCGACTTCGTAAGGGTCGTTATAGCTTCTGAACTTATTATTCCGACGGCGACTAGGGGTTCGGAACGGTCGGACGGGGCTTCTTTCGCGGACTCCGCGGCTTTCGGCTCGGCGGCGGCCGTTCCGATAGTCCTTGCTCCGTTACCCGGGGTTTTGAATCCTATCGTGCCGTTATCTACGTCAATAATAGTCTTCTGGTTCTTTATCTATTTCTGCCCTATAATAATGTCAAATCGTCCGAGATCTATAATCCGGAACGTCGCTTCCGTAGTTTGACCAGCTAGTGTAGTCCTTAATAGCACGTAGTGCGTAACGTTCTCTATGTCTTGTCCGTTATATGCCGAAATCCGCGTCGGCGACGCTATCTCTACAGGATAGCTGTATCCCTTTGTTAGTTTTTGAACTAGTCGGTAGTGGATCGCCGCTCCGATAAGGGCTCTAGTATTAATAAATGCTTTTAGCTAGAGGGGTCTACGCGACTTCTTAACAGGGTAGATCGTAATAGGAAGGATAATAGCTGTTTCCGTGTTCGCTTCCACCGTCGCCGACAGTGGATCGTTATAACTGTTAATGCTCTCTCGTTCTGTTAGTGCCTTTCGCAGGGATGCCCTGTTTTTTACGCTAGATAGGGGGTCTATCCGTCCAGCTGGTCTTTTCCTATAATTCTTAGCTGGACCCCGCCGTCCACACTGTTAGTGTCGTTCAGAGCCGGCTCTATAGCTTGTATAGTCTTTCTCGGTGGCTGCGGCTGCTTTATAACACGATATTCCTGCTTCTGCTTATCTAATGCTTGGCATCTCGTAGCGATGTGGCCAGGCTTTCTATACGCGTAGCAGGTAGGGACGAACGACGAGCGCTGCGAATTAAATGGCTGCTAGGCGCATTGTCGGAAGGGTAGAGGGGTTCGAGTCGTCTGCCCCGACGGCGACGGCTTCTAAATTGGTTCGCGTGTCGTCGGTTTTCCGTACGCGTTTAGGTTTCTAGCGGTGACTCTCGCCTAGTGTACGAAGCTCTGAAGGTCTTCGTCTTCTACCGACGCTATAGCTGCAGCGAGCTCAGGGCTCAGTTTCTGTCTTAGTAAGTGTAGCTGCTTATCCTTAGCCACTCTCGCTCTAATAGCATATTTCCTAAACAGCCTGTAAAATTCTTTAAATGTCAGCCGATTCTAACTAATCTTGTCTAGTTGTTCGCAGGCCGTCTTCTTCCGGAAGGGGTCTCCGAAACGCTAATCCAACGCTTTGATAGCTTCGTCGGCGGTTACTTCTTCCAGGTCCGACACTAGCGAGAATGCTTCGCCTTCCAGTCGCGCCTCTAGATAGGCCAGTCTGTCTTCTTCGCTGCTTGCTGCATAATCGCGGCTTATCTTATTCTTTGATCCGGGCACGCAGAGATGATTCAATACGGCCTTTTTAAAGACTATATCTCGAACTAAGGAGGGAAAGGAGTCTATGTAGTAGTGGTGGTAGGCTTTCGTAGTAGTAGTGCTAAGGCCCGGCTCGGCCTGGAAGGGCCGAGCCAAAATTCTAAGGGTCCACCCTATTATCCAGTCCCACCCCTTTCTGCCGCTGTAACACTACCCCTATCCCTTACTAGCAGTCGCCCTCGACCGCTTAGCCACCCTATCTATCCGAAAATCTCCACTTTTTTTTTTATCGTCTCCTTCTCGAAAATCCCCTCCAACGCCGATGTTACCTCTTCCGTCTTCTATCAAAAACAACGTTCTTTTTATCGCTTCTTTAATTTCTTACGTCGTTAGCGTCCGAAGTCCTTCACTTGGCGTCTATCTGATCCGTACGCCTGATCCGTGCTATCTGATCCGTGCGCCTAATCCGTGCTATCTAATCTGAACCGTAGGTTATCTAAGCTGCGGCGTAGCTAGTCTGTACGTCGTCTTAGAGGTCTATATAGATCCGTCTGCAGCGTCGTTTTTCTTCTTCTTTTTCTCTTTTACCAAAGCCTTTACCTACTACAGGGTCGGCGGCGCTGGCACGCTACAGCGTCGGCGAGCTGCCTGCCGAACTAGTAGTGGGTAGTGGCCGCGTCGAAGACCTCCCCGAGGCGACTGCTACGATCGTTTTCTTCGGCTACTGCGCCGATAGAGCGGACGCGGCTTCGCCTTTTTCTTCTATCTCTTTCGGAGGTCGTTAGTCTTGGAGCTATCCGGGTTTCGGCTTCTTTGGGTTTCGCACGTAGAACTCTCTAAGCAGCTCCGCCAAATTCCGGAGGTTCTCGACCAGATACTATTTATAGTCTTCTGGCTACCCTTCTACGAGATCCTCGCTTTAATAGATCCCCTTATTTTCTTTACGTCCATTACATCTTCTACCTCCTACTCTTCATCCTTGCCGTCTATCTCAATTGGCAGGGGTTCGGCGAACCCCTGTTCCTAAAGGCCGTCCTTAGGGTCTAGGCTTAGCAGGTCCAAATAGAAAACATCGTAGATCCGGAACGATTTTGGCAGCTGGAGCCAGTAGGTTACTAGCGACCTCTTTTCTATTATCTTGAACGGACCTACGTAGCGTGGATTGAGCTTGGTGTTGCCTTTTAGCCTTAGGTTTCGCGTGTTGAGCTATACCTTTTGGCCTTCCTCGAATTCCAGTAGTGACCTTTTTCTATTAGCTCGAGTTACTATCTTCTTCTAAGCCGATTCTATCGCTTCTTTCGCTACTTTGATCGCTTCTTCTATCTGAGATCGGAGCGCTTCCGCTGCCGCGGCAGCGACTCTATTTGACGACGTAGTAGTAGTAGAAAGCTCCGGCGAGCCGGCGTCGCTCGGCGGCTGGAAACTTAGCCTTAGAAGATAACCGTAGGTTATCTCGAACGGCGCCAGCGACGTTGCTTCTAACTGTGCTGAGTTGGCGCAGAATTCGGCTATTGGCAACACCTCGACCTACTTTTCTTAATAATAGCTGCAGAAGGTTCGTAGGTATCGCTCTATCTTACGGTTAGCTACTTTAGACTGGCCGTCGGTTTAAGGGTGAGCGGCAGTGCTAAGCTTTCTACGAATTCCGAGAGCTTGGTTAATAGCTTTCTATACGTCGGCAGTGAATTGAGGACCCCTATCTGTAGTAATAGTGTCCGGCAAGCTATAGTGCTTCTATACGTATTGGATTAACATCCGCGCGGTTTCTTCTGCAGTGGTTCCTTCGTCTCTCGCTCGGTATAGGATAAAGTGTCGTTCTTTGCTTAGCCTATCTACTACGTTAAGGGTAGCGTCGCATCTATCGGAATCCGGTAGGCCGGTTACGAAGTCTATCGTAATGTGCTGCTACGGCTTCTCGGGGATCGGAAGCGGCTTTAGTAGGCCCGCCGGAAGGCCGTAACGTAGCTTCGCGGCTCGGCACACGTAGCAATTGGCGATAAATCGGTAGATCCGTTCGTAGATCCGCGGAAACCAGTAGATTGTCCTTACAGCTTCTATCGTCTTCTTTAAGCTAGCGTAACCAACATCCTTAGAGCTATAGACTAGTTGGATAACCTTAGTAATTAGTTCTTCCAGAACTATCAGCTTCTCCGAACCTGTTTTGCCGAGCTTCTGCTTCTAATTAAGCCGTTCTACCTTCTCGTAGAGCGTCTCTTCCTTGGGGGCCGGTTCCACTGCGCAGACCCCTACCTCTTTCAACACCTCTGTGTCTACTATCCGCTCGGTTAACACCTTCTGGAACATGTTCAGATCTTCTTTTGCGCAGCTAGTCTTCCCTTCTCTTCGCGTTAGCGCGTTAGCCTTTCCGTTTTAAGCCCCTGGTCGATAGGTAATCTTGAAATTAAACCCGGATAAGTAGGCAGCCTACCGTGCTTAGCGGCGTAATAGCTTCTGCATCTTTATAAAGTAGGTCAGTAACTGGTGGTCCGTAAGGACCTGGATCGTGCTCTGTCTAGCTAAAAGCTCCGGTTTCCACTCTTTAAAGGCCTAAATAATAGCTAGCAGTTCTTTATTACAGATAGCGTAGTTCCGTTCTGCTTCCGTTATAGACTTGCTAAAGAAAGCTACTGGGTAAAGGGTCTCGCCGTCGTTAGCGTATTAAGAAAGGACTCCGGCCGTTACTGTATCGGAAGCGTCCGTTTCTACGTAGATCGTCTTTTCCGGCCAGAAGTGTGCCAGAACTGGCGCAGAGGCCACCGCTTCTTTCAGCCGGTTAAAGGCTTCCGTGCACTTCTCGTTCTATAGGCCGGCGGCCTCCTTCTTTAACGCCTCGTTCAGGGGTCTCGCTATCTTGCTAAAGTCCTTAATAAACTGTCGATAGTAGCTGCAGAAGCCGAGAGACGCCCTGATTTGCGTAGTATTCCCAGACTTTGGCTGCTTCTATTCGGCGACGGCGGCGACCTTTAAGGGGTCTATACAAATTCCGTCTCTTCCGATAATAAGACTAAGATACTTAACCTCGGTTTGATAGAACTCGCTCTTCTTCGTGTCCGCGTTTAATCCGACCTCGCGGAGCCTCTTTAACACTCTCTTAATGTAGTCCGTATATTGTTCTCTCGTTCCCTTAGTGTAGATAAGAATGTTGTCTAAGTAGATTGACATAAACCGTTCTAGCATATCTATAAAGGTATAGTTTATAAAGCGTTGCTATATAGCCGGCGCGTTGGTAAGCCCGAACGGCATTACCAACTACTTAAAGTTGCCTATACGCGTCGCGAACGTCGTAAGGTCTTCCGTCTTCCCTTCTTTATTCCTTAGTCGGTAGAACGCCTGTCGAATGTCCAGTTTGCTGAACTATTTAGCTTTAGCCACTTGTTGTATAGTCTCGTCAATCAGCGGCAGCGGGTATACGTCTCTCTTAGTGACCTCGTTAAGGCCTCGATAGTCTACGCAGAGTCGCAGACTACCCCCTAGTTTCCTTACGAAAAGAATCAGTAACGCATATTCGGTAGAACTCGGCGTAATAAACTTCTTCGCCAGATTTTCGCGAACGAACACTTCTACCTAGTCCAGTTCCGCCGGCAACAGTCGTCTTAGGGGCTCGGTTCTTAGCAGCGTAGCCCCCTCTTTTAGTCGGATCTTGTTGTTATATTCCGGCCGATAGAGCGGCAATAGGTTGGAGTCGGCTTTTAAGAAGACGTTAGCGTAACTATAGAGCTCGTTCGGCAGCACCTCTAGTAGATCCACTTCTTCTTCCGCTATTATCTTCCGGTAGTCTTCGATGTCTTTTATAGAGATAGCGTAGATCTCATTGTCCGGCGACTTCGCGAGGGTCGTTATAGCTTCTGAACTTATTATTCTGACAGTGACCGGGGGTTCAGACCGATCTATCGGAGCCGCTTCGATCGTCGTAACGTTCGGTTTGGCGTTGGCCACTGTAACCGATTCGGTAACTGATTTGACGGCGGCTAAGCCGCTAGTCGATTTTCTGAATCCGAGTGTACCTTCTCCTACGTCAATAATCGCTCCCTGGTTCTTTATCTATTTCTGCTCTATAATAATGTCAAACCTTCCGATATCTATAATTCGGAACGTCGCTTCTGTAGTGCGACCTGCTAAGGTGGTCCTTAATAGCACATAGTGCGTAACACTCTCCGTGTCTTGTCCGTTATACGCTGAAATCCGCGTCGGCGACGCTATTTCCACTGGATAGCCGTATCCCTTTGTCAGTTTCTAAACCAGTCGGTAGTGGATCGCTGCGCCGATAAGAGCTCTAGTGTCGATAAAAGCTTTTAACTAGAGGGGTTGGCGCGATTTCTTAACAGGGTGGATCGTAATAGGAAGGATAATCGCCGTTTCTGTGTTTACTTCTACTGCTGCCGAGAGCAGGTCGCTGCAGCTGTTGATGCTTTCTTCTCGTAGCGATTCGCTTCGATTCGGTGCCCTATTGTCAATGCTAGGTAGGGGGCCTATCCGTCTAGCTGGTCTTTTCCTATAATCCTTAATTGCACCCCCCCCTGTCTATACTGTTAGTATCGTTCGGCGCCGGTTCGATAGCTTAAATAGTCTTTCTCGGTAGCTGTAGCTGCGGCTGCTTTATAGCGCGATACTCCTGCTTCTGCTAGGCCGTTGCTTGGCATCTCGTAGTGATATAGCCGGGTTTTCTGTACGCGAAACAGGTGGGGACGAACGCCGATCGTAGTGAGTACGACGACTGCTGGGGGGTTCGTCAGAAAGGCGCAGGGGCTCTGACTGTCTGCGCCGACGGCAATGGCTTCTGAATCGGTTCGCGTGTCGTCGGTTTTCTGTACGCGTTTAGGTTTCTTGCTATTACTCTCGCCTAGTGCACGAAGCTCTAAAGGTCTTCGTCTTCTACCGACGCTATAGCTGCAGCGAGCTTAGGGCTCAGTTTCTGTCTTAGTAAGTGTAGCTGCTTATCCTTAGCCACTCTCGCTCTAATAGCATATTTCCTAAACAGCCTGTAAAATTCTTTAAATGTTAGCCGATTCTGACTGATCTTGTCTAGTTGCTCGTAGGCAGTCTTCTTTTGGAAGGGGTCTCCGAATCGCTGGTCTAGCGCTTTGATTGCTTCGTTAGCGGTTACCTCTTCTAGGTCCGACACTAACGAGAACGCTTCTCCTTCTAGTCTCGACTCCAAATAGGCCAGTCTATCTTCTCTACTGCTTGCTGCGTAATCGCGGCTTATCTTATTCTTAATCTTCTTCTTAAACGCCTCCTACGCTTTAGGGTCTCCGCTACCGAAAGCAGGTAGGTCCAGTAGTAGCGTTATCGTAGTGCTACCTTGACTGTAGGCCGCCAGTAAGGCGGTCTCTGCTTGTTCTTCTCGACGTAGTGGCAGCGCCGACGACCTCGCTGTTTCCGTATTAGCTAGCTGATCCTTTAGCGCCTTTAGTTGCGCCAGTCGGTTTGCCGCTTAGTTTTCTAACACGTCGATAATAGTCTCGGCCGACTCCTTCTCGGCCCTTACCGTCTCTATTTCCTCCCTTAGCTGTCTGTTTTCTTCTATGTTCCTATAGAATTTCTTTTCGACGAAGGTGATAATATCGAACACCTTCTCTGCCCCGTGTTCTGTAAGATATTCTCCTATCTCGTCTGGCATGCGTGCGTATAGTTCGGCATAGCCCTCTATGCCCTTTCTCGCTTTATCTACCTCTTTTTCCGTAAGGCCTTTATTAGTCGTTCTGTTGTTAAGGATGCTAGTACGCCTATCTCTCAGTCTGTTAGTCTTTCTCTTTCCGCTGCGGCCTGTAACGCCGCTCTCTGCCGCTAAGAAGCTCTCTATAGCTTTCTTGCAGTGCTGGGTTTTGTTGTTGTTGGTGTGTGTGTGTACGCGTGCGTTATCCGAGCGTCCGGATAGTTCGACGGGCCCTTTCGCGCAGCGCGGGGTTTAGTGTAGTAAGTGAGTTCGAGATATAATAATCCGGGCACGCAGATATAATTTAATACGGCCTTTTTAAAGACTATATCTCGAACTGAGGAGGGAAAGGAGTCTATGTAGTGGTAGTGGTAGGCTTTCGTAGTAGTAGTGCCAAGGCCCGGCTCGGCCTAGAAGGGCCGAGCCAAAATTCTAAGGGTCTACCCCATTATCTAGTCCCACCCCTTTCTGCTGCCGTAACATTCTTAATCCTCTTCTTAAACGCCTCCTACGCTTCAGGGTCTCCGCTACCAAAAGCAGATAGGTCCGGTAGTGTTACAGCGGTAGAAAGGGGTGGGACTAAGTAATAGAGTGGACCCTGGATTTCGGCTCGGCCCTTCCAGGCCGAGCCGGGCCTTGGCACACCACTATCTATCAGAAACTACCACCACCACTACATAGGTTCCTTTCCCTCCTTAGTTCGAGATATAGTTATCAAAAAGGCCGTATTAAATTATATCTGCGTGCCCAGATTATTATATCTCGAACTCACTCTCTACACCAACCCTGCACTGCGCGAAAGGGCCCGTCGAACTATCCGGAAACCCGAATAACGCACGCGCACCAACACAACCAAACCAAACATTAGCACTGCGAGAAGATAGAAGGCTTCTCAGCGGTAGAGAGCGGCGTTACAGGCCGCAGCGGAAAGAGAAAGACTGACAGACCGAGAGATAGGTGTACCAGCATTCTCGACGACGGAACGACTACAGAAGGCCTTATAGAAAAAGAGGTAGACGAAGCGAGAAAAGGCATAGAGGGCTACGCCGAACTGTATAGACGCACGCCAGATAAGATAGGAGAATATCTTACAGAGCACAGAGCTAAGAAGGTGTTTAACATTATTACCTTTATAGAAAAGAGGTTCTATAGGAACGTAGAAGAAAACAGACAGTTAAGGAAGGAAGTAGAGACAGTGAGGGCTAAGAAGGAGTCGGCCGAGACTATTATCGACGTGTTAGAAAACTAAGCGGCAAACCGACTGGCGCTAGTAGACCGTCCTTATAGCTTCTATCGTCTTCTTTAAGCTGGCGTAACCAACGTCTATAGAGCTATAGACCAGTTAGATGACCTCTGTAATTAGTTCTTCCGGAACTATCAGCTTCCCTAAACCGGTTTTGCCGAGTTTCTGTTGCTAGTTAAGCTGCTTTACCTTTCCGTAGAGCGTCCCTTCTTTAGGGGCCGGCTCTACCGTACAGACCCCTACCTCTTTCAACACCTCTGCGTCTACTATCTGCTTGGTCAACACCTTCTGGAACATGTTCGGATCTTCTTTCGCGCGGCTAGTCTTTCCTTCTCTTCGCGTCAGCGCGTTAGCTTTTCCGTTTTGAGCTCCGGGTCGATAGGTAATCTTAAAGTCGAACCCGGATAAGTAGGCAGCCTACCGTGCTTGGCGACGTAAGAGCTTCTGCGTCTTTATAAAGTAGGTCAGCGACTGGTGGTCCGTAAGGACCTGGACCGTGCTCTTTCCAGCTATAAGCTCCGGTGTTAGGGGCGCGCCGTCCGGCCCAGGCCCTGAACCCGACCTAAGCCGACCGTCGCCCTAAGGACTGCGACTTAGCGGCGCTAGCACGACCCCTCCCTCCGTACGGAACCACCGACAGGACCCTACTCCCGTACGGAGGGAGAACACTACGGTCCTGCACAAAGGGGAGCTACCGAAGGGGAGCTACCGCCCCTCTAAACGGGGTAAACGACGCACTACTGTACAGAGGAGGTAACTCCCGACCCTCCGTACGGAGGGTAAACCTGGCACCCCTGCACAAGGGGGAAATTGCTAGCTTGGCTTCGTAGGTACAAATCGTACAGCAGCAGACGACGAAGGAACTGCCTATCAGTTCCTTTATATAGATACCTAACCTTAAGCTTCTAAACCAAGATCCTTGGGCCCCTTACATTAGGAACTGATCTTACTGTCGGTAACTACAGTAATAGAACAAAGATGGACGGCGACATCCCTATAGAACCTATAGCTATAGAGGGACATATGCACTGCGTGTACGAGGAGCTGCTGGAAAGCAAGAGGCAGCTCGAACAACAAGTAAGCTACTAAGCTGCGATGATTTCCTAATAGGAACAGGAGCTACGACAGCTTAGGGCGTCCGATCGCGATCCGACCCCTACAGCGACGACGAACACTATAACCTACACCCCGACCCCTAAGAGCAAACTCCCCGACGTCTCTATATACGATAGTAAGGCTCTGGCCGAGTACCCCTCCTAGGCGGCTCAGATGCGCTCTAAGCTCCTAGTAGACTTAGGAGCATACCCGACCGAGCTAGACAAGGTAGTCTACCTCTTCAGGAGGTTAAAGGGCAGGGCGGCAGCACGAATTCTGCCGTACTACGAGACGGCTATCGCCAACCCGGCGATAGCTACGACAACGATGCTCTAGGCAGCTCTAGACAAGAGCTACAAGGACCCAGACCGCGAGAGCCGAGCACTCTTACAGGTCAATACGATAAAACAAGGACGCAAGACTATACGAGAATTCCTCGCGGAATTTGACCAGACTTTAGCAGAAGCAGGGGGTCTCTAATAGGAGGACAGGATAAAGATTACCTCTTTAGAGGTAGGCCTCTCTAAGGAAATTATAACAGGGCTAGTAGGTGTAATGCGGCCAGCTACGTACAAGGAATTCTGCGACCTTCTTAGGATAGTCGACGACTAGCAACGCAGGCTGGGACGGATAGGCCGTGCTTAGGAGATAAGACAACCCCCCTAGCGACAGATAGACGCTATAGACTAAGAACTGACGACAACGAGGGTAGCAGCAGCAGCTACTGTACGGTTAAGGACCGCTACCAAAAGGGCGCAATAGGTGGATACGGCCACCCTTAACAAGAGGCGAGCAGAAGGGAGCTGCTTCTGGTGTAGCAAGATAGGCTACACTGTACGGAATTGCGGGCTTCTGCTAGCAGAGAGACCCAGGGGACGGCCGACTACTGCAAGGGTAGCAATTGCGGCGCCCTAACAAGAAGATCAGGTGTCCTACTTGGACGACGACGAGTCGGGAAAAGAGTAGCCTCTAAGCGAAGACTCTGCTAGAGGCGGGCGCGAGATAGACTGCCAAATTAAAGCGTTACTTGGCTATCTTTTAAGAGCAACCACATAACGACGACGCCGTTTATTGTACGGCCGACGTTAAACGGGTCCGCAACGGCGCGGACATTGATTAACACAGGATGTTTAGTGTATAGAGTAATCAGCGAGGACTTCGTATAGAGACATCGGATTAAGACGACCCCTACAGTACCTGTACGCATGCTAGGCATTACCGGGCGAGGACCGGACATTACCTATATAGTGAAAGTAACATTGGAGGTACAGGGACACTACGAGCGAGACTTATACCTCTATGTTGTACAGGACAAGTTAGGGTATAACCTAATACTAGGAAAGCCTTAGATAGAGCGCTAGAAGGGCAAGCTAGATGTCGGACGAGGACGGCTGTACCTGGCAGTAACGAGGCGGAGGATCCGGGACTAGGGGAGGTACCTACAAGGTGGCAATACTAAGGCCGAAATTAACACAGCGACGGCGGACATCGAGAAGGCATTAGCACCTAAGGAGGCGACAAACCCCTGTACGAAGCTCCTAAGAGAGTATATTAGGTACCTGGACCTCTTTGAACCAAAGTCGGCCTCGAAGCTGCTGCTACACTAAGGGGAAGGGATTGATTATAACATCTAGCTAGAACCCCGTCCAGATAGGGGCCTGCCGGAGGTACCGTACGGACCGCTGTACGGAATGTCCTCTAGAGAACTCTTGGTACTGCGCAAGACGCTGGACGACCTGCTTACTAAAGGGTTTATTCAGGCCAGTACGTCGTCCGCGGGAGCCCTAGTGCTGTTTGTCTATAAGGAGGGGAAGGCCGGATTGCGTTTCTGCGTAGACTATAGGGGCATTAACGCGATTACTAAGAAGGACCGGTACCCTCTACCCCTTATTAAGGAGACCCTCGGGCGGATTAGCAAGGCGAAGTAGTTTACCAAGCTTAATGTAGTCTCGGCCTTCTACAAGATACGGATTAAGGAAGGCTGTAAATGGATAACGGCCTTCTGTACGAGATACAGCCTTTTTAAGTAGCTTGTTACCCCCTTCGGCCTTGCCAATGCACCGGCAACCTTCTAAAGGTACATTAACAAGTCCCTATAAGGGTTACTAGACGACACCTGTTCGGTATACCTCGACGATACCCTGGTTTTTACGGACGGCACCTATGCAGATTACGTACGAGATGTCAAGAAGGTGCTGGACCGACTGCAGCGGGCAGGCTTGTACCTCGACATTAACAAATGCAAATTCGGCGTCCAACGTACGAAATACCTGGGTTTTATTATCGAGGCAGGGAAAGGCATCAGTATAGACAGGAAGAAGATTAATGCTATTAAGCAATAGAAGCCACCTACGAACGTTAAGGGCGTACGGGAATTTCTCGGGTTTGCCAACTTCTACTGCCAGTTTATACAGAGCTACTTAGAGATCGTACGCCCCCTAGTTGAACTAACGCATAAAGACAAGCAGTTCAAATAGACGGACGAATGTAATAGGAGCTTCGACAAGCTAAAGGAGCTCTTTACTATAGGACCAACGCTCGCCGCCTTCGACCTAGAGCGTACGACAATACTGGAAACTGACTCCTTAGGGTACTGCATCGGGGGTATCCTATTATAGGTAGGCTCGGACGGACTCCTACACCTATACGCGTATTTCTCTAAGAAGAACTCCCTAGCTAAGTGCAACTACCCTATCTACGACAAAGAGTTGCTGGCAGTCGTACAGTGTTGCGAAGCCTGGGATAGAGAACTCCGCTCAGTGCCTAAGTTCCTCGTCCTAACGGACTATAAGAACCTGGAATACTTTACTTAACCCTGGAAGCTGTCCGAGAGGCACGTACGATAGGCAATATACCTAAGCCGGTTTAACATAAGACTCCAGTACTGCAAGGGCAAGGATAACAGCAGGGCCGATACACTGTCTAGACAGGACCAGGACATGCCAACAACGTACGAAGACGACCGGCTCAAGTTACGAACATTCCAGATATTTAAGGGGGAGCCGGACGGGGAGACTATCCGCCTAGCAGCGACACACCTATAGGAACCCTAACTGCAAGTATAGGAAGAGGCAGTAGGAAAGGACGAGGTATACCGAGGGACCCGTACGGCGATCTAGGGAGGGCAACGGAAGCTCCTAGCCAAGCTCTATCTTAAGGTATCGACAGCCGAGTGTTCAGTAGACGAGGAGAACAACCTAAGGTTTAGGAATCGGATATAGGTCCCGGCAGACGAGGAGCTCCGTACGAGCTTAATACAACAGGTGCATAACTCTATAGCTACCGGGCACCTAGGGCGCGAGGAGACGTACAGCATTATCGCCTGGGACTACTACTAGCCGGCGATAGCAAAGGACATTCGTAGGTTCGTACGGAACTGCGATGTATACGGACGAACGAAGCCCTAGCGCGAGCTAAAGCATAGGCTACTGAAGCCCCTGCCGATACCGGACCGGCCCTAGCAAGATCTAACAGTAGACTTTATTACGGACCTCCCTAAGAGCGACGGACGGCAGAACATTATAGTAGTTACGGACAAGTTAACGAAGGGGGTAATACTAGAGGGAATAGACTCTATTACAGCTAAGGACACCGCCTGGGCCTTTATACGGACGACGTTTAGCAAGCACGGTTTCCCTAGGTCAATCGTATTAGACCGGGGGACACAGTTTACGAGCTAGCTCTAGGCGAGGATCTGCCAGTTGCTAAAGGTAGAACGTCGTCTGTTAACCGCATAGTACCTACAAACAGACGGTGCGACAGAGAGGGTCAATTCAACTCTGGAAGCGTACCTCCGAGCGTATATAGACTATAACTAGACGAACTGGAACCGACTCCTCCCTATAGCGGAGCTGGCTATTAATAGCTATACAGCCGATGCTATAGGACTGTCCCCCTTCTTTACGACCTATAGATACGACTACTCCCCGCTCCTACCGACCCTAAGCAGTAACATCCTGCGCCCCGTACGATCCCCAATCCAGCAAGGAGAGGCTATTGTACGGACGATTACGAACGCCTACCAATAGGCAAAGGCGAGCCTAGCTATAGCCTAGCAGAATGCGGAAGAGCAGGCCAACAAGGGACGACAGGCGGCACCAAGGTACGAGGCAGGGGATCAGGTCTAGCTAAACTAGCGGAACATCCGTATAGACCGGCTAAGCAAGAAGCTAGACTAGAGGAACAGGAAGTTTACAGTAATCCGGCCAGTAGGGATATATGCTATACGACTAAACACCCCCCTAGGGATCCACCTAGTCTTTTATATAGACCTCGTACGACCAGCGAACACGGACCCCCTGCCGCACCAGACGACTAACGACGCGCGCCCACCTGCAATTATAACCGAGGGCTAGGAAGAGTATAAGGTAGAGGGGATCCTTAAGAGTCGAAGGAAGCGAGGGAAGACAGAGTGCTTAGTAAAATAGAGAGAATGGGCAGAACCTACGTAGGAACTGTACGAGGCTCTGCAAGACACAACTGCACTGGACAGGTAGGAGGAGAATCATCCCCCTGCCCAGTTACAGTAATACTGCGCTATACGACGGAAGGAGGCACGATCTGCCCTAAGGATAGGGTAGCTGCAGGCGGACTAGGGTTGTTAAAGGATCGAGCATTACGACGTAGGACACTACGGGCCCTGCTAATACGACATCGTACGACACTGTATAATATAAAGGCTGGAAGAAAGGAACGGCCAAGGGACGAATAGGAGGGGAAGTAGAAACGGAAGGAGTTGAAAGAAAACCGTCCGAAATTCCTTACGCTACCTAGGGGGGGGAGGGGGTAGCTTACGGGCCCCCCCCCCCTAGAGAACCAGAGCTACCTATTTATTATCCGAGATCTCCACTACCTTAGGCCCGGCCGGGCCCCCGACCCCACTAGAACCAGCCCTAGGAAGCGGAGGCACCCCTCCACCCCCACCCCTACGCGCCTCCCCTAGACGGCGGGAGGGGCAGTAGAAGGAGCTATCCTTCCACTTATACGAGGCACACACCCTAGCCTAGAAGCCTAGGAGGCGGTATAGGCCAAATGTAGGCTAGGGAGAGTTAGGGCAGGGGGCATAGAGCTGGCCCTAGGTAGCGATAAGGAGGGCATTAACGTACGACGGCCAGGCCGTGCCTACCTGCTTAGGTGTAACCCAGACAGGGTTACTCCAGAAGGCGTAGTAGGGGAGCCTGGCCGCATCCTGCTGCTCGCAGGTGTAGCACCTAAGATGTTAGCCCAGACTGTACAGAAGACATCTCGTACGAACCGGAGGAGTAGCTACTAGTTAAGTTGCGGGTCCCACTCCTAGAGGGCAAAGTAGGGGGGGACCCCAGCCGGAGGAGGGAAGGAGGTAGAGCTAGTAGCTACAGAGGAGCTATTAGACGGGGCGGACGACATAGTAGATAGTAGCCGGTTAGCGGTTGGTAGTTAGTGGCAGGTAGTAGTAGTAATAGTAGATAGACGGAGGACGGTAGTAGTAGTAATAGTAGATAGACGGTAGGCGGTAGACGGTGTAAGGGAGGGAAAAGAAAGGAGAAGGCTAGAGCCGACTGCCTGCTATAAGGGAAATAGCGAACAAGGCAGCTGCCACAAACAGATTAAATAGCGAACAAGGCAGCTGCTACAAACAGATCAAATAGCAAGAGGCAACTACGACTAAAGGGAAGTAGCGAAGGGCGATAACTTAGACGACCGGACGGAATAGGAAGCCGCAACCCGCCAAAGAAACAACAGGAGCTAGTTAACTTAGGCGCGACGCCGTACGGAAGAAACACTACGAGAGGGGAGGGGGGGGTATTGTTAGGAGCGCGCCGTCCGGCCTAGGCCCTGAACCCGACCTAAGCCGACTGTCGCCCTAAGGACTGCGACTTAGCGGCGCCAGCACGACCCCTCCCTCTGTACGGAACCACCGACAGGACCCCACTCCTGTACGGAGGGAGAACACTACAGTCCTGTACGAAGGGGAGCTACTAAAGGGGAGCTACCGCCCCTCTAAATAGGGTAAACGACGCACTACTGTACGGAGGAGGTAACTCCCGACCCTCTATACGGAGGGTGAACCTGGCACCCCTGCACAAGGGGGAAATTGCTAGCTTGGCTTCGTAGGTACAAATCGTATAGCAGCAGACGACGAAGGAACTGCCTATCAGTTCCTTTATATAGATACCCAACCTCAAGCTTCTGAACCAAGATCCTTGGGCCCCTTACATCCGGTTTCCACTCCTTAAAGGCCTGAATAATAGCTAGCGGTTCTTTATTATAGATAGCGTAGTTCCGCTTAGCTTCCGTTATGGATTTGCTAAAGAAGGCCACTAGGTAAAGGGTCTCGCCGTCGTTAGCGTATTAAGAAAGGACCCCTGCCGTTACTGTATCGGAAGAGTCCGTTTCTACGTAGATCGTCTTTTCTGGCCGGAAGTGTGCTAGGACCGGCGCCGATGCTACTGCTTCTTTTAGCTGGTTAAAGGCTTCCGTGCACTTTTCGTTCTATAAGCCGGCGGCCTCTTTCTTTAGCGCCTCGTTTAGGGGTCTCGCTATCTTGCTAAAGTCCTTAATAAACCGTCGATAGTAGCTACAGAATCCGAGAAACGCTCTGATCTACATAGTGTTTCCGGATTTTAGCTGCTTCCATTCCGCGACAGCGGCGACCTTTAAGGGGTCCATCCGAATTCTATCTCTTCCGATAATAAGGCTGAGATATTTAACCTCGGTTTGATAGAACTCGCTCTTTTTCGTGTCCGCGTTCAATCCGACCTCGCAGAGCCTAGTCAGCACCTTCTTGATATAGTCCGTGTACTGATCTCTCGTTCCATCCGTATAGATAAGAATGTCGTCCAAATAGATGGACACGAACCGTTCCAGCATGTCTATAAAGGTGTGGTTTATAAAGCGTTGCTACACCGCTGGCGCGTTAGTAAGCCCGAAAGGCATTACCAACCACTTAAAATTGCCTATACGCGTCGCGAACGTCGTAAGGTCTTCTGTCTGCCCTTCTTTATTCCTTAGTCGATAGAACGCTTAGCGGATATCTAGCTTGCTAAACTACTTAGCCTTAGCCACTCGTTGTATAGTCTCGTCGATTAGCGGCAGCGGGTATACGTCTCTCTTAGTGACCTCGTTAAGGCCTCGATAGTCTACGCAGAGTCGCAGACTACCCCCTGGTTTCCTTACGAAAAGAATCGGTAACGCGTATTCGGCCGAACTCGGTATAATAAACTTCTTCGCCAGATTTTCGCGAACAAACACCTCTACTTAGTCCAATTCTGCCAGCGACAGTCGTCTGAGGGGCTCGGTTCTTGGCAGCGTAGCCCCCTCTTTTAATCGGATCTTGTTGTTATATTCTGGTCGATAGAGCGGCAGGAGGTTAGAGTCGGCTTTTAAGAACATGTTAGCGTAATCGTAGAGCTCCGCCGGCAGCACCTCTAGTGGATCTACTTCTTCTTCCGCTATTATCTTCCAGTAGTCTTCGATGTCTTTTATTAAGATAGCGTAAATCCCGTTATCCAGCGACTTTGCGAGGGTCGTTATAGCTTCTAAACTCATCCTTCTAACAGTAACTAGGGGTTCGGAACGATCGGACGGAGCCTCTTTGACCGTCGTAACGTTCGGTTTAGCGACGGCCGCTATAACCGATTCGGTAACTAATTTGACGGCGGCTAAGCCGCTGGTCGATTTTCTAAATCCGAGTGTGCCTTCTCCTATGTCAATAATCGCTCCCTAGTTCTTTATCTATTTCTGCCCTATAATAATGTCAAACCTTCCGATATCTATAATTCGGAACGTCGCTTCCGTAGTGCGACCAGCTAAGGTGGTCCTTAATAGCATATAGTGCGTAACGCTTTCCGTGTCTTGTCCGTTATATGCTAAAATCTTTGTCGGCGACGCCAGTTCCACTGGATAACCGTATCCCTTTATTAGTTTCTAAACCAACCAGTAGTGGATCGCCGCGCTAATAAGAGCTCCTGTGTCGATAAAAGCTTTTAGGTAAAGTGGTTTGCTCGATCTGTCGAGGGGGTGGACAGTAATTAGAAGGATAATAGCTGTTTCCGTGTTCACTTCTACCGCTGCTAATAGCGGATCGCTGCAGCTATTGATGCTTTCTTCTCGTAGCGATTCGCCTCGATTCGGTGCCCTATTGTCAGTGCTGGATAGGGGGCCTATCCTTCTAGCTGGTCTTTTCCTCTAATTCTTAACTGCATCCCGCCGTCTACGCTGTCTGTATCGTTCGGAGCCGGTTCGATGGCTTAAATAGTCTTTCTCGGCGGTGGCGGCTGCTTCGTTGCTCGATACTCTTGCTTCTGCTGTGCCGTTGCTTGGCATCTCGTAGCGATATAGCCGGGTTTTCTATACGCGTAGCAGGTAGGGACGAACGCCGATCGTAGTGAATATAGCGACTGCTAGGAAGTTTGTCGAAAGGGCGCGGGGGCTCTCGTTAGCTGCGACGGCGGCAACGGCCTCTAAATCAGTTCGCGTATCGTTAGTTTTCCGTACGCGTTCAGGTTTCTTGCCGTCACTCTCGCCTAGTACACGAAGCTCTGCAGGTCTTCGTCTTCTACTAACGCTATCGCTGCAGCTAGCTTAGGGCTTAGTTTCTGTCTTAGTAAGTGCAGCTGCTTATCTTCTGCTACTCTCGCTCTAATAGCATATTTCCTAAACAGTCCGTAGAACTCTTCGAATGTCTGCCGGTTCTGGTTAATCTTATCCAGCTGCTTACGGGCCGTCTTCTTCCGAAAGGGATCGCCGAAACGCTGGTCCAGCGCCTTAATAGCGTCGTCGGCGGTCACTTCTTCTAGGTCCGCTACTAGCGAAAAAGCTTTACCTTCTAGTCTCGCTTCTAGGTACACTAATCTATCCTCCTCGCCGCTCGATGCATAATCGCGGCTTATCTTATTCTTGATCTTCTTCTTAAACGCCTCCTACACTTTAGGGTCTCCGCCACCGAAAGCAGGTAGGTCTGGCAGTAGCGTTATCGTAGTGCTACCTTGACTATAGGCCGCTAGTAAGGCGGTTTCCGTATAAGTTTCTCGCTGCAGCGGCGACGACTTTGCTGCTTCTATATCAGTTAGTTGATCCTTTAGCGCCTTTAGCTGCGCTGTTCGATTTGCCGCCTGGTTTTCTAATACGTCGATAATAGTTTCTGCCGATTCCTTCTCGGCCCTTACCGCTTTAGTTTCCTCTCTTAATTGCCTGTTTTCTTCTAGCGTTCTGTAGAACAGCGTCTTAATAAGGTCTATACTATTGTAGACCTTCCTTATTCCGTTCTCGTTTATGTAGTCTTCCAATTCCTCGATCGTACAGTCGTGGATCTTCCTGTATTTAGCTATTCGTTCCTTGATCTCTGCTGTCTCTTCCGCTGTAAAACCGCTAATAATAATCTTATTATCAATAAAACTAGAGCGCCTACTCGCTCTGTTAGTCTTTCCTTTCCTACTTCTGCTGCGGCCTGTAACGCCGCTCTCTACCGCTAAGAAGCCTTCTATCTTCTCGCGGTGCCTAGGGGGGGTTAGTGTGTATGTGTTGATGCGCGTGCGTTATTCGGGTTTCCGGATGGTTTAACGGGCCCTTTCGCGCAGCGCAAGGTTGGTGTAGAGAGTAAGTTCGAGATATAATAATCCGGGCACGCAGATATAACTTAATACAGCCTTTTTGATAACTATATCTCGAACTAAGGAGGGAAAGGAACCTATGTAGTAGTGGTAGTGGGCTTTGATAGAGGGTGGTGTGCTAAGGCCCGGCTCGGCCCGGACGGGCCGAGCCGAAATCCAGGGTCCACCCTATTATCCAGTCCTACCCCTTTTCACCGCCGCAACACTACCCCCCCCCCTTACCAGCGGTCGCCCTCGACCGCTTAGTTACCCTACCTATCCGAAAATCTCTCTTCTTTCCGTCTCTTTTTTTTTTTGATTCGTCTTCTTTTTCTCGAAAATCCCCTCTACTGTCGACGTTACCTCTTCCGTCTTTTATCGAAAACAACGTCTTATTATCGCTTTTTCAGCCCTTACGTTATCGGCATCCGAAGTCCTTTACTTGGCGTTTATGTAATCGGTGCCCCTGATCCGTGCTATCTGATCTGATCCGTAGGTTATCTAAGCTGCAGCGTGGCTGGTCTGTGCGTCGTCGCGGAGGTCTATATAGATCTTTCCGCGGCGCCGTTTTTCTTCCTCTTTTTCTCTTCTACTAAAGCTTCCGCCCTCTACGCGGTCGCCGACCGACGTGGCGGTGCCTGGAGCTATCAATTCCATTACGATCGCCTTTATCGGCTTCCGCGCCGGTGGAGCGGACGTAGCTTTCTTCTTTCTTCCAGAATTGTCGACATTAGAGCTACGCCGGTTTCGGCTTCTTCAGGCTCTGCACGTAAAAGTCTCTTAGCAGCTCTGCTGAATTCCGGAGATTCTTGATCGGATACTATTTATAATCTTCTAGCTACCCCTTCTACGAGATCCTCGCTTTAATGGACCCCCTTATCTTCTTTACGTCCATTACGTCTTCTACCTCCCATTCTTCCTTATTATCTATCTCGATTGGCAGGGGTTTAGCGAACCCCTGTTCCGGCAGGCCGTCTTTAGGGTCTAAGCTTAGTAGATCGGAATGGAAAACGTCGTGGATCCGGAACGCCTTCGGCAGCTCGAGCCGATAAGTCACTAGCGACCTCTTTTCTATTATCTTAAACGGACCTACGTAGCGCGGATTGAGCTTGGCGTTGCCTTTTAGCCTTAGGTTCTTCGTGTTGAGCTATACCTTTTGGCCTTCTTCGAATTCTATCGGTAACCGCTTCTTATTAGCCCGAGTTACTATCTTCTTCTGAGCTGATTCCATCGCGTCTTTCGCCACTTTGATCGCTTCTTTCATCTAAGATCAGAGCGCTTCCGCCGCTGCGGCGGCGACTCTCTTTGACGACGTAGTGGTAGTAGAAAGCTCCGGCGAGCCGGCGTCGCTTAGTGGCTGAAAGCTTATCCTCGGAAGATAGCCGTGCGTTATCTCGAACGGCGCTAGCGACGTTGCTTCTAACTGTGCTAAGTTCGCGCAGAATTCGGCTATTAGCAGCATCTTAACCCACTTTTCTTAATAATGTCCGCAGAAGGTTCTTAGATATCGCTCTATTTCGCGATTAGCTACTTTAGACTAACTGTCGGTCTGCAGGTAAGCGGCGGTGCTGAGCTTTCTATAAATTCCGAGAGCTTGGTTGATAGCTTTCCACACGTCGGCGGTGAATTAAGGACCCCTATCCGTAGTAATAGTGTCCGGCAGCCCGTAGTGCTTCTATACGTGCTTAATCAGCATTCTCGCTGTTTCTTCTGCAGTAGTTCTGTCGTCTCTCGCTCGACAGGGGATAAAGTAGCGTTCTTTGCTTAACCGGTCCACTACGTTCAGCGTAGTGTCGTATCTATCGGAATCCGGTAGGCCGGTTACGAAGTCCATCGTAATATGCTGCTACGGTTTCTCGGGGATCGGGAGTGGCTTTAATAAGCCTGCCGGAAGGCCGTAATGTGGCTTCGCGGCCCTGCATATGTGGCAATTGGTGATAAATCGATGGATCCGTTCGTAGATCTGCGGAAACCAGTAGACCGTCCTTATAGCTTCTATCGTCTTCTTTGAGCTGGCGTAACCAACGTCTATAGAGCTATGGACCAGTTGGATAACCTCCGTAATTAGTTCTTCCAGAACTATCAGCTTCCCTAAACCGGTTTTGCCGAGTTTCTGTTGCTAGTTAAGCTGCTTTACCTTTCCGTAGAGCGTCCCTTCTTTAGGGGCCGGCTCTACTGCGCAGACCCCTACCTCTTTCAACACCTCTGCGTCTACTATCCGCTCGGTTAACACCTTCTGGAACATGTTCGGATCTTCTTTCGCACGGCTGGTCTTTCCTTCTCTTCGCGTCAGCGTGTTAGCTTTTCTGTTTTAAGCTCCGGGTCGATAGGTAATCTTAAAGTCGAACCCGGATAAGTAGGCAGCCTACTGTGCTTGGCGACGTAAGAGCTTCTGCGTCTTTATAAAGTATGTCAGCGACTAGTGGTCCGTAAGGACCTGGACCGTGCTCTTTCTAGCTATAAGCTCTGGTTTCCACTCCTTAAAGGCCTAAATAATAGCCAGCAGTTCTTTATTATAGATAGCGTAGTTCCGCTTAGCTTCCGTTATGGATTTGCTAAAGAAGGCTACTAGGTAAAGGGTCTCGCCGTCGTCAGCGTATTAAGAAAGGACCCCTGCCGTTACTGTATCGGAAGAGTCCGTTTCTATGTAGATCGTCTTTTCCGGCCGGAAGTGTGCTAGGACTAGCGCCGATGCCACTGCTTCTTTTAGCCGGTTAAAGGCTTCCGTGCACTTTTCGTTCTATAAGCCGGCGGCCTCTTTCTTTAGCGCCTCGTTTAGGGGTCTCGCTATCTTGCTAAAGTCCTTAATAAACCGTCGATAGTAGCTGCAGAATCCGAGAAACGCTCTAATCTGCATAGTGTTTCCGGATTTCGGCTGCTTCTATTCCGCGACGGCGGCGACCTTTAAGGGGTCCATCCGAATTCTATCTCTTCTGACGATAAGGCCGAGATATTTGACCTCGGTTTAATAGAACTCGCTCTTTTTCGTGTCCGCGTTTAATCCGACCTCGCGGAGCCTGGTCAGCACCTTCTTGATATAGTCCGTGTACTGATCTCTCGTTCCATCCGTATAGATAAGAATGTCGTCCAAATAGATGGACACGAACCGTTCTAGCATGTCTATAAAGGTGTGGTTTATAAAGCGTTGCTACACCGCCGGCGCGTTGGTGAGCCCGAAAGGCATTACCAACTACTTGAAATTGCCTATACGCATTGCGAACGTCGTAAGGTCTTCTGTCTGCCCTTCTTTATTCCTTAGTCGATAGAACGCTTAGCGGATGTCTAGCTTGCTAAACTACTTAGCCTTAGCCACTCGTTGTATAGTCTCGTCAATTAGCGGCAGCGGGTATACGTCTCTCTTAGTGACCTTATTAAGGCCTCGATAGTCTACGCAGAGTCGCAGACCACCCCCTAGTTTCCTTACGAAAAGAATCGGTAACGCGTATTCGGCCGAACTCAGTGTAATAAACTTCTTCGCCAGATTTTCGCGAACAAACACCTCTACTTAGTCCAATTCTGCCGGCGACAGTCGTCTAAGGGGCTCGGTTCTTAGCAGCGTAGCCCTATCTTTCAATCGGATCTTGTTGTTATATTCCGGTCGATAGAGCGGCAGGAGGTTGGAGGCGGCTTTTGAGAATACGTTAGCGTAATCGTAGAGCTCCGCCGGCAGCACCTCTAGTAGATCCACTTCTTCTTCTGCCATTATCTTCTAGTAGTCTTCGATGTCTTTTATTAAGATAGCGTAAATCTCGTTATCCGGCGACTTCGCGAGGGTCGTTATAGCTTCTGAACTTATCCTTCCGACAGTAACCAGGGGTTCGGAACGATCGGACGGAGCCTCTTTGACCGTCGTAACGTTCGGTTTAGCGTCGGCCGCTATAACCGATTCGGTGACTGATTTGACGGCGGCTAAGCCGCTAGTCGATTTTCTGAATCCGAGTGTGCCTTCTCCTACGTCAATAATCGCTCCCTGGTTCTTTATCTATTTCTGCCCTATAATAATGTTAAACCTTCCGATATCTATAATTCGGAACGTCGCTTCTGTAGTGCGACCAGCCAAGGTAGTCCTTAATGGCACATAGTGCGTAATGCTTTCCGTGTCTTGTCCGTTATACGCTGAAATCTTCGTCGGCGACGCTAGTTCCACTGGATAACCGTATCCCTTTATCAGTTTCTAAACTAACCGGTAGTGGATCGACGCGCCAATAAGAGCTCCTGTGTCGATAAAAGCTTTTAGGTAAAGTGGTTTGCTCGATCTGTCGAGGGGGTGGACAGTAATTAGAAGGATAATAGCTGTTTCCGTGTTTACTTCCACCGCCGCCGATAGCGGATCGCTGCAGCTATTGATGCTTTCTTCTCGTAGCGATTCGCCTCGATTCGGTGCCCTATTGTTAGTGCTGGATAGGGGGCCTATCCTTCTAGCTGGTCTTTTCCTCTAATTCTTAACTGCATCCCGCCGTCTACGCTGTCTGTATCGTTTAGAGCCGGTTCGATAGCTTGAATAGTCTTTCTCGGCGGTGGCGGCTGCTTCGTTGCTCGATACTCTTGCTTCTACTGTGCCGTTGCTTAGTATCTCGTAGCGATATAGCCGGGTTTTCTATACGCATAGCAGGTAGGGACGAACGCCGATCGTAGTAAATATAGCGACTGCTGGGAAGTTCGTCGAAAGGGCGCAGGGGCTCTCGTCGGCTGCGACGGCGGCAACGGCCTCTGAATTAGTTCGCGTGTCGTCAGTTTTCCGTACGCGTTCAGGTTTCTTGCCGTTACTCTCGCCTAGTGCACGAAGCTCTGCAGGTCTTCGTCTTCTACCGACGCTATCGCTGCAGCTAGCTTAGGGCTTAGTTTCTGTCTCAGTAAGTGCAGCTGCTTATCTTCTGCTACTCTCGCTCTAATAGCATATTTCCTAAACAGTCCGTAGAACTCTTCGAATGTCTGCCGGTTCTGGTTAATCTTATCCAGCTGCTTACGGGCCGTCTTCTTCTAAAAGGGATTGCCAAAACGCTAGTCCAGCGCCTTAATAGCGTCGTCGGCGGTTACTTCTTCTAGGTCCGCCACTAGCGAAAAAGCTTTACCTTCTAGTCTCGCTTCTAGGTACGCTAATCTATTCTCCTCGCCGCTCGATGCATAATCGCGGCTTATCTTATTCTTAATCTTCTTCTTAAACGCCTCCTACACTTTAGGATCTCCGCTACCGAAAGCAGGTAGGTCTGGCAGTAGCGTTATCGTAGTGCTACCTTAACTATAGGCCGCTAGTAAGGCGGTTTCTGCATAAGTTTCTCGCTGCAGCGGCGACGACTTTGCTGCTTCTATATTAGTCAGTTGATCCTTTAGCGCCTTTAGCTGCGCCGTTCGATTCGCCGCCTGGTTTTCTAACACGTCGATAATAGTTTCTGCCGATTCCTTCTCGGCCCTTACTGCTTTAGTTTCCTCTCTTAGTTGCCTGTTTTCTTCCAGCGTTCTGTAGAACAGCGTCTTAATAAGGTCTATACTATCGTAGACCTTCCTTATTCCGTTCTCGTTTACGTAGTCTTCCAATTCCTCGATCGTACAGTCGTAGATCTTCCTGTATTTAGCTATTCGTTCCTTAATCTCTGCTGTCTCTTCCGCTATAAAACTGCTAATAATAATCTTATTATTAATGACACTGGAGCGCCTACTCGCTCTGTTAGTCTTTCCTTTCCTACTTCTGCTGCAGCCTGTAACGCCGCTCTCTACCGCTAAGAAGCCTTCTATCTTCTCGCAGTGCCTAGGGGGGGTTGGTGTGTGTGTATGTTAATGCGCGTGCGTTATTCGGGTTTCCGGATAGTTCAACGGGCCATTTCGCGCAGCGCGGGGTTAGTGTAGAGAGTAAGTTCGAGATATAATGATCCGGGCACGCAGATATAACTTAATACGGCCTTTTTGATAGCTATATCTCGAACTAAGGAGGGAAAGGAACCTATGTGGTAGTGGTAGTGGGCTTTGATAGAGGGTGGTGTGCCAAGGCCCGGCTCGGCCCGGACGGGCCGAGCCGAAATCCAGGGTCCACCCTATTATCCAGTCCCACCCCTTTTTACCGCTACAACAGATATAGGCAGTGAGAACGACCTACTGGTTTCCGCGGATCTATAAGCGAATCCACCGGTTTATCGCCAATTGCCACGCGTGCCGGGCCGCGAAGCCACGTTATAGCCTTCCGGCTGGTCTGCTAAAGCCACTTCCGATCCCCGAGAAACTATAGCAGCATATTACAATGGACTTCTCAACCGGCCTGCCGGATTCCGATAGATACGACGCTACGCTGAACGTAGTGGATCGGCTAAGCAAAGAGCGCTATTTCATCCTATGTCGAGCTAAGGATAAGGGAACTACTGCAGAAGAAACGGCGAGAATGTTAATCCAACACGTATAGAAGCACTATAGGCTGCCGGACACTATCACTACGGATAGGGGTCCTTAATTCACCGCCAACGTATAGAAAGCTATTAACCAAGCTCTCGGAATTTATAGAAAACTTAGCACCGCCGCTTACCCTCAAACCGACAGTTAGTCTAAAGTCGCTAACCGTAAGATAGAACGATACCTACGAACCTTCTACAGCTATTATTAAGAAGATTGGGTTAAGGTATTGCCGATAGCCGAATTCTGCGCAAACTTAACACGGTTAGAAGCGACGTCGCTGGCGCCGTTCGAGATAACCTACAGTTATCTTCCGAGGCTGAGCTTCCAGCCACCGAGCGACGCCGGCTCGCCGGAGCTTTCCACTACCACTACTACTACTACGTCGTTAAAGAGAGTCGCTGCCGCGGCGGCAGAAGCGCTACGATCTCAGATAGAAGAAGCGATCAAAGTGGCGAAAGAAGCAATGGAATCGGCTCAGAAGAAGATAGTAACTCGAGCTAATAAGAAACGGTTACTAACGGAATTCGAGGAAGGCCAAAGGGTATAGCTTAACACGCGGAACCTGAGGCTAAAAGGGAACGCTAAGCTCAACCCTCGCTACGTAGGTCCGTTCACGATAGCGGAAAAGAAGTCGCCGGTAACCTATCGACTCCAGCTACCGAAATCGTTCCGGATCTACGATGTCTTCTATTCGGACCTGTTAAGCTTAGACCCCGAAAACGGCCTGCCGGAACAAGGGTTCGCCGAACCCCTACCTATTAAGATAGACGGTAAGGAAGAAGAGTGGGAGGTAGAAGATGTAATAGACATAAAAAAGATAAGGGGGTCTATCAAAGCAAGGATCTCGTAGAAGGGGTGGCCGGAAGACTATAAATAGTATCCGGTCGAAAACCTCCGGAATTCGGAGGAGCTGCTAAGAGACTTCTACGTGCAGAACCCGGAAAAGCCGAAACTAGCGTAGCTCTAATGTCGACAATGCCGGAAGAAAGAAGAAAGCCACGTCCGCTCTACCGGCGCAGAAGCCGATAAAGACGATCGTGTCGGTCGCCTTCGGGGAGGTCTTCTACGCGGCCACTACCCGTCGGCGGTGCGGCGGAACGCTCGCCGACGCCGTAGCGTGCTAGCGCTGCCTCCCCTGCGATGGTTAAGGGCCTTAGTAGAAGAAAAACAAGAAGAAGAAACGATGCTGCGGACGGATCTATATAGACCTCCGAGACGGCGCACAGACCAACCGAACCGCAGCTTAGAAGACCGCGGATCAGATCAGATAGCACCAATTACATAAACGCTAAGTGAAGGACTTTAGATGCTGACGATGTAAAAAACGGAAAAAGACGACGAAAAGAAAGTCAGTCGTAATGGAAGACGGAAGAGGTAACATCGGCGTTGGAGGGAATTTTCGAGAAAGAGACGATGAATTATAAAAAAAAAAAAAAAAAAAGAAAAAGAAAAAGAGGGAAGGTTTTCGGATAGATAGGGTAACTAAGCGGTCGAGGGCGACCGCTAGTGGGGGAGGGGGGTGGTGTTACGGCAGTAGAAAGGGGTGGGACTAAGTGATAGGGTGGACCCTAGATTTCGGCTCGGCCCTTCCGGGCCGAGCCGGGCCTTGGCACACCACTATCTATCAGACACTACCACTACCACTACATAGGTTCCTTTCCCTCCTTAGTTCGAGATATAGTTATCAAAAAGGCCGTATTGAATTATATCTGCGTGCCCGGATCAGGTAGTAGCGTTATTAACGTGCCGCCTTGACTGTAGGCCGCCGGTAGGGCGGTCTCTGCTTGTTCTTCTCGACGCAGTAGCGGCACCGACGACCTCGCTGCTTCCTTTTCCTCTAGCTGAGCCTTTATTGCTTTCAACTGTGCCAGTCGGTTCGCCGCTTGGTTTTCTAGCACATCTATAATAGTCTCGGCCGATTCCTTCTTAGCTCTTACTGTCTCTACTTCCTCTCTTAGCTGTCTGTTCTCTTCTAGCGTTCTGTAGAACAGCGTCTTAACGAGGTCTATACTATCGTAGACCTTTCCTATCCTATTCTCGTTTATATAGTCTTCCAGTTCCTCGATCGTGCAGTCGTAGATCTTCCTATATTCGGCTATTCGTTCCTTGACCTTAGCAGTCTCTTCCGCTGTAAAACCGCTGATAATAATCTTGTTATTAATTACACTAGAGCGCCTACTCGCTCTGTTAGTCTTTCTCTTTCCGCTGCGGCCTGTAACGCGGCTCTCTACTGTCGAGAAGCCTTCTATAGCTGCCTTACAGTGCTAGGTTGTTGTTCGGTTTGTTGGTGTAAGTGCGCGTACGTTATTCGGGTTTCCGGATAGTTCGATAGGCCCTTTCGCGCAGCGCGGGGTTTGTGTAGAGAGTGAGTTCGAGATATAATAATCTGGGCACGCAGATATAATTCAATACAGCCTTTTTAATAACTATATCTCGAACTAAGGAGGGAAAGGAATCTATGTAGTAGTGGACGAGACCTTTAGGGGGAGTGGCGTGCCAAGGCCCGGCTCGGTCCGGAAGGGCCGAGCCGAAATTCCAAGGGTCCACCCTATTATCTAGTCCCACCCCTTTCTGCTGCTGTAATACAGACCACCCCCTAGTTTCCTTACGAAAAGAATCGGTAACGTATATTCGGCAGAACTCGGCGTAATAAACTTCTTTACTAGATTTTCGCAGACGAACACCTCTACCTAGTCCAGTTCCGCCGGCGGCAGTCGTCTTAGGGGCTCGGTTCTTGGCAGCGTAGCTCTCTCTTTTAGTCGGATCTTGTTGTCGTATTCCGGCTGGTAGAGCAGCAGGAGGTTGGAGTCGGCTCTTAAGAACATGTTAGCGTAACTGTGGAGCTCGTTTGGCAACACCTCTAGTAGGTCCACTTCTTCTTCTGCTATTATCTTCCTGTAGTCTTCGATGTCCTTTATAGAGATAGCGTAGATCTTATTGTCTAGCGACTTCGCGAGAGTCGTTATAGCTTCTGAACTTATTATTCCGACAGTGACCAGGGGTTCGGGGCGGTCGGACGGAGTTACATTAGCAGCCGCGGCTTTCGATTCGGCTACGGTGGCGGCGGTCGGTTCGGCAGCGGCGGTGCCGTTGCCTAGGGTTTTGAACCCTATCGTGCCTTCGTCTACGTTAATGACCGTCTTCTGGTTCTTTATCTATTTCTGCCCTATAATAATGTCAAACTGTCCGAGATCTATAATCCAGAACATTGCTTCTGTGGTTCGACTAGCTAGTGTAGTCCTTAATAGCACGTAGTGCGTAACGTTTTCCGTGTCTTGTCTGATCTGACTGCAGTAGACTCTAGGTCAATACCCGTCTTTAATAACTATATCCAAGGCTAGAGAGGGAAGAATCTACGTACAAGCGGAGGTGCGGTATTTGAGTGTGTGCCAAGCCTAGTCCTGCCAAGCCTGCTACCTTCTAGCACCTTCCAGCCCTCTACATCTATATCTGTATTATTGTCCGTTATATGCCGAAATCCGCGTCGGCTACGCTATCTCTACTGGATAGCCGTATCCTTTTATCAGCTTTTGAACTGATCGATAGTGGATAGCCGCTCTGATAAGGGCCCCTGTATCGATAAAAGCCCTTAGCTAAAGTGGTTTGCTCGATCCGTTAAGGGGGTAGACAGTAATTAGAAGGATAATAGCTGTTTCCGTGTTTACTTCCACTGCCGCTAAGAGCGGATCGCTGCAGCTGTTAATGCTCTCGTCTCTCTGTAACGTAGCTCTTGTTAGTGCCCTGTCTTCTACGCTAGATAGGGGGCCTATCCTTCCAGCTAGTCTTTTCCCAGGATTCGCAGTAGCACTCTACTGTCTACGCTGTTAGCATCGTTCGGAGCCGGCTCTATAGCTTGTATAGTCTTTCTCGGTAGCTGCGGCTGCTTTATAACACGATACTCCTGCTTCTGCTTATCCGATACTTGGCATCTCGTAGCGATGTGGCCAGGCTTCCTACATACGTAGCAGGTAGGGACAAACGACGAACGCTGTAACTGATAAGGTGGCTGCTGTAGTGTTCTCCGGCAAGGCGCAGGGGGTCGTATAGTCTGCGTTATTAACGGCTTCTGGTTTGATTCGCGTAATTTCGCGTAAGCGCTTAAGTTTCTCGCAGTGACTCTCGCTCTGTGCACGAAGCTCTTAAGGTCTTCGTCTTCTACAGACGCTATAGCGGCGGCCAATTTAGGGTTCAGCTTCTGCCTTAGTAGGTAGAGCTGCTTATCTTCCGCTACTCGGGCCCTAATCGCATATTTTCTAAACAAACTGTAGAACTCCTCGAACGTCTGCCGGTTCTGGTTGATCTTGTCCAGCTGCTTACAGGCCGTCTTCTTCCTAAAGGGGTCTCCGAAGCGTTAATCCAGCGCTTTAATCGCTTCTTTAGCGGTTACTTCTTCTAGGTCTGCTACTAGCGAAAAAGCTTTACCTTCTAATCGCGAATCCAGGTACGCCAATCTATCTCCGGCGCTGTTTCCGGCATAGTCTCGATCTATCTTGTTCTTTATCTTCTTCTTAAATGCTTCCCAATCCTTAGGATCTCCGCCTCTAAACGCCGGTAGATCCGGTAGTAACGTTATCAACGTGCCGCCTTGACTGTAGGCCGCTAGTAAGGCGGTCTCTGCTTGTTCTTCTCGACGCAGTAGCAGCGCCGACGACCTCGCTGCTTCCTTCTCCTCTAGCTAAGCCTTTATCGCTTTTAACTGTGCTAGTCGGTTCGCCGCTTGGTTTTCCAGCACATCTATAATGGTCTCGGCCGATTCCTTCTCGGCTCTTACTATCTCTACTTCCTCTCTTAGCTGTCTGTTCTCTTCTAGCGTCCTGTAGAACAGCGTCTTAATAAGGTCTATGCCGTCGTAGACCTTCCCTATTCTATTCTCGTTTACATAGTCTTCCAGTTCCTCGATCGTATAGTCGTAGATCTTCTTATATTTGGCTATTCGTTCCTTAACCTTAGCGGTCTCTTCTGCTGTGAAACCGCTAATAATGATCTCGTTATCAATTACACTAGAGCGCCTACTCGCTCTGTTAGTCTTTCCTTTTCTGCTTCTGCTCCGGCCTGTAACGCCGCTCTCTACCGTCGAGAAGCCTTGTATCTTCTTACGGTGCCTTAGGGGTTGTCGTTTTGGTGTGTGTGTACGCGTGCATTATTCGAGCGTCCGGATGGTTTAACGGGCCCTTTCGCGCAGCGCGGGGTTTGTATAGAGAGTAAGTTCGAGATATAATAATCCAGGCACGCAGATATAATTTAATACGGCCTTTTTGATAACTATATCTCGAACTTAGGAGGGAAAGGAATCTATGTAGTGGTGGTAGTGGGCTTTCGTAGTAGTGATGCCAAGGCCCGGTTCGGCCTGGAAGGGCCGAGCCAAAATTCCAAAGGTCCACCCTATTATCTAGTCCTACCCCTTTCTGCCGCCGTAACACTAGCGACGGCGGCTTTGCGATAGCGCTTAAGGCCTTAGTAGAGAAGAAAAAGAAGAAGAGATAGCGCACTGCAGATAGATCTATATAGACCCTCTATAGCAGTGCACAGGCCAGCTACACTGCAGCTTAGATAGCTGCCGGCTTAGATCAGATAGCTCCGATTAGATAGACGCTAAGTGAAGGACTTTAGATAGCGACAATATAAGAAGAGAAAGAACATAACGAAAGGATAATGTTTTCGAAGTAGAAGAAACGAAGAGGTAACATTAATTTTAAGAAGGATTTTAGCAGAAGAAGCCGCGAATCGGACAGAGGAAGAAGATAAATAAAACAGAAAAAGAAGAAAAGAATAACGAATCAAAAAAAAAAGAGACGCAGATAAGATAAGTAAGCAGTCGAGGGCGACCGCTAGTAAGGGAGGGGGGTGGTGTTGCAGCGGCAGAAAGGGGTAGGACTAAGTAATAGGGTAGACCCTTAGAATTTCGGCTTAGCCCTTCTAGACCGAGCCGGGCCTTGGCGTACCCTCCCCTAAAGCCCTTACCTACTGCTGTATAGATTCCTTTCCCTCCTTAGTTCGAGATATAGTTATTAAAACAGCTGTATTAAATTATATCTACGTGCTTAGATTATAACTTAGGCTAGGCTGGGATAGCACCCCTTTCTCTTTATCTCTGTACTATAGATGCTGGCTAGCTTTGTAAATACAAATAGTACAGTAGTGGACAGAGTACAGAACTGCTTATTAGTTCCTTCCTGTACAAACATAGCCTTAAGTTTCTAAACTAAGATACTTGAACCCCTAGCAGTTAGAGTCTAGGCAAAGTCGCTAAGGGACTGCTAAGCTGCTTATATACAGGTATACAAGTAAGGTTTGCAAGTAATAGTGTACAGACTCCTACAACGTACTAGCTGCTTACCTCTTATAGCGCTAAGGCGTAGGTAAAATAAGTCGCAAAAAGTAAGGCTCTAGTAGGCAGCTAGTACAGAAGCGTAACTCTAGTAGGCAGTTAGGGACATCTGCCTTAGGGAGGGGAGGTAGTTGTTATAGAATAACTACTAGGGAGGTCTTATAGGCGTACAGAGGTGCCTTTACGGCACGACTACGGACATAAAGATAGCCTGCTACTAAGGACGTCCTAAGCTGCCCTTACAAGCGTACAAAAGGAGCGCAGGCGAGAATAGCAGAGGGACACTTATTAGTTTAAATACGATACCAGGTATTAGTATCAGGTGCCCTATATGCTGCTACAATCCAATACTGTAACACTACCCTATTAATCTGTCCTACCCCTTTCTACTACCGCAACACTATCTATCTACCCTGTTGCAGCAGTGGAAAGGGGTAGGACTAAGTAATAGGGTGGACCCTCGGAATTTCGGCTCGGCCCTTCCGGACAGAGCCGGGCCTTGGCACGCTACCCCCCCCCCCCCCCCAAAGGTCTCGTCCAACACTATATAGATTCCTTTCCCTCCTTAGTTCAAGATATAGTTATTAAAAAGGCCGTATTAAATTATATCTGCGTGCCCAGATTATTATATCTCGAACTCACTCCCTACACTACTACTGCGCTACGCAAAAGGGACTGTTGAACTATCCGGACCCCCAAATAACGCACGCGCACCAACACACAAACCAACAACCCCAGCACTGTAAGAAAGCTATAGAGAGCTTCTTAGCGGTAGAGAGCGGCGTTACAGGCCGAAGCAGAAGCAGAAGAGAAAAGACTAACAGAGCGAGCAGGCACTCTAGTGTCATTAATAATAAGTTCATTATCAGAGGTTTTACAGCAGAAGAGACCGCAGAGATTAAGGAACGAATAAGCGAATACAAGAAAATCTACGACTGTACGCTCGAGGAACTTAAGGATTACGTAAACGAGAACGGAGTAGGAAAGGTCTACGACAGCATAGACCTTATCGAGAAGCTGTTTTACAGAACCCTAGAAGAAAAGAGACAGTTAAGGGAGGAAATTAAAGCGGTGAGAGCCGAGAAGGAATCGGCAGAGACTATTATAGATATGCTGGAAAACCAAGCGGCGAACCGACTGGCATAACTAAAAGCAATAAAGGCTCAGCTAGCTGAGATAGAGAGAGCGACGTCGCCGCTACCGCATCGAGAAGAACAAGCAGAGACCGCCTTACTAGCGGCCTACAGTTAAGGCGGCACGTTAATAACGTTACTACCGGATCTACCGGCGTTTAGAGACAGAGATCCTAAGGATTAGGAAGCATTTAAGAAGAAGATAAAGAACAAGATAGATCGAGACTATGCCAGAAACAGTGCTGGAGATAGATTGGCGTACCTAGAGTCGCTATTGGAAGGTAAAGCTTTTTTACTAGTAGCAGACCTGGAAGAGGTAACTGCCGAGGAGGCGATTAAAGTATTGGATTAACGGTTCGGAGACCCCTTCCGGAAGAAGACGGCCCGTAAGCAGCTAGATAAGATTAACCAGAACCGACAGACGTTTAAGGAATTCTACGGGCTATTTAGAAAATATGCTATTAGGGCCAGAGTAGCAGAAGACGAGCAGCTCTATCTATTAAGACAGAAGCTGAACCCTGAACTGGCAGCAGCTATAGCGTCTGTAGAAGACGAAGACCTTAAGAGCTTCGTGCACCGAGCGAGAGTTACTGCGAGGAACCTGAGCGCCTACGCGAAATTACGCGAATTGAACTAGAAGCCGTTGTTGACGCAGGCGACGAGACCCCCTGCACCTTTCCAGAGAGCGCCTCTGCAGCTATCTTACTAGTCACCGCGTTCGTCGTTCGTCCCCACCTGTTACGCGTATAGAAAGCCTGGCTACATCGCTACGAGATGCTAAGCATTAGATAAGCAGAAGCAGGAGTATCGTGTTATCAAGCAGCCGCAGCCTCCGAGAAAGACTATACAAGCTATAGAGCCGGCTCCGAACAACACCGACAGCGTAGACAGTGGAGTGCTACTAGGAATACTGGGAAAAGACTAGCTGGACGGATAGGCCCCCTACCTAGCATAGACAACAGGGCACTAACACGAACTACATCAACGAAAGGAAGCATTAACAGCTGCAGCGATCTGCTCTCAGCAGCGGTGGAAGTGAACACAGAAACAGCTATTATCCTTCTAATCACTGTCCACCCTCTTAACGGATCGAGCAAACCACTTCAGCTAAGAGCTTTTATCGACACAGGGGCCCTTATTGGAGCGGCTATCTACTATCGATTGGTTCAAAAGATAATAAAAGGATATAGCTATCCAGTAGAGCTAGCGTCGCCGATACGGATTTCAGTATACAACGGACAGGACACAGAGAGTGTTACGCACTATGTGCTATTAAAGACCACCTTAGCAGGTCGCACTACGGAGGCGACGTTCCGAATTATAGATATCGGAAGGTTTGACATTATTATAGGACAAAAATGGATAAAGAACTAGGGAGCAATTATTAACGTAGGTAAAGGCACACTCGGATTCAGAACACCAATCAGCGGCTCCGCCGCCGTCAAGTCAGTTACCGAACCGGTCACAGTCGCCAACGTCAAACCGAACGTTACGACTATCGAAGTGGCTCCGAAGGATCGGTCCGACCCTAAAGACACGATCGGAATAATAAGTTCAGAAGCTTTAACGACCCTCGCGAGGTCGCCAGACAACGAGATTTACGCTATCTTAATAAAAGACATTGAAGACTACTAGAAGATAATAGCGAAAGAAGAAGCAGACCCACTAGAGGTGTTGCTAAGGGAGCTCTATGTTACAGCGGCAGAAAGGGGTGGGACTGGATAATAGGGTGGACCCTTGGAATTTCGGCTCGGCCCTTCCGGACCGAGCCGGGCCTTGGCACGCTACCCCCCCCCCCCCCCCCCCCCAAGGTCTCGTCCACCACTATATAGATTCCTTTCCCTCCTCAGTTCGAGATATAGTTATCAAAAAGGCCGTATTGAATTATATCTGCGTGCCCGGATCACTCTACAATTACGCTAACGTCTTCTTAAGAGCCGACTCCAACCTCTTGCCGCTCTATCGACCGGAATACGACAACAAGATCCAGCTAAAAGAAGGAGCCGCGCTGCCGAGAACCGAGCTCCTAAGACGCTTATCTCCGGCCGAGCTGGACTAGGTAGAAGTGTTTGTTCGAGAGAATCTAGCGAAGAAGTTTATTACGCTAAGCTTAGCAGAATATGCGTTACCGATTCTTTTATTTTATCCCCTGTCGAGCTAAGGATAAAGGAACTACTGCAGAAGAAACGGCGAGAATGTTAATCCAGTACGTATAGAAGCACTATAGGCTGCTGGACACTATTACTATAGATAGAGGTCCTTAATTTACTGCAGACGTATAGAAAGCTATTAACCAGGCCCTTAGAATTCGTAGAAAGCTTAGCACAGCCGCTTACCCTCAGACCGACGGCCAGTCTAAAGTAGCTAACCAAGAGATAGAGAAATATCTAAGAATTTTCTGCGGCCATTATCAAACAGAATAGGTTAAGGTGTTGCCGATAGCCGAATTCTGCGCTAATTCTGCACGATTAGAAGCTGATCCGACCAAGGTAGACTCTAGGTCAATACCCGTCTTTGATAACTATATCCAAGGCTGGAAAGGGAAGAATCTACGTACAAGCGGAGGGAGGTATTTGAGTGTACGCCAAGCCTGGCCCTGCCAAGCCTAGCTGCCAGCTGTCCACATCCACATCCGTATCACTACCGCCCTCCCCAACCAGCGATTGCCCTCAATCGCAATCAGCCAATCAATCGCAATCAGTCCATTAATCGCAATCAGCTAAACCAGGTTGCGTCGTGCCAAACTAGGTCGCAGAGGTTGCATCAAAACAGGTCGCTCCAAACCCGGTCGCTTGCACCAAACCAGGTTGTAGGGGTCGCAAATTCAGCTTCGCTATCGGCCAATCAGGTCGCTCCAAAACAGGTCGCTTTTGAGGTTCAATTTCCGTGCGTTTTGAGTCTCAATCTCATGCCTTTTTGAGCCTCAATCTCGTGCCTTTTTGAGCCTCAATCTCGTGCGTTTTGCCGTCGCTTTCGGCCTCGATTGGTGCCTTGTTTGGTGCCTTGCCGAGGCTGCAGAATTCTCAGAGGTCGCGGCTGCAGAGGTTGTCGGGGCCGCGGAGGTCGCGGAGGTCGTTAAGGCCGCGGAGGTCGCGGAGGTCGCAGCTGCAGAGGTCTCGGAGGTCGCGGAGGTTATCGGGGTCGCGAGGTCGCACAGGTCGCAGAGGTCGCAGCCTACGTATGTCGCTTCTTGACGGTCGCTCGCTTGTCGACGGTCGCTCGCCTCTCAGACCGTCGCTCGCTTCTCAAGCCGTCGCTCGCTTCTCGACGGTCGCTTCTTAGACAGTCGCTTTGCCTGTGCTTTGCCTATGTTGTCTGCAGCAGCTCTGTGTTGTCTGGTGCTCGTGCCTAGGTGCTCTGCCTTGTGCTCTGCCTGGGTGCTCGTGCTTAGTGCTCTGCCTAGTGCTCTTCTGGTGCTCGTGCCTAGGTGCTCTGCCTTCTGCTGGCTATACGCCTCGACTGCTGAATGTCCCGATTGCTGAATGTCCCTTGGCCTTGTCTGAATAGAATGGTCTGTCAAAGACCTGAATTGGTCTGTTAAAGACCCGAAAAAAACGAATGTCGTCGCCCTAGGTCCTGCTAGGTGCGCTCTCGTCGTTGTCGCTCTGTCGTCGCTCTCGCTCCTCGCTCTCGCTCCTTGCCCTCGCTCCTCGTCCTCGTCGCTCTCCTTGTCCTTACATCGTCGTCGTCGCTCTCTCGCTCCTCGTCGTCGTCGCTCCGTCGTCGTTCTCGCTCTCGTCGTTCTTGCTCTCGTCCTTCTCGTCCTATCTTAGAACTTCAAAACTCGTACGATCTGCTCGTAGGGGCACTTCTCTTCCTATTATCCCTCTCGTAGGGGCACTCTCTCTCTTCCTAACATCCCTCTCGTAGGGGCACTTCTCTCTCTTCAAAACTCTTCTTCTTCTCGATCGGGTAAGGGGTAGAGTAGTATGCACATGTACAATTAAGTAACCGGATATAAATCAACGGCCTCCTTTGTACATATACAGTACACACTCTGGGTTAGTTGCACGTACGTTAATCGAGTACCCGGATGTAATTCAACGGGCTCTTTCGCGTAGTGCGGGTTGGGTGTTGGGTTTGAGCCTTGGATATAATGATCCGACCAAGGTAGACTCTAGGTCAATACCCGTCTTTGATAACTATATCCAAGGCTGGAGAGGGAAGAATCTACGTACAAGCGGAGGGAGGTATTTGAGTGTGCGCCAAGCCTGGCCCTGCCAAGCCTAGCTGCCAGCTGTCCACATCCACATCCGTATCAGAAGCCACCTTACTGGCGCTGTTCGAGATAACCTACGGCTATCTTCTAAGGATAAGCTTTTAACTACCAAACAAACCCAGCTCTTTAGAACCTTCCACTATTACTTCGTCGAAGAGAATAGCCGCGGCGGCGGCAGAAGCGCTCTGATCTCAGATAGAAGAAGCGATTAAGGTAGCGAAAGAAGCGATAGAATCAGCTTAGAAGAAGATAGTAACTCGAGCTAATAGAAAGAGGTTACCGATAGAATTCGAGGAAGGCCAAAAGGTATAGCTTAACACGCGGAACCTAAGGCTAAAAGGCAACGCAAAGCTCAACCCTCGTTACGTAGGTCTATTTACAATAATAGAAAAAAGGTCGCTAGTAACCTATTAGCTCTAGCTACCGAAGTCGTTCCAGATCTACGATGTCTTTTATTTGGATCTGCTTAGCCTAGACCCTAAAGATAGTCTTCCGGATTAGGGGTTCGATAAACCCCCACTAATCGAAATAGAAGGAGAAGAAGAAGAGTAGGAGGTAGAAGACGTAATTGATATAAGAAAACAAAGAGGATCTATCGAAGCAAGGATCTTATAGAAAGGATAGCCGGAAGACTATAAATAGTACCCGGTCGAGAACCTCCGGAATTCGGCGGAGCTGCTAAGAGAATTTTACGTCTGGAACCTGAAGAAGCCGCGGCCTAAGTAGCTCGACGGTTGAAAAGAAGGCCAAGTCCGCTCTATCGGCACGGAAGCCGAAGAAAACGATCGTAACAGTCGCTTTGCTGGAGTCTTCGACGCAGCTACTACCTACTGCAGCTGCAGCAGGCAGCTCGCCGACGCCGTAAAGCGGCGTCGGCGCCGCCAGCCCTGCAGTAGGTAAGGTCCTTGGTAGAGAAAGAAGAAGAAGAAGATAAAGAGCTACAGATAGATCTATATAGACCTCTACGGCAGAGCACGGACCGGTTATGCCGCAGCTCTAGTGACCGCTGGCTCCGATCAGATGGAACGGATTAGATGGAAGCCCAGTAAAGACTTCAGATAGTGACAATGTGAATCAAAAAAAAAAAAAGAGACAGGAGGAACGGATAAGTAAGCGGTCGAGGACGACCGCTAATAAGGGAGGGGGGTGGTGTTGCGGCGGTGGAAAGGGGTGGGACTGAGTGATAGGGTAGACCCTCGGAATTTCGGCTCGGCCCTTCCGGACCGAGCCGGGCCTTGGCACGCCACCCCCCCCCCCAAAGGTCTCGTCCAACACTACATAGATTCCTTTCCCTCCTCAGTTCGAGATATAGTTATCAAAAAGGCCGTATTGAATCATATCTGCGTGCCCGGATTATACCCCTTCTACTACTGTAACAGTTTTCTCTCCTATCTGTTAGCTGTAGTTCTAGAAGCTTCTAGAACTTAACTAGCTGTCCTTGTAGAACAGATTGTAGCGCTTCTAACGCGTAGAGACTTATCTTAATTAGGCCAATAGTTGTTAGGATATAGTCTGTTAATTATAGTAGTGTTAGGTAGGGTCTTGTTCGTGTATCTCTTAACAGCATTTCTTATATAAGCTGTCCGCTAGACTCCTTAATAGTCCTACGTACTAACTATAAGACTATTATAATTCCTTACTAATTCTAAGAATTTAGCTATACTAAAGCTATGTCTATAAGCCTTGAGACTCGCTATAGTAGGTTGCATCTCTACGCTCCTACAAGCTGGCTAGTTTTGGCTACTCTTAGCTAGCACTAGCTTGTCTCGGCGCGACGCTCCGACTACAAGCAGTAAGTGTGAGGGATTGAAATGCAGGGCTGGCGGGAGTACGCGGCGCTAATTCAAGGCGCGACTCCATCGTCACTCGCGAGGCGACTTTACAGTCTGCAATTCCACAGCCACCAACACGCTTCGATTGCAACGCGCAAGCTGGATCGACGCATATTTTGGACCTGGACACAGCACAGAATAACTCATCATATCTCGGTCGCAGTGCTCGCTGTCCATCAGCCTTTTTCTTCTTCCGCGGCCGCAGCGCCATGCCGCGCTTTAAACGACGCGCTGAGGATGCCGAGCTCGATGTGCCCGTCGAGCCCGCAGTGCCGGCAGAGCAGCGCGAAACACTGTCGACGCTGCGCAACATGTGGGAATTCGCCAGTTTGATGCAGTACATCTTCCTCTTCGGCCACGTGGTGAAGATCGACGACGATTTCGAAATCGAGGTACGCGCAACCCTCACCCCCCGAATCCTCCGCAACGCGTGCGCGCATGTGGAGTTAAATGCTTGGATGAACACTGATTGATGCGCGATGGCAGGACCTCGAAGCCGAATGTCTGAGCCCCTCGCCTAGCGAGAAACTTGTGCGCATCGGCCTGCAGCTGCTCAAATACGTCTCATCGCATCGCGGCCTGACGTGAGTACCAATTCCGTGGAACAAGGCGTACGGTATACCAAGCTGACACTCAACAGTCCGGAGATTTTCGAAGAGTACACACGGCGGCAGTATGCTGCCAAGGCACCCTCACGGAATCCCTTTGGCGACCAAGAAGAGCCGCTCAGGTTCAACGATCTAGACATACACACCCGCATTAAAGTACTGCAACAGCTGAGCACGTGGACATTCGGCAATGCAGAGCGAATCCGAGGCCTGATGCCTCAGGAGGAGGACCACTTGGGCTGGCGGATGGAGCCTATCGGCTGGGACAAGGAAGACCGTGCATATTATGTGCTGGACGACAACCGCCTGTACCGTCGCACCGATGAACCCGTCCCTCCGCCTACACCTCAAGTGAAGGCCAAGTCAAAAGCGAGGGTCAAGGCGAAGAAGAAGCCGGCTGCGCGGAAAGGCAGACGAGCGAGCAAGCGCAGGAAGATTGACGACAGCGAAGACGACGAGCTGGAGACGGAAGACCACCCCGATGTTGACGACACTGGCAATGATGATACAGACACGGCCAACGGCGTCTCAGAGGCGCAGCACGAGGAGGAAGCACCAGGCTACGGTTTCACAACCAAGACTTGGGAGTGTGTTGCCATTACGCTGGAAGAGTACCAAGAATTCATTTCCAGCATCTTCCGGTCGCGAGATCCGAACGAGAAGCAGCTTCGTCAGACTATCGAGAATGACGTCCTCCCAGTCATTGAGAAGCGTGCCGAAGCCCTGCGCCAGAAGCAGCTCAAGAAGGCCAGAGAGCTAGAAACCCTGCAGAAGATTGCAACAGCCAAGAGATCAAGCAGACTGGCGGACAAAGCCGACAAGGAAGCCAAGGAGCGTGAAGAGCGTGAGCTCGAGGAGAAGCGACAGCGGGATCTGAAGATGGCTCGCGACGAACAAGGCAGGCAGAAACGCATCGAGGAGGTAAGTGGCTTGAGGACTGCGTGGTTTGTAATCAGACGCTAAATTGACAGTAGGGCCACGAATCGAGAAGGCTGACGAGAGAACAACGAGTGCGTGAACGCGAGGCGAAACGTGTCTTGTATGAAGAAGAATTGGCGAAGCTCGAGGAAGATGCCGAACGCGCAGAGTTTCAAGCTGCGGAAGATCGTAACGTCGAGAATGGCAAACGTGCTTCTGGGCGTCAGCGCGAGAACCAGCGCGAACGACACAAGAAAGAATTGGAACGCCTCGCCGACGAGGATGGCAACTGGTACTTTGATTGTTCGGTGTGCGGTCAGCACGGCGAGAATATGGACGACGGCAGCCATAGCATAGCTTGCGACTGGTGCAATGTGTGGCAACACAGCAAGTGCCACGGCTTCACGCCGGAGCAGGCCGAGCAGGGCGACTTTGTCTTCGTCTGCGGTACTTGCAGGCGAAAGGAAGATGACGCAAAGAAACCCAAGATCCCGCCGCTGAAGCTGCACAATCGCAACAGTGGAAGTCCAGAAGGTCAGAAGTCCTCGAGTCGACCTCTTACTGGCAATGGCCAAAATGTTGATGGCTTACCTCATCCTGCTGGGCAACATCATAGCATGGCTCTGGCCCAGCATTTCCATGCCAGCGCGCGGCCAGGCTCTTTCGGGCATGCATCGCAAGCTACAGGCACAAATGGACAAGCTCCACCTGTTGGATACAGCTTACCTCCCGTCAGCAACTTGAAATCTCGCTCACCACAGCAGCCGCAGCAACAGTGGCAAGCAAGTCCTCCAGCACACGGATTCCAACATTCGCCAAAGCCCAATGGGTACGCTGTGCATGCAACTGCTAGACATCAACAACAACATCAGTTCGCGCACCAGAATGCCGTTGCAGCATCAGGCGGCCACCCGCCGCATCCTCCTCAATACGCGCAACCAGAACCACATCAGCAGCCAAATGGATACAATCCGCGAGCTGAGTACCCAGCAAACCAACCACAACAGCAGTATCAGCAACAATATCCGACGCAACAGCAATGGCATCAACCTCAATATCAACAGCAAGCTCCATATCCACCTGCTCAGGCTCTATCTGCACAAGGATCATCACAGCTATCGAACGGCTTCCAGTCTCCTGTCAAGGCAGCACCTAGGCTTGCATCGCCGCCGCATCAGCAACAGCCGCGTCCGTCCACGACACCGCAAGCACCTCAGGCTCAGCATATACAGCATCTCCAGCAAAGTCCTCGAACCAACCTGCCACCCCCTAGACAGCATTCGTCGATACAGTCGCCCATCAAATCATCGCCGCGTCCTGCATATCAGCATCAGCAGCCGTCATATTCAAGATCTTCGCCTTCCCAACATCCTCCGCAGTTAGCTCGGACACCACACCAGCAGAACGTCGAGGCAGCCACAGCCAACGGAGCCCGCCACAAACCTCAATTACACACGCCACAAATGCGGCCTCCAATTTCTGGCAACGAAGCAATTTCGCACGCTACTCATGTGGCAGCAGACGGAATGAGCGGACCTTGGCCTGAGGGATCCAGGATCATACCTCAAAAGCACGATCAAAGTCCGGCATCACCTGCGTCTTCGCAGAGCATCAGCGACACGAAGGTGTTTCCACCAGCGAGAACATTGGCGCCAAGCCCGGGTCAACAGGCAGCATCCGTCACTGGGAGTATTCCAGTAAAGAAGATGCAACCATCGCCAGAGTCTCCGCCAACAGTTGCATCACCTCTGCCTTTTCCGCAACCTGAGATTTTGAGGACGTCGCCACAGCAATAGCCTCCACTGCAGTGAATTAGGCCGTAGGTGCCGCCCTGGCAAGGTGTGCCATGATGTTTGGATGAAGAGCAGGTACGTGAAGGATTCGAGGAGATAAAGTGTTCTCGAAAGAGGGCAGAGTGTAGCCTCCCCAGAACGATGATTGAGGCACTGGGACCAAAGCCTTGTCGGGGATATGCGCAAGTCAGCGGTAGCAGCTTGGACAGTCCTGGGCCAGGTAGTTTGTGCTGTCTACATCAAGCATAGCGAATGATTGCATAGCGAATGATTGCATATCAGTGAATAGGCCAGACCTTTTTGGAGATTCCTCCCTGTCCCTACCTACTTCCGCAAAAGTGCCATGGGTCAACCAGAAGTGCCACATTCATTAGAAGCGGCTGCCCCCATCGAGACGCCACACCCACCCCACTCTGCTGACTGCCTCGGGAATATATCGACGGTTGGTCATCGGGAGCCTGACACGATTCAAGGTGAATCCAGGGCATTTCTGTACGAAAGAGGAAGCTTGGGCAATTTCACACGCCACCCAAAACAAAAAAAAACAGCACTTGGTGAAAAGACGTTGGTCCACACCACCACGCCCTGTTGAACTGACATGACGCAGAACGACGGGCCCACCAGGCGGCAGAACATCCAGCGTCGATTACGGCCTGGCTTTCGCAAAATTACAAAAAGTAAGCGCACATCGTGACTCTTGCAGGGCTCGCTGGCGACGTGTTAGAATCGTGGTAAGGCGGCGCTGTGGAGAAACCCCAGTACTCACAACCTGCAGCCTCTTGATCACGCATCAAATCGTAGTCAAGCACTCTACCATTGAGCCAAAGAGCCGGTTTGTGTTGCCGTGGATTGGGCGGGCCATTGGACGTGTGGGGCGCACGTATTTTTTTTGGTATGTGTAGGTCCTGACCCCGTTCTGCCGCAGCCGTGCCGAACTCGGTGCAAATAGCCAACATCCTCGGGCTCTTCGCCACGCGTCTCAGCGTCGTGGGACGAGTTCTCAGGGCCATACTTCGTCTTCGTGGATCCCGTACGTACCTTCCAGTGACATGGTGCGACTGACTTACAAAATGTGACCCGATTCCACGCCCGAGCTGCAAAGCTGGTTGGTTTCTTGCCGACTTTGTAGAGAGAAACGAAGAAAAGGGAATACAAGACATCGGCCGTCAGGCTGCGTTCAAACTCGGTCGCGTCTCGATGTTCTTCGTCAGTTCGACTCGAGGACAATTGCACCTCCCGTACGAAAGTTCATTTCCAGCTGTCCCAGCTCTTGGTTCAGCTGCATGGCACACGTCGGTGCGCATGTTTCATGATCATCGTCGTTGAGAAAGACACCCAACACTTCATCTCCATCCACCAACTCGCCCTTCATCCCACCTTCGCTTCCTCTCCCTTCTCAGGAATGCGGTCTTCCTGCCTTCCTTAACCCGCCGCACGAACTCGGCCATGTCTCTGTCACCAGCCACACCTTCCGCCTCCAGCCAGCTTTCCTCAAGCTTCTTGTTGAGATGCTCCTGCTCTTGCACGCTTGTATTCAGCCGCTGGTACAGCTCCATGGGACTGAATTCTCGCAAGGCATCTTCGGTCTCATTGAGCTTCGTTCTGTGCTGCTGCTCAAGAGCTCGTAGAGCGAGCAGTCGAGATTGTGTCCGTTCTCGCAAAGCGGTCAATTTCGCCTCGGTCTCTTGCAGACGTGTTGCTGCCTGGAGATTGCTAGAGATTAGGGGTTTCAGGTAGGCCTCTGCAGCTCGCACGGCAGGATGGGTGGTACTTCCATTGGATAGGAGCGCACTCTGTAGGCTGGGCGTATTCAAAACATGGTGGAGATCATTCACACTATACCAAGTCTCAGCAGGTCCGCTTCAGATCACATTGAGTTGGGCTGATAACCCACGACTTGTCTCTCAGGCTCTCGGGGAGCCAGTCACTCTCGATCGCAGGTATGGACGATTGAGCTGGAGCCTGCTGTTGCTGTGGGCAGGAGTGCTGGCCTCCGTCCAGCTCAGAGGGTTCATTTGGGGGCTGGCCAGGAGGCGGAGGCGGGAGCGGAGGTCCTCTGGAGGGGGTACTCGGTCCGGATGCCTGCTTCAGAGGTGGAGGTGGAGGGGTGGAGGAGTAGTAGCTCGGTACGGGTTGGGGCGGGGGCGAGTATGGCTGGGGAGTATATGACATAGCCGCCCTATGTGTAGCCGTGGCGAGGATGTGCGAAGATGGAGATCGAGCTCTCGAGGTGCAAGTGAAAGTGGTGCGTCGCGGGCACTTCAGGCATTCCATCCACGTAGATGGACCCTCCACGCCACCATCAATGTTCCAGGTGTTCTACCGAAACTAACGACACTGCCATGCGCCGCCGCAAGAAGGACACACGATTTGCCGCGTTGGAGATCTGACCATTTATTGCAACATGAGCCAGAAGAAGGGAGGAGGATGGGGCTCTGTTTTCTCTGGCGCCATCGCGAACCTCGAATCGCGCCTCGATACCATCCTCGCAGACGACCCGGAGGGCGCAGCTGCAGCGCGCGAAAAGGCTGCGCAAGAGCAACAGCAAGCGAAAGCCAACAGACCTCGGACGAGTTCCAATAGACTTGCGGCCACCAATGCCTCCGCCTCGAGGCCAAAAGATGTGTCGCGACCAAGGGTCAATGATAGACTGGCGGAGAGGCTGGCAAAAGCCGCAGCAGCAAAGCCGCCATCAAGGACTGGTACACCTGCCAATGCTGAGAGTCCCAGGCCAAGCGGAGAGTCGAGGCGCGAAGATGAAGCACCTAAATCTGTACCAGTGATAGAGGTAGATTTGCCTGCAGCCACAGAAAATGGCGAGCATCAAGGGCCAACTGATGAGACAAGGCCCGACGGTCAACAGCAGGAGATATCAAAGACAGGAGAGCCGGCGTCCCTCACAGTGTCGAGTTTGCCTATAAATACATCAAGAACGTCGTTGGATAGCTCAGCAGGCAGACCTTCGACCGATGTCGTACGTGATGAGTTATCTACGAGGACATCGGTCGAAGCTGCAAGTGGCACTCAGACGCCCCAAAAGAGTGCCGCTGAACTTCAAGCCGAGCTGGACCAGATGCAAGAAGACTTTAGAAATGCCGAAGCTCAGCGTCAAGACGAGATGCATGCTTATTTGGAACGCATAGATGCGTTGCAAGCAAAGCTGACCTATCTCGCAAAGGAGACCGTTGCTGCCGCCAGAGAAGCCAATGCTTCAACTGGTTCCAGCCGCGAGAAACAGCTTGCGGATAAGGATGAGAAGATTGCTCTGCTCATGGAGGAAGGCGAGAAGCTGAGCAAGAAAGAGATGCAAAGTCTGCAGACGATCAAGAAGCTACGGGCAAAGAGCGCTGAAGACGAGAAAAGTGCTGCAGAACTGAGAAGAAAGCTGGAGCGCGCCGAGAAGACGGAAGCAGATCTCAAAGCCAGGCTGCGAAGAGCTGAAGTTGCGGAACGCCAGGCGCTAGAAAAGACGAAGCAGATGGTGATCATCGAGAAGCAAGTAGATGAGCTTAAGGTAGACCGGGAGAATGCAGCCGAGCTGGTGCGCAGCCTGACTGCACAATTGAAAGAAGCCAAAGAAAGTGCGGCCAAAGCCGTAAAGGAAGCCGCTGGTAGGGCTACCGAAGTGGAGAAGGCGTTAATCGCAAAGCTGCAAACCGAGCTCGAAGATGCACAGACCGAGAAGAAGCTCGCGGAGGATCGAGCAGCTGCAGAGATCAAGGGGTACAAGGAAGAAGCTGAACGGCAGCGTGAGAAGTTCGCAGTCCAGGAGCTGGAGTTGAAGACCGAGATCCATGGGCTGGAGTCGAGGCTAGAAGCTATGCGAGCAAGAATTGAAGAGTCGAGTACCACAGCTGGTGCCGGCGATGGGGAGAGTGCTGTGAAGCTCATGAGGCAGGTCGAAACACTTCAGCAGCAGTACGCACTGGCGAAGGGTAATTGGGAGACCATCGAAGGATCGCTAAACGCAAGAGTAGCAGCGCTCGAGAAGGAAAAGGATGAGATCGCCAAGCGAGAGAGCGAGACACGGAAAAAAGCGAGAGACATTGGCGCCAGGTCGCGACGAGCTGAGGATGAGCTTGAGAATGCTTCCGACCAGATCAAGAGCCTGGAACAGGAGCTTCAGAGCCAACAAGAGCAACTCAAACTTCTGGTCTCTCGTGTAGAGCAAGCTGAAGCAGTCACTGCTGACTCCAAAGCCGAATATGAGCGCCAGCGCAAGCTGTGGACAACCGAGTTTGCGTCGCGTTTGGAAGACGAGAAGCTCAAATGGCGGGTCGAGTTCGCAGGCACAGCAACAAACCTTGAGCGTCTCCAGTCACCGACTACTTCTTCCAGGAAAGCTAGCGTAGCTGATCTGACTGCGATTCGCGCCAAGCCGTTGTTGTCGAGGTTTACGTCGCAAGATCTCGCAGCGTCGCATGCAGATTCCTCCCGCCCATCAAGTGCTGGCAGACGCAACATCGCCATGCCCACTCCAAGCAGTGTCACCGCGCGCGCTCTTGCTGCTACTCCTACCGAAACGAGTCCCGTCACCAGCCGAAGAGAAAGCACACTATCGTTCGACCCTGGCAATATCCCGCCCACGCCTTCTATCGAGATAGACAATTTGTGTCGCCTGAGCGAAGACGGCCACAGCAGCCCTCAGCGCACAATCGCAGATCTCGTCAGCACATCGACCGCCGGCCCCGGCGCTGGTCCTTCGGTCCAACTCGTCGACCGCCTGTCCGGGCTTGTGCGAAAATTGGAGAGCGAAAAGGCTAGCTTCAAGGACGAACTTCGCAGGCTGACACAGCAGCGGGACGAAGCGAGGAGCGAAGTCGTCGACCTCATGCGCGAGATGGAGGCCAAGCTGAGTACAGAGGGCCGGGTCGAGAATTTGGAAAAGGAATTGAAGGAAATGAATCAGAGGTATGAGGCATCTCTGGAGATGTTGGGGGAAAGGGAGGAGGAGGCGGACGAGCTGAAGGATCAGATCGCTGAGCTGAAGAGGATATACAAGGAGTTGGTTGAAACCAAAGTCGGGGGGAGGAGGGATGCGATCGTAGAGGAGTAGTATTACATACACCCGTTCCTGGCAATCGAGGGAAATGCATCAATACACCCATGGCCACCACAACCATTTCTGCAACTCATCGCGCTGTACATTCGTCATTGCCTGTCTCGAGGCGGAAATCAAGCACACGGCACAAATGGGCGATCCACGCCCTCCTCACGCCACCTTTTCCATCCCCGGCGAAGCGAGGCGAAGCGAAGCGAGGCGAAGCGAAGCGAAGCGAAGCAACGGGACACGCGGAATCAGAGCGGAAAGACGACGAAGGAGTCGCACTGTGATTTGGGTCTCGGAATCTCGGCCCGCCACTTCCAGCGCCTCAGACACCACTCACCTGCCCATGATGATTTTTTTTGACATGTAGGGGCACCGAGGATTTTTTCGTGGCCGCACTCCTTGCTCGGTCTGCGCGTAAAGATGAACGTGTCGCATTTGTCGCCGCGGAAGTGATCGAACGACGGACACGACTTCCAATCTGGCCATCGAACCCTGCGAAGAGCTTTCTCGTGGTACGGAGTTGGCGAGCATCCTTGGACCACACACAGCAGACGTGCTCCTGAAATGGCTGTAGGTCCAGGTCCAGCACGACGCGGTGTTGAAAGTTTGGCCACAGGACGGATGGTAGCCCTTCGAAGGCGGGTCGGATCAGGATCTGCTCTTAGAGTAGTAGTTATCCGAAGCTGACATCGCTTTTTCACCGCCGCCAAGGGCAAGCTTGGGCTCTTTCCATAGAAGGTTCTGTGAAATCAGCTAGTTAACTACCTAGTTAACCATTAATGATGTCAGCAAAACACTTCGAGTGAAAAGGATAATCGAACCCCTCTCTGCAGTCCTGTCTGTCTCCAATCTGACCTGGTCGCTGCCCGTGCAAGGAAGTCGCGCTTGGCACCTTCTCCTTGAGAAAGAATTCGCCTGTCAGTACGATGCAGGGATTCGCAATGAAAGTGAGGACGGAGGTCGCATAACAGTGAAGGAGGCAGCTATCAACGGATTGTCGCACTTAACCTGATCTTCGCGAGCGGCATCGCAAAGTCTTCGAAAGCATTGTGGCAATAAGCCGTTCAAGGCGTCATGAATCTGTAGCCAGTTGACGTATGGTTCACCAGATCGCCATGACTGGGCGAAAGTCTTCGCAATCATGCCCATCGATGGAATGCGCCAGGATTCATTGATGCGTGATCGTCCTCGATACGATGGAGTGGTCGAGTTTGAAACTCATCAAACCCATAGTTCGTGGCTTGCCAATCCTTCATCCAGCTCAGGAAACATCGGGCTTGGCCCATCTGTGACTTGTGATGCGTGGAGTCGCTGCTGCGCGCGCCTCTCCCTCCCTTGAGCATCACAGGGGCATCATTCGGGGAGGCTGCCGCTTTCAGAGCGAGTGTGGTCCAAGTTGTCTTGGTCGACGGATGAAGCAGTAGCGGTGGCGTCTTCTTCTACAGGTGGATGGCTACCGGGGGTGGAAGGCTGGCTTGAGCTCGAGTTGTCCTTCGACTTCAGGGGGGTTCTCCTTCGCCTTTCCCCCGGCAGTGATGAAGAGTATGGCCAGACTGATGTAGGACGCCAGTCGATTCGGACAGTCTACAAGTATTGTCCGGGCAGTGCGGCAGTTCGGTGGCAAATTTGGTGCATGTGTTAACTAACTAGCGTCAGAGACAGCGTTCGAGAGAAGGCGCTGTCCATCGTCGAAGTGTGTGTGCATCGGGTAAGGCTTCACGTGACAAGTGCACCTGCCATAAATCGTGGCAGTCTGTGTCGGCCTGTAGACTTCTAGCAGCTTCCGCCTCGTTCGATCCAGCCGACTACCAAACAAACGACCGGACGATAAATTCTTCTTTCCGCCTACGTATCAGATCATCCCAAATCCTCTTTGATACACGACCCAAGGTCACTCAGACGCACACCTTCATACTTACACCCACACGACTTCACACTCACGCTCCCATACGCGCTTGCTGAGCAGCATCGAGCCCGCGGTAAGTAACCCCATTTACCTTGGGCTCTCGAGACCGTCGTTGGTTGCCCGAGCGATTTCTGCTCGACAGACTCTTTCATGTTTCGAACATCTCGCTTACGTCGTCCACCTCAGACACTCAGACGCATCTGTCAAACACCTCACACACAACCGCCATCATGTCGGCCGAGACATTCGAGTTCCAGGCGGAGATCTCGCAGCTGCTCTCCCTGATCATCAACACCGTCTACAGCAACAAGGAGATCTTCCTGCGAGAACTCATCTCCAACTCCTCTGATGCGCTAGACAAAATCCGCTATGAGGCTCTCTCAGATCCCAGCAAGCTCGACTCGGGCAAGGACCTGCGCATCGACCTCATTCCTAACAAGGAAGCAAAGACGCTCACCATTCGCGACACTGGTATTGGCATGACCAAAGCAGACCTCGTCAACAACCTCGGAACCATTGCCCGCTCTGGTACCAAGCAGTTCATGGAGGCTCTGTCGGCCGGTGCGGATGTTTCCATGATCGGTCAGTTCGGTGTTGGTTTCTACTCTGCATACCTTGTCGCCGACCGCGTGACCGTCGTCTCCAAGCACAACGATGATGAGCAGTACATCTGGGAGTCCAGCGCGGGTGGCACTTTCAGCATCTCCCAGGACACCGAAGGCGAGCCACTTGGCCGTGGTACCAAGATCATCCTTCACCTGAAGGATGAACAGACTGACTACCTGAACGAGAGCAAGATCAAGGAGGTTGTCAAGAAGCACTCCGAGTTCATCTCATACCCCATCTACCTCCACGTCCTCAAGGAGACTGAGAAGGAGGTGCCTGATGAGGAGGTCGAGGAGACCAAGGGCGAGGACACTGACAACAAGCCAAAGGTTGAGGAGGTCGATGACGACGAGGAAGACAAGAAGAAGGAGAAGAAGACCAAGAAAGTCAAGGAGTCCAAGATCGAGGAGGAGGAGCTCAACAAGACCAAGCCAATCTGGACTCGCAACCCACAAGACATTTCACAAGAAGAGTACGGCGCTTTCTACAAGTCGCTCAGCAACGATTGGGAAGATCACCTCGCCGTCAAGCACTTTTCTGTTGAGGGTCAGCTCGAGTTCCGCGCCATCCTCTTCGTTCCCAAGCGCGCACCATTTGACCTATTCGAGACCAAGAAGACCAAGAACAACATCAAGCTCTACGTGCGCCGCGTCTTCATCACCGACGATGCGACCGATCTTGTGCCAGAGTGGCTGTCCTTCGTCAAGGGCGTAGTCGACTCGGAGGATCTCCCACTCAACCTCTCGCGTGAGACGCTCCAGCAGAACAAGATCATGAAGGTCATCAAGAAGAACATCGTCAAGAAGACTCTCGAGCTGTTCCAGGAGATCGCGGAAGACAAGGAGCAGTTCGACAAGTTCTACTCTGCTTTCAGCAAGAACATCAAGCTTGGAATTCACGAGGACACCCAGAACCGCCAGGCACTCGCCAAGCTGCTCCGCTACAACTCCACCAAGTCTCAGGAGGAGACGACGTCCCTCGCAGACTACGTCACCCGCATGCCTGAGCACCAGAAGCAAATGTACTACATCACTGGCGAGTCGATCAAGGCGGTCGAGAAGTCACCGTTCCTGGACGCTCTCAAGGCCAAGAACTTCGAGGTTCTGTTCCTCGTTGACCCCATTGACGAGTACGCCTTCACCCAGCTCAAGGAGTACGACGGCAAGAAGCTTGTCGACATCACCAAGGACTTCGAGCTCGAGGAGACGGAGGACGAGAAGAAGCAGCGTGAGACGGAGGAGAAGGAGTACGAGGCACTGGCCAAGTCGCTCAAGAACGTGCTCGGCGACAAGGTTGAGAAGGTGGTGGTGTCCCACAAGCTCGTGGGCTCGCCTTGTGCCATCCGCACCGGCCAGTTCGGTTGGTCTGCCAACATGGAGCGTATCATGAAGGCCCAGGCCCTCCGTGACACATCCATGTCCAGCTACATGAGCAGCAAGAAGACGTTTGAGATCTCGCCTAAGAGCCCGATCATCAAGGAGCTCAAGAAGAAGGTCGAGGCCGACGGCGAGAGCGATCGCACGGTCAAGAGCATCACCACCCTGCTCTACGAGACGTCTCTGCTCGTGTCTGGCTTCACCATTGACGAGCCGGCCGACTACGCCGAGCGCATCCACAAGCTCGTCTCCCTCGGACTGAACGTCGACGAGGACGCCGAGACGGCCGAGGAGGCCGCGGCACCTGAAGCGACGGCGGCAGAGGGCGCGACCGAGAGCGCCATGGAAGAGGTCGACTAGAGGCGTTGTTGCTTTGCATAGTGGCTGACTTGTACTGTGTTGACGGATTCCGCGATTTGGGCATTGCGGCCAGGCGAGAAGGCTTGAGGCGTTTCCGTGCGTGGTAAGGACGCGGGGAGAAAGCATCAGCATGAGATTCACGGGCATGACGAGGACTTTTCTGTAACTGTAGTATTTGAGCATGTGGAACGAGAGCACTTCCCAACTGCACATGCGCCCGCCGACGGCCTGCGCCGACGACATGCAGCGCGGAGATTGCAGAGCCAGCTGCAGCGCTCCGCCGGCTCCGACGGCTGGCGGCATCGATCCGTCCACGCACCTCGCTTCGGCTGGCGGGCGCCGGCGGCGCGCTTGCGGCCATCCATGCTGGTGGTGGTGCAACCGACCGATCGATGCAGTTAGCTGCAGCAACGCGCCTGCCCTCTTAACGGCGGCCGATCCGCCGCCGACCTTCGTTTCTCAGCCCCGTCGTTTCTCAGTCCCGTCCCGTCGTTTCTCAGTCCCGTCCGCTGGCGGAGTCTCGATTCGGGCCCCCGGCGAGGCACGATCTGGTCTGGCCGTGGTCTGGTCCTGCCGCCTGGCCGGCCTGCACCTGCCTGGAGGCGGGAGGCCGGACGAGCGTGAGCAGGTGCGATGACCGCGCATCGACGCGCCTTCCCGCGCGAGCTTCTGTGGGAGAGGGGCTCGCCGCCTCCGCCCCCCCGCATGCCGCTGCACAGAAGACGCGGGGGAGACAGCTCGTCGGTCCTGCCGTCCCCAACCGTCCGGCCCGGCGGCGTTCCAGCCTCGCCATCCGCCACCCGCACCGGCACCCCCCCGCCCACCGAGACAGCGACCTCGCTTCCTCAACCCTTCGACACCAATCTCGGCAGCAACTTCACCGCAGCCACGTGTCCCTCGTTCTTCGCCACCTTCCTCGGCAACCAGACCTTCAAAGACTGCCTGCCCTTTTCGTTGCTCCTCCAAGTGAGTGGGTGCGCCCCCCGATGACGCCCCCGAACCCCCCCGCGTGCTGACCGCGGTGCCTCGTAGACCTCCAATGCCTTCTTCGCCGCATCCCGTTCCCTCGTCCGACTCACCCGCACCCTCGACGCGACGTGCCACGTGAACTTCCCCCAGTGCTCCGCCGTCATGGCGCAGCTCGCCATCGACATCCAGTCCGACGACCACTGCGGCTCGGATCTGGCCATGCAGAACCCCATCGTCTCGCGGGCCTTCAACGGCTTCAAGGCCTACGACACCCTCTACCACGCCGGCTGCCTGGCCGACGCCGCCGGCGGCTATTGCTACGCCAACGCCGCCACCAACGCCACCGCACCCGCCAGCAGCTACATTTACTACCTCCCTCTCGGCGTCCGCCTCCCCGGGGGATCGCGGCCCGCCTGCACGCCCTGTCTCCAGAAGACCATGGCCATCTTCGCCGAAACCGCCGGCAACACCAGTCAGGCCCTCAGTGCGGCCTACGCATCCGCCGCCGCCCAGGTCCAGATGAGTTGCGGTCCCACCTTTGTCGACGCCGCCGGCGACGTGTCCGCCGCCGCTTCGCCCGCGCTCCAGCCATCCATCGCCTGGCTGAGCATTTCTGTCATTTTGTTCTTGCGATTCTGGGGGTAGCAGACGATCAAGTGCTGATCTCGGGGTGGGGGGGGGGGGGGGGGGGGGGGGGGGCATCTGGCATCTGAGCTGGGGATTTAGCGATGGCGCCCGGGTGGGGAGAGGGGGGAAATCACGCGAGCTAAGCTTTGACCGCACAGGTCACGTTCTCGTATCAACACGTCACGTTCTCGCATTGGTTGGAGTTACAGCTCAGCTTCAGTCCGATATGGTGATTATAGCTGTGACGATAACGACATGGCAGTATATATATACATGGCGCGGCAATCGGCGGGCCCACCTGCTCTCCCGTGTCCCATCGCAGCTGAAAGGGGTGGTGATAACATGCTGAAAATGCCTGTCGCTCCCGCCGTGCCGTGGTCACCGGACGCCGTCGCTGAATTCGTGGTCATGTGTCAATGCCTCGTGGCGTCGTGCGAGTCATGCATGTGTCAATGCCTGGTGGCGTCGTCCGAGTCATGTGTCAACGCCTCGTGGCGTCGTCCGGGTCACGTGTCAATGCCTCGTGGCGTCGGAGTCATGGGTTGAAAATGCCCGTGATGGGATCGTGATTCGTCGTCGTCGTAGCTTGCTTTGAAGCAAAAGGCGATGCCTTGGACGTGGGCACCGTGTGGTGCGCCGAGGCCTTTAGAGTCCGGGGTCAGACGCTGAGTGGTTGTGGTGTTGTGTGATGCCTTGTCTGCCGGAAACACCTCGCTGAGTCGGGCATGCTCCAATCCCGTCTCGACCGGTGATATCTGGTCCTCGGTGGCAAGCACAGAACTCGACGACAGCTGGCTTTCCTCCAATGCGTTGCCAGATGCTGAGCCGTGTGACTGGGTGCGCGTGAGCTCCGTGCCATTGGCATTCTCGAAGTTGTGGGCGCTGTAGCTCGGTGGCTGTAGTTCCCATTCCTCCATCAACTCCATACGCCAGTTGATCCTCGCCCTTCTGCCATCGGCGATCACGATGTCACTGGCTCGAACCGAGTTCGCAAGAAGTACAGGCAGACACCGACGAATGTATCTCTGCAGTTGAGCAGGTGTTCGCAGGTGTGGGGGATGCCACTTGCCCTCACTGTCGAAGTTCGTATGAGATGTCGCGGGCTGCCTCTCATCCCCCGGAGTGGTTGCGGCACGGCGAGCATGAGCGGGAGCGGCGAACTCCTCCCTGAACATGGAGAGATCCACTTCTTCCTCTTCGCGAGCAGGAGTGGTCAAGCCAGGTGGAGAGTCTGCAGTAGTCCCTCGCTGCAGCTCCGGCCGTGCGCCGGATGAAAAGTCGGGGTACATGTGGCGGAAAATGCGCTCCTGCTCTGCAAGAAGCGCGGGGTCGGTCAGGTCACCATGAGTCGGGACTCTCTGCCTTCTTCGCCGCCTCGGAAGGGTGCACTGTTGGGGAATGCTGCGCTCGTCGATGGCGGGTGAAATGTCGATGGCTGCACTGATGGTGGAGAGGAAATGGCTGATGCGTTCCTCATTAGAGTCGGCCAGTAATATTTGGTCGGTTTCCGCACGCAGACGCAGGATGGTCTGCGGCACGGCCTTGAACAGATGTGGGTCTTTCTGCCAGGCGCGCCGCCGCGCCGCAGAAGGCACAAGATGAGCTAGTCGCGACTGGGGAACCAGGACGGCGTGCTGGGCGTCGGGTGCCAAGCCGACTTCGGCATGCTGGAGGGTATACGAGCGCAGCAGCTTCCCGGGGCCTCCGTCCTTGAGTCGGTGGAAGGTGATGATGGTGCCCCGCACCGCGGCGTACACTTCTCGCCATTCGCCCTCGCTAGACGGGTGCAAGGGCGAGATGGATTCGAGGTTGAGGAGCAGCTGGGCCTCGGCGCCGACGGTGCAAGAGTAGCCGGGAAGCAGCTCGCCAGCGTGGCGCCCGCTCTGCAACGGTGGGTGTGGCGCGGCGATCGCATAGCTCGGGGGCGCAGCATCCGTTGCCGCGCAGGAAGTTTGGAAGGTGTTGTAGTAGCTTGTGGCCCGCCGCGAGGGTCTGGGAGCCCGTGCTTCCGGCTGGTGTCCAGGGTGCTCGGCCGGCATGTCGTGGGAGGGGTATGGGTGCTGGGCAGCGGCCGTGCAGTGGGAACGGGAATGGGAACGGGCACGGGGATGGGCAGCAGCGGGCGCAGCAGTGATGGCGGCGGTGGCAGTGATGGCGGCGGTGGCAGTGATGGCAGTGATGGCAGTGTCCGCCCGCCCGCGCGAGAGAGGCAGGCGCGGAGGGGCGTGAGCGGCTCGATTTATGAAGGCTCGCTGCACACGCCCTCGACGCCTCGCACCACAGGTCACGCTGGCCGGCCCACGCCAATCATGCACGCACAACGCTTCGGGGAGGAGCCGTCTTGGTTCGTCAATGATCTCCGGACCCTGGCGCCCGAGGCCAGAGCCCTGCAGGATCGACAGCAGCCGCTCCATCGACCCATGTGCATTTCGGCTTCGGCGTTGGGCCGCGGGGCCGCGGCGGAAGAAGGCAAGGCAGCCAGTCGGCCTCCCACAGAGACACATCGGCCACGGAAGGCCTCATACCAGCTCGGCCCTCTCCCAAGTCTCTCATCGCCGCTCGTTCCTTCCTCATCTATTGCTCGTGTTACATCGCTGTCTCGGCAGTGCTTGGCATTTGACCATTCCAAGCAAATCCTCCTCGTGCACAACGCCACCACAAGCCCTCACCTGATGCGCGTGCTCAGAACACTGGCGATCCGCAATGACATTTCTGTCCTGGTCCTCTTCCTCCTCCACACGCCCCCTGGTTGCTCGAGGGGACCCCAAAGCCCAGTGGTTCAGGTCCTCGTCAAATACATGTACAGAGCGTCATCCACGCTATTCTCGTTGCATACTGGCCGACTGTGTTCGCCGTCTTCGCTGCTTGCCGGCACCTTCTTGTCGTTGTGCCAACACTTCCCTCAATGCAGGGTCGTCTCGGTCCTTGTCAACGTGGTGAACCCGGACGTGCCTTAAAAGTGGTGTCAGCTTTGGTGCTATTGCCAGCGGACGCAGCACATACCTTTGCAGATTGTCCGGGCGTGGATACCGGTGTTCACGATCTGGACAGAATGGACATATGTACCCTGGGCTGTTGTGCACGAGACCGTGGCGGATCATTTCGTTTTTCCGTTTGAAACCTTTGCCTCCTTCACTGCGAGGACAGTCTTTCACAGGACAGTAATGCGGCCGGTTTTGTGAGTGAACATTACGGTGAGAGCTTGGAGGGGTCAACGACCGATCCGCAAAACCGACAGGGCGCCACTCACCTCAACAGATACTGGGTCTGGAAGGGCACGGCGGTGCATCCTGGGTAGTCGCATCTGAAGCCACCTGCCGGGATAACAGCCATGCCAGGCGGCGGCGGTAGCACGGGTCGCTGCATTCCGTCGACTGGTATTGACGGGTCTATTGGCGTGCTTTGTGTCGTGCTGTAGCCATCTGTGCCAGAACTCGTCGCTGCATGGCTCTCGCCAGAAGAATTTGACGGCAGAGACGGGACGGATGGAGGGAAAAGCGGCGGACCATTTTCTGTGAGCGCCGAAGATTTCCGTCGATGTGGATAGTATGCTGCTGTATGAAACTGCTGGGGCGAGCCATAATGGTGGTTGTCGATCATCGTGCTGGTCGGTGATCGAGGCCCAAACCCGTGATATGTGGTCGGCGAAGTCTGCGCGCTGTTCGCGTATGATGTGTAGTATGGTAGCATCGGGGATTGCGCTGTTGCTGAACCGAACGACTGGCTCTGTTGATGCTGCGGAGCTGGCGGCATGCGAGGGTCCTGCTGTGTCGCGACCTCCGCTAGCTCTGTAAGTTGGCCGGTCAGTTGTCGGAATGAAGGTAAACTTTGGGAGTGTGGAGATGCGGTTGATGGGTTGGTAGGAGATGTGGGTTGAACAGCTGGTACAGCGCTGGTTGTTCCTTCTCCAATCGGCATGGCATGTCTTCGCAATGTTGGCGAGTTTGCAACGGTGTCTTCAGATGGTGGCGCTCTTATCTCGGCATGTAAAGGATCAGTTTTCAAGCGCAATGGAGGAGAAGCTTGGCTATCAGAGCGAGTACGCTGCTCTGGAGGCAACTGTGGAACACACTCCAAACTTTGTTGAGCAGAATCAACTCGAGCTCGTTCAAGTCTTTCGTCGCCTGTGTCACGATCGTTCGGAGCTCGGTCACTTTCTTGCATCGCAGCCGCGGCAGTCGCTTTCAGCGCTTCCTGAGTTGGGACCACATCAATTTGAGCTTCAAGCTTGATGTCAAATTGAAGCCCATCGACCAATGAATGCTGCGATCCAGTATTGTCCGCAGACTCCTCGGGCTGATCAGCCAGGAATTCACCTGACATCTCAAGAAAGATCAACAGGCAGAACTGGAATGGTTTGGTCAGGCAGACGGCCTGGACGGAAAAGTTGGGGCGGCCTCGTCAGGTACCAGCTCCGAAATGGGAGTGCGAGATGATCAGGGTGGGCGCAGTGGTCGTTGTGACCGTACAGTGGCACAGTATAGGCACACTTGCAGTTGCTCGCAGTCGCCAGCGGGCCAATTCGGGGTGAAAGATGACGGCAAGGCGTCGGTGTGTAGAAGAACAGAGCAGAAGCACCATGTAGCTAATTGCGCCAATGTGCCAGGGCGCGTCCGCTTGCACGGCGACAAGGTTGAATGAGTGCGCACAAGGTGCACGCCTGCCGACAAGGTCAGTGAGGCTCCGATGGTCTGTTTCCCGCCTCCGCCTGCATCGCGGATGTCAGTGTGGCATGGGTGAGGCAGGGTGGGGTATGAAGGAGCGCGGCGATAAGGCTGCTGCACAAGCGGAAAGGTGGTTGACGGAAAAGGCAGAAGACATGGAAGGAAGGTGGCGGGAAGCCATCATACGCAGATTGGCGGCATGGTCTCCGTTGCTCATTGTTGCGCGTTGGTGGGTGGATGGATGACCGAGTTGACCGCGGGCCACGTACCAGCATGCTCAGAGCCGCAAGAGATGACGTCGTAGGGGCGGAAGTGGACTGTTGCAAGGCCGGGAAGGGTGGGAATTGTGCACGATCCAGCAGTTCGCACGGTGCAAGTGAGGGAAGGTCCAGGAATCAAGCCGATCAACACGGCAGGCACGGCAGGCACGGCGGGCAAGGCAAAGGCAGGCGCGGCAAGGCAAAGGCAGGCGCGGCAAGGCAAAGGCAGGCACGGGGAAAGGCAGGGACTGGCCGAGCGTACCGTCGATCAAGAGGCTCAAAAGACGCCCGAGCCCCGGCGTGCTTAGCTTGCACCTTCCTCCTGAATCTTTATGGCAGGCTGCGCTTGGACTGGCTACATTCACTCAGCCTCCGAACAACCGCTCGGCCGCGCATTCTGTGGCCTCCCCCATCTGGATCGCATTGCGCTCGCTGATCGGGCAAAGCGTCACGTGCCACTCATGCACTCCGAGGTGTCTCTGAGCGGTCGGAACGTGATTTCGGAGCGGTCGAAACGTGTTTTCGGAGCGGTCGAAACGTGATTTCTGATCCGAAGCCTTGTCAACGGTACCTCTGGGCTACCTCTGGGCCCGACAGTTGTCGCGTGGGCCTCAAATATAGATGTCCACGATTCCTTCCCATAGCATGAATGGTGGTGGAATGCGGCCACAAGTAGCTGCGGCAGCACTGCAATGCCATCCCCCGTTCCGTGCGTTGTTGAACACTGACGTGTGTGCGTGAGCGCCCCGAGACGACCGATCGCGGTCGTCTCCCCGCCAACCACCACGCCGAGAGCTAAGAGCTGAGAGCTGAGAGCTTGCGCTGGCCGCACCGCCACTGCCGCACTCGACAATTGGGCTCGAGCCTCTCGAAACAAAACACATCACCGCCTTCGATCCTTCAGCAGCATCGGCATAGCGACGAAGAAGCGCCATCAACAGCCTCCTAGCGAAACGGCGCCGGCCCCATCACGGATTACCGCAGCCCGGCCCGATCGAGTACATCATCGCCGCCAAACCGACAGTTGACCGCCATCACGATGATCGCGGCCGGCATGGTCGAATGAGTGTGCTCTGGTCGCTTTGACCGCGCCTCGAGCGCAATCCCGCCTTGACTGGCCGCCATCACGTAACGGTCGTCGCTGACGGCCCAGCGACGACATGGCAGGCAATGGCCTGTCCGCACCGGGAACGAGTGTCTATGTCAGCAACACCATGCATGTCGGCGATGGGACTTGGGACTCGGAAAGAAACACGTTTCTGCTGCCGAACTTGGTCGGACTGAATTTCGATACAATGCGGTACAATGGCATGGGCAATCGCTTTCGACTCTTGCCGCAGTACCATCGTCTTGTCATAGGCCATGGAGTGGTTGCTGCGGTCACGTTTCTGGCAATAGTGCCTGCTGCCATATTCTTTGCGAGGTTCTATCACGCAGAGGGACGAATTGCATACAAGGCACATGTTTATCTGCAGATCATGACCATCTTTCTGGCCACTGTCGTCTTCACACTAGGATTCTTTGCAGTGGGCCCGGAAAGAAGTCTGTCGAACCCGCACCATGGCATTGGGGTTGCGATATATGTCTGCATATTGGTGCAGTTCATTTATGGCTATTGGTGGTCAAGGAGAGAAAGGAAGAGGACGAGGCCACACCCGACGATACCACTGAAAGTGCATATACATCGGCTATTTGGACGAGCGATTGCGCTTCTGGCATTCATCCAGATTGCGCTTGGGCTGACGCTTTACGGCGCTCCAAAAGTGCTGTTCGTTCTGTATGCTCTGTGGGGAGCACTGTTGCTGTTCGCATACCTAACGCTGGAATACCGCAACAAACCTAGGATTGGCGGAGGCACGGCGCCTTCGGCAGCAAGATCTGATTACTATTCTGATTACACGGGGAGCTATCTGAGCGGGGATCAAACACAGCTTACCCAAGATCAGAGGAGCAGGCGGCCGGCTGGTAGCCATTGGGCACGCGGTCCCTTGGCTGGTGCAGGCCTGTTTGGCGCTTACGAATGGTGGAAGAGGCGAGGAAAGAGGAAGCGGGAAACAGAGGGCAGTGCCAGCGAGTATCAGGGAAGCGTGCCTTCCCGACGTCGCAGTCGACCGCCAGGCACGCCAGGACAGCCAGCTTCTTCCGTTGGGCCACCTGGACCCAGACCATACACGCCATATGGAACCGGACCTGCTTATACAGGACCCCAGTCGTACGACACCCCCAGTAGATCACCTCCTCCAGCTTTCTACACCCCCGGTCGACCGCCTCCACCACAAGATCGCCACAGGAGACATGACGACACTGTCTTATCTCCACAGACGTGGGAGCACGAATCCGAAGAAGACGAGAAATGGGAGTCCCGTCCGCCTCGACGGAACACATGGCGTGGTCGTATTGTCGGTGCAGGTGCTGGAATCGCGGCACTCCAAGCTGTGAAGAGCATGTTTGGTGGGAGTAGGAAGAAGCGGAAGGATGGCTGCGTCGAATCCAATGTCAGCTACCAGCCTGGACCCGGCCAACACAGCATGATCAGCCAGACGGACGTGTCGCGAGTGGAAGCTGGACAAGCACCGTTCTCGCCAAACGAGCCGAGAAGAGACAATCGACCGTTCAGATCGGACGTGACACCTCCAACGCCAACGCGACCTAGACGGAGAACCAGCCAGAGTTCATTGTCTTATGATGATTATGACTATAGTAACGTCGGTCCACGGCCACTCTCTGGAGAAGGTGCTACTTTGAGGGACAGCATCGCAGCGATGGGCGCTATAGCCGGCTTCCGAGAATGGAACAAGCGGAGGAAAGAGAGAAACGAGAGACAAGGAATGGATCGGATGCGACAGCAAGAGCTGGAAAGCGAGGAGCAGTACAATCGTCGCAATTCAGATCGATACCCGCGGCCACAAGACGCCAGTGAACGAAGACGAAGTCTGTCGGGCACCATCTTGACAGGTCCAGATCCTGCAATGGGAAGCAATCCAGAGCTTTCCAGGACGAGCTTCCGACCTGATATCAACCAGCCACCACTGCCAGCGGCAGCGGGTGCAGTGCCGATGAGCTCTCTGCCACCAAGCACTGCCGGTCCAAGCGCTTCCCCACCAAATATGGTGGAGCAGCATCAGCGTCAGACGCAGACGATTGATCTGTCCCCACCACCACCAGGTCCTCCGCCGCCAGATGCACTACGACCTGTTGGATATCAAGCTTCAGAACCAGGATCTCTTCAAATGCCTCAGGGTGCTATCAATCCCGACCCATCGAGGTTACTGTCTGAGCACCAGTCGCCAAGTCAGTGTCAAGACGGCGGTCACATGGCTGAAACGGCAGCAGCTGCCACTGCAGCAGGTCTTGATGCCAGCCAGCGAACACCGTCACTCTCACCTTCCAGACGAGGTGGCAGGCGGGATTCACGAGCACGCATGCCCGGCGCTCATCGTGGTAGCAGCAGTGCATCGATATCTGAACTTGGTTCTACCAGCGCTCCAATCCCGCCAAGTGGCATTCCAGAAACTGGCCAAGGCCCTCCTGTCAGCGTTAAGATCAAGGTCCACCCCGGTCGTCGTCACGTCACGCTTCGTCGCCTCAATGAGGAAGAAGCTGCGGCAGAACGAGCAGCCAGGCGCCGCGGAGGTCGATCGAGAAGAACATCCAGTCTTGCTAGTAGCGCCGATGAAGGAGCACGAGGCTCGTCACGATATCGCCGAAATGGAGGTGGTCAAATGCGGGACTCTAGTCAGCAACCTATTGCTGCTGTGCCTCCCCCACCGGCAGCCATGTCCAGCTCCGCTGGAAGAAGAGATTCGGAACTGAACCTACCTCCGGCGCGAGTGCCCGCGGCTTCGTCGGCATCGGGTGGTGGGACGCAAACTGGTCTTTCCCCTGCGCCTGGGCCTGCCGGCAGTGGTGCCGTCGGCAGTCCAGGGACGGTAGGAGGAGAGACTGATCTGGGAACGGGCACTGACGTCAGTGCCTTCGCCGATAATCGGCGAAGGAGACGGGCAGAGCGGGCGAGAAAGCTGGAAGCCAGTCGGCAGGGGCACAGGGTGGAGTTTGAATGAGAGAATGGTGAGATGATCTAACGAGTGATGGGCGGGAAATCTGATCATGTTCTGTCTGGCGTTTGAGCGATGCACCAGCGAGCGGCTTCATGGTGTCCAAACTTGGGTTGAAGAAATGTTTTGCACGCGCAGCCGTATCAAGCTTGCATCTTCGTCTTGTCAATACCTTCATTTTGCGGTGAAGATGGAAATACAGTCGTGTCATGAACGATCGCGAGTGGTGGACGAAGGCGCGCGCGTGAGGCTGGCTCGGCGGGTGTTTCCGGGGACAAGATGGTCAAGCTCTGGGGGGGAAAAAGCATTGACGGACAGCTTTTGCCCCATCTCACACCACAATCGCCATGCACTCGATCCGCGTCGCCAGCAGCGCTCTCAGAGCCCGCGCCTCTGCATTCCGAGCCGCACCGGTCCTCAGACGCGGCTATGCCGATGTCGTGTCCGACAAGATCCAACTGACTCTGGCTCTGCCGCACCGGGTATGTGTACAGCACAGCGAAAGGGGGAGAATGGACGCGCAAAGAACGCGCAAAAGAACACCAGGGCGCGGCATGCAGCGAGGAGACCGCTGCCGCGAGGAGAAAGCTGCAGGGAGAGTGGCGGTGTGCAGAGCCCCGGCTGACATGAACGCGCAGGCCATCTACAAGTCCCAAAACGTGTACGTCTGCAGCCTCCGCGAGCGAATGCCGACGACAGCAGCCACGAAAGAGCAGCAGACTGACCGCACACGAACAGCGTCCAGGTCAATATCCCGGCCGAGTCCGGCGAAATGGGCGTGCTCGCCAGCCACGTTCCGTCCATTGAGCAGCTGAAGCCAGGCCTTGTGGAGGTCATCGAGGAGCAGGGCGGCAGCAAGCAGTTCTTCTGTATGTCACCGTGGGCGCGGGGAGCGGCACCGAGCCGGAGCAGCGGAGCCAGGAACTAATCCACCACCCCAGTGTCCGGCGGCTTTGCCACCGTGCAGCCCGGCTCAGTGCTCAGCATCAACGCCGTCGAAGCGTACCCGCTCGAAGACTTCAGCGCCGAGGCGGTCAGGAATCATATGGCCGAGGCACAGAAGCTCGCCAGCGGTGGCGGCAGCGAGCAGGACATTGCTGAGGCCAAGATCGAGCTTGAGGTAGGCTGACCGGCCCCCGATGCGGGCGACGGCGCTGACGGCTGGTCCAGGTGCTCGAGAGCCTGCAGGCCAACCTCAAATAGATTCACCGCCCGTGTAAATACTGCCTGCCATTGCGAGTTTCAGCACGTGACCGGCGGGCGCTCACAGCAGGCGCGACGCGCCCACGTGCAGTTTCCGGCTCCTCTCTCGGATGTCCCGGTCAGCGATGATGCGCCTGCCTCGGTCAGAGGCCGATGTCAACACCGCCGTCTCCTGCTTTGTTTACACACCGTGAGGCACCCGACCTTCGCCTGTCCTGAGGCCGGCCATCCCGCCTAGTGGACATCCCCAGCTGCCGCGGCCCACAATCCATCGTTGCACACACATATCATGTAATCTACGACCGATGCAATCAATGCCCTCCACCTTGCACGTCGAGCCTTGCCTCCGCCCCCGCCCGTCGACACCCACCTGTGAGATTCAATCGCCGTCGCGCAATGGCCCAGTCGGTCCAGTCCGGCAAGAAACCGGTATGTATGTGCAGAATGGATCCACAGCAGCCGTTGACCTGCGCTCGCAGCGGAAAGCGGTCTCGTGCGTCACCATCGCGGATCCCGTAGAGCGCAAAACAAGGCTGCCGACCGACAACGTGTCGACCACGTCGTCCCGTCGTGCTCGTGCCTTGCATGCGGCAAGTAAGTCAGCCGGCGTGTCAAAGGGCACTCCGCCGCCAGCCCACCACGACCGTGGTCCTCGCGCTGGAGACGGACGCTCTGTCTCAGCCACCAAGCTCGGTTCTCCAGCGGAGACAAACAGCTGCTGATCTCGTATCCCCTGTGCTAGACACGCCGTTGGAGTCCCGCGCAGGCTCTCCCTCCACCACTCTTTCGCGCGGTGCCACGGACGAATTCTCCAAAACGCGATCCATCTCAGAATCGTTGAGGAGTCTCTTCCGCCACAAACGGCACGGCCAGTCGACGGAGACCCTGGCCACTACTGCCACGAGTGTGTCCCTGGCCGGCTCGGACGAGTCCTCCCACCACGCCGAACGAATCGCGGCCCAGGCCAATGCTCGCGCCAAGCTGTACCCAGAAAGTCAGGGTACATTCTCGTCGGAAGAACTGGTCGAGAGTCAGCGGCGAGAGCACGTCCCGTGCAACATGGAAGCCGAGAGCCCACGAAAGCGTCGAAAGCTCCGGTCCAGGCTGAAGCGCAGTATGACGGCAGTATTGACGACCGTCCGTCTCAAGCGAAACCGCTCAAAGTCAAGGTAGCCGACCGCATCAAAGCATTCGAGCAGCAAAAGGACGCGCATGTCTTCTCGCCAAAGCCTGTGCCCAAGTACAGAAGGAGCCGAGCACTGCTGGACGAGGATGGAGACGTGGGCTCATCAAGCGCGCATCGCACGGATGAGCGTGTGCCTTTGGTGTTTCCACTTCATGTTCAGAGGTTTAAGAGGAGGGGCACCGAAAGCAGTCCCAAGCGCCCTGATACACCTCTGTACCGAGCCGAGCCGACCGAGGGCGCGGTAATCCACGCACCTGCGCCGCAGAGGACTATCCCACCTGTGAGGACACCTGTGGATGAGGATGACGCTGCGCCGGCGGATGTTGAACCAGCCTTTCATTCGGGACGCAATGGCGCTGATCCAGTGCCAGGAGATGTCCGCAAAGCAAACACGGACGTCGCACCCTTGTCGAGCAAGAGCAGAACCAGGACTTTCGACCCCGCTAAGCAGGACCTGGTGAGTCCAAGACAGGTCACTAGTCGGCTCGTCAATGCATTTACCCTGCGCGTCAGCCGCGTCCCTCCGACAGCACATCTTCACGGCACTCGGCAGTATTGCGTTCGCCATGGTAGGAGAGCGCCCCAGTCTGGCGCCCAAGACATTCGGCCAACACGGAGCATGTTCGACATGGGTCGCGGTGGTAAGTGCAGGTGGTGGTCGTCAGGCTGGTCCTGAGAGACTTGCTTAGCAGCATGAGGCTGAGCTGATCTCTGCACAGCTTCAGGAGACAACGTCAGGCACGACAGTCATGCCTGTCCCGACTGTGTTGCCGAGCTCGGCATTCGAAAGCGTGAGACCGTCGAGATCACGTCACCCGCTTCAGTCTTCTTTCGGGGCACGGAACCAGTCATCGATCCTCAAAGAGAGGAAGAAATGCCTGATGTAGGCTGCGAGGAGCCTACGGCCGTTTCAACAGATTTCCAAGCAGCGACTTCTCGCAACGCCAAATCTTCTCCACCCGAGGACAACAGCAAGAGTGTCCGGTTCGAAAATTCACGCAGTCCAGGAGCATCCAGTGCCTGCATCGAAGACGAAGATGCGCTCATCACCACCTCCGACCTCGGCGAGGGGCTCGATGCGGTGATTGTCGAGCGCGGCGGCCGCTTGGAACGAATCATCATGAACGAGCGGCATGGCACTCCTAGCCCAGAAACCATCGCCAGAATCTCCCGCGAGTTGGCCCAGATCTCAACCACGCTGTCTTCGACCGACCCTAAAGCGCGAACCTCCACCGATGGCACAGACTCGTTGAATGGCGAGCGAACCATGGTCCTTGACACGCAACACCCGCGTGAGAGATCTCTTTCGGGCATTCTCGACACCATCGACACGACAGTCCCTGATCTGAGAATCACGCGGACGGAATCTGTACGGATTCAGGCAAGTAGTGCTGGTGAGAAGCCAATCATCCACGTGCGCGACTTTGCTCGACAGCATGACGACCCGCCAATATTTGTCGACCAACCACTCCCTTGGCCCCACAATCGACTCGTCAAACGTCAAACAATTTCATCGGCCTATGATCAGATGAACCGGAAACTTGCCGACTACGGCGTTGCCCTAAGAGATCAGACCTGGCCAGGAGCCGAGGAACTACTCCAAGCCAGAGCGGCTCGATGGCTCGTCGCTCAAAACACGCCCCTTGGAGCGATTGAAGATGCCTTGATCCAGCACGTGGCAGCGCTCACGACGCCCGTGCTCGAGAAGGGGCGGTGCCATTTGGGGTCCGACGACGTTGCGATCGGGGTCCACAGTCCCGCCGTGCCGGCCACGCGGGTCGCCACGCACATGGACTCGGGCGCGGTGCTTCCCTCGCACATCCTGAGCTCATCCGACCTATCGCTCCCGCCTCCGACCCTCCCCGGGCACGCGCCCTCGCCTCCGCACGTCGCCGGCCTGCACGTCGGCGTCCCCTCGCCACCCTTCTTCACCCACTCGACCTGTCCTTCGGCCGCGAACAGCCCCGATCTGCACACGGTGCACGACATCCCCCCCGGCGCCACCCGCAGCACGCATGACGAAGTCCACGCCCGCCATTCCGCCGTCGCGCATCCTCGGCACACGCAACCGCCGCACACCCGGCACGCGCTCCGCCACGCCACGCGAACCGATTGGAGCAGCGCGGTGCAGCAAGCTGCGGCCACGGAGCGCGGGGCGCGAAGGAGGAAGATGGCGGTGGCACGTCAGGCCGAACGGGCACTCGGGGTGTTCCCTTCCATCGTGGAACTGAGTCACCATCGCGCATCGGTCGGTGCGTCGACGGGCGCGCGACGGCGGTGAGCGAGCGAGCGAACGCACGAGTTCGGGTCGGTCCGAATGACCGCCCGGCCCGAGCGAGGTGAGACCAGACGGAGGGGGGCAGGGGGGCAGGGGGAGAGTGGGGAAGATTGTTCGGACGTGTTTTTTTTTTTCATCTCTCTCTCGCGATTCTATCTATCATGTATCGACGCGGTGCCGACGTGGGCACGCCGGTGCACACGGCCAGGACCTATGCAATCCAAAACCACACCTTCTCGAGCCAGTTGCGCGGGGCGCGGTCGGGCCAGACCTCGGCGTCGAGGGCGGCCTTGCCGGTCCAGATGTCGGCGTCGGCGGCCTTGACGAAGGGGGTGCGCTTGAGCAGCTTCCAGAAGAGGTAGAAGCCGCCGTAGATGGGGATGCCGACGTAGGCGGTGACGAAGCCCTGGACGGACCAGTTGGAGGAGCCGTCGGCGTTGTGGGTGAAGACCTTGAAGCCGTTGAAGAGGATGATGACGATGAAGAAGGCCAGGGCCGCGTAGGCCGAGTAGGGCTGGAAGCGCGAGCGGAACAGCAGCTCGTTGCGGTCGACGCGCCCTGGGCGATGAGCGCGCGGCGGAATTTGATGTACGCGATGACTGCGCGCGGGGGGGGGGGGGGGGGGGGGGGGGTTAGCGGGATGGGACGGGAGGGAGGGAGGGGGGGGGGAGGGCGTACGGATGGAGAACCAGGTAAAGAGCGATGTGATGGTGGTGAGACTCTGGAACCAGTCGAAGACGCTCGACGCGCCGGCCGAGACGGTCATGTAGGTCAGGAGACCGACGGAGGCGGTGGCGACCACACACCAGATCGGCACGCCGCTCTTGTTGCAGTAGAGGAGGCACTGCGGCACGGGGTCAGTTCCGACGGTCGGGACGGTCGAGTGCGGGCGAGGTGGTGGAGCGAGAGCGCGCGCGACTTACCCGGGGGGCCTGCTTGTTTTGCGCCAGGGCAAAGAGGTAACGGGAGCCGGTGTAGAGGAAGGCGTTTCCCGACGAGGAGGCCGACGTGAGGATGACGGCGTTGATGATGTGTGGCCTGGGCGGAGTTGGGGTCAGTCGCGGACGATGGGGGGTTGTGGGGCGGGGGGGGGCGGGTGCTCACAGGACGGGATAGCCCGCTCGCACGATGGCGATGACCCAGGGACTCGAGCCGGCGCCGGGTCCGCCGTTCAGGAGGCGGTGGTCGTCGGCGGGGACGGTGACGCCGATGGCGAGCGAGCCGAGCACGTAGAAGAACAGGATTCTCCAGAAGACTCGGCGCACGGCCTTGGGGATGTTCTTCCTCGGGTTCTCGGCCTCGCCTGGGCGGGGGGAAGAGGAGAGGTTAGCGGGGGTTGGGTGGCGGGCGGGAGGATGCGGCTCGCGCGGTGCTTACCGGCAGCGACGGCGACCATCTCCACGCCGCCGTAGGCGAAGGAGGCGTTGGCCAGGACGGCGAAGAAGCCGGCAAAGCGGCCGGTGTTGCCGGTGCCGATGTACTCCCGCATGGCGGCCCAGGGGTGCTTCCAGTAGCGGAAGCCCAGCCGTCCCTGGTCGGAGGCGCCCAGATCGATGAGCAGGGCGACAATCAGCAGGACGACGATGGTGGTGATCTTGATGGAGGCGAAGATGAACTCGGCCTCGCCGTAGATGCTGACGGCGAAGACGTTGAGGGCGACGATGAGCACGAGGATGATGGTGATCCAGGCGGCCTGGTTGATCGAGTCGTTCCAGAAGCCGATGACGACGGCGGCGGCGGAGATCTCGGCGCAGAGGGTGAGGGCGTTGGAGTACCAGTTGTTCCAGCCGGCGGCGAAGCCCATGGCGGGGTCGACGTAGCGCGCGCAGTACTGCGGCACGGCGCCGGGCAGCGGCAGCCACGTGGCCATCTCGCCCAGCGCCTGCATCATGGCGAAGATGGCCACGCCCGTCAGCGAGTAGCCGAGCAGCACCGACAGCGGGCCGCCGTGCACGAAGGCTTTGCCGATGCCCAGGAAGAGGCCCGTGCCGATCTGCCGCCGCGGGGAGTCAGGTCAGGGCGCGGGCGAGCCTCCAGAGCCGTCACTCGCCGACTTACCGTGCCGCCCAGCGCGATGAACTGGATGTGGCGCGACTTGAGGCCGCGCCGCACGTAGCCGTATTCTTCCGCCGTGTGCGCGTCGCCGTACAGGTCCGCCGCCTCGGCCAGGCTCTGCTTGCGCGGCGCATCCGCGAACGCGGCCGCGTCGTGGTCGGCGACGCTGGGCGCCGTCTCGCCGACCGAGTATCCGCCCTTTTCCGTGTCCGCCATGCCGAGGGGCGGGGTCCGAGGGGCGGTGCGGTCGAAGCGGCGGTGGCGGTGGCGGTGGCGGTGCGATCGGCGGGGCGGGTGGGGCGCGCGGCGGGGGTGGCGGGGCGGCGGGGCGGGGGGCGCGCACGGGCGGCAGGTGAGATCCACAGGCACGCGGAGAGGGAACGGGGAGCGCGAGGCGGACGGACGGAGGCGCGGCACCGGACAGCCAGCCAGCCTTTATGCCTCGCACAACCCCATCGGCGCCGCGCGGGCCCACGTCGGCCTCAACACGCCCGCGGCGCCCGCAAACTCTGGCCCCCACCCCGCCCCCATGGCAGAGATAAGGCGCGCGAGACGTGTGACAGGTCGCCGCCGCCGACCTCTGCGCGCCTGCCCGCTCCGCCCACCTCGCCCGGCGAGCGCCCGCCCGCCCACGCACACACACACACACGCACTGGCAACGCCGCCCGTCGCCTGCGGCCCCGCCACGCCCCCGCGTCTCCGTCGCCTCGCGTGCAGGCAACGTGTGGAAACCCCGGGCCGTCGTGCCCAGGCGCTACGCCGGCCGGGGGCGCAGCTTCTAGAAGACACAGACGCAGGCCGGGAGCGCGCGTTTTGGCGGCAACGGACAGATCACGCCTTCCCGGCACGCTCCGTCTGCCCTCAACCCTCCCCCCGCTGCGCGCGCCGCTCTCCCCTCCACCGCGCGAGGCCGTGATGCACGGCGACCGCACGTCGCACCCCACCGCCGGCCCCGCGTGGCGGGCACCATCGCCGCCGCGAGGCGCAGAACGCACGTCGAAGGCATTCGGGCCGGCCGGGGACTCACGGTGCCGTGGGCAATCCCCGGACACGGCAGGGCCAGCCCTGTCGATCGGGGGGCCCGGGGGTTGGGGTGGTTGCCGGATCTGGCGGCGAGGCGATAAGACCCCCCCCCCAAAAAAAAATGCAGGCGAGACAACGAACTAGTGAGTCCGCCAGTGAGTGACATGCTTTTTTTTTTGTCGCGCGACGAGTGATGCCACGATATATAAGCTTCGTTCTCGTCCGGACGATGCCGTCATCTCGAACCTTGCGGGCGAAAGGCTCCAAGAAAGAAGAGGTCACGTGATCGAAGGAGGAGAACCCGAACGAGTGCCGGGTGAGGCAGGGGAATGGGACGGCGGCGGGTGGGGATCGCAGAATGGCCCCAAAGCGGGCCTGTCCGTGACGGCGAGACAGCGCACACCGTCATGCGGTGGGGCGGGGGAGAGGCCGCCAATTCACTCGCGGCACGTTGTGGTTGTGGCACGTGGATGCGGGAGCAGGGCATGCTTGAGCCGCAGGAGCAGCTGCGGGGGAAGGAAGCTTCGGCGAGGAGCGATGCGTCGGTGAGGCGGGACGGAATTCACGGATTCGGATCGATGCAGACCGCATGAGTGTAGTTTCGCCTTAGTCGGCGCTGCCGCCGCCGCCGCCGCGCCGCCGCCGCCGCCGCCAACAGCAGCGGCCTTCTTTTCCACCAGCCGGACCCATCGGCGGCGCCGCCAGCTGCCGACAGCACCATGTCCGGAGGCGCCCTCTCCCCATCCACTCCGGGGTCCGCCGTGCACCGCCGTGTGGCTCGTGCCGTGGCCGGGGTTCGGCGTGCAGGGCTCCGGCGGTCCAGCATCAGGCAGATCGTACACCCATCGTTCGCCGTCCGTCTCGATCTCGACCCCGCTGATCATGCGCTCCTCGACCCACTCGCGACTCAACAGATCGAGATGCCACTTCGTCTCACTCCACGCCCAACCCGCGGGCGCGTGCACGTCTTCCAAGAGCCGAGTGCCCTGGGCACGCGTGCCGGCGACGCGGGCGGGGCGGAGGGGATGGCAGGGCGACGGACAGAAGCGCCACGCTTCCCAGGTGTCGCTGCCGGCGTGATGCCGTTGCACTTCGAACATCTCGACCTGGCGCACCTCGGGCTGCTCGTCCGTGATGATGTCGTGGTCGGCCCATTTCCGCAGCGTGCTCTGCAGCATGTGGACGTGCTGGCGCAGGTGACTGACGCTCGTGGTGGACAGCAGGAGCGTGTGTGAACGAGGATGTCCCAGCAGCGTGGCGGCCCAGCCCGCCACCAAGGCGATGCCTCGCCACGGCACGAGCACACTCCCGACCAAAGCAGCGACGCTCAGCGCCGTCAGAGCGACGAACAGCGTCGCGCTCACCGCCTCGTCGCTGAAATCGGTGTGCGGCGCGACGTACGCGTTCGCCGCGTCGTGCAGCGTGGAGAAGTCGTCCATGGCATTCTGCAGGTCTCTCATGTTCCGCCAGAAGTCCGGGCTGAGCACCGGCACCGGCTTGACGCGCCGGGGCGGCGCGGGCGGTGGTGCGCGGTCGCCGGGCTCGATGCGCGGGTCGGCGGCGGGCGCGGGATGGCGGGCGAGGAAGGAGGGGACCATGACGCCGAACAAGAGCATGGCGGGTGGGATCGAGGGCACGAGGTGCGGCTCGAGGCACGCCAGCGAGTACACGGCCAGGAAGGACAGTGTCGCCGTCGGCTTCCGCCACGAGAACAGACGCACCAGCCGATCCTGCATCGCAAACACCACGCCGATCCGGGCATTGAAGCGCCGGAAGTTGTTGGTCATCAGCCAGAGCGCAAACTCGGGCCTGTCCACCTGCTTCTTCGCCCGGCCCTCCTCGCGTTTCGCCCCCGCCGGCCATGCCTCCGACCCGCCGTTCGCCGCGTCGGGCGCCACGAGCTGGCACAATGCGCGCGCGAGGAGCCGGTCCTGCCGGCGGTGGCCGCCTTCCGGAGTGCCCGCGCTCGCGCCTTCGCGGTGCTCGCCCAGCTTGTCGCGCATCCGGACCACGCGGCCTTTGATCCGCTCTCGCCGGCCGGGCGAAGGCTCGCGTCCGCAGGCAGACGCCGAGGGTTCGTCTTCGTGCGGGGGCGAAGGCACGCGCAAGGTCGGCACAGGCTCGCCGCGGTTCGCAGCCGCTGCGGCGGTCTCGTGGTCCATGTTGGAAGACAGGTGTCTGGGGGGGGTCCGGTCCGGTCACATCGCACGTGTGACGGGCTGTGCACTGCCGACGCCGTGTGACGGAAGCCTGCTTTCGCCGAACCTCGGCACGCAACAACCGTCAGACTCCCCGGGCAATATCGACAACGAGTCGTGGAGGGAGGAGGGGCGGGTGCCGAACAAGCGTGTCCAGCCGTGGTGATGGATGCTGATCATTCTGGCGCCCGACAGCGTGGCGATGCTATGTGATGTGACCCCAATGCCCCTCCGCCCACACTACGAGCCGGAACTGTACCCGCTGTCCCTCTCGTCCCACCCGCCCAGCCGCTTGGCGATGACTAAGCATAGCTTGACCGTCGTGGCCCGTCCTTGCGGGCCCAAACCACTCTCCCGGCCAGCCGTCGTCCCGGCCCACAGACGAAGACTTGCCGCCAGCTCTTCCAGTCCAACTCGTGCATCGTGTGATCGTCCTGGGTGGCACGTCAAAAGCCGGAGCAAGCGGTAAGCCGCCACGGCCGTGAGCAAGCCGAACTGCGCAGGAGGGAGGCTCATGGTGTTGAGTGCGCGGACCGCACGACATCGCGCTGCGGGTGGAGATGAGAGCGAGCATAGTGATATCAGCTTCGCCAAGGTCAAGGCCGTAAAGACGTCGGGGGAAGCCGGTGCATGGTTGACCAAGTTCATTCCGCCGGTCGGACCGATGACGGGCAGTGCGTGCAGTGCGACGACGATGTGTGCCTCGCGGTTTGTGTGGGAGAGTACGGCCTTTGCGGCAAGGGCGCGGACGTGCGTGCTCGAAGCCGGCGGTGCCACGCTCAAAGCGAGCCCGAGGTAGTACTCGGTATCCGTGGTGGACGCGTTGTCACTCAGGGCATTCGAGAGCGTGTCATCGATGGTTGTATTGGTATACCACGCTGCGACGGCATCGAGTGGTGATCGGATGGCGTGGTCTTCGACGACGCTGTCCTTGGCTGCGTTGGGAGCAAGCTCGTTGGCACTCGGCTTGTTCCAGGCCAGATTCCAGGTTCTCTGGATCATCTCATCGCTCAGGACATCGTCGCAGTCCAGCTCCACCAGTTGCGCAAGATGATCGGGTAGCAACGCGACTTCATCGCCCTCGGTTGGCCGTCCTTGCGACTGGGCGTGAACAAGCTCTTTCTGGATTCGACGGGCCGAATCCCAATAGATCCTCCCCACCTTTTCGGTGAAAGACTTGAATCCCAGAATGTTGCCGTATCCCGCGTTCGCCATCTCCCAAAAGAAGACACGGAAGTGGACAGCCTTTTGCATGAGCCGGGCGGGGGAGTCCGGCAATGTGCCACTTTCCATGAGCGTAAGCAAGAGGCGGTAATATGATACTTGTGCATCGCCGCCGGCCAATTGCGCGTCGATGGCGATATCCCATGCCTTGACACGGGCCGCCTCTTCTTCCTTGCTGGTCCCGGTGATGGCGGTGAAGAGTTCTGCGCCAACGAGTCGCCGAATGCTGAGCTGCAACATTTTGAAGCAGACAGCAGCCACTTCGACGAGGAAGTGCTTCGGCACCCAGACACTCTGGATGGCGGTAAGCCAGGCTTGCCTCCTGACCTCGACCGGTGATGCAAGTGAGGGAGCTTTGGGCAATTGCACAGATGCAGACATCTTTTGCTCCCGTCGAGGCGTCCACAGCACGGACGGCGCGAGCAGATAGAGCACGGCGCCGACGACCAGGAACAGCTTGAGCAATGGCAGAGCAGCTTGTCGCGGAAGGAGAGAAGACGAGGACGGATGCGTGGACCCATCCAGTGTACGCTTGAGGAGAGCTGTCGGGACTGAGAACAGCTGGCGAGCCGACGAGTCCTCACCAGGCTGTTCCGCCGTGAAGCCCTCCATGACCATGACAGCCGCCATGGTGCCAAGCATGACCTTGCTCAGGACGCCGCGCCGGCCATCGACATCAGGCTGCCGATTCCGCGCTTCGACGGGAGGATTGGGCGGCCGGACGTAAGCTGGTGCGCGTTGCTGCTGCACGTATTGTTGCTGGACAACCGGTTGGCCGAACGTGTTCTGATCGTGGGGAAGATGAGGGAAGTCGGGTACGCCCTCTGGCGATGCTGACGAGGCTTCTCGTGAGCGCTGAGGGGCAGACGTTGGGCTGTGGCTTCCCTGTCGATGCGTTGTATTGCGAAAAGCAGTTTCGGCTTCTTCCAGCCGAGCTTTCAATGCCTCCATCTCGACTTGCATCTTCCGATTGCGCCTCTCCAAATGTCTGATATACTCTGTGGCCTTCGTAAAGACTGTAGCCTTGTTGAGCTTGTGGGCAGGTGTCAACCCCTCGAGATCCTCCGTCTCCTGCCCACAATGCGCGCGACCCATCGCACGCAGACTCGGGACGGCATCGCGTAGTTCGACTATCTTGTCGTTGAGGTTGTTGCGATAACGCTTTTCGATGACATTGTGCGACGTCTTCTTCATGGGTGGCTCATCTCCGCCCGGAGAGTCTCCATTCTGCAGACCGCCCGGGCTCCGCTCCACCCGAATCTCCGCCTTTCGCTTGCGACGACCGCGCTGTGTGGGTGGATCGGGGGAATGGGACGATAGACGGCGTCGATTTCGCGCGCCAGGAGTGGACTGCGGAATTTGATGGAGACTTGGCGTGGCAGCGGTGGGAGGAGTCGCCGACGGCAACGGCCGACTGTGCTGCGCGTCGAGCGTGGGGAGGGAGGGTGCGAGGCCATCTACAGAGCCGGCTTGGTCGAAGTCAAAGCCGGCGTCGAGGTCGCTGGTGCCGAACAACGCACAGTCGGTGCGGAAGTCGTTGCCCATTCCCACGTCCGTGGCATCGTCGCCGACGACGTGAAGTGGCACAGGCGGGTGATCATCAGTCTTTCCGAAGGGCGCGGGAAAGGCGATATCGTGCACCGGAGACGGATTCTGCGACGAGCCCGAATGGAAGGTGTCGTCCGGAGAAATGGGGTCGGCAGCGGCAGGGTCCCACCGCAGCCAGTGCTCCCAGTCTTCGTGGTTGGCGCTGCCATGCAACGGGCCAGGAAAGGGAGCGGACTGCGGACCCATCTCTGAGTCTCGTTTCCCCGTGTGCAGCGTGGAAGGCCCGGTCAAGATGAGCTTTGGCGTAGGATGCAGCGTGAAACGCCCGGTCACGATGAGCTTTGGCGCAGGCCTGTTGCCATTCGGGCCTGCTCGCGGAGAGAGCGCGGCGGCGACGGAGTCACCTGGAATGAATGGGTCGAGGGCGGACACAGGCGGCGGGCGGGTGGGTGATGTCCGCGTCCCCAAACATCGAACCACAACCGACGTGTGTACGGCGGCGGCTTCCTGCCAGCCACCCGCCACCAGCAGCGGGGCTCCCGGGAGATAACCAAGTGCTCCCGGCCGCGGCTGATCTAGCGTCCGGATGCCCGTCAACGTGATGATGAACGGCAGCAGCGAGACGCGCTGGCAGAGGCATTCAATGTGCAGCGGGCAATGGAGGCAGGCGACGGGACATTCGGCAGCATCGGGTAACGGACGTTGGGTTTGCAGGGTGTGGTGGTGGTGCAGCACCAAGATCTACGAATAGCAGAGTGCACTGCCCGCAGTGTCAATGTTCCAGACGGTCGAGATGCCTTGCGGGGCTTCTCCCTCATCATCTTGCGGGGAGAGTGCTCCCCGTCGCTGGATGAGAATGCGACGAGTCCACGCCTCGAGAGCTGGCTCGCCGGTCTCGTCTCGCGCTTGACGGAGAAATGGAATCAGCGAGGTACCACCCGTGCCCTTCAAGTCCTTGGTCATATTCCCGCCGTCGGTCTCGCCTTTCGGCCGCATGGCGATATTGATCGTGCTCGATTTCGCGCCCCCACCCTCCTCCGCCGCTTCCATCTGAGCCTCTCGGCGTTTGTGGATGATGTATCGGCTGACCATCTGAATGTGCCGGTCTCGAAAATTGGAAAGCACGGCAATGCAGGCGTCGTAGGATGCTCTCAGGACCGGGTCGTGGGCATGTTCCGCGACGAAATCACCGATATTTGCCACGCGCTGAACAGCGTCCAAGAAGCGAGCGTGAGGTCCGGGCATATACCTGCGCATGTCATGGATAAAGTTCGGGGGCGGTGCCGAACGCTTTTTGTCGACAACGGGTTCGGAGCCTGGCTTCACTCCCACGGGCCGATGCTTGACATTCAGAACAATATCGAAGAACTGGATAATGCTAGACTGGGCGTTGCTGCCCCCGCTGAACTGCACGTAGCGTTGCTTGTTGATAGGACCTCCCGTGTCGAAGACGACGCCGTTCGGCAGGCCCGCACTCGACATGTTCTTACTCCCGGCCAAGAAGGGCCGGATGCGATGGTAGAAGACGCGAGGATCACAGTTTTCATACATGCGCGAAAGCGTCATGCCAAGCTCGTCAAGGCGTTCGGCGAACCGTTGCAGACAACGGGTGACGGTCGCTCGATGGCCGTGGTTGGCGGCTTCCACCGCCTTCAGCATCAACGGGATCAGCGGTCCACCTCGAGATTCGACGGCGACGCTGACCAAGTAGAACCACTTCTCGTCTAGCGAGCCGGTGAAGGTATCGATGGTGTCTAGGTTGGCCAGAGTGTCGGCGCGTTCGGTGTGGAAAATTGGCTTCCAATTCCAGAGGACGAGCCCGGCATAGGTGGCGACGAGTGGAAGCTCCAGATGCTCACAAGTGCGCAAGAAGGGTAGAGTGACGGGCGGCGGCACTCTCTCGGCCGGCCTGTCGCCTCCCCAAATGTATGCATGTGCGATGAAAGCGAGTGCGCTGTATGCCCGCCGCCACTGTGCCTCGGTCAAGAGCCGGTCGGTGGTGAGCAGCGGCATCTTGTGCACAACCTCTCTCAACCTCTTGCTCAGGAGGAGGCCTTGGAGATTCTTCACAATGCACTCCCACGGCTCATAATAGGGATCCGGCAAGCGCTCGAGCGGCGCCTCTGTTGGCAGGAAGCCATTCGTGGGCGAGACGCCGTAGTCTTCGGGGGTTGGGGTTGGGAATTGAATCATGATGATGAGTTCCACCAGACGCCGTGTTCGCTTTGATGCATGTATGTATGTATGCAATGCAATGCAAAGCCCGCCGCGCCGATGCCGGCCAATATTCACTATTTTAGGCAGAGGGGGGCGAGAGATAGTCAGGAACGGGTCCCCGCGATGCAGGAGGTGGGGTGCAAAGCGAGTGATATATTTGTGAAGCATGCAGGAGGTGGGGTGCAAAGCGAGTGATATATTTGTGAAGCATGCAGGAGGTGGGGTGCAAAGCGAGTGATATATTTGCAAAGCAATCCCGGCACGTTATCCACCAGCACATACTGAGCTGGCAAGATGGCCGAGTACGTACCCACATCGCCGCGTCTGACCAACCACGGTCCTAACGGTCGATCTCCCTAGGTGGTTATGGCGTGTGACTCAAGTCTTTGACTTGCTCTACTCGACGGAGCAGCATTCTCATGGGCTTTGCCCGCGGGGGTTCGAATCCCCCTCTTGTCAACATCTCGTCTCGTATTTTTGCTCGTGAAATTTTGGCTCCCGACTTGTTCAGGTAACTAACAAGCATGATTGATCAAAGTCGTTCATGGGCTCCCGGCCAGACCTATTTTTCTCGACGCTCTATTGCTCAAACTGCGAGTGCTAGCGCCGTGTGAAATGATAACTCACTCTGCACCTCAACATCCTTCGTTTTGGACCCCCGACGCCCCGCACGAGCGGTCACATGACATCAGGTGTGCTCGAACAGGAAGTAGTTATCGATGCGGATACAGGTTCCATATGAACTTCGCCGCTTGACTGTCTATCATCAGCTCTCATCGAGGCGGCATCATCGGCCTTCTCCTGAACCTCAACGCAAGTCATCGAGGCAGCACCATCATCGGCCTTCTCCTCAATGTCGACGGAAGTCGCCGAAGCAGCATCATCGGCCCTCTCCTGAACATCAACGCCAGACATCGAGGCAGCAGCATCATCGGCCATCTCCTGAACATCAACGCGAGTCGTCGGGGCGGCATCATCGGCCGCCTGCGGCTCAAACCGGTCGCCCAGGGTTTTGAGCGTGCTCGCGAAAGGGTCTTTGTCAATATACGCTCCGCGCAGCCATCGTTCCCGACCGGCGTCCGCGACCTCGAACGCCTTCCGGGCGTGCAGGATCCTGCGGTTGTCAAAGACGACGCATTCGCCCGGCCTCATCGCTCGCTCGTAAATCACGTGGGGTCGATGGATCAGACGGTGGAATGCCTGGGCGGCGGCGTGCCACGCCAACACCTTCTCGTTGAACAATTTGGTGCGGACGGCAGGACCTTTCCGGGGAGCTGACGACGGATCGGCGTCGATTTGGAACGGCGCTTGGAACGGCGGGCTCCACGCCACGCTCTCCAGGAAGTCCATCGGCGTCAGGCTTTGGATATAGTCGGATTTTCTCGCCACCCAGGAGGCTTGGACTCGCTTCAGATCCAAGTGGCCACGGATTTTGACCCCGTCACATCGAATCGTCCGTTCCTCCATCACCCGTCGAGTTTGGTGGTAATGGTGATGGGGATGGTCGTAGTGGAATTCCACATCGGACTGGCTCAAATTGGCGTAGAAGGCTGCATTGGTCTCGCAAAGCTCTCTGGCGGCGTAGAATGCATCGGTGAAAAGCGAGGCACCTCCGGCCGAGGAAGATCGGATGCAGTGGAGGAGTTGCAGGTGGGGAGGTTGCTCCATGTACATGAGATCCATGTGGAATCCCAGGTTCTGGGCGGTGTAGGCAATGTTCTCGGCGCCGACTACCGCACGAACATCCCAGGTCTTGCCATAGAAGGTGCTCTTCAAAGGACCGATGCGTTCTGCCACTCGCACGACGGACTCTTCGTCTTCCGGTACGTTCGTGACGAACAGCAGGCCATGCGTGTGCAGCTGGCGTGCGGCTTTGTAGAGGGTCTCGTCCGAAGCCATATAGTCGTGGTAATCCAAGTCCGACGTCTCTTGGGTATATGCCTGCGCATCCCAGAACCTGCGAGGTATGCGAGGCCGCTCTCCGGCCATCTTTCCCGTTCGAATCACTCTGTCGAGCGACTCAAGCGCCACGACGGTTTCATGGTTTTCGTCGTAGCCAGGAACATCTTTCTGCCAGGTGATATGGACGTGGCCCGATTCCACTTTCACGGTCCTGGCTTCGATCTCGCTGGGTATATCTGGAGTGTGGAAGAGCTTCTGTCTGCTGGACGGATCCACGCATTTCGAGCACGGGCAAAGATCTCTCAAGGCCAGAGGGGCAAAGTACTGTGTCTGCCCCCGGATCGGGACCGGGACGGGAGGTGAAGGGCTCGGAGGAGGGGCGGCGAGTCTCGGGGTGTCCTTCTTCGGCCGACGACGGGGAGTGTTTGTAGAGCCGATCCCCAGAGTCTGTTGCCTCTGAGGAGGTAAAACGGGAAACCGTCGGGTTGGGATCACGGACGGGCGATGTTGCCAGAGCCGCGGGATGTGGCGTGGAAATGCCATCACGGGGTTGGCGAGGGGAGTTGAAGGGAGACCCGAGACGCGGAGAGCAGCATTGGGGTGAAGCTCGGGGGGGGCGGCATGCTTCGCCTTGGATTCGTAACAACGACAACAACGACGACGACGACAACAACAACGACGACAACAACAACGACGACAACAATAAACAACAACAACAACAACAACAACAACAACAACAACAACAACAACAGCACCTACATCCTGCCCCATCGCCTCGGCAAAGGGCTCGGAATGGATGTCTGGGACCGCGCCGCTCCGCGATGAGGGCACGCGATCGCAAGTGGTGCTCGCCGGCGCCATCTCCGGCCTGATCGCGCGCTTCTGCATTGCGCCGCTGGACGTGGTGAAGATCCGACTGCAGCTGCACCACCACTCGCTGGGCGACGACGCGCTCTCGGCGCGGGGGCGCGCGGCGGGCATCTCGCGCGTGGCGACGGACATCTGGCGGCACGAAGGGCTCGCGGGGTTCTGGAAGGGCAACGTGCCGGCGGAGGCGCTGTATCTGAGCTACGGCGCGGTGCAGTTCCTCGCCTACCGGAGCGCCGCGCAGGCGCTGGACCGCGTGGCCGAGGCGGGCGGCATCGCGCTGCCGGGCGCCGCCCGCAGTTTCGTCGCCGGCGCGCTCGCCGGCACCGCCGCCACCGCGCTCACCTACCCGCTGGACCTGCTGCGCACGCGCTTCGCGGCGCAGGGCGCGGAGCGGGTCTACGACGGCCTGGTGGCCGGCGTGCGCGACATCACCCGCCACGAGGGCGGGGCCGGGTTTTTTCGCGGGCTGGGCGCCGGCGTGGGCCAGATTGTGCCGCACATGGGCTTGTTCTTCGCCCTCTACGAATCCCTGAAGCCGCCGCTGGCCGCCGTCGCGCTGCCGTTCGGCTCGGGGGATGCCGTCGCGGGAGTCGCGGCAAGCGTCTTCAGCAAGACCGCCGTGTTTCCGCTCGACACGGTGAGGAAGCGGCTGCAGGTGCAGGGACCCACGAGGCACCGGTATGCGGGAGGCATGCACATGCCCGTCTACGAGCGCGGCGTGCTGGATACAATGAGGATGATCCTGAGGAAAGAAGGAACCTTAGGACTGTACAGAGGCTTGTCTGTCAGTCTCGTCAAGGCTGCACCAAGCAGTGCGGTCACCATGTGGGCGTATGAGAGTGTGCTGCACACGATACGGAGATTCGACCATCGTTCGTCCGATTGACGCGCCCGAGCGGAATGAGAGTGTGCTGCTCATAGGTGGGTGCAACCCACACCAATACCAACGTCAACCACAGCAAAGCATGCGAGCCACACCAAGTGGTCCCAGGCAACTACAAGATACCAAGGCCCCCTCGACAGTCGAGGTCGTCCGAGAAGAGAAACGCTGTCACTGATCAGTGTATTGACATGCAAATGGCATTGTCCTGCTCGACGGCTCCCATCTGTCAAACATGTTGGTACGTGACTATGCAATGATCCGGAACTATTCCGGGACGGAGCAGCGCCCGCCTGTCTTGTATGTGGGGAACGCAGGCCCCGCACGATGCATCACGCAGCCTACGGCTTCACCTGCTCCTCTTCGATGGAGTTGCCTTGAGTGGTACCGTTGGCGTGGCCGTTCCAGCCAAGACCCTGCTTGAAAGCACTTGGAGCGCCCTTCCGCCCTCGTGTACGCTCGAAAAATGTGCTGACCTCGGAACTCCAGTCATCGCCATCATCGGCATCATCGGCCAGGTCCCGACCTTCCTTTTCCATTGCCCGCCTGGCCATGGCGGACTCCCACGCCGCGCGCATCTCCTCGACTCGCTGCTTGTAGTCCTCCTCGGCGTCATAGTTCTTGCCAAGACCCCACAGACGTTCCCAGAGGGAAAGATGCTGTGGGTGGATGGCCACCCCGTGGTACTCGTGTTCGCGGCCAGCGCGGATGTAAGCCCAGCAACGTTCCTGTTCCTTGAGGTCAAGACCCGTCGTGTCGGGCAGGAACACGAAAGTGATGAGGGCGCCCGCGAGACCGAACCACGGCACCACGAGGAAACGAGTGGGGATGTCGATGTAGTTGTAGAGAATCGCAGCCGTGAGCGCGCCCAGTTTGCCCATCGCAGCGCTAAACCCGTGGGCCGAGGCACGGACTGGCGTGGGGAAGACCTCGGCGGCGACCAGGAAGGTGACGGAATTGGGGCCGAACTGGTTGAAGAAAGACGAGATGAAGTACATGGCCATGAACTTGTGCACGCCGGCACCTTGGGCATAGTAGTGGTAGTCGAAGGCCGGAATGACGAAGCAGATGAAGTCGCCCACGAAGCCCACAATCTGCATCCATTTGCGGCCGTAGTTCTTGTTGTCAATGAGGAATGAAGCGAGATAGTAGCCAACCAGTGACACGCCGATGTTGAGCAGATTCCACAGCCAGTTGACCATGACCGACGAGGTTTCGCCGGAAATGGTGGCGATGAATTCGCTTTGGAAGAGCTTGTTGCCGTAGAAGAAGACGTCGTTGGCGTACCAGGCGGCGGCGGTGGCAAAGACACGGCCACCGAAGTGTGTGAAGGTCAGGCTCAGCGACTCGACGTCGTAGCCCGTCACGGATTGCTTCTTCTTGGCGGCCTGAAGCTGCCTCGAGGCGGACCGCATCTTGTAGGTGCGGTAGTAGACCAGCCAGAGTGTACCCACGGCGGGGATGGCGAACGACACGCGGTATGTCCACTGGACCAGAGTCGTGTTGTATGGAGCACCCGACTTTCCGCCGTGGAAGACCAGCAGGAGCAGGATGAGGATGACTTGGTTGAACCACTGTCCCCAGCCCTGCATCAAGAAAGCAGACGTCACCTTGCGGCCGCGGTGCAAACGATCTTCACGGGTTGACATCTCGCCGGAGCCGACGGCGTTTTCCATGCCAGAGGTGGCCGTCATGGGATACTCGCCACCGACGCCGATGCCGTAAAAGAAGAGCGACCAGACGTAGCAGATGACCCATCCGTTGAGAGAAGTCCCCCACGATGCCGTCAGCATGATCAGACCCAGAAACATGATGACTGCATCCTGGATGAGACCCCATCGTCGACCGAGCCAATCGCCGAGAACTCCCACCAAAATTTGGCCAACAATGATGCCACATATTTCGAGATAGTCGACCGCCTGAACCCAAGTCTTGCTGCAGACCGTGTTGCTCTTCCAGCAGCCCGGGAAGGCGGCTTGGAACAAAGGCTTGACGCTGCCAATGGAGAACAAGACGTAACTGCCGGCGGTGGTGAGGTGGTGTCTTGCGTGTTGGAGAATGGAGGGATGCTCACCCTTCGAGAAGAAGACCCATACCAGGAATGACCATGTTCCTCCCGTAGTAGCTCACGGGCGAGAGGGGATCGGCGGTCATCATCCGGCCGATGGACTGAAGCTCCCTCTTCGCTTCCTGTGAGTCGACGTGGTTGACGAATCGAAGTCTCTGGCCGACGGGCATGTCGGCCCAGTATGTTCCACTCTCGTCGTAGCTGTCGTCCGGCCGAAGCAGTGACCTGAAGACCGAAGCCTCGCTGTCCTGCATGTCCGACAGATGGGCGGGCGCGACATGCGGGCCACCCATGTGGAGTGCGTGAGGCGCGGCCAGGCCATCGTCCCGCATCGACGAGTCGCCGCCCATGGTGACGGTCCAGTGTGCTTGGCACGAGCGTTCGTTCGAAGCGTGAGCACAGCGGACATCGACACGCGTTCTATATACCGCCCGTGGACCGTCGGCACGAAGCCGTTGATCGAACGGACCGATCTGGACTCCGGCAGGGTCGAGCAAGGCCGGGCGGGCGACGCAGGATCACGCACAGAGGCCTCCCACCCCGGGAGGGGAGTCGGGCGCCACGTTCAGGTCGGATCTGATGTGAATGGCTGCGGTGGTCGCCCGTCCATGGACGCAGGCGGCGTGGCAGACTGGCGCGGCCGTGTCTGCTGAGCGTGTGCGGACGTCGGCTCATGCCGCAGGAAAGAAGGCGGGAGGCCGCTGAGTCGCAGGCGGCGGTGAAGGAGGCGGGTGGCAGGGGCGAGTCCAGCCCCCAACTCAATCTGAGGGGCCGAACGGAGCCCGCAGGCCGAGGGAAAGTGTGCTATGGACTGGACACTGGAGACTATAGACTATGCATTCCCGCACCTTCGCCGCGCGTCGGAATGTGCCTGCATTTGTGTGCTGTGACACGGAAGCGGAAGCGGCGGTCGGGCCCGCGGAAGACTCAAACTCGGGTGCACATGGTCAACTATCACCTACCGGACGGTCCATGCTTTGCCGACATGGAGAGCTGTTCCTCTCGTGCTCGCCTGACCGTCCCGTCCCCATTCCGGAGGCGACACCTCCGGCAAGTCTTGCGGGAAGCTTGACCGACGGCGAACTTCATCCGATGGACTGGGGCAAACGACGTGTCAAACGCTTGTCCGCGGTGCCCCAATTGTCAGGATTCCTCGTCCATGTGTGCACAGATGCTGGTGCAGCACCATTCGACGACTCGAGAGGCCTTCTCGCGCCGACTCGGGGGCACCGAACTCAGTCTGGTCGCCGCGGGATCAGAACCGGCGTTCCATCTTTCACGGCGTCAATTTCGACTCAGCATGCTCAAGGAGTAAGCCGTGTTGACGATGTGAGCCTGAGGGAGTGATGATCTGTTGATGATGGTAGCAGTGGTGTGCGTGTCGTGATTCTATGCAGTACTAACAACAACACACGCTCTCGCTTCATTAGCTGCTTGCCAATCAGGGCTTCAAAACAGTTTTTCTCGCCTCCCCGGGTCACGTTCGTGTACTGGTTACCCATCCCTATGACTCCTCCGCAAGTAGGTACAATCAAGACTTCTCAAGCAACTTCGTCTACGCAAGGAAGGCGAAGAGGGCGCCGAAAGCAGCGACCATTCCAGCGCTGACCTGGAGGGAGCTGGCGGCGGCAGTAGCGCTCTCAAGAGAGGCAGAAGTGGTTCCAGATGCTGCACTACCTTCAGTCGATTTGAAGCCCTCGGCGGTCGAGGTGGCTGTGGTTCCAAAAGTCGCGAGCGTGGTGCCATTGCCGCCAGTTGGGTATGGCGCGGTGCTGTTGACTGGAGCAGCTGGGGCAGTGTAGGTAGTTGGCATCGGAGCAGTGGTGGCGTTGACAGGGGCAGTTGTGTACGCAGCGGGAGGAGCAACAGAGTTCGAGGAAGGGTAGGCTGGTGCGCTGGGTGCGGAGTATACTGGCGCGCTTGGCGCCCCAGAGGTGTATGCGACTGGGGCAGTGGTCTCGACAGCGCCAGTCTCAGCGGCTGAAGTGGTGCTATACGCGGCTGGAGCAGTTGGTGCTCTGCAATAATGTGAGCCCATGCGCAATCTTTGTGGTACATCGATGCTGCCTACTGAATCTGTCCATCGCTGATCTGTGACACGAGGTAGCCCTCATGAGCCAAGACGGTGCCAGCGGCGGCGAGCGTGATGAATGCGGACCGCATGTTGGTAGATGTGGTCGATTAATAGGCTTCTGGAGTTCTGAGATCTCTCGCGAGGGAGACGTTAGTCTGGTGCAGGGTCGTAGCGACTGTGAGGTGCTGTTGGATGCAGAGTACGAGCGAGGGAGTTCGGGGCAGAGGTGGTGGGAGCAAGAATGTGGACGACCAGCGTTTTGAATGTTTGGTGGACTTGTTTGGCGGGCTAGCGCTAGGGGGCCAACTTGAAACGATCGCCATGCCGGAAGAAGATCCGCCTGGCGGTGGGGACCGGCCAGATTGAGAAATCATCGTCGTGGCTGTGGAGTCGCGCTCCTTGGGATTGCGTGTGTTGAGCAACGCCATTGATCCGAGACCCAGCCCGGCCACGCAAGGCCGTTGAATCGAGACCCAGCCTGGCCACGCAATTTGTTGTCGCCAACCACACGCCGCACAGCGTTACGCGACATAACCGTGTGACAAATCTCTGGGCCCGAGAGGAGAGCCCTCGCGCGATGCGGGTAGTCGCCTCCTGGCATCATGGCCATTGATGATGAGTAGATGAGTACACTAAATGCGTTGCGTCCCCTAGCGACCGTGCGACGTTTGGCAAACCCGCATACAAGTCGGACCTTTTCGCGATCAAGACCACGCCGGAGACAAACGGTGAGAGGTTTAGTGTTGGTTTGATGAATGATTGTCGGTGCCGACTCGGAGGAAAATGAGCTTGAGGGGGATCCGTTGCCAAGATATCTTCGTCGACCTTCAGGCTGCCTCCATACTCCTTTCCGCAACCCCTTTCTTGTCAGTCGGCTCGAGAAGGCTGGCCTCATCGCTTTTCCAGCGGCTGAGGAATTCAGCCCCCCTCTACACGCTCAGCCTCACCTTGAAACCCTGCAGGGCTTTGCAGAAAAGGATGTAGCTTGCCAGGCAGGAGAGAACCGTGTGAGATGCGCAGTTGGCTGCGCATCCTGGTCGCTACTAGCTGCGGCTGCACGCCCTGCTTCGAACAACCCTATCTCCCATCAGCCTCCTTCCAACGAAAGCTGGCCAGACCTAATTGGAAAGAATTCGAGAACAACGCATCGAGCTCCCCACAGGATAGTGCGGGCAGTCTCGGTAGTGGCGCCCACATTCCCGGACTGATGTGTTGAGACCATTGGTAGTGTTTTCTGTGCCGCGTCATGTCGCGAGGAAGACCGTGGTTTCCATTCAAAGCGACATGAGCAGTGGACGGACTTCATCTTTTGGTCCTCGATCCAGGTCATAATGCTGGAGCTCGAAATGGTGGTTATTGCGCCGAGGTGGGTTCGGGGTATGTACGAAGGCGGGGAAAACAGCGTAGTTCTGTGCGTGTGCTCTGCGCATCTCTCGAGCACGGTCGCAGCCTCGTTGTACCATTGGTTGCACGCGATCAGAACCTGTCGTTCGCGCGTACGAGCACGAAGGCATGGCAAACAGCTCTTAACCGTGGGGGCAGGCTGTTGTCGAAGACGTTAATCATCGCAGACCGAACATAATGAGAATGACGAGATGCGGCATCAGATAGTGAGAAGTGGAGCCTGGATTGAAGCCATATCCAATCAATTCGTCTAACCGTCAAGAGTCTGTACGTCAAGAGTCTGATACGAGACCCCCGTTCATCCATGGGTTTTTCGCCGGACAACTAGCTCCGATTTCCATGACAGCTCTCGGGGTTCAGAGGAGTTTGTCCGCACACCGGGGCTCACAACCATCAGGTGGAGTTGGCTAAACCGCCACGAGTCTGTACGTGGTCTTACGAACCCCATATCCATAGGTAAGCATCACACGTGTCTGGGGGTTCATCTATAGATGATTCCGTGAAGTAAGCTGCGAGGTGTTGGTGCGCGGGTTGCGCCACATTCCGGGGCGTCCTAATAGCGATGAGGGCCGGTTCGCCGCCCCTGCGGGACAGTTCCGGAGCTCAGCCGGCAGACGCTCGCCTTATCAAGAAAATGGATAACTAGCTATTAGCCAATACACCAGCAATCCCCCACGGGCTACTCATTTGGGTGTGACGAGCCTGGCTCAGCTTGGCAGCACTGAAGTATTAAAGCTCAAGCGCTGTCCATCGTTTTCCTTTCCTAGCATCTACAAGACTTGTTGTGGGGCAAAATGCATACCATGAATTACATCATTGCCCTACTCAGCGCTGCTCGGATCAGCGAGGGATTCCGACTGAGGCGACACGGCGGTGCGTACTATCTATTGCACCACTGAATGGACACAGTGAACCCAGACTAATGCATGTACTTAGAGATTTGTCACAGTCACTCGGACTGTGCAAACTGTTCACGCGATGGCTATTGGCTCAGTTGTCTATGTAAGTCACGCTTCCAAGTAGTCTCGGTTCGGAAGACTAATGGCACTCCTTCTAGACACCCCTCCATTATATAAAACCAGACATTGTAGCACGTATCCCTGCGATGCTACATTCCCGGATGGCATGCAATATTTGTATAATAAATATCCCTGTGATGCTCCGATGCAATGAACGTAGAAGCTGTACTGCTGCGGCGAGGCGCAAACCACTAGCAATTCTCCGCCTCCGTAGTTAGTAGTATCGCAGAGCAGAGCACCTTGACGTCTCCGAGCGGCAAGCTTACGTATCCAAGCCGTGATCCATGCTCAGGCTTGTGCTCAGCCGACTTGCGCACAGGGGAATGATGGACTCTGATGTGGCCTGTATCGGACGTCGCCACACATCTCACGCCCGTTAGTCAACTAGGTCGACTAGTCAGCTAGTTCGTTACCGTGAAAGAGCAGGTCGCAAAGTGGAAGTGGAGGACGTTCCTCCGGCTGGTGCCGAAGCAGCGCCGCGTGGACGTACGTCAAGATGGGCTTCGACACTGTCGCAGCAAATCCGTGGCATATTCCAGCCATGGACGAGGGAAGTTCGCCGTGGGATGGTCAGTGGCATCGCGCGCTTGGGAGTGGCATCGCGCGCTTGGGAGGAGGATGGCCACACAGCTGACACTGCCTCAGATGTGCCGTCGCGGGCACACTCCAACCACCATCTGGCCCAGCACGCGGAAGAAACACCATCGACGTCTGCCGGTAGGTGGGGATTCCGGTTGCGCCAGTGCTCCCGCTCACTCGACATGCAGCAGATGTATCGCCGACGCCCGCCAACCTCTCCCGATCGACACCAGACATGGCAGCACGCGCCCGACCAGCGCCCAGCAAGACCCGACGCGGCCGCGGGCATGCCAATCTCACGCAGTCGACGACGCTCGAGAGGCTCGACGACTCGCTGGGACCGCTGGGACCGCTGGGCGTGGAATCGATAGAGGAACCGAGTGCGCCGACACCTCCTGTGAAAGAGCTTGCTTCCAGGACAAGGCAGCCAGCCAGCTCTCGGCCGTCTACTGCGGCCTCAGCTGTATCAAGTCGTAGTGCGGACGTTGACGACGAGGCTGGGTCACTCATTGGTGGACCACGAATCCCACCACCTGTCCAGCCGACCTCGTTCCACGGACGAGCGAGGCCGACTCAGCCCTCTCAGCCCGTAGAACAAGCAGCCAAGCCAAGCTTCAATATCACCGTTGGAGACCCACACACCGTTGGAAATGCGGCCAGCAGTCATACTGTGTACAGCGTAACCACCAAAACCACCTCCAAAGCCTTCATGAACTCCACCATGACTGTCACGAGGAGATATCGCGATTTCTTGTGGTTGTACGAGCGACTGCACGACAGCAACCCAGGCGTCGTCGTGCCACCTCCACCCGAGAAACAAGCTGTGGGCAGGTTCGACTCAAACTTTATCGAATCGAGGCGAATGGCACTCGAGCGCATGGTCAACAAGATTGCCGCTCATCCCCAGCTTCAGATGGACGGCGACCTGAAGACTTTCCTTGAAAGTGAATCGTTCAACATGGTCATCAAGCACAGCAATAAGAACGATCTCTTAGGCGGCATGGAATCGAAAGGCATCATGTCCAGCATCGGGCTTGGCAATAGCTCCGGGGGCAAGTTCGTCGAACACGACGACTGGTTCCACGATCGCAGAATCTACCTCGATGCTCTGGAGGCACAACTCAAAGCTCTGCAAAAGAGCACCGATACGGTCGTCGCCCAACGAAAAGGCCTCGCCGAATCCTGCGCGGACTTCAGTGTGTCTCTGCAACACCTGGCGGCCGTGGAACTATCACCGAGCCTTTCGGGGCGCCTCGATGCTTTGGGCGATTTGCAATTACGCATCCAGGAGCTTTATCAACGCCAGGCGATGCAGGACGTCCTCACCCTGGGCATTGTGATCGACGAATACATACGCTTGATTGGATCTGTCAAGAAGGCCTTCGAGCAACGACAAAAGGCATATCACTCGTGGCATTCGGCCGAATCCAAACTGCAGGAGATCAAGAAACAGCAAGAAAAGCTCCTACGAGCAGGACGAACACAGCAAGACAGGATTGGGCAGATGCAAGCAGATCTAGCTGACGCCGAGCGAAGAGTGCATGCCAGCCGCCTACAGTTTGAAGACATGGGCAGACTGATGAGGACGGAGCTTGATCGCTTCGAGCGTGAGAAGGTGGAAGACTTCAAGAGCGGGATGGAGACGTTCTTGGAAAGTGCCATCGAAGCGCAGAAAGAGGTATGTGGCCAGGGCCCACCAGGTTGGCTACATCGTTCACTAACGCGCACGCAGCTCATCGAATTGTGGGAGACGTACCTTCTTCAACTCGATAGCGATGAAGACGGGCCGCCTCTTATGCCGGCCGGTGTTGTTGCAGATCCCGATCCCGATCCCAGATCGGCGGACGCTGCACGGCGACAGAAAACCGACACCTCACGACCAGACACCGACACGGCGCAGCAGACGATGTTTGGTGCCGCTGCTCGGGACCGCGATGACTTGGCACGATCGAGCGAGGACAGCACTGTGAACGAGGAGGCGCGGACGGCGGCATTACATGCACGGGAGATGGAGGCGTGAGGAAGTGACGTGTGGCTTGAGATGGTTAGTAGAATCAGCATCTGCTCTCCGCTTGTCGTGTGGCAGAAAGGCCTGTACGGAGAATCGGGTGGCAGAAAGGCCTGTACGCAGAATCGTGTGGCAGAAAGGCTGTACGCAGAATCGTGAAAGACGCATGGCCAAGTGCCAAGAAATTGAGGCTCCGCCTGATCGCTGGCTGTGCCTCACCGCCTTTCCTCTGCCCCTCCCGTACGTTAACCACTTCAGACTTCGAGGCTTCATCGCACGGATCAACATTCACGATGGCTGAGACAGAATCTGCTGCGCCATCTGACGTTCGGCCTCCCAAGCAAGTTGTATACTGCGGAGTCTGTACTCTGCCCCCAGAAGTAGGTACGGCGCCTGCTGGGACGACTTTCCCCTCATGTCGCTCGGGAATGCTTCTTTCCCGAACGCAGCAAGCTCGCCCCCCCCCATCTCCACCACCACGCCCCCATCTCCACCACCACGCCCCCTCCCCCTCCCGACCGCGCGTGTTGGGCAGCTTTCCCGTCGCTGACCGCGTCATGCTCAGTACTGCGAGTACGGCGGCACCACCAAGAAGTGCGAAGAATGGCTGGCGAACCACCACCCGGCCCTGCACGCCCACATCTACTCCGCGGAAGCGCTGTCGGCCAACCTGTCGGGCCTCAGCGTCGACGCGCAGAAGCGCGCGGAAAAGGACGCGCAGAAGAAAGCCGCCCGGGCCGAGGCGGCCGAGGCGCGTGACGCGGAGAAGCGCGCGACGTCCAAAGTCACCATCACGCGCGTGGAGCGGAACAAGCGGAAATTCGTCACCGAGGTCGCCGGGCTGGAACGGTTTGGCCTGGACGTCAAGAAGATCGCCAAGGAGCTGGGCAAGAAATTCGCGACGGGCAGCTCGGTGGCCAAGACCGCCGCGGGCGGCGAAGACATCAGCGTGCAGGGCGATGTCAGCGAGGATGTGTTGGATTGGCTGCTGCAGCATCACGCGGACAAGATCCCGGAGGACAACATCGAGCTGGTGGAGGACAAGAAGAAAAAGAAGGATCCGCAGCAGTAGCGAAGCTGGCGTGGCAGATGACGGGCCTGCGGATGCGGTTGGTGACGGGCTGCGGTCGGCGAGGCGCGGCGGTGTGCGGATGCGGAGGTAGAGTAGAACCGGCGTGAATGAGAGCGAGTGGATGGCTCTCTCTCTCCCTTGAGATTGTGCCGAAGTCTGGCATGATCGAGACCAGCACGAGCGAGCCGCTTTGCTGCGCGCTGCTTGGTCTTGGTGGCTCCGGACCAGCACAGCTTCAGCCCGAGCGTTGCCCGAGTGGGACGGATCTTATCGGCAACGCAAGCTTCGTACAAGTAACGACCGGACGATAGAGGGATTAGTTAGGATGATTAAGACGTAACGATGGATTATGCAGACAACAAACCAGTTAACGAACTATTGATGCGGGGTTCTCCGTTGGCGGACCAGAGGCCTCCTGCTGCAAGGCCCGTCGGGCTCAGCGACGCGATCGGACCATGTCCCCTCTCGCCATGTCCTCCCACTCGCACTCGCACGGCGATGACTCGCACTCCCACGCTGCCGCCGACCATGGCCACTCACACGAGATCCTGCACGGGCCGGGCTCCTTCTGGGGCCGAGAAATGCCCATCACCGCCGGTCGCGACTGGAAAGATCGTGCGTTCACGGTCGGGATCGGGGGGTACGTCGCGTGGACGGAGGGTGGGGTTCGGCGGACGGAAGGGGGCGCGCGGGCGAGGTCGAAGGCTGACTGACGGCTCACGTGCGCAGGCCGGTCGGGTCCGGCAAGACGGCGTTGATGCTCGCCCTGTGCCTCGCGCTGCGAGACCAGTACAGCATCGCGGCCGTGACCAACGACATCTTCACGCGCGAAGACTGCGAGTTCCTCACGCGCCACCAGGCACTGCCGGCCGAGCGGATCCGGGCGATCGAGACCGGCGGCTGCCCGCACGCCGCCGTCCGCGAGGACATTTCCGCCAACCTCGCGGCGTTGCAGGACCTGCAGCGGGAGTTTGACCCCCAGATCCTGTTGATCGAGAGTGGCGGAGACAATCTCGCCGCCAACTATTCCCGGGAGCTGGCCGACTACATCATATACGTCATTGACGTCAGTGGAGGCGACAAGATCCCGAGGAAAGGCGGCCCGGGCATCACCCAGAGTGATCTTCTGATCGTGAACAAGACCGACCTGGCGGATCTGGTCGGCGCCGACCTGAGCGTCATGGATCGAGATGCCAGGAAGATCCGGTCGGTGACATGCGTGGCCACCGAGTTCATGGGGGCACTGCTGACGGAATTGTCCAGAGAGGGAGGCCCGACCATATTTGCGCAGGTGAAGAACGGTCAAGGCGTGGACCACATCGTAGACTTGGTCTTGAGCGCTTGGCGAAGTAGTGGGGCTGCAGCGGGCAGAGCCACACACGGCAGCACGTAATCGCTCGCGAATCGTGACGTCCGTGGAGTTGATGGTGTCTTGTCAAGGCTGATGCAAACCCGTGTGCCAGGCACTGTTGATCTGTCTCAAGTGCCACTCGGCAAGTCCACAGTGACAAGCCAGGCCGCGTTTACCGGCTTGTAATGGACGTCCATAATCGCTGCGTTGACCATGAGAGTCTCTTCGCCGCGCTTCAACGGTCGCGGACTGCCGCTCGATGCGTCAAGGAGCACTGCTCGGTGTTCCTTCGCATCAGCACGGTCGGGAATGACGGGTTCGATGTGGCGGCCATTGCCAGCAACACCCGCTTGCCAGGCTCCATTCTTCCACTCGTCCATTGTGCATGTTTCGTCGCAAATCCCGTCGGCCTTCGAAGACCACGCCACTCGTTCTGCTCCCCAGCCTTCGTGAATGTGTCCAAAGACCGACAGCAACGGCCGTGCACGCATAATCGCTCGAAGGAGGTGCGGACAGCCCACATGATCGCCTCCATCGGTCTCATCCAGGCGTTGGTAGGGCGGGCCATGCGTGATGGTGATGTCCACGGGACTCCCGCGACTGGAACGATACGATGGCACGGGGTGTGACGCCACCTTCTTTGCATCTGAAACCCCCGTCGCGCGAGTGTTGAAGCGATCTTCGCCGTGCGCGTACGCAAAGCCCCCGCCACCGAACTCGGGCGTGTACGGCGACGCGTACACCGTGACCTGGGCTCCATTGGGCAGACGGATGCGGTGCAGACCTTCATCCAGAAACGTCACCCCCTCCCGTCGTGCGCGGCCCTGCCCGTCGGTCCAGAGCCGTCTCGCCTGGCCGACCTGCCGGCTCACGCCTCCCGCGCCCTCGCCGTGGCGCAGCATGTACTCGCGATCCAGCGAGAGATCGTGATTCCCGGCAATGACGAGCTTGACAGGCGCCGTCATGGTCTTCAGCATATCCAGAGTGTCGTGATATTCCTGCATGCCACCCATCATCGTGAGGTCTCCGCAGTGGATCAGAAGATGGGCTTCAGGCACAGCCGATTTGCCCGCGCCGTCGTCGCCATGCTTGGGCGCCCGCGGAGCCGCATGCGTGTCTGACACGATCAAGATGTTGGTTCGCACAGTTGCTTGACGCCCCGTCTCGACCGCCATGATTGTGCGGACGGGAAGAGATGTGGAAGGATAACTGCCAGTGGCTTCCTCTCCAGGTAAATAGTTGACTGGCTAACTATGGTTCTTTATGTAGCTGAGCGCCTACAAGGGCTCGCTAGTTAGCGGGCGGTAACTATAGAAGGTGAGTTATACCTATTTATTGTGACGAGTTGCTGTATCGGCGCCTACATAACTAATCTGGAAACAGCTACTTAGTCAACCACAGGCGTAGGCAAGTTTGTACGGCGACCGCTTTCTCACCCTGGCCTTGTTCTGACACTGCAGAACCGCAATGGCTGTCTTATCACCACAACTGCGTCAGCAATTCAATCTCCGGAGCCCCAAAGGACGCCGACTGCTCCTGGCGCAGAGCCTCGATGTCTTCCGCAATGTCCTGCTCGCCTTGTTCATGCTCCGCATCACGCGGGCGACGTTCCTGAGACTGCGCGGCTATGGACTCTTCGGCTCACTGAAGCATCTGTACGCCGACATTTACCGGCGCCTCTATTCGCTCTTCCTCCGACTGCCACTGGTGCAGTCCAAGGTCCAGGCCGATGTGAAGAAAGCCATCACGGAACTGGAAAGCAAGCTGGTGCCTTCCGGCCCCGGAGTCGTCCGTCATAAAACACTGCCAGCCCAGGGATGGACGCCGGAGCGGGTGCGCGCAGAGCTGGAAACGCTGGGCGACATGGAGCACACGCGGTGGGAGGACGGCAGGGTGAGCGGTGCGGTCTATCACGGGGGCAGCGAGCTGGCCGAGCTGCAGACCGACGCCTTCCGGCGATTTGGCGTGAGCAACCCCATCCACCCCGACGTCTTCCCGGGAGTGCGCAAAATGGAGGCCGAGGTGGTCGCCATGACCCTGGGTCTGTTCCACGCCCCCGACAGCGGCGCCGGCGTCACGACCAGCGGCGGCACCGAGAGCATCCTCATGGCATGTCTTTCCGCCCGCCAGAAAGCATACGTGGAGCGCGGAGTGACGGAGCCGGAAATGATTCTCCCCACCACCGCCCACACAGCGTTCCGCAAAGCGTGCGAGTATTTCAACATCAAACCCCACCTGGTGTCATGTCCGGGTCCGAGCTACCGCGTCAACGTCTCGTCTGTCAATCGCCTGATCAACTCCAACACCGTTCTTCTGGTCGCATCCGCACCGAATTTCCCACATGGCATTGTCGATGACATTCCCGCGCTGTCTCGGCTGGCTCTCCGACACAAGCTCCCGCTGCACGTGGATTGCTGTTTGGGCTCATTTGTGATCGCCTTCCTTGCGAAAGCCGGATTCCCGTCTCCCGACTTCGATTTCCGTGTTGCAGGCGTGACTTCCATAAGTGTGGACACCCACAAATACGGCTTCGCCCCCAAGGGCAACAGTGTTGTCCTCTACCGGACGGCCGAACTCCGAAAGTACCAGTACTATGTCTGTCCCGACTGGTCCGGTGGCGTGTACGCATCTCCGAACATGGCCGGTTCGAGGCCAGGAGCGTTGATCGCGGGGTGCTGGGCGTCACTGATGCGGATGGGCGAAGATGGCTATCTCGACACCTGCCTGAAGATCGTCAGTGCCGCGAAGCAGATGGAAGATGCGATTCGCACATCCGACAAGCTTCGCCACAGCATCCAAGTCATCGGCAAACCCATGGTGTCAGTGGTGGCGTTCCACGCCACCGCCAATCACAAGACGCCCGGCCTTCGGGTGGACATCTACGACATTGCCGACGCCATGTCGTCGAAGGGGTGGCACTTGAACGCCCTGCAAGACCCGCCCGCCATCCACGTCGCGGTGACCATGCCCATCGTCCGCGCCGTCGAGCAGCTGGTCAAAGACCTGGAAGACGTGGTGGAGGCGTGCCAAGGTCACGCCCCGGCGAAAAAGGGCGACGCCGCTGCCCTGTACGGCGTCGCGGGGAGCATCCCCGACAAAAGCATCGTGCGCGATCTCGCCACCGGTTTCTTGGACACCCTGTACAAAGCATAGACGCGACACCCCTCGCTCACCCGACCCGTTTTCCCACCCGACGCCCCAGCAATCCCCGCCATCAATCCCCACCCGCCGCTTCCGCCATCCATCAGGCTGCCCACGAGCCACAGCCCCCCCCCCCCCGCGCGCGCCATTCACCCCATTCCCTCACGCCGGCATGCTACATCCGCACGGAGTCCTTTCACGACCAACACCACCACGCTCGCCATCGCTGGCTTGCCGGTCGGCGGGAGAATGGTCCTGAGACGATGCATTGGAGCAACACGGCTGTGAACCCCCGCGCCCAGGCGAAGTGTCATCACGGAGCCGAGCGCGTGTGACGAACCGCGACCGCTTTCGACCGGACGCGGACACGCTGCTTCACGGCGATGGGGATGGGCTGTGGCTCTGCGCCGTTTGGATTGCGATGTGGAGCGAGCACGAGGGAACAAGGCTTGGGAGGGAGGAGGGAGGCATGGGTTGTGTTTTTTTTTTTCCTTTTTTTTTTCCTTGTTTTTTTCGGCGCCGCGGGCTCGAACTTTCACCTTCTCGCCTCGCAGGTGTGCGGCCCACCGGGGGGGGGGGGGGGGGGGGGGGGCGGTCACATGTCGATCCCTCGCGCCGTGTGTGTGCACACGAACGGGTGGGTGGGTGGATTGTTCCCACGAGAGAGCCGCCACACACGCGGACCGTTTTTCGGGGCGTGCGCCGCCCCGGCCATCCGGCTTCGCCAGAAGGATCCGGGCGGGAGGGAACGCGGCGCGATGGATGCTGGACTGCGATGCGGTCGTGTGCGGGAAACAGGCCGTGGCCATTCACGCGTGGCAGGGCAGGGGTTGCGTGCGGTCGCCACGTGGGGTCCGTCCGCTGTCCCGAACGATCGTCGTCTCACGCGCCTCCCCCCCCCCCCCCCCCCCCCCCCCCCAACCAAACCAACCCTTGGCGGAGCCGATCCGACGGTGCGAGAGGTGCCGAGTCGGCTTCCCACGCCAGACACGGCGCTCGGCGGGGACGCTGATGAATCTCGGTCGCGTGCGCGACGCTTTCACTTTCCTGCGTGGTGACCTCCCGGGGGGAGGGGGAGATGCGCGGGGCATGTGGGTGTGGCGGATGCTACTGGGACTGATGGACTCGCGGTTGCGCCTCCCCATCTCCCCGCAGCAGGGCGTCGTGGTAGCAGAAGCAATTCCGCACGATGCAGCACGCGGTGATGCGGGGCTTTCCGTCGCGGTAGATGACATTCTTGAGCGACGCATCGGTGGAGCCGGAGTTCTGCCGGTCAAACGTGGGCCGGGCGATGGGGTCGAAGAGCAGGCCGAGGCGGTGGCGCATGGTGTCGGCGGTGTGGACGAAGGGGGTGCCCTGGTCATCGTCCTCGAGCGGGACATTGTCGATGCCGCAGTCGGGACAGTGGGAGCACACCATGTAGTCATCCTCGGTGAAGTGGTCCGAGCGGCTGGACGAGTCGCTGGTTGTGATGCGGTGGACTTTGCCTCCGGCTTTGTAGACGGGCGAGTCGAGCGCGACGAATCCCGACCCGTTCTCGCCCGGCTTCCAGTAGGCCGTGTCCGATGCCCAGATCAGCTGCGACTTGTGGAGCATCGGGAGCGGTGTCTCCTTGTATGAGCCGACTGTGCCCGCCGGGGTGATGGCCTGGGTCGAGTCGGTGGGGGCCGGCTGAGCCTCGTCCGCATTGGGTGGTGGCCGGGTCGGCGTGGGATCGGCGTCGACCTCCACGCCGGTCTCTCCCGTCTCGGGTGCGTCGTGAACCTCGTCGTCTCCCCCCCGCGCCCGTGTGGCGTCCGGCGGCCTGCTCTCCGCGGCCCTGAGTCCGGCGACATGCTTTGGCGGGTGACACCGGGCTCCCGAGGTTTGCATGTAGCCGTCGCGTGTCGGATGCTGGGGAACGCGAGGCCTTTCCTCCGCGGCGGCGTCGGCGTCGTCGTCGTCGTCGACGGGACCACCCGCAGAAGTCGCCGCTCGGATTCGCCTGCGCAAGTCCTCCCACTTCGGCGATGCGCCTTCGAGCGGGCCGTTGACGACCGCGTGCCACACCGCCTCGCGGCCCAGGCGCAATCGGTCTGCCCACTGCGACGTCAAACTCTTGGAGTCGCGGCCGTGGGGCAGACCGAGGTCGCTGTGTCGGTGCCGGAAGACGCGGTTGAAGATGTCGGTCCGCCGCTCGAGATGGCCGGCGTCGGGGTATTGTTCCCACAACAGCCGCATCACGATGCGCTCGTCCTCGCCGTAGTGGCGGGCCGCTTTGCTCGCCATGGGCGCGGCTGTTCGGCGCCGTGGAGACGGAATGTGGTGTGGGCGTGGAAAGGCGTCCCGCCGCGTCGCGCCTTCGTTCGTCGGCAGCACCCAGCCGGCAGGCGATGCAGATGCAGATGCAGATGCAGATGCAGCCGAAACGGCATTGTGCTTCGCTGTGAGCAGCGGGCAGACCAGCTGCTCACATGCGTCGACACGTGCTTCACTTCGTCGGGATGCCGCATGGAGCAGATTGGCATGGGCCTTGTCAAACCTGCCATCACAGCGTCTTCTTGGCTAGAGGAGAGGGTATTGTACAGCCGCCGCCCCCGTGCAGGACCTATAACTATACACAACAGCGTCCGCGAGTCTCCTGCTCGGCCGCTCCGCCTCTGCCACCGGCCGGCCTCGGAACTGCCTCCTCCCAAACGCCGCGGCGCTCGATGCAAACTGGTCGGGCGGGATAGTACCGATGCCATGTCCGGCCACTGGCTGGTTCCGCGCGGGCCTGCGCCGGCCTTCGTGCTCACAACACTTCTCCAATGATCTTGCTGGCCTCCTTGTAGGTCGCAAGCAGCTTCTCGCATTTCTCGCGCTCCTCTCGCACGCCGTCGTCCTCGTACAGAAGCTCTTCGAACAGGCTTTCTCGGTACAGTTCCGACACGAGCCGGTTTTGTACGACGTCTTTGGAGTGATTGACCAGCAGATGCATGACGGCCTTGGGGACTTGGTCGGCAATGGTTTCCCGCACGATGTTGAAATAATTGCTGATCAGTCGACGGATGAGCTCGGTCTCGAGAGACTCGCGCTCGGTCAGAGCCGGTCCGGTTGGATCATCCTAGGCACAGCATTAGCATATGAAGCGCAGCGCAGCGCACCGACCGGCTGCCTACCAGTGCGTTCTCTTCCCGTGTACAGTCTTCGCTCACAACAGGCTCGGGATGCGGCACGGGTCGGGTATCGCCTCTCCGGAAACTGGCAGTGATGTTGGGCTCGATGTTTTGGCTCACGTGTCTGCTGGCCCCCGTCGCACCGGACAAGCCCGAGCTCCGTCCAGGCAAAGGCCCCGTGCTTGGGCCGTTCTCTTTGCCAAAGAAGTAGTTCAGGAAGGAGTCTCTCCCACCGCTGGGAGGCGCGCCGTTGGGCACGCTCGGCGCGTGAGTGAACCGGTGACCATCCCTTCCGACCGCAGGACTCACGCCTCTGCTTTCTTTCGCCTTTGCCGCCGATCGCATGGGGAGCACTTGGTCGTGCTCCTCCCCGTCGTCTTCTGGCGTTTGGGTACCATTGACGCCATTCAGCTCTTTGCGCCTCCGCTCTTCTCGCTGTCGCTTCTCCTCTGCCGCTGCCGCCTTCTTCTCCTTCTCATGCTTGTCTTGCATGACGCCACTCATCGCCGCCGCAGCCCCGAGGAAGTTGGGGTGATTGGTGTTGATGTATGCCCGTTGTATCGAGATCAGGCTTTCCACGTACGACGACGTGGGCCCCAGACGCTCGCGCAGCAGGTCTGAGATGACCTCGATGAGCTTGCCTTGCAAGCGAGGATATCGTGCCAGCTCGTTGGAATAGCACGTGTGACATATCTTGATGAGCTCCTCGTATACCAGTTCCACACATCTGTGGCTGGGTATTTCCAGAAGCTTGATCTGCGGTTTGACCAGAAGGTCGAACGCCAGTTCGGGGACGAATAGCGAAGGTCGTGGACCGGTCGAGTTTCGTATCGCTGTGCGGATGTCAAGCGCAGTCAGATTCTGGGTGGGGTCGATCAGATCCAGGCTGTTTCCAAACACGGAGTTGAAAATGTAGTATATCCGTGCACCCCCACACAGCTCTTTGGTGCTGATGTCGGAAGAAGTACCATCGATGGACGAAATGAAGGAAGTGGCAAAGCGGGTCATGAGCTGGAGAATGAGTGACCCTCGGTGCTCTTTTCCGGTGAAGGTGTCGGTGCCGTACGATGCCAGTTCTTGCTGTGTTTGTCCCATCAATGTGTTGAGTCGAGCCTTGATGTCCGGCAATCTCTCTCGGATGTGCGCCATGAGCGTGATGTTCAACGTCTTGGCCAGGAATTGCGTGCCACATCTCGATGCAATGTTCCGGTACGCCGGGTGCATGCGGAAGAACTCGCGCTCTGCGTGAAGCGCATCGGCCATGGACTTGTTGCCCTGGATGTCCTGTTGCGATCGATTCACCACGCCGATGAAGCCCAGCTTGAGCGGATAGACTCGGCCCGAGAGGATGTCGAGCGCGTTGGTGCCGTGGTCCATGAGATCAAGCTTGGTCAAAACGCCAATCGTACGCTTTCCGGTCGGGTCGACCTGCCTCGCAAGCTTGAGCGCTTCTGAGTTGACCAGATCCACATTGGCAGGCGATACAGCCAGCACGATACTGTTCGGTTTCGCGATATACTCGGAGATCAGGTTGCGGGTCTGCTTCTCGATGTCGGTGGGTTGGTCGCCGATGGGGACCTTGGTCAGACCGGGCAGATCCACCAACGTCAGACTCAGGACATGAGGCGAATAGACCTTGAGATTGATGGGCTGTCGGTTGATGCCTTTGTTGTTCCCCGCAATCCTCGTCGTCTCGTTCTCGATCTCCCTCTTCACCTCCTGGAAGTCGTAGAATCGGCGCCCCGGCATATGGTGGAACTCGCCCCATTCCTCTTGGCCTGCGACGCTGACCGGCGGGTGCGGCTCGTGGATTTCACGGTCGCCGGGCTTGTCGCTCCGCTCGGATGGAAGGTTGATGAGCTGGAGGATGAGCGGTCTCCGCGTCACGATGCCGCTGCCGCGCGGCAAGAAGTCTCTGCCCACGACATTCTCCAGCACCGACGACTTGCCGGATGACTGCGATCCGACCACGACCTGCAACGGGGTCAGCCTGGGCATGTACGGGGAGGCGATTTTGATGCTTCTCTGGCAGTCGGTCGTCAGCGTACGATTTGGGGGAGATCAAGCGAGTCGTTGCCGATGGTGTTGAAGACGAGATCCTGCAGCTTGTTGACGACGCCCAGCAGGTCCTCGCCGAGCGCAGCCATCCTGTGCTGTCGGCGGCGGCGGCGGCGGCGGCGTTGTTGTTGTTGTTGTTGTTGTTCTTGTCGTCGTCGTCGTCGTCGTGTTCGGGGGTGGATATGGAGCTATCGATGCGATCCTCTGCCGGCGCGCTCTGGTGGCTGTCGCCGGGCTGGATGTGGTGAAGGGCTCAACGCTGGCCAGGATGACACAATCCGGTCGGTGCTGCAGAGACGCCGTGGTGGCATCCACGAAGCGCATACGGGTGGCGATGCGGTATGCGGCTCTGTGGCTCTGGACGTACCGGCTGCCACCTCCTTCACACTCAGTCCTCGCTTAGCCTTCTTCCTTGCTGAGTCTGGTGGAAACAAAACTTTGTACGTCATTTGACACGCGGTGAACTTCGGAACCACATCTTCAGCAGCATTCGACGGAAATTTGCCTCCGATGGGCATTGTCCGTATAGTTGTCACGTTGACGATAGTTACCATCTCTGAGAGAAAGCCGTTCTTTCAGCCAGTCAAGCGCCAATTGCCCGCCAGATCTGACTGTTCTTCATCCACTGTCTCGATGGACCAACATCCTGGACGCCTCTGGCACCAACCTTCTCTCTTCTGGCAATGCTCGCGGTTTCTCGTCAGTTGGGAAGTATGGGTCAGAGTCGCCCTGTACTTATATATATGCCATCGCCAGCCTCTGCTCCATGACAGTACTTATATATATCATCGCCAGCCTCTGCGCCATGACAGAGTGCCTCGGTGTCTAGCGTGGTGTTGAAACTCGAACGACTTTCCTGTACAGTATTCCATTCGGACTGAGTCTCGATTATTGCCCAACGGCATGGCACCAACTGCCATAGGGTATCTCCAATCATCATTAACCGTTTCCATGACCATGTCCCATAGCGTTCGTGAGCCGTCAACTTTTGCTTCATGCCCCTATGCCGACGAATTCCTTGATCGTGAGCCGTCAGCTCTCGCTTCATGCCCCTATGCTGACGAATTCCTTGATCGTGAACTCAATGGCTCGGACAACTTCCTCGCCCTCTTTCCAAACTTGGTCGTGCTTGCCATGGAGTTCAAGCAACTTTGCCCGCCGAGATCCGCCATCGGTGAAGCCCTGTTGCTTCAGCGAATTCACCATGAGCTCTGGCTGCTCCCACTCCACGAGCTCGTCCTCGTGCGAGTGAGCAACGACGATCAGCTTCCCGTCGGCCCAGTTTGACGTGTAGTCTCCACCGGTTGGACTTGCGACAGCCCAATCCCTCTCGTTCGATCCAAAAGCAGCGTGGGTGAAGTGATGGTACATGGGCTGGTTGAGCTTATTGTGGTACTTGACAAGCGCCGGGAGGTCATACAATCCTTCTATACCACAAATGGCCAGCGGCGGAATCACGTTCAGTTCGAGAGCCTGTGTCGACTGGTAATTCACGCCCCAGTATCGTTTCATGGCGACCTGCATTGCCAGACACGCCCCGCAGGAATGGCCGACGAGGATGTAGCGATCTTCAAAGCGATACGTCTCCTGAAGATGGAGGATGGCACGGAGAACATCGTTGATGTGGTCTGGATGGCAGGCATTTCGTGCTGGATCTGCAGGGTTGGAAGGATGGGTGGGATGCCACATGGCCGGCGAGAGCCTGTAGTTTATGGAGGCGAAGCCAGCGATGTGTTCCAACTGGGGCGATTTCAGCAGCATGTCCTGAGCTTGATCAAAAGTGGCCGCTGTCTGCTCGGGGTCGGACCAGGCCCCACCGTGCACGTACACAACCCAGACGCGCTCCTGGTCGTGGGAGCTCGTCGGCCTCGGTATGCATGTCTGAAGGGTGTTCAGCTTGGAGTCGTCGCTGTAGTGGATGTCACGTCGAAATTGGGGCCATTCATCGGTCGTGCCCATCGTGATGGCGGCGATGGTGGCGATGGGTGGTGATGGTGGCGATGGTGGCGATGGTGGCGATGGTGGCGATGGTGGCGATGGTGGCGAATGTCGTGCCGTTGAGCGTGTTATGTCATACTACCGTTGGCATCGAAATTTCTAGCTGGCTTCGGCGGGCGGGGGTCGCCCCTGCCCTGTCGTCGCGAGTTGAGTTGGGCGCTGGCAGGTGCGATCAGCTTCGACGTCATCATCGCCTGCCCGCGCCGCCGCTTCACTTGCAGCGCGCCGTCTGCCGCCTGGGTTTTGCCCCTCGCTCCGCCGCTGCAGCCGCCACATACTGAGCAGAGCCTATCGTCAACAACATCTCCCCGCGCTCTCGCCCCGGCCGCCAGCGACTGTCCACCGCTCCTGGGCTCTGCCAGAGCGCACTGCCACTGGAACTCCCTCCCCGACTTCACTTCCCGCCGGCGCGCGCCCCGCCATCAAACCTTCTTTTCCACCACCTCCAGGTTCAGGCATCCGACACGCACAGCCTTCCATCCTTTTAAACAGCATCCATTCCGCCCGCGCCGGGTCGCACTTCCTGTTGCACCACACCCTCGACGAGCCGCGAGCCACATCCGACACCATGAGCACCTACGGCGGCTACAACGACGACTACGACGAGACGCGTCGCTACCGCAGCGTGAGTGACGCTTCCGCTGGGTCGCCGCCGACCTGAGACACTGTATGCTGACTGTCGCTACCAAGGTTCGCACCCGACCACGTGACAGAGACGAGCCAGATTACGTGCGCGAGGAAACGTATATCGAGCGCGGCAAGGGTCCAGGGCCGCGAGGCGCCGAACTGGTGTATCGCGGGCGAGATGAGAGCATCGAGGACATTCCACGGGACTTTCCGCCGCCAGGCCGTCGCAGCACCCATCGGGACTACGATCACGACTATGACACCCGTCGCACCAAGAGCGCCGCCGGCAGCAGGAGATATTCCGATGACTACGACGATGATCGCTACACCGACTATGCTGCTCCAGCTGCTGCCGGTGCTGCGGGCTATGCTGCTGGACGTCGTCGGGAGCGCGACCGCGACCGCCGACACCGCGACGACCGCGGCTACGACAGTGACTACAGTCGCTCGCCTCCTCGTCGCGAACGCAAGAAATCCGGCATTGGCGAGTTGGTCGAGAATCTTGGTCTGGGCGGCCTTGTTGGCGGCGTCTTGGGCAGCAAAGACCGGGACCGCGACCGGGACCGCTCCCGTTCTCACTCTCGAGGTGGCCGATCTCGATCTCGCTCTCGCGTCGGTCGTCGCGACAGAAGCGGTTCGCGCGGCAGTGTCAAGGGCAAGTCTGAGCGCAAGTGGGCACAGGCCGCTCAGGCAGCCATCGTCGCTGGTGCAGTCGAAGCCTTTCGCTCAAGAAAAGAGCCGGGCGGCTTCTCTGGCGAGAAGGGCAGACGCATTGCAACAGCTGCGCTTGGTGCGGGCGGTATCGATGGCCTGATCAGTCGAGATGCCGATTCCAAGACCAAGCGTCATCTGGCCGAGTCTGTGATCGGCGGTCTGGCTGCCAACAGACTTGCCAACGGTCCTCGCTCCAAATCACGCGGTCGTGGAATCGACTCTCGCGACATATCTCCCGACAGCTACGCACCACGTTCTCGCAGCCGCAGCGTCGTCGACCGCCTGCGTGGACGTTCTCAATCCCGTGGACGCGCTCCGTCCGAGGGTGGCGGAGTCGGAAAAACCATGAAAGGTCTTCTAGGCGCTGGTGCTCTGGCCGCGGCTGGCAAAGCTGTCTACGACCGGGCCCGTTCCAAGTCCCGCAAGCGACATTCACGTTCACGCTCTTCTAGTGCAGATTCGTATGTGCCCTCCCGCCGCCGTGCCCGTGATCGGCGCCGCTCACCTCGTTCAGATACCGGCAGTACAGCCCGGACCGACAGGACTTCAGAAGCGGAAGGTCGCGAAGTCGCTCGCGGTGGTAATGCCACTGCCAGCACCATTGCTGCTGGAGGCGGAGGTGGCGGGGGCGGTCCGGACAGGGGCGAATCCAACGACTCCAGCGATAGTAGTTCTACCACTGACATGGAGAACACTCGGAAGCATATGCGTGGCAAGGAGCTGATCACGGCCAGTCTCGCTACTGTCGCGACCATCCATGCAGCTCATGGCGTTTATTCGAGCATGGAGGCTCACGAAAAGAGACATCGTCTCGTCGCAGAGGGCGAGATGACGCCTGATGAGGCTCGCAAAAAGCAGACGAAGGCTTGGATCCAAGACGCTGCAGCTGTTGGTATTGCCGCACTGGGTATCAAGGGGGCTTTTTCGGAATGGAAGGAAATGAACGAGCAGAGGTATGGCTGTCCTCTTTGTGATGTTGATCTGATTCATGCTGACCATGGCTCCCTCCGCAGGCGTGAGATCCGCGAGATCGAAAAGCGGAAGGCGAATCGCCGCAAGAAGCGAACTGCACGCGAAAAGCAGGAGGAGCGGGAGCGACACGAGCGCATGATGAACATCCTGGAACGCAGCCCACAGCTCGCCATCGGCTACAACATGCAGCAGAATGGTTACATGCCGCCGAGTTCCGCCCCTGCAGCCGACCAGAGTGGCAACCCATATGCTTCCAACGGACCCTAGGAGTACCCTGAGCGGCAGTACGCCGAATCTGAGACGAGCTCCATTCGAGATTGGGATCCTTTTGGGCGGCCACGCCGCTGAAAGCTTCTTGGCTGGTTCATTTTTTCTTTGGGCACTTTCTTCTTTGTCTTTCCAGCGTTTACGACCACTTCAACCAAAAAAAAGGCACGAATTCCCCGACGACAAGCATACAAGGTATGAGTTGAAGTGGGATGGGCGACGGGTATGGTCGATGGATATGCAGAGCTGCATGAGACAGCAGGTGGACGGAAGACAGCCGCATCACGTATCTGCGCTGCTACGAGTATTATGAGTACACGAAAGACATAAGGACGGCACGGGGGGGAGGCGTGGTAACCTAACGGCTTTCTGATCGTGTACACGGATTGCTTTGCTTACGGATGTTTCCCTCGGGTGAACTTTTCTCGCGCCACGTGGGTGAAGAATGCGGATCTCGCATCGGAAATCATTTCGGGCGTGAGCTGCAGCGCACGGTCGGGTGCCACGCAAAACATGGCGTTTCCGGCAACCCGACGGAATCATCATGCGGCGGTTCAAGTGAGGCGAAGAGATGGTTGCCGAAGTCTGCACCTGCCGAAGTCTGCAGCTGCGGGTGGGGATTCCTGTCCTAATGTGCCATCCTCAGAGCACCTTCCAGGAACGCAGCCCCGGCGATGACTCCATCGATGATCCTGACCCTCTGCCCTCGACCCTCTCCCAGCCGCTCCACACACGCCTCTCTCACGACACTGGCCATGCCCGACATGCCCGCACAGCCCAAACACACGGCCCTGGCCCCTCGCTCCACCAGCTCCCTCGTCGCGGCCTTCACCCTCCGATGCACGTCCTCCCTGGGCGCAGCGTGCAGCTCGTCGGCATTGAGGTTCGTCGTGCGCGTGCCCACATAGCGCGCGCTGGCCTCGGCGCCCAGAAGTCGTCGGACCGCCTCGTCCAAGATGACGGACCACTGGGAGCCCGTGGAGACGATGCCGAAGCGCTCGTCGACGTCGAGGGTCTGCAGCACGGCCGCGATCGAGCACTCGAAGATGCCGGTCACGGGCTTGAGCGGCGGCGGCGGATGGCTCTCGACGAGGGCGGCGCGGAGCTGCGCGACCAGCGGGTGCTGGGAGTAGCAGCAGACGAGGAAGGCGTCGCAGGCGCGGAGATGGCGTCGCAGCGCGGGCAGACAGTGCGCGGCCGACACGGCGGCGTCGCCGTCGTCGTTGATCGAGGCCACGCCCGAGGGCGCGGTGAAGTACTCAAAGCGCGTCTGGGGGTTCGCCATCCGTGAGCACACGCCCCTGGGGTCGCGTCCGTGGAGGCGGGGCCACGGCGTACGTTGCGGTAGCCGAGCTGGTCGACCAGCGGCTTCAGGGCGTCGGTGATGGCCTGCGTGGTGTTGGGGTTGACCACCAACACGGTGCGTCCACGGCCGGAGGCCATGTCACGTGAGATTCTGGGGGTGAGATCCTGGGGGGGGGGTGAGATGCTGCGGTGAGATTCTGCGATGTGATTCGGGACCAACGAACGGCGGCGTGCGGCCGACGGCACGGGGCGAATGACCGGCCGGCCCGGCCCGGCGTCCGTGCCGAGCCCGGGCTCGTGGGACATTGCGGCCAAGTCTCTGCGTGGCTCCCGAAGCGTGGACCCTGCATTGACATTAGTTATACCAAGCAACCACGTACCCAACGGACATCACGACGCACGTCCGCGTCCCCCCCCGAACTTCACCGACGCTGCCTCCTTCCGCCGCGGACAGAGACGGCCCTTCCTTCCGCCGTGCCCAGGCGCCCCGGCACGTGCACCGCCCGCCCGCCCGGCGCCGGCCACGCCGCCCGAACCTCCCTCGCCGGCCGCCCACCGCCGATGCAGCCGCAGACCCGATGCGCGGGACCGCGAGACGACTGACGCGCGAGGGGCCCTAAGTCCATGTCACCGGCCGGTCCAGGCCACCGGCGCAACCCGTCCGCCGGCACCGCCATCCCGCTGCAGAGCCTCCGCCCCGATGGCACGCCGGGGCGGGAGCCGCATGCGCCGCCGCCCGGCGCGCCCATCGCCTTTGTCACCACGCCGACGGGCGAGCACCAGCGCATCCCCGACGCCGCCGGCGACGCCGACGACGAGCCGGCCATGTCGCCCATCGCCGACCGCGGCGCCTTCCAGTCCGCCATTGGCTTTGCCGGGCTGGCCCTGGGTGCGCGCGCGCCGGACGAGAGCCCCTCGGGGTCGGACGACGACGATGTCGCGCGTTTCCCGCGCCCGCAGAAGCCGCACCGGGCGACGCTGGACAGTCTGCCGCCGCTGCGCACCCGGTCCCGAAACAGCAGCATGGAGCGGATGGTCTCGGTCGAGCTGAACGACGGCCCCGCGTTTGTGTCGCCCGGCGGCTTCGACGACGACGACACGCTGCCCCTCACCGACCCGTCCAGGCTGCAGCCGGCCGCCGCGGCGGCCGCCGCGCAGAACCCCGCGGCGGCCCCGCGCGGCGGGCGGGATCGAGCGGGCCCCCGCCCGACTCCCAGTGGCCTGAGTGCGCGCTTCCCGCCCGCCAGCAGCGACCGGTCCCCGGCGAATTCACGGCTGGGCGATGATCTGGCACCGGCCGAAGCAGAATCACGGATGACCAGCTCCGACGGCAGCAGGACGACGGCGAATTGGAAGGGCTCCCATGCCGCGCTTTCTCCCGTCGAGTCGCCCCTGCAACGCACCGGAACGATGCTGCGCAAGATGTCCCAGCGCGTGGTCAACGTCAGCAACGAGGCCGATATCCTCGAGCGGGAAAGACCCGTGCCCCGCAAGCACTCGACTGCTCACCCTCCTCCTCCGCCACGAATCAGTGACGCGGCAAGCGAAGGCAAGCGCGGGGCGGCATTCGACGGAGCAGACCCTCCCAAGTCGCCGGCGAGCGAGAAAGGCCCGTCGTCGATCGTGGCGGACGAAGCTCCGGAACCACCTCGCGTCGAACGCAACCCGCTACGAGGAAAATCTCTGGGATTGTTCTCGCCCCACAGCAGAGTGCGACGAGCTCTCCTCGACTTCCTCGTTCACCCCTTCGTCGAGCCCCTCATCCTGGTCTTGATCGTTGTCCAGACCGTCATCCTGGCCATCGACAATGCCCCCAATGTCTACACCGACACCCGGCCCCGCGGCTGGGGCAACAATTGGACCGACTGGCTGCTTCTGGCCATCTTTGTCGTCTACACGGTCGAAATCGCCATCAAAGTCATCGTGTCCGGCTTCATCCTGAACCCGTCCGAATACAGTACCATCGACCGCAGCATTGGCCTCCGGCGAGCCCTGAAGAAGAGGTCGGACGCTCTGTTTGCCCTGCACCGCAAGCCCTCGAAGCGCGGCTTCCGCGCCGACACAATCGAAGCCAGCGCACCGCCTCCGGACTCCCTCCTGCGATCATTCACCGTGCAGACGTTTGATGAGGTGCCGGGAGGGTCCCGACAGGCGCAGAAGAAACGCTTGGCCTACCGGGCGTTCCTGCGCCATTCATTCAATCGCCTCGACTTCGTGGCCGTCCTGTCGTTCTGGATCAGCTTTGTCCTGGGATTTGCCGGCATTGAGTACAAGTACCAGATCTACCTCTTCCGCATGATGAGTTGCCTACGCATCCTGAGGCTTCTGGGCATCACCAGTGGCACGTCGGTCATCCTGCGCAGCTTGAAACGCGCCATGCCCACCCTGTTGAACATCGCCTTCCTGATAGGATTCTTCTGGCTCCTGTTCTCCATCGTCGGCGTGCAGAGCTTCAAGTCGAGTCTGCGGAGGACGTGCGTCTTCGACGGCGGCCTCGCCGTGCCCGCGACCAGTAACAACACCCAGAACCAACCTCCTCCCGCCGGCAACTTCCAGTTCTGTGGCGGCTGGATCGCCCTGAACGGCACACCCATGCCTTGGATCAAGGACGATGGCTCGTGGGGGGCCAGCCGCCACAAGGGCTACCTGTGCCCACCGGGATCCTACTGTCTCGAGGGCCAGAACCCTTACAATGCCACCATCAGCTTCGACAACATCCTGCAGTCCGCCGAGCTGGTCTTCGTCATCATGACCTCCAACACCTTCACCGACATCATGTACTACCTCATCGATTCCGACTACCTGGCGGCGGCCATATTCTTTGCCTTTGGCATCATCTTCCTCACCTTCTGGCTGATTTCGCTGCTCATCGCCGTCATCACATCGTCGTTCCAGATCATCCGCGAGGAGAGCAGAAGCAGTGCGTTCATGGACTCGGCCGACCCCGCAGAGGACGGAGAGCACGAGCAGAGCCCCCACCTCTCTCCCGGCAGCCACCCGCGCTTCAAGGTGCGCAGTTCGGGACTGAAAGCGGCATACGAGAACTCCTCCTGGATCTGGATCGTCGTGATCATGTTCGACCTCATCGTCCAGGCCATGCGAACCGACACCATGGGCCCCTTCACCACCAATCTGCTCAAATACACCGAGCTCATCGTCACTCTGGCCCTGGCCTTCGAGATCGTCTTCCGCTTTGTCTCCGACTGGCGGGATTTCCGGCATCACCGGCGGAACTGGTTCGATCTCTTCCTGGCCGTCGTCACCGCCGTCATCCAGCTCCCCCCCATCCGTGACTCGGGCGACCCCTACGCCTGGCTCACCGTCTTCCAGATCCTCCGCATCTACCGGGTCGTCCTCGCCGTCCAACTGACGAGAGACCTCATCCTCCTCGTCCTGCGCCACGTGTCCGGTGTGCTGAACTTGATCATCTTCGTCTTCTTGCTCACCTTCCTCGCGAGCATCTTCGCCGCCCAGCTGTTCCGAGGACAGCTCCCCATCCTCGACAGCCAGGGCAACTACATCCAGGTGCCCTTCTCCACCATCTTCAACTCCTTCCTCGGCATGTACCAAGTCCTGTCGTCCGAAAACTGGACCACCGTCTTATACAACGTCGCGCGCTTCGACCGCCAGTACGGCACGGCTTGGATTGCCGCCGTCTTCTTCATCATCTGGTTCTGCTTGGCCAATTTCGTCGTGCTGAACATGTTTATCGCCGTCATCCAAGAGAACTTCGATGTCTCGGAGGATCAAAAGCGCCTGCAGCAAGTCCGCTCCTTCCTCCAACGCAAGGAGCTCAGTCACGACAGTGGGGGGACGCTTTCGCTGGCCAGCATCTTCAAGTTCGCCTCGGTGAGGCGCCAAGATCCGTTGGACTTTGGATCCGCCGCCACCGAGATGCTCCTGAAGGACGCCGTCGTGCGAGATTTCCTCGACGACCAACTCCAGGACGGCCCCGACGCCCCCCGACGCGCCCCGACCGGTGGTTTGGCGTCGGCCAGCACGCTCAACCTGATCTCACAGCCCGCCGGGGTCGCGGCACGCGTGCAAGAATGGTTCAACAAGCACGTGTGGAACCGCGAACCCAACCCGTTCTACGCCCGCATCCGACTGACCAAAACGCACGAACAGCTCGATCCCCGCAGCCTGGCGCAAGAAGTCGTCAACGCGGCCGAGGAGCGGAAGGTGTCGCAGCGCGAGTATCTCCGCCGCTACCCGAACTACAACACCACCCTGTACCTGTTCGAGCCCGACCACCCGATCCGGAAGTTTTGCATGCGCATCGTGGGTCCCGGGCGGGGCCAGCGGATCCAGGGCGTGCAGCCTCACCCGACGGTCTGGTATGCCTTCTCGGCCTTCATCTACGCCGCCATCGTGGGCATGGTCCTGCTCGCGTGCGTCACCACGCCCCTGTTCCAGCTGGAATATTTCAAGCGCTTTCCCGACGTCAGCGACCGGCACAATTGGTTCACGTTCAGCGACATCGGCTTCGCCGCGCTGTTCACCGTCGAAGCGACCATCAAGGTCGTCGCGGACGGCTTCTTCTTGACCCCCAACGCATACTTCCGCAGTTCGTGGGGCTTTATCGACGGCATTGTGCTCGTCACGCTGTGGATCAACGTCCTGACCTCGCTGTACGACCCCGGGTCGGGATCGCGTGCGGTCGGCGCCTTCAAGGCTCTCCGCGCCTTGCGGCTCCTCAACGTCAGCGACAGCGCACGGGACACCTTCCACTCCGTCATCGTGCTCGGGGGATGGAAGGTGCTGAGCGCGGCGTTCGTGTCGCTGTCTCTGCTGATCCCTTTCGCCGTCTACGGCCAGAACCTCTTCGCCGGCAAGATGGCCTGGTGCAACGACTGGCAGCAGTACGACGTCCACAATCTCACGGACTGTGTCGGGGAAGCCGTCTTCTCCCCGATCGGCTACGACATGCTCGGGCCCCGACGCGTCGCCAGCGTGAATTACGCCTACGACTTCGACTCCTTCGGCCACGCGCTGTTCATTCTCTTCCAGGTCGTCTCGCAGGAGGGCTGGGTCGACCTGATGTGGAGCGGGCAGTCCATCACGGGCATCTTCACGCAGCCGGCCTGGTTCTCGCAGCAAGGCAACGCCATCTACTTCGTGCTGTTCAACCTGCTCGGAGCGGTGTTTGTCTTGACGCTGTTCGTGTCGGTGTTCATGCGCAACTACACCGAGCAGACCGGCGTGGCCTTCCTCACCGCCGAGCAACGGTCCTGGCTCGAGCTGAGGAAGCTGTTGCGACAAGTCGCGCCCTCCAAACGCCCGAACCGGCAGAGGAAGCGGCAGAGCTGGCAGGAGTGGTGCTATCGACAGGCCGTCGCCAAGAAGGGGAAATGGCAACGCACCATCACCGGCTTGCTCATCGCGCACCTCATCCTGCTGTGCATGGAGTGGTATCCCGAACCCTTCGCCTGGTCGGTGGCCCGACTGGTCATCTTCTGCGTCTTCACGCTCTTTTACATCGCCAACATCGTCATTCGGCTCATCGGCTTGTCCTGGACGCGGTTTCGGAAGAGTGCGTGGGATGTGTACGGCATGGTCGCCGTGTCCATCTCGTTTGTGACGTCCATCCTGGTGTTCGCAAACTGGCAGAACACCGTTTACGCCCAGACCCACAAGTTGATCCTGGTCGCCGTCGCCCTGCTCATCATCCCCCGTAACAACCAGCTCGACCAGCTGTTCAAGACCGCGGCCGCGAGCTTTAGCGCGATCGCGAACCTGTTGGCAACCTGGTTCGTGCTCTTCCTGGTGTACGCCATCGCCTTCACGCAGGCGTTTGGCCTGACTCGGTTCGGCAACGAGGAGAGCGACAACATCAACTTCCGAACCGTGCCGAAAGCCCTCATCCTGCTCTTCCGCATGAGTGTGGGCGAGGGATGGAACCAGATCATGATGGATTTTGCCAACATCGAGCCGCCCTACTGCACCGTATCGCACGTCTACTACGAATCCGACTGCGGCAGTAAGCAGTGGGCGTACGCGCTGTTCGTCAGCTGGAACATCATCAGCATGTACATCTTCGTCAACCTGTTCATCTCGCTGATCTACGAGAGCTTCTCGTACGTCTACCAGCGAAGCAGCGGGCTCTCGATCATCAGTCGCGAGGAGATCCGGCGCTTCAAACAAGCCTGGGCCGAGTTCGATCCGAACGGGTCGGGCTTCATGACGCGAGAGCAGTTCCCACGCTTCCTGGGGGAACTGTCGGGCATATTCGAGATGCGCATCTACGATGGAGATTTCACCGTCAAAGCCCTGATCGAGGATTGCAAAGTGGGACCCGCCCGAGCCGGCCCGCTCACGCTCGAGGGAGATTTCCACCACAAGGTGGACATCAACCTCGCCAAGCTCAACCAACGACTGGCCGAGTTGCCCGTCGACGAGATTCGCCGGCGGCGACGACGGATGAACGCCTTCTACGAAGAAGTCCTGGTCTCGGCCGATCCCGACCGCGGCATCGCCTTCAACGCGCTCCTGATGATTCTCGCCCACTACAAAGTCATCAACGACAGCAAGAGCTTGCGGCTGGAGGAGTTCCTGCGACGCCGGGCCCGATTGCAGCGGGTGGAAGAAGCGGTGAACCGCAACATTGTCGTCGGCTTTTTCGACACCCTGTACTGGTCTCGCCGGTTCCGCAAGCGGATGGATTCGCGGCGAGAGGCGCGCATGACTGCGATCCCGAGCTTCGGCGTGCCGGAAATCCTGGTGCACGACGACGCCGACCACGACGAGTCACACGGGCGGCCATTCGACGTGCCCGCCCTCAGCGTCACCCCCGTCGACGACCACGACCCGGACGACGACACGGCCGAATGCCTCGGCGCGGGGCGGTCTCCGGTCGCCGAGGACGGTTCCCGTTTCAGCCGCGACGTGCGCGGGCGCAGCAGCTCCATCCAGCGGTCGCCCTCGCCCTCGCCCACGCGGGAGTCCTCCCACCTGTCCGCGCAACATCGTCCCTCGGCTTCGGCCAGCAGCATACAGCCCGACTGGCATTTTGCCGCGGCCATGGAAGGCGCGAACCGGGGGGTGTCGCCGCCCGCCAGTCCGGGGTTGAGCGAGCGTGACGCTCACGTCGCGCGCAGCCGCGCGAACAGTGCCATCAGCCAGCACGAGATGATGGGCATGTTTGGGGACTCGGCGTGGGGCCAGTCCATGAGAAGGAGCCTGACCCAGAAGAAGCCCGGGGACAGCCGCAAGCCATCCTCGTGAGCAGCACGCCGGTGGATGCCGACGCATGCCGACGGATGCGGATGGGTGCTGGTGCATGCCGCCGCCTCCGCCGCCGCCGCCGCCGCCGCCGCCGACGATGATGATGATGATGACGATGATGACGATGCAGCATAGCATCACTTGACTAGCATAGCGGCGGAGTTCTGGTGGTGTTTCACACACCAAGACCCCCACTCCCCCCGCGCGCCCGGCAGTCGGTCGGCGCAAGACTGCGTTGCTGTGCTGTGGCGTCATTGACCACGGATTCCTGATTCCTGATTCCTGATTCCCGATTCCCGATTCCCGATTCCCGATTCCCGATTCCCGATTCCCGATTCCCGATTCCCGATTCCCGATTCCCGATTCCCAATTCCCAATTCCCGATTCCCGATTCCCGATTCCCGATTCCCGATTCCCGGTTCCCGTTTGTCCTGTGCGCTGGTCCCGTGACGCCCGCCGTGCCCGGTCTCCCTTATCGTTCGACACGTGTCGTTCGTCGCATGACTTCACCCCAACGACGCCAAGCGCGAGGGTGAAACGACGGCTGCTTCCGCCCGCGCTGGTCTCATGCCATCCGGCCTTCCGGACACAGCCGGCTCGCGGCCGCCGCGCGCACGGACACGAGCCGTTGCCCCCCATCTGAGACGCCAACATCCGTCCGCTCTGCCACCGGACAAGGAAGTGGTGGTTCTGCAGAATGTCGCGGAGCAGGCGGCCAGGGACGGCCTGGCACTGGGCGTGGTCCGCTCGTCCTGTCATCTTCCCGCTCCCGCACCGGCTCGCCAACATCCATCATCATCCTCCTCCCCCCAACCCGCCCCGTCGCCGCCATCACCACCACCACCACCACCACCACCGGCCTCCCCTCCCACCCCCGTAGGCCCCATGCCGTCTTCCCAGCGCCCCTCCCTCCGCCCGCTCCGCACCGCCTTCGCCTCCTCCCCGCGCCCCCTCCCCCCCCGACGACCCCCCCCCCACCACCGCGTCTTGGCCCTCGTCGAGCCCCGCCCCCCCGCGGGGCCCGCCTTCGCCGCCATCGACGAAATCTTGCGCCCCCGCGCCTGAATCCCGCCACCACTACCATCCACCACCCAAGCGAGCAGGCGAGCCACCAAGCTGGGCTGTCTCTTTCCGATGGGGAGGGGGGGGGGGGGGGGGTCTTTTTTTGGGAGGGAGTTTTTTCTCCCCCGCCCGCCTTCGCTCCCGTGGCGTTGAGCGGGCCGGTTGGTTTTCTATCCGGGGGGGGGCGCGGGGGGGTGGAAGCCGTGGATTCCCCGTCGTCGTTCGACGCGTGTGCGCACCGTGAGAGCTGTGCCCGGCCGTGACTGGGTGTGGCGAGAGAGAGAGAGAGAGAGAGAGAGAGAGAGAGAGAGAGAGAGGGAGAGGATGCGGGCGATGGCGATGGCTCCCGGTCGACGGGGCACGGCGGATCCGAGGGTTCTTCCACGGGATATCGTCATCGTCATCATCATCATCATCATCATCATCATCATCATGGTCCTCACCGTCGTCTCGGGGGGTGGGGGAGGGGGAAAGGGAACAAGGTTGGGGGATGGGAGTGATTCATTCCCCCAGGACGCGTTCATCGCGGACGTGGGAGAGCGGACAGCAGGGGTCAAGAGCTCATTGATCGTGTGTGTTCTTGTTTTTTTTGTTTCCTCCCAGGGTATCGGATTCTGGCTAATCAAACATGTTACCAATTCGCCCGCCCCCCGCCCGCGCCCTTCAGGCGAACAATCCCCGTCTTTTCTTTCTGGTGGTCACCGTGCAGTGCCCGATCAAGGCGCGGAGCCTGGCGCGGGAGCGTGTGGCGGAGGAGCGGGACGGACTCGGGGCTGCTTCATCAGCCACTGCGCGTTCTCCAGAAAGCCATCGACGATGTCGGCGAAACCGTTGGCGTGGCCGTCGAGCATCTTGGCCATCTCGTGGCGGAGGGCGTTGGCGTCGACTTCGATCTCCAGCTCGTACTTGGGCGCCATGCCGTTTTGGTCGACTCGCGTCAGGTCGACCGAGTAGGCCAGTTGCTTGTACGACAGCCGGTCTTTCCTGCGATCGGGCGGGGCGGGGTCTTGCACGGTGGGCTCGCGGACGAGGGCGTGCGGATCGAGATCGGGTCGCGCGAGGTTGCATTCGATGTTCATCGAGATGCGCAAATCGTAGGGATCTTGAGGGCTGTAGATGTGAAGATCGGCCACCTTGACTTTGACAATCCGAGCCTTGATCTGGTTGGTCTTGGTGTTGACCGTCGTTCGGAGCCTCAGATCACGGTTCCGACTGCGGTTGTGCTGGTGAACGGATTCCGGTAGCGCTCGAAGACCGGCCTCAGAGAGCGCCCGGAATGAGTCGAGTTCGTGAAGATGCTCGTACACGATCTTCTCCCGGCCGACCTCTCGATGTGAGGCAGCCACGGCACTGTTGAGGAAGCCATTCATGTTCACGTGCTCGACCTGGGAATGATTAGAATATTGCATCGAGGCCAACCGAGCACGCTGCGCGCAGCCTTACGTCACCCATTTCACTCTCGAAGCGAAGACTCTTAGTATAATTGACGTCGGGAGCTAAGACGGCCATGCTCCTGATAGGAAGGTTGCAACGCTGTCCGTCTGGCGTGAGAAGGGTACCGACTTTGCCCTCAATCTCAATGGAAGAGCCTTCCAACGGGCCGCAGCCAACATCCCGACACATGTTGAGGCTCTGAACAAGCCAGTCCGCGACGGCCTTGACGATCGGCGGCATATTCGTATTCCAGACCATGGACCGCTCCCATGGACCAAGCATTCTGCGGCTGTTGATCAGTGTATTGTCAAGCGGCGGGTGCTGCTGCCACGGTGCGACATCGGTGCCTGCACCTGCGCCGACACCGTCTCCGTTGGTGTGATTGCCTATATTTTGGGCAGGTGTTTGCTGGGAAGCTGCTGGTGGCCTGTTCGATGCACTCGGCACGTGAGGCTTGGCAGGTGGCGGGACTGTGCAATTGGGCACAACACCTGGCTGGCTTGCGCGAGGGTTTCTTCGGTCCAGGTTGGCCCATACGGGCCGCTCAGTGTACCGCCCTCGCCTCCCCTTTTTCGCCGGTGGCTCGCTTGAGAGACTCGACTCGGCGGACCTCTTGACTGATGTCTTCTTCTGCTCCATACTGTCGAGCGCTGCGCCGTTCTGCGGGCGTTGAATTGAAGTGGTGTATTGCGCTTCCTGACTTGATAAGTGAGGAGCTGATCCGGTGCGAGAATGTTCTGAAGGGTTGTAAGGCTCGGAATGTGTCTGTGATTCAGGTAAAAAGGTCGCTTGTGGCGCCGCTACTGGTGGCGCTTGTGAATACGGCTGGCTCCGCTCAGCTTGCGGCCGCGGAGGAATGTTGTGGTCAGCAGCAGCACCATTCGCACCGTTGTTAAGTGGAGCCGCGTGCTGTGTTGGGGCAAGCAGATGATTCATGCCCATTTTTTGAGGTGAGTGCTGCAGCGGAGTTTGATTGTTGGGTGTGGACAAAGAGTCGATGGCGGGATTAGCCGGTGCTTGTCCAGCTGCCATACAGGACTGCTGCGGCTGTGGTTGTGCATAATTCGGCGTAGGCGGTTGCACGTAACTCGGTGTCTCGGGGTGCGGTGCCACGGTCGCCGATGACAGCGAGCTTCTCGAGCTATGCACTTCCGAAGCGAGGAATGGCGCGCGCGGCGGGATCATAGTCTTCGGACTCACAGACAAACTACGTTCGCGCTCCGTTTGACTATGATAATCACTCCCGCTGCGCCTTTGCGGTGATGGCCGATGGTGTGCGGATGGCGACTGTACAAGACTACCTATGATCGGCTGGTACTGCGCTGGAGAGGCCATGGCACCGTTTGACGTGCCAGAGAAGGTCCTCTGGTGCAAGGGACTGTTGGCGTCGAAATGAGCGGTACCATGCCTCGGAATGTGGTGTGGCGGTCTCAACGGGGTGCTTGGTTGTGGGTGCTGATACTGGTGCGGAGGGTGCTGGTGCGGAGGAGGTTGCTGGTGCGGAGGAGGGTGCTGGTACGGAGGCGGTTGCTGGTGCGGAGGAGGTTGCTGGTGCGGAGGAGGTTGCTGGTGCGCAGGCTGGCCCGGGTGAGAAAGAGGACTCTGCCGCAGACTGTGGTGCGAAGACGGGGTTGGCGATTGCGGTGTGGTGTGTGGGCGATGAAGGCTCTGGCTGTAGTGGGCGGGCGAGGGATTCGGCATCGGATATGCATAGCTGGGAGGCCTTGCACCGGGCGTCGTCGCCGCGTATGCGTCGTACGGGCGGTGTGTGTGCTGGCCGGGGGCGGTCGACGCGGCCGGGCTCTGAGCAGGCTGCGGTGGGAAAGGATACTGTCCGCCGGGGGGGCCGTGACCCGGCGTGTGCAGCGGAGTCAAGGCTCTGCTCCGCGGCGTATGCATGAGTGGCGGTGGCCCCGCGGCGGCGGCGCTGGAGGGAGCAGGCAGCGGCGCCGCCGTCTTCTCCGGCGCGGCGCCATCGTTCAGCATGCCCTTGAGATCCATGTCGCATGCTGGCGCGGCGGCGCTCTGATGGGGGCGGCCACTCAACAACACCCACCGCCGGTCGCGCGTTCGAGAGCTGTGCGCGCAAGGGCAGTGGCGGCCATGCGAGTGCTTGGCCTGGCCCGAGTCGAGTTCCGCGCCGTCCGCCGTCCTCCTCCGCCCCTCTGCGCCGCGATGGGCAGCGCCTGTGTGTGGAGGACGGGCAGCGCCTGGGTGCAATTGACGGGCAGCGCCTGTGTGTAATTGACGGGCAGCGCCTGGGTGTAATTGACGGGCAGCGTCTGGATGTAGATGATGGACAGGGCAGCGTCTGGATGTAGACAACGGGCAGCGTCTGGATGTAGCATGCAGACAATGCGCAGCGTCTGTGTGCGGACGATACGCAGCTCTCTCGCTGCGCCCGCGACGGCGATGCTGCTGTACACAGTGTATAACTAGTATACAGGCCAATGTCGCGCGGCACGCAGAGGCTGAACCGCCGATATGACACGGACGAAGCGGTTCGGGGCCGAGGCGTGTCGTGTCAATGCTGCTGCTGCATTGAGACGAGTTAACGAACTACATTAACTGTGTCCATGGCGCATTAACCGTGTCCACGGCGCATTACGGATGATGCACGCGCTGCTTGCCTGGGGCCGCAACGCAACGAGAAGCCGAGAATCCGAGCGGCAGCAGCAGCAGCAGCATCGCCAGCAGCAGCAGCATCACCGCCCGCACCGCCAGCACCGCCAGCATCACCGGCACCAGCGCCAGCAGCACCACAACCTCCCCCCCATTTCCCCTCATCCACCTCCCCCCGACTTCGCGTGCTGCATGCGCATTGCCCGAACACTTCCCGCCGTCTTTCCTGGCCCAGTGGCCGTCTCCGAACGCGCGCGTCGCCGCCGCGGCTCTGCAGTTGCTGTGACCGGATTCTCTCCCACAACCCCCATCCCTCATATCCCTCATATCCCCCATATCCCCCATATCCCCCATAGCACCCATATCACCCCCATCCCCCATATCCCCCACATCACCCATATCGCCACCTCGTAGCAACACCCTCGCCGCAGCACCCGCGACCATCTCGCATCAGCCGCCATGGTTGGACTCGCCTCTGCCGCTGGGCTGGTCGGCTTGTTGACTGCAGACGAGCACCCGGCCCTGAAGGCGTTTGCGCTGGAGCGACTCAACGATGACATCGACAGCGTGTGGACGGAGGTGTCCGCTTCGATCGGGCAAATGTGAGTGACGTGGCGACGTCTCTCGCCGTCGCATCGCGCCGTTGGGCGATGGCCCGTGGCTGCGTTGTGCAGGCGGCGTGCGGACGACAGGACAGGCACGCTGACTATGCCCGACTCGCAGAGAAGAACTGTACGAAGACGAGACCTTCTCCCACCGCGAACTGGCGGCGCTCGTGCTGTCCAAGGTCTACTACCAGCTGCAGGAGTACGACGAATCCATGGTCTTTGCGCTGGGTGCCGGCAAGCTGTTCAACCTTGACGAGCCCGGCGAGTACCAAGAGACCATCGTCGCCAAGTGCATTGACACATACATCTCTCTCTGCGCCCTGCACAACCCTCCCGCGCCGGCATCCTCGACCGCCCGCCATGGCTCAGCCGACCACGAGAACAACATCCCGACCACATCACCCACCACTCCTTTCTCGCAGTCTGCAATTCCCTCCAAGTCTCTCCTCTCACGCGAAGACAAGAAGACGTTCGATTCCTCCGCTCCTGCCAGTGGCCATGCACGTGTTCCCGGCGCACATCCTTATCCTCTGACATTGCCCAGCCCAGTCCAGAAGAACCTGCAATCCGTCGTCCGGAGCATCTTCGAAAGCTGCTACGAGGTCGGCGCCTACAGGCAGGTCGTGGGCATTGCAGTAGAAGCTCGGAACATGGACCTTCTCAAGGACGCTATTCTGCGATCGAGCAAGGATGAGACGGGCAAGGGCAAGAGGGCTGCAGCAACCGGTGGCCAGACCGAAGGCCTCATGGAGTACGTTCTGGACATCTGCATGAATGTTGTGCAAGAGCGTGGACATCGGAACAACATCTTGAAGCTGATTTTGGACCTTCTGAACGACATCCCAAATCCCGACTATTTTGCCATTGCGCGTTGCGTCGTCTACCTCAACCAGCAGTCCATGGCATCCGAAATGCTCAAGACTCTCGTCCAGCAAGGCGACGGCAAATCCCTGGCCATCGCTTACCAGCTCTCCTTTGACCTGTACGAGAACGGCACGCAGGAGTTCTTACAGAAGGTCATGGACGAAATGCCCGACGCCGAGCCGGAAAGCGATGGCCCTCCCATGAATGGCAGTGCAGTACGTCCTGCCACTCCATATCCCAACCAGCATGAGAATGCCGCCGAATCTGATCAACTTCTCTCCGAGCTCAACGACTCCGCCGGCGCACCCCCGACATCCACCGTGGTGACGTCGAGAACAAAGCCTCGCCCGGAATCCGAGGCCCAGGGCAAAGCCTACGCGTCCATACGCAAGATCCTGCGTGGTACAAGCAGCATCGAGCTGAATCTGGAGTTCCTGTTCCGAGCTGCCCACACAGATCGCGCCATCTTGAACAAGATCCGAGACTCGCTCGAAGCCCGCAACAGCATCTTCCACACCGCGGTGACATTCGCCAACGCCTTCATGAACGCCGGCACAACCATTGATAGCTTTTTCCGAGACAATCTGGAGTGGCTGGGCAAGGCTGTCAATTGGAGCAAGTTCACGGCCACGGCAGCTTTGGGAGTCATCCATCGCGGCAACTTGAACAATGGCCAGAAGCTGCTCGAGCCTTACCTGCCAAAGGAGAATGCCAATGCGAGTGCCGGCAGTACTTATTCCCAGGGAGGTTCGCTATATGCCCTGGGTTTGATCTACACCAACCACGGCACACATGTGCTCGACTATCTTCGCAAGCAGTTCAAGGCCACGCAAGAAGAGGTCGTGCAGCACGGTGGCGCCCTTGGTCTGGGTGTTGCTGGCATGGCGACGGGCTCCGAGGAGATCTACGAAGATCTCAAGAACGTGCTGTATGCTGATTCGGCCATCAACGGTGAAGCGGTCGGTCTTGCCATGGGTCTCACCATGCTTGGCACCGGCAACACTCGTGCGCTCGACGACATGATTCAATATGCACACGACACTCAGCACGAGAAGATTGTCCGTGGCTTGGCGATGGGCATGGCGTTGATCATGTATGGCCGACAAGAAGGAGCGGACGAGCTGATCACCGCCCTTCTTGAGGACGCCGACCCGGCACTGAGATACGGCGGCATCATGACCGTCGCCCTCGCATATGCCGGCAGTGGAAGCAACAAGGCTGTGCGCAGACTGCTACACATCGCCGTCTCGGATGTGAGTGACGATGTGCGAAGAGCAGCCGTCATGAGCTTGGGCTTCGTTCTCTTCAGAAGACCGGGCAGTGTGCCGAGAATGGTGGAGCTGCTTGCTGAGAGCTACAACCCGCACGTGCGATATGGCGCCACCATGGCACTCGGGATCGCTTGTGCTGGGACGGGTCTGGAAGAAGCCATCGATCTTCTGGAGCCGATGATGAAGGATTCCGTCGACTTTGTGCGCCAGGGCGCCTTCATCTCCATGGCCATGATCATGGTTCAACAGAACGATGCGATGAACCCCAAAGTCAGCGCCCTGCGGAAGCAGTTGCAAAAGTCGATCGCCGATCGACACGAGGATGCCATGGCCAAGTTCGGGTGCGCTCTCGCTCTGGGCATCATTGATGCGGGCGGGCGCAACTGCACCATCGGCCTCCAAACACAAACCGGCAATCTCAACATGCCCGCCATTGTCGGCATGGCGGTGTTCTTGCAATACTGGTATTGGTTCCCGCTTACCCATTTCCTCACACTCTCCTTCACCCCGACATCCATCATCGGCGTGGACTCGCATCTCGAGATTCCCAGCTTTGAATTCTTCAGCAACACCCGACAAAGCATGTTCGACTACCCGCCCGAGGTGGAAGTCAAGACGGAAGAAGCTCCGGAGAAGGTGAAGACTGCTGTGTTGTCGACGACAGCACAGGCCAAGCGGAGAAAGGCGGCCAAGGACAAGCAGAATCGACGGGAAAGCATGGATGTCGACGCTGTTCCCACGACGCCCAAGCCTGACGGTGAGGGCGACAAGATGGATACCGGCGAGCACGTCATGGACACCAGCAAGCTGGGGGAAGACCACGATGGCGGGAGGGAGACGCTCAAGAAGAAGGTGGAACGGGAGAAGGTCGGCTACAACCTGGGCAACATGAGCCGTGTGCCGCCTGCTCAAATCAAATACATCAGCTTTGCGCCCGATGGTCGTTACCAGCCGGTGAAGAAGGTAACATCCACCCCGCACGCTCGCCCCCACATCAAAATCCGCTGTACTGACCACGCCACAGCCCACCGGAGGGGTCATACTCCTGCACGACACGCGACCCGACGAAGCGAAGACGTTGCTGGAGCTCAAGGCTCGCAAGAAGACGGCTGCCGCGGCACCTGCTCCCGGGGCGCCAGGGACATCGTCACATGACACAGCGATGGAGGACCTCGCCGTGCCGGCATTCGGTGGCGCGTCCGCCGCGGCCGGCGTTCTGACCGCAGTCGATGAAGACGACGATGGCGAGGAAGCGCCGGTGCCGGATGAGTTCGAAGTGGACGAAGACGAGGCCGAAGAAGAGGACGACGAAGACGCGTGAGCGTGGGGGACGAGAGGAAGACGCGTGAGCGTGGGGGACGCGGTCGATTGGGGCCGAGGGGACAGCGTCGGTCCCCGCAGGTGTCGGACGACGACATGGAGAGAGTGAGCGACTGCTGTTCGCAAGACCGCCCTCCGCCACATCGGTTCTTCCGGGCGAGCGCTGCGTGCTTTGTCTGCTGCCGAGGCCGCTGACGACGTGCGGCGACATGTATCATACACAACACCACCCGCCCGCAGGTCGTGGATGCGCTCTCGCCATGAAAGTTCGCGCACCGTTGCGCCAACCTGTGCAGCTCCCCGTCGCATGTCCGTCGCATACAACGTATACCGCCGGCCGGGTCGGCGGCGGCGTTGTCAACACGTGCCACCAGTCAGACGATGCAGGAAGCTGGTCAGCAAGACGATGAAGGAATATGGTAAGTCAGACGATGGAGGAACATGGTAAGTACGACGATCAAGGTGAAGGCGGCGTGCGCGAGGAATCGCGGTGATTACGACAAGTGGCCCCCGCGCCAAGCAAGGGCCGTCCGTTTTCGACCGCAGCCTCACTCTTCTCGCTTTGCCACGCCCGCACTCTCCTTCCATCACCAACCCGCGCTCCGTCCATCCACACCCCGCGCCGCCGCCGTGCTCCATCGGCACGCACTGCTCACCGCCCGCCCGCCCTGACCCGGCCGTTCCTCCGCACCCGCGCACCCGCGCACCCGCGCACCCGCGCACCCGGCCCTCCGCTGCTGACCACCGTCTTCTGCGCCGCCCGGCCCAGCCTTCCGCCCCCGGCCTTCCGCCCCAGCCTTCCGCCCCGTCGCCATGGCCGACCTGGACACCTACGACGCTGACCAGCGCGCCTACGAGGGTTCGTTCCGGCGGGCTCCGAGTGCCGCTTTTGCGCGGGTCGCGTGTGGCCCCGGCTGACGCAATGCACAGACGACCGCGAGTACCCGCCGCGCGACCGTTCCCGCTCGCCCGAGCGCGATCGTGACGGCGATGTGCGTGTCCGCGACGAGCCGGCGAACGGCCGCGACGACCGGTAAGGCGCGCCCGGTGCTCTTTCCGCATGCACTTCGCTGCTCTTTCCGCATGCACTTCGCTGACGCCGTGCGCAGCGGCCACCAGTCGAGCCGAAACGGCGCCGACGAGGAATCGGTCAATCCCGGCTCCAACCTCTTCGTGACCGGCATCCACCCGAAGCTCAGCGAGGAGGAGGTCTCTCGTCTGTTCGAGAAGTACGGACAGGTCGAGAAGTGCAACATCATGCGCGATCCCCACACCCGCGAGAGTCGCGGCTTTGGCTTTGTCAAGATGGTCACCGCCGAAGAGGCCGATGCTGCCAAGGAGGCTCTCCAAGGCGAGGTCTACGAAGGCCGTACCTTGAGCATCGAGAAGGCCCGCCGTGCCCGCCCACGCACCCCGACCCCCGGCAAATACTTCGGACCGCCGAAGAGAGGTCCGCCGTCCTTCCCCTACGATCCCTACTGTTCGCGCCTGCTTCTACCCTCGTGGGGGCGTTCTGGCTGTGCTGACCCGCTCGCAGATGACCGTCGACCCATGCGCGGAGGCGGTGGCTTCCGAGGCGGTGACCGCTATTCGGATGTACGTACTCGGAAGCAATCTGCGCCCCCGTGTGCTTCGCTAACCGCCATCAGGACCGTGGCTATGCACGCCGTGACGACTACCGTGGAGGCGGCGGCGGCGTCGGCGGCGGTGCCGGTGGTGGTGGCGGCTACCGCGACCGCTACGATGACCGTGGCAGCTATGGACGTCGTGACGATTATCCTTCTCGCGACCGCTACCGTGACGATCGCTACGGAGACCGTCGCGGAGGCGGCGGTGGGTATGGTGGCGGCTACGACCGACCATCTCGTGGACCACCGGCAGACGGCGGCGCCGGTGCTTACGGAGACTCCAGTGCACCGCGGGAGCCTCCGCCACCGCGCAGCTATGCCGACGATCGACGCCGCTACGACTAGGCGAACGCAGGCGCAGGTGCATTTCTTGCGCTTGGGAACTGACCACCAAAACAGGCGTTACGGAGCATAACTGCGGTCTTTACAGCATGCGAGTCAGTCACTGCTAGTCACTACTAGTCAGACTGCATCCGAGGAGTTCTTGCTGGAGTCGTCGGCACGTCCATGTACTACTACTACAACTTGCTTTCTCTCCCGGTGCGACTTCTGCGTGTGATATTAGCGGCGGGCGCCCCCCAAAAGGCATGTCGACGCCCTTACGGCACACAATGAACCAGTCTGGCTCGTTCGATGATCTCTCGAAAGCCGCTCGCTGCCAGCACATTTCGGCACTCAGTATACAGGATCAGACACCAGCTTTCCTACTGCACTCATATCGCGGCTCGCCGTCATCGACTCACTCCCGTCCAAGGTTCACGGCAGTGACTGCTTGGGCAGTGTCGCAATCTCTGCGACCTCACCCGTGTCGCCAGTCCGAACCCTTGAACGTCGTCCAATTGAAGCACCATCAACCCGTGAACATCATCATCACCGCTAGAAATACTCTCGCCCATCTCGCATCGACTGCAACTGTACTGCATCATCGCCGTCGTGGGCGGGCCGTCTCGATAGTGATCGACACCGTCACATGCTCCTCCACCACACGCCGCCCTTCGCTCATCTCCGCCCGGTCAGCAATATCAGCTGGTCGCTCAACATCCATCGCACTCCCGACCATTGACCATTGGCACGGTCGGTCACGGCGGTAACCGGCCAAACTTGCATTCCCGCCCGCACTCCTGTTGAACCGAATCGAGACATCAATGCTGACTTGTGTTCACAGATGATGCCGCTCACGCTGGCACACGTGCTTCTGCCGTTCGACCCTTGTGCTCGGCGCAAACGACGACTGACTGGTCACACCGATCGACGCGCTTCTGGCGCAGTCTCGATGGCCGTGCACTCACCGGCACTCGGAGCTCTACGCCCATGCGAGTCATGGCTCGAATACTTCTCAGAACACAATCGTCTGATGGAGAAGTGGTCGAGAGCGGTAGGTTGATTGCCAGCCGACTCCTGTCGCCATCAACAGGAGCAGCTCTCTTGTGTCCTTCCCCTTTCATTGTCACGTACACGTACACGTCGAGTGTGTGTCCCGTATCGTATATATACATATATGTAGAGTGCGACGTCGTCGTCGTCCATGAAAAGACCAGTCCGCGCCCGCCCGCCCCATCGCGAGGCCGCCTCTTACACGTCACATCCCCACCATACGTGTTTGGTGCATCCACGTCTTTTCTGTCTTTCCGCGCCGACCGTCTCGCTCCCGCCCACGCCTCGACCATCCACCACCCTCCGAACCACGAGCTCCTCCGCACCCAGCCTGCCGCTTCCCACCCACCCTCTCCCTCCCTCCGTCTCCTCCTCCCCCGCACCCAACGCAGGAACGCACCCCACCTGCCACCACGCCCCCTCGCCCGCCGTGCCCATCCCATCCCACCCCACCCGCCTGCGAAGCGGAACCACATCACCGGTCCCGGGCGGGATGGGAGGGGGAGGGGGAGGGGGAGGTGGATGGTGCGGCTCGGCCGAGAGGGCGACTGCGTCGACTGCGTCGGGGGAAGGGAAGGTGGTGGAATGGGAGGTGAGTTTTCTTTTTTCGTGAGCGCCCCCGCAAAAAGCAAAACCTTCCTGGCTTGCTTCGCTTTCCTCCCGCCCCTGTGCCCAAGTTCGTTCCGAGTCCGGGGCACCTGAGCCACTCACGGCCTTTGCATTCTTTGGCGGCCCGGTCGCTCCTGCCCAGTGTGCATTTGCCTGCCCCGGCGGAGGCGGACAGCGTGATTCTCGTGGAGTTCAACGGTGCGCTGAGATGGGTGGAAAACGGGATACGACGGCGCTGCTCGTGCGCAAAGGGGGGGGGGGGGGGGGGGGGGACGGGAATGGTAAATCACTCGATGGATGGGCGCGAGCAGTGTCTGCGCAGACCGGTGGATGTTCAGGGACTCGCTCACGACACTACTTCTGGTGTACTCGTTCTGCCTTGGCTGCAACTCTCATCATTTGGGTGGTGTAATCCTTCCACGACACTCCCCGAATCCGAGCACCACATTGCCGCTTCCATCCTCGCACCAGCCCTCCAGAATGATCTCATCCCCGTCTTCGAGATAGCCGGCGTGGTATTTGCTGTTTGATTGGGGCAGGATCGGGGTCTTGGTTCGCTCGGCCTCATACAAGCAGCCAAGCTCGGCCAATTCACCATTCTCGTTCCTGCCGCTGCCGGAGATGGTTCCTGTGCCGATCAGGTCACCGGTATTCATTCCGCAGCAGCTTGCCGCGTGGTGGGCAAGTTGTTGGTATGGCGTCCAGTAGAGGTATTTAAGATTGCTGGTGCCCAGCGTGCTCTCTTTGCCATCTCTGACCAGCTTGATCCTCAGCTTGATATCGAGAGCACCATCGTGCGCTGAAGGCCAGGTTAAATGCGGGAACGGCTTGGGGTTTTGCGTGAGATGTGGCGGGCAGCTGAACGGCTCGAGAGCTTCCATAGGAACGATCCAATTGCTGATACTGGTCCCAAATCCCTAGAGCGCAGGAATCAAACGTCAGTAAGTAGCGCTCAAAGCGAAACACAGCGGTCAAGCCAACCTTGCCGTGGAACGGGCCAAGCGGGCGCATTTCAAACGCCTGGTGGTCACGAGCACTCCAGTCATTAAGCATGCAAAAGCCGAAGATATGCTCTTTGGCCTTCTCGATCGGCATATCCTCGCCGAGCGGAATCTGTTTGCTAACGAAGAATCCCATCTCCAATTCGAAATCCATCTTTTGGCTCGGGCCATACTTGGGCTCGCTGTCAATGGCAGCGGAAAAGGCAACATTCTTCGGTCGTCTGATATCCGTCGGGGTAGGCACCACGGATGACACACGTGAGTTATAGACAGCGGGCGCATAGTACCTGTCGGCCATGAGAAAGGGACCTTGCCATTCATGATCAGGCTCTCGCGCCGAAGACCAACATACCAATTCTTGAAGATTTTAGCGGCAGTCAGCTCGCCGCTGCAGTTCTTGCAATGTTCGAGACTGGTGTAGAAGTCGCTGAAGCCGCCTTGACCAGAAATAACGTCTAGTATCAGCCGTGGACGAATGAATAGCTTGCATTTCGCGTATCCCACCTATGCGCATCGGAAGATGTTGCTTGCTCTCGGACAAAAGAACGAGGCACGTCTCTGGAACTTTTCCAGCTCGGAGATCGTCTTGGAGCTGCTTTCTCACCGCTCTCCGGGTGTCCCATGGCAACGAGGCGAATGTGTTGAGTGAATGCTTGACATGGTCAGACGAGCGTATAGGACTGTAACAGACTGACCGACTTTGGAGAATATGTTCTGAAACCGTTCATGACCTGTTTCGATGCTGTCTAGCTTTCCAGTACTAGCATACTGCACTAGATCGACTGCGTGCACGCCGATCGCGACTGCGCAGCGTGGTGATGCGTTCTTGGCAGTCGAGATAACCCCATATGGTAGATTCTGAAGCGTGTAAGGCGGACGATCCAGGACGAGCCCTGCCATTGTGCAGAAGGTGTGCTGTGTACGCCGTTCAATGTGTAGTAGTTGCCTAGAATCCGCCTATGTGCTCCGCTGGTACACGTTGTTGTCGTGCGGGGGGAGACGGTCGGCCCCGCCACGATCCACTTTTCGCGGGGTCCGAGGTGCTGGGCGTCAACCCAATCGGAGCATGGCCAGGCGGATTTTGCCGTACATATCCTTCGAGCAGTACGGCCAGCGGGAGCAGCTCAGTGCTGACATGCGTGCGCGCATGTACATGCAGGCGTCCTGTTCAGGCAGTTTGACGCCTTCGCGCGCGAAGCTTGTGCAGCTCTTTCAGGCCGGATGTGATCAGCGGAACCGCCATAGGACCCAAGAGCGGCACATATACAGCGACCTTGTGTTCATCGGGGAAGTAGACTTGGCCGACCATGGAAGGCTCAAAGAACGCCTGCTCAACTTCTTCCTCGGCAATCCTCGCGTTCTCGAGTGCAATCTGAAAGCGCCCAGAGCGCAAATCCTGGCAGGCTTGCTCTAACCGGTGCAACGTTTCGTCGACAGATTTGGCGACCGAGTCCGGGATCGCAATTGACGTGAGTTTCAGCGTCAGTCTCGAAAGCGCCCCCAGGGTCGAAGATGCAGACACAATCAAAGATGTTGCCCGCTCCCGAGTGAGGCTGTTGATCCGCAATGGCAAAGATGGAGGCGCGCTGGGTACGCCAAGAAGCGCTGCGATTTGGTCTGCGAACGCAAGCATGTCTGGTCGCAGGTCGTCCAACGTCAACTTTTCTGCCGATTTCCCGGTGGGGTTGTGAATCTGTACGCCTCCCCATTGCGGAATGATCCAGCTGGTACCTCCATTGTCCCCGATGACCAGAGGGCTCTTGTCGGGAGAGGGAACGTAGAGCACCAAGTTGATAGTGGGCCCAGACCCAATACTAGGACTGAGCGGCCACTCAGCGGCGTTGACAAACCCAGTGAGATCACTGTACTCTAACGTCCAGTGATTCCGAGATGCGTCCAAGATCGGCCCTGCTATCGATGGGCTGAAAGCGGCGTAGAGCTGCACCTGGGTGTCGATGGTGAATCTGCTGATGGGTGACAACTGCTCGATGAGGGGCGCTATGTATTCCTTTAGTGCTTCATCAATCTCCCATGCCGAAGGCGTTGCGTCTGGTGTAAACAGAGAGAAGGTCAGGTGATATGTTGAAGCGTATTTGAAAGCACGTGTTGTTTTCCTTTCTGATGCCCTGTGTTCCTCCGGGCTGAGCCGGAGAGGTTGGAGGTTGGCAGCGAATGGCGTGTCCTTGATCAGGTACGAAAGCGATGCGATCTCGTCAGCAAAGAGACGGCCCAGCTCCTGCGAAAGGAAACCAGCAACACCGCCCAAATCTTCCAAAGAGCGTCTTGGTAGATTGATGACCACTTCTGCCTGCCAGGATTGGAGCGTTATTTGCGGCTTTGACGATTCCGACTTCAAGACCACAGTAAGGGCATTATTCGACAACGACTCATTTGTAGAGGTGACGTGGAAGGTGTGTAGAGGAGATGTCTGCTGTGCGTTGAGCATGTTCTCCGTATGTCCAGCCAATATGGCCGCCTCACGCGGCTGCAAAGACGGCGCGACCAGTTGGATCTGCAAGGGATAGTGTGGCGTGCAAGCCTTGCCTTCCGCCCATGAGTTCATAGCCTCCACGGGGAGTGATGATCGGTGGATTGAGGTCGTCCAGGTCCAGTGCGGAAGTCCCAGGAGCACCACAACAGCCCACAAAGCCATAATTATGCTGCGGCGTGTCCATATTGCTGACGCCGGCTCGGCAGGTGCCGTGTATGCCATGGATGGCACAGCATCCGTCTGCTTTTCCTTGAGCTCCATCGAAAGCCAGCTCATCAATCCATCCGGTGATTGATGTGGTTCCGGTGATTGATGTGCAGTCTTTCACCCAAACACACGTCGACGAGGAGTTGACAAGCGGGGCAGGGGCCTCCGAGGGACACGGCCAATCACTGGAGGCCCCTTGATGCCAAATGGAAAGGACGGCCTATTTATGCTTTCTTAGCAGAACTGCCAAGAATCAGTTTTGAATCACCCTTACTTCCGCCAGCTAGGATTCAGTTCGTAACGTATTCTACAACTGAGCTGGCACTACCACTGAGCTAGCATAAATTTGGTAGCATAATGTCACGGTCGACAGATGGAAGAGAAAGACTAACATTATCAAAAATCCCCACAGCACTACCGTAATTGACAAACCATATCTCAACAACTATTGGTCCAATTTGATGTGACGCGGTACACTTGAGCCATAAAAGGGAGTGATCAAGTCACTCGGAAGTGAATTGACATACGTATTTATCCCTCAGTAGTTAAGCTTGCAGCCGCGACTTCGACACTTATGCAGGCACGGTACGGCGCTACGTCATCTTCTTGGGCAGAATAGTTATTCAGCGACGATGCCGCAAGTTGAAGTCTCACATGCAGCTGCGCTGGACGGTCGTCTGTCCCGAATGATTACTCATCACCAGCCTTTCTCGTCTGACCCAGCTTGAATTGCTTCATCAACATGGCCAAAAGTCGGCTTGGACGACTCCTCGACGCCCTCGACGGACTCCCCACTCCACCGCCGCCAAAAGAACAAGAGCACACGCACGAAGACGAAGACGAAGACGAAGACGAACACGGCCCAGAGACGACGGAAGATCCCGACGACATCTACCAGTCGCAGGAATACAAGAATCTGCCCCACGCGAATCCCTCCCACCTCTTCGGTGACCAGAAGGTCGCGCAAGCACCACCAAAGCCTCCGCCGGTGGCACAGCCACTGCTGCACCTGCACGACGACGACGAGCCCTTCAATTTTCACGCCGACAAGGGAAAGACAGCCCCTCCTGGCACTTACTTCTGCCCGTTCCTTCCAATCGCCCAGTACTGCTACAGATTCGCACCACAGCATCGGAGTCAATCACTCGCCACTGCATTCTTCGACGCTGCCAAGATCTACAAGCGCAGCTGGACCATGTAAGAAACTGCGCATTTGCACATGAATGGTGGGGACTTGGAACTAATCCTGATTCCAGATACTGCATCTCGTCCCACTGCACGGGTGTTGTCGCGTTCGTGCCCAAGAGCGAAGTAGACACTCTGCTCGAAGAAATCAACGCCGCGTTTCCCGACGAGGAAGCCATCAGCCTCCCAGTTTGGGCCGAACGGGAAGGACTGGTCATTGGCTTTGACGACCTCGATCTAGGACAGCGGCCACGTCTCGCTGGGGTCTGCTGCTCGCGTGGTCAGTACAGATCGTGCCTTTCTGCCGTGAACCTGGATCCCACCATGTCGCTTTCTACTGGAGAAGGCCGCAGCCTCCAGGCTTTCAAAGAGAAGATGGCAGCGGTGGCGGAGATCTCCAAGAAGAAGAAAAAAGCCACAAATGCTAGAAAGTACCATGAAGCTCTCATCAAGCGCCAAGACATGGCTCGTCAGTCCCTAAGAGGCCAGCGCTATCTCGGCATGCACCCCAAAGCTGACCAAGAATCTCTTCTTCCGGACATCACATCTCTCTCCATCTCGGCCATAGACCCCGAGAAGCCTGCGCCCCACCCTTTCGACCAAGAGCCCATCTTCATTGCCATTGATTGCGAGGCTTGGGAGCGACCGCCGCGCATGGTCACTGAGGTTGGAGTCGCAACTCTCGATACCCGCGACCTGGAGGGCGTCCCACCCGGCAAGAATGGCGAGAACTGGCATGACTTCATCCGCGGTCGCCACATGCGAGTCATTGAATATAAGAACTGCGTCAACCACCAGTATGTTCAGGGCTGCCCCGACAACTTCGAGTTTGGAAAGAGTGAGATGATCGCGAAGAATTCGTTGGCTTCGACAGTCTCCGACTGCTTCAAGGAGCCCTTCTCCAAGGATTGGTCCAAGCGTTCCGCGCAGGGTATCGACCACCCACCACTCGGTACCCAGCCTTCGGCACAAAATTCCCAGTCATCCAAACCAGAAGAGCGTAAGTTGATCCTCGTCGGCCACGACGTCAGCCAAGACGTCGATTATTTGAGCCAAATAGGCTGCCACGTCGGGCGTGACGGTCGCTTCATTGACACAATGGACACCCTTGACATGTACCGCACTTACCATCACAGCCCACGATCAACCAATCTGGGAAGCATCCTCGCCGAGTTCGATCTGACGGGTTGGAATTTGCATAACGCTGGCAACGATGCTGTCTACACAGTCCACGCCATGCTCGCCATGTGCGTCAACAGCGCCGCCAAGCGAGGTACAGGCGAGATCGAGGCGCGCATCAAGGAGGACCAGGAGCGGCGCCTGGACAGCGCTATCGAGGACGCCAAGGATCGAGCCCAGGAGGACGGAGAAGGCTGGCACGTCGATGGCAACGAAGGAGGAGCGGGAAAGCTGCCCGGAGGCTGACCATGCTCAGGCAAAGCCGAAGGCCGCAGCCGCTGAGGGTGCTGCTCGGCACGGTCGTGGCTGGTATACGAGAGCCGGAGCTCCTCGGGATGCCTAACGGTGATCCTGGGCCACAGGCATGTAGTGAGACTTCAGACAGGACGTGACCAGTCCCAGGGGGGCTTGCCAACGCAGATTGGTCTCGGTTATTGCATTTGGCCCGAGCAATAGTTGCGATCGGGCATGGGGTCCTGGTTTCCGCTCGATGGTATGCTTGCAGTGCACGAGCGATCACTGCGTCCTTCATCGTTCCCCATGCTCCGGACATCGCCTGAGCGCCCATCGCTCCCAACATTTGCGCTTTCTGTTGTCCACGTGAAGGCCATCATCATCCAGCTCTTCTGCAGACTCAAGCCGGCCGCCACCGCCACTGCACGTGCACCACGGCGCGGAAGCCGGCGTGGCTGGCGAGTTCAGGTTGGGGAAATCCACCCCATGCGCTTCTGGACCATGCTCGTCGTCCGAATCGTCGAGGCTCTCGTCATCGTCCCCGCGTTCATCGTCTCCATCTTCACCGCCGCCGTCACCCGGTCCGTGCCGATCATGGCCCATCCCACTGGGTGCTGCTTCATCAGCCCGCTCTTCCGCGTCCTCCTCCTCCTCCTCCTCCTCCTCTTCGCTGCTCTGCGAGAGCTCGTGAAAATCGGGCAACTCGATGCCCGCATCTTGCGAGAATTGTGGCGAATGATAGTACTGCGTGTATCCGATCCGGCGCAAGCTGACCCACTGCAGCTCGTACATCTCCGACCTCAAGACCTGCAGCACGTTCCTCCAAAGACTGCCTTCCTTGAGGTGAACATCCCGTAATCTCAACCCGCGCAATCCCGGGTGCCTCCTGACCATGTCGAAGATCTCATCCTCTCCAAGCTCCCAGCCGTGCACCCCGAAAGCAACGAGCTTCTCCCATCTCACGTCACGGAAGACGGTCGTGAGCGGGACGGTGAGTGGTCGATGCGACGGAAACCCGACATGTACCGCTCGCATATTCCTCGCCCGGGTGAAGACTTGTTTGAAAACGGCGGACAGTTCCTGTACGTTCGCATCCAAACCCTCCTTGTCGTCAAAATGCAAGGTCAGCACTTCTAAGCGTTCCGCCAACGTCGAAAGGTACTGGGCGCTTTCCGGGCTGAGTTGAAGCAGACTAAATCGGCTCCAGGGAACATTGATCGACGTCAGCAGGGCTGTGATGATCGTCCTCGCCGCATGCGAGCAAGCCCTGCTCCAGTCCAGGTTCAGAACCGACCGGGCATCTTCGTGTCTCGAAAGGTAGCCGAGGAGCATTCGATCTTCCGAATCTGCCACCCGCAAAAGTTGGACGAGTTTCAGCTTGGTGAACTTGGCAATGGATTGTTTGAGAATGGAAACATCGTCTTCGTTGGAACAAATGGTTCGCTGCTCCGTCCGCTTTCTTCGCAAGCTGTCTATCTCCGTATTCCGCAGTCCCGTCCGCTGCAAGTCTTCGGAAAGTGCATCCAGATCATTGGCTTCTGCTGCGAGTTAGCAGGCTCGCTCAACTCACCACCACCGGTGCCGACCTTACCGTCGTCGTAGAAGTACGGTACCAGATAAGTGAACCTCTCCACCAAGCAGGCGAGGTGTGCCGATGCAGCAATACTTTGCAGTGTCTTGAGCCCTCGGGCCGAGAACCGGGTCGTGACTCGAGTAAACAGCACGGGACGTCCGATTTCTTCAAACCGGTTGCAGACCAAGCGAAAGCTGCCAACATCACCGATCGAGCCACGGGATCGGTCGGGGGCGGGCTCAAAACTCTCAACACTCAGGTGCTTCCGCCGATCAATGCCGACTTCCTTGTCGTGGTGCTCGGGTTGAACGAAGCTCAAGATCCTCTCAATGAGTTCGGTGGGCCATTGGATGATCCCGGAGGTCATGTCTTGGGCGAACGGAGGCCTCTGGCGGTGTGTGTGTGGCCATCACACTCGGCGGTCGGGACGGAAATCCGTGCCGCGAACGCGCATGTGCTCGGAAGCGTCTATGGTAGGGACTACTCGAGATGATCCAGGCTGGACGGGCCGCGATCAGCGAGAAAGGGGGGGGGGAGGAAAAGCGGAAATGGACGGGTCATGCCCGCGGCCGAGGAGAGGGAGCAGACCAACGAACGGCAGGGACAGGCCCAGCTCTGGAATAGAAAGAAGGGTGGACCGGATGTCACATGACCGTTTCTTGATGTAGGAGAGCCGTGCCGCGCTGCAAACGAGCTTCTTTGGCTGCGGGATGCTTGATCCATGAGATGAGCTGGCCAGAGTCCGGCAGAAGCGAATCGGAAGGTGGTGGTGGGCGGGGGGAGCTGCTGGCAGTAGCTCACTGGAAACTTGCGGCCCTTGGCTCCGGAGGCGCGTCACCCTTGCGGCAAGCCTTCAGGAGCAGGTTTTTGCAATCGACTTAACTATTGACTGGTAAAGCCGACGGATGTGGTTGAGGTCGGGCAGCGGCGGATTCACGGGCAGCGGAAAGAAGCCAAGGCGAAGGGCAACGGTAGAAGAAGGTACGGTAACTAGTCAAGGTCTTATAACTAGTTACAACTAACTAGTTAACTTGATCAACGAGGTATTTTATGGGAGAAACAAGACACAAAGGCACTTGGTTAGGAGGATCCTCTTCAGCTTGGTTACAGCGGTGCGTAGAACAGATGTATCGTGAGTATCCGTAGATAGCTGGCCGGATGATCTACCACTAGCAGGGGGTTTGATATGTATGATAGTTGCTGGAGGGGTTGTGCGGTGGCTCGGCAAGCGGACAGGCAATAATGCACCGCGCACAGTTTGGGTAGCCATGCCTTCGGCTGCATCACAGCCCTGCCTGCTCTCCAGCCTTCCGAGCCAGCCTTTCTCGGATAGCTGTGCTGCTTATTTTGCTTCCAAACCCTTCTTTGCCGCTGGAAGCCTCGCTCGCATCAAGCACATCGACCTCGAAAAGGTCCAATGGCTTCCAACCGAGCTCTGCGCGCTTGTCATTTACAGCTTTGCCACCGGACCTGGTTTCCGCGCTAAGGACGAGAGCAGAGATGTTCTCGTCCGTGATGGTGGGTCCAAAAGGATCTTGAATCTCTGTGCACTTCACCACGAGACCATGTGGATAGCAGATGCCGATTGACTTGCGATTGGGATCTGAATCGTCTCTGATACTTGCATGACGCTGGCCATGCGATGTGTGGGTAGAGAAGTCGATGATTGCGTGACAAAAGGTTGCGACGGCCTTCTGTCGATCCGCCCAGCTCTCGACCAGGTTCGCGTGTTTCTTGTTGACGAGAAGCGCATCGCCGGTGATACCAATCGTCGCACTTTGCCCTTTCGAGCTATCTGGTTGTTCATCTACCGCGAAGACAGTCATGGTGAGAAGAAGCTTGTGGCCGATGTGCAGGTGGTCCCAAGTACCACCCACTGCGACATGGAAGTGCTTCTGATGTGTTGGGTTCTCAGGTGCAGGTGAGCGCGGCCTCTCGGCCGGTGTTGTATTGGGGCCTCGCGTGACAGGGCCTCCTTGAACACGACTGACCTCTGCTGATTGGCCTCGCTCGGCCACGAACGCGCGAACCATGGCTTCTCCCGCCTCTGATTCCACGCCAAAGGCGAATTGCCACTGTCGGCCGGAACGAGCTAAAGTGCGCAGGTCGATGACGGGGCCGTAAGGACTCGACCGTGGCGAAGCTGACGCCGTCGCTGCCGACCACGCGACCAGAATAATCCGAGCGTCGACGCCATCGTCGTCCTGGACATTGATGTTCTCGCGGGCTGCTATGAGGATGATGAGCCTATACAGCCCCGCCACGAGTGTGTGAGTGTCGTTGTAGGTGCTGGATCTGGTGACGTGGCTCGTGGGGGCCAGATGCGGGCAGGCCAGGGCAATGTCCAGCACAGCAGCTCGAGGGTGGCGGGATGAATGGGCGGCGACTTCTTTCAGGACCCGAGCGATCGTGTCGCCGAGGGCTGCCTCCAGCGCCGCACCAGTGGGCGGAGACGGTCGAGGCGGCAGAGGCGGCAGCAGAAGGAGAAAGCTGGGCGGCTCGCCGGCGGGCGGGAGGTGCATGTTGCTGTTATCTGCCGAGGGATTTGCAGGTGGGCTACGCATGATGTATGATGCCTTTCGGCCATGGAAATCAGATGCTCGCAGCACCGCCACCAACACCACCGCCTGGCAACACACCACCGCCTGGGCGCCGTCATGCCTCAGCCGAACGAGCCGCCCAGCGCATACAGCAGCGCTGCTGCTCACCAGAATGCTTCCTTGCCACCCGCAGCGCGCACCGCACCCGACCCAGCAGCAGTCGCGCCGGCGCCTGTACCGCACGCGGCCCAGCAACACGCTCCTCACCCTCCATCCCAGCTGTACAAACACCCGTACTCGCCCCCGGCCGCGCCGTCGTTTGGCTTCCCGCAGGCAGCTTCCCACGGCTCGGCTTACGTTCCCAGCGTGATACCGTCCAACGCTGCGCCGAGTGGCCTGCCCGGCGCGCTGCAGCCTGCTGGCGGCTCGCGGCCAGCAGCCTCGACCGCCGGCGCTGCGCCGACGACAGTGCCCACGATGCAGCAACAGCAGCCCCCGCTGCACACCAATGCGTCCCAGTATGCCCAGGCGCAGCCGCCCTCACGCCACACTGCTCTCCACAGTCACTCGCGCAGCAGCCCAGGAAGTCTCGATGTTGGACAGAAGTACATTCCCTTCAACCAGACCCCGATGCAGACACCGACCACCTCCAACCCCAAAGCATACAATATCTCGAATGCCCAGCCTCCCTCGGCCGGGCCCTCGCACAGCCCTCTGAATCTGACAGACATTCGATCCCGGGCCATTTCCGATGCGAACGAAGGTGCTGCGGGCACAGCATTCTTCAGCTATTCCGACCAGCCCACCAGCTCCAAATACTTGGCTCCATTCCCTACCTATGCTTTTGACTGGTGCAAGTGGCCGGTCACGAATGGCGCCTCGGGCGCTAGCAAGATGGCCGTCGGTTCATATTTGGAGGACCCGCACAACTTCATCCAGATTCTGGACACCCACATAGTGCCGCAAGAGGTGAATGCTTTGGGCCAGTCACCGTATGGCCTGGAATATAGCAAAGTCGCAGAGGCCACGTGTGCCTACCCGGTGACCAGGATATTGTGGGAGCCTCCCAGCTCTCAGAAGAGCAGCACCGATCTGCTGGCCACCAGTGGCGACCATTTGCGGCTGTGGAGCTTGCCGTCGCCTTCGACACCACATTCTGCCCACATCAACCGTAGTGCGTCCGCCAACACTCGAGACCCTGCTCCCCAGAAACTACAGCCACTTGCTTTGCTGTCCAACAGCAAAACTCCCGAGCACACCGCGCCGTTGACCTCTTTGGACTGGAATACTTTGTCGCCCAAGCTCATCATCACCTCGTCCATCGACACAACCTGCACCATATGGGACATTCCGACTTTGACCGCCAAGACACAGCTGATCGCGCACGACAAGGAAGTGTTTGATGTACGCTTCTGCGCTGGCTCGGTGGATGTCTTTGTGTCATGTGGTGCGGACGGAAGCGTGCGCATGTTTGATTTGCGGAGCTTGGAGCACTCGACAATTATCTATGAGCCTGCCGAGAAAGCTGACAAGAGTAAGTCATCGCGCCATCCTGCCTCGTGTAACGGCACTGACAAGCGTATGAGCTGCTGCATCCCCCACCGCTTCTTCGCCCTCCAAAGGTGCATCGACGTTGTCTTCCGCGCCACCTCTGCTTCGACTGGCCGCTTCGCCTCACGATGCCCATCTACTGGCCACGTTTGCATCTGATAGCAATGTGATTCGCATACTGGACGTTCGACAACCCGGTCAAGCGCTTCTCGAGCTCCGAGGCCACCAAGGCAACCTCAATAGTATTGAGTGGAATCCCAGCCGAAGAGGCATGCTTGCATCTGGTGCGGACGACAGCCTCGTCATGGTCTGGGACCTCTTGAACTCGCAGAATCAAGCATCAATCGCTTCCTCGCACACGTTGAATGGCAGCGGCCCGGGACCTGGCGAGTCTTCTGCAAAAGGACCATTCGCCAGCTGGAGATGCGAGTACGAAGTCGCCAACGTCTCGTGGGCGCCTCAGAGCTCTCTGACCACACAAGGTGGCGATTGGCTTGGTGTGTGTGCAGGGCGGGGCGTCTGGGGGGTCAAGCTATGATAGCGATGACTACGGTGGACAGATTCGATGCCGTTCTTCAATTCCCATGCGGGAGGGCGGGCGAGACCAAACAGGTCCCGCACCCGAATCGTCGACCTCCTTTCCACTTCATCACCTCGTGCTCTCCTCCCGGCGCTGCGGCCGGTGACTATGGAGGCGCCTCATCATGCGCGCGATTTGATCGGACGAGGGAACCTCCCAGCACGATATCTGCACCGGTTCAGGAATGCCGACTCCTTCGTCGTGCGGCAGTTCTGGTCTCTTCGCCTCCCCCCGTGATCGGTGAAGCTCGGGGGGTGACTTGGTAGGCGAGGAGCCTTCGTGACGGGGGACTTCGTGTTCCGGGTCTGCTGGAAGCTTGCGGGCCTCGAGTCTCTCCCCCGCCATTTCGTGTGTGTTTGGCGCGTGTTCCAGCCCGCAAGAAGATTTCACATGCTGCCGTACCTCTCTCGGCCGAAGCGGATTTCTGCACGATGGTCGCGACCGCCGGAAGTCGAGTTTCGGAATGAGTGAGCCAAGGCAGTAGCCGGCTCGGAGCAGCTCGATCCAGCGCCGATGGTACCCGTCAGGAACGCTCATCGCCCCCTCCCCATCCGATTGTAGTGTTGACTGCACAGGAGCCACCGTGTCAGTTTGGCTCCGGGCGGACAGGTAGATGCTGGAGGTAGTCGAGCAGAACACGAACTGCTGTCGCGCAGTCGTCCACCTCGGGTCTCCCAGTCCACGATGCCTTGCCAGCCGACCCGGATGCGCCTCGGCCGCTTGTCAGTCGCGTAAGTTCACTGGGTAGAGAGCGAGGGACGTCGCCACGGTCAAGGAGTATGTCGGCTCGGTCATGATGGCCATGACATTCGCGTGTTGCGTGGTGTGCGGCCGGGGGTTGGGTCCGCAGAATCACGTGGGGAGGGGGCGCGAGCGAGGCGACAAACCGCTGGGCGAGCTAGCATCTTTTACCGGCAGGGCCGGCCGGCAGGCGATTGGCGACAAAGATTGGCGAGCTCCGGCACCTTCACTGCGACCTGACTGTCCACCGAGGAGGGAGCGAAGAGCAGCCTGATGCCGCAAAGCTCGAACGAGAGCACTCCCTCGCCGACCTTCCGCAGTGACACGGACGCGCTTGTTCTTCGGATCGGCCACATCGGACCATCATATAGCTCGTCCGTCATTCGGGGTCTACATGTCTATCTTGGGAGCTTGGGAGCTTGGGAAAACAATAATTCGGGCGGGGGCTCGTCGTCGTCTTCGGCGTCAGAGATATGACTGATTGGTCGGGTCGTCGCAAAGCTCTGGTCGAGTCGTGCCATCTCATCGCCCGCATCCGCCCTCTCCGCAGCGTGGTGGTTCGCATGCACAGTCTGCTCTCGATCGTTTGTGCCGTCGGGCTCACCCGAGACCGGATTCAAGGTGCGGGAAAGCATCTGTTGTCCTTCCTGTAGCGCGTCAATCTCAGCACCCAGAGCTGCCACCAGTAGTCGCCAGTTGCGGTCTTCCGACGTCTGCAGTTTCTTCCGCACAGAGTCCAACAGGGTTTCCAACTTCACCAGAAGCTCCTGCAGACCACGAGACGCCTCTGCATCTGCCTCGGGCGGCTCTTCCCAAGCCGACTGCGAGCCGGGAGAAGCGGGTGGTGGTAATCGAGACACCCCGGCGCGAAGTTCCTTCTCGAACTCGTGAATGTCCATCACGGCCTCGCGCCACAACGCAGCACCTTCCGCCAGCGCGAGCCGTTCGAACTCGATGTGTGTTTGTTGACGAGAGGCGGCTTCACGCTGCTCGGCCCAGTATTGCCTTGCCAGATGGAGATTTCTGCGTTTGCGCGGGAGTTGCCACACCGATGCCTGGCCATCGGCCGATGCTGATCGGAGGTCCGGGCTCTCGGGCGTCGAGTCAAGGAATCTCTGGATGTCAGCCTCGAGCTGTTGCAGGCTGGTCGAATACGAAGCAACCCGGGCTTGCACTGCGTTCTCGACCGCCGTGGCCTGCCCGAGGAGCTTGCGCTGTCGCGACTGAAGCTCATCCAGGTGCAGCTCGACCGCGTTGATTTCCACCTGCAGGGCATCGGCTTCTTGGCGCAGTCGCTGGGCTCGGATGCTATCTTCGCTGGAGTCAACGTCACGCGACGCCTCTCGCAGACCCTCGCGCTTCCTCATCCAGCTGTCGATCTGCCCGAGCGTCTGTTCCTTCTGGCGGACCTGTGCTGCTACGTTCAGCAGCTCCTCCTCTTTCAGACCGGCCAATGCGACTATGCTGTTGTATATGCCTTTCCGAGCGCTTTTCAAGCCCGGTTGCCTCCGGATCGATCTCGAAGCGCGCACGCTCTGCGCCGCAGATGCAGTGCTTCTGGTTGAGCGTCCATGGTCGTGGGAGCCACGCTCGAGGCCACGGATCAGACCGTCGGCCTGGGCGTCCAAGAGGAATTGAAGGTCTGCTTCGAGCGCTTGCTGCCTGTCATCCAGCTCAAGAGGCCTGTCGATGGCCATGGGGTCGGCCACGGGCACGCGCGAGGTCGGACGCGCGACGTACGTGCTCTGGACTATCGGCGGTGGGATCATCGAAGCCGCGGGCGACGGACTGCGCCATGGCGGCAGCTCGTGGCTGGAGCTGGACAAGAAGCGACATGACATGCTGGAGGCTGGAGGCGGTTGTGCGTGCGATGCTGGGGGACGTGGGGCTGCTGTGCGGTCACGGTGCTGTCACCCAGGACATAGCAGCGGAACTCCCGTCGAGCCACCTGCCTGCAGATGGACGTGATGCTGGTCGCGTGCACGTCAACGAACTAGTTCACTCACTAGTCAACTAACGAGTTGACGAACTAGTCAGCTAACTAGTTAACTAACTAGTCAACTGACTAGTTGACTAACGGGCCAACTAACTAGTCAACTAACTAGTCAACTAACTAGTCAACTAACTAGTGACCTAACGTCACTGATCCGCAGCATCCCTGTTCGGGTGCCCTGATACGCAGCATCCCCGCTCGGCCGAGCCTTCCGGGTTCGGGCGCAGGATGTGCAACCACCCCGCCCACGACGAGATCGCGCCTTCCCTCCTGCGCATCTCCTCGGCCCCAACATCGCAATTGTGCACATGCAGCATGAACAGCACCGCGTCCCGGTAACGGCGCTCGGCTTCTGGCGGCCCGATGTGATGCTCGCGGGAGAAGGTGGCCTCTTGACGGCGTACGAGGTGCCGAGCCGGAAAGTGTTGGCCCGCATACCGGTCTTTGACGGGCAGGCCATCCACGGCATCGTGGTCGGCGGCCGCGATGCGCGCCGTGTGCTCGTGTATGGCGGGTCGTCGATGCGGGGTGTGCGGCTCCACTTCGAGGACGACGAAGGCGGCCGCAGCCACCGCAACCACGCGCTCGGCGACACGGCATCGGCGGGTGACTGGGTCCTGGACGCAGCCGGCGCCGTCGTCTCTCCCGACGCGGAAGAGTGGCCGGTCGCCGTCGTGACCGCGCACGGCGCCCTCGTCCTCCTCACAGTCGACGCGTCCCTTCAGCTCGTCGCCGAGCCCCTCGTGCCCGCATCGAATTGTATCCTGTACGCCGCACAAGTCACGTGGCGGAGTCCTTCCACGTGTCTCGTTGCGTCGGGAACAGCATTTGGCGACATCATGGTTTGGTCTGCGGAAATTCTCGGCCAGAGTGGCACGCGCTCTGCGATATGGCGGACGCATTATGCCTTCTCGGCTCACGAGGGATCGGTGTTTGGAGTCCAGTTTGCGCCGAGTGATGTCCTCGCAGCTCTGGGCGGAAGGCGGCATGTCCTGGCCAGCTGCAGCGATGACCGAACCGTTCGGCTGTGGGATGTGTCCGACCTGTCGCTGCAGAGCCCTGCTGTTGCAAACGAACAGCGGCACACCGGATTTGGGGCCAAGCACACCGCCGAAGCACACAGGCCGCAGTGTCTTGCTACAGCGATGGGCCATCTGTCACGAGTATGGCAGGTTCGCTTCGTGCATCTCGGGGTTGCAGCACGCGAAGGCGAGAATGCCGCCGATGCTGTTCGTGTGCTATCATTCGGCGAAGATGCTACCTGCATCACGTGGTCGTTGGTGCTCAAGTCCCGCTCTGCAACCGACCCGCCGTACGATCTGACGCAGATCATGTCGCAGAAAGCCCACAGCGGAAAGAACATATGGTCGGTCGCGGTCGGGACATCTTCCATCGTGGCCACTGGCGGTGCCGATGGTGCCGTTACCCTTCGATCTTTGCTCGGCGTGGGCAATAGCCACGCCTCTTCTCGCATCGAGACTTCTATCCCGCCCACAGATTCTCAGCCCGACAGGACGAGAACGTACAGCTTCGCGTCTGAGTCCGAGCTTCTCGCCGTCAGCGATCGGGGCGGGGTTTCTCTCTCCGTGTTGTCGCCATCTGTGGTCCCGGGTACCAGAGAGATCAGTCCGGCGCTAGATACTTTACGTGGGTATTCTGTCTCTGTGGCTGGCAAAGGTGCGGCATTCTTCGCCGGCATCAGCGGCCACGTGTATGTCTACGACGCAAAGCGGGAGAAATGCCAGCAAATCGCGCTCACCGAAGGCAAAGTGGTTGGACTCTTTTCTCAGCATGCACCGCCTCCAGAAAGCGCAGGACACGCGTTGCTGGTGGCGAACGTTGGGTTGAGTTATGGAAACTGCTTTCAAGTGTCCTGCCATGATGCCGCTGGAGGTATGTATGCTGCCCGACTTACTCGACTGGACTATCCTGAAACGAACTTCGTGGTGACGAGCTTCGCTCAATGCATTCTCAAGGTCCACAGACTCATGGTTCTTGGCTCAAGAAGTGGTTGCGTTGCCATTTACAGTTCCGAGACAGGCACCGATGGGGATCGTTTGCGCCAATCGTGCCTTGCCGACATCCATGGCAAGGAAGCCGTCACGTCCTTGCAGTTCACGGCACCAGCTCGGGACGAGTGTACCGCGACCTTTCTTCTCTCGACAGGCCGCGATGGGACATATGCCGTGCACAAGCTGAGTCGCAGCCCCGACGGCGTTCATCTCATCACCGTTCACCAGCTCTCTCTGCCCTTCGGATCCCACATCGAAGGTCTGAAATGCTCGGGCGATGCCCAGCTGTGGGCGTGGGGATTCCGAAGCAAGCAGTTCGTGGTATATGACGTGATGGCCCAACGCGAGATCATGACCGTCGACTGCGGCGGCGTGCATCGCAGCTGGACTTTTCAGCCGGCCGAAGAGGGTGGTACGTTCGTGTGGACCAAGGCCTCGAGCGTGTTCTATCGGCGGCAGAGCAGCCTGCCGTTTGAAACGCTGAACGCCGGCGGGCACGGCCGGGAGATCAAAGCGATGGCGTTTGCGGCCACGACATTGGGCGTGATGATCGCCAGTGGTGCCGAGGACACGGCCATTAAGCTCTCTTTGCACACCGGCGGCTCTTGGCGCTGCGTGCACACGTTGCAGAAGCACAACACGGGGATCCAGCATCTGTGGTGGACACAGGATGGAAGCCATCTGTTCTCCAGCGCGGGAACGGAAGAGTTCTTCGTGTGGCGGATCAGCCATGACGTGCCGGCGATCGGCGTCGGCGTCGTGTGCGAGTCTTGCCATCCGAACAGTGGCCGTTCCGATCTTCGAATCATGACCTTTGACGTGCAAGAAGTGCCGGAAGACGGCGGCGTGGACCGAAGCTTCCGGATCACCATGGCGTACTCGGATTCCAGCATCAAGACCTGGCGCTACCAAAACCGCACGTGGACCCTGCTCGCGGCGGGCCAATATTTGACATCGTGTCTCTCCCAATGCTCCTGCATCGGCCGTCACGGCGCCGTGACCGCCGGCACCGACGGTCATCTGGCCCGTTGGACGATGCACGCAGGCTCGGAAGCTTCACGGCACACGAAGCGATGGTCGTGGTCCTCACGCCATGCCGTCCATCAAAACGCCATCCTGGCCATGCGGTCGGAGCCCATCTCCGCCTCCTCGTTGCTGGTCGTCACAGGCTCGGACGACAATGCCCTGGCTCTTTCGCTCGTCCCCACCGACGGCGGGGGCGACGTCGCCACGTTGGTGGTGCCACGAGCACACGCCGCCGCGGTCACGGCGCTCGCGGTGATCAAAGACGGGCCGAATCGCTTCTTGGTCGCAACGGTCGGCGTGGACCAGCGCATCAAGCTGTGGCGGCTGGTGACCGATGCCGCGGGAAAGGAGGGAATTGACGGGTTCGGAATCAATCTCCTGCAGGACAGCTTCACCGCCGTGGCAGACGCGTCGAGCATGGAGGCGATTCCGCTCGAAAACGGGCACACGGGCATCTTGGTGTGCGGTGTCGGCATGGATTTATGGAGATTAAATGGACCCACCCGATATCTGATCCCCGAGCTCGATGCGCTTGGCGAGTCTTTGCAGCTTGAGGGTACATGAGCACTCTTCGCCCGTTTGCATTCACCTTCCCAGCGCACGATTTGACAAAAATTGCGCTCGCAGAGCTGCAAACGAAGCAAGCCTTGGCGAAATCTGACACATCTCTCCACCCTCCCTTGCATTCGGTGGGCCTTGATTGCGACATTTCCCGAGAAGACGCCTTGTTGTACATGGCATGCTTCAACCAAAATACACGAGACTGGGGTTGCGGTTGCCGCTGCAGCAGCAAACGGGTGCTCTTTCGCTCTTGAATCGATCGGCCGGCCTGGCTGGGGGGTATATACACAGTGCTGTCGTGTAGGCGATGGCGTGTGTTATGAATGCAAGATGGCGACGTTGGTGCCTTGAGTGGCGTGGAGATGAGTGGGTTTGGCGTCTCCAGCATTGCCGACCCAACAATTTCCCGGTCGCCCGCTCTTGGATTGGTAGATGGCGGCAGTGCAGGTGCTGCCGTCATTCCAGAAATTGTATGCGGCGCAGACTTCGACGCAGTCCGAGAAACTGTAGACATACGCCTCGACGATGCGTCGAGCACCGTCCGCTGAGAGGGGATTGGAAACATCACAGTACTTGGTGAATTTCAGTCCAGAACGGCCTGGTGTCATTCCCGATGAGCCTCCAGCAAGTTGCGAAGTGTATTCAGTGTTGTTCGACCCCGGACAGTCATTGAGGGGGGTGTATGTCGGTGTTGGGGGTGAGAATGTCGACGTCGCTGTTGCTTTGCTGGTCAGCGTCACCGGCGAGTTTGTACCATTGGTGCTGCTTGGTGTCAGTTCCCTGCATGCCTGGAATGTGGAGCGGTGCCACATAGACTCACTACAGAGCTGTTGGCTGCGCCTGCTTCGCTCGTAGCTGTTGGCCTCCTACCGCACCGCCCACGGCGGCACCCACTACGATGCACACCATCACCAGCGCCACGAGCAGAAAGGTCCTGATCTTCATGCCAAAGATGATTCGCGGCGGTCGGTTGTCGCCAGCAAAGCCATATTTGCCCAGCTTGGCGGCGTACGTGCGCGGGTCGCGAACGGCAGGGAACTTGTCGGAAGAAGGGTGCTTGGTGTCGTCGTACTCCAAGCCATGTGCAGGCGCGACCTCGGGGGCGTTGTGGTATTGGTACAGCGCCGACAGCCGCTGCGGGCCAGACTGGACAGAGCGGGCATGTCAGCGTCGACGGACAGGCAGGCGGGCAGGCCGCGCGGATGCGAACGTACGGGGCAATGGGAGGAGTCCATGGCTCAGCGCGCGCAGACGGCATGGGGGGGTGAGGGCGAGGAGTCGCGGCTGCCCACGCGGGTCGGTGAGGCGTGGAGGCGTGAGTTCTGTAGCTGCCGGGAGGCGCGAGTTCTGTGGTTGCCGGGAGGGGGACGCGAGCGGATGGAGGGCAGAAACGGCGTGGCAGGCCGCCGCCGCCAGTGCGTGCGGCGGCGGCGGCAGAGAGCACCGTTGCAGATCAGAGCACCGTTGCAGATCGCAGCCGAGCCCAACGCCCGCGCTGCTTCGACGCCGACGGCGGTGCTGGCCGTTCTGGCCGTTCTGGCCGTGCTGGATGCTGCTTCGGGCGTCGTGCGTGCTCGCTCGCCACCATCCTGGTCCTGGACGGCGATCGTCCGTCGTGCACAGCCATCACATCGTCCGTCGTGCACAGCCATCACATCTCCCCCTCTGCACACGCACGCACATTTCCTCCCGCGCACCGTCCGCCACACTCTCTTTGTGACTGGTCGTGACGAGCATGTGCCGTCTGCCCGAACACGCTTTGCCCACCAACCTCTTCCCTGCCGAGGCGGTCCGAGTCCACTTCTCCTTGTACCTGCCTTAGTTCGCAGACCCTGGAGCCAAGGGAGAGTGCTGCGCAGCCGCGGCTGCCAGCTTCGCTCGCTACTTTGAGCCGAGTCGGCAGCTTTCAGCCCATTCGGGCTTTTCCTTCACGCAGGGACTGCAGCTTGCGCGAGAGCATCCCAGGACAATGAGTATAGCTGACTGGGAACTCCATACAGCCGACTGGGAACTCCATACACACGCTCATTCAATCCTACACCCACCAGCGGTGACTGCCACTCACCCGAGCTTGTCCGCACACTTATTACAACATGTCACCCCTGACGGGTTGGACCGGGCTGAGGTTTAGCCGGCTCAGCGCACTCATTCGATTCCATACCAGCAGTCACTGTCACTCCAGTCGAGGTGCACCTATCACAGCAGATTGCAGCAGCAGCGTTGTGAGCTATATCAAGAGATGCCGTCAAGCGCAGGAACCAAGATGAACGAGTGTATGTGTCCGTGAGCCCGAGCCCGCTTTCTCCCATCGCTCCTCCTTGAATTCATCTGGACTGGCCTCAGGCCACCGCGAAAGCTTGGGCCTCCTTCACGCTGGGATAACCGTATTTGACCGAAGACGCCACGAAGTCGGTCTTCGCGTTCAAGGGCTTACCCTGAAACAGATAGCCCACTCGCCATCGCACTGGAGCCAATGCCGGACCGTCGGCCTGGGCTGCCAAAGCATCAATATCTTGCCCCCGCAGCGATTCAGAAACTCGGGCACTGCCGCATCGCATGACTCACCGTTACTAACATAGAACCCTACACAAAGCTCGTTCGCCTCGCACTGCGCAAGCGCTTCCGCAGCAAACTGCTCGGTACTGATTTCGGTAGTGCGGTACTGCTTGTTGCTGCCCTTCTTGTACACCTGCTTAAGAAGTCTGTCGCCGATCCACAGGTCCTCGATGGGTATGGCGGACGGGGAGATATGAAGGTCCACGACCCCATCTTTAGCCGTTTCCACGCCGTGGTTTTCGGCGACTGGGCTACAGAGGCCGCTTCCCACGAGGAGGGAGGTGAGGAGGAGAAGAGATTTCATCATCGAATCGGCGGTCTCGTTGGAAATTGAAGACGGAGAGGACGACTGTGCTTCGCTGGAAACGAGCGTTGCACCCGCGGTCATCGGGGCATATATATATGTATAGATGCAGACGAGCCAGGATTTCCTCTCGGCAGTATGACACGGGACCGAGCTCGCAGAGGTGCAACACGACATGCCGGAGAACTCAAGACCCAAAAGCAGCGAGTCCGTTTCCAAACCGGAAAGGGCAGTGAAATTGACAGTGCTTCGCAGTAGGGGCTATGCCAGCAACCAATATTCAGCCAGGATAGCAACCAACATTCAGCGAGGATGGCAACCAATATTCAGCCAGGATCGCAATCAACATTCAGCGAGCCTCACAACCAACATTCAGCGACGCTGGCAACCAACATTCAGCTCTGCTAGTAACCAACCCATGGAAATGAGGAACAGCCGCTGCGAAGACGAAACGAAATGAACGAAAAGAAATGAGACGGACGAAGGATTTGCAAGCGATTGAAGGGCAATCGCTGGCTGGAGAAGGGGGGGGGGGGGGGGGGGGGGGGGGGATAGTGTTACGGAGGTGAGCGGAGGTGCCTCCGTTTCCCCGTATTGCGGCCTCAGGCACGATACATGAGGCTCTGCCGGGGCGGCGTCCCTCCCCCTGGGCTAAGGACAGCTGATGCCGGGGAGGGGAGATGGGTTGTACGCGCAGCGGTCAGGGCAGCATCGCACGGGTCGCAAAAGCGCGCGAGGCTCGGTCGCAGCGATAGGCCCTTTCCGCAGTACATACCCCTTTCCGAAGTACAGACCCCTTTCCGAAGGACGGGGGGGGGGGGGGGGGGGGGTGGGGGGGGGGGGTAAGCCGGATATAAGCACGGGGGGAACGACTGAGGAACAAAGGCACCTGTCAGTTCACCTACAATCCCAGTGATTGGTTCGGGTGTCTGATACGCTGCGACACCCACGCGATAACACGGAGTTCCACCGTAATATCTACTGCCGAGACTACTGCATCGTGCCAGTGTCTACGTTATAACGATATATGATTGGTGTTCACTTCCCATCGTTCTATCGGTGCTTCACGGGATGTTTTCCGCGTCACACGACACAGCTGGAAGTAATTCTTGAAGAACGATTTGGGACACATTGCGTAGGATGCTTCGACTTCTTGCGTCAAGCCGGGCAGTTTGGGGGTATCACTGGAAATGCCATGCTGTGCAATGCTCAGCGGGGAGACAGGCGCGTCTACGCCGACCTTGTACTCATCCCGCCGCCTTCTGGCCCTTCAAATATTGCACCAGTTGCGTCAATTTGCCTCTGGTCTCGTCACTGATCTGGTCCTGAGGCTCGCCCATGACTTGCTCGAATACAGGCATCAGTTTGCTGGTGAGTGCCTGCACTGCCGAGTTTTGCTGTTGGTAGAGGGCCACAATCATGTCAAAGACGGGCTCGTTTTCACGGAAGTCCTCTTTCAGTGGCAAAAGATCGACGAGATGTGGAAGGACCTGGTCCAGTGGCACGTTGTCCGGCGATTTCTTGATCATGCGACTGACGCAACCAGCTGCATTGTCGAGCAGGCGGGCCTCGGACTCGTCGCTAGAATTGCTGCGGTGCAGCAGAGGTTCGAGCAGGCCGAGGATCGTGTTGTAATTGGGCAGGATCTCGTTTGCATGTGTGCTGTGCAGGCACAAAAGACCCATACCAAAAGCAGCATTGCTCTTGGTCTCCGGATCCTCATCAGTAAGGCGCTTAAGCAGAAGCTTCATCAGACGTGGAGTGTGTGGAGTGCACGCGGCACCCATGGCTTCCACAACCTCGCCCAAAGTCCCGACCGCAGCAGACCGCTCGAAACGTTCTTGCGATGAAGTATACTGGATGACTGGAGACTCGAAGATCTTCCACAGCTCGGCAAATTGCTCACCCAGAGCGACTGCAAGAGCAGTTATGACTTCCATCGCAGTCTCGACCACGAGCCAATCGTACTCCGCAGATTCAGCACCCACTGGTGCAGGTTCATCGAACTCGTCATCATCCTTTTGACATGGGTGGTTACGCCCCAGGATGAGCGTGATGGCGCCAGTGATTTGCTCTAATGGCGTAGAGGATTGGGAGCCCGGAGATGGCGCCAGAACCGCCGGTCCACAGAGCTTCAGCGTAGCGGCCAGATTGCGATTGATCTCGGTCACAGTGGCACTGTAAAACAGTCAGCTTCCGTTGTGGACGGGCATCTAATAATTGGCTCGGGCAGATGGTGTGTGCATCAGAAACAGCCTCTACGTTTTAGCAGCATATGCCGTAGCATCTGAGTGAGCTGGGTAAACGAAAGTGTTCTCATCACGATAACGCAAATGGGGATGAGGGAAAATTCAGTACTCACCGGTCCGTCTCCTCCTCCCACAGGATCAAGGTGCCTTTCATCACGAGATCACCCAGCTTCTCCAGATCGGCTGAAGGCTTCACCTTGACCGGGAGACCAGGCTGCCACTTCTGCATGCCGCCATCCTCGGCCAGGCCCCAAAGGCAAGCATAAGCGCGCCAAAGGGTGCTGATGGCACTCTTACGGACACCCTCGAAAGTGTGTTCCAACAGAGGAAGTGCGATCTCAATGGTTTTTTGCATGTAGGGGAGATACCTGCCCTTTGCGTGGGTCAGCACATCTCCCAGAACTTCAATGGCAATCTCCTTCTCCATGGCAACAGCAGTCACCGCTCCGAGATCATCCCAGTCGTCATCCTCATCGCCCTCGGTCTCCATCAGGGCCTTCATGACATCTTCCTCGTCGATGACATCGTCCTCGTTCTGTCCGCCGGCACCAGCGACCTTGATCTTCTTGCCAGCGATGGTAATCTCTTGACCAACGAGATCTGAAGCCTCAGCGCCGAGCTGAACCTCCGAATCGGTCTCTTCCTGCTCCAGGCACTCGAAGAGAGCCTTGACAACACCTTCCAGGAACGGCTCAAAGTCTTCTTCGTAGACTCTTGCGAGGGTGCTCCAGAGGATATAGCTTGTCTCCTTCAGTCGCTGGTTGTCCAGACGCAGACCTTCTTCGCTGGCGTTCATGAGCGGGCGAACGTACTGCTGGAAAGCCTGCGCGCCAACAGCACCCGCAACTTTGCCCAGGGCGTCGATGACCATGCTTCTGAGCTCAAGTTCGTCCTCACTGGCTTTGATGTTGATGTACTTGCCCAGTGTCTGCATGGTCTTGTCGAAGTACGGTTGGAATGCGCTCTCGGAAGCGCTGGCGATGCTACCGATAGCGCTGACAGCGGCCATCTGCACTTTGTGATCGTTGTGTTCGAGCAGCAGTGTGAAGCGAGGCATAAGCTCGTTGACGTATCTGGCCGTGTCGTCAGACGAGAGGCCTTCTATCAAAGAATCAACGGCCATTGCGCTAGCCTTGATGATGTGTGTGTGCAGTTCGTGCTCTTGCGTTCCTTGCTGCGTGTTGCGCATGCCTTGCAAAGCAAGATCAAAGTTGCGCACCAGAGCTGGGATGAGCTGTGCGTGCTCCTTGCCCATGCCTTCCGCCAGGTCGTCGGCTAGACGAGAGACACCATTCAGAGCAGCGCTCCGCACGATGGCGGCAGGATCTTCCAACAGGCGAAGCACAAGAGGAAGAATTTCCTTCAGCTGGGTGGAGATAAAATCGGGGGCTCCCTCCACACACATTCCTAATGCCAGAATACCTGCCCTCCTGTGCTCGGGCCGGCTGTCGTTCACGAAGGGACCAATGGCCTTGAGGAGAGGCACAGCGACCTGGCTGGGTGGGAGGCTCTCGCTGAGTATGTCCAAAAGACCAAGAGCGGACCTAGCAGGGGATATTTCATCTTCTTCAGAGGGCAGCTCGTCAAGTTCGGTGGCGATTTGCAGGCACATCTTGGTAAGCTGTTCGCCAACCTTCAAGCTTTGCACTTTGAGCTTCCTGTATCGGACGGCTTGCATCAACCAGGAGATTGCTTGCGATCGAATCTCGTCGTCAATGCCCGTGTTGAGCGACACCTCCATAAAGAACCGCACCAGGTCGCCGAAGTGCTGGCTGAGGAAGGCACTCTCGTAGCTCAACAGCTTGTTGAAAACATCGAATGCCTGCATTGTGTGCTCTTCGTCTTGAGCCTCGATGGTTTCTTGGAGCACCCTGACCATGTGAGGGATGGTGCTCTGGAAGTGCTTCAGGCTCTGAGTGTCCTCATCAGTGTCGAGAACCATGGCCAGCTCCGAGAGTGCCAGCATGGTGTGGATCCGCACATCGGTCGACTCGGGATCTTGGATGGTGTTGTTGAAGAGGTTGAGCATGTTGCCCATATTCTCTTGGAAGATGTCGGGCATCGTCTCCAGGAGCGTGTAGATAATGTAGATGCCAACATCGCGTTGCTTGGCATTATCGCTGGTGGCGGCTTGCTGCAAGAGGCCGGGGAGCTCCTGCCACTGGCCATCTTCGAGGTCGACCTTGGCAATGGCGGCGATCACACGTGCTTTGCTGTGTCGTGCCAGGGTCTTCTCTTCGCCGACGGTGCTCTGCAGCAACTGCTCGCGCAGCTGTGCCTTCTGTGGCTCCGAGACATTGGCCCAGTGCTTGCCCGCCAGCTTTCTGGCCTCGATGCTGGCGAGCTGCCTGAGCTCGGGTTGCGGGTGGTTGACGACGACGTGGACGAGGAAGACGACCGATTCGGGGGTTGTGTAGTATGTCTTGTTGAGCTGGCTCGTGGCCGCCTTGACTTTCTGCGTGTCGGGTTCCGTGAGCGCCTGCAGCAGCTCCACGAACTGATTCTCGTCCATTGTGGGTGGCAACGACGGCGCACCGGACGCGATGGGAGAAGAAAAAAAGTGTGCGAGAGTTGGCGCCTGCTTTTTTCGTGTCGCTAGCGCCTGCCTGCCAAGGCCAAATGAAAAATGAATGGTCTCCCGCCAGACAGGCTTAGCTTGGGTGCCTGAGGCCGGCATCAAGCACAGTGAGGTCCCGATATAGCGATGGATGGTGGACATCGATCCTGCATTGTTTTAGCAGCATGTAGAACATTCTACAACCAAGCACTGGTCTTGAAGTTGGACTGACGAGTGCCTTCGCTCTGTGTTCGCAACATTTGCTAGCAAAATTATGTTTGCCGGGTGTGGGTGTGCGGCGGCCGCCCGGCCTTGGTGAAGACCTCAGGCTCCGGATTCCTCCTACTAGATCCCTACAATATGTCAATTCAACCTGGGGGTTTACATTGCTTCCGACCGGGGAGTTTGATGGCTCGACTGGCAATTACGAATGAGCAACGAAAAGCCTGACCACGATGGGCTCTATCGCAAATCCCATCCCTGCGTTGCGGCAATATTGCCGATCTGGCGGGTACAATATCCGAATAACGCGAGATTGATCAAATGGTATGAGGATTAATTGCCGTGGGAGGGCGCCGTCGCCACAACGGAGGTATCGTTTGAACGAAGCAAGTCTTGGCCAAGTTTCACTGTAGTGCAATCCTGGACGTGGTTCAAACGTGCCGAGTCATCACACAACACCCAATGTGGGTTCCCGCAACATCATCAACATCGCTGATGAATTTGCAGTACTGGGGTACACGTAGGTCTGACCATCGTCCCCACTATCCTCTGACATTGATACCTGTTGGGTCAAATCTCGATCTACTGGGAAAACGACGAGCGATACTTCGCAGCAGGCGACATAGCAATACCGGACGGTTGCCAGATCGAACAGGACCATACACTTCAACGCCACGCTCAGCGCTTCCCTCAGCATACAACGATGCGCAGCTCACGATTCGATTGCGGCTGTCGGGGGACGAATGGGCGGGCTTGGAGCAACCACTCGACATTGAATATTACTACGTCTACAGCTCGGCAAGTCCGACTACCCTTTCGATGGCTGACAGCGAGCTGATGAGCACCGGGAACTCCGACCGGACAAGCGCAAGGCTTAGGCTACCAACAAGAACTTCTCGCACGACTGACGAATCAGTACATCAAACGCTCGAATTCCAGTGTCAACAGCGCTATTACAAACAACAAACAGGACCTCCCGCTCGGCAGGCCGTTTTACGCGGACTTCTCGCACGATGATGTTCTGATATCCACCCTTACTTTTGATGTCTGTCGGCTACTTCCGTGATCATCTGGACCTTACACAGTACCCACCTGACCGCAACCGTCACTTCATCCCATCTCACTCGACACCGTTCGGAGCGCGATTGATCACAGAGGTCGTTGGACGCGCCGAGTCTGACCCTGTTGCGGCGCACGACCATCCGACGTTCGATACGCCTGGTCAAGTATGGCTACAGATCGACGAACGCCACGAACATCGTGACCCGAGTAAGCTGCACCATCTTGAACAGGAATACCATCAGCAGTCCCGCGGCAATGACCACATACAGATGCGTCTGAACAATGGAATCGTTCCCCTCGAAATAAGAAGAGGTTGGACGGTGCCAGCAGGGGCAGGACGGACGGACTCTGTTCGATGGAGAATTTCGCGACCAAGTCAACACGAGGCCGCGACGCTTGCCAATTCACGGCTTTGCCTGCGTTGGATACTACACTCTCCAGGAGTACACCCGCCCGGGCAAGATCATTGCGGACTGGATTGACAGCCTGTAGCTGACTCGTTGACTGTGACCTGATATGCACTGATCTCCGGACCTTTCGATCGTGGTGGGCGAAATCCAATTTCCGTAGACTCGGAGGCTAACTAGTCCCCCCATGAATCCCCAGAGCGTGTGGTTGCCCTGTGCTGTTCCATCCAATTCGCCAAGAGGGTGACTTGGTGGAAATGGACGCGGGCTGGGACCCGATGTCTCGATCTCGGCGGAGGCCAAATTTCGTCTTGCCGGATCGTTCCTTGCGTGCGATCGGACACGCCAAAGCTAGTACCAGCTAAGAGTATGTAAGTAGCCAAAGCTAGCCAGCGACAAAACCAACTGTCAAGTCAGCATAACTCTTCCGTGATGAACGACTACCGCTGTACTGAAGCTGCTCCTGTGCCCGCTGCTGTGAGTTATCTCCTGCAACGTATTTCCAAGCGTGTGAGTGATCGTCCTCGGAAAATGGGTCGCGTTCGCCAAGAATTCCAGCACGGACTACCACGGCCACGCTGAAAAGCTTCCGAGACAGCTCGGGGACAAGCCTTTCGCACGAGAGCGTGCGCACGTGCGGTGATGCTTGCAAACGTTGGGAATGTTGGGGGGGGGGGGGGGGGGGGGGGGGGGGTGACATGTCCACGGGCAACCCAACCCCTCGCGGCCTCGCAGTGCCGTGAATGGAGGCCTATGCACAACAACACATCGAGCAGGCGGAGCCAGGCCAAGGAAAAAAAAAACCCCACCCCAACCCCCCCTCCCACGCCTCCATCCTGGCCTGCGCGTGCTCGTTTGCGCCCATCGGGCTTGTGCGTTGTGCGTAGCTGCACATGCTGCTGGCGACGGCTGGGGCGATGAGCTGTCAGCGGTCGCTTGCATGTCGGCGGGCCAGCGCGGGGGCGCGCGAGTGGGAGCCAGGCGGAAAGGTGCAGGGTCGAGGGGCGCGCTGAGGAGCGAAGCATGCTCGCGGCCGGCTGATTCTGTGCGACGCAGGGGCGAGGGGCACGGCTCGCGGCGTTGACAGCTGACAGCTCCATCGGCTGAAACGGCGGTGGAGAAGAGGCTGGAGGGGCAGCCGGAAGCTGTCGAGAGGCTGACGACATGTGTGCCGGGGCGCGGCCAATGGGGCACACGAGGGCATCAATGAGCAGAGGTGTTGGCGATTCGTTCGTGGATCTTTTCCTGGCGTCGCCTCTTCTCGAACGCAGTGGTGGCGTGTGTACAACGATGATGCTGCGTGGACTCTTCTGGTGCACTTCCCATGTTGCCGCTGCTGACGACAGGCCGTCGTGCGACTCGAGCATTCTTTTCCCAACTTCGAGGCAACTTTCTTGTCAGCCCGGTTGTCCGTGCACACACATGGTGGTGTAGGAACACCGGCAGACCCTGCACACAAAACTGAAGAATTTTGGGGGTCACGTCTTTCCATCCCAAGACTAACCCTGGTATCGTGAACAAACAAGCCGACAAACGATTGATCACACATGTCTCCGCTGTCTCCTCCCAAATCATTAAAATCACCGCTGAAACGTCATGCTGGCCAGCCAGAAAAATTTTCAAATTCAAAATACACCATCTTGTAGATCCGGTAGAGCCTGACTGACCTGATAGCTCGAGATCTGCCTATAAGTCTCACATCCCAAGCGCCCGAACGACGTTCTGTACTGGTCGTTCCTGACTGTGTCGCCGTGATCGTGTACCATTGGCCGGGAGATGATGCCGTGGGGCAGTTGGCGGGTCCGGAGGCAGTGGAGAAGCTGGAGGCGGGGAAGGTCTGCTCAGAAAGACGCACGGTCAGGCCCAGAATATCTGGAGTACGACAAAAAGCTCATGCTTTGACGTACCTTGAACCTGCTGGTGCGGCGTGGCCCTTCGTTCGAAGCAGATTGACCACGCTTCGACCAAACCTCCGGGCTTTGACGCTAGGTGTTCCAGTGTTGCGAGACAACGTGCTCGAATCTTCGACTTCGTGGGCCTTGATTTCCGTGGCGTAATTCGTTGCGTGTTTACGCACTTCGTCTTCCCAGGGCTTTCGCACCTTCAAATAGTCTGCTGGAATGAACAGAGGTCGTGACTGTGATTTCGACGCAGGCAGTGCCGGGTGGCCCGCTTCCAACGTCTTGAACTCGTCCGCGTTGCTGCTTGCTGCCGTGCTGGGAGCTGTGTTGGACCTTTCGAGACTAGGTGAGGTCTCAAGCGTCGGTAAAGATGGTCGTCGACAGGCTGCATCGAGACATGGGGGTTCCAACCCCGTCAACGAGACGTTCGCCGTCGCACTGATGTTCTCGTCTGCATTCGTCGATACGTAGACCTCTTCGAGGAACCTCAGCAGGACGTTGACATCGGAGGCAGTGCTCATGGCACCGAGGCTGACTCGCACGACACCAGTTGGCTTGCCCAGCACGACCTGGGTGGGATTTGTACACCGATGGCCCGCAGCAAATGCCGCCTTCATCTCCGCTGGTGTCCAGTTGAGGTACGTTGCAACGCCACCAGGATTGCACAAAGAACCGCTTCGGACAAAGATGTTTCGCTCATCGGCGGCTTCCTCGACATCCTCGAAGCCAATCAGATTGCCATCGGCTTTCTGGATGTTGAATGCGATCGTTGCACCTTGCACCGTGGGGTCACCGTAGATTGCGTTTTCGTCCTTGTATATGCGGGCGAGTGGGAGACCGTTGGCGTGCTTCAATGCCGAGAGGCCCTCGAACAATCGTCTCCCGAGTTGCGCTGTATGATGTGAAATGAACTTCATGGGATTGGGGCCGTATAACCGTTCGTGGACATTCATCGCGTGGTCCAAGGCAAAGATGGAATGAAATGGTAGGGTACCGTCCTCCAGTCTGTCGTGTATCGTTGAGTCTTTCTTGGCGTGCCATGTGTCGTTGATCGACACAATCATCTCGACCGTGCCACCGCCAAAGTATCTTCGGCTCTCGAGCAAGTGTGCCGAGTCTTTGCGCACGATCAGCGCGCCAATGTTTGGAAATCCGAAGATCTTGTAGAAGGACAGTGCCACGAAGTCGGGTGCTGTGGCAGGATCTGTCAAGTCCAAAGGTGCAGTACTCGCCAGAGCTGCGGCGTCCAGAAGTGTGTATGTGGCAGCCTTGTGGAGCGATTTGCGGATGCGACCGGGCCTGTGTAACGGTTAGCGGTGGCTTACAGGTTGAGGCACAGCGCGTGGGACCCTACCAGCTCAGAGGTAGTCGCCTGCCCGTCATGTTTGACTGTCCGGGATATGCAAACAGACCAAGCTGTCTCGCCCGAGGACCTCCTAATCCGCCACTGTTGATCCAGATATCCACTTCCTCGTCGCTCGTGAAACAGCGATGCATTTTGGTTGCCTCTCGTACTCCCACTAGCGACGTATGTGCGTCGCGGTGGTACCCGTACCACACTGGAGTGTTGGTCGCGGAGGCGTGGTCTCTGAAGCAATCGATCACAAGCTTTATCGCTGCCGTGGCATTGGCAACGAACACGAGATCGAAGCCCTCGGGATCGGCGTTGAAGAAGCGTAGTGCACGTTCTCGAATGGTGTCGACACGGTGGCCGGCGATAGCGGATGGTGTAGACGCAGAGTGAGGATTGCCGTAAAGATTCGTGATCAGATCTGCAGAGAACTCCTCGACCAGGGACTTCGCATACAGCTGAACCGACAGTTAGCTCCATTGCGTGAGTCCTGCTCGGTCCAGGGCAAGTTTCACGTACTGTGGTGCCTCCGTGATCAAGATATGTCTTGCCTTTCAGCTGAGGGTACTCGCGATCTCGGAAGTCGTCTACATCATCCGGCTGCATGTCTTCTGCGCAAGACTCCGACGATTCCGGGGTTGTGAAGTCGGTCTGATAATCGCGTTCATTGGCAGAATCGCTGGTGGTGGATAGGTCTTCGGCCGAGGAGTGTGCATGGTAGAGACTGTTGTGTAAGAGCAGAGCGAGTGGTGTGTTTTCCGTGTCGAGGTGTCGTTGTGAAGATGCGTCGTTTGCCTGTGCGGCGTCCAAAATTTGCGTTGGTATGTCCATTGTTGTTGGCCCCATAGCCAACGCGGTCGGTCTGTCACGAAGAAGAGTATTGCTGCGAAGGCATTATCCAAAAACCAGGGGAGTCCCAGTGGCGATTCCCAGCCAATGCAGTGAATAGCGAGTGACGCTGCAACGTAGGGATGAGATCCAAGCCGGATGGAGAATACGGATCAACGAGCGTGGGTTCCTGAAATGCAGACGAGATGAAGGCCAAGGCCCAGAGTAGGGAACGTAGGTGCCGACAGTGCAGGCGTAACCGCAGATGTGACAGATGATGAGAGAGCTAGTCAATCAATTGGTCGATGGGCACTCCGGGATGTCCTCGCTAGCAGACAGAGGCCGTGCACCCTTCACCCATTTCTGGGGGAGTCACACTCGGAGCCACTTCTCCTGAACGCAGCCAGAGCTTGTTTCCGGGCTGCTCGGCCAGAACGGTGCTTTATTTCTGCAGCGTGAGCCGCGGCCTCGGGAGGTCGGTCTCGAAGACCGATCATCGCCTCGCTCTATTCCACGACCGCGAACCATCTCTCTCATTCTTTTCTGCCCAGTGTGTGGAACGGTCTTTGTTCCCCACGTCCCGATCGGGACACCCGCGCTCCCTAGTGAATTCAATAATCGAAACCTTACCTGCAGCCGGACGTTCACGCTATCCCAAAAGCCGGCAGCGGACTAGTCATGCAGCACCGCGTGGATGGTCGCGCATCGCGACCAGGCTGCCCCGGCGGTGGCACCACGTATGGGCAGTACAACACCCAGCAAGCAATTGACGGCACAGGGCGGCGCTGTCGTCGCTTTGGAGTACGTTTTCCCGCCGGCCAGCGGAGCTGCGTCTGGTGCCCGTCTGGCTTGGCCGTGCTGTGGTGGGCGGTCGGGGTCCAATCGCGCTGACCGCTTGTCATGGCCACGGATCTGCAACGTTCCAGGAGTGCAACAGCACAGGGACGATGACGAGCACTTACTGGCCGCTGCAGGCCGAGGGGGCAGCCAGGCGTCGTGTCTGCTACGTGCATCAGGTGCCGCACACTGCACGGCGAGTCACATGGCCGCTCGCCGGGGCGGCGACGAGAAGGGTGTCGTCGGCCACGGCCAGTCGAGAGCTGTTGGGGCAGGATGGGCTGCTGGGCTCGGCATGTCGCGGCCCGGAGCCGGCAGCTGGGCCAGCCCCGACGGCGCGTTCACGCGGTCGGTACATGCTGCCTGACGCGCTGCGGGCGGCCGGTGGGATGTTGCTGCTTGGCGCCGTTGACAGGCGGGACGCGTGCAGCTGCCGGCGGGCTGAGACGAGCGGTGGATGCGTGATGCCCGCTCGCCCCTGAACACGGGAGGCTCGTGTCAGGCGCCAGGTGGCGCCCAGAACCAGCTGTTCTGGTGGGGCGGCCGCTGCCCCGTCCGTGCCTGCCAAGTGGCAAGTGGGCGGCGTGCAGGCGGCAGGCGGCAGGCGGGCGGCGGCCAGGAACCAAAGGGTCAGAAAGCGGGCTCATGCATGAGGCTGGCTGAACCTTGCTGCGCTGGATTGCGCCGGCCAGGGGATGGGGCCGCGGGGGGCGTGGGAGGAGGACGGCGGCGCAGACCAGACGGGCGACGATGCTGCGTGCAGTGTTGCGTGCAGTGCTGCGCGGTGCGACCGTCGGCGGGGACGGCGTCACGCTGCCCGATTCGGCAGCCGTCGCCGCGCGTCTTGGGCGGCTGCAGAGGCGAAGGGATGCACTTTTCTTCGCCCGCCGCCCGCTCCTTCCCTGGCTCTTCTCCTGCATCAACCATCCACCTGCTCTTCCCTTCACTCCCTCTGCCCTTGCCTCCTGCTCCCCCAGATTGCGTTCGCTCCTTCCTCCCCCCCCGGCCTCGCTCAACCCCGCCCACCAGCCCGAGCGTCTGTAGATCCATATTCTCTGCCGCTGCCGCTGCCGGCTGCAGGGCACCCACTGGTCGCTCCTTCCTCTTGCTTGCCAACGCCCAACGCTCCTTCTTCGCCGTCCGCCGTCGTGTGCCTTCCGTGCAGCACGAGAGCTCTCTGGATCGGCAGCAGCGTGGCACGCACGACGTCGTTGCCGTGCGACCACCAACATCACCGCCCCCTCGCTGCATCTGCATTGCCCTTTCCTGTCGACCTCTGGTTGACTCGTGGCTGCCGGCCGGCCGGTGAAAGCCAGCGGCTTGTCTGTCTGCACCTGCCGCCACACACTCCCTCACATCCAACTTCAACCTGGCTCCCGCCGTCTTCTCTGCCATCCTCCCCAGCAGCCGCTACGCCAGAATGTCGGACATCGAGAAGATGATTGGCGGTGACTACGCCCAGCTCACCAACACCAACATCCGCAGCTTCGGCTGGAAAGGCGTCTCAGTCACGGTCAAGGACCGGCAGTCGCAGCAGCCCAAGACCATTCTTTCCGACATCAATGGCATCGTCAAAGCCGGAGAGCTCCTCGCTCTCATGGGACCTTCGTAAGTTTCCCCCACAGTCCTCTCCTCGCCTGATCACAACTGACCCCATCGCCAGCGGTTCGGGCAAATCGACCCTTTTAAACGTTCTTGCCCACCGAACACACTCGTTGGCCGCGACCGTCAAGGCCGCAGTCTATATCAACGGCTCTGCTGCCAACCCGAAAACCTTCCGTCGAATCTCGGCTTACGTCGAGCAAGAAGATGCCTTGGTCGGATCATTGACCGTCCGAGAAACGCTCAATTTCGCAGCCCGATTATCGCTGCCAAATACCGTGAGCAAGTTGGAGCGCATCCAGCGCATTGAAGCACTCCTGACTGCTTTTGGTCTTCAAGGGCAGGCCAACAACCTGATTGGAACCCCCATCAGGAAAGGCATATCTGGTGGTCAGAAGCGTCGTGTCTCTGTCGCCGCCCAGTTGATCACCAGTCCCAAACTGCTGTTCTTGGATGAGCCTACCTCTGGTCTGGACTCTGCTGCCTCTTTCGAGGTCATCTCCTTCGTGAAAGACATCGCCAAGAAGCACAATGTAAGCACTCTCAACCCTCGTACTTCTTCCCTCGACTGACAAGGCCTAGTTGATTGTCATTGCATCCATACATCAACCTTCCACATCGACGTTTGCCATGTTCGACAAGCTTTTGTTGTTGTCACAAGGAGGCACAGCCTACTCCGGTCCCGTGTCGGAAGTGCAACCGTACTTCGATGCTTGCGGATTCCCTATCCCGCTGTACATGAACCCGGCCGAGTTCATCATTGATTTCGTCAACACCGACTTTGCCAGGGATCGTAGCGAGGTTGACCAGCAGCTTAACATGGTGCATTCGTCCTGGCACAAATCTCGCCTCGCAACGGCCACCGTCACCGAGCTCACCGACGAGATGGCTCGCAACGCCATGGATACCGACTTCAACGCGGAGACCAAGGAGGAGAGCGCCGGCGCCTTGGCCATTCCCCTGGCGCTGATCCACAGATCGTTCATCAAGTCGTATCGTGATATCATCGCGTACGGCATCAGAATTGCGATGTACATGGGTCTGGCCGTGATGATGGGGACTGTGTGGTTGCGTCTGAATCCCGATCAGGGCAACATTCAGTCCTTCATCAACGCCATCTTCTTCGGAGGTGCCTTCATGTCTTTCATGGCTGTCGCCTACATCCCAGCCTTCCTGGAAGATCGTGCACTGTTCATCAAAGAGCGTGCCAACGGACTCTACGGCCCAAGTTCCTTCATCCTGGCCAACTTCGTTACGGGAATCCCATATCTGTTCCTCATTGCCATGCTCTTTTCGATCGTCGCCTATTGGCTGTCTAACTTCCGACCAACTGCGCAGGCATTCTTCACATGGGTCATGTGGCTCTTCCTGGACCTGATCGCCGCAGAATCTCTGGTGGTCTTGATCAGCTCCTTGATTCCGATTTTCGTGGTGGCTCTCGCCGGAACCGCCTTCGCAAACGGCCTATGGATGTGCACCGGTGGTTTCCTGGTGCCACCTCAGACACTCAACCCCTTCTGGCGCTACGTGTTCCACTACATCGACTACCAGTCCTACGTTTTCCAAGGCATGATGGTCAACGAATTCGGACAGCGAAACTTCACCTGCGGCCAGAACTCAGCCGGACAATGTTCGTGCATGTACGAAACCGAGCTTGCCGACCAGTGCCTCATCGCAGGCACGGGTGTGCTGAAGAACTATGGGTACAAGACCGGTGAAACGGGAAAGTGGGTGTGCATCATGGTAGGAATCATCGGTGGTTACAGGATACTCGGATGGGTCACTCTTTACCTGAGGAGGAACTAAAAAGCTTGTTGCGAGTTGTCGCGCACATTTCCCCGCGTGTATGGGAGTACTGCGCGTCGTTTGTTTTGAGACCGGGCGTGATGAGGGTGGGAAGACAGCAGCCGGAGGAAGACTCATTGGCCCAGAGCGCCCGGACGGTCAGGTCCACTACTTGATGTACGTGCGATGGCTGCTATGGCTACGACAACGGAGGTTTCGTCTGTCCAAAGAAAGGGAACGGGAAACGCGCAAGGAGGCGGTGGCGGCGAGGTCGATGACCCCAACTGACACACATTCACTAATTCTTGCTGCGACGTGCAGTCGGTCACGCACGTGTCACCTCCATTTGCGTCCTCGATCGAGATCCCGTCCGGCCCTTGCCGCCCCTCCCACCGCAGCAAGGCCGACCCTTTTTTTCTGCGACGCCCACGCTGCGGTGTCACGGTCAACGGTCGTACGCGGTGCGACTCGTGCTGTGCGCCGCAGCACCATCGAGCCGCCGGCCCGAACGTGGTCCCACCGTCAGCGCTGGCTCCCCCCCACGGCCGACCGCGGGGCTCGGGGCGCCGTTGCCCGCCATCAACAACCGTCCCGCGAGCATCTGGACTGGACACGCCTGGATCGCGGCCCTGGCCATCGGGCACCGTCTGATCCTCCCATCCTGCCCCTCCTCAGGGGCTCGAGCGATGGGGCGGGGAGGCGGCCAATCGCGCCCGCGCGGGGAACTCCCGCACACCGCTGGCTGCCTGCAGGAGCGCGCGGGAGAAATGGATGGCGCACGTGGTTGCGGGACCGGGCGCGTGGGCGAAGGCGAGCATCCGGTCGCGGCAGGCGCGATGGGGAGACGATCACACGACACGTCCAATGTCGTGACCGGCGCGAGACGTCGTGTCCCTCGGGTTCGAGGGTGGCTCGGTGCCTGAGATGGGCGAGACTGAGGCGAGTGGATGGGAGGAAGGTCAGAGGTCAGAGAGTGGCATTGCTCGTGCGACCGAGCTGGGCAAACGTAACGCCGTGGTGCCAGATTGGTTATAGCAGGTTCCACCTCCCCCCCCGGTTCTCATCCCAACCCCGCCCCCCCCCCCGCAGGGCAAACAGACATCACACACATACATGCGAGGGATACCTGCTCGCCGTCACACCTCGCGGGCGACCGTGATGATCGATGATTCTGGGCCCCATCTCCATCGAACGTCGTGCTGCATTCCCCGGCGAACTCCGCCTGGCTCGTGGGTGCGCAGGTGCCGTGCCGGTCGAGGCTCTAGGATTCATCGGTATCGTCGTCGTCATCGGGAAGGAGGGCGCGGTAGCGCCTCGAAGCGAGATCTTGCTCAAGTCCGCCGTCGCTTTCAGGCTCGACGTAAGCTGTACAGGTGCGATGGGTCAGTCCATGTCCGACCGCGGCATTCTAGATACTCACCTCTGCCTCCAAACAGGCTCAGCGCCACGGGAAGGAAGACAAGCGCATGCAGCGCCGCCCACAACACAAGCGCCAGCCAGACTCGGAAATAGTAGATCTCGAAGATCTTGCTGCGCGTGAAGGCGAGAACGAACACACCCAGAAGCTTCGTGATCGTGATGCCGCTGAACACGCTGCCGCCAACATTGACCAATGCAGCCCAAGCGCGGGCGTCCTTGCCGCGGATTTGGTTCGGTGCACGCTCCTGGATCGATGCTGATGGGATTGTGAATGCGCGCGCAATGTGGGCGCAGAATTCGATTCCGATGCCCACGCAAATGATGATATTCACCAGGCTGACAGCGTTCAGCGACACTCCCGCCAAAGCCATGGTCCCGGCGATGTCGACCACGATCATCGTGACCGTGATGGTGACGACGATCCCGGTCTGGATGGAGCCAAGGAGCAAGCTGGAAATGACCAGGATGAAAGCCAGGGCGGTGCCGACCAATGTTGTAGACAACCGCACAATGGACGCGTATTGATCAAAGAAGATGTAGAACTTGCTGTAGGGGAAGACCTCGATGCCGTTGCGGTCGCCGATGTCTTTGGCGATCCTTCTCGCCGAGGCATATGCATTGATGAAGTCGTCTTGGCTTCTCAGTGTTGTGTGCGCTGTCCTGAAGTGGCTTGCAGGAACAGCCAATTTGTGCTCGTCAATGACGACTGCATCGCTGTATGGCGCATTGCCTGCATACGGGCACTCTTCTCCCGTGGGAGCATCGAGCCATCGCTGTGCATACCCTACAAACTCTTCGCCTTCTGGGAAGCCGCGCAGCTGGTTGTTCCATGGCGGCTGTCGATCAGCGAAGCATGGCTTGGAACCATCGACGCAGCACTCTCCCGCATTTGGATTGAGCCATTGGAAGAAATCGTCAATCCAGCTTGCTGTGGCATCGTTGATGTATGATATGTCTGGTCGCTTTCGCTCTTGTTCAAGGATATTGGCGAGTGAGTACGTGTTGCAAGTGGTGTACCTAGCGCACAGCTTTCGTTGGTGACTTCGGGTTGTAGTATTGGAGTTCTTCACCACAAAGTATACAGGCACGCCTTGCTCAAAATACGCGTCCAGATCATTGAAGTAGTCGATGAGGTAGCTGTCCGAGGGGATCGCAATACGCTGGTCCAGACCCAGTGGAACCTCCGGTAAAAGTGCTATCCCTGCAGCGAAGAATCCTAGGAATATGGTGAGAATGGCACCTCTTGTCTTGTTGCCTAAGATAGTGGGCGCGTAGTGCTTCCTGATGAATCGCTCCAGCACACCCTCTTCATCGAGCCCGCTGAACGGCGCGCCACCATACCCGTTCGGCATGTGATGAATGCTGGGCGAGCCTTGGACTTTCAAGCACGGCACACAGTCCAGGCGGCCATCCTCAACCCGGTTTTGATTGAGAGCCAGGATCGAGACAAACATGGTCACCTGCAGAACTGCGTTGATGAACACTGCACCAGCTGCGTACGCAGCGAAGTTACGAACTGCGGGCATCCCGACTGCAGCGCCAAGGGCGAAAGCTACCGTTTCCGTCGATGCCGAGAGTAGGATGGATGGCCCCATTCGCCCAAGTGCTCTGGCAACCCGGTCCGCCACAGGTTCATCAGCGTGGCTGATGTTGACGCGTTCAAACTCATGGACAATCAGGAAGATGTTGTCGACGCCGACGGCCAGCACCAGAAAAGGTATGACTTCGGCGATGATGAGTGTTGCCTGAACACCGGCGGCAGCGAAAAGTCCAACCGAGGCTGCGACCGACATCAAGACAATGAGGATGCCAACAATACCCAGCACGAATTTGCTTTGGACAAGAGCTCCAAGTGGGTTGCGAAGTATGGTGCCCAGAGTGACCGTCGTGCTTCCCAGCGCCAATGACGCGTAGATGAACATGACGATGTAGCTTATCACGACGATCTTGGCATCGGTATTGGTGTTCTTGTTGAGCTCCTGTTCGAGAGAAATCTCAGTGCTGAAGCTCAAGCGTAGACCGCGCTCTTTGGCTTCTCCTTGAATGTCCTTGAGCAGACGCTTCATGCTCTCCTCCCATTCTTCCGCCTTTTCGAGCCCAGGATCACCCGGGTTGAAGTTCTGGACGACCCAAGTTGTTATGAGCGCAGAAGCATCAGTTGCGGGTTCGGAGGAGCGATTATAGCCTCCAAGAACTCTCTCTGAAGACAAAGGGAGTTTGGATTCTGGCAAGCACTCAACGTCTCCAGGAGATGCGGCACACTTCTTGACCTGATCATCCCAAGTAGACGGGTCAAGTCCAGATTGAGAGAACCAACCAGAGATGGATTGTACCACACACGCATCGCCGGTTGGGTTGTAGCAGACGTCCTTCCATGTGTAACCATTGCCGAGAGACTTTTGGACACGAATCCGACGCTCGACATCGAACCACCAGGCGAGAGTGTTGTAACTCAGCACTGGACCGTTTCCTTCAGCGTGTTGGTCATTGACGAGGAATGCCTGCTCAGCGCGGAAGAATGGTCCAAAATTCTCATCAAAGAATTGCTTTTCGATGGCAGCATCGGAGTCCGGGGCGACCCAAAGCTTCACGGGATCGGTTTCCACGTCGAATCGCACCCAACCGATGCATAAAAGCCCAACAACGATCACGGAAGTCGAGATCGTAATCGCGGGGAAGTTTGCGCATATGCGGCCAAGGTGGCTGAAGATGCGATCGCAGTACGTGTTGACAACGTACTGCTTCGTAGGTCTATCAAGCATGCCGGCGCTGTGGACCAGGTCACCCTCATCTTCGTCGTCGCTGGGCGATGCGTCCTGCAGGAGTTGGAGCCGCTCATTCTTGTTTCTTCTGCGCTTGGCTGCTGCGACGTGACCAGAGACGGCCAGTACCAGTAGGGTGACGAAGATCGAGTAGGTAAGGATGACTGCAAAGCTCAAACACGGCATGAGGCCAACGTGGCACTCTTCGGTCGATTTCACCTCGGGTAATTCTGGGCACGAGCCTGGACAGTCGACGCAAGCACAGCGATACTTTTCGTCCGTGGTGTTGCAGGGTATAGCATCCGTAAGAACAGTATCCATGCCTGGAAAGCCTTGACTGGGCCGAGGGAAGTTGATCTGAAAAGGACTTCCGAGGAAAGGCCTCTTGTCGCCTTGATACTTGAGCATTTGAGTGTAATTCTTCGCACCGCCTCCAATGAAGTCCATGACCTTGCCGCCCGTCGCCCCAAACTTGACCTCCTTGCAGCTGTCGTAGAAGCCTTCTCCGTACTGATCGCTCACCAGTTGGTCCACTTCGGTAACGAGGAATTTGCCGCCCTTGGGCGCTGTTTCCGTAACATTGACGAAGAGTGACTGGTCGGGAGAGCAGGTGAAGGTGCAGAACAAGTCGTAGAAGTTCTTCTTGCATGCGGCACAAGAAGAAAGAATGCTGTTCGCCTTGTCCAGGTTGCTCTTCAGCGCATCCAACTGCTCGTCTCGACAGCAAACCTTGGTGTTCTTCCACTCATCTCCACATATCGACACCAGCTTCTCGCGCACCTTGTCGTCTGGATCTTCTGCGAGATCGTTGTCCGGACAGGGCAGCTCACCGCCGAAGAAGCTTTGCTTGCCACAGTTGCCTCGTAGCGCACATCGTCCTCTCTCGTGCTTGATCGTCCAGCCAGGACTGCTCGCGGTCAGTGTGGCTGTGGCTGTAGCTGCAGCTGCAGCGAGCGATAGCCACGCCGCAGCGTGGCTGAACAGCATTCTTCGCCTCCCACTGCCGCGTCAATTGCTACACCACACGGTTGCCTGGGCCGGTCGTTCGCATGCGTGGCGTGGCGTGGGTGATGCCTGCGAACGCCGAGTATTCTAAGACGGATTGCCGTGCACACGAGCTACAGTGTACGCTTCGGCCCTAGACCGTGAGCACACTCAAGAGGTACGTGTGCCGTGATGTCGTGTGTTGTGTGTCGAGGACGCGCGCAGGAACGGCGCGGGAGGACGGAAGCATGTCGTCACCGTTCACCACGGCCTGGGCCTTGGATTCACCGTTCACCACGGCCTGGGCCTTGGATTCACCGTCACCACGGCCTGGGCCTTGGATTCACCGTTACCACGGCCTGGGCCTTGGACATGTACTGGCCGGCAAGTCCCAGACACTCGCCTTGTGCCAACATCAATCTGGTGGGATTCGGGGTATCTAGCTTCCATTCCGCCCTCAACTCGCCCGAACGAGGCACCAATCTACTTTCCCTTCGTCTTCTTTCGCACCGTGCGTCGCCTGCTACATGCAATTACAATGTCTCGCTTGCCCGCTGCTGGATTGCAAGCAGGCCGGTATGTCAAAGCATAGCGCCGCTTCTCGTCTGCAGCGCCATGCACCTGTCGAACGCGCCTGTCGAACAGGAATGGCAGAGCATTCGCCGAAGCAGACCTGCCCTGTGGCGTGCAAGGTCTCTACGAAGAAGGCATAGTGCTACTTCCGTCCGCACTTCCATTGTTCACGGCACCCTTGTGATCTGTCTCCGTGCTGACCTTATCGTCCGGCTTCTTACCAATGGTGGCTGGCTTTGAACATGGTTTCTAAGAGTCGCCTCCAGCTGCACCATCAGCCTTGCCACCGCGATCTCCTCCACGGCCACGACCACGGCCGCCACGCTCACCTCGGAAGCCTCCACGGCCGCGACCACCGCGACCGCCTCGTCCAGACTCGCTGTCGCTTCCGGTCGTTGCGCCTCCTGCGGATTGGTAGCCGGCTCTGCCCTCGCCGCCTCCACGCTGGCTTGGACCTCCACGGCTGCTGCCCCATCCCCCTGCAAAATTGCCGCGAGGGTGTGGCCGATAGATGGCCATGCGCAGAGCCTTGTTCTTGTCCTGAACCTCCTTCGTTGGGTTGCGCTTCAGCACCTCCTGCATGATTTCTGGAGAGGCAAAGTGGGCGACATAGCGTCCTTGACCTGCTCGATCAATGTTCGTAATCTTCTCTGCATCCTCTGGCAGGAACAGCTGAGACTTGACTTCCTCGATGCTGCTGATGTGGTTGGCCTGAATGAAAATGCCCTTAGAAGGCTCTTGTGGCAGTGGCTGCTGAGCATTGGCCTGCTTGTGCTGCACAGGGGTGTCAGGCTTAGGTGTTTCGGCAGCAGAAGGGCCATTTGTGTGTGAAACAACGTTAGGAGGCAAGTTCGCCACTGGCGCAGTAGTGCCGTTGGCAGTCACAGGAGCCTGTGGCGTAGCTGCCTTTGGTGCTCCAGCTGGAGAACGAGCAGGCTGAGAAGCAGAGGGCTGGGGAGCACGCTGATGGGGTGCTAGTAGAGCCTGCTGTTGGGCCTGCGGGTGTCCTTGCTGTGGGTGACGAACCTGTTGCTGGGCTGCTGGCGGGCCTTGCTGGGCGGGTGTTGGCGAATTACCTCCAGTTGGGACCATTGTTGAATTGACTGGCGCCGGTGGACCAGCGTGTGGGCGCTGCTGCTGCTTGCCGGAGCGATGGGAGAAGTTGAAGCCCTGGGCACGCATCTCGGTGCCGATGCGTCCCTGATCGATGTCCAGAACTAGCCAACCGAAGGCTGCGTCTGCCAAATTGAAGTTCCACATGTTCTTGAAAGCAGACTCATCCACTGCGCCGCCTGGTGGGCCTCCGCCGAACGGGTTACCGCCGCTAGCGACACTGGGCATCTTGCCCACCAATTCGAGGGCAAACTGAAGCAGTTTGTTCTGCGATTCGTTCTCTGACACGGCTGGCTCCACCTCATTCCTAACGGTCTCCCAAACATCTTGGAACGAGGCCTTCGAAGCAGAGAGCTTTCCGCGGTAATGATCGAGCGACGGGTTCACAGAGAACTCGTTGTATGAGCTGCCATATCGGAAATGCAGGCCTGCAGATATCGAGAAATCTGCTTTGAGTGTGACTGAAAGCTGATTGAGTAGACCTTCACGGGCAGGCGATGCATGGGTGACAAGTATTCGGGTCTCGGTTGGATCGTAAACGCGGTTAGCGGTATCGATCAGCTCGCCCATCTGCAGGAGGGTGGTCCACATGGTGCCCTGACCTCCAGCGATAGTTGTGCGACCTTCGCCGTTGTCAAACAGCTTGTGCATCACCACGGCACCACCCAGGCCCAACAGACGTAGCTTGACTCCGCCGATATCAAGCAGTCTCGAATGGGACTCATCAATCACGTTGAGGTTATGGATCTTATACTCTCCAGCTCGCAACTTTTCCAGCACCTGAACATCTTCGCAAGCACCCCAAACGGTGAACACCGGAACCTCGAGTCGGTAGGTATTGCTGAGAAACTGTGGAAGTTCGGATAGAGGGAGCCGTTCTCGCTGGAAGCGTTCTTTGACGGACTGCTGAGGACCGGCCCGGGCGATATCAGCCTTGAGCGGCTCGCTGAGCAGAGGTGAATACTGAGCGACATGTTTCAGAGTCCTGTTTGGCCATATTAGTGCCATCAAACCCACCAAAATGTGTCGTCACACTAATGTGTGCAGAGTCTGATACGTACTTCTCGGCAATTCGGTCGAGGGAGGTGTCATCGTAGAAACCGAAGTCTCCAGTATGAATGATGTAGTCGGCCTTCGCATTGCGCGCAAGGTCATTCAGCGTGCGAAGGTTTCCTGTAAACGCATTTGTCAGCATCGCGGCCACGGTTTTCTCTTCTGTTCGAGCTGTCGCTATATTGCCTCACCTCGGACATCTGCTATACATAGGACACGCGCATGGCCAATTTGCTGTACGCGACCTTGATTGGGATCGAGTGGCCGAGCTCCAGGCACCGGACCGCTGGGCTGAGGCGCGCCGTTGGGGAGGTATGCTTGAGAGTAGGCGCGTGGCTGCGATGGTGGCTGCTGCATCATCGAAAGTCATCAGCATGTGTTGCTCTTGTCGTCATCGACAGATGATGAAGCTTGCAGCTAAACACTTACTGCCATATGGACTCGTGGTACTAAACTTTCTGGATTGCGGCTCCGGAGGTTTCTGACGACGAAAAGGAGCGATGAGCGGGGCGTGGGCAATGTACAACTGCACTCTTACAATTCGTGAGGCCGATGCGTATCAGAGCCGTATGTTTGGGGATGAAGGTAGAAGTATCGTGGCGAATATGAAAAGAAGGTAGTGGTCTGAAGGCCAGCAGGAGCCCTTGAGGAAACTACAGACGTGCCAAGCCAAAGTGTTGGCCCTAGCGCGCGACAGGCAACGCTACTGCCAACAACTCAGCTGGCTATAACTAGCTGACTTATATGACCAATAGGTTGGCCATACCAATAGAGCAGCCAGATTTTCTTGCCACAACCAACTTGCACAACAAATTGTTTTGTTGAGGTTGGTTTGTAGTAGTGTATAGTACACAGTGTACTTAATACTAAGAAGCATAAGTCTTAGGCTTCCTATAGACAGTTATTTAGACTATTATTAGTACAGAAGTAGACACCCATTCCCTAGATTAATGCCTTAGACATATAAGGCTCTACAGGATAGGCCAGACTAGCTAGACACTATACAAAAAGTAACTTTTAGCAAAATATATAGATCCCTTCTTTAAGTTTAAATATAGTAATAAATAGGTAGTATTAAACACTATATCTGCTAGCCTAGATTGTTATATTAAAAGTTTAAACTTGTTACAGTAGCGAAAGGGGTAGTAGATAGATAGGGTGGACCCTAGATTTTGGCTTAGCCCCTTCTAGAATTTAGGTTCTAGAACAGACTAAGCCGGCCTTAGCACACTATACTACAAATGTTGCGGCGGCAGAAAGGGGTAGGACTGAGTAATAGGGTGGACCCTTAGAATTTCGGCTTGGCCCTTCCGGACCGAGCCGGGCCTTGGCACACTACCCCTAAAGCCCTTACCCACTACTATATAGATTCCTTTCCCTCCTTAGTTTGAGATATAGTTATTAAAAAGGCCGCATTGAATTATATCTACGTGCCCGGATTATTATATCTCGAACTTAATCCGGGCATGCGGATATAATTCAATACGGCCTTTTTGATAACTATATCTTGAACTGAGGAGGGAAAGGAATCTATATAGTAGTAGGTGAGAGCTTTAGGGGTAGTGTGCCAGGACCCGGCTCGGTCCGGAAGGGCCAAGCCGAAATTCCAAGTAATCCGGGCACGCAGATATGATTCAATACGGCCTTTTTAATAACTATATCTCGAACTGAGGAGGGAAAGGAATCTATGTAGTGGTAGACAAGACCTTTAGGGGGGGTGGCGTGCCAAGGCCCGGCTCGGTCCGGAAGGGCCAAGCCGAAATTCCAAGGGTCCACCCTATTATCTAGTCCCACCCCTTTCTGCCGCTGTAACACCACCCCCCTCCCTCGCTAGCAGTCGCCCTCGACCGCTTAGCCACCTTATCCATTCAAAAATCTTCTCTCTTTTTTTTTTTTTTTTTTTTTGCCGTCTCCTTCCCAAAACCCCTTCCAACGCCGACGTCGCCTCTTCTATCTTCTATCACAACCAGCGTTCTTTTCGTCGCTTCTTCCATTTTTTACATCGTCGGCATCTGAAGTCCTTCACTTAGCGCTTATCTGATCGTCTCGTTAATTGATTAGCAGTCTTCTAAGCTGCGGCTCGGCCGGTCCGTGCGCTGCCTTAGGGGTCTATATAGATCCTTCTGCAGTAGCGTTTCTTCCTCTTCTTTTTCTTCTACTAAAGCGCTTACCCACCGCAGCGTCGGCGGCGCTGGCACGCTATAGCGTCGGCGAGCTGCCTGCCGAACCGGTAGTAGGTAGTGGCTGTTGCGGTGGTAGAAAGAGGTGGGACAGATTGATGGGGTGGACCCTGGAATTTCGGCTCGGCCTGTCCGGGCCGAACCGGGCCTTGGCACCACCACTATCAAAGCCCACCACTACCACTATATAGATTCCTTTCCCTCCTTAGTTCGAGATATAGTTATCAAAACAGCCGTATTGAACCTTATCTGCGCGCTCGGATCATTATATCTCGAACTCACTCTCCACAACCCCGCGCTGCGCGAAAGGGCCTGTTAAACCATCCGGAAACCCGAATAACGCACGCGTACCTACCAACAACAACCAACCCTAGGCACCGTAAGAAGATAGAAGACTTCTTAGCGGTAGAGAGCGGCGTTACAGGCCGCAGCAGAAGCAGAAAAGGAAAGACTAACAGAGCAAGCAGACGCTCTAGCGTAGTTAAAGATAAGGTCGTTATTAGAGGTTTTATAGCTAAAGAGACTGCAGAGATTAAGGAACGAATAAAGGAATACAAGAAGATCTACGACTGCACGATCGAGGAACTGGAAGACTACGTAAACGAGAACGGAATAGGGAAGGTCTACGACGGTATAGACCTTATTAAGACGCTGTTCTACAGGACACTAGAAGAAAACAGACAGCTAAGAGAGGAAGTAGAGACGGTAAGGGCTGAGAAGGAATCGGCAGAGACTATCGTCGAAGTGTTGGAACACTAAGCGGCGAATCGAATAGCGCAGCTAAAGGCGCTAAAGGATCAACTAGCTAATATAGAAGCAGCGAGATCGTCGCCGCTACCGCGGCGAGAAACCCAAGTGGAAACCACCTCGCCGGCGGCCTACAGTTAAGGTGGCACGTTAATAACGTTATTACCGGATCCACCGGTTTTCGGTAGCGGAGACTCCGAAGCGTAGGAGGCGTTTAAGAAGAAGATCAAGAATAAGATAAACCGCGATTACGCATTAAGCAGCGAAGAAGACAGATTAGCCTATTTAGAGGCGCGACTAGAAGGTGAAGCTTTTTCGTTAGTGGCGGACCTAGAAGAGGTAACTGCCGAAGAAGCGATTAAAGCGTTAGATCAACGCTTCGGAGACCCATTCCGAAAGAAGACAGCCCGTAAGCAGCTGGATAAGATCAACCAGAACCGGCAGACGTTTAAGGAATTCTACGGTTTGTTCAGAAAATATACGATTAGGGCCCAAGTGGCGGAAGATAAGCAGCTCCACCTATTAAGGCAGAAGCTAAGTCCTGAGCTGGCCGCCGCTATGGCGTCTGTAGAAGACGAAGGCCTTAAGAGCTTCGTCTACTAAGCGAGAGTCACCGCAAGAAACTTAAGCGCTTACGCGAAATTACGCGAATCGAACCAGAAGCCGCTAATAACGCAGACTATACGACCCCCCGCGCCTTTCCGGAGAGCGCCACAGCAGCCACCTTATTAGTCACAGCGCTCGTCGTTCGTCCCCACCTGTTTCGCGTGTAGCAAGCCTGGCTACATCGCTACGAGATGCCAAGCATCGGACAAGCAGAAGCAGGACTATCGTGTTATAAGGCAGCCGCAGCCGCAGCAACCACCGAGGAAGACCATACAAGCTATAGAGCCAGCCCTAAACGACACCGACAGCGTAGACGGCGGCGTGCAGCTAAGAATTATAGGAAAAGACTAGCTGGACGGATAGGCCCCCTATCCAGCATTGACAATAGGGCACCGAATCGAAGCAAATCGCTACGAGAAGAAAGCATCAACAGCTGCAGCGATCCGCTCTCGGCGGCGGTGGAAGTGAACACGGAAACAGCCATTATCCTTCCGATCACTGTCCACCCCCTTAACGGATCGAGCAAACCGCTTTAGCTAAAAGCTTTTATCGACACCGGAGCTCTTATCGGCGCGGCGATCCACCACCGACTGGTCCGGAAGCTGACGAATAGATACGGTTATTCAGTAGAACTGGCGTCGCCGACGCGGATTTCGGCGTACAATAGACAAGACACGGAAAGCGTTACGCACTACGTGCCGCTAAGGACTACACTAGCTGGTCGCACCACAGAGGCGACGTTCCGAATTATAGATATCGGAAGGTTTGACATCATTATAGGGCAGAAATGGATAAAGAACTACAAAGCCATCGTTGACGTAGATAAAGGAACTATCAGGTTCAAAACCCCGGGTAGCGGAGCAGGGACTATCGGAAAGGTCGCCACCGTCGTCGCCAAGCCGAAAGCCACGGAGTCTACGAAAGAGGCTCCGTCCGATCGTTACGAACCCCCGGTTACCGTCGGAATAATAAGTTCAGAAGCTATAACGACCCTCGCGAAGTCGCCGGACAACGAGATTTACGCTATCTCGATAAAAGACATCGAAGACTACAGGAAGATAATAGCGGAAGAAGAAGTAGATCCGCTGGAGGTGCTACCGAAAGAACTCCATAGTTACGCTAACGTTTTCTCGAAGGCCGACTCCAACCTCCTGCCGCTCCATCGACCAGAATATAATAACAAGATTAGGTTGAAAGAAGGGGCCACATTGCCAAGAACCGAGCCCCTAAGACGACTGTCGCCGGCCGAATTGGACCAAGTAGAGGTGTTTGTTCGTGAAAACCTGGCGAAGAAGTTTATTACGCCGAGTTCTGCCGAATATGCGTTACCGATTCTTTTCGTAAGGAAACCAGGGGGTAGTCTGCGACTCTGCGTAGACTATCGAGGCCTTAATAAGGTCACCAAAAGAGACGTATATCCACTGCCGTTAATTGACGAAACTATCTAAAGAGTAGCAAAGGCTAAATAGTTCAGCAAGCTGGACATCCGCCAAGCGTTCCATCGATTAAGAAACGAAGAAGGGCAAACAGAAGACCTTACGACGTTCGCGACGCGTATGGGCAATTTTAAGTAGTTGGTAATACCTTTCGGACTCACTAACGCGCCGGCGGTGTAGCAACGCTTTATAAATCACACCTTTATAGACATACTGGAACGGTTTGTATCTATCTACCTGGACGACATCCTTATCTATACAGATAGAACGAGAGAGCAACACACAGACCACATTAAGAAAGTGCTGAAGAGGCTCCGCGAGGTAGGACTGAACGCGGACACGAAGAAGAGCGAGTTCTATTAAACTGAGGTTAAATATCTCGGCCTTATCGTCGGAAGGGATGGAATTCGGATAGACCCGTCGAAAGTCGCCGCCGTCGCCGAATGGAAGCAACCGAAGTCTGGAAACACTACGCAAATCAGAGCGTTTCTCGGCTTCTGCAGCTACTATCGACGGTTTATTAAGGACTTTAGCAAGATAGCGAGACCCCTGAACGAGGCGCTAAAGAAAGAGGCCGCCGGCATATAGAATAAGAAGTGCACGGAAGCTTTCGTGCGGCTGAAAGAGGCAGTAGCCTCGGCGCCGATTCTGGCGCACTTCCGACCGGAAAAGACGATCTACGTAGAAACGGACGCTTCCGACACAGTAACGGCAGGGGTCCTTTCTCAATACGCTGACGATGGCGAGACCCTTTACCTAGTGGCCTTCTTCAGCAAATCTATAACGGAAGCTGAACGGAACTACGCTATCTATAATAAGGAGCTGCTAGCGATTATTCAGGCTTTCGAGGAGTGGAAACCGGAGCTTATAGCTGGAAAGAGCACGGTCCAGGTCCTTACGGACTACCAGTCGCTGACCTACTTTATAAAGACGCAGAAGCTCTTACGACGTTAAGCACGGTAGGCCGCCTACCTATCAGGGTTCGATTTTAAGATCACCTATCGACCAGGGGCTCAAAACGGAAAGGCCGACGCGCTGACGAGAAGAGAGGGGAAGACCAGCCGAGCGAAAGAAGATCCGAATATGTTCCAGAAGGTGTTGACCGAGCGGATAGTAGATGCAGAGGTGTTGAAAGAGGTAGGGGTCTGCGCAGTGGAACCGGCCCCTAAGGAAGAAACTCTCTACGAAAAGGTGAAACAGCTTAATCAACAACAGAAGCTCGGCAAGACCGGCTTAGGAAAGATAATAGTTCCAGAAGAACTAATTACGGAGGTTATCCAGCTGGTCTATAGCTCTATGGACGTTGGCCACGCCGGCTCAAAGAAGACGATAGAAGCTATAAGGACGGTCTACTGGTTTCTACGGATCTACGAACGGATCCATCGATTTATCGCCAATTGCTACGTATGCAGAGCGGCGAAGCCACGTCACGGCCTTCCGGCAGGCTTACTGAAGCCGCTTCCGATCCCCGAGAAGCCGTAGCAGCACATTACGATGGATTTCGTAACCGGCCTGCCGGATTCCGATAGATATAACGCTACGCTGAACGTAGTAGACCGATTAAGCAAAGAACGCCACTTTATCCCCTGTCGAGCGAGAGACGAAGGAACTAATGCGGAAGAAACAGCGAGAATGCTGATTAAGCACGTATAGAAGCACCATAGGCTGCCGGACACTATTACTACGGATAGGGGTCCTCAATTCACCGCCGACGTATGGAAAGCCGTCAACCAAGCTCTCGGAATTCGTAGAAAGCTTAGCACCGCCGCTTACCCTTAAACCGACGGTCAGTCTGAAGTGGCTAATCGCGAGATAGAGCGATACCTGCGAACCTTCTGCGGCCGCCATTAAGAAGAATGGGTTAAGGTGTTGCCGATAGCTAAGTTCTGCGCTAACTCGACACAGTCGGAAGCAACGTCGCTGGCGCCGTTCGAGATAACACACGGCTATCTTCCAAGAATGAGCTTTTAGCCGCCGAGCGACGTAGACTCGCAGGGGCTTTCCACTGCTACATCGTTAAAGAGAGTCGCTGCCACAACGGCAGAAGCGCTACAATCTCAGATAGAAGAAGCGATCAAGGTAGCAAAAGAAGCGATGGAATCGGCTTAGAAGAAGATAGTGACTCGAGCTAATAGAAAGCGGTTACCGATAGAATTCGAAAAAGGCCAAAAGGTATGGCTCAACACACGAAACCTGAGGCTGAAAGGAAACGCGAAGCTTAACCTACGCTACGTGGGTCTATTTAAGATAATAGAAAAGAGGTCGCCGGTAACTTATCGGCTCGAGCTGCCGAAGGCGTTCCGGATCTACGACGTTTTCCATTCAGATCTGCTAAGCCTGGACCCTAAGGACAGCCTTCCGGAGCAGGGCTTCGCCGAGCCCCCACTAGTCGAGATGGAAGGTAATAAGGAAGAGTAGGAGGTAGAAGACGTAATAGACATAAAGAAGATAAGGGGGTCCATCAAAGCGAGGATCTCGTAGAAGGGGTGGCCGGAAGACTATAAATGGTATCCGGTTGAAAACCTACGGAATTCGGCGGAGCTGCTGAAAGAGTTCTACGCGCGGAACCCAGAAAAGCCGAAGCCATCGTGGCTCTGATGCCGGCAATGGAGACACGTCCGCTCCACCAGCGCGGAAGCCGATGAAAACGATCGTGCTGGAAGTGATTGCTTTAGGGACCACCACGTCGGCCGGCAGCGCCGCCGCCCGCGTAGTAGGTAAAGGCTTTGGTAGAAGAGAAAAAGAGGAAGAAAAACGGCGCCGCGGAAAGATCTATATAGACCTCTGCGACGACGCACAGACCAGCCACGCCGCAGCTTAGGTAACCTACGGCTCAGATCAGATGGCACGGATCAGGCGCGTCCATTACATGAACGACCAAGTGAAGGACTTCAGATGTTGATAACGTAAGAGATTCAAGAAGCGATAAGAGAAGGAAAAGGTAACATTACTATTAGAGGGAAAAAAAAAAAAAAAAAAAAAAAAACCGTAGAGGTTTTTAGGATGGATGGGATGACTAAGCGGTCGAGGGCGACCGCTGGTGAAGGGGGGGGGTAGTGTTGCGGTGGTAGAAAGAGGTGGGACAGATTAATAGGGTGGACCCTGGAATTTCGGCTCGGCCCGTCCGGGCCGAACCGGGCCTTGGCACTACCACTATTAAAGCCTACCACTACCACCACATAGATTCCTTTCCCTCCTTAGTTCGAGATATAGTTATCAAAACAGCCGTATTGAACCTCATCTGCGCGCTCGGATCAGTGGCCGCGTCGAAGACCTCCCTAAGGCGACCGTTACGATCGTTTTCTTCGGCCTTTGCGCCGATAGAGCGGACGCGGCTTTCTTCTTTCTTTCTTCTAGCATAATCAGCTTTGGACCTATTCGGGTTTCGGCTTCTTCGGGTTCTGCACGTAGAACTCTCTTAGCAGCTCTGCCAAATTCCGGAGGTTCTCGACCAGATACTATTTATAGTCTTCTGGCCACCCCTTCTACGAGATCCTTGCTTTGATAGACCCCCTCGTCTTCTTTATGTCTATTACGTCTTCTACCTCCCACTCTTCTTTATTACCGTCTATCTCGACTGGCGGGGGTTCGGCGAAGCCCTGCTCTAGCAGACCGTTCTTAGGGTCCAGGCTTAGCAGATCTAAATGGAAAACGTCGTAGATCCAGAACGCCTTTGGCAGCTGGAGCCGATAAGTTACCGGCGATCTCTTTTCCACTATCTTAAACGGACCTACGTAGCGTAGGTTAAGCTTCGCGTTGCCTTTTAGCCTTAGGTTTCGCGTATTAAGCCAGACCTTTTGACCTTCCTCGAATTCTATCGGCGACCGCTTTCTATTAGTTTGAGTTACTATCTTCTTCTAAGCCGATTCTATCGCTTTTTTTGCCACTTTGATCGCTTCTTCTATCTAAGATTGGAGCGCTTCCGCTACCGCAGCGGCGACTCTCTTTAACGACGTGTTGGTGGAAAGCTCCGGCAAGCCGGCATCGCTCGGCAGCTGGAAGCTTAGCCTCGGAAGATAACCGTAGGTTATCTCGAACGGCGCTAGCGACGTTGCTTCTGACTGTACTGAGTTCGCGCAGAATTCAGCTATTGGCAGCATCTTAACCTACTTTTCTTAATAATGGCCGCAGAAGATCCGTAGATATTTCTCTATCTTACAGTTGGCTACCTCGGACTAACCGTCGGTCTAAGGGTGAGCTGCCGTACTAAGCTTTCTACAAATTCCGAGGGTTTGATTGATGGCTCTCTATACGTCGGCGGTGAACTAAGGGCCCCTATCCGTAGTGATAGTGTCTAGCAGACTGTAGTGTTTCCATACGTGCTTAATCAGCATTCTCGCTGTTTCTTCTGCAGTGGTTCCTTTATTCTTTGCTCGGCAGGGGATAAAGTGGCGTTCCTTGCTTAGTCAATCCACTATGTTAAGCGTAGCGTCGTAGCTGTCCGAGTCCGGCAGTCCGGTTACGAAATCTATCGTAATGTGCTGCTATAGCTTCTCGGGAATCGGAAGTGGCTTTAGCAGACCAGCCGGAAGACCGTAACGTAGCTTTGCGGCCTGGCACGCGTAGCAATTGCCGATAAACCGGTGGATCCGCTCGTAGATTCGCGGAAACTAGTAGATCGTCCTTACGGCTTCTATTGTTTTCTTTGATCCTGCGTAACCAACGTCCTTAGAGCTATAGACCAATTGGATAACCTCTGTAACCAGTTCTTCTGGAACTATTAGCTTTCCTAAGCCTGTTCTGCCGAGCTTCTGCTGTTGATTAAGCCGTTCCACCCTCTCGTAGAGCGTTTCTTTTTCGGTCTCCAGTTCTGTCAGTTCCGGTTCGGTCTGCAGTTCTGCTGCGCAGATCCCCGCTTCCTTTAACACCTCGGCGTCTACTATCCGTTCGGTCAGCACCTTCTAAAACATGTTCGGATCTTCCTTCGCGCAGCTAGTCTTCCCTTCTCTTTGCATTAGCGCGTTAGCCTTTCCGTTTTAAGCCCCTAGTCGATAAGTAATCTTAAAATCGAACCCGGACAAGTAGGCGGCCTACCGTACTTAACGTCGTAAGAGCTTCTAAGTCTTTATAAAGTAGGTTAGCAACTAGTAGTCCGTAAGGACTTAGATCGTGCTCTGTCTAGCTATAAGCTCCGGTTTCCATTCTTCGAAGGCCTGAATAATAGCTAACAGTTCCTTGTTATAGATAGCGTAGTTCCGTTTAGCTTCGTTTATAGACTTGCTAAAGAAAGCTACTAGATAAAGGGTTTCATTGTCTCCGTATTAAGAAAGGACCCCTGCCGTTACTGTGTCGGAAGCGTCCGTTTCTACGTAGATCGTCTTTTCCAGCTGGAAGTGTGCCAGAACCGGCGCCGAGGCCACTGCTTCTTTCAGCTGGTTAAAGGCTTCCGTGCACTTCTTATTCTATAGGCCGGCGGCCTCTTTCTTTAGTGCTTTGTTTAGGGGTCTCGCGATCTTGCTAAAGTCCTTAATAAACTGTCGATAGTAGCTGCAGAATCCGAGAAACGCCCTAATCTGTGTAGTGTTTCCGGATTTCGGCTGCCTCTATTCCGCAACGGCAGCGACCTTTAATAGGTCTATACGAATTCCGTCTCTTCCGACGATAAGACCGAGATACTTAACCTCGGTTTGATAGAACTCGCTCTTCTTCGTGTCTGCGTTTAATCCGACCTCGCAGAGCCTCTTTAACACTCTCTCGATGTGGTCCGTGTGTTGTTCTCTTATTCCCTTAGTGTAGATAAGAATGTCGTCTAAGTAGATTAACACGAACCGTTCTAGCATATCTATAAAGGTGTGGTTTATAAAGCGTTGCTACACTGCCGGCGCGTTTGTAAGCCCGAAAGGCATTACTAACTACTTGAAATTGCCTATGCGCGTAGCGAATGTCGTAAGGTCTTCCGTTTGTCCTTCTTTATTCCTTAATCGATAGAATGCTTAGCGAATATCCAGCTTGCTGAACTACTTAGCCTTAGCTACTCGTTGTATGGTTTCATCGATTAGAGGTAGCGGATACACATCTCTCTTAGTAACCTTATTGAGGCCTCGGTAGTCTACACACAGTCGGAGACTACCTCCGGGCTTCCGCACGAAAAGAATCGGTAACGCATATTCTGCTAAGCTTGGCGTATTAAACTTCCTCGCCAGGTTTTCTCTGTTACAGCGGCAGAAAGGGGTGGGACTAGATAATAGGGTAGACCCTTGGAATTTCGGCTCGGCCCTTCCGGACCGAGCCGGGCCTTGGCATGCCGCCGCTCCTAAAGCTCTTATCCACCACTATATAGACTCCTTTCCCTCCTTAGTTCGAGATATAGTTATCAAAAAGGCCGTATTGAATTATATCTGCGTGTCCGGATTATTATATCTCGAACTTACTTACTACAACAAACCCCGCGCTGCGCAAAAGGGCCCGTCGAACTATCCGGACACCCGAATAACGCACGCGCATACACCAAAAACACCAAACCCAGCACTGTAAGAAGATAGAAGGCTTCTCGACGGTAGAGGGCGGCGTTACAGGCTGCAGCAGAAGCAGAAAAGGAAAGGCTAACAGAGCAAGTAGGCGCTCTAGTGTAATTGACGATAAGATCGTTATTAGCGGTTTTACAGCGGAAGAGACTACTAAGGTCAAGGAACGAATAGCCAAATATAGGAAGATCTACGACTGCACGATCGAGGAGCTAGAAGACTATATAAACAAGAATAGGATAAGAAAGGTCTACGATAGTATAGACCTTATTAAGACGCTGTTCTACAGAACGCTAGAAGAGAACAGACAGCTAAGAGAGGAAGTAGAGACAGTAAGAGCCGAGAAGGAATCGGCCGAGACTATTATAGACGTGCTGGAAAACCAAGCGGCGAACCGACTAGTACAGTTAAAAGCGATAAAGGCTTAGCTAAAGGAGAAGGAAGCAGCGAGGTCGTCGGCGCCGCTACTGTGTCGAGAAGAACAAGCAGAGACCGCCTTACCGGCGGCCTACAATTAAGGCGGCACGTTAATAACGTTACTACTGGATCTACCGGCGTTTAGAGGCGGAGATCCTAAGGATTAGGAAGCATTTAAGAAGAAGATAAAGAACAAGATAGATCGAGACTATGCCAGAAACAGCGCCGGAGATAGATTGGCGTACCTGGAATCGCGATTAGAAGGTAAAGCTTTTTCGCTAGTAGCGGACCTAGAAGAGGTAACCGCTAAAGAAGCGATCAAAGCGCTAGATCAACGCTTCGGAGACCCCTTTAGGAAGAAGACGGCCTGCGAGCAGCTAGACAAGATCAACTAGAACCGGCAGACGTTTAAGGAGTTCTACAGATTGTTTAGGAAATATGCGATTAGGGCCCGAGTAGCGGAAGATAAGCAGCTCCACCTACTAAGGCAGAAGCTGAACCCTGAACTGGCTGCCGCTATAGCATCGGTGGAAGACGAAGACCTTAAGGGCTTCGTGCACCGAGCGAGAGTTACTGCGAGAAACTTAAGCGCTTACGCGAAATTACGCGAATCGAACTAGAAGCCATTAATAACGCAGACAACACGACCCCCTGCGCCTTTCCGGAGAGCACCCCAGCAGCCACCTTATTAGTTACAGCGTTCGTCGTTCGTCCCCACCTGTTACGCGTACGGAAAGCCGGGCTATATCGCTATAAGATGCCAAGCAACGGCCTAGCAGAAGCAGGAGCATCGTGTTGTAAAGCAGCCGCAGCTACTGAGAAAGACTATACAAGCTATAGAACCGGCTCCGAACGACACTGACAGCGTAGACGATGGAGTGCTACTGCAAATCCTAGGAAAAGACCAGCTGGAAGGATAGGCCCCCTATCCAGCGTAGAAGACAGGGCACTACACCGAAGCAAATCGACACGAGAAGAAAGTATTAACAGCTGCAGCGATCCGCTCTCGGCAGCCGTAGAAGTAAATACGGAAACGGCGATTATCCTTCCTATTACGATCTACCCCGTTAAGAAGTCGCGTAGACCCCTCTAGCTAAAAGCATTCATTGATACTGGAGCCCTTATCGGAGCGGCGATCCACTACCGACTAGTTCAAAAACTGACGAAGGGATACGGCTATCCTGTAGAGATAGCGTCGCTAACGCGGATTTCGGCATACAACGGACAAGACACGGAAAGCGTTACGCACTACGTGCCGCTAAAGACTACCTTAGCTGGTCGCACTACGGAAGCGACGTTTCGAATTATAGACATCGGAAGGTTTGACATTATTATAGGGCAGAAATGGATAAAGAACTAGAAAGCTATTATCGACGTAGATAAAGGCACGATCGGATTCAAAACCCGAAGCAACGGCGCCATTACCGCCGAATTGGTCGCTACTGACATCGCTCGAGCAGAGGCGAAGATCGACGAAACGGTTCTGCCTACCCCTTTCGAACCCCCGCCTATAATCGGAATAATAAGCTCAGAAGCTTTGACGACCCTAGCGAGGTCGCCGGACAATAAGATTTACGCTATCTCTATAAAGGACATCGAAGACTACAGGAAGATAATAGCGGAAGAAGAAGTGGATCTACTAGAGATGTTACTAGAAGAATTCTACAGTTACGCTAACGTGTTCTTAAAAGCCGACTCCAACCTCCTGCCGCTCTATCGACCGGAATACGACAACAAGATCCGACTAAAAGAGGGAGCGAAGCTGCTAAGAACCGAGCCCTTAAGACGACTGTCGCCGGCAGAACTGGACTAAGTAGAGGTGTTTGTTCGAGAAAACCTAGCGAAGAAGTTCATTACACCGAGCAGCGTAGAATATACGTTACCGATTCTTTTCGTAAGGAAACTAGGGGGTAGTCTGCGACTCTGCGTAGACTATCGAGGCCTTAAAGAGGTCACCAAGAGAGACGTATACCCGCTGCCGCTGATCGACGAGACTATACAACGAGTGGCTAAAGCTAAATAGTTCAGCAAACTGGACATTCGATAGGCGTTCCACCGACTAAGGAACGAAGAAGGGCAGACGGAAGATCTTACGACGTTTGCTACGCGCATAGGCAACTTTAAGTAGCTGGTAATGCCTTTCGGACTTACCAACGCGCCGGCGGTGTAGCAACGCTTTATAAACCACTCCTTTATAGACATGTTAGAACGGTTCGTGTCTATTTACCTGGACGACACCCTTATTTATACAGATAGAACGAGAAAGCAGCATACGGACTACATTAAGAAGGTGCTAACTAGGCTCTGCGAGGTCGGATTAAACGCGGACACGAAGAAGAGCGAGTTCTATTAAACCGAAGTCAAATATCTCGGTCTTATCGTCAGAAGAGATAGAATTCAGATAGACCCCTTAAAGGTCGCCGCCGTAGCAGAATAGAAGCAGCCGAAATCCGGAAACACTACACAAATCAGAGCGTTTCTCGGATTCTACAGCTACTATTGACAGTTTATTAAGGACTTTAGCAAGATCGCGAGACCCCTGAACGAAGCACTAAAGAAAGAGGCCGCCGGCCTATAGAATAAGAGGTGCACAGAAGCATTCGACCGGCTGAAAGAAGCAGTAGCTTTAGCGCCGGTCCTAGCACACTTCCGACTGGAAAAGACGATCTACGTAGAAACGGACGCGTCCGACACAGTAACAGCAGGGGTCCTTTCTTAATACACTAACAACAGCGAGACCCTCTACCTAGTGGCCTTCTTTAGCAAATCTATAACGGAAGCTAAGAGGAACTACGCGATCTACGATAAAGAACTGCTAGCTATTATACAGGCGTTCGAGGAGTGGAAGCTGTTACAGCGGCAGAAAGAGGTAGGACAGATTAATGGGGTGGACCCTGGATTTCGGCTCGGCCCCTTCTAGGATTTAGGTTCCGGAACGGACCGAGCCGGGCCTTGGCACATCACTATCCATCAAGGCCCACCACCGTCACTATATAGACTCCTTTCCCTCCTTAGTTCGAGATATAGTTATTAAAACAGCCGTATTGAACCTTATCTGCGCGCTCGGATTATTATATCTTGAACTTACTTACTATACCAAACCCTGCGCTGCGCGAAAGGGCCCGTCGAACTATCCGGACGCTCGAATAACGCACGCGCACACACACACCAAAACAACAACCCCCAAGGCACTGTAAGAAGATAGAAGGTTTCTTAGCGGTAGAGAGCGGCGTAACAGGCCACTGCGGAAAGAGAAAGACTGACAGAGCGAGTAGGCGCTCCAGTGTTATTAATAATAAGATTATTATTAACGGTTTTACAGCGGAAGAGACCGCAGAGATTAAGGAATAAATAAGCGAAGACAAGAAGATCTACGACTGTACGCTCGAGGAACTGGAAGACTATATAAACGAGAATAGAATAGGGAAGGTCTACGACGGCATAGACCTTATCGAAATGCTGTTTTACAGAACGCTAGAAGAGAACAGACAACTGAGAGAAGAAACTAAAGCGGTAAGGGCCGAAAAGGAATCGGCAGAGACTATTATCGACGTGTTAGAAAACTAGGCGGCAAATAGACTGGCGCAACTGAAGGCGCTGAAGGATCAGCTAGCTAATACGGAAACAGCGAGGTCGTCGGCGCCGCCACCGCGTCGAGAAGAACAAGCAGAGACCGCCTTACTGGCGGCCTACAGTCAAGGTAGCACTACGATAACGCCACTACTGGACCTACCTGCTTTCGGTAGCGGAGACCCTAAAGCGTAGGAGGCGTTTAAGAAGAAGATCAAGAATAAGATAAGCCGCGATTACGCAGCAAGCAGCGAAGAAGACAGACTGGCCTATTTAGAGGCGCGACTAGAAGGCAAAGCGTTCTCGCTAGTGGCGGACCTAGAAGAAGTAACCGCCGACGAAGCTATTAAAGCGTTGGATCAGCGTTTCGGAGACCCCTTCTGGAAGAAGACAGCCCGCGAACAACTAGACAAGATCAGTTAGAATCAGCTAACATTTAAAGAATTTTACGGACTGTTTAGGAAATATGCCATTAGAGCAAGAGTGGCTAAGGATAAGCAGCTACACTTACTAAGACAGAAACTGAGCCCTAAGCTCGCTGCGGCCATAGCGTCGGTGGAAGACGAGGACCTTTAGAGCTTCGTACACTAGGCGAGAGTCACCGCCAGAAACCTAAACGCGTACGGAAAACCAACGACACGCAAACCGATTCAGAAGCCATTGCCGTCGGCGCAGACAGTCAGAGCCCCTGCACCCTACCGACAACGCCCCTAGCAATCGTCGTATTCACTACGATCGGCGTTTGTCCCTACCTGTTTTGCATGCGGAAAACCCGGCTATATCGCCACGAGATGCCAAGCAACAGCCTAGCAGAAGCAGGAGTATCGTGCTATAAAGCAGCCGCAGCAGCAGCCGCAGCTACCGAGAAAGACTATTCAAGCCATCGAACCGGCGCCGAACGATACTGACAGTGTAGACAGGGGGGTGCAATTAAGGATTATAGGAAAAGATCAGCTGGACGGATAGACCCCCTATCTAGCGTAAAAAACAGGGCATCCCCGCGAAAGGCACTAACGGAACGAGAGAGCATTAACAGTTGTAACGACCTACTGTCGGCGACAGTGGAAGCGAACACGGAAACAGCTATTATCCTTCCTATTACGATCCACCCTGTTAAGAAGTCGCGTAGACCCCTCCAGCTGAAAGCATTTATTGATACTGGAGCCCTTATCGGAACGGCGATCCACTACCGACTGGTTCAAAAACTGACAAAGGGATACGGCTATCCTGTAGAGATAGCGTCGCCGACGCAGATTTCGGCTTATAACGGACAAGACACGGAAAACGTTACGCACTACGTGCTATTGAGGACCACACTAGCTAGTCGAACTACGGAAGCGACGTTCCGGATTATGGATCTTGGACGATTTGACATTATTATAGGGCAGAAATAGATAAAGAACTAGAAGGCAGTCATTGACGTAGACGAAGGCACGATAGAGTTTAAAACCTAGGGCAACGACACTGCCGCTGTCGAACCAACCGCCGCCATTGTAGCAGAATCGAAAGCAGCGGCCGCAAACGTAGCTCCGCCCGACCGCTCCGAACCCCCGGTCACCGTCGGAATAATAAGTTCAGAAGCTATAACGACCCTCGCAAAGTCGCCGAACAATAAGATCTACGCTATCTCTATAAAGGACATCGAAGACTACAGGAAGATAATAGCGGAAGAAGAAGTAGACCTACTAGAGGTGTTGCCAAACGAGCTCTACAGTTACGCTAACGTGTTCTTAAGAGCCGACTCTAACCTCCTGCTGCTCCACCGGCCGGAATACGACAACAAGATCCGACTAAAAGAGGGAGCTACGCTGCTAAGGACTAAGCCCCTAAGACAACTGTCGCCGGCAGAGCTGGACCAGGTAGAACTGTTTGTTCGAGAGAATCTTGCGAAGAAATTTATTACGCCAAGCTTAGCAGAATATGCGTTACCGATTCTTTTCGTACAGAAGCCCGGAGGTAGTCTCCGACTCTGCATAGACTATCGAGGCCTCAACGAGGTCACTAAGAGAGACGTATACCCGCTGCCGCTGATCGACGAGACTATACAACGAGTGGCTAAAGCTAAATAGTTCAGCAAACTGGACATTTAACAGGCGGTCCACCGACTAAGGAACGAAGAAGGGCAAACAGAAGATCTTACGACGTTCGCCACGCGTATAGGCAATTTTAAGTAGCTGGTAATGCTGATCGGACTCACTAACGCGCCGGCAGTATAGCAACGCTTTATAAACCATACTTTTATAGACATGCTGGAACGGTTCGTGTCTATTTACCTAGACGACATCCTTATCTACACAGATAGAACGAGAGAGCAATACATGGACTACATCGAGAAGGTGCTAACTAGGCTCTGTAAGGTCGGACTAAACGCGGACACGAAGAAGAGCGAGTTCTATTAGACCGAAGTCAAATATCTCGGTCTTATCGTTAGAAGAGATAGAATTCAGATAGACCCCTTAAAGGTCGTCGCTGTCGCCGAATAGAAGCAGCCGAAGTCTGGGAATACTACGCAAATCAGAGCGTTTCTCGGCTTCTACAGCTACTATCGTTAGTTTATTAAGGACTTCAGCAAGATAGCGAGACCCCTAAACGAGGCGTTAAAGAAGGAGGCCGCCGGCCTATAGAACGAGAAGTGCACAGAAGCCTTTAACCAGCTGAAAGAAGCAGTGGCCTCTGCGCCAGTTCTGGCACACTTCCGGCCGGAAAAGACGATCTACGTAGAAACGGACGCTTCTAACACAGCAACCGCAGGGGTCCTTTCTTAATATAGCGACGACGAAACCCTCCATCCAGTAGCTTTCTTTAGCAAGTCCATAACGGAGGCCGAACGGAACTACGCAATCTACGATAAAGAACTACTGGCCATTATTCAGGCCTTTAAAGAGTGGAAACCGGAGCTTATAGCTGGACAGAGCACGATCCAGGTCCTTACAGACCACTAGTTACTGACCTACTTTATAAAGACGTAGAAGCTATTACGCTGCCAAGTACGGTGGGCTGCCTACTTATCCGGGTTCGACTTTAAGATTACCTATCGACCCGGAGCTTAAAACGGAAAGGCTAACGCACTAACGAGAAGAGAAAGAAAGACTAGCCGCGCGAAGGAAGACCTAAATATGTTCTAGAAGGTGTTGATCGAGCGGATAGTAGACGCAGAGGTGTTAAAAGAGGTAGGGGTCTACACAGTGGAACCGGCCCCTAAGGAAGAGACGCTCTACGAGAAGGTGCAATAGCTCAATTAGAAGCAGAAGCTCGGCAAAACAGGTTCGGGAAAGCCGATAGTTCCAGAAGAACTAATTATGTTGCGGTAGTAGAAAGAGGTGGGACAGATTGATGGGGTGGACCCTGGAATTTCGGCTCGGCCCGTCCGGGCCGAGCCGGGCCTTGGCACCACCACCATCAAAGCCCACTACCACCACTACATAGATTCCTTTCCCTCCTCAGTTCGAGATATAGTTATCAAAACAGCCGTATTGAACCTTATCTGCGCGCTCGGATCATTATATCTCGAACTCACTCTCCACAACCCCGCGCTGCGCGAAAGGGCCCGTTAAACCATCCGGAAACCCGAATAACGCACGCGCACCCACTAACAACAACCAACCCTAGGCACTGTAAGAAGATAGAAGACTTCTCAGCGGTAGAGAGCGGCGTTATAGGCCGCAGCAGAAGCAGAAAAGGAAAGACTAATAGAGCAAGCAGACGCTCTAGCGTAGTTAAAGATAAGGTCGTTATCAGAGGTTTTACAGCTAAAGAGACCGCAGAGATTAAGGAACGAATAAAGGAATATAAGAAGATCTACGACTGCACAATCGAGGAACTGGAAGACTACGTAGACGAGAACGGAATAGGGAAGGTCTACAACGGTATAGACCTTATTAAGACGCTGTTCTACAGGACACTGGAAGAAAACAGACAGCTAAGAGAGGAAGTAGAGACGGTAAGGGCCGAGAAGGAATCGGCAGAGACTATCGTCGAAGTGTTGGAACACTAAGCGGCGAATCGAATAGCGCAGCTAAAGGCGCTAAAGGATCAACTGGCTGATATGGAAGCAGCGAGATCGTCGCCGCTACCGCGGCGAGAAACCCAAGTGGAAACTACCTCGCCGGCGGCCTACAGTCAAGGTGGCACGTTAATGACGTCATTACCGGATCCACCGGTTTTCGGTAGCGGAGACTCCGAAGCGTAGGAGGCGTTCAAGAAGAAGATCAAGAATAAGATAAACCGCGATTACGCATCAAGCAGCGAAGAAGACAGATTGGCCTATTTAGAGACGCGACTAGAAGGTGAAGCTTTTTCGTTGGTAGCGGACCTGGAAGAGGTAACCGCCGAAGAAGCGATCAAAGCGTTAGATCAACGCTTCGGAGACCTATTCCGAAAGAAGACAGCCCGTAAGCAGCTGGATAAGATTAACTAGAACCGGCAGACGTTTAAGGAATTCTACAGTTTGTTCAGAAAATATGCGATCAGGGCCCGAGTGGCGGAAGATAAGCAGCTCTACCTATTAAGGCAGAAGCTGAGTCCTGAGCTGGCCGCCGCTATAGCGTCTGTAGAAGACGAAGGCCTTAAGAGCTTCGTCCACCAAGCGAGAGTCACCGCAAGAAACTTAAGCGCTTACGCGAAATCACGCGAATCGAACCAGAAGCCGCTAATAACGCAGACTACACGACCCCCCGCGCCTTTCCGGAGAGCGCCACAGCAGCTACCTTATCAGTCACAGCGCTCGTCGTTCGTCCCTACCTGTTTCGCGTGTAGCAAGCCTGGCTACATCGCTACGAGATGCCAAGCATCGGACAAGCAGAAGCAGGACTATCGTGTTATAAGGCAGCCGCAGCCGCAGCAACTACCGAGGAAGACTATACAAGCTATAGAGCTAGCCCTGAACGACACCGACAGCGTAGACGGCGGCGTGCAGCTAAGAATTATAGGAAAAGACCAGCTAGACGGATAGGCCCCCTATCCAGCATTGACAATAGGGCACCGAATCGAAGCGAATCGCTATAAGAAGAAAGCATCAACAGCTGCAGCGATCCGCTCTCGGCGGCGGTGGAAGTAAACACGGAAACAGCTATTATCCTTCTAATTACTGTCCACCCCCTTAACGGATCGAGCAAACCGCTTTAGCTGAAAGCTTTTATCGACACCGGAGCTCTTATCGGCGCGGCGATCCACTACCGACTGGTCCGGAAGCTGACGAATAGATACAGTTATCCAGTGGAACTGGCGTCGCCGACGCGGATTTCGGCGTACAATAGACAAGACACGGAAAGCGTTACGCACTACGTGCCGCTAAGGACCACACTGGCTAGTCGCACCACAGAGGCGACGTTCCGAATTATGGATATCGGAAGGTTTGACATCATTATAGGGCAGAAATGGATAAAGAACCACAAAGCCATCGTTGACATAGATAAAGGAACTATCAGGTTCAAAACCCCGGGTAGCGGAGCAGGGACTATCGGAAAGGTCGCCACCGTCGTCGCCAAGCCGAAAGCTACGGAGTCTGCGAAAGAGGCTCCGTCCGATCGTTACGAACCCCCGGTTACCGTCGGAATAATAAGTTCAGAAGCTATAACGACCCTCGCGAAGTCGCCGGACAACGAGATTTACGCTATCTCGATAAAAGACATCGAAGACTACAGGAAGATAATAGCGGAAGAAGAAGTAGATCCGCTGGAGGTGCTACCGAAAGAACTCCATAGTTACGCTAACGTTTTCTCGAAGGCCGACTCCAACCCCCTGCCGCTCTATCGACCGGAATATAATAACAAGATCAGGTTGAAAGAAGGGGCTACATTGCTAAGAACCGAGCCCCTAAGACGACTGTCGCCGGCCGAATTGGACCAAGTAGAGGTGTTTGTTCGTAAAAACCTAGCGAAGAAGTTCATTACGCTAAGTTCTGCAGAATACGCGTTACCGATTCTTTTCGTAAGGAAACCAGGGGGTAGTCTGCGACTCTGCGTAGACTATCGAGGCCTTAATAAGGTCACCAAAAGAGACGTATATCCACTGCCGTTAATTGACGAAACCATCCAAAGAGTAGCAAAGGCTAAATGGTTCAGCAAGCTGGACATCCGCTAAGCGTTCCATCGATTGAGAAACGAAGAAGGGCAAACAGAAGACCTTACGACGTTCGCGACGCGTATAGGCAATTTTAAGTAGTTGGTAATGCCTTTCGGACTTACCAACGCGCCGGCGGTGTAGCAACGCTTTATAAATCACACCTTTATAGACATGCTAGAACGGTTTGTGTCTATCTACCTAGACGACATCCTTATCTATACAGATAGAACGAGAGAGCAACACACAGACCACATTAAGAAAGTGCTAAAGAGGCTCTGCGAGGCGGGACTGAACGCGGACACGAAGAAGAGCGAGTTCTATCAAACTGAGGTCAAATATCTCGGCCTTATCGTCGGAAGGGATGGAATTCGGATAGACCTGTCGAAAGTCGCCGCCGTCGCCGAATAGAAGCAACCGAAGTCTGGAAACACTACGCAAATCAGAGCGTTTCTCAGCTTCTGCAGCTACTATCGACAGTTCATTAAGGACTTTAGCAAGATAGCAAGACCCCTGAACGAGGCGCTAAAGAAAGAGGCCGCCGGCATATAGAATGAGAAGTGCACGGAAGCTTTCGTACGGCTGAAAGAGGCAGTGGCCTCGGCGCCGATTCTGGCGCACTTCCGACCGGAAAAGACGATCTACGTAGAAACGGACGCTTCCGATACAGTAACGGCAGGGGTCCTTTCTTAATACGCTGACGATGGCGAGACCCTTTACCTAGTAGCCTTCTTTAGCAAATCCATAACGGAAGCTAAACGGAACTACGCCATCTATAATAAGGAGCTGCTGGCGATCATTTAGGCTTTCGAGGAGTGGAAACCGGAGCTTATAGCTGGAAAGAGCACGGTCCAGGTCCTTACGGACCACCAGTCGCTGACCTACTTTATAAAGACGCAGAAGCTCTTACGACGTCAAGCACGGTGGGCCGCCTACCTATTAGGGTTCGATTTTAAGATCACCTATCGACCAGGGGCTCAAAACGGAAAGGCCGACGCGCTGACGAGAAGAGAGGGGAAGACCAGCCGAGCGAAAGAAGATCCGAATATGTTCCAGAAGGTGTTGACCGAGCGGATAGTAGACGCAGAGGTGTTGAAAGAGGTAGGGGTCTGCGCAGTGGAACCGGCCCCTAAGGAAGAAACTCTCTACGAAAAGGTAAAACAGCTCAATCAACAACAGAAGCTCGGCAAGACCGGCTTAGGGAAGATGATAGTTCCAGAAGAACTAATTACGGAGGTCATGCAGCTGGTCTATAGCTCTATAGACGTTGGCCACGCCAGCTCAAAGAAGACGATAGAAGCTATAAGGACAGTCTACTAGTTTCCACGGATCTACGAACGGATCTATCGATTTATCGCCAATTGCTACGTATGCAGAGCGGCGAAGCCACGTTACGGCCTTCCGGCAGGCTTACTGAAGCCGCTTCCGATCCCCGAGAAGCCGTAGCAGCACATTACGATAGATTTCGTAACCGGCCTGCCGGATTCCGATGGATATAACGCTACGCTGAACGTAGTGGACCGATTGAGCAAAGAACGCCACTTCATCCCCTGTTAAGCGAGAGACGAAGGAACCAATGCGGAAGAAACAGCGAGAATGCTGATTAAGCACGTATGGAAGCACTATGGGCTGCCGGACACTATCACTACGGATAGGGGTCCTCAATTCACTGCCGACGTATAGAAAGCCATCAACCAAGCTCTCGGAATTCGTGGAAAGCTCAGCACCGCCGCTCACCCTCAAACCGACAGTCAGTCTAAAGTGGCTAATCGCGAGATAGAGCGATACCTGCGAACCTTCTGCAGCCGCTATTAAGAAGAATGGGTTAAGGTGTTGCCGATAGCTGAGTTCTGCGCTAACTCGACACGGTCGGAAGCAACGTCGCTGGCGCCGTTCGAGATAACACACGGCTATCTTCCGAGAATGAGCTTTCAGCCGCCGAGCGACGCAGACTCGCAGGGGCTTTCTACCGCCACATCGTTAAAGAGAGTCGCCGCTACAACGGCAGAAGCGCTACAATCTCAGATGGAAGAAGCGATCAAGGTGGCAAAAGAAGCGATAGAATCGGCTCAGAAGAAGATAGTAACTCGAGCTAATAGAAAGCGGTTACCGATGGAATTCGAAAAAGGCCAAAAGGTATGGCTCAACACACGAAACCTGAGGCTAAAAGGAAACGCGAAGCTCAACCTACGCTACGTAGGTCCATTTAAGATAATAGAAAAGAGGTCGCCGGTAACTTATCGGCTCGAGCTGCCAAAGGCGTTCCGGATCCACGACGTTTTCCATTCAGATCTGCTAAGCCTAGACCCTGAGGACAGCCTTCCGGAGCAGGGCTTCGCCGAGCCCCTACCAGTCGAGATGGAAGGTAATAAGGAAGAGTGGGAGGTAGAAGACGTAATAGACATAAAGAAGATAAGGGGGTCCATTAAAGCGAGGATCTTATAGAAGGGGTAGCCGGAAGACTATAAATGGTATCCGGTTAAAAACCTGCGGAATTCGGCAGAGCTGCTAAAAGAGTTCTACGCGCGGAACCCAGAAAAGCCGAAGCCATCGTAGCTCTGATGCCGGCAATAGAGACACGTCCGCTCCACCGGCGCGGAAGCCGATGAAAACGATCGTGCTGGAAGTGATTGCTTTAGGGACCACTACGTCGGCCGGCAGCGCCGCCGCCCGCGTAGTAGGTAAAGGCTTTGGTAGAAGAGAAAAAGAGGAAGAAAAACGGCGCTGCGGAAAGATCTATATAGACCTCCGCGACGACGCACAGACCAGCCACGCCGCAGCTTAGGTGACCCACGGCTCAGATCAGATAGCACGGATCAGGCGCGTCTATTACATAAACAACCAAGTGAAGGACTTCAGATGTTGATAACGTAAGAGATTCAAGAAGCGATAAGAGAAGGAAAAGGTAACATTACCATCGGAGGGGATTTAAAAAAAAAAAAAAAAAAAAAACAGTGGAGGTTTTTAGGATAGATGGGATAACTAAGCGGTCGAGGGCGACCGCTGGTGAAGGGGGGGGGTAGTGTTACGGTGGTAGAAAGAGGTGGGACGGATTAATGGGGTGGACCCTGGAATTTCGGCTCGGCCCGGACGGGCCGAGCCGGGCCTTGGCACTACCACTATCAAAGCCCACCACCACCACCACATAGATTCCTTTCCCTCCTCAGTTCGAGATATAGTTATCAAAACAGCCGTATTGAACCTTATCTGCGCGCTCGGATCAAATTACAGAGGTTATCCAGCTAGTCTATAGCTCCGTAGATGTTGGCTACGCAGGCGCGAAGAAGACAATGCAGGCAGTAAGAACGATCTACTGGTTTCCGAGGATCTATAAGCGGATCCACCGGTTTATCGCCAATTGCTACGTGTGCCGAGCCGCGAAGCTACTTTACAGTCTTCCGGCGGGTCTACTAAAGCCACTTCTGATCCCCGAGAAGCCGTAGCAGCACATTACGATAGATTTCGTAACCGGCCTGCCGGAATCCGATGGATACGATGCCACCCTTAACGTAGTAGATAGGCTGAGCAAAGAGCGCCACTTTATCCCCTATCGAGCGAGAGACGAAGGAACTACTGCAGAAGAGACCGCGCGGATACTAATTAGACACGTATAGAAGCACTATAGCCTGCCGGACACTATTACTACGGATAGGGGTCCTTAATTCACTGCCGACGTATAGAAAGCTATCAACCAAGCTCTCGGAATTCGTAGAAAGCTTAGCACTGCCGCTTACCCTCAAACCGACAGCTAGTCTAAAGTGGCCAACTGTAAGATAGAGCGATATCTGCGAACCTTCTGCGGCTATTATTAAGAAAAGTAGGTCGAGGTGTTGCCGATAGCTGAATTCTGCGCGAACTTAGCACAGTTAGAAGCAACGTCGCTGGCGCCGTTCGAGATAACCTATAGCTATCTTCCGAGAATAAGTTTCCAACTGCCGAACGAACCTAGCTCTGTAGAACTATCCACCGCTACGTCGTTAAAGAGAGTCGCCGCCGCGGTGGCAGAAGCGCTACGATCTTAGATAGAAAAAGCGATTAAGGTAGTGAAAGACGCGATGGAATCGGCTCAGAAGAAGATAGTAACTCGAGCTAATAGAAAAAGGTTACTACTGGAATTTGAGGATGGCCAAAAGGTATAGCTTAATACGCGAAACCTAAGGCTGAAAGGCAACGCCAAGCTCAATCTACGCTACGTAGGTCCGTTCAAGATAATAGAAAAGAGGTCGCCGGTAACCTATCGGCTCCAGCTACCGAAAGCGTTCCGGATCTACGATGTCTTCTATTCGGACCTGTTAAGCTTAGACCCTAAAGACGGCCTGCCAGAACAGGGGTTCGCCGAACCCCCGCCAATCGAAATAGACAATAAGGAAGAATAGGAGGTAGAAGACGTAATAGACGTAAAGAAGACGAGGGGGTCCATTAAAACGAGGATCTCGTAGAAGGGGTGGCTAGAAGACTACGAATAGTATCCGATCGAGAACCTCCGGAATTCGGCGGAGCTGCTAAGAGAGTTCTACGTACGGAACCCGGAAAAGCCGAAACCAGCGTAGCTCTAATGTCGATTATGCCTGAAGAAAGAAAGAAGAAAGCTACGTCCGCTCTACCGACGCGGAAGCCGATAAAAACAATCGTAGCGGTCGCCTTAGGGAGGTCTTCGATGCGGCCACTACCCACTGCCGGTTCGGCAGGCAGCTCGCCGACGCTGTAGCGTGCCAGCGCCGCCGACCCCGTAGTAGGTAAAGGCTTTAGTAGAAGAAAAAGAAGAAGAAAAGCGACGCTGCAGACGGATCTATATAGACCTCCGAGGCGACGCACAGGCCAGCCACGCTACAGCTCAGATAACCTACAGTTTAGATTAGATAGCACAGATTAGGCGCACGGATCAGATAGGCGACGAAACAAGTAACGTCGAAAACAGCGAAATCGGCGACTAAAATCTGCGGAAAGGAACGAAAAGAAGACAGGAAGATTAGGCAAAACCTAAGGCAGAAAGACGAGGAAGCGGCTACTACTGCAGCGAAGGAGCAGAAAGAAAGAAGAAAGAAGCCGAAAAGGGAAGTAGATATAGACAGAATTTGATAGTGCATGCGAGGCTTGGCGCGCACGCAGAATTAAGGTAAATAGATAGAAAAGAACGCAGGAAAGACGCGAAAGGAAGGTAGATAGATAGATAGAAGGATTGACGTTATTGGATAACGACAATAGAAGCCTATAGAAGGGATAAGTAAGCGGTCGAGGGCGACCGTTAGTAAGGGAGGGGGGTAGTGTTATAGCGGCAGAAAGAGGTAGGACAGATTAATAGGGTGGACCCTGGATTTCGGCTCGGCTCCTTCCGGGATTTAGGTTCCGGAACGGACCGAGCCGGGCCTTGGCACACCACTATCCATTAAGGCCTACTACTGTCACTACGTAGACTTCTTTCCCTCCTCAGTTCGAGATATAGTTATCAAAACAGCTGTATTAAACCTTATCTGCGCGCTCGGATTAGAAGCCGGAACTTATAGCTAGACAGAGCACGATCCAAGTCCTTACGGAACACCAGTCGCTAACCTACTTTATAAAGACTTAGAAGCTCTTACGACATTAAGCACAGTAGGCCGCCTACTTGTCCAGGTTCGATTTTAAGATCACTTATCGACTAGGGGCTCAAAACGGAAAGGCTAATGCGCTAATGCAAAGAGAAGGGAAGACTAGCTACACGAAGGAAGATCTGAACATGTTTCAGAAGGTGCTAACCGAACGGATAGTAGACGCCGAGGTATTAAAGGAAGCGGGGATCTGCACGGCAGAACTGCAGACTAAACTAGAACCGACAGAACTGGAGACCGAAAAAGAAACGCTCTACAAGAGGGTGGAACGGCTTAATCAACAGCAGAAGCTCGGCAGAACAGGCTTAGGAAAGCTGATAGTTCTAGAAGAACTGGTTACAGAGGTCATCCAATTGGTCTATAGCTCTAAGGACGTTGGTTACACAGGATTAAAGAAAACGATAGAAGCCGTAAGGACGATCTACTAGTTTCCGCGAATCTACGAGCGGATCCACCGGTTTATTGGCAATTGCCACGCATGCCAGGCCGCGAAGCTACATTACGGTCTTCCGGCCGGTCTGCTAAAGCCACTTCCGATCCCTGAGAAACTGTAGCAATACATTACGATAGACTTCGTAACCGGCCTACTAGACTCTAATAGATATAACGCTACGCTGAAAGTAGTAGACCGACTAAGCAAGGAACGCTACTTCATCCCCTGCTAAGCGAGAGACGAAGGAACCACTGCAGAAGAGACTGTACGGATGTTGATTCAATACGTATAGAAGCACTATAGCCTGCCGGACACTATTACTACAGATAGGGGTCCTTAATTTACCGCCGACGTATAGAAAGCCATTAACCAAGCTCTCGGAATTAGTGGAAAGCTCAGCACAGCAGCTTACCCTTAGACCGATAGTCAGTCTAAAGTGGCCAATCGCGAGATAGAGCGATATCTGCGAACCTTCTGCAGCTATTATTAAGAAAAGTAGGTCGAGGCGTTGCCAATAGCTGAATTCTGCGCCAACTTAGCAAGATCAGAAGCAACGTCGCTGGCGCCGTTCGAGATAACCTACAGTTATCTTCCGAGGCTAAGCTTCCAGCCGCCGAGCGACGCCGGCTCGCCGGAGCTTTCCACTAATACGTCGTTAAAGAGAGTCGCCGCTGCGGCGGCGGAAGCGCTCCGATCTTAGATAGAAGAAGCGATCAAAGTAGCGAAAGAAGCGATGGAATCGGCTTAGAAGAAGATAGTACCTCGAACTAATAGAAAGCGGTCGCCAATAGAATTTGAGGAAGGTCAAGAGGTCTGGCTTAACACGCGAAACCTAAGGCTGAGAGGCAATGCGAAGCTCAACCTATGCTACGTAGGTCCGTTCAAGATAGTAGAAAAGAGATCGCCGGTGACTTATTAGCTCTAGCTGCCAAAGGCGTTCCGGATCTACGACGTTTTCCATTTAGATCTGCTAAGCCTAGACCCTAAGTGATCTGGGCACGCAGATATAATTCAATACGGCCTTTTTGATAACTATATCTCAAACTGAGGAGGGAAAGGAATCTATATAGTGGTAGTAAGGGGCTTTCGTAGTAGTGGTGCCAAGGCCCGGCTCGGCCCGGACGGGCCGAGCTAAGATTCTAGGGTCCACCCTATTAATCTGTCCCACCTCTTTCCACCGCCGCAACACTACCCCCCTCCCTTACTAGCGGTCGCCCTCGACCGCTTAGTCACCCTATCCATCCGAAAATCTCCACTTTTTTTTTTTGATTTATCGTCTCTTTCTCGAAAATCCCCTCTAACGGTAATGTTACCTCTTCCGTCTTCCTTCGCTTCTTGAATTTCTTACGTTATCGGCGTCTAAGGTCCTTTACTTAGCGTTTATATAATCGGTGCGCCTGATCCGTGCTATCTGATCTGAGCCGTAGGTTATCTAAGCTGCGCTGTAGCTAGTCTGTGCGCCGGCGCGGAAGGTCTATATAGATCTTTCCGCGGCTCTATCTCTTCTTCTTTTTCTTTCTCTACCAAAGCCTTTACCTACTACGCGGTCGGCGGCGCTGGCACGCTACGGCGTGCGCGAGCTACCGGCCGACGCAGTAGTAGTGGAGCACAATCACTTCCCGAAGCAACCTTACGATCGTTTTTATCAGCTTCTGCGCCGGTGGAGCAGACGTAGCTTTCTTCGTTTTCTTCTAGAAGGATCGGCTTTAGAGCCATTCCGGCTTCGGCTTCTTCGGGTTCCGCGCGTAAAAATCTCTTAGCAGCTCCGCCGAATTCCGGAGGTTCTCGATCGGATACTATTTATAGTCTTCCGGCCACCCCTTCTACGAGATCCTTGCTTTGATAGACCCCCTTATCTTCTTTACGTCTATTACGTCTTCTACCTCCTACTCTTCTTTATCACTGTCTATGTCGACAGGCGGGGGTTCGGCGAACCCCTGTTCCGGAAGGCCATCCTCAGGGTCCAGGCTTAGCAGATTTAAATAGAAAACGTCGTAGATCCGGAACGCCTTTGGCAGCTGGAGCCGATAAGTTACCGGCGACCTCTTTTCTATTATCGTGAACGGACCTACGTAGCGTGGATTCAGCTTGGCGTTGCCTTTCAGCCTTAGGTTCTTCGTGTTAAGCTATACTCTTTGGCCTTCCTCGAATTCTATCGGTAACCGCTTCTTATTAGCTCGAGTTACTATCTTCTTCTAAGCCGATTCCATCGCATCTTTCGCCACTTTGGTCGCTTCTTCTATCTGAGATCGGAGCGCTTCCGCTGCCGCGGCGGCGACTCTCTTTAACGACGTAGTAGTAGTAGTGGAAAGCTCTGGCGAGCCGGCGTCGCTCGGTAGCTGGAAGCTTAGCCTCGGAAGATAACTGTAGGTTATCTCGAACGGCGCCAGCGACGTCACTTCTAACCGTGTTAAGTTCGCGCAGAATTCGGCTATCGGCAATACCTTAACCCAATCTTCTTAATAATAGCCGCAGAAGGTTCGTAGGTATCGTTCTATCTTACGGTTAGCGACTTCAGACTGACTGTCGGTTTAAGGGTAAGCGGCGGTGCTGAGCTTTCCATAAATTCCGAGAGCTTGGTTAATAGCTTTCTATACGTCGGCGGTGAATTGAGGACCCCTATCCGTAGTAATAGTGTCCGGCAGCCTATAGTGCTTCCACACGTGTTGGATTAACATTCTCACTGTTTCTTCCGCAGTAGTTCCCTTATCCTTAGCTCGACATAGGATGAAATAGCGCTCTTTGCTTAGCCGATCCACTACATTGAGCGTGGCGTTATATCCATCGGAGTCCGGCAGGCCGGTTACGAAATCTATCGTAATGTGCTGCTATAGTTTCTCGGGGATCGGCAGTGGCTTTAATAAGCCTGCTGGAAAGCCGTAACGCGGCTTTGCCGATCGGCACACGTAGCAGTTAGCGATAAATCGGTAGATCCGTTAGTAGATCCGCAGAAACCAGTAGATCGTTCTTACGGCCTGCGTCGTTTTCTTCGCTCTAGCATAGCCAACATCTATAGAGTTATGGACTAGCTAGATGACCTCCGTAATTAGTTCTTCCGGAACTATCAGCTTTCCTAAGCCGGTTTTGCCGATCTTCTGTTGTTGGTTGAGTTGTTTTACCTTCTCGTAGAGAGTTTCTTCCTTAGGGGCTGGCTCCACTGCGCAGACTCCTACCTCTTTCAACACCTCTGTTGCGGCGGCGGAAAGAGGTGGGACAGATTGATAGGGTGGACCCTGGAATCTTAGCTCGGCCCGTCCGGGCCGAGCCGGGCCTTGGCACCACTACTACGAAAGCCCTCCACCACCACTATATAGGTTCCTTTCCCTCCTTAGTTCGAGATATAGTTATCAAAAAGGCCGTATTGAATTATATCTGCGTGCCCGGATCATTATATCTCGAACTCTCTCTCTCTACACTAACCCTGCGCTGCGCGAAAGGGCCCGTCGAACTATCCGGAAACCCGAATAACGCACGCGCACTACACCAACAACAACCCCCAAGGCACTGTAAGAAGATAGAAGGCTTCTTAGCGGTAGAGAGCGGCGTTACAGGCCGTAGCGGAAAGAGAAAGACTGACAGACCGAGGGATAGGCGTACCAGCATTCTCGACGACGGAACGACTAACGAAGGCCTTACGAAAGAAGAGGTAGATAAAGCGAGAAAGGGTATAGAGGGCTACGCCGAACTGTACGGACGCACGCCGGATAAGATAGGAGAATATCTTACAGAGCACAGAGCTAAGAAGGTGTTTGACATTATTACCTTTATAGAAAAGAAGTTTTATAGGAACGTAGAAGAAAACAGACAGTTAAGGGAAGAAGTAGAGACAGTAAGGGCCGAGAAGGAATCGGCAGAAACCATTATCGACGTGTTAGAAAACCAGGCAGCGAATCGACTGGCGCAGCTAAAGGCACTGAAAGATCAACTAGCTAAGATAGAAGCAGCGATGTCGTCGGCACCGCCGCCACCGCATCGAGAAGAACAAGAAGAGACCGCCTTACCGGCAGCCTATAGTTAAGGTAGCACCCTAACAACATTATTGCTGGACCCGCCAGCATTTAAAGGCGGAGACCCTAAAGACTAGGAAGAGTTTAAGAAGAAGATCAAGAATAAGATAAGCTGCGATTACGCATCGAACAGCGCCGGAGATAGATTGGCGTACCTAGAATTGCAGTTAGAAGGAGAAGCTTTTTCGCTAGTAGCGGACCTAGAAGAGGTAACCGCTAAAGAAGCGATCAAAACGCTAGATCAACGCTTCGGAGATCTATTCTGAAAGAAGACAGCCTGTAAGCAGCTGGACAAGATTAATTAGAACCGGCAGACGTTTGAAGAATTCTACGGTTTGTTTAGAAAATATGCGATTAGGGCCCGGGTAGCAGAAGATAAGCAGCTTCACCTATTAAGGCAGAAGCTAAACCCTGAAATGGCCGCAGCTATAGCGTCTGTGGAAGACGAAGACCTTAAGAGCTTCGTGCATAGAGCGAGAGTCACTAGGAGAAACTTAAGCGCTTACGCGAAATCACGCGAATCGGTTTAGAAGCTGTCGCCGTCGGCGCAGACAACACGACCCCCTGCGCCTTTCCAGAGAGCACCCTAGCAGCCATCTTATTAGTTACAGCGTTCGTCGTTCGTCCCTACCTGCTACGCGTGCGGAAAGCCTAGCTATATCGCTACGAGATGCCAAGCTTCGGATAAGCAGAAGCAGGAGTATCGCGCTATAAAGCAGCCGCCACTGCCGAGAAAGACTATTTAAGCCATCGAACCGGCTCCGAACGACACTGATAGCGTAGACGGTAGAGTGCCCCTGCGAATCCTAGGAAAAGACCAGCTAGAAGGATAGGCCCCCTATCCAGCACAGACAACAGGGCATTAACGCGAACCACGCCGACGAAAGAGAGCATTAATAGTTGCAGCGATCCGCTATCGGCTACGGTGGAAGTGAACACGGAAACAGCTATTATCCTTCTAGTTACTGTCTACCCCCTTGACGGATCGAGCAAACCACTTTAGTTAAAAGCTTTTATCGACACAGGAGCTCTTATTGGAGCGGCGATCCACCACCGACTGGTCCGGAAGCTGACAAATAGATACGGCTATCCAGTGGAACTGGCGTCGCCGACGAGGATTTTGGCGTACAACGGGCAAGACACAGAGAGTGTTACGTACTATGTGCTATTAAGGACCACTTTGGCTGGTCGCACTACGGAAGCGACGTTCCGAATTATAGATATCGGAAGATTTGACATTATTATAGGGCAGAAATAGATAAAGAACCAGAAAGCCATTATCGACGTAGACGAAGGCACGTTAGGGTTCAAAACCCTAGGCAATGGCACCGCTGTTGCCGAGCCGACCGCCGCTAAACTGAAAACTACAGAGCCTGCGAAGGAGGCTCCGTCCAATTGTTCCGAACCCCCGGTTACTATCGGAATAATAAGTTCAGAAGCGACGACGACCCTCGCGAAGTCACTAGACAACGAGGTTTACGCTATCTTAATAAAAGACATCGAAGACTACCGGAAGATAATGGCGGAAGAAGAAGTGGACCTACTAGAGGTGCTGCCAAACGAGCTCTATAGTTATGCTAACGTCTTCTTAAAGGCCGACTCCAACCTATTGCCGCTCTATCGACCGGAATATAACAACAAGATCCAACTAAAAGAGGGGGCTACGCTGCCAAGAACTGAGCCCCTAAGACGACTGTCGCCGGCCGAATTGGACTAAGTAGAGGTGTTTGTTTGCGAAAACCTGGCGAAGAAGTTTATTATGCCGAGTTCTGCTAAATTTGCGTTACCGATTCTTTTTGTAAGGAAACCAGAGGGTGGTCTGCGACTCTGCGTAGACTATCGAGGCCTTAACGAGGTTACCAAGAGAGACGTATACCCACTGCCGCTAATTAATAAAACTATACAGCGGGTAGCAAAGGCTGGATAGTTCAGCAAGCTGGACATCCGCTAAGCGTTCTATCGACTAAGGAACGAAGAAGGGCAGACAGAAGACCTTACGACGTTCGCGACGCGTATAGGCAACTTTAAGTAGTTAGTAATGCCTTTCGGACTTACCAACGCGCCGGCAGTGTAGCAACGCTTTATGAACTACACCTTTATAGACATGCTAAAACGGTTCGTGTCTATCTATTTGGACGACATTCTTATCTATACAGATGGAACGAGAGACCAGCACACGGACCACATCGAGAGGGTGTTAAAGAGACTCCGCGAAGTAGGATTGAACGCGGACACGAAAAAGAGCGAGTTCTACCAAACCGAGGTCAAATATCTCGGTCTTATCGTCGGAAGAGATAGAATTTGGATGGACCCCTTAAAGGTCGCCGCTGTGGCGGAATGGAAGCAACCGAAATCCGGAAACATTACACAGATTAGGGCGTTTCTCGGATTCTGCAGCTACTATCGACGGTTTATTAAGGACTTTAGCAAGATAGCGAGACCCCTGAACGAGGCGCTAAAGAAAGAGGCCGCCGGCCTATAGAATAAGAGGTGCACAGAAGCCTTTAACCGGCTAAAAGAAGCAGTAGCCTCGGCGCCGGTTCTGGCGCACTTCCGACCGGAAAAGACGATCTACGTAGAAACAGACGCTTCCGATACAGTGACGGCAGGGGTCCTTTCTTAATACGGAGACGACGAAACCCTTCATCCAGTGGCTTTCTTTAGCAAGTCTATAACGGAGGCCGAACGGAACTACGCAATCTACGATAAAGAACTGCTGGCTATTATTCAGGCTTTCGAGGAGTGGAAACCGGAACTTATAGCTAGAAAGAGCACGGTCCAGGTTCTTACGGACTACCAGTCGCTAACCTACTTTATAAAGACGCAGAAGCTCTTACGACGCTAAGCTCGGTAGGCTGCCTACTTATTAGGGTTCGACTTTAAGATTACCTATCGACCAGGGGCTTAAAACGGAAAGGCTAACGCGCTGACGCGAAGAGAAGGGAAGACGAGCCGCGCGAAAGAAGACCCTAACATGTTCCAGAAGGTGTTGACCGAGCGGATAGTAGACGCAGAGGTATTGAAAGAGGTAGGGGTCTGCGCGGTGGAGCCAGCCCCTAAGGAAGAAACTCTCTACGAGAAGGTAAAACAACTTAACCAACAACAGAAGATCGGCAAAACCGGCTTAGGAAAGCTAATAGTTCTAGAAGAACTAATTACGGAGGTCATCCAGCTGGTCCATAACTCTATAGATGTTGGCTACGCCGGAGCGAAGAAAACGACGCAAGCCGTAAGAACGATCTACTGGTTTCTGCGGATCTACGAACGGATCCACCGATTTATCGCCAACTGCTACGTATGCCGATCGGCGAAGCCGCGTTACGGCTTTCCAGCAGGCTTATTGAAGCCACTGCCGATCCCTAAGAAACTATAGCAGCACATTACGATAGATTTCGTAACCGGCCTGCCGGACTCCGATGGATATAACGCTACACTCAATGTAGTGGATCGGCTAAGCAAAGAACGACACTTTATCCCCTGCTGAGCAAGAGACGAAGGAACCACTGCAGAAGAGACCGCACGGATGTTGATTCAACACGTATAGAAGCACTATGGCCTGCCGGACACTATCACTACAGATAGGGGTCCTCAATTCACTGCAGACGTATAGAAGGCTATCAATCGAAAGCTCGGAATCTGTAGAAAGCTTAGTACGGCCGCTTACCCTTAGACCGACGGTCAATCAGAAGTGGCCAACCGTAAGATAGAGAAATATCTACAGATCTTCTGCGGCCACTATCAAGAAAAGTGGGTAGAGGTGCTGCTAATAGCCGAATTCTGCGCCAATTCAGCACAGTCAAAAGCGACGTCGCTGGCGCCGTTTGAGATAACACACGGTTATCTTCCGAGGTTGAGCTTCCATCCGCCGAGCGACGCCGATTCGCTAGAGCTTTCCACATTGTTAAAGAGAGTCGCCGCCGCGGCGGCAGAAGCGCTACGATCTCAGATGGAAGAAGCGATCAAAGTGGCGAAAGAAGCGATAGAGACGGCTTAGAAGAAGATGCTAACTCGAACTAATAGAAGCCGGTCGCTAATAGAATTCGAAGAAGGTCAAAAGGTATAGCTTAATACGCGAAACCTAAGGCTAAAAGGAAACGCGAAGCTTAACCTACCCTACGTAGGTCCGTTCAAGATAATAGAAAAGAGGTCGCCGGTAACTTATCGGCTCGAGCTGCCGAAGGCGTTCCGGATCTACGACGTTTTCCATTCCGATCTACTAAGCCTGGACCCTAAGAATAGCCTTCCGGAACAGGGGTTCGCCAAACCCCCGCCTGTCGACATAGACGGTAACGAAGAAGAGTGGGAGGTAGAAGACGTAATGGACGTAAAGAAGACGAGGGGGTCTATCAAAGCAAGGATCTTATAGAAGGGGTAGCTAGAAGACTATAAATAGTATCCGGTCGAAAACCTGCGGAATTCGGCAGAGCTGCTAAGAGAGTTTTACGCGCGGAACCCGAAAAAGCCGAAGCCGGAATAGCTCTAAAGCCGAAGCCAGAATAGCTCTAAAGCCGATCCTTCCGGAAGAAAACGAAGAAAGCTACGTCTGCTCTACCGGCGAGGAAGCCGATAAAAACGATTGTAAGGTTTCTTCAGGAAGTGATTGTGCTCCACTACCACTGCGTCGGCCGGTAGCTCGCGCACGCCGTAGCGTGCCAGCGCCGCCGACCGCGTAGTAGGTAGAGGCTTTGGTGGAAGAGAAAAAGAAAAAGAAAAACGGCGCCGCGGAAAGATCTATATAGACCTCCGCGCCGGCGCACAGACTAGCCACGCCGCGGCTTAGATGACCTACGGCTCAGATCAGATAGCACGGATCAGGCGCACCGATCACATAAACGCCAAGTAAAGGACTTTAGATGCCGATAACGTAAGAAATTCAAAAAGCGATAAAGAGAACGTTGTTTTTGGTAGAAGACGGAAGAGGTAACATTACAGTCGGAGGAGACTTTCGAGAAGGAGATAAAGAAACTCAAAAGAAGTGGGGATTTTCGGATAGATAATGTGACTAAGCGGTCGAGGGCGACTGCTGGTAAGGAAGCAGGTTAGTGTTGCGGCAGTGGAAAGAGGTGGGACAGATTGATAGGGTGGACCCTGGATTTCGGCTCGGCCCGTCCGGGCCGAGCCGGGCCTTGGCAGCACCACTACGAAAGCCCTCCACTACCACTACATAGGTTCCTTTCCCTCCTTAGTTCGAGATATAGTTATCAAAAAGGCCGTATTAAATTATATCTGCATGCCCGGATTATCTTTCATTAAGATAGCGTAAACCTCGTTGTCTAGTGACTTCGGGAGGGTCGTCGTTGCTTCTAAACTTATTATTCCGATAGTAACCGGGGGTTCGGAACGATCGGACGGAGCCGCTTCGATTGTCGTAACGTTCGGTTTAGCGTCGGCCACCGTAACCGATTCGGTAGCTAATCTGACAGCAGCTAAGCCGCTGATCGGTTTTCTGAATTCGAGTGTGCCTTCTCCTACGTCAATAATCGCTCCCTGGTTCTTTATCCATTTCTGCCCTATAATAATGTCAAACCTTCCGATATCTATAATTCGGAACGTCGCTTCCGTAGTGCGACCAGCTAGTGTTGTCTTTAACGGCGCATAGTGCGTGACGCTTTCCGTGTCTTGTCCGTTGTACGCCGAAATCCTCGTCGGCGACGCCATTTCCACCAGATAGCCGTACCCCTTTATTAGCTTTTTAACTAATCGATAGTGGATAGCCGCTCCGATAAGGGCTCTGGTATCGATAAAAGCTCTTAGCTAAAGTAGTTTGCTCGATCCGTCAAGGGGGTAGACAGTGATTAGAAGGATAATAGCTGTTTCCGTGTTCACTTCCACTGCAGCTAATAGCGGATCGCTGCAGCTATTGATGCTCTCTCGTTCTGTCGGTGCCTTTCGCAGGAATGCCCTGTTTTTTACGCTAGATAGGGGGTCTATCCGTCCAGCTGGTCTTTTCCTATAATTCTTAACTGCACCCTGCCGTCTACGCTGTCCGTGTCGTTCGGAGCCGGTTCGATAGCTTGAATAGTCTTTCTCGGCGGCGGCGGCTACTTCGTTGCTCGATACTCCTGCTTCTGCTGTGCCGTTGCTTAGCATCTCGTAGCGATATAGCCGGGTTTTCTATACGCGTAGCAGGTGGGGACGAACGACGAACGCGGTGGATACGACGACTGCTAGGGGGTTCGTCGGAAAGGCGCAGGGGGCCGCGCCGTCTGCGCCGACAGCGTCGACTTCTAAACCGATTCGCGTAATTTTGCGTAAGTGCTCAAGTTTCTCGCGGTAACTCTCGCTCTGTGCACGAAGCTCTTAAGGTCTTCGTCTTCTACCGACGCCATAGCTGCGGCCAGTTCAGGGTTTAGCTTCTGCCTTAGTAGGTGGAGCTGCTTATCTTCCGCTACTCGGGCCCTAATCGCATATTTTCTAAACAAACTGTAGAACTCCTCGAACGTCTGCCGGTTCTGGTTGATCTTATCCAGCTGCTTACGGGCCGTCTTCTTTCGGAATGGGTCTCCGAAGCGCTGGTCTAGTGCTCTAATCGCTTCCTCGGCGGTCGCCTCTTCTAGGTCCGCTACTAGCGAAAAAGCTTCACCTTCTAATTGCGATTCCAGGTACGCCAGTCTGTCTCTAGCGCTGTTTCCGGCGTAGTCGCGGTCTATCTTATTCTTTATCTTCTTCTTAAACGCTTCCTAGTCTTTAGGGTCTCTGCCTCTAAACGCCGGTAGGTCCGGCAATAATGTTATTAAGGTGCTACCTTGACTATAGGCCGCTAGTAAGGCAGTCTCTGTTAGTTCTTCTCGATGCGGTGGCGGCGGCGACGACATCGCTGCTTCTATATTAGCCAGTTGGTCCTTTAGCGCCTTTTGTTGCGTTAGCCTATTCGCCGCCTGGTTCTCTAACATGTCGATAATGGTTTCTGCCGACTCCTTCTCGGCCCTTACCGTCTCTACTTCCTCCCTTAACTGTCTGTTTTCTTCTACGTTCCTATAGAACTTCTTTTCTATAAAGGTAATAATGTTAAACACCTTCTTAGCTCCGTGCTCTGTAAGATACTCTCCTATCTTATCCGGCGTGCGTCTATACAGTTCGGCGTAGCCCTCTATGCCCTTTCTCGCTTTATCTACCTCTTTTTCCGTAAGGCCTTTATTGGTCGTTCCGTCGTCGAGAATGCTGGTACGCCTATCTCTCAGTCTGTCAGTCTTTCTCTTTCTACTGCGGCCTGTAACGCCGCTCTCTACCGCTAAGAAGCTTTCTATCTTCTTACAGTGCCTTAGGGGTTGTTGTTGTTGGTGTATATGTAGTGCGCGTGCGTTATTCGGGTTTCCGGATGGTTCGACGGGCCCTTTTGCGCAGCGCAGGGTTGGTATAGAGAGTGAGTTCGAGATATAATAATCCGGGTATGCAGATATAATTTAATACGGCCTTTTTGATAACTATATCTCGAACTGAGGAGGGAAAGGAATCTATGTAGTGGTGGTAAGGGGCTTTCGTAGTGGTGGTACCAAGGCCCGGCTCGGCCCGTCCGGGCCGAGCCGAAATTCCAGGGTCCACCCCATCAATCTGTCCTACCTCTTTCTACCGCCGCAACACTAAGAACGGTCTGCCGGAGCAGGGCTTCGCCAAACCCCTGCCAGTCGAGATAGACGGTAATAAAGAAGAGTGGGAGGTAGAAGACGTAATGGACGTAAAGAAGATAAGGGAGTCCATTAAAGCGAGGATCTTGTAGAAGGGGTAGCCGGAAGACTATAAATAGTATCCGGTCGAGAACCTGCGGAATTCGGCAGAGCTGCTAAGAGAGTTCTACGTGCAGAACCCAAAGAAGCCGAAACCCGAATAGGTCCGAAGCTAATTATGCCGGAAGAAAAAGAAGAAGAAACGACGCTGCGGACGAATCTATATAGACCTCCAAGGCGATGCACAGACTAGCCGAGCTGCAGCTTAGAAGACCGCGGATTAGATCAGATAGCGTCGATTACATAAACGCTAAGTAAAGGACTTCAGACGCCGACGACGTAAGAAATTAAAGAAGCGATAAAGAGAACATTGTTTTTGATAGAAGACGGAAGAGGTGCTATCGGCGTTAGAGGGGATTTTCGAGAAGGAGACGACAAATCCAAAAAAAAAGTGAAGATTTTCAGATAGATAGGGTGACTAAGCGGTCGAGGGCGACCGCTAGTAAGGAAAGGGGGGTAGTGTTACGGCGGCAGAAAGGGGTGGGACTGGATAATAGGGTGGACCCTTAGAATTTCGGCTCGGCCCTTCCGGACCGAGCCGGGCCTTGGCATGCCGCCGCCCCTAAAGCTCTTATCCACCACTACATAGACTCCTTTCCCTCCTTAGTTCGAGATATAGTTATTAAAAAGGCCGTATTGAATTATATCTGCGTGCCCGGATTATTCTCGAACAAACACCTCTACTTAGTCTAGTTCCGCTAGCGACAGTCGTCTTAGGGGCTCGGTTCTTGGCAGCTTCGCTCCCTCTTTTAGTCGGATCTTGTTGTCGTATTCCGGTCTGTAAAGCGGCAAGAGGTTGGAGTCTGCCTTTAAGAACACGTTAACGTAACCGTAGAATTCTTCTAGTAACACCTCTAGTAGATCTACTTCTTCTTCCGCTATTATCTTCCTGTAGTCTTCGATGTCCTTTATAGAGATAGCGTAAATCTCATTGTCCAGCGACCTCGCAAGGGTCGTTAAAGCTTCCGAGCTTATTATTTCGATCGTAGGCAGAGGTTCGAAAGGGGTAGGCGGAACCGTTTCGTCGATCTTCGCCTCTGCTCGAGCGATGTCAGTAGCGACCGATTCGGTGGTAATAGCGCCGTTGCTTTGGGTTTTGAATCCGATCGTGCCTCTATCTATGTTGATAATAGCTTTCTAGTTCTTTATCTATTTCTGCCCTATAATAATGTTAAACCTTCTGATGTCTATAATTCGAAGCGTCGCTTCCGTAGTGCAGCCAGCTAAGGTAGTCTTTAGCGGCACGTAGTGCGTAACTCTTTCTGTGTCCTGTCCGTTATATGCCGAAATCCTCGTCGGCGACGCTAATTCCACTAGATAACCGTATCCCTTTATCAGTTTCTGAACCAACCGATAGTGGATCGCTGCTCCGATAAGAGCTCCGGTATCAATGAAAGCCTTTAACTAGAGCAGTAGGCGCTGCTTCTTAACAGGGTGGATCTTAATAGGAAGGATAATAGCTGTTTCTGTGTTCGCTTCTACCGTCGCCGACAGTAGATTATTACAACTGTTAATGCTCTCTCGTTCTGTTAGTGCCTTTCGCAGGGATGCCCTGTTTTTTATACTAGATAGGGAGTCTATCCGTCCAGCTGATCTTTTCCTATAATTCTTAGCTAGACCCCGCCGTCTACACTGTCGGTGTCGTTTGGAGCCGGTTCGATGGCTTAGATGGTCTTCCTCGGCGGCGGCGGCGGCTTCGTTGCTTAATATTCCTGCTTCTGCTATGCCGTTGCTTGGTATCTAGTAGCGATGTAGCTAGGCTTTCCGCATACGTAGCACGTAGGGACGAACGACGGTCGCGGCATGTAAGGCAGCTAGGGGCCGCGTCGAAAGGGTGCAGGGGCTCTAGTTGTCTGCATTAACGACAATGTCTTCTAAGTAGGTTCTCGCGTCGTCGGTTTTCCGTATGCGTTTAGATTTCTTGCTGTTACTCTCGCCTAGTGCACGAAGCTCTAAAGGTCCTCGTTGATACGGATGTAGATGTGGACAGCTGGCAGCTAGGCTTGGCAGGTCCAGGCTTGGCGCAAACTCAAATACCTCCACCTCCGCTTGTACGTAGATTCTGCCCTCTCCAGCCTTAGATATAGTTATTAAAGACGGGTATTGACCTAGAGTCTACTGCAGTCAGATCATTATATCTAAGGCTTACTTTAACAACACCCGCACTACGCAAAAGAGCCCGTTGAATTACATCCGGGGTACTCGAATAACGTACGTGCAACTGACAACCCAGAGTGTGTACTGTATATATACGAAGGAGGCCATTAAATTATATCCGGTTACTTAATCGTATATGTGCATGCTACTCTACCCCCCCCTCCCCCAACCGAGAAGAAGAGTTTTAGGGAAGAGAAGTGCCCCTATCGAGAGGAAGAAGAGTTTTGAAGAGAGAGAGTGCCCCTATAAGAGGGATGTTAGAAAGAGAAGTGCCCCTACAAGCAGATCGTACGAGTTTTGAAGAAGAGCGAGAGCGACGACGACAACAAGACGCACCTAGCAGGACCTAGGGCGACGACATTCGTTTTTTTCGGGTCTTTGACAGACTATTCTATTCAGACATACCAATCAAGACGACCGGCAATCAGCACGAGCCCCAAGCACCAGCGAGCCCTAAGCACTAGCGAGCCCCGAGCACCTAGGCCGAGCACTAGGCCGAGCGAGCACTAGGAGCGAGCACCAGGCAGAGCAAACAAGGCAGAGCTACAGCAACCTCTGCGACCCCGACGACCTCCGAGACCTCTGCGACCGCTTGAGAAGCAAGCGACCGTCGAGAAGTAACCGTCCAAGAAGCGACCGTCCGAAGAGCGACCGTCAAGAAGTGACCGTCCAAGAAGCGACTATCCGAGAAGCGACCGTCGAGAAGCGAAGCGACGGCTCGAGAAGCGACCGTTAAGAAGCGACACGTGTTTGCAAGACGACCTCTGCAGCTGCGACCCCCGCGACCTCTGCGCCCCTAACGACCTCTGCGCCCTGAACGACCTCCGAGACCTCTGCGACCGCTTAAGAAGCGAGCGACGGCTCGAAAAGCAACCGTCGAGAAGCGACGGCTCGAGAAGCGACAGCTCGAGAAGCGACGGCTTGAGAAGCGAGCGACTGTCAAGAAGCGACCGTCTGAGAAGCGAGCGACTGTCGAGAAGGGACAGTCGAGAAGCGACATCTATAGGCTGCAACCTCTGCGACTCCGCGACTTCCGCGAGCTCTGCGACCCTGACGACCTCCGCGACCTCCGCGACCTCCGCGACCTCCGCGACCTCTGAGACCTCTGCAGCCTACCGAGAAGCAACAGCTTAAGAAGCGACGGCTTAAGAAGCGATGGCTTGAGAAGCGACTGTCCGAGAAGCGACACGTGTTTGCAAGACAACCTCGACGACCTCCGCGACCTCTGCGGCCACGACGACCTCCGCGACCTCTGCAAGCTCCGCGACCTCCGCGACCTCCGCGGCCTCGACGACCTCTGCGACCTCTGCAGCAAACAAGGCAGCAAACAAGGCAGCAAACAAGGCAGCAAACAAGGCAGCAAACAAGGCAGCAAACAAGGCACCAAAGCGACGTCAAAAGGCATGAGATTAAGGCTCAAAAAGGCACGAGATTAAGACTCAAAACGCACGGAAATTGAAGCTCAAAAGCGACCTTAAAAGCGACCTTAAAAGCGACCTCAAAAGCGACCTCAAAAGCGACCTCAAAAGCGACCTGTTTTGGAGCGACCTGATTGGCCGATAGTGAAGCTGAATTTGCGACCCCTGCGACCTGGATTGGTGCAACCTAATTGGCTGATTGCGATTGATAGATTGATTGCGATTAAGGGCAATCGCTGGTTAGGGAGGGCGGTAGTAATACGGATGTAGATGTGGACAGCTGGCAGCTAGGCTTGGCAGGGCCAGGCTTGGCGCACACTCAAATACCTCTACCTCCGCTTGTACGTAGATTCTTCCCTCTCTAGCCTTGGATATAGTTATTAAAGACGGGTATTAACCTAGAGTCTACTGCAGTCAGATCACTTGTCTTCTACCGACGCTATGGCTGCAGCGAGCTTAGGGCTCAGTTTCTGTCTTAGTAAGTGTAGCTGCTTATCCTTAGCCACTCTCGCTCTAATAGCATATTTCCTAAACAGCCCGTAAAATTCTTTAAATGTCAGCCGATTCTGACTAATCTTGTCCAGTTGTTCGCGGGCCGTCTTCTTCCGGAAGGGGTCTCCGAAACGCTAATCCAACGCTTTAATAGCTTCGTCGGCGGTTACTTCTTCCAGGTCCGACACTAGCGAGAACGCTTCGCCTTCCAGTCGCGCCTCTAGATAGGCCAGTCTATCTCCTTCGCTGCTTAATGCATAGTCGCGGCTTATCTTATTCTTGATCTTCTTCTTAAACGCCTCCTACGCTTTAGGGTCTCTGCTACCGAAGGCAGGTAGATTAGGTAGTGGCGTTATCGACGTGCTACCTTAACTGAACGCTGCCGGCGAGCCGTAGTCCGTTCGGTCTTCTCGCTAGCGCGTGTGCGGTAACAATGTCTGCGCCTTATTCAGTTAAGCTCTTATCTTGTTTAGTTGGTCTAGTCGCGTCGCCGCTGCGCTTTCTATTACCTCGATAATAGTTTTAAAAGACGCTTTCTCGGCTGCTAGTGCCTCGTTTTCCTCTCTTAGCTGTCTGTTTTCTTCTATGTTCCTAAAGAACTTCTTTTCGACGAAGGTTATAATATCGAACACCTTCTTAGCTCCGTGTTCTGTAAGATATTCTCCTATCTTATCCGGCGTACGTGCGTACAGTCCGGCGTAGCCCTCTATGCCCTTTCTCGCTTTATCTACCTCTTTTTCCGTAAGGCCTTTATTAGTCGTTCTGTCGTCGAGGATGCTAGTACGCCTATCTCTTAGTCTGTTAGTCTTTCTCTTTCCGCTGCGGCCTGTAACGCCGCTGTCTACTGTTAAGAAGCCTTCTATCTTCTTACGGTGCTGGGGAATGTTGTTGTTAGTATAAGTGCGCGTGCGTTATTCGGGTTTCCGGATAGTTCGACAGGCCCTTTCGCGCAGCGCGGGGTTGGTATAGTGAGTTGAGTTCGAGATATAATAATCCGGGCACGCAGATATAATTTAATACGGCCTTTTTGATAACTATATCTCGAACTAAGGAGGGAAAGGAATCTATGTAGTGGTGGACGAGACCTTTGGGGGAGGTGGCGTGCCAAGGCCCGGCTCGGTCCAGAAGGGCCGAGCCAAAATTCCAAGGGTCTACCCTATTGTCCAGTCCTACCCCTTTCTGCCGCCGTAACACTAAGGGTCTACCCTATTACTTAGTCCCACCCCTTTCTGCCGTCGCAACACCACCCCCCTCCCTTACTAGCAGTCGACCTCGACCGCTTACTTATCTCTCTCTTTCTCTTTTTTTTTGAATTTACATCGTCGCTATCTAATGTCTTCGCTTGTCGTTGATCTAGGCACGCAGATATAATTTAATACAGCCTTTTTAATAACTATATCTCGAACTAAGGAGGGAAAGGAATCTATGTAGTGGTGGTAGTGGGCCTCTGTGGTAGTGGTAGTGCCAAGGCCTGGCTCGGCCCGGACAGGCCGAGCCGAAATTCTAAGGGTCCACCCTATCACTTAGTCCCACCCCTTTCTGCCGCTGTAACACCACCCCCCTCCCTTACCAGCAGTCTCCCTCGACCGCTTAGTTACCCCATCCATCCGAAAATCTTTTTTTTTTTTGATTCGTCGTCTCCTTCTCGGAAATCCCCTCTAACAGTAATGTTACCTCTTCCGTCTTCTATCAAAAACAACGTTTTCTTTATCGCTTCTTGAATTTCTTACGTCGTCGGCATCTGAAGTCTTTTACTTGGGGTTTATGTAATCGACGCTATCTGATCTAATCCGCGGTTTTCTAAGCTGCGACTCGGCTGGTCTGTGCGTCGCCTCAGAGGTCTATATAGATCTTTCCGTAGCGCCGTTTTTCTTCTTCTTTTTCTCTTCTACTAAAGCCTTTACCTACTACAGGGTCGGCGGCGCTGGCACGCTACGGCGTCAGCGAGCTGGCGGCCGAACCGGCAGTAGGTAGTGGCCGCGTCGAAGACCTCCCCGAAGGCGACCGTTACGATCGTCTTTATCAGCTTCCGCGCCGGTAGAGCGGACGCGGCTTTCTTCTTTCTAAACTATTAACTTCGGAGCCACTTAGGCTTCGGCTTCGTCGGATTCCGGACGTAAAACTCTCTTAACAGTTCTGCCGAGTTCCGCAGATTTTCGACCGGATACTATTCGTAGTCTTCTGGCCACCCCTTCTACGAGATCCTCGCTTTAATAGACCCCCTTATCTTCTTTACGTCTATTACATCTTCTACCTCCTACTCTTCTTCCTTACTGTTCATCTTAATAGGCAGGGGTTCGGCGAACCCCTGTTCCGGCAGGCCGTCTTTAGGATCCAAGCTTAACAGGTCCGAATGGAAGACATCGTAGATCTGGAACAATTTCGGTAGCTAGAGCCGATAGGTTACTGGCGACCTCTTTTCTATTATCTCGAACGGACCTACGTAGCGTAGATTGAGCTTGGCATTGCCTTTTATCCTTAGGTTTCGTGTATTAAGCTATACCTTTTGGCCTTCCTCGAATTCTATTAGTGACCTTTTTCTATTAGCTCGAGTTACTATCTTCTTCTAAGTTGATTCCATCGCTTTCTTCGCTACCTTAATAGCTTCTTCTATCTGAGATCGGAGCGCTTCTGCCGCCGCGGCGGCGACTCTCTTTGACGACGTAGCGGTGGAAAGCTCCGGCAAGCCGGCGTCGCTTAGCGGATAGAAGCTTAATCTCGGAAGGTAACCGTAGGTTATCTCGAACGGCGCCAGCGACGTTGCTTCTGACCGTGCTAAGTTCGCGCAGAATTCAGCTATTGGCAGCATCTCGACCCACTTTTCTTAATAGTGGCCGCAGAAGGTTTGCAGATATCGCGCTATTTCTCGGTTAGCCACTTTAGACTAACTGTCGGTCTGCAGGTAAGCGGCTGTGCTAAGCTTTCTACGAATTCCGAGAGCTTGGTTGACAGCCTTCTAGACGTCGGCAGTGAATTGAGGACCCCTATCCGTAGTAATAGTGTCTAGCAGACTATAGTGCTTCTATACGTGTCTAATTAGCATCTGCGTAGTCTCTTCTGCAGTGGTTCCTTCGTCTCTAGCTCAATAGGGGATGAAGTGGCGCTCTTTGCTTAGCCGGTCCACTACGTTTAGCGTAGCATTATATCTATCGGAGTTTGTCAGGCCGGTTACGAAGTCCATCGTAATGTGTTGCTACGGTTTCTCAGGGATCGGAAGTGGCTTTAGTAGACCCGCTGGAAGACCGTAACGCAACTTCGCGGCTCGGTACACGTAGCAATTGGCGATAAATCGGTGGATCCGTTCGTAGATCCGCAGAAACCAGTAGATCGTCCTTATAGCTTCTATTATCTTCTTTGACCCTGCGTAACTAACATCCTTAGAGCTATGGACCAGCTGGATAACCTCTGTAATCAGTTCTTCTGGAACTATCAGCCTCCCTGAACCGGTTTTGCCGAGTTTCTGTTGCTGGTTAAGCTGCTCCACCTTTTCGTAGAGAGTCTTTTCTTTCATCGGCGGCTCTATCGGTTCCGGTTCGGTCTGCAGTTCTGCCGCGCAGATCCCCGCTTCCTTCAACACCTCGGCGTCTACTATCCGTTCGGTTAGCATCTTTTGAAACATGTTCGGATCTTCCTTCGCGCAGCTTGTCTTCCCTTCTCTTCGCGTTAGCGCGTTAGCCTTTCCGTTTTAAGCCCCTAGTCGATAGGTAATCTTAAAGTCAAACCCTAATAAGTAGGCAGCCTACCGAGCTTGGCGACGTAAGAGCTTCTGCATATTTATAAAGTAGACCAGCGATTGGTGGTCCCTAAGGACCTAAACCGTGCTCTTTCCAGCTATAAGCTCCGGTTTCCACTCCTCGAAAGCCTGAATAATCGCTAGCAGCTCCTTATCGTAGATAGCGTAGTTCCGCTCGGCCTCTGTTATAGACTTGCTAAAGAAAGCTACCGGATGGAGGGTCTCTTCGTCGTCGGCGTATTAAGAAAGGACCCCTGCCGTTACTGTATCGGAAGCGTTAGTTTCTACGTAGATCGTCTTTTCTGGCCGGAAGTGTGCCAGAACTGGCGCAGAGACCACCGCTTCTTTTAGCCAGTTAAAGGCTTCTGTGCACTTCTCGTTCTATAGGCCGGCGGCCTCCTTTTTCAATGCCTTATTCAGGGGTCTCGCTATCTTGCTGAAGTCCTTAATAAACCTTCAATAGTAGCTGCAGAACCCGAGAAACGCCCTGATCTGCGTAGTGTTTCCGGATTTCGGCTGCCTCTATTCCGCAACGGCGGCGACCTTTAATAGGTCTATACGAATTCCGTCTCTTCTAACAGTAAGACCGAGATACTTGACCTCGGTTTAGTAGAACTCGCTCTTCTTTGTATCCGCGTTCAACCCAACCTCGCGGAGCCTTTTCAACACTCCCTCGATGTGGTCTGTGTGTTGCTCTCTCGTTCTATCTGTATAGATAAGAATGTCGTCGAAATAGATAGACACGAACCGCTCTAGCATGTCTATAAAAGTGTGGTTTATAAAACGTTGCTACACTGCCGGCACGTTGGTAAGTCCGAAAGGCATTACCAACCACTTGAAATTGCCTATACGCGTCGCGAACGTCGTAAGATCTTCCGTCTGTCCTTCCTCGTTTCTTAGTCGATAGAACGCTTGGCAGATGTCCAGCTTGCTAAACTACTTAGCCTTTGCCACCCGCTGTATAGTCTTATCTATTAGCGGCAGTGGATATACGTCTCTCTTGGTGACCTCGTTAAGGTCTCGATAGTCTACGCAGAGTCGCAGACTACCCCCTAGTTTCCTTACAAAAAGAATTAGTAACGCGTATTCGGCAGAGCTCGGCGTAATAAACTTCTTCGCCAGATTTTCGCGAACGAACACTTCTACCTGGTCCAGTTCCGCTAGCGACAGTCGTCTTAGGGGCTCGGTTCTTGGCAGTGTAGCCCCCTCTTTTAGTCGGATCTTGTTGTTATATTCCGGTCGACAGAGTGGCAATAGGTTGGAGTCGGCTTTTGAGAACACGTCAGCATAGTCGTAGAGCTCCGCCGGTAACACTTCCAGTGGATCCACTTCTTCTTCCGTTATTATCTTCTAGTAGTCTTCGATGTCTTTTATTAAGATAGCGTAAATCTCGTTGTCCGGTGACTTCGCGAGGGCCGATAAAGCTTCTGAACTTATTATTCCAACGGTAACCAGTGGTTCGGAATGGTCGGACGGGGTTACATTGGCAGCTGCGGCTTTCGATTCGGTTATAGTAGCGGCGGTCGCATCGCCTAGGGTCTTGAATCTGATCGTTCCTTTATCTACGTCGACGATGGCTTTCTAGTTCTTTATCTATTTCTGCCCTATAATGATGTCAAACCTTCCGATATCTATAATTCGGAACGTCGCTTTCGTAGTGCGACCAGCTAGGGTAGTCTTTAGCGGCACGTAGTGCGTAACGCTTTCCGTGTCTTGTCCGTTATACGCCGAAATCCTCGTCGGCGACGCTATCTCCACCGGATAGCCGTATCCCTTTATTAGCTTTTGAACCAATCAATAGTGGATAGCCGCTCCGATAAGGGCCCCCGTGTCGATAAAAGCTCTTAGCTAAAGTGGTTTGCTCGATCCGTTAAGGGGGTGGACAGTAATTAGAAGGATAATAGCTGTTTCCGTGTTCGCCTCTACCGTCGCCGACAATGGATCGTTACAACTGTTGATGCTCTCTCGTTCCGTCAGTGCCTTTCGCAGGGGTGCCCTGTTTTTTACGCTGGATAGGGGGTCTATCCGTCTAGCTAGTCTTTTCCTATAATTCTTAGCTGGACCCTGCCGTCTACACTGTCGGTGTCGTTCGGAGCCGGCTCTATAGCTTGTATAGTCTTTCTCGGTGGCGGCGGCTGCTTTATAACACGATACTCCTGCTTCTACTAGGCCGTTGCTTGGCATCTCGTGGCGATATAGCCAGGCTTTCTACACGCGTAGCAGGTGGGGACGAACGACGAACGCTGTGACTAATACGGTGGCTGCTGGGGGCGTTGTCGGAAGGGCACAGGGGCTCTTGTCGGCTGCGCTGCTGACGACGGCTTCTGAATCAGTTTACGTGTTGTCGGTTTTCCGTACGCGTTTAAGTTTCTAGCGGTAACTCTCGCCTAGTGTACGAAGCTTTGAAGGTCTTCGTCTACTACTAAGGCTATAGCTGTCGTTAGTTCAGGGCTCAGTTTCTGTCTCAGTAAGTGCAGCTGCTTATCTTCTGCCACCCTCGCTCTAATAGCGTATTTCCTGAACAGTCCGTAGAACTCCTTAAACGTCTGCCGGTTCTGGTTGATCTTGTCCAGCTGCTTACGGGCCGTCTTCTTCCGGAATAGGTCTCCGAAGCGTTGATCTAGCGCTTTGATCGCTTCTTTAGCAGTTACCTCTTCTAGGTCCGCCACTAGCGAAAAAGCTTTACCTTCCAATCGCGATTCCAGGTACAACAATCTATCTCTGGCGCTGCTCGATGCGTAATCGCGGCTTATCTTATTCTTGATCTTCTTCTTAAACGCCTCCTACGCTTTAGGGTCTCTGCTGCTAAAAGCAGGTAGGTCCGGCAGTAGCGTTATCGTAGTGCTACCTTGACTATAGGCCGCCAGTAAGGCAGTCTCTGCGTGGGTTTCTCGATGCAGTAGCGGCGACTTTGCTGCTTCTATATTAGCTATTTGATGCTTTAGCGCCTTCAGCTGCGCCAGTCGATTCGCCGCCTAGTTTTCTAACACGTCGATAATAGTTTCTGCCGATTCCTTCTCGGCCCTTACCGCTTTAGTTTCTTCTCTTAGTTGTCTGTTCTCTTCTAGAGTTCTGTGGAACAGCGTCTTAATAAGGTCTATACTATCGTAGACCTTTCCTATCCTATTCTCGTTTATATAGTCTTCTAGTTCCTCGATCGTGCAGTCGTGGATCTTCTTGTATTCGCTTATTCGTTTCTTAATCTCTGCTGTCTCTTCCGCCGTAAAACCGCTAATAATGATCTTATTATTAATAACACTGGAGCGCCTACTCGCTCTGTTAGTCTTTCTCTTTCTGCGGCGGCCTGTTACGCCGCTGTCTACCGCTGAGAAGCCTTCTATCTTCTTACAGTGCCCTTGGGGGTTGCTGTTTTGGTGTGTGTATAGGTGCACGTGCGTTATTCGGGTTTCCAGATAGTTCGACGGGCCCTTTTGCGCAGCGCGGGTTTGGTGTAGAGAGGGAGTTCGAGATATAATAATCCGGGCACGCAGATATAATTCAATACGGCCTTTTTGATAACTATATCTCGAACTAAGAAGGGAAAGGAATCTATATAGTGGTGGTGGTAGGCCTCTGTAGTAGTAGTAGTGCTAAGGCCCGGCTCGGCCCGGACGGGCCGAGCCGAAATTCCAAGAGTCCACCCTATTACTTAGTCCCACCCCTTTCTGCCGCCGTAACAGTCGTCTATCTGATCCGTGCTATCTAGTCGGAGCTAGCGGTCACCTGAGCTGCAGCGTAACCAGTCTGTGCGCCGCTGCAGAGGTCTATATAGATCCGTCCGCAGCGCCGTTTCTTCGTCTTTTTCTTTCTCTACTAAAGACCTTACCTACTGTAGGGCCGGCGGCGCCGACGCTGCTTTATTTGTTTGGGGCAGCGTCGTCGACTGTCGCGTTAAGCCGGTAGTAGGTAGTGGCCGCGTTAAAGACTCTAGCGAAGCGATTGCTACGATCGTCTTTATTAGCTTCTACACTGATAGAGCAGACGCGGCTTTTCTTCTTCTTCTGTAACTATTAGCTTCGGAGCTACTTAGGCTTTAGCCTCTCCAAATTCCGTATATAGAACTCCTTTAGCAGCTCCTCCGAATTCCAGAGATTCTCGATCGGATACTATTTATAGTCTTCTAGCTATCCCTTCTACGAGATCCTTGCTTTAACGGATCCTCTTATCTTTCTTATATCTATTACGTCTTCTACCTCCTATTCTTCTAATACGGGGTAGTTGGCCCGTATTATTACTATGCCTTGCTAAGGTTTATATATCTAGTATATATTGGTTAATCTGGACATGCAGATATAATTCAATACGGCCTTTTTAATAACTATATCTCGAACTGAGGAGGGAAAGGAATCTATGTAGTAGTGGACGAGACCTTTGGGGGGGGGGGTGGCGTGCCAAGGCCCGGCTTGGTCCGGAAGGGCCGAGCCAAAATTCTGAGGGTCCACCCTATTACTCTGTCCTACCCCTTTCCACCGCCGCAACACCACCCCCCTCCCTTATTAGCAGTCGCCCTCGACCGCTTACTTATCCGTTCCTCCCCTTTTTTTTTGATTTACATCGTTACTATCTGAAGTCTTTACTTGGCGTCTATCTAATCCGCTCCATCTGATCGTAGCTATCTGATCGGAGCTAGCGGTTACTAGAGCTGCAGTGTGACTGGTCCGTGCGCTATCGCGTAGGTCTATATAGATCTACCTGTAGCTCGCTATCTTCTTCTTTTTCTTCCTCTACTAAGGCCCTTATACATCGCAGTGCTGGCGGCGTCGGCGCCAATTTACGGCGTCGGCGAGCTTCCTGCCGATGCTAAGATAGGTAGTGGCCGATCCGAAGACTCCAGCGAAGCGACTAGCGATCGTGTCTATTGGCTTCTGTGCCAATAGAGCGGACGCGGTTTTCTTTATCTTTTACTAAATCGTCGATGTTAGAGCCACTCCAGCTTCGGCTTTTCCGGATTCCGGGCATAGAACTCTTCTAGCAGCTCCGCCGAGTTCCGCAGGTTCTCGATCGGATACTATTTATAGTCTTCCGGCTATCCCTTCTACGAGATCTTCGCTTTAATAGACCCCCTTACCTTCTTTACTTCTATTACGTCTTCTACCTCCTACTCTTCTTCCTTACCGTCTATCTCGATTAGTAGGGGTTCGGCGAACCCCTGTTCCGGAAGGCCGTCCTTAGGGTCTAGGCTTAACAGATACGAATAAAAAACATCGTGGATCCTAAACGACTTCGGTAGCTGGAGCCGATAGGTTACTGGCGACCTTTTTTCTATTATCGTAAATGGACCTACGTAGCGCGGGTTGAGCTTCGCGTTGCCTTTTAGCCTTAGGTTCTGCGTGTTAAGCTATACCTTTTAGCCTTCCTCAAATTCTAGCAGTAACCTCTTCTTATTAGCTCGAGCTACTATCTTCTTCTAAGCTGATTCTATCGCTTCTTTCGCTACCTTAATCGCTTCTTCTATCTGAGATCGGAGCGCTTCTGCCACCGCCGCGGCGATTCTCTTCGACGAGGTAGTGGTAGAAGGTTCTAAAGAGCTGGGTTCGTTCAGTAGTTGAAAGCTTATCCTTGGAAGGTAGCCGTAAGTTATCTCAAACGGCGCTAGTAAGGTGGCTTCCGATCGTGCAGAATTTGCGCAGAATTCGGCTATCGGCAACACCTTAACCTATTCTGCTTAATAATAGCTGCAGAAAATTCTCAGATATTTCTCTATCTCTCGGTTAGCTACTTTAGACTAGCCGTCGGTCTGAGGGTAAGCGGCCGTGCTGAGCTTTCTACGAATTCTAAGGGCCTGGTTAATAGCTTTCTATACGTCCGCAGTGAATTGAGGACCTCTATCTATAGTGATAGTGTCTGGCAGCCCGTAGTGCTTCTATACGTACTGGATTAACATTCTCGCCGTTTCTTCTGCAGTAGTTCCTTTATCTTTAGCTCGGTAGGGGATAAAATAGCGTTCTTTGCTCAGCCGATCTACTACGTTAAGCGTTGCATTATATCTATCGGAATCCGGCAGGCCGGTTACGAAGTCTATCGTAATGTGCTGCTATAGTTTCTTAGGGATCGGAAGTAGCTTCAGCAGGCCGGCTAGAAGGCCGTAACGTAGCTTTGCTGCTCGGCATACGTAGCAGTTAGTAATAAACCGATGTATCCGCTCGAAGATTCGCGGAAACCAGTAGGTCGTCCTTATTGCTTCTATTGTCTTCTTTGATCCTGCGTAGCCTACGTCCTTAGAACTATAAACCAGCTGGATAACCTCTGTAATCAGTTCTTCTAGAACGATGAGTTTCCCTAAGCCGGTTTTGCCAAGCTTCTGCTGCTGATTAAGCCGTTCCACTTTCTCGTGCAGCGCCTCTTCTTTAATCGGCGGCTCTATCGCACAAATCCCTGCCTCTTTTAACACCTCGGTGTCTACTATTCGTTCGGTTAACATCTTCTGGAACATGTTCGGATCTTCTTTCGCGCGGCTAGTCTTCCCTTCTCTTCTCGTTAGCGCATTAGCCTTTCCATTTTGAGCTCCAGGTCGATAAGTTATCTTGAAGTCAAACCTAGATAAGTAGGCTGCCTACCGGGCTTAGCAGCGTAATAGCTTCTGCGTCTTTATAAAGTAGGTCAACGACTGGTGGTCCGTAAGGACCTGTATCGTGCTCTGTCTAGCTATAAGCTCCGGTTTCCACTCTTCGAACGCCTAAATAATAGCCAGCAGTTCTTTATTATAAATAGCGTAGTTTCTCTTAGCATTATTTATAGACTTGCTAAAGAAAGCTACTAGATAGAGAGACTCGTCGTCGTTAGCGTATTGAGAAAGGACCCCTGCTGTTACTGTGTCGGAAGCGTCTGTCTCTACGTAGATCGTCTTTTCCGGTCTGAAGTGCGCTAGCACTAGCGCTAAGGCTACTGCCTCCTTTAGTTAGTTGAAAGCTTCTGTACACTTCTTATTCTATAGGCTAGCAGCCTCCTTTTTCAACGCCTTATTCAGTGGTCTCGCTATCTTGCTGAAGTCCTTAATAAACTGTCAATAGTAGCTGCAGAATCCGAGAAACGCTCTGATTTGCGTAGTGTTTCTGGATGTCGGTTGCTTCCATTCCGCGACGGCGGCCACCTTCGACAGGTCTATCCGAATTCCTTCTCTTCTAACGATAAGACCGAGATATTTGACTTCGGTCTGATAGAACTCGCTCTTCTTCGTGTCCGCGTTTAATCTGACCTTGCAGAGTCTCTTTAACACCCTCTTAATGTAGTCCGTATGTTGCTCTCTCGTTGCTTCGGTGTAGATTAGAATGTCGTCTAAGTAGATTGAAACGAACCGTTCTAGCATGTCTATAAAAGTGTGGTTTATAAAGCGTTGCTATACAGCTAGCACATTAGTGAGTCCGAAAGGCATTACCAGCTACTTAAAATTGCCTATGCGCGTAGCGAATGTCGTAAGGTCTTCCGTCTGTCCTTTGATCCGGGCACGCAGATATAATTCAATACAGCCTTTTTGATAACTATATCTCGAACTAAGGAGAGAAAGGAATCTATATAGCAGCGGTAAGCTTTGATGGATAGTGGTGTGCCAAGGCCCGGCTCGGTCCGTTCCGGAACCTAAATCCCAGAAGGGGCCGAGCTGAAATCTAGGGTCTACCCTATTAATCTGTCCTACCTCTTTCTACTGCCGCAACACTACCCCCCTCCCTTACTAGCAGTCGCCCTCGATCGCTTACTTATCCCTTCTATAGGCTTCTATTGTCGTTATCTAATAACGTCAATCCTTCTATCTATCTATCTATCTTCCTTTCGCGTCTTTCCTGCGTTCTTTTCTATCTATTTCCCTCGATTCTACGTGCGCGCCAAGCCTCGTACGCACTATCAAATTCTGTCTATATCCACTTCCCTTTTCGGCTTCTTCCTTCTTTCTTTCTGCTCCTTCGCTGTAGCGGTAGCCACTTCCTCGTCTTTCTGCCTTAGGTTCTGCCTGGTTTTCCTGTCTTCTTTTCGTTCCTTTCTGCAGATTTCAGTCGCCGATTTCGCTGTTTTCAACGTTACTTGTTTCGTCGCCCTTCTGATCCGCTACGTAGCCTGGTTATCTAATCTGCTGCGTAGCCTGGTCCGAGCTCCGGCGGTCTATATAGTTCTGTCCGTAGCGGCGTTTCTTTCTCTTCTTTTTCTTCTACTAAAGCGCTTACCTACTGCAGCGTCGGCGGCGCTGGCACGCTACGGCGTCGGCGAGCTGCCTGCCGAACCGGCGGTAGGTAGTAGCTGCGTCGAAGACTCTAGCAAAGCGACCCTCGATCGTTTCTATCGGCTTCTACACCGATAGAGCGGACGCGGCTTCGCCTTTTTCTTTTATCTCTTTCAGAGGTCGTTAGTTTCGGAGCTATCCGGGTTTCGGCTTCTTCGGGTTCCGTACGTAGAACTCTCTAAGCAGCTCCGCCGAATTCCGGAGGTTCTCGATTGGATACTATTTATAGTCTTCCGGCTACCCCTTCTACGAGATCTTTGCTTTAATGGACCCCCTTATGTTCTTTACGTCTATTACATCTTCTACCTCCTACTCTTCTTCCTTACCGTCTATCTCGATTGGCAGGGGTTTGGCGAACCCCTGTTCCGGAAGGCCGTCCTTAGGGTCTAGGCTTAGCAGATCCGAATAAAAGACATCGTAGATTCGGAACGATTTCAGTAGCTGGAGCCGATAAGTTACCGGCGACCTCTTTTCCACTATCGTAAACGGACCTACGTAGTGCAGATTAAGCTTGGCGTTGCCTTTTAGCCTTAGGTTTTGCGTATTAAGCTATATCTTTTAGCCTTCCTCGAATTCCAGCAGTGACCTCTTCTTGTTAGCTCAAGCTACTATCTTCTTCTAAGTCGATTCCATCGCCTTCCTTGCTACCTTAATAGCTTCTTCTATTTAAGCCTTAAGTGCTTTAGCCGCAGAGGCGGCGACTCTCTTTAGCGACGTAGCAGTGGATAGTTCCGCGGAGCTAGGTTCGTTTAGGGGCTGGAAGCTTATCCTCGGAAGATAGCTATGCGTTATCTCGAACGGCGCTAGCGACGTTGCTTCTAATCGTGCTAAGTTGGCGCAGAATTTAGCTATCGGCAATACCTCGACCCACTTTTCTTAATAATAGCCGCAGAAGATTCGTAGATATTTTTCTATCTTACGGTTGGCCACTTCCGACTAACTGTCGGTCTAAGGGTAAGCAGCTATACTGAGTTTTCTACGGATTCCTAGAGTTTGATTAATAGACTTTCAAACGTCGGCAGTGAATTAAGGGCCCCTATCCGTAGTGATAGTGTCCAGCAGACCGTAGTGCTTCTACACGTGCCTAATTAGCATCCTCGCTGTTTCTTCTACAGTAGTCCCTTTATCTCTCGCTTAGTAGGGGATAAAGTAGCGTTCCTTGCTTAGTCGGTCCACTACGTTTAGCGTAGCGTTATATCTATCGGAGTCCGGCAGGCCAGTTATGAAGTCTATCGTAATGTGTTGCTACGGTTTCTCGGGGATCGGAAGTAGCTTTAGCAGACCAGCTGGAAGACCGTAACGCGGTTTCGTTGCTCGGTACACGTAACAGTTAGTGATAAATCGGTGGATTCGCTCGAATATTCGCGGAAACCAGTAGATCGTCCTTACTGCCTGCATCGTCTTCTTCGCTCCTGCGTAGCCAACATCTACGGAGCTATAGACTAGCTGGAGGACCTCTGTAATTAGTTCTTCCGGAACTATTAGCTTTCCTAAACTGGTTTTGCCTAGCTTCTGCTGCTAATTAAGCTGTTCCACCCTCACGTAGAGCGTTTCTTTTTTAGTCTCCAGTCCTGTCGGTTCCGGTTCGGTCTGCTGTTCTGCTACGCAGATCCCTGCTTCCTTTAACACTACGGCGTCTACTATCCGTTCGGTCAGCACCTTCTAAAACATGTTCGGATCTTCCTTCGCGCGGCTAGTCTTTCCTTCTCTTCGCGTTAGCGCGTTAGCCTTTCCGTTTTAAGCCCCTAGTCGATAAGTAATCTTGAAATCGAACCCGGACAGGTAGGCGGCCTACTGTGCTTAACGTCGTAAGAGCTTCTGCGTTTTTATAAAGTAGGTTAGAGACTGGTAGTCTGTAAGGACCCGGACCGTGCTCTTTCTAGCTATAAGTTCCGGCTTCTACTCCTCGAACGCCTGTATAATAGCCAGCAGTTCTTTATCGTAGATCGCGTAGTTCCCCTTAGCTTCCGTTATAGATTTGCTAAAGAAGGCTACTAGGTGGAGGGTCTTATCGTCTCCGTATTGAGAAAGGACCCCTGCCGTTACTGTGTTAGAAGCGTCCGTTTCTATGTAGATCGTCTTTTCCGGCCGGAAGTGTGCTAGAACCGGCGCTGAAGCTACTGCTTCTTTTAGCCGTTCGAACGCTTCTATGCACCTCTTATTCTATAGGCCGGCAGCCTCTTTCTTTAGTGCTTCGTTTAGGGGTCTCGCGATCTTGCTAAAGTCCTTAATAAACTGTCGATAGTAGCTGCAGAATCCGAGAAACGCTCTGATTTGCGTAGTGTTTCCGGATTTCGGTTGCTTCTATTCCGCTACGGCGGCGACCTTTAAGGGGTCTATCCGAATTCTATCTCTTCCGACGATAAGACCGAGATATTTGACTTCGGTTTGATAGAACTCGCTCTTCTTCGTGTCTGCGTTTAATCCGACCTTGCGGAGCCTAGTCAGCACCTTCTCGATGTAGTCCGTATGCTGCTTTCTCGTTCTATCTATGTAAATAGGGATGTCGTCCAGGTAAATAGACACGAACCGTTCCAACATGTCTATAAAGGAGTAGTTCATAAAGCGTTGCTACACTGCCAGCGCGTTGGTAAGCCCGAAAGGCATTACTAACTACTTGAAATTGCCTATACGCGTAGCGAATGTCGTAAGGTCTTCCGTTTGCCCTTCTTCGTTCCTTAGTTAGTAGAACGCCTGTCGGATGTCCAGTTTGCTAAACTATTTAGCTTTAGCCACTCGTTGTATAGTCTTGTTAATTAGCGGCAGCGGGTATACGTCTCTCTTAGTGACCTTGTTGAGGCCTCGGTAGTCTACATACAGTCGGAGACTACCTCCGGGCTTCCGTACGAAAAGAATCGGTAACGCATATTCTGCTAAGCTTGGCGTAATAAACTTCTTCGCTAGATTCTCTCGAACAAACACTTCTACCTAGTCTAGCTCGGCCGGAGATAAGCGTCTTAGGGGCTCGGTTCTCGGCAGCGCAGCTCCTTCTTTTACCCGGATCTTGTTGTCGTATTCCGGTCTGTAAAGCGGCAAGAGGTTGGAGTTTGCCTTTAAGAACACGTTAGCGTAACTATAGAGTTCTTTCGGTAGCACCTCTAGTAGATCCACTTCTTCTTCTGCTATTATCTTCTAGTAGTCTTCGATGTCTTTTATTAAGATAGCGTAAATCTCGTTGTCTAGTGACTTCGCGAGGGTTGTTAGGGCTTCTAAGCTTACTATTCCGACAGTAGCTAGGGGTTCGGAACGGTCGGACGGGGCTTCTTTCGCGGACTCCGCGGCTTTCGGCTCGGCAGCGGCGGCCGTTCCGATAGTCCTTGCTCCGTTACCCGGGGTTTTGAATCCTATAGTGCCTTTATCTACGTTAATAATAGTCTTCTGGTTCTTTATCTATTTCTGCCCTATAATAATGTCAAATCGTCCGAGATCTATAATCCGGAACGTCGCTTCCGTAGTTCGACCAGCTAGTGTAGTCCTTAATGGCACGTAGTGCGTAACGTTTTCCGTGTCTTGTCCGTTATATGCTGAAATCCGCGTCGGCGACGCTATCTCTACGGGATAGCCGTATCCCTTCGTTAGTTTTTGAACGAGTCGGTAGTAAATCGCTGCTCCGATAAGGGCTCCAGTATCAATAAAAGCTTTTAGCTAGAGCGGTGGGCGTTGCTTCTTAACAGGGTGGACCGTAATAGGAAGGATAATAGCTGTTTCCGTGTTCGTTTCCACCGCCGCCGATAGCGGATCGTTACAGCTGTTAATGCTCTCTTCTTATGCTAGCGCCGTTCGCAGGGGTGCCCTATCGTTTACGCTAGGCGGTGGGTCTATCCGTCCAGCTGATCTTTTTCTAAGATTCTTAATTGCACCCTACTATCCACACTGTTAGTGTCGTTCGGCGTCGGTTTGATGGCTTGGATAGTCTTTCTCGGTGGCTGCGGCTGCTTTATAGCACGATATTCCTGCTTCTGCTTATCCGATGCTTGGCATCTCGTAGCGATGTAGCTAGGTTTCCTATACGCAAAACAGGTAGGGACGAACGCCGATCGTAGTGAATACGACGACTGCTGGGGGGTTCGTCGGAAAGGCGCAGGGGGCCGTGCCGTCTGCGTTGTTAACAGCTTCTAGTTTAATTCGCGTAATTTCTCGCAAGCGCTCAAGTTTCTCGCAGTAACTCTCGCTCAGTGCACGAAGCCCTTAAGGTCTTCGTCTTCCACCGACGCTATAGCAGCGGCCAGTTCAGGGTTCAGCTTCTGCCTTAGTAGGTAGAGCTGCTTATCTTCCGCTACTCGGGCCCTAATCGCATATTTTCTAAACAAACCGTAGAACTCCTCGAACGTCTGCCAGTTCTGGTTAATCTTGTCCAACTGCTTACAGGCCGTCTTCTTCCGGAATGGGTCTCCGAAGCGTTGATCCAGCGCCTTAATCGCTTCTTTAGCGGTCACTTCTTCTAGGTCCGCTACTAGCGAGAACGCTTCGCCTTCTAGTCGCGCCTCTAAATAGGCCAGTCTGTCTTCTTCGCTGCTTGCTGCATAATCGCAGCTTATCTTATTCTTGATCTTCTTCTTAAACGCCTCCTACGCTTTAGGGTCTCCGCTACCGAAAGCAGGTAGGTCCGGTAGTAGCGTTATCGTAGTGCTACCTTAACTATAGGCCGCCGGTAAGGCAGTCTCTGCGTAGGTTTCTCGCTGCGGTGGCAGCGACGACTTTGCTGCTTCTATATTAGCTAGTTAATCCTTTAGTGCCTTTAGTTGCGCTAGTCTATTCGCCGCCTGGTTCTCTAACACGTCGATAATAGTTTCTGCCGATTCCTTCTTAGCCCTTACCGCCTCCGTTTCCTCTCTTAGCTGTCTGTTCTCTTCTAGCGTCCTGTAGAACAGCGTCTTAATAAGGTCTATGCCGTCGTAGACCTTCCCTATTCTATTCTCGTTTACATAGTCTTCTAGTTCCTCCATTATATAATTGTGGATCTTCTTATATTCGGCTATTCGTTCCTTGACCTTAGCAGTCTCTTCCGCTGTAAAACCGCTAATAATGATCTCGTTATTAATTACACTAGAGCGCCTACTCGCTCTGTCAGTCTTTCTCTTTCCGCTGCGGCCTGTAACGCCGCTCTCTACTGCTAAGAAGCTCTCTATCGCTTTCTTATAGTGCTAGGGTTTGTTGTTGTTGGTGTGTGTGTGTGCGCGTGCATTATTCGAGCGTCCGGATAGTTCGACGGGCCCTTTCGCGCAGCGCGGGGTTTGTGTAGAGAGTGAGTTCGAGATATAATAATCCGGGCACACAGATATATCTTAATACGGCCTTTTTGATAACTATATCTTAAACTAAGGAGAGAAAGGAATCTATATAGCGGCAGTGAGCTTTGATAGATGGTGGTGTGCCAAGGCCAGGCTCGGTCCGTTCCGGAACCTAGATCCCGGAAGGGGCCGAGCCGAAATCCAGGGTCCACCCTATCAATCTGTCCTACCTCTTTCCACTGCTGCAACATCCTTCTTCGTTCCTTATTCGATGGAATGCTTGGCGAATATCTCGCTTGCTAAACCACTTAGCCTTAGCCACTCGTTGTATAGTCTCATCGATTAGAGGCAGTGGATACACATCTCTCTTAGTGACCTTATTAAGGCCTTGGTAGTCTACGCATAGGTAGAGGCTACCCCCAGGTTTCCGCACAAAAAGAATCGGTAACGCATATTCTGCAGAGCTTGGCGTAATAAACTTCTTTGCCAGATTCTCTTAAACAATCACTTCTACCTAGTCTAGCTCGGCCGAAGATAAGCGTCTTAGGGGCTCGGTTCTCGGCAGCGCAGCTCCTTCTTTCAGCCGGATCTTGTTGTTATATTCCGGTCGGTAGAGCGGCAAGAGGTTGGAGTCAGCCTTTAAGAACACGTTAGTGTAACTATAGAGTTCTTTCGGTAACACCTCTGGTAGATTCACTTCTTCTTCCGCTATTATCTTCTGGTAGTCTTCGATGTCTTTTATTAAGATAGCGTAAATCTCGTTGTCTAGCGACCTCGCGAGGGTCGTTAAAGCTTCTGAACTTTCTATTCCGATCGTGTCTTAAGGGTTGGACCGATCCTTCGGAACCTCTTCGATAGTTATAGCGTTCGGTTCCACCGCGACCTCGGTGACTGATTTGACGGCGGCGGAGCCGCTGTATAGTGTTCTGAATCCGAGTGTGCCTTTACCTACGTCAATAATTGCTCCCTGGTTCTTTATCTATTTCTGCCCTATAATAATGTCAAACCTTCCGATATTTATTATTCGGAACGTCGCTTCCGTAGTGCGACCTGCTAAGGTGGTCCTTAATGGCATATAATGCGTGACACTCTCTGTGTCCTGTCCGTTGTACGCCGAAATCCGTGTCGGCGACGCTAGCTCTACTAGGTAGCTGTATCCTTTTATTAGCTTTTGAACCAACCGATAGTGGATGGCCGCTCCGATAAGGGCCCCTGTGTCGATAAAAGCTCTTAGCTAAAGTAATTTGCTCGATCTATTAAGGGGGTAGACAGTAATTGGAAGGATAATAGCTGTTTCTGTGTTTACTTCTACCGCCGCTAAGAGCGGATCGCTGCAGCTGTTGATGCTCTTATCTTTCTGTAACGTAGTTCTTGTTGGTGCCTCGTTTTCTACGCTGGATAGGGGGCCTATCTGTCTAGCTGGTCTTTTCCCAGGATTCTTAGTAGCAATCTACTGTCTACGCTGTCGGTGTCGTTTGGATCTGGCTCTATAGCTTGTATAGTCTTTCTTGGTGGCTGTAGCTGCTTTATAACACGATATTCCTGCTTCTGCTAGGCCGTTGCTTGGCATCTCGTAGCGATATAGCCAGGCTTTCCACACGCGTAGCAGGTGGGGACGAACGACGAACGCGGTAGCTGATAAGATTGCTGCGGAGGTGCTCTCCGGAAAGGTGCCGGGGATCTCGTTGTCTGCGTTATTAACGGCTTCTAGTTCGATTCGCGTAACTTCGCGTAAGCGCTTAGGTTCCGCGCGGTAACTCTCGCTTAGTGCACGAAGCTCTGAAGGTCTTTGTCTTCCACCGACGCTATAGCTGCTGCCAGTTCAGGGTTCAGCTTCTGTCTTAATAGATAGAGCTGCTCGTCTTCTGCCACTCTGGCCCTAATAGTATATTTTCTAAATAGCCTATAGAATTCCTCAAACGTCTGTCGGTTCTGGTTAATCTTATCCAGCTGCTTACGGGCTGTCTTCTTTCGGAATAGGTCTCCGAAGCGTTAATCTAGCGCTTTAATCGCTTCTTCGGCAGTTACCTCTTCTAGGTCCGCTACTAGCGAAAAAGCTTTACCTTCCAATCGCGACTCTAGGTACGCCAATCTATCTCCGGCACTGCTTCCAGTGTAGTCGCGGTCTATCTTGTTCTTTATCTTCTTCTTAAACGCTTCCCAGTCTTTAGGGTCTCCGCCTCTAAACACTAGTAGATCCGGTAGTAACGTTATTTGTTGCGGCGGTGGAAAGAGGTAGGACAGATTGATAGGGTGGACCCTGGATTTCGGCTCGGCCCCTTCCGGGATTTAGGTTCCGGAACGGACCGAGCCGGACCTTGGCACACCACTATCCATCAAAGCTTACCGCCGCTATATAGATTCCTTTCTCTCCTCAGTTTAAGATATAGTTATCAAAAAGGCCGTATTAAATTATATCTGTGTGCCCGGATTATTATATCTCGAAATCACTCTCTACACAAACCCCGCGCTGCGCGAAAGGGCCCGTCGAACCATCCGGACGCTCGAATAACGCATGCGCACACACACATACACACACTAACAACAACAAACCCTAGCACCGTAAGAAAGCTATAGAGAGCTTCTTAGCGGCAGAGAGCGGTGTTACAGGCCGCAGCGGAAAGAGAAAGACTAACAGAGCGAGTAGGCGCTCTAGTGTAATTAATAACAAGATTATTATTGGCGGTTTCATAGCAGAAGAGACCGCTAAGGTTAAGGAACGAATAGCCGAATATAAGAAGATCTACGACTATACAATCGAGGAACTGGAAGACTATATAAACGAGAATAGAATAGGGAAGGTCTACGACGGCATAGACTTTATTAAGACGCTGTTCTACAGGACGCTAGAAGAGAACAGACAGCTAAGAGAGGAAAAGGAGGCAGTAAGGGCCGAGAAGGAATCGGCAGAAACCATTATCGACGTGTTAGAGAACCAGGCGGCGAATAGACTAGCGCAACTAAAGGCGCTAAAGGATTAACTAGCTGATATAGAAGCAGCAAAGTCGTCGCCGCTACTGCAGCGAGAAACCTATGCGGAGACCGCCTTACCGGCGGCCTATAGTTAAGGTAGCACTACGATAACGCTACTACCGGACCTACCTGCTTTCGGTGGCGGAGACCCTAAAGCGTAGGTAGCGTTTAAGAAGAAGATTAAGAATAAGATAAGCCGCGATTACGCAGCAAGCAGCGAAGAAGACAGACTGGCCTATTTAGAGGCACGACTAGAAGGCGAAGCTTTTTCGCTAGTAGCGGACCTAGAAGAGGTAACCGCTAAAGAAGCGATCAAAGCGCTGGATCAACGCTTCGCAGACCCCTTTAGGAAGAAGACGGCACGCGAGCAGCTGGACAAGATTAACTAGAACTGGCAGACGTTCGAGGAGTTCTACGGATTGTTTAGGAAGTATGCGATCAGGGCCTAAGTGGCGGAAGATAAGCAGCTCTACCTCCTAAGGCAGAAGCTGAACCCTGAACTGGCCGCCGCTATAGCGTCGGTAGAAGACGAAGACCTTAAGGGCTTCGTACACCAAACGAGAGTTACTACGAGAAACTTAAGCGCTTACGCGAAATTACGCGAATCGAACTAGAAGCTGTTGACAACGCAGACAGCGCGGCCCCCTGCGCCTTTCTGACGAACCCCCTAGCAGTCGTCGTATTCACTACGATCGGCGTTCGTCCCCACCTGTTTCGCGTGCGGAAAACCCGGCTATATTGCTACGAGATGCCAAGCAACGGCCTAGCAGAAGCAGGAGTATCGCGCTATAAAGCAGCTGCAGCCGCAGCCACTAAGAAAGACTATCTAAGCTATCGAACTGACGCCGAACGACACTAACAGTATGGATAGTAGGGTGCAATTAAGAATCTTGGAAAAAGATCAGCTGGACGGATAGACCTACTGCCCAGCGTAAACGATAGGGCACCCCTGCGAACGGCGCTGGCACAAGAAGAGAGCATTAACAGCTGTAACGATCCGCTATCGGCAGCGGTGGAAACGAACACGGAAACAGCTATTATCCTTCCTATTACAGTCTACCCTGTTAAGAAGCAACGCCTACCGCTCCAGCTAAAAGCTTTTATTAATACTAGAGCCCTTATCGGAGCGGCGATCCACTACCGACTGGTTTAAAAACTGACGAAGGGATACAGCTATCCTATAGAGATAGCGTCGCCGACGCGGATTTCGGCATATAACGGACAAGATATGGAAAACGTTACGCACTACGTGCTATTAAGGACTACACTAGCTGGTCGAACTACAGAGGCGACGTTCCGGATTATGGATCTCGGACGATTTGACATTATTATAGAGCAGAAATAGATAAAGAACCAGAAGACTATTATTAACGTATATAAAGGCACGATAGGATTTAAAACCCCAGGTAACGGAGCAAGGACCATCGGAACGGCCGCCGCCGCCGAGCCGAAAGCTGCGGAGTCTGCGAAAGAAGCCCTGTCCGACCGTTCCGAACCCCTAGCTACCGTTGGAATAGTAAGCTTAGAAGCCCTAACGACCCTCGCAAAGTTACCGGACAACGAGATTTACGCTATCTTAATAAAAGACATCGAAGACTACCGGAAGATAATGGCGGAAGAAGAAGTAGATCCACTAGAGGTGCTACTAAAAGAACTCTATAGTTACGCTAACGTGTTCTTAAAGGCAAACTCCAACCTCTTGCCGCTTTACAGACTGGAATACGACAACAAGATCCGGCTAAAAGAAGGAGCTGCGCTGCCGAGAACCGAGTCCCTAAGACGCTTATCTCCGGCTGAGCTGGACTAGGTAGAAGTGTTTGTTCGAGAGAATCTAGCGAAGAAGTTTATTATGCCAAGCTTAGCAGAATATGCGTTACCGATTCTTTTCGTACAGAAGCCTGGAGGTAGTCTCTGACTGTGTGTAGACTACCGAGGCCTTAACGAGGTTACTAAGAGAGACGTATACCCGCTGCTGCTAATCGACGAGACTATACAACGAGTGGCTAAAGCCAAATAGTTTAGCAAACTGGTTATCCGACAGGCGTTTCACTAACTAAAGAACGAAGAAGGGCAAACGGAAGACCTTACGACATTCGCTATGCGCATAGGCAATTTCAAGTAGTTGGTAATGCCTTTTAGGCTTACTAACGCGCCGGCAGTGTAGCAACGCTTTAAAAACCACTCCTTTATAGACATGTTAGAACAGTTCGTGTCTATTTACCTAGACGACATCCTTATTTACACAGATAGAACAAGAAAGCAGCACACAGACCACATCGAGAAGGTGCTAACTAGGCTCTGCGAGGTCGGATTAAACGCAGACACGAAGAAGAGCGAGTTCTATTAAACCGAAGTCAAATATCTCAGTCTTATCGTCGGAAGAGATAGAATTTGGATAGACCCCTTAAAGGTCGCCGCTATAGCAGAATGGAAGCAGCCGAAATCCGGAAACACTACGCAAATCAGAGCGTTTCTCAGATTCTGCAGCTACTATCGACAGTTTATTAAGGACTTTAGCAAGATCGCGAGACCCCTAAACGAAGCACTAAAGAAAGAGGCTGCCGGCCTATAGAATAAGAGGTGCACGGAAGCGTTCGACCGGCTAAAAGACGCAGTAGCTTTAGCGCCGGTTCTGGCACACTTCCGGCCGGAAAAGACGATCTATGTAGAAACGGACGCTTCCGACACAGTAACGGCAGGGGTTCTTTCTCAATATAGAGACGATAAGACCCTCTACCTAGTGGCCTTCTTTAGCAAATCTATAACGGAAGCTAAGAGGAACTACGCGATCTACGATAAAGAACTGCTAGCTATTATACAGGCGTTCGAGGAGTGGAAGCCGGAACTTATAGCTAGAAAGAGCACAGTCTAGGTCCTTATAGACCACTAGTCGCTGACCTACTTTATAAAGACGCAGAAGCTCTTACGACGTTAAGCACAGTAGGCCGCCTACCTGTCCGGGTTCGATTTTAAGATTACTTATCGACTAGGGGCTTAAAACGGAAAGGCTAACGCGCTAACGCAAAGAGAAGGAAAGACTAGCTGCGCGAAGGAAAATCCGAACATGTTTCAGAAGGTGCTGACCGAACGGATAGTAGACGCCGAGGTGTTAAAGGAAGCAGGGATCTACGCGGCAGAACAGCAGACCAAACCGGAACCGACAGAACTGGAGACCGAAAAAGAAACGCTCTACGAGAGGGTGGAACGGCTTAATCAGCGGCAGAAGCTCGGCAGAACAGGCTTAGGGAAGCTAATAGTTCCGGAAGAACTGATTACAGAGGTTATCCAGCGGGTCTATAGCTCTAAGGATGTTGGTTACACAGGGTCAAAGAAGACGATAGAAGCTATAAGGACGACATACTAGTTTCTGCGAATCTTCGAGCGGATACATCGGTTTATTACTAACTGCTACGTATGCCGAGCAGCGAAACCGCGTTACGGTCTTCTAGCCGGTCTGCTAAAGCTACTTCCGATCCCTAAGAAACTGTAGCAACACATTACGATGGACTTCGTAACCGGCCTGCCGGACTCCGATAGATATAACGCTACGCTAAACGTAGTGGACCGACTAAGCAAGGAACGCCACTTCATCCCCTGCTAAGCGAGAGATAAAGGGACTACTGTGGAAGAAACGGCGAGGATGCTAATTAGGCACGTATAGATGCACTACGGTCTGCCGGACACTATTACTACGGATAGGGGCCCTTAATTCACTGCCGACGTTTGGAAGTCTATTAATCAAACTCTAGGAATCTGTAGAAAACTCAGCACAGCCGCTTACCCTCAGACCGACAGTTAGTCGGAAGTAGCTAACCGTAAGATAGAAAAATATCTACGAATCTTCTGCAGCTATTATTAAGAAAAGTGGGTCGAGGTGTTGCCGATAGCTGAATTCTGCGCCAACTTAGCACGATTGGAAGCAACGTCGCTGGCGCCGTTCGAGATAACACATAGCTATCTTCCGAGGATAAGCTTCTAGCCTCCGAACGAACCCAGCTCTGCAGAACTATCTACCGCTACGTCGTTAAAGAGAGTCGCCGCCTCTGCGGCTAAAGCACTTTAGGCTTAAATAGAAGAAGCTATTAAAGTGGCGAGGAAGGCGATGGAATCGACTTAGAAGAAGATAGTGGCTCGAGCTAACAAGAAGAGGTTACTGCTAGAATTCGAGGAAGGCCAAAAGGTATAGCTTAACACGCGAAACCTAAGGCCAAAAGGCAACGCCAAGCTCAATCCGCGCTACGTAGGTCCGTTTACGATAGTAGAACAGAGGTCGCTAGTGACTTATCGGCTCCAGCTACTGAAATCGTTCCGAATCTACTGATCCGAGCGCGTAGATAAGGTTCAATACGGCTGTTTTGATAACTATATCTCGAACTGAGGAGGGAAAGGAATCTATAGGGTAGTGGTAGAGGGCTTTCGTAGTAGTGGTGCCAGAGCCCGGCTCGGCCCGGACGGGCCGAGCCGAAATTCCAGGGTCCACCCTATCAATCTGTCCCACCTCTTTCTACTGCCGCAAAACTACCCCCTCCCTTACCAGCGGTCGCCCTCGACCGCTTAGTTATATTATCTATCCGAAAATATCCACTTTTTTCTTTTTCTTTTTTTTTTTGAGTTTCTTTATCTCCTTCTCGAAAGTCCCCTCCGACTGTAATGTTACCTCTTCCGTCTTCTATTAAAAACAACGTCCCCTTTATCTCTTTTTCAACTTCTTACGTTATCGGCATCTAAAGTCCTTCACTTGGCGTTTATGTAATTGGTGCGCCTGATCCGTGCTATCTAATCTGAGCTGTGGGTTATTTGAGCTGCGGCGTGTTTGGTCTATGCGCCGGCGCGGAGGTCTATATAGATCTTTCTGCAGTGCCGTTTTCCTTCTTCTTTTTCTCTTCTACCAAAGCCTTTACCTACTACGCGGTCGGCGGCGCTGGCACGCTACGGCGTGCGCGAGCTACCGGCCGACGCGGTGGTAGTAGAGCTCACTTCCTGAAGAAACCTTACGATCGTTTTTATCGGCTTCCGCGCCGGTAGAGCGGACGTAGCTTTCTTCGTTTTCTTCCGGAAGGAACGGCTTTAGAGCTATTCCGGCTTCGGCTTCTCTGGGTTTGGCACGTAGAACTTCCTTAGCAGCTCCTCTGAATTCCGGAGGTTCTCGATTGGATACTATTTATAGTCTTCTGGCCACCCCTTCTACGAGATCCTTGCTTTGATAGACCCCTTCGTCTTCTTTACGTCCATTACGTCTTCCACCTCCTATTCTTCTTTATTACTGTCCATATCGACAGGCGGGGGTTCGGCGAACCCCTGTTCTGGAAGGCCGTTTTCAGGGTCCAGGCTCAGTAGATTGGAATGGAAAACATTGTAGATCCGGAACGCCTTCGGCAGCTCGAGTCTATAAGTTACCGGCGACCTCTTTTCTATTATCTTGAACGGACCTACGTAGCGTAGGTTGAGCTTCGCGTTTCCTTTTAGCCTTAGGTTTCGCGTATTAAGCTATACCTTTTGACCTTCCTCGAATTCTATTAGCGACCGGCTTCTATTAGTTCGAGTCAGCATCTTCTTCTAAGCCGTCTCTATCGCTTCTTTCGCTACTTTAATCGCTTTTTCTATCTGAGATCGTAGCGCTTCTGCCGCCGCGGCGGCGACTCTCTTTAACGACGTAGAAAGCTCTAGCGAATCGGCGTCACTCGGCGGATGGAAGCTCAGCCTCGGAAGATAACCGTGTGTTATCTCGAACGGCGCCAGCGACGTCGCTTCTAACCGTGCTGAATTGGCGCAGAATTCGGCTATTGGCAGCACCTCTACCCACTTTTCTTAGTAGTGGCCGCAGAAGATCCGTAGATATTTCTCTATCTTACGGTTGGCCACTTCTGATTGCCCGTCGGTCTGAGGGTAAGCGGCTGTGCTAAGCTTTCTACGGATTTCGAGCTTTCGATTAATAGCCTTCTATACGTCTGTAGTGAATTGAGGACCCCTATCCGTAGTAATAGTGTCCGGCAGGCTATAGTGCTTCCATACGTGTTGAATTAATATCCGTGCTGTCTCTTCTGTAGTGGTTCCTTCGTCTCTCGCTCGGCAGGAGATAAAGTGTCGTTCTTTGCTTAGCCGATCCACTACATTGAGTGTAGCGTTATATCCATCGGAGTCTGGCAGGCCGGTTACGAAATCTATCGTAATGTGCTGCTATAGTTTCTTGGGGATCGGCAGTGGCTTTAATAAGCCTGCCGGAAGGCCGTAACGTGGCTTCGCGGCTCTGCATACGTAGCAATTGGCGATAAATCGGTGGATCCGTTCGTAGATCCGCGGAAACCAGTAGATCGTCCTTATAGCTTCTATCGTCCTCTTCGAGCCGGCGTAACCAACGTCCTTAGAGCTATAGACCAGTTGGACGACCTTAGTAATTAGTTCTTCTGGAACTATCAGCTTCCCTGAACCGGTTTTGCCGAGTTTCTGTTGTCGGTTAAGCTGCTTTACTTTTTCGTAGAGAGTTTCTTCCTTAGGAGCCGGTTCGGTCTGCGGTTCGGCTGCGCAGACCCCCGCTTCCTTTAACACCTTAGCGTCTACTATCCTCTCGGTCAACACCTTCTGGAACATGTTGGGGTCTTCTTTCGCACGGCTGGTTTTTCCTTCCCTTCGCGTCAGCGCGTTAGCCTTTCCGTTTTGAGCCCCTGGTCGATAGGTAATCTTAAAGTTAAATCCTAATAAGTAGGCGGCCTACTGAGCTTGGCGGCGTAAGAGCTTCTGCGTCTTTATAAAGTAGGTCAGCGACTGGTGGTCCGTAAGAACCTGGACCGTGCCCTTTCCAGCTATAAGCTCTGGTTTCCACTCCTCGAAAGCCTAAATAATCGCTAGCAGCTCCTTATCGTAGATAGCGTAGTTCTGCTTAGCTTCGCTTATGAACTTGCTGAAGAAAGCTACTAGATGGAGGGTTTCGTCGTTACTATATTAAGAAAGGACCCCTGCCGTTACGGTGTCGGAAGCGTCCGCTTCTACGTAGATCGTCTTTTCCGGTCGGAAGTGCGCCAGAACTAGTGCAGAGGCCACTGCTTCTTTCAGCCGTACGAAAGCTTCCGTGCACTTCTTATTCTATAGGCTAGCTGCTTCTTTCTTTAGCGCCTCGTTCAGGGGTCTCGCTATCTTGCTAAAGTCCTTAATAAACTGTCGATAGTAGCTGCAGAAGCCGAGAAACGCTCGGATCTGCGTAGTGTTTCCGGATTTCGGCTGCTTCCATTCCGCGACGGCGGCGACCTTTGATAGGTCCATCCGAATTCTATTTCTTCCGACGATAAGACTGAGATACTTGACCTCGGTTTAGTAGAACTCGCTCTTTTTCGTGTCCGCGTTCAGTCCGACCTCGCGGAGCCTAGTCAACATCTTCTCGATGTGGTCTGTGTGTTGCTCTCTCGTTCTATCTGTATAGATAAGGATGTCGTCCAGGTAAATAGACACGAACCGTTCTAACATGTCTATAAAGGTGTGGTTTATAAAGCGTTGCTACACCGCCGGCGCGTTGGTAAGTCCAAAAGGCATTACCAACCACTTGAAATTGCCTATGCGCGTAGCGAATGTCGTAAGGTCTTCCGTTTGTCCTTCTTCGTTCCTTAATCGATGGAATGCTTAGCGAATATCCAGCTTGCTAAACTACTTAGCCTTAGCCACTCGTTGTATAGTTTCATCGATCAGAGGTAGCGGATACACATCTCTCTTGGTAACCTTATTGAGGCCTCGATAGTCCACGCAGAGTCGCAGACCACCCCCTGGTTTCCTTACGAAAAGAATCGGTAACGCGTACTTAGCGGAACTCGGCGTAATAAACTTCTTTGCCAAATTTTCGCGAACAAACACCTCTACTTGGTCCAGTTCGGCTGGTAACAGTCTTCTTAGGGGCTCGGTTCTTAGTAGCGTAGCTCCCTCCTTTAGTCGGATCTTGTTGTTATATTCCGGTCGATAGAGCGGCAATAGGTTGCAGTCGGCTTTTAAGAAGACGTCAGCGTAACTATAGAGCTCGTTTGGCAGCACCTCTAGTGGATCTACTTCTTCTTCCGCCATTATCTTCCAGTAGTCTTTAATGTCTTTTATTAAGATAGCGTAAATCTCGTTGTCCGGTGACTTCGCGAGGGTCGATAAAGCTTCCGAGCTCATTATTCTAATCGTGCCTTAAGGGTCGGGCCGATCCATCGAAGCCGCTTCGATCTTCGTAACGTGCGGTTTGGCATTGGCCACTGTGACCGATTCGGTGACTGATTTGATAGCGGCTAAGCCGCTGATCGGTTTTCTGAATCTGATTGTGCCTTCTCCTACGTTAATAATCGCTCCCTGGTTCTTTATCCATTTCTGCCCTATAATAATGTCAAATCTTCCGATATCCATAATTCGGAATGTCGCTTCCGTAGTGCGACTAGCTAAAGTAGTCCTTAATGGCACATAGTGCGTAACACTCTCTATGTCTTGTCCGTTGTACGCCGAAATCCTCGTCGGCGACGCCAGTTCCACTGGATAGCCGTATCTATTTGTCAGCTTCCAGACCAGTCGGTGGTGGATCGCCGCGCCAATAAGAGCTCCTGTGTCGATAAAAGCTTTCAACTGAAGTGGTTTGCTCGATCCGTCAAGGGGGTAGACAGTAATTAGAAGGATAATAGCTGTTTCTGTGTTTACTTCTACTGCAGCCGATAGCGGATTGCTGCAACTATTAATGCTCTCTTTCGTCGACGTAGTTCGCGTTAATGCCCTGTTGTCCGTGCTAGATAGGGGGCCTATCCTTCCAGCTGGTCTTTTCCTAGGATTCGCAGGGGCACTCTACCGTCTACGCTATCAGTGTCGTTCGGAGCCGGTTCGATGGCTTGAATAGTCTTTCTCGGCGGTAGCGGCTACTACTGCTTTATAGCGCGATACTCCTGCTTCTGCTTATCCGAAGCTTGGCATCTCGTAGCGATATAGCCAGGCTTTCCGCACGCGTAGCAGGTAGGGACGAACGACAAACGCTGTGACTGATAAGGTGGCTGCTGGGGTGCTCTCTGGAAAGGCGCAGGGGGTCGTGTTGTCTGCGCCGACGGCGACGGCTTCTGAACCGATTCGCGTAATTTCGCGTAAGCGCTTAAGTTTCTCCTGGTAACTCTCGCTCTATGCACGAAGCTCTTAAGGTCTTCGTCTTCTACAGACACTATAGCTGCGGCCAGTTCAGGGTTTAGCTTCTGCCTTAATAGGTAAAGCTGCTTATCTTCCGCTACCCGGGCCCTAATCGCATATTTTCTAAACAAACCGTAGAATTCTTTAAACGTCTGCCGGTTCTGATTGATCTTGTCCAGCTACTTACGGGCTGTCTTCTTTCGGAATGGATCTCTGAAGCGTTGATCTAGCGCTTTGATCGCTTCTTTAGCGGTTACCTCTTCCAGGTCCGCTACTAGCGAAAAAGCTTCTCCTTCTAACCGCGATTCTAGGTACGCCAATCTATCTCCGGCGCTGCTCGATACGTAATCGCGGCTTATCTTATTCTTGATCTTCTTCTTAAACTCTTCCTAGTCTTTAGGGTCTCCGCCTTTAAATGCCGGCGGGTCCAGCAATAATGTTATTAGGGTGCTACCTTAACTATAGGCCGCCGGTAAGGCGGTCTCTTCTTGTTCTTCTCGATGCGGGGGCGGCGGTGCCGACGACATCGCTGCTTCTATCTCAGCCAGTTGATCCTTTAGTGCCTTTAGCTGCGCCAGTCGATTCGCTGCCTGGTTTTCCAGCACATCTATAATAGTCTCGGCCGATTCCCTCTTAGCTCTTACCGTCTCTACTTCCTCTCTTAACTGTCTCTTTTCTTCTAGCGTTCTAAAGAACAGTATCTTAATGAGGTCTATACTATCGTAGACCTTTCCTATCCTATTCTCGTTTACATAGTCTTCTAGTTCCTCGATCGTGCAGTCGTAGATCTTCCTATATTCAGCTATTCGTTCCTTGAACTTAGCGGTCTCTTCCGCTGTAAAACCGCTAATAACGATCTTATCGTCAATGACGCTTAAGCGCCTACTCGCTCTGTCAGTCTTTCCTTTTCTGCTTCTGCTGCGGCCTGTAACGCCGCTCTCTACTGCTAAGAAGTCTTCTATCTCCTTACAGTGCCTTAGGGGTTGTTGTTGGTGTTAGTGTGGGTACGTATGCGTTATTCGGGTTTCCGGATAGTTCGACGGGCCCTTTCGCGCAGCGCGGGGTTGGTGTAGAGAGTGAGTTCGAGATATAATAATCCGAGCGCGCAGATAAGGTTCAATACGGCTGTTTTAATAACTATATCTTGAACTAAGGAGGGAAAGGAATCTATAGGGTAGTAGTGGAGGGCTTTCGTAGTGGTGGTGCCAAGGCCCGGCTCGGCCCGTCCGGGCCGAGCCGAAATTCCAGGGTCCACCCTATCAATCTGTCCTACCTCTTTCTACTGCCGCAACATCTACGATGTCTTTTATTCGGATCTGCTAAACCTGGACCCTAAGGACGGCCTTCCGGAACAGGGGTTTGCCGAACCCCTACCAATCGAGATAGACAGTAAGGAAGAAGAGTAGGAGGTAGAAGATGTAATAGACGTAAAGAAGATAAGAGGGTCCATTACAGCGAAGATCTCGTAGAAGGGGTAGCCGGAAGACTACGAATAGTATCCAATCGAGAACCTCCGGAATTCGGCGGAGCTGCTTAGGGAGTTCTACGTGCAGAACCCGAAGAAGCCGAAACCCGGATAGCTCCGAAACTAACGACCTCCGAAAGAGATAAAAGAAAAAGGCGAAGCCGCGTCCGCTCTATCGGTATAGAAGCCGATAGAAACGATCGAGGGTCGCTTCGCTAGAGTCTTCGACGCTGTTAGGGGGCGCCGCCCGGCTTAGGCCCTGGACCCGACCTGAACCGACCGTCGCCCTAAGGACTGCGACTTAGCAGCGCCAGCACGACCCCACCCTCTGTACGAAACCACCGACAGGACCCTACTCTCGTATAGAGGGAGAACGCTACGGTCCTGCATAAAGGGGAGCTACCGCCCCTCTAAATAGGGAGGGAAAACTCTGCATTACTGTACGGAGGAGGTAACTCCCAATCCTCTGTACAGAGGGTGAACCTTGCACCCCTGCATAAAGGGGAATTGCTAGCTTAGCTTCGTAAGTACAAATCGTACGGCAGCAGACGACGAAGGAACTGCCTATCAGTTCCTTTATATAGATACCTAACTGCAAGTTTCTGAACTAAGATTCTTGGGCCCCTTATATTAGGAACTGATCTCACTGTCGGTAACCGCAGTAACAAAGCAAAGATAGACGGCGACATCCCTATAGAAACTACGGCCATAGAGGGACATATGCACTGCGTATACGAGGAGCTGCTAGAAAGCAAGAGGCAGCTCGAGCAGCAAGTAAGCCACTAGGCTGCGTTGATTTCCCAGCGGGAACAGGAGCTACGACAGCTTAGGGCCAGTCGCGATTCGACCCCTACGACGACGACAAACACAATAACCTACGCCCCGACCTCCAAAAGCAAACTCTCCGACGTCTCTACGTACGATAGCGAGGCTCCGGCTAAATACCCCTCCTAGGCTGCCTAGATACGCTCTAAGCTCCTAGTCGACTTAGGAGTATACCCGACCGAGCTAGACAAGGTAGTTTACCTCTTTAGGAGGTTAAAGGGCAGGGCGGTAGCACGAATTCTGCCGTACTACGAGACAGCTATTGCCAACCCGGCAATAGCTACGACGACGATGCTCTAGGCAGCTCTAGACAAGAGTTACAAGGACCCGGACCGCAAGAGCCGAGCACTCCTATAGGTCAACACAATAAAGCAAGGACGCAAGACCGTACAGGAATTCCTTACGGAATTTAACTAGACTTTGGCAGAAGCAGGAGGACTCTAATAGGAGGACAGGATAAAAATTACCTCTTTAGAGGTAGGCCTCTCTAAGGAAATTATAACGGGGCTGGTAGGCGTAATGCGACCAGCTACGTACGAGGAATTCTGCGACCTCCTTAGGATAGTCGACGACCAGCAGCGCAGGCTTGGACAGATAGGCCGCACTTAGGAGATAAGACAACCCCTCTAGCAACAGACGGACGCTATAGACTAGGAACCGACGACGACGAGGGTAGCGGCAGCAGCTACTATACGGCTAAGGGCCGCTACTAAAAGGGCGCAATAGGTAGATACGGCTACCCTTAACAAGAGACGAGCAGAAGGGAGCTGCTACTAGTATAGCAAGATAGGCTACGCTGTACGGAGTTGCGGGCTACTGCCAGCGGAGAGACCTAGGGGACGGCTGACCACTGCAAGGGTGGCAACTGCGGCGCCTTAACGAGAAGATTAGGAGTCCTACTCGGACGACGACGAGTCGGGAAAAGAGTAGCCTCTAAGCGAAGACTCTGCTAGAGGCAGGTGCGAGATAGACTGCTAAATCAAAGCATTACTTAGCTATCTTTTAAGAGCAATCACATAACGACGACGCCGTTTATCGTGCGGCCGACGTTAAACAGGTCCGCAACGGCGCGGACATTGATTAACACAGGATGTTTAGTGTATAGAGTAATCAGCAAGGACTTCGTACAGAGACATCAGATTAAGACGACCCCTACAGTACCTGTACGCATACTGGGCATTACCGGGCAAGGACCAGACATTACCTATATAGTAAAAGTAACGATAGAGGTACAGGGACACTATAAGCAGGACTTATACCTCTATGTTGTACAGGACAAGTTGGGGTACGACCTAATACTAGGAAAGCCTTGGATAGAGCGCTAGAGGGGCAAGCTAGACGTCGGACGAGGACGGCTGTACCTGGCAGTAACGAAGCGGAGAATCCGGGACTAGGGGAAGATCTCGCAAGGTAGTAATACTAAGGCCGAAATCAACACGGCAACGGCGGACATCGAGAAGGCATTAGCACCTAAGGAAGTAACGAACCCCTATACGAAGCTCCTAAAGGAGTATACTAGATACCTGGACCTCTTCGAGCTGAAGTCGGCCTCGAAGCTGCCGCCGCACCGAGGGGAAGGGATTGACTATAACATCCAACTAGAACCCTAGCCGGATAGGGGCTTGCCAGAGGTACCGTACGGACCGCTATATAGAATGTCCTCTAGAGAACTCCTAGTATTGCGCAAAACCCTGGACGACCTGCTAGCCAAAGGGTTTATTCAGGCCAGTACGTCGTCCGCGGGGGCCCTAGTTCTGTTTGTCTATAAGGAAGGGAAGGCCGGATTGCGTTTCTGCATAGACTATAGAGGCATTAATGCGATTACTAAGAAGGACCGGTACCCCCTACCTCTTATTAAGGAGACTCTCGGACGGATCAGCAAGGCGAAGTGGTTTACTAAGCTTGATGTAGTCTTAGCCTTCTACAAGATACGGATTAAGGAAGGCTGTAAATGGATAACTGCCTTCTGTACAAGATATAGCCTTTTTGAGTAGCTTGTTACCCCCTTCGGCCTTGCCAATGCACCGGCAACCTTCTAAAGGTACATTAACAAGTCTCTATAAGGGTTACTAGACGACATCTGCTCGGTATACCTCGACGACACCCTAGTTTTTACAGACGGCACCTACGCAGATTACGTACGGGATGTTAAGAAGGTGTTGGACCGACTGCAGCAGGCTGGCTTGTACCTCGACATCGACAAATATAAATTCGGTGTCCAACGTACGAAATACCTAGGTTTCATTATCGAGGCAGGGAAAGGCATTAGTATAGATAGGAAGAAGATTGATGCCATTAAGCAATAGAAGCCGCCTACGAACGTTAAGGGCGTACAGGAATTTCTTAGGTTTGCCAACTTCTACCGCCAGTTTATACAGAACTACTCGGAGACTGTACGCCCCCTAGTAGAGCTAACGTACAAGGACAAGCAGTTCAAATAGACGGACGAATACGACAGGAGCTTCGACAAGCTAAAGGAACTCTTTACTACAGGACCAACGCTCGCCGCCTTTAACCTAGAGCGTACGACGATACTGGAAACTGACTCCTTAGGGTACTGCATTAGAGGTATCCTGTTACAGTTAGGCTCGGACAGACTCCTACACCCTTGCGCGTATTTCTCTAAGAAGAACTCCCTAGCTAAGTGCAACTACCCTATCTACGACAAAGAATTGCTAGCAGTCGTACAGTGTTGCAAAGCCTAGGATAGAGAACTCCGCTCGGTGCCCGAGTTCCTCGCCCTAACGAACTACAAGAACCTGGAATACTTTACTGAACCCCGGAAGCTGTCCGAGAGGCACGTATAATAGGCAATGTACCTAAGCCGGTTTAATATAAGACTCCAGTATCGCAAGGGTAAGGACAACAGCAGGGCCGATGCACTGTCTAGACAGGACCAGGACATACTAACGACGTACGAGGACGACTGGCTGAAGTTACGGACATTCTAGATGTTTAAGGGGGAGCTAGGCAGGGAGACTATCCGCCTAGCGGCAGCACACCTATAGGAACCCTAACTGCAAGTATAGGAAGAGGCAGTAGAAAAGGACGAGGTATATCGAGGGGCCCGTACAGCGATCTAGGGAGGGCAACGGAAGCTCCTAGCCGAGCTCTATCTTAAGGTATCGGCAGCCGAGTGATTAGTAGACGAGGAGAACAACCTAAAGTTCAGAAATCGGATATAGGTCCCGGCAGACGAGAAGCTTTGTACAAGCTTAATACAACAGGCGCATAACTCTATAGCTACTGGGCACCTAGGGCGCGAGGAGACGTACAGCATTATCGCCCAGGACTACTACTAGCCGGCGATAGCGAAGGACATTCGCAGGTTCGTACAGAACTGCAATGTATACGGACGGACGAAGCCCTAGCGCAAGCTAAAGCATAGGCTGCTAAAGCCCCTGCCGATACCGGACCGGCCCTAGCAAGATCTAACGGTAGACTTCATTACGGACCTCCCTAAGAGCGACGGACGGCGAAACATTATAGTAGTTACGGACAAGTTAACGAAGGGGGTAATACTAGAGGGAATGGACTCTATTACAGCTAAAGACACCGCCTAGGCCTTTATACAGACAACGTTCAGCAAGCACAGTTTCCCTAGGTTAATTGTATTAGACCGGGGGACACAGTTTACGAGCCAGCTCTAGGCAAGGATCTGCTAGTTGCTAAAGGTAGAACGTCGCCTGTTAACCGCATAGCACCTACAGACAGACGGGGCGACGGAGAGGGTCAATTCAACGTTAGAAGCGTACCTCCGAGCGTACGTCGACTATAACTAGACGAACTGGAACTAACTTCTCTCTATAGCGGAGCTAGCTATTAATAGCTGTACGGCCGATGCTACGGGACTGTCCCCCTTCTTTATAACCTATAGATACGACCATTCCCTGCTCCTACCGACCCTAAGTAGTAACAACCCGTGCCCTATACGATCCCTAATTTAGTAAGGAGAGGCTATCGTACAGACGATTACGAACGCCTACCAATAGGCAAAGGCGAGCCTAGCTATAGCTTAACAGAACGCGGAAGAGCAGGCTAACAAGGGACGACAGGCTGCACTAAGGTACGAGGCAGGGGATAAGGTCTAGCTAAACTAGCGAAACATCCGTACGGAACGGCCGAGCAAGAAGCTAGATTAGAGGAACAGGAAGTTTACAGTAATCCGGTCGGTAGGGACACACACTATACGACTAAACACTCCCCTAGGGATTTATCCAGCCTTCTACGTAGACCTCGTACGACTGGTAAACACGGACCCCCTGCCGCACCAGACGACTAACGACGCGCGCCCACCTGCAATTATAACCGAGGGCCAGGAAGAGTATAAAGTAGAGGGGATCCTTAAGAGTCGGAGGAAGCGGGGGAAGGCAGAGTACTTAGTAAAATAGAGAGGATAGGCAGAGCCTACGTAGGAACTGTACGAGGCTCTGCAAGACACAACCGCACTGGACAGATAGGAGGATAACTATCTCCCTGCCCAGTTACAGTAACACTGTGCCGTATAGCAGAAGGAGGCACGATCTACCCTAAGGACAGGGTGGCCGCAGGCAGACCTAGGTTGTTAAAGGATCGAGTATTACGACGTAGGATACTACGGGGCCCTGCTAACACGACATCGTACAACACTGTACATGATAAGGGCTAGAAGAAAGGAACAGCTAAGGGACAAATAGGAGGGGGAGTGGAAATAAGATAAGTTAAGAGAAAACTGTCTGAAATTTCTTACTATCTAGGGTAGGGGGGGGGGGGGGGGGGGGGGAGGGTAGCTCACTGGCCACCACCCTAGGGGACCAGAGCAACCGACTTATTATCGGAGACCTCTACTACCTTAGGCCCGGCCGGGCCCCCACCCCTACTAGGACTAGCCCCAGGGAGCAGAGGCACGCCCCTACCCCTATATGCCTCCCCTAGACAGCGGAAGGGGCAGTAGAAGAAGCTATCCTTCTACTTGCACAAGGCACACACCCTAGCCTAGAAGCCTAGGAGGCGGTATAGGCTAAGTAAGGGCCAGGGGGAGTTGGGGCAGAGGGCATAGAGCTGGCCCTAGGTAGCGATAAGGAGGGCGTTAACGTACGACGGCCAGGCTGTAGCCACCTGCTCGGGTATAACCTAGGCAGGGTTACACTAGAAGGCGTAGAAGGGGAGGCCGGCTGCATCCTGCTGCTCGTAGGTATAGCACCTAAGACGTTAGCTCAGACTATACAGAAGACGAGAATCTGTACGAACCGGAAGCATAGCTGCTAGTTAAGTTAAGGGCCCTACTGCTAGAAGTGGAAGTAGGGGGGGACCCCAGCCGGACGAGGGGAGGAGGCAGGGCCAGCAACTACAAGGGAACTACTAGACGGGGCGGACGACATATTGGATAGTAGCTAGTAGTAGTTGGTAGCTAGTAGTAATAGTAGGTAGTAGACGGTAGACAGTAGAGGGGGAGGAGAGAATAGGGGAAGGAAAGAGAGGGGAGAAGACTTAAGCTAACTGCCTGCTATAAGGGGAATAGCAAGCAGGGCAGCTGCTACAAACAGGTAAAATAGCCAGAGGCAACCGCGACCTAGAGGAGGCGACGAGGGACGACGACCCAGACGACCAGACGAAATAGGAAGCCGCGACCTGCCAAAGGAACAGCAGGAGCTAGGTAACTTAAGCACACCGCTGTACAGAAGAAGCACTACGAGAAGGGAAGGGGGGGGTATTGTTAGGAGGCGCCGCCTAGCTTAGGCCCTAGACCCGACCTAAACCGACCATCGCCCTAAGGACTGCGACTTAGCAGCACTAGCACGACCCTACCCTCCGTACAGAACTACTAACAGGACCCTACTCTCGTACAGAGGGAGAACGCCATAGTCCTATACAAAGGGGAGCTACTGCCCCTCTAAATAGGGGGGGAAAACTCTGCATTACTATATAGAGGAGGTAACTCCCGATCCTCTATACAGAGGGTGAACCTTGCACCCCTATACAGAGGGGAATTGCTGGCTTGGCTTCGTAAGTACAAATCGTACGGCAGCAGACGACGAAGGAACTGCCTATCAGTTCCTTTATATAGATACCCAACCGCAAGTTTCTAAACCAAGATTCTTGGGCCCCTTACAGACGCAGCCACTACCTACCGCTAGGTCGGCAGGCAGCTCGCCGACGCTATAGCGTGCCAGCGCCGCCGACGCTGCGGTAGGTAAGCGCTTTGGTAGAAGAAAAAGAAGAGAAAGAAACGCCGCTACGGATGGAACTATATAGACTGCCAAAGCTCGGACCAGGCTACGCAGCAGATTAGATAACCAGGCCACGTAGCGGATCAGAAGAGCGACGAAACAAGTAACGTCGAAAACAGCGAAATCGGCGACTGAAATCCGCAGAAAGGAACGAAAAGAAGACAGGAAAACCAGGCAGAACCTAAGGCAGAAAGACGAGGAAGTGGCTACCGCTACAGCAAAGGAGCAGAAAGAAAGAAGAAAGAAGCCAAAAAGGGAAGTGGATATAGACAGAATTTGATAGTGTGTACGAGGCTTGGCGCGCACATAGAATCGAGGGAAATAGATAGAAAAGAACGTAGGAAAGACGCGAAAGGAAGATAGATAGATAGATAGAAGGATTGACGTTATTAGATAACGACAATAGAAGCCTATAGAAGGGATAAGTAAGCAATCAAGGGCGACCGCTAGTAAGGGAGGGGGGTAGTGTTGCAGCGGTAGAAAGAGGTAGGACAGATTAATAGGGTAGACCCTGGATTTCGGCTCGGCTCCTTCCGGGATTTAGGTTCCGGAACGGACCGAGCCGGGCCTTGGCACACCACTATCTATTAAAGCTCACTGCCGCTATATAGATTCCTTTCTCTCCTCAGTTCAAGATATAGTTATTAAAAAGGCTGTATTGAATTATATCTGCGTGCCTGGATTATTATTAACGTACTGCCTTAACTGTAGGCTGCCGGTAAAGCAGTCTCTGCTTGTTCTTCTCGATGCAGTAGCGGCGACATCGCTCTCTCCATCTTAGCTAGCTAAGCCTTTATCGCTTTCAGTTGTGCCAGTCAGTTCGCCGCTTGGTTTTCCAGCATATCTATAATAGTCTCGGCCGATTCCTTCTCGGCTCTTACTGTTTTAATTTCCTCTCTTAGTCTCCTGTTCTCTTCCGTGTTTCTATAAAACTTCTTCTTAATAAAGGTAATAATGTCGAACACCTTCTTAGCTCTATTCTCTGCTAGATAGTCTTCCATTTCTTCTAGCGTACGTGCGTACAACTCGGTATAGCTCTCTATGCCCCTCTTTGCTTTATTTATCTCTTCTTCTGTAAGGCCCTTAGTGGCCATTCTGTTATCGAGGATGCTAATACGCCTATCCCTTAGTCTATCGTTCTTTCTCTTTCCGCTACAGTCTATAACGCCGCCCTCTACCGTTAAGAAGCTCTCTATAGCTATCTTACGGTGCTAGTGTTTAGTTTAGTGTAGTGCGCATGCGTTATTCGGGGGTCCGGATAATTTAACGGTCCCTTTCGCGCAGCGCGGTAGTGGTGTAGGGAGTAAGTTCGAGATATAATAATCCGGGCACGCAGATATAATTCAATACGGCCTTTTTGATAACTATATCTCGAACTAAGGAGGGAGAGGAATCTATGTAGTGGTAGACGAGACCTTTGGGGGGGGGTAGTAGCGTGCCAAGGCCCGGCTCGGTCCGGAAGGGCCGAGCCGAAATTCCGAGGGTCTACCCTATTACTCCGTCCTACCCCTTTCCACTGCTGCAACATTGGTCAAGTCACTTCCGAGTTACTTAATCAGTCCCTTTTGGCTTAAGTGTACCGCGTTACATTACTTAACTTAGAAGTAACTGCTGAACGTATACGATAAAAGGCCTGGGTTTAATTCCTAGAGGGCGCATCTTTTAATAGGAGAGTAGAAGCAGCGTTAACGTATGTCTGTTTGTCCACTACTCCGTACAGAATAAGGCAGACCTGGTAAAGGTCCAGCTAGCTGTATGCAGACCTGCCGGGGGGGGGGGTTGATTGCGTATGCTGTATAGGGGAGCTATGCAATAGCATATATAGCCTGTAAGTAAGCATAGCTTACAAGGTCGTAAGCCTGTAGCGCAGGTAGTAGTAATACGGGGTGGTTGGCCTGTGTTATTACTATGCCTTGCCAAGGTTTATATATCTGGTACACATTAGTTAAGTCACTTGCGAGTTACTTAATTAGTGCTGCGGTAGCAGAAGGGGGTGGGACTAAGTAATAGGGTAGACCCTTAGAATTTTGGCTTGGCCCTTCCGGACCGAGCCGGGCCTTGGCATACTACCCCTAAAGCCCTTACCTACTACTACATAGATTCCTTTCCCTCCTTAGTTCGAGATATAGTTATTAAAAAGGCTGTATTAAATTACATCTACGTGCCTGGATTATTATATCTCGAACTTACTTACTACACTAACTCTACACTGCGCGAAAGGGACTATTAAACTATCCGGACACCCGAATAACGCACGCGCACTACATACACCAAACCAACAACCCCCCCTAGCACCGTAAGGCAGCTATAGAGAGCTTCTCGACGGTAGAAGGCAGTGTTATAGGCTGCAGCAGAAAGAGAAAGACTAACAGACTAAGGGATAGGCGTACTAGCATCCTTAACGACAGATTGGCTACTAAGGGCCTTACAGAAGAAGAGATAGATAAAGCAAAGAGGGGCATAGAGAGCTATACCGAACTGTACGTACGCAAGCCGGAGGAAATAGAAGAGTATCTAGCAGAAAATAGAGCTAAGAAGGTGTTCGACATTATTACCTTCGTCGAAAAGAAGTTTTACAGGAACATAGAAGAGAACAAGCGACTAAGAGATAAAATAGAAGCAGTAATAGCCGAGAAAGATTTAGTAGAAACCATTATCGACGTGTTAGATAATCCGGGCACGCAGATATAATTCAATACGGCCTTTTTAATAACTATATCTCGAACTAAGGAGGGAAAGGAATCTATATAGTAGTAGGTAAGAGCTTTAGGGGTAGTGTGCTAAGGCCCGGCTCGGTCCAGAAGGGCCGAGCCGAAATTCTAAGGGTCCACCCTATTACTTAGTCCCACCCCTTTCTGCTACTGCAACACTACCCCCCTCCCTTACTAGCGGTCGCCCTCGACTGCTTACTTATCTGGTTCTCTTTTTTTTTTAAAGCTATCCTCTTTCTTTATCTTCTTTCTTCTTACATTATCGTTATCTGACGTCTTCACTCGGCGTCTATCTGATCGGAAGAGCTATCTAATCGGGTCCGGCAGTTATCTAAGCTGCGACGTGTCCGGTCTGTACGCCGCTGCAGAGGTCTATATAGGTCTATCTGCAGCTCGCTATCTTCTTCTTCTTTTTCTTCTCTACTATAGCCTTTGGCGCTACCGCGAGGCCGCTTTAATAGCGTTGGCTTTGTTCTTTGTCGTTACTATCCTTCTAGCCGAGTCGGCAGATAGCGGTAACGGAGAGCAAAGACCGTTACTAAGCGTGCCGACGCAGTAGCGCCGTCCTTAGCCTTACTGCCTCTATCTGCCGGTCCTAGCCAGCAGTAGTAGCAGTAGAGCCTAAGACACCGGCCGGCAGATTCTACGATCATTTCTATCGGCTTCTGCGCTAATGTAGCGGACGCGGGTTTTTCTTCTTCTTCCGGAATAATTAACTTTAGAGCTACTTAGGCTTCGGCTTCTTCGGGTTCCCGACATAAAACTCTCTTAGCAACTCTGCCGAATTCCGGAGGTTCTCGGCTGGATACTATTTATAGTCTTCCGGCTATCCTTTCTATAAGATCCTCGCTTCGATAGATCCTCTTAGCTTTCTTATATCTATTATATCTTCTACCTCCTATTCTTCTTCTTTACTGTCTATCTTGACCGGCGGGGGTTTAGTGAACTCTTGATCTGGAAGACCGTCTTCAGGGTCTAAACTTAGCAGATCCGAATAAAAGACATCGTAGATCCAGAACGATTTCGGTAGCTGGAGCTAGTAGGTTACCGGCGACCTCTTTTTTATTATCTTGAACGGACCTACGTAGCGGGGGTTAAGCTTGGCGTTGCCTTTTAGCCTTAGGTTCTGCGTGTTAAGCTATACCTTTTGGCCCTCCTTGAATTCTATCGGTAACCGCTTTCTATTAGCTCGAGTTACTATCTTCTTCTAAGTCGATTCTATCGCCTCCTTTGCCACTTTGATCGCTTCTTCTATCTGAGATCTAAGCGCTTCTGCCGCGGCCGCAGCGACTCTCTTCGACGAGGTAGCGGTAGAAGGTTCTAAAGAGCTGGGTTCGTTTGGCAGTTAAAAGCTTATCCTTGGAAGATAACTGTAGGTTATCTCGAACAGCGCCAGCGAGGTAGCTTCTAATCGTGCTGAATTGGCGCAGAATTCGGCTATCGGCAACACCTTGACCTACTTAGCTTGATAATAACTGCAGAAGATTCGTAGATATTTTTCTATCTCTTAGTTAGCTACTTCAGACTAACTGTCGGTTTAAGGGTAAGCGGCCGTGCTGAGCTTTCTACGAATTCCGAGAGCTTGGTTAATAGCTTTCTATATATTAGCAGTAAATTGAGGACCCCTATCCGTAGTAACAGTGTCCGGCAGGCTATAGTGCTTCTATACGTACTAGATCAGCATTCTTGTCGTTTCTTCTGCTGTAGTTCCTTTATCCTTAGCTCGGCAGGAGATAAAATAGCGCTCCTTGCTTAGTCGATCCACTACGTTAAGCGTAGCGTTATATCTATCGGAATCCGGCAGGCCGGTTACGAAATCTATCGTAATGTGCTGCTACAGTTTCTTAGGGATTGGAAGTAGCTTTAGCAGACCGGCTGGAAGGCCGTAACGTAGCTTCGCGGCTCGGCATATGTAACAGTTAGCGATAAACCGGTGGATCTGCTCGAAAATTCGCGGAAACCAGTAGGTCGTCCTTACAGCTTCTATCGTCTTTTTCGAGCCTGCGTAGCCGACGTCTTTAGAGCTATAAACCAGCTAGATAACCTCTGTAATCAGTTCTTCCAGAACGATTAACTTCCCTAAGCCGGTTTTGCCGAGCTTCTGCTGCTAATTAAGCCGTTCCACTCTCTCGTAGAGCGTCTCTTCTTCGGTCGGTGGTTCTATCGCGCTAATCCCTGCTTCTCTTAATACCTCGGCGTCTACTATCCGTTTGGTTAACATCTTCTGGAACATGTTTAGATCTTCTTTCGCGCAGCTAGTCTTTCCTTCTCTTCTTGTCAGCGCGTTAGCCTTTCTATTTTGAGCTCCAGGTCGATAGGTAATCTTAAAGTTAAATCCAGACAGGTAGGCGGCCTACCGAGCTTGGCGCTGTAATAGCTTCTGCGTCTTTATAAAGTAGGTAAGTAACTGGTAATCCGTAAGGACCTGGACTGTGCTCTTTCCAGCTATAAGCTCCGGCTTCCACTCTTTGAACGCCTGTATAATAGCTAGCAGCTCTTTATTGTAAATAGCATAGTTCTGTTTAGCCTTATTCAAAGATTTGCTAAAGAAAGCTACTAGATGGAGGGTCTCGTCGTCGCTAGCGTATTGAGAAAGGACCCCTGCAGTCACTGTATCGGATGCGTCTGTTTCTAAGTAGATCGTCTTTTCTGGTCGGAAGTGCGCTAGAACCGGCGCCGAGGCCACTGCTTCTATTAGCTAGTTAAAGGCTTCCGTGCACTTCTTATTCTATAGGCCGGCGGCCTCCTTCTTTAACGCTTCGTTCAGGGGTCTCGCTATCTTGCGAAAGTCCTTAATAAACTGTCGATAGTAGCTGCAGAATCCGAGAAACGCTCTAATTTACGTAGTGTTTCCGGATTTCGGCTGCTTCCATTCCGCGACAGCGGCCACTTTTAAGGGGTCTATCCGAATTCCTTCTCTTCTAACGATAAGGCTGAGATATTTGACTTCGGTCTAGTAGAACTCGCTCTTCTTAGTGTCTGCGTTCAAACTAACCTCGCGGAGCCTAGTTAACACTTTCTTGAGGTAGTCCGTGTGTTGCTCTCTCGTTCCTTTGGTATAAATAAGGATGTCGTCTAAGTAAATAAACACGATCCGTTCTAGCATGTCTATAAAAGTGTGGTTTATAAAGCGTTGCTACACTGCCAGTATGTTAGTAAGTCCGAAAGGCATTACTAACTACTTGAAATTGCCTATGCGCGTAGCGAATATCGTAAGATCCTCCGTTTGCCCTTCCTTGTTTCTTAGTCGGTGAAACGCTTAGCGAATGTCCAGCTTGCTGAACTACTTAGCTTTAGCTACTCGTTGTATAGTCTTATTAATTAGCAGCAGCGGGTACACGTCTCTCTTAGTAACCTCGTTAAGGCCTCGGTAATCTACGCATAGTCGGAGACTACCTCTGGGCTTCCTTACGAAAAGAATTGGTAACGTATATTCTGCTAAGCTCGGCGTAATAAACTTCTTCGCTAGATTCTCTGAAACAAACACTTCTACCTAGTCCAGCTCGGCTAGCGATAAGCATCTTAGGGGTTCGGTTCTCAGCAACGCGGCTCCTTCTTTTAACTGGATCTTGTTGTTATATTCCAGTCGGTAGAGCGGCAACAGGTTGGAGTCAGCCTTCGAGAACACGTTAGCGTAGCTGTAGAGTTCCTTTATTAACACCTCTAGCGGACCCACTTCTTCTTCCGCTATTATCTTCTGGTAGTCTTTAATGTCTTTTATCGAGACAGCGTAAATCTTATTGTCTAGCGACCTTGCGAGAGTCGTTAAGGCTTCCGAGCTTATTATTCCGATCGTGTCTAGAGGGCTGGACCGATTCTTCGGAACCGCCTTGATAGTCGTAACGTTTGGTTTGGCGGCGACGACAGTCTGCTAGTCTTTGAATTCGAGGGTGCCTTCGCCTACGTTAATAAATGCTTTCTGGTTCTTTATCTATTTCTGCCCTATAATAATGTCAAACCTTCCGATATCTATAATTTGGAACGTCGCTTCCGTAGTGCGACCAGCTAGGGTAGTCTTTAATAGCATATAATGCGTAACACTCTCTGTGTCTTGTCCGTTGTATGCCGAAATCCGTGTCGGCGACGCTAGCTCCACCGGATAACTATATCCTTTTATTAGTTTCTAAACCAATCGATAGTGGATCGCGGCTCCGATAAGGGCTCCTATGTTAATAAAAGCTCTTAGCTAAAGTGGTCTGCTTAAGCTATCGAAGGGGTGGACAGTAATTAGAAGGATAATAGCTGTTTCCGTATTTACTTCCACCGCTGCTGAAAGCGGGTCGCTGCAGCTGTTGATACTTCCTTCTTCTGGCGACGCGGTTCTTGTTGGTGCCCTATTGTCTATGCTAGATAGGGGGCCTATCCGTCCAGCTGGTCTTTTCCTAGGATTCTTAGTAGCACTCCACTGTCTACACTGTCGGTTTCGTTTGGAGCGGGCTCGATAGCTTGTATAGTCTTTCTCGGCAGCTGCGACTGCTTCGTAACATAATACTCCTGCTTCTGCTTATCCGTAGCTTGGCATCTCGTAGCGATATAGCCAGGCTTTCTATACGCGTAGTAGGTAGGGACGAACGACGAACGCGGCAGATAAGATAGCTGCTAAGGTGCCCTCCGGAAAGGTGCAGGGGGTCGTGTCATTGGCACCGACTGCTTCTAAATCGATTTACGCGATTTTTCGTAAGCGCTTAGGTTTCTCGCAGTAACTCTCGCTCGGTGTACGAAGCTCTTAAGGTCTTCGTCTTCTACGGAAGCTATAGCTGCAGCCAGTTCAGGGTTCAGCTTCTGTCTTAGTAGGTAGAGCTGCTTATTTTCCGACACTCTAGCTCTAGTAGCATATTTTCTAAACAGTCCGTAAAATTCCTCGAACGTCTGCCGGTTCTGGTTAATCTTATCTAGTTGCTTAAGGGCTGTCTTCTTTCGGAATAGATCTCCGAAGCGTTGATCTAGCGCTTTAATCGCTTCTTCTGCAGTTACCTCTTCTAGGTCTGCTACTAGCGAAAAAGCTTTACCTTCCAATCGCGATTCCAGGTAGGCCAATCTGTCTCCAGCACTGTTTCCGGCATAGTCGCGGTCTATCTTGTTCTTTATCTTCTTCTTAAATGCCTCCCATTCTTTAGGGTCTCCGCCTCTAAACGCCGCTAGGTCTAGTAGTAACGTTATTAAGGTACTACCTTAACTGTAGGCCGCTAGTAAGGCGGTCTCTGCTTGGTCTTCTTAATGTAGTAGCAGCGCCGACGACATCGCTGCTTCTATCTTAGCTAACTAAGTCTTTATCGCCTTTAGTTGTGCTAGTCGGTTTGCTGCTTAGTTTTCTAACACGTTAATAATAGTCTCTTCCGATTCCTTCTCAGCCCTTACCGCTTCGTTTTCCTCTCTTAACTGCCTGTTCTCTTCTATGTTCCTGTAAAACTTCTTTTCGACGAAGGTAATAATGTCGAACACCTTCTTAGCTCTATTTTCTGCTAGATACTCTTCTATTTTCTCCAGCTTGCGTATATACAGTTCGGCATAGCTCTCTATGCCCCTCTTCGCTTTATCTACCTCTTCTTCTATAAGGCCCTTAGTGGCTATTCCGTCGTCGAGGATGCTGGTACGCCTATCCCTTAGTCTGTTAGTCTTTCTTTTTCCGCTGCGGCCTGTAACGCCGCCCTCTACTATTAAGAAGCTCTCTATAGCTGTCTTACGGTGCTAGTGTTTAGTTTAGTGTTTGTGGTGCGCGTGCGTTATTCGGGTGTCCGGATAGTTTAACAGTCTCTTTCGCGCAGCGCAGAGTTAGTATAGTAAGTAAGTTCGAGATATAATAATCTGGGCACGCAGATATAATTCAATACGGCCTTTTTAATAACTATATCTCGAACTAAGGAGGGAAAGGAATCTATGTAGTAGTGGGTAAGAGCTTTAGGGGTAGTGTGCCAAGGCCTAGCTCGGTCTAGAAGGGCCGAGCCGAAATTCCAAGGGTCTACCCTATTACTTAGTCCTACCCCTTTCTGCTACTGCAACATTAGAAAACTAAGCGGCGAATCGACTAACATAACTAAAGGCGATAAAGACTCAGTTAGCTAAGATAGAGGCAGCGACGTCGTCGGCGCTGCTACTACACTAAGAAGAACAGGCAGAGACCGCCTTACTGGCGGTCTATAGTTAAGGTAGTACACCGATAACGTTACTACCCGATCTACTAGCGTTTAGGGGAGGAGACCCTAAAGACTGGGAAGCGTTTAAGAAAAAGATAAAGAACAAGATAGATCGCGATTACGCTGGAAACAGTAAAGAAGACAGGTTGGCATACCTGGAATCGCGATTAGCAGGTAAAGCTTTTTCGTTAGTAGCAGACCTAGAAGAGGTAACTGCTAAAGAAGCGATTAAAGCACTGGATCAACGCTTCGGAGACCCCTTCCGAAAGAAGACAGCCTGTAAACAGCTAGACAAGATTAACTAGAACCGGCAGATGTTCGAGGAATTCTACAGACTGTTCCGGAAATATGCTATTAGAGCTAGAGTGTCAGAAGATAAGCAGCTCTATCTACTAAGGCAGAAGCTAAACCCCGAACTGGCCGCAGCTATAGCGTCGGTAGAAGACGAAGACCTCGAAAGCTTCGTGCACTAAGCGAGAGTTACCGCTAGAAACCTAAGCGCTTACGCGAAATCGCGCGAATCGAGCTAGAAGCTATCGATAACGCAGACAACACGACTCCCTACACCTTTCAGGAGAGCACCTTAGTAGCTGTCTTATTCGCTACGTTCGTTGTTCGTCCCTACCTGCTACGCGTATAGAAAGCCTAGCTACATCGCTACAAGATGCTAAGCTACGGATTAACGGAAGCAGGAGTATCGTGCTACGAAGCAACCGCAGCCTCTAAGAAAGACTATCCAAGCCATCGAGCCGGCTCCGAAAGACACCGACAGTGTAGATAGTAGAGTGCCTCTGCGAATCCTAGGAAAAGACCAGCTAGACGGATAGGCCCTCTATCTAGCAAGGACATTAGGGCACCGACACGAACTACGTCGCCGGAAGAAGGAAGTATTAACAGCTGCAGCGATCCGTTTTTAGCGGCAGTGGAAGTGAACACGGAAACAGCTATTATCCTTCCAATTACAGTCTACCCCCTTAATAGCTCGCAAGGCCCCCTTTAGTTAAGGGCCTCTATCGATACAGGAGCCCTTATTGGCACGGCGGTCCACTATCGACTGGTTCAGAAACTGATAAAAGGATACGGCTATCCGGTAGAGCTAGCGTCGCCGACACGAATCTTAGTATACAACGGACAGGACACGGAAAGTGTTATACACTATATGCTATTAAGAACTACACTAGCTAGTCGCACTACGGAGGTAACGTTCCGAATTATAGACATCAGAAGGTTTGGCATTATTATAGGGCAGAAATAGATAAAGAACTAGAAAGCCGTTATCGACGTAGGTAAAGGCACGCTAGGGTTTAAAGACCAGCAGAGCGGAGTTGCCACCAGATCGGTTATCGTTATCGCCGCGAAATCGGACGCTACGACTATCGAAAAGGTTCCGATAGATCGGCCCGACCCTCCAGACACGATCGGAATAATAAGCTTAGAAGCTTTAACGACCCTCGCGAGGTCGCTAGACAACGAGATTTACGCTATCTCAATAAAGGACATCGAAGACTACTAGAAGATAATAGCGGAAGAAGAAGTGGATCTACTAGAGGTGTTGCCAAAGGAGCTCTATAGCTATGCTAACGTATTCTCAAGAGCTAACTCCAACCTCCTGCTGCTCTATCGACCGGAATACGACAACAAGATCCGACTAAAAGAGGGAGCTACGCTGCTAAGAACCGAGCCCTTAAGACGATTGTCGCCAGCCGAGCTAGACTAAGTAGAGGTGTTTGTTCGAGAAAACCTAGCGAAGAAGTTCATTACGCCAAGCTCTACTAAGTATGCATTACCGATTCTTTTTGTACGGAAACCCAGAGGTAGTCTCTGACTATATGTAGATTATCGAGGCCTTAACGAGGTCACTAAGAGAGACGTGTATCCGCTGCCTCTAATCGATAAGACTATACAGAGGGTAGCGAAGGCTAAGTAGTTTAGTAAGCTGGATATTCGCTAAGCGTTCCACTAATTAAGGAACAAGGAAGGACAAACGGAAGACCTTACGACATTTGCTACGTGCATAGGCAATTTTAAGTAGTTAGTAATGCCCTTCGGACTTACTAACGCGCCGGCGGTGTAGCAACGTTTTATAAACTACACTTTTATAGACATGCTAGAACGATTCGTATCTATCTACTTAGACGACATCCTTATTTACACTAAAGGGACGAGAGAGCAACACACAGACTACATCGAGAAAGTGTTAACTAGGCTCCGCGAGGTTGGCTTAAACGCAGACCTAAAGAAGAGCGAGTTCTACTAGACAGAAGTCAAATATCTCTGATCCGACTAAGGTAGACTCTAGGTTAATACCCGTCTTTAATAACTATATCCAAGGCTAGAGAGGGAAGAATCTACGTACAAGCGGAGGTGGAGGTATTTGAGTATGCGCCAAGCCTGGCCCTGCCAAGCCTAGCTGCCAGCTGTCTACATCCACATCCGTATCAATCTCGGTCTTATTATCGGAAGAGAAGGAATTCGGATAGACCCCTCGAAAGTCGCCGCTGTCGCGGAATGGAAGCAGCCGAAATCCGGAAACACTACGCAAATTAGAGCGTTTCTCGGATTCTGTAGCTACTATCTGTTAGGGGACGCCGCCCGGCCCAGGTCCTAGACCCGACCTAAGCCAACCGTCGCCCTAAGGACTGCGACTTAGCGGGGCTAGCATAACCCTACCCTCTGTACGGAACTACCAACAGGACTCTACTCCTGTACAGAGGGAGAACCCTATAGTCCTGCACAAAGGAGAACTACCGCCCCTCTAAATAGAGGAAAAACTCTGCACTACTGTATAGAGGAGGGAACTCCCGATCCTCTATACAGAGAGTAAACCTTGCATCCCTGCATAGAGGGAAATTGCTAGCTTAGCTTCGTAGGTACAAATTGTACAGCAGCAGACGACGAAGGAACTGCCTATTAGTTCCTTTATGTAGATACCCAACCTTAAGTTTCTAAACTAAGATTCTCGAGCCCTTTACATTAGGAACTAATCTCACTGTCGGTGACTGCAGTAATAAAACAAGGATGGACGGCGACACCCCTATAGAAACTACGGCTATAGAGGGACATATGCACTGCATATACGAGGAGCTGCTGGAAAGCAAGAGGCAGCTCGAGCAGCAAGTTGATACAGGGTAGGTTGGCCCGTGTTATTACTATGCCTTGCCAAGGTTCATATATCTAGTACACATTAGTCAAGTCACTTCCGAGTTACTTAACCAGTCCCTTTTGGCTTAAGTGTACCGCGTTACATTACTTGATACAGATGTGGATGTAGAGGGCTGGAAGGTGCTGGAAGGTAGCTAGGCTTGGCAGGGCTAGGCTTGGCGCACACTTAAATAACTCTACCTCCGCTTGTACGTAGATTCTTCCCTCTCTAGCCTTGGATATAGTTATCAAAGACGGGTATTAACCTAGAGTCTACTGCAGTCGGATTATTATATCCAAGGCTCACTTTAACAACATCCGCACTACGCGAAAGAGCCCGTTGAATTACATCCGGGTCCTTGAATAACGTACGTACAACCGACAACCCAGAGTGTGTACTGCAGATATACAAAGGAGGCCGTTAAATTACATCCGGTTACTTAATCGTATATGTGCATACTACTCTACCCCTCCCTCCCCCGATCGAGAAGAAGAACAGAGAGTTTTAGGGAAGAGAAGTGCCCCTACCGAGAAGAAGAAGAGAGAGTTTTTAGGGAAGAGAAGTGCCCCTATCGAGAAGAAGAGTTTTGAACAGAGAGGTCCATTACAGAGGACATTAAGAAGAAGAGTTTTAGGGAAGAGAAGTGCCCCTATCGAGAAGAGAGAGAGTGCCCCTACGAGCAGATCGTACGAGTTTTGAAGTTTTAAGAAGGACGAGAAGGACGATGTAAGAGCGACGAGGACGAGAAGGACGAGGAGCGAGAGCAAGCAGCGAGAGCGAGGAGCGAGAGCGACGACGACGGAGCGACAACGACGAGAGCGCACCTAGCAGGACCTAGGGCGACGACATTCGTTTTTTTTTCGGGTCTTTGACAGACCAATTTAGGTCTTTGACAGACTATTCTATTCGGACAAGGCCAATCAGGACATTTAGCAATCGAGAGGTACAGCAAAGTACAAGCGCAATCGAGGTACGAGCGACAAGAGCAGTACAAGCATACAGGCACAGCAGCTGCAGACAACAAAGCACAAGGCAGAGCACCCAGCTATAGAGCACCTAGGCATAGGTACAAGGCAATTGCAGACAACACAGGTGCAGACAACACACAGGTACAGACAACACACAGGTGCAGACAACACACACTGTTTAGGTTCAGAAGAGCACAAGGCAGAGCACCAAGGCACGAGCACCTAGGCACGAGCACCAAGGCACGAGCACCTAGGCACGAGCACCTAGGCACGAGCTCCAGGCAGAGCACCAGGCGGAGCACCAGGCAAAGCACAGACGAAGCGACCGGCGAGAAGCGACCGGCTAAGAAGCGAAGCGACGGCTCGAGAAGCGACTGTCGAGAAGCGACCGGCCGAGAAGCGAAGCGACGGCTCGAGAAGCGACTGTCGAGAAGCGACCGTCGAGAAGCGGCATGTGTTTGCAAGACAACCTCTGCAACCCCGACAACCTCCGAGACCCCTGCGACCGCTTGAGAAGCAAGCGACCGTCTGAGAAGCGAGCGACGGCTTGAGAAGCGAGCGACCGTCGAGAAGCGACCGTCGAGAAGCGAGCGACCGTCGAGAAGCGACACGTGTTTGCAAGACGACCTCCGCGACCTCTGCGAGAATCTGAGAGTTCTGCAGCCTTGACAAGGCACCAATCGAGGCCAAAAGCGACGGCAAAACGCACGAAATTGAGGCACCAAAGCAACCTTGAAAGCGAGCTTGAAATGCGACCCCAACGACCTCCGCGACCTCCGCGGCCCTAACGACCTCTGCGCCCCTAACAACCTCCGCGACCTCCGAGACCTCTGCAGCCTTGGCAAGGCACTAATCGAGGCTGAAAGCGACGGCAAAAAGGCACGAGATTAAGGCTCAAAAAGGCATAAGATTAAGACTCAAAACGCAGAGAAATTAAAGCTTAAAAGCGACCTTAAAAGCGACCTGTTTTGGAGCGACCTGATTGGCCGATAGCAAAGCTGAATCTGCGAACCCTACGACCTCCGCAACCTCTGCGACCTGGTTTTGCACGACGCGACCTGGTCTAGCTGATTGGGATTGATAGGCTAATTGCGATTAATTGGCTAATTGCGATTAAGGGCAATCGCTGGTTAGGGAGGGCGGTAGTAATACGGATGTAGATGTAGAGGGCTAGAAGGTGCTGGAAGGTAGCTAGGCTTGGCAGGGCTAGGCTTGGCGCACACTCAAATACCTCTACCTCCGCTTGTACGTAGATTCTTCCCTCTCTAGCCTTGGATATAGTTATTAAAGACGGGTATTGACCTAGAGTCTACTGCAGTCGGATGTGGAGGGCTGGAAGGTGCTGGAAGGTGGCTAGGCTTGGCAGGGCTAGGCTTGGCGCACACTCAAATACCTCTACCTCCGCTTGTACGTAGATTCTTCCCTCTCCAGCCTTGGATATAGTTATCAAAGACGGGTATTGACCTAGAGTCTACTGCAGTCGGATCATTACTTAACTTAGAAGTAACTGCTGAAAGTGTACGATAAAAGGCCCGGGTTCAATTCCCAGGGGGCGCATCTTTTAACGGGAGAGTAGAAGCAGCGTTAACGTATGTCCATTTGTCTACCACTCCGTACAGAATAAGGCAGACCTAGTAAAGGTCCAGCTGGCTGTATGCAGACCTGCTGGGGGGGGTTAATTGCGTATACTGCATAGGGGGGGTTTGCAATAGCATACGTAGCCTGTAAGTAAGCGCAGCTTACGAGGTCGTAAGCCTGTAGCGCAGGGAGTAGTAATATAGGGTAGGTTGGCCCGTGTTATTACTATGCCTTGCTAAGGTTTATATATCTAGTACACATTGGTCAAGTTCCTTCCGAGTTACTTAACCAGTCCCTTTTAGCTTAAGTGTACTGCGTTACATTACAAGTGAGCTACTAGGCTGCGATAATTTCCTAACAGGAACAGGAGCTACAACAGCTTAGGGCGTCCGGTCGCAATCCGACCCCTACGATAACGACGAACTTAATAGCCTACACCCTGACCCCCAAAAGCAAACTCCCCGACGTCTCTACGTACGATAGTAAGGCCCCGGCCGAGTACCCCTCCTAGGATGCCCAGATGCGCTCTAAGCTTCAGGTCGACTTAGGAGCATACCCGACCGAGCTAGACAAGGTAGTTTACCTCTTTAGGAGGTTAAAGGGCAGGGCGGCAGCACGAATTCTGCCGTACTATAAGACAGCTATTGCCAACCCGGCAATAGCTACGACGACGATGCTCTAGGCAGCTCTAGACAAGAGCTACAAGGACCTAGACTGCGAGAGCCAAGCACTCCTATAGGTCAACACAATAAAACAAGGATGCAAGACTGTACGAGAATTCCTCGCGGAATTTAACTAGACTTTAGCAGAAGCAGGAGGTCTCTAATAGGAGGACAGGATAAAAATTACCTCTTTAGAGGTAGGCCTCTCTAAGGAGATTATAACGGGGCTGGTAGGCGTAATGCGGCCAGCTATGTACGAGGAATTCTGCGATCTCCTTAGGATAGTCGACGACTAGCAGCGCAGGCTTAGACGGATAAGCTGCGCTTAGGAGATAAGACAACCCCTCTAGCGGCAGACAGACGCTATAGACTAGGAACTAACGACGACGAGGGTAGCAGCTAATGTAACGCGGTACACTTGAGCCAAAAGGGACTGGTTAAGTAACTCGGAAGTGACTTGACCAATGTGTACCAGATATATGAACCTTGGCAAGGCATAGTAATAACACGGGCTAACCCACCCTGTATTACTACCCCCTGCGCTACAGGCTTACGACCTCGTAAGCTGCGCTTACTTATAGGCTACGTATGCTATTGCACAGCCCCCCTATGCAGCATACGCAATCAACCCCCCCCGGCAGGTCTGCATACAGCTAGCTGGACCTTTACCGGGTCTGCCTTATTCTGTACGGAGTGGTGGACAAACGGACATACGTTAACGCTGCTTCCACTCTCCCCTTAGAAGATGCGCCCCCTAGGAATTGAACCTGGGCCTTTTATCGTACACTTTTAGCAGTCACTTCCGAGTTAAGTGATGTGACGCGGTACACTTAAGCCAAAAGGGACTGGTTATATAACTCGGAAGTGACTTGACCAATGTGTACCAGATATATAAACCTTGGCAAGGCATAGTAATAACATAGGCTAACCCACCCCGTATTAGCAGCAGCCGTTACCGTACAGCTAAGGGCCGCTACTAAAAAGGCGCAATAGGTAGACATAGCTACCCTTAACAAGAGACAAGCAGAAGGGAGCTGCTACTAGTGTAGCAAGATAGGCTATACTGTACGGAATTGCGGGCTTTTGCTAGCAGAGAGATCTAGGGGACGGCCGACCACTGCAAGGGTAGCAACTGCAGCGCCCTAACAAGAAGATTATGTTGCGGCAGTAGAAAGGGGTGGGACTGGATAATAGGGTGGACCCTTGGAATTTCGGCTCGGCCCTTCCGGGCCGAGCCGGGCCTTGGCACGCCGCCGCCCCTAAAGCGCTTACCCACTACCACATAGATTCCTTTCCCTCCTCAGTTCGAGATATAGTTATCAAAACAGCCGTATTAAACCACATCTGCGCGCTCGGATTATTATATCTCGAACTCAGCTCTCTACACTAACCCTGCGCTGCGCGAAAGGGCCCGTCGAACTATCTGGAAACCCGAATAACGCACGCACACTACACACACAAACCAACAACAACCCCCAAGGCACTGTAAGAAGATGGAAGGCTTCTTAGCGGTAGAGAGCGGCGTTGCAGGCTGCAGCGGAAAGAGAAAGACTAACAGACCGAGGGATAGGCATACCAGCATTCTCGACGACGGAACGACCAATAAAGGCCTTACGAAAGAAGAGGTAGATAAAGCAAGAAAGGGCATAGAGGGCTACACCAAACTGTACGGACGCACGCCGGATAAGATAGGAGAATATCTTACAGAGCACGGAGCTAAGAAGGTGTTTGACATTATTACCTTTATAGAAAAGAAGTTTTATAGGAACGTAGAAGAAAACAGACAGTTAAGGGAAGAAGTAGAGACAGTAAGGGCCGAGAAGGAATCGGCAGAAAACATTATCGACGTGTTAGAGAACCAGGCGGCGAATAGACTGGCGCAACTAAAGGCGCTGAAGGATTAACTAGCTGATATGGAAGCAGCGATGCCGCCGCCGCCAACGCATCGAGAAGAACAAGCAGAGACCGCCTTACCAGCGGCCTATAGTCAAGGTGGCACCTCAATAACATTATTACCGGACCCGCCGGCGTTTAGAGGTAGAGACCCCGAAGACTGGGAAGCGTTTAAGAAGAAGATAAAGAATAAGATAGACCGCGACTACGCCGGAAACAGCGCCGGAGACAGACTGGCGTACCTGGAATCGCGATTAGAAGGCGAAGCTTTTTCGCTAGTAGCGGACCTAGAAGAGGCGACCGCCGAGGAAGCGATTAGAGCACTAGACTAGCGCTTCGGAGACCTATTCCGAAAGAAGACGGCCTGTAAGCAGCTAGATAAGATCAACTAGAACCGGCAGACGTTCGAGGAGTTCTACAGTTTGTTCAGAAAATATACGATTAGGGCCTAGGTAGCGGAAGATAAGCAGCTCTACCTATTAAGGCAGAAGCTGAACCCTAAACTGGCCGCAGCTATAGCGTCGGTAGAAGACGAAGACCTCGAGAGCTTCGTGCACAGAGCGAGAGTCACTACGAGAAACTTAAGCGCTTAGGCGAAATTACGCGAATCGGTTCAGAAGTCGTCGCCGTCGGCGCAGACGGCGCGGCCCCCTGCGCCTTTCCAACGAACGCCCTAGCGGTCGTCGTATTCACTACGATCGGCGTTCGTCCCTACGTGCTACGCATGCGGAAAGCCTAGCTACATCGCTACGAGATGCCAAGCTTCGGATAAGCAGAAGCAGGAATATCGAGCAACGAAGCCGCCGCTACCGAGAAAGGCTATACAAGCTATAGAGCCGGCTCCGAACGATACTAACAGCGTAGACGGTGGAGTGCCACTGCAAATCTTGGGAAAAGACCAGCTGGAAGGATAGGCCCCCTATCTAGCATAGACAACAGGGCATCAACGCGAGCTACGTCGACGAAAGAGAGCATCAATAGCTGCAGCGATCCGCTATTGGCTGCAGTAGAAGTGAACACAGAAACAGCTATTATCCTTCTAATCACTGTCTACCCCCTTAACGGATCGAGCAAACCACTTCAGCTAAAAGCTTTCATCGACATCGGAGCTCTTATTGGCGCAGCGATCCACTACCGGTGATCCGACTAAGGTAGACTCTAGGTCAATACCCGTCTTTGATAACTATATCCAAGGCTAGAGAGGGAAGAATCTACGTACAAGTGGAGGTGGAGGTATTTGAGTATGTGCCAAGCCTGGCCCTGCCAAGCCTGCCACCTTCTAGCACCTTCTACCTTCCAGCACCTTCCAGCCTATATCCGTATTACTACCGCCCTCCCTAACTAGCGATTGCCCTCAATCGCAATCAGCCTATCAATCGCAATCGGCCAAACCAGGTCGCAGGGGTCGCAAATTCAGCTTTGCTATTGGCCAATCAGGTCGCTCCAAAAAACAGGTCGCTTTTGAGGTCGCTTTTGAGCTTCAATTTCTGTGCGTTTTAAGTCTCAATCTCGTGCCTTTTGCTGTTGCTTTCGGCCTTAATTGGTGCCTTGTTTGGTGCCTTGTTTGGTGCCTTGCCAAGGCTGCAGAATTCTTAGAGGTCGCGGCTGCAGAGGTTGTCGGGGCCGCGGAGGTCGTCAGGGTCGCAGAGGTCGTCGGGGTCGCGGAGGTCGCAGAGGTCGCGGAGGTCGCTTTGCAAACACGTGTCGCTTCTCGACGGTCGCTCGCTTCTTGGACAGTCGCTTCTCAAGCCGTCTCTTCTCAAGCGGTCGCAGAGGTCGCGGAGGTCGCGGAGGTCGTGGAGTCGCAGAGGTCGCAGCCTACGTACGTATGTCGCTTTTCGACGGTCGCTTCTCGACGGTCGCTTCTCGACAGTCGCTTCTCGACAGTCGCTTCTCGACGGTCGCTTCTCGACAGTCGCTTCTCGAGGGTCGCTTCTTAACAGTCGCTTCTTAACAGACGCTTCTCGACGGTCGCTTCTCGACGGTCGTCGAGCCGTCGCCAAGGTCTCGGAGGTCGTTGGGGCCGCAGAGGTCGTCAAGGCTGCGGAGGCCGCGGAGGCCGCGGAGGTCGCAGAGGCCTGCAGAGGTCGCAGCTGCAGAGGTCGCTTCTTAAGCGGTCGCTTTGCCTTGTGCTTTGCCTGGTGCTCTGCTGTCTGCAGCAGCTATGCCTGTCTGCAGCAGCTGTGCCTCTGTTGTCTGCAGCTGTCTGCCTAGTGATCTGACTGCAGTAGACGCAAGGTCAATACCCGTCTTTGATAACTATATCCAAGGCTGGAGAGGGAAGAATCTATGTACAAGCGGAGGTGGAGGTATTTGAGTGTGCGCCAAGCCTGGCCCTGCTAAGCCTAGCTGCCAGCTGTCTACATCCACATCCGTATTACTACCGCCCTCCCTAACCAGCGATTGCCCTCAATCGCAATCAGCCCATCAATCGCAATCAGCCAAACCAGGTCGCAGGGGTTGCAAATTCAGCTTCGCTATCGGCCAATCAGGTCGCTCCAAAACAGGTCGCTTTTGAGGTCGCTTTTGAGCTTCAATTTCCGTGCGTTTTGAGCCTTAATGTCGTGCGTTTTTGAGCCTCAATCTCGTGCCTTTTTAAGTCTCAATCTCGTGCCTTTTTGAGTCTCAATCTCGTGCCTTTTTGCCGTTACTTTGGTGCCTTAATTGGTGCCTTGTTTGCTGCCTTGTTTGCTGCAGAGGTCGCGGAGTTCTCGGAGGTTGCAGAGGTCGTTGGGGGCGCGGAGGTCGTTAGGGGCGCGGAGGTCGTTAGGGGCGCAGAGGCCGCGGAGCTCGCAGAGGTCGTCTTGCAAACACGTGTCGCTTCTCGGACGGTCGCTCGCTTCTCGACGGTCGCTTCTCGAGCCGTCGCTTCTCGAGCCGTCGCTTCGCTTCTCAGACGGTCGCTTCTCGACGGTCGCTTCTCGACGGTCGCTTCTCGACGGTCGCTTCTCAAACGGTCGCTTGCTTCAAGCTGTTGCTCGCTTCTTAAGCCGTCGCTCGCTTCTTAGACGGTCGCTTCTCAGACGGTCGCTTCTCGACGGTCGCTTCTTAAACCGTCGCTTCTCAAACCGTCGCAGAGGTCTTAGAGGTCGTCGGGGTCGCGGAGGTCGTCGGGGTCGCAGAGGTCAGCTCGCAGAGGTCGTCTTGCGAACACGTGTCGCTTCTCGACGGTCGCAGAGGTCGCGGAGCTCGCTGAGGTCGCAGAGCTCGGGGTCGCGGAGTCGCAGAGGTCTCGGAGGTCGTCGGGGTCGCGGGGGTCGCAGCCTACGTATGTCGCTTCTCGACAGTTGCTTCTTAGACGGTCGCTTTGCCTGGTGCTCTGCCTGGTGCTCTGCCTGGGTGCTCGTGCCTAGGTGCTCGTGCCTTGGTGCTCGTGCCTTGTGCTCTTGTCGCTCGTGCCAATTGCTGTATGTCTCGATTGCTGAATGTCCCGATTGGCCTTGTCCGAATAGAATGGTCTGTCAAAGACCCGAAAAAACGAATGTCGTCGCCCTAGGTCCTGCTAGGTGCGCTCTCGTCGTCGTCGCTCCGTCGTCGTCGCTCTCGCTCCTTGCTCTCGCTCCTTGCTCTCGCTCCTACATCGTCCTTCTCGTCGCTCTTGTCGCTCTCTCGCTCTTCTTCAAAACTCTCTCTTCTTCTCGATAGGGGCACTTCTCTTCCCTAAAACTCTTCTTCTTCTCGATAGGGGCACTTCTCTTCCCTAAAACTCTTCTCTATTCTCGATCGGGGGAGGGGGGGTAGAGTAGTATACATATACACAATTAAGTAACCGGATGTAATTCGACGGCCTCCTTTGTACATATACAGTACACACTCTGGGTTGGTTGCACGTACGTTAATCGAGTACCCGGATGTAATTCAACGGGCTCTTTTGCGTAGTGCGGGTTAGGTGTTGGGTTTGAGCCTTGGATATAATAATCTGACTGCAGTAGACGCAAGGTCAATACCCGTCTTTGATAACTATATCCAAGGCTGGAGAGGGAAGAATCTATGTACAAGCGGAGGTGGAGGTATTTGAGTGTGCGCCAAGCCTGGCCCTGCCAAGCCTAGCTGCCAGCTGTCTACATCCACATCCGTATTACCTAGGGGCTCTGCCTAGGGGCTCTGCCTAGTGCTCGGGCTGGAGCTAGGTTGTCTGGTGCTCTGCCTAGGTGCTCTATAGCTGGTGCTCTGCAGCTGGTGCTCTGCAGCTGCTTTGCCTGTACTGTCTGCACCTATATTGCCTGCAGCCGTGCCTTGTGCTCTTGTCGCTCGTGCCAATTGCTGTATGTCTTGATTGCTGAATGTCCCGATTGGCCTTGTCCGAATAGAATGGTCAGTCAAAGACCTAAAAAAAAACGAATGTCGTCGCCCTAGGTCCTGCTAGGTGCGCTCTCGTCGTCGTCGCTCCGTCGTTGTCTCTCTTACTCCTCGCTCTCGCTCCTCGTCCTCGTCGCTCTTACATCGTCCTTCTTAACCTTCTCGTTCTTCTCGTCCTTCTCGTTCTTCTCGTCCTTCTCGTTCTTCTCGTCCTTCTTAAAACTTCAAAACTCGTACGATCTGCTCGTAGGGGCACTCTCTCTCTTCTTAATAGGGACACTTCTCTTCCCTAAAACTCTTCTTCTCGATAGGGGCACTTCTCTTCCCCAAAACTCTCTCTTCTTAATGTCCTCTGTAATGGACCTCTCTCTTCTTCTTCTTCTCGATCGAGGGAGGGGGGGGGTAGAGTAGCATGCATATGTACGATTAAGTAACCGGATATAATTTAACGGCCTCCTTCGTATATATATAGTACACACTCTAGGTTAGTTGCACGTACGTTAATCGGGTACCCGGATTTAATTTAACAGGCTCTTTCGCGTAGTGCGGGTGTTGTTAAAGTGAGCCTTAGATATAATGATCCGACTAAGGTAGACTCTAGGTTAATACCCGTCTTTAATAACTATATCCAAGGCTAGAGAGGGAAGTGTTGCAGCGGTGGAAAGAGGTGGGACAGATTGATGGGGTGGACCCTGGATTTCGGCTTAGCCCGTCCGGGCCGAGCCGGGCCTTAGCACACCACCCTCTATCAAACCCCACCGAACCACCACATAGGTTCTTTTCCCTCCTCAGTTCGAGATATAGTTATCAAAAAGGCCGTATTGAATCATATCTGCGCGCCCGGATTATTATATCTCGAACTCACTCTCTACACTACACCCCGCGCTGCGCGAAAGGGCCCGTTGAACCATCCGGAAACCCGAATAACGCACGCGCACCCACCAACACACCAACAACCCCCCCCCTAAGGCACCGTAAGAAGATAGAAGGCTTCTCGACGGTAGAGAGCGGCGTTACAGGCCGCAGCAGAAGCAGAAGAGGAAAGACTAACAGAGCGAGCAGACGCTCTAGTATAGTTAACGATAAGATCGTTATTAGAGGTTTTACGGCAGAAGAGACTGCAGAGATTAAGGAACGAATAAGGGAATACAAGAAGATCTACGACTGTACGATCGAGGAACTGGAAGACTACGTAAACGAGAACGGAATAGGGAAGGTCTACGACGGTATAGACCTCATTAAGACGCTGTTCTACAGAACGCTGGAAGAGAACAGACAACTGAGAGAAGAGACTGAAGCAGTAAGAGCCGAGAAGGAATCGGCAGAGACGATTATCAAAGTGTTAGAAAACCAGGCAGCGAATCGACTAGCGCAGCTGAAGGCGCTAAAGGATCAGCTAGCTAATATAGAAACAGCGAGATCGTCGCCGCTACCGCGGCGAGAAACCCACGTAGAAACCACCTCGCCGGCGGCCTACAGTCAAGGTAGCACGTTGATAACGTTACTACCGGATCCACCGGTTTTCGGTAGCGGAGACTCTAAAGCGTAGGAGGCGTTTAAGAAGAAGATCAAGAATAAGATGAGTCGCGATTATGCATCAAGCAGCGAAGAAGACAGATTGGCCTATTTAGAGGCGCGACTAGAAGGCGAAGCGTTCTCGCTAGTAGCGGACCTGGAAGAGGTAACCGCTAAGGAAGCGATTAAAGCGTTAGATCAACGCTTCGGAGACCCATTCCGAAAGAAGACGGCCCGTAAGCAGCTGGACAAGATCAATCAGAACCGGCAGACGTTTGAGGAATTCTACGGTTTGTTTAGAAAATATGCTATTAGAGCGAGAGTAGCAGAAGATAAGCAGCTGCACCTACTAAGACAGAAACTAAGCCCTAAGCTCGCTGCGGCCATAGCGTCAGTAGAAGACGAAGACCTCGAGGGCTTCGTGCATTAGACGAGGGTCACCGCGAGAAACTTGAGCGCTTACGCGAAATTACGCGAATCGGTTCAGAAGCCGTCGCCGTTGATAACGCAGACCATACGACCCCCTGCGCCTTTCCGGAGAGCGCCACAGCAGCCACCTTACTAGTCGCAGCGCTCGTCGTTTGTCCCTACCTGTTTCGCGTGTGGCAAGCCTGGCTACATCGCCACGAGATGCCAAGCATCGGATAAGCAGAAGCAGGACTATCGCGTTATAAAGCAGCCGCAACCGCCGCAGCCACTGAGAAAGACTATACAAGCTATGGAGCCGGCTCTGAACGACACCGAGAGCGTAGACGGCGGCGTGCAGCTAAGAATTATAGGAAAAGACCAGCTAGACGGATAGGCCCCCTATCTAGCATGGACAACAGGGCATCAACGCGAACTACGTCGACGAGAGAGAGCATCAATAGCTGCAGCGATCCGCTCTCGGCGGCGGTAGAAGTGAACACGGAAACAGCTATTATCCTTCCGATCACTGTCCACCCCCTTAACGGATCGAGCAAACCCCTCTAGCTGAAAGCTTTTATCGACACTGGAGCTCTTATCGGCGCGGCGATCCACCACCGACTGGTCCGGAAGCTGACGAACAGATACGGTTATCCAGTGGAACTGGCGTCGCCGACGAAGATTTCGGCATATAATAGACAAGATACAGAAAGCGTTACGCACTACGTGCCGCTAAAGACTACGCTAGCTAGTCGAACTACGGAAGCGACGTTCCGGATTATGGATATCGGAAGGTTTGACATCATTATAGGGCAGAAATAGATAAAGAACCAGAAAGCCATCGTTAACGTAGATAAAGGAACGATCAGGTTCAAAACCCCCTATAGCGGAGCAGGGACTATCGGAAACGTCGCCACCGTCGCCGCTAAGCCGAAAGCTACGGAGTCCGCGGAAGAGGCTCCGTCCGACCGTTCCGAACCCCCGGTTACCGTCGGAATAATGAGTTCAGAAGCTATAACGACCCTCGCGAAGTCGCCGGACAATAAGATTTATGCTATCTCGATAAAAGACATCGAAGACCACCGGAAGATAATGGCGGAAGAAGAAGTGGATCCGCTAGAGGTACTACCAAAAGAACTCTATAGTTACGCTAACGTATTCTCAAAAGCCGACTCCAACCTCCTGCCGCTCTATCGACTGGAATATAACAACAAGATCCGACTAAAAGAGGGAGCTACGCTGCCAAGAACCGAGCCCCTTAGACGACTGTCGCTGGCAGAACTGGACTAAGTAGAGGTGTTTGTCCGCGAAAACCTAGCGAAGAAGTTTATTACGCCGAGTTCTGCCGAATATGCGTTACCGATTCTTTTCGTAAGAAAACCAGGGGGTAGTCTGCAACTCTGCGTAGACTATCGCGGCCTTAACGAGGTCACCAAGAGAGACGTGTACCCGCTGCCGCTGATCGACGAGACTATCCAGCGCGTAGCAAAGGCTAAGTAGTTTAGCAAGCTGGACATCCGCCAAGCGTTCTATCGATTAAGAAACGAAGAAGGGCAGACGGAAGACCTTACGACGTTCGCGACGCGTATAGGCAATTTCAAGTAGTTGGTAATGCCTTTCGGACTTACCAACGCGCCGGCAGTGTAGCAATGCTTTATAAACCACACCTTTATAGACATATTAGAACGGTTTGTGTCTATCTATTTGGACGACATTCTTATCTATACGGATAGAACGAGAGATCAGCACACGGACCACATCAAGAAGGTGCTAACCAGGCTCCGCGAGGTCGGATTAAACGCGGACACGAAAAAGAGCGAGTTCTATTAGACCGAAGTCAAATATCTCGGTCTGATCGTCGGAAGAGATAGAATTCGGATAGACCCCTCAAAGGTCGCCGCCGTAGCGGAATAGAAGCAGCCGAAATCCGGAAACACTACGCAAATCAGAGCGTTTCTCGGATTCTGCAGCTATTATCGACGGTTTATTAAGGACTTTAGCAAGATCGCGAGACCCCTAAACAAAGCGTTAAAGAAAGAGGCCGCCGGCCTATAGAATAAGAAGTGCACGGAAGCTTTCGTACGGCTAAAAGAAGCAGTGGCCTCGGCGCCGGTCCTGGCACACTTCCGACCGGAAAAGACGATCTACGTAGAAACGGACGCTTCCGACACAGTAACTGCCGGAGTCCTTTCTCAATATAGCGACGACGAAACCCTCTATCCAGTCGCTTTCTTTAGCAAGTCCATAACGGAAGCTAAGCGGAATTACGCTATCTACGATAAGGAGCTACTAGCGATTATTCAGGCTTTCGAGGAATGGAAACCGGAGCTTATAGCTAGAAAGAGCACGGTCCAGGTTCTCACAGACTACCAGTCGCTAACCTACTTTATAAAGACGCAGAAGCTCTTACGGCGTCAAGCGCAGTAGGCCGCCTACTTATCAGGGTTCGACTTCAAGATCACCTATCGACCCGGAGCTCAAAACGGAAAGGCTGACGCACTGACGAGAAGAGAAGGAAAAACCAGCCGCGCGAAAGAAGATCCAAACATGTTCCAGAAGGTGTTGACCGAACAGATAGTAGACGCGGAGGTGTTGAAAGAGGTAGGGGTCTGCGCAGTGGAACCGGCCCCTAAGGAAGAGACGCTCTACGAGAAGGTGGAACGGCTCAATCAACAACAGAAGCTCGGCAAAACCAGTTTAGGGAAGCTGATAGTGCCAGAAGAACTAATTACAGAAGTCATCCAGCTAGTCTACGGCTCCGTAGACGTTGGTTACGCAGGATCAAAGAAAACGATAGAAGCTATAAGGACGACATACTGGTTTCCGCGGATCTACGAACGGATCCACCGATTTATCGCCAACTGCCACGTGTGCCGATCGGCGAAGCCGCGTTACGGCCTTCCGGCAGGCTTATTAAAGCCACTGCCAATCTCCGAGAAACCGTAGCAACACATTACAATGGACTTCGTAACCGGCCTACTGGAATCAGATAGATATAACGCTACGCTGAACGTAGTGGATCGACTAAGCAAAGAGCGCCATTTTATCCCCTGCCGAGCTAAGGATAAAGGAACTACTACGGAAGAGACCGCGCGGATGCTAATTAGACACGTGTGGAAGCACTATAGACTGCTGGACACTATCACTACGGATAGGGGTCCTCAATTCACCGCCAACGTGTAGAAAGCTATTAACCAAGCTCTCGGAATTCATAGAAAGCTCAGCACCGCCGCTTACCCTCAAACCGACGGTCAGTCTGAAGTCGCTAACCGTAAGATAGAACGATACCTACGAACCTTCTGCAGCCATTATCAAGAAGACTGGGTTAAGGTGTTGCCGATAGCCGAGTTCTGCGCTAACTCGGCACCGTCTAAGGCCACCTCGCTGGCGCCGTTCGAGATAACGTACGGCTGTCTTCTGAGGATGAGCTTTCAGCCGCTAAACGAACCCAGCTCCGCGGAACCTTCCACCGCCACGTCGTCGAAGAGAGTCGCCGCTGCGGCAGCAGAAGCGCTAAGATCTCAGATAGAAGAAGCTATCAAGGTGGCGAAAGACGCAATAGAATCGGCTCAGAAGAAGATAGTAACTCGAACTAATAGAAGCCGGTCGCTAATAGAATTCGAAGAAGGTCAAAAGGTATAGCTTAACACGCGAAACCTAAGGCTAAAAGGGAACGCGAAGCTCAACCTACGCCACGTAGGTCCGTTCAAGATAATAGAAAAGAGGTCGCCGGTGACCTATCGGCTCCAGCTGCCGAAATCGTTCCGGATCCACGATGTCTTCCATTCGGACCTCTTAAGCCTGGACCCTAAGAACAGTCTTCCGGAACAGGGGTTCGCCGAACCCCCGCCTATCGAGATGGACGGTAAAGAAGAAGAGTGGGAGGTAGAAGACGTAATGGACGTAAAGAAGACGAGGGGGTCCATTAAAGCGAGGATCTCGTAGAAGGAGTGGCCGGAAGATTATAAGTGGTATCCGATCGAGAATCTCCGGAATTCGGCGGAGCTGCTAAGAGACTTTTACGCGCGGAACCCGAAGAAGCCGAAACCGGCGTGGCTCTGATGTCGACAATTCCGGAAGAAAGAAAACACGTCCGCTCTACCGGCAGGGAAGCCGATAAAGGCGATCGTAATGGAATTTATAGCTCCAGGCACCGCCACGTCGCTCGGCGACGACGTAGAGGGCGGAAGCGTTAGTGGAAGAAAGAAAGAGGAAGAAAAACGGCGCTGCGGAAAGATCTATATAGACCTCTGCAACGACGCACAGACCAGCTACGCCGCAGCTCAGATAACCTACGGATCAGATCAGATGGCACGGATTAGGCGCACCGATCACATGGACGCCAAGTGAAGGACTTGAGATGCCGATAATGTAAGAAGTTAAAAAAGAGATAAAGAAAACGTTGTTTTGATAGAAGACGGAAGAAGTAACGTCGGCGTTAGAGGGGATTTTTCGAGAAGGAGACGACGAAAAAAAAAAAAAAAAAAAGAAGAGAGCGGAGATTTTCGGATGGATAGAGTGACTAAGCGGTCGAGGGCGACCGCTGGTAAGGGAGGGGGGTAGTGTTGCAGCGGTGGAAAGAGGTGGGACAGATTGATAGGGTGGACCCTGGATTTTGGCTCGGCCCGTCTGGGCCGAGCCGGGCCTTGGCACACCACCCTCTATCAAAGCCTACCGCCACCACTACATAGGTTCTTTTCCCTCCTCAGTTCGAGATATAGTTATCAAAAAGGCCGTATTGAATCATATCTGCGCGCCCGGATTAGGAAGAATCTACGTACAAGCGGAGGTAGAGGTATTTGAGTGTGTGCCAAGCCTGGCCCTGCCAAGCTTGCCACCTTCCAGCACCTTCTACCTTCCAGCACCTTCCAGCCTATATCCGTATCAACCGATTGGTTCAGAAACTGATAAAGGGATACGGTTATCCAGTGGAATTGGCGTCGCCGACGAGGATTTCAGCGTACAACGGACAAGACACGGAAAGCGTTACGCACTACGTGCCGCTGAAGACTACCTTGGCTGGTCGCACTACGGAAGCGACGTTCCGAATTATAGATATCGGAAGGTTTGACATCATTATAGGGCAGAAATAGATAAAGAGTTAGAAGGCCACCGTCGACGTAGATAAAGGCACGATAGGATTCAAAACCCCGGGTAGCGGAACAGGGACCACCAGAACGACCGCCGCCGCCGAGCCGAACGCCGCAGCGTCCACGAAAGAGGCTCCGTCCGATCGTTCCGAACCTCCGGTTACTGTCGGAATAATAAGTTCAGAAGCAATAACGACCCTCGCGAAGTCGCTGAGCAATAAGATCTACGCCATCTCGATAAAAGACATCGAAGACTACCGGAAGATAATGGCGGAAGAAGAAGTGGATCCACTAGAGGTGCTGCCAAACGAGCTCTACGATTACGCTAACGTGTTCTTAAAAGCCGACTCTAACCTATTGCCGCTCTATCGACCGGAATATAACAACAAGATCCGACTAAAAGAGGGAGCTACGCTGCCAAGAAGCGAGCCCCTAAGGCGACTGTCACTAGCCGAACTGGACTAAGTAGAGGTGTTTGTTCGCGAAAACCTAGCGAAGAAGTTTATTACACCGAGTTCTGCCGAATATGCGTTACCAATCCTTTTCGTACAGAAACTAGGGGGTAGTCTGCGACTCTGCGTAGACTATCGAGGCCTTAACGAGGTCACTAAGAGAGACGTATATCCACTGCTGTTGATCGACGAAACTATCTAAAGAGTGGCGAAGGCTAAGTGGTTTAGCAAGCTGGACATCCGCCAAGCGTTCCATCGATTAAGAAACGAGGAAGGGCAGACGGAAGATCTTACGACGTTCGCTACGCGTATAGGCAATTTTAAGTAGCTGGTAATGCCGTTCGGTCTTACCAATGCGCCGGCGGTATGGCAACGCTTTATAAACCACTCCTTTATAGACATGCTAGAGCTGTTCGTGTCTATCTATTTGAACGACATTCTTATCTATACGGACGGAACGAGAGACCAGCAGACGGACTACGTCGAGAGGGTGCTAAAGAGACTCCGCAAAGTGGGATTGAACGCAGACACAAAGAAGAGCGAGTTCTACCAAACCGAGGTCAAATATCTCGGTCTTATCGTTAGAAGAGATAGAATTCGTATGGACCCCTCGAAGGTCGCCGCCGTCGCTGAATAGAAGCAGCCGAAGTCTGGAAATACTACGCAAATTAGGGCGTTTCTCGGCTTCTGCAGCTACTATCGACGGTTCATTAAGGACTTTATATAGAATAAGAAGTGCACGGAAGCTTTCGTACGGCTGAAAGAAGCAGTAGCTTCGGCGCCGGTCCTGGCGCACTTCCGACCGGAAAAGGCAATCTACGTAGAAACGGACGCTTCTAACACAGTAACAGCAGGGGTTCTTTCTTAATATAGCGACGACGAGACCCTTCACCTAGTGGCCTTCTTTAGTAAATCCATAACGGAAGCTAAGCGGAACTACGCTATCTACGATAAGGAGCTGCTAGCGATTATTCAGGCCTTTGAGGAGTGGAAGCCAGAGCTTATAGCTGGAAAGAGCACGGTCCAGGTCCTTACGAACCACCAGTCGCTGACCTACTTTATAAAGACGCAGAAGCTTTCGCGACGTTAAGCACGGTAGGCTGCCTACTTATCCAGGTTTAACTTTAAGATTACCTATCGACCAGGGGCTCAAAATGGAAAGGCTAACGCGCTGACGCGAAGGGAAGGAAAAACCAGCTGCGCGAAAGAAGATCCTAACATGTTCCAGAAGGTGTTGACCGAGCGGATAGTAGACGCAGAGGTGCTGAAAGAGGTAGGGGTCTGCGCAGTAGAGCCAGCCCCTAAGGAAGGAACTCTCTACGAAAAGGTAAAGCAGCTCAACCAGCAACAGAAACTCGGCAAAACCGGCTTAGGGAAGCTGATAGTTCCGGAAGAACTAATTACCGAGGTCGTCCAACTGGTCCATAGCTCTAAGGACGTTGGTTACGCCAGCTCGAAAAAGATAATAGAAGCCGTAAGGACGATCTACTGGTTTCCACGGATCTACGAACAGATCCATCGATTTATCGCCAATTGCCACGTGTGCAGAGCCGTAAAGCTACGTTACGGTCTTCCGGCCGGTCTGCTAAAGCCACTCCCGATCCCTGAGAAACCGTAGCAACACATTACGATGGACTTTGTAACCGGCCTGCCGGATTCGGATAGATATAACGCTACGCTAAACGTAGTGGATAGGCTAAGCAAAGAACGACACTTCATCCCCTGCCGAGCGAGAGACAAAGGAACTACTGCAGAAGAGACCGCACAGATATTGATTCAATGCGTATAGAAGCACCATGGCCTGCCGGACACTATTACTACGGATAGGGGTCCTTAATTCACTACCGACGTGTAGAAAGCTATCAACCAAGCTCTCGGAATTTATAGAAAACTCAGCACTGCCGCTTACCCTTAAACTAACGGTCAGTCTAAAGTAGTTAATCGAGAGATAGAGCGATATTTGCGAACCTTCTGCGGCCACTATTAAGAAGAATAGGTTAAGGTGTTGCCGATAGCTGAGTTCTGCGCCAACTCGGCACCGTCTAAGGCCACCTCGCTGGTGCTGTTCGAGATAACGCACGGCTATCTCCTAAGGATTGATCCGGGCACGCAGATATGATTCAATACGGCCTTTTTGATAACTATATCTCGAACTGAGGAGGGGAAGGAATCTATGTGGTGGTGGTGGTAGGCTTTGATAGTGGTGATGCCAAGGCCCGGCTCGGGCCGGTCGGGCCGAGCCGAAATCCAGGGTCCACCCCATTAATCTGTCCTACCTCTTTCTACCGCCGCAACAGGAAGTGGCTTTAGCAGACCGGCCGGAAGACCGTAACGTGGTTTCGCGGCTCGGCATACGTGGCAATTGGCGATAAATCGGTGGATCCGTTCGTAGATCCGCGGAAACCAGTAGATCGTCCTTACTGCCTGCATCGTTTTCTTCGCTCTGGCGTAGCCAACGTCTACAGAGCCGTAGATCAGCTAGATAACCTCTGTGATTAGTTCTTCCGGAACTATCAGCTTCCCTGAACCGGTTTTGCTGAGCTTCTGTTGTTGATTGAGCTGTTCCACCTTCTCGTAGAGCGTCTCTTCCTTAGGGGCCGGTTCTACTGCGCAGATCCCCACCTCTTTCAACACCTCTGCGTCTACTATCCGCTCGGTCAACACCTTCTGGAACATGTTCGGATCTTCTTTCGCGCGGCTGGTCTTCCCTTCTCTTCTCGTTAGCGCGTCAGCCTTTCCATTTTGAGCTCTAGGTCAATAGGTAATCTTAAAATCGAACCCTAATAGGTAGGCGGCCTACCGTGCTTGACGTCGTAAGAGCTTCTGCGTCTTTATAAAGTAGGTTAGCGACTGGTGGTCCGTAAGGACCTGGACCGTGCTCTTTCCAGCTATAAGCTCCAGTTTCCACTCCTCGAAAGCCTGAATAATCGCTAGCAGCTCCTTATCGTAGATGGCGTAGTTCCGTTCGGCTTCCGTTATGGATTTGCTAAAGAAGGCTACTGGGTAAAGGGTCTCGCCATCGTCAGCATATTGAGAAAGGACTCCGGCCGTTACTGTGTCGGAAGCGTCCGTTTCTACGTAGATCGTCTTTTCCGGTCGGAAGTGCGCCAGAACCGGCGCCGAAGCCACTGCTTCTTTCAACCGGTTAAACGCTTCCGTGCACCTCTTATTCTATAGGCCGGCGGCCTCTTTCTTTAGTGCTTCGTTTAGGGGCCTCGCTATCTTGCTGAAGTCCTTAATAAACCGTCGGTAGTAGCTGCAGAATCCGAGAAGCGCTCTGATCTGCGTAGTGTTTCCGGATTTCGGCTGCTTCCATTCCGCGACGGCGGCGACCTTCGAGGGGTCTATGCGAATTCCGTTTCTTCCGACGATAAGACCGAGATACTTAACCTCCGTTTGATAGAACTCGCTCTTCTTCGTGTCCGCGTTTAATCCGACCTCGCAGAGCCTAGTCAGCACCTTCTTAATGTGGTCCGTGTGCTGTTCTCTCGTTCCTTCGGTGTAGATAAGGATGTCGTCCAAGTAAATTAACACGAACCGTTCCAGCATGTCTATAAAGGTGTGGTTTATAAAGCGTTGCTATACCGCCGGCGCGTTGGTTAGTCCGAACGGCATTACCAGCTACTTGAAATTGCCTATACGCGTCGCGAACGTCGTAAGATCTTCTGTCTGCCCTTCCTCGTTTCTTAGTCGATAGAACGCTTAGCGGATGTCCAGCTTGCTGAACCACTTAGCCTTAGCTACTCGTTGTATAGTCTCGTCGATCAGCGGCAGCGGATATACGTCTCTCTTGGTGACCTCGTTAAGGCCGCGATAGTCTACGCAGAGTCGCAGACCACCCCCTAGTTTCCTTACGAAGAGAATCGGTAACGCGTATTCGGCAGAACTCGGCGTAATAAACTTCTTCGCCAGATTTTCGCGAACAAACACCTCTACCTAGTCCAGTTCCGCCGGCGACAGTCGTCTTAAGGGCTCGGTTCTCGGCAGCGCGGCTCCTTCTTTTAGCCGGATCTTGTTGTTATATTCCGGTCGATAGAGCGGCAGGAGGTTAGAGTCGGCTTTTAAGAACACGTTAGCGTAATCGTAGAGCTCCGCCGGCAGCACCTCTAGCGGATCCACTTCTTCTTCCGCCATTATCTTCCTGTAGTCTTCGATGTCTTTTATCGAGATAGCATAGATCTTATTATCCGGCGACTTCGCGAGGGTCGTTATAGCTTCTAAACTTATTATTCCGACAGTAACTAGGGGTTCGGGACGATCGGACAGAGCCTCTTTCGCGGACTCTGTAGCTTTCGGCTTAGCAGCGGCGGCGACCTTTTCGATGGTCCCTGCTCCGCTATCCGGGGTTTTGAATCTGATCATTCCTGATACGGGGTGGGTTGGCCCGTGTTATTACTATGCCTTGCCAAGGTTCATATATCTGGTACACATTGGTCAAGTCACTTCCGATTTACTTAACCAGTCCCTTTTGGCTTAAGTGTACCGCGTCACATTACTTAACTCAGAAGTGACTGCTGAAAGTGTACGATGAAAGGCCCGGGTTCATTTCCCAGGGGGCGCATCTTTTAACTAGCGAGTGGAAGCAGCGTTGACGTATGTCCGTTTGTCTACTACTCCGTACAGAATAAGGCAGACCCGGTAAAGGTCCAGCTGGCTGTATGCAGATCTGCCGGGGGGGGGTTGATTGCGTATACGGCATAGGGGGGCTGTGCAAATCGCATACGTGGCCTGTAAGTAAGCGCAGCTTACGAGGTCGTAAGCCTGTAGCGCAGGGGGTAGTGATACGGGGTGGGTTGGCCCGTGTTATTACTATGCCTTGCCAAGGTTCATATATCTGGTACACATTGGTCAAGTCACTTCCGAGTTACTTGACCAGTCCCTTTTGGCTTAAGTGTACCGCGTCACATCACTAATGATCCAACTGCAGTAGACTCTAGGTCAATACCCGTCTTTGATAACTATATCTAAGGCTAGAGAGGGAAGAATCTACGTACAAGCGGAGGTGGAGGTATTTAAGTGTGCAGCTACCAAGCCTGGCCCTGCTAAGCCTACCACCTTCTAGCACCTTCCAGCCTACATCTGTATCACTACCGCCCTCCCTAACCAGCGATTGCCCTCAATCGCAATTAATCTATCTGTCGCAATCAGCCAATCAGGTCGCTCCAAAACAGGTCGCTTTTGAGGTCGCTTTTGAGGTCGCTTTTAAGGTCGCTTTTAAGGTCGCTTTTGAGGTCGCTTTTGAGCTTCAATTTCCGTGCGTTTTGAGCCTCAATCTCGTGCCTTTTTGAGCCTCGATCTCGTGCCTTTTTGAGCCTCAATCTCGTGCCTTTTGCCGTCGCTTTCAGCCTCGATTGGTGCCTTGTTTGGTGCCTTGCCAAGGCTGCAGAATTCTCAGATTGTCGCAGAGGTCGTCGAGGCTGCAGAGGTCGCAGAGGTCGTCGAGGCCGCGGAGGTCGCGGAGGTTGTCGAGGCTGCGGAGGTCGCAGAGGTTGCCGGGGTCGCTTTGCAAGCATATATCGCTTCTGAACTGCGTCGCTTCTCGAGGGTTGCTCGCTTCTCAGACGGTCGCTCACTTCTTAAGCCGTCGCTCGCTTCTTAAGTGGTCGCAGAGGTCTCGGAGGTTGCGGAGGTCGCGGAGCTCGCAGAGGTCGTCGGGGTCGCGGAGGTCGTCGGGGTCGCAGAGGCTGCGGAGGTTGCGCAGCTGCAGAGGTTGCTTCTTAGACAGTCGCTTCTCGACGGTCGCAGAGGTCGTCGAGGCTGCGGAGGTCGCGGAGCTCGCAGAGGTTGCCTTGCAAACACATGTCGCTTCTCGAGCCTACAGTGCCTTTCTGAACATGCAGTGTCTTTCTGAACATACAGTGCCTGTGTTGTCTGCAGCTATGCCTCTGTGTTGTCTGCAGCTGCACCTCTGTTGTCTGCAGCAGCTGTGCCTGTCTCTGCCTGGTGCTCTGCCTAGGTGCTCGTACCTGGGTGCTCGTGCCTAGGTGCTCTGCCTGGGTTGCTGAATGTCCCGATTGTTGAATGTACGCCTCGATTGCTGGCTGGCCGTACGTCTCGATAGGCCGGTGTCGCTTGTGCTGCTTGTGTTGCCGATTGCTGAACTGTCTCGATAGGCCTTGCCCGAATAGAATGGTCTGTCAAAGACCTGAAAAAAAACGAATGTCGTCGCCCTAGGTCCTGCTAGGTACGCTCTCGTCGTCGTCGCTCTCGCTCCTCGCTCTCGCTCCTCGTCCTCGTCGCTCCTACATTGTTCTTCTCGACCTTCTCGTTCTTTTCGACCTTCTCGTTCTTCTCGACCTTCTCGTTGCTCTCGTTCTCGTCCAAATCTCTCCTAAAACTTCAGAACTTGCGCGATCTGCTCGCAGGGGCACTTCTCTCTCCTAAAACTCTCTCTTCTTCTCGATCGGGGAGGGGTAGAGTAGTATGCACATGTACGATTAAGTAACCGGATGTAATTCAACAGCCTCCTTCGTACATCTGCAGTATACACTCTGGGTTGTCGGTTGCACGTACGTTATTCGAGTACCCGGATGTAATTCAACGGGCTCTTTCGCGTAGTGCGGGTGTTGTTAAAGTGAGCCTTGGATATAATGATCTAACTGCAGTAGACTCTAGGTCAATACCCGTCTTTGATAACTATATCCAAGGCTAGAGAGGGAAGAATCTACGTACAAGCGGAGGTGGAGGTATTTGAGTGTGCAGCTGCCAAGCCTGGCCCTGCCAAGCCTACCACCTTCTAGCACCTTCCAGCCTACATCCGTATCAATTCCTTTATCTACGTCGACGATAGCTTTCTGGTTCTTCATCTATTTCTGCCCTATAATAATGTCAAATCTTCCGATATCCATAATTCGGAACGTCGCTTCTGTAGTGCGACCAGCCAGGGTAGTCCTTAGCGGCACGTAGTGCGTAACGCTTTCCGTGTCTTGTCCGTTATACGCCGAAATCTTCGTCGGCGACGCCAGTTCCACTGGATAACCGTATCTATTCGTTAGCTTCCGGACCAGTCGGTGGTGGATCGCCGCACCGATAAGAGCTCCGGTGTCGATAAAAGCTTTTAGCTAGAGGGGTTTGCTCGATCTGTTAAGGGGGTAGACAGTGATTGGAAGGATAATAGCTGTTTCCGTGTTCACTTCCACCGCCGCCGAGAGCGGATCGCTGCAGCTATTGATGCTCCCTTTCGTTGACGTAGTTCGCGTTAATGCCCTGTTGTCTATGCTGGATAGGGGGCCTATCCGTCCAGCTAGTCTTTTCCTATAATTCTCAGCTGCACCCCACCGTCCACGCTGTTAGCGTCGGTCGGAGCCGGCTCGATGGCTTGAATAGTCTTTCTCGGCGGCTGCGGCTGCTGCTGCGGCTGCTTCCCAACACGATACTCCTGCTTCTACTTATCCAATGCTTGGCATCTCGTAGCGATATAGCCAGGCTTTCTGCACGCGAAACAGGTGGGGACGAACGACGGTCGCGGCACGTAAGGCGGCTAAGGGCCGCGTCGGAAGGGTGCGGGGGCTCTGGTTGTCTACATCAGCGACGGCGACGGCTTCTGAGCCGATTCGCGTAATTTCGCGTAAGCGCTCAAGTTTCTCGCGGTAACTCTCGCTTGGTGCACGAAGCTCTAAAGGTCTTCGTCTTCTACTGACGCTATAGCCGTAGCGAGCTCAGGGCTCAGTTTCTGTCTTAGCAGGTGCAGCTGCTTATCTTCTGCCACTTTCGCTCTAATGGCATATTTCCTGAACAGTCCGTAGAATTCTTCGAACGTCTGCCGGTTCTGGTTAATCTTGTCCAGCTGCTTACAGGCCGTCTTCTTCCGGAAGGGGTCTCCGAAACGCTGGTCCAGCGCGTTGATCGCTTCTTTAGCAGTTACCTCTTCTAGGTCCGCTACTAGCGAAAATGCTTTACCTTCCAACCGCGATTCCAGATACGCTAGTCTATCTCCAGCGCTGCTTAATGCGTAATCGCGGCTTATCTTATTCTTGATCTTCTTCTTAAACGCCTCCTACGCTTTAGGGTCCCCGCTACCGAAAACCGGTGGGTCCGGCAGTGGCGTTATCGAGGTGCTACCTTAACTATAGGCCGCCGGTAAGGCGGTCTCCTTATGGGTTTCTCTCTGTAGCGGCGGCGACTTCGCTGCTTCTATATCGGTCAGTTGATCCTTCAGCGCCTTCAGCTGCGCTATTCGACTCGACGCTTGGTGTTCCAACACGTCGACGATAGTCTCTGCCGATTCCTTCTCGGCCCTTACCGTCTCTACTTCCTCTCTTAGCTGTCTGTTTTCTTCTAGTGTTCTGTAGAACAACGTCTTAATAAGGTCTATACCGTCGTAGACCTTTCCTATCCTATTCTCGTTTACGTAATCTTCCAGTTCCTCGATCATGCAGTCGTGGATCTTCCTATATTCGCTTATTCGTTCCTTGATCTCTGCGGTCTCTTCTGCCGTAAAACCTCTAATAATAATCTCATTATCAATATTACTGGAGCGCCTGTTCGCTCTGTTAGTCTTTCTCTTTCCGCAGCGGCCTGTTACGCCGCTCTCTACCGCTGAGAAGCCTTCCATCTTCTTACAGTGCCTTGGGTGTTGTTGTTGTTGGTGCGCGTGCGTTATTCGGGTTTCCGGATGGTTCAACGGGCCCTTTCGCGCAGCGCGGGGTTGTGGAGAGTAAGTTCGAGATATAATAATCCGGGCACGCAGATATAATTCAATACGGCCTTTTTGATAACTATATCTCGAACTAAGGAGGGAAAGGAATCTATGTGGTGGTAGTAGTGGGCTTTGATAGTGGTGATGCCAAGGCCCGGCTCGGGCCGGTCGGGCCGAGCCGAAATCCAGGGTCTACCCCATCAATCTGTCCTACCTCTTTCCACCGCTGCAACAAGGATAAGCTTTTAGCCGCCAAATAAACCCAGCTCTGCGGAACCACCCACCGCTACGTTGTTAAAGAGAGTCGCCGCCGCGGCGGCAGAAGCGCTACGATCTAAGATAGAAGAAGCGATCAAGGTAGCGAAAGATGCGATGGAATTGGCTCAGAAGAAGATAGTGACTTAAGCTAATAAGAAGCAGTCACTGATAGAATTCGAGGAAGGCTAAAAGGTATAGCTTAACACGCAGAACCTAAGGCTAAAAGGGAACGTCAAGCTCAACCCCCACTACGTAGGTCCGTTTACGATAGTAGAAAAGAGGTCGCCGGTGACCTATCGACTCCAGCTACCGAAATCGTTCCGGATCTACGATGTCTTCCATTCGGACCTATTGAACTTAGACCCTGAAAACGGCCTGCCGGAACAGGGGTTCGCTGAACCCCTGCCAATCGAGATAGACGATAAGGAAGAATAGGAGGTAGAAGACGTAATAGACGTAAAGAAGACGAGGGGGTCTATTAAAGCGAGGATCTCGTAGAAGGAGTGGCTGGAAGACTACGAATAGTATCCGGTCGAAAATCTGCGAAACTCGGCGGAGCTGCTAAGGGAGTTCTACGCGCGGAACCCGAAGAAGCCGAAGCCGGAATGGCTCTGAAGCCGATCCTTCCGGAAGAAAACGAAGAAAGCTACGTCCGCTCCACCGGCGCAGAAGCCGATAAAAACGATTGTAAGGTTGCTTCGGGAAGTAATTGTGCTCTACTACCACCGCGTCGGCCGGTAGCTCGCGCACGCCGTAGCGTGCCAGCGCCGCCGACTGCGTAGTAGGTAAAGGCTTTGGTGGAAGAAAAAGAAGAAGAAGAAACGGAGCCGCGAACAGATCTATATGGACCCCCGCAGCAGTGCACAGACCGGCCGACCAGCAGCTCAGAAGACAGCTAATCAGATCAGATAGCGACGATTATATAAACGCCAAGTAAAGAACCTTAGGAGACGACGACATAAGAACGGAAAGAAGCGACGAAAAGAACGTTGTTTTTGATAGAAGATGGACGAGCCGATATCGACCTTAAAGGGGAACCTTAAAAAAAAAAAAGAAAAAAAGAAAAAAAAAGTGGAGATTTTTGGTTGGACGGGGTGACTAAGCAGTCGAGGGCGACCGCTGGTAAGGGAGGGGGGTAGTGTTGCGGCAGTGGAAAGGGGTGGGACTGGATAATAGAGTGGACCCTTGGAATTTCGGCTCGGCCCGTCCGGGCCGAGCCGGGCCTTGGCACGCCGCCGCCCCTGAAGCGCTCACCCACTACTACATAGATTCCTTTCCCTCCTCAGTTCGAGATATAGTTATCAAAACAGCCGTATTGAACCACATCTGCGCGCTCGGATTAGATTAGGAGTCCTACCCAGACGACGACGAGGCAGGAAAAGAGTAGCCTCTAAGCGAAGGCTCTGCTAGAGGCGGGTGCAAGATAGACTGCCAAATCAAAGCATTACTTGGCTATCTTTTAAGAGCAATCACATAACGACGACGTCATTTATCGTACAGCCAACGTTAAACAGGTCTGCAACAGTGCGGACATTAATTGACACAGGATGTTTAGTGTACAGAGTAATCAGCGAAGACTTTGTACAGAGACACTGTATTAAGACGACCCCTACTGTACCTGTACGCATGTTAGGTATTACCGGACGAGGACCGGACATTACCTATATAGTGAAAGTGTCGATAGAGGTACAGGGACATTATAAGCAGGACTTATACCTCTATATTGTACAGGACAAGCTGGGGTATAACCTAATACTAGGGAAGCCATATAATCCAACTAAGGTAGACTCTAGGTTAATACCCGTCTTTGATAACTATATCCAAGGCTAGAGAGGGAAGAATCTACGTACAAGCGGAGGTGCAGTATTTGAGTGTACGCCAAGCCTGGCCCTGCCAAGCCTGCCACCTTCCAGCCCCCTATATCCGTATCACTACCGCCCTCCCTAACCAGCGATTGCCCTCAATCGCAATCAATCTATTAATCGCAATCAGCCAATTAGGTCGCACCAATCCAGGTCGCAGGGGTCGCAAATTCAGCTTCGCTATCGGCCAATCAGGTCGCTCCAAAACAGGTCGCTTTTAAGGTCGCTTTTAAGCTTCAATTTCCGTGCGTTTTGAGTCTCAATCTCGTGCCTTTTTGAGCCTTAATCTCGTGCCTTTTGACGTCGCTTTAGTGCCTTGTTTGCTGCCTTGTTTGCTGCCTTGTTTGCTGCAGAGGTCGCGGAGGTCGTCGAGGTCGCAGAGGCCTGCAGAGGTCGCAGCTGCAGAGGTCGCTTCTTAGACAGTCGCTTCTCGACGGTCGCTTCTCGACGGTCGCTTCTCGACGGTCGCTTCTCGACGGTCGCTTCTCGACGGTCGCTTCTCGACGGTCGCTTCTCGACGGTCGCTTCTCGACGGTCGCTTCTTAACGGTCGCTTCTTAAGCCGTCGCTTCGCTTCTCAGACGGTCGCTTCTCGAGCTGTCGCTTTGGTGCCTTGTTTCTGCCTTGTTTGCTGCCACAGAGGTCGCAGAGTCGTCGAGATCGCGGAGGTCGTTGGGGTCGCGGAGGCCGTCGGGGTCGCGGAGGTCGCGGATGTCGCAGAGGCTGCCTTGTAAAAACATGTCTCTTCTCGAGCCGTCGCTTCTTGAGCTGTCTCGAGCCGTCGCTTCTTGAGCTGTCTCGAGCCGTCGCTTCTCAAACAGTTGCAGAGGTCTCGGAGGTCGCGGAAGTTGTCTTGCAAACACGTATTGCTTCTCGACGGTCGCTCGCTTCTCGACGGTCGCTCGCTTCTCGACGGTCGCTCGCTTCTTAGACGGTCGCTCGATTCTTAGACGCTCGCCTCGCTCGCTTCTCAGACGCTCGCCTCGCTTCTCAACCGTCGCTTCTCGACCCGTCGCTTCTCGAGCCGTCGCTTTTTGACGGTCGCTTCTCAGACGGTCGCTTCTCGAGCCGTCGCTTCGCTTCTCGACGGTCGCTCACTTCTTAAGCCGTCGCTCGCTTCTCGAACCGTTGCTTCTTATTCTCGACGGTCGCTTCTCGGACGGTCGCTTCTCGACGGTCGCAGAGGTCGCGGAGCTCGCTAAGGTCGCAGAGGTTGTCTTGCAAACACGTGTCGCTGTGCTGCTTATGTCGCTTTGCTGCTCGTGTCGCTCGTGCTGCTCCTTGTCGCTCGTGCCTGGGTACTCGTGCCTAGGTGCTCTGTATAGCTAGTGCTTAGGCTCGCTAGTGTTCTGCCTAGTGCTCTGCCTAGTGCAGCTGTGCCTCTGTTGTCTGCAGCAGCTGTGCCTGTCTACAGCAGCTGTGCCTGTCTGCAGCTGTACCTTATACTCTGCCTTGTGCTCTTCTAAACCTAAACAGTGTGTTGCCTATAGCAGCCCTGTCTGCCCTGTATTGTCTGCAGCAGCTCTATGTTGTCTGCACTGTCTGCACCTGTATTGCCTGCAGCTATACTTCTGTTGTCTGCAGCAGCTGTGCCTAGGTGCTCGTTGTAGCTAGGTGCTTAGGCTCGCTGGTGCTTGGGCTCGCTGGTGCCTAGGTGCTCGTACTGCTCTTGTCGCTTGTGCTGCTCTTGTCGCTCGTGCTTAGGGGCTCGTACCTGGGTGCTTGTACTCGGTGCTCTGCCTGATGCTCGGGTTAGGGGCTCGTACCTAGGTGCTCGTGCCTAGAGCTGGGTTGTCTGGTGCTCTGCCTAGGTGCTCTGCCTCTGCTTTGCCTGTGTTGTCTGCAGCAGCTGTGCTCTGTATTGTCTGTAGCAGCCCTGTTTTGTCTGTAGCTGTTCTGAACCTGAACAGTGTGTATTGTCTGCACCTGTATGTTGTCTGAACTATGTGTTGTCTGCAATTGCCTTGTACCTATGCCTAGGTGCTCTGTAGCTAGGTGCTCGCTGGTGCTTTAGGACGTGCTTCTAAACGTGTAGTGCCGTATTGCTTGTCGTACGCGTCGCTTGTTACCTTACCTTGTACCTGCTAGTGCTTGGGTGCTTGCTAGTGCATAGGCTCGCTAGTGCTTAGGGCTCGCTGGTGCTTGGGGCTCGCTGGTGCTCGGCCTGGGTGCTCGTGCCTATATGCCCTGTCTCTGCTTTGCCTGTGCTGTCTGCAGCAGCTGTACCTGGCTGCTCTGGAGCTGGATATGCCTGGAGCTGGCTGTGCCTGCTTGCAGCAGCTCTGTCTGTAGTGCTTTGTCTCTGGCGCTTTTGCTCTAGGCTCGCTAATGCTTGGGCTTGCTGATGCTTGGGCTTGCGGGTGCTTGGGCTCGCTGGTGCTTGTGTCGCTTTGGCCCTGTTGCTACGTCCCGATTCCTTTGTGCCTCTTGTCTTGTCCTCGATTGCTGAACTGTCTCGATAGGCCTTGTCCAAATAGAATGGTCTGTTAAAGACCTGAAAAAAACGAATGTCGTCGCCCTAGGTCCTGCTAGGTGCGCTCTTGTCGTCGTCGCTCCGTCGTCGTCGCTCTCTCGCTCTCGTCGCTCTCTCGCTCTCGTCGCTCTCTCTCTTCTTCAAAACTCGCGATCTGCTCGCGTAGGCACTCTTGATCCGGGCACGCAGATATGATTCAATACGGCCTTTTAATAACTATATCTCGAACTGAGGAGGGAAAGGAACCTATGTGGTAGTGGTGGTAGGCTTTGATGGAGGGTGGTGTGCCAAGGCCCGGCTCGGCCCGGACGGGCCGAGCCGAAATCCAGGGTCCACCCTATCATCCAGTCCCACCCCTTTCCACCGCTGCAACACTACCCCCCCCCTTACCAGCGGTCGCCCTCGACCGCTTAGTCACCCCACCCATCTTTTTTTTTTTTTTTTTTTTTTTTTTGAAAATCCCCTCTACCGTCGACGTTACCTCTTCCGTCTTTTATCAAAAACAACGTCTTATTATCGCTTCTTCAATTTCTCGCGTTGTCGGCGTCTGAAGTCCTTTACTTGTCATTTATGTAATCGGCGCTATCTGATCTGATCTACGGGTTATCTGAGCTGCGGCGTAGCTGGTCTGTGCGTCGTCTTGGGGGTCCATAAAGATCCTTCCGCGGCTCTATCTCTTCTTCTTCTTCTTTCTCTACTAAAGCCTTTACCTACTACGCCGTAGCGTAAAGCAATTACTTCCCGAAACAACACGATCGTTTTTATCGGCTTCCTCGCCGGTGGAGCGGACGTGGCTTTCTTCGTTTCCTTCCGGAAGGATCAGCTTTAGAGCTATTCCGGCTTTGGCTTCTTCAGGTTCCTTGCGTAAAAGTCTCTTAGCAGCTCCGCCGAATTCCGGAGGTTCTCGACCGGATACCATTCGTAGTCTTCCAGCCACCCCTTCTACGAGATCCTCGCTTTAATGGACCCCCTCGTCTTCTTTACGTCTATTACGTCTTCTACCTCCTATTCTTCCTTATCGTCCATCTCGATTGGCAGGGGTTCGGCGAACCCCTGTTCCGGAAGGCCGTCCTTAGGGTCCAGGCTTAGCAGATCTAAATGGAAAATATCGTAGATCCGGAACGCCTTCGGCAGCTCGAGCCGATAAGTTACCGGCGATTTCTTTTCCACTATCGTAAACGGACCTACGTAGCGCGGATTGAGCTTGGTGTTGCCTTTTAGCCTCAGGTTCTTCGTGTTAAGCTATACCTTTTGGCCTTCTTCGAATTCTATTAGTGACCGCTTCTTGTTAGCCCGAGTTACTATCTTCTTCTAAGCCGAATCTATCGCGTCTTTCGCCACTTTGATCGCTTCTTCTATCTGGGATCGGAGCGCTTCTGCCGCTGCGGCAGCGACTCTCTCTGACGACGTAGAAAGCTCTGGCGAATCGGCGTCGCTCGGCGGATGGAAGCTCAACCTTGGAAGATAACTGTATGTTATCTCAAACGGCGCCAGCGACGTCGCTTCTGACCGTGTTAAGTTTGCGCAGAATTCGGCCATCGGCAACACCTTAACCCAGTCTTCTTAATAATAGCTGCAGAAGGTTAGTAGGTATCGTTCTATCTTACGGTTAGCGACTTTAGACTGACCGTCGGTTTGAGGGTAAGCGGCAGTGCTGAGCTTTCTATAAATTCCGAGAGCTTAGTTAATAGCTTTCTACACGTCGGCGGTGAATTGAGGACCCCTATTCGTAGTGATAGTGTCTGGCAGTCTATAGTGCTTCCACATGTGTCTAATCAGCATCTGCGCGGTCTCTTCCGCGGTAGTTCCTTTATCCTTAGCTTAGCAGGGGATGAAATGGCGCTCTTTGCTTAGTCGATCCACTACGTTCAGCGTAGCGTTATATCTATCTGATTCCGGTAGGCCGGTTACGAAGTCCATCGTAATGTGTTGCCACGGTTTCTCGGGGATCGGCAGTGGCTTCAATAAGCCTGCCGGAAGGCCGTAACGTGGCTTCGCGGCTCTGCATATGTGGCAATTGGCGATAAATCGGTGGATCCGTTCGTAGATCCGCGGAAACCAGTAGATCGTCCTTACAGCTTCTATCGTCTTCTTCGAGCCTGCGTAACCAACGTCCTTCAAGCTATAGACCAATTAGATGACCTCCGTAACCAGTTCTTCCAGAACTATCAGCTTCCCTAAACCGGTTCTGCCGAGTTTCTGTTGCTGGTTAAGCTGCTCCACCTTTTCGTAGAGAGTCTTTTCTTTAATCGGCGGCTCCATTGGTTCCGGTTCGGTCTGTAGTTCCGCCGCGCAGATCCCCGCTTCCTTTAACACCTCGGTGTCCACTATCCGCTCGGTCAACACCTTCTGAAACATGTTCGGATCTTCCTTCGCGCAGCTTATCTTCCCTTCTCTTCTCGTTAGCGCGTTAGCCTTTCCGTTTTAAGCCCCTAGTCGATAGGTAATCTTGAAGTCGAACCCTGATAAGTAGGCGGCCTACCGAGCTTGACGCCGTAAGAGTTTCTGCATCTTTATAAAGTAGGTCAGCAACTGGTGGTCTGTAAGGACCTGGACCGTGCTCTTTCCAGCTATAAGCTCCGGTTTCCACTCCTCGAAAGCCTGAATAATCGCCAGCAGCTCCTTATCGTAGATAGCGTAGTTCCGCTTAGCTTCCGTTATAGACTTGCTAAAGAAAGCCACTGGATAGAGGGTCTCGTCGTCGCTATATTAAGAAAGGACTCCAGCCGTTACTGTGTCGGAAGCGTCCGTTTCTACGTAGATCGTCTTTTCTGGTCGAAAGTGTGCTAGGACCGGCGCCGAGGCCACTGCTTCTTTCAGCCGTACGAAAGCTTCCGTGCACTTCTTATTCTATAGGCCGGCGGCCTCTTTCTTTAACGCTTCGTTCAGGGGTCTCGCGATCTTGCTAAAGTCCTTAATAAACCGTCGATAATAGCTGCAGAATCCGAGAAACGCTCTGATTTGCGTAGTGTTTCCGGATTTCGGCTGCTTCCATTCCGCTACGGCGGCGACCTTTAAGGGGTCTATCCGAATTCTATCTCTTCCGACGATCAGACCGAGATATTTGACTTCGGTCTAATAGAACTCGCTCTTTTTCGTGTCCGCGTTCAATCCGACCTCGTAGAGCCTGGTTAGCACCTTCTTAATGTGGTCCGTGTGCTGATCTCTCGTTCTATCTGTGTAGATAAGAATGTCGTCTAGGTAAATAGACACGAACCGTTCCAACATGTCTATAAAGGTGTGGTTTATAAAGCGTTGCCACACTGCCGGCGCGTTGGTGAGTCTGAAAGGCATTACCAACTACTTGAAATTGCCTATACGCGTCGCGAACGTTGTAAGATCTTCCGTTTGCCCTTCCTCGTTCCTTAATTAATAGAACGCTTGGCGGATGTCCAGCTTGCTGAACTACTTAGCCTTCGCTACGCGCTGTATAGTCTTATCTATCAGCGGCAGTGGATAGACGTCTCTCTTAGTAACCTCGTTAAGGCCTCGATAGTCTACGTAGAGTCGCAGACTACCCCCTAGTTTCCTTACGAAAAGAATCGGTAACGCATATTCGGCAGAACTCGGCGTAATAAACTTCTTCGCCAGATTTTCGCGAACGAACACCTCTACCTAGTCCAGTTCCGCCGGCGACAGTCGTCTTAGGGGCTCGGTTCTCGGCAGCGCGGCTCCTTCTTTTAGCCGGATCTTGTTGTTATATTCCGGTCGATAGAGCGGCAGGAGGTTGGAGTCGGCTTTTGAGAACACGTTAGCGTAACCGTAGAGCTCGTTCGGCAGCACCTCTAGTGGATCCACTTCTTCTTCCGCTATTATCTTCCAGTAGTCTTCGATGTCTTTTATTAAGATAGCGTAAATCTCGTTGTCCGGCGACTTCGCGAGGGTCGTTATAGCTTCTGAACTTATTATTCCGACAGTAACCGGGGGTTCGGAACGGTCGGACGGGGCCTTTTTCGCAGGCTCCGTAGTTTTCGGCTTGGCAGCGGCGGTAGCGGCCTTTCCGATAGTCTCTGCTCTGCTACCCGGGGTTTTGAATCTGATCGTTCCTTTATCTACGTCGACGATAGCTTTCTGGTTCTTTATCTATTTCTGCCCTATAATAATGTTAAACCTTCCGATATCTATAATTCGGAACGTCGCTTCTGTAGTGCGACCAGCTAGGGTAGTCTTTAGCGGCACGTAGTGCGTAACGCTTTCCGTGTCTTGTCCGTTGTAAGCCGAAATCTTCGTCGGCGACGCTAGTTCCACCGGATAGCCGTATCTATTCGTCAGCTTCCGGACCAGTCGGTGGTGGATCGCTGCGCCAATAAGAGCTCCGGTGTCGATAAAGGCTTTTAGCTGAAGTGGTTTGCTCGATCTGTCAAGGGGGTGGACAGTAATTGGAAGGATAATAGCTGTTTCCGTGTTCACTTCCACCGCCGCCGAGAGCGGATCGCTGCAGCTGTTGATGCTTGCCCCTCGTAGCGATTCGCTTCGATTCAGTGCCCTATTGTCAATGCTGGATAGGGGGCCTATCCGTCCAGCTGGTCTTTTCCTATAATTCTTAGCTGCACCTTACTGTCTACGCTCTCGGTGTCGTTCAGAGCCGGCTCTATAGCTTGTATGGTCTTTCTCAGTGGCTGCGGCGGTTGCGGCTGCTTTATAACGCGATAGTCCTGCTTCTGCTTATCCAATGCTTAGCATCTCGTGGCGATGTAGCCAGGCTTGCCACACGCGAAACAGGTAGGGACGAACGACGAGCGCTGCGACTGATAAGGTGGCTGCTGTGGCGCTCTCCGGAAAGGCGCAGGGGGTCGTATGGTCTGCGTTATCAACGGCGACGGCTTCTAAACCGATTCGCGTAATTTCGCGTAAGCGCTCAAGTTTCTCGCAGTGACCCTCGTCTGATGCACGAAGCCCTTAAGGTCTTCGTCTTCCACTGACGCTATAGCCGCAGCGAGCTTAGGGCTCAGTTTCTGTCTTAGTAGGTGCAGCTGCTTATCTTCTGCCACTCTCGCTCTAATAGCATATTTTCTGAACAAACTGTAGAATTCCTTAAACGTCTGCCGGTTCTAATTGATCTTGTCTAGCTGCTTACGGGCCGTCTTCTTTCGGAATGGGTCTCCGAAGCGTTGATCTAACGCTTTGATCGCTTCCTTAGCGGTTACCTCTTCTAGGTCCGCCACTAGCGAGAACGCTTCGCCTTCCAGTCGCGCCTCTAAATAGGCCAATCTGTCTTCTTCGCTGCTTAATGCGTAATCGCGACTTATCTTATTCTTGATCTTCTTCTTGAACGCCTCCTACGCTTTAGAGTCTCCGCTACCGAAAACCGGTGGATCCGGTAGTAACGTTATCAACGTGCTACCTTAACTGTAGGCCGCCGGCGAGGTAGTTTCTACGTAGGTTTCTCGCTGCGGTGGCGGCGACGATCTCGCTGTTTCTATATCAGCTAGCTAATCCTTTAGCGCCTTTAGCTGCGCCAGTCGATTCGCTGCCTGGTTTTCTAACACTTTGATAATCGTCTCTGCCGATTCCTTCTCGGCTCTTACCGCTTTAGTCTCTTCCCTTAGTTGTCTGTTCTCTTCTAGCGTTCTGTAGAACAGCGTCTTAATAAGGTCTATACCGTCGTAGACCTTCCCTATTCCGTTCTCGTTTACGTAGTCTTCCAGTTCCTCGATCGTACAGTCGTGGATCTTCTTGTATTCCCTTATTCGTTCCTTAATCTCTGCGGTCTCTTCCGCCGTAAAACCTCTAATAACGATCTTATCGTCAACTACACTCGAGCGTCTGCTCGCTCTGTTAGTCTTTCCTCTTCTGCTTCTGCTGCGGCCTATAACGCCGCTCTCTACCGTCGAGAAGCCTTCTATCTTCTTACGGTGCCTTAGGGGGGGTTGTTGTTGGTGTGTTGGTGGGTGCGCGTGCGTTATTCGGGTTTCCGGATGGTTCAACGGGCCCTTTCGCGCAGCGCGGGTGTAGTGTGGAGAGTGAGTTCGAGATATAATAATCCGGGCACGCAGATATAATTCAATACGGCCTTTTAATAACTATATCTCGAACTAAGGAGGGAAAGGAACCTATATAGTAGTGGTGGTAGGCTTTGATGGAGGGTGGTGTGCCAAGGCCCGGCTCGGCCCAGACGGGCCGAGCCGAAATCCAGGGTCCACCCCATTATCCAGTCCCACCCCTTTCCACCGCTGCAACAACTCTCTTCCTAACATCCCTCTCGTAGGGGCACTTCTCTCTCTTCAAAACTCTCTCTCTTTTCGATAGGGGCACTTCTCTTCCCTAAAATTCTTCTTCTCGATGTCCTCTGTAATGGACCTCTCTCTTCAAAACTCTTCTTCTTGATCGGGGGAGGGGGGGGTAGAGTAGCATGCACATGTACGATTAAGTAACCGGATATAATTTAACGGCCTCCTTCGTACATATACAGTACACACTCTAGGTTGTCGGTTGCACGTACGTCATTCAAGTACCCGGATGTAATTCAACGGGTTCTTTCGCGTAGTGCAGGTTGGGTGTCAAGTTGAGCCTTGGATATAATGATCTAACTAAGGTAGACTCTAGGTCAATACCTGTCTTTAATAACTATATCCAAGGCTAGAGAGGGAAGAATCTACGTACAAGCGGAGGTGCAGTATTTGAGTGTGCGCCAGGCCTGGCCCTGCCAAGCCTGCCACCTTCCAGCCCCCTATATCTGTATTACTATAGATAGAGCGCTAGAGGGGCAAGTTGGACGTTGGACGAGGACAGCTGTACCTGGCAGTAACGAAGTAGAGGCTCCGAGACCAAGGGAAGACTCCGCAAGGTAACAATGCTAAGGCTGAGATTAACACAGCAACAGCGGACATTAAAAAGACATTAGCACCTAAGAAAGTAACGGACCCCTATACAAAGCTCCTAAAGGAATATACAGGATACCTGGACCTCTTCGAGCTGAAGTCGGCCTTAAAACTGCCGCTACACCGAGGAGAAGGGATTGACTACAACATCCAGCTAGAACCCTGTCCGGATAGGAGCCTGCCGGAGGTACTATACGGACCGCTGTATAGAATGTCCTCTAGAGAACTCCTAGTACTGCGCAAGACACTAGACGACCTGCTTGCCAAAGGGTTCATTTCGGCAAGTACGTCGTCCGCAGGAGCCCTAGTACTGTTTGTCTATAAGGAGGGGAAGGCCGGATTGCGTTTCTGCGTAGACTATAGAGGCATTAACGCGATTACTAAGAAGGACTAGTACCCCCTACCCCTTATTAAGGAGACTCTCGGACGGATTAACAAGGCGAAGTAGTTTACTAAGCTTAACGTAGTCTTAGCCTTCTACAAGATACGGATTAAGCAAGGCTGTAAATAGATAACTGCCTTCTGTAGTAGATATAGCCTCTTTAAGTAGCTCGTTACCCCCTTTAGACTTGCTAACGCACTAGCAACATTCCAAAGGTACATTAACAAGTCCTTGTAAGGGTTACTAGACGACATTAGCTCAGTATACCTCGACGACACCCTAGTTTTTACAGACAGCACCTACGCAGATTACGTACAGGATGTCAAGAGGGTGCTGGACCGACTGCAGCAGGCTGGCTTGTACCTCGACATTAACAAATGTAAATTTAGTGTCTAACATACAAAATACCTAGGTTTTATTATTAAGGCAGAGAAAGGCCTTAGTATAGATAGGAAGAAGATTAACGCTATTAAGCAATAGAAGCTGCCAACAAACGTTAAGGGCGTACAGGAATTTCTTAGGTTTGCCAACTTCTACCGCCAGTTTATACAGAACTACTCGGAGATCGTACGCCCCCTAGTTAAACCAACATACAAGGACAAGCAGTTTAAATAGACGGACGAATGCGACAAGAGCTTTAACAAGCTAAGTGAGCTCTTTACTACAGGACTAACACTCGCTGCCTTTAACCTAGAGCGTACGACGATACTGGAAACTGACTCTTTAGGGTATTGCATTGGAGGTATCCTGTTACAGGTAGGCTTAGACGGACTCCTGCACCTATATGCGTATTTCTCTAAGAAGAACTCCCTAGCTAAGTGCAACTACCCTATCTACGACAAGGAGTTGCTGGCAGTCGTACAGTGTTGCGAAGCATAGGATAGAGAACTCCGCTCAGTGCCCGAGTTCCTTGCCCTAACGGACTACAAGAACCTAGAGTACTTTACGCAGCCCCGGAAGCTGTCTAAGAGGCACGTACGTTGGGCAATATACCTAAGCTAGTTCAATATAAGACTCTAGTATCGCAAGGGTAAGGACAATAGCAGGGCCGATGCGCTCTCCAGATAGGACCAGGACATGCCAACGACGTACAAGGACGACTAGCTAAAGTTACGAACATTCTAGATGCTTAAGGAGGAGCCAGGCGAGGAGACTATCCGCCTAGCAGCAACACACCTATAGGAACCCTAACTGCAGGCATAGAAAGAGGCAGTAGAAAAGGACAAGGTGTACTAAGGGGCCTGTACAGCAATCCAAGGAGGACAGCGGAAGCTCCCAGTAGGGCTCCATCTTAAGGTGTCGGCAGCAGAGTGCTCGGTAGACGAGGAGAACAACCTAAAGTTCAGGAATTGGATGTAGGTCCCTACAGACGAGAAGCTCCGTACGAGCTTAATACAACAGGAGTACGACTCTATAGCTACCGGGCACCTAGGGCGTAAGGAGACGTATAGCATTGTCGCTAGGGACGACTACTGGCCGGCGATAGCGAAGGACATCTGCAGGTTCGTACAGAACTGCGATGTGTACGGACAGACGAAGCCCTAGCGTAAACTGAAACACAGGCTGTTAAAACCCCTACTAATCCCGGACCGGCCCTAGCAAGACCTAACAGTAGACTTTGTTACAGACCTCCCTAAGAGCGACGGACGGCGGAACATTATAGTAGTTATAGACAAGCTAACAAAGGGAGTAATACTAGAGGAAATAGACTCCATTACGGCTAAGGACACCGCCTAGGCATTTATACAGACAACGTTTAGCAAACACGGTTTTCCTAGGTCGATTGTGTCGGACTAGGGCACGCAGTTTACTGTTGCGGCGGTGGAAAGGGGTGGGACTGGATAATGGGGCGGACCCTGGAATTTCGGCTCGGCCCTTCCGGACCGAGCCGGGTCTTGGCACGCGCGCCGCCCCCCTTGAAGCGCGCACCCACCACTATATAGATTCCTTTCCCTCCTCAGTTCGAGATATAGTTATTAAAACAGCCGTATTGAACCTTATCTGCGCGCTCGGATCATTATATCTCGAACTCACTCACCACACCACTACCCGCGCTGCGCGAAAGGGCCCGTTGAACCATCCGGCTACCTGAATAACGCACGCGCACCCGACAAACACACCAAACCAACAACCGGCACCGTAAGAAGGCAATGGAGAGCTTCTCAACGGTAGAAGGCGGCGTCATAGGCCGCAGCGGTAAGAGAAAGACTGACAGACCGCGAGATAGACGCACTAGCATCCTCGATACCGGAGCGATCGATGAAGGCCTTACAGAAGAAGAGGCAAACGAAGAGAGAAAGGGCATAAAAGACTATACAGAACTATATGCGCGCACGCCGGACGAGATAGGGAAATATCTTACAGAACACGGAGCTGGGAAGGTGTTCGACACCATCACCTTCATCGAAAAGAAATTCTACAAGACTATAGAAGAGAACAGACAGCTAAAGGAAGAAATCGAAGCATTAGCTGCTAAGAAGGCAGCTTCCGACACTACTATCGAAGTAATGGAAGAAGCAGCCGCGAAGCGACTGGCTTAACTGAACGAAATAAGGACTTAACTGCAGGAAGCACAGACAGCGGAACCAGTAACGTCGCCGTCGCCCCAGGCACGCCATCAGGCGCCGTCGACGCAGCAGCGCCAGCGAGAAGACCAGACTGACCACGGCTCACCGGCCGCGTTCAGTCAAGGTAGCACGTCGATAACGCCATTACCCGACCTACCGGCATTCCGCAGAGGAGACCCTAAAGATTGGGAAGAATTTAAGAAGAAAATAAAGAATAAGATTGACCGCGACCTCGCCACTAGCAGCGAGGCAGACCGATTAGCCTACCTGGAGGCTCGACTAGGAGGCGAAGCCTTCTCTTTAGTAGGCGACCTGGAAGATGTAACTGCTAACGAAGCGATTAAGGCACTGGATCAGCGATTTGGCGACCCGTTCCGAAAGAAGACGGCTCGCAGCAAGATAGACGAAATCACGCAGAACAAGCTGCCGTTTAAGGAATTTTACGGAGAATTCAGAAAATATGCTATTAGAGGGAAAATTTCGGAAGATAAGTAGATGCACCTACTAAGGAAGAAGATGAACCCCCGGCTCGCTGCGGGCTTGGATTCAGTAGAAGACGAAGATCTACAGAGCTTCGTGCACAGAGCGAGAGTTACAGCAAGAAATCAGAAGCTGTACAGCAGACCGGCGACCGACGACTGAGAAAAGCAGTCACTATCGGCGAAGCGATCCCCTGCCCCTTTCCCTTTTCGACGAACCCAACAGCAGTCATTATATTCACTACGATCGGGATTCGTCCCTACGTGCTACGCATGTGGAAAGCCTGGTCACATCGCCACTAGGTGCCAGGCGACGACGCAGCAGAAGCAGGAATATCGAGCGACGAAGCCGCCGCCGAGAAAGACCATCCAAGCTATCGAAGCGGCGCCGAACGATACTAACAGTGTGGATAGGGGGGTGCAATTGAGGATTATAGGAAAAGACCAGCTGGACGGATAGGCCCCCTACCCAGCATAAACGATAGGGCACTACTGCGAACGGCGTCGTCACACGAAGGAAGCATCAACAGCTGTAACGATCCACTGTTAGCGGCAGTGGAAACGCACACGGAAACAGCCATTATCCTACCGATCACCGTCCACCTACGTAACGAATCGAGCCGACCCCTTAAGCTGAAAGCGTTTATTGATACAGGGGCGCTTATCGGAGCAGCGATCCACTATCGGCTGGTTCAGAAGCTAATAAAGGGATATGGCTATCCAGTGGAATTGGCGTCGCCGACGCGAATATCGGCATACAATAGGCAAGACACGGAAAGCGTTACGCACTACGTGCCGCTGAAGACTACATTGGCTGGCCGCACTACAGAAGCGACGTTCCGAATCATAGATATCGGAAGGTTTGACATCATTATAGGGCAAAAGTAGATAAAGAACCAGAAAGCCATTATTAACGTAGGTAAAGGAACGATCGGATTCAAAGCCAGTGAACCGGCCACCGTCGTCGTCGCCGGACCCGAAGCGACGAACGACGAAACGGCTCCGCCACCCTCTGCTAAGCCTGCGCCAACGATCGGAATAATGAGCTCAGAAGCATTGACGACCCTCGCGAGGTCGCCGGACAACGAGATCTACACTATCTTAATAAAAGACATCGAAGATTACCGTAGGATAATGGCGGAAGAAGAAGCAGATCCGTTAGAGGTGTTGCCAAAGGAGCTCTACGATTACGCTAACGTCTTCTCAAAAGCCGACTCCAACCTCCTACCGCTCCACCGACCGGAATACGACAACAAGATCCTACTGAAAGAAGGGGCCGCGCTGCCGAGAACAGAGCCCCTAAGACGACTGTCGCCAGCTAAACTAGACCAGGTAGAGGTATTTGTTCGAGAAAACCTAGCGAAGAAGTTCATTACGCCAAGCTCCGCCGAATACGCGTCGCCGATTCTTTTCGTACGGAAACCCGGAGGCGGTCTCCGAGTGTGTGTGGATTACCGAGGCCTCAATAAGGTCACTAAGAGAGATGTGTATCCGCTGCCGCTAATTAATAAGACTATACAGCGAGTAGCGAAGGCCAAGTAGTTCAGCAAGCTAGATATCCGCCAGGCGTTTTACCGGCTAAGGAACGAAGAAGGGCAGACGGAAGACCTTACGACGTTTGCTACGCGTATAGGCAACTTTAAGTAGCTGGTAATGCCGTTCGGACTTACCAACGCACCAGCAGTGTGGCAACGCTTTATAAACTACACGTTTATGGACATGCTAGAGCGGTTCGTGTCCATCTATTTGGACGACATTCTCATCTATACGGATGGAACAAGAGATCAGCACACGGAACACGTCGAAAAGGTGCTAGAGAGGCTCCGAGAGGTAGGACTGAACGCGGATACGAAGAAAAGCGAGTTCTACTAGAAGGAAGTCAAATACCTTGGTCTTATCGTCGGACGAGAAGGGATCCGGATGGACCCCTTAAAGGTCGCCGCTGTAGCGGAATGGAAACAACCGAAATCCGGAAACACTACGCAGATCAGAGCGTTTCTCGGATTCTGCAGCTATTACCGACGGTTCATTAAGGACTTTAGCAAGATAGCGAGACCCCTAAATGAAGCGCTGAAGAAAGAGGCTAAAGGCCTATAGAACGAGAGGTGCACGGAGGCTTTTCATCGGCTAAAAGAAGCAGTGGCTTCGGCGCTAGTCCTGGCACACTTCCGACCGGAAAAGACGATCTACGTAGAGACGGACGCTTCCGACACTGTAACTGCAGGCGTCCTTTCTCAATATAGTGACAACGAAACCCTCCATCCGGTCGCTTTCTTCAGCAAGTCCATAACCGAGGCTAAACGGAACTACGCCATTTACGATAAGGAGCTGCTGGCTATTATTCAGGCTTTCGAGGAGTGGAAGCCAGAGCTTATAGCTGGAAAGAGCACGGTCCAGGTCCTTACGGACCACCAGTCGCTGACCTACTTTATAAAGACGCAGAAGCTCTTACGCCGCCAAGCTCGGTAGGCTGCCTACTTGTCAGGGTTCGACTTCAAGATCAACTATCGACCAGGAGCTCAAAACGGAAAGGCTAACGCGCTAACGAGGCGCGAAGGAAAAACCAGCCGCGCGAAGGAAGATCCAAACATGTTCCAGAAGGTGTTGACCGAACGGATAGTAGACGCCGAGGTATTGAAGGAAGCAGGCATCTGCGCAGTAGAGCTGCCGACGGCAGAAGAAACGCTTTACGAGAAAGTGGAGCGGCTCAATTAGCAGCAGAAGCTTGGCAAGACGGGCTTAGGGAAGCTAATAGTTCCGGAAGAACTAATAACTGAGGTCGTCCAGTTGGTCCATAGCTCGAAGGACGTCGGACACGCCGGTTCAAAGAAGATAATAGAAGCAGTAAAGACGATCTACTGGTTTCCGCGAATATATAAGCGGATCCACCGGTTTATCGGCAATTGCTACGTGTGCCGAGCCGCGAAGCCACGTTACGGTCTTCCAGCCGGCCTACTAAAGCCGCTTCCGATCCCCGAGAAGCCGTGGCAGCACGTTACGATGGATTTCGTAACAGGACTGCCGGATTCGGACGGTTACGACGCTACGCTCAACGTAGTGGATTGATCCGGGCACGCAGATATGATTCAATACGGCCTTTTTAATAACTATATCTCGAACTGAGGAGGGAAAGGAACCTATGTGGTGGTGGTGGTGGGCTTTGATGGTGGTAGTGCCAAGGCCCGGCTCGGCCCGACCGGGCCGAGCCGAAATCCAGGGTCCACCCTATTAATCTGTCCCACCTCTTTCCACCGCCGCAACACTACCCCCCTCCCTCACCAGCGGTCGCCCTCGACCGCTTATTCACTTCGTCCATCCTAAAATCTCCACCTTTTTTTTTTTTTTTTTTTTTGTGATTCGTCGTCTCTTTCTCGAAAACCCCTTTCAATGTTGACGTTACCCCTTCCTTCTTCCATCGCTTCTTGAATTTCCTACGTTATCAACATCTGAAGTCCTTCACTTGTTGTTTATGTGATCGGTGCGCATAATCCGTGCCATCTGATTTGCGCCGTAGGTTATCTGAGCTGCGGCGTGGCTGGTCTGTGCGTCGTCGCGGAGGTCCATATAGATCTTTCCGCAGCGCCGTTTTTCTTCCTCTTTTTCTCTTCTACCAAAGCCTTCACCTACTACGCGGGCGGCGGCGCTGCCGGCCGACGTAGTGGTCCCTGAAGCAATCACTTCCAGCACGATCGTTTTTATCGGCTTCTGCGCCGGTGGAGCGGACGTGTCTCCATTGCCGGCATCAGAGCCACGATGGCTTCGGCTTTTCTGGGTTCCGCGCGTAGAACTCTTTCAGCAGCTCCGCCGAATTCCGCAGGTTTTCAACCGGATACCATTTATAGTCTTCCGGCTACCCCTTCTACGAGATCCTCGCTTTGATGGACCCCCTTACCTTCTTTACGTCCATTACGTCTTCTACCTCCCATTCTTCCTTATTATCTATCTCGATTGGCGGGGGTTCAGCGAACCCCTGTTCCGGCAGGCCGTCCTTAGGGTCTAAGCTCAGTAGATCGGAATGGAAAACGTCGTAGATCCGGAACGCCTTCGGCAGCTCGAGCCGATAAGTCACCGGCGACCTCTTTTCTATTATCTTGAACGGGCCTACGTAGCGCGGATTGAGCTTGGCGTTGCCTTTCAGCCTCAGGTTCTTCGTGTTAAGCTATACCTTTTGGCCTTCCTCGAATTCCATCGGTGACCTCTTTCTATTAGCTCGATTTACCATCTTCTTCTAAGCCGATTCCATCGCTTCTTTCGCCACTTTGACCGCTTCTTCCATCTGAGATCGGAGCGCTTCTGCCGCTGCGGCGGCGACTCTCTTCGATGACGTAGCGGTAGTAGAAAACTCCGGTAAGCCGGCGTCGCTTGGTGGCTGGAAGCTCATCCTCGGAAGATAGCTATGCGTTATCTCGAACGGCGCCAGCGAGGTTGTTTCGGACGGTGACGAGTTGGCGCAGAATTCGGCTATCGGCAACACCTTAACCCAATCTTCTTGACGGTGGCTGCAGAAGGTTCGCAGATATCGCTCCATCTCTCGGTTAGCCACTTTAGACTGACTGTCGGTCTGCAGGTAAGCAGCTGTGCTGAGCTTTCTACGAATTCCGAGAGCTTGGTTGACGGATTTCCATACGTCGGCGGTGAATTGAGGACCCCTATCCGTAGTGATAGTGTCCGGTAGGCTATGGTGCTTCCATACGTATTGGATTAACATTTGTGCGGTTTCTTCCGCGGTAGTTCCTTCGTTTCTCGCTCTGCAGGGGATGAAGTGGCGCTCCTTGCTCAGCCTATCCACCACGTTCAGTGTAGCGTCGTATCTATCGGATTCCGGCAGGCCGGTTACGAAGTCCATTGTAATGTGTTGCTACAGCTTCTCGGGGATCGTAAGCGGCTTCAATAGGCCGGCCGGAAGACTATAACGTGGCTTCGCGGCTCTGCACACGTGGCAATTGGCGATAAATCGATGGATCCGTTCGTAGATCCGCGGAAACCAGTAGACCGTCCTTATAGCTTCCATCGTTTTCTTCGCTCCGGCGTAGCCAACATCTACGGAGCTATAGATCAGCCGGATGACTTCTGTGATTAGTTCTTCTGGAACTATTAGCTTCCCTGAGCCCGTTTTGCCGAGCTTCTGCTGTCGGTTGAGCTGCTCCACCTTCTCGTAGAGCGTCTCTTTTTCAGTCGGAGACTCTTTAATCGGCGATTCCACCGCGTGGATCCCTACTTCTTTCAACACCTCGGCGTCTACCATCCGCTCGGTTAACACTTTCTGAAACATGTTCGGATCTTCCTTCGCGCGGCTAGTCTTCCCTTCTCGTCTCGTCAGCGCGTTAGCCTTTCCGTTTTGGGCTCCGGGTCTATATGTGATCTTGAAATCGAACCCTGATAAGTAGGCAGCCCACCGTGCTTGACGTCGTAAGAGCTTCTGCGTCTTTATAAAGTAGGTCAGCGACTGGTGGTCCGTAAGAACCTGGATTGGCCCTTTTCCAGCTATAAGTTCCGGTTTCCACTCTTTAAAGGCCTGAATAATGGCCAGCAGCTCCTTATTATAGATGGCGTAGTTCCGCTCAGCTTCGCTCATTGACTTGCTAAAGAAGGCGACTGGATAGAGGGTCTCGTCGTCGCCATATTGAGAAAGGACCCCTGCGGTTACTGTGTTAGAAGCGTCCGTTTCTACGTAGATTGCTTTTTCTGGTCGGAAGTGTGCCAGAACCGGCGCTGATGCCACAGCTTCTTTCAGCCGGTTAAAGGCTTCCGTGCACCTCTCGTTCCATAGACCGGCGGCCTCTTTCTTCAGCGCCTCATTTAGGGGTCTCGCTATCTTGCTAAAGTCCTTAATGAACCGTCGGTAGTAGCTGCAGAAGCCGAGAAACGCCCTGATTTGCGTAGTGTTTCCGGATTTCGGCTGCTTCCACTCCGCGACGGCGGCGACCTTTAAGGGGTCCATACGAATTCCATCTCTTCCGACGATGAGACCGAGATATTTGACCTCGATTTGATAGAACTCGCTCTTCTTCGTGTCCGCGTTCAATCTGACCTCGCAGAGCCTCTTTAACACTCTCTCGGTGTGGTCCGTGTGTTGCTCTCTCGTCCCGTCCGTATAGATAAGAATGTCGTCCAAATAGATAGACACGAACCGCTCCAGCATGTCCATAAAGGAGTGGTTTATAAAGCGTTGCCACACCGCCGGCGCGTTGGTGAGTCCGAACGGCATCACCAGCCACTTAAAATTGCCTATACGCGTGGCGAACGTCGTAAGATCTTCCGTTTGCCCTTCCTCGTTCCTTAGTTAGTAGAACGCTTGTCGAATGTCCAGTTTGCTGAACCACTTAGCTTTAGCCACTCGTTGTATGGTCTCGTCGATCAGCGGCAGTAGATAGACGTCTCTCTTGGTGACCTCGTTAAGGCCTCGATAGTCTACGCAGAGTCGCAGACTACCCCCTAGTTTCCTTACGAAAAGAATCGGTAACGCATATTCGGCCGAACTCGGCGTAATGAACTTCTTCGCCAGATTTTCGCGAACAAACACCTCTACCTAGTCCAGTTCCGCCGGCGATAGTCGTCTTAGGGGCTCGGTTCTCGGCAGCGCGGCTCCTTCTTTCAGCCGGATCTTGTTGTTATATTCCGGTCGATGGAGCGGCAGGAGGTTGGAGTCGGCTTTTAAGAACACGTCAGCGTAACTGTAGAGCTCGTTTGGCAGCACCTCCAGTGGATCCGCTTCTTCTTCCGCTATTATCTTCCTGTAGTCTTCGATGTCTTTTATTAAGATGGCGTAAATCTCGTTGTCCGGCGACTTCGCAAGGGTCGTTATAGCTTCTGAACTTATTATTCCGACGGTGACCGGGGGTTCGGAACGATCGGACGGAGCCTCTTTCGCAGACTCTGTGGCTTTCGGCTCGGCGGCGACGGTGGCGACCTTTCCGATAGTCCCTGCCCCGCTACCCGGGGTTTTGAACCTAATAGTTCCTTTATCTACGTCAACGATGGCTTTCTGGTTCTTTATCCATTTCTGCCCTATAATGATGTCAAACCTTCCGATATCCATAATTCAGAACGTCGCCTCTGTAGTGCGACTAGCTAGTGTGGTCCTTAGCGGCACGTAGTGCGTAACGCTTTCCGTGTCTTGTCCGTTGTACGCCGAAATCCGCGTCGGCGACGCCAGTTCCACTGGATAACCGTATCTATTCGTCAGCTTCCGGACCAGTCGGTGGTGGACCGCCGCGCCGATAAGAGCTCCGGTGTCGATAAAAGCTTTCAGCTAAAGCGGTTTGCTCGATCCGTTAAGGGGGTAGACAGTAATTGGAAGGATAATAGCTGTTTCCGTGTTCACCTCCACCGCAGCCAATAGCGGATCGCTGCAGCTGTTAATGCTTTCTTCTCGCGGCGATTCGCTTCGATGTGGTGCCCTGTTGTCAGCGCTGGATAGGGGGCCTATCCTTCCAGCTGGTCTTTTCCCAAGATTCGCAGGGGCACTCCACCGTCTACGCTATCGGTGTCGTTCGGAGCCGGTTCGATGGCTTAAATAGTCTTTCTCAGCGGTGGCGGCTGCTGCTTCATCGCGCGATATTCCTGCTTCTGCTTATCCGAGGCTTGGCATCTCGTAGCGATGTGGCCAGGCTTTCCATACGCGTAGCAGGTAAGGACGAACGACGATCGCTGCACGGAAGGCGATTGGGGGCCGCGGCGGAAGGACGCAGGGGTTCTCGTTGGCTGCGACGGCGGCAACGGCCTCTAAATCAGTTCGCGTGCCGTCGGTTTTCCGTACGCGTTCAGGTTTCTTGCTGTTACTCTCGCCTGGTGCACAAAGCTCGGCAGGTCTTCGTCTTCCACCGACGCCATCGCCGCAGCTAGCTCAGGGCTCAGTTTCTGTCTTAATAAGTGCAGCTGCTTATCTTCTGCCACTTTCGCTCTAATAGCATATTTCCTGAACAGTCCATAGAACTCTTCGAATGTCTGCTTGTTCTGGTTGATTTTATCCAGCTGCTTACGGGCTGTCTTCTTTCGGAATGGGTCTCCGAAGCGTTGATCTAACGCTTTAATCGCTTCTTCGGCGGTTACCTCTTCTAGGTCCGCCACCAACGAAAAAGCTTCACCTTCTAGTCGCGCCTCTAAATAGGCCAATCTGTCTTCTTCGCTGCTTGATGCGTAATCGCGGTTCATCTTATTCTTGATCTTCTTCTTGAACGCCTCCTACGCTTCAGAGTCTCCGCTACCGAAAACCGGTGGATCCGGTAATGACGTCATCAACGTGCCACCTTAACTGTAGGCCGCCGGCGAGGCGGTCTCTCCTTGTTCTTCTCGATGCGGTGGCGGCGGTGCCGACGACATCGCTGCTTCTATTTCAGCCAGTTGACTCTTCAGTGCCTTCAGCTGCGCCACTCGATTCGCCGCCTGATTCTCTAACACGTCGATAATAGTTTCTGCCGATTCCTTCTCGGCCCTCTCTTTCTCTACTTCCTCTCTTAGTTGTCTGTTCTCTTCCAGCGTTCTGAAAAACAGCGTCTTAATGAGGTCTATACCGTCGTAGACCTTCCCTATCCCGTTCTCGTTTACGTAGTCTTCCAGTTCCTCGATCGTGCAGTCGTGGATCTTCTTGTATTCCTTTATTCGTTCCTTGATCTCTGCGGTCTCTTCCGCCGTAAAACCTCTAATGACGATCTTATCGTCAACTACACTAGAGCGCCTGCTCGCTCTGTTAGTCTTTCTCTTTCCGCGACGGCCTGTTACGCCGCTCTCTACTGCTGAGAAGCCTTCCATCTTCTTACGGTGCCTTGGGGGGTTGTTGTTAGTGTGTTGGTGGGTGCGCGTGCGTTATTCGGGTTTCCGGATGGTTCAACGGGCCCTTTTACGCAGCGCGGGGTATAGTGTAGAGAGTGAGTTCGAGATATAATGATCCGGGCACGCAGATATGATTCAATACGGCCTTTTTAATAACTATATCTCGAACTAAGGAGGGAAAGGAACCTATATAGTGGTGGTGGTGGGCTTTGATAGTGGTGGTGCCAAGGCCCGGCTCGGCCCGACCGGGCCGAGCCGAAATCCAGGGTCTACCCCATCAATCTGTCCCACCTCTTTCCACCGCCGCAACATGGATCGACTGAGTAAAGAACGCCACTTTATCCCCTGCCGAGCGAAAGATGAAGGAACCACTGCAGAAGAAACAGCAAAGATGCTGATCAAGCACGTATAGAAGCACTACGGTCTGCCGGACACTATCACTACGGATAGGGGCCCTTAATTCACTGCCGACGTTTGGAAAGCGATCAATCAAGCCCTCGGAATCCGTAGACAGCTCAGTACGGCAGCTCACCCTTAGACCGACGGTCAGTCGGAGGTAGCTAACTGCGATATAGAAAAATATCTACGGATCTTCTGCAGACACCACTAAGAAAAATAGGTTGAGATGCTGCCGATAGCCGAATTCTGCGCAAACTCAACACAGTCAGAAGCTACGTCGCTGGCGCCGTTCGAGATAACTTACGGTTATCTTCCGAGGTTAAGCTTCCATCCACCGAACGACCAGCCGCCGGAGTTTTCCACTGCTACGTCGTCGAAGAGAGTGGCCGCCGCGGCGGCAGAAGCACTGCGATCTTAGATGAAAGAAGCGATCAAAGTGGCGAAAGAAGCGATAGAATCGTCTTAGAAGAAGATAGTAGCTCGAACTAATAGAAAGCGATCGCCGATAGAATTCGAAGAAGGTCAAAAGGTATAGCTTAACACGAAGAACCTAAGACTAAAAGGCAACGCGAAGCTCAACCCGCGCTACGTAGGTCCGTTCAAGATAATAGAAAAGAGGTCGCCGGTAACTTATCGACTCGAGCTGCCAAAGGCGTTCCGGATCTACGACGTTTTCCATTTAGACCTGCTGAGCTTAGACCCTAAAGACGGTCTTCCGGAGCAGGGGTTCGCTGAACCCCTGCCGGTTAAGATGGAAGATGATGAAGAAGAGTAGGAGGTAGAAGATGTAATGGACGTAAAGAAGATAAGGGGATCCATCAAAGCAAGAATCTTATAGAAGGGTTGGCCGGAAGACTATAAATAGTATCCGATCGAGAACCTCTGGAATTCGGCGGAGCTGCTGGAAGACTTTTACAGGCAGAACCCGACGAAGCCGAAGCCGGAATGGCTCTAAAGACTCCTTCCAGAAAGAAGAAGACGAAAGCCGCGTCCGCTCTACCGGCGCAGAAGCCGATAAAGGCGATCGTCGCCTTCGGGGAGGTCTTCGACGGCTGTGCAGGCGCGGGAAGCTCCCCGCCGCCGACCGCGTCGGCGGCGATGACTTTGTAGGATGAAAAAGGAAGAAGAAGAAGAAACGGCGCCGCGGACGAACCTATATAGACCTCCGAGGCAACGTACAGACCGCCCAAACAGCAGCTCAGATAGCGAACGGCTCAGATCAGATGGAGCCGATCACATAAACGCCAAGTAAAGGACTCCAGATGCGGACGATAACAAGGTGAGGTAGCGGAGCTGCTAAAGGACTTTTACGTGCAGAACCCGAAGAAATCGAAGCCGGAATGGCTCTAAAGCCGATACGGAAGAAAAGGAAGAATGCCACGTCCGCTCCACCGGCGCGAAAGCCGATGAAAACGATCGTAATGGCTCCAGGCAGATCGTGGCGGTCGGCAGGCCGCGCACGCCGTGGCGTGCCAGCGCCGCCGCCCCCCCTGCGATAGAGTGCTGACTTCGGTAGAGAAAGAAAAGAAGAAGAAACGGAGCCGCGGACGGATCTATATGGACCTCCGAGGCAACGTACAGACCGCCCAGACCGCAGCTCAGATAACCGAACGGTTCAGTTCAGATGGCGCCGATTACATAAACGCCAAGTGAAGGACTTTAGACGCCGAAGATATAAGAAATAGAAGAAGCGACGAGAAGAACGTCGTTTTCGACGGAAGAAAGACGAGGTGACGTCAACTTTGAGGGGGATTTCAAAAAAAAAAAAAAAAAAAAAAAAGGTGGAGATTTTTTTTTTTTGGATGGATGGACTGACTAAGCGGTCGAGGGCGACCGCTGGTGAGGGAGGGGGGTAGTGTTGCGGCGGTGGAAAGGGGTGGGACTGGATAATAGGGCGGACCCTGGAATTTCGGCTCGGCCCTTCCGGACCGAGCCGGGTCTTGGCACGCGCGCCGCCCACCTTGAAGCGCGCACCCACCACTGCATAGATTCCTTTCCCTCCTCAGTTCGAGATATAGTTATCAAAACAGCCGTATTGAACCTCATCTGCGCGCTCGGATCATTTACGAGCTAGCTCTAGGCAAGGGTCTGCCTGTTGCTAAAGGTAGAACGTCGCCTGTTAACTGTATAGCACCTGCAGATGGACAGGGCGACGGAACGGGTCAATTTGACGTTGGAAGCGTACCTCCCAGCGTACGTCGACTATAACCAGACGAACTGGAACTGACTCCTCCCTATAGCAGAGCTAGCTATTAACAGCTGCACAGCCGATGCTACCGGAGTGTCCCCCTTCTTTATAGCCTATAGATACGACTATTCCCTGCTCCTACTGACCCTAAGGGATAACACCCTACGCTTCGTACGATCCCTAATTCAGCAGGGAGAGGCTATCGTACGGACGATGACGAATGTTACGGTCAACGGATGTAAGACGGAAAACACAGTCAACAGACGTAAAACGGAAAACAACAGCATCTAGGACCCAACTAGAACTATTAAGATTTACAGACTACAGGCTAACAACCACTAGATAGAAGAAGACTCCAAGAGAGTAAAAGGCGAATCATCTCGCGATGCAAACACCCCTGGCTCAGTTATGGAACCTTTGGAAAAAGCAGGTCTAGGAAATGAATTTGTTTGCAGAACAAAGAAACAGAGTTTGATAAGAAAGTCACTAGCAAACACTTGGCAAACAACTAGCTAGGGCAGGGGGATATAAGAACCTGTTGCCGCCCCCCTAACCTTTCTCTTCTTCTTGTTTATAGCTCGTCTTGTGCATTAATTCAGCTTTTATACCTTAGACTCCAGCCCTTCCCTTCTTTACTTAGTTTTTATATCCCTTACTTTAGACTTTAGCCTCTCCCTCCAATATCAACTTTTACATCCCTTCTTCTAGACTTTGTTTTATCCAACTCCTCTTACTTACTCCGACTTTTACATTAAGCTCTTCCAACCTCTTAGCTCCCCCCTTAACATTACGAACTATCTACTAAACACCAGACTATTAACATAGTCTTCCACACCCTACGAGAAGAGGTCCCCTTTAAGGAATACTTACAACTGGACCTATTAGCAGAAGGAATCATTAACCTAATAAACAACGATCCCAACCTTGCTATCCGAGTCTTCTTTACAGCAACGAACATCGTCCGTATAGGCATTGAACAAGTGAAGGAACTTAACCAACACATTAATAGCCTAGAAGCAATGCTATTAGATAGCAAGGATTAGGTACAAGAGATAGAACGAAAGATTGCCAATCTTACAATTAAGAAAGCTTAGACACAAGGACAGTTGCAGGAAGCTCTAAACCTAAGAGCACAGAACACCTCTAGAGAACCTACTAGCAAGAGAGTGGCTAACCCAGAACCATTTTATAGAGACAAGGACAAGTTTAATGAATTTCGACTACGATTGTCAATTAAACTCTCTGCTAACGCAGACTACTTCCTAAACGAACAACAGAAGGTCTCGTACGCGTTCTCCCTCCTTGCAGGCAAGGCACTGCAACAAGTCTTACACTGGTTTAGCCCAAAGACACTACAAGTTACTTGCCTAAATGTCAATACCCTGCTTACTGCTCTTAACTCGGCCTTTGGCAACCTATACCGCAAGTCTACGGCCCAGCAGATAATCTAAACCCTTAAGCAAACTAACAAGCCATTCTCTAACTACTACGCACAATTCTTACGGAAAATCGGTTACTGCGAATACGATACAGAAGCCCAAAAATCGGCTTTGGTTGCTGGCCTAAGCACTGAACTCCTTACCAAACTGGAGGACTAAGAGCATAAATCTTTGTTATTTTACGAACTGGTTACCCTCTGCCAACGCCTCGACAGTCGTCGAAACCTGTTCTCAAACATTATTAAGGCACGCGGCAACCCACTTAACAACTGTACGAACTAGCGTCCGGTTACGACTCTTCCTACCTCTACCTAAAACCAACCTAGTCCTCCCTTGGCCCTAAGACTTCCTCCTGTTAACGGCGAACCTATAGATCTTAGTTCAGCTAAGCTTTAAGATAGTTAACTTACACAAGAAGAGAAGCAGCGTCGCCGCAACCAACGCCTCTGCATGTACTGTAGGGAGCCAAACTACATTGCAATTAACTGCCTAACTCTAGTCAATCGCTGCAACAAGGCAGGCACCCCCCTCGGATTCTCTGCAGCTGCCCTAGCACTAAAGGACAACAGCAAGGACTAGGGAAACGCTTAGGCCTGTCAACAAGACGCCTAACAGGCAAGCATTTAGATCGACATCGTGCAATCTCTTCTTCTACAGTGCAATTCTATACTAAGGCAGAGGATAAGTTAACTTGTCCTCCCTTTGTAGTTATAGCAAATATCTATACTAAGAAGAATTCTACACACTTAGTACTTACGATAGTCGACTGCGGCGCAACTGGCAAGAGTTTTATTAACCCTAGACTTGTTAACTCCTTAGGAATCCCTACTAAGAACTTGAAATACCCCAGACCCTTAAAGATGTTTAACGGTAGCGAGGCCTCTGTAGGAGGTATAACTCAGATTGCCTATGTCAAACTTCAACTTAGGAACAACTACGAAGAACACCTCTCTTGCTTTGTTACACCTCTACCTAACTAGAAAATAATCCTAGGATTGCCTTGGCTAAAGCTCTACAACCTACAGATTAACTAGAACACTAGAAGCCTCGATATAAACTTAGAACATTGCAGAAACTATTGCTACACTTTGACTCAGCTTACTCCTGCGAACGGCACAAAAGATTCGATACTCCAAGTATCCGCAGCTGCTTTCTATACAGCTGCAAAGGAAAAAGGAGCTTAAATCTTTGCTACGTTAATAGAAGATATCGAGAAAGCCCTTGTTAAGTTCGACGAAAACCGAGAAGCTACCAATCTAGAGACAAAAGTACTAACAGAATACTACGACTTCCTTAGTGTATAGTTAGTTAAAGAAGCTAACAAGCTACTTCCTTACCGACCTTACGATTACAAGATCGAACTGGAAGAAGGTTAGACACCCCCTTTCGGACCTCTCTACTAAATGTCCTGCGAAGAACTCCAAGTCCTGCAAAAGTTTCTGCAACAAAACCTTTAGAAAGGCTTTATTCGATCTAGCCGCTTACTTGCTGCCAGCCCTGTTATATTTGTTAAGAAGCCTAGTAGAGGGCTACGCTTCTGTGTTAACTACCGCAACCTTAACGCTATATCTAAGAAGAACCGGTATCTAATCCCTCTGATCTAAGAAACACTAGAACGCCTCTCGAAAGCAAAATGGTTTACCAAGCTCGATGTAATTGCAGCCTTTAACAAGATTCGGATAGCTAAAGGACAAGAATAGTTGACCGCATTCAGAACCCGATACGGCCTGTTCGAATCCCTAGTAATGCCCTTTAGTATGTGCAATGCACTAAGCACTTTCCAAGAATACATAAACGATACACTAAGAGAGTACTTGGACCAATTTGTTACCGCTTACATTAACGACATCCTGGTCTACAGCACTATACTGAAAGAACACTAGGAACATGTCCAAAAGGTACTGGCAAAACTAGCAGAAGCAGGCTTGCATCTGGACATTAACAAGTGCGAATTTTATTAACAAGAAGTTCAATTCCTTGGCCTTATTATCTTAGACAAAGGCATCCGTATAGACCCAGCAAAGATTCAAGCAATCCTGGACTAGAAGATCCCAAAGACTGTCAAAGAAGTGCAAGGCTTCCTTAGGTTCGCTAACTTCTACCGTCGCTTTATTTAGGGCTTTAGCTTAATAGTAAAGCCACTAACTGCTCTGACAAAGAAAGAAGCTAAGTTTGACTGGACTGACTCCTGCCAATACGCATTTAACCTCCTACAGCAACGATTTACTATAGACCCAATCCTTTAACACTTTGACTTTGACTTAGAAACCCGCGTAGAAACAGACGCCTCTAACGGAGCTATTGGAGCAGTTCTCCTTTAACGAAAATCGCCCAACTAGCTATAGCTCCTAGTAGCTTACCTTTTAAAGAAGATGCTACCTGCCGAATGCAATTACGAGATATACGACAAAGAGCTCCCTGCAATCGTTAAAGCATTTAAAGAGTGGCGACCAGAACTCGAAGGTGCAGCCTACCCGACCCAAGTCTGTTTAGACTACAAGAACTTGATTCATTTTATAAAGAGCAAAATCCTTAATCGCAGACAAGCCCGCTAGAGCGAATTCCTCTTAAGGTTCAACTTTGTTATTTAATACGCGCCTAGATCTCTCAATTTAAGGGCTGATGCCCTTACTCGGATGCCTGGAACCTATCCAGTGGACCGAAAAGAGGGCTAGACAATGTGTGACCAAACTATCCTGAAGGCCTATAACCTAAGCAAAGACCTAAAGACCTACCTGAAAGAAGGTACACTATTAATCGCTGTCTCTTTTACTCTGTGTCTGGTACCTGCCTTCCTAGAGGATAACGATTTAGAAAGCGAACTAGACAACGAAACATTTGACACTAAAGACTCTGAAATTGAAGGATCTGCTACCTCCGACAATAAACAGAACGATAATAAATCAACTAAAGAAGCAAATTAACCTAGAGAACTGCTCCCAATAATCAGAGAAGCTTACGAATCAGACGAACAGGCTCAAGGACTAATCCAGGCCCTTAAAATAGGTCAGCATACCTTCCCTGGCTGTTCTCTTTTAGAATGCGAACTTAGGGATAGACTGGTTTACTTTCGATCTCGTCTTTTTGTTCCTAAAGGTGCAGACAATTCAATACGACTATACATCCTTAGGACAGTTCACAACTCGGCAGCAGGAGGCTACCCCGGACGATCGAAGCTTCACAAGCTTACTTCCCGTTACTACTAGTAGCCGTCGATGTAAAAGCACGTCCGCAGATATAGAAACAACTGTCCTATCTGCAAGGCAGCCAAATACGACCGACAATGCCTATAAGGATTGCTAAAGCCTCTCCCGGCCCCCGAATACCTGTAGAAACACATTACAATAGACTTTGTTACCTGTCTCCCTTAAGGAACTACTTAGGCAGGAGTTAAAGCAAAGAACGTCTTTGTAGTTATGGACTAACATTCCAAGGACCGCTTTGTAGTCCCCTACTAGAGCATAACTTCTAAGGAAACCGCTCGACTGATTTACGAATACGTCTGGCGCTACGTAGGCCTTCCGGACAGCATTACCTCCAACAGAGGCTCCCAGTTTATTGCCAAGTTCTGGAAACGCCTTTGCAAGCTTTTAAACATTAATTACTATATCTCAACGTCCTACTACCCAGAAACAGATAGTTAAACGGAAATTGCGAATGCACTGTTCGAACAGACGCTACGTTGCTTTATCGACTACCACCAAAAGGACTGGCCAAAGCATATCCCAATAGTGGAGTTCTTAGCGCGCAACTAGGAGTTAGAGACAACAGGACACTCACCCTTCTACACTACTAGAGGCTACTACCCCCGAACAGGAATGGAGCCTTAAGACCTACTACTGCGACCCGACGACCTAGACAAAGTCGATGCAGACGACTGGGCAACGCACCTCTCCTAGATCTATTAGGAAGTCTAAGAAGAAATCACTTACGCCTAGGCTATCTACGAAGAACAAGCTAACAGAAAACGACAACTAGCCCTAGACTATTAAGTAGGAGACAGAGTGTACCTAGACTCCAAGAACATTGTTACAGGAAGACCTTCTCGCAAACTTAATTGGAAAAAACTAGGCCCCTTCCCTATTATAGAGAAGATTAGCTCGCACGCATACCGCCTCCAACTGCTGGAAGACTGGGAAATCTACGACATCTTCCATCCTGTTTGACTAAGACCTAAAGAAGGAGATCCCTTCCTAATCCAACTGCAAGACCAAGAACGAACCTGCATTCTCCCTACAGAAGACGACGAAGAAGAAGAAGAAGCAGAATACTACGTACGCAAAATTACAGACTGTCAAGTAATTAAGGGACAGACAAGGTATAAAGTTTAATAGCAAAGCTACGAAGACTAGGACACCACTTGGGAACCCCTTAGAAACATTATCTTTGACAAGGGCAAGATTAAAGCCTTCTACTGCCAAAACCTCTTAGACTCTAGAGACTACCGCCTGGAAGCCCAGTACAGCCAAAAAGAACTGGATTCTGCTTACAAATAGAATATTAACCGTAACATCAGGCCTGCTCCTAGGAATAAGCAGACTCACCCCCAGTATCTTGAACTACTAAGGCTTCGTAGGAACTCCGCTATATTAAGGGGGGCTACTGTTACAGTCAACGGATGTAAGACGGAAAACACAGTTAACACACGTAAAACGGAAAACAACAGTATCCAGGACCCAACCAGAACTATCAAGATTTACAGACAACAGGCTAACAACCACTAGATAGAAGAAGACTCCAAGAGAGTAAAAGGCGAATCATCTCGTAATGCAAACACCCCTGGCTCAGTTATAGAACCTTTGGAAAAAGCGGGTCTGGGAAATGAACTTGTTTGCAGAATAAAGAAACAGAGTTTAATAAGAAAGTTACTAGCAAACACTTAGCAAACAACTAGCTAGGGCAGGGGGATATAAGAACCTGCTGCCGCCCCCCTAACCTTTCTCTTCTTCTTGTTTATAGCTCGTCTTGTGCATCAATTCAGCTTTTACACCTTAGACTCCAGCCCTTCCCTTCTTTACTTAGTTTTTATATCCCTTACTTTAGACTTTAGCCTCTCCCTCTAACATTAACTTTTACATCCCTTCTTCCAGACTTTGTTTTATCTAACTCCTCTTACTTACTCCGACTTTTACATCGACCTCTTCCAACCTCTTAGCTCCCCCCTTAACAACGAATATCTATTAATAGGCGAAGGCGAGTCTAGCTATAGCTTAACAGAATACGGAAGAGCAGGCCAATAGGGGACGGCAGGCCGCACCTAGGTACGAGGCAGGAGATAAGGTCTAGCTAAACTAGCGACACATCTATACGGACCGGCTAAGCAAGAAACTAGATTAGAAGAACAGGAAGTTTACAGTAGTCTAACTAGTAGGGACATACGCTATACGACTAAACACTCCCCTAGGGATTTATCCAGTCTTCTACGTAGACCTCGTACAGCCAGCGAACACGGACCCCCTACTGCACTAGACGACAGACGACGCGCGCCCACCCGCAATTATAACTAAGGGCCAAGAAGAGTATAAAGTAGAAGGGATCCTTAAGAGCTAAAGGAAGCAGGGGAAGGTAGAGTACCTAGTAAAATAGAGAGAATAGGTAGAGCCTATATAGGAACTATACGAGGCTCTACAGGATATAACTGCACTAGACAGGTAGGAGGAGAACTATCCCCCTGCCTAGTTACAGTAACACTGCGCTGTACAGCGGAAGGAGGCACGATCTACCCTAAGGACAGGGTAGCTACTAGCAACCTAGGTTGTTAAAGGATTAAGAATTACGACGTAGGACACTACAGGATCCTACTAATACGACATCGTACGACACTGTACGAGATAAGGGCTGGAAGAAAGGAACAGCTAGGGAATAGATAGGAAGGAGAGTAAAAATAAGAGGAGTTAGGAGTAGGACTGTCTGAAATTTGTTATACTACCTAGGAGAGGGGGTAGCTTACTAGCTACTACCCTAGGAGGCTAGAGCAACCGACTCCTTATCTAAGATCTTAATTACCTCCTGCCTAGTAGGGCCTCCACCCCTACTAGGGCCAGCCCTAGGGAGCAGAGGCACCCCCCTACCCCTACGTGCCTCCGCTAGACAGCAGTAGGGGCAGTAGAGGGAGCTATCCTTCTACTTGCACGAGGCACACACCCTAGCCCAGAAGCCTAGGAGGCGGTATAGGCCAAGTAAGGGCTAGGGGGAGTTAGAGTAGGGGGTATAGGGCTGGCCCTAGGTAGCGATAAAGAGAGCGTTAACGTACGACGCCCGGGCCGTAGCTAGCTGCTAGGGTGTAACCCAGGCAGGGTTACACTAGAAGGCGTAGTAGGGCAGCTTAGCTGCATCCTACTGCTCGTTAGTATAGCACCTAAGACGTTAGCTTAGACTGTACAGAAGACAGGAATCCATACGAACTGGAAGTGTAGCTACTAGTCAAATTAAGGGCCCTACTACTAGAGGCAGAAATAGGAGGGGACCCTAGCTAGACGAGCGGAGGAGGAGGGGCTAGCAACTACAAGGGAGCCACTAGACAGGGCGGACGATATAATAGTAGCTAGTAGTAGTAGTAGCTAGTAGTAGTAGTAGCTAGTAGTAGTAGTAACTAGTAGTAGTAAATAGTAGATAGTGGACGGTAGTAGATAGTAGTAGACAGTAGACAGCGTAGGGGGAGAAGGCAGGCAGGGAATAGAAAGAAAAGGGGAGGGAAAGAGAAGGGAGAGGCGGAGGGTAACTGCCTGCTATAAGAGGAAATAGCAAGCAGGGCAGCTGCTACAAACAGGTAAAATAGCAAGAGGCAACCGCGACCCGGGGGGCGACGAGCGACGACGACTTAGACGACTAGACAAAATAGGAAGTCGCGACCTGCCAAAGGAAAAGCAGGAGCTAAGTAAGTTCGGCACGCTGCTGTACGAAAAGGGCACTACGAGAAGGGAAGGGAGGGGATATTATTAGGGGGCGCTGCCTAACCCAGGTCCTAGACCCGACCTAAGCCAACCGTTGTCCTAAGGACTGCAACTTAGCGGCGCTAGCATAACCCTACCCTCTGTACGGAACTACCAACAGGACCCCACTCCTATACTAAGGGAGAACTCTATAGTCCTACACAAAGGGGAACTACTGCCCCTCTAAATAGAGAGAAAACTCTGCACTACTATACAGAGGAGGGAACTCCTGATCCTCTATACAGAGTGTAAACCTTGCATCCCTGCATAGAGGGAAATTGCTAGCTTGGCTTTATAGATACAAATTGTACAGCAGCAGACGACAAAGAAACTGCCTATTAGTTCCTTTATATAGATACCTAGCCTTAAGTTTCTAAACCAAGATTCTTAAGCCCTTACAAGACGTTAGATAGTAATAATATAAGAAGAAAGAAGATAAAGAAAGAGGATAACTTCGAAATAGAAGAAAGCAAAAAAAAGAGGAATAGATAAGTAAGCAGTCGAGGGCGACTGCTAGTAAGAGAGGGGGGTAGTGTTATAGCAGCAGAAAGGGGTAGGACTAAGTAATAGGGTAGACCCTAGGAAGTTCGGCTCGGCCCTTCCGGACCGAGCCAGGCCTTGGCACACCACCCCTAAAGCTCTCACTTACCACTACATAGGTTCCTTTCCCTCCTCAGTTCGAGATATAGTTATTAAAAAGGCCGTATTGAGTTATATCTGCATGCCTGGATTACTAGCGAGGTAGCTTCTAATTATGCTAAATTGGCGCAGAATTCGGCTATTGGCAACACCTTAACCTACTCTGCTTAATAATAACTGCAGAAGATTCATAGATATTTCTCTATCTCGCAGTTAGCTACTTCTAACTAACTGTCGGTTTAAGGGTAAGCGGCCGTGCTAAGCTTTCTATAAATTCCAGGAGTATAGTTAATAGCCTTTTATATATTAGCAGTAAATTAAGAACCCCTATCTGTAGTAATAGTGTCCGGCAGGCTATAGTACTTCTATACGTGCTAGATCAGCATTCTCGTCGTTTCTTCTGCAGTAGTTCCTTTATCCTTCGCTTAGCAGGGGATAAAGTAGCGTTCTTTGCTTAGTCAATCTACTACATTTAGCATAGCGTTATATCTACCGGAGTCCGGCAGGCCGGTTACGAAATCTATTATAATGTGCTGCTACGGTTTCTTAGAGATCGGAAGTGGCTTTAACAGACCGGCTGGAAGGCCGTGTCGTAGCTTCGCGGCTCGGCAGACGTAGCAGTTGGCAATAAACCGGTGTATCTGCTCGAAGATCCGCAGGAACTAGTAGATCGTCCTTACAGCTTCTATCGTCTTCTTTAAGCTAGCGTAACTAATATCCTTAGAACCGTAGACTAACTGGATAACCTCTGCGATTAGTTCTTCTAGAACTATTAGCTTTCCTAAGCCGGTTTCGCCGAGCTTCTGCTGCTTATTAAGCCGTTCCACTTTCTCGTAGAGCGTCTCTTCCTTAGTTAGCGGTTCCATCGTACAGATCCCTGCTTCTTTTAATACCTTAGCATCTACTATCCGTTCGGTCAACACCTTCTGAAACATATTCGAATCTTCTTTTGCGCAGCTGGTCTTTCCTTCTCTTCTCGTTAGCGGATCAGCCTTTCCATTTTGAGCTCTGGGTCGATAGGTAATCTTAAAGTCGAATCCGGATAAGTAGGCGGCCTACCGGGCCTTACAGCGCAATAGCTTCTGCGTTTTTATAAAGTAGGTTAGTAACTGGTAGTCCGTAAGGACCTGGACCGTGCTCTGTCTAGCTATAAGCTCTGGCTTCCACTCCTTGAAAGCCTGAATAATAGCCAACAATTCTTTGTCGTAGATAGCGTAGTTCCGCTAAGCTTTATGTATAGATTTGCTAAAGAAAGCTACTAGATAGAGGGTCTCGTCGGCGTTATTATACTGCGAAAGGACCCCTGCCGTTATTGTATCGGATGTATCTGTTTCTAAGTAGATTATTTTTTTGGTCGAAAGTACGCCAGTACTAGCGCCGAGGCCACGGCGTCTTTTAGTCGATCAAAAGCCTCTGTGCACTTGTTATTCTATAGGTTAGCAGCCTCCTTCTTTAACGCTTTATTTAGGGGTCTCGCCATCTTGCTAAAGTCCTTAATAAACTGTCGATAGTAGCTGCAGAATCCGAGAAACGCTCTAATTTGCGTAGTGTTTCCGGATTTCGGCTGCTTCCATTCCGCTACAGTGGCGACCTTTAAGAGGTCTATCCGAATCCCTTCTCTTCTAACGATAAGACCGAGATATTTGACCTCGGTCTAATAGAAGTCGCTCTTCTTCTTGTCCGCGTTTAATCTAACTTCGCAGAGCCTAGTTAGCACCTTCTCGATGTAGTCTGTGTGCTGTTCTCTCGTCCTATTAGTGTAGATAAGAATGTCGTCTAAGTAGATAGACATAAATCGTTCCAGCATGTCTACAAAGGTATAGTTTATAGAACGCTGCTACACTGCCGGCGCGTTAGTAAGACCGAAGGGCATTACCAACCACTTAAAATTGCCTATGCGTATAGCAAACGTTGTAAGATCTTTTGTTTGCCCTTCCTTATTCCTTAGTCGGTAGAACGCTTGTCGAATATCCAGCTTACTGAACCACTTAGATTTAGCTACTCGCTGTATAGTCTTATCGATTAGCGGTAGCGGATACATATCTCTCTTAGTAACCTTATTAAGGCCTCGGTAGTCTACGCACAGTTAGAGACTACCTCTAGGTTTCCTTACGAAAAGAATCGGCGACGCAAATTCTGCAGAGCTTAGCTTAATAAACTTCTTTGCTAGGTTTTCTCGAACAAACACTTCTACCTAGTCCAGCTCGGCTAGCGATAGTCTTCTTAAGAGCTCGGTTCTTAGCAGTGTAGCCCCTTCTTTTAACTGGATCTTGTTGTCGTATTCTAGTCGGTAGAGCGGCAGGAGGTTAGAGTCGGCTTTTAAGAACACGTTAGTATAGCTGTAGAGCTCTTTTAGTAATACCTCTAGCAGATCTACTTCTTCTTCCGCTATTATCTTCCAGTAGTCTTCGATGTCCTTTATTAAGATAGCGTAAATCTTATTGTCCTGCGACCTCGCGAGGGTCGTTAAAGCTTCTAAGCTTATTATTCTAATTGTGTCTAGAGGGTCGGACCAATCTATCGGAACCGCTTCGATAGTCGTAACGTTCGGTTCCGCGGCGACGACAGTAACCGATTCGGCGGCAGCGACCCCGCTCTGCTAGGTCTTGAAACTAAGGGTGCCTTCGCCTATGTCAATAACGGCTTTCTAGTTCTTTATCTATTTCTGTCCTATAATAATGTCAAACCTTCCGATATCTATAATTCGGAACGTCGCTTCTGTAGTGCGGCCAGCTAAGGTGGTCTTTAGTAGCACGTAGTGTATAACACTCTCAGTGTCTTGTCCGCTGTATGCTGAAATTTGCGTCGGCGACGCTAGTTCTACAGGATAACTGTATCCTTTTATTAGTTTCTAAACCAGTCGATAGTGGATCGCCGCGCCGATAAGGGCTCCTATGTCAATAAAGGCCCTTAACTGAAGGGGGCCTTACGAGCCATTAAGGGGGTAGACAGTAATTAGAAGGATAATAGCTGTTTCCGTATTCACTTCTACTGCCGCCGAGAGCGGGTCGTTATAGCTGTTAATGCTCTCTTCTTCCAGTAACGCGGGTCGCGTTAGTACCCTATTGTCCTTGCTGGATAGGGGGCCTATCTGTCCAGCTGGTCTTTTCCTAATATTCGCAGAGGCACTCTACTGTCCACACTGTCGGTATCGATCGAAGCCGGCTCGATAGCTTGGATAGTCTTTCTCTACAGCTGCTGCTTCGTAGCACAATACTCCTGCTTCTGTTAATCCGTCGCTTAGCATCTTGTGGCAATGTGGCCAGGCTTTCCGTATGCGTACCAAGTAGGGACGAACGACGAACGCAGCGAGTAAGATAGCTGCTAAGGCGCTCTTCGGAAAGGCGCAGGGGGTCGTGTTATCGGTGTCTTCGATAGCTTCTAGTTCGATTCGCGCGACGCTGCTCTCTACCGTTAAGAAGCTCTCTATAGCTTTCTTACATTGCTAGTGTTTAGTTTGGTGTTTTGGTGCGCGTGCGTTATTCGGGTGTCCGGATAGTTAAACAGTCCCTTTCGCGCAGCGCAGAGTTAGTGTAGTAAGTGAGTTCGAGATATAATAATCCGGGCACGCAGATATAATTCAATACGGCCTTTTTAATAACTATATCTCGAACTAAGGAGGGAAAGAAATCTATGTAGTAATAGGTAAGAGCTTTAGGGGTAGTGTGCCAGGGCCTGGCTCGGTCTAGAAGGGCCGAGCCGAAATTCCAAGTGTCTACCCTATTACTTAGTCCTACCCCTTTCTGCCGTCGCAACAGAACTCACTTACTACACCAACTCCGCGCTGCGCAAAAGGGACCGTTGAACTATCCGGACACCCGAATAACGCACGCGCACTACACACACCAAACACTAGCACTGTAAGACAGCTATAGAGAGCTTTTCAACGGTAGAGAGCGGCGTAATAGGCCGAAGCAGAAGCAGAAGAGAAAAGACTAACAGAGCGAGTAGGCGCTCTAGCGTTATTAATAATAAGTTTATTATTAGAGGTGTTACAGCGGAAGAGACTGCAGAGATTAAGGAACGAATAACCGAAAAGAAGAAGATCTACGACTGCACGCTCGAGGAACTTAAAGACTACGTAAACGAGAACGGAATAGGGAAGGTCTACGACGGCATAGACCTTATTAAGACGCTGTTTTACAGAACCCTAGAAGAGAAGAGGCAGTTAAGAGAGGAAAACGAAGCGGTAAGGGCCGAGAAGGAATCGGCAGAGACTATTATCAATATGCTAGAAAACCAAGTAGCGAATCGACTAGCACAACTAAAGGCGATAAAGACTTAGTTAGCTAAGACAGAAGCAGCGATGTCGTCGGCGCTGCCACTACATCGAGAAGAACAAGCAGAGACCGCCTTACTAGCGGCCTACAGTTAAGGCGGCACCTTGATAACGTTACTACCTAACCTACTAGCGTTTACAGGCGGAGACCCTAAGGACTAGGAGGCATTTAAGAAGAAGATAAAGAATAAGATAGACCGCAATTATACCGGAAACAGTAAAGAAGACAGGCTAGCCTACCTAGAGTCGCGGTTAGAAGGTAAAGCTTTTTTGCTAGTAGCGGACCTAGAAGAGGTAACTGCTAAAGAAGCAATTAAAGCGCTGGACCAACGCTTCGGAGACCCCTTCCGAAAGAAGACAGCCTGTAAGCAACTAGATAAGATTAACTAGAACCGGGAGACGTTTAAGGAGCTCTAAAGACTGTTTAGAAAATATGCTATTGGAGCCAGAGTGTTAGAAGATAAGCAGCTCTACCTACTAAGGCAGAAGCTGAACCCTGAACTGGCCGCAGCTATAGCGTTAGTAGAAGACGAAGACCTTAAGAGCTTCGTGCACAGAGCGAGAGTTACTGCTAGAAACCTAAGTGCTTACGCGAAATCGCGCGAATCAAACTAGAAGCTGTCGACAACGCTAACAACACGACCCCCTACACCTTTCTAGAGAGTACCTTAGCAGCTATCTTATTCGCCGCGTTTGTCGTTCGTCCCCACTTGCTACGCGTACGGAAAGCCTGGCTATATAGCTACGAGATGCTAAGCAACGAATTAACAGAAGCAGGAATATCGTGCTGCAAAGCAGCAGCTGCCAAGAAAGACTATCCAAGCCATTAAGCCGGCTCCAAACGATACCGACAGTGTAGATAGTAGAGTCCTACTACGGATTTTAGGAAAAGACTAGCTAGACGGATAGACCCCCTATCTAGCATAGACAATGGGGCACCGACACGAACTACGTCGCTAGAAGAAGGAAGTATTAACAGCTGTAGCGATCCGCTCTTAGCGGCAGTGGAAGTAAATACGGAAACAGCTATTATCCTTCCAATTACTGTCTACCCCCTAGATAGCTTAAGCAGCCCACTTTAGGCAAGAGCTTTTATCAATACAGGAGCCCTTATCAGCGCAGCGATCCACTATCGATTGGTTCAGAAGCTAATAAACGGGTAAAGTTAACTAGTAGAATTAGCCTTGCCGACGCGAATTTCAGTATACAACAGACAAGAAATAGAGAGTGTTACGCATTATGTGCCACTAAGGACTACCCTAGCTAGTCGCACTACAGAAGCGACGTTCCGAATTATAGATATCAGAAGGTTTGACATTATTATAGGACATAAATAGATAAAGAACTAGAAAGCCGTTATTAACATAGGTAAAGGCACCCTCGGATTTAAAACCTAGCAGAGCGAAAGCGCCGCCGAGCCGGTTACCGTCGTTACCGAGAAACAGAACGTAACGACTATCGAAGCGGTTTGGATAGATCGGTCCGACCCTCTAGACATAATCAGAATAATAAGCTCGGAAGCCTTAACAACCCTCGCGAGGTCGCTAGACAATAAGATTTACGCTATCTTAATAAAAGACATTAGAGACTACCAGAAGATAATAGCAGAAGAAGAAGTGGATCCGCTAGAGGTATTGCTAAAGGAGCTCTATAGCTATACTAACATATTCTTAAAAGCTAACTCTAACCTCCTGCCGCTCTACCAACCAGAATATAACAATAAGATCCGGCTAAAAGAAGGAGCTACGCTGCCAAGAACCGAGCCCCTAAGAAGGCTATCGCTAGCCGAGCTGGACTAGGTAGAAGTGTTTGTTTAAGAAAATCTGGCAAAGAAGTTTATTATACCGAGCTCTACTGAGTATACGTTATTGATTCTTTTCGTACAGTGATACGGATGTAGATGTGGACAGCTGGCAGGGCCAGGCTTGGCGCACACTCAAATACCTCCACCTCCGCTTGTACGTAGATTCTTCCCTCTCCAGCCTTGGATATAGTTATCAAAGACGGGTATTGACCTAGAGTCTACTGCAGTCAGATCATTATATCCAAGGCTCGCTCCAACACCTAACCCGCACTACGCGAAAGAGCCCGTTGAATTACATCCGGGTACTCGATTAACGTACGTGCAACCAACCCAGAGTGTGTACTGTATATGTACGAAGGAGGCCGTTGATTTATATCCGGTTACTTAATTGTACATATATATACTACTCTATCCCTCCCCCGATCGAGAAGAAGAGTTTTAAAGAGAGAGGTCCATTACAGAGGACATCGAGAAGAGTTTTAGGGAAGAGAAGTGCCCCTATCGAGAAGAAGAGAGAGAGAGAGAGAGTTTTAGGGAAGAAAGTGCCCCTACGAGTAGATCGCGAGTTTTGAAGAAGAGCGAGAGCGACGAGAACGACGAGAGCGACGAGAACGAGAGCGACGAGAAGGTCGAGAAGAACGAGAAGGTCGAAAAGGACGATGTAGGAGCGACGAGGACGAGAGCGAGAGCGAGAAGCGAGAGCGAGGAGCGAGAGCGAGAAGCGAGAGCGAGGAGCGAGAGCGACGACGACGGAGCGACGAGGACGAGAGCGCACCTAGCAGGACCTAGGGCGACGACATTTGTTTTTTTCGGGTCTTTAACAGACCAATTCAGGTCTTTGACAGACCATTCTATTCGGACAAGGCCAATTAGGACATTCAGCAATCGAGGACAAGACACAGGCAAGGCACAGGCACAGCCCCCGACAACCCAGCCCTAGGCAGAGCACCGAGGCACAGGTACAAGGCAGCTGCTATAGACAACACAGGCAGCAGAGCACAGGCAAAGCGACCGTCTAAGAAGCGACGGCTCGAAAAGCGACGGCTCGAGAAGCGACGGCTTAAGAAGCGACAGGTCGAGAAGCGACGGTCGAGAAGCGAGGCGAGCGTCCGAGAAGCGAGGCGAGTGTCTGAGAAGCGAGCGACCGTCTGAGAAGCGACCGTCAAAAAGCGACGGCTCGAAAAGCGACGGCTCGAAAAGCGACAGCTTAAGAAGCAACGGCTTGAGAAGCGATGGTTCGAGAAGCGAGCGACGGTCTGAGAAGCGAGCGATGGTCTAAGAACCTCTGCGACGGCTTAAGAAGCGAGCGACGGCTTAAGAAGCGAGCGACCGTCGAGAAGCGACCGTCGAGAAGCGACGGTTCGAGAAGCGAGCAACGGCTTGAGAAGCGAGCGACTGTCGAGAAGCGACAGCTTGAGAAGCGACCCTCGAGAAGCGACCGTCGAGAAGCGACAGCTCGAGAAGCGACCGTCGAGAAGCGACAGCTTAAGAAGCGACCCTCGAGAAGCGACTGTCGAGAAGCGACAGCTCGAGAAGCGACAGTTCAGAAGCAGCACGTGTTTGCAAAGCGACCTCTACAAGCCTCTACGACCTTCCGCGACCTCTGCAACCTCTGCGACCTCCGAGACCTCTGCGACCGTCGAGAAGCGACCGTCAAGAAGCAAGCGACTGTCAAGAAGCGAGCGACTGTCAAGAAGCGACCGTCTCGAGAAGCGGCATGTGTTTGAAAGACAGCCTTAACGACCTCCGCGACCTCTGCGGCCTTAACGACCTCTGCAGCAACGACCTCTGCGACCTCTACAGCCTCTGCGACCCTACGAGCTCTGCGACCTCTGCGAGCTCTGCGACCTCTGCGAGCTCTGCGACCTCTGCGAGCTCTATAACCTCCGCAACCTCTGAGACCCCTGCAACCGTCGAGAAGCGACGGCTCGAGAAGCGACGGCTTAAGAAGCGACGGTCTGAGAAGCGAGCGACAGCTTGAGAAGCGAGCGACAGCTTGAGAAGCGAGCGACGGCTCGAGAAGCGAGGCGAGCGTCTGAGAAGCGAGCGACCGTCTGAGAAGCGACCGTCGAGAAGCGACTGTCGAGAATGAGAAGCGACGGCTCGAGAAGCGACATACGTAGGCTGCGACCTCTGCGACCTCCGCAGCCTCGACAACCTCCGCAGCCTCGACAACCTCCGCGGCCTCTACAACCTCCGCGACCTCCGCGACCCTAACGACCTCTGCAGCCGCGACCCTAACGACCTCTGCAACCTCGACGACTCTGCGACCTCTGTAGCAGCAAACAAGGCAGCAAACAAGGCACCAATTGAGGCTCAAAAAGGCACGAGATTGAGGCTCAAAACGCACGGAAATTGAAGCTCAAAAGCGACCTCAAAAGCGACCTCAAAAGCAACCTTAAAAGCGACCTGTTTTGGAGCGACCTGATTGGCTGATAGCACAGCTGAATCTGCGAACCCTACGACCTATTTTGATGCGACCTCTGCGACCTGGTTTGACTCGATACCTGCGACCTGGTTTGGCACGACGCGACCTGGTTTAGCTGATTGCGATTAATGGGCTAATTGCGATTGATTAGCTGATTGCGATTGAGGGCAATTGCTGGTTGGGGAGGGCGGTAGTGATACGGATGTAGATGTGGACAGCTGGCAGGGCCAGGCTTGGCGCACACTCAAATACCTCCACCTCCGCTTGTACGTAGATTCTTCCCTCTCCAGCCTTGGATATAGTTATCAAAGACGGGTATTGACCTAGAGTCTACTGCAGTCAGATCATTCAGAAACCCGGAGGCAGTTTCCGACTGTACGTAGATTACCGAGGCCTTAACGAGGTTACTAAGAGAGATATATATCCGCTGCCGCTAATCGATAAGACTATACAATAAGTAGCTAAAGCTAAGTAGTTTAGCAAGCTGGATATTCGCTAAGCGTTCCACCAATTAAGAAATAAGGAAGGGCAAACAGAAGATCTTACGACATTCGCCACGCGTATAGGCAATTTCAAGTAGTTGGTAATGCCTTTCGGACTTACCAACTGCTAGGGGGCGCCGTCCAGCCCAGGCCCTAGTCCTAAGCTAGCTGTCGCCCTAGGGACTGCGACTTAGCAGCGCTAGCATGACCCTATCCTCTGTACGGAGTTACTAATATAACCCCACTCCTGTATAGAGGGAGAACCCGATAGCCCTGCACAAAAGGGAATTGCTGCCCTTCTAAACGGAGGGAAAACTCTGCATTACTGTATAGAGGGAAACTCCCGACCCTCTGTACAGAGTGTAAGCCTTGTATCCCTATACAGAGGGAAATTGGTAGCTTAGCTTCGTAGATACAAATTGTACAGTAGCGCACGACAAAGGAACTGCCTATTAGTTCCTTTATATAGATACCTAGCCTTAAGTTTTTAAACTAAGATTCTTAAGCCCTTATATTTGGAACTGATCTTACTGTTAGTAACTGCAGTAATATAACAAAGATAGACAGCGACATCTCTATAGAACCTACAGCTATACATAATTAGATGCACTGCGCGTATAAGGAGCTGCTAGCCTACAAGAGGCAGCTCGAACAGCAAGTAAGCTACTAGACTGCGATAATTTCCCAATAGGAACAGGAGCTACAACAGCTTAGGGCGTCCGATTGCGATCCGACCCCTACGACGACGACGAACACGACGGCCTACACCCCGGCCCCCAAGAGCAAACTCCTTGATGTTACCACCTATAATAGTAAGGCTCCAGCCGAGTACCCCTCCTAGGCTGCCTAGATGCGCTCTAAGCTTCTAGTCGACTTAGGAGCATACCCGACCGAGCTAGACAAGGTAGTATACCTCTTTAGGAGGTTAAAGGGCAGGGCGGCAGCACAGATTCTGCCGTACTACGAGACAGCTATTGCTAACCGGCCAATAGTAACTACGACGATGCTCTAGGCAGCTCTTAACAGGAGCTACAAGGACCTAGACTGCGAAAGCCGAGCACTCCTACAGGTTAATACGATAAAGCAAGGACGCAAGACTATACAAGAGTTCCTCGCAGAATACGACCAGACCCTAGCAGAGGCAGGAGGACTCTAATAGGAGGATAGAGTAAAAATCACTACCTTAGAGGTAGGCTTCTCTAAGGAGATTATAACGGGACTAGTAGGCGTAATGCGACCCGCTACGTATAAGGAGTTCCGTAATCTCCTTAGGATAGTCGACGACTAACAGCGTAGGCTCGGACGGATAAGCTGCATCTATAAGATACGACAGCCCCTCTAACGGCAGCAGGACGCTATAGACTAGGAACTAACGACAACGACGAGAGTAGCGGCAGCTGTCACTATACGGCTAAGGGCCGCTGCCAAAAGGGCACAGTAGGTAGACACAGCTACCCTTAATAAGAGACGAGCAGAAGGGAGCTGCTACAGGTGTAGCAAGATAGGCTACACTGCATAGAATTGCGGGCTTTTGCTAGTAGAAAGACCTAGGAGACGGCCGACTACTGCAAGGGTAGCAACTGCGGCGCCCTAGCACGAGACCTAAGAGTCCCTCTTAGATAACGACAAGTTGGGAAAAGAATAGCCTCTAGGCTAATCTGGGCACGCAGATATAATTCAATACGGCCTTTTTAATAACTATATCTCGAACTAAGGAGGGAAAGGAATCTATATAGTAGTAGGTAAGAGCTTTAGGGGTAGTGTGCTAAGGCCCGGCTCGGTCCAGAAGGGCTAAGCCGAAATTCCGAGGGTCTACCCTATTACTTAGTCCTACCCCTTTCTGCCGCTGCAACACCACCCCCCTCCCTTACTAGCGGTCGACCTCGACCGCTTACTTATCTATCTGTCTCTCTTCTTCTTCTTCTTCTTTTTTTTGTCGTTATCTAACGTCTTTACTTAGCGTCTATCTAATCGGAAGAGCTATCTGATCTGTGCTGGCAGCTATCTAAGCTGCGGCGTAACCAGTCTGTGCGCTACTGCGGAGGTCTATATAGATCTATCCGCAGCTCGCTATCTTCTTCTTCTTCTTTCTCTACTAAAGACCTTACCTACTGCAGGGCCGGCGGCGCCGACGCCGCTGCACAGCGTCGGCGAGCTTCCTGCCGAAGCGGTAGTAGGTAGTGGCCGATTCGAAGACTCTAGCGAAGCGACTGCTACGATCGTCTTTATCAGCTTCTGCACTAATAGAGCAGACGCAGTTTTTCTTCTTCTTCTAGAATAATTAGCTTCGGAGCTACTTAGGCTTCGGCTTCCTTAGGTTCTAGAGATAAAACTCTCTTAGCAGCTCTGCCAAATTCCGAAGGTCCTCGGCCGGATACTATTTATAGTCTTCCGGCTATCTTTTCTATAAGATCCTCGCTTTAATAGATCCTCTTAGCTTTCTTATATCTATTACATCTTCCACCTCCTATTCTTCTTCTTTACTGTCTATCTCGACTAGCGGAGGCTTAGCGAATCCCTAATCCGGAAGACTGTCTTTAGGGTCTAAGCTTAGCAGATGCGAATAAAAGATATTATAGATCCGGAATGATTTTGGTAGCTGGATCCGATAAGTTACCGGCGACCTCTTTTCTACTATCTTGAACGGACCTACGTAGCGGGGGTTAAGCTTGGCGTTGCCTTTCAGTCTTAGGTTCTGCGTGTTAAGCTATACCTTTTAGCCTTCTTCAAATTCTATCAGTGACCGCTTTCTATTAGCTCTAGTTACTATCTTCTTCTAAGCCAATTCTATTGCCTCTTTCGCCACCTTAATTGCTTCTTCTATCTAAGATCGGAGAGCTTCTGCCGCAGCAGCGGCAACTCTCTTCGACGAAGTAGTAGTAGGAGGTTCCGAAGGGCTGGGTTCGTCTAGTAGTTAGAAGCTTATTCTCGGAAGATAACTATAAGTTACCTCGAACGGCGCTAGTAAGGTGGCCTCTAACCGTGCTAAGTTGGCGCAGAATTCGTCTATTAGCAACACCTTAACCTATTTTGCTTAATAATAACTACAGAAGATTTGCAGATGTTTCTCTATCTCGCGGTTAGCTACTTTAGACTGACCGTCGGTCTAAGGGTAAGCGGCTGTACTAAGCTTTCTACGAATTCCGAGAGCATAGTTAATAGCCTTCTATACGTCGGCGGCGAATTGAGGACCCCTATCCGTAGTAATAGTGTCCGGCAGGCTATAGTGCTTCTATACGTACTGGATCAGCATTCTCGCCGTTTCTTCCGCTATAGTTCCTTTATCCTTAGCACGGCAGGGGATAAAGTAGCGTTTTTTGCTTAGTCGATCTACTACATTAAGCATAGCGTTATATCTACTAGAGTCCGGTAGGCCAGTCACGAAATCCATTGTAATATGCTGCTACAGTTTCTTAGGGATTGGAAGTGGCTTTAACAGACCGGCCGGAAGGCCGTAACGTAGCTTTGCGACTTAGCACATGTAACAATTAGCAATAAACTGGTAGATCCGCTCGAAGATTCGCGAAAACTAGTAGACCGTTCTTACGGCTTCTATTGTCTTCTTAGAGCCAGCGTAGCTAACATCCGTAGAGCTATAGACTAGCTGAACAACCTCTGTAATTAGTTCTTCTAGAACTATTAGCTTCCCTAAGCCTGTTTTGCCGAGCTTCTATTGCTAGTTAAGCCGCTCTACTTTTTTGTAGAGAGTCTCTTCCTTAGTCGCCTGCTCTACCGCGCAGACCCCTATCTCTTTCAATACCTCGGCGTCTACTATCCTTTCTGTTAACACCTTCTGGAACATGTTCGGATCTTCTTTCGCGCGGCTGGTCTTTCCTTCTCTTCTCGTTAGCGTATTAGCCTTTCCATTTTAAGCTCCAGGTTAATAGGTAATCTTGAAGTCGAATCCGGATAAGTAGGCGGCCTACTGAGCTTGGCGCTGCGATAGCTTCTGCATCTTTATAAAGTAGGTTAGCGACTAATAGTCCGTAAGGACCTGAACTGTGTTCTTTCCGGCTATAAGCTCCGGCTTCCACTCCTCGAGAGCCTGGATAATAGCTAATAGCTCTTTGTCGTAAATAGCATAGTTGCGCTCGGCCTTATTTATAGACTTGCTAAAGAAAGCTACTGGGTAGAGGGTCTCGTCGGCGTTATTATACTAAGAAAGGACCCCTGCAGTTACTGTGTCGGAAGCGTCCGTCTCTAAATAGATTGTTTTCTCTGGTCGGAAGTACGCCAGAACCGGCGCTAAGGCTACTGCTTCTTTTAGTCGGATAAAAGCTTTTGTGCACTTCTTATTCTATAGGCCGGCGGCCTCCTTCTTTAATGCTTCGTTTAGGGGTCTCGCTATCTTGCTAAAGTCCTTAATAAACCGCCGATAGTAGCTGCAGAATCTAAGAAATGCTCTAATTAGTGTAGTGTTTCCGGATTTCGGCTGCTTCCATTCTGCTACAGCAGCGACCTTTACGAGGTCTATCCGAATTCCTTCTCTTCCAACGATAAGACCGAGATATTTGACTTCGGTCTAATAGAACTCGCTCTTTTTCGTGTCTGTGTTCAACCCGACCTTGCGGAGCCTAATCAGCACCTTCTCGATGTGGTCCGTGTGCTGTCACGCAGATATGATTCAATACGGCCTTTTTGATGACTATATCTCGAACTGAGGAGGGAAAGGAATCTATGTGGTGGTGGTAGTGGTGGGCTTTCGTGGTGGTGGTGCCAAGGCCCGGCTCAGCCCGGACGGGCCGAGCCGAAATCCAGGGTCCACCCTATTAATCTGTCCCACCCCTTTCCACCGCCGCAACACTACCCCCCTCCCTTACCAGCGGTCGCCCTCGACCGCTTAGTCACCCCATCTATTCGAAAAACCCCACTCTCTTCTCTTTTTTTTTTTTTTTGAGTTTCGTCGTCTCTCTCTCGAAAATCTCCTCCGGCAGTGATGTCACCTCTTCTATCTTTCATTGCTTCTTGAATTTTTTACGTCGTCAGCACCTGAAGTCCTTCACTTAGCGTTTATGTAATCGGTGCGCCTGATCCGTGCCATCTGATCTGAGCCTTGGGTTATCTGAGCTGCGGCGTAGCTGGTCTGTGCGGCGTCGCGGAGGTCTATATAGATCTTTCCGCGGCGCCGTTTTTCTTCCTCTTTTTCTCTTCCACCAAAGCTTCCGCCCTCTACGCGGTCGCCGACCGACGTAGCGGTGCCTGGAGCTATCAATTCCATTACGATCGCCTTTATCGGCTTCCGCGCTGGTGGAGTAGACGTAACTTTCTTCCTTCTTCCGGAATTGTCGACATTAGAGCTACGCCGGTTTCGGCTTTTCCGGCTTTCGCACGTAGAAGTCTCTTAGCAGCTCTGCCGAATTCCGCAGGTTCTCGATTGGATACTATTTATAATCTTCTGGCCACCCCTTCTACGAGATCCTCGCTTTAATGGACCCCCTTATCTTTTTTACGTCCATTACATCTTCTACCTCCCACTCTTCTTCCTTACTGTCCATCTTAACTGTTGGGGGTTCGGCGAACCCCTGCTGCGGCAGGCCGTTCTCAGGGTCCAGGCTCAGTAGATCCGAGTGGAAAACGTCGTAGATCCGGAACGCCTTCGGCAGCTCGAGCCGATAGGTCACCGGCGATCTCTTTTCTGTTATCTTGAACGGACCTACGTAGCGCGGATTGAGCTTGGCGTTGCCTTTTAGCCTCAGGTTCTTCGTGTTAAGCTATACTCTTTAACCTTTCTCGAATTCTATCGGTAACCGCTTCTTATTAGCTCAAATTACTATCTTCTTCTAAGCCGATTCTATCGCGTCTTTCGCCACTTTGGTCGCTTTTTCCATCTGAGATCGGAGCGCTTCCGCCGCCGCGGCGGCGACTCTCTTTGACGACGTAGTAGTGGGAAGCTCCGGCGAGCCTGCGTCGCTCGGTTGCTGGAAGCTCAGCCTCGGAAGATAACCGTGGATTATCTCAAACAGCGCCAGCGACGTCGCTTCCGACCGTGTTGAGTTCGCGCAGAATTCGGCCATCGGCAACACCTCGACCTACTTTTCTTAATAATAGCTGCAGAAGGTTCGCAGATATCGCTCTATCTCGCGATTAGCCACTTCGGACTGGCCGTCGGTTTGAGGGTAAGCGGCGGTGCTAAGCTTTCTATGAATTCCGAGAGCTTGGTTGATAGCTTTCCACACGTTGGCGGTGAATTAAGGACCCCTATCCGTAGTGATAGTGTCCGGCAGGCCATAGTGCTTCTATACGTGTTGAATCAATATCCGTGCAGTCTCTTCTGCAGTGGTTCCTTCGTCTCTCGCTCGACAGGGGATAAAGTGTCGTTCTTTGCTTAGCCTATCTACTACGTTTAGCGTAGCATTATATCCATCCGAATTCGGCAGGCCGGTTACGAAATCCATCGTAATGTGCTGCCACGGCTTCTCGGGGATCGGAAGCGGCTTTAGTAGACCAGCTGGAAGGCCGTAACGTAGCTTCGCGGTTCTGCATACGTAGCAATTGGCGATAAATCGATGGATCCGTTCGTAGATCCGTAGAAACTAGTAGACCGTCCTTATAGCTTCTATCGTCTTCTTTGAGCCGGCGTAACCAATGTCTTTAGAGCTATGGACCAGCTGGATGACCTCTATAATCAGTTCTTCCAGAACTATTATCTTCCCTAAGCCGGTTTTGCCGAGTTTCTGTTGCTGGTTAAGCTGCTTTACCTTTTCGTAGAGAGCTTCTTCCTTAGGGGCCGGCTCCACCGCGCAGATCCCCACCTCTTTCAACACCTCTGCGTCTACTATCCGCTCGGTCAACACCTTCTGGAACATATTCGGGTCTTCTTTCGCTCGGCTGGTCTTCCCTTCTCTTCTCGTCAGCGCGTCAGCCTTTCCATTTTAAGCTCCGGGTCGATAGGTAATCTTGAAGTCGAACCCGGATAAGTAGGCAGCCTACCGTGCCTAACGTCGTAAGAGCTTCTGCGTCTTTATGAAGTAGGTCAGCGACTGATGGTCTGTAAGGACCTGGACCGTGCTCTTTCTAGCTATAAGTTCTGGCTTCCACTCCTCGAACGCCTGTATAATAGCCAGCACTTCTTTATTATAGATCGCGTAGTTCCGCTCGGCCTCTGTTATAGACTTGCTAAAGAAAGCCACCGGATAGAGGGTTTCGTCGTCGCTATATTGAGAAAGGACCCCTGCCGTTACTATGTCGGAAGCGTCCGTTTCCACGTAGATCGTCTTTTCCGGTCGGAAGTGCGCCAGAACCAGCGCCGAAGCCACTGCTTCTTTCAGCCGTACGAAAGCTTCCGTGCACTTCTCATTCTATAGGCCGGCGGCCTCTTTCTTCAACGCCTCGTTCAGGGGTCTCGCTATCTTGCTAAAGTCCTTAATGAACCGTCGATAGTAGCTGCAGAATCTGAGAAACGCTCTGATTTGCGTAGTGTTGCCGGATTTCGGTTGCTTCCATTCCGCGACGGCGGCGACCTTTAAGGGGTCCATACGAATTCCATCTCTTCTGACGATAAGACCGAGATATTTGACCTCGGTTTAATAGAACTCGCTCTTCTTCGTGTCCGCGTTTAATCCGACCTCGCGGAGCCTGGTCAGCACTCTCTTAATGTGGTCCGTGTGTTGCTCTCTCGTTCTATCGGTATAGATAAGGATGTCGTCCAAGTAGATAGACACAAACCGCTCTAGCATGTCTATAAAAGTGTAGTTTATTAAGCGTTGCCACACCGCCGGCGCGTTGGTGAGCCTGAAAGGCATTACCAACCACTTGAAATTGCCTATACGCGTCGCGAACGTCGTGAGATCTTCTGTCTGCCCTTCTTCATTCCTTAGTCGATAGAACGCTTGGCGGATGTCCAGCTTGCTAAACCACTTAGCCTTAGCTACTCGTTGTATAGTCTCGTCAATCAGCGGCAGCGGGTATACGTCTCTCTTAGTGACCTCGTTAAGGCCTCGATAGTCTACGCAGAGTCGCAGACTACCCCCTGGTTTCCTTACGAAAAGAATCGGTAACGCGTATTCGGCCGAACTCGGTGTAATAAACTTCTTCGCCAGATTTTCGCGAACGAACACCTCTACCTAGTCCAATTCTGCCGGCGACAGTCGTCTTAGCGGCTCGGTTCTCGGCAGCGCGGCTCCTGCTTTCAGCCGGATCTTGTTGTTATATTCCGGTCGATAGAGCGGTAGGAGGTTGGAGTCGGCTTTTGAGAACACGTCAGCGTAATCGTAGAGCTCTTTTGGCAACAACTCTAGTAGGTCCGCTTCTTCTTCCGCTATTATCTTCCGGTAGTCTTCGATGTCTTTTATTAAGATAGCGTAAATCTCGTTATCCAACGACTTCGCAAGGGTCGTTATAGCTTCTAAACTTATTATTCCGACGGTGACCAGGGATTCGGAACGATCGGACGGAGCCTCTTTGACCGTCGTAACGTTCGATTTAGCGTCGGCCGCTATAACCGATTCGGTAACTGATTTGACGGCGGCTAAGCCGCTGGTCGATTTTCTGAATCCGAGGGTGCCTTCTCCTACGTCAATAATCGCTCCCTGGTTTTTCATCCATTTCTGCCCTATAATAATGTCAAACCTTCCTATATCCATAATTCGGAACGTCGCTTCCGTAGTGCGACCAGCTAAGGTGGTCGTTAATGGCACATAGTGCGTAACGCTTTCCGTGTCTTGTCCGTTATACGCCGAAATCTTCGTTAGCAACGCCAGTTCCACTGGATAGCCGTATCTATTTATTAGCTTCCGGACCAGTCGGTGGTGGATCGCCGCGCTAATAAGAGCTCCGGTGTCGATGAAGGCTTTCAGCTAAAGTGGTTTTCTCGATCCGTCAAGGGGGTGGACAGTGATTGGAAGGATAATAGCTGTTTCCGTGTTCACTTCCACCGCCGCCGAGAGCGGATCGCTACAGCTGTTGATGCTTTCTCCTCGTAGCGATTCGCTTCGATTCGGTGCCCTATTGTTAACGCTGGATAGGGGGCCTATCCTTCCAGCTGGTCTTTTCCTATAATTCTTAGCTGCACCTCACTGTCTACGCCGTTAGCATCGTTCGGAGCCGGCTCTATAGCTTGAATAGTCTTTCTCGGCAGCTGCGGCTGCTGCTGCGGCTGCTTTATAACACGATACTCCTGCTTCTACTTATCCGATGCTTGGCATCTCGTGGCGATGTAGCCAGGCTTTCCGCACGCGAAACAGGTAGGGGCGAACGCCGATCGTAGTGAATATGGGGACTGCTGGGGAGTTCGTCGAAAGGGCGCGGGGGCTCTCGTCGGCTGCGCTGACGGCTTCTAAATCAGTTCGCGTGTCGTCGGTTTTCCGTACGCGTTCAAGTTTCTAGCGGTGACTCTCGCTTAATGCACGAAGCTCTGAAGGTCTTCGTCTTCTACTGACGCTATAGCCGCAGCGAGCTCAGGGCTTAGTTTCTGCCTTAGTAGGTGCAGCTGCTCATCTTCTGCTACTCTCGCTCTAATAGCGTATTTCCTAAACAGTCCGTAGAACTCTTCGAATGTCTAACGGTTCTGGTTGATCTTATCCAGCTGCTCGCGGGCCGTCTTCTTCCGGAAGGGGTCTCCGAAACGCTAGTCTAGCGCTTTAATAGCTTCGTCAGCTGTTACTTCTTCCAGGTCCGCTACTAGCGAAAAAGCTTCACCTTCCAATCGCGACTCTAGGTACGCCAATCTATCCTCTTCGCTGCTCGATGCGTAATCGCGGCTTATCTTGTTCTTGATCTTCTTCTTAAATGCCTCCTACGCTTTAGGGTCTCTACCGCCGAAAGCAGGTGGGTCCGGCAGTGGCGTTATCGTAGTGCCACCTTGACTATAGGCCGCTGGTAAGGCGGTCTCCTCGTAGGTTTCTCGACGCGGTGGCGGCGACGACTTCGCTGCTTCCATATCTGTTAGTTGATTCTTTAGCGCTTTTAACTGCGCCAATCGATTCGACGCTTAGTGTTCCAACACGTCGACGATAGTCTCTGCTGATTCCTTCTCGGCCCTTACCGTCTCTACTTCCTCTCTTAGCTGTCTGTTTTCTTCTAGTGTTCTGTAGAACAACGTCTTAATAAGGTCTATACCGTCGTAGACCTTTCCTATCCTATTCTCGTTTACGTAATCTTCCAGTTCCTCGATTGTGCAGTCGTGGATCTTCCTATATTCGCTCATTCGTTCCTTGATCTCTGCGGTCTCTTCCGCCGTAAAACCTCTAATAACGATCTTATTATTAATGACACTGGAGCGCCTGTCCGCTCTGTCAGTCTTTCTCTTTCGGCGGCGGCCTGTTACGCTGCTCTCTACCGCTAAGAAGCCTTCCATCTTCTTACAGTGCCTAGGGGGGTGTTGTTGTTGTGTGTAGTGCGCGTGCGTTATTCGGATTTCCGGATGGTTCGACGGGTCCTTTCGCGCAGCGCGGGGATTAGTGTAGAGAGTGAGTTCGAGATATAATGATCCGGGCACGCAGATATAATTTAATACGGCCTTTTTGATAACTATATCTCGAACTAAGGAGGGAAAGGAATCTATGTGGTGGTGGTGGTGGTGGGCTTTCGTGGTGGTAGTGCCAAGGCCCGGCTCGGCCCGGACGGGCCGAGCCGAAATCCAGGGTCCACCCCATCAATCTGTCCCACCCCTTTCCACCGCTGCAACACTAAGAGCGGATCGCTGCAGCTGTTAATACTTCCTTCTTCTGGTAACGTAGTTCGTGCCGGTGCTCTATTGTCTATGCTAGATAGGGGGCCTATCCGTCTAGCTGGTCTTTTCCTAAGATTCGCAGAGGCACTCTACTATCTACACTGTCGGTGTCTTTTAGGACCGGCTCAATAGCTAGGATAGTCTTTCTCGGCTACTGCTTCGTAGCTCGATACTCCTGCTTCTGCTAATCCGTTGCTTGGCATCTCGTAGCGATATAGCCAGGCTTTCTATACGCGTAGCAGGTAGGGACAAACGACGAACGCGGCGAATAAGATAGCTGCTAAGGTGCTCTCCGGAAAGGTGCAGGGGGTCGTGTTGTCTGCGTTATCGACGGCTTCTGGTTCAATTCGCGCAGTTTCGCGTAAGCGCTCAGGTTTCTAGCGGTAACTCTCGCTTAGTGCACGAAGCTTTTAAGGTCTTCGTCTTCCACCGACGCTATAGCTGCAGCCAGTTTAGGGTTCAGCTTCTGCCTTAGTAGGTAGAGCTGCTTATCTTCCGACACTCTGGCTCTAATAGCATATTTTTGGAACAGTCCGTAGAATACCTTAAACGTCTGCCGGTTCTAGTTAATCTTGTCTAGTTGCTTACAGGCTGTCTTCTTTCGGAAGGGGCCTCTAAAGCGTTAATTCAGCGCTTTGATCGCTTCTTCGGCGGTTACCTCTTCCAGGTCTGCTACTAGCGAAAAAGCTTTACCTTCTAATCGCGATTCCAGGTAGGCCAATCTATCTCCTGTAATGTTTCCGGCATAGTCGCAGTCTATCTTGCTCTTTATCTTCTTCTTAAATGCCTCCTAGTCTTTAGGCTCTCCGCCTCTAAACGCCGGTAGGTCAGGTAGTAACGTTATCGAGGTGCCGCCTTAACTGTAGGCCGCCGGTAAGGCGGTCTCTGCTTGTTCTTCTTAATATAGTAGCGGCGCCGACGACATCGCTGCTTCTATCTTATCTAACTAAGCCTTTATTGCCTTTAAATGTGCTAGTCGATTCGCTGCTAAGTTTTTTAGCATGTCGATAATAGTTTCTGCTGAATCCTTTTCGGCCCTTGCCGCTTCGTTTTCCTCTCTTAAATGCCTCTTCTCGTCTAGGGTTCTTACTGTTAATGCTCTCTTCTTCCAGCGATGCAGTTCGTAGCAGTGCCCTATTGTTTATACTAGGTAGGGGGCCTATCTGTCCAGCTGGTCTTTTCTTAGGATCCTTAATAGCACTCTACCGTCTACGCTATCTGTATCGTTTAGCGCCAGCTCTATAGCTTAGATAGTCTTCCTTAGTAGCAGTGGCTTCGTATTACGGTATTCCTGCTTTTGCTAACTCGTAGCTTGGTATCTAGTAGCGATATAACCAGGCTTTCTGTACGCGTAGCAAGTAGGGACGAACGGCGAGCGCTGTTAATAGAATGGCTGCTAGGGGCCTCGTCGAAAGGGGGCGGAGGCTCGCGTCGTTGGCGCTAATAACGATCTCTAATTTAGTTTACGCGACGCCGATTTTCTGTACGCGTTCAAGTTTCTAGCTGTAACTCTCGCCTAATGCACAAAGCTCTTAAGGTCTTCGTCTTCTACCGAAGCTATAGCTCTAGCCAGTTCAGGGTTTAACTTCTGCCTTAGTAAGTGTAGCTGCTTATCTTCAGACACTTTAGCTCTAATAGTATATTTCCTAAACAGACCGTAGAATTCCTCGAACGTTAACCGGTTTTGGTTAATCTTGTCCAGTTGCTTATAGGCCGTCTTCTTCCAGAAGGGGTCTCCAAAGCGTTAGTCTAGGGCTTTGATTGCTTCGTCGGCGGTTACATCTTCTAGGTCCGCTACTAGCGAGAACGCTTTACTTTCTAATCGCGCCTCTAGATAGGCCAGTCTGTCTTCTTCGCTGCTTGCTGCGTAATCGCGGCTTATCTTATTCCTTATCTTCTTCTTAAAGGCTTCCTAGGCCTTAGGGTCTCCGCCTCTAAAGGCAGGTAGATTAGGTAGTAACGTTATCGAAGTGCTACCTTAACTGTAGGCCGCCAGTAAGGCGGTCTCTGCTTAGCCTTCTCGTAGTGGCGGCGCCGCCGACGTCGCTGCCTCTATGTTAGCTAACTGAACCTTTAGCGCCTTTAGTTACGCTAGTCGAGTCGCCGCTTAGTTCTCTAGTATATTAATAATAGTTTCTGCCGATTTCTTCTCGGCTATTACTGCTTCTATCTCCTCTCTTAGCTGCTTGTTCTCTTCTATCTTCTTATAGAACGTCTTCTTAATAGAGGTAATAGTGTCGTACACCTTTCCAGACCCGTGTTCTGCTAGGTGCTCTTCTAATTCGTTGGCTGTGCAGGCGTATAGCTCCTAATAGCCGGCTATGCCCTTCTTCGCTTTATCCGTCTCTTCTTCTATAAGACCTTCTATAGCCGTCCTCTTATTAAGGATGCTAGCGCGCCTATCTCTCGCTCTGTTAGTCTTTCTCTTTCCGCTGCAGTCTATAACGCCGCCCTCTACTGTTAAGAAGCTCTCTATAGTCTTCCTACAGTGCTAATGTGTTTGGTTTGGGTTTTGGTGCGCGTGCGTTATTCGGGTAGCCAGATGTAGTTTAACGGTCCCTTTCGCGTAGCGCAGGGTTGGTATAGTTAGTAAGTTCAAGATATAATAATCCGAGTACGCAGATATAATTCAATACTGCTGTTTTAATAACTATATCTCAAACTAAGGACGGGAAGGAATCTATGCGACAGTGGGTAAGGGCTTTAGAGATAGGCACGCCAAGGCTCGGCTCGGTCCGGAAGGGCCGAGCCGAAATTCCAAGGGTCCACCCTATTATTTAGTCCCACCCCTTTCTGCTGCTGTAACAGAATCTTAGGAAAAGACTAGCTAGACGGATAGGCCCCCTACCCAGTATAAACAATAGGGTACCGCTACGAACCGCATCGCTAGAAGAAGGAGAGAGCATTAACAGCTGTAACGATCCGCTCTCGGCAGCAGTAGAAGTAAATACAGAGACTGCTATTATCCTTCTAATTACGATCTACCCTCTCGAAAGCTCGCGCTGCCCCCTTTAATTAAAAGCCTTTATCGATATAGGAGCACTTATCGGCGCGGCGATCCACTATGAACTGGTTTAGAAGCTAACGAAGGGATATAGCTATCTAGTAGAGCTAGCGTTGCTAACGCGAATTCCAGCGTATAACGGACAAGACACAGAGAGCGTTACGCATTATATGCCGTTAAAGACCACCCTAGCTGGTCGCACTACGGAAGCAACGTTCCGAATGATAGACATCGGACGGTTTAACATTATTATAGGGCAGAAAAAGATAAAGATAAAGAAAGCCGTTATTAACGTAGTTAAAGGTACACTAGGGTTTAAAACCTAGCAGAACGGCACTGCCGCTATCGAATCGGCCACTGTCGCTACTGCCAAACCAAACGTCGCAGCTACTAACGCGGTTCCGGCTGATCGTTGCAATCCCCTAGATACCGTCGGAATAATAAGCTCAGAAGCCCTAACGACTCTTGCAAAGTCGCTAGAGAATAAGATCTACACTATCTCGATAAAGGACATCGAAGATTACTAAAAGATAATAGCAGAAGAAGAAGTGAACCCGCTAGAGATATTACCGAAAGAGCTCTATAGCTACGCTTATTGCAGCGGCAGACAGAAAGGGGTGGGACTAAGTAATAGGGTAGCCCTCGGAATTTCGGATCGGCCCTTCCGGACCGAGCCGGGCCTTGGCACCCTACCCCTAAAGCTCTTACCCACTACTACATAGATTTCTTTCCCCCCTCAGTTTGAGATATAGTTATTAAAAAGGCCGTATTAAATCGTATCTGCGTGCCCGGATTATTATATCTCGAACTTACTTACTACACTAACTCCGCGCTGCGCGAAAGGGACTGTTAAACTATCCGGACACCCGAATAACGCCCGCGCACCACACACACTAAATCAAACACTAGCACTGTAAGAAAGCTACAGAGAGCTTGTTAACGATAGAAGATGGCATTACAGGCTGAAGCAGAAGCAGAGGAGAAAAGACTAACAGAGCGAGTAGGTGCTCCAGCGTTATTAATAATAAGTTCATTATTAGAGGTTTTACAGCAGAAGAGAGTGCAGAGATTAAGGAACAAATAACCGAATATAAGAAGATCTACGACTGTATACTCGAGGAACTTAAAAATTACGTAAACGAGAACGGAGTAGGGAAGGTCTACGACGGCATAGACCTTATTAAGACGCTGTTTTACAGAACGCTAGACGAGAAGAGGCAGTTAAGAGAGGAAAACGTAGCGGTAAGGGCCGAAAAGGAATCGGCAGAGACTATTATAGACGTACTGGAAAACCAAGCGGCAAACCGACTAGCACAACTAAAGGCGATAAAGACTTAGTTAGCTAAGATAGAAGCAGCGATGTCGTTGGCGCCGCTACTATATCGAGAAGAACAAGCAGAAACCGCCTTACTAGCGGCCTACAGTTAAGGCGGCACATCGATAACGTTACTACCTAACTTACCAGCGTTTAGGGGCGGAGACCCTAAAGACTAGGAAGCGTTTAAGAAAAAGATAAAGAACAAGATAGATCGCGATTACGCCAGAAACAGTAAAGAAGACAGGTTAGCATACCTAGAATCGCGATTAGAAGGTAAAGCTTTTTCGTTAGTGGCAGACCTAGAAGAGGTAACTGCTAAAGAAGCGATTAAAGCGCTAGATCAACGCTTCGGAGACCCCTTCCGAAAGAAGACGGCCTGTAAACAGCTAGACAAGATTAACCAGAACCGGCAGACGTTCGAGGAATTCTACAGACTATTCCGAAAATATGCTATTAGAGCCAGAGTGTTAGAATATAAGCAGCTCTACCTACTAAGGCAGAAGCTGAACCCTAAACTGGCTGCAGCTATAGCTTCTGTAGAAGACAAAGACCTTAAGAGCTTTGTGCACCGAGCGAGAGTTACCGCTAGGAATCTAAGCGCTTACGCGAAATCGCTCGAATCAAACTAGAAGCCGTCGATAACGCAGACAACGCGACCACCTGCACCTTTCCGGAGAGCACCTTAGCAGCTATCTTATTCGCTGCGCTCGTCGTTTGTCCCCACCTGCTATGCGTATAGAAAGCCTAGCTACATTGCTACAAGATGCCAAGCTACAGATTAGCAGAAGCAGGAGTATCGAGCTACGAAGCAGCAGCCGAGAAAAGCTATCCAAGCTATAGAGCCAGCTCCGAACGACACCGACAGTGTGGACAGTAAAGTGCCACTGCGAATCCTAGGAAAAGACCAGCTAGACGGATAGGCCCCCTATCCAGTATAGACAATAGGGCACTGATACGAACTACGTCGCCGGAAGAAGGAAGTATTAACAGCTGTAGCGATCCGCTCTCGGCGGCAGTGGAAATAAACACAAAAACAGCTATTATCTTTCCTATTACGATCTACCCCGTTAAGAAGTTACGCCTACCGCTCTAGCTGAAAGCTTTTATCAATACCGGAGCTCTTATCGGAGCAGCGATCCACTATCGGTTGGTTTAGAAGCTAATAAAGGGATATAGCTATCCGGTAGAACTAGCGTCTCCGACGCGAATTTTGGCATACAACGGACAAGACACTAAGAGAGTAACGCATTATGTGCCATTAAAGACTACCCTAGCTGGTCGCACTACAGAAGCGACGTTCCGAATTATATATATCGGAAGGTTTGACATTATTATAGGACAGAAATAGATAAAGAACCAGAAAGCTGTTATTAACAAAGGTAAAGGCACGCTCGGGTTCAAAACTAAGCAGAGTGGAGTCGCCGCTGTCGAATCGGTTACCGTCGTCGCCGCAGAACCGAACGTTACGACGATCGAAGCAGTTCCGATAGATCGGTCCGACCCTCTAGACACGATCGGAATAATAAGCTCGGAAGCTTTAACGACCCTCGTAAGGTCGCTAGACAATGAGATTTACGCTATCTTAATAAAAGACATCGAAGACTACTGGAAGATAATGGCGGAAGAAGAAGTAGATCCGCTAAAGGTGTTGCCAAAGGAGCTCTATAGCTATACTAACGTATTCTTAAAAGCTAACTCCAACCTCCTTCCGCTCTACCGACCGGAATATAACAACAAGATCTAGTTAAAAGAAGGAGCCACGTTGCCGAGAACTGAACCCCTAAGATGCTTATCGCTGGCCGAGCTGGACTAAGTAGAGGTGTTTGTCCGAGAAAACCTAGCGAAGAAGTTCATTACGCTAAGCTCTACGGAATATACGTTACCAATTCTTTTCGTAAGGAAACTAGGAGGTAGTCTCTAACTATACGTAGATTACCGAGGCCTTAACGAGGTTACTAAGAGAGACGTATACTCGCTGCCGCTAATCGATAAGACTATACAACGAGTAGCTAAAGCTAAGTAGTTTAGCAAGCTGGACATTCGCCAAGTGTTCCACTAGTTAAGGAACGAGGAAGGACAAACGGAAGACCTTACGACATTCGCTACGCGCATAGGCAATTTCAAGTAGCTTGTAATGCCTTTCGGACTTACTAACGCACCGGCGGTGTAGCAACGCTTTGTAAACCACACCTTGATAGATATGCTAGAACGGTTCGTATCTATCTACTTAGACGACATTCTTATCTACACTAATAGAACGAGAGAGCAACACACGGACTACATTAAGAGGGTGCTAAAGAGACTCTGCAAGGTCGGATTAAACGCAGACACGAAGAAGAGCGAGTTTTATTAGACTAAAGTCAAATATCTCGGTCTTATTGTCGGAAGAGAAGGAATTCGGATAGACCCCTTAAAAGTCGCTGCTGTCGCGGAATAGAAGCAACCGAAATCCGGAAACACTTCGCAAATCAGAGCGTTTCTCAGATTCTGCAGCTACTATCGACGGTTTATTAAGGACTTTAGTAAGATAGCGAGACCACTAAACGAGGCATTAAAGAAGGAGGCCGCCGGCCTATAGAATAAAAAGTGTACGGAAGCTTTCAACCGACTAAAGGAGGCGGTAGCCTTAGCGCTAGTGCTGGCACACTTCCGACTGGAAAAGACGATCTACGTAGAAACGGACGCTTCCGACACGGTAACACCAGGGGTCCTTTCTTAATATAGCGACGATCAAACTCTCTATCCAGTAGCTTTCTTTAGCAGGTCCATAAATAAGGCTAAACGGAACTACGCTATGTGCGATAAAGAACTATTAGCTATTATTTAGGCATTCGAAGAGTAGAAGCCGGAGCTTATAGCTGGAAAGGGCACGGTCCAGGTCCTTACGGACTACCAGTCGCTGACCTACTTTATAAAGACGCAGAAGCTCTTACGCCGCTAAGCTTAGTAGGCTACCTACTTATCCAAATTCAATTTTAAGATTACCTATCGACCCAGAGCTTAAAACGGAAAGGCTAATACGCTAACGAGAAGAGAAGGAGAGACTAGCTGCGCGAAAGAAGACCCGAACATATTTTAGAAGATGTTGACCGTACAGATAGTAGACGCCGAGATGTTAAAGGAAGCAGGGATGTACGCGGTGGAACCGGCGACCGAAGAAGAGACTTTTTACGAAAAAGTGGAGCGGCTTAACCAGCAACAGAAGCTCGGCAAACCCGGCTTAGGGAAGTTAATAGTTCCAGAAGAACTAGTAACAGAGGTTATCTAGCTGGTTTATAGTGCTAAACACGTCGGCTACGCAGGCTCGAAGAAGACGATAGAAGCCGTAAGGACGATCTACTGGTTTCCGCGAATCTTCGAACGGATCTACTAGTTTATCGCTAATTGTTACATATGCCGAGTCGCGAAGCCCCGTTACGGCCTTCCAGCCAGTCTGCTAAAGCTACTTCCAATCCCTAAGAAACTGTAGCAGCACATTACAATAGACTTCGTAACCGGCCTGCCGGATTCGGATAGATATAATGCTACGCTTAACGTAGTAGATCGACTAAGCAAGGAGCACTATTTCATCCCCTACTAAGCTAAGGATAAAGGAACTACTACAGAAGAAACGGCGAGAATGCTGATCCAGTACGTATAGAAGCACTATAGCCTGCCGGACACTATTACTACGGATAGGGGTCCTCGATTTACTGCCAATGTATAGAAGGCCATTAACCAAGCTCTCGGAATTCGTAGAAAACTCAGCACAGCCGCTTATCCTTAGACCGACGGCTAGTCTGAAGTGGCTAACCGCGAGATAGAAAAATATCTGCGAATCTTCTGCGACTATTATTAAGCAGAGTGGGTTAAGGTGTTGCCTATAGCCGAATTCTGCGCCAACTTAGCACGGTTAGAGGCCACCTTACTAGCGCCGTTTGAAATAACTTATAGTTATCTTCTGAGGATAAGCTTTTAACCGCCAAACGAACTTAGCTCTTTGAAATCTTCTACCGCTACTACGTCGAAGAGAGTTGCCGCGGCTGCAGCAGAAGCGCTTAGATCTTAGATAGAAGAAGCAATCCGCGTAGCAAAGGAGGCGATGGAATCGACTTAGAAGAAGATAGTAACTCGAGCTAATAGAAAGCGGTTACTAATAGAATTCGAAGAAGGGCAAAAAGTATAGCTTAACACGCAGAACCTAAGGCTAAAAGGCAATGCCAAGCTCAACCCTCGTTACGTAGGCCCGTTCAAGATCGTAGAAAAGAGGTCGCCGGTAATTTATCGACTCTAGCTACCGAATTCGTTCTAGATTAATACAGGGCAGGTTGGCCTGTGTTATTACTATACCTTGCCAAGGTTCATATATCTAGTACACATTGGTCAAGTCACTTCCGAGTTACTTGACCAGTCCCTTTTGGCTTAAGTGTACCGCGTTACATCACTTAACTTAGAAGTAACTGCTGAAAGTGTACGATGAAAGGCCCGGGTTCAATTCCTAGGGGGCGCATCTTTTAACAGGAGAGTGGAAGCAGCGTTAACGTATGTCCGTTTGTCTACCACTCCGTACAGAATAAGGCAGACCCGGTAAAGGTCCAGCTAGCTGTATGCAGACCTGCTAGGGGGGGGGGTTGATTGTGTATACTGTATAGGGAGGCTGTGCAATAGCATACGTAGCCTGTAAGTAAGCGCAGCTTACGAGGTCGTAAGCCTGTAGCGCAGGGGGTAGTAATACAGGGTGGGTTGGCCTGTGTTATTACTATGCCTTGCCAAAGTTTATATATCTGGTACACATTGGTCAAGTCACTTCCGAGTTACTTAACTAGTCCCTTTTGGCTTAAGTGTACCGCGTTACATTACAGATCTACGATGTCTTTTATTCGGATCTGCTAAGTTTGGACCCTAAAGACGGTCTTCCGGATCAAGGGTTTGCTAAACCCCTACTAATTAAGATGGACTAAGAAGAACAAAAATAGGAGGTAGAGGATATAGTAGATATAAGAAAGATAAGAGGGTCCGTCGAAGCAAGGATCGTGTAGAAAGGATAGCTAGAAGACTATAAATAGTATCCGGTCGAGAATCTCCGAAATTCGACAGAGCTGCTAAGAGAGTTTTATGTCCGAAACCTAAAGAAGCCGAAGCCTAAGTAGCTCGGAAGTTAATAAAGAAGAAGAAAACCTGCGTCCGTTCTATCAGCGCGGAAGCCGATAGAAACGATCGTAGAAATCGCTAGCCGGTGTCTTGGGCTCTACTACTACTACCGCTGGCCAGGACCGGCGGATAATAGCGGTAAGGCCGAGGACGGCGCCACTGCGTCGGCGCGCTTTGTGACTGTCTTTGCTCTCTGTTACCGCTATCTGCCGTCTTGGCTAGAAGGATAATAACGACGAAGAACGAAGCTAACGCTATTAAAGCAGCCTCGCAGTGGCGCTAAAGGCCTTAGTAGAGAAAGAAGAAGAAGAAGAAACGGCGCCGCGGACGGATCTATATAGACCTCTACGGCGGAGCACAGACCGGCTACGCTGCAGCTTAGGTAACCACCGGATCCGATTACATAGCTCTTCTAATTAGATAGATGCTAAGTAAAGACGTTAGATAGTAACAATATAAAAAAAAAGAGAGAGACAGATAGATAAGTAAGCGGTCGAGGTCGACCGCTAGTAAGGGAGGGGGGTGGTGTTGCGGCGGCAGACAGAAAGGGGTAGGACTAAGTAATAGGGTAGACCCTCGGAATTTCGGCTCGGCCCTTCCAGACCGAGCCGGGCCTTGGCACACCACTCCTAAAGCTCTTACCCACTACTACATAGATTCCTTTCCCTCCTTAGTTCGAGATATAGTTATTAAAAAGGCTGTATTAAATTGTATCTGCGTGCCCGGATTAACACTAATGTGTTCTTAAAAGCCGACTCTAACCTCCTACTGCTCTATCGACTAGAATACAATAATAAGATCCGACTAAAAGAAGGTGCCGCGCTGCCGAGAACCGAACCCCTAAGACTGTTGCAGCAGCAGAAAGGGGTAGGACTAAGTAATAGGGTAGACCCTTGGAATTTCAGCTCGGCCCTTCTAGACTAAGCCGGGCCTTGGCACACTACCCCTAAAGCTCTTACTTACTACTATGTAGATTTCTTTCCCTCCTCAGTTCCAGATATAGTTATCAAAAAGGCCGTATTGAATTATATCTGCATGCCTGGATTATTATATCTCGAACTCACTTACTATACTAACTCCGCGCTGCGCGAAAGGGACTGTTAAACAATCTGGACACCCGAATAACGCACGCGCACTACACACAACAAACCAAACACCAGCACTATAAGACAGCTATAGAGAGCTTCTTAACAGTAGAGGGCGGCTTTATAGGCTGCAGCGGAAAGAGAAAGACTAACAGACTAAGGGATAGGCGTACCAGCATCCTCGACGATAGAATAGCCACTAAGGGCCTTATAGAAGAAGAGATAGATAAAGCGAGAAAGGGCATAGAGAGCTATGCCAAGCTGTACGCGCGCAAGCCGGACGAGATAGAAGAATATCTAACAGAACATAGAGCAGAGAAGGTGTTCGACATTATTACCTTCGTCGAAAAGCAATTTTATAGGAATACGGAAGAAAACAGGAGACTAAGAGAAGAAATAGAAGCGGTAATAGCCGAGAAGGAGTTAGCAGAAACTATTATCGATGTGCTAGAAAACCAAGCGGCAAACCGACTAGCACAACTAAAGGCAATAAAGACTTAGTTAGCTAAGATGGAAGCAGCGATGTCGCCGGCGCTGCCACTACATCGAGAAGAACAAGCAGAGACCGCCTTACTGCCGGCCTACAGTTAAGGCGGCACCTCGATAACGTTACTACCTAACCTACCGGCGTTTAGAGGCAGAGACCCTAAGGACTAGGAGGCATTTATAAAGAAGATAAAGAATAAGATAGACTGCGATTATGCCAGAAACAGTAAAGAAGATAGGCTGGCCTACCTAGATTCGCAGTTGGAAGATAAAGCTTTTTTGCTAGTAGCAGACCTAGAAGAGGCAACCGCCGAAGAGGCAATCAAAGCGCTAGATCAACGCTTCGGAGACCCCTTCCGAAAGAAGACGGCCTGTAAACAGCTAGACAAGATTAACTAGAACCGGCAGACGTTCGAGGAATTCTACGGACTATTCTGAAAATATGCTATTAGAGCCAGAGTGTTAGAAGATAAGCAGCTCTACCTACTAAGGCAGAAGCTAAACCCTAAACTGGCCGCAGCTATAGCGTTGGTAGAAGACGAAGACCTCGAAAGCTTCGTGCATAGAGCGAGAGTTACCGCTAGAAACCTAAGCGCTTACGCGAAATCGCGCGAATCAAACCAGAAGCCATCGACGACGCTAACAACACGACTCCCTACACCTTTCTAGAGAGCACTGCAGCAGCTATCTTATTTGCCGTGTTGTCGTTCGTCCCTACCTGCTACGCGTATAGAAAGCCGGGCTATATCGCTACTAGATGCACAGCGACGGCCTAGCAGAAGCAGGAGTATAGTGTAACAAAGCAACAGCCGTTAAGAAAGACTATCCAAGCTATCTGTAAAGAGCTCAAGAATCTTGGTTCAGAAACTTAAGGTTAGGTATCTATATAAAGGAACTAATAGGCAGTTCCTTCGTCGTCCGCTACTGTACAATTTGTATCTACGAAGCCAAGCCAGCAATTTCCTCCTGTGTAGGGGTGCAAGGTTTACACTCTGTACAGAGGATCGGGAGTTCCCCCTCTGTACTATAGTACAGAGTTTTCCCTCCGTTTGGAGGGGCGGCAGTTCCCCTCTGTATAGGACTATAGGGTTCTCCCTCTGTATAGGAGTAGGGCCCTGTCGGTAGTTCCGTACAGAGGGTAGGGTTATGCTGGCGCTGCTAAGTCGCAGTTCTTAGGGCGACGGCTAGCTTAGGTCGGGTCTAGGACCTGGGCTAGGCGGCGCCTCCTAACAATACCCCCCCCCTCCCCTCTTGTAGTGCCCTTTTCGTACAGCAGCGTGCCGAACACCCTTAGCTCCTAGTGTTCCTTTGCCGGGTAGCGCTTTCCTGTCCTCGCCTAGGCGCCTAACTGTTGGCCTCCCTCTCCCTCGGTTTAACCTTAGACTTGTCCTCCTAAGTCTGCAGGCAGGGAAGGCAGGGGGTGCTGGATCGCTTCTACCTAACCTTGGCTAGTTCCGTTTCTTAATTTAACGAAACCGAGGTTAAGGCTAAGGAGGCCTGCTCGCAGTTATAAAAGTGCAGGAGGTGCTCGGTCCCCTCTGCTCCTTCTTCTCCTACTCTCGAGCCCTAGCTATGCACTCTACGTCCTAACTGTACGGTCCGGTGCTACTAGGTTATTTGGTTTTTGTCCCTGTCCCTTGGTCGTCGTCCGGAGTTTTACTCCTAGGTAGATGTTCCCGCCTCTGTCTAGTTGTCTAGTCGGCCGTCGCTCGTACCGGCTTTAGGTCGTAGTTGCCTCGCTTGTCCCGCTTTATACAGTTGTAGCAGCTGCCCTAGTTGTTATTGCCCTACAAGGCAGGCAGCCACTACTCTGTATATAAACCCCTTCCCTTTCCTCTCTCTCTTCTTCTCTTTCTTCTTTATCCTCTGCCTACTACCCTTCCGTCCGGCCGTACACTACTACTACTACTACTACTACCAACTACTATCTATTAGCTACTACCAGTTACCACTACTATGCTACCTGCCCCGTCCGGCTATGCTTATCGTAGCTCCCTCGTAGTCGCTAGCTCCCCCTCTGCTCGTCCGGCTAGGGTCTCCTCCTATCTCTACCTCTGGCAGTAGGATGCTTAATTCGACTAACAGCTTCGCTTCTGGTTCGTACAGGTTTCCGTCCCCTATACAGTCTAAGCTAACATCTTAGGTGCTACATTAACCAGCAGCAGGGTGTCGCTAAGCCACCCTTCTACCTTTCCTAGTACTGGGGCTCCTTCCGTCTGGGAGGTAAATAAGGTTATAGGTATAGAGTTGGCTGCCCTGGGTCCCAGGGTTAGTGGCTAGTAGGCTACCTTAAGATATCATGTAAAAGTTTTCGGACGGTGTCGCTCTTAACTCCTCTTACTTCCACTTTCCGTCTCTCCTGTTTTCTAGCTGTTCCCTTCCTCTAGCCCTTCCTTCGTACAGTGTCGTACAGTGTCGTGTTAGTAGGGTCCTATAGTGTCCTATATCGTTATTCTTAATCCTTTAGCAACTTAAGTTGCCGGCGGCTATCCTGTCCTTAGGGTGGATCGTGCCCCTCTTCGCTATACGGCGCAGTGTTACTGTAACTGGGCAGGGGGATGGTTCTCCTCCTACCTGTCCAGTGCAGTTGTGTCCTGTAGGGCCTCGTATAGTTCCTACGTAGGCTCTGCCTATCCTCTCTATTTCACTAGGTACTCTGCCTTCCCCTGCTTCTTTCGGCTCTTAAGGATTCCTTCTACCTTGTACTCTTCTTGGCCCTTAGTTATAATCGCTAGTGGGCGCGCGTCGTCCGTCGTCTAGTGCAGTAGGGGGTCTATGTTCGCCGGCTGTACGAGGTCTACGTAGAAAACCGGGTGTATCCCTAGGGGAGTGTTAAGTCGTACAGCATGTGTCCCTACCGGTCGCACTACTGTAAACTTCCTGTTCCTCTAATTAAGCTTCTTGCTTAGCCGGCCTATACGGATGTTTTGCTAGTTTAGCTATACCTTATCCCCTGCCTTATACCTTAGTGCAGCCTGCTGTCCCTTGTTAGCCTGCTCTTCCGCATTCTGCTAAGCTATAGCTAGGCTCGCCTTTGCCTATTGATAGGCGTTCGTAATTGTTCGTACGATAGCCTCTCCCTACTAAATAGGGGATCGTACAGGGCGCAGGATATCGCTACTTAGGGTTAGTAGGAGCGGGGAATGGTCGTATCTGTAGGCTATAAAGAAGGGGGACAATCCTATAGTATTAGCCGTACGGCTGTTAATAGCTAGCTCTGCTATAGGGAGAAGGCAGTTCCAGTTCGTCTGGTCGTAGTCGACGTACGCTTAGAGGTATGCTTCCAACGTCGAATTGACCCTCTCCGTCGCCCCGTCCGTCTGCAGGTGCTATGCAGTTAACAGGCGACGTTCTACCTTTAGCAACTAGCAAACCCTTGCCTAGAGCTGGCTCGTAAACTGTGTGCCCTAGTCTAATACAATTGACCTAGGGAAACTGTGCTTGCTAAACGTCGTCTGTATAAAGGCCCAGGCAGTGTCTTTAGCCGTAATGGAGTCTATTCCCTCTAGTATTACCCCCTTCGTTAGCTTGTCTATAACTACTATAATATTCTGCCGTCCGTCGCTCTCGGGGAGGTCTGTAATAAAATCTACTGTTAGGTCTTGCTAGGGCCGGACCGGTATCGGTAGGGGCTTTAGCAGCCCGTGCTTTAGCTCCTGCTAGGGTTTCGTTCGTCTGCATACATTGCAGTTCTGTACGAGCCTGCGGATGTCCTTCGCTATCGCCGGCTAGTAGTAGTCCCTAGCAACAATGCTATACGTCTTCTCCTGCCCTAGGTGCCTAGTTGCTATAGAGTCGTATGCCCGTTGTATTAAGCTTATATAGAGCTTCTCGTCTGCCGGGACCCAAATCCGATTCCTGAACTTTAGGTTATTCTCCCCGTCTACTAAGCACTCTGCTGCCGACACCTTAAGGTAGAGCTCTGCTAGGAGCTTCCGCTGTCCTCCTTAGATCGCTCTACAGGCCCCTTAGTACACCTCGTCCTTTTCTACTGCCTCTTCCTATGCTTGCAGTTAGGGTTCCTATAGGTGCGTTGCCGCTAGGCAGATAGTCTCCTCGCCTGGCTCCTTCTTAAACATCTGGAATGTTCGTAACTTTAACCGGTCGTCCTTGTACGTCGTCAGCATGTCCTTGTCCTGTCTGGATAGCGTATTGGCCCTGCTGTTGTCCTTAACCTTGCGATACTAGAGTCTTATATTGAACTAGCTTAGGTACATTGCCTATCGTACATACCTCTTAGACAGCTTCCGGGGCTGCGTAAAGTACTCTAGATTCTTGTAGTCCGTTAGGGCGAGGAACTCGGGCACTAAGCAGAGTTCTCTATCCTATGCTTCGCAACACTGTACGACTGCCAGCAACTCCTTGTCGTAGATAGGGTAGTTGCACTTAGCTAGGGAGTTCTTCTTAGAGAAATACGTATATAGGTGCAGGAGTCCGTCCAAGCCTACCTGTAACAGGATGCCTCTAATGCAATACCCTGAGGAGTCGGTTTCCAGTATCGTTGTACGTTCCGGGTCGAAGGCGGCAAGCGTTGGTCCTGTAGTAAAGAGCTCCTTCAGCTTGTTAAAGCTGCTATCGCATTCGTCCGTCTATTTAAACTGCTTGTCCTTGTATATTAGTTTAACTAGAGAGCGTACGATCTCCAAGTAGTTCCGTATAAACTAGTAGTAGAAGTTGGCAAACCTAAGAAATTCCTGTACGCCCTTAACGTTCGTTGGCGGCTTCTATTGCTTAATAGCGTTAATCTTTTTCCTATCCATGCTAATGCCTTTCCCTGCTTTGATAATAAACCCAAGGTATTTTATACGCTAGATACCGAATTTACATTTGTCGATGTCGAGGTACAAGCTAGCCTGCTGCAGTCGGTCTAGCACCTTCTTAACGTCCTGTACGTAATCTGTATAGGTGCTGTCTGTAAAAACCAGGGTGTCGTCGAGGTATACCGAGCAGATGTCGTCTAATAACCCTTACAAGGACTTGTTTATGTACCTTTAGAATGTTGCCGGTGCGTTAGCAAGGCTAAAGGGGGTAACAAGCTACTTAAAAAGACTATATCTCGTACAGAAGGCAGTTATCTATTTACAGCCTTCCTTGATCCGTAATCCGACTGCGGTAGACTCTAGGTCAATACCCGTCTTTGATAACTATATCCAAGGCTGGAGAGGGAAGAATCTACGTACAAGCGGAGGTGCGGTATTTGAGTATGTGCCAAGCCTGGTCCTGCCAAGCCTGCCACCTTCCAGCACCTTCCAGCCCTCTACATCTACATCTGTATTACTACCGCCCTCCCTAACTAGCGATTGCCCTTAATCGCAATCAATCTATCAATCGCAATTAGCCAATCAGGTCGCACCAATCCAGGTCGCAAATTTGGTCGCAGAGGTTGCTTTTTAAGCTCTAATTTCTGAGCCTTTTGCCATCGCTTTTAGCCAATCAGGTCGCACCAATCCAGGTCGCAAATTCAGTCGCAGAGGTTGCTGAGGTCGCTCCAAAACAGGTCGCTTTTGAGGTCGCTTTTAAGGTCGCTTTTGAGGTCGCTTTTGAGGTCGCTTTTAAGCTTCAATTTCTGTGCGTTTTGAGTCTCAATCTCGTGCCTTTTTAAGTCTTAATCTCCTGCCTTTTGACGTCGCTTTAGTGCCTTGTTCTCGTGCCTTTTGACATCGCTTTGGTGCCTTGTTCTCGTGCCTTTTGACTTCGCTTTGGTGCCTTGTTCTCGTGCCTTTTAACGTCGCTTTAGTGCCTTGTTTGCTGCCTTGTTTGCTACAGAGGTCGCGGAGTTCGCAGAGCTCGCAGAGGTCGCAGAGCTCGCAGAGGTTGTCTCGCAAACACGTGTCGCTTCTCGACGGTCGCTTCTTGACAGTCGCTTCTCGACGGTCGCTTCTCGACGGTCGCTTCTTAACGGTCGCTTCTCGACGGTCGCTTCTCGGACGCTCGCCTCGCTCTCGAGCCGTCGCTTCTTGTGTGCTTTGCCTGTGTTGTCTAAAGCTGTATGTTGTCTGTAGCAGCTCCGTGTCGTCTATAGCTGCCTGTTGTCTGCAGCTCTTGCTCTGCCTGTAGCTATGCCTCTAAACTGTGCTGCCTCTAAACTGTGCTGCCTCTGAACTGTGCTGCCTCTGAACTGTGCTGCCTCTGAACTGTGCTGCCTCTGCTTTGCCTGTATTGTCTGCAGCAGCTGTGCCTATCTGCAGCAGCTGTGCCTGTCTGCAGCAGCTGTGCCTGTCTGCAGCAGCAGCTGTACCTAGGTGCTCTGTATAGCAGTCCTGTGTTGTCTGCAGCTGCCTTAGTGCTCTTGCTCTGCCTTGTGCTCTGCCTCAGTTGCCTCGTGCTTTGCCTCGATTGCTAAACTTCTCAATAGGCCTCGTCCGAATAGAATAGTCTGTTAAAGACCTGAAAAAAAACGAATGTCGTCGCCCTAGGTCCTGCTAGGTGCGCTCTTGTCGTCGTCGCTCCGTCGTCGCTCTCCTTGTCCTTACATCGTCGTCGTCGCTCTCTCGCTGCTCTCGCTCTTCTTCAAAACTCGCGATCTACTTGTAGAGGCACTCTCTTCCCTAAAACTCTTCTTCTCGATGTCCTCTGTAATAGACCTCTCTCTTTAAAACTCTTCTTCTCGATAGGGGTACTTCTCTTCCCTAAAACTCTCTCTTCTTCTCGATCGGGGGAGGGGGGGTAGAGTAGTATGCACATGCACAATTAAGTAACCGGATGTAATTTGACGGCCTCCTTTGTACACATACAGTATACACTCTGGGTTGGTTGCACGTACGTTAATCGAGTACCCGGATGTAATTTAACGGGCTCTTTCGCGTAGTGCGGGTGTTGTTAAAGTGAGCCTTGGATATAATGATCCAACTGCGGTAGACTCTAGGTCAATACCCGTCTTTGATAACTATATCTAAGGCTGGAGAGGGAAGAATCTACGTACAAGCGGAGGTGCGGTATTTGAGTATGTGCCAAGCCTGGTCCTGCCAAGCCTGCTACCTTCTAGCACCTTCCAGCCCTCTACATCCACATCCGTATCAATCCGTATCTTGTAGAAAGCCGAAACTACGTCAAGCTTAGTAAACCACTTTGCCTTACTGATCTGTCCAATAGTCTCCTTAATAAGGGGTAGGGGGTACCGGTCCTTCTTAGTAATTGCGTTGATGCCTCTATAGTCTACGTAGAAACGCAAGCTAGCCTTCCCCTCTTTGTAGACAAACAGCACTAGGGCTCCTACAGACGATGTACTTGCCTAAATAAACCCTTTAGCAAGCAGGTCGTCCAGTGTCTTGCGCAGTACTAGGAGTTCTCTAGAGGACATTCCGTACAGCAGTCTGTACGGTACCTCCGGCAGACTCCTATCTGGACAGGGCTCTAGCTGGATGTCGTAGTTAATCCCTTCTCCTTAGTGTAGCAGCAGCTTTAAGGCCGACTTTAGCTTAAGAAGGTCTAGGTATCCAGCATACTCCCTTAGAAGCTTTATATAGAGGTCCGTTGCTTTCTTAGGTGCTAATGCCTTCTTAATGTCTGCTGTTGCCGTATTGATTTCAGCCTTAGTATTGTTACCCTGCAGAGCCTTCCCTTAGTCTTAGGGCCTCTGCTTCGTCGCCGTGTTGGCTCTGGCTGTAGCGTTGTCGTCCTGCTGGACCCTCCCCTAGTCTTAGAGCCTCTGCTTTGTTACTGCTAGGTACAGCCGTCCTCGTCCAACGTCTAGCTTGCCCCTCTAGCGCTCTATCTATAGCTTCCCTAGTATTAGGTTATACCCTAGCTTGTCCTGTACAATATAGAGGTATAAGTCTTGCTTATAGTGTCCCTGTACCTCTATCGTTACTTTTACTATATAGGTAATGTCTAGTCCTCGCCCGGTAATGCCCAACATGCGTACTAGTACCGTAGGGGTCGTCTTAATCTAGTGTCTCTATACGAAGTCTTCGCTGATTACTCTGTATACTAAACATCCTGTGTTAATTAATGTCCGCGCCGTTGCGGACCCGTTCAACGTTCGCCGTACGATAAACGGCGTCGTTGTTATGTAGTTACTCTTAAAAGATAGCTAAGTAGTGCTTTGCCTTAGCAATCTATCTTATATACGCCTCTAGCAGAGCCTTCGCTTAGAGGCTACTCTTTTCCCGACTCGTTATCGTCTAAGTAGGACTCTTAATCTTCTCGTTAGGGCGCCGCAGTTGCTACCCTTGCAGTGGTCGGCTGTCTCCTAGGTCTCTCTGCTGGCAAAAGCCCGCAATTCCGTACAATGTAGCCTATCTTGCTACACTAGTAGTAGCTCCCTTCTGCTCGTGTCTTGTTAAGGGTAGCTATATCTACCTATTGCTCCCTTTTAATAGCGGCCCTTGGCTGTACGGTAACGGCTGCCGCTACCCTCGTCGTCGTTGGTTCCTAGTCTATAGCGTCTATCTGTCGCTAGAGGGGTTGTCTTATCTCTTAAGCGTAGCTTATCCGTCTAAGCCTGCACTGCTAGTTATTAACTATCCTAAGGAGATCGCAGAATTCCTTGTATATAGCTGGTCCTATTACGCCTACTAGCCCCGTTATAATCTCCTTAGAGAGGCCTACCTCTAAACAGATAATTTTTATCCTATTCTCCTATTAGAGACCTCCTGCTTCTGCCAAAGTCTAGTCAAATTCCGCGAGGAATTCTCGTACAGTCTTGCGTCCTTGCTTTATCGTGTTGACCTATAGGAGTGCCCGGCTCTCGTAGTCTGGGTCCTTATAGCTCTTGTCTAGAGCTGCCTAGAGCATCGTCGTCGTAGCTATTGCCAGGTTAGCAATAGCCTTCTCGTAGGACGGCAGAATCCGTGCTGCTGCCCTGCCCTTTAACCTCCTAAAGAGGTAAACTACCTTGTCTAGCTCGGTCAGGTATGCTCCTAAGTCGACTAGGAGCTTAGAGCGCATCTGGGCAGTCTAGGAGGAGTACTCGGCCGGAGCCTTACTATTGTACGTATAGACGTCGGGGAGTTTGCTTTTAGGGGTCGGGGTGTAGGCTATCGTGTTCGTCGTTGTCGTCGTTATAGGAGTCGGATCGCGATCGGACGCCCTAAGCTGTCGTAGCTCCTGTTCCCGTTAGGAAATTATCGCAGCTTAGTAGTTTACTTGCTGCTCGAGCTGCCTTTTGTGTTCCAGCAGCTCCTCGTACGCGCAGTATATATGTCCCTCTATAGCCGTAGTTTCTATAGGGATGTCGCTGTCTATCTTTGTTTTATTACTGCAGTTACTAACAGTAAGATCAGTTCCTAATATAAAGGGCTTAAGAATCTTAGTTTAGAAACTTAAGGTTAGGTATCTATATAAAGGAACTGATAGGCAGTTCCTTCGTCGTCCGCTACTGTACAATTTGTACCTACGAAGCCAAGCTAGCAATTTCCTCCTATATAGGGGTACAAGGTTTACACTCTATACAGAGGATCAGGAGTTCCCCCTCTGTATAGTAGTGCAGAGTTTTCCCTCTGTTTAGAGGGGCAGCAGTTCCCCTCTATACAGGACTATAGGGTTCTCCCTCTGTATAGGAGTAGGGTCCTGTCGGTAGTTCTATACAGAGGGTAGGGTTATACTAGTGCCGCTAAGTCGCAATCCTTAGGGCGACGGCTAGCTTAGGTTGGGTCTAGGACCTGGGCTAGGCGGCGCCCCCTAACACTATCAAGCCGCCTCCGAACGACACCGACAGTGTAGATAGTAGAGTGCTGCTAAGGATCTTAGGAAAAGACTAGCTAGAAGGATAGGCCCCCTATCTAGCAAGGACAATAGGGCACTAACGCGAACTACGTCGCTGGAAGAAGGAAGTATTAACAGCTGCAGCGACCCGCTCTTAGCAGCAGTAGAAGTAAACACGGAAACAGCTATTATCCTTCCAATTACTGTTCACCCCCTCGATAGCTTAAGCAGACCACTTTAGCTAAGGGCCTTTATCGACACAGGAGCCCTTATTGGCGCGGCGATCCACTATCGACTAGTTTAGAAACTAATAAAAGGATACAGTTATCCAGTAGAGCTAGCGTCGCCGACGCGAATCTTAGCATACAACGGACAGGACACGGAAAGTGTTACGCACTATGTGCTATTAAGGACCATACTGGCTGGTCGCACTACAGAGGCGACGTTCCGAATTATAGATATTAGAAGGTTTGACATTATTATAGGGCAGAAATGGATAAAGAACCAGAAAGCCGTTATCGACGTAGGTAAAGGCACGCTAGGGTTCAAAACCCAGCAGAGCGGAGTCGCCGCCGAATCGGTTACTGTCGTCGCCGCGAAATCAAACGCTACGACCATTGAAGCGGTTCCGATAGATCGGCCTAACCCTCTAGACACGATCAGAATAATAAGCTCAGAAGCTTTAACGACCCTTGCGAGGTCGCTAGACAATAAGATTTACACTATCTTAATAAAGGACATCGAAGACTATTAGAAGATAATGGCGGAAGAAGAAGTAAATCCGCTAGAGGTGTTACCGAAAGAAATCTAGAGCTACGCTAATGTGTTCTCGAAGGCTAACTCCAACCTCCTGCTGCTCTACTGACCGGAATACAACAACAAGATCCGACTAAAAGAGGGAGCTACGCTGCCAAGAACCGAGCTCCTAAGACGATTGTCGCTGGCCGAACTAGACTAGGTAGAAGTGTTTGTTTAAGAGAATCTGGCGAAGAAGTTCATTACGCCGAGCTAAGCCGAATATACAGTACTGATTCTTTTCGTAAGAAAACCCGGAGGTAGTCTCTAACTATACGTAGATTACCGAGACCTTAACGAGGTTACTAAGAGAGACGTGTACCCGCTGCTGCTGATCGATAAGACTATACAACGAGTAGCTAAAGCTAAGTAGTTCAGTAAGCTAGATATTCGACAAGCGTTCTACAGACTAAGGAATAAGTAAGGGCAGACGGAAGATCTTACGACGTTTGCTACGCGCATAGGCAACTTTAAGTAGTTGGTAATGCCTTTCAGACTTACCAACGCACTAGCAGTGTAGCAACGCTTTATAAGCTACACCTTTATAGACATGCTAGAACAGTTTGTGTCTATCTACTTGGACGACATTCTTATCTATACTAATAGAACGAGAGAGCAACATACGGACCATATAAAGAGGGTGCTAAAGAGACTCTGCGAAGTTGGATTAAACGCGGACACAAAGAAGAGCGAGTTTTATTAGACCGCAGTCAAATACCTCGGTCTTATCGTAAGAAGAGAAGGGATTCGGATATATTAGGGGGCGCCGCCCAGCCCAGGTCCTGGACCTAAGCCAGCCGTCGCCCCGAGGACTGCGACTTAGCGGTGCTAGCACGACCCTACCCTCTGTACAGAATTACCGATACGACCCTACTCCTGTATAGAGGGAGAACCCTATAGCCCTATATAGAGGGGAATTGCGGCCCCTCTAAACGGAGTGAAAACTCTGCACTACTGTATAGAGGGAGAACTCCCGATCCTCTGTACAGAGTGAAAACCTTGCACTCCTATACAGAGGGAAATTGCTAGCTTAGCTTCGTAGGTACAAATTGTACAGCAGTAGACGACAAAGGAACTGCCTATTAGTTCCTTTATCTAGATACCCAACCTTAAGTTTCTAAACCAAGACTCTTAAGCCCTTACATTAGGAACTGATCTTACTGTCAGTAACTGCAGTAATATAACGAAGATAGACAGCGACATCTCTATAGAACCTACGGCTATATAGGGACAGATGCACTGCATGTACGAGGAGCTACTAGAACATAAGAGGCAGCTCGAGCAGCAAGTAAACTACTAGGCTGCGATAATTTCCTAACGGGAACAGGAGCTACGACAGCTTAGGGCGTCCGATCGCGATAGCCTCTAAGCGAAGGCTCTGCTAAAGGCGTATACGAGATAGATTGCCAAATCAAAGCACTACTTAGCTATCTTTTAAGAGTAACTATATAACGACTACGCCGTTTATCGTACAGCCTACGCTAAACGGGTCCGCAACGGCGCGGACATTAATTGATATAGGATGTTTAGTGTACGGAGTAATTAGCGAAGACTTCGTACAAAGACACTACATTAAGACGACCCCTACTATACCTGTACGCATGTTAGGCATTACTGGGCGAGGACTGGACATTACCTATATAGTAAAAGTAACGATAGAGATACAGGGACACTATAAGCAGGACTTATACCTCTATGTCGTACAGGACAAGTTAGGGTATAACCTAATACTAGGGAAGCTATAGATAGAGCGCTAGCAGGGCAAGCTAGACATTGGACGAGGACGGCTGTACCTGGCAGTAACAAAGCAGAGGCTCTAAGACCAAGGGAGGGCTCCGTAGGGTAGCAATGCTAAGGCTGAAATCAACACTGCGACTGCGGACATTAAGAAGGTATTAGCGCCTAAGAAAGCGACGGACCCCTATACGAAGCTCCCAAGGGAATACGTAGGATACCTAGACCTCTTCGAGCCAAAGTCGGCCTCCAAACTGCCGCTACACCGAGGAGAAGGGATTAACTATAATATCTAGCTAGAGCCCTGTCCAAATAGAAGTCTGCCTAAGGCACTGTACGGTCCGCTGTACAGAATGTCCTCTAGAGAACTCTTCGTACTGCGCAAGACACTAGACGACCTACTTGCCAAGGGTTTCATTTAGGCAAGTACCTCGTTGTTAGGGGGCGCCGCCCAGCCCAGGTCCTGGACTGACCTAAGCCAACCGTCGCCCTAAGGACTGCGACTTAGCAGCGCTAGCACGACCCTACCCTCTGTACGGAATTACTAACAGAACTACACTCCTATACAGAGGGAGAACCCTATAGCCCTATACAGAGGGGAATTGCCGCCCCTCTAAACAGAGGGAAAGCTCTGCACTACTGTATAGAGGGAGAACTCCCGATCCTCTGTATAGAGTGTAAACCTTGTATCCCTGCATAGAGGGAAATTGCTAGCTTAGCTTCGTAGGTACAAATTGTACAGCAGCAGACAACGAAGGAACTGCCTATTAGTTCCTTTATATAGATACCTAACCTTAAGTTTATAAACTAAGATTCTTAAGCCCTTTATATTAGGAACTAATCTTACTATCGGTAACTGCAGTAATAAAACAAAGATAGACAGCGACATCCCTATAGAAACTACGGCTATAGAGGGACATATACACTACGTGTACGAGGAGCTACTACAATACAAGAGGCAGCTCGAGCAGCAAGTAAACTACTAGGCTGCGATATCTTCCTAACGGGAACAGGAGCTACAATAGCTTAGGGCGTCCGATCGCGATCTGACCCCTACAACGACAATAAGGACGAATACGATAGCCTATACCCCGACCCCCAAAAGCAAACTCCCCGACGTCTCTATATACGATAGTAAGGCTCTAGCCGAGTACCCCTCCTAAGCTGCCTAGATACGCTCTAAGCTTCTGGTCGACTTAGGAGCATACCCGACCGAGCTAGACAAGGTAGTTTACCTCTTTAGGAGGTTAAAGGGCAGGGTAGTAGTACGGATTCTGCTGTACTACAAGACGGCCATTGCCAACCCGGCAATAGCTACGACGACGATGCTCTAGGCAGCTCTAGACAAGAGCTATAAGGACCTAGACCGCGAGAGCTGGGCACTCCTACGGGTTAATACGATAAAACAAGGACGCAAGACCGTACGAGAATTCCTCGCAGAATTTAACTAGACTTTGGCAGAAGCAGGAGGTCTCCAATAGGAGGACAGGATAAAAATTACCTCTTTAGAGGTAGGCCTCTCTAAGGAGATTATAACAGGACTAGTAGGCGTAATGCGACTAGCTACGTATAAGGAATTCTGCGATCTCCTTAGAATAGTCGACGACTAGCAGTGCAGGCTTAGACGGATAAGCCGCGCTTAAGAGATAAGACAATCTCTCTAGCAGCAGACGGACGCTATAGACTAGGAACCAACGACGACAAGGGTAGCGGCAGCCGTTATTGTACGGCTAAGGGCTGCTACTAAAAGGGCGTAATAGGTAGACATAGCTACCCTTAACAAGAGACGAGCAGAGGGGAGCTGCTACCGGTATAGCAAGATAGGCTACACTGTTCAGAATTGCAGGCTTTTGCTAGTAGAGAGACCTAGAGAATGGCCGACCACTGCAAGGGTAGCAACTGCAGCGCCCTAACGAGAAGATTAGGAGTCCTACTCGGACGACGACAAGTCAGGAAAAGAGTAGCCTCTAAGCAAAGGCTCTGCTAGAGGCGTATACGAGATAGATTGCTAAATCAAAACATTACTTAGCTATCTTTTAAGAGCAACTATATAACGACGACGCCGTTTATTGCACAGCTAACGTTAAACGGGTCTGCAACGGCGCGGACATTAATTAACATAGGATCTTTAGTGTACAGAGTAATTAGAGAGGACTTTGTACAGAGACACTAGATTAAGACGACCCCTACAGTACTAGTACGCATGTTGGGCATTACTGGGCGAGGACTAGACATTACCTATATAGTAAAAGTAACGATAGAGGTACAGGGACACTATAAGCAGGACTTATACCTCTATGTTATACAGGACAAGCTGGGGTATAACCTAATACTAGGGAAGCTATAGATAGAGCGCTAGAGGGGCAAGCTAGACGTTGGACGAGGACGGCTGTACCTGGTAGTAACGAAGCAGAGGCTCTGAGACTAGGGGAGGGTCCAGCAGGACAACAACGCTACAGCTGGAGCCAATACGTCGACGAAGCAGAGGCCCTAAGACTAAGGGAAGGCTCTGCAGGGTAACAATGCTAAGGCCGAAATCAACACGGCAACAGCGGACATTAAGAAGGCATAGGCACCTAAGAAAGCAACGGACCCCTATACGAAGCTTCTAAGGAAGTATGCTAGATACCTGGACCTCTTCGAGCTAAAGTTGGCCTTAAAGCTGCCGCTATACTGAGGAAAAGGGATTAACTACGACATCTAGCTAGAGCCCCGTCTAGATAGGAGTCTACCGGAGGTACTGTACAGACCGCTGTCCAGAATGTCCTCTAGAGAACTCCTAGTACTGCGCAAGACACTGGACGACCTGCTCGCTAAAGGGTTTATTTAGGCAAGTACGTCGTCCGCAGGAGCCCTAGTACTGTTTGTCTATAAGGAGGGGAAGGCCGGCTTGCGTTTCTGCGTAGACTACAGAGGCATCAACGCAATTACTAAGAAGGACCGGTACCCCCTACCCCTTATTAAGGAGACTCTCGGACAGATCAGCAAGGCAAAGTGGTTTACTAAGCTTAACGTAGTCTCGGCCTTCTACAAGATACGGATTAAGGAAGGCTGTAAATAGATAACTGCCTTCTGTACGAGATATAGTCTTTTTAAGTAGCTTGTTACCCCCTTTAGCCTTGCCAACGCACTGGCAACATTCTAAAGGTACATTAAAAAGTCCTTGTAAGGATTACTAGACGATATCTGCTTAGTATACCTCGACGACACCCTGGTTTTTACAGACGGCACCTATGCAGATTACGTACAGGACGTTAAGAAGGTGCTAGACTAACTGCAGCAGGCTGGCTTGTACCTCGACATCGACAAATGTAAATTCGGTGTCCAGCGTACAAAATACCTAGGTTTTATTATTAAGGTAGGGAAAGGCATTAGCATAGATAGGAAGAAGATTAATGCCATTAAGCAATAGAAGCTGCCTACGAACGTTAAGGGCGTACAGGAATTTCTTAGGTTTGCCAACTTCTACTGCTAGTTTATACGGAACTACTTAGAGATCGTACGCCCCCTAGTTAAACTAACATACAAGGACAAGCAGTTTAAATAGACGGACGAATGCAACGGCAGCTTTAACAAACTGAAGGAGCTCTTTACTACAGGACCAACGCTTGCCGCCTTCGACCTAGAACGTACGATGATACTGGAAACCGACTCCTCGGGGTATTGCATTAGAGGTATCCTGTTACAGGTAGGCTCAGACGGACTTCTGTACCTATACGCGTATTTCTCTAAGAAGAACTCCCTAGCTAAGTGCAACTACCCTATCTACGATAAGGAGTTGCTAGCAGTCGTACAGTATTACGTAGCATAGGATAGAGAACTCCGCTCGGTGCCCAAGTTCCTTGCCCTAACTAACTATAAGAATCTGGAGTACTTTACGCAGCCCTAGAAGCTGTCTAAGAGGCACGTACGATAGGCAATGTACCTAAGCCGGTTCAATATAAGACTCTAGTATCGTAAGGGTAAGGACAACAGCAGGGCCGATGCGCTATCTAGACAGGACCAGGACATACCGACGACGTACGAGGACGACTAGTTAAAGTCTCGAATATTCTAGATGTTCAGGGAGGAGCCAGGCAAGGAGACTATCCGCCTAGCGGCGATGCACCTATAGGAACCCTAACTACAAGTATAGGAAGAGGCAGTAGAAAAGGACGGAGTATACTAAGGGGCCCGTACAGCGATCTAAGGAGGACAGCAGAAGCTCCTAGCAGAGCTCCACCTTAAGATATCGGCAGCAGAGTGCTTAGTAGACAGGGAGAACAACCTAAAGTTCAGGAATTGGATTTAGGTCCTAGCAGACGAGAAGCTCTGTACAAGCTTAATACAACAGGCGTACGACTCTATAGCTACCAGGCACCCAGGGCGTAAGGTGTTAGGGGGCGCTGCCCGGCCCAGGTCCTGGACCCGACCTAAGCCAACCGTCGCCCTAAGGACTACGACTTAGCGGCGCTAGCATAACCCTACCCTCTGTACAGAACTACCGACAGGACCCCTCTCCTATACAGAGGGAGAACCCTATAGTCCTACACAAAGGGGAACTACTGCCCCTCTAAATAGAGGGAAAACTCTATACTACTGTACAGAGGAGGGAACTCCCGATCCTCTGTACAGAGGGTGAACCTTGCATCCCTACATAGAGGGAAATTGCTAGCTTAGCTTCGTAGGTACAAATTGTATAGCAGCAGACGACGAAGGAACTGCCTATTAGTTCCTTTATATAGATACCTAACCTTAAGTTCATAAACTAAGATTCTTAAGCCCTTTACATTAGGAACTAATCTTACTGTCGGTAACTGCAGTAATAAAACAAAGATAGACGGCGACATCCCTATAGAAACTACGGCCATAGAGGGACATATGCACTGCGCGTACGAGGAGCTGCTAGAACACAAGAGGCAGCTTAAGCAGCAAGTAAACCACTAGGCTGCGATAATCTCCTAACAGGAACAGGAGCTACGACAGCTTAGGGCGTCCGATCGCGATCCGACCCCTACGACGACGACGACGACGAACACGATAGCCTACACCCCGACCCCTAAGAGCAAACTCCCTGACGTCTCTACGTACGATAGTAAGACTCCGGCCGAGTACCCCTCCTAGGCTGCCCAGATGCGCTCTAAGCTCCTAGTCGACTTAGGAGCATACCTAACCAAGCTAGACAAGGTAGTTTACCTCTTTAGGAGGTTAAAGGGCAGGGCGGCAGCACGAATTCTGCTGTACTACGAGACAGCTATTGCCAACCTAGCAATAGCTACGACGACGATGCTCTAGGCAGCTCTAGACAAGAGCTACAAGGATCTAGACTGCGAGAGCCGGGCACTCCTACAGGTCAATATAATAAAACAAGGAAGCAAGACCGTACAAGAATTCCTCGCAGAATTTAACTAGACTTTAGCAGAAGCAGGAGGTCTCCAATAGGAGGACAGGATAAAAATTACCTCTTTAGAGGTAGGCCTGTCTAAAGAGATTATTACAGGGCTGGTAGGCGTAATGCGACCAGCTATATACAAGGAATTCTGCGATCTCCTTAGGATAGTCGACAATTAGCAGCGCAGGCTTAGACAGATAAGCTGCGCTTAAGAGGTAAGACAACCCCTCTAGCGGCAGACGGACGCTATAGACTAGGAACTAACGACGACGAGGGTAGCGGCAGCCGTTACCGTACGGCTAAGGGCCGCTACTAAAAGGGAGCAATAGGTAGATATAGCTACCCTTAATAAGACACGAGCAGAAGGGAGCTGCTACTAGTGTAGCAAGATAGGCTACACTGTACGGAATTGCAGGCTTTTGCTAGTAGAGAGACCTAGGTAACAGCCAACCACTGCAAGGGTAGCAACTGCGGCGCCCTAACGAGAAGATTAAGAGTCCTACTTGGACGACAACGAGTCGGGAAAAGAGTAGCCTCTAAGCGAAGGCTCTGCCAGAGGCGTATACGAGATAGATTGCTAAATCAAAGCACTACTTAGCTATCTTTTAAGAGCAACTATATAACAACTACGCCGTTTATCGTACGGCCAACGTTAAACGGGTCCGCAACAGCGCGGACATTAATAAACACAGGATGTTTAGTGTACGGAGTAATCAGCGAAGACTTCGTATAGAGACACTGGATTAAGACGACTCCCACTGTACCTGTATGCATGTTGGGCATTACTGGACGAGGACCGGACATTACCTATATAGTAAAAGGAACGATAGAGGTATAGGGACATTATAAGCGGAACTTATACCTCTATGTCGTACAGGACAAGCTAGGGTATAACCTAATACTGGGGAAGCTATAGATAGAGCGCTAGAGAGGCAAGCTAGACATAGAACGAGGACGGCTGTACCTGGCAGTAACGAAGCAGAGGCTCCGAGACTAAGGGAAGGCTCAGCAGGGTAACAATGCCAAGGCCGAAATCAACACGGCAACGGCGGACGTTAAGAAGGCATTGGCACCTAAGAAAGTAACAGACCCCTGTACAAAGCTCCTAAAGAAATATGCAGGATACCTGGACCTCTTCGAGCCAAAGTCGGCCTCGAAACTGCCGCTACACTAAGGAGAAAGGATTCACTACGACATCTAGCAAGAGCCCCGTCCAGATAGGAGTTTGCCGGAGGTACCGTACGGACCGCTGTATAGAATGTCCTCTAGGGAAATCCTAGTGCTCTGCAAGACTCTAGACGATCTGCTTGCTAAAGGTTTTATTTAGACAAGTACGTCGTCCGCAGGAGCCCTAGTACTGTTTGTCTATAAGGAGGGAAAGGCCAGATTGCGTTTCTGCTTAGACTACAGAGGCATTAACGCGATTACTAAGAAGGACCGGTACCCCTACCCCTTATTAAGGAGACTCTCGGACGGATCAGCAAGGCAAAGTGGTTTACTAAGCTTAAAGTAGTCTCAGCCTTCTACAAGATACAGATTAAGGAAGGTTGTAAATAGATAACTGCCTTCTATACGAGATATAGTCTCTTTAAGTAGCTTGTTACTCCCTCTAGCCTTGCCAACACACTAGCAACCTTCCAAAGGTACATTAACAAGTCCTTGTAAGGGTTACTAGACGACATCTGCTTAGCATACCTCGACGATACCCTAGTTTTTACAGACAGCACCTACGCAGATTACGTACAGGATGTTAAGAAGGTGCTGGACCGACTGCAGCAGGCTAGCTTGCACCTCGACATCGACAAATGTAAATTCGGTGTCTAGCGTACAAAATACCTAGGTTTTATTATCGAGGCAGGGAAAGGCATCAGCATAGATAGGAAGAAGATTAACGCTATAAAGCAATAGAAGCCGCCAAAGAACGTTAGGGGCGTACAGGAATTTCTTAGGTTTGCCAACTTCTACTGCCAGTTTATACAGAACTACTTAGAGATCGTACGCCCCCTAGTTAAAGTAACATACAAGGACAAGCAGTTTAAATAGACGGACGAATGCGATAGCAGCTTTAACAAGCTAAAGGAGCTCTTTACTACAGGACCAACGCTTGCCGCCTTTAACCTAGAGCGTACGACGATACTGGAAACCGACTCTTTAGGGTACTGCATTAGAGGTATCCTGTTACAGTTAGGCTCGGACGGACTCCTGCACCTATGCGCATATTTCTCTAAGAAGAACTCCCTAGCTAAGTGCAACTACCCTATCTACGATAAGGAGTTGCTAGCAGTCGTACAGTGTTGCGAAGTATAGGACGGAGAACTCCGCTTAGTGCCCGAGTTCCTCGCCCTAATAGACTACAAGAACCTAGAGTACTTTACGCAGCCTCGGAAGCTGTTTAAGAGGCACGTACAATAGGCAATATACCTAAGCTAGTTCAATATAAGACTCTAGTACTGCAAGGGTAAGGACAACAGCAGGGCCGATGCGCTATCTAGATAGGACTAGGACATGCCAACGACGTACGAGGACGACCGCTTAAAGTTACGAACATTCCAGATGTTTAAGGAGGAGCCAGGCGAGGACACTATCTGCCTGGCGGCGACGTACCTATAGGAACCCCAACTGCAAGTATAGGAGGAGGCAGTAGAGAAGGACGAGGTATACCGGGGGGCCTGTACAGCGATCTAAGGAGGACAGCGGAAGCTCCTAGCAGAGCTCTATCTTAAGGTATTAGCAGCAGAGTGCTTAGTAAACGAGGAGAACAACCTAAAGTTCAGGAATCGGATTTGGGTTCTAGCTAACGAAAAGCTCTGTATAAGCTTAATACAACGGGCGCACGATTCTATAGCTACCGGTTACCTAGGGCGCGAGGAAACGTACAGCATTGTCGCCTAGGACTACTACTAGCCAGCAATAGCGAAGGACATCCGCAGGTTCGTACAGAACTGCGATGTATGCCGACAGACGAAGCCCTAGCCGAGCTAAAGCATAGGTTGCTAAAACCCCTACCGATCCTGGACCGGCCCTAGCAAGACCTAACAGTAGACTTTATTACAGACCTCCCTAAGAGCGACGGACGGCAGAACATTATAGTAGTTACGGACAAGTTAACGAAGGAGGTAATACTAGAGGGAATAGACTCTATTATAGCTAAAGACACTGCCTAGGCATTTATCCGGACGACGTTCAACAAACACGGATTCCCTTAGTCGATTGTGTCGGACCGGGGCTCGCAGTTTACAAGCTAGCTATAGGCGAGGGTCTGCCAGTTGCTAAAGGTAGAACGTCGCCTGTTAACAGCATAGCACCTGCAGACGGACGGGGCGACGGAGAGGATTAATTCGACGTTGGAAGCGTACCTCTGTACGTACGTCGACTATAACCAGACGAACTAGAACCGACTTCTCCCTATAGCGGAACTAGCTATTAACAGCCGTACAGCTAATGCTACAGGACTGTCCCCCTTCTTTATAACCTACAGATACGACCATTCCCTGCTCCTACCGACCCCAAGTAGTGACACCCTGCGTCCTGTACGATCCCTAATTTAGCAAGGAGAGGCTATTGTACAGACGATTACGAACGCCTATTAATAGGCGAAGGCGAGCCTAGCTATAGCTTAACAGAGTATAGAAGAGCAGGCTAACAAAGGACGGCAGGCTGCACTAAGGTACGAGGCAGGGGATAAGGTCTGGCTAAACCAGCGACATATCTATATAGACTAGCCGAGCAAGAAACTAGACTAGAAGAACAGGAAGTTTACAATAGTTAGACCGGTAGGGACACACGCTATACGACTAAACACTCCCCTAGGGATCTATCTAGTCTTCTACGTAGACCTCGTACGGCTAGCGAACACGGACCCCCTGCCGCACCAGACGACAGACGACGCGCGCCTACCTGCAATTATAACCGAGGGCTAGGGAGAGTATAAAGTAGAAGGAATCCTTAAGAGCTAAAAGAAGCAGGGGAAGGTAGAGTACCTAGTAAAATAGAGAGGATAGGCAGAGCCTACGTAGGAACCGTACGAGGCTCTACAGGACACAACTGCACTAGACAGGTAGGAGGAGAACCATCCCCCTACCCAGTTACAGTAACACTGCGCTGTACGGCGGAAGGAGGCATAATCCACCCTAAGGACAGGGTAGCCGTTAGCAACCTAGGCTGTCAAAGGATCGAGAATTACGACGTAGGACACTACAGGATCCTACTAATACAACATCGTACGACTTTGTACGAGATCAGGGCTAGAAGAAAGGAACAACCAGGGAACAGATAGGAAGGAAAGTAAAAATAAGAGGAGTTAGGAGCAGAACTGTCCGGGGGGGGGGGGGGGGGGGGGGGGGGGGGGGGGGGGGGGGGGGGGGGGGGGGGGGGGGGGGGGGGGGGGGGGGGGGGGGGGGGGGGGGGGGGGGGGGGGGGGGGGGGGGGGGGGGTAGCTTACTAGCTACTACTACCCTAGGGGACCAGAGCAACCGACTCCTTATCTAAGATCTTAATTACCTCCTGCCCGGCAGGGCCCCTACCCCTACTAGGGCCAACCCTAGGAAGCAGAGGCACCCCCCTACCCCTACATGCCTCTGCTAGACGGCAGTAGGGGCAGTAGAGGGAGCTATCCTTCTACTTGCACGAGGCACACACCCTAGCCCAGAAGCCTAGGAGGCGGTATAGGCCAAGTAAGGGCTAGGGGGAGTTGGGGCAGGGGGCATAGGGCTAGCCCTAGGTAGCGATAAGGAGGGCGTTAACGTACGGCGCCTAGGCTATAGCCAGCCGCTAGGGTATAACCTAGGCAGGGTTATACTAGAAGGTGTAGTAGGGTAGCTCGGCCTTATCCTGCTGCTCGTTAGTATAGCAGCTAAGACGTTAGCTTAGACCGTACAGAAGACGGGAATCTGTACGAACCGTAAGCGTAGCTACTAGTCAAATTAAGGGCCCTACTGCTAGAGGCAGAAATAGGAGGGGACCCTGGCCGGACGAGCAGAGGCAGAGGGGCCAGCAACTACAAGGGAGCCACTAGACAGGGCGGACGACATAATAGTAGCTAGTAGTAGTAGTAGCTAGTAGTAGTAGTAGTAACTAGTAGTAGTAGCTAGTAGATAGTAGATAGTAGACAGTAGACAGTAGTAGATAGTAGTAGACGATAGACAGAGTAGGGGGAGAAGGCAGGCAGGGAATAGGAAGGAAAAAGGGGGAGGGAAAGAGAAGGGAGAGGCTTAAGGTAACTGCCTACTATAAGAGGAAATAGCAAGCAGGGCAGCGGCTACAAACGGGTAAAATAGCAAGAGGCAACCGCGACCTAGTAGGCGACGAGCGACAACGACATATATAGCTAGACGAAATAGGAAGTCGCGACCTGCCAAAGGAACAGCAGGAGCTAAGTGTGTTCAGCACACTACTGTACGAAAAGGAGCACTATAAGAAGGGAAGGGGGGGGTATTGTTAGGGGGCGCCGCCCGGCCCAGGTCCTAGACCTGACCTAAGCCAACTGTCGCCCTAAGGACTGCGACTTAGCGGCGCTAGCATAACTCCACCCTCTGTACAGAACTACTAACAGGACCCTACTCCTATACAGAGGGAGAACCCTATAGTCCTGCATAAATGGGAACTACTGCCCCTCTAAATAGAGGGAAAACTCTACACTACTGTACAGAGGAAGGAACTCCTAATCCTCTATACAGAGGGTAAACCTTGCATCCCTACACAGGGGTAAATTGCTAACTTGGCTTTATAGGTACAAATTGTACAGCAGCAGACGACGAAGGAACTGCCTATTAGTTCCTTTATATAGACACCTAGCCTTAAGTTTCTAAATCAAGATTCTTAAGCCCCTTACATAAGGAGACGTACAGCATTGTCGCTAGGGACTACTACTAGCTAGCAATAGCGAAGGACATCCGCAGGTTTATACAGAACTGCGACGTATACAGACGGACGAAGCCCTAGCGTAAGCTAAAGCATAGGCTGCTAAAGCGCCTACTAATCCCAGACCGGCCCTGGCAAGACCTAACAGTAGACTTTATTACGGACCTACCTAAGAGCGACGGACGGCAGAATATTATAGTAGTTACGGACAAGCTAACGAAGAGGGTAATACTAGAGGGAATAGACTCTATTACAGCTAAGGACACTGCCTAGGCATTTATACAGACGACGTTTAGCAAGTACGGTTTCCCTAGGTTAATTGTATCGGACTAGGGTACACAGTTTACGAGCCAGCTCTAGGCGAGGGTCTGCTAGTTGCTAAAGGTAGAACGTCGCCTGTTAACCGCATAGTACCTGCAGACGGACAGGGCGACGGAGAGGGTTAATTCGACGTAGGCAGCGACTATAAGAGAGCTACGACGAGCACGGCCGGGCGGGGCAGGTAACATAGTAGTAGCTAGTAGTAATAGTAGTAGCTAGTAGTAGTAGTAACTGTTGGTAGCTAGTAGTAGGGCTAGAGTAGGCGTAGACAGTAGACGGTAGTAGACAGTGGACAGCGTAGAAGGGGGGAGGCAGGAGGAGAATAGAAAGAGAAGAAGGAGGGAAAGAGAAGGGAGAGACTTGGAATTTAGGCGGTAGCTGCCTGCTATAGGAAGCAATAGCAACCGGGGCAGCTACTACAACTAGGTAAAATAGCAGGAGGCAACTACGACCTAGTAGGCGACAGGCAACGACTATATAGACAGCTGGACGAAAATAGGAAGTCGCGACCTAGCAAAGAAACAGCAGGAACTAAGTGTGCACAGCACGCTACTGTACGAAAAAGGGCACTACAAGAAGGGAGGGGGGGTATTGTTAGGGGGCGCCGCCCAGCTTAGGTCCTGGACCGACCTAAGCCAACCGTCGCCCTAAGGACTGCGACTTAGCGGCGCTAGCACGACCCTACCCTCCGTACGGAATTACCAACAGAACTACACTCCTATATAGAGGGAGAACCCTATAGCCCTATATAGAGGGGAATTGCCGCCCCTCTAAATAGAGGGAAAACTCTATACTACTATACAGAGGGAGAACTCCTAATCCTCTATACAGAGTGTAAACCTTGTATCCCTGTATAGAGGGAAATTGCTAGCTTAGCTTCGTAGGTACAAATTGTACAGCAGCAGACGACGAAGGAACTGCCTATTAGTTCCTTTATATAGATACCCAACCTTAAGTTTCTAAACCAAGATTCTTCAGCCCTTTACACTCGTCCGCGGGAGCCCTAGTACTGTTTGTCTATAAGGAAGGGAAGGCCGGCTTACGTTTCTACGTAGACTATAGAGGCATTAACGCGATTACTAAGAAGGACCGGTACCCCCTACCCCTTATTAAGGAGACTCTTAGACGGATCAGCAAGGCAAAGTAGTTTACCAAGCTTAACGTAGTCTCAGCTTTCTACAAGATACGGATTAAGGAAGGCTGTAAATAGATAACTGTCTTCTGTACGAGATATAGTCTTTTTAAGTAGCTTGTTACCCCCTTTGGCCTTGCCAACGCACTGGCAACCTTCCAAAGATACATTAACAAGTCCTTGCAAGGGTTACTAGACGACATCTGCTCGGCGTACCTCGACGACATACTGGTTTTTACAGACGGCACCTATACGGATTACGTACAGGACGTTAAGAAGGTGCTGGACCGACTGCAGCAGGCTAGCTTGCACCTCGACATCGACAAATGTAAATTCGGTGTCTAGCGTACAAAATACCTAGGTTTTATTATCGAGGCAGGGAAAGGCATCAGCATAGATAGGAAGAAGATTAACGCTATAAAGCAATAGAAGCCGCCTACGAGCGTTAAGGGCGTACAGGAATTTCTTAGGTTTGCCAACATCTACTACTAGTTTATACAGAACTACTTAGAGATTGTGCGCCCCCTAGTCGAGCTAACACATAAGGACAAGCAGTTTAAGTAGACTGACGAGTACAATAGGAGCTTTAACAAGCTAAAGGAGCTCTTTACTATAGGACCAACGCTTGCCGCCTTCGACCTAGAACGTACGACGATGCTGGAAACCGACTCCTTAGGGTACTGCATAGAAGGCATCTTGTTATAGGTAGGCTTAGACGGACTTCTGCACCTATGCGCATATTTCTTTAAGAAGAACTCCCTAGCTAAGTGCAACTACCCTATCTACGACAAGGAATTGCTAGCATTTGTACAGTGTTACAAAGTGTAGGATAGTGAACTCCGCTTAGTTCCTAAGTTCCTTGCCCTAACTAACTACAAGAACCTAGAGTACTTTACGCAGCCCTGGAAGCTGTCTAAGAGGTACGTACGATAGGCAATGTACCTAAGCCGGTTTCATATAAGACTCCAGTATCGCAAGGGTAAGGATAACAGCAGGGCTAATGCGCTATCTAGACAGGACTAGAACATGCCAACGACATATAAGGACGACCGGCTAGAGTTACGAACATTCCAGATGTTTAAGAAGGAGCTAGGCAAGGAGACTATCCGCCTAGCAGCGACATATATATAGGAGCCCTAACTGCAGGCATAGGAAGAGGCAGTAGAAAAGGACGATGTGTACTAAGGGGCCTGTACAGCGATCTAAGGAGGACAGCGGAAGCTCCCAGCAGAGCTTTACCTTAAGGTGTCGGTAGCAGAGTGCTTAGTAGATAGGGAGAACAATCTAAAGTTCAGGAATTGGATTTAGGTCCTAGCAGACGAGAAGCTCCGTACGAGCTTAATACAACAGGCGCATAATTCTATAGCAACCGGGCATATAGGGCGTAAGGAGACGTACAGCATTGTCGCTAGGGACTACTACTAGCCGGCGATAGCGAGGGACATTCGCAGATTCGTACAGAACTGCAATGTGTGCGGACAGACGAAGCCCTAGCGTAAACTAAAGCATAGGCTACTGAAACCCCTACCGATCCCGGACCGGCCCTAGCAAGACCTAACAGTAGACTTTATTACAGACCTCCCTAAGAGCGACAGACGGCAGAACATTATAGTAGTTACGGATAAGCTAACGAAGGAAGTAATATTAGAAGGAATAGACTCTATTACAGCTAAGGACACTGTATAGGCATTTATATAGACGACGTTCAACAAGTACGGATTCCCTAGGTTAATCCTATTGGACTAGGGTACACAGTTTACGAGCCAACTCTAGGCAAGGGTATGTTAGTTGCTAAACGTAGAACGCCGCTTGTCGACTGTATAGCACCTACAGACGGACAGTGCGACAGAGAGGGTTAATTCGACGTTGGAAGTGTACCTCCGAGCTTACGTCAACTATAACTAGACGAACTGGAACCGCCTTTTTCCTATAGCGGAGCTAGCTATTAACAGCCGTACGGCTAATACCACTAGATTGTCCCCCTTCTTTATAGCCTATAGATACGACTACTCCCTGCTCCTACCTATTGCAGCGGTAAAAAGGGGGGGGACTAAGTAATAGAGTGGACCCTTCGAATCTCAGCTCGGCCCTTCCGGACCGAGCCGGGCCTTGGCACGCCACCCCCCCGAAAGGTTTCGTCCACTACTACATAGATTCCTTTCCCTCCTCAGTTCGAGATATAGTTATCAAAAAGGCCGTACTGAATTATATCTGCGTGCCCGGATCATTATATCTCGAACTTACTCCCTACACTACTACTGCGCTGCGCGAAAGGGACCGTTAAATCATCCAGACCCCCGAATAACGCATGCGCACTACACCAAACCAAACACCAGCACCGTAAGATAGCTATAGAGAGCTTCTTAACAGTAGAGGGCGGCGTAACAGGCCGCAGCGGAAAGAGAAAGAACGATAGACCGAAAGATAGGCGTATTAGCATCCTCGATAACGGAATAGCTACTAAGGGCCTTATAGAAGAAGAGATAAATAAAGCGAAGAGGGGCATAGAGAGCTATACCGAGTTGTACGCACGCACGCCGGAAGAAATGGAAGAGCATCTGGCAGAGAATAGAGCTAAGAAGGTGTTCGATATTATTACCTTTATCGAGAAGAAGTTTTATAGAAACACGGAAGAGAACAGGAGACTAAGAGAGGAAATTAAAACAGTGAGAGCCGAGAAGGAATCGGCCGAGACCATTATAGATATGCTAGTAAACCAAGCAGCGAACCGACTAGCACAACTGAAAGCGATAAAGGCTTAGCTAGCTAAGATAGAGAGAGCGACGTCGCCGCCACCGCATCGAGAAGAACAAGCAGAGACCGCCTTACTAGCGGCCTACAGTTAAGGCGGCACGTTAATAACGTTACTACCGGATCTACTAGCATTTAGAGGCGGAGACCCTAAAGACTAGGAAGCGTTTAAGAAGAAGATAACGAACAAGATAGACCGCGACTACGCCGGAAATAGTGCCGGAGATAGATTGGCGTACCTAGAGTCGCGATTGGAAGGTAAAGCTTTTTTGCTAGTAGCGGACCTAGAAGAGGTAACCGCCGAAGAAGCGATCAAAGCGCTGGATAAACGCTTCGGAGACCCATTCCGAAAGGAGACAGCCCGTAAGCAGCTAGATAAGATCAACCAGAACCGACAGACGTTTAAGGAATTCTACAGGCTATTCAGAAAATATCCTATTAGGGCCAGAGTAGCGGAAGACGAGCAGCTCTATCTATTAAGACAGAAGCTAAACCCTAAACTGGCAGCAGCTATAGCGTCAGTAGAAGACGAAGACCTTAAGAGCTTCGTGCACCGAGCGAGAGTTACTGCGCGGAACCTAGGGCTTACGCGAAGTTACGCGAATCGAACTAGAAGCCGTTTGTTGCGGCAGTGGAAGGAGGTGGGACAGATTGATGGGTTGGACCCTGGATTTCGGCTCGGCCCCTTCCGGGATTTAGGTTCCGGAACGGACCGAGCCGGGCCTTGGCACCACTACCTCCACGGAAGCCCACTACTACTACTACATAGATTCCTTTCCCTCCTCAGTTCGAGATATAGTTATTAAAACAGCCGTATTGAACCTTATCTGCGCGCTCGGATTATTATATCTCGAACTCGCTCTCTACACCAACCCCGCGCTGCGCGAAAGGGCCCGTCGAACCATCCGGAAACCCGAATAACGCACGCGCACCTACACACACACACCAAAAAAAAACCCCAAAGGCACTGTAAGAAGATAGAAGGCTTCTCAGCAATAGAGAGCGGCGTAACAGGCCGCCGCGGAAAGAGAAAGACTGACAGAGCGAGTAGGCGCTCTAGTATCATTGATAATAAGATTATTATTAGCGGTTTTACAGCGGAAGAGACCGCAGAGATTAAGGGACGAATAAACGAATACAAGAAGATCCACGACTGCACGATCGAGGAACTGGAAGACTATATAAACGAGAATAAGATAGGAAAGGTCTACGATAGTATAGACCTCATTAAGACGCTGTTCTACAAAACGCTGGAAGAGAACAGACAACTAAGGGAAGAAACTAAAGCGGTAAGGGCCGAAAAGGAATCGGCAGAGACTATTATCGACGTGTTAGAAAACCAGGCGGCGAATCGACTAACGCAACTAAAGGCGCTAAAGGATCAACTAGCTAATATAGAAGCAGCGAAGTCGTCGCCGCTACTACAGCGAGAAACCCATGCAGAGACCGCCTTACCGGCAGCCTATAGTCAAGGTAGCACTACGATAACGCTACTGCCGGACCTACCTGCTTTTAGTAGCAGAGACCCTAAAGCGTAGGAGGCATTTAAGAAGATAATCAAGAATAAGATAAGCCGCGACTACGCATCGAGCAGCGAAGAGGATAGATTAGCGTACCTAGAATCGCAATTAGAAGGTAAAGCTTTTTCGCTAGTGGCAGACCTAGAAGAAGTAACCGCCGACGAAGCTATCAAGGCGCTAGACCAGCGTTTTGGAGACCCCTTCCGGAAGAAGACGGCCTGCGAACAACTAGACAAGATCAGTCAGAATCGGCTAACATTTAAAGAATTTTACAGGCTGTTTAGGAAATATGCCATTAGAGCGAGAGTGGCTAAGGATAAGCAGCTACACTTACTAAGACAGAAACTGAGCCCTGAGCTCGCTGCGGCTATAGCATCGGTGGAAGACGAAGACCTGCAGAGCTTCGTGCACTAGGCGAGAGTTACTGCTAGAAACTTGAACGCGTACGGAAAACCGACGACACGTAAACTGATTCAGAAGCCGTCGCCGTCGGCGCAGCCGACGAGAGCCCCTGCGCCTTTTCGACGAACCCCCTAGCAGTCGTCGTATTTGCAGCGTTCGTCGTTCGTCCCCACCTGCTACGTGTGCAGAAAGCCTGGCCACATCGCTACGAGATGCCAAGCAACGGCCTAGCAGAAGCAGGAGTATCGTGTTATAAAGCAGCAGCAGCCGCAGCTACCGAGAAAGACTATACAAGCTATAGAGCCGGCTCCGAACGACACTGACAGCGTAGACGCCGGGGTTCAGTTAAGAATTATAGGAAAAGACCAGCTGGACGGATAGACCCCCTATCTAGCATAAAAAAACAGGGCATCGCTGCGAAAGGCACTAACGGAACGAGAGAGTGTCAACAGTTGTAACGATCCGCTGTCGGCGACGGCGGAAGCGAACACAGAAACGGCGATTATCCTTCCTATAAAGATCCACCCTGTTAAGAAGCAACGCCCACAGCTCTAGCTAAAAGCTTTTATCGATACTGGAGCTCTTATCGGAACGGCTATCCACTATCGATTGGTTCAAAAGCTGATAAAAGGATACGGCTATCCAGTGGAGATAGCGTCGCCGATGCGGATTTCGGCATATAACGGACAAGACACAGAAAGCGTTACACACTATATGCCGCTAAAGACTACCTTAGCTGGTCGCACTACGGAAGCGACGTTCCGGATTATGGATCTCGGACGATTTGACATCATTATAGGGCAGAAATAGATAAAGAACCAGAAGACTATTATTAACGTAGATAAAGGCACGATAAGATTCAAAACCCTAGGTAGCGGGGCAGGGACTATCGGAACGGTCGCTACCGCCGCCGAGCCGAAGGCTACGGAGTCCGCGAAAGAGGCTCCGTCTGATCGTTCCGAACCCCCGGCTACTGTCGGAATAATAAGTTCAGAAGCTATAACGACCCTCGCGAAGTCGCCGGACAATAAGATTTACGCTATCTCTATAAAGGACATCGAAGACTACAGGAAGATAATAGCGGAAGATAAAGTGGACCTACTGGAGGTGTTGCCAAACGAGCTCTACAGTTACGCTAACGTGTTCTCAAAAGCCGACTCCAACCTATTGCCGCTCTATCGACCGGAATATAACAACAAGATCTGACTGAAAGAGGGGGCTACGCTGCTAAGAACCGAGCCCCTAAGACGACTGTCGCCGGCGGAACTGGGCTAGGTAGAGGTGTTCGTTCGCGAAAATCTGGCGAAGAAGTTTATTACGCCGAGCTCTGCTAAATACGCGTTACCGATTCTTTTTATAAGGAAACTAGGGGGTGGTCTGCGACTCTGCGTAGACTATCGAGGCCTTAACGAGGTCACTAAGAGAGACGTATATCCACTGCTGCTAATAGATAAGACTATACAGCGCGTAGCGAAGGCTAAGTAGTTCAGCAAGCTGGACATCCGCCAAGCGTTCCATCGACTAAGGAACAAAGAAGGGCAGACAGAAGACCTTACGACGTTCGCGACGCGTATAGGCAACTTTAAGTAGCTGGTAATGCCTTTCGGACTTACCAACGCGCCGGCAGTGTAGCAACGCTTTATAAACCACACCTTTATAGACATGCTAGAACGGTTCGTGTTAATATATTTAGACGACATTCTTATCTATACGGATGGAACGAGAGATAAGCATAGGGACCACATCGAGAGGGTGCTAAAAAGACTCAGAGAGGTCGGATTAAATGCGGACACGAAAAAGAGCGAGTTTTATCAGACTAAGGTCAAATACCTCGGTCTTATCGTCGGAAGAGAAGGGATCCGGATAGACCCCTTAAAGGTCGCCGCTGTGGCGGAATGGAAGTAACCGAAATCCGGAAACACTACGCAGATCAGGGCGTTTCTCGGATTCTGTAGCTACTATTGACGGTTTATTAAGGACTTTAGCAAGATAGCGAGACCCCTGAACGAGGCGCTAAAGAAAGAGGCCGCCGGCCTATAGAACGAGAGGTGCACGGAAGCCTTTAACTAGCTGAAAGAAGCAGTGGCCTCGGCGCCGGTTCTGGCGCACTTCCGACTGGAAAAGACAATCTACGTAGAAACGGACGCTTCCGATACAGTAACGGTAGGGGTCCTTTCTCAATACAAAAACGATGAAACCCTTTATCCAGTGGCTTTCTTTAGCAAGTCTATAACGGAGGCCGAGCGGAACTACGCCATCTACGATAAGGAGCTGCTAGCGATTATTCAGGCTTTCGAGGAGTAGAAACCGGAGCTTATAGCTAGAAAGAGCACAGTTCAGGTCCTTACGGACTACCAATCGCTAGTCTACTTTATAAAGACGCAGAAGCTCTTAGGTCGCTAAGCTCAGTAGGCCGCCTACTTATTAGGGTTCGACTTTAAGATTACCTATCGACTAGGGGCTTAAAACGGAAAGGCTAACGCGCTAACGCGAAGAGAAGGGAAGACGAGCCGCGCGAAGGAAGATCCGAACATGTTTCAGAAGGTGCTAACCGAACGGATAGTAGACGCCGAGGTGTTAAAGGAAGCAGGGATCTGCGCGGCAGAACTGCAGACCGAACCGGAATCGATAGAGCCGCCGATCGAAGAAAAGACTCTCTACGAGAAGGTAGAGCAGCTTAACTAGCAACAGAAACTCGGCAAAACCGGTTTAGGGAAGCTAATCGTTCTAGAAGAACTGATTACAGAGGTTATCCAGCTGGTCTATAGCTCCAAGGATGTTGGTTACGCAGGGTCAAAGAAGACGATAGAAGCTATAAGGACGATCTACTGGTTTCCGCGGATCTACGAACGGATCCACCGATTTATCGCCAATTGCCACGCGTGCCGAGCCGCGAAGCCGCGTTACGGTCTTCCGGCAGGTCTACTAAAGCCACTTCCGATCCCCAAGAAACTGTAGCAATACATTACAATAGACTTTGTAACCGGCCTGCCGGATTCCGATAGATATAACGCTACGCTAAACGTAGTGGACCGGCTGAGCAAAGAACGCCACTTCGTCCCCTGTCGAGCTAGAGACGAAGGAACCACTGCGGAAGAGACCGCGCGGATGCTAATTAGACACGTATAGAAGCACTATAGTCTGCCGGACACTATTACTACGGATAGGGGTCCTTAATTCACCGCCGACGTCTGGAAGGCTGTTAACCAAGCTCTCGGAATTCGTGGAAAGCTCAGGACAGCCGCTCACCTGCAGACCGACGGTCAGTCTAAAGTGGCTAACCGAGAAATAGAGCGATATCTGCGAACCTTCTGCGGCCACTATTAAGAAAAGTGGGTCGAGATGCTGCCAATAGCTAAATTCTGCGCGAACTCAGCACAGTTAGAAGCAACGTCGCTGGCGCCGTTCGAGAAAACCCGCGGTTATCTTCCGAGATTAAGCTTCTATCCGCTAAGCGACGCCGGCTTGTCGGAGCTTTCCACTGCTACGTCGTTAAAGAGAGTCGCTGCCGCGGCGGCAGAAGCGCTACGATCTTAGATAGAAGAAGCGGTTATGGTGGCAAAAGACGCGATGGAATCGGCTTAGAAGAAGATAGTAACTTAAGCTAATAAGAAGCGGTCACCGATAGAATTCGAGGAAGGCCAAAAGGTATAGCTCGATACGCGGAACCTGAAGCTAAAAGAGAACGCCAAGCTTAACCCCCGCTACGTAGGTCCGTTTACGATAGTAGAAAAGAGATCGCCGGTAACCTATCGGCTCTAGCTACTGAAATCGTTCCGGATCTACGATGTTTTCCATTCAGATCTGCTAAGCCTAGACCCTAAGAACGGTCTGCTGGAGCAGGGGTTCGCCGAACCACTGCCTATTGAGATAGACGATAACGAAGAATGGGAGGTAGAAGATGTAATAGACGTAAAGAAGACTAGAGAGTTTATCAAAGCAAAATCTCGTAGAAAGGGTAGCCGGAAGACTATAAATAGTAACCAATCGAGAACCTCCGGAATTCGGCAGAGCTGCTAAGGGAGTTTTACGTCCGGAATCCGACGAAGCCGAAGCCTGAGTGGCTCCGAAGTTAATAGTTCAGAAAGAAGAAAGCCGCGTCCGCTCCACCGGCGCGGAAGCCGATAAAGACGATCGTAACAGTCGCTTTCGGGGAGGTCTTCAACGCAGCCACTACCTGATCTGACTGCAGTAGACGCAAGGTCAATACCCGTCTTTGATAACTATATCCAAGGCTAGAGAGGGAAGAATCTACGTACAAGCGGAGGTGGAGGTATTTGAGTGTGCGCCAAGCCTGGCCCTGCCAAGCCTAGCTGCCAGCTGTCCACATCCACCTCCGTATCACTACCGCCCTCCCCAACCAGCGATTGCCCTCAATCGCAATCAGCTAATCAATCGCAATCAGCTAAACCAGGTCGCGTCGTGCCAAACCAGGTCGTAGGGGTCGCAAATTCAGCTTCAATTTCAGTGCACTTTGCCATTGCTTTTGGCCAATCAGGTCGCTCTAAAACAGGTCGCTTTTGAGGTCGCTTTTGAGCTTCAATTTCCGTGCGTTTTGAGCCTCAATCTCGTGCGTTTTTGAGCCTCAATCTCGTGCGTTTTTGAGCCTCAATCTCGTGCCTTTTTGAGCCTCAATCTCGTGCGTTTTTGAGCCTCAATCTCGTGCCTTTTTGAGCCTCAATCTCGTGCGTTTTGCCGTTGCTTCCGGCCTCGATTGGTGCCTTGTTTGGTGCCTTTTGACGTCGCTTTGGTGCCTTTTGACGTCGCTTTGGTGCCTTGTTCTGCCTTGTTTGCTGCAGAGGTCGCGGAGGTCTCGGAGGTTGCAGAGGTCGCGGAGGTCGTCGAGGCCGCGGAGGTTGCAGAAGGTCGTAGAGGCTTGTAGAGGTCGCGGAGGTCGTCGAGGTCGCAGAGCTCGCAGAGCTCGCAGAGGTTGTCTTGCAAACACATGTCGCTTCTCGAGCCGTCGCTTCTCGAGCCGTCGCTTCTCGAGCTGTCTCGAGCCGTCGCTTCTCGAGCCGTCGCCTCTTATTCTTATTCTCGACGGTCGCTTCTCGGACGGTTGCTTCTCGACGGTCGCTTCTCGACGGTCGCTTCTCGTCGGTCGCTTCTCGGACGGTCACTTCTCGACAGTCGCTCGCTTCTTAAGCCGTCGCTCGCTTCTTAAGCCGTCGCTCGCTTCTCAGACGCTCGCCTCGCTTCTCGACGGTCGCTTCTTGACAGTCGCTTCTCAGATTGTCGCTTCTCAAACGGTCGCAGAGGTCGCAGAGCTCGCTAAGGTCGCAGAGCTCGCTGAGGTTGTCGGGGTCGCGGAGGCTTCCAGAGGTCGCAGAGGTTGCAGAGTTCTCGGAGGTTGCCTTGCACACACGCGCTGCTTCTGAACTGTCGCTTCTCGACGGTCGCTTCTCGGACGGTTGCTTCTCGGAGGTCGCTTCTCGGACGGTCGCTTGCTTCTTAAGCTGTTGCTCGCTTCTCAAGCCATCGCTTCTCGACGGTCGCTCGCTTCTCGACGGTTGCTCGCTTCTCAAACCGTCGCTCGCTTCTCAAGCCGTCGCAGAGGTCTCGGAGGTCGTCGGGGTCGCGGAGGTCGCAGAGGTCGTTAAGGCCGCGGAGGTCGCTGAGGCCGCGGAGGTCGCTGAGGCCGCGGAGGTCGCAGCCTACGTATGTCGCTTTTCGACGGTCGCTCGCTTCTCGACGGTCGCTTGCTTCTCAGACGGTCGCTCGCTTCTCAGACACTCGCCTCGCTTCTCGACCGTCGCTTCTCGGGCCGTCGCTTCTCGAGCCGTCGCTTTTCGACAGTTGCTTCTTAGACGGTCGCTTCTAAGACAGTCGCTTCTCGACGGTTGCAGAGGTCTCAGAGGTCGCGAAGGTCGTAGAGCTCGCAGAGGTTGCAGCCTATAGATGTCGCTTCTCAGACGGTCGCTTCTCGGACGGTCGCTTCTCGAGCCGTCGCTTCTCAAGCCGTCGCTTGTCGCTTCTTAGACGGTCGCTTCTCGACGGTCGCAGAGGTCTCGGAGGTCGCGGAGGTCGCGGAGGCCTGCAGAGGTCGCAGCTGCAGAGGTTGTCGGGGCCGCGGAGGTCGCGGAGGTCGTCGAGGTTGTCTTGCAAACACATGTCGCTTCTCGACGGTCGCTTCTTAAGCCTGTGCTCTGCTGCCTGTGTTGTCTATAGCAGCTGTGCCTGCCTGCAGCTGTGCCTCTGTTGTCTGCAGCTGCCTGCCTAGGGCTCTGCCTAGGTGCTCTGCAGCTGGTGCTCTGCAGCTGGTGCTCTGCCTTGTGCTCTGCCTTGTGCTCTTCTGAACCTGAACAGTGTGTGTTGTCTGCACCTGTGTGTTGTCTGCAGCAGCTGTATGTTGTCTGTAGCTGCCCTGTATTGCCTGCAGCTGCTGTGCCTGTCTGCAGCTATGCCTCTGAACTGTGCTGTCTCTGAACTGTGCTGCCTCTAAACCTGAATAGTGTGTTGTCTATAGCTGCCTGTTGTCTGCAGCTGCCTTGTGCTGGCCGTACGCCTCGATTGCTGAATGTCCCGATCGCTGGCCGTACGTCTCGATTGCTGAATGTCCCGATTGCTGGCCGTACGTCTCGATTGCTAGCCGTATGCTTTGATTGCTAACTGTACGCCTCGATTGCTGAATGTCCCGATTGCTAGCCGTACTGATTGCTGAGTGTGCCGAATAGAATGGTCTGTCAAAGACCCAAAAAAAACGAATGTCGTCGCCCTAGGTCCTGCTAGGTGCGTCTTGCCGTCGTCGTCGCTCTCGCTCCTCGCTCTTGCTCCTTATCCTTGTCGCTCCTACATCGTCCTTCTCGACCTTCTCGTTCTTCTCGACCTTCTCGTCGCTCTCGTTCTCGTCGCTCTCGTTCTCGTCGCTCTCTCGTCGTCGCTCTCGCTCTTCTTCAAAACTCGCGATCTGCTCGCGTAGGCACTCTCTTTAAAACTCTCTCTTCTTCTCGATAGGGGGAGGGATAGAGTAGTATGCACATGTACAATTAAGTAACCGGATATAAGTCAACGGCCTCCTTTGTACATATACAGTACACACTCTGGGTTGGTTGCACGTACGTTAATCGAGTACCCGGATGTAATTCAACGGGCTCTTTCGCGTAGTGCAGGTTGGGTGTTGGGTTGAGCCTTGGATATAATGATCTGACTGCAGTAGACGCAAGGTCAATACCCGTCTTTGATAACTATATCCAAGGCTAGAGAGGGAAGAATCTACGTACAAGCGGAGGTGGAGGTATTTGAGTGTGCGCCAAGCCTGGCCCTGCCAAGCCTAGCTGCCAGCTGTCCACATCCACCTCCGTATCACTACCCACCGCCGGTTCGGCCGCCAGCTCGCTAACGCTGTAGCGTGCTAGCGCCGCCGACCCCGTAGTAGGTAAAGGCTTTGGTAGAGAAAGAAAAAGAAAAAGAGATAGAGCTACAGAAAGATCTGTATAGACCGTCTGCCGGCGCACAGACCAGCTACGCCGCAGCTCAGATAACCTACGGCTCAGATCAGATAGCACGGATCAGGCGCACCAATTATATAAACGCCAAGTGAAGGACCTCAGATGCCGATAACGTAAGAAATTCAAGAAGCGATAGAAGACGGAAGAGGTAACATTACCGTTAGAGCGGATTTTTAAGAAAGAGACGACGAATCAAAAAAAAAAAGTGAAGATTTTAGGATAGATAGGGTGACTAAGCGGTCGAGGGCGACCGCTGGTAAGGGAGGGGGGTAGTGTTGCGGCGGTGGAAAGAGGTGGGACAGATTGATAGGGTAGACCCTGGATTTCGGCTCGGCCCCTTCCGGGATTTAGGTTCCGGAACGGACCGAGCTGGGCCTTGGCACCACCACCTCTACGGAAGCCCACCACCACCACTATATAGATTCCTTTCCCTCCTTAGTTCGAGATATAGTTATCAAAACAGCCGTATTGAACCTTATCTGCGCGCTCGGATTACTGTTAATAACGTAGACAACGAGATCCCCTGCATCTTTCTGGAGCGCACCTCTGCAGCAATCTTATTAGCTACCGCGTTCGTCGTTCGTCCCCACCTGCTACGCGTATAGAAAGCCTGGCTATATCGCTACGAGATGCTAAGTATCAGATAAGCAGAAGCAGGAATATCGTGTTATAAAGCAGCTACAGCCACTGAGAAAGACTATACAAGCTATAGAGCCGGCTCCGAACGACACCGACAGCGTAGACAGTGGAGTGCTACTAAGAATCCTGGGAAAAGACCAGCTGGACGGATAGGCCCCCTATCCAGCGTAGAAAACAGGGCACTAATAAGAACTACGTTACAGAAAGATAAGAGCATTAACAGCTGCAGCGATCCGCTCTTAGCGGCAGTGGAAGTGAACACAGAAACAGCTATTATCCTTCCAATCACTGTCCACCCCCTTAATAGATTAAGCAAATCACTTTAGCTAAGAGCTTTTATCGACAAAGGGGCCCTTATTAGAGCGGCTATCCACTATGGATTGGTTCAAAAGCTAATAAAAGGATACGGCTACCCAGTGGAGCTAGCGTTGCCGACACGGATTTCGGCGTACAACGGACAAGACACAGAGAGTGGCACGCATTATATGCCATTAGGGACCACCTTGGCAGGTCGCACTACGGAAGCGACGTTCCGAATTATAGATATCGGAAGGTTTGACATTATCGTAGGGCAGAAATAGATAAAGAACTAGGGAGCAATTATTAATGTAGGTAAAGGCACACTCGGATTTAGAACACTATACAGCGGCTCCGCTGCCGTCAAATCAGTCACCGAGGTCGCGGTGGAACCGAACGTTATAACTATTGAAGAGGTTCCGAAGGATCAGTCCGACCCTTAAGACACGATCGGAATAATAAGTTCGGAAGCTTTGACGACCCTCGCGAGGTCGCCAGACAACGAGATTTACACTATCTCAATAAAAGACATCGAAGACTACTGGAAGATAATAGCAGAAGAAGAAGTGGATCTACTAGAGGTGTTACCAAAAGAACTCTATAGTTACACTGACGTGTTCTCAAAGGCTAACTCCAACCTCTTGCCGCTCTACCGACCGGAATATAACAACAAGATCCGGCTGAAAGATGGAGCCGCGCTGCCGAGAACCGAGCCCCTAAGACGCTTATCTCCGGCCGAGCTGGACTAGGTAGAAGTGTTTGTTCGAGAGAATCTAGCGAAGAAGTTCATAACGCTAAGCTTAGCAGAATATGCGTTACCGATTCTTCTTGTGCGGAAACCTGGAGGTAGTCTCCGACTGTGCGTATACTACCGAGGCCTTAATAAAGTCACTAAGAGAGATGTGTATCCGCTGCCTCTAATCGATAAGACTATACAACGAGTGGCTAAGGCTAAGTAGTTTAGCAAGCTGGATATTCGCCAAGCATTCTATTAATTAAGGAACGAAGAAGGACAAACGGAAGACCTTACGACATTCGCTACGCGCATAGGCAATTTCAAGTAGTTAGTAATGCCTTTTGGTCTTACCAATGCGCCGGCAGTGTAGCAACGCTTTATAAACCACACCTTTATAGATATGCTGGAACGGTTCGTGTTAATCTACTTAAACGACATTCTTATCTACACTAAGGGAACGAGAGAACAACACACGGACTACATTAAGAGAGTGTGAAAGAGACTCTGCAAGGTCGGATGAAACGCAGACACGAAAAAGAGCGAGTTCTACCAGACCAAAGTTAAATATCTCGGTCTTATCGTCGGAAGAGAAGGAATTCGGATGGACCCGTCGAAAGTGGCTGCCGTAGCAGAATAGAAGCAACCGACATCTGGAAACACTACGCAAATCAGAGCGTTTCTCGGATTCTGCAGCTACTATCGACAGTTTATCAAGGACTTTAGCAAGATAGCAAGACTACTAAATAAGGCATTAAAGAAGGAAGCCGCCGGCCTATAGAATAAAAAGTGTATAGAAGCTTTTAACCGACTAAAGGAGGCGGTAGCCTTAGCGCCAGTGCTAGCGCACTTTAGACTGGAAAAGACGATCTACGTAGAGACAGACGCTTCCGACACAGTAACAGCAGGGGTCCTTTCTCAGTACGCTAACGACGACGAGACTCTCCATCCAGTGGCTTTCTTTAGCAAGTCTATAAATAATGCTAAGAGAAACTACGCTATCTATAATAAAGAACTACTAGCCATTATTCAGGCCTTCGAAGAGTGGAAACCAGAGCTTATAGCTAGACAGAGCATAATCCAGGTCCTTACGGACCACCAGTTACTGACCTACTTTATAAAGACGCAGAAGCTGTTACGACGCCAAGCCCGGTAGGCTACCTACTTATCCGGGTTCGACTTCAAGATCACTTATCGACCTGGAGCTCAAAATAGAAAGGCAGACGCATTGACGAGAAGAGAAGGAAGGACTAGCCGCGCGAAAGAAGATCCGAACATGTTTCAGAAGGTGCTAACAGAACAAATAGTAGACGCCGAGGTATTGAAAGGGGTAGGGATCTGTGCAATGGAGCCGCCGATTAAAGAAGAGACGCTGTACGAGAAAGTGGAACGGCTTAATTAGCAGCAGAAGCTCGGCAAAACCGGCTTAGGGAAACTAATTGTTCTGGAAGAACTGATTACAGAGGTTATCCAGCTAGTTTATAGCTCCAAGGATGTTGGTTACGCAGGATCGAAGAAGACGATAGAAGCAATAAAGACGACCTACTGGCTCCGCGAATCTTCGAGCGGATACATCGGTTCATTACTAACTGCTACGTATATTAAGCAGCAAAGCCACGTTACGGCCTTCCAGCCAGCCTGCTAAAGCCACTTCCGATCCCTGAGAAACCATAGCAGCACATTACAATAGACTTCGTAACCGGCCTGCCGGATTCCGATAGATATAATGCAACGCTTAACGTAGTGGATTGGCTAAGCAAAGAACGCTATTTCATCCCCTGCCGAGCTAAGGATAAAGGAACTACTGTAGAAGAAACGGCGAGAATGTTGATCCAGCACGTATAGAAGCACTACGGGCTGCCGGACACTATCACTACGGATAGGGGTCCTCAATTCACCGCAGACGTATAGAAAGTGATTAACCAAGCCCTTGGGATTCGTAGAAAGCTTAGCACGGCCGCTTACCCTCAGACTAACGGACAGTCGGAAGTAGCTAACCGTAAGATAGAAAAGTATCTAAGAATCTTCTACGGCCATTATTAAGCAGAATAGGTTAAGGTGTTGCCGATGGCCGAATTCTGCGCAAATTCTGCACGATCGGAAGCTACCTTACTAGCGCTGTTCGAGATAACTTACGGCTACCTTCCGAGGATAAGCTTTTAACTACCGAACGAACCCAGCTCCGCAGAACTATCCGCCGCCACGTCGTCAAAGAGAGTCGCCGCCGCCGCAGCCGAGGCACTTAAGGCACAGATAGAAGAAGCAGTCAGGGTGGCGAAAAAGGCGATAGAATCGACTTAGAAGAAGATAGTAGCTCAAGCTAATAAGAAGAGGTTACTGCTAGAATTTGAGGAAGGCCAAAAGGTATAGCTCAACACGCGGAACCTAAGGCTAAAAGGCAACGCGAAGCTCAACCCGCGCTACGTAGGTCCATTTACGATAATAGAAAAAAGGTCGCCAGTAACCTATCGGCTCTAGCTACCGAAGTCGTCCCGGGTCTACGATGTTTTTTATTTGGATCTGTTAAGCCTAGACCCTAAGGACGGCCTTCCGGAACAGGGGTTCGCCGAACCTCTACTAATTGAGATAGACGGTAAGGAAGAAGAGTAGGAGGTAGAAGACGTAATAGAAGTAAAGAAGGTAAGGGGGTCTATTAAAGCGAAGATCTCGTAGAAGGGATAGCCGGAAGACTATAAATAGTATCCGATCGAGAACCTGCAGAACTCGGCGGAGCTGCTAGAAGGGTTCTACGTCCAGAATCCGGAAAAGCCGAAGCCGGAGTGGCTCTAATATCGACGATTCAGTGAAAGATAAAGAAAACCGCGTCCGCTCTATCGGCGCGGAAGCCAATAGACACGATCGAAGCAAAAAAAAAGGGAGGAGGAACGGATAAGTAAGCGGTCGAGGGCGACTGCTAATAAGGGAGGGGGGTAGTGTTGCAGCAGTAAAAAGGGGGGGGACTAAGTAATAGAGTGGACCCTCGGAATCTCGGCTCGGCCCTTCTAGACCGAGCCGGGCCTTGGCACGCCACCCTCCCCTCCCAAAGGTTTCGTCCACCACTATATAGATTCCTTTCCCTCCTTAGTTCGAGATATAGTTATCAAAAAGGCCGTATTGAATTATATCTGCATGCCCGGATTACTACTAACCCTAAGAAGTAACACCCTACGCCCTGTACGATCTCCGATTAAGCAGGGAGAGGCCATCGTACGGCCGATTACGAACGCCTACTAATAGGCGAAGGCGAGTCTAGCTATAGCTTAACAGAATACAGAAGAGCAGGCCAACAAGGGACAGCAGGCTGCACTAAGATACAAGGCAGGAGATAAGATCCGGCTAAACTAGCGCAATATCCGTACAGACCGGCCAAGCAAGAAGCTGGATGTTGCGGCGGTGGAAAGGGGTGGGACTGGATAATAGGGTGGACCCTGGATTTCGGCTCGGCCCGTCCGGGCCGAGCCGGGCCTTGGCACACCACCCTCTATCAAAGCCCACCGCCACTACTATATAGGTTCTTTTCCCTCCTCAGTTCGAGATATAGTTATCAAAAAGGCCGTATTGAATTATATCTGCGTGCCCGGATTATTATATCTCGAACTCACTCTCCACACTACACCCCGCGCTGCGCGAAAGGGCCCGTTGAACCATCCGGAAACCCGAATAACGCACGCGCACCCACCAACACACCAACAACAACCCCCCAAGGCACTGCGAGAAGATGGAAGGCCTCTCGACGGTAGAGAGCGGCATTACAGGCCGCAGCAGAAGCAGAAGAGGAAAGACTAACAGAGCGAGCAGACGCTCTAGTGTAGTTGACGATAAGATCGTTATTAGAGGTTTTACAGCGGAAGAGACCGCAGAGATTAAGGAACGAATAAGGGAATACAAGAAGATCCACGACTGCACGATCGAGGAACTGGAAGACTACGTAAACGAGAACGGAATAGGGAAGGTCTACGACGGTATAGACCTTATTAAGACACTGTTTTATAGAACACTAGAAGAGAACAGACAGCTAAGAGAGGAAGTAGAGACAGTAAGGGCCGAGAAGGAATCGGCAGAGACTATTATCGACGTATTAGAACACTAGACGGCGAATCGGCTAGCGCAGCTAAAGGAGCTAAAGGATCAGCTTGCTAATATAGAAGCAGCGAAGTCGTCACCGCCACCGCGGCAAGAAACCCACGCAGAGACCGCCTTACCGGCTGCCTATAGTCAAGGTAGCACTACGATAACGCCACTGCCGGACCCACCGGTTTTCGGCGGCAGGGACCCTAAAGCGTAGGAGGCATTTAAGAAGAAGATCAAGAACAAGATAAGCCGCGATTACGCATCGAGCAGCGAAGAAGACAGACTGGCCTATTTAGAGGCGCGACTGGAAGGCGAAGCGTTCTCGCTAGTGGCAGACCTGGAAGAGGTAACTGCTAAAGAAGCGATTAAAGCGTTAGACCAACGCTTCGGAGACCTATTCCGAAAGAAGACAGCCCGTAAGCAGCTGGATAAGATTAACCAGAACCGGCAGACGTTTAAGGAGTTCTACGGTTTGTTCAGAAAATATGCGATCAGGGCCCGAGTAGCGGAAGATAAGCAGCTCTACCTACTAAGGCAGAAGCTAAGCCCTGAGCTGGCCGCCGCTATAGCGTCTGTAGAAGACGAAGACCTTGAGAGCTTCGTGCATTAAGCGAGAGTCACCGCGAGAAACTTGAGCGCTTACGCGAAATTACGCGAATCGGTTCAGAAGCCGTCGCCGTTGATAACGCAGACCACACGACCCCCTGCGCCTTTCCGGAGAGCGCCACAGCAGCCACCTTATCAGTCGCAGCGCTCGTCGTTCGTCCCCACCTGTTTCGCGTGTAGCAAGCCTGGCCACATCGCCGCGAGATGCCAAGCATCGGATAAGCAGAAGCAGGACTATCGTGTTATAAGGCAGCCGCAGCCGCAGCTGCAGCCGCCACCGAGGAAGACAATTCAAGCCATCGAGCCGGCTCCGAACGATGCTGACGGCGTAGACAGCGGCGTGCAGCTGAGAATTATGGGAAAAGACCAGCTGGACGGATAGGCCCCCTATCTAGCATGGACAACAGGGCATTAACGCGAACTACGTCGACGAAAGAGAGCATTAATAGCTGCAGCGATCTGCTCTCGGCGGCGGTGGAAGTAAACACGGAAACAGCTATTATCCTTCCGATCACTGTCTACCCCCTTAACGGATCGAGCAAACCCCTCTAGCTGAAAGCTTTTATCGACACCGGAGCTCTTATCGGCGCAGCGATCCACTACCGACTGGTCCGGAAGCTAACGAATAGATACGGTTATCCGGTGAAACTGGCGTCGCCGACGAAAATTTCGGCGTATAACGGACAAGACACGGAAAGCGTTACGCACTACGTGCCGCTAAGGACTACCCTAGCTAATCGCACTACGGAAGCGACGTTCCGAATTATGGATATCGGAAGATTTGACATCATTATAGGGCAGAAATAGATAAAGAACCAGAAAGCCATCGTCGACGTAGACGAAGGAACGATCAGATTCAAAACCCCGGGTAGCGGAGCAGGGACTATCGGAAAGGTCGCAGCCGCCGCCGAGCCGAAAGCTACGGAGTCCGCGAAAGAGCCACCGTCCGATCGTTCCGAGCATGCGCCTACGATCGGAATGATAAGCTCGGAAGTTTTATCGACCCTCGCGAAGTCACCGGACAACGAGATTTACGCTATCTTAATAAAAGACATCGAAGACTACTAGAAGATAATGGCGGAAGAAGAAGTGGATCCGCTAGAGGTGCTACTGAAAGAACTCCATAGTTACGCTAACGTGTTTTCAAAAGCCGACTCCAACTTCCTGCCGCTCTATCGACCGGAATATAACAACAAGATCCGACTGAAAGAGGGAGCTACGCTGCTAAGAACCGAGCCCCTAAGACGACTGTCGCCGGCGGAACTGGACTAGGTAGAGGTGTTTGTTCGCGAGAACCTGGCGAAGAAGTTTATTACGCCGAGTTCTGCCGAATATGCGTTACCGATTCTTTTCGTAAGAAAACTAGGGGGTGGTCTGCGACTCTGCGTAGACTATCGTAGCCTTAACGAGGTCACCAAGAGAGACGTATACCCGCTGCCGCTAATCGACGAGACCATCTAGCGCGTAGCGAAGGCTAAGTAGTTCAGCAAGCTGGATATCCGCCAAGCGTTCTATCGATTAAGAAACGAGGAAGGACAAACAGAAGATCTTACAACGTTCGCGACACGTATAGGCAATTTCAAGTAGTTGGTGATGCCTTTCGGACTTACCAACGCGCCGGCAGTGTGGCAACGCTTTATAAACTACACCTTTATGGACATGCTAGAACGATTCGTATCTATCTACTTGGACGATATTCTTATCTATACAGACGGAACGAGAGATCAGCACACGGACTACATCAAGAAGGTGCTGACCAGGCTCCGCGAGGTTGGATTGAACGCGGACACGAAAAAGAGCGAGTTCTATTAGACCGAAGTCAAATATCTCGGTCTTATCGTCGGAAGAAACGGAGTTCGTATAGACCCCTCGAAGGTCGCCGCTGTCGCGGAATGGAAGCAGCCAAAATCCGGAAACACTACGCAGATCAGAGCGTTTCTCAGATTCTGCAGCTACTACCGACGGTTTATCAAGGACTTTAGCAAGATAGCGAGACCCCTGAACGAGGCGCTAAAGAAAGAGGCCGCTAGCCTATAGAATAAGAAGTGCACGGAAGCTTTCGTACGGCTGAAAGAGGCAGTGGCCTCGGCGCCGATTCTGGCGCACTTCCGACCGGAAAAGACGATCTACGTAGAAACGGACGCTTCCGACACAGTTACGGCCGGAGTCCTTTCTCAATATAGCGACGACGAGACCCTCCATCTAGTGGCTTTCTTTAGCAAGTCCATAACAGAAGCTAAGCGGAACTACGCCATCTACAATAAGGAGCTACTGGCGATTATTCAGGCTTTCGAGGAGTGGAAACCAGAGCTAATAGCTGGAAAGAGCACGGTCCAGGTCCTTACGGACCACCAGTCGCTGACCTACTTTATAAAGACGCAGAAGCTCTTACGACGTTAAGCACGGTAGGCTGCCTACCTATTAGGGTTCGACTTCAAGATTACCTATCGACTAGGGGCTCAAAACGGAAAGGCTAACGCGCTGACGAGAAGAGAGGGGAAGACGAGCCGCGCGAAGGAAGATCCGAACATGTTTCAGAAGGTGTTAACTGAGCGGATAGTAGACGCAGAGGTGTTAAAAGAGGTAGGGGTCTGCGCAGTAGAACAGGCCCCTAAGGAAGAGACTCTCTACGAGAAGGTCAAGCAGCTTAATCAGAAGCAGAAGCTCGGCAAAACTGGTTCAGGGAAGCTGATAGTGCCAGAAGAACTAATTACAGAGATTATCCAGCTGGTCTACGGCTCTATAGATGTTGGCTACGCCAGAGCGAAGAAAACGATGCAGGCAGTAAGAACGATCTACTGGTTTCCACGAATCTACGAGCGGATCTACCGATTTATCGCCAACTGCCACGCGTGCCGATCGGCGAAGCCGCGTTACGGCCTTCCAGCAGGCTTATTGAAGCCACTGCCGATCCCCGAGAAACCGTAGCAACATATTACGATGGACTTCGTAACCGGCCTGCTGGAATCCGACGGATATAACGCTATACTAAACGTAGTGGACCGATTGAGCAAAGAACGCCACTTCATCCCCTGTCGAGCGAGAGACGAAGGAACCACTGCGGAAGAAACAGCGAGAATGCTAATTAAGCACGTATAGAAGCACTATAGGCTGCCGGCCACTATCACTACGGATAGGGGTCCTTAATTTACAGCCGACGTATAGAAAGCTATCAACCAAGCTCTCGGAATTCGTAGAAAGCTTAGCACCGCCGCTCACCCTTAAACTGACAGTCAGTCTGAAGTGGCTAATCGCGAGATGGAGCGATACCTGCGAACCTTCTGCAGCCACCATTAAGAGGAATAGGTTAAGGTGTTGCCGATAGCCGAGTTCTGCGCTAACTCGGCACCGTCTAAGGCTACCTCGCTGGCGCTGTTCGAGATAACGCACGGCTATCTTCCGAGGATGAGCTTTCAGCCGCCAAACGAACCCAGCTCTGCGGAACCTTCTACTGCTACGTCGTCGAAGAGAGTCGCCGCTGCGGCAGCAGAAGCGCTGAGATCTCAGATAGAAGAAGCCATTAAGGTAGCGAAAGACGCGATGGAATCGGCTTAGAAGAAGATAGTGACTCGAACTAATAGAAGCCGGTCGCTAATAGAATTCGAAGAAGGTCAAAAGGTATAGCTTAACACGCGAAACCTAAGGCTAAAAGGGAACGCGAAGCTCAACCTACGCTACGTAGGTCCGTTCAAGATAATAGAAAAGAGGTCGCCAGTGACCTATCGGCTCCAGCTGCCGAAATCGTTCCGGATCTACGACGTTTTCCATTCCGATCTGCTAAGCCTGGACCCTAAGGACGGCCTTCCGGAACAGGGGTTCGCCGAACCCCCGCCAATCGAGATGGACGATAAGGAAGAATAGGAGGTAGAAGACGTAATAGACGTAAAGAAGACGAGGGGGTCCATCAAAGCGAGGATCTCGTAGAAGGGCTGGCCGGAAGACTATAAATGGTATCCAGTCGAAAACCTGCGGAATTCAGCGGAGCTGCTAAGAGAGTTCTACGTGCGGAACCCGGAAAAGCCGAAACCGGCGTAGCTCTAATGTCGACGATGCCGGAAGAACGAAGAAAGCTACGTCCGCTCCACCGGCGCGGAAGCCGATAAAGACGATCGTGTCGGTCGCCTTCGGGGAGGCCTTCGACTCGGCCACCACCTACTAGAGGGTCGGCAGGAAGCTCGCCGACGCCGTAGCGTGCCAGCGCCGCCGACCCCGTAGTAGGTAAAGGCTTTGGTAGAAGAGAAAAAGAAGAAGAAGAAACGACGCTACGGACGGATCTATATGGACCTCCGAGACGACGCACAGACCAGCTACGCCGCAGCTTAGATAACCCACAGTTCCGATCAGATGGCACGGATCAGGCGAACGGATCACATAAACGTAAAGTAAAGGACTTCAGATGCCGATAATGTAAAAAATGGAAAAAGCGACGAAAAGGACGCCGGTTGTAATGGAAGATAGAAGATAGAAGACGCGACGTCGGCGTCGGAGGGGATTTTTAAGAAGGAAACAAAAAAAAAAAAAAGTAGAGATTTCCGGATAGATGGAGTGACTAAGCGGTCGAGGGCGACTGCTAGTAAGGGAGGGGGGTAGTGTTGCGGCAGTAGAAAGAGGTAGGACAGATTGATAGGGTGGACCCTGGATTTCGGCTCGGCCCGTCCGGGCCGAGCCGGGCCTTGGCACACCACCCTCTATCAAAGCCCACTGCCACCACTACATAGGTTCTTTTCCCTCCTCAGTTCGAGATATAGTCATCAAAAAGGCCGTATTGAATCATATCTGCGTGCCTGGATCACTGTTGAACCATCCGGAAATCCGAATAACGCACGCGCACTACATACACAACAACACCCAAGGCACCGTAAGAAGATAGAAGGCTTCTCAGCGGTAGAGAGCGGCGTAACAGGCCGCTGCAGAAAGAGAAAGACTAACAGAGCGAACAGGCGCTCCAGTGTCATTAATAATAAGATTATTATTAGAGGTTTTACGGCGGAAGAGACCGCAGAGATCAAGGAACGAATAAGCGAATATAGGAAGATCTACGACTGTACGATCGAGGAACTGGAAGATTACGTAAACGAGAATAGGATAGGAAAGGTCTACGACAGTATAGACCTTATTAAGACGTTGTTCTACAGAACACTAGAAGAGAACAGACAGCTAAGAGAGGAAGTAGAGACGGTAAGGGCCGAGAAGGAATCGGCAGAGACTATCGTCGACGTGTTGGAACACCAAGCGTCGAATCTATTAGCGCAGCTAAAGGCGCTGAAGGATCAACTAACTGATATAGAAGCAGCGAAGTCGCTGCCGCCGCGGCGAGAAACCCATAAGGAGACCGCCTTACCGGCGGCCTATAGCCAAGGTGGCACCTCGATAATGCCACTGCCGGACCTACCGGTTTTCGGTGGCGGAGACCCTAAAGCGTAGGAGGCGTTTAGGAGGAAGATCAAGAATAAGATAAGCCGCGATTACGCAGCAAGCAGCGAAGAAGACAGACTGGCCTATTTAGAGGCGCGATTAGAAGGTGAAGCTTTTTCGCTAGTGGCGGACCTAGAAGAGGTGACCGCTAAAGAAGCAATCAAAGCGCTGGACCAGCGTTTCGGAGACCCCTTCCGAAAGAAGACAGCCCGTAAGCAGCTGGACAAGATCAATCAGAACCGGCAGACGTTTGAAGAATTCTACGGACTGTTCAGGAAATATGCTATTAGAGCGAGAGTGGCAGAAGATAAGCAGCTGCACCTACTAAGACAGAAACTGAGCCCTAAGCTCGCTGCGGCTATAGCGTCAGTAGAAGACGAAGACCTTCAGAGCTTCGTGCATCAAGCGAGGGTCACCGCGAGAAACTTGAGCGCTTACGCGAAATCACGCGAACCGATTCAGAAGCCGTCGCCGCAGACTATACGACCCCCTGCGCCTTTCCGGAGAGCACCACAGCAGCCACCTTATTAGTCACAGCGTTCGTCGCTCGCCACTACCTGTTTCGCGTACAGAAAGCCTAGCTACATCGCTACGAGATGCCAAGCATTGGATAAGCAGAAGCAGGAGTATCGTGTTATAAAGCAACCGCAGCAGCAGCCGCAGCCGCCGAGAAAGACTATTTAAGCTATCGAGCCGGCTCCGAACGACGCTGACAGCGTAGACAGTAGGGTGCAGCTGAGAATTATAGGAAAAGACCAGCTAGACGGATAGGCCCCCTATCCAGCATAGACAACAGGGCATTAACGCGAACTACGTCGACGAAAGAGAGCATCAATAGCTGCAGCGATCCGCTCTCGGCGGCGGTGGAACTGAACACGGAAACAGCTATTATCCTTCCAATTACTGTCCACCCCCTTAACGGATCGAGCCAACCCCTGCAGCTGAAAGCTTTTATCGACACTGGAGCTCTCATCGGCGCAGCGATCCACCACCGACTGGTCCGGAAGCTGATGAATGGATACGGCTATCCGGTGGAACTGGCGTCGCCGACGAAGATTTCGGCATATAACGGACAAGACACGGAAAGCGTTACGCACTATGTGCCATTAAGGACCACCTTAGCTAGTCGCACTACGGAAGCGACGTTCCGAATTATAGATGGCGGAAGGTTTGACATTATTATAGGGCAGAAATGGATAAAGAACCAGGGAGCGATTATTGACGTAGGAGAAGGCATCCTCGGATTCAGAAAATCGACTAGCGGCTTAGCCGCCGTCAAATCAGTCACTGAATCGGTTATGGCGGCCGACGCTAAACCGAACGTCACGACGGTCAAAAAGGCTCCGTCCGATCGTTCCGAACCCCTAGTCACTGTCGGAATAATAAGTTCAGAAGCTATAACGACCCTCGCGAAGTCGCCGGATAATGAGATCTATGCCATCTCGATAAAAGACATCGAAGACTACAGGAAGATAATGGCGGAAGAAGAAGTGGATCCGCTGGAGGTGCTACCAAAAGAACTCTATAGTTATGCTAACGTCTTCTTAAAAGCCGACTCTAACCTCTTGCCACTCTACCGACCGGAATATAACAACAAGATCCGGCTAAAAGAAGGAGCCGCGCTGCTGAGAACCGAGCCCTTAAGACGACTGTCGCCGACGGAACTGGACCAGGTAGAGGTGTTTGTTCGCGAAAACCTGGCAAAGAAGTTTATTACACCGAGTTCGGCCGAATACGCGTTACCGATTCTTTTCGTAAGGAAACCAGGGGGTGGTCTGCGACTCTGCGTAGACTATCGAGGCCTTAACAAGGTCACTAAGAGAGACGTATACCCGCTGCTGCTAATCGACGAGACTATACAACGAGTGGCTAAGGCTAAGTGGTTCAGCAAGCTGGACATCCGCCAAGCGTTCCATCGACTAAGAAACGAGGAAGGGCAGACAGAAGATCTTACGACGTTCGCGATGCGTATAGGCAATTTCAAGTAGCTAGTAATGCCGTTCGGACTAACCAACGCGCCGGCGGTATAGCAACGCTTTATAAACCACACCTTTATAGACATGCTGGAACGGTTCGTGTCAATTTACTTAGACAACATCCTTATCTACACCGAAGGAACGAGAGAACAGCATACGGACTACATCAAGAAGGTGCTGACTAGGCTCCGCGAGGTCGGGTTGAACGCGGACACGAAGAAGAGCGAGTTCTATTAAACGGAGGTCAAGTATCTCAGTCTTATCGTCGGAAGAAACGGAATTCGTATAGGCCCCTCGAAGGTCGCCGCTGTCGCGGAATGGAAGCAGCCGAAATCCAGAAACACTACGCAGATCAGAGCGTTTCTCGGATTCTGCAGCTACTACCGACGGTTTATTAAGGACTTTAGCAAGATAGCGAGACCCCTGAACGAAGCACTGAAGAAAGAGGCCGCCGGCCTATAGAATAAGAGGTGCACGGAAGCGTTTAACCGGTTGAAAGAAGCAGTGGCTTCGGCGCCGGTTCTGGCGCACTTCCGACCGGAAAAGACGATCTACGTAGAAACGGACGCTTCCGACACAGTAACGGCAGGGGTCCTTTCTCAATATAGTGACGACGAAACCCTCTATCCAGTAGGTTTCTTTAGCAAGTCAATAAGCGAAGCTAAGCGGAACTACGCTATCTACGATAAGGAGCTGCTAGCAATCATTCAGGCTTTTAAGGAGTGGAAACCGGAGCTTATAGCTAGAGAGAGCACGGTTCAAGTCCTTACGGACTACTAGTCGCTGACCTACTTTATAAAGACGCAGAAGCTCTTACGACGTTAGGCACGGTGGGCTGCCTACTTATCCAGGTTCGACTTTAAGATTACCTATCGACCTGGAGCTCAAAATGGAAAGGCTAACGCGCTAACGAGAAGAGAAGGGAAGACCAGCCGCGCAAAAGAAGATCCGAACATGTTCCAGAAGGTGTTAACCAAGCGAATAGTAGACGCAGAGGTGTTGAAAGAGGTAGGGGTCTACGCAGTAGAACCGGCCCCTAAGGAAGAGACGCTCTACGAGAAGGTGGAACAGCTTAATCAACAACAGAAGCTCGGCAAAACCGGTTTAGGGAAGCTGATAGTTCCGGAAGAACTAATTACAGAGGTTATCTAGCTGATCCACGGCTCTGTAGACGTTAGCTACGCCGGAGCGAAGAAAACGATGTAGGCAGCGAGAACGATCTACTGGTTTCCGCGGATCTACGAACGGATCCACCGATTTATCGCCAATTGCTACGCGTGCCGGGCCGCGAAGCCGCGTTATGGCATTCCGGCCGGTCTGCTAAAGCCACTTCCGATCCCCGAGAAGCCGTAGCAGCACATTACGATGGATTTCGTAACCGGCCTGCCGGAAGCTAATAGATATAACGCTACGCTTAATGTAGTAGACCGGCTTAGCAAAGAGCGCCATTTCATCCCCTGCCGAGCCAAGGATAAAGGAACTACTGCAGAAGAGACCGCACGGATGTTGATTAGACACGTGTAGAAGCACTATGGCCTGCCGGACACTATCACTACGGATAGGGGTCCTCAATTCACTGCCGACGTATGGAAAGCCATTAACTACGTTCTCGGAATTCGTAGAAAGCTCAGCACAGCCGCTCACCCTTAAACCGACGGTCAGTCTGAAGTCGCTAACCGTAAGATAGAACGATACCTACGAACCTTCTGTAGCCATCATTAAGAAGATTGGGTTAAGGTGTTGCCGATGGCCGAATTCTGCGCGAACTCAGCACGGTTAGAAGCAACGTCGCTGGCGCCGTTCGAGATAACGCATAGCTATCTTCCGAGGATAAGTTTTCAGCCGCCGAACGAACCCAGCTCTACAGAACCATCTACCACTGCCACGTCGTCAAAGAGAGTCGCCGCGGCGGCGGCGGAAGCGCTCCGATCTCAGATAAAAGAAGCGATCAGAGTAGCAAAAGACGCGATAGAATCGGCTCAGAAGAGGATAGTAACTCGAACTAATAGAAGCCGGTCGCCAATAGAATTCGAAGAAGGTCAAAAGGTATAGCTTAACACGCGAAACCTGAGGCTAAAAGGAAACGCGAAGCTCAACCTACGCTACGTAGGTCCGTTCAAGATAATAGAAAAGAGGTCGCCGGTGACCTATCGGCTCCAGCTGCCGAAATCGTTCCGGATCCACGATGTCTTCTATTCGGATCTGCTAAGCCTGGACCCTGAGAACGGCCTGCCAGAACAGGGCTTCGCCGAACCCCCACCAGTTAAGATAGACGGTAATAAAGAAGAGTGGGAGGTAGAAGATGTAATGGACGTAAAGAAGATAAGGGGGTCCATCAAAGCGAGGATCTCGTAGAAGGGGTGGCCGGAAGATTATAAATGGTATCCGATCGAGAATCTCCGGAATTCGGCGGAGCTGCTAAGAGACTTTTACGCGCGGAACCCGAAAAAGCCGAAGCCAGCGTAGCTCTAATGCCGACAATAGAGACACGTCCGCTCCACCGGCGCAGAAGCCGATGAAAACGATCGTGCTTAAAGTGATTGCTTCAGGGACCACCACGTCGGCCGGCAGCGCTGCCGACTGCGTAGTGGGTAAAGGCTTTAGTAGAAGAAAAAAAAAAGGAGAAGAAAAACGGCGCAGCAGAAAGATCTATATAGACTCCCGAAACAACGCACAGACCAGCCACGCCGCAGCTCAGATAACCCACGGCTCAGATCAGATAGCACAGATCAGGCGCACCGATTACATAAAAGCTGTTACAGCGGTGAAAAGGGGTGGGACTAGATAATGGGGTGGACCCTGGATTTTGGCTCGGCCCGGACGGGCCGAGCCGGGCCTTGGCACACCACCCTCCATCAAAGCCTACTACTACCACTACATAGGTTCCTTTCCCTCCTCAGTTCGAGATATAGTTATCAAAAAGGCCGTATTGAATCATATCTGCGTGCCCGGATCATTATATCTCGAACTCACTCTCTACACCACACCCTACGCTGCGCGAAAGGGCCCGTTGAACCATCCGGAAACCCGAATAACGCACGCGCACCCACCAACACACCAACAACAACCCCTACGGCACTGTAAGAAGATAGAAGGCTTCTCAGCGGTAGACTGCGGCGTAACAGGCCGCCGCGGAAAGAGAAAGACTGACAGAGCGAGCAGACGCTCTAGTGTAGTTGACGATAAGATCGTTATTAGAGGTTTTACAGCGGAAGAGACTGCAGAGATTAAGGAACGAATAAGTAAATACAAGAAGATCCACGACTGCACAATCGAGGAACTGGAGAGCTACGTAAACGTAAATGGAATAGGGAAGGTCTACGACGGTATAGACCTTATTAAGACGCTGTTCTACAGAACGCTAGAAGAGAACAGACAACTGAGAGAAGAGACTAAAGCGGTAAGAGCCGAGAAGGAATCGGCAGAGACGATCGTCGACGTGTTAGAACACCAAGCGTCGAATCGGCTGGCGTAGCTGAAAGCGCTTAAGGATCAACTGGCTGATATGGAAGCAGCAAAGTCGCTGCCACCGCGTCGAGAAGAACAAGCAGAGACCGCCTTACTAGCGGCCTATAGTCAAGGTAGCACTACGATAACGCCACTGCCGGACCTACCTGCTTTCGGCGGCGGAGACCCTAAAGCGTAGGAGGCATTTAAGAAGAAGATCAAGAACAAGATAAGCCGCGATTACGCATCGAGCAGCGAAGAGGATAGATTGGCGTACCTGGAATCGCGATTAGAAGGTGAAGCTTTTTCGCTAGTGGCAGACCTGGAAGAAGTAACGGCCGACGAAGCTATTAAAGCGCTGGACCAGCGTTTTGGAGACCCCTTCCGGAAGAAGACGGCCCGCGAGCAGCTGGATAAGATCAACCAGAACCGTCAGACATTCGAAGAGTTCTACGGACTGTTTAGGAAATATGCTATCAGAGCGAAAGTGGCAGAAGATAAGCAGCTGCACTTACTAAGGCAGAAACTGAGCCCTGAGCTGGCCGCCGCTATGGCGTCTGTAGAAGACGAAGACCTTAAGAGCTTCGTGCACCAAGCGAGAGTCACCGCGAGAAACTTGAGCGCTTACGCGAAATTACGCGAATCGGTTCAGAAATCGTCGCCGTCGCTGATGCAGACAACCAGAGCCCCCGCGCCCTTCCGACGCGGCCCCCAGCCGCCTTACGTGCCGCGATTGGCGTTCGTCCCTACCTGTTTCGCGTGCGGAAAACCCGGCTATATCGCTACGAGATGCCAAGCAACGGCCTAACAGAAACAGGAGTATCGCGTTATAAGGCAGCCGCAGCAGCCGCAGCCACCGAGAAAGACCATACAAGCTATAGAGGCGGCTCCGAACGACACCGAGAGCGTAGACGGTGAGGTGCAGCTAAGAATTATAGGAAAAGACCAGCTGGACGGATAGGCCCCCTATCTAGCATAGACAAAAGGGCATTAACGCGAACTACGTCGACGAAAGAGAGCATCAACAGCTGCAGCGATCCGCTCTCGGCAGCCGTTGAAGTGAACACGGAAACGGTGATCATCCTTCCTATTACGATCTACCCTGTTGAGAAGTCGCGCTAACCACTTCAGCTGAGAGCTTTCATCGACACCGGAGCTCTCATCGGTGCGGCGATCCACTACCGACTGGTCCGGAAGCTGATAAATAGATACAGCTATCTAGTGGAACTGGCGTCGCCGACGCGGATTTCGGCATATAACGGACAAGACACAGAAAGCGTTACGCACTACGTGCCGCTAAGGACTACACTAGCTGGTCGAACCACGGAAGCGACGTTCCGAATTATGGATATTGGAAGATTTAACATTATTATAGGGCAGAAATAGATAAAGAACTAGGGAGCGATTATTGACGTAGGAGAAGGCACAATTGGATTCAGAAAACTGATCAGCGGCTCAGCCGCTATTAAATCAGTTACCGAATCGGTCACAGTGGCCAACGCCAAACCGAACGTTACGGAGATCAAAGAGGCTCCGTCGGCTCGCTCCGAACCCCCGGTTACCGTCGGAATGATAAGTTCAGAAGCTATAACGACCCTCGCAAAGTCGCCGGATAATAAGATCTACGCCATCTCGATAAAAGACATCGAAGACTATAGGAAGATAATGGCGGAAGGAGAAGTGGATCCGCTAGAGGTGCTACCGAAAGAACTCTATAGTTACGCTAACGTCTTCTTAAGAGCCGACTCCAACCTCCTGCCGCTCTATCGACCGGAATATAACAACAAGATCCGGCTGAAAGAAGGAGCCGCACTGCCGAGAACTGAGCCCCTAAGACGACTGTCGCCGGCGGAACTGGACTAGGTAGAGGTGTTTATTCGCGAAAACCTAGCGAAGAAGTTTATTACGCCGAGTTCTGCCGAGTACGCGTTACCGATTCTTTTCGTAAGGAAACCAGGGGGTAGTCTGCGACTCTGCGTAGACTATCGCGGCCTTAACGAGGTCACTAAGAGAGACGTATATCCGCTGCCGCTGATCGACGAGACCATACAACGAGTAGCTAAGGCTAAGTAGTTCAGCAAGCTGGACATCCGCCAAGCGTTCTATTAACTAAGGAATAAAGAAGGGCAGACAGAAGACCTTACGACGTTCGCGACGCGTATAGGCAATTTCAAGTGGTTGGTAATGCCTTTCGGACTTACCAACGCGCCGGCAGTGTAGCAACGCTTTATAAACCACACCTTTATAGACATGCTGGAACGGTTCGTATCTATCTATTTAGACGACATTCTTATCTATACGGATGGAACGAGAGATCAGCATACGGACCACATTAAGAAGGTGCTGACCAGGCTCTGCGAGGTCGGATTAAACGCGGACACGAAGAAGAGCGAGTTCTATTAAACGGAGGTCAAGTATCTCGGTCTTATCGTCGGAAGAGATAGAATTCGTATAGATCCCTTAAAGGTCGCCGCTGTCGCCGAATGGAAGCAGCCGAAATCCGGAAACACTACCTAAATCAGAGCGTTTCTCGGATTCTGCAGCTATTATCGACGGTTTATTAAGGACTTCAGCAAGATCGCGAGACCCCTGAACGAGGCGTTAAAGAAAGAGGCCGCCGGCCTATAGAATGAGAAGTGCACAGAGGCTTTCGTACGGCTAAAAGAAGCAGTGGCTTCGGCGCCGGTTCTGGCGCACTTCCGACCGGAAAAGACGATCTACGTAGAAACGGACGCTTCCGATACAGTAACGGCAGGGGTCCTTTCTCAATACGCTAACGATAGTAAGACCCTTTACCTAGTGGCCTTCTTTAGCAAATCCATAACAGAAGCTAAGCGGAACTACGCCATCTACGATAAGGAGCTGCTGGCGATTATTCAGGCTTTCGAGGAGTGGAAACCGGAGCTTATAGCTAGAAAGAGCACGGTCCAGGTCCTTACGGACCACCAGTCGCTGACCTACTTTATAAAGACGCAGAAGCTCTTACGACGTTAAGCACGGTGGGCCGCCTACTTATTAGGGTTCGATTTTAAGATCACCTATCGATCAGGGGCTCAAAATGGAAAGGCTAACGCGCTGACGAGAAGAGATAGAAAAACCAGCCGCGCGAAAGAAGATCCGAACATGTTTCAGAAGGTGCTGACCGAACGGATAGTAGACGCCGAAGTGTTAAAGGAAGCAGGGATCTGCGCGGCGGAACTGCAGACCGAACCAGAACCAATAGAACCGGCCCCTAAGGAAGAGACGCTCTACGAGAAGGTGGAACGGCTCAATCAACAGCAGAAGCTCGGCAGAACCGGTTCAGGGAAGCTAATAGTTCCGAAAGAACTGATTACGGAGGTCATCCAGCTAGTCTATAGATCGAAGGACGTTGCCCACGCTGGCTCGAAGAAGACGATAGAAGCCGTAAGGACGATTTACTGGTTTCCGCGGATCTACGAACGGATCCACCGATTTATCGCCAATTGCCACGTATGCAGAGCCGCAAAACCACGTTACGGTCTTCCGGCCGGTCTGCTAAAGCCACTTCCAATCCCCGAGAAACCGTGGCAGCACATTACGATAGATTTCGTAACCGGCCTGCCAGAGGCCGATAGATATAACGCTACGCTTAATGTAGTAGACCGGCTCAGCAAAGAGCGCCATTTCATCCCCTGCCGAGCTAAGGATAAAGGAACTACTATAGAAGAGACCGCACGGATATTGATTAGATACGTGTGGAAGCACCATAGCCTGCCGGACACTATCACTACGGATAGGGGTCCTCAATTCACCGCCGACGTATAGAAAGCCATCAACCACGTTCTCGGAATTCGTAGAAAGCTCAGCACAGCCGCTCACCCTTAAACCGACGGTCAGTCTGAAGTCGCTAACCGAGAGATAGAGCGATATCTACAAACCTTCTGTAGCCATTACCAAGAAAAGTGGGTCGAGATGCTGCCGATAGCTGAGTTCTGCGCCAACTCGGCACTGTCTAAAGCCACCTCGCTAGTGCCGTTTGAGATAACGCACGGCTATCTCCCGAGGATAAGCTTTCAGCCGCTAAACGAACCCAGCTCCGCGGAACTATCCACTGCTACGTCGTCGAAGAGAGTCGCCGCCGCGGCGGCAGAAGCGCTACGATCTCAGATGGAAGAAGCGATCAAAGTGGCGAAAGAAGCGATAGAGACGGCTCAGAAGAAGATAGTGATTCGAGCTAATAAGAAGCGGTTACTAATGGAATTCGAGGAAGGTCAAAGAGTATAGCTTAATACGAAAAACCTAAGGCTAAAAGGCAACGCCAAGCTCAATCCGCGCCACATAGGTTTGTTCAAGATAACAGAAAAGAGATCGCCGGTAACCTATCGGCTCGAGCTGCCGAAGGCGTTCCGGATCTACGACGTTTTCCACTCGGATCTACTGAGCCTGGACCCTGAGAACGGCCTGCCGGAACAGGGCTTCGCCGAACCCCCGCCAATCGAGATAGATAATAAGGAAGAATGGGAGGTAGAAGACGTAATAGACGTAAAGAAGATAAGGGGGTCCATTAAAGCGAGGATCTCGTAGAAGGGGTGGCCGGAAGACTACGAATAGTATCTGGTCGAGAACCTGCGGAACTCGGCAGAGCTGCTAAGAGACTTCTATGCGCGGAACCCGAAGAAGCCGAAACCGGCGTAGCTCTAATGTCGACAATTCCGGAAGAAAGAAAACACGTCCGCTCCACCGGCGCGGAAGCCGATAAAGGCGATCGTAATGGAATTGATAGCTCTAGGCACCGCCATGTCGCTCGGCGACTGCGTAGAGGGCGGAAGCTTTGGTGGAAGAGAAAGAGAGGAAGAAAAACGGCGCTGCAGAAAGATCTATATAGACCTCTGCGACGACGCACAGACCAGCCACGCCGCAGCTTAGATAACCTACAGATTAGATCAGATAGCACGGATCAGGCGCACCAATTACATAAACGCCAAGTAAAGGACTTCAGATGCCAATAACGTAAGGGCTGAAAAAGCGATAACGAGACGTCGTTTTTGATAAAGGACGGAAGAGGTAACGTCGACAGTAGAGGGGATTTTCGAGAAAAAAGAGGACGAATCAAAAAAAAAAAAAAAAAAAAGGGACGGAAAGAAGAGAGATTTTCAGATAGGTAGAGTGACTAAGCGGTCGAGGGCGACCGCTGGTAAGGGGGGGGGGTAGTGTTGCAGCGGTAGAAAGGGGTAGGACTGGATAATAGGGTGGACCCTAGATTTCGGCTCGGCCTGTGCAGGCCGAGCCGGGCCTTGGCACACCACCCTCTACCAAAGCCCACTACCACCACCACATAGGTTCCTTTCCCTCCTCAGTTCGAGATATAGTTATCAAAAAGGCCGTATTGAATTATATCTGCGTGCCCAGATCACTGGACTAGAAGAACCGGAAGTTTACAGTAGTCCGACCGGTAGGGACATACGCTGTACGACTTAACACTCCCCTAGGGATCTACCTAGTCTTCTATATAGACCTCGTATAGCTAGCGAACACGGACCCCCTACTGTACTAGACGACAGACGACGCGCGCCTACTAGCGATTATTACTAAAGGCTAGGAAGAGTACAAGGTAGAAGGAATCCTTAAGAGCAGAAGGAAGCAGAAGAGGATAGAGTACCTAGTAAAATAGAGAGGATAGGCAGAGCCTACGTAGGAACTATACGAAGCCCTATAGGACACAACTGCGCTAGACAGGTAGGAGGAGAACCATTCCCCTGCCCAGTTACAGTAACACTGCGCTATATAGCGAAAAGGGGCACGATCTACCCTAAGTGTAGGGAAGCTGCTAGCAACTTAGGCTGTTAAAGGATCGAGAACTAAGACGTAGGACACTACGAAATCCTACTAACACTACACTGTACAACACTGTACAGAAGAAGGGCAGAAGGGAGAGGACAGCCAGGAAACAGGTAGGAAGGAAACTGGAAGTAGGAGGGGTTAAGAGCAGAACTGTCCGAAAATTTCTTCTAGCCACTACCCTATAGGACTAGAGCGGCCGACTCCCTATCTGAAATCTCAATCACCTCCTGCCCGGCAGGACCCTGTTAAGGGGGGAGCTAAGAGGTCGGAAGAGGTCGATATAAAAGTCGAAGTAGGTAGGAGGAGTTGGATAAAACAAAGTCTAAAGGAAGGGATATAAAAGTTAATATTAGAGGAGGAGGCTAAAGTCTAAAGTAAGGGATATAAAAACTAAGTAAAGAAAGGAAGGGCTGGAGTCTAAGGTGTAAAAGCTAAATTAATGCACAAGACAAGCTATAAACAGGAAGAAGAGAAAGATTAGGTAGGTGGCAGCAGGTTCTTATATCCCCCTGCCCTAGCTAGTTGTTTGCGTATTTGCTAGTAACTTTCTTATTAAACTCTGTTTCTTTGTTCTACAAACAAATTCATTTCCCAGACCCGCTTTTTCCTAAGGTTCCAGAACTAAGTCAGGAGTGTTTGCATCGCGAGATAATTCGCCTTTTACTCTCTTAGAGTCTTCTTCTATCTAGTAGTTGTTAGCCTATAGTCTGTAAATCTTAATAGTTCTAGTTAGGTCTTAGATGCTGTTGTTTTCCGTTTTATATCTGTTAACTGTGTTTTCCGTTTTACATCTGTTGACTGTAACAGTAGCCCCCCTGAATATAGCGGAGTTCCTACGAAGCCTTAGTAGTTCAAGATACTGGGAGTAAGTCTGCTTATTCCTAGGAGCAGGCCTAATGTTACAGTCAATATTCTGTTAGTAAGCAGAATCCAGTTCTCTTTAGCTGTACCGGGTTTCCAGGCAGTAGTCTCTAAAGTAGTTTTAAAAGTAGAAGGCTTCAAATTTGTCCTTGTCGAAGATAATGTTTCTGAGGGGTTCCTAAGTAGTGTCCCAGTCTTCGTAGCTTTGCTATTGAACTTTGTACTTTGTCTGTCTATCAATTACTTGACAGTCTGTAATTTTGCGTACGTAGTATTCTCCTTCTTTGTCTTCGTCGTCGTCTTCTGTAGGGAGAATACAGGTTCGTTCTTAGTCTTGCAATTGGATTAGGAAGGAATCTCCTTCTTTAGGTCTTAGTCGAACAGGATAGAAGACGTCGTAGATTTCCTAGTCTTCCGGCAGTTAGAGGCGGTATGCGTGCGAGCTAATCTTCTCTATAATAGGGAAGGGGCCTAGTTTTTTCTAGTTAAGTTTGCGAGAAGGTCTTCCTATAACAATGTTCTTAGAGTCTAGGTACACTCTGTCTCCTACTTAATAGTCTGGGGCTGGTTGTCGTTTTCGGTTAGCTTGTTCTTCGTAGATAGCCTAGGCGTAAGTGATTTCTTCTTAGACTTCCTAATGGATCTGGGAGAGGTGCGTTGCCCAGTCGTCTGCATCGACTTCGTCTAGGTCGTCGGGTCGCAGTAGTGGGTCTTAAGGCTCTATTCCTGTTTGGGGGTAGTAGCCTCTAGTAGTGTAGAAGGGTGAGTGTCCTGTCGTCTCTAACTCCCAGTTGCGCGCCGAGAATTCTGCTGTTGGGATATATTTTAGCCAGTCCTTTTGGTAGTAATCGATAAAGCAATGTAGCGTCTGTTCGAACAGTGCATTCGCAATTTCCGTTTAACCATCTGTTTCTGGGTAGTAGGACGTTAAGATATAGTAATCAATATTTAAAAGCTTGCAAAGGCGTTTCCAGAACTTGGCAATAAACCAAGAGCCTCTGTTAGAGGTAATGCTGTCCGGAAGGCCTACGTAACGCTAGACGTATTCGTAAAAGAGTCGAGCGGTTTCCTTAGAAGTTATGCTCTAGCAGGGTACTACAAAGCGGTCCTTAGAGTGTCGGTCCATAACTACAAAGACGTTCTTTGCCTTAACGCCTGCCCAAGTAGTCCCTTAAGGGAGACAGGTAACAAAGTCCACTATAATGTGTTTCTACGGGTGTTCAGGAGCCGGGAGAGGCTTCAGCAATCCTTGTAGACGTTGTCGGTCGTGTTTGGCTGCCTTATAGATAGGACAATTATTTCTATATCTGCGGACGTGCTTCTACATTAACGGCCACTAGTAGTAACGGGAAGTAAGCTTGTAAAGCTTCGATCGTCCTAGGTAGCCTCCTGCTGCCGAGTTGTAAACTGTCCTAAGGGTGTATAGTCGTATTAAATCGTCTGCACCTCTAGGAACAAAAAGACGAGATCGAAAGTAAACCAGTCTATCCCTAAGTTCGCATTCTAAGAGAGAAAAGCCAGGGAAGGTACGCTAACCTATTTCAAGGGCTTGGATCAGTCCTTAAGCTTGTTCGTCTAATTCGTAAGCTTCTCTAATTATTGGGAGCAGTTCTCTAGGTTGATTTGCTTCTTCCGTTGATTTATTATTGTTCTGTTCGTTGTTGGAGGTAACAGAGCCTTTAATTTCAGAGTCTTCGGTGTTAAATGTTTTGTTGTCTGGTTCGCTTTCTGAATCGTTATCCTCTAAGAAGGCAGGTGCTAGACACAGAGCAAAAGACACAGCGATTGATAGTGTACCTTCTTTTAGGTAGGTCTTTAAGTCTTTGTTTAGGTTATAGGCCTTTACGATAGTTTGGTTACACATTGTCTGGCCTTCTTTTCGGTCTACTAGATAGGTTCTAGGCATCCGGGTAAGGGCATTAGCCCTTAAATTAAGAGATCTAGGCACGTATTAAATAACAAAGTTAAACCTTAAGAGGAATTCGCTCCAGCGGGCTTGTCTACGATTAAGGATTTTGCTCTTTATAAAATGAATCAAGTTCTTATAGTCTGAACTGAGTTAGGTCGGGTAGGCTGCACCTTCGAGTTCTAGTCGCTACTCTTTAAATACTTTGACGATTGCAAGGAGCTCCTTGTCGTATATCTCGTAATTGCATTCGGCAAGTAGCATCTTCTTTAAAAGGTAAGCTACTAGGAGCTATAGCTAGTTAGGCGATTTTTGTTAAAGGAGAACTGCTCTAATAGCTCCGTTAGAGGCGTCGGTTTCTACGCAGGTTTCTAAGTTAAAGTTAAAGTGTTAAAGGATTGGATCTTTAGTAAATCGTTGCTATAGGAGGTTAAATGCGTGTTAGCAGGAGTCAGTCCAGTTAAACTTAGCTTCTTTCTTTGTCAGAGCAGTTAGTAGCTTTACTATTAAGCTAAAGCCCTAAATAAAACGACAGTAGAAGTTAGCGAACCTAAGGAAGCCTTGCACTTCTTTGACAGTCTTTGGGATCTTCCAGTTCAGGATTGCTTGAATCTTTGCTAGGTCTATGCGGATGCCTTTGTCTAAGATAATAAGGCCAAGGAATTGAACTTCTTGTTAGTAAAATTGGCACTTGTTAATGTCTAGATGCAAGCCGGCTTCTGCCAGTTTTGCCAGTACCTTTCGGACGTGTTCCTAGTGTTCTTTTAGTGTAGTGCTGTAGACTAGGATGTCGTTAATGTAAGCGGTAACAAATTGGTCCAAGTACCCCTCTTAGTGTGTCGTTTATGTATTCTTGGAAAGTGCTAGGTGCATTGCACATTCTAAAGAGCATTACTAGGGATTTAAACAGGCCGTATCGGGTTCTAAATGCAGTCAACTATTCTTGTCCTTTAGCTATCTAAATCTTGTTAAAGGCCGCAATTACATCGAGCTTAGTAAACCATTTTGCTTTTAAGAGGCGTTCTAGTGTTTCTTAGATTAGAGGGATCGGATACCGGTTCTTCTTAGAGAAAGCGTTAAGATTGCAGTAGTTAACACAGAAGCGCAGCCCTCTACTAGGCTTCTTAACAAACATAACAGGGCTGGTAGCAGGTAAGCGACTAGATCAAATAAAGCCTTTCTAAAGATTTTATTGCAGAAACCTTTGCAGGACTTGGAGTTCTTCGCAGGAAATTTAGTAGAGAGGTCCGAAAGGGGGTGTCTAGCCTTCTTCCAGTTCAATCTTGTAATTATAAGGTCGGTAAGGAGGTAGCTTATTAGCTTCTTTAACTAACTATATACTAAGGAAGTTATAGTATTCTGTTAGTACTTTTGTCTCTAAATTAGTAGCTTCTCGGTTTTCGTCGAACTTAGCAAGGGCTTTCTCGATATCTTCTATTAACGCAGCAAAGATTTAAGCTCCTTTTTCCTTTGCAGCTTTATAGAAAGCAGCTACAGATACTTGGAGTATCGAATCTTTTATGCCGTTCGCAGGAGTAAACTAAGTTAAAGTGTAGCAATAATTTCGGCAATGTTCTAAGTTTATGTCGAGGCTTCTAGTATCCTAGTTCATCTATAGGTTGTAGAGGTTTAGCTAAGGCAATCCTAGGATTATTCTCTAGTTAGGTAGAGGTATGACAAAGCAAGAGAGGTATTCTTCGTAGGTGTTCCTAAGTTGAAGTTTGACGTAGGCAATCTAAGTTATACCTCCTGCGGAGGCCTCGCTACCGTTAAACATCTTTAAGGGTCTAGGGTATTTCAGGTTCTAAGTAGGGATTCCGAAGGAGTTAACAAGTCTAGGGTTAATAAAACTCTTACCAGTTGCGCTGCAGTCGATTATTGTAAGTACTAAGTGTGTAGAATTCTTCTTAGTGTAGATATTTGCTGTAACTACAAAGGAAGGATAAGTTAACTTATCCTCTGCCTTAGTACAGAATTGCACTATAGAAGAAGAGATTGTACGATGTCGATCTAAATGCTTGCCTGTTAGGCGTCTTGTTAACAGGCCTAAGCGTTTCCCTAGTCCTTGCTGTTATCCTTTAGTGCTAGGGCAGCTGCAGAGAATCCGAGAGGAGTGCCTGCCTTGTTGCAGCAATTGACTAGAGTTAGGCAGTTAATTGCGATGTAGTTTAGCTCCCTATAGTACATGCAGAGACGTTAGTTGCAGCGACGCTGCTTTTCCTCTTATGTAAGTCGACCGTCTTAAAGCTTAGCTGAACTAAGGTCTATAGGTTCGCTGTTAACAGGAGGAAGTCGTAGGGCTAAGGGAGGATTAGGTTAGTTTTAGGTAAAGATAGGAAGAGTCGTAACCGGACGCTAGCTCGTACGGTTGTTAAGCGGGTTGCTGCGTACCTTAATAATGTTTAAGAACAGGTTTCGACGACTGTCGAGGCGTTGGCAGAGGGTAACCAGTTCGTAAAATGACAAAGATTCGTGCTCTTAGTCTTCCAGTTTAGTAAGAAGTTCAGTGCTTAGACCAGCAACCAAAGCCGACTTTTAGGCTTCTGTGTCGTATTTGCAGTATCCGATTTCCTGTAAGAATTGTGCGTAGTAGTTAGAGAATAGCTTGTTAGTTTGCTTAAAGGTTTGGATTAGCTGCTAGGCCGTAGACTTGCAGTATAGGTTACCAAAGGCTAAGTCAAGAGCGGTAAGCAAGGTAGTAACGTCTAGGCAAGTAACCTGTAGTGTCTTTAGGTTAAACTAGTGTAAGACCTGTTGTAGTGCCTTGCCAGTAAGGAGGGAGAACGCGTACGAGACCTTCTGTTGTTTGTTTAGAAAGTAGTCCGCGTTAGCTAAAAGCTTAATTAATAATCGTAGTCGAAATTCATTAAACTTGTCCTTATCTCTAAAGAATAGTTCTAGGTTAGCTACTCTCTTGCTAGTAGGTTCTCTAGTAGTGTTCTATGTCCTTAGGTTTAGAGCTTCCTGCAATTGTTCTTGTATCTAAGCTTTCTTAATTGTTAGGTTAGCAATCTTTCGTTCTATCTCTTGTACCTAATCCTTGCTATCTAATAGCATTGCTTCTAGGCTATTAATGTGTTGGTTAAGTTCCTTTACTTGTTTAATGCCTGTACGGACAGTGTTCGTTGCTATAAAAAAGACTCGGAGGGCAAGGTTAGGATCGTTGTTTATTAGGTTAATAATTCCTTCTGCTAATAGGTCTAGTTGTAAGTATTCCTTAAAGGGGACCTCTTCTCGTAGGGTATAGAAGACTATGTTAATAGTCTGGTATTTGGTTAATAGCTTGTAATGTTAAGGAGGGAGCTAAGAGGTCGGAAGAGGTCAATGTAAAAGTCGAAGTAGGTAGGAGGTGATGCGGCGCGGTACACTTAAGCCAAAAGGGACTGGTCAAGTAACTCGGAAGTGACTTGACCAATGTGTACCAGATATATGAACCTTGGCAAGGCATAGTAATGACACGGGCCAACCCACCCCGTATCACTACCCCCTGCGCTACAGGCTTACGACCTCGTAAGCTGCGCTTACTTACAGGCCACGTATGCGATTTGCACAGCCCCCCTATGCCGCATACGCAATCAACCCCCCCCCCCGGCAGGTCTGCACACAGCCAGCTGGACCTTTACCGGGTCTGCCTTATTCTGTACGGAGTGGTGGACAAACGGACATACGTCAACGCTGCTTCCACTCGCTAGTTGAAAGATGCGCCCCCTGGGAATTGAACCCGGGCCTTTCATCGTACACTTTCAGCAGTCACTTCCGAGTTAAGTGATGCGGCGCGGTACACTTAAGCCAAAAGGGACTGGTTAAGTAACTCGGAAGTGACTTAACCAATGTGTACCAGATATATGAACCTTGGCAAGGCATAGTAATAACACGGGCCAACCCACCCCGTATCAGGAGGAGTGAGATAAAACAAAGTCTAAAGGAAGGAATGTAAAAGTTGATGTTAGAGGGGGAGGCTAAAGTCTAAAGTAGAGGATGTAAAAACTAAGTAAAGAAAGGAAGGGCTAGTGTCTAAGGTGTAAAAGCTAAATTAATGCACAAGACGAGCTATAAACAAGAAGAAGAGAAAGATTAGGTAGGTAGCAGTAGGTTCTTATATCCCCCTGCCCTAGCTAGTTGTTTGTGTATTTGCTAGTAGCTTTCTTATTAAACTCTGTTTCTTTGTTCTGTAAACAAATTCATTTCCTAGACCTGCTTTTTCCTAAGGTTCCAGAACTAAGTTAGGAGTGTTTGCATCGCGAGATAATTCGCCTTTTACTCTCTTGGAGTCTTCTTCTATCTAGTAGTTGTTAGCCTATAGTCTGTAAATCTTAATAGTTCTAGTTAGGTCTTAGATGCTGTTGTTTTCCGTTTTACATCTGTTAACTGTGTTTTCCGTTTTACATCTGTTAACTGTGTTTTCCGTTTTACATCTGTTAACTGTAACAGACCCCTACCTAGGCCAGCCCTAGGGAGCAGAGGCACCCCCCTACCCCTACGCGCCTCCTCCGGACAGCGGTAGGGGCAGTAGAGGGAGCTATCCTTCCACTTGCACGAGGCGCAGACCCTAGCCTAGAAGCTAGGGAGGCGGTATAGGCTAAGTAAGCCTTAGGGGGAGTTAGGGCAGGGAGCGCAGGGCTGGCCCTAGGTAGCAATAAGGATAGCATTAACGTACGACGCGCAGGCCGTAGCGACTTGCTAAGGTATAACCTAGGCAGGGTTACACCAGAAGGCGTAGAAGGGTAGCTCGGCCGCGTCCTGCTGCTCGTTAGTATAGTATCTAGGACGTTAGCTTAGACTGTACAGAAGACGGGAACCTGTACGAACCAGAAGCGAAGCTGCTAGTCGAATTGAGCATCCTACTGCTAGAGGTAGAAATAGGAGGGGACACTAGCCTGTTACGGTCAACAGATGTAAAACGGAAAACACAGTTACTAGATGTAAAACAGGAAACAACAGCATCTAAGACCTAACTAGAACTATTAAGATTTACAGACTATAGGCTAACAACTACTAGATAGGAGAAGACTCCAAGAGAGTAAAAGACAAATTATCTCGCAATGCAAACACTCCTAGCTTAGTTCTGGAACCTTTGGAAAAAGCGGGTCTAGGAAATAAATTTGTTTATAGAGCAAAGAAACAGAGTTTAGTAAGAAAGTTACTAGCAAATAAGCAAACAACTAGCTAGGGTAGGGGGATATAAGAACCTGCTGCCGCCTACCTAATCTTTCTCTTCTTCTTGTTTATAGCTTGTCTTGTGTATTAATTCAGCTTTTACACCTTAGACTCTAGCCCTTCCTTTCTTTACTTAGTTTTTACATCCCTTACTTTAGACTTTAGCCTCCCCCTCTAATATTAACTTTTATATCCCTTCCTTTAGACTTTGTTTTATCCAACTCCTCCTACTTACTTTGACTTTGATATCAACCTCTTCTAACCTCTTAGCTCCTCCCTTAACATTACGAGCTATTAACCAAACACTAGACTATTAACATAGTCTTCTATAATCCGAGCGCGCAGATAAGTTTCAATACGGCTGTTTTGATAACTATATCTCGAACTGAGGAGGGAAAGGAATCTATGTAGTGGTGGTGGTGGGCTTCCGTGGAGGTGGTGGTGCCAAGGCCCGGCTCGGTCCGTTCCAGAACCTAAATCCCGGAAGGGGCCGAGCCGGAATCCAGGGTCCACCCTATCAATCTGTCCCACCTCTTTCCACCGCTGCAACACTACCCCCCTCCCTTACTAGCGGTCGCCCTCGACCGCTTAGTCACCCTATCCATCCGAAAATCTCTACTTTTTTTTTTTTGATTCCTCGTCTCCTTCTCGAAAATCCCCTTTAACGTTGATGTTATTTCTTCTGTCTTCTATCAAAAACGTCGTTTTCTTTATCGCTTCTTTAATTTCTTACGTCGTCGGTGTCTAAAGTCCTTCACTTGGCGTTTATGTGATCGGCGCTATCTAATCTGATCTGCGGGTTATCTGAGCTGCGGCGTAGCTGGTCTGTGCGTCGTCTCGGAGGTCTATATAGATCTTTCCGCGGCGCCGTTTTTCTTCTTCTTTTTCTCTTCTACCAAAGCCTTTACCTACTACAGGGTCGGCGGCGCTGGCACGCTACAGTGGGTAGTGGCCGCGTCGAACCGGTGGTAGGTGGCGGTGGAGTCGAAGACCTCCCTAAAAGCGACCGTTACGATTATCTTTATCGGCTTCCGCGCTGGTGGAGCGGACGCAGCCTTCTTCTTTTTTCTTCTACCTCTTCCAGAGGTCGTCAGTTTCGGAGCTATCCGGGTTTCGGCTTCTTTGGGTTCTGCACGTAAAACTCTCTTAGCAGCTCTGCTGAATTCCGCAGGTTCTCGACCGGATACTATTTATAGTCTTCCGGCCACCCCTTCTACGAGATCCTCGCTTTAATGGACCCCCTCGTCTGCTTTACGTCTATTACGTCTTCTACCTCCCACTCTTCCTTATCGTCCATCTCGATAGGCGGGGGTTCGGCGAACCCCTGTTCCGGCAGACCGTTCTTAGGGTCCAGGCTCAGCAGATCCGAATAAAAGACATCGTAGATGCGGAACGATTTCGGTAGCTGGAGGCGATAAGTCACCGGCGACCTCTTTTCCACTATCGTAAACGGACCCACGTAGCGTGGATTCAACTTGGCGTTGCCTTTCAGCCTCAGGTTCTCCGCGTTTAGCTATACTCTTTGGCCTTCCTCGAACTCTATCAGTGACCGCTTCTTATTAGCTCGAGTTACTATCCTCTTCTAAGCCGATTCTATCGCGTCTTTCGCCACTTTAATCGCTTCTTCTATCTGAGATCGGAGCGCTTCCGCCGCTGCGGCGGCGATTCTCTTTAACGACGTAGTAGTGGTAGAAAGCTCCGGCGAGCCGGCGTCGCTCGGCGGATAGAAGCTTAGCCTTAGAAGATAACTGTGGGTTATCTCGAACGGCGCCAGCGACGTTGCTTCTGACTGTGTTAAGTTCGCGCAGAATTCGGCCATCGGCAACACCTTAACCTAATCTTCTTAATAATAGCTGCAGAAGGTTCGTAGGTATCGCTCCATCTTACAGTTAGCGACTTTAGACTGACTGTCGGTCTGCAGGTGAGCGGCTGTGCTGAGCTTTCCACTAATTCCGAGAGCTTGGTTGACGGCTTTCTATATATCGGCGGTGAATTGAGGGCCCCTATCCGTAGTAATAGTATCCAGCAGGCTATAGTGCTTCTATACGTGTTGAATCAACATTTGAGCTGTCTCTTCTGCAGTAGTTCCTTCGTCTCTCGCTCGGCAGGGGATGAAGTGGCGCTCTTTACTTAGCCTATCCACTACGTTTAACGTGGCGTTATATCCATCGGAGTCCGGCAGGCCGGTTACGAAATCCATCGTAATGTGTTGCTACGGTTTCTTGGGGATCGGAAGTGGCTTTAGCAGACCGGCTGGAAGACCGTAACGTGGCTTCGCGGCTCGGCACATATAGCAATTGGCGATGAATCGGTGGATCCGTTCGTAGATCCGCGGAAACCAGTAGATCGTCCTTACAGCTTCTATTGTCTTTTTTGAGCCGGCGTAACTAACGTCCTTAGAGCTATGGACCAGTTAGACGACCTCAGTAATTAGTTCTTCCGGAACTATTAGCTTCCCTAAACCGGTTTTGCCGAGTTTCTGTTACTGGTTAAGCTGCTTCACCTTTTCGTAGAGAGTTTCTTCCTTAGGGGCCGGCTCTACTGCGCAGACCCCTACCTCTTTCAGCACCTCTGCGTCTACTATCCGCTCAGTCAACACCTTCTGGAACATGTTCGGATCTTCTTTTGCGCAGCTGGTTTTTCCTTCCCTTCGCATTAGCGCGTCAGCCTTTCCGTTTTGAGCCCCTGGTCGATAGGTGATCTTAAAGTCGAACCCGGATAAGTAGGCAGCCTACCGTGCTTAGCGTCGTAAAAGCTTCTGCGTCTTTATAAAGTAGGTCAGCGACTAATGGTCCGTAAGGACCTAGACCGTGCTCTTTCCAGCTATAAGCTCTGGCTTCCACTCCTCGAAGGCCTGAATAATAGCCAGCAGTTCTTTGTTATAGATAGCGTAGTTTCGTTCAGCATTATTTATAGACTTGCTAAAGAAAGCCACTAGATAGAGGGTTTCGTCGTCGCTATATTGAGAAAGGACCCCTGCCGTCACTGTATCGGAAGCGTCCGTTTCTACGTAGATTGTCTTTTCTGATCGGAAGTGTGCCAGCACTGGCGCAGAGGCCACTGCATCTTTTAGCTGTACGAAAGCTTCCGTGCACTTCTTATTCTATAGGCCAGCTGCTTCTTTCTTTAGCGCCTCGTTCAGGGGTCTCGCTATCTTGCTAAAGTCCTTAATTAACCGTCAATAGTAGCTGCAGAAGCAGAGAAACGCTCTGATTTGCGTAGTGTTTCCGGATTCCGGCTGCTTCCATTCCGCGACGGCGGCAACCTTTAATAGGTCTATCCAAATCCTATCTCTTCTGACGATAAGACCGAGATATTTGACCTCGATTTGGTAGAACTCGCTCTTTTTCGTGTCCGCGTTCAGTCCGACCTCGCAGAGCCTGGTCAACACCTTCTCGATGTGGTCCGTGTGTTGTTCTCTCGTTCCATCTGTATAGATAAGGATGTCGTCCAGGTAAATAGATATGAACCGTTCCAACATGTCTATAAAGGTGTGGTTTATAAAGCGTTGCTATACCGCCAGTGCGTTGGTAAGTCCGAAAGGCATTACTAACTACTTGAAATTGCCTATACGTGTCGCGAACGTCGTAAGGTCTTCTGTCTGCCCTTCTTCGTTCCTTAGTCAATAGAACACTTGGCGGATGTCCAGCTTGCTGAACCACCTAGCCTTTGCTACGCGCTATATAGTCTCGTCTATTAGCGGCAGTGGATATACGTCTCTCTTAGTGACCTCGTTAAGGCCTCGATAGTCTACGCAGAGTCGCAGACTACCCCCTGGTTTCCTTGCGAAAAGAATCGGTAACGCATATTCGGCAGAACTCGGCGTAATAAACTTCTTTGCCAGGTTTTCGCGAACAAACACCTCTACTTAGTCCAATTCGGCCGGCGACAGTCGTCTTAGGGGCTCGGTTCTTGGCAGCGTAGCCCCCTCCTTCAGTCGGATCTTGTTGTTATATTCCGGTCGATAGAGCGGTAATAGGTTGGAGTCGGCTCTTAAGAAGACGTTAGCATACCTATAGAGCTCGTTTGGCAGCACCTCTAGTAGATCCACTTCTTCTTCCGCCATTATCTTCTAGTAGTCTTCGATGTCTTTTATTAAGATAGCGTAAACCTCGTTGTCTGGTGACTTCGCGAGGGTCGTCGTTGCTTCTGAACTTATTATTCCAACGGTAACCGGGGGTTCGGAACGATTGGACGGAGTCGCTTCGATCGTCGTAACGTTCGGTTTGGCGTCGGCTACCGTGACCGATTCGGTGGCTGATCCGACGGCGGCCGAGCCGCTGATCGGTTCTCTGAATCCGAGTGTGCCTTTTCCTACGTCAATAATCGCTCCCTGATTCTTTATCTATTTCTGCCCTATAATAATGTTAAACCTTCCGATATCCATAATTCGGAACGTCGCCTCCGTAGTGCGACCAGCTAGTGTAGTCTTTAATGGCACATAGTGCGTGACACTCTCTGTGTCTTGTCCGTTGTACGCCGAAATCCGTGTCGGCGACGCTAATTCCACCGGATAGCCGTATCCATTCGTTAGCTTCCGGACCAGTCGGTAGTGGATTGCTGCGCTAATAAGAGCTCCGGTGTCGATGAAAGCTTTTAGCTAAAGTGGTTTGCTCGATCCGTTAAGGGGGTAGACAGCGATTAGAAGGATAATAGCTGTTTCTATATTCACTTCCACCGCAGCCGATAGCGGATCGCTGCAGCTATTGATGCTCTCTTTCGTCGACATAGCTTGCATTAATGCCCTATTGTCCATACTGGATAGGGGGCCTATCCTTCCAGCTGGTCTTTTCCCAAGATTCGCAGTAGCACTCCACCGTCTACGCTGTCAGTATTGTTCGGAACCGGCTCTATAGCTTGTATAGCCTTTCTCGGTAGCGGCGGCGGCTTCGTTGCTCGATATTCCTGCTTCTGCTTGTCCGACGCTTGGCATCTCGTAGCGATATAGCCGGGCTTTCCGTATGCGTAGCACGTAGGGACAAACGCCGACCGTAGTAAATACGACGATTGCTAGGGGGTTCGTCGGAAAGGCGCAGGGGGCCGCGCCGTCTGCGTTATTAAGTGCTTCTGGTTCGGTTCGCGTGACTTCGCGTAGGCGCTCAAGTTTCTCGCGGTGACTCTCGCTCTGTGTACGAAGCTCTTAAGGTCTTCGTCTTCTACAGACGCTATAGCGGCGGCCAATTCAGGGTTCAGCTTCTGCCTTAATAGGTAGAGCTGCTTATCTTCCGCCACTCGGGCCCTAATCGAATATTTTCCAAACAAACCGTAGAACTCCTCGAACGTCTGCCGGTTCTGGTTAATCTTATCCAGCTGCTTACGGGCCGTCTTCTTTCGGAATAGGTCTCCGAAGCGCTGGTCTATGGCTCTAATCGCTTCCTTGGCGGTCGCCTCTTCTAGGTCCGCTACTAGTGAAAAAGCTTCACCTTCCAATCGCGATTCTAGGTACGCCAGTCTGTCTCTGGCGCTGTTTCCGGCGTAGTCGCGGTCTATCTTAATCTTTATCTTCTTCTTAAACGCTTCCTAGTCTTTAGGGTCTCCGCCTCTAAACGCCGGCAGGTCCGGCAATAATGTTATTAAGGTGCTACCTTGACTATACGCCGCTAGTAAGGCGGTCTCTGCTTGTTCTTCTCTATGCTGCGGCGGCGCCGACGACATCGCTGCTTCTATATTAGCCAGTTGGTCCTTTAGCGCCTTTAGTTGCGCCAGTCTATTCGCCGCCTAGTTCTCTAACACATCGATAATAGTTTCTGCCGACTCCTTCTCGGCCCTTACCGTCTCTACTTCCTCCCCTAACTGTCTGTTTTCTTCTACGTTCCTATAGAACTTCTTTTCTATAAAGGTAATAATGTCAAACACCTTCTTAGCTCCGTGCTCTATAAGATACTCTCCTATCTTATCCGGCGTGCGTCCGTACAGTTCGGCGTAGCCCTCTATGCCCTTTCTCGCTTTATCTACCTCTTTTTCTGTAAGGCCTTTATTGGTCGTTCCGTCCTCGAGAATGCTGGTACGCCTATCTCTCGGTCTGTTAGTCTTTCTCTTTCCGCTGCGGCCTGTAACGCTGCTGTCTACCGCTAAGAAGCCTTCTATCTTCTTACAGTGCCTTGGGGGTTGTTGTTGTTAGTGTGTGTGTTGGTGCGCGTGCGTTATTCGGGTTTCCGGATGGTTCGACGGGCCCTTTCGCGCAGCGCGGGGTTGGTGTAGAGAGTAAGTTCGAGATATAATGATCCGAGCGCGCAGATAAGGTTCAATACGGCTGTTTTGATAACTATATCTCGAACTGAGGAGGGAAAGGAATCTATGTAGTAGTGGTAGTGGGCTTCCGTAGAGGTAGTAGTGCCAAGGCCCGGCTCGGTCCGTTCCGGAACCTAAATCCCGGAAGGGGCCGAGCCGGAATCCAGGGTCCACCCTATCAATCTGTCCTACCTCTTTCCACCGCCGCAACATTCCATACCCTATAAGAAGAGGTCCCCTTTAAGGAATACTTACAACTAGACCTATTAGCAGAAGGAATTATTAATCTAATAAACAACGATCCTAACCTTACCCTCTAAGTCTTCTTTATAGCAATAAACATTGTCCGTATAGGCATTAAACAAGTAAAGGAACTAAACCAACACATTAATAGCCTAGAAGCAATGCTATTAGATAGCAAGGACTAGGTACAAGAGATAGAACGAAAGATTGCTAATCTTACAATTAAGAAAGCCTAGACATAAGAACAATTGCAGGAAGCTCTGAACCTAAGCACACAGAACACTACTAGAGAACCTACTAGTAAGAGAGTGGCTAACCCAGAACTATTCTATAGAGACAAGGACAAGTTTAATAAATTTCGACTACGATTGTTAATCAAACTCTTAGCTAACGCAGACCACTTCCCAAACGAACAACAGAAGGTCTCGTACGCCTTCTCCCTCCTTGCTAGCAAGGCACTGCAATAGGTCTTACACTGGTTTAACCTAAAGATACTACAAGTTACTTGTCTAAACGTTACTACCTTGCTTACCGCTCTCGACTCGGCCTTTAGTAACCTATACCGCAAGTCTACGGCCCAGCAGTTAATTAGAACCCTTAAGCAAACCAACAAGCTATTCTCTAACTACTACATACAATTCTTACAGGAAATCGGATACTGCGAATACGATACAGAAGCCTAGAAGTCAGCTTTGGTTGCTGGCCTAAGCACTGAACTTCTTACTAAACTGGAGGACTAAGAGCACGAATCTTTGTCATTTTACGAACTGGTTACCCTCTGCCAACGCCTCGACAGTCGTCGAAACCTGTTCTTAAACACAATTAAGGTACGCGGTAACCTACTTAACAACTGTACGAGCTAGCGTCCGGTTACGACTCTTCCTACCTCTACCCAAAACCAACCTAATCCGCCCTTAGCCCTACGACTTCCTCCTGTTAACAGCGAACCTATAGACCTTAGTTTAGCCAAGCTTTAAGACAGTCGACTTACATAAGAGGAAAAGCAGCGTCGCTGCAACCAACGTCTCTGTATGTACTATAGGGAGCTAAACTACATTGCAATTAACTGCCTAACTCTAGTCAATCGCTGCAATAAGGTAGGCACCCCGCTTAGATTCTCTGCAGCCGCCCTAGCACTAAAGGATAACAGCAAAGACTAGGGAAACGCTTAGGCCTGTTAACAAGACGCCTAGCAGACAAGCATTTAGATCGACACTGTGCAATCTCTTCTTCTGCAGTGCAATTCTGTACTAAGGCAGAGGATAAGTTAACTTATCCTCCCTTTGTAGTTACAGCAAATATCTAAACCAAGAAGAATTCTATATACTTAGTACTTACAATAATCGACTGCAGCGTAACTAGCAAGAGTTTTATTAACCCTAGACTTGTTAACTCCTTCGGAATCCCTACTTAGAACTTGAAATACCCCAGACCCTTAAAGATGTTTAACAGTAGCGAGGCCTCTGTAGGAGGTATAACTCAGACTACCTACGTTAAACTTCAACTTAGGAACAACTACAAAGAACACCTCTCTTGCTTTGTTACACCTCTGCCTAACTAGAAAATAATCCTAGGATTACCTTAGCTAAAACTCTACAACCTACAGATTAACTAGGACACTAGAAGCCTCGATATAAACTTAGAACATTGCCGAAACTATTGCTATACTTTGAGTTAGCTTACTCCTGCGAACAGCACAAAAGACTCGATCCTCTAAGTATCCGCAGCTGCTTTCTATACAGCTGCAAAGGAAAAAGGAGCTTAAATATTTGCTGCGTTAATAGAAGACATTAAGAAAGCCCTTGCTAAGTTTGACGAAAACTGAGAAGCAACTAACCTAGAGACAAAAGTACCAACAGAATACTACAATTTCCTTAGTGTATAGTTAGTTTAAGAAGCTAACAAGCTACCTCTGCACTGACCATACGACTACAAGATCGAACTGGAAGAAGGACAGTTACCCCCTTTTAGATCTCTCTATTAAATATCCTACCAAGAACTCCAAGTCCTGCAAAAGTTCCTGCAATAAAACCTTTAGAAAGGCTTTATTCGATCTGGTCGCTCCTCTGCCGCCAGTCCTGTTATGTTTGTTAAGAAACCCGGCAGAGGACTATGCTTCTGTGTTAATTACTGCAACCTTAACGCTATCTTAAAGAAGAACTGTTATCTAATCCCTCTAATCTAAGAAACACTAGAACGCCTCTCGAAAGCAAAATGGTTTACTAAGCTTAATATAATTGCGGCCTTTAACAAGATTTGGATAGCTAAAGGACAGAAATAGTTAACAGCCTTTAGAACCCGGTACAGCCTGTTTGAATCCCTAGTAATGCCCTTTAGAATGTGCAATATATCTAGCACTTTTTAAGAATACAGAAACGATATACTAAGAGAGTACTTAGACCAATTCGTTACTCCTTATATTAACGACATCCTGGTCTACAGTATAGCGCTAGAATAACATTAGAAACACGTCCGAAAGGTACTGGCAAGACTAGAAGAAGCAGGCTTGTATCTGGATATTAACAAGTGCGAATTCTACCAACAAGAAGTTCAGTTCCTTGGCCTTATTATCTTAGACAAATGCATCCGTATAGACCCAGCAAAGATTTAAGCAATTCTGGACTGGAAGATCCTAAAGACTGTTAAAGAAGTGCAAGGCTTCCTTAGGTTTGCCAACTTCTACTGTCGTTTTATTTAGGGCTTTAGCTTAATAGTAAAGCTACTGACTGCGCTAACAAAGAAAGAGGCTAAGTTTAACTGAACTGACTCCTGCCAATACGCATTTGACCTCCTACGGCAACGAATTACTAGAGACCCAATCCTTTAACACTTTAACTTTAACTTAGAAACCTGCGTAGAAACAGACGCTTCTAACGGAGCTATTAGAGCAAACCTCCTTTAACGAAAGTCGCCCGACTAGCTATAGCTCCTAGTAGCTTACCTTTTAAAGAAGATGCTACCTGCCGAATACAATTACGAGATTTACGACAAAGAGCTCCTTGCAATCGTCAAAGCATTTAAAGAGTGGCGCCCTAAACTCGAAGGCGCAGCCTACCTAACCTAAGTTAGTTCAGACTACAAGAACTTGATTTATTTTATAAAGAGCAAAATCCTTAATCGCAGACAAGCCCGATAGAGCAAATTCCTCTTAAGGTTTAACTTTGTTATTTAATACTCGCCTAGATCACTTAATTCTAGGGCTAATGCCCTTACCTAGATGCCTGGAATCTATCCAGTGGACAGAAGAGAAGGCCAGGCAATGTGTAACCAAACTATCCTAAAGGCTTACAACCTAAGCAAAGACCTAAAGACCTACTTAAGGGAAGGTACACTATCAATCGCTGCATCTTTTGCCCTGTGCCTTGCACCTGCCTTCCTAGAGGATAACGATTTAGAAAGCGAACCAGACAACGAAACTATCGATACAGATGACTCTGAAATTAAAGGCTCTGTTACCTCCGACAACGAACCGAACGATAAAGAATTAACTAAAGAAGCAAACTACCCTAGAGAACTGCTCCCAATAATCAGAGAAGCTTACGAATCAGACGAAAAGGCTTAAGGACTAATCCAAGCCCTTGAAATAGGTCAGCGTACCTTCCCTGGCTTTTCTCTCTTAGAATGCGAACTTAGGGATAGACTGGTTGACTTCCGATCCCGTCTTTTTGTCCCTAAAGGTGCAGACAATTTAATACGACCCTACATCCTTAGGACAGTTTACAACTTAGCAGCAGGAGGCTACCTAGGACGATCGAAGCTTTACAAACTTACTTCCCGCTACTACTAGTAGCCGTCGATGTAGAAGCATGTCTGCAGATATAGAAACAACTGTCCGATCTGCAAGGCAGCCAAACACGACCGACAACGTCTATACGGATTGCTGAAGCCTCTCCCGGCCCCTAAACATCCTTAGAAACATATTACGATAGACTTTGTTACCTGTCTCCCTTAAAGACTTACTTAGGCAGGTGTTAAGGCAAAGAACGTCTTTGTAGTAGTAGATCGGCACTCTAAGGACCGTTTCGTAGTACCCTGCTAGAGCATAACTTCTAAGGAAACCGCTCGACTCTTTTACGAATACGTCTAGCGCTACGTAGGCCTTCTAGACAGTATTACCTCTAACAGAGGCTCTTAGTTTATTGCTAAGTTCTGGAAACACCTTTGCAAGCTTCTAAACATTAACTACTACATCTCGACGTCCTACTACCCAGAAACAGATAGACAAACAGAGATTGCGAATGCCCTGTTCGAACAGAAACTACGTTGCTTTATCGATTACTACTAGAAGGACTGGACAAAACACATCCTAACTGTTGCAGCGGTGGAAAGAGGTAGGACAGATTGATGGGGTGGACCCTGGATTTCGGCTCGGCCCGGTCGGGCCGAGCCGGGCCTTGGCACCACCACTATTAAAGCCCACCACCACCACTACATAGACTCCTTTCCCTCCTCAGTTCGAGATATAGTTATCAAAAAGGCCGTATTGAATTATATCTGCGTGCCCGGATTATTATATCTCGAACTCACTCTCTACACCAACCCCGCGCTGCGCGAAAGGGCCCGTCGAACCATCCGGAAACCCGAATAACGCACACGCACTACACACCAACAACACCCAAGGCACCGTAAGAAGATGGAAGGCTTCTTAGCAGTAGAGGGCGGCGTTACAGGCCGTAGCGGAAAGAGAAAGACTAACAGACCGAGGGATAGGCGTACTAGCATTCTCGACGACGGAACGACCGATAAAGGCCTTACGAAAGAAGAGGTAGATAAAGCGAGAAAGGGCATAGAGGGATACGCCGAACTGTACGGACGCACGCTGGATAAGATAGGAGAATATCTTACAGAGCACAGAGCCGAGAAGGTGTTTAACATTATTACCTTTATAGAAAAGAAATTTTACAGGAACGTAGAAGAAAACAGACAGTTAAGGGAAGAAGTAGAGACGGTAAGGGCCGAGAAGGAATCGGCAGAAACTATTATCGACGTGTTAGAGAACTAGGCGGCGAATAGACTAGCGTAACTAAAGGCACTAAAGGATCAACTAGCTGATATGGAAGCAGCGATGCCGCCGCCGCTACTGCATCGAGAAGAACAAGCAGAGACTGCCTCACCAGCGGCCTATAGTTAAGGTAGCACCTCGATAACATTATTACCAGACCCGCCGGCGTTTAGAGGTAGAGACCCTAAAGACTGGGAAGCGTTTAAGAAGAAGATAAAGAATAAGATAGACCGCGACTACGCCGGAAACAGCGCCGGAGACAGACTGGCGTACCTGGAATCGCGATTGGAAGGCGAAGCTTTTTCGCTAGTAGCGGACCTAGAAGAGGCGACCGCCGAGGAAGCGATCAAAGCACTAGACTAGCGCTTCGGAGACCTATTCCGAAAGAAGACGGCCTGTAAGCAGCTAGATAAGATCAACTGGAACCGGCAGACGTTCAAGGAATTCTACAGTTTGTTCAGAAAATATGCGATTAGGGCCCGGGTAGCGGAAGATAAGCAGCTCTACCTATTAAGGCAGAAGCTGAACCCTGAACTGGCCGCAGCTATAGCGTCGGTGGAAGACGAAGACCTCGAGAGCTTCGTGCACAGAGCGAGAGTTACCGCGAGAAACTTGAGCGCTTACGTAAAATTACGCGAATCGGTTCAGAAGTCGTCGCCGTTAGGGCAAACGGCGCGGCCCCCTGCGCCTTTCCGACGACCGCCCCAGCAGTCGTCGGAATTCACCGCGATCGGCGTTCGTCCCTACGTGCTACGCATGCGGAAAGCCTAGCTACATCGCTACGAGATGCCAAGCTTCGGATAAGCAGAAGCAGGAGTATCGCGCTGTAAAACAGCTGCAGCCGCCACTGCCGAGAAAGACTATTCAAGCCATCGAACCGGCCCCGAACGACACTGATAGCGTAGACGGTAGAGTGCCCCTGCGAATCCTGGGAAAAGACCAGCTGGAAGGATAGGCCCCCTATCCAGCATAGACAATAGGGCATTAACGCGAACTACGTCGACGAAAGAGAGCATTAATAGCTGCAGCGATCCGCTGTCAGCGGCGGTGGAAGTGAACGCGGAAACGGCCATTATCCTTCTAATCACTGTCCACCACCTTAACGGATCGGGCAAACCACTTCAGTTGAAAGCTTTTATCGACACCGGAGCTCTTATCGGAGCAGCTATCCACTACCGGCTAGTCCAGAAGCTGATAAATAGATACGGTTATCCAGTGGAACTGGCGTCGCCGACGAAGATTTCGGCATATAACGGGCAAGACACGGAAAGCGTTACGCACTATGTGCCGCTAAAGACTACCTTGGCTGGTCGCACTACGGAAGCGACGTTCCGAATTATAGATATCGGAAGATTTGACATTATTATAGGGCAGAAATAGATAAAGAACCAGAAAGCCATTATTAACGTAGACGAAGGAACGATAGGGTTCAAAACCCTAGGCAGCACCACCGCCGCCGCCAAGCCGAAAGCCACGGAGTCTGCCAAAGAGGCTCCGTCCGATCGTTCCGAACCCCTGGTCACAGTCGGAATAATGAGTTTAGAAGCAATAATAACCCTCGCGAAGTCGCCGGACACTGAGATCTACGCTATCTTAATAAAAGACATCGAAGACTATCAGAAGATAATGGCGGAAGAAGAGGTAGATCTACTGGAGGTACTGCCAAACGAGCTCTATAGTTACGCTGATGTCTTTTCAAAAGCAGACTCTAACCTCCTGCCGCTCCACCGGCCGGAATACGACAATAAGATCAGGTTATAAGAGGGGGCTACATTGCCAAGAACCGAGCCCCTAAGGAGACTGTCGCCGGCAGAACTGGACTAAGTAGAGGTGTTTGTTCGTAAAAACCTGGCGAAGAAGTTTATTACGCCGAGCTCCGCAGAATATGCGTTACCGATTCTTTTCGTAAGGAAACTAGGGGGTGGTCTGCGACTCTGCGTAGACTATCGAGGCCTTAATAAGGTTACTAAGAGAGACGTGTATCCACTGCCGCTGATTGACAAGACTATAGAGCGGGTAGCGAAGGCTAAGTAGTTTAGCAAGCTGGACATCTGCCAAGTGTTCCATCGACTAAGGAATAAAGAAGGGCAGACAGAAGACCTTACGACGTTTGCGACGCGTATAGGCAATTTCAAGTGGCTGGTAATGCCGTTCGGACTCACCAACGCGCCGGCAGTATAGTAACGCTTTATAAACCACACCTTTATGGACATATTGGAACGGTTCGTGTCAATTTACCTAGACGACATCCTTATCTATACAGATAGAACGAGAGAGCAACACACAGACCACATCGAGAAAGTGTTGAAGAGGCTCCGCGAGGTCGGATTGAACGCGGATACGAAGAAGAGCGAGTTCTATCAAACCGAGGTCAAATATCTCGGTCTTATCGTCGGAAGAGATGGAATTCGTATAGATCCCTTAAAGGTCGCCGCCGTCGCGGAGTGGAAGCAGCCGAAATCCGGAAACACTACGCAAATCAGAGCGTTTCTCGGCTTCTGCAGCTACTATCGACGGTTTATTAAGGACTTTAGCAAGATAGCGAGACCCCTGAACGAGGCACTAAAGAAAGAGGCTGCCGGCCTATAGAGTGAGAAGTGCACAGAAGCCTTTAACCGGCTGAAAGAAGCAGTGGCCTCTGCACCAGTTCTGGCACACTTCCGGCCAGAAAAGACGATCTACGTAGAAACGGACGCTTCCGACAAAGTGACGGCGGGGGTCCTTTCTCAATACAGAGACGATAAAACCCTCTATCCAGTAGCTTTCTTTAGCAAGTCAATAAGCGAAGCTAAGCGGAACTACGCTATCTACGACAAGGAGCTACTGGCGATCATTCAGGCTTTTAAGGAGTGGAAACCGGAGCTTATAGCTAGAAAGAGCACGGTCCAGGTTCTTACGGACCACCAGTCGCTGACCTACTTTATAAAGACGCAGAAGCTCTTACGCCGCCGGGCGCGGTAGGCGGCCTACTTATCTAGGTTTGACTTTAAGATCACTTATCGACCCGGAGCTCAGAATAGAAAGGCTGATGCATTGACGAGAAGGGAAGGAAAAACCAGCCGCGCGAAAGAAGACCCGAACATGTTCCAGAAGGTGTTAACCGAGCGGATAGTAGACGCAGAGGTGTTGAAAGAAGTAGGGGTCTGCGCAGTGGAACTGGCCCCTAAGGAAGAAACTCTCTACAAGAAGGTGAAACGGCTCAACCAGCAACAGAAGACCGGCAAAACCGGCTTAGGAAAGCTGATAGTTCCGGAAGAACTAATTACAGAGGTTATCCAGCTGGTCTATAACTCTATAGATGTTGGCTACGCCGGAGCGAAGAAAACGACGCAGGCCGTAAGAACGATCTACTGGTTTCCGCGGATCTACGAACAGATCCACCGATTTATCGCCAACTGCCACGTGTGCCGATCGGCGAAGCCGCGTTACGGCTTTCTAGCAGGCTTATTGAAGCTACTGCCGATCCCCGAGAAACTATAGCAGCATATTACGATAGATTTCGTAACCGGCCTGCCGGACTCCGATGGATATAACGCTACGCTCAATGTGGTGGATCGGCTGAGCAAAGAGCGCTATTTCATCCTATATTGAGCTAAGGATAAGGGAACTACTGCAGAAGAAACAGCGAGAATGTTAATCCAACACGTATAGAAGCACTATAGGCTGCCGGACACTATTACTACGGATAGGGGTCCTTAATTCACTGCCGACGTGTAGAAAGCTATTAACCAAGCTCTCGGAATTCATAGAAAGCTCAGCACCGCCGCTTACCCTTAAACCGACGGTCAGTCTAAAGTCGCTAACCGTAAGATAGAACGATACCTACGAACCTTCTGCGGCCATCATTAAGAAGAATGGGTTAAGGTGTTGCCGATAGCCGAGTTCTGCGCTAACTCGGCACTGTCTAAGGCCACCTCGCTGGCGCCGTTCGAGATAACGCACGGCTATCTTCCGAGGATGAGTTTTCAGCTACTAGACAAACCCAGCCCCGCGGAACTATCCACCGCTACGTCGTTAAAGAGAGTCGCCGCCGCGGCGGCAGAAGCGCTACGTTCTCAGATAAAGGAAGCGATTAAGGTAGCGAAAGACGCGATGGATTCAGCTTAGAAGAAGATAGTGACTCGAGCTAATAAGAAGCGGTTACCGATGGAATTTGAAGAAGGTCAAAAGGTCTAGCTTAACACTCGGAACCTGAGGCTAAAAGGGAACGCCAAGCTCAATCCGCGCCACGTAGGCCCGTTTGCGATAGTGGAAAAGAGGTCGCTAGTAACTTATCGGCTCCAGCTACCGAAATCGTTCTGAATCTACGACGTTTTCCATTCGGATCTGCTAAGCCTGGACCCTAAGAACGGCCTGCCGGAACAGGGCTTCGCCGAACCCCCACTAGTTAAGATAGACAGTAATGAAGAAGAGTAGGAGGTAGAAGATGTAATGGACGTAAAGAAGATAAGGGGGTCCATCAAAGCGAGGATCTCGTAGAAGGGGTGGCCGGAAGATTATAAATAGTATCCGATCGAGAATCTCCGGAATTTAGCGGAGGTGCTAAGAGACTTTTACGCGCGGAACCCGCTGAAGCCGAAACCCGGATAGCTCCAAAACTGACGACTTCCGAAAGAGATAGAAATAAAAGAAGAAAGCCACGTCCGCTCTACCGGCGCGGAAGCCGATAAAGACGATCGTGTCGGTCGCTTTCGGGGAGGCCTTCGACTCTGATTTAACGCGGTACACTTAAGCCAAAAGGGACTAGTTAAGTAACTCGGAAGTGACTTGACCAATATGTACTAGATATATGAACCTTAGCAAGGCATAGTAATGACACGGGCCAACCCACCCCGTATCACTACCCCCTGCGCTATAGGCTTACGACCTCGTAAGCTGCGCTTACTTACAGGCTACGTATGCGATTTGCACAGCCCCCCTATGCCGCATACGCAATTAACCCCCCCCTAGCAGGTCTGCACACAGCTAGCTGGACCTTTACCGGGTCTGCCTCATTCTGTACAGAGTGGTGGACAAACGGACATACGTCAACGCTACTTCCACTCGCTAGTTGAAAGATGCGCCCTCTAGGAATTGAACCCGGGCCTTTTATCGTACACTTTCAGCAGTCACTTCCGAGTTAAGTGATGTAACGCGGTACACTTAAGCCAAAAGGGACTGGTCAAGTAACTCGGAAGTGACTTGACCAATGTGTACCAGATATATGAACCTTGGCAAGGCATAGTAATAACACGGGCCAACCCACCCCGTATCAGACTCGGCCACCACCCACTACCGGTTCGACGCGGCCACTACCCGTAGGTTCAGCCGCCAGCTCGCTGACGCCGTGGCGTGCCAGCGCCGCCGACCCCGTAGTAGGTAAAGGCTTTGGTGGAGAAGGAAGAAGAAGAAGAGATGGAGCTGCGGAAAGATCTATATAGACCTTCCGCGCCGGTGCACAGACTAGCCACGGCACAGCTCAGATAACCTACGGCTTAGATCAGATGGCACGGATCAGGCACACCGATTATATAAACGCCAAGTGAAGGACCTCAGACACCGATGACGCGAGAAATTGAAGAAGCAATAAAGAAAACGTTGTTTTTGATAAACGACGAAAGAAATGAAATCAGCGTTAGAGGGGATTTTCGAGAGAGAGACGACGAAACTCAAAAAAAAAAAAAAGGGGAAGAGAGTGCAGTTTTTCGGATGGATGTAGTGACTAAGCGGTCGAGGGCGACCGCTGGTGAGGGAGGGGGGTAGTGTTGCGGCGGTGGAAAGAGGTAGGACAGATTGATAGGGTGGACCCTGGATTTCGGCTCGGCCCGGTCAGGCCGAGCCGGGCCTTGGCACTACCACTATCAAAGCCCACTACCACCACCACATAGACTCCTTTCCCTCCTCAGTTCGAGATATAGTCATCAAAAAGGCCGTATTAAATCATATCTGCGTGCCTGGATTACTAACAGTAGAATTCTTAGCTCGCAACTAGGGGTTAGAGACAACAGGACACTCTCTCTTTTACACTACTAGAGGCTACTACCCCTAAACAGGAATGGAACCTTAAGACCTACTACCGCGACCCAACGATCCAGACGAAGTTGATGCAGACGAATAGGCAACGCACCTCTCCTAGATCTATTAGGAAGTCTAAGAAGAGATAACTTATGCCTAGGCTATCTACGAAGAACAAGCTAATCGAAAACGACAACTAGCTCCAGACTACTAAGTAGGAGACAGAGTGTACCTAGACTCTAAGAACATTATTATAGGAAGACCTTCTCGCAAACTTAATTGGAAAAAACTAGGCCCCTTCCCTATTATAGAGAAGATCAGCTCGCACGCATACCGCCTCTAACTGCCGGAAGACTGGGAAATCTACGACGTCTTCCATCCTGTTTAACTAAGACCTAAAGAAGGAGATCCCTTCCTAATCCAAGTGCAAGACTAAGAACGAACCCGCATTCTCCCTATAGAAGACGACGACGAAGACAAAGAAGGAGAATACTACGTACGCAAAATTACAGACTGTTAAGTAATTAATAGACAGACAAAGTACAAAGTTCAATAGCAAAGCTACGAAGACTAGGACATTACTTAGGAACCCCTTAAAAACATTATCTTTAACAAGGACAAGATTGAAGCCTTCTACTGTCAAAACCCCTTAGACTTAAGAGACTACCGCCTGGAAACCTGGTACAGCCAAAGAGAATTAGATTCTGCTTACTAATAGAATATTGCCTATAACATTAGGCATGCTCCTAGGAATAAGCAGACTCACCCCCGGTATCTCGAACTACTAAGGCTTTGTAGGAACTCCGCTATATTAAGGGGGGCTACTGTTACGGTCAACAGATATAAAACGGAAAACACGGTTACTAGATATAAAACGGGAAACAACAGCATCTAGGACCTAACTAGAACTATTAAGATTTACAGGCTACAGGCTAATAACTACTAGATAGAAGAAGACTCCAAGAGAGTGAAAGGCGAATTATCTCGCGATGCAAACACTCCTAGCTCAGTTCTGGAACCTTTGGAAAAAGCGGGTCTAGGAAATAAATTTGTTTGCAGAACAAAGAAACAGAGTTTAGTAAGAAAGTTACTAGCAAACGAGCAAACAACTAGCTAGGGCAGGGGGATATAAGAACCTGCTGCTGCCTACCTAATCTTTCTCTTCTTCTTGTTTATAGCTTATCTTGTGCATTAATTTAGCTTTTACACCTTAGACTCCAGCCCTTCCTTTCTTTACTTAGTTTTTACATCCCTTACTTTAGACTTTAGCCCCCCCCTCCAATATTAACTTTTACATCCCTTCCTTTAGACTTTGTTTTATCCAACTCCTCCTATCTACTTCGACTTTTACATCGACCTCTTCTGACCTCTTAGCTCCCCCCTTAACACAGCCGGACGGGTAGGAGAAGAGCCGGCAACTATAAGGGAACTACGTCGGGAATGGCCGGATAGGGTGCGCGACATAACGGTAGTAGCTAGTAGTAATAGTAGCTAGGGGTAGTAACTGCTAGTAGTAACTAGTAGTAGGGCCTAGGTAGACAGCAGACAGTGGACAGTAGTAGACAGTAGACAGTAGTAGACAGTGGACAGCGTAGAAGGGAGGAGGCAGGCAGGGAATAGAAAGAAAACGAGGGAGGGAAAGAGAAGGGAGAGGCTTGGAATTTGGGGGGTAGCTGCCTGCTATAGGAGGCAATAGCAACTAGAGCAGCTGCTATAGCTGTATAAAAAGGGAGCAAGGAGGCAACTACGACCTAGTAGACGACGAGCAACGGCTATATAGACGACCGGACAGAGATAGGAAGTTGCGACCTGCCAAAGGAACACTAGGAGCTAAGGGTGTACGACACACCACTGCTGTACGAAAGAGGTACTACGAGAAGGAAGGGGGTATTGTTAGGTGGCGCCGCCTAGCCCAGGTCCTGGACCTAAGCTAGCCGTCGCCCTAAGGACTGCGACTTAGCCGCGCCAGCACGACCTTACCCTCTGTACGGAATTACTAATACGACCCTACTCCTATACAGAGGGAGAACCCTATAGCCCTATATAGAGGAGAATTGCGGCCCCTCTAAACAGAGGAAAAACTCTGTACTACTGTATAGAGGGAGAACTGCCAATCCTCTGTACAGAGTATAAACCTTGCACCCCTACATAGAGGGAAATTGCTAGCTTAGCTTTGTAGGTACAAATTGTACAGCAGCAGACGACGAAGGAACTGCCTATTAGTTCCTTTATATAGATACCCAACCTTAAGTTTCTAAACTAAGACTCTTAAGCCCTTACAGGATAGACCCCTTAAAAGTCGCCGCCGTCGCAGAATGGAAGCAGCCGAAATCAGGAAACACTACACAAATCAGAGCGTTTCTCAGATTCTGCAGCTACTACCGACAGTTTATTAAGGACTTTAGCAAGATAGCGAGACTCCTAAACGAAGCACTCAAGAAGGAGGCCGCTAGCTAATAGAATAAGAAGTGTACGGAAGCTTTTATCTAGCTGAAAGAAGCAGTGGCCTCAGCACCAGTTCTGGCGCACTTCCGACTAGAAAAGACGATCTACGTAGAAACGGACGCTTCCGACACAGTAACAGCAGGGGTCCTTTCTTAATATAGCGACGATGAAACTCTCCATCTAGTGGCTTTCTTTAGCAAGTCTATAAATAATACTAAACGGAACTACGCTATCTACAATAGAGAACTGTTGGCTATTATACAGGCGTTTAAAGAGTGGAAGCCGGAGCTTATAGCTGGAAAGAGCACAGTCCAGGTCCTTACAGACCACCAGTCGCTTACCTACTTTATAAAGATGCAGAAGCTATTACGCTGCCAAGCTCAGTAGGCTGCCTACTTATCCAGATTTGACTTCAAGATTATCTATCGACCTGGAGCTTAAAATAGAAAGGCTAATACGCTAACGAGAAGAGAAGGAAAGACTAGCTGCGCGAAAGAAGATCCGAACATGTTCCAGAAGGTGTTAACGGAAAGGATAGTAGACGCCGAGGTATTGAAAGAGGTAGGGGTCTGCGCAGTAGAGCCGGCGACTAAGGAAGAGACTCTCTACGAAAAAGTGGAGCGGCTTAACCAGCAACAGAAGCTTGGCAAACCCGGTTTAGGGAAGCTAATAGTTCTAGAAGAACTAATTACCGAGGTTATCTAGCTAGGCTATAGTTCTACAGATGTCGGTTACGCAGGCTTAAAGAAGATAATAGAAGCAATAAGGACGACCTACTAGTTTCTGCGAATCTTCGAGCGGATCCACTGGTTTATTGCTAACTGTTACGTGTGCCGAGCTGCGAAGCCACGTTACGGCCTTCCGGCCGGTCTGTTAAAACCACTTCCGATCCCCAAGAACCTATAGCAGCACATTACGATAGATTTCGTAACTGGCCTGCCGGATTCCGATAGATACGATGCCACGCTTAACGTAGTAGACTAACTAAGCAAAGAGTGCTACTTTATTACCTGCCGAGCGAAGGATAAAGGAACTACTACGGAAGAAACGGCGAGAATGCTAATTCGGCATATATAGAAGCACTACAGTCTGCCGGACACTATTACTACAGATAGGGGTCCTTAATTTACTGCTAATGTATAGAAGGCTATCAACCAAGCTCTCGGAATTTAGGGAAAGCTGAGCACGGCCGCTTACCCTCAAACCGACAGTCAGTCTAAAGTAGCTAACTAAGAGATAGAAAAATATCTACGAATCTTCTGCAATTATTATTAAGCAGGATAGGTTGAGTGTTGCCGATAGCCGAATTCTGCGCCAACTTAGCACGGTTAGAGGCCACCTTACTGGCGCCGTTTGACATCACTTATAGTTATCTTCCGAGGATAAGCTTTTAACTGCCGAATGAACTCGGCTCTTCGGAATCTTCTACTGCCACTTTGTTAAAGAGAGTCGCCGCTGCCGCGGCCGAAGCACTTAAGACCCAGATAGAGGAAGCAATTAAGATGGCGAAGGAGGCGATAGAATCGGCTTAGAAAAAGATAGTAACTCGAGTTAATAGAAAGCGGTCGCTAATAGAATTCGAAGACGGCCAAAAGATATAGCTTAACACGCAGAACCTAAGGCTGAAAGGCAACGCCAAGCTCAACCCCTGCTACGTAGGCCCGTTCAAGATAATGGAAAAGAGGTCGCCAGTAACCTACCGGCTCTAGCTACCAAAATCGCTCCGGATCCACGATGTCTTTTATTCGGATCTGCTAGGTTTAGACCCTATAGACGGTCTTCCGGATCAGGGGTTCGCCGAACCCCCACTAATCGAGATAGACGGTAAAGAAGAAGAATAGGAGCTGGAAGACGTAATAGATATAAGAAAACTAAGAGGATCTATCGAAGCAAGGATCTCGTAGAAGGGATGGCCGGAAGATTATAAATAGTATCCAATCGAGAATCTCCGGAATTCGGTGGAACTGCTAAAGGAGTTCTATACGCGGAATCCAAAGAGGCCAAAGCCTAAGTGGCTCGGAAGTTAATAAAGAAGAAGAAGAAACGGTACTACAGACGGATCTATATAGACCCCTACAGCGGAGCACAGACCAGCTACGCTGCAGCTTAGGTAACCGCCGGATCCGATCAGATAGCTCTTCCGATTAGATAGACGCCAAGTAAAGACGTTAGATAGCGACAATAAAAAAAAGAGAGAGACAGATAGATAAGTAAGCGGTCGAGGTCGACCGCTAGTAAGGGAGGAGGGTAGTGTTGCAGCAGCAGAAAGGGGTAGGACTAAGTAATAGGGTAAACCCTCGGAATTTCGGCTCAGGCCTTCCGGACCGAGCCGGGCGTTGGCACACTACCCCTAAAGCTCTTACCTACTACTACATAGATTCCTTTCCCTCCTTAGTTCGAGATATAGTTATTAAAAAGCCTGTATTAAATTATATCTGCGTGCCCGGATTAAAGACGACTATCGCCGGCCGAGCTAGACTAAGTTAAAGTGTTTGTTCGAGAAAACCCAGTAAAGAAGTTTATTACGCTAAGCTCTACTAAGTATACGTCGCCGATCCTTTTCGTACGGAAACCTGGAGGAGGCCTCCGTCTGTGTATAGACTACCGAGGCCTTTATAAGGTTACTAAGAGAGACGTATACCTGCTGCCGCTAATCAATAAGACTATACAACAGGTAGCAAAAGCTAAGTAGTTTAGCAAGCTGGACATTCGCTAAGCGTTCTATCGACTAAGGAATAAAGAAGGACAGATAGAAGACCTTACGACGTTCGCTACGCGTATAGGAAACTTTAAGTAGCTAGTTATACCTTTCGGACTTACTAACACGCTAGCGGTGTAGCAGCAATTTATAAATTATATCTTTATAGACATGCTAGAGCAGTTCGTGTCTATTTACTTAGACGACATCCTTATCTACACTAATAGAATAAGAGAGCAATATACGGACTATATCGAGAGAGTGCTAAATAGGCTCTACGAGGTCGGTTTAAACGCAGATACGAAAAAGAGCGAGTTCTATTAGACCAAAGTTAAATACCTCGGTCTTATTGTTAGAAGAGAAGGCATTCGAATAGACCCCTTAAAGATCTATGCTGTAGCAGAATAGAAACAGCCGAAGTCCGGAAACACTACCTAAATCAGAGCTTTTCTTAGGTTCTGCAGTTACTATCGTCGATTTATTAGGAACTTTAGCAAGATAGCAAGACCCCTAAACGAGGTATTAAAGAAGGAGGCTGCTAGCCTATAGAACGAGAAGTGTATAGAGGCTTTTAACTAGCTAAAAGAAGTAGTAGCCTTAGCGCCAGTGCTGATCCAAGCGCGCAGATAAGGTTTAATACGGCTGTTTTAATAACTATATCTCGAACTAAGGAGGGAAGGAAATCTATGTAGTAGTGGTAGTGGGCCTCTGTGGTAATGGTAGTGCCAAGGCCCGGCTCGGCCCGTCCGGGTCGGGCCGAAATTCCAAGGGTCCACCCTATTACTCAGTCCCACCCCTTTCTGCCGCCGTAATACCACCCCCCTCCCTTACTAGCGGTCGCCCTCAACCGCTTAGTCACCCTATCCATCCAAAAATCTCTTTTTTTTTTTTTTTTAATTCGTTGTCTCCTTCTCGAGAATCCCCTCTAACGGTAATGTTACCTCTTCTGTCTTCTATCAAAAACAACGTTTTCTTTATTGCTTCTTGAATTTCTTACATTGTCGGCATCTGAAGTCTTTTACTTGGCGTTTATGTAATCGACGCTATCTGATCTGATCCGCGGTTTTCTGAGCTGCGACTCGGCTAGTCTGTGCGTCGCCTTAGAGGTCTATATAGATCTTTCCGCAGCGCCGTTTTTCTTCTTCTTTTTCTCTTCCACCAAAGCCTTTACCTACTACGGGGTCGGCGGCGCTGGCACGCCACGGCGTCAGCGAGCTGGCGGCCGATCCGGTGGTAGGTAGTGGCCAAGTTGAAGGCCTCCCCGAAGGCGACCGTTACGATCGTCTTTATCGGCTTCGGCGCCGGTAGAGCGGACGCGGCTTTCTTCTTTTTCTTCTATCTCTTTCGGAGGTCGTCAGTTTCGGAGCTATCCGGGTTTCGGCTTCTTCAGGTTCTGCACGTAGAACTCTCTTAGCAGCTTCCCTAAATTCTGCAGGTTCTCGATCGGATACTATTCGTAGTCTTCCGGCTACCCCTTCTACGATATCCTCGCTTTAATGGACCCCCTCGTCTTCTTTACGTCTATTACGTCTTCTACCTCCTATTCTTCCTTATCGTCTATCTCGATTAGCGGGGGTTCGGCGAACCCCTGTTCCGGCAGACTGTTCTTAGGGTCCAAGCTTAGCAGATCCGAATGAAAGACATCGTAGATCCGGAACGATTTCGGTAGCTGGAGCCGATAAGTTACCGGCGGCCTCTTTTCCACTATCGTAAACGGACCCACGTAGCGCGGATTAAGCTTGGCGTACCCTTTTAGCCTCAGGTTCCGCGTGTTGAGCCAGACCTTTTGACCTTCCTCGAATTCCGTCGGCGACCGCTTTCTATTAGTTCGAGTTACTATCTTCTTCTAAGCCGATTCCATCGCTTCTTTCGCCACTTTGATCGCTTCTTCTATCTGGGTTCGCAGCGCTTCCGCTGCTGCGGCGGCGACTCTCTTTAACGACGTAGTAGTAGTGGAAAGCTCCAGCGAGCCGGCGTCGCTTAGCGGCTGGAAGCTCAGCCTCGGAAGATAACCGTAGGTTATCTCGAACGGCGCCAGCGACGTTGCTTCTAACTGTACTGAGTTCGCGCAGAATTTAGCTTCTGGCAGCATCTCAACCTACTTTTCTTAATAATAGCTACAGAAGGTTCGCAGATATCGCTCTATCTCGCGATTAGCCACTTTAGACTAACTGTTAGTTTAAGGGTAAGCGGCGGTGCTGAGCTTTCTACGAATTCCGAGAGCTTGATTGATAGCTTTCTATACGTCGGCAGTAAATTAAGGACCCCTATCCGTAGTAATAGTGTCCGGCAGGCTATAGTGCTTCTACACGTATCTAATTAGCATCCGCGCAGTCTCTTCCGCAGTCGTTCCTTCGTCTCTAGCTCGACAGGGGATAAAGTGGCGCTCTTTGCTTAGCCGGTCCACTACGTTTAGCGTAGCGTTATATCTATCGGAGTCCGGCAGGCCGGTTACAAAGTCCATTATAATGTGTTGCTACAGTTTCTTAGGGATCGGAAGTGGCTTTAGTAGACCTGCTAGAAGACCGTAACGCAGCTTCGCGGCTCGGCATACGTGGCAATTGGCGATAAATCGGTGGATCTGTTCGTAGATCCGCGGAAACTAGTAGATCGTCCTTATAGCTTCTATCGTCTTCTTTGACCCTGCGTAACCAACATCCTTAGAGCTATAGACTAGCTGGATAACCTCTGTAATCAGTTCTTCTGGAACTACCAGCTTCCCTGAACCGGTTTTGCTGAGTTTCTGTTGCTAGTTAAGCTGCTCTACCTTTTCGTAGAGAGTCTTTTCTTCGATCGGCGGCTCTATTGGTTCCGGTTCGGTCTGCAGTTCCGCCGCGCAGATTCCCGCTTCCTTTAACACCTTGGCGTCTACTATCCGTTCGGTCAGCACCTTCTGAAACATGTTCGGATCTTCCTTCGCGCAGCTCGTCTTCCCTTCTCTTCGCGTTAGCGCGTTAGCCTTTCCGTTTTAAGCCCCTAGTCGATAGGTAATCTTAAAGTCGAACCCTAATAAGTAGGCGGCCTACCGAGCTTGGCGACGTAAGAGCTTCTGCGTCTTTATAAAGTAGACTAGCGATTGGTAGTCCGTAAGGACCTAAACCGTGCTCTTTCCAGCTATAAGCTCCGGTTTCCACTCCTCGAAAGCCTGAATAATCGCCAGCAGCTCCTTATCGTAGATAGCGTAGTTCCGCTTAGCTTCGTTTATTGACTTGCTAAAGAAAGCTACTGGATAGAGGGTTTCGTCGTTACTATATTAAGAAAGGACCCCTGCCGTTACAGTATCGGAAGCGTCCGTTTCTACGTAGATCGTCTTTTCCAGTCGGAAGTGCGCCAGAACCGGCGCCGAAGCCACTGCTTCTTTTAGCCGTACGAAAGCTTCCGTGCACTTCTTATTCTATAGGCCGGCGACCTCTTTCTTTAGTGCCTCGTTTAGGGGTCTCGCTATCTTGCTAAAGTCCTTAATAAACCGTCGATAGTAGCTACAGAAGCCGAGAAACGCGCTGATTTGCGTAGTATTTCCAGACTTTGGCTGCTTCCATTCGGCGACAGCGGCGACCTTTAAGGGGTCTATCCAAATTCTATCTCTTCCGACGATAAGACCGAGATATTTGACTTTGGTTTGATAAAACTCGCTCTTTTTCGTGTCCGCGTTTAATCCGACCTCTCTGAGTCTTTTCAGCACCCTCTCGATGTGGTCCGTATGCTGATCTCTCGTTCTATCTATGTAGATAAGAATGTAGTCTAAATATATTAACACGAACCGTTCTAGCATGTCTATAAAGGTGTGGTTTATAAAGCGTTGCTACACTGCCGGCGCGTTGGTAAGTCCAAAAGGCATTACCAACTACTTGAAATTGCCTATACGCGTCGCGAACGTCGTAAGGTCTTCTGTCTGCCCTTCTTCGTTCCTTAGTCGATAGAACGCTTGGCGGATGTCCAGCTTGCTAAACTACCTAGCCTTTGCTACGCGCTGTATAGTCTTATCTATTAGCGGCAGCGGGTATACGTCTCTCTTGGTGACCTCGTTAAGGCCTCGATAGTCTACGCAGAGTCGCAGACCACCCTTTAGTTTCCTTACGAAAAGAATCGGTAACGCATATTCGGCAGAACTCAGCGTAATAAACTTCTTCGCTAGATTTTCGCGAACGAACACCTCTACCTGGTCCAGTTCGGCCGGAGATAAGCGTCTTAGGGGCTCTGTTCTCGGCAGCGCGGCTCCTTCTTTCAGCCGGATCTTGTTGTTATATTCCGGTCGATAGAGCGGCAATAGGTTGGAGTCGGCTTTTAAGAAGACGTCAGCGTAACTATAGAGCTCGTTTGGCAGCACCTCTAGTAGATCCACTTCTTCTTCCGCTATTATCTTCTAGTAGTCTTTAATGTCTTTTATTAAGATAGCGTAAATCTCGTTGTTTAGTGACTTCGCGAGGGTCGATAAAGCTTCCGAACTTATTATTCCGACAGTGGCTAGGGGTTCGGGGCGGTCGGACGGGGTTACATTGGCAGCCGCGGCTCTCGATTCGGCTACGGTGGCGACGGTTGGTTTGGCGACGGCGGTGCCGTTGCCTAGGGTTTTGAACCCTATCGTGCCTTCGTCTACGTCAATAACCGTCTTCTAGTTCTTTATCTATTTCTGCCCTATAATAATGTCAAACCGTCCGAGATCTATAATCCGGAACGTTGCTTCCGTGGTTCGACCAGCCAGTGTAGTCCTTAATGGCACGTAGTGCGTAACGTTTTCCGTGTCTTGTCTATTGTATGCCGAAATCTTCGTTAGCGACGCCAGTTCCACCGGATAGCCGTATCCATTCGTCAGCTTCCGGACCAGCCGATAGTGGATCGCTGCGCCAATAAGAGCTCCGGTGTCGATAAAGGCCTTTAGCTAAAGTGGTTTGCTCGATCCGTTAAGGGGGTAGACAGTAATTAGAAGGATAATAGCTGTTTCCGTGTTCACTTCCACTGCCGCCGAGAGCGGGTCGCTGCAGCTGTTAATGCTTTCTTCTCGTAGCGATTCGCTTCGATTCTGTGCCCTATTGTTAATGCTGGGTGGGGGGCCTATCCGTCCAGCTAGTCTTTTCCTATAATTCTTAACTGCACCCCGCTGTCTACGCTGTTAGTGTCGTTCGGAGCCGGTTCGATAGCTTGAATAGTCTTTCTCGGCGGTAGCGGCTGCTTTGTTGCTCGATACTCCTGCTTCTGCTGTGCCGTTGCTTGGCATCTCGTAGCAATATAGCCGGGCTTTCCGCACGCGTAGCAGGTGGGGACGAACGACGAACGCTGCGAATTAAATGGCTGCTAGGGGCGTTGTCGGTATAGGACGGGGGCTCTGGTTCCATTTAGCGACGGCGACGGCTTCTAAGCCGGTTTACATGTCGTCAATTTTCTGTATGCGTTCAGGTTTCTCGCAGTGACTCTCGCTCGGTGCACGAAGCTCTTAAGGTCTTCGTCTTCTACCGACGCCATAGCGGCGGCCAGTTCAGGGTTCAGCTTCTGCCTTAGTAGGTAGAGCTGCTTATCTTCCGCTACTCGGGCCCTGATCGCATATTTTCTAAATAGTCCGTAGAATTCTTTAAACGTCTGCCGGTTCTGATTGATCTTGTCTAGCTGCTTACGGGCTGTCTTCTTTCGGAATGGGTCTCCAAAGCGCTGGTCCAGTGCTTTGATCGCTTCCTCGGCGGTCGCCTCTTCTAGGTCCGCTACTAGCGAAAAAGCTTTACCTTCCAATCGCGATTCTAGGTACGCCAATGTATCTCCGGCACTATTTCCGGCGTAGTCGCGGTCTATCTTATTCTTTATCTTCTTCTTAAACGCTTCCTAGTCTTTAGGATCTCTGCCTCTAAACGCCGGCGGGTCCGGCAATAATGTTATTAAGGTGCTACCTTAACTATAGGCCGCTAGTAACGCGGTCTCTGCGTAGGTTTCTCGCTGCAGTAGCGGCGACGACTTCGCTGCTTCTATATTAGCCAGTTGACCTTTCAGCGCCTTTAGCTGCGCCAGTCGATTCGCCGCCTGGTTTTCTAACACGTCGATAATAGTTTCTGCCAATTCCTTCTCGGCCCTTACCGCTTTAGTTTCTTCCCTTAGTTGTCTGTTCTCTTCCAGCGTTCTGTAGAACAGCGTCTTAATAAGGTCTATACTATCGTAGACCTTCCCTCTCCCATTCTCGTTTATATAGTCTTCCAGTTCCTCGATCGTGCAGTCGTGGATCTTCTTGTATTCGCTTATTCGTTCCTTAATCTCTGCGGTCTCTTCCGCTGTAAAACCGCTAATAATGATCTTATTATTAATGACACTAGAGCGCCTACTCGCTCTGTCAGTCTTTCTCTTTCCGCGGCGGCCTGTTACGCCGCTCTCTACTGCTAAGAAGCCTTGTATTATCTTACGGTGCCTTTGGGGGTTGTTGTTTTGGTGTGTGTGTATGGGTGCGCGTACGTTATTCGGGTTTCCGGATGGTTCGACGGGCCCTTTCGCGCAGCGCAGGGTTAGTGTAGAGAGTAAGTTTGAGATATAATAATCCGAGCGCGCAGATAAGGTTCAATACGGCTGTTTTAATAACTATATCTCGAACTAAGGAGGGAAGGGAATCTATGTAGTGGTGGTGGTAGGCCTCTGTGGTGATAGTAGTGCCAAGGCCCGGCTCGGCCCGTCCGGGCCGAGCCGACATTCCAAGGGTCTACCCCATTACTTAGTCCCACCCCTTTCTGCCGCTGTAACAAGTGCTAGTGTATTCCGACTAGAAAAGATAATCTACCTAGAAACGGACGCTTCTAACACAGTAGCAGCAGGGATCCTTTCTTAATACAACGACGACAGCGACACCCTCTGTCTAGTAGCCTTCTTTAGCAAGTCTATAAATAAGGCTAAGGGGAACTACGCTATCTACGACAAGGAGCTATTAGCTATTATCTTAGCTTTTAAGGAGTGGAAGTTAGAGCTTATAGCTAGAAAGAGCACGGTCTAGGTCCTTACAGACTATTAGTCGTTAACCTACTTTAAAAAGACGTAGAAGCTCTCGCGCTGCTAGGCTTAGTGGGCCGCCTATTTATCGAGATTTAATTTTAAGATTACTTATTGGCCCAGAGCTCAAAACGGAAAGGCTAACGCGCTAACAAGAAGAGAAGGGAAGACTAGCTGCGCAAAGGAAGATCCGAACATGTTCTAGAAGATGTTAACCGAGCGGATAGTAGACGCCGAGGTATTAAAAGAGGTAGGGATCTACGCGATAGAACCGGCAACCGAGGAAGAGATGCTTTACGAAAAAGTAGAGCAGCTTATTTAGCAACAGAAACTCGGCAAAACTAGTTTAGGGAAGTTAATAGTTCTGGAAGAACTAATTACAGAGGTTATCTAGCTAATCTATAGTTCCAAGAATGTTGGCTACGCTAGCACAAAGAAGACGATAGAAGCTATAAGGACGGTCTACTAGTTTCTGCAGATCTTCTAGCGGATCTACTAGTTTATCGCTAATTGCTACGCGTATCGAGCTACAAAGCCCGCTACGGCCTTCCGGCCGGCCTAATAAAGCTATTGCTGATCTCTACGAAACCGTAGCAGTACATTACGATAGATTTCGTAACCGGCCTGCCGGATTCCGATAGATACAATACTACCCTTAACGTAGTAGATCGGTTAAGCAAGGAACGGCACTTTATTCCCTATTAAGCAAAGGATAAAGGCACTACTACAGAAGAGACAGCAAGGATACTAGTTTAGCACGTATAAAAACACTATAGCCTGCTAGACACTATTACTACGGATAGGGGTCCTTAATTCACTGCGGATATATAGAAGGCTATTAACTAATTCTCGGAATTTGCGGAAAGCTTAGCATAGCTGCTTACCCTTATACCGACAGTTAGTCTAAAGTAGCTAACTATAAGATAGAGAAATATCTACGAATCTTCTATAGCTATTATTAAGAAAAATAGGTTAAGGTGCTGCCAATAGCCGAATTCTGTGCTAACGCGGCACTGTCTAAAGCTACCTCGCTAGCGTAGTTCGAGATAACTTATAGCTATCTTCTAAGAATAAGCTTCTAACTACTAAACGAACCTAGCTCTTCGGAATCTTCTACTACTACTTTGTTAAAGAGAGTCGCCGCTGCTACAGCAGAAGCGCTTAAATCTTAGATAGAAGAAGCAATTAGGGTAGCGAAAGAGGCAATAGAATCGGCTTAGAAGAAGATAGTAACTTAAGCTAATAGGAAGCGGTTACTAATAGAATTTAAAGAAGGCCAAAAGGTATAGCTTAATACGCGGAACCTAAGGCTAAAAGGAAACGCTAATCTTAGCCCCCACTACGTAGGTCCGTTTACGATAGTAGAAAAGAGGTCGCTAGTAACTTATTAGCTCCGGCTACTAAGGTCGTTCCGAATCTACGATGTCTTCTATTTGGACCTGTTAAAACTGGACCCTAAAGATAGTCTTCTAGAACAGAGGTTTACTAAATCCCTACTAATCGAGATAGACGGTAAAGAAGAAGAGTAGGAGGTAGAAGATGTAACAGATATAAGAAAGATAAGGGGGTCTATCGAAGCAAGGATCTTATAGAAGGGGTAGCTGGGAGACTATAAATAGTATCCAGTATCGAGAATCTCTAAAATTTGGCAGAGCTGCTAAGAGAGTTTTATGTCCGGAACCCAAAGAAGCCGAGACCTAAGTAGCTCCGAAGTTAATAGCTCTAGAAGAGATAGTAGAAGAAGAAAAGCTGCGTCCGCTCTATCAGTGCGAAAACCGATAGAAACAATCGCGATAGTGCACTTTGGTCCCTAATTACGCCGTTACTGTCCGCTAGTTTAGCTAGTCGGATAATAACAGTAGAGTCGAGGACGGTGCTACTGCTTTAGTGCACTTAGTAACCGCCTTCGTCTTTGCCAACACTAATAGCGAAGACGAAGCCGACGCCACTAAAGCAGCTTTACAAGAGCGCTTAAGGCCCTTAGTAAGAAGAAAAAGAAGAAGAAATAGCGCGCTACAGATAGATCTATATAGACTCTCCGTAGCGGCGAACAGACTAGTTATGCTGTAGCTTAGATAGCTGTTAGCTTAGATCAGATAGCTCCGATTAGATAGACGCTAAGTAAACGACTTCAGATAGCGATAATATAAGAAGAGAGAAGATAGCGAAAGGACGATGTTTTCGAGATAGAAGAAATAAAGGGGTAACGTCGATTTTAAGAAGAATTTTCGTAGAAGAAGCCGCGAACCGGACGGAAGAAGAAGATAAAGAATTAGAAGAAAAAGAAGAAAAGAGAGAAGAGCGATAGAAGAAGAAAAAGAGGCAAAGGAGATAAATAGATAGAAGAAGGAGGGCATCTAATTAGCTGGAATAAGATAAAGGGAGCAGAAAGGATAAGTAAGCGGTCGAGGGCGACTGCTAATAAGGGAGGGGAGTAGTGTTATAGCAGCAGAAAGGGGTAGGACTAAGCAATAGGGTGGACCCTTAGAATTTTGGCTTAGCCCTTCTAGACTAAGCCGGGCCTTGGCATGTGTAAGGGCTTAAGAATCTTAGTTTAGATACTTAAGGTTAGGTATCTATATAAAGGAACTAATAGGCAGTTCCTTCGTTGTCTGCTGCTGTACAATTTGTACCTACGAAGCTAAGCCAGCGATTCTCTCTATGCAGGGATGCAAGGTTTACATTCTATACAGAGGATCGGGAGTTCTCCCTCTGTACGGTAGTGCAGAGTTTTCCCTCTATTTAGAGGGGTGGCAATTCCTCTCTATATAGAGCTATAGGGTTCTCCCTCTATATAGGAGTAGGGTTCTGTCGGTGATTCTGTACAGAGGGTAGGGTTATGCTAGCGCTGCTAAGTCGCAGTCCTTAGGGCGACGGCTGGCTTAGGTTAGGTCTAGGACCTAGGCTAGGCGGCGCCCCCCTAACAATATCCCCCCCCCCTCCCTTCTCGTAGTAGTCCTTTCGTACAGCGCCGTGTCGTGTACCCTTAGCTCTTAGTGTTCCTTTGGCAGGTCGCGACTTCCTATTTTCGTCCAGTCGTCTATATAGTCGTTGCCTGTCGCCTACTGGGTCGTAGTTGCCTCCTTGCCTTTTTACCTAGCTGTAGCAGCTGCTCTAGTTGCTGTTGCCTCCTATAGCAGGCAGCTACCCTGCAAATTCCAAGCCTCTCCCTTCTCTTTCCCTCCCTCCTTTTCTTTCTATTCCCTGGCTGCCTCCCCCCTTCTACGCCGTCTACTGTCCACTACTGTCTACTGTCTACGCCTACTATTTACTATCTACTATCTAACGTCTACCCCGGCCCTACCGTTAGCTACTACCTGTTACTACTAGTTACTACTACTACTACTAGCTACTACTAGTTACTACTACCTACTAGCTACTATTATTGTAAGGGCTTAAGAATCTTGGTTTGGAAACTTAAGGCTAGGTATCTATATAAAGGAACTAATAGGCAGTTCCTTTATTGTCTACTGCTGTACAATTTGTACCTACAAAGCCAAGCTAGCAATTTCCCTCTATATAGGGATGCAAGGTTTATACTCTGTACAGAGGATTGGGAGTTCTCCCTCTATATAGTAGTGCAGAGGTTTCCCCTTGTTTAGAGGGCAGCAATTTCCCTCTATATAGGGCTATAGGGTTCTCCCTCTGTACAGGAGTAGGGTTCTGTTAGTAATTCTGTATAGAGGGGTAGGGTTGTGCTAGCGCCGCTAAGTCGCAGTCCTTAGGGCGACGGCTGGCTTAGGTCTAGGACCTAGGCTAGGCGGCGCCCCCTAACAATACCCCCCTCTCTTCTTATTGTAGTTCTTCTGTACGATAGCGAGTCGTGCAGCCTTAGGGGATCCTTTAGCAGGTGGCGCTTTTCCGTCTTCGCCTAGGCCTTGCCTGTTGACCCCCCTCTCTGCTAGTTTATTTTTTTTCTTTTTGTTTTCTTGGATCTGTAAGTAGGGAAGGCAGGTAGTGCTGGATCGCTTCTACCCAAACTTGACCGATTTCGTTTGCCAATTTAGCGACGCTAAGGCCGAGGCTAAGGAGGCCTGCGAGCAGTTATAAAGGTGCAGGAGGTGCCCGGTCCCCCTGTTCGTTTCCCTCCTACTCTCTAGCCCTTAGCTATGCAATCCGCGTCCTAACTGTACGGTCCGGTGCTACTGGGCCATTTGGCTCTGTCCCTGCTCCTTGGTCGTTGTCTAGAGTTTTACTCCTAGGTAGAGGTTCCTGCCTTCGTCTAGTCGTCTAGTAGGCCGTCGCTCGTACAGCTCCTAGGTCGTAGTTGCCTTACTTGTCCTCCCTTATATAGTGGTAGCAGCTGCCCTAGTTCTTATTGCCCTACAAGGTAGGCAGCTACTATTCTGTATATAAACCCTTTTCCTCCCTTATCCCCTATCTGCTACCTGTCCGCCCCGCCGTCCGCTACTACTGCTATTACTACTACTACTAGTTATCTACCGACTACTACTACTAGCTACTATCGTCCTGCTACCTGTCTCGTCCGGCCGTTCCCGCTGTGTCTCTCTTATAGCTGTTAGCTCTCTTTCTACCTGTTTAGCTAGTGTTCCCTCCTATTTTTACCTCTAACAATAGGTGCTTAGCTCTACTAGCAGCTTCGCTTCCGGTTCGTACAGGCCCTCGCCTTCCGTCCGGTTTAAGCTAACGACTCGGGTGCTATATTAACTAGCAGCAGGGTCTTGTTGCCACCCTTTTGATTCCTCTAGTGCTAAGGCCCCTGCCGGCCGGGAGGTAATTGAGATTTCGGGTATAGAGTTGGTTGCTCTAGGTCCTAGGGGCGGTAGCCAGTTAGCTACCTTAAGGTAGTATATAAAAGTTTTCGGACAGTAGTGCTCTTATTCCCCTCTTATTCCTACCTATCCTACCTGCCTCCTAACTGTCCCCTTCTTCCTGCCCTTCTTCCGTATAGTGTCGTACAGTGTAGTGTCAGTAGGATCTCGTAGTGTCCTACGTCGTAATCCTCGATCCTTTGGCAACCTAATTTGTCGGCAGCTGCCCTGTCTTTAGGGTGGATTGCGCCCCTTTTCGCTGTACGGCGCAGTGTTACTGTAACTGGGCAGGGGGATAGTTCTCCTCCTACCTGTCTAGTGTAGTTGTGTCTTGCAGAGCCTCGTACAGTTCCTACGTAGGCTCTGCCTATTCTCTCTATTTTACTAGGTGCTCTACCTTCCCCTGCTTTCTTTAGCTCTTAAGGATTCCTTCTACCTCGTATTCTTCCTAGCCCTTAGTTATAATTACTAGTGGGCGCGCGTTATCTGTCGTCTAGTGCGGTAGGGGGTCCGTGTTCGCTAGCTGTACAAGGTCTATATAAAAGACTAGGTAGATCCCTAGGGGAGTGTTAAGTCGTATAGCGTATGTCCCTACTAGTCGGACTACTGTAAACTTCCGGTTCTTCCAGTCCAGCTTCTTGCTTAGTCGGTCTGTATAGATGTTGCGCTAGTTTAGCTAGACCTTATCCCCTGCCTTATACTTTAGTGCTGCCTGCCGTCCCTTGTTGGCCTACTCTTCCGCATTCTGTTAAGCTATAGCTAGGCTCGCCTTTGCCTATTGGTAGGCGTTCGTAATCGTCCGTACAATGGCCTCCCCCTACTGAATTGGGGATTGTACAGCATGCAGGGTTTCACTACTTAGAGTCGGTAGGAGCAGGGAGTAGTCGTATCTATAGGCTATAAAGAAGGGGGACAGTCCTGTAGCATTAGCTATACGGCTGTTAATAGCCAGCTCTGCTATAGGGAGGAGACGGTTCCAGTTCGTCTAGTTATAGTCGACGTACGCTTAGAGGTACGCTTCCAACGTCGAATTGACCCTTTCCGTCGCTCCGTCCGTCTGTAGGTGCTATACAGTTAATAGGCGACGTTCTACCTTTAGCAACTAGCAGACCCTTGCCTAGAGCTAGCTTGTAAACTGCGTACCCTAGTCCGACACAATTGACTGAGGGAAACCGTGCCTGCTAAACGTCGTCCGTATAAAGGCCTAGGCAGTGTCCTTAGCTGTAATAGAGTCTATTCCCTCTAGTATTACCCCCCTCGTTAGCTTGTCCGTTACTACTATAATGTTCCTCTGTCTGTCGCTCTTAGGGAGGTCTGTAATAAAGTCTACTATTAGGTCTTGCTAGGGCCGGTCTGGGATCGGTAGGGGTTTTAGCAGCCTATGCTTTAGTTTACGCTAGGGCTTCGTCCGTCTGTATACGTCGCAGTTCTGTACGAACCTGCAGATGTCCTTCGCTATCGCGAGCTAATAGTAGTCCCTAGCGACGATGCTGTACGTCTCCTCGCACCCTAGGTGCCCGGTAGCTATAGAATTATGCGCCTGTTGTATTAAGCTTGTACGGAGCTTCTCGTCTGCTAGGACCCAAATCCGATTCCTAAACTTTAGGTTGTTCTCCTCGTCTACTAAACACTCTGCTGCCGACACCTTAAGATAGAGCTCGGTTAGGAGCTTTCGCTGTCCTCCCTAGATCGCTGTACAGGCCCCTCGGTATACCTCGTCCTTCTCTACTGCCTCTTCCTATACTTGCAGTTAGAGTTCCTATAGGTATGTCGCCGCTAGGCGGATAGTCTCCTTGCTAGGCTCCTCCTTAAACATCTGGAATGTTCGTAACTTTAGCCGATCGTCCTTGTACGTCGTTAGTATGTCCTGATCCCGTCCGGATAGCGCATTAGCCCTGCTGTTGTCCTTCCCCTTACGATACTAGAGTCTTATATTAAACTAACTTAGGTACATTGCCTATCGTATATGCCTCTTAGACAGCTTCTGGGGCTGCGTAAAGTACTCTAGGTTCTTGTAGTTAGTTAGGGCAAGGAACTTAGGAACCGAGCGGAGTTCTCTATCCTACGCTTTACAACACTATACGACCGCTAGCAATTCCTTGTCGTAGATAGGGTAGTTGCACTTAGCTAGGGAGTTCTTCTTAGAGAAATATGCCTATAGGTGCAAGAGTCCGTCTGAGCCTACCTGTAACAGGATACCTCTTATATAGTACCCTAAAGAGTCGGTTTCTAGTATTGTTGTACGTTCTAGGTCAAAGGTAGCAAGCGTTGGTCCTGTAGTAAAGAGCTCCTTTAGCTTTTTGAAGCTCCTATCGCACTCGTCCGTCTATTTAAACTGCTTGTCCTTGTGTGTTAGCTCGACTAGGGGGCGCACAATCTCTGTTAGGGGGCGCCGCCTAGCCTAGGTCCTGGACCCGACCTAAGCCAGCCGTCGCCCTAAGGACTGTAACTTAGTAGCGCTAGTACGACCCTACCCTCTGTACGGAATTACGAACAGGACCCTACTCCTGTACAGAGGGAGAACCTAATAGCCCTATATAGAGGGGAATTGCCGTCCCTCTAAACAGAGGGAAAACTCTGCACTACTATATAGAAGGAGAACTCCTAATCCTCTGTATAGAGTGTAAACCTCGCACCCCTGCATAGAGGGAAATTGCTAGCTTGGCTTCGTAGGTACAAATTGTACAGTAGCAGACGACGAAGGAACTGCCTATTAGTTCCTTTATATAGATACCTAGCCTTAAGTTTCTAAACCAAGATTCTTAAGCCCCTTATATTAGCAACTAATCTTACTGTTGGTAACTGTAGTAATACAACAAAGATAGACGGCGACATCTCTATAGAACCTACGGCTATACAGGGACAGATGCACTGCGCGTACGAGGAGCTGTTGGCACGCAAGGCCCAGCTCGAACAACAAGTAAGCTACTAGGCTGCGATAATTTCCTAACGGGAACAGGAGCTACGACAGCTTAGGGCGTCCGATCGCGATCCGACTCCTACGACGAACACGATAGCCTACACCCTGACCCCTAAGAGCAAACTCCCTAACGTTACTACGTACGATAGCGACGCTCCAGTCGAGTACCCCTCCTAGGCTGCCTAGATGCGCTCTAAGCTTCTAGTTAACTTAGGAGTATACCTAACTAAGCTAGACAAGGTAGTTTACCTCTTAAGGAGGTTAAAGGGCAGGGCAGCAGCACAGATTCTGCTGTACTACGAGACAGCTATTGCTAACCTGGCAATAGCTACGACGACGATGCTCTAGGCAGCTCTTAACAAGAGCTATAAGGACCTAGACTGCGAGAGCCGAGCACTCCTATAGGTTAACACAATAAAGCAAGGACGCAAGACCGTACGAGAATTCCTCGCAGAATACGACTAGACTCTAGCAGAGGCAGGAGGTCTCTAATAGGAGGACAGGATAAAAATTACCTCTTTGGAGGTAGGCCTCTCTAAGGAGATTATAACAGGACTAGTAGGCGTAATTCGACTAGCTATATACGAGGAATTCTGCGATCTCCTTAGGATAGTCGACAACTAGCAGCGTAGGCTCGGACGGATAAGCCGCGCTTACAAGATAGGACAACCCCTCTAGCGGCAGACGGACGCTATAGACTAGGAACCAACGACGACGAGGGTAGCAGCAGCCGTTACTATATAGCCAAAGGCCGCTACTAAAAGGGCGCAATAGGTAGACATAGCTACCCTTAACAAGAGGCGAGCAGAAGGGAGCTGCTACTAGTGTAGCAAGATAGGCTACACTGTACAGAATTGCGGGCTTTTGCTAGTAGAGAGACCTGGGGGACAGCCGACCACTGTAAGGGTAGCAACTGCAGTGCCCTAACAAGAGGATTAGGAGTCCTACTTAGACAACGACGAGTCGGGAAAAGAGTAGCCTCTAAGCAAAGGCTCTACTAGAGGCGTATACGAGATAGATTGCTAAATCAAAGTACTACTTAGCTATCTTTTAAGAATAACTATATAACGACTACGCTGTTTATCGTACAGCTAACGTTAAACGGGTCCGCAACGGCGCGGACATTAATTAACACAGGATGTTTGGTATACGGAGTAATTAGCGAAGACTTTGTACAGAAACACTGGATTAAGACGACCCCTACTGTACCTGTATATATGTTGGGCATTACTGGGCAAGGACCGGACATTACCTATATAGTGAAAGTAACGATAGAGATACAGGGACACTACGAGCAGGACTCCTACCTCTATGTCGTACAGGACCAGTTAGGGTATAACCTAATACTAGGGAAGCTATAGATAGAGCGCTAGAGGGGCAAGCTAGACGTAGGGCAAGGACAGCTGTACCTAGCAGCGACGAAGCAGAGGCCCCGAGACCAAGGGAGGGCTCCGCAGGGCGGCGATGCTAGGGCCAAGATTAACACAGCAACTGCAGACATTAAGAAGGCATTAGCGCCTAAGAAAGTAACAGACCTCTATACAAAGCTCCTAAGGGAATATACAGGATACCTAGACCTCTTTGAGCCAAAGTCGGCCTTAAAACTGCCGCTACACTAAGGAGAAGGGATTAACTACGACATTTAGCTAGAGCCCTGTCCGGATAGGAGTCTGCCCGAGGTACTGTACAGACTGCTATACGGAATGTCCTCTAGAGAACTCCTAGTACTGCGCAAGACACTAGACGACCTGCTTGCTAAAGGGTTTATTTAGGCAAGTACCTCGTCTGTAGGAGCCCTAGTTCTGTTTGTCTATAAGGAGGGCAAGGCTAGCTTGCGTTTCTGCGTAGACTATAGAGACATTAACGCAATTACTAAGAAGGACCGGTACCCCCTACCCCTTATTAAGGAGACTCTCGGACGGATTAGCAAGGTAAAGTAGTTTACAAAGCTTAATATAGTCTCGGCCTTCTACAAGATACGGATTAAGGGAGGCTGTAAATGGATAACTGCCTTCTGTACGAGATATAGTCTTTTTAAGTAGCTTGTTACCCCTTTAGCCTTGCTAACGCACTGGCAACCTTCCAAAGGTACATTAACAAGTCCTTGTAAGGGTTACTAGACGATATCTGCTTAGCATACCTCGACGACACCCTGGTTTTTACAGATAGCACCTATGCAGATTACGTACAGGACGTTAAGGAGGTGCTAGATTAACTGCAGCAGGCTAGCTTATACCTCCACATCGATAAATGTAAATTCGGTGTCTAGCGTACGAAATACCTAGGTTTTATTATCGAGGCAGGGAAAGGCATTAGTATAGATAGGAAGAAGATTAATGCTATTAAGCAATAGAAGCCGCCTACGAACGTTAGGGATATACAGGAATTCCTTGGGTTTGCCAACTTCTATCGCTAGTTTATACAGAATTACTCGGAGATTGTACGCCCCCTAGTTAAGCTAACATATAAGGACAAGCAGTTTAAGTAGAGGGATAAGTGCGATAGGAGCTTCAACAAGCTAAAGGAGCTCTTTACTATAGGACCAACGCTTGCTGCCTTTAACCTAGAGCGTACAACAATACTGGAAACCGACTCCTCGGGGTATTGCGTTAGAGGCATCCTGTTACAGGTAGGCTCGGACGGACTCCTGCACCTATATGCGTATTTCTCTAAGAAGAACTCCCTAGCTAAGTGTAACTACCCTATCTACGACAAGGAGTTGCTAGCAGTTGTATAGTGTTGCGAAGCATAGGATAGAGAACTCTGCTTAGTGCCCGAGTTCCTCGCCCTAACGGACTACAAGAATCTGGAGTACTTTACGCAGCCCCGGAAGCTGTCTAAGAGGCACGTACTATAGGCAATGTACCTAAGCCGGTTTAACATAAGACTCTAGTATCGCAAGAGTAAGGACAACAGCAGGGCCGATGCGCTATTCAGACAGGACTAGGACATGCCAACGACGTACGAGGACGACCGGTTAAAGTAACGAACATTCCAGATGTTTAAAGAGGAGCCAGGCGAGGAGACTATCTGCCTAGCGGCGACACATCTATAGAAACCCTAACTGTAAATATAAGAAGAGGCAGTAGAAAAGGACGAGGTATACCGAGGGGCCTGTATAGCAATCTAAGGAGGGCAACGGAAGCTCCTAGCAGAGCTCTATCTTAAGGTGTCGGCAGCAGAGTGCTTAGTAGACGAGGAGAACAACCCAAAGTTCAGGAATCGGATCTAGGTCCCGGCAGACGAGAAGCTCTGTACGAGCCTAATACAACGGGCGTACGATTCGATAGCTACCGGGCACCTAGGGCGTAAGGAGACATACAGTATCGTTGCTAGGGACTACTACTAGCTAGCGATAGCGAAGGATATCTGCAGGTTTATACAGAACTGCGATGTATACAGACGGACGAAGCCCTAGCGTAATCTAAAACATAGGCTGTTAAAACCCCTACCGATCCCAGACCGGCCCTAGCAAGACCTAACAGTAGACTTTATTACAGACCTCCCCGAGAGCGACGGACGGCGGAACATTATAGTAGTTACAGACAAGTTAACGAAAGGGGTAATACTAGAGGGAATGGACTCTATTATAGCTAAGGACACTGCCTGGGCCTTTATACAGACAATGTTTAGCAAGCACGGTTTCCCTGGATCAATTGTATCGGAGCGGGGCACACAGTTTATAAGCTAGCTCTAGGCAAGGGTCTGCCAGTTGCTAAAGGTAGAACGTCGCCTATTAACTGCATAGCACCTACAGACGGACGGGGCGACAGAGAGGGTCAATTCGACGTTGGAAGCGTACCTCTAAGCGTACGTCGACTATAACTAGACAAACTAGAACTGACTTCTCCCTATAGCGGAGCTAGCTATTAACAGCCGTACAGCTAATACTATAGGATTGTCCCCCTTCTTTATAGCCTATAGATACGACTATTCCCCGCTCCTACCGACCCTAAGTAGTAACACCCTACGCCCTATACGATCCCTAATTTAGCAGGGAGAGGCTATCGTACAGACGATTACGAACGCCTATTAATAGGCAAAGGCGAGTCTGGCTATAGCTTAACAGAATGCAGAAGAGCAGGCTAATAAGGGACGGCAGGCTGTACAAAGGTACGAGGCAGGGGATAAGGTCTAGCTAAACTAGCGCAACATCTGTATAGACCGGCCGAGCAAGAAGCTAGATTGGAAGAACAGGAAGTTTACAGTAGTCCGACTAGTAGGGACATACGCTATATAACTTAACACTCCCCTAGGAATTTATCTAGTCTTCTATATAGACCTCGTATAGCTAGCGAACACGGACCCCCTACTACACTAGACGACAGACGACGCGCGCCTACCTGCGATTATAACTAAGGGCTAGGAAGAATACGAGGTAGAAGGAATCCTTAAGAGCTAAAGGAAGTAGGAGAAGGTAGAGTACCTAGTAAAATAGAGAGGATAGGCAGAGCCTATATAGGAACTATACAAGGCCCTGCAGGACACAACTGCGCTAGATAGGTAGGAGGAGAACCATCCCCCTGCCTAGTTATAGTAACACTGCGCTGTACAGCGAAAAGGGGCACGATCTATCCTAAGGACAGGGTAGCTACTAGCAACTTAGGTTGTTAAAGGATCGAGAATTACAACGTAGGACACTATAGGATCCTACTAACACGACACTGTACAACACTGTACAGGAGAAGGGCTGGAGGAAGAGAACAGCCAGGAAATAGGAGAGACGGAAAGTGGAAGTAAGAGGGGTTAGGAGCGACACTGTCCAAAAACTTTTACACGCTACCTTAAGGTAGCCTACTAGCCACTACCCCTAGGACCCAGGGCAGCCAACTCTATACCTATAATCTTAATTACCCTCCAGACGGAAAGGGCCCTAGCACTAGGAAAAGTAGAAGGATAGCTTAGCAACACCCTGCTGCTACTTAATGTAGCACCTAAGACTTTAGCTTAGACCGTACAGAGGACGGAAACCTATACGAACTGGAAGCGAAGCTGCTAGTCGAATTAAGCATTCCACTACTAGAGGTAGAAATAGGAGGAGACCCTAGCCGGACAAGCAGAGGGGGAACCAACGACTACGAGGAAGCTACGATAAGCACGGCCGGACGGGGCAGGTAGCATAGTAGTAGTAACTAGTAGTAGCTAGTAGTTAGTAGTTAGTAATAGTGGTAGTAGCAGGCGCCCGGGCGGACGAATAGCAGGTAGAGAATAAAGAAGAAAGAGAAGAAGAGAGAGGGGGAAAAGGGAAGAGGCTTATATACAGGGTAGTAGCTAGCTGCCTTATAGGGCAATAACAACTAGGGCAGCTGCTACAACTGTATAAAGGAGGACAAACGAGGCAACTACGACCTAGGGCCTGTACGAGCGACGGCCGACTAGACAACCGGACGGAGGCAGGAACATCTACCTAGGAGTAAAACTCCGGACGATAACTAAGGGATAGGGACAGAGTCAAATAGCCCAGTAGCGCCGGACCGTACAGTTAGGACGTAGAGTGCATAGCTAGGGCTCGAGGGTAGGAGGAGAAGGAGCAGACGGGACCGAGCACCTCCTGCAGCTTTATAACTGCTTGTAGGCCTCCTTGGCCTTAGCCTCGGCTTCGTTAAATTAACAAACGGAACCGGCTAAGGTTAGGTAGAAGCGATCCAGCACTACCTGTCTTCCCTGCCTACAGACCTAGGAGGACAAGTCTAAGGTTAAACCGGCGGAGAGGAAGGTTAACAGTTAGGTGCCTAGGCAAGGACGGGAAAGCGCCACCTAGCAAAGGAACACTAGAAGGTAAGGGTGTTCGGCACGCCGCTGTACGAAAAGGGCACTACAAGAAGGGAGGGGGGGTATTATTAGGGAGCGCCGCCTAGCCCAGGTCCTAGACCTAACCTAAGCCAGCCGTCGCCTTAAGGACTGTAACTTAGCGGCGCTAGCACGACTCTACCCTCTGTACGGAATTACCGACAGGACCCTACTCCTGTATAGAGGGAGAACCTAATAGTCCTATATAGAGGGGAATTGCCGTCCCTCTAAATAGAGGGAAAACTCTATACTACTGTATAGAAGGAGAACTCCCAATCCTCTGTACAGAGTATAAACCTTGTACCTCTGCATAGAGGGAAATTGCTAGCTTAGCTTCGTAGGTACAAATTGTACAGCAGCAGACGACGAAGGAACTGCCTATCAGTTCCCTTATATAGATACCTAGCCTCAAGTTTCTAAACTAAGATTCTTAAGCCCCTTACAATCTCCGAGTAGTTCCGTATAAACTAGCAGTAGAAGTTAGCAAACTTAAGAAATTCCTATATGCCCTTAACGTTCGTAGACGGCTTCTATTGCTTAATAGCATTAATCTTTTTCCTATCTATACTAATGCCTTTCCCTGCCTCGATAATAAAACCTAGGTGTTTCGTACGCTAGACACCGAATTTACATTTGTCGATGTCGAGGTATAAGCTAGCCTGCTACAGTCTGTCCAGCACCTTCTTAACGTCCTGTACGTAATCTGCATAGGTGCCGTCTGTGAAAACTAGGGTGTCGTCGAGGTACACTAAGCAGACGTCGTCTAGTAACCCTTACAAGGACTTGTTAATGTACCTTTAGAAGGTTGCTAGTACGTTGGCAAGGCCAAAGGGGGTAACAAGCTACTTAAAAAGACTATATCTTGTACAGAAGGCAGTTATCTATTTACAACCTTTCTTAATCCGTATCTTGTAGAAAGCTAAGACTACGTTAAGCTTAGTAAACTACTTTGCCTTGCTGATCCGTCCGAGAGTCTCCTTAATAAGGGGTAGGGGGTACTGGTCCTTCTTAGTAATTGCGTTGATGCCTCTATAGTCTATGTAGAAACGTAAGCCGGCCTTCCCCTCCTTATAGACAAACAGTACTAGGGCTCCTGCAGACGAGGTACTTGCCTAAATAAACCCTTTAGCGAGCAGGTCGTCTAGTGTCTTGCGCAGTACTAGGAGCTCTCTAGAGGACATCCCGTATAGCGGTCCGTACAGTACCTTAGGCAGACTCCTATCTGGACGGGGCTCTAGCTAGATGTTGTAGTTAATCTCCTCTCCTCGGTATAGCGGCAGTTTGGAGGCCGACTTTGGCTCTAAGAGGTCCAGGTATCCTGTGTATTCCCTTAGGAGCTTCGTATAGGGGTCCGTTACTTTCTTAGGCGCTTATGCCTTCTTAATGTCTGCAGTTGCTGTGTTAATCTCGGCCTAGGCATTGCTACCCTGCAGGGCCCTCCCTTGGTCTCGGAGCCTCTGCTTCGTCGCTGCTAGGTACAGCCATCCTCGTCCAACGTCTAGCTTGCCTCTCTAGCGCTCTATCTATAGCTTCCCTAGTATTAGGTTATACCCTAACTTGTCCTGTACGACATAGAGGTAGGAGTCCTGCTCGTAGTGTCCCTGTATCTCTATCGTTACTTTTACTATATAGGTAATGTCCAGTCCTCGCCTGGTAATGCCTAACATGCGTACAGGTACAGTAGGGGTCGTCTTAATATAGTGCCTCTGTACGAAGTCTTTGCTGATTACTCTATACACCAAACATCCTGTGTTAATCAATGTCTGCGCCGTTGCGGACTCGTTTAACGTTGGCTGTACGATAAACAGCATAGTCGTTATATAGTTGCTCTTAAAAGATAGCTAAGTAGTACTTTAATTTGGCAATCTATCTCGTATACGCCTCGAGCAGAGCCTTCGCTTAGAGGCTACTCTCTTCCCAACTCGTCGTCGTCTAAGTAGGACTCCTGTTCTTCTTGTTAGGACGCTGCAGTTGCTACCCTTACAGTAGTCGGCCGTCCTCTAGGTCTCTCTACTAGTAAAAGCCCACAATTCTGTACAGTATAGCCTATCTTGCTACACCTGTAGCAGCTCCCTTCTGCTCGTCTCTTGTTAATAGTGGCCGTATCCGCCTATTGCGCCCTTTTAGTAGCAGCCCTTAGCCGTACAGTAACGGCTGCCGCTACCCTCGTCGTTGTTGGTTCCTAGTCTATAGTATCTGTCTGCCGCTAGAGGGGTTGTCGCATCTTATAAGCGCGGCTTATCTGTCTAAGCCTGCGCTGCTAGTCGTCGACTATCCTAAGGAGATCGCAGAATTCCTCGTATATAGCTGGTCGCATTACGTCTACTAGTCCTATTATAATCTCCTTAGAGAGGCCTACCTCTAAAGAGGTAATTTTTATCCTGTCCTCCTATTAGAGACCTCCTGCCTCTGCCAGAGTCTGGTCGTATTCTGCGAGGAATTCTCGTACAGTCTTGCGTCCTTGTTTTATTGTATTAACCTGTAGGAGTGCTCGGCTCTCGCAGTCTAGGTCCTTATAGCTCTTGTTAAGAGCTGCCTAGAGCATCGTCGTCGTAGCTATTGCTAGGTTAGCAATAGCCGTCTCGTAGTACGGCAGAATCCGTGCTGCTACTCTGCCCTTTAACCTCCTAAAGAGGTAAACTACCTTGTCTAGCTCGGTTAGGTATGCTCCTAAATTAACTAGAAGCTTAGAGCGTATCTAGGCAGCCTAGGAGGGGTACTCGGCCGGAGCCTCGCTATCGTACGTAGTAACGTTAGGGAGTTTGCTCTTAGGGGTCGGGGTGTAGGCTATCGTGTTTATCGTAGGGGTCGGATCGCGATTAGACGCCCTAAGCTGTCGTAGCTCCTGTTCCCGTTAGGAAATTATTGCGGCCTAGTAGCTTACTTGTTGTTCGAGCTAGGCTTTGTGTGCCAACAGCTCCTCGTACGCGCAGTGCATCTGTCCCTGTATAGCCGTAGGTTCTATAGAGATGTCGCTGTCTATCTTTGTTGTATTACTGCAGTTACTAACAGTAAGATTAGTTCCTAATATAAAGGCTTAAGAATCTTAGTTTAGAAACTTGAGGCTAGGTATCTATATAAAGGAACTAATAGGCAGTTCCTTTATTGTCTACTGCTGTACAATTTGTACCTACGAAGCTAAGCTAGCAATTTCCCTCTGTATAGGAATGCAAGGTTTATACTCTATATAGAGGATCGAGAGTTCTCCCTCTGTATAGTAGTACAGAGTTTTCCCTCTGTTTAGAGGGCAGCAATTCCCCTCTATGCAGGGCTATAGGGTTCTCCCTCTGTATAGGAGTAGGGTCCTGTCGGTAATTCTGTACAGAGGGGTAGAGTCGTGCTGGCGCCGCTAAGTTACAGTCCTTAGGGCGACGGCTGGCTTAGGTCCAGGACCTGGGCTAGGCAGCGCCCCCTAACAATTATGCCGTCCGCCCCGTCTGGCTGTGCTCGCTGTAGCTCCCTCGTAGTCGCTGGCTCTTCCTCCTCCGCCTGTCTGGCTAGGGTCCCCTCCTATTTCTGCCTCTAGTAGTAGAATCCTTAATTTAACTAACAGCTTTACTTCTAGTCTGTACGGATTCCCGTCCTCTGTACAGTCTAAGCTAACGTCTTAAGTACTATACTAACGAGCAGCAGGACGCAGCCGAGCTACCCTACTACGCCTTCTAGTGTAACTCCGCCTAGGTTACACCTTAGCGGGTAGCTACAGCCTGCGCGTCGTATGTTAACGCTATCCTTATTGCTACTTAGGGCTAGTCCTACGCCCTCTGCCCTAACTCCCCCTAGTCCTTACTTAGCCTATACCGCCTCCTAGGCTTCTGGGCTAGGGTGTGTGCCTTATGCAAGTGGAAGGATAGCTGTCTCTACTGCCCCTACCGCTGTCTGGAAGAGGCGTATAGGGGTAGGGGGGTGCCTCTACTCCCTAGGGCTAGCCTAGGTAGGGGTCCTGCCAGGCAGGAGGTAATTAAGATTTTAGATAGGGAGTCGGCCGCTCTAGTCCTATAGGGTAGTGGCTAGTAAGCCACCCCCTCTCCCTAGGTAGTATAAGAAATTTCGGACGGTTCTGCTCTTAACTCCCTTTATTTCTACTTTCCTTCCTACCTGTTTCCTAGCTGTCTCCTTCCTTCTGTCTTTTTTCTGTACAGTGTCGTACAGCGTAGTGTTGGTAGGATCCTGTAGTGTCCTATGTCGTAATTCTCGATCCTTTAGCAACCTAAATTGTTAGTAGCTGCCCTGTCCTTAGGATAGATCGTGCCCCTTTTCGCTGTACGGTATAGTGTTACTGTAACTAGGTAGGGAGATAGTTCTCCTCCTACCTATCTAGCGCAGTTGTGTCCTATAGGGCTTCGTATAGTTCCTACGTAGGCTCTGCCTATCCTCTCTATTTTACTAGGTACTCTACTCTCTTCCGCTTCCTTTGGCTCTTAAGAATTCCTTCTACCTCGTATTCTTCTTGGCCCTTAGTTATAATCGCTAGTAGGCGCGCGTCGTCCGTCGTCTAGTGTAGCAGGGGGTCTGTGTTCGCCGGCTATACGAGGTCTATATAGAAGACTAGATAAATCCCTAGGGGAGTGTTTAGCTATATAGCGTATGTCCCTACTAGTCGGACTACTATAAACTTCCTATTCTTCTAATCTAGCTTCTTGCTCGGCCAGTCTGTACAGATGTTTCGCTAGTTTAGCTAGACCTTATCCCCTGCCTCGTACCTTGGTACAGCCTGCTGTCTCTTGTTGGCCTGCTCTTCCGCATTCTGTTAAGCTATAGCTAGGCTCGCCTTTGCCTATTAGTAGGCATTCGCAATCGTCCGTACGATAGCCTCTCCCTGCTAAATTAGGGATCGTATAGGGCGTAGCATGTTATGTAAGGGGCTTAGGAATCTTGGTTCAGAAACTTAAGGCTGGGTATCTATATAAAGGAACTAATAGGCAGTTCCTTCGTCGTCTGCTGCTGTACAATTTGTACCTACAAAGCTGAGCTAGCAATTTCCTTCTGTATAGGGATGCAAGGTTTATCCTCTGTATAGAGGATTAGGAGTTCCCCCTTCTGTATAGTAGTATAGAGTTTTCCCTCTATTTAGAGGGGCGGTAGTTCCCCTTTATACAGGACTATAGGGTTCCTCCTGTGTATAGGAGTAGGGTCCTGTTAGTAGTTCCGTACAGAGGGTAGGGTTATGCTAGCGCCGCTAAGTCGCAGTCCTTAGGGCGACGGTTGGCTTAGGTCGGGTCTAGGACCTAGGCCGGACGGCGCCCCCTAACAATATCCCCTCCCTTCTCTTCTTGTAGTGCCCCTTTTCGTACAGCGGCGTGCCGAACACACTTAGCTCCTGCTGTTCCTTTGGCAGGTCGCGACTTCCTATTTTATCCGGTCGTCTATGTCGTCGTCGCTCGTCGCCTACCGGGTCGCAGTTGCCTCTTGCTATTTTACCCGTTTGTAGCAGCTGCCCTGCTTGCTATTCCCTCTTATAGCAGGCAGTTACCTTAAGCCTCTCCCTTCTCTTTCCCTCCCCCTTTCCTTTCTATTGTCTACTACTATCTACTACCGTCTACTGTCTACTATCTACCGTCTACTAGCTACTATCTACTACTACTAGTTACTAGTACTACTACTACTAGCTACTACTACTACTAGCTACTATTATTTCGTCCGCCCTGTCTAGTAGCCTCCTCGTAGTTGCTGGCCCCTCTGCCTCTGCTCGTCCGGTAGGGGTCCCCTCCTATTTCTGCCTCTAGCAGTAGGGCCTTTAATTTGACTAGGAGCTATGCTTCCAGTTCGTATAGATTCCTGTCTTCTGTACAGTCTAAGCTAACGTCTTAGCTACTACACTAACGAGCAGTAGGATGCGGCTAAGCTACCCTTCTACGCCTTCTAGTGTAACCCCGCCTAGGTTACACCCTAGCGGCTAGCTATAGCCTAGATATCGTACGTTAACGCCCTCCTTATCGCTACCTGGAGCTAGCCCTATGCCCCCTGCCCTAACTCCCCCTAGCTCTTACTTGGCCTATACCGCCTCCTAGGCTTCTGGGCCGGGGTGTATGCCTCGTGCAAGTAGAAGGATAGCTCCCTCTACTGCCCCTACCGCTGTCTAGCAGAGGCACGCAGGGGTAGGGGGGTGCCTCTGCTTCCTAGGGTTGGCCCTAGTAGGGGTAGGGGTGGGGGCCCTGCTAGGCAGGAGATAATTAAGATCTTAGATAAGGAGTCGGTTGCTCTAGTCCCCTAGGGTAGTGGCTAGTAAGCTACCCCCCCCCTCCCTAGGTAGTGTAAGAAATTTCAGACAGTTCTACTCCTAACTCCTCTTATTTTTACTTTCCTTCTCCTCTGTCCCCTAGCTGTTCCTTTCTTCCAGTCCTTATCTCGTACAGTGTTGTATAATGTCGTATTAGTAGGATCCTGTAGTGTCCTACGTCGTAATTCTCGATCCTTTAACAGCCTAGGTTGCTAGCGGCTACCCTGTCCTTAGGGTAGATCGTGCCTCCTTCCGCTATACAGCGCAGTGTTACTGTAACTAGGCAGGGGGATAATTCTCTTCCTACCTGTCTAGTGTAGTTGTGTCCTGTAGAGCCTCGTACAGTTCCTACGTAGGCTCTGCCTATCTTCTCTATTTTACTAGGTACTCTACCTTCCCCCGCTTCCTTCGGCTCTTAAGGATCCCTTCTACTTTATACTCCCCCTGGCCCTTAGTTATAATTGCGGGTAGGCGCGCGTCGTCTGTCGTCTAGTGCAGTAGGGGGTCTGTATTTGCTAGCTGTACGAGGTCTATATAGAAGACTGGATAGATCCCTAAGGGAGTGTTTAGTCGTACAGTGTGTGTCCCTACTAGTCTAACTACTGTAAACTTCCTGTTCTTCTAGTCTAGTTTCTTGCTTAGCCGGTCTGTACAGATATGTCGCTGGTTTAGCTAGACCTTATCCCCTGCCTTGTACCTTAGTGCAGCCTGTCGTCCTTTATTAGCCTGCTCTTCCGTATTCTGTTAAGCTATAGCTAGGCTCGCCTTCGCCTATTGATAGGCATTCGTAATCGTCTGTACGATAGCCTCTCCTTGCTAAATTGGGGATCGTACAGAATGTAGGGTGTTACTACTTAGGGTTAGTAGGAGCAGGGAATAGTCGTAGCTGTAGGTTATAAAGAGAGAGGACAGTCCTATAGCATTAGCCGTACAGCTGTTAATAGCTAGTTCCGCTATAGGGAGAAGCCGGTTCCAGTTCGTCTAGTTATAGTCGACGTACGTACAGAGGTACGCTTCCAACGTCGAATTGACCCTCACTGTCGCCCCGTCCGTCTGCGGGTACTATGCAGTTAACAGGCGACGTTCCACCTTTAGCAACTAGCAGACCCTCGCCTATAGCTAGCTTGTAAACTGCGAGCCCCGGTCTAACACAATCGACTAAGGGAATCCGTGTTTGCCAAACATCGTCCGGATAAATGCCTAGGCAGTGTCTTTAGCTGTAATAGAGTCTATTCCCTCTAGTATTACCCCCTTCGTTAACTTGTCCGTAACTACTATAATGTTCCGCCGTCCGTCGCTCTTAGGGAGGTCTGTAATAAAGTCCACTGTTAGGTCTTGCTAGGGCCGGTCTGGGATCGGTAGGGGTCTTAGCAACCTATGCTTTATCTCGCGCTAGGGCTTCGTCTGTCTGCATATATCGCAGTTCTGTACGAACCTGCAGATGTCCTTCGCTATTGCCGGCCAGTATTAGTCCTAGGCAACAATGCTGTACGTTTCCTCGCGCCCTAGATAACCGGTAGCTATAGAATCGTGCGCCCGTTGTATTAAGCTTATACAGAGCTTTTCGTCGGCCGGAACCTAAATCTGGTTCCTAAACCTTAGGTTATTCTCCTTGTCTACTAAGCACTCTGCTGCCAATACCTTAAGATGGAGCTCTGCTAGGAGCTTCCGCTGTCCTCCTTAGATCGCTGTACAGGCCCCTTAGTATACCTCGTCCTTCTCTACTGCCTCCTCCTATACTTGTAGTTGGGGTTCCTATAGGTGCGTCGCCGCTAGACGGATGGTCTCCTTACCTAGCTCCTCCTTAAACATCTGGAATGTTCGTAACTTTAAGCGGTCGTCCTCGTACGTCGTTAGCATATCCTAGTCCCGTCTAGATAGCGCATTGGCCCTGCTGTTGTCCTTACCCTTATAGTACTAGAGTCTTATATTAAACCGGCTTAGGTATATTGCCTATCGTATGTGCCTCTTAGACAGCTTCCGGGGCTGCGTAAAGTACTCTAGGTTCTTGTAGTCCGTTAGGGCAAGGAACTCGGGCACTAAGCAGAGTTCTCTATCCTATGCTTCGTAACACCGTACGACTGCTAGCAACTCCTTATCGTAGATAGGGTAGTTGTACTTAGCTAGGGAGTTCTTCTTAGAGAAATACGCGTATAGGTACAGAAGTCCGTCCGAGCCTACCTGTAACAGGATACCTCTAATGCAATACCCCGAGGAGTCGGTTTCCAGTATTATCGTACGTTCTAGGTCGAAGGCGGCAAGCGTTGGTCCTGTAGTAAAGAGCTCCTTCAGTTTGTTAAAGCTGCCGTCGCATTCGTCCGTCTATTTAAACTGCTTGTCCTTGTATGTTAGTTTAACTAGGGGGCGTACGATCTCTAAGTAGTTCCGTATAAACTGGCGGTAGAAGTTGGCAAACCTAAGAAATTCCTGTACGCCCTTGACTTTCTTTGGCGACTTCCATTGCTTAATAGCATCAATCTTCTTCCTATCTATACTAATGCCTTTCCCTGCCTCGATAATAAAACCTAGGTATTTCGTACGCTAGACACTAAATTTACATTTGTCGATGTCGAGGTACAAGCCAGCCTGCTGCAGTCGGTCCAGCACCTTCTTAATGTCCTGTACGTAATCTGCGTAGGTGCCGTCTGTAAAAACTAGGGTGTTATCGAGGTATGCCGAGCAGATATCGTCTAGTAACTCTTGCAAGGACTTATTAATATACCTTTAGAAGGTTGCCGGTGCGTTAGTAAGACTAAAGAGGGTAATAAGCTACTTAAAGAGACTATATCTCGTACAGAAGGCAGTTATCTATCTACAGCCTTCCTTAATCTATATCTTGTAGAAGGCTAAGACTACGTTAAGCTTGGTAAACCACTTTGCCTTGCTAATCCGTCCGAGAGTCTCCTTAATAAGGAGTAGGGGGTACCAGTCCTTCTTAGTAATCGCGTTAATGCCTCTGTAGCCTACGCAGAAACGCAATCCGGCCTTTCCCTCCTTGTAGACAAACAATACTAGGGCTCCTACGGACGACGTACTTGCCTGAATGAAACCTTTAGCAAGCAGATCGTCCAGGGTCTTGCGGAGCACTAGGAGTTCCCTAGAGGACATCCTGTACAGCGGTCCGTACGGTACCTCTAGCAGGCTCCTATTCGGACAGGGCTCTAGCTAGATGTCGTAGTTAATCCCTGCTCCTTGGTGTAGCGGCAGTTTTAAGGCCGACTTCGGCTCGAAGAGGTCTAGGCATCCTGCGTATTCCTTTAGGAGCTTCGTATAGGGGTCCGTTACTTTCTTAGGTGCTAATGCCTTCTTAATGTCCGCTGTTGCCGTGTTGATTTCGGCCTTAGCATTGTTACTCTGCAGAGCCTTCCCTTAGTCTCGGAGCCTCTGCTTCGTCGCTACCAGGTACAGCCGCCCTCGTCCAACATCCAGCTTGCCCCTCTAGTGCTCTATCTATAGCTTCCCTAGTATTAGGTTATACCCTAGCTTGTCCTGTACGACATAGAGGTATAAGTCCTGCTTATAATGTCCCTGTACCTCTATCGATACTTTCACTATATAGGTAATGTCCGGTCCTCGTCCAGTAATGCCTAACATGCATACAGGTACAGTAGGGGTGGTCTCAATCCTGTGTCTCTGTACAAAGTCTTCGCTAATCACTCCGTACACTAAACATCCTGTATTAATTAATGTCTACGCCGTTGCGGACCCGTTTAACGTTGGCTGTACGATAAACGGCGTAGTCGTTATGTAGTTGCTCTTAAAAGATAGCTAAGTAGTGCTTTAATTTGGCAATCTATCTCGTATATGCCTCTAGTAGAGCCTTCGCTTAGAGGCTACTCTTTTCCCGACTCGTCGTTGTCTAAGTAGGACTCCTGATCCTCTTGTTAGGGCACCGCAGTTGCTACCCTTGCAGTGGTCGGCCGTCCCCTAGGTCTCTCTGCTAGCAAAAGCCTGCAATTCCGTACAGTGTAGCCTATCTTGCTATACTGGTAGCAGCTCCCTTCTGCTCGCCTCTTGTTAAGTGATCCGAGCGCGCAGATAAGGTTTAATACGGCTGTTTTGATAACTATATCTCGAACTAAGGATGGAAAGGAATCTATATAGTGGTGGTAGTGGACTTCCGTAAGGTGGTGGTGCCAAGGCCCGGCTCGGTCCGTTCCGGAACCTAAATCCCAGAAGGGGCCGAGCCGAAATTCAGAGTCCACTCTATTAATCTGTCCCACCTCTTTCCACTGCTGCAACACTACCCCCCTCCCTTACTAGCGGTCGCCCTTAACCGCTTAGTTACCCTATCTATCCTAAAATCTCCAATTTTTTTTTTTTGATTCGTTGCCTTTTTCTCGAAAATCCTCTTCGACAGTAATGTTACCCTTCCATCTTCTATCTCTTCCTGAATTTCTTACGTTATCCGCATCTAAGGTCCTTTACTTGGCGTTTATGTGATCGGTGCATCTAATCCGTGCTATCTGATCTAAGCTATAGGTTATCTAAGCTGCAGCGTAGCTAGTCTGTGTGCCGGCGGAAAGGTCTATATAGATCTTTCTGCAGCTCTATCTCTTCTTCCTTTTCTTTCTCTACCAAAGCCTTCGCCTACTACGGGGTCGGCGGCGCTAGCACGCTACGGCGTCAGCGAGCTGGCGGCCGATCCGGTGGTAGGTAGTGGCCGAGTCGAAGGCCTCCCCGAAAGCGACCGTTACGATCGTCTTCTTCGGCTACTGCGCCGATAGAGCGGACGCAGCTTCGTCGTTTTTCTTCTATCTCCTTTAGGGGTCGTCAGTCTCGGAGCCATTCGGGTTTCGGCTTCTTCGGGTTCTGTACGTAAAACTCTCTTAACAGTTCCACCGAGTTCTGCAGATTTTCGACCGGATACTATTTGTAGTCTTCCGGCCACCCCTTCTACGAGATCCTCGCTTTAATGGACTCCCTTATCTTCTTTATGTCGGTTACATCTTCTACCTCCTACTCTTCTTCCTTACTATCTATCTCGATAGGCAGGGGTTCGGCGAACCCCTGTTCCGGCAGGCCGTTCTTAGGGTCTAAGCTTAACAGGTCTAAATGGAAGACATTGTAGATCTGGAACGATTTCAGTAGCTGGAGCCGATAGGTTACCGGCGACCTCTTTTCTATTATCTTAAACGGACCTACGTAGCGTAGATTGAGCTTAGCGTTGCCTTTTATCCTTAGGTTTCGTATATTGAGCTATACCTTTTGGCCTTCCTCGAATTCTATTAGTGACCTTTTTCTATTAGCTCGAGTTACTATCTTCTCCTAAGTTAATTCTATCGCTTTCTTCGCTACCTTAATAGCTTCTTCTATCTGAGATTAGAGCGCTTCTGCCGCTGCGGCGGCGACTCTCTTTAACGACGTAGCGGTGGAAAACTCCGGCAAGCCAGCGTCGCTTGGCGGATAGAAGCTTATTCTCGGAAGATAGCTATGCGTTATTTCGAACGGCGCCAGCGAGGTAGCTTCTGAACGTGCTGAGTTCGCGCAGAATTCAGCTATTGGCAACACCCTAACCTATTCTTCTTGGTAATGGCCGCAGAAGGTTCGTAGATATCGCTCTATCTCTCTGTTAGCTACTTCAGATTGACCGTTGGTCTGCAGGTGAGCGGCCGTGCTGAGCTTTCCACTAATTCCGAGAGCTTGGTTAATAGCTTTCTATACGTCGGCAGTAAATTGAGGACCCCTATCCGTAGTAATAGTGTCTAGCAGGCTATAGTGCTTCTATACGTACTGAATCAACATCCGTGCGGTCTCTTCTGCAGTGGTTCCTTCGTTTCTCGCTCGGTAGGAGATGAAGTGTCGTTCTTTGCTTAGCCTATCCACTACGTTCAGCATAGCGTTATATCTATCTGAATCCGGCAGGCCGGTTACAAAGTCCATCGTAATGTGTTGCTACGGTTTCTCGGGGATTAGAAGTGGCTTTAGCAGACTGGCCGGAAGACCGTAACGTGGCTTTACGGCTCTGCATACGTAGCAATTGGCGATGAATCGGTGGATCCGTTCGTAGATCCGCAGAAACCAGTAGATCGTCCTTACAGCTTCTATTGTCTTTTTCGAGCTAGCGTAACTAACGTCCTTAGAGCTATAGACCAGTTGGACGACCTTAGTAATTAGTTCTTCCGGAACTATCAGCTTCCCTGAACCGGTTTTGCCGAGTTTCTGTTGCTAGTTAAGCTTCTTTACCTTTTTGTAGAGAGTTTCTTCCTTAGGGGCCGGCTCTACCGCGCAGACCCCTACCTCTTTTAGCACCTCTGCGTCTACTATCCGCTCGGTTAACACCTTCTGGAACATGTTAGGATCTTTATTCGCGCAGCTGGTTTTTCCTTCCCTTCGCGTCAGTGCGTTAGCCTTTCCGTTTTAAGCCCTAAGTTAATAGATAATCTTAAAGTTGAACCCGGATAAGTAGGCAGCCCACCGTGCCTAACGTTGCGAAAGCTTCTGCGTCTTTATAAAGTAGGTCAGCGACTGGTGGTCCGTAAGGACCTAGACCGTGCTCTTTCCAGCTATAAGCTCTAGCTTCCACTCCTCGAAGGCCTGAATAATCGCTAGCAGCTCTTTATCGTAGATAGCGTAGTTTCGTTTAGCAATATTTATGGACTTGCTAAAGAAGGCCACTAGATGGAGGGTTTCGTCGTCGCTATATTGAGAAAGGACCCCTGCCGTTACTGTATCGGAAGCGTCCGTTTCTACGTAGATCGTCTTTTCCGGTCGGAAGTGCGCTAGAACCGGCGCCGAAGCTACTGCTTCTTTCAGCCGTACGAAAGCTTCCGTGCACTTCTTATTCTATAGGCCGGCGGCCTCTTTCTTTAGTGCCTCGTTTAGGGGTCTCGCTATCTTGCTAAAGTCCTTAATAAATCGTCGATAGTAGCTGTAGAAGCCGAGAAACGCTCTGATTTGCGTAGTATTTCCAGACTTCGGCTGCTTCTATTCGGCGACGGCGGCGACCTTTAAGGGGTCTATACAAATTCTATCTCTTCCTACGATAAGACCGAGATACTTGACCTCGGTTTGGTAGAACTCGCTCTTCTTTATATCGGCGTTCAACCCCACTTCGCGGAGTCTCTTCAGCACCCTCTCGACGTAGTCCGTCTGCTGATCTCTCGTTCCGTCCGTATAGATAAGAATGTCGTCCAAATAGATAGACACGAACCGCTCTAGCATGTCCATAAAGGAGTGGTTTATAAAGCGTTGCTACACCGCCGGCGCGTTGGTGAGTCCGAGCGGCATTACCAGCTACTTAAAATTGCCTATACGCGTAGCGAACGTCGTAAGGTCTTCCGTCTGTCCTTCCTCGTTTCTTAATCGATAGAACGCTTGGCGGATGTCCAGCTTGCTGAACCACTTAGCCTTTGCTACTCGCTGTATAGTCTTATCTATTAGAGGCAGTGGATATACGTCTCTCTTGGTAACCTCGTTAAGGCCTCGATAGTCTACGCAGAGTCGCAGACTACCCCCTGGTTTCCTTACGAAAAGAATCAGTAACGCATATTCGGCAGAACTCAGCGCGATAAACTTCTTCGCCAGATTTTCACGAACGAACACCTCTACTTAATCCAGTTCCGCCAGCGACAGTCGTCTTAGGGACTCGGTTCTTAGCAGCGTAGCTCCCTCCTTTAGTCGAATCTTGTTGTTGTATTCCGGTCGATAGAGCGGCAATAGGTTGGAGTCGGCTTTTAAGAAGACGTCGGCGTAACTATAGAGTTCGTTTGGCAGCACCTCCAGTAGATCCACTTCTTCTTCCGCCATTATCTTCCGGTAGTCTTCAATGTCTTTTATCGAGATAGCGTAGATCTTATTGCTTAGCGACTTCGCGAGGGTCGTTATTGCTTCTGAACTCATTATTCCGACGATGACCGGGGGTTCGGAACGATTAGGCGGAGCCGCTTCGATCGTCGTAACGTTCGGTTTGGCGTTGGCTACTATAACCGTTTTGGTAACTGATTTGACGGCGGTTAAGCCGCTGATCGATTTTCTAAATCCGAGTGTGCCTTCTCCTACGTCAATAATCGCTCCCTGGTTCTTTATCTATTTGTGCCCTATAATAATGTCAAACCTTCCAATATCCATAATTCGGAACGTCGCTTCCGTAGTGCGACCTGCTAAGGTGGTCCTTAATGGCACATAGTGCGTAACACTCTCTGTGTCTTGTCCGTTGTACGCCGAAATCCGTGTCGGCGACGCTAATTCCACCGGATAGCCGTATCTATTCGTTAGCTTCCGGACCAGCCGATGGTGGATCGCTGCACTGATAAGAGCTCCAGTATCGATAAAAGCTTTTAGCTGGAGGGGTCTACGCGACTTCTCGACGGGGTGGATCGTAATAGGAAGGATAATCGCCGTTTCCGTATTCACTTCTACGGCTGCCGAGAGCGGATCGCTGCAGCTGTTGATGCTTTCTTCTCGTAGTGGTTCGCTTCGATTCGGTGCCCTATTGTTAATGCTAGGTAGGGGGCCCATCCGTCTAGCTAGTCTTTTCCTATAATCCTTAACTGAACCCCGCCGTCTACAATGTTAGTGTCGTTTGGCGCCGGTTCGATAGCTTGAATAGTCTTTCTCGGCGGCTGCGGCTGCTGCTGCTTTATAATACGATACTCCTGTTTCTGCTAGGCCGTTGCTTGGCATCTCGTAGCGATGTGGCCAGGCTTTCCGCATGCGTAGCAGGTAGGGATAAACGACGAACGCTGCGAATACGACGACTGCTGGGGGGTTCGTTAAAAAGGCGCAGGGGCCCTTATCTGCTGTGCCGACAGCGACGGCTTCTGAATTAGTTTACGTGTCGTCGGTTTTCCGTACGCGTTCAAGTTTCTAGCGGTGACTCTCGCCTAGTGCACGAAGCTCTGCAGGTCTTCGTCTTCTACTAACGCTATAGCTGCAGCTAGCTTAGGGCTCAGTTTCTGTCTTAGTAAGTGCAGCTGCTTATCTTCTGCTACTCTCGCTCTAATAGCATATTTCCTAAACAGTCTATAGAACTCTTCGAACGTCTGCCGGTTCTGGTTAATCTTGTCCAGTTGCTTACGGGCCGTCTTCTTCCGGAAGGGGTCTCCGAAACGCTGGTCCAGCGCCTTAATAGCGTCGTCGGCGGTCACTTCTTCTAGGTCCGCTACTAGCGAAAAAGCTTCACCTTCCAATCGCGATTCCAGGTACGCTAATCTATCCTCTTCGCTGCTCGATGCGTGATTACGGCTTATTTTATTCTTGATCTTCTTCTTAAATGCCTCCTACGCTTTAGGGTCTCTGCTACCGAAAGCAGGTAGGTCCGGCAGTAGCGTTATCGTAGTGCCACCTTAACTATAGGCCGCCAGTAAGGCGGTCTCCGCGTGTTCTTCTGGTCGCAGTAGCGGCTCCGACGACTTCGCTGCTTCTATATCAGCTATTTAATGCTTCAGCGCCTTTAGCTGCGCTAATCGGTTCGCCGCCTGGTTTTCTAACAGGTCGATAATAGTTTCTGCCGATTCCTTCTCGGCCCTTACCGCTTTAGTTTCTTCTCTTAGTTGTCTGTTTTCTTCTAGCGTTCTGTAGAACAGCGTCTTAATAAGGTCTATGCTATCGTAGACCTTTCCTATCCTATTCTCGTTTACATAGTCCTCTAGTTCCTCGATCGTGCAGTCGTGGATCTTCTTGTATTCGCTTATTCGTTCCTTAATCTCTGCAGTCTCTTCCGCCGTAAAACCGCTAATAATAATCTTATTATCAATGACACTGGAGCGCCTACTCGCTCTGTTAGTCTTTCTCTTTCCGCGGCGGCCTGTTACGCCGCTGTCTACCGCTAAGAAGCCTTCTATCTTCTTACAGTGCTTTTGTAGGTTGTTGTTTTGGTGTAGGGGTGCGCGTGCGTTATTCGGGTTTCCGGATAGTTTGACGGGCCCTTTCGCGCAGCGCGGGGCTGGTGTAGAGAGTGAGTTCGAGATATAATAATCCGAGCGCGCAGATAAGCTTTAATCCGGCTGTTTTAATAACTATATCTCGAACTAAGGAGGGAAAGGTAATCCGGGCACGCAGATATAATTCAATACGGCCTTTTTGATAACTATATCTCGAACTAAGGAGGGAAAGGAATCTATAGGGTGGTGGTGGAGGGCTTTCGTAGTAGTGGTGCCAAGGCCCGGCTCGGCCTGTCCGGGCCGAGCCGAAATTCCAGGGTCCACCCTATCAATCTGTCCCACCTCTTTCCACCGCCGCAACACTACCCCCCTCCCTTACCAGCAGTCGCCCTCGACCGCTTAGTCACATTATCTATCCGAAAATCTCCAATTTTTTTTTTTGAGTTTCTTGATCTCCTTCTCGAAAGTCCTCTCCGACTGTAATGTTACCTCTTCCGTCTTCTATCAAAAACGACGTTCTCTTTATCGCTTTTTGAATTTCTTACGTTATCGGCATCTGAAGTCCTTCACTTAGCATTTATGTAATCGGTGCGCCTGATCCGTGCTATCTGATCTAAGCTGTAGGTTATCTGAGCTGCGGCGTAGCTGGTCTGTGCGCCGGCGCGGAGGTCTATATAGATCTTTCCGCAGCGCCGTTTTTCTTCTTCTTTTTCTCTTCTACTAAAGCCTTTACCCACTACGCGGTCGGCGGCGCTGGTACGCTACGGCGTGCGCGAGCTACCGGCCGACGCGGTGGTGGTAGAGCACAATCACTTCCCAAAGAAACCTTACGATCGTTTTTATTAGCTTCCGCGCCGGTAGAGCGGACGTAGCTTTCTTCGTTTTCTTCCAGAAGGATCGGCTTCAGAGCTATTCCGGCTTCGGCTTTTTCAGGTTCTGCGCGTAAAAGTCTCTTAGCAGCTCCGCCGAATTCTGCAGGTTTTCGACCGGATACTATTTATAGTCTTCTGGCCACCCCTTCTACGAGATCCTTGCTTTAATGGACCCCCTTATCTTCTTTACGTCCATTATATCTTCTACCTCCCACTCTTCTTTATCACTGTCCATCTCGATAGGCGGGGGTTCAGCGAACCCCTGTTCTGGCAGACCGTTCTCAGGGTCTAAGCTTAACAGGTCCGAATGAAAGACATCGTAGATCCAGAACGATTTTGGTAGCTAGAGCCGATAGGTCACCGGCGACCTCTTTTCTATTATCTTAAACAGACCTACGTAGCGCGGATTAAGCTTGGCGTTGCCTTTTAGCCTCAGGTTTCGCGTATTGAGCTATACCTTTTGGCCTTCTTCGAATTCTATTAGTGACCGCTTCTTATTAGCTCGAGTTACTATCTTCTTCTAAGCTAATTCTATCGCGTCTTTCGCCACCTTGATCGCTTCTTCCATCTGAGATCGTAGCGCTTCCGCCGCCGCGGCGGCGACTCTCTTTGACGACGTAGTAGTAGTGGAAAGCTCCGGCGAGCCGGCGTCGCTCGGTGGCTGGAAGCTCAGCCTCGGAAGATAACCGTAGGTTATCTCGAACGGCGCCAGCGACGTCGCTTCCGACTGTGTTGAGTTTGCGCAGAATTCGGCTATTAGCAACACCTTAACCCAATTTTCTTAATAATGGCCGCAAAAGGTTCGTAGGTATCGTTCTATCTTACAGTTAGCGACTTTAGACTGACCGTCGGTTTGAGGGTGGGCGGCGGTGCTGAGCTTTTTATAAATTCTGAGAGCTTGGTTGATAGCTTTCCACACGTCGGCGGTAAATTAAGGACCCCTATCTATAGTAATAGTGTCCGGCAGCCTATAGTGCTTCCACACGTGCTGGATTAACATTCTCGCCGTTTCTTCCGCAGTAGTTCCTTTATCCTTAGTTCGACATAGGATGAAATAGCGCTCTTTGCTCAGCCGATCCACTACATTGAGCGTAGCGTTATATCCATCGGAGTCCGGCAGGCCGGTTACGAAATCCATCGTAATGTGCTGCTATAGTTTCTCGGGGATCGGCAGTAGCTTTAATAAGCCTGCTGGAAAGCCGTAACGCGGCTTCGCCAATCTGCACACGTGGCAGTTGGCGATAAATTAGTGGACCCTTTCGTAGATTCGCGGAAACTAGTAGATCGTTCTTACGGCCTGCGTCGTTTTCTTCGCTCCGGGTCGATAGGTAATCTTGAAGTCGAACTCTGATAAGTAGGCGGCCTATCAAGCTTGGCGGCGTAAGAGCTTCTGCGTCTTTATAAAGTAGGTCAGCGACTGGTAGTCCGTAAGGACCTGGATCGTGCTCTTTCCAGCTATAAGTTCCGGTTTCTATTCCTCGAAAGCCTAAATGATCGCTAGCAGCTCCTTATTATAGATAGCGTAATTCTGCTCAGCTTCGCTTATTGACTTGCTAAAGAAAGCGACTGGATAGAGGGTTTCGTCGTTACTATATTAAGAAAGGACCCCTGCCGTTACCGTGTCGGAAGCGTCCGTTTCTACGTAGATTATCTTTTCTGGCCGGAAGTGTGCCAGAACTGGCGCAGAGGCCACTGCTTCTTTTAGCCGGTTAAAGGCTTCCGTGCACCTCTTATTCTATAGGCCGGCGGCCTCTTTCTTTTGCGCCTCGTTTAGGGGTCTCGCTATCTTGCTGAAGTCCTTAATAAACTGTCGATAGTAGCTGCAGAAGCCGAGAAACGCTCTGATTTGCGTAGTGTTTCCGGATTTCGGCTGCTTCTACTCCGCGACGGCGGCGACCTTTAAGGGGTCTATACGAATTCTATCTCTTCCTACGATAAGACCGAGATATTTGACCTCGGTTTAATAGAACTCGCTCTTCTTCGTATCCGCGTTCAATCCGACCTCGCGGAGCCTCTTTAACACTCTCTCGATGTAGTCCGTGTATTGCTCTCTCGTTCTATCGGTGTAGATAAGGATGTCGTCCAAGTAGATAGACACGAACTGCTCCAGCATGTCTGTAAAAGTGTAGTTTATAAAGCGTTGCTACACTGCCGGCGCGTTGGTAAGTCCGAAAGGCATTACCAACCACTTGAAATTGCCTATGCGCGTGGCGAATGTCGTAAGGTCTTCCGTCCGTCCGTCCTTCTTCGTTCCTTAATCGATAGAATGCTTGGCGAATATCCAGCTTGCTGAACTACTTAGCCTTAGCCACTCGTTGTATAGTTTTATCGATTAGAGGTAGCGGATACACATCTCTCTTAGTGACCTTATTAAGGCCTCGATAGTCTACGCAGAGTCGCAGGCCACCCCCTGGTTTCCTTACGAAAAGAATCGGTAACGCGTACTCGGCGGAACTCGGCGTAATAAACTTCTTTGCCAAATTTTTGCGAACAAACACCTCTACTTAGTCCAGTTCGGCCGGTGACAGTCTTCTTAGGGGCTCGGTTCTTGGCAGCGTAGCTCCCTCCTTTAGTCGGATCTTGTTGTTATATTCCGGTCGATAGAGCGGCAATAGGTTGGAGTTGGCTCTTAAGAAGACGTCAGCGTAACTATAGAGCTCGTTTGGCAGCACTTTTAGTAGATCTACTTCTTCTTCTGCCATTATCTTCCGGTAGTCTTCGATGTCTTTTATCGAGATAGCGTAGATCTCGTTGCTCGGCAACTTCGCGAGGGTCGTTATTGCTTCTAAACTTATTATTCCGATAGTAACCGGGGGTTCGGAACGATCGGACGGAGCCTCCTTCGCGGGCTCCGTAGTTTTCGGTTTAGCGGCGGTCGGTTCGGCGACAGCGGTGCCATTGCCTAGGGTTTTGAACCCTAGCGTGCCTTCGTCCATGTCGATAATAGCTTTCTGGTTCTTTATCTATTTCTGCCCTATAATGATGTCAAATCTTCCGATATCTATAATTCGGAACGTCGCTTCCGTAGTGCGACCAGCTAAAGTGGTCCTTAATAGCACATAGTGCGTAACACTCTCTGTGTCTTGTCCGTTGTACGCCGAAATCCTCGTCGGCGACGCCAGTTCCACTGGATAGCCGTATCCATTTGTTAGCTTCCAGACCAGTCGGTAGTGGATCGCTACGCTAATAAGAGCTCCTATATCGATAAAAGCTTTTAACTAAAGTGGTTTGCTCGATCTATTAAGGGGGTAGACAGTAAATAGAAGGATAATAGCTGTTTCCGTGTTCACTTCCACCGTAGCTAATAGCGGGTCGCTGCAGCTATTGATGCTCTCTCGTTCTGTCGGTGCCTTTTGCAGGGATGCCCTGTTTTTTACGCTAGATAGGGGGTCTATCCGTCCAGCTAGTCTTTTCCTATAATTCTTAACTGCACCCCGCCGTCTACGCTGTCCGTGTCGTTCGGAGCCGGTTCGATAGCTTGAATAGTCTTTCTCGGCAGCGGCAGCTGCTTTGTTGCTCGATACTCCTGCTTCTGCTGTGCCGTTGCTTGGCATCTCGTTGCGATATAGCCGGGTTTTCCATACGCGTAGCAGGTAGGGACGAACGACGAACGCGGTAGATACGACGACTGCTAGGGGGTTCGTCGGAAAGGCGCAGTAGGCCGCGCTGTCTGCGCCGACGGCGACGACTTCTGAACCGATTCGCGTAATTTCGCGTAAGCGCTTAAGTTTCTCGCGGTAACTCTCGCTCTATGCACGAAACTCTCGAGGTCTTCGTCTTCCACCAACGCTATAGCTGCAGCCAGTTTAGGGTTCAGCTTCTGCCTTAATAGGTAGAGCTGCTTATCTTCCGCTACCCGGGCCCTAATCGCATATTTTCTAAACAAACTGTAGAACTCCTCGAACGTCTGCCGGTTCTGGTTGATCTTATCTAGCTGCTTACGGGCCGTCTTCTTTCGGAATAGGTCTCCGAAGCGCTAGTCTAGTGCTCTAATCGCTTCCTCGCCGGTCGTCTCTTCTAGGTCCGCTACTAGCGAAAAAGCTTCGCCTTCCAATTGCGATTCCAGGTACGCTAGTCTGTCTCCGGCGCTGTTTCCGGCGTAGTCGCGTTCTATCTTATTCTTTATCTTCTTCTTAAACGCTTCCTAGTCTTCGGGGTCTCTACCTCTAAACGCCGGCGGGTCCGGTAATAATGTTATTAAGGTGCTACCTTAACTATAGGCCGCTAGTAAGGCGGTCTCTGCTTGTTCTTCTCGATGCGGTGGCGGCGGCGGCATCGCTGCTTCCATATTAGCTAGTTGATCCTTTAGCGCCTTTAGTTGCGCCAGTCTATTCGCCGCCTAGTTCTCTAATACGTCGATAATAGTTTCTGCCGATTCCTTCTCGGCCCTTACCGTCTCTACTTCCTCCCTTAACTGTCTGTTTTCTTCTACGTTCCTATAGAACCTCTTTTCTATAAAGGTAATAATGTTAAACACCTTCTTAGCTCCGTGCTCTGTAAGATATTCTCCTATCTTATCTGGCGTGCGTCCGTACAGTTCGGCGTAGCCCTCTATGCCCTTTCTTGCTTTATCTACCTCTTCTTTCGTAAGGCCTTTATCGGTCGTTCTGTCGTCGAGAATGCTGGTACGCCTATCCCTCGGTCTGTTAGTCTTTCTCTTTCCGCTGCAGCCTGTAACGCGGCTCTCTACCGCTAAGAAGCCTTCTATCTTCTTACAGTGCCTTAGGGGTTGTTGTTAGTGTATGTAGTGTGGTGCGCGTGCGTTATTCGGGTTTCCGGATAGTTTGACGGGCCCTTTCGCGCAGCGCAGGGTTGGTGTAGAGAGTGAGTTCGAGATATAATAATCCGGGCACGTAGATATAATTCAATACAGCCTTTTTAATAACTATATCTCGAACTAAGGAGGGAAAGGAATCTATAGGGTAGTGGTGGAGGACTTTCGTAGTAGTGGTGCTGAGGCCCTGCTCGGCCCGGACGGGCCGAGCCGAAATTCCAGGGTCCACCCTATCTGTTGCGGCAGTGGAAAGAGGTGGGACAGATTAATAGGGTGGACCCTAGAATTTCGGCTCGGCCCGTCCGGGCCGAGCAGGGCCTTGGCACCACCACTACGAAAGTCCTCTACTACTACCCTATAGATTCCTTTCCCTCCTCAGTTCGAGATATAGTCTTCAAAAAGGCCGTATTAAATTATATCTGCGTGCCTGGATTATTATATCTCGAACTCACTTACTACACTAGCCCTGCGCTGCGCGAAAGGGCCTGTCGAACCATCTGGAAACCCGAATAACGCACGCGCACCCACTAAACCAAACAACAACCCCCAAGGCACTGTAAGAAGATAGAAAGCTTCTTAGCGGTAGAGAGCGGCGTAACAGGCCGCAGCGGAAAGAGAAAGACTAACAGACCGAGGGATAGGCGTACCAGCATTCTCGACGACGGAACGACTAACGAAGGCCTTACAGGAGAAGAGGTAGATAAAGCGAAAAAAGGCATAGAGGGCTACGCCGAACTGTACGGACGCACGCCAGATAAGATAGGAGAATATCTTACAGAGCACGGAGCTAAGAAGGTGTTTGACATTATTACCTTTATAGAAAAGAGGTTCTATAGGAACGTAGAAGAAAACAGACAGTTAAGGGAGGAAGTAGAGACGGTAAGGGCCGAGAACGAATCGGCAGAAACTATTATCGACGTATTAGAGAACTAGGCAGCGAATAGGCTGGCGCAACTAAAGGCGCTAAAGGACCAACTAGCTAACGTGGAAGCAGCGATGTCGTCAGCACTGCCGCCTCCACAACGAGAAGTGATACAGGGTAGGTTGGCCCGTGTTATTACTATGCCTTGCCAAGGTTCATATATCTGGTACACATTGGTCAAGTCACTTCCGAGTTACTTGACCAGTCCCTTTTGGCTTAAGTGTACCGCGTTACATTACTTAACTCGGAAGTAACTGCTGAAAGTGTACGATAAAAGGCCCGGGTTCAATTCCTAGGGGGCGCATCTTTCAACTAGCGAGTGGAAGCAGCGTTAACGTATGTCCGTTTGTCCACCACTCCGTACAGAATAAGGCAGACCTGGTAAAGGTCCAGCTAGCTGTATGCAGACCTGCCGGGGGGGGTTTGATTGCGTATACGGCATAGGGGGGCTGTGCAAATCGCATACGTAGCCTGTAAGTAAGCGCAGCTTACGAGGTCGTAAGCCTGTAGCGCAGGGGGTAGTAATACGGGGTGGGTTGGCCCGTGTTATTACTATGCCTTGCCAAGGTTTATATATCTGGTACATATTGGTCAAGTCACTTCCGAGATACTTGACCAGTCCCTTTTGGCTTAAGTGTACCGCGTCACATCAAGAAGAACAAGCAGAGACCGTCTTACCGGCAGCCTATAGTCAAGGTAGCACCTCGATAACATTATTGCCGGACCTACTAGCGTTTAGAGGCAGAGACCCTAAAGACTAGGAAGCGTTTAAGAAGAAGATAAAGAATAAGATAGACCGCGACTACGCCAGAAACAGCGCTAGAGACAGACTGGCGTACTTGGAATCGCGACTAGAAGGTAAAGCTTTTTCGCTAGTAGCGGACCTAGAAGAGGCAACTGCCAAGGAAGCGATTAGAGCACTAGACCAGCGCTTCGGAGACCTATTCCGAAAGAAGACGGCCCGTAAGCAGCTAGATAAGATCAACTAGAACAGGCAGACGTTCGAGGAGTTCTACAGTTTGTTTAGAAAGTATGCGATTAGGGCCCGAGTAGCGGAAGATAAGCAGCTCTACCTATTAAGGCAGAAGCTGAACCCTAAACTAGCCGCAGCTATAGCGTCGGTAGAAGATGAAGACCTCGAGAGTTTCGTGCACAGAGCGAGAGTTACTGCAAGAAACCTGAGCGCTTACGCGAAATTACGCGAATCGGTCCAGAAGTCGTCGCCGTCGGCGCAGACGGTGCGGCCCCCTGCGCCTTTCCGACGAACCCCCTAGCAGTCGTCGTATCTACCGCGTTCGTCGTTCGTCCCCACCTGCTACGCGTGTGGAAAACCCGGCTATATCGCAACGAGATGTCAGGCAACGGCACAGCAGAAGCAGGAATATCGAGCAACGAAGCAGCCGCCGCCGCAGAGAAAGACTATTTAAGCTATCAAACCGGCTCCGAACGACACGGACAGCGTAGACGGCGGGGTGCAGTTAAGAATTATAGGAAAAGCCTAGCTGGACGGATAGACCCCCTATCCAGCGTAAAAAACAGGGCATCCCTGCAAAAGGTACTAACGGAACGAGAGAGCATCAATAGCTGCAGCGATCCGCTATTAGCTGCAGTGGAAGTAAACACGGAAACAGCTATTATCCTTCTAATTACTGTCTACCCCCTTAACGAATTGGGCAAATCACTTCAGTTAAGAGCTTTTATTAACACCGGAGCTCTTATTAGCGCGGCGATCCACCACCGACTGGTCCGGAAGCTAATAAATAGATACGGCTATCCGGTGGAACTAGCGTCGCCGACGCGGATTTCGGCATACAACGGACAAGACACGGAAAGTGTTACGCACTATATGCCGCTAAAGACTACCTTGGCTGGTCGCACTACGGAAGCGACGTTCCGAATTATAGATATCGGAAGATTTGACATTATTATAGGGCAGAAATAGATAAAGAACCAGAAAGCCATTATTGACGTAGACGAAGGCACGATAGAGTTCAAAACCCTGGGCAACGCCACCGCCGCCACCGAGCCGAAAGCTACGGAGTCCGCCAAAGAGGCTCCGTCTGATCGTTCCGAACCCCTGGTTACGGTCGGAATAATGAGTTCAGAAGCTATAACGACCCTCGCGAAGTCGCCGGACACTGAGATCTACGCTATCTTAATAAAAGACATCGAAGACTATTAGAAGATAATAGCGGAAGAAGAGGTGGATCCACTGGAGGTGCTGCCAAACGAGCTCTATAGTTACGCTAATGTCTTCTTAAAAGCAGACTCCAACCTCCTGCTGCTCTACTGGCCGGAATACGACAATAAGATCAGGTTAAAAGAGGGGGCTATATTGCCGAGAACCGAGCCCCTAAGAAGACTGTCACTAGCCGAACTAGACTAAGTAGAGGTGTTTGTTCGTAAAAACCTGGCGAAGAAGTTTATTACGCCGAGCTCCGCAGAATATGCGTTACCGATTGTTTTTGTAAGGAAACTAGGGGGTGGTCTGCGACTCTGCGTAGACTACAGGTGATCCGGGCACGCAGATATGATTCAATACGGCCTTTTGATGACTATATCTCGAACTGAAGAGGGAAAGGAATCTATGTAGTGGTGGTGGTGGGCTTTGATGGTGGTGGTGCCAAGGCCCGGCTCGGCCCGTCCGGGCCGAGCCGAAATTCCAGGGTCCACCCTATCAATCTGTCCCACCTCTTTCTACCACCGCAACACTACCCCCCTCCCTCACCAGCGGTCGCCCTCGACCGCTTAGTCACCTTATCCATCCGAAAATGTCCACTTTTTTTTTTTTTTTTTGATTCGCCGCCTCTTTTCTCGAAAACTCCTTTCAACGTCGACGTTACCTCTTCCGTCTTCCATCAAAAACAATGTCCTCTTCGTCTCTTTCTCAACTTCTTACGTTATCTGCATCCGAAGTCCTTCACTTAACGTTTATGTGATCGACGCCATCTGATCCGTGCTATCTGATCTGAGCCGTGGGTTATCTGAGCTGTGGCGTAGGTGGTCTGTGCGCTGCTTCGGAGGTCTATATAGATCCGTCCACGGCTCCGTTTCTTCTTCTTTTCTTTCTCCACCGGAGTCAGCACTCTATCGCAGGGGGGGGGGAGGGCGGCGGCGCTGGCACGCTACGGCGTGCGCAGCCCACTGTCCCTCTACGATCTGAGCAGCGATCGTTTTCATCGGCTTCCGCGCTAGTGGAGCGGACGCTGCTTTCTTCGTTTGGCTTCAGAGCCATTCCGGCTTCGGCTTCTTCGGGTTCCGCACGTAGAAGTCTCTTAGCAGCTCCGCCGAATTTCGCAGGTTTTCGACCGGATACCATTTATAGTCTTCCGGCCACCCCTTCTACGAGATCCTCGCTTCGATGGACCCCCTTATCTTCTTCATGTCCACTACATCTTCTACCTCCCACTCTTCTTCATTACCGCCTATCTTAACTGGTGGGGGTTCAGCGAACCCCTGTTCCGGAAGGCCGTCCTTAGGGTCCAGGCTCAGCAGATCTGAATAGAAAACATCGTAGATCCGGAACGCCTTTGGCAGCTCGAGTCGATAGGTCACCGGCGACCTCTTTTCTATTATCTTAAACGGACCTACGTAACGTGGGTTAAGCTTCGCGTTCCCTTTCAGCCTTAGGTTCCGCGTATTGAGCTATACCTTTTGGCCTTCCTCGAATTCCGTCGGTAACCGCTTTCTATTAGCTCGAGTCACTATCTTCTTCTAAGCCGATTCCATCGCTTCTTTCGCCACTTTAATAGCTTCTTCCATCTGAGATCGTAGCGCTTCTGCCGCCGCGGCGGCGACTCTCTTCGACGACGTGGCGGGGGTAATTGAAAGCTCCGGCGAGCCGGCGTCGCTTGGCGGCTGGAAGCTCATCCTCGGAAGATAGCTATGCGTTATCTCGAACGGCGCCAGCGAGGTTGCTTCGGACGGTGACGAGTTAGCGCAGAATTCGGCCATCGGCAACACCTTAACCCAATCTTCTTGATAATGGCTGCAGAAGGTTCGTAGATATCGCTCTATCTCTCGGTTAGCCACTTTAGACTGACCGTCGGTCTGTGGATGAGCGGCTGTGCTGAGCTTTCCACAAATTCCGAGAGCTTGGTTGATGGATTTCCATACGTCGGCGGTGAATTGAGGACCCCTATCCGTAGTGATAGTGTCCAGTAGGCCATGGTGCTTCCACACGTGTTAGATTAACATCCGTGCTGTCTCTTCCGCGGTAGTTCCTTCATCTCTCGCTCAGCAGGGGATGAAGTGGCGTTCTTTGCTCAATCGGTCCACTACGTTCAGCGTAGCGTCGTATCTATCGGATTCCGGCAGGCCGGTTACGAAGTCCATCGTAATATGTTGCCATAGTTTCTCGGGGATCGGAAGTGGCTTTAGCAGACCGGCCGGAAGACCGTAACGTGGCTTCGCGGCTCTGCACGCGTAGCAGTTGGCGATAAACTGGTAAATCCGCTTATAGATCCGCGGAAACCAGTAGGTCGTTCTCATTGCCTGCATCGTTTTCTTCGCGCCTGCGTAGCCCACATCCATAGAGCTATGGACCAGCTGGATGACTTCTGTGATTAGTTCTTCCGGAACTATTATCTTCCCTGAACCGGTTTTGCCGAGCTTCTGTTGTTGATTAAGCCGTTCCACCTTCTCGTAGAGCGTCTCTTCCTTAGGGGTCAGTTCCACCGCGCAGACCCCTACCTCTTTCAACACCTCTGCGTCTACTATTCGCTCGGTCAACACCTTCTGGAACAGGTTAGGGTCTTCTTTCGCGCAGCTGGTTTTTCCTTCTCTTCTCGTCAGCGCATCAGCCTTTCCATTTTGAGCCCCGGGTCGATAAGTGATCTTGAAGTCGAATCCTGATAAGTAGGCCGCCCACCGTGCCTGACGTCGCGAGAGCTTCTGCGTCTTTATGAAGTAGGCCAGCGACTGGTGGTCCGTAAGAACCTGGATCGGCCCTTTTCCAGCTATAAGTTCCGGTTTCTACTCTTCAAAGGCCTGAACGATAGCCAGCAGCTCCTTATCGTAGATAGCGTAATTCCGCTTAGCTTCGCTTATTGACTTGCTAAAGAAGGCGACTGGATAGAGGGTTTCGTCGTCACTATATTGAGAAAGGACTCCGGCCGTCACTGTATCGGAAGCGTCCGTTTCTACGTAGATCGTCTTTTCTGGCCGGAAGTGTGCCAGAACTGGCGTAGAGGCTACTGCTTCTTTTAGCTGCACGAAAGCTTCCGTGCACTTCTTATTCTATAGGCCGGCGGCCTCTTTCTTCAGCGCCTCGTTCAGGGGTCTCGCTATCTTGCTGAAGTCCTTAATAAACCGTCGATAGTAGCTGCAGAAGCCGAGAAACGCTCTGATTTGCGTAGTGTTTCCGGATTTCGGCTGCTTCCACTCCGCGACGGCGGCGACCTTTAAGGGGTCTATACGAATTCCATCTCTTCCGACGATAAGACCGAGATATTTGACCTCGGTTTGATAGAACTCGCTCTTCTTCGTGTCCGCGTTCAATCCCACCTCGCGGAGCCTCTTCAACACTCTCTCGATGTGGTCCGTATGTTGCTCTCTCGTTCTATCGGTGTAGATAAGGATGTCGTCCAAGTAGATAGATACGAACCGTTCCAGCATGTCCATAAAAGTGTAGTTCATAAAGCGTTGCTACACTGCCGGCGCGTTAGTGAGTCCGAACGGCATCACCAGCTACTTGAAATTGCCTATACGCGTCGCGAACGTCGTAAGGTCTTCCGTCTGCCCTTCTTTATTCCTTAGTCGATAGAACGCTTGGCGGATGTCCAGCTTGCTGAACCACTTAGCCTTCGCTACGCGCTGTATGGTCTTATCTATCAGCGGCAGGGGGTATACGTCTCTCTTGGTGACCTTATTAAGGCCTCGATAGTCTACGCAGAGTCGCAGACCACCCCCCGGTTTCCTTACGAAAAGAATCGGTAACGCGTATTCCGCGGAGCTCGGCGTAATGAACTTCTTCGCCAGGTTTTCGCGAACAAACACCTCTACCTGGTCCAGTTCGGCCAGTGACAGTCTCCTTAGGGGCTCGGTTCTTGGCAATATGGCCCCTTCTTTCAACCTGATCTTGTTATTATATTCCGGTCGATAGAGCGGCAGGAGGTTGGAGTCGGCCTTCGAGAAAACGTTAGCGTAACTATAGAGTTCTTTTAGTAGCACCTCCAGCGGATCCACTTCTTCTTCCGCCATTATCTTCCTATAGTCTTCGATGTCTTTTATCGAGATAGCGTAAATCTCGTTGTCCGGCGACTTCGCGAGGGTCGTTATAGCTTCTGAACTCATCATTCCGACGGTAACCGGGGGTTCGTAACGATCGGACGGAGCCTCTTTCGCAGACTCCGTAGCTTTCGGCTTGGCGACGACGGTGGCGACCTTTCCGATAGTCCCTGCCCCGCTACCCGGGGTTTTGAACCTGATAGTTCCTTTATCTACGTCAACGATGGCTTTGTGGTTCTTTATCCATTTCTGCCCTATAATGATGTCAAACCTTCCGATATCCATGATTCGGAACGTCGCCTCTGTAGTGCGACTAGCCAGTGTAGTCCTTAGCGGCACGTAGTGCGTGACGCTTTCCGTGTCTTGTCCATTGTACGCCGAAATCCGCGTCGGCGACGCCAGTTCCACTGGATAACCGTATCCATTCGTTAGCTTCCGGACCAGTCGGTGGTGGATCGCCGCGCTAATAAGAGCTCCGGTGTCGATAAAAGCTTTTAGCTAAAGCGGTTTGCTCGATCCGTCAAGGGGGTAGACAGTGATCGGAAGGATAATAGCTGTTTCCGTGTTCACTTCCACCGCCGCCGAGAGCGGATCGCTGCAGCTGTTAATGCTTTCTTCTCGTGGCGATTCGCTTCGATTCGGTGCCCTATTGTCAATGCTGGATAGGGGGCCTATCCGTCCAGCTGGTCTTTTCCTATAATTCTTAGCTGCACGCCGCCGTCTACGCTGTCGGTGTCGTTCAGGGCTGGCTCCATAGCTTGTATAGTCTTCCTCGGTGGTTGCTGCGGCTGCGGCTGCCTTATAACACGATAGTCCTGCTTCTGCTTGTCCGATGCTTGGCATCTCGTGGCGATGTAGCCAGGCTTGCTACACGCGAAACAGGTGGGGACGAACGACGAGCGCTGTAACTGATAAGGTGGCTGCTGTGGCGCTCTCCGGAAAGGCGCGGGGGGTCGTGTAGTCTGCGTTATCAGCGGCTTCTAGTTCGATTCGCGTGATTTCGCGTAAGCGCTTAAGTTTCTTGCGGTAACTCTCGCTTGGTGGACGAAGCTCTTAAGGCCTTCGTCTTCCACAGACGCTATGGCGGCGGCCAGCTCAGGACTCAGCTTCTGCCTTAATAGGTGGAGCTGCTTATCTTCCGCTACTCGGGCCCTAATCGCATATTTTCTAAACAAACCGTAGAATTCCTTAAACGTCTGCCGGTTCTGGTTGATCTTATCTAGCTGCTTACAGGCTGTCTTCTTTCGGAATGGGTCTCCGAAGCGTTGATCTAACGCTTTGATCGCTTCTTCGGCGGTTACCTCTTCCAGGTCCGCCACTAACGAAAAAGCTTTACCTTCTAGTCGCGCCTCTAAATAGGCCAATCTGTCTTCTTCGCTGCTTAATGCGTAATCGCGGTTTATCTTATTCTTGATCTTCTTCTTAAACGCCTCCTACGCTTCGGAGTCTCCGCTACCGAAAACCGGTGGATCCGGTAATAACGTCATCAACGTGCTACCTTGACTGTAGGCCGCCGGCGAGGTGGTTTCCACTTGGGTTTCTCGCCGCGGTGGCGGCGACGATCTCGCTGCTTCCATATTAGCCAGTTGATCCTTTAGCGCCTTTAGCTGCGCCATTCGATTCGCCGCTTGGTGTTCCAACACTTCGACGATAGTCTCTGCCGATTCCTTCTCGGCCCTTACCGTCTCTACTTCCTCTCTTAGCTGTCTGTTTTCTTCCAGTGTCCTGTAGAACAGCGTCTTAATAAGGTCTATACCGTCGTAGACCTTCCCTATTCCGTTCTCGTTTACGTAGTCTTCCAGTTCCTCGATCGTGCAGTCGTAGATCTTCTTGTATTCTTTTATTCGTTCCTTAATCTCTGCGGTCTCTTTAGCCGTAAAACCTCTAATAACGACCTTATCTTCAACTACGCTGGAGCGTCTGCTTGCTCTGTTAGTCTTTCCTTTTCTGCTTCTGCTGCGGCCTGTAACGCCGCTCTCTACTGCTGAGAAGTCTTCTATCTTCTTACGGTGCCTGGGGTTGGTTGTTGTTGGTGGGTGCGCGTGCGTTATTCGGGTTTCCAGATAGTTCAACGGGCCCTTTCGCGCAGCGCGGGGTTGTGCAGAGTAAGTTCGAGATATAATGATCCGGGCACGCAGATATGATTCAATACGGCCTTTTGATGACTATATCTCGAACTGAAGAGGGAAAGGAATCTATATAGTAGTGGTGGTGGGCTTTGATGGTGGTGGTGCCAAGGCCCGGCTCGGCCCGGCCGGGCCGAGCCGAAATTCCAGGGTCCACCCTATCAATCTGTCCCACCTCTTTCTACCACCGCAACAACAGGGGCCTCAACGAGGTCACTAAGAGGGACCTATACCCGCTGCCGCTAATCGACGAGACTATACAACGAGTGGCTAAGGCTAAGTGGTTTAGCAAGCTGGATATTCGCCAAGCATTCTATCGATTAAGGAACGAAGAAGGACAAACGGAAGACCTTACGACATTCGCTACGCGCATAGGCAATTTCAAGTGGTTGGTAATGCCTTTTAGACTCACCAACGCGCCGGCAGTGTGGCAACGCTTTACGAACCACACTTTTATAGACATGCTAGAGCAGTTCGTGTCTATCTACTTAGACGACATCCTTATCTACACCGATGGAACGAGAGAGCAACACACGGACCACATCGAGAGAGTGTTAAAGAGGCTCCGCGAGGTCGGATTAAACGCGGACACGAAGAAGAGCGAGTTCTATCAAACCGAGGTCAAATATCTCGGTCTTATCGTCGGAAGAGATGGAATTCGTATAGACCCCTTAAAGGTCGCCGCTGTCGCAGAGTGGAAGCAGCCGAAATCCGGAAACACTACGCAAATCAGAGCGTTTCTCGGCTTCTGCAGCTACTATCGACGGTTTATTAAGGACTTTAGCAAGATAGCGAGGCCCCTAAACAAGGCGCTAAAGAAAGAGGCCGCCGGCCTATAGAATAAGAGGTGCACGGAAGCCTTTAACCGGCTAAAAGAAGCAGTGGCCTCTGCGCCAGTTCTGGCACACTTCCGGCCAGAAAAGACGATCTATATAGAAACGGACGCTTCCGACACAGTAACAGCAGGGGTCCTTTCTTAATATAGAGACGACGAAACCCTCCATCCAGTCGCTTTCTTCAGCAAGCCAATAAGCGAGGCCGAACGGAACTACGCGATCTACGATAAAGAACTGCTAGCTATTATTTAGGCTTTCGAGGAGTGGAAACCGGAGCTTATAGCTAGAAAGAGCACGGTCCAGGTTCTTACAGACCACCAGTCGCTGACCTACTTTATAAAGACGCAGAAGCTCTTACGCTGCCAAGCTCGGTAGGCTGCCTACTTATTAGGATTCGACTTTAAGATTACATATCGACTAGGGGCTCAAAACGGAAAGGCTAACGCGCTAACGCGAAGAGAAGGAAAGACGAGCCGCGCGAAGGAAGATCCGAACATGTTCCAGAAGGTGTTAACCGAGCGGATAGTAGACGTAGAGGTATTGAAAGAGGTAGGGGTCTGTACGGTGGAGCCGGCCCCTAAAGAAGAGACGCTCTACGAGAAGGTAAAGCAGCTTAACTAGCAACAGAAACTCGGCAAAACCGGTTCAGGGAAGCTGATAGTTCCGGAAGAACTAATTACGGAGGTTATCCAGCTAGTCTATAGCTCTATAGACGTTGGTTACGCCGGCTTAAAGAACACGATAGAAGCTATAAGGACGGTCTACTGGTTTCCGCAGATCTACGAACGAATCCACCGATTTATCGCCAATTGCTACGTATACAGAGCCGCGAAGCCACGTTACGGTCTTCCGGCCGGTCTGCTAAAGCCACTTCCAATCCCTAAGAAACCATAGCAGCATATTACGATGGACTTCGTAACCGGCCTGCCGGATTCCGATAGATACGACGCTACGCTAAACGTGGTGGACCGATTAAGCAAAGAACGCTACTTTATCCCCTGTCGAGCGAGAGACGACGGAACTACTGTAGAAGAAACAGCGAGAATGCTAATTAAGCACGTATAGAAGCACTACGGGCTGCTAGACACTATTACTACAGATAGGGGTCCTCAATTCACCGCCGACGTGTAGAAGGCTATCAACTAAGCTCTCGGAATTAGTGGAAAGCTCAGCACAGCCGCTTATCCGCAGACCGATAGTCAGTCTGAAGTCGCTAACCGTAAGATAGAACGATACCTACGAACCTTCTGCAGCTATCATTAGGAAGAATAGGTTAAGGTGTTGCCGATAGCCGAGTTCTGCGCTAACTCGGCACTGTCTAAGGCCACCTCGCTGGCGCCGTTCGAGATAACGCACGGCTATCTTCCGAGGATAAGCTTTTAGCCGCCAAACGAACCCAGCTCTGCGGAACTACCTACCGCTACGTTGTCGAAGAGAGTCGCCGCTGCGGCGGCAGAAGCGCTACGATCTTAGATAGAAGAAGCGATCAAGGTAGCGAAAGAAGCAATAGAGACAGCTTAGAAGAAGATAGTAACTCGAACTAATAGGAACCGGTCGCTAATAGAATTCGAAGAAGGTCAAAAGGTATGGCTCAATACGCGAAACCTAAGGCTAAAAGGAAACGCGAAGCTTAACCTACGCTACGTAGGTCCGTTCAAGATAATAGAAAAGAGGTCGCCGGTGACTTATTGGCTCGAGCTGCCGAAGGCGTTCCGGATCTACGACGTTTTCCATTCCGATCTACTAAGCCTAGACCCTAAGAACGGTCTGCCGTAGCAGGGGTTCGCCGAACCCCTACTAGTTGAGATGGACGGTAATAAAGAAGAGTAGGAGGTAGAAGATGTAATGGACGTAAAGAAGATAAGGGGGTCCATCAAAGCGAGGATCTCGTAGAAGGGGTAGCCGGAAGACTATAAATGGTATCCAGTCAAAAACCTGCGGAATTTGGCGGAGCTGCTAAGAGAGTTCTACGCGCAGAACCCGAAAAAGCCGAAACCAGCGTAGCTCTAATGCCGACAATAGAGACACGTCCGCTCCACTAGCGCGGAAGCCGATAAAAACGATCGTGCTTCGGGAAGTGATTGCTTTAGGCACTACCGCGCGGCCGGCGGCGCTGCCAACTGCGTAGTAGGTAAAGGCTTTGGTGGAAGAGAAAAAGAAGAAGAAAAACGGCGCTACGGAAAGATCTATATAGACCTCCGAGACGACGCACAGACCAGCCACGCTGCAGCTATAGACCTACGGCTTAGATTAGATAGCACGGATCAGGCGCACCGATTACATAAACGACAAGTGAAGGACCTTAGACGCCGATAACGTAAGAAACTCAAGAAGCGATAGAAGACGGAAGAGGTAACATTACTGTCAGAGGGGATTTTCGAGAAAGAGACAAAAAAAAAAGTAGAGATTTTCGGATAGATGGGGTGACTAAGCGGTCGAGGGCGACCGCTGGTAAGGGAGGGGGGTAGTGTTGCGGCGGTGGAAAGAGGTGGGACAGATTGATAGGGTGGACCCTAGAATTTCGGCTCGGCCCGTCTGGGCCGAGCGGGGCCTTGGCACCACCACTACGAAAGTCCTCCACCACCACCCTATAGATTCCTTTCTCTCCTCAGTTCGAGATATAGTCTTTAAAAAGGCCGTATTGAATTATATCTGCGTGCCCGGCCACTATTAATCTGTCCTACCTCTTTCTACTGCCGCAACAAAAGGAATCTATATAGTGGTGGTAGTAGACTTCCGTAAGGTAGTAGTGCCAAGGCCCGGCTCGGTCCGTTCCGGAACCTAAATCCTGGAAGGGGCCGAGCCAAAATCCAGGGTCCACCCTATTAATCGGTCCCACCTCTTTCCACCGCTGCAACATTAAGGGTAGCTATGTCTACCTATTGTGCCCTTTTGGTAGCGGCCCTTAGCCGTACAGTAACGGCTGCCGCTACCCTCGTCGTCGTTAGTTCCTAGTCTATAGCATCTGTCTGCCGCTAGAGGAGTTGTCTTATCTTATAAGCGCAGCTTATCCGTCCGAGCCTGCGCTGCTAGTCGTCGACTATCCTAAGGAGATCACAGAATTCCTCGTATATAGCTAGTCGCATTACGCCTACTAGTCCCGTTATAATCTCCTTAGAGAGGCCTACCTCTAAAGAGGTAATTTTTATCCTGTCCTCCTATTAGAGACCTCCTGCCTCTGCTAGAGTCTAGTCGTATTCCGTAAGGAATTCTCGTATAGTCTTACGTCCTTGCTTTATCGTATTAACCTATAGGAGTGCTCGGCTCTCGCAGTCTAGGTCCTTGTAGCTCTTGTTAAGAGCTGCCTAGAGCATTGTCGTCGTAGCTATTGCCGGGTTGGCAATAGCCGTCTCGTAGTACAGCAGAATCCGTGCTACTGCCCTGCCCTTTAACCTCCTAAGGAGGTAAACTACCTTGTCCAGCTCGGTCGGGTATGCTCCTAAGTCGACCAGAAGCTTAGAGCGTATCTGGGCAGCCTAGTAGGGGTACTTAGCTAGCGTCTTACTATCGTACGTAGTAACGTCGGGGAGCTTGCTCTTAGGGGTCGAGGTGTAGGCTATCGTGTTCGTCGTCGTTATAGGGGTCGGATTGCGATCGGACGCCCTAAGCTGTCGTAGCTCCTGTTCCCGTTAGGAAATTATCGCAGCCTAGTGGCTTACTTGTTGCTCGAGCTAGGCCTTGTGTGCCAACAGCTCCTCGTACGCGCAGTGCATCTGTCCCTGTATAGCCGTAGGTTCTATAGAGATGTCGCTGTCTATCTTTATTGTATTACTGCAGTTACTAACAGTAAGATTAGTTCCTAATGTAAGGGCTTAAGAATCTTAGTTTAGATACTTAAGGTTAGGTATCTATATAAAGGAACTAATAGGCAGTTCCTTCGTCGTCTACTGCTGTACAATTTGTACCTACGAAGCTAAGCTAGCAATTCCCTCTGTGCAGGGATGCAAGGTTTACACTCTGTACAGAGGATTGGGAGTTCTCCCTCTGTACAGTAGTGCAGAGTTTTCCCTCTGTTTAGAGGGGCAGCAATTCCCCTCTGTGTAGGGCTATAGGGTTCTCCCTCTGTACAGGAGTAGGGTCCTGTTAGTGATTCTGTACAGAGGGTGGGGTCGTGCTAGCGCCGCTAAGTTGCAGTCCTTAGGACGACAGCTGGCTTAGGTCGGGTCTGTTGCGGTGGTGGAAAGAGGTGGGACAGATTGATGGGGTGGACCCTGGATTTCGGCTCGGCCCGGACGGGCCGAGCCGGGCCTTGGCACCACCACTACGAAAGCCTACTACTACTACTACATAGATTCCTTTCCCTCCTCAGTTCGAGATATAGTTATCAAAAAGGCCGTATTGAATCTTATCTGCGTGCCCGGATTATTATATCTCGAACTTACTCTCTACACTACACCCCGCGCTGCGCGAAAGAGCCCCTTAAACCATCCGGAAACCCGAATAACGCACGCGCACCCACCAACACACTAACAACAACCCCCCCCTAAGGCACCGTAAGAAGATAGAAGGCTTCTTGACAGTAGAGAGCGGCGTAACAGGCCGCCGCGGAAAGAGAAAGACTGACAGAGCGAGCAGACGCTCTAGTGTAGTTAACGATAAGGTCGTTATTAGAGGTTTTACGGCGGAAGAGACCGCAGAGATTAAGGAACGAATAAGGGAATACAAGAAGATCTACGACTGCACGATCGAGGAACTGGAAGACTATGTAAACGAGAATAGGATAGGAAAGGTCTACGACGGTATAGACCTTATTAAGACGCTGTTCTACAGAACGCTGGAAGAGAACAGACAACTAAGAGAAGAAATTAAAGCGGTAAGAGCCGAGAAGGAATCGGCAGAGACTATCGTCGACGTGTTAGAACACTAAGCGTCGAATCGACTAGCGCAGCTAAAGACGCTAAAGGATCAACTGGCTAATATGGAAGCAGCGAAGTCGTCGCCGCAGCCACTGCGACGAGAAACCTATGCGGAGACCGCCTTACCAGCGGCCTATAGCCAAGGTGGCACTACGATAACGCCACTGCCGGACCCACCGGTTTTCGGTAGCGGAGACCCTAAAGCGTAGGAGGCATTTAAGAAGAACATCAAGAACAAGATAAGCCGCGATTACGCATCGAGCAGCGAAGAGGATAGATTGGCGTACCTGGAATCGCGACTGGAAGGTGAAGCTTTTTCGCTGGTGGCGGACCTGGAAGAAGTAACAGCTAACGACGCTATTAAGGCGCTGGACCAACGCTTCGGAGACCTATTCTGAAAGAAGACAGCCTGTAAGCAGCTGGATAAGATCAACCAGAACCGGCAGACGTTCGAAGAGTTCTACAGACTGTTTAGGAAATATGCCATTAGAGCGAGAGTGGCAGAAGATAAGCAGCTGCACTTACTAAGGCAGAAACTGAGCCCTAAGCTGGCCGCCGCTATAGCGTCTGTAGAAGACGAAGACCTTAAGAGCTTCGTACACCAAGCGAGAGTTACCGCGAGAAACTTGAGCGCTTACGCGAAATTACGCGAATTGGTTCAGAAGCCGTCGCCGTCGCTAATGCGGACAACCAGAGCCCCTGCGCCCTTCCGACGTGGCCCCCAGCCGCCTTACGTGCCGCGACCGTCGTTCGTCCCTACCTGTTTCGCGTGCGGAAAGCCTGGCCACATTGCTACGAGCTGCCAAGCATCGGATAAGCAGAAGCAGGAGTATCGCGTTATAAAACAGCCGCAGCCACCGAGAAAGACTATACAAGCTATGGAGCCGGCTCTGAACGACACCGAGAGCGTAGACAGTAAGGTGCAGCTGAGAATTATAGGAAAAGACCAGCTGGACGGATAGGCCCCCTATCCAGCATTGCCAATAGGGCACCGAATCGAAGCGAATCGCCACGAGGAGAAAGCATCAACAGCTGTAGCGATCCGCTCTCGGCAGCCGTAGAAGTGAACACGGAAACGGCGATTATCCTTCCTATTACGATCCACCCTGTTAAGAAGTCGCGCAAACCACTCCAGCTGAAAGCTTTTATCGACACTGGAGCTCTTATCGGCGCGGCGATCCACCACCGACTGGTCCGGAAGCTAACGAATGGATACAGCTATCCAGTGGAACTAGCGTCGCCGACGCGGATTTCGGCATACAACGGACAAGACACGGAAAGCGTTACGCACTACGTACCGCTAAAGACTACGCTAGCTGGTCGAACCACGGAAGCGACGTTCCGGATTATAGATATCGGAAGGTTTGACATTATTATAGGGCAGAAATAGATAAAGAACCAGAAAGCTATCGTTAACGTAGATAAAGGAACAATTAGGTTCAAAACCCTGGGTGGCGGAGCAGGGACCATCGGAAAGGTCGCCACCGTCGCCGCCAAGCCGAAAGCTACAGAGTCCGCGAAAGAGGCTCCGTCCGATCGTTCCGAACCCCCGGTCACTGTCGGAATAATAAGTTTAGAAGCTATAACGACCCTCGCGAAGTCGCCGGATAATAAGATCTACGCTATCTCGATAAAAGACATCGAAGACTACAGGAAGATAATAGCGGAAGAAGAAGTGGATCTACTGGAGGTACTACCGAAAGAACTCTATAGTTACGCTAACGTCTTCTTAAAGGCCGACTCCAATCTTCTGCCGCTCTACCGGCCGGAATACGATAATAAGATTAGGCTGAAAGAGGGGGCTACATTGCCAAGAACTAAGCCCCTAAGAAGACTGTCACTGGCGGAACTGGACTAGGTAGAGGTGTTTGTTCGCGAAAATCTGGCGAAGAAGTTCATTACGCCGAGTTCTGCCGAATATGCGTTACCGATTCTTTTCGTAAGGAAACCAGGGGGTAGTCTGCGACTCTGCGTAGACTATCGAGGCCTTAACGAGGTTACCAAGAGAGACGTCTATCTACTGCCGCTAATAGATAAGACTATACAGCGCGTAGCGAAGGCTAAGTAGTTCAGCAAGCTGGACATTCGCCAAGCGTTCTATCGATTAAGGAACGAGGAAGGGCAAACGGAAGATCTTACAACGTTCGCGACGCGTATAGGCAATTTCAAGTAGTTGGTAATGCCTTTCGGACTCACCAATGCCCTGGCAGTGTAGCAACGCTTTATAAACTACATCTTTATAGACATGTTGGAACGGTTCGTGTCTATTTACCTGGACGACATCCTTATCTATACGGATAGGACGAAAGAACAGCATACGGACCACATTAAGAAGGTGCTGACCAGGCTCTGCGAGGTTGGATTGAACGCGGACACGAAAAAGAGCGAGTTCTATTAAACCGAGGTCAAATATCTCGGCCTTATTGTCGGAAGGGATAGAATTCGTATGGACCCCTTAAAGGTTGCTGCCGTCGCAGAGTGGAAGCAGCCGAAATCCGGAAATACTACGCAAGTCAGAGCGTTTCTCGGTTTCTGCAGCTACTATCGACAGTTTATTAAGGACTTCAGCAAGATAGCGAGACCCCTGAACGAGGCGCTAAAGAAAGAGGCCGCCGGCCTATGGAATAAGAGGTGCACGGAAGCCTTTAACCGGCTAAAAGAAGCAGTGGCCTCTGCACCAGTTCTGGCACACTTCAGGCCAGAAAAGACGATCTATGTAGAAACAGACGCTTCCGACACGGTAACGGCCGGAGTCCTTTCTTAATACGCTGACGATAGTAAGACCCTTTACCTAGTGGCCTTCTTCAGCAAATCCATAACGGAAGCTAAGCGGAACTACGCTATCTACGATAAGGAGCTGCTAGCGATTATTCAGGCTTTCGAGGAGTGGAAACCGGAGCTTATAGCTAGAAAGAGTACGGTCCAGGTCCTTACAGACCACCAGTCGCTGACCTACTTTATAAAGATGCAGAAGCTCTTACGACATTAAGCACGGTAGGCAGCCTACTTATCCGGGTTCGACTTCAAGATTACCTATCGACCCGGGGCTCAAAACGGAAAGGCTGACGCGCTAACGCGAAGAGAAGGGAAGATAAGCTGCGCGAAGGAAGATCCGAACATGTTTCAGAAGGTGCTAACCGAGAGGATAGTAGACGTAGAGGTGTTGAAAGAGGTAGGGGTCTGCGCAGTGGAACCGGCCCCTAAGGAAGAGACTCTCTACAAGAAGGTAGAGCAGCTTAATCAGCAGCAGAAGCTAGGCAAAACCGGCTTAGGGAAGCTAATAGTTCCGGAAGAACTAATTACGGAGGTTATCCAGCTGGTCCATAACTCTATAGATGTTGGCTACGCCGACTTAAAGAAGATAATAGAAGCTATAAGGACGATCTACTGGTTTCCGCGGATCTACGAACGGATCCACCGATTTATCGCCAATTGCTACGTGTGCCGAGCCGCGAAACCGCGTTACGGTCTTCCGGCGGGTCTGCTGAAACCGCTTCCGGTCCCCGAGAAACCGTGGCAACACATTACGATAGACTTCGTAACCGGCCTGCCGTGTTGCGGCGGTGGAAAGGGGTGGGACTAGATAATAGGGTGGACCCTGGATTTCGGCTCCGCCCGGACGGGCCGAGCCGGGCCTTGGCACACCACCCTCTATTAAAGCCTACTACCACTACTACATAGGTTCCTTTCCCTCCTCAGTTCGAGATATAGTTATCAAAAGGCCGTATTAAATTATATCTGCGTGCCTGGATTATTATATCTCAAACTCACTCTCCACACTACACCTGCGCTGCGCGAAAGAGCCCGTTAAGCTATCCGGAAACCCGAATAACGCACGCGCACCCACTAACACACCAAAAACAACCCCCCCAAGGCACTGTAAGAAGATGGAAGGCTTCTCGACAGTAGAAAGCGGCGTTACAGGCTGCAGCAGAAGCAGAAGAGGAAAGACTAACAGAGCGAGCAGACGCTCCAGTGTAGTTAACGATAAGATCGTCATTAGAGGTTTTACAGCGGAAGAGACTGCAGAGATTAAGGAACGAATAAGGGAATACAAGAAGATCCACGACTGCACGATCGAGGAACTGGAAGACTATGTAAATAAAAATAGGATAGGAAAGGTCTACGACAGTATAGACCTTATCGAGACGCTGTTCTACAGAACACTAGAAGAAAACAGACAGCTAAGAGAGGAAGTAGAGACGGTAAGGGCCGAGAAGGAATCGGCAGAGACTATCGTCGACGTGTTGGAATACCAAGCGGCGAATCGAATAGCGCAGCTAAAGGCGCTAAAGGATCAACTAGCTAATATGGAAGCAGCGAAGTCGTCGCCGCTACCGCGGCGAGAAACCTACGCAGAGACCGCCTTACTAGCAGCCTATAGTCAAGGTAGCACTACGATAACGCCACTGCCGGACCCACCTGCTTTCGGTGGCAGAGACCCTAAAGCGTAGGAGGCGTTCAAGAAGAAGATCAAGAATAAGATAAGCCGCGATTACGCAGCAAGCAGCGAAGAAGACAGACTGGCCTATTTAGAGGTGCGACTAGAAGGCGAAGCGTTCTCGCTAGTAGCGGACCTAGAAGAGGTAACCGCTAAGGAAGCGATCAAAGCGTTAGATCAACGCTTCGGAGACCCATTCCGAAAGAAGACAGCCCGTAAGCAGCTGGATAAGATCAACCAGAACCGGCAGACGTTCGAAGAGTTCTACGGACTGTTCAGGAAATATGCCATTAGAGCGAGAGTGGCAGAAGATAAGCAGCTGCACTTACTAAGGCAGAAACTGAGCCCTGAGCTAGCTGCCGCTATAGCGTCTGTAGAAGACGAAGACCTTAAGAGCTTCGTGCACCAAGCGAGAGTCACTGCGAGAAACTTGAGCGCTTACGCGAAATTACGCGAATCGGTTCAGAAGCCGTCGCCGTCGCCGTCGCCGTCGCTAATACGGACAACCAGAGCCCCCGCGCCCTTCCGACGTGGCCCCCAGCCGCCTTACGCGCCGCGATCGTCGTTCGCCCCTACCTGTTTCGCGTGCGGAAAGCCCGGCCATATCGCTACGAGATGCCAAGCAACGGCCCAGCAGAGGCAGGAGTATCGCGTTATAAAGCAGCCGCAGCCGCAGCCGCAGCCACCAAGAAAGACTATACAAGCTATAGAGCCGGCTCTGAACGACACCGAGAGCGTAGACAGTAAGGTGCAGCTAAGAATTATAGGAAAAGACTAGCTAGACGGATAGGCCCCCTATCCAGCATTAACAATAGGGCACCGAATCGAAGCGAATCGCCACGAGGGGCAAGCATCAACAGCTGCAGCGATCCGCTTTCGGCAGCGGTGGAAGTGAACACGGAAACAGCTATTATCCTTCTAATCACTGTCCACCCCCTTGACGGATCGAGCAAACCACTTTAGCTAAAAGCCTTTATCGACACCGGAGCTCTTATTGGCGCAGCGATCCACCACCGACTGGTCCGGAAGCTAACGAATAGATACGGCTATCCGGTGGAACTGGCGTCGCTGACGAAGATTTCGGCGTATAACGGACAAGACACGGAAAGCGTTACGCACTACGTGCCGCTAAAGACTACCCTAGCTAGTCGCACTACAGAAGCGACGTTCCGAATTATAGATATCGGAAGGTTTAACATCATTATAGGGCAGAAATAGATAAAGAACTAGAAAGCTATCGTCGACGTAGATAAAGGAACGATTAGATTCAAAACCCCGGGTAGCAGAGCAGAGACTATTGGAAAGGCCGCCACTGCCGCCGCCAAGCCGAAAACTACGGAGCCCGCGAAAAAGGCCCCGTCCGACCGTTCCGAACCCCCGGTTACCGTCGGAATAATAAGCTTAGAAGCTATAACGACCCTTGCAAAGTCGCTGGACAACGAGATTTACGCTATCTTAATAAAAGACATCGAAGACTACTAGAAGATAATAGCGGAAGAAGAAGTAGATCCACTAGAGGTGCTGCCAAACGAGCTCTACGGTTACGCTAACGTGTTCTCAAAAGCCGACTCCAACCTCCTGCCGCTCTATCGACCGGAATATAACAACAAGATCCGGCTAAAAGAAGGAGCCGCGCTGCCGAGAACCGAGCCCCTAAGACGACTGTCGCCGGCAGAACTGGACTAGGTAGAGGTGTTCGTTTGCGAAAATCTAGCGAAGAAGTTCATTACGCCGAGTTCTGCCGAATATGCGTTACTGATTCTTTTCGTAAGGAAACTAGGGGGTGGTCTGCGACTCTGCGTAGACTATCGAGGCCTTAACGAGGTCACTAAGAGAGACGTCTATCCGCTGCCGCTAATCGACGAGACTATACAACGAGTGGCTAAGGCTAAGTGGTTTAGCAAGCTGGACATCCGCTAAGCGTTCTATCGACTAAGGAATAAAGAAGGGCAGACAGAAGATCTTACGACGTTCGCGACGCGTATAGGCAATTTCAAGTAGTTGGTAATGCCTTTCAGACTCACCAACGCGCCGGCAGTGTGGCAACGCTTTATAAACCACACCTTTATAGACATGTTGGAACGGTTCGTGTCTATTTACCTAGACGACATTCTTATCTATACGGATGGAACGAGAGATCAGCACACGGACTACATCAAGAAGGTGCTAACCAGGCTCTACGAGGTCGGATTGAACGCAGACACGAAAAAGAGCGAGTTCTATTAGACCGAAGTTAAATATCTCGGTCTAATCGTCGGAAGAGATAGAATTCGGATGGACTCCTTAAAGGTCGCCGCCGTAGCGGAATGGAAGCAGCCGAAATCCGGAAACACTACGCAAATCAGAGCGTTTCTCGGATTCTGCAGCTATTATCGACAGTTTATTAAGGACTTTAGCAAGATCGCGAGACCCCTAAACGAAGCGTTAAAGAAAGAGGCCGCCGGCCTATAGAATAAGAAGTGCACGGAAGCTTTCGTACGGCTGAAAGAAGCAGTAGCCTCGGCGCCGGTCCTAGCACACTTTCGACCAGAAAAGACGATCTACGTAGAAACGGACGCTTCCGACACAGTAACGGCCGGAGTCCTTTCTCAATATAGCGACGACGAGACCCTCCATCCAGTGGCTTTCTTTAGCAAGTCTATAACGAAAGCTAAGCGGAACTACGCTATCTACGATAAGGAGCTGCTAGCGATTATTCAGGCTTTCGAGGAGTAGAAACCGGAGCTTATAGCTAGAAAGAGCATAGTCCAGGTCCTTACAGACTACCAGTCGCTGACCTACTTTATAAAGACGCAGAAACTCTTACGGCGTCAAGCTCGGTGGGCCGCCTACTTATTAGGGTTCGACTTTAAGATCACCTATCGACTAGGGGCTCAAAATGGAAAGGCTGACGCGCTAACGAGAAGAGAAGGGAAGACGAGCCGCGCGAAGGAAGATCCGAACATGTTTCAGAAGGTGTTGACCGAACAGATAGTAGACGCCGAGGTGTTAAAGGAAGCGGGGATCTGCGCGGCGGAACCGCAGACCGAACCGGAACCAATGGAGCCGCCGATTAAAGAAAAGACTCTCTACGAAAAGGTAGAGCAGCTTAACTAGCAACAGAAACTCGGCAGAACCGGTTTAGGGAATCTAATAGTTCTGGAAGAACTGGTTACAGAGGTTATCCAATTGGTCTATAGCTGGAAGGACGTTGGTTACGCAGGCTCGAAGAAGACGATAGAAGCTGTAAGGACGATCTACTGGTTTCCGCGGATCTACGAACGGATCCACCGATTTATCGCCAATTGCTACGTGTGCAGAGCCGCGAAGCTACGTTACGGCCTTCCGGCAGGCTTATTGAAGCTACTGCCGATCCCCGAGAAACCGTAGCAACACATTACGATAGACTTCGTAACCGGCCTACCGGAATCAGATAGATATAACGCTACGCTGAACGTAGTGGATCGACTGAGCAAAGAGCGCTATTTCATCCCCTGCCGAGCTAAGGATAAAGGAACTACTGCGGAAGAGACCGCGCGGATGCTAATTAGACACGTGTGGAAGCACTATAGACTGCCGGACACTATCACTACGGATAGGGGTCCTCAATTCACCGCCGACGTATAGAAAGCTATCAACCAAGCTCTCGGAATTTATAGAAAGCTCAGCACTGCCGCTCACCCTCAAACCGACGGTCAGTCTAAAGTCGCTAACCGTAAGATAGAACGATACCTACGAACCTTCTGCAGCCATTATCAAAAAGACTGGGTTAAGGTGTTGCCGATGGCCGAATTCTGCGCAAACTCAACACGGTCAGAAGCGACGTCGCTAGCGCTGTTCGAGATAATATATGGTTATCTTCCAAGGTTGAGCTTCTATCCGCCGAGCGACGCCGATTCGCTAGAGCTTTTTACGTCGTTAAAGAGAGTCGCCGTCGCGGCGGCAGAAGCGCTCCGATCTTAGATAGAAGAAGCGATCAAAGTGGCGAAAGACGCGATAGATTCGGCTTAGAAGAAGATAGTAACTTAGGCTAACAAGAAGCGGTTACCAATAGAATTCGAAGAAGGCCAAAAGGTATAGCTTAACACGAAGAACCTAAGGCTAAAAGGCAACACCAAGCTCAATCCGCGCTACGTAGGTCCGTTTACAATAGTGGAAAAGAAATCGCCGGTAACTTATCGGCTCGAGCTGCCGAAGGCGTTCCGGATCTACGATATTTTCCATTCAGATCTGCTGAGCCTGGACCCTAAGGACGGCCTTCCGGAATAGGGGTTCGCCGAACCCCTGCCAATCGAGATGGACGATAAGGAAGAATGGGAGGTAGAAGACGTAATAGACGTAAAGAAGACGAGGGGGTCCATTAAAGCGAGGATCTCGTAGAAGGGGTAGCCGGAAGACTACGAATAGTATCCGGTCGAGAACCTCCGGAATTCGGCGGAGCTGCTAAGAGACTTTTACGCGAGGAACCCGAAGAAGCCAAAGCCAGAATGGCTCTGAAGCTGATCCTTCCGGAAGGAAACGAAGAAAGCTACGTCCGCTCCACTAGCGAGGAAGCCGATAAAAACGATCGTGTTGTTTCAGGAAGTGATTGCTTTACGCTACGGCGTAGTAGGTAAAGGCTTTAGTAGAGAAAGAAGAAGAAGAAGAGATAGAGCCGCGGAAGGATCTTTATAGACCCCCAAGACGACGCATAGACCAGCCACACCGCAGCTTAGATAACCCGTAGATCAGATCAGATGGCGCCGATTACATAAACGCCAAGTAAAGGACTTCAGACGCTAACGACGCGAGAAATTAAAGAAGCGATAATAAGACGTTGTTTTTAATAAAAGACGGAAGAGGTAACGTCGACAGTAGAGGGGATTTTCAAAAAAAAAAAAAAAAAAAAAAAACGGATGGGTGGGGTGACTAAGCGGTCGAGGGCGACCGCTGGTAAGGGGGGGGGGTAGTGTTGCGGCGGTGGAAAGGGGTGGGACAGATTGATAGGATGGACCCTGGATTTCGGCTCGGCCCGTCCGGGCCGAGCCGGGCCTTGGCACACCACCCTCTATCAAAGCCTACCACCACTACCACATAGGTTCCTTTCCCTCCTCAGTTCGAGATATAGTCATCAAAAGGCCGTATTGAATTATATCTGCGTGCCTGGATTATGCCGGACTCCGATGGATATAACGCTACGCTAAACGTAGTAGACCGACTAAGCAAAGAGCGCCACTTCATCCCCTGTCGAGCTAGAGACGAAGGAACGACTGCGGAAGAGACCGCACGGATGTTGATTAGACACGCGTAGAAGCACTATAGCCTGCCGGACACTATCACTACGGATAGGGGTCCTTAATTCACTGCCGACGTATAGAAAGCTATCAACCAAGCTCTCGGAATTCATAGAAAGCTCAGCACCGCCGCTTACCCGCAGACCGACGGTCAGTCTAAAGTGGCTAATCGCGAGATAGAGCGATATCTGAGAACCTTCTGCGGACATTATTAAGAGAAGTAGGTTAAGATGCTGCCAATAGCCGAATTCTGCGCGAACTCAGCACAGTTAGAAGCAACGTCGCTAGCGCCGTTCGAGATAACGCACAGCTATCTTCCGAGGATGAGCTTTTAGCCACTAAGCGACGCCGGCTCGCCGGAGCTTTCTACCACCACTACGTCGTCAAAGAGAGTCGCCGCCGCAGCGGCGGAAGCGCTCCGATCTCAGATAGAAGAAGCGATCAAAGTGGCGAAAGACGCGATAGAATCAGCTTAGAAGAAGATAGTGACTCGAGCTAATAAGAAGCGGTTACCGACGGAATTCGAAGAAGGCCAAAAGGTATAGCTTAACACGAAGAACCTAAGGCTAAAAGGCAACGCCAAGCTCAATCCGCGCTACGTAGGTCCGTTTACAATAGTAGAAAAGAAATCGCCGGTGACTTATCGGCTCGAGCTGCCGAAGGCGTTCCGGATCTACGACGTTTTCCATTCCGATCTACTGAGCCTAGACCCTAAGAACGGTCTGCCGGAACAGGGGTTCGCCGAACCCCCGCCTATCGAGATGGACGGTAAGGAAGAAGAGTGGGAGGTAGAAGATGTAATAGACGTAAAGAAGATAAGGGGGTCTATAAAAGCGAGGATCTCGTAGAAGGGGTAGCCGGAAGACTACAAATAGTATCCGGTCGAGAACCTACGGAATTCGGCGGAGCTGCTAAGGGATTTTTACGCGCGGAACCCGACGAAGCCGAAGCCTGGGTGGCTCCGAAGTTGATAGTTCAGAAAGAAGAAAGCCGCGTCCGCTCCATCGGCGCGGAGGCCGAAGAAAACGATCGTAGCGGTCGCCTTCGGGGAGGCCTTCGACTCGGCCACTACCCACTAGCAGATCGGCAGGCAGCTCGCCGACGCCGTAGCGTGCCAGCGCCGCCGACCCTGTAGTGGGTAAAGGCTTTGGTAGAAGAGAAAAAGAAGAAGAAGAAACGACGCTGCGGACGGATCTATATAGACCTCCGAGACGACGCACAGACCAGCTACGCCGCAGCTTAGGCGACCTACGGCTCCAATCAGATGGCACGGATCAGGCGAACGGATCACATAAACGTCAAGTGAAGGACTTCAGATGCCGACGATGTAAAAAATGGAAAAAGCGACGAAAAGAACGCCGGTTGTAATAGAGGATAGAAGACGCGACGTCGGCGTCGGAGGGGATTTTCGAGAAGGAAAAAAAAAAAAAAAAAGTGGAGATTTCCGGATGGATAGAGTGACTAAGCGGTCGAGGGCGACCGCTGGTGAGGGAGGGGGGTAGTGTTGCGGTGGTGGAAAGAGGTGGGACAGATTGATAGGGTGGACCCTGGATTTCGGCTCGGCCCGGACGGGCTGAGCCGGGCCTTGGCACCACCACTACGAAAGCCCACTACCACCACCACATAGATTCCTTTCCCTCCTCAGTTCGAGATATAGTTATCAAAAAGGCCGTATTGAATCTTATCTGCGTGCCCGGATCAGGGTCTAGGACCTAGGCTAGGCGGCGCCCCCCTAACAGCATGCTAACCCTAAAGCCCTTACCTACTACTATATAGATTCCTTTCCCTCCTTAGTTCGAGATATATTTATTAAAACAGCTGTATTGAATTATATCTGCACGCTCGGATCAGAAAGGGTAGATAGGATAGACTCTGGATTTCCACTTAGCTCCTTCTAGAGTTTAGGCACTGGAACGGACTAAGCCGGGCCTTGGCATACTACACTACGAAAGCCCACCACTACCACTATATAGAGTCTTCCCTCCTTAGTTCGCAATATAGTTATTAGAGGAGCTGTATAGAATAATATCTACGCATTTAGATTGAGTTTTAGTCAAATCTTTTAAGCCTTAGTCTAACTACTCCTTCTTTAGCTTAATTCAGGACACACTACAGCCTCTCCCTTGACACATTCTATAGCATGTAGCCAGCCTAATAATAGAATACATTATCTATACCTAGTTAAGATCAAAGCTAGAACTATAATAATGATCAAAAGTAGTTAGTTATACGATATAGTCAACTATATATTATTTGACTTCCTCCGATCTTATCAGAAATCGGTCCTATGCTATAACTAATTGAGATTGAAGGCGGACCTCTAACCATATTTGTCAGCCGCTGGACACGACAACATTTCGTTCCGTTTCTTGGAAACATCAGTCAACTGATAGTTACGTACAACACCGCCGAATGCCATTGAAGCAAAGAAATGATGACTGTCAGAATTTCGAATTGAAGACTGCTTCTTCTGCAAACCCCAGCCGAGCGAGAATAGCACCGCGTTCATCAAGATGGTGGGACTTAGACAAGCTCAAGCATTCCATACCAATACCGACCATCAAGGCCAGCCCCTCTCACCGAGCGATCGCGAGAGATTACTGAAGCCATTCCTACCGCGACAACCCAATCAATCATCCAAGAAGAACCGAGCCTCTGCGAACGATGGGCCGCGCTTTCACCACCGGCAGCGTGTTCGCCCTGCCATGCGACAGCTGCTCCACCTTTTGCTGTTCAATGTCGTCCACGTCCTCTTCTCGATCTACGTCAGAGCACGGCAGGTCTACAATGCGCTCTACGATCGCATCTTCGCAATCTTATATTACCATCATCGAACACCAGAACTCATCAAGAAAGATGTGCGACCATTGAGTCGAGTACCGCAGCATTTGAGCGTGATACTCGATCTTCCACCTGAAGGAGGAAAGCAAGCTGCTTTGGAGACACTCCTGAACGATGCATGTGAGCTTGCAGCATGGAGTGCTAGCGCTGGAGTTCCGATGTTATCTATATATGAGCGGACAGGTACGCTCACTTGTTCGCACATGGCCCGACTTGCACAAATTGACAATTAACCAGGCATTCTTAAATCATCTCTTCCACACCTGCACCGTTGCATCACTCGCACGCTGACATCCTACTATGGAACCTCCAATCCTCACAAACCGACAATCTCGCTACGTTCGCCCAACATGCCTGCCTACAGTCCTCCTAACTCTCCCGGACCCAAGACAAATGGCTCCTCATCTAGCGACTCCGCCTCATCTCATCTCAACATTCTTCTTCTCGACAGCACTGATGGACGACAGACCATCGTGGACCTCACCAAAACCCTAGCCGAAATGTCTCAAAGCGGAAAACTACAACCTTCCGACATTTCCCAGCAATTGCTCGACGCAGAAATCAGCGAATCGGTCATGGGAGAGCCGGATCTCTTGATCGTGTTCGGCGAGAGGGTGGTTCTGGAGGGGTACCCGCCATGGCAGATTCGACTGACGGAGATCTTCTATGCTCAGGACAATGTCGGGAGCGTGGGATATCAGATCTTCTTGCGAGCTTTGTACAGATACGCCAAAGCAGAATTCAGATTCGGACGGTAGCCTAGTTCAGATGAGACAGACATCGTAGTCACCAGTAGATGGGATGCATTGGTCTATTTGATTCGTCCTGAAAGGACATTCGAAGTCTTCTCCTGTTCATGCGATCGATGCCACGATGCGTGCTGGGGGTATTTCAAACAAGACCGCACCTCCCAAATATCCGACTCCGGCCAACCCGACACTTGTTCATTTTTCACTTGATCTCGGTCTTCTCCAAAACATTCGCGAGCACATCCACATCCTTGTCCTTCTTTGCTGCCACCGGCTCATCTTCTGCGGCTTCAGCTTCCTTGACCACCTTTTCTTCCTCTTCGTCGACATCGCCTTCCTCTTCCTCGTCCTCCTCGTCGTCAAGCTCATCCAATTCGTCAAGACCCCACTTGTCCTCCTCGTCTTCGTCCACACCAGGATACTCATCTGCTTCGTCCTCCTTTCTCTTCTCCAACACCTCTCTTAGCTTTTCGATAGATGGATCTTCTTCGGCAAACTTGTTGCCATTAAGCTCAACTCTCCGCAGACGTGGCAATGCAGAGCCTTGCGCGGCTTCGGACAGAGCTTTCAGGCCCTTGGTATCAATATCGTTGTACTGCAGGCGCAGGACTTCAAGCTTCGGGTTTCCCGACTTCGAGAGTGCTTCACCTAGCATACGGCCCCCACGGGCCGAGAGGAGACAGTCACCGACTCCAAGATCGCGAATGTGTGACCAAGAAGGTACGATAGTCGCAAGGGTTTTGGCCGCGAAGGCAGTGAAGGTGTTGTCTTGGAGGTCCAGAGTATCGAGTTCTGCACAGTTCGACAGACCATGCTGGATCAATTGTGCGATACCCTCTTGACGGATTCCGTTTTGCACCATCTTCACAGTCTTGACTTTGTTGTTTGCCTTGTATGCTTTCACCCAGGCAGGCATACTGCCAGTCTCCAATCTGTTACGACCGCAGATAACGGTCTCGAGATCCGGCACATCTTTTCCTTCCTTCCTGGCAGCAGCCTTGTTCTCCGCCAATTGAGTGAGAGCGTCGGCCACCAGAGAGCCAGCTGCTGGACCGAGACCGTTGTTGTTCAGGTACAGGTGCTGGAGTGGGGTGTGCTGGCTGAGGAATGGGCGCAGAGGCTCGACGGTATTGAGTCCGAAGGCATTATCGTTCAGGTTGATCGTGTGTAGTTTGGGACACCTCAGCAGAGCTTTCAGAAGGGCATCAAGGGCTTGAGGGATCTCGGACAACAGGCGGCCGGTGAAGATGTCTGCGAGGTTGGCGAAGCGCAAGTTCTGCTTGGTCTCGAGGATTCTGGCGAGTGCTTCTGACGCCTCGACGCCGATTGTGTTGCCCTCAATATGCACTTCTTCGACATCTGCATTGCCCCGCAGTGGACCGACGTGCTTCTCCAGGTCGGCAGCCGAGTCGAGCTTGAGCGCTCGTCCACGAATCGAAAAAATGTTCGCCATGTCTGTGGATCGGCCCAGGTTCCGAGACGGACAGAGTACGCTGGTCGAGGTGTTTGTGTCGAGGGGGTGTTCCTCTAGTTCCTCTGGCCAGGAAAGGAGGCGATGGCGCTGTTTATAAGTCAATAGCGGGGCAGAAGCACGAGTCCTGGGTCACCTGCGGCCACCCATGCCGTCCCTGCGTCGAACTTCACGCGCCGAACCGAAGAGCCTCACTTGCTGCTGACACATGAGTGACGAGCTTCCGGCTGGTCATTCAGCGCAGTCATGTCCGCTCAAACGATGGCTTCCGGCGCCGGTACGCCAGCGCAACCGCAGTCGAGTACACGTGAGCAGGAGATGCTGACCTTCGACCAGCCGTTCCCATGCAGCAAAACAATGTGGCCGCAGACCCGAAACCCCAAGGCGAGACTGCCGCCAAGGTGAAGGTATATTAGCACTGCAGCAAGATCGTCGGGCTGCATGCTAAACAGTTGTAGCCCTGCTGCGTATGCAAAGACGAGAAATCCGCCCGCGACGAATGCATGCTCTTCTCCACGGCAAGCGATCCACAAGAACATTGCAAAGATCTGGTGTCGAGATATCGAAGCTGTATGTCCAGCTACGGCTTCAACATTGCGTAGACGTTTCATCAAGAGGCGCATGTCACAGAGGCGCATATCATAGAGGTGAATTCATTTGGCGCTCAAGAGTGAAAAAAAACCCCCCCGCGATAGGACTGGCATGTTGTACGGCGTTCTGTAGGGCGGAGGCACAGACTGGACACTGTTGGACTTTGTTCGTACATACGCGAACAGGATCGTTCTCATCTCCACCACAGCTTGAGTGGTTTGCACGCTGCTCTCGCCAAGGTTGAGCTATTGCATCTTCTTCCCAATGCCGACCTGCTTCCGACCAAGTCCAGCAAAGCTCAGAATGCCACTGCCGACCACGAGGTTCCAAAAACACCAGAGGTAACATAAACCGAAGCCTGCACATCCCAAAGCTACATTGGCCACGAGCCACAAGTCTGGTTTGTCGGCTGGCGGTATTATGAAAAGCTCCAGTCCATGCCATGCCAATGCTAGGGCGAAAGTTCCCAGATGCACGAGCTTTGTGGTGATATTGACGCCCCCTCGATCAGCAGGAGTTGTATATGCGCTGATGTCGAACGGCGGCAGCCCCATCAGCCAAGCCCAGAGCGACGTAAGGACCAAATATGGAATCTTCAGCTCGTCCTTCGCGAGGAGTGGGAACAGCGTCCAGCTTGCGAGTATGTTGGCATAACCTACCCAGGCGCGGTTCATAGGTTTCATGCCGTTCTCGGTCGCAAGCAGGAGCGTCATTGGCAGGAGAGGGAGGAGCACATTCTTTTCATGCACCTGGTAAGAGCACAAAAAGAATCCCCATGCGCTTGTGGCGAATGCCAAGGGCAGAAGCTCTTTTGCAGGCCTCAGAAAAATGACGAGGCAAGGTGGAATAATCGATGCCAGAGTAGCCGCAAGCGCAGCTTTGCTGAGAAGTCCATGATCGTAATTGTGTAGTTTGTGCAGCCCGGATGCGTGAATAGTGCACCAGATATTGGCCACCTTATCCTCGAAGAGTCCTCGCGAGAAAGGAAATATTCGATGAATTGATTGCATGACCTGCAGCAGATACGGGTAGTACCAGGCCTTCTCGGTAAAGTTGATCGAGATGGCATTTAGCAGCGGCGGTAAAGCAATGTCAGATGGCAGCGGAACCTGACGGTAAGTGTCGTAGAAGGTGCCAGCAAGTAGAGGCAAAAAAACCAGCCCAAGTGATCCAAGTGTAGCAATAGCTATGCCGGCAAAACGAACAACATCAATTCGAGGAAACAAACAACTGCCTGCGAGGTAGGCAGCGGTTGCGGGTGCCCAGAACAAAGCCATCTGTTTGAAGCCCAGTGCTGCAACGAAGAATAGGCAGCTCCACAGTGCTCGACCTGCGAGCATGTTGGATAGAGCCGCGACAAATAGACCTTGCATGACCGTATTATACTGGAAGTGGCCATGGTCGATCAATATGGTAGCCGGTTGCATGAGGATTGCTGTCAATGCAATTGATGCTTCCCACGCATTCATGTTGTGAAGCCTTGCGAGATGGCGGACACATATAACGATAGCCGGTATGTATATCAGATGCTCTGACACATACACCGTTGCTCGCATGAAGACTTTCAAGTCGGGATCATCCAGCCCACGGGAGTGGTACAGAGCGAACCACGAAGGGTTTACGAAAGAGCCGATCCTGCCCAGAATCCACGAGTGGTATGCAGTCAAGGGAGGATAGTCCAGGCCCCACCACGGTAGATCGTGAAAGTACCAGTGAGTGACAGGCAGGTTGATAGTCAACTCCATCCAATGTCGCTGTGCCTCGAAGTCGCCGTGCATGGGCGGCTTCTGAAATCCAGAATATGGCCAGATTGCGGTGCACCATCTGAAGAGTCCATTGACCATCAAGACGCAGGGAATAGTGATCCATGAGGAAAGCGTGCCCTTTGATGGCCAGAAGAAGGCGACCAAAGGAAAGGCAGGTCTTTCGCGCGTCGTGCCAGATTCCGGGATCACGGTGCCATTGGAACTGCTGGATGCGGCGGCGAGAACATCCTTTCGTTTTCTCCGAGATCGATGCGAGGCTGAAGGTGCCATGCTGATGGAAAGGAGGCGGGCTTGGCTACCATTTCATGGAGTTGTCTGTCCTCTCGAGCGCGAGTTGCTGTGCCGGGATGAACAACATTGATTAATTCTGACCGGCCCATGCACGGAAGCTGCGATGGAAGATTTTAAAGTTCGATCCGTCCGCGCTAGCTCTTTTTGTCTTCGGTGGGCCAAGCTTAAAACCTCGTCGCATGGCATTTTCTCACTCGCGCTTTTTGCTGAACATACGGAAAAAACTTGTTACTCCCGTCGCCCAAGAATCTCGTCGCCATCTCTCACCATCGGTGGCACTCAAGAAGGGGAATCAAATCATTCGGTTCGTTGGCTTTTCATACTCCTTCACATCGCTTCCTCGGCGCCGTGATCGAGCTTTCCGCACTTTCGAGTGCTCTGTGGGCGTGGCGTTGATGGTTCGACTGCTTCGCCGGCAATCATCAGCTGGGCGTGGGCTCTGATATACCGTCGCATCAGCAGTCTGGCACTTGTGGGAACACTCGCCTTGACATGCGACCAGTGGGCAAAGGCAGGACTTAGTGTCTTCGCCGAGTGGGCTTTGCAAATCTCACCTTGAGTGAGACTCATTCTGAGGGGCATCAATAGGACTTTCTCGTCCAGTGGGCTTTTCTGAGGGCTTTCCACAACTTTTTATCGTCTGTGGGCATTTGCTGTTGCTGCTGAGCTTGAACATTCGTGTTCCACTGCTGGGTTTCTGAGACGAAAAGGCTCTTCTGCCCGTCGCGACGATCATTTCCGAGCGGCGCCGAGAATCTGGTGACGGCATACTGACTCTCCGGCAGAATTATCATCATAGATCCCTAGCAATGGCAAAGGACAAGAAAGCAAGCAAGGCTACTGCAGCCGTCGCGCCGGCCAAGGGCAAGAGCGCGAGCAAGCCTATCGAGAAGGTTCAGGCCGGTCGCGTGACCAAGTCTGACAAGAAGAGCAGCAAAGAGGTTGCAAAGAAGACAGCGAAGGCTGTTGAGAAGAAGTCGAAGAAGAAGGCGCCAACTCCAGAGCCATCGAGCGATAGCGAGAGTGATGACGAGTCCAACGCCAGCTCTGGGTCGTCCGAGAGCGAAGAGGAGACCACAACCAAGAAGCCGCAGGTGAACGGTAAGGCCAAGGCCAAGGCACCTGCCAAGAAGGACGACGAATCCAGCTCCGACTCCGACTCCAGCAGCAACGATGAGGCACCCAAGGCCAACGGCGTTGCTAAGGAAGCTACCAAGGACTCTGACAGCAGCGACGCGAGCGACTCTGACAGCGACGATGAGCCAGTCCCAAAGAAAAATGAGAAGAAGGTCAATGGCAAAGCTCCAGCTAAGCCAGCCAAGCAGTCATCTGATGAGTCTGACTCTAGCGATTCTGACAAGGAGGAGAAGCCGACTACTGCAGGTGCCAAGAAGACAGATGCCGAGTCCTCGGACGAGTCTGACAGCTCTGAGGACGATGATGAGGATGAGCCAAAGGCTAACGGCGCTGGGAAGGTTGAGAAGGTAAGACAACCCTACACTCGTGTTTCCGCATGCCTTTTGCTAACTTCTATCAGGATGACGCGAGCGATAATTCCAGCGAAGACTCTAGCGACAGCGATCAAGACGAAGAGGAGGAGAAGCCAAAGGTGGAGAGCAAGAAGCGCAAAGCCTCTGAACAGCCAGAACAGGCACCCAAGAAGGCGAAGACCGATGATGAGAATGCTACTGGCAATCTCTTCGTCGGCAATCTTAGCTGGAATGTTGACGAGGACTGGCTCACGCGCGAGTTTGAAGAGTTTGGCAAGCTTAAGGGCGTTCGCATCATCAGCGATCGCGACTCGGGCCGGAGCAAGGGCTTTGGTTACGTCGAGTTCGTGAGCGCGGAGGATGCAAAGAAAGCACTCGAGGCCAAGAACGGGGCTGATTTGGACGGCCGTCAGATTCGCCTGGACTTCAGCACACCGCGCCAGAACAATGGCCAGACACCTCAACAGCGCAGCCAAGAACGTCGCCAGCAGTACGGAGATACGCCTAGTGAGCCTTCGTCGACCCTGTTCATTGGTAACCTCAGTTTCGACACCGACGAGAACATGGTTCGCGAGTACTTTGCAGAGCACGGTACCGTCAACGGCATCCGCCTCCCAACAGACCGAGAGACTGGCGCACCCAAGGGCTTCGGCTACGTTGAAATGGGCTCGGTCGACGAGGCCAAGGCCGCACTGGAAGCTCTTCAAGGTGCCGACATTGGTGGCCGATCGGTTCGCCTAGACTACAGCTCACCTCGCCCTCCACGTGAGGGCGGCTTTGGTGATCGCGGTGGTCGCGGTGGAGGCCGCGGCTTTGGTGGTGGCCGCGGAGGTGGAGGTCGCGGTGGAGGCTTCCGTGGTGGCCGAGGTGGTTTCGGTGATCGCGGTGGCAGAGGGGGAGCCCGTGGTGGTCGCGGAGGAAGCACTAATCGTGGCGGATTCGGCGACTTCTCTGGTAAGAAGGTCACCTTTTAGAATTGGGATGACGAGAAGAAGTCCGCCAAGTGTGAGCTGAAGATTCCAAGCAAGGAGTCTTCCAAGGGGAAAAAGATCTGAGGACAGAGTGCCACGCGACAAGAAGCTCGGATTCTGATAGGAGTTGTCGCGAGGCATTCGCTTCGTGCGTAAAGAAAGGAAAAGTTGTTGACCGTGAAGTGTACCAATATGGAGTTTGAAAAATGGATATGATATGCAATTGCTTAGCAGGCGTTGAATTGTGTTCTTGCAGCATGCTCCCTACCGTTACTGATCCGGGCACGCAGATATGATTCAATACGGCCTTTTTGATAACTATATCTCGAACTGAGGAGGGAAAGGAACCTATGTGGTGGTAGTGGTGGGCTTTGATGGAGGGTGGTGTGCCAAGGCCCGGCTCGGCCCGGATGGGCCGAGCCGAAATCCAGGGTCCACCCCATTATCCAGTCCCACCCCTTTCCACCGCCGCAACACTACCCCCCCCCCTTACCAGCGGTCGCCCTCGACCGCTTAGTCACTCCATCCATCCGGAGATCTCCACTTTTTTTTTTTTTTTGTTGTTTCCTTCTCGAAAATCCCCTCCGACGCCGACGTCGCGTCTTCTATCTTCCATCTTTCATCACAACCGGCGTTCTTTTCGTCGCTTTTTCCATTTTTCACATCGTCGGCATCTAAAGTCCTTCACTTTACGTCTATGTGATCCGTTCGCCTAATCCGTGCCATCTGATCGGAACCGTAGGTTATCTAAGCTGCGGCGTGGCTGGTCTGTGCGTCATCTCGGAGGTCTATATAGATCGTCCGCAGCGTCGTTTCTTCTTCTTCTTTTTCTCTTCCACTAAAGCCTTCACCCACTACGGGGTCGGCGGCGCTGGCACGCTACGGCGTCGGCGAGCTTCCTGCCGACCCGCTAGTAGGTAGTGGCTAAGTCGAAGGCCTCCCCAAAGGCGACTGCTACGATCATTTTCTTCGGCCTCCGCGCCGATAGAGCGGACGCAGCTTTCTTCGTTTTCTTCCGGAAGGATCGGCTTCAGAGCCATTCCGGCTTTGGCTTCTTCGGGTTCCTCGCGTAAAAGTCTCTTAGCAGCTCCGCCGAATTCTGCAGGTTCTCGACCGGGTACCATTTATAGTCTTCCGGCCACCCCTTCTACGAGATCCTCGCTTTGATAACCCCCCTCGTTTTCTTTACGTCTATTACGTCTTCTACCTCCTATTCTTCCTTATCGTCCATCTCGATTGGCAGGGGTTCGGCGAACCCCTGTTCCGGAAGACCGTTCTTAGGGTCCAGGCTCAACAGGTCCGAATGGAAGACATCGTAGATCCGGAACGATTTCGGCAGCTGGAGCCGATAGGTCACCGGCGACCTCTTTTCTATTATCTTGAACGGACCTACGTAGCGCGGATTGAGCTTGGCGTTGCCTTTCAGCCTTAGGTTCTTCGTATTAAGCTATACCTTTTGGCCTTGTTCGAATTCTATCGGTAACCGCTTCTTATTAGCCCGAGTTACCATTTTCTTCTAAGCCAATCCTATCGCTTCTTTCGCCACTCTGATCGCTTCTTCTATCTGAGATCGTAGCGCTTCTGCCGCCGCGGCGGCGACTCTCTTCGACGACGTAGCGGTGGATGGTTCCGCGGAGCTGGGTTTGTTCAGCGGCTGAAAGCTTATCCTCGGAAGATAGCTGTGCGTTATCTTAAACAGCGCCAGTAAGGTAGCTTTAGAAAGTGCCGAGTTAGCGCAGAACTTAGCTATCGGCAACACCTTAACCCATTCTTCTTAACAGTAGCTGCAGAAAATCCGTAGATATTTCTCTATCTTACGGTTGGCTACTTCTGATTAACCGTCGGTCTGCGGGTAAGCGGCTGTGCTGAGCTTTCCGCTAATTCCGAGAGCTTAATTGATAGCCTTCCACACATCGGCGGTAAATTGGGGACCCCTATCCGTAGTGATAGTGTCCGGCAGCCTATAGTGCTTCCATACGTGTTGGATCAACATCTGTGCGGTCTCTTCCGCAGTAGTTCCTTCGTCTTTAGCTCGACAGGGGATAAAGTGGCGTTCTTTGCTCAGCCGGTCCACTACATTAAGCGTAGCGTCGTAGCTATCGGCTTCCGGCAGGCCGGTTACGAAATCCATCGTAATGTGTTGCTACGGTTTCTCGGGGATCGGAAGTGGCTTTAGCAGACTGGCCGGAAGACCGTAACGTGGTTTCGCGGCTCTGCATATGTGGCAATTGGCGATAAATCGGTGGATCCGTTCGTAGATCCGCGGAAACCAGTAGATCGTCCTTATAGCTTCTATCGTCTTCTTTGAGCCGGCGTAGCCAACATCTATAGAGTTATAGACCAGTTGGACGACCTTAGTGATTAGTTCTTCCGAAACTATTAGCTTTCCGGAGCCTGTTCTGCCGAGCTTCCGTTGTTGATTAAGCCGTTCCACCTTCTCGTAGAGCGTCTCTTCCTTAGGGGCCGGTTCCACTGCGCAGACCCCTACCTCTTTCAACACCTCTGCGTCTACTATCCGCTCGGTCAACACCTTCTGGAACATGTTCAGGTCTTCCTTCGCGCGGCTGGTCTTTCCTTCTCTTCTCGTTAGCGCGTCAGCCTTTCCGTTTTGAGCTCCGGGTTGATAGGTGATCTTAAAATCGAACCCTAATAAGTAGGCGGCCCACCGTGCTTGGCGACGTAAGAGCTTCTGCGTCTTTATAAAGTAGGTCAGCGACTGGTGGTCCGTAAGGACTTGAACTGTGCTCTTTCCAGCTATAAGCTCCGGTTTCCACTCCTCGAAAGCCTGAATAATCGCTAGCAGCTCCTTATCGTAGATGGCGTAGTTCCGCTTAGCTTCGCTTATTGACTTGCTAAAGAAAGCGACTGGATAGAGGGTTTCGTCGTTACTATATTGAGAAAGGACCCCTGCCGTCACTGCGTCAGAAGCGTCCGTTTCTACGTAGATCGTCTTTTCTGGCTGGAAGTGTGCCAGAACTGGCGCAGAGGCTACTGCTTCTTTTAGCCGGTTAAAGGCTTCCGTGCACCTCTCAGTCTATAGGCCGGCGGCCTCTTTCTTTAGCGCTTCGTTTAGGGGTCTCGCGATCTTGCTAAAGTCCTTAATAAACCGTCGATAATAGCTGCAGAATCCGAGAAACGCTCTGATTTGGGTAGTGTTTCCGGATTTCGGCTGCTTCCATTCCGCGACGGCGGCGACCTTTAAGGGGTCCATCCGAATTCTATCTCTTCCGACGATAAGGCCGAGATATTTGACCTCGGTTTGATAGAACTCGCTCTTTTTCGTGTCTGCGTTCAATCCGACCTTGCAGAGCCTGGTTAGCACCTTCTTAATGTAGTCCGTATGCTGTTCTCTCGTTCCTTCGGTGTAGATAAGAATATCGTCCAAATAGATAGACACGAACCGTTCCAGCATGTCTATAAAGGTGTAGTTTATAAAGCGTTGCCACACTGCCGGCGCGTTGGTAAGTCCGAAAGGCATTACCAACCACTTAAAATTGCCTATACGCGTCGCGAATGTCGTAAGATCTTCCGTCTGCCCTTCCTCGTTCCTTAATCGATAGAACGCTTGGCGGATGTCCAGCTTGCTAAACTACTTAGCCTTTGCTACGCGCTATATAGTCTCATCGATCAGCGGCAGCGGGTATACGTCTCGCTTAGTGACCTCGTTAAGGCCGCGATAGTCTACGCAGAGTCGTAGACCACCCCCTGGTTTCCTTACGAAAAGAATCGGTAACGCGTATTCAGCTGAACTCGGTGTAATAAACTTCTTCGCCAGATTTTCGCGAACAAACACCTCTACTTAGTCTAATTCTGCCGGCGACAGTCGTCTAAGGGGCTCAGTTCTTAGCAGCGTAGCCCCCTCTTTCAATCGGATCTTGTTGTTATATTCCGGTCGATAGAGCGGCAGGAGGTTGGAGTCGGCTTTTAAGAAGACGTTAGCGTAACTATAGAGTTCTTTCGGTAGTACCTCTAGCGGATCCACTTCTTCTTCCGCCATTATCTTCCTGTAGTCTTCGATGTCTTTTATCGAGATAGCGTAGATCTTATTATCCGGCGACTTCGCGAGGGTCGTTATAGCTTCTAAACTTATTATTCCGACCGTGACTAGGGGTTCGGGCCGGTCTAACGGGGTTACATTGGCAGCCGCGGCTCTCGATTCGGTGGTAACGGCGCTGTTACCTCGGGTTTTGAATCTGATCGTTCCTTTATCTACGTCGACGACGGCTTTCTGGTTCTTTATCCATTTCTGCCCTATAATAATGTCAAATCTTCCGATATCTATAATTCGGAACGTCGCTTCCGTAGTGCGACCAGCCAGCGTAGTCTTTAACGGCACGTAGTGCGTAACGCTTTCTGTGTCTTGTCCGTTGTACGCCGAAATCTTCGTCGGCGACGCCAGTTCTACCGGATAGCCGTATCTATTCGTCAGCCTCCGGACCAGTCGGTAGTGGATCGCTGCGCTAATGAGAGCTCCGGTGTCGATAAAGGCTTTCAGCTAAAGTGGTTTGCTCGATCTATTAAAGGGGTGGACAGTAATTGGAAGGATAATAGCTGTTTCTGTGTTCACTTCTACCGCCGCCGAGAGCGGATCGCTGCAGCTGTTGATGCTTGCCCCTCGTGGCGATTCGCTTCGATTCGGTGCCCTATTGTCAATGCTGGATAGGGGGCCTATCCGTCTAGCTGGTCTTTTCCCATAATTCTTAGCTGCACCTTACCGTCTACGCTCTCGGTGTCGTTCGGAGCCGGCTCCATAGCTTGTATAGTCTTTCTCGGTGGCTGCGGCTGCGGCTGCGGCTGCTTTATAACGCGATACTCCTGCTTCTGCTAGGCCGTCGCTTGGCATCTCGTAGCGATGTGGCCAGGCTTGCTATACGCGAAACAGGTGGGGGCGAACGACGAACGCTGTACGTAAGGCGGCTGGGGGCCGCGTCGGAAGGGTGCGGGGGCTCTGGTTGTCTGCATCAACGACGGTTTCTGAATCGGTTCGCGTGATTTCGCGTAAGCGCTTAAGTTTCTCGCTGTAACTCTCGCTCGGTGCACGAAGCTCTTAAGGTCTTCTTCTTCTACAGACGCTATAGCGGCAGCCATTTCAGGGTTCAGCTTCTGCCTTAGCAGGTGTAGCTGCTCGTCTTCCGCTACTCAGGCCCTAATCGCGTATTTTCTGAACAAGCTGTAGAATTCTTTAAACGTCTGCCGGTTCTAATTGATCTTGTCCAGCTGCTTACGGGCCGTCTTCTTTCGGAATAGGTCTCCGAAACGCTGGTCCAGCGCCTTAATAGCGTCGTCGGCTGTCACTTCTTCTAGGTCCGCCACTAGCGAAAAAGCTTTACCTTCTAGTCGCGATTCCAGGTACGCCAATCTATCCTCTTCGCTGCTCGATGCGTAATCGCAGCTTATCTTGTTCTTGATCTTCTTCTTAAATGCCTCCTACGCTTTAGGGTCTCCGCTACCGAAAACCAGTAGGTCCGGCAGTGGCGTCATCGTAGTGCCACCTTGACTATAGGCTGCTAGTAAGGCGGTCTCCGCGTAGGTTTCTCGTCGCAGTAGCTGCGGCGACAACTTCGCTGCTTCCATATCAGCCAGTTGATCCTTCAGCGCCTTTAGCTGCGCCAGTCGATTCGACGCTTAGTGTTCTAATACGTCGACGATAGTCTCTGCCGATTCCTTCTCGGCTCTTACCGCTTTAATTTCTTCTCTTAGTTGTCTGTTTTCTTCTAGTGTTCTGTAGAACAGCGTCTTAATAAGGTCTATACCGTTGTAGACCTTTCCTATCCCATTCTCGTTTACGTAATCTTCCAGTTCCTCGATCGTACAGTTGTAGATCTTCCTATATTCGCTTATTCGTTCCTTGATCTCTGCGGTCTCTTCCGCTGTCAAACCTCTAATAATAACCTTATTATTAATAACACTGGAGCGCCTGTTCGCTCTGTCAGTCTTTCTCTTTCTGCGGCGGCCTGTTACGCCACTCTCTACCGCTGAGAAGCCTTCTATCTTCTTACAGTGCCTGGGGCTGTTGTTGTTGGTGCGCGTGCGTTATTCGGGTTTCCGGATGGTTCGACGGGCCCTTTCGCGCAGCGCGGGGTTGTGGAGAGTGAGTTCGAGATATAATAATCCAGGCACGCAGATATGATTCAATACGGCCTTTTTGATAACTATATCTCGAACTGAGGAGGGAAAGGAACCTATGTAGTGGTGGTGGTAGGCTTTGATAGAGGGTGGTGTGCCAAGGCCCGGCTCGGCCCGGATGGGCCGAGCCGAAATCCAGGGTCCACCCCATCAATCTGTCCCACCCCTTTCTGCCGCCGTAACAGTTAAGTCGCCGCTTAGTTCTCTGACATCTTAATAATAGTCTCTGCCGATTCCTTCTTAGCTATTACTACTTCTATCTCTTCTCTTAGCTGCTTGTTCTCTTCTATTTTCTTGTAAAACATCTTCTCGATAAAGGTAATAGTGTCGTACACCTTTCCGGACCTGTGTTCTGCTAGGTGTTCCTTAAGTTCGTCGGCTGTGCAGGCGTACAGCTCCTTATAGCTAGCTATGCCCTTCTTCGCTTTATCCGTCTCTTCTTCTGTAAGACCTTTAGTAGCTGTCCTCTTATTAAGGATGCTAGCGCGCCTATCCCTCGCTCTAATAGTCTTTCTCTTTCCGCTGCAGCCGGTAACGCTGCCCTCTACTATCGAGAAGCCTTCTATAGTCTTCTTATATTGCTAATGTGTTTGGTTTAGGTTTTGGTATACGCGTGCGTTATTCGGGTAACCAGATTTGGTTCAACAGGCCCTTTTGCACAGCATAAGGTTAGTGTAGTTAGTAAGTTTGAGATATAATAATCTGAGCATGTAGATATAATTTAATACGGCTGTTTTAATAACTATATCTCGAACTAAGGAGGGAAAGGAATCTACGTACGTGCAGGTGTAAGTCCTCGTAGGAGTGGTGTGCCAAGACCCGGCTCGGTCCGGAAGGGCCGAGCCAAAATTCCAGGGTCCACCCTATTACTTAGTCCCACTACTTTCCGTTGCCGCAACACTGCCTTCTTTTTTAGATAATTGTATATTTAGTTAATGAGATGTTGTGTGTTGATTGGTTGTACTAAGAAAAAGTGGCCGGTCTATTGGTATAGCCAGACTATTGGTTATCTACGTTATACTACCTTATACTAAAGAGAGGCGTAGCCCTACCTCACTTAGCCAGCCAGAGTCATTCGCATCCTTCTGCAGCACACATGAAGTCAGTCAGGTCGGCTCGGACGACCAGGCAAGAGAAGGTAACTGTTGCGGCAGTGGAAAGGGGTGGGACTGGATAATGGGGTGGACCCTGGATTTCGGCTCGGCCCCTTCCAGGATTTAGGTTCCGGAACGGACCGAGCCAGGCCTTAGCACCACCACCTCCACGGAAGCCCACCACCACCACCACTATATAGATTCCTTTCCCTCCTCAGTTCGAGATATAGTTATCAAAACAGCCGTATTGAACCTTATCTGCGCGCTCGGATTATTATATCTCGAACTCATTCTCTATACCAACCCTGCGCTGCGCGAAAGGGCCCGTCGAACCGTCTGGAAACCCGAATAACGCACGCGCACCCACTACACACACACTAAAACAACATCCCCCAAAGGCACCGTAAGAAGATAGAAGGCTTCTCAGCGGTAGAGAGCGGCGTAACAGGCCGCTGCGGAAAGAGAAAGACTGACAGAGCGAGTAGGCGCTCCAGTGTTATTAATAATAAGATCATTATTAGCGGTTTTACAGCGGAAGAGACCGCAGAGATTAAGGAACGAATAAGCGAATACAAGAAGATCCACGACTGCACGATCGAGGAACTGGAAGACTATGTAAACGAGAATAGGATAGGAAAGGTCTACGATAGTATAGACCTTATTAAGACGCTGTTCTACAGAACGCTGGAAGAGAACAGACAACTAAGAGAAGAAACTAAAGCGGTAAGGGCCAAGAAGGAATCGGCAGAAACTATTATCGACGTGTTAGAAAACTAGGCGGTGAATCGATTAGCGCAGCTAAAGGCGCTAAAGAATCAAATAGCTGATATGGAGGCAGCGAAGTCGCCGCTACTGCAGCGAGAAGCCTACGCAGAGACCGCCTTACCGGCGGCCTATAGTCAAGGTAGCACTACGATAACGCTACTGCCGGACCTACCTGCTTTTAGTAGCGGAGACCCTAAAGCGTAGGAGGTATTTAAGAAGAAGATCAAGAATAAGATAAGCCGCGACTACGCATCGAGCAGCGAAGAGGATAGATTGGCGTACCTGGAATCGCGATTAGAAGGTAAAGCTTTTTCGCTAGTGGCAGACCTGGAAGAAGTGACCGCCGACGAAGCTATTAAGACGCTGGACCAGCGTTTCGGAGACCCCTTCCGGAAGAAGACGGCCTGCGAACAACTAGACAAGACCAGTTAGAATCGGCTGATATTTAAAGAATTTTACGGGCTGTTTAGGAAATATGCCATTAGAGCGAGAGTGGCTAAGGATAAGCAGCTACACTTACTAAGACAGAAACTGAGCCCTGAGCTCGCTGCAGCTATAGCGTCGGTAGAAGACGAAGACCTGCAGAGCTTCGTGCACTAGGCGAGAGTCACCGCTAGAAACTTAAACGCGTACGGAAAACCGACGACACGTAAACTGATTCAGAAGCCGTCGCCGTCGGCGCAGCCGACAAGAGCCCCTGCGCCTTTTCGACGAACCCCCCAGCAGTCGTCGTATTTGCAGCGTTTGTCGTTCGTCCCTACCTGCTACGCGTGCGGAAAGCCTAGCTACATCGCTACAAGATGCCAAGCAACGGCCCAGCAGAAGCAGGAGTATCGTGTTATAAAGCAGCAGCAGCCGCAGCTACCGAGAAAGACTATACAAGCTATAGAGCCGGCTCCGAACGACACTAACAGCGTAGACAGCGGGGTTCAGTTAAGAATTATAGGAAAAGACCAGCTGGACGGATAGTGATCCGGGCACGCAGATATAATTCAATACGGCCTTTTTGATGACTATATCTCGAACTGAGGAGGGAAAGGAATCTATGTAGTGGTGGTGGTGGGCTTTCGTGGTGGTGGTGCCAAGGCCCGGCTCGGCCCGTCCGGGCCGAGCCGAAATCCAGGGTCTACCCTATCAATCTGTCCTACCCCTTTCCACTGCCGCAACACTACCCCCCTCCCTTACTAGCGGTTGCCCTCGACCGCTTAGTCACTCCATCCAACCGGAAATCTCCACTTTTTTTTTTTTTTTTTTTTTTTTTTTTTTTTGAAAATCCCCTCCGACGCTGACGTCGCGTCTTCCATCTTTCATTACAGCCGGCGTTCTTTTCGTCGCTTTTTCCATTTTTTACATCGTTAGCATTTGAAGTCCTTTACCTGTTGTTTATGTAATCGACGCTATCTGATCTGATCTACGGGTTATCTGAGCTGCGGCGTGGCTGGTCTGTGCGTTGTCTCGGAGGTCTATATAGATCCGTCTACAGCGTCGTTTCTTCTTCTTCTTTTTCTCTTCTACCAAAGCCTTCACCTACTACAGGGTCGGCGGCGCTGGCATGCTACAGCGTCGGCGAGCTGCCTGCCGATCCGCTGGTGGGTAGTGGCCGAGTTAAAGGCCTCCCCGAAGGCGACCGCTACGATCGTTTTCTTCAGCCTCCGCGCCGATAGAGCGGACGCGGCTTTCTTCTTTTTCTTCCGGAAGGACCGGCTTTAGAGCCATTCCGGCTTCGGCTTCTTCGGGTTCCGCGCGTAAAAGTCTCTTAGCAGCTCTGCTAAGTTCCGGAGATTCTCGACCGGATACCATTTATAGTCTTCTGGCCATCCCTTCTACGAGATCCTTGCTCTAATGGACCCCCTTATCTTCTTTACGTCCATTATATCTTCTACCTCCTACTCTTCTTCCTTACCGTCCATCTCGATAGGCGGGGGTTCGGCGAACCCCTGTTCCGGCAGACTGTTCTTAGGGTCCAGGCTTAGTAGATCGGAATGGAAAACGTCGTAGATCCGGAACGCCTTCAGCAGCTCGAGCCGATAAGTCACTAGCGATTTCTTTTCCACTATCGTAAGCAGACCTACGTGGCGCGGATTAAGCTTGGCGTTCCCTTTTAGCCTTAGGTTCCGCGTGTTGAGCTATACCTTTTGGCCTTCTTCAAATTCCATCAGTAACCGCTTCTTATTAGCCCGAGTTACTATCTTCTTCTAAGCCGATTCCATCGCGTCTTTCGCCACTTTGATTGCTTCTTCTATCTAAGATCGGAGCGCTTCCGCCGCTGCGGCGGCGACTCTCTTTGACGACGTGGCAGTGGTTAATGGTTCCGTAGAGCTGGGTTCGTTCGGCGGCTGAAAACTCATCCTCGGAAGATAGCTATGCGTTATCTTAAACGGCGCTAGCGACGTTGCTTCTGACTGTGCTGAGTTCGCGCAGAATTCGGCCATCGGCAACACCTTAACCCAATCTTCTTAATAATGGCCACAGAAGGTTCGTAGGTATCGTTCTATTTTACGGTTAGCGACTTTAGACTGACCGTCGGTTTAAGGGTAAGCGGCGGTGCTGAGCTTTCCATAAATTCCGAGAGCTTGGTTGATAGCTTTCTATACGTCGGCGGTAAATTGAGGACCCCTATCCGTAGTAATAGTGTCCGGCAGGCTATAGTGCTTCTACACGTATTGAATCAACATCCGTGCAGTATCTTCTGCAGTGGTTCCTTCGTCTCTCGCTCGACAGGGGATAAAGTGTCGTTCTTTGCTTAGCCTATCTACTACGTTTAGCGTAGCGTTATATCTATCCGAATTCGGCAGGCCGGTCACGAAATCCATCGTAATGTGCTGCTACGGCTTCTCGGGGATCGGAAGCGGCTTTAGCAGACCTACCGGAAGACCGTAACGTGGCTTCGCGGCTCGGCATACGTAACAGTTGCCGATAAACCGGTGGATCCGCTCGTAGATTCGTGGAAACCAGTATATCGTCTTTATAGCTTCCATCGTTTTCTTTAATCCTACGTAGCCAACGTCCTTAGAGCTATGGACCAATTGGATGACCTCTGTAACCAGTTCTTCCGGAACTATCAGCTTCCCTGAACCGGTTTTGCCGAGTTTCTGTTGCTGGTTAAGCTGCTCTACCTTTTCGTAGAGAGTCTTTTCTTTAATCGACGGCTCTATTGGTTCCGGTTCGATCTGCGGTTCCGCCGCGCAGATCCCCGCTTCCTTTAGCACCTCTGCGTCTACTATCCGCTCGGTTAACACCTTCTAGAACATGTTCGGATCTTCTTTTGCGCGGCTGGTCTTTCCTTCTCTTCTCGTTAGTGCGTTAGCCTTTCCGTTTTGAGCCCTGGGTCGATAGGTAATCTTAAAATCGAACCCGGATAAGTAGACCGCCTACTGTGCTTAACGTCGTAAGAGCTTCTGCGTCTTTATAAAGTAGGTCAGCGACTGATGGTCCGTAAGGACCTGGACCGTGCTCTTTCTAGCTATAAGCTCCGGTTTCCACTCCTCGAAAGCCTAAATGATCGCTAGCAGCTCCTTATCGTAGATAGCGTAGTTCTGCTTAGCTTCCGTTATAGATTTGCTAAAGAAGGCCACTAGGTAAAGGGTCTTACCATCGTCAGCGTATTAAGAAAGGACCCCTGCCGTTACTGTATCGGAAGCGTCCGTTTCTACGTAGATCGTCTTTTCCAGTCGGAAGTGCGCCAGAACTGGCACCAAAGCTACTGCTTCTTTTAGCCGTACGAAAGCTTCTGTGCACTTCTTATTCTATAGGCCGGCGGCCTCTTTCTTCAGCGCCTCGTTCAGGGGTCTCGCTATCTTGCTGAAGTCCTTAATAAACCGTCGGTAATAGCTGCAGAATCTGAGAAACGCTCTGATTTGCGTAGTGTTTCCGGACTTCGGCTGCTTCTACTCCGCGACGGCGGCGACCTTTAAGGGGTCTATACGAATTCCATCTCTTCCGACGATAAGACCGAGATATTTAACCTCGGTCTGATAGAACTCGCTCTTTTTCGTGTCCGCGTTTAATCCGACCTCGCGGAGCCTGGTTAGCACCTTCTTAATGTAGTCCGTGTGTTGTTCTCTTATTCCTTCAGTGTAGATAAGGATGTCGTCCAAGTAGATAGACACGAACCGTTCTAGCATGTCCATAAAGGTGTAGTTTATAAAGCGTTGCCACACTGCCGGCGCGTTGGTAAGGCCGAAAGGCATTACCAACCACTTGAAATTGCCTATACGCGTCGCGAACGTCGTAAGATCTTCTGTCTGCCCTTCTTCATTCCTTAGTTAATAGAACGCTTAGCGGATGTCCAGCTTGCTGAACTACTTAGCTTTAGCTACTCGTTGGATGGTTTTATCGATTAGAGGTAGCGGATACACATCTCTCTTAGTAAACTTATTAAGGCCTCGATAGTCTACGCAGAGTCGCAGACTACCTCCGGGCTTCTGCATAAAAAGGACCGGTAACGCGTATTCGGCCGAACTCAGTGTAATAAACTTCTTCGCTAGGTTTTCGCGAACAAACACCTCTACTTAGTCCAGTTCGGCCGGTAACAGTCGTCTTAGGGGCTCGGTTCTTGGAAGCGCGGCTCCCTCTTTCAGTCGGATCTTGTTGTTATATTCCGGTCGATAGAGCGGCAGGAGGTTGGAGTCGGCTTTTAAGAACACGTTAGCGTAACTATAGAGTTCTTTCGGTAGCACCTCTAGCGGATCCACTTCTTCTTCCGCCATTATCTTCCGGTGGTCTTCGATGTCTTTTATTGAGATAGCGTAAATCTCGTTGTCCAGTGACTTCGCGAGGGTCGATAAAGCTTCCGAGCTTGTTATTCCGACTGTTACAGCGGTGAAAAGGGGTGGGACTGGATAATGGGGTGGACCCTGGATTTCGGCTCGGCCCGTCCGGGCCGAGCCGGGCCTTGGCACACTACCCTCTATCAAAGCCTACCACCACTACTATATAGGTTCCTTTTCCTCCTTAGTTCGAGAGATAGTTATTAAAAAGGCCGTATTGAATTATATCTACGTGCCCAGATTATTATCTCTCGAACTCACTCTCTACACTACACCCTGCGCTGCGCGAAAGGGCCCGTTGAACTATCCGGAAACCCGAATAACGCACGCGCACCTACCAAAACACCAACAACAACCCCCCCAAGGCACTGTAAGAAGATGGAAGGCTTCTCGACGGTAGAGAGCAGCGTAACAGGCCGCCGCAGAAAGAGAAAGACTGACAGAGCGAGTAGGCGCTCCAGTGTTATTAATAATAAGATTGTTATCAGAGGTTTTACAGCGGAAGAGACCGCTAAGATCAAGGAACGAATAAGCGAATATAGGAAGATCTACGACTGCACGATCGAGGAACTAGAGAACTACGTAAACGAGAACGGAATAGGGAAGGTCTACGACGGTATAGACCTTATTAAGACGCTGTTCTACAGAACACTGGAAGAAAACAGACAGCTAAGAGAGGAAGTAGAGACAGTAAGGGCCGAGAAGGAATCGGCAGAGACTATCGTCGACGTGTTGGAACACTAAGCGGCGAATCGAATAGCGCAGCTAAAGGCACTAAAGGATCAACTAACCGACATGGAAGCAGCGAAGTCGCCGCTACCGCGGCGAGAAACCTATGTGGAAACCACCTCGCTAGCAGCCTACAGTTAAGGTAGCACGTTGATAACGTTACTACCGGATCCACCGGTTTTCGGTAGCGGAGACTCTAAAGCGTAGGAGGCGTTTAAGAAGAAGCTCAAGAATAAGATAAGCTGCGATTACGCATCAAGCAGCGAAGAAGATAGATTGGCCTATTTAGAGGCGCGACTAGAAGGTAAAGCTTTTTCGCTAGTGGCGGACCTGGAAGAAGTGACAGCCGACGACGCTATTAAGGCGCTAGACCAGCGTTTCGGAGACCCATTCCGAAAGAAGACGGCCCGTAAGCAGCTGGACAAGATCAGTTAGAACCGGCAGACGTTTAAAGAATTCTACGGCTTGTTCAGAAAATATGCGATTAGGGCCCGAGTAGCGGAAGATAAGCAGCTCCACCTATTAAGGCAGAAACTGAACCCTGAACTGGCCGCCGCTATAGCGTCTGTAGAAGACGAAGACCTTAAGGGCTTCGTGCATTAGACAAGGGTTACTGCGAGAAACTTGAGCGCTTACGCGAAATTACGCGAATCGGTTTAGAAATCGTCGCCGTCGCTAATGCAGACAACCAGAGCCCCTGCACCCTTCCGACGCGGCCCCCAGCCGCCTTACGTGCCGCGATCGGCGTTCGTCCCCACCTGTTTCGCGTGCGGAAAACCCGGCCATATCGCTACGAGATGCCAAGCAACGGCCTAACAGAAGCAGGAGTATCGCGTTATAAGGCAGCCGCAGCAGCCGCAGCCACCGAGAAAGACCATACAAGCTATGGAGGCGGCTCCGAACGACACCGAGAGCGTAGACGGTGAGGTGCAGCTAAGAATTATAGGAAAAGACCAGCTAGACGGATAGGCCCCCTATCTAGCATAGACAAAAGGGCATCAACGCGAACTACGTCGACGAAAGAGAGCATCAACAGCTGCAGCGATCCGCTCTCGGCAGCCGTAGAAGTGAACACGGAAACGGCGATTATCCTTCCTATTACGATCCACCCTGTTAAGAAGTCGCACCAACCACTTTAGCTAAAAGCCTTTATCGATACAGGAGCTCTTATCAGCGCGGCGATCCACCACCGACTGGTCCGGAAGCTAATAAATGGATACAGCTATCCGGTGGAACTGGCGTCGCCGACGAAGATTTCAGCGTATAACGGACAAGACACGGAAAGCGTTACGCACTATGTGCTATTAAGGACCACCTTGGCTGGTCGCACTACAGAAGCGACGTTCCGAGTTATGGATATCGGAAGGTTTGACATTATTATAGGGCAGAAATGGATAAAGAACCAGAAAGCCATCGTCGACGTAGATAAAGGAACGATCAGATTCAAAACCCCGGGTAGCGGAGCAGGGACTATCGAAAAGGTCGCCGCCACCGCTGAGCCGAAAGCTACGGAGTCTGCGAAAGAGGCTCCGTCCGATCGCTCCGAACCCCCGGTTACCGTCGGAATAATAAGTTCAGAAGCTATAACGACCCTCGCGAAGTCGCCGGATAATAAGATCTACGCTATCTCGATAAAAGACATCGAAGACTACAGGAAGATAATGGCGGAAGAAGAAGTAGATCCGCTAGAGGTATTACCGAAAGAACTCTATAGTTACGCTAACGTCTTCTTAAGAGTCAACTCCAACCTCCTGCCGCTCTATCGACCGGAATATAACAACAAGATCCGGCTAAAAGAAGGAGCTGCGCTGCCGAGAACCGAGCCCCTAAGACGACTGTCGCTGGCAGAACTGGACTAGGTAGAGGTGTTTGTTCGCGAAAATCTGGCGAAAAAGTTTATTACGCTAAGTTCTGCCGAATATGCGTTACCGATTCTTTTCGTAAGGAAACTAGAGGGTGGCCTGCGACTCTACGTAGACTATCGAGGCCTTAACGAGGTCACTAAGAGAGACGTATACCCGCTGCCGCTGATCGACGAGACTATACAACGAGTGGCTAAGGCTAAGTAGTTTAGCAAGCTGGACATCCGCTAAGCGTTCCACTGACTAAGAAACGAGGAAGGGTAGACAGAAGATCTTACGACGTTCGCGACGCGTATAGGCAATTTCAAGTAGTTGGTAATGCCTTTCGGACTTACCAACGCGCCGGCAGTGTGGCAACGCTTTATAAACTACACCTTTATAGACATGCTGGAACGGTTCGTGTCCATCTACTTGGACGACATTCTTATCTATACAGATAGAACGAGAGATCAGCATACGGACTATATTAAGAAGGTGCTAACTAGGCTCCGCAAGGTCGGATTGAACGCGGACACGAAAAAGAGCGAGTTTTATTAGACTAAAGTCAAATACCTCGGCCTTATCGTCGGAAGAGATGGAACTCGGATAGACCCCTTAAAGGTCGCCGCTATAGCAGAATGGAAGCAGCCGAAATCTGGAAACACTACCCAAATCAGAGCGTTTCTCGGATTCTGCAGCTGTTATCGACAGTTTATTAAGGACTTCAGCAAGATCGCGAGACCCCTAAACGAGGCGTTAAAGAAAGAGGCCGCCGGCCTATAGAACGAGAAGTGTACGGAGGCTTTCGTATAGCTAAAAGAAGCAGTAGCTTCGGCGCCGGTTCTAGCGCACTTCCGACCGGAAAAGACGATCTACGTAGAAACAGACGCTTCCGATACAGTAACGGCAGGGGTCTTTTCTCAATACGCTAACGATAGTGAGACCCTTTACCTAGTAGCCTTCTTCAGCAAATCTATAACGGAAGCTAAGCGGAACTACGCTATCTACGATAAGGAGCTGCTGGCGATTATTCAGGCTTTCGAGGAGTGGAAACCGGAGCTTATAGCTAGACAGAGCACGGTCCAGGTCCTTACGGACCACCAGTCGCTAACCTACTTTATAAAGACGCAGAAGCTCTTACGACGTTAAGCACAGTGGGCCGCCTACTTATTAGGGCTCGATTTTAAGATCACCTATCGACTAGGGGCTTAAAATGGAAAGGCTAACGCGCTGACGAGACGAGATAGAAAAACCAGCTGCGCGAAAGAAGATCCGAACATGTTTTAGAAGGTGCTGACCGAACGGATAGTAGACGCCGAGGTGTTAAAGGAAGCGGGGATCTGCGCAGCGGAACTGCAGACCGAACTAGAACCAATGGAACCGGCCCCTAAGGAAGAGACGCTCTACGAGAAGGTAGAACGGCTCAATCAACAGCAGAAGCTCGGCAGAACCGGTTTAGGGAAGCTGATAGTTCCGAAAGAACTAGTTACAGAGGTCATCCAGCTGGTCCATAGATCGAAGGACGTTAGCTACGCCGGCTCGAAGAAGACGATAGAAGCCGTAAGGACGATTTACTGGTTTCCGCGGATCTACGAACGGATCCACCGATTTATCGCCAATTGCTACGTGTGCAGAGCCGCGAAACCACGTTACGGTCTTCCGGCCGGTCTGCTAAAGCTACTTCCAATCCCTAAGAAACTGTAGCAGCACATTACGATGGATTTCGTAACCGGCCTGCCGGAAGCCGATAGATATAACGCTACGCTTAATGTAGTGGACCGGCTCAGCAAAGAACGCTATTTCATCCCCTGCCGAGCTAAGGATAAAGGAACTACTGCAGAAGAGACTGCACGGATGTTGATTAGACACGTGTGGAAGCACTATAGCCTGCCGGACACTATTACTACGGATAGGGGTCCTTAATTCACCGCCGACGTATGGAAAGCTATCAACTACGTTCTCGGAATTCGTAGAAAGCTCAGCACAGCCGCTCACCCTCAAACCGACAGTCAGTCTGAAGTCGCTAACCGAGAGATAGAGCGATATCTACGAACCTTCTGTAGCCATTACTAAGAAAAGTAGGTCGAGATGCTGCCGATAGCTAAGTTCTGCGCCAACTCGGCACTGTCTAAAGCTACCTTACTGGCGCTGTTTAAGATAACGCACGGCTATCTCCCGAGGATAAGCTTTTAGCCGCCGAACGAACCCAGCTCTGCGGAACTATCCACCGCTACGTCGTCGAAGAGAGTCGCCGCCGCGGCGGCAGAAGCGCTACGATCTCAGATGGAAGAAGCGATTAAAGTGGCGAAAGAAGCGATGGAGACGGCTTAGAAGAAGATAGTAATTCGAGCTAATAAGAAGCGGTCACTAATGGAATTTGAGAAAGGTTAAAGAGTATAGCTTAACACGAAGAACCTAAGGCTGAAAGGCAACGCCAAGCTCAATCCGCGCTACGTAGGTCTGTTCAAGATAACAGAAAAGAGATCGCCGGTAACCTATCGGCTCGAGCTGCCGAAGGCGTTCCGGATCTACGACGTTTTTCACTCGGATCTACTGAGCCTGGACCCTGAGAACGGCCTGCCAGAACAGGGCTTCGCCGAACCCCTGCCAATCGAGATAGATAATAAGGAAGAATAGGAGGTAGAAGACGTAATAGACGTAAAGAAGATAAGGGGGTCCATTTAAGCGAGGATCTCGTAGAAGGGGTGGCCGGAAGACTACGAATAGTATCCGGTCGAGAACCTGCGGAACTCGGCAGAGCTGCTAAGAGACTTTTACGCGCGGAACCCGAAGAAGCCGAAACCGGCGTAGCTCTAATGTCGACAATTCCGGAAGAAAGAAAACACGTCCGCTCTACTGGCACGGAAGCCGATAAAGGCGATCGTAATGGAATTGATAGCTCCAGGCACCGCCACGTCGCTCGGCGACCGCGTAGAGGGCGGAAGCTTTGGTAGAAGAGAAAAAGAGGAAGAAAAACGGCGCCGCGGAAAGATCTATATAAACCTCCGCGATAACGCACAGACCAGCCACGCCGCAGCTCAGATAACCCACAGATAAGATTAGATAGCACGGATCAGGCGCACCAATTACATAAACGCCAAGTAAAGGACTTCAGATGCCGATAACGTAAGGGCTGAAAAAGCGATAACGAGACGTTGTTTTTGATAAAGGACGGAAGAGGTAACGTTTACAGTAGAGGGGATTTTTGAGAAAAAGAAGACGAATCAAAAAAAAAAAAAAAAAAAAAGACGGAAAGAAGAGAGATTTTCGGATGGGTGGGGTGACTAAGCGGTCAAGGGCGACCGCTGGTAAGGGGGGGGGGTAGTGTTACAGCGGTGAAAAGGGGTGGGACTGGATAATAGGGTGGACCCTGGATTTCGGCTCGGCCCGTCCGGGCCGAGCCGGGCCTTGGCACACCACCCTCTATCAAAGCCCACCACCACCACTACATAGGTTCCTTTTCCTCCTCAGTTCGAGAGATAGTTATTAAAAAGGCCGTATTGAATTATATCTGCGTGCCCGGATCACTGACAGTGACTAGGGGTTCGGAACGATCGGACGGAGCCTCTTTAACCGTTGTAACGTTCGGTTTAGCGTCGGCCGCCATAACCGATTCGGTGACTGATTCGACAGCGGCTAAGCCGCTGGTCGATTTTCTGAATCCGAGTGTGCCTTCTCCTACGTTAATAATCGCTCCCTGGTTCTTTATCTATTTCTGCCCTATAACAATGTCAAACCTTCCGATATCCATAATTCGGAACGTCGCTTCCGTAGTGCGACCAGCCAAGGTGGTCCTTAATGGCACATAGTGCGTAACGCTTTCTGTGTCTTGTCCGTTATACGCTGAAATCTTCGTCAGCGACGCTAGTTCCACTGGATAGCCGTATCCATTCATTAGCTTCCGGACCAGTCGGTGGTGGATCGCCGCGCCGATAAGAGCTCCTGTATCGATAAAGGCTTTTAACTAAAGTGGTTGGCGCGACTTCTCAACAGGGTGGATCGTAATAGGAAGGATAATCGCTGTTTCCGTGTTCACTTCTACGGCTGCCGAGAGCGGATCGCTGCAGCTGTTGATGCTCTCTTTCGTCGACGTAGTTCGCGTTAATGCCCTGTTGTCTATGCTGGATAGGGGGCCTATCCGTCCAGCTGGTCTTTTCCTATAATTCTTAGCTGCACCCTACCGTCTACGCTGTTAGCGTCGTTCGGAGCCGGCTCGATAGCTTAAATAGTCTTTCTCGGCGGCTGCGGCTGCTGCTGCGGTTGCTTTATAACACGATACTCCTGCTTCTGCTTATCCGATGCTTGGCATCTCGTAGCGATGTGGCCAGGCTTTCCGCACGCGAAACAGGTAGGGACGAACGACGGTCGTGGCACGTAAGGCGGCTGGGGGCCGCGTCGGAAGGGCGCGGGGGCTCTGGTTGTCCGCATTAGCGACGGCGACGGCGACGGCTTCTGAACCGATTCTCGTAATTTCGCGTAAGCGCTTAAGTTTCTCGCAGTGACCCTCGTCTGATGCACGAAGCCCTTAAGGTCTTCGTCTTCTACAGATGCTATAGCGGCGGCCAGTTCAGGGTTCAGCTTCTGCCTTAATAGGTGGAGCTGCTCATCTTCTGCCACTCTCGCTCTGATAGCATATTTTCTAAACAGTCCGTAGAATTCTTCAAACGTCTGCCGGTTCTAATTGATCTTGTCTAGCTGCTTACGGGCTGTCTTCTTTCGGAAGGGGTCTCCGAAACGCTGGTCCAGCACTTTGATTGCTTCTTTAGCGGTTACCTCTTCCAGGTCCGCCACTAGCGAAAAAGCTTTACCTTCCAATCGCGCCTCTAAATAGGCCAGTCTGTCTTCTTCGCTGCTTGCTGCGTAATCGCGGCTTATCTTATTCTTGATCTTCTTCTTGAACGCCTCCTACGCTTTAGAGTCTCCGCTACCGAAAACCGGTAGATCCGGTAGTAACGTCATTAACGTGCCACCTTAACTATAGGCCGCTGGTAAGGCGGTCTTAGCGTGGGTTTCTCGCCGCGGTGGCGGCGACGATTTCGCTGCTTGCATATCAGCTAGCCGATCCTTTAGCCCCTTCAGTTGCGCTAGTCGATTCGACGCTTAGTGTTCTAACACGTCGATAATAGTCTCTGCCGATTCCTTTTCGGCTCTTACCGCTTTAGTCTCTTCTCTTAGTTGTCTGTTCTCTTCCAACGTTCTGTAGAACAGCGTCTTAATAAGGTCTATACCGTCGTAGACCTTTCCTATCCTATTCTCGTTTACGTAATCTTCCAGTTCCTCGATCGTGCAGTCGTAGATCTTCTTGTATTCCCTTATTCGTTCTTTAATCTCGGCGGTCTCTTCCGCTGTAAAACCTCTAATAACGACCTTATCGTTAACTACACTGGAGCGTCTGCTCGCTCTGTCAGTCTTTCTCTTTCCGCGGCGGCCTGTTACGCCGCTCTCTACCGTCGAGAAGCCTTCTATCTTCTTACGGTGCCTTAGGGGGGGGTTGTTGTTAGTGTATTGGTGGGTGCGCGTGCGTTATTCGGGTTTCCAGATGGTTCAACGGGCCCTTTCGCGCAGCGCAGGGATTGGTGTAGAGAGTGAGTTCGAGATATAATGATCTGGGCACGCAGATATGATTCAATACGGCCTTTTTCATAACTATATCTCGAACTAAGGAGGGAAAGGAATCTATGTGGTAGTGGTGGTAGGCTTTCGTAGTGGTGGTGCCAAGGCCCGGCTCGGCCCGTCCGGGCCGAGCCGAAATCCAGGGTCTACCCTATTAATCTGTCCTACCCCTTTCCACCGCCGCAAGAGATAGACCCCCTATCTAGCGTAAAAAACAGGGCATCCCTGCGAAAGGCACTAACGGAACGAGAGAGCATCAACAGTTGTAACAATCCGCTGTCAGCAACGGCGGAAGCGAACACGGAAACAGCAATTATCCTTCCTATTAAGGTCCACCCTGTTAAGAAGCAACGCCTACAGCTCTAGCTAAAAGCTTTTATTGATACTGGAGCTCTTATCGGAGCGGCTATCCACTATCGATTGGTTTAAAAGCTAATAAAAGGATACAGCTATCCGGTGGAGATAGCGTCGCCGACGCGGATTTCGGCATATAACGGACAAGACACGGAAAGCGTTACGCACTATGTGCCGCTAAAGACTACCTTGGCTGGTTGCACTACGGAAGCGACGTTCCGGATTATGGATCTCGGACGATTTGACATTATTATAGGGCAGAAATAGATGAAGAACCAGAAGACTATTATTGACGTAGATAAAGGCACGATAAGATTCAAAACCCTGGGTGGCGGGGCAGGGACTATTGGAACGGTCGCTACCGCCGCCGAGCCGAAAGCTACGGAGTCCGCGAAAGAGGCTCCGTCCGATCGTTCCGAACCCCCGGTTACTGTCGGAATAATAAGTTTAGAGGCAACGACGACCCTCGCGAAGTCACCGGACAACGAGGTTTACGCTATCTTAATAAAAGACATCGAAGACTACTAGAAGATAATAGCGGAAGAAGAAGTGGATCCACTAGAGGTGCTGCCAAACGAGCTCTATAGTTACGCTAACGTCTTCTCAAAAGCCGACTCCAACCTATTGCTGCTCTATTGACTAGAATATAACAACAAGATCCGACTGAAAGAGGGGGCTACGCTGCCAAGAACCGAGCCCCTAAGACGACTGTCGCCGGCGGAATTGGACTAGGTAGAGGTGTTCGTTCGCGAAAACCTGGCGAAGAAGTTTATTACGCCGAGTTCTGCCGAATACGCGTTACTGATTCTTTTCGTACAGAAGCCCGGAGGTGGTCTCCGACTATGTGTGGACTATTAAGGCCTCAACGAGGTCACTAAGAGAGACGTATACCCGCTGCCGCTGATAGACGAGACTATACAGCGCGTAACGAAGGCTAAGTAGTTCAGCAAGCTGGACATCCGCTAAGCGTTCCATCGACTAAGGAACGAGGAAGGGCAAACAGAAGATCTTACGACGTTCGCTATGCGTTATAGGCAATTTTAAGTGGCTAGTAATGCCGTTCAGACTTACCAACGCGCCGGCGGTGTAGCAACGCTTTATAAACCACTCCTTTATAGACATGCTGGAGCAGTTCGTGTCTATCTATTTGGACGACATTCTTATCTATACAGACGGAACGAGAGATCAGCACACGGACTACGTCGAGAGGGTGCTAAAGAGACTCCGCGATGTAGGATTGAACGCGGACACGAAGAAGAGCGAGTTCTACCAAACCGAGGTCAAATATCTCGGTCTTATCGTCGGAAGGGATGGAATTCGTATAGACCCCTTAAAGGTCGCCGCTGTCGCGGAATGGAAGCAGCCGAAATCCGGAAACACTACGCAAATCAGAGCGTTTCTCGGCTTCTGCAGCTACTATCGACGGTTTATTAAGGACTTTAGCAAGATAGCGAGACCCCTAAACGAGGCGCTAAAGAAAGAAGCAGCTAGCCTATAGAATAAGAAGTACACGGAAGCCTTTAACCGGCTGAAAGAAGCAGTGGCTTTGGCGCCGGTTCTGGCGCACTTCCGACCGGAAAAGACGATCTACGTAGAAAAGGACGCTTCCTGTTGCGACAGTGGAAAGAGGTAGGACAGATTAATGGGGTGGACCCTGGAATTTCGGCTCGGCCCGTCCGGGCCGAGCCGGGCCTTGGCACCACCACTACGAAAGCCTACCACCACTACCACATAGATTCCTTTCCCTCCTCAGTTCGAGATATAGTTATCAAAAAGGCCGTATTGAATCATATCTGCGTGCCCGGATCATTATATCTCGAACTCACTCTCTACACTAACCCCGCACTGCGCGAAAGGGCCCGTCGAACTATCTAGAAACCCGAATAACGCACGCGTACCAACACAACCAAACATTAGCACCGCGAGAAGATGGAAGGCTTCTCAGCGGTAGAGAGCGGCGTCACAGGCCGCAGCAGAAGTAGGAAAGGAAAGACTGACAGAGCGAGTAGGCGCTCCAGTGTCATTAATAATAAGATTATTATTAGAGGTTTTACAGCAGAAGAGACAGCAGAGATCAAGGAAACAATAGCTAAATATAGGAAGATCTACGACTGTACGATCGAGGAATTAGAAGACTATGTAAACGAGAATGGAATAAGGAAGGTCTACGACGGCATAGACCTTATCGAGATGCTGTTTTACAGAACGTTGGAAGAAAACAGACAACTAAGAGAAGAAACTAAAGCGGTAAGGGCCGAGAAGGAATCGGCGGAAACGATTATCGACGTGTTAGAAAACTAGGCAGCGAATCAAATAGCGCAGTTGAAGGCGCTAAAGAATCAACTGACCGATATGGAAGCAGCGAAGTCGTCGCTGCCACCGCATCGAGAAACCTACGAGGAGACCGCCTTACCAGCAGCCTATAGTTAAGGTAGCACTACGATAACGCCACTGCTGGACCTACCTGCTTTCGGTAGCGGAGACCCTAAAGCGTAGGAGGCATTTAAGAAGAAGATCAAGAACAAGATAAGCCGCGATTACGCATCGAGCGGCGAAGAGGATAGATTGGCGTACCTAGAATCGCAATTAGAAGGTAAAGCTTTTTCGCTAGTAGCGGACCTGGAAGAAGTAACAGCCAACGACGCTATCAAAGCGCTGGACCAGCGTTTTGGAGACCCCTTCTGGAAGAAGACGGCCTGTAAGCAGCTGGATAAGATCAACCAGAACCGGCAGACGTTCGAAGAGTTCTACGGACTGTTTAGGAAATATGCTATTAGAGCGAGAGTGGCGGAAGATAAGCAGCTGCACCTACTAAGACAGAAACTGAGCCCTAAGCTCGCTGCGGCTATAGCGTTAGTAGAAGACGAAGACCTTTAGAGCTTCGTGCATTAAGCGAGAGTCACCGCTAGAAACCTAAACGCGTACAGAAAACCGACGACACGTAAACTGATTTAGAGGCCGTCAGCGCAGCCGACAAGAGCCCCCGCGCCCTTTCGACGAACCCCCCAGCAGTCGCTATATTCACTACGATCGGCGTTCGTCCCCACCTGCTACGCGTGCGGAAAGCCTAGCTACATCGCTACGAGATGCCAAGCAACGGCCTAGCAGAAACAGGAGTATCGTGTTATAAAGCAGCAGCAGCCGCAGCCGCCGAGAAAGACTATTCAAACCATCGAATCGGCGCTGAACGACACTGACAGCGTAGACGGCGGGGTTCAGTTAAGAATTATAGGAAAAGACCAGCTGGACGGATAGGCCCCCTATCTAGCGTAAAGAACAGGGCACCCCTGCGAAAGGCACCGCACCGGAGCGAATCGGCACGAGAAGAAAGCATCAACAGCTGCAGCGATCCGCTATCGGCTGCAGTGGAAGTGAACACGGAAACAGCTATTATCCTTCTAATTACTGTCCACCCCCTTAACGGATCGAACAAACCACTCCAGCTAAGGGCTTTTATCGATACCAGAGCTCTTATCGGAGCAGCTATCCACTACCGGCTGGTTCAGAAGCTGATAAATAGATACGGCTATCCGGTGGAACTAGCGTCGCCGACGCGGATTTCGGCATACAACGGACAAGACACAGAAAGCGTTACGCACTATGTGCCGCTGAAGACTACCTTGGCTGGTCGCACTACAGAAGCGACGTTCCGAATTATAGATATCGGAAGATTTGACATTATTATAGGACTGATCCGGGTACGCAGATAAGATTCAATACGGCCTTTTTGATGACTATATCTCGAACTGAGGAGGGAAAAGAACCTATGTGGTGGTGACGGTGGGCTTTAATGGAGGGTGGTGTGCCAAGGCCCGGCTCGGCCCAGACGGGCCGAGCCGAAATCTAGGGTCTACCCTATTAATCTGTCCTACCTCTTTCTACCGCCGCAACACTACCCCCCTCCCTTACCAGCAGTCGCCCTCGACCGCTTAGTCACTCTATCTATCCGGAAATCTCCACTTTTTTTTTTTTGTCGTTTCCTTCTCGAAAATCCCCTCCGACGCTGACGTCGCGTCTTCCATCTTCTATCTTCCATTACAACCGGCGTCCTTTTCGTCGCTTTTTCCGTTTTTTACATCGTCGGCATCTAAAGTCCTTTACTTTACGTTTATGTGATCCGTTCGCCTGATCCGTGCTATCTAATCGGAACCGTAGGTTATCTGAGCTGCGGCGTAGCTGGTCTGTGCGTCGTCTCTTCTTCTTCTTTTTCTCTTTGTTGCGGCGGTGGAAAGAGGTGGGACAGATTGATAGGGTGGACCCTGGATTTCGGCTCGGCCCGTCCGGGCCGAGCCGAGCCTTAGCACACCACCCTCTATCAAAGCCCACCACTACCACTACATAGGTTCCTTTCCCTCCTTAGTTCAAGATATAGTTATCAAAAAGGCCGTATTGAATCATATCTGCGCGCCCGGATTATTATATCTCAAACTCACTCTCTACACTACACCCCGCGCTGCGCGAAAGGGCCCGTTAAACTATCTGGAAACCCGAATAACGCACGCGCACCCACCAACACACCAACAACAACCCCCCCCCTAAGGCACTGTAAGAAGATAGAAGGCTTCTCGACGGTAGAGAGCGGCGTAACAGGCCGCCGCGGAAAGAGAAAAACTAACAGAGCGAGCAGACGCTCCAGTGTAGTTGACGATAAGGTCGTTATTAGAGGTTTTACAGCGGAAGAGACTGCAGAGATTAAGGAAAGAATAAGGGAATACAAGAAGATCCACGACTGCACGATCGAGGAACTGGAGAACCACGTAACCGAGAACGGAATAGGGAAGGTCTACGACGGTATAGACCTTATTAAGACGCTGTTCTACAGAACACTAGAAGAAAATAGACAGCTAAGAGAGGAAGTAGAGACAGTAAGGGCCGAAAAGGAATCGGCAGAGACTATCGTCGACATGTTAGAACACTAAGCGTCGAATCGACTAGCGCAGCTAAAGGCGCTAAAGGATCAACTAGCTGATATAGAAGCAGCGAAGTCGTCGCCGCTACCGCGGCGAGAAACCTACGCGGAGACTGCCTTACTAGCAGCCTATAGTCAAGGTAGCACTACGATAACGCCACTGCCGGACCTACCTGTTTTTAGTAGGGGAGACCCTAAAGCGTAGGAGGCATTTAAGAAGAAGATCAAGAACAAGATAAGCCGCGATCACGCATCGAGCAGCGAAGAGGATAGATTGGCGTACCTAGAGTCGCAATTAGAAGGTGAAGCTTTTTCGCTAGTGGCGGACCTGGAAGAAGTAACGGCCGACGAAGCCATCAAAGCGCTGGACTAGCGTTTCGGAGACCCCTTCCAGAAGAAGACGGCCTGCGAGCAGCTGGATAAGATCAACCAGAACCGTCAGATATTCGAAGAGTTCTACGGACTGTTTAGGAGATACGCTATTAGAGCGAGAGTAGCAGAAGATAAGCAGCTGCACCTACTAAGACAGAAACTGAGCCCTAAGCTCGCCGCGGCTATAGCGTCAGTAGAAGACGAAGACCTTCAGAGCTTCGTGCATTAAGCGAGAGTTACTGCTAGAAACTTGAACGCGTACGGAAAACCGACGACACGCGAACTAATTCAGAAGCCGTTAGCGCAGCCGACGAGAGCCCCTGCGCCCTTTCGACGAACCCCCTAGCAGTTGCCATATTCACTACGATCGTCGTTCACCCCCACCTGTTTCGCGTGTGGAAAACCCGGCCATATCGCCACGAGATGCCAAGCAACGGCCCAGCAGAAGCAGGAGTATCGCGTTATAAAGCAGCCGCAGCCGCAGTCGCAGCCACTGAGAAAGACCATACAAGCTATAGAGCCGGCCCTGAACGACACCGACAGCGTAGACGGCGGCGTGCAGCTAAGAATTATAGGAAAAGACCAGCTGGACGGATAGGCCCCCTATCCAGCATTGGCAATAGGGCACCGAATCAGAGCGAATCGCTACGAGGAGAAAGCATCAACAGCTGTAGCGATCCGCTCTCGGCAACCGTAGAAGTGAATACGGAAACGGCGATTATCCTTCCTATTACGATCTACCCTGTTAAGAAGCAACGCCCACCGATCCAGCTGAAAGCTTTCATCGATACTGGAGCTCTCATTAGTGCAGCGATCCACCACCGGCTGGTTCAGAAGCTAATAAATGGATACGGCTATCCAGTGGAACTGGCGTCGCCGACACGGATTTCGGCATACAACGGACAAGACACGGAAAGCGTTACGCACTATGTGCTATTAAGGACCACCCTGGCTGGTCGCACTACGGAAGCGACGTTCCGAATTATGGATATCGGAAGGTTTGACATTATTATAGGGCAGAAATAGATAAAGAACCAGAAAGCTATCGTCGACGTAGATAGAGGAATAATCAGATTCAAAACCCCGGGTAGCGGAGCAGAGACCATTGGAAAGGTCGCCGCCGTCGCCGCCGAGCCGAAAGCTAGGGAGTCCGCGGAAGAGGCTCCGTCCGATCGTTCCGAACCCCCGGTTATAGTGGGAATGATAAGTTCAGAAGCTATAACGACCCTCGCGAAGTCGCCAGACAATAAGATCTACGCTATCTCGATAAAAGACATTGAAGACTACAGGAAGATAATGGCGGAAGAAGAAGTGGATCTACTAAAGGTGTTGCCAAACGAGCTCTACAGTTACGCTAACGTGTTCTTAAAAGCCGATTCCAACCTGTTGCCGCTCTACCGACCGGAATATAACAACAAGATCCGACTGAAAGAAGGAGCTACGCTGCCGAGAACTAAGCCCCTAAGACGACTGTCGCCGGCCGAATTAGACTAAGTAGAGGTGTTTGTTCGCGAAAACCTGGCGAAGAAGTTTATTACGCCGAGTTCTGCTAAATATGCGTTACCGATTCTTTTTATAAGGAAACCAGGGGGTGGTCTGCGACTCTGCGTAGACTATCGAGGCCTCAACGAGGTCACCAAGAGAGACGTATACCCGCTGCCGCTAATCGACGAGACTATACAACGAGTAGCTAAAGCTAAATGGTTTAGCAAACTGGACATTCGACAAGCGTTCCACTGACTAAGGAACGAAGAAGGGCAGACGGAAGATCTTACGACGTTTGCCACGCGTATAGGCAATTTTAAGTAGCTGGTAATGCCGTTCGGGCTTACCAACGCGCCGGCAGTGTGGCAACGCTTTATAAACCACACCTTTATAGACATGCTGGAACGGTTCGTGTCCATTTACTTAGATAACATCCTTATCTACACCGAAGGAACGAGAGAACAGCACACGGACTACATTAAGAAGGTGCTAACTAGGCTCCGCGAGGTCGGATTGAACGCGGACACAAAGAAGAGCGAGTTCTATCAAACGGAGGTCAAGTATCTTGGTCTTATCGTCGGAAGAAACGGAATTCGTATGGACCCCTCGAAGGTCGCCGCCGTCGCAGGATGGAAGCAGCCGAAATCCGGAAACACTACGCAGATCAGAGCGTTTCTCGGATTCTGCAGCTACTACCGACAGTTTATTAAGGACTTTAGCAAGATAGCGAGACCCCTAAACGAGGCGCTAAAGAAAGAGGCCGCGGGCCTATAGAATGAGAAGTGCACGGAAGCTTTCGTATAGCTAAAAGAGGCAGTGGCCTCGGCGCCGGTTCTGGCGCACTTCCGACCGGAAAAGACGATCTACGTAGAAACGGACGCTTCCGACACAGTAACGGCAGGGGTCCTTTCTCAATACGCTAACGATAGCGAGACCCTTTACCTAGTGGCCTTCTTTAGCAAATCCATAACGGAAGCCGAGCAGAACTACGCTATCTACGATAAGGAGCTGCTAGCGATTATTTAGGCTTTCGAGGAGTGGAAACCGGAGCTTATAGCTAGAAAGAGCACGGTCCAGGTCCTTACGGACCACCAGTCGCTGACCTACTTTATAAAGACGCAGAAGCTCTTACGACGTCAAGCACGGTAGGCCGCCTACCTATTAGGGTTCGATTTTAAGATTACCTATCGACTAGGGGCTCAAAACGGAAAGGCCGACGCGCTGACGAGAAGAAATGGAAAGACCAGCCGCGCGAAAGAAGATCCGAACATGTTCCAGAAGGTGTTGACCGAGCGGATAGTAGACGCAGAGGTGTTGAAAGAGGTAGGGGTCTGTGCAGTAGAACCGGCCCCTAAGGAAGAGACGCTCTACGAGAAGGTAGAACGGCTTAATCAACAACAGAAGCTCGGCAGAACAGGCTCCGGAAAGCTAATAGTTCCGGAAGAACTAATCACTGAGGTCGTCCAACTAGTCCATAACTCTATAGATGTCGGCCACGCCGGCTTAAAGAAGACGATGGAAGCCATAAGGACGATCTACTGGTTTCCGCAGATCTACGAACGGATCCACCGATTTATCGCCAATTGCTATGTGTGCAGAGCCGCGAAACCACGTTACGGTCTTCCGGCCGGTCTGCTAAAGCCACTTCCGATCCCTGAGAAGCTGTAGCAGCACATTACGATAGATTTCGTAACCGGACTGCCGGACTCGAACAGCTACGACGCTACGCTCAATGTAGTGGATCGGCTAAGCAAAGAACGCCACTTTATCCCCTGTCGAGCTAAAGACGAAGGAACTACTACGGAAGAAACGGCGAGAAGGTTAATCCAACACGTATAGAAGCACCATGGCCTGCCGGACACTATTACTACGGATAGGGGTCCTCAATTCACCGCCGACGTATAGAAAGCCATTAACTACGTTCTCGGAATTCGTGGAAAGCTCAGCACAGCCGCTCACCCTCAAACCGACGGTCAGTCTAAAGTCGCTAACTGTAAGATAGAGCGATATCTACGAACCTTCTGCAGTTATTATCAAGAAGATTGGGTTAAGGTGTTGCCGATAGCCGAATTCTGCGCGAACTTAGCACAGTCAGAAGCAACGTCACTGGCGCCGTTTGAGATAACGCACGGTTGTCTTCCGAGAATAAGCTTTTAGCCGCCAAAAGAACCCAGCTCCGCGGAACCATCCACCGCTACGTCGTCGAAGAGAGTCGCCGCCGCGGCGGCAGAAGCGCTACGATCTTAGATGGAAGAAGCAATCAAAGTAGCGAAAGAAGCGATGGAATCGGCTCAGAAGAAGATAGTAACTCGAACTAATAGAAGCCGGTCGCCAATAGAATTTGAAGAAGGTCAAAACGTATAGCTCAACACGCGAAACCTGAGGCTGAAAGGAAACGCGAAGCTCAACCCGCGCTACGTAGGTCCGTTTAAGATAATAGAAAAGAGGTCGTCGGTAACCTATCGGCTCCAGCTGCCGAAATCGTTCCGGATCTACGATGTCTTCCATTCCGATCTGCTAAGCCTGGACCCTAAGGACGGCCTTCCGGAACAGGGGTTCGCCGAACCCCTACCAGTTGAGATAGACGGTGGTAAAGAAGAGTGGGAGGTAGAAGACGTAATGGACGTAAAGAAGATAAGGGGGTCCATTAAAGCGAGGATCTCGTAGAAGGGGTGGCCGGAAGACTATAAATAGTATCCGGTCGAAAACCTTCAGAATTCAGCAGAGCTGCTGAAAGAATTCTACGCGCGGAACCCGGAAAAGCCGAAGCCAGCGTGGCTCTGATGCCGATAATGGAGACACGTCTGCTCCACCGGCGGGGAAGCCGATAAAGGCGATCGTAATAGAATTTATAGCTCCAGGCACCGCCACGTCGCTCGGCGACGACGTAGAGGGCGGAAGCGTTAGTAGAAGAAAGAAAGAGGAAGAAAAACGGCGCTGCGGAAAGATCTATATAGACCTCTGCAACGACGCACAGACCAGCTACGCCGCAGCTCAGATAACCCATAGATCAGATCAGATAGCACGGATCAGGCGCACCGATCACATGGACGCCAAGTAAAGGACTTAAGATACCGATAACGTAAGAAGTTGAAAAAGAGATGAAGAAAACGTTGTTTTGATAGAAGACGGAAGAAGTAACGTCGGCGTTGGAGGGGATTTTTCGAGAAGGAGACGACGAATCAAAAAAAAAAAAAAAAAAAAAAAAAAAAAAAAAAAGAGAGCGGAGATTTTCGGATAGATGGAGTGACTAAGCGGTCGAGGGCGACCGCTGGTGAGGGAGGGGGGTAGTGTTGCGGTAGTGGAAAGAGGTAGGACAGATTAGTAGGGTAGACCCTGGATTTCGGCTCGGCCCGTCCGGGCCGAGCCGAGCCTTGGCACACCACCCTCCATCAAAGCCCACCACTACTACTACATAGGTTCCTTTCCCTCCTCAGTTCGAGATATAGTTATCAAAAAGGCCGTATTGAATTATATCTGCGCGCCCGGATCACTCTTCTACCAAAGCCTTTACCTACTACAGGGTCGGCGGCGCTGGCACGCTACGGCGTCGGCGAGCTTCCTGCCGACCTGCTGGTAGGTAGTGGCCAAGTCGAAGGCCTCCCTAAAGGCGACCGACACGATCGTCTTTATCGGTTTCCGCGCCGGTAGAGCGGACGTGGCTTTCTTCGTTTTCTTCCAGAAGGATCGGCTTCAGAGCCATTCCGGCTTCGGCTTCTTCGGGTTCCGCGCGTAAAAATCTCTTAGCAGCTCCGCCAAGTTCCTTAGGTTCTCGACCAGATACTATTCGTAGTCTTCCGGCCACCCCTTCTACGAGATCCTCGCTTTGATGGACCCCCTTATCTTCTTTACGTCTATTACATCTTCTACCTCCCACTCTTCTTCCTTACTGTCCATCTCAACTAGTAGGGGTTCGGCAAAGCCCTGTTCCGGCAGGCCGTTCTTAGGGTCCAGGCTTAGCAGATCCGAATGGAAAACGTCGTAGATCCGGAACGCCTTCGGCAGCTCGAGCCGATAAGTCACCGGCGATTTCTTTTCCACTATCGTAAACGGACCTACGTAGCGCGGATTGAGCTTGGTGTTGCCTTTTAGCCTTAGGTTCTTCGTGTTAAGCTATACCTTTTGGCCTTCTTCGAATTCCATCGGTAACCGCTTCTTGTTAGCCCGAGTTACTATCTTCTTCTAAGCCGAATCTATCGCGTCTTTCGCCACTTTAATCGCTTCTTCTATCTAAGATCGGAGCGCTTCTGCCGCCGCAGCGGCGACTCTCTTTAACGACGCGGAAAGCTCTGGCGAATCGGCGTCGCTCGGCGGATGGAAGCTCAACCTTGGAAGATAACCGTATGTTATCTCGAACGGCGCTAGCGACGTCGCTTCTGACCATGTTAAGTTTGCGCAGAATTCGGCTATCGGCAACACCTTAACCCAGTCTTCTTGATGATGGCCGCAGAAGGTTCGTAGGTATCGTTCTATCTTACAGTTAGCGACTTTAGACTAACTGTCGGTTTGAGGGTAAGCGGCAGTGCTGAGCTTTCTATAAATTCCGAGAGCTTGGTTAATAGCTTTCCACACGTCGGCAGTGAATTGAGGACCCCTATCCGTAGTGATAGTGTCCGGCAGTCTATAGTGCTTCTATACGTGTCTAATCAGCATCTGCGCGGTCTCTTCTGCAGTAGTTCCTTTATCCTTAGCTCAGCAGGGGATGAAATAGCGCTCTTTGCTTAGTCGATCCACTACGTTTAGCGTAGCGTTACATCTATCTGATTCCGGTAGGCCAGTTACGAAGTCCATCGTAATGTGTTGCTACGGTTTCTCAGGGATCGGCAGTAGCTTCAATAAGCCTGCCGGAAGGCCGTAACGTGGCTTCGCGGCTCTGCATACGTAGCAATTGGCGATAAATCGGTGGATCCGTTCGTAGATCCTCGGAAACCAGTAGATCGTCCTTACAGCTTCTATCGTCTTCTTCGAGCCTGCGTAACCAACGTCCTTAGAGCTATAGACCAATTAGATAACCTCCGTAACCAGTTCTTCCAGAACTATCAGCTTCCCTGAACCGGTTCTGCCGAGTTTCTGTTGCTGGTTAAGCTGCTCCACCTTTTTGTAGAGAGTCTTTTCTTTAATCGGCGGCTCTATTAGTTCCGGTTCGGTCTGCGGTTCCGCCGCGCAGATCCCCGCTTCCTTTAACACCTCGGCGTCCACTATCCGTTCGGTCAGCACCTTCTGGAACATATTCGGATCTTCCTTCGCACAGTTCGTCTTCCCTTCTCTTTGCGTTAGCGCGTTAGCCTTTCCATTTTAAGCCCCTAGTCGATAGGTGATCTTGAAATCGAACCCTAATAAGTAGGCGGCCTACCGAGCTTAACGCCGTAAGAGTTTCTGCGTCTTTATAAAGTAGGTTAGCGACTGGTGGTCCGTAAGGACCTGGACCGTGCTCTTTCTAGCTATAAGCTCCGGTTTCCACTCCTCGAAAGCCTGAATAATCGCCAGCAGCTCCTTATCGTAGATGGTGTAGTTCCGCTTAGCTTCCGTTATAGACTTGCTAAAGAAAGCTACTAGATAGAGGGTCTCGTCGTCGCTATATTAAGAAAGGACTCCGGCCGTTACTGTGTCGGAAGCGTCCGTTTCTACGTAGATCGTCTTTTCCGGTCGGAAGTGCACCAGAACCAGTGCTAAGGCCACTGCCTCTTTTAGCCTTACGAAAGCTTCCGTGCACTTCTTATTCTATAGGCCAGCAGCCTCTTTCTTTAGCGCCTCGTTTAGGGGTCTCGCTATCTTGCTGAAGTCCTTAATAAACTGTCGATAGTAACTGCAGAATCCGAGAAACGCTCTAATCTGCGTAGTGTTACCGGATTTTGGTTGCTTCTATTCCGCTACGGCGGCGACCTTTAAGGGGTCCATCCGAATTCCATCTCTTCCGACGATAAGGCCGAGATACTTAACCTCGGTCTAATAAAACTCGCTCTTTTTTATGTCCGCGTTTAATCCGACCTCGCGGAGCCTCTTTAACACTCTCTCGATGTAGTCCGTATGTTGCTCTTTCGTTCTATCGGTGTAGATAAGGATGTCGTCCAAGTAGATAGACACGAACCGTTCCAGCATGTCTATAAAGGTGTGGTTTATAAAGCGTTGCCACACTGCCGGCGCGTTGGTAAGTCCGAAAGGCATCACTAACTACTTGAAATTGCCTATACGCGTCGCGAACGTCGTAAGGTCTTCTGTCTGCCCTTCTTTATTCCTTAGTCGATAGAACGCTTAGCGGATATCCAGCTTGCTAAACCACTTAGCCTTCGCTATGCGCTAGATAGTCTCGTCGATCAGCGGCAGCGGGTACACGTCTCTCTTAGTGACCTCGTTAAGGCCGCGATAGTCTACGCAGAGTCGCAGACTACCCCCTGGTTTCCTTACGAAAAGAATCAGTAACGCGTACTCAGTAGAACTCGGCGTAATAAACTTCTTCGCTAGATTTTCGCGAACAAACACCTCTACTTAGTCCAGTTCCGCCGGCGACAGTCGTCTTAGGGGCTCGGTTCTCGGCAGCGCGGCTCCTTCTTTTAGTCGGATCTTATTGTTATATTCCGGTTAATAGAGCGGCAGGAGGTTGGAGTCGGCCTTCGAGAAGACGTTAGCGTAACTATAGAGTTCTTTTAGTAGCACCTCTAGCGGATCTACTTCTTCTTCCGCTATTATCTTCCTGTAGTCTTCGATGTCTTTTATCGAGATAGCGTAAATCTTATTGTCCGGCGACTTCGCGAGGGTCGTTATAGCTTCTGAACTCATTATTCCGACAGTAACCAGGGGTTCGGAATAATCGGACGGAGCCTCTTTCGCGGACTCCGTAGCTTTCGGCTTAGCGGCGACGGTAGCGACCTTTCCGATAGTCCCTACTCCGCTACCCAGGGTTTTAAACCTGATCGTTCCTTTATCTACGTTAACGATAGCTTTCTAGTTCTTTATCTATTTCTGCCCTATAATGATGTCAAACCTTCCGATATCTATAATCCGGAACGTCGCTTCTGTAGTGCGACCAGCTAAGGTGGTCCTTAATGGCACATAGTGCGTAACGCTTTCCGTGTCTTGTCTGTTATACGCTGAAATCTTCGTCGGCGACGCTAGTTCTACCGGATAGCTGTATCTATTTATCAGCTTCCGGACCAGTCGGTGGTGGATCGCCGCGCCGATAAGAGCTCCTGTATCGATAAAAGCTTTTAGCTAAAGTGGTTTGCTCAATCCGTCGAGGGGGTGGACAGTAATTAGAAGGATAATAGCTGTTTCCGTGTTTACTTCCACCGCCGCCGAGAGCGGATCGCTGCAGCTATTGATGCTCTCTTTCGTCGACGTAGTTCGCGTTAATGCCCTGTTGTCTATGCTGGATAGGGGGCCTATCCGTCCAGCTAGTCTTTTCCTATAATTCTTAGCTGTACGCCGCCGTCTACGCTGTTAGCATCGTTCGGAGCCGGCTCGATGGCTTGAATTGTCTTTCTCGGCGGCTGCGGCTGAGGCTGCTTTATAACATAATACTCCTGCTTCTGCTTATCCGATGCTTGGCAGCTCGTAGCGATGTGGCCAGGCTTTCCGCACGCGAAACAGGTGGGGACGAACGACGGTCGCGGTACGTAAGGCGGCTGGGGGCCGCGTCGGAAGGGCGCGGGGGCTCTGGTTGTCCGCATTAGCGACGGCGACGGCGACGGCGACTGCTTCTAAACCGATTCTCGTAATTTCGCGTAAGCGCTCAAGTTTCTCGCGGTAACCCTCGTCTAATGAACGAAGCCCTTAAGGTCTTCGTCTTCTATAGACGCTATAGCGGCGGCCAGTTCAGGGTTCAGCTTCTGCCTTAATAGGTGGAGCTGCTTATCCTCTGCTACTCGGGCCCTAATCGCATATTTTCTGAACAAACCGTAGAATTCCTCGAACGTCTGCCGGTTCTGGTTGATCTTATCCAGCTGCTTACAGGCTGTCTTCTTTCGGAATAGGTCTCCAAAGCGTTGATCTAACGCTTTAATCGCTTCTTCGGCGGTTACCTCTTCTAGGTCCGCCACTAACGAGAACGCTTCGCCTTCCAGTCGCGCCTCTAAATAGGCCAATCTGTCTTCTTCGCTGCTTAATGCATAATCGGGGCTTATCTTATTCTTGATCTTCTTCTTAAATGCCTCCTACGCTTTAGGGTCTCCGCTACCGAAAACCGGTAGATCCGGTAGTAACGTTATTAACGTGCTACCTTAACTGTAGGTCGCCGGCGAGGTGGTTTCTACGTAGGTTTCTCGCTGCGGTAGCGGCGACTTCGCTGCTTCTATGTCGGTTAGTTGATCCTTCAGCGCCTTTAGCTGCGCTATTCGATTCGCCGCTTAGTGTTCCAACACGTCGACGATAGTCTCTGCCGATTCCTTCTCGGCCCTTACCGTCTCTACTTCCTCTCTTAGCTGTCTGTTTTCTTCTAGTGTTCTGTAGAACAGCGTCTCGATAAGGTCTATACCGTCGTAGACCTTTCCTATTCCATTCTCGTTTACGTAGTTCTCCAGTTCCTCGATCGTGCAGTCGTAGATCTTCTTGTATTTACTTATTCGTTCCTTAATCTCTGCAGTCTCTTCCGCTGTAAAACCTCTAATAACGACCTTATTGTTAACTACACTAGAGCGTCTGCTCGCTCTGTTAGTCTTTCTCTTTCTGCAGCGGCCTGTTACGCCGCTCTCTACCGTCGAGAAGCCTTCTATCTTCTTACAGTGCCTTAGGGGGGGTTGTTGTTGATGTGTTGGTGGGTGCGCGTGCGTTATTTGGGTTTCCGGATAGTTTAACGGGCCCTTTCGCGCCGCGCGGGGTGTGGTATAGAGAGTGAGTTCGAGATATAATGATCCGGGCACACAGATAAGATTCAATACGGCCTTTTTAATAACTATATCTCGAACTAAGGAGGGAAAAGAACCTATGTAGTAGTAGCGGTAGGCTTTGATAGAGGGTAGTGTGCCAAGGCCCGGCTCAGCCCGGACGGGCCGAGCCGAGATCCAGGGTCCACCCTATCAATCTGTCCCACCTCTTTCCACCGCTGCAACAAGGACAGAAATAGATAAAGAATCAGAAAGCTATTATTGACGTAGACAAAGGCACGATAGGGTTCAAAACCCTAGGCAACGCCACTGCCGCCACCGAGCCGAAAGCTACGGAGTCCGCCAAAGAGGCTCCGTCCGATCGTTCTAAACCCCTAGTCACAGTCGGAATAATAAGTTTAGAAGCTATAACGACCCTCGCGAAGTCGCCGGACACTGAGATCTACGCTATCTTAATAAAAGACATCGAAGACTATTAGAAGATAATGGCGGAAGAAGAGGTAGATCCACTAGAGGTGCTTCCAAACGAGCTCCGTAGTTACGCTAATGTCTTCTTAAAAGCAGACTCCAACCTCCTGCCGCTTCACCGGCCGGAATACGACAATAAGATCAGGTTGAGAGAGGGGGCTACATTGCCGAGAACCGAGCCCCTAAGAAGACTGTCGCTAGCCGAACTGGACTAAGTAGAGGTGTTTATTCGTAAAAACCTAGCAAAGAAGTTCATTACGCCGAGCTCCGTAGAATATGCGTTACCGATTCTTTTCGTAAGGAAACTAGGGGGTGGTCTGCGACTCTGCGTAGACTACAGGGGCCTTAACGAGGTCACCAAGAGGGACCTATACCCGCTGCCGCTAATCGACGAGACTATACAACGAGTAGCTAAGGCTAAGTGGTTTAGCAAGCTGGATATTCGCCAAGCATTCCATCGATTAAGGAACGAAGAAGGACAAACGGAAGACCTTACGACATTCGCTACGCGCATAGGCAATTTCAATTAGTTAGTGATGCCTTTCGGACTTACCAACGCGCCGGCAGTGTGGCAACGCTTTATAAACCAGACTTTTATAGACATGCTAGAGCGGTTCGTGTCTATCTACTTGGACGACATCCTTATCTACACCGATAGAACGAGAGAGCAACATACGGACTACATCGAGAGAGTGTTAAAGAGGCTCTGCAAGGTCGGATTGAACGCGGACATGAAGAGGAGCGAGTTCTATCAAACCGAGGTTAAATATCTCGGTCTTATCGTTAGAAGAGATGGAATTCGTATAGACCCCTTAAAGGTCGCTGCCGTCGCGGAGTGGAAGCAACCGAAATCCGGAAACACTACGCAAATCAGAGCGTTTCTTGGCTCTGCAGCTACTATTGACGGTTTATTAAGGACTTTAGCAAGATAGCGAGACCCCTGAACGAGGCGCTGAAGAAAGAGGCCGCCGGTCTATAGAATAAGAGGTGCACGGAAGCCTTTAACCGGCTAAAAGAAGCAGTGGCCTCTGCGCTAGTTCTGGCACACTTCCGGCCAGAAAAGACGATCTATATGGAAACAGACGCTTCCGACACAGTAACGGCAGGGGTCCTTTCTCAATATAGTGACGACGAAACCCTCTATCCAGTCGCTTTCTTCAGCAAGTTAATAAGCGAAGCTAAGCGGAACTACGCTATCTACGATAAGGAGCTACTGGCAATTATTCAGGCTTTCGAGGAGTAGAAGCCAGAGCTTCTAGCTGGAAAGAGCACGGTCCAGGTTCTTACAGACCACCAGTCGCTAACCTACTTTATAAAGCCGCAGAAGCTCTTACGTCGCCAAGCTCGGTAGGCCGCCTACTTATTAGGATTCGACTTTAAGATTACCTATCGACCAGGGGCTTAAAACGGAAAGGCGGACGCGCTAACGCGAAGAGAAGGAAAAACAAGCTGCGCAAAAGAAGATCCAAACATGTTCCAGAAGGTGCTGACCGAGCGAATAGTAGACGCAGAGGTACTAAAAGAGGTAGGGGTCTGCGCGGTAGAACCGGCCCCTAAGGAAGAAGCTCTCTACGAAAAGGTAAAGCAGCTTAACTAGCAACAGAAACTCGGCAAAACCGGCTTAGGAAAGCTAATAGTTCCAGAAGAACTAATTATGGAGGTTATCCAGCTGGTCTATAGCTCTATAGATGTTGGCTACGCCGGAGTAAAGAAAACGACGCAGGCCGTAAGAACGATCTACTGGTTTCCGCGGATCTACGAACGGATCCACCGATTTATCGCCAACTGCCACGTATGCAGAGCCGCGAAGCCACGCTACGGTCTTCCGGCCGGTCTGCTAAAGCCACTTCCGATCCCTGAGAAACTATAGCAGCATATTACGATAGACTTCGTAACCGGCCTGCCGGATTCCGATAGATACGACGCTACGCTGAACGTAATGGACCGATTGAGTAAAGAACGCTACTTCATCCCCTGTCGAGCGAGAGACGAAGGAACCACTGCAGAAGAAACAGCGAGAATGCTAATTAAGCACGTATGGAAGCACTACGGGCTGCCGGACACTATTACTACAGATAGGGGTCCTCAATTCACTGCCGACGTGTAGAAAGCTATCAACCAAGCTCTCGGAATTAGTAGAAAGCTCAGCACAGCCGCTTATCCGCAGACCGATGGTCAGTCTGAAGTCGCTAACCGTAAGATAGAGCGATACCTACGAACCTTCTGCAGCTATTATCAGGAAGAATAGGTTAAGGTGTTGCCGATAGCCGAGTTCTGCGCTAACTTAACACTGTCTAAGGCCACCTCGCTGGCGCCGTTCGAGATAACGTACGGCTATCTTCCGAGGATAAGCTTTCAGCCGCCAAACAAACCCAGCTCTGCGGAACTACCTACCGCTACGTCGTCGAAGAGAGTCGCCGCCGCGGCGGCAGAAGCGCTACGATCTCAGATAGAAGAAGCGATCGAGGTAGCGAAAGAAGCAATAGAGACGGCTTAGAAGAAGATAGTAACTCGAACTAATAGGAACCGGTCGCCAATAGAATTCAAAGAAGGTCAAAAGGTAAAGCTTAACACGCGAAACCTAAGGCTAAAAGGAAACGCGAAGCTTAACCTACGCTACGTAGGTCCGTTCAAGATAATAGAAAAGAGGTCGCCGGTAACTTATCGGCTCGAGCTGCCGAAGGCGTTCCGGATCTACGACGTTTTCCATTCCGATCTACTAAGCCTGGACCCTAAGAACGGTCTGCTACAGCAGGGGTTCGCCGAACCCCTACCAGTTAAGATAGACGGTGATAAAGAAGAGTAGGAGGTAGAAGATGTAATAGACGTAAAGAAGATAAGGGGGTCTATCAAAGCGAGGATCTCGTAGAAGGGGTAGCCGGAAGACTATAAATGGTATCCGGTCGAAAACCTGCGGAATTTGGCGGAGCTGCTAAGAGAGTTCTGCGCGCAGAACCCGGAAAAGCCGAAACCAGCGTAGCTCTGATGCCGACAATGGAGACACGTCCGCTCTACCGGAGCAGAAGCCGATAAAAACGATCGTGCTTCGGGAAGTGATTGCTTTAGGCACTACCGCGTCGGCCGGCGGCGCCGCTGACCGCGTAGTAGGTAAAGGCTTTAGTAGAAGAGAAAAAGAAGAAGAAAAACGGCGCCGCGGAACGACCTATATAGACCTCCAAGACGACGCACAGACTAGCTACGCCGCAGCTCAGATAACCTACGGCTCAGGTCAGATAGCACAGATCAGGCGTCGATTACATAAACGCCAAGTGAAGGACTTCAGATGCTGATAACGTAAGAAGTTGAAAAAGAGATAAAGAGGGCGTTGTTTTTGATAAAAGACGGAAGAGGTAACGTCGACATTGGAGGGGATTTTCGAGAAAGAGACGACGAATCAAAAAAAAAAAAAAAAAAAAAAGGAAGCAAGCGGAAATTTTCGGATGGATGGGGTGACTTAGCGGTCGAGGGCGACCGCTGGTGAGGGGGGGGGTAGTGTTGCGACGGTGGAAAGAGGTAGGACAGATTAATAGGGTGGACCCTGGAATTTTGGCTCGGCCCGGACGGGCCGAGCTGGGCCTTGGCACCACTACTACGAAAGCCCTCCACTACCACTATATAGACTCCTTTCCCCCCTCAGTTCGAGATATAGTCATCAAAAAGGCCGTATTGAATCATATCTGCGTGCCCGGATCACTTCCGATACTGTAACAGCAGGGGTCCTTTCTCAATATAGCGACGACAAAACCCTCCATCTAGTGGCTTTCTTTAGCAAGTCTATAAATAATGCTAAACGAAACTACGCAATCTATAATAAAGAACTGCTGGCCATTATTCAGGCCTTCGAGGAGTGGAAGCCAGAGCTTATAGCTAGAAAGAGCACGGTCCAGGTTCTTACAGACCACTAGTCGCTGACCTACTTTATAAAGACGCAGAAGCTTTCGCGACGTCAAGCACGGTAGGCTGCCTACTTATCCGGGTTTAACTTTAAGATTACCTATCGACTAGGGGCTTAAAACGGAAAGGCGGACGCGCTAACGCGAAGGGAAGGAAAAACCAGCTGCGCGAAAGAAGATCCTAACATGTTCCAGAAGGTGTTGACCAAGCGGATAGTAGACGCAGAGGTGCTGAAAGAGGTAGGGGTCTGCGCAGTAGAGCCGGCCCCTAAGGAAGAAACTCTCTACGAAAAGGTAAAGCAGCTTAACCAGCAATAGAAACTCGGCAAAACCGGTTCAGGGAAGCTAATAGTTCCGGAAGAACTAATTACTAAGGTTGTCTAACTGGTCTATAGCTCTAAGGACGTTGGTTACGCTGGTTCGAAAAAGACAATAGAAGCTGTAAGGACGATCTACTGGTTTCCGCGGATCTACGAACAGATCCACCGATTCATCGCCAATTGCCACATGTGCCGAGCCGTAAAGCCACGTTACGGTCTTCCGGCCGGTCTGCTAAACCTACTTCCAATCCCCGAGAAACCGTAGCAACACATTACGATGGACTTCGTAACCGGCCTGCCGGACTCCGATAGATATAACGCTACGCTAAACGTAGTGGATAGGCTAAGCAGAGAGCGCCACTTTATCCCCTGCCGAGCGAGAGACGAAGGAACCACTGCAGAAGAGACAGCGCGGATGTTGATTCAACACGTATAGAAGCACTATAGCCTGCCGGACACTATCACTACGGATAGGGGTCCTTAATTCACCGCCGACGTATAGAAAGCCGTTAACTAAGCTCTAGGAATTCGTAGAAAGCTCAGCACCGCCGCTTACCCTCAAACTGACAGTCAGTCTGAAGTGGCTAATCGAGAGATAGAGCGATATCTACGAACCTTCTGCAGCTATTATCAAGAAAAGTAGGTAGAGGTGTTGCCAATAGCCGAATTCTGCGCAAACTTAGCACAGTCAGAAGCAATGTCGCTGGCTCCGTTCGAGATAACCCACAGTTATCTTCCGAGATTAAGCTTCTATCTGCCAAGCGACGCCGGCTTGCCGGAGCTTTCTACCGCTACGTCGTTAAAGAGAGTCGCCGCCGCGGCGGCAGAAGCTCTCCGATCTCAGATAGAAGAAGCTATTAAGGTGGCAAAGAAAGCGATAGAATTAACTTAGGAGAAGATAGTAACTCGAGCTAATAGAAAAAGGTTACTAATAGGATTCGAGGAAGGCTAAAAGGTATAGCTCAACACACGAAACCTAAGGATAAAAGGCAACGCCAAGCTCAATCCACGCTACGTAGGTCCGTTCAAGATAATAGAAAAGAGGTCGCCGGTAACTTATCGGCTCGAGCTGCCGAAGGCGTTCCGGATCTACGACGTTTTCCATTCCGATCTACTAAGCCTGGACCCTAAGAACGGTCTGCTACAGCAGGGGTTCGCCGAACCCCTACCAGTTAAGATAGACGGTGATAAAGAAGAGTAGGAGGTAGAAGATGTAATAGACGTAAAGAAGATAAGGGGGTCTATCAAAGCGAGGATCTCGTAGAAGGGGTAGCCGGAAGACTATAAATGGTATCCGGTCGAAAACCTGCGGAATTTGGCGGAGCTGCTAAGAGAGTTCTGCGCGCAGAACCCGGAAAAGCCGAAACCAGCGTAGCTCTAATGCCGACAATGGAGACACGTCCGCTCTACCGGAGCAGAAGCCGATAAAAACGATCGTGCTTCGGGAAGTGATTGCTTTAGGCACTACCGCGTCGGCCGGCGGCGCCGCTGACCGCGTAGTAGGTAAAGGCTTTAGTAGAAGAGAAAAAGAAGAAGAAAAAACGGCGCCGCGGAACGACCTATATAGACCTCCAAGACGACGCACAGACTAGCTACGCCGCAGCTCAGATAACCTACGGCTCAGGTCAGATAGCACAGATCAGGCGTCGATTACATAAACGCCAAGTGAAGGACTTCAGATGCTGATAACGTAAGAAGTTGAAAAAAGAGATAAAGAGGGCGTTGTTTTTGATAAAAGACGGAAGAGGTAACGTCGACATTGGAGGGGATTTTCGAGAAAGAGACGACGAACGAAAAAAAAAAAAAAAAAAAAAAAAAAAGGAAGCAAGCGGAAATTTTCGGATGGATGGGGTGACTTAGCGGTCGAGGGCGACCGCTGGTAAGGGGGGGGGTAGTGTTGCGACGGTGGAAAGAGGTAGGACAGATTAATAGGGTGGACCCTGGAATTTTGGCTCGGCCCGGACGGGCCGAGCTGGGCCTTGGCACCACTACTACGAAAGCCCTCCACTACCACTATATAGACTCCTTTCCCCCCTCAGTTCGAGATATAGTCATCAAAAAGGCCGTATTGAATCATATCTGCGTGCCCGGATCACTTCCGATACTGTAACAGCAGGGGTCCTTTCTCAATATAGCGACGACAAAACCCTCCATCTAGTGGCTTTCTTTAGCAAGTCTATAAATAATGCTAAACGAAACTACGCAATCTATAATAAAGAACTGCTGGCCATTATTCAGGCCTTCGAGGAGTGGAAGCCAGAGCTTATAGCTAGAAAGAGCACGGTCCAGGTTCTTACAGACCACTAGTCGCTGACCTACTTTATAAAGACGCAGAAGCTTTCGCGACGTCAAGCACGGTAGGCTGCCTACTTATCCGGGTTTAACTTTAAGATTACCTATCGACTAGGGGCTTAAAACGGAAAGGCGGACGCGCTAACGCGAAGGGAAGGAACCAGCTGCGCGAAAGAAGATCCTAACATGTTCCAGAAGGTGTTGACCAAGCGGATAGTAGACGCAGAGGTGCTGAAAGAGGTAGGGGTCTGCGCAGTAGAGCCGGCCCCTAAGGAAGAAACTCTCTACGAAAAGGTAAAGCAGCTTAACCAGCAATAGAAACTCGGCAAAACCGGTTCAGGGAAGCTAATAGTTCCGGAAGAACTAATTACTAAGGTTGTCTAACTGGTCTATAGCTCTAAGGACGTTGGTTACGCTGGTTCGAAAAAGACAATAGAAGCTGTAAGGACGATCTACTGGTTTCCGCGGATCTACGAACAGATCCACCGATTCATCGCCAATTGCCACATGTGCCGAGCCGTAAAGCCACGTTACGGTCTTCCGGCCGGTCTGCTAAACCTACTTCCAATCCCCGAGAAACCGTAGCAACACATTACGATGGACTTCGTAACCGGCCTGCCGGACTCCGATAGATATAACGCTACGCTAAACGTAGTGGATAGGCTAAGCAGAGAGCGCCACTTTATCCCCTGCCGAGCGAGAGACGAAGGAACCACTGCAGAAGAGACAGCGCGGATGTTGATTCAACACGTATAGAAGCACTATAGCCTGCCGGACACTATCACTACGGATAGGGGTCCTTAATTCACCGCCGACGTATAGAAAGCCGTTAACTAAGCTCTAGGAATTCGTAGAAAGCTCAGCACCGCCGCTTACCCTCAAACTGACAGTCAGTCTGAAGTGGCTAATCGAGAGATAGAGCGATATCTACGAACCTTCTGCAGCTATTATCAAGAAAAGTAGGTAGAGGTGTTGCCAATAGCCGAATTCTGCGCAAACTTAGCACAGTCAGAAGCAATGTCGCTGGCTCCGTTCGAGATAACCCACAGTTATCTTCCGAGATTAAGCTTCTATCTGCCAAGCGACGCCGGCTTGCCGGAGCTTTCTACCGCTACGTCGTTAAAGAGAGTCGCCGCCGCGGCGGCAGAAGCTCTCCGATCTCAGATAGAAGAAGCTATTAAGGTGGCAAAGAAAGCGATAGAATTAACTTAGGAGAAGATAGTAACTCGAGCTAATAGAAAAAGGTTACTAATAGGATTCGAGGAAGGCTAAAAGGTATAGCTCAACACACGAAACCTAAGGATAAAAGGCAACGCCAAGCTCAATCCACGCTACGTAGGTCCGTTCAAGATAATAGAAAAGAGGTCGCCGGTAACCTATTGGCTCCAGCTACCGAAATCGTTCCAGATCTACGATGTCTTCCATTCGGACCTGTTAAGCTTAGACCCTAAAGACGGCCTGCCGGAACAGGGCTTCGCCGAACCACCGCCTATTAAGATGGACGGTAAGGAAGAAGAGTAGGAGGTAGAAGATGTAATAGACGTAAAGAAGATAAGGGGGTCTATTAAAGCGAGGATCTCGTAGAAGGGGTGGCCGGAAGACTACGAATAGTACCCGGTCGAAAACCTGCGGAACTCGGCAGAACTGTTAAGAGAGTTTTACGTCCGGAATCTGACGAAGCCGAAGCCTGAGTGGCTCCGAAGTTGATGGTTCGGAAAGAAAAAGCCGCGTCCGCTCCACCAGCGCAGAAGCCGATAAAGACGATCGTAACGGTCGCCTTCGGGGAGGTCTTCGACGCGGCCACTACCTACTGCTAGTTCGGCCGCCAGCTCGCTGACGCCGTAGCGTGCCAGCGCCGCCGACCCCGTAGTAGGTAAAGGCTTTGGTAGAGAAAGAAGAAGAAGAAGAGATAGAGCTGCGGAAAGATCTATATAGACCTTCCGCGCCGGTGCACAGACCAGCTACGCCGCAGCTCAGATAACCTACGGCTCAGATCAGATAGCACAGATCAGGCGCACCGATTATATAAACGCTAAGTGAATGACTTCAGATGCCGATAACGTAAGAAATTCAAGAAGCGATAAAGAGAACGTTGTTTTTAATAAAAGACGGAAGAGGTAACATTACTGTCGGAGGGGATTTTTAAGAAGGAGACGACAAATCAAAAAAAAAAAAAAAAGAGAAGAGAAAAGATTTTCGGATGGATAAGGTGACTAAGCGGTCGAGGGCGACCGCTAGTAAGGGAGGGGGGTAGTGTTACGGCGGCAGAAAGGGGTGGGACAGATTAATAGAGTGGACCCTGGATTTCGGCTCAGCCCCTTCCGGGATTTAGGTTCCGGAACGAACCGAGCCGGGCCTTGGCACCACTACCTCTACAGAAGCCTGCCACCACTACTATATAGATTCCTTTCCCTCCTCAGTTCGAGATATAGTTATCAAAACAGCCGTATTGAACCTTATCTGCGCGCTCGGATCATTAACTAGCGCGACTAAAGACGCTAAGGGCTTAGTTAGCTAATATAGAGGCAGCGGCGTCGTCTGCACTGCTGCTACTATAAGAAGACTAAGCAGAAACTGTCTTACCTACAGCCTACAGTTAGGGTAGCACCTTGATAACGTTACTACCTAATCTACTGGCCTTTAGGGATAGAGACCCTAAGGCCTAGGAGGCCTTTAAGAAGAAGATAAGGAACAAGATAAGTCGTAATTATACCAGAAGCAGCAAAGAAGACAAGCTAGCCTATCTGGAAGTGCAACTAGAAGGTAAAGCGTTCTCGCTAGTAGCAGACCTAGAAGATGTAACCGCTAACAGAGCAATTAAAGCCCTGGACTAACGCTTCGGAGACCCCTTCTGAAAAAAGATAGCCTGTAAGCAACTGGACAAGATTAGCCAAAACTGGCTAATGTTTAAAGAATTCTACGGACTGTTTAGGAAATATGCTATTAACGCTAAAGTGTCTAAGGACAAACAATTACACTTACTAAGGTAGAAGTTAAACCCTAAACTGGCCGGAGCTATAGCTTTGGTAGAAGACAAAGACCTTGAAAGCTTCGTAGACTAGGCGAGAGTTACCGCTAGAAACTTGAACGCGTACGGAAAATTGACAGTGTTACAGCGGCAGAAAGGGGTAGGACTAAATAATAGGGTGGACCCTTGGAATTTCGGCTCGGCACTTCCGGACCGAGCCGGGCCTTGGCACGCCAGCCCCCCCAAAGGTCTTGTCGATCACTACATAGATTCCTTTCCCTCCTCAGTTTGAGATATAGTTATCAAAACAGCCGTATTGAACCTTATCTGCGCGCTCGGATTATTATATCTCGAACTCACTCTCTATACAAACCCCGCGCTGCGCGAAAGGGCCTGTCGAACCATCCGGACGCTCGAATAACGTACGCGCACACACATACACCAAAACGACAACCCCTAAGGCACTGTAAGAAGATAGAAGGCTTCTTGACAGTAGAGAGCGGCGTTATAGGCCGGAGCAGAAGCAGAAAAGGAAAGACTGACAGAGCGAGTAGGCGCTCTAGTGTAATTGATAACGAGATCATTATTAGCGGTTTTATAGCGGAAGAGACCGCTAAGGTCAAGGAACGAATGGCCGAATATAAGAAGATCTACGACTATACAATCGAGGAACTGGAAGACTATGTAAACGAGAATAGAATAGGGAAGGTCTACGACGGCATAGACCTTATTAAGACGCTGTTCTACAGGACACTAGAAGAGAACAGACAGCTAAGAGAGGAAACGGAGGCGGTAAGGGCCGAGAGGGAATTAGCAGAAACTATTATCGACGTGTTAGAGAACCAGGCGGCGAATAGACTAGCGCAACTAAAGGCGCTAAAGGATCAACTAGCTAATATAGAAGCAGCAAAGTCGTCGCCGCCACTGCGGCGAGAAACCTACGCAGAGACCGCTTTACCGGCGGCCTATAGTCAAGGTAGCACTACGATAACGCTACTACTGGACCTACCTGCTTTCGGTAGCAGAGACCCTAAAGCGTTGGAGGCGTTTAAGAAGAAGATCAAGAATAAGATAAGCCGCGACTACGCATCGAGCAGCGAAGGAGACAGACTGGCCTATCTAGAGGCGCGACTAGAAGGCGAAGCGTTCTCGCTAGTGTCGGACCTAGAAGAAGTAACCGCTAAAGAAGCGATCAAAGCGCTGGATTAACGCTTCGGAGACCCCTTTAGGAAGAAGACGGCCTATAAGCAGCTAGTCAAGATTAACTAGAACCGGCAGACGTTCGAGGAGTTCTACGGATTGTTTAGAAAATATGCGATCAGGGCCTAAGTAGCAGAAGATAAGCAGCTCCACCTACTAAGGCAGAAGCTGAACCCTGAACTGGCCGCCGCTATAGCGTCTGTAGAAGACGAAGACCTTAAGAGCTTCGTGCACCGAGCGAGAGTCACTGCGAGAAACCTAAACGCATACGGAAAATTGACGACACGTAAACCGGCTTAGAAGCCGTTGATCTGGGCACGCAGATATAATTCAATACGGCCTTTTTAATAACTATATCTCGAACTAAGGAGGGAAAGGAATCTATGTAGTGGTAGTGGTGGACTTTCGTAGTAGTAGTGCTAAGGCCCGGCTCGGCCCAGAAGGGCCAAGCCGAAATTCCAAGGGTCCACCCTATTACTTAGTCCCACCCCTTTCTGCCGCTGTAACACCACCCCCCTCCCTTAATAGCGGTCGCCCTCGACCGCTTAGTCACCCCATCTATCCGAAAATCTCCACTCTTTTTTTTTTTGATTCGTCCCCTCCTTCTCAAAAATCCCCTCTAACAGTAATGTTACCTCTTCCGTCTTTTATTAAAAACAACGTTCTCTTTATTGCTTCTTGAATTTCTTACGTCGTCGGCGTCTAAAGTCCTTTACTTAACGTCTATCTGATCCGTGCGCCTAATCTGTGCTATCTGATCTGAGCCGTAGGTTATCTGAGCTGCGGCGTAGCTAGTCTGTACGCCGGCGCGGAGGTCTATATAGATCTTTCCGCAGCTCTATCTCTTCTTCTTCTTCTTTCTCTACTAAGGCCCTTACCTACCGTAGGGTCGGCGGCGCTGGTATGCCACGGCGTCGGCGAGCTGCCTGCGGAACCGGCGGTAGGTAGTGGCCGCGTCGAAGACCTCCCCTGTTGCAGCAGTGGAAAGAGGTAGGACAGATTGATAGGGTGGACCCTGGATTTCGGCTCGGCCCGGACGGGCCGAGCCGGGCCTTGGCACACCACCCTCTATCAAAGCCCACCGCCACCACTATATAGGTTCTTTTCCCTCCTTAGTTCAAGATATAGTTATCAAAAAGGCCGTATTGAATCTTATCTGCGTGCCCGGATTATTATATCTCGAACTCACTCTCTACACTACACCCCGCGCAGCGCGAAAGGGCCCGTTAAACCATCCGGAAACCCGAATAACGCACGCGCACCTACCAACACACCAACAACAACCCCCCCTAAGGCACCGTAAGAAGATAGAAGGCTTCTCGACGGTAGAGAGCAGCGTAACAGGCCGCTGCAGAAAGAGAAAGACTAACAGAGCGAGCAGACGCTCCAGTGTAGTTAACGATAAGGTCGTTATTAGAGGTTTTACAGCGGAAGAGACTGCAGAGATTAAGGAACGAATAAGTAAATACAAGAAGATCTACGACTGCACGATCGAGGAACTGGAGAACTACGTAAACGAGAATGGAATAGGAAAGGTCTATGACGGTATAGACCTTATCGAGACGCTGTTCTACAGAACACTAGAAGAAAACAGACAGCTAAGAGAGGAAGTAGAGACGGTAAGGGCCGAGAAGGAATCGGCAGAGACTATCGTCGACGTGTTGGAACACCAAGCGGCGAATCGAATAGCGCAGCTAAAGGCGCTGAAGGATTAACTAACCGACATAGAAGCAGCGAAGTCGCTGCTACTGCGGCGAGAAACCTACGTAGAAACCACCTCGCCGGCGACCTACAGTTAAGGTAGCATGTTGATAACGTTACTACCAGATCTACCGGTTTTCGGTAGCGGAGACCCTAAAGCGTAGGAGGCATTTAAGAAGAAGAACAAGAATAAGATGAGCTGCGATTACGCATTAAGCAGCGAAGAAGACAGATTGGCCTATTTAGAGGCGCGACTAGAAGGCGAAGCGTTCTCGTTAGTGGCGGACCTAGAAGAGGTAACTGCTAAAGAAGCGATCAAAGCGTTAGATTAACGCTTCGGAGACCCATTCCGAAAGAAGACAGCCTGTAAGCAGCTGGATAAGATCAACCAGAACCGGCAGACGTTCGAGGAATTCTACGGTTTGTTCAGAAAATATGCGATTAGGGCCCGAGTAGCGGAGGATAAGCAGCTCCACCTATTAAGGCAGAAGCTGAACCCTAAACTGGCCGCCGCTATGGCGTCTGTGGAAGACGAAGACCTTAAGGGCTTCGTGCATTAGACGAGGGTCACCGCGAGAAACTTAAGCGCTTACGCGAAATTACGAGAATCGGTTCAGAAGCAGTCGCCGTCGCCGTCGCTGTCGCTAATGCGGACAACCAGAGCCTCCGCGCCCTTCCGACGCGGCCCCCAGCCGCCTTACGTGCCGCGACTGTCGTTCGTCCCTACCTGTTTCGCGTGCAGAAAGCCTGGCTACATCGCTACGAGCTGCCAAGTATCGGATAAGCAGAAGCAGGAGTATTGTGTTATAAAGCAGCCTTAGCCGCAGCCGCCGAGAAAGACAATTTAAGCTATCGAGCCGGCTCCGAACGATGCTAACAGCGTAGACGGCGGCGTGCAGCTAAGAATTATAGGAAAAGACTAGCTGGACGGATAGGCCCCCTATCCAGCATAGACAACAGGGCATTAACGCGAACTACGTCGACGAAAGAGAGCATCAATAGCTGCAGCGATCCGCTCTCGGCAGCGGTGGAAGTAAATATGGAAACAGCTATTATCCTTCTAATCACTGTCTACCCCCTCGACGGATTGAGCAAACTACTTTAGCTGAAAGCTTTTATCGATACAGGAGCTCTTATCGGCGCGGCGATCCACCACCGACTAGTCTGGAAGCTAATAAATGGATACGGCTATCCGGTGGAACTGGCGTCGCCAACGAAGATTTCAGCGTATAACAGACAAGACACGGAAAGCGTTACGCACTATATGCCATTAAGGACCACCTTGGCTGGTCGCACTACGGAAGCGACGTTCCGGATTATGGATATCGGAAGGTTTAACATCATTATAGGGCAGAAATAGATAAAGAACCAGAAAGTTATCGTTAACGTAGATAAAGGAACGATTAGGTTCAAAACCCCGGGTAGCGGAGTAGGGACTATCGGAAAGGTCGCTACTGTCGCTGCCAAGCCGAAAGCTACGGAGTCCGCGAAAGAGGCTCTGTCCGATCGTTCCGAACCCCCGGTTACCGTCGGAATAATAAGTTCAGAAGCTATAACGACCCTCGCGAAGTCGCCGGACAATAAGATTTACGCTATCTCGATAAAAGACATAGAAGACTACAGGAAGATAATGGCGGAAGAAGAAGTGGATCCGCTAGAGGTGCTACCGAAAGAACTCTATAGTTACGCTAACGTCTTCTCGAAGGCCGACTCCAACCTCCTGCCGCTCTATCGACCGGAATATAACAATAAGATCCGACTGAAAGAAGGAGCCGCGCTGCTGAGAACCGAGCCCCTAAGACGACTGTCGCCGGCGGAACTGGACTAAGTAGAGGTGTTTGTTCGCGAAAATCTAGCGAAGAAGTTTATTACGCCGAGTTCTGCTAAGTACGCGTTACTAATTCTTTTCGTAAGGAAACCAGGGGGTGGTCTGCGACTCTGCGTAGACTATCGCGGCCTTAACGAGGTCACTAAGAGAGACGTGTACCCGCTGCTGCTAATCGACGAGACTATCCAGCGCGTAGCGAAGGCTAAGTAGTTCAGCAAGCTGGATATCCGCCAAGCGTTCTATCGACTAAGGAATAAAGAAGGGCAGACAGAAGACCTTACGACGTTCGCGACGCATATAGGCAATTTCAAGTAGTTGGTAATGCCTTTCGGACTTACCAACGCGCCGGCAGTGTAGCAACGCTTTATGAACTACACCTTTATAGACATGCTGGAACGGTTCGTGTCTATCTACTTAGACGACATCCTTATCTACACCGATAGAACGAGAGAGCAACATACGGACTACATCGAGAGAGTGTTAAAGAGGCTCCGCGAGGTTGGATTGAACGCAGACATAAAAAAGAGCGAGTTTTATCAGACCGAGGTCAAGTATCTCGGCCTTTTTGTCGGAAGAGATAGAATTCGGATAGACCCCTTAAAGGTCGCCGCTGTAGCGGAATGGAAGCAACCGAAATCCGGTAACACTATGCAGATCAGAGCGTTTCTCGGATTCTGCAGTTACTATCGACGGTTTATTAAGGACTTTAGCAAGATAGCGAGACCCCTGAACGAGGCGCTAAAGAAAGAGGCCGCTGGCCTATAGAATAAGAAGTGCACAGAAGCTTTCGTAAGGCTAAAAGAGGCAGTGGCCTCAGCACCGGTTCTAGCGCACTTCCGACTGGAAAAGACGATCTACGTAGAAACGGACGCTTCCGACACAGTAACGGCCGGAGTCCTTTCTTAATATAGCGACGACAAGACCCTCTATCTAGTGGCTTTCTTTAGCAAGTCTATAACGGAAGCTAAGCGGAACTACGCTATCTACGATAAGGAGCTGCTGGCGATTATTCAGGCTTTCGAGGAGTGGAAACCGGAGCTTATAGCTGGAAAGAGCACGGTCCAGGTCCTTACAGACCACCAGTCGCTAACCTACTTTATAAAGACGCAGAAACTCTTACGGCGTTAAGCTCGGTAGGCCGCCTACTTATTAGGGTTCGACTTTAAGATTACCTATCGATTAGGGGCTCAAAATGGAAGGGCTAACGCGCTAACGCGAAGAGAAGGGAAGATAAACCGCGCGAAGGAAGATCCGAACATGTTCCAGAAGGTGCTGACCGAACGGATAGTAGACGCCGAGGTGTTAAAGGAAGCGGGGATCTGCGCAGCGGAACCGCAGACCGAACCGGAACCAATAGAGCCGCCGATTGAAGAAAAGACTCTCTACGAAAAGGTGGAGCAGCTTAACCAGCAACAGAAACTCGGCAGAACCGGTTCAGGGAAGCTGATAGTTCTGGAAGAACTGGTTACGGAGGTTATCCAATTGGTCTATAGCTCGAAAGACGTTGGTTACGTAGGCTCGAAGAAGACGATAGAAGCCGTAAGGACGATCTACTGGTTTCCGCGGATCTACGAACGGATCCACCGATTTATCGCCAATTGCTACGTGTGCAGAGCCGCGAAGCTACGTTACAGCCTTCTAGCAGGCTTATTGAAGCTACTGCCGATCCCCGAGAAACTGTAGCAACACATTACGATGGACTTCGTAACCGGCCTACTGGAATCAGATAGATATAACGCTACGCTGAACGTAGTGGATCGACTAAGCAAAGAGCGCTATTTCATCCCCTGCCGAGCTAAGGATAAAGGAACTACTGCAGAAGAGACTGCGCAGATGCTAAATAGACACGTGTAGAAGCACTATGGACTGCCGGACACTATCACTACGGATAGGGGTCCTCAATTCACCGCCGACGTATAGAAAGCTATTAACCAAGCTCTCGGAATTTATAGAAAGCTCAGCACCGCCGCTTACCCTCAAACCGACGGTCAGTCTAAAGTCGCTAACCGTAAGATAGAACGATACCTACGAACCTTCTGCGGCCATTATTAAGAAGACTGGGTTAAGGTGTTGCCAATGGCCGAATTCTGCGCAAACTTAACACAGTTAGAAGCGACGTCGCTGGCGCCGTTCGAGATAACGCACAGTTATCTTCTAAGGTTAAGCTTCCATCCGCCGAGCGACGCCGATTCGCTAGAGCTTTCCGCGTCGTTAAAGAGAGTCGCCGCTGCGGCGGCAGAAGCGCTCCGATCTTAAATAGAAGAATCGATCAAAGTGGCGAAAGACGCGATGAATTCGGCTTAGAAGAAGATAGTGACTTGGGCTAACAAGAAGCGGTTACTAATAGAATTCGAAGAAGGCCAAAAGGTATAGCTTAACACGAAGAACCTAAGGCTGAAAGGCAACACCAAGCTCAATCCGCGCTACGTAGGTCCGTTTACGATAGTGGAAAAGAAATCGCCGGTGACTTATCGGCTCGAGCTGCCGAAGGTGTTCCAGATCTACGACGTTTTCCATTCGGATCTGCTGAGCCTAGACCCTAAGAACGGCCTGCCGGAACAGGGCTTTGCCGAACCCCCACCAGTTAAGATAGACGGTAAGGAAGAAGAGTAGGAGGTAGAAGATGTAATAGACGTAAAGAAGATAAGGGGGTCTATTAAAGCGAGGATCTCGTAGAAGGGGTAGCCGGAAGACTACGAATAGTATCCGGTCGAGAACCTAAGGAACTCGGCTGAGCTGCTAAGAGATTTTTACGCGCGGAACCCAAAGAAGCCGAAGCCGGAATGGCTCTAAAGCCGATCCTTCTGGAAGAAAACGAAGAAAGCCACGTCCGCTCCACCGGCGCGGAAACCGATAAAGACGATCGTGTCGGTCGCCTTCGGGGAGGCCTTTGACTCGGCCACTACCTACTAGCGGGTTGGCAGGAAGCTCGCCGACGCCGTAGCGTGCCAGCGCCGCCGACCCTATAGTAGGTAAAGGCTTTGGTAGAAGAGAAAAAGAAGAAGAAGAGACGACGCACAGACCAGCTACGCCGCAGCTCAGATAACCTACGGTTCCGATCAGATAGCACGGATCAGGCGAACGGATTATATAAACGTAAAGTGAAGGACTTTAGATGCCGACGATGTGAAAAACGGAAAAAGCGACGAAAAGGACGCCAGTTGTGATAGAAGATAGAAGATGGAAGACGCGACGTCGGCGTTGGAGGGGATTTTCGAGAAGGAAACGACAAAAAAAAAAAAAAAGTGGAGATTTCCGGATAGATAGAGTGACTAAGCGGTCGAGGGCGACCGCTAGTGAGGGAGGGGGGTAGTGTTGCGGCGGTGGAAAGAGGTGGGACAGATTAATAGGGTGTGCCAAGGCCCGGCTCGGCCCGTCCGGGCCGAGCCGGGCCTTGGCACACCACCCTCCATCAAAGCCCACCGCCACCACTACATAGGTTCTTTTCCCTCCTTAGTTCGAGATATAGTTATCAAAAAGGCCGTATTGAATCTTATCTGCGTGCCCGGATCAAACGCGAACTACGTCGACGAAAGAGAGCATTAATAGCTGCAGCGATCCGCTGTTAGCGGCGGTGGAAGTAAACACAGAAACAGCTATTATCCTTCTAATCACTGTCTACTCCCTTAACGGATCGGGCAAACCACTTCAGTTAAAAGCTTTTATCGACACCGGAGCTCTTATTAGCGCGGCGATCCACCACCGATTGGTCCGGAAGCTAACAAATAGATACGGCTATCCGGTGGAACTAGCGTCGCCGACGCGGATTTCGGCATACAACGGACAAGACACGGAAAGCGTTACGCACTTCGTACCGCTAAAGACTACCTTGGCTGGTCGCACTACGGAAGCAACGTTCCGAATTATGGATATCGGAAGATTTGACATCATTATAGGGCAGAAATAGATAAAGAACCAGAAAGCTATTATTAACGTAGACGAAGGCACGATAGGGTTCAAAACCCTAGGCAACGCCACCGCCGCCACCGAGCCGAAAGCTACGGAGTCCGCCAAAGAGGCTCCGTCCGATCGTTCCGAACCCCTGGTTACAGTCGGAATAATAAGTTCAGAAGCTATAACGACCCTCGCAAAGTCGCCGGACACTAAGATCTACGCCATCTTAATAAAAGACATCGAAGACTATCGGAAGATAATAGCGGAAGAAGAGGTAGATCCACTGGAGGTGCTGCCAAACGAGCTCTATAGTTACGCTAATGTCTTCTCAAAAGCAGACTCCAACCTCCTGCCGCTCTACTAGCCGGAATACGACAATAAGATCAGGTTGAAAGAGGGGGCTACATTGCCAAGAACCGAGCCCCTAAGAAGACTGTCGCCGGCTGAACTGGACTAAGTAGAGGTGTTTGTTCGTAAAAACCTAGCGAAGAAGTTTATTACGCCGAGCTCTGCGGAATATGCGTTACCGATTCTTTTCGTAAGGAAACCAGGGGGTGGTCTGCGACTCTGCGTAGACTACAGGGGCCTTAACGAGGTCACTAAGAGAGACGTATACCCGCTGCCGCTGATCGACGAGACTATACAGCAAGTGGCGAAGGCTAAGTAGTTCAGCAAGCTGGACATCCGCTAAGCGTTCCATCGATTAAGAAACGAGGAAGGACAGACAGAAGATCTTACGACGTTCGCTACGCGTATAGGCAATTTTAAGTAGCTGGTAATGCCGTTCGGACTTACCAACGCGCCGGCGGTGTAGCAACGCTTTATAAACCACTCCTTTATAGACATGCTAGAGCGGTTCGTGTCTATCTATTTGGACGACATTCTTATCTATATAGACGGGACGAGAGATCAGCATACGGACCACATTAAGAAGGTGTTGACTAGGCTCTGCGAGGTCGGACTGAACGCGGACACGAAAAAGAGCGAGTTCTACCAAACTGAAGTCAAATATCTCGGCCTTATCGTCGGAAGAAATAGAATTCGGATAGACCCATTAAAGGTCGCCGCCGTCGCGGAATGGAAGCAGCCGAAATCCGGAAACACTACGCAGATCAGAGCGTTTCTCGGCTTCTGCAGCTACTATCGACAGTTCATTAAGGACTTTAGCAAGATAGCGAGACCCCTAAACGAGGCGCTAAAGAAAGAAGCAGCTAGCCTATAGAATAAGAAGTGCACAGAAGCTTTCGTACGGCTGAAAGAAGCAGTAGCTTCGGCGCCGGTTCTGGCACACTTCCGACTGGAAAAGACGATCTATGTAGAAACGGACGCTTCCGATACAGTAACGGCAGGGGTCCTTTCTCAATACGCGGACAACAGCGAGACCCTCCATCCGGTAGCTTTCTTTAGCAAGTCTATAACAGAGGCCGAACGGAATTACGCGATCTACGATAAAGAACTGCTGGCCATTATACAGGCGTTCGAGGAGTGGAAGCCAGAGCTTATAGCTAGAAAGAGCACGGTCCAGGTTCTTACGGACCACTAGTCGCTGACCTACTTTATAAAGATGCAGAAGCTTTTACGTCGCCAAGCTCGGTAGGCCGCCTACTTATTAGGATTCGACTTTAAGATTACCTATCGACCAGGGGCTCAAAACGGAAAGGCGGACGCGCTGACGCGAAGAGAAGGAAAAACAAGCTGCGCGAAAGAAGATCCTAACATGTTCCAGAAGGTGCTAACCGAGCGAATAGTAGACGCAGAGGTGCTAAAAGAGGTAGGGGTCTGCGCAGTGGAACCGGCCCCTAAGGAAGAAGCTCTCTACGAAAAGGTAAAGCAGCTTAACTAGCAACAGAAACTCGGCAAAACCGGCTTAGGAAAGCTGATAGTTCTGGAAGAACTAATTACGGAGGTTATCCAGCTAGTCCATAGCTCTATAGACGTTGGTTACGCCGGCTCAAAGAAGACGATAGAAGCTATAAGGACGGTCTACTGGTTTCCGCGGGTCTACGAACGGATCCATCGATTTATCGCCAATTGCTATGTATGTAGAGCCGCGAAGCCGCGTTACGGCCTTCCGGTAGGCTTATTAAAGCCACCGCTAATTCCTAAGAAACTATAGCAGCACATTACAATAGATTTCGTGACCGGCCTGCCGGATTCCGATAGATACGATGCCACCCTTAACGTAGTGGATAGGCTGAGCAAAGAACGACACTTTATCCCCTGCCGAGCGAGAGACGAAGGAACCACTGCAGAAGAAACCGTACGGATGTTGATTCAACACGTATAGAAGCACTATAGCCTGCCGGACACTATTACTACGGATAGGGGTCCTCAATTTACTGCCGACGTATAGAAAGCCGTTAACTAAGCTCTCGGAATTCGTAGAAAGCTCAGCACCGCCGCTTACCCTTAAACTAACGGTCAGTCTAAAGTGGCTAATCGCGAGATAGAACGATATCTGCGAACCTTCTGCAGCCATTATTAAGAAAAGTGGGTCAAGGTGTTGCCGATAGCTAAATTCTGCGCGAACTTAACACAGTCGGAAGCTACCTTACTGGCGCCGTTCGAGGTAACGCACGGTTATCTTCCGAGGATAAGTTTCCAGCCGCTAGACGAACCCAGCCCTGCGGAACTATCTACTGCTACGTCGTTAAAGAGAGTCGCCGCTGCGGCGGCAGAAGCGCTACGTTCTCAGATAGAGGAAGCAATTAAGATAGCGAAAGACGCGATGGATTCGGCTTAGAAGAAGATAGTAACTCGAGCTAATAAGAAGCGGTTACCGATGGAATTCGAGGAAGGCCAAAAGGTATAGCTCAACACGCGGAACCTGAGGCTAAAAGGGAACGTCAAGCTCAACCCCCGCTACGTAGGTCCGTTTACGATAGTGGAAAAGAGGTCGCCGGTGACCTATCGACTCCAGCTACCGAAATCGTTCCGGATCTACAATGTCTTCCATTCGGACCTGTTGAGCTTAGACCCTAAAGACGGCCTGCCGGAACAGGGATTCGCTAAACCCCCGCTAATCGAGATAGCCGATAAGGAAGAATGGGAGGTAGAAGACGTAATAGACGTAAAGAAGACGAGGGGGTCCATTAAAGCGAGGATCTCGTAGAAGAGGTGGCCGGAAGACTACGAATAGTATCTAGTCGAAAATCTGCGAAACTTGGCGGAGCTGCTAAGGGAGTTCTACGCGCGGAACCCGGAAACGCCAAAGCCGGAATGGCTCTAAAGCCGATCCTTCTGGAAGAAAACGAAGAAAGCCACGTCCGCTCCACTGGCGCGGAAGCCGATAAAAACGATCGTAAGGTTGCTTTAGGAAGTGATTGCTTTACCTACCACCGCGTCGGCCGGTAGCTCGCGCATGCCGTGGCGTGCCAGCGCCGCCGACCGCGTAGTAGGTAAAGGCTTTGGTAGAAGAGAAAAAGAAGAAGAAAAACGGCGCTACAGAAAGATCTATATAGACCTCCGAGACGACGCACAGACCAGCTACGCCGCAGCTCAGATGACCTACGGCTCAGATCAGATAGCACGGATCAGGCGCACCGATTATATAAACACCAAGTAAAGGACGTCAGATGCCGATAACGTAAGAAATTCAAGAAGCGATAAAGAGAACGTCGTTTTTAATAGAAGAAGGAAGAGGTAACATTACCGTCGGAGGGGATTTTCGAGAAGGAGACGATAAAACAAAAAAAGGGCGGAGATTTTCGAATAGATAATGTAACTAAGCGGTCGAGGGCGACCGCTAGTAAGGGAGGAGGGTAGTGTTGCAGCAGTGGAAAGAGGTGGGACAGATTAATAGAGTGGACTCTGGAATTTCGGCTCGGCCCGTCCGGGCCGAGCCGGGCCTTGGCACCACTTCTACGAAAGCCCTCTACCACTACTACATAGATTCCTTTCCCTCCTTAGTTTGAGAGATAGTTATTAAAAAGGCCGTATTGAATTATATCTGCGTGCCTGGATCATCTCCGAGGCGACCGCTACGATTGTTTTTATCGGCTTCCGCGCTGGTAGAGCGAACGCGGCTTTTCTTCTTTCTTAACTATTAACTTCGGAGCTACTTAGGCTTCGGCTTCTACGGGTTCCGCACGTAGAACTCTCTTAGCAGCTCTGCCGAATTCCGGAGGTTCTCGATCGGATACTATTTATAGTCTTCCAGCCACCTCTTCTACGAGATTTTTGCTTTAATAGACCCCCTTATCTTCTTTACATCCATTACATCTTCCACCTCCTACTCTTCTTCCTTACTGTCTATCTCGATTGGCGGGGGTTCGGCAAACTCCTGTTCCGGAAGGCCGTCCTTAGGGTCCAGGCTTAGCAGATCTAAATAAAAGACATCGTAGATCCGGAACGATTTCGGTAGCTAGAGCCGATAAGTTACCGGCGATCTCTTTTCCACTATCTTAAACGGACCTACATAGCGCGGATTGAGCTTCGCGTTGCCTTTTAGCCTTAGGTTTCGCGTGTTGAGCCAGACCTTTTGACCTTCCTCGAATTCTATCGGTAACCGCTTCTTATTAGCTCGAGTTACTATCTTCTTCTAAGCCGATTCTATCGCTTCTTTCGCCACTTTGATCGCTTCTTCTATCTGAGATCGGAGCGCTTCCGCCGCCGCGACGGCGACTCTCTTTGACGACGTAATAGTAGTAGAAAGCTCCGGCGAGCCGGCGTCGCTCGGCGGCTGGAAACTTATTCTTAGGAGGTAACCGTAAGTTATCTCGAACGGCGACAGTAACGTGGCTTCTGACCGTGCTAAATTGGCGCAGAACTCAGCTATCGGCAGCATCTCGACCCACTTTTCTTAATAGTGGCCGCAGAATATTCGTAGATATTTTTCTATCTTACAGTTGGCCACTTTAGACTAACCATCGGTCTAAGGGTGAGCTGCTGTGCTGAGCTTTCCACTAATTCCGAGAGCTTGGTTAATGGCTTTCTATACGTTGGCAGTGAATTAAGGACCCCTATCCGTAGTAATAGTGTCCGGCAGGCTATAGTGCTTCTATACGTGTTGAATTAGCATCCGTACGGTCTCTTCCGCAGTGGTTCCTTCGTCTCTCGCTCGGCAGGGGATAAAGTAGCGTTCCTTGCTTAGTCAGTCCACTAGGTTTAGCGTGGCGTCGTATCTATCGGAGTCCGGCAGGCCGGTTACGAAGTCTATCGTAATGTGTTGCTACAGTTTCTCGGGGATTGGAAGTAATCCGGGCACGCAGATATGATTCAATACGGCCTTTTTGATGACTATATCTCGAACTAAGGAGGGAAAGGAGTCTATATAGCGGCGGTGAGCTCTGATAGATAGTGGTGTGCCAAGGCCCGGCTTAGTCCGGAAGGGCCGAGCCAAAATTCCAAGGGTCCACCCTATTATCTAGTCCTACCCCTTTCTGCCGCTGTAACACTACCCCTCTCCCTTACTAGCGGTCGCCCTCGACCGTTTAGTCACCCTATCTATCCGAAAATCTCCACTCTTTTTTTTTTAATTCGTCGTCTCCTTGTCAAAAATCCTCTCTAACGCTAACGTTACCTCTTCCGTCTTCTATTAAAAACAACGTTCTCTTTATCGCTTCTTCAATTTCTTACGTCGTTGGCGTCTGAAGTCCTTTACTTAACCCTATCTAATCCGTGCGCCTGATCCGTGCTATCTGATCTGAGCCGTAGGTTATCTAAGCTGCGGCTCGGCTGGTCTGTGCGTCGCCTCGGAGGTCTATATAGATCTTTCTGCGGCGCCGTTTTTCTTCTTCTTTTTCTCTTCTACTAAAGCCTTTACCTACTACGGGTCGGCAGCGCTGGCACGCTACGGCGTCGGCGAGCTGCCTGCGGAACCGGCAGTGGGTAGTGGCCGCGTCGAAGACCTCCCTAAGGCAACCGCTACGATCGTTTTTATCGGCTTCCGCGCTGATAGAGCGGACGCGGCTTTCTTCTTCTTTCTTCTGCATTGTCGACATTAGAGCTACGCTGGTTTCGGCTTTTCCGGGTTCTGCACGTAGAACTCTCTTAGTAGCTCCTTCGAATTCTGCAGGTTCTCGATCAGATACTATTCGTAGTCTTCCGGCCACCCCTTCTACGAGATCCTCGCTTTGATGGACCCCCTTATCTTCTTTACGTCTATTACATCTTCTACCTCCTACTCTTCTTCCTTACTATCTATCTCGATAGGCGGGGGTTCGGCGAACCCCTGTTCCGGCAGGCCGTCTTTAGGGTCTAAGCTTAACAGGTCCGAATGGAAGACATCGTAGATCCGGAACGATTTCGGTAGCTAGAGCCGATAGGTTACTAGCGACCTCTTCTCTATTATCTTGAACGGACCTACGTGGCGTAGATTGAGTTTGGCGTTGCCTTTTAGCCTCAGGTTTCGCGTGTTAAGCTATACCTTTTGGCCTTCCTCGAATTCTATCGGTGACCGCTTCTTATTAGCTCGAGTTACTATCTTCTTCTAAGCCGATTCTATCGCGTCTTTCGCCACCTTGCAGGCTTCTTCTATCTGAGATCGGAGCGCCTCCGCCGCCGCGGCGGCGACTCTCTTTGACGACGTAGTAGTGGTAGTGGAAAGCTCCGGCGAGCCGGCGTCGCTCGGCGGCTGGAAACTTATTCTCGGAAGATAGCTATGCGTTATTTCGAACGGCGCCAGCGACGTTGCTTCTGACCGTGCTGAGTTCGCGCAGAATTCAGCTATTGGCAGCATCTCAACCCACTTTTCTTAATAATAGCTACAGAAGGTTCGCAGATATCGTTCTATCTTGCGGTTAGCTACTTTAGACTAACTGTTAGTTTAAGGGTAAGCGGCTGTGCTGAGCTTTCTACGAATTCCGAGGGCTTGGTTGATGGCTTTCTATACGTCGGCTGTGAATTGAGGACCCCTATCCGTAGTAATAGTGTCCGGTAGCCTACAGTGTTTCTATACGTGTTGGATCAACATTCTCGCTATTTCTTCCGCAGTAGTTCCTTTATCCTTAGCTCGACACGGGATGAAATAGCGCTCTTTGCTTAGCCGATCCACTACATTAAGGGTGGCATTGTATCTATCTAAATTCGGCAGGCCGGTTACGAAATCCATCGTAATGTGTTGCTACAGCTTCTCGGGGATCGGAAGTGGCTTCAGTAGACCTGCCGGAAGACTGTAACGTAGCTTCGCTACTCGGCATATATAGCAATTGGCGATAAATTGGTGGATCCGTTCGTAGATCTGCGGAAACCAGTAGATCGTCCTTACGGCTTCTATCGTCTTCTTCGAGCTGGCGTAACCAACGTCCTTTAAGCTATAGACCAGTTGGACGACCTTAGTAATTAGTTCTTCTGGAACTATCAGCTTCCCCGAACCTATTTTGCCGAGCTTCTGTTGCTGGTTAAGCTGCTCCACCTTCTCGTAGAGAGTTTCTTCCTTAGGGGCCGGCTCCACAGTACAGATCCCTGCTTCTTTCCACAACTCGGCGTCTACTATCCGTTCGGTCAACACCTTCTGAAACATGTTCGGATCTTCCTTCGCTCGGCTGGTCTTCTCTTCTCTTCTCGTTAACGCATTAGCCTTTCCGTTTTGCGCTCCTAGTCGATAGGTGATCTTGAAATCGAACTATAATAAGTAGGCGGCCTACCGAGCTTGGCGACGTAAGAGCTTCTGCGTCTTTATAAAGTAGATTAGCGATTGGTGGTCCGTAAGGACCTGGACTGTGCTCTTTCCAGCTATAAGCTCCGGTTTCCACTCCTCGAAAGCCTGAATAATTGCTAGCAGCTCCTTATCGTAGATAGCGTAGTTCCGCTTAGCTTCGTTTATAGACTTGCTAAAGAAAGCTACTGGATAGAGGGTTTTATTGTCGCTATATTGAGAAAGGACCCCTGCTGTTGCTGTGTTGGAAGCGTCTGTCTCTACGTAGATCGTCTTTTCCGGTCTGAAGTGCGCTAACACTAGCGCTAAGGCCACTGCTTCTTTTAGCCGGTTAAAGGCCTCCGTGCACTTCTTATTCTATAGGCCGGCGGCCTCTTTCTTTTACGCTTCGTTTATAGGTCTTGCTATCTTGCTAAAGTCCTTAATAAACCTTCGATAGTAGCTGCAGAATCCGAGAAACGCTCTGATCTGCGTAGTGTTTCCGGATTTCGGCTGTTTCCATTCTGCGACGGCAGCGACCTTTAAGGGGTCTATCTGGATCCCTTCTCTTCTGACGATAAGACCGAGGTATTTGACCTTAGTCTAATAGAACTCGCTCTTCTTTATGTCCGCGTTTAATCCGACCTCGCGGAGTCTCCTTAGCACCCTCTCGACGTAGTCCGTGTACTAATCTCTCGTTCCGCCTGTATAGATAAGAATGTCGTCCAAATAGATAGACACAAACTGCTCCAGCATGTCTATAAAGGAGTGGTTTATAAAGCGTTGCCACACCGCCGGCGCATTGGTAAGTCCGAACGGCATTACCAGCTACTTAAAATTGCCTATACGCGTAGCGAATGTCGTAAGGTCCTCTGTTTGCCCTTCCTCGTTCCTTAATCGATAGAACGCTTAGCGGATGTCTAGCTTGCTGAACTACTTAGCTTTAGCTACTCGTTGTATAGTCTCGTCGATCAGCGGCAGCGGGTATACGTCTCTCTTAGTGACCTCGTTAAGGCCTCGATAGTCTACGTAGAGTCGCAGACCACCCCCTAGTTTCCTTACGAAAAGAATTAGTAACGCATATTCGGCAGAACTCGGCGTAATAAACTTCTTCGCCAGATTTTCGCGAATGAACACCTCTACCTAGTCCAGTTCCGCCGGCGACAGTCGTCTTAGAGGCTCGGTTCTTGGCAATGTAGCTCCCTCTTTTAGTCGGATCTTGTTGTCGTATTCCGGCCGGTAGAGCGGCAGGAGGTTGGAGTCGGCTTTTAAGAACACGTTAGCGTAATTATAGAGCTCTACCGGCAGCACCTCCAATAGGTCCGCTTCTTCTTCCGCTATTATCTTCCTATAGTCTTCAATGTCCTTTATAGAGATAGCGTAGATCTTATTGTCCGGCGACTTCGCGAGAGTCGTTATAGCTTCTGAACTTATTATTCCGACGGTAACCAGGGGTTCGGAACGATCGGACGGAGCCTCTTTCGCAGACTCTGTAGCTTTCGGCTCGGCGGCGGCAGTGGCGTTGCCTAGGGTTTTGAACCCTATCGTGCCTTCGTCTACGTCAATAACTGTCTTCTGGTTCTTTATCTATTTCTGCCCTATAATAATGTCAAACCGTCCGAGATCCATGATCCGGAACGTTGCTTCCGTAGTTCGACCAGCTAGTGTGGTCCTTAATGGCACGTAGTGCGTAACGCTTTCCGTATCTTGTCTGTTATAAGCCGAAATCCGCGTTAGCGACGCTATCTCCACCAGATAACCGTATCCTTTTATTAGTTTTTAAACTAATCGATAGTGGATAGCTGCTCCAATAAGGGCCCCCGTATCGATAAAAGCTTTCAACTAGAGAGGTTGGCGCGATTTCTTAATAGGGTGGATCGTAATAGGAAGGATAATCGCCGTTTCCGTATTCACTTCTACGGCTGCCGAGAGCGGATCGCTACAGCCGTTAATGCTTTCTTCTTGTGTCGATTCGCTCCGGTGCAGTGCCCTATTGTCAGTGCTGGATAGGGGGCCTATCTATCTAGCTAGTCTTTTCCTATAATCCTTAACTGTACCCCACCGTCTACGCTCTCTGTGTCGTTCGGAGCCGGCTCTATAGCTTGTATAGTCTTTCTCGGTGGCTGTAGCTGCTTTATAACACGATACTCCTGCTTCTGCTTATCCGACGCTTGGCATCTCGTAGCAATATGGCCAGGCTTTCCACACGCGTAACAGGTAGGGACGAACGACGAGCGCTGCGGATTGAATGGCTGCTGGGCGCGTTGTCGGAAGAGTGGGGGGGTTCTGGTTCCCTGCGCCGACAGCGACGGCTTCTAAGTCGGTTTACGTGTCGGCGGTTTTTTATATACGTTTAGGTTTCTTGCTGTTACTCTCGCCTAGTGCACGAAGCTCTAAAGGTCTTCGTCTTCTACCGACGCTATAGCTGCAGCGAGCTTAGGGCTCCGTTTCTGTCTTAGTAAGTGTAGCTGCTTATCCTTAGCCACTCTCGCTCTAATAGCATATTTTCTGAACAATCTGTAGAACTCCTCGAACGTCTGCCAGTTCTAGTTAATCTTATCCAGCTGCTTACGGGCCGTCTTCTTCTTAAAGGGATCTCCGAAGCGTTGATCTAGCGCTTTAATCGCTTCTTTAGCGGTTACCTCTTCTAGGTCCGCTACTAGCGAAAAAGCTTCACCTTCTAATCGCGATTCTAGGTACGCCAATCTATCCTTTTCGCTGCTCGATGCGTAATCGCGGCTTATCTTATTCTTGATCTTCTTCTTAAATGCCTCCTATGCTTTAGGGTCTCTGCTACCAAAAGCCGGTAGGTCCGGCAGTGGCGTTATCGTAGTGCTACCTTGGCTATAGGCCGCCGGTAAGGCGGTCTCTGCGTAGGTTTCTCGCCGCAGTAGCGGCGACGACTTCGCTGCTTCTATATTAGCCAGTTGATCCTTTAGCGCCTTTAGCTGCGCCAGTCGATTCGCCGCCTGGTTTTCTAACATGTCGATAATGGTTTCTGCCGATTCCTTCTCGGCCCTTACCGCCTCCGTTTCCTCTCTTAGCTGTCTGTTCTCTTCTAGCATTCTGTAGAACAGCGTCTTAATAAGGTCTATACTATCGTAGACCTTTCCTATCCTATTCTCGTTTACATAGTCTTCCAGTTCCTCGATCGTGCAGTCGTGGATCTTCCTATATTCGGCTATTCGTTCCTTGACCTTAGTGGTCTCTTCCGCTGTGAAACTGCTAATAATAATCTTATCGTCAATAACACTGGAGCGCCTACTCGCTCTGTCAGTCTTTCTCTTACCGCGGTGGCCTGTTACGCCGCTCTCTACCGTCGAGAAGCCTTCTATCTTCTTACAGTGCCTAGGGTTTGTTGCTGTTAGTGTGTGTGGGTGCGCGTGCGTTATCCGAGCGTCCGGATGGTTCGACGGGCCCTTTCGCGCAGCGCGGGGTTTGGTGTAGTAAGTGAGTTCGAGATATAATAATCCGGGCACGCAGATATAATTCAATACAGCCTTTTTGATAACTATATCTCGAACTGAGGAGGGAAAGGAGTCTATATAGCGGCGGTGAGCTCTAATGGATAGTGGTGTGCCAAGGCCCGGCTTGGTCTGGAAGGGCCGAGCCGAAATTCCAAGGGTCTACCCTATTATCCAGTCCCACCCCTTTCTGCCGCTGTAACAGGGAGTGGCTTTAGCAGACCGGCTAGAAGACCGTAACGTGGCTTCGCGGCCCAGCACGCGTGGCAGTTGCCGATAAACCGGTGGATCCTCTCGTAGATTCGCGGAAACCAGTATGTCGTCCTTATAGCTTCTATCGTTTTCTTTGATCCTGCGTAACCAACGTCCTTAGAGCTATGGACCAATTGGATGACCTCTGTAACCAGTTCTTCTGGAACTATTAGCCTCCCTGAACTGGTTTTGCCGAGTTTCTGTTGCTGGTTAAGCTGCTCTACCTTTTCGTAGAGAGTCTTTTCCTTAGGGGCCGGTTCTACTGCGCAGACCCCTACCTCTTTTAACACCTCTGCGTCTACTATCCGCTCGGTTAACATCTTCTGGAACATGTTCGGATCTTCTTTCGCGCGGCTAGTCTTTCCTTCTCTTCTCGTTAGTGCGTTAGCCTTTCCGTTTTAAGCTCCGGGTCGATAGGTAATCTTGAAGTCGAACCCGGATAAGTAGGCAGCCTACTGTGCTTGACGTCGTAAGAGCTTCTGCGTCTTTATAAAGTAGGTTAGCGACTAGTGGTCCGTAGGGACCTGGACCGTGCTCTTTCCAGCTATAAGCTCTGGCTTCCACTCCTTAAACGCCTGTATAATAGCTAGCAGTTCTTTATCGTAGATTGCGTAGTTCCGTTCGGCCTCTGTTATAGACTTGCTAAAGAAAGCCACCGGATAGAGGGTCTCTTTGTCGTCGGCGTATTAAGAAAGGACCCCTGCCGTAACTGTGTCGGAAGCGTCCGTTTCTACATAGATCGTCTTTTCCGGCCGGAAGTGCGCCAGAACTGGCGCTGAAGCCACTGCTTCTTTCAGTCGGTTAAAAGCCTCCGTGCACCTCTCGTTCTATAGTCCGGCGGCCTCTTTTTTCAGTGCTTCGTTTAGGGGTCTCGCTATCTTGCTAAAGTCTTTAATAAACCGTCGGTAGTAGCTGCAGAATCCGAGAAACGCTCTGATCTGCGTAGTGTTTCCGGATTTCGGCTGCTTCCATTCCGCGACGACGGCGACCTTTAAGGGGTCTATACGAATTCTATCTCTTCCTACGATAAGACCGAGATACTTAACCTCGGTCTAATAGAACTCGCTCTTCTTCGTGTCCGCGTTCAATCCGATCTCGCAGAGCCTGGTCAGCACCTTCTCGATGTAGTCCGTGTGTTGTTCTCTCGTTCCGTCTGTGTAGATAAGAATGTCGTCCAAATAGATAGACACGAACCGCTCTAGCATGTCTATAAAGGTGTGGTTTATAAAGCGTTGCTACACCGCCGGCGCATTAGTGAGTCCGAAGGGTATTACCAGCCACTTGAAATCGCCTATATGCGTAGCGAATGTCGTAAGGTCTTCTGTTTGCCCTTCCTCGTTTCTCAGTTAATAGAACGCTTAGCGGATGTCCAGCTTGCTGAACCACTTAGCCTTTGCTACGCGCTGTATAGTCTTATCTATTAGCGGCAGTAGATATACGTCTCTCTTGGTGACCTCGTTAAGGCCTCGATAGTCTACGCAGAGTCGCAGACCACTCCCTAGTTTCCTTACGAAAAGAATTAGTAACGCATATTTAGTAGAACTCGGCGTAATAAACTTCTTCGCCAGATTTTCTCGATTAAACACCTCTACCTAGTCCAGTTCCGCCGGCGATAAGCATCTTAGGGGCTCGGTTCTCAGCAGCGCAGCTCCTTCTTTTAGCTGGATCTTGTTGTTATACTCCAGTTGGTGGAGCGGCAAGAGGTTGGAGTCGGCCTTTAAGAACACGTTAGTATAACTATGGAGTTCTTTTGGTAGCACCTCTAGTGGATCCACTTCTTCTTCCGCTATTATCTTCCGGTGGTCTTCGATGTCTTTTATTGAGATGGCGTAAATCTCGTTGTCCGGTGACTTCGCGATGGTCGATAAAGCTTCTGAGCTTATTATTCTGATCGTAGGCGCAGGCTCGGTAGAGGTAGGCCGATCTATCGGAGACGCTTCGATCGTCGTAACGTTCGGTTTGGCGTTGGCCACTGTAACCAATTTGGTAACTGATTTGACGGCGGCTGAGCCGCTGATCGGTTTTCTGAATCCGAGCGTGCCTTCTCCTACGTCAATAATCGCTCCCTGGTTCTTTATCTATTTCTGCCCTATAATAATGTCAAACCTTCCGATGTCTATAATTCGGAACGTCGCTTCCGTAGTGCGACCAGCCAAGGTAGTCTTTAGCGGCACGTAGTGCGTAACGCTTTCCGTGTCTCGTCCGTTGTATACCAAAATCTTCGTTAGCGACGCTAATTCCACCGGGTAGCCGTATCTATTCGTCAGCTTCCGGACCAATCGATGGTGGATAGCCGCTCCGATAAGGGCCCCTGTGTCAATAAAAGCTTTCAACTAGAGGGGCTGGCGCGACTTCTTAATAGGGTGGATCGTAATGGGAAGGATAATTGCCGTTTCCGTATTCACTTCTACGGCTGCCGAGAGCAGATCGCTACAGCTGTTGATGCTTTCTTCTCGTGTCGATTCGCTCCGGTGCGGTGCCCTATTGTCAATGCTAGATAGGGGGCCTATCCGTCCAGCTGGTCTTTTCCTATAATCCTTAACTGCACCCTACCGTCTACGCTCTCAGTGTCGTTCAGAGCCGGCTCTATAGCTTGTATAGTCTTTCTCGGTAGCTGCGGCTGCGGCTGCTTTATAATACGATACTCCTGCTTCTGCTAGGCCGATGCTTGGCATCTCGTAGCGATATAGCCGGGCTTTCCGCATGCGTAGCAGGTGGGGACGAACGACAAACGCTGCGAATTAAATGGCTGCTAGGGGCGTTGTCGGTATAGGACGGGGGCTCTTGTCGGCTACGCCGACGGCGACGGCTTCTGAATCAGTTTACGTGTCGTCGGTTTTCCGTACGCGTTCAAGTTTCTAGTGGTGACTCTCGCCTAGTGTACGAAGCTTTGAAGGTCTTCGTCTTCTACTAAGGCTATAGCTGTTGTCAGTTCAGGGCTTAGCTTCTGTCTTAGTAAGTGCAGCTGCTTATCTTCTGCTACTCTCGCTCTAATAGCATATTTCCTAAACAGTCCGTAGAACTCCTCGAACGTCTGCCGGTTCTAGTTGATCTTGTCCAGCTGCTTACGGGCCGTCTTCTTCCAGAAGCGGTCTCCGAAGCGTGGATCCAGCGCTTTGATCGCTTCTTTAGCGGTTACCTCTTCTAGGTCCGCTACTAGCGAAAACGCTTCTCCTTCCAGTCGTGCCTCTAAATAGGCCAGTCTGTCCTCTTTACTGCTTCCTGCGTAATCGCGGCTTATCTTGTTCTTGATCTTCTTCTTGAACGCCTCCTACGCTTTAGGGTCTCCGCTACCGAAAGCAGGTAGATCCGGCAGTAGCGTTATCGTAGTGCCACCTTAACTGTAGGCCGCCGGTGAGGCGGTCTCCGCGTGTTCTTCTCGACGCAGTGGAGGCGACGACTTTGCTGCTTCTATATTAGCTAGTTAATCCTTTAGCGCCTTTAGTTGCGCTAGTCTATTCGCCGCCTAGTTCTTTAACACGTCGATAATAGTTTCTGCCGATTCCTTCTCGGCCCTTACCGCTTTAGTTTCTTCTCTTAGTTGTCTGTTCTCTTCTAGCGTTCTGTAAAACAGCATCTCGATAAGGTCTATACCGTCGTAGACCTTCCCTATTCCATTCTCGTTTACATAGTCTTCTAGTTCCTCGATCGTACAGTTATAGATCTTTCTATATTCGGCTATTCGTTCCTTAACCTCTGCAGTCTCTTCCGCTGTAAAACCGCTAATAACGATCTTATCGTTAATTACACTAGAGCGCCTATTCGCTCTGTCAGCCTTTCCTTTTCTGCTTCTGCTGCGGCCTGTAACGCCGCTCTCTACCGTCGAGAAGCCTTCTATCTTCTTACAGTGCTAGGTTGTTGTTGGGTGTGTGCGCGTGCGTTATTCGAGCGTCCGGATAGTTCGACGGGCCCTTTCGCGCAGCGCGGGGTTAGTGTAGAGAGTGAGTTCGAGATATAATAATCCGGGCACGTAGATATAATTCAATACGGCCTTTTTGATAATTATATCTCGAACTAAGGAGGGAAAGGAATCTATGTAGTGGTGGTAGTGGACTTTCGTGGTAGTAGTGCCAAGGCCCGGCTCGGCCCAGAAGGGCCAAGCCGAAATTCCAAGGGTCTACCCGATTACTTAGTCCCACCCCTTTCTGCCGCCGTAACAGCCGTCGCCGTTAGAGCAGACGACCAGAACCCCTCCACCCTTCCGACAACGCGCCTAGCAGCTATTTAATTCGCAGCGCTCGTCGTTCGTCCCTACCTGCTACGCATACGGAAAGCCTGGCTACATTGCTACGAGATGCCAAGCTTCGGATAAGCAGAAGCAGGAGTATCGTGTTATAAAGCAGCCGCAGCTACTAAGAAAGACTATACAAGCTATAGAGCCGGCTCCGAACGGCACCGAGAGTGTAGACGGTGGAGTGCAGTTAAGGATTATAGGTAATCTAACTGCAGTAGACGCAAGGTCAATACTCGTCTTTAATAACTATGTCTAAGGCTAGAGAGGGAAGAATCTACGTACAAGCGGAGGTAGAGGTATTTAAGTGTGCGCTAAGCCTGGCCCTGCCAAGCCTGCCACCTTCCAGCACCTTCCAGCCTACATCCGTATCACTACCGCCCTCCCTAACCAGCGATTGCCCTTAATCGCAATCAATCCATCAATCGCAATCAGCCAATTAGGTCGCACCAATCCAGGTCGCAAATTCAGTCGCATCGCTTTTGAGGTCGCTTTTGAGCTTCAATTTCCGTGCTTTTTGAGCCTTAATCTCGTGCCTTTTTGGCGTCGCTTTTAGCCTTAATTGGTGCCCTGTTTGGTGCCTTGTTTGGTGCCTTGCCAAGGCTGCATAATTCTTAGATTGTCGCAGAGGTTGCCTGGCAAACACGTGTCGCTTCTCGAGCTGTCGCTTCTTAAACGGTCGCAGAGGTCTCGGAGGTCGTCGGGGCCGCGGAGGCTGTTGGGGTCGCGGAGGTCGCAGCTGCAGAGGTCTCGGAGGTTACGGAGGTCGCAGCGGTCGCAGCTGCAGAGGTCGCTTTGCAAACACGCGTCGCTTCTCGAGCCGGCGCTTCTTAAGCCGTCGCTTCTTACGCTTCTTAAGCCGTCGCTCGCTTCTTAGACGGTCGCTTCTCGACAGTCGCTTCTCGAACCGTCGCTTCTTAAACGGTCGCAGAGGTCTCAGAGGTCGTTAGGGTCGCAGAGGTCGTTAGGGCTGCAGAGGCTGCTGAGTTTTCAGAGGCTGCAGAGGCTGCAGAGGTCGCCTTGCCTATGCTTTGCCTATGTTGTCTGCAGCAGCTCTGTGTTGTCTGCAGCTGTACCTCTGTTGTCTGCAGCAGCTGTGCCTGTCTCTGCCTGGTACTCTGCCTAGTGCCCTGCCTAGTGCTCTGCCTAGTACTCGTGCCTAGGTGCTCGTGCCTAGGTGCTCGTGCCTAGGTGCTCTGCCTGCTTGGTGCTCTGCAGCTAGTGCTCTGCAGCTGGTGCTTAGTGCTCGCTCCTGGTGCTCGCTCGGCCTAGGTGCTCGTACTTGTGCCTAGGGGCTCTGCTTAGGGGCTCTGCCTTTGCTTTACTGTACGTCTCGATTGTGCTGCCGGTCGCGCTGCTCGTGTCGTGCTTTGCCTCGTTTGTGTTACTTTGCTGCTCGTGTCTTGTGCTTGTGCCTAGTGCTCTGTACAGCTGGTGCTTAGGCTCGCTAGTGCTTAGGCTCGCTAGTGTTCTGCCTGGTGCTCTGCCTGAACCTGAACAGTGTATGTTGTCTGCAGCTGCCTTGTTGTCTGTAGCAGCTGTCTGCTCTACAGCTGTGTATTGCCTATAGCTGTGTTGTTGCCTCTGAACTGTGCTGCCTCTGAACCTAAACAGTATATATTGTCTGCAGCTACCTTGTACCTGTGCCTCGGTGCTCTGCCTAGGGCTGGGTTGTCGGGGGCTGTGCCTGTGCCTTGCCTGTGTCTTGTCCTCGATTGCTAAATGTCCTAATTGGCCTTGTCCGAATAGAATAGTCTGTTAAAGACCTGAATTGGTCTGTCAAAGACCTGAAAAAAAACGAATGTCGTCGCCCTAGGTCCTGCTAGGTGCGTCTCGTCGTCGTCGTCGCTTTCGCCCCTTTGCTCTCGCTCCTCGCTCTCGCTCTCGTCCTCGTTGCTCCTATATCGTCGTCGCTCTCGTCCTTTCTGTCGCACTTATCCTTCTCGTCCTATCTCGAAACTTTGAAACTTGTACGATCTGCTCGTATGGCACTTCTCTTCCTAATATCCCTCTTGTAGGGGCACACTCTCTCTTTAAAACTCTCTCTTCTCGATAGGGGCACCTCTCTTCCCTAAAACTCTTCTTCTTCTTAATAGGGGCACTTCTCTTCCCTAAAAACTCTCTCTTCTCAGTCGTAGGAGGGGGGGGGTAGAGTAGCATGCATATGTACGATTAAGTAACCGGATATAAATCAACGGCCTCCTTCGTACATATACAGTACACACTCTAGGTTGGTTGCACGTACGTTAATCGAGTACCCGGATGTAATTTAACAGGCTCTTTCGCGTAGTGCGGGTTAGGTGTTAGGTTTGAGCCTTGGATATAATGATCTGACTGCAGTAGACGCAAGGTCAATACCCGTCTTTAATAACTACATCTAAGGCTAGAGAGGGAAGAATCTACGTACAAGCGGAGGTGGAGGTATTTAAGTGTGCGCCAAGCCTGGCCCTGCCAAGCCTGCCACCTTCCAGCACCTTCTAGCCTACATCCGTATCACTTAGCGGCGGTGGAAGTGAACACGGAAACAGCTATTATCCTTCCTATTACAATCTACCCTGTTAAGAAGTTACGCCTAACGCTCTAGCTAAAAGCTTTTATCGATACCGGAGCTCTTATTAGAGCAGCGATCCACTATTGGTTAGTTTAGAAGCTAATAAAGGGATACAGCTATCCAGTGCAATTAGCGTCGCCGACGAGAATTTTAGCGTACAACGGACAGGACACAGAAAGTGTTACGCACTATGTGCTATTAAGGATTACACTAGCTAGTCGCACTACGGAGGCGACGTTCCGAATTATAGATATTAGAAGGTTTAATATTATTATAGGGCAGAAATGGATAAAGAACCAGAAAGCCGTTATTGTCGTAGGCGAAGGCACCCTTAGTTTCAAGATCCAGCAGAGCGGGGTCGCCGCCGCTGAATCGGTCACTGTCGTTGCTGCGAAGTCGAATGTTACGACTATCAGAGCGACTCCGATCGATCGGCCTGACCTTCCGGACACGATAGGAATGCTAAGCTTAGAGGCTTTAACGACGCTTGCGAGGTCGCTAGACAATGAGATTTACGCTATCTTAATAAAGGACATCAAAGACTACCAGAAGATAATAGCGGAAGAAGAAGTGGATCCGCTAGAGGTGTTACTAAAAGAACTCTACGACTACGCTAACGTGTTCTCGAAGGCTAACTCTAACCTCTTGCCGCTCCACCGACCAGAATACAACAACAAGATCCAACTAAAAGAGGGAGCTATGCTGCTAAGAACCGAGCCCCTAAGACGATTATCGCCGGCCGAGCTGGACTAGGTAGAAGTGTTTGTTCGAGAGAATCTAGCGAAGAAGTTTATTATGCCGAGCTTAGCTAAATATGCGTTACCGATTCTTTTCGTAAGGAAGCCCGGAAGTGGCCTCCGACTGTACGTAGACTACCGAGGCCTTAACGAGGTTACTAAGAGAGACGTGTATCCGCTGCCGCTAATCGACGAGACTATACAGAGGGTGGCAAAGGCCAGGTAGTTCAGCAAGTTGGATATTCGCCAAGCTTTCTATCTACTAAGGAACGAAGAAGGGCGGACAGAAGATCTTACAACGTTCGCTACGCGCATAGGGAATTTTAAGTAGTTCGTTATGCCCTTCGGCCTTACCAACGTGCCGGCAGTATGGCAACGCTTTATAAACTACACCTTTATAGACATACTAGAACAGTTCGTGTCTATCTACTTAGACGACATTCTTATCTATACTAAGGGAACGAGAGAGCAACACACAGACTATATTAAGAGGGTGCTAAAGAGACTCTGCGAGGTCGGATTGAACGCAGACACGAAGAAGAGCGAGTTCTATTAGACCAAAGTTAAATACCTTGGTCTTGTCGTCGGAAGAGAAGGAATTCGGATAGACCCCTTAAAAGTCGCTACTGTCGCAGAATAGAAGCAACCGAAATCCGGAAACACTACGCAAATTAGAGCGTTTCTCGGACTCTGCAGCTACTATCAACAGTTTATTAAGGACTTTAGCAAGATAGCGAAACCACTAAACAAAGTATTAAAGAAGGAGGCCGCCGACCTATAGAATAAGAGATGCACGGAAGCTTTTAACCGGCTAAAAGAAGCAGTGGCCTCAGCGCCAGTTCTAGCGCACTTCCGACAAGAAAAGACGATCTACTTAGAAACAGACGCATCCGATACAGTGACAGCAAGGGTTCCTTCGTAGTATAATAACGTAGACGAGACCCTCTATCCAGTAGCTTTCTTTAGCGAATCTATAAGAAAGGCTGAGCAGAACTACGCTATTTACGATAAAGAGCTGCTAGCTATTATTCAGGCTTTCGAGGAGTGCAAGCCGGAGCTTATAGCTGGACAGAGCACGGTCCAGGTCCTTACAGACCACCAGTTACTTACCTACTTTATAAAGACGCAGAAGCTGTTACGTCGCCAAGCCTAGTAGGCCGCCTACCTATCCGGACTCGATTTTAAGATCACCTATCGACCCGGAGCTCAAAATGGAAAGGCCGATGCGTTAACGAGAAGAGAAGGGAAGACTAGCCGCGCGAGGGAAGATCCGAACATGTTCCAAAAGGTGCTGACCGAGCGAATGGTAGATGCCAAGGTATTAAGAGAAGCAGGGATCAGCACGATAGAACCACCGACCAAAAAAGAGACGCTCTACAAGAGAGTGGAACGGCTTAATTAGCAGCAGAAGCTCGGCAAACCCGGATCAGGGAAGCTAATAGTTCCAGAAGAACTAATTACAGAGGTTATCTAGCTGGTTTATAGTTCTAAAGACGTCGGCTTTGCAGGCTCGAAGAAGACGATAGAAGCCGTAAGGACGACCTACTGGTTTCCGCGAATCTTCGAGCGGATCCACCGGTTTATCGCTAACTGTTACGTGTGCCGAGCCGCGAAGCTACGTTACGGCCTTCCGGCCAGTCTGCTAAAGCCACTTCTAATCCCCAAGAAACTGTAGCAGCATATTACAATAGATTTCGTAACCGGCCTGCCGGATTCCGATAGATATAACGCTACGCTTAACGTAGTAGACCGACTAAGCAAAGAGCGCTACTTTATCTCCTGCCGAGCGAAGGATAAAGGAACTACTGCAGAAGAAACAGCGAGAATGCTGATTCGGCATATGTGGAAGCACTACAGTCTGCTGGATACTATTACTACGGATAGGGGTCCTTGATTTACTACTAACGTATAGAAGGCCATTAACCAAGCTCTCGGAATTTGGGGAAAGCTCAGCACGGCTGCTTACCCTTAAACCGACAGTTAGTCTAAAGTGGCTAACTGAGAGATAGAAAAATATCTATGAATCTTGTGCAGTTATTATTAAGCAGAATAGGTTAAGGTGTTGCCGATAGCCGAATTCTGCGCCAACTCAGCACGGTTAGAGGCCACCTTACTGGCGCCGTTTGAAATAACTTATAGTTATCTTCCGAGAATAAGCTTTTAACCGCCAAACGAACTCGGCTCTTCGGAATCTTCTACCGCCACTTCGTTAAAGAGAGTCGCCGCCGCCGCGGCAGAAGCGCTTAGATCTTAGATAGAAGAAGCGACCAAGGTGGCAAAAGAGGCGATAGAATTGACTTAGAAGAAGATAGTAACTCGAGGTAATAGAAAGCGGTCGTTAATAGAATTCGAGGAGGGCTAAAAGGTATAGCTTAACACGCGAAACCTAAGGCTAAAAGGCAACGCCAAGCTCGGCCCCCGCTACGTAGGTCCGTTTAAGATAGTAGAAAAGAGGTCGCCGGTAACTTATCGGCTCTAGCTACTGAGGTTATTCCGGATCTACGATGTCTCTTATTTGGATCTGCTAAGTTTAGACCCTAAAGACGGTCTTCCGGATTAGGGGTTCGCCGAACCCCTACTAATCGAGATAGACAGTAAAGAAGAAGAATAGAAGGTAGAAGATGTAATAGATATAAGAAAGCTAAGAGGATCTATCGAAGCGAGGATCTTATAGAAAGGATAGCCGGAAGACTATAAATAGTATCCGGCCGAGAACCTCTGGAATTTGGCCGAGCTGCTAAGAGAGTTTTATGTCCGGAACCTAAGGAAGCCGAAGCCCAAGTGGCTCTAAAGTTGACTATTCTGGAAGAAGAAGAAAAGCTGCGTTCGCTCTATCAGCGCAGAAGCCGATAAAGACGATCGTAGCAGTCGCTTCGCTAGAGTCTTCGACGTAGCCACTACCTACCGCCGCTCCGACAGGAAGCTCGCTAACGCCGTAAAGCGGCGTCGGCGCCGCTGGCCCTGCGGTAGGTAAGGTCTTTAGTAGAGGAAGAAAAAGACAAAGAAACGGCGCTGCGGACGGATCTATATAGACCTCTACAGCAGCGCATAGACCGGTCACGCCGCAGCTTAGGTAACTGCCGGATCCAATCAAAAAGCTCTTCCGATCAGATAGACGCGAGGTAAAGACGTTAGATAGCGACGATATAAAAAAAAAGAAGAGAGACAGATAGATAAGTAAGCGGTCGAGGTCGACCGCTAGTAAGGGAGGGGGGTAGTGTTGCAGCGGCAGAAAGGGATGGGACTAAGTAATAGGGTAGACCCTTGGAATTTCGGCTCGGCCCTTCTGGACCGAGCCGGGCCTTGGCACACTACCCCTAAAGCTCTTACCCACTACTACATAGATTTATTTCCCTCCTTAGTTCGAGATATAGTTATTAAAAAGGCTGTATTGAATTATATCTGCGTGCCCGGATCAACAAGCGTTCTACCGACTAAGGAATAAGGAAGGGCAGACAGAAGATCTTACGACGTTTGCTATGCGCATAGGCAATTTCAAGTAGTTGGTAATGCCTTTCGGACTTACTAACGCACCGGCAGTGTAGCAACGCTTTATAAACCACACCTTTATAGACATGCTAGAACGGTTTGTGTCTATCTACTTAGACAACATTCTTATCTATACTAATAGAACGAGAGAGCAACATACAGACTATATTAAGAGAGTGCTAAAGAGACTCCGCAAAGTCGGATTGAACGCGGACACAAAGAAGAGCGAGTTTTATTAGACTGAAGTTAAATACCTCGGTCTTATCGTTAGAAGAGAGGGGATCCAGATAGACCCCTTAAAAGTCGCCGCCGTCGCAGAATGGAAGCAGCCGAAATCAGGAAACACTACACAAATCAGAGCGTTTCTCGGATTCTGCAGCTACTATCGACAGTTTATTAAGGACTTCGGCAAGATAGCGAGACCCCTAAACGAAGCACTAAAGAAGGGGGCCGCTGGCCTATAGAATAAGAAGTGCACAGAAGCTTTTATCCCGCTCAAAGAAGCAGTGGCCTCGGCGCCAGTTCTGGCGCACTTCCGACTAGAAAAGACGATCTACGTAGAAACGGACGCTTCCGACACAGTAAAAGCAGGGGTCCTTTCTTAATATAGCGACGACGAAACCCTTTATCCAGTAGCTTTCTTTAGCAAGTCTATAAATAAAGCTAAGCGAAACTACGCTATTTACAATAAAGAGCTGTTAGCTATCGTTCAGGCTTTCGAGGAGTGGAAGCCGGAGCTTATAGCTAGAAAAAGCACAGTCCAGGTCCTTACGGACGACCAGTCACTAACCTACTTTATAAAGATGCAGAAGCTCTTACGCCGCCAAGCTCGGTAGGCCGCCTACTTATCTAGATTCGATTTGAAGATTACCTATCGACCCAGAGCTCAAAATGGAAAGGCTAATACGCTAACGAGAAGAGAAGGAAAGACTAGCTGCGCAAAGGAAGATCTGAACATGTTCCAGAAGGTGCTGACTAAGCGAATAGTAGACCCCAAGGTGTTGAAAGAGGTAGGGGTCTACGCAGTAGAGCCGGCGACTGAGGAAGAGACTCTCTACAAAAAAGTAGAGCGGCTTAACCAGCAACAGAAGCTCGGCAAAACCGGTTCAGGGAAGCTAATAGTTCTAGAAGAACTAATTACCGAGGTTATCCAGCTAGTCTATAGTTCTACAGATGTCGGTTACGCAGGCTTAAAGAAGACGATAGAAGCAATAAGAACGACCTACTGGTTTCTGCGAATCTTCGAGCGGATCCACCGGTTTATCGCTAACTGTTACGTATGCCAAGGCGCAAAGCTACGTTACGGCCTTCCGGCCAGTCTATTGAAACTCATCTAACTAAGGTAGACTCTAGGTCAATACCCGTCTTTAATAACTATATCCAAGGCTAGAGAGGGAAGAATCTACGTACAAGCGGAGGTGGAGGTATTTGAGTGTGCGCTAAGCCTGGCCCTGCCAAGCCTGCTACCTTCCAGCACCTTCCAGCCCTCTATATCTGTATTACTACCGCCCTCCCTAACTAGCGATTGCCCTCAATCGCAATCAATCTATTAATCACAATCAGCCAATTAGGTCGCACCAATCCAGGTCGCAAATTCAGTTACAGAGGTCGCTAAGGTCGCTCCAAACCAGGTCGCTCCAAACCAGGCTGCTCCAAACCAGGCTGCTCCAAAACAGGTTGCTTTTAAGGTCGCTTTTGAGGTCGCTTTTGAGCTTCAATTTCCGTGCGTTTTGAGTCTCAATCTCGTGCCTTTTTGAGTCTCAATCTCGTGCCTTTTTGCTGTTGCTTTGGTGCCTTAATCTCGTGCCTTTTTGAGCTTCAATCTCGTGCCTTTTTGAGCTTCAATCTCGTGCGTTTTGCCGTCGCTTTCGGCCTCGATTGGTGCCTTGTTAAGGCTGCAGAATTCTTAGAGGTCGCGACTGCAGAGGTCGTCAGGGCCGCAGAGGTTCTCAGGGTCACTTTGCAAGCATGTGCTGCTTCTGAACCGTCGCTTTCCAAGCCGTCGCTTCTTATTCTCGACAGTTGCTTCTTAACGGTCGCTTCTCGACAGTCGCTTCTTAGACGGTCGCTTCTCAGACGGTCGCTTCTCAGACCGTCGCTTCTCAGACAGTCGCTCGCTTCTCGACGGTCGCTCGCTTCTTAAGCCGTCGCTTCTCGAGCCGTCGCTTCTCTGACGGTCGCTTTGGTGCCTTGTTCTCGTGCCTTTTGACGTCGCTTTGGTGCCTTGTTTGCTGCCTTGTTTGCTACAGAGGTCGCGGAGTTCTCAGAGGTTGCAGAGGTCTCGGAGGTCGTCGGGGTTGCGGAGGTCGTCAGGGTCGCAGAGGCCGTCGGGGTCGCGGAGGCCGTCGGGGTCGCGGAGGTCGCGGAAGGTCGTAGAGGCTTGTAGAGGTCGCTTTGCAAACACGTGCTGCTTCTGAACTGTCGCTTCTTAAACGGTCGCTTCTCGAGCCGTCGCTTTGCCTGTGCTTTGCCTATGTTGTCTGCAGCAGCTGTACCTCTGCAGCTATACCTCTAAACTATGCTGTCTCTAAACTGTGCTGCCTCTAAACCTAAACAGTGTGTTGTCTGCAGCTGCCTGTTGTCTACAGGTGCTCTGCCTAGGTGCTCGTGCCTGGGTGCTCGTGCCTAGGTGCTCGTGCCTGTGCCTAGGTGCTCTGTCTTATGCTTTGCAGCTGTGTTGTCTGCAGCTATGCTTGTCTGTAGCTGGGTGCTCGTGCCTAGGTAGTGCCTAGGTGCTCGTGCCTAGGTGCTCGTACCTGTTGTCTGCAGCTGCCTTGGTGCTCTTGCTCTGCCTTGTGCTCTGCCTAGTGCTCTGCCTGGCTTGGCCTAGTGCTCTGCCTGGCTCTGCCTAGGGGCTCTGCCTAGGGGCTCTGCCTGTATTGTCTACAGCAGCTATGCCTGTCTTGTCGCTGTACCAATTGCTGTATGTCTCGATTACTGGATGTCTCGATTGGCCTTGTCCAAATAGAATAGTCTGTTAAAGACCTGAATTGGTCTGTTAAAGACCCGAAAAAAAACGAATGTCGTCGCCCTAGGTCCTGCTAGGTACGTCTCGTCGTCGTCGTCGCTCTCGCTCCTTGCTCTTGCTCCTCGTCCTTCTCGCTCCTACATCGTCCTTCTTAACCTTCTCGTTCTTCTCGTTGTTCTCGTTGCTCTCGTTCTCGTCGCTCTCTCGTCGCTCTCGCTCTTCTTCAGAACTCGCGATCTACTTGTAGGGGCACCTCTCTTCCCTAAAACTCTTCTTCTCGATGTCCTCTGTAATGGACCTCTCTCTTTAAAACTCTTCTTCTCGATAGGGGCACTTCTCTTCCCTAAAACTCTCTCTTCTTCTCGATCGGGGCACTTCTCTTCCCTAAAACTCTCTCTCTTCTCGATAGGGGCACTTCTCTTCCCTAAAACTCTTCTTCTTCTTCTTCTCGATCAGGGGAGGGGGGTAGAGTAGTATGCATATATACGATTAAGTAACCGGATATAATTCAACGACCTCCTTCGTACATATACAGTACACACTCTGGGTTGTCGGTTGTACGTACGTTATTCGAGTACCCGGATGTAATTCAACGGGCTCTTTCGCGTAGTACAGGTGTTGTTAAAGTAAGCCTTGGATATAATAATCCGACTAAGGTAGACTCTAGGTCAGTACCTGTCTTTAATAACTATATCTTAGGCTAGAGAGGGAAGAATCTACGTACAAGCAGAGGTGGAGGTATTTGAGTGTGCGCCAAGCCTGGTCCTGCCAAGCCTGCTACCTTCCAGCACCTTCCAGCCCTCTACATCTGTATCAGAAACTACTTCTAATCCCTAAGAAACTGTAGCAGCACATTACGATAGATTTCGTAACCGGCCTGCCAGATTCCGATAGATATAACGCTATGCTTAACGTAGTGGACCGACTAAGCAAAGAGCGCTACTTTATCTCCTGCCGAGCGAAGGATAAAGGAACCACTGCGGAAGAAACGGCGAGAATGCTAATTTGGCATATATAGAAGCACTACGGTCTGCCGGACACTATTACTACGGATAGGGGTCCTTAATTTACTGCTAATGTATAGAAGGCTATTAACCAAGCTCTCGGAATTCGGGGAAAACTCAGCACGGCCGCTTACCCTCAAACCGACGGTCAGTCTAAAGTGGCTAACCGAGAGATAGAAAAATATCTACGAATCTTCTGCAGTTATTATCAAGTACAATAGGTTAAGGTGTTGCCGATAGCCGAATCCTGCGCCAACTCAGCACAGTTAGAGGCCACCTTACTGGCGCCGTTCAAGGTAAATTATAGTTATCTTCTAAGAATAAGCTTCTAACTACTGGACGAACCCAGCCTTTTAGAACCTCCTACTACCACTTCGTCGAAGAGAGTTGCCGCCGCCGCGGCAGAAGCTCTCTAATCTCAGATAGGAGAAGCGATTAAGGTAGCGAAAGAGGCAATAGAATTGGCTTAGAAGAAGATAGTAACTCGAGCTAATAGAAAGCAGTTACCAATAGAATTCGAAGAAGGCCAAAAAGTATAGCTCAATACGCGGAACCTAAGGCTGAAAGGCAACGCCAAGCTCGGCCCCCGCTACGTAGGTCCGTTTAAGATAGTAGAAAAGAGGTCGCCGGTAACTTATCGGCTCTAGCTACTGAGGTTATTCCGGATCTACGATGTCTCTTATTCGGATCTGCTAAGTTTGGACCCTAAAGACGGTCTTCCGGATTAGGGGTTCGTCGAACCCCTACCAATTAAGATAGACAGTAAAGAAGAAGAATAGGAGGTAGAAGACGTAATAGATATAAGAAAACTAAGAGGATCTATCGAAGCAAGGATCTCGTAGAAGGGATAGCCGGAAGATTATAAATAGTATCCAATCGAGAATCTCCAGAATTCGGTAGAACTGCTAAAGGAGTTCTATATGTGGAATCCGAAGAGGCCAAAGCCTAAGTAGCTCGGAAGTTAATAAAGAAGAAGAAGAAACGGCGCCGCAGACGGATCTATATAGACTCCTACAGCGGAGCACAGACCGGCTACGCTGCAGCTTAGGTAACCGCCGGATCCGATCAGATAGCTCTTCCGATTAGATAGACGCCAAGTAGAGACGTCAGATAGCGACATGAAAAAAAAGAGAGAGACACAGATAGATAAGTAATCGGTCGAGGTCGACCGCTAGTAAGGGAGGGGGTAGTGTTACGGCGGCAGAAAGGGGTAGGACTAAGTAATAGGGTAGACCCTCGGAATTTCGGCTCGGCCCTTCTGGACCGAGCCGGGCCTTGGCACACCACCCCTAAAGCTCTTACCTACTACTATATAGATTCCTTTCCCTTCTTCGTTTGAGATATAGTTATTAAAAAGGCTGTATTAAATCGTATCTACGTGCCCAGATCAAAGAAGACAAGCCGCGTCCGCTCTATCGGTGTAGAAGCCGATAAAGACAATCGTAGCGATCGCTTGGCTAGAGTTCTTAACTCTACTACCACTACCACTGGCCAGGACCGGCGGATAATAGCAGTAAGACTGAAGACAGCACCACTGCTAGCGCGCTTGGTTAGAGTCTTTGCTCTCTGTTACCACTATCTACCGGCTTAGCCAGAAGGATAATAATAGCGAAGAACGAAGCCGACGCAACTAAAGCAGACTTACAGTAGCACTTAAGGCCTTAGTAGAGAAGAAAAGGAAGAAGAAATAGCGAGCCGCAGACAGATCTATATAGACCTCTACAGCAGCGCACAGACTAGCCACGCTGTACCTCAGATAGCTACCAGCTTAGATCAGATAGCTCGGATCAGATAGAAGCCGAAGTGAAAGACGTTAGATAGCGTCGATGTAAAAAGAAAGAAGATAGAAAAAGGGGATGTTTTCGAGATAGAAGAAAGCGAAGAGGTAACGTCGGTTTCAAAGATAGTTTCCGTAGAAGGAACCGCGAATTAAAAAAAAAGAAGAAGAAGAAGAAGAGATAAATAAGCGGTCGAGGTCGACCGCTAGTAAGGGAGGGGGGTAGTGTTGCAGCGGCAGAAAAGGGTAGGACTAAGCGATAGGGTAGACCTTTCAAATTTCAGCTCGGCCCTTCTGGACCGAGCCGGGCCTTGGCACGCTACCCCTAAAGCCCTTACCCACCGCCGCATAGATTCCTTTCCTTCTTCAGTTCGAGATATAGTTATAAAAAGGCTGTATTGAATTATATCTGCGTGTCCAGATTAGTTCCGACCCTCTAGATACTGTAGGAGTAATAAGCTTAGAGGCTCTAACGACTCTCGCAAAGTCGCCGGAGAATAAGATCTACGCTATCTCGATAAAAGACATTAAAGATTACTAGAAGATAATAGCAGAAGAAGAAGTAGACCTGTTAAAGGTGTTACTAAAAGAACTCTATAGCTACACTAACGTGTTCTTAAAAGCCGACTCCAACCTCTTGCTGCTCTACCGACCGGAATACGCCAACAAGATCCGGTTAAAAGAAGGAGCTACGCTGCCGAGAACCGAACCCCTAAGACGCTTATCGCTGGCCGAGTTAGACTAGGTAGAAGTGTTTGTTCGAGAAAACCTAGCAAAAAAGTTTATTACGCCAAGCTCTGCCGAGTATACGTCGCCAATTCTTTTTGTACAGAAACCTGGAGGTAGTCTCCGACTGTGCATAGATTACCGAGGTCTTAACGAGGTTACTAAGAGAGACGTATATCTACTGCCGTTAATCGATAAGACTATACAAAGAGTGGCGAAAGCTAAGTAGTTTAGCAAGCTGGACATTCGCTAAGCGTTCTATCGACTAAGGAACGAAGAAGGGCAGACTAAAGATCTTACGACATTCGCTACGCGTATAGGCAACTTTAAGTAGTTGGTTATGCCTTTCGGCCTTACTAACGCGCCGGCTGTGTAGCAACGCTTTATAAACTACATATTTATAGACATGCTAGAGCAGTTCGTGTCTATTTACTTAGACGACATCCTTATCTAGACTAACGGAACAAGAGAACAATACACGGACTACATCGAGAGAGTGTTAACTAGGCTCCACGAGGTTGGCTTAAACGCAGACACGAAGAAGAGCGAGTTCTATTAGACTGAGGTCAAATATCTCGGTCTTATTGTTGGAAGAGAAGGAATTCGGATAGACCCTTTAAAGGTCGCTGCTGTCGCGGAGTAGAAGCAGCCGAAGTCCGGAAACACTACCTAAATCAGAGCTTTTCTCGGATTCTGCAGCTACTATTGGCGATTTATTAAGGACTTTAGCAAGATAGCAAGACCCCTAAACGAAGCATTAAAGAAGGAGGCCGCTAGCCTATAGAATAAGAAGTGCACAGAGGCTTTTAACTAGCTGAAAGAAGCAGTAGCCTCGGCGCTAGTGCTAGCGCACTTCCGACCGGAAAAGACGATCTACTTGGAGACAGACGCATCCGATACTGTAACTATAGGGGTCCTTTCTCAATTTAGCAATAACGAAACCCTCTATCTAGTAGCTTTCTTTAGCAAGTCTTTAAACAAGGCTAAGCAGAACTACGCTATCTATAATAAAGAACCGTTAGCTATTATCCAGGCTTTCGAGGAGTAGAAGCCAGAGCTTATAGCTGGAAAGAGCACGGTCTAGGTCCTTACAGACTATTAGTTACTAACCTATTTTATAAAGACGCAGAAGCTATCGCGCTGCCAAGCTCGGTAGGCCGCCTACTTATCCAGATTTGACTTTAAGATTACTTATTGACCAAGAGCTCAAAATAGAAAAGCTAATGTACTAACTAGAAGAGAAGGAAAGACTAGCCGCTCGAAAGAAGATCCGAACATGTTCCAGAAGGTGTTAACTAAACAGATAGTAGACGCCGAGGTGTTAAAAGAAGCAGGGATCTGCACGATAGAGCTGCCAACTAAGGAAGAGATGCTCTACGAGAAAGTGGAGCAGCTTAATTAGCAACAGAAGCTCGGCAAAACCTGTTCGTAGAAGCTAATAGTTCTAGAGGAACTAGTTACTGAGGTTATCCAGCTGGTCTATAGTTCTAAGGATGTTAGCTATACTGGCTTAAAGAAGACGATAGAAGCGGTAAGGACGATCTACTAGTTTCTACGGATCTTCGAGCAGATTCACTGTTTTATCACCAATTTTTACGCGTACAGAGCCGCTAAGCCGCCTTACGGCCTTCTAGCTAGTTTACTAAAGCCACTTCTGATCTCTAAGAAACTGTGGCAGCATATTACGATAGATTTTGTAACTGGCCTACCAGATTCTAATAGATATAATGCCACCCTTAACGTAGTAGATTGCTTAAGTAAGGAACGCTACTTTATCCCCTACTAAGCGAAGGATAAAGGAACTACTACAGAAGAGACGGCGAGAATGCTAATCTAGCATATATAGAAGCACTATAGTCTTCCAGACACTATTACTACGGATAGGAGTCCTTAATTTACTGCTAATATATAGAAAGCCATTAACTATGTTCTCGGAATTCGCGGAAAGCTTAGTACAGCCGCTTGCCCTTAGACTGACAGTTAGTCTAAAGTAGCTAACCGTAAGATAGAGAAATATCTACGAATCTTCTGCAGCTATTATTAAGCAGAGTAGGTTAAGGTGTTGCCGATAGCCGAATTCTGCGCCAATTCGGCACAGTCTAAGGCCACCTTACTAGCGCCGTTCGAAATAACCTATAGTTATCTTCTAAGGATAAGCTTTCAACTGCCGAACGAAACTAGCTCTTTGGAACCTTCTACCGCTACTTCGTCGAAGAGAGTCGCCGCCGCCGCGGCAGAAGTGCTTAGATCTTAGATAGAAGAAGCGAACCGGGTAGCGAAAGAAGCAATAGAATCGGCTTAGAAGAAGATAGTAACTCGAGCTAATAGAAAGCGGTTACTAACAGAATTTGAAGAAGACTAAAAGGTATAGCTTAACATACGGAACCTTAGGCTAAAAGGCAACGCCAAGGTTAACCCCTACTATATAGGTCCGTTTAAGATAGTGGAAAAGAGGTCGCCGGTAACGTATCGGCTCTAACTACTAAAGTCGTTCCGAATTTACGATGTTTTCTATTTAGATCTGTTAAGTCTAGACCCTAAAGATGGTCTTCCGGAACAGGGGTTCGCTAAACCCCTGCTAATCGAGATAGACAGTAAAGAAGAAGAATAGGAGGTAGAAGATGTAAGAGATATAAGGAAGATAAGAGGGTCTATTAAGGCGCGGATCTTATAGAAGGGATAGCCGGAAGACTATAAATAGTATCCGGTTAAGAATCTCCGAAATTCGGCGGAGCTATTAAGAGAGTTTTACACGCGGAATCTAAAGAATCCGAGGCCTAAGTAGCTTAGAAGCTAATAGTTCTAGAAGAAGAAGGAGAGAAGCTGCGTCCGCTCTATCGGTAGAAAGACCGATAAAAACGATCGTAGTAATGCGCTTGGTTAGAGTCTTCGACTTTGTCGCGGCAGTGGAAAGAGGTGGGACAGATTGATAGGGTGGACCCTGGATTTCGGCTCGGCCCGACCGGGCCGAGCCGGGCCTTGGCACCACCACTACGAAAGCCTACTACCACCACTACGTAGATTCCTTTCCCTCCTCAGTTCGAGATATAGTCATCAAAAAGGCCGTATTGAATCATATCTGCGTGCCCGGATTATTATATCTCGAACTCACTCTCTATACCAACCCCGCACTGCGCGAAAGGGCCCGTTGAACTATCCGGAAACCCGAATAGCGCACGCGCACTCACACTAACACCAACAACAACCCCTAAGGCACTGTAAGAAGATAGAAGACTTCTCAGCGGTAGAGAGTAGCGTAACAGGCCGCCGCAGAAAGAGAAAGACCGACAGAGCGAGTAGGCGCTCCAGTGTTATTAATAATGAGATCATTATCAGCGGTTTTACGGCGGAAGAGACTGCAGAGATCAAGGAACGAATGTGCGAATATAAGAAGATCCACGACTGCACGATCGAGGAACTGGAAGACTATGTGAACGAGAATGGGATAGGAAAGGTCTACGATAGTATAGACCTTATTAAGACGCTGTTCTTCAGAACGCTGGAAGAAAAGAGACTGTTAAGAGAGGAAGTAGAGACGGTAAGGGCCGAGAAGGAATCGGCGGAAACGATTATCGACATGTTAGAAAACTAGGCGGCGAATCGAATAGCGCAGTTGAAGGCGCTAAAGAATCAACTAACCAATATGGAAGCAGCGAAGTCGTCGCCGCCACTGCGTTAAGAAACCCACGAGGAGACCGCCTCACTAGCGGCCTATAGTCAAGGTAGCACCACGATGACGCCACTGCCGGACCCACCTGCTTTCGGTAGCGGAGACCCTAAAGCGTAGGAGGCATTTAAGAAGAAGATCAAGAACAAGATAAACCGCGATTACGCATCGAGCAGCGAAGAGGATAGATTGGCGTACCTAGAATCGCGATTGGAAGGTAAAGCTTTTTCGCTGGTGGCGGACCTAGAAGAAGTAACAGCCGACGACGCCATTAAGGCGCTGGACCAGCGTTTCGGAGACCCCTTCCAGAAGAAGACGGCCCGTAAGCAGCTAGATAAGATCAACCAGAACCGGCAGACGTTCGAAGAGTTCTACGGACTGTTTAGGAAATACGCTATCAGAGCGAGAGTAGCAGAAGATAAGCAGCTGCACCTACTAAGACAGAAACTAAGCCCTGAGCTCGCTGCAGCTATAGCGTTAGTAGAAGACGAAGACCTTCAGAGCTTCGTGCATTAAGCGAGAGTTACCGCTAGAAACTTAAACGCGTACGGAAAACCGACGACACGTGAACTGATTCAGAAGCCGTCGGCGCAGCCGACAAGAGCCCCCGCGCCCTTTCGACGAACCCCCCAGCAGTCGCCATATTCACTACGATCGGCGTTCGTCCCCACCTGCTACGTGTGCGGAAAGCCTGGCCATATTGCTACGAGATGCCAGGCAACGGCCCAGCAGAAGCAGGAGTATCGCGCTATAAAGCAGCCGCCACTGCCGAAAAAGACTATTCAAGCCATCGAACCGGCTCCGAACGACACTGACAGCGTAGACGGCGGGGTGCAGTTAAGAATTATGGGAAAAGACCAGCTAGAAGGATAGGCCCCCTATCCAGCGAGGACAACAGGGCATCAACGCGAACCACGTCGATAAAAGAGAGCATCAATAGTTGCAGCGATCCGTGTTACGACGGCAGAAAGGGGTGGGACTGGATGATGGGGTGGACCCTTGGAATTTCGGCTCGGCCCGTCCGGACCGAGCCGGGTCTCGGCACGCGCGCGCCGCCACCCCCCTTGAAGCGCGCGCCCACCACCACATAGATTCCTTTCCCTCCTCAGTTCGAGATATAGTCATCAAAAGGCCGTATTGAACCATATCTGCGTGCCCGGATCATTATATCTCGAACTCACTCATCACACCACCACCCGCGCTGCGCGAAAGGGCCCGTTGAATCATCCGGCCACCTGAATAACGCACGCGCACCCAACAACACCAAACCAAATCACATCAGCACCGTAAGAAGGCAATGGAGGGCTTCTCAACGGTAGAAGGCAGCGTCACAGGCCGCAGCGGTAAGAGAAAGACTGACAGACCGCGAGATAGACGCACTAGCATCCTCGATACCGGAGAAATCGATAAAGGCCTCACGGAAGAAGAGGCAAACGAAGAGAGAAAGGGCATGAAAGACTATACCGAACTATATGCGCGCACGCCGGACGAGATAGGAGAATATCTCACTGAACACGGAGCAGGGAGGGTGTTCAACACCATCACCTTCATCGAGAAGAAGTTTTACAGAACCATGGAAGAGATTAGGCAGTTAAGGGAAGAAAACGAAGCATTAGCTGCTGACAAGGCAGCTTCGGACACCACCATCGAAGTGATGGAAGAAGCAGCCGCGAAGAGGCTGGCTCAACTGAACGAAATGAGAACTCAACTGCAGGAAGCACAGACGGCGGAACCAGCGACGTCGCCGTCGCCCCAAGCACGCCATCAAGCGCCGTCGACGCAGCAGCGCCAGCGAGAAGAACAGACTGACCACGGCTCACCTGCCGCGTTCAGTCAAGGTGGCACGTCGATGACGCCATTACCCGACCCACCGGCATTCCGTGGCGGAGACCCCGAAGATTGGGAAGAATTTAAGAAGAAGATAAGGAATAAGATGGACCGCGACCTCGCCACCAACAGCGAAGCAGACAGATTGGCCTATCTAGAGGCTCGACTGGGCGGCGAAGCCTTCTCTTTGGTAGGCGACCTGGAAGATGTAACTGCTGACGAAGCGATCAAGGCACTGGATCAGCGTTTTGGCGACCCCTTCCGAAAGAAGACGGCTCGCAGCAAGCTGGACGAAATCACGCAGAACAAGCTGTCGTTCGAGGAATTTTACGGAGAATTCAGAAAACATGCCATCAGGGGAAAAATTTCAGAAGAAGAGCAGATGCACCTGCTGAGGAAGAAGATGAACCCCCGGCTCGTCGCGGGGTTGGATTCAGTGGAAGACGAAGATCTACAGAGCTTCGTGCACAGAGCGAGAGTCACAGCTAGAAACCAGAAGCTGTACAGCAGACCGGCGACCGACGACCGAGAAAAGCAGTCATTATCGGCGAAGCGGTTCCCTGCCCCTGCCCCTCTTCGACGAACCCCACTGCAGTCAGCATATTCGCCACGATCAGGATTCGTCCCTACGTGCTACGCATGTGGAAAGCCTGGCCACATCGCCACTAGATGCCAAGCGACGACGCAGCAGAAGCAGGAGTATAGGGCGACGAAGCCGCTGCCGAGGAAGGCCATTCAAGCTATCGAAGCGGCACCGAACGATACTGACAGTGTGGACGGGGGGGTTCAATTGAGAATTATGGGAAAAGACCAGCTGGACGGATAGACCCCCCACCCAGCGTAAACGATAGGGCACCCCTGCACACGTCACCGCAGAACGAAGAGAGCATCAACAGCTGCAACGATCCGTTGTCGGCGACGGTAGAAACGAACACGGAAACAGCCATCATCCTACCGATCACAGTCCACCCGCGTAAGGGCTCGAGCCGACCCCTCAAGCTGAAAGCGTTTATTGATACAGGGGCGCTTATTGGAGCAGCAATCCATCATCGGCTGGTTCGGAAGCTGATGAAAGGATACGGCTATCCAGTGGAATTGGCGTCGCCGACGCGAATTTCGGCTTACAATGGACAAGAAACGGAAAGCGTCACGCACTACATGCCGCTGAAGACCACCTTAGCTGGTCGCACGACGGAAGCGACGTTCCGAATCATAGATATCGGAAGGTTTGACATCATTATAGGGCAAAAGTGGATGAAGAACCAGAAAGCCATCATTGACGTAGGTAAAGGAACGATCGGATTCAAAGCCAGCGAACCGGTTACTGTCGTCGGAGCTGGACCCGAAGCGACGAACGACGAAACGGCTCCGCCACCCTCTACTGAGCCTGCGCCAACGATCGGAATGATAAGCTCAGAAGCGTTGACGACCCTCGCGAAGTCGCCGGACAGTGAAATTTACGCCATCTCAATAAAGGATATTGAAGACCACAGAAGGCTGATGGCGGAAGAAGAAGTGGACCCACTGGAGGTGTTGCCAAAAGAGCTCCATGGTTACGCTGACGTGTTCTCAAAAGCGGACTCCAATCTATTGCCGCTCCATCGACCGGAATACGACAACAAGATCCGACTGAAAGAAGGGGCCACGCTGCCACGAACAGAGCCCCTAAGACGACTGTCGCCGGCGGAGTTGGACCAAGTGGAAGTGTTCGTCCGAGAAAACCTTGCGAAGAAATTTATTACGTCGAGCTCAGCTGAGTACGCATCACCGATTCTATTCGTAAGAAAGCCCGGAGGAGGTCTCCGGCTGTGCGTGGACTACAGGGGCCTCAACGAGGTCACCAAAAGAGACGTATACCCGTTGCCGCTGATCGACGAGACTATATAGCGAGTGGCTAAAGCCAAATGGTTCAGCAAACTGGACATTCGCCAAGCATTTCACAGGCTGAGGAACGAAGAGGGGCAGACGGAAGATCTCACGACGTTCGCGACGCGTATAGGCAACTTCAAGTGGCTAGTGATGCCTTTCGGACTCACCAACGCACCTGCAGTGTAGCAACGCTTTATAAACCACACCTTTATAGACATGCTGGAGCGGTTCGTGTCTATCTACTTGGACGACATTCTTATCTATACGGATGGAACGAGACAGCAGCACACGGACCACATCGAGAGGGTGCTGAAGAGGCTCCGCGACGTAGGATTGAATGCGGATACGAAGAAGAGCGAATTCTATCAGACTAAGGTCAAATACCTCGGTCTTATCGTCGGAAGAGAAGGAATTCGGATGGACCCATCAAAGGTCGCCGCCGTCGCCGAATGGAAGCAGCCGAAATCCGGAAACACTACGCAGATCAGAGCGTTTCTCGGATTCTGCAGCTACTACAGACGGTTCATCAAAGACTTCAGCAAGATAGCGAGACCCCTGAACGAGGCGCTAAAGAAAGAGGCCTCCGGCCTATAGAACGAGAAGTGCACGGAAGCTTTTAACAAGCTGAAAGAGGCAGTCGCTTCGGCGCCAGTCCTGGCGCATTTCCGTCCGGAAAAGACGATCTACGTGGAAACGGACGCTTCAGACACTGTAACGGCAGGAGTCCTTTCTCAGTACGCGGACAATGGCGAGACCCTCTATCCAGTGGCTTTCTTCAGCAAATCAATAAATGAAGCTAAGCGGAACTACGCCATCTACGACAAGGAACTGCTGGCTATTATTCAGGCTTTCGAGGAATGGAAGCCGGAGCTTATGGCCGGAAAGAGCACGGTCCAAGTCCTTACGGACCACCAATCGCTGACCTACTTTATGAAGACGCAGAAGCTCTCACGTCGCCAAGCTCGGTAGGCCGCCTACTTATCAGGGTTCGATTTCAAGATCACCTATAGACCCGGAGCTCAAAACGGAAAGGCTGACGCACTGACGAGACGTAAAGGAAAGATTAGTCGTGCGAAGGAAGACCCAAACATGTTTCAGAAGGTGTTGACCGAACGGACGGTAGACGCCGAAGTGTTGAAGGAGGTGGGGATCCACGCAGTGGAACCGTCGGTTGAGGAATCGCCGACCGAAGAAGAAGAAAAGACGCTCTACGAGAAGGTGGAGCAGCTCAACCGACAGCAGAAGCTCGGCAAAACCGGCTCAGGGAAGCTGATAGTTCCAGAAGAACTTATCACAGAGGTTATCGACCTGATCCATAGATCGAAGGACGTTGGTTACGCCGGCGCGAAGAAGACGATGGAAGCCGTAAGGACGATCTACTGGCTTCCGCGGATCTACGAACGGATCCACCGATTTATCGCCAACTGCCACGTGTGCCGAGCCGCGAAGCCACGTCACGGTCTTCCAGCCGGTCTACTGAAGCCGCTTCCGACCCCCGAGAAGCCGTGGCAACACATTACGATGGATTTCGTGACCGGACTGCCGGATTCGGACGGTTACAACGCCACGCTCAACGTAGTAGACAGGCTGAGCAAGGAACGCCACTTCATCCCCTGCCGAGCAAAAGAAGAAGGAACCACTGCGGAAGAAACAGCGAGAATGTTGATTAGGCACGTATAGAAGCACCACGGCCTGCCGGACTCTGTCACTACGGATAGGGGTCCTCAGTTCACTGCCGACGTGTAGAAGTCAATCAATCAAGCCCTCGGAATCCGCGGAAAGCTCAGCACGGCAGCTCACCCTCAGACTGACGGTCAGTCGGAGGTGGCCAACCGTAAGATGGAAAAATATCTACGGATCTTCTGCGGCCACTATCAAGAAAAGTGGGTTGGGATGCTGCCGATGGCGGAATTCTGCGCGAATTCGACGCGGTCGGAAGCCACGTCGCTGGCGCCGTTCGAGATAACTCACGGTTATCTTCCGAGGCTGAGTTTCCATCCGCCGAGCGGCGCCGATTCGCCGGAGCCCTCCACCGCCACGTCGTCGAAGAGAGTGGCCGCCGCGGCGGCGGAAGCACTGCGATCTCAGATGGAAGAAGCCATCAAAGTGGCGAAAGAAGCGATGGAGTCGGCTCAGAAGAAGATAGTGACTCGAACTAATAGAAAGCGATCGCCAATGGAGTTTGAGGAAGGCCAAAAGGTATAGCTCAATACGCGAAACCTGAGGCTGAAAGGGAACGCCAAGCTCAATCCACGCCACGTGGGTCCCTTCAAGATAGTGGAAAAGAGGTCGCCGGTGACCTATCGACTGGAGCTGCCGAAAGCGTTCCGGATCTACGACGTCTTCCATTCAGATCTGCTAAGCCTAGACCCTGAAGACGGTCTGCCCAGGCAGGGGTTCGCTGAACCCCTGCCGGTTGAGATGGAAGATGGTGAAGAAGAGTGGGAGGTGGAAGACGTAATGGACGTGAAGAAGATAAGGGGGTCCATCAAAGCAAGAATCTCATAGAAAGGATGGCCGGAAGACTATAAATAGTATCCGATCGAGAACCTCCGGAACTCGGCGGAGCTGCTAAGAGACTTTTACGCGCGGAATCCGACGAAGCCGAAGCCGGAATGGCTCTAATGCCGATCCCTATGGAAGAAGAAGAAAGCAGCGTCCGCTCCACCGGCGCAGAAGCCGATGGAGGCGATCGTCGCTTTCGGGGAGGTCTTCGAGGACGCCGCCGCCGCCGTCCGGCGGCGATGACTTTGTAGGATGAGGAAGAAGAAGAAGAAAAAGAAATGGCGCCGCGGACGGATCTATATGGACCTCCGAGGCAATGCACGGACCGCCCAAACCGCAGCTCGGATGGCGAACGGCTCAGATCAGACGGAGCCGGTCACACGAACGCCAAGTGAGGGATTCCAGATACGGACGACGACGAGGTGACGTCGGCGGAGCTGCTGAGGGACTTTTGCGTGCGGAACCAGAAAGAAATCGAAGCTGGAATGGCTCCGAAGCCGATGCGGAAGAAAAGGAAGAAAACCACGTCCGCTCTACCGGCGCGAAAGCCGACGAAATCGATCGTGGTCGTAGGTGTCGACGCCGAGCACGCCGCGGCGTGCCAGCGCCGCCACCCCCCTGCGATGGGGTGCTGACTTCAGTGGAGAAAGAAAAGAAGAAGAAACGGAGCTGCGGACGGATCTATATGGACCTCCGAAGCAGCGCACAGACCGCCCAGACCGCAGCTCAGATAACCGAACAGCTCAGATCAGATGGCGCCGATTACATGAACGCTAAGTAAAGGACTTCAGACGCCGACGATGTGAGGGAACGACGTTGTTTTGATGAAAGATGGATGAGGTTGAAGTCGACTTTGAAGCGAATTTTCAAAAAAAAAAAAAAAAAAAAAAAAAAAAAAAGGTGGAGATTTTTGGATGGATGAGGTGACTAAGCGGTCGAGGGCGACCGCTGGTGAGGGAGGGGGGTAGTGTTACGACGGCAGAAAGGGGTGGGACTGGATAATGGGGTGGACCCTTGGAATTTCGGCTCGGCCCGTCCGGACCGAGCCGGGTCTCGGCACGCGCGCGCCGCCACCCCCCTTGAAGCGCGCGCCCACCACCACATAGATTCCTTTCCCTCCTCAGTTCGAGATATAGTCATCAAAAGGCCGTATTGAACCATATCTGCGTGCCCGGATCAATCCGCTATCAGCTACAGTAGAAGTAAACACGGAAACAGCTATTATCCTTCTAATCACTGTCCACCCCCTTGGCGGATCGAGCAAACCACTTCAGCTAAAAGCTTTTATCGACATAGGAGCTCTTATTGGCGCGGCGATCCACTACCGGTTGGTTCAGAAACTAATTAAGGGATACGGTTATCCAGTGGAATTGGCGTCGCCGACGAAGATTTCGGCATACAACGGACAAGACACGGAGAGTGTTACGCACTATGTGCCATTAAGGACCACCTTGGCTGGTCGCACCACGGAAGCGACGTTCCGAATTATGGATATCGGAAGGTTTGACATTATTATAGGGCAGAAATAGATAAAGAATCAGAAAGCTATTGTCGACGTAGATAAAGGAACGATCAGATTTAAAACCCCGGGTAGCGGAGCAGGGACTATCGGAAAGGTCGCTACTGCCGCCGCCGAGCCGAAAGCTACGGAGTCCGCGAAAGAGGCTCCGTCCGATCGTTCCGAACTCCTAGTTACTGTAGGAATAATAAGTTCAGAGGCTATAACGACCCTCGCGAAGTCGCCGGACAATGAGATTTACGCTATATCTATAAAGGACATCGAAGACTACTGGAAGATAATAGCGGAAGAGGAAGTGGATCCACTAGAAGTGTTACCAGAAAAGCTCCATAGTTACGCTAATGTCTTCTTAAAAGCAGACTCCAACCTCCTGCTACTCTACCGGCCGGAATACGACAACAAGATCAGGTTGAAAGAGGGAGCTACGCTGCCGAGAACCGAGCCCCTAAGACGACTGTCGCCGGCGGAACTGGATTAAGTAGAGGTGTTCGTTTGTGAGAATCTGGCGAAGAAGTTTATTATGCCGAGTTCTGCTGAATATGCGTTACCGATTCTTTTCGTAAGGAAACCAGGGGGTGGTCTGCGACTCTACGTAGACTATCGAGGCCTTAACGAGGTCACTAAGAGAGACGTATACCCCCTGCCGCTAATAGCTAAGACTATACAGCGCGTAGCAAAGGCTAAATAGTTCAGCAAGCTGGACATCCGCCAAGCGTTCTATCGACTAAGGAACGAAGAAGGGCAGACAGAAGACCTTACGACGTTCGCGACGCGTATAGGCAATTTCAAGTAGTTGGTGATGCCTTTCGGACTTACCAACGCGCCGGCAGTGTGGCAACGCTTTATAAACCACACTTTTATGGACATGCTAGAGCGGTTCGTATCTATCTACCTGGACGACATCCTTATCTATACAGATAGAACGAGAGAACAACACACGGACTACATCGAGAAGGTGTTGATTAGGCTCTGCGAGGTCGGGTTGAACGCGGACACGAAGAAGAGCGAGTTTTACCAAACCGAGGTCAAATATCTCGGTCTTATCGTCAGAAGAGATGGAATTCGGATAGACCCATTAAAGGTCGCCGCCGTCGCAGAATGGAAGCAGCCGAAATCCGGAAACACTACGCAGATCAGGGCATTCCTCGGATTCTGCAGCTACTATCGACGGTTCATTAAGGACTTTAGCAAGATAGCGAGACCCCTAAACGAGGCGCTAAAGAAAGAGGCCGCCGGCCTATAGAACGAAAAGTGCACGGAAGCCTTCAACCGGCTGAAAGAAGCAGTGGCATCGGCGCCGGTCCTAGCACACTTCCGGCCAGAAAAGACGATCTATATGGAAACGGACGCTTCCGATACAGTAACGGCAGGGGTCCTTTCTTAATATAGCGACGACGAGACCCTCTATCCGGTGGCTTTCTTTAGCAAGTCCATAACAGAGGCCGAACGGAACTACGCTATCTACGATAAGGAGCTACTGGCGATCATTCAGGCTTTCGAGGAGTGGAAACCAGAGCTTATGGCCGGAAAGAGCACGGTCCAGGTCCTTACGGACCACCAGTCGCTGACCTACTTTATGAAGACACAGAAGCTCTTACGACGTTAAGCACAGTAGGCCGCCTACTTATTAGGGTTCGACTTTAAGATCACCTATCGACCAGGGGCTCAAAACGGAAAGGCTAACGCGCTAACGCGAAGAGAAGGGAAGACGAGCTGTGCGAAGGAAGATCCGAACATGTTTCAGAAGGTGCTGACCGAACGGATAGTAGACGCCGAGGTGTTAAAGGAGGCGGGGATCTACGCGGCGGAACTGCGGACCGAACCAGAACCAATAGAGCCGCTGATCGAAGAAAAGACTCTCTACGAAAAGGTGGAGCAGCTCAATCAGCAGCAGAAGCTAGGCAAAACCGGTTCAGGGAAGATGATAGTTCCGGAAGAACTAATTACAGAAGTTATTGAGCTAATCTATAGCTCTGTAGATGTCGGCTACGCAGGCGCGAAGAAGACGATGCAGACAGTAAGAACGATCTACTGGTTTCCGCGGATCTATAAGCGGATCCACCGGTTTATCGCTAACTGCTACGCGTGCCGGGCCGCGAAGCCACGTTACGGTCTTCCGGCCGGTCTGCTAAAGCCACTTCCGATCCCTAAGAAACCATAGCAGCATATTACGATAGACTTCGTAACCGGCCTGCCGGATTCCGATGGATACGACGCCACGCTGAATGTAGTAGACCGATTAAGCAAAGAACGCCACTTTATCCCCTGTCGAGCGAGAGACGAAGGAACTACTGCAGAAGAGACCGCACGGATGTTGATTCAACACATATGGAAGCATTATGGCCTGCCGGACACTATTACTACGGATAGGGGTCCTCAATTCACCGCCGACGTATAGAAAGCTATCAACCAAGCTCTCGGAATTTATGGAAAGCTCAGCACCGCCGCTTACCCTCAAACTGATAGCCAGTCTAAAGTGGCTAGTCGCGAGATAGAGCGATATCTGCGAACCTTCTGCGGCCACTATCAAGAAGAATAGGTTAAGGTGCTGCCGATAGCCGAGTTCTGCGCTAACTCGGCACCGTCTAAGGCCACCTCGCTGGCGCCGTTCGAGATAATGCACGGCTATCTTCCGAGGATAAGCTTTCAGCCGCCAAACGAACCCAGCTCCGCGAAACCATCTACCGCTACGTCGTCGAAGAGAGTCGCCGCCGCGGCGGCAGAAGCGCTACGATCTCAGATAGAAGAAGCGATCAAAGTGGCGAAAGACACGATGGAATCAACTCAGAAGAAGATAGTGACTCGAGCTAATAAGAAGCGGTCACTGATAGAATTCGAGGAAGGCCAAAAGGTATGGCTCAACACGCGGAACCTAAGGCTAAAAGGGAACGCCAAGCTTAACCCCCGCTACGTGGGCCCGTTTACGATAGTGGAAAAGAGGTCGCTGGTAACTTATCGGCTCCAGCTACCGAAATCGTTCCGGATCCACGACGTTTTCCATTCCGATCTACTAAGCCTGGACCCTAAGAACGGTCTGCCGCAGCAGGGGTTCGCCGAACCCCTACCAGTTGAGATAGACGGTGATAAAGAAGAGTAGGAGGTAGAAGATGTAGTGGACGTAAAGAATATAAGGGGGTCCATCAAAGCGAGGATCTCGTAGAAGGGGTGGCCGGAAGACTATAAATGGTATCCGGTCGAAAACCTGCGAAATTCGGCGGAGCTGCTAAGAGATTTTTACGAGCGGAACCCGAAGAAGCCGAAGCCAGAATGGCTCTGAAGCCGATCCTTCCGGAAGAAAACAAAGAAAGCCGCGTCCGCTCCACCGGCGCGGAAGCCGATGAAAACGATCGTGGTTGAATTGATAGCTCCAGGCGGTCGGTCGGCGACCGCGTAGAGGCTTTGGTGGAAGAGAAAAAGAAGAAGAAAAACGGCGCCGCGGAAAGATCTATATAGACCTCCGCGCCAGCGCACAGACCAACCACGCCGCAGCTCAGATAACCTACGGCTCAGATCAGATGGCACGGATCAGGCGCACCGATTACATGAACGCTAAGTGAAGGACTTTGGATGCCGATAACGTAAGAAGTTAAGAAAGAGATAAAGAGGACGTTGTTTTTGATGAAAAACGGAAGAGGTAACGTCAACGTTGAAAGGGATTTTCGAGAAAGAGACGACGAATCACAAAAAAAAAAAAAAAAAAAAAAGTGGAGATTTTCGGATAGACGGGGTGACTAAGCGGTCGAGGGCGACCGCTGGTAAGGGAGGGGGGTAGTGTCGCGGCGGTGGAAAGAGGTGGGACAGATTGATAGGGTGGACCCTGGATTTCGGCTCGGCCCGACCGGGCCGAGCCGGGCCTTGGCACCACCACTACGAAAGCCTACCACCACCACCACGTAGATTCCTTTCCCTCCTCAGTTCGAGATATAGTCATCAAAAAGGCCGTATTGAATCATATCTGCGTGCCCGGATCAGACTTAACTACTACCTACTACTGCATTAACGCGACAGTCGCCGACACTGCCTCGAACAAGAAAGGCCTGCAGCCGCTCGATTTTATAAGCGGCGCCAGCAACAGCAGCCTTTGCAGTAGCGCTTAAGGCCTTAGTAGAGAAGAAAAAGAAGAAGAGATAGCGAGCTGTAAATAGATCTATATGGACCTCTATAGCAGCGCGCAGGCCAGCTACGCCGCAGCTTAGATAGCTGCTAGCTTAGATCAGATAGCTCCGATTGGACAGACGCTAAGTAAAGGATCTTAGATAGCAACAATGTAAGAAGAAAGAAGAAGTTAAGAGGATAACGTTTTCGAAGGTAGAAGAAACGATAAAGTAACATCGATTTTAAGAAGGGTTTTAGCAGAAGAAGTCGCGAATCGAACGGAGAAAGAAGACAAAGAAAGATAGAAGAAAAAGAACAAAAGAGCAAATCAAAAAAAAAGAAGAGGCAGATAAGATAAGTAAGCAGTCGAGGGCGACCGCTAGTAGGGGAGGGGGGTAGTGTTGCAGCAGCAGAAAGGGGTGGGACTAAGTAATAGGATAGACCCTTAGAATTTCGGCTCGGCCCTTCTAGACTAAGCCGGGCCTTGGCATACCCACCCCTAAAGCCCTTACCTACTGCTGTATAGATTCCTTTCCTTCCTTAGTTCGAGATATAGTTATTAAAACAGCTGTATTAAATTATATCTGCGTGCTCGGATCACGTACCTTGTACAGAAAGCGGTTATCTACTCGTATCCTTCCTTAATCCGTATCTTGTAGAAGGCTAAAACAACGTTAAGCTTAGTAAACCACTTTGCCTTGCTAATCCGTCCGAGGGTCTTCTTAATAAGGGGTAGGGGGTACCGGTCCTTTTTAGTAATCGCGTTAATGCCTCTATAGTCTATATAGAAACGCAAGCCGGCCGAGCCTTCCTTATAAACAAACAGCACTAGGGCTCCAGACGATAACGTACTTGTGCGAATAAACCTTTCGGCAAGTAGGTCGTCCAGTGTCTTGCGTAGTACTAGGAGTTCTCTAGAGGACGTACTATATAGTAGGCCGTACGGTACTTTGGGCAGGCTTCTATCCAGACAGGGCTCGAGCTAGATGTCGTAGTCGATTCCTTCTCCTTAGTATAGGGGCAATTTCGAGGCCGATTTTGGTTCGAAGAGGTCTAGGTATACTAAGTATTCTAGTAGGAGCTTCGTGTAGGGGTCCGTAGCTTTCTTAGGCACTAAGGCCTTCTTAATGTCTGTAGTCGCAGTGTTAACCTCGGCGTTTGATCTGACTGCAGTAGACTCTAGGTCAATACCCGTCTTTGATAACTATATCCAAGGCTGGAGAGGAAAGAATCTACGTACAAGCGGAGGTGGAGGTATTTAAGTGTGCGCCAAGCCTGGCCCTGCCAAGCCTAGCTGCCAGCTGTCCACATCTACATCCGTATTACTACCGCCCTCCCTAACCAGCGATTGCCCTCAATCGCAATCAATCCATTAATCGCAATTAGCCAATCAGGTCGCACCAATCCAGGTCGCAGGGGTCGCAAATTCAGCTTCGCTATCGGCCAATCAGGTCGCTCCAAAACAGGTCGCTTTTAAGGTCGCTTTTGAGGTCGCTTTTGAGGTCGCTTTTGAGCTTCAATTTCCGTGCGTTTTAAGCCTCAATCTCGTGCCTTTTTGCCGTCGCTTTGGTGCCTTATTTGGTGCCTTGCCAAGGCTGCAGAATTCTCAGATTGTCGCAGAGGTCGCAGAGGTCGCAGAGGTCGCAGAGGTCGCGGCTGCCTTGTAAAAACATGTCGCTTCTCGAGCCGTCGCTTCTTGAGCTGTCTCGAGCCGTCGCTTCTCGAGCCGTCGCTTCTCGAGCCGTCGCTTCTCGACAGTTGCTTTTCGAGCCGTCGCTCGCTTCTCAAGCGGTCGCTTCTCGAGCCGTCGCCAAGGTCTCGGAGGTTGCGGAGGTTGTCTTGCAAACACGTATCGCTTCTCGACGGTCGCTTCTCGACGGTCGCTTCTCGACAGTCGCTTCTCGACAGTCGCTTCTCGACGGTCCCTTCTCGACGGTCGCTTCTTGACCTGTCGCTTTTCGAGCCGTCGCTTCTCGACGGTCGCTTCTCGAGCCGTCGCTTTTCAAACGGTCGCAGAGGTCGCGGAGGTCGCGGAGGTTGTAGCCTACGTATGTCGCTTCTTAGACCGTCGCTTGCTTCTCAGACGGTCGCTCCTCAAACAGTCGCAGAGGTCGCAGAGCTCGCTAAGGTTGCGGAGCTCGCTAAGGCCGCGGAGCTCGCTAAGGCCGTAGAGCTCGGGGTCGCAGAGTCGCAGAGGTTGTCTTGCAAACACGTGTCGCTTCTTAGACGGTCGCTCGCTTCTCGACCGTCGCTTTGCCTGTGCTTTGCCTGTGCTTTGTCTGGTGCTCTGCCTGGGTGCTTATGCCTGGGTGCTCGTGCCTAGTGCTCGCTACTGCTCGTGTCGCTTTGCTGCTCTTGTCTTGTGCTCTGCCTGGGTGCTCTGTAGCTGGGTGCTCGTGCTCGGCCTCGGTGCTCTTGCTCGGCCTTAGTGCTCTGCAGCTGGTGCTCTGCAGCTGGTGCTCTGCAGCTAGTGCTCTGCAGCTGGTGCTCTGCAGCTGGTGCTCTGCAGCTGGTGCTCTGCAGCTGTCTGAACCTGTATTGCCTGCAGCCGTGCCTTGTGCTCTGCCTTGTGCTGTGCCTACTGCTCTGTCTCTGTAGCTGTGCCTGCTCTGTAGCTCTGCCTTGTCTGCAGCTGTGTTGTAGTGCCTTTCTGAACATGCAGTGTCTATGTTGTCTGCAGCTGTGCCTGTGCCTTGCCTGTGTCTTGTCCTCGATTGTAGACTGTCTCGATAGCTGAACCCGACTGCCTCGATTGCCGAGCTAAACGTGCCGCCCGTGTTGCCGCTGATCTGTTAACTGTACCGATGCCTCGATTCTGAACATGCCGCTTCTAAACGTAGGCCTAAACGTAGGCCTGAACGTAGGCCTAAACGTAGGCCTGAACGTAGATCTGAACGTATACAGGCGCCTAAACGTAGGCCTGGGCTGTTGGTTTCTGGCTGTCCTTGTCGCTCGTACTGCTCTTGTCGCTCGTACCTCGATTGCTGAATATGCTGCTTGTCTTGTCCCTAATTGTCGCGATTGCTGAACTTGTCGCTTGTGCTGCTCTTGTCGCTTATGCTGCTCTTGTTACTTGTACTGCTGCAGAGGTCGCAGAGGTTGCGGAGGTCGCAGGCTAAATGTATGCTTTGCCTCAATTGCTGGCCGTATGTCTCGATTGCTGGCCGTACGTCTCGATTGCTGGCCGTACTGATTGCTAAGTGTGCCAAATAGAATAGTCTGTTAAAGACCTGAATTGGTCTGTTAAAGACCCGAAAAAAACGAATGTCGTCGCCCTAGGTCCTGCTAGGTGCGCTCTCGTCGTCGTCGCTCCGTCGTCGTCGCTCTCTCGCTCTCGTCGCTCTCTCTCTTCTTTAGAACTCGCGATCTGCTCGCGTAGGCACTCTCTTCCTAACATCCCTCTCGTAGGGGCACTTCTCTCTCTTCAAAACTCTCTCTCTCTCTCTTCTTCTCGATAGGGGCACTTCTCTTCCCTAAAACTCTTCTTCTCGATGTCCTCTGTAATGGACCTCTCTCTTTAAACTCTTCTTCTTAATCGGGGGAGGGGGGGTAGAGTAGCATGCACATATACGATTAAGTAACCGGATATAATTCAATGGCCTCCTTCGTACATATACAGTACACACTCTGGGTTGTTGGTTGCACATACGTTATTTGAGTACCCGGATGTAGTTCAACGGGCTCTTTCGCGTAGTGCAGGTGTTGTTGAAGTAAGCCTTGGATATAATAATCTGACTGCAGTAGACTCTAGGTCAATACCCGTCTTTGATAACTATATCTAAGGCTGGAGAGGGAAGAATCTACGTACAAGCGGAGGTAGAGGTATTTGAGTGTGCGCCAAGCCTGGCCCTGCCAAGCCTAGCTGCCAGCTGTCCACATCTACATCTGTATTAGCGTTAGTGTTAGCTTTGGCTTTGGCATTGCTGCCTAGTAGGACTCTCCGTTGTTCTCGGAGTCTCTGCTTCGTAGCTGCTAGGTATAGGCGTCCTCGTCCGACGTCGAGCTTGCCCTGCTAGCGCTCTATCTATAGTTTCCCTAATATTAGGTTATACCCTAACTTGTCTCGTACGACGTAGAAGTACGAGTCCTGCTCGTAGTGTCCCTACAGCACTATCGTTACTTTTACTATATAGGTAATGTCCGGTCCTCGTCTGGTAATGCCTAGTATACGTACAGGTACAGTAGGGGTCGTCTCGATATAGTGTTTCTGTTGCGGTGGTAGAAAGAGGTGGGACAGATTGATGGGGTAGACCCTGGAATTTCGGCTCGGCCCGTCCGGGCCGAGCCGGGCCTTAGCACCACCACCATCAAAGCCCACTACCACTACCACATAGATTCCTTTCCCTCTTCAGTTCGAGATATAGTTATCAAAAAGGCCGTATTGAATCATATCTGCGCGCCCGGATCATTATATCTCGAACTCACTCTCCACAACAACCCCCGCGCTGCGCGAAAGGGCCCGTCGAATCATCCGGAAACCCGAATAATGCACGCGCACCAACACCAACAACAACCCCCAAGGCACCGTAAGAAGATAGAAGGCTTCTCAGCAGTAGAGAGCGGCGTCACAGGCCGCAGCGGAAAGAGAAAGACTAACAGACCGAGGGATAGGCGTACCAGCGTTCTCGATAACGGAACGACCAATAAAGGCCTTATAGAAGAAGAGGTAAATAAAGCGAGAAAGGGCATAGAGGGCTATGCCGAACTGTATAGACGCACGCCGGACGAGATAGGAGAATATCTCACAGAGCATAGAGCTAAGAAGGTGTTTGATATCATTACCTTTATAGAAAAGAAGTTCTATAGGAACGTAGAAGAAAACAGACAGTTAAGGGAAGAAGTAGAGACGGTAAGAGCCGAGAAGGAATCGGCCGAGACCATTATCGACGTGCTGGAAAACCAGGCGGCGAATCGAACGGCGCAACTAAAGGCGCTGAAGAGCCAACTGGCTGATATGGAAGCAGCGACGTCGCCGCTACAGCACCAAGAAGAACCAGCAGAGATCGCCTTACTAGCGGCCTATAGTCAAGGTGGCACCTCGATAACGTCATTGCCGGACCTACCGGCGTTCAGAGGTGGAGACCCCGAAGACTGGGAGGCGTTTAAGAAGAAGATAAAGAATAAGATAGACCGCGATTACGCCGGAAACAGCGCCAAAGACCGACTAGCGTACCTGGAATCGCGATTAGAAGGTGAAGCTTTTTCGCTAGTGGCGGACCTAGAAGAGGCGACCGCCGAAGAAGCGATCAAAGCGCTAGATCAACGCTTCGGAGATCCATTCCGAAAGAAGACAGCCCGTAAGCAGTTGGACAAGATCAACCAAAACCGGCAGACGTTTGAAGAATTCTACGGTTTGTTCAGAAAATATGCAATCAGAGCCCGAGTAGCGGAAGATAAACAGCTCTACCTACTGAGACAGAAGCTGAGCCCTGAGCTCGCTGCAGCTATGGCCTCGGTAGAAGATAAAGACCTTAAGAGCTTCGTGCACCGAGCGAGGGTCACCGCGAGAAACTTAAACGCTTACGCGAAAGCGCGCGAATCGATTCAGAAGCAGTCGCCGCCGGCGCAGCCGACGCGAGCCCCTGCGCCTTTCCGGAGGGCACCCCAGCAGCCATCGTATCAGTCACAGCGCTCGTCGTTCGTCCCCACCTGCTACGCGTGTGGAAAACCTAGCCACATCGCCACGAGATGCTAAGCGTCGGATAAGCAGAAGCAGGAATATCGAGCAACGAAGCCGCCGCCGCCACCGAGAAAGGCCATACAAGCTATGGAGCCGGCTTCGAACGACACTAATAGCGTGCACGGTGGAGTGCCCCTGCGAATCCTGGGAAAAGATCAGCTAGAAGGATAGGCCCCCTATCCAGCGCTGACAATAGGGCACTATATCGAAGCGAATCGCCGCGAGAAGAAAGCATTAACAGCTGCAGCGATCCGCTATCGGCTGCGGTAGAGGTGAACACGGAAACAGCTATTATCCTTCCGATCACTGTCCACCCCCTTGACGGATCGAGCAAACCCCTTCAGTTGAAAGCTTTTATCGACACCGGAGCTCTTATTGGCGCAGCGATCCACCATCGGTTGGTTCAGAAACTAATAAAGGGATACGGATATCCAGTGGAATTGGCGTCGCCGACACGGATTTCGGCATACAACGGACAAGACACAGAGAGTGTCACGCACTATGTGCTATTAAGAACCACACTGGCCGGTCGCATTACGGAAGCGACGTTCCGAATTATGGATATCGGAAGGTTTGACATCATTATAGGGCAGAAATGGATAAAGAACCAGAAAGCCGTTATCGACGTAGACGAAGGAACGCTAGGGTTCAAAACCCTAAGCAATAGCACCGCTGTCGTCGAACCGACCGCCGCCAAGCTGAAAGCTACGGGGCCAGCAAAAGAGGCTCCGTCCGATCGTTCCGAACCCCCGGTTACCATCGGAATAATGAGTTTAGAAGCAATGACGACCTTCGCGAAGTCGCCGGACAATGAGATTTACGCTATCTCTATAAAGGACATCGAAGACTACAGAAAGATAATAGCGGAAGAAGAAGTAGATCCACTGGAGGTGTTACCGGAAGAGCTCCATAGTTACGCTGATGTCTTCTCAAAAGCAGACTCCAACCTCTTGCCGCTCCATCGGCCGGAATACGACAATAAGATTAGGTTAAAGGAGGGGGCCACCCTGCCAAGAACCGAGCCCCTAAGAAGATTGTCGCCAGCCGAACTGGACCAAGTGGAGGTGTTTGTTCGTAAAAACCTGGCGAAGAAGTTCATTACGCCGAGCTCCGCGGAATATGCGTTACCGATTCTTTTCGTAAGGAAACCAGGGGGTGGTCTAAGACTCTGCGTAGACTATCGCGGCCTTAATAAGGTCACCAAGAGAGACGTGTATCCACTACCGCTGATTGATGAGACTATACAGCGGGTGGCGAAGGCTAAGTAGTTCAGCAAGCTGGATATTCGACAAGCGTTCCATCGACTAAGGAATAAAGAAGGGCAGACAGAGGACCTTACGACGTTCGCGACGCGTATAGGCAATTTTAAGTGGCTGGTAATGCCGTTCGGACTCACCAACGCGCCGGCAGTATAGCAACGCTTTATAAACCACACCTTTATGGACATGTTGGAACGGTTCGTGTCAATTTACCTGGACGACATCCTTATCTATACAGATAGAACGAGAGAACAACACACGGACCACATCGAGAAGGTGTTGATCAGGCTCCGCGAGGTCGGGTTGAACGCGGACACGAAGAAGAGCGAGTTCTATCAAACCGAGGTCAAATATCTCGGTCTTATCGTCGGAAGAGGTAGAATTCGTATAGACCTATCAAAGGTCGCCGCCGTCGCGGAGTGGAAGCAGCCGAAATCCGGAAACACTACGCAAATCAGGGCGTTTCTCGGCTTCTGCAGCTACTATCGACGGTTCATTAAGGACTTTAGCAAGATAGCGAGACCCCTAAACGAGGCGCTGAAGAAAGAGGCCGCCGGCCTATAGAATAAGAAGTGCACGGAAGCTTTCGTGCGGCTGAAAGAAGCAGTGGCCTCTGCGCCAGTCCTGGCACACTTCCGGCCAGAAAAGACGATCTACGTGGAAACGGACGCTTCCGACACAGTAACGGCCGGAGTCCTTTCTTAATATAGTGACGACGAAACCCTCTATCTAGTCGCCTTCTTCAGCAAGTCAATAAGCGAAGCTGAGCGGAATTACGCCATCTACGATAAGGAGCTGCTGGCCATCGTTCAGGCCTTTAAAGAGTAGAAACCGGAACTTATAGCTGGAAAAGGGCCGATCCAGGTTCTTACGGACCACCAGTCGCTGGCCTACTTTATGAAGACGCAGAAGCTCTTACGACGTTAGGCACGGTAGGCCGCCTACTTATCAGGATTCGACTTCAAGATCACTTATCGACCCGGGGCTCAAAATGGAAAGGCTAACGCGCTAACGAGAAGAGAAGGAAAAACCAGCTGCGCGAAAGAAGACCCTAACCTGTTCCAGAAGGTGTTGACCGAGCGAATGGTAGACGCAGAGGTGTTGAAAGAGGTAGGGGTCTGCGCGGTGGAACTGACCCCTAAGGAAGAGACGCTCTACGAGAAGGTGGAACGGCTTAATCAACAACAGAAGCTCGGCAAAACCGGTTCAGGGAAGATGATAGTTCCGGAAGAACTAATCACAGAAGTTATCTAGCTAGTCCATAGCTCCGTGGATGTGGGCTACGCAGGCGCGAAGAAAACGATGCAGGCAATAAGAACGACCTACTGGTTTCCGCGGATCTATAAGCGGATTTACCGGTTTATCGCCAACTGCTACGCGTGCAGAGCCGCGAAGCTACGTTACGGTCTTCCGGCCGGTCTGCTGAAGCCACTTCCGATCCCCGAGAAACCATAGCAACATATTACGATAGACTTCGTAACCGGCCTGCCGGAATCCGATGGATACGACGCTACGCTAAACGTAGTAGACCGATTGAGCAAAGAACGCCACTTCATCCCCTGCCGAGCGAGAGATAAAGGAACCACTGCGGAAGAGACCGCACGGATGTTAATTCGACACGTATAGAAGCATTATGGCTTACCGGACACTATCACCACAGATAGGGGTCCTCAATTCACTGCCGATATGTGGAAAGCTATCAACTAAGCTCTCGGAATCTATAGAAAGCTCAGCACCGCCGCTCACCCTTAAACGGACGGCCAGTCCGAAGTGGCTAACCGTAAGATGGAGCGATATCTGCGAACCTTCTGCAGCCACCATTAAGAAGAATGGGTTAAGGTGTTGCCGATGGCCGAGTTCTGCGCTAACTCGGCACCATCCGAAGCTACCTCGCTGGCGCCGTTCGAGATAACGCACGGCTATCTTCCGAGGATGAGCTTTTAGCCGCTAAACGAACCCAGCTCTACGGAACCATCCACCGCTACGTCGTCGAAGAGAGTCGCCGCCGCGGCGGCGGAAGCGCTCCGATCTTAGATAGAAGAAGCGGTCAAAGTAGCGAAAGAAGCGATGGAATCAGCTTAGAAGAAGATAGTAAATCGAGCTAATAGAAAGCGGTCACCGATGGAATTCGAGGAAGGCCAAAAGGTATAGCTCAACACGCGGAACCTGAGGCTGAAAGGGAACGCGAAGCTTAACCTACGTTACGTAGGTCCGTTCAAGATAATAGAAAAGAGGTCGCCGGTGACCTATCGACTCGAGCTACCAAAGGCGTTCCGGATCCACGATGTTTTCTATTTAGATCTGCTGAGCCTAGACCCTAAGGCCGGCCTTCCGGAACAGGGGTTCGCTGAACCCCCACTAGTTGAGATAGGCGGTAATAAAGAAGAGTGGGAGGTAGAAGATGTAGTGGACGTAAAGAAGATAAGGGGGTCCATCGAAGCGAGGATCTCGTAGAAGGGGTGGCCGGAAGACTATAAATGGTATCCGGTCGAAAACCTGCGAAATTCGGCGGAGCTGCTAAGAGACTTCTACGTGCAGAACCCGAAGAAGCCGAAGCCGGAATGGCTCTGAAGCCAAACGAAGAAAGCAGCGTCCGCTCTACCGGCGCGGAAGCCGATGAAAACGATCGCTGCTCAGATCGTAGAGGGACAGTAGGCTGCGCACGCCGTGGCATGCCAGCGCCGCCGCCCCCCCCCCCCCCTGCGATAGAGTGCTAACTCCGGTGGAGAAAGAAAAGAAGAAGAAACGGAGCCGTAGACGGATCTATATGGACCTCCGAAGCAGCGCACAGACCACCCACGCCGCAGCTCAGATGACCTACGGCTCAGATCAGATGGCACGGATCAGATGGCGTCGATTACATAAACGTCAAGTGAAGGACTTCGGATGCAGATAACGTAAGAAGTTGAGAAAGAGACGAAGAGGACATTGTTTTTGATGGAAGACGGAAGAGGTAACGTCGACGTTGAAAGGAGTTTTCGAGAAAAGAGGCGGCGAATCAAAAAAAAAAAAAAAAAAAAAGTGGACATTTTCGGATAGATGAGGTGACTAAGCGGTCGAGGGCGACCGCTGGTGAGGGAGGGGGGTAGTGTTGCAGTGGTAGAAAGAGGTGGGACAGATTGATAGGGTGGACCCTGGAATTTCGGCTCGGCCCGTCCGGGCCGAGCCGGGCCTTGGCACCACCACCATCAAAGCCCACCACCACCACTACATAGATTCCTTTCCCTCTTCAGTTCGAGATATAGTTATCAAAAAGGCCGTATTGAATTATATCTGCGCGCCCGGATCAGTTTCTATACGAAGTCTTCGCTAATTACTCCGTACACTAAATACCCTATATCGATTAGCGTCTGCGCAGTAGCGGTCCCGTTTAGCGTAGGTCGTACGATAAATAGCATAGTCGTTATATAATTACTCTTAAGAGAAAGCTAAGTAGTGCTTTAATTTGGCAATCTATCTCGTATATGCCTCTAGCTAAGCCTTCGCTTATGTTGCAGCGGTGGAAAGAGGTGGGACAGATTAATGGGGTGGACCCTGGATTTCGGCTCGGCCCGTCCGGGCCGAGCCGGGCCTTGGCACACCACCCTCCATCAAAGCCTACCACTACCACTACATAGGTTCCTTTCCCTCCTCAGTTCGAGATATAGTCATTAAAAAGGCCGTATTAAATCTTATCTGCGTGCCCAGATCATTATATCTCGAACTTACTCTCTACACTACACCCTGCGCTGCGCGAAAGGGCCCGTTGAACCATCCGGAAACCCGAATAACGCACGCGCACCCACTAACACACCAACAACAACCCCCCTAAGGCACTGCAAGAAGATGGAAGGCCTCTCGACGGTAGAGAGCGGCGTTACAGGCCGCAGCAGAAGCAGAAGAGGAAAGACTAACAGAGCGAGCAGACGCTCCAGTGTAGTTGACAATAAGATCGTTATTAGAGGTTTTACAGCAGAAGAGACCGCAGAGATTAAGGAACGAATAAGGGAATACAAGAAGATCCACGACTGCATAATCGAGGAACTGGAAGACTACGTAAACGAGAACGGAATAGGGAAGGTCTACGACGGTATAGACCTTATTAAGACGCTGTTTTATAGAACACTGGAAGAGAACAGACAGCTAAGAGAGGAAGTAGAGACGGTAAGGGCCGAGAAGGAATCGGCGGAGACTATTATCGACGTGTTAGAACACCAGACGGCGAATCGGCTGGCGCAGCTAAAGGAGCTAAAGGATCAGCTTGCTGATATAGAAGCAGCGAAGTTGTTACCGCTACCGCGGCAAGAAACCCACGCAGAGACCGCCTCACCGGCCGCCTATAGTCAAGGTAGCACTACGATAACGCCACTGCCGGACCTACCAGTTTTCAGCAGCGGGGACCCTAAAGCGTAGGAGGCATTTAAGAAGAAGATCAAGAACAAGATAAGCCGCGATTACGCATCGAGCAGCGAAGAAGACAGACTGGCCTATTTAGAGGCGCGACTAGAAGGCGAAGCGTTCTCGCTAGTGGCAGACCTAGAAGAGGTGACCGCTAAAGAAGCGATTAAAGCGTTAGATCAACGCTTCGGAGACCCATTCCGGAAGAAGACGGCCTGTAAGCAGCTGGATAAGATCAACCAGAACTGGCAGACGTTTAAGGAATTCTACGGTTTGTTTAGAAAATATGCCATTAGAGCGAGAGTGGCAGAAGATGAGCAGCTGCACCTACTGAGACAGAAACTAAGCCCTGAGCTCGCTGCGGCCATAGCGTCAGTAGAAGACGAAGACCTTAAGAGCTTCGTACATTAAGCGAGAGTCACCGCAAGAAACTTGAGCGCTTACGCGAAATTACGCGAATCGGTTCAGAAGCTGTCGCCGTTAATAACGCAGACTACACGACCCCCTGCGCCTTTCCGGAGAGCGCTACAGCAGCCACCTTATCAGTCGCAGCGCTCGTCGTTCGTCCCTACCTGTTTCGCGTATAGCAAGCCTGGCTACATCGCTACGAGATGCCAAGCATCGGATAAGCAGAAGCAGGACTATCGTGTTATAAGGCAGCCGCAGCTGCAGCAGCAGCCGCCACCGAGGAAGACTATACAAGCTATGGAGCCGGCTCCGAACGATACTGACAGTGACGGTAGGGTGCAGTTAAGGATTATAGGAAAAGACCAGCTGGACGGATAGGCCCCCTATCCAGCATTAACAATAGGGCACCGAATCGGAGCGAATCGACACGAGAAGAAAGCATCAACAGCTGCAGCGATCCGCTCTCGGCAGCCGTAGAAGCGAACACGGAAACAGCGATTATCCTTCCTATCGAGATCCACCCTGTTAAGAAGTCGCGCAAACCACTCTAGCTAAAAGCTTTTATCGACACCGGAGCTCTCATCGGCGCGGCGATCTACCACTAACTGGTCAGGAAGCTGATAAATGGATACGGCTATCCGGTAGAACTGGCGTCGCCGACGAAGATTTCAGCGTATAACGGACAAGACACGGAAAGCGTCACGCACTACGTGCTGTTGAAGACTACGCTGGCTGGTCGCACTACGGAAGCGACGTTCCGAATTATGGATATCGGAAGATTTGACATTATTATAGGGCAGAAATGGATAAAGAACCAGAAAGCCGTTGTCGACGTAGATAAAGGAACGATCAGATTCAAAACCCGAGGTGACAGCGTCGTCACCGCCGAATCGAGAGCCGCGGCTGCCAATGTAACCCCGTCAGACCGTTCCGAACCCCTGGTCACCGTCGGAATAATGAGTTCGGAAGCTATAACGACCCTCGCAAAGTCGCCGGATAATAAGATCTACGCTATCTCGATAAAAGACATCGAAGACTACCGGAAGATAATAGCGGAAGAAGAAGTGGACCCGCTGGAGGTGCTACCGAAAGAACTCTATAGTTACGCTAATGTCTTCTCAAAAGCCGACTCCAACCTCCTGCCGCTCCATCGACCGGAATATAACAACAAGATCCGGTTGAAAGAGGGGGCTACGCTGCCGAGAACCGAGCCCCTTAGACGACTGTCACCGGCCGAACTGGACCAAGTAGAGGTGTTTGTTCGCGAAAACCTGGCGAAGAAGTTTATTACGCCGAGTTCTGCCGAATATGCGTTACCGATTCTTTTCGTAAGGAAACCAGGGGGTGGTCTGCGACTTTACGTAGACTATCGAGGCCTTAATAAGGTTACTAAGAGAGACGTATACCCGCTGCCGCTGATCGACGAGACTATACAACGAGTGGCTAAAGCTAAGTAGTTCAGCAAGCTGGACATCCGCCAAGCGTTCCATCGACTAAGAAACGAAGAAGGGCAGACGGAAGATCTTACGACGTTCGCGACGCGTATAGGCAATTTTAAGTAGCTGGTAATGCCGTTCGGACTTACCAACGCGCCGGCAGTGTAGCAACGCTTTATAAACCACACCTTTATAGACATGCTGGAACGGTTCGTGTCTATCTACTTGGACGACATCCTTATCTATACCGATGGAACGAGAGAGCAACACACGGACCACATCGAGAGAGTGTTAAAGAGGCTCCGCGAGGTCGGATTAAACGCGGACACGAAGAAGAGCGAGTTCTACCAAACGGAAGTTAAGTATCTCAGTCTTATCGTCGGAAGAAACGGACTTCGTATAGACCCCTCGAAGGTCGCCGCCGTCGCGGAATGGAAGCAGCCAAAATCCGGAAACACTACGCAAATCAGAGCGTTTCTCGGCTTCTGCAGCTACTATCGACAGTTTATTAAGGACTTTAGCAAGATAGCGAGACCCCTGAACGAGGCGCTGAAGAAAGAGGCCGCGGGCCTATAGAATAAGAAGTGCACAGAAGCTTTCGTACAGCTAAAAGAGGCGGTGGCCTCGGCGCCGGTTCTAGCGCACTCCCGACCGGAAAAGACGATCTACGTAGAAACGGACGCTTCCGACACAGTAACAGCAGGGGTCCTTTCTCAATACGGAGACGATAAGACCCTCCACCCGGTGGCCTTCTTTAGCAAATCCATAACGGAAGCCGAGCGGAACTACGCTATCTACGATAAAGAACTGCTAGCTATTATACAGGCGTTCGAGGAGTGGAAACCGGAGCTTATAGCTGGAAAGAGCACGGTCCAGGTTCTTACGGACCACCAGTCGCTAACCTACTTTATAAAGACGCAGAAGCTCTTACGACGTTAAGCATAGTAGGCCGCCTACCTATTAGGGTTCGACTTTAAGATTACCTATCGACCAGGGGCTCAAAACGGGAAGGCTGACGCGCTAACGAGAAGAGAAGGGAAGACGAGCCGCGCGAAGGAAGATCCGAACATGTTTCAGAAGGTGTTGACCGAGCGGATAGTAGACGCAGAGGTGTTAAAAGAGGTAGGGGTCTGCGCAGTGGAACCGGCCCCTAAGGAAGAGACTCTCTACGAGAAGGTTAAGCAGCTCAGTTAGAAGCAGAAGCTCGGCAAAACCGGTTTAGGGAAGCTAATAGTTCTGGAAGAACTAATTACAGAGGTCATCCAACTGGTCCATAGCTCTATAGACGTTGGTTACGCCGGCTCAAAGAAGACGATAGAAGCTATAAGGACGGTCTACTGGTTTCCGCGGATCTACGAACGGATCCATCGATTTATCGCCAATTGCTACGTATGCAGGGCCGCGAAGCCACGTTACAGCCTTCCGGCAGGCTTATTGAAGCCACTGCCGATCCCCGAGAAACCGTAGCAACACATTACGATAGACTTCGTAACCGGCCTGCCGGAATCCGATGGATACGACGCCACACTGAACGTAGTAGACCGATTAAGCAAAGAACGCCACTTCATCCCCTGTCGAGCGAGAGACGAAGGAACCACTGCAGAAGAAACAGCGAGAATGCTGATTAAGCACGTATAGAAGCACTATAGGCTGCCGGAGACTATTACTACGGATAGGGGTCCTCAATTTACAGCCGACGTATGGAAAGCTATCAACTAAGCTCTCGGAATTCGTAGAAAGCTCAGCACCGCCGCTTACCCTCAAACTGACGGTCAGTCTGAAGTGGCTAATCGCGAGATGGAGCGATACCTGCGAACCTTCTGCAGCCACCATTAAGAAGAATAGGTTAAGGTGTTGCCGATGGCCGAGTTCTGCGCTAACTCGGCACCGTCTAAGGCCACCTCGCTGGCGCCGTTCGAGATAACGTACGGCTGTCTTCCGAGGATAAGCTTTCAGCCGCTAAACGAACCCAGCTCCGCGGAACCTTCCACCACCACTACGTCGTTAAAGAGAGTCGCCGCCGCAGCGGCGGAAGCGCTCCGATCTCAGATAGAAGAAGCGATCAAAGTGGCGAAAGACGCGATAGAATCAGCTTAGAAGAAGATGGTAACTCGGGCTAATAAGAAGCGGTTACCGATGGAATTCGAAGAAGGCCAAAAGGTATAGCTTAACACGAAGAACCTAAGGCTGAAAGGCAACGCCAAGCTTAACCCACGCTACGTAGGTCCGTTCAAGATAATAGAAAAGAGGTCGCCGGTAACCTATCGGCTCCAGCTGCCAAAATCGTTCCGGATCTACGACGTTTTCCATTCCGATCTGCTGAGCCTGGACCCTAAGGACGGCCTTCCGGAACAGGGGTTCGCCGAACCCCCACTAATCGAGATAGACGATAAGGAAGAATAGGAGGTAGAAGACGTAATAGACGTAAAGAAGACGAGGGGGTCCATCAAAGCGAGGATCTCGTAGAAGGGCTGGCCGGAAGACTATAAATAGTATCCAGTCGAAAACCTGCGGAATTCAGCGGAGCTGCTAAGAGAGTTCTACGTACGGAACCCGGAAAAGCCGAAACCGGCGTGGCTCTGATGCCGACAATAGAGACACGTCCGCTCCACCGGCGCGGAAGCCGATGAAAACGATCGTGCTTCGGGAAGTGATTGCTTTAGGCACTACTACGCGGCCGGCGGCGCCGCCGACCGCGTAGTAGGTAAAGGCTTTGGTAGAAGAGAAAAAGAAGAAGAAGAAACGACGCCGCAGACGGACCTATATAGACCTCCGAGACGACGCACAGACCAGCCAAGCCGCAGCTCAGATAACCTACAGCTCAGATCAGATAGCGCCGGTTACATGAACGCCAAGTAAAGGACTTCAGACGCCGACGACGCGAGAAATTGAAGAAACGATAAAGAGAACGTTGTTTTCGATAGAAGACGGAAGAAGTAATGTCAGCGTTGGAGGGGATTTTCGCGAAGAAAATAATGAATCAAAAAAAAAAAAAAAAAAAAAAGCGGAGATTTTCGGATGGATGGAATGACTAAGCGGTCGAGGGCGACCGCTGGTAAGGGAGGGGGGTAGTGTTGCGGCGGTGGAAAGAGGTGGGACAGATTGATAGGGTGGACCCTGGATTTCGGCTCGGCCCGGACGGGCCGAGCCGGGCCTTGGCACACCACCCTCCATCAAAGCCTACCACCACCACTACATAGGTTCCTTTCCCTCCTCAGTTCGAGATATAGTTATCAAAAAGGCCGTATTGAATCTTATCTGCGTGCCCGGATTAGCTTAGAGGCTACTCTTTTCCTAACTCGTTGTCGTCTATAATCTGACTGCAGTAGACGCAAGGTCAATACCCGTCTTTAATAACTATATCCAAGGCTGGAGAGGGAAGAACCTACGTACAAGTAGAGGTAGAGGTATTTGAGTTTGCGCCAAGCCTGGCCCTGCCAAGCCTAGCTGCTAGCTGTCCACATCTATATCTGTATTACTACCGCCCTCCCTAACCAGCGATTGCCCTTAATCGCAATCAATCTATCAACCGCAATCAGCCAATCAGGTCGCACCAATCTAGGTCGCAAATTCAGTCGCAGAGGTTGCTTTTTAGGCTCGCTTTTGAGGTCGCTTTGGAGCTTCAATTTCCGTGCCTTTTGCCGTCGCTTTTGGCTTTAATTGGTGCCTTGTTTGCTGCCTTGTTTGCTGCAGAGGTCGCGGAGTTCTCGGAGGTTGCCTTGCAAACACACGTCGCTTCTCGAGCCGTCGCCTCTTAAGCTGTCTCGAGCCGTCGCTTCTCGAGCCGTCGCTTCTCGAGCCGTCGCTTCTTATTCTCGACGGTCGCTTCTTAGACAGTCGCTAAGGTCTCGGAGGTCGCGGAGGTTGTTGGGGGCGCAGAGGCTTCCAGAGGTTGCAGAGGTCGCAGCCTACATATGTCGCTTTTCTGCGGTCGCTCGCTTCTCGACGGTCGCTCGCTTCTCGGACGGTCGCTTCTCGACGGTCGCTTCTCGACGGTCGCTTCTCGACGGTCGCTTCTCGACGGTCGCTTCTCGATAGTCGCTTCTTGAGCCGTCGCTTCGCTTCTCGGACAGTCGCTTCTACAGTCGCTTCTCAGACCGTCGCTTTGCCTGTGCTTTGCCTGTGCTTTGTCTGTATTGTCTGCAGCTCTGCCTTGTGCTCTGTCGAGGTACGCTGCAGCTAGTTGCAGCAGCTGTGTTGTCTGTACTAAACGTATCGCTTTACCTGTTGCCTCGAGATAGGCTAAATGTCTCGATTGTGCCGCCAGTCGTGCTGCTCGTGTTGCCGATTGCTCGATTACTGAATGTCCCAATTGCAAATAGAATAGAATAGTCTATTAAAGACCTGAAAAAACGAATGTCGTTGTCCTAGGTCCTGCTAGGTGCATCTCGTCGTTGCCGCTCTCGCTCCTCGCCTCGCCTCGTCGTCCCTACATTGTCGTTCTCGCTCTCGTCGCTCTCGTCGCTCTCTCGCTCTTCTTCAAAACTTACGATCTGCTCGCAGGGGCACCTCTCTTCTTCCTAACATCCCTATTGTAGGGGCACTCCTCTTCTAAACTCTCTCTTCTTGATGTCCTCTATAATGGACCTCTCTCTTTAAAACTCTTCTTCTCGATAGGGGCACTTCTCTTCCCTAAAACTCTTCTTCTTCTTAATCGGGGGAGGGGGAGTAGAGTAGTATGCATATGCACAATTAAGTAACCGGATATAATTCGACGGCCTCCTTTGTACACATACAGTACACACTCTGGGTTAGTTGCACGTACGTTAATCGAGTACCCGGATGTAATTCAACGGGCTCTTTTGCATAGTGCAGTTGTTGTTAAAGTAAGCCTTGGATATAATGATCTGACTGCAGTAGACTCTAGGTCAATACCCGTCTTTAATAACTATATCCAAGGCTAGAGAGGGAAGAATCTACGTACAAGCGGAGGTAGAGGTATTTAAGTGTACGCCAAGCCTGGCCCTGCCAAGCCTAGCTGCCAGCTGTCCACATCTATATCCGTATCAGTCTAAGGGGAACTCTTAGGTCTTATGTTAGGGTGCCGCAGTTGCCACCCTTGTAGTAGCCAGCCGTCCCCTAGGTCTCTCTGCTAGCAAAAGCCTGCAATTCCGTACAGTATGCCCTATCTAGCTACACCGGTAGCAGCTCCCTTCTGTTTATCTCTTGTTAAGGGTAGCTGCTTCTACCTATAGCGCCCTCTTAGCGCCGGCCATTAGTTGTATAGTAACGGCTGCCGCTACCCTCGTCGTCGTCGTTAGTTCCTAGTCTATAGCGTCCTGCTGCTAATAGAGGGGTTGTCGCATCTTGTAGGCGCAGCTTATCCGTCTGAACCTGCGCTACTAGTCGTCGATTATCCTAAGGAGATTACAGAACGCCTCGTACAAGGCTGGTCGCATTACGCCTACTAGTCCTATAGTAATCTCTCTAGAGAGCCTAACTTCTAGGGTAGTTACCTTTACCTTGTCCTCCTATTAGAGTCCTCCTGCCTCTGCTAGGGTCTAGTCGAATTCTGCGAGGAACTCTTGTACAGACTTATGTCCTTGCTTTATAGTATTAACCTGTACGAGGGCTTAGCTTTCGCAGTCTAGGTCCTTATAGCTCCTGTCTAAGAGCTGCCTAGAGCATTATCGTAGTTGCTATTGCTAGGTTGGCAATGCCCGTTTCGTAGTACAGCAGAATTCGTACTGCCGCCTTGCCCTTTAACCTTCTAAAGAGATACACTACCTTATTAAGCTTAGTCGGGTATGCTCCTAAGTTGACTAGAAGCTTAGAGCGCATCTAGGGAGCCTAGGAGGAGTACTCGGTCGGTATCTTACTATCGTAGGTAGTAACGTTAGGGAGTTTGCTCTTAGGGACTGCAGTGTAGGCCGTCGTGTTCGTTATCGTCGTTATAGGGGTTAGGTCGCAACCGGACGCCCTAAGCTGTCGGAGCTCCTGTTCCTGTTAGGAAATTATTGCAGCCTAGTAGCCTACTTGCTGTTCGAGCTAGGTCTTGCGTACCTGCATCTCCTTATACATACAGTTTATGTAGTCCTGCATGTCCGTTGTATCTATAGGGATAGCGTAGTCCATCTTCGTTGTATTACTGCGGTTACTAACAGTAAGATCAGTTCCTAATATAATAGGTTTAAGAATCTTAGTTTAGAAACTTAATGCTAGGTATCTATATAAAGAAACTAATAGGCAGTTCCTTCGTCGTCTGCTACTGTACAATTTGTACCTATAAAGCAAGCTAGTAATTTCCCTCTATATAGGGTGCAGAGATTTTTCTCTGTATAGGGGTGCAGAGATTTCCCTCTGTACAGGGGTGCAGAGGATTCCCTCTATATAGGGTGCATATAGAGGGAATGCCGACTTAGCCAGGCCGGGTTAGGGCTCGGTCTGGCTGGGTCTTGCTAGCGCAGCTAAGTCGTACTCCTTAGGACGACGGTCGGTCCAGGTCCGAGACCTGGCAGGACGGCGTCCTCTAACAGCTGCTAGTAAGGCAGTTTCCGCTTGTTCCTTACGTAGTAGCGGCAGCGCCGGCGACGTCGCTGCCTCTATGTTAGCTAACTAAGCCTTTAGCGCCTTTAGTTGCGCTAGTTGTGTCGCCGCTTAGTTCTCTAGCATATTAATAATAGTCTCTGCCGATTCCTTCTTAGCTATTACTGCTTTTATCTCCTCTCTTAGCTGCTTATTCTCTTCTATCTTCTTATAGAACATCTTCTCGATAAAGGTAATAGTGTCGTACACCTTTCTGGACCTGTGTTCTGCTAGGTGTTCTTCTAGTTCGTCGACTGTGCAGGCGTACAGCTCCTTATAGCTAGCTATGCCCTTCTTCGCTTTATCCGTCTCTTCTTCTGTAAGACCTTCTATAGCCGTCCTCTTATTAAGGATGCTAGTACGCCTATCTCTCGCTCTGTTAGTCTTTCTCTTTCCGCTGCAGCCTATAACGCTGCCCTCTACTGTCGAGAAGCCTTCTATAGCTATCTTACAGTGCTAATGTTTAGTTTAGGTTTTAGTGCGCGTACGTTATCTAGGTAGCTAGATGTAGTTTAACGGTCCCTTTCGTGTAGCGCAGGGTTAGTATAGTTAGAGAGTTCGAGATATAATAATCCGAGCACGCAGATATAATTTAATACGGCTGTTTTAATAACTATATCTCGAACTAAGGAGGGAAAGGAATCTATGCAGCGGTAGGTAAGGGCTTTAGGGGTAGGAGTGCCAAGGCCCGGCTTAGTCCAGAAGGGCCGAGCCGAAATTCCAAGGGTCTATCCTATTACTTAGTCCTACCCCTTTCTGCCGCTACAACACTAATTAAGTAACTCGGAAGTAACTTAACTAATGTGTACCAGATGTTAAGGGTGGAGCTAAGTAGTCGGAAAGGGTTAATGTAAAAGTCAAAGTAAGTAGGAGAGGCTGGAAGAAACAAAGTCTAAAGGAGGGGATGTAAAAGTTAATATAGAAAGGGAAGCTAAAGTCTAAAGTAAGGAGTGTGAAAACTAAGTGTTAGGAGGAAGGGCTAAAGTCTAGAGTGTAAAAGCTGAATTAGATGCACAAGACGAGGTATAAACAAGAAGAAGAGAAAGATTAGGTAGGCGGCAGCAGGTTCTTATATCCCTCTGCCCTGGCTAGTTGTTTGCGCATTTGCTAGTAACTTTCTTACCAAACTCTGTTTCTTTGTTCTGCAAACAAATTCATTTCCCAGACCCGCTTTTTCCAAAGGTTCTAGAACTAAGCTAGGAGTGTTTGTATTGCGGGATAATTCACCTTTTACTCTCTTAGAGTCTTCTTCTATCTAGTAGTTGTTGGCCTATAGTCTGTAAATCTTAATAGTTCTAGTTAGGTCCTAGATGCTCTTGTTTTCCGTTTTATATCTGTTAACCGTGTTTTCCGTTTTACATCTATTGACCGTAACAGTAGCCCCCCTTAATATAGCGGAGTTCCTACGAAGCCTTAGTAGTTCGAGATACCAGGGGTAAGTCTGCTTATTTCTGGGAGCAGGCCTGATGTTACAGTTAATATTCTATTAGTAAGCAGAATCCAGTTCTCTTTAGCTGTACCGGGTTTCCAGACAGTAGTTTCTAGAGTCTAAGAGGTTTTAACAGTAGAAGACTTTAATCTTGTCCTTGTCGAAGATAATATTTCTAAGGGGTTCCTAAGTAGTGTCCTAGTCTTCGTAGCTTTGCTATTAAACTTTGTACTTTGTCTGTCGATCAATTACTTAACAGTCTGTAATTTTGCATACGTAGTATTCTCCTTCTTCGTCTTTGTCGTCGTCTTCTGCGGGGAGAATACAGGTTTGTTTTTAGTCTTGCAATTAGATTAGGAAGGGATCTCCTTCTTTAGGTCTTAGTCGAACAGGATAGAAGACGTCGTAGATTTCCTAGTCTTCCGGCAGTTGGAGGCAGTATACGTACGAGCTGATCTTCTCTGTAATAGGGAAGGGGCCTAGTTTTTTCCAATTAAGTTTGCGAGAAGGTCTTCCTGTAACAATGTTCTTAGAGTCTAGGTACACTCTGTCTCCTACTTAATAGTCCGGAGCTAGTTGTCGTTTTCGATTAGCTTGTTCTTTGTAGATAGCCTAGGCGTAAGTTATCTCTTCTTAGACTTCCTAATAGATCTGGGAGAGGTGCGTTGCCTATTTGTCTATATCGACTTCGTCTGGGTTGTTAGGTCGCGGTAGTAGGTCTTAAGGTTCTATTCCTATTCGGGGGTAGTAGCCTCTAGTAGTGTAAAAGGGGGAGTGTCCTGTTGTCTCTAACTCCTAGTTGCGAGCTAAGAATTCTACTGTCGGGATGTGTTTTAGCCAGTCCTTCTAGCAGTAATCGATAAAGCAACGTAGCGTCTGTTCGAACAGGGCATTCGCAATATCTGTTTGTCTATCTGTTTCTAGGTAATAGGACGTTAAGATATAGTAGTTAATGTTTAGGAGCTTGCAAAGGCGTTTCCAGAACTTGGCAATGAACTAAGAGCCTCTGTTAGAGGTAATGCTGTCCGGAAGGCCTACGTAATGCTAGACGTATTCGTAAAAGAGTCGAGCGGTTTCCTTAGAAGTTATGCTCTAGCAGGGTACTACAAAGCGGTTCTTAGAGTGCCGATCCACTACTACAAAGACGTTCTTTGCCTTAACGCCTGCCTAAGTAGTCCCTTAAGGGAGACAAGTAACAAAGTCTATTGTAATGTGTTTCTAGGGGTGTTCGGGGGCCGGGAGAGGCTTCAGCAATCTATATAGACGTTGTCGGTCGTGCTTGGCTGCCTTGCAGATAGGACAGTTGTTTCTATATCTGCGGACGTGCTTCTATATCGACGGCTACTAGTAGTAGCGGGAAGTAAGCTTGTAAAGCTTCGATCGTCCTGGGTAGCCTCCTACTGCTAAGTTGTAAACTGTCCTAAGGATGTAGGGTCGTATTAAATCGTCTGCACCTTTAGAAACAAAAAGACGAGATTGGAAGTAAACCAGTCTATCCCTAAGTTTGCATTCTAAGAGAGAAAAACCAGGGAAGGTACGCTGACCTATTTTAAGGGCTTGGATCAGTCCTTAAGCCTATTCGTCTAATTCGTAAGCTTCTCTAATTATTGGGAGCAGTTCTCTAGGGTAGTTTGCTTCTTTAGTTAATTCTTTATCGTTCGGTTTATTGTCGGAGGTAACAGAGCCTTTAATTTCAGAATCTTCGGTGTTAATAGTTTCGTTGTCCGGTTCGCTTTCTGAATCTTTATCCTCTAGGAAGGCAGGTACGAGGCACAGTGCAAAAGATGCAGCGATTGATAGCATACCTTCCTTTAAGAAGGTCTTTAGGTCTTTGCTTAGGTTGTAACCCTTTAGGATAGTCTGGTTACACATTGCCTAGCCCTCCCTTCTGTCTACTAGATAGATTCCAGACATCTAGGTAAGAGCATTAGCCCTAAAATTTGATCCGACTAAGGTAGACTCTAGGTCAATACCCGTCTTTAATAACTATATCCAAGGCTGGAGAGGGAAGAATCTACGTACAAGCGGAGGTGGAGGTATTTAAGTGTGCGCCAAGCCTGGCCCTGCCAAGCCTGCCACCTCCCAGCACCTTCCAGCCCTCTATATCTGTATCAAAATTCAGTAATCCAGGCGCGTATTAGATAACAAAGTTAAACCTTAAGAGGAATACGCTCTAGCAGGCTTGTCTGCAATTAAGGATTTTGCTTTTTATAAAATAAATTAAGTTCTTGTAGTCTGAACTGACTTGGGTCGGGTAGGCTGCGCCTTCAAGTTCTGGGCGCTACTCTTTAAATGCTTTAACGATTGCAAGGAGCTCTTTGTCGTAAATCTCGTAATTGCATTTGGCAGGTAGCATCTTCTTTAAAAGGTAAGCTACTAGGAGCTATAGCTAGTCGGGCGACTTTCGTTAAAGGAGGACTGCTCTAATAGCTCCATTAGAAGCGTCTATTTCTATACAGGTTTCCAAGTTAAAGTTAAAGTGCTAAAGGATTAGGTCTCTAGTAAATCTTTGCCGTAGGAGGTTCAATACGTATTAGCAGGAGTTAGTCTAGTCAAACTTAGCCTCCTTCTTTGTCAGCGCAGTTAGTAGCTTTACTATTAAGCTAAAGCTCTAAATAAAACAACAGTAGAAGTTGGCAAACCCAAGGAAGCCTTGCACTTCTTTAACAGTCTTTGGGATCTTCTAGTCTAGGATTGCTTGAATCTTTGCTGGGTCTATACGGATGCCTTTGTCTAAGATAATAAGGCCAAGGAACTGAACTTCTTGTTAGTAAAATTCGCACTTATTAATGTCTAGGTATAAGCCTGCTTCTTCCAGTTTTGCCAGTACCTTTCGGATGTGTTTCTAATGTTCTTCTAGTGTTGTACTGTAGACCAGGATGTCGTCAATGTAAGCGGTAACGAATTGGTCTAAGTACTCTCTTAGTGTGTCGTTTATGTATTCTTAAAAAGTGCTAGGTGCATTGCACATTCTAAAGGGCATTACTAGGGATTCAAACAGGCTGTACCGGGTTCTAAAGGCTGTTAACTACTCTTGTCCTTTAGCTATCCAAATCTTGTTAAAGGCCGCAATTACATTAAGCTTAGTAAACTATTTTGCTTTCGAGAGACGTTCTAGTGTTTCTTAGATTAGAGGGATCGGATAACGGTTCTTCTTAGAGATAGCGTTAAGGTTGCGGTAGTTAACACAGAAGCGTAGCCCTCCGCTAGGTTTCTTAACAAACATAACAGGGCTGGTAGTAGGGGAGCGACTAGATCGAATAAAGCCTTTCTAAAGGTTTTGTTATAGGAACTTTTGCAGGACTTAGAGTTCTTTGTAGGACATTTAATAGAGAGGTCTAAAAGGGGGTAACTGGCCTTCTTCCAGTTCAATCTTGTAGTCGTAAGGTTAGTGCAGGGGCAGCTTGTTAGCTTCTTTAACTAACTATACACTAAGGAAATTGTAGTATTCTGTTAGTACTTTTGTCTCTAGGTTAGTAGCTTCTCGGTTTTCGTCAAACTTAGCAAGGGCTTTCTTTATGTCTTCTATTAACGCAGCAAAGATTTAAGCTCTTTTTTCCTTTGCAGCTGTGTAGAAAGCAGCTGCAGATACTTGGAGGATCGAGCCTTTTGTGCTGTTCGCAGGAGTAAGCTAAGTTAAAGTGTAGCAATAGTTTCGGCAATGTTCTAAGTTTATATCGAGGCTTCTAGTGTCCTAGTTAATCTGTAGGTTGTAGAGCTTTAGCTAAGGCAATCCTAGGATCATTTTCTAGTTAGGCAGAGGTATAACAAAGCAAGAGAGGTGTTCTTCGTAGTTGTTCCTAAGTTGAAGTTTAACGTAGGCAATCTAAGTTATACCTCCTGCAGAGGCCTCGCTGCCGTCAAACATCTTTAAGGGTCTAGGGTATCTTAAGTTCTAAGTAGGGATTCCTAAGGAGTTAACAAGTCTAGGGTTAATAAAACTCTTGCCTCTTGCGCTGCAGTCGATTATTGTAAGTACTAAGTGTGTAGAATTCTTCTTAGCGTAGATATTTGCTATAACTACAAAGGGAGGACAAGGTAACTTATCCTCTGCCTTAGTACAGAATTGTACTGCAGAAGAAGAGATTTTACGATGTCGATCTAAATGCTTGCCTGTTAGGCGTCTTGTTGACAGGCCTAAGCGTTTCTATAGTTCTTACTGTTGTCCTTTAGTGCTAGGGCGGCTGCGGAGAATCTAAGAGGGTCGCCTGCCTTATTGCAGCGATAAACCAGAGTTAGGCAGTTAATTGCAATATAGTTTAGCTCCCTATAGTATATGCAGAGACGTTGGTTGCAGCGACGCTGCTTTTCTTCTTGTGTAAGTCGACCGTCTTAAAGCTTAGCTAAACTAAGGTCTATAGGTTCGCTATTAATAGAAGGAAGTCGTAGGGCTACGGGTAATTAGGTAGGTTTTAGGTAAAGGTAGGAAGAGTCGTAACCGGACGCTGGCTCGTACGGTTGTTAAGTAGGTTGCCGCGTGCTTTAAAAATGTTTTAGAACAGGTTTCGACGACTGTCGAGGCGTTGGCAGAGGGTAACCAGTTCGTAAAATAACAAAGATTCGTGCTCTTAGTCCTCCAGTTTAGTAACAAGTTCAGTGCTTAGGCCAGCAACCAAAGCCAACTTATGGGCTTCTGTGTCGTACTCGCAGTATCCGGTTTCTCGTAAGAATTGTGCGTAGTAGTCAGAGAATGTCCTGTTAGTTTGCTTAAGGGTTCGGATTAGCTGCTGGGCCATAGACTTACAGTATAGGTTACTAAAGGCCGAGTCGAGAGCAGTAAGCAAGGTAGTAACGTCTAGACAAGTAACTTGTAGCGTCTTTAGGTTAAACCAGTGTAAGACCTATTGCAGTGCCTTGCTAGCAAGGAGGGAGAACGCGTACGAGACCTTCTGTTGTTTGTTTAGGAAGTGGTCCGCGTTAGCTAAGAGTTTGATTGACAATCGTAGTCGAAATTTATTAAACTTGTCCTTGTCTCTATAGAATAGTTCTGGGTCAGCCACTCTCTTGCTGGTAGGTTCTCTAGTAGTGTTCCGTTTCCTTAAGTTTAGAGCTTCCTGTAATGGTCCTTATGTCTAGGCTTTCTTAATTGTAAGATTGGCAATCTTTCGTTCTATCTCTTATACCTAGTCCTTGCTATCTAATAGCATTGCTTCTAGGCTATTAATGTGTTAGTTAAGTTGCTTTACTTGTTCAATGCCTGTACGGACGATATTTGTTGCTATAAAGAAGAATCGGAGGGCAAGGTTAGGATTGTTGTTTATTAGGTTAATAATTCCTTCTGCTAATAGGTTCAGTTGTAAGTATTCCTTTAAGGGGACCTCTTCTTATAGGGTGTAGAAGACTATATTAATAGTCTAGTGTTTGGTTAATAGCTTGTAATGTTAAGGGTAGAGCTAAGTAGTCGGAAAGGGTTAATGTAAAAGTCGAAGTAAGTAGGAGGAGCTGGAAGAAACAAAGTCTAAAGGAGGGAATGTAAAAGTTAATATAGAAAGGGAAGCTAAAGTCTAAAGTAAGGAGTGTGAAAACTAAGTATTAGGAGGAAGGGCTAAAGTCTAGAGTGTAAAAGCTAAATTGGATGCACAAGACGAGCTATAAACAAGAAGTAGAGAAAGATTATGTAGGCGGCAGCAGGTTCTTATATCCTCCTGCCCTGGCTGGTTGTTTGTGTTGCGGCGGTGGAAAGGGGTGGAACTAAGTAATAGGGTAGACCCTCGGAATTTTGGCTCGGCCCTTCCGGACCAAGCCGGGCCTTGGCACGCCACCCCCCAAAGGTCTCGTCCACCACTACATAGATTCCTTTCCCTCCTCAGTTCGAGATATAGTTATTAAAAAGGCCGTATTAAATTATATCGGCGTGCCCGGATTATTATATCTCGAACTCAACCCCTACACTACTACTGCGCTGCGCGAAAGGGACCGTTGAACTCTCCGGACCCCCGAATAACGCACGCGCACTATACAAACCAAACACCAGCACCGTAAGATAGCTATAGAGAGCTTCTTAACGGTAGAGGGCGGCGTTACAGGCCGCAGCAGAAAGAGAAAGAATAATAGACCGAGGGATAGGCGTATTAGCATCCTCGACGACGGAATAGCCACTAAGGGCCTTCCAGAAGAAGAGATAGAGGAAGCGAAGAGGGGCATAGAGAGCTATGCCGAGTTATACGTATGTACGCTAGAGGAAATAGAAGAGCATCTAGCGGAGAATAGAGCCGAGAAGATGTTCGATATTATGACCTTTATCGAGAAGAAGTTTTATAGAAGCACGGAAGAGAATAGGAGATTAAGAGAGGAAATTGAAACAGTAAGGGCTAAGAAGGAATCGGCCGAGACTATTATAGATGTGCTGGAAAACCAAGCGGCGAACCGACTAGCACAACTGAAGGAGATAAAGACTTAGCTAGCTAAGATCGAGAGAGCGATATCGCTGCCACTGCATCGAGAAGAACCAGCAGAGACCGCCTTACTGGCAGCCTACTGTTAAGGCGGCACGTTAATAACGTTACTACTGGACCTACTGGCGTTTAGAGGCAGAGACCCTAAAGACTAGGAAGCGTTTAAGAAGAAGATAAAGAACAAGATAGACCGCGACTACGCCGGAAACAGTGCTGGAGATAGATTGGCGTACCTAGTATCGCGATTGGAAGGAGAAGCTTTTTCGCTAGTAGCAGACCTAGAAGAGGTAACCGCCCAGGAAGCGATCAAAGCGCTAGATCAACGCTTCGGAGACTTATTCCGAAAAAAGACGGCACGTAAGCAGCTAGACAAGATTAACTAGAACCGACAGACATTCGAAGAATTCTACGGACTGTTTAGAAGATATGCTATTAGGGCCAGAGTAGCGGAAGACGAGCAGCTCTATCTATTAAGACAGAAGCTAAACCCTAAACTGGCTGCAGCTATAGCCTCGGTAGAAGATAAAGATCTTGAGAGCTTCGTGCACTAAGCGAGAGTTACAGCGAGAAACCTAAGCGCTTACGCGAAATTACGCGAATCGAACCCGAAGCCGTTAATAACGCAGACAACGCGACCCCCTGCGCCTTTCCGGAGAGCACCCCAGTAGCCACCTTATTAGTTACTGCATTCGTCGTTCATCCCTACCTGCTACACGTGTAGAAAGTCTAGCTATATCGCTACGAGATGCCAAGCAACGGCCTAGCAGAAGCAGGAGTATTGTATTATAAAGCAGCTGCAGCCGCAGCCACCGAGAAAGACTATATAAGCTATAGAGCCGGCTCCAAATAACACCGACAGCGTAGACGGTGGAGTGCTACTACGAATCCTGGGAAAAGACCAGCTGGAAGGATAGGCCCCCTATCCAGCGTAGAAAACAGGGCACTAACAAGAACCATGTTATAGAAAGATAAGAGCATTAACAGCTGCAGCGATCCGCTCTCAGCGGCGGTGGAAGTAAACATAGAAACAGCTATTATCCTTCTAATCACTGTCCACCCCCTTAACGGATCGAGCAAACCACTTTAGCTAAGAGCTTTTATTAACACAGGGGCCCTTATTGGAGCGGCGATCCACTATCGATTGGTTCAAAAGCTAATAAAAGGATACGGCTATCTAGTGGAGCTAGCGTCGCCGACACAGATTTCGGCATACAACAGACAAGACACGGAGAGTGTTATGCACTATATGCTATTAAAGACCACCTTGGCAGGTCGCACTACGGAGGCGACGTTCCGAATTATAGATATCGGAAGGTTTTACATTATTATAGGACAAAAATGGATAAAGAACCAGAAAGCCGTTATTAACGTAGGTAAAGGCACCCTTAGATTCAAAAACCAGCAGACCGAAATCGCTGCCAAATCGGTCACAGTTGCCAACGCCAAACCTGATACGGGGTAGGTTGGCCCGTGTTATTACTATACCTTGCCAAGGTTTATATATCTAGTACACATTGGTCAAGTCACTTCCGAGTTTCTTAACCAGTCCCTTTTGGCTTAAGTGTACCGCGTTACATTACTTAACTCGGAAGTAACTGCTGAAAGTGTACGATAAAAGGCCCGGGTTCAATTCCTAGGGGGCGCATCTTTTAACAGGAGAGTGGAAGCACCGTTGACGTATGTCCGTTTGTCCACTACTCTGTACAGAATAAGGCAGACCTGGTAAAGGTCCAGCTGGCTGTATGCAGACCTGCCGGGGGGGGGTTGATTGCGTATGCTGCATAGGGGGGCTGTGCAATAGCATACGTAGCCTGTAAGTAAGCGCAGCTTACGAGGTCGTAAGCCTATAGCGCAGGGGGTAGTAATACAGGGTGGGTTGGCCCGTGTTATTACTAATCCGGGCACGCAGATATAATTCAATACGGCCTTTTTGATAACTATATCTCGAACTAAGGAGGGAAAGGAATCTATAGGGTGGTGGTGGAGGGCTTTCGTAGTAGTAGTGCCAAGGCCCGGCTCGGCCCGTCCGGGCCGAGCCGAAATTCCAGGGTCCACCCTATTAATCTGTCCTACCTCTTTCCACCGCCGCAACACTACCCTCCTCCCTTACCAGCGGTTGCCCTCGACCGCTTAGTCACATTATCTATCCGAAAATCTCCACTTTTTTTTTTTTGTGTTTTATCGTCTCCTTCTCGAAAATCCCCTCCGACGGTTATGTTACCTCTTCCTTCTTCTATCAAAAACGACGTTCTCTTTATCGCTTCTTGAATTTCTTACGTTATCGGCACCTGACGTCCTTCACTTGGCGTTTATGTAACCGGTGCGCCTAATCCGTGCCATCTGCTCTGAGCCGTGGGTTATCTGAGCTGCGGCGTGGCTGGTCTGTGCGTCGTCTCGGAGGTCTATATAGATCTTTCCGCGGCGCCGTTTTTCTTCTTCTTTTTCTCTTCCACCAAAGCCTTTACCTACTATGCGGTCGGCGGCGCTAGCACGCTACGGCGTGCGCGAGCTACCGGCCGACGCAGTGGTGGGTAAAGCAATCACTTCCCGAGGCAACCTTACGATCGTTTTCATCGGCTTCCGCGCTAGTAGAGCGGACGTAGCTTTCTTCGTTTATTTCTATCTCTTTCGGAAGTCGTCAGTTTCGGAGCTATCCGGGTTTCGGCTTCATCGGGTTCTGTGCGTAAAAGTCTCTTAGCAGCTCTGCCGAATTCCGGAGATTCTCGATCGGATACTATTTATAATCTTCCGGCCACCCCTTCTACGAGATCCTCGCTTTGATGGACCCTCTCGTCTTTCTTACGTCCATTACGTCTTCTACCTCCCACTCTTCTTCATCGTCCATCTCGATTGGCAGGGGTTCAGCGAACCCCTGTTCCGGAAGGCCGTCTTCAGGGTCCAAGCTCAACACGTCCGAATGGAAGACATCGTAGATCTGGAACAATTTCGGTAGCTGGAGCCGATAGGTCACCGGCGACCTCTTTTCTATTATCTTGAATGGACCTACGTAGCGTAGATTGATCTTAGCGTTGCCTTTTAGCCTGAGGTTCTTTGTGTTGAGCTATACTCTTTGGCCTTCCTCGAATTCCATCGGTGACCGCTTCTTATTAGCTCGAGTTACTATCTTCTTCTGAGCCGATTCTATTGCGCCTTTCGCTACCTTAATCGCTTCTTCTATCTAAGATCGTAGCGCTTTTGCCGCTGCGGCGGCGACTCTCTTTAACGACGTAGCGGTAGAAGGTTCCGTAGGGCTGGGTTCGTTCAGCGGCTAAAAGCTTATCCTCGGAAGATAACTGTGGGTTATCTCGAACGGCGCCAGCGACGTTGTTTCCGACTGTGTTGAGTTCGCGCAGAATTCGGCCATCGGCAACACCTTAACCCAACCTTCTTGATAATGGCTGTAGAAGGTCTGTAGGTATCGCTCTATCTTACATTTAGCGACTTCAGACTGGCTGTTGGTCTGCGGGTAAGCGGCTGTGCTGAGCTTTTCACTAATTCCGAGAGCTTAGTTGACGGCTTTCTATACGTCGGCGGTGAATTAAGGGCCTCTATCCGTAGTGATAGTATCCGGCAGCCTATAGTGCTTCTACACGTGTTGGATTAACATTCTCGCCGTTTCTTCCGCAGTAGTTCCTTTATTCTTAGCTCGATAGGGGATAAAATAGCGCTCTTTGCTTAGTCGATCTACTACGTTCAGCGTGGCGTCGTATCCATCGGAGTCCGGCAGGCCGGTTACGAAGTCCATCGTAATGTGCTGCTACGGTTTCTCGGGGATCGGAAGTAGCTTAAGCAGGCCGGCCGGAAGACCGTAATGAGGCTTTACGGTTTGGCATACGTAGCAATTGGCGATAAATCGGTGGATTCGTTCGTAGATCCGCGGAAACTAGTAGACCGTCCTTATAGCTTCTATCGTCTTCTTTAAGCCGGCGTAACCAACGTCTATAGAGCTATAGACTAGCTGGATAACCTCCGTAATTAGTTCTTCCGGAACTATCAGCTTTCCTGAGCCGGTTTTGCCGAGTTTCTGTTGCTAGTTAAGCTGCTTTACCTTTTCGTAGAGAGCTTCTTCCTTAGGGGCCGGTTCCACCGCGCAGACCCCTACCTCTTTTAGCACGTCTGCTTCTACTATTCGCTCGGTCAGCACCTTCGGGAACATGTTAGGATCTTCTTTCGCGCGGCTTGTTTTTCCTTCTCTTCGCGTCAGCGCGTCCGCCTTTTCGTTTTGAGCCCCTAGTCAATAGGTGATCTTAAAGTCGAATCCTAATAAGTAGGCGGCCCACTAAGCTTAGCGACGTAAGAGCTTCTGCGTCTTTATAAAGTAGGTCAGCGACTGGTAGTCCGTAAGAACCTGGACGGTGCTCTTTCTAGCTATAAGCTCTAGCTTCCACTCCTCGAAAGCCTGAATAATCGCTAGCAGCTCCTTATCGTAGATAGCGTAGTTCCGCTTAGCTTTGCTTATTGACTTGCTGAAGAAAGCGACTGGATGGAGGGTTTCGTCGTCACTATATTGAGAAAGGACCCCTGCTGTTACTGTGTCGGAAGCGTCCGTTTCTACGTAGATCGTCTTTTCTTGTTGCAGCGGTGGAAAGAGGTAGGACAGATTGATAGGGTGGACCCTAGAATTTCGGCTCGGCCCGTCCGGGCCGAGCCGGGCCTTGGCACCACCACTACGAAAGCCCTCTACCACCACTACATAGATTCCTTTCCCCCCTTAGTTCGAGAGATAGTTATTAAAAAGGCCGTATTGAATTATATCTGCGTGCCCGGATCATTATCTCTCGAACTCACTCTCTACACTAACCCCCGCGCTGCGCGAAAGGGCCCGTCGAACTATCCGGAAACCCGAATAACGCACGCGCACCAACACCAACAACAACATCCAAGGCACTGTAAGAAGATAGAAGGCTTCTTAGCGGTAGAAGGCGGCGTTACAGGCCGCAGCGGAAAGAGAAAGACTGACAGACTAAGAGATAGGCGTACTAGCATTCTCGACGACGGAACGACCAATAAAGGCCTTATAGAAGAAGAGGTAGATAAAGCGAGAAAGGGCATAGAGGGCTACGCCGAACTGTACGGACGTACGCCGGATAAGATAGGAGAATATCTTACAAAGCACAGAGCTAAGAAGGTGTTTAACATTATTACCTTTATAGAAAAGAGTTTCTGTAGGAATGTAGAAGAAAACAGACAGTTAAGGGAGGAAGTAGAGACAGTAAGGGCCGAGAAGGAATCGGCAGAAACTATTATCGACGTGTTAGAGAACTAGGCGGCGAATAGGCTAGCGCAACTAAGGGCGCTAAAGGACCAACTAGCTGATATGGAAGCAGCGATGTCGTCGCTGCTACCGCATCGAGAAGAACCAGCAGAGACTGCCTTACCGGCGGCCTATAGTTAAGGTAGCACCCTAATAACATTATTGCCGGACCCGCCGGCATTTAAAGGCGGAGACCCTAAAGACTAGGAAGAGTTTAAGAAGAAGATCAAGAATAAGATAAGCCGCGATTACGCATCGAACAGCGCCGGAGATAGATTGGCGTACCTGGAATCGCGGTTAGAAGGAGAAGCTTTTTCGCTAGTAGCGGACCTGGAAGAGGTAACCGCTAAAGAAGCGATCAAAGCGCTAGATCAACGCTTCGGAGATCCATTCTGAAAGAAGACAGCCTGTAAGCAGCTAGACAAGATTAATTAAAACCGGCAGACGTTTAAAGAATTCTACGGTTTGTTTAGAAAATATGCGATTAGGGCCCGGGTAGCGGAGGATAAGCAGCTCTACCTATTAAGGCAGAAGCTGAACCCTGAACTGGCTGCAGCTATAGCGTCTGTAGAAGACGAAGACCTTGGGAGCTTCGTGCATAGAGCGAGAGTCACCGGGAGAAACTTGAGCGCTTACGCGAAATTACGCGAATCGGTTCAGAAGCCGTCGCCGTCGGCGCAGACAACACGACCCCCTGCGCCTTTCCGGAGAGCACCCTAGCAGCCACCTTATTAGCTACAGCGTTCGTCGTTCGTCCCTACCTGCTACGCATGTGGAAAACCCGGCTATATCGCTACGAGATGCCAAGCAACGGCACAGCAGAAGCAAGAGTATCGAGCAACGAAGCAGCCGCCACTGCCGAAAAAGACTATTTAAGCTATCGAATCGGCGCCGAACGACACTGACAGCGTAGACGGCGGGGTTCAGTTAAGAATTATAGGAAAAGACCAGCTGGACGGATAGGCCCCCTATCTAGCGTAAAGAACAGGGCACCCCTGCGAAAGGCACCGCACCGGAGCGAATCGGCACGAGAAGAAAGCATCAACAGCTGCAGCGATCCGCTCTCGGCAGCTGTAGAAGGAAATACAGAAACGGCCATTATCCTTCCTATTACGATCTACCCTGTTAAGAAGTCGCGCCAAACCCTCCAGCTGAAAGCTTTTATCGACACCGGAGCTCTCATTAGCGCAGCTATCCACCACTGGCTAGTCCAGAAGCTAATAAATAGGTACAGTTATCCAGTGGAACTAGCGTTACCGACGAAGATTTCGGTATATAACGGGCAAGACACGGAAAGCGTTACGCACTACGTGCTGCTAAAGACTACCTTGGCTGGTCGCACTACGGAAGCGACGTTCCGAATTATGGATATCGGAAGATTTAACATTATTATAGGGCAGAAATAGATAAAGAACCAGAAGGCCATTATTGACGTAGACGAAGGAACGATAGGGTTCAAAACCCTAGGCAGCACCACCGCCGCCGCCGAGCCTGAAGACACGGAGTCAGCGAAAGAGGCTCCGTCCGATCGTTTCGAACCCCCGGTCACTATCGGAATAATAAGTTCAGAAGCAATAACGACCCTCGCGAAGTCGCTAAGCAACGAGATCTACGCTATCTCGATAAAAGACATCAAAGACTACTAAAAGATAATGGCAGAAGAAGAAGCGGATCCACTAAAGGTGCTGCCGAACGAGCTCTATAGTTACGCTAACGTCTTCTTAAAAGCCGACTCCAACCTATTGCTGTTGCGGCGGTGGAAAGAGGTAGGACGGATTGATAGGGTGGACCCTGGATTTCGGCTCGGCCCTTCCGGACCGAGCCGGGCCTTGGCACCACCCTCTATCAAAGCCCACCACCGCCACTACGTAGATTCCTTTCCCTCCTCAGTTCGAGATATAGTTATCAAAAAGGCCGTATTGAATCATATCTGCGTGCCCGGATCATTATATCTCGAACTCACTCTCTACACTACACCCCGCGCTGCGCGAAAGGGCCCGTTAAACCATCCGGAAACCCGAATAACGCACGCGCACCCAACAACACACCAACAACTACTAAGGCACCGTAAGAAGATAGAAGGCTTCTCAGCGGTAGACAGCGGCGTAACAGGCCGCCGAGGAAAGAGAAAGACTGACAGAGCGAGCAGACGCTCCAGCGTAGTTGAAGATAAGGTCGTTATTAGAGGTTTTACGGCGGAAGAGACCGCAGAGATTAAGGAACGAATGAAGGAATACAAGAAGATCCACGACTGTACGATCGAGGAACTGGAGAACTACGTAAACGAGAATGGAATAGGGAAGGTCTACGATAGTATAGACCTTATCGAGACGCTGTTCTACAGGACACTGGAAGAAAACAGACAGCTAAGAGAGAAAGTAGAGACGGTAAGGGCCGAGAAGGAATTGGTAGAGACTATCGTCGAAGTGTTGGAACACCAAGCGGCGAATCGAATAGCGCAGCTAAAGGCGCTAAAGGATCAACTGGCTAATATAGAAGCAGCGAGATCGTCGCCGCCACCGCGGCGAGAAACCCAAGTGGAAACCACCTCGCCGGCGGCCTATAGTCAAGGTAGCACGTTGATAACGTTACTACTGGATCTACCGGTTTTCGGTAGCGGAGACTCTAAAGCGTAGGAGGCGTTTAAGAAGAAGATCAAGAATAAGATGAGCCGCGATTACGCATCAAGCAGCGAAGAAGACAGGTTGGCCTATTTAGAGGCGCGACTGGAAGGCGAAGCGTTCTCGTTGGTGGCGGACCTAGAAGAAGTAACTGCCGACGAAGCTATTAAGGCGCTGGACCAGCGTTTCGGAGACCCCTTCTGGAAGAAGACGGCCCGCAAGCAGCTAGATAAGATCAACCAGAACCGTTTGACATTCGAAGAGTTCTACGGACTGTTTAGGAAATACGCCATTAGAGCGAGAGTAGCAGAACATAAGCAGCTGCACCTACTAAGGCAGAAGCTAAGTCCTGAGCTCGCCGCCGCTATAGCGTCTGTAGAAGACGAGGGCCTTAAGAGCTTCGTGCACCATGTTAGGGGGCGCCACCCGGCCCAGGTCCTGAACCCGACCTAAGCCGACCGTCGCCCTAAGGACTGCGACTTAGCGGCGCCAGCACGACCCCACCCTCCGTACGGAGCAACTGACAGGACCCCACCTCCGTATAGAGGGAGAACACTACGGTCCTGCTTAAAGGGAAGCTACCGCCCCTCGGATTAGGGGGGGGGGGGGGGGGGTGGAAACCCGGCACTACCGTACGGAGGAGGTAACTCCCGATCCTCCGTACGGAGGGTGAACCTTGCACCCCAGCACAAAGGGGAAATTGCTGGCTTGGCTTCGTAGGTACAAATCGTACAGAGCAGACGTCGAAGGAACTGCCTATCAGTTCCTTTATGTAGATACCCGACCTTAAGTTTCTGAACTAGGATTCTTAAGCCTCTTACATTAGGAACTGATCTCACTGTCGGTAACCGCGGTAATAGAGCAAGATGGACGGCGACATCCCTATAGAACCTACGGCCATAGAGGGACACATGCACCGCGTGTACGAGGAGCTGCTGGAAAGCAAGAGGCAGCTCGAACAGCAAGTAAGCCACTAGGCTGCGATGATTTCCCAACAGGAACAGGAGCTACGACAGCTTAGGGCGTCCGATCGCGATCCGACCCCTACGACGACGAACACGATAACCCCTACCCCGACCCCCAAGAGCAAACTCCCCGACGTCTCTACGTACGATAGTAAGGCCCCGGCCGAGTACCCCTCCTAGGCGGCTTAGATGCGCTCTAAGCTCCTAGTTGACTTAGGAGCATACCCGACCGAGCTGGACAAGGTAGTCTACCTCTTTAGGAGGTTAAAGGGCAGGGCGGCAGCACGAATTCTGCCGTACTACGAGACGGCCATTGCCAACCCGGCAATGGCTACGACGACGATGCTCTAGGCAGCTCTGGACAAGAGCTACAAGGACCCGGACTGCGAGAGCCGAGCGCTCCTACGGGTCAATACGATGAAACAAGGACGCAAGACCGTACGAGAATTCCTTGCGGAATTTGACCAGACTTTGGCAGAAGCAGGGGGTCTCTAATAGGAGGACAGGATAAAAATTACCTCTCTAGAGGTAGGCCTCTCTAAGGAAATTATAACGGGGCTAGTAGGTGTAATACGGCCAGCTACGTACGAGGAATTTTGTGACCTTCTTAGGATAGTCGACGACTAGCAACGCAGGCTGGGACGGATAGGCCGTGCTTAGGAGATAAGACAACCTCCCTAGCGACAGACAGATGCTATAGACTAGGAACCGACGACGACGAGGGTAGCAGCAGCAGCCACCGTACGGCCAAGGGCCGCTACCAAGAAGGCGCAATAGGTAGACACAGCTACCCTTAACAAGAGGCGAGCAGAAGGGAGCTGCTATAGGTGTGGCAAGATGGGCTACACCGTACGGAATTGCGGGCTCCTGCTAGCAGAGAGACCTGGGGGACGGCCGACCACTGCAAGGGTAGCCACTGCAGCGCCTTAACGAGAAGATCAGGTGTCCTACTCGGACGACGACGAGTCGGGAAAAGAGTAGCCTCTAAGCGAAGACTCTGCTAGAGGCGGGTGCGAGATAGACTGCCAAATCAAAGCATTACTTGGCCATCTTTTAAGAGCAATTACATAACGACGACGCTGTTTATCGTACGGCCGACATTGAACGGGTCCGCAACAGCGCGGACACTGATTAACACAGGATGTTTGGTGTATAGAGTAATCAGCGAAGACTTCGTACAGAGACATCGGATTGAGACGGCCCCTACGGTACCTGTACGCATGCTGGGCATTACCGGGCGGGGACCGGACATTACCCACATAGTGAAAGTAACAATAGAGGTACAAGGACACTATAAGCAAGACTCGTACCTCTATGTCGTACAGGACAAGTTAGGGTATAACCTGATACTAGGGAAGCCTTAGATAGAGCGCTAGAAGGGCAAGCTGGACGTCGGACGAGGACAGCTGTACCTAGCAGCAACAAAGCGGAGAATCCGGGACCAGGGCAGGTCCCTGCAAGGTAGCAATGCTAAGGCCGAAATCAACACAGCAACGGCGGACATCGAGAAGGCATTGGCACCTAAGGAAGCGACAAACCCCTGTACGAAGCTCCTAAGAGAGTATGTTAGGTACCTGGACCTCTTTAAACCGAAGTCGGCCTCGAAACTGCTGCTACACCGAGGGGAAGGGATTGACTATAACATCCAGCTAGAACCCCGCCTGGATAGGAGCCTGCCGGAGGTACTGTACGGACCGCTGTACGGGATGTCCTCTAGAGAACTCCTAGTACTGCGCAAGACGCTGGACGACCTGCTTGCCAAAGGGTTTATCCGGGCCAGTACGTCGTCCGCAGGAGCCCTAGTACTGTTTGTCTATAAGGAGGGGAAGGCTAGATTGCGTTTCTGCGTAGACTACAGAGGCATTAACGCGATTACTAAGAAGGACCGGTACCCTCTACCCCTTATTAAGGAGACCCTCGGACGGATCAGCAAGGCGAAGTAGTTCACCAAGCTTAACGTAGTCTCGGCCTTCTACAAGATACGGATTAAGGAAGGCTGTAAATGGATAACTGCCTTCCGTACGAGATACGGTCTTTTTAAGTAGCTGGTCACCCCCTTTAGCCTTGCCAATGCACCAGCAACCTTCCAAAGGTACATCAACAAGTCCCTGTAAGGGTTACTAGACGACATCTGCTCGGCATACCTCGACAACACCCTGGTTTTTACGGACGGCACCTACGCAGACTACGTACAGGATGTTAAGAAGGTGCTGGACCGTCTGCAGCAGGCGGGCTTGTACCTCGACATCGACAAGTGTAAGTTCGGTGTCCAACGTACGAAATACCTAGGTTTTATTATCGAGGCAGGGAAAGGCATTAGCATAGATAGGAAGAAGATTGATGCTATCAAGCTATAGAAGCCGCCTATAAACGTTAAGGGCGTACGGGAATTCCTTGGGTTTGCCAACTTCTACCGCCAGTTTATACGGAACTACTCGGAGATCGTACGCCCCCTAGTTAAGCTAACGTACAAGGACAAGCAGTTCAAATAGTCGGACGAATGCAATAAGAGCTTCGACAAGCTAAAAGAGCTCTTTACTACAGGACCAACGCTCGCTGCCTTTAACCCGGAGCGTACGACAATACTGGAAACCGACTCCTTAGGGTACTGCATTAGGGGTATCCTGTTACAGGTAGGCCTGGACGGACTCCTACACCTATGCGCGTATTTCTCTAAGAAGAACTCCCTGGCTAAGTGCAACTACCCTATCTACGACAAAGAGTTGCTAGCAGTCGTACGGTGTTACGAAGCCTAGGATAGGGAACTCCGCTCGGTGCCTAAGTTCCTTGCCCTAACGGACCACAAGAACCTGGAATACTTTACTTAACCCCGGAAGCTGTCTAAGAGGCACGTACGATAGGCAATGTACCTAAGCCGGTTTAACATAAGACTCCAGTACCGCAAGGGTAAGGACAACAGCAGGGCCGACGCACTGTCCAGACAGGACCAGGACATGCCAACGACGTACGAGGACGACCGGCTGAAGTCGCGGACATTCCAGATGTTTAAGGAAGAGCCAGGCGGGGAGACTATCTACCTAGCGGCGACACATCTATAGGAACCCTAACTGCAAGCTTAGGAAGAGGCAGTAGAAAAGGACGAGGCATACCGAGGGGCCCGTACAGCGATCCAGGGAGGGCAACGGAAACTCCCAACCGAGCTCTACCTAAAGGTATCGGCAGCCGAGTGTTCAGTAGACGAGGAGAACAACCTAAAGTTCAGAAATCGGATATAGGTCCTGGCGGACGAGAAGCTCCGTACGGGCTTAATACAACGAGCACATAACTCTATAGCTACCGGGCACCCAGGGCGCGAGGAGACGTACAGCATTATCGCCTGGGACTACTACTGGCCAGCGATAGCGAAGGACATTCGCAGGTTCGTACAGAACTGCGATGTATACGGACGAACGAAGCCCTGGCGCAAGCTAAAGCATAGGCTGCTAAAGCCCCTGCCGATACCGGATCGACCCTGGCAAGACCTGACCGTAGACTTTATTACAGACCTCCCTAAGAGCGACGGACGGCGAAACATTATAGTAGTTACAGACAAGTTGACGAAGGGGGTAATACTGGAGGGAATGGACTCCATTACGGCTAAAGACACTGCCTGGGCCTTTATTCGGACGACGTTCAGCAAGTACGGTTTCCCCAGGTTAATTGTATTAGACCGGGGGTTACAGTTTACGAGCCAACTCTGGGCACGGATCTGCCAGTTACTAAGGGTGGAGCGTCGCCTGTCCACCGCATAGCACCTGCAGACGGACGGGGCGACGGAGAGGGCCAACTTAACCCTAGAGGCGTACCTCCGAGCGTACGTCGACTATAACCAGACGAACTGGAACCGCCTTCTCCCAATAGCGGAGCTGGCTATTAATAGCCGTACGGCCGATACTACAGGACTGTCCCCCTTCTTTATAACCTATAGATACGACCATTCCCCGCTCCTACTGACCCTAAGTAGCAACACCCCGCGCCCCGTACGATCCCCAATCTAGCAAGGAGAGGCCATCGTACGGACGATTACGAACGCCCACCAATAGGCAAAAGCAAGCCTAGCCCTAGCCTAGCAGAACGCGGAAGAGCAGGCCAACAAGGGACGACAGGCTGCACCAAGATACGAGGCAGGGGATAAGGTCTGGCTAAACCAGCGAAACATCCGTACGGACCGGCCGAGCAAGAAGTTAGATTGGAGAAACAGGAAGTTTACGGTAATCCGGCCGGTAGGGACATACGCCGTACGACTAAACACTCCCCTAGGGATTTACCCAGTCTTCTATATAGACCTTGTGCAACCGGCGAGCACGGACCCCTTGCTACATTAGACGACTGACGACGGGCGCCTACCCGCAATTATAACCGAGGGCCAAGAAGAGTATAAGGTAGAAGGGATCCTTAAGAGTCGGAGGAAGCAGGGGAAGGCAGAGTACTTAGTAAAATAGGGAGGGTAGGCAGAGCCTACATAGGAACCGTACGAGGCCCTGCAAGACATAACCGCACTGGACAGATAGGAGGAGGACCACTCCCCTGCCTAGCTACAGTAACACTGCGCCGTACGGCGGAAGGAGGCACGATCTACCCTAAGGGCAGGGTAGCTGCAGACAAACCTAGGTTGTTAAAGGATTAAATACTACGACGTAGGACGCTACAGTACCCTACTAACACAACTTCGTACAACACCGTACGAGATAAGGGCTAGAGAGAAGGAACAGCCAAGGGACAAATAGGAGGGGAAGTGGAAATAAGAAGAGCTAGGAAGGACACTGTCCGAAATTTCTTATACTACCTAAGGGGGGGGGGTGGCTTACTGGCCACCACCCCCCCCCCCCCCCCCCCCCCCCCCCCCCCCCCCCCCCCCCCCCCCCCCCCCCCCCAGGGACCAGAACACCCTACTTATTATCTGAGATTTCCACTACCTTAGACCCGGCCGGGCCCCCACCCCTACTAGGGCCACCCCCAGGGAGCAGAGGCACCCCCCTACCCCCACTAGGGCCAGCCCCAGGGAGCAGAGGCACCCCCCTACCCCTACGTACCTCCCCCGGACAGCGGAAGGGGCAGTAGAGGGAGCTATCCTTCCACTTGCACGAGGCACACACCCTAGCCCAGAAACCTAGGAGGCGGTATAGGCTAAGTAAGGGCCGGGGGGAGTTGGGGCAGGGGGCACAGGGCTAGCCCTAGGTAGCGATAAGGAGGGCGTTGACGTACGACGGCCGGGCTATAGCTACCCGATTAGGTATAACCTAGGCAGGGTTACACTAGAAGGGGTAGAAGGGGAGCCCGGCTGCATCCTGCTGCTCGCAGGTGTGGCACCTAAGATGTCAGATCAGACTGTACAGGAGATAAGAATCCGTACGAACCGGAAGAGTAGCTGCTAGTCAAGTTGGGGGCCCTACTGTACGTAGTCAAAGTAGGGGGGGACCCCGGCCGGACGAGGGGGAGGGGCAGGGCCAGCAGCGACGAGGGGACCGGACAGGGCAGACATAGTGGCTAGTGGTGGTTGGTTGGTGGTAGTAGTTGGTTGGTAGTAGTAGTTGGTTAGTAGTAGTAGTTAGTTGGTAGTAGCGGATAGTAGACGGTAGTAGACGGTAGTAGATAGTGGACGTTGTACAGGAAAAGAGAAAGGGGAAGGGAAGAGAAGGGAGAAGGCTTAGGCTAACTGCCTGCTATAGTAGGAATAGCAAGCAAGGCAGCTGCTGCAGACAGGTAAAATAGCAAGAGGCAACTACGACCTAGGGGAAGTAACGAGGGACGACGACTCGGACGACCGGACGAAATAGGAAGCTACAACCTGCTAAAGGAACAGCAGGAGCTGGGTAGTTTAGACACGCCGCCGTATAGACGAAGCACTACGAGAAAGGGAAAGGGGGGGGGTATTGTTAGGGGGCGCTACCCGGCCCAGGTCCTGAACCCGACCTAAGCCGACCGTCGCCCTAAGGACTGCGACTTAGCAGCGCCAGCACGACCCTACCCTCCGTACAGAGCAACCGACAGGACCCTACCTCCGTACAGAGGGAGAACACTACGGTCCTGCTTAAAGGGAAGCTACCGCCCCTCGGATTAGGGGGGGGGGGGTGGAAACCCGGCACTACCGTACGGAGGAGGTAACTCCCGATCCTCCGTACGGAGGGTGAACCTTGCACCCCGGCACAAAGGGGAAATTGCTGGCTTAGCTTCGTAGGTACAAATCGTACGGAGCAGACGTCGAAGGAACTGCCTATTAGTTCCTTTATGTAGATACCCGACCTCAAGTTTCTGAACCAGGATTCTTGAGCCTCTCACACACCAAGCGAGAGTTACCGCAAGAAACTTGAGCGCTTATGCGAAATCACAAGAATCGGTTCGGAAGCCGTCGCCGTCGCCGTCGCTAATGCGGACAACCAGAGCCCCTGCGCCCTTCCGACGCAGCCCCCAGCCGCCTTACGTGCCGCGACCGTCGTTCGTCCCTACCTGTTTCGCGTGCGGAAAGCCTGGCCACATCGCTACGAGCTGCTAGGCATCGGATAAGCAGAAGCAGGAGTATCATGTTATAAAGCAGCCTTAGCCGCAGCCGCCGAGAAAGACAATTCAAGCTATCGAGCCGGCTCCGAACGATGCTAACAGCGTAGACGGCGGCGTGCAGCTAAGAATTATAGGAAAAGACCAGCTAGACGGATAGGCCCCCTATCCAGCATTGACAATAGGGCACCGAATCGAAGCGAATCGCCACGAGGAGAAAGTATTAACAGCTGCAGCGATCCGCTCTTGGCGGCAGTGGAAGTGAATACGGAAACAGCTATTATCCTTCCAATCACTGTCCACCCCCTGGACGGATCGAGCAAACCGCTTCAGCTAAAAGCTTTTATCGACACCGGAGCTCTCATCGGCGCGGCGATCCACTACCGACTGGTCCGGAAGCTGACGAATAGATACAGTTATCCAGTGGAACTGGCGTCGCCGACGCGAATTTCGGCATATAACGGACAAGACACGGAAAGCGTTACGCACTACGTGCTATTAAGGACTACGCTAGCTGGTCGAACTACGGAAGCGACGTTCCGGATTATAGATATCGGAAGGTTTGACATTATTATAGGGCAGAAATGGATAAAGAACTAGAAAGCTATCGTTGACGTAGATAAAGGAACGATCAGGTTCAAAACCCCGGGTAGCGGAGCAGGGACCATCGGAAAGGTCGCCACCGTCGCCGCCAAGCCGAAAGCCACAGAGTCCGCGAGAGAGGCTCCGTCCGATCGTTCCGAACCCCCGGTTACCGTCGGAATAATAAGTTCAGAAGCTATAACGACCCTTATAAAGTCGCTAGACAACGAGATTTACGCTATCTTAATAAAAGACATCGAAGACTACCGGAAGATAATGGCGGAAGAAGAAGCGGACCTACTAGAGGTGTTGCTAAAAGAGCTCTACGGTTACGCTAACGTGTTCTTAAAAGCCGACTCCAACCTCCTGCCGCTCTATCGACCAGAATATAACAACAAGATCCGACTGAAAGAGGGAGCTACGCTGCCAAGAACCGAGCCCCTAAGACGACTGTCACTGGCCGAACTGGACTAAGTAGAGGTGTTTGTTCGCGAAAACCTGGCGAAGAAGTTTATTACGCCGAGTTCGGCCGAATATGCGTTACCGATTCTTTTCGTAAGGAAACTAGGGGGTAGTCTGCGACTCTGCGTAGATTATCGAGGCCTTAACGAGGTTACCAAGAGAGACGTATACCCGCTGCCGCTGATCGACGAGACCATCCAGCGCGTAGCAAAGGCTAAGTGGTTCAGCAAGCTGGACATCCGCTAAGCATTCCATCGATTGCGGAACGAAGAAGGACAAACAGAAGATCTTACGACGTTTGCTACGCGTATAGGCAATTTTAAGTAGCTGGTGATGCCGTTCGGACTCACCAACGCGCCGGCAGTGTGGCAACGCTTTATAAACCACACCTTTATAGACATGTTAGAACGGTTCGTGTCTATCTACTTGGACGACATCCTTATCTACACCGAAGGAACGAGAGAACAGCACACGGACTACATTAAGAAGGTGCTGATCAGGCTCCGCAAGGTCGGATTGAACGCAGACACGAAGAAGAGCGAGTTCTATCAGACCGAGGTCAAATATCTCGGCCTTATCGTCGGAAGAGATAGAATTCGGATAGACCCCTTAAAGGTCGCCGCCGTAGCGGAATGGAAGCAGCCGAAATCCGGAAACACTACGCAAATCAGAGCGTTTCTCGGCTTCTGCAGCTACTATCGACGGTTTATTAAAGACTTTAGCAAGATAGCCAGACCCCTGAACGAAGCGTTAAAGAAAGAGGCCGCCGGCATATAGAACGAGAAGTGCATAGAAGCTTTCGTACGGCTGAAAGAAGCAGTGGCCTCGGCGCCTGTTCTGGCACACTTCCGGCCGGAAAAGACGATCTACGTAGAAACAGACGCTTCCGACACAGTAACGGCCGGAGTCCTTTCTTAATATGGCGATGACGAGACCCTCTATCTAGTGGCTTTCTTTAGCAAGTCTATAACGGAAGCTAAGCGGAACTACGCTATCTACGATAAGGAGCTGCTGGCGATTATTCAGGCTTTCGAGGAGTGGAAACTAGAGCTTATAGCTGGAAAGAGCACAGTCCAGGTCCTTACGGACCACCAGTCGCTGACCTACTTTATAAAGATGCAGAAGCTCTTACGTCGCCAAGCTCGGTAGGCCGCCTACTTATTAGGGTTTGATTTCAAGATCACCTATCGACCAGGGGCTCAAAATGGAAAGGCTAACGCGCTAACGAGAAGGGAAGGGAAGACGAGCTGCGCGAAGGAAGATCCGAACATGTTTCAGAAGGTGTTAACCGAACGGATAGTGGACGCCGAGGTGTTGAAGGAAGCGGGGATCTGCGCGGCGGAACCGCAGACCGAACCGGAACCAATAGAGCCGCCGATTAAAGAAAAGACCCTCTACGAAAAGGTGGAGCAGCTTAACCAGCAACAGAAACTCGGCAGAACCGGTTTAGGGAAGCTGATAGTTCCGGAAGAACTGGTTACGGAGGTTATCTAATTAGTCCATAACTCGAAGGACGTTAGTTACGCAGGCTCGAAGAAGACGATAGAAGCCGTAAGGACGATCTACTGGTTTCCGCGGATCTACGAACGGATCCACCGATTTATCGCCAATTGCTACGTGTGCAGAGCCGCGAAGCTACGTTACGGCCTTCCGGCAGGCTTATTGAAGCTACTGCCGATCCCCGAGAAGCCGTAGCAGCACATTACGATGGACTTTATAACCGGCCTGCCGGAATCCGATAGATACAACGCCACACTAAACGTAGTGGACCGATTAAGCAAAGAACGGCACTTTATCCCCTGCCGAGCAAGAGACGAAGGAACTACTACGGAAGAGACTGCACGAATGTTGATTCAACACGTATAGAAGCACTATGGCCTGCCGGACACTATCACTACGGATAGGGGTCCTCAATTCACTGCCGACGTATAGAGAGCTATCAACCGAGCTCTCGGAATTAGTGGAAAGCTCAGTACAGCTGCTTACCTACAGACCGACGGTCAATCAGAAGTGGCCAATTGCGAGATAGAGCGATATCTGCGAACCTTCTGCGGCCACCAACAAGAAGAATAGGTTAAGGTGTTGCTGATAGCCGAGTTCTGCGCCAACTCGGCACCGTCTAAGGCCACCTCGCTGGCGCCGTTCGAGATAACGCATAGCTATCTTCTAAGGATAAGCTTTCAGCCACCGAACGAACCCAGCTCCGCGGAACTATCTACTACTGCTACGTCGTCGAAGAGAGTCGCCGCCGCAGCGGCAGAAGCGCTACGATCTTAGATGGAAGAAGCGATCAAAGTAGCGAAAGAAGCAATGGAATCAGCTCAGAAGAAGATAGTAACTCGGGCTAATAGAAAAAGGTCCCTAATAGAATTCGAGGAAGGCCAAAAGGTATGGCTCAACACGCGAAACCTAAGGCTAAAAGGAAACGCGAAGCTCAACCCACGCCACGTAGGTCCGTTCAAGATAATAGAAAAGAGGTCGCCGGTGACCTATCGGCTCCAGCTGCCGAAATCGTTCCGGATCTACGATGTCTTCTATTCCGATCTGCTGAGCCTGGACCCTGAGGACGGCCTTCCGGAACAGGGGTTCGCCGAACCCCTACTAGTTGAGATGGACAGTGAAGAAGAAGAGTGGGAGGTAGAAGACGTAATAGACGTAAAGAAGACGAGGGGGTCCATTAAAGCGAGGGTCTCGTAGAAGGGGTGGCCGGAAGATTATAAGTGGTATCCGATCGAGAATCTCCGGAATTCGGCGGAGCTGCTGAGAGACTTTTACGCGCAGAACCCGAAGAAGCCAAAACCGGCGTAGCTCTAATGTCGACAATTCCGGAAGAGAGAAGAAAGCCACGTCCGCTCCACCGGCGCGGAAGCCGATAAAGGCAATCGTAATGGAATTAATGGCTCCAGGCGGTCGGTCGGCGACGGCGTAGAGGATCTGGTAGAAAAGAAGAAGAAGAAGAAAAACGACGCTGCGGAAAGATCTATATAGACCTCTGCGCCGGAGCACAGACCAACCACGCCGCAGCTTAGATAACCTACGACTTAGATTAGATAGCACAGATCAGGCGCACCGATCACATAAACGACCAAGTAAAGACTTCAGATGTTGATAACGAAAGAGATTCAAGAAGCGATAGAAGAAGGAAGAGGTAACATCACCGTCGGAGGGGATTTTCGAGGAAGAGACGACGAATCAAAAAAAAAAAAAAAAAAGGGGGGGAATAGTGAAAGGTTTTCGGATGGATGGGGTGACTAAGCGGTCGAGGGCGACCGCTGGTAAGGGAGGGGGGTAGTGTTGCGGCGGTGGAAAGAGGTAGGACGGATTGATAGGGTGGACCCTGGATTTTGGCTCGGCCCTTCTGGACCAAGCCGGGCCTTGGCACCACCCTCTATCAAAGCCCACCACCGCCACCACGTAGATTCCTTTCCCTCCTTAGTTCGAGATATAGTCATCAAAAAGGCCGTATTGAATCATATCTGCGTGCCCGGATCAATTGCCGCTCTATCGACCGGAATATAACAACAAGATTCGGCTAAAAGAGGGGGCTACGCTGCTAAGAACCGAGCCCCTAAGACGACTGTCGCCGGCTGAACTGGACTAGGTGGAGGTGTTCGTTCGCGAAAACCTGGCGAAGAAGTTTATTACGCCGAGTTCTGCCGAATATGCGTTACCGATTCTTTTCGTAAGGAAACCAGGGAGTGGTCTGCGACTCTGCGTAGACTATCGAGGCCTTAACGAGGTCACCAAGAGAGACGTATACCCACTGCCGCTAATTAATGAAACTATACAGCAGGTGGCGAAGGCTAAGTGGTTTAGCAAGCTGGACATCTGCCAAGCATTTCATCGACTAAGGAATAAAGAAGGGCAGACAGAAGACCTTACGACGTTCGCGACGCGTATAGGCAATTTCAAGTAGTTGGTAATGCCTTTCGGACTCACCAACGCGCCGGCGGTGTAGCGACGCTTTATAAACTACACTTTTATAGACATGTTGGAACGGTTCGTATCTATCTACTTGGACGACATCCTTATCTATACCGATAGAACGAGAGAGCAACACATGGACCACATCGAGAGAGTGTTGAAGAGGCTCCGCGAGGTCGGATTGAACGCAGACACAAAGAAGAGCGAGTTCTATCAAACCGAGGTTAAATATCTCGGTCTCATTGTCAGAAGAGATGGAATTCGTATAGACCCCTTAAAGGTCGCCGCCGTCGCAGAGTGGAAGCAGCCGAAATCCGGAAACACTACGCAAATCAGAGCGTTTCTCGGCTTCTGCAGCTACTATTGACAGTTTATTAAGGACTTTAGCAAGATAGCGAGACCCCTGAACGAGGCGCTAAAGAAAGAGGCCGCCGGCCTATAGAATAAGAGGTGCACAGAAGCCTTTAACCAGCTGAAAGACCCTCAAACTAACGGTCAGTCTAAAGTGGTTAATCGAGAGATAGAGCGATATCTGCGGACCTTCTGCGGCCACTATTAGGAATAATAGGTTAAGGTGTTGCCGATAGCCGAGTTCTGCGCTAACTCGGCACTGTCTAAGGCTACCTTACTGGCGCCGTTCGAGATAACGCACGGCTATCTTCCGAGGATGAGCTTTCAGCCGCCAAACGAACCCAGCTCCGCGGAACTATCCACCGCTACGTCGTCGAAGAGAGTCGCCGCCGCAGCGGCAGAAGCGCTACGATCTCAGATAGAAGAAGCGATCAAAGTGGCGAAGGAAGCGATAGAGACAGCTTAAAAGAAGATAGTGACTCGAACTAATAGAAGCCGGTCGCTAATAGAATTCGAAGAAGGTTAAAAGGTATAGCTCGACACGCGAAACCTGAGGCTAAAAGGAAACGCGAAGCTCAACCTACGCTACGTAGGTCCGTTCAAAATAATAGAAAAGAGGTCGCCGGTAACCTATCGGCTCCAGCTACCGAAATCGTTCCGGATCTACGACGTTTTCCATTCGGATCTGCTAAGCCTGGACCCTAAGAACGGCCTGCCGGAACAGGGCTTCGCCGAACCCCCACCGGTTAAGATAGACGGTAATAAAGAAGAGTAGGAGGTAGAAGATGTAATGGACATAAAGAAGATAAGGGGGTCCATTAAAGCGAGGATCTCGTAGAAGGGGTAGCCGGAAGACTATAAATGGTATCCGGTCGAAAACCTGCGGAATTCGGCAGAGCTGCTAAGAGAGTTCTACGCGCAGAACCCGGAAAAGCCGAAACCAGCGTGGCTCTAATACCGACAATAGAAACACGTCCGCTCCACCGGCGCGGAAGCCGATGAAAACGATTGTGCTTTGGGAAGTGATTGCTTTAGGCACTACTGCGTCGGCCGGCGGCGCCGCCGACCGCGTAGTAGGTAAAGGCTTTGGTAGAAGAGAAAAAGAAGAAGAAAAACGGCGCCGCGGAAAGATCTATATAGACCTCTAAGACGACGTACAGACTAGCCAAGCCGCAGCTTAGGTAACCTACGGCTCAGATCAGATAGCACGGATCAGGCGCACCAATTACATAAACGCTAAGTAAAGGACTTCAGATGCCGATAACGTAAGAAGTTAAAAAAGAGATCAAGAGGACGTTGTTTTTAGTGAAAGACGAAAGAGGTAACGTCGACATTGGAGGGGATTTTCGAGAAAGAGACGACGAATCAAAAAAAAAAAAAGCGGAGATTTTCGGATAGATAGGGTGACTCAGCGGTCGAGGGCGACTGCTAGTAAGGGAGGGGAGTAGTGTTGCAGCAGTGGAAAGAGGTAGGACAGATTGATAGGGTGGACCCTGGAATTTTGGCTTGGCCCGTCCGGGCCGAGCCGGGCCTTGGCACCACCACTACGAAAGCCCTCCACTACCACTATATAGATTCCTTTCTCCCCTCAGTTCGAGAGATAGTTATCAAAAAGGCCGTATTGAATTATATCTGCGTGCCCGGATCATTTCTGGCCGGAAGTGTGCCAGAACTGGCGCAGAGGCCACTGCTTCTTTTAGTCGGTTAAAGGCTTCCGTGCACCTCTTATTCTATAGGCCGGCGGCCTCTTTCTCTAGCGCCTCGTTCAGGGGTCTCGCTATCTTGCTAAAGTCCTTAATAAACTGCTAATAGTAGCTGCAGAAGCCGAGAAACGCTCTGATTTGCGTAGTGTTTCCGGATTTCGGCTGCTTCCACTTTGCGACGGCGGCGACCTTTAAGGAGTCTATACGAATTCCATCTCTTCCGACGATAAGACCGAGATATTTAACCTCGGTTTAGTAGAACTCGCTCTTCTTCGTGTCCGCGTTCAATCCGACCTCGCGGAGCCTCTTTAACACTCTCTCAATGTAGTCCGTGTGTTGCTCTCTCGTTCGGTGTAGATAAGGATGTCGTCTAAGTAGATAGACACGAACCGCTCTAGCATGTCTATAAAAGTGTAGTTTATAAAGCGTTGCCACACTGCCGGCGCGTTAGTGAGTCCGAAAGGCATTACCAACTACTTGAAATTGCCTATACGCGTAGCGAATGTCGTAAGGTCTTCCGTTTGTCCTTCTTCGTTCCTTAATTAATGGAATGCTTGGAGAATATCCAGCTTGCTAAACTACTTAGCCTTAGCTACTCGTTGTATGGTCTCGTCGATCAGCGGCAGCGGGTATACGTCCCTCTTAGTGACCTCGTTAAGGCCCCTGTAGTCTACGCAGAGTCGCAGACTACCCCCTAGTTTCCTTACGAAAACAATCGGTAACGCATATTCTGCGGAGCTCGGCGTAATAAACTTCTTCGCCAGGTTTTTACGAACAAACACCTCCACTTGGTCCAGTTCGGCTGGCGACAGTCTTCTTAGGGGCTCGGTTCTCAGTAATGTAGCCCCCTCTTTCAACCTGATCTTATTGTCGTATTCCGGCCGGTAGAGCGGCAGGAGGTTGGAGTCTGCTTTTAAGAAGATATTAGCGTAACTATAGAGCTCGTTTGGCAGCACCTCCAGTGGATCTACCTCTTCTTCCGCTATTATCTTCCGATGGTCTTCGATGTCTTTTATTAAGATAGCGTAGATCTCAGTGTCCGGCGACTTCGCGAGGGTCGTTATAGCTTCTGAACTTATCATTCCGACCGTAACCAGGGGTTCGGAACGATCGGACGGAGCCTCTTCGGCGGACTCTGTGGCTTTCGGCTCAGTAGCAGCAGTGGCGTTACCTAGGGTTTTAAACCCTATCGTGCCTTCGTCTACGTCAATAATGGCTTTCTGGTTCTTTATCTATTTCTACCCTATAATAATGTTAAATCTTCCGATATCCATAATTCGGAACGTCGCTTCCGTGGTGCGACCAGCCAAGGTAGTCTTTAGCGGCACATAGTGCGTAACGCTTTCCGTGTCTTGTCCGTTGTATGCCGAAATCCGCGTCGGCGACGCTAGTTCCACCGGATAGCCGTATCTATTTATCAGCTTCCGGACTAGTCGGTAGTGGATCGCCGTGCCAATAAGAGCTCCGGTGTCGATGAAAGCTCTTAACTGAAGTGGTTTGCCCGATCCGTTAAGGGGGTAGACAGTGATTAGAAGGATAATAGCTGTTTCCGTGTTTACTTCCACCGCCGCCGACAGCGGATCGCTGCAGCTATTGATGCTCTCTTTCGTCGACGTAGTTCGCGTTAATGCCCTGTTGTCCTCGCTAGATAGGGGGCCTATCCTTCTAGCTGGTCTTTTCCCAAGATTCTTAGCTGCACCCCGCCGTCTACGCTGTTAGTGTCGTTCGGAGCCGGTTCGATGGCTTGAATAGTCTTTCTCGGCAGTGGCGGCTGCTTCGTTGCTCGATACTCTTGCTTCTGCTGTGCCGTTACTTGGCATCTCGTAGCGATATAGCCGGGTTTTCTATACGCGTAGCAGGTAGGGACGAACGACGAACGCTGTGGCTAATAAGGTGGCTGCTGGGGTACTCTCCGGAAAGGCGCAGGGGGTCGTGTTGTCTGCGCCGACGGCGGCGGCTTCTAAACCGATTCGCGTGATTTCGCGTAAGCGCTTAAGTTTCTCCTAGTAACTCTCGCTCTATGCACAAAGCTCCTAAAGTCTTCGTCTTCTACAGACGCTATAGCTGCGGCCAGTTTAGGGTTCAGCTTCTGCCTTAATAGGTAGAGCTGCTTATCCTCCGCTATCCGGGCCCTAATCGCATATTTTCTAAACAAACTGTAGAATTCTTTAAACGTCTGCCGGTTCTAATTGATCTTGTCCAGCTGCTTACAGGCTGTCTTCTTTCGGAATGGATCTCCGAAGCGTTAATCTAGCGCTTTGATCGCTTCTTTAGCGGTTACCTCTTCTAGGTCTGCTACTAGCGAAAAAGCTTCTCCTTCTAACTGCGATTCTAGGTACGCCAATCTATCTCCGGCGCTGTTCGATGCGTAATCGCAGCTTATCTTATTCTTAATCTTCTTCTTAAACTCTTTCTAGTCTTTAGGGTCTCCGCCTTTAAATGCCGGCGGGTCCGGCAATAATGTTATTAGGGTGCTACCTTAACTATAGGCCGCCGGTAAGGCAGTCTCTGCTGGTTCTTCTCGATGCGGTAGCAGCGACGACATCGCTGCTTCTATGTTAGCCAGTTGGTCCTTTAGCGCCTTTAGTTGCGCCAGCCTATTCGCCGCCTAGTTCTCTAACACGTTAATAATAGTTTCTGCCGATTCCTTCTCGGCCCTTACTGTCTCTACTTCCTCCCTTAACTGTCTGTTTTCTTCTATGTTCCTATAGAACCTCTTTTCTATAAAGGTAATAATGTTAAACACCCTCTTAGCTCCGTGCTCTGTAAGATATTCTCCTATCTTATCCGGTGTGCGTCCGTACAGTTCGGCGTAGCCCTCTATGCCTTTTCTCGCTTCGTCTACCTCTTTTTCTGTAAGGCCTTCGGTGGTCGTTCCGTCGTCGAGAATGCTAGTACGCCTATCTCTCGGTCTGTTAGTCTTTCTCTTTCCGCTGCGGCCTGTAACGCCGCTCTCTACTGCTAAGAAGCCTTCTATCTTCTTACAGTGCCTTAGGGGTTGTTGTTAGTGTTGGTGTAGGTGCGCGTGCGTTATTCGGGTTTCCGGATAGTTCGACGGGCCCTTTCGTGCAGCGCAGGGTTGGTGTAGAGAGTGAGTTCGAGATATAATGATCCGGGCACGCAGATATGATTTAATACGGCCTTTTTGATAACTATATCTCGAACTAAGGAGGGAAAGGAATCTATAGGGTGATGGTGGAGGGCTTTCGTAGTGGTAGTGCCAAGGCCCGGCTCGGCCCGAACGGGCCGAGCCGAAATTCCAGGGTCCACTCTATCAATCTGTCCCACCTCTTTCTACTGCCGCAACAATTACTATGCCTTGCCAAGGTTTATATATCTGGTACATATTGGTCAAGTCACTTCCGAGTTACTTGACCAGTCCCTTTTGGCTTAAGTGTACCGCGTTACATCAAAACCGAACGTTACGACCATCGAAGAGGTTCCGAAAGATCGGCCCGAACCTTAAGACACGATTGGAATAATAAGTTCAGAAGCTCTAACGACCCTCGCGAGGTCGCCAGACAACGAGATTTACGCTATCTCAATAAAAGACATCAAAGACTACCAGAAGATAATAGCGGAAGAAGAAGTGGATCTATTAGAGGTGTTACCGAAAGAACTCTATAGCTACACTAACGTGTTCTCGAAGGCTGACTCTAACCTCTTGCCGCTCCACCGACCGGAATATAACAACAAGATCCGGTTGAAAGAAGGAGCCGCACTGCCGAGAACCGAGCCCTTAAGAAGACTGTCGCTAGCGGAGCTAGACTAGGTAGAAGTGTTTGTCCGGAAAAATTTCGCGAAGAAGTTTATTACGCCAAGCTTAGCGGAATATGCGTTACCGATTCTTTTCGTACGGAAACCCGGAGGTGGCCTCCGCCTATAGGTGGACTACCGAGGCCTTAATAAGGTCACAAAGAGAGATGTGTATCCGCTGCCGCTAATAGACGAGACTATACAACGAGTAGCTAAGGCTAAGTAGTTCAGCAAGCTGGATATTTGCCAAGCGTTCCACTAGTTAAGGAACGAAGAAGGATAGACGGAAGACTTTACGACATTCGCGACGCGCATAGGCAACTTCAAGTAGCTGGTAATGCCTTTCGGACTTACCAACGCGTCGGCAGTGTAGCAACGCTTTATAAACTACACATTTAAAGATATGCTGGAACGTTTCGTGTCTATCTACTTAGACGATATTCTTATCTACACTAAGGGAACGAGAGAACAATACACGGACTACATCGAGAGGGTGTTAAAGAGACTCCGCGAGGTCGGATTAAACACAGACACGAAGAAGAGCGAGTTCTATTAGACCGAAGTCAAATACCTCGGTCTTATCGTTGGAAGAGAAGGAATTCGGATAGACCTGTCAAAAGTGGCCGCCGTCGCGGAATAGAAGCAACCGACATCCGGAAACACTACGCAAATCAGAGCGTTTCTGGGACTTTGCAGCTACTATCGACGGTTTATTAAGAATTTTAGCAAGATAGCGAGACCACTGAATAAGGCGTTGAAAAAGGAGGCCGCCGGCCTATAGAATAAGAAGTGCACGGAAGCCTTTGATCGGCTGAAAGAGGCAGTGGCATTAGCGCCAGTGCTGGCGCACTTCTAACCAGAAAAGACGATCTACGTAGAAACGGACGCTTCCGACACAGTAACAGCAGGGGTCCTTTCTTAATACGCTAACGATAAAGAAACTCTCTATCTGGTGGCTTTCTTTAGCAAGTTAATAAATAACGCTAAACAGAACTACGCTATCTATAATAAAGAACTGCTGGTCTTGGGTTAGGTTGTAACCAGACTAGGTAGGTAACTAGGCTACCTGTCTGTATTAGAGATATAGTTATCAAAACAGCTGTATCGAATTATATCTACGTGCTCGGATTACTCTCCTCGTCTGCTGTAGCTTGCGTGTATACTGCAGTGTCCTCGACCTCTATAGAGAGGCAAACGTCTATTAAGTTCGCCTCCTATACACCCTTTGTATTGCAGCAGCAGAAAGGGGTAGGACTAAGTAATAGGGTAGACCCTTGGAATTTCGGCTCGGCCCTTCCGGACTAAGCCAGGCCTTGGCGCACCTACCCCTAAAGCCCTTACCCACCGCCGCATAGATTCCTTTCCTTCCTTAGTTCGAGATATAGTTATTAAAACAGCCGTATTAAATTACATCTGCGTGCTTGGATTTCTATATCTCGAACTTACTCGACTATACTGACCCTGCGCTGCGCGAAAGGGCCTATTAAACTATCCGGACACCCGAATAACGCACGCGCACACTACTCCAAACCAAACACCAGCACTGTAAGACAGCTTTAGAAGGCTTCTTAACAGTAGAAGGCGGCGTTACAGGCTGCAGCGGAAAGAGAAAGACTAACAGGGCGAGGGATAGGCGCACTAGCATCCTCGACGATAGAACGGCTACTAAGGGCCTTATAGAAGAAGAGACAGACGAAGCGAAGAAGGGTATAGCCAGCTACAAGGAGCTGTATACCCGTACGCCAGATAAAATTAAAGAATATCTGGCAGAACATAGAGCTAGGAAGGTGTTCGACATTATTACCTTTATCGAAAAGAATTTTTACAAAAATATAGAAGAGAATAGGCGATTAAGAGAGGAAATAGAAGCGGTAATAGCCGAGAAGGAATCGGCAGAGACTATTATTAACGTGTTAGAGAACTAGGCAGCGAATCGACTAGAGCAACTAAAGATGCTAAAGGCTTAGCTAGCTAACATAGAAGCAGCGATGTTGTCGGCGCCGCTGCTACATCGAGAAGAACAAGAGGAGACCGCCTTACTGGCGGCCTATAGTCAAGGTAGCACTTCTATAACGTTACTACCTAACCTACTAGCGTTTAGGGACGGAGACCCTAAAGACTGGGAGGCCTTTAAGAAAAAGATAAAGAATAAGATAAACTGCGATTATGCTGGAAGCAGTAAAGAAGATAGATTGGCCTACCTAGAATCGCGACTAGAAGGCGAAGCGTTCTCGTTAGTAGCTGTTAGGGGGCGCTGCCCAGCCCAGGTCCTGGACCGACCGAAGCCAACCGTCGCCCTAAGGACTGCGACTTAGCAGCGCCAGCACGACCCTACCCTCTGTACGGAATTACTAACAGAACTACACTCCTATATTAAGGGAGAACTCTATAGCCCTACACAGAGGGGAATTGCCGCCCCTCTAAACAGAGGGAAAACTCTGGACTACTGTATAGAGAGAGAACTCCCGATCCTCTGTATAGAGTGTAAACCTTGCATCCCTGCACAGAGGGAAATTGCTAGCTTGGCTTCGTAGGTACAAATTGTACAGCAGCAGACGACAAAGGAACTGCCTATCAGTTCCTTTATATAGATACCCAACTTAAGTTTCTAAACTAAGATTCCTAAGCCCTTTATATTGGGAACTGATCTCACTGTCGGTAACTGCAGTAATAAAACAAAGATAGACAGCGACATCCCTATAGAAACTACGGCTATAGAGGGACATATGCACTGCGCGTATAAGGAGCTGCTAGAACACAAGAGGCAGCTCGAGCAGCAAGTGAACTACTAGGCTGCGATAATTTCCCAACAGGAACAGGAGCTACGACAGCTTAGGGTGTCCGATCGCGATCCGACCCCTACGACGACGACGACGACGAACACGATAGTCTATACCCCGACCCCCAAAAGCAAACTCCCCGACGTCTCTACGTACGATAGTAAGGCTCCGGCCGAGTACCCCTCCTAGGCTGCCCAGATGCACTCCAAGCTTCTAGTCGACTTAGGAGCATACCCGACCGAGCTAGACAAGGTAGTCTACCTCTTTAGGAAGTTAAAGGGCAGGGCAGCAGCACGGAGTCTGCCGTATTACGAGACAGCTATTGCCAACCCAGCAATAGCTACGACGACAATGCTCTAGGCAGCTCTAGACAAGAGCTACAAGGACCTAGACTGCGAGAGCTAGGCACTCCTATAGGTTAATACAATAAAACAAGGACGCAAGACTATATAAGAATTCCTTACGGAATTTAACTAGACTTTGGCAGAAGCAGGAGGTCTCTAATAGGAGGACAGGATAAAAATTACCTCTTAAGAGGTAGGCCTCTCTAGGGAGATTATAACGGGGCTGGTAGGCGTAATGCGACCAGCTACGTACGAGGAATTCTGCGATCTCCTTAGGATAGTCGACGACTAGCAGTGCAGGCTTAGACAGATAAGCTGCGCTTAAGAGATAAGACAACCCCTCTAGCGATAGACGGACGCTATAGACTCGGAACTAACGACGACGAGGGTGGCAGCAGCCGTTACCGTACGGCTAAGGGCCGCTACCAAAAGGGCACAATAGGTAGATATAGCCACCCTTAACAAGAGGCGAGCAGAAGGGAGCTGCTACCGGTATAGCAAGATAGGCTACACTGTACGAAATTGCAGGCTTTTGCTAGCAGAGAGACCTAGAGAACGGCCGACTACTGCAAGGGCAGCAACTGCAGCGCCCTAACGAGAAGATTAGAAGTCCTACTTAGACGACGACAAATCAGGAAAAGAGTAGCCTCTAAGCGAAGGCTCTGCTAGAGGCATGTACGAGATAGATTGCTAAATCAAAGCATTACTTAGCCATCTTTAAAGAGCAACTACATAACGACGACGCTGTTTATCGTACAGCCAACGTTAAACAGGTCCGCAACGGCGCGGACATTGATTAACGCAGGATGTTTGGTATACGGAGTAATTAGCGAAGACTTCGTACAGAGACACTGGATTAAGACGACCCCTACTGTACCAGTACGCATGTTGGGCATTACTGGGCGAGGACCAGACATTACCTATATAGTGAAAGTAACGATAGAGGTATAGGGATACTATAAGCAGGACTTATACCTCTATGTCGTACAGGACAAGCTAGGGTATAACCTAATACTAGGGAAGCTATAGATAGAGCGCTAGAGAGGCAAGCTAGACGTTAGACGAGGACGGCTGTACCTAGCAGTAACGAAGCAGAGGCTCCGAGACTAGGGGAGGGTCCAGCAGGACGACAACGCTACGGCCGGAGCCAACACGTCGACGAAGCAGAGGCCCCGAGACTAAGGGAAGGCTCTACAGGGTAACAATGCCAAGGCTGAAATCAACTTAGCAACGGCAGACATTAAGAAGTCATTAGCACCTAAGAAAGTAACAGACCCCTATACGAAGCTTCTAAGGGAGTATACTGGATACCTAGACCTCTTTAAGCCAAAGTTGGCCTTAAAGCTGCCGCTACACTAAGGAGAAGGGATTGACTACGACATCCAGCTAGAGCCCTGTCTAGATAGGAGTCTGCCGGAGGTACCGTACGGACCGCTGTACGGAATATCCTCTAGAGAACTCCTAGTACTGCGTAAGACACTGGACGACCTGCTCGCCAAAGGGTTTATTTAGGCAAGTACGTCGTCTGTAGGAGCCCTAGTGCTGTTTGTCTACAAGGAGGGGAAGGCCAGCTTGCATTTCTGCATAGACTACAGAGGCATTAACGCGATTACTAAGAAGGACCGGTACCCCCTACCCCTTATTAAGGAGACTCTCGGACGGATCAGCAAGGCAAAGTGGTTTACTAAGCTTAACCTAGTCTCGGCCTTCTACAAGATACAGATTAAGGAAGGCTGTAAATAGATAACTGCCTTCTGTACGAGATATAGTCTTTTCAAGTAGCTTGTTACCCCCTTTAGCCTTGCCAACGCACTAGCAACCTTCTAAAGGTACATTAACAAGTCCTTGCAAGGGTTACTAGACGACATCTGCTCGGTATACCTCGACGACACCCTAGTTTTTATGGACGGCACCTATGCAGATTACGTACGGGACGTTAAGAAGGTGCTGGACCGGCTGCAGCAGGCTAGCTTGTACCTCGACATTAACAAATGTAAATTCAGTGTCTAGCGTACGAAATACCTAGGTTTTATTATCGAGGCAGGAAAAGGCATTAGTATAGATAGGAAAAAGATTAACGCTATTAAGCAATAGAAGCCGCTAACGAACGTTAAGGGCGTACAGGAATTTCTTAGGTTTGCCAACTTCTACTGCCAGTTTATACAGAACTACTCGGAGATCGTACGCCCCCTAGTTAAACTGACATACAAGGACAAGCAGTTCAAATAGACGGACGAATGCGATAGCAGCTTTAACAAGCTAAAGGAGCTCTTTACTACAGGACTAACGCTTGCTGCCTTCGACCTAGAACGTACAACGATACTGGAAACCGACTCCTCGGAGTATTGCATTAGAGGCATCCTATTACAGGTAGGCTTAGACAGACTCCTACACCTATACGCGTATTTCTCTAAGAAGAACTCCCTAGCTAAGTGCAACTACCCTATCTACGACAAGGAGTTGCTAGCAGTCGTACAGTGTTGCGAAGCATAGGATAGAGAACTCTGCTTAGTGCCCGAGTTCCTTGCCCTAACGGACTACAAAAATCTAGAGTACTTTACGCAGCCCCGGAAGCTGTCTAAGAGGCATGTACAATAGGCAATGTACCTAAGCCAGTTCAATATAAGACTCCAGTATCGCAAGGGTAAGGACAACAGCAGGGCTAATGCGCTATCTAGACGGGACTAGGACATGCCGACGACGTACGAGGACGACCGGTTAAAGTTACGAACATTCCAGATGTTTAAGGAGGAGCTAGGCGAGGAGACCATCTGCCTAGCGGCGACGTACCTATAGGAACCCTAACTGTAAGCATAGGAAGAGGCAGTAGAAAAGGACGAGGTGTACTAAGGGGCCTGTACAGCAATCTAAGAAGGACAGCGGAAGCTCCTAGCCGAGCTCTACCTTAAGGTGTCGGCAGCAGAGTGCTTAGTAGACAGGGAGAACAACCTGAAGTTTAGGAATTGGATTTGGGTCCCGGCAGACGAGAAGCTCCGTACGAGCTTAATACAACGGGCGCATAACTATATAGCTACTGGGCATCCAGGGCGTAAGGAGACGTACAGCATTGTTACTAGGGACTACTACTGGCCGGCGATAGCGAAGGACATCTGCAGGTTCGTATAGAACTGCGACGTATGCAGACGGACGAAGCCCTAGCGTAAGCTAAAGCATAGGCTGCTAAAGCCCCTACCGATTCTAGACCGGCCCTAGCAAGACCTAACTGTAGACTTTATTACGGACCTACCTAAGGGCGACGGACGGCAGAACATTATAGTAGTTACGGACAAGCTAACGAAGGGGGTAATACTAGAGGGAATGGACTCTATTATAGCTAAGGACACCGCCTAGGCGTTTATATAGACGACGTTTAGCAAACACGGATTCCCTTAGTCGATTATGTCGGACTGGGGCACGCAGTTTACGAGCTAGCTCTAGGCAAGGGTCTGCTAGTTGCTAAAGGTAGAACGTCGCCTGTTAACCGCGTAGCATCTGCAGACGGACAGGACAGCAGAGAGGGTCAATTCGACGTTGGAAGCATACCTCTAAGCGTACGTCGACTATAACCAGACGAACTAGAACCGACTTCTCCCTATAGCAGAGCTAGCCATTAACAGCCGTACGGCTAATGCTACAGGATTGTCTCCCTTCTTTATAGCCTATAGATACGACTATTCCCTGCTCCTACCGACTCTAAGTAGTAACACCCTGCGCTGCGTACGATCCCTAATTCAATAGGGAGAGGCTATCGTACAGACAATTACGAACGCCTATTAATAGGCGAAGGCGAGTCTAGCTATAGCTTAACAGAATACAGAAGAGCAGGCCAACAAGGGACAGCAGGCTGCACTAAGGTATAAGACAGGGGATAAGGTCTGGCTAAACTAGCGAAACATCTATACGGACCGGCCGAGCAAGAAGCTAGATTGGAAGAACAGGAAGTTTACAGTAGTCTAACTAGTAGGGACATACGCCGTACGATTAAACACTCCCCTAGGGATTTATCTAGTCTTCTACATAGACCTCGTACAGCCAGCGAACACGGACCCGCTGCTACACCAGACGACAGACGACGCGCGCCTACCAGCGATTATAACCGAGGGCCAGGAAGAGTACGAGGTAGAAGGAATCCTTAAGAGCCGAAGGAGGCAGAAGAGGGCGGAGTACCTAGTAAAATAGAGAGGATAGGCAGAGCCTACGTAGGAACTATACGAGGCCCTACAGGACACAACTGCACTGGACAGGTAGGAGGAGCACTATCCCCCTGCCTAGTTACAGTAATACTGCGCTGTATAGCAGGAAGAGGCACAATCCACCCTAAGGACAGGGTAGCCGCTAGCAACCTAGGTTGTTAAAGGATCGAGAATTACGACGTAGGACACTATAGAATCCCACTAATACGACATCGTACGACACCGTACAAAAAAGGGCTGGAGGAAGGGAACAGCCAGGGAACAGATAGGAAGGAGAGTAGAAATAAGAGGAGTTAGGAGCAGAACCGTCCGGAATTTCTTACACTACCTAGAGGGAGGAGGTAGCTTACTAGCTACTACCCTAGGGGACTAGAGCAACTAACTCCTTATCTAAGATCTTAATTACCTCCTGCCTAGCAGGACCCCCACCCCTACCCGGGCTAGCCCTAGGAAGGAGGGGCACCCCCCTACTCCTACGCGCCTCCCCTAGACAGCGGTAGGAGCAGTAGAGGGAGCCATCCTTCTACTTGCACAAGGCAAACACCCTAGCCTAGAAGCTCGGGAGGCGGTATAGGCCAAGTAAGGGCTAGGGGGAGTTAGGGCAGGGGGCGCAGGGCTGGCCCTAGGTAGCGATAAGGATAGCGTTAACGTACGACGCCTAGGCCGTAGCTACCTACTATAGTATAAGCTGGGCGGGGTTGTACTAGAAGGCATAGTAGGGCAGCTTAGCTGCGTCTTGCTGCTTGTTAGTGTAGCACCTAAGACGTTAGCTTAGACCATACAGAAGACGGGAATCTGTACGAACTGGAAGCGTAGCTGTTAGTTAAATTAAGGATTCTACTGCTAGAGGCGAAAATAGGAGGGGACCCTGGCCGAACGAGCAGAGGAGGAGGGGCCAGCAACTACGAGAGAGCTACGACGAGCACAGCCGGACGGGGCAGGTAGCATAGTAGTAACTAGTAGTAATAGTAGTGGCTAGTAGTAGTAGTAACTATTAGTAGCTAGTAGGAGGGCCGGAGTAGGCGTAGACAGTAGACAGTAATAGACAGTAGACGGCATAGAAGGGGGGGAGGCAGGAGGAGAATAGAAAGAGAAGAAGGAGGGGAAGAGAAGGGAGAGACTTGGAATTTAGGCAGTGGCTGCCTAGTATAGGAAGCAATAGCAACCAGGGCAGCTACTACAACTAGGTAAAATAGCAGGAGGCAACCACGACCTAGTAGGCGACGAGCAACGACTACATAGACAGCCGGACGAAAAAAGGAAGTCGCGACCTGGCAAAGGAACAGCAGGAACTAAGTATGCACGTTACGCTGCTGTACGAAAAAGGGCACTACAAGAAGGGAGGGGGGGTATTGTTAGGGGGCGCTGCCCAGCTCAGGTCCTAGACCGACCTAAGCCAACCGTCGCCCTAAGGACTGCAACTTAGCAGCGCCAGTACGACCCTACCCTCTGTACGGAATTACCGACAGAACTACACTCCTATACAGAGAGAGAACCCTATAGCCCTACACAGAGGGGAATTGCCGCCCCTCTAAACAGAGGGAAAACTCTGTACTACTGTACAGAGGGAGAACTCCCGATCCTCTATACAGAGTGTAAACCTTGCATCCCTACATAGAGGGAAATTGCTAGCTTGGCTTCGTAGATACAAATTGTACAGCAGCAGACGACGAAGGAACTGCCTATCAGTTCCTTTATATAGATACCCAACCTTAAGTTTCTAAACCAAGATTCTTAAGCCCTTTACAGTAGCAGACCTAGAAGAGGTAACCGCCGACGAAGCAATTAAAGTACTGGATCAATGCTTCGGAGACCCCTTCTAGAAGAAGACGGCCTGCGAACAACTAGATAAAATCAACCAAAACCGGCTAACGTTTAAGGAGTTTTACAGACTGTTTAGGAAGTATAATATTAGAGCTAAAGTGTCCGAAGGCAAGCAGCTGCACTTACTAAGGCTAAAGCTAAACCCTAAGCTGGCTGGAGCTATAGCTTTAGTAGAAGACGAAGATCTTAAGAGCTTCGTGCACTAGGCGAGAGTTACCGCCAGAAACTTGGACGCGTACAGAAAATCGACAGCGCGCGAATCGACCTAGAAACTATCGTTAGCGCCGATAACGCGCCCCCCTGCCGCGCCCTTCCGACAAGGCCCCTAGCAGCTACTTTATTCGCCGCGCTCGTCGTTCGTCCCTACCTGCTATACGTACAGAAAGCCTGGCTATATAGCCACTAGATGCTAAGCGACGGCTTAGCAGAAGCAAGAATATTGTGCTACAAAGCTACCGCCACTGAGGAAGACTATCCAAGCTATCGAGCTGGCGCCAAACGACACTAATAGTGTAGACGGTAGAGTGCTATTAAGGATCTTAGGAAAAGACTGGCTAGACGGATAGGCCCCCTATCCAGCAACGACAATAGGGCACTAATGCGATCCGCATTACTAGAAGAAGGGAGCATTAACAGTTGTAACGATCCGCTCTCGGCAGTGGTAGAAGTAAATACGGAAACTGCTTTTAATCTTCTGATTACTGTCTACCCAGTTAGCGGCTCGCACCGCCCCCTTTAGTTAAAAGCCTTTATCGACACAGGAGCCCTTATCGGCGCCGCGATCCACTATCGACTGATCCAGAAGCTAATAAATAGATATAGTTATCTAGTAGAGTTAGCGTCGCCAACGCGAATTTCGGCGTACAACGGACAAGACACTAAGAGTGTTACACGTTATGTGCTATTAAGAACCACCCTAGCGGGCCGCACTATAGAGGCGACGTTCCGAATTATAGATATCGGACGATTTGACATTATTATAGGGCAGAAATAGATAAAGAACCAGAAAGTAGTTACTAACGTAGGTAAAGGCACACTCGGATTTAAAACCCAGCAGAGCGAAGCCGCCGCTGTCGAACCAGTAGCAGCCGCCGCCGCAAAATCGAACGTTACGGCCATTAACGCGGTTCCGACCGACCGTTCCAATCCCCCGGACACCGTTAGGATAATAAGCTTAGAGGCTCTAACAACTCTCGCGAAGTCGCTAGAGAATGAGATCTACGCTATCTTAATAAAAGATATCGAACATTATCGGAAAATAATAGCGGAAGAAGAAGTGGACCCGTTAGAGGTGTTACTAAAAGAACTCTATAGTTATACTAACGTGTTCTTAAAAGCCGACTCCAACCTCCTGCCGCTCTACCGACCGGAATACGACAACAAGATCCGGCTAAAAGAAGGAGCTACGCTACCGAGAACCAAACCCCTAAGACGATTATCGCTAGCCGAGCTAAACTAAGTAGAGGTGTTTGTTCGAGAAAATCTGGCGAAGAAGTTTATTACGCCTAGTTCTGCTAAGTATACGTTACCGATCCTTTTCGTACGGAAATCTGGAGGTAGTCTCCGACTGTATGTAGACTACCAAGGCCTTAATAAGGTCACTAAGAGAGACGTATATCTACTGCTACTAATTAATAAGACTATATAACGAGTAGCAAAAGGGAAGTAGTTTAGCAAGCTAGATATTTGCTAAGCGTTCTACTAACTAAGGAACGAAGAAGGACAGACCGAAGACCTTACGACATTCGCTATGCGTATACGCAACTTTAAGTAGTTAGTTATGCCTTTTGGCCTTACCAACGCGCCGGCTGTGTAGCAACGCTTTATAAACTACACTTTTATAGATATGCTAGGACGGTTTATGTCGATTTACTTAGATAATATCCTTATCTATAGAGACAGAACGAGAGAACAGCATACGGACTACATTAAGAAGGTGCTAACTAGGCTCCGCGAGGTCGGCTTGAACGCAGACACGAAGAAGAGCGAGTTCTATTAGACTAAGGTCAAATATCTCGGTCTTATAGTCGGAAGAGAAGGAATTCGGATAGACCCTTTAAAGGTCGCCGCCGTCGCGGGGTAGAAGCAGCCGCAATCCGGAAACACTACCTAAATCAGAGCTTTTCTCAGATTCTACAGCTACTACTAGCAATTTATTAAGAATTTCAGCAAGATAGCAAGACCCCTAAATAAGGCATTAAAGAAGGAGGCCGCTAGTCTATAGTACGAGAAGTGCACGGAGGCTTTTAACCGACTAAAAGAAGCAGTGGCCTCGGCACCAGTGTTGGCATACTTCCGACCGGAAAAGACAATCTACCTAGAAACGGACGCTTCCGATACAGTAACTGCAGGGGTCCTTTCTTACTATAATAACGACGACGAGACCCTCTATCTAGTAGCTTTCTTTAGCAAATCTATAAAGAAGGCTAAACGAAACTACGCTATTTACGACAAGGAGCTATTAGCTATTATCTAGGCTTTCGAGAAGTAGAAGTTAGAGCTTACAGCCGGAAAGAGCACAGTCTAGGTCCTTACAGACTAATAGGGATATAGAGGGCTGGAAGGTGCTAGAAGGTGGCAGGCTTGGCAGGGCCAGGCTTGGCAGCTGCACACTCAAATACCGCCCCTCCGCTTGTACGTAGATTCTTCCCTCTCTAGCCTTGGATATAGTTATCAAAACAGCTGTATTGAATTATATCTGCGTGCTCGGATTATTATATCTCGAACTTACTTACTACACCAACTCCGCGCTGCGCGAAAGGGACTGTTAAACTATCCGGACACCCGAATAACGTATGCGCACACTACACCAAACCAAACACCAGCACCGTAAGACAGCTATAGAGAGCTTCTTAACGGTAGAGGGCGGCGTTACAGGCCGCAGCGGAAAGAGAAAGACTAACAGACCGAGGGATAGGCGCACTAGCATCCTCGACGATAGAACGGCCACTAAGGGCCTTACAGAAGAAGAGACAGATAAAGCGAAGAAAGGAATAGCGGACTATGCGGAGCTATATACACGCACGCCGGATAAAATAGGAGAATATCTAACAGAACATAGAGCTAGGAAGGTGTTCGACATTATTACCTTTGTTGAAAAGAAGTTTTCTAGGAACATAGAAGAGAACAGGCGACTAAGAGAAGAAATAGAAGCGGTAATAGCTAAGAAGGAATTAGCAGAAACTACTATCGACGTACTAGAAAATCAAGCAGCGAATCGGCTAGCACAACTAAAGGCGATAAAGGCTCAGTTAGCTAAGATAGAAGCAGCGGTGTCGTCGGCGCTACTACATCGAGAAGAACAAGTAGAGACTACCTTACTAGCGGCCTACAGTTAAGGTAGCACCTTAATAACGTTACTACCGGACCCACCGGCGTTTAGGGGCGGAGACCCTAAAGACTAGGAGGCATTTAAGAAGAAGATAAAGAACAAGATAGACTGCGATTATGCTGGAAACAGCAAAGAAGACAGGGTGGCCTATCTAAAATCGCGGTTAGAAGGTAAAGCTTTTTCGTTAGTAGCAGACCTACAAGAGGTAACCGCCGAGGAAGCAATCAAAGCACTAGATCAACGCTTCGGAGACCCCTTCCGAAAGAAGACAGCCTGTAAACAGCTAGACAAGATTAACTAGAACCGGCTACCGTTTAAAGAATTCTACAGCCTGTTTAGAAAATATGCTATTAGAGCCAAAGTATTAGAAGATAAGCAGCTACACTTACTAAGGCAGAAGCTGAACCCTAAACTAGCTGCGGCTATAGCTTTAGTAGAAGACGAAGACCTCGAGAGCTTCGTGCACTAAGCGAGAGTTACTGCCAGAAACCTAGGCGCCTACGCGAAGTCGACATCGCGCTAATCGAACTAGAAGCTATCGTTAGTGCCGACAACGCGCCTACCTGCCGCGCCTTTTCGCCGAGGTCTGTTAGGGGGCGCCGCCCAGCCCAGGTCCTGGACCTAAGCCAGCTGTCGCCCTAAGGACTGCGACTTAGCAGCGCTAGCACGACCCTACCCTCTGTACGGAATCACCGATACAACCCTACTCCCGTACAGAGGGAGAACCCTATAGCCCTATACAGAGAGGAATTGCCGCCCCTCTAAACAGAGGGAAAACTCTGCATTACTGTACAGAGGGAAACTCCCGACCCTCTATACAGAGTGCGAACCTTACATTCCTGCATAGAGGAAAATTACTAGCTTAGCTTCGTAGGTACAAATTGTACAGCATTAGACGACGAAGGAACTGCCTATTAGTTCCTTTATATAGATACCTAACCTCAAGTTTCTAAACTAAGGTTCTCGAGCCCTTACATTAGGAACTAATCTTACTGTCAGTAACCGCAGTAATATAACGAAGATAGACAGCGACATCTCTATAGAACCTACGGCTATGCAGGGACAGAAGCATTGCGCGTACGAGGAGCTGCTAGAACACAAGAGGCAGCTCGAGCAGCAAGTAAACCACTAGGCTGCGATTATTTTCTAACGGGAACAGGAGCTACGACAGCTTAGGGCGTCCGATCGCGATCCGACCCCTACGACGACGAACACGATAGCCTATACCCCGACCCCCAAGAGCAAACTCCCTGATGTTACTACCTACGACAGTAAGGCTCCGGCCGAGTACCCCTCCTAGGCTGCCTAGATGCGCTCTAAGCTTCTAGCTAACTTAGGAGCATACCCGACCGAGCTAGACAAGGTAGTGTACCTCTTTAGAAGGTTAAAGGGCAGGGCGGCAGCACAGATTCTGCTGTACTATAAGACAGCTATTGCCAACCTAGCAATAGCTACAACGACAATGCTCTAGGCAGCTCTTAACAAGAGCTATAAGGACCTAGACCGCGAGAGCCGAGCACTCCTACGGGTCAACACGATAAAGCAAGGACGTAAGACTGTACAAGAATTCCTCGCGGAATACGACCAGACTCTAGCAGAGGCAGGAGGTCTCTAATAGGAGGACAGGATAAAAATTACCTCCTTAGAGATAGGCCTCTCTAAGGAGATTATAATAGGACTAGTAGGCGTAATGCGACCAGCTACGTACAAGGAATTCTGTAATCTCCTTAGGATAGTCGACGACTAGCAGTATAGGCTCGGACGGATAAGCTGCACTTATAAGTTGCAACAACCCCTCTAGCGGCAGACGGACGCTATAGACTAGGAACTAATAACGACGAGGGTAGCGGCAGCCGTTACTGTACGGCCAAGGGCTGCTGCTAAAAGGGCACAGTAGGTAGACATAGCTACCCTAGACAAGAGAAGGGCAGAAGGGAGCTGTTACTAGTGTAGCAAGATAGGCTACACTGCACAGAATTACGGGCTTTTGCCAGTAGAGAGACCTAGGGGACGGCCGACCACTGCAAGAGTAGCTACTGCAGCGCCCCAACAAGAGGATTAGGAGTCCTACTTGGACGACAACGAGTTGGGAAAAGAGTAGCCTCTAAGCGAAGGCTCTGCCAGAGGCGTATATAAGATAGATTGCCAAATTAAAGCACTACTTAGCTATCTTTCAAGAGCAACTATATAACGACTACGCCGTTTATCGTACGGCCTACGCTAAACGGGTCCGCAACGGCGCGGACATTAATTAACACAGGATGTTTGGTATACAGAGTAATCAGCGAAGACTTCGTACAGAGACACTACATTAAGACGACCCCTACTGTACCTGTACGCATATTGCGCATTACTGGGCGAGGACCGGACATTACCTATATAGTGAAAGTAACGATAGGGATACAGGGACACTATAAGCAGGACTTATACCTCTATGTTGTACAGGACAAGTTGGGGTATAACCTAATACTAGGGAAGCTATAGATAGAGCGCTAGCAGGGCAAGCTAGACGTTGGACGAGGACGGCTGTACCTAGCAGTAACGAAGCAGAGGCTCTAAGACCAAGGTAGGGCTCCGTAGGGTGGCAATGCCAAGGCTGAAATTAACACCGCGACTGCAGACATTAAGAAGGCATTAGCGCCTAAGAAAGCGAAGGACCCCTGTACAAAGCTCCTAAGGGAATACGCAGGATACCTGGACCTCTTCGAGCCAAAGTCGGCCTCAAAACTGCTACTACACTAAGGAGAAGGGATTAACTACGACATCTAGCTAGAGCCCCGTCCAGATAGGAGTCTGCCTAAGGTACTGTACAGCCTACTGTACAGAATGTCATCTAGAGAACTTATAGTACTGCGCAAGACACTAGACGACCTGCTTACTAAAGGTTTCATTTAGGCAAGTACCTCGTCCGCAGGAGCCCTAGTACTGTTTGTCTATAAGGAGGGGAAGGCCGGCTTGCGTTTCTGTATAGACTACAGAGGCATTAACGCGATTACTAAGAAGGACCAGTATCTCCTACCTCTTATTAAGGAGACCCTTAGACGGATTAGTAAGGCAAAGTAGTTTGCTAAGCTTAACGTAGTCTCGGCCTTCTACAAGATACGGATTAAGGAGGGTTGTAAATAGATAACTGCCTTCTGTACGAGATATAGTCTTTCTAAGTAGCTTGTTACCCCCTTTAGCCTTGCTAACGCACTAGCAACCTTCTAGAGGTACATTAACAGGTCCCTGCAAGGATTACTAGACGATATCTGCTCGGCGTACCTCGACGACACCCTGGTTTTTACGGACGGCACCTATACAGATTACGTACGGGATGTTAAGAAGGTACTAGATCGACTGCAATAGGCTGGATTGTACCTTAACATCGACAAATGTAAATTCGGTATACAGCGTACGAAATACCTAGGGTTTATTATCGAGGTAGGGAAAGGCATTAGTATAGATAGGAAGAAGATTGATGCTATTAAGCAATAGAAGCCGCCTACGAACGTTAAGGGCGTACGGGAATTTCTTAGGTTTGCCAACTTCTACCGCTAGTTTATACAGAACTACTTAGAGATCGTGCGCCCCCTAGTCGAGCTAATATGCAAGGACAAGCAGTTTAAGTAGACGGACGAGTACAAAAGGAGCTTTAACAAGCTAAAGGAGCTCTTTACTATAGGACCAACGCTTGCCGCCTTCGACCTAGAATGTACGACGATACTGGAAACCGACTCCTTAGGGTACTATTTAGGAGGCATCCTATTACAGGTAGGCTTAGACGGACTTCTGCACCTATACGCGTACTTCTCTAAGAAGAACTCCCTAGCTAAGTGCAACTACCCTATCTACGACAAGGAGTTGCTAGCAGTCGTACAGTGTTGCGAAGCGTAGGATAGGGAACTCCGCTCAGTTCCCGAGTTCCTCGCCCTAACTAACTACAAGAATCGAGAATACTTTACGCAGCCCCGGAAGCTGTCTAAGAGACACGTACGATAGGCAATGTACCTAAGCTGGTTCAATATAAGACTCTAGTATTGCAGGGGTAGGGACAACAGCAGGGCTAATGCGCTATCTAGACGGGACTAGGGCATGCCAACAACGTACGAGGACGACCAGCTAAAGTTACGAACATTCCAGATGTTTAAGGAGGAGCTAGGCGAGGAGACTATCCGCCTGGCAGCAACACATATATAGGAGCACTAACTGCAGGCATAGGAAGAGGCAGTAAAAAAGGACGAGGTATACCGAGGGGCCCGTATAGCGATCTAAGGAGGACAGCGGAAGCTCCTAGCAGAGCTTTACCTTAAGGTGTCAGCAGCAGAGTGCTTAGTAGACGAGGAGAATAACCTAAAGTTTAGGAATCGGGTTTGGGTCCCGGCAGACGAGAAGCTCTATACAAGCTTAATATAACAGGCGTATAGTTCTATAGCTACTAGGCACCTAGGACGCGAGGAGACGTACGGCATCGTCGCTAGGGACTACTACTAGCCGGCGATAGCGAAGGATATCCGCATGTTCGTACAGAACTGCGATATATACAGACGGACGAAGCCCTAGCGTAAACTGAAACATAGGCTGCTAAAACCCCTACCGATACCGGACCGGCCCTAGCAAGACCTAACAGTAGACTTTATTACAGACCTCCCTGCGAGCGACGGACGGCGGAACATTATAGTAGTAACGGACAAGCTAACGAAGGGGGTAATACTAGAGGGAATAGACTCTATTACGGCTAAGGACACTGCCTAGGCCTTTATACAGACGACGTTTAGCAAGCACAGTTTCCCTAGGTTAATTGTGTCAGACCGGGGTACGCAGTTTACGAGCCAGCTATAGGCAAGGGTTTGCTAGTTGCTAAATGTAGAACGCCGCCTGTTAACCGTATAGCACCTGCAGATAGACAGTGCGACGGAGAGGGTTAATTCGACGTTGGAAGCGTACCTCTAAGCGTACGTCGACTATAACTAGACGAACTGAAACCGCCTTCTCCCTATAGCGGAGCTAGCTATTAACAGCCGTACGGCTAATGCTACAGGATTGTCCCCCTTCTTTATAGCCTATAGATACGACTACTCCCTGCTCCTACCGACCCTAAGTAGTAACACCCTACGCCCTGTACAATCCCTAATTTAGTAGGAAGAGGCTATTGTACGGACGATTACGAACGCCTATTAATAGAAGAAGGCTAGCCTAGCTTTAGCGCAACAGAACGCGGAAGAGCAGGCTAACAAGGGACAACAGGCTGCACCAAGGTACGAGGCAGGGGATAAGGTCTGGCTAAACCAGTGCAATATCTGTACAGACCGGCCGCGCAAGAAGCTAGATTAGAAGAACAGGAAGTTTACAGTAGTCCGACCGGTAGGGACATACGCTGTACGACTTAATACTCCCCTAGGGATCTACCTAGTCTTCTACGTAGACCTCGTACGGCTAGCGAACACGGACCCCCTGCTGCACTAGACGACAGATAACGCGCGCCTACTAGCGATTATTACCAAAGGCTAGGAAGAGTACGAGGTAGAAGGAATCCTTAAGAGCCAAGGGAAGCGGAAGAGGATAGAGTACCTAGTAAAATAGAGAGGATAGGCAGAGCCTATATAGGAACTGTACGAGGCCCTACAGGACACAACTGCGCTAGACAGGTAGGAGGAGAATCACTCCCCTACACAGTTACAGTAACAGTTCGCTATACAGCGAAAAGGGGGCACGATCTACCCTAAGCACAGGGCAGCCGCTAGCAACTTAGGCTGTCAAAGGATCGAGAATTAAGACGTAGGACACTACAGGACCCTACCGACATTATACTGTACGACACTGTACAGAAGAAAAGCAGGAGGAAGGGAACGGTTAGAAGACAGGTAAGATAAGTAGAAGTAAGAGAGGGATAAGAGCAGAACTGTCCGAAAATTTCCTACACTACCTAGGGGGGGGGGGTGGCTTACTAACTACTACCCTGTAGGACTAGGGCGGCCGACTCCCTATCTGAAATCTTAATTACCTCCCGCCTAGCAGGGCCCCTACCTAGGCCAGCCCTAGGGAGCAGAGGCACCTTCCTACCCCTACGCGCCTCCTCCGGACAGCAGTAGGGGCAGTAGAGGGAGCTATCCTTCTATTTGCATAAGGCGCAGACCCTAGCCTAGAAACCAGGGAGGCAGTATAGGCCAAGTAAGCCTTAGGGAGAATTAGAGCAAGGGGCGCAGAGCTGGCCCTAGGTAGCAATAAGGATAGCATTAACGTACGACGTACAGGCCGTAGCGACCTGCTAAGGTGTAACCTAGGCGGGGTTACACTAGAAGTCGTAGAAGGGTAGCTCGGCCGCATCGTGTTGCTTATTAGTGTAGCATCTAGAACGTTAGCTAGACTGTACAGAGGACGGGCACCTATACGAACCGAAAGCGAAGCTCCTAGTTAGATTGGGCATTCCACTGCTAGAGCTAAAAATAGGGAGGGACACTAGCCGGACGGGCGGAAGAGGAGCCAGCAACTACGAGAGAAGACGAGGTATGTAGCATTGTAGTAGTAGCTAGTAGCGGTAGCTAGTAGTAGTAGACAGTAGACGGTAGACAGTAGTAGACAGTGGACGGTAGACGGCGTAGAAGGAGTAGCAGGCAGGGAATAGAAGAGAAGGAGAGAAAAGAAAGAGAAGGGGGAGGCTTAATATTCAGGGGGTAGCTGCATGCTATAGGAAGCAATAGCAACTAGCGCAACTGCTACAACTATGTAAAAAGGGAGCAAGAAGGCAACTACGACCTAGTAGGCAACGAGCAACGGCTGTATAGACGACCGGACAGAGATAGGAAGTCGCAACCTGCCAAAGGAACACTAGGAACTAATGGTGTACGACACGCCGTCGTACGAAAACAGCACTACGAGAAGGGAGGGGGGTATTGTTAGGGGGCGCTGCCCAGCCCAGGTCCTAGACCTAAGCTAGCCGTCGCCCTAAGGACTGCGACTTAGCGGCGCTAGCACGACCCTACCCTCTATACGGAATTACCGACACGACCCTACTCCTATATAGAGGGAGAATCCTATAGCCCTATATAGAGGGGAATTGCCGCCCCTCCAAACAGAGGGAAAACTCTATACTACTGTACAGAGGGAAACTCCCGACCCTCTGTATAGAGTGCGAACCTTGCATCCCTATATAGAGGGAAATTGCTAGCTTAGCTTTGTAGGTACAAATTGTACAGCAGCAGACGACGAAGGAACTGCCTATTAGTTCCTTTATATAGATACCTAACCTTAAGTTTCTGAACCAAGATTCTCGAGCCCTTACAAGGTCCCACCTAGCAGCTATCTTATTCGCTGCGCTCGTCCTTCGTCCCTACCTACTACGCGTGCAGAAAGCCTAGCTATATCGCTACTAGATGTCCGGCGACGGCCTAACAGAAGCAGGAGTATTAAGCTACAAAGCCACTACTGCTACTAAGAAAGACTATTCAAGCTATCGAGCCGGCGCCGAACGACACTAACAGTATAGATAGCGGAGTACTACTAAGGATCTTAGGAAAAGACCAGCTAGACGGATAGGCCCCCTATCTAGTATAGACAACAGGGCACTGCTATAGACAGCATTGCTGGAAGAAGGAAGCATTAACAGTTGTAGCGATCTGCTCTTAGCAGCAGTAGAAGTGAACACAGAGACTGCTATTATCCTTCTAATTACAGTCTACCCCCTTAACGGCTCGTACCGACCACTCCAATTAAAGATCTTTATCGATACAGGAGCTCTTATCGGCGCCGCGATCCACTATCGACTAGTTCAGAAACTAATAAAAGGATACAGTTATCTAGTAGAGCTAGCGTCGCTAACGCGAATTTCAGCATACAACGGACAAGACACCGAGAGTGTTACACATTATATACTATTAAGGACTACCCTAGCTGGTGGCACTACGGAAGCGACGTTCCGAATTATAGATATCGGAAGGTTTCATATTATTATAGGACAGAAAAATATAAAGAACTAGAAAGCCGTTATTGATACGGATATGGATGTAGACAGCTAGCAGCTAGGCTTGGCAGGGCCAGGCTTGGCGCACACTCAAATACCTCCACCTCCGCTTGTACGTAGATTCTTCCCTCTCCAGCCTTGGATATAGTTATTAAAGACGGGTATTAACCTTGCGTCTACTGCAGTCAGATCATTATATCCAAGGCTTACTTTAACAACACCCGCACTACGCGAAAGAGCCCGTTGAATTACATCCGGGTACTCGATTAACGTACGTGCAACCAACCTAGAGTGTGTACTGTATATGTACGAAGGAGGCCGTTGAATTATATCCGGTTACTTAATCGTACATGTGCATGCTACTCTATCCCCCCCCTCCCCCGATCGAGAAGAAGCAGAAGAGAGAATTTTAGGGAAGAGAAGTGCCCCTATTGAGAAGAAGAGTTTCAAGAAGAAGAGTATCGAGAAGAAGAGAGAGTTTTAGGGAAGAGAAGTGCCCCTATTGGGAAGAAGAGAGAGTTTTGAAGAAGAGCGAGAGAGCGACGAGAGCGCACCTAGCAGGACCTAGGGCGACGACATTCGTTTTTTTTTCAGGTCTTTGACAGACCAATTCAGGTCTTTGACAGACTATTCCATTTAGACAAGGCCTATCGAGACGTTCAGTACGACCAGAAGCAACTCGGCCAATAGACCTTTCGCAATCGAGGCGTACGTTCAGCATTCGGCACATTCAGCAATCGAGACGTACAGCAGAGCACAAGCGCAAGGCAGAGCACCCAGCTACAGAGCACCCAGGCATAGGTACAAGGCAATTGCAGACAACACAGGTGCAGACAACACACAGGTACAGACAACACATACTGTTCAGGTTCAGAAGAGCACAAGGCAGAGCACAAGGCACGGCTGCAGAGCACTAGCTGCAGAGCACTAGCTGCAGAGCACCAAGCAGGCAGAGCACAAAGTACTAGCGAGCCCAAGCACCAGCGAGCCCAAGCACTAGCGAGCCCAAGCACCAGTGAGCCTAAGCACCAGCGAGCCTAAGCACCTAGCTACAACGAGCACCTAGGCACAGCTGCTGCAGACAACAGAAGCATAGCTGCAGGCAATACAGGTGCAGACAGTGCAGACAATACGGAGCTGCTGCAGACAATACAGGGCAGACAGGGCTGCTATAGGCAACATATTGTTTAGGTTTAGAAGAGCATAAGACAGAGTACAAGGTACAGCTGTAGACAGGCACAGCTACTGCAGACAGGCACAGCTGCTGCAGACAACAGAGGCATAGCTGCATTAGGCAGAGCACTAGGCAGAACACCAGCGAGCCTAAGCACTAGCTATACAGAGCACCTAGGCACGAGCACCCAGGTACGAGCACCCAGGTACGAGCACCCAGGCACGAGCACCTAGGCACGAGCACCCAGGCACGAGCACCTAGGCACGAGCGACAAGGAGCAGCACGAGCGACACGAGCAGCAAAGCGACATAAGCAGCACAGCGACACGAGCAGCAAGACAGAGTACAAGGCAGAGCACAAGGCAGAGTACAAGGCAGAGCACAAGGCAGAGCACAAGGCAGAGCACCTAGGCACGAGCACCAGACAACACAGAGCTGCTGCAGACAATATAGGCAAAGCACAGGCAAAGCGACCGTCGAAAAGTAACGGCTCGAAAAGCGACGGTCGAGAAGCGAGGCGAGCGTCTGAGAAGCGACTGTCGAGAAGCGACCGTCTAAGAAGCGAGCGACTGTCGAGAAGCGACCGTCGAGAAGCGACATCTATAGGCTGCAACCTCTGCGACCCCGAGAACCTCTACAATCTCCGAGAACTCCGCGACCTCTGCGACCTCCGCGACCCCGACGACCTCCGAGACCTCTGCAACCGCTTAAGAAGCGAGCGACGGTCTAAGAAGCGAGCGACCGTCTAAGAAGCAAGCGACCGTTAAGAAGTGACCGTCGAGAAGCGACCGTCTAAGAAGCAAGCGACTGTCGAGAAGCGACCGTCTCGAGAAGCGACATATAATTGCAAGGCGACCTCCGAGACCTCTGCAGCCTCTACAACCTTCTAGGACCTCGTACGTTCCGAAGCCTACGTTCAGAAGGGCACAGCCTGTTTAGAAAGGCACTGCATGTTTAGAAGCGACGCGTACTGCTGCAGAAAACACGCACAGTTTAGAAGCGACGCAGCTTAGAAGCAACTGTACGTTCAAAGGCCTACGTTCAGTACGAGAGGCAACGTACGGCCGCAGACAACACACATTGTTCAGGTTTAGAAGAGCACGTTCAGAAGCTGCTGCAGGCAGGCACAGCTGCTGCAGACAACAGAGCAACAGGCAGAGCACTAGGCTTAGCACCAGGCTCAGCACCAGGCTTAGCACTAGGCTTAGCACTAGGCTTAGCTGCTGCAGCTAGGAACAGCACAGCTACAGGCAGAGCAAGAGCTGCAGACAACACGCAGCTGCAGACAACACAGGCAAAGCACAGAAGAAAGCGACGGCTAAAGAAGCGACCGTCGAGAAGCGAACGACCGTCGAGAAGCGAGCAACAGTCCGAGAAGCGAGCGACCGTCGAGAAGCGAGCGACTATCTAAGAAGCGACACGTGTTTGCAAGACAACCTCTGCGAGCTCCGCGACCTCTGCGGCCTCGACGACCTTCGCGACAATCTGAGAATTCTGCAGCCTTAGCAAGGCACTAAACAAGGCACCAAACAAGGCACCAATCGAGATCGAAAGCGACGGCAAAACGCACGAAATTGAGGCACCAAAGCGACGTCAAAGAGGCACGAGATTAAGACTCAAAACGCACAGAAATTGAAGCTCAAAAGCGACCTTAAAAGCGACCTGTTTTAGAGCGACCTGACTGGCCGATAGCGAAGCTGAATTTGCGACACCTGCGACCTGGTTTGGCACAATGCGACCACAATGCGACCTGGTTTAACTCAATACCTGCAACCTAGTTTGGCACGACGCGACCTGGTTTAGCTGATTGCGATTGATAGGCTAATTGCGATTAAGGGCAATCGCTGGTTAGGGAGGGCGGTAGTAATACGGATATAGATGTAGACAGCTGGCAGCTAGGCTTGGCAGGGCCAGGCTTGGCGCACACTTAAATACCTCCACCTCCGCTTGTACGTAGACTCTTCCCTCTCCAGCCTTGGATATAGTTATTAAAGACGGGTATTGACCTAGAGTCTACTGCAGTCAGATCAGTTATTAACATAGGTAAAGGCATACTCGGATTCAAAACTTAGCAGAGCAGCGTCGCCGCTGCTGAATCGGTCACCGCCGTTGCCGTAGAACCGAGCGTTACAACTACTAGAGCGGTTCCGATCAATCGGCCCGACCCTCTAGACACGATCGGAATAATAAGCTCGGAAGCTTTAACGACCCTTACGAGGTCGGCGGACAACGAGATCTACGCTATCTCAATAAAAGACATAGAAGATTACTAGAAGATAATAGCAGAAGAAGAGGTAGACCCGCTAGAGGTTCTACTAGAAGAACTCTATAGTTACACTAACGTGTTCTCGAAAGCCAACTCTAACCTCCTGCCGCTCTACTAACCGGAATACGACAACAAGATCCAGCTAGAAGAAGGAGCTACGCTGCTAAGAACCGAGCCCCTAAGACGCTTATCTCCGGTCGAGCTAGACTAAGTAGAAGTGTTTGTTTGAGAAAACCTAGCGAAGAAGTTTATTACGCCGAGCTCCGCTAAGTATGCGTCGCCGATTCTTTTCGTACAGAAACCTGGAGGTAGTCTCTAGCTGTGCGTAGACTACCGAGGCCTTAATAAGGTTACTAAGAGAGATGTGTATCCGCTACCGCTAATCGATAAGACTATACAACGAGTAGCAAAAGCTAAGTAGTTTAGCAAGCTGGATATTTGCTAAGCGTTCTACCGACTAAGGAACGAAAAAGGGCAAACGGAAGATCTTACGACATTCGCTACACGTATAGGCAATTTCAAGTAGTTGGTTATGCCTTTCGGTCTTACTAATGCGCCGGCAGTGTAGCAGCGTTTTATAAATTACATCTTTATAGACATGCTGGAACGGTTCGTGTCTATTTACTTAGACGATATTCTTATCTACACCAATAGAACAAGAGAACAGTACACGGACCACATTAAGAAGGTGCTAACTAGGCTCTGCGAGGTCGGATTAAACGCGGACACGAAGAAGAGCGAGTTCTATTAGACCAAAGTCAAGTATCTCGGTCTTATAGTCGGAAGAGACGGAATTCGTATAGACCTATCAAAGGTCGCCGCCGTTGCGGAATGGAGGCAGCCGAAATCCGGAAACACTACGCAAATTAGAGCGTTTCTCGGATTCTGCAGCTACTACCGACGGTTTATTAAGGACTTTAGCAAGATAGCGAGACCCCTATCGAGAAGAGAGAGAGTTTTAGGGAAGAGAAGTGCCCCTATCGAGAAGAGAGAGAGTTTTGAAGAGAGAGAGTGCCCCTACGGGAGGGATATTAGGAAGAGAAGTGTCCTACGAGCAGATCGTACGAGTTTTAAAGTTTTAAGATAGGACGAGAAGGACGAGAGCGACGAGAAGGACGAGAGAGACGACGATGTAGGAGCAACGAGGACGAGAGCAAGAGCGAGGAGCGAGAGCGGCGACGACAACAAGACGCACCTAGCAGGACCTAGGGCGACGACATTCGTTTTTTCGGGTCTTTAACAGACTAGTTCGGGTCTTTAACAGACTATTCTATTTGGACAATAATCCGAGCACGCAGATAGGATTTAATACGGCTGTTCTAATAACTATATCTCGAACTAAAGAAGGAAAGGAATCTATAGGGCGGTGGATAAGGGCTTTAGGGGTAGCGTGCTAAGGCCCGGCTCAGTCCGGAAGGGCTGAGCCGAAATTTCAAGGGTCCACCCTATTGCTCAGTCCTACCCCTTTCTGCCGCTGCAACACTACTCCCCTCCCTTACTAGCGGTCGACCTCGACTGCTTATTTATCTCTTTTTTTTTTGATTTGCAGTTCCTTCTACAGAAACTATCTTTAAAACCGACATTACCTCTTCGCTTTCTTCTATCTCGAAAACATCCCCTTTTCCTATCTTCTCTCTTTTTACATCGACGCTATCTAACGTCTTTTACTTCGGCTTCTATCTGATCCGAGCTATCTGATCTGAGCCGGCAGCTATCTAAGCTGCGGCGTAGCTGGTCTGTGCGCTGCTGTAGAGGTCTATATAGATCCGTCCGCTACTTGCTATCTCTTCTTCTTTTTCTTCTCTATTATAGTCTTAAGCGCTACCGCAAAGCCGGCGGTGCCGACGCCGCTTTACGAAGTCGAATAGCTACGAGCCTTTCTTGTTTAGGGCAGCGTCGGCGACTGTCGCGTCAAAGCGGTAGTAGTGGAGCTAAAGCCTCCGACCAAACGCGTTACTACGATCGTTGTTATCGGTTTTCCTACTAATAGAGCGGACGCAGTTTATCTTCTTCTTTTGGAGCCATTAGCTTCGGAGCGATTCAGGCCTTGGCTTCTTCGGATTCCTCGTATAGAACTCCTTTAGCAGCTCTATTGAGTTCTGGAGGTTCTCGACTAGATACTATTTATAGTCTTCCGGCTATCCTTTCTATTAGATCCTTGCTTCGATAGACTCTCTTATCTTTCTTATATCTATTACGTCTTCCACCTCCTATTCTTCCTTACCGTCTATCTCGATTAGTAGGGGTTCGGTGAACCCCTAATCTGGAAGACTGTCTTTAGGGTCCAAACTCAGCAGATCCAAATAGAAGACGTCGTAGATCCGGAACGATTTTGGTAGCTAGAGCTAATAAGTTACCGGCGACCTCTTTTCCACTATCTTAAACAGACCTACATAGCAGGGGTTAAGCTTGGCGTTGCCTTTTAGCCTTAGGTTCCGCGTATTAAGCTATACCTTTTGACCTTCTTCAAATTCTATTAGCAATCACTTCCTATTAGCTCGAGTTACTATCTTTTTCTAAGCCGATTCCATTGCCTCTTTCGCTACCTTAATCGCTTCTTCTATCTAAGATTGGAGAGTTTCTGCCGCGGCAGCGGCAACCCTCTTCGACGAAGTGTTAGTAGAAGGTTCCGAATGGCTGGGTTTGTTCGGCGGTTAAAAGCTTATTCTTAGAAGATAACTATAGGTTATCTTAAACGGCGCTAGCGAGGTAGCTTCCGACCGTGCTAAATTGGCGTAGAATTCGGCTATTGGCAACACCTTAACCTACTCTCCTTAATAGTGACTGCAGAAGACTCGTAGATATTTTTCTATTTTACGATTGGCTACTTCGGACTGGCTGTCGGTCTAAGGGTAAGCGGCTGTGCTAAGCTTTCCGCGGATTCCGAGGACTTGGTTAATGGCCTTCTATACATTAGCAATAAATTGAGGACCCCTATCCGTAGTGATAGTGTTCAGTAGGCTATAGTGCTTCTATACGTATTGGATTAACATTCTCGCCGTTTCTTCTATAGTAGTTCCTTCGTCCTTCGCTTAGGAGGGGATAAAGTTGCGTTCTTTGCTTAGTCGGTCTACTACATTAAGCGTAGCATTATATCTCATAGAATTCGGCAGGCCGGTTACGAAATCTATTATAATATACTACTACGGTTTCTTAGGGATTGGAAGTGGCTTCAACAGACCGGCCGGAAGGCCGTAATGTGGCTTCGCGGCTCGACAGACGTAACAGTTAGCGATAAACCGGTAGATCTGCTCGAAGATCCGCAGAAACTAGTAGATCGTCCTTATAGCTTCTATCGTCTTCTTTAAGCTAGTGTAGCCAACATCCTTAGAACTGTAGACCAACTGGATAACCTCTATAATTAGCTCTTCCGGAACTATCAGCTTCCCTAAGCCGGTCTTGCCGAGCTTCTGCTGCTAATTGAGCCGTTCTACCTTTTCGTAGAGCGTCTTTTCCTCGGTTAGCAGCTCTATCGCGCAGATCCCTACTTCTTTTAACACCTCGGCGTTCACTATCCGTTCGGTTAATACCTTCTAGAACATGTTCGGATCTTCTTTCGCGCAGCTAGTCTTTCCTTCTCTCCTCGTTGGCATATTAGCCTTTCTATTTTGAGCTCCGGGTCGATAGGTTATCTTAAAGTCGAATTCTAACAAGTAGGCAGCCTACTGAGCTTAGCGGCGCAATAGCTTCTGCGTCTTTATAAAGTAGGTAAGTAACTAGTAGTCTGTAAGGACCTGGACCGTGCTCTTTCCAGCTATAAGCTCTGGTTTCCACTCCTTGAAAGCCTGAATAATAGCTAACAGCTCTTTATTGTAAATAGCGTAGTTCTGCTTAGCCTCGTTTATAGACTTGCTAAAGAAAGCTACTAGATAGAGGGTCTCGTCGGCGTTGTTATACTAAGAAAGGACCCCTGCGGTTACTGTATTAGAAGCGTCTGTCTCTAGATAGTTCTTCTTTTCCGGTCGAAAGTGCACTAGAACCGGCGCCGAGGCCACTGCTTCTTTTAGCTAGTTAAAAGCTTCTGTGCACTTCTTATTCTATAGGCCAGCGGCCTCCTTCTTTAATGCTTCGTTTAGAGGTCTCGCTATCTTTCTAAAGTCCTTGATAAACTGTCGATAGTAGCTGCAGAATCTGAGAAACGCTCTGATTTGTGTAGTGTTTCCGGATTTCGGCTGCTTCCATTCCGCGATAGTAGTAACCTTTAAGGGGTCTATCCGAATTCCTTCTCTTCTAACGATAAGACCGAGATATTTGACCTCGGTCTAATAGAACTCGCTCTTCTTCGTGTCTACGTTGAATCCGACCTCGCAGAGCCTAGTTAGCATCTTCTCGATATAGTCCGTATGCTGTTCTCTCGTTCTATCGGTATAGATAAGAATGTCGTCTAAGTAGATAGACACGAATCGTTCTAGCATGTCTATAAAGGTGTAATTTATAAAACGCTGCTACACTGCCGGCGCGTTGGTAAGTCCGAAAAGCATTACTAGCTACTTGAAATTGCCTATGCGCGTAGCGAATATCGTAAGATCTTCTGTTTGTCCCTCCTCGTTCCTTAGTCGGTAGAACGCTTAGCGAATATCTAGCTTGCTGAACTACTTAGCTTTAGCTACCCGCTGTATAGTCTTATCGATTAGCGGCAGTAGATACACATCTCTCTTAGTAACCTTATTAAGGCCTCTGTAGTCTACATACAGTTAGAGACTACCTCCGGGTTTCCGTACGAAAAGAATTAGTAACGCATATACTGCAGAGCTTGGCGTAATAAACTTCTTTGCTAGGTTTTCTCGAATAAATACCTCTACTTAGTCCAGCTCGGCTGGCGATAATCGTCTTAGGGGCTCGGTTCTTAGCAGCGTAGCTCCTTCCTTTAATCTGATCTTGTTGTCGTATTCCGGTTGGTGGAGCGGCAGAAGGTTGGAGTTGGCTTTTAAGAACACGTTAGTGTATCTATAGAGTTCTTTTGGTAACACCTCTAATAGGTCCACTTCTTCTTCCGCTATTATCTTCTAGTAGTCTTCGATGTCTTTTATTAAGATAGCATAAATTTTATTGTCTGGCGACCTCGCGAGGGTTGTTAAAGCTTCCGAGCTTATTATTCCGAGCGTGTCTAGAGGGTCGGACCGGTTGATCGGAACCGCTCTGGTAGTTGTAACGCTCTGTTCTACAGCGACAGCAGTAACCGATTCGACAGCGGCGACGCCGCTCTGCAGGGTTTTGAATCCGAGTGTGCCTTTACCTATATTAATAACGGCCTTCTAGTTCTTTATCTATTTCTGCCCTATAATAATGTTAAACCTTCCGATATCCATAATTCGGAACGTCGCTTCCGTAGTGCGACCAGCTAGGGTAGTCCTTAGTGGCACATAATGCGTAACACTCTCAGTGTCTTGCCCGTTGTATGCTAAAATTCGCGTCGGCAATGCTAATTCCACTAGGTAACCGTATCCGTTTATTAGCTTCTAAACCAATCGATAGTGGATCGAAGCGCCGATAAGAGCTCCTATGTCGATAAAGGCCTTTAATTGGAGTAGTCGGTGCGAGCCTTCGAGGGGGTAGACTGTAATCGGAAGGATAATAGCGGTCTATGTATTTACTTCTATAGCCGCCAAGAGCGGATTGTTACAACTGTTAATACTCCCTTCTTCTGGCGATGTAGTTTGTAGCAGTGCCCTATTGTCTATGCTGTATAGGGGGCCTATCCGTCTAGCTAGTCTTTTCCTAAAATTCGCAGTAGCACTCTACTATCTACACTGTCGGTGTCGTTCGGAGCCGGCTTAATAGCTTAGATAGTCTTTCTCGGCGCCTGCGGCTTTATAGCACGATACTCCTGCTTCTGTTAAGCTGTCGCTTGGCATCTTGTAGCGATATAGCTAGGCTTTCCGCACGTGTAGCAGGTAGGGACGAACTGCGAACGCGGCAAATAAGATAGCTGCTAGGGGGCTCTTTGGAAAGGTGCAGGGGGTCGTGTTGTTAGCGCCGTCGATAGCTTCTAGTTCGATTCGCGCGATGCCGATTTCGCGTAGGCGCTCAGGTTTCTAGCAGGAACTCTCGCTTAGTGCACGAAGTTCTTAAGGTCTTTGTCCTCTACTAAAGCTATAGCTGCGGCCAGTTCAGGGTTCAGCTTCTGCCTTAGTAAGTAGAGCTGCTTATCTTCTAATACTCTGGCTCTAATAGTATATTTTCGGAACAGTCTATAGAATTCCTTAAACGTTAGCCGGTTCTAATTGATCTTGTCTAGCTGTTTACGGACTGTCTTCTTTCGGAAGTGGTCTCCGAAGCGTTAATCTAGCGCTCTAATCGATTCTTTGGCGGTTACCTCTTCTAGGTCCGCTACTAGCAAAAAAGCTTTACCTTCTAATCGCGATTCTAGATAGGCCAACCTGTCTTCTTTACTGTTTCCGGCATAATCGCAGTCTATCTTGTTCTTTATCTTTTTTTTAAATGCCTCCTAGTCTTTAAGATCTCTGCCTCTTAACGCCGGTAGGTTAGGTAGTAACGTTATCGAGGTGCTACCTTAACTGTAGGCTGCTGGTAAGGCGGTCTCTGCTTGTTCTTCTCGATTTAGCGGCGGCGCCGACGACGCCGCTGTATCTATATTAGCTAACTAAGCCTTTATTGCCTTTAGTTATGCTAGTCGATTCGCCGCTTGGTTTTCTAGCACGTCGATAATAGTTTCTACCGACTCCTTCTCGGCTATTACCGCTTCTATTTCTTCTCTTAGTCGCCTGTTTTCTTCTATGTTCCTATAAAACTTCTTTTCGACAAAGGTAATAATGTCGAACACCTTCTTAGCTCTATGTTCTGTAAGATATTCTCCTATTTTATCTAGCGTACGTGCGTTTAGCTCGGTATAGCCCTCTATGCCCCTCTTTGATCTGGGCATGTAGATATAATTTAATACAGCCTTTCTAATAACTATATCTCGAACTAAGGAGGGAAAGGAATTTATATAGTAGTGGGTAAGAGCTTTAGGGGTAGTGTGCTAAGGCCCGGCTCGGTCCAGAAGGGCCGAGCCGAAATTCCAAGGGTCCACCCTATTACTTAGTCCCACTCCTTTCTGCCGCCGCAACACCACCCCCCTCCCTTACCAGCGGTCGCCCTTGGCCGCTTACTTATCTGTTCCTCTTTTTTTTTAAAGCTATCCCCTTTCTTTATCTTCTTTCTTCTTATATTATCGCTGTCTAATGTCTTTACTTGGCGTCTATCTAATCGGAAGAGCTATCTGATTGGGTCCGGCAGTTATCTAAACTACGATGTGGCCGGTCTATGCTTTGCTGCAGAGGTCTATATAGATCTAACCGCTGCGCCGTTTCTTCTTCTTTTTCTTTCTCTACTAAGGACCTTACCTACTGCAGGGCCGGCAGCGCCAACACCTTAAAGCGGCGGTGGGTAGTGGCCGAGTCGAAGACTCCGGCGAAGCGACTGTTACGATTGTCTTTATTGGCTTCCTTACTGATAGAGCGGACGCAGCTTTTCTTCTTCTTCGTTAACTTTCAAGCTACTTAGGCCTCGGCTTCTTCGGGTTTCAAGCGTAAAACTCTCTTAGCAGTTCCGCCGAATTCCGGAGGTTCTCGGCCGGATACTATTTATAGTCTTCTAGCTATCCTTTCTATAAGATCCTCACTTCGATAGATCCTCTTAGCTTTCTTATATCTATTATATCTTCCACCTCCTATTCTTCTTCTTCTCCGTCTATCTCGACCGGCGGGGGTTTAGTAAACCCCTGTTCTAGAAGGCCGTCTTTAGGGTCCAAGCTTAGCAGATCCGAATAAAAGACATCGTAGATCCGGAACAATTTTGGCAGCTGGAGCTAGTAGGTTACTGGCGACCTCTTTTCCACTATCTTGAACGGGCCTACGTAGCGGGGGTTAAGCTTGGCGTTGCCTCTTAGCCTCAGGTTCTGCGTGTTAAGCTATACCTTTTGGCCTTCTTTGAATTCTATTAGTAATCGCTTTCTATTAGCTCGAGTTACTATCTTCTTCTAAGCCGATTCTATAGCCTCTTTCGCTACCTTAATCGCTTCTTCTATCTAAGATCGGAGAGCTTCTGCCGCAGCGGCGGCAACTCTCTTCGCCGAAGTAATAGTAGGAGGTTCCGAAGGGCTGGGTTTGTCCGGTAGTTAGAAGCTTATTCTTAGAAGATAACCGTAGGTTATCTCGAACGGCGCCAGCGAGGTGGCTTCCGATCGTGCTGAATTGGCGCAGAATTCGGCTATCGGCAACACCTTAACCTACTTAGCTTAATAATAACTGCAGAAGATTCGTAGATATTTCTCTATCTTGCAGTTAGCTACTTCTAACTAACTGTCGGTTTGAGGGTAAGCAGCTGTACTAAGCTTTCCACGAATTCCGAGAGCTCGGTTGATTGCTTTCTATACATTAGCAGTAAATTAGGGACCTCTATCCGTAGTAATAGTGTCCAGCAAGCTATAGTGCTTCTATATATACTGAATCAGCATTCTCGCTGTTTCTTCTGCAGTAGTTCCTTTATCCTTCGCTCGGCAGGGGATAAAGTAGCACTCTTTGCTTAGTCGGTCCACTACGTTAAGCGTATCATTATATCTATCGGAATCAGGCAGGCCAGTTACGAAATCTATCGTAATGTGCTGCTACGGTTTCTCGGGGATCGGAAGTAGTTTCAACAGGCCGGCTGGAAGGCCGTAACGTGGCTTCGCGGCGCGGCACACGTAAAAGTTAGCGATAAACTGGTGGATCCGCTTGAAGATTCGCGGAAACCAGTAGGTCGTCCTTATTGCTTCTATCGTCTTCTTTAAGCCTGCGTAACCGACATCCGTCGAACTATAGACTAGCTAGATAACCTCGGTAATTAATTCTTCTGGAACTATTAGCTTTCCTAAGCCGGTTCTGCCAAGCTTCCGCTACTAATTAAGCCGTTCCACTTTCTCGTAGAGCGTCTCTTCTTCGGTCGGCGGTTTCATCGTGCTAATTCCTGCTTCTTTTAGCACCTCGGTATCTACTATCCGCTTGGTTAACACCTTCTGAAACATGTTCGGATCTTCTTTCGCGCAGCTAGTCTTTCCTTCTCTTCTCGTTAGCGCATTAGCCTTTCTATTTTAAGCTCCGGGTTAATAGGTAATCTTAAAATCGAATCCGGATAAGTAGGCGTCCTACTGAGCTTGGCAACGTAATAGATTCTGCGTCTTTATAAAGTAGGTAAGTAACTGGTAATCTGTAAGGACCTGGACTGTGCTCTTTCTAGCTATAAGCTCCGGCTTCTACTCTTCGAACGCCTGTATAATAGTAATGTAACGCGGTACACTTAAGCCAAAAGGGACTAGTTAAGTAACTCGGAAGTGACTTGACCAATGTGTACCAGATATATGAACCTTGGCAAGGTATAGTAATAACACGGGCCAACCCACCCCGTATTACTACTCCCTGCGCTACAGGCTTACGACCTCGTAAGCTGCGCTTACTTACAGGCTACGTATGCTATTGCACAGCCCCCCTATGCAGTATACGCAATCACCCCCCCCCCCCCCCCCCGGCAGGTCTGCACACAGCCAGCTGGACCTTTACCGGGTCTGCCTTATTCTGTACAGAGTGGTGGACAAACGGACATACGTTAACGCTGCTTCCACTCTCCCGTTGAAAGATGCGCCCTCTAGGAATTGAACCCGGGCCTTTTATCGTACACTTTCAGCAGTCACTTCTAAGTTAAGTAATGTAACGCGGTACACTTAAGCCAAAAGGGACTAGTCAAGTAACTCAGAAGTGACTTGACCAATGTGTACTAGATATATAAACCTTGGCAAGGCATAGTAATAACACGGGCCAACCCACCCCGTATCAAATAGCTAGTAGTTCTTTATCGTAGATAGCGTAGTTCCGCTTAGCATTATTTATAGACTTGCTAAAGAAAGCTACTAGATAGAGGGTTTCGTCGTCGCTATATTAAGAAAGGACCCCTGCAGTTACTATGTCGGAAGCGTCAGTTTCTACGTAGATCGTCTTTTCTAGTCGGAAGTGCGCTAGAACCGGCGCTGAGGCCACTGCTTCTTTTAGCCGGTTAAAGGCTTCTGTGCACTTCTTATTCTATAGGCCGGCGGCCTCCTTCTTTAACGCTTCGTTTAGGGGTCTCGCTATCTTGCTAAAGTCCTTAATAAACCGCCGATAGTAGCTACAGAATCTAAGAAACGCTCTAATTTGCGTAGTGTTTCCGGACTTCGGCTGCTTCCATTCTGCGACAGCGGCGACTTTTAAGGGGTCTACCCAAATCCCTTCTCTTCCGACGATAAGACCGAGGTATTTGACTTCGGTCTAATAAAACTCGCTCTTCTTTGTGTCTGCGTTTAATCCGATCTCGCGGAGTCTCTTTAACACCCTCTTAATGTAGTCCGTGTATTGCTCTCTCGTTCCCTTAGTGTAGATAAGAATGTCGTCCAAGTAGTTAGACACGAACCGTTCCAGCATGTCTATAAAGGTGTAGTTTATTAAACGTTGCTATACTGCCGGCGCGTTGGCAAGTCCGAAAGGCATTACCAGCTACTTGAAATTGCCTATACGCGTAGCGAATGTCGTAAGGTCTTCTGTTTGTCCTTCCTTATTCCTTAATCGGTAGAACGCTTAGCGAATGTCTAGCTTGCTAAACTACTTAGCCTTCGCCACCCTCTGTATAGTCTTATCGATTAGAGGCAGCGGATACACGTCTCTTTTGGTGACCTCGTTAAGGCCTTGGTAATCTACGTACAGTCGGAGACTACCTCCGGGTTTCTGTACGAAAAGAATCGGTAACGCATATTCGGCTAAGCTTAGTGTAATAAACTTCTTCGCTAGATTCTCTCGAACAAACACTTCTAACTAGTCCAGCTCGGCCTTCGACAATCGTCGTAGGGGCTCGGTTCTCGGCAACGCGGCTCCTTCTTTTAACCAGATCTTCTTGTTATATTCCGGTTAGTAGAGCGGCAGGAGATCGGAGTCAGCCTTTAAGAACACGTTAGCGTAGCTGTAGAGTTCCTTTGGCAACGCCTCTAGTAGATCTACCTCTTCTTCTGCCATTATCTTCTGGTAGTCCTTAATGTCTTTTATCGAGATAGCGTAAATCTTATTGTCTAGTAACCTCGCGAGGGTTGTTAAAGCTTCCGAGCTTATTATTCTGATCGTGTCTAAAGGGTCGGGCCGGTCTATTGAAACCTCTTCGATGGTCGTAGCGTTTGGTTTCGCGGCGACGACAGTGACCGCTTTAACAGCGGCGACGCCACTCTGCAGGGTTTTGAAACTAAGGGTGCCTTCGCCTACGTTAATAACGGCTTTCTGGTTCTTTATCTGTTTCTGCCCTATAATAATGTCAAACCTTCCGATATCTATAATTCGGAACGTTGCTTCTGTAGTGCGACCTGCCAAGGTAGTCTTTAATAGCACGTAGTGCGTGACACTCTCAGTGTCTTGTCTGTTGTATGCCGAAATCCGCGTCGGCGACGCTAGCTCTACTAGGTAACTATATCCTTTTATCAGTTTCTGAACTAATCAATAGTGGATCGCGGCTCCGATAAGGGCTTCTGTGTCAAGAAAAGCTCTTAGCTAAAGTAGTCTGCTTAAGCTATTAAGGGGGTAGACAGTAATTGGAAGGATAATAGCTGTTTCCGTGTTTACTTCCACTGCCGCTAAGAGCGGGTCGCTGCAGCTGTTAATACTTCTTTCTTCTAGCGACGTAGTTCTTGTCGGTGCCCTATTGTCTATACTGGATAGGGGGCCTATCCGTCTAGCTGGTCTTTTCCTAGGATTATTAGTAGCACTCTACTGTCCACACTGTCGGTGTCGTTCGGAGCCAGCTCGATAGCTTGTATAGTCTTTCTCGGCGGCTACGGCTGCAGCTGCTTCGTAACACGATACTCCTGCTTCTGCTTATCCGTAGCTTGGCATCTCGTAGCGATATAGCTAGTGTAAGGGCTTAAGAATCTTAGTTTAGAAACTCAAGGCTAGGTATCTATATAAAGGAACTGATAGGCAGTTCCTTCGTCGTCTGCTGCTGTACAATTTGTACCTACGAAGCTAAGCTAGCAATTTCCCTCTGTATAGGGATGTAAGGTTTATACTCTGTACAGAGGATCAGGAGTTCCCCCTCTATACAGTAGTGTAGAGTTTTCCCTCTGTTTAGAGGGGAGGCAATTCCCCTCTATGCAGGGCTATAGGGTTCTCCCTCTATATAGGAGTAGGGTCCTGTCGGTGATTCTGTATAGAGGGTAGGGTCGTACTAGCGCCGCTAAGTCGCAGTCCTTAGGGCGACGGCTAGCTTAGGTCAGGTCTAGGACCTAGGCTAGGCGGCGCCCCCTAACAATACCCCCCTCCCTTCTCGTTGTAGTTCTTCTATACGACGGCGAGTTGTATAGCCTTAGATGTTCCTCTAGCAGGTAGCGCTTCCTGTCTTCGCTTAGGCCTTGCCTCTCGACCTCTCTCTCTGCTAGTTCAACCTTTGTGTTGTCCTCCTGGATCTGCAGGCAGGGAAGGCAGGTAGTACTAGATCGCTTCTACCTACCTTAACCGATTCCGTTTGCTAGTTTAGCGACGCCGGGGCCGAGGCTAAGGAGGCCTACAAGCAGTTATAAAGGTGCAGGAGGTGCCCGGTCCCTCTGTTCGATCCCCTCCTACCTTCTAGCCCTTAGCTATGCACTCTGCGTCCTAACCGTACGGTCCGGCGCCACTGCGCTATTTGGCTTTGTCCCTGTCCCTTAGTCGTCGTCTAGAGTTTTCCTCCTAGGTAGAGGTTCCCGCCTCCGTCCGGTCGTCTAGTGGGACGTCGCTCGTACGGGTCCTAGGTCGTAGTTGCCTCGCTTGTCCTCCCTTATACAGTTGTGGCAGCTGCCCTAGTTGTTATTGCCCTACAAGGCAGGCAGCTACTACCCTGTATGTAAACCCTTTCCCCCTTTCCTCTCTCTCTTCTTCTCTTTCTCCTTTATCCCCTATCTGCTACCCGTCCGTTTAGCCGTCCGTTACTACTACTATTACTACTGTTACTACCGTTACTACCAGCTATCTACTAACTACTACTACTAGCTACTATCGTTATGCTACCTGTCTCGTCCGGCCGTTCCTGCTGTGTCTCTCTAACAGTTGCTAGCTCTCCTTCTACCTGTTCGGCTAGTGTCCCCTCCTATTTTACCTCCTACAATAGAGCACTTAGCTCTATTAGCGGCTTTGCTTCCAGTTCGTACAGGTCCTCGCCTTCCGTACGGTTTAAGCTAACGACTTAAGTGCTACATTAACTAGTAGCAGGGTGTTGTTGAGCTACCCTTTTGCTTCCTCTAGTGCTGGGGCCCCTGCTAGCCAGGGGGTAATTGAGATTTCGGGTATAGAGTTGGCTGCCCTGGGTCCTAGGGGTAGTGGCTAGCGAGCTACCTTAAGGTAGTATATAGAAGTTTTCGGACAGTGTTGCTCTTGTTTCCTTCTTATTTCTACCTATCTTACCTGCCTCCTAACCGTCCCTCTCTTCCTGCCCTTCTTCTGTACAGTGCTGTACAGTATAGTGTTAGTGGGATCCTATAGTGTCCTACGTCGTAATTCTCGATCCCCCTTTTCGCTATATAGCGCAGTGTTACTGTAACTAGGCAGGGGGATAGTTCTCCTCCTACCTGTCTAGCGCGGTTGTGTCTTGTAGGGCCTCGTACAGTTCCTACGTAGGCTCTGCCTATCCTCTCTATTTTACTAGGTACTCTACCTTCTTCCGCTTCCTTTAGCTCCTAAGGATTCCTTCTACCTTGTATTCTTCCTAGCCCTTAGTTATAATCGCTAGTGGGCGCGCGTTATCTGTCGCCTAGTGCAGTAGGGGGTCTGTGTTCGCTAGCTGTACGAGGTCTACGTAAAAGACTAGGTAGATCCCTAGGGGAGTGTTAAGCTGTACAGCGTATGTTCCTACTGGTCAGACTACTGTAAATTTCCAGTTCTTCCAATCTAGCTTCTTGCTTAGCCGGTTTGTACGGATGTTGCGCTAGTTTAACTAGACCTTATCCCCTGCCCTATATCTCGGTGCAGCCTGCCGTCCCTTGTTGGCCTGCTCTTCCGCGTTCTGTTAAGCTATAGCTAGACTCGCCTTCGCCTATTGGTAGGCGTTCGTAATCGTCTGTACGATAGCCTCTCCCTGCTAAATAGGGGATCGTACAGGGCGCAGGGTGTCTCTACTTAGGGTCGGTAGGAGCGGGGAATAGTCGTATCTATAGGCTATAAAGAAGGGAGACAATCCTGTAGCATTAGCCGTACAGCTGTTAATAGCCAGCTCTGCTATAGGAAGAAGACGGTTCCAGTTCGTCTAATTATAGTCGACGTACGCTCGGAGGTACGCTTCCAACGTCGAATTGACCCTCTCCGTCGCACCGTCTGTCTACAGGTGCTATGCGGTTAACAGGCGACGTTCTATATTTAGCAACTAACAGACCCTTGCCTAGAGCTGGCTCGTAAACTGCATACCCTAGTCCGACACAATTGACTAAGGGAAACTGTGCTTGCTAAACGTTGTCTGTGTTGCGGCGGTGGAAAGAGGTGGGACAGATTAATAGGGTGGACCCTGGATTTCGGCTCGGCCCGGTCGGGCCGAGCCGGGCCTTGGCACCACCACCATCAAAGCCCACCACCACCACTACATAGATTCCTTTCCCTCCTCAGTTCGAGATATAGTCATCAAAAAAGGCCGTAACGAATTATATCTGCGTGCCCGGATCATTATATCTCGAACTCCCTCTCTACACCAACCCCCGCGCTGCGCGAAAGGGCCCGTTGAACTATCCGGAAACCCGAATAACGCACGCGCACTACACTATACAAACCAACAACAACACCCAGGGCACCGTAAGAAGATGGAAGGCTTCTTAGCGGTAGAGAGCGGCGTTACAGGCCGCAGCAGAAGCAGAAAAGGAAAGACTGACAGAGCGAGTAGGCGCTTAAGTGTCATTAACGATAAGATCGTTATTAGCGGTTTTACAACGGAAGAGACCGCTAAGTTCAAGGAACGAATAGCTAAGTATAGGAAGATCCACGACTGCACGATCGAGGAACTGGAAGACTACGTAAACGAGAACGGGATAGGAAAGGTCTACGACAGTATAGACCTTATTAAGACGCTGTTTCTTAGAACGCTAGAAGAAAACAGACAACTAAGAGAAGAAACTAAAGCGGTAAGGGCCGAGAAGGAATCGGCGGAAACGATTATCGACGTGTTAGAAAACTAGGCGGCGAATCGAATAGCGCAGTTAAAGGCGCTAAAGAATCAACTGACCGATATAGAAGCAGCGAAGTCGTCGCCGCTACCGCGTCGAGAAACCTATAAGGAGACCGCCTTACCAGCGGCCTATAGTTAAGGTAGCACTACGATAACGCCACTGCTGGACCTACCTGCTTTCGGCGGCGGAGACCCTAAAGCGTAGGAGGCATTTAAGAAGAAGATCAAGAACAAGATAAGCCGCGATTACGCATCGAGCAGCGAAGAGGATAGATTGGCGTACCTGGAATCGCGATTGGAAGGTAAAGCTTTTTCGCTAGTAGCAGACCTAGAAGAAGGAACAGCCGACGACGTTATCAAAGCGCTAGACCAGCGTTTCGGAGACCCCTTCTAGAAGAAGACGGCCTGCGAGCAGCTGGATAAGATCAACCAGAACCGTCAGACATTCGAAGAGTTCTACGGACTGTTTAGGAAATACGCTATCAGAGCGAGAGTAGCAGAAGATAAGCAGCTGCACCTACTAAGGCAGAAACTGAGCCCTGAGCTCGCCGCGGCTATAGCGTTAGTAGAAGACGAAGACCTTTAGAGCTTCGTGCATTAAGCGAGAGTCACCGCTAGAAACTTGAACGCGTACGGAAAACCGACGACACGTAAACTGATTTAGAAGCCGTTAGCGCAGCCGACGAGAGCCCCCGCGCCCTTTCAACGAACTCCCTAGCAGTCGCTATATTCACTACGATCGGCGTTTGTCCCTACCTGCTACGCGTATGGAAAACCCGGATATATCGCTACGAGATGCCAAGCAACGGCACAGCAGAAGCAAGAGTATCCAGCAACAAAGCAGCCACCACCGCCGAGAAAGACTATTCAAGCCATCAAACCGGCTCCGAACGACACGGACAGCGTAGACGGCGGGGTGCAGTTAAGAATTATGGGAAAAGACCAGCTAGAAGGATAGGCCCCCTATCTAGCATTGACAATAGGGCACCGAATCGAAGCGAATCGCTACGAGGAGAAAGCATCAACAGCTGTAGCGATCCGCTCTCGGCAACCGTAGAAGTAAATGCGGAAACGGCGATTATCCTTCCTATTACGATCCACCCTGTTAAGAAGCAACGCCTACCGATCTAGCTAAAAGCTTTTATCGACACCGGAGCTCTTATCGGCGCGGCGATCCACTACCGACTGGTTCAGAAACTGAAGAAGGGATACGGCTATCCGGTGGAACTGGCGTCGCCGACACGGATTTCGGCATACAACGGACAAGACACGGAAAGCGTTACGCACTACGTGCCGTTAAGGACCACACTAGCTGGTCGCACTACGGAAGCGACGTTCCGAATTATGGATATCGGAAGGTTTGATATCATTATAGGGCAGAAATGGATAAAGAACCAAAAAGCTATTATCGACGTAGATAAAGGAAGGATAAGATTCAAAACCCCGGGTAGCGGAGCAGGGACTATCGGAAAGGTCGCCGCCGCCGCTAAGCCGAAAGCTACAGAGCCCGCGAAAGAGGCTCCGCCCGATCGTTCCGAACCCCCGGTTACCGTCGGAATAATGAGTTCAGAAGCTATAACGACCCTCGCGAAGTCGCCGGATAATAAGATCTACGCTATCTCGATAAAAGACATCGAAGACTACAGGAAGATAATGGCGGAAGAAGAAGTGGATCCGCTGTAGGTGCTACTGAAAGAGCTCTATAGTTACGCTAACGTCTTCTTAAAGGCCGACTCCAACCTCCTGCCGCTCTATCGACCGGAATATAACAACAAGATCCGGCTAAAAGAAGGAGCTACATTGCCGAGAACCGAGCCCCTAAGAAGACTGTCGCCAGCCGAACTGGACCAAGTAGAGGTGTTTGTTCGTAAAAACCTGGCGAAGAAGTTTATTACACTGAGCTCCGCGGAATATGCGTTACCGATTCTTTTCGTAAGGAAACCAGGGGGTGGTCTGCGACTCTGCGTAGACTATAGGGGCCTTAACGAGGTCACCAAGAGAGATGTGTATCCACTGCCGCTAATTGATAAGACCATACAGCGGGTGGCGAAGGCTAAGTAGTTCAGCAAGCTGGACATCCGCCAAGCGTTCTATCGACTAAGGAATAAAGAAGGACAGACAGAAGACCTTACGACGTTCGCGACGCGTATAGGCAATTTCAAGTAGCTGGTGATGCCGTTCGGACTCACCAACGCGCCAGCAGTATAGCAACGCTTTATAAACCACACCTTTATGGACATGTTGGAACGGTTCGTGTCAATCTACCTGGACGACATCCTTATCTACACCGATAGAACGAGAGAGCAACATACAGACCACATCGAGAGAGTGTTAAAGAGGCTCCGCGAGGTCGGATTCAACGCGGACACAAAGAAGAGCGAGTTCTATCAAACAGAGGTCAAATATCTCGGTCTTATCGTCGGAAGAGATAGAATTCGTATAGACCCCTCGAAGGTTACCGCCGTCGCAGAGTGGAAGCAGCCGAAATCCGGAAACACTACGCAAATCAGAGCGTTTATCGGCTTCTGCAGCTACTATCGGCAGTTTATTAAAGACTTCAGCAAGATAGCAAGACCCCTAAATAAGGCATTAAAGAAGGAGGCCGCTGGCCTGTGGAATAAGAGGTGCACAGAAGCGTTTAACCGGCTAAAAGAAGCAGTGGCCTCGGCGCCGGTTCTGGCACACTTCCGGCCGGAAAAGACGATCTACGTAGAAACGGACGCTTCCGACACAGTAACGGCGGGGGTCCTTTCTTAATATAGTGACGACGAAACCCTCCATCCAGTCGCTTTCTTTAGCAAGTCAATAAGCGAGGCCGAAAGGAACTACGCGATCTACGATAAAGAACTGCTAGCCATTATTCAGGCCTTTAAGGAGTGGAAACCGGAGCTTATAGCTGGAAAGAGCACGGTCCAGGTTCTTACGGACCACCAGTCGCTGACCTACTTTATAAAGACGTAGAAGCTCTTACGCCGCTAAGCTCGGTAGGCCGCCTACTTATCAGGATTCGACTTCAAGATTACATATCGACCGGGGGCTCAAAACGGAAAGGCGGACGCGCTAACGCGAAGAGAAGGAAAAACAAGCCGCGCGAAAGAAGACCCGAACATGTTCCAGAAGATGTTGACTGAGCGGATAGTAGACGCAGAGGTGTTAAAAGAGGTAGGGGTCTGTACGGTAGAGCCGGCCCCTAAAGAAGAGACGCTCTACGAGAAGGTAAAGCAGCTCAACCAGCAACAGAAACTCGGCAAAACCGGTTTAGGGAAGCTGATAGTTCTAGAAGAACTAATTACGGAGGTCATCCAGCTGGTCCATAGCTCTATAGACGTTGGTTACGCCGGCTTAAAGAAGACGATAGAAGCTATAAGGACGGTCTACTGGTTTCCGCGAATCTACGAACGGATCCATCGATTTATCGCCAATTGCTACGTATGCAGAGCCGCGAAGCCACGTTACGGCCTTCCGGCAGGCTTATTAAAGCTACTTCCGATCCCTGAGAAACTATGGCAGCATATTACGATGGACTTCGTAACCGGCCTGCCGGATTCCGATAGATACGACGCTACGCTTAACGTGGTGGACCGATTAAGCAAAGAACGCTACTTTATCCCCTGTCGAGCGAGAGACGACGGAACTACTGTGGAAGAAACGGCGAGAATGTTGATTTAACACGTGTAGAAACACCATAGCCTGCCGGACACTATCACTACGGATAGGGGTCCTCAATTCACTGCCGATGTGTAGAAAGCTATCAACCAAGCCCTCGGAATTTATAGAAAGCTTAGCACCGCCGCTTACCCTTGATGTGGCGCGGTACACTTGAGCCAAAAGGGACTGGTCAAGTAACTCGGAAGTAACTTGACCAATGTGTACCAGATATATAAACCTTGGCAAGGCATAGTAATAACACGGGCCAACCCACCCTGTATCACTACCCCCTGCGCTACAGGCTTACGACCTCGTAAGCTGCGCTTACTTACAGGCTACGTATGCTATTGCACAGCCCCCCTATGCAGCATACGCAATCAACCCCCCCCCCGGCAGGTCTGCACACAGCCAGCTGGACCTTTACCAGGTCTGCCTTATTCTGTACGGAGTGGTAGACAAACGGACATACGTTAACGCTGCTTCCACTCTTCCCTTAAAAGATGCGCCCCCTAGGAATTGAACCCGGGCCTTTTATCGTACACTTTCAGCAGTCACTTCCGAGTTAAGTAATGTAGCGCGGTACACTTAAGCCAAAAGGGACTAGTCAAGTAACTCGGAAGTGACTTGACCAATGTGTACCAGATATATGAACCTTGGCAAGGCATAGTAATAACACGGGCCAACCCACCCTGTATCAACCCTCAAACTGACGGCCAATCAGAAGTGGCCAACCGTAAGATAGAGAAATATCTACGGATCTTCTGCGGCCATTATAAGGAAGAATGGGTTAAGGTGTTGCCGATAGCCGAGTTCTGCGCTAACTCGGCACTGTCTAAGGCCACCTCGCTGGCGCCGTCCGAGATAACGCACGGCTATCTTCCGAGGATAAGCTTTCAGCCGCCAAACGAACCCAGCTCCGCGGAACCACCTACCGCCACGTCGTCGAAGAGAGTCGCCGCCGCAGCGGCAGAAGAGCTACGATCTCAGATAGAAGAAGCGATTAAGGTGGCGAAAGAAGCGATGGAGACGGCTCAGAAGAAGATGCTAACTCGAACTAATAGAAGCCGGTCACCAATAGAATTCGAGGAAGGTCAAAAGGTGTAGCTTAACGCCCGAAACCTAAGGCTGAAAGGAAACGCGAAGCTCAACCTACGCTACGTAGGTCCGTTTAAGATAATAGAAAAGAGGTCGCCGGTGACTTATCGGCTAGAGCTGCCGAAGGCGATCCGGATCCACGACGTTTTCCATTCCGATCTACTAAGCCTAGACCCTAAGAACGGTCTGCCGCAGCAGGGGTTCGCCGAACCCCCACCAGTCGATATGGACGGTAATAAAGAAGAGTGGGAGGTGGAAGACGTAACAGACGTAAAGAAGACGAGGGGGTCCATTAAAGCGAGGATCTCGTAGAAAGGGTGGCCGGAAGACTATAAATAGTATCCGATCGAGAATCTCCGGAATTCGGCGGAGCTGCTAAGAGACTTTTACGTGCGGAACCCGGAAAAACCGAAGCCAGCGTAGCTCTAATGCCGACAATAGAGACACGTCCGCTCTACCGGCGCGGAAGCCGATAAAGGCGATCGTGCCTCTGGAATTGATGGCTCCAGGCACCACTACGTCGGTCGGCGACCGCGTAGAGGGTGAAGGCTTTGGTGGAAGAGAAAAAGAAGAAGAAAAACAGCGCTGCGGAAAGATCTATATAGACCCCCGCGCCGGCGCACAGACCAGCCACGCCGCAGCTCAGATAACCCACAGCTCAGATCAGATAGCGTCGACCACATGAACGCCAAGTGAAGGACTTCAGATGCCAATAACGTAAGAGGTTGAAAAAGAGATGAAGAGGACGTTATTTTTGATAGAAGATAGAAGAAGTAACGTCGGCGTTGGAGGGAATTTTCAAGAAGGAAACGATAAATCAAAAAAAAAAAAAAAAAAAAAAAAAAAGAGAGAGTGCAGTTTTCCGGATGGATGGGGTGACTAAGCGGTCGTGGGCGACCGCTGGTAAGGGAGGGGGGTAGTGTTGCGGCGGTGGAAAGAGGTGGGACAGATTGATAGGGTGGACCCTGGATTTCGGCTCGGCCCGGTCGGGCCGAGCCGGGCCTTGGCACCACCACTATCAAAGCCCACCACTACCACTATATAGATTCCTTTCCCTCCTTAATTCGAGATATAGTTATCAAAAAAGGCCGTAACGAATTATATCTGCGTGCCTGGATCAGTCTATATAAAGGCCTAGGCGGTGTCCTCGGCTGTAATAGAGTCCATTCCCTCTAGTATTACCCCCCTCGTTAGCTTGTCTGTTACTACTATAATGTTCCTCGGTCCGTCGCTCTTAGGGAGGTCTATAATAAAGTCTACTGTTAGATCTTGCTAGGGCCGCTCTGGGATCGGTAGGGGTTTTAGCAGCCTATGCTTTAGTTCGCGCTAGGGCTTCGTCCGTCTGTATACGTTGCAGTTCTGTACGAACCTGCAGATGTCCTTCGCTATCGCCGGCCAGTAGTAGTCCCTAGCGACGATGCTGTATGTCTCCTCGCGCCCTGGGTGCCCGGTAGCTATAGAATTATGCACCCGTTGTATTAAGCTTGTACAGAGCTTCTCGTCTGCTAGGACCCAGATCCAATTTCTAAACTTTAGGTTATTCTCCTTGTCTACTAAGCACTCTGCTGCCGACACCTTAAGATAGAGCTCTGCTAGGAGCTTCCGCTGTCCTCCTTAGATCGCTGTACAGGCCCCTCGGTATACCTCGTTTTTTTCTACTGCCTCTTCCTATACTTGCAGTTGGGGTTCCTATATATGTGCCGCTGCTAGGCGGATAGTCTCCTTGCCTAGCTTCTCCTTAAACATCTAGAATGTTTATAACTTTAGCCAGTCGTCCTTGTACGTCGTTAGCATGTCCTGGTCCTGTCTAGATAGCGCATTAGCCCTGCTGTTGTCCTTGCCCTTGCGATACTAGAGTCTTATATTGAACCGGCTTAGGTACATTGCTGTCAGAGGAGAGGCTGAGGTGGAGGAGAGGCTGAGGTGGGTGTAGGTTATTGTAAGAGCTAAAGTTAAGAGGAGGAGCTAAAGAACTAGAGTCTAAAGAGTGGTTATGTGTTAGGAGTTGGAATGTTGTTCTAAGTTAATTGTACAAGACAAGCTAAAAAGAAGGAAAACAGAAAGATAAGGGGGCGGCAGCTACTTCTTATGTCCCTCTACCCTGGCTGGTTGTTTGCCCCTTTGCTGCTGGATTTCCTAAGAAGTTTCTTAACAAACTTCTCTCCTTTGTTCTGTTAACCGAGTTACTTCTAAAACCTTCTTTTCCTAAAGGTTCCAGAACTGAAACAGAACATTCTAAAGAGCGGGTCGAGTCGATTCCAGTGCGCCTAGAAGCTTCTTGGTTAGACCAGTAAGTGTTGAGTTGTAGGCTGTTAAGGGTAGTGGAGCTGGATAGGACCTTAGGACTATTAGGGGTTTTCCACTGTCTTCTGGTTGTAGTTCTAGTGGCTTTCTTAACCTGATTGTTTGTCCTTAAGGAACCAATTGTAGCGCTTCCAACGCGGCAAGAATAGTCTTAGTTGGACCTTTGGTTGTTAAGATATAGCCTGTAAACTATAGTAGTGCTTAGTGGGACTTTGGTACTGTTGTCCTTGTTCTTCCAGCTGTTAACCGTAACAGTAGCCCCCCTTAATATAGTTGAGTTCCTACGAAGCCTGAGTAGTTCCAGATACTAAGGGTAAGCCTGTTTATTCCTAGGAGCAGGTCTAATGTTACGGTCAATATTCTATTGGTATGCAGCATCTAGTTCCTCTTTGCTGTACCTGTTTTTAAGGCGATGTCCTTAAGAGTCTAAGAGGTCCTGTTGGTGGAAGGCTTTAATCTTGTCCTTGTGCAAGATAATGTTCCTAAGGGGTTCCTAAGTAGTGTCCTAGTCTTTGTAGCTTTGCTATTGGACTTTGTACTTGGTTTGTCTATCTACAACTTGACAGTCTGCAATGTTGCGTACGTAGTACTCTTCTTCCTTATCTTTATTATTATCTGCTGCAGGGAGGATGTAAGTTCATTCCTAATCTTATACTTAAATTAGGAAGGGATCTCCTTCTTTAGGCCTTAGCCTAATAGGATAAAAGACGTTGTGGATTTCCTATTCTTTAGGCAGTTAGAGACGTATGCGTGCGAGCTGATCTTCTCTGTAATAGTAAAGGGGCCCAGTTTTTTCTAGTCGAGTTTGCGAGAAGGTCTTCCTGTAACAATGTTCTTAGAGTCCAGGTACACTCTGTCTCCTACTTAATAGTCAGGAGCTGGCTGTCTTTTTCGATTAGCTTAATCCTTGTAGACAGCCTAAGCGTAAGTTATCTCTTCTTGGACTTCTTGGTGGATCTAGGAAAGGTGTGTTGCCCAGTCGTCTGCGTTAATTTCGTCTGGGTTGTCAGGTCGTAGTAGTGGGTCTTGAGGTTCTATTCCTGTTCTGGGGTAGTAGCCTCTAGTAGTATAGAAGGGGGAATGTCCAGTTGTCTCTAATTCCCAGTTGCGAGCTAAGAATTCCACTATAGGAATGTGTTTTGGCCAATCCTTTTAGTAGTAGTCAATAAAGCAATGCAGCGTCTGTTTAAACAGGGCATTAGCAATCTCTGTCTGTCTATCTGTTTCTAGGTAGTAGGAGGTCGAAATGTAGTGGTCAATGTTTAGAAGCTTGTACAGGCGTTTCCAGAACTTAGAAATAAACTGAGAGCCTCTGTTAGATGTAATGCTGTTAGGGAGGCCTACGTAGCGCCAGACGTATTCGTAAAAGAGCCTGGCGGTTTCCTTAGAAGTTATGCTCCAGCAGGGTATTATAAAGCGGTCCTTAGAGTGTCGATCTACTACTACAAAGACATTCTTTGCCTTAACACCTGCCTAAGTAGTCCCTTAAGGGAGACAGGTAACAAAGTCTATTGTAATGTGTTTCTAAGGGTGCTAAGGAGCCGGCAGAGGTTTCAGTAAGCCCTGTAGAGGTTGTCGATTATGCTTAGCTGCTTTACAGATAGGACAGTTGTTTCTGTACCTGCGTACATACTTCCACATTAATAGCCACCAGTAGTAGCGTAAGGTAAGCTTGTAAAGCTTTGAGCGTCCTAGGTGGCCTCCTACTGCTAAGTTGTGAACTGTCCTAAGGATGTAAGGTCGTATTGAGTTGTCTGCCCCTTTAGGAATAAAAAGGCGAGAGCGAAAGTAGACCAGTCTATCCCTAAGTTCACATTCTAAGAGGGAAAAGCCAGGGAAGGTGCGTTGGCCTATCTTAAGGGCTTAGATCAATTCTTAAGCTTGCTGGTCTGATTCGTAAGCCTCTCTATTTATTAGGAGCAGTCCTCTAGGGTGGTTTGCTTCTTTAGCTACTTCTTTATCTTCTAAGTCAGTGTTAGAGGTAACAGAGCCTTCAGCTTCAGAGTCTTTAGTGTTGTCTGTTGTGCTTTCTAAGGCGTTATCTTCCAGGGAAGCAGGCGTAAGACACAGGGCAAAAGAGGCAGCAATTAATTGGTTGCCTTCCTGTAAGTAGGTCTTTAAGTCTTTACTTAGGTTGTAGGCCTTTAGGATGGTTTAGTCGCAGATCGCTTAACCTTCTCTTCTGTCTACTGGATAGATTCCAGGCATCCTAGTAAGGGCGTTAGCTCTTGAATTAAGGGATCCTAGTGCGTATTGAATAACAAAGTTGAACCTAGAAAGGAATTTACTCTATCTGGCTTGTCGTCTGTTAAGGATCTTGTTCTTTATAAAGTGGACCAAGTTCTTGTAATTAGAGCTAACTTAAGTTGGGAAGGCTGCACCTTCAAGTTCTGGACGCCATTCTTTAAAGGTCTTTACAATAGCCAGGAGTTCCTTGTCGTAAATTTCGTAATTGCATTTAGCTGGAATTATCTTCTTGGAGAGGTAGGCTACTAGGAGCTATAGTTGGTTAGGTGCTTTTCTTTAAAGAAGGACAGCTCCAATAGCTCCATTAGAGGCGTCTGTTTCTACATAGGTTTCTAAATCAAAGTCGAAGTGTTAAAGGATAGGATCCTTAGTAAACCTTTGTCGTAGGAGGTTAAAGGCTTGTTGGCATGCTCTAGTCTATTCAAACCTGGCTTCTTTCCTTGTTAGAGCTGTTAGAGGCTTTACAATTGAGCTAAAGCCTTAAATAAAGCGGCGATAGAAATTAGCAAACCTAAGGAAGCCTTGTACTTCCTTAATTGTCTTTAGAACCTTCTAGTCAATAATTGCTTAGATCTTTGCTGGGTCTATGCGTATGCCTTTGTCTAAAATGATAAGCCTAAGGAATTGGACTTCTTGCTTGTAGAATTTACACTTGTTAATGTCTAGATGTAAGCCTGCTTCTTCCAGTTTGGCCAGTACTTTGCGGACGTGTCCCTAGTGTTGTCTTAGTGTCTTGCTGTACACTAAGATATCGTCAATGTAAGCCGTAACAAACTAATCCAGGTATTCTCTTAGGGTGTCGTTTATGTATTCCTAAAAGGTGCTAGGTGCATTGCACATGCTAAAGGGCATAACCAAGGATTCAAACAAGCTATATCGAGTCCTAAATGCAGTTATCTATTCTTGTCCTTCTGCTATTCGAATCTTGTTAAATGCTGCAATTACATCTAGCTTAGTAAACTATTTTGCTTTCGAAAGGCGTTGTAGAGTTTCCCGTATTAGAGGGATTAGGTAGCGATTCTTCTTAGAAATAGCATTAAGGTTGCGATAGTCGACACAGAAGCGTAGCCCTCTACTAGGTTTCTTAACAAACATAACAGGACTGGCTACTAGAGAGCGACTGGATCTAATAAAGCCTTTCTGGAGGTTCTACTGTAGGAACTTTTGCAGGACTTGGAGTTCTTTGCGAGACATCTGGTAAAGGGGGCCAAAGGGGGGTGTCGAGCCCTCCCTTAGTCCCAGAGCCTCTACTTCGTCGCTGCCAGGTATAGCTGTCCTCGTCCAACGTCTAGCTTGCCCTTCTAGCGCTCTATCTATAGCTTCCCTAGTATTAGGTTATACCCTAACTTGTCCTGTACGACATAGAGGTATAAGTCCTGCTTATAGTGTCCCTGTATCTCTATCGTTACTTTCACTATGTAGGTAATGTCCGGTCCCCTCCCGGTAATGCCCAACATGCGTACAGGTACAGTAGGGGTCGTCTTAATACAGTGTCTCTGTACGAAGTCTTCGCTAATTACTCCGTACACTAAACATCCTGTGTTAATTAATGTCCGCGCTGTTGCGGACCTGTTTAACGTTGGCTATACGATAAACAGCGTAGTCGTTATATAGTAATCCGGGCACGCAGATATAAATCAATACGGCCTTTTTAATAACTATATCTCGAACTAAGGAGGGAAAGGAATCTATGTAGTAGTGGACAAGACCTTTGGGGGGGGTGGCGTGCCAAGGCCCGGCTCGGTCCGGAAGGGCCGAGCCGAAATTCCGAGGGTCTACCCTATTACTCCTTCCTACCCCTTTCCACTGCTGCAACACCACCCCCCTCCCTTTTTAGCAGTCGCCCTCGACCGCTTACTTATCCGTTCCTCCTTTTTTTTTTGATTTACATCGTTACTATCTGAAGTCTTTACTTAGCTTCCATCTAATCCGTTCTATCTGATCGGAGCTATCTGATCGGAGCTATCTGATCGGAGCCAGCGGTTACTAGAGCTGTAGCGTAACCGGTCCGTGCTCTGCTGTAGAGGTCTATATAGATCCGTCTGTAGCTCTTTATCTTCTTCTTCTTCTTTCTCTACTAAGGCCTTTGGCGCTACTGCGAGGCTGCTTTGACGGTAGCCGCTTCGTTCTTCGTCGTTACTATCCTTTCCGCTGAGCCGGCGGATAATAGTAACGGAGCGCAAAGACCGTTACTAAGCGGGCCGACGCGATGGCGCCGTTCTTGGCCTTACCGTTCTATCCGCCGGTCCTGGCTAGCGGTAGTAGTAGTGGTGAGGCCCAAGACACCGGCTAGCGGATTCTACAATCGTTTCTATCGGCTTCCGCGTCGATAGAGCGGACGTAGATATCCTTCTTCTTTATTGACTTTCGAGCCATACAGGCCTCGGCTTTCTCGGGTTTCGAACGTAAAATTCTCTTAGCACCTCTGCTGAATTCTGGAGGTTCTCGACCGGATACTATTTATAGTCTTCCGGCTATCCTTTCTATAAGATCCTCGCTTCGATGGATCCCCTTCGTCTTCTTATATCTATAACGTCTTCCACCTCCTATTCTTCTTCTTTACCGTCTACTTCGATTAGTGGGGGTTTATTGAACCCCTAATCTGGAAGACCATCTTTAGGGTCTAGGCTAAGCAGATCCGAATAAAAGACATCGTGGATCCGGAACGACTTCGATAGCTAGAGCCGATAGGTTACTAGCGACCTTTTTTCTATTATCGTAAATGGACCTACGTAGCGCAGGTTGAGCTTTACGTTGCCTTTTAGCCTCAGGTTCCGCGTGTTAAGCTATACCTTTTGGCCTTCCTCGAATTCTAGCGGTAACCTCTTCTTATTAGCTCGAGCCACTATCTTCTTCTAAGTCGATTCTATTGCCTTTTTCGCCACCCTGACTGCTTCTTCTATCTGTGCCTTAAGTGCCTCGGCTGCGGCAGCGGCGACTCTCTTTGACGACGTGGCGGCGGATAGTTCCGCGGAGCTGGGTTCGTTCAGCGGCTGAAAACTTATCCTTAGAAGATAGCTATACGTTATTTCGAGCGGCGCTAGCGAGGTAGCCTTAGACAGTGCCGAGTTGGCGCAGAACTCGGCTATCGGCAACACCTTAACCTATTCTTCTTAATAATAGCTGCAGAAGGTTCGCAGATATCGCTCTATCTCGCAGTTAGCCACTTTAGACTAACTGTTGGTCTGTGGGTAAGCAGCCGTGCTGAGCTTTCTACGAATTCCGAGAGCTTAGTTAATAGCTTTCTATACGTCGGCAGTGAATTAAGGACCCCTATCCGTAGTAATAGTGTCCGGCAGGCTATAGTGCTTCTATACGTGTCGAATCAACATCCGCGCAGTCTCTTCCGCTGTAGTTCCCTCGTCTCTCGCTCGGCAGGGGATAAAGTAGCGCTCTTTGCTTAGCCTATCTACTACGTTAAGGGTGGCATCGTATCTATCTGAATTCGGCAGGCCGGTTACGAAGTCTATCGTAATGTGCTGCTATAGTTTCTCAGGGATCGGCAGTGGCTTAAGTAAGCCTGCCGGAAGGCCGTAACGCGGCTTCGCCGTTCGGCATACGTAGCAGTTAGCGATAAATCGGTGGATTCGCTCGAATATTCTCGGAAACCAGTAGATCGTCCTTACTGCTTGCATCGTCTTCTTCGCGCCTGCGTAGCCAACATCTACAGAGCTATAGACCAGCTGGATAACCTCTGTAATTAGTTCTTCTGGAACTATTAGCTTCCCTAAACCGGTTTTGCTAAGCTTCTGTTGCTAGTTAAGCTGCTCCACTTTCTCGTAGAGAGTTTCTTCCTTATTGGTCGGTTCCATTGCGTAGACCCCTACCTCTTTTAATACCTCTGCGTCTACTATCCGCTCGGTCAACATCTTCTAGAACATGTTCAGATCTTCTTTCGCGCAGCTAGTCTTTCCTTCCCTCCTCGTTAGTGCGTTAGCCTTTCCGTTTTAAGCTCTGGGTCGATAAGTGATCTTAAAGTCGAACCCGGATAAGTAGGAAGCCTACTGTGCCTAACGTCGTAAGAGCTTCTGCGTCTTTATAAAGTAGGTCAGCGACTGGTGGTCCGTAAGGACCTGGATCGTGCTCTGTCTAGCTATAAGCTCCGGTTTCCACTCTTCGAAGGCCTGAATAATAGCTAGCAGTTCTTTATCGTAGATTGCGTAGTTCCGCTCGGCCTTAGTTATGGATTTGCTAAAGAAGGCTACCGGGTAGAGGGTCTCGCTGTCGTCGGCGTATTAAGAAAGGACTCCGGCTGTTACTGTATCGGAAGCGTCCGTTTTGATATAGATGTGGAGGGCTAGAAAGTGCTAGAAGCTAGGCTTGGTAGGGCCAGGCTTGGCGCACACTCAAATACCTCCACCTCCGCTTGTACGTAGATTCTTCCCTCTCTAGCCTTGGATATAGTTATTAAAGACAGGTATTGACCTTGCGTCTACTGCAGTTAGATCATTATATCTAAGGCTCACTTTAACAACACCCGCACTATGCGAAAGAGCCCGTTGAATTACATCCAGGTACTCGATTAACGTACGTGCAACCAACCTAGAGTGTGTACTGTGTATATACAAAGGAGGCCGTTGAATTATATCCGGTTACTTAATCGTATATGTGCATGCTACTCTACCCCCCCCCCACCTCCCCCGATTGAGAAGAAGAAGAAGAGAGAATTTTAGGGAAGAGAAGTGCCCCTATTAAGAAGAAGAGAGAGTTTTGAAGAAGAGCGAGAGAGCGACGAGAGCGACGAGAAGGACGATGTAGGAGCGACGAGGACGAGGAGCGAGAGCGACGAGCGAGAGTGACGACGACGAGAGCGCACCTAGCAGGACCTAGGGCGACGACATTCGTTTTTTTTTCGGGTCTTTAACAGACTATTCTATTCGGACAAGGCCTATCGAGACAGTTTAGCAATCGGGACATTCAGCAATCGAGGACAAGACACAGGCAGAGCACTAGGCAGAGCACCCAAGCACAGGCGACAAGAGCAGCCAAGCGACAAGAGCAGGCACAGCTACAGAACAGGTACAGCTGCTGCAGACAGGCACGGCTGCAGAGCACCGAGCAAGAGCACCGAGCACCTAAGCACTAGCGAGCCTAAGCACTAGCGAGCCCAAGCACTAGCTGCAGAGTAATCCGGGCACGCAGATATAATTCAATACAGCCTTTTTGATAACTATATCTCGAACTAAGGAGGGAAAGGAACCTATGTAGTGGTAGTGGTAGGCTTTGATAGAGGGTGGTGTGCCAAGGCCCGGCTCGGCCCGCACAGGCCGAGCCAAAATCCAGGGTCCACCCCATTATCCAGTCCTACCCCTTTCCACTGCCGCAACACTACCCCCCCCCTTACCAGCGGTCGCCCTCGACCGCTTAGTTACCCCACCTATCCGAAAATCTCTCTTCTATGCGTCTCTTTTTTTTTTTTTTTTTTTTTTTTGATTCGTCTTCTTTTTCTCGAAAATCCCCTCCACCGTCGACGTTACCTCTTCCGTCTTTTATTAAAAACAACGTCTTATTATCGCTTTTTCAGCCCTTACGTTATCGGCATCTAAAGTCCTTTACTTGGCGTTTATGTAATCGGTGCGCCTGATCTGTGCTATCTGATCTGAGCTGTGGGTTATCTAAGCTGCGGCGTGGCTGGTCTGTGCGTTGTTTCGGGGGTCTATATAGATCTTTCCGCTGCGCCGTTTTTCTTCTTCTCTTTTCTTCTACCAAGGCTTTTATCTACTACGCGGTCGGCGGCGCTGGCACGCTACAGCGTCCGCCAGCTACCGGCCGCGTAGTGGTCCCTAGAGCTATCAATTCCAGACTACGATCGTTTTTATCGGCTTCCGCACCGGTGGAGCAGACGCGGCTTTCTTCGTTTTCTTCTGGAAGGATCGGCTTTAGAGCCATTCCGGCTTCGGCTTCTTCGGGTTCCGCGCGTAAAAGTCTCTTAGTAGCTCTGCTGAGTTCCGCAGGTTCTCGACCGGATACTATTCGTAGTCTTCCGGCTACCCCTTCTACGAGATCCTCGCTCTAATGGACCCTCTTATCTTCTTTACGTCCATTACATCTTCTACCTCCTACTCTTCTTCCTTACCGTCCATCTTAATAGGCGGGGGTTCGGCAAACCCCTGTTCCGGCAGACCGTTCTTAGGGTCCGGGCTTAGCAGATCCGAATAGAAAATGTCGTAGATCCGGAACGATTTCGGTAGCTGGAGCCGATAAGTCACCGGCGACCTCTTTTCCACTATTGTAAACGGGCCTACGTAGCGCGGATTGAGCTTGGCGTTCCCTTTTAGCCTTAGGTTCTGCGTATTGAGCCAGACCTTTTGACCTTCTTCGAATTCTATTGGCGACCGGCTTCTATTAGTTCGAGTTACTATCTTCTTCTGAGCCGTCTCTATCGCTTCTTTCGCCACTTTGATCGCTTCTTCTATCTGAGATTGTAGCGCTTCTGCCGCCGCAGCAGCGACTCTCTTCGACGACGTAGCAGTGGATGGTTCCGCGGAGCTAGGTTCGTTTGGCGGCTAAAAGCTTATCCTTAGAAGATAGCCGTGCGTTATCTCAAACGGCGCCAGCGACGTCGTTTCTGACCGTGCCAAGTTCGCGCAGAATTCGGCCATTGGCAGCATCTTAACCCACTTTTCTTAATAATGGCCGCAGAACGTTCGTAGATATCGCTCTATCTCTCGGTTAGCTACTTCAGACTAACTGTCAGTTTGAGGGTAAGCGGCAGTGCTAAGCTTTCTATGAATTCCGAGAGCTTAATTGATAGCTTTCCACACGTCGGCGGTGAATTGAGGACCCCTATCCGTAGTAATAGTGTCCGGCAGGCCATAGTGCTTCTATACGTCTCTAATCAGCTGATCCAGGCACGCAGATATGATTTAATACAGCCTTTTTGATAACTATATCTCGAACTGAGGAGGGAAAGGAATCTATGTGGTAGTGGTGGTAGGCTTTCGTAGTGGTGGTAGGCTTTCGTAGTGGTGGTGCCAAGGCCCGGCTCGGCCCGTCCGGGCCGAGCCGAAATCTAGGGTCCACCCTATCAATCTGTCCTACCCCTTTCCACTGCCGCAACACTACCCCCCTCCCTTACTAGCGGTCGCCCTCGACTGCTTAGTCACTCTATCCAACTGGAAATCTCCACTTTTTTTTTTTTTCGTTTCCTTCTCGAAAATCCCCTCCGACGCCGACGTCGCGTCTTCTATCTTTCATTACAGCTGGCGTTCTTTTCGTCGCTTTTTCCATTTTTTACATCGTCGGCATTTGAAGTCCTTTACCTGTTGTTTATGTAATCGACGCTATCTGATCTGATCCACGGGTTATCTGAGCTGCGGCGTAGCTGGTCTGTGCGTCGTCTCAGAGGTCCATATAGGTTCGTTTGCGGCGTCGTTTCTTCTTCTTCTTTTTTTCTCTTCTACTAAAGCCTTTACCCACTACGGGGTCGGCGGCGCTGGCACGCTACGGCGTCGGCGAGCTGCCTGCCGATCTGCTGGTGGGTGGTGGCCGAGTCGAAGGCCTCCCTGAAGGCGACCGTTACGATCGTTTTCTTCGGCCTCCGCGCCGATAGAGCGGACGCGGCTTTCTTCTTTTTCTTCCGGAAGGATCGGCTTCAGAGCCATTCCGGCTTCGGCTTCTTCGGCTTCTGCGCGTAAAAGTCTCTTAGCAGCTCTGCTAAGTTCCAGAGATTCTCGACCGGATACCATTTATAGTCTTCCGGCTATCCCTTCTACGAGATCCTCGCTCTAATGGACCCCCTTATCTTCTTTACGTCCATTACATCTTCTACCTCCCACTCTTCTTCCTTACCGTCCATCTCGATAGGCGGGGGTTCGGCGAACCCCTGTTCCGGTAGACTGTTCTTAGGGTCTAGGCTTAGTAGATCGGAATGGAAAACGTCGTAGATCCAGAACGCCTTCGGCAGCTCGAGCCGATAAGTCACCGGCGATTTCTTTTCCACTATCGTAAGCGGACCCACGTAGCGCGGATTGAGCTTGGCGTTGCCTTTCAGCCTTAGGTTCTTCGTGTTGAGCCATACCTTTTGGCCTTCTTCGAATTCTATCGGTAACCGCTTCTTATTAGCCCGAGTCACTATCTTCTTCTAAGCCGATTCCATCGCGTCTTTCGCCACCTTGATCGCTTCTTCCATCTGAGATCGGAGCGCTTCTGCCGCCGCGGCAGCGACTCTCTTCGACGACGTAGCAGTGGATGGTTCCGCGGAGCTAGGTTCGTTTGGCGGCTAAAAGCTTATCCTTAGAAGATAGCCGTGCGTTATCTCAAACGGCGCCAGCGACGTCGTTTCTGACCGTGCCGAGTTCGCGCAGAATTCGGCTATTGGCAGCATCTTAACCCACTTTTCTTAATAATGGCCGCAGAACGTTCGTAGATATCGCTCTATCTCTCGGTTAGCTACTTTAGACTAACTGTCAGTTTGAGGGTGAGCGGCAGTGCTAAGCTTTCTATAAATTCCGAGAGCTTAATTGATAGCCTTCTACACGTCGGCGGTGAATTGAGGACCCCTATCCGTAGTGATAGTGTCCGGCAGGCTATAGTGCTTCTATACGTGTCTAATCAGCATCCGCGCAGTCTCTTCCGTAGTCGTTCCTTCGTCTCTGGCTCGGCAGGGGATGAAGTGGCGCTCTTTGCTTAGCCGGTCCACTACGTTCAGCGTAGCGTTATATCTATCGGCTTCCGGCAGGCCGGTTACGAAATCCATCGTAATGTGTTGCTACGGTTTCTTAGGGATCGGAAGCGGTTTCAGCAGACCCGCCGGAAGGCCGTAACGTGGTTTCGCGGCTCTGCACACGTAGCAATTGGCGATAAATCGGTGGATCCGTTCGTAGATCCGCGGAAACTAGTAGATCGTCCTTACTGCCTGCATCGTTTTCTTTGCTCCGGCATAGCTAACGTCCACGGAGCCGTAGACCAGCTGGATAACCTTAGTGATTAGTTCTTCCGGAACTATCAGCTTCCCTAAGCCGGTTTTGCCTAGCTTCTGCTGCTAATTAAGCTTCTCCACCTTCTCGTAGAGAGTCTCTTCCTTAGGGGCCGGTTCCACTGCGCAGACCCCTACCTCTTTCAACACCTCTGCGTCTACTATCCGCTTAGTTAACACCTTCTGGAACATGTTCGGATCTTCTTTCGCGCGGCTGGTCCTTCCATCTCTTCTCGTCAGCGCGTCGGCCTTTCCGTTTTAAGCCCCCGGTCGATAGGTGATCTTAAAATCGAACCCTAATAGGTAGGCGGCCCACCGTGCTTGACGTCGTAAGAGCTTCTGCGTCTTTATAAAGTAGGTTAGCGACTGGTGGTCCGTAAGGACCTGGACCGTGCTCTTTCCAGCTATAAGCTCCGGTTTCCACTCCTCGAAAGCCTGAATAATCGCCAGCAGCTCCTTATCGTAGATAGCGTAGTTCCGCTTAGCTTCGCTTATTGACTTGCTGAAGAAAGCGACTGGATAGAGGGTTTCGTCGTTACTATATTAAGAAAGGACCCCCGCCGTTACTGTGTCGGAAGCGTCCGTTTCTACGTAGATCGTCTTTTCCGGTCAGAAGTGCGCTAGAACCGGCGCCGAGGCCACTGCCTCTTTTAGCCGTACGAAAGCTTCCGTGCACTTTTTATTCTATAGGCTAGCGGCCTCTTTCTTTAGCGCCTCGTTTAGGGGTCTCGCTATCTTGCTGAAGTCCTTAATAAACTGTCGGTAATAGCTGCAGAATCCGAGAAACGCTCTGATTTGCGTAGTGTTTCCGGACTTCGGCTGCTTCCACTCTGCGACGGCGGCGACCTTTGAGGGGTCTATACGAATTCTATCTCTTCCGACGACAAGACCGAGATATTTGACCTCGGTCTAATAGAACTCGCTCTTTTTCGTGTCCGCGTTCAATCCGACCTCGCGGAGCCTGGTTAGCACCTTCTTAATGTGGTCCGCGTGTTGTTCTCTCGTTCCTTTAGTGTAGATAAGGATGTCGTCTAAGTAGATAGACACGAACCGTTCCAGCATGTCTATAAAGATGTAGTTTATAAAGCGTTGCTACACTGCCAGCGCGTTAGTAAGTCCGAAAGGCATTACCAACTACTTGAAATTGCCTATACGCGTCGCGAACGTCGTAAGATCTTCTGTCTGCCCTTCCTCGTTTCTTAGTCGGTAGAACGCTTGGCAGATGTCCAGCTTGCTGAACTACTTAGCCTTCGCTACCTGCTGTATAGTTTCATCAATCAGCGGCAGCGGGTATACATCTCTCTTAGTGACCTCGTTGAGGCCTCGATAGTCTACGTAGAGTCGCAGACCACCCCCTGGTTTCCTTACAAAAAGAATCGGTAACGCGTATTCCGCAGAGCTCGGCGTAATAAACTTCTTCGCCAGGTTTTCGCGAACAAACACCTCTACTTAGTCCAATTCGGCCGGCGACAGCCGTCTTAGGGGTTCAGTTCTTGGCAGCGTAGCCCCCTCTTTCAGTCGGATCCTGTTGTTATATTCCAGTCGATAGAGCGGCAGTAGGTTGGAGTCGGCTTTTAAGAAGACGTTAGCGTAACTATAGAGCTCGTTTGGCAGCACCTCTAGTAGATCTACCTCTTCTTCCGCCATTATCTTCCAGTGGTCTTCGATGTCTTTTATTAAGATAGCGTAAATCTCGTTGTCCGGCGACTTCGCGATAATCGTTATAGCTTCTGAGCTTATTATTCCGACGGTGGCCAGGGGCTCGGAACGGTTGGACGGAGCCTCTTTCGCGGACTCTGTAGCTTTCGGCTCGGCGGCGGCGACCTTTCCGATAGTCTCTGCTCCGCCACTCGGGGTTTTGAATCCTATCGTTCCTTTACCTACGTCGATAATGGCTTTCTGGTTCTTTATCCATTTCTGCCCTATAATAATGTCAAACCTTCCGATATCCATAATTCGGAACGTCGCTTCCGTAGTGCGACCAGCCAGTGTAGTCCTTAACGGCACGTAGTGCATAACGCTTTCCGTGTCTTGTCCGTTGTATGCCGAAATCCGTATCGGCAACGCCAGTTCCACTGGATAACCGTATCTATTCGTTAGCTTCTGGACCAGTCGGTGGTGGATCGCCGCGCCGATAAGAGCTCCGGTATCGATAAAAGCTCTTAGCTGAAGTGGTTTGCTCGATCCGTTAAGGGGGTAGACAGTGATTAGAAGGATAATAGCTGTTCCCGTGTTTACTTCTACCGCCGCCGAGAGCGGATCGCTGCAGCTATTGATGCTCTCTTTCGTCGACGTAGTTCGCGTTAATGCCCTGTTGTCTATGCTGGATAGGGGGCCTATCCGTCTAGCTGGTCTTTTCCTATAATTCTTAGCTGCACCTTACTGTCTACGCTCTCGGTGTCGTTCAGAGCCGGCTCTATAGCTTGTATGGTCTTTCTCGGTGGCTGCGGCTGCGGCTGCGGCTGCTTTATAACGCGATACTCCTGCTTCTACTAGGCCGTCGCTTGGCATCTCGTGGCGATGTGGCCAGGCTTGCTACACGCGAAACAGGTGGGGGCGAACGACGAACGCTGTACGTAAGGCGGCTGGGGGCCGCGTCGGAAGGGTGCGGGGGCTCTGGTTGTCTGCATTAACGACGGTTTCTGAATCGGTTCGCGTGATTTCGCGTAAGCGCTTAAGTTTCTCGCCGTAACTCTCGCTCGGTGCACGAAGCTCTTAAGATCTTCTTCTTCCACAGACGCCATAGCGGCGGCCAGTTCAGGGTTTAGCTTCTGCCTTAGCAGGTGTAGCTGCTCGTCTTCCGCCACTCGGGCCCTAATCGCATATTTTCTAAACAAGCCGTAGAATTCTTCAAACGTCTGCCGGTTCTGATTGATCTTGTCCAGCTGCTTACGGGCCGTCTTCTTTCGGAATAGGTCTCCGAAACGCTGGTCCAGCGCCTTAATAGCGTCGTCGGCTGTTACTTCTTCCAGGTCTGCCACTAGCGAAAAAGCTTCACCTTCTAGTCGCGATTCTAGGTACGCCAATCTATCCTCTTCGCTGCTCGATGCGTGATCGCAGCTTATCTTGTTCTTGATCTTCTTCTTAAATGCCTCCTACGCTTTAGGGTCTCTGCCGCCGAAAGCAGGTAGGTCCGGCAGTGGCGTCATCGTAGTGCTACCTTAACTATAGGCCGCTAGTAAGGCGGTCTCCTCGTAGGTTTCTCGACGCGGTAGCGGCGACGACTTCGCTGCTTCCATATCTGTTAGTTAATTCTTTAGCGCTTTCAACTGCGCCAATCGATTCGACGCTTGGTGTTCCAACACGTCGACGATAGTCTCTGCCGATTCCTTCTCGGCCCTTACCGTCTCTACTTCCTCTCTTAGCTGTCTGTTTTCTTCTAGTGTTCTGTAGAACAACGTCTTAATAAGGTCTATACCGTCGTAGACCTTTCCTATCCTATTCTCGTTTACGTAATCTTCCAGTTCCTCGATCGTGCAGTCGTAGATCTTCCTATATTCGCTCATTCGTTCCTTAATCTCTGCAGTCTCTTCTGCCGTAAAACCTCTAATAACGATCTTATTATTAATAACACTGGAGCGCCTGTCCGCTCTGTCAGTCTTTCTCTTTCTGCGGCGGCCTGTTACGCCGCTCTCTACTGCTGAGAAGCCTTCTATCTTCTTACAGTGCCTAGGGGGGTGTTGTTGTTGTGTGTGGTGCGCGTGCGTTATTCGGATTTCCGGATAGTTCGACGGGTCCTTTCGCGTAGCGCGGGGATTGGTGTAGAGAGCGAGTTCGAGATATAATAATCCGGGCACGCAGATATGATTCAATACGGCCTTTTTGATAACTATATCTCGAACTAAGGAGGGAAAGGAATCTATGTAGTAGTGGTGGTGGGCTTTTGTAGTGGTGGTGCCAAGGCCCGGCTCGGCCCGGACGGGCCGAGCCGAAATCCAGGGTCCACCCTATCAATCTGTCCCACCCCTTTCCACCGCCGCAACATCAGCATCCGCGCGGTCTCTTCCGCAGTCGTTCTTTCGTCTCTGGCTCGGCAGGGGATGAAGTGGCGCTCTTTGCTTAGCCGGTCCACTACGTTTAGCGTAGCGTTATATCTATCGGCTTCTAGCAGGCCGGTTACGAAATCCATTATAACGTGTTGCTACGGTTTCTTAGGGATCGGAAGTGGCTTTAGTAGACCTGCTGGAAGACTGTAACGCGGTTTCGCGGCTCGGCACACGTAGCAATTGGCGATAAATCGGTGGATCCGTTCGTAGATCCGCAGAAACCAGTAGACCGTCCTTATGGCCTCTATTGTCTTCTTTGAGCCGGCGTAGCTAACATCTATAGAGTTATAGACCAGCCGGATAACCTCCGTAATTAGTTCTTCCGGAACTATTAGCTTCCCTAAGCCGGTTTTGCCTAGCTTCTGCTGCTAATTAAGCTGCTCCACCTTCTCGTAGAGAGTCTCTTCCTTAGGGGCCGGTTCTACTACGCAGACCCCTACCTCTTTCAACACCTCTGCGTCTACTATCCTCTCGGTCAGCACCTTCTGAAACATGTTCGGATCTTCTTTTACGCGGCTCGTCTTCCCTTCTCTTCGCGTTAGCGCGTTAGCCTTTCCGTTTTGAGCCCCGGGTCGATAGGTAATCTTAAAGTTGAACCCAGATAAGTAGGCTGCCTGATCCGGGCACGCAGATAAGATTCAATACGGCCTTTTTGATAACTATATCTCGAACTAAGGAGGGAAAGGAACCTATGTGGTGGTGGTGGTGGGATTTGATAGAGGGTAGTGTGCTAAGGCCCGGCTCGGCCCGGACAGGCCGAGCCGAAATCCAGGGTCCACCCTATTAATCTGTCCCACCTCTTTCCACCGCCGCAACACTACCCCCCTCCCTTACCAGCGGTCGCCCTCGACCGCTTAGTTATTCCATCTATCCGAAAATCTCCGCTTTTTTTTTTTTGATTCATTATCTTCTTCGCGAAAATCCCCTCTAACGCTGACGTTACTTCTTCCGTCTTCTATCGAAAACAACGTTCTCTTTATCGTTTCTTCAATTTCTCGCGTCGTCGGCGTCTGAAGTCCTTTACTTGGCGTTTATGTGACCGGCGCCAGCTGATCTGAGCCGTGGGTCATCTGAGCTGCGGCTTGGCTAGTCTGTGCGTCGTCTCGGAGGTCTATATAGGTCCGTCTGCGGCGTCGTTTCTTCTTCTTCTTTTTCTCTTCTACCAAAGCCTTTACCTACTACGCGGTCGGCGGCGCCGCCGGCCGCGTAGTGGTGCCTGAAGCAATCACTTCCCGAAGCACGATCGTTTTTATCGGCTTCCGCGCCGGTGGAGCGGACGTGTCTCTATTGTCGGCATTAGAGCCACGCTGGTTTCGGCTTTTCCGGGTTCCGCGCGTAAAAGTCTCTTAGCAGCTCCGCCGAATTCCGGAGATTCTCGATCGGATACCAATTATAGTCTTCCGGCCACCCCTTCTACGAGATCCTCGCTTTGATGGACCCCCTTATCTTTTTTATGTCTATTACGTCTTCTACCTCCTATTCTTTCTTATTATCTATCTCGATTGGCAGGGGTTTAGCGAACCCCTGTTCCGGCAGGCCGTCTTCAGGGTCTAAGCTCAGTAGATTGGAATGGAAAACGTCGTAGATCCGGAACGCCTTCGGCAGCTCGAGCCGATAAGTCACCGGCGACCTCTTTTCTATTATCTTGAACAGACCTACGTAGCGCAGATTGAGCTTGGCGTTGCCTTTCAGCCTTAGGTTCTTCGTATTGAGCTATACCTTTTGGCCTTCTTCGAATTCTATCGGTAACCGCTTCTTATTAGCCCGAGTTACTATCTTCTTCTGAGCCGAATCTATTGCGTCTTTCGCCACTTTGATCGCTTCTTCTATCTGAGATCGGAGCGCTTCTGCCGCCGCAGCGGCGACTCTCTTTGACGACGTGGAAAGCTCTGGCGAATCGGCGTCGCTCGGCGGATGGAAGCTCAACCTTAGAAGATAACCGTGTGTTATCTCGAACGGCGCCAGCGACGTCGCTTCTGACTATGTTGAGTTTGCGCAGAATTCGGCTATCGGCAACACCTTAACCCAGTCTTCTTGATAATGGCTGCAGAAGGTTCGCAGGTATCGTTCTATCTTACGGTTAGCGACTTCAGACTGACCGTCGGTTTGAGGGTGAGCGGCGGTGCTGAGCTTTCTATAAATTCCGAGAGCTTGGTTAATAGCTTTCCACACGTCGGCGGTGAATTGAGGACCCCTATCCGTAGTGATAGTGTCCGGCAGTCTATAGTGCTTCTACACGTGTCTAATCAGTATCCGCGCGGTCTCTTCCGCGGTAGTTCCTTTATCCTTAGCTCGGCAGGGGATGAAATAGCGCTCTTTGCTCAGTCGATCCACTACGTTTAGCATAGCGTTATATCCATCGGCTTCCGGCAGGCCGGTCACGAAATCCATCGTAACGTGTTGCCACAGTTTCTCGGGGATCGGCAGTGGCTTTAATAAGCCTGCCGGAAGGCCGTAACGTGGCTTCGCAGCTCTGCACACGTGGCAATTGGCGATAAATCGGTGGATCCGTTCGTAGATCCGCGGAAACCAGTAGATCGTCCTTATGGCTTCTATTGTCTTCTTTGAGCCGGCGTGGCCTACATCTACAGAACTATAGACTAGCTAGACGACTTTAGTGATCAGTTCTTCCAGAACTATCAGCTTCCCTAAGCCTGTTCTGCCGAGCTTCTGCTGTTGATTAAGCCGTTCCACCTTCTCGTAGAGCGTCTCTTCCTTAGGGGCCGGTTCTATTAGTTCTGGTTCGGTCTGCAGTTCCGCCGCGCAGATCCCTGCTTCCTTTAACACCTCGGCGTCTACTATCCGTTCGGTCAGCACCTTCTGAAACATGTTCGGATCTTCTTTCGCGCGGCTAGTCTTTCCTTCTCTTTGCGTCAGCGCGTTAGCTTTTCCGTTTTGAGCCCCTAGTCGATAGGTGATCTTGAAATCGAACCCTAAAAAGTAGGCGGCCTACCGAACTTAACAACGTAAGAGCTTCTGCGTCTTTATAAAGTAGGTCAGCGACTAGTGGTCCGTAAGGACCTGGACCGTGCTCTTTCCAGCTATAAGCTCCGGTTTCCACTCCTCGAAAGCCTGAATAATCGCTAGCAGCTCCTTATCGTAGATAGCGTAGTTCCGCTTAGCTTCCTTTATAGACTTGCTGAAGAAGGCCACTAGGTAAAGGGTCTTATCGTCTCCGTATTGAAAAAGGACCCCTGCCGTCACTGTATCGGAAGCGTCCGTTTCTACGTAGATCGTCTTTTCCGGTCGGAAGTGTGCCAGAACCGGCGCCGAGGCCACTGCTTCTTTCAGCCGGTTAAAGGCTTCTGTGCACCTCTTAGTCTATAGGCCGGCGGCCTCTTTCTTTAGCGTTTCGTTCAGGGGTCTCGCGATCTTGCTGAAGTCCTTAATAAACTGTCGATAATAGCTGCAGAATCCGAGAAACGCTCTGGTTTGGGTAGTGTTTCCGGATTTCGGCTGCTTCTATTCCACTACGGCGGCGACCTTTAAGGGGTCTATCCGGATCCCTTCCCTTCCGACGATAAGACCGAGGTATTTGACTTTAGTCTGGTAAAACTCGCTCTTTTTCGTGTCCGCGTTCAATCCGACCTCGCAGAGCCTAGTTAGCACCTTTTTGATGTGGTCCGTGTGCTGTTCTCTCGTTCCGTTCGTATAGATAAGAATGTCGTCCAAATAGATAGACACGAACTGTTCTAGCATGTCCATAAAGGTGTAGTTTATAAAGCGTTGCTACACTGCCGGTGCGTTAGTAAGTCCGAAAGGCATTACCAACTACTTGAAATTACCTATACGCGTCGCGAACGTCGTAAGGTCTTCTGTTTGCCCTTCTTCGTTTCTTAGTCGATAGAACGCTTGGCGGATGTCCAGCTTGCTGAACTACTTAGCCTTCGCTACGCGCTGTATGGTCTTATCTATTAGCGGCAGTGGATAGACGTCTCTCTTAGTAACCTCGTTAAGGCCTCGATAGTCTACGCAGAGTCGCAGACCACCCCCTAGTTTCCTTACGAAAAGAATTGGTAACGCATATTCGGCAGAGCTCGGCGTAATAAACTTCTTCGCCAGGTTTTCGCGAACAAACACCTCTACCTGGTCCAGTTCCGCCGGCGACAGTCGTCTTAGGGGCTCGGTTCTCGGCAGCGTAGCCCCCTCTTTTAGTCGGATCTTGTTGTTATATTCCGGTCGATAGAGCGGCAGGAGGTTGGAGTCGGCTTTTAAGAACACGTTAGCATAACTGTAGAGCTCGTTTGGCAGCACCTCTAGTAGATCCACTTCTTCTTCCGCTATTATCTTCCGGTAGTCTTCGATGTCTTTTATTAAGATAGCGTAAATCTCATTGTCCGGCGACTTCGCGAGGGTCGTTATAGCTTCTGAACTTATCATTCCGACGGTAACCGGGGGTTCGGAACGATCGGACGGAGCCTCTTTCGCGGACTCCGTAGCTTTCGGCTTAGCGGCGGCGGCGACCTTTCCGATAGTCTCTGCTCCGCCACCCGGGGTTTTGAACCTGATCGTTCCTTCATCTACGTCAATAATAGCTTTCTGGTTCTTTATCTATTTCTGCCCTATAATGATGTCAAACCTTCTGATATCTATAATTCGGAACGTCGCTTCCGTAGTGCGACCAGCCAGTGTGGTCCTTAGCGGCACGTAGTGCGTAACGCTTTCCGTGTCTTGTCCGTTGTATGCCGAAATCTTCGTCGGGGACGCCAGTTCCACCGGATAGCCGTATCTCTTCTTTAGTTTCTGAACCAGTCGGTGGTGGATCGCTGCGCTAATAAGAGCTCCAGTGTCGATAAAAGCTTTTAGCTGGATCGGTGGGCGTTGCTTCTTAACAGGGTGGATCGCGATAGGAAGGATAATCGCCGTTTCCGCATTCACTTCTACGGCTGCCGAGAGCGGATCGCTGCAGCTGTTGATGCTCTCTTTCGTCGACGTAGTTCGCGTTAATGCCCTTTTGTCTATGCTGGATAGGGGGCCTATCCGTCCAGCTGGTCTTTTCCTATAATTCTTAGCTGTACCTTACTGTCTACGCTCTCGGTGTCGTTCGGAGCCGCCTCCATAGCTTGTATAGCCTTTCTCGGTGGCTGCGGCTGCTGCGGCTGCCTTATAACGCGATACTCCTGCTTCTGTTGGGCCGTTGCTTGGCATCTCGTAGCGATATAGCTGGGTTTGCCACACGCGAAACAGGTGAGGGCGAACGACGAACGCTGCGAATTAAATGGCTGCTGGGGGCGTTGTCGGAAGGGTGCGGGGGCTCTCGTCGGCTGCGCCGACGGCTTCTGAATCAGTTTACATGTCGTCGGTTTTCCGTACGCGTTCAAGTTTCTAGCGGTAACTCTCGCTTAATGCACGAAGCTCTTAAGGTCTTCGTCTTCTACTGACGCTATAGCTGCAGCGAGCTCGGGGCTCAGTTTCTGTCTCAGTAGGTGCAGCTGCTTATCTTCTGCTACTCTCGCTCTAATAGCATATTTCCTAAACAGTCCGTAGAACTCTTCGAACGTCTGCCGGTTCTGGTTGATCTTATCCAGCTGCTTACGGGCCATCTTCTTCTGGAAGGGGTCTCCGAAGCGTTGATCTAACGCTTTGATCGCTTCTTCAGCGGTTACCTCTTCTAGGTCCGCTACCAGCGAGAACGCTTCGCCTTCCAGTCGCGCCTCTAAATAGGCCAGTCTGTCTTCTTCGCTGCTTGCTGCGTAATCGCGGCTTATCTTGTTCTTGATCTTCTTCTTAAATGCCTCCTACGCTTTAGGGTCTCTGCCACCGAAAGCAGGTAGGTCCGGCAGTGGCGTTATCGTAGTGCTACCTTGACTATAGGCCGCCGGCGAGGTGGTTTCCACGTAGTGGGTTTCTCGCCGCAGTAGCGGCGACGATCTCGCTGTTTCTATATTAGCTAGCTGATCCTTTAGCGCCTTTAGCTGCGCTAGTCGATTCGACGCTTGGTGTTCTAACACGTCGACGATAGTCTCTGCCGATTCCTTCTCGGCTCTCACCGCTTCAATTTTTTCTCTTAGTTGTCTGTTTTCTTCTAGTGTTCTGTAGAACAACGTCTTAATAAGGTCTATACCGTCGTAGACCTTCCCTATTCCATTCTCGTTTACATAGTTCTCCAGTTCCTCGATCGTGCAGTCGTGGATCTTCTTGTATTCCCTTATTCTTTCCTTAATCTCTGCAGTCTCTTCCGCCGTAAAACCTCTAATAACGACCTTATCGTTAACTACACTAGAGCGTCTGCTCGCTCTGTTAGTCTTTCTCTTTCCGCGGCAGCCTGTTACGCCGCTCTCTACCGTCGAGAAGCCTTCCATCTTCTTACAGTGCCTTGGGGGGGGTTGTTGTTGGTGTGTTAGTAGGTGCGCGTGCGTTATTCGGGTTTCCGGATGGTTTAACGGGCCCTTTCGCGCAGCGCGGGGTGTGGTGTAGAGAGTGAGTTCGAGATATAATGATCCGGGCACGCAGATAAGATTCAATACGGCCTTTTTGATAACTATATCTCGAACTGAGGAGGGAAAGGAACCTATATGGTGGTGGTGGTAGGCTTTGATAGAGGGTAGTGTGCTAAGGCCCGGCTCGGCCTGTCCGGGCCGAGCCAAAATCCAGGGTCCACCCCATCAATCTGTCCCACCTCTTTCCACCGCCGCAACACTGCCCACCGTGCTTGACGTTGTAAGAGCTTCTGCGTCTTTATAAAGTAGGTCAGCGACTAGTGGTCCGTAAGGACCTGGACCGTGCTCTTTCCAGCTATAAGCTCCGGTTTCCACTCCTCGAAAGCCTGAATAATCGCTAGCAGCTCCTTATCGTAGATAGCGTAGTTCCGCTTAGCTTCCGTTATAGATTTGGTGAAGAAGGCCACTAGGTGAAGGGTCTCACCATCGTTAGCGTATTGAGAAAAGACCCCTGCCGTCACTGTATCGGAAGCGTCCGTTTCTACGTAGATCGTCTTTTCTGGTCGGAAGTGCGCAAGAACCGGCGCCGAGGCCACCGCTTCTTTTAGCTGTACGAAAGCTTCTATGCACTTCTTATTCTATAGGCCGGCGGCCTCTTTCTTTAACGCTTCGTTTAGGGGTCTCGCGATCTTGCTAAAGTCCTTAATAAACCGTCGATAATAGCTGCAGAATCCGAGAAACGCTCTGATTTGGGTAGTGTTTCCGGATTTCGGCTGCTTCTATTCCGCCACGGCGGCGACCTTTAAGGGGTCTATCCGAATTCTATGTCTTCCGACGATAAGGCCGAGATATTTAACCTCGGTTTAATAGAACTCGCTCTTTTTCGTGTCTGCGTTCAATCCGACCTCGCGGAGCCTAGTTAGCACCTTCTTGATGTAGTCCGTGTGCTAATCTCTCGTTCCTTCGGTGTAGATAAGGATGTCGTCTAAGTAAATGGACACGAACCGTTCCAGCATGTCTATAAAGGTGTGGTTTATAAAGCGTTGCTACACTGCCGGCGCGTTAGTAAGTCCGAAAGGCATTACCAACTACTTGAAATTGCCTATACGCGTCGCGAACGTCGTAAGATCTTCCGTTTGCCCTTCCTCGTTCCTTAATCAATAGAACGCTTAGCAGATGTCCAGCTTGCTAAACTACTTAGCCTTCGCTACGCGCTGTATAGTCTCATCTATTAGCGGCAGTGGATAGACGTCTCTCTTGGTGACCTCGTTAAGGCCTCGATAGTCTACGCAGAGTCGCAGACTACCCCCTAGTTTCCTTACGAAAAGAATCGGTAACGCATATTTAGCGGAACTCGGCGTAATAAACTTCTTCGCCAGATTTTCGCGAACGAACACCTCTACCTAGTCCAGTTCCGCCGGCGACAGTCGTCTTAGGGGCTCGGTTCTCAGCAGCGCGGCTCCTTCTTTTAGCCGGATCTTGTTGTTATATTCCGGTCGATAGAGCGGCAGGAGGTTGGAGTCGGCTTTTAAGAACACGTTAGCGTAACCGTAGAGCTCGATTGGCAGCACCTCTAGTAGATCCACTTCTTCTTCCGCTATTATCTTCCTGTAGTCTTCGATGTCTTTTATCGAGATGGCATAGATCTTATTATCCGGCGACTTCGCGAGGGTCGTTATAGCTTCTGAACTCATTATTCCGACGGTGACCGGGGGTTCGGAACGATCGGACGGAGCCTCTTTCGCGGACTCTGTAGCTTTCGGCTTAGCGGCGGCGACCTTTCCGATAGTCCCTGCTCTGCTACTCGGGGTTTTGAATCCTATCGTTCCTTTACCTACGTCGATAATAGCTTTCTGGTTCTTTATCTATTTCTGTCCTATAATAATGTCAAACCTTCCGATATCCATAATTCGGAACGTCGCTTCCGTAGTGCGACCAGCCAGTGTAGTCCTTAACGGCACGTAGTGCGTAACGCTTTCTGTGTCTTGTCCGTTGTATGCCGAAATCCGTATCGGCGACGCTAGTTCCACTAGATAGCTGTATCCCTTCTTCAGTTTCTGAACTAGTCGGTAGTGGATCGCTGCGCCAATAAGAGCTCCGGTGTCGATAAAAGCTTTCAGCTGGATCGGTAGGCGTTGCTTCTTAACAGGGTGGATCGTAATAGGAAGGATAATCGCCGTTTCCGTATTTACTTCTACAGTTGCCGAGAGCGGATCGCTACAGCTGTTGATGCTTTCTCCTCGTAGCGATTCGCTTCGATTCGGTGCCCTATTGTCAATGCTAGATAGGGGGCCTATCCTTCTAGCTGGTCTTTTCCTATAATTCTTAACTGCACCCTACCGTCTACGCTGTCAGTGTCGTTCGGAGCCGGTTCCATAGCTTGTATAGTCTTTCTCGGTGTCTGCGGCTGCGGCTGCTTTATAACGCGATACTCCTGCCTCTGCTGGGCCGTTGCTTGGCATCTCGTGGCGATATGGCCGGGCTTTCTGCACGCGAGATAGGTGGGGGCGAACGACGATCGTAGTGAATATAGCGACTGCTAGGGGGTTCGTCGGAAGGGCGCGGGGGCTCTCGTCGGCTGCGCCGACGGCTTCTGAATCAGTTTACGTGTCGTCGGTTTTCCGTACGCGTTCAAGTTTCTAGCGGTAACTCTCGCTTAATGCACGAAGCTCTAAAGGTCTTTGTCTTCTACTAACGCTATGGCCGCAGCGAGCTTAGGGCTCAGTTTCTGTCTTAGTAGGTGCAGCTGCTTATCCTTAGCCACTCTCGCTCTAATAGCATATTTCCTGAACAGCCCGTAAAATTCTTTAAATGTTAGCCGATTCTAACTGATCTTGTCCAGTTGTTCGCGGGCTGTCTTCTTCTGGAAGGGGTCTCCGAAACACTGGTCTAGCGCCTTAATAGCTTCTTCTGCGGTTACCTCTTCCAGGTCTGCTACTAGCGAAAAAGCTTTACCTTCTAATCGCGATTCTAGGTACGCCAATCTATCCTCTTCGCTGCTCGATGCGTAATCGCGGCCTATCTTGTTCTTGATCTTCTTCTTAAATGCCTCCTACGCTTTAGGGTCTCCGCCACCGAAAGCCGGTAGGTACGGCAGTGGCGTCATCGTAGTGCTACCTTAACTATAGGCCGCTGGTAAGGCGGTCCCTGCTTGTTCTTCTCGACGCAGTGGCGGCGACTTTGCTGCTTCTATATTAGCTAGTTGATCCTTTAGCGCCTTCAGCTGCGCCAGTCAATTCGACGCTTAGTGTTCTAACACGTCGACGATAGTCTCTGCCGATTCCTTTTCCGCCCTTACCGTCTCTACTTCCTCTCTTAGCTGTCTGTTTTCTTCTAGTGTTCTGTAGAACAGCGTCTTAATAAGGTCTATACCGTCGTAGACCTTTCCTATTCTATTCTCGTTTACGTAGTCTTCCAATTCCTCGATCGTGCAGTCGTAGATCTTCCTATATTCGCTTATTCGCTCCTTAATCTCTGCGGTCTCTTCCGCTGTAAAACCTCTAATAATGATCTTATTATTAATGACACTTAAGCGCCTACTCGCTCTGTTAGTCTTTCCTTTTCTGCTTCTGCTGCGGCCTATAACGCCGCTCTCTACCGCTGAGAAGCCTTCTATCTTCTTACAGTGCCCTAGGTGTTGTTGTTGTTTTGTATAGTGTAGTACGCGTGCGTTATTCGGGTTTCCGGATGGTTCGACGCGCCCTTTCGCGCAGCGCGGGGTTGGTGTAGAGAGGGAGTTCGAGATATAATAATCCGGGCACGCAGATATGATTCAATACGGCCTTTTTGATAACTATATCTCGAACTAAGGAGGGAAAGGAACCTATGTAGTGGTAGTGGTAGGCTTTGATAGAGAGTGGTGTGCTAAGGCCCGGCTCGGCCCGGAAGGGCCGAGCCGAAATCCAGGGTCCACCCCATTATCCAGTCCCACCCCTTTCCACCGCCGCAACACAGAGCACCTAGCTACAACGAGCACCTAGGCGAGAGTACAGAGCGAGAGCACAGAGCAAGAGCACAGAGCAAGAGCACCTAGGTACAGGTACAATGCAATTGCAGACAACACAGGTGCAGACAGCTGCAGAAAGCACAGGCAAAGCACAAGGGACAAAACAGGGCTGCTATAGACAACACAGCTGCAGACAGGCACAGCAGCTGCAGACAATGCAGAGCTACAGAGCAGGCACAGCTGCTGCAGACAACACAGGCAAAGCAACACGAGCAGTGCGACCGGCAGCACAATCGAGTGTACAACAAGCGACCGGCCTATCGAGAGGCAACCGCAGCAATCGAGGACAAGACATATGCGACGCGTGTTTGGTACAAAGCAATTAGTACAATTTAGCAATCGAGGCGTACGGCTAGCAATTAGGACATTTAGCAATCCAGGCAGAGCACTAGAGAGCACTAGGCACAGAGCCCCTAGGCAGAGCCCCTAGGCAGAGCCCCTAGGCAGAGCACCTAGGCACGAGCACCTAGGCAGACAGCTGCTGCAGGCAACACAGGGCAGCTGCAGACAATACGGAGCTGCTGCAGACAACACAGCTGCAGGCACAGCTGCAGACAACACAGGCACTGCATGTTTAGAAAGGCCCTGCACGTTCAGAAGGGCACTGTATGTTCAGAAAGACACTATATGTTCAGAAAGGCACTGCAAGTTCAGAAGCGACCCTAACGACCTCTGCGACCCCTAACGACCTCTGCGACCCCTAACGACCTCTGCGCCCCCAACAACCTCCGCGACCTCCGAGACCTTAGCAACCGTCTAAGAATAAGAAGCGACGGCTTGGAAAGCGACGGTTCAGAAGCAGCACATGCTTGCAAAGTAACCCCGAGAACTTCCGCGACCCTAACGACCTCTGCGGCTCCTGCGGCCTCGCGACATTGCGACCCCGATGCGACCTCTGCGGCTCCTGCGGCCTCGCGACATTGCGACCCTGATGCAACCTCCGCGGCTCCTGCGGCCTCGCGACATTGCGACCCCAATGCGACCTCCGCGATCTTCCGCGACCTCTACAGCCGCGACCCTAACGACCTCTGCAACCTCGACGACTCTGCAACCTCTATAGCAGCAAACAAGGCAGAAACAAGGCACCAAAGCGACAGCTCGAGAAGCGACCGTCTGAGAAGCGACACCTATAGGCTGCAACCTCTGCGAGCTCCGCGACCTCTGCAACCTCCGAGAACTCCGCGACCTCTGCAGCCTTGGCAAGGCACCAAACAAGGCACCAATTGAGGCACTAAAGTGACGGCAAAAAGGCACGAGATCAAAGCTCAAAAAGGCACGAGATTGAGGCACCAAAGCGACGTCAAAAGGCACGAGAACAAGGCACCAAAGCGACATCAAAAGGCACGAGATTAAGACTCAAAACGCACGGAAAGCGACCTTAAAAGCGACCTGTTTTGGAGCGACCTGATTGGCCGATAGCGAAGCTGAATTTGCGACCCTAACGACCTCTGCGACCTGGTTTGGCACGACGCGACCTGGTTTGGCTAATTGCGATTAATAGGCTGATTGCGATTAAGGGCAATCGCTGATTAGGGAGGGCAGTAGTGATATAGATATAGAGGGCTGGAAGGTGCTAGAAGCTAGGCTTGGTAGGGCCAGGCTTAGCGCACACTCAATTACCTCCACCTCCGCTTGTACGTAGATTCTTCCCTCTCTAGCCTTGGATATAGTTATCAAAAACGGGTATTGACCTTGCGTCTACTGCAGTCAGATCACGTTTCTACGTAGATTGTCTTTTCCGGCCGGAAGTGTGCCAGAACCGGTGCTAAGGCCACTGCTTCTTTTAGCCGGTTAAAGGCTTCTGTGCACTTCTTATTCTATAGGCCGGCGGCCTCTTTCTTTAATGCTTCGTTTAGGGGTCTTGCTATCCTGCTAAAGTCCTTAATAAACCTTTAATAGTAGCTGCAGAATCCGAGAAACGTTCTGATCTGTGTAGTGTTTCCGGATTTCGGCTGCTTCTATTCCGCGACGGCGGCGACCTTTAAGGGGTCTATACAAATTCTATCTCTTCCGACGATAAGACCGAGATACTTGACCTCGGTTTGATAGAACTCGCTCTTCTTCGTGTCTGCGTTTAATCCGACCTCGCAGAGCCTAGTTAGCACCTTTTCGATGTAGTCTGTATGCTGTTCTCTCGTTCTATCTGTGTAAATAAGGATGTCGTCCAGGTAAATAGATACGAATCGCTCTAGCATGTCCATAAAGCTGTAATTTATAAAACGTTGCTACACCGCTAGCGCGTTAGTGAGTCCGAAGGGCATTACCAGCTACTTAAAATTGCCTATACGCGTAGCGAATGTCGTAAGATCTTCCGTCTGCCCTTCCTCGTTCCTTAATCGATAGAACGCTTGGCGAATATCCAGCTTGCTGAACTACTTAGCCTTAGCCACTCGTTGTATAGTCTTATCGATTAGAGGCAGCGGATACACATCTCTCTTAGTGACCTTATTAAGGCCCCTGTAATCTACGCATACTTAGAGGCCGCCTCCGGGTTTCTGTACGAAAAGGATCGGTAACGCGTATTCGGCAGAACTCGGCGTAATAACCTTCTTTGCCAGATTTTCTCGAACAAACACCTCCACTTAGTCCAGCTCGACCGGCGACAGTCGTCTTAGTAGCTCGGTTCTCGGCAACGCAGCCCCTTCCTTTAACCGGATCTTGTTGTCGTATTCCGGTCGATAGAGCGGCAAGAGGTTGGATTCGGCTCTTAAGAAGACGTTAGCGTAATCGTGGAGCTCCTTCGGCAATACCTCTAGTAGGTCTGCTTCTTCTTCCGCCATTATTTTTCGGTAGTCTTCGATATCTTTTATTGAGATAGCGTAGATCTTATTGTCCGGCGACTTCGCGAGAGTCGTTAAGGCCTCCGAGCTTATTATTCCGACGGTGACCGGAGGTTCGGAGCGGTCGGGCGGAGCTACGTTGGCGGCGGTTGGTTCGACGGCGGCAGTGCCGTTGCCCTGGGTTTTGAACCCTATCGTGCCTTCGTCTATGTCAATAACTGTCTTCTGGTTCTTTATCTATTTCTGCCCTATAATAATGTCGAACCGTCCGAGGTCCATAATCCGGAACGTTGCTTCTGTAGTCCGTTCCGCTAGTGTAGTCCTTAGTGGCACGTAATGCTTAACGTTTTCTGTGTCCTGTCCGTTATACGCTAAAATTCGCGTCGGCGATGCCAGCTCTACCGGGTAGCTATATCCCTTTATTAGTTTCTAAACTAGTCGGTAGTGTATCGCTGCGCCAATAAGAGCTCTAGTATCAATAAATGCTTTCAGCTAGAGGGGTCTATACGACTTCTTAACAGGGTAGATCGTAATAGGAAGGATAATCGCCGTTTCCGTATTCACTTCTACGGCTGCTAAGAGCGGATCGCTACAGCTGTTAATGCTCTCTTCTTGTGTCGATTCGCTCCGGTGCGGTGCCCTATTGTTAGTGCTGGATAGGGGGCCTATCTGTCCAGCTAGTCTTTTCCTATAATCCTTAACTGCACCCTACTGTCCACACTCTCAGTGTCGGTTGGAGCCGGCTCTATAGCTTGTATAGTCTTTCTCGGTGGCTGCGGCTGCTGCTGCTTTATAACACGATATTCCTGCTTCTGCTAGGTCGTTGCTTGGCATCTCGTAGTAATATAGCTAGGCTTTCTATACGCGTAGCAGGTAGGGACGAACGACGAACGCAGTAACTAATAAGGTGGCTGCTGGGGTGCTCTCCGGAAAGGTGCAGGGGGTCGTGTTGTCTGCGTTATTAACGGCTTCTGGTTCGATTCGCGTAATTTCGCGTAAGCGCTTAAGTTTCTCGCAGTGACTCTCGCTCGGTGCACGAAGCTCTTAAGGTCCTTATCTTCTACCGAGGCTATAGCTGCAGCCAGTTCAGGGTTCAGCTTCTGCCTTAGTAGGTAGAGCTGCTTATCTTCTGCTACTCGGGCCCTAATCGCATATTTCCTAAATAGTCCGTAGAACTCTTTAAACGTCTGCCGGTTCTGGTTGATCTTATCCAGCTGCTTACAGGCCGTCTTCTTCCGGAAGGGGTCTCCGAAACGTTGATTTGGTGCTTTGATTGCTTCCTCGGCGGTTACCTCTTCCAGGTCCGCTACTAGTGAAAAAGCTTTACCTTCTAATCGCAATTCTAGGTACGCCAATCTATCTCCGGCGCTGTTTCCGGCATAGTCTCGATCTATCTTGTTCTTTATCTTCTTCTTAAATGCTTCCTAATCCTTAGGATCTCTGCCTCTAAACGCCGGTAGATCCGGTAGTAACGTTATTAACGTGCCGCCTTAATTGTAGGCCGCCAGTAAGGCGGTCTCTGCTTGTTCTTTTCGATGCAGTAGCAGCGACGTCGCTCTCTCCATCTCAGCTAGCTAAGCCTTTATCGCTTTCAGTTGTGCTAGTCAGTTCGCCGCTTGGTTTTCCAGCATATCTATAATGGTCTCGCCCGATTCCTTCTTAGCTCTTACCGTTTTAATTTCCTCTCTTAGTCTCCTGTTCTCTTCCGTGTTTCTATAAAACTTCTTCTCGATAAAGGTAATAATGTCGAACACCTTCTTAGCTCTATTCTCTGCCAGATGCTCTTCTATTTCTTCTAGCGTGCGTGCGTATAACTTGGTATAGCTCTCTATGCCCCTCTTCGCTTTATTTATCTCTTCTTCCGTAAGGCCCTTAGTGGCTATTCCGTTATCGAGGATGCTAATACGCCTATCCCTCGGTCTATCGTTCTTTCTCTTTCTGCTGCGGCCTGTAACGCCGCCCTCTACCGTTGAGAAGCTCTCTATAGCTATCTTACGGTGCTGGTATTTGGTTTGGTGTAGTACGCGTGCGTTATTCGGGGGTCCGGATAATTTAACGGTCCCTTTCGCGCAGCGCGGTAGTAGTGTAGGGAGTGAGTTCGAGATATAATAATCCGGGCACGCAGATATAATTCAATACGGCCTTTTTGATAACTATATCTCGAACTAAGGAGGGAAAGGAATCTATATAGTAGTGGACGAGACCTTTGGGGGGGTGGCGTGCCAAGGCCCGGCTCGGTCCGGAAGGGCCGAGCCGAAATTCTGAGGGTCCACCCTATTACTCTGTCCTACCCCTTTCCACCGCTGCAACATGTAGTTGCTCTTAAAAGATAGCTAAGTAGTGCTTTGATTTGGCAATCTATCTCGTATACGCCTCTAGTAGAGCCTTCGCTTAGAGACTACTCTTTTCCCGACTCGTCGTCGTCTAAGTAGGACTCCTGTTCCTCTTGTTAGGGCGCCGCGGTTGCTACCTTTGCAGTGGTCGGCTGTCCTCTAGGTCTCTCTGCTAGCAAAAGCCCGCAATTCCGTACAGTGTAGCCTATCTTGCTATACCTATAGCAGCTCCCTTCTGCTTGCCTCTTATTAAGGGTAGCTATATCTACCTATTGTGCCCTTTTAGTGGCGGCCCTTAGCCGTACGGTGACGGCTGCCGCTACCCTCGTCGTTGTTAGTTCCTAGTCTATAGCGTCCGTCTGCCGCTAGAGGGGTTGTCGCATCTTATAAGCGCAGCTTATCCGTCCGAGCCTGCGCTGCTAGTTGTCGACTATCCTAAGGAGATTACAGAATTCCTTGTACGTAGCTGGTCGCATTACGCCTACTAGTCCCATTATAATCTCCTTAGAGAGGCCTACCTCTAAAGAGGTAATTTTTATCCTGTCCTCCTATTAGAGACCTCCTGCCTCTGCTAGTGTCTGGTCGTATTCCGCGAGGAATTCTTGTACAGTCTTGCGTCCTTGTTTTATCGTGTTAACCCGTAGGAGTGCTCGGCTCTCGCAGTCTAGGTCCTTGTAGCTCTTGTTAAGAGCTGCCTAGAGTATCGTCGTTGTGGCTATTGCCGGGTTAGCAATGGCCGTCTCGTAGTACAGCAGAATCCGTGCCGCTGCCCTGTCCTTTAACCTCCTAAAGAGGTAAACTACCTTGTCTAGCTCGGTTGGGTAAGCTCCTAAGTTAACTAGAAGCTTAGAGCGCATCTGGGCAGCCTAGAAGGGGTACTCGGCCGGAGCCTTACTATTGTACGTAGTGACATCGGGGAGTTTGCTCTTAGAGGTCGGGGTGTAGGCTATCGTGTTCGTCGTAGGGGTCGGATCGCGATCAGAAGCCCTGAGCTGTCGTAGCTCCTGTTCCTATTAGGAAATTATCTTAGCCTAGTGGCTTACTTGTTGTTCGAGCTGGGCCTTGTGTGCCAACAGCTCCTTGTACGCGCAGTGCATCTGTCCCTGTATAGCTGCAGGTTCTATAGAGATGTCGCTGTCTATCTTTATTGTATTACTGCAGTTACCGACAGTAAGATTAGTTCCTAATGTAAGGGCTTAAGAATCTTGGTTTAGAAACTTAAGGCTAGGTATCTATATAAAGGAACTAATAGGCAGTTCCTTTATCGTCTGCTGCTGTACAATTTGTACCTACAAAGCTAAGCTAGCAATTTCCCTCTATGTAGGGATAGAAGGTTTATACTCTGTACAGAGGATCGGGAGTTCCCCCTCTATACAGTAGTATAGAGTTTTCCCTCTGTTTAGAGAGGAGGCAATTCCCTTCTATGCAGGGCTATAGGGTTCTCTCTCTATACAGGAGTAGGGTCCTGTCGGTGATTCTGTACAGAGGGTAGGGTCGTGCTAGTGCCGCTAAGTTGCAGTCCTTAGGGCGACGGCTAGCTTAGGTCGGGTCCAGGACCTAGGCTAGGCGGCACCCCCTAACAGCTAGGCTTTCTATACGCGTAGCAGGTGGGGACAAACGACAAACGCAGCAAATAAGTGTTGCGGCGGTGGAAAGAGGTAGGACAGATTGATAGGGTAGACCCTGGATTTCGGCTCGGCCCCTTCCGGGATTTAGGTTCTGGAACGGACCGAGCCGGGCCTTGGCACCACTACCTTACGGAAGTCCACTACCACCACTACATAGATTCCTTTCCCTCCTCAGTTCGAGATATAGTTATTAAAACAGCCGTATTGAACCTTATCTACGCGCTCGGATTATTATATCTCGAACTTACTCTCTACAACAAACCCTGCGCTGCGCGAAAGGGCCCGTCGAATCATCCGGACGCTCGAATAACGCACGCGCATACACACTAACAACAACAACCCCTAAAGCACTGTAAGAAGATAGAAGGCTTCTCGATAGTAGAGAGCGGCGTAAGAGGCCGCTGCGGAAAGAGAAAGACTGACAGAGCGAGTAGGCGCTCCAATGTTATTAATAATAAGATTATTATTAGCGGTTTTACGGCGGAAGAGACCGCAGAGATTAAGGAACGAATAAGCGAATACAAGAAGATCCACGACTGCACGATCGAGGAACTGGAAGACTATATAAACGAGAATAGGATAGGAAAGGTCTACGATAGTATAGACCTTATTAAGACGCTGTTCTACAGAACGCTAGAAGAAAACAGACAACTAAGAGAAGAAACTAAAGCGGTAAGGGCCGAGAAGGAATCGGCAGAAACTATTATCGACGTGTTAGAAAACCAGGCGGCGAACAGATTAGCGCAGCTGAAGGCGCTGAAGCATTAAATAGCTAATATGGAAGCAGCGAAGTCGTCGGAGCTGCCACTGCGACGAGAAGAACACGCGGAGACCGCCTCACTAGCGGCCTATAGTCAAGGTGGCACTATAATGACGCCACTGCCGGACCTACCTGCTTTCGGTAGCGGAGACCCTAAAGCGTAGGAGGCATTTAAGAAGAAGATCAAGAATAAGATAAGCCGCGATTACGCATTGAGCAGCGAAGAGGATAGATTGGCGTACCTGGAATCGCGATTAGAAGGTAAAGCTTTTTCGCTAGTAGCGGACCTAGAAGAAGTAACCGCCGACAACGCTATTAAGGCGCTAGACCAGCGTTTCGGAGACCCCTTCCGGAAGAAGACGGCCCGTAAGCAGCTGGACAAGATCAACTAGAACCGGCAGACGTTCGAAGAGTTCTACGGACTGTTTAGGAAATATGCTATTAGAGCAAGAGTAGCAGAAGATAAGCAGCTGCACTTACTAAGACAGAAACTGAGCCCTAAGCTAGCTGCAGCTATAGCGTCGGTAGAAGACGAAGACCTGCAGAGCTTCGTGCACTAGGCGAGAGTCACCGCTAGAAACTTAAACGTATACAGAAAACCGACGATACGTAAACTGATTTAGAAGCCGTCGGCGTTAGCACAGCAGACGAGGGCCCCTGCGCCTTTTCGACGAACCCCCTAGCAGTCGTCGTATTCGCAGCGTTCGTCGTTCGTCCCTACCTGCTACGCGTGCGGAAAGCCTGGCTATATTGCTACGAGATGCCAAGCAACGGCCTAGCAGAAACAGGAGTATCGTGTTATAAAGCAGCAGCAGCTGCAGCCGCTAAGAAAGACTATTCAAGCTATCGAACCGGCGCCGAACGACACTAACAGCGTAGACGGCGGGGTTCAGTTAAGGATTATAGGAAAAGACTAGCTGGACGGATAGGCCCCCTACCTAGCATTAACAATAGGGCACCGAATCGAAGCGAACTACTACGAGAAGAAAGCATCAACAGCTGCAGCGATCCGCTCTCGGCAGCCGTAGAAGCGAATACGGAAACGGCGATCATCCTTCCTATTACGATCCACCCTGTCGAGAAGTCGCGTAGACCCCTCTAGCTGAAAGCTTTTATCGATACTGGAGCTCTTATTAGTGCAGCGATCCACTATCGGCTAGTCCGGAAGCTGACGAATTGATACGGCTATCCGGTGGAATTAGCGTCGCCGACACGGATTTCGGCGTACAACGGACAAGACACAGAGAGTGTTACGCACTATATGCTATTAAGGACCACCTTAGCAGGTCGCACTACGGAAGTGACGTTCCGAATTATAGATATCGGAAGGTTTGACATTATTATAGGGCAGAAATAGATAAAGAACCAGGGAGCGATTATTGACGTAGGAGAAGGCACACTTGGATTCAGAAAATTGATCAGCGGCTTAGCCGCCATCAAATCAGTTACCGAACTGGTTATAGTGGCCAACGCCAAACCGAACGTTACGACAATCGAAGCGGCTCCGCCTGATCGTTCCAAACCCCCGGTTATCGTCGGAATAATGAGTTTAGAAGCAATAACGACCCTCGCGAAGTCGCCGAGCAATAAGATCTACGCTATCTCGATAAAAGACATCGAAGACTACCGGAAGATAATAGCGGAAGAAGAAGTGGATCTACTAGAGGTGCTGCTAAACGAACTCTATAGTTACGCCAACGTCTTCTTAAAAGCCGACTCTAACCTATTGCCGCTCTATCGACCGGAATACGACAACAAGATTCGACTAAAAGAGGGAGCTACGCTGCCAAGAACCGAGCCCCTAAGACGACTGTCGCCGGCGGAACTGGATCAAGTAGAGGTGTTCGTTCGTAAAAATCTGGCAAAGAAGTTTATTACGCCGAGTTCTGCCGAATATGCGTTACTAATTCTTTTCGTAAGGAAACTAGGGGGTAGTCTACGACTCTGCGTAGACTATCGAGGCCTCAACGAGGTTACTAAGAGAGACGTATACCCGCTGCCGCTGATCGATAAGACTATACAGCGAGTGGCAAAGGCTAAGTGGTTTAGCAAGCTGGACATCCGCCAAGCGTTCTATCGATTAAGAAACGAGGAAGGACAGACGGAAGATCTTACGACGTTCGCTACGTGTATAGGCAATTTTAAGTGGCTGGTAATGCCGTTCGGACTTACTAACGCGCCGGCAGTGTAGCAACGTGTAAGGGGCCTAAGAATCTTAGTTTAGAAACTTGCGGTTAGGTATCTATATAAAGGAGCTAATAGGCAGTTCCTTCGTCGTCTGCTGCCGTACGATTTGTACTTACGAAGCTAAGCTAGCAATTCCCCTTTATGTAGGGGTGCAAGGTTCACCCTCTGTACAGAGGATTAGGAGTTACCTCCTCTATACGGTAATGCAGAGTTTTCCCCCCCCTATTTAGAGGGGCGGTAGCTCCCCTTTGTGTAGGACTGTAGCGTTCTCCCTCCGTACGGGAGTGGGGTCCTGTCGGTAGTTCTGTACAGAGGGTAGGGTCGTGCTGGCGCTGCTAAGTCGCAGTCCTTAGGGCAACGGTCGGTTTAGGTCGGGTCTAGGGCCTAAGCCGGGCGGCGCCCCCTAACAATACCCCCCCCTTCCCTTCTTATAGTGCTTATTCCGTACGGCGGCGTACTTAAGTTACCTAGCTCCTACTGTTCCTTTAGCAGGTCGCGGCTTCCTATTTTGTTCGGTCGTCCGAGTCGTCGTCCCTTGTTGCCTCCTCCGGGTTGCGGTTGCCTCTTGCCATTTTACCTGTTTGTAGCAGCTGCCCTGCTTGCTATTCCCCTTATAGCAGGCAGTTAGCTTAAGCCTTCTCCCTTCTCTTTCCTTCCCCCTTCTCTCCTCCCCCTCTACTATCTACTGTCTACTACTATCTACTACCGTCTACTACCTACTATTACTACTAGCTACTAACTACTACTAGCTACTATCCAATATATCGTCCGCCCCGTCCGGTGGTTCCCTTGTAGTTGCTGGCCCCGCCTCCTCCCCTCGTCTAGCTAGGGTCCCCCCCTACTTCTACCTCTAGTAGTAGGGCCCTTAACTTAACTAGTAGCTACGCTTCCAGTTCGTACGGATTCTCGTCTTCTGTACGGTCTAAGCTAACGTCTTAGGTGCTATACCTGCAAGCAGCAGGATGCGGCCGGCCTCCCCTTCTATGCCTTCTAGTGTAACCCTGCCTAGGTTATACCTAAGCAGGTAGCTACAGCCCGGCCGTTGTACGTTAACGCCCTCCTTATCGCTACCTGGGGCTAGCTCTATGCCCCCTGCCCCAACTCCCCCTAGCCCTTACTTGGCCTATACCGCCTCCTAGGCTTCTGGGCTAGGGTGTGTGCCTTATGTAAGTAGAAGGATAGCTCCTTCTACTGCCCCTTCCGCCGTCCGGGGGAGGTACGTAGGGGTAGGGGGGTGCCTCTGCTCCCTAGGGCTGGCCCTAGTAGGGGTGGGGGCCCGGCCGGGCCTAAGGTAGTAGAGGTCTTAGATAATAAGTCGGTTGCTCTGATCCCCTAGGGTGGTGGCTAGTAAGCTACCCCCCCCCCTCCTAGATAGTAAGAAATTTCGGACGGTTTTCTCTTAACTTATCTTATTTCTACTCCCCCTCCTATTTGTCCCTTGGCTGTTCCTTAACTTAACCAGTAGCTACACTTCCAGTTCGTACGGATTCTCGTCTTCTGTATAGTCTAAGCTAACGTCTTAGGTGCTATACCTGCAAGTAGTAGGATGCGGCCGGCCTCCCCTTCTATGCCTTCTAGTGTAACCCTGCCTAGGTTATACCTAAGCGGGTAGCTACAGCCTGGCCGTCGTACGTTAACGCCCTCCTTATCGCTACCTGGGGCCAGCTCTGTGCCCCCTGCCCCAACTCCCCCCAGCCCTTACTTGGCCTATACTGCCTCCTAGGCTTCTGGGCTAGGGTGTGTGCCTTATGTAAGTAGAAGAATAGCTCCTTCTACTGCCCCTTCCGCTGTCTGGGGGAGGTACGTAGGGGTAGGGGGGTGCCTCTGCTCCCTGGGGCTGGCCCTAGTAGGGGTGGGGGCCCGGCCGGGCCTAAGGTAGTAGAGGTCTCAGATAATAAGTCGGTTGCTCTAGTCCCCTAGGGTGGTGGCTAGTAAGCTACCCCCCTCCCTAGATAGTAAGAGATTTTAGACGGTTTTCTCTTAACTTATCTTATTTCTACTCCCCCTCCTATTTGTCCCTTAGCTGTTCCTTTCTTCCAGCCCTTATCTCGTACAGTGTCGTACGATGTCGTGTTAGCAGGGCCCTGTAGTGTCCTATATTGTAATACTCGATCCTTTGACAACCTAGGTCTGCCTGCAGCTACCCTGCCCTTAGGGTAGATCGTGCCTCCTTCCGCTATATAGCGCAGTGTTACTGTAACTGGGCAGGGGGATGGTTCTCCTCCTATCTGTCTAGTGCGGTTGTGTCTTGCAGAGCCTCGTACGGTTCCTACATAGGCTCTGCCTATCCTCTCTATTTTACTAAGTACTCTGCCTTCTCCTACTTCCTCCAACTCTTAAGAATCCCCTCTACTTTATACTCTTCCTGGCTCTTAGTTATAATTGCAGGTAGGCGCGCGTCGTTAGTCGTCTGGTGCGGCAGGGGGTCCGTGTTCGCCGGTCGTACGAGGTCTACGTAGAAGACTGGATAAATCCCTAGGGGGGTGTTTAGTCGTACAGCGTATGTCCCTACTAGCCGGATTACTAGAAACTTCCTGTTCCTCTAATCTAGCTTCTTGCTTAGCCGTTCCGTACAGATGTTTTGCTGGTTTAGCTAGACCTTATCCCCTGCCTCGTACCTTAGTGCAGCCTATCGTCCCTTGTTGGCCTGCTCTTCCGCGTTCTGTTAAGCTATAGCTAGGCTCGTCTTTGCCTATTAGTAGGCGTTCGTAATCGTCTGTACGATAGCCTCTCCTTGCTAAATTGGGGATCGTACAGGGCGCAGGGTGTTACTACTTAGGGTCGGTAGGAGCGGGGAATAGTCGTATCTATAGGTCGTAAAGAAGGGGGACAGTCCCGTAGCATCGGCCGTACAGCTGTTAATAGCCAGCTCCGCTATAGGGAGAAGTTGGTTCCAGTTCGTCTAGTTATAGTCGACGTACGCTTAGAGGTACGCTTCCAAAGTTGAATTGACCCTCTCTGTTGCCCCGTCTGTCTGCAGGTACTATGCAGTTAACAGGCGACGTTCTACCTTTAGCAACTGGCAGATCCTTGCCTAGAGCTAGCTCGTAAACTGTGTCCCCTAGTCTAATATAATTGACCTAGGGAAACTGTGCTTGCTGAACGTCGTCTGTATAAAGGCCTAGGCAGTGTCTTTAGCTGTAATAGAGTCCATTCCCTCTAGTATTACCCCCTTTGTTAACTTGTCTGTAACTACTATAATGTTTCGCCGTCCGTCGCTCTTAGGGAGGTCCGTAATAAAGTCTACTGTTAGATCTTGCTAGGGCCGGTCCGGTATCGGCAGGGGCTTTAGCAGCCTATGCTTTAGCTCGCGCCAGGGCTTCGTCCGTCTGTATATATCGCAGTTCTGTACGAACCTGCGAATGTCCTTCGCTATCGCCGGCCAGTAGTAGTCCTAGGCGATAATGCTGTACGTCTCCTCGCGCCCCGGGTGCCTAGTAGCTATAGAGTTATGTGCCTATTGTATTAAGCTCGTACAGAGCTTCTTATCTGCCGGGACCTATATCCGATTTCTGAACTTTAGGTTGTTCTCCTCGTCTACTAAGCACTCGGCTGCCGACACCTTAAGATAGAGCTCGGCTAGGAGCTTCCGTTGCCCTCCCTAGATCGCTGTACGGGCCCCTTAGTATACCTCGTCCTTTTCTACTGCCTCTTCCTATGCTTGCAGTTAGGGTTCCTATAGGTGTGCCGCCGCTAGGCGGATAGTCTCCCCGCCTGGCTCCCCCTTAAACATCTGGAATGTCCGTAACTTTAGCCGGTCGTCCTCGTACGTCGTTGGCATGTCCTAGTCCTGTCTAGACAGTGCATCGGCCCTGCTATTGTCCTTACCCTTGCGATACTGGAGTCTTATATTAAACCGGCTTAGGTACATTGCCTATCGTACGTGCCTCTCGGACAGCTTCTGGGGTTAAGTGAAGTATTCTAGGTTCTTATAGTCCGTTAGGGCGAGGAACTTAGGCACTGAGCAGAGTTCTCTATCCTAGGCTTCGCAACACTGTACGACTGCCAGCAACTCTTTATCGTAGATAGGGTAGTTGCACTTAGCTAGGGAGTTCTTCTTAGAGAAATACGCGTAAGGGTGTAGGAGTCCGTCCGAGCCTACCTGTAATAGGATACCTCTAATACAGTACCCCGAGGAGTCAGTTTCCAGTATCGTCGTACGCTCCGGGTCGAAGGCGGCGAGCGTTGGTCCTGTAGTAAAGAGTTCCTTTAGCTTGTCGAAGCTCCTATCGCATTCGTCCGTCTATTTAAACTGCTTGTCCTTATGCCTTAGCTCCACTAGGAGGCGTACAGTCTCTAAGTAGTTCCGTATAAACTGGCGGTAGAAGTTGGCAAAACTAAGAAATTCCTGTACGCCCTTAACGTTTGTAGGCGGCTTCTATTGCTTAATAGCATTAATCTTCTTCCTATCTATACTAATGCCTTTCCCTGTCTTAATAATAAAACCTAGGTATTTCGTACGTTGGACACCGAATTTACATTTGTCGATATCAAGGTACAAGCCAGCCTGCTACAGTCGGTCTAACACCTTCTTAACATCCCGTACGTAATCTGCGTAGGTACCGTCTGTAAAAACTAGGGTGTCGTTAAGGTATACTAAGCAGATGTCGTCTAGTAACCCTTGTAGGGACTTGTTAATGTACCTTTAGAAGGTTGCCGGTGCATTGGCAAGGCCGAAGGGGGTAACAAGCTACTTAAAAGGCTATATCTCGTACAGAAGGCAGTTATCTATTTACAGCCTTCCTTGATCCGTATCTTGTAGAAGGCTGAGACTACATTAAGCTTAGTAAACTACTTCGCCTTGCTGATCCGTCTAAGAGTCTCCTTAATAAGGGGTAGGGGGTACCGGTCCTTCTTAGTAATCGCGTTAATGCCTCTGTAGTCTACGCAGAAACGCAATCTGGCCTTCCCTTCCTTATAGACAAACAGAACTAGGGCCTCCGTAGACGACGTACTGGCCTAAATAAACCCTTTGGCCAGCAGGTCGTCCAGGGTTTTGCGCAATACTAGGAGTTCTCTAGAGGACATTCTATACAGCGGTCTGTACAGTACCTCTAGCAAGCCTCTATCCGGACAGGGTTCTAGTTGGATGTTATAGTCAATCCCTTCCCCTCGGTATAGCAGCAGCTTCGAGGCCGACTTCGGCTTAAAGAGGTCCAGGTATCCAGTATACTCCCTTAGGAGCTTCGTATAGGGGTTCGTTACTTCCTTAGATGCTAATGCCTTCTCGATGTCCGCCGTTGCTGTATTGATTTCAGCCTTGGCATTACTACCTTGCGAGATCTTCCCCTGGTCCCAGATTCTCCGCTTCGTTACTGCTAGGTACAGCCGTCCTCGTCCGACGTCCAGCTTGCCCCTCTATGTAAGGGGCCCAAGGATCTTGGTTTAGAAACTTGAGGTTGGGTATCTACATAAAGGAACTGATAGGCAGTTCCTTCGTCGTCTGCTCTGTACGATTTGTACCTACGAAGCTAAGCTAGCAATTTCCCCTTTGTGCCGGGGTGCAAGGTTCACCCTCCGTATAGAGAATCGGGAGTTACCTCCTCTGTACGGCGGTGCCGGGTTTTCCCTAATCCGAGGGGCAGTAGGCCCCCCTTTGTGCAGGACTGTAGTGTTCTCCCTCTGTACAGGAGAGGGGTCCTGTCGGTAACTCCGTACAGAGGGTAAGGTCGTGCTGGCGCCGCTAAGTCGCAGTCCTTAGGGCGACGGTCGGCTCAGGTCGGGTTTAGGACCTGGGCTGGGCAGCGCCCCCCTAACAATACCCCCCCCCTCCCTCCTCGTAGTTTTCTTCCGTACGGCGTCGCGCCCAAATTAACCAGCTCCTGTTGTTTCTTTAGCAGGTTGCGGCTTCCTATTCTGTACAGTCGTCTAAGTCGTCGCCCCTCGCTACTTCCTTTAGGTCGTGGTCGCCGCTTGCTATTTTACCTGTTTGTAGCAGCTGCCTCCAGCCTTCTCCCCTCTTTTCCTTCCCTTACTGTTTACCGTCTATTGTCTATCTACTACCGTCCGCTATCTACTATCCACTATTACTACTACCACTAACTACTAACAGCTACTATCTACTATGTCGTCCGCCCTGTCCGATAGCTCCCCTGTACCTGCGAGCCCCGCCTCCTCCCCTCCTCTAGCTAGGGTTCCTCCCTATTTCGCCCTCTAGGAGTAGGACCCTTAGCTTGACTACTAGCTACGCCTCCGGTTCGTACAGAATCCCGTCTTCTGTACAGTCTGGGCTAACATCTTAGGTGCTATACCCGCGAGCAGCAGGATGCGGCCGGGCTCCCCTTCTACGCCTTCTAGAGTGACCCCTCCCAGGTTATACCTAAGCAGGTAGGCATAGCCCGGCCGTCGTATGTTAATGCCCTCCTTATCGCTACCTGGGGCCAGCTCTGTGCCCCCTGCCCTAACTCCCCCTAGCCTACACTTAGCCTATACCGCCTCCTAGGCTTCTGGGCTAGGGTGTGCGCCTTGATCCGGGCACGCAGATGTGATTTAATACAGCCTTTTTAATGACTATATCTCGAACTGAGGAGGGAAAGGAATCTATATAGTGGTGGTAGTGGGCTTTGATAGAGGGTAGTGCCAAGGCCCGGCTCGGTCCGGAAGGGCCGAGCCGAAATCCAGGGTCCACCCTATCAATCCGTCCTACCTCTTTCCACCGCCGCAACACTACCCCCCTCCCTTACCAGCAGTCGCCCTCGACCGCTTAGTCACTCCATCTACCCGGAAATCTCCACTTTTTTTTTTTTTTTTTTTTTATCGTTTCCTTCTCGAAAATCCCCTCCAACGCCGACGTCGCGTCTTCTATCTTCTATCTTCTATTACAACTGGCGTCCTTTTCGTCGCTTTTTCCGTTTTTTACATCGTTAGCATCTAAAGTCCTTCACTTCACGTTTATGTAATCCGTTCGCCTAATCTGTGCTATCTGATCGGAACCGTAGGTTATCTGAGCTGCGGCGTAGCTGGTCTGTGCGTCGTCTTAGAGGTCTATATAGATCTTTCCGCAGCGCCGTTTTTCTTCTTCTTTTCCCTTCTACTAAAGCCTTTACACACAGCAGGGGCGGCGGCGCTGGCACGCTACGGCGTCGGCGGGCTTCCTGCTGCACTGCCGATAGGTAGTGGCCGCGTTAATGACCTCCCTAAAGGCGACCGACACGATCGTCTTTATTAGCTTCTGCGCCGGTAGAGCGGACGTAGCTTTCTTCGTTTTCTTCCAGAAGGATCGGCTTTAGAGCTATTCCGGCTTCGGCTTCTTCGGGTTCCGCGCGTAAAAATCTCTTAGTAGCTCTGCCGAGTTCCGCAGGTTCTCGACCGGATACTATTCGTAGTCTTCCGGCCACCCCTTCTACGAGATCCTCGCTTTGATAGACCCCCTTATTTTCTTTACGTCCACTATATCTTCTACCTCCTACTCTTCTTCCTTACCGTCCATCTTAACTGGTAGGGGTTCGGCGAAGTCCTGTTCCAGCAGGCCGTTCTTAGGGTCCAGGCTTAGCAGATCCGAATAGAAAACGTTGTAGATCCGGAACGATTTCGGTAGCTGGAGCCGATAAGTTACCGGCGACCTCTTTTCTACTATCGTAAACGGACCTACGTAGCGCGGATTAAGCTTGGCGTTCCCTTTTAGCCTTAGGTTCTGCGTATTGAGCCAGACCTTTTGACCTTCTTCGAATTCTATCGGCGACCGGCTTCTATTAGTTCGAGTTACTATCTTCTTCTAAGCCGTCTCTATCGCTTCTTTCGCCACTTTGATCGCTTCTTCCATCTGAGATCGTAGCGCTTCTGCCGCTGCAGCGGCGACTCTTTTCGACGACGTAGCGGTCGATAGTTCCGCGGAGCTAGGTTCGTTTAGCGGCTGAAAGCTCATCCTCGGAAGATGGCCGTGAGTTATCTCGAACGGCGCTAGCAAGGTGGCCTTAGACAGTGCCGAGTTAGCGCAGAACTCGGCTATCGGCAATACCTTAACCCATTCTTCTTAATAGTGGCCGCAGAAGGTTCGCAGATATCGCTCTATCTCGCGATTAGCCACTTTAGACTGACCGTTAGTCTGCAGGTAAGCAGCTGTGCTAAGCTTTCCACTAATTCCGAGAACTCGGTTAATTGCTTTCTATACGTTGGCGGTGAATTGAGGGCCCCTATCCGTAGTAATAGTGTCCGGCAGGCTATAGTGCTTCTATATGTGTTGGATCAATATTCTCGCCGTTTCTTCCGCAGTAGTTCCTTCGTCTTTAGCTCGACAGGGGATAAAGTGGCGTTCTTTGCTTAGCCTATCTACTACATTAAGCGTAGCGTCGTAGCCGTTCGAGTCCGGCAGTCCGGTTACGAAATCTATCGTAATGTGCTGCTATAGCTTCTCGGGGATCGGAAGTGGCTTTAGCAGACCGGCCGGAAGACCGTAACGTGGTTTCGCAGCTCTGCACACGTAGCAATTGGCGATAAATCGGTGGATCCGTTCGTAGATCTGCGGAAACTAGTAGATCGTCCTTATAGCTTCTATCGTCTTCTTTAAGCCGGCGTAGCCAACATCTATAGAGTTATAGACCAGTTGGACGACCTTAGTAATTAGTTCTTCTGGAACTATCAGCTTTCCGGAGCCTGTTCTGCCGAGCTTCTGTTGTTGATTGAGCCGTTCCACCTTCTCGTAGAGCGTCTCTTCCTTAGGGGCCGGTTCCACTGCGCAGACCCCTACCTCTTTCAACACCTCTGCGTCTACTATCCGCTCGGTTAACACCTTCTGGAACATGTTCGGATCTTCTTTCGCGCGGCTGGTCTTTCCTTCTCTTCTCGTCAGCGCGTCAGCCTTTCCGTTTTAAGCCCCTGGTCGATAGGTGATTTTAAAGTCGAACCCTAATAAGTAGGCGGCCTACCGAGCTTGGCGACGTAAGAGCTTCTGCGTCTTTATAAAGTAGGTTAACGACTGGTGGTCTGTAAGGACCTGGACCGTGCTCTTTCCAGCTATAAGCTCCGGTTTCCACTCCTCGAAAGCCTGAATAATCGCCAGCAGCTCTTTATCGTAGATGGCGTAGTTCCGCTTAGCTTCCGTTATAGACTTGCTGAAGAAGGCCATTAGGTAGAGGGTCTCGTCGTCGCTATATTGAGAAAGGACCCCTGCCGTTACTGTGTCGGAAGCGTCTGTTTCTACGTAGATCGTCTTTTCCGGCCGGAAGTGTGCCAGAACAGGCGCTGAGGCCACTGCTTCTTTTAGCCGTACGAAAGCTTCCGTGCACTTCTTATTCTATAGGCCTGCGGCCTCTTTCTTTAGTGCTTCGTTCAGGGGTCTCGCTATCTTGCTGAAGTCCTTAATAAACTGTTAGTAGTAGCTGCAGAATCCGAGGAACGCTCTGATCTGCGTAGTGTTTCCGGATTTCGGCTGTTTCCATTCTGCGACGGCGGCGACCTTCGAGGGGTCTATACGAATTCCGTCTCTTCCGACGATAAGACCGAGATACTTGACCTCCGTTTGATAGAACTCGCTCTTCTTCGTGTCTGCGTTCAATCCGACCTCGCAGAGCCTAGTTAGTACCTTCTTAATGTGGTCCGTATGCTGATCTCTCGTTCCATCTGTATAGATAAGAATGTCGTCCAAATAGATAGACACGAACTGTTCCAACATGTCTATAAAGGTGTAGTTTATAAAGCGTTGCTACACTGCCGGCGCGTTGGTGAGTCCGAACGGCATTACCAACTACTTGAAATTGCCTATACGCGTCGCGAACGTCGTAAGATCTTCCGTTTGCCCTTCCTCGTTCCTTAATCGATAGAACGCTTAGCGGATGTCCAGCTTGCTGAACTACTTAGCCTTCGCTACGCGCTGTATAGTCTCATCTATTAGCGGCAGTAGATAGACGTCTCTCTTGGTAACCTCGTTAAGGCCTCGATAGTCTACACAGAGTCGCAGACCACCCCCTAGTTTTCTTACGAAAAGAATCGGTAACGCATATTCGGCAGAACTCGGCGTAATGAACTTCTTCGCCAGGTTTTCGCAAACAAACACCTCTACTTGGTCCAGTTCCGCTGGCGACAGTCGTCTTAGGGGCTCGGTTCTTAGAAGCGTAGCTCCCTCTTTCAGTCGGATCTTGTTGTTATATTCCGGTCGATAGAGCGGCAGGAGGTTGGAGTCGGCTTTTAAGAACACGTTAGCGTAACCGTAGAGCTCTTTCGGTAGCACCTCTAGCGGATCTACTTCTTCTTTCGCTATTATCTTCCTGTAGTCTTCGATGTCTTTTATCGAGATAGCGTAGATCTTATTATCCGGCGACTTCGCGAGGGTCGTTATAGCTTCTGAACTCATTATTCCGACGGTAACCGGGGGTTCGGAACGATCGGACGGAGCCTCTTTCGCAGGCTCCGTAGCTTTCGGCTTGGCGGCGACGGTGGCGACCTTTCCGATAGTCCCTGCTCTGCTACCCGGGGTTTTGAACCTAATCGTTCCTTTATCTACATCAACAATGGCTTTTGGTTCTTTATCTATTTCTGCCCTATAATGATGTTAAACCTTCCAATATCTATGATCCGGAACGTCGCTTCCGTAGTTCGACCAGCTAGCGTGGTCCTTAATGGCACGTAGTGCGTAACGCTTTCCGTGTCTTGTCCGTTATATGCCGAAATTCGCGTCGGCGACGCCAGTTCTACTAGATAACTATATCCATTCGTCAGCTTCCGGACCAGTCGGTGGTAGATCGCTGCGCCAATAAGAGCTCCTGTATCGATAAAAGCTCTTAGCTAAAGTAGTTTGCTCGATCCGTTAAGGGGTTGGACAGTAATCGGAAGGATAATAGCTGTTTCCGTGTTCACTTCCACCGCTGCCGAGAGCAGATTGCTGCAGCTATTAATGCTCTCTTTCGTCGACGTAGTTCGCGTTAATGCCCTGTTGTCTATGCTGAATAGGGGGCCTATCCGTCTAGCTGGTCTTTTCCTATAATTCTCAGCTGCACGCCGCCGTCTACGCTGTCAGCATCGTTCGGAGCCGGCTCGATAGCTTGAATTGTCTTCCTCAGTGGCGGCTGCAGCTAAGGCTGCTTTATAACACGATACTCCTGCTTCTGCTTATCCGATACTTAGCAGCTTGTAGCGATGTGGCCAGGCTTGCTATACGCGAAACAGGTGGGGACGAACGACGATCGCGGCACGTAAGGCGGCTGGGGGCTGCGTCGGAAGGGCGCAGGGGCTCTGGTTGTCCGCATTAGCGACGGCGACGGCGACGGCTTCTGAACCGATTCTCGTAATTTCGCGTAAGCGCTTAAGTTTCTCGCAGTGACCCTCGTCTAATGCATAAAACTCTTAAGGCCTTCGTCTTCTACAGACGCCATAGCGGCGGCCAGCTTAGGACTCAGCTTCTGCCTTAATAGGTAGAGCTGCTTATCTTCCGCCACTCGGGCCCTAATCGCATATTTTCTAAACAAACCGTAGAATTCCTCAAACGTCTGCCAGTTCTGGTTGATCTTATCTAGCTGCTTACGGGCTGTTTTCTTTCGGAATAGGTCTCCGAAGCGTTGATCTAACGCTTTGATCGCTTCTTCGGCGGTCACCTCTTCTAGGTCCGCTACCAACGAAAAAGCTTCACCTTCTAGTCGCGATTCTAGGTACGCCAATCTATCCTCTTCGCTGCTCGATGCGTAATCGCAGCTTATCTTATTCTTGATCTTCTTCTTAAACGCCTCCTACGCTTTAGAGTCTCTGCTACCGAAAACCGGTGGATCCGGTAGTAACGTTATTAAGGTGCTACCTTAACTATAGGCGGCTGGTAAGGTGGTCTCTGCGTAGGTTTCTTGCCGCAGTGGCGGTAACGACTTCGCTGCTTCTATATTAGCAAGCTGATCCTTTAGCTCCTTTAGCTGCGCTAGTTAATTCGACGCTTAGTGTTCTAACACGTCGATAATGGTCTCTGCCGATTCCTTTTCGGCCCTTACCGCTTCAGTTTCTTCTCTTAGTTGTCTGTTCTCTTCCAGCGTCCTATAAAACAGCATCTCGATAAGGTCTATACCGTCGTAGACCTTTCCTAACCTATTCTTGTTTACGTAGTCTTCCAGTTCCTCGATCGTGCAGTCGTAGATCTTCCTATATTCGCTTATTCGTTCCTTAATCTCTGCAGTCTCTTCCGCCGTAAAACCTCTAATAACGATCTTATCGTCAATAACACTGGAGCGCCTACTCGCTCGGTTAGTCTTTCCTCTTCTGCTTCTGCTGCGGCCTGTTACGCCGCTTTCTACTGTCGAGAAGCCTTCTATCTTCTTACGGCGCCTTAGGGGGGGGGGTTGTTGTTAGTGTGTTGTTGGGTGCGCGTGCGTTATTCGGGTTTCCGGATAGTTCAACGGGCCCTTTCGCGTAGCGCAGGGTATGTAGAGAGTAAGTTCGAGATATAATAATCCGGGCACGCAGATGTGATTCAATACGGCCTTTTTGATAACTATATCTCGAACTAAGGAGGGAAAGGAATCTATGTAGTGGTAGTAGTGGGCTTTGATAGAGGGTGGTGCTAAGGCCCGGCTCGGTCCGGAAGGGCCGAGCCGAAATCCAGGGTCCACCCTATTAATCCGTCCTACCTCTTTCCACCGCCGCAACACGCCTTGTGTAAGTAGAAGGATGCCTCCTTCTACTGCCCCTTCCGCCGTCTAGGGGAGGTACGTAGGGGTAGAGGCGTGCCTCCGCCTCCTGGGGCTGGTCCTAGTAGGGCTGGTCCTAGTGGGGGTGGGGCCCCGGCCGGGCCTAAGACGGTGGAGATCTCAGATAATGAGTAGGGTGTTCTGGTCCCCCTAGAGGGGGGGGGGGGGGGGGGGGGGGGGGGGGGGGGGGGGGGGGGGGGGGGGTGGCCCACTGGCCACCCCCCCCCCTTTAGATAATGTGAGAATTTTGGCCGGTTTTCTCTTAACTCGTCTTATTTCTGCTCCCTACTCCCGTTTGTCTATTGGCTGTTCTTTTCTCCCAGCCTTTATCTCGTACGGTGTCGTACGGTGTCGTGTCAGTGGGGTATCGGTGTCCTACGTCGTAATACTCGATCCTTTGACAACCTAGGTCTGCCCGCAGTTACCCTGTCCTTAGGATAGGTCGTGCCTCCTTCCGCTATACGGCGCAGTGTTACTGTAACTGGGCAGGGGGATAGTTCTCCTCCTATCTGTCCAGTACGGTCGTGTCTTGCAGAGCCTCGTACGGTTCCTACATAGGCTCTGCCCATCCTTTCCATTTTACTAAGTACTCTGCCTTCCCCCGCTTCTGCTAGCTCTTAAGGATCCCCTCTAATTCGTACTCTTCCTGGCCCTTAGTTATAATTGCAGGTAGGCGGGCGTCGTTAGTCGTCTGGTGTAGCAGGGGGTCCGCGTTCGCCGGTCGTACGAGGTCTACGTAGAAGACTGGATAGATCCCTAGAGGGGTGTTTAGTCGTAAGGCGTGCGTCCCTACCGGCCGGATTACTGTAAACTTCCTGTTCTTCTAATCTAGCTTCTTGCTCGGCCGGTCCGTACAGATGTTCCGCTAGTTTAGCCAGACCTTATCTCCTGCCTCGTACCTTAGTGCAGCCTGTCGTCCCTTGTTGGCCTGCTCTTCCGCGTTCTGCTAAGCTATAGCTAGGCTCGCCTTTGCCTATTAGTAGGCGTTCGTAATCGTCTGTACGATAGCCTCTCCCTGCTGGATTAGGGATCGTATAGGGCGCGGGGTGTTACTACTTAGGGTCGGTAGGAGCGGGGAATGGTCGTATCTATAGGTCGTAAAGAAGGGGGACAGTCCTATAGCATCGGCCGTACAGCTGTTAATAGCCAGCTCTGCTATTAGGAGAAGGCGGTTCCAGTTCGTCTAGTTATAGTCGACGTACGCTCGGAGGTACGCTTCCAAGGTTGAATTGACCCTCTCTGTCGCCCCGTCTGTCTGTAGGTGCTATGCGGTTAACAGGCGACGTTCTACCTTTAGCAACTAGCAGACCCTTGCCCAGAGCTAGCTTGTAAACTGTGTCCCCCGGTCTAATACAATCGACCTAGGGAAACCGTACTTGCTGAACGTCGTCCGTATAAAGGCCCAGGCAGTGTCCTCTGCTGCAATAGAGTCCATTCCCTCTAGTATAACCCCCTTCGTTAACTTGTCCGTAACTACTATAATGTTTCGCCGTCCGTCGCTCTTAGGGAGGTCTGTAATAAAGTCCACGGTTAGATCTTGCTAGGGCCGGTCCGGTATCGGTAGGGGCTTCAGCAGCCTATGCTTTAGCTCGCGCTAGGGCTTCGTCCGTCCGCATACATCGCAGTTCTATACGAACCTGCGAATGTCCTTTGCTATCGCCGGCCAGTAGTAGTCCCGGGCGATAATGCTGTACGTCTCCTCGCGCCCTAGGTGCCCAGTAGCTATAGAGTTATGCGCCTGTTGTATTAAGCTCGTACGGAGCTTCTCGTCTGCCAGGACCTATATCCGGTTCCTGAACTTTAGGTTGTTCTCCTCGTCTACTGAACACTTAGCTGTCGACACCTTAAGATAGAGCTCGGCTGGGAACTTCCGTTGCCCCCCCTAGATCGCCGTATAGGCCCCTCGGTATACCTCGTCCTTCTTCACTGCCTCTTCCTATGCTTGCAGTTGGGGTTCCTATAGGTGTATTGCCGCTAGGCGGATAGTCTCTCCGTCCGGCTCCCCTTTAAACATCTGGAATGTCCGTAACTTTAGCCGGTCGTCCTCGTACGTCGTAGGCATATCCTGGTCCCGTCTAGATAGTGTATCGGCCCTGCTGTTGTCCTTACCCTTGCAGTACTAGAGTTTTATGTTAAACCGGCTTAGGTACATTGCCCATCGTACGTGCCTCTCGGACAGCTTCCAGGGTTGGGTAAAGTACTCCAGGTTCTTGTAGTCTGTTAGGACGAGGAACTCGGGCACTAAGCGGAGTTCTCTATCCTAGGCTTCGCAACACCGTACGACTGCTAGCAACTCTTTGTCGTAGATAGGGTAGTTGCACTCGGCTAGGGAGTTTTTCTTAGAGAAATACGCGCATAGGTGTAGGAGTCCGTCCGAGCCTACCTGTAACAGGATACCCCTAATGTAGTACTCTAAGGAGTCAGTTTCCAGTATTGTCGTACGCTCCGGGTCGAAGGCGGCAAGCGTTAGTCCTGTAGTAAAGAGCTCCTTTAGCTTGTCGAAGCTTCTATTGCACTCGTCTGTCTATTTGAACTGCTTGTCTTTGTGCGTTAGCTTAACTAGGGGGCGTACGATCTCCGAGTAGCTCTGTATAAACTAGCGGTAGAAGTTGGCAAACCCAAGGAATTCCCGTACGCCCTTGACGTTCGTAGGCGGCTCCTATAGCTTAATGGCATTAATCTTCTTCTTATCTATACTGATGCCTTTCCCTGCCTCGATAATAAAACCTAGGTATTTCGTACATTGGACACCGAATTCGCATTTGTCGATGTCGAGGTACAAGCCAGCCTGCTGCAGTCGGTCTAGCACCTTCTTAACATCCTGTACGTAGTCTACGTAGGTGCCGTCCGTAAAGACTAGGGTGTCGTCGAGGTATGCCGAGCAAATGTCGTCTAGTAACCCTTGCAGGGACTTGTTAATATACCTTTAGAAGGTTGCTAGTGCATTGGCAAGGCCGAAGGGGGTAACTAGCTACTTAAAAAGGCCGTATCTCGTACGGAAGGCAGTTATCCATTTACAGCCTTCCTTAATCCGTATCTTGTAGAAGGCCGAGACTACGTCAAGCTTGGTAAACCACTTCGCCTTGCTGATCCGTCCGAGAGTCTCCTTAATAAGGGGTAGGGGGTACCAGTCCTTCTTAGTAATTGCGTTAATGCCTCTGTAATCTACGTAGAAACGCAATCCGGCCTTCCCCTCCTTGTAGACAAACAGTACTAGGGCTCCTACGGACGACGTACTGGCCCGGATAAACCCTTTGGCAAGCAGGTCGTCCAGCGTCTTGCGCAGTACTAAGAGTTCTCTAGAGGACATCCTGTACAGCGGTCCGTACGGTACCTCCGGCAGGCTCCTATCCGGGCGGGGTTCTAGCTGGATGTTATAGTCAATCCCTTCCCCTCGGTGTAGCGGCAGCTTCGAGGCCGACTTCGGTTTAAAGAGGTCCAGGTACCTAACATACTCTTTTAGGAGCTTTATACAGGGGTTTGTCGCTTCCTTAGGTGCTAATGCCTTCTCGATGTCCGCTGTTGCTGTGTTGATTTCGGCCTTAGCATTGCCACCTAGCAGGAACCTCCCCTGGTCCCGGAGTCTCCGCTTTGTTGCTGCCAGGTACAGCCGTCCTCGTCCGACGTCCAGCTTGCCCTTCTAGCGCTCTATCTAAGGCTTCCCTAGTATTAGGTTATACCCCAACTTGTCCTGTACGACATAGAGGTACGAGTCTTGCTTATAGTGTCCTTGTACCTCTATTGTTACTTTTACTATATAGGTAATGTCCGGTCCTCGCCCGGTAATGCCCAGCATACGTACAGGTACTGTAGGGGTCGTCTTAATCCGATGTCTCTGTACGAAGTCTTCGCTGATTACTCTATACACTAAACATCCTGTGTCGATTAATGTCCGCGCTATTGCAGACCCGTTTAACGTCGGCCGTACGATAAACGGCGTCGTCGTTATGTGATTGCTCTTAAAAGATAGCTAAGTAATACTTTAATTTGGCAGTCTATCTCGCACCCGCCTCTAGCAGAGTCTTCGCTTAGAGGCTACTCTTTTCCCAACTCGTCGTCGTCCGAGTGGGACACCTAATCTTCTCGTTAAGGCGCTGCAGTGGCTACCCTTGCGGTGGTCGGCCGTCCCCTAGGTCTCTCTGCTAGCAGGAGCCCGCAGTTCCGTACAGTGTAGCCTATCTTGCTACACTGGTAGCAGTTCCCTTCTGCTCGCCTCTTGTTAAGGGTGGCTATGTCTACCTATTGCGCCTTCTTAGTGGCGGCCCTTGGCTGTACGGTGGCTGCTGCTGCCACCCTCGTCGTCGTCGGTTCCTAGTCTATAGCATCTGTCTGTCGCTGGAGAGGTTGTCTTATCTCCTAAGTACGGCCTATCCGTCCTAGCCTACGTTGCTGGTCGTCGACTATCCTAAGAAGGTCGCAAAATTCCTCGTACGTAGCTGGCTGCATTATACCTACTAGCCCCGTTATAATTTCCTTAGAGAGGCCTACCTCCAAAGAGGTGATTTTTATCCTGTCTTCCTATTGGAGCCCCCCTGCTTCTGCTAAAGTCTGGTCAAATTCCGCGAGGAATTCTCGTACAGTCTTGCGTCCTTGTTTTATCGTGTTAACCCGTAGGAGTGCTCGGCTCTCGCAGTCCGGGTCCTTGTAGCTCTTGTCTAGAGCTGCCTAGAGCATCGTCGTCGTGGCTATTGCCAGGTCGGCAATAGCCGTCTCGTAGTACGGCAGAATTCGTGCTGCCGCCCTGCCCTTTAACCTCCTAAAGAGGTAGACTACCTTGTCTAGCTCGGTCGGGTATGCTCCTAAGTCGACTAGGAGCTTAGAGCGCATCTAAGCCGCCTAGGAGGGGTACTCGGCCGGGGCCTTACTATCGTACGTAGAAACGTCGGGGAGTTTGCTCTTAGGGGTCGGGGTAGGGGTTATCGTGTTCGTCGTCGTAGGGGTCGGATCGCGATCGGACGCCCTAAGCTGTCGTAGCTCCTGTTCCTGTTAGGAAATCATCGCAGCCTAGTGGCTTACTTGCTGTTCGAGCTGCCTCTTGCTTTCCAACAGCTCCTCGTACACGCAGTGCATATGTCCCTCTATAGCCGTAGGTTCTATAGGGATGTCGCCGTCCATCTTGCTCTATTACCGCAGTTACTAACAGTGAGATTAGTTCCTAATGTAAGGGGCCTAAGGATCTTGGTTCAGAAACTTAAGGTTAGGTATCTATATAAAGGAACTGATAGGCAGTTCCTTCGTCGTCTGCTCTATACGATTTGTACCTACGAAGCCAAGCCAGCAATTTCCCCTTTGTGCCAGAGTGCAAGGTTCACCCTCCGTACGGAGAATCGGGAGTTACCTCCTCTGTACAGCGGTGCCGGGTTTTCCCCAATCCGAGGGGCGGTAGGCCCCCCTTTGTGCAGGACTGTAGTGTTCTCCCTCTGTACGGGAGAGGGGTCCTGTCGGTAACTCCGTACGGAGGGTGAGGTCGTGCTGGCGCCGCTGAGTCGCAGTCCTTAGGGCGACGGTCGGCTTAGGTCGGGTTCAGGACCTGGGCCGGGCGGCGCCCCCCTAACACTCTAGCGCTCTATCTAAGGCTTTCCTAGTATTAGGTCGTACCCTAACTTGTCCTGTACGATATAGAGGTATAAGTCCTGCTTATAGTGTCCCTGTACCTCTATTGTTACTTTCACTATATAGGTAATGTCCGGTCCTTGCCCGGTAATGCCCAGCATACGTACAGGTACTGTAGGGGTCGTCTTAATCCGATGTCTCTGTACGAAGTCTTCGCTGATTACTCTATACACCAAACATCCTGTGTTAATCAATGTCCGCGCCGTTGCAGACCCGTTTAACATTAACCGTACGATAAACGGCATCGTCGTTATGTAATTGCTCTTAAAAGATAGCTAAGTAATGCTTTGATTTAGCAGTCTATCTTGCACCCGCCTCTAGCAGAGTCTTCGCTTAGAGGCTACTCTTTTCCCGACTCGTTGTCGTCCGAGTAGGACTTCTAATCTTCTCGTTAAGGCGCCGCAGTTGCTACCCTCGCAGTAGTCAGCCGTCCCCTAGGTCTCTCTGCTGGCAGTAGCCCGCAACTCCGTACAGCGTAGCCTATCTTGCTACACCGGTAGCAGCTCCCTTCTGCTTATCTCTTGTTAAGGGTAGCCGTATCTACCTATTGCGCCCTTTTAGTAGCGGCCCTTGGCCGTACGGTAGCTGCTGTTGCAGTAGTGGAAAGAGGTAGGACAGATTAATAGGGTGGACCCTGGAATTTCGGCTCGGCCCGTCCGGGCTAAGCCGGGCCTTAGCACCACTACTACGAAAGTCCTCCACTACCACCCTATAGATTCCTTTCCCCCCTCAGTTCGAGATATAGTCTTCAAAAAGGCCGTATTGAATTATATCTGCGTGCCCGGATTATTATATCTCAAACTCACTCTCTACACCAATCCCGCGCTGCGCGAAAGGGCCCGTCGAACCATCCGGAAACCCGAATAACGCACGCGTACTACACTATACAAACCAACAACAACACCTAAGGCACTGTAAGAAGATAGAAGGCTTCTTAGCAGTAGAGAGCGGCGTTACAGGCCGCAGCAGAAGCAGAAAAGGAAAGACTAACAGAGCGAGTAGGCGCTTAAGCGTTATTGACGATAAGATCGTTATTAGCGGTTTTACAGCGGAAGAGACCGCTAAGTTCAAGGAACGAATAGCCAAGTATAGGAAGATCTACGACTGCACGATCGAGATACTGGAAGACTATATAAACGAGAACGGGATAGGAAAGGTCTACAATAGTATAGACCTTATTAAGACGCTGTTTTTCAGAACACTAGAAGAAAACAGACAACTAAGAGAAGAAACTAAAGCGGTAAGGGCCGAGAAGGAATCGGCGGAAACGATTATCGACGTGTTAGAAAACCAGGCGGCGAATCGAATAGCGCAGTTGAAGGCGCTAAAGAATCAACTAACCGATATAGAAGCAGCGAAGTCGTCGCCGCCACCGCGTCGAGAAACCCACGAGGAGACCGCCTTACTAGCGGCCTATAGTCAAGGTGGCACTACGATAACGCTACTGCCGGACCTACCTGCTTTCGGTAGCGGAGACCCTAAAGCGTAGAAGGCATTTAAGAAGAAGATCAAGAACAAGATAAGCCGCGATTACGCATCGAGCAGCGAAGAGGATAGATTGGCGTACCTGGAATCGCGATTGGAAGGTGAAGCTTTTTCGCTAGTAGCAGACCTAGAAGAAGTAACAGCCGACGACGCTATCAAAGCGCTGGACCAGCGTTTCGGAGACCCCTTCCGGAAGAAGACGGCCCGTAAGCAGCTGGATAAGATTAACCAGAACCGGCAGACGTTCGAAGAGTTCTACGGACTGTTTAGGAAATATGCTATTAGAGCGAGAGTGGCAGAGGATGAGCAGCTCCACCTATTAAGGCAGAAGCTAAACCCTGAACTGGCCGCAGCTATAGCGTCTGTAGAAGACGAAGACCTTTAGAGCTTTGTGCATTAAGCGAGAGTTACCGCTAGAAACTTGAACGCGTACAGAAAACCGACGATACGTAAACTGATTTAGAAGCCGTTAGCGCAGCCGACAAGAGCCCCCGCGCCCTTTCGACGAACCCCCCAGCAGTCGCTATATTCACTACGATCGGCGTTCGTCCCTACCTGCTACGCGTGCGGAAAGCCTGGCTACATCGCTACGAGATGCCTGATCCGGGCACGCAGATATAATTCAATACGGCCTTTTTGATAACTATATCTCGAACTGAGGAGGGAAAGGAATCTATGTGGTAGTGGTGGTGGGCTTTGATGGAGGGTAGTGCCAAGGCCCGGCTCGGTCCGGAAGGGCCGAGCCAAAATCCAGGGTCCACCCTATTAATCTGTCCTACCTCTTTCCACCACCGCAACACTACCCCCCTCCCTTACCAGCGGTCGCCCTCGACCGCTTAGTCACTCCATCTATCCGGAAATCTCCACTTTTTTTTTTTTTTTTTTCGTTTCCTTCTCGAAAATCCCCTCCGACGCCGACGTCGCGTCTTCTATCCTCCATTACAACTAGCGTTCTTTTCGTCGCTTTTTCCATTTTTTACATCGTCGGCATCTAAAGTCCTTCACTTAATGTTTATGTAATCCGTTCGCCTAATCCGTGCCATCTGATCGGAGCCGTAGGTCGCCTAAGCTGCGGCGTAGCTGGTCTGTGCGTCGTCTTAGAGGTCTATATAGATCTGTCCGCAGCGTCGTTTCTTCTTCTTCTTTTTCTCTTCTACCAAAGCCTTTACCTACTACGGGGTCGGCGGCGCTGGCACGCTACGGCGTCGGCGAGCTGCCTGCCGATCCGCTATGTTGCAGCGGTGGAAAGAGGTGGGACGGATTGATAGGGTGGACCCTGGATTTCGGCTCGGCCCTTCCGGACCGAGCCGGGCCTTGGCACTACCCTCCATCAAAGCCCACCACCACTACCACATAGATTCCTTTCCCTCCTTAGTTCGAGATATAGTTATCAAAAAGGCCGTATTAAATCACATCTGCGTGCCCGGATCATTATATCTCGAACTTACTCTCTACACACCCTGCGCTGCGCGAAAGGGCCTGTTGAACTATCTGGAAACCCGAATAACGCACGCGCACCTAACAACACACTAACAACAACCCCCCCCCTAAGGCGCCGTAAGAAGATAGAAGGCTTCTCGACAGTAGAAAGCGGCGTAACAGGCCGCAGTAGAAGCAGAAGAGGAAAGACTGACCGAGCGAGTAGGCGCTCCAGTGTCATTAACGATAAGATCGTTATTAGAGGTTTTACGGCGGAAGAGACCGCAGAGATTAAGGAACGAATAAGCGAATATAGGAAGATCTACGACTACACGATCGAGGAACTAGAAGACTACGTAAACGAGAATAGGTTAGGAAAGGTCTACGACGGTATAGACCTTATCGAGATGCTGTTTTATAGGACGCTGGAAGAGAACAGACAACTAAGAGAAGAAACTAAAGCGGTAAGGGCCGAAAAGGAATTGGCAGAGACCATTATCGACGTGTTAGAACACCAAGCGTCGAATCGACTAGCGCAGCTAAAGGAGCTAAAGGATCAGCTTGCTGATATAGAAGCAGCGAAGTCGTTACTGCCACTGCGGCAAGAAACCCACGCAGAGACCACCTTACCGGCTGCCTATAGTTAAGGTAGCACCTTAATAACGTCACTACCGGATCCACCGGTTTTCGGTAGCGGAGACTCTAAAGCGTAGGAGGCGTTCAAGAAGAAGATCAAGAATAAGATAAGCCACGATTACGCATCGAGCAGCGAAGAGGATAGATTGGCGTACCTAGAATCGCGACTAGAAGGTAAAGCTTTTTCGTTAGTGGCGGACCTGGAAGAGGTAACCGCCGAAGAAGCGATCAAAGCGTTAGATCAACGCTTCGGAGACCTATTCCGAAAGAAGACAGCCTGTAAGCAGCTAGATAAGATTAACTAGAACCGGCAGACGTTTAAGGAATTCTACGGTTTGTTCAGAAAATATGCGATTAGGGCCCGAGTGGCGGAAGATAAGCAGCTCCACCTATTAAGGTAGAAGCTGAGTCCTAAGCTGGCCGCCGCCATGGCGTCTGTAGAAGACAAAGGCCTTAAGAGTTTCGTGCATCAGACGAGGGTCACCGCGAGAAACTTAAGCGCTTACGCGAAATCACGAGAATCGGTTCAGAAGCCGTCGCCGTTGCCGTCGCTAATGCGGACAACCAGAGCCCCCGCGCCCTTCCGACGCGGCCCCCAGCCGCCTTACGTGCCGCGATCGTCGTTCGTCCCCACCTGTTTCGCGTGTAGCAAGCCTGGCTACATCGCTACGAGCTGCTAAGCATCAGATAAGCAGAAGCAGGAGTATCGTGTTATAAAGCAGCCTTAGCTGCAGCCGCTACCGAGGAAGACAATTCAAGCTATCGAGCCGGCTCCGAACGATGCTGACAGCGTAGACGGCGGCGTGCAGCTAAGAATTATAGGAAAAGACCAGCTGGACGGATAGGCCCCCTATTCAGCATAGACAACAGGGCATTAACGCGAACTACGTCGATAAAAGAGAGCATCAATAGCTGCAGCGATCCGCTCTCGGCAGCGGTGGAAGTGAACACGGAAACAGCTATTATCCTTCCGATCACTGTCCAACCCCTTAACGGATCGAGCAAACCACTTTAGCTAAGAGCTTTTATCGATACAGGAGCTCTTATTGGCGCGGCGATCCACCACCGACTGGTCCAGAAGCTAACGAATAGATATAGTTATCCAGTGGAACTGGCGTCGCCGACGCGAATTTCGGCATATAATGGACAAGACACGGAAAGCGTTACGCACTACGTGCTATTAAGGACTACGCTAGCTGGTCGAACTACGGAAGCGACGTTCCGGATTATAGATATTGGAAGGTTTAACATTATTATAGGGCAGAAATAGATAAAGAACCAGAAAGCTATCGTTGACGTAGATAAAGGAACGATCAGGTTCAAAACCCTAGGTAGTGGAGCAGGGACTATCGGAAAGGTCGCTACTGTTGCCGCCAAGCCGAAAGCTACGGAGCCCGCGAAAGAGGCTCTGTCCGATCGTTCTGAACCCCCGGTTACCGTCGGAATAATAAGTTCAGAAGCTATAACGACCCTCGCGAAGTCGCCGGATAATAAGATCTACGCTATCTCGATAAAAGACATTAAAGACTATAGGAAGATAATAGCGAAAGAAGAAGTGGATCCGCTAGAGGTGCTACCGAAAGAGCTCTACGGTTACGCTAACATGTTCTCAAAAGCCGACTCCAACCTCCTGCCGCTCCATCGACCGGAATATAACAACAAGATCCGACTGAAAGAGGGAGCTACGCTTCCAAGAACTGAGCCCCTAAGACGACTGTCGCTGGCGGAACTGGACTAAGTAGAGGTGTTTGTTCGCGAAAACCTAGCGAAGAAGTTCATTACGCCGAGTTCTGCCGAATATGCGTTACCGATTCTTTTCGTAAGAAAACCAGGGGGTAGTCTGCGACTCTGCGTAGACTATCGAGGCCTTAACGAGGTCACTAAGAGAGACGTCTATCCACTGCCGCTAATAGATAAGACTATATAGCGCGTAGCGAAGGCTAAGTAGTTCAGCAAGCTGGACATCCGCTAAGCGTTCTATCGATTAAGGAACGAGGAAGGGCAAACGGAAGATCTTACGACGTTCGCGACGCGTATAGGCAATTTCAAGTAGTTAGTAATGCCGTTCGGACTTACTAACGCGCCGGCAGTGTAGCAACGCTTTATAAACTACACCTTTATAGACATATTGGAACAGTTCGTGTCTATCTATTTGGATAACATTCTTATCTATATAGATAGAACGAGAGATCAGCACACGGACCACATTAAGAAGGTGCTAACCAGGCTCCGCGAGGTCGGATTGAACGCAGACACGAAGAAGAGCGAGTTCTATCAAACGGAGGTTAAGTATCTTAGTCTTATCGTCGGAAGAGACAGAATTCGTATAGACCCCTCGAAGGTCGCCGCCGTCGCAGAATGGAAACAGCCGAAATCCGGAAACACTACGCAGATCAGAGCGTTCCTCGGATTCTGCAGCTACTACCGACGGTTCATTAAGGACTTCAGCAAGATAGCGAGACCCCTGAACGAAGCACTGAAGAAAGAGGCTGCAGGCCTATAGAATGAGAAGTGCACAGAAGCTTTCGTACGGCTGAAAGAAGCAGTAGCCTCAGTGCCTGTTCTGGCACACTTCCGGCCGGAAAAGACGATCTATGTAGAAACAGACGCTTCCGATACAGTAACGGCAGGGGTCCTTTCTCAATATAGCGACGACGAGACCCTCTACCTAGTGGCCTTCTTCAGCAAGTCCATAACGGAAGCTAAGCGGAACTACGCAATCTACGATAAAGAGCTGCTGGCGATTATTCAGGCTTTCGAGGAGTAGAAACCGGAGCTTATAGCTGGAAAGAGCACGGTCCAGGTCCTTACGGACCACCAGTCGTTGACCTACTTTATAAAGACGCAGAAGCTCTTACGTCGCCAAGCTCGGTAGGCCGCCTACTTATTAGGGTTCGACTTCAAAATTACCTATCGACTAGGGGCTCAAAACGGAAAGGCTAACGCGCTAACGAGAAGAGAAGGAAAGACCAGCCGCGCGAAAGAAGATCCGAACATGTTCCAGAAGGTGTTGACCGAGCAGATAGTAGACGCAGAGGTGTTGAAAGAGGTAGGGGTCTGCGCAGTGGAACCGGCCCCTAAGGAAGAGACGCTCTACGAGAAGGTAGAACGGCTCAATCAACAACAGAAGCTCGGCAGAACAGGCTCCGGAAAGCTAATAGTTCCGGAAGAACTAATTACTAAGGTCGTCCAACTGGTCTATAACTCTATAGATGTTGGCTACGCCGGCTTAAAGAAGACGATGGAAGCTATAAGGACGATCTACTGGTTTCCGCAGATCTACGAACGGATCCACCGATTTATCGCCAATTGCCACGTGTGCAGAGCCGCGAAACTACGTTACGGTCTTCCGGCCGGTCTGCTAAAGCTACTTCCGATCCCCGAGAAGCCGTAGCAGCACATTACGATAGATTTCGTAACCGGACTGCCGGACTCGAACGGCTACGACGCTACGCTCAATGTAGTAGATAGGCTAAGCAAAGAACGCTACTTTATCCCCTGTCGAGCTAAAGACGAAGGAACTACTGCGGAAGAAACAGCGAGAATATTGATCTAACACGTATAGAAGCACTATAGCCTGCCGGACACTATTACTACGGATAGGGGCCCTCAATTTACCGCCGACGTATAGAAAGCAATCAACCGAGTTCTCGGAATTAGTGGAAAGCTTAGCATAGCTACTTACCCGCAGACTAACGGTCAGTCTGAAGTGGCTAATCGCGAGATAGAGCGATATCTGCGAACCTTCTGCAGCTACCATTAAGAAGAATGGGTTAAGGTGTTGCCGATAGCCGAGTTCTGCGCTAACTCGGCACTGTCTAAGGCTACCTCGCTGGTGCCGTTCGAGATAACGCACGGCCATCTTCCGAGGATAAGCTTTCAGCCGCCAAACGAACCTAGCTCCGCGGAACCATCGACCGCTACGTCGTCGAAAAGAGTCGCTGCCGCGGCGGCAGAAGCGCTACGATCTCAGATAGAAGAAGCGATCAAAGTAGCGAAAGAAGCGATAGAGACGGCTTAGAAGAAGATAGTAACTCGAACTAATAGAAGCCGGTCGCCGATAGAATTCGAAGAAGGTCAAAAGGTCTAGCTCAATACGCGGAACCTAAGGCTGAAAGGGAACGCCAAGCTCAATCCGCGCTACGTGGGTCCGTTTACGATAGTGGAAAAGAGGTCGCCGGTAACTTATCGGCTCTAGCTACCGAAATCGTTCCGGATCTACGACGTTTTCTATTCGGATCTGCTAAGCCTAGACCCTAAGAACAGCCTGCCGGAACAGGACTTCGCCGAACCCCTACCAGTTAAGATAGACGGTAAGGAAGAAGAGTAGGAGGTAGAAGATGTAGTAGACGTAAAGAAAATAAGGGGGTCTATTAAAGCGAGGATCTCGTAGAAGGGGTAGCCGGAAGACTACGAATAGTATCCGGTCGAGAACCTGCGGAACTCGGCGGAGCTGCTAAGAGATTTTTACGCGCGGAACCCGAAGAAGCCGAAGCCGGAATAGCTCTAAAGCCGATCCTTCCGGAAGAAAACGAAGAAAGCTACGTCCGCTCTACTGGCGCAGAAGCCGATAAAGACGATCGTGTCGGTCGCCTTCAGGGAGGTCATTGACGCGGCCACCACCTATCGGCAGTGCGGCAGGAAGCCTGCCGACGCCGTAGCGTGCCAGCGCTGCCGCCCCTACAGTGTGTAAAGGCTTTGGTAGAAGGGAAAAGAAGAAGAAAAACGGCGCTGCGGAAAGATCTATATAGACCTCCGAGACGACGCACAGACCAGCCACGCCGCAGCTCAGATAACCTACGGTTCCGATCAGATAGCACGGATTAGGCGAACGGATTACATAAACGTAAAGTGAAGGACTTCAGATGCCGACGATGTAAAAAACGGAAAAAGTAACGAAAAGGACGCCGGTTGTAATGGAAGATAGAAGATAGAAGACGCGACGTCGGCGTTAGAGGGGATTTTCGAGAAGGAAACGACAAAAAAAAAAAAAAAAAAAAAAAAAAAAGTAGAGATTTCCGGGTGGATAGAGTGACTAAGCGGTCGAGGGCGACCGCTGGTAAGGGAGGGGGGTAGTGTTGCGGCGGTGGAAAGAGGTAGGACGGATTAATAGGGTGGACCCTGGATTTCGGCTCGGCCCTTCCGGACCGAGCCGGGCCTTGGCACCACCCTCTATTAAAGCCTACTACTACTACTACATAGATTCCTTTCCCTCCTTAGTTCGAGATATAGTTATCAAAAAGGCTGTATTGAATCACATCTGCGTGCCCGGATCACGCTAGTGGGTAGTGGCCGAGTCGAAGGCCTCCCTAAAGGCGACCGCTACGATCGTTTTCTTCGGCCTCTGCGCCGATAGAGCGGACGCGGCTTTCTTCTTTCTGAACTATCAACTTCGGAGCCACCCAGGCTTCGGCTTCGTCGGGTTCCGCGCGTAAAAATCTCTTAGCAGCTCCGCCGAATTCCGCAGGTTCTCGACCGGATACTATTTATAGTCTTCCGGCTACCCCTTCTACGAGATCCTCGCTTTTATGGACCCCCCTATCTTCTTTACGTCTATTACATCTTCTACCTCCCACTCTTCTTCCTTACCGTCTATCTCGATAGGCAGGGGTTTGGCGAACCCCTGTTCCGGCAGACCGTTCTTAGGGTCCAGGCTTAGTAGATCGGAATGGAAAATGTCGTAGATCTGGAACGCTTTCGGCAGCTCGAGCCGATAAGTTACTGGCGATTTCTTTTCCACTATCGTAAACGGACCTACGTAGCGCAGATTAAGCTTGGCGTTGCCTTTTAGCCTTAGGTTCTTCGTATTAAGCTATACCTTTTGGCCTTCTTCGAATTCCGTTAGTAACCGCTTCTTATTAGCTCGAGTTACTATCTTCTTCTGAGCTGATTCCATCGCGTCTTTCGCCACTTTGATCGCTTCTTCTATCTGAGATCGGAGCGCTTCCGCCGCTGCGGCGGCGACTCTCTTTGACGACGTAGTGGTAGTGGAAAGCTCCGGCGAGCCGGCGTCGCTTAGTAGCTGAAAGCTTATCCTCGGAAGATAGCCGTGCGTTATCTCGAACGGCGCCAGCGACGTTGCTTCTGACCGTGCTAAGTTCGCGCAGAATTTGGCTATTGGCAGCATCTTAACCCACTTTTCTTAATAATGTCCGCAGAAGGTTCTTAGATATCGCTCTATCTCGCGATTAGCCACTTTAGACTGACTGTCGGTCTGCAGGTGAGCGGCGGTGCTAAGCTTTCTATAAATTCCGAGAGCTTGGTTAATAGCTTTCTACACGTCGGCAGTGAATTAAGGACCCCTATCCGTAGTAATAGTGTCCGGCAGGCTATAGTGCTTCTATACGTGTTGAATCAACATCCGCGCTGTCTCTTCTGCAGTGGTTCCTTCGTCTCTCGCTCGGCAGGGGATAAAGTGGCGCTCTTTGCTTAGCCTATCCACTACGTTTAGCGTAGCGTTATATCTATCGGAGTCCGGCAGGCCGGTTACGAAGTCCATCGTAATGTGTTGCTACGGTTTCTCGGGGATTGGAAGTAGGTTTAGCAGACCGGCCGGAAGACCGTAACGTGGCTTTACGGCTCGGCACATATGGCAATTGGCGATAAATCGGTGGATCTGTTCGTAGATCCGCAGAAACCAGTAGATCGTCCTTACAGCTTCTATTGTCTTTTTCGAGCCGGCGTAACCAACGTCCTTAGAGCTATAGACTAGTTGGACGACCTTAGTAATTAGTTCTTCCAGAACTATTAGCTTCCCTAAACCGGTTTTGCCGAGTTTCTGTTGCTGGTTAAGCTTCTTTACCTTTTCGTAGAGAGTTTCTTCCTTAGGGGCCGGCTCTACTGCGCAGACCCCTACCTCTTTCAGCACCTCTGCGTCTACTATCCGCTCGGTTAACATCTTCTGGGACATGTTAGGATCTTCTTTCGCGCAGCTGGTTTTTCCTTCCCTTCGCGTTAGCGCGTTAGCCTTTCCGTTTTAAGCCCCTAGTCGATAGGTAATCTTAAAGTTGAACCTAGATAAGTAGGCAGCCTACCGTGCTTAACGTCGCGAAAGTTTCTGCGTCTTTATAAAGTAGGTCAGCGACTGGTAGTCCGTAAGGACCTGGACCGTGCTCTTTCTAGCTATAAGCTCTGGCTTCCACTCCTTAAAGGCCTAAATAATCGCTAGCAGCTTCTTATCGTAGATGGCGTAGTTCCGCTTAGCTTCCTTTATAGACTTGCTGAAGAAGGCCACTAGGTAAAGGGTCTTATCGTCTCTGTATTAAGAAAGGACCCCTACCGTTACTGTATCGGAAGCGTCCGTTTCTACGTAGATTGTCTTTTCCGGCCGGAAGTGTGCCAGAACCGGCGCCGAAGCCACTGCTCCTTTTAGCCGCACGAAAGCTTCCGTGCACTTCTTATTCTATAGGCCGTCGGCCTCTTTCTTTAACGCCTCGTTTAGGGGTCTCGCTATCTTGCTGAAGTCTTTGATAAACTGTCGGTAGTAGCTGCAGAATCCGAGAAACGCTCTGATCTGCGTAGTGTTTCCGGATTTCGGTTGCTTCCATTCCGCTACTGCGGCGACCTTTAAGGGGTCCATCCGAATTCCATTCCTTCCTACGATCAGACCGAGATATTTGACTTCGGTCTAATAGAACTCGCTCTTTTTCGTGTCCGCGTTCAATCCGACCTCGCAGAGCCTAGTTAGCACCTTCTTAATGTAGTCCGTGTGCTGTTCCTTCGTCCTATCGGTGTAGATAAGGATGTTGTCTAAGTAGACGGACACGAACCGCTCTAGCATGTCTATAAAGATGTGGTTTATAAAGCGTTGCCACACTGCCGGCGCGTTGGTAAGTCCGAAAGGCATTACCAACTACTTAAAATTGCCTATACGCATCGCGAATGTCGTAAGGTCTTCCGTCTGCCCTTCTTTATTCCTTAGTCGATAGAACGCTTAGCGGATGTCCAGCTTGCTAAACCACTTAGCCTTTGCTACGCGCTGTATGGTTTCGTCGATTAACGGCAGTGGATAGACGTCTCTCTTAGTAACCTCGTTAAGGCCTCGATAGTCTATGCAGAGTCGCAGACTACCCCCTGGTTTCCTTACGAAAAGAATCGGTAACGCGTATTCGGCAGAACTCAGCGTAATGAACTTCTTCGCCAGATTTTCGCGAACAAATACCTCTACCTAGTCCAGTTCCGCTGGCGACAGTCGTCTTAGGGGCTCGGTTCTCGGCAGCGCGGCTCCCTCTTTTAGTCGGATCTTATTGTTATATTCCGGTCGGTAGAGTGGCAAGAGGTTGGAGTCTGCCTTTGAGAACACGTTAGCGTAACTGTAGAGTTCGTTTGGCAGCACCTCCAGTGGATCCACTTCTTCTTCTGCTATTATCTTCCGATAGTCTTCGATGTCTTTTATTAAGATAGCGTAAATCTCGTTGTCCGGCGACTTCGCGAGGGTCGTTATAGCTTCTAAACTTATTATTCCGACAGTAACCGGGGGTTCGGAACGATCGGACGGAGCCTCTTTCGCGGACTCCGTAGCTTTCGGCTTAGCAGCGACGGCAGCGACTTTTCCGATAGTCCCTGCTCCGCTACCCAGGGTTTTGAATCTGATCGTTCCTTTATCTACGTCGACGATAGCTTTCTGGTTCTTTATCTATTTCTGCCCTATAATAATGTTAAACCTTCTGATATCCATAATTCGGAACGTCGCTTCTATAGTGCGACCAGCTAGGGTAGTCTTTAGCAGCACGTAGTGCGTAACGCTTTCCGTGTCTTGTCCGTTGTACGCCGAAATCTTCGTCGGCGACGCCAGTTCCACCAGATAGCCGTATCTATTCGTCAGCTTCCGGACTAGTCGGTAGTGGATTGCCGCGCCGATAAGAGCTCCGGTGTCGATAAAGGCTTTTAGCTAAAGGGGTTTGCTCGATCCGTCGAGGGGGTAGATAGTAATTAGAAGGATAATAGCTGTTTCCGTGTTTACTTCCACCGCCCCCGAGAGCGGATCGCTACAGCTGTCAATGCTTTCTCCTCGTAGCGATTCGCTTCGGTTCGGTGCTCTATTGTCAATGCTGGATAGGGGGCCTATCCTTCCAGCTAGTCTTTTCCTATAATTCTTAGCTGCACCTTACCGTCTACGCTCTCGGTGTCGTTCAGAGCCGGCTCTATAGCTTGTATAGTCTTTCTCGGTGGCTGCGGCTGCGGCTGCGGCTGCTTTATAACGCGATACTCCTGCTTCTGCTAGGCCGTTGCTTGGCATCTCGTAGCGATATAGCCGGGTTTTCCGCACGCGAAACAGGTGGGGGCGAACGACGAACGCTGTGACTAATAAGGTGGCTGCTGTAGGGTTCGTCGAAAGGGCGCGGGGGCTCTTGTCGGCTGCGCCGACGGCTTCTGAATCAGTTTACGTGTCGTCGGCTTTCCGTACGCGTTCAAGTTTCTAGCGGTAACTCTCGCTTGATGCACGAAGCTCTGAAAGTCTTTGTCTTCTACTAACGCTATAGCCGCAGCGAGCTTAGGGCTCAGTTTCTGTCTTAGTAGGTGCAGCTGCTTATCCTTAGCCACTCTCGCTCTAATAGCATATTTCCTGAACAGCCCGTAAAATTCTTTAAATGTTGGCCGATTCTGACTGATCTTGTCCAGTTGTTCGCGGGCTGTCTTCTTCCGGAAGGGGTCTCCAAAACGCTGGTCTAGCGCCTTAATAGCTTCTTCTGCGGTTACCTCTTCCAGGTCTGCCACTAGCGAAAAAGCTTTACCTTCCAATCGCGATTCTAGGTACGCCAATCTATCCTCTTCGCTGCTCGATACGTAATCGCGGCCTATCTTGTTCTTGATCTTCTTCTTAAATGCCTCCTACGCTTTAGGGTCTCCGCCACTGAAAGCCGGTAGGTACGGCAGTAGCGTTATCGTAGTGCTACCTTAACTATAGGCCGCTGGTAAGGCGGTCTCTGCTTGTTCTTCTCGACGCGGTGGCGGCGACTTTGCTGCTTCTATATCAGCTATTTAATCTTTTAGCGCTGATCCGGGCACGCAGATATGATTCAATACGGCCTTTTGATAACTATATCTCGAACTAAGGAGGGAAAGGAACCTATGTAGTGGTAGTGGTGGGCTTTGATAGAGGGTGGTGTGCTAAGGCCCGGCTCGGCCCAGACGGGCCGAGCTGAAATCCAGGGTCCACCCTATTATCCAGTCCCACCCCTTTCTACCGCCGCAACACTACCCCCCCCCCTTACCAGCAGTCGCCCTTGACCGCTTAGTCACCCCACCTATCCGTTTTTTTTTTTTTGAAAATCCCCTCCACCGTTGACGTTACCTCTTCCGTCTTTTATCAAAAACAAGGTCTTATTATCGCTTCTTCAATTTCTCGCGTCGTCGGCGTCTGAAGTCCTTCACTTGGCGTTTATGTAATCGGCGCCATCTGATCTGATCTACGGGTTATCTGAGCTGCGGCGTGGCTGGTCTGTGCGTCGTCTTGGGGGTCCATAAAGATCCTTCCGCAGCTCTATCTCTTCTTCTTCTTCTTTTCCACTAGAGCCTCTACGCCGTCGCCGACCGGCCGCCTGGAGCCATCAATTCACTACGATCGTTTTCATCGGCTTCCGCGCTAGTGGAGCGGACGCGGCTCCATTGTCGGCATCAGAGCTACGCTGGCTTCGGCTTCTTCGGGTTCCGCGCGTAAAAGTCTCTTAGTAGCTCCGCCGAATTTCGCAGGTTTTCGACCGGATACTATTTATAGTCTTCCGGCCACCCCTTCTACGAGATCCTCGCTTTAATAGACCCCCTTATCTTCTTTACGTCCATTACGTCTTCTACCTCCTATTCTTGTTTATTACCGTCCATCTTAACTGGTAGGGGTTCGGCGAACCCCTGTTCCGGAAGGCCGTCCTTAGGGTCTAGGCTCAGCAGATCTAAATGGAAAATATCGTAGATCCGGAACGCCTTCGGCAGCTCGAGTCGATAGGTCACCGGCGACCTCTTTTCTATTATCTTAAACGGACCTACGTAGCGTAGGTTAAGCTTCGCGTTTCCTTTTAGCCTTAGGTTTCGCGTATTGAGCTATATCTTTTGGCCTTCCTCGAATTCCATTAGGGACCTTTTTCTATTAGCTCGAGTCACTATCTTCTTCTAAGCTGATTCCATCGCTTCTTTCGCCACTTTGATCGCTTCTTCTATCTAAGATCGTAGCGCTTCTGCCGCCGCGGCGGCGACTCTCTTCGACGACGTAGCGGTCGATGGTTCCGCGGAGCTGGGTTCGTTTGGCAGCTAAAAGCTCATCCTTAGAAGATGGCCGTGCGTTATCTCGAACGGCGCTAGCGAGGTGGCCTTAGACGGTGCCGAGTTAGCGCAGAACTCGGCTATCGGCAACACCTTAACCTATTCTTCTTGATAGTGGCCGCAGAAGGTTCGCAGATATCGCTCTATCTCGCGATTAGCCACTTTAGACTGACCGTTAGTCTGCGGGTAAGCAGCTGTGCTGAGCTTTCCACTAATTCCGAGAACTCGGTTGATTGCTTTCTATACGTCGGCAGTGAATTAAGGACCCCTATCTGTAGTGATAGTGTCCGGCAGGCTATAGTGCTTCTATACGTGTTGAATCAACATCCGTGCGGTCTCTTCTGCAGTAGTTCCTTCGTCTCTTGCTCGGCAGGGGATGAAGTGCCGTTCTTTGCTTAGCCGATCCACTACATTAAGCGTAGCGTTATATCCATCGGATTCCGGCAGGCTAGTTACGAAATCCATCGTAATGTGTTGCTACGGTTTCTCGGGGATCAGAAGTGGTTTCAGCAGACCGGCCGGAAGACCGTAACGTGGCTTCGCGGCTCGGCACACGTAACAGTTGCCGATAAATCGGTGGGTTCGCTCGTAGATCCGCGGAAACCAGTAGGTCGTCCTTACGGCCTGCATCGTTTTCTTCGCTCTAGCATAGCCAACATCTATAGAGCTATAGATCAGCTAGATAACCTCGGTAATTAGTTCTTCCGGAACTATTATCTTCCCTAAACCGGTTTTGCCGAGCTTCTGTTGTTGATTGAGCCGTTCCACCTTCTCGTAGAGCGTCTCTTCCTTAGGGGCCGGTTCTACTACGCAGACCCCTACCTCTTTCAACACCTCCGCGTCTACTATCCGTTTGGTCAACACCTTCTGGAACATGTTCGGATCTTCTTTCGCGCGGCTGGTTTTTCCTTCTCTTCTCGTTAGCGCGTTAGCCTTTCCGTTTTGAGCTCCGGGTCGATAGGTGATCTTAAAGTCGAACCCTAATAAGTAGGCGGCCTACCGAGCTTGACGCCGTAAGAGCTTCTGCGTCTTTATAAAGTAGGTCAGCGACTGGTGGTCTGTAAGAACCTGGACCGTGCTCTTTCTAGCTATAAGCTCCGGTTTCCATTCCTCGAAAGCCTGAATAATCGCTAGTAGCTCCTTATCGTAGATAGCGTAATTCCGCTTAGCTTCCGTTATGGACTTGCTAAAGAAAGCCACTAGATAGAGGGTCTCGTCGTCGCCATATTGAGAAAGGACTCCGGCAGTCACTGTATCAGAAGCGTCTCTTTCTACGTAGATCGTCTTTTCCGGTCGGAAGTATGCTAGGACCGGCGCCGAGGCCACTGCTTCTTTTAGCCGTACGAAAGCCTCTGTGCACTTCTTATTCTATAGGCCGGCGGCCTCTTTCTTTAACGCTTCGTTCAGGGGTCTCGCGATCTTGCTAAAGTCCTTAATAAACCGTCGATAATAGCTGCAGAATCCGAGAAACGCTCTAATTTGCATAGTGTTTCCGGATTTCGGCTGCTTCCATTCCGCTACAGCGGCGACCTTTAAGGAGTCTATCCGAGTTCTATCTCTTCCGACGATCAGACTGAGATATTTGACTTCGGTCTAATAGAACTCGCTCTTTTTCGTGTCTGCATTCAATCCGACCTCGCAGAGCCTGGTTAGCACCTTCTTAATGTAGTCCGTGTGCTGATCTCTCGTTCTATCTGTGTAGATAAGAATGTCGTCCAAATAGATAGACACGAACTGTTCCAACATGTCTATAAAGGTGTAGTTTATAAAGCGTTGCTACACTGCCGGCACGTTGGTAAGTCCGAAAGGCATTACCAACTACTTGAAATTGCCTATATGCGTCGCGAACGTCGTAAGGTCTTCCGTCTGCCCTTTTTTGTTTCTTAATCGATGGAACGCTTAGCGGATGTCCAGCTTGCTAAACTACTTAGCCTTTGCTATGCGCTGGATAGTCTCGTCGATCAGCGGCAGCAGGTATACATCTCTCTTAGTAACCTCGTTAAGGCCGCGATAGTCTACGCAAAGTCGCAGACCACCCCCTGGTTTCCTTACGAAAAGAATCGGTAACGTATATTCGGCAGAACTCGGCGTAATAAACTTCTTTACTAGGTTTTCGCGAACGAACACCTCTACCTAGTCCAGTTCGGCCGGAGATAAGCGTCTTAGGGGCTCGGTTCTCGGCAGCGCAGCTCCGTCTTTCAGCCGGATCTTGTTGTTATATTCCGGTCGATAGAGCGGCAGGAGGTTGGAGTCGGCTTTTGAGAACACGTTAGCGTAGCTGTAGAGCTCGTTTGGCAGCACCTCCAGTGGATCCACTTCTTCTTCCGCTATTATCTTCCTGTAGTCTTCGATGTCTTTTATCGAGATAGCGTAAATCTTATTATCCGGCGACTTCGCGAGGGTCGTTATAGCTTCTGAACTTATTATTCCGACGGTAACTAGGGGTTCGGAACGATCGGACGGAGCCTCTCTCGCGGACTCCGTAGCTTTCGGCTTGGCGGCGGCAGTAGCGACCTTTCCGATAGTCCCTGCTCTGCTACCCGGGGTTTTGAACCTAATCGTTCCTTTATCTACGTTAACGATAGCTTTCTGGTTCTTTATCTATTTCTGCCCTACGATGATGTCAAACCTTCCGATATCTATAATTCGGAACGTCGCTTCTGTAGTGCGACCAGCTAGCGTAGTCCTTAACGGCACGTAGTGCGTAACGCTTTCTGTGTCTTGTCTATTGTATGCCGAAATCTTCGTCGGCGACGCCAGTTCCACTGGATAACCGTATCCATTCGTTAGCTTCCGGACCAGTCGGTGGTGGATCGCCGCGCCGATAAGAGCTCCGGTGTCGATAAAAGCTTTTAGCTAGAGGGGTTTGCTCAATCTGTTAAGGGGGTAGACAGTGATCGGAAGGATAATAGCTGTTTCCGTGTTCACTTCCACCGCCGCCGAGAGCGGATCGCTGCAGCTATTGATGCTCTCTCTTGTCGACGTAGTTCGCGTTGATGCCCTGTTGTCTATGCTAGATAGGGGGCCTATCCGTCTAGCTGGTCTTTTCCTATAATTCTTAGCTGCACGCCGCCGTCTACGCTCTCGGTGTCGTTCGGAGCCGGCTCCATAGCTTGTATAGTCTTTCTCGGTGGCTGCGGCGGTTGCGGCTGCTTTATAACGCGATAGTCCTGCTTCTGCTTATCCGATGCTTGGCATCTTGTGGCGATGTAGCCAGGCTTGCCACACGCGAAACAGGTGGGGACGAACGACGAGCGCTGCGACTGATAAGGTGGCTGCTGTGGCGCTCTCCGGAAAGGCGCAGGGGGTCGTGTGGTCTGCGTTATTAACGGCGACGGCTTCTGAACCGATTCGCGTAATTTCGCGTAAGCGCTTAAGTTTCTCGCGGTGACCCTCGTCTGATGCACGAAGCCCTTAAGGTCTTCGTCTTCCACTGACGCTATGGCCGCAGCGAGCTTAGGGCTTAGTTTCTGTCTTAGTAGGTGCAGCTGCTTATCTTCTGCTACTCTCGCTCTAATAGCATATTTTCTGAACAAACCGTAGAATTCCTTAAACGTCTGCCGGTTCTAATTGATCTTGTCCAGCTGCTTACAGGCCGTCTTCTTTCGGAATGGGTCTCCGAAGCGTTGATCTAACGCTTTGATCGCTTCCTTAGCAGTTACCTCTTCTAGGTCCGCTACTAGCGAGAACGCTTCGCCTTCTAGTCGCGCCTCTAAATAGGCCAATCTGTCTTCTTCGCTGCTTAATGCGTAATCGCGACTTATCTTATTCTTGATCTTCTTCTTAAACGCCTCCTACGCTTTAGAGTCTCCGCTACCGAAAACCGGTGGATCCGGTAGTAACGTTATCAACGTGTTACCTTAACTGTAGGCCGCCGGCGAGGTAGTTTCTACGTAGGTTTCTCGCCGCAGTGGCAGCGACGATCTCGCTGTTTCTATATTAGCTAGCTGATCCTTTAGCGCCTTTAGCTGCGCTAGTCGATTCGCCGCCTGGTTTTCTAACACTTCGATAATCGTCTCTGCCGATTCCTTCTCGGCTCTTACCGCTTTAGTCTCTTCTCTCAGTTGTCTGTTCTCTTCTAGCGTTCTGTAGAACAGCGTCTTAATAAGGTCTATACCGTCGTAGACCTTCCCTATTCCGTTCTCGTTTACGTAGTCTTCTAGTTCCTCGATCGTGCAGTCGTGGATCTTCTTGTATTCCCTTATTTATTCCTTAATCTCTGCAGTCTCTTCCGCTGTAAAACCTCTAATAACGATCTTATCGTCAACTACACTAGAGCGTCTGCTCGCTCTATTAGTCTTTCCTCTTCTGCTTCTACTGCGGCCTGTAACGCCGCTCTCTACTGTCGAGAAGCCTTCTATCTTCTTACAGTGCCTTGGGGGGGGTTGTTGTTAGTGTGTTGGTGGGTGCGCGTGCGTTATTCAGGTTTCCGGATGGTTCAACGGGCCCTTTCGCGCAGCGCGGGTGTAGTGTAGAGAGTGAGTTCGAGATATAATGATCCGGGCACGCAGATATAATTCAATACGGCCTTTTAATAACTATATCTCGAACTGAGGAGGGAAAGGAACCTATGTAGTAGTGGTGGTAGGCTTTGATAGAGGGTGGTGTGCCAAGGCCCGGCTCGGCCCGGACGGGCCGAGCCGAAATCCAGGGTCCACCCTATTATCCAGTCCCACCCCTTTTTACTGCCGCAACAAGCGCCTTTAGCTGCGCTAGTCGATTCGACGCTTAGTGTTCTAACACGTCGACGATAGTCTCTGCCGATTCCTTCTCGGCTCTTACCGCTTTAATTTCTTCTCTTAGTTGTCTGTTCTCTTCTAGCGTTCTGTAGAACAGCGTCTTAATAAGGTCTATACCGTTGTAGACCTTTCCTATCCTATTCTTGTTTACATAGTCTTCCAGTTCCTTGATCGTGCAGTCGTAGATCTTCTTGTATTCCCTTATTCGTTCCTTAATCTCTGCAGTCTCTTCCGCCGTAAAACCTCTGATAATGATCTTATTATCAATAACACTAGAGCGCCTATTCGCTCTGTTAGTCTTTCTCTTTCCGCAGCGGCCTGTTACGCCGCTCTCTACCGCTAAGAAGCCTTCCATCTTCTTACGGTGCCTTGGGTGTTGTTGGTGGTAGTGCGCGTGCGTTATTCGGGTTTCCAGATGGTTCGACGGGCCCTTTCGCGCAGCGCAGGGTTGTGGAGAGTAAGTTCGAGATATAATAATCCGGGCACGCAGATATGATTCAATACAGCCTTTTTGATAACTATATCTCGAACTAAGGAGGGAAAGGAATCTATGTGGTGGTAGTAGTGGGCTTTCGTAGTGGTGGTGCCAAGGCCCGGCTCGGCCCGTACGGGCCGAGCCGAAATCCAGGGTCCACCCTATCAATCTGTCCCACCTCTTTCCACCACCGCAACAATGCCAAGCAACGGCCTAGCAGAAACAGGAGTATCGTATTATAAAGCAGCAGCAGCTGCAGCCGCCGAGAAAGACTATTCAAGCTATCGAATCGGCGCTGAACGACACTGACAGCGTAGACGGCGGGGTTCAGTTAAGAATTATAGGAAAAGACCAGCTGGACAGATAGGCCCCCTATCTAGCGTAAAGAACAGGGCACCCCTGCGAAAGGCACCGCACCGGAGCGAATCGGCACGAGAAGAAAGCATTAACAGCTGCAGCGATCCGCTCTCGGCAGCTGTGGAAGTGAATACGGAAACGGCTATTATCCTTCCTATTACGATCTACCCTGTTAAGAAGTCGCGCCAAACCCTCTAACTAAAAGCTTTTATTGACAACGGAGCTCTTATTGGCGCGGCGATCCACTACCGGCTAGTTCAGAAGCTAATAAATAGATACGGTTATCTAGTAGAACTAGCGTCGCCGACGCGGATTTCGGCATACAACGGACAAGACACGGAAAGCGTTACGCACTATGTGCCGCTAAAGACTACCTTGGCTGGTCGCACTACGGAAGCGACGTTCCGAATTATGGATATCAGAAGATTTGACATTATTATAGGGCAGAAATAGATAAAGAACTAGAAAGCTATTATTAACGTAGACGAAGGCACGATAGGGTTCAAAACCCTAGGCAACGCCACCGCCGCCACCGAGCCGAAAGCTACGGAGTCTGCCAAAGAGGCTCCGTCCGATCGTTCCGAACCCCTAGTCACGGTCGGAATGATAAGTTTAGAAGCTATAACGACCCTCGCGAAGTCGCTGGACACTAAGATCTACGCTATCTTAATAAAAGACATCGAAGACTATCGGAAGATAATAGCGGAAGAAGAGGTAGATCTACTAGAGGTGCTGCCAAACGAGCTCTATAGTTACGCTAACGTCTTCTTAAAGGCCGACTCCAACCTATTGCCGCTCTATCGACCGGAATATAACAACAAGATCCGACTAAAGGAGGGAGCTACGCTGCCAAGAACCGAGCCCCTAAGAAGACTGTCACCGGCCGAACTGGACCAAGTAGAGGTGTTTGTTCGCGAAAATTTGGCAAAGAAGTTTATTACGCCGAGTTCCGCCGAGTACGCGTTACCGATTCTTTTCGTAAGGAAACTAGGGGGTGGCCTGCGACTCTGCGTAGACTATCGAGGTCTTAATAAGGTCACTAAGAGAGATGTATATCCGCTACCTCTAATCGACAAAACTATACAACGAGTGGCTAAGGCTAAGTAGTTCAGCAAGCTGGATATTCGCCAAGCATTCTATCGATTAAGGAACGAAGAAGGACAGACGGAAGAACTTACGACATTCGCTACGCGCATAGGCAATTTCAAGTAGTTAGTAATGCCTTTCGGACTTACCAACGCGCCGGCAGTGTAGCAACGCTTTATAAACCACACTTTTATAGACATGCTAGAGCGGTTCGTGTCTATCTACTTGGACGATATCCTTATCTACACCGATAGAACGAGAGAGCAACACACGGACTACGTCGAGAGAGTGTTAAAGAGGCTCTACGAGGTCGGATTGAACGCGGACACGAAGAAGAGCGAGTTCTATCAAACCGAGGTCAAATACCTCGGTCTTATCGTCGGAAGAGATAGAATTCGTATAGATCCCTTAAAGGTCGCCGCTGTCGCCGAGTGGAAGCAGCCGAAATCCGGAAACACTACGCAAATCAGAGCGTTTCTCGGCTTCTGCAGCTACTATTGACGGTTTATTAAGGACTTCAGCAAGATAGCGAGACCCCTGAACGAGGCGCTAAAGAAAGAGGCCGCCGGCCTATAGAATAAGAGGTGCACGGAAGCCTTTAACCGGCTAAAAGAAGCAGTGGCCTCTACGCCAGTTCTGGCACACTTCCAGCCAGAAAAGACGATCTATGTAGAAACGGACGCTTCCGACACAGTAACGGCAGGGGTCCTTTCTTAATATAGTGACGACGAAACCCTCTATCCAGTCGCTTTCTTTAGCAAGTTAATAAGCGAGGCCGAACGGAACTACGCGATCTACGATAAAGAACTGCTAGGTATTATTCAGGCCTTCGAGGAGTGGAAACCGGAGCTTATAGCTGGAAAGAGCACAGTCCAGGTTCTTACGGACCACCAGTCGCTGACCTACTTTATAAAGATGCAGAAGCTCTTACGCCGCCAAGCTCAGTAGGCTGCCTACTTATTAGGATTCGACTTTAAGATTACATATCGACTAGGGGCTTAAAACGGAAAGGCGGACGCGCTGACGCGAAGAGAAGGAAAAACAAGCCGCGCGAAAGAAGATCCAAACATGTTCCAGAAGGTGTTAACCGAGCGGATAGTAGACGCAGAGGTGTTGAAAGAGGTAGGGGTCTGTGCAGTAGAGCCGGCCCCTAAAGAAGAGACGCTCTACGAGAAGGTAAAGCAGCTTAACTAGCAACAGAAACTCGGCAAAACCGGTTCATGGAAGCTGATAGTTCTGGAAGAACTAATTACGGAGGTCATCTAGCTAGTCTATAGCTCTATAGACGTTGGTTACGCCGGCTTAAAGAAGACGATAGAAGCTATAAGGACCGTCTACTGGTTTCCGCGGATCTACGAACAGATCCATCGGTTTATCGCTAATTGCTACGTATACAGAGCCGCGAAGCTACGTTACGGCCTTCCGGCAGGCTTATTAAAGCCACTGCCGATCCCTAAGAAACCATAGCAGCATATTACGATAGATTTTGTAACCGGCCTGCCGGATTCCGATAGATACGACGCCACGCTGAACGTAGTGGACCGATTAAGCAAAGAACGCTACTTTATCCCCTGTCGAGCGAGAGACGAAGGAACCACTGCAGAAGAAACAGCGAGAATGCTGATTAAGCACGTATGGAAGCACTACGGGCTGCCGGACACTATTACTATAGATAGGGGTCCTTAATTCGCTGCAGACGTATAGAAGGCTATCAATCGAAAGCTCGGAATCTGTAGAAAGCTTAGCACGGCCGCTCACCCTCAGACCGATAGCCAATCAGAAGTGGCCAACCGTAAGATAGAGAAATATCTACGGATCTTCTGCGGCCACCATTAAGAAAAGTGGGTAGAGGTGCTGCTAATAGCCGAATTCTGCGCCAATTCAGCACGGTCAGAAGCGACGTCGCTGGCGCCGTTCGAGATAACATACGGTTATCTTCTAAGGCTGAGCTTCCATCCGCCGAGCGACGCTAATTCGCTAGAGCTTTCTACGTCGTCAAAGAGAGTCGCCGCCGCGGCGGCAGAAGCGCTACGATCTCAGATAGAAGAAGCGATCAAAGTGGCGAAAGAAGCGATAGAGACGGCTTAGAAGAAGATGCTAACTCGAACTAATAGAAGCCGGTCGCTAATAGAATTTGAGGAAGGTTAAAAGGTATAGCTTAACGCGCGAAACCTAAGGCTAAAAGGAAACGCGAAGCTTAACCTACGCTACGTAGGTCCGTTCAAGATAATAGAAAAGAGGTCGCTAGTAACTTATCGGCTCGAGCTGCCGAAGGCGTTCCGGATCTACGACGTTTTCTATTCGGATCTGCTAAGCCTGGACCCTAAGAACGGCCTGCCGGAACAGGGCTTCGCCGAACCCCTACCAGTCGATATAGACAGTAATAAAGAAGAGTGGGAGGTGGAAGACGTAATGGACGTAAAGAAGACGAGGGGGTCTATTAAAGCAAGGATCTCGTAGAAGGTGTGGCTGGAAGACTATAAATAGTATCCGATCGAGAACCTCTGGAATTTAGTGGAGCTGCTAAGGGAGTTCTACGTGCGGAACCTGGAGAAGCCGAAACCGGAATAGCTCTAAAGCTGATCCTTCTAGAAGAAAACGAAGAAAGCCACGTCCGCTCCACCGGCGCGGAAGCCGATAAAAACGATCGTGCTTCGGGAAGTGATTGCTTTAGGCACTACCGCGCGGCCGGCGGTGCCGCCGACCGCGTAGTAGGTAAAGGCTTTAGTAGAAGAAAAAAAAAAGAAGAAAAACGGCGCTGCAGAAAGATCTATATAGACCTCCGAGACGACGCACAGACCAGCTACGCTGCAGCTATAGACCTACGGCTCAGATCAGATGGCACGGATCAGGCGCACCGACCACATAAACGTCAAGTAAAGGACCTTAGAAGCCGATAACGTAAGAAACTCAAGAAGCGATAGAAGACGGAAGAGGTGACATTACCGTCAGAGGGGATTCTCGAGAAAGAAACGATAAATCAAAAAAAAAAAAGTGGAGATTTTGGGATAGATGTGGTGACTAAGCGGTCGAGGGCGACCGCTGGTGAGGGAGGGGGGTAGTGTTGCGGTAGTGGAAAGAGGTGGGACAGATTAATAGGGTGGACCCTGGAATTTCGGCTCGGCCCGTCCAGGCCGAGCCGGGCCTTGGCACCACTACTACGAAAGTCCTCTACTACCACCCTATAGATTCCTTTCCCCCCTTAGTTCGAGATATAGTCTTCAAAAAGGCCGTATTGAATCATATCTACGTGCCCGGATCAGCTGCTGCCGCTACCCTTATCGTTGTTGGTTCCTAGTTGTTAGGGGGCGCCACCCGGCCCAGGTCCTGAACCCGACCTAAGCCGACCGTCGCCCTAAGGACTGCGACTCAGCAGCGCCAGCACGACCCCACCCTCCGTACGGAGCAACCGACAGGACCCTACCTCCGTACGGAGGGAGAACACTACGTTCCTGCTTAAAGGGAAGCTACCGCCCCTCGGATTAGGGGGGGGGGGGGGGTGGAAACCCGGCACCACCGTACGGAGGAGGTAACTCCCGATCCTCCGTACAGAGGGTGAACCTTGCACCCCGGCATAAAGGGGAAATTGCTAGCTTGGCTTCGTAGGTACAAATCGTACAGAGCAGACGTCGAAGGAACTGCCTATCAGTTCCTTTATATAGATACCCGACCTTAAGTTTCTAAACCAGGATTCTTAAGCCTCTTACATTAGGAACTGATCTCACTGTCGGTGACCGCGGTAATAGAGCAAGATGGACGGCGACATCCCTATAGAACCTACGGCCATAGAGGGACATATGCACCGCGTGTACGAGGAGCTACTAGAAAGCAAGAGGCAGCTCGAACAGCAAGTAAGCCACTAGGCTGCGATGATTTCCCAACAGGAACAGGAGCTACGACAGCTTAGGGCGTCCGATCGCGACCCGACCCCTACGACGACGAACACGATAACCCCTACCCCGACCCCTAAGAGCAAACTCCCCGACGTCTCTACGTACGATAGTAAGGCCCTAGCCGAGTACCCCTCCTAGGCAGCTTAGATGCGCTCTAAGCTCCTAGTTGACTTAGGAGCATACCCGACCGAGCTGGACAAGGTAGTCTACCTCTTTAGGAGGTTGAAGGGCAGGGCGGCAGCACGAATTCTGCCGTACTACGAGACGGCTATTGCCAACCCGGCAATGGCTACGACGACGATTCTCTAGGCAGCTCTAGACAAGAGCTATAAGGACCCGGACCGCGAGAGCCGAGCGCTCCTACAGGTTAACACGATAAAACAAGGACGCAAGACCGTACGAGAATTCCTTGCGGAATTTGACCAGACTTTGGCAGAAGCAGGGGGTCTCCAATAGGAGGACAGGATAAAAATCACCTCTCTAGAGGTAGGCCTCTCTAAGGAAATCATAACGGGGCTGGTAGGTGTAATGCGGCCAGCTACGTACGAGGAATTTTGTAACCTTCTTAGGATGGTCGACGACCAGCAACGCAGGCTGGGACGGATAGGCTGTGCTCAGGAGATAAGACAACCTCCCTAGCGACAGACAGATGCTATAGACTAGGAACCGACGACGACGAGGGTAGCAGCAGCAGCTACTGTACGGCCAAGGGCCGCTACTAAGAAGGCGCAATAGGTAGACACAGCCACCCTTAACAAGAGGCGAGCAGAAGGGAGCTGCTACAGGTGTAGCAAGATAGGCCATACCGTACGGAATTGCGGGCTCCTGCCAGCAGAGAGACCTGGGGGACGGCCGACCACCGCAAGGGTAGCCACTGTAGCGCCTTAACGAGAAGATTAGGTGTCCTACTCGGACGACGACGAGTCGGGAAAAGAGTAGCCTCTAAGCGAAGACTCTGCTAGAGGCGGGTGCAAGATAGACTGCCAAATCAAAGCATTACTTAGCCATCTTTTAAGAGCAATTACATAACGACGACGCCGTTTATCGTACGGCCGACATTGAACGGGTCCGCAACGGCGCGGACACTGATTGACACAGGATGTTTAGTGTATAGAGTAATTAGCGAAGACTTCGTATGGAGACATCGGATTAAGACAGCCCCTACGGTACCTGTACGCATGCTGGGCATTACCGGGCAGGGACCGGACATTACCCACATAGTAAAAGTAACAATAGAGGTACAAGGACACTACGAGCAAGACTCGTACCTCTATGTCGTACAGGACAAGTTGGGGTATAACCTAATACTAGGGAAGCCTTAGATAGAGCGCTGGAAGGGCAAGCTGGACGTCGGACGAGGACGGCTGTTCCTGGCAGCAACAAAGCGGAGAATCCGGGACCAGGGCAGGTCCCTGCAAGGTAGCAATGCTAAGGCCGAAATCAACACAGTAACGGCGGACATCGAGAAGGCATTAGCACCTAAGGAAGCGACAAACCCCCGTACGAAGCTCCTAAGAGAGTATATTAGGTACCTGGACCTCTTTAAACCGAAGTCGGCCTCGAAACTGCCGCTACACCGAGGGGAAGGGATTGACTATAACATCCAGCTAGAACCCCGCCTAGATAGGAGCCTGCCGGAGGTACCGTACGGACCGCTGTACGGGATGTCCTCTGGAGAACTCCTGGTACTGCGCAAGACGCTGGACGACCTGCTTGCCAAAGGGTTTATCTAGGCCAGTACGTCGTCCGCAGGAGCCCCAGTACTGTTTGTCTATAAGGAGGGGAAGGCTGGATTGCGTTTCTGCGTAGACTACAGAGGCATCAACGCGATTACTAAGAAGGACCGGTACCCTCTACCCCTTATTAAGGAGACCCTCGGACGGATCAGCAAGGCGAAGTAGTTTACTAAGCTTAACGTAGTCTCGGCCTTCTACAAGATACGGATTAAGGAAGGCTGTAAATAGATGACTGCCTTCCGTACGAGATACGGTCTTTTTGAGTAGCTAGTCACCCCCTTTGGCCTTGCCAATGCACCGGCAACCTTCCAAAGGTACATCAACAAGTCCCTGCAAGGGTTACTAGACGACATCTGCTCGGCATACCTCGACGACACCCTAGTTTTTACAGACGGCACCTACGCAGACTACGTACGAGATGTCAAGAAGGTGCTGGACTGTCTGCAGCAGGCGGGCTTGTACCTCGACATCGACAAGTGTAAGTTCAGTGTCCAACGTACGAAATACCTAGGTTTTATTATCGAGGCAGGGAAAGGCATCAGCATAGATAAGAAGAAGATTAATGCTATCAAGCTATAGAAGCCGCCTATAAACGTCAAGGGCGTACGGGAATTCCTTGGGTTTGCCAACTTCTACCGCCAGTTTATACGGAACTACTCGGAGATCGTACGCCCCCTAGTTAAGCTAACGCACAAGGACAAGCAGTTCAAATAGTCGGACAAATGCAATAAGAGCTTCGACAAGCTAAAAGAGCTCTTCACTACAGGACCAACGCTCGCCGCCTTTGACCTAGAGCGTACGACAATACTGGAAACCGACTCCTTAGGGTACTGCATTAGGGGTATCCTGTTACAGGTAGGCCTGGACAGACTCCTACACCTATGCGCGTATTTCTCTAAGAAGAACTCCCCGGCTAAGTGCAACTACCCTATCTACGACAAAGAGTTGCTGGCAGTCGTACGGTGTTGCGAAGCCTAGGATAGGGAACTCCGCTCGGTACCTAAGTTCCTCGCCCTAACGGACTATAAGAACCTGGAATACTTCACTTAACCCCGGAAGCTGTCTAAGAGGCACGTACGATAGGCAATGTACCTAAGCCGGTTTAACATAAGACTCTAGTACTGTAAGGGTAAGGACAACAGCAGGGCCGACGCACTGTCCAGACGGGACCAGGACATGCCAACGACGTACGAGGACGACCGGCTAAAGTCGCGGACATTCCAGATGTTCAAGGAAGAGCCAGGCGGGGAGACTATCCACCTAGCGGCGACACATCTATAGGAACCCTAACTGCAAGCTTAGGAAGAGGCAGTAGAAAAGGACGAGGCATACTAAGGGGCCCGTACGGCGATCCAGAGAGGGCAACGGAAACTCCTAACCGAGCTCTACCTAAAGGTATCGGCAGCCGAGTGTTCAGTGGACGAGGAGAACAACCTGAAGTTCAGAAATCGGATATAGGTCCCGGCGGACGAGAAGCTCCGTACGGGCTTAATACAACGAGCACATAACTCTATAGCTACTGGGCACCTAGGGCGCGAGGAGACGTACAGCATTATCGCCCAGGACTACTACTAGCTAGCGATGGCGAAGGACATTCGCAGGTTCGTACGGAACTGCAATGTATGCGGACGAACGAAGCCCTGGCGCGAGCTAAAGCATAGGCTGCTGAAGCCCCTGCCGATACCGGATCGACCCTGGCAAGACCTAACCGTAGACTTTATTACGGACCTCCCTAAGAGCGACGGACGGCGAAACATTATAGTAGTTACGGACAAGTTGACGAAAGGGGTAATACTAGAGGGAATGGACTCTATTACGGCTAAAGACACTGCCTAGGCCTTTATCCGGACGACGTTCAGCAAGCACAGTTTCCCCAGGTCAATTGTATTAGACCGGGGGTCACAGTTTACGAGCCAACTCTGGGCACGGATCTGCCAGTTACTAAGGGTAGAGCATCGCCTGTCCACCGCATAGCACCCGCAGACGGACGGGGCGACGGAGAGGGCTAACTTAACCCTAGAGGCGTACCTCCGAGCGTACGTCGACTATAACTAGACGAACTGGAACCGCCTTCTCCCAATAGCGGAGCTGGCTATTAACAGCCGTACGGCCGATGCTACAGGACTGTCCCCCTTCTTTATAACCTATAGATACGACCATTCCCCGCTCCTACCGACCCCAAGTAGCAACACCCTGCGCCCTGTACGATCCCTAATCTAGCAAGGAGAGGCTATCGTACAGGCGATTACGAACGCCTACCAATAGGCAAAAGCAAGCCTGGCCCTAGCCTAGCAGAACGCGGAAGAGCAGGCCAACAAGGGACGACAGGCTGCACTAAGGTACGAGGCAGGGGATAAGGTCTGGCTAAACCAGCGAAACATCCGTACGGACCGGCCGAGCAAGAAGTTAGATTAGAGAAACAGGAAGTTTACGGTAATCCGGCCGGTAGGGACATATGCCGTACGACTAAACACTCCCCTAGGGATTTACCCAGTCTTCTATATAGACCTCGTGCGACCGGCGAGCACGGACCCCTTGCCGCATTAGACGACTAACGACAGGCACCTACCCGCAATTATAACCGAGGGCCAAGAAGAGTATAAGGTAGAAGGGATCCTTAAGAGTCGGAGGAAGCGGGGGAAGGCAGAGTACTTAGTAAAATGGAGAGGATAGGCAGAGCCTACATAGGAACCGTACGAGGCCCTGCAAGACACAACCGCACTAGATAGATAGGAGGAGGACCACCCCCCTGCCTAGCTACAGTAACACTGCGCCGTACAGCGGAAGGTAGCACGATCCACCCTAAGGGCAGGGTAGCTGCAGACAAACCTAGGTTGTTAAAGGATCAAACACTACGACGTAGGACGCTACAGTACCCTACTAACACAACTTCGTACGACACTGTACGAGATAAGGGCTGGAGAGAAGGAACAGCCAAGGGACAAATAGGAGGGGAAGTGGAAATAAGAAGAGCTAGGAAGGACACCGTCCGAAATTTCTTACACTACCTAAGGGGGGGGGTGGCTCACTGGCCACCCCCCCCCCCCCCCCCCCCCCAGGGACCAGAACACCCTACTTATCATCTGAGATTTCCACCACCTTAGACCCGGCCGGGCCCCCACCCCTACTAGGGCTACCTGCAGGGAGCAGAGGCACCCCCCTACCCCCACCAGGGCCAGCCCCAGGGAGCAGAGGCACCCCCCCACCCCTACGTGCCTCCCCCGGACGGCGGAAGGGGCAGTAGAGGGAGCTATCCTTCCACTTGCACGAGGCACACACCCTAGCCTAGAAACCTAGGAGGCAGTATAGGGCAAGTAAGGGCCGGGGGGAGTTAGGGCAGGGGGCATAGGGCTGGCCCCGGGTAGCGATAAGGAGGGCGTTAACGTACGACGGCCGGGCTATAGCTACCCGATCGGGTGTAACCCAGGCAGGGTTACACTAGAAGGGGTAGAAGGGGAGCCTAGCCGCATCCTACTGCTCGCAGGTGTAGCACCTAAGACGTTAGATTAGACCGTACAGGAGATGAGAATCCATACGAACCGGAAGAGTAGCTGCTAGTTAAGTTGGGGGCCCTACTGTACGTAGTTAAAGTAGGGGGGGACCCCGGCTAGACGAGGGGGAGAGGCGGGGCCAGCAGCGACGAGGGGACCGGACAGGGCAGACATAGTGGCTGGTAGTAGTTAGTTGGTAGTAGTGGTTAGTTAGTAGTAGTAGTTAGTTGGTAGTAGCGGATAGTAGACGGTAGTAGACGGTAGTAGATAGTAGACGTTGTACAGGAAAAGAGAAAGGGGAAGGGAAGAGAAGGGAAAAGGCTTAGGCTAACTGCCTGCCATAGTAGGAATAGCAAGCAAGGCAGCTGCTGCAGACAGGTGAAATGGCAAGAGGCAACTACGACCTAGGGGAAGTAACGAGGGACGACGACTCGGACGACCAGACGAAATAGGAAGCTACAACCTGCCAAAGGAACAGCAGGAGCTAGGTGGTTTGGACACGCCGCTATACGGACGAAGCACTACGAGAAAGGGAAAGGGGGGGGGTATTGTTAGGGGGCGCTACCCGGCCTAGGTCCTAAACCCGACCTAAGCCGACTGTCGCCCTAAGGACTGCGACTTAGCGGCGCCAGCACGACCCTACCCTCCATACGGAGCAACCGACAGGACCCCACCTCCGTACGGAGGGAGAACACTACGTTCCTGCTTAAAGGGAAGCTACCGCCCTTCGGATTAGGGGGGGGGGGGGGGTGGAAACCCGGCACCACCGTACGGAGGAGGTAACTCCTGATCCTCCGTACGGAGGGTGAACCTTGCACCCCGGCACAAAGGGGAAATTGCTAGCTTGGCTTCGTAGGTACAAATCGTACGGAGCAGACGTCGAAGGAACTGCCTATCAGTTCCTTTATGTAGATACCCGACCTCAAGTTTCTGAACCAGGATTCTTGAGCCTCTTACACTAGTCTATAGCGTCTGTCTGTCGCTAGAGGGGTTGTCTTATCTCCTAAGTGCAGCCTATCCGTCCAAGCCTGCGCTGCTAGTCGTCGACTATCCTAAGGAGGTCGCAGAATTCCTCGTACGTAGCCGGTCGCATTACGCCTACTAGCCCCGTTATAATTTCCTTAGAGAGGCCTACCTCTAAAGAGGTAATTTTTATCCTGTCCTCCTATTGGAGTCCCCCTGCTTCTGCCAAAGTCTAGTCAAATTCTGCGAGGAATTCCTATACGGTCTTGCGTCCTTGCTTTATCGTGTTAACCTGTAGGAGTGCTCGGCTCTCGCGGTCCGGGTCCTTGTAGCTCTTGTCTAGAGCTGCCTAGAGCATCGTCGTTGTAGCTATTGCTAGGTTAGCAATAGCCGTCTCGTAGTACAGCAGAATTCGTGCTGCCGCCCTGCCCTTTAACCTCCTAAAGAGGTAAACTACCTTGTCTAGCTCGGTCGGGTATACTCCTAAGTCGACTAGGAGCTTAGAGCGCATCTGGGCAGCCTAGGAGGGGTATTCGGCCGGAGCCTCGCTATCGTACGTAGAGACGTTAGGGAGTTTGCTTTTGGGGGTCGGGGTGTAGGTCATTGTGTTCGTCGTCGTCGTAGGGGTCGAATCGCGATCGGACGCCCTAAGCTGTCGTAGCTCCTGTTCCCGCTAGGAAATCAACGCAGCCTAGTAGCTTACTTGCTGCTCGAGCTGCCTCTTGCTTTCTAGCAGCTCCTCGTATACGCAGTGCATATATCCCTCTATAGCCGTAGTTTCTATAGGGATGTCGCCGTCTATCTTTGCTTTGTTACTGCGGTTACCGACAGTAAGATTAGTTCCTAATGTAAGGGGCCCAAGAATCTTAGTTCAGAAACTTGCGGTTAGGTATCTATATAAAGGAACTGATAGGCAGTTCCTTTGTCGTCTGCTGCTGTACGATTTGTACTTACGAAGCTAAGCTAGCAATTCCCCTTTGTGTAGGGGTGCAAGGTTCACCCTCTGTACAGAGGATTAGGAGTTACCTCCTCTGTACGGTAATGCAGAGTTTTCCCCCCCCTATTTAGAGAGGCGGTAGCTCCCCTTTGTGCAGGACTGTAGCGTTCTCCCTCCGTATGGGAGTGGGGTCCTGTCGGTAGTTCCGTACAGAGGGTAGGGTCGTGCTGGCGCTGCTAAGTCGCAGTCCTTAGGGCGACGGTCGGTTTAGGTCGGGTCTAGGGCCTGAGCCGGGCGGCGCCCCCTAACACAACGCTTTATAAACCACTCCTTTATAGACATGCTAGAGCGGTTCGTGTCTATCTATTTGGACGACATTCTTATCTATACAGACGGAACGAGAGATCAGCACATAGACTACGTCGAGAGGGTGCTAAAGAGACTCCGCGAAGTAGGATTAAACGCGGACACGAAGAAGAGCGAGTTCTACCAAACCGAGGTCAAATATCTCGGTCTTATCGTCGGAAGAGATGGAATTTGTATAGACCCCTTAAAGGTCGCCGCCGTCGCCAAATTGAAGCAGCCGAAGTCTGGAAATACTACGCAAATCAGGGCGTTTTTCGGCTTCTGCAGCTACTATCGACGGTTTATTAAGGACTTCAGCAAGATAGCGAGACCCCTAAACGAGGCACTAAAGAAAGAGGCCGCCGGCCTATAGAATAAGAAGTGCACAGAAGCTTTCGTACAGCTGAAAGAAGCAGTAGCTTTAGCGCCAGTTCTAGCGCACTTCCGACCGGAAAAGACGATCTACGTAGAAACGGACGCTTCCGATACAGTAACGGCAGGGGTCCTTTCTCAATACAGAGACGATGAAACCCTTTATCTAGTGGCTTTCTTCAGCAAGTCTATAACGGAGGCCGAACGGAACTACGCTATCTACGATAAGAAGCTGCTAGCGATTATTTAGGCCTTCGAGGAGTGGAAGCCAGAGCTTATAGCTAGAAAGAGCACGGTCCAGGTCCTTACGGACTACCAGTCGCTGACCTACTTTATAAAGACGCAGAAGCTTTCGCAACGTCAAGCACGGTAGGCTGCCTACTTATCCAGGTTCAACTTTAAGATTACCTATCGACTAGGGGCTTAAAACAGAAAGGCTAACGCGCTAACGCGAAGGGAAGGAAAAACCAGCTGCGCGAAAGAAGATCCTAACATGTCCCAGAAGATGTTAACCGAGCGGATAGTAGACGCAGAGGTGCTGAAAGAGGTAGGGGTCTGCGCGGTAGAGCCGGCCCCTAAGGAAGAAACTCTCTACAAAAAGGTAAAGAAGCTTAACTAGCAACAGAAACTCGGCAAAACCAGTTTAGGGAAGCTAATAGTTCTGGAAGAACTAATTACTAAGGTCGTCCAACTAGTCTATAGCTCTAAGGACGTTGGTTACGCCGGCTCGAAAAAGACAATAGAAGCTGTAAGGACGATCTACTAGTTTCCGCGGATCTACGAACGGATCCATCGATTTATCGCCAATTGCCACGTATGCAGAGCCGTAAAGCTACGTTACGGTCTTCCGGCCAGTCTGCTGAAGCTACTTCCAATCCCTGAGAAACCGTAGCAACACATTACGATAGACTTTATAACCGGCCTGCCGGATTCAGATAGATATAACGCTACGCTGAACGTAGTAGATAGGCTAAGCAAAGAACGACACTTCATCCCCTGCTAAGCAAGAGACGAAGGAACTACTGCAGAAGAGACCGCACGGATGTTGATTCAACACGTGTAGAAGCACTATAGCCTGCCGGACACTATTACTACGGATAGGGGTCCTCAATTTACCGCCGACGTATAGAAAGCTATTAACTAAGCTCTCGGAATTAGTGGAAAGCTCAGCACAGCCGCTTACCCGCAGACCAACGGTCAATCTAAAGTAGCTAACAGAGAGATAGAGCGATATCTACGAACCTTCTGCAGCCATTACTAAGAAGAATAGGTCAGGGTGTTGCCAATAGCTGAATTCTGCGCGAACTCAGCACGTTCAGAAGCCACCTCGCTGGCGCCGTTCAAAATAACGCATAGCTATCTTCCGAGAATAAGCTTCTATCCGCCAAGCGACGCCAGCTTGCCGGAGCTTTCTACTGCTACGTTGTCAAAGAGAGTCGCCGCTGCAGCGGCAGAAGCGCTCCGATCTCAGATAGAAGAAGCCATTAAGGTAGCGAAGAAAGCGATAGAATCAACTTAGGAGAAGATAGTAACTCGAGCTAATAGAAAAAGGTTACTAATAGAATTCGAGGAAGGCTAAAAGGTATAGCTTAACATACGAAACCTAAGGATAAAAGGCAACGCCAAGCTCAATCTACGCTACGTAGGTCCGTTCAAGATAATAGAAAAGAGGTCGCCGGTGACCTATCGGCTCCAGCTACCAAAATCGTTCTGGATCTACAATGTCTTCCATTCGGACCTGTTAAGCTTAGACCCTAAGGACGGCCTGCCAAAACAGGGGTTTGCCGAACCCCCGCCTATTAAGATAGAGGGTAAGGAAGAAGAGTAGGAGGTAGAAGATGTAATCGACGTAAAGAAGATAAGGGGGTCTATTAAAGCAAGGATCTCGTAGAAGGGGTGGCCGGAAGACTACGAATAGTATCCGGTCGAAAATCTGCAGAACTCGGCGGAACTGTTAAGAGAGTTTTACGTACGGAACCCGAAGAAGCCAAAACCTGGATAGCTCCGAAACTGACGACCCCCGAAAGAGATAGAAGAAAAACGACGAAGCCGCGTCCGCTCTATCGGCGCGGTGGCCGAAGAAGACGATCGTAACGGTCGCTTTTAGGGAGGCCTTTGACTCGGCCACTACCCACCACCGGATCGGCCGCCAGCTCGCTGACGCCGTAGCGTGCCAGCGCCGCCGACCCCGTAGTAGGCGAAGGCTTTGGTAGAGAAAGAAAAAGAAGAAGAGATAGAGCTGCAGAAAGATCTGTATAGACCTTCCGCTGGCGCACAGACTAGCCACGCCGCAGCTTAGATAACCTACGGCTTAGATCAGATAGCACGGATCAGGCGCACTGATCACATAAACGCCAAGTGAAGGACCTCAGATGCGGATAACGTAAGAAATTCAAGAAGCGATAGAAGACGGAAGGGTGACATTACCGTCAAAGAGGATTTTTGAGAAAGAGGCGACAAATCAAAAAAAAAAAAAAGTAGAGATTTTAGGATAGATAGGGTGACTAAGCGGTCGAGGGCGACCGCTAGTAAGGGAGGGGGGTAGTGTTGCGGCGGTGGAAAGACGTAGGACAGATTGATAGGGTGGACCCTGGATTTCGGCTCGGCCCCTTCCGGGATTTAGGTTCCGGAACGGACCGAGCCGGGCCTTGGCACCACCACCTTACGGAAGTCCACCACCACCACCATATAGATTCCTTTCCCTCCTCAGTTCGAGATATAGTTATCAAAACAGCCGTATTGAACCTTATCTGCGCGCTCGGATCAATAAGATAGCTGCTGCAGCGTTCTCCTAAAAGGTGCAGGGGGTCGTGTTATTGGTACTGGCTGCTTCTAAATCGATTTACGCGACTTCGCGTAAGCGCTTAGGTTTCTCGCAGTAACTCTTGCTTAGTGCACGAAGCTCTTTAGGTCTTCGTCTTCCACCGAAGCCATGGCTGCAGTAACAGTTAGTCCGAAGTAGCTAATTGTAAGATAGAGAAATATTTACGAATCTTCTGCAGCTACTATTAAGGGGAGTGGGTTAAGGTGTTGCCAATAGCCGAATTCTGCGCCAATTCAGCACAGTTAGAAGCTACCTTACTAGCGCTGTTTAAGATAACTTATAGCTATCTTCCGAGAATAAGCTTTTAACTGCTGGACGAACCCAGCTCTTTGGAACTTTCTACTACTACCTCGTTAAAGAGGGTCGCCGCCGCCGCGGCAGAAGCGCTCAAATCTTAGATAGAAGAAGCGATCCAGGTAGCAAAAGAAGCAATAGAATTAGCTTAGAAGAAGATAGTAACTCGAGCTAATAGGAAGCGGTTACCGATAGAATTTAAAGAAGGCCAAAAGGTATAGCTTGATGTAACGCGGTACACTTGAGCCAAAAGGGACTGGTCAAGTAACTCGGAAGTGACTTGACCAATGTGTACCAGATATATGAACCTTGGCAAGGCATAGTAATGACACGGGCCAACCCACCCCGTATCACACTTTACAGTATATCTACTCTACTTTAAGATCAATATTAGTGCCTATAGGCCGCTACCCTTAGGTAGACTTGTTAGAACTGTTATATGATTAGATTGTAGCAGTGTATAGGGCACCTAATACTAATAACTAGTATTGTATTCAAACTAATAAGTGTCCTTTTGCTAGTCTTGCCTACACTCCTTTTGTATATATACAAGGGCAGCTTAAGCCGTCCTTAGCAGTAGACTACCCTCGGGTTTGCAGTCGCGCCCTTAGAGCAACTCCGTGCCCCCGCAAGACCTCCTCGATGGTAATTCCATAACACCACCCCATCAATCCGTCCCACCCCTTTCCACCACCGCAATAAGGCCAACCTAAGAGATCCTTTAGCATACCTTTAACACTCGGACCACTCCCATGACAGGCCCAGCCTTGGCACACCACGCAGTGGAAAGCCACCGCTACCACTACGTAGATTCTTCCTTCCCTCAGTTCGCGATAGTCTTCAAAAGAGCCGTATCGAATAATAGCTGCGTGTTCAGAACAAGTGGCATTAGACAACACTATGTCTGTAAGTTTGATTGGCTAACAATAGTAGAGGCCTGTATTTATAGCAATCTCTAGTAGCTGGCTCGTCTGCTATCCTCTGGGCGTAGGGAGTCGGCTCGCCCCCCATTTCGGGTCATGTGGGTTACATTTCGATTACTCAGATCAGGCTAGCAGGGGGGTTTGGCATGAGTCTTCGCCGGGCGGTATGCTCTGACGCAAGCAGCTGAAGGGTGTGAGTCATGAGATAAGGTAAACATGATCACTTGGAGGCCGATGTCGCCGCGCTGTGTGGCCCAGTGGTGACGCCGCGTTGTGCACCGCCGCGCCGCCGTCCGCTGGGAGGAACTACACCGCCCGCCGAGAGCTGCCGAGATCGGGGGTCACCGAGCGGACTACAGCTGCAGCTGCGGTGGGAATCTGGCGCCATGTGAGCTCGTCTGCCCGGACGATACCAGGCACGACGGACGATACCAGGCACGACGGACCATACCAGGCACGGCGGACGATACCAGGCACGGCGGACGATACCAGGCACGGCGGTCGATCCCGGCCGACACCAGGCACGACGGACGATATCAGGCGCACTGCGGACGGACGATACCGGGCTACCACGGACGATACCAGGCGCACGAAGGACGGACGATACCAGGCGCACGACGGTCGACAGTGTCCCATTCATTCATCATACGGCACAACACAGGCTGCAGCCAACTGCCCCGAGCCGGCGAGCGAGCCACGATGGATCCGGCCGATCCAGCAGCCTCTCACCCGCACGCGCCCCCGGATCACGTTCATCGACGTCTTGCCGGTCACGCGTCAGGCGGAGCGTCACGCTCGGCCTCGTTTGACCGGCGCACACGCGCAGACGGTGAGTCTTTCGCCACGCGGGGCAGCTCGGCCGGAGGCGGCATGTCGTCGGTCGCTCGCCGAAGCCATCTTGTCGTCGGTCGTTCGCCGAGTGCATCTTGTCGTCGCTCCTTCGCAGAGTGCATCCCCTCGCCGTCGACATCCTCCGCGGCCATGGCGTGCTATTGCCTATCAAGCGGACAGTGCGCTGATATCTATTCTCTAGCCGACTCCTGGATCGAGATCTCCTCGCAGCCGTCCTCTTCATCCTTGTCCTCGATTGGCGACGACATTGTGACCACTGGCCTCAGAGTGCAAGACCTGCAAGCCACCAGGCGGCATCGAGTCTTGCGGCCAGGCGCACCGTCGAACCTTTACATCACTCGAACCCGAAGCGCCGGCGCTCACAGTAGTCAAGAGGAGTATGAGGAGAGCGAGAGCGAGTCAGATCGAGTCATGACCTCCTCCAACGAGGGTCCTGTTATGGCAACGAATATCTTCCGAACCGCCCCGGCGGCCGCAAAACAAAGCCACAGTACCGCCACTTCAGATGACGATGACGATGAGAACCGCACCGCGATCAACTATCCCATACGCAGGGACAACGGTTTTACCCCGCTGCCAAATGCCTTCTCCCATCCGCCCAGCAGCCAGCAAAGACACGCAAGTCGGCCCGTGCCCGGATCTTGCTTTCCTGAAAGCAGACCATCGTTGACCAGCCGCCCGTCAACACGAAATCCCGTGCCTGCCGCCTTTGAATCAAGGAGGCAATCCCACCTTCCGCAGAATCCACTTTCACCCTCCTTCAACGCTGCCGCAGAGCATGACGAGGCGCTCAGGGCCAGTCTCTCCAGTCTTCTGTCCGTGGCCGCTGCAGCCCGGGCTCTGCCAAAGCCGGGCTCGAAGCCAGCACGACAGACCGCGCCACCTCGCAGCAACCGCATGGATCCCGCCAGCTTTCGTTTGGTGCCAGAATCCGCACTGGCGACACCGTCGCCCCTGCAGCAACTGCAGGAGCCGACGTTCAAACCCACTCTGCGCCGTCTCTCCACCCATTCGACCTCCTCGACCTCGGACCAGGCCCCGGAGAACAAGCGGAAAGTCGCCGCCGCCGCCGCCGCCGCCGCCGCCGGCCGCAGCACGAGCCGCGAGCAGAGCGCGGCGAAGAAAGCCCGACGCCACACGCCGTCGTCGGAGGATCTGCCCGTCACCCCGACCCTCCTCACCTGGGTCGTGTCGGCGGGCGTGGTGGTGCTGTTCAGCGCGCTGAGCTTCGGCGCGGGATACCGCGTCGGCAAGGACGCCGCCCGCATCGACGCCGCCGCATCATCGTCCCTGGCCGCCGAGGAACCCCTCCGCTCCTGTGCCCGCGAAGCCGCCCGCTCCAGCCTCGCCTTGAACCGCTCTCTCGCCCGCACCGCCATTCACCCCTGAACCCACACACCGCCCGCGCGCCGGGCGCGAAATGCCTGCGGCGTGCGCGCGCGCGATGGCAACATCCCGCCGCATCGCGACCGAGTTCACACCGACGAGCGCGACGACGGGCATCACGATGTCCATGACTGATTTTCTCTTTCGTTTTTTTCTTTCTTTCTTTTTTTGCCGCGCGGGTGAAGGAGGAATCGATGCATCTTACTTGGGAGCACATACCCCGTGGGGTTTTCGGGAGGCACTCGGGATGCCACCACACACGCACACTCACACACACACACACACACACACACACACACACACACACACACACACACACACACCTCTGGAGGGAGACACACGCTCTTGACCCACTGGTGTTGATTTTCTTCTTCACGTGAGCGGAGCTTTCCATCCAGACGGGGGCCCCTACCGATTCTTTGGCGTCGCGATTGGGAAGAGGTTGGGGGGTGGAAAATGTGGGACCACTCGCTCGTTGGGATGACTTTGTTTCTGATAGTTACATTCCGTTGCAAGAGACCCCCTCCCCCCCCCCCCCCCCCCCCAAAAAAAAAAAACCAAGGGCGCAAATTATCTGCGCGCGGGGACGGCTTTCCGTCGCGAAGTTGGGGGTATCGAGATTGTTGTGAGCAGAGGGGGAAAAAAACAAACAATTTCCAAAAAAAAAAACCCCCAATTTCCAACACGATCAGATGGCACAGAAAATGACGTGCAAACGCAAGGGGTGTGTGGTGGTCGGTCTCCTTAGGCTTGCCGGAGGAGCAGCTCGACGGCGCGGTCGACGCGGAGGCCGTCGCCCAGGTCGGTTTGTCGCAGGGCATGGCGGGCTCGGGTGACGGGGAAGCCCATGGCGACGATGCGTTGGACCGCCATCTCCGACGTGTCGTCGGCTTGTCCGTGGGCGTAGTGGGCGAGGGACAGGCGGTTGAAGGACTCGATGCGATCTTCGATGATGGGGGAGATGGAGCGAGGCGCGTGCCAGAGAAATTGGGCCGAGTGGGGCGACAAGGCGGGAGAGGCGGGGGCCCCGCGGGCGGCGGAGGAAGACTCGGGGTGTGAGGTTCGTGAGGGGGCGCCGCGGTGGCGGGACGGGGACGAGACGGTGCTCTGGAGAGAGGCGGTGCTCATGGCCCGCTCACTCCTCATGTCGATGAATGGCAGACGTCGGTAGTCGGAGCTCTGCCTCCTGAGCTTGATCTCCGCGGCCATGGAAGCCACTCGCTTACGGCTCATCTCCTTTTGTTCTCGTTCGATGGGGTCTTGGAGACGGAGTTTGGCAGCCGCCACCTGCTCTTCGTAGCTTTTGGCCACCGGCTCTTTCAAAAAGTTGCTTCGGCTCCCGTTGAATTCGGGTGGTGTCCACCTGGTCCAGCCTTGTTGCTTGGCGTATGCGAATCCCGCTGGGGTGGTGTCCGAAGCCAGAAGAGCCATGTCAAGGACGACGCGCGGACCGAGTGTCAGAAGGTATGCAATCCACTCCTCCAGGGCGGCTTCTTCGGCTTCGATGTCACCGGCGACAACTTCGCAGCTGTCGAAGACGCCGTGGTCGCGAGCCTGCGTCACTCGCCCCGAGTATCCTTGCAGGAGCACGGTGAGGCAAGTCCAGGTTTCGGTCATGTCGAAGAGCTGGGAAGCCGACAGACCGCCCACGTTTGCTTTGGCGAAGTGATCCGGGGCATTCAGCAGAACACTGCTCATGTCGAAGTCGAGATTGGTGTTGACGGTGGCAGAGAAGCCCTGATTGTCGGCGAGGATGCCACCTTTGAGCCAGTCCAGCTGGCCCGTGATATCATCTTCGCGACCTTTCTTGCCGCCGAAGATCTCGCAGAAACACCAAATCCGCCAGAAGCTGTCATTGATGCGCTGAGCGTTCGGGTGTGTCGGCGTGGATAGCGCAAATTTGCTCTCACGGCGAATGAACGTCTGGCAGTTTTCGAGCATCATCTTCTTCAATCGCTCGATGGTGTCCATATCTCGCCGGAAGCAACGCATGTACGACCGTGGGTTGTAATCCGGCGGAGACGAAGCTTCGGCAGAGCCAAGCTCGTTGCGATCGGGAGGACTCCACTCGCGCAGTTCCCACGCCGCGGGGGACTGATTGGCCATGACAGCCTTCAAAAGAAACATCTCGTTCTCCCGGTAGACTCGATACATGCCTTTGTTGATGATGGCCGTATGAAAGAGGTCATCGATCGATGTCAAATTCGATAAGACGCCGAGAAGAACTTCTTCTGCAGCAGTAGAAGGTACTGCCGCTGACACAGCACCCTCTTCCGAGATTGGAGACGGACCGGCAGGAATAGATTCGGGGTGCTCGTCCGTGTTCGCATCGGCGGTCACCTCTGGCAAGCTCCGCTCGACTTCAAGCTTCGGAAGAACGAGGAAGTCTCGTGATTTCTGGCCGTGATGCGAGACACTGGACATTTTGCGAAGAGCGGCAATCTCTGTTTGACCAGACACGGAGTTGGTCTTGGCATGAGACTCAGACTTCCGCCGTGTCAGGGGCTCCGTGGCGGAAACGTCCCGGGCGACTCGGGCTTGCTGTTTGGAAGGGCGCCAATCTCTCTTGCGAGACCTCTTGGGAATGGTCGGTGCGCGAGTCGGTGGCTGCATAACATCACGTACACTGTCTCTGCGTTTCAATGTGCCCGCTCCATTCTCGTGCGCGCTCCGAGGCGGTGTGATATCCTGGCTGTGCTCCTCCATGGTGGACAGTTGTGCGCGGACGTCATGCTCAGCTTGACTCAATGTCGGACTTTGCGTGTGATGGCAAGCGACGTAGCTGCGCATGAAATCTTCGTCACACTGGTCCAGCTGGCTCATTGACCGGCTTTGCTTCGGTGGCTGCACAGGCTGCAGCATGGCCGAGCCAGGTACTCTCAACGCGTTCCACGGTCGGGGCTGTGAAGCACCCGACGGCATGAGAGCGGCACGGGCGGGGGGCGTCGATGCTGGGGTCGGTGGCAGCGATTTGTTCAAGTTGGCCCTTGTGACCGACGACTTTTCGAATGGAGACAGCACAGACAGATTGGCTGACAGTGGATGGAACTTCTTCTCGGATCCTGCGCAGAGCGAGACGCTGGTAGCTGAGCTTCGCCTGCTGTGCGCAGATTCCTCATCACTGACTATTCGACTAGAGCTGGGAGAGACGGAGGCGTGGGATTTGTGGCCGGATGTTGCCGCAGACGAGCGCTCCGGTGGGCTCGGGGTCCTTGAAACTCCATCCAGGATGATCGCTGGTGGCGACATGGAATATTTGGATACGAGGGTTGCGGGAGCCCCAGGTACGATCGGACGGCGTGGCTGTGGTTGAACCAAGGTCGACAAAGAACGGTCGTTGACGGCTGGTGCATTGCCGGGGATGAAGACTGAAAGAGGAGGCTTGCGAGGGTTGGATGGGCCGGCAAAACTGACCGGCCGCACGGGGGTGAAGCCGGTGTGTTCGATTTCCGCCGGGTGGGGCGACAGGAAGTCATCCCGAGCGCTCTGGTCCCATCGCACCACACCATCGATCCAGACTCCGATGCGAGAGCTCGTGTCCCGCTTCCCGGGGGGCATTGTTCGGTGAGCGGGATCGGCAGTGCTGCGACTCCGCGGCCTCGGCGGCAGGCGCGGTGACGGAGGATGCGCGTCTGTGCCGGGCCGAGGAGGCCGCAAGGCAGGAGCATGCTCGCCAATGGCAGAGAGGATCTCGTCGTTGGGGCTCGTGGCCATTTCCTCCTCCAGTGCGGTCATCTCGACCGTCTTGGCGTGAGGCACGGCATGGAGCACCGTGGCGTGGGAAGGGGTGGAGGCGGCGGCGCGGCGGGTCTTGCCCACGCCGTTCGTCCGGTCGGTCTTGCTCGTCGGTCGGTCCGACCTGGGCCGCGAGCGCGGACAGGGCAGCCTCATGGCGGGGTGGGCGACGAATGCTGGGGCGGGCTCGGGCGTGTCAGTGCCTCTGCGGCTGAAGATGGAGGTGCTTCGTCTGAACGGGACGGCCGGCGGGGTGGCAGGCTCCTCGGTGTGAAGTCCCCGTGCGGCGCGCGCAGAGGCGGAGCGGTTCTCGGCCATTTTGACTGGCGCGCGGCCGCGAAGTCCGTGGATGCCGACTATACCCTGTCGAGCCCAGACACGATGCCTGGACGCGTGAGGCGGCGTGCTTCCGAGCAAGCCCCGGGTGTGTGGCGGGTGCCTCGCCGGCTGCGCGTGGTCCGGATGGCCGGCGTGTCGCTCCGCCGGCGTGGCGCTCTGCAGGCGACCGTCTGGATGCTTCGGAGGCTTCTTTTCGCCGTGCCCACGCAAGGAACCGGCTCGCGGGTGGCCTGTGCGGTGATGCTAGAGAAAACATGTGTACATGTGAATTTGATTTGTGCAGGCGCCGCCGGCCGCCAGACGGTCCCGGGCCGTACACACAGGGCATGGGGCCGTTGCGCTGCGTTACTATGTATATCGGAGCTGTCGAGCGCTGCAGGAGAGCGCCCGGTGGGTGTGCAGGCCTCAGTGAGTGGGTGTGCAGGCCTCAGTGGGTGTGCAGGCCTCGGTGGGTACGCAGGGTATGCAGGCCTGGTCTTCCGTCCGTTTCCAGGCGTCTATGTCATAGCTATCTATGTATGTCATACCGATGTATGTCATACCGATGTATGTCATACCTACGAGTGAGAGCGCCTTTCGCGGGCCACACGGTGCAGCGTGCAGCGTGCCGCGGGACGTGCCTGTTCGTGGACGCTCGCCGCCGCTCAACGCTCACTCACCCACGCATCCACGCTGACACGCTCACTCACCCACGCATCCACGCTGACACGCTCACTCACCCACGCATCCACGCTGACACACCCACTCACGCCTGCAACCCCGAGTCCGTCCGCCCGTCACTCGGTCCCGCGGGTGCGGCGGCGCCACGCAGCGGAGTGTGCGGAAGGGACCGGCTCCGTCCCGGCTGCGTCACATAGCACCGACTTCTGCCGACATGTGGCTCGATGCAAACGTCTGCTGACGTGCTGCTCGATGCAAAAGCAAACTGCACGCTCGACTCGCCTTGGTTCGGGATCATCGACAGGTCCCAAAAGGGGTCCAGCCCTGCCACCCCCCCCCCCCCCACCGGCTGTGCAGATCATCGCACTGCGTCACATTTGGCAGAGTTAGCTGACTATGGCATGGTGAACTCATCCACGCTCGAGTTCATGGTCGGGTGCGGACCAGCAATGCCCGGGATTTGCGGCCCCCGCCCATCCCCCGGGACGGCACTGGAGCATGGTGGGGGTGTTCTCGCGCACCAAGCGCCGACCCATCCCACCACCCGCCCGGCCCACACGACTCGTCCCGCAGGTCGTCGAACGCCTGTGGGCGCGACCGGTGGATTCGCAGCGTCAGCCTACGCTATCCCGATTTTCCCCATCCAAGTCCGGGCCTGTTCCGCCCGCTGCTAACGGTGTGGTGGTGCATGCTCGAGCCGCCGCCTGTCCCATGCCACGTCGAAACTCGGCCGGCTGGCCGCTTCTATTCTCGGGATGCTTTCCGCAAGGGTGACTCGTTAACTCACCATCAGATCGCGACATGGCTACATGCCAAGAGCGATGGCCGATGTCACGCGCTTTGTGGCACCAGTTTTGGCATGGGAATGTGTCACGGAGACGGCTGAGATTCCTGTGAATGGCAGCGAAGCGGTTTCAAGCCGCGGTCCTGCGGCACATTTCGCTCCGTTGGGGCCTTGACTATCACAGAGAGGGGTGTCTGGACACACACACACACACACACACACACACACACACACACACACAGAACCGCAAACGCCTTGACTTCCGAGGGGGGCCGCGGTCTCTTAGGCCGAACAAGATAGCATATTCCGCTTCCACACCCATGCGAAGGCGATGGCGACCGAGACCGTGGCGCCGACGCCAATGTACACGGCCGTGCGATCCACCGCTTCTTCGTCACTCTTGGGAAAAGCTTGGGATGGGAATGTCGCGCATTCGGCCAGGTGGACGAAGAATTCTCCGATCGACCTCCAGTTGACGGACACGTGGAGTGGCTTGGCCATTTTCAGCTGCTCGCAGTACATGTCGGGCTGCACTTCCGTTCGCTGCACCGCACGGTCTTGATCGGCCTTGAGAGCCGCGTACACCGAAGGCAGTGCGGTCAGAGCCGGGTAGCGCGTGCGCAGCTCAAGCACGTGTGCGAAGCTGTCGGGGTCGCTGCTGTCGTAGGCGTAGCACAGCAGGTCGCACGCATCGAGCTTCGCCTGGTTTTCCAAGATGGCCGGCTCCAGCTCGCCCAGCTCTTCGAGGATGAGGTAACACTGTTTGCCGCCTTGGAGCTCCACGCTGTTCACCGCAGTCTGGGGTTGAATCGTCGGATGGTAGGTACTGCTGAAGGGTCGGTTGAGAAAGGCGTGGAGGAGAGCCGACTTGCCGCTCTGCGCTGCGCCGATGACATAGCACAAGAAAACGTTGCGCTCGACCCGGCCCGGTTTATTCCGTCGTTTTCGTGGCTTGGTGGCCTTCAATGCCGATGCTGTGCCTTTACTGTCGCCCTCAAAGCCCAAGTACGCCAAGTATTCCAGCGTGGTTTTGGGACTTTTGAACGTCGTCATGCTCCACTGCGCCAGCCAGCCTTGGAGCGTGATATATCCGGCTTCGTTCCGCACCGTGCAGCTGGGAAATCCCGAATCCAGCCACGATGGCGGGATTCCGGGCGTGGGCGCAAACAGGGTCGCAAGTTCGGAGTCGCTGAGACCACCGTCGTTGTCCTTGTCGTGGAGGAGGAAGAGGTCGACAAAGAATCGATAACCAGCCGGGGAGAGTTCTGCTGACGCCTAGACGAAGTTCCGGTCAATGAAATTTCCACACGCCATGCTTTGCGGGGGAGGCCACTTACGTGGGCAGCTACGTCAAACTTGGGGTGCAGGAAATTGTCCTTGAGCGAAAGGCTGTCGGAGTATTGGAATTTTCGAAGGATGATCCATATTGTCTCGTGCCGGCCCTTTTCCGCGAAGATCCGGTTGAGCTGGATGAAGCCATCAACACCGATTCCCTCACCGATTCCCGCACTCAGCTTCTCACGATCAGGGCTTTCGGCGAAATGGCATGTCGGACCATGTATGGAGCGTTTGATGTTGGCAAGTTCGTCGTCTGAAAGTGGCTTATCGAAACATTTCTGCTGGAAGGCTTGAATCTCTCCGTCGTTCAGTATACCATCTTGGTCTCTATCACAGAGGTAAAAGACTCGCTTCAGCGCATGCACCACGGCCGGCTTGAGGTTGTTCTCCTTGGCATCGTAGATGGGCGCGATGGGGTGTGTGACGGCTTTCTGGCAGAGGAAGAAGACCTCGTTGATGTTGTGATGGTCCCGAGCGCTGGTTCTTATGCACGAGTCGATCTCTTTGAACTCGGCCATGACTGGCAGCATCTCATCTTCCACGACTTTGGCGGCAGTGGTACCAGGATTCAAGTCGCACTTGTTGGAGCACAACACGACTGGTACATTGATGCCCAGAGACCTGAAGTAAGGCAACCAAAAGAGGGCGACGCGCTCGTAGCTGTAATGATCCGAGTAGACCAGCAGAATGACGTTGCATTTCCGGAGCTCTTTTCGCAGCACATCTCGATCCTGCGGCACGGCCGAAGTATCGACGATGGTGGTGGTGACATTCTCTGGCGTGCCTAGTGTGGGCGGGAGGGTGATGGGCGGAAGCACCGTCTGAATCTTGGACGAGACGAAGCTGTCTTTGACCAGCGATGTGACGAGCGAGCTCTTGCCCGTGGCTTCATCGCCGCAGACGCAGATGCGAACTGTGGCCGCCGTCAGCACAGGGTGGACTTTCCATCGGACGACGATGCGGTGCGGTACCGGTCGCCATGGTGCATCGCAGTGCGCTTCACCATCATCATCATCATCATCATCATCATCATCATCACGAATGGAAAAGGACCCCTCGCCTCCGTCGCCACCCACACAGAACCGCCGCCGCGGAGAAGAGGCTGAGGAGCGAGCTGCTTGTGGCGCACGCTCCGGGCCTGCTTCTCCGTCTCTGTCTCTCTAGCACATGCACCATCATTCGCCGAGTCCGCGCCGTCTCTCCCTGCGCGCGCCCTCGGCCGCACCCTCGACGGCCGTGAGCCCGTGCCGGCCGAAAGGCAGCACTGGCGCCATGTTGTAAGCGACACCTTGACCCTGCAGCTGGGTGTCAGCAGCAGCAGCGAACATTATTTTGTCATGTGAAACGCCAGCCCAGGCGAGCGGAAGCAAGGCACGGCACGTTGGTGGACTGACAATAAGCTCTGCTCAGCGTCCTCCCTCCGCCGCCTCGCTATCCCAATGGCAACCTATACACCGGAATGCCGGGCGGCGGGCCTCTCTTGGAGACCAACAACACTCTGGAGCACCCTTCAGGACCCGAGTACCAGCTCGTGTTGGGCGAGGGAACGTATGTGCTCAAAGATGACTTGCACCTCGCGACGCCGCCTCCGCATCCCAGCGATGCGCCTCAGCCGAATCACAACCCTCTCGCACCATCGACCGGACCTCCGACCACTGGCACAAAGCTCTCCATCGCCACCTTAGCTCCACGAACCCGCCCGTCGCAGACTCTCTTCCGAACGATGACATCACAGAGCACGCGATCCAACATGCCTCCGAGCGGACAAGAGGAGGCGCAATCTCCCAGGAGCGATGCTGGATCGACTGCCAACGGCTTTGGTTCGACTTCATATTCCAACCCGACTCCGGGATTCGGCGACGGGAACCCGGCACTGGTGGCGCCGGTCAATGCAAAAGCCAAGAAGGAGCAGAAGATCAAGCCCAAGAACAATATTGTCAAGTCGAATTCGTCATTTGTGTCGAGAGTCATTCTCCACGACTCGTTGCAGAAACGGCTCGCTGAGCGATCGGCTGACGGCATGTTTGCTTTCGCCAACGTGAACCGCGCTTTCATGTGGTTGGACCTGTCGTCGGAAATCAAGGCTGAGAATATGACCAAGGTGCTCTTCGCCAAGGCGCACGCTCTGTGTCACGATGTCAATCATGTCACCACATCCACCAACCATGTTGATATCGTGCTTGGGTTCAACACAAGCGACATCATGTGGTATGAGCCCATGTCACAAAAGTATGCCAGATTGAACAAGAACGGTATGATCGATTCGTCCGCTGTCTCGTGCATCAAGTGGCTGCCCCACAAGGAGAGTCTGTTCGTGGCGGCGCACACGGACGGATGTCTCGTGGTGTACGACAAGGAGAAGGAGGACGGCGAATTGATGGCGGATGAGCCGTGGGCGGTGGAGAGTGGGCAGGCGCACCCGCACGGAGAGGGACGTGCCCGCGTCACATTTCAGGTGAAGAAGTCGGTGCAGTCGCGGAATCAGAAGGCGAATCCCGTGGCGGCGTGGAGGCTGTCGAACATGAAGATCAACGACATGGCATTCTCGCCCGACGGCCGGCTCCTCGCGGTGGTGAGCGAGGACGGCTGCTTGAGCATATTCGACTACATTGAGGAGCGCGTGCTCGACGTGTACCGATCGTACTACGGCGCGATGCTCTGCGTGACGTGGTCGCCCGATGGACGCTACGTGTTGTCCGGCGGACAGGACGACCTGGTCAGCATCTGGTCGGTGGCGGACCACGCCATCGTGGCACGGTGCGTCGGCCACCAGTCGTGGGTGACGGACGTCACGTTCGATCCCTGGCGATGCGACGAGCGCAACTACCGCTTCGGAAGCGTGGGGGAAGACTGCAGACTGTTGCTGTGGGATTTCTCGGCGGGCATGGTGGGTCGGCCCAAGACGCTCCGGCCGCGCGGAAGCATTTCCCGTCACATGCCCGGAGAGCGCCACACGAGCGCGACGACGACGGCGGCGACGGCGACGACGGCGACGACGGGCGGGTTCAGGAGCAACTCGAACCTTACTCCCGTGCCGACCGCGGATCCCGCCGCTTCGGACGCGATCACGCACCCGGTCGACCCCAAAGCAAGCACGGCGGTGCTGCCGCCAGTGATGTCGAAGCACGTCGACGAGCATCCTCTGTGTTGGCTTGGGTTCGAAGCGGATTGCATCCTCACATCCTGTCACGACGGTGGGTCCTTCCCCCAAGCTCCGGTTCGCATGTTTGGTTGGGACAGCACCGACCCACACACGTGCGACACATGGCCGCTCTCGACGCCGTTATCATTCCCATGGCAATGGCTATCTACAGCTCAGCTGATTTTGAGTTCACAGGCCATGTCCGCGAATGGACGAGACCCGGAGAGTAGCAGCCCGCCGAGCTCTCTTTCGGCCGCGGGTGCAGGAAAGGCATGTGAACGATGGAGCTTCCTGTGCAGCCGGCCCCCCCCCCCCCCCCCCCGCGGCCGCGATGGGTGTTGGGAAGCGGTGGGATGGATTGATGATTTACACTTGGGTCGATCGGAGACGGCGCCCCGAAGAGCCCATTGCGATTTGCAGTGTCTCCCTGTCGTGCCATGCTGTGCCATATCGTGCCGTGCGGTGCGGTGTGGTGCCGCGGCGTGCCATGTTGTGCCGCGTTGTGCCGTGGCGTGCCCCGATGGCACAGCGCATGCGGCCGCGAAGGTTTGCCACGAGGGGAGGCCCGAAGGCGGTGGGCGGACGCGGGAGGTGTTGTTTTTTTTCTCTCGCCGCTCAACCGTTTGCGTGTGTTGTTGGCTCTCGCTCAACCGTTTGCGTGTGTTGGCTCTCGCCGCTCAACCGTTTGCGTGTGTTGGCTCTCGCTCAACCTCTCGCCGCTCAACCATTTGCCCGCCCCCGCTGTTCCTGGTCGGCCGGGCCGGAAGCATTTCGGGCGGCAGCAGCCTCAACGTGCTCATGCAGTGGCAGTGGCAGCGGCGCGTGGCGTGGCGTGGCGTGGCGTGCGCAGGGCCGGCCGGCCTTATCGTCGTCCCATGTCATTCACCTGCGGCCGGCCTTGTCGTCCCATGTCGTTCACGTGCGCCGCCGCTGCCCGCTGCCCGCTGCCCGCTGCCTCTGCCCGCCACGGCCAACCCGCGCGGTGCTCCTGCGCGGGCGAGTCGCGTCTCCCGCGCGCGGCCGCATCTTCCCTCGCCACGGACCGTCTCACATCAGGCCACACGGCCGGGCCACCCCTCGCCATTCCGCCACAGCGCGGTCGGCGCTGCGGCACGGCCAATCGACGACCCAGCGCCCTGCCCGCGCCACCACCACCGTGATTGTCTCTGCCATAGCGCCGTCCGGGCGGCTGCGGTCCAGGCGTGGACGACTCGCCACCCTTGCCCCTCCCTACACCTCCGCAGAGCCTCCCAGCTGCCCTCCACATCGCTACACAGCAGCCCGCTTGCTTGCCGAACACACTCCCCCCCCCGCCATCGCTAGCCCGCACTGCCATTGCCAGGCGATATCGTTGCACAGCACCCCCATCAGCCGGCCGCCCAGCACATCCTGTGCCCGCCGGTCCGCTGCCCGCGAGATCACGCCGCGCAGCATGCCGTCCATGCCGTCCATGCCGTCCATGCCGTCCAGAAGCCATACCAGCAGTAGTCTGCGACAGCATAAGCCGTGGCTCGAGATTCGGCCCGACAGCCGTTTCGTCGTCTTTGATGGCAACGAGCACGAGGCCCGCTCCGTCAAGCTCACCGGCACCGTGCGCCTCCACGCCCCCGAGGCCATGAGCATCTTGAAGCCCCGGATCCGCTTGGAGGGCAAGCGGAAGATCAGCTGGTGGTACATGGCCGGCATCTCGGCCGGCGAAGTCGTCGACAAGCGGGTCTTCTGGAACGCCGAGCAGAAGCTGGGCGGCATCGAGAGCTCGCACAAGGTCAAGGCCGGCACGATCGAATGGCCCTTCGAATTCGAGCTGGCGCCGTCCATGCCCGAGAGCGTGGAAGGCTTGCGGGAAACCTACATCGCCTATCACCTGCACGCCAGCGTCTCGCGGCCGGGATGGAACGCGAAGGATCTCACGTGTCAGGAGCACACCCGCATTGTGCGCACGCTGGGCCAAGACAGCATGGACACGACGCGGTCGCGGGTGAATGCCGACATCTGGGCGAACAAGATCGCGTACTCGATCAGCATCCCCACCGATGCCATCGTCTTCGGGACCTCCATCACGGCCGACGTCGAACTGTCGCCCATCAAGAAAGGCTTGCGCCTGGGCAAGATCGAGTTGCGCCTCATGGAGACGGTCGTCAAACGGATCCAAGCAACCGAAGTGCCGGACATCAGAGCCGATCGATCCCGGACGGAAGAGTCCGAGGTTGCCAAAGCCGACATGGAATTTCCGGAGAACTCCAGGATCGTGTACGACGACGAAACTCCCGACAACCCCACCATGGCGGATGAGATGTACAAGTTCAAAGCCACGTTGCCTTTGCCCAAGTCGCTCAACCTCTGCCGGCAAGACGTCGACTCGCACAACATCAACATCGCCCATCGTTTCAAGCTGATGGTCAACATCCACAACCCGGAAGGCCATGTATCTCAGCTGGTGTGTCGACTGCCGGTCAAGTTGTTCATTTCCCCTCATCTTCCCGTCGGCGACGCGAACGAAGTCTGCGCCGCGGTGAACGGCGTGTCGGATGAGCAACTCAATTCCACCGAGACGGCCGTTGTGGCACCGCCGGAGTACGGAAGACATCAGCTCGACCAGATTTACAGCGACATCGATCCGAGTGGATTCATGAGCCGCGCGGGCAGTGTCCCGGGAACACCCGGTGGTTTCATGGCACAGAGTCGAAGAGGATCGCACGAGAATGTCTTGTCACTGAACGGCCTTGCCAACGGCGATCCGGCGGCACTCCACGGCAGTGCGATGCCTTCGCTCCTGCATTCCCGCTTGGCGGATCTCCAAGATGCGCACAGTAATGGCACGCGCTCGCGAGATGCTTTTCGCAACCACAGCCCCTCGGGTGGGAACAGCCCGGTGCCGGGAGGGTTGGACGTGAGCGAACCGTGGGCCTCACATTCTCCTGAACATCACCACCGGTTGACACCACCCGCCCACAACGCGTCGCACCTCCCCTCGGCCGGCCACTCCCGGCACGGTAGTGCACCCATGTCGCGGCGGACGTCGGACTCCGACCATACGCCAGGGATCCATCAAGCAGACTACAACATGGATGACCTCACTCGTGTGCCGTCTTATGGAGCCGCCCTCCGTACGCCAGGTGCCGTCACGCCCTTCGTGGAGGGTCCACCCTCCTACGTCGAGGCCACCAGTCGGCCGCCGACCAGGCCGCCCAGTCCCATCCCGCGACCGGGGCAAATCCACGTGAGGACGGGCAACAGCGCGCCCACCCATTCGCACCCATCTTCCGCAACCCTGACCACGCCATTCACCTCCCTTTCCACCACTTCGCCCGGGCAACCCGAGGATCCGCGTGCCGCCGCCGCACACCACGCCTTTGACGAGCACGCCCGACTGCGGATGCTGCGAGCGCGAACATAGAACGTTCCCCCGCGCACGCGCGGACGTGAGAACGCCGCGGCCTCGCCCGCGAACCTGCTTTCCCGCCGCCCGAGCTCATGTGACCATCGCTGCCCGGACCGCCCGCCGCCGCACGCGCGAGCCGCGTGTCGTCCGACCATCGCCCTTCCCCCTCCTCGGCGCCCTCGCACCCCTCGCATCCCGCGCAGCCCTCCACATCCCCACCGCCCTCGCCCGCAACTTCCCCCGCCCCCGACCCTCGCACCGCTCCTGACCATCCCCCCCCCGCCTTCCCGCACCATCCCTCGACCACCCGCCCACGCGCGGGCGATGCGCTTGGGGCTGCCGACGCTTTCGGCCGCCGTGCGCCCGCGTGTGGAACGCTCTGGCGAAGCTTCGACGATGCGGGGGGTGGGGGGGGGGGGGGGGGGGCACTCCTTGGGTCGGGGTGGGTCGTATCGCTCTCTCCGGTCACTCGGTGGAATTCATTTTTTATTTTTGTGGGGGGGGGGGGGGCAATCTTTTTTGTTTTTGCCTGGAATTTTCCCGCGACGGGGCGCAAATTTCTTCGATCGGGGGGGGGGGGGGGGGGGCATCCGCGTCGCTCGGACCGGATGGTGCTGAGGAGGGGGGAGGAGGAGGAGGAAGAAGAAGAAGAAGAGGAGGAGGAGGATTTGCTCGCGCGACGGTGGCGTCCGCTTGCACCGATGATCCGTGGCGCAACGGAAGGATTGATCGGTCGCTCGTTTGGGAGGAGGAGGGGAGGGACGGGGGGGGTTTGTGACACACACTTGTTCTTTTTTTTTTCCACGGACGCGCGTCGAGTGACAATGACATGGACGTTGTTTTTTTTTTTTTGAGGATTCGAATTGGAGAGAGATGCGATGAGAGAGATGAGAGAGAGAGAGAAAAAAAAAATGTCGGCCGTGATTATTGCATCACCTGCAATGCGTTTGCGCATGTCTTCTTTTGTTGTTGTTTTTTTCTCGTTTCGTTGCGTTTCCTTTCGTTGCGTTTTCCTCGTCGATTCTCTTCGCGACCGTGTGTGTCGAGAGGAGAGCTCTTTCAGGGGTGTGTTTTGTTTGGGGGGGGGGGGGGGGTACGATTATCTGGTCACTCAACTCACTCACTATCTCGGTTGGCAAATTCTTGGGATCCTTCCTTTTTGCTGTTCGCCGTTTCGCCCCAACTCCGCTGTCACATTCACTGATTTCACTGAGCAGTGATTTCTGGGGGGGGGGGGGGGGGGGGGGGGGGGGGGGGGGGGGGGGGGGGGGGGGGGGGGGGGGGGGGGGGGGGGGGGGGGGGGGGGGGGGTTGCGGTGTGGTTTTGTTTGTTGTGTTCGTTGTGGTTTCGCGTCGCCGTTCGTGCAAGAATTCCACCCCCCGTCGATTTCGTTCGGAGAAGGGAGGCAAAGTGTCCCCGGTCCCCCCCCCCCCCCCCCCCTCCCTCACACACACACGTCCGGCACGGCAGCCTGGTCCCGACGCGTGTTGTGTTTGCGAGAAGAAGAAGAAGAAGAAGAAGAAGAAGAAGAAGAAAGACATCAAAGCCAAACGGAATCCCGCCGGCCGTGGTGTCGCGGTCGGGGAGGATCCGATGTCCAAGATTGCCGGATCTCGACGCGGTAGCCCTGCGGCCTTCTGTGCAGGTCCGTGTCGTACGACGTGACCCGTCGTCGTTCGAGGCGCGGGGTGGAGGTGGATGGCGGGTGGGGGAGAGCAGAGACGAGCTCGGTGGCGCCAGCGTCGTCGTGGTGGTGGGGGACGACGACGGTGGAGTAGCGGATGGGCTTGTGCCGCGACTTGCGATCGGACGGCACGGTGCTGGTGGCGGGTTGGATCACGGCGGCCTCGTCGCATGTGCCGTCCCGGTAGGAATGTCGGGGGTAGGGTGCATCGTGGCTGTGGACCAGTGGTGGTGGTGGTGGGGGGGGCCGCGCGCGGTGGGAGCGTACGCGTCGTCGATCCATCGCCTTCAGCAGTCGTCGGATTTGGTCGTAGTCGTGCGGGATCTCGACCCGCACGAGCCCGGAGTCGTCGGTTCGACACGAGTACACGTCTCCGTCCCGGTAATAGACGTGGCAGGCGACGTCCGAGGCCAGTCCGTGGCCGACGTCACAGAGACTGCGACCTCGCTTGTAGCCATGGTAGGGGTCGAAGCAGTCTTTGCATTGTCGGGCGTGGAATTCGAAGTGGTACAGTGACCAGGCTTCGATCGATGTCCAGGGTCGCGAGCTGCCGTTGTTGGAGGATGGTACAAAGCGAACGGTCTTCGCGGCGGATGATGGGCCTGACGATGCAACGCCGGACGGTGCAGCGTCGGGTCGGACGTCGACAACGACCGGCCTGACCGAGTGTCGCTTCGACGACATTGGTGGACAGTCAGGAGGAAGAGGGGGTTGTTGGGGTGTCTCTGACCAAGGGTTGTGATCGACCGCAGGCTGAGACCGAGTGCTGCCACTCAAGGACGACAGTGGGGATGGCTCAATGGGATGGGCTGGCCTCCAGGCAGAGCGCGTGCAGGAAATGGAGGCAGAAGCCGCCAAACTGCGTGAAATGCAGGCTTCAATCGACTCTCAAACCGAGCACTTGCGCGAGTCAAAAGAGGACATCGATAGCAGAAGCATCTTCGTTGGCAATGTCGACTACGGCGCGAGCCCGGAAGAGATTCAGGCGCATTTCCAGAGCTGCGGGAGCATCAATCGTGTTACCATTCTGCTCGACAAGTTCACTGGCCATCCAAAGGGATACGCCTACGTGGAATTCTCCGAGCCGAGTCTGGTCACACAGGCGCTTGTCCTCAACGAAAGCGTCTTCAGAGGTCGAAGCATCAAGGTACGTAGCGCGGTACCCGTGCGGATCGGCAGGCAATTAACTCGCTTGACAGGTCGTTCCCAAGCGCACCAACCTTCCCGGCATGAATAGGGGCGGCCGAGCCGGCGGTGGTGCGCCACGTGGACGCGGTCGAGGTGGATATGGCGGTGGCTTCGGCGGTCCTCCTGGCTATGGCGGTGGTCGTGGTGGCCACGGTGGCCCACAGTTCATGCCTCGCGGTGGTGGCTACCGCGGAGGCTACCGCGGAGGTCGTGCACGTGGTTACAACCCCTACTGAGCGCGATCGCACATTGTCCTACGCATGATACCCGTCGACTTGGCTTTTCTGAACCGGCCGAGCAGGTACTGCGTACGTCACACGTTCGATAGACGAAGACCGAGCGCAAAGAGCTGCCCAGTCCATGTCCCTTTCACTCGCAAGAGCAAGGAGTACAATGCAGAGATCAGATGGATGAGAGATGGGAGCCGTTGTGATATTGGAGCATACTTAGCAAGAGCAAAAAAAGCGGGCGACTTGAAAGAAGCCACAAAATATTCCGAACCTGTTGGAGTAAGAGCCATGTCTTGCCACTTGAGGCGCCCGCCATGTCAAGCGGCCGATCTCAACAGTTCAAAAGCGGTGACCAATTGAAATCAGTCAAGCTTCAAGAGACAGAGCATTTGGATGGCTTTGCATTTGACCACCGACGAACCGAAATGTTCCACCACAAGATGCATAAAACGGACACGAAGCCGCCTGCAGCCTAATTGTAGAGTGCATCACCTTACGGGCCAGGTCTGGAGCAGAGGTGTGTATTCCGTCACAGGCGTTCGGAGACTGTACTTACACTCGAGCCTGACAGTGTTGTCGATCGTGCAGAGCCAGTGCCTTCCTCTGGTACGCCTCAGTCTCGCGGGAATTCGGTGGCCACTGGTTAAGGCTTCACTTGTGTGAACACGGAAATCGTACAGTTTCCACCGGTCAAAGCAGCAGGGGCAAATGGGAACGTTGTTGATGCCACAAGAAAGGACCGAGCTCGGTCAACGCAAGAGACGAAAAAAATGTCTGCAACGCTGAACTTGAAGCCAACACCGAACCGGCCACAGCGACTTCGTGTTGACAAGGCGCCAAATATTTCCGCGCCAGTTCTTTGGCAAGTAACTCCGCACACCGCATTGAATACCAACGAGAACCGCTAGGTAGATCTGGTCCACGGAAGCCACTTGGAAATGTGGCAACAGCCTCTGCCGCCACGCAAAGCCCCGGATGCCTCCATTTATGCCTACTGAGTTGATGAGCACCGCTTCCGAGTCCCTCCGATCTCGCTCTCAAATTCGGGCACCATCCAGCGAATATATATAAAATGAGCATGATCCCAACAACATTGTCTCGCGACTGCCGTAACTTCGGCCTTCGCCACCGTGCGATCCGACATTCCGATGTGTAAGATCTTTCCAAGACGTACATCGGTTCACATCCTCATTGAGCGATTGTCGATGCAATTTATGCCATAGGCTCTATGAAAGGGGCATGACTGCACGTGTGCATTTCGCAGCTCTGTCAACTACGCATTGCCGAGCACAATGCAGTTCTGGACCCGCTCCGCCGTGACTTGTGAGCGGTCGACGGCACATTGGCTGAGTATATTTCGTCAAAACACAGACCTGGCATCCGAGGACCATCAACAAGCATCTGCTGTGGAGATGCCAACGAAAAGGTCCATCCTTTCTCAGCCGTTCCGTGGGATGCTCCAGCTCGCTTTTACCCACGTATAACGTATTGACAGTGTAATGCTCAAATCTAATCCCTGTATTAGATCACGTAGTATTTCGACCCTGGTTTTACATATATAGGCGTTAGAACTAGTGCTGCCGTATATGCTATACTGGCGTCAAGCTAGTACTGCCTGTTCTGTAGGACTACTAATGTAGGCCCTGGCGGAGGCGACGAACGATATCAATGCCGGTAGGAAGCAAGCATCACAACGCAACAGTCTCCCACCGCCGATGCTGCAGGGAAGGACTGCACAGCCGACCACGATCCGGGGGGTCATCCAGTCATCGCCCGCTCCGACGAGAGGGCTCTTGGATGCCCCGGACGGCGGAAATCAAGGGATTCGATGCCACAGGTGAGTGGGAGTGCGTCGGTCTTGAAGCATGCACAGCCACCACACACCGGGCCGCTCGAAACGCCACCATTGCCGACGGGTTGTTCTGTCTGGGCAGAAAGGTCTTGGTCGGGCGAGCACGGGGGCAATGGTCAAAGCCGTTTTCACACGTCGGCAATGGCCCAAGCCGTTTCCACACGTCGGCCAAGGTCAAAGGCGTTTCCACCCGTCGACGATGTCGCTTGGAAAGGAGTGTGCGGGTGCTGATCGGGGGCGAGGAGGCTTTGCAGCGCAGCGCTTTTGCCGAGTGGGGAGGAGGGGCAAGCTCATGCGCGCTCGAGAACAAGCCGGACGAGCGCGAGAAGCAGACGGATTCGCTCGAAAATCTGACTGGTGAAAACTGCTGCGGCCAAGGAGATGCGATGATCCCGACCGGGTGGCACGAGGGGGGCGAGGGACGCGGACAGGACTCTGAGGCCCATTGCACCATTGTGTATCGTGACGATGGGTGTCTACTTTCCATCCCCATGCGTGCGGAGGGGGCGGACGCTGCAGGAACGATTGCTCCGTGTTCTTTGGTTGCTGGCGAAGTGGCCCGTGATGGTGATGGGGGCGCCGACTGGGCAGACCCGATGTGCGGACGGTGTGGCCAGACGAGACGAGCCGAGGTGTCGCTTCGGTGGGAGTGGCTGGCAGCGACACAACGGCATAACAGCCACCACGCCAGAAGCACCAGACCGCGCTGGTTCCGCCGATTCCACCCCGACTGGAGCTGCAGACGGGCGCCCACGGCACGGGTCGGAGTGGCGGAGGGAGCGGAGGCAGCACGGCACGGCATCTACGGACGGCAATCCCCAGGCGGAGGGAGCTCTCCGGCAATCCCCAAGCAGAGCTCTCCGGCAACAACCCAGGCAGAGCTCTCCGGCCATTACCCACCAGACCCACACCCCCTCCGGCGACTCCTCCTCGGCCGCGCCACCGTCCGCCATGTCGCGGGCCGAGCGCTTCGAGGACGAGAAACGGCGCATCATCGAGAGCTGCTTCAGCAAGCTGGACCCGAACGGGCAACTGGCGGAGTCGTACATCACGCACATCCGCATCCAGGAGGACGCGCAGTATCCGTCGTCGCCGCCGCCGCCGGACAGCGCCAGCGAGAACCGCAAGCCGCGGCTGGTCATCATCGCCGTGCGCTCGTCCGGCCGCGTGCGCATCCACAAGGCGCGCGAGAACAACAACGGCAGCTTCAGCATCGGCAAGACGTGGAACATGGAGGAGATGTCGGCCATCGAGTCCTTCGCCAACCCGCCGCGCCCGCCGCAGAACGAGCGCGAGGCCAACCACCGCGCCTGGGCCGGCGCCACGGGCTTCGTCGTCACCATCGTCAAGCCCTACTACTGGCAGGCCGGCAGCGCCAAGGAGAAGGACTTTTTCATCGCGAGCGCCGTCAAGATCTACCGCAAGTACACCAAGGGCCAGCTGCCCGAGCTGCGCGGCTTCGACGAGCGCGAGCAGAGCCACATCCTGGGCGCATTCCCGCCCGCCGGTCCGCCCGCCGCCGCCGCCGCCGCGCCGCCGCCGCCCGTTGCGCCGAGAGACCACAGCCGCGACGGCAGCCGCTACCGGGCCAGTCCCGGACCGCCGCCCAGCGTCGCCGACACGCGGCCGGCGAGCGGCCCTTCCAGCCGGCGGCCGTCGGATTCTCCCGCCCGACTGGAACGTCCGCCGCCGGTGCGCGAGCCGCGTCCGTTCGCGAGCACCGAGCAGATGCGCGTCACCAGTCGCGATGCACGTCCGGAGTTCCGTCCGGGCACGTCCCCGGCGCCGGGCGGATTGCGACCGCCGTCCGCCGCGCACAAGGACGGGAGGCCGGCGGGCCCGCTGACCCCGCCCCCGCCGAGGAGGATCGGCAGCCCGGGGGTGCCGGCCTATGCTCTCACTGCCGACGCCGCGCCGTCGTTGGCATCGCAGAGCCCCGGCCGAAGGTTCCCCACCTCCGGCGATGGGACCGCCGACCAGCGGAACCCCGCCGATTCTTCTTCTGCCAAGGCCGCCGATCTGTTCCAGTCTGCACGCCAAAGATACATGCACCATCAACAGAACGGCCCGGAGCCTGAGCAGACCCGCACGCCTTCCCCGCAACCGCGCCGGCCTCCCGTCGAGACATTGCCTGCCGGGCGTGCCCCACCGAATGGCGCACCCAAAGCACCTGCAGACCCCGCACCAGCAACGAGCCAGTCCTCGGCGGGGATTGATCCGGACGCCGCCGCCGCCGTCGGAGCACACACGTTTTACTGGGGGCCGGAGCCTCACACGGCGGCGGCGGCGGCGGCGGCGGCCGCTCCACCATCGAGCACTGCTGCAGAGTCCTCGGTATCTGGCACTGCCGACCGGGTGGGAAGGCGACAGCAGGCGGAGCGCCGAGATAGTAATTCAGATCTTCGTCCGGCGCCATTAAAGGCAGCCACGCCCGAAGTAGCTCCCGAAAGGGCTGGCCCTCCCAAACCTGACGAGCCACCAGAGGGGAAGCCGTTGCAAGCCGTCAATCCATCAGAACCGGAGCGAACGATGCCTGGCACGTTGAGCCCGGCATTGTTGCAACCATCGCCAGCATCGAGTCTTCCGGGCACGCCGCACGAGGACGTGCAAGAAGAAGAGCAGTTCCGCCCAGGGTTGGGGCCGATGTTCAAGAAAAGAGCGATTGCAGATCGTTTCAAAAAGGCTGCGAACGCCGCCAATGCTTTCAAGCCCAGGCCGGGAGGAGCTGCCGAAAAGATTTTCAAGGCCAAGGCCGATCGCGATGGCGAACCGGATGGCATCACAGGCGTGGTCCCTCGGCCACAGCATCGCAAGCCAGACGAAGCGCCCGTGACTCCGGTCGATGCAACGCCGGTTGATAGTCTTGCAGCCTCCACCCCCGAACCGCCGAAAGTCGAAACCCCGAGACAAGAACCACCGGTCCTGGAATTGTCTTCACCTCCATCGCCCGAACAGACACGAGTACCCACGGCCGAAGAATTCCGCCGAAATGGAGAGCCTTTCGACGGGCCTGCGCATGTGCAACATTCGCCGGGACAGCAACTCGACGAGCAGGAAAAGCCCGAGCAACGTCAAGCCCGACAGCCACTGGTCAAGATCAAGCGAAGAAGTGCGCAGCAAGAGAAGTACCTGGCAGCACTTGGCATCGATCGTGCATTACTTGAAGGCAAAGGCCTGGAATTCGAGACCACGCTCTCCGACTTTGGCTGGAACGACACGATCCTGCAACCCAAGCAGCTCGCTATCCTCGAAGCAGACCTTCGAAGAGAGCAGGGGCGTGTGGAGGCCGGCTCGTGGCTCTCACATACAGATGCCGCACGAGAGGAGCGCGTGGCTCAAGTGGAAGGCTTACTCGACAAAACCATCGCCGAATGCGATGAGCTGGAAGGACTCCTGACGCTGTATCATGTCGAATTGAGCTCTCTCAACGACGACATCGCCTTCATCGAGGCTCAATCACAGGGATTGCAGGTGCAATCCGCCAACCAGAAACTGCTGCAGTCGGAGTTGCAAAGGCTGGTGGACACCATGTCGTTGGATCGCCGTGTCATGGAACCTTTACGCCATGGCAGCTTGTCCGACGCCAGTGGCCTTGAGGAGGTGGAGCACAGCCTCGTCCGACTCTACCAGGCCATGCTGACCATGTCCCCCCCCGTGCGCTCACGTGACCGAAATCGACCTCAGTCCGGCTCGGGGCTGGGTGACGCGGACACGTCGGCCATGGTGGCACTTCGCGAGAAGAAGGCCGTGTACGACCGCGAGATGCACGACTTCTGCCAGCGGCTGATGCAATTCCTCGACTCCAAATTCATGACGTCCATGAACGGTATCAAAGGACGCGTGCTGCGCACCGGTGCAGGTGGTGGGCTGGCGAGACTTCAGCCCGAGGCATTCTCCGAGGTCAGAAGTGGTCTGTGGATGTACAGCCCGGTGGTTCTATTCACCAAAGAGCTGAACCCTCCCGCATGGACGGCTCTCATGCGCACGTACCAGATCCGCGCCAACCCGCTGTACAAAGATGCCTTCACAGAAAACGTGTCGAACTGGAAGCGTGCCGCCCGGGCGAGCACCGCCGACGAGACCGACATACTGTTCACTGCACCAGAGAAGGACGATCCCGCCGCCGGTGGCCTGTCGTCGACTGCGCGAAAACTCACGGTGAAGCGCTCCATGACTTTGGCCAAGACCTTGCGCGGCACGACGGGCGACAAGCATCACGCAGCAGAGTATCGGCAGCCCGGTGCGATGATGCGATCACAGGCGTTTGCCGAAGCGCTGAACGAGATGGCGCCCCTCGTGAGCCGCGAACAAAACTTTGTGGTCGATCTGTTCCACGCCAATTCGCTGGAAACGACCGACTTTCTCGACGCCGTACAATCGGCACCCCCTTCCGCCCGGCGGGGAACGAACCTGCTCGAACGGAGACCCGTCGAGCCCGATCGCGAGGTCGCGGGCCACGTCACCGCCGCCATGCTCAAGATCTTTGACTTCTTCCTGCCCGACATGAAAGCCATGCAAGAATGGGCCATCTCCGAAGATCCCATCCAAGGTGTGGGCATCCTCGCCGGCTTATCTCGACACTACTTTTACCTGCAAGAGAGCAGCCAAGACTATCTCCTCCAGCTGATCGACGGCCTTCGGGACAGCGCCAAGGTCAAATTCACCAAATTTGTCGAAGAGCAGATCCGCGCCATCGAAGACACCAAGGTCAAGATCAAGAAGCGAAAAGGCGTGATTCAGTTCATGAAGATCTTCCCCCACTTCGCCGCCGCGGCCGAGAACGTGTTGGCCGCGGTCGCGGGCAGCGATTATGACGGTCCCGCGCCGTGTCTCACGGACGTGCGACACACCGTCGATTCGGCGTACGAGAAGCTCAACCGGGCCATGTTTGATAGCCTCAAGGTCATCGCCAAGGAGAGCCCCGCCGGCGCGGGAAGCCACGGTCCTGCGCAAAAGCCCATCGTCGCCGGCGCCGACGACCCGGAGGACAAGGAGATGCTCAACTACCACATCCTGCTGATCGAGAACATGAACCACTACATCGAGGAGGTCGACGATGCCGGACGCGGCGGAGTCCTCGCGCAGTGGAAAGGCCGAGCGCTCACGGAGAGAGCCGAGGCGCTGGATGCCTATGTCGCGAGAGTCATCCGCCGACCACTGGGGAAGCTCTTGGTACGTACACACCGCTCTTCCTTCTTCGCTCACTGACTTCACCGCCCGGCGAGAAACCCCCCCCCCCCCCCCCCCCCGCCCTCCTTTCTTCCACCACCCATCCAAGGCGACTCCAAGGCGACTCACTAACCACATCACGACCGGCCGCAGGACTTCCTCGAGTCGGCCGAATCCATCCTCTCCTCCAATCCCGGCGCCCCGACGTTGCTCTCATCGCGGCCGACCTACTCGCGCAAAGCCCTGCGGACCGTCGTGGCGCAGCACGACGGGAAAGAAGTCCGGCGCGGGATCGACACTCTGCGCAAGCGCATCGAGAAGCACTTTGGCGACGCGGACGAAGAGCAGATCTCACGCGGCCTGGTGACGCTGGTGTGCAAGGAGTGCGAAAGGAGGTACGAGACGGCGCTGGAGCGGGTGGAAGCGCTGGTGCGAGACGTCTATCCCCCCAATCAGGAGGGCGAGAAGGATGTGGCGGTGGATTTTTCCCAGGCCGACATCCACGCGGGATTCCGGAGATGAGCGGGCGGGCGGCCTTGAGGCGCGGGGAGGGAGGCACGGAGGGGGAGGGCCATGGACGGATGATGATGGAAGAAGATGGAACACGGGAACGAGAGAGAAGGAAGCGGCGTGTCGTCCCCCCCCCCCCCCTCCCCACCCATCAAACACGGCACGAAACGCGGCCCGCCTCGTCGTCATCGATGCGCATCTCGTGAGATGGCCGTTGTGTCCGTGCTTCCTCCCAGCAAATCTTCGTTCCGGGGCGGCATGGTAGATATTTGGATACGGACAACCAGGGGGCGCCGGAGAGAGCCCATTCGACTGTGAGGACCGCGGCAAAATCCGGCTCTCTTCTCCAAGTGGTGGTGTGGGGGGCAGAAATGCCATCTGAAAAAAAAAAAAAAAAAAAAAAAGCAGTGCCCGATCGATCGCTCACGACGGCGGAGACGGAGACGGGGTGGTGCGGGAAGAAGGCTTCCTCGTGCCATGCGGCCGCGCGGCTTTCTTCTTGCCCGTGCCGCGCGACGGTGCGCCGGCGCGAGCTCGGTGCTTCGTGGGGGTGGATTGGGTGGCGGCGCGCAACGCGCGTCGTTCCGCCTCTTGCACGCGGGCGCTTTCCTTGGCCCACCAATCTTCAAACTCCTGTTCGGCCTGGATGTCGTGCAGGTGCCGGGGCGCCACGGCGTCTTGGATGATGTCCTTCTCGAGCTGTTGTTGCGCGACGATTTCCGTCATGCGGAGCTCCAGGAGCGCTTCGGCCACAGGCTGGTGTCGTACTGATCGCGGAACCGCGGGGCGACTGGACGCGGCCGATCCGGTCGGGCTGCGCGTGCGTGCTGGTGGAGTCTCGCCCGAAGCAGCTGCTGACGGCTTCGGGTTGGCCACAGTCTGCCGCATCGTCAAGTGTGGAGTGCTGGGTGATCGTGATGATGCAGCACCTTTCGACCTCCCCCCAGCCATGTCGTTGTGGAGATCGTGCCGCAGACCTGTGCGCTTCGCGGCAGAGACGGTTTGCCACGAGAATGGTTTCGGTGATGGTTCCACCCCAGGGGTGGAGAATGGCGGCGCACCGGCGGTCTGACCTTGTTGTTGGGCATGAAGCATTTTCTTGCGGTCTTTCTGGCTCATCTTGGGCGCTGGTGCGCTCGGAGCTGCTGACGCAACGTGATGGTATCGATCGGCAGCGCCGGCAAGGCTCGGGGTGAGGGATGAAGTCCTGGTGTTGGCAGCTTGCGCCATGATATCTTTCATCGCGGATTTAGATGACAGTGGAGTCAAGCTCCACGCTTGAGCGCTGTCGACGGCAGGTGTCTTGCCGACAAGATCGGGAGACCGGGGTGTTCGAGGAGTTGTTCCGGCCAGTGGTGCTACCTGCGGTGCAAGCCTGGGAGAAGGAAGGCCTTTGCCGCGGTCGTCGGTCCACGACTCGGTCAGCTCAACCTCTTGCAGGCTCGTGCCGAGTGACCGGACGGCGTTCTTGCCTCTCATACGAGGAGACACGTGGGGCGACCGTGCCGACGAAGCAGAATCCTCGTCCATCTCGAACATCATGTCTTTCGGGGATGCCTTCGCCTTGGGGGACGGGCGCTCCCGTTCACCTTCGTGCTGTGCAATGTTGGACGACCGCCGACGATCCTTCTGCTGCATAGGCGACGTTGACACGTCTTCGCCGAAGGATCCCGGCGCAAACGGGGCCATGTCGTGAGACTTTGAACGTAGTGTCACAGCGTCAATCTTCCTACGCCTGCTCGCACAGATGGCCGCAGCCAGCCCTGGATGACGTTCGTGCAACAACGATTCCGCTCGCCCACTTTTGGCGAAGGGCATCGACGCCAGCTGGTTCGCTCGGACCACTTGATCGAGCTCCTCCGACAGGTCCGGATCGAGCTCGTGCAAGTGATGGCCTTGCAACATTGCTTCCAGGTTCAGGCAAAGGTACTCCAACGCCGCGTCCTTGAACTCACGGACCGAGCACGGAGCGATGGCGTTGAGCAGCCCGCAGACGTTTCGAGCATTGACGAACCGGCCCGCCACCTGCTGCGCGATTTGCGAAAGCCTTTCGAGCATCAGCTCGTTGGCGCAGCTCATCACGTCCGTGACCGTATCCAGAAAGTCATCGACGGAAGGGCTGACGACGTGATCGAAAAGCTCGACCCCCGTATCACAATATATGTGACGGAGCACCAGTCGGAATGTGCGGGAGCTAAGGTGCTTCAGGTCGACTTGGACGTGATCGGCGGCGCCTCGTGCTGCTAACCATCTGCCACCCGCCCGTCCCATGAAAAGGCCGTCGAAGAACGGACAGCGAGCGCAGACGACGGCACTGTGCACTCTGACCTCATCATCTTCGAGTTGGACAAGCACATCACCATCGGAGAAGAAGGCCGGATCCTGAAAGGCGACCTCCAAGTCCATATCAAGACATGGTCGAGGCTCGATCATTTGTCGGACAGCAGGTTCAAGTCGTCGCAGTTCCAGTTTGGATGCGATTTTCATAAGCTCGGTACGCACTTGGCGATAGGGGTGCGCCATCTTGGGCGCACTTCTGACCAAGTTCCAAAAGTCCACCACGGTATCCGAGTATAGATACATGGCGAGGTCGACGATGGTCAAGACGTCCATGCCGTGAAAGGTGACCACGATCTTGCCGTCGACGTCGATTTTCGCTTGGAGCAAGTCCTCCACGGTGAATCGAGTGGTTTCGCACAAGCCCCTCAGTCCCCGTCGGAGACACCTGCTCCTCGCGGCCAGAAGAAAGCGGTGCACAGGTATTTTGAGCTCGGACGTAGTCGTCGCGAGAAAGGCATCGCATTTACCATGCACTACGTCGCTGTGTTCGAGCAAGGCTGTCATATCAGCATCGATGTCCACGCTGCCAAGAATCGACTTTTTGAGCGAGGATAATTCGTTCGGTCGCTGACTGTTTTGCCAGAAGCGAGGTCGTGTGTCGTCGTCGTCGTCGTCGTCGTCACCGTCGGCCGTGGATAGGTGGCGCAGGGACATCAATGAGAACATATCCTTCCAAAGAGTTGCGTCTTCGACCACCACTTGCGTTTTGAGGACATCACAATCATACCGAATGGCAGAGTATGCGCCGCAACCAGAAGCTCGTACGGCGAGAATTCGAGTAAGCCCGGGGACGCGAGAGAACTTGTAGTCCTTTGGCTTGTCAGTGCTGGCGGAAGCGAGCGCATCTTTGATGTGGGTGCGTTTAGCACGCTTCCAAACGCTTCCCTCGACTGTAGAAAGAATGATGCTTCCATCCATGTCAAGCGCTACATCGCGAGCGGCCATGCTGTTCTTCTTGGGCGACCAGATCCGCTGGGGCTGTCCGATGGCACTCCGAATTTTGCCAGGATTACTCGTGGAGCCACGGGCTTGATTGTCCACGCGCTGTCCGATGGAAACCGTGAAGATCTCGCCGCGACTCGACAAGGCGCAGATGTGATCGCCCTCGGCGGTAATCTTGGTGATTCGGTTCGGAGCCGAGTCATACGTGGTCAGCAAGAAGCTTTGCTTCACGAAGGAGTGGGAGAAGCCATCGAGGGGGAAGGAAATCTTGGCGTAGCCATAGTTTGCGAATACCCAGACATCGTTGTTGTCCAGGAGACACACTGTGGCCCGGTCGACCGCCGCCACGGCGGATATTGGTGCGGCGAACAAAGAAGCAGCCACCTTGCGCGGCGTGCTTTGAATCTGTAAGGATCGCGCATCGGAGTCGACGATGCCCAGTTGACCTTCGTTCTTGCCGAAGGTGAACAGCGAGGTAGAGGTGTGCGCAACGGAATGGATCCTCGACGCGGCAACGCCGATGACTCGTTCTCTTTTGAGCGGCCCAAAGATCTGTCGCGGAATCACACTGATGGCTTCGTCTTCGGGGGCGACCTTGGGCAGGCTGTATCCTAATTGGCCGAAACCATTCTGTCCCCAGGCGTAGCAATCGCCGTCGTCTGAAAGCGCGAGCGAGTGGTTCTGTCCGAGGGCAACGGCAGCAACGCGCGTTCCCGCAAGACCACCGCCCTCCACGCACACGAGGTGGAAACGAGATCGTTCGTCGCCGGTGCCGAGACGCCCACCTTGACCATGTCCACACATGTACAGATTAGACGTTTCGTCCGTGGTCAGGACGGCCGTGTGCAGCTTTGACATGGACACATCCTGGATCACGATCGGTCGTGCGCGCACCATCCACGGGATGTCTTCCACCCACACGCCTGGCACAGTGGTCGCTTTGGCTGCGTACGAGGGGTCGTGCGACGACCACTTCTGCGCGTGCTCACGCGAGTGTTGTTCCCAAAAATGCCGCAAGAGGTGTTCTGGCCGCCGCACGTGAACGCGCTCGGGATATTGGCGATCGTCTTGGTCGCCGAGCCCCAAATTCCGGTTCTTGCCGGAGCCGAAGGAAAATAGATCACTGCCGTTGATTTGCGGGAATGGTATCTTGGAGGCGTCTTCGGCGGCTTCGCGACCACCGCCGTCGGCTGTGGCACCATCTTCACCGCTGGCATGCGATGCGCATCGCGGCCGTGAAGCAGGCCGGAGCGTCCTGTGCTTGATCGTGGCCGCGTAAAGATCGAGAGGGCCAAGTCCTTCCCGGTCCTTGACCTTCACGAGCTGGTTGACCAGGCGGCCTGTTTTGCCGAACGCGGGGCCGGCATCGCGGTCCAGGATCAGCCGGGCGATGGCGATGTTGCCGAAGTAGAAGGCGCGGTGCAGGGCCGTCCAGCCGCTCTCGAGGTCTTGCACGTACAAGTCGATGTACGGATGGCCGATCAGAGCGGCGGCAAAGGACAGCGCGCTTGCCGAGGGAGACGACGCGGCGTGGTGCAGCAGAGTGCGACCCAGGGCGTCGCGGTGGTTGATGTCGGCGCGGGTGAGGTTCAGCAGCGCGCCGGCCGGTGTCCTCGGTGTCCTCGGTGTCGGGACTTTGCGACTGCGCGTCGTGCCGCTGGGGGACGAGCCATGGTGGTCGGGGCTGGCGACGACAGGCCCTACGCCCTGCTGAGGCCGGGCGCTGTGTGCAGCGGCCTCGAGATGTTTCTCGAATGACGCGAAGTCATCTTCGTAGAAGAACTTCCACAGAAGGCTGCTCATAGGCCGTCGACCAGTCGCGGCGAGGATTTCTGCCGGCGCCTTCGACTGCTGCACCCGCTGTGACCGCGATGAGTCACGGCTTGTTTAAGGCGCGGTGCGATGCGAAGCGCGCGTGGGAGCTGGGCGCGTAGGAAAGACGGCGCGTGGAAGGGAGGAAGGGAAGAGGGGAAGAGGGGAAGAGGGGAAGAAGCAAGCAAGGGAAGAAGGGCGCGTGCAAGGGACCAAGGGCGCAAGGAGGGCGCAAGGAGCGTGCAAAGGAGAGGACTCGTGATAGGAAACGAGGGTTTGGCGTTTGTCGGCGGTGAGTTTGTTTTGGCGGCGGCGATGAGACGACGATGCAAGTAGTGACGAAGGAAAAGGCGACGGCTGATGTGACGAACTGTGACTGCGACGCTGTTGTCCGCGGCGGGAATGCCACCGGGACCAGTCCATCTCTATTCATGGGACTACTCATGGCACTGATCAAACCAAACACCCACACGCGCCGGCTGACGCCTCCGCTCCGTTCAGCTCAGTTCAGCTCAGCTCAGCTCCGCTCAGCTCAGCTCACGCCTTCAACAACGCCAGCAACGCCAGCAACACCAACAACGCCAGCAACACCAACAACGCCAGCATCGCCACCAACGCCAACACCAACACCGCCCACACCAACACCGCCCCTTCTATCCTGGTACCAAATGCAGTCTGCGAGCGGCTCGTGCCCCGCCCGCCAACCCGCCGCCGCCGATAGTGATATGATGATGATGATGATGATGATGATGATGCTTGGTCACGACAAATGTCAAGGACGCGACTCCAACCCCGTGCCATCACAACGCCTTGCTAAATTGTGTCATGACTATTTAGATGTTGTCCTGGGGGAAGATGAAGGGTTCCTCGTCCTCCTCCGCGTCGTCCCCTCCTCGGTGGATTTGAGCGCTGTCGGAGCCGCCGGACGCTCCCGTGGCGCCGGTGACCTCCTCGGCGATGCTGTGCGTGGACAGACGCGAGCGGACGTAGGGCGCGTGGGCCAGGGCGCGTGACGGCGACGAAGACGTCGAGGGAGCGGGCAGGTGTGACGGCCGACGGCTCGGCGGCGTGCCGGCCGTCTGCAGGAGCGATGAGGAACTCATGGCATCGTCGAGCTGTGCCTGTCCGCTGATCTTGCCACTGTACTTGGCCAGGTTGATGGTGTTGTCGCGCGAGACGGGACGAGAGTGGAAGCGAGGGAGCTCTTTGGCACTCTCGATCTGAGAGATGAACGAGGCGATGTCCATTTCGTCCGTGTGTCCACTTCCAGAGCTTCCCGGCGTGCCTTCATTCAGCTGGCCCGACCGGTCTTTCGACGAGCTGCTGGCCCGCCCTGAACTCGCGTTACTTTCGCCCGTCTTGCTACTGGGCGAGGTGAATCGTCGGTTGCGATTCGCGAAACTGCTACTGTACCTGTGCATCGGCGCCGGCTTCGGTGACGACGAGCCCGAAGAAGCGATGGCGGTTTCGCTGGGCAGAGGAGGCGCACGAAGTGCTTGTTGAGGGAGTGTGTTCAACGACACGCGCTTGCCCGAGGACGTGCCGAATCGGGAAGAGAGTGACTCGGCTCTTCCCGTAGATGTGCTTTGGGAAGGTGAGGGTCGTGGGGAAGATGCAAGCGAGCCCGCCTTGAATGGCGGATTGTTGACCAAGCTGGAAGGCGTTGATCTTCCGCCGTCTGCGCCCTTGATCGCCCTGGCACGATCCATTTCGTGCTTGACATCGTCCAGGACCCGTTGGCGGAGCTCCGTCACAGGCGATGCCCGCTTGCCAGAAGCGTGGAAAGTGCCCAAGCTGCCATATGCGCCGATTCGCGCGCTCTGTCCAGTAGCTGCTCCCACAAATCCGCTGTGCTGCGCTCGCGACTGTTCACTTCGAGCACCGGGCAGCGATCTGCCGGCAGGCATTGTGGTGACTCCTTCATCGAGTCCCAACAGTCGCGAACTGAGCATGGCTTCGGAATTCGCGACACTGAAATCGCAGTTGGTGCGATACTCAACCGCGATGGAGAGTGGTCCTGATCGGCACAAGAGCGGATCGATCCGATAGCGCTCCACGACGGCGTCCGCATTGTGTTCTGACCGGCACAGAGGGGAATACAAAAGATCCTGCTGTCCGTAGGCAAGACGGTGGCTTTGCTCGATCCGGAATCGTAATCTCAGTGCCTGATGGCTGCCGGGTTGCCGGGTGAGTTTGCGATACATTTTCCATGCTGGCAACAACCGGGCGAAACTGTACAACGACCTGAACATGACCACGCCCTTTTTGTACACGTTGGGAAGTGCATCGTCCAGCTCTGCAGCTGTATAGCCGGCCGGATCGCCCAGCTGTATCGTCCATCTTTCGAGCACGACTTCGCAGAGCCTGCCGCCGTTCCGGTTTTGGCGGGGGCTAGAGTGTGCAGAAGATGCAAGTGCGTCTGCGACATCCCAACGTTTTCCAAACTCATCCACGACGATCAATGTCTGGCTTTGGGTCAAGTGAGAGGTGTCGATGTAGACCTCGATCACGAGTGGCGACGGCCGCTTCTCGGACAAGTCGACCCTTCTCCAGGGTTGGAGGTCTTCGACCAGAACGTCGGTATCGTCGAGCACAATGTTGAACTGGAGCACACATCAGCGGCGAGGTTTGTCGCTCTGCATGCGCAATGATCAGAGTCTCGAGACATCGACTTACCCATCTGTTCTGCTTGATCTCCTGGTGCTTGTTGATCACTTGAGGCAAGTTTGCTCTCGACGAGCATATGGTCAAAGCTGCTTTTGAGTGGAAGTGCTGCAGGTTCGAAATCAGCAACGAGTCTCTCTCCCATCTCTTCTTCTTCTTCTTCTGCTTCTTCTTCTTCTTCTTCTTCTTCTTCTTCTGCTACTACTACTACTACTTCTTCTTCTACTACTTCTTCTTCTACTTCTTCGTCTACTTCTTCGTCTACTTCTTCTTCTTCTTCTTCTTCTTCTTCTTCTTCTTCTTCTTCTTCTTCTTCTTCTCCTTCTTCTTCTTCTCCTCTCGTGCCAATCCGTACCTGTATGATTTGATTCAACTTGGTCGTCTCTCGGTCCTGGGCCCCATGCGAGCCTTCGGCACGAGCAGCGCCTGACGCTTCCGCCGTGGGTCTCTCGGTATAAGATGCCAGGTCGACACTGGATCGCGTACGGGCCGGGGGGCGATGTCTCGAGTTGTTGGTTCGTTCGGGATTGGTCGATGGGCTGCTCGCTGGCGAGGCGCTGCGAGGCGAGGGTCTGGGACGCGGGTGCATTGTCCGCGGCGGCCTGTGGCGGCCCGCGGTGTCAAGACACGGGGTGCTGGGCGATATGGCGCTGTCCTCTCGGACCGAGGGCGGCGGACAGCCGCGTCGCTGCTACGAGGATGTGGCAGTGGACCTGAATGGACTGATGGATTGCTCCATGGTAACGCGGGCTGCGGAACGGCGGCACGTCGCCACGCTGCCTCTGGTGGGCAGAACAGGACTCGAGACGGGCTGGCAGCTGACGGGCCCTAGTGTGAAGTAGGCATGGTCGTCAACGAGGCACCAACTGCGAGCACACGAGCCGTCCAGCGGGCGATAGCAGCAGCAGCAGCAGCAGCAGCTAGCGGTCCCAGCACAAGGGTAATGCCGCCGCTGGAGCCGTGTCCGTGGCGAGGGCAGCAGGGCAGTCACCAGCACCGGCAGCCTGATGTTCCCCGTTTGAGGCTAGTTCATCTCGGAAGGGCGGATGGCGGGTGGCGGACGGCGGAGGGCGGAGGGCAGGGCGGAGGAGCTGGTGGCGGCCACATTCGCCCACCAGACCCAAAGCCTCACATCGCCATCGCCACCACACAGGCGGCGCGGTTCGGCGGCCCTGGGCCATGCCGGCGCACACCGTCTGCTGCGCCGATGGCGTCAGACGTGTTGTGGTGCTCGTGACCGCCATTTCCGGCAACCCAGCGACCAGTGCACGGACCGTATGCCAGACGGAATCAGCGTTGCTATGTAACTAGGCCCTCCCGCACGATACGCGGGCGTTGGCTTTGCATTCACTGCCCGAAGGTGCACGAGACTGCGCGTGTCTGGAGGCCCATTTCGACCAAACGCTGCCCCGCTCGTCTGGCGCCTGTCACGGGATCGGCTACTCTGGGGGAGGTGCATAACACCCCCGCGGGCAGCCCGTGCCAGCTGCGAAATGGAGCAACTCTGGAGCTGCTCGACACCCGTGACCGCAGCATGAGTCCGAATCTTCCACAAGGATTAGTTCATACATTCACGAGATCACGAGGTGCAAGCACATGACCACACAACGTCCAGCGCTGCAACATTCCATCACTCATGCCATCATTCCGGATCTCGCTTCTCAGCTGAAGATTTCCTCACCCGTCGCCGGTCATCGTCATGGTGGTGGGAGTCATCAGAATCGCTGCTGTGCGAGCGATCGATGTCGTGGAGTCCGGCGAGGATGACTCGCCGTCCTCTTCTTGCCGTACTCGTGACCCATCGCGCCGCCAAGCAGCGCGCCGCCAAGTGTTCCAAGCCCCGGGAAAATGGCGTCTCCAATCAAAGCCCCGCCGCCAGCACCGAGAAACGTGCTCACCCCCGACGACTTTCGGCGCTGCGCGCGAGGGCGGTGATGCTTTTGATGCCGGCTCCGGCTCCGGCTCCGGCTCCGGCTCCGGCTTCGGTTTCGTGACCGTGGCCTGTCTCGGCCGGGAGACGCCGGTGGCGCATATCCTGGCGTCGAAGACGGCTGGCGAGCCTCGTTGCCGGAGACCTGAGACATGGCTGGAGCGCCATTCGGGAACGGATGTCCCGGCTGTGATTGTTGATACGGCTGCTGCTGCTGTGGCGCATACTGCTTAGAGGGAGTATCCTGTGCTCCACCAGGATCCGATGGTCTGTACGTGTGGTGCAGTCCGGTCTGCTGCGGCCTCGTGTTCTTCGGATCTTGCGTGTACCCGTACCCGTTCCAGGGCGAATGTGCAGGTCGGTATATGTGGTCGGGCGCTTGCGCTTGGTGCTGAGGAGGTTGTTGCGAGTGCGGTCTCGGTTCTGCAAACAGCGAGTACGGGGGAGGAGCGTCACTCAGCGGATATGGAGGCCCCGCCGAGTTGAAGGTATGCGACTGTGGCCGCGGCTGTGGTCCAGGACGACCAAAAGATGGCGGTGGGGGTGACTGGCTACCGTTCGGGTTGATCCGACCACCGCCCGGATTGTAGAATTCAGCGGCAGCCATGTTGGCGACGGTCCAAGAAGCGTGATTCTTCGCCGCGGAACCGTGGGATGCGTTCGCCGAACGTGTCGTGTTCTCGCCCGAGGCAGTGCATGGGTGGTTGAGGATGTTGGAGGAGAGGCCGCCACGGGGTTGTGAGGATATCTGGATTCACCTGGCATGGGGAGGGACGATGCCTCAAGAGACTCTTGGTCGCTGGTCGCATGATGCTGGCAGCAGCCACCCTAAGCCGCTCCTGTTATTTTCTTCTGACGTACAAACCTCGGCGGTCTCGTTCCGCCACCGTCTGCCTCCTCACGCCGTTGTACAATGCCAGTTGCGGGGGCAGCATGAGCTTATTCTTTGACCGGTGCAGGATTGTTCGGGCAGTGGAACGATTGGAGGAAGATCTCTGGAGAAGCGAGACCAACCCCGATGCGTCTTTCATCGCGTTAGTTGGCAAGCTGCACGAGCCAGGCACGATTGACGATCAATTGGTGGTGTGCAAGGTCGAAATGGGGGCACGGGAGGCACGGGAGACACGGGAGGCTCACCGCGCGGCTCGGCTCGCTCCGACGACGCGACCTTCATATAACCAGTGATATGCAGTTAACTAGTTAGTCATACAACGACCTTATATCAAGCACGCGCGGCACAGACAGCCATGTCGAGTGGTTCATCGCCTCTGCGGCGACTGCCAAGACGGTCAGGGCTGCCACGTCTGGACCTGCACACGGCCGCACGATGCTGCTTCTCGGCCGCCACCGCTCGCGGGCGTGCGGGCCACGAAAACCCACTGGTACGAAGAACGACGAGGGGAGGGGGGGGGGCTTGCAATCGCATTGGCATCACGGCCGTAGTAATTCCTCGCGGCAGGGTCTTCCGCCTTCGGCCGCCACGCCACCCAACCTGGCTGCACGGATGAGGAGAGGTAGGTAGGCCGCCAGGCGCTCAAGACCATCGTCCCCTGACCCCTGCCCCCCCGGGTTGAAACCAAACATGTGACAGGGCTGCCGGAGAAACGACGAGCGATCGCGAACGTCACGGACATCGTCGCCGTCAGCAGCGCCAAGGGCGGCGTCGGGAAGAGCACCGTCGCGGTGAATCTGGCCCTGGCGATGGCGAGGCAGGGCCTGCGGACCGGTCTCCTTGACACGGACATCTACGGACCCAGCATCCCCACTCTCCTGAACGTACGAGCTCACCGGCCCTTCGGTGTGCGCCCTCGCACTGACCCAAAAATCCCAGCTCGAGGGCTACGAGCCCGAACTGGACGGCCACAACCGCCTGGTGCCGCTGAGCGCGTACGGGTTGCGGGCGATGTCGATGGGGTTCCTGGTGGCGGCGCAGGGGGCGGTGGCGTGGCGAGGGTTGATGGTGCAGAAGGCGGTGCAGCAGCTGCTGTTTGACGTCGCGTGGCCGCGTCTGGACCTTCTCGTCATGGACCTGCCGCCCGGCACCGGCGATGTGCCGCTCACCATCACGCAAAGCGTCCAGCTGACAGGTGAGAGAGAGAGAGAGAGACAGAGAGAGAGAGAGAGGCGACGCGTGCGGCGGCGGCGGTGCGAGCCACTGACACGCCCCAGGCGCCGCGATCGTGTCGACCCCCCAAGACCTGGCGCTGTGTGCGACGCCGTGCGAGGCGTGGAATTGTTCCGCAAGGTCGACGTGCCCATCCTCGGCATGATCCAGAACATGGCCGCGTTCACGTGCACCAACTGTGGTCACCGCCATGGGATTTTCGGGTCCGACGGTGGGTGGCGACCCCCTTCCTTTTTGACCACCGACCGCTCCCCCCCCCCCCCCCCCCCCCCCCCTTCCCCCATTCCCTCCCCTCAACAGTCCTGCTGACCGGAACAGGCGCGAGAAAGAAGTGCGCCGAGATGGGCATAGCGTTTCTGGGCGATATCCCCCTCCACCCAGACATCTGTGCGCATGCAGACATGGGGAAGCCGACCGTGCTTTCCACTCCGGACTCACTGCAGGCCAAGGCATTCGTGGACATTGCTCGGGCCATTACGCCCAGGCTGAAAAGCTCATCGCCACACCGGCTTGGCACATGTGAGGGCGCCCCCACGTAGTTGTGCGACAGTGAAGATGGGACCACGATGATGTCAACAAAAGCGAACTCAATGATTGCGCGAGTCGCTATATAATTATGTATATATATATATATATATATATATATGTTTACATATAGAACATTCAAGGCCAGCTGCCATAGCCTGGAGTACTGAAGCTCCCCAGATCCAACGTCTGAGCGAGTGGCAGATTACGGCTGGAGTTTCCCACGTACACAGTCTTGGTGTAGTTGGACACAACCCAATCCTGGCGGACAGTGTCCCAGTTGCTGAGATCTCTTCTCGTGATGTTGGCGGTGAAGGTGGCACTGCCACCAGCCTCGATGGTCAGCCGGTCGAAGTTTCGCAGAATAACCTTGGCATCGTAAGGTCCCCCGAGGTTGACGTAGAGCTGAGGGACCTCATCTCCCGCCACTGGACCCGTGTTTCTCACGGTCGCCGAGACCTGAAAGAGCGGCTCCCATAGTCCCTCATTGCCGCCAGGTGCACCGCCGGCCGGGACGTAAGGCTGCTCGCTGCTGTCATATGAGCCCTCGGGGAACGTGTAGTTGACGCCGTAGAATGGATCGCCGCTCGAGTTGGACAGCGAGGTGAAATTCAAGTAGGGATAGATGTACGCGGGGACGCGCGAGAAGTTGGCCGGGAAAAGGTATTCGGCGAGATTGTTGCTGATCGAACCGTACGTGGGCGCGGGCGGACTCTGTCCTGTGGTTGGAGTGTAGGGTGGCGCGGGAAGGGCCTTGACTTTCAAGTCGGAGAATGCAAAGGTGGTGTAGGAAAGGCCAAAGCCGAACTCATATATCGGCGTGATGTTGTACTTGTCACTAACAGAATCAGCAGGTCAGCATGTTTGGGAGCAAGGTCTCAGAATGCGGTGATGGTCCCAAACTCACAAGCGACGGTAGTCGATGAAAATGCCCTCGTTGAAGTCGTCTTGGGGCGCGAGAATGCCATTGTTGGGCTCGTACAGGATATCGGTCCCGTAGTCTTCCCGGGTCCGGCCCCATGTGAAGGGCGTCTTGCCTCCTGGATTGACCTTGCCAAAGAGCACGTCCGTGATGGCATTGCCAGATTCTTGTCCCGGAAGACCAGCCCAAACGATTGCGGTGACATTAGGGTTGTTGTACCACCGCTGCACCAGAACGGGACCGGCGGTGTGCAGCACAACGATTGTGTTGTTGCATTGGCTCGTGACGTTCTGGATGAGCGTGTCGCCGTCATGCCACACCGTCAAGTTGTTACGATCGCCCTAAAAGCGATAGGCATGTGGTCAGCCAATGCCTCTCGAACATGAAGGTGCCTCGCAGCGATTGCTTTCTTACCTCGTTGCCGTCGACAACGATGTAACCCTCACCAGCATTGGAGTTCACGAAAACAATCGATGCGCCGTCCACATCGCCCACTCGGCGAGCGAGAGCAGCTATTTGCGTGTAGGCGTAGTCGTCGGTGACGGATTCGATGGCGCGTCGATGCCTGCGTACTTCGGCTTTGATCGCTTCCAGAGGAGTGATCAAGTAGGGAAAATTGGCTGTCCCAGAGCCCCACCCCATGGCGAGTGTCCCGTTGTCGCAACCACGGTCAGCGCATCCGTTCGGGCCATACTGGTTTTCTGCAGCATCGGAGCCAAACACGGCCGTGAGCTTCTCCTTCCCGGTAAGCGGTAAGGCTCCTGTGTTCTTCAGGAGAACTGTACCCTTGGCAGCGAATTCTCTGATGTCGGCATAGTGTTCCCTTTGTACTTCCACGTGCCAGTTGACTTGCGTGTAGTCTTGCTGCGCATAGAAGTGTTTGAAGCCAAAGGTATCCTGTGTCCACGAGGAGAAATTCGGAGCGTTCTCGACGTCGTTGTTCTCGCGGTCAACGAAGTACCATGCCGCGACCTGACGCATCGGGAACAACGTCAGCGGACGAGCGGCAGTGCAGGACTTGCAACAGTCGGTTGACGTACGATTCTGACGGCCATGTCATCCAAGCGCCATTGTGGTACTGTGCCGTTGAGAACGGCAATGGTGAGGTTGGGACCCCAGTACGACGTGGCGCTGTCAAAGCTGACGTCTCCGGGCATAGTCATATCTAACTTGGTTAGGGCATATTGACCGGGGTTTCCGGGCCGCCAGCACATGTCGCGCGACAACCATGCTGAGCACGGCCTGGGAAGTTCTTACCGAGACCAGCCAGAGCGCTGCTGACTCCACTATGTTGAGCTTGCTACACGGCGCACAATGCCATCAGTATAGTTTTCCGATGGCAGAAGGCACACTCCTCATACCCAGTCAGAAACCACAAATCCCTGGAATCCCAACTCGCTCTTGAGGAGGTAGTTGAGCAGGTACGAATTCTGGCAGGCGTATCTAGAAGCGAAGGATAGGAAGGTTAGCGAATGGTCGGGAGTATGGCGGCCGGATGACTTGGATGCGTTGCTTTGCTTGCTTACGAGTTGTTGACCTGGTTGTAAGAGCCTGTCGACGGTGTCAGCCGGCGCATGAGCACGGAGGCGAGCGACAGTCGTACACATGATTGATCCCGTGCCTGCCTTGACAGCATGGGCGAACGGCCACAGATAGAGCTCGTGCATGGTGACATCGTCAACATTCGAGCTGATGGCGGCCGTCAGGTTGGCGGGGGGCGGTCCTTGACGGAAATGTTCTTGCTCCTGCGGTGCGGCAGACGCGTGTCAGTAGCGGGCGCGAGGATGGGCGGGCGGGTACGAAGACACATTGGCCATGTAGTGTTTGGTGCACGCAATCACGCCGGCGTCCTGGATGCCCTTGACCGTCTCGTACACGGCAATGCCCTGCGCAGATTGCACGTGGTCAGCCAAGTCCAGAAGCGCATGGAGCCAAGTGCCCTGGACCGGCGCTTGTGCCATCTCACCGTCAACGCCGGCTCGGGCGAGAAGCCCTCCCAGTTGCGGCCGCCCTCGGGCGAGCGGCCCAGAGGTCCGATGGCAGGGCCGAGCTGGACCTGGACAAGCAGCACCGTCAGTACGCGTCGCCGCCGCCCCGCGCCACGGGTCGGCTGCCCACATCAACGCCCTTCAGGCGGTGCTCGGTGCCCATGGCGAAGCCTCGCCGGTAGAAGAGCCTCCGGTCCCATGTTGCGGCGATGGTGACGCCGGCGGGGAACGCCGACACGAAGTCGGCCAATCTGAGGCGGCACGGCGTCAGCGACGGCACTCGCGCGCGCGCGCCCGGGGGCGACGCCTACCGAACGCCCAGCGGAGAGTCCTGCAGACACAACGCCCGGAAGCCCACGCGCGGGATGGAGCCTTGGTTGCCGACACAGCGCTCTCCCTCCCACCCCACGCCCGTGGTGAGGTTCACTTTCTCCACGAGCGTGAGCTGCGACACGAAGGCCTGGGCCTTTGCGTACGCCCCGGCCCATCCACCGAGCCCCTCGCCCCACGGCGCGGGATACTTGGGTGGCGAGGCATACGTGGGCGGCGAGGGCGCGTCGGTGAGCGGGGAAGGCGCGTGTGCACATGCCTGCGGCACCACTGCGGCCAGCGGCACCACTGCGGCCAGCGGCACCACTGCGGCCAGCGCAGCCTGTGTGAACTGCATGCTGCAGCGATGCGTGAGGGGAGAGGGAGGACGAAGGATGCGCGGGCAAGAAAGCGTGTTCCTGAGTGCGAGACCCTGAACTTGACGGGAACTGCTGCGCATTGCATCATCACCATCGTCTTTCCTTCTCCACCACCTTGCCGCCGGCCGGACCCCCCACACGACATGCAACCCTGGGCCCTCGTGTCGCCCTCCTCGCGAGGCATTGGCCTGGCGTTGGCGCGCCGCCTGCTCCGCACGACATCGATCCCGATTGTCGCCACGGCGAGGAGCCGGCTCGACCAGGCGCGAGAAAGCATACTCGCGGGCCTCGACGACGTGAACCCCGCGAGACTGCATGTCGTGCACCTCGATTTCCTCGGTACAACAAACCCCTTCCCCCCACCTCCTCTGTGCTTCCGACCCCCCCCCCCCCCTCCCTTTCCCCCCTCTCCCCACTGGGGGAGGGGGGGGGCAAATCCCCCGCGACACGTTATTGACGGATTCGCAGACGAGCGCAGCGTCGCCTCCGCCGCCGAACAGGTCGCGCAGCGGCGGTTGTGGGGGCACGAGGACCAGGACAGCTACTACCTACACCTCGCCTTCTGCCTGCCGGGGCTGCTGTTCCCCGAGAAGTCGCCGGCGCAGATCGAGCACGACGCGGCGCTCGCGACGCTGCGCACCAACACGCTCGGCCCGATGCTGCTGCTCAAGCATTTCGCGCGCTTCCTGCCGCGCAAGGCGACGAGAGTGAGCGACGCGCGCGGGCTGCCCCGGGCGGCGGTGTGGGCCAACATGTCGGCGCGGGTGGGTTCGATCGGCGACAATCGACTGGGCGGCTGGTACAGCTACCGGGCGTCCAAAGCCGCCGTCAACCAGCTGACCAAATCCTTCGACCTCCACCTCCGCACCAGCGCCGGGCCGAACGCCATGAGCATCGGCCTGCACCCCGGCACGGTGAAGACGGGCTTGAGCCAGGAGTTTTGGCGGAGCGTGCGGGAGCACCGATTGTTCAGCCCGGAGCTCGCGAGCGAGAAGTTGATCGACGTCGTCAACAGTCGCGGGCTGGAGCATCGGGGGAAGTGTTTTGATTGGAAGGGAGAAGAGGTCCCTCCTTGAGACAACCCCTTCGGTCTGGGTGGGGGTGGGTGCTACGGTGGTCCCTCGTCGTCGTCGGCATCTCCCGGAAGAACCGGCCAACGCCGTCGTCTGTGGGCGGCTCTCTGGCCGGTCCGAACTGTGTTTCTTCTTTTGCCCCCGAGTCCTGCCTGCAAATCAACGCTGCCCACCCTGCGCTTGCGATGGCGGCGGGCGTCGTGGTGGGGCATTGTCGGGGGCCGGGCGGGGGCGGGGGCGGGGGCGGCACGGGGCCCGAGGTGGCGATGGCCAGCGCGCGGAAGCCCGCGGAACGTCCCTTCCCCGTTCGCAGTCACGCACAGAGAGAGAGAGCCAGCGGAGCAACGGCGCCACGGAACAACGCGAGCAATCGACTGTGACGGTTATGTAAAGTGGGAGAGGCGGGCAAAAGTCACGATCCCGATTCCCCCCACCCCCCACCACCAGAGACTTGAACCGATAGGACGAAGCTCACGAGCGCATGTACCTTCCCCCGACAACAGCCCCAACGACCACCGGTCCTCCCTCGTGTGAGCAGCCCCCCGCCCCCCGCCGAGGATTGTGGCGAGGCTTCAGCCCCGCCTGCAACCCATCATCGTCGAAGCGAGTGTGTGTTCTTCAAGGTCGTTGGGCACGCCCATGCTCCCGGTCGGGATGGGGCCTTCTCGCTCGCGACGAGCGCAGTCTACTTGGGCTGTTGGTCGTGCGGTGTTAGCGGAGTGGAGGGTGGGCGCATAGGCCGGGGACACGACCACATGACGGCCGAGCACGTACGCAGGTGCAGCTCTCCTTGGTGGCGCAGGCGCAGTTGGCGTTGCAGTTGCATGGACCCATTGTGAGATGCGATGGGGAGGAAGCGTCGGGTTGTGTGGTTGGTGTGGGGTGTTGTGTGTTGTGTGGTCAGAGAACAGAAGTTTGCCGTGTGCTCGGGGATGTGCTGGGGAGGTGTTGGAATGGCCTCGATGGTTGTGTCTGGAGCAGATGAGAAAGAGAGAGAGAGAGCGGAGGGGGCAAAGCAGAAGCACTTTATAGGCGACGGATGGGCACGTCCCATGCCGTGCCAACCCAACCTCCTTCCCCCACTCCGATCAACCCTCGCTCGCCCAACAGTCCAATGGCATGCAGTGCGGCATATTCTCACTGGACCAATGCAGTCGCCGGCCGATCCCACGCCGTGTGGGCCGCAATGTGTGGTGCGGGCTGTTGGGGGTTGGGCGGCGAGCCACGCTCAAGCCATCAGACAGCGTGTGCCCACACCATTGGTGGGGACGCAGAGTTGGCGAGCTTGTCCCATGTCGGGCAACGCCACGCATCCGCGCGTACTTCCCCAACGTTGCTGGATTGATCACGAGCTTGCAGTTCCATCGGCTGGCCAGATCACCGGTTGTGCACGGAATGAGTCAAACCGTGTTGTAAATGGCGCCCGTGACAGGCTTACGCTTGTGCCGCCGGTAGCGCCGGAAATAACAGGCGAATATGTGAAGAGGCGAATGTGTGAAGAGGCGACTATGTGAAGAGGCGAATATGTGACTGATGTAGGATCAAGCCGTGAAGGCTGACGGTGGGTGGGTCACGAGATGGCCCGCTCAGAATCCTACAAGTTTCCGGATTCCGTTCACTCGACGACGAATCCCCTCCGCGTATGCCACCTCGACCACGCCTTGTGCAACACGCCAGGCATGCGGCACCATGGGATAGTCCAGGCTGGAGGGAATGGCGGTCCTGATGAGAGCCGGAAACCTGTCCGAGCAGACCGATTTGGCATTGGACAGATTCCGCAAGCCTTCCTCGCCCGCGAATCGGCCATATCCCGAACCCTTCGCTCCACCGAAAGGCAACTGGACCATGTAATAGGCGGCGAAGTCGTTGACCGCGGCCATGCCACATTTCACCGAACGAACCACGCGTGCCAGATTGTGTCGTGCGGTGGAGGAGGAAGTGGGTCCGAAGACGCTGCAGCCGAGTCCATATTCGGTGCTGTTGGCGATCTCGACGACTTGGTCGATGCTCTTCGCCCGCATGACCACGCAAATTGGGGCGAACAACTCCTCCCGCGCGATCGCCATGTCCGGTGTTACGTCTACAAGGAGCGTTGGCGTAAAGTAATGACCAGCTGGGTGGCGAGGGTGTGAGTAGCGATGGCCGCCGTGGAGCAAAGTGGCTCCTTGAGCCCGTGCTTCCGCTATCAGCTGCTCCAGGCGGTCAAAAGACGCGGGAGAGATCAAGGCGCCAACGTCGACAGCATCGCTTGGGGGTCTGTCTGGGTCAAGATCATTGCCCAGCCGCAAGGCTTTGATGCGGGGCTCCAACATCGCCACCAGAGCTTTGTAAGCTGAGGGCATGGCGACAACACGCTCGATGCCAATACAATTCTGGCCAGCAGACTGGAAGACGCCTCGCATGATGATGCTCGCCACCCTTTCCATCTCCCCTTTCGACAGAGCCCGGCCGTTTGGATGATCGAGGACGATGGCAGCATCCTTGCCGCCCAGCTCGATGCACAGAGGCGTCAGGACCTTTGATGCGCTCTTTGCTATCTCGTGCGCAACCTTTGGTTGGCGACATGTCACTCGTCAGCAAAGCGGCATGATGACGAGGGCAAACTGCCTCCTCGGGGGGGGGGGGGCAACGTACAGGTCTGCTGCCGATGAAGGTGAGATGGCTTATGCCTGGGTGCGACGTCAGATATGCAGCGGTCTGGGGCCAGCACGTAACGGCGTTGACGAGATTGGGATCGAAACCACAAGCGTGGACGGCACCACGAGCGATTTCGACAAAGTAGGCGGACGACCAAGCAGTCTGCTCGCTGTTCTTGACCACGATGGCGTTGCCCGAGAACAAAGCACTGATGACGGGGCCCACTGCAATCGAGTAGTATTCCGGTCAGCGAGGCTTTGGGGGGGACGTGATAGATGGCTTGCGTTACATTGTCGGGGACACTTACTGAGGTTGTGGAAAGGGTAACTGACTTGGGCGTCAGCAACTTGGGTTTCTTCATCTCCCCCTTCCCGGCCACCACGACTCACTTCCAGCTGACACAGGCCGCGACGACGCCGAGCGGTTCATAGACGACTTGGTTCGTTTTGTAGAACATGAGGAGGTTAGTCGGCCGACTGCTCGGTTGGAGAGCACGCTCGCCGTGGAGAATGGTCCATTTGAGCCTCTCGGCGGTCACCAGCACTTCGCCGAACAGGGCATCCACACGCGTCTTGCCGCTGTCCAGGCAGGCCGCGCGGATGATGCTCTCTTGGTTGTCGAGCAAGTGCTTGAGCAGCGTCTGCAGCACCTTCCTGCGCTGCGCGAAGCTCGATTGGCCCCATGATTGCTGGGCGCTGGCTGCGCGGGCGATGACGCGGTCGATGCGGTCGGGAGTGGCGGGGTTGACGAGGCCCAGATGTTCGCCGGTGGCCGGCGCGTAGCTTCGGATGGCCAACGAGTGTGGCAGCCTGATGGACGGGTCAGGCAGCGGCGTGCCCCTCCATCCGGCCTGGCACGGCGCGGGCGCAGGCACAGAAAAGTCGACGGCCGCCTCGGCGTCGTCGGCGCGTAGCAGCAGCCGCCACACCATCCACGCCACCGCCACCGTCACCGCCACACAGCTCGCCGTCGCCAGGAGTTTGACGTCCCCCACGGCGCGAAGAGAAGCAGTGGCCATGTCCATTGGTCAGTGGGCGAAGAGGAGTGTCGATAGGGTCAGCGAAGGGAAGTGTCCAAAAGGTGTGGGAACGAAGCGAAGAGAGGAGTGTCCGAAAGGTGTGGGAACGAAGCGAAGAGAGGAGTGTCCGAAAGGTGTGAGAACGAAGCGAGCCTTTCTTCCCTCCACCATCGGGAGGCCCCCGACTCCGCTGGGGCCTAACCAAGTGCTGTTTGCTCCACGCTCTCCACGCGTTATCTATGGTTGGGACGTGGTTGGGACGCTGCTGGCCAGGTTCACAGTTCAAGCCAGATGGTTGAGAAGGATGGGTTCATGGACGTCGGACGCCGGGTTGGGGCCAGGCGCAATTTTTGCCGCACGTTCGAGAAGCATGGTGTTGTGGAGATGATGTTTTCATGTGCTCACGTTCGCGAGATGCAACGTGTTGTGGAGATGGTGCTTTCATGGTTGAAGAAGAACAAGAAGAACCAACTGCGAAGATACAATGTGGTTGTTGTTGTTGTTGATGTCCGTTACTTCCGACCTGGTCCTTCCGCGGCAGAGCCTCAGGCCAGGAGATACAAGCACGTTATGTGTTTGGTCTCTCGCACTCGCAAAGCCGCAGTGAAGGGCTTTGACCGTGACTCCACGCCATGAACAGTTCGTTTCGTTGATGAGTAGCGATGATGATGGAGAGAAGGGGGAGCTGGTGGGAGAAGCCGAAAGAAAAAGACGTCCGACAGAGCTATGACCATTCTGCCCTCCCCCCTCCCTTGGCGGAACGAAGAGATTTTCGCCTCCCAGCCGTTCATTCACTCCCCCGCCGCTCACCGCTCACCGCTCACCGCTCACTCACACGGGGCAATGGAGACGCTCGACGGAAGCAGCTGGGATGTGGTCATCTCTGGCACAGGCTTGCAGCAGTCCCTCCTCGCATTGTATGTGCACACGTGCGCATGCAGACGTGCACATGCCGAATCGACTCAGGCCAACTAACCCCAAGGCGCTCCCTCGTGAAGAGCCCTCTCACGCTCCGGCAAGAGGATCCTTCACATCGATCGCAATGAGTACTACGGCGGTGACGAGGCCGCGCTGAGTCTGGCAGAGGCTCTCGACTGGTCTGTGGAGCACCGCGATGGCCCGACCGGAGCCAGCACCACCTTCAGCCACGCCTCGGTCGGGCAGCCGTCGACGTCGGAAGGACTGCAAGCGTCCCGACGAGCATACTCGCTGGCTTTGGCGCCACACATTCTTTACTGCTGCTCAGAGCTGCTGTGCGCCGTCGTGGCATCCCAAATACACCGCCAACTCGACTTCCAGGCGGTTTCATCCTGGTTCATCGTGACCGAGCCACCCAATGGGTCCGCATCGCAACCACGACTGACCCGTGTGCCGGGAGGGCGAGAGGACATTTTTCGGGATGCCTCTCTCGATCTCAAGGCGAAGCGGTGTGTGGTGAAGTTTCTTCGATTCGCGATCGACCACGAGCAGCAGCTCGATACATGGCATGCCTCGCGCACTCTGCCCTTGACCAGCTTCCTCGAACAGAAATTTGCTCTACCTCCAGCACACCACCCTCCCATCCTTGCGCTCGCGCTCAGTTCCGAGCCGAGCTGCAACACTACCGTCGAGTATGCTCTTCCTCGCATCGCCAGACATTTGAGGAGCATCGGTGTCTTCGGTCCCGGATTTGCAGCTGTGCTGCCCAAGTGGGGTGGTCTTGCCGAAATCGGACAAGTCGCATGCCGCGCGGGTGCCGTAGGCGGCGCCGTCTATGTGCTGGGCAAAGGCCTGAGCCATGTGCAAACTGCCGAGTCAGGCATGCAGATTGAGCTCACGGGCGGCGAGAGGATCACAACTCACTGGCTTGCTGGCACCGCTCCCGACCTTTGTGCAGAGGCTATCCGCGAGCAGACGACGTCTGTCCCCGTCCCAATCATGACGCGGAGTATCTCCATCATCTCTTCATCACTACCGAGCTTGTTCCCACCGACTTGTGAAGGGGGCGTCTCTCCGGTCGGTGCGGTCGTGCTAATCCCTTCATCAGACTCCACTGAGCCGCCTGTGCATGTCTTGGCACATTCTGGCGACTCGGGCGAATGTCCTGCGGATCAATGTACGTTTCACTCCCTTTTTTCCCGCGCTGTCCTGTTGGCCACCACCGATGAAATGATGATCAACCGAAACGAATACTTATCTACATTGCCTGAAACGCATTGAAGAAACACATCTCTGACAACCTGATACTTCGTCAACGATCAACCCGCTCTTGATGCGCCTCCGATTTCGGGTGACTTGACGCTGACGTGTCGCCACAGGTGTCCTGTACGGCTACGTCGCTCAAGACAGCGAGTTCGGAATTCCACGTCTGAAAAGAGCTGTTGCACTGCTATGTGATAGCGTGGGCGACAGTCGTGATGCCCGGGTACTATGGCACATGCACTGGGAGCAACGTTCTCCGCCACCGGCATCTGGCTGGGACGAGCACGTCATCACCATGCCGCCTGTGGCTGCAGGTCCAGCCTTCGACGACGGTGTGCTCATTGGTGTCAAAGACGCCTGGGAGCGTATCATGCAGCCATGCGACCCTGAGGCATTCATGAAATTTGACGCACGAGATGGAACCATGGACGATGGTGATGCTTAAGCATCAATCGCGGTCGCGCCCGAGATACAAGAAGATAGAGAGTGAACACTGCCACATACACGTACCTCATGCCGACCCGAATTCACTTGCCCGTGCTCCCTGATCCTGCGCATTGTTTGTGACGTCTTTGGCCTTGCAGAACGAACCCCTTTTGCTTCCGTTGTCGGTAGTTACGTTCCTACATACTCGCTGTCCGTACCCACGCATGGGCGGGCATGTATCACGTGCGCGCAGGTCGGACTAGCGGCGTTCGGATGAAGGATGAAATAACGGGATGCCGTCGGTTCGGAGCAACGATACAGCAGAGGATAAAACATGTGAGCGTCTGTCTGCAAAGCCATGAGCGCACTGCGTGGCTGCTGTCGCGTGCCATCTCGCAACCTCCTCCGCTTCCTGCGGCAACAACTGGACGCGCAGACGTGGACGTCCGCGGTCAACGCGACGGGGTCGTGCAAAGCCAGAAACGCCGCCACCACCGCCACCGCCGCCGCCGCCCGCCGCCGCCGCCGCCATATCAACAACGCAGCAATGCGCCTCCGTGCGGTCCGCCCAGCACGCGCTCTCCGCCCGCCACCGGACTGCTCCTCCGCCATGGACGCGCGGGCTGGGCAGCTCGTCGCCGGCGCGCGAGACGTTCTGGCGCAAGCTCCGGCGGCCGCGGAGCGGCGCGCCACGATGGGCGGGCGACGAGCTGCCGCCTCTGTCGGGCTTCCTGGACGACCACGCCGGGCTCGGCGGCGGGCGCATCATCAAGCCTAGCAACGAGCTCAAGCTGCGCTGCACCGAATTCGACGAGCACGGCAACGTCACGCTCGTCAACGGCGAGTTCCGCAAGAGCGAGCTGATCCAGAAGTACTCGCTGCTGCCGCGCGACCTGCGCAAAATCGACAGCAGCGTGCTCCCGCACATCCTGGTGCGGCCGTCGGCGATCCTGATCAAGCTGCTGCACCTGCGCTGTCTGATCAAGCACAACCGCGTGCTGGTGTTCGACGTGTACGGCTCGACCGACTCCTACGCGCAGAGCGTGTTCATGTACGACCTCGAGGGCAAGCTGCGGCAGAAGCCGGCGGCGGCGGGCCCCGGCAACCTGCCGTACGAGTTCCGCGCGCTGGAGGCGGTGCTGGTCAGCGTCACGGGCGGGCTGGAGGGCGAGTTCGAAGGCGTGCGCGAGCCCGTGGTGCGCGTGCTCCGCGAGCTGGAGGAGGACATCGACCGCGACAAGCTGCGCTACCTGCTCATCTACTCCAAAAAGCTGGGCACCTTCGAGCAGAAGGCGCGGCTGGTGCGCGACGCCATCGAAGACGTGCTCGAGGCCGACGACGACCTGGCCGCCATGTACCTGACGGACAAGGCGGCCGGCACGTCGCGCGCCGACGACAACCACGACGACGTCGAGCTGCTGCTCGAGTCCTACCACAAGGTCGCCGACGAGATCGTCCAGGTCTCCTCCAACCTCGTCTCCGCCATCCGCAACACCGAGGAGATCGTGCGCGCCATCCTCGACGCCAACCGCAACTCGCTCATGCTGCTCGACCTGCAGTTCAGCATCGGCACCCTCGGCGTCAGCGCCGGCATGTTCGTCGCCGCCCTCTACGGCATGAATCTGGAGAACTTCATCGAGGAGTCCCCCTACGGCTTCTTCGGCGTCTCCGGCCTCTGCACCCTGCTCTCCGTCCTGGCCTGCGTCTACTGCTTCAAGAAGCTGCGCAAGGTCCAGCGCATCAGCATGTTCGGCGACGCCGGCCTCCGCAAGTCGTTGCTGCCGAAGCCGCCGCCGCCGCCGCCGTCGAGCGAATGCGCCGCGCCAGATCACCCTGCCGCCGCGCCGGCCGCCCGCCACCGCGGATCGGCCCGGGCAAGGCCGTGTGTGGCCGTGCCTCTCGGACCGATGAGATGAGGAAGGATGATGACACACATGTGCCATGTCGCGTTCGATCGGCGCGGCGAGCAGAGCATATCGCTCGCGCGACCGCGCTTTCGTCTCCGCCCCCACAAGGGGCACCGTGGGCCGTGAGATGGAGAATGGGGAAAGGCGGCGGTCGCGCGCAATGGGTCTGATGGGCCAAATGCACCGTGGGACTAACATGCCCGAGCCGGCCCCGGTCGGCACGAGAAGAGGCAGCAAAAAACCAGGACCGCAGCAATGTGAGTTACAACCGGCTGGCGAATCCAACCCCCCCCCCTTACCTACCCACGTACATACATACATACATATACCCCCTCTCTCTCTCTCTCTCTCTCTCTCTCTCTCTCTCTCTCTACTCTACTCTCTCTACTCTCTCTACTCTCTCTACTCTCTCTCTACTCTCTCTACTCTCTCTCTACTCTCTCTACTCTCTCTACTCTCTCTACTCTCTCTACTCTCTCTACTCTCTCTACTCTCTCGCTACCCCCCCCCCCTGCCCCCATCTAGTCCAAAGGAATGCCTTCATATTCGCTGTAGCCGAGGGCCAAGTTCATGTTCTGCAAGCACTGGGTGGCGGCGCCCTTGAGCAGGTTGTCGATGGTGGCGTTGACGACGACGCGGGAGCCGGTGGAGTGGACGGCGAAGCCTCCGATGTCGACGCCGTGGCGGCCGGCGATGTGCTTGACCTGGGGGGATTCGCCGGTGATGGTGATGAGCGTCTCGCGGTCGTAGCGGTCCTGGTAGAGCTGGCGGACGTCGCGCGCGGCCATCGGGTGGGCCAGGGGGATGGAGATGGTGTGGTGGATGCCCTGGAACCACACGGCCACGTGCGGGATGAAGGCGACGGGGGTGCCGAGCTGGGCGGAGATCTCGCGCTCGTGGATGTGGTCGGTGAGCGAGTATGCGATGAGGTTGTCCTGGAGCACGCGGGTGTCGTTCTTGGGGGAAGGCTTGGTGCCGGCGCCGGAGTAGCCGGACACGCCGAAGACGGTCGGTTGAGCCGGGAAGGGAGGGATGTGAGGAAGCAGGGGAGCGATTGCGAGCTGTGCGGCAGTCGCGTAGCAGCCGGGATTGGCGATGCGAGTGGCCGACGCAATCTTGCTCCGTTGCACCAGCTCCGGCAGGCCGTAGACCCAGTCGGGGTGGAATCGGTAGTCTGCTGATAGGTCGACAATGACGGCTTCTCGGTGCCCGGACTCCTCGATGGCATCCACGTAAGGCTTGCAGACCCCGTTCGGCAGAGCCATGATCCAGCAGTCGATCGCCTTCTTCTCGGCCATCTTGCGAATGTCGTCTGGCGAGAGGTTCTCGTAGACGATCTTCTTCTTGTCGTAGCCCTTGAGCTCTTTGCCGGCAAGCTCACGAGAAGAGACGTGGCACAGATCGAAGTTGGGATGTTTGTTCAGCAAGTCAATGAGAGCCTGTCCGGTGTAGCCCCGAGCACCAATGATGGCAACCTTGGAGGGGTAGTCTTTTTCGCGATTCTTGATGCCGAGAGGTGGGTTTGGGTTGGTGGTATAGCTTCTGACCTGCGGGAGACAGTGGGTTCTGGTTCGTGCAGCAGCAGCAGCAGCAGCAGCAGCAGGTCGTGCGCTGGTGCCGAACGCGCGGCGGTTGCTGGCGAGATTGGCGGCGTTGGCTCGGATACGCTGCGCGGTAGAGTTGGCGCGGTGGATGTGCGATTCCAGGTTGGTGTCGCCAAACATTTTGCGGCCGTGCTTGACGAACTCGCTCATGAGCTCGCGGACCTCGTCCGGGCTGTCGATGCCGTACCAGAACAAGACCTCACCGCCACGCGCGATGGAGCCATCGGCCTTCTCGCTGAACCACGTCAGATTCTCATCGTCTTGCTTCACCGTCCAAGCGAGTTTCGGAAAATCACGCTTGACGTTCTGGATGACGTTGTCGGCGATGTTGGACAGCCACGCGCCTCGTGTGATGGTGAAGGTGGCAAGCTGGGCCAAGGCGTTGGGCGTGTTGTCCGGGGGGAGGACGACGGCGAGAGCCTCCATGTTGTCGTCGTAGTATGCCTTGAACGGTCGGGACTCCAAGATCTCCAGGTATCGGTCGACGACGGCGGCGGCGTCGAGACCCGCACGATCGCGGACGAGGGTCTGCTTCAGCTTCTGAACGTCTCCGAAGTCCTTCAGCGTCTCGGCATGTTGCAGCTTGGTGCCCCGACGGATCAAGGTTCCAGCTCCCGAGTGGGTGAACAGCTCGCGCTCCAGGCTCTCGGGGTGGATGATGGCGACGCTGGAGCTGCGCGGCAGCTCGTCCAACAGCGTCTTGATGTCGCGGATCTTGCTGCGAGTGCCGTGGATGACCCAGGGCTTCTGCATGTACACGTCGTACTCCTCGTCCAGGTTGATGGCCTCAATGAGGCGGCCCGTCTCCTTGTCGTAGATGCCGCCCTTCTCCGACAGGTAGACGATCTTCAGCGGCACCAAGGCCTTGGCCAGCTCGGCGGCGGCCTTGTCGGCATTGACGTTGAGCACCTGGCCCTCGTCGCTCTCGGCCATGCAGGTCAGGACGGGGATGTAGCCGTCGGCAATCGCGGCGCGGATGCTGGCGGCGTTGACGTGGGTGACCTCGCCGACGAAGTGGTAGACGGGCCGGTCCTTGTAGTCGGCCATGAGCACGCCCGACGTGATGGGGCGGGCCTTGACGCCCCACGACTCCAGCGCCTGGACCAGCTTCAGGTTCTCGTGCAGGAACAGCTTCCGCGCCACGCCGAGCGTCTTGCCGTCGGTGATGCGGATGCCCTCGTTGTATCGCGGCTCGACGCCGGCCTCCTCCAGCCGCCGGTTCAGCTGCGGGCCGGCGCCGTGGATGATGACGGGGTACAGGCCCATCTGGTTCAGGTTGCGCAGCGAGGCGCAGAGCACGTCGATGTAGTCGGTGAGGATGGCGCCGCCCACCTTGATGACGGCGAACTGCTGCGAGGCGACGGAGGTGAACTGGGCGAGATACTGCTGCACCTCGCGCTTCGACGCGATGTTGTTGAGCACGCTGATGACGGCGGACCGCGCCGATCTGTCGTCGGATCGCGGGTGCGAGACATGTTGTCGGCGCACGCGGCTCGCGCCCGAGACGGCGACGGCGACGGCAACGGCGTCGGGCACGAGGGGGCGGAAGCGGCGGTGGCGGACGAGCTGCCGGCACAGCGGCCGGGCGAGACAGTGCATCGGCATCGGCATCGGCATCGGCATCGTGATCGTGATCGTGCGCGGTCGGGTGTCGAGTATCGCATGCGGCGGCCGGCGGCGAGTCGTCCCAGGCGCGCACAGCAACACCAGGCGGCAGGCTCAGGTGCAAAGAGACATGGCACGCGCGGCGGCGGAGAGAGACCGAGGGGGCGGCGAGGGCGGCGGGGGAGAGGCGGGTGCGGAGAGACGGAGAGCGACGGCGAGGGTTCGGCCGCGAAAAGTCGAACATCCGGCATGGGTCAGCAGCACGTCATGCTTCGCAGAGCATAACGAGTTAACTAATAGTCAACTAACTAGTTCTGTAGTTCCATGATCAATGACACAACGGCAGCCAAGGTACTATGATCAACCACACAACGGCAGCCAAGGTACGATGTGATCAATGACACACCTGCTCCCAAGGTACTATGATCAATGACACAACGGCACCCAAGGTACCATCTATCTATCCACAGGTCTGCTACAGTCAACGCACCCCACCGCCAACATCAAGCTTGCAAGGAGGAACGAGCCCATGGCTTCCGAATCCAATATTCAAGCGCAAGAGCCGTCGTCTCGATCAAACAGCGCCAGCGGCCCTGGGCATCTCGACGTCGTCTGTGGAAGGAGCTGGAGGAGCTGTTGTTGAAGCATCCGCCACTGGTGACCGAGGTGGCGCGGCAGCTAGGGCGATATCTGCCACAGGTGGGAGTGCGGGTGGATCTTGAGGCTTGACGGGTGCCTCTGAAGGTGTTGCTGAAGGTGCCGCTGCTGAAGGTGCCGCTGCTGAAGGTGCTGCTAGAGGCTCGGCTACCAAATGTCCCGCCACTGGTGATGGAGGTGGTGCGGCAACTAGGGCGGCGTCTTGTGGCGGTTGTGCAAGGAGCGGAGCACTCGCTGCTGCCGGTTGAATATCTGCCACAGGTGGAAGTGCCGGTGGATCGTGAGGCGTGGCGGGTGCCGCTGGAGGGACGGCGAGAGGTGCCGTTGGAGGTGCCGCCGGAGGTGCAGTTGAAGCGACCTTTGCTGGTGGTTCCACACTCTCAGCGTGCGGAACTGCCGGATCACCAGGTTTCGCAGGCGCGTGAGGAGCCGGTGCGTTCTCGTTGACCTGGGCCGGAGTTGGTGGCTGCACGGGTGGATTTCCGGCCCGAATGAGTCCAGCAGCGGGAGCTGGATGAGGAGGCTGACTTGCTGGCACAGACGGGACGTGTTGCGGAGCGTACACCTGCGAGCGAGGATCGTCAGCGGGATCAACATTCCTGGCCTCCGGTCCCATACCATCTCGTTCTTCGCAGCCTTGTCCGGTGTCACGGGCGCCTCGGGGTCCTCGAGCCTCGCCAAGCCGTTACGCTCTTTGATCTCGTGGTCCATTTGCGAAAGCACACAAGGCTACGTGTCACATGTCAGCCGCGGTGGAAGTCGAGATGCTCGGTGGGCAAGACTGACGCAACACCAGAACGAAACGCAGCCGTCGTTGACCCTGCCGCCTCGGATGTGGAACTTCTTGCGAATGGTGGTTCGGGTGGTCATGCGGTTGATCTACGACTGCCAACCACACACGCCCCCAGCCCCCCAGCAGTCGAGAAAACAGGCCCTGGAGGCGAGCGGCACCCTCTGGTGATCAGGGAAGTGCTTCACACGAGCCCAGATGCGTCCGTACATGAATGGCGCACAACACCAGGAGCCGAACTGCCATGCCGCCATCAGCGAATCTTCCACACAACCACAGCACAGCACAGCACAGTCCTTACCCATTCTCCCGCCGCGTGAGCCCCGCAGCAGCCCGAACAGATGCCGCTCTGCCATCGCACGGGCGACTCCCGCCTGCCGTGCGCCACGGCACGGGGTGGTGGCCGCGGAGGCGCTGCCGGCGCAGGGGAAGGAGGCGACGGAGGACGCGCACCAGGTGGCGTCGAAGCCACCGGAGCGAGTGACATGGGGCGCGCAAGGACGCGAGCTTCTTCTGTTCTTCCAACACCCCGGCGCGCGGGTCGGGGTCGGCGGCGTGTGGGACGACGGGACCGGCGACGGAGCTGGTCCGTGTGAAACACGCGTGGGTCTGGGGGGATGGGGATGTGCGGAAGGAACATGTGCTGGAAAGAAAATGCGAGCGACAACGGGAAGAATGGCGGAGAGAGATGGGCGGTGCTCGGAATGAATGGGGTGAAGACGCATTCGACGGAGACGGACGGTGGAGGCGGCGTGCTGCGCGTGGAGGAGGTGCGGGCCGGGGGGTGTGTTGTTGCTGTTGTTGTTGCTGTTGTTGTTGCTGTTGTTGTTGCTGTTGTTGTTGCTGTTGTTGTTGCTGTTGCTGTTGCTGCTGTTGTTGCTGTTGCTGTTGCTGCTGTTGTTGCTGTTGCTGTTGCTGCTGCTGTTGTTGTTGTTGTTGTTGTTGTTTGCCTCGGGCAAGAGCGAGTGAAGACGGAAAGACGTCCCGATGCAAGTCAAAGGGATGTGTTTAAATGCTGCAGGGAATATGGAAGCAGCAAGAATAAGCATCTCCATGGCCCACCGTGACTTCTTCTCCAGCGGCTGCATTGCACCCCACACACACCACACACCCACACACACCCACACACACCCACACACACCCACACACACCCACACACACCCACACAGCTCGCGTGCGCCCTCAAAGACCGAGCAGCTTCTTGTTCTTCTTCATCATTCTCTTGAGCGAGTTCTCCCTCTCTTCATGCGCCCGCCTGGCCTCGTTCATGTGACGCTCCAGAACTTCGAGGTTCAGGCCGAGCGCCGGCGGTCCAGAGGACTGCGCGGCACTGGCGTTCGGCGCCTCCTTCTCTCCACTTCTCTGCTGCTGCTGCTGCTGCTTCTGCTGCAGTTGCGGGTGTTGCTGTCTCTGCGGCGGCGGTGTGGCCGGCGGCATGACGAACTCGTTGATATAGCGGCTGGCTTCGTCCACCAAAAAGCCTCCCTTCTTCATCGTGTTCGCATCCTGCGCCAGCTGGTCCATGACCGACGCCCCGCGTTGCACGCCGTTCTCGAATGCGCGACGCAAAGCCTCGAGATCGTACGTCTCCAACTTGGTCGGCTTCGACGCCTTGAACGTGAGCTCGTCAGGCATGTCGCGCAACGCGTTCTCCAGTTCCAGGAAGCGTTGCTCCAGCTCTTGGGTCAGAGCTCGGAGGTGTGCGCCCTTGGGTGAGATCATGCCACGATCGACAATCCGCCCATCCTCACCTCCGTAGTGAATGGCGGGAATCTTTCCCGCCAACACTGCCTCGACTTCGTCCTTGGTGGGCATATGCCTGAAGTCCGCCTTGAAGTGAGTCAGAAGATCCTTCTGGGACACGCTTGGCTGGGTCTTGAGCAGATGACCGTTGGAGATACGAAACAGGCTGTCGATGCATTTTTGAAGTTGCGGCGCCGACGCTTTGAGGTCACGAATGAGTTGCGCCGGATCCAGCGTCGGGGTGGGCGGTGGTGAGGGGTTGGCAGGCGGCGCTATGGCCGGCGGCGGCGGCGGCGGCGGTGGTGGTGGTGGTGGTGTGCTCTTGGCCGGCTTGGCGGGTTTGACTTCCTTTGCCACCGCAGCCGGACTCCCCGCCTGAGCGGCTGCCTCGACCACAGCTTTCCCAGGAGGAGACGCGGGCCGACTCGCAGTGAGCGTGGTATCTGCTGCGGCAGTGGTCGCTCTCGCTTTCGTCTGCTTGACCTCTCGAGCCTTCTTCTCCTTCTTCTTTCTGCCGACAATCGCCTCCACCACCGGCTCGTCAACGTTTGGCTTCACCGTCTCCTCGTGCTTTGCCTTCTCTTCCTCAAGCGCTTTCGCTCGTTCTTGCCGCTCCTTCTTCTGCTGGTTCTTCGTCCTGGCGCGGACCGGCGCCGAGCCGATTTTACTACCGACCATGGGCGGAGGAGGACTGTTGGCGCGGGATACCGAGGTCGATGTCATGGAGATATTGTCGGACATGGACACTTGCTCGCTCGAGGGAGTTCCTGGAATTTGAATCGATGCAATGCTCGGTTGACGTGAAGGTAACCTGTGCGAGATCACAGCAGGCACAGCTGGAGCCGGTGCAGGTGGCGGTGTTTCCGCCTTTGGTGTCCCGACAAGACGTAAAGTCCTGGGTTGTGTGGTCCTGACCGCAGGCGATCCCACCACAGGACTATCCAGAGGCTTCGCCGACGATGGAGTCTGAGAGACAGAGACTGTGATATCGAGCTTGCCAGGATGCTTACGCTTCTGAACATCCATCCCACCGGTGTCGATCTTGCTCGGCGTGACGGGAGCAGCCCGATCGCTCTCATCGCCATTGGCTTTGATATCACGGTGGCCCTTGTCGTTCTGTGCTGCCGCATCTTGACCTTCCGACGTCCTCTCGGTCTTGGTATCGACCGGAGCAGGCTTTCTCTCGTCGGACTGGTTTGTGCTCTCCGTCAGAGCTGTCCGGTCTCTTGGTTTGGATGCGAGCCCCCCCACTACTTCATTCGATCTTTTCCCTGCGTCATCGCGTGTCGCAGACATGGCCACCTTCAAGTCGGACGATGCGTGGCTTCTTGATCCTTTCGTAGGGGTTTCACTGGCAATGTTCTCCTTGTCGTCTTTATCCGGCTTCGATGGCGTCGACACTCTGACTGGAGTTCCTGGACGCAAAGGCACCGCAGGCAATATCTGAGAAGCTTGGCGTCGCAGGCCGCCGGTCCTGCTAGAAGGTCTCGACGCTGGGCGTAATGCTATCCCATCGAGATCCGGCAATGTGGTCGGCTTCGAAAGGCCAGGAGGCACAGCAGGTGTCGATCGCCGGCTCTCGTTGGCAATTTGAGCCTCAAAGCCAGGGGGAATCGGGGGAGTCGATCGGCGCGACTCATCGACGTCGATTGAGTACCGAGATGCAATGCTCTGCTGCCGCGACCGTGGAGCTCGAGGCGGCGGGTGTTCTATATCTTCTGCGCATGGATGTCAGTAAATTGAGACCTTGCCCGTTCAATGCCGGTTGATCCACCTCTTGACATGCATGGCAACGGCATCGTCCTTTTTAACAACTAAATACATGGGGCTCGTGATGTCACGACCTATGCGAGGAAGATGTGGAGCAGTTCTGGTAGGCCATGTGACTATCATTCCGTCAATCTATCAGCCACTAGAAAAAGACTGCGACTTACGTACATGACGCGAGCAGACTGCAACGCCACCTCGATCCCAAAACAACACTCCTGGCCGACAGTAACCATGCCGGCCGCTTTCATGATGGGTACTGAGTCTGATGCTTTCCAATTATCGACCTCGCTGGATAGCGTCCAGCGCTTGGGCGCATGGATCCAGGTGTCTTTTCCGGCTCCGTAAACACCGTGCAGAAAGCCCAGCAAGCCCTTGTCGCTGAAGCAAAAGAAAGCGAATCCAGTCATCGCCACATGTACAAGACTGATCGGGAGGCAAAAACGCCGATTCTACCATCGCCCATTGTAGACGCCGCCGCCGCCGCCATGCATGCCATAAAGTGACCCACCTGCAACGCCCGCAGTTTGACCAGCGAATGCGTTCCCGCCGAATCCTGTGGCACCCTGATGCAGTCTGGCTTGTTGGAGGAGATGTTGAGCGCCAGCATCTGAAACATCAGCTAAACCACCTCCCGAAGAGGAGGAAGTGTTAGCGTGTCTGTGCTTCTTGCCCTTTTTCTTTCGCTGCTTTTCGCCATCTCCAAAAGCACTGAGCTGCGGGTAGGACAGGCTAGGGAAAGCACTCGACTGGCCTGCTGGGAACGCTGCATTGTGGGCAGTGTAGTTGTTAGGATGGGAAAGTAACTCACGCTTTGGGTCCACGCCGCCTGCAGCGCCATCGCGCCCTCGGAGCAAATCTCTGTAGAAGGTATCTTGCTGATTGCGAGCCGACCCCGGGCCGTACTGTAAGCCACCGGTTGTGAATCCGTGACCCTGGCCGAACGTGAGGTTCCCGCTCAGGGGTGGAGTGCCCGTCGTCTTGAGACCTGGTGGAGGACCTTGCACGTTGCTCGTGTAGAATTGTCCATGCGGTTGCTGATGTGGAGTGGCGTAGTGATGAGCGCCAGTGGGAGGCATTATGGCCGACTGCTGGTTGATGAGTTTCGGATTCGCCACAGGCTTCACTGCAGAAGATGCTGATGAAGAGTCATTAGCGAAAGAGTATCTAGACTGGTTGCGGTGGTGGCCGAGGGGTGGGTTAGATTGCTGCTGGAAAGCCGAGTTAAACCCGCTAGATTGGTTGTATGCATTTGTTGCACTCGGCTTCAGGGTTTGAAGCAGCATCTGTTGGTGTTGCTGGCGCGTCAGGCCACCACGATCGCTGATTCCAGGACTTGATGCAGTACCAGGAGGGTACTGGAACCGGTGTTCTGCCGCACTGTCTTGGCCTGGAGGGTGGATAGCGCTCTGCAGCTGGCTCACGCTTTGGCGCTCTTCAGGTTCACCTCCCAGCTGTAGACTGCCACTCATTTCGGGATTCTCATCAGACTCCGCTGAGGGCGGGTGCTGAAACGTCTGTGTTTCCTGTTCGAGTCGCCGCTGTTCCTCTTCTCGCTGCCGCCGCAGTCGTCGCTTTGGGCCTTGGACCTCATCAAACAACGGTGGGTAGTTCTTGATGACATCCTGATCTGCTTGCGAGAGACATGTCATGGACCAGTGAAGGTTGAAGTCCTCCAGCTGCAAATGTTTCAACATCAGATGCAATGGCGATGGTGGGGCCTTCCTATGGCGGCGTAGCGCCGAAGATGGTTCGGCAGACTCGGGAGGTGATGTGTCGCCTATCGCGGATTCGGGTGCGGGCTGCGGTTCGGGCTGTGACGGTGCAGGCGGGGGCGCGGGCGCGGGGGCAGGCTCAGAGTATAGCGGTACTGGGCTTTCGAGGGTGGTGCTGGTACTGCGACTCTCTGCTCGACTCTGATGCGGTGCTTTCGATGCCCAGCTTGCAGTCGACGGAAGAGCAGGACGTTCGGAACAGTCGCCCTGCTCGCTGCTCCCTTGACGGACCATGGGCTGAGGTGCAGAGGCCATGGGTTGGTGCGATGGCGGCGGGGGCGGTCTGCCGCTGCCATTCTGCGACGAGCCAGCGTTGAGCACGGAAAGGTCGGCTCGTGAGTAGCTTTCGTTGGCCTCGCCCGGTTCATGAAGGAACATGCAATTTCGATTGGTGCAGTTTTCTCCTCGCAGATACGCCGAGCAGTATTTGGTGGTGCCAAACTGCGCCCGCAGCGTGCGATCGGCGTTCTTGGACCCATCAACCGCCGCTATGCAGGACGCGGCATCTTCCTTGCGCTCGTAGGTGACATACACTCCGACGGAATGAGGATGCGCGGGGTCTTTGGCCTTGCTGACGACGATTTTGATGATCTTGCCGTACTGTCCAAAGTATTGGTCGCCGCGCAGGGTTTGGAGGAGCTGGTCTTGCTGGGTGGTCGGGCTCAACCCCGTCACATATACCAGGTTCTTTTGCACGACACGCATGCCCGCCAGATGCTTGCGACTCAGATTGTCGGCCTCGGCTTTCTGCTTCTCTTTTTGCAAGAGCTGCTGGGTCTTCTTCTGCCTCTGGGCCTGCCGGGCTTTGTGGGCCGCCGTCTCTTCGGAGGTGATGGGCTTGTACTCGATATCCTCGTCGCGGTAGGGGCGGCGACAGGCCGGACACAGGCCGTTCATGTTGGTCTTGACATTGTGGTAGCAGAACTGGCATATCTGCAGGAGAGCGTCAGCAACTGGCGAGGCGCGTGGGGCCTGGAGCCGAGGGGCCTGGAGCCGCGGTGGGGGGGGGGGGGGGGGGGCGTACCTGGTAGCCGCAGGGACACGGGCGGAAGCCTTTGTCGGTGAGGTCGAACTCCTCGACGCACAGCGGACAGGACTCCTCCTCGTCGTCGTCGATGAACTGGTCCTGGAGCGAGCGCGACATGGCGGCGGGGGCGAGATGCGAGGCGCGTGCAGCGCGGCGGCGACAAGCGGCGGCGACGGGGGGCGGGCGCGGGCGCGGCGGCAGAGGGCGGTGTGACGAGCGCGGCGGCAGCGGGCGGTGTGATGGAGAGACGGTCGACGCCCGGCTGCGTGTGGTGCGGCAGGCACGAGTGTTGTGTGTTGGACGGCGGAGGTGTCGATGTGGCGGAGTCGGAGGCGGCAGGCGGCAGGCACCACGTCCCTTCTTCGGCCGCTGGCCTGAGGCAGCAAGCGGGCCACCGCCTAGGCATGTCGGGTGCAGCGCCTGTGCCAGCCAGGCCCAGCCCACCACCACCACCACCTCCTCCTCCTCCACCACCACCCCCGCCCGCCACCCGCCAACGACCGCCGATGGCCTCCCGACCGGCCATTGTCCGCACCGCGCGCGCAGCCGTCACGGCGGCAGCGGGCCACGGCCAGCCTGCGGGCAGCAGCGCAGTGCGCGGCTTGGCGACGACGGCACAGCGAGCCCGGGAGCTGGCGGGCAGCAGCGACGGCCTGCCCAACATGCGCCATGCTCCGCGCGGCCCCCCGGCCAAGCTGGAGGCGCCCATTGTCAACCCCGCAGGTGTGCACCGCGGCAGCGGAGAGGTGTGGGCGTGGGCGCGGCGTTGACGCTCGGCAGACAAGCACCAGCACGCGGCCCCGAGCCTCCACGCCTACGGCCAGTACCTGATGGCGTGTCTGCCCAAGTGCATCCAGCAGTATGCGCCCTCTGCGCCGCGCCGCCACCGCGCCCGGCTGACGCTGCCCAGGTTCTCGGTGTGGAAGGACGAGCTGACCGTCTACATCCCGCCGTCCGCCGTCATCCCCACCTTCTCCTTCCTGAAGTACCACAGCGCCGCCGAGTTCACCATGGTCGCCGACATCACCGCCGTCGACTATCCCACCCGCGACCAGCGCTTCGAGGTCGTCTACAACCTGCTGTCCGTCCGCCACAACGCGCGCATCCGCGTCAAGACGTACGCCGACGAAGCCACGCCGGTCCCTTCCATCACGAGCCTGTACGACGGCGCCAACTGGTATGAGCGCGAAGTCTACGACCTGTTTGGCGTGTTCTTCGTCGACCACCCCGACTTGCGACGAATCATGACCGACTACGGATTTGACGGACATCCGCTGCGCAAGGACTTCCCGCTGACGGGCTACACCGAGATCAGATACGACGAGGAGAAGAAGCGCATCGTGGTGGAGCCGCTGGAACTGACGCAGGCGTTCAGGAACTTTGAAGGAGGCAGTGCAGCGTGGGAGCAAGTGGGGCCGGGACACGATCGAAAGCCGGACGCGGTAAGAGAAGTGCAGCGGGCACTCGGCTCCGTGTTGCTGACGACAACCTTCAGTTCCAACTTCCCACCCCACAGCCGGAACCGCCAAAGCAGGAAGAGAAGAGGTAATGATGGCGGCCGCGACATTCCGAGCATTGTAGAGATATACCTGTACATACAGACCGTAACACAAAAAGACCCTCGAGCCGAATGCGCACTGGCATCCGTAGCTGGCAGCCCGCCCCAGCTGTGCTTGAAATTTCTCCACACCCTCGCCCGCCACCCGCGGTCGAGCTGGCGCGATTCGGAAAACTTGCCCTGTGGAAGGCAGCATACCGTGGTACCGTTTATTTTTTCTCCCACCCACCCACGAAATGACCGATGTTCGGGATCCATACCTGTCCATCATCTCCTGGGGGGAAGGGGAGATTTGTTTCGCGAGCCCTCAGCGGCAACAGGAAAAACCGAGCCCTCGTCCTTCACGCCCGAACGTGAGCAGAACCTCCTCTCCACCATGTCGGACCGGGACCAGCTCGCGAGCCGGACACTGCCCTTCATGACGCTGTCGGTAAGCACGAACCCCGCCGCCCATCGCCGTCGCGATCCTCCTAAGACGCGTGCAGGATGGCTCCGAAACATCCATGACGGGACCTCCGGCGCCACTGCCCGCCTCGCTGGACGCCGAAGGCCGCGCGCGGGCCCGATTCGCGGTGGAAGGCAACGTCGCGAGTAAGTCTTTTTGAAAAACACACACAAAAAAAAAGAAAAGAAAAGAAACACCCCCCCCCCCTCGCCCCTTCCATCCCGCCACGGGATTGGTAAATAACCTTTTTCTTTGAAACCCTAACGTGCCCGGGCAGTCACGGGCGGGGCGGGAGTGCTGGGGCTGAGTGCGGCGCGGGCGCTGCTGGAGCACGGGGCGTCGGGGGTGAGCCTGTGGGATCTGGAGAGCACGCTGCGGTCGTCGGCGGGGGCGACGGGGGCGCTGGCGCGCGACTTTCCGGGGGCGCGGGTGTTCAGCGTGGCGGTGGACGTGACGGACGCGGGGGCGATCGGGGAGGCGGTGGCGGCGGTGGTGCGGAGGCTGGGCAGCGTGGACCACCTGTTCTGCTTCGCGGGGATTGTGGGGTGCCGGCACGCGGGCGAGCTGACGGCGGAGCAGTGGCGGCGGACGGTCGACGTCAACGCCACCGGCGCCTTCCTGTGCGCGCAGGCGGCCGCGCGCCAGATGCGGCGCCAGAACACCCCGGGCACCATCACCCTGACGGCCTCCATCTCCGCCCACCGCGTCAACTTCCCCCAGCCCCAGGCCGCGTACAATGTCTCCAAGGCCGCCGTCGTGGCGCTGGTGAAGTCGCTGGCCGCCGAGTGGGCCGTCTTCGGCATTCGCACCAATTCCATCAGTCCGGGCTACATGGACACCATCCTGAATGCAGGCGACGGGAACATTGCCCAGGCGAGAGCGAGCTGGGCGAGCAGGAACCCGATGGGGAGGATGGGTGCGACGGGCGAGCTGGATGGAATGTGCGTCTTTCTGGCGAGTCGAGCCGGAAGCTACGTCAATGGAGCGGACATGGTCATTGACGGAGGCACCATCGTCTTCTGATTGGGACATGCCACGTGCTTGGGCGGGCTGCGGTCTTCGACTGCGTGGGGGAGACCGGTATGAAAAGTCGACACGTGTGTCATCCATCGCCAGGCAGGGAAGAAAAAAAAAACAATTGGTCAATCAAAATTTCCATACCCAGAGCAAGCCGCACGCCGAGGGAAGAAGGGCTGTTGTGCTGAGATAAACAGTGGCCAGCCGTACTGGGCTGGCACTCAGTCATCACCCGATTTGGCTGTGAGCAGGTGTAACTATATCTTGGCATGAACGACCCAGTCAGTCGATCCACCACCACTCCCTCAATCGTGTCATTTTCCCCAGAAAGCCCGTCCAAGTAAAAAACCCCCACCCATTCCCATCGCCATACAAGAGGATCTTGTTTCGTGAACAGCATGCCACGAACCTCGAACGCTCCTGCGATCATCATCCCGTCCCAAAGCCCTCCGATCCAAACTTCAACGCCAGCCCCAATTTCTCCTGTAAGATTTCTGCACTCGCATATCGCGGCAACATCAACGTGCCAAAACACGTCGAGCTCGTCGGCAGGTGGTCCAGACTCTCGACATCCACTCGCTTGATCATGAACACCAGGTTGCTCACTCCCGTAACGGGAAGCCTCTCGGCAGCCGTCACGAACTTCAGCAATTGCTTTTGCGTGGTCTCGGGCCAGGCGGTCACGATCTTCCAGAAGTTTTGCATGTATTTGGACTTGGGGTCGTAGCCATCATAGCGTGTCACGGCTTTCAAGTCGGCCATGTCCAAGGTGTCGGTGCCTTCGATGTAGGCTTTGAGATGAGCGGGTCCGAGCATGGATAGCGTGCGGCCGTTGTGAAAGAGGTCGCTGTCGTGAAAGCCACGACGGAAAGCATCGAATTGAGGAGCGACTGAGTGGTAGCATACCCACGCCGCGTACTTCTTGACGTAGTCCTCCTTGTTTTCGCCTGTCACTTCCACCGGCTGCTCGTGTGCAGGCGTAATAGTCCAGCCCGGCCAAGTGTTTGGCAATGCCTCTCCCGTGGCGTGATTGTTGAAAGCATATTGACCAGTTGTCCAAGAGTATTCCGGATCGGCGTGGTGGATGACCGGTGTCGCGTTGACCACCTTCATTTCGTGCGCTTCCCCATCACCTGGCTTTTCGACTGGCAGGACCGATAATCGCAAACCATTGGCCTCGACAGGAAACTCGAAATCTAGGCCATATACGTCTTCGCGCAAGATTGCCTGCAAAGATGCAACGTGCGCCGGCCATCCGTCTTGCAGACTTTCAGCAGTCACCGTGCCGTCGAGATCCATCGAACCTCGGGGTTGCATCAGTATGTGATAGAAGATATTGGGAAATCGGATCGGCAGAGTGATGCCGTTGTAGATTGCAAGAGCAAAAAGAATGCCAAGCAGCTCATATGTGTGCAAAGGCTGTAAGCTACATGGCTTAAAAAAGCTCAGGCCTGTTTGGGAATCGGTGACGAACATTTCTACCGCATGGTCAGCCAGTTCTTGCATGTTGTGTGATGTGAGTAAGCTCACTCACGCAAGTCTTCGGCAAGAATCTCTCGACACACAAGGTTGAAGAACTCAATCTGAACACCGCCGAGATCGTGCCCGACCTCCAGCTCGTCTGCCTGTCCCAGGCGAATGCGCAAAGGACGGCGGATTTCCTCTTTTCTGCGTTGCCATAGTTGATCGAAAGTGTCGCGCAGAATGTTTGTTCGAGTGACGCTAAGCAGGAAGTAGTGCTCTTCAGAGTGCTCCACTTGCGAAGGAACATTCTCAACTGTCAGGGGTTCGCTCATCTTGATCTTTTGGCGAAGAGCCACAGCTTTGAGAGACTGCGAGTGTGCTTGCCTAGGTTCAACGTCGTCAGCTATCGCACCTGACATCACCTTCGACACTTCGACTCACCGCATGACCAAGTGGTTGACCATTCTGAAGCACAGAAAGAGCTGTTCGACCGGCAGCAAAAAAGGGTAGTCCAACAGGTATATAACTGAGATCGACGCATCATCCAAATACGGCTGTGCTAGTTCCATTTCCGTCAGTCGACTGCGAACCAGTGGCATCATGAAGGCATCTGTGGACATGGTCGTTGTCGCACAGGCTGTCGCCTGGAAAGCAGCAAGGATCTCGAGTATGCCATGACATAGAGAGCCCACAGTAAGGAGGGCAGTCGAATTCCACTCGCGAGCGAAGAGCTTCTTCAGCCACACCACCAGAGCATAGAGGGCATCTCCATTACCGTTCGCCATGCTCATATACCGTGACACAAACGTGTTGACGGTCGAGCGTGTGAGATTTGCATTGTTTGCGGCACTGCCATCCAGCGAAGCTCTCAGGCCGCAGACTTCGTGTTCGAGCCTCATCCGAACGCAGAGCACCTGCACGACCCGCCGAAGCAGGCGCAGATATGGTTCACTATCCAAGACATCCAGAATCGCCAGCCAGTTGTTATAAGTCTCGTGCGCTGGTCTGCTTTCGACCGTCTGAGGATACGCACGCCCTTTGCTGACGATTTCGGAGTCGATCAGCCTCCACACAGCAGTGCGCTGAGCAGACAGTCTTTCCAGGAGCCATTGGACGCATGGCAGTATGCCATCAATCAACGCGGCGTTCGTGGACAGAGCAATGCCAGCTTTGATCGCTCTGCCAGTTGCACGTAGCATGAGCCAGTCAAGCTTTTGATGCCAAGAGTGCAGGTCCCCGGCCAGCGAGGAATGCGCAGCCGTACAGTTTCGGAGGCTTGAAGTAGAGCACAGAGACTGCATGAGAGACGAAACGTCGTGCTCTTGTCCATCCCCTTCGGGTGATTCGTTGCGCGTCTGGTCGGTGTAGTACCTGCACAGAGATTTCCTGGGATTGGGACCGGAGCAAACAGCCAACGCAAAAGCTCGAGCTGACGTAGGGGTATATCTACGTACAGGTCTGTCGCTCGTGTTGATCCTTCCGGAATGGCAAAGGAGAAGTGTGCAATCGGGGCTCTGGCATCCATGCAATAATTGGCCCACGTAGCTGCATCGAGGTCAGCGGGCTTCCACCGCAGCATCGCTCCACGCCGGCATCTCACCGGGCAACAAGTGTGTTGAGGTCGGAGTGACCGATGGCCTCCGGTGGCGCAGCTCCATTACCAGGGCGGCCATCACCTCCACCGGCGTCTGGATGCATCTCGTCTAGCCGCGGCTTGTGCTATTGCTGCCTTGGAAGCTGACGGGGTACTTTTGCATCGCGCACGGAAGAGGTTGACGCTTTCAGGGCCGGTCATCGTGAGCGGAGGCTGTGCCTGAAGAGCATGACCTGAGGTAGATGAGGCTGAACTTGCACGAGCGCCTGCCCCTCAAAGAAGACCTGCACAGCCGCAGCGCTGCCGAGATCCGAGATATCTGAAGCCACACCTCGCCACACCAGAAAAAACCCCTCGAGATCCAATGCTGGGGGTTGAACCACACCCCCACTCCCATCGGCACGCGGTCATCATGGAAGGGGAGAACAAGAAGCGGTCTTTACCTGCAAAGGTGTGTGACGTGGCCTTTTCGACCCGCTCCGGGACGAAATATTGACAAGGCACAGGTAGCCGCAATGAAGGCAAGAAAACGACAAAAGCTAGATCATCGCGTGTCAGTACACGCAAGCACGAAGGCGACAAAACAGAACCTCAAGGCGGATTCTCTTGCTTGGAAGGCGGTCGCAATGCCAGATCACATGGACGACTACCAGGGATTCTTTGGCCTGGAAGAAATCGACGGCGTTGAAGTTACGAGGGATGAGTCTACGGGGAAAGTCTCATTCTACTCCAGGGCTGGAGGTCCTGAGAAGACATCCAGCGATGGCGAGTCGGACGACGGTGAATCTTGGGCTGGATGTGAGGATGATGATGATGATGATGATGATGATGATGATGATGATGATGATGACCACGATGATGCTGCTGCTGCTGCCGCCACTCAAAGCACCAAGGCAAAAAAGGAACCCAAGCAGAAGAAGGCTACGAAGCCAACAAAGAATGCGGCCAAGATCGAGGTCGAAAGCGATGAAATCCCGCCCGCCACGTCGTTTTCGCTACTTGAGGACGGCGGAAATGGGACGGAGATAGATGTTTCGGCCTGGATGCCGCTTAAACTGTCGCCCGACACAATGTCGGCTTTGTCGAAACTGAACTTTACCAAGCCCACCCCCATCCAGGAAGCCGCAATCGGTGAAGTACTCGATGGCCACGATGTGATAGGGAAAGCTTCCACGGGATCGGGAAAGACTCTGGCATTTGGCGTGCCCATACTGGAGCGGTTTCTGGAGACGGCCACGGACCGACGCCGACAGCAGGCAACGCCGCTCGCGCTCATTCTATCGCCGACCAGAGAATTGGCGCATCAACTGGACAAACATTTGACAGCGCTATTCGGGGGCCTCGACTGCAGCAAGCCCAGCATCGCCACGCTGACGGGAGGGTTGTCGCTGCAGAAGCAGCAACGACTCTTGAAGCATGCAGACGTGGTCGTCGGAACGCCTGGTCGTCTGTGGGAAGTCATGAGTTCTGGCATTGGTGTTTCGGCTGCACTAAGCCAGATTGACTTTTTAGTAATCGACGAAGCGGATCGGTTGCTGAGCGAAGGTCATTTCAAGGAGGTCGAAGAGATCTTGAACGCGCTCGATCGCACAGTCGAGGAGGAGGACGGGGCCGAGTCGGAGGCTCCGGCCAAGCCTGCGACCCACGTCGCACCCAAGGCGAGACAGACGTTGGTGTTTTCTGCGACCTTTGACCGAAGCCTGCAGAAGAAGCTTGCGGGAAAGCTCGGCCACAGGAACAACTTGCTCGGCAACCAGGAATCCATGGATTATCTGCTTTCCAAGCTGAACTTCCGAGAGGAACACCCCAAGTTCATCGATGTGAACCCCATCCATCAGCTCGCCACGGGTCTGAAAGAAGGGCTGATTGAATGCGCGGGAACGGAAAAAGATCTGTACCTGTACGCCTTGCTTCTCCTGTCCTCGGCGAAACGGGCCATGGTTTTCACCAACTCCATCAGCGCGGTGCGCCGCATCGCGCCGCTCTTGCAGAACCTGAACGTCAATGCGCTGGCCCTGCACTCGGGCATGGCTCAGAAAGCCCGCCTGCGCAGTGTGGAGCGGTTCGGGCAGAGCAGCAAGGACAAGGCCGTCCTGATCGCCACCGACGTCGCCGCGAGGGGGCTCGATATCAGCAGTGTCGATCTCGTGGTGCATTACCACCTGCCGAGAGAAGCGGCAACCTACGTGCACCGTTCGGGCAGGACCGCACGCGCCGGGCGGCACGGTTCATCGGTGTTGATTTGTGGTCCCGAGGAAGTCGCGGGAGTTCGAAGATTGGTCGCCAAAGTCCACGCGCAGTCGGCGGCGGCAGATGCAAAGCAGGGCTATTACATTCGCACCGTGAACATGGACCGCCGCCTCGTGTCGCGGCTCAAAGAAAGGCTCACGCTGGCCAAGCGACTGGCAGATGCGACGATCGCCAAGGAGAAAGGTCGGAAGGAGGACGACACGATGCGCGCCTGGGCGGAAGAATTGGGGGTCGATTACGACAGCGAGGAGTTCGGAAAGCAGGAGAGTGGCAAACGGGGTCGGGGCAGTGAAAGGAAGAAGAAGGAACATGAAGCTCGCAGCTTGACGAAAGCAGAGCTCGGTGCGCTGAAGGCTGAGTTGAAAAGCTTGCTTGCACAACGGGTCAACGTTGGTGTCAGTGAACGCTACTTGACTGCCGGCCGGGTCGATGTGGACGAATTGCTCAGGCAGCAAGAGGAGGGCGCAAAAACTGGAGAGTTCCTGGGCACGGTTGATCCACTGGAGCTTGATCAGCTCTGATGCGGATGATGGATGCGTCTCTGCGAATTGCAGGCAGGTACAACGATGCTCTTGAGAATGCAGCTGATGCTATCGGTTGTCGAGAACGAGCCCGTCAATTCCGCCGTCGAATTCGGATACATCATATTCGTTCGGATATTGCTGGATCACCCGCTTCAGGGCGTCCATTTGCTCCCTCTGTTCTTCGGTGGGCTCGGCATAAACATCGCTCATCATCGCACCAAGTGGAGGCCGCTTCTCTTTCTCCGCCTTGCGATATGCCGTCAGGATCTGCTTTCGCAAGTCGCTGCGAAGCTCCTTCTCTTTCTCCTCGCTCCAGATACCTTTGCCCTCCATCCACTTGCGCAAGCGGGTGATGGGGTTGTCTCGGCGCTTCCAGTCTTCTACTTCGACTTTGGCGCGATATGCAAAGGAGTCGTCAGACGTGCTGTGATGGGACACTCGGTAGCTCATGGCCTCAATGAGCACCGGTCGTCCGCCGTCCTGCAGAGCCAGCTCACGGGCTTTCTTGGTGACCTCACGCACTGCGAGGACATCGTTTCCATCGACTCGAATGGTGTCGATACCATACCCAACACCGCGGGAAGCGATTCCATCTCCTCGGTATTGTTCGAGGGTGGGGGTGCTAATGGCATACCCATTGTTCCGGCAGATGAACAAGACTGGACATGCTCTTGTCGCGGCAATGTTCAACGCGGCATGAAAGTCGCCTTCTGACGCTGCACCCTCGCCGAAATAGCATGCTACCACTCGAGGCTCTTCTGTTGGGTTCTGCTGATTTTGCATCTTCATTGCATAAGCAGCACCCGAAGCATGTGGCAATTGAGTGGCCAGAGGACTGCTGATGGTGTGGATGTTGAACTTGCTACTGCCGTAATGTACGGGCATGTTCCTGGCGAGACCTGTGTCGTCCTTGGTTGCGAAGAGCTGCGCCATGAAGTCGTCAGGCGTAAATCCTCGATATTGGAAAATCCCAGCCTCTCTGTACTGTGCATATATGGGGTCTCGAGGGTTGAGAGAACTCGCACTTCCAACCGCAATACCCTCCTCGCCCGCAGATACCATATAGAAGCTGACGCGGCCTTGCCGTTGCGCGTCGAACATGATGAGGTCCATGATGGAGACGCTGACCATGGCATGGTAGAGTCGGAACACCTCCTCATCGCTAATGTCCGCCGCTTTTCGGTCCTTGTCGACGATCTTTCCTTCCTGGTCCAGGACGCGGAACGTGGGCATAGCATCTTCTTCCGCTGCGCGTGCGAACTTGAGGTCGGCCGTGAAACGGGAATTGACTGCTCCGGGAAAGTGGACGCTGCATTGACCCTCAGCATGGTGAGTCCACGCGCCGTGCTATATATCACTTGACTATCCTTACCGATCTGAACCCGGTCTTTGAGATACGGAGTGCCACCTCCGCTGACAGCTCGCACCCATTCGACCTGGTCGTGGCTGGCGTGTCGCAGGCAGCTGACGAAGGGCGCGTTCGGCCAGCGTGATTGATCGCTTCATGGTGGACCACTGCAATTTTGGTCTCTCATGTAGTCAACTATCAGAAAACACTGTTCTCAGGAACAAGCGGCGTTGCGGGAACGAGCCGATGCTAAGTAGTTAGTTATGTAACTACATAGCTCTGCACCCGGAACGGCGACCCAGCTGCACCGCCAACATCACATCCCGCCGACATGTCTGCACCGCGGGCAGCAAAGCGCCTGAGACGAAGCGCTTCAAGCGGCTGGGTCTGTCGAGAATGTCGACGCGGGTTTGCAGCATCTTCACGACTGTTGCAGCAGTAAGTCGCTCAGCAACGCTGCTTCATGCTTCATGCTTCATGCTTCATGCTTCATGCTTCATGCTTCACCATCGCATAGCTGCAGCACTGCACGTCCATGTCTCAACGGGCTTGCTCGCTGACAACATGTTCTTCCAGACAGCAGCAGCGGCCCCCAACGCCTCCTCAAAACGACAAGACCACTCACTTCGGCTTCGAGACGGTGGCCGAATCAGTCAAGGCGTCTCGAGTGGGCGCCGTCTTCTCCTCCGTCGCCAGCAACTACGATGCCATGAACGACTTCATGTCCCTGGGCATCCATCGCCTGTGGAAAGACGAGTTCGTGCGGAAGCTGAATCCGGGGATTGCACAGCGCTCGCTTCAGCCCGCGCCGCGGTCGCAAAGGATCTTGGACATTGCGGGCGGGAGCGGCGACATTGCCATTCGAATGCTGGACCACGCCACGAACGTCAATGGCGACGGGACCGCGCATGTCACGGTGTCGGACATCAACCGGGACATGCTGAACGAGGGCCGCAAACGCCTCGCCGCCACACCCTACCCCGCCGCCGGCCGGGTCGACTACCTCGAAGCCGACGCCGAGCATCTCGACGCGGTGGCGAGCGACAGCATCGATCTCTGCACCGTCGCGTTCGGCATCCGGAATTTCACCCACAAGGACAAGGCGCTCCGCGAGGCCTTTCGCGTCTTGAAGCCCGGCGGCGTGTTCGCGTGTCTGGAGTTTGCGCCGCGGCTGTCGAATCCGGTTCTGAACGGCCTGTACAAGAGGTGGTCGTTCGGCGCGATTCCGTTGATCGGACAGATCGTCGCGGCCGACCGGGACAGCTACCAGTACTTGGTGGAGAGCATCGAGAACTTTCCATCGCAGCGCGAGTGGGCACAGATGATACAGGATGCGGGTTTCCTCGTCCCCGGCCAGCGGAGCGACGGAACCATCACCGAAGCAGCATGGCAGAACTTGAGCTGGGGCATAGCGGCTGTACACAAGGGCGTGAAGCCCCTTCAAGGATAGATAGTTACGTAGCTCGCAGCGACTAAGAGAGGACCGGCGGTTCTGCCGGATGGAAGGACTGCCAAGCCCCGAGCATATACGCGGAGAGACAGGATTGATGCAGCTGGAATTGAGCACCCTATGAACATGTTAGGAATCAGATGTGTACAAAAAAAGCTCGAGCAAATCGTGCACAGAGAGATCCTCCCATCATGTCAAAAGATGACAACGAGAGCTAAATCCATCGAAAGAAGTCAGATCGGATGATGCCAATCACGGCGTCAAAGACCGAGAGCAATACGTCGCCAGCAATTCTCGATATCCGCGCAGAGTGTGGTGAATGCAGGGTTTTCGAGGTGGTCAATCATGAACGTGTCAAGTGCAGCTCTCCGGTCTTCAAGACTCTGCTCTTCGTAAAGTTCGAGCGATGTTTCCGCAACGGGTCGAGTGTTTGTGTGGTGGAGCGCAACGTAAGCACGATCAATGCTCTTGTCTCTCTCAGGAGAAGCAACAGGTTGCTCAATGTGCTTGCGCGGCGCCGCAACATTGATTGGTGTTCCTGTCGCATTGGTTGGCGATTCGACCTCATGAGGTGCGTCTGTCAAACTGCCAACACGAGGGGTGGATGTATAGTCCTTGCGCATCGGAAGAGTGTGTTTGCCATACAGATGTTCATCCGTGGGCGCGCTCTTGGAAGTAGCCGACGGATTGGGCGTTCTCAGATTCGTGAGCTGATTTTGCTCAATGCTGCCCGCTACTGAAGTCTCTGGCTTTCGCTTTGGGCTCGAGTTCTCCATCGTAGCAGGTCGAGCTCCGAGGACAGACTCCGTGCGACTCGGAGTCATCGAAGCAGTCTCCGGCCTCGCAGCCGATAGCGCTTGCTTCTCCAACGGTTTGAGCTTCTTCAGTGGCGGCAACGACAAAGCTGAGCTCCCAGGTCTTGAGCTGATGCTATGTGCATCACTTCTGCTGCTTGCCGGACGCTTGAATGGCAACTCACGTCTTGGTGGGATTTGTTGGTCCAGAATTTCAGATAGCGACGTGCTCGAGAGAGCATTCATTGGGGGAGGACCTATTGGATCGGATGACCATGGCGCTGGGATGTGGGTTTTGGCTGCCGCTGAGGAAGCGTGCTGTAAGTGCAATGGTTGCAGGCCCGGCGAAGAGTCCGAACTAGTCACACTGTCTCTGTAGGCGTGCAGCACTGACTCCGCTGGGCGATGCTGTGGGACTCGGTGTGGCTGCTCAGTACATTGAAACGCGTCGCCAACCGCCAGGGGCTGGAATCTTCGTGGTTCCGGCGCTTTGTATTGCTCCGGTGTATTCTCATATGCTTGAGCAATCGTAAGTCCGGCCGGATCCAATGACGTGGATGGGAGAGAACCGGTTCTTACAAAAGATGGAGGTGCCGGCACATCATATGTTCTGTTGACCGACGACGACAAGTCCTTTGGAGGTTCAGCGGCTGTGACTGTGGACGGTCTTTGCGGGCTGATGTTGCTGTGCAAACCTCCATGTTGATAGGTCTCCCGTGTATTACCCTGTTGGAAATGCGGAGAGCTCACGTGAGCAGTTGGTGGTCGAGCATCCGAGTATGCAGTGCCAGGTCTGCTCGTGGTGGTGTCTGGTCGAGCGGTCTTCGCACGCTGTTCTTGAAACACCATGCCTCGGTCTCGTAGGATGGCTACCATCTGTTGACATTGCGCAGGGCCTTCGAATCGGATTTGCACACGGCGCGGCTGGCCGTAACCGTCAGACACGGGGAAGGGTTCGAAGTTGACAATCACTTACCTCTCCACGGTTGTCGTATCGGATGGCCAACAATGACTCTTTGGTGATGCCAAAGATGGGCAGCAGCTCAAAAGCCGGAGGCAAGCCCGCGCGCTGTTCCCTCTCATGTCTGTCGATGGCTGCATCGATGTAGCTTCCCAATTCGACATGCTCCTGGTCCAAGGTCAGCTCTGCCACGTGCGTAGAGCAGCAGTCTTCAGCCGCACCAGGTCTTTGGTGGCCTGGATTACCCTGAGGATCAAAGGGCTGCCTCGGCCACTGCTGCCTCGGACGAGGAGACATAGGCCGCCACGGGTGATGTGCTCCCACGCAATGCTGCCATTGTGCAGGCCTGTTGCGTGGGAGAACTTGAGCAAAGGCACACAGACATCGACAGCAGCGTCGGCCATGTTGAATGTCCGTCGCTAGCGCTGGCGAGTGCGTGGGTGCATCAACAGACTCTGGGCGAGCCGAGCACGTGGTGCCACATGTTGCAGTGGCGGTGAGAGCGCCCTCTGTATGGTAGTGGAGGGGGAGTGAAGGGGTGGTGAGGAGGGAGTGGAGGGGTGGTGAAGGAGGGGTGGAGGGGTAGTGGAGGGTGGTTCTTGCCAGAGTTGTCAACGAAGGAGGAGTGGAGGGGTAGTGGAGGGGTAGTGGAGGGTGGTTCTTGCCAGAGACGTCAACGAGAAGGCGGAGGAAGATGATCAATCAGACCGGGGAAGCCGCGGAGGGCCGTGCCTGCCATTCCCATAACCAGGTAGTCAACTAGGTAGCTAGTTGACTAGTTGACTAGTTAGTTAACTAATTAGCTGACTCTAGCTCAACCATTTGACTCAATCGTTAACCAACGGACTAACTAACTAGTTAGTTAACTAGTTACTAGTTGCTTGCAAAGCTAGGCCGCAGTGCGACGCGCGCTCAGCCCGCAAGCACACAGCACCGCCCACTCTGCTCTCTGCGCGCGCGTCAACGACACCTCACGGCTACACCACAACATGGAATGATGCAGCCGCCCGCCGGCCGTCCAGCTCTATAACCATCCAGCGCTTTAACCCTAACCCTCCAGCCGTCCAGCCGTCCAACCCTCCAACCCCCAACCCTCCAACCCTCCAACCCTCCGACCCTCCAACCCCCCTCCAACATGGCTCCCAAACGCGGCTTGTCGATCGAGCGCAGCGACGAGCGCGACGCGTTCATGAAGCAGCTGGCCGACTACCACAAAGCGCGCGGGTACGTAGAGCCGCCGGCGCAGCACCACGCGCAAAGGGCGGCCTGCCCTGCGCAGCCGTGACCTGCACACAGCACCCTCGGCTGACGCATCTCCCCTCGCCAGCACCCCGCTCGATGCAGAACCCCGCGTCGGCATCCGCCACGTCGACCTCTACAGGCTCTACCGTCGCGTCGTCGACGAGGGCGGCTACGACCTCTGCTCCGACACCAAAGCGAAGCCGCTGATGTGGCGGCGGCTGGCCGAGGAATTCATCGGCAAGAACCAATACACCGCCGCCCAGGCGTTCCAGATCAAGAACGTCTACTACAAGAACCTGTGCGCGTACGAGATCAGCACGCATTGGGGCAAACAGCCGCCGCCCAAGGAGATCTTGGAGGACGTAACCGCCAAGGGCGGCAACGTCATGACCCGGACGCTGGAAAACTTCGAGCGGCCCAAAGCGCGCGAAGAGCCGATTCCGAATGGCGACGCGGGCGACGCCAGTCCGGAGCAGAAAACGCCCAAAGAGGTCAATCCCGAGCTTGTGGACGAGCCCGGCAGTGCCACCGGACGGTCGACGCGGGGTCTGCGCCACCAACCGCCGCAGCGCGTGCTGTTCCAGCCCGAAGTGGCATCGGGTCGCCACCCCCAACCCCGCGGCCACCTCCACCTATCCCACTTTTCCCCCCCACCTGGCGCCCTCAACGGCCTCGTCCCCGCGTCGGCACCCGTCAATGCCACATCCTCGACCTTGGCGTCATACGAGCCTTCGCAGGCGTACCCGTTGTCCTTGAAGCCCGTCATTACCCCGGCCAACAATCCCGAGTTCTACCGCAATGAGCGGAAACGGAAACTCGAGGCCAGTGCAGGTCCACTGGCCAAAAAGTACAAGAACATCATGCTGCCGGGAACTGGATTCATCGGCCCCAACATCTACGTCCGTGCCCAACTCGCGCTGCAGAGCGGAATTCCCGATGAAGAGCAATATGCGCTGCATCACCTCGTCAAGATCAGCCATGAACGGGGCGACAAGTATCGTTTCGACCAATTTCCAGGATTGGCCGATGCGCTGGTCAAGAAATGCTTACAGGTGACCAGTCTCTTCTACGACATCGACTGGGACGTCATGTACGATGAGGAGTACTTCGCCGGGGACGAAGAGACTCTTAACGGCCTCGATGGAACGCCTGACATCCTGCAGAAGTTGAAGTCGCGCATACCCACAGTGTGTGAGGACTCCATTCTGGACTTGGAATTCCATGCGCAGATGAATCGAATCACCGAAGCCGCACTCGTCATGCGGAACATGGCCCTCCAGGAAGAGAATGCTGCGTATTTGTCGAGATTGCCGTTGGTGCAGGATGTCATCGCAGTCGTCGTCCGTTTACCACACCATGCAAGCATGATCGAGCTGCGGCATCACATCCTGGACGTTGCCGAGCAGGTGCTGAAGTACGTTGACATTGGGTCTCAGGACCCAGCATACCGAGGCCTGTTGCAGCAAGTGTTGGGACCTGACCGCGGCGCAATCACCACAGCGCTACGCACGCTCAGCAGGATCGCTATGACCCATCCTGCTCCCAAGAGGCTCGACGATGTGCCTGGAGCTGTGCTTCGCGCGATTCAGCAATACCTCCTGGTCGACGATGAGGAGCTTCGCTCGGCGTGTCTCGACTTCCTGGGCCAGTACACTTCGGTGGGCGACAATGTCGAGAGTCTGCTCCGAACAGTCGACGTTGAATCGCTGGGTCGCCAGCTCAGCCGACTGGTATTGTTCAATGCCAAGGAGTACAGAGAGCAGCGAACATCGAGACATCGGGAAGTCGAGGATACCATCGCGCCGGTAGCACGTCTCTCCAGGGGCTTGGTTGACAGCCTTCTCAAACTCGAAGAACCGGAACGATCATCGGAATGGCTACGCATGTGCTTCGCTGCAGACGCCAACGCAGAAATGACGCAAATCTCGCTCTGGCAAGCATACCAGGGTACCTTTGCGCCATTCCACGCCACGCATCCCCATCTCATCGCGGGCGATTTCATTAAGAATGTCAGCATCACGTTTCCGGGAGCGACAGCACAGGTTGCAGGATCCAACAAATATGTCATCAGGGGTATTCGATCGCGTCAGAAACCTGTGGACACGGGCGTCCTTGCAGGATCCAAAGGCACGGACAAGGGCAAAGAACTTCTGATATGTCACTGGAAAGTGAGTGTGCCGGTAGAGGGCACCAGAGATGCGGTGACAGGTGTCACGTGCCCTCCAACCACGCGAGAAATCGAGTGCGCAGAATGGTTCCGATCTGGTGGCGACATCTTGCAACACATTCTCACCCATCACTTGCAGTTACCGAAGAAAGCTGTCACGGACAACGGTGATAGAATGGACGTGGACGGCACGCCAGCCCGATCCTCGGCGGCACCCGTCAACGGCTTGACCAATGGTGTCACACCCGGTCTTCTCAGCAGCCTCGATCTGCAGTCTGCGGACAAGACCGTGTACAAATGCCGCTGGGCTGATTGTCCGCGCATGTCCACTGACCTGACTGGTGGTAAAGTATCGCGCACGCTGCTGTTCGCGAGACACATCGAGACTCATCTTCCCGAGGTCGATGCATCCCGGGCCAAGCACAATCTCAAGCCTGATTCCACGCCACCGTCGGACCACGGGAGTCTCAGTCTGTCGTTGCTGGAGGATGAAAAGGGAGATGCAGCCGGTGTCCCGTTGAGGGCCGCCCTCGTTGCGAGAAATATAGCTCGATTCATGCCAAAGAACTTGGCACCCGCCTATTCCATGAATGCGCTCAAGAGGGGCGAGAAGAAGGAAGACACGACGGACGTCATGAGCAAAGTCTTCGACGGCGAGGTGCGCGAGCAGCTCTTTTACGCCATGTCTCACAGCAAGACCATCAGGGACTATGTCGGCGCGGTGTTCCGCGCTGTCAAATAAAACAGCAGCTGATCGCTGAACGGTACCGCATCTACGCGTCGGGGTGGATATTCATTCAGTAAGGAGCAGAATTCTGGACGGCGACGGACCAACGTTGCTGCGATGTTACTCGGTCGTCCGTACAAGCATCGCCGGGCACGGCAGAGGTGCCACTTCACTTGCTTGGGCTCTGCCTTCTCTGACCCGCTCCTCCTCCTCCTCCTCCTCCTCCTACCTCGACAGCTTGGCATGAACCCCATGGCAAAGGGCTCTCGCGAATCAATCAATGTTACCGATGTTCATGTTCTGGCCCTGCACTGCAACCTCGAGCGGCCTGCTGTCATATGAGCAGGAGGAAACGCGCTATTATTAGCTTTTCAAGAGCCTGGGGCCACGACACCGGGGCCCCAGGCACGACACCGGGGCCCAGCGACGAGTCGGACCGGGATGGTCAGGAGAAAGAGGAGGTGGCGAAATTGAGCTGTTCATATCGGCCAGTCGGATGCTGCCGCCACCGGGTGCGGCGATCGGCATCAATCGGGCGCACTGGCACGGAGGCCGATTGGCTCTATCCCACGACCGATGCCTCGATAGCGCAACCGTCCAGGCCATGCTAGTCAGAGAGCAATTTCGCCTGATCTCGCCCTCACCTATAAACACTCCATGTCGTGATCTGTTCCTCGCCAGCCCCCCGCCCATGCGTCTTATTTCGTCGTAACACGGTCCTTCGGTTGTCCTCTTTCCACACCGCTCCAGCCAACTGCAGTCACTCACTACTTATTAATTGTTTGCCGCGTGAATCAATCAACCACAACAACAACACCACCACCACCACCAACCACCACCATGCGTTACTCCTTCGTTGCCGCGGCGCTGTTCGCCAGCGCCTTTGCCATGCCAGGCGCGCCATCCTACGGCGGTGAGAACACTCCAACCAAGCCCGAGGCACCAGCAGGATACGGCCCGCCAGCGGAGACGACGTGCACGGAGAAGAGCGTGCCAACTCCCGCCGGTGGCCCACCAAAGGGTCCGGACAACCACGCCCCGCCTCCACCAGCGACGACTCCTGTTCCACCCTACTCCCCCCCGGCTGTGCCTGGACAGTAAGTCGACGACACAAGACTCCACCAGCAGACTTCACGAACGTGAACATTGACGGCTTGTAGGCCACCCAAATCGCCCGAGCAGCCCCAGGCTCCTCCAAGCTACCCAGTCCAGCCGCCGGCTCAGTGAGTAGACACCATGGCACGTCCACAAAATGACAGATCGCTGACCTCCGTTCCCAGGCCGCCCAAGTCACCCCAGCAGCCCCAGGCTCCTCCAAGCTACCCAGGCCAGCCGCCAGCTCAGTGAGTAGACAGCATGACCTGTCCACAGAGCCATTGATCGCTGACGTCCCATCCCAGGCCACCCAAGTCACCCGAGCAGCCCCAGGCTCCTCCAAGCTACCCAGTCCAGCCGCCGGCTCAGTGAGTAGACCGCATGGCACGTCCACGAAATCACAGATCGCTGACCTCCGTTCTCAGGCCGCCCAAGTCACCCCAGCAGCCCCAAGCTCCACCAAGCTACCCAGGCCAGCCGCCAGCTCAGCCACAGCAACCACCAACGAGCCCCAACCAGCCAACCGCCACCTCGAGTGTCCCCGCTCCCCCGGCCCAGACGTACCCCGCTCAGTGAGTCGGACGGGTGAAGATTGTCGATGGACGGATTCCCACTAACCTCAATCCCGCAGGCCACCTCAAGCGCCGCAGCAACCGCCCAGCTACCAGCCTCCCGCGCAGCCGCAGCAGCCCCCGAAGAGCCCGCAACAGCCACCACCATACCCCATGCAACCGGGCAAGCCATGGAGCCCCAGCGTGCCGCTCTACCCCACCGGCACCGGCTCTCCCGTGCCGCCCGCCTACCCGACCGGCACCGGCGCCGTGCCCCAGCCCTCGGGCCCCGTGCCGTACACCAGCGGCGCCGCCACCGCCACCCACGCCGCCGGCCTCTTCGCCGCCGTCGCCGCCCTCGTCGCCCTCTTCCTCTAGGCCCCGGCCCGCTCCCCGCCCACGCACCGGATCCCCCGCTCCCACGTCCTCCGCCACCCCGCCACACCCTGCTCGCGGCCGTCATCGTCATCATCGGTGCGGGAAGCCCGCCCTCGGCCCCGGTCCCTCTCTCTCTCCGCACACACGATCCAGCGAGCCAGGGCCCGGATGGGGGTGAGGGGGGGGGGGAGGTGTAGGACCTTTCTCATCGAATTTACTTTTCTTTCGGGCATCGTTCTCATCCCTGTGTGTCGGGTGGTTGCATGTCGTCCGCAGCAGCAGCTGTAGTTGTAGTTGTAGTAGTCGTAGTCGTAGCCGGGCGAGGTGGACGTATGCAGTGGTTTTGTTGTTGGTTGGTCGATCGTTCTTTCGTCGTCGATTCCCCGAATCCTGTCCGTTGTGGTGCGTGTGCGCTCCTGCTTTCTTCCCCTCGCGTGCGCGCTCAACTCACGCCGTCGTGCACGCCTGCTGCGGGGCGGAAGAACGGCGATTCGCCCCCTGGTTGTTGTTGTTTTTTTCTTCGCGCCGAACGAGTTGCACGTTCTTCGGAAGTACATAATAACCCCGTCCCGTGCGATGGGGGGAAAACATCCCGAGGCTTGACAGGAGCTTACGTGGTGGTTTGGGGTTGGGCGTTGTCGTCTTGCCAGCACGAGGGAAGTGTGTGTATGCTGGGGGGCGGGGGGAGACAGATACTATAATGGTGCAACGTCGCTTCACACCGTGCTGGTTGGATGGTGGGAAGACTGGAGGTTTGCCGTGGGCGGCTGCTGTTCCCGCATAGTCCCTGCGGATCACGCAACGGCGGAGAGAGATCTCGCGTGCTCATATGCAGTTCGTTCGACTCGTTCAATCTACTTACTTACAACGCAATCGCCGAGACATTGTTTGAGGGGGTGGGGGGAGAGAAAAATGGGTAGCCGCCGCTATTATGCATGGATGGGGGTCCTGAAATTTATGCCGTCTTCTGCCACGCGGCCGAAAGGCCGATGAGAGAACTGACGGTGCCAGCAAGACCGACGATGCCTTCGTCGAGGTTGAACACGCCAAGAGCACTTCCGGGAAGTGCAATGTCCGCAATGTCCGAGACGAGTTGCCGCTGCGTGGCAGCCTTCTCCCTGTGCTGCGGGTTAGTCGAAGGGTTCCAATTCAAGATGTCGTCGATGTGTGCTGCAGGCGCACCTCTGGAGCGTCTTCTCCTCCACCTTTTTCTCGGCATCGGCGCTGTCCTTCTGCTTCTGGGCAATGGCGTGGATGTTGTACAGAGCGTACAATCCCGCAACGATGTTGCAGGCGAGTCCCGCGAACCATGCGCGGTAAGCCTCCCTCTGCAGTCGTGCGCCACTGGACAACTTGTAAACGCCGGTCTGGTCAAAGTACGTCAAGGCGTCGAGCGACAAGTAGACGGCGTATCCCAATTGTCGTCCGATGGCCAAGGACTTGAGCACCGGGTCCATGGACTTGTTGTCCGCCGCGACGGCCGCAGCCTTGAAGTGCTCGACGAATTTGCCCAGCCTGAATGCTTTCCGAGCACTGCCAAAGCTCTTCTTGAGAGCTTCGAAGGCGGCGACGGTTGTCTGGGGGTGGTTGGTGCGGTAGAGATACCAGGCCAGGAATCGCGACAAGTATTGCACGGTGCGAAGGAGCTTGTCGCGGCCGACTGTCGACTACATTACTGCGTGCGGGCGGCCGCGGTTCCGTGACGTGGGCTTACCGGTGGTGGCAACGAAACGGTTGAAGTGGGCCACCAAGGGGTGGTATGTGAGGGCGTCGGCGACCATGGCTATGGCTGGTGTCGAAGGACTCGGGGTGGATCAAGGGCAAGGGGAGGAGTCAGAGACGGACGTGGGAACACGGCGGGTGTGAATATGTATCGCACGACCGGCCTCGACGACCATCAGCCGAGGCGCTTTACGGAAGGCTGCGGTGAGGCGGGCTTTGTTGGCCGGCCTATGGAAACGGGTAGTTGACCAACTAGGGAACTAGTGAGTGACATGGTCGGCGATATTTGGCTTGACCTTGGCATGGCCTGCACCGCACCGCATCACATCGCATCGGCCGCGCATCCGCCATGGCGAAGAAGGGTACGTCGCGGCTGGCACCATTCACCATGCCGGGCTCAAACAACCCCTCCTGACACGCCGCCCAGCCAAGTCGCGCACCATCGCCGTGCGGCTCATGTCCATGGCCATGACGGGATACTACAAGACCTTTACCCGCCCGAGGACACACCGCCCGTTGAGCATGCTGAAATACGATCCCGTGGGTAAGCAAAGTGGCGCTCCCGACTGGCAGAAGCCCCCAGGCCTGACGCATCGTGCAGTGAAGAAGAAGGTTCTCTTTCTCGAAGCGAAACGCGGCGGGAAATAACTGGCGACGGAGGCAATGCCCACGCAGACAACGCAACAGCCGCGAGAGCCGGTCACTGGTTCCTGAGAGGCGGGAGGGGGAGGGAAGAGAGGCAGTAACTGGCGCTGGAGACAAGTGCAGCACCAATGAACCTCCATGTCACCAGCAAGTGCCACGTCTGCGAACAAAGGGAACTAGCTATGATGCGACATGATGCTGAGTACGGCACACCAGCGTGGTTGTTTTTTGTTCCTTCGCAATCAGTGTCCATCCAGCTCTCGCGCGAAACGTGCATTGATCTGCTCGCATGTCGTCATTTTCTTCGCGCGAGTCTTTTCTATGGCAGAGCCGGCAGAACTACGCAGACGGGAAGGCTGCAGCGTAGGAAGGTCCCGAATACTCGATGGTCGGGCCATCAGAGATGGCTGTGAAAGAGCACGAGCCGATGGCAACTCGTTGCTGGCAGCATGCTGCTTTCTGTCGTGCTCGAATCCCTCCACGATCTGGCTGCGGGCCTTTCGCTTCACCGTGTGGACGGTACTCTCTTTGCCGTACAAGGAGCCGCGGGACTGAGCCTTGCTCCGTTCGTTCTCGTCGGACAAAATATCTGGCGAGGTACTTGCGATGCCCTCGGAAGGGGTTTCCGGAGTCTGCTTCTCGATGCCGTCAGCGAAATGACCTCACCACCTTGCAGCGCCTCTCGAAATGCAACCAAACAACACTCCTGTCTCCGCCAAGGAGATAACAGCTCGTGATCGATCGGCGGAGCCAAGCCAGTCAAGCCAGCCAACTCGTGCGCTTCGTTCGACTTACCTGGCGCTGCCGTACCCTCACTCGAGAGCTGTTAGGTGGTGGCATCGATCGCTTGGAAGAGGGCGGCGAAACATCTTCGCAGATGGTGAATGCTTGCTTGACCCGTTGCGAGTCGTTGAACGCTGCCAAGGACGGCAGCGACTCGTCACGATCGATGTCGGTTCCAGAACCCGGTGTGGCATCCATACGCGTTGCAGGCCTCTGAACAGCGGAAGTCTCCCTGGTCGTCGGCGGCGACGAAGTAAGCGTTACAGTCTTCGCTCGAGCTTGCGACAACTCATCTTCCAGTCTCCGGACGACCCTCTTGTGGCTTTCGACTTCCCCCTTCCATTGCTCTTGTAAGTCTTCCAGCCACCGTGCGTTCTCTTCTTTGCTATGATTTTCACGTGCCTGCAGCTCTTTAATTTCTTTCCGGGCCGCTTGCTTGTCCTCGTCCAAGCACTTCACGTCACCTGTTAGCCTGGCGACCTCGGCGGCGAGCCTCTTGTTTTGGTTCCAGCTGTGCGCATTTTCAGTAGCTCGATGGGCCATGGCGTGACTGGAGCTGATGGAGAAAGTCAAGTCTTAGCACATATTGCATCAAATGCGTTCCGAAAAGACTCACATCTCTGCGCGCAGCTCTTCTGCAATCTGTTCCCGAAGAGCACTGCTGACACCCTGCGCGTCCGCCACAGCTAAATTTGAGCTCGCCTGCTGCTGCTGGGGTGCATTGGCCCTCAGGCTCTGGACTGCTTCATCAAGGTATGTTCGAATCGTGCGTCCAATGTCATTGACGCCATTCTGTGAGCCCATGTCCTGAACCAAAGCTTTGATGCAAGCGATGTCATCCACACCAGCACTCTGCTGCGAGTTCAATCCTCGGATGGCGGCTGAAATCTTCTCAAGCATTTCGGTGACAGCATCTTTGTCACTCATGCCCGCGACAACACCGTGTACTTCAAACAGCTTGTCCAGGACGGAGTCAGTGCCAGCTCTGATGATCTTGGCAATCGAATCACTGATCTTGCCGCCGTCATTGCTCACTTGACTCTGGAGGGCAAGCCGCAGTTCCCTCTCTTCGGCAAGCAGGCGGCTCTTATCGTGCAGCTGCCCTTCGAGATGCGTGACACGAGCGTTAGTAGATGCAAGCTCTGTCGCGGCATCGCGGAACGCCTTCAGGGCTTCGGTCTTCAATTGCATCGACTTCTCGGCGCAAGCAGACATCTGCTCAATTAGAGCATCCTGGCTCGCTTTCCATTCTATGATCTTGCTCACGAATTCCTCGTGCTTCCGGTGATTGACATCAGAGTCTTTCTTGATCACAAGTAAGTCGTTCCCAAGACCGTCGACAAAGACTTTGAGACGACTGGTCTTCGACTCATAGCTGGCGATTTCGGCGGTCTGTTGGACGACGGTGATGGAAAGGCTGTCCCTCTCCTGTTCGATTACTTGAGAGCGATGTTCACTGACTTGCTGGTCCCTCAAAGCCTGGTTCAACTGGTTGTTGAGGGCCTCACGATCCGCATCGCGTTTCGCCGATTCTGCTTCATGCTTGCGCCGGATCTTGTCAGCCAAGTCGCCGAGAGCCTCATCCAGATCGGACGATGCAAGATTGCGATGGTATTCCTGTTCACGGGAGTTCACCGGTGGGCCAGGTGCGGAAAGTGGCTCGCCGGCGCCGCCTGGTCTCTCCTCCCACCTGTGCCGCAGAGCTGCGGCGGCAGGATTGCGTCGAGGTGGTTGCTGTTGCGGTCGAAATTTGCCAAGCGCAGAGAGTGGCTGCAAGGTCAGACGTGGAGCAAACCTCGAAGCACCGAAATTGAGGCTCCGCTCCGTTGGACGAGGAGCTGATGTTACCATCTTGGTTGGGGTTGGTGAGTGAGACGAACCCTGAGGCTTCCTGCCCGAAGAGGCTGCTTTGGAGGAAGCGTGCAGGTAGGTAGCCGATGCCGACAAGGAGGAACGTGCATCGGTTTGCTCAGGTACGCCGGCATCTTCTTGCGGGTCAAATCGCTCATTCGCCTCGCCGACTACACACTCAGGCTCGCTGGTTCTTGGCTGTATCTCCACGTTGGCCAATGGGTCCTGGTCCCACGATTCGTCCGAGCCGTCGACATCGAAGTCTTGGCCGTCAAACGCGCCTGGAGGTCCGATTAGCAAGGAAGGCACGTTCGAGCGAGGGCAGCCACCATCACTTCTGGGCTTGTCGTCATCAATAGCGATATAGTCGTGGTGGTCCGATGGACCGCCACACGCTCCAGTCTGCGTGCGCTGGCGAATGGCAGCGTCGGATTCACGATGCTGGAGGGCAGCTGCTGGGCTCAGCTGCAGCTCATCAGTCCCCTGCGCTGCAGATGCGTCTTGGAAGTGCGGCGTCAGGCTCGCAGTGGACGGCCAGACGTGTTGACAGAAGGAATGGTCTGCGGAGGAATTGCCGGCCGCGTGACGTTCACGACCACTGGCCGGTGGCGATCGAGCCATGGCTGCGGGCAGGATTCATGGAGCGAGCAAGCAAGCGAGCTGGCGGATTGAGATGGTGAAGTGAGGCAGGCGCTGAGCTCAGGGACCAGGGAAAGAACTGCTCGCCAACGACTTAGGCACTCTCGCCATCTGTGCGGCCATACAATTCGAAGGCCAGACGCATGCAAAGCAAAGCACAGAACTGCCTTCTCACGCCTCCAAGTTGAGCATTCCGAGCATCGATGTATCTCTGCCTGGGCCACAGCATGTGCGTTCGGCCCCAGGTCGGTCGGTGCCCGCGTGCATGCGAACACCTTCCATCGAGCACGCCCCAAGCCAGATGTCGTCGAACGGTGGCGGCAGAGATGCACATGAATGGCTAGTGCCGGCAGAGATGGCGCGGCGCGTGCACAACGCTGGACATGAACGGCAGCCAACCAATCAAAAGGGCAAACATTAGCCGCCACGCCCTCCCGTCTCGACCTCACCCGTCCACGCCATCCACTGCCTTGCGTCAGGCCAATCTCGTTGGCACCTGCACATGAGATGGCATCGAATCATCGGCCTGGAAATGCACCGCCCTGCTTTCGTCACCACCTCGCGCCTCGTCGCATCTCGGGTCTCGCGTGGAGCGCTTCCAGAACCGATGTCGCGTAGAATCTAGATAGTTAGATCACTCTCTCCTCTCGCGCAACGTCGAGATTTGTCTCCTTCCCACACCTGGTGCCTTCGTCAAGGACAACATCTTGTAGCATGGGTGGCTACAGCCTACTGTGCACGCTTGGCATGTCATCTTTCACCACGGCAGAAACGCGAAGACGGCAGACTTCGAGTGGCTCCAGCAGCGGCAGTAGCTCGAGCATCACCGTCGACACGGATGCAGGAGCTTCAGGCGCACAGTCGAGTGGATTTACGCTGAGCAAAGGAGGGCTCGTCGCAATATGCATCATGGTCGCGCTCGTGGCAATCTTTGGAAGTAAGACTTGCGACATGTGTCTCGCGGCGAGGCATTGCCTTGCTGATACCCGTCCAGTCGTCACCCTCACTCTCTTCATCATCGCCAAACGCCGGCAGTGGACCGTGAGACAAACACTGGGCCGTGCATCGCGCCGCTTGACCGGGCGTGGAGGACAGTGCCCAACAGTCCCGGATCGACCGTCGAAACGAGCAGGGCTGCAGATGGACGCCCAGCCGGCAAGGCTAGGACAGAAGAGAAGTCTGAAGGTCGATGTGCAAGATGTGGAGAAAGGCGGCCGGAGCAGTAAACCTTCCAAGTCGGGACGGATAGGCGAGAGACTGATGAGGGATGACTGGAAGCCTTGAAATGTAGTGCGTTGAGATGTGTGTGGGTGTGTGGGTGTGTGGGTGGGTGGGTGTGTTGTTCTGTCACGGCCCTTGATGCGATCCCATCGCCACAGCTCCCATCATCCTCGAATGCAGACGATGTGCGGTACATACATACATACATACATCCATACGTACATACATACATACATACATACATACATACATACATACATACATACATACATACATACATACGTACATGCAGGGCCGGGATTTTGCGCATGGTCCATGAACCCCGATGGAAAGCACCGATGGTAGTTAGCGTTGGCCCATTATTCGCGATAACTAACGCATTCGTCGATTGGTGCTCTGAACAGCAAGCCGAGAGCCGGCGCAACTCTGATTTTCAGTCGGCGGTTTCGAACATCCGCTCCCGGAGATGAGGTGGTTGGTGACAGACGGTGTAAGATCATTTCCGACTAGCCGGATTCGTCGATCAGCTTGCACCAACGTTCTTCCGATCGGCACATGTAGTGTTCAGGAGTGCTCCTGGCGATGTACCGAATTTGGTGCAAGAGTGCACCGATGCTCCCGGATGGAGAAGCAGTGGACGAAAACGGAATCTTCCCCATGTGTGATGCACACGGGCAGTCACCGGCCGCACAGCTTGCAACGAGGTCAACACCAAGAAGACTCGGGGCTTGAATTACATTGTGTGCACATTCCATGGGCGAAGGTCGAGATTGGTCGGGCGACGGTGGCTTGAAGTCAATGAGTCCACGCGCAACAGCGCAAACCGTGCCGGCCACAGGAGTTGATCTCGGAAGGAGCACGATACGTTTCATCCTGCCGCGCACGCACACAGAACATCCTCGAGGGCTGTGCTACATATTCGACCGAAGTAGGGATTCAACGACTCCTCCCCGGGGCAAAGTCGTTTTCAAAGCATGTCCATCTCAGTACGTCAGCTCATCGGCCTCGACACACGGGAGATAAGCTCAATTTCGGGAGTTCAAAAGCCGGCCCCGGCGTCAATTCGCCAATACTCACGCCGCGAAGAAGTCGGAGAGCCTCTTCTCGGTGTTGGATCTCTTGCCATTTGCCATGTTCGAGCTTGGGCGGCCACATTTCCGCTTGCTGCTACTGCCCTGCAACAGTGGATGCGGTCGCTTTGCCGGGGGCGTGGGATCTTTAACGATCTCTTTGATGGTCTGTCGTGACAGACAACCGTCAATGTGCTCGTTGAGCTTCCGTTCGTCAGGCAGCTGCGGGAGACTGCAGATGGGACAAGTCCACTGCTCGGGAGGCTTCGGCGGCACTTCACTCCTGCGAGCCTCCTCCTCCAGCAGTGATCTCCATGCAAACCCGTTGGCATATCTTCCATAGTTATGAGGACTATCTTCAGTGTTGGCCGGACCACGCTGTTTCTGGGCTTCGCTATATTCCTGTGAGAGCCGCTCCAGCTCCACGCATTCTGACTCTCTCTCCTGGCGTGCGGCGTCCTCGAACTCATCATCTGGCCACTTCTGCCATCCATCTGCGTCGAGCTCGACTTTTGATCCAGAGATTTCGCTTTGCTGTGCCAGCGTGACGGTATGCCTTGCGCGACCAAAGAAATCCACGTCGCCCTTCTTCATGGACACCAGATGTGTACATCGGAGACCCATCAGACGCAATTTCATACCAGGAATTTCTTTCTCCAACTTTTGCAACATTGGCAAGCCGAAGTGATACAAATCATCAGCAGTGTACACTGCCCTCGGGGGCTGCACTTGCCTTGTGAACACTTCATATGTATGCAACTTGATTTTGATGCACAAAGTTCGCCCTTTAAACTCGGTGCGCCGCAAATCTTTTTCAAGCTCGTCGGCAATCGCGCGTAGCTTGTGTCGCAGCTCCTGCGGGTCAGACGTGTCATGAAAAGTGCTTTCTGTGCCCACGCTCTTCCGCTCGTACTCTTCTGCGGGCCCAAAGCCTGTCTTTCCGAGGCCGAGATATACGCCCATGAGGAATTCGAAAGTCTTGTCGCCGAAAAGTCGATTGAGATAATGCCTCTGTCCATAGATCTCGCCACAGGTCTTGATACCGATTGCATCTAGTTCACGCTCGAGTACACGTCCTATGCCATTGACCTTGCGGGTGGGAAGATGGTTCATGAAGTTCATGATCGCAGTGCGTTCTGATGGAAGCCGGAATTGTCCTGCCCAAAGTCAGTCGAACTGGCCTCCATTGCATAACGGAGAGCAGGAGCTCCAGCAATAACGTAACACCTCGACTTTGGAACGCACCATTGGGCTTGTTTTTGTTGCTGCATATCTTCGCCAACTTGGCATTGGCAGCGATGCCGGCAGATATGGTGATCTTGGCTTCCTTGAATACCTGTGCACGCATTTGGCTGACAACGTCCTCGGGGCTCATGTTATGAGTCTGTCTTGATGGTCAGCAACTGGTGCACCTGTGTCGCCGATCCCGCAGGAAGCGCTCGGCAGAAGCCAACAAGCGGGAGGCAATACGCAGGCTCAGGAAGACCAACTTCACAGTATTTGGTGACGTTCAGGTATGCCTCATCGATTGAGGCCGATTCAAATCTCGGGTCGTACTGCTCCAGCACCGCCCGAACCTCCTTCGCTTTCGCAGTATATTTTTCAAAGTTCAAGGGAATGTGGATGAGTTGCGGGCATAGCTTGTCGGCAACGAACCCTGCCATGCCAGATCTGCATCCGAATTTGCGAGCTTCGTAGTTGCAGGTTGTCAAGACGCCTTTGCCAACAGCAAACGGGACGTTCTTGAGTTCGGGTCGGTCCAATTCCTCGACGGCGGCGTAGAAGGCGTCACAGTCTATGTGCACGATAGCCTGACTGAGGTCGCGATTGTGCTCCAGCTCTGCGATATAGTCGTCTGCCTTCTTCCGTTCCTTGTTCAGCCCACCTACCGCCTCGACGCGTTCCAACTCGCGTTTCTTGGCCAGGATGGCGTTGATTTTGACCGTGAGGCTTTTATCTTTGGCCTCCTCATTGATGAAGTATTTGCTGCCCTTGGAGGCGTTGTATATGATCTCCGACACCTTCTGCTGGTCAACGCCATCCTGGCCGCTCTTGGTGAGTGAGGGTCCGAGGAGATGATATTTGAGGGAACGATGCTGGCTGGCCTGAGGCGGCGGGGGTCCCTCACCACCAACGCGCGCCTCGTCCAGGTCGGCGGCGACCGCAGCGCTCCCAGTCTCGTCACCGCCGTCGTCACCGCCGCCAGACATGGCGGTACGCGGTGGGAAGCAGAAGGCGTGAATGGGGCTCTGCGGTGTGGTCTCAGCACATATATAACATATATAACGAGTTCACTATGCAGCTGGGCCGAGGATCGCTCGAACTAGCGCGTAACGAGTGCCGGGCTGTGGCAAGCGTAAACAATCGGCCCACGCATAGTTAACGCAGAACGCATAACGAACGCATACCACACGCAAACACCATGCTCCGAGCGTGATTGTGCCGCCGTGTCGATCCGGCTGTCATGCAGCCGATTGTCCTCCTGCCCTGCCCGCCGACAGCTTGACCGCGAGGCCACGCGGCACGGTTTCCACGCGTCCACAGCAGCACCGGGAGTCTCGCCGTCACATGTCACTCCCGCGCACAACGAACACAACCATCCAGGCACACCCCAACCGCGAACAACCACGTGACAAGGCGCTGGCTGCATGGCCGCAACGGGCAACGGCGGCGACCCGGCGAGCGTAGTGTCATGTCGCCCGACCGCAACGTCCACGGCCTCCACCACAGCAGCACCACCCGCCCGCTCCTGGCGTCGGCCAGAAACGCTGCAACTCCGCGCGCGGCACTCACGCCGCGCATCGCCGGCACCGCGACTCCGCCCCCCGCTGCGGCACGTCTGACGCCACGAGTCCCGAACAGAGCGGCCGTGGTCTCGCCCAGACTCAAGGCGCAAGCGACGCCCGCCAAAGATGTCGTTGGGAGCGGTGCGACTGTCACGCCACGCTCGGCGCCGAGGAAGTCAAGGCCGGGCGGGACGTGGCCAGCTCAAGACGATATAGCCGTCGACCCAAGGGTCAAGGAGAGCAGAGCGCCAGCAGATGCGTATGGGCGGGGCAGCGCGGCGGGCAGCCTGAGTCTTCCCAGAGCGCAGGCGAGCAGACCGAATAGTGACGCCAGCGAGATTGGCCCCAGGCCTTTTGGCTCGCCAATGCTGCCTCGGTCGCATGGGGTCGCAGAGCTCAACCATTCCACCGAGAGCATTGAACGCCGCTTCTTCCATGCCAACGAAGCTGCACGGCAGGAGCCCGCGCCGAGACGCCCTGAGCCTAAGAAGACGCCTACCTTCTTCTATGCAGATGGCCAGGAAGACCGATCGCCCACATCTCCATCTCCCGTCCTTTCAGCAGTGAATGATGCACGGCCCAGCGGACCGTGGATCAAATCTGATGTACAGCCCAACATAGCAGCCAAGAGCCCATCCGTAATCTTGCCCAGCGCTGCTCATGTAAACACTTCCTTTCTTCCGCCCACGCTGTCGAACCGGCTCAGGTCCCTTTCCCCCAGCAAAGAGAACATCCACTTATCTGACCGGAAAGGTGCATCGCAATATTCCGCAACGCCAGACACTCGTACGGAGCAAGTTTCAGATGAGAACAGAAACCCCAGCTACAGATCCCAGCACCGAAAGTCAAACAGCCTATCCTCCATGAGCTCACTCTCACAGCCCAGAATACGACCGAACACGGCATTAGAAGGCGATAATTGCCCTCCGCATCAGCATACAGAAGACTTGGGCGTTTTGCTTGCCAGCAAGCCCGCAAGCCCGCGTGTTGAGCTGACGTCGATCGAAACAACGGCTGCTCCTGCATTGGTTGCATCGCCGTCGGAGTCGGCATTGAGCTTGACCAAGTCAGCATCGCAGCTGGCGGCCGATGCACGACGAGAACGGAAAGTGCTTGACCTAGAAATTTCGAATCGGTCACTCCTGGCCATCAACTCTAGCCTCGAGCGAGAGCTTAGACGACAAAAAGCAGAATTGAAACGATTCCGGCGCCTTTCGCGAGCGGGACGGTTATCCTTCGCTCTCGGCGAATCAGCCACTCGTCGGAAGTCGGAAGGTCTGGGCATCTCCCGTGAAGACGGTGAAGATGCAGATTCGTCGGGCCTGCTATCTGAGCTTGCTGAAGATGACATCACTGCTTCCGAGGATGACGATGAGAGTGTGGTGAGTGGCAGCGAGCCTCTGTCACCAGCCGCACAGAGCAGCAGGCAGCAAGACCGTCTGGCTAAAGACGAGAAGCGACTGCAAGTGGACTTGCAGCGCCACAAGGAGCTCTTGGTGCAAAGTCAAGCCATGAACCAAAGCCTGAAACGGTGCATGTATGCCACGGAAGAGATGGTTCGCGAGGGCAGAAAAGCACTCGAATATCATGTTCGGGTTTCGGACGTCAAGCTTGGCGGCCGCATTTTGACTGGTTTCGAGCACGAGGGCGAAAATGACGAGATTGAGGGTGCCGGTGAGTTCGATGGTGCAGACGACGATGTCAAGGCACAAGGTGTCCTGGGCACCTGGTCGAGAGTTGGCAGGTCTGGAATTGGGAGCGATTCTGGAGACCGTGATTCTGGCATCGAAGTCGACAAGCGGCCTGTCGACGTGTCGACGCCCTCCGGACATTCCGGCAGGCCGCCCGACCTGCCAGGCTGAGATCCGAAGAAGCTCAGAAGAGGGCAGACGCTGTGCGATTGGATTCTGTACATACGATTACCGAGATACCCACTTTTTTGTTCATCGGGGAGCAGACCAACATATGTGGTATTGGCGGCACGAAAAGGAGATGCAGGCGTCAGAGAGTGCAGAGGAGGGCATGGCATTTTGGCTTGCTAGAGATACCCCCGTCAGTTGGCAGTGCTGGACACTCACTCAGCAATCGTCCAAGCTCGCTCGAAGCCAGCTTGCTATCGCTCGTGAAAGCTGTTGTACCCTCATCTCGTCGTCTACTCTTACCTGTCCCGAGCGAGTCTGGGAGTCCAAGAGATAGATACACAATGAACCGAGGCTCGGTGTTCAAGACATGTCCCGTTGTTTCTCAACGTGTACAGACGCCGTGCATCAGGCCTCGTGGGACGGAAAACGGCAATGAAGATGGCATCCCCCAACCGTCGATGAGCTCACACCACAAGATCAGTGCTCCTCACCGATACTGCTGCACACCCACAGTGAGCGGCCTCGAACGCAGCAGCATAACAGCAAGCCAGGCCTTGGGACACACGAGAGACGCCACCGCCTGGGCCCCCCTTCCCCCCCCCCCAGTGCTTTGATAACTATCTTGCAGCCCACCCACCCAAGACGGGAAAAAACAGCCGGAAATTCTGCCAACGCCCACGGATGCATGCAAGCGAGGCATCGGTGGGGTGGTGGCGGGGGGGGGGGGCGAGAAGCTTTGGTTGCGGCGTGCGGTCGGTACATGCAAGGTCCAGTTTCTGTGTGAGACTGTGAAGAGAGCTTCGGCCTGGTGGGCACACGTCTCAGATTCTGCAGGAACCGCAGAGCACGAAGCCGAGCGACAGTCTTGATCGAGAGCGAAGCACCGACGCCAAGCGAGGCCGTACAGATGGCCCAGCACGAAAGCCGAGTGGCGTGCAAATGTCTTGATAGCGGCGGGGACGACAGCAGTGGGGCCATGCACGCAGGAGGAGGAGGAGGAGGAGGAGGAGGAGGAAATGTTCAGCCCGAACCCCGCCCAGTGCGGGAGGCAAAGTCAGTCATGGCGCGCGGTGTGAGCACCCTTCCCCCCTCCCCCCTTTGCTGGCATTCGCTGTGGGAAACGCCGGGCGAGATGTTCCCTGCCGCTGTCCAAACCAAACGGCAAGTATGTATGTACATCACTAGTCAATCGACGTGCAGGGTCTGTGTGGAAAATTCATCGTCCTGAACTATGTCCGCCCTTTATCTTACTTTGCAGACTGCTGGGCGCGCAGGTGTCCCGAGAGACTTGGAATCGCCCATAGATACCTTAGTAGCGTTGTACCGCCTGCGGGCCGGCGGCAGAGCCTTACGCCCATTACTTACGGCACAGTGCAGCGCTTACACGATGGTGGATCAGCGGACAGAAGCGTCGTTGGGAACAAGAGGACCGAGGGTCACGGTCTGGCCTTTTCCCGGCGGAAGCTTCGATTGAAACCCGGCTGTGGCGGAACTCGTCCAGGCTCGTCAGCGACGTCCAAACTTGGTGAATCAAGCCGTGGTTCAGGCGACGGTACGCTTCGACCAGACACAGCGTTAAACGTGTGTAGTCGAGATCACCTCATGCCCGTGTCGATGAATGCCGGAAGTCCTGTCGCCATCAGCCTTCTTGGACGCGACATATGGTCCAGGTCGCGCGCCTCGGCTCCTCGCTGCAGAAGTACATGCAAGACGCAGGCTGCCCTGTTTCCACACGGAAGCCGTCAAGCGTCCTTCCAGCACCATGGCGCGCCGAATTGCAGAGAACGCGTGCGACGCAAGATGAAATAGCCGCCTTCGTATCGGCTTCGGCGGAGCCGTGAGAAAGCGAGCCATCCGGGCGATCAGCCCACTTTGCATCCCGTTGCTTCGACCAACTCCCTCCGGCGAAGAGCAGCCGCCCATCGCGATCGGGGGTTGGATCCTGCCTCCCACATGATTCGAGCTTGGAAGCTGCACAAGCCACATCTCTCCCGCCAGTCCCCCTTTGTGAAGCTCCATACCACCTGCAACCGTAGACTCTTCGGAGATGGGAGAAGGATTTGACAGCGCGGCGCCCACCAAGTATAGTGATGCCGCGCTTCATGAAACTCGACGAGGCTCGAGAAGCATCACGTGCGCCGGCCGGATGCAGCTTCGGCATGGGGACGTCCTTCAGGGGCATACGTCACGCATCCATTCATAGACACGCGACACCGCGCGTAGATTTGTGGTTGTGAAAAGAAAAGAAAAAAATTTGCCGATTTAGTCGGTGCTGTGGCGTGAAGCCCCCGGACTAGGTCATGTCGTGTCTCAGGCCCGGCATAAGCCTTCATCGAGTCCAGCCGGATTGGATTTTGAAGCCATTCAACTGCTGCACTGTGGTTGAAGCGGCGACGAGCACAGCACGTCGCCGGCAATGCCAGATGACAGCTGTGTGTGTCTGAACTCGTCCGCCCCGTGGCCCCCTTCCCTCCCCATGCTGTGAGCGTTGTGCGTGTGCGAAATCGCCCGCGCGGGGGCTGCTTGAACGAGAAATCAAGATTGTGGCTTGATGCAGACATGACCGGCGCCGCATCCCGGTCATGACGACTTTTCTCTGCTGCCGCGCCGTGGCACTCGAGCCTCGACGTGGCCAGGCCTCTTCACCGCAACGGCACTGCTGCGGTAGCCGAAAAAGTATTACACACTATATGTGAGAGAAAGCGGATGGTCGGCGCAAGGAGAAGAGAAGGTTCCCGGCAGCGATATGGGGCGGGATAAGACGCTGTAGCACTGGACTGGTGGGTCCGCAGACGGTCACAATTTGCGTGTTTCCCAAACCCTCCCACCGCCCACGAAGCGAGTGACCCTGCCGCCGCAGAGGACGGCGGACGACGGAGTGGGACGACAGGCTCCTGCGGTGCGTGCTGGCCCGGCCACGATCATCGCATGATCGTCGCAGACAGGTGATGCTTCAGATATCGTCGCGCGTGGTACTGGGCACCAGATAGCGCCGCGACGTAGGTGGGTACAACCATGACCGTACGTGAGCCACCGCAACCCGGTTGAGCCAAGCGAAGTGGCATCGTTACACTCTCGAGATGGGTGAGCCGGGAATCAGGCGGCGGCACACAGGAGCAAACAATTGTGCGACTCGAGCACGCGCCTGGGGGCGGGGGGGGGGATTTTGCCGCAGCACCGCGTAGACGTGTCGATGCATGACCACCCACACACATCATGGCGGGGCGGACGATTGTGGCACACGAGCATGGGACAATTGACCGTGCCTACCCAGCATAGAGCCGAGCATATAGCCCGCATAAAATCGAGTACGTCTCTCGCCAAGCCCGTGCCCGATATAAACGCGTCTCGGCGTGCGGGAGAGAGAGAGGAGAGAGAGAGGAGAGAGAGAGGAGAGAGAGAGAGACCGAGAGAGAGAGTGTGTGTGCGTGTGTGCATGCATCCCCATCAGGCACGGGACCCGGCTTTCTGGGGCGGGTGTTGGTCGAGCGGGTGGGTGTGGCAGCGAGGTCATGCAGCTGCCAGGAAGAGCAGCACAGGAAGCGAGGATGACCGGCCGTCGACATCTCGGGGTCTAGCGTTCTAGCTTTCCAGCTTTACGAACACTTAGCTGCATGTGATTCGGCGTCAATTGACGGCTGGAAGCGAGGCGTGGACCGGAACATGGTTTGCCGCTGGGCATGGCCGCGGCCACGTCCATCGCTCTGAGCAGTGCCAAAATGTGATGTCTCACGAGTGCGTGGCTCCGACAACAGCCTCCGGACCGGACGGAGACGATGAGGGGCAGCAGCCGACGGCCAGCGAAGGCGGACGTGCAGGAGAGGCGATGCTGCAGCATGATAGAGGCAGAGCCCCCCCCCTCGCCGCGCTGCCCCCCTCGCCGCCCCCCCCGCCGGCGGACGGACCGGCTTCGCGCTGCGGTGTGTCGGCGTACTGGAGGTATATATATGTCGCGATGGGGACAGGACATGCGCTGTGCTCTCCCGCGCCAGAGTTGGCAGCATGAGCCTGCGGTGCGCACGACAGATTGCCAGGGCCAGGATGCAAAACCTCCAGCCAAGCCTGCGAGCTAGCAAGCCTCCGTCGCGGGTACCCACTATCGCGCATCCGTTTTGTCTTTCACCTCCTTCTCTGCACGTCGTCTTCCCTCCGCCCTCTCATTTGCAATGGAGCCTTGAGCAGCAGGGAGCTGTAGGTATTTGCCAGAGACCGCCCGTCCGGCACACCACTTCCACCCTCCACTCCTGGTCCCTGCACCCACACGGCCTGTTCTCCTTGCCGACTGGTCAAACGGCGTCGTGACCATTGCAGCGTCTGCTACCGTGGACTGTGCGTGGGCTGCCTCGACGCCAACATCCGCAACCGCAACCGCAGCCTCACCTCGCCCGCCTCCTCCTGCTCCGTCCTCGCCCGTCAAAACACGTCGTCCGCTCCTCTTCGTTGACCGTAGAGCCCCTCGACGCCGACTCCCAGCCGCCCACCATCCGTCGCCGCCGTCCGACGCCAACGACGACTGCTCGTGTGCTCGACACGTCCCTCCGCGGACGCTTGTGTGTGTCGGTGCCGTTCGAAAGGTAAGCTTCAGCTGGCTGCCCCAGGTGGCCTCGTGCGAGGCAAGAGGCGGTGGAGGCGGCGGCGGTGCCTGCCGCTCGAAAGCTGGTGGCTCTCTGGGCCATCTGGTGCACCTGTACACGCCACCACGCGTCCCGCGTCCCGCGTCCACGACGATGACCGTCTCCCATCTTCTCGGCACACCCATCGAACAACCCCCACCCCCCCCCCCGAAATGTCGAGGAATGCCCCCGCCGAAAAGAGTGTGCTGTCTCGCCAAGCCCTGTGCAAAGACGTACAATACGTGAGCGCTGGCTGCAGTCTCTCCACCGCCATGGCATTCCGTCGGACCAGCCCACGTCGGTGCCTGCTTGCTTCGCATCAAGCCACCGCTTCCATTCTGCTCCAACACGCTTCCCGTGCTCGTTATGCATCGGCCTCGATACTTTGCCGCAACGAGCACAGCGCCGGCGTGTTGGCCACTGCTCAATTCCAAGCAATACCAGGAATGCACCAGCACAGGAACCCCCCTTCCCCATTCGGCTTCGGCTTCTGCTTACCTGTCCCAGCACATGGAACTCGGAAGCTAATTTGCTGACAGCTCCTTTCCATAGGTCGGTTTCAGTGATCGTGCTGTCCCCCTCCGGCACCGCACGACTCCCAGCGAGGAGTGATTTGGGTATGTCCACATTATTTACCTGAAAGCCAATCTTCGGCAGGTCGCTCGGGACCAGGCCCTTGCCTCATCGTACGTTGCAACGACTAAACATTCCCCAGATTCTTTCACGGTCCATCAGCGGAGGCGTTAGCTCGTTCTCTGCCTCTCTCCACCAACGACAATCTACCGGCCTCTCTCGCCAATCGGCACGTGCACCGTGGCTCGCAAGGAGACGATACGAGAGCACCTACGGCGTGCGTCCTCACCACCCTCGTCCGTCCTAGTACAGACTGTAATCTAATTCTCAAGGTATGCACGCATTCGTCGCGAGTGGCATTACCTCACGCGGAGAAACTGACACGCCTCCAGGCAGCTTTCGCCATTTGTCTATAACAACCTTCGGCCGACGTCGAAAGATATCTGTTCTAGACTGTTCACTCCCTTGGTTCTACAGCGCCAACTAATCACGATCTTTTCACGACGATCCCAGAAACCGGGGTCCCCACTCTTTAATATTGTTCACCTCCTGAACATCCGCTCTTTTGCAACCCGGCACCTGCAGGGTGCCTGATCGACCCCCCCCCGACCCCCGACCTCCGACCCCTTTCTAACGAACTGTCTATCCTGGAGACGTGGCATTTCGTTACCATACCAACGCTACGACCACGACCGATGAGCATGGCCTTTGTACCACAGCTTCCTCAGCGGGTCCAGCCTCTTCCGGGCCCCCGTAGCTTCCCCAACTTCGGCTACTGCGATTCGTACTTCGTCGAGAACCACGATGACGATGAGGGCATCTACGCGCGGGCAGCCGCTGAGCGAGAACGTGCACGCAACGTCGCTAAGCTGAGGCAAAGGGCTCTTGGTGAAGACATTTCAAGGGTGACGGCCGAGGAGTATCAGGAAGATGTTCTTGACCACATGGAGCACATGGAAGCGGAGACGATGCCCGACTTGCAATCGATCGAGATCCAGACGGAGATTCAATGGTTCATGCGACCCTATCTCCTGGACTTCCTCCTCGAAGCCCACCACGCGTTCCAACTTCTCCCGGAGACCTTGCACCTTGCCGTCAACCTTCTCGATCGCTACTGTTCCCGAAGGGTGGTGTACAAACGACACTATCAGCTCGTTGGCTGTGCAGCTCTGCTGATCGCTGCCAAGTACGGCGATCGCAAGGAGCGTGTGCCAACGATTCGGGAGCTCAAATCCATGTGCTGCTCGCTTTACGATGACGCCATGTTCACCCAGATGGAATGGCACGTCCTGCAGACGCTCAACTGGGTCATCGGCCACCCGACTGTGACAAGCTTCCTGCAATTAGCTTTGACGGAAGTCGCCCCCGACGCCGAGCTGGAGCACATGTCCTGGTACGTGTCGGAGCTCGCACTCTACCACAAGGACTTCATATCGGTCCGTCCATCGGTGATGGCGCGCTCGTGCCTCGCCCTCTCCCGCTGCGTGCTTGGCCGACAGCAATCGCGGTACGACGACTGGTCAGCGCGATATGACCCCCAGGTCGTGCTCGCCCTATCGAACCACCTGGCCCGCCCGTCTCAAGCTTTGCTGCGGAAGTATGCCTCGCCGCAGCTGTCCTCGGTATCGACAACGATGAACATGTTCTTGAAGCATCAAGCCATGCTGGCTCAACGCGCGGTGCAGACGCCTGTGAATGACCTTCCGCAGATGGAAGTGGACTCGCACCCACCGGCCAACGCGTATCTCACGCCGCAGACTCCTCAGAAGCCAACGTACGGGACCAGCGGAAACTTGGGCATGCTGACGCCACCCATCACACCGGATAAGGATCAACTGGTCGCCAGCTACGGCACCAATCAAGGGCCGAGAATGGCACATTGCACACCAACACCGCCTCCGAGTGGAGACTACTCTCACCATATGAGCTGTCCGGGTCCCCAGCAGCAAATCATGCCGCAACCGCACTATCCATGAAGGAAGCATGGTCGCTGACTGCACACCACCATATCTACAGTTTGACATTTGCCTGGGTGTCTGGTCATGGGATTGCCGACAACATGGTGTCCTTTGCCGACGGACCAGAGTGACTCGAGGCACGTGCCTCGGGGCGGTAGCTTTGTCAGGCCCAGCTGCATAGAGAGCAGCGTGCAAATCGCCGTCGGGCGTCTTTGTAACAACAATGTACGAGTGTGGGAGCATTCAGCACAGCATTCCAAGCGAGCGTTGCATTCGAAGCATTCTCTTTTTTTTTTTCTCTTCTTTCATTTGTCTACTGGCCCTGCCGCACATAGATGGGCATCGGGAGGGCATGTGTATGGGTAAATTTGTGGATGAGGACAGGGAGGGCCTCGGGAAAAGCACCACGCATCATATCATATCGTTCGAGCCGGAACAAGATTGCAAAGAAGATGGGGAAGAAGAAGAAGAAGAAGGGGAAAAGAGGAAGAAGGGGAAGAAGACGAAGAAGGGGAAGAAGAAGAAGAAGGGGAAGGGGAAGAAAAAGAAGGGGAAGGAGGAGAAGGAGAAGGAGGAGAAGCAAGAGAAGAAGGAGAAGAAGAGCAAGGTCGTCCACACAGACTAACGTCCATGGCGCCGAATGTGATTTGCATTTTCCCACACCCGCGTTGCCATCTCTGCCATTTGCCCCTCCACATACGGTTGATATCACATACGGTTGATATGCAGCCGCAACTGCGCATGCTGCCACGATGAATATCTGGTGAGGTGGCGCCGGTTGCTGGTGCGGGGTGGACCAAAGCAGGGGCGGACCGCGGTCCGGTGCCCGCGCACCGGCTAATCCGGGGGACAAAAGTGGGCAGCAAAATTTCACGTGGCGCAGCGGCGCACAGCGCAGCGGCGAGCGCAGCACGGCGGCGGCCATGACACACACGACTGCGGGTGCAGCGCGGGCATGATGGACGTCCACCGCGCGCGCTTCGTGCCCTTCCCGGCCCACGCCGTCACCGCCGCCGCCTTTTCGCGCGCGTGCGCCGACGACACCGCGCCCGCCGCCGACGACACCGCGCCCGCCGCCCGTCGCCCGCCGCCGACGCTGCGGCTCGCCCTCGGCCGCGCCAACGGCCACATCGAGATCTGGAGCGTGCTGCGCGGCCGCTGGGCGCAGGAGAGCGTCTTGGCCGGCGACAGGTCCGTCGACGGCCTGGTCTGGACCCGCGACCCCGCCGCCGCCGCCGACCCCGCCGCCGATTCCGCCGCCGCCCAGCCGCTGGCGGGCCCGTACCGCCTGTTCAGCATCGCCTCGTCTCCCCACGTGCTGGAATGGGACCTGCAGCGCCGCGCCGTCAAGCGCCGGTCCACCGGCAACTTCAGCGCCGTGTGGTGCTTCGCCGCCCAGCCGCCCACCACCGCATCGCGCGCGCCGGACCTCGTCGCCGGCTGCGGCGACGGCACCATCGCGCTCCTGTCCACCTCCGACAACGACCTGCAGTTCCAGCGCTTCCTGGCCCGGGTCGCGGGCAAGCGCGCCAAGTGCATCAGCATCACCTACCAGACGCGCGACCGCGTGGTGGCCGGATTCGCCGACGGCAGCATCCGCGTCATCGATGCGCGGAACGGCAGTGTGGTGCGCACCATGAGCCTGGGCGTCGGCGTCCCGCCAGCGCCCAGGCACAAGTTCGTGTGGAAGGTGAAGTGTCTGCCCGACGGAGACATCGTCTCGGGCGACTCCAACGGAGACGTTGTTTTCTGGGACGGGCGATCGTACTCCCTGAGCCAGCGGATCAAGGGGCACGACTCCGACTGTGTCGACATTGTGACGGCCGCCGATGGGGAGACGGTGCTGACGGGCAGTCTGGATGGGCGAGTCGCGATATATCACAAGCTCATGAACCCCAACGGACGCAAGTCTTGGGCCAAAACCGCCCACCGCCGACTTCACGCAAAAAGCGAAGTCAAGGCGATGGCAGCATACGATGCCGACGACATGAGCATCGTGGTCTCTGGCGGGAGCGACCTCGTTCCGACCATCGTCCCCATGCGGGGTTATGGCAAAGAGAACCCGACACGCTTGACCCACCTCCCGCAGTCCATGCTGCCCGTGGCAAGTGCGAGTCGCGCGAGGTTACTCGTCAGTTGGTGGGATAACAGCGTCAGTATCTGGCGCATCGCGAGACCTTATGGCCTGGAGCCCCAGCCGCCTCGAAAGCTCGTGGGCAAATTGGTCCTCAAGTCCAAACAAGCCATCCGCTGTGTGGCGATATCAGTGGATGGCAGGTCGCTGGCGACTGCCACGGATTCGGAACTCAAGATGTTCCACCTCCGGCGCACGACCAAGTCAGACATCATAGACTTCAAGGCGATGAGGTTGCCTGGTGGACTCGGTTCGTCCGGTGCACGGGTCCTGTGTTTCTCCCCGGATGGCAAATGGCTGGCCGCCGTCGATCTTGACAATGACGTTCACATCCTCCGCATCACCCATGACCGAGCGAAACCAAGGCGCCTGGTCGTGCTCGACCGAGCTGTCGAGCTTGAGCGGCACCGGCATCCGGCAAATCTGGACACCGCTTGGAAGGATTACGAGGAAGGCATCACGCGTCTCGCCTTCTCCTCTGACGCGCGTGTCTTGGTGGCCGGTGACTTGTCCGGCAGACTGGACTCATGGGTATTGGAAGGCCATGAAGATCTCACCGCACCTCCAATCGATGTTGCCAAGCACGATTCCCCGCGTACAGGTGATGAAGACGCGTCTGCAGATAGCTCCGACGACTCCGACTCCGACGATCTGCTCTGCATCTTCTACGGCCAACACTGGACCGAGAACCCGGCCGCTCACCTTTTGCCCAAATTAGACTCCTGCCCACTGGTGCTCACCTTCCGCCCGTCAACACCTTCACAACCAGGCGAAGTCGTCGATGGCAACACCCCTGGCACCCAGGGCAATCCTCACGCGCACTCGCCTCAGCTCCCGAGAGGCCCTTACCGACTTTGGGTCATGACGACGACGCATCAGATGTACGAATTCGACGTACTGGAGGGACGCCTGAGTGACTGGAGCCGGAGAAATCCCACGTCGGCTCTCCCCGCCGACTTCCACCAGCTCACCGATCGTGTGCTGGGCGCCGTGTGGGACACGTCCGGCACGAAACAGCGACTGTGGCTGCACGGGTGCAACTGGTTATTCATGCTCGACGTGGCACACGATCTGATCGCCGCCGCGTCGAAGAAAAGGCGACGACCGGGGGGCCCCGCCGCCGACGCCGGAGACACCACCACCACCACCCCCAAGCGGCCCCTCCTGCGCGATGGCCTGCCCCGTCGAATCGCCCGGCTCGAAGACGGTGTCGCGACCGAAGTCGACCTGCACGACCGCCACCCGCCGCGCCCTGCCCCGCCGCCGGACCACGACATGGACGACGAGCCCGAGCTGGCCCTGACGCGCGTCCCCAGTGCCGCGCACCACCATCCCCCATCCGCCCTCGAACCCGTCCCGCACGGGGACCCCCCTCGCCGCCGCTGGTGGTGCACCTTCCAGTACCGCCCAATCCTCGGCATTGTCCTCTTGGAGGACCCCGCCTCTCCCGAGCCCCACCGGCCCGTCGAGGTGGTCATCGTCGAACGCCCGGTGTGGGACGTGCTGGACGCCGCTCACCGCCCATCGTGACTGATCGATGCCGCACCTCCATCGCTATCGACGCACGCCAATATTTTTTTTTATTTTGGTTCCTCCCATAGTTTCGTGGTATCATTTTCAAATGTGGAAGCGCATCCTGGGGGGGGGGGGGGGAGGGGGATGGGGTTTCTCTCGATTTCGCGCTGCTGGCCTGAGCCCTATATCGAACAACAATCCCAAATGACGCCCCAGAACGAGAACGCCCCCCCCCCATCCCTACCCTGCCCCACGCCATGCGCACATGCACACATCTGATCATGCCGTTCCGTCGTTATGTCGGTAGGGCTCGTAGGCCACGCCGTGGTGGGCGGTGTAGGGAGCCGGCTGCGGGTCCGCACGGAGCGGGAGGTGATCGTCGAGATCGCGGGCGGCGGCGTCGTCGGCGAGACCGGGGCTGGCGACGCGGGCGTACTGGCCGGCGGCGGGGGTCTTTTCCGCCGTGGGGCCGGATGCCGCGGGCTCGGCGTTCCGCCAGAGGCCGCCCGGGCGGGCGGTGCGGTGGGGATGGTGCGGGTCGCTGCGTCCCGAGCAGCAGCAGACGGAGAAGAGCCAGAAGAGCGTGGCGGCGGCGGAGAAGGCGACGCCCAGCCAGCCGGCGACCAGCGCGTGGCGGCCTACGTGCAGCGTGATGTGGTAGTCCTGGAAGACGTCGTTCAGGGCGCCGACGAGGACGGAAAAGAGGATGGTGGAGGCCAGCACGGCCAGCAGGGTGGCGAGCGAGCCGACGGCCGACAGGATCCAGGTGGCCAGGCTCCCCCAGCGCGAGAACAGCGCGACGATGCCGACGAGGATGGTCGCGAGCGTGGTCCAGAAGCTGTTGGCCGGGTTAGACTGCGACCGACACGATTTCGTGCATCACCGTGATATGATGGGGGGGATGTTGCCCATACCTAATTTGGTACGCGATGAACATCCACTTGGCCACCTTCCGGTACGCGTCCAACGCCTTCTTGCCGCTCTTTCCCAGCAACTCGTCTTCCAAATCGCCCATGTTGTCCACGGCGGTGTGGATGGCCGACGCGACCGCGTTGTCGGCCGAGGAAGCCGAGCTCGCGGCGCCGGTGGCGTTGAGCCGCCAGACGTCGATGGGGTCGAAGACGAACTGCGCCTCGCGTTTCGAGCACCGCGGGTCGCTCCCGTCCGTGGCGTTGGACCAGCAGTAGTTCCACAGGTAGACGTGGTAGATCTCGCCGATGCCGCCGGCCGTCTTGATGTCGCCGATGGCGGCGGTGAGGGCGGAGTTGCCCGAGCCCCCCCCGCTGGCATCCAGGCCGGTCAGGTTGGCCCGGAAAAAATAGTAGCGGTCGAGGCTGTTGTTCCAGCCCGCCACTTCGAGCAGCACGAGCGCGAGGAACGACGCCACGGTGAGCAGCATGGGCGTGAGGATGCACGCCGCCCGCGAAGCCTTGCCCATGTCGGCGCCGTCTTCGGTGCCCGGATGTCGGTGGGGAAACTGCTGCGGCGCGATGCGGTGTGTGTGGTCCGAGGAATGAAGGCTCCACGACCGTCGTCCAGGCGGACCACAGAAACGGCGGGGGTGGGAGGGGGAGAGGGGAATGAGGGGGGAGGGGGGAATGAGGGGGAGAGGGCAATATGGGGGAGAGGGGAATATGGGACCGGCCGGCCGCAATACATACGACGTAACTCGCTATCAGCGGTGCGTAAGGCCACACGTACTTCGACGGCTGTGCTGATGGCTGGTGTGTCCAAGCCCATGCAACCCTGAGATGCCGAGCCACAGCCGCGTGGTTTTTTTGGCAGCCAAGCGGCGGGCGGTGTGGCTGGTGTCCGCGGCTCCCAATCAAAATGGCAAGGCGATGCGCGGGCTCCCGGAATAGGACAGAAACCCGACCAGCAGCCGTGGCGGGTCCCATGGCCCGGGCGGCGGAATCAAGCACGCCGCACGTTTTCCCCTCGGAGAATCATCAGGGCCCAAGGAAGAAGAGGGCCCAAGGAAGAAGAGGGCCCAAGGAAGAAGAGGGCCCAAGGAAGAAGAGGGCCCAAGGAAGAAGAGGGCCCAAGGAAGAAGAGGGAACACCTGTGCAGGCATATATAAGTGGAAATGTCATCGTCGTTGGGTCGCTCCGACTACACTCGTGTACGCCGCTCCTCATCGTTCAAGACACCAGTAGACTCCTTCGCCAGTGCCACCCAGAAGGTATCATCCCAGAGGTATCATCCCACGAGCGAAAGACGTAATCCGTAATTCCGTGATATGCATGCCCGTGAGTGTAGGAAACCCCACCCCAGACGTGTACGTCGCCCGCTCCAAAATGCTCCGATGCCATCCTCGCCAACATATAAGAAACCGGCCTGAAGCAACCCGTCTGCTCCTGGGCAGAACGGCGAGGAACATAAGAGGAGAAGTCGAGAAAAAGGGGGTATGGCTCGGGGAGAAAGAAGCATGTCCAGGGTGCGCCGATGCTAGACTGCGACAAGATCGTAAAGCTGGAAAGCGACGTGTGGTTCCGTCGGTCTGGAGACAGAGAATGGCATCAAGCACAGCCGACACAAGGCTCTGAAGTTGTCCGTGCAGGAATTTTGCTTTCATTGTTGTCGTTGATCCGGTGCAAGGTTGCTGCCGTTACGACAAGAATCTCGCTGACGAGCGCGTTCAGCCTGCCGTCTCTCGGCAGCTTTCTGTGCGTCCGGGTCGTGTCGTGCTGGATCCATCTTTTCGCTGTCGCCGCCGGGAAGAATGCGGCTGACATTGAAGGCAAGAGCCTCGATGATGTTCTTGCGGAATTCCGCATCCTCTCTTCGGTCTTCGGCGTTGAGTCGGAAGCGTTCCTTGTCCATGTCGCGGCGGCGCATGGCACGGATTTCGCCCAGGATATGCATGAGTACGCCTTCGGAACATCGATTGCGAGGGGCTCCGTGTTCCACTGGATTTCGCACATAACGCCGTGTCACATCCTGTGCACCATCGGCAGAGAAGGCAATGCAGTATGAAAGCTTCCTGCCCCACCCTGTGCAAGCGTTAGATCAAGATGGATGGAATCGACATGGTGGCATGACACACCTTGGGTGTAAAGCATGGGCGCATCCCATGCCTCCTCACAACAATCAACATGGACCCAACGTTTGCGGTGGGTGCTGTAGACCTCGGTCCAGACGTGATCCTCTGCATTCCACACCCAGCGTACGCGGCTGCCCATGGCACGACAGAGCATGGTGAAGCAGTTGGCCCACTCACCGACACGCCCGCGCCTGGTGTCAAGCAGGACGAATGCGTCGTTGTATCTCGGGAAGCGTTCGAAGGACTGACAAAGCTGATTGCTGCACTGATACAGCTCCACCCGGTTGGCACCGCAAGCAAACTCCTCTGGGGTGGGAGCTACCACGTTTCTGTTCCTGCAGATGGTTGGCGCATGGCAGGCAGCGCATTTGGGGTTGTTGACCCATTGGAAGAAGTCATTGCGAAACCATTTCATCAATGCTTTGATGACACAGTCCTGGTAGCCCCACGCAGGCTTGTGGTTGCCTCGCAACGAGGCAGCTTCTGCCTGATAGAGATCTGACTCCTCTTGCGCTTCGTCGTATATTCTTTGCAGGGGAATCTTGGTGAGCGCCTCGTCTAACAGTCCCGGGTTTTCCCATTTGCATGGGGTATCTGATAGTGATATGAGCATGTTCCGGAATCGCAGAGACTTGTTGTCCGTGGGCGGCGTGGGCAGGGTGGGGATGTTCCGGAGTGACGAGTAGGCCGGCGGTGATCTGGGCGACGGGACGGCATCCTGTGGTTGGCGCACATCTGGAGCTGCCGGCGCTGCGGGCGCGGGCGGTGCGGGCGCATCGCGGGACGGAAGCGGCGGGGCTGCTGGCGACGGGACGACGACCAATTCTGTGCGGCGCGAAGGAGAGCGCCGCAGCGAGCCGGGTCTGCTGCTCAGTTCATTCATGCGCTTCGTTGACAGTGTGCGTCGGAACTGCGTGGTCAGGTCGGCGGCCCAGTTCGGGGGGAGAGGCTGCGGGGACGTCGGTGGCGGGACGGGCTTCCGCCGCGGGACTCCGTTGTTGAGCGGGGGGCCGTCCATGGCGGCCTGTGTGCGCGGAGAAGGGGTCGGGGGCGGTGGGAGCGGCGCGGTGGGCGCGGCGCGGGGGGTGAAAGGCGCGGTGGGAGCGGCGCGGGGGTGAAAGGCTGCAGGCTGTCGGGGGACGGCGTGGCACCAGTCGGACTCCCTCCGTCGCGGTGTCGGTGGCGGCGTCGCTGGGCTCACTCAATCCAGGGCGGAAGGCGAGGGGCGACGACGGCGTGCACACCCACGAGCCCAGGCGGCGAGCGGGCGGCGCATGCACAGAATCACCAACAACCAGGCCGGGGCGTGGAGGTAGGGGGCAGGAAGCCGCCGGCCAGCAGCAGGTGGAGTATCATCTGCGGGTGGTGACTGACCAGGGGAATTACGCGGCCTTCGGCCCTCTTCGACCACGCACACGCGGCCTGCCCCAAGCAGCCTGCCCCAAGCACGCCTTGGCTCATCTCCCCACCGCAGCGCAACCCCGCGAGCAGATGGACGTCGGCGGCCGTCCACGTACGCCGCCTTCCTCCTCCGCACCACCGCAGGCAGGTCTGGCTGCCTGGCCCCGTGAGGCGTCGGTCGGCCTGCGACGACGACGTCCGACACGCCCTCCGTCTCCGCCCTCCGTCTCCGCCCGCCCTGGCCATCCCCACTTGCTCGACGCCATCCCCACTTGCTCGACGCCATCCCCACTTGCTCGACGCCATCCCCACTTGCTCGACGCCATCCCCACTTCCTCGACATCCCGCCACCAATGTCAGCCACATCGTTCGCACTCCACCCACACCGACCGCGCGAGGCCTGCCGCGTCACGCACATCGCCGGCCGCGTCTGCACCCCAATGCGCGCGTGGGCGACGTGCAGCAGTTCTCTTCCGCAGCAGTTGGCGAGCGTCCCCTTGTCTTTGAGCAACTTCCACAAACCTGGAATGCGCCACCTGTGACCAACCCTTTGCCGTGTCAGCAGCAGAACCGAGCAGGGGTCCGGCTCCTTAGTCGCGGCGCCGCAGCCTGCGGATTTGATAACCTCATCTCGCATCCAATCTGGCCAAGCTGTAACCCCCCCCCCCCCCCGGCTCAGAACCAGCAAGAAAAAGACGCGTACGTTGGGTATCTTCGCTAAACTGTGATCACACACCCACTCACACTGCTGAACGTCATGCCGCGCTTGCCAAAGCCGAGTCGACTTCATCCCGCACACTCGGTCATTCAGATTCTCCTTCCCCGCCAACATTGACCACATTCAACCAAGCCGGTTGCCAGTTCTCGGCCGCTGCCGCTCGCGCCTCGTGTGCGGCGCACATCAACGCGTTGATCTGTTGATCGAGATGACACTTGCCCTGCTGCAAAACCTCTCGTTGAAGCTTGGTCATGACCTCCAGCTCGCGGAGCATGCCATCAACCAACAGCACGCAATGGTCGACCATGATCTCCAGGCTGGAGCAGGGTTCGCCGTCGCGTCGCGGAGGGAGGGGCGGGAGCACGCTGAGATCGCGCTGGAGGGAGCGCAGGTTCAGCGCCAGGGACGTGTGCGTCGCCCGCCAGGGGTCGGGAAGAGCTTCGAGGAAAGCGGCACCCGACTGGCCCGTGGTCAACATCGCTTCCGCCCGGTCGGCCCACGTCGCGAAAGTCTCCGCCATTTCCGAGTATCTGCTTCCGGGCTCGGTGTGCGATCGCAAATCAGACACCACCCGGCTCAGCGATGACAAGTGCTCCGTGAGAAGAGCAGCGTCGGGACACCATGCTTCGAGCGCGTGGAGGTTGACCTGTCGTCTTTGCTCCTGTTCGTGCTCGTGCATCGCCACGTACTCCCTTTGGAGCTTGCCGTGCATTTTCCCGAGTTTGCGCTTCGCGCTCGCATCGTATTCTGCAACGGCTGGTAGAGCCTCTTGGTGAAGCAGAGACAGTTGCAGTAATTCTATCTGCGCGATGGCGCTTTCGTGGCTGATTGTTTCGTCTTCCGGTGCGAGAGCACTCGGGTTCAACGACTTGGCGGTGGGTATGGGCGGCTTGGGTAGACCACACTTGGCAGGACTATAATGCTGCTGGTATGTCGAGAAAGCTGGCTTCGAGGGCGGCGGTAGGTTTGAGCGCGTAGTCGGTCGCGTGGCAGAAGACCGCGTGGGTGAGCTCGGTGCAGGTATCATTTGAACAGCCGGCATGGCAGTATTCAGAACAGGTGGCTTTGCAATCGTCGCCGAAGACCGTTTCTGTGCAGTTGTGCTTGGTACACCATGTGCGCCTCCGTTGCTGAGACCGGAGGTGCGCGGCCCTGACGATTGATGCAGTCTTGTCGAGCCGTTGCGCTTCAGTCCGTTGGGTGCAGCGATTGCAGTCGCAGGAGCCTGCTGCTGGCTGTTGGTTCGAGAAGGAATACTGTTGCCATCCCGAGAGCCCACTCTTGTATGCGTAGATGAAGCTGTTTTGGCAGAAGTAGTCGAACTCGGCGGTCGCATGTGACTACTCGTCCTTGTCGGTATAGCAAGTCCCTCGCGAGGAGCAGCGCTTGCTGGTTTGAAGGAGGGCGGTGGCATTGCCTTCCTGTCGTCCGGCATTTCCGAGGACGCGCGAGGAGCGCTGCGAGACGAGTCTTCGGGTATAGCGACGACATCCTCAACCACTTTGCGCGACGACGAGAATTGTGGTAGTAGACTCCTTCTCTTGGACTGTTCCGACGTCGCCGTGCTCTCTGCGTGGCCCAATTGCTTCAAATAGTCGGTGGGGGCATCAAACATGCTCAGCGGCCTCCCCGAGGCTGGTCGTCGAGAGGGAAGCCGGCTCATTGTGTGCTGGACGGTCGGCACGACAAGAGAACTGTGTGTTACTTCACGATGCTGCTCGTCCCGCTCTCGCCCCCTCATCCCTGCTGGAAAAGGGCCACCGGTCTTGTGCTGGTCGAAGGTTAAACCACAATCCACTGCCTGATGACTGCCTTCTAGCGGCGTCGTACCGGGCGACCGTGGTGCTGTAGGCACGCTGTCATGTAGTTATCCCGCTGGCCTTGATCATCTCACGAGCGACACGCTGACCACGTCAGATGTACGACATCCAGTGCGACCTGACTTACGGCTTTCCGCATTTCTGGTTCGTTGACTCACGACTTCTGCAGTCTTGATGCGGAAGCAGCAGGGGCCACGACTTGCTGGATGCAGCAGCTCATCACGCAGTTGCAGACGCAGTCGAGGATGCAGTTGAAGGGCATTGCATTGGGTAGCTTGACCTCCCAGCTGCAGGTCGGGCGGCACTCACGTTTGTTGCGTCTTTCTGCTGTGGACTGCCACTCCGTCAGTGGTGCGAATGGCGGCTCGATCGGATGGCGGAACTGCTGAGCCCAGGCCAGTCGCAAGTCATGGCAACAACGGTGGCAAAGGAGACCAATGTTCGAAAACAAGCGACGTGCAGGTTCAGTCACAGTCTCTCGAGGACGATCCCAGCTATATGCGGAAGCAAACCTGCTTCAGATCACGCCGAACCTCCTTCAGTGATCATGACGGGAAAATGCAAAGGTCGACGTGTTTTCCATATGCCCGCCTATACCAATACAACACCTGGCCTTCGATGGGGGTGTGGCGGTTGCGGACAGACGTAGGATGGAGGGGGATAACTATACTGGAGTGTGTTGCAGCCTGTCCCCACGTCAGACTCACCACAGGCCGTCGTTGAGTAGTGCGGTGAAATGATGGCTTTCTCGTGACTGGGTGCAAGTGCAGCCGAAGTTCGCACTCCCATTGCTAGTTAACTAGTTACTTCTGATATCCAACATTGAGGCCAATTCTGATATCCAACATCGAGGCCAATTCTGATATCCATCATCGAGGCCAATTCTCATATCCAACATCGAGGCCAATGCCGATGAACGCCGTCTGATGATGCCGGCCTTTGTTGCCAGTCGCACCCTCAGAGCCGCAACGCATTACGACGGCGACATCCTCGCGAGGATCCGCACTCTCGCACGCGCGAAGACTAATTGGGCCGACACTCTTGCGCTTCCCAAGTCTCAGTTCCCGGCCCGGCCCAGTGCTGAGCAGATCGAACAATACCGCCAACGATGCGCCGATGAGCTCTATGCGTGGCAGCGCCGCCACCGGCCTGCCAATGGTGAGGGCAGCGGCGGAGGCGTGCGCCCAGAGTTTGTGCTGCACGATGGGCCGCCGTATGCCAATGGCGCGGTGCATGTCGGACATGCGCTGAACAAGATCCTGAAGGACCTGATGCTCCGCTCCGAGCTGGCCCGAGGCAGGCGAGTCCAGTATACGCCGGGCTGGGACTGCCACGGGCTTCCAATCGAGCTCAAGGCGCTCCAGCAGCCGTTTGCGCCGGTCGAGCCGGCCAAGCAGACCAAGCGTGCGCCAGCACACGGAGCAAAGGCTGCCACCGCTTTCAGCCAGAATATGAGCGCCGTGGAGATACGCGCTGCCGCCAGGAAGCTGGCGACGGAGACGGTCGAGGTGCAGAAGAAGAGTTTCAGAAAATGGGGCGTCATGGGCGAGTGGGACTCGCCGTACAGGACCATGGACAAGGCGTTTGAGCTGAGGCAGTTGGCCGTCTTCCGAGACATGGTCAAGAAGGGTGGGCAGAATTCTACAGAGTACGAATCTTGGTCATGGAACTGAAAGCAGGACAGGCCTCATCTCTCGGCATCACCGGCCGGTGTACTGGTCACCTTCCTCCAGAACAGCCTTGGCCGAGGCAGAGCTCGAATATGACGACAACCATATCTGCACCGCGGCGTTCGTGAAGATGCCCTTCACCCATCTTCCAGTCGTGCTGAAGTCGAATCCCGACATCACACCTGGGTCCTTGAGCGCACTCATCTGGACCACAACACCCTGGACGTTGCCTGCCAACAAGGCCGTTGCGGTGGGTCGCGATATCGAGTACTCAGTCATCTCCATCGCAGATGAGTCAGGTTCTGCTCGCGGCCTCGATCAAGTGCTTGTGGCAAAGGACCGAATCGAACATGTGCTGTCCTACCTAGCAGAAGGTACGCAATACGAGACCATCGTTGCGGCTATCCCGGGTCGTGACCTTGGCGGTCGGTGCTTCAACCTGTTTCAGGGTTCAGAATCCCCAGTAATCGAAGCGGCGTTCGTGACGAGCACATCGGGCACAGGACTTGTCCACGTGGCTCCGGGCCACGGCATGGATGACTGGTTGGTGTGCCAGTCGCAGGGCGCTGGATCAGCCTTTGCACCCGTAGATGACGAGGGCAAGTACACAGCAGAAGCCTTTCCTCGTGCCGTTGACGGCCATCGGCCATTTCAAGGCATGGACGTGCAGACGCAGGGTGTCGACGCTGTTCTAGATGTGCTGCGAGCCCCTTCTCACTTACTTCCCGACTCGGTGAACATGCGAAGCAGCTCGCTGCTTCTTGCTGCCCACAAGTTCGCGCACAAGAATCCTGTAGACTGGCGGACGAAGCAACCGGTGATCACTCGTGCAACGGCACAGTGGTTCGCTGATGTTTCCGCGGTCAAAGACAGGGCACTGGCAGCGCTTGAATCTGTACGCTTCATACCGGAATCCGGCAAGAGCAGGTTGGCGAGCTTCGTGGCAGGCAGAAGCCAGTGGTGCATCTCACGACAACGTGCCTGGGGAGTGCCCATCCCCGCACTGTATCATGTCGATACTGGAGAAGCATGCATTTCGAACGAGAGTATCGACCACATCATATCGGTAATTGGCGAAAGAGGCTCGGATGCGTGGTTTTCTGATGCAGACAACGAGCCTGCTTGGTTACATTCTTCCCTGGAGCCAGGCAAATGGCTGCGAGGCCGGGATACTATGGATGTTTGGTTCGACTCCGGAACAAGCTGGACCTCGTTAAAGAGCGAAGACAAAGGAGTGCCCCGAAGTGACGTGTACTCTGAAGGCACTGACCAGCATCGAGGATGGTTTCAGAGCAGCCTGTTGACTGCCGTCGCCACCCAAAATCCAGAGGATGCGCCATTGGCACCATTCAGGACGTTGACGACTCACGGCTTCGCGCTCGACGGCCACGGCCGAAAGATGAGTAAAAGCATCGGCAACGTGGTGTCGCCGGAAGACATCATCGCAGGGGTATTGGTACAAGCACCGAAGGGCAAGAACAGGAACGGCCAGCAGAAACAGGCCCCGCCGACCAAGGCTCACAAAGGCATCTTGGGCCCGGACGTGCTCCGACTGTGGGTGGCCTCATCCGACTACACCCGAGACGTGTCGATTTCTCAGCCAGTCTTGCAGAGCGTCCAGCAGGCCCTGCAGAAATACCGGGTGACGTTCAAATTTCTCCTGGGAGTTCTTCACGACTACCCCACGTCACAGCCGCAGCACGAGCTTCTGTCGAAGCTGGGTTTCGCCGATCGCGCCGTGCTCTACCGCCTGAGCGAATGCAGCCGCGCCGTCTATCGGGCTTATGCGGATTACCGGTTCTTTGCCGGCATCGTCGACGTCAACCGCTTCGTCAACAGCGACCTCAGCGCCTTCTACTTGGAAGTCGTCAAAGATCGGCTCTACACGGGCTCGACGGCGAGCCGGAGGCACACGCAGACGGTGCTCTTCATCATCCTGCAAGAGCTCTGCCACATGCTGGGGCCCGTCACCCCTCACCTCGTGGAAGAGGTGTGGGCGTGGATGCCGGCCGCCACCCAGGCGGCGGCCGCGGCGGGCGAGGCGGATCGCCTGCATCCTCTGAAACGCATCTGGCCCCGCGCCTTCGACGCCGCGCGCGTCGGGGTCGCAGCCGACGGCGGATGGCCCGCGTCCCTGGGCCTGTTCCACGCCGTCTCCGCCGCCGTCAAGGCCGCGCAGGAAGCCGCCCGCAACGCCCGCGTGCTGGGCAGCGGCCTGGCCTGCCGCGTGCGCATCCACCTCCCCGCCGCGCACGCGCTGCACCTGACCCGCCCCGCGCTCGACTGGCTGCGCGACGAAGACGAGCTCGCCGCCCTGCTGGTCGTCAGCCACGCCCAAGTCCGCCACCTGCACGGCCCGCAGCCGCACCCGGACCCGGACCCGGAGCCCGAGCCCGAGCCGTGGCGCTACGAGCAGGCTTTCGACCTGGCTTCGCCCGGCGACGCCGTGCCCGGCAAGGTCGTGGTGCTGCCCCCCCGCGCCGCCAAATGTCCGCGCTGCTGGAAGTACACCGCCCTCGAGCAACATGTCCCCTGCCGCGCGTGTCAGCAAGTGCTGGCCGAGACCTTGTGAGCCGTCGACCTCACCTCTCTCGTCTCTCTCTCTCTCTCTCTCTCTCTCTCTCTCTCTCTCTCTCATTCGTCTCGGGATCGTCGACCCAACACCCACCGATCTGTGCTCGTGTGATTGTGCATGTGGTGTGTTTCTGTGCGATACGAATGATGGCCGTGAACAGCCAACAGAATGTCCGTGGGCAGGGATCCGGGAAGATGGCGATGCGTGAGGGTGGCGGGGCGAGGAAAGAATGCATCGGGCAAGGGCGCATGCGACGGCGTGGGGTGAAGGACATGGGAGAGTGGTTTGAGGTGAAGCGTTGTACGACTGCGACGACGACGACGACTACCGACTTTTCCCCTTCTCGGCCATCTTGCGCTGCTTCTCGCGCTTGGTGAGCTCGGCTTCGATGCCGATGCCACCGAAGACCAAGCCCACCCCCAGCCACTGCATGCCCGACAGACGGTGTCCGAACCAGAGCACCGACAGGATCATGGTCAACATCTTCCGAGTCACCGTCACCGTAACGAGCAGCAAGCTGCCGAAGATGGACAAGGTCATGACTGAACGAGATGTCAGGCACAGTCTGGAGGGGGGACGAAGGCGACTCACAGATAAAGACTTGGCCCAGCGCACCGCTGAGAGCAAACCCGAGGATATCCCAGGCGACGCGGGGATGGCGGTGGATGAAGGCCAGTGCCTCGGACAACTCTCCCGCGCCTTGGCCGAGGGGCAGGCCGACAACGGCAGCCAGCCCCGTGCGAGCCAGGTAGGGCGAGAGCAGCAGAAACGAGGCGGTCAAGACGGTGGACATGACATTCAACGCGCACATCATCTGCTTGCCCGTGTAGGTGGGAAAGCGGGCGTAGATGTGGTCCTGCGTGGTGTTGGTCAGGCCGTCAAACAGCAGGTTGACGGCGAGGAGGACCAGGCCGTAGGCGCTGCTGGCGGTGGCGCGCTGCTTTTTCGCGCCCGACGACTGGTGCAGGGTGAAGAGGGAGACGCCGAGGGTGACCAGCGCCACGACGGCGTACTTGTACACGGGATAGCGCTTGCCGTACAGCGCCACGTGCAGGAACATGACGGGCAGCAGCTTGCAGGACTTGGCCAAGATGAAGGTGATGTAGTCGACGTGCCGGAGACTGGCGTAGCCGAAGGGCGAGGCCAGCGACGAGGTGACGGCCACCAGGCCCAGCGGGCCGAGGATGGCGGGCGAGGGGACGATGGGCAGCGGCGCGGCCGCGGTGCGCGTGGCCCACACGTACCCATAGCCCAGCAGCGCGGCCGCGGTCGACTGGACGGTGTTGAGGACGAGCGGGTAGCGGAAGACGTCACGGTGCAGGTCGCTGCCGTAGTTGGTGGTGGTGATGCGCTCCTGCAGCACGCCCCACGTCAGGCTGGGCCCCGGGTCAGCGACCGCCGCGCACGGAGGAGGAGGAGGAGGAGGAGGAGGTTACAATGAAGCGTAGATGCCGCCCACGCACACCAGCAGAGTGGCGGTGGCGCCGCGTGGAGCGGACATGGCGCAGGAGCGGCCGCGGTGGGATCAGCCCGACGGCAACGGCAGGTGTGGGTGCGGGTGTTGAGACGTGCGTGCAGATGTTCGCCCAGGGACAACGTGCCTGCCTTCTCCGACAGACCGTGGCTTCCTTCTCCGTCCGAACGTGGCTTCTTTCCCCGCCGTCACGTGGCTTCTTTCCCCGCCGTCACGTGGCTTCTTTCCCCGCCGTCACGTGGCTTCTTTCCCCGCCGTCACCCGGCTTCTTCCTCTACCGCGGGCAGCACCCGTCGTTTTTATCTTCCAAGCGAGCCATCGCCTGCACAATACGCACACATGACACTTCTGTGAACCTCGTGTAACTGTTCTCTGATACATTCTGAACCCCCGACTCGAGCGCAGCCGCTCGTTCTGCTGCTCGCGATCCCATATTCTCATACACCGCCTGTCGGGGGGGGGGGGTGATTTCCGCGACGGGATTTTCGCTTCGCCGTGAACGACTGGCCGATCTGCCTTCACCCTCGACGTCTCTGCTTCTCCCACGCGCCATCGAGCGTGCCGTGCGGATGTGCGCGCTTGTGCCCCGCGCGTGGTGCGGGTGCGTGCGAACCCCCTTCCGCGCGCGGCGTGGCAGACGTCTCCGATCCACCGGCCCCTCCTGCCCGACCGCCGGGTGTGGCCGCGGGGCCTGCATCGGCGAAGGCCTGCTTCCAGCTGCCGTCCAGCACGGCGTCACTCGTGCCGTACAGTCCGACGTGATACGCCGTCTTCATGCCCCGTAAGCACACCTCTCGTCGTGCGTTGAAGTCAAACATGGGCGTGGGGTAGGCCGGCACGCCGTCGATTTCCGTCTCGGAGCCGTCTCCCGCGATGACGACGCCGGCCTTCTTCTGCTCCGCCAGGGGCGCTTTCGCCGGCTCGTAGATGAACCGGGCCGGGAAGTCGCGCAGTTCGGGGACGTATCGCCGGACGTATTCGCCGTCGGGATCCCATTTCTTCCCGAACGCGATGGGGCTGTAGCAGCGGTAGAACTGGGCAAAGAAGGCCGTGCAGCTGAGCCATTGCCAGTTGCCAATGTTGCAGGCGGCCTCGTGATCGATGAGCAATTCCTCGAACACCTGGGCGCCACGCTCCCACGAAATGTAGCATCCGCCTCGGGTCAGGAAGCACGCGACCGAGTGCCGGGCGAGGTGGTGAATCCAGCCCTCGGACCGGAGCTGCCTCATGATCGCGTCGATCCACGGAAAGCCAGTGGTCCCCGACGCCCAGCGCTGGAACCACGATTCTTTCTCCTCGTCGTCGATTTCGTACTCTCCCGTCGTGCGCTTGCCGAGCAGGTCGACTTTCGAGGGCAGATGCCATGGAACAAATCGACAGTGGGGGTTGTTGTACGTCTGGCCAAAGCTCCAGCCCAGCGTGGCTTGAGCAGCAAAGTACATGTCTCTGAACAGCAGTTGGCCTGTCAAGCTCTCGGGCACGGTCGAGGTGGCCTTCTTCTCCCTCTTTCGCTTCTCGACGATGTCTTGCACACGATGGTAGAACTGCACGCAAACTTAGCAAGCTTCCCACCCCCCCCCCCCCCCCAGCCGCGCGCTCTCCCAACCTACGTAGCGACACGACAGCGCCCCGAAGTGTAGGTACGGCGAAGTCAAAAAAGTAGATTGTGGCTCGAACGCCGCCGGCGAAGTCTTCGGTTTCTCGAACGTGCCCGTGTAGTCTTCGTCGGCCAACATTTTTTCCAGATTGCGCAGAACAACGCACTCGCCTCCTCGGTGTGGCGACGTGGAGGGTGGCATCCCTAGCTCCTCCAGCGTAGGAGGGTCGAATGTCCCGCCGGGCCCGGCGATACCTAAGGAAAAGAATACCAGGTCAACGAATGCCTCCGACACGGAGATGCCCCCCCCCCACTCCCGTCGCCTTCGGAATCTCACCTGAGCTGAAGGTGGCATCACCCTTCTCGCGATACTTTTCATTGCAATCGGGGTTCGGGTCGGGCTTTGTCTGCTCGATTTGCAACTCCATGTTTCCCGGGTCAGGGAAAGACGTGGGGGCGTCGATCGGCCTCTCAATGTCCCCGATCTTCGCCCCAGCACGTTGGAGTTGAGTGATGCTCATGGTTGGCTTCCCGCCATTCGCCTTGACGATCTCGTCGGAGTCGTACAATGTTCGACCGGTCTTGACGATCACTTGCACTCCCGCTTTCCGGGCGGCCTCGGACACCTCGGCATCGCGCTCCCGGGCATAGGCATCGGTGTCTTTCTCGAACACCAAGTGGCTGATGTTCCAGGCTTGGAAAAGTCTAAGACGAAGGTCAGAAGGAAGCCTGTCAACGCGTGCTGAACCGGGTCGGAAACGTGTTTTTACTTGGGCAGTAGTGTCACCGCAGGCTCGCGTAGCACAAAGAGCTTGCTTTTCTTGTTCAACTTCGTGATGCTCTCGGAGAGATCGTTCTGGCAATCAATCTAGGGTTGCGCGACCCGTCAGCCATGGCATCCACTGAGCAGAGGTGCTTTGCGCGCCCACCAGGAACTGAAATCGGTTGACGCCCACCCTCGCTCGATAGACGTAATGGCTATCCCAACACCATACGGGGAAGAGAACCTCGGGATCCAAATCGAGCGCAGCTTTGAGAGCGGGAGAATCGTGCAACCGGAGGTCGGTACGAAACCTGTGCTCGGTCAGGAACTCCTGATATTGGTGCGTCAAGGCAGGCGATGGTGAGAACCATGTCGCACCAGTAGAGTACCCTCGGTTTGACCATCGCTGCGCCGTGACGCCGTGACGCCGTGACGCCGAATCAAGTCGGTCAATTTGTGGAACATCGGCGGGTCTGAGGAGACATCGAATGGTTGACGATGTTGACGATGTTGACGGGCTCAGGAATCCACAAGGAATTTCTATTGGACGGCTGGAATGCGCTGTTCCTGTTCCTGACAGTGGTGACGCCCGCTTGCGGGCAGAGTGGTCGTGCTTAGTCATGACAGCATTGTCCGTAACATGGTGACGCAGGATAAGTGGCCCCCAGAACCAGCTGGTATCTTCAGATACTGATATCGTTGACAGCAAGCCCCACTATATAACGTACATTGCTTCATCGGCTGTGGCTAAGCCTCGAGACCCAATGCATCAACGCGTTGAGCAAGGCCATTGGCCGAGCTGATACTGACCGTGCTGGGTATGCGAAGACTTTCTCATGCTGTGTCATGTCGTGTTACCGACTTTGTTGCCATCTCCTCGCAAGTTCCTGTGCCCGCCGCGCCGCCTCGACTCGTTGCTGCGCTTGCGCCTGGGCCTGTGAAGCAGCGTAGTCTGGCAGCTCATCATCTCCGCCGCTTGCCTCGTTCTCCTCCCACGTGGCACTCGGCGGCTGTAGCCAGAGATCAACTCTAGAACTACGTGACCCAGGCTGGTCTGTCATAATTCTCGGCGGTTCCGATCGTGGGTGGGTTGTATGCGATCCATCCGGCATCTGCGCAAGCAGTTGAAGAGCGAGAAGAGTCGTCGGAGTCTGCTGCAGAGGCGATGTGAGATTCTCGCTTTCCGAGTTTTGCGCGTGGGGGTCCTCTCCGCGATCACTATGATGGCCGGCGACAGCTAGATTGCGAAAAGGCTGCTCGGGGCCAAGGCCAGATGTGGCTTGCACAAAGAGATGAAAGTCTTCTGCGTCTGTGAACGTGCCGTCTCCAATGTCGGTAGTACTGCGTGGCCGGCGCCTACTGGCGGGCGGATATGTAGGGGAACGTGGTGTCATGAGCAAGGACGGCTCGTGGACTTGATCCGATTGCATGAATGGCACGGCTCGAGGTGTAGCTGGTTGACTGAGCGATCTGGGAAAGGGCTGAACTGAGTGTAACGCGTTCCGGGTGCTGTGGACGTCAGCCCGCGCTTGTGGGCACAGCAGCCCTGCAGCGATGCAATGTGCAGTTCCATCACCATGTGTATCTGCAGTGGTGCTTGGGCGTTGTCGGCGGCTGGGCCGGGTAGAGGTATGATGTTGTGCTCTCTGAGCGGAAGGGCCGTTGGGGAGCGGCGCTGTTGTCAATGGCGACACAGGCGTTCTTGGGTCCGAAGGCCGTGGCCAGTCCCGTGGTCTGTAGGGGAGCGGCACGTGCTCCCAATGTGTTTGATGTACAGATCTCGTTGCAGTCAGTGGCGAGACAATGCCATGTGTATCTTGGTGATTGCTCCAGCTTCTCCGGCCCGGAGCGTGGGGCGGTCGGTGTGAATGGTCCTGAGCGCGTTGATTGAGATCCATGCAACTCGCGGTGGCAAGCCGCATTGCCAGGCAGGGGCCAAGAAGTCGCTTGTGCACGCGGTCCCGAGGTTGCAAAGGAGACGGTGGAGGATTGTCGCGATCAATGCTGTAGCGTGACCTCATACTCTCCAGGCAATGAATGGAATTGGTGGTTGGTGGGAATGGATAGGGCGTGGCTCGCCTTTAGGGTCGTTGCGCATGCCGAGGACAGGAATAGACACTTGTGGCTGCCGGATGAACTATAGTCACAGCCTGTAGCTACAGCCCTTGATTACAGCCTCTCAATATATTCTATTGGTTATGGTGAGATATGATAACTAGATAACTAGCCCAGCTACTACATATTCAAACTGATACGGACAGGTGGCCTTGCCACCCACCTGGTCTGGTCACAAGGGGCAATTAGGCCCAAGGTTCATAATCTGGTACACAATGACCAAGTCACTTCCCAGTCATAATAGTGAGTTATCGATATGATGAGTGGCTTGCGTCGGAGATGTGCTCGTACGGGACACACGTTGACATTGACACATTGGGTCACGTTGACATTGACACATTGGGTCACGTTGACATTGACACATTGGGTCACGTTGACATTGACACATTGGTCCGGTTGGACCTCCGAATAATTTGCGTGGCGCGGAATAGCGACTCGCAGCATCTCGTCTGTCGATACGAGCAACTAACATGTGGCGACAATCCTTGGGCGCGAGCTCGGCTCCGTGCTAAAAATACATCGTACCGACTTTTCGACGCCCGCCAGTAACAGGGCTGTTGGCTCGGACCGACGGAGTTCTGCACGGGCATACCGGGCTGGAGGGAACAATCGACGAAGATCAACAACGGTGGATTCTCGGCAGGATGCAAGGCACAGGAATTCTTTTCCCCATGGTCACCTTCCCGCGCGTGGTTGCAGATCAGCGCTGCTGGCGGTGGACGGCACGCCACCCATCCATCCTGCGCTGCGCCGTGACAACCTGCCGCGCTTCAGTCAATCATCGCCAAGCAATACCAACGAAGGCGCAAGTGGATGCAACCGCGAGGCACAACGCTGCTTCGGACTGATTGCTCGCGTGCCGAGTGATTTGTGCGTCTTCGTTACTCCCGAGATGCCGCAAACGGCGTTCCCATGATGGAAGCAGCTGGCAAACAAACCAGGTTCAACGCCCGCTTCAAGTCTCTACAGAGCGGCGTCTTCGATCAGTTCGGCGTCTTCGATCAGTTCGGCGTCTTCGATCAGTTCGGCGTCTTCGATCAGTTCGGCGAGGGGGAGCGCTCGCCAGGCCGGCTCCGGTTCTTCGAGGTCTCCCTGCTGCTCGGCGAAAAGGTTACCAGGGTCGCGAGGGTCATACCGACACGCATCTTGTCGGGGGCCTGCTTCAACGGCGTCTGCAGCGAGCGATCAACAGGCTGGGGAGACGGTCGAGTTCCGCAACGTATTTGGCGCCGTATGCGGACGCCCAACTGCATCCACGACACGCATCTCATGGTCGACTTCGAGCACTGTAACTAGTTCCTTAGCTGTAGTCGGGTAACCCGAGGCATTCAGGGCATTCGGGGCCGTGGGTTAGGCTCCGCTTCTCATCGCCAAGGAGGCTTTGCCGGCTGACGAGGCTTTGGATGTCCCCTTGGATTGTGCATGTCCCCTTGGATCGTGCATGCCGCCTTTGCCGCAACTTCACATCATTTGGTTGCCCGGCTGTCGCTCGTTAGCTGTCTGCCCGCTCGCTACTCCGCCACGGGGGCCAGCGCCAGCGCATTCCGGCGCAACGAGGACGGAAGCTGCCAAGCAATCGCTCGCCACGGCATACCGGCTCCCATCCCTATCCCGCACCACGTTCGCCACTTTCCTCCTCGCCGTCGCCCCCGCGCGCAACAACCACCATGCGCACATCCGCCCTCCTCGGCAGCGCTCTGCTGGCAGCGCGCTCGGTTTCCGCCATTGAACTCGATCTGAACGACCCAAACTCGATCAAGAGAGCGGCGCGAATAGCAGCCGATGGCATGATGAAATGGTACAAGGGCAATACCACCGGCGGCATTCCAGGTCTGTTGCCTGGCCCGTACTACTGGTGGGAGGCCGGTGCCATGTTCGGCGCCATGATTGATTACTGGTACTACACCGGCGATCCCACATACAATGATGTGACATCGCAAGCACTGCTGTTCCAGGTTGGTCCCGATGTCAACTTCATGCCGCCCAACCAGTCCAAGTCGCTGGGAAACGACGATCAAGCCTTCTGGGGCATTGCGGCCATGACCGCCGCCGAGACCAACTTTCCCAATCCGCCTGAGCACGAGCCGCAGTGGCTGGCCCTCGCTCAGGCTGTGTTTAACTCTCAGGCGCTGCGATGGGATGACACGTCATGCGGAGGAGGCCTGAAATGGCAGATCTTCACATTCAACAACGGATACAACTACAAGAACTCCATCTCCAACGGCTGTTTCTTCAACCTGGCCGCGCGATTGGGCTTTTATACTGGCAACGAAACCTACTACTACTGGGCAAATAGGATGTGGGACTGGACCCGTCAGGTCGGTCTCATGAGTGAGAAGTATTACATTTTTGACGGTTCTGATGACAACTTGAACTGCACTGAGCTCAACCACATCCAGTGGACCTACAATGCCGGTGTATACTTGTATGGAGCCGCGGTCATGTGGAACGTGGTATGTGTTGCTCTTGCGAACACGATGGATCGGACCCTGCTGACGCCACATTCAGACCAACGGAACCCAGCAAGAAACTTGGCGCACGCGTGCTCAAGGCCTCCTCGATGGCGCGACTCAGATCTTCTTCAAGAATAACGTCATGTACGAAGTCGCTTGCGAGCCGTCGAACAACTGCAACATCGACCAGCAGTCTTTCAAAGCCTACCTCTCCCGTTGGATGGCAGCATCGATCAAGGTCGCGCCGTGGATGCACGATATCATCATGCCGTTTCTGTCCGCCTCGGCCCAGGCCGCCGCCAAGTCGTGTTCCGGCGGCGATGACGGACAGACGTGCGGCACCAAGTGGACGACCGGCACCTGGGACGGCGGCTACGGCGTCGGACAGCAGATGAACGCGCTGGAGGTCATCCAGAGCAACTTGATCGACACCGTGCGCGGCCCCCTCGGCAACAAGACCGGCGGCACATCCATCGGCAACCCCAACGCCGGATCCGGCGGCGATGCCAACCCGACTGCGCCGCCTGGTAGGATCACGACCGCAGATCGGGCCGGCGCCGCCATCTTGACCGCACTGGTCCTGATCGGTCTCGTCGGCGGAGCGTGGTGGATGCAGATGTGACCATCTCTCTCGACAGTTTGTTTGCGAGCGGCGTTCGACTTGGCGGGCGAGGGGGGAGGGACGGAAGTAAAGTCAGTCAACAGAACCATGTACATGTATGTAGCTGTGGAAGGAGCATGGCCACCGCCACGGCCCCCCTCCTTTCTCCATCTCCGATGCTCTGTGCATGAGCCCTGGAAAGCATCATCGAAGACGCCACGTACGGGTTTTGTGTGCGGGCGCAGCAGCTCTTCCACCGCATCTGGGAGAGGCGTCGCGCGCGTTTTCACACGGGGCTTGGTGTCACGTTGATGCCGCCCGTCATCTTTCGTCTGGGCCAAATTTCTTTTTTTTTTTTTGCTTTTTCTTCGGCCGGCAACGATGGATGGCACGGTGGGCGGAGGCATGTCGGGTGCTGCGAGCGCGATGCTGCGGGATTTCTCCGACCACATCCAAACCAAAGGCCACATCGTCACTCTCTCTCATTGCGTTTGGATGTGTGCGCCAGGCGGGTCTGCGCGCTCTCTCTCTCTCTGTCTCTCTCTCTCACACACACACACAAACACACGCAGGCAGGCAGGCAGGCAGGCAGGGCTGTATCATCCGTAATCCTCCCTCTGGTCGACGCTGCCACATCTCTGAGCCTGTTGGGCAAGGATCAGTCGAGGACGATTGGCTGGTCGAACGCTTCAATCTCTGCATCGGTATGCTTCAGTGCCTTGAAGCACTCCTTGAACATGTGCTTGGCGAAGACGGGTGGCACAGCATCGCCAGCCATAGTCATGGCCTCTCCTCTGGTATTGCAGTCGTATATATAGCTGTCGGGGAATCCCTGCAACCGGAGGGTCTCCCGAACAGTGAATGGACGGTCGCCGTCTGGATGAAGCTCATGTGGTCCATATGTGTCGACGATGTTCTTCAGTGGGAGGTGGCCGATCGCAGGTGGGATGTTGACGGGCCTGACGCGAAATCTCTCGCGAAGCTCGTCCGGATTGTGCTGATTGGTCCCGGCCGGGATGTTGGCGATGGCCTGGTTGACTGTCTGATACGGTCGCAGGCCTGGACCGTGGGTTGGTGACGGGAAATCCGGCAAACGCTGTCCCGGGCTGTACAGATGTTAGCGGACGCGCGGAAAATAACTGGATGCTAACTTACCACGCAGCGAATATGATGAGTCTCTTGCGACGGTGCGGGTTGCCATAGTTGTCAAGGGGAAGAACCCTCCACTCGATGTCGAAACCCATCGAGGTGAACTGGTTTATGAACATACTCCAGAATTGCCTGTGCTTCTCCATCGCACAGATGCCAGGCGTTTGCTCAAATGTCATCAATCGACATCTTGACCTCTTGGCAGCAGATTCTATCATGTAGGACGCTGCGATATGATTTTCATCATTTTTGCCCGGGCATGTGTGGTTAGGTGAGAAATATTGGCAAGGACAACTTGCATGACATATGTGAACGGCGACCGAGTCACTCTCGGGGCCGGTTAAGAAGCCGTAGACGTCCATTGGCTGTGCTGGAAATGTATTGGGATGATTCAGCCGATAGTTTCGTAAGGCGCACGGCTTTAGATCGACGCCGTAGACAGGCCTTCCGCCGGCTTGGCGAAATCCTTCCGACACACCGCCACTGCCACAGCAAAGATCCATCAGTGTATATTCTTCGGCTGTGACGGGAATGTGGCCGGCGTGTGATGTCTTTTGACCAGGTTGAGCAGGACAACCTGACGGCAGTCCGGCGCTCTGCTCCAAGGTGCTCCGATACTGTTTGTACAGTAGAGGGTTGGATACGCGGAGGGTGGGATCGGCCTCATCTGGTGTCAGCCTCCGAAATGCATTGCATTCGAGTTTGATTGCTCTGCCCTTTTGGGTGTAATGCTTTACGGACTTGTATCGGACGACCAATGGCCCCTCTGCTGCGGCCTTCTCCAGTAGCAAGCTTTCCATTGGCTCGCCTTTGGAATTCACCGTTGGCCGAAAGAATTTGCGCCGATCTGGGAGGGTCTCGTAGTCACGTAGCGAATACCTGGGCCAGAGGGCATTGGTAAACTTGATGTCGCGAATGCAGACCACCGATGTAAGAGGGCGATCTTCCAGACCTGCGATCAGATGTGGGCGCTCGTCGCCAAGCTTTACCAAAATAATGGCAACCAGCTCGTTTGTGCGATGCGGAAACATGCATTCCATGCGCCTCTGTCGCCTAAGTAGCAGGCCACGGATTGTGTAGGCGTCTTGGCTCTTGCTTGGGAAGGCTTTGTTACGGATGATGTAGTTGATGTGAAAAAAATCACCGTCCTCCAGCTCAACTCCATCACCCGGACGAAAGCCGTCGTCGTCGAATACGGGCGCAAGATCCACAATCTCGTGGTTTTCCGGTACTTCGGTCGCCGTGTTGTGGTGCACATGACGGTCGAACTGTTCTTTCGTTATCTCCTCAAGCTCGAGAAGTTCATTCTGCTCGTCCTCAACGTCTTCACCTGTTGGGACCGGGGGAAGCTCCATGGTTTCGTCGTCAGCGACAGATATGTAGACTGCATGCGCCGTGTCATCGCCGTTGGTCAGGTCGATGGTGGTTCGTGGCCGTCTATCACGCCGCGCATCCTCAGGGCGACTCGACGCCTTGCGCTTGGGCAGCGGCCTCGTCATGGCGACAGCGTTTGCTTGGTGGGCAAGGTCGCGTGATATGAGAAGTGCGGCAGGCGTGGGGTGAGTGCGCCCGCGGAATGCGGGTTTCCTGCTTGGAATCAGGCCGTCGATGATAAAGAGAAGGCGGAGAAGAAGGTGGAAGATGTCGGTCTCAGCCATCGATCGCAGGCGACGGCCCAGCGCGCGCGCGGCCTGCAGGTGAGCTTTGACCGAAGGCCGTTGAAGGCTGCAGGACACGGCCGGAACGGTGCAGGAGCAGGCCTGCGACAGTCGGTCGACATGGCGATGGTGAACCAAGAACGGCCGGCTCGTGGAAGTGAGCAGCGGGCGCGTGTTGGCGTCTCCATTGCAGCGCTTGAGGCGTGTGTGCTTGTGCTGCTGGTGCTGGTGCTGGTGCTGCTGCTGCTGCCGCCGCCGCCGCCGCCGCCGCCGCTGGTGGTCGGCGGAAAGGGCCGGCCATATGGCCGGCCATATGGCAGCTGAAGGCGAGCCGTTGGACTGCGAGACGGACGAAGTCGATGCCGGTGGCGAATCCCCGGCTTCCTTCTCGGCCGCGGCCAGCAGCCGGCACATTTCGGAGGGCGCATTTTTATTTATATTTTTTTCTGACGCGGCTCCGCGCGAGCTAACCATGTGTCTTGCGTGCACGCGCGCATCGAGAGCGCCGTCGAGGCCACGCTGCGAGCATCGAGAGTGCCGTCGAAGCCCCGCCGCCGGCCACGGATATGGATATGGATCCCCGCGCATAGATCTGCCACAGGCTCTGCCCGCGCCACCGCTGAGTCTCGCATGAGAAAGAGAAAGGTGAGTGTGGCGTTCGGCTGCCGGCCTGCGTCTGCGCGATGTCACGAGCGTGGTGATGATTTGCAAGTATCCCTTCTAGATGTTGTGAGTTGCCGTGTCCCATCCACGTCGGCTGCCCGCAGCGCTGACAGCCCAGCAGAGACTTCGGATCGCCTGTGATCGAGAGACTACTCCTACTGATCATGCTCGAACCGTCTGCGGCGTTGCGCTGGCGAACCTCGGTGTGCCACACCCACTGATCTTGCGCGCACAGCAGTCTCCAACCACGCGACCACCCGGCTTCCCAATATGTGCGGCATTCTCGCCGTCATATTAGCCTCGCAGTCGGCCGATGCTGCGCCCGAGATACACCAGGTCCGCAGCCATGCGCAGCTCGTGCTCCCTCCGCTATGCTCCAGCCGCTGACTTGCCCCAGGCGCTTTTCTACCTGCAGCACCGCGGCCAGGATGCCTGCGGTATTGCGACTTGCTCTAAGGGCGGCAAGATCTTCCAATGCAAAGGCAATGGCCTGGCCTCCAAGGTGTTCCAAGACGGCCGCAGAGTCTCGGATCTGCCGGGCTACATGGGCATAGGCCATCTCAGATACCCAACGGCCGGCAGCAGCGCCAATGCTGAAGCACAGCCCTTCTACGTCAATTCGCCCTACGGCATCTGCTTGACCCACAACGGCAACCTGATCAACGCGCCAGAGCTCAGGGAGTATTTGGACAAGGAAGCCCACCGGCACATCAACACCGAGTCCGACAGCGAACTGATGCTCAACATCTTCGCCGATGAGCTGAACGAGACTGGCAAGGCCAGAATCAACTCGGCCGATTGCTTCAGCGCGCTCGAGCGCATGTACAAGCGATGCAAGGGTGGCTGGGCGTGCACAGCTATGCTCGCCGGATTTGGTCTGATTGGCTTCCGTGACCCGTACGGCATTCGTCCCATCGTGATCGGTGAACGGGCGTCGGAAGAGGTCGAGGGCGGCACCGATTACATGATGGCCTCGGAATCTGTAGCCCTCCACCAGAATGGCTACAGGAAGGTCAAAGACATCCTTCCGGGCCAGGCCGTCATCATTGAAAAGGGAAAGTCGCCGCAGTTCCACCAAGTCACCCCGCAAATGGACTATGCTCCCGACATCTTCGAATACGTCTATTTTGCGCGTCCTGAGAGTGTCATAGACGGCATCTCCGTCCACCGAGCGCGCCAGCTCATGGGCTACAGCCTCGCCGACACGATCAAAAAACAACTCGGCCCGGAGCAGATAAAGCAGATCGACGCCGTCATCCCCATACCAGAAACCTCCCTCGTCTCTGCCTATGCGGTCAGCAAGCACTTGAAGATACCGTATTGCCAAGGCTTCGTCAAGAATCGTTACATCTTCCGAACCTTCATCATGCCTTCCCAGAAAGCACGACAGCGAGGTGTTCGCGCCAAGCTCAACGCCGTGCCCAGGGAGTTCGAAGGCAAGAATGTCCTGCTGGTCGACGACAGCATCGTCCGCGGCACCACGTCCCGCGAAATCATCATCATGGCTCGAGAGGCTGGTGCCAAGAAGGTCTTCTTCAGTAGCTGCGCGCCGCCTATCACGCACGCGCATATCTACGGAATCGACCTGGCGAGCCAGGAAGAGCTCGTGGCTCATCAGCGCACCACCGAGGACGTCGCCCGGCACATTGGGGCCGATGGCGTCATCTACCAGGACATCCATGACCTGGAGGCCGCCTGCGCCAAGGAAAGCGCTCGTGACCCGAGGCAGAAATTCGAGATCGGCGTCTTCTGTGGCACGTACGTCACGCCCGTCGACGACGGCTACTTTGAGCATTTGAATCGCACGCGTGGCGAGGCCAAGAAGTTGAAGGGGGTGGAAACGGCGAGCCCCGACGTTTCCCTGGGCACGGCCCGCCCGACGCATCCGGGCACGGCCGTCAACGGCGTCGAAGTCACCGAGGGCGGCGAAGTCGTGGCCAGGGACTCGGGTTCCGACGGCGAGGGACGTGTGCCCCAGCGGGAACGCGTCGATCGTCTTTCTCGAGGTCACAACGGCTTCCCCCGGCCCACCATCACTGCCGATCGTGAGGCGCGCGACTGTCAGGACGTCGCCCTCCACAACATCAATGACCACGATGGTCAAGCGTGAAAATTCACCGGCTGGGCCATGCGGCCCAACGTGCGGATTTGAACATGCAAGGCGTTCTGGGAGCCCGGGGAGGAGGGGGAGGGTCAATGACTAGATGGCGTCGCAAGACACTGCCGCGCGGTCGCGCTTTTTCGCGATGGGAGACGGCCGCTGACAGTTCCTTGTTTTTTTATTTTGTTTTCAAAAGTGAAAGGATCATCCATGCATTCTTCCATGCCGCTCAAACCCTCCCGTGGTGACAGAAAAACACTACCACGAGTTGTGTGGTTGTGCTGCGGTTGAGTGATGGGGCAAGTTTTGCACGCCTCGCGTCCACCGAGACCGGGATAACAGCATCCCGGTCACGAATGTTAACTTCCACCACCTGTGGTGGGTGGGCTCAACAGAAGCTCTCACACTTCCCAGGATCACGCCGGATCACGTGCTTCCCAGCTTCGTCTTGCCGTAGGCGCCCCCCATCTTCTTCCTGGCCTCCAACGCGGCACGATATGGCGGGGCGGTGGGTGGCTGGACGGGATCCAAGGGCACGTGGCCGTCGGGCAAGGCATGGCTCGCGTCGGCATCAAAGGCACTCAGGTCGCCGCAGGCCAAAAACGGGGCGATCCACCTGGCGGGCGGGTCCGGTGGGCCGTCGTCGACCGGTCGCTCGGCGAGGCCGGGCGGCGGGGGGCGGAAGTCGGTGCAGACGACGAAGGCCTCGAGGCTGCTGGCGCGGCTGCTGCGGGGCTTGGCGACGGCGACGTGGCGGAAGAGGGTGCGGAGCTGGGCGTACAGGAGGTCGACGTCGCGGGTGCGGAAGACCTTGGCGACGAAGCGGCCCCCGGGCCGCAGGACGCGCAGCGCCAGGTGCAGCGCCGCCCACAGCAGTTGCGACTGCACGTACATGTCGAGATCGTGCAGGCCCGTGACGTCGGGCGCGCCGTCCGAGAGCACCAGGTCCACGGGCGGCGAGGCGGCCTCGGGGGTCGAGCGGGCGGCGTGGTCCGGGTCGAGGGCGTGCAGGAGAAGGGGGACCGTGGATGGGTGCGTGATGTCGGCTTTGAGGCAGGTGATGCCGTCGAGCGGCGACATGGGCTGCAGGTCGATGGCCACGATCCGGACGTCCTTCCTCGGCGTCGCGACCGGTGGCGCCACGCTCTCCCCGCCGCCGCCGCCGTCGCCGCCGCCGCCATCCCGGTGCTGGCCTAGCAAGGCCCGGTAGCGCTTGTCTTCCCACGCCGCGCGGCCGATCCTTTCGCCTTGGATCAACACCCGCGACAACACCTGTGACCAGCTTCCGGGGGCGGCGCACAGATCCACCACCCGGGTGACGCCTTCGAAGAGATTGAACGTCTCATCGAGCTGGAGGAGCTTGAAAGCGGATCGCGCTCTCCAGCCTTGCTCTTTGGCAAGGCGGTAGTAGGCGTCTCGTTTGTCTTTGGATGACTTGCCCATGGTGAGGAATGGTTGATATGCGTGGAGGGGTCGAATTTGAGCATGCATGGTTTATTCAAGTTAAGCTTCTGCACCTTCCAGATTGGGCCAAGATGCAACCTGCCAAAGAGCATTTCATCGGCTTGATCCACTGCCCTCGTTCCATGCAGCGACGCCGAAGAAGGCGGGGAGGGGGGAAGGTGGGCTGCCAAAGAATCATGCCGGTTTTGAATGGGCCAGTGGGCTTTGCAGAGAGTACATGCAGACACAGTCGCCCGTCTCAAACGATTCACGTGGGTATCTCATCATGATGCGCGGTCGTCCATTTCCTCAACACAACCCTCCCTTGGACGTGCCGCCAAAAGCGCCAATGCCATGCTATGCTTCGTGGTCGTGGCCACCCGTCTGAACCATCCACCGTGTTCGCATTCGAGTCGAAAAAAAAAACAAGAGCCTCGTCTGGGCTGGTCCGCAGCGCGAGTTGGGGAAGCGTATCTCCCCCTCCCCGCCTCAGCCCCCGGAGACGCTGTTGAAAGTGGCGCCTCCGAGAGAGGATCGACGGACCTGCTCGACCTCGACACCCGACAGACGCTTCTGGGCGGAGTGTACAGTCTGGACAGCCCCACCGACCGCTCCACCCTCCCTCGAGAGTGGTAGCCATCGGCCGCGAGCATTTTCGATGAGAGACGATGAGCTGAGGCAGCCGTGACAGTGAAGCGCTGGGTGTGCAGATCCGATATGCTCACGCCGAGGGCCGATGGCCATAGCGATGTGCGAACGTGAAGTCAACGCAGTCGGAATGACTGCTTGCATGAGTCGTGCCCGTTGTAGCTCGTGCCGGGCGGACGGCGGGAGCGATGAGGAAGTGGCATGGCGCACTTGATTCAGGCGCGCTTGCGCGCGCGTCCTGTGACAAAAATGACTGGTCCATCGAGTTCAATCTTCCATCCAGCATTCCTCAAGGCTTTGCTAACGGCAGGACCGATTTTACTGCGCCCGCCTTCGCTGTGGGTGCCACGTCCGACGACGACTTCATAACCGGCATGTCGATTCGATGCGCCAATCCGGCCGTTGACGCGATCCTCTCCCAGACCAGACCACCATGCGTCGACCTTGGCCTCTGCGATTCGGACAGCGTTTCGCACGTCAATGCCGTGCAGGTCCAGCTTGCTCACGTTGGACTGCGCGGCTGCTCGTTGGTCGGCGACAGCGGCAGACGCCTCCATCGAGAGCGCGGTGAAGTTCCGATACTCTTGGCCATAGTAAGCTGCAACACCACCCATGAGGCGATCAGACTTGGCTCTTCGATGTGCCGCGTAGGCCTGGGCGAGTGCCGCGCTCCTAGCAGCAGCGTAGGCCGACGCACGCGACGCAGGATCGTTGGAAGCGAACGGGGTCGCGCTGACAAAGTACGTCGGACCATGCTCGGGCTCTGCAGCGAGAGCCGCGCTATCAGGTCGCGCGTATACTGGTATGATCTGTATACCTCCTGGCTCGGTGGGGCGGACTGTCAGTGCTTGGGCCAGTTCGCGAGCTGCCGCCGTGGAGGGATAGGTCAGGCTGATGAGAGCTGCGACATACTCGAGAGATATGCCTGGAAACTCGAGATGGAGTTCATGAGCATTCACAGCTTTGACCGGATCCTCCACGATTGCTTCGTTGCCTTCCTTGAGGTTCGACTTGAGCAATTCGCCTATCGTTCGCGGTATCGATGCGCCGTGTTTGTAGTAGATGGATGCCACGACGGCAGAAGGCTTGCCCACACGCGTCGCAACGAAGTCGATGTCCTTGCCCGAGCTCTGCCACGCATTTGACGTTGGTGCCGCGGAGACAGGCGATGACGGCGGCGATGCGGGACGTGGCTCCCCGATCGATGCCCACGCTTTCTTCCTCGCCTTGCCTCGGCGACCACGCCTGACGATATGTTCTTCGGAAAAGGCATCGATGCCTTTCGCAGGCGCTTGGGTTCCGTCTTCGCCGACTTCTCCGAAGTGGACATGGTTCAGGAGCTCGTCTACCGCTCGTTCGAATCCACCGTTGCATTTGGTCAAAATGAACTCGATCTGCGAGCGGCTGACGCGGCCGTCCACGATTTGGTGCAAGACATTGATCTTTGTCTCGCCGTCCTGGCTCTCCAGTTCTCTGGCGATGTCGCTGTCTCCCGGTTCTCTGACGATGTCGCGGTCTCCCAGTTCTCTGGCGATATCGCCGTCGCCCGGTATGCTGCCGCCTGGCTCCAAGCGCCGGTCTGGGTCGGGCGCGGTCACGCCGTTGGACGAGCTGGTCAGATCGGTCCATTTGCCGATGGATTCGCTCGTCTCGGAGCAGGATTCGGGCCGGGCGCCAGCTTGCATGCCCTCGTCTCGCGCGCCGGTGCCGGAAGGGTCGAAGCCCAGCTGTGCTTCGAACTGCGCCGACGCCTTGAGCCGATCGAGCACGCGGCGGGCGTCGCGCAGACTCGCCGGCTGCGTCACGTCGCAGTCCGACAAGATGGCCGACAGCAGAGCGGCGTCGAGAGGCGGACAGTACTCCGCCTGCAGGGTGGTGGAGAGGTCATCCATCGTCGAAATCGGGGTGCGGAGCTCTCAGGCGTGCTGGCTGTGTGCGCGACCTCATGCTGCTGGGGAGGACCGGAGCATTGGAGCGGGACAGGGCCAGGTCTTCCGAAGCAGAGCGCATGTAGAAAATTGCACCAGGGCGCACAAGACCAGATTGCCGTCGGGGCAAGACAATCATCCACCACCGACGGGAGTCACGAGATGCTCACACCTCCGACCCTTACTCATCACCACGGCGACAGAGCATCGTGCAGTGTATTCTTGCCGACAGCGACGGAGAGAAAGTGAAGCCTGAAATGGTGTTTGCACACGACACGACACGCACGACACGCCGAAGAGTTGGGCCAAAGCGGATCTGCTCATGTGCTCACGCGCGCGCTGGATGGACGAGCAACTCGCCACGGACTGTCACCAAAATGACATCAGAGCCAGCGGAGGCCAGTCCGCCAGCCTTTCATGACGCAGCTCGTCCCTGGTCGCAGACAGGTACGTACATATGTACTGTGTCAAGGGGCAAGGGAGGGAAATGGTTCGCGTGTATCAATCGCTTTCTTGACGCGACGCTCGGCGCGGCGTGCGGGCAAGACCACGGAAACAACACCCCGATGCTGAGGAGAGCGCTAGTAGACCTCTAAAATGTATCGCAAGTCCTCCTTCAGCCGTTCAATCTCCTTGTGGCCGTCCTTCTTCTTCCCCTCGGCACGCGCTTCGACTTCCACAGCCTCTTCGAGCACGGAAGTAACATCGGGAACAGGCCAGGTCGGGCCACACAGGTAGAATGCGCCCTCTTCTCGCAGGTAGGCACGTCGGATGTCGCCCAAGGTCTGGCGCATGCGGTCTTGGATGTAGATCTTCTGAGGCTGGTCACGCGAGAAGGCACGTCCGAGAAGCGTGATGACGCCGGCATCCTGATAGGCTTCCCATTCTTCGCCGTACAAGTATTCTTCGCGTTGGTGGCGGGAACCCATGTACAGGAAGACGTCGCCGATGGGCATGCCCTGTTCGCGCTGCCAGGCGCGTTCCTGGACGAATGCGCGGAATGGAGCGAGACCTGTGCCAAGACCCGCCATGATGATTGGCTGGGTTGTCTTCGGTGGAAGCTTCATCACCGATGGCTTCACAGATACGGTAACAGACGCACCGACTGGGAGACTGTTAAGATATCGAGTAGCCTGGCCAAAACGATCGCGGCCCTTCGGATCCACCCAGTCGACAGTCACGATGAGCAGGCTCACGCTGTTCGGTGTAACCTTTTGCGACGAGGCAATCGAGTACTCTCGACGTTTCATGGGACTGACGATGCGGGCAATGTCGTGGAAGCTGGGGTGTGCGGATTGGAACTCCAACAGGATATCGGCATAGGTAATGGTGTCAACCTCAGCACGGCGCTTGAAGTCAAGGACAGCCTCTTGGTTGCCTCCGGTGCCGAGCATGAGGAGCTCCGTCTTCTCCTTGTCATCGGTCGCAAATTCGCTGAGTGCCTCGTAGAAGCGTTTTGGCGGGCGACCGAAAATGTCGATGTTTTGCAATAAGGCTTGGTAGACCGTGCGATTTTCGAGCATGCTATCATCATCGCGGGAAGGAACTTCCACGATTTCTTCTGGGTTCAGGCCGTACCACTTGATAAATTGCTCGATTTCGTCCTTGTTGTTCTCGGCATGGATACCAAGTGCTTCACCAATTTCATATTTCAGGCCTGTCTCGCCGAGGTCGAATTCGATGTGGAAGATATTGCGATCATAGCTTTCGGGAGTCAGACGTCTATGCTCCTTGACGTGCGCGATAGCCGTCTTCACGCCGAGATCAGGCCGAAGGGCAGTAGATGTGCCGTAAGCTTCCTTGAAAGCAAGGCCCTTGGCAGCAGTTTTCCAGTCGCGTAGAAGATAAGGTCGCTCCTCATCGGCTGTCTCACGGGGAGCGAAGCTGTTGATGTTCAGATCGTCCGCGACAGGCGCAGACTGATCCTCTTCGAGCTCCACAGTGAGCCAGCTCTCGGGCACCTCTTTTTGCTTCAGTGCCTTTTCGAGATCGGCAGCCAAAACCTCCAGGGCATCGCCCTTGAATTTCTTCAGGCCGCTTGCGTAAAGGTCTGGCTTGGCAAGTTTGAGGAAAGCAAGTTGAAGCAGGTAAGCTTCCAGCTCCTTGTTCTCCTCCACCTTTGCGCTGGCGACGGGATCGAGAACCCACAGCGCAAGCTTCTTGGTAGCGATTGCTTTTCGAACAGGAGCGCTGAGTTTCTTCTCAACATCCTCGCCTTTCCACCCAGGTGACTTCAGCAGCAGAAGCCCTTCACTCTGTATGTTCTCCAACACCGAGAAGTCCTTGAGTAATTTATCGTCTCCAACAACAACGACATCGGCATCCTTGACGCTGTAGGCAGTCTCGATGCTCTTCGACGAAGTGCGAATGTCGGTTCTCACAACGCCTCCTTGCACGAGGTTGTCATGGCCCGTGCGAACAGCGACATTGACGGCGCTGTCGTCGGAAAGCAGTTGACCAAGCATGGCAGGTGCGTTTGCGCTTCTGCTGGAATCCATGTCCCAGAAAGTGTACTGCTTTAGGTTTTTCCCTGTGAGCGAGAGAACAGAGGCTTGCTCCTCGGACTTGGCGCCGACTTGATGAAGAAGAAATGCCAGCTTGGACACAGTCCAGACAGTATCGCCAGCGTACTTGATTTCGAAAACGCTTGGTGCTTTTCCGGAGCCAACGCTTTGGAAGTTGACAGCGGCCAAGACATCGGAGTAAAGGTTGCTTGCCACGCTTGGGTCCAGAACCGACGCTTGATCTGCGACCTGCCCCAAGACGGTGATTTGCTGCGTAGTGGTGGGGAGTGCTGCATTGAACTCCTCCTCAATGAACGGACGATAAACGCGGACGCTGACCACGCCGACTTTGGCACCTTGCTCTGCGAGAGCCTCTGCGACCTGGGCAGCGAGGCTGCCTTCAACTGTGCCGAATACCACGAGGATATTGGTCGCTGACGTATGACCATGGTACTCGAATGCCTTGTATTCAGTACCTAACTCGGCGTTGAAGGCTTGCAGCAACTTCGCGAGTTTCCCTTCGTTTGTAAATCGCTTCGAGCTGAGATCGTTTTTGACCGTCGCCAATACGGTCTCGTAGGTGTTTTTGAGACTAGACACGCTCAGGACATCAATTACGCGGGTGGTCTCACGACCAACGGTAATGCCGTCGTAGGTGTGAATTGTTGGCAGGATGGACGCCATGAGCGTCGACAGCAACGACATGTGCTGAACCTCGTAGGCACTCCTGCTTGTCACCAAGCCCAGTCCAAGCTCTTCTGCGAGCGTCAACGCGTTCGCATAGTTGGTCACAAGACCCGTCTGGGTGTCGGCGGCATAGTCCACAGCGGCCACCTGGAGCACGGTTGGGTTTGCAAGATCGTACAGCAGGCTCAATTGGTCGAGGGCCGGTCTGAGATGCTGTAGAGTGGCCGCACTGGCAATGATTGACTGCGGCACATGCCTCTTGTTCAGATCAAAGTCCGGGCCGAACATATATCCAAGCGCAATGCTGCCCGCACCCGACCGAGTCTCGAGACATTGCACGCCGGTGACTTCGTTATATGCATTGTTCTGCTGTTGGCTAGCCCACGCTCGTGCGGCGACGTCGAGATCGAATGCCGCCGGCGAGTACGTGAACAACTTGTCGGACAGTCCGTAGGCGACCTGCTGCACCAGCACCTGTGCAGTCACGTATGTTGGTCCCGCGAGCGCAGACAGTGCGATTTCTTGGCCAAAGGGCAGCGCGGTCGAGTTCTTGCTGCTGCCGTGCTGCCGTGCTACGGATACAGCAGGCCCTGTCTCCTCGCCGGTCTGGAGACAGACCATGGTGGCGGCGGTCGGCGGTGGCGTGAAGAAACTGTGCCGCGGTCGCTGTTGCACTCTGCACTTCGAATCGTCCAGGACTCTCGAGAACGCACAAAGGGCGAGCAATGCACGGGTTGAGAGATCTCAACCAACAGTCAAAGACGCAAATCTACCAAGGTTGTTCAAAGCTGGACACTTGTTTTTCCATTGGAGGCTAGGAACCCCGAGTTCGGCCTAGAAATGGCGTGCTCGGGGAGCTCGCTGGGTCACGAGGCAGGCCTCTCGGATTGATGGCGACGACTTGTTGCATGGATACAACTCATCAACATAAAATCAGCTACGATATGGGTATAAAGTGCGGCCGATTGGCCAGCCAGCTTTCCAACTCGGATCCCTCGTTATCGTCGTCGTTGATCACACTCAAACTTCTAAACTCTGCTTCCGCTTTGCTGGCGGAACTCATGCTAAACCTTCTGCCGCTTTCGCAGGCACGCCACGGCGAAGAAGAGTCGAGCCCGATGAAGAATATGATCTCCGATACACTAGCAGTCGTTCAGCATAAGCCAAGCTCGCTGCTGATTCATCACTTTGTGCCTTCTGGGAAATCTTCAAGAGGTCCACTAGTAGCGCTCATGCCTGGTGCTGGTTTTGATGTTTTGATCGGAGGTGGTTCGGCGTCTACGGGCACTTTCTCATCGTTTCCAGCGGCAGCCACGGGCGCCGTAACTTCGTTTGTGGTCGCTGCCGGCGCTGCCGGTGCTGGCGTCTCTGATACAGCGGGAGCCACTGCTGGTGCGGTCGACTCACTGGGGGCTGGCGCGATGTTCTCTTTGGTAGCTGTGAGCCATGTCAGCCCTTCATCCGCCCGTCCATCCCCCCCCAAAATATCGCGTACCTGTGGTGTTTGGCGCTGTCGGGGCTTCTGCTGGCGCATCATTCTTCGGTGGAGGCACAGGAGGAGTTTCTTTCTCGACAGCCGACACAGGTTCCGATGCTGCCGGAGTGCCCGTAGCTGGCGAAACCTCTTTGCCGTTGCTCTTCAAATCCAATGCAGCGGGTGCGGTCTCTGTGTCTGCGACAGGCGGAGCAGCATCCTGGGCAGGTGGTAGCTGCTTGTTCTTGTCCGGAGCGCTTGCGCCTGTACCAGCCGCGGTCGGAGGAGCTGCTGCAGCAGACTGTGCTTGTGAGGCTGGTGGGGGTGCGGCCTGGCTCTGCGACGGGACAGATTGCGTTGACGCGGCGATGGGCTCGGTGGCTCGGGCAGGCTTGTCCTGTTTCTTGCCTTTGCCGCGCTTGAAGATGCCTTTCAGCAGTCTCTTCACGTTATCGACCGCATCGGGGGCTGGGACGAGTGTTGGTCAGGGATCTCCCAGTGGACCATGCGTGGACACTCACGAACGCCAGGCATTGTGCTCACGGGAGACGGACACTTCAAGCGGGCTGGCCACTATTGAGAGTGGACGGAGGCTGTGTGACGATCGGGTGGGAGTGGGCTGATGCGCCCGCCCGTGCTTGCGATATTGGGTGAGAGTGGGTTGGTGAGGCAAGCACAGGTCACGAGTCTGCGGAGCGGGTATAAATGAGAATGGGCCAAGTTCGTCGGTGAGCCCTGCATGCTTGTCTGCCGCGAGAGACGGCATCGTGAAGGAGTCGTACTCAGATTCTCTGTCTTGCGGTCTTCCAGGCACGCCTTACGAACGCTATATTAAGCACAAGGTACAGCTTCTCGAGCTTGATTCCTAGCGACTCCACTCGTGGGCAGCGGCAGCTCAGCTTCGGACCAGAGCCGAGGGCTCTGCATTATTTCGCCACAGCACCACGACGCAACTCACACAGATTCACAGAAGGCTGAAGGCAGTCTTGTTTGCTGCCACTGCTTGCTGTTGACTACGTGCGGAACCCTCACACGCTACTCCGAAGCTGTGTTGTGTGGTAGCACCTGCTGATTAAGCCACGAAGAGTTCAGCTGGTCATGTTCTTGCTGATCTCTGGTCCAGTTTTGCCTTCACTGGATTGTGGAGTTGGGGTTGCTGTCCTCGCCCGGGTGCTTTCAGCTGCTGTGGGCGCTGCCGGTGGCACAGGACGATTTGCTGGAGGTCTAGATCCTCGTGTCGAGGGCGCCGGAGTGTTGGGCGTCGTCTGTGAGGGTCGCGTCGTTTGTGAGGGGATAACCCAGGGCGCTCTTGTTGTGGGCATGCCAGTCACTGGTTGTGTCTGAGGCATCGTAGGGCCATTTTGCCTTGCCCAAGGGGCAGCCGTTCCAACGCCGATGATACGAGGTACATCCTTGCTCTGCATCGCCTCGGGCTGTTGCTGCCAGTGCAAGCTTCCTGGTGCTGTAGGTGCTTCAGGATCCTGTTCCCAGCAGTACAAGCTGCCGAATGGAAAGTGCTGCACGACGGGAAACTTCCCGAGGACTTCTGCAGCATACATCTTGAGCATGCCCTTGTTAATCTTGCCCCATCCATCTTTGATGCCACTGATATCGTACAGCACTGGAGAATGCTCCCAGAAGGGCCCCTTCTTCACATCATATATGAATTGAATGGCCGAGAAGTACATGTTCGTGTCTTTGTAGTCCGCCACCAGAGCCTTGTTCGTGACAGCAGATGGACTTGGAGCTGTAGGGAGAGATCCTTCAGTTGGAATCGGTCTCGACGGGTCCGCCTTGTCTATCGCAGGTCCAAATTGAGCCGAGCCAAATATGTAGGGCAAGAAGCTGTGGTCATCCAGACCCCACACGCCATGCGAGCCCGCTGGCTCAAGCGTGTATGTCAGAATCAGCCTGCGAACAAGCTCCAAGTAACTTTGAGTTGATCAGCAGCTGGACTGGAAGTATCTCACCACTACTTACGGTTGTATCAGACCTATAACGACAGCTTGTTCATCGCCATGCTCAAAAACACCGAGTTTCCAGAGGCAGCCCAGAAACGCGAGGAAGCTGAGCTCATGCCCGGTTCCGTAATCTAGTCTCTGAGCACTGCCGAAGCTGCCCAGTAGATATGCTTTGAGCTCGTCACGTAGCAGTTGCGCACGCTCGGACTCGGCACCGAGCGAAGCAGACAGGACATTCTTTAATCGGCTTTCAAGCAGAGGCGCGGCGCTACTCTCAGCAAGTTGGTACCATCGGCGAAAAGCAACGTTCCCGAACCTTCGCGGTCCTGTTTCCGGTGGTGCTTCCCCAATGAGAACGGAAAAGCTCTGGAGCAGTTCTCTTATTTCCAGGATGTGAGCAGTCATTGGAGGCGGCGCGTCCAGCGCACAAGTCTTTGCGGCATCTCCCTCCTTGCTTGGAAACATGGCTCGGGTAAGCTGGATAAGCCATGTTGTCAAGTCTCGATATGCGGTCGACGTGAAGAACGAAGCCAGGTCGTCTCCATCATTGATTCTCTTGCTGGGAATCGCGAATACGTGATCGGAAACATCTTCGACGCGTCCCAATGTTGGCTGAGGCGGCCGCTCTGTGCCCGGTGTCATGGTGATGTGATTCTCATTGTCGCTTGGAGCCAAATGTATGTTGATTACTGTACATAATAGGCACGCTAGCAGGATCCAGGACCATCACCCAGGAACAATTTCATTGATCTGCACTTCAAAGCCCACTAACTAGTTAACTAATTAGCTATTGAAGCTTTCAACCACCGTCGTTGCAAGCATCGGACGAAGCGCTCCAGTTGCGGGTTATCGCAGGCGGCGTTTCTCATGCGACAATGACAACTCGTGGGCTGCGCGCACAACAGACAACTCGTGGGCTGCGCGCACAACATCTGACCAATACCGCACACTCCCGTAAGCAGGGCGCACTGAGAAGACCTGGGCGAGACGACATCCCCGTGTCCAACGGCGTCCAGCGACGGCTGCCACGAGGAGCTAAAAGAAGTCCATATGATCTGGAGTCTTCGCCTGAAAAGCCGCGAGCGCCACCCGCGAGAAAGCCTCGGACGCGACGAGTGAAGGATGGCGGCCATGCAGAAGGCCCGAACTCGGGGCGAAGTTTTGACCACGGTGCGCCAAGCTCTGAGGAAAGACACGGAGATGTGAATGGTCGTGATGCGATCGCTGATGTACCCGGCTCGGACAAGAGACGTTCGAATGGGCTTGTGCAGTCACAGGAGGACGTCATCGCGGTGCACCAGCCAGACACGCTTCTGAGTCGCCCACGCGGGCGCTCACGGAAATCTGTATCGCCCCTCAACGGCACCAAAGGGCCCTTGCAGGTGGCTGAGGGTGACGAAGACCTCCCAGCGCTGGCACCCACAGCTCGGAAGAGAGGCCAACTGATGCAGAAGAAGAGGAAAGCCGGCCAGGAACTCAATGGACCAGCCAAGGTCGCGAGGGTTAGCCTGAGATCGCTCAACTGTGGGGAGCCCCAAGAGCAGAATTCGAGCAAGACCGCAGGCGATGAAGAAAATGGATCTCGCGGCGCGAGCCCGGACAGGGATTTGATCAAGGACAAGGCACAAAGCAGGACATTTCCTGCGCGAAGGCGAAAGCAGGGGTCCTCAGATCAGTCTCAGGCGCCGGAGGGAGAAGAGAGCCGGGCGAGCAGTTCGGAAGATCAGCACAGCGAGGGTGACTGCGACCATGGCCATGACGGGCTTCTTGGCCAGTGGCCCATTTTACAGAACATCTTTCACACTTTGGGCACAGTGGGCGTGGGCACGAAAGATGGGGTGGAGCAGGAACGATGCGAGGTTGAACTGCTGCCCGGAGATGTTGCTGGATCGGCCGCTGCTGGCTTTCAGGTGAAGCGCCGCCTTCCTCGGCTGAGGGACGCTTCTTCAGACGGTGATCACGTCCCAGATGCTCCCCGAGAATTTGCGAATTTGACGGAATGGATTGATGGGCTTTGTGGCCTAGATGCTGTCCATGCTGCTCAGTGCCCGTCTCGTGACACGGCCGAGAATATCTATTTCCACGTTTTCGAAGCACTCGCGAACCTCCTCCGTCGTATGCTGTTGTGTTACGAAGCCACGGACAGGCACGAGCCGGTGACGGCATCTTCTCCGGCCGTCGCGCGCGCTCGCACGAGCGCAGCGCTGATGAGTCTGATGCTCCACACATTGCTTCAGCCCGCGGAAGGACCGATATTGCTCCGCTTGCGACAGGTGGCGAGCGTCTTCCAACGGCATATGCACGAGCGCGAGAACGGACAAGCACCACCGGCCGAGCTCGAATTTCGCGCGAGGGAGCCGCGTGGAGCGGAAGGGAGAGCGGTGGTGGGAGCCGAAGAGCGTCGCGACGCTCGATTCGACGTGATCCGACGACAGTGGCACGACCTGCACGCCGAGCGGCGACACGCCGCGCCTCGATTCCTCTCCAGGTCGGAATGGCGACACCTGCAGTGCCCCGAGCCCGAGCCGGAGAGCGATCGCAACGGCCGCCGCTTCGTGCGAGTGGAAGGCTTCCGACCACGCCTGCCCGGCCCATCGCCCGCCGCGATCCAGAGGATTCGGGAAGGCGAATTCGGCCCGTGGTCGGAGGAGAGCCTCCTCGCGCTCGTGGACGGCTTGAAGCGGTGGCAGGACGACCCGTTGGTCTTGACTCGCATCATTCGCAAGCATTGTCGGAAAGGCGGCCTCCTGGCCGATAGGAACGTGACAGAGATCGTCGTGGCGGTGGCGGATCTCAAGGCACGCTTGCTGCAAGCCCAAGAACGGGACTTGGGCTACGTGGAGAAATGGGTCATGAGCATTCCGCAGTGGACCAAGCCGCAGTCGTTGCTGGGCGCTGAGAATGGCGGAGCTGTGGATGGCAGCGTTCACGGAAGTGATGATGATGGGTGATATGTATGTGTATCAGTATGGTATCGGGTGATATGTATATGTATCAGTATGGAATCATTCGTATGGCCCAACGAGTACAGTCGACCCGAGACGCATCCAATCTGAGCATGGAGCCCGGTTACTTCCGGACGAGACGACTGTGGAACGAGCATCGTCGAGGATTGGAATTTGGACCATGATGATGAGACGCGTGAGCGGCGTAAGAGGGAAGCGGATGGACAGGCTGCGCAGGCTGAACTCGACCTTTGCTGAAGCTGAAGACAGGGAAGAAGACGTGTTTGGTGATTTGCATTGAACGTTTGCCTCGGAATACTGCTGGTGCTGTCGTGCGTTGTGGATGGTTGAGAGACTCTGTGCGCGGCGACATCAATCGGGAGGGCCTCACGAACAAACTGCCTGGACGAGTTGGGCACACACCGGCTCTTGGTAAGTATGCTGATGCCCGTTCTGACTCCCGCGCTTGCTCCAAATCCTTCTCTTTCACCCCGCCACTCACGCCATGCGATAGCTCGGTATCTATGCGATAGTTATGGCTCTGATCGCCAAGCCCTGATTTCCCAACAAGCATTGCTGGCCGTTGGCCCATACACAATAGATCGAGACGCTATTCCTGGCTCGTGGATGGCTGCTGCTTCGCGCCCAGAACGCTTTGCACTGCTTCAATGATGTGCCGATGGACGTGTTTGGGTGCAGCGACAACACCCTTGTTGTTCTTGAGCGTCCGGCCCAGGCTGAAGTCCAAACGCTTTCCCTCCACGTCCGTGACGTGACCGCCGGCCTCACGCACGATGAGGTCTCCCGCCGCGTGATCCCAGATTTTCTCCACGTAGTCCTTCTTGACGGGCAATCGCAAGTACAAGTCTCCGGCGCCGCGGGCAATGCTGCCATATTTTGCCTGACTGTCCATCCTCACGCTGGGCTTCGTGATGCCCAACTTCTGTGCGATTTGGAAAGAGTCGCCCTGGTTGCTGTGTGCTGCCTCGACCGATTCACAGAACGTCGCGTCTGAGATGTTGCTAATTGGCTTCATCTGGATTTTCGACCCTGGAGTCAGAGCCTCCGTGGTCAGCGGTCTGCTGTTCGCTCCTTGGCCCTGCACCGCCGAGAAGAGAACACCCTTTCCCTCCTGATCCGTGACATCAGCTCCAATGCCCTCCGTCAGAGGTTCTGAGTCTGAGACTGGAAGGTTGGGGCAACCCAGGACGCCAACTTTCACGTCCCCGTCAACCATAAGACCAAGGCACACGGCATACTGCCCACCGCGGAGGAAGCCCTTGGTCCCATCGATGGGATCGATGGCCCAGATCCTGCCCTTGTTGCCGCCCTTGCCGTCACCCTTGTCAATGATATCGAGCATCGCCTGAGGACTGACGATGCCCCCGCCGAGCTCGTTCTCTGCAGCGACGTCGGACAATGCGGCGTTCTTGACAAGGTCCCATACCGTCTGTCTCAGGCCCTCGTTCTCTCGCAAGTCCTTTGCTTCCTCTTCCGCGACAATCTCGTCGTCTGGGAAATTGTGTTGCAGGGCGCTGATGATCAGGGCTTGTGCGCCGAAATCGCCAATCGTGACGGGCGAGGCGTCTTGCTTGTTGAGCGTGCCTTTGGCATGGGAACGGAACACGGATTTGGTGAGGAGCGTGGCGCGCTGGACAGCCAGCAGTGCGATATTCAATTCTTGGGCATAGTCGCTTGGAGGCATGCTGTGCTGTGGGCGAGAACAGGCTGGACGGCAAGGCAGGTGGGACAGAAGGCGAAGGCGAGCAAGATGGGATGGGAGGAGACTGGCCGCCAGGACTCAAGCTGAGAGACAGGGGAAGAAAAGACCGTCTCGGGATTTCTTACCATTCTCCCCAGCAAACCCAGAGAAAGCCTTCCGTCGCTTCTCGCTGCAGCTGGCGTTGTCGGCCGCGAATTCATTGCACGTGGCGGGGCAACAGGCCAACATCCCGCACGCTCCCGGTATCGACGACGACCTGGGCAGCGGCTTTGTATACGGGAGTGAAGGTCGGAGTGAAGCAGAGGCTTGTGGCCAGGGCACTGCAGTGGCCGACCCAAGCACTCAACGAGACACTTGTTGGCGAGAGATTCATCTATCCATCATTCTCGGCCTGTTCTGAAGGCTTCCCGTTCGCTACTCTACTTCCTCTCTCCCTCGCATGTATCGAGCCCAGGCCACGATCGAGCTGAAGACCCGAGGCCGCTGCAGCCAGCTCGGGACTTTGAGGAGCAGAGGTCTCCTTTCCGCCAGCGCCTGGCAGCGCCTTTCCCTTCCTCAGTCCAGCACGAACTTTGGCAGCAAATCCCTTTATCCCCTCGGCAAGAGGAGATTTCGGCACTTCTTCGACAAGTACGAAGCGTCGGACGAGCAAGTTGAACATGCTACCAAAGCCAAGCGCTATTACGGTAGACGTGAGGATAATCACATTGTACGGCATGCTGAAGTCTGGTGTAGGAAGCGGTAGGAGGAGGGAAGTCGTGCGGAGATAGCTGTCTTCTCCACCATCCTGGGACAACACTCGCAGGACAGCCGGTGCGACGTCGAATCCACGATTCGCATCTGGTGGGTACTCGGTGTATCGGAGGATGGCCTTTTCGAAATCATATGCGAGCTCCACTTCCGAGAATGCCGGTATCTCGAGTAGAAGCTCCAAGTGGGTGCCCTTCTTGCGGTCCACGGCAGGTTTATAGTACATTTTCTGAATATTCGCGCCCTCGACCCTCAATGTATGCATGTAAGGCCTGAGAAACCAGGGTAGGCTTTCCAGGTACACCACACGTCGCGCTGTTGGAAACTGGTTCGTAATTACGGTGTGCATGCCGCCTCGTTCCTGGCCGTAGCCAGTGATTTGTCTGCTTGCTCGTAGCAGAGGTTGACTTCTGTGCTGATACTGCTCGACGACCTGCTGCGGGAGCTTGAGATCAAAATCCGCGCCGTCTTTTAGTCGATAAAGCCGAGAGCCCGACACATCCTGATGCACGGTTTGCAGAGCCGAGTCGCCAATGACCTCTACCTGCCTGCTCGCGGGTACCTCTAGCAGAACGTCGATTGTATCTTGCCTCCCTGCAAGCGGGCAGCTACCACGGATAGGACGACCGAATATTCGACTCAAAGACCACTCCGCCTCGCCCTCGGGCCGCTTTGGGTAGCATGTATCGTGAGCATTGTATGATTTGCTGTCATCGCACGCAATCTCTTCTATCGGCGGAGGCCTGGGAATAGGATTGTCCCTCGGTCGCATGCTGCGTTCGATGTCCAGGACCATGTCGACCGTCTGCTCCAGTTCCAGACTAGTGCCAGAAGACTTGACATCAACGGCCATGGTCTGCCAGTTCGCATCAAACACTTTGTGCCCGTCCAACAGGCTCGATACACCAGTCTTGCCTTTGCACGGCAGCAGTTTGAGGAATGGCGTCAGGTTCTCCGTACATACAACCTCGTGGGGCAGCATTCCATGCATGAGGTAGAGCCCTGGTGAGTGCGATTGCGTGGTTCCTTCACGCTCAAAGCTCAGGATGGGTTGGATGGTCTTGGTTGCATCAACGAAGTTCAGGCTGGCACAGAACAAGCCACTGAGACTGTTGACCAGTCCGCTCCATCTCTCTTCGGCCTCGCGCCGATCAACCCCCTCCAACCAGGCCCATAGTTCCACCCCCGTGCCTCCTTCCCTCCTGCCACGTCGCGGCCGATTACCCCAGTTTTCCTCGTCCCATCGGCCAAGGGCAAACCTCAAGTGAAGCTCTGCCGTGTGTGTGAAGTGGAGTATCTGGCCCAGCGAGCGAGGGAAGAAGCGAAAGTGCTGATTGTCGTAGTCCTGCAAGGGGATGGACGCCGAAAAGTTGAAGCCCGCGTAGAGAGCTCCTCCGGGAAGCGGTTTCAGGTGGAGGTGTTCGTGGTATCCGTTGGGCCCGGGGCCGGTGGCGGCACAGGCTGCGGCGATCAGGCTGGCCAGGAGGGCCAGCACCGACGCGAGCCTCATCGCTGGCGCTGACACGGAGAAGGCCGACGGGGAGGAGACATGGGAGACATGTTCACTTCGCAGCCGGCGCCAGCGCTGGGAACGGAGGTGCATTGCGAATGACGTGTGGCGTTGGTGCTGCCCCACACGAGTGGCTGGTGGACACGGGGTCCTTCACGAGTGGCTGGTGGACACCGGATCGATCCTTCACGCGCTCTCGACAAGAAGAAAGGCGGGCACGACCACACTGGGCACCACGGAGCGTCACATTACCCGGGAATCGCCCCCCAACAACCCTCCCGCCAACAGGACCGCCTACACCCGGTCAAGATGGCCGCCGAACAGCGCAAGCTGCTCGAGCAGCTCATGGGCGACAGCATGATGAATGCGCCGGGCATGCACAAGCAAGCGGCGCTCGCCATCACGGACAGTAAGGTGTGCAGATCCTACCTTTGCGGCGGCTGTCCCCATGATCTGTTCACGAATACCAAGCAAGACCTAGGCCAGTGCGTCAAAGCCCACCAGCCGAACCTGCGGGAGGAATATCAGGCTGCGTCAGACGAGCAGAAGAGGGCCTGGGGCTTCGAATTCGACTACCAGCGCGACATTGGTAAGTACGTGTCCGACTGCGACAGGAGGATCGATGCCGCCCAGAGGAGACTGGAGAAGACCCCCGACGAGATCCGCCAGACCAACGCCCTGCTCAAAGCGATTGGCGACCTGACGCGCACGATTGAGGCCGGGATTGTGGAGATCGAGATCCTGGCGGAACAAGGCGCCGTCAACCTCGCCGTCCAGGAGTTTCACAATCTGAAGCTCAAGAAGGTCCAGAAGGAGGAGAGGGAGCGGGAGTTGAAGTCGCTGTCTGACACATCGGGCCCAAGTGGGCACCAAAAGCTCCAAGTCTGCGATGTCTGTGGGGCGTATCTATCACGTCTGGACAACGACCGGCGCTTGGCCGATCACTTCTTCGGCAAGATGCATTTGGGGTACGCGCAGATGCGGAAGGAAAGCGATCGGCTGGCCAAGGAGCTCAAGGGCCGGCGCCCGCCCGAGCGACAAGACACTGCAGACGACCGCAACGGCTACGATGATGGTTATGGAGGCGGAGGCTATGGCGGACGAGGCTACGGCGGAGGCGGTGGTTATGGTGGGCGTGGAGGTGGTCGCTCGTATGGTCGCGGAGGTGGCGGCTTTGGTGGTGGTCGCGGTGGTGGCAGGTGGTAATGTTCCTGTCACTGTTCCGCCGAAAAGGTCCCGATGAGAAATTAGCGAGGCGTATGGAGTCGGAAGATGGCGGGTTCAATCGCTCAATTCCAAGCTGTTTTGACGAAGGGGCGTCCGTAACTGTAGCACGAATGAGATGCACATTCGACCCATCGGTCTCCTGTCTGGCGGCCCAACGAGCGTATATAATTTCGGCCCGTGAGGTCGATGCGCAGCAGGGACCCAGCCACTGTTGCATTTCCCGCCGCTATCTCAGCTATGGCATAACCACTCTGCGGCCATATCCACGTCGTATGCACCATTTCTCCATGAAATCGTCCTCATCAACCGTACATGTCATCATACTCTTCTTCCTCGTCATCCTTGGGTGGCGGCGCGGCCTTCTTCTTCACCAACCCTTTCCGATCCAAGGGACAAGTCGGATTCAGCTTCAGCCACGGCTGTATACACTCCAAATCGAACAGATGATCCTTGTGGCACGGCAATCGCACCACCAGAGGATGCGAATCATCGAGAAAGGGATTCCCGCAAATCGGACAACCCTTGTCGGGCGTCTGCTCGAGGGTCTTCTTGGACACCCGTTCCAGCTGCTCGATGAATTCGTCCGAAACGCCTTCGACCTGGGAGGGTGGGTTCTCGGCGTCTGCCATGAGGGTGGCGATCAGAGTGTCCAGGAGCTCTGAGTGGGGATCGGCCGTCTCGGAAGCGTCGGACGCTCGCATGACGGAGAAGGCGTTGGCCAGCGTGCGCTGAAATCCGCGCGGGTTAGAAACGAGCGACAGCGCGTTCACGGGATTCGGAGACTTGCAAATGCTGCCGAAACGTCTTGCGGCAGGGGCAGAGAATTGGCATTCTGGGGTTTGCGGGAGCCGGACGTGTCGACAACGTCCAGTGTGCTGAAGAAAGTGCTCAGATCGGGTCGACGGCGCGGTGCCGGTTGGGCTGAATGTTCCACCCCGGTGGCGTTGTGTTCGACTAGAAGGACATGCGATTGAGGGTCAGAATTCTTACGTGCCGCGGGGCCATGTTCTGCCATGCGCATCGCATCGCATGGTCTCGTACCTTCGTATCCCGACATGTTGGACTGGGAGCACACGGCCGCTGTTGCAGGAGTTTCTCACATGGCGAGGTGCTGCTGACGCTGGTGGAACTGATGCGGCGAGGTCGATGCCTGATGTCCACGCATCGATTCGGGGCCATGAATATTTGATGGCCGCGTAACTATCTGATGGATGCGACATCAATATTTGATGGATGCGACTTTTGCACCGAGGTAGCGTTGTACTTGCCCTCCCTCGACTGCACCGACCCGACATCACCGCAATGGCGCGCGACGCCGACGCGCAGGCCCGGGCGCGGGTGTCCAAGGCGCATAGCGTCTTCATCCGCCTGGTCTTGCCGGCCTACACCATCCACTTCAAGTCGGGCACATACATGAAGAACAGCGTGCTCGAGAAACTGGACCGAGATGTCTGCAAGGCCACGTTGAAGAGCACTGCGCAGCGGGCAGACGTCCGCGAAGCAATCGGCACTGATCCCAAGTACTGGGCAGACTTGACCGCTCTGCTGATGGCTGCTGTGCCCAGTCTGGAGCGCAGGAGCTTCACGACGTGGGATCCAAGCGGCGTGGACTACGAATCCACCTCGGGAGCCCTGATTGCCTCGCACTATCCCATGCTGTGGAAGGATCTGGAACGGCTCAACGACTTGATCTCCATCAGCCGCAGCGTCTGCTTTGTTGGAGAACGCGTGCAGGATCTTGCAGCCTCCTATCACATCGACACCGAGATCTTCCGGCTGGTCAATTGCTGCGTGAGAGTGACGGCGCGAGGCTTCGATGGCGATGCAGGAACCGGAGACGAGGAGAAGTGGCAGTGGATCGTCAACGGCTACAAGAAACTGCTCATCACGATTCTTCAGTTCTTGAACAACTTCACGGCGAAGAATGAACGGAGGAAGCTGATGCTCTGGATCGCGTTGTTCGACAATAGCTCTGACGCCGGCTTGGATCCTGACGATGTGCCGGAGACATCCTCCGCCAGCCTGACGGACGTGCCTTCCAACCCGACTTCGAAGCCTTTGCCGCCACTCGACAAGGATGACTTTCTGAGAGCATATGGGACGGATGGCGTGCGCTCGCTTGAGTTCGATGAAGCTGCACAGCCGCTCTGGGATAGCTATCCCTTCTCCGATTATCCTCTGCCCCAGCCCTCTTTGGAGGGCAAAGCTAAAATTCAACGCAAGGAGAAATTCTTTGGAAATGGCTATGGACTTTTCGTCAAACACATATACAGCATGCAGGTCGAGGACTACCAAGTGGAGCGCAACCGCGACCCGACCTTCTACGAATCGTACATGGAGTTCCCGAGACGCTGGGCAGAATTGAACAGCGATCATCACGAATACTGGCAGGGCTTGTTCGACGATGCAATGGCTAAATACGGTCAAGATCTCGCCGTTTACGAAGCCAAGATGATCGCCGTCACCAAAACACAGCCTGTCTCTAGAAGCGATGGTTCCGTGGCTGAGCAGGCTCGGCAAGTGGAGCGTAAAATAGCCACGCTCGACGAGCATTTCACCGAGGCGTTCAAATCTGGCAGAGCCCACGTAGCACCGCCAGATGAGCCATATCGCAGGGACGGACATCTGACATCTGACAACGCCGGTCAGCAATCCCGTCCAGTTGTCGCCGATGATGTGCGAATGCTCTTCACTGCCGAAGCTGGAACCAAGATCCTTGAGTCTGGTAAAGCTGAATTGATGAAACGTCTTGAAGGATACGATCCAGCACGCTTTCCCTCCGATCCTGCAGTCAGACCTCCCGATATGCTCTCCCTGCGCCCTTTTCGGGCGCATGACACTAGTAGCTCGATTGAAAGGACTCGCAGCATGACCGATGTGCCGTCCCGACACGACAGTGATCCTAGGCCGTCACAAGCATCACGGGACCGAGCCCGTCAGCGTCCCCATCAAGCTCTATATCCGACAAAAGTCCAATCACCTACCCCGCCCGCGCCAGAACCGGCAGATGCACAGCAGCCTCCGACTGACTTCGTCGATGAAGCGTTTGCTGAAAGTAGTGAAGAGGAGGACGAAGAACTGGAAGAGAGCGAACAGGAGCAGGACGAGGATGAGGAGGACTACCCAGGCTCAACCGAGGATGGTCGAGGTTTGCTGACGGACGTTCCGCTCATACTCGGTCCGAGCGAAATAGAAGTTCTCCCGATGCTGATCATGAGCGGCATCGTGCCGCCTCCAAGACCAGACCCATCACTGTCAATTGAGCACCGGAACGCTTTGTTCAATATGCACACGGTCAGAACACATCTTCTCTTGTCTCAAAGCAATGGACGCAACTTGCTCCGGGAGCTGTTGATATTCGTGGCGGCGTGGGATCTGCGAGAAGAAGAGCTCTACTTCAAATTCATGGTCAAGATCATGGAAGCTATCCTCAGGAACGGACTCATGCCATACGCTTACCATGCTTTCCGCGACAAGTCTCGGTCGAAAGACATCATTAGTCCAGCGCAAGCGGTCATCATGAAGCTTTTGACGTGTATCTTCCGCGCAAGGGGCGAATCTGTTAAGGCGGCAGTCGCGGCAGATGCGCAGAACAAGCCCACACAGCATCCCATGCAGCCGCCATTGCAGGCACTCGTACAGAACGGATCTTCGAGGCCGGTTCTGAATCTGCCCAACATGCCTTCTCGGGTGGATCTGCATATCCTGAATTTCATCTTCACCGAGTTCCGCCAACATATCATACCACAGACCTGTGCCCTGATCTTCTTGCAAGGTCAAATTCATGCCGGTAGAGCAAGCCCCGAAGACTTTCCACTCAATCTTTGGGATATGGAACGCATGTATGAAGGAGTATATCAGTACCTCGAGTTCTTCGCGGTCTTGACTGAGGAAGGTGTCTGGAAAGGAATACTGGGCGAGTGGGAGATGGCGAGTGAGCTGGTGACGCTGCTCAGAGAGCTGGAGGGAGGGATCCCAAAGACGGGAGCCATCGTTCCACAAGTACCGAGACGCGTCTCGAACAACCAAACTCAGAGGGCACTATCAGCGGATGCAGCAGCGACGCAGCAGGCGAGAGCACCTCAACAATCACATCACGGCACCTCCACGCCCGCCCCCGCAGTCCCAGTTCTGCAGCCAATCGAGCCACGACTATCGTCAGCATCGCCGGCACCAGTAGCGATTGAACGGCCGTTCGATGTTGCAGGCCGAGATCCGACGTTGCCGCCATTACCTGTGAATGCGTCCAACAGCACTGTGTACGAAGCCGAAACGCCATTGGCTTACCCAGACGATGCTCAACTTCCCATGACGAACGATTTACAGCACGATCAAGATGAGCCTTCTGACTTCGAATGGCGCAATCTCAAAAAGCTGACCGTGCTTGTCCTATCGTCTCTCATCTGGAGGAATAGGACGGTGCAAGATCAGGTCCGCCGATACGGAGGATTAGAGGCTCTTGTCTGCTGCTGCAGGACGGACGAGCACAATCCATACATTCGGGAACATGCAATCATGTGCCTTCGCTTCGCGGTCGAGGGTTGCGAGGAGAACGCTCGTGTCATCAAGCGCATGGCGGCACTGCAGACCCCCAAGGCTCTTGATGGAGGCAGTGTGACTCTCGGACCCGCGGAAGATGTGCCTCGTGAGGTCCTCGATACCAACGGCTACGAAACTTTCATGGACCCGAAAGGGCAAGTCGGGCTGCGGCGCAAAGAGGGCGCGCCATCCCCAAATCCACAGCACGGCCCCCCCGTGACCGCATCTCCGAGCAGCAGTGCCGCCACCCATGCTGGCGTTCAAAAGCCACGCCTGAGTTCCACGAAGCTGACTGCCGAAAGAGCTGCCGAGCTTATGAGTAGCGCTCTGAGCAGTCTGCCGCTCGGAGACAAGCTTGCGACCGATAAGCAGAAGGCCGAGGCCCTTGCCAAGTTGGACCGAGCCTTTGAGACCACCGAGAAGGTGTTGGGGAGAGGACGGAAAGGCTGACTGACGGAGGAGGCGGCGCAATCATGCAGCTTGTCTAGCATATTTTTGACCGTGTCCGGCCGCCCCGATCTCAGCGCGTCACCCCTCATCCCGGCCCGCCCATTGTCTCGACGCGAAGACGGGAACGTTCGTCGATGAGTCGAAATGTGAGCCCGCCGGTGGTCGATGTCCCTCGCGGAGCTCTCATGCTCGAAAGCAGATCGTAGACACGGGAGCCATCTCCACCTCGCTCGCTTGACACCAGTCGGCCTGCCGCAGCGGAGCCCGCCAGCTCAAGCGGCACTTGACCACCAAACCCCCACACGCTATTGATGGAGCTCCATCACGGCTGCAGCAGATGATGATTTTCGTCCCGCGATGGTCGGGGAGGGATTGATGGGCCGACGGAGGAAGGCGGTGCCGGAACCCGCGTGGAAGCAACCTTCGGCGCAGAGACAGTGGGCATCGTGCAGACCACGCACTTGACGATCGAGCGTCATTTCCAGTCGTGACTCGATCCGGTGGCTGAGGAGCCGAACCAGCCTCCACAGCAAATGCCGATGCATGTCTGAGCTTCCGAGGTAATGTCTGCCCCGCCATCTCCCACAGCATACGTCAGCCCGACGCAGTCGGTGTTTATTTTTCTCTGAGAGTTAGCCAGCTTGACCATGTGTGTGCAGCGTCCCAAGCCTTCGGACGACGGACGCCTCGTCAGCGGTCAGGCGGGAGACGCTAGTGTGAAGCTGGTCTCATCGAGCTGCTGGCCGCGGTATCGACCGGTCAGATGCTCACCGATTCAGCCCAATGGACACCGCTGTCTGTGCCGGTCCAAAGGGAGAAGCTTCGGTGTGCGAGCAGAAGCGAGAGCTATAGCTTGCTCGAATACCTGCTCACCACCGACGCCTGCTCGCGGAAACGTGACTGCTCAGCGCTGTCGTTGTTGGTTGTTCCCGTCACAGCCGGCTGTCGATATCGATCCCACAAGCCATACCGGCGTTGGGATTTGAGGCGGCGGGGGCGTTGCTCGGCTTTCCTGTCTGGCAGTTCTCTAGCGCTGCATCCATGTGAGTGTCGCGGGTGTGATCGGGTCCTTCAACCTCAATATATCGCGCGCAGGTCAGCATCGCGTCCAGACGCGGCAATGGCGAAGGCAAAGCCAGGACAGCGAGCGGTGTCGGTCCAAGGAGTTTCTCTTCGCGCCGTCGATGGGCCCAGAGAACGAGCTTTCTGACACGACATAGTGTCATAGACCGCCTTCCCCTCTCGTTCAATCGGATTGCTATCAATCAACAACGATCCCGCCAGCTGCAATCATGAGCTCGATAGTAGAGGCCGCAAGGCGCAAGGCCGAGGGCGCCGTGACGGCAGCCAAAGGCGCAGCAGGAGAAGCTCCGGCCGCAATGCAGAAAGCAAGAGAGAACCCACAGCGAGCGAAAGCTGATTTTCTACACTCTCCATTCATGAGGGTAGCTCTGCCTTTCATCAATGGAGGTGCTGCGGGTATGGCCGCGACTTCAGTCATCCAGCCAATCGACATGATCAAGGTCCGCCTGCAACTGGCCGGTGAGGGCGTCAAGACAGGACCGAAGCCGACACCTCTCTCGGTGACACGAGAGCTTATTGCTGCTGGCAAGGTCATGGATCTCTACACTGGTCTGTCAGCCGGTCTTTTGCGACAAGCGGTGTACACCACTGCACGTCTCGGATTCTTCGACACCTTCATGACGAGCCTTTCAGCACGTGCGGAAGAGCACGGGAGCAAAGTCGGCTTCAAGGAGCGGGCGGCTGCTGGTCTTACCGCCGGTGGCCTCGCGGCGTTTGTTGGAAATCCAGCCGATCTGGCACTCATTCGAATGCAAAGCGATGGACTCAGGCCCAAAGCAGAACGGTCCAACTACAAGGGCGTCGGAGATGCTCTCATCCGAATCTCGAAAAACGAGGGCGTCGCACGTCTATGGGCAGGAGCTGCACCGACGGTTGTCCGAGCCATGGCTCTCAACTTTGGCCAGCTCGCCTTCTTCTCTGAGGCCAAGTCGCAGCTCAAGGACACTTCTCTCGCGCCGCGGACGCAGACACTGACCGCATCGGCCATTGCGGGATTCTTCGCCTCGTTCTTTTCGTTGCCATTCGATTTCGTCAAGACTCGACTGCAGAAGCAATCGCGTGGACCCGACGGCAAACTTCCATACCAGGGCTTCGTTGACTGCTTCCGGAAAGTCATGCGGGAAGAGGGTCCGCTGCGATTCTACCGCGGCTTCTCGACATACTACGTTCGCATTGCACCGCACGCGTAAGTCAACGCCGATGTCACGAGTGTGCACGCAAGCTGACAAGTTGCATAGCATGGTGACGCTCATCGTTGCTGATTATTTGAACTTCATCACCCAATGAGGGACTGGCCCAAATGGGAAAGAGATGGTCCAAGGGCAGGCAGGAGTTGTCGAGGGCCTTGGAGTATGCAGTATTCCTTCGAAGATGTGACCAGAGCGCACCACAAGTAGATATCCGCGCCCCGTTGTATATGGAGCATTGAGTGGCGCATCGGGCGGCTTCATCATCATCATCGTCGTCGTCGTCGTCATCATCGTAATCGTCACCACCATCGTCATCGTCATCATCATCATAGTGGTTGACGTAGATAACTATCTCATCGCAGTATGTATAGTTAGTCCTGGAAGAGGATGGCAAGTTTCCGCACCTGAATCTGCTGATTTGAACGGGAGAGTTTCCGCCTGCCTGACTTGGAGTCCTTGGCGGTTCACTTGCGACTTGCCAACCCATTTCCCGACATCGAGCGATATAGTTATAGATACCCTGACCCGAAAATGGCCGCTCGAGTTCGAAATCCCACGGCGACGCCAGGCCCGTCGAATCGCATCTCTGCTGGAAGCGCTGCCCTCCCGCAATATGAGCATCCATCATTTCCACTCAACCCGACCGCTCAACGCGCGCTCGCCAGTCTGGTCCAGAAGCACAACCTGCGCAAGTTCGAGGACAGCATCACCAGCGCCCAGGCCGAGCTCGGCACGGCCGTCAGCGACATCTACGACAGCATCAGAACGAAAGCCAACGCAGTGGAGAACCGGCGGCGGAGATTCAATCAGGGCACTGGCCGAGATACGGCCGATGACGAGATCAAGACCCAGGAAGATGAAGTCGCCAAGCTGCAAGAGAGAGCCAAGCAGATGAACGAGCGCATGGAGGAGCAGCTGCGGAAACTCATCGATGCAAAGGCCAGCGTCCGCCATTTGCAGACCGCCGTTGATGCGGCCGAACAAGCCGCTCGGAACAATGCGAGCACGCAGGCGAGCACGCAACGAGGTCGTGCACGGCAGGATCGTCGTGCTCACGAGGATGGAGAGGACGAGGACGATGGTGAAGTCGAAGACTTCACGCCCACAGACCCCGCTGGAGGCACGCAACCACCCACCGCACCAACGGCTGTTTTCCAGAAGCGACTCGATACTGAAAAACTACGATATCAAGCCCGATCCTTCACCGAAAGGTACGCCGAGACTCAAGAATATGCAGACTTCAAACGCCTGGTCCACGATAGCATGCATCCCAATGATGAGCTGGAACTAGCACCTCCAGATCAATGGTTTGAGGAGGGCCGGCCAGCGCCTGGCGTCACACAGCACGTGCAGAATGGCGACGACTCGGACGACGATATTGCGATTGCGAGAGCAACCATCAGCACCAAGTGCCCACTCAGTCTTCGCGAACTCGAGGTGCCATGGACGTCCAAGAAGTGTCCCCACACATTCGAGAGGGCACACATTCTAGACATGATTAAACGGTCCCCGACGCAAGATGCACAACGCAGAAAATACGCCCAGTGTCCCGTTCCGGGCTGCTCACAGCAGCTCACCGAGCAGGACGTGCACAAGGATCCACTCGTCACACGCAGGATCAAACGTCTTCAAGCAGCCGCCAAATCTGCCGAGGAAGACGATGACGAAGACGACGAGCAGCCCGACGGCACTCAGCGGAGAGGTCATCTCATTGATAGTGATGCTGTCGACACGGACGATCTAGACCATCCGCCACCGGCCAGCATGAAGAGCGAACCGCCGCCTTCCCGAGTGAGTGCGATGCGGTCAGGGCAAAGCGGTGGTCCTCGGCGCATCCAGGTGATCGATATGGGAGACGATGACGACGATGACGATGATCACGACGACGATGACGATGATCACGACGACAATGACGATGATCACGACGACGACGAAGAGATGGAGGATTGAGGTGGGGTGCGCGTTTCTCGATTCTATGCTCCTCTTCGCCGGTCGTATAAGAACCGAATCAGTCACGGCGCGACCAAAAATCGCAGCCGGCAAAAGAACCACGAAATGCTGGACAGTGTCCGGTCTCTTTTCAGGTGGCTGGTTCCCTATGCCTCTCCATCGTGACTACACTCTCGCTGTCGTCTCCAAGCGTGAAGCTCTTCTGATCGGTGAAGCGCAGGTGATGCTAACATGCCCTACCACGCTGCCACACCACAGGTGCATGGTTGCAACGCCACCCCCCGTATAAACAAAGCCTGATTGCGCGCTGCCCCGACTGTGCCTTTTTTTCGTCCGCAAATCCTCTTTGCGAAATGTGTGGCGGCTCCTTCCACGGAAGAACTGCGTGCCATATTTAACTAGTTATATAGTTACAGGGACAATTTCCCCTCAACCACCACAGCACCCGCCTCCAGGCTCGTGCTTGGCTCACAGGACCAGGAGGGAGGGCGTCGTGATGGGCAACCATATTCGTCGGTTCCAGGCGCGGCGAAGTTCCGCAGCGTTGCGTTGCGTCACCGCCTCCGGTCTCCGTGGGCAGATGGCCCGTCAGAGCAGGCAGCGAGCAGGAGGATCGTTTCCACCACTTCCCATCGTCAAGTCAAACGCCCGCCACTACAGCAACCGTATGCATCCGCCTCGACCATCGCGCAACATGGCCGAGCGGTGAAGAGGCAGGTGCGAACGAAGGGACGGCGACCCCCGCGACCTCAGGATGGCGGCCGAGTGGTCGGTGGGCTCGAACGCGTTTGCGGCCGGCTCAGCGCTGGTGATGGCGCTGTTGGTGCTGCTGGTCATCAGACATTACCTGCCTCTCCGCACGACGCCTGGCTATCTCCTGGTCCCGGTCTTCTTGGCTCTGTTCTTGCCCGCGAGCATCGTCCTGCTCGTCCCCATCGACCTGGCATCCGTGCACAAAAACAGCGGGCAGCGTGCACAAGGCGTCTGGCTGCCCCACCGAGCACTCCTGGTGACGTGGAGGATCACGTACTGGCTCACATTCATCCTGACCTGGTTTCTCCTGCCTCTCCTGGGCGAGTGCTGCGACTCGGGCTACAGAGATGCCAAGCTTCGCGCGCTGTACTCCTTGCGAGCGAACTTTCGATACCAGATGATCGTGCTTGCAAGCGGCATCGCGGGCTTGGTGTACTTCATTTGGGAGAATGGTTTCCACGCCGAGACCGTCACCGGCTTGATCATGGCTCTAGCCTACGCCTGGGGTCTCATACTTGGTCTGGGGTTGATGGGACATGGTCTCGTGGCGCTCCCTCGTCGCCTGTTCCGGAATGCAAGAGTCGGTGATCGACTCAGGTGGCTTCACTCGCAAGCTCCCCAAGTCAAGGACAAATTGGACGACGCCACGCACAGGCTCGAGCAGCTCGAGAACACCGTACTCCAACTCAAGCGGCACAAAGGAGGCGCGAGCAGAGAGCATCAAATATGGATAGATGAGCTGGCCGAGGTGTCTGGCCTTCCCGATGCCAGTCCTGGCGTGGCTGCTGCCACTCGAGCGGCAAATCCCAACATTCCTGCTGTAACGACCGACCGGTACTTGGCAGACCTGACGCGCAAGCTGAAGCGAGCAAGGCATCGAAAAGCCCGATTCGTTGATGAGTGGGACCGTTTGGTGGACAGGGCGTGGAAGATGCAGACCATCCTCGATGCAGCAACCTCGAAACGGCTGGATTTCGGCCGCAGCCCAGCGAGCGCCTCGCTCCTCGACCGGCTCACTTTCCTAACACCTGCCATGCGGTTCTATCTGCACACGAGTATCATCCCAGCGATACGCATGGTTGTCTCTGTCCTGCTTGCGATCCTGTCTGTCCTCGTCATCTGGAGCGAATTGGTCAAAGCTTTTGCGCCCTCCCTCTCGGTCATCGGCCTGACAGTCGTGCATGGCGGGAAGGTCAATTTCGCCGGCCAAGCCATTGCCGCCATGTGGCTTCTGTATATGGACACGGCGGCGCTGTACGCCATCTCAGATGTCAAAGTCTGGGGCAATCGTGCCTTGGTCAAGAGACAGACTTACGCCGAGTCTGCCTGCTGGTACAGTCTCCAGGTGGCCAAGCTCACCGTGCCACTCTCATACAACTTCATCACGATGATGCCACCAAAGTTGTTCAAGCACACAATTTTCTTCCAGTTCCTCGGTAAGCTCATCCAGCTCACCCCGCTTGGGCAAGGCTTCAGCGCGTTCTTTCCCTGCTTCTTGCTGCTACCCGTCTTGGCCACGCTGTTCAACTTGTATGGAAAAATCAAGAACGTCTTTGGCTTCAGTGTGCTCGAAGATGGAAGCCAAGACCATCCTTCTGGCTTTGGCACGGGTGGCTGGAGAGAAGGCAAAGCTCTGGTGGATCGTGAATTGCAGTCTCGCGGAACGGATGGTACTTTTGGACTCGACGAGCGCGGCTCTTCCCTCGACGTTGAGCGGGGCGCTGGCACAGGCAGCAGATCAAGTCCCTCAACCGGGACATGGGCAGCGCAGAGAGAAGAACACGGACGACAGCGAGTCTTCCGAGACGATCGCCTCCGCGAGCCGAATCGACGACAGCTCAACGCCACAACCAACCCAGAAGACACCGACGATGTCGGCCCCAGGCACTTCTACCAAGACATTGGTCAACGAGTGAAGAATACTTTGGACACCGCGGACACGCCAGAATGGATGAGGAATCTCGGCAGCGCCTTCACGACGCCGAAATGGATGCAACGCGATCCGCGCGACGACAGCGGTCGTTCCGCCATCTCTCGGTGGTTTGGGGGAAGAGCCGAGGGCGGCAGGGTCAGATTATAGATCAATCACATTGGAGACTCGATTTCCGCGTCGGCGTTGTTCCCCGGACATTGCACCGTGCGCATCATCGAAACTGTGATGCGTGAAACGTGTGTTCTTCACCTAGAATTGTCCTTCCGTATTGCCCTCGCCCATACTCCGGCTTCCACTGCTGCCGGCTTGGATTGCACCGATGATGCCATCCAGGTACGTGGCGCCCGACCATTTCTGATGGGTCAGGACATCGGTGCCGACTTCCTTCTCCCGCCTCTGCACTATCTCCACGTAGGCCTTCATGCCCTCCGTCTTGTACGCGGCGGCCAACTCGCGCGAAATGGCGGCGGTGCTGTGCAGGCCCGCGAGCGAGATCAGCTGCAACGTAAACCCGTGTGCGGCGAGATCCCAGATGAAGCTGCGGAGGTCTCGGTCGCGGAAGCCGTGCGCCGACCAGTTGAAGCTGGGCGAGAGGTTGTACACCAGCTTCTTGCCGGGATGCGCGCGACGGATCTCCCGCGCGAAGGCGGCGGCTTGCGACACGCTGGGCTCTTTCGTCTCCAGCCACAGCAGGTCCGCGTAGGGCCCGAACGCGACGGCGCGCTTGACCGCCGCGGGGATGCCGGCCCGGTAGTGGTAGAAGCCCTCGCGCGTCCGGGGCGCGTCCCAGTCGAAGGTGACGGGCGAGCCGGCGACTTGGGCCGCGGCCCGTCGACGCTGGTGCAGCGGCATGTTCCTGTGCTCGCGAGTTTGCCCGAGGTACCGCTCCGCGTCTTTGCCCCGAGACTTGATGTGCGCCGCGGCGGCTTCGTCGAAAGTCACCAGCCGGTGTTTCTTCACCCATTGCGCCTCAAACGCGTCGATTTCGGGCCCGGACGCGCCTTCGGCCTCCATGGTCTGGAGCGTCTCGGCCAGTGGTTCCACATCTTCCGTCATGCCGAGAATGAACTCGTGGTCTCTCGCGTCAATGGCAGACGACAGCAGCTGGCCACTTTCGCTGTCGGTCCGGGCGATGACCAGGTTCTCCGAGCCCATCAGATCCCACTGGTACCTCGCAGCCACCAATCTGTTGATGTGATCGCCGACGGGAACCAGCACTTTTCCAGCCAGGTGACCACACTTCTTGCCTCCGTGAAGCTGATCCTCGAAATGCACCGCTGCCGCGCCATTCTCGGCGAAGAGCTTGGCGAGCTTCAGGACAGCACTGAGACCCCCGTGACCCGTGTCGCCGTCGGCAATGATGGGCCTCAAGTAATCCACATATGGGGTCTGCCGCCTCTGCTCCGCTGTCATGGAGCGTCTCGCGTCGTAGTGTCTTCTATCGTGCAGTTGCTGGGCCTTGAACAATCTCTGGACCTGGTTCGGCACCGTGTTGTAAGGGTAATCGCCAAAGTCGGGGCTGACTTCGTTGGTGCTGGTGAGAACGGAGGAACATGCCCAGCCCGAGACGTAGAGTACTTCCTGGTGCTGCGCTTGTTGTGTCATCTGGATCGGATCGATTGCGCCCATGGTATGTACTGGCTTTCCCTCCGCAGCACGCTCCTCCAGCAGATCGAACAATTTCCGCGCCATCAAGCTGGACGGATACACTTGCTGCAGCGTGCCTCTCTTGCACACGACATCTTCGGCCGTGTACGGCCGCTTGATGCCCTTGTATCTGGGACTTGCCCACCATTCTTTCACCTGCGCCACCTGAGAATCGAATATCTCTTGCTCGAGATCCGGCTTCTCCGACTCTGCTGCAAGTTGGAACGCGTCTGTAGGCTGTGTTCCAGGCAGAGGAGGCTGAACGGGGGACAGAGTGTGGACTCGATTCGCTGCCGCCATGAACCTCGCTGTCCTGCTGCACACAGGCTGCCTCTGTTGGCGCAGCGCTCGCGACGCCGATCGCAGCATATTTCCTGTCCACAGCCTCGAAAGGCAGCAGCAGGCTTCGACTCCTCTAGGACTTGGACGACATCACATCTCGGAAACTCTCTGGGACTTCGACAACATCTCTCGGAAACCATACCATGAGCGACATCGCAAGCCCGCGCGAGCCCGGCGGTGATTTCTTCTGCCGAGGTTCCATCTTGGGTTCGGGGCCAAAAAACCCCCAATCTGTCGGAGCATCTCGACCATCCAGGCGACCGTCTTCACCGCCATGGCCTTTTCTGCCCGATCTGCCACACGCGCTCTGAGAGCCTCCCAGGTCGGTCGGTCCCGCAGATGCTCGAAGCACGGCACAGATCTAATGCGCGTTGAGACAGCTCTCCCAGAATGTCAACAGCCTCCGCCATGCCTCCCGGCGCTACGCCACGGCCGAGCCGGACCTCAAGGAAACGCTCAAGGGTGTGATCCCGGAAAAAAGAGAGCTGCTGAAGAAGGTCAAGGCCCATTCGTCCAAAACCATTGGGGAAGTCAAGATCGAAAACACGCTTGGTGGCATGCGAGGCTTGAAGGCCATGGTCTGGGAAGGCTCCGTCCTGGATGCCAACGAGGGCATTCGCTTCCACGGAAAGTCGATCAAAGACTGCCAAAGGGAGCTTCCCAAAGGAAACACTGGCACCGAAATGCTTCCCGAAGCCATGTTCTGGTTGCTGCTCACGGGACAAGTTCCCACTACGAACCAGACTCGAGCTTTCAGCAAAGAGCTCGCAGAAAAGGCGCAGCTGCCTGCATTCGTCAACAAGATGCTCGACGATTTCCCCAAGGACTTGCACCCCATGACACAATTCGCTTGCGCGGTGTCTGCTTTGCAATACCAATCGAAATTTGCACGAGCATACGAGCAAGGTCTCAACAAGGCAGACTACTGGGAGCCCACGTTTGACGACTGCATCAACCTTCTGGCTAAGCTCCCTACCGTGGCAGCCAAGATCCACCAAAATGCTTACTGCGGCGGTGGTGCTCTTCCAGGTGAGGTCGACCTCAACAACGACTGGTCGCAGAACTTCGCTGCCATGCTCGGCAAGGGCGGGAAGGACCATGAGAACTTCCACGATCTGCTGCGTCTCTACCTTGCACTTCACGGAGATCACGAGGGCGGCAATGTCTCCGCCCACACAACACACCTGGTCGGTTCTGCGTTGTCTGATCCGTATCTCGCATACTCGGCTGGTCTGCAGGGTCTTGCAGGCCCGCTTCACGGTCTCGCCGCACAGGAAGTCCTGCGGTGGATCCTCCAGATGCAGGAACACATCAGTCCCAGCTTCAGCGACAAGGACGTCACCGATTATCTGTGGAAAACACTCAAGTCGGGGCGTGTGGTGCCAGGTTACGGACACGCCGTGCTTCGCAAACCAGACCCACGCTTTGAAGCGCTCATGGACTTTGCTTCTTCACGCAAGGACATTGCCGAGAACCCGGTGTTCCAGCTCGTCAAGAAGAACAGCGAGATCGCTCCTGGCGTGCTCTTAGAACACGGCAAGACCAAGAACCCATACCCCAACGTCGACAGTGCATCTGGCGTACTCTTCCACCACTACGGCTTCCACAACACGCTCTACTACACTGCCACTTTCGGCGTGAGCAGAGGTCTGGGACCTCTCGCGCAGCTGATCTGGGACCGTGCCCTTGGTCTGCCAATCGAGAGGCCGAAGTCAATCGACCTCAAGGGTCTGCTCAAGCTTGCCGAACCGTAGATCGGTTGAGAGTGACTGTGGATGTCAGGCCCTGTCCACTTGCTGCGGATAATAGATTGTAGATTTATCCGATTATCCGGCCGACGGTTGTTACGAGAAGCTCGAGCAGCATGAGGAACGTACGCTGTTGTCTAATTCGCAGTCAAAAAGCACCTCTCGAGGACAGGGATTATTACTCGCATCGTTAACTATCACGTAACGTAACGTAGTTATGTGACCGTGAGGTGGCAGTGCCATTGGGATGGCATGGTTTTCTTGGCACAACCAACTGGCACATCTGATCATTCGTTTTCACTGCGATCAACTGTACAATACTCCAATATCATTCTTCCATTAACTAACTCGATCAAGAAAGCATTTCTTTCCCATTGTGACATGGTGTAGTTAGTTAACTAGTTAAATACGCTTTTAGTAATCAACTAGGAATCCTTTCTACGCTTTCTTGTTGAACTACGCCCCTTTGTTGGCTGTGATCACTCGCGCCCTCGCCCCCCACGTTGCTCACATAGTTCCCCTAGCCTTACGCCTAAGCGCGCTGCTTATACGTTGGCTGTTCGAACTATACCTTTCTGCTAGATACGGTAGTTGTTCTCTACATTTCTGTATACCCTCCGCTCAAAACACATCGACTGGCCCAAGTCGCTGGTCTCATAGTTCTCGAAAGCGTGATGTGGAAAGCATGTTGTGGGAGGGCAGCGAAGCTGGAGGGCCAGCAAAGCCAAGAAAGCAGCGTACGAGGCGGGAGGCGCCACCAGCCGCCGTGTGTAGCTCATGTCGGTCTGTCATGTGAATTGCACTCTCTCGCACTCATTATTTGGCACGCTCACTCTTCACGCTGTTTCCCGCGCTGCCTCGCTGACCGACGATCCGTCTTTCATGATTCGTTCAATGGGGCTGGCGGAGGAGAATGATTAATGCTCGCCCACAGCCAGCGACTTCAGCATCACCACACGCCAGGTACGACTTGCTCTCTCGCTCTTGCCGCGGCCGCTCAGTCTCAGTCAACCACGCGGACTTCAACGCCGCCTCACCGCCGCTGCTGCTGCGCCAACGAGCCACCAGTGCCAGCGCGCCGTGGACTGTGCGAACTGCAGCCGCAGCTGCCTTGCTGCACCACCGTCGTCACCACCGCCGTTCTCCGGCCGTAATTGACTCTGATGCCTCCAAGTCTGCGAATCACGCGTTCCGCCACCGCGAGGCAGAACGCCACCGCCGAAAACGCCTCCCCCGATCCCAGCACCACCGTTGACGCCCGCCAGTCGCCGGCCGAGACTGCTCCCAGCCCGCCGCCGGCCACTGACACGCCCGCTGCCCGCAAGCGTAAGCTCGCCAGCGCCGACTCCTCGCCGCAGACTGCCCGTGAGCCACGCAAGACTAAGCGTTCTCGCGGCGCCAACACCGCCGAGGACACCGCTCCTGCCCCCGGCGACGCCGAGAGCGGCCAGCCCGCTGCGGGTCCGACGCGAAGCAAGAGGGCGGTCGCCGCTGCTATGTCAAGTGCTGGGTCCGCTTCTCCCTCCCGCGTCGCCGATCCAGGCAGGGCTGACGTGGACAGGCCAACGAGCGGTTCCTCGGCCGAGACGTCGCCGCAGCAAGGTCCCCACGACTCGTCCCGCCGCAAATCGAGCCGCCGGAAGTCCAAAGACAGTGAGGTGGACGTTCACAGCGGCCGGGATGCAGCCACTGACTCTACCGTAGATCCGCATGTGTCGAGCTCAGCAGCAGCTCCCGGCCGAAAGTCATGTAAGAGTTCGCGGAAAGAGCATGGCCAGGATGTGGTCATGAAGGAGGACGTGGACGCGAAGGAGCAATCACGGCCGCATCCGAACGGCCAGGAGCAGTCACGGCAGGACACTGGTATCGGAGCAGACGGCGGCGATGATGCTGCAACTCCAGAGCGTAGTCTTGGCCAGGACGAGCTGGACGCCATGGATCGTGGAGACGATCCCATCGCCACTGGCTATCTCTCTCGATTCGGCGGCCATGCTGGTCTTTCCAGCAGTTTGAGAGCACTCAGCGGCATCGTTTCGGGGCAGAACAGCCGTTTGCGTATTCTGCTGGAGCAGTTGCGGGCCAAGGACGACTCATCATTGCAGCTTATCGCGCTTCAAGAACTTTCCGAGATTCTGCTGGTCAGCACAGAAGACAACTTGGCGGGCCACTTCGCTCCAGATCAATATGTGAAGGAGCTGGTAACACTCATGCAGCCCAACGACTTTACCGGCGAGGAGAACCCGGAGATTATGTTGCTCGCATGTCGATGCATTGCGAACATGATGGAGGCGCTACCAGCTGCGACCGCGAGTGTCGTGTACGGGGGCGCGGTACCTGTGCTGTGCAACAAGCTGATGGAGATCAACTTCATCGATGTTGCCGAGCAGGCTCTGAGCACACTCGAGAAGATTTCGGTCGAATTTCCATCTTCCATCGTGCGAGAAGGTGGACTGACGGCATGCCTGACATTCTTGGACTTCTTCGCAACAAGCACTCAGAGAACCGCCGTCACGACCGCTGCGAACTGCTGTCGGAACATCCCGGAAGAGTCGTTTCCCACGGTACGCGATGTCATGCCGATTCTCCTCACCACACTATCGAGCAGTGATCAGAGAGTCGTTGAACAAGCTTCCCTCTGTGTCTCCAGAATAGTCGACAGCTTTAAGTTCCATGACAGCAAGCTCGAAGAACTCGTCAGCCCCGAACTTCTCAAAGCAGTTCTACGACTCCTACTTCCTGGCTCGACCAATATGATCGGCCCGACCATTCATACTCAATTCTTACGTGTGCTTTCTATCACTGCTCGTGCCAGCCCACGACTCTCAGTCGAACTTCTGAAGATGAACGTGGTGGACACGCTCTACCAGATTTTGACAGGGGTATCACCACCTGCAGGCACAGAGGAAGTCCCTGCCAAGATTGACAAGAACGTTATCATGCAGGCTCTTATCCGGACTCCTCGCGAGCAGATCTTCGAGACTTTGAACGTCATCTGTGAACTTTTACCGACCGTCTCGCAGGGCAGTCTCATGTTTCTCGATGATCTGCAAGATGCTGGTTACACGGGACCAGCCAGCGCTTCCATGTCAACTCTTTCCAAGACGCCGCCCAACGACAAGCGAGTCGAACTCTTGAAGGAGTGTCCGCAGGAAGTCAAGCGGTTTGCTATCATCTTGTTCCCGACCCTCATGCATGCTTACACGAGCACTGTCAACCTCTCCGTGCGGCAAAAAGTGCTTACTGCACAGCTGAAGATGCTATCCAACTTGGAAGTGGATATACTCGAAGAGGCCTTGCGTGGCGTAACCTACGCGTCACATCTTGCTTCGATTCTCTCGCAGCAGGACAATACTTCGCTCGTCACCTTCGCACTACAGGCAGCCGAGCTTCTACTCAAGCGCCTGGAGCACCTTTACCGTCCCCAATTCTATCGTGAGGGTGTTATTGCCGAGATCAAGAAGCTGGCAGACCGTCCAATGAAATCAAATGGTCTTTCGGGAAGCTCAGCAAAGCCTCCGGTACTCGATACGCCAGCAACTCTCGTTGATGACAATTATGACGACGACGATGACGACGACCAGCAGGAAGCAGGGACTGGAGAGCCGATTGAGGTTGATGTAGAAGAGGGAAGATCTGAAGAAGATGCACATGATGAAGACCGTGAAGGTGATCATGACGGGGATGAAAAGCACGTCAATGAAGAGTCCGCACGCCAGCGCAACGAGCACGGAAACGACGACGAAGACGACGACGACGATGATGACGAGGGCGACCGCGACCGTGACCGCTCGATCGACTCTGACTTGGCCTCTGCGCGCCCAGCACGCCCCGTCATAGACCTTCAAGACATCACCATTTTGCGTGCCAAGCGCTTCCTGGATGCCCATGGCGAAACAGCAAGCGAGCAGATGCAATCGCACGCGACTGAAGTCCTTGACGACATTAAAGCACTGGCCGAGAAATTGAAAGCATGTTATGCTGCCCCTGGCGCCCAGAGCGGATCAGAACTCTTCGTGCGCCTGGCAAAGTACTTCGATGCGGACGCGCTTCAGAGCATCACGAGCTACGAATTGATGACATCTGGTATCGTGGAGGTTTTGCTCGAGCTCTTCACCGCCGCCGATGAGGCGGCGGCTGCCAAGGCTCGATCCGAATTCCTTGAGGTCTTCATGGCCACCGAACGAACGAAACTGGCCACAGGAGATGCTAATAGGCCATCCACTGCATTCAGCATTCTAACGCACAAGCTACAAGAATTGCTGAGCCGTGCTGAGCACTTTGAGGTCATCACTGTTCATAATAATGCATTCGAGAGCAACAGAGGGAGCGCTGCTTCTATGCTGGCGAAGCAACTCCGGCTCAAGCTGGTAGCTGACGATGAGTCGGGCATTCCCAGTGCGTACCGGAACATCATGGTCTCCATCCATGCGATAGCAACGTTCAAGGCTCTGGACGACTACCTCAGACCACGCATCAGCCTGAGCGATCGTCCTCGTGGGTCTCGACGGGGCGACATGTCAAGTGCGATGGCGGCGTATGCGGCAGCGATGGCTGGACGTGGCGATAGATCGATTCCGCCGCCACCAACTCTGCCAAGCTTAGGAAGCTCGAGCTTGCCAACCCGATGCGCAGGCAAGAAGACGCCGTGGACCAAGTCGTCGAAATCGGAGCCATCTACGCAAGCAGAGTCGGGCACATCGCAGGAAGGCACAAGTACATTGCGGCGGTCTTCGAGAAGACACTCCTCTCAAGCATCATCATCGATTCCCCTACCATCTCTTCCCGTCCAGCCCGGGCCCCAACCTGAAGCGCCGACCTCGTCGCAGGAAGAGAGAGATGCATTACAGGAGGCGCTGGAGTGTGCAGACGAAGCGCACATCTCAGATGACGACGATGATGTTGGCGCAGATCTCGACGCACTGGTGGACGACTTCGCAGACGGTGCTCTCGAGCGGGACGAACCAGACCCCTCTGCTGTCAGCCTGGAGGTAGCCAACTCTGGTAAGGTTACCGCGCGCACAGAGGATGGCGCCCGTGTTTGTACGCCTTCACAGGGAGCTCCCACTCCGACGGACATAGCAGACCGCACCTCGGCATATGCCAGACTTACTGCTGCCCGAAAAATGCTCAGTATGCCAACCTCGCCCGCAAGACCCATGTCATACGCCTTGGCTGTCCAAAGGACACCGGAAGATTGGCATATCGAATTCAGCGTGAACGATCAGTCGATTGCTAGCGACACGACGATTTACCGCGCTTGTCACTTCAACCAGGCTCATGGTGATGAGGTCTCTGCTCGGAACATCTGGTCGGCAACCCATACCATATCTTTCAAGAAGGTAGCAGGGCCTCCTCCACCAAATCGCCGCAGCTCAACGAATCCCCCGCTAGCAGCGGATGTAACTTCCAAGGGCAGCCTTCCTCCTTCCTTGGACAAGCATCCAGTCACATCTAGCATTCTGCGCCTGATGAGTATTCTTCACGATCTCAACGCCAATCTGGATGATGTGCTTGCCGAGCACAAAGCCACAGTCAAGCTGAATGCTGAGCCAGTGTCACAGTTCGTGAATACGAAACTGACCGCCAAGCTGAATCGGCAGCTGGAGGAGCCTCTGATCGTTGCCAGTCAGTGCCTTCCGACTTGGGCAGAAGACTTGGCTCGCCTCTACCCTTTCCTGTTTCCATTTGAGACGCGTCATTTGTTCTTGCAGTCGACGGCCTTCGGATACTCCCGACTCATGACGCGGTGGCAAAATGGCCAGGAAGAATCTTCGCGCAGTCGCCATCGCGACGAACGCCCTTTTCTCGGCCGGGTGCAGCGTCAGAAAGTTCGCATTTCTCGCGCCCGTATGCTCGAGTCGGCCATGAAGGTCATGGAGCTCTACGGATCCTCATCTAGCGTGCTCGAGGTCGAATACTTTGACGAGGTTGGCACCGGATTGGGCCCTACTTTGGAGTTCTACTCCACCGTTTCCAAGGAGTTCTCCAGAAAGAAGACCAAGATGTGGCGGGATAATGAATCATTCGACAGCAGCGACTACGCCTTCGGTAGGCGTGGTCTATTCCCGGCACCGATGAGCGAGGAGATGGCGCGCAAGGACAACGGTCAAAAGGTTCTCAACATGTTCAAGTTGCTGGGCAAATTCGTGGCTCGGTCTATGCTCGACTCGCGCATCATCGACGTCTCATTCAACCCGACATTCTTCCGCGTTGGGGAGAGCGGCACTATGGTGACGCCGTCACTTGGAGCGGTCGCCGCCGTTGATGAAGGCCTCGCCAAGTCGCTGAAGATCCTGAAGAAATACGCGAATGCAAAGCAGCGAATCGATGAAGATCAAGAACTCTCGCCAGCTCAAAAGACTGCGAAGGCAGAGCAGATACAGATCAACGATGCCCGCATCGATGATTTTGGCCTGGACTTTACGCTGCCCGGATATCCTCACATCGAGCTCCTGCCACAGGGCTCCACCATCAACGTCACGATCTACAACGTCGGGCAATACATCAAGAAAGTCATCGACTTCACTCTACAATCTGGCGTTCAGCGGCAAGTAGAGGCCTTCCAAGCTGGATTCTCGCTTGTGTTCCCATACTCGGCACTGCGAGCCTTCACACCGGACGAGCTTTGCATGCTTTTTGGTCATGGTGATGAGGACTGGTCACTGGAGACCTTGATGGACTCCATCAAAGCAGATCATGGGTTCAATCTCGACAGCCGGAGCGTCCGCAACCTGCTGCAGGTCATGTCCGAGTTCTCGCTGCAGGATCGACGTGACTTCTTGCAGTTCGTCTCGGGTAGCCCGAAGCTGCCAATCGGCGGTATGTTGGAACGAATTCTCTCGTCATCACTTCTGCTAACGTATTACAGGTTTCAAGTCGCTCACGCCTATGCTCACCGTGGTCCGCAAGAGCGCCGACGCGCCCTACACCTCTGATGACTATTTGCCAAGCGTCATGACATGCGTCAACTACCTGAAGATGCCAGACTACAGCTCGCTCGAAGTTCTCAAGTCGAGATTGAATACAGCTTCCAAGGAAGGCCAAGGCGCTTTCCACCTATCATAGAGCATCGCAACGACTGTGCCACAGCGGGCACAAGCTACAATTCATTTGAGGTGGGAAGCATAGCCGGGAGCTCTCCGTCACCGGAGCTCCGTGAGACGGCGAAACGGCGAAACGGCCATCCTATCATGCAAAGACAGGCATCATGTATCTATGGGTAGCCATGGGCAGGACGATTCCTGCTGTGCGAATGACGATCGTGGAAAAGTTTGATGACTGATAATTCAGAACAACCTCTTGGTCTCCATGCCGTCGGGCAGGCTGGTGGCGAGAAAACACTGGCACCTCTGAGTCTGCAGCGCTCCGACCAAGCTCTGGATCGAGCTCGGCCGAAGTTCTGTTCGGAGTGGGGGTTCATGTGAAGCACTTGGCGTAGGATGTTGTCGCCCAAACGTTTGGTCGCCAAGCACTGCGCGCTCGTTCCGCCCATCTTCGCTTCACTTCCACACCCGATCCATACCTGCTGCTATCGGAGTCGCTCAATCGGGCGTTGTGAGTGGCTCTGAGCAGCGATCTTCCCTTCCCACTTCACTCATAGCCGAGGCATTCGACGGCAAACGCCGCTATCGATTACCCTCCTTGCCACACACTCTCCCTCGCTCTCTGTCATACACACCCACACACCCCCTCCGTAATGGCCATCATCCGAGTTTCCCCTTCCCGGGCTCAGCAGGCTGTGGGCTTATTGCGAGCCATCAACTCTGGCACCACCACCTGTCCTTGTCACTCCACTGGCCACCATCGGCATGCCGCCCAGAGCCCTTATCGTGGACGTATACGCTCCCTGGCCACTCCAGTCGGCCGTGCCAGCCACCAAAAGGAGTATGCATTCGAGATGGCCGCGTCCAGCATAAGATTTGGTCCTGGATGTACTCAAGAGGTCGGCATGGACTTCAAGAACATGGACGCGAAAAAGGTCATGGTAGTCACAGACTCCACTGTGACAAAGTTGGATGCCATGAAGCAATCGATTGAAGCTCTGGAGCGAGAAGGCATTGCCTTCCACGTTTTCGACCAAGTCAAGGTCGAACCAAAAGACTACTCGATCCGGGAAGCCATCGACTTCGCCAAACCATACGCCCCTGATGCATTCCTGGCTGTTGGTGGAGGCAGCGTGATCGATACCGCCAAGCTCATGAACCTCTATACAACCTTGCCTGAAGCTGACTTCTTGGACTTTGTCAACGCACCTATAGGTGCTGGTAAGCCCATCACTTCCAAGCTCAAGCCTTTGATTGCCGTGCCCACTACTGCCGGCACAGGATCCGAGACAACCGGCACGGCGATTTTCGATCTGGTGTCTAAGAAGGCGAAGACTGGAATTGCTCACCGGAACCTGAAACCTACCTTGGGAATTTGTGATCCTGTCAACACGAGAACAATGCCGTCCGCAGTTCACGCATCATCCGGCCTTGATGTCCTCTGCCACAGTCTAGAGTCGTGGACCGCGATTCCCTACTCCGAACGCGTTCCCAGGCCAACAAACCCAATCAACAGACCAGCATATCAGGGTGCCAATCCAATCAGTGATATCTTCTCCCTGCAAGCTCTGAGAGACACCGTCAAGTATCTCCCACGTGCCGTCAAGGATCCCGACGACTGGGAAGCTCAATCAAAGATGCTCCTGGCTGCGACTCTCGCCGGGGTAGGGTTTGGAAATGCCGGTGTCCATCTCTGCCACGGCATGTCCTATCCCATTTCTTCTCAAAACCCAGGCTACCAGCACGCCGGCTACCCAGTCAGCGTGCCCATCATCCCACACGGTGTCTCGGTCGCCGTCAGCGCCCCCGCGGTGTTCAAATTCACGGCAGCTTCCAATCCCGAACGACACTTGGCCGCCGCAGAATGCTTCGGCGTGGACGTGTCCAATGCGAAGAAGGCGAGCGCCGGCGAGATTTTGAGTGAAGCTTTGGCGGACTTTCTGGTGAAACTGGGCGATCAGCCCCGCGGACTGAAGGCTTTGGGGTTCACGCATCATCACATCGATGGTCTGGTCGAAGGCACAATGCCACAGGCACGGGTCCTGACGTTGGCACCGAACCTCGACACGCACGATCTTTCCGCCGAACGGGAACAGCTCCGAGCACTGTTTGAGGATGCGATGGAATATTAGCCAGATTGCCCGACTCGCTTCCTTCTCTTCGCCTCGCTATAGTTGGTTATAGTTGACTAGTAGTCGGTTAGATATCCGGCCTTCTATATAATCTGGAAGGGTCTGGCTACGGGTGCATAGGAACTTTCTTTCCAAAAATACATAGTTCGTTGCAGCCCGTGTCGCATTGGTCCGACGTGATGCACCGCATCGAAGCCTAGCGCGTCACTGAACAGGAATTATTGAGCTCGACTTCCACATCCTATATGCACCGCTGTTAATCGCTGGTGGTGGTGGTGGTGTGCATCAATGAGTTGCAAGAGGATCTGGAGGAATGCCAAAGCTTGGTCAAGGGGCAACACCTGCGCGCGACGATGCGTGGGCGGACAACACGCGCGGACCGTCCATTCCGGCGATGGATCAGAACAACTGCGTTCCACACACCATGGACAGGAGCTTGCCAAACGTGGTGGCTGCTTCTTCGGCACTGCCGCCGTCACACAGCCGGGAGAGAAAGCGAATATCACGGACTTGATTGCGCAGATTCAGCCACGACTTCGCGGTCGACCTCCGAAGCCGAACTCAGCATCGCAGCTGATTCTGCTGGTGACGCCGTCCCTCGCCAAGCATGCGGCTGACCCTACCCTTCCGCTCCAGGTCATCGACCGCTTCGACGAGAGCGGACTGCCCTCCCAGCCCGTCGATGCCTTCACGGCTGTTGTTGATCGGCTACCAGTTCCCGAAGCCTCTTATACCGGCCGCGAAGGTATCGCATACGCCTGGGTGACCGACGCGGCTCCATTGTATACAGACTCCCAGATCCCCCTCCGGAAGGACACCACCAAAGCCGGCGCGATATCGTTCGACATTACCCCTTGCAAGCCTCATCCCGATGATGAGCGGCAGATTCAGCGGCCCTTCCATGTGACGCTCCAAATTCAGTTGGCGCAAACCATCTTCTCCACGGGCCTCCCGTCTACTCTAACCCACATTCGCTATCGATTTGACGCCGAGAACAAGCAGTACGTTGTGGCATCGGCCCAGCAACTCGAGTCTCAGACCCTGCACTTGCCGGTCAGCACATTTGAGAACGCTGTGGGATTCCGCGCTCCACTGGTGCCTTTGACCCCCTTTCGAGAGATTACAAGTTCGATGGGCAATATCGTCCGGCGTCTCGCACCCATTCTCCCGACCGATCACCGACCCGTCTTTGCTGCATATGGCGAGAAGTCGGCATATGACGGGGGCGCTGGGAAGTATCGAATGCACCGTGCCGACGCGTTCCCCGCGTCACAGGAATTGGAAGCGGCAGTGTCGGATTATTTCAATGCATTGGGAATACAGCCCGAACCCGTGCAGGTCTGGGCATTGGTTCTGCCGCGAAGTGGTGGGATGATGCCAGGCGAAGAATCACTGAAGACTCTCCTTCAATTGGACCAGGAGGCCATCCGAGTGCTTTGGTCACCCACCCCTGTCCGTCCTCATGATCGTCATTCCACTTCGCCAAACGACACTGCGTCTCGATTTCACGGCCTGCTACGCAGAGGTCAATTGATACAGGCGTTATGGTCCGGTGCGCGTTTGATCAAAGTTCTTTCGGGCGGAGGCGGCTGGGGCAAGAAGGCAGGACTGCTCAGCTTCGACCCAGACGTCAGCTACAGCACGCGCGAAGTCAGGGGTGACCATGGTTGGGACTTTTCTCTCGACAGCGCCGAGGCGTTGCAAGACTCTCGGAAACAGGCTCTGGGTGAGGTTGTGAAGGAGGGAGAGGTGGCGGCCTTCTTTTTGGCCCGGAGCGAAAATTCCCGGACTGCGACTCAGCAAGGCTTCCCCGACGACGACGACGACGGCGATGACGGCGATGACGATGAACACACGCGTCGAGGAGCAATTTTATTCGGCAGCATACCTCGGAGCGTCGAAAATGTGGCAAATGCGTCTCACGATGGGCGACGACGGGAGCTCGCTCATGCTCGAGTTCGGCACTACCAGGATTGTTTCGGCGCCCTGTCCGAGGGTGGCTTGGCAATGACCGCGGCGCGGGACGGACAAATCCTCACGCAGACGAAGCTGGACATGCCATACGGACGGCTGGGGATTGAACATTGCGGCTGACGACGATGCTCGGTGACCTTTGACGGAGCATCGTCGGACTGCGGGGCCGCCCATCACGAGATTGTAGTCCGGACTAGCCCGAACCCAGGTGCGTGCGCATCGCAGCGTGTGGGATATCAGGCAGGCGGGTGGAGATGCACAACCGCGTGGCAGGGGGAGGATGTCGGTGCACTGACTAGACAGAGCGTGATCTTTCCGGGGGGGGCGGCGTTGGACGAATTCTCCGACAGATCTGCCATGCCTCGCTGGGTGCGGCACATGTACGTGTGTACCTTGCCCGCCGCGTGGAAGCCATTGGCGTACGGTCCATAGCACGTCCCCAGCAGGAACGCGTGGACGCATCGTGCTGGAGGCTGCGGCTGCGGTGGCGGTGCGGGGGCTGCCACGGCCCCTCGGCCCCTGGCGTGGGTGGTACAGACGCCAATTTCCGTGTGGCCGTGGTTATTTCCATCGGGGCGAACGGCCGCGCGCGCCTGAGGCGGGCGGCAGAAGCGTGCCAGGCGAGACGTCCGCCAGCCGGCCGGCCGTAGCCGGTGGCATTGCCGGCTGCGGGCCGTGTTTCGAATTATTGCACCGCGTCGCACACCGAGCTCACCCAAGCCCAGTGCCAATTCCAGTTCCAGTCCCAGGCCCGTTCCCGTCCTGCCCTCATGCAGCGCACCATCGCCCTTGCACCTCGCCGCAGCAGCCTTTGCCGAACGACTCACTTCTGCGCGACGCCCGCCCACACCCACACTCACACCCGCACCCGCACCCGCACCCGCCGCAGCGCAGCGCAGCGCAGCGCACTGCTTCTGAGCCCGCCTTGTTCAGCACGGCGCACCGACCCTCCACGCCTTGCCGAGCACGCCTGTTTTCGCCCGACACCGTGACCCGCCGCCGGCCCCCTTCGCCTGGCTCGCGCGCCTCGGGCAGCGTTTTCAGCGCATTGCATCGCATCGCATCGCCGCGCCTCGCCTCCCAGCTCGCTCTCGTCGTCCCGTCTTGTGCCCTCCGCGCCGGACTAGGACAACGACCCAGCCGGCAGACAGCGTCGCACAGCGTGGAACTCCTCCCTTCGCACCATCGCACAGCCACCCCCAGCCTCCTGCCCGCCCGTGTCCTCTTGCTTGCTCCACTGCCACCGTTTGCGCCCGCCGACTCCACAGCCACACAGTAACAGCTGCCCGCCCGTCCGCCCCGATTGCCCGAAAGCCATCATATTCTCCGCGCTGCGCACGCTGCCGCTTCGACCCTCCCACGTGGCAGCCGTTGAATGGCCATTTCCGGCATCATGTGCTTCGGAAGCGGCAACAAGAATGACCCCGATTCGAAGAAGAGCAAGGAGATCGAGAAGCAGTTGCGCGAGGACCAGAGGCGGATGGCCAAGGAGGTCAAGCTCCTGCTACTAGGTACGCTGGACGGGGGAGGGGTGGGGAGGGAGACCATGCAGCGATGCTGGCGTCTATCATGGCATGCCGAGTGAGCCTTGACATGTGCTGACCGTCGACGTGCAGGAGCGGGAGAGTCCGGGAAGTCGACCGTCCTCAAACAGATGCGATTGATCCACACCAAAGGGTTCTCCTCGCAAGAGCGGAAGCAATGGAAGGTGACCATCTTCCAGAATCTCCTCCACGCCTTCCAGGTCGTCTTTGGCGCAATGGAGGAGCAGGAAGTCGATTTCGCTCAAGACACCAATATCGTGCGTACCGTCGTCCACGCGTTGCACAGCGTGGTATGGAATACTGATGGCCCGCCTTGTCAGAGATATGCCGAGATCATTGCAGCCGACCCAGACCTGGGTCCCGACGACCCCATGCCCATCGACTGTCTCAATGCTTTCAGGAGCTTGTGGCGTGATGCAGGCGTACAGCTTGCGATCAAGAAAGGCAACGAATACGCCTTGCACGACAACTTGACATAGTTTGTGAAATCACGGTGGTCGACGCGTGAAGACTCGCTGATTGTCACGTAGTTACTTTGCCGATATCGACCGGCTCTTCGCGAAGGACTACCTCCCCACCGACCAAGACATCCTTCGAGCACGATTACGAACGACCGGAATCAGCGAAACCATCTTTGAAACCGGCAGCCTCACGTACCGCATGTTCGACGTTGGTGGACAGAGATCAGAACGCAAGAAGTGGATCCATGTCTTCGACAACGTACAGGTGGTGCTCTTCTTGGTTGCCATCAGTGGTTACGACCACGTCCTCGTAGAAGACCGGAACGGCGTAAGTTTTTTGCTTGGCCTCTGCATCGAGGCGCAGCACCATCTGATTTCGTCCAGAACCAAATGCACGAGGCTCTGATGCTGTTTGAGAGCATCGCGAACAGCAAATACTTCGAAAAGTCTGCCTTGATTGTATTCTTGAACAAGATCGATCTTTTCCGCGAGAAAGTGCAATCAGGCCAGGCGCCCATCGCCGAGCACTTTCCCGACTACACCGGCGGCGACCGGAACGTCGAGGCCGGACAGCAATTCTTCGCGCAGAAGTTCCGAAATCTTGTTCGCGATCACGAAAAAGAGGCCTACGTCCACTTCACCAACGCCACCGATACAAATCTGTTGGACAAGACGATGAAGAGTGTGCAAGATATGATCGTGCAGCGCAATCTGCATAATTTGATGCTGTGAGCAACGATTCTTCATCAGTCATCTGTTGCTACCTCACAGCCAATTCATGCCGTTGGCTTGCGCGTTTTCATGACATCATTGCGACCTGTTTCCGAGCCCCTGCGTCAGCGCAGAAACGTTTTCTGATGTGTGTCGCAGTATGACATAGGTCTGCGGGACGGGAACGAAGCATTGAAGCACGACAGAGCTCCGGAAGCAGGCGACAGCACTGTCTTGAAAGCGGGAAACACGACCACCACACACCTACGAATGAACCTTCCCTCCATTTCCTGCTTCGAGCATATTAGTGGAGTAACTCGCCACGCTTCTGGCGAGCTGGGCGATGAATAGCTTTGGTACGACTGGGAGGACCGATGATGCACGGCAATGAACGCGTGGTGAGGAAGAGCTCGCTCGACGACAGTATTTCTAGCATGAGCACGCGCGGAGCCCATGTAAGGGTGGGGGGGGGGACAAGAACCGAAGAGCTTACCTTCAGCTTATAGACATCCAAGGCCTCATTGGCGTGGCGAGATAGCTTGGCTAAGATGGACATGTAGCAGATCGCCAAGTGTGTGTGTCCATGCAAATCGCATTCGCGCCCCTGGCCCATTCCACTGCCTCACAGCGCCCGTCGAATTCCGGACACTAACCAGGCCACCCATCGACGACACCCATGCGACCCTCGCCTCGGGGGGTCATGCGAGCCAAGACCCTCGTCTGGTCCCGATCCCCCCCGAACTCGCCATATCCCTGCTCGCTCCCCCCCCCCGCAGCTCCTCACCGACGTGGTCGACATCCGACCCCACTCCCAAGTCGGCCACCGCTTCGAGGTCTTGTTGGATGCACGACGCCGACGCCGACGAAAGCGCCATCGAGGCCGAACATGACCGCCAACAAGAGCATTTCGCCGCCCTGCAGACCCAAGTCGACCGGGTTGTGGCCGATGGGCTCTTTGGGGGAGTCCAGTCGTGATCGGGATGGATGGGAATGAGACGCCTGCTCTGCTCTGCCCGGGGATTTTGGGGAGGTTGCTTGAGCGGTGGGATCGTTCCGACCGACTGGTGATTGATCATTTGCCGTACCTGACTGTGGCACCGGAATCGTAGATGCGTGCGCGCATCGGCACATGTGCCGACGAATGCCGATGTCATTTGATCGCCCTCACGAGCGGCCTCAAGTCCCCGCCCTCGACCCAGTCCTCCCCGTCTCCGCCAACGCTATAGCCCCACGCATCACCGACCTCACCCACGATCCTCGCCGGCCGCCCCGCCACAACGCTGCCGGGCGCGACGACCATGTGGGGAGGCACCACCGTGCCCGGCAGAACCTTGCAGTTCTCCTTCAACACGCTGAAACTTCCCAGCACACAACCCTCCCCCACGTGCACATGACTGCCGATCTGCACCGACGAAATCACCGTGCCCGTCCCGACGAAGACATTGTCCCCGATCCGCACGGGATAGAAGGTCATTTCGCCGTGGTTCACACGCATGGGCGGGTGCAGCACGCAGTTGGCCGAGATCACGCACGCCTTGCCGATCGAGATGGCCGTGGTGGCGGCGGCGGCGGCGGCGGCGGCAGGCGCGACGGCGGCTCTTTCGCCTTCGGCGGGCGGCGGCGTTGGCGGCGGCGGCGGGGCAATGCGGTGCAAGTCGCCGCGCAGGTGCACTCCCGCCATGATGACGGATTTGCCGCCCAGCATGATGTTCTGCTTGCCTTCGATGTGGGCTCGGCGGAAGATCTTGTTGCCCGTGTCCTGCGAGATGAATGAGCATTTCCGCCGGCGACGACTTTGGGGGGAATCCGGTGCGGGTTCACGGTTTCAATGTACTCGGTTTTGGCCGAGCGCCGCCAGCTGGGCGCGGGACGCGACGACATGTTGAAGGGAGGGGTGGGGGTTGTCGGAGGGCTTTTGTCTTGCTGGAGTAGACCTTGGTTGCATGTGAGTGTTTCCGTGCCACGACTTCTGCGTGAGAGTGTTCGGTGCCACGACTTCCTTCACCCCGCCGCCGCCAGACACTTCCGCCATCAGTCGTCTCCGCTTCACACCACATCGACGCAGGCCGTCACAAACGCCGTCGTGATGCGTGGGCAGAAGGCTCTCAATCCCGCGTGCCCTCGCTTCACGTCAAGTCTCCTCCGCGGGCGATGACAGCCCCTCAGGCCAACATGGCATTGGCGGCAGGTGAGGATCGGCCGCCACCAACATCCGAATCCTTCAACGAGACGTCTGGCCTGGAGCAGCAGCCGCTGGCCAGAGGCGTCAATGCTCCGTGGACAGAGGACTGGATGGGGCTTGTCGATGACTCGGTCCTGCTGTCCTCGCTTACCATTCCAGGAACGCACGACAGCGCGGCGTTCACACACCAATGGCCATTCGTGGCCACGCAGTCCATGAGCATCTCGCGGCAGCTTCACGCTGGCGTAAGATATTTCGATCTTCGATGCGGAATTCGCAATGATATTGCGGAAATGGTGCATGGCCCTTCACTCCTTGGAATCTCCTTGGACCAGGTCTTGAGCGCCTTGCTCAAGTTCTTGGTTCAACATCCGACGGAGGGTCTTATTGTGCAGATCAAGGAGGACAGGCAGCCAGAGAAGTCCACTGTCTCCTTCTCACACGCCATCTTCCAGGATATAGCTGCGAGACCTGAACACTGGCGAACTGCCAATACCACTCCGACCATGGCCGATTTGAGGGGTAAGATGCAGCTCTTCAGGCGTTTTCGCGCACCAGGGTTGTTTCCGTTTGGAATTGATGTTACTCAGTGGCAAGACAACCTGGAGGTGCCCTTTACCATCCTTACCACCCACGATGTGAAAATCACCATACAGGATCACTACAGCTTCTCGGATCCCAAATCCCTTCGTTCCCTCATCCAGGGCAAAGGAGGCGATGTGCAGCGACTTCTCGACTGGGCGCCGCAAGATGCCGATGGCAGCCACTGGTACATGAACTTCACCAGTGCATACGAGTTCAACCTCTGGTATCAGCTTACTCCTCGCACAATCGCCGTTGGTGGCTACGACAGCCTTCGTTGGGAAGAAGGGATGAATGTTCGTCTCCGCAACTATCTGCGTATCCACTCTGGCAAGCATCGCTTTGGCATTGTTGCCATGGATTTTCCTGAGATTGGCACCGACGACCTGATCAGCACGCTGATCCAGTCGAATTTCGAGTATAGGCTGAAGGCGTGGCCACTTTTGCTACATATTGCACTCCTGGGCGTGTGGGTCACACTTTTCGTCACGAGGGAACTCTGGAAATTCGGGACCTGAGACGAACGAGACGAGACCAGTCGACTACCTGTCTGGCTCTGGATGAAGAGCCCTGAATTCCATGGCTCACCCCAATTGTTGCAGCCGTGTTATCCGCCGCGATTGCTGCCTGCGGACACTGTCGCAACGAGCTCCAGCTTGGCCCGGCCACACTTGAGCAGCAATCGCCCTTGCTAGTTGGAGCTCCTTCACGTCTTCGTGACTGGCAAATCCACAACTGCGGGGGAAACACCGAGGCGCTGTAAGGCCTGTCCTTCACTCTCGCCACGGCCAGCAGCCACCAGCTGTTCTTGACGTACATGCGCTGTTTCATCTTCTCCTTCTCCTCGAGTTCCGGCCTTCTCTTCGAGCTCCGGAAACTCACCAGTGATGGCTCCAAGGATGACATTGTTGTTCCCTGGCAACTCCTTGAGCGGTTCAAAACCACTGGCGCGTGCGGTGTCGTGCTCGTGGTGATACGTGGATGTGTCGAGCTCATCGAACAGCTTGCTTGCTTGCTTGCTATAATCCCGTATCCCCCTTCTGAGAGATGCCTCGACCCGACAAAATTGCCTCGGCAAAGGTGAATACCCAGATGCGCGCCGGCTGGAGGTTTGAAACATTCCATCGCAGAAGGTATTCTCCGCCTCGAAGAGGCTGTCGTTCGTCCGTGTGTTTCGCGGGATTGAGCTCACGAGCTAGGTAGTGGTGATTGCTCCACAGTACAGCCCCCACAGTCGAGAGCTCTCTGGCCTGATGAGGGAATAGCAAGGTGCAAAAACACTGCTGCCAGTTCGGTCGAGAGGCCACTTCTTGAAGCTGGGCAATCGGCTGACGAGGAAGGTTACTGGGCTACTGGATCAGACAATGTCGTGAAGACCAGCTTTGATCCCACGCGGTCCTATGCCGCTCGCTGCAACTCGAGTCCCGGGACGACTCGCGATGACATCGATTCGCATTGTCTACATCTCTATAGCCGAGGGTGATCACCTTTGAGCTTCAACCCCGTGAGCTTCTCCAATTCTTCCACTGCCAGGTCTGCTCGGCCCAGCGTGACCTTGATCGTGTTCATGCCCATCTTCTTGGCCGTCTTGAGATTCGCTCCGATGTCGTCGATAAACGTGATGTCCTGCGGCCGCACGCCGGGGCCGAGGTGGTTCCGTCTCACATGCTCGTGCAGCCGCACCATCGCATACCGGTAGATGTCTTCGTGCGGCTTCCTCATCCCCACGTGGGCGCTGCTGACGAAGACGTCGAACAGCCTCTTGAGCTCCGCGTCCCGGCTGGCCTCGGGCGTCGACGCGTCGGCCAGGGGATGTCCGGGCGGCACGAGCGACGTGTTGCTGAGCGCCCCGAGCACCAGCGCGCCCCGGCTCTCGTCTGCGGCGGTCCGCAGCCGCTGCAGCGCCGGCCACATGTGCGGATCCGGCTCGCGCGCGACCCGCATCATTTCCCCGTACAGCCGTTCCCCGTCCACGTCGGGCACGGCGGGCGGCGGGACTGCATGTTCTTCTTCTTCTTCTTCTTCTTCTGCTCCTCCTCCTCCTCCTCCTCCTGCCGCCTGCCCTCTGCTCACCCGACCCGGCGGCCGCGCCCGCCACCGCCGCGCACAGTATTCGCGCCACCTGCGCTCGTGCCGCAGATCGGACGTGAAGGCGCGGAAGAAGGCTTGGTCGGCGAGGACGTCGCCGCGCTCGAGCTTGGCCCACGCGCCATCCGGCCCGGATGCGGATATGGCGTGGTTGATGTAGCCGAGCGGAATGCCGTGGCGCTTCTCGTAGTCCAGGATGGCTTGGAAGGGGGAACCGACCTGTCCAGTTGCCGGCTCGTCAGCCCGCTGCAACAACGTTGGGCCCGACACGCCCATCCCCCTTCCTCCTCCTCCTCCTCCTCCGTCTTACGCACGCAGACGCCTCCGATGTCGAACAGCAGGACGCGTGGGGAGCAGGTGGTGGAGGACATGTTGTATGGGTTGTTGGTGCATCGAGCAGAAACATGCCGAGGTTGGGTATGAGAGCGTTCTGCTGCGTACATGGGTAGTTAGTTATAGTTAGTTATCCCCGCCTCCACCCCGTTCCATAAACTTGTTTTCTTCGTCCATGTTTCCATCCCCACCGCCGGCGACAATATGAGCGACGAGTAGGTCGCGAGACTCGACGCGCAAGAGCGAAGAGCGAGATGACGATGGCCACGCTTGCACGGGAGAAGGCTGCTCAGGAACTGGGGGGGGGGGAATTAGGACAGACAAATGGGTATCTTGATGCACCATGCGAAACACCCTTCGACCACTTCCAATGAGCGCCATACGCTGCTGCTCCATATCACTTGATTCCCCCCAGCCCCCTCCCCTCGCATCAAATCGTCTCGATTCTTGTCAATACAGGATGCAAATACACCATCCCACCGTCTCGTTCTGCTTGCCGTGGTGGTGTGACTGGTTGTTCCAACCTGTGCGATGGTGCAGGTCGTGGTCGTCCGTGACGAGCCCCCGGGAGGCATCGGAAAGCAGTCCTGGTGGGACATGGGGTGGAAAGTGACGTCGGAATCTTGGTGCTACACCACCCATTGTTGCCTGAGGCGTGCGGCAAGATGGCTGTTCAAGCTGTAGTGAGGCATTCGAACGGCCGGTGGCTGGAAATGCTCAAGTCCGAGTCCCAGTGGTGAAGACTGTGCTCAACTCCAAGCGGCTTGTTGCACTCGTCCCTTGCCAGAAGTTCTGTCAAGTGCTTCCGCGCCGTGGTTGGAGATCCCAGCACATCGTGTCCATGGCCGTGATCGACCTCGACAGCATCACGTGGGAGAGTGACCTGGAAGTCTTGCAGCTTCTGCAGCAGCATTCCGTTAGCTGGATCTGGTGCGGTCCGTCCAACAAGCAACATCCCCCCCCCGCCCCCCCATCATCAGGTATCCTTTGCCAGCGTATCCAGGACGCCGACATAACGAGCGTATGGGACTGTAATTCTTTGAAGATCTCGGTACTTGCCCAGTACCATGATAACCTCCTTCAGCAGATCCTCACGTTTCCAGCCAACGATTTCGTCCCCGGCACTCCAGTCGATGCCAGCATCGATCTCGTCACTTTCATCCTCGTCAATAAAGACACGTCCCATCAAGCCTTTGAGCAGCTCATCGACCTTCCCACGAAGTCCTTCTGCTCCGATACGTTTAGCGTACATGATGAGATACAGCCGGAATTCATCCTTGGCACCTAACGTCTGAGCTGCTGCTATTCGGTTCTCGAGGTGTGCAATGGAAACCGATGACTCGAAGCCCTCGAAGCCTTCGGCGGAAAGAAGCTGCTTCACCAATCTTTGCAGGAAGTATGCTCGGCCCTTGAGCAGCGACTGTGATGTTGTGTTCCGCTCAAGTAGAGGGACTATGCCGGCCGAGATATTTTCGGGGTTGATCCCGTCGAGGAAGGTCTCCTGGCCCGCGGAAGGCTTTGACGAGCTTGCTTTGCTCACGACCGTAGAAATACTGGTGTCGGTGGTGTTCCAATACTGTGAGCCAACAGCCCACCATGATTCACTCAAACGCTGCCAACAATACATATTGGGATTATATGCAAAACCATCGCCGTTGGACATGCCGACCACCATTTTGCCTTGACTGTTCAAGCGTGCAAACATCACGCTTGGCCCGGTAGTGAGGTGCTGTTGTTGTGCTTGAGCTGCGGCGTCTAGTGCTGGTGCGAGCGAAACAGGCGCATGTGGTGCACTCATGGTCCGGATGTTCCAAACATAACACTGACCGATGGCAGTCACAGCAAGGAGCCACCATTCACGAGAGTCTAAAATGACTGGTTGAGATTCGAGCACGCATGCGTTGAGCAACCTTCGCCCTGCTGGTGTCCACACATGCAGACTGCCATCTTCACAGGAGGCAGCCCAGAAATTGCGGTTGCCTGTAACCAGCAGTACGGCTCGAGGGAGGAAATCTTGCCAGAGCGTCTGCCCTCGTCTCGTCAACGTGATCCGTGTTGGTTCCTTGTCCTGTGCGCGACCTGTTCGTGAAGGACCGGATGCGTTCCTGGCTTCAAAGACAACCGTCGCGTCGCTTTCCGTGCCATCTCCGTTGGGCTGACAGTCTCTCTCGCTGCCGAATTTGCTCGGATCTAAAGGTCGTAGGATGACACTTCGTACTTGTGGCACAGCTAGTCGTGTCTGGCTGATAGTCGTAGCAGGATTGATGATGGCAGGTCGCAGGACATCGGGTGTATCAATTGGCTTGTTGATACCTGTTGCAGAGCTGGCAGGCACAAGTCCGTTCTCTGTATTATGCACAATAGGAGTTGCGCCTGCCTGTTGCATAGAGTGGACACGCCTCTCGCTGACCTTGCCTTCGTTGTCGTCTCCTTCCATCACAGCATACTTTCGCTTGTTGCCCATCAATAGACTCGCTAGACCGCCTTTGGGAAGCCCTTCGTAGGGCTTACTGAGATCGATGGTCTTGGTCGGTTCGTCAGAGGTCGCAGCACCTTGCCTGACGGCAGCTTGCAACCGTGGTCGTGGTAGATTTGACTCTCCCTGATTTGATGATGATAGCAACAATGGTGCAACACGCTTTTTCCCATCCTTGGTAATGGTCACTCGCTGTTTGAGTTTGTCAACACGCTCTGCTTGCGGGTTTTTGAGAGCCGCAGGCATCGGCTCTGCAGTCGTCCCGTGTGCTGTATCATTGACGCCGGAATCCTTCATTGACACCTCGCCATTGATACGAGCGCCGTCCCCCATAAGATCCCCCATACGGCCTTCCACTCTGTTCATTTCGGCATCTTTGCTCTGCTCCTCCAGGAGTAGGGCGTCGGTATTCTCAACTATTCCCACTCTCCGTCCGGCGCCGTACTTTGCAAGTGCCTTGTCATATTCTCCAGTTGGTGCCGGATAGCCCAGCTCGCCCTTTTCGAAAACCAAAGCGGCGATCGTGCCATCGAGCGATGTCAGGAAGAGTGTCTCGCCGTCAGGACTCCAAGCCAGGTCACTGATAGCCTTAGCACTCAGCTCACACGTGGTCACGAACGGGCGCGGGAAGCTCGTGTTCCATACTGAAAGAGTCTTGTCCTGGCCTGCACAGGCCACTACAGTCACTGCGCCGGGTGAAATATAGTCCTTGGGGATCACTGCAGGCGGCGGTTCTCTGCAGAACAGCCTGGGCGAGAAAGCGCACACCTCGACAGGTCCTTCATGTCCGATCAAATTGATTTCGCTGTCCCAAGTTCCTCGGTTGATAATAGCTACCGAGCTCACCGGCCCATTGACTGCATTCGCAGCTGCAATATGCGCTCCTTCAGGACTCCATGAGCAGCGACGGAAGTAAGTGGTGAGGGGCGAGGCGTTGAAGGGTGTGGAAACGGTCGTCTCGAGGGTGAAGTTGCTCGTTTGGTCATAGGCAGTTGCATTGGGAGGTGGAGAGGTGAAGCGATATATCTTGATGCTGCGATCGTCGCTTGCAGTTGCGAAGTATTTGTTGGCAGGATCAAAGGTGATGCCCTTGACATGCGACTGGTGCTGGGCCAGTGTCTTCAGCTTCTCAAATGTGCTGCCGCTCCATACCACGACCTTGCTGTCCAGACCGACCGAGACGAGGATGGAGCTGTCGCAGCTCCAGCCCAGATCCTGCACATCGTTGTCGTGCCCGATCAGTCTCCTGAAGATGCGCCAGTTCTCCACGGGCGGCACTTCGTTGCTGCCAAACGTCGCATGCGCAGGCGGGCCGGGATCCAGCGTGTAGACACACACGATCTTGTCGTCGGCACCCGAGGCGAGGTACTTGCCGGTGGGACTGAAGCGCACGCTGTGCACTGTGCCCGAGTGGTAGGAGAGCGATGCGAGCTGCTTGGGCAGAGTGTACGCCGGGTTCGAGGCATTCAGGATGGCGTCAGTGCTCCAGATGCGTACGTGTCCATCGCCAGCCGCCGTTGCCAGCCGCGTGCCGTCGGGCGACACATGGCAGCTGTATACTTCGTGGTCCTTTTTCTCTCCTCCGTGGATCAGCCACGACGGCTTTGTGAACCTCATTGGCGCACCACCATATCGCGGTCGTCGAGGGAATTGTCGGCGGTATTGAGCGTCGAGGTTTGTTGCGTGCGTGGAGTTCGTAGCCTGCTGTTGCTGGTGGTGGTGGTGATGGCGGTGGTGCTGCTGCTGGTGGTGCTGGTGGTGCTAGTGGTGCTGGTGGTGCTGGTGGTGCTGGTGGTGCTGCTGCCGCCGCCGCCGCTTCTTCTTCTTCACCTCCTCCTCCTCCTTCTGCTCGAGAGAAGTGAGCGGTGCTGCCGATGGAGAGTGTGGGGCAGCAAGCGCGATGCGATGCGTCGGAAGGTGCAGGCGTCACAACACCAATCTTGTTCGCTTGAATTTCCGCTGCGCCCTCGCTCCTTCCTCCACCATCATGACAACAAAGCCCATCTAGACAGAGATGGATATGTAGAGCGACTCGTCAGCCCAGTGGATGTCATGATGCTCTGCCCAGTCCTTCGCCAATCAACTGCAACCAGCAACGTTTTGCGCAGCACACTCCAAACGCACTCGAGAGCGTGTAATATAGGGATCCCAGGCCGCGCAACACCCTTGGAACCCGTCTTACATAGTCTTGCAACTCACATAGGATGTTGATGGAACAATCAATCACATCAATCAACACCCTTGGAGAGGCAGTGTTCTTTGCATCTATCTGCCCACCATCCTGATCTCGGGCGCTGCGAATGGCCTTGGAGCAGCTCTTCTGACCGCCTACCCCGCCGTCCTGAGGTCCGAATCGTAGCCATCGATTGCCAGCAATCCCAAACACCAGAGCGCAATGTTCGCGTCGAAGCCGTCGATGTTAGCTGCCACATGACGTTCATGCTTGCGAAACTCGGGATATAATGAACTTCGATAACTAACTACTATAAATGATGAAGGGCATTCCACGTCAATACGATCGTGCTCATCCAAGCACTTCTACCAAATTCACGTGCCGCACGCGGCAAAGCGATTTTCATGTGCACTCGCCTGGCAAGCATCGGCAACAATCAACATCCTACGCAGGGTCGGCATTTGCGTGCAGGACTTCTGAAGCTGCCGTCCGTAAGATCACGTAGTTACAGCCGATTTCCAAACCCAGCCCCAATTCCAACCCCCTAGTAATATCCACGTTGTTCGTCCGGCCCAACGATGGCATTCTCGAACCCCCCTAGCAATACGACCTACCCTTGTCTCGGCCTTCTCGTAAGGCCACCTATATATATACTCGTGATGGCGCTACAGACTACGATCCGTTCCGACCGAATCCCCTTGGACCTTGTCACCATGAAGCTCAGTCTTGTTCTTATTGCCCTTCTTCAACAAGCACTGTGTGCGCAGGAAGCCCTTAATCCAGCAGAGCTACAGTCGGCTCTCCAATCTGAACCCCTCAATGCGTGGATAGAAAGTATTGCTGCCAGGCGGCAGCTTTCCAAGGCCGCTGTTCGGTCGAACGTCCAGGCTATTACATATCATCTTGACCCGGTTACCAACCACTCTAGCTCCGCTGGCGGTGAACACCCAAAGCTCCAACGAAGGCAGCCAGAGCCACAAGTAGCGAACTATCCGAGGGTGTATATTCACGAACGCCTCAACGATCACATGACGAACAATCGGCTCTATTTCTATCACATTGTTTGTCGCCGTACCTTCCGCGATCCAGATGGTAGCCGCTATACGCCGAATGATCATCTCTATTCATTTTGGCGCAGTTCCGGCGGACGCTGTTACAAAGCACAAAACCTGGTCAGGGTCTTCTGCAAGTTACCGAATCAATTTGGGCCCCCAGGCTGGAACGAGAACGAGATTGGGAATGTCAACGAGGTGAAGATTACTTGTCCACCCGAGCTGAAATGCTCAACATCCTCGGCATACAACTACTTGTCGAGTCGGTCATCAGTCACATGGGCCGCCTGCACGGAAGACAAAAAGGCAGGGAAGACCGGAGCGGTGAACAGCGTGCCGGAGTACTCGGGAAAAGTCCCGTGTCCGATAAAGCCGGGGACAAAAACCGAGTGGGATGTGTACGGCCGCAGTATCGACGGGAAAGATCTTGATTGGACGATGTTCTCTGGTATCGCCCAGGAACAGCTAAGATATTCTCGATCCCCGGATTTTATGTTTTCCAAAATAGTCGAGTGGAGAGGAACAGACCCCGACTATGAGCCTTGGCTGAAGTTCGCGAGAATGGGGGAGCCGGCGACGATCAACTTGTATTCGTATGTGGGGATAACTTAATCCGTGTTTATTGGCCTGAGAACAAGAGCGAGAGGTAGTTACGGAGCATTCCGTCGAATCGGGCATTCTGGATTGATGTACAGGGACATGGGGCGTGCGTCTGCCCGGGTTCTTGAGAACCTCGTCTTTCCGGGATTGATCTTGTTGACTCCGCCGGTTGGTTGCTAGGATATGTGCTGGTACTACTCAATTTTGGGCAAAAGACATTTATGCCATGTCGAAGTTGACACACACTTCCGACCCTGTAAAGACGGGTAGTTACCATATAGTTTCACCAGATCTGGTTAAGGCACGTAAACACTGGGAGAGGGCCGAAAGCGAGGCCATTGTAGAGATGCAGAGGCTGCTGCATCAATACTGCTCGAAGCAGCAGCTTAAGCAGCCTCTATAAGTCGGCATTGGCCGCCAATGTAGCGCAGAGAGCGCCTGTTCAAAGTCGAAAAAAGTCGAAAACAAAGTGTGATAATTTTTTTCCCTGATTGTGTAATTATGAAAACCATCCTAAAAACAGGAACCGAAATTGAAAACAACCAGTGTATGAAAAATTTCTCTCTGATTATGTGATGCGAAAAAATTGAAATTGGCGGCGCTGTCCGGTACCGCAGGGGCTACTAAGATAAGCAAGGGTCTATCAAGATAAGCAGGGTATATCGGTCCTTTTGGAGACCCACATGGCATGGGCATGTTAAATGAATGTCTTTTGCCCATGGCAATAGTTAAGATCAGAGACATTTTTAGAACGATCCTGGTAATTAAGAGCGTGATATTTCTTGCTCATCTACAGTAACAATCAAGTCCTACACACCACACGTTTACCTTGAATCCAAACATCAATATCCATCAAACCAGCCTCATCAGCAAGATGAAGTTCTCCATCGCCGCTGCAACCACGCTCCTCGGCACCGCTTCCTTCGCAGCCCCATCAGCACGCGGAGATGAGACCACATACCAGATCAAAGACTTCACAACCAAGCAGCCCGATGGAACCACCATCAGCACCCTATCATTCCGCATTTTAGCCACCAATGGCGGCACTCTTGATTTCAAATGTTCGCCCTACGACCCAGTGACCAGGGCCGCGGTCGAAAACTTCGAGATTCGCAAAGTCTACTTTTGCGGCGAGCACAGCTTCTTCAGCTTTAGCTACGTGCCCAAGCACGATACCGAGGCCAACAAGCTCGTCCTCTGGCAGGCCGTTAGCGATACCAAGACGCTCGGGGGGACCGTTTCTTTCGAGGATCCGATCTGCTGCGGCGATGGAGGCAGTGCGAAGGATGGGTTCTGCGCGGTGCCGGATGATGTGTACATTAGTATTACTATGCAGAATTGGAGCAATTAGGTGGTGGTTGGTTCGAGAGAGATTGCGTTTACAGAGGCATAAGGCATGAATTGGCGTTGGCATTTGTATTATCAGCATGAGCCATGAATTGGTGTTGGCATTTGTATTTCCAGCATCACCTGAGCGAGCTATTCCAGAGGGTTGTACGATATCAAGAGCATTGCCTTCAACGCAAGTGTTCGTATCCCAGCACGGCTGCCACTAAGAGTCCTGCGGAATGAAGTAATTGCAGCATTGTGAAGTGCAAGTCGAGAAAGTGTGTGTCAAAAAGTGGTCAGGTTCGTTGGTGGGAGGTTGCACAGGAGGATAAAATAACTAGCACATGAACAGCTAATGAATGCGCCACAGCCGCCACATACTGCCTACAACTAACCCCTCTCTACACATCATCCCTTCTAGCCAGCTTCCACCACCATGGCATCCACGCTGCATGTTCCTGTGCGAGGGAAGGCAGGAAACACTCCGGTCACCAAAGCTGTGATTCTGGTACGATCGCAACAACATAGGCAGTCGTTATCTGCATACAATGCGTGTTGGGGGACTAGCTAAGAAGGACGTAGGTCGGCGGCCCATCTCGAGGCACCAGATTCAGACCGCTGTCTCTCGATCTTCCCAAGGTACCAAGTTCAGGTCCAGGCAGATGCGCCTGCAGACACACCAACACGCCCTAACTCGCAACTTTGCACTGACAATGTGCATCAGCCTCTCTTCGAAGTCGCCGGTCATCCCATCATTTCGCACTGCTTCGCAGCCATAACTCGCGTACCTGAGATCCGCGAAGTCTTCATCGTTGGCTACTACGACGAGTCCGTCTTCCGCGACTTCATCAAGGACTGCTCCCGCACACACCCACAAACCAAGATCCAATACCTACGAGAATACCAGGCACTCGGTACTGCAGGAGGTCTTTACCACTTCCGCGATGCCATCCTCAAGGGCAGGCCCGACCGCTTTTTCGTGCTCAATGCCGACATCTGCTGCTCATTTCCGCTCGAGCAGATGCTGAGATTATTCGAAGAGAAGGACGCAGAGGCAGTGATTTTGGGAACAAGGGTGCCAAACGATGCAGCAGCCAACTTCGGTTGCATAGTCAGTGATACCCACAGCAAGCGAGTGCTGCATTACGTTGAGAAGCCGGAATCGCACATCAGCAACTTGATCAACTGCGGTGTCTACCTGTTCTCTACGGAAGCCATATTCCCGAGCATCAAGACCGCCATCAAGCGTCGGACAGACCGGCCACGTCTGGTCTCCTATCCTTCCTCCGATGCTCTGGATTCGCAGTACATCCCGAATGCGGACGATGACGACGACAAGGAGAACCAAGTCATTCGTCTCGAGCAAGACATCCTCTCAGACCTCGCAGACAGCAGACAATTCTTTGTTTTGGAGACCAAGGATTTCTGGCGCCAGATAAAGACTGCTGGCTCTGCTGTGCCTGCCAATGCACTCTACCTCATGAAGGCTTTCCAGCAACAGTCTGAGGAGCTAGCAAAACCCTCCGCCAACATTCTTCCACCTGTCTTCCTCCACCCGACTGCCCAGGTTGACCCAACTGCGAAGCTCGGGCCAAATGTCTCCATCGGTGCCAACGCCATCGTTGGTGCGGGCGCCCGGATCAAGGAAGCCATTGTCCTGGAGGGAGCCGAGATCCGACACGACGCCTGCGTCTTGTATGCCATTATCGGCTGGAGCAGCAGAGTAGGCGCTTGGGCGCGCGTGGAGGGCACTCCAACTCCCGTGCGCGAGCACAGCACATCGATCGTCAAGAACGGCGTCAAAGTGCAGAGCATCACGATCCTGGGCAAGGAGTGTGCGGTCGGAGATGAGGTTCGTGTGCAGAACTGCGTGTGCCTGCCATACAAGGAGCTCAAGCGTGATGTGGCCAACGAGGTGATTATGTGAGCGTTCGGCGTCGCATTGCGAAGGCCAGGTTCACCATCGAAGGGCGTAGCACGAGTTCATTCGTGCCCAGGATAGATCAAAGCATGCAAGGCGCAGCAGACAGCCGGTAGATGCAGTGCAAGCCAGAGACGTAGTCAGGAACGAAATGCCGATTCTGTTCACCGGAAGAGATCGGCCCTTCAAATCTCGAGATGCATTTCTTCCCGCCTGCGTAGGCATAGGCATATCCGCGGCGCCTCATCAAACACCGCCTCGACCGGGCCGTGGCCGCCTTGCCGATCCGGGGATGAAAGTTCGTGGCTTTTGTTCTGTGCCTGAGTCGGAGCTTCTTTCGTGGCAGCTTGGCATTTGTACACACTGACGGGGGCCGCAATGGTTGTTTCAAAGGCGCTACGGATCGGTGAGCTCAGCAGGATCTATGCTGGAGGAGCTCTGATATGCTGATTGGATCCTGGTGTAGGCCTCATTCCTGGCGATGGCATTGGTCGCGAGGTGATTCCAGCTGGACGCAGGTTACTGGAAGCTCTTCCTCCCTCGCTGGGCCTCAAATTCTCCTTCATCCACCTCGATGCTGGTTTCACGACCTTCAGCGAGACCGGCGTAGCTCTGCCAGACGTGACCGTGGAGACGCTCAAGAAGGAATGTGATGGCGCGTTATTCGGTGCCGTGAGGTAAATCTACGCGTGATTCACGGCCTCGGTTCATGGCATGTCAATGATCTCCTGTACAGCTCACCCACGACACCGGTCAAAGGCTATAGCAGTCCGATCGTAGCTCTTCGTCGGAGGCTCGATCTATACGCCAACATCCGCCCCGTCAAATCCGTAACGCCCACCCCTGCCTTCCCAGACCCTATCGATCTTGTGATCGTTCGCGAGAACACCGAGGACCTTTACGTGAAGGAAGAGAAGGCGTACGATGGAGCGACGGGCCGCATCGCCGAAGCCGTCAAGCGCATCACAGAGCATGCTTCGTCAAGGATTGCGACGATGGCAGGAGAGATTGCTGTGCGGAGACAGAGAGTGCGACAGGCGTCCGGGCGGGCAGGCCAGAAGTCAATGGTCACCATCACACACAAGAGCAACGTGCTATCGCTGACTGACGGTCTGTTCCGACAAACTGCACGAAAGGCTCTCGAACAGGCCCGATTCAAGGATGCTGGCGTTGCCATTGACGAGCAGATTGTGGACTCCATGGTCTACAAACTCCTCCGGGAGCCCAGCACGTACGATGTCATTGTTGCTCCAAATTTGTACGGTGACATCCTCTCCGACGGCGCAGCAGCTCTGGTGGGCTCCCTTGGGCTCGTGCCATCGGCCAATGTGGGAGATGGATTCGTGATTGGTGAGCCCTGCCATGGCTCGGCGCCAGACATCCAAGGCAAGGGCATTGCAAACCCAATTGCGACACTGCGGAGTGTGGGACTCATGCTTGAGTTCATGAATCACGAGGAGGCTGCTGCTCAGATCTACCGGGCTGTCGATGGCAACCTCGCAGAAGGCAAGCTCCTGACTCCCGATATGGGCGGAAAGGCGACCACGGAAGAGGTTCTCGAGGACGTGATCCGACGTCTGTAGGAGCAGAGGCAAACGCGGGGAAACTTGGAGTGTGCTTGTATGGTATTCCAGTGTAACAGTGGCACGCATGGCCATGGCTTGGATCTCTGACCTCTGATCACTCAACTGTTGATACCATTCGCTCCGAAAGCGGCCAGAAATTTTGGCGCGCGCAACGACGTCGAAAGCTTTGCATCCGTCCGAAGTTGTCGCAGTGACATACCCTGCACTCGTGACCCGCGCCCGGAACTCCTGCGACTATGGCAGACAAATACATCCTGAAGGTCACGGCGGGACCCTCGTACGAAGACCAGCATCCAGTGCTTGTCAACACCGAAGAATCGATCCGCATCTCAAACGAGCATCTGACCGCCGACCTGCGCATCCGAGTACAGAACTACCGAGGTCTACCGGAGGACTCGCCAAAGACGTCGCCATACTTTGAACACAATGAGCACAAATCCGATCTCTACTCGCTAGCTTTCACATTCACGCCCAAGGAAGATTTCAATGGCCACGACTTAGTGTTTGGCAACGATTTTGACCACCCGATCAGGGATCGCCTTCCTCCCGGCTTCAATCAAGCACTCAAGATTGCCACATGGTTCATCGATCCAGGTCTCTACGGCGATGTGTACGCAGATGAGCCCTATTTGTATGGGCCACTTCTTAGCTCCATGAACACATTCAGAATCGGTCCAAAGGATGACCGGGAGCAAGAGAAGGTTGAAGAGGCTCGTGCCAACCAGAACGTGGTTGTATTCCAAGAGGGAGCGGATGGCGATGGACAGGAAGTCAGAAACCGTCTCGGCATTCCTGCCGCTGGCCCAGCAAGACAAAAGTTCTTCTTGACCGAGAAGCACCTCAAGGACATCACACTGGAAAAGAATCGCGAATATTCATGCGACTTCTTCAACCCATACCTGGACTTCAACGGTAGGTTCGACGTACTAGGCAAATGAGACAATGGCTGACCGTGCACATGTCAGACTTCGCCCTTCGCCTGCCTGGCTACAGCTTGATACCTGGCATCACAATACCCATCATATCTCATTGGGACGGTCAGCCATTACGGTAAGTCACGGCTTCTTCTCCTTGCAGCAAAACAGTATGCAGAGTGAGGAGGCTTCTTGACTCGACATTGGTGCTCTCGACTAACATTGAGACTGCAAGCTCACATGCGCTCAGATATGTCCTCAAAAATCGCAAGACGGACCAACCACTCCTTGTCATGGTTTTCACCCTTCTGCCGAAGGAGGAACATGGAGCCGTCAACGACGTTGGCACAGCCAAGGTCAATGACGCAAAGCAAGAAGAGAGGGCTGCAGGCGTAGGTGACCTCGACTAGCCGCCTCGGGAACAAAAAAAACAAATTTCGTAAGATCCTGAGAGCAGTCTTCATCTACGAAATTCACGGCAAATCGCATTCGGCAGAGACCAAGGGCCATTCCGAGCTTCTCATCCGCCCTGACCGCATCGTGGAGGGAAAGTCTGCGACTTCGGCTGGGTCAAAAGAAGGAGCGAATTCTTTCCCTGCTTCACGGAGAGTGCCGCAAAACATAGAGGAGCATGCATCAGACCAGCGACGGACCTCCACGCATAAGATACGCAGGATTCTGTCGGGTCTGCAAGCGCACCTGATGGATATCAACAGCTCTCGAACCATGCCAAGCTTTTAGATCAACCTCGGCTTTAGCAGCAGCAGCACAGGCAATGTGAATGATGTCGCCTTGTTTTCCCAGCCAACTTGTTCAATTTTTCGTCTCTTCTTTTTCCATCGAACCACACGGTCAGTCATGCCTCAACCACTGGGCTTAGATCTGCAGTCGAAAAAGACACGAAAACGCAGCGATTACGTCTACCTCGAAGACTACCGCACGAGATGGCAAGCGAGCACCAGCTCCCCCCCCCCCTACCCCCCCTCCCCACCCAACGCTGACCCGAGCGGTTCTCTGCTATTTCTTTTAGGAACGACAACGACATGTTCCATCACATGAACAATCCCATCTACGGCGGCTTGATCGATTCCATCGTCAATTCCTACCTGATGCAAAAGACCGGCTACCGTCCCGGCGCCGGCGACCACGACCGCCACTCGGAGTCCATCGGCCTGGTGGGGTCGAGTTACTGCGACTACTTCGGCTCGACGCGGTATCCGGGCGTCGTCACCGTGGGGCTGCGCGTGGTGAGGCTGGGGAAAAGCAGTGTCATGTCTGTAATTCTCTCTCTCTCTCTCTCTCTCTCTCTCTCTCTCTCTCTCTCTCTTTTCTCTCTCTCCCTCTCTCTTTTTTTTCTCTCTCCCTCTCTCTTTCCCCCGTTTTCTCACGTCACGCCACAGGTACGAAGTCGGCATCTTCCAGGAGGGGCACGAAGAGGTCAAGGCCGTGGGCGGGTTTGTGCAGATCTGGGTCGATCGGAAGACGAACAAGGTCACGGGAGAAGGGATGCCGCGTCGGGTCAGGGAGGAAATGGGACCTCTGCTGAAAGGCAGCGAGCAAGATCCCGGGCTCCGGAAGTCAAAACTGTGATTCCGAAGATCTGGAACACGGACGGGGCACGGGGGGGGGGGGGGGGGGGGGGGGGGGGGCAAGGGTGAAGTGAGGCAAGGTGTCATGTTTTCCGAGTTCGCTAGCACAGCTGGGCAGATGCAGAGCGTCGCGCGAGACGGCCTCGCCGAAGATGCAGCATGTGGGGTCTCGCGGTCAACAGTCATCGAACACCCACTGATGTTAGCGCACGGTTCAACGCACGGAAAGGGACGACATTGACGAGAATGACATCCAGCGTCTTGAAGGACACCGTCTAACGCTTTGGACCTTTACCCCGTCTGAGACTGCCGAAATCAAATTCATCCCCTCCCGAATCGACCGCACAAGTGCTGCTCTTAGCCTTTGAAGCGGTACTGGGAGTGCTGTTGGTTTGCGCCCCGCCGGCGAATAAGGAAGCATGGGTTCTACTTGATGGCCGCGAAGTCACTTCGAGCTCGCGGGACTCTTTGGTTGAGGAATCGCGACCAAGCATGAAGGAGAAATGACTCTGTTCGAGAGATGGCCGAGGCGTAGAAGATTCGGTGACGGTGCCCGAGGTTCCTGCATCTCGCGTTGCCGTATCATCACGACCCTCCGGAGATGCATGAATTGCTCCAGGCCTCAAAACAATTCCTGGGTCAATCAAAGGCTCACCAAAATCCTCAACGGTCAATGGGTCCGCAAGCGGCTGCGCCTTTTGGTCATTCACCCCTTCTTGCTGAGATGGAATGCCTGTGGCCTTATCATTTGGACTTGGGCGCGAAGCATCTGCCTGTAGCGTGTCACATTCTTGCGAGTCATCCACCTTTGGCCCGACAGGTGTATCATCATCTGGAGGAAGAATCAAGGTCGGTTCATCAAGGTAGACTGAGACGAACTGCACCCTCGCAATAGCCGCACTCAACTTCTCCACAGCTGGCTCGGTGCCATGGACCGACATTGCATACCCGCAGACGAGCTGTTGACACTCCCACAGTTCGTTGACGGCATTACCCAAAAGCACCGAAAGTCTCTTGTTACGTTCTTCCAGATCCTTCAGCCGCTCTAGAACGCGTGGTGGGCCAGACCGCCTCCATGGAGGTGGCGACGGTGCTTGTGCATCTCGGATGTCTTGAGCCCTCTTATGAATGTCATCGATGGTACTCCTGACAGCTTTGCCGATTCCCAACCTTTCGCTCTGAGCGAAAAGATTTTTGGCGGTGTTCTGTAGAACAGACTCGATGTTGTTCCGAGATTGCTTGGCGCTTGGCGAGAAGCTTGAGCGTGCTGCGTTTCGAACCGCATTAAGACCGGAGAATTGAGTCATGTTTCGTTGCAGCGCCGGCGGCGTGGTGGGACGACCAGGACTCAGCGGTCTCCCAGTGTATTTAAGCACTAGATAGCTGCTCCCCTCGGCCGTCATATGGTCCCTGAGGTAGAGGGCGTCCAGCGCTCTGAGATGAGCGGCCACTACGTCAGCAGAGATCTCGGGGCGCAGTGAGGTTCGACTGTTCGCGTACGTACAAGGACTGAGCGGACGTATCTTTGTCCAGCTCCGGGTATCGTAGCAACAACGCCAAAGCATTGTTGTAATCGGCATCCAGCAAGTGCCAATGGATGCGCAATATCATTGCCAGGCAGATGTGGTCAACGATCTCGAGAGATGGGTCTTGGGCAAATATAACATCCCACAAGGCAAGCACGCTGTGGAACTCAAACTCTCGGCCAAACAGGAGTCGGATCCAGCGAATCAAGAAAACCTGCGGCAAGACATCGAGGCTCTCTAGATGCTTCACCAGATCGGCATCGATCGAGGCCAGAAGGTCGTTGAAGATGTATCTGCTCCGGGCAGCAATCGAGACAGGACCTTCGGACATGTACTGGAGAGGATGCGGTCAGTGCGCTGGCTCGCGGGAGAAGCTGGGGGCTGGGAAGGAGTTACAAAGGCCTTTGCGTTTTGCATGATCTGGCCAAAGACGGCGAATGAGTCGTGCTCGATGTATTCGGCATCAAACACGGTCGTGACGACGGCATCCTCTCCAAGCGCTTTGCTGGCACCGCCCAGCTCGATGGCATCGCCTTCGACGACCCAGATGATGGACGCAGCGATCTCGTGCATACCCTGCCGGTAGCCGACGTCGGGGTTGAGTTTGCAGAAGGTGAAAAGGACGTCGGTGAGGATGCGCCTGTGTGCTGGCTGCTGGAGGATGGACTGCCGTTCGACATCTTGCACGATCTCGGCACGAAGCTCGTCGTCCGCGCTGGGTGGATGCCGCGGCGACGTCTTTCACGGCTTAGCGCACGTCGGATGGACGGTGTGGCAAGCAGGCTCGCCGCCGCAAGAGGCTCATACCTCGCCGTCGGCGGCGCACGGGTCGGCGGCGCACGCCGGCTCGCCCGGGGCGCGCACGTCGCGAAACAAATGGGCATGCAGCGCGTTGTATGCGGACCGGGACGAAGCCAAAGTGCGCTGCCACTCGTCGGCGCGCAGCGTGTGGACGAGCAGGAACGCCTTCCACAGAACCGACCTCAGCCCCGGACCGTGCTCGCCGAGCCGCACGCCGTCCCGGGCGTCCCGCAGTGTCTTGTACTGCGCCAACGTCTGCCAGCTCGCCCGCGCATCCTCGAGTTTGCGCATGCTGGCGATGATGTGTTGGGTTGTCGTGACGGCTCGGCGGCTGGCGCTGGCCAAACCCACCGTCGGTGCTTGGCCATGCGTCACCGGGCCTCGGCTCGCTGACATGCGCTTCGGGGAAGGCTCACAACACGGTGGCGGCAACGTGGAAGCGGCAATCTTCCACGACGCACGAAGCAGCTGAATAACGTTCTATGGAGCAGCCGTCTTGATGGAGCAGCCATCCTTACAGAGCAGCCATCCTGACAGAGCAGCCATCCTTACAGAGCAGCCGTCGCTTCCGAGACAGCCATCTCTGTCACGGGATCAGCAGCCGCGCTCTCCGCCTTGACCGACGACCAGCTTGTCTGGCGGTAGGCCCCACGCTCAAACGGCTTCATGGGCAGCAAGCCGTACTTCTCAAACATGACCTTGTCCGCGTCCCAGCCAACGGCATCGGTCGTCAACATCTTCTCTCCCGTGAACACAGCATTGGCTCCCGCCGAAAAGCACAGAATCTGTTCAGCCTCGCTCATGCTCGTCCGACCTGCTGCGATGCGGATGATGGTTGCTGGCATGACGAGTCGTGCCGTCGCAATGGTGCGAAGGATGGCATCGAAGGAGATGCGCTTCTTGTTGCTGTCGCCCAAAGGCGTGCCTTTGATCGGAACCAGGGCGTTGACGGGAAACGACTCTGGATGCGCCGGCAGGGTGGAAACTGTGTAGATCAGACCCACATGGTCCTCTGGCTTCTCCCCAAGCCCCAATATCCCGCCCGAGCAGACATTGATGCCGGCGTTCCGAACGTTCGACAGCGTCTGCAGGCGTTCGTCGTACGATCGGGTGGTAATCACGGATGGGTAATGCTCTCGGGACGTATCCACGTTGTGGTTGTACGCCGTAAGACCAGCTGCCTTGAGCTCGTCTGCTTGGTTCTGGTCAATCATGCCAAGAGTCACACACACTTCCATATCCATGGCGCGGATCCCTTCGACCATGGCCTTGACATTCTTCAGACTGGTCTTCCGGCCTCGCATATCGCGCCAGGCCGCTCCCATGCAGAAACGCGTACTGCCGTTGCTCTTTGCTATTCTCGCAGCGCTGAGCACATCGTCGACGGGGGACATCTTGGTGGCTTTCAAGCCCGTGCTGTAGCGAGACGATTGAGCGCAGTACGAGCAGTCTTCGCTGCAGCCGCCGGTTTTGATGTTCATCAATGTGCACATCTGAACGGCGGAGGGTGAATGGAAACGTCGGTGTAAGACGCCCTGGATCCATCAGGATCAGCACCCCGTCGCCCTGCACCTGCTGCCACAATCTGTTGCCAGAGTGTGGCCTCCATCGTAACCCACCGCTTGGTGCGCCAGCTCCATGAGCGGCGTGTTGTATATGTCTCGGATTTCATCTTTGGACCAATCGTATCGCGGAGCACGGGCGTTGACTGCGGTCCAAAGGGCACTCTGTGCGTCTGGAGGCGGCGGAGGGCCTGAGACGGGAGAAAATGCGTCGTTCACTGGCGTGCTGAAGCGTCGAATGCAGACCGAGCCGTGGCGCTTGGCCGACCGAGCGGCTGTCCGCGCAGCAAGGATGGTGAAGGACATGGCCGAGAGACCGCACACAGCACAAGGCTACACGTTCGGACGGATGCTGGGAGCATTACTCAGTTGCGCGGCCAAGAGTTCCGGTAACCAGCCGGCTTCCACCGCTTCAGTGGCCGACTCTGGCCGACTCTGGGCTGCTGCGGCCAGCAGCCAACTTGCCAGAGCCGCGGGCGGCGGACTGGGAATGCTTCGAATGTTCATCGATTTTGATCGAGTCTTCACTAAATTTCACCAAGGCAAAGCAGGTCTGGTGAGCCGCAGGGGCGGCGCCCCTTGACTGGAGAGGGCGAAATGGTAAGCCGATGGTTACCGAGGTTTTAACTACGTCGGGTCATAGTTAACCAGGTTAGTTACTTCACTAGTTAGTTACCCTGAACCTAATACTATCTTTTCAGAAAGCCAATGGCTACAAGACTGTCTTCCGATGACTCATCGATAAGAAGCTGTAGCTCTCTTCGGTTCGTTCGGGTCCAGAGTTTTATCTTCGCATATCGATCTGCGACAACGAGAATCGCAGTATTCGGCATGTCTTACGACAGATCACTTGGCCGTGTCATAGAAACGACACGGCGAAGTACTCGGGGCCTCGCCTGTGGGGTGCTGTGCTAAACATGAACAGCGCCGGCCCGAATTCATGTTTAGCTGCCAGGCGGTTTGCACCATGGTCTCCACAAGGAGGCGCCACCTGAGGGAGGCATGGCGCACCTGGATTGGTGAAAGATGCCATTTATCTTCCAGACCAGCGGCGCCCGTCGATGGTCGTGGCAGGCTTAGTCGACGATGCTCCAGCGATGATGAATGAATGACTCAAAATCCAGCGCCTCCTGCCAGATCTGGCATCGACGATCCTCGAGCTTGACCTCCTTCCACCAGGGCCGCGAATCTCCTGACTCGCCGGCGCTGGTCGACTGTACCCAACGCGCTATTGGCTACTACAACCGGAGCCGAAATGGGGATCCAGGAGCCATTCGATCGAAGGTATAAAGACGGCCTCGAAGCCCACCCTCTGCCATAACCATCAGCAACCAACAGTCACTCATTCAACCGTCCATTAATCGATCAATCCGACACTTCGCTCGTTACCAACTCATCCACAACCACCCACAACAATCAAAATGCAGTTCTCCACCGTGTTCGGCGTCATCGCCACTGCCTCTCTCGCCATGGCCGCCGCTGTCCCAAACAAGGCCACTGGTTACTCCAACGCAGCCGACAAGCCAGCTTATTCCGAGGGGCCAACCGGTGAGACATCCGGCCAGCCATCTGGTGGAAACCAGCACCCACCACTTGGCTCCTCATGTGGCGCCAACCAGGAGAAGGTTTCCTGCTGCAACAGCTCCAACACCGGCAAATTCAGCAGCTTTGTCCCCTTCAACAAGATTCTCGGTGGCGACTGCGCGCTCTCCTCTGGTAAGACCCAATATCGATTCGCCAAATCACGACTGTTCAGCTGACATTTCTCTCAGCCGGCGGATCGTGCAGACAGACCGTTGCCTGCTGCCCAACCACCCAGAACGTAAGTCATCGAGCATCAAATCCCCACATGCCGATCCCATACTGACCCCTCGCAGTCCTCGGGCTTCAGCATCATCAACATCAGCAACGTCTGCATGCCAATCGCGTTCTAGACTGTGCTCGCACAAGTCGACACGGGGGGGGGGGGGGGATCCACATTACTACTACTTTTCGTTGGGGACTGAGAAGCATGTCTTGAGAGAGAACAGCCTCGTGGTTGGCATGAGAACATTACAAAACAGCACGGACTACATTCTTGGTATATTTTATAAACCTTAGGTATTACGCATACATGTGGACATGAAACCCTTTCGGATTCTCGTCTTCACCTCCGTTATCGCCTAGATTCGCTCAGTGACAACTCTTCAAACTTTTTGGCAGCAGCCTGGCGTTCCTGCAGAGGTTAATGCATTGGCACGTGGAATGGAATGGACCGGAGTGGCAAGACAGCTGCCATTGTTGTGAAGAGAGAGAAAAACAACCGAAGTCATACAAGTTGACAGTAGAAGGGAACGATTCAGCTGCTAACCAGGTCCTCAGCGCATCCGATATATTCACACCAAGAACTCCCTGAAAAATATGAGGTGTATCATAAGATCAGGAAGCAGCACTACACAACTGAGAGAGCAGCTGCCCGTAGCAGCGGCACGGCACGTAAGGGGCACATGTAACAGCTGCCCCCCCACCTCCACCAGCGATGTGATTGGCACTAGCTGCCATTGGCACCAACTAGCAGAACTCAACACTGCACCCTGCGCTTAATCCAAGCCTTGCTGTACGTCAGAATCGTCCCCGCCAGAACAGCTCTGGATACAGCAATTCGCTCTTGATAGTCCAAGGTAACCCCCGATCGGTGCTCAGCGCCACCCTCTCGAGTTTATTCGACTGGGAAGAAAGCCCTACTCGCAACACTCCCACGCCGTCTGGTGAGTTCGGTTCTTCGGCTGCGACATGCAGTAGTGAGGTGAGGGACAACCTACCTTTTTGGCCAAAGAACACGCGATATGAAATACGTGGGAGATCGGAATCTCACCGAGTGGCTACTTACGCTAGTTATCCATGAACTTGAAATCCTCCATCGCGGAACGGAACGGGGACGGGACGCTCCGCGCGCGGGCGTCCGCGCACCGACCATTCATTCTCACTCGGGCACGGTGCCGCGTCAAGGAACGGGCGGGACATGCGCTGGGCGGGAACGGTGCAGTGGATAGATATGTGTTTCACAACGGGACGAATTTTGTTCGAGCGTGGGGCTCGCGGAAAAAAGCACGCACGACGGGACGTGGCGCGAAGATTGACACTCTCCGGCATTCATTCCCAATCGATCAAGAGCTGCCTCCCTTCCTGCCCGCCTCCGCGGGATCCACCTTGCCGCCGGCGAACTGGCCCGCGCCGCTGCTGCCGCTGTGGCCCGAGTCGTCGGCGGCGCCTCCGGAGCTGTGGCCGCCTTTCTTTCCGGCCTCGACGGGGTCGACCTGGATGGAGATGTGTCAGCGGTGGGGCGCGAGGCGGCACGAGGCGGAGACGGACCTTGCCGCCGGCGAACTCGCCGGTGCCGACTCGCTTGTCGGGCTGCCCGTCCTTGCGGAGACCGTCGTGCTCTGGATGTGGCGTCAGCAGTGGTCGGGAAGATGGAGGGGGTGGAGAGTGGATGACGGACCAGTTGGCTTGTAGTCAGACATGATGGTTGGGTTGGGTGTTGGGGTGAATTGGTGTTAGCGTTGATGATTGTAGTTGTAGTGTGCTGGTGAGAAGAAATGCCTCCTGGTGGTTGATCGGCGGCTACTTATACGCTGCAGAGGCTGCTCAAGACCATGACCATCTCTGCGGTCATTGATTCTGCCTTCACCGTCTCCAACCCGGCATGGATCATGCAGGAACACATAAACACGCACGCGTCGGATCAAGATCGAGGATTACGAGGGCGCCATCATGGCTAACGCCGGCATTGACGCCATCGAAACTGCAAGATCGCACAGGATTGGTTACGATCGATCATTTGACGTGAAGTTGACGTGTTTTTGTCGTGTGTCGAGCGCCGACATGTTCGACGTCCGACGCCGCATGCATGTGATTGTGGGGACATTCTCGCATGGAACTCCGAGGATTCCCATTCGATCATCTTGAAATGTCGGCGAGATTTAGTGCAAGCACCATCAAGTCGGTGAAAGATTTCTGGGATGTGGTGTGGTCAGAAATGCAATCATCATGACCGCTTGAATCGAATTTTGGGGCTAAAGCGTCCGGGAACCGAAATTCATGCTTGGGCGCCAGCGCGAAGACACTGCTCCGCGATTGGGAGTGCCTACGGCGCAGCCACATCCTGCATCCCGCCCACTCAGCTCGAGATCTCTCCCCGCCACGTTGCTGGTTTTCTGCCTTTTGCGATGAACAGCGTTCTTTGCACAGTGCCGGTCTTGAGCTCCATGGTGGCAGGTTGCTTCAACGCTACCATGTCAAAGCCCTCCAAACCAGCCTCGACATACATGTCTCGCAATGCTCCAGGCTGAAAGCCATTGTGCATGATGGTATGCTTCATTTCTGGGAATTCGCCTTGGTGGCCGCTGTGGTCGTGGTTACGTTTCTCATTGAAAGGAAGAAAGTCAACGATCACCAGGACCTGGATGCGTTCTCAGCATGACTTTCGGCTTCATTCATCCTGAAGGCCTCCGAGCCGGGATCACACTTACCCCAGTTTCTGCCTTCAAGCGCTCTGCCAGACGCTTCATCGCCAGCGACGGGTGTTCAAAATGGTGAAAGCCGAGACCTATTACGGCCACATCGAACTCATACCACTCTGGCTTGTTCAGCTCTGGGTCCTGAGAAGCGTGTTGCGCACAAAGGTCGCCGACTACCGCAAGTGCCTGCTCCTCACCGAGACCACTAGACCGAGCCGCTTCGTTGTATTTGGATACCATGTTCTCGCTGATGTCAATTCCGCGAATGGTCTTCACGTACGGCCCCAAGGCTTGAGTTATTGCGCCAGTGCCACATGCATAGTCCAAGAGACGAACATCACGGTCAGGATGCTCCCGAGGATCAGCCCATTGTGCGCCAATCCAGTCTAGGCGCTGTTGCAAAGCTTCCGCAACCTGGTTAGCGAGATCGCGCTGCCATGGTTTGGTGTTATATGTTGCAGAGAGGCCGTCAAACGCTTGACGATTGGCTTCGGTGAAGGTGGTCATGGATCCTGTATATCCGTTGATGCAGCACGGTACGTGAGCGATACCTTGTCCAGACATGAACATCCAAGATCAAATGCCTGTCCGCCGCGCTGTGCTTCAGTATGCCTGTCCCACCACAATCGATGAGTTGGTCGTTCGGAGGCTGTGACAGTCATCGCCCCGCCTCGGTGATAACTATTTTAAGAAGTCCCCGCATTCTCAGAGATCCTTCGGAAGTCGCCGGGATGTGTAGTTAACTACTCGACCACAACATCAATTTCGGAGTCGCGCCAGACGAGTGTTGCATTCTGCCTATGGAATGCCGCGACGTCGCACACAAAGACAAATATGGCGGTAAAACGTTGGTGACAGAAAAAAGGTGTACAGGGCAAGAACCAGAACTGCGGCGGCTTCCATTAGTACGACTTCACTGCAAGCCAATCGTAAGCCCAATTCAAACGAGGTGGTGTACTGTGACCACGACCACAGCAACAACAATCAGTAAATGCCCGGCACGATCCTCCATCTGACGACCTCGCAGTATCGGTCCCAGTCAGCGCCATACTTTCGCTTGCATTTCGCTTCATCCCTCCTCTCGCGGTGGATGAGCAAGATTGCGAAGTACAGCATGTAGAAGTATGTGATGGGAATCGCGTAACCCTTCATTCCGTCGGTGGTTACAAGTCTTGTACCCTCGAATAGGACCGTCGGAGTGAGCTTGTAACCCGCAGCTAGGGTAGGTAAGCAATATGACCAGCTCATCAGCCAGTCACCGAGGTAGTTGATGTGTCTCGCTGTTCCCCACCAGCCTGAGGAGATCAGTCTTGAGCCAGTCTTGGTCTCAAGGTACTGCAGGTGCGCGACTTTCGGATCGCTCGGGTCATTTCGGAAACGGTTCTTCTCGCTGTTGGACGCTCGGAAGATGTAATAGCCAAAGCCTTGAATGGCCAGAATGATGGCCAGGTAGAAAGGACCAAGCACCACGGGATGCACGCTCAGGTATCTTGCCGGAATGCTGTAGACAAAAGGCAGCCATGCAAGGTCTCCAAAAGCCAGCATGAATCCAAAGCCGTCTTGAATCAGGTCGATGGTGGTAAGGATGGCTGGCTCCATGTAAAGCGCATCAAATACATAGAAGGCTTGCGCGAAGTTGACCACGACTGAGATATTTTAGCACGAATCTTGGTAAACGGCAAGCTTGCGGTATACTCACGCATCGAGTCTGTCACATAGCCATAGCTCTTATATTGCTTTGCCATGAATGCCAAATTGAGCATAATCCAGCCGAGCATACCGGGACGCAGCTCCATGAAGCTTTTGATATCAATCTCGCCAAACAACGGTAGGTTGACACGAGGGTTGAGCTCGCGTCCAATGTACCAGTCGTAAATAAGATTCCCACTGTGGCCACCAGGCGCGAGCTCCCTCTTCTCTTGATTTCCAGGCTTGACCTGGAACGACTTGACATAAACGAATGTCGCAAGCGCGTAAGATATGATGATGTTGCAGGTGAGAAGCTGAATGTAGTTGCGATTGATGAAAGTCCAGACCTGGAAGTCTGGGCCTCGAACCCAGGTACCGGCGGCGCAGACAATGATGACAGTGAGTGCGGAGAGAAAAGCTAGAGGTGGGTCAGCCTCGCGTCAATTATTGTCCTGAGCCCCTCGACCTACCGTTGAATCGATACTTCAATCGGCCTCCGGTCCTCAGCTCTGTGCCCGTGACTTCGAGGGCGGGCAGCAAGACGTAGAGCAGCAGACTCAGAAAGTACCAGGAAAGGGTACCCAAGATTGCCTCAACATTGATCAGGCCAGTCCAACCTGGCCAACCCACTTCCCCGGCCAAAGTGTGTAGCGCATGCCGCCATGGTGCCTTGTTAGAAAGCAATGGCGGCGAGAAGAGCTTGGTCGGCGCGAGGAGCGAGGGCGGCGGACAGCCTGAGACGTCGTTGCAGAGGAAGGCGAAGGCGTAGCAGCCGATGGGCAAGCCAAACGAGATCAGCGACGCGCCGATGCCGTGGGGTTGTCAGTCATGGATTCGTGGAGAATGGGAGTGCGACAAACTCACGGCCCTCCAAACTCGTAGCCATGCGGTTCTTCCACGTCTGGGTGCGAGGAGCCTGGTGCGGATGCTGCGCTGGACGGCGAGCTTGTGACTCGCGTTGAGCGTTTGGGAGGCATAGAGCAGTAGCTTGACTACGTGTTTTCGAGTCGCTTCACGACGTGTTTCCGAGTAGCCTCGCTACGTGTTGGCGAAGGCATCTAAACCACAACAAGTCGTTATAGACGCGACGAGGCTTGCGCAGCATCGTCATTGGCTCCAGTCCCTGGTCGAACGTTTGCCCTGTGCTTCCACGCAGCAGCCTTCCAGGTCTTGCGACCGGTCCACGCTCCAGGTCTTGCGACCAGTCTACGCCCCATGTTCTCCGTATCACCAAACAGACCAAGGCGCACCACCAGCCTGTCTCGAATGACGGCTGGACTGGTTGTGACGCCGAACTCGATGCGAGAAAGACTGACCACCAGATCAAACTGCCAATGCTACTGTTGACCCCAGCGAACAGCCATCTGGTCGATGAAGAGGAGCAGAAGGTACTCCACCAAGCTTTGCAGGGGAAACAGACGGAGGCTATACCAGCTCATGGCCGTGAGATGTCTCTCGATCATGTTGGCCTATGCCAGCAGAAACTTCTTGGAATTCCTGGTCCGGATCTGAAGCCGAGATGATAGTATGCTGAGTGGCAGTCCCGATCACTCAAACTTTCAATACACTGCCATCCAACATGGGCCTACTCCGGTCTCATTGCCCGCGGTCTTCAAAGAAGCTACATTCTGTCGGTACACAAGATCTGTGAGCCTTGCAGGGATATTGCTCCGACCTTCGCCGATCCTGAGTCTGGGCTCCGGACTCGGAGCAATTGGCGTTGTCACCTGCTTAGCCATCATGCCCTCCCACCAAAGAGTTGGATAGCGTAAGCACAAGCCGGACACATGATCGGAAACAGCAGTCAGACTGACAAAACCTGGCCCAGCATCTTCTGCAAGCGTCACGAACCGCTTCAGCAATGCTGGTTCGAAGCAGGACTACATACCGGCTGTTGCCCCATGGAGAACGAATGCGGAGGGGATGTGAGCAGTCCCAGGCAGGATGAGCACGGAGCCGATACGGCGGCAAGGAAGTACCTCCAAGACAAGCAGGGTCAAGTCGTACTCCGATGAGAGGCAGCGGACCCGAGCGTTTGCCATCGGGGCCAAGCAGAGGATCAGGGGACTATCGGCCATGCCTGGCTGAATGGAGATGGAGCCTGGCAGGGCGTGGAAAGATGCAGCGTAGCAGTAGCCCACAGCAGCGGCGGACGTGGGTGAGGTCTTTAGAACTTGAATGGCTTCGAGCAACGTGCGGATGTGGAATGGCTTGCCGGAGCATTACAGGGCCGGACCGGTGTGTTGTTGCGCGGCGCTGAGAACAGAGTGGCGATGATCACGTCAAGAAGAGACCATGAAGCGGCTCTCTGCAGGAGTGCTGCATGAGTGAAGCGAGTCCCCAACATCCGTTTCACAGGGTTTTGCTAGCCGGCAGCGGCCCTGCCCGCTGCCGGCGAGCGCAAGGGTCCGCTGCGGATGCGGAGGGAGAGCGGCAAGCTGCACGGAACAATCGTCGCTGCATATATGCACCGTGTTGTCGCCCGACGTACCTGCCCGCCGTACCTGCCCGCCGTACCTGCCAGCGCCCCGCCCGCTCCTGCCCGCCGGCGGACGCCCACCTGCCGAGGCTGCGAAGAATGATCGATCGTCGGTAGCCAGGCGCAATCGGAGGACCGACCGGGCGATGGTCGGACAGCACAGCTGATGGCGTCCAAGGAAGCGTGTTTGGGGGCGGTGGCGCAGAAAATCTTCGAGGATGCGCTCCAGCACATTGTGCACAACATCGTGGTGCAGCGGCACCACGAGCACAAGATGCTGCTCGGCTCGCTCGACCCGCAGACGCGCCTGCCGCATTGCGAGACGTGCAAGCTCCCCCGCGCACTCGACCCGCCGCTCGCGCCGCGAGTGCGCGGCGCCGCGGCCGACCCGCCGGCCACCACCAGCTACTGCGACCGCAAGCCGTGGGCGCGCCGGCCCGGCCACGACATCTACGGCAACCCCTTCCTCAAGAGCGACGTCACCGGCCGCCCGCTCACGAAGAAAGAGCGCGAGGCGCAGGCGCGCGAGAAGAAGGACAAGGGCGACGGCACGCCCGCGAGCCAGGACCAAGACGGCGACGGCGCCGGGCCGCCGTCGCCCGGCGCCGACAACGACGAGGCCAACAGCAAGAAGCTGGAGAAGGGCGAGAAGAAAGCCAGCAAGATCGACGAGAAGCTGCGGAAGGGCGAGTACGTGCCGTGGCACACCTGTCCGAGCTGCAAGCGCTCGCTGCTCATCACCCGCTTCGCCAAGCACCTGGAGCAGTGCATGGGCCTGTCCGGCCGCGCGGCGAGTCGCAACGCCATGGCGAAGATCCACGGCACCCCCACCGGCTCCCGCGGCGGCACCCCCAACCCCACCGCCAGCCAGGAAGCCGCCGGTCCCGCCGGCAAGGAGGCCGCCGGCGACGACGACGAAGACGAGCTCGTGGTCAAGGGCCCCGGCCTGAAGAAGAAGCTGCTCAAGAAGGGCCTGAAGGAGAAGGTCAAAAAGGACAAATTGGCCAACGGCAAACTGCCAAAAAGTCTGGCCGCGAAACGTCCTCCTCCCCCCCCTCCTCCTCCTCCTCCTCCTCCTCCTCCTCCTTCTCTTCCTCTTCCTCCCCCTCCTCCTCCTCCTCCTATGGCAGCCGCGGCCAACGCTTCTTCCGGCACGCAGAGGTCCTCGCCCGCGCCGAGTAGCGTCGGTGGTGGCGATAAGCGAGATCGGGATGAGTTGGGCGAGGACGACTCGGACGAAGTGCACGTGAAGAAGAGGCAGAAGCTGCAACGGGTGGGCAGCACGGCTAGTATTGTGTCGCAGAGCACGAACGCGCCTGAGATGGAGAGAGCGGAATCCTTGGACGAGAGCTTCGTGGATGGTAGTATGGCGGATGATTAGGCAGAAGCAGAAGAATCGCCGAGCGATGCGGGCGCCACCAAAGCGAATGGCATGATTGATGCGCCCTCGCGCTGCTTCGGAGATGGTGTTTCACTGCGTCTTCCTTCGCTGCCTCCCCTCCCCCTCCAAGGACGGCTTGTGTCCCGCCCACCCGCGACTCCACCGTCGAGAATCCAACGGCTCAGTTGTCTGCCATGCGTCAGGATATATACCAACGAGAGAAGTGCGGAGATGTGCGTTCGGATACGACGTACCATCCTCATCCATCTGAACTCTTCGCCAAAGGGTTTCCTTCTTGTCTCTGGCGGCGTCCTTGCCTGTGCCCCCCCGCGCAGTCGGACGTATGAGGCCACAAGCCAAAGGTTTTTTTTGTTGCTGTTGTTGTTGTTGTTGTTGTTGTTGTTGTTGCTGTCTGCGGCATTGGTGGTCGTCGGAGGTGGGGGGAAATTTTCGCCATCTTCTCCAGCGCTGAAGTCAGGCCGCTCGACCTCTGCCATTCGCCTGACCACCTTGCCGCCCTGGAGGTCGATAGATGCAACGACGTGTCGCTTCTCGTAATCCGGTTTGGCGTTCCATTCCATCTCACGAAGGATACGCTGTTGTTTCTTCAGCTGCTGTGCGCGCTCTTGGGGGCTGGCCCACATGTTTGTGCCCGCGGCAGGGACGTCGAAGTCCGCGGCTTCGTCGTGGATCTGCGTGCGACGGGCATTGTTGGCCTGGAATCCGAGCAGCTTGTCACGATGTGCCTTGGCTTTCCGACCCGCCTCATCATCTGAGCCTTCCGGGGTGCCGGGAGCGGACGGGGAGGGTGAGGATCGTGCAGAGGAAGCGTGCGCAAGGAAATCTCGTCCGGTGAAAGCTCGTGCCTTACCTTGAGCGACTTCCGCTCGCTTATGTGCCAATTTATTTGCCTTCATCCGCTCTTCGCCGCGCTCGTCCTTGAGCACACGGAGGACTTTTTGGATCTCCTCGGGACTGAGGAGCGGCGAGTTGCAGAAGGTGCATGGGCCCAGACCTTCCTTCGCGCAAATGATCTTTCCGCAGCTCAAACAATTGGGAGCCATGTGAAGCGGATGCCTGGTGGCCATACAGTTACACTTACGCCTCTCGTTCTCCACATCCGATGTAGCCACCAAGGCGGGATTGGTCTGAATCTCGAGACTGCGGATCGCCGAATCGAGGTCTGACAGCGCCGTGGAAGCGCCACGCATCGCCGTACCACCAGTGATGTTTATCTTCGCCTGGGGTGCCGGCGATGCTGTGCTCGATGGCCGCGTGGATGCTCCCTTTTTGGCTGACAGCGAGTCTGATATGAGAGGACCAGAAGCTGAAGGAGGCGGCTTAGCTGTTCTTGGCTGACTCGTCGGTCTCGCATGGTCAGTGATGGGCGGCACCCGGGTCGCATCTGGTCGACCACGTCGGAGGGCAAGGCTGTCAGCAGCACGATCTTGATGCGTACGCCGCGAGCTGCCAGGCACGTAGTCATGCTCCTCAGATCGCTTCACGTAGGCACCTTCCACATTCCCGTGGCCTTGCACCTGGCGCGCGGGCAAAAGATGGATGTTGCCCCGCTGCCTGACCTGAGCTTTGGGCGGTCGCGGCGCTCCAGCGGCCGTGACGGCGTCAGGCAGGCCGGCTGAGTTCGCGGCGTGTGAAGGCGGCGGGGGCGCGGTTTGGCGTCGCTGGTTGAAGCTGGAGATGAATTCGAGGCTTCTCGCTCCGTCGCCCAGCAGATTCTTGAGGTGTTCAGCGGCGTCATCCCGGGGCAGCGATTCCGAGTATGTGAGGATCTGCTGGAGGGAGTCGTTGTCGAGTGGCAAGAGCTGCTGAAGACGCGGCACAGCCCAACGGTGCAGAGCAGCAGACGCGGAGGCCATGTCGCAGTGGAAATGGCGCAATCCTCCGCCGCGGTGTGTGAGATGGCGTCGAGAAGGATTGGGGGCGACTTCAACACATGGGATGCGACGCTTGAATTCGGGGAATGCTGATGAAAGCCCGGCGCTCCAGGCCAACGGTTCCCGTCGAGGGCAGGAAGGCTGGCGGTCCGAGCCTCTCTTCTATTCGAGAGGCAAGTAACCATCGAGCCGAGAGGTACGGGCCGTACGGGGCCTATCGAGACGACACTTGATTCTTCGTGATGTGGCTGCAATGATCAAAACGATGGCGAAGAGGCGTGGAACGGAACAACAGCTTTTCTGCGTCGTGCAAAGCCATGGAGAAATCATACTCAAGATCCCTTCCCAGAATCCGCCCTTTTTCTTTGCACACAGACACAGTGTGCACCCGTGGAAAGCGCGGAAAACGAATCCACGCACTCGAATGTTGCAACAGGTGCGCTCAGCAATAAGACGACAGATGGCCTCCGAATGCTGCCACAATAATGACACCACAGTCGCCCAATCGCGGCTGTTCGAGAATCACGAGGACCACCCCGAAGGAACCCACCCACAACGCCAGACGAAGACATCCGTGTATGGCATCGAGTCTGCTCCGCCATGGGGGTATCGCGAGAAGCAGATGCATTTGCCAGAGAAAAAAAAACCCCATCCTCAAGGAGCCTGCTCCTTGCCATCCGGCTTGAGGATCTCAACCTGAACGCCAACATCCTTGATATGGCCGTTGCGAAGCGCCTCCTCTCGTCTCTCGTTTGCACTGGCGATACTGGCGGGATCATCCCTTTCTGCTGAACCAGTCAGCTACCGTGTCACACTACTTGGCATCTACGAGACAAAGTGTTGAGCGTGCTGCTGTCAGTGGAGCTGCGCTCGTGCTTGTGGTAGGGACTCTGCGATTGCGTGTAAAATGGGTGGGCGCGAGGACGCGCGGGGTAGTGGGGCGAAGAAGTGAGCAACGCACCAGAAGAATTGGGGTAAGGATACTGTGGAGGCAATTGCGCCTGGTCGCCAGGATTCGGTGGAGGCAGCGTTGGAGTATGCGGCTCGTCGCTGGATCGCTTGGCTCCAGTAATCTGACCCGAGGCTTGCTGCGGTTGCTGGTACATTTGCTGCTGCTGATATCCTTGAGGTGGGGGTGGATACTGACCACTCGGTTGAGGTGCGTAGGGATCGCGGTTGTTATGCAGCGGTTGACCATAAGCGCCGTAGAGCTGTGTATTGGGTGGAGGATTTTGACCGCGATACACAGTGTGCGCAGGCACGAAAGCCTGCGTCTGAGCGCTGACGGGCGTGAAGACACATTCCTGGGAGAAGCGCACACAATTCGTGCAGCGACCATCCTCAGATTGATCGAACCCGGAGCATCGAATCTGCGTGCAGTTCAGCGACGCGCAACCTTGATTCACAACCGCGCAGAAATAAACGAACCTTGCGTCGACGGCAGTAGCGACAGGCAATAGCGGTCCGCTGACGTGGCGCAGGTTGAGCTGGAGGATAGGCCATTTGCGGCGCCTGCTGGTACGGCGGAGGGTACATGGCCTGTGGTGGCGGCAGCGTCGCGCGGTACTGATCGGGATGATTTGGCTGCAACGTCGCCATGGGAGTCTGCTGCTGCGACGTGGGCTGTGTGATCACGGGCAGCTGTTTTGAATCATCTTGGTCAGCACTGTCGGCAGAAAGCGCGGGGTCGATCTGGGCGCCCATGATCATCATATGATGTTGCGGAAAGCGTGGGAAATTTGAGGCAGCGGTGTGAAGCAACGAGGCAGGGTTCGGAAATCAAGGTCGAGTGTCGAAAAGAGCGAAGCGGATTGCGTAACAGTAGAGCTGGTCACGTCCTTGGCATTCTGCAGACCAGGCTCGCGTCTCCCCAAAAGGTTGGTGTAACTTACCTGATTGGGTTGCCGCGACGGCGGCGGCTGCTGCTGCTGCTGTTGTTGCTGCTGGTATTGGCCGTTAGGTGGTTGTGGCGACCACTGCTGCTGAGGTGGCTGGTTGGGTTGCGATGTGGGAGGGTTCGCATTGGGATTCCACTGGGCACCCGACTGCGCCGGCGAGCCGTACATGATGCTGATGGCGAGGAGTCTGTCGCGCGGTTGTCGCGCGGTTGTCGCAGTGGAGTTTGGGGGGGGGGTGGAATTTAGTGGTGGGATTAATCAATGTTGATAGCGGCACGGCGAGGAGTCGCGGCAGGCGTGAGCGTCGGCGTCACACAAGTTGGTAGCCAGCGAGGTCCGGGCCGGGGCAGCAGGCGCGTTGCTGCAAGGAGTTCCGGCAGATGCCTGCAAACGCGGCCTGGTGACACAAAATCAGTGCTGCTGCGCGCGAAAAGCGGGAGAAGTCGAAGGGCAGAATGAATCCGAAAGTCTGGGAATGGGCGGTTAAAGTGGGGCCGCGGGTGTGAGGGCGTGTCCGGCGCGGTGACGCGACGAAGTGGTTGGCAGAGCAGAGCACACAGGAGATGCCAACCGGCTGCAGAAGCACGCCCCAGTGCCCGGCGACATTCACCTGGGAGCGACTGGAGGGCTGGTACCAGCTCGTGCGGTTGTGGCGGCGGCGGGACTGCCCTGATCCTGGCGGGGGAGCGTCGAATGGAGAGCGCACGATCCGCTCCCGGGATGATGCATTTGTGTGCATGCGGCGGACCGCCCCAGCAGCAGTTGGCCGTCGGGACTTCGGGGAGCTAGTGTCGTCTAAGTGCAGTAGCGGCGTGGACGGTTGCCGAGGTCGCAGCACGATTGGGCCACATCAGCCGCTGGAGCACCCAGGGTGTGGAACGGGGGATCCAGCAGGCGGGCACTGTCCGGCCGGCCGCCGGCGGGCCGCTGTAATTGGTGGTGTGCGAGCCGGAGACCAAGGGACCAGAGAGATAGACTGTGCCGCGCCGGACGCGAAACGCAGCAACACACACCCTATCACCGCCGTCGACTGGCCCGTCGATCGCCCGCTCCGCCGGCCCTTCCCTCTATCGCGTGGCGGCAAGGGAGGGCATCCCTGCGCGGAGAAGGCCGCCTGGCCGGCAAAAGAAAAGTGCTGCTTACCTGTGAGCAGGTGGGTGTTGGTGCCTCGCGGCGCCGAAACAACGAGTCCGCTTAGCGCGCCAGTCGATGGGCGGTGCACAATCGGTGGTGTCCTGCGCGCGTTCTGGCCAGTCAGGCAGGCGTTTTCGCCGGACGGACAATGAATCCGGTCCGACCGGCTGGTTGACAGGCGGGCAGGTGCTCGAGGCGAGCCGTCCGGACGCGGTACGGTCTGCAATGCCCTCGTGTCCGGACAAGGGCTGGGCCGCGGCGGTGCGCGAAATGGAGGCGGCTGTGATGAAGCTCCGCGTGGCGAAAGAGGTATGGTCCGGAAGTCAATTTGCGGGAAACGAGCGGGACATGCGCGATCAGGGTGCTGAAGAGATGATTGCCGCAACCTTGAGCGCTTTCCCGATGTCTGACGGTGCTACGTATCGCTGGGAGAACGGGACGAAACAGGTCTATGCACACCCCGCGCAGCAGACAGCCCGCCGCCTTGATTCGCCGGCGCGAAGCGACAGGCGAGGCACGCACCGTCGGCACCAACAGAACGAGCGGGTCCGCCGCTCTCATCGCGGGAAGATGCCGGACGACTGTGTGCCTGGTCGTGGGCGCAACTGCTTGATACATATATGCTCTGACATGCCTCGGGCGCGGAACATCCACCCCAGCGCCCACATGCACAGCTTTGCGGGCCGCACATCATCAACCGCAGCACGAGGGGGCAGCCGCAGATGCTTGTGCGTGCATCGACGGGGCTGCACCGTTGACAGTCGTCATGTGCATCTCACCGCCGGGGCGGATGGATCACACATGGGCACAGCGGTGCGGCGGTGCGGTGCTTCCTGCCCGTGGAGCACAGCCGACCAGTCTTCGTGTTTACGATGGCGTAGTTAACTAACCAGTTACTTGAAAGAGCTCATGGAGGTCAAAGGCGGCTAGAGCAGCGAAATGTGGGCCGTAGACGCGAAGGTACCATCCGACCCCGGCCGCCCCCGCCCGTCCCCGGCCGTCCCAGGGACCTTCTTCGGCGCGGCGCGGAGCCCGCCCCACCGACTGACTTCGCCTGATCGCCGATCCAGAGTCCAATCCCACCCCTCCACCGTCACGTGTCTGAAACTCATGCGGGCAGCCGCGGCGGCCGGCAAGAGGCGCAGGGCAAGGGGCTGCTGTACGTGTCGACGACCACGCGCAGCCGATTGGTGTGTGCAAGGACGGAAAGGAGCAACGGCACAGGCCTGTTCCTCCGGGCCTTCCCGGAACGTGGCTCCACTTGTGCGCGCGATGACGGGAAGCCACATCGACTGCCAATACTAGCAATGTGGGACTACCGTCTTGGTCGCCTCCGTCACCAACCTCCAGCCTCCTCTTCGGAGGGCTCGTCGGGCATCACGACGGAATTCAAGTAAGTAATCTGCTCCAGAATCTCGCGGTCAGCACGTGAATCCGTCGGCCGTGTGATACCAGGTGGTCCCGGTTTCGTACCAAGCGCGCGATGCTTGCAGATCCTCATGGCAGCAAGTGAAGCTGTGAACGGCCAGGTCTGCGGTCCGGATCCAAGCTCTGCTTGGGGCTCTCGGGGGGTCGAGGATGTCGGAATGATCGTCGCCCGGATGGTGATGCGGACCATCAATGGGGCGCCACGATGGTAAGGAAATCAGGCCGACTTACGAAAGGCGTCAATGCCGCCAGCAGCTCGTGAATTCGTGTCGTGCCCGTCTCTCCCAACACCTCATCATCACTCAATTTTCTGCCGAGGGTATAATTTCGAAGGCGTAGCAGATCGATGTCCGGATGGTCGGCAGGAAAGTCTGGCGGGGTCACGAATCAGTATGAAAAAGCCGATGCCTGAGCGCCCGCAGCCCAAGAAACGGCGAGAAGAGGAGTAGCAGCAGGCGAGGGCTAGCAAACACAAGCGCGCGATGAGCATGTCAACTGTGCATACTGCATGCAGAGATCCGCGAGGCACAACGTCGAGCCGATTGTTAGGCCATCGTCCCTTTTCCGTCTGTACAACATGAGCCGTAGCGCCGTCTGTACAACAATGGGAATGAAAGGAACGATTTAGTGCTGCAGAGGGTCCAAGGGTACCGGAAAGCGGTCGTCTGTTGTGCGGGAGGGCGGCTTCGGGTCGGTACCAGTACTCCCGTCGGGTCAGCCGTGCTAATCGTGATTCGGATCGCGACAGACACCACCTCACTTGTGCTTGTGTTGCAATGTCGACCATTCCTTCGTGTCATCTCACGTTGGATGCATCACCACGAGACAACCTCGCGTTCAAAAAGCAAAAGCTCCTTGACCGACGATCAAAACGCAATAAACACCAACGGTTCACGTGTCTGGGTGTCGATAAAGCAGGCCTGAACTCACCTTTGGGTTTTGTCTTGAGCGCATTTTCCGCATTGCTTCGCGCGAATGCCTTGGTGACAGCTTTGTGGCTCGTCGGCGCGCCAGACAGGAACTCTCGACGAATCTTATCGTCAAGAAGAACGTCCTTGAGCCTCCTGGGATGGCGGTCGATGGCCCTTCTCATGGCCTGCGTTGGAGTAGCTTCGGGGTGCCAAAGGCCTCCTCCTGCGAGCGAGATTAGCCTGAAGAACACTGCGCTGTAGTGCATGGGCTGGCAAGCATAACGCCCGCTTGACAACATCATTTTCGCTGAACCGGACTTTTTGCACGGGGAGAGCCAGTCATGCGCGTTTGCCAGCCCTCTCCAGTAGCCGTCAGCTCAGAGATTATCTGGTGGGCGGTTGGCGGCTTCGAGATCATGCCCTCCGGAGCACGGAGCTCGCACGGATTGCGCCAGCGGCGTTGAGCGAACAAGTGTGCTGGTCAGAACGAGTATTGGGCGGGATGAAGTCGTACGGCTTGCCTGGAGGATGACGCAGGATAGCCTCAGCGGCGCTGTGAATGCGACTTCCGGCAAAGAAATGCGGACTTCATCCACGGCGTCCTAGCTCCAGCACAAGACACAGTTGCCGCAAGACAAGCAGGGTGGCATCGATGCGATGGCGACCATCAAAAGCGCCTGCTGAGCCGCTGCCAGAGTCTTCTCCAAGGCGTTGATCTCGCTCCGAGGGAAGCGGAGGAGGGTTCGGGAGCATGCGTCGGCCAGCTGAGACTGTCCTTCGCAGCCGGGTGGTCGTTGGAATAACGGATCACCCATCACGTTGCTCGCACGCACTGCAGTGGACATATTTATATACAGGTAGGCGGAGGATGATGCACGACTCCAAGAAGCTGACGGTCCCCTTTCTTCAGCAGAAATGGTCGTCAATGCCATCCACCGTGTCTCCTGGTTCCTCGCAAAGAGCGGTCACGGCGTTGTTGTGCACAGTCCGCTGACCATGGATGGTACAGTCCACAGCACTCGCAGCAGCTAATCGCGAGCTTGCGCTGACTCCATGCGATGTGCCGCGTGCTGAGCACGATCACGGACCTGGCATCGTACACCACAACATGAAGAGACTCACCGACGAAAGAATTGTTGGGAGAGACCTGCACGTAATAATGGGCGTATGGCCCTTTGCGACCGGCCCGTGACCTGGAAATCGTTCAGCATGTTGTGCAACCAGGACATCTGCAAGCGAGACTGACCAAGCGACGCTGAAATACGGCTGTCCGGAGTAGTTATTGTCAACCTCATCCATCTTACTGCAGCCAGGGCGGGGAGAAGACCCCGGCGCCTTTCAACTAACCTTGTAGGGGGTGGGGTCCTTGGAGAAGCGGACATCGCGATAGATACGGAAGATCTTCATGCCATCTCAGGTTAGCCATGCTGTCGCCTCTGCAGCGGCCAGCTACCTTGCATGAAAAAAAAATGAAGTCTGCACCCACCACGTCTTTCACAGGGAGGTCCGGTACGGTGTCATCTACCACTGTCAGTGTCTCGGTCATGTGCTCCACGAAGGAGTGCCAATCGCGTTCAGCTTGGCGAAAGTCTGGGTCGTGCACTGCAAGCACATGGACATGTCAGCTTCATCTTTGGTGGCTAGCTAACAAGCAGGAAAAGCATGCGCGTATCCAGCCAGTACGTGCTGTGCCCCGGTCAATGGTCGCGTAGGATGGCAAGTCAGGCCTGACGCATCATCGCGGTCGGTGTGATCAGTAGGTGGCACCAAGTCCGACCCTGCCAATCACTTTTCCCCTTGGAATGGCGGGAGCGCGTCGCACTTCACATGCATAAAAATGAGCCGGCACGTAGCATTTTTGCCGAATGCATCGCTGAGGCCCATGCGCCCGAGCCAGAAGCACTGCTAGGGTGAATGAGGACACCATGACTCACTTTTGAGCCACTCGCGTCTGTTGTTCGCTTTGAGTTCCTCCAGAAAGAGGAGGGTGTTCGGGTGGATGGTGTGGTGCTCGTAAGGGATGCTTCCAGCGGGCCTGGCCTTGGGTTTCTTGAGCACGATTTCCACTCCAGGCTCACGACTCGCGCCGCCCTCGAGCTCGGATGCTGATGGATGGTGGAAGGGGTGGCTTGTGGTGGGCGTGGCCGCTGGTGAAGGGGGGGATTGCTTGGAGCGTTTGGCATCCACCGCCCCAAGACTGGTCGCAGATGGGGCTCGTTTATGTCTGGAGGGATTCGATATCGATTCCGACAGTCGCTGCGACCTGCGAGCCATGGCGGCTGGGGGAGGAGGAGTGGTGTGGTGGTGGTGGTGGTGGTGGTGGTGGTGGAATGCACCGCCTCTCACTTCTACTTCCTTCTGCTCAACTACGAGCCTGCCCTTTGCACACACACCGCCCCTCGATACTACCCGATTGCGATTGAATGGCTCGGTGTTATGACGTGGGAGCATGAGCCGAAGCGGCCGAATTTGCCGAGAAGCGCGCCACCGGACTGCCCCGATTCGTTCGGGCTACCGACCTCACGCCTCAGGCTACATGGGAGAGCATCACTCGAGATAGTTACTGCTTCAAATACACTTCTGCTGTTTGTGACGGTGCTTCCTTGCTACATATTGGTGAGACGCACATCAAGAAGCAAGTCTGTGCGCATCGTGAATGGGCATGGCATGTGAAAAACCCCTCGCGGTTATAGAGCGCCAAAAACGCCCTAACCAAACACAAGACGCTCTCTGACGTCGCCATGATATCTGATGAATCTTGGTAAGGCGCTCTAAAAATCATTATCGACCCGGCGAGCTCCGTGTCGTCGCAATCGTCATCTCCATCAGCAATTGCAGCCGCCAGGGCCTCCCGATGCAGTTCCCGGGTCCAGCCGCGATCCCAAGTCAACACCTCCTGGCCTGCCCGCAGCGCCACGCATTGCTCGCTGAGTAGCTTGCTCGATCGGCAGCTTCTTCGCAATCGCCGTGAACAGCTCCTTCACATTTCCCGCCGTCTTGGCGCTGGTCTCGAAGAAGAGAAGACCAGCTTCCTTTGCATACGCCTCTGCATCGGCTGCAGGAACGGCACGCTTGTCGGGTTGTTCTGCCGCGAGATCTGCTTTGTTGCCCGCCAGGGCGATGATGATGTTCTCATTTGCTTGTCGCTGCAACTCCTTGACCCACGCTTTTGCCTTATCTAACGAGGCCTGTGTGCACCTTGTCAGCGCCGCGTAATGCACGTCCCAACTTGTCTTCTTACCGCCTGGGTGATGTCGTAAACCACTACTGCACAGTTCGCGTTTCGGTAGTACATTGGTGCCAGGGACTTGTATCGCTCCTGTCCAGCCGTGTCCCATATCTCAAACTTGACCGTGGTCTGCTCGTCTAACGCTATGGTTTGCGTGAGAAAGGCTGCGCCGATGGTCGATTCTCTGTAGTCGTCAAACTGGTCCTGTCCCCGCGCATTAGCCGGGCTGATCTCCAAGGCTCGCATCGAGGCTGCGGCACATTACCTTCACAAATCGCAGCACCAAGGAGCTCTTTCCAACAGCAGATTCTCCTGAGACGGCGTGTCAGTATGTACAGACACTGTGTTCACTGGCTACAACCGCCTACCGAGCAGAACAAGCTTGAACTGCGCAAAGCGAGCACCGCCTGGCCTTGCGCTTTGTCTGGCCGCCATGAGTCGGGAGGGCTGCATACGCCGCGGGCACTTTCGATATGACAGCCGCCGGAGGTGGAAGGGGCTTCGCGGATGTGCCGGTGGGTGGAGGGGGGACGGGGCGCGGAGGGCGGAGGGCGGAGGGCGAGGTCCGTGTGGAGTGGTGTGGCGGGTTGGCGGTGGAAAGCGGTGCCTGGTGTGGGTGGAAGCGGTGCTTGATGTGGTGGAGGGCGGCGTGGGCGGTGTGGACAGCGGCGCGTGGTGTGTGAGGATGAAGCAGTGTGCAGCAGTGTGGCGGTTCGCACGTGCCTGACACCTGACGTCAAAGCTGTAGCTCTGTAACCAACTAACCAACTAACACGTTAACTAGTTAACGTGTTAGTGATCGCCTTTGACCTCGACTTGCGGCGCATACCAGCGACAGCCCCAGCGCGCCCGAAATGACCGCCGCTCTGCCGTTCCGGGACATCAACGTGCACGCGTCGTCCAGCTGCTACGCCTTCTCCTCCCCATCGTCGCCCAATGCACCGACTCTGGTGGTCGACCGGGCGTCGGGAGACGTCCGCCTGACCGACGGCAAGCTCACCGGCGGCCATCGCGTCTCCAGCATCTGCGGCATTCTCGGCATCATCAGGCTGCGGCTCGACGGCTACGTAATCATCATCACCAAGTCGCAGCCTGTCGGGCGGGTCAAAGGGCACCAGGTCTACAAAGTGCTTTCCACCGAATTCCTGCCCCTGCGAGAACGCCAGGTGCACGACCACGATGAAGACACCTACCTCCATTATCTGAAGCTCCTGCTCCACGCTGGCCCCATGTACTTCTCCTACTCCTTCGACCTCACCAACACCTTCCAGCGCCAGGCCCAGAGCATTCCGAGCGAACCCATGTGGCAACGGGCCGACGATCGATTTTTCTGGAATCGCTTCATCTCGTCCGCTCTCATAGACTTCCGGATGGGAAAGTCTGCCGGCACAGCGCCTCATGGAGCACAGCCCGCCGTCGATCCTTACATATTGCCCGTCATGTACGGCATGATGAGCATAACAAACACGTCCATTCAAGGCAATGGCCTCACGTTCGTGCTGATCACCAGGAGGTCAAGGCATCGCACCGGCACGCGCCATCTGTCACGCGGCATTGACGACCAAGGCCATGTGTCGAACTACAACGAGACCGAGCAGTCGATAATCCTCAACGACGGTGCCTCGGGTGGCGTGACGAGCTACGCTGGTGACCGCGGCTTCGCAGATGGCATGCCGGTGCGCGGCTCCGAGACGCACGTGCTGTCCTATGTCCAGACCCGTGGAAGCGTGCCCGTCTATTGGGCGGAAGTCAACACTCTCCACTACACTCCCAAACTCCAAATCCGCGGGGTTGAGGCTGCCGCGAGTGCCGCTCGGAAACACTTCGACGAGCAAATCCGGCTGTATGGCGAGAACTACATGGTCAATCTGGTGAATCAAAAAGGACGCGAGATGCGTGTCAAGGACGCCTACGAGCAGATGGTCAAGATTCTGCAGACCACGCCACAAGAACACGTCGAGGCAGACCGCAAGACCAATGAGAAATTTGATGTGATTGAGCCTGGCGACAAGCAAGGATGGTACGATCACCTGCATTACATCTACTTTGACTTCCACAACGAAACGAAAGGCCTCAAATGGTACCGCGCACAGCTTCTCCTCGACCAGCTGAAGGATGGCCTGACGGAAGGTGGCTACTTCCATGCCATCGACATGCCATCGGGCGGCATTGATGTTCGGAGAAAGCAGACGGCTGTTGTGAGGACCAACTGCATGGATTGCCTAGACAGAACCAACGTCGTGCAATCCATGTTGGGTCGCTGGGCACTGACACGTATGCTTATCGATCTGGGGCTCCTACGATCGGGCGAGACAGCACAGGATGATCAGGCCTTCGAGCACCTCTTTCGGAATGTCTGGGCAGACAACGCGGACGTCGTATCCAAGGCCTACTCTGGCACTGGTGCGCTGAAGACAGACTTCACACGAACCGGTAACCGAACACGTGCTGGCATGCTGCAGGATTTGGGCAACAGCTGCACCCGATATGTGCGCAACAACTTTGCCGATGGACCTCGCCAAGATGCTTTTGATCTGTTCCTGGGGTATTACTCCCCCGACACGGCAGCAATCGGCTCCTTGCAGCAGTTCGCAGACCGGCGACCACTTGTCGTGCAAGCTGTGCCCTACGTGCTGGGCTTTTGCGTATTCTTCGTCGTGGTCAGCGTGAGCACAAGTCGCTTACCGGATTCCACCGTATGGCCTTTGAGGCTCTTCACCTTCTTCAGTCTTGCTGTGGCTGGATATTCGGGTCGCTTTATGTGGAAGTACGGAACACTATACGTGAGTACGGCATTCGATCACGGCAGAGAGCCATGCTGACGTTCGTTGAAAAGGTCAACTGGCCCAAACTCAACACGCCACAATGGGCGGTCGAAGCATACCAGGATACATTGGAGAAGGTCGCCAAAGACCCGCTGCTCGGCGCCTTCGTTGGCGGCAGGAAAGGTGATTCTCGACTCGGTCATCTTGAAGAGGGCAAGAAGAGACGTGAATAGTGGCGATTTACCCTCCGTCACAAATTGCACAAAATCGCGAAGCGTTTTTTGTTTCTTGCATTGTAAGCTGATTCTCTCCGGAGCGACGAATTTCATAGAGCCGTGTGGAGAATGGCCTCATCTCAGACTAATAACTATTAAAAGTCTCGCTCAGGGTCTCATGGCGCCTGCGGAATGTCACGATGGCTACCGAATTTAGCAACACGAGCGATCTTCGGGCAGATCTCTGCCATGCGTTGCGCTAAGGGACACGATCGCCACTGCCAGTGGTTGGAAATTGGAACTACGATACGAAGTTACAATAACCTTTGCCGACTCCTGGATCAAAATATCTGCAGCCGCTATCTCTGCTGTGATGCTACCATCGCCACTTCTGCGAGGTTCGGCCAAGGAGTTTTCACTTCGTATGGTGTATGCGCTATGGTAGTATATCGTGTTCGGGTAAGGTAACGCAAGCCATGGTGCCACTACGGGAGCTTTTTGGCTACGTCACATGAAGGGCGGATACAGTCCATGCCACGAACAGCTAGGTACCAGATGACCGTGGGAGATATAAAGATCCAGCAGTCACACATTGTCAGTATCGCCAAACAGACCAGTCCAACAATCCAAGCAGCACCACAGCGACAGAAAAGCCCGGAACAGAGCCATCCAGAACTGATCATACAACAGCATCAACATGAAGTCTGCAGTTGTTCTAGCATCACTTGCTGCTGCGGTAGCAGCTCTCCCACAACCCAAAGTGTCCGAGGTCAAGCAAGCAACGACATGTCCCGGCCTGGATGGCGTCCAAGTCCAGTCCAACAACAACCAAGGCTATAAACTCTCCTGCCACAAATGGGTCGATAGCGACAGTGTGATCCGCATCACAGACACCGAAGTTGGCTACCAGGGGTGCCTAACGGCCTGCGATGGCACGATGTAAGTCGCACATCCCTCACCCTCCATCGCTTTTGCACACCCACTAACATCATTCCTCGCAGCGGCTGCGGTGTCGTCCAGTACATCGCAACCGACGCAGCCCAAACCAAGGGATCATGCACCGTTTTCCCCAAGAACGCCACGAGCACCATCAAGGAGAACTCTCAAGCCAACGAACACGGCTGGACGCTGGCCATTCCCATGGAGCCGAAGCCCAAGGTCTTCAGCGGCCTCGCACTCCGGTCTGCATCACCCATCCACTTCGTCAGCGTCAACGCCGCCGGTGGCCAATTCTTCCTCAACAAAAACACTGCCACCTCCTGCCCCTCGGGCGTCGCGGGCGTCGACTGCGCACACTTCACCTCCAACCAGACCCTCTTCACCCAAGCCGCCGACTCCACAACCCTGTCTCTCCACGTCAGCGTCCCGGGCGGCCAACAAGTCTACGTCACCCAGGGCGACGGCCGGTCGGGACAGCTGGCGGGCGCGCTCAAGTTCACGCCCGCACATTCCGCCCAGACCTCCGGTGCGGCGGTGTACAAGGGCTTCACGACGACCGCGGACGGCAACCTGCAGTTCGAGGGCAAGGATTGGTTCGCGTGCCCCACGGCCGCCGGCAACAACGGCGGCTCCTCCCGCAGCATCTGGTCCGCGGCACGCCTGCCGGGCTCGCACGCCGCGGGCTGCTTGGCGTTCAGCTTGCGCACCGCCCCGCGTTCGCCCCGCGACGCCGACACGACGGCGTGGCAGTACGTCTAAGGCCTGCTCGCTTTCATCCATCTGATCCTCCCCCATCTCTCCCTCCCCCATCTGATCCTCCCCCATCTCTCCCTCCCCCATCTGATCCTCCCCCATCTCTCCCTCCCCCATCTCTCCCTCCCCATCTGATCCTCCCCCTCTCTCCCTCCCTCCCTCCTCCCTCCTCCCCCACCCGGACTGCTTCGCGGGCCTGTATATACATTCTTTCCACGCCTCGAATTGATGATTTGTCCCCACGAGAACGTAATTTTTTTCTTTTATTTTTTTTCCCAAACAAAAACCCCAATTCCAAGATTTCCTGCCGCGGGGAGCATGCGCATTCGTTCCTCCGGAAGACCACGAGAAGAACCCCGCCAGCCAGTTCCATGGCATGCACGGCCGATTTTGTCAGAAGTTTTGGGTCTCTATTAACGGATTGAATCCAATCTCCTACAACAAGCGGAAAGGGCACGTGGTCTAGTGGTATGATTCTTCCTTAGCATGGCGCCAAGGCGTTCGGGCTTGGAAGAGGTCCTGGGTTCAATTCCCAGCGTGGTAAGTGGCACATGCATTCACGACCTGGTGCGCAGATCGAGCAGCGTCTGATATCCTGGCAGTCCAAAATAGCGATCATTCGTCTCCATCTTTTTGTTCTTTTTGCCCCAGCACAGAACTCGCTCATTTACACCGATACACATTCCGCTTGTGCGTGGGATGATTCCACATTTTCCGACGCTGCCATGGCACCCATTTTGGCGAGTGAACGAACAATGATTGGTCGACTGTCGCATTCGCGATGGCCCTCCGCAGTTTGGATATAACTCCAGGTGCGAAAGCAGACATGATATGTGCTCTATGTACCCGATTCCAACGTCCATGATGCTTCACCTTGCTGTGCCAGGCTTGGATGTTGGGAGCACGTACGGCGAACGGGGTGCTGGCCGGGTCGAGATGGCGTTTTTTTTTCACACAGACCGAAGCTCCGTCCCCACACGTTCACGCGCTTGTGTCTCGGGAGCGTCGCGGCCGAGCAGCTTGCTGGACAAAGGACTGCTCCAGCTTGCCCACTTCCTTCTTGAACCGCTCAACCTGTTGCCAGCAGTCCAGTGGCCTCCGGTCGTTGGTGCGGAGACATTGCACCAGTGACTCCTGGGCCTGGGCCACGCTGGCCGGCAGCTTCTCCAGCTTCTTGCGCTGGGCCAGCTTCTGCTTCAAATCCATGATTTCCCTCTCCACGCTGTCGTGCGATCGATCGCTGTCCACCGTCGGTGCCGGCTCGGGGCTCGGGGTGCGCCAGTCGTGGTAGAATGGCGAGCTGAGATGGGCGGCGAGACTGTTGCGATCGCGTGCCGGTGCGGCGGGGAGAGGTGGGGCTTCTGGGGGAGGATTGGTGGTGAGCGAGGCGGCGAGAGATTCAAGCTTCTCTGCTTGGGAGTCGCGGCGGCGCAGCAGGTCGGCGTGGGCTCGTTCTTGTGCTCGCAGCTCCAGCACGTGGGCGCGGGTAGAGTCGGTCTAGGGCGAGTTCAGAGCAGGTCAGGATCGTCTTCGGGGCGTGGCACGCTGAGCTACCTCGGGGCTTTCTTGTAGGCTCTTCAGGGCTGCTTGTGAAAGGCGCACGGGCGCATCGCTGGTCCAATGCCACGTCAGTGCATTGCTCTCCGCCGGCGATGCGGCTCGCACGGCACATACGCATTGAAGACGGGTTGCTGCTCCGGCCGGGAGCTTCCACTGCCCATCGCGGACGGGGAAGGCAGCGTTGGCGGCGGCGACGCCAGCGGCTTTGTGTGCCCCAGCTGGCTCCAGAATCCCGCGGGCTTGCTCCGAACACCCCGAGATCGCCCCGAGATCACCCCGAGGTATGTGAGTCCACACCCACGCCCTGTGCAACCCGCAATACCGCCTCCGACATGCCGCAGTCGAGTCTGATGACATGGCTCAACCAGCCGCAGCACGCCAAAGAACCGACATCGTCTTCACCGACCGACGAGGCCCAGCCCGAGCAACTTCCCACGCCCCCTCCGCCGTCGCAGCCACAGTCGGCAACGCTTCAACCAGACACCACACCCGCTCCGGCCCTCGGCGCGTCGGCTTTGCGGCCGCTGCCCGACAATGTCGAGCTTCGAGCGTGTACCAGGGAGGACATCGCGCCCCTGAAGCGCCTCACATCGCTCCTGCTGCCCATCGCCTACCCGGACAAGTTCTACCGAGACATCGTGGAAGACCCCTTGATCAACAACATCACCCTGCTCGCAGTGTGGCACGATCGTCCCCGTGCGAGCGGAAAGCGGACGGGACGGCTTGTGGGAGCCTGCCAGTGTCGACTCCTCGCGCATCCGCACGGCGAGCCCCCCGCCAGAAATGACGACCGGCCGATGCTCTATCTCGCCGCCCTGGCACTGCTGAGCCCATACCGATCACACGGCATTGCGAGCCACATGCTTCACGTGTTGACCAAGCGTGCTGTGGAAACTTACCGAGTGTCGAGTGTGGGAGCACATGTCTGGGAAGCGAACGTGGATGGCTTGGCGTGGTATCAAAACCGTGGGTTCCGACAAGTTGGCCGGGAGCCTGGCTACTATCGACGATTGCACCCTCAAGGTGCAATCGTTGTGCAAAGAGAAGTGTCGGTCATGGATTTGATGGGCGGGTGAATAATACGCCTTCGCCGCCCCCAAACCCCAGCACCATCCATGCCAATCAGACATTGTCGCCGGTCCATCATCCCTTCTTCTCATGGACATCCATGCTGGACTGCGTAAGGTATCTCTCAAAGACCCTCGTCTCCAGATCATCCCCCGCCGCAGCGCCATCATTCTTCGCCCGGCGTCGGAAATAGACTCGCTTGGCCCACTTCCAACCTTCGACCCCCGCGAAGAACAGCGCCGCAGCGACAAACACGATCCCCCATTCCCACGAGATGTTGGTGTGTCGGAAAACATTCCGGTTGATCACCGGAATGTAAATGACGGGGAAAATCAGCACGAATCCGGCAATGATGGCCCAGAACAGGAACTGGTTCCTCCAAACATCGTGCATCCACTGAGTCAAGGGTCGGGGTGAATGGGGTTGCATGCGGAAGAACGACCGTCTCATGTCGATGACTTCCCACGCCAGGAAAAGGGAAAACCACGTCAAGCAGGCGAAACAGGTCGCCCGTGCGCGGAAGATGGTGCCGCAGCCATCCCCGATGGAATCGTTGCACCGGTATCCGATGTCTCCTCCCCCCCAGGGATATAAAACGAGCACGAAGGCGGTCAAGCAGAGTGCGGCGATCCAGATTCCCAACACCACCATGTCGATCATGAGTTCCCGGGAGAAGATGCCACGTTTGAGGGAGACGGGAGGTCGGGAGAGGACGTCGGGGGCTTTCTCTTGGAAACCGAGACCCATGTCCGGAATGCCCGAGGTGATCATGATGATCCACAAGGTTTCGATGGGTGAAATGGGGAAGACGGATAAGTTTTCGCCGTCTTTGAAGACGAGACCAATGAGGAGAACTAAAGCTTGCGAGACGTTTTGAGCGAGCAAGTGGAGAACGAATTTCTGAATGTTGTCGAATGTGCGACGACCTTCTTCAATCGCTGCGAGGATTGCGGCGAAATTGTCGTCGGTTAAGATGATGTCTGATGCGTCTTTGGCCACGTCGGAGCCGGCTTGGCCCATTGCTATGCCTACGTCTGCGCGTTTGAGAGAGGGCGAGTCGTTGACACCGTCGCCGGTCATGGCGCAGAATTTCTTGCGGCGGTGGAGGGCTTCGATCATGCGGACCTTAGTTTGTGGGGCGCAGCGAGCGATGACGAGGGGTAGCACGGGGAGCCGATCGATTTCGTCGTCGCTGAGGGCGTCGAATTGGGAGGCGGTCATGACCATGGCGTCAGTGACGTCTTTGCTGAGTTCGTACATTTTTGACGGCAGGATTCCGACTTGGCCGGCGATGGCTCGAGCGGTTCCGGGGTGGTCGCCAGTAAGCATGTGGACTTCAATACCGGCTTCGTGGCATCGGCGGACAGACGGGGCAGACTCTGGGCGTGGTGGATCGTAGAGGCCGATGAGTCCGCGAAAGATCAGATCCTTCTCGACAGAAGCGCGGTCAATTTCCTTTCCATCATGGTACTCTTCGTTGTAGTCTCGGCTGGCAAGTGCGAGGACACGAAGACCACGCTTGGCTAGAGCCTCCATGTTCTCAAGGACCTGCTCGCGATACTCTTCGGTCATCTCGGCGGCATCCTTGCCATTTTCAGCGTAGTAAGATGTGCATGAGGCGATAACGCGCTCGACGGCACCCTTCGTACATGCAATCATCTTCTCATTCTTGAGATCCTGGTAGATGACACTCATCTTCTTGACATCAGAGTCGAATGGAAACTCAACCAGCAGTTTCACAGCTGGGTTGTCACCGGAGACTGAGGCACGTCGATTCCACTGGAAGCGGGATGCAAAGACCTGGATGGCGATTTCGGTAGGGTCCCCACGAGCGTTCCATTGACCAGCGTCAGTTTGATGAACTACGGCGAGGTTGGCGAGAGAGGCAGCACGGAGGTAATCCGTAAGGGCGTCGTTATCGTTCAGCAGCTCAGCATAGCTGGACTTTGTCTGCTTGTCCTTCGATTCCACCTTCGATGGCTCTTTCTCGATAAATGAAATGTCGCCTTTGGTTGGGTTGAATGGCTCGTCGGTCTCCTCGATCGTGTAGGTTCCCTTGGCTGGAATCCAAGCCTTCTTTACAACCATCTTGCCTTGCGTGAGAGTTCCTGTCTTGTCAGAGCAGATGTCGGTAACAGCTCCCAAAGCTTCGAGTGATCTCAAGTTACGAACGATAACGTGACGCTCGACCATGCGATTAGTACCAGCAGCCATTGTGATTGTAAGGACCACGACCAGAGAAGCGGGAATCATCGAGAGACCAGTGGCAACCGCGTAGATGACGATTTCACGCTGATCGCTGAAGTTGTTGGCCCCGAGGACAATGATGGCGCAGATGACGGCAATGAAGAACAGCAGAACAGCTAATCTTGAAAGCTTCTTTTGCAGCGGCGTTCCTACGCTAACACCCAGGAAGTGACCGATCGCATCGGTACAAGTGAGAACGGCCGCTTGTAGGTAACGATGTGGCTTGGCCTTGCCCTGCTCATTGCGCTTCACTGATCGAATCTTGCTGTTCTTCGTCCTGAGAGCAGCGGCAATTGAACCGATTTCGGTGTACATTCCAGTGGCGAAGACAATGCCGGTTGCACGGCCCTTGGTCACAGTAGAAGAGCTGTAGGCAATATTGAAACGATCGCCGGGGCCCGTACTTCCGTCGAAGACATCGTTTGCAGCTTTGCGCACTGGAAGCGACTCTCCGGTCAACAGAGCCTCATCTGTCTCGAAGTTGACAACATCGACAAGTCGAACATCTGCGGGGATCGTGTCTCCAGTCTTTAATTCCACTAGATCTCCAGGAACGATATGAACTGTAGCCAAAGACTTCGACTTGCCATCTCTTACTACCTGAGCCGTTGGCGAACTCAACGATCGTAGCGAGTCCATGGTCTTCTCTGCTTGGAAATCCTGGTAGAAACCAACAGCGATGTTGATGAAGATGACGCCACAAATGACACCTCCTTCAACGTAAGACTGAATCGCAAAGGACACAACCATGGCCAGAAAGAGCACCAGAGTCATAGCGTTCGCTATTTGTCTTAAAAGAATCTTACCAGGGTTGACCTTCTGGCCATCTCCCAATACGTTACTGCCATACTCGTCTAATCTTGACTTGGCCTCGCTTTCGGTCAAGCCATCGTCAAGGTCGGCTTTCAGCTGCTCGGCAACATCCTTCCACTTCAATGCGTGGGCAGGAGCCGTCAACGGCCTGGTGAAGTGTGCTGAGACGTGACCCTCAAGGGTGTTCTGATCTTTCCCCATTCCGCGGGTTGATCACGCGGCGAGTGGGGATGGGCGGACAATGGATTGATGTGAGGGATTGCTTTTTTGATGTAGCGAAAGAAAAAGGAGTGCTGTATGTACAACAGTTGGTGCATTCAAGCACTGCACTGTTGATGAGGATACAATGGGGGTCTGCGATACAACGGGGTCTGCAGGCGGCGGAGCGTCGACTGACTTAAGTATCTGCGGATAGGCGATGGACAGGAAAGGATGTTCTTGGCCCAAGACCTCAAGAATTTGGAAGACTTGGCAGACCACCAGGAGAGCCGCGATCGAATCCGAGCGACAGGTCGCCAACCAAGCTGAGCAGCTTCGTACTTCATTGCCAAGGGTTGTTTGCTGTTCTGATGGATTCCCTTGGTGCGCATGTGCTCGTTTGGTAGGCTCGTTCGCTTGGCTCCAGACCAAGTGGTGGTGGCCAGGTACAGGTATGGGAGCGGTGCGAGCGGTGGCATCATCACCACCACCGCACCGCCGCCACCAGAGGGCGGAGTGGCGTCTTGTGTGCCAAGGCGAGCGGAGCATGCAGTGCAACTGCCGCCGAGAGTTGTTGAGCACGCGCCGAGACGCTAGAAGCTTTGCCGCAGGGCAGAAGAAAGATGGCGGAGTTGGTGTGGGATGGAAGGATCGGGTCGTGGGATGGGAGGTGGTGGGATGGAAGGTCAACATCTGTGTTCTTGCCTGAGGCAGTGGTGGCAGATGATGACGTCATTGCGCTCCTTACACCCAAGCATTAGCTAGTTAACTACAGTGCTTCACGCTCCGGCAGTAAATTCGTTAGTTGTAGTTAACTAACCAACTACATACATGAATTTCGTCCGCCAATTCTTCTCCGGAGCACGATCCAGGTCTCCCAATACAATCATGGCTGCTAAGACCAAGGCACAGAACATCATCGACAACAACGCAGTTGGTGGGTGGATACAAGGCGCTCGAGGCCCGAGCTCAAGCTGATTGCTTCGCAAAGCGGTCTTCTCCAAGACCTACTGCCCATATTGCACGGCTGCAAAGTCCTTGCTCAGCGAGTTGGGCGCAAAGCCATACATCATTGAGCTTGACCAAGTCGGTGGGTTTGAGCGTGGGAGACGGAAGGGTAGGAACGCGCAAACTGACGGCGCTATCAGATGACGGCGCCGCAATCCAGGATGCTCTCGAGGAGATCACCTCCCAGCGATCCGTCCCAAACATCTTCATCGACCGCAAGCACATTGGCGGCAACTCCGAACTGCAGAGCAAGAAGAGCCAGCTGCCAGAGCTACTAAAGAACGCAGGCGCCGTGTAAAGAGACCGCGATGCGGCCACGAACCGCAGGATGAATCCGTAGCACTTGAGATGCAATACACCGTGAAGAAATGTCTCTGATAAACACCCTGTCGCTCTCACCGTTCGTGCTGTCCCTCACGCTGGGCTTCAGTCCAGTTCTCCGGCGGCAGCCATTCTCCTCAATGCCTCGATACTCGAATGCACAGCAGTCTTCGCTCCTTCGCGGTGCGTCATTTCCAGCTTCTTGTGCTCTTCGCTTCCCTCCTTGACGCCCTCGTGTCTCCACTCAAACGTATATGTCATATTCAAATCCTTCCCATCCAGCTGGTCACCATCGCTCACAGTATTCGTGATCAATGCACCGGAAGGTTGCCAGAAATCGACCTGTAGTACAGACAGAACCGTAAGTGGCCGAACATCAGAAGAAGCCTTGACCTTGAAGCCTTGACCTCGGGTCTTCGCATATTGCATGGCACGTACCTTGGTCGGGTAATAGCTCTTGCAGACTTCCCTCACACATTGTGCCGGAAATCCACTCCGTTCTTTGAAGTACGCCTCCCTCACAACTTCGTCCCCTTTCTCCTCGAGAACATCGCAGCCTGCGATGATCGGAACAAAGTCCTGTGCTCGGCGAATCTTGCGCTGGAGACCTTTCCAGATCTGATCTCGCGTGAGGACCGGCGACGCACCGGGAGGGTTGATCGCTTCGGTGTAGGCACAGTGGATTGCGACCATTTTTTTTCGGGATAGATAGTTCTGTGTTCGGTGTTTTCACCAGGAATCAATCTGTGGTGTGGTGGAGAGAAGGCTGAAGCGATCCTTCTGGTTGTGAGACACCGTATGTAGCCACACACATCATCAGCCAAGCTTTGCCACCCGGTCTTTAGTTAGATCAGCCATTGCGGCCATTGGGAAAATAAGAGCGGATTTGCAAGAGCATGGGAGGCTGCGTGAATTGGATACAGAAATGTCGATTGTCGATGTCTTGGGCGGAAGTTATTTCATAGCACGACTTGAAATTGTTCGCATTTCCATCAGTCTCCGGTCGAAAGATCGACGACTACGAGACGGCTTTGTGTTACCAAGATAGTTAAGCAAGGGTCACTGAGATGAGCATGCTGTATTGGTCTTGTTTGGAGACCCGCATCCCATAAATATCTTTTCTCGAGTTTCACAAGGCATAAATGTCTTTTGCCGAAAGAGTCTCTGCGGTACGCACTTTGCTGACATACATACCGCAACAACTCGCGACGAAGAACTGTTGTGATCATCCGCGCACGGCCTCCGGCCTCCGGCTTACATCCCCCATACTAGGGCCCACACCTAACATGGGGAGACGGAATGGACTGAGCCGTCTCACCAGTTTCGGTCCATTGACACCATCAACACATCAATCTTCAGTCTATATAAGACCACTCAGTAGGCAGTAGATAGTGATGCATCCTCCAATTCTTTCCTCACCAGGGTCACGTGTCAAACAACTTCGGCTGTTACCAACAGCCTATCACAACCAGAACAGCCTGCACAGGAGCGCGGAAAACCGATAAGTGCGCGCCGATCGATCATCAACACAGAGAAGAAGTCGCTGGCCAGACGGACAGGAATGTGAAACGAGAGAAGCTAGGGAAGAGCTTAGTCGGTCCGGTGCCGCGTGTCGCATAGGCGGTGTTTGGCCGCAACTAACGTAGTTAGTTGTCGCTGTCGAATTCGCCATCATGTCGGGTTAACGCACAAGTTCTTCTCCGCTGCGACACATACATATCATCAAGAATCGGTCGCTGTTCGCTCAACCCTCACCCTTCAACCCGCACAAACGCCACGTTAGCACACATTCTCCTGGACCGAGCGCTCCGGACAGTCAGCATGAGTTGGTAGTCTTCGTTGCCCGTGAAGCAGCAGCTATAGACTAACCCGCTGTACAGAATTTATTGCCCTCTTCCCTACACTCCTTACCTACGCGGTGTTGATTACCGCCGCGACTCACGGTAAAAATAAACCAGGCCTGCTTCGGTATTATTGCTATGACCGCAACTGCGACCTCGGTTCAGTTGGGCAGTGGATAGCTCAAGCTTGTCGCGGCCTCGGCGGCAGTCCCTATCTTTCACTTACTCCTTCCTATGACAAGCAAGGCGCAGCCATAGGTGCATCTGGGATTTGCGAATGTGCGCATGGCGACACGAAAGAACGCGTTTATTACCCCGGACCACCTGATTTCCCGAGAGGAAACGCAACTCTGACATTTTATCTGAAGAACAAGCTTAGCTGTCAGACCACATAACCTATAGCTGTTAGAGCAGTGGTTGATGCCCAGAGCGGTAAGTTGACAGTAACCGAAGCCGTGTCCGCCTGCACTCTGATTGCATAGCTTCACCTTCACTTCTACAACTTCTTCCCCTTGCTAATCAATCGTAGGCGCAACAATAACGGACACGAGACGCGACAACTAAGCCAAAATTACGGAAAATAACGCGGCTTCGGATAGGTTTCAACGCTCTCGGAGTACCCAGCTCTTTCGGTCTGTCGGATGGTCTTAGTGGTTGTGATAGTAGTTGATAGTAGTTTTGACAGTCTCTATAAAAGCTAGATATTCCCGCTTCGGCAGATGAAAGCACCACCTTATTGTAGAGCCTGCTACGCCAGATAATTAGACCACTAGCTACTACAATAAGTAAGCCACTAGTTAGTTAAGCGATATGTAGATAGATTATCTACGAAGTCTGAGTCCAAGTAGCATATAATGTCTGTAGGTAAGTGACTATATGTAAGGCGAGACCATCGCCGAAGTGGAATGCGCAGTGCAGGCACAAGCTTGTCACATTCACCGAGAAGAGTTCGAGGAAGCATGCTTGTGCAGGCCCAGCAGTCCAAGTTGAATGCAGAACACACGATAGAACAGGTGAAGATTGGCCATGGTTCCAAGGGCTCAATGTTGCAAAGATGGCCCATCCTGGGGTCAAATCTGTACATGGCGGAACGTGGGAAGGCAAAACGAACGCGCACAGAAGCAAGACAGTCGCGGCGGCTGAAGACCTCCAACAAGGCCATCGACACCGCTCTCGGGGGCGGATTCGACTATGGCGAGACCTACTACATCACATCTCACAACGATGGCAGCGCTCAAGACATGATCCCAAACCTGCTTGCCTCCCACCTGCTCTCCTCAGAAGCCGCCACGGCGTCCATCATCGACTGCACGCTGGCGTTCGATGTGCGGAAGCTCCACCACATCCTCCAAGCTTCGGTACCCGGCCCTACAGATGACGCGCAGACGGCGCTCAAGATGCTCGATCGGCTCCAAATCATGCCCATTTTCGATCACGTCGGCCTCACAGAAGCCGTGACAGAAGTCGGCGACAGTCTGAACCACAACCGTGCGCCGAAAACCACAATTGGCGACAGTGAGGACGAAGGCGAAGAAATAGAAGAAGAAAAAGAAAAAGAAAAAGAAAAAGAAGGGCAAGAGTTGCCGCACACCGAGCAAAGCGCGCGCAACTTGCTGATTGTGACGAATCTCACCCAGATCCTCTCGCCCCTGATCAGGACCAACTACGTGCAAGGACAAGCGACACTGACATCGATCATGCGCATGATCGGACATCTGACCCAAACTCACGCGGTCTGCGTGCTGGTGTTTGGGGATGCGCATGCCGGATCGCTTCCCGAGGACGAGAGGCTGAGCATGTTCCAGCGCTGCACCATGCGTTCGGCGCTGGGCGACGGGATCGGGTATCTGGTGGACGCGCATCTGTACCTTCACCGGCTTCCGTGCCACAAGACGACGTCGGAGGAAGAAGCGGATGCACGTTCGGCACCGTGCGCGAGCGTTCTGGAGGTGGTGCAAGATCGGAGCGGTCGGTATGGACAGTGGGCGGCCTTCGCGTACGACGTGGATGGGAGGTTCAAAGATGTGTGCTGACATCTGGGAGACCTTCCGTCCCGATGCCGAGTGCATCGGCCAATATTGATTCGTACCAGTCACCAAGACAGACCAGCCGTCGAGCCCGGGTCTGGTTTCATTGCATGCACTGCGCCCTTGGTATATATATACACCACCCTCATCGCCGTGACTGCCTGTCTCGTGCCTCCGCGCCTTGAGGTCAATTGCTCTCGTGATGAGAAAATATGGCCGCGGCGCTTCACGTGCCTATTAGTCCCAAGCTCCTGATTTGGCCGGCACTGGGCGCGTCATCTCTCGGCGTTGACGCCTCGCGTTTTCGGTATGCGGCTTGGAGGGCGGCGATCTTGACAGCCTGTACATTTCGACGTCCGTCAGCGGACGGTCCGGGTCCCAGACTGCCGTCCGTGGTGCTGTCCACCGCGCGGGCTCGAGACCTACCTCTTTTCTGTGGTGCAGACATTCGTAGTAATCTTCAAGCACGGGTTGGCACTTCTTCTTGCCGGATGTGTCTTCGGCACTTGTGTTCACAACATAGCAGGCGAGGACTTCTTGCCAGAAGGGAAAGCAGCGCGAAGGGCCTGGATCACAACGAGTTCGTGGTTAGTCTTGAGGTCCAGTCTTTGGTGGCTCGGCGCTGTAGTGCTCCGGCAAGATGTGATGCGGTGTGTAGAACCCAACACAGAATACAACGGCGCAGGTACCCACATACCTCCAGTAAGCCCATATCCGGAAGACATCTTGCGGGGTCCTCGCTGTGTGCTCGTTGTCGGCGAAAGCCTCAATGTTCGATCGTTGTGACGTCCTGACTGAGCACCGGTAGAAGCCGAAAAGTAGCTTAGTTAACTACATAGTTAACTAACTACAAGTACAGATTCAAAACCCGGCTCGACATCGCACTACGGATAGTTATCTCGACTCGATCAGGATGCATCACAATCAATCGTGCCATTCGCAACAGCTATATCCAATCTAGCGCCTCGCTCACAGCCCTCCTATGCTTCCCGTCGATGCACCCACGATGCCACTCAAATGACCCGTTTGATCTCTACTCATACTGGAACGCGTCCGCCGCTTTGCCTTGACATGCTCTGTCCAGCGTCAAGAATGCATAATGACTTCCAACGACGGGCCGGGCGAAGAAATTTGGTCCGGGGAATCCACCATCTCCCTCGGTGTTGTAAAGATCGGTGAATGGACGGTCCGTCGCAGTCTCGTTCAACCACGTTGCGACCCTATCTAAAATCTCGGACCTCGTCTTCTTTCCAGCGACAGCCGCTGCTTGGAACTCCCAATCGCTCTTGGTGTACAGGTGGCGCGAGTCGAGCGGAAGACCGTACTTCTGCATCACTGTTTGATACCAATCCGACTGGGTCTTATAAACTTTGTTCGAGATGAAGTTCTCCTTGTTCGAAGGCGACCCAATAGGTAAGAGTGGTTCCTGAGCTCCCATCTTGTGGTGCTCCACTGCACTTGAAGTCGCGTTGAGGGAGGGATGGAAGCAGAGTAAAGCATCGGCGTAGAGCGAATACAGCGTCGTCCAGCTTCCATACCAGTCGTATGCGAGCTTAGCACGACCGCCGTCACGGCTCATAGCTTGGTGCTCCCACTCGCGAATGTACGAAGCGCTGAGATTGCGATAGTACTGTGCATCGTCCTTCTCACCCACAATCTCGGCGAGTTCGCTCATCGCTTTGATACCGAGAATGCCCTTCAAGGCAAGGTTCGTCATGAGAGGGAGCCAACCCGCGAAGTCGTCTGTGCAGAGCTGGTTCTGTGGGTATAACGAGAACTCCTCGAGGTATCCGGTCCATTGTTTCCACAGCCGGTATGTGCGCGATACCCACTTCTTGGCCTGATGCTCGGAAGCAACACCTCCCCACTGGTCGTCTAACCCGAAGATCCCGTCTCTGGTCTCGAGTATTGCTGGGAGTGCGAACGGGCTCCCATTCTCGGAGAGCATATTAACTTCGGATATGCTCTTGGGCTTACCCATGGCGCTCCAAGGCGACTGTGCCTCGCTGGAGGCTTCGTATTTGAGGCTGTTCACGATGGCGAGACCCATGATAAGCATGTCTCCGCATTCTTCCACGGGCATGTATTCATCTCTTCCATCTGGATGACCTGTCATATTGGGGAAATGGGTGCCAAGGTCGTGCATTGTGTAATCGTTCGGATACTGGCCGCTCAGCATGTGCTCGAGAAGAGGTTCGAGGAGGTACGCGAGCCACTTTGGCTGAGTGTAAAGGAAGAATGGGAAGGCAGGAAAGATGACATCCACAGTCTGACAATTGCCGTTGGAGCTGATCTCTTTCAGGAACAGGATCGGGTTGTCTGGCGTACCGCTGAAGCTCGTAGCTCCCATGACTTGACGAGCGCTCAGCTCCACGATATCCTTGTAGTTGTCGCTACCGCTGGAATATGCATCCTTGGCCACTTGACGCGAATACTCGGAAGCGAGCGCTTGGGCATGCTTGAAGTCGTCGTAATGGAAGCTGACTAGAGCTTCGTCGGAGTAGAAGTAGGAAAGCCAGAGCGGTCTCATCCAGGTCAATCCTCTGCTTGACGCAAATTGTGTCACCTGCCACTGAATGTGGGCAATGGTGAAGAGTATACTGTCTTCCACAGCTCCTTCCGAGTAGTTCGGGCCTAGGTTGAACCTTTTGCTGAACGCGAAAACAGGTTCCTCGTCCATGATCTGGCGGAACGAATGGTCGACGATATTTTCAAGCTTGCCGGACTGTGCAAACTGCTGGCGCAACAAGCCAGACGTGCCCGCTTGATGGTGCGCATCAGCCGGGCCGGTGAAATGCAGTGTGCCCCATTCTGCGCGATCTTGGATCTCGGAAAAGTGCAGCTCACGACTCCGGTGGATCCTGAAGGTCTTGAGCTTGGGGTTGTCCTCCTGGTCCTCGCGATGAAGCGACCACTTGATCCTGGACCCACGGTCTCCACTCACCCACTGCCCATTGACGTCTACGTAGATGTCGACATCAAGATTTCCCTTGACGTGCACTGTCAAATAGCTGGCGGGGATGGACTGCCGCAACGTCGATGTCGGGGTGATAGGGGAGAGAAATGACAGGACGATGTTGACGCTGCCGTTGGAGCTCGCCGAGGATGCGATCGTGTAGGTGAGATTGGTGACGGAGGCATCGTACTGGACGCCATGGTATCTGGGATAGGCAACGCTGTAGTAGTCGGCATCGTGGTCCAGAGAGTCGTGAGGTCTGCCGAGCAGAGGGTAGACTGTCGAGGTTTCCGGCACTGATGCGAGAACACCGAAGCCAACCTACCGGATGCTTAGCATTGCGTCCCACACACGGCCTCGAGTCGCGCATACACTTTGACCAGTATAGAACATGGGCCATTTCGACCACGGCTCGTCTCTCGCATCGGCCAGCCAGGTGGAGAGGTATGGATTGCGCACAATCAGAGGTAAGACGGGTGGCGTGAGGGTAGAAGCGGCGACAAGACTGCTGGCAAGCCGGGCCACCAGGGCCAATACCGCAGAAGAGCGCATGATTCCAAGCGGCCGGTGCAGTACCCAAAACTACTGAGCGCTGGGCAAGAGTGCAGGACGTGCTCCAGGGAGAGAACAAGGTCGACGAGTGCGTTTGGAGCAACAGTTGAGTCCTCATCCTGACACCCCGCCGCACGACTCCGAGCTCAGACTTACGCGGCAAGGAAGGCTCATCTGTCACGCTAGAGAGACCCGCCGCTGGTTGCGTACATAATGCTGGTATGGGAGGGCCCGGGCTGTAATAGGCGCATGGCGTTTGCCGTTCTCGTCCACGTTCGCGCTCCGGCACAATGGCGTCACAGGCGTGGTGGATGGCAAGGAGCCTTACCCCGGATTGATTTTCAGCCGGCGTTCACCACAATGTACGTATACGTATATGCAGGCCAGAGGGATGCAGAAAGGAGGCTGATTTTCGGCACCGGCCGTTCGGCCAAAAGGCTGCATGTAATCATCACGCTGCATGAGCGGCTGTTCAGGAGCATGTGGCTCGATTTGAAGTCGGAAGTCAATGCCACGGAATGACGTCGTGTGCCTCCCAGGCAAGTGCAGATGTAAAATGTGGGGATAGCCGGCATGGATATGGATGCGGCTTGGCGTCATCGATTGCTGCTAGGAGGCGGGCGGCTTTCGATGCAACCTTGGTGCCCTTGAACGCGGTACAGCATTGCCAGCGGTCTTGAGCCGGGTCGTCTTGACACATCGTCCCGCCACTCTGCGCAGCGCCGGCATTTTTAACTTTCCAACGTGCAGCCAGGCTCATGTGTTCTTCCAATGTTCTCGCCGCGCGACGATACAGCAAGCAATGATAATAGAGCAGTTCGCTCCAGCAGCAATGCTCCAGCGCGCAATTCACCTCTGGTAATTGTCTCGCAGCGTGGAAGGCACAGCGAAGCCTCCCGGCGCATCGTCCGTGCTCAAGCGGCAAGGGCGAGTGCAGCCAAAAGTCGAGAGACCAGAGCACGCAACCGACGGCCTCAACACAACCCGGTGCAGCAGCAGCAGCAGCAGCGCTTCCAGTACCGCTCGCGTAGCCGGAGTCGGAGTCGGCGTCCCAGTTCCCAACACGACCATCAGGATAGCGAAGGAAGGCTCAGGCCACTCGTGAACTGGATCACCGACGTTCTGCATCTCTCCGCAGCAACATGTGCAGATTGGGGCCACACCAAGGATCCCGTTGCACCAGCTGGTGCGTACGTAGCTGACAGCGGCCTGGCCGTGGACAATGTGGAGCTTCGAGGTGGTCTGCTGAGTCGTAGGCTTCCTGTAGCTCTGCCCCGAGGATTCGCGAATCTGCAAAAGCGAATCGCGATATCTGACGGGTTCCTCGTAATTCTCTGTCGCACAGCGTGTTTCGACTACGGAAGTCCTGGCGTCGAGGATCGTTTGAACTCACTCCTGTTCGACATCGTTATGACGACAGCTACTCATCCCATTCACAGTCATCTGCGTCTGGCTTGCGCGTGCTTGACGATTTTCCAAGGCCAAAGAGCCGATGGAGCAAGCTTCGCCGGGAATGAAAAGTATAACCTCGGTTTTGATGCTGCATGGGCTGTAGCCGTGGACCTGGACCAGGATCCGTTGAAGGAACCCGAGTCGGCAGAGGCAGCTTTGTGGGCTGTCTTTATCATCAGTGTGACCTGTGGGTCTACGGCCACCTTCTTCCACCGCTTGCTGTGTGATCTTATGAGTTCTCTACGGCTACAGTATTGGGAGCAAGTACGAAACGTCCTGCTCGACTTCATTTACCCTGGCAGTTTTCTGGACGAGCCCTGCAGACAATTCTACAACAAGCTCCAAGCTGCACAAGTTCCAGTCAGCTGAAGCAACTCCGAGAGGGCTTACGCCAGTGTAGAGCGCAATAGCAGAGGAAAACTGCGCAGCCGCCACACAGTATCTTGGCGAAGTCGTAACAGCACAAGAGGTACAGGTCGGCCACCGATATACCCAAAAGTCGGGCAGTTCTGAAGCAAGACGAGCGACCGGCGGTCACCGGACAACTACCAGTTCAAGCGTTCAGGTCAAAAGTCACAGAACAGACTTGCGAAAGCTGCAACGACAGTCCACAAGGATGACAAGACGCACACACATTTGAAAGCGGCATACATTAGCGGCACGGGATGTGAATATCGGCCGCAGTAGGTACAAGAACACCAAAAGCCAGCAGCGCCATTTTGCAGGTGGGCTGGACCTACAGGGAATTTGTACATGGCGACTGTCTGGAGAAACTCTATCGCTTTTGCCTCTTTGCCGCCGAGTCCTTGCATTCTGTTGCCGCGGATCCGCTTGCGTCTGCATCTTTTCATTCTCGACATGCTAGTAGCAGATTGCATCCCGAACCAATTCTCGAAACATTGGTCCGGCTCAGGAAACGGCGTCACCTTCCACGCCGACTTCCACGCTTTCTGGGACACATCAAGCATGGCTTTTGTGCGCACATGATACCGACGAGCCTGTCTGTGTTTAAGCTAGCAAGAGCGAACTCATGGTGTCAGTTGTGAACATCAACCGAGACGCAAACACATCCATCAACAACCCTACCGCGTGGACTAAGGTGATGTATCCATTCACACATAGCTCTGCAACTATCAGGGGAGAAGACAGGAGGCAGTGCTCTATCGGTGTTTTCAAGGCCAAGAGCTTTGTCTTCGACCATGTCTTGGACAGGTGGAGACAGGTGCGCCGCAAATGGACAGCGGACGAACAAAGAAGGCATGCTTCGCCCCCGAAGGTGGTTGCTTGTGGACGCCCAACTTGCTGGACTCTAGATAATAAAGCGACACGAAAATGACGAAAACACGACGCAGTCCACGAGGCTCTAGGGTCGCCAACGCTCGCGTTCAGAAGCCAGCACCATCGACACGAATAACGAATGGTCCCCAGAAGCCGACTACAGCGCCGTCCAAGACCTCCAAGAAGAAGAGGACACCACGAACAACGAATCAGTACCCTGCCAAGCTCCCACGCGTTGAGCAAGGAACAGTGTCGTCCGCGATACAAGACCTGGTAGAAGGAACGGAGAAAGTTGCCAGAGTCTACAATGAGCTTTGGGAGTCGACGCCAGACAGTCTAGCCTTCATCGACCATGGCCTTCTTGACACCGGGGCAGATACGGAAACCATCGCCTTGAACCTAATTGACCACATCATCAAGGAGGAAAACTGGAATCCTGCACTTTCGATGAACAAACTGAGCGCAGCGTGTTTCCTGTTCGCCAGTCGGGTTACAGGGAAGAAGAATGCTGCAGAAGAAATTGCTCTGTCTTTTGAACCGGATGCAGAAAGATATGCCTTAGCGTTGCTGGCGATGGTTCACCAATCTAGAGTGGCATCCGATCCTACCGTGTTGAGACGAACGGCCGAGGCATTGAAAATGAGTGCAGGAGACGTTGAGTACGGGTACCGCATCCTGTGGGAGCAGAGAAGTGATCTACGAGAGCTAGTCGGGCCATATGCATCGTACCTGGAGTGGTTGCCGATGCCCGCCGGTGTCAGCATGGGGCAGGATTTCAGTCAGGCTGCCATCGAAGAGGATCCGCAGCAGGCCGTGCCTGCTCGAGATGAGGCTGAGGAGGCGAAGGCAGAAGAGCGGATGCGGGTTGCCGAAGCGCCTTTGATCAGCCCGGCTTTCAGTGAGCTCGATGACTTCGAAACTTGTGTAGCCGAGAACGAGTAGTGGACGGTATACACAAGCACGATGAATTCCAGCGGATCAGCTGAGAGTGCCAGCAGCAAGCCACTGGCATGAGCTCGAGAGGATGCAGGGACGTCTAATTTAGGGTTTACGATGTGCACAGCCGCGGAAAGTGTAGGAAAGTGCACCTGACACGGCTTGATGTAACTATCCCACCGCACAACACCGCGCTTCGTGCGCCTCCTCCCTCTCCAGACATCAACATCTCTTATTGCGCAGGTCTTGGCCCGTTCCGCGTACAGCCGCAGACGGACCTGGATACAACCGGTTGCCATAGCACACCAAGCCCGAGGCGTCTCATTCTGGAACGTGCAGACCGCATTCAGGAGCAGCACCAGCGGCGTCTCACAGCAGCCCGGCACCAGCATAATGGCCGTAAGTCACGAGCATTGAGAAGCAAATATCGCATGACGACTAGGCGGCCTCGAATGCCACAGCCGCCCACATACAAAAACAACCAGGGCACAGGCATTGGTGTCGCCTTCCACCACCAAGCTCAGGAGAAGGCACGAGCGTAGGATCTCGAGCTGACAATGGCGGCACCACAGTACACCAACAACTACGGCGCTGGCTACGGCCAATCGAACCCATATGACGACTATGGCCAAGCGCCTCCAGCGTATGGCCCGAATGTCGAAATGCAGTCCCTTGCACACAATGGCGCTTCGTACTCCGCAGCCCCAGAACCTCGCGACCCCAACCAGATCTTGAACGACTGCCGCGCTGTTGGCAGAGCAATTGACGATCTCGAGAGCCGACTGCAGGAGCTGCAACGTCTCCAGCGCAACTTTGTTTCGGGGACGGGCGCCTCCAACAAAGATGTTGACGCACTCAGCGCAGATATCATGTCTGGATACCGCGGTCTCGCAGATCGCGTCAAGCGGATCAAGGGCCAACCAGATGCTTCAGCGCCACGGAACAAAGCTCAAGTCGAGGCATTGGACCGAAGGATACGCAAAGCCATCAACCAGTACCAGCAGATTGAATCGCAATTTCGCAGAGAAGTACAGGAACAGCAACGGAGACAATACCTCATCGTCCGACCAGATGCGTCGGAATCCGAAATCAGAGAGGCCACCGAAGGCGGCGGCGACGCGCAGATCTTTCAGCAAGCGCTTCTGAACGCCGATCGTCGCGGACAAGCTCAAAGCACGCTCAGGAACGTGCAGCAACGTCACGATGCAATCCAACAGATTGAGCGAACCATGATCGAACTGCAGCAGCTTTTCCAGGACCTCGATGCTATCGTTGTTCAGCAAGAAGCTGCCGTCGTCGACATTGAGCAGAAGGCTGAGGAGACCCATACTCACCTGGAGGCTGGAAATGTGCACGTGGGCAAGGCAGTCGACAGCGCTCGTGCTGCCAGGAAGAAGAAGTGGATCTGCCTCGGTATCTGCGTTGCCATCGTTCTGGCCATCATCATTATCGTCCTGATCTACGGCGCCACTGCAGGAGGATGGTTCAAGAAGGACAACAGTAATAACACCGCCCACTAAAATGCCGTTGCGGCTGGCAGGAATAGCGGTCCTGAGATGTTCGATTTCTATTCTCTTTCCTTTGTATACCATCACAGTGACGGTGTTTGGACACCGGGAAATGGCAGCAGAATTGAATTGGGAATGAATAGTGTGCCACAAACGCTCGAGTTGGGATGGACATTTCTCCGGATTAGGATCTGGCACGGAGGAGTAAGTAAGACTTCAGCATGTTTTGATCACGCTTTAACTACCCTGCGTCACACCAACTGCCGTGCTCTGCCTGCCGTTTCATCGGCTCCGATTGCACTTATCTTACCGCCTGACCACTATGCATGTACTCTCAACCGCCTGCATTCATCTGTAAACCTTTCAATATACCCCGCTTGAGTAGATCTAGCTGGTATCCACCCAATATACGACTGCCGAGATGCTTATTGTTGCGGCGGCAGAAAGGGGTGGGACTGAGTGATGGGGTGGACCCTCGGAATTTCGGCTCGGCCCTTCCGGACCGAGCCGGGCCTTGGCACACCACCCCCTATCAAAGCCCACCACTACCACCACATAGGTTCCTTTCCCTCCTCAGTTCGAGATATAGTTATTAAAAAGGCCGTATTGAATCATATCTGCGTGCCCGGATCAGTCAAGGTGGCACGTTAATAACGTCACTACCGGATCCACCGGTTTTCGGTGGCGGAGACTCTAAAGCGTAGGAGGCGTTCAAGAAGAAGATTAAGAATAAGATAAGCCGCGATTACGCATCAAGCAGCGAAGAAGACAGATTGGCCTATTTAGAGGCGCGACTAGAAGGCGAAGCGTTCTCGTTAGTAGCGGACCTAGAAGAGGTAACCGCCGAAGAAGCGATCAAAGCGTTAGATTAACGCTTCGGAGACCCATTCCGAAAGAAGACAGCCCGTAAGCAGCTGGATAAGATCAACCAGAACCGGCAGACGTTTAAGGAATTCTACGGTTTGTTCAGAAAATATGCGATCAGGGCCCGAGTAGCGGAAGATAAGCAGCTCTACCTATTAAGGCAGAAGCTGAACCCTGAACTGGCCGCCGCTATAGCGTCTGTAGAAGACGAAGACCTTGAGGGCTTCGTGCATCAGACGAGGGTCACCGCGAGAAACTTGAGCGCTTACGCGAAATTACGAGAATCGGTTCAGAAGCCGTCGCCGTCGCTGATCCGGGCACGCAGATATGATTCAATACGGCCTTTTTGATAACTATATCTCGAACTGAGGAGGGAAAGGAACCTATGTAGTGGTGGTGGTAGGCTTTGATGGAGGGTGGTGTGCCAAGCCCCGGCTCGGCCCGGTCGGGCCGAGCCGAAATCCAGGGTCCACCCCATCAATCCGTCCCACCTCTTTCCACCGCTGCAACACTACCCCCCTCCCTCACCAGCGGTCGCCCTCGACCGCTTAGTTATCTCATCCATTCGAAAATATCCATTCTTCTTCTTTTTTTTTTTTTTTTTTTTTTTTTTTTTTTTGAAAATCCCCTCTAACGCCGACGTCGCGTCTTCCTTCCTTACAACCGGCGTTCTTTTCGTCGCTTTTCGCGTTCTTTACATCGTCGGCATCTGAAGTCCTTCCTTGGCGTTTATGTGATCGACGCCATCTGATCTGATCCGCGGGTTATCTGAGCTGCGGTCTGGGCGGTCTGTGCGCTGCTTCGGAGGTCTATATAGATCCGTCCGCGGCTCCGGTTCTTCTTCTTTTCTTTCTCCACCGAAGTCAGCACTCCATCGCAGGGGGGCGGCGGCGCTGGCACGCTACGGCGTGCGCGGCCTGCCGACCGCTACGATCTGCCTGGAGCCATCACGATCGTTTTCATCGGCTTTCGCGCCGGTGGAGCGGACGTAGCATTCTTCTTTCTTCTGGCATCGTCGACATTAGAGCCACGCCGGTTTCGGCTTTTCCGGGTTCCGCACGTAGAACTCTCTTAGCAGCTCCGCTGAATTCCGCAGGTTTTCGACTGGATACCATTTATAGTCTTCCGGCCAGCCCTTCTACGAGATCCTCGCTTTGATGGACCCCCTCGTCTCCTTTACGTCTATTACGTCTTCTACCTCCTATTCTTCCTTATCGTCCATCTCGATTGGCGGGGGTTCGGCGAACCCCTGTTCCGGAAGGCCGTCCTTAGGGTCCAGGCTTAGCAGATCCGAATAGAAGACATCGTGGATCCGGAACGATTTCGGCAGCTGGAGCCGATAAATCACCAGCGACCTCTTTTCTATTATCTTAAACGGACCTACATAGCGCGGGTTGAGCTTGGCGTTCCCTTTCAGCCTCAGGTTCCGCGTGTTGAGCCAGACCCTTTGGCCTTCCTCAAATTCTATCGGTGACCGTTTCTTATTAGCTCGAGTTACTATCTTCTTCTAAGCCGATTCCATCGCGTTTTTCGCCACCTTAATAGCTTCTTCTATCTGAGATCTTAGCGCTTCTGCTGCCGCGGCGGCGACTCTCTTCGACGACGTAGTAGTAGATAGTTCCGCGGAGCTAGGTTCGTTTGGCGGCTGAAAGCTTATCCTCGGAAGATAGCCGTGCGTTATCTCGAACGGCGCCAGCGAGGTGGCCTCAGACGGTGCCGAGTTAGCGCAGAACTCGGCTATCGGCAACACCTTAGCCCATTCTTCTTAATAGTGGCCGCAGAAGGTTCGCAGATATCGCTCTATCTCGCGATTAGCTACTTCAGACTGACCGTTAGTTTAAGGATAAGCGGCGGTGCTGAGTTTTCCACGAATTCCGAGAGCTTGGTTGATAGCTTTCTATACGTCGGCGGTAAATTAAGGACCCCTATCTATAGTAATAGTGTCCGGCAGCCTATAGTGCTTCCACACGTGTTGGATCAACATCCGTGCGGTTTCTTCCGCAGTAGTTCCTTCGTCTTTAGCTCGGCAGGGGATGAAGTGCCGCTCTTTACTTAGCCGATCTACCACATTGAGCGTAGCGTTATATCCATCAGATTCCGGCAGGCCGGTTACGAAGTCCATCGTAATGTGTTGCTACGGTTTCTCGGGGATCGGCAGTGGCTTCAATAAGCCTGCTGGAAGGCCGTAACGCGGCTTCGCCGATCGGCACGCGTAGCAGTTGGCGATAAATCGGTGGATCCGCTCGTAGATTCGTGGAAACCAGTAGGTCGTTCTTATTGCCTGCATCGTTTTCTTCGCTCCAGCATAGCCAACATCTATGGAGTTATAGACCAGTTGGATGACCTTAGTAATTAGTTCTTCCGGAACTATCAGCTTCCCTGAACCGGTTTTGCCGAGCTTCTGCTTCTGATTAAGCTGCTTGACCTTCTCGTAGAGAGTCTCTTCCTTAGGGGCCGGTTCCACTGCGCAGACCCCTACCTCTTTCAACACCTCTGCGTCTACTATCCGCTCGGTTAACACCTTCTGAAACATGTTCGGATCTTCCTTCGCGCGGCTCGTCTTCCCTTCTCTTCTCGTTAGCGCGTCAGCCTTTCCGTTTTGAGCCCCTGGTCGATAGGTGATCTTGAAGTCGAACCCTAATAGGTAGGCGGCCTACCGTGCTTTGCGTCGTAAGAGCTTCTGCGTCTTTATAAAATAGGTCAGCGACTGGTGGTCCGTAAGAACCTGGACTGTGCTCTTTCCAGCCATAAGCTCCGGCTTCCACTCCTCGAAAGCCTGAATGATCGCCAACAGCTCCTTATCGTAGATCGCGTAGTTCCGCTTAGCTTCCGTTATGGATTTGCTGAAGAAAGCCACTAGATGGAGGGTTTCGTTATTACTATATTGAGAAAGGACCCCTGCCGTAGCTGTGTCGGAAGCGTCCGTTTCCATATAGATCGTCTTTTCTGGCCGGAAGTGCGCCAGCACTAGTGCAGAGGCCACTGCTTCTTTTAGCCGGTTAAAGGCTTCCGTGCACCTCTTATTCCATAGGCTAGCGGCCTCTTTCTTTAGCGCCTCGTTTAGGGGTCTCGCTATCTTGCTAAAGTCCTTGATAAACCGTCGATAATAGCTGCAGAATCCGAGAAACGCTCTGATTTGCGTAGTGTTTCCGGATTTCGGCTGCTTCCATTCCGCTACGGCGGCGACCTTTAAGGGGTCCATCCGAATTCCATCTCTTCCGACGATAAGGCCGAGATATTTGACCTCGGTCTAATAGAACTCGCTCTTCTTCGTGTCCGCGTTCAATCCGACCTCGCGGAGCCTCTTCAACACTCTCTCGATGTGGTCCGTGTGTTGCTCTCTCGTCCCGTCCGTATAGATAAGAATGTTGTCCAAATAGATAGACACGAACCGCTCCAGCATGTCCATAAAGGAGTGGTTTATAAAGCGTTGCCACACTGCCGGCGCGTTGGTGAGTCCGAACGGCATTACCAGCCACTTAAAATTGCCTATACGCGTAGCGAACGTCGTGAGATCTTCCGTCTATCCTTCCTTATTTCTTAACCGATGGAACGCTTGGCGGATGTCCAGCTTGCTAAACCACTTAGCCTTCGCCACTCTTTAGATGGTCTCGTCGATCAACGGCAGTGGGTATACGTCTCTTTTAGTGACCTTATTGAGGCCTCGATAGTCCACGCAGAGTCGCAGCCCACCCCCTGGTTTCCGTACGAAAAGGATCGGTAACGCATACTCGGCTGAACTCGGCGTAATAAACTTCTTTGCCAAATTTTCGCGAACAAACACCTCTACTTAGTCCAGTTCGGCCGGTGACAGTCTTCTTAGGGGCTCTGTTCTTGGCAGCGTAGCTCCCTCTTTCAGTCGGATCTTGTTGTTATATTCTGGTCGATAGAGCGGCAGGAGGTTGGAGTCGGCTTTTGAGAACACGTCAGCGTAATCGTAGAGCTCCGCCGGTAGCACCTCCAGCGGGTCCACTTCTTCTTCCGCCATTATCTTCCGGTAGTCTTCGATGTCTTTTATCGAGATAGCGTAGATCTCATTATCCGGCGACTTCGCGAGGGTCGTTATAGCTTCCAAACTTATTATTCCGACAGTGACCAGGGGTTCGGAACGGTCGGACGGAGTTACATTGGCAGCCGCGGCTCTCGATTCGGTGGTAACGGCGCTGTTACCTCGGGTCTTGAATCTGATCGTTCCTTTATCTACGTCGACGACGGCTTTCTGGTTCTTTATCTATTTCTGCCCTATAATGATGTCAAATCTTCCGATATCCATAATTCGGAACGTCGCTTCCGTGGTGCGACCAGCCAAGGTGGTCCTTAGTGGCACATAGTGCATGACACTCTCCGTGTCTTGTCCGTTATATGCCGAAATCCGCGTCGGCGACGCCAGTTCCACCAGATAGCCGTATCCATTTATTAGCTTCTGAACTAGCCGGTGGTGGATCGCTGCGCCGATGAGAGCTCCAGTATCGATAAAAGCTTTCAGCTGAAGTGGTTTGCTCGATCCGTCAAGGGGGTGGACAGTGATTAGAAGGATAATAGCTGTTTCCGTGTTCACTTCCACCGCCGCCGAGAGCGGATCGCTGCAGCTATTAATGCTCTCTTTCGTCGACATAGTTCGTGTTGATGCCCTGTTGTCTATGCTGGATAGGGGGCCTATCCGTCCAGCTGGTCTTTTCCCATAATCCTTAACTGCACCCCACCGTTACTGTCAGTATCGTTCGGAGCCGGCTCCATAGCTTGTATGGTCTTCCTCGGTGGTTGCTGCGGCTGCGGCTGCCTTATAACACGATAGTCCTGCTTCTGCTTATCCGATGCTTGGCATCTCGTGGCGATGTAACCAGGCTTGCCACACGCGAAACAGGTGGGGACGAACGACGAGCGCTGCGACTGATAAGGTGGCTGCTGTGGCGCTCTCCGGAAAGGCGCAGGGGGTCGTGTAGTCTGCGTTATCAACTGCTTCTAGTTCGATTCGCGCAATTTCGCGTAAGCGCTCAAGTTTCTTGCGGTGACTCTCGCTTGGTGCACGAAGCTCTTAAGATCTTCGTCTTCTACAGATGCCATAGCGGCGGCCAGCTTAGGGCTCAGCTTCTGTCTTAGTAAGTGCAGCTGCTCGTCTTCTGCCACTCTGGCCCTAATAGCATGCTTTCTGAATAGCCCGTAGAATTCTTCAAACGTCTGCCGGTTCTGATTGATCTTATCCAGCTGCTTACAGGCTGTCTTCTTTCGGAATAGGTCTCCGAAGCGCTGGTCCAGCGCTTTGATCGCTTCCTTAGCGGTTACTTCTTCCAGGTCCGCCACTAGCGAAAAAGCTTCACCTTCCAGTCGCGCCTCTAAATAGGCCAGTCTATCTTCTTCGCTGCTCGATGCGTAATCGCGGCTCATCTTGTTCTTGATCTTCTTCTTAAATGCCTCCTACGCTTTAGGGTCCCCGCCGCCGAAAGCAGGTGGGTCCGGCAGTAGCGTCATCGTAGTGCCACCTTGACTATAGGCCGCCGGTAAGGCGGTCTTAGCGTAGGTTTCTCGCCGCGGCGGCGGCGACTCTTTCGCTGCTTCTATATTAGCTAGTTGATTCTTTAGCGCCTTTAGCTGCTCCAGTCGATTCGCCGTCTAGTGTTCTAACACGTCGATAATAGTTTCCGCCGATTCCTTCTCGGCCCTTACCGTCTCTACTTCCTCTCTTAGCTGTCTGTTCTCTTCCAGCGTTCTGTAGAACAGCGTCTTAATAAGGTCTATACCGTCGTAGACCTTCCCTATTCCATTCTCGTTTACGTAGTTCTCCAGTTCCTCGACCGTGCAGTCGTGGATCTTCTTGTATTTACTTATTCGTTCCTTGATCTCTGCAGTCTCTTCCGCCGTAAAACCTCTAATAACGATCTTATCGTCAATGACACTGGAGCGCCTACTCGCTCTGTTAGTCTTTCTCTTTCCGCGGCGGCCTGTTACGCCGCTCTCTATCGCTGAGAAGCCTTCCATCTTCTTACGGTGCCTTGGGGTTGTTTGGTTTGGTGTTGTTGGGTGCGCGTGCGTTATTCGGGTTTCCGGATAATTCGACGGGCCCTTTCGCGCAGCGCGGGGTTGTGGAGAGTGAGTTCGAGATATAATGATCCGGGCACGCAGATATGATTCAATACGGCCTTTTTGATAACTATATCTCGAACTGAGGAGGGAAAGGAACCTATGTGGTGGTAGTGGTAGGCTTTGATAGAGGGTGGTGTGCCAAGCCCCGGCTCGGCCCGGTCGGGCCGAGCCGAAATCCAGGGTCCACCCCATTAATCCGTCCCACCTCTTTCCACCGCTGCAACAGTCGCTGTCGCTAATGCGGACAACCAGAGCCCCCGCGCCCTTCCGACGCGGCCCCCAGCCGCCTTACGTGCCGCGACCGTCGTTCGTCCCCACCTGTTTCGCATGCAGAAAGCCTGGCCACATCGCTACGAGCTGCCAAGCATCGGATAAGCAGAAGCAGGAGTATCGTGTTATAAAGCAGCCTTAGCCGCAGCCGCCGAGAAAGACAATTTAAGCCATCGAGCCGGCTCCGAACGATGCTAACAGCGTAGACGGCGGCGTGCAGCTAAGAATTATAGGAAAAGACCAGCTAGACGGATAGGCCCCCTATCTAGCATAGACAACAGGGCATTAACGCGAACTACGTCGACGAAAGAGAGCATCAACAGCTGCAGCGATCCGCTCTCGGCAGCCGTAGAAGTGAACACAGAAACGGCGATTATCCTTCCTATTACGATCCACCCTGTTGAGAAGTCGCGCTAACCACTTTAGCTAAAAGCCTTTATCGATACAGGAGCTCTCATCAGCGCAGCGATCCACTACCGACTGGTCCGGAAGCTAATGAATAGATACGGCTATCCGGTGAAACTGGCGTTGCCGACAAAGATTTCAGCGTATAACGGACAAGACACGGAAAGCGTTACGCACTATGTGCTATTAAGGACTACCTTGGCTGGTCGCACTACGGAAGCGACGTTCCGAATTATGGATATCGGAAGGTTTGACATTATTATAGGGCAGAAATGGATAAAGAACCAGGGAGCGATTATTGACGTAGGAGAAGGCACACTCGGATTCAGAAAATCGACTAGCGGCTTAGCCGCTGTCAAATCAGTTACCGAATCGGTTATGGCGGCTGACGCTAAACCGAACGTCACAACAGTCAAAGAGGCTCCGTCCGATCGTTCCGAACCCCTGGTCACCGTCGGAATAACGAGCTTGGAAGCTTTATCGACCCTCGCGAAGTTACTGGACAACGAGATTTACGCTATCTTAATAAAAGACATCGAAGACCACCGGAAGATAATGGCGGAAGAAGAAGTGGATCTGCTAGAGGTGCTACCGAAAGAACTCTATAGTTACGCTGACGTGTTTTTAAAAGCCGACTCTAACCTCCTGCTGCTCTATCGACCGGAATATAACAACAAGATCCGACTGAAAGAGGGAGCCGCGCTTCCAAGAACCGAGCCCCTAAGACGACTGTCACCGGCCGAACTGGACTAAGTGGAGGTGTTTGTTCGCGAAAACCTGGCGAAGAAGTTTATTACGCCGAGTTCTGCCGAATATGCGTTACCGATTCTTTTCGTAAGGAAACTAGGGGGTAGTCTGCGACTTTGCGTAGACTATAGAGGCCTTAATAAGGTTACTAAGAGAGACGTATACCCGCTGCCGCTAATCGACGAGACTATCCGGCGCGTAGCAAAGGCTAAGTGGTTCAGCAAGCTGGACATCCGCTAAGCGTTCCATCGATTAAGAAACGAGGAAGGACAAACAGAAGATCTTACAACGTTCGCGACGCGTATAGGCAATTTCAAGTGGTTAGTGATGCCTTTCGGACTTACCAACGCGCCGGCAGTGTAGCAACGCTTTATAAACCACACCTTTATAGACATGCTGGAACGGTTCGTGTCTATTTACTTAGACGACATCCTTATCTACACCGAAGGAACGAGAGAACAGCATACAGACTACATCAAGAAGGTGCTAACCAGGCTCCGCGAGGTCGGATTGAACGCGGACACGAAGAAGAGCGAGTTCTATCAAACGGAGGTCAAGTATCTCGGTCTTATCGTCGGAAGAAACGGAATTCGTATAGACCCCTCGAAGGTCGCCGCCGTCGCGGAATAGAAGCAGCCGAAATCCGGAAACACTACGCAGATCAGAGCGTTTCTCGGATTCTGCAGCTACTACTGACGGTTTATTAAGGACTTCAGCAAGATAGTAAGACCCCTGAACGAGGCGCTAAAGAAAGAGGCCGCGGGCCTATAGAATAAGAAGTGCACAGAAGCTTTCGTACGGCTGAAAGAGGCGGTGGCCTCGGCGCCGGTTCTAGCGCACTTCCGACCGGAAAAGACGATCTACATAGAAACGGACGCTTCCGACACAGTAACGGCAGGGGTCCTTTCTCAATACGGAGACGATGAGACCCTCCACCTGGTGGCCTTCTTCAGCAAATCCATAACGGAAGCCGAGCGGAACTACGCCATCTACGATAAAGAACTGCTGGCTATTATACAGGCGTTCGAGGAGTGGAAACCGGAGCTTATAGCTAGAAAGAGCACGGTCCAGGTCCTTACGGACTACCAATCGCTGACCTACTTTATAAAGACGCAGAAGCTCTTACGACGTTAAGCACGGTAGGCCGCCTACCTATTAGGGTTCGATTTTAAGATTACCTATCGACTAGGGGCTCAAAACGGAAAGGCCGACGCGCTGACGAGAAGAGATAGAAAGACCAGCCGCGCGAAAGAAGATCCGAACATGTTTCAGAAGGTGCTAACCGAACGGATAGTAGACGCTAAGGTGTTAAAGGAAGCGGGGATCTGCGCGGCGGAACTGCAGACCGAACCAGAACCAATAGAACCGGCCCCTAAGGAAGAGACGCTCTACGAGAAGGTGGAACAGCTTAATTAACAGCAGAAGCTCGGCAGAACAGGCTTAGGGAAGCTGATAGTTCCGGAAGAACTAATTACTAAAGTCGTCCAGCTGGTCTATAGATCGAAGGACGTTGGCTACGCCGGCTCGAAGAAAACGATAGAAGCCGTAAGGACGATCTACTGGTTTCCGAGGATCTACGAACGGATCCACCGATTTATCGCCAATCGCTACGTGTGCCGGGCTGCGAAACCGCGTTACGGTCTTCTAGCAGGTCTGCTAAAGCCGCTTCCGATCCCCGAGAAACCGTAGCAACACATTACGATGGACTTCGTAACTGGCCTGCCGGACTCCGATAGATATAATGCCACGCTAAACGTAGTGGACCGACTAAGCAAAGAGCGCTATTTCATCCCCTGCCGAGCTAGGGATAAAGGAACTACTACAGAAGAGACCGCACGGATGTTGATTAGACACGTATGGAAGCACTATAGCCTGCCGGACACTATCACTACGGATAGGGGTCCTCAATTCACCGCTGACGTATAGAAGGCTATTAATCAAGCTCTCGGAATTAGCGGAAAGCTCAGCATAGCCGCTTACCCGCAGACCGACGGTTAATCAGAAGTGGCCAACTATAAGATAGAGAAATATCTACGGATTTTCTGCGGCTACCATTAAGAAAAGTAGGTAGAGGTGCTGCCAATGGCCGAATTCTGTAATACGGATGTGGATGTAGACAGCTGGCAGCTAGGCTTGGCAGGGCTAGGCTTGGCGCACACTCAAATACCTCCACCTCCGCTTGTACATAGATTCTTCCCTCTCCAGCCTTGGATATAGTTATTAAAGACGGGTATTGACCTAGCGTCTACTGCAGTTAGATCATTATATCCAAGGCTCACTCTAACAACACCTGCACTACGCGAAAGAGCCCGTTGAATTACATCCGGGTACTCGATTAACGTACGTGCAATTAACCCAGAGTATGTACTGTATACGTACAAAGGAGGCTGTCGAATTATATCCGGTTACTTAATTGTGCGTATGCATACTACTCTACCCTCCCCTAATCGAGAAGAAGAGTTTTAAAGAGAGAGGTCCATTACAGAGGACATCGAGAAGAAGAGTTTCAGGGAAGAGAGGTGCCCCTATCGAGAAGAGAGAGAGTGCCCCTACGAGCAGATCGTATAAGTTTTGAAGTTTTGAGAAGGACGAGAAGAGCGACAACGACGAGAGCAAGAGAGCGACGAGAAGGTCGAGAAGGACGATGTAGGAGCGAGAGCAAGGAGCGAGAGCGACGACGGCGACGTAACGCACCTAGCAGGACCTAGGGCGACGACATTCCTTTTTTTTAGGTCTTTAACAGACTATTCTATTCGGCACACTTAGCAATCGAGACGTACGGCCAGCAATCGAGGCAAAGCATACATTTAGCCTGCGACCTCCGCAACCTCTGCGACCTCTGCAGCAGCACAAGTAACAAGAGCAGCATAAGCGACAAGAGCAGCACAAGCGACAAGTTCAGCAATCGCGACAATTAGGGACAAGACAAGCAGCATATTCAGCAATCGAGGTACGAGTAACAAGAGCAGTACGAGCAACAAGAGCAGTACGAGCGACAAGGACAGCTAGAAACCAACAGCCCAGGCCTACGTTTAGGCGTATGCATACGTTTAGATCTACGTTTAGGCCTACGTTTAGGCCTACGTTTAGAAGCGGCATGTTCAGAATCGAGGAAGCGGTACAGTTAACAGATCAGCGGCAACACAGGCAGCACGTTCAGCTCGGCAATCGAGGTAGTCGGGTTCAGCTATCGAGACAGTCTACAATCGAGGACAAGACAACAGGCAGCTACAGACGACACGGAGCTGCTGCAGACAACAAAGCACAAGGCAGAGCACCCAGCTACAGAGCACCTAGGCATAGGTACAAGGCAATTGCAGACAACACACAGGTACAGACAACACACAGGTGCAGACAACACACACTGTTCAGGTTCAGAAGAGCATAAGGCACGAGCACCAAGGCACGAGCACCTAGGCACGAGCACCCAGGCAGAGCACCAGGCAGAGCACCAGGCAAAGCGACCGTCTAAGAAGCGAGCGACGGCTTGAGAAGCGAGCAACAGCTTAAAGCAAGCGACCGTTTGAGAAGCGACCGTCGAGAAGCGACCGTCGAGAAGCGACCGTCTGAGAAGCGAAGCGACGGCTCGAGAAGCGACGGCTCGAGAAGCGACCGTCGAGAAGCGAGCGACCGTCGAGAAGCAACCGTCCGAGAAGCAACAGCTCGAGAAGCGACGGCTCGAGAAGCGACCGTTGAGAAGCGACGGCTCGAGAAGCGACGCAGTTTGGCACCCCGACAACCTCTGCAACCTCCGAGACCTCCGCGACCTCTGCAACCTCCGAGAACTCTGCGACCTCTGCGACCGTTTAAGAAGCGACGGCTTAAGAAGCGACGGCTTGAGAAGCGACGGCTTGAGAAGCGACCGTCCGAGAAGCGAGCGAGCGTCCGAGAAGCGAGCGACCGTTGAGAAGCGACCGTCGAGAAGCGACATATCCCCCAACAACCTCCGCGACCTCCGAGACCTCTGCGACCGTCGAGAAGCGACCGTCGAGAAGCGACCGTCTGAGAAGCGACCGTTTGAGAAGCGAGCGACCGTCGAGAAGCGACCGTCTCGAGAAGCGACATATGTTTGCAAGGCAACCTCCGAGAACTCCGCGACCTCTGCAGCAAACAAGGCAGCAAACAAGGCACCAATTAACGCCGAAAGCGACGGTCGAGAAGCGAGGCGAGCGTCTGAGAAGCGGGCGAGGCGAGCGTCTGAGAAGCGGGCGAGGCGAGCGTCTGAGAAGCGGGCGAGGCGAGCGTCTGAGAAGCGGGCGAGGCGAGCGTCTGAGAAGCGAGCGACCGTCGAGAAGCGACCGTCGAGAAGCGACCGTCTAAGAAGCGAAGCGACGGCTCGAGAAGCGACCGTCTAAGAAGCGACCGTCTAAGAAGCGACATGTGTTTGCAAGACAACCTCGACGACCTCCGCGACCTCCGCGGCCCTGACGACCTCTGCAGCCTTGGCAAGGCAACAAACAAGGCACCAATCGAGGCTAAAAGCGACGTCAAAAGGCACGAGAACAAGGCACCAAAGCGACGTCAAAAGGCACGAGATTGAGACTCAAAAAGGCACGAGATTGAGGCTCAAAACGCACGGAAATTGAAGCTCAAAAGCGGCCTCAAAAGCGACCTGTTTTAGAGCGACCTGATTGGCCGATAGCGAAGCTGAATTTGCAACCCCTGCGACCTGGTTTGGCTGATTGCGATTGATGGGCTGATTGCGATTGAGGGCAATCGCTGGTTGGGGAGGGCGGTAGTAATACGGATGTAGATGTAGACAGCTGGCAGCTAGGCTTGGCAGGGCCAGGCTTGGCGCACACTCAAATACCTCCACCTCCGCTTGTACATAGATTCTTCCCTCTCCAGCCTTGGATATAGTTATTAAAGACGGGTATTGACCTAGAGTCTACTGCAGTCAGATCATTCTGCGCCAATTCAGCACAGTCAGAAGCAACGTCGCTGGCGCCGTTCGAGATAACGTACGGCTGTCTTCCGAGGATAAGCTTTCAGCCGCCAAACGAACCCAGCTCTGCGGAACTATCCACCGCTACGTTATCGAAGAGAGTCGCCGCCGCGGCGGCAGAAGCGCTAAGATCTCAGATGGAAGAAGCGATTAAAGTGGCGAAAGAAGCGATAGAGACGGCTTAGAAGAAGATAGTAACTCGAACTAATAGAAGCCGGTCGCTAATAGAATTCGAAGAAGGTCAAAAGGTCTGGCTTAACACGCAGAACCTGAGGCTGAAAGGGAACGCCAAGCTTAATCTGCGCTACGTAGGCCCGTTTACGATAGTGGAAAAGAGGTCGCCGGTAACTTATCGGCTCCAGCTACCGAAATCGTTCCGGATCTACGACGTTTTCTATTCGGATCTGCTAAGCCTGGACCCTAAGAACGGCCTGCCGGAACAGGGCTTCGCCGAACCCCTACCAGTTAAGATGTGATACGGGGTAGGTTGGCCCGTGTCATTACTATGCCTTGCCAAGGTTCATATATCTGGTACACATTGGTCAAGTCACTTCCGAGTTACTTGACCAGTCCCTTTTGGCTTAAGTGTACCGCGTTACATTACTTAACTCGGAAGTGACTGCTAAAAGTGTACGATAAAAGGCCCGGGTTCAATTCCCAGGGGGCGTATCTTTCAACTAGCGAGTGGAAGCAGCGTTGACGTATGTCCATTTGTCTACTACTCCGTACAGAATGAGGCAGACCCGGTAAAGGTCCAGCTGGCTGTGTGCAGACCTGCCGGGGGGGGGTTGATTGCGTATGCAGCATAGGGGGGCTGTGCAAATCGCATACGTAGCCTGTAAGTAAGCGCAGCTTACGAGGTCGTAAGCCTGTAGCGCAGGGGGTAGTAATACAGGGTGGGTTGGCCCGTGTCATTACTATGCCTTGCCAAGGTTTATATATCTGGTACACATTGGTCAAGTCACTTCCGAGTTACTTGACCAGTCCCTTTTGGCTCAAGTGTACCGCGTTACATCAAGATGGATGGTAATAAGGAAGAGTAGGAGGTTAAAGACGTAATAGACGTAAAGAAGATAAGGGGGTCCATCAAAGCAAGGATCTCGTAGAAGGGGTGGCCGGAAGACTACGAATAGTATCCGGTCGAGAACCTGCGGAACTCGGCAGAGCTGCTAAGAGATTTTTACGCGCGGAACCCGAAGAAGCCGAAGCCGGAATGGCTCTAAAGCCGATCCTTCCGGAAGAAAACGAAGAAAGCTACGTCCGCTCCACCGGCGCGGAAGCCGATAAAGACGATCGTGTCGGTCGCCTTTAGGGAGGTCATCGACGCAGCCACTACCTATCGGCAGTGCGGCAGGAAGCCCGCCGACGCCGTAGCGTGCCAGCGCCGCCGCCCCTGCAGTGTGTAAAGGCTTTGGTAGAAGAGAAAAAGAAGAAGAAGAAACGACGCTGCGGACGGATCTATATAGACCTCCGAGACGACGTATAGACCAGCTACGCTGCAGCTCAGATAACCTACGGTTCTGATTAGATGGCACGGATCAGGCGAACGGATTACATAAACGTTAAGTGAAGGACTTCAGATGCCGACGATGTGAAAAATAAAAAAAAAAAGCGACTAAAAGAACGCCGGTTGTAATGGAAGATGGAAGACGCGACGTCGGCGTCGGAGGGGATTTTCGAAAAAAAAAAAAAAAAGTGGAGATTTCCGGATAGATAGAGTGACTAAGCGGTTGAGGGCGACCGCTGGTAAGGGAGGGGGTAGTGTTGCGGCGGTGGAAAGGGGTGGGACAGATTGATAGGGTGGACCCTGAATTTCGGCTCGGCCCGGACGGGCCGAGCCGGGCCTTGGCACACTACCCTCTATCAAAGCCCACCACCACCACTACATAGGTTCCTTTCCCTCCTCAGTTCGAGATATAGTTATCAAAAAGGCCGTATTGAATTATATCTGCGTGCCCGGATCAGACACTAACAGTATAGACAGTAGAGTGCCACTGCGAATCCTAGGAAAAGACCAGCTAGACGGATAGGCCCCCTATCCAGCATAGACAATAAGGCACCGATACGAACTACGTCGCTAGAAGAAGGAAGTATTAACAGCTGCAGTAATCCGCTCTTAGCGGCAGTGGAAGTAAACACAGAAACAGCTATTATCCTTCCAATTACTGTCTACCCCCTCGATAGCTTAAGCAGACCACTTTAGCTAAGAGCTTTTATCGACATAGGAGCCCTTATCAGAGCCGCGATCCACTATCGATTGGTTTAGAAACTAATAAAAGAATACGGTTATCCGGTGGAGCTAGCGTCGCTAACGCGAATTTCGGCATACAACAGACAAGACACGGAGAGCGTTACGCATTATGTACTATTAAAGACTACCCTGGCTGGTCGCACTACAGAAGCGACGTTCCGAATTATAGATATCGGAAGGTTTAACATCATTATAGGACAGAAATAGATAAAGAACTAAAAAGCCGTTATTAATATAGGTAAAGGCACCCTCAGATTCAAAACCCAGCAGAGCGGAGGTGCTGCCACTAAGTCGGTCACTGTCGCCGTCGCGAAACCGAATGTTACAACTATCGAAGCGGTTCCAATAGGGCGGTCCGACCCTCCAAACACGATCGGAATAATAAGCTCGGAAGCTTTAACGACCCTCGCGAGGTTACTGGACAATAAGATTTACGCTATCTTAATAAAAGACATCGAAGACTACTAGAAGATAATAGCTGATCCGGGCACGCAGATAAGATTCAATACGGCCTTTTTGATAACTATATCTCGAACTGAGGAGGGAAAGGAATCTATGTAGTGGTAGTGGTGGGCTTTCGTAGTGATGGTGCCAAGGCCTGGCTCGGCCCGGACGGGCCGAGCCGAAATCCAGGGTCCACCCTATTAATCTGTCCCACCTCTTTCCACCACCGCAACACTACCCCCCTCCCTTACTAGCGGTCGCCCTCGACCGCTTAGTCACTCCATCTATCCGGAAATCTCCACTTTTTTTTTTTTTTTTGTTTCCTTCTCGAAAATCCCCTCCGACGCCGACGTCGCGTCTTCTATCCTCTATTACAACCGGCGTTCTTTTCGTCGCTTTTTCCATTTTTTACATCGTCGGCATCTAAAGTCCTTCACTTGACGTTTATGTAATCCGTTCGCCTGATCCGTGCCATCTAATCGGAGCCGTAGGTCGCCTGAGCTGCGGCTTGGCTGGTCTATGCGTCGTCTTAGAGGTCTATATAGATCCGTCCGCAGCGTCGTTTCTTCTTCTTCTTTTTCTCTTCTACCAAAGCCTTCACCCACTACAGGGTCGGCGGCGCTGGCACGCTACGGCGTCGGCGAGCTGCCTGCCGATCCGCTAGTAGGTGGTGGCCGAGTCGAAGGCCTCCCCGAAGGCGACCGCCACGATCGTTTTCTTTAGCCTCCGCGCCAATGGAGCGGACGCGGCTTTCTTCTTTCTAAACTATCAACTTCGGAGCCACCCAGGCTTCGGCTTCGTCGGGTTCCGCGTGTAAAAATCTCTTAGTAGCTCCGCCGAATTCCGCAGGTTCTCGACCGGATACCATTCGTAGTCTTCCGGCCACCCCTTCTACGAGATCCTCGCTTTTATAGACCCCCTTATCTTCTTTACGTCCATTACACCTTCTACCTCCTACTCTTCTTCCTTACCGTCCATCTCGATAGGCGGGGGTTCGGCGAACCCCTGTTCCGGCAGACCGTTCTCAGGGTCCAGGCTTAGTAGATCGGAATGAAAAACGTCGTAGATCTGGAACGCCTTCGGCAGCTCGAGCCGATAAGTTACCGGCGATTTCTTTTCCACTATCGTAAACGGACCTACGTGGCGCGGATTGAGCTTGGCGTTGCCTTTTAGCCTTAGGTTCTTCGTGTTGAGCTATACCTTTTAGCCTTGTTCGAATTCTATCGGTAACCGCTTCTTATTAGCCCGAGTTACCATTTTCTTCTAAGCCAATTCTATCGCTTCTTTCGCCACTCTGATCGCTTCTTCCATCTAAGATCGTAGCGCTTCTGCCGCCGCGGCGGCGACTCTCTTCGACGACGTAGCGGTAGATAGTTCCGCAGAGCTGGGTTCGTTCGGCAGCTAAAAGCTTATCCTCGGAAGATAGCCGTGCGTTATCTCAAACGGCGCCAGTAAGGTGGCTTTAGAAAGTGCCGAGTTAGCGCAGAACTCAGCTATCGGCAACACCTTAACCTATTCTTCTTAATGGTGGCTGCAGAAAATCCGTAGATATTTCTCTATCTTACGGTTGGCTACTTCTGATTGACCGTCGGTCTGCAGGTAAGCGGCTGTGCTAAGCTTTCCGCTAATTCCGAGAGCTTGATTAATAGCCTTCTACACATCGGCGGTAAATTGGGGACCTATATCCGTAGTGATAGTGTCCGGCAGCCTATAGTGCTTCCACACGTGTTGGATCAACATCCGTGCGGTCTCTTCCGCAGTAGTTCCTTTGTTTTTAGCTCGACAGGGGATGAAGTAGCGTTCTTTGCTCAGCCGGTCCACTACGTTAAGCGTAGCGTCGTAGCTATCGGCTTCCGGCAGGCCGGTTACGAAATCCATCGTAATGTGTTGCTACGGTTTCTCGGGGATCAGAAGTAGCTTTAGCAGACCGGCCGGAAGACCGTAACGTGGTTTCGCGGCTCTGCATACGTAGCAATTGGCGATAAATCGGTGGATCCGTTCGTAGATCCGCGGAAACCAGTAGATTGTCCTTATAGCTTCCATCGTCTTCTTTGAGCCGGCGTAGCCAACATCTATAGAGTTATAGACCAGTTGGACGACCTTAGTGATTAGTTCTTCCGGAACTATTAGCTTTCCGGAGCCTGTTCTGCCGAGCTTCCGTTGTTAATTAAGCCGTTCCACCTTCTCGTAGAGCGTCTCTTCCTTAGGGGCCGGTTCTACTGCGCAGACCCCTACCTCTTTCAACACTTCTGCGTCTACTATCCGCTCGGTCAACACCTTCTGGAACATGTTCGGGTCTTCCTTCGCGCGGCTGGTTTTTCCTTCTCTTCTCGTTAGCGCGTCAGCCTTTCCGTTTTGAGCTCTGGGTCGATAGGTGATCTTAAAATCGAACCCTAATAAGTAGGCGGTTTACCGTGCTTGGCGACGTAAGAGCTTCTGCGTCTTTATAAAGTAGGTCAGCGACTGGTAGTCCGTAAGGACTTGAACCGTGCTCTTTCCAGCTATAAGCTCCGGTTTCCACTCCTCGAAAGCCTGAATAATCGCCAGCAGCTCCTTATCGTAGATGGCGTAGTTCCGCTTAGCTTCGCTTCTTGACTTGCTAAAGAAAGCGACTGGATAGAGGGGTTCGTCGTCACTATATTAAGAAAGGACCCCTGCCGTTACTGCGTCGGAAGCGTCCGTTTCTACGTAGATCGTCTTTTCTGGCCAGAAGTGTGCTAGAACTAGCGCAGAGGCTACTGCTTCTTTTAGCTGGTTAAAGGCTTCCGTGCACCTCTTAGTCTATAGGCCGGCGGCCTCTTTCTTTAGCGCTTCGTTTAGGGGTCTCGCGATCTTGCTAAAGTCCTTAATAAACCGTCGATAATAGCTGCAGAATCCGAGAAACGCTCTGATTTGGGTAGTGTTTCCGGATTTCGGCTGCTTCCATTCTGCGACGGCGGCGACCTTTAAGGGGTCTATCCGAATTCTATCTCTTCTGACGATAAGGCCGAGATATTTGACCTCGGTTTGATAGAACTCGCTCTTTTTCGTGTCCGCGTTTAATCCGACCTCGCAGAGCCTGGTCAGCACCTTCTTAATGTGGTCCGTGTGCTGATCTCTCGTTCTATCCGTGTAGATAAGAATGTCGTCCAAATAGATGGACACAAACCGTTCTAGCATGTCTATAAAGGTGTGGTTTATAAAGCGTTGCTACACTGCCGGCGCGTTGGTAAGTCCGAAAGGCATCACCAACCACTTAAAATTGCCTATACGCGTCGCGAACGTCGTAAGATCTTCCGTCTGCCCTTCTTCGTTCCTTAGTCGATAGAACGCTTGGCGGATGTCCAGCTTGCTGAACTACTTAGCCTTCGCTACGCGCTGTATAGTCTCGTCGATCAACGGCAGTGGGTATACGTCTCTCTTAGTGACCTTATTAAGGCCTCGATAGTCTACGCAGAGTCGCAGACCACCCCCTAGTTTCCTTACGAAAAGAATCGGTAACGCATATTCAGCCGAACTCGGTGTAATAAACTTCTTTGCCAGATTTTCGCAAACAAACACCTCCACTTAGTCCAGTTCCGCCGGCGACAGTCGTCTTAGGGGCTTGGTTCTCGGCAGCGCAGCTCCTTCTTTCAGTCGGATCTTATTGTTATATTCCGGTTAATAGAGCGGCAGGAGGTTGGAGTCGGCCTTCGAGAAGACGTTAGCGTAACTATAGAGTTCTTTCAGTAGCACCTCTAGCGGATCCACTTCTTCTTCCGCTATTATCTTCCTATAGTCTTCGATGTCTTTTATCGAGATAGCGTAAATCTTATTGTCCGGCGACTTTGCGAGGGTCGTTATAGCTTCTAAATTTATCATTCCGACGGTAACCGGGGGTTCGGAACGATCAGACGGAGCCTCTTTCGCGGACTCCGTAGCTTTCGGCTTAGCGGCGACGGTCGCGACCTTTCCGATAGTCCCTGCTCTGCTACCTAGGGTTTTGAACCTGATCGTTCCTTTATCTACGTCAACGATAGCTTTCTGGTTCTTCATCTATTTCTGCCCTATAATAATGTCAAACCTTCCGATATCTATAATCCGGAACGTCGCTTCCGTAGTGCGACTAGCTAAGGTGGTCCTTAATGGCACATAGTGCGTAACGCTTTCTGTGTCTTGTCCGTTATACGCTGAAATCTTCGTTAGCGACGCCAGTTCCACCGGATAGCCGTATCCATTTATTAGCTTCCGGACCAGTCGGTGGTGGATCGCCGCGCCGATAAGAGCTCCTGTATCGATAAAAGCTTTTAGCTAAAGTGGTTTGCTCGATCCGTCGAGGGGGTAGACAGTAATTAGAAGGATAATAGCTGTTTCCGTGTTCACTTCCACCGCCGCCGAGAGCGGATCGCTGCAGCTATTGATGCTCTCTTTCGCCGACGTGGTTCGCGTTAATGCCCTGTTGTCTATGCTAGATAGGGGGCCTATCCGTCTAGCTGGTCTTTTCCTATAATTCTCAGCTGCACGCCGCCGTCTACGCTGTTAGCATCGTTCGGAGCCGGCTCGATAGCTTGAATTGTCTTTCTCGGCGGCTGCGGCTGAGGCTGCTTTATAACACAATACTCCTGCTTCTGCTTATCCGATGCTTGGCAGCTCGTAGCGATATAGCCAGGCTTTCCGCACGCGAAACAGGTAGGGACGAACGACGGTCGCGGCACGTAAGGCGGCTGGGGGCCGCGTCGGAAGGGCGCGGGGGCTCTGGTTGTCCGTATCAGCGACGGCGACGGCGACGGCGACTGCTTCTGAACCGATTCTCGTAATTTCGCGTAAGCGCTCAAGTTTCTCGCGGTAACCCTCGTCTAATGCACGAAGCCCTCAAGGTCTTCGTCTTCCACAGACGCTATAGCGGCGGCCAGTTCAGGGTTCAGCTTCTGCCTTAATAGGTAGAGCTGCTTATCCTCCGCCACTCGGGCCCTAATTGCATATTTTCTAAACAAACCGTAGAATTCCTTAAACGTCTGCCGGTTCTGATTGATCTTGTCTAGCTGCTTACGGGCCGTCTTCTTTCGGAATGGGTCTCCGAAACGCTGGTCCAGCGCCTTAATAGCGTCGTCGGCTGTCACTTCTTCTAGGTCCGCTACCAGCGAAAAAGCTTTACCTTCCAGTCGCGCCTCTAAATAGGCCAATCTGTCTTCTTCGCTGCTTGATGCGTAATCGCGGCTTATCTTATTCTTGATCTTCTTCTTAAACGCCTCCTACGCTTCAGAGTCTCTGCTACCGAAAACCGGTAGATCCGGTAGTAACGTTATTAACGTGCTACCTTAACTGTAGGCCGCCGGCAAGGTGGTTTCTACGTGGGTTTCTCGCCGCAGTGGCGGCGACTTCGCTGCTTCTATGTCGGTCAGTTGATCCTTTAGCGCCTTTAGCTGCGCCATTCGATTCGCCGCTTAGTGTTCCAACACGTCGACGATAGTCTCTGCCGATTCCTTCTCGGCCCTTACCGTCTCTACTTCCTCTCTTAGCTGTCTGTTTTCTTCTAGTGTTCTGTAGAACAGCGTCTCGATAAGGTCTATACCGTCGTAGACCTTTCCTATTCTATTCTCGTTTACGTAGTTCTCTAGTTCCTCGATCGTGCAGTCGTAGATCTTCTTGTATTTAATTAGTCGTTCCTTAATCTCTGCAGTCTCTTCCGCCGTAAAACCTCTAATAACGACCTTATCGTTAACTACACTGGAGCGTCTGCTCGCTCTGTTAGTCTTTCTCTTTCCGCGGCGGCCTGTTACGCCGCTCTCTACCGTCGAGAAGCCTTCTATCTTCTTACAGTGCCTTGGGGGGAGTTGTTGTTGGTGTGTTGGTGGGTGCGCGTGCGTTATTCGGGTCTCTGGATGGTTTAACGGGCCCTTTCGCGCAGCGCGGGGTGTAGTGTAGAGAGTGAGTTCGAGATATAATAATCCGGGCACGCAGATAAGATTCAATACGGCCTTTTTAATGACTATATCTCGAACTGAGGAGGGAAAGGAATCTATATAGTGGTGGTGGTGGGCTTTCGTAGTAATGGTGCCAAGGCCCGGCTCGGCCCGTCCGGGCCGAGCCGAAATCCAGGGTCCACCCCATCAATCTGTCCCACCTCTTTCCACTACCGTAACAATAGCGGAAGAAGAAGTAGATCCGCTAGAGGTGTTACTAAAAGAACTCTACGGCTACGCTAACGTGTTCTTAAAGGCTGACTCCAACCTCTTGCCGCTCTACCGACTGGAATACGACAACAAGATCCGACTAAAAGAGGGAGCTAGGCTGCTAAGAACCGAGCCCCTAAGACGATTGTCGCCGGCCGAGCTAGACTAGGTAGAAGTGTTTGTTCGAGAGAATCTGGCAAAGAAGTTTATTACGCCGAGCTTAGCCGAGTATACGTCGCTAATTCTTTTCGTACGAAAACCCGGAGGTAGTCTCCGACTGTACGTAGATTACCGAGGCCTTAATAAGGTTACCAAAAGAGATGTGTATCCGCTGCCACTAATTGATAAGACTATATAATCTGACTGCAGTAGACGCTAGGTCAATACCCGTCTTTAATAACTATATCCAAGGCTAGAGAGGGAAGAATCTACGTACAAGCGGAGGTAGAGGTATTTAAGTGTGCAGCTGCCAAGCCTGGCCCTGCCAAGCCTGCCACCTTCCAGCACCTTCCAGCCCTCTACATCCACATCCGTATCACTACCGCCCTCCCTAACCAGCGATTGCCCTCAATCGCAATCAATCTATCAATCGCAATCAGCCTATCAATCGCAATCAGCTAAACCAGGTCGCTTTTGAGGTCGCTTTTGAGCTTCAATTTCCGTGCGTTTTGAGCTTTGATCTCGTGCCTTTTTGCCGTCACTTTGGTGCCTTAATTGGTGCCTTGTTAAGGCTGCAGAATTCTCAGAGGTCGCGGAGGTCGCGGAGGTTGTTGGGGGCGCAGAGGTCGCAGCTGCAGAGGTCTCGGAGGTCGCTAGGGTCGCAGAGGTCGCGGAGTCTCGGAGGTTGCAGAGGTCGCAGAGTTCTCGGAGGTCAGCTCGCAGAGGTCGTCTTGCAAACACGTGTCGCTTCTGAACTGTCGCTCCTCGAACGGTTGCTTCTCGTCGGTCGCTTCTCAAGCTGTCGCTTCTTAAGCCGTCGCCTGTCGCTTCCTAGACGGTCGCTTCTCGACGGTCGCAGAGGTCTCGGAGGTCGCGGAGGTCGCAGAGCTCGCTGAGGTCGCAGAGGTTGTCTTGCAAACACGTGTCGCTTCTCAGACCGTCGCTTCTCAGACCGTCGCTTCTCGACTGTCGCTTCTCGACCCGTCGCTTCTCGAGCCGTCGCTTCCCGAGCTGTCGCTTTTCGAGCTGTCGCTTTTCGAGCCGTCGCTTCTCGAGCCGTCGCTTCGCTTCTTGACGGTCGCTTGCTTCTCGACGGTCGCTTACTTCTCGACGGTCGCTTCTTAGACGGTCGCTTCTTAGACGGTCGCTCGCTTCTCGACCGTCGCTTTGTCTGTGCTTTGCCTGTGCTTTGTCTAGTGCTCGGCCTGGGTGCTCGTGCCTGGTGCTCGCTCGGTGCTCTGCCTGGTTGTCTGCAGCTGTGCCTCTGTTGTCTGTGTTGTCTGCAGCAGCTGTGCCTGTCTGTAGCAGCTGTGCCTTGTCTGCAGCAGCTGTGCCTTGTGCTCTGCCTTGTGCTCTTGTCGCTCGTGCCAATTGCTGTATATCTCGATTGCTGAATGTCCCGATTGGCCTTGTCTGAATAGAATAGTCTGTTAAAGACCCGAAAAAAAACGAATGTCGTCGCCCTAGGTCCTGCTAGGTGCGCTCTCGTCGTCGTCGCTCCGTCGTCGTCTCTCTTACTCCTCGCTCTCGCTCCTCGTCCTCGTCGCTCCTACATCGTCCTTCTCGACCTTCTCGTTCTTCTCGTCCTTCTCGTTCTTCTCGTCCTTCTTAAAACTTCAAAACTCGTACGATCTGCTCGTAGGGGCACTCTCTCTCTTCTCGATAGGGGCACTTCTCTTCCCTAAAACTCTCTCTTCTTCTTCTCGATCGGGGGGTAGAGTAGTATGCACACGCACAATTAAGTAACCGGATGTAATTCGACGGCCTCCTTTGTACGTATACAGTATACACTCTAGGTAGGTTGCACGTACGTTAATCGAGTACCCGGATGTAATTCAACGGGCTCTTTCGCATAGTGCGGGTGTTGTTAAAGTAAGCCTTGGATATAATGATCTGACTGCGGTAGACGCAAGGTCAATACCCGTCTTTGATAACTATATCCAAGGCTAGAGAGGGAAGAATCTACGTACAAGCGGAGGTAGAGGTATTTAAGTGTGCAGCTGCCAAGCCTGGCCCTGCCAAGCCTGCCACCTTCCAGCACCTTCCAGCCCTCTACATCCACATCCGTATCACTATACAACGAGTAGCTAAAGCTAAGTGGTTTAGTAAGCTAGATATTCGCCAAGCGTTCCACCGATTAAGGAACGAGGAAGGACAAATGGAAGACCTTACGACATTCGCTACGCGTATAGGCAATTTCAAGTAGTTGGTAATGCCCTTTGGACTTACTGTTGCAGCGGCAGAAAGGGGTGGGACTAAGTAATAGGGTAGACCCTTGCAAATTTCGGCTCGGCCCTTCCGGACCGAGCCGGGCCTTGGCACACCACCCCTAAAGCTCTTACCTACCACTATATAGATTCCTTTCCCTCCTTAGTTCGAGATATAGTTATCAAAAAGGCCGTATTGAATTATATCTGCGTGCCCGGATTATTATATCTCGAACTTACTCACTACACTAACTCCGCGCTGCGCGAAAGGGACCGTCGAACTATCCGGACACCTGAATAACATACGCGCACTAACATACCAAACCAATAACCCCTACTACTGTAAGACAGCTATAGAGAGCTTCTTAACAGTAGAGAGCAGCGTTACAGGCTGTAGCAGAAGCAGGAAAGAAAAGGCTAATAGAGCGAGTAGGCGCTCTAGCGTAATCAATAACGAGTTTATTATTAGAGGTTTTACAGCAGAAGAGACTGCGGAGATTAAGGAACGAATAACCGAATACAAGAAGATCTATAACTGCACACTCGAGGAACTTAAAGATTACGTAAACGAGAACGGAGTAGGGAAGGTCTACGACGGTATAGACCTTATTAAGACGCTGTTTTACAGAACCCTAGACGAGAAGAGACAGTTAAGAGAGGAAAATAAAGCGGTAAGGGCCGAGAAGGAATCGGCAGAGACTATTATAGATGTGCTGGAAAATCAAGCGGCAAACCGACTAGCACAACTAAAGGCAATAAAGGCTTAGTTAGCTAAGATAGAAGCAGCGATGTCGTCGGCGCCGCCACTACATTGAGAAGAACAAGGAGAGGCCGCCTTACTAGCGGCCTATAGTCAAGGTAGCACCTTAATAACGTTACTACTAGACCTACCGGCGTTAAGAGGCGGAGACCCTAAAGAATAGGAGGCATTTAAGAAGAAGATAAAGAACAAGATAGACTGCGATTACGCCGGAAACAGTAAAGAAGACAGGTTGACATACCTAGAGTCGCGATTAGAAGGTAAAGCTTTTTTGTTAGTAGCGGACCTAGAAGAGGTAACCGCCGAAGAAGCGATTAAAGCGCTGGATCAACGCTTCGGAGATCCATTCTAAAAGAAGACAGCCTATAAGCAACTAGATAAAATCAACCAGAACCGGCAGACGTTTAAGGAATTCTACGGACTGTTCCGAAAATATGCTATTAGAGCCAGAGTGTCAGAAGATAAGCAGCTCCACCTACTAAGGCAGAAGCTGAACCCTAAACTGGCCGCAGCTATAGCGTCGGTAGAAGACGAAGACCTCGAAAGCTTCGTACACAGAGCGAGAGTCACTGCCAGAAATCTAAGCGCTTACGCGAAATCGCGCGAATCAAACCAGAAGCTACTAACGATGCTAACAACACGACCCCCTGCACCTTTCCGGAGGGCACCTTAGCAGCTATCTTATTCACCGCGTTCTTCGTTTGTCCCTACCTGCTATGCGTATAGAAAGCCTAGCTATATCGCTACGAGATGCCAAGCTACGGATAAGCAGAAGCAGGAGTATCGGGCTATAAAGCAGCTGCCGCCGAGAAAGACTATCCAAGCTATCGAGCCGGCTTAGAACGACACTGACAGCGTAGACGGTAGAGTGCCACTAAGGATCTTAGAGAAGACCAGCTAGACGGATAGGCCCCCTATCTAGCATAGACAATAGGGCACCAGAGCGATCCGCGCCACCGGAATATAGAAGCATTAACAGCTGTAGCGATCCGCTCTCGGCGGCTATAGAAGTGAATACGGAAACAGCTATTATCCTTCTAATTACTGTCTACCCCCTTGATAGCTTAAGCAGACCACTTTAGCTAAGAGCTTTTATCGATACCGGAGCTCTTATTAGAGCAGCGATTCACTATCGGTTAGTTCAGAAGCTGATAAAGGGATACGGCTATCCGGTGGAACTAGCGTCGTTAACGCGAATTTCGGCATACAACGGACAAGACACAGAGAGTGTTATGCATTACGTGCTATTAAAGACTACCCTAGCTGGTCGCACTACAGAAGCGACGTTCCAAATTATAGATATCGGAAGGTTTATCATTATTATAGGACAGAAATAGATAAAGAACCAGAAAGCCGTTATCGACATAGGTAAAGGCACGCTAGGGTTCAAAAACCAGCAGAGTGGAGTCGCCGCCGAATAGGTTACCGTCGTCGCCGCGAAATTAAACGCTACAACCATCGAAGCGGTTCCGATTCATCGGCCCGACCCTCTAGACACGATCGGAATAATAAGCTCGGAAGCTTTAACGACCCTCGCGAGGTCGCCGGACAATAAGATTTACGCTATCTTAATAAAAGACATCGAAGACTACCGGAAGATAATAGCGGAAGAAGAAGTAGATCCGATAGAGGTGTTACTAAAAGAACTCTACAGCTACGCTAACGTGTTCTCGAAGGCTAACTCCAACCTCCTTCCGCTCTACTGACCGGAATATAACAACAAGATCTGGTTAAAAGAAGGAGCCGCGTTGCCGGGAACCGAACCCCTAAGACGCTTATCGCTGGCCGAGCCGGACTAAGTAGAGGTGTTTGTCCGAGAAAACCTAGCGAAGAAGTTTATTACGCTAAGCTCTGCAGAATATACGTTACCAATTCTTTTCGTAAGGAAACCCGGAGGTAGTCTCCGACTATACGTAGATTACCGAGGCCTTAATAAGGTCACTAAGAGAGATGTGTATCCGCTGCCGCTAATAGACGAGACTATACAACGAGTAGCTAAGGCTAAATAGTTTAGCAAGCTGGATATTCGTTAAGTATTCCACTAACTAAGAAACGAGGAAGGACAAACCGAAGATCTTACGACATTCGCTGCGCGCATAGGCAATTTCAAGTAGCTGGTAATGCCTTTCGGACTCACTAACGCGCCGGCAGTGTAGCAACGCTTTATAAACTACATCTTTCTAGACATGCTAGAACGGTTCGTATCTATCTACTTAGACGACATCCTTATCTACACCGATAGAACGAGAGAACAGCACACGGACTACATTAAGAAGGTGCTAATTAGGCTCTGCGAGGTCGGGTTAAACGCGGACACGAAGAAGAGCGAGTTTTATTAGACCGAAGTTAAATACCTTAGCCTTATCGTCAGAAGAGAAGGGATTCGGATAGACCCCTTAAAAGTCGCTGCCGTTGCAGAATAGAAGCAGCCGAAATCCGGAAACACTACGCAAATCAGAGCGTTTCTCGGATTCTGCAGCTACTATCGACGGTTTATTAAGGACTTTAGCAAGATAGCGAGACCCCTAAACAAAGCATTAAAGAAGGAGGCCGCTGGCCTATAGAATAAGAAGTGCACAGAGGCTTTTATCCGACTGAAAGAAGCAGTGGCCTTAGCGCCAGTGCTAGCACACTTCCGACCGGAAAAGACGATCTACGTAGAAACAGATGCTTCCAATACAGTAACTGCAGGGGTCCTTTCTTAATACGCTAACGACGACGAGACCCTCTATCCAGTAGCTTTCTTTAGTAAGTCTATAACTAAGGCCGAACGGAACTATGTTGCAGCGGTAGAAAGAGGTGGGACAGATTGATAGGGTGGACCCTGGATTTCGGCTCGGCCCGTCCGGGCCGAGCCGGGCCTTGGCACACTACCCTCTATCAAAGCCCACCACTACTACTACATAGGTTCCTTTCCCTCCTTAGTTCGAGATATAGTTATCAAAAAGGCCGTATTAAATCATATCTGCGTGCCCGGATTATTATATCTCGAACTCACTCTCCACAACCCCGCGCTGCGCGAAAGGGCCCGTTGAACCATCCGGAAACCCGAATAACGCACGCGCACCAACAACAACAACCCCCCCCCAGGCACCGTAAGAAGATGGAAGGCTTCTCAGCGGTAGAGAGCGGCGTTACAGGCCGCAGCAGAAGTAGGAAAGGAAAGACTGACAGAGCGAGTAGACGCTCTAGTGTAGTTAATAATAAGATCGTTATTAGAGGTTTTACAGCGGAAGAGACCGCCAAGATTAAAGAACGAATAAGGGAATACAAGAAGATCCACGACTGCACGATCGAGGAACTGGAAGATTACGTAAACGAGAATAGGATAGGAAAGGTCTACGACGGTATAGACCTTATCGAGATGCTGTTCTACAGAACACTAGAAGAAAACAGACAGCTAAGAGAGGAAGTAGAGACGGTAAGGGCCGAGAAGGAATCGGCAGAGACTATCGTCGACGTGTTGGAACACTAAGCGTCGAATCGACTGGCGCAGCTAAAGGCGCTAAAGGATCAACTAGCTAACATAGAAGCAGCGAAGTCGTCGCCGCCACTGCGGCGAGAAACCCACGCAGAGACCGCCTCACTAGCAGCCTATAGTCAAGGTAGCACTACGATGACGCTACTGCCGGACCTACCTGCTTTCGGTAGCGGAGACCCTAAAGCGTAGGAGGCATTTAAGAAGAAGATCAAGAACAAGATAAGCTGCAATCACGCAGCAAGCAGCGAAGAAGACAGACTGGCCTATTTAGAGGCGCGACTAGAAGGCGAAGCGTTCTCGCTAGTGGCAGACCTGGAAGAGGCGACCGCTAAGGAAGCGATTAAAGCGTTAGATCAACGCTTTGGAGACCCATTCCGAAAGAAGACGGCCTGTAAGCAGCTAGACAAGATCAATCAGAATCGGCAGACGTTCGAGGAGTTCTACGGATTGTTCAGAAAATATGCCATTAGAGCGAGGGTGGCGGAAGATAAGCAGCTACACTTACTAAGACAGAAGCTGAGCCCTAAGCTGGCCGCCGCTATAGCGTCTGTAGAAGACAAAGACCTTAAGAGCTTCGTGCATCAAGCGAGAGTCACCGCTAGAAACTTGAACGCGTACGGAAAACCGACGACACGTAAACTGATTCAGAAGCCGTCGGCGCAGCCGACGAGAGCCCCCGCATCCTTCCGACAACGTCCCCAGCAGCCATTTAATTTGCAGCGTTCGTCGTTCGCCCCTACCTGTTTTGCATGCGGAAAGCCTGGCTACATCGCTACGAGATGCCAAGCATCGGATAAGCAGAAGCAGGAGTATCGTGTTATAAAGCAGCAGCAGCCGCAGCCGCCGAGAAAGACTATTCAAGCCATCGAGCCGGCTCCGAACGACGCTGACAGCGTAGACGGTAGGGTGCAGCTAAGAATCTTGGGAAAAGACCAGCTAGACGGATAGGCCCCCTATCCAGCATAGACAACAGGGCATTAACGCGAACTACGTCGACGAAAGAGAGCATCAATAGCTGCAGCGATCCGCTCTCAGCAGCGGTGGAAGTAAACACGGAAACAGCTATTACTCTTCTAATCACTGTCCACCCCCTTAACGGATCGAGCAAACCCCTCTAGCTGAAAGCTTTTATCGACACCGGAGCTCTTATCGGTGCGGCGATCCACTACCGACTGGTCCGGAAGCTGATAAATAGATACGGCTATCTGGTGGAACTGGCGTCGCTAACGAAGATTTCGGCGTATAACGGACAAGACACGGAAAGCGTTACGCACTATGTGCCATTAAGGACCACCTTGGCTGGTCGCACTACAGAAGCGACGTTCCGAATTATAGATATCGGAAGGTTTAACATTATTATAGGGCAGAAATAGATGAAGAACCAGGGAGCGATTATTGACGTAGGAGAAGGCACACTCGGATTCAGAAAATCGACTAGGGGCTTAAAATGGAAAGGCCGACGCGCTGACGAGAAGAGATAGAAAGACCAGCCGCGCGAAAGAAGATCCGAACATGTTCCAGAAGGTGTTAACCGAGCGGATAGTAGACGCAGAGGTGTTGAAAGAGGTAGGGGTCTGCGCAGTAGAACCAGCCCCTAAGGAAGAGACGCTCTACGAGAAGGTAGAACAGCTTAATCAACAACAGAAGCTTGGCAAAACCGGTTCAGGGAAGCTGATAGTTCCGGAAGAACTAATTACAGAGGTTATCCAGTTGATCTACAGCTCCGTAGACGTTGGCTACGCCAGAGCGAAGAAAACGATGCAGGCAGTAAGAACGATCTACTGGTTTCCGCGGATCTACGAACGGATCCACCGATTTATCGCCAATTGCTACGCGTGCTGGGCCGCGAAGCCGCGTTATAGTCTTCCGGCCGGTCTGCTAAAGCCACTTCCGATCCCCGAGAAGCCGTAGCAGCACATTACGATGGATTTCGTAACCGGCCTGCCGAATTCAGACGGCTACGACGCTACGCTTAATGTAGTGGACCGGCTAAGCAAAGAGCGGCACTTTATCCCCTGCTAAGCGAGAGACGAAGGAACCACTGCGGAAGAGACCGCACGGATGTTGATCCAATACGTATAGAGGCACTATAGCCTGCCGGACACTATTACTACGGATAGGGGTCCTTAATTTACTGCCGACGTATACAAAGCCATCAACCAAGCTCTCGGAATTCGTAGAAAGCTCAGCACCGCCGCTCACCCTCAAACTGACGGTCAGTCTAAAGTGACTAACCGAGAGATAGAGCGATATCTACGAACCTTCTGCAGCCATTACCAAGAAAAGTAGGTCGAGATGCTGCCGATAGCTAAGTTCTGCGCCAACTCGGCACTGTCTAAAGCCACCTCGCTGGCGCCGTTTAAGATAACGCACAGCTATCTTCCAAGGATAAGCTTTTAGCCGCCGAACGAACCCAGCTCTGCGGAACTATCTACTACTGCCACGTCGTCAAAGAGAGTCGCCGCCGCGGCGGCGGAAGCGCTCCGATCTTAGATAGAAGAAGCGATCAGAGTGGCAAAAGACGCGATGGAATCGGCTTAGAAGAAGATAGTAACTCGAACTAATAGAAGCCGGTCGCTAATAGAATTCGAAGAAGGTCAAAAGGTATAGCTTAATACGCGAAACCTAAGGCTAAAAGGAAACGCGAAGCTTAACCTACGCTACGTAGGTCCGTTTACGATAATAGAAAAGAGGTCGCCAGTGACCTATCGGCTCTAGCTGCCGAAATTGTTCCGGATCTACGATGTCTTCCATTTGGATCTGCTAAGCCTGGACCCTGAGAACGGCCTGCCGGAACAGGGCTTCGCTGAACCCCCACCAGTTAAGATAGACGGTAATAAAGAAGAGTAGGAGGTAGAAGATGTAATGGACGTAAAGAAGATAAGGGGGTCCATCAAAGTAAGGATCTCGTAGAAGGGGTGGCCGGAAGATTATAAATGGTATCTAATCGAGAATCTCCGGAATTCGGCGGAGCTGCTAAGAGACTTTTACGCACAGAACCCGAAGAAGCCGAAGCCGGAATGGCTCTAAAGCCGATCCTTCCGGAAGAAAACGAAGAAAACCGCGTCCGCTCCACCGGCGCAGAAGCTAATAAATACGATCGTAAGGCTTCGGGAAGTGATTGCTTTACCCACCACCGCGTCGGCCGGTAGCCCGCGCACGCCGTGGCGTAGCAGCACTGCCGACCCTGTAGTAGGTAAAGGCTTTGGTGGAAGAGAAAAAGAAGAAGAAAAACGGCGCAGCAGAAGATCTATATAGACCCCTGTAGCAGACGCACAGACTAGCTACGCCGCAGCTCAGATAACCTACAGTCCCGATCAGATAGCACGGATCAGGCGAACGGATTACATAGACGTAAAGTGAAGGACTTCAGATGCTGACGATGTAAAAAATGGAAAAAGCGACGAAAAGAACGCCAGTTGTAATAAAAGATAGAAGATAGAAGACGCGACGTCGGCGTCGGAGGGGATTTTCGAGAAGGAAACGACAAAAAAAAAAAGTGGAGATTTACGGATAGATAGAGTGACTAAGCGGTCGAGGGCGACTGCTAGTAAGGGAGGGGGGTAGTGTTGCGGCGGTGGAAAGAGGTAGGACAGATTAATAGGGTAGACCCTAGATTTCGGCTCGGCCCGTCCAGGCCGAGCCGGGCCTTGGCACACTACCCTCCATTAAAGCCTACCACCACTACCACATAGGTTCCTTTCCCTCCTTAGTTCGAGATATAGTTATCAAAAAGGCCGTATTGAATCATATCTGCGTGCCCAGATCAAACTACGCTATTTACGATAAAGAGCTGTTAGCTATTATTTAGGCTTTCGAGGAGTGGAAGCCGGAGCTTATAGCTAGAAAGAGCACGGTCTAGGTCCTTACGGACCACAAGTCACTAACCTACTTTATAAAAACGCAGAAGCTCTTACGAGGCCAAGCTCGGTAGGCTACCTACTTATCCGGATTCGATTTTAAGATTACCTATCGACCCGGAGCTCAAAATAGAAAGGCTAATGCGCTAACAAGAAGAGAAGGAAAGACCAGCCGCGCGAAGGAAGATCCGAACATGTTCCAGAAGGTGTTAACCGAACGGATAGTAGACGCCGAGGTATTAAAAGAGGTAGGGATCTGCGCAGTAGAGCCGGCGACCGAGGAAGAGACTCTCTACGAAAAAGTGGAGCGGCTTAACCAGCAATAGAAGCTCGGCAAAACCGGTTTAGGGAAGATAATAGTTCTAGAAGAACTAATTATCGAGGTTATCTAGCTAGTCTATAGCTCTACGGATGTCGGCTACGTAGGCTTAAAGAAGACGATAGAAGCAATAAGGACGATCTACTAGTTTCCGCGAATCTTCGAGCGGATTCACCAGTTTGTTGCTAACTGTTACGTGTGCCGAGCTGCGAAGCCACGTTACGGCCTTCCGGCCGGTCTGTTAAAGCCACTTCTAATCCCTAAGAAACTGTAGCAGTACATTACGATAGATTTTGTAACAGGCCTGCCGGATTCCGATAGATATAATGCTACGCTTAACGTAGTGGACCGACTAAGCAAAGAGCGACACTTTATCTCCTGCTAAGCGAAGGATAAAGGAACTACTACAGAAGAGACGGCGAGAATGCTGATTCAGCACGTATAGAAACACTACGGCCTGCCAGACACTATTACTACGGATAGGGGTCCTTAATTCACCGCCGACGTATAGAAGGCCATTAACTAAGCTCTCGGAATTCGCGGAAAGTTCAGCACAGCAGCTTACCCTCAGACCGACGGCCAGTCTAAAGTGGCTAACCGCGAGATAGAAAAATATCTACGAATCTTCTGTAGCTACTATTAAGGAGAGTAGGTAGAAGTGTTGCCGATAGCCGAATTCTGCGCAAACTTAGCACAGTTAGGGGCCACCTTACTGGCGCCGTTTGAAATAACTTATAGTTATCTTCCGAGGATAAGCTTTTAACCGCTGAACGAACTCGGCTCTTCGGAATCTTCTACTGCCACTTCGTTAAAGAGAGTCGCCGCTGCTGCGGCAGAAGCACTTAGATCTTAGATAGAAGAAGCAATCTGCGTAGCAAAGGAGGCGATAGAATCGACTTAGAAGAAGATAGTAACTCGAGCTAATAGAAAGAGGTTACTAATAGAATTCGAAGAAGGCCAAAAGGTATAGCTTGATCCGGGCACGCAGATATGATTCAATACAGCCTTTTTAATAACTATATCTCGAACTGAGGAGGGAAAGGAATCTATATAGTGGTGGTGGTGGGCTTTGATAGTGGTAATGCCAAGGCCCGGCTCGGGCCGGTCGGGCCGAGCCGAAATCTAGGGTCCACCCTATCAATCTGTCCCACCTCTTTCCACTGCCGCAACACTACCCCCCTCCCTCACCAGCGGTCGCCCTCGACCGCTTAGTCACTCGATCCATTCGGAAATCTCCACTTTTTTTTTTTTTTTTTTTTTTGTTGTTTCCTTCTCGAAAATCCCCTCCGACGCTGACGTCGCGTCTTCTATCCTCCATTACAACCGGCGTTCTTTTCGTCGCTTTTTCCATTTTTCATATTGTCGGCATCTGAAGTCCTTCACTTGACGTTTATGTAATCCGTTCGCCTGATCCGTGCCATCTGATCGGAGCCGTAGGTTATCTGAGCTGCGGCGTGGCTGGTCTGTGCGTTGTTTCGGGGGTCTATATAGATCTTTCTGCTGCGCCGTTTTTCTTCTTCTCTTTTCTTCTACTAAGGCTTTCACCTACTACGCGGTCGGCGGCGCTGGCACGCTACAGCGTCCGCCAGCTACCGGCCGCGTAGTGGTCCCTGGAGCCATCAATTCCAGACTACGATCGTTTTTATCGGCTTCCGCGCCGGTGGAGCAGACGCAGCCTTCTTCGTTTTCTTCCAGAAGGATCGGCTTTAGAGCTATTCCGGCTTCGGCTTCTTCGGGTTCCGCGCGTAAAAGTCTCTTAGCAGCTCTGCTAAGTTCCGCAGGTTCTCGACCGGATACTATTCGTAGTCTTCCGGCTACCCCTTCTACGAGATCCTCGCTCTGATAGACCCTCTTATCTTCTTTACGTCCATTACATCTTCTACCTCCCACTCTTCTTCCTTACTGTCCATCTTAATAGGCAGGGGTTCGGCGAACCCCTGTTCCGGCAGACCGTTCTTAGGGTCCAGGCTTAGCAGATCCGAATAGAAAACGTCGTAGATCCGGAACGATTTCGGTAGCTGGAGCCGATAAGTCACCGGCGACCTCTTTTCCACTATTATAAACGGGCCTACGTGGCGCGGATTGAGCTTGGCGTTCCCTTTTAGCCTTAGGTTCCGCGTGTTAAGCCAGACCTTTTGACCTTCCTCGAATTCCATTAGTAACCGCTTCTTATTAGCTCGAATCACTATCTTCTTCTGAGCCGATTCCATCGCGTCTTTCGCCACTTTGGTCGCTTTTTCCATCTAAGATCGGAGCGCTTCCGCCGCCTCGGCGGCGACTCTCTTTAACGACGTAGTAGTGGGAAGCTCCGGCGAGCCTGCGTCGCTTAGTGGCTGGAAGCTTAGCCTTGGAAGATAACCGTAGATTATCTCAAACGGCGCCAGCGACGTCGCTTCCAACCGTGTTAAGTTCGCGCAGAATTCGGCCATCGGCAACACCTCGACCTACTTTTCTTGATAATGGCTGCAGAAGGTTCGCAGATATCGCTCTATCTCGCGATTAGCTACTTCGGACTGGCCGTCAGTTTAAGGGTAAGCGGCAGTGCTAAGCTTTCTATAAATTCCGAGAGCTTGGTTAATAGCTTTCTATACGTCGGCAGTGAATTAAGGACCCCTATCCGTAGTGATAGTGTCCGGTAGGCCATAGTGCTTCCACACGTGTCTAATCAACATCCGTGCGGTCTCTTCTGCAGTAGTTCCTTTATCCTTAGCTCGGCAGGGGATAAAATGGCGCTCTTTGCTGAGCCGGTCCACTACATTGAGCGTGGCGTTATATCCATCGGCTTCTGGCAGGCTGGTTACGAAATCCATCGTAATGTGCTGCTACGGTTTCTCGGGGATTGGAAGTGGCTTTAGCAGACCGGCCGGAAGACCGTAACGTGGTTTCGCGGCTCTGCATATGTAGCAATTAGCGATAAATCGGTGGATCCGTTCGTAGATCCGCGGAAACCAGTAAATCGTCCTTACGGCTTCTATCGTCTTCTTCGAGCCGGCGTGGCCAACGTCCTTCGATCTATGGACTAGCTGGACGACTTTAGTAATCAGTTCTTCCAGAACTATTAGCTTCCCTAAGCCTGTTCTGCCGAGCTTCTGCTGTTAATTGAGCCGTTCCACCTTCTCGTAGAGCGTCTCTTCCTTAGGGGCCGGTTCCATTGGTTCTGGTTCGGTCTGCAGTTCCGCCGCGCAGATCCCCGCTTCCTTCAACACCTCGGCGTCTACTATCCGTTCGGTCAGCACCTTCTGAAACATGTTCGGATCTTCTTTCGCGCAGCTGGTTTTTCTATCTCTTCTCGTCAGCGCGTCGGCCTTTCCATTTTGAGCCCCTAGTCGATAGGTGATCTTAAAATCGAACCCTAATAAGTAGGCGGCCCACCGTGCTTGACGTCGTAAGAGCTTCTGCGTTTTTATAAAGTAGGTTAGCGACTAATGGTCCGTAAGGACCTGGACCGTGCTCTTTCCAGCTATAAGTTCTGGCTTCTACTCCTTGAACGCCTGTATAATGGCTAGCAGTTCTTTATTATAGATTGCGTAGTTCCGCTCGGCCTCCGTTATGGACTTGCTAAAGAAAGCCACCGGATAGAGGGTTTCGTCGTCGCTATATTGAGAAAGGACCCCTGCCGTTACTGTGTCGGAAGCGTCCGTTTCTACGTAGATCGTCTTTTCCAGTCGGAAGTGCGCCAGAACCGGCGCCGAAGCTACTGCTTCTTTTAGCTGTACGAAAGCTTCCGTGTACTTCTTATTCTATAGGCCGGCGGCCTCTTTCTTTAACGCCTCGTTTAGGGGTCTCGCTATCTTGCTAAAGTCCTTAATAAACCGTCGGTAGTAGCTGCAGAATCTGAGAAACGCTCTGATCTGCATAGTGTTTCCGGATTTCGGCTGCTTCCATTCCGCGACGGCGGCGACCTTCGAGGGGTCTATACGAATTCCGTTTCTTCCGACAATAAGACCGAGATACTTGACCTCCGTTTGATAGAACTCGCTCTTCTTCGTATCCGCGTTCAATCCGACCTCGCAGAGCCTAGTTAGCACCTTCTTAATGTGGTCCGTGTGCTGTTCTCTCGTTCCTTCGGTATAGATAAGGATGTCGTCCAAGTAAATTGACACGAACCGTTCCAGCATGTCTATAAAGGTATAGTTTATAAAGCGTTGCTATACCGCTGGCGCGTTAGTTAGTCCGAACGGCATTACCAGCCACTTGAAATTGCCTATACGCGTCGCGAACGTCGTAAGATCTTCCGTTTGCCTTTCTTTATTCCTTAGTCGATGGAACGCTTAGCGGATGTCCAGCTTGCTGAACCACTTAGCCTTCGCTACCCGCTATATAGTCTTATCAATCAGCGGCAGTGGATACACATCTCTCTTAGTAACCTCGTTAAGGCCCCTGTAGTCTACGCAGAGTCGCAGACTACCCCCTAGTTTCCTTACGAAAAGAATCAGTAACGCGTATTCGGCAGAACTCGGCGTAATAAACTTCTTCGCTAGATTTTCGCAAACAAACACCTCTACCTAGTCCAGTTCCGCCGGCGACAAGCGTCTTAAGGGCTCGGTTCTCGGCAGCGCGGCTCCTTCTTTCAGCCGGATCTTGTTGTTATATTCCGGTCGATAGAGCGGCAGGAGGTTGGAGTCGGCTTTTGAGAACACATTAGCGTAACCGTAGAGCTCGTTTGGTAGCACCTCCAGTGGATCCACTTCTTCTTCCGCTATTATCTTCCGGTAGTCTTCGATGTCTTTTATCGAGATAGCGTAAATCTTATTGTCCGGCGACTTCGCGAGGGTCGTTATAGCTTCCGAGCTTATTATTCCGACGGTAACCGGGAGTTCGGAACGAGCCGACGGAGCCTCTTTGATCTTCGTAACGTTCGGTTTGGCGTTGGCCACTGTAACTGATTCGGTAACTGATTTAATGGCGGCTAAGCCGCTGATCGGTTTTCTGAATCCAATTGTGCCTTCTCCTATGTCAATAATCGCTCCCTGGTTCTTTATCTATTTCTGCCCTATAATAATGTCAAATCTTCCGATATCCATAATTCGGAACGTCGCTTCCGTAGTTCGACTAGCCAGTGTAGTCCTTAGCGGCACGTAGTGCGTGACGCTTTCTGTGTCTTGTCCGTTATATGCCGAAATCCGCTTCGGCGACGCCAGTTCCACTGGATAGCCGTATCTATTTATCAGCTTCTAAACCAGTCGGTGGTAGATCGCCGCGCCAATAAGAGCTCCTGTATCGATAAAAGCTTTTAGCTAGAGGGGTTTGCTCGATCCGTTAAGGGGGTAGACAGTGATTAGAAGGATAATAGCTGTTTCCGTGTTCACTTCCACCGCTGCCGAGAGCGGATCGCTGCAGCTATTGATGCTCTCTTTCGTCGACGTAGTTCGCGTTAATGCCCTGTTGTCCATGCTAGATAGGGGGCCTATCCGTCCAGCTGGTCTTTTCCTATAATTCTTAGCTGCACCCTACCGTCTACGCTGTCAGCGTCGTTCGGAGCCGGCTCGATGGCTTGAATAGTCTTTCTCGGCGGCTGCGGCTGCTGCTGCGGCTGCTTCCCAACATAATACTCCTGCTTCTGCTTATCCGATGCTTAGCATCTCGTAGCGATGTAGCTAGGCTTTCCGCACGCGAAACAGGTAGGGACGAACGACGGTCGCGGCACGTAAGGCGGCTGGGGGCCGCGTCGGAAGGGTGTGGGGGCTCTGGTTGTCTGTATTAGCGACGGCCTCTGAACCGATTCGCGTAATTTCGCGTAAGCGCCCAAGTTTCTCGCGGTAACCCTCGTTTGGTGCACGAAGCTCTTAAGGTCTTCGTCTTCCACAGACGCTATAGCGGCGGCCAGTTCAGGGTTCAGCTTCTGCCTTAATAGGTGGAGCTGCTTATCTTCCGCTACTCGGGCCCTAATCGCATATTTTCTGAACAAACCGTAGAATTCTTTAAACGTCTGCCGGTTCTAATTGATCTTATCCAGTTGTTCGCGGGCCGTCTTCTTCCGGAAGGGGTCTCCGAAGCGTTGATCTAACGCTTTGATCGCTTCCTCGGTAGTCGCCTCTTCCAGGTCCGCTACTAGCGAAAAAGCTTTACCTTCTAATCGCGATTCCAGGTATGCCAATCTATCTCCGGCGCTGCTTAATGCGTAATCGCGGCTTATCTTATTCTTGATCTTCTTCTTAAACGCTTCCCAATCCTTAGGATCTCTGCCTCTAAACGCCGGTGGATCCGGTAGTAACGTTATCAACGTGCTACCTTGACTGTAGGCCGCCGGCAAGGTGGTTTCTACGTGGGTTTCTCGCCGCGGTAGCGGCGACGATCTCGCTGTTTCCATATTAGCTAGCTGATCCTTTAGCGCCTTCAGCTGCGCCAATCGATTCGCCGCCTAGTTTTCTAACACTTCGATAATCGTCTCTGCCGATTCCTTCTCGGCCCTTACCGCTTCAGTCTCTTCCCTTAGTTGTCTGTTCTCTTCCAGCGTTCTGTAGAACAGCGTCTTAATAAGGTCTATACCGTCGTAGACCTTTCCTATCCCATTCTCGTTTACGTAATCTTCCAGTTCCTCGATTGTGCAGTCGTAGATCTTCCTATATTCGCTTATTCGTTCCTTGATCTTAGCGGTCTCTTCTGCTGTAAAACCTCTAATAACAATCTTATCGTCAATAACACTAGAGCGCCTACTTACTCTGTCAGTCTTTCTCTTTCCGTAGCGGCCTGTTACGCCGCTCTCTACCGTCGAGAAGCCTTCTATCTTCTTACAGTGCCTTGGGGGGGGTTGTTGTTAGTGTTTTGATGGGTGCGCGTGCGTTATTCGGGTTTCCGGATGGTTCAACGGGCCCTTTCGCGCAGCGCGGGGTTGGTGTAGAGAGTCAGTTCGAGATATAATAATCCGGGCACGCAGATATAATTCAATACGGCCTTTTTGATAACTATATCTCGAACTGAAGAGGGAAAGGAATCTATGTGGTAGTGGTGGTGGGCTTTGATAGTGGTGATGCCAAGGCCCGGCTCGGGCCGGTCGGGCCGAGCCGAAATCTAGGGTCCACCCCATCAATCTGTCCTACCTCTTTCCACCGCTGCAACATAGCTTAACACGCGGAACCTAAGGCTAAGAGGCAACGCTAAGCTTAACCCCCGCTACATAGGTCCGTTTAAGATAGTGGAAAAGAGGTCGCCGGTAACCTACCAGCTCCAGCTACAGAAATCGTTCTAGATCTACAATGTCTTTTATTCAGATCTGCTAAGTTTAGACCCTAAAGACAGCCTTCTGGATTAGGGGTTCGCTAAACCCCTACCAATCGAGATAGACGGTAAAGAAGAAGAATAGGATGTAGAAGATGTAATAGATATAAGAAAGATAAGAGGATCTATCGAAGCGAGGATCTTATAGAAAGGATAGCTAGAAGACTATAAATAGTATCTGGCTAAGAACCTCCAGAATTCGGCGGAGCTGCTAAGAGAGTTTTATATCCGGAACCCGAGGAAGCCGAAGCCTGAATAGCTCCGAAGCTGATTATTCCGGAAGAAGAAGAAAAGCTGCGTCCGCTCTATTAGTGCGGAAGCCGATAAAGACGATCGTAGCAGTCACTTTGCTAGAGTCTTCGACTCGGCTACTACCTACTGCTGCTTCGGCAGGAAGCTTGCCGACGCCGCTCTACGGCGTCGGCGCTGCCGGCCCTACGGTAGGTAAGGTCTTTAGTAGAGAAAGAAAAAGACAAAGAAACGGCGCTGCGGACGGATCTATATAGACCGCTGCAGCAGCGTATAGACCGGCCACACTGCAGCTCAGGTGACCACTGGATCTAATCAGATAGCTCTTCCGATCAGATAGACGCTAAGTGAAGACGTTAGATAGAGACGATGTAAGAAGAAAGAAGATAAAAAAAGGAGATAGTTTTGAAATAGAAGAAAGAGAAGAGGTAACAGCAGAATCAAAAAAAAAGAGAGAGAGGAACAGATAAGTAAGCGGTCGAGGCCGACCGCTAGTAAGGGAGGGGGGTAGTGTTGCGTGTTAGGGAGCGCCGCCCGGCCTAGGTCCTGGACCCGACCTAAGCCAACCGTCGCCCTAAGGACTGCGACTTAGCGGCGCCAGCATAACCCTACTCTCTGTACGGAACTACTAACAGGACCCCACTCCTGTACGGAGGGAGAACCCTATAGTCCTACATAAAGGGGAACTACTGCCCCTCTAAATAGAGGGAAAACTCTGCACTACTATACAGAGGAGGGAACTCCCGATCCTCTATACAGAGGGTAAACCTTGCATCCCTGCATAGAGGGAAATTGCTAGCTTAGCTTCGTAGGTACAAATTGTATAGCAGCAGACGACGAAGGAACTGCCTATTAGTTCCTTTATGTAGATACCTAACCTTAAGTTTCTGAACTAAGATTCTTAAGCCCCTTACATTAGGAACTAATCTTACTGTTAGTAACTGTAGTAATAAAACAAGGATAGACGGCGACACCCCTATAGAGACTACGGCTATAGAGGGACATATGCACTGCATATACGAGGAGCTGCTAGAAAGCAAGAGGCAGCTCGAGCAACAAGTAAGCCACTAGGCTGCGATGATTTCCTAACGGGAACAGGAGCTACAACAGCTTAGGGCGTCCGGTCGCGATCCGACCCCTACGACAACGACGAACTTAATAGCCTACACCCCGACCCCCAAAAGCAAACTCCCCGACGTCTCTACGTACAATAGCAAGGCCCTAGCCGAGTACCCCTCCTAGGCTGCCCAGATACGCTCTAAGCTTCTAGTTAACTTAGGAGCATACCTAACCGAGCTAGACAAGGTAGTTTACCTCTTTAGGAGGTTAAAGGGCAGGGCGGCAGCACGAATTCTGCCGTACTACGAGACGGCTGTTGCCAACCTGGCAATAGCTACGACGACGATGCTCTAGGCAGCTCTAGACAAGAGCTACAAGGACCCAGACTGCGAGAGCCGAGCACTCCTACAGGTTAACACAATAAAACAAGGACGCAAGACTGTACGAGAATTCCTTGCGGAATTCGACTAGACTTTAGCAGAAGCAGGAGGTCTCTAATAGGAGGACAGGATAAAAATTACCTCTTTAGAGGTAGGCCTCTCTAAGGAGATTATAACGGGGCTAGTAGGCGTAATGCGACTAGCTACGTACGAGGAATTCTGCAATCTCCTTAGGATAGTCGACGACTAGCAGCGCAGGCTTAGACAGATAGGCCGCGCTTAGGAGATAAGACAACCCCTCTAGCGGCAGACAGATGCTATAGACTAGGAACCGACGACGACGAGGGTGGCGGCAGCCGTTACTATATAGCCAAGGGCCGCTACTAAAAAGGCGCAATAGGTAGACATAGCTACCCTTTGTTGCAGTGGTGGAAAGAGGTAGGACAGATTAATAGGGAGACCCTGGATTTCGGCTCGGCCCGGACGGGCCGAGCCGGGCCTTGGCACTATCACCACGAAAGCCCACCACTACCACTATATAGATTCCTTTCCCTCCTCAGTTCGAGATATAGTTATTAAAAAGGCCGTATTGAATCTTATCTGCGTGCCCGGATCATTATATCTCGAACTTACTCTTACTTACTACACCCCGCGCTGCGCGAAAGGGCCCGTTGAACTATCCGGAAACCCGAATAACGCACGCGCACCTACCAACACACCAACAACAACCCCCCCTAAGGCACTGTAAGAAGATGGAAGGCTTCTCGACGGTAGAGAGCGGCGTAACAGGCCGCCGCGGAAAGAGAAAGACTGACAGAGCGAGCAGACGCTCCAGTATAGTTAACGATAAGGTCGTTATTAGAGGTTTTACAGCGGAAGAGACTGCAGAGATTAAGGAACGAATAAGTAAATACAAGAAGATCTACGACTGCACGATCGAGGAACTAGAGAACTACGTAAACGAGAATGGAATAGGAAAGGTCTACGACGGTATAGACCTTATCGAGACGCTGTTCTACAGAACACTAGAAGAAAACAGACAGCTAAGAGAGGAAGTAGAGACGGTAAGGGCTGAGAAGGAATCGGCAGAGACTATCGTCGACGTGTTGGAACACTAAGCGGCGAATCGAATAGCGTAGCTAAAGGCGCTAAAGGATCAACTGACCGACATGGAAGCAGCGAAGTCGCCGCCACCGCGGCGAGAAACCCATGTAGAAACCACCTCGCCGGCGGCCTACAGTTAAGGTAGCATGTTGATAACGTTACTACCGGATCTACCGGTTTTTAGTAGCGGAGACTCTAAAGCGTAGGAGGCGTTTAAGAAGAAGATCAAGAATAAGATAAGCCGCGATTACGCATCAAGCAGCGAAGAAGACAGATTAGCCTATTTAGAGGCGCGACTGGAAGGTAAAGCTTTTTCGCTAGTGGCGGACCTGGAAGAAGTGACAGCCGACGACGCCATTAAGGCGCTGGACCAGCGTTTCGGAGACCCATTCCGAAAGAAGACGGCCTGTAAGCAGCTAGACAAGATCAATCAGAACCGGCAGACGTTTAAGGAATTCTACGGTTTGTTCAGAAAATATGCGATTAGGGCCCGAGTAGCGGAGGATAAGCAGCTCCACCTATTAAGGCAGAAGCTGAACCCTGAACTGGCCGCCGCTATGGCGTCTGTAGAAGACGAAGACCTTAAGGGCTTCGTGCATCAGACGAGGGTCACTGCGAGAAACTTAAGCGCTTACGCGAAATTACGAGAATCGGTTCAGAAGCAGTCGCCGTCGCCGTCGCTGATGCGGACAACCAGAGCCCCCGCGCCCTTCCGACGCGGCCCCCAGCCGCCTTACGTACTGCGACCGTCGTTCGTCCCCACCTGTTTCGTATGCGGAAAGCCTGGCCACATCGCTACGAGCTGCCAAGCATCGGATAAGCAGAAGCAGGAGTATCGTGTTATAAAGCAGCCTTAGCCGCAGCCGCCGAGAAAGACAATTCAAGCTATCGAGCCGGCTCCGAACGATGCTAACAGCATAGACGGCAGCGTACAGCTAAGAATTATAGGAAAAGACTAGCTAGACGGATAGGCCCCTTATCCAGCATAGACAACAGGGCATTGACGCGAACCACGTCGACGAAAGAGAGCATCAATAGCTGCAGCGATCCGCTCTCAGCGGCGGTAGAAGTGAACACAGAAACAGCTATTATCCTTCTAATTACTGTCTACCCCCTCGACGGATCGAGCAAACCACTTTAGCTAAAAGCTTTTATCGATACAGGAGCTCTTATCGGCGCGGCGATCCACTACCGACTGGTCCGGAAGCTAATGAATAGATACGGCTATCCGGTAGAACTGGCGTCGCTGACGAAGATTTCAGCGTATAACGGACAAGACACAGAAAGCGTTACGCACTATGTGCCATTAAGGACTACCTTAGCTGGTCGCACTACGGAAGCGACGTTCTGGATCATAGATATCGGAAGGTTTAACATTATTATAGGGCAGAAATAGATAAAGAACCAGAAAGCTATCGTTGACGTAGATAAAGGAACGATTAGGTTCAAAACCCCAGGTAGCGGAGCAGGGACCATCGGAAAGGTCGCCACTGTCGCCGCCAAGCCGAAAGCTACAGAGCCCGCGAAAGAGGCTCCGTCCGATCGTTCCGAACCCCCGGTTACTGTCGGAATAATGAGTTTAGAAGCTATAACGACCCTCGCGAAGTCGCCGGACAATAAGATTTACGCTATCTCGATAAAAGACATCGAAGACTACAGGAAGATAATGGCGGAAGAAGAAGTGGATCCGCTAGAGGTGCTACCGAAAGAACTCCATAGTTACGCTAACGTCTTCTCGAACGCCGACTCCAACCTCCTGCCGCTCTATCGACCGGAATATAACAATAAGATCCGACTGAAAGAAGGAGCCGCGCTGCCGAGAACCGAGCCCCTAAGACGACTGTCGCCGGCGGAACTGGAACAAGTGGAGGTGTTTGTTCGCGAAAATCTAGCGAAGAAGTTTATTATACCGAGTTCGGCTAAATATACGTTACCGATTCTTTTTATAAGGAAACTAGGGGGTAGTCTGCGACTCTGCGTAGACTATCGAGGCCTTAATAAGGTCACCAAGAGAGACGTATACCCACTGCCGTTAATCGACGAGACTATACAGCGCGTAGTGAAGGCTAAGTAGTTCAGCAAGCTGGACATCTGCTAAGCGTTCTATCGACTAAGGAACGAAGAAGGGCAGACAGAAGATCTTACGACGTTCGCGACGCGTATAGGCAATTTCAAGTAGCTGGTAATGCCTTTCGGACTTACTAACGCGCCGGCAGTGTGGCAACGCTTTATAAACCACACCTTTATAGACATGCTGGAACGGTTCGTGTCTATCTATTTAGACGACATTCTTATCTATACAGATAGAACGAGAGATCAGCACACAGACTACATCAAGAAGGTGCTGACCAGGCTCTGCGAGGTCGGATTGAACGCAGACACGAAAAAGAGCGAGTTCTATCAAACTAAGGTCAAATATCTCGGCCTTATCGTTGGAAGAGATAGAATTCGGATGGACCCCTTAAAGGTCGCCGCCGTCGCAGAATGGAAGCAGCCGAAATCCGGAAACACTACCTAAATCAGAGCGTTTCTCGGATTCTGCAGCTATTATCGACAGTTTATTAAGGACTTTAGCAAGATCGCGAGACCCCTAAACGAAGCGCTTGATGCGGCGCGGTACACTTAAGCCAAAAGGGACTGATCAAGTGACTCGGAAGTGACTTGATTAATGTGTACCAGATTATAAACCTTGGCAAGGCATAGCAGTGACCCGGGCACACCACCCCGGATTACCACCCCCTGCGCTACAGGCTTACGACCTCGTAAGCTGCGCTTGCTTACAGGCCACGCACCTTATGCACAGCCCCCCTGTGAATCGTGCGCAATCAACCCCCCCCCGGCAGGTCTGCACACAGCCAGCTGGACCTTTACCGGGTCTGCCTTATTTATACGGAGTGGTGGACAAACGGACATACGTCAACGCTGCTTCCACTCGGCGTTGAAAGATGCGCCCCCTAGGAATTGAACCCAGGCCTTTTACGTACAGTTTCAGCAGTTACTTCCGAGTCAAGTGATGCGGCGCGGTACACTTGAGCCAAAAGGGACTGATCAAGTGACTCGGAAGTGACTTGATCAATGTGTACCAGATTATAAACCTTGGCAAGGCATAGCAGTGACCCGGGCACACCACCCCGGATTAGCGCTAAAGAAAGAGGCCGCCGGCCTATAGACTGAGAGGTGCACAGAAGCCTTTAACCGGCTAAAAGAAGCAGTGGCCTCTGCGCCAGTTCTGGCACACTTCCGGCCAGAAAAGACGATCTACGTAGAAACGGACGCTTCCGACGCAGTAACGGCAGGGGTCCTTTCTCAATATAGTAACAACGAAACCCTCCATCTAGTCGCTTTCTTTAGCAAGTCAATAAGCGAAGCTAAGCGGAACTACGCCATCTACGATAAGGAGCTGCTAGCGATTATTCAGGCTTTCGAGGAGTGGAAACCGGAGCTTATAGCTAGAAAGAGCACGGTTCAAGTCCTTACGGACCACTAGTCGCTAACCTACTTTATAAAGACGCAGAAGCTCTTACGTCGCTAAGCACAGTAGGCCGCCTACTTATTAGGGTTCGATTTTAAGATTACCTATCGACCCGGAGCTCAAAACAGAAAGGCTAACGCGCTAACGAGAAGAGAAGGAAAAACCAGCTGCGCGAAGGAAGACCCGAACATGTTCCAGAAGGTGTTAACCGAGCGGATAGTAGACGTAGAGGTGTTAAAAGAGGTAGGGGTCTGCGCAGTAGAACCGGCCCCTAAGGAAGAGACGCTCTACGAGAAGGTGGAACGGCTTAATTAACAACGGAAGCTCGGCAGAACAGGCTCCGGAAAGCTGATAGTTCCGGAAGAACTAATCACTGAGGTCGTCCAACTGGTCTATAACTCTATAGATGTTGGCCACGCCGGCTCAAAGAAGACGATGGAAGCTATAAGGACGATCTACTGGTTTCCGCGGATCTACGAACGGATCCACCGATTTATCGCCAATTGCTACGTGTGCAGAGCCGCGAAACCACGTTACGGTCTTCCGGCCGGTCTGCTAAAGCCACTTCCGATCCCTAAGAGACCGTAGCAACACATTACGATAGATTTCGTAACCGGCCTGCCGGAAGCCGATAGCTACGACGCTACGCTCAACGTAGTGGACCGGCTAAGCAAAGAACGCTACTTCATCCCCTGTCGAGCTAAAAACGAAGGAACTACTGCGGAAGAGACCGCACGGATGTTGATCCAACACGTGTGGAAGCACTATAGGCTGCTGGATACTATTACTACGGATAGGGGTCCCCAATTTACTGCCGATGTGTAGAAGGCTATCAATCAAGCTCTCGGAATTAGCAGAAAGCTCAGCATAGCCGCCTACCTGCAGACCGACGGTTAATCAGAAGTAGCCAACCGTAAGATAGAGAAATATCTACGGATTTTCTGCGGCCACCATCAAGAAGAATGGGTTAAGGTGTTGCCGATAGCTGAGTTCTGCGCTAACTCGGCACTTTCTAAAGCTACCTTACTGGCGCCGTTTAAGATAACGCACGGCTATCTTCCGAGGATAAGCTTTTAGCCGCCGAACGAACCCAGCTCCGCGGAACTACCTACCGCCACGTCGTCGAAGAGAGTCGCCGCCGCGGCGGCAGAAGCGCTACGATCTTAGATAGAAGAAGCGATCAGAGTAGCGAAAGAAGCGATGGAATTGGCTTAGAAGAAAATAGTAACTTAGGCTAATAAGAAGCGGTTACCGATGGAATTCGAACAAGGCCAAAAGGTATAGCTTAACACGAAGAACCTGAGGCTAAAAGGCAACGCCAAGCTCAATCCGCGCTAAGTGGGTCCGTTTACGATAGTAGAAAAGAAATCGCCGGTAACTTATCAGCTCGAGCTGCCGAAGGCGTTCCGGATCTACGACGTTTTCCATTCCGATCTACTAAGCCTGGACCCTAAGAACGGTCTGCCAGAACAGGGGTTCGCCGAACCCCTGCCTGTCGAGATGGACGGTAAGGAAGAAGAGTGGGAGGTAGAAGATGTAATAGACGTAAAGAAGATAAGGGGGTCCATAAAAGCGAGGATCTTGTAGAAGGGGTGGCCGGAAGACTACGAATAGTATCCGGTCGAGAACCTGCGGAATTCGGCGGAGCTGCTAAGTGATCTGACTGCAGTAGACGCAAGGTCAATACCCGTCTTTGATAACTATATCCAAGGCTAGAGAGGGAAGAATCTACGTACAAGCGGAGGTAGAGGTATTTGAGTGTACGCCAAGCCTGGCCCTGCCAAGCCTAGCTGCCAGCTGTCTACATCCACATCCGTATTACTACCGCCCTCCCCAACCAGCGATTGCCCTCAATCGCAATCAGCCAATCAATCGCAATCAGCTAAACCAGGTCGCGTCGTGCCAAACCAGGTTACATCGTGCCAAACTAGGTCGCTTTAAACCAGGTCGTAGGGGTCGCAAATCCAGCTTCGCTATCGGCCAATCAGGTCGCTCCAAAACAGGTCGCTTTTGAGGTCGCTTTTGAGCTTCAATTTCTGTGCGTTTTGAGTCTCAATCTCGTGCCTTTTTGAGCCTCAATCTCGTGCCTTTTTGAGCCTCAATTGGTGCCTTGTTTGCTGCCTTGTTTGCTGCTACAGAGGTCGCAGAGTCGTCGAGGTTGCAGAGGTCGCGGAAGGTCGCAGAGGTCGCAGAGCTCGCAGAGGTCGTCTTGCAAACACGTGTCGCTTCTCAGACAGTCGCTTCTCGAGCTGTCGCTTCTCTTCTTAAGCCGTCGCTTCTCGAGCCGTCGCCTCTCATTCTCGACGGTCGCTCGCTTCTTGACGGTCGCTTTGCTTCTCGACCCGTCGCTTCTCGAGCCGTCGCTTCTCGAGCTGTCGCTTTTCGAGCTGTTGCTTTTCAAATGGTCGCAGAGGTCTCGGAGGTCGTCGGGGTCGCAGAGGCTTCCAGAGGTCGCAGAGGTCGCAGCCTATATATGTCGCTTCTCTACGGTCGCTGAGGTCTCGGAGTCGTTGGGGTCGCGGAGGTTGCAGAGGTCGCAGAGGTCGTCGAGGTTGTCTTGCAAACACATGTCGCTTCTCGAGCCGTCGCTTCTCGAGCCGTCGCTTCTCGACGGTCGCTCGCTTCTCGACGGTCGCTTCTCGACAGTCGCAGAGGTCTCGGAGGTCGCAGAGGTTGCAGAGGTCGCGGAAGGTCGTAGAGGTTGCCTTGCAAACACATGTCGCTTCTCGACGGTCGCTCGCTTCTTGGACGGTCGCTCTGCCTATGCTTTGTCTAGTGCTCTGCCTGGATACTCGTGCCTAGGTGCTCTGCTCGGTGCTCTTGCTCGGCAGCTGGTGCTCTGCCTTGTGCTCTGCCTTGTGCTCTGCCTTGTGCTCTTGTCGCTTGTGCCAATTGCTGTATGTCTCGATTGCTAAATGTTCCGATTGGCCTTGTCCGAATAGAATGGTCTGTCAAAGACCCGAAAAAAAACGAATGTCGTCGCCCTAGGTCCTGCTAGGTGCGCTCTTATCGTCGTCGCTCCCGTCGTCGTCGCTCCCGTCGTCGTCGCTCCTACATCGTCCTTCTTAACCTTCTCGTTCTTCTCGACCTTCTCGTCGTCCAAATCTCTCCCAAAACTTTAGAACTTGCGCGATCTGCTCGCAGGGGCACTTCTCTTCCTAAAACTCTTCTCTCTCTCTCTCTTCTTCTCGATAGGGGCACTTCTCTTCCCTAAAACTCTCTCTCTTCTCGATTGGGGCACTTCTCTTCCCTAAAAACTCTCTCTTCTTCTTCTTAATAGGGGCACTTCTCTTCCCTAAAACTCTTCTTCTCGGTCGGGGGAGGGTAGAGTAGTATGCACACGCACAATTAAGTAACCGGATAAAATTCGACGGCCTCCTTTGTACGTATACAGTACACACTCTGGGTTGTCGGTTGCACGTACGTTAATCGAGTACCCGGATGTAATTCAACGGGCTCTTTCGCGTAGTGCGGGTGTTGTTAAAGTGAGCCTTGGATATAATGATCTGACTGCAGTAGACGCAAGGTCAATACCCGTCTTTGATAACTATATCCAAGGCTAGAGAGGGAAGAATCTACGTACAAGCGGAGGTAGAGGTATTTGAGTGTACGCCAAGCCTGGCCCTGCCAAGCCTAGCTGCCAGCTGTCTACATCCACATCCGTATTACTAAGAGATTTTTACGCGCGGAACCCGACGAAGCCGAAGCCTGGGTAGCTCCGAAGTTGATGGTTCAGAAAGAAGAAAGCCGCGTCTGCTCTATCGGCGCAGAGGCTAAAGAAAACAATCGTAGCGGTCGCCTTTAGGGAGGCCTTCGACTCGGCCACTACCCACCAGCGGATCGGCAGGCAGCTCGCCGACGCTGTAGCGTGCCAGCGCCGCCGACCCCGTAGTGGGTAAAGGCTTTAGTAGAAGAGAAAAAGAAGAAGAAGAAACGACGCTGCGGACGGATCTATATAGACCTCTAAGACGACGCACAGACGAGCCAAGCCGCAGCTCAGGCGACCTACGGCTCCGATCAGATGGCACGGATCAGGCGAACGGATTACATAAACGTTAAGTGAAGGACTTCAGATGCCGACGATGTGAAAAATGGAAAAAGCGACGAAAAGAACGCCGGTTGTAATAGAGGATAGAAGACGCGACGTCGGCGTCGGAGGGGATTTTCGAGAAGGAAACAAAAAAAAAAAAAGTGGAGATTTCCGGATAGATAGAGTGACTAAGCGGTCGAGGGCGACCGCTAGTAAGGGAGGGGGGTAGTGTTGCGGTAGTGGAAAGAGGTGGGACAGATTAATAGGGGGACCCTGGATTTCGGCTCGGCCCGTCCGGGCCGAGCCGGGCCTTGGCACCATCACTACGAAAGCCCACTACTACCACTACATAGATTCCTTTCCCTCCTCAGTTCGAGATATAGTTATCAAAAAGGCCGTATTGAGTCTTATCTGCGTGCCCGGATCACCCTTAACAAGAGACGAGCAGAAGGGAGCTGCTACCGGTGTAGCAAGATAGGCTACACTGTACGGAATTACGGGCTTTTGCTAGTAGAGAGACCTAGGGGACGGCCGACTACCGCAAGGGTAGCAACTGCAGCGCCCTAACGAGAAGATTAGGAGTCCTACTTGGACGACGACGAGTCGGGAAAAGAGTAGCCTCTAAGCGAAGGCTCTGCTAGAGGCAAATGCGAGATAGACTGCCAAATCAAAGCATTACTTAGCTATCTTTTAAGAGCAATTATATAACGACGACGCTGTTTATCGTACGGCCAACGTTGAACAGGTCCGTAACGGCGCGGACATTGATTAACACAGGATGCTTGGTGTACGGAGTAATTAGCGAAGACTTCGTATAGAGGCACCGGATTAAGACGACCCCCACTGTACCTGTACGCATGTTGGGCATTACCGGACAAGGACTGGACATTACCTATATAGTGAAAGTGTCGATAGAGGTACAGGGACATTATAAGCAGGACTTATACCTCTATGTCGTACGGGACAAGCTGGGGTATAACCTAATACTAGGGAAGCTACAAGATAGAGCGCTAGAGGGGCAAGCTAGACGTTGGACGAGGACGGCTATACCTGGCAGTAACGAAGCAGAGGCTCCGAGACCAAGAGAAGGCTCCGCAAGGAGACAATGCTAAGGCTGAAATTAATACGGCAACGGCGGACATTAAAAAGGTATTAGTACCTAAGAAAGTAACGGACCCCTATACGAGGCTCCTAAAGGAATACGCGGGATACCTAGACCTCTTCGAGCCGAAGTCGGCCTTAAAACTGCCGCTACACCGAGGAGAAGGGATCGACTACAACATCTAGCTAGAACCCCGTCTAGATAGGAGCCTGCTAGAGGTACTGTACGGACCGCTATATAGAATGTCCTCTAGAGAACTCCTAGTACTGCGTAAGACACTGGACGACCTGCTTGGTAAAGGGTTTATTTAGGCAAGTACGTCGTCCGTAGGAGCCCTAGTACTGTTTGTCTACAAGGAGGGGAAGGCCGGATTGCGTTTCTGCATAGACTATAGAGGCATCAACGCGATTACCAAGAAGGACCGGTACCCCCTACCCCTTATTAAGGAGACTCTCGGACGGATCAACAAGGCAAAGTAGTTTACTAAGCTTAACGTAGTCTTAGCCTTCTACAAGATACGGATTAAGGAAGGCTGTAAATAGATAACTGCCTTCTGTACGAGATATAGCCTCTTTAAGTAGCTTGTTACCCCCTTTGGACTTGCTAATGCACTAGCAACATTCTAAAGGTATATTAACAAGTCCTTGCAAGGGTTACTAGACGACATCTGCTCGGCATACCTCGACGATACCCTAGTTTTTACGGACGGCACCTATGCAGATTACGTACGGGATGTTAAGAAGGTGCTGGACCGACTGCAGCAGGCTGGCTTGTACCTCGACATCGACAAATATAAATTCGGTGTCCAACGTACGAAATACCTAGGTTTTATTATCGAGGCAGAGAAAGGCATTAGCATAGATAGGAAGAAGATTGACGCTATTAAGCAATAGAAGCCGCCAACAAACGTTAAGGGCGTATAGGAATTTCGTAGGTTTGCTAACTTCTACTGCTAGTTTATACAGAACTACTCGGAGATCGTACGCCCCCTAGTTAAACTAACACATAAGGACAAGCAGTTACAATAGACAGACGAATGCGACAAGAGCTTTAACAAGCTAAAGGAGCTCTTTACTATAGGACCAACACTCGCCGCCTTTAACCTAGAGCGTACGACGATACTAGAAACCGACTCTTTAGGGTATTATATTAGAGGTATCCTGTTACAGGTAGGCTCGGACGGACTCCTGCACCTATGCGCATATTTCTCTAAGAAGAACTCCCTAGCTAAGTGCAACTACCCTATCTACGATAAGGAGTTTCTGGCAGTCGTACAGTGTTGCGAAGTATAGGATAGAGAACTCCGCTCGGTGTCCGAGTTCCTTGCGCTAACAGACTACAAGAACCTAGAGTACTTTACGCAGCCCCGGAAGCTGTCTAAGAGGCACGTACGTTGGGCAATGTACCTAAGCCGGTTTAATATAAGACTCTAGTATCGCAAGGGTAAGGACAATAGCAGGGCCGATGCGCTCTCTAGACGGAACTAGGACATACTAACGACGTACGAGGACGACCAGCTAAAGTTACGAACATTCTAGATGTTTAAGGAGGAGCTAGGCGAGGAGACTATCCGCCTAGCAGCGACACACCTATAGGAACCCTAACTGCGAGTATAGGAAGAGGCGGTAGAAAAGGACGAGGTGTACCGAGGGGCCTGTACAGCGATCTAAGGAGGACAGCAGAAGCTCCTAGCAGGGCTCTATCTTAAGGTGTCGGCAGCAGAGTGCTTAGTAGACGAGGAGAACAACCTAAAGTTTAGGAATCGGATGTAGGTCCCTGCAGACGAGAAGCTCTGTACGAGCTTAATAGAACAGGCGTACGACTCTATAGCTACTAGGCACCTAGGGCGTAAGGAGACGTACAGCATTGTCGCTAGGGATTACTACTAGCCGGCGATAGCGAAGGACATCCGCAGGTTTATACGGAACTGCGATGTATGCAGACGGACGAAGCCCTAGCGTAAACTGAAACATAGGCTGTTAAAACCCCTACCGATCCCGGACCGGCCCTAGTAAGACCTAACGGTAGACTTTGTTACAGACCTCCCTAAGAGCGACGGGCGGCGGAACATTATAGTAGTTATAGACAAGCTAACGAAGGGAGTAATACTAGAGGGAATAGACTCTATTACAGCGGAGGACACCGCCTAGGCATTTATACGGACGACGTTTAGCAAACACGGTTTCCCTAGGTCGATTGTGTCGGACCAGGGCACGCAGTTTACGAGCCAGCTCTAGGCAAGGGTCTGCCAGTTGCTAAAGGTAGAACGTCGCCTGTTAACCGCATAGCACCTGCAGACGGACAGGGCGACGGAGCGGGTCAATTCGACGTTGGAAGCGTACCTCTGAGCGTATGTCGACTATATCCAGACGAACTGGAACCGACTCCTCTATATAGCAGAACTGGCTATTAACAGCCGCATAGCCGATGCTACCAGAGTGTCCCCCTTCTTTATAGCCTATAGATACGACTATTCCCTGCTTTAACCAACCCTAAGGGATGACACCCCGCGCCCCGTACGATCCCTAATTCAGCAGGGAGAGGCCATCGTACAGACGATTACAAATGCCTATTAATAGGCGAAGGCGAGTCTAGCTATAGCTTAACAGAATACGGAAGAGCAGGCCAACAGGGGACGACAAGCTGCACCTAGGTACAAGGCAGGGGATAAGGTCTGGCTAAACCAACGACACATCTATATAGACCGGCCGAGCAAGAAACTAGATTAGAAGAACAGGAAGTTTACGGTAGTCCGACCAGTAGGGACATATGCCGTACGACTAAACACTCCCCTAGGGATTTATCTAGTCTTCTACGTAGACCTCGTACAGCCGGCGAACACGGACCCCCTACTGCACTAGACGACAGACGACGCGCGCCTACCTGCAATTATAACCGAGGGCTAGGAAGAGTATAAAGTAGAGGGGATCCTTAAGAGCTAAAGGAAGTAGGGGAAGGTAGAGTACCTAGTAAAATAGAGAGGATAGGCAGAGCCTATATAGAAACTGTACGAGGCTCTACAGGACACAACTGCACTGGACAGATAGGAGGAGAACCATCCCCCTGCCTAGTTACAGTAACAGTGCGCTGTACGGCGGAAGGAGGTACGATCTACCCTAAGGACAGGGTAGCCGCTAGCAACCTAGGTTGTTAAAGGATCGAGAATTACGACGTAGGACACTACGGGATCCCGCTAACACGACATCGTACGACACTGTACGAGATAAGGGCTAGAAGAAAGGAACAGCAGCAGACGACGAAGGAACTGCCTATCAGTTCCTTTATATAGATACCTAACCTTAAGTTTCTAAACCAAGATTCTTAAGCCCCTTACATTGCGGCAGCAGAAAGGGGTAGGACTAAGTAATAGGGTAGACCCTTGGAATTTCGGCTCAGCCCTTCCGGACCGAGCCGGGCCTTAGCACACTACCCCTAAAGCTCTTACCTACTACTATATAGATTCCTTTCCCTCCTTAGTTCGAGATATAGTTATCAAAAAGGCCGTATTGAATTATATCTACGTGCCCGGATCACTTACTAACGCGCTAGCGGTGTAGCAACGCTTTATAAACCACACCTTTATAGATATGCTGGAACGGTTCGTATCTATCTACTTAGACGACATCCTTATCTATACTAATAGAACGAGAGAGCAACACACGGACTACATTAAGAGGGTGCTAAGGAGACTCTACGAGGTTGGACTAAACGCGGATACAAAGAAGAGCGAGTTCTATTAGACCGAAGTCAAATATCTAGGTCTTATTGTTAGAAGAGAAGGGATTCGCATAGACCCCTTAAAAGTCGCTGCTGTCGCAGAATAGAAGTAACCGAAATCTGGAAACACTATACAAATCAGAGCCTTTCTCGGATTCTGCAGCTACTATCGACGGTTTATTAAGGACTTTAGTAAGATAGCGAGACCCCTAAACAAGGCATTAAAGAAGGAGGCCGCCGGCCTATAGAATAAAAAGTGTACGGAAGCTTTCAACTAACTAAAGGAGGCGGTAGCCTTAGCGCTAGTGCTGGCACACTTCTAACTAGAAAAGACGATTGATCTGGGCACGCAGATATAATTCAATACGGCCTTTTTGATAACTATATCTCGAACTAAGGAGAGAAAGGAATCTATGTAGTGGTGGTAGTGGGCTGCCGTGGAGGTGGTGGTGCCAAGGCCCGGCTCGGCCCGGACGGGCTAAGCCGAAATTCCAAGGGTCTACCCTATTAATCTGTCCTACCTCTTTCCACCGCCGCAACACTACCCCCCTCCCTTACCAGCGGTCGCCCTCGACCGCTTAGTCACCCTACCCATCCGAAAATCTCTCTTCTATCTGTCTCTTTTTTTTTTTTTTTTTTTTTTTTGATTCGTCTTCTTTTTCTCGAAAATCCCCTCTACTGTCGACGTTACCTCTTCCGTCTTTTATCAAAAACAACGTCTTATCATCGCTTTTTCAGCGCTTACGTTATCGGCATCCGAAGTCCTTTACTTGGCGTTTATGTAATCGGTGCGCCTGATCCGTGCTATCTGATCTGAGCCGTGGGTTATCTGAGCTGCGGCGTGGCTAGTCTGTGCGTTGTTTCGGGGGTCTATATAGATCTTTCCGCTGCGCCGTTTTTCTTCTTCTTTTTTTTTTTAAGGCTTTTACCTACTACGCGGTCGGCAGCGCTGGCACGCTACAGCGTCCGCCAGCTACCGGCCGCATAGTGGTCCCTGGAGCCATCAATTCCAGACTACGATCGTTTTTATCGGCTTCTGCGCCGGTGGAGCGGACGCGGCTTTCTTTGTTTTCTTCCGGAAGGATCGACTTTAGAGCCATTCCGGCTTCGGCTTCTTCGGGTTCCGCGCGTAAAAGTCTCTTAGCAGCTCTGCTGAGTGATCTAACTGCAGTAGACTCTAGGTTAATACCCGTCTTTAATAACTATATCCAAGGCTAGAGAGGGAAGAATCTACGTACAAGCGGAGGTGCAGTATTTGAGTGTGTGCCAAGCCTGGTCCTGCCAAGCCTGCCACCTTCTAGCACCTTCCAGCCCTCTACATCCGTATTACTAAGTTCCGCAGGTTCTCGACCGGATACTATTCGTAGTCTTCCAGCCACCCCTTCTACGAGATCCTCGCTTTAATGGACCCTCTTATCTTCTTTACGTCTATTACATCTTCTACCTCCTACTCTTCTTCCTTACCGTCTATCTCGATAGGCAGGGGTTCGGCGAACCCCTGTTCCGGCAGACCGTTCTTAGGGTCTAGGCTTAGCAGATCCGAATGGAAAACGTCGTAGATCCGGAACGATTTCGGTAGCTGGAGCCAATAAGTTACTAGCGACCTCTTTTCCACTATCGTAAACGGGCCTACATAGCGCGGATTGAGCTTGGCGTTCCCTTTTAGCCTTAGGTTCCGCGTGTTAAGCCAGACCTTTTGACCTTCTTCGAATTCTATTAGCGACCGGCTTCTATTAGTTCGAGTTACTATCTTCTTCTAAGCCGTCTCCATCGCTTCTTTCGCTACTTTGATCGCTTCTTCTATCTGAGATTATAGCGCTTCTGCCGCTGCGGCAGCGACTCTCTTTAACGACGTAGCGGTGGATCGTTCCGCGGAGCTAGGTTCGTTTGGCGGCTAAAAGCTCATCCTCGGAAGATAGCCGTGCGTTATCTTAAACGGCGCCAGCGACGTCGTTTCTAACTGTGCTGAGTTCGCGCAGAATTCGGCCATTGGCAGCATCTTAACCCACTTTTCTTGATAATAGCTGCAGAACGTTCGTAGATATCGCTCTATCTCTCGGTTAGCCACTTCAGACTGACTGTTAGTTTAAGGGTGCGCTGCGGTGCTGAGTTTTCCACGAATTCCGAGAGCTTGGTTGATTGCTTTCTATACGTCGGCAGTAAATTAAGGACCCCTATCCGTAGTGATAGTGTCCGGCAGGCTATAGTGCTTCTATACGTATTGGATTAGTATTCTCGCCGTTTCTTCCGTAGTAGTTCCTTTATCCTTAGCCCGACATAGGATGAAATAGCGCTCTTTGCTTAGCCGATCCACTACGTTTAACGTAGCGTTATATCTATCCGAATTCGGCAGGCCAGTTACGAAATCCATCGTAATGTGCTGCTACGGCTTCTCGGGGATCGGAAGGGGCTTTAATAGACCGGCCGGAAGGCCGTAACGCGGTTTCGCCGATCGGCACGCGTAGCAGTTGGCGATAAATCGGTGGATCCGTTCGTAGATCCGTGGAAACCAGTAGATCGTCCTTATAGCTTCTATCGTCTTCTTTAAGCCGGCGTAGCCAACATCTATAGAGTTATGGACTAGCCGGATGACCTCCGTAATTAGTTCTTCCAGAACTATCAGCTTCCCTAAGCCGGTTTTGCCTAGCTTCTGCTGCTAATTAAGCTGCTCTACCTTCTCGTAGAGAGTCTCTTCCTTAGGGGCCGGTTCTACTGCGTAGACCCCTACCTCTTTCAACACCTCTGCGTCTACTATCCTCTCGGTCAGCACCTTCTGAAACATGTTCGGATCTTCCTTCGCGCGGCTCGTCTTCCCTTCTCTTCGCGTCAGTGCGTTAGCCTTTCCGTTTTGAGCCCCGGGTCGATAGGTGATCTTGAAGTCGAACCCGGATAAGTAGGCTGCCTACCGTGCTTAACGTCGTAAGAGCTTCTACGTCTTTATAAAGTAGGTCAGCGACTGGTAGTCCGTAAGGACCTGGACCGTGCTCTTTCCAGCTATAAGCTCCGGTTTCCACTCCTCGAAAGCCTAAATAATCGCTAGCAGCTCCTTATTATAGATGGCGTAGTTCTGCTTAGCTTCTGTTATAGATTTGCTAAAGAAGGCCACTGGGTAAAGGGTCTTACTATCGTTAGCGTATTGAGAAAGGACCCCTGCCGTCACTGTATCGGAAGCGTCCGTTTCTACGTAGATCGTCTTTTCCGGTCGGAAGTGCGCAAGAACCGGCGCCGAGGCCACCGCTTCTTTCAGCTGTACGAAAGCTTCTGTGCACTTCTTATTCTATAGGCCGGCGGCCTCTTTCTTTAACGCTTCGTTTAGGGGTCTCGCGATCTTGCTAAAGTCCTTAATAAACCGTCGATAATAGCTGCAGAATCCGAGAAACGCTCTGATTTAGGTAGTGTTTCCGGATTTCGGCTGCTTCCATTCCGCTACGGCAGCGACCTTTAAGGGGTCTATCCGAATTCCATCTCTTCCGACGATAAGGCCGAGATATTTAACCTCAGTTTAATAGAACTCGCTCTTTTTCGTGTCCGCGTTTAATCCGACCTCGCGGAGCCTAGTTAGCACCTTCTTAATATAGTCCGTATGCTGATCTCTCGCTCCTTCGGTGTAGATAAGGATGTCGTCCAAGTAGATAGACACGAACCGTTCTAGCATGTCTATAAAGGTGTGGTTTATAAAGCGTTGCCACACTGCCGGCGCGTTGGTGAGTCCAAAAGGCATTACCAACTACTTGAAATTGCCTATACGCGTCGCGAACGTCGTAAGATCTTCCGTTTGCCCTTCCTCGTTCCTTAATCGATAGAACGCTTAGCGGATGTCCAGCTTGCTGAACCACTTAGCCTTCGCTACGCGCTGTATAGTCTTATCTATTAGCGGCAGTGGATAGACGTCTCTCTTAGTGACCTCGTTAAGGCCTCGATAGTCTACGCAGAGTCGCAGACCACCCCCTAGTTTCCTTACGAAAAGAATCGGTAACGTATATTTGGCGGAACTCGGCGTAATAAACTTCTTCGCCAGATTTTCGCGAACGAACACCTCTACCTAGTCCAGTTCCGCCGGCGACAGTCGTCTTAGGGGCTCGGTTCTCGGCAGCGCAGCTCCTTCTTTCAGCCGGATCTTATTGTTATATTCCGGTCAATAGAGCGGCAGGAGGTTGGAGTCGGCTTTTAAGAACACGTTAGCGTAACCGTAGAGCTCGATTGGCAGCACCTCTAGTAGATCCACTTCTTCTTCCGCTATTATCTTCCGGTAGTCTTCGATGTCTTTTATCGAGATAGCGTAGATCTTATTATCCAGCGACTTCGCGAGGGTCGTTATAGCTTCTGAACTTATCATTCCGACGGTAACTGGGGGTTCGGAACGATCGGACGGAGCCTCTTTCGCGGGCTCCGTAGCTTTCGGCTTAGCGGCGGCGGCGACCTTTCCGATAGTCCCTGCTCTGCTACCTAGGGTTTTGAATCTTATCGTTCCTTTATCTACGTCGATAATGGCTTTCTGGTTCTTTATCCATTTCTGCCCTATAATGATGTCAAACCTTCCAATATCTATAATTCGGAACGTCGCTTCCGTAGTGCAACCAGCCAGTGTAGTCTTTAATAGCACATAGTGCGTAATACTTTCCGTGTCTTGTCCGTTGTATGCCGAAATCTTCGTCGGCGACGCTAGTTCCACTAGATAGCTATATCCTTTTATCAGTTTCTAAACCAATCGGTGGTGGATTGCCGCGCCAATAAGAGCTCTAGTGTCGATGAAAGCTTTCAACTGTAGGGGTTGGCGCGACTTCTTAACAGGGTGGATCGTAATAGGAAGGATAATAGCCGTTTCCGTGTTCGCTTCCACTGTCGCCGACAGTGGATCGTTACAACTGTTGATGCTCTCTCGTTCTGTTAGTGCCTTTCGCGGGGATGCCCTGTTTTTTACGCTGGATGGGGGGTCTATCCGTCTAGCTAGTCTTTTCCTATAATTCTTAACTGGACCCCGCTGTCTATGCTATCAGTGTCGTTCGGAGCCGGTTCGATGGCTTGGATGGTCTTTCTCGGCGGCGGCGGCTTCGTTACTTGATATTCCTGCTTCTGCTTGTCCGATGCTTGGCATCTCGTTGCGATGTGGCCAGGCTTGCTACACGCGTAGCAGGTGGGGACGAACGACGGCCGCGGCACGTAAGGCGACTGGGGGCCGCAGCGGAAGGGCGCAGGGGCTCTCGTCGGCTGCGACGGCGGCAACGGCCTCTAAATTAGTTCGCGTGTCGTCGGTTTTCCGTACGCGTTCAGGTTTCTTGCCGTTACTCTCGCCTAGTGCACGAAGCTCTGCAGGTCTTCGTCTTCCACCGACGCTATCGCCGCAGCTAGCTTAGGGCTCAGTTTCTGTCTTAGTAAGTGCAGCTGCTTATCTTCTGCCACTCTCGCTCTAATAGCATATTTCCTAAACAGTCCGTAGAACTCTTCGAATGTCTGCCGGTTCTAGTTGATCTTATCCAGCTGCTTACGGGCCGTCTTCTTCCGAAAGGGGTCGCCGAAACGCTGGTCCAGCGCCTTAATAGCGTCGTCGGCAGTTACTTCTTCTAGGTCCGCTACTAGCGAAAAAGCTTTACCTTCTAGTCTCGATTCTAGGTACGCCAATCTATCCTCCTCGCCGCTCGATGCGTAATCGCGGCTTATCTTATTCTTAATCTTCTTCTTAAACGCCTCCTACGCTTTAGGGTCTCCGCTACCGAAAGCAGGTAGGTCTGGCAGTGGCGTTATCGTAGTGCTACCTTGACTATAGGCCGCTGGTAAGGCGGTTTCTGCATAAGTTTCTCGCCGCGGCGGCGACGACTTTGCTGCTTCCATATCAGTCAGTTGATCCTTTAGCGCCTTCAGCTGCGCCGTTCGATTCGCCGCCTGGTTTTCTAACACGTCGATAATAGTTTCTGCCGATTCCTTCTCGGCCCTTACCGCTTTAGTTTCCTCTCTTAGTTGCCTGTTTTCTTCTAGCGTTCTGTAGAACAGCGTCTTAATAAGGTCTATACTATCGTAGACCTTCCTTATTCTGTTCTCGTTTACGTAGTCTTTCAATTCCTCGATCGTGCAGTCGTAGATCTTCCTATATTTAGCTATTCGTTCCTTGATCTCTGCTGTCTCTTCCGCTGTAAAACCGCTGATAATAATCTCATTATCAATAACACTGGAGCGCCTACTCGCTCTGTTAGTCTTTCCTTTCCTACTTCTGCTGCGGCCTGTAACGCCGCTCTCTACTGCTAAGAAGCCTTCTATCTTCTTACGGTGCCTAGGGGGTTGGTGTGTGTATGTTGATGCGCGCGCGTTATTCAGGTTTCCGGATGGTTCAACGGGCCCTTTCGCGCAGCGCAGGGTTGGTGTAGAGAGTGAGTTCGAGATATAATAATCCGGGCACGCAGATATAATTCAATACGGCCTTTTTAATAACTATATCTCGAACTGAGGAGAGAAAGGAATCTATGTAGTGGTGGTGGTGGGCTTCCGTAGAGGTGGTAGTGCCAAGGCCCGGCTCGGCCCGGACGGGCCGAGCCGAAATCCCGAGGGTCCACTCTATTACCTAGTCCCACCCCTTTCTGCTGCTGCAACATAGGGAAGGTCTACGACGGTATAGACCTTATTAAGAAGCTGTTTTACAGAACCCTAGACGAGAGCAGACAGTTAAGAGAGGAAAACGAAGCAGTAAGGGCCGAAAAGGAATTAGCAGAAACTATTATCGACGTGCTAGAAAACTAAGCGGCGAATCGGCTAGTACAACTAAAGGCAATAAAGGCTTAGTTAGCTGAAATGGAAGTGGCAGCAACGTCGTCGGCGCCGCTACTACAACGAGAAGAACAAGCAGAGACCGCGTTACCGGCAGCCTACAGTTAAGGCAGCACCTCAATAACGTTACTACCTAACCTACTAGCGTTTAGAGGCGGAGACCCTAAAGACTGGGAGGCATTTAAGAAGAAGATAAAGAACAAGATAGACTGCGACTATGCCAGAAACAGTAAAGAGGACAGGCTGGCCTACCTAGAGTCGCGGTTAGAAGGTAAAGCTTTTTCGTTAGTAGCAGACCTAGAAGAGGTAACCGCTAAAGAGGCGATTAAAGCGCTAAACCAATGCTTCGGAGATCCCTTCCGAAAGAAGACAGCCTGTAAACAGCTGGATAAGATCAATCAGAACCGGCAGACGTTTAAGGAATTCTACAGACTGTTCCGAAAATATACTATTAGAGCCAGAGTGTTAGAAGATAAGCAGCTCTACCTACTAAGGCAGAAGCTGAACCCTGAATTGGCCGCAGCTATAGCTTCTGTAGAAGACGAAGACCTTAAGAGCTTCGTGCACCGAGCGAGAGTTACCGCCAGAAACCTAAGCGCTTACGCGAAATCGCGCGAATTGAACTAGAAGCTATCGACGACGCCGACAACACGACCCCCTGCACCTTTCCGGAGAGCACCTTAGCAGCTATCTTATTCGCTACGTTCGTCGTTTATCCCTACCTGCTACGCGTATAGAAAGCCTGGCTATATCGCTACGAGATGCTAAGTAACGGATTAGCAGAAGCAGGAGTATCGAGGTACGAAGCAGCAGCCGAGAAAGGCTATCCAAGCTATAGAGCCGGCTCCGAACGACGCAGACAGTGTGGACAGTAGAGTGCCACTAAGGATCTTAGGAAAAGACTAGCTAGAAGGATAGATCCCCTATCCAGCAGGGACAATAGGGCACTGATACGAACTACGTCGCCAGAAGAAGGAAGTATTAACAGCTGCAGTAATCCGCTCTTAGCGGCAGTAGAAGTAAACACAGAAACAGCTATTATCCTTCTAATTACTGTCTACCCCCTCGATAGCTTAAGCAGACCACTTTAGCTAAGAGCTTTTATTAATACAGGAGCCCTTATCAGAGCAGCGATCCACTATCGACTAGTTCAGAAACTGATAAAAGGATACAGTTATCCGGTAGAGCTAGCGTCGCCGACGCGAATTTCGGTATACAACGGATAAGACACAGAGAGTGTTATGCATTATGTACTATTAAAGACTACCCTAGCTGGTCGCACTACGGAAGCGACGTTCTGAATTATAGATATCGGAAGGTTTAACATTATTATAGGACAGAAATAGATAAAGAACCAGAAAGCCGTTATCGACGTAGGTAAAGGCACTATAGGGTTCAAAAACCAGCAGAGCGGAGTCGCCGCCGGATCGGTTACCGTTGTCGCTGCCAAATTGAACGCTACGACCATCGAAGCGGTTCCGATAGATTGGCCCGACCCTCTAGACACGATCGGAATAATAAGCTCGGAAGCTTTAACGACCCTCGCAAGGTCGCCGGACAATAAGATTTACGCTATCTTAAGAAAGGACATTAAAGACTACTGGAAGATAATAGCGGAAGAAGAAGTAGATCCGCTAGAGGTGCTGCCAAAGGAGCTCTATAGCTATACTAACGTATTCTTAAAAGCTAACTCTAACCTCCTACCGCTCTACTGACCGGAATATAACAACAAGATCCGGCTAAAAGAAGGAGCTGCGTTGCTAAGAACCGAGCCCCTAAGACGCTTATCACCGGCCGAGCCGGACTAAGTAGAGGTGTTTGTCCGAGAAAACCTAGCGAAGAAGTTTATTACGCTAAGCTCTGCAGAATATACGTTACCGATTCTTTTAGTGCGGAAACCTAGAGGTAGTCTCCGACTATACGTAGATTACCGAGGCCTTAATAAGGTCACTAAGGGAGATGTATATCCGCTGCCACTAATTGATAAGACTATATAACGAGTGGCTAAAGCTAAGTAGTTCAGTAAGCTGGACATTCGCTAAGCGTTCTACCGACTAAGGAACGAGGAAGGACAAACCGAAGATTTTACGACATTCGCTATACGTATAGGCAATTTTAAGTAGTTGGTAATGCCTTTCGGACTTACCAACGCGCCAGCGGTGTAGCAACGCTTTATAAACCACACCTTTATAGACATGCTAGAATAGTTCGTGTCTATCTACTTAGACAACATCCTTATCTATACTAATAGAACGAGAGAGCAATATACGGACTACATTAAGAGGGTGCTAAGGAGACTCTACGAGGTCGGACTAAACGCGGATACGAAGAAGAGCGAGTTCTATTAGACCGAAGTCAAATATCTAGGTCTTATCGTTAGAAGAGAAGGGATTCGGATAGATTCCTTAAAAGTTGCTGCCGTTGCGGAATAGAAGCAACCGAAATCTGGAAACACTACGCAAATCAGAGCGTTTCTCGGATTCCGCAGCTACTATCGACAGTTTATTAAGGACTTTAGTAAGATAGCGAGACCCCTAAACGAGGCATTAAAGAAGGAGGCCGCCGGCCTATAGAATAAGAAGTATACGGAAGCTTTCAACTAACTAAAGGAGGTAGTAGCCTTAGCGCTAGTGCTGGCACACTTCCGACCAGAAAAGACGATCTACGTAGAAATAGACGCTTCCGATACAGTAACCGCAGGGGTCCTTTCTTAATATGCTAACGACGGAGAGACCCTCTATCCAGTGGCCTTCTTTAGCAAGTCTATAACTAAAGCCGAACGGAACTACGCTATCTACAATAAAGAACTGTTAGCTATTATACAGACGTTCGAAGAGTAGAAGCTAGAGCTTATAGCTAGAAAGAGCACAGTCCAGGTCCTTACAGACCACCAGTTACTAACCTACTTTATAAAGACGCAGAAGCTCTTACGCCGCCAAGCTCGGTAGGCTGCCTACTTATCCAAATTCGATTTTAAGATTACCTATCGACCCGGAGCTCAAAATAGAAAGGCTAATACGCTAACGAGAAGAGAAGGAAAGACCAGCCGCGCGAAGGAAGATCCGAACATGTTTCAGAAGGTGTTAACTAAACGGATAGTAGATGCCGAGGTGTTAAAAGAGGTAGGGATCTGTGCGATAGAGCTGCTAACCGAGGAAGAGACGCTCTGCGAGAAAGTGGAACGACTTAATTAGCAGCAGAAACTCGGCAGAACAGGCTTAGGAAAGCTGATCGTTCTAGAAGAACTAATCGCAGAGGTTATCCAGCTAGTCTATAGTTCTAAGGATGTTGGTTACGCCAGCTTAAAGAAGACGATAGAAGCAGTAAGGACGATCTACTGGTTCCTGCGGATCTTCGAGCAGATACACCGGTTTATCGCTAACTGCTACGTCTGCCAAGCAGCGAAGCCACGACACGGCCTTCCGGCCGGTCTGTTGGAGCTACTTCCGATCCCCGAGAGACCGTAGCAGCACATTACAATAGATTTCGTAACAGGCCTCCCGGATTCAGATAGATACGACGCTACTCTTAACGTAGTAGATCGGCTAAGCAAGGAACGTTACTTTATCCCCTGTAAAGCAAAGAATAAAGGCACTACTGCAGGAGAGACAGCGAGAATGCTAATTCAGCACGTATAGAAACACTACGGCCTGCTAGACACTATTACTACAGATAGGGGTCCTCAATTTACTGCTAATGTATAGAAAGCCATTAACCAAGCTCTCGGAATTCGTGGAAAACTCAGCATAGCAGCTTACCCTTAAACCGACAGTCAGTCCGAAGTAGCTAACCGAGAGATAGAGAAATATCTACGAATCTTCTGCGGTTATTATTAAGCAGAGTAGGTTAAGGTGTTGCCGATAGCCGAATTCTGCGCTAACTTAGCACAGTTAGAGGCTACCTTACTAGCGCTGTTCGAGATAACTTACGGTTATCTTCCGAGATTAAGCTTCTATCCGCTAAACGACCCTGGCTCTTCGGAACCTTCTACCGACACTTCGTTAAAAAGAGTCGCTGCAGCTGCAGCAGAAGCACTGAAAGCTCAGATAGAAGAAGCTGTCCGGGTGGCTAAAGAAGCAATAGAGTCGGCACAGAAGAAGATAGTAATCCGAGCTAATAGAAAGCGGTTACTAATAGAGTTCGAAGAAGGACAAAAGATATAGCTTAATACGAAGAACCTTAGACTAAAAGGAAACACCAAACTTAACTCCCACTACATAGGTCCGTTTGAGATAGTGGAAAAGAGATCGCCAGTAACTTATCGGCTCCAGCTACCTAAGGCGTTCCGGATCTACGATGTTTTCCATTCGGATCTGCTAAGCCTGGACCCTAAAGACGGTCTTCCGGATTAGGGGTTCGCCGAACCCCTACCAATCGAGATAGACGGTAAAGAAGAAGAAAAGGAGGTAGAAGATGTAATAGATATAAGAAAACTAAGAGGATCTATCGAAGCAAGGATCTCGTAGAAGGGATAGCCGGAAGATTATAAATAGTATCCAATCAAGAATCTCTAGAATTCGGTAGAACTGCTAAAGGAGTTCTATATGCGGAATCCGAAGAGGCCAAAGCCTAAGTGGCTCGGAAGTTAATAAAGAAGAAGAAAACCTGCGTCCGCTCTGTTAGTGCGGAAGCTAATAGAAACGATCGTAGAAATCGCTAGCCGGTGTCTTGGGCTCTACTGCTACTACCACTGGCTAGGACCGGCGGATAATAGCAGTAAGGCCGAGGACAGCGCCACTGCGTCGGCGCGCTTTGTAACTGTCTTTGCTCTCCGTTACCGCTATCCGCCGACTTAGCTAGAAGGATAGTAACGATAAAGAACGAAGCCGACGCTATTAAAGCAGCCTTGCAGTGGCGCCAAAGGCCTTAGTAGAGAAAGAAGAAGAAGAAGAAACGGCGCTACGGACGAATCTATATAGACCTCTACAGCGGAGCACGGACCGGTTACGCCGCAGCTTAGGTAACCGCTAGCTCTGATTAGACGGCACGGATTAGATAGACGCCAAGTAAAGACGTTAGATAATGTGGCGCGGTACACTTGAGCCAAAAGGGACTGGTCAAGTAACTCAGAAGTGACTTAACCAATGTGTACCAGATATATGAACCTTGGCAAGGCATAGTAATGACACGGGCCAACCCACCCCGTATCACTACCCCCTACGCTACAGGCTTACGACCTCGTAAGCTGCGCTTACTCACAGGCCACGTATGCGATTTGCACAGCCCCCCTATGCCGCATACGCAATCAACCCCCCCCGGCAGGTCTGCACACAGCCAGCTGGACCTTTACCGGGTCTGCCTCATTCTGTACGGAGTGGTGGACAAACGGACATACGTCAACGCTGCTTCCACTCGCTAGTTGAAAGATGCGCCCCCTAGGAATTGAACCCGGGCCTTTCATCGTACACTTTTAGCAGTTACTTCCGAGTTAAGTGATATAGCGCAGTACACTTAAGCCAAAAGGGACTGGTCAAGTAACTCGGAAGTGACTTGACCAATATGTACCAGATATATAAACCTTGGCAAGGCATAGTAATGACACGGGCCAACCCACCCCGTATTATTAGATAGCGACGATGTAAGAAGAAAGAAGATAAAGAAAGGGGATAGTTTCGAAATAGAAGAAAGCGAAGAGGTAACAACGGAATTAAAAAAAAAGAGACAGATAGATAAGTAAGCGGTCAAGGTCGACCACTAGTAAGGGAGGGGGGTGGTGTTGCAGCGGCAGAAAGGGGTGGGACTGAGTAATAGGGTAGATCCTCGAAATTTCGGCTTAGCCCTTCCGGACTAAGCCAGGCCTTAGCACACTACCCCTAAAGCTCTTACCTACTACTATATAGATCCCTTTCCCTCCTTAGTTCGAGATATAGTTATTAAAAAGGCCGTATTAAATCATATCTGCGTGCCCGGATCAACGTAGGTCCGTTCAAGATAGTGGAAAAGAGATCGCCGGTAACTTATCGGCTTTAGCTGCCTAAGGCGTTCCGGATCTACGATGTTTTCCATTCGGATCTGCTAAGCCTGGACCCTAAGAACGGACTGCCGGAACAAGGCTTCGATAAACCCCTACTAGTAGAGATAGACGGTAAAGAAGAAGAGTAGGAAGTGGAAGACGTAACAGACGTGAAAAAGATAAGAGGGTCTATTAAAGCAAAGATTTCGTAGAAGGGGTAGCTAGAAGATTATAAATAGTATCCGATCGAGAATCTCCAGAATTCAGCGGAGCTGCTAAGAGAGTTTTATGTCCGGAACCCGAGGAAGCTGAAGCCTAAGTAGCTCTAAAGCTAATTATTCTGGAAGAAGAAGAAAAGCTGCGTCCGCTCTATTAGTGCAGAAACCGATAAAGACGATCGTAGCAGTCGCTTCGCTGGAGTCTTTAACGCGGCCACTACCTACCGCCGCTCCAGCAGGAAGCTCGCCGACGCCGCTTTACGGCGTCGGCGCTGCTGGCCCTGCAGTAGGTAAGGTCTTTAGTAGAGAAAGAAGAAGAAGAAGAAACGGCGCTACGGACGAATCTATATAGACCTCTACAGCGGAGCACAGACCGGTTACGCCGCAGCTCAGGTAACTGCTAGCTCCGATCAGACGGTACAGATCAGATAGACGCTAAGTAAAGACGTCAGATAGCGACTAATACGGATGTAGATGTAGACAGCTGGCAGCTAGGCTTGGCAGGGCCAGGCTTAGCGCACACTCAAATACCTCTACCTCCGCTTATACGTAGATTCTTCCCTCTCTAGCTGTAGATATAGTTATTAAAGACAGGTATTAACCTTGCGTCTACTGCAGTCAGATCATTATATCTAAGGCTTACTTTAACAATACCTACACTACGCGAAAGAGCCTGTTAAATTACATCTGGGTACTCGATTAAAGTACGTGCAACCAACCTAGAGTGTGTACTATATATGTATAAAGGAGGCCGTCGAATTACATCCGGTTACTTAATTGTGCATATATATACTACTCTACCCCCCCTCCCCCGATCGAGAAGAAGAAGAGAGAGTTTTAGGGAAGAGAAGTGCCCCTATCGAGAAGAAGAGAGAGTTTTAAAGAGAGTGCCTACGCGAGCAGATCGCGAGTTTTAAAGAAGAGCAAGAGCGACAAGTACGACGAGAGCGAAGAGAGCGACGAGAGCGAGAGAGCAACGAGAGCGAGAGAGCAACGAGAAGGACGAGAGCGACGACGACGATATAAGGACAAGGAGAGCGACGACGACGAGAGCATACGAGGAAAAAGACGCACCTAGCAGGACCTAGGGCGACGACATTTGTTTTTCAGGTCTTTAACAGACCATTCTATTCGGACAAGGCCAATTAGGACATTCAGCAATCGAGACGTACAGCAATTGGTACAGCGACAAGACAAGGCACAGCCAGCTCTAGGCACAGCTACAGGCAATACAAGGCTTCTGCAGGCAATACACTGTTTAGAAGAGCGCGTCCAGAAGCACGTCCAGAAGCATGTTCAGAATTTAGAAGCGCTGCTGCAGACAGGCACAGCTGCTGCAGACAGCATAGGCAAAGCAGAGGCAGAGCACCTAGGCACAAGCACCAGGCAACACAGAGCAGCTGCAGACAACACAGCTGCGAGACAACAGAGGCACAGCTATAGGCAATACAGGGCTGCTACAGCTAGGCACAGCCAGCTCTAGGCACAGCTGCTGCAGACAGGCACAGCTGCTACAGACAACAAGGCAGCTGCAGACAACACAGGCAGAGCTGCAGACAATACAGGCAAAGCGACACGAGCAGCAAAGCAACACGAGCAGCAACGAGCACCCAGGCAGAGCAACGAGTACGAGCACAAGGTACATCTACAGACAACAGAGACAACAGCTGCAGACAAAACAAAACAGCAGCTACAGACAGGTGCAGCTGCTACAGACAACAGAGGTGCAGCTACAGGCAGGTGCAGCTGCTACAGACAACAGAAGGCACAGCTGCTGCAGACAATACAGGCAAAGCACAAGGCAAAGCGACCCCAACGACCTCCGCGACCTCCGCGGCCTCGACGACCTCTGCAGCAAACAAGGCACCAATTAAGGCTCAAAAACGCACGAGATTGAGGCTCAAAAAGGCACGAGATCAAGGCTCAAAAAGGCACGAGATTGAGACTCAAAACGCACGGAAATTGAAGCTCAAAAGCGACCTCAAAAGCGACCTCAAAAGCGACCTCAAAAGCGACCTGTTTTGGAGCGACCTGATTAGCCGATAGCGAAGCTGAATTTGCGACCCCTACGACCTGGTTTGGCACGACGCGACCTGGTTTGGCTGATTGCGATTGTGGGCAATCGCTGGTTGGGGAGGGCGGTAGTAATACGGATGTGGATGTAGACAGCTGGCAGCTAGGCTTGGCAGGGCCAGGCTTGGCGCACACTCAAATACCTCCACCTCCGCTTGTACGTAGATTCTTCCCTCTCCAGCCTTGGATATAGTTATCAAAGACGGGTATTGACCTTGCGTCTACTGCAGTCAGATCAGCGACGATGTAAGAAGAAAGAAGATAAAGAAAGGGGATAGTTTCGAAATGGAAGAAAGCGAAGAGGTAACGACAGAATCAAAAAAAAAAAGAGATGGATAAGTAAGCGGTCGACCGCTAGTAAGGGAGGGGGGTGGTGTTGCGGCGGCAGAAAGGGGTGGGACTAAGTGATGGGGTGGACCCTCGGAATTTCGGCTCGGCCCTTCCGGACCGAACCGGGCCTTGGCACACCACCCCTAAAGCTACCACATAGATTCCTTTCCCTCCTCAGTTCGAGATATAGTCATCAAAAAGGCCGTATTAAATCATATCTGCGTGCCCGGATCACTTATTATAGCTTCTTGGCTTCTAAAGTGATAGATAGCAATTGCAGTTGTAATAGTATATATAGCTAGCCCCGCCAGTTGTGACTGCAAGAGGGGACCCGATCTACTCTGTTGTCACTAACGCAAAACTACAGCATTTTCAATTATGGTACGTCTTCTGATTGCGCTTGCCGCTCTCGCGATTCTGGCCTCCCCCGCAGAGAGCGGGTTGTGTAAACATGGATCGTTTCAATGTAAATACAAAGACGGTCGACACTGCTGCGTACGTCCACCTTTTGTCGCTCCGAGAAGTCTGCCCGGCATTGCTAATCTGTGTTCCTAACTGATAGCTACTTCCTGAGCACGAATATTCGACCGACTATTGTCCGACCGAATGCGATGGAGATACAGAGTGCATTCACACTTTTCTCGGGAGCGCTCGACTCGAGTCGGTCAATGATCAAGTACAAGTTGATCTAACATCGCTAACATGTAAGAATAGATGCGCATGCTATCAGAAGCCATGTGTACGCGCGGAAACGTCACATCCAGGGGACAAGCCCAAGCCGAAGTCAGTGATCCAGATATGTAGTTCTGGACAGGGTCAATGTAAATACAGCGACGGTCGACACTGCTGCGTACGTCCAAATTTGTCGCTCCAGAGTTGGCGTTCCGAGAGGCCCGGCATTGCTAATCTGTGAGCCTAACTGATAGGTACTTCCTGGGCGCGATTTTACCTCAGACTTCTGCCCTACTGAATGCAATGGAGATTTCCAGTGCACTGACCCTGCTTGGGGGACTACTCGAAACTTGTAGGTTAATTAGTTATTCAGTAGAAGTGATCTAACATGGCTAATACATGAGAATAGATGCTCATGCACCAGCAAAAAGCCACCATGTAAACGCTAGGCCTGGACCGTACGCGTATTGCGCAGGAAGCGAGATGCTCTAGGAAAGGAGGGAAGAACAGAAGCTGAAGAAAAGTGTACGTAGCAGCGACCTATCGATGGGGTGGTTCTTCCGATCTTACCAATCTCTTATCCCCCGCCCTTCTCCTTCGCCTTCAACAGACTCCTCTCCCGCGCCTTCTCCACCCTCCTCCTCCTGATGCTCTCCAAATCTCCAAAGACCTCGTGGATCAGGTCCTGCTTGTTGACCTTGCCCATGGCATTCCTCGGCAACCGTGCGACGACCTTCATCTGCCGGGGGATTTTGCACGGCGCCAAGGTGTCTTTCAGGGCACGTCTCATATCCAATGCGCTCCAGGGCGCTCCGTTGCGACCGGCGGTTTGCCCGCGAGGGGTGAGGACGACGGCGGCGGCGGCGTTCTGGCCCCACGCGACCGAGGGGAGGGCGACGACGGCGCATTCGGAGACTTCGGGGAGGGAGAGGAGGTGGCGTTCGATTTCCAACGCCGAGACTTTTTCGCCTCCCGTTTTGATGATGTCGGCGGATTGGCGGCCCAGGATGAAGTAGGCGGGGCCTCTCGCCCAGGAGCCCGAGGCGCCTTCGCCGGAACCGGGGACGGGGCGGCGGACGGCGATGTCACCGGTCTTGAACCAGCCGTCGTCGGTGTGTTCTTTCTTGGTGGCGGTGGCGTTTCGCCAGTATTCTTTGAAGACGGTGGGACCGCGGAGTTGAATTTCGCCCGAGCGTTCCTTGCCCTCGGGAGTGGTTTCTTGCCCCGGCGAGATGATTTCGTTCGTGTCGGTATCGACGAGACGGGCTTCGACGGAGGGGAGAGGCCAGCCTACTGCTCCGTCGATTCGGTCTTCGTCTGCGAGGCCGCAGGATAAGGCCATGCCGACTTCTGTCATGCCGAAGCGCTCGAGAAGGACGTTCCCGTTCGAGAGCTCTGTCCAGGCTTGTTTTGTCGGGGTGGGTAGTGCCGCAGAGCCGGAGATATTCAGACGGAGGTGTTTCCGCTGGATTGCTTCGTTGGCGGCAGATTTGAGGTCTGGCGAGAGATCCGGATGCGATCGGAGCATGCTCGCCCAGACGGTGGGCACGACTGTGAAGAAAGTGATTGGCGTCTTCGAGGCCTCGGGGAGTTTTGAGCCAGGCTGGAACGGAGCAGCAAATCGTTTCCACACGCTTTCCACGTTGAAAGGAAACATGAACTCGATGCTGCTGCCCGCCAGGATGGGCGTGAGCAGAGCATTGACTATGCCATGGATGTGATGCAGCGGTAGGACATGGAGCAAGCGGTCCTTGGGCGCATAGTTCCATGCTTCGACCAAGCTCTTTGCTTGTGCTGTCAGGACTCTTTGCGGTAGCAGCACACCTTTTGGCTTTGCTGTCGTTCCCGATGTGTACAACATCATCCCACCTTCCGCGTCTTCTACAGCTCCACTCATCTCCGGTCTTCTCCGTGACTTTGCGCCTTCCGCGATCTTGTCCACCGCGATGCCGAATGGAGCTTTATCCAAGCCGTCTTTCAGCACCTCTTGTGCGCCCTTGGCGAACCTTCGCGAGTAGACCAAAGCAAGCGCGTCGCTGTGGTTCAAGATGTATCGGAGCTCGCCCGCAGGAAAGGAAGGAGCAAGAGGGACGGCTATGGCATTGGAAGCGAGACAACTGAACAGAGTGACTACGCAAGAAACCAGCTTAGCCAATGCGCCTAACCATGCACGACAGCTTGCAAGAGTGATTGCGCACCGACATAGTCGTAGCTGTTCTCGACCAGAAAGGCGATCCGCTCTCCTACAATTGTGCGTTCGCTCTTGCCCGTCTCTCGGAGGATTTGGTCCTTTCTTCGGCCGATGTCTTGCAGCAAGCTGCCATACCGGAAGCTCCTTCCACTCGCAGAATGTACCACGGCAGTGCTTTCTGGATCGTGTTTCCGTATGGCGTCGGTGAAGGCGCTCTGCTGGAGACTTGCTGGCTGGCCCCTGGTCGTGGTTGTGGCGAATGATCGGGTGGCCTGTCGCGTGCTCTGCTCGACGCAAGATCCTTTTGCTGTTGCCGTAAAGATGCTGGGCCTGCTGTATGAGATGCACAGATGGCGAAAGGAATGACGAAGGCACAGCATTGCCGAGGGTCGTCAAGGCCTGGGGGCAGCCGTATTATCGCTGGCATGTCACTGGGGTCATTGGGGCAACTGAAGCCATGGCATAGATGACTAGTTCACTAACTGCTGCAACGGCTGTAACTATTCGACGATGCGCGCGGGGGCGAGGGTGACGACAACAACCGGGCACCCGGCCGGGTGCTTAGTTATCCGATGTACCCCCATTAATCATCGAGCGCGTGAAGAGGACAGGCAGGCCAAGGGTTGAGGGCGCAGCAGCGAGCAGAGGCGATACAAGATACTTTTCGCCCAGCGCATTGCCACCGCCACCCGGCGTGTCTTGCTGTCCGCATAACCCGAATACTCTCCGCCCAGCGCATTGCGCGTGCACGCACATTCACACACCATCAACACACCCAACCGCCGCCCAAGATGGTGGTCGATACTGCCTACTACGATGCGCTCGAGGTGAAGCCGACGGCGACCGAAATCGAGATCAAGAAGGCCTACAGAAAACTGGCAATCAGACTCCATCCAGGTGCGCCAACCGCACAGCGCACGAGCACGACGTCTCCAGGCAGCTAACATCGACGGCAGATAAGAACCCAGACGACCCAACAGCACACGAGAAATTCCAAGCAGTCGGCGAGGCTTACCAGGTCTTGAGCGACACCGAGCTACGAAAACGATATGACCAGCACGGCAAGGATGGCGCAAAGCCAGACTCGGGCTTCGAGGATCCCGCCGAGTTTTTCGCCATGATCTTCGGCGGCGAAGCCTTCCAAGACTGGATTGGCGAGATCTCCATGATGAAGGATCTCACCAAGAGCATGGAGATCTCCAAGGGAGAACAGGAAGAAGCAGAGGCTCGGGCTGCCGCGGCCGAGGTCGCTTCGGCCACCACTGATGCCGCCGCTGCAAAACAAGCAGAGGCAGCGAAAGATGCCCAGCCAGCTGCTGCCGCGCCACCACCAGCATATGCCGAGACTGCTTCTCCTGAGGCATCTCACGCTGCCCATGAAGCTCCAGTCCGCGACGCAAAGCCTCCGACACATCCGGCTCCGACATCTGGCACGTCTACACCCCGGCCGCAAGGGATTCCCACCCGTCTCGCTCTGACCGACAAGACTGAGGAAGAAGCTGCTGCCGCTGCTGCCGGCATGACAGAAGAGGAGAAGAAGCTGCGAGAGAAAGAGAAGCGCAAGGGTGGCCTTACGCGGGAGCAGCGTGAAGAATTGGCTGCCTTTGAGGCAGAGCGCCGGAAAATCCGCGACAAGCGTGTCGACACTCTTGCCAACAAGCTGATCGACCGCGTGAGTGTCTGGACCGAGACTGACAAAGGCTCAAGCGTCACCCAGGCATTCCGGGAAAAGATGAAGTTGGAGGCGGAAAACCTGAAGATGGAGTCCTTCGGTATCGAGATTCTGCACGCCATTGGCCAGACCTATGTCACCAAGGCCTCTACCTATATTAAGTCGCAGAAGCCTCTCATTGGAGGTGTGAGCGGATTCTTCAGCCGACTGAAAGACAAGGGCAACATGGTGAAAGACACATGGGGTACTGTTTCTAGTGCCATTTCTGCGCAGATGGAGATCGAAGAGATGGCTCGAGCTGAGGAGAAGGGCGGCGAAGACTGGACCGACGAGAGGAAAGCCGAGTACGAAAAGCGCGTCACTGGCAAGATTCTTGCCGCAGCATGGCGCGGAAGCAAATTCGAGATCACAGGCGTGCTTCGCGACGTCTGCGACAAGGTGCTTTACGACAAGCGCGTCAAGCCGGAGAAGCGGCTGGAGCGTGCCCATGCACTACTCATCATCGGAGAGACATTCGCTAGGGTAAGCGATGCTATCGCGAAATTCATGCATCTTTGTACTGACCTGTCCACAGGCCGAGCGCGATCCAGAGGAAGAGGGCGACTTTATGGCGTTTGAGCAGCTCATGGCCGAGGCTACTGCCAAGCGCGAAAAGAAGGAAGACAAGAAAAAGGAGGAGAAGCGCCATCGCTTCGCTGGGCACAAGCATCACGAGCAGGAGGCGGCACCGGCTAGCTAGAAGCTGCCATCGACACCTCCCCGCCCTCTGAGCTCTCACCCCGTTCACGAAACAGCGCACTCATCCGAGGCTGCGAATCCTAATGATACACAAGACTGCGAACATGAGGTCCCGCCCGCCTACGATGAAGTCTACGACTCTCCTCCGCGACCACTGAAGTCGCACCCGCCCACTGAAGACGGCGACTTGACCACACTCAAGGCTGTGCGTAAGAGGTCGGCAGGTGGCACGATACGCTTCGTGAACGACAGTGAAAGCGGCGACGACGAGGCACCTGCAGTGAGTGCCTGAAAAGGACGCCTGATACGTGGCGGTGGCGGGATACACATGGCCTCTGTGGTCAGAGTGGAGCGGCAGCGCCCTCGATCTCCTTGCCGCCGGTATTGACGGACCTATATGACTTGACCCACATCCGATATCCATCCGTCGTTCACCGATCCTCTCTCCCGCGAAACATCAGGTTCGAAATGGACTTGGCCCACTTGAACCCCGGAGACATTCCTTCTTCACACTTGGAGGTTCACACCGCTCCTCCCCCTCCTTTCCAACCCCGATTTCTCGGCAAGGCTCGGCTGTCATCGTCAAGCAACCCGGGTTCGCCAGCCCTACAGCGAACGCTAGCACGGACCTCGTGAAGCTCGAGCTCATTTTCGCGCGAGTTTGGTTTGGTGCCGGTGCCGAGGTTCTGAAGGCGCTTCGGGACCGCTGATTCAGCATTCCCGATCCCCGTCTTATTCAGCATGTAGATAGATACTCCCTTCGGGCGGTCCGAGCACCGTGTCAAGCATTATGTTGCTGCCTTCACTCCGAAAGCGATGCGGGGGTGTGGCGGTGTTGGTAGGGGGGGGGGGGGGGGGGGGGGGGGGGGGCGGATTCATGGCACCACAAATTTTCTCTCTACCACACACGTTGTTGGGCAGTCATGCTTTACCCGCCGCGGCACTCTTTTTCAGCGCTCGGAACGTGGTGAAGCCGGCGGCGGCGGACATGGGATTGCAACGAGCAGACGCTCGAACGCTTCCATATGAGCTTCGCTGAGAAGTTGGCGCGTGAACCCGTGCTGCTGGCTCGCACGGATGCTATGATGGGCGGGCTCGAGCTCACAGCTGTTCGGTCTGGGCGCAACCAGGTAAGCATCGGTCGTGGTTGGCACGGTGTGACGTCGCCTTGTAACTCAAATCTGCGCGCCGGTTGGTCTGTGAACTCGGACAGTCACCCTGGAATGACGATTGCGTCGTCGAGATTCGTCGGAAGGGACGCATGCATGCTTTGGGGAGGTTGGTGGAGAGAATGTTTGGGGGTGGGTGGGGAGGACAAGGCGGATGTGTCATGGAGCCGGGTCAGTGTGGACAGCAGCGGGAATCAAGAAGTGAAGTCTTTAGTATTATTACAAGGATGCTCGTAGGACAAGTTGCTGCCCCGGCCCTCCGCCCTCCGCCTCCCCCGGGCCCAGCGGCGCGAGAGGTGTGAAGGAGGAGTCGATACAAGACATGCATCTTGATTAAAGAGCCGCGCCGGGAGAACAGGGGGGGGGTTCGCTAGGTGTCGAGTGCTCCAAAACACCAGCTTCGCCGTCAGCCACGTTGAGGTAGAGAGGCATGGGACAATACAGTGCCGCGCGTGGTTGGTCTTGAGAGGTCGTTATGCGTCCCGCGCAGTCCACTCGCCAATCCACCCTTGACCGCCCGCAGTCCAAGACCTCTAATCTAGGCATCGACGAAGGTGGTGTATGCGTATATCCTTCAGCAATGAGTATCAGTAGGTTTCGTTGCCCTCAAGACAGCGGCTGGGAACATACTCGCTACCTCCACGATGGTCGCATGAGGGCCTTGAATCCTTTGGACTTGGACTCTGGCTTTGCTGGAGCGGCGGGAGGAAGCTGCATGTGGTCCACGGAAGCCTTGGTCGATTTCGAGCTGGGCTCTGGTCCCTTGGGAGGTTGATTCCTACTCGCGTCGAGGGATTGTCCGCTTTCGTGCCGCGATGACGTCTGACTTTTGTGGCTGGAGTTTCGGATTGGGCTCTCTTGAATCGAATCTCGATCCTCTTGCCCCGAGCCTTCATCTGGTCCCGGGAGAGTGCCGTTGACGTATGGGTTGCTGGCAAGATCGTCGATTGCTTGGAAGCATCGCTGGAGATAGTCGTCCACCGAAATGTTGGAAGCGGGCGATGGTGCAGCCCGCATTTTGCGATCTTTGCTGCCGGAAGACATTCTGGCCGAAGTGTGACCGATGACTCGACGGAGAGCTCAACTCTCTCGGTGCTGTCCGTGTCAGAAAGACTCACGGGGGGTGGAAAACGATGACGATGGAATCAGCCGGCCGCAGACGAGCGAGCGGGAAGAAGTAGGGTGGAGAGGCGATATTTTGGGCTTCCGACACTGGCACTTGACCGGAGACGCTCGGACGATAGGTTTAATGAAGGAACTTGCCATAAGCACCAACTCCTGCGTTTGCAGCGAGAAAGGGCCCAGGCAGCGGAACACAAGACGGGGCATCCATACAGGCATCGATTGCCGCTGGGCTTGACATACGCAGGTGCCATGTCCGTGAGCAGCCTTCTCGGCAGTGGACAGGTCTGCACGTCTCCAGCATGTATCAGCAGCCGCTCGGGCACGGCCACGCTCCATCATCGTCATTTTGACATCACCGTTCGTGTTGACGATCCTCCAGGATAGCGTATGCAGCTGCGATGGCCAGTATCTTACGAGCGCGTTCCCTGCCGGGGATCAATCTCTACCTTTTCCTGAAAGCTTGTCTCCGACCCGTGCCGAACCCGGACGTGTTTCACCCTTCCAAGCGCCTTTTCCGACTGTGCCTACTGGAGGTCATGGAAGCAAGGCCCTGTGTGGGCTTCTGGGCGTCTGGGCTTGGATGGGTTTGTCCGGCTAGGCATTCCACGTCAGTCGACATGAGACGGGCTGCTCGTCGCACGATATTCGTGGAGCGGCACGCGCGGCGGCACCGCCCCCCCTCGTTCTCAGCAGCTGCACCCTTCTTCTTCACATGCGACGACTGCGGCAGGATGTTGTGTCCAGGAAGGAGGGTCACGCACACATCGACCGCGAGGGATACCGCACACATCGACCGCGAGGGATGCCGCTTGGCTGCTTGCTGCGGCAGCTTCATGCGTGCAGATGGAGGGAAAGTCTTGCCTGTTTGATTTGTCCAGGCGTGAGTGGCAGAGCGCCCATGGCTGGGACAAGTGGCACCGAGCTTCTGGCACGCCGCAGGAGGTCGCGCAGGTAGGATCTCCACGCAGCGGTATGTGTGCGCAGGGTATGATCTCCACTCCACGCAGCGATATGTGTGCGCAGGGTATGATCTCCACGCAGCGGTATGTGTGCGCAGGATGTCGCATGACCTGCGTGGTGGTTACCGAGCCCTGACCTCCGCGTACCCTTCCTTCACGTAGCGGGACGCATGCAACGGCACGAGCACTCTCATGCAAGCGAGGCACCCGAGATGCTTCATGTCTCTCAAAAAGATTTCATTCGACCATCAGGTCTATCGCTATCAAACAATAGTGGGCGCGCATATTCCTGCAGCTGCCGTGGGGTATAATCTCCTCCGTTGCTCCTTTCCGAACCACGCTTGCGTCACGTCAAAACCATGAGCGCCTCAATACCATGCACGACCATAGATCATCAGTAACAAGTACAATTACCAACAACCAAGCACCGCTTTTTCGAGCCGAGGCCCAGGAGCCTACACCCCCCATTAAGTGTTCGCGTTAACCGATAGTAGTACAGCTCCGCCGTCCAGCAGCTCCGAAAGAAATAGGAAGGTACGCCCGCAAGGGAGAAAGACCGCGTCATTGAGTCGGGGTCATGTTTCGAGTCCGTTGTTGTGTCGGACTGGAAGTGGAGTAAATCGAAGATGGTGTCTGTCCGCCGCATGATTGTGGGGCGGGATTGTGGAGAGCAGAACAGTCGGTGGGACCCAATCGCACCGGGCAGGGCTGACACAGCTCACTGGTGTTCGAAGCCGTAGAGAGACCGTGTTGCACAGACCGGGATGGGCGAAACAGGTGTTGCCGGCCCTGGCGTCTCGCCTGCGAAACAGGGCCGCGTTGTCGTGTCAAGTGTTGCGGAGGCCGTGCGTTCCGCGGATGGTGAGGAATGCGAATGCACGACCATCACTTGGACGGGATAGGAGGCAATGGTCGAGTCGGTGGCGGACCCGGGCAGGGTGGGAGGGTCGATGCTGGCAATGTGCAATCGGTCGACAGCGCCATTGTGGGCGAGTGCGGCGGAGCTTGGCTGACTCTTGTAGGTGTCGGAGTGCTGATGGGGACTGAAGCGGGTATGAAGCCTGCGGACGGAGCAGACGACGTTTATATGTGCGCGGGTCATTTCCCATGATGCAAAACGGCCGGCCGGCCAGTCCGCGCACCGGCGGTGAGCCTGTGCGTAACGGTCGCTGCCTAAGAAAGGAGGACGCAGACACACCACCCGGGCTTGGCGACCGGTGAAAATTGCGGGCAAGACAGGACGGGGGGTGGTTCGGAGGGATCATCTGCTCGCCGGTGCTCTGGCAAGTGGCAGTGGCATTGGCCTCGTTTCATCCAGGCTCTCGTATGCGTATGGGCGAGCAAGGTACGGACGCCCTACGCCCTTGCTGGAGGCGGCGTGATCACGACACTCGACACTTGTTGCTCGCAGGCAATGGTCAATGGCCAATGCCAGCCCGCCGACATTCCCTGTGCCACTGTTGTTGAACGGTCGTGCAGCCCGCCAACTCCGGGCAAGCCACACCGGACATTCCGGGCGGAGCTGTTCCAAGCGGTTCTTCGGGCGCAGTCGCAGGGGTCAGGATACAACCGGCCGCAGAAGCAAGTGCGGGTCAGGGCATCAGGCAGCGGCCTCCCACCACCACCACCACCGCCACCACACGCCCGCCGAAATTTCTGCTCTGCAGCGCACGACGAACTGCCCTGCGTGGCAAATTGCTCGACGCCGTGCTCCAGGCTCCCTCCTGTATCTGGCGTTCGTGCGCCGCCATGGACCCCGGCCAAGCGAGATGACCGGAGCAGGAAGGCAGCGTCTTATTTTAGGCCTATCGTCATCGTTACTGGATTCGTACCACCTGTCCTACTGACTGTTCATTCATTGCCCACCCTGGCTGAAGGGCGCTGCAACCACGACTGCTTCACCCTTCCTACTCTTTCTACCCGCGCCGAGCGCATTCGGCTGACTTGTCAAATGCCGCCGAATATGTTTCGCGTTCCGCCTGCAGTCTCAACAGGTTATCGGCGCATACGCAAATACTAACGTATATGACCACTTACTTATACAGCCCACTGAGCGGTACGAATTTTCTTGGCATAATGTATATAACCATTGGCTTGGCAGTACCATGTACATAGCAGAATTTTCTTAGCACTATCAACTTTTTAATCAATACACAGTGTCTTAACAACAAGCCAGGTAATTATCTAATTAAGAAGGCAGACTAACTCCTGCCCTATCTGCCTACTAGGGAGGCAAGATTAAAATCTTTAAACGCGCTGCTAAGTTGTTTAATATCCCTGATCTGAGCTTACGTAGATATTATTTGATATAACCCATTTAATAAATATATCGCGAACTAAGGAAAGGAAGGAATCTATGTAGTGGTAGTAGTGGGCTTTGTAAGAGTGGTGTTACAGCGACAGAAAGGGGTGGGACTAAGTGATAGGGTAAACCCTTGGAATTTCGGCTCGGCCCTTCTGGACCGAGCCGGGCCTTGGCATGCCACCCCTAAAGCCCTTACACACCACTATATAGATTCCTTTCCCCTCCTTAGTTTGAGATATAGTTATTAAAACAGCTGTATTAAATTATATCTGCGCGCTCGGATTATTATATCTCGAACTTACTAACTACACCAACCCTACACTGCGCGAAAGGGCCCGTTAAACTACATCCGGCTACCCGAATAACTGTTACAGTCTGATCCGGGCACGCAGATATAATTCAATACGGCCTTTTTGATAACTATATCTTGAACTAAGGAGGGAAAGGAATCTATATAGTGGTAGGTAAGGGCTTTAGGGGTGGTGTGCCAAGGCCCGGCTCGGTCCGGAAGGGCCGAGCCGAAATTCCAAGGGTCCACCCTATTACTTAGTCCCACCCCTTTCTGCCGCCGCAACACCAACCCCTGATCCGGGCACGCAGATATGATTCAATACGGCCTTTTTGATAACTATATCTCGAACTAAGGAGGGAAAGGAACCTATGTGGTGGTAGTGGTGGGCTTTGATGGAGGGTGGTATGCCAAGGCCCGGCTCGGCCCGGACGGGCCGAGCCGAAATCCAGGGTCCACCCTATCAATCTGTCCCACCTCTTTCTACCGCCGCAACACTACCCCCCTCCCTTACCAGCGGTCGCCCTCGACCGCTTAGTTACCCCATCCATTCGAAAATCTCCGCTGTTTTTTTTTTTTTTTTTTTTTTTTTTTTTTTTTTTTTTTTTTTTTTTTTGATTCGTCGTCTCCTTCTCGAAAAAATCCCCTCTAACGCCGACGTCACTTCTTCCGTCTTCTATCAAAACAACGTTTTCTTCATCTCTTTTTCAACTTCTTATGTCATTAGCATCTGAAGTCCTTTACTTGGCGTTTATGTAATTGGTGCGCCTGATCCGTGCTATCTGATCTGAGCTGTAGGTCATCTGAGCTGCGGCGTAGCTGGTCTGTGCGTCGTCTTAGAGGTCTATATAGATCCGTCCGCAGCGTCGTTTCTTCTTCTTCTTTTTCCCCTCTACTAAAGCCTTCACCTACTACAGGGTCGGCAGCGCTGGCACGCTACGGCGTCGGCGAGCTTCCTGCCGACCGCCGTAGGTAGTGGCCGCATCGATGACCTCGCCGAAGGCGACCGACACGATCGTCTTTATCGGCTTCCGCGCCGGTGGAGCGGACGTGGCTTTCTTCTTTTTCTTCCGGAAGGATCGGCTTTAGAGCCATTCCGGCTTCGGCTTCTCCGGGTTCCGCGCATAAAAGTCTCTTAATAGCTCTGCTGAATTCCGCAGGTTCTCGATCGGATACTATTCGTAGTCTTCCGGCCACCCCTTCTACGAGATCCTCCCTTTGATAGACCCCCTCGTCTTCTTTACGTCTATTACGTCTTCTACCTCCTATTCTTCCTTATCGTCCATCTCGATTGGCGGGGGTTCGGCGAACCCCTGTTCCGGAAGGCCGTCCTTAGGGTCCAGGCTCAGCAGATCCGAATGGAAGACATCGTAGATCCGGAACGATTTCGGCAGCTAGAGCCGATAGGTTACCGGCGACCTCTTTTCCACTATCGTAAACGGGCCTACGTAGCGCGGATTAAGCTTGGCGTTCCCTTTTAGCCTTAGGTTCCGCGTGTTAAGCTAGACTTTTTGACCTTCTTCGAATTCTATTAGCGACCGGCTTCTATTAGTTCGAGTTACTATCTTCTTCTGAGCCGATTCTATCGCGTCTTTCGCCACTTTGATCGCTTCTTCTATCTGAGATCAGAGCGCTTCCGCCGCTGCGGCAGCGACTCTCTTTGACGACGTAGCGGTGGATTGTTCCGTAGAGCTAGGTTCGTTTAGCGGCTAAAAGCTTATCCTTAGAAGATAGCCGTACGTTATCTCGAACGGCGCCAGCGAGGTAGCCTTAGACGGTGCCGAGTTAGCGCAGAACTCGGCTATCGGCAACACCTTAACCTATTCTTCTTAATAGTAGCTATAGAAGGTTCGCAGGTATCGCTCTATCTCGCGATTAGCTACTTCAGACTGACCGTTAGTTTAAGGGTAAGCGGCGGTGCTAAGCTTTCTACGAATTCCGAGAGCTTAGTTGATAGCTTTCTATACGTCGGCTGTAAATTGAGGACCCCTATCCGTAGTGATAGTGTCCGGCAGCCTATAGTGCTTCTATACGTGTTGAATCAACATCCGTGCGGTCTCTTCCGCAGTGGTTCCTTCGTCCTTGGCTCGGCAGGGGATAAAGTAGCGTTCTTTGCTAAGCCGGTCCACTACGTTTAGCGTAGCGTTATATCTATCGGCTTCCGGCAGGCCGGTTACGAAATCCATCGTAATGTGCTGCTACGGCTTCTTAGGGATCGGAAGTGGCTTTAGCAGACCGGCCGGAAGACCGTAACGTGGTTTCGCCGATCGGCACATGTAGCAGTTGGCGATAAATCGGTAGATCCGTTCGTAGATCCGCGGAAACCAGTAGACCGTCCTTATAGCTTCTATCGTCTTCTTTAAGCTGGCGTAACCAACGTCTATAGAGCTATAGACCAGTTGGATAACCTCCGTAATTAGTTCTTCCAGAACTATTAGCTTCCCTAAGCCGGTTTTGCCTAGCTTCTGCTGCTGATTGAGCTGCTCTACCTTCTCGTAGAGAGTCTCTTCCTTAGGGGCCGGTTCCACTGCGCAGACCCCTACCTCTTTCAGCACCTCTGTGTCTACTATCCGCTCGGTTAACACCTTCTGAAACATGTTCGGATCTTCCTTCGCGCGGCTCGTCTTCCCTTCTCTTCTCGTTAGCGCGTTAGCCTTTCCGTTTTGAGCCCCTGGTCAATAGGTAATCTTGAAGTCAAACCCTGATAGGTAGGCGGCCTACTGTGCTTAACGTCGTAAGAGCTTCTGCGTCTTTATAAAGTAGGTTAGCGACTGGTAGTCCGTAAGGACCTGGACTGTGCTCTTTCTAGCTATTAGCTCCAGTTTCCACTCCTCGAAAGCCTGAATAATCGCTAGCAGCTCCTTATCGTAGATAGCGTAGTTCCGCTTAGCTTCCGTTATAGACTTGCTAAAGAAAGCTACTAGATAGAGGGTCTCGTCGTTGCTATATTAAGAAAGGACTCCGGCCGTCACTGTGTCGGAAGCGTCCGTTTCTACGTAGATCGTCTTTTCCGGTCGGAAGTGTGCCAGGACCGGCGCCGAGGCCACTCCTTCTTTTAGCTATACGAAAGCTTCCGTGCACTTCTTATTCTATAGGCCGGCGGCCTCTTTCTTTAACGCTTCGTTTAGGGGTCTCGCGATCTTGCTAAAGTCCTTAATAAGCCGTCGATAATAGCTGCAGAATCCGAGAAACGCTCTGATTTGCGTAGTGTTTCCGGATTTCGGCTGCTTCTATTCCGCTACGGCGGCGACCTTTAAGGGGTCTATCCGAATTCTATCTCTTCCGACGATAAGGCCGAGATATTTGACCTCGGTCTGATAGAACTCGCTCTTCTTCGTGTCCGCGTTCAATCCGACCTCGCAGAGCCTAATCAGCACCTTCTTAATGTAGTCCGTATACTGTTCTCTCGTTCCTTCGGTGTAGATAAGGATGTCGTCTAAGTAGATAGACACGAACTGTTCTAGCATGTCTATAAAGGTGTGGTTTATAAAGCGTTGCTACACTGCCGGTACGTTAGTAAGTCCGAAAGGCATTACCCACTACTTGAAATTGCCTATACGCGTCGCGAACGTTGTAAGATCTTCTGTTTGTCCTTCCTCGTTTCTTAATCGATGGAACGCTTAGCAGATGTCCAGCTTGCTAAACCACTTAGCCTTTGCTACGCGCTGGATGGTCTCGTCGATTAGCGGCAGCGGGTATACGTCTCTCTTGGTAACCTCGTTAAGGCCGCGATAGTCTACGCAGAGTCGCAGACTACCCCCTAGTTTTCTTACGAAAAGAATCGGTAACGCGTATTCGGCAGAACTCGGCATAATAAACTTCTTCGCTAGGTTCTCGCGAACAAACACCTCTACCTGGTCCAGTTCCGCTAGCGACAGTCGTCTTAGGGGCTCGGTTCTTAGCAGCGTAGCTCCTTCTTTCAGTCGGATCTTATTGTTATATTCCGGTCGATAAAGCGGCAGGAGGTTGGAGTCGGCTTTTAAGAACACGTTAGCGTAATCGTAGAGCTCCGCCGGTAGCACCTCTAGCGGGTCTACTTCTTCTTCCGCTATTATCTTCCGGTAGTCTTCGATGTCTTTTATCGAGATAGCGTAGATCTTGATATCCGGCGACTTCGCGAGGGTCGTTATAGCTTCCGAACTTATTATTCCGACGGTGACTAGGGGTTCGGAACGATCGGACGGAGTTACATTGGCAGCTGCGGCTCTCGATTCGGTGGTGACGGCGCTGTTACCTCGGGTTTTGAATCTAATCGTTCCTTTATCTACGTCGACGACAGCTTTCTAGTTCTTTATCTATTTCTGCCCTATAATAATGTCAAATCTTCCGATATCTATAATTCGGAACGTCGCTTCCGTAGTGCGACTAGCCAGCGTAGTCCTTAATGGCACGTAGTGCGTAACGCTTTCCGTGTCTTATCCGTTATATGCCGAAATCTTCGTCGGCGACGCCAGTTCCACTGGATAACCGTATCCATTTATTAGCTTCTGAACCAGTCGGTGGTGGATCGCCGCGCCGATAAGAGCTCCGGTGTCGATAAAAGCTTTTAGCTAGAGGGGTTTGCTCGATCCGTTAAGGGGGTAGACAGTAATCGGAAGGATAATGGCTGTTTCTGTGTTCACTTCCACCGCCGCCGAGAGCGGGTCGCTGCAGCTGTTAATGCTTTCTCCTCGCGGCGATTCGCTTCGATTCGGTGCCCTATTGTCAATGCTGGATAGGGGGCCTATCCGTCCAGCTGGTCTTTTCCTATAATTCTTAGCTGTACGCCGCCGTCTACGCCGTCAGCATCGTTCGGAGCCGGCTCGATGGCCTGAATTGTCTTTCTCGGCGGCTGCGGCTGAGGCTGCTTTATAATACGATACTCCTGCTTCTGCTTATCCGATGCTTGGCAGCTCGTAGCGATGTAGCCAGGCTTTCCGCACGCGAAACAGGTAGGGACGAACGACGGTCGCGGCACGTAAGGCGGCTGGGGGCCGCGTCGGAAGGGCGCGGGGGCTCTGGTTGTCCGTATTAGCGACGGCGACGGCGACGGCTTCTGAACCGATTCTCGTGATTTCGCGTAAGCGCTTAAGTTTCTCGCGGTAACTCTCGCTTGGTGCACGAAGCTCTTAAGGCCTTCGTCTTCTACAGACGCTATAGCGGCGGCCAGCTCAGGACTCAGCTTCTGCCTTAATAGGTGGAGCTGCTTATCTTCCGCCACTCGGGCCCTAATCGCATATTTTCTAAACAAACCGTAGAACTCCTTAAACGTCTGCCGGTTCTGGTTGATCTTATCCAGCTGCTTACGGGCTGTCTTCTTTCGGAATAGGTCTCCGAAACGTTGATCTAACGCTTTGATCGCTTCTTTAGCGGTTACCTCTTCTAGGTCCGCCACTAACGAAAAAGCTTCACCTTCCAGTCGCGATTCTAGGTACGCTAATCTATCCTCTTCGCTGCTCGATGCGTAATCGCGGCTCATCTTATTCTTAATCTTCTTCTTAAACGCCTCCTACGCTTTAGAGTCTCCGCTACCGAAAACCGGTAGATCCGGTAGTGACGTTATTAACGTGCCACCTTGACTATAGGCCGCTAGTAAGGCGGTCTTAGCGTGGGTTTCTCGCCGCGGTAGCGACGACGATTTCGCTGCTTCCATATTAGCTAGCTGATCCTTCAGCTCCTTTAGTTGCGCTAGTCGATTCGACGCTTGGTGTTCTAACACATCGATGATGGTTTCCGCCGATTCCTTCTCGGCCCTTACCGTCTCTACTTCCTCTCTTAGCTGTCTGTTCTCTTCCAGCGTTCTATAAAACAGCATCTCGATAAGGTCTATACCGTCGTAGACCTTTCCTAACCTATTCTCGTTTACGTAGTCTTCCAGTTCCTCGATCGTGCAGTTGTAGATCTTCCTATATTCGCTTATTCGTTCCTTAATCTCAGCGGTCTCTTCCGCTGTAAAACCTCTAATAACGATCTTATTATTAATAACACTAGAGCGCCTGCTCGCTCGGTCGGTCTTTCTCTTTCCGCAGCAGCCTGTTACGCCGCTCTCTACCGCTAAGAAGCCTTCTATCTTCTTACGGTGCCTTGGGGGGGTTGTTGTTGGTGTGTTACCGGGTGCGCGTGCGTTATTCGGGTTTCCGGATAGTTCAACGGGCCCTTTCGCGCAGCGCGGGGTGTAGTGTAGAGAGTAAGTTCGAGATATAATGATCCGGGCACGCAGATATAATTCAATACGGCCTTTTTGATAACTATATCTCGAACTAAGGAGGGAAAGGAACCTATGTAGTGGTAGTGGTGGGCTTTGATGGAGGGTGGTGTGCCAAGGCCCGGCTCGGCCCGGACAGGCCGAGCCGAAATCTAGGGTCCACCCTATCAATCTGTCCTACCTCTTTCCACTGCCGCAACAACCCCCTCCCTTGCTAGCGGTCGTCCTTGACCGCTTACTTATCTCTCTTTTTTTTTTTTTTTTTTTTCACATCGTCGCTATCTAACGTCTTTACTTCGGCGTCTATCTGATTGGAAGAGCTATCTGATCTGAGCTGGCAGCCGCCTAAGCTGTAGCGAGGCTGGCCTATGCGCCTCCGCGGAGGTCTATCTAGATCCATCCGCAGCTCGCTATTTCTCTTCTTTTTCTTTTCTACTAAGGTCTTAAGTGCTACTGCAAAGCCGGCGGCGCCGACGCCGCTTTATAAAATCGACCGCCTACGGGTCTTTCTTGTTTAGGGCGGCGTCGGCGACCGTCGCGTCGAAGCGGTAGTAGTCTTCGGCCTTATAGCTATTATCCGACCGGTTTTGCCAGTCGGCAGTAGTAGTGGAGCCGAAGACCCTAAGCAAGCGCATCGTCGCGATCGTTTCTATCGGCTTCTGCACCGATAGAGCGGATGCGATCCGTCTTCTTTCTTAGAGCTATTAGCCTCGGAGCTACTTAGGCTTCGGCTTCTCCGGATTCTGCGTATAGAACTCCTTTAGTAGCTCTACCGAATTCCGGAGATTCTCGATCGGATACTATTTATAGTCTTCTTGCTACCCCTTCTACAAGATCTTCGCTTTAATAGACCCCTTTATCTTTCTTACTGATCCGGGCACGCAGATATGATTCAATACGGCCTTTTTGATGACTATATCTCGAACTGAGGAGGGAAAGGAATCTATGTGGTGGTGGTGGTAGGCTTTGATAGTGGTGGTGCCAAGGCCCGGCTCGGCCCGGTTAGGCCGAGCCAAAATCCAGGGTCCACCCTATTAATCTGTCCCACCTCTTTCCACCGCCGCAACACTACCCCCCTCCCTTACCAGCGGTTGCCCTCGACCGCTTAGTTACCCTATCTATCCGAAAGTCTCCGCTTTTTTTTTTTTTTTTTTTTTTTTGATTTATCGTCTCCTTCTCAAAAATCCCCTCCGACGTCGACCTACCTCTTCCGTCTTTTATTAAAAACAACGTCCTTTTTATCTCTTTTTTAACTTCTTACGTTATCGGCATCTGAAGTCCTTTACTTGGCGTTTATGTAGTCGACGCTATCTGATCTGAGCTGTCCGGTTATATAAGCTGCGGCTCGGGCGGTCTGTGCGCTTGTCTCGGAGGTCTATATAGACCCTTCCGCTGCGCCGTTTTTCTTCTTCTTTTTCTCTTCTACCAAAGCCTTTACCTACTACGCGGTCGGCGGTGCTGGCACGCCACGGCGTGCGCAAGCTACTAGCTGACGTAGTGGTGCCTGGAGCTATTAATTCCAGAAGCACAATCGCTTTTATCGGCTTCCGCGCTGGTGGAGCGGACGTGTCTCCATTGTCGGCATCAGAGCCACGCTGGCTTCGGCTTTTCCGGGTTCCGCGCGTAGAACTCTCTTAGCAGCTCCGCCGAGTTCCGAAGGTTTTCAACCGGATACCATTTATAGTCTTCCGGCCACCCTTTCTACGAGATCCTCGCTTTGATAGATCCCCTTATCTTCTTTACGCCTATTACATCTTCCACTTCCTACTCTTCTTCCTTACTGTCTATTTCGATTGGCGGAGGTTCGGCGAACCCCTGTTCTAGAAGGCCGTCCTTAGGGTCCAGGCTCAGCAGATCTAAATGAAAAACGTCGTAGATCTGGAACGCCTTTGGTAGCTAAAGCCGATAAGTTACCGGCGATCTCTTTTCCACTATCTTGAACAGACCTACGTAGCGTGGATTCAGCTTGGCGTTGCCTTTTAGCCTTAGGTTTTGCGTATTGAGCTATACCTTTTGGCCTCTCTCGAATTCTATCGGCGACCGCTTCTTATTAGCTCGAGTTACTATCTTTTTCTGAGCCGATTCTATCGCTTCTTTCGCCACTTTAATCGCTTCTTCTATCTGAGATCGTAGCGCTTCTGCCGCTGCGGCGGCGACTCTCTTTGACGACGTAGAAAGCTCTAGCGAATCGGCGTCGCTTAGCGGATAGAAACTCAGCCTCGGAAGATAACCGTATGTTATCTCGAACGGCGCCAGCGAGGTGGCTTTAGATAGTGCCGAGTTGGCGCAGAACTCAGCTATCGGCAGCGCCTCTACCCACTTTTCTTAATAGTGGCCGCAGAAGATCCGTAGATATTTCTCTATCTTACAGTTAGCCACTTTAGATTGACTATCGGTCTAAGGGTAAGCTGCGGTGCTGAGCTTTCTATGAATTCCGAGAGCTTGGTTAATAGCCTTCTATACGTCGGCGGTGAATTGAGGACCCCTATCTGTGGTAATAGTGTCTGGCAGGCTATAGTGCTTCTATACGTGTTGAATTAACATCCGTGCGGTCTCTTCTGTAGTAGTTCCTTCGTCTCTCGCTCGGCAGGGGATGAAGTGTCGTTCTTTGCTTAGCCGGTCCACTACATTGAGCGTAGCGTTATATCTATCGGATTCCGGCAGGCCGGTTACGAAATCTATCGTAATGTGTTGCTACGGTTTCTCGGGGATCGAAAGTGGCTTCAGTAGACCCGCCGGAAGACCGTAACGCGGCTTCGCGGCTCGGCATACGTAGCAATTGGCGATAAATCAGTGGATCCGTTCGTAGATCCGCGGAAACCAGTAGATCGTCCTTACTACCTGTATCGTTTTCTTCGCTCCGGCGTAGCCAACGTCTACGGAGCCGTAGACTAGCTGGATAACCTTAGTAATTAGTTCTTCCAGAACTATCAGCTTCCCTAAACCGGTTTTGCCGAGCTTCTGCTTCTAATTAAGCTGCTCCACCTTCTTGTAGAGAGTTTCTTCCTTAGGGGCCGGTTCCACTGCGCAGACCCCTACCTCTTTCAACACCTCTGCGTCTACTATCCGCTCGGTTAACACCTTCTGGAACATGTTTGGATCTTCTTTCGCGCGGCTGGTCTTCCCTTCTCTTCTCGTTAGCGCGTTAGCCTTTCCGTTTTAAGCCCCTAGTCGATAAGTGATCTTAAAATCGAACCCTGATAGGTAGGCGGCCCACCGTGCTTGACGTCGTAAGAGCTTCTGCGTCTTTATAAAGTAGGTCAGCGACTGGTGGTCCGTAAGGACCTGGACCGTGCTCTTTCCAGCTATAAGCTCTGGTTTCCACTCCTCGAAAGCCTGAATGATCGCCAGCAGCTCTTTATCGTAGATAGCGTAGTTCCGCTTAGCTTCGCTTATTGACTTGCTGAAGAAAGCGACTAGATAGAGGGTTTCGTCGTCACTATATTAAGAAAGGACCCCGGCCGTTACTGTGTCGGAAGCGTCCGTTTCTACGTAGATCGTCTTTTCCGGCCAGAAGTGTGCCAGAACTGGCGCCGAGGCCACTGCTTCTTTTAACTAGTTAAACGCTTCTGTGCACCTCTTATTCTATAGGCCGGCGGCCTCTTTCTTTAGTGCTTCGTTTAGGGGTCTCGCTATCTTGCTAAAGTCCTTAATAAACCGTTAGTAGTAGCTACAGAATCCGAGAAACGCTCTGATCTGCGTAGTGTTTCCGGATTTCGGCTGCTTCCATTCCGCGACAGCGGCGACCTTTAAGGGGTCTATACAAATTCCGTTTCTTCCGACGATAAGACCGAGATACTTGACCTCCGTTTGATAGAACTCGCTCTTCTTCGTGTCCGCGTTTAGCCCGACCTCGCAGAGCCTAATTAGCACCTTCTTAATGTGGTCTGTGTGCTGTTCTCTCGTTCCTTCGGTATAGATAAGGATGTCGTCTAAGTAGATAGATACGAACCGTTCTAGCATGTCTATAAAGGTGTGGTTTATAAAGCGTTACTACACTGCTAGCGCGTTGGTAAGTCTGAAAGGCATCACCAACTACTTGAAATTGCCTATACGCGTCGCGAACGTCGTAAGATCTTCTGTTTGTCCTTCCTCGTTTCTTAATCGATGGAACGCTTGGCGGATGTCCAGCTTGCTAAACCACTTAGCCTTTGCTACGCGCTGGATAGTCTCGTCGATTAGCGGCAGCGGGTATACGTCTCTCTTGGTAACCTCGTTGAGGCCGCGATAGTCTACGTAGAGTCGCAGACTACCCCTGTTGCGGCGGTGGAAAGAGGTGGGACAGATTAATAGGGTGGACCCTGGATTTCGGCTCGGCCTGTCCGGGCCGAGCCGGGCCTTGGCACACCACCCTCCATCAAAGCCCACCACTACCACTATATAGGTTCCTTTCCCTCCTTAGTTCGAGATATAGTTATCAAAAAGGCCGTATTGAATTATATCTGCGCGCCTGGATTATTATATCTCGAACTTACTCTCTATATGTAAGGGGCCTAAGGATCTTGGTTTAGAAACTTGAGGTTAGGTATCTATATAAAGGAACTAATAGGCAGTTCCTTCGTCGTCTCCTCTGTACGATTTGTACCTACGAGGCTAAGCTAGCAATTTCCCCTTTGTGCCGGGGAGCAAGGTTTACCCTCTGTACGGAGGATTAGGAGTTACCTCCTCTGTACGGTAGTGCAGGGTTTCCCCCCCCCCTAATCCGAGGGGCGGTAGCTCCCCTTTGTATAGGACTGTAGTGTTCTCCCTCTGTACAGGAGTAGGGTCCTGTCGGTAGCTCTGTATAGAGGGTAGGGTCGTGCTAGCGCCGCTAAGTCGCAATCCTTAGGGCGACGGTTAGCTTAGGTCGGGTTTAGGACCTGGGCCAGGCAGCGCCCCCTAACAATACCCCCCCCCTTTCCCCTTCTCGTAGTGCTTCTTCTATATAGCGCTGTACTTAAACTACCTAGCTCCTACTGTTCCTTTAGTAGGTCGTAGCTTCCTATTTCGTTCGGTCGTCCGGGTCGTCGTCCCTCGTCGCTTCCCCTAGGTCGTAGTTGCCTCTTGCTATTTTACCTGTCTGTAGTAGTTGCCCTGCTTGCTATTCCTACTATAGTAGGCAGCTAGCCTAAGCCTTCTCCCTTCTCCTCCCTTCTCTTTTCTCTTCTCCCTATATACTGTATACTGCCTACCGTCTACCGTCTACTATCTACTACTAACTACTACTAGCTACTAACTACTACTAGCTACTAGCCCCTACTAGTCGTTATGTCGTCCGCCCTGTCCAGTAGTGCCCTTGTAGCTGTTGGCTCTGCCTCCCCCCCTTGTCTAGATAGGGTCCCCGCCTACTTTGAATTCGTGTAGTAGGGTCCTTAACTTAACTAGCAGCTACGCTTCTGGTTCGTACAGTCTCGTCTTCTGTACAGTCTAAGCTAACATCTTAGGTGCTACACTCGCGAGCAGCAGGATGCGGCCGGGCTCCCCTACTACGCCTTCTAGTGTAACTCCGCCTAGGTTACACTAGAGCGGGTAGCTACGGCCCGCCCGTCGTACGTTAACGCCCTCCTTATTGCTACCTAGGGCCAGCTCTGTGCCCCCTGCCCCAGCTCCCCCTAGCCCTTACTTAGCCTATACCGCCTCCTAGGTTTCTAGGCTAGGGTATGTGCCTCGTGCAAGTGGAAGGATGGCTCCTTCTACTGCCCCTTCCGCCGTCTAGGGGAGGCACGTAGGGGTGGGGGGGTGCCTCTGCTTCCTAGGGCTGGCCCTAGTAGGGGTGGGGGCCCGGCCGGGCCCGAGGTAGTGGAGCTCTTAGATAATAAGTAGGTAGTTCTGGTCCCTGGGGGGGTGATGGCTAGTGGGCCACCCCCCCTCCCAAGATAGTGTAAGAAATTTCGGACGGTGTTCTCTTAGCTTATCTTATTTCTACTCTCCCTCCTATTTGTCCCTTAGCTGTTCCTTTCTTCTAGCCCTTATCCCGTACAGTATCGTACGATGTCGTATTAGCAGGGCCTGTAGTGCCCTACGTCGTAGTACTCGATCCTTAGACAACTCGGGTCTGCCTATAGCTGCCCTGTCCTTAAGGTAGATCGTGCCTCCTTCCGCCGTACAGCGCAGTGTTACTGTAACTAGGCCAGAGGGTAATTCTCCTTCTATCTGTCTAGTGCAGTTGTATCTTGTAGAGCCTTGTACAGTTCCTATATAGGCTCTGCCTATCCTCTCTATTTTACTAAGTACTCTGCCTTCCCCTACTTCCTCCGACTCTTAAGGATCCCCTCTATCTTATACTCTTCTTAGCCCTTAGTTATAATTACAGGTAGACGCGCGTCGTTAGTCGAATAATGCAGTAGGGGGTCCGTACTCGCCGGTCGTACGAGGTCTACGTAGAAGACTGGATAAATCCCTAGGGGAGTGTTTAGTCGTACAGCGTATGTCCCTACCGGCCAGATTACTGTAAACTTCCTGTTCCTCTAATCTAACTTCTTGCTCGGCCGGTCTGTACGGATGTTTCGCTGGTTTAACCAGACCTTATCCTCCGCCTCGTACCTTAGTGCAGCCTGTCGTCCCTTGTTAGCCTGCTCTTCCGCGTTCTGCTAGGCTATAGCTAGGCTTGCCTTTGCCTATTAGTAGGCGTTCGTAATCGTCCGTATAATAGCCTCTCCCTGCTAGATTAGGGATCGTACGGGGCGCAGGGTGTTGCTACTTAGGGTCGGTAGGAGCGGGGAATAGTCGTATCTATAGGTCGTAAAGAAGGGGGACAGTCCTATAGCATTAGCCGTATAGCTGTTAATAGCTAGCTCTACTATTAGGAGAAGGCGGTTCTAGTTCGTCTAGTTATAGTCGACATACGCTTAGAGGTACGCTTCTAAGGTTAAATTGGCCCTCTCCGTCGCCCTGTCTGTCTACAGATGCTATGCGGTGGACAGACGACGCTCTACCTTTAGCAACTAGCAGATCCGTGCCTAGAGCTGGCTCGTAAACTGTGTCCCCTAGTCTAATACAATTAACCTAGGGAAACCGTGCTTGCTGAACGTCGTCCGGATAAAGGCCTAGGCGGTGTCTTTAGCTGTAATAGAGTCTATCCCCTCTAGTATTACCCCCTTCGTTAGCTTGTCTGTAACTACTATAATGTTTCGCCGTCCGTCGCTCTTAGGGAGGTCAGTAATAAAGTCTACGGTCAGATCTTGCCAGGGTCAGTCTAGTATCGGCAGGGGCTTTAGCAGCCTATGCTTTAGCTCGCGCTAGGGCTTCGTCCGTCCGTACACATCGCAGTTCTGTACGAACCTGCGAATGTCCTTCGCTATCGCTAGCTAGTAGTAGTCCTAGGCGATAATGCTGTACGTCTCCTCGCGCCCTAGGTGCCCGGTAGCTATAGAGTTATATGCTCGTTGTATTAAGCCTGTACGGAGCTTCTCGTCCGCTAGGACCTATATCCGATTTCTGAACTTTAGGTTGTTCTCCTCGTCTACTGAACACTCGGCTGCCGACACCTTTAGGTAGAGCTCGGCTAGGAGCTTCCGTTGCCCTCCCTAGATCGCTGTACAGGCCCCTTAGTATGCCTCGTCCTTTTCTACTGCCTCTTCCTATACTTGCAGTTAGGGTTCCTATAGGTGTGTCGCTGCTAGGCAGATAGTCTCCCTGTCTGGCTCCCCTTTAAATATTTGGAATATCCGCGACTTTAGCCAGTCGTCCTCGTACGTCGTTAGCATGTCCTGGTCCTGTCTAGACAGTGCGTCGGCCCTACTGTTGTACTTCTCCTTGCGGTACTAGAGTCTTATATTAAACCGGCTTAGGTACATTGCCTATCGTATATGCCTCTTAGACAGCTTCTAGGGTTAAGTAAAGTATTCTAGGTTCTTATAGTCCGTTAGGGCGAGGAACTCGGGCACTAAGCAGAGTTCCCTATCCTAGGCTTCGCAACACTATACGACTGCCAGCAACTCTTTGTCGTAGATAGGGTAGTTACACTTAGCTAGGGAGTTCTTCTTAGAGAAGTACGCATATAGATGTAGGAGTCTGTCCGAACCTACCTGTAATAGGATACCCCTAATGCAGTACCCTAAGGAGTCGGTTTCCAGTATTGTCGTACGCTCTAGGTTAAAGGCGGCGAGCGTTGGTCCTGTAGTAAAGAGCTCCTTTAGCTTGTCGAAGCTCCTATCGCATTCGCCTGTCTATTTGAACTGCTTGTCTTTATGCGTTAGCTTAACTAGGGGGCGTACGATTTCTAAGTAGTTCTGTATAAACTAGCGGTAGAAGTTGGCAAACCTAAGGAATTCCTGTACGCCCTTAACGTTCGTAGGCGGCTTCTATAGCTTAATGGCTTTAATCTTCTTCCTATCTATACTAATGCCTTTCCCTGCCTCGATAATAAAACCTAGGTATTTCGTACGTTGGACACTGAATTCGCATTTGTCGATGTCGAGGTACAAGCCTACCTGCTGCAGTCGGTCTAGCACCTTCTTAACATCCTGTACGTAGTCTGCGTAGGTGCTATCTGTAAAAACTAGGGTGTCGTCGAGGTATGCTAAGTAGATGTCGTCTAGTAACCCTTATAGGGACTTGTTAATGTACCTTTAGAAGGTTGCCAGTGCATTGGCAAGGCCGAAGGGGGTAACTAGCTACTTAAAAAGACCGTATCTCGTACGGAAGGCAGTTATCCATTTACAGCCTTCCCTAATCCGTATCTTGTAGAAGGCTAAGACTACGTTAAGCTTAGTAAACTACTTCGCCTTACTAATCTGTCCGAGGGTCTCCTTAATAAGGGGTAGGGGGTACCGGTCCTTCTTAGTAATCGCGTTAATGCCTCTATAGTCTACGCAGAAACGCAATCCAGCCTTCCCCTCCTTATAGACAAACAGTACTAGGGCTCCCGCAGACGACGTACTAGCCCGAATAAACCCTTTAGCAAGCAGGTCGTCCAGCGTCTTGCGCAGTACTAAGAGTTCTCTAGAGGACATTCCGTACAGCAGTCCGTACAGTACCTCCGGCAGACCCCTATCCGGACAGGGTTCTAGCTAGATGTTATAGTTAATCCCTTCCCCTTAGTGTAGCAGCAGCTTTAAGGCCGACTTTGGTTTAAAAAGGTCCAGGTACCCGACATACTCTCTTAAGAGCTTCGTATAGGGGTTTGTCGTTTCCTTAGGTGCTAATGCCTTCTCGATGTCCGCCGTTGCTGTGTTGATCTCGGCCTTAGCATTGCTACCTTGCAGGAACCTCCCCTAGTCCCGGATTCTCCGCTTCGTTACTGCTAGGTACAGTCGTCCTCGTCCGACGTCTAGCTTGCCCCTCTAGCGCTCTATCTAAGGCTTCCCTAGTATTAGGTTATACCCTAACTTGTCCTGTACAATATAGAGGTATAAGTCTTGCTCGTAGTGTCCCTGTACCTCTATTGTTACTTTTACTATATAGGTAATGTCCGGTCCTCGCCCGGTAATGCCTAGCATATGTACAGGTACCGTAGGGGTCGTTTTAATCTAGTGTCTCTGTACGAAGTCTTCGCTAATTACTCTATACACTAAACATCCTGTGTCGATTAATGTCCGCGCCGTTGCGGACCCGTTTAATGTCGGCCGTACGATAAACAGCGTCGTCGTTATGTAATTGCTCTTAAAAGATAGCTAAGTAATGCTTTGATTTGGCAGTCTATCTCGCACCTGCCTCTAGCAGAGTCTTCGCTTAGAGGCTACTCTTTTCCCGACTCGTCGTCGTCCAAGTAGGACACCTGATCTTCTCGTTAGGGCGTTGCAGTTGCTACCCTCGCGGTAGTCGGCCGTTCCCTAGGTCTCTCTACTAGCAGAAGCCCGCAATTCTGTACAGTATAGCCTATCTTGCCACACCGGTAGCAGCTCCCTTCTGCTCGCCTCTTGTTAAGGGTAGCTATATCTACCTATTGCGCCTTTTTGGTAGCGGCCCTTGGCCGTACAGTAGCTGCCGCTGCTACCCTCGTTGTCGTCGGTTCCTAGTCTATAGCGTCTGTCTGTCGCTAGGGGGGTTGTCTTATCTCCTAAGTACAGCCTATCCGTCCTAGCCTGCGTTGCTAGTCGTTAACTATCCTAAGGAGGTCGCAGAATTCCTTGTACGTAGCTGGGCGCATTACACCTACTAGCCCCGTTATAATCTCCTTAGAGAGGCCTACCTCTAAAGAGGTAATCTTTATCCTATCCTCCTATTAGAGACCCCCTGCTTCTGCCAAAGTCTAGTCAAATTCCGCGAGGAATTCTCGTACGGTCTTACGTCCTTGTTTTATCGTATTAACCTGTAGGAGTGCTCGGCTCTCGCAGTCCGGGTCCTTATAGCTCTTGTCTAGAGCTGCCTAGAGCATCGTCGTCGTAGCTATTGCCGGGTTGGCAATAGCCGTCTCGTAGTACGGCAGAATTCGTGCTACCGCCCTGCCCTTTAACCTCCTAAAGAGGTAGACTACCTTGTTTAGCTCGGTCGGGTATGCTCCTAAGTCGACTAGGAGCTTAGAGCGCATCTAAGCCGCCTAGGAGGGGTACTCGGCCAGAGCCTTACTGTCGTACGTAGAAACGTTAGGGAGTTTGCTCTTAGGGGTCGGGGTAGGGGTTATCGTGTTCGTCGTCGTAGGGGTCGGATTGCGATCGGACGCCCTAAGCTGTCGTAGCTCCTGTTCCTGTTGGGAAATCATCGCAGCCTAGTAGCTTATTTGCTGTTCGAGCTGTCTCTTGCTTTCTAACAGCTCCTTGTATACGCAGTGCATATGTCCCCCTATAGCCGTAGGTTCTATAGGGATGTCGCTGTCCATCTTGCTCTATTACTGCAGTCGCCGACAGTAAGATCAGTTCCTAATATAAGGGGCCTAAGGATCTTGGTTTAGAAACTTAAGGTTAGGTATCTATATAAAGGAACTAATAGGCAGTTCCTTCGTCGTCTCCTCCGTACGATTTGTACCTACGAGGCTAAGCTAGCAATTTCCCCTTTGTGCTAGGGAGCAAGGTTTACCTTCTATACGGAAGATTGGGAGTTACCTCCTCTGTACAGTAGTGCAGGGTTTCCCCCCCCCCTAATCTAAGGGGCGGTAGCTCCCCTTTGTGCAGGACTGTAGTGTTCTCCCTCTGTACGGGAGTAGGGTCCTGTCGGTAGCTTCGTACAGAGGGTAGGGTCGTGCTAGCGCTGCTAAGTCGCAATCCTTAGGGCGACAGTCGGCTTAGGTCGGGTTTAGGACCTGGGCCGGGCGGCGCCCCCTAACACTACACTACACCCCGCACTGCGCGAAAGGGCCCGTTGAACTATCCGGAAACCCGAATAACGCACGCGCACTACTACTAACAACCCCCTAAGGCACTGTAAGAAGCATAGAAGGCTTCTTAGCGGTAGAGAGCGGCGTAACAGGCCGCTGCGGAAAGAGAAAGACTAACAGAGCGAGCAGACGCTCCAGTGTAGTTGACGATAAGATCGTTATTAGAGGTTTTACAGCGGAAGAGACTGCAGAGATTAAGGAACGAATAAGTGAATACAAGAAGATCTACGACTGCACGATCGAGGAACTGGAGAACTATGTAAACGAGAATAGAATAGGGAAGGTCTACGACGGCATAGACCTTATTAAGACGCTGTTTTACAGAACACTAGAAGAGAACAGACAGCTAAGAGAAGAAACTGAAGCGGTAAGGGCCGAAAAGGAATCGGCAGAGACGATTATTGAAGTGCTAGAAAACTAGGCGGCGAATCGACTGGCGCAACTGAAGGAGCTAAAGGATCAGCTAGCTAATATAGAAGCAGCGAAATCGTCGCCGCCACCGCGGCGAGAAACCCACGTAGAAACCACCTCGCCGGCGGCCTACAGTCAAGGTGGCACGTTAATAACGTTACTACCGGATCCACCGGTTTTCGGTAGCGGAGACTCTAAAGCGTAGGAGGCGTTTAAGAAAAAGATCAAGAATAAGATGAGCCGCGATTACGCATTAAGCAGCGAAGAAGACAGACTGGCCTATTTAGAGGTGCGACTGGAAGGCGAAGCGTTCTTGCTAGTGGCGGACCTGGAAGAGGTAACTGCTAAAGAAGCGATTAAAGCGTTAGATTAACGCTTCGGAGACCCATTCCGAAAGAAGACAGCCTGTAAGCAGCTGGATAAGATCAACCAGAACCGGCAGACGTTTAAAGAATTCTACGGTTTGTTCAGAAAATATGCGATTAGGGCCCGAGTAGCGGAAGATAAGCAGCTCCACCTATTAAGGCAGAAGCTGAACCCTGAACTGGCCGCCGCTATAGCGTCTGTGGAAGACGAAGACCTTAAGAGCTTCGTGCACCGAACGAGAGTCACTGCCAGAAACTTGAACGCGTACGGAAAACCGACGACACGTAAACTAATTCAGAAGCAGTCGCCGTCGGCGCAGCCGACGAGAGCCCCTGCGCCCTTCCGACAACGCCCCCAGCAGCCACCTTATCTGTCGCAGCGCACGTCGTTCGTCCCTACCTGTTTCGCGTGCGGAAAGCCTAGCTACATCGCTACGAGGTGCCAAGCATTGGATAAGCAGAAGCAGGAGTATCGTGTTATAAAGCAGCCGCAGCAGCAGCCGCCGCAGCCGCAGCCGCCGAGAAAGACTATTCAAGCCATCGAGCCGGCTCCGAACGACGCTGACAGCGTAGACGGTAGGGTGCAGCTAAGAATTATAGGAAAAGGCTAGCTAGACGGATAGGCCCCCTATCCAGCATAGACAACAGGGCATTAACGCGAACTACGTCGACGAAAGAGAGCATCGATAGCTGCAGCGATCCGCTGTCAGCGGCGGTAGAAGTGAACACAGAAACAGCTATTATCCTTTTAATTACTGTCCACCCCCTTAACAGATCGAGCAAACCCCTCCAGCTAAGAGCTTTTATCGACACCGGAGCTCTTATTAGCGCAGCGATCCACTACCGGCTAGTTCAGAAGCTGATAAACGGATACGGCTATCTAGTGGAACTAGCGTCGCCGACGAAGATTTCGGCATACAACGGACAAGACACAGAAAGCGTTACGCACTACGTGCCGCTAAGGACTACCCTAGCTAGTCGCACTACGGAAGCGACGTTCCGAATTATGGATATCGGAAGGTTTGACATTATTATAGGGCAGAAATGGATAAAGAACCAGAAAGCCATCGTCGACGTAGATAAAGGAACGATCAGATTCAAAACCCCGGGTAGCGGAGCAGGGGCTATCGGAAAGGTCGCCGCTGCCTGTAAGGGGCCCAAGGATCTTGGTTCAGAAACTTAAGGTTAGGTATCTACATAAAGGAACTAATAGGCAGTTCCTTTGTCGTCTCCTCTGTACGATTTGTACCTATAAGGCTAAGCTAGCAATTTCCCCTTTATGCCGGGGAGCAAGGTTCACCCTCTGTACGGAGGATCGGGAGTTACCTCCTCTGTACGGTAGTGCAGGGTTTCCCCCCCCCCTAATCCGAGGGGCGGTAGCTCCCCTTTATGCAGGACCGTAGTGTTCTCCCTCTGTACAGGAGTAGGGTCCTGTTAGTAGCTCCGTACAGAGGGTAGGGTCGTGCTAGCGCCGCTAAGTCGCAATCCTTAGGGCGACGGTCAGCTTAGGTTAGGTTTAGGACCTAGGCTAGGCAGCGCCCCCTAACAATACCCCCCCCCTTTCCCCTTCTTGTAGTGCTTCTTCTATACGGCGCTATGCTTAAACTACCTAGCTCCTGCTGTTCCTTTAGCAGGTCGTAGCTTCCTATTTCGTTCGGTCGTCTAGGTCGTCGTCCCTCGTCGCTTCCCCTAGGTCGTAGTTGCCTCTTGCTATTTTACCTGTCTGTAGCAGTTGCCCTGCTTGCTATTCCTACTATAGTAGGCAGCTAGCCTAAGCCTTCTCCCTTCTCCTCCCTTTTCTTTTCTCTTCTCCCTGTATACCGTATACTGCCTACTGTCTACCGTCTACTATCTACTACTAACTACTACTAGCTACTAACTACTACTAGCTACTAGCCCCTACTAGCCGTTATGTCGTCCGCCCTGTCTAGTAGTGCCCTTGTAGCTATTGGCCCTGCCTCCCCCCCTCGTCCGGATAGGGTCTCCCCCTACTTTAAATTCGTGCAGTAGGGTCCTTAACTTAACTAGCAGCTACGCTTCTGGTTCGTACAGTCTCGTCTTCTGTACAGTCTAAGCTAACATCTTAGGTACTACACTCGCGAGCAGCAGGATGCGGCCGGGCTCCCCTACTACGCCTTCTAGTGTAACTCTGCCTAGGTTATACTAGAGCGGGTGGCTACAGCCTGCCCGTCGTACGCTAACGCCCTCCTTATTGCTACCTAGGGCTAGCTCTATGCCCCCTGCCCTAGCTCCCCCTAGCCCTTACTTAGCCTATACCGCCTCCTAGGTTTCTAGGCTGGGGTATATACCTTGTATAAGTGGAAGGATAGCTCCTTCTACTGCCCCTTCCGCTGTCCGGGGGAGGTACGTAGGGGTAGGGGGGTGCCTCTACTTCCTGGGGCTGGCCCTAATAGGGGTAGGGGCCCGGCCGGGCCTGAGGTAGTAGAGCTCTTAGATAATAAGTAGGTGGTTCTAGTCCCTGGGGGGGTGATGGCTAGTGGCCCCCCCCCCCCCCCCCCCCCCCCCCCCCCCCCCCCCCCCCCCCCCCCCCCCCCCCCCCCCCCCTAGATAGTATAAGAAATTTCGGACGGTGTCCTCTTAGATTATCTTATTTCTACTCTCCCTCCTATTTGTCCCTTAGCTGTTCCTTTCTTCTAGCCCTTATCCCGTACGGTGTCGTACGATGTCGTATTAGCAGGGCCTGTAGTGCCCTACGTCGTAGTACTCGATCCTTGGACAACTCGGGTCTGCCTGCGGCTGCCCTGTCCTTAAGGTAGATCGTGCCTCCTTCCGCCGTACAGCGCAGTGTTACTGTAACTGGGCCGGAGGGTAATTCTCCTCCTATCTGTCTAGTGCGGTTGTATCTTGCAGAGCCTCGTACAGTTCCTATATAGGCTCTGCCTATCCTCTCTATTTTACTAAGTACTCTGCCTTCCCCCGCTTTCTCCAACTCTTAAGGATCCCCTCTACCTTATACTCTTCTTAGCCCTTGGTTATAATTGCAGGTAGACGCGCGTCGTTAGTCGACTAATGCGGCAGGGGGTCCGTACTCGCTGGTCGTACGAGGTCTATATAGAAGACTGGATAAATCCCTAGGGGAGTGTTTAGTCGTATAGCGTATGTCCCTACCGGCTGGATTACTGTAAACTTCCTGTTCCTCTAATCTAACTTCTTGCTTAGCCGGTCTGTATAGATGTTTCGCTAGTTTAACTAGACCTTATCCCCTGCCTCGTACCTTAGTGCAGCCTGTCGTCCCTTGTTAGCCTGCTCTTCCGCGTTCTGCTAGGCTATAGCTAGGCTCGCCTTTGCCTATTAGTAGTCGTTCGTAATCGTCTGTACGATGGCCTCTCCCTGCTAGATTAGGGATCGTACAGGGCGCAGGGTGTTGCTACTTGTAAGAGGCTTAAGAATCTTGGTTTAGAAACTTAAGGTCGGGTATCTATATAAAGGAACTAATAGGCAGTTCCTTCGACGTCTGTTCCGTACGATTTGTACCTACGAAGCCAAGCTAGCAATTTCCCCTTTGTGCCGGGGTGCAAGGTTTACCCTTCGTACAGAGGATCGGGAGTTACCTCCTCCGTACAGTAGTGCTGGGTTTCCACTACCCCCCCCCCCCCTAATCCGAGGGGCGGTAGCTTCCCTTTAAGCAGGACCGTAATGTTCTCCCTCTGTACGGAGGTGGGGTCCTGTCGGTTGCTCTGTACGGAGGGTAGGGTCGTGCTAGCGCCGCTAAGTCGCAGTCCTTAGGGCGACGGTCGGCTTAGGTCGGGTTTAGGACCTAGGCCGGGCAGCGCCCCCTAACAATACCCCCCCCTTTCCCTTTCTTATAGTGCTTCGTCCGCACGGCGGCGTGTCCAAACTACCTAGCTCCTGCTGTTCCTTTGGCAGGTTGTGGCTTCCTATTTCGTCCGGTTGTCCGAGTCGTCCTCCTTCGTTACTTCCCCTAGGTCGTAGTTGCCTCTTGCTATTTTACCTGTCTGCAGCAGCTGCCTTGCTTGCTATTCCTACTATAGCAGGCAGTTAGCCTAAGCCTTCTCCCTTCTCTTCCCTTCCCCTTTCTCTTTTCCCTATATAACGTCCACTATCTACTACCGTCTACTACCGTCTACTATCCGCTACTACTAGCTACTAACTACTAACTACTAACCAACTACTACTAGCTAACTACTACTAGCTACTATGTCTGCCCCGTCCGGTCCCCTCGTCGCTGCTGGCCCCGCCCCTCCCCCTCGTCCAGCTGGGGTCCCCCCCTACTTTAACTACGTACAGTAGGGCCCCCAACTTGACTAGTAGCTACTCTTCCAGTTCGTACGGATTCTTATCTTCTGTACGGTCTGATCTGACGTCTTAGGTGCTACACCTGCAAGCAGCAGGATGCGGCCGGGCTCCCCTTCTACCCCTTCTAGTGTAACCCCGCCCGGGTTATACCCGATCGGGTAGCTACGGCCCGGCCGTCGTACGTCAACGCCCTCCTTATCGCTACCCGGGGCCAGCCCTGTGCCCCCTGCCCTAACTCCCCCTAGCCCTTACTTAGCCTATACTGCCTCCTAGGTTTCTGGGCTAGGGTGTATGCCTCGTGTAAGTGGAAGGATAGCTCCCTCTACTGCCCCTTCCGCTGTCTGGGGGAGGCACGTAGGGATAGGGGGGTGCCTCTGCTCCCTAGGGCTAGCCCTAGTAGGGGTGGGGGGGTGCCTCTGCTCCCTAGGGGTGGCCCTGGTAGGGGTAGGGGCCCGGCCGGGCCTAAGGTAGTGGAGATTTTAGACGATAAGTAGGGTAGTTTAGTTCCCCCCCAGGGAATATAAGAATCTTTAGCCGGTTTTCTCTCTTGTCTTATTTCCGCTCCCCCCTCCTATTCGTCCCTTGGCTGTTCCTTTCTTCTAGCCCTTATCTCGTACAGCGTCGTACAGTGTTATATCAGTAGGCTCCTATAGTGTCCTACGTCGTAGTGCTCGATCCTTTGACAACCCAGGTCTGCCTGCAGCTACCCTGTCCTTAGGGTGGATCGTACCTCTTTCCGCCGTACAGCGTAGAATTATTGCAACTGGGTAGGGGGATGGTCCTCCTCCTATCTGTCCAGTGCAGTCGTGTCTCGCAGAGCCTCGTACGGTTCCTACGTAGGCTCTGCCTATCCTTTCTATTTCACTAAGTACTCTGCCTTCCTCCGCTTCCTCCGGCTCTTAAGGATCCCCTCTACCTCGTACTCTTCTTAGCCCTCGGTTATAATTGCGGGTGGGCGCCCGTCGTTAGTCGTCTGATGCGGCAAGGGGTCCGTGCTCGCCGGTCGTACGAGGTCTATATAGAAGACTGGGTGAATCCCTAGGGGAGTGTTTAGTCGTACAGCGTATGTCCCTACTGGCTGGATTACTATAAACTTCCTATTTCTCCAATCTAACTTCTTGCTCGGCCGGTCTGTACAGATGTTTCGCTGGTTTAGCCAGACCTTATCCCCTGCCTTGTACCTTAGTGCAGCCTGTCGTCCCTTGTTGGCCTGTTCTTCCGCGTTCTGCTAGGCTAGGGCCAGGCTTGCTTTTGCCTATTGGTAGGCGTTCGTAATCGTCTGTACGATGGCCTCTCCTTGCTAGATTGGGGATCGTACAGGGCGCAGGGTGTTGCTACTTAGGGTCGGTAGGAGCGGGGAATAGTCGTATCTATAGGTTATAAAGAAGGGGGACAGTCCTGTAGCATCGGCCGTACGGCTGTTAATAGCCAGCTCCGCTATTAGGAGAAGGCGGTTCCAGTTCGTCTAGTTATAGTCGACGTACGCTCGGAGGTACGCCTCTAGGGTTAAGTTGGCCCTCTCCGTCGCCCCGTCCGTCTGCAGGTGCTATGCGGTAGATAGGCGACGCTCTACCCTTAGTAACTGGCAGATCCGTGCCTAGAGTTAGCTCGTAAACTGTAACCCCCGGTCTAATACAATTGACCTAGGGAAACCGTGCTTGCTGAACGTCGTCCGGATAAAGGCCCAGGCGGTGTCTTTAGCCGTAATGGAGTCTATCCCCTCTAGTATTACCCCCTTCGTCAACTTGTCTGTAACTACTATAATGTTTCGCTGTCCGTCGCTCTTAGGGAGGTCCGTAATAAAGTCTACGGTTAGGTCTTGCCAGGGTCGATCCAGTATCGGCAGGGGCTTCAGCAGCCTATGCTTTAGCTCGCGCTAGGGCTTCGTTCGTCCGTATACATCGCAGTTCTGTACGAACCTGCGAATGTCCTTCGCTATCGCTGGCCAGTAGTAGTCCCGGGCGATAATGCTGTACGTCTCCTCGCGCCCTAGGTGCCCGGTAGCTATAGAGTTATATGCTCGTTGTATTAAGCCTGTACAGAGCTTCTCGTCCGCCGGGACCTATATCCGATTTCTGAACTTCAGGTTGTTCTCCTCGTCTACTGAACACTCGGCTGCCGATACCTTTAGGTAGAGCTCGGTTGGGAGTTTCCGTTGCCCTCCCTAGATCGCCGTACAGGCCCCTCGGTATGCCTCGTCCTTTTCTACTGCCTCTTCCTAAGCTTGCAGTTAGGGTTCCTATAGATGTATCGCTACCAGGTAGATAGTCTCCCCGCCTGGCTCTTCCTTAAACATCTAGAATGTCCGCGACTTTAGCCGGTCGTCCTCGTACGTCGTTGGCATATCCTGGTCCCGTCTGGACAGTGCGTCGGCCCTGCTGTTGTCCTTACCCTTGCGGTACTGGAGTCTTATGTTAAACCGGCTTAGGTACATTGCCTATTGTACGTGCCTCTTAGACAGCTTCCGGGGTTAAGTGAAGTATTCCAGGTTCTTGTAGTCCGTTAGGGCGAGGAACTTAGGCACCGAGCGGAGTTCCCTATCCCAGGCTTTGCAACACCGTACGACTGCTAGCAACTCTTTGTCGTAGATAGGGTAGTTGCACTTAGCCAGGGAGTTCTTCTTAGAGAAATACGCGCATAGGTATAGGAGTCCGTCCGGGCCTACCTGTAACAGGATACCCCTAATGCAGTACCCTAAGGAGTCGGTTTCCAGTATTGTCGTACGCTCTAGGTCAAAGGCGGCGAGCGTTGGTCCTGTAGTAAAGAGCTCTTTTAGCTTGTCGAAGCTCTTATTGCATTCGTCCGACTATTTAAACTGTTTGTCCTTGTGCGTTAGCTTAACTAGGGGGCGTACGATCTCCGAGTAGTTCTGTATAAACTGGCAGTAGAAGTTGGCAAACCCAAGGAATTCCCGTACGTCCTTAACGTTTATAGGCAGCTTCTATAGCTTAATAGCATCAATCTTCTTCCTATCTATGCTGATGCCTTTCCCTGCCTCGATAATAAAACCTAGGTATTTCGTACGTTGGACACCGAACTTATACTTGTCGATGTCGAGGTACAAGCCCGCCTGCTGCAGACGGTCCAGCACTTTCTTAACATCCTGTACGTAGTCTGCGTAGGTGCCGTCTGTAAAAACCAGGGTGTCGTCGAGGTATGCCGAGCAGATGTCGTCTAGTAACCCTTGCAGGGACTTGTTAATATACCTTTAGAAGGTTGCCGGTGCATTGGCAAGGCTAAAGGGGGTAACTAGCTACTTAAAAAGACCGTATCTCGTACGGAAGGCAGTTATCTATTTACAGCCTTCCTTGATCCGTATCTTGTAGAAGGCCGAGACTACGTTAAGCTTGGTAAACTACTTCGCCTTGCTAATCCGTCCGAGGGTCTCCTTAATAAGGGGTAGAGGGTACCGGTCCTTCTTAGTAATCGCGTTAATGCCTCTGTAGTCTACGCAGAAACGCAATCCAGCCTTCCCCTCCTTATAGACAAACAGTACTGGGGCTCCTACGGACGACGTACTGGCCTGGATAAACCCTTTAGCAAGCAGGTCGTCCAGCGTCTTGCGCAGTACTAGGAGTTCTCTAGAGGACATCCCGTACAGCAGTCCGTACAGTACCTCCGGCAGGCTCCTATCTAGGCGGGGTTCTAGCTGGATGTTATAGTCAATCCCTTCCCCTCGGTATAGCGGCAGTTTCGAGGCCGACTTCGGTTTAAAGAGGTCCAGGTACCTAACATACTCTCTTAGGAGCTTCGTACAGGGGTTTGTTGCTTCCTTAGGTGCCAATGCCTTCTCGATGTCCGCCGATGCTGTGTTGATTTCGGCCTTGGCATTGCTACCTTGCAGGGACCTGCCCTAGTCCCGGATTCTCCGCTTTGTTGCTGCTAGGTACAGCCGTCCTCGTCCGACGTCCAGCTTGCCCTTCTAGCGCTCTATCTAAGGCTTCCCTAGTATTAGGTTATACCCTAACTTGTCCTGTACGACATAGAGGTACGAGTCTTGCTCGTAGTGTCCTTGTACCTCTATTGTTACTTTCACTATGTAGGTAATGTCCGGTCCCTGCCCGGTAATGCCCAGCATGCATACAGGTACTGTAGGGGCCGTCTTAATCCGATGTCTCTGTACGAAGTCTTCGCTAATCACTCTATACACCAAACATCCTATGTCAATTAGTGTCCGCGCCGTTGCGGACCCGTTTAATGTCGGCTGTACGATAAACGGCGTCGTCGTTATGTAATTGCTCTTAAAAGATAGCTAAGTAATGCTTTGATTTGGCAGTCTATCTCGCACCCGCCTCTGGCAGAGTCTTCGCTTAGAGGCTACTCTTTTCCCGACTCGTCGTTATCCGAGTAGGACACCTAATCTTCTCGTTAAGGCGCTGCAGTAGCTACCCTTGCGGTGGTCGGCCGTCCCCTAGGTCTCTCTGCTGGCAGGAGCCCGCAATTCCGTACAGTGTGGCCTATCTTGCTATACTGGTAGCAGCTCCCTTCTGCTCGCCTCTTGTTAAGGGTGGCTGTGTCTACCTATTGCGCCTTCTTAGTAGCGGCCCTTAGCCGTACGGTAGCTGCTGCTGCTACCCTCGTCGTCGTCGGTTCCTAGTCTATAGCATCTGTCTGTCGCTAGGGAGGTTGTCTTATCTCCTAAGCACAGCCTATCCGTCCTAGCCTGCGTTGCTGGTCGTCGACTATCCTAAGAAGGTTACAAAATTCCTCGTACGTAGCTGGCCGCATTATACCTACCAGCCCTGTTATGATTTCCTTAGAGAGGCCTACCTCTAGAGAGGTGATTTTTATCCTGTCCTCCTATTAGAGACCCCCTGCTTCTGCCAAAGTCTAGTTAAATTCCGCAAGGAATTCTCGTACGGTCTTGCGTCCTTGTTTTATCGTATTAACCCGTAGGAGCGCTCGGCTCTCGCGGTCCGGGTCCTTATAGCTCTTGTCTAGAGCTGCCTAGAGCATCGTCGTCGTAGCTATTGCCAGGTTGGCAATAGCTATCTCGTAGTACGGCAGAATTTGTGCTGCCGCCCTGCCCTTTAACCTCCTAAAGAGGTAGACTACCTTGTCCAGCTCGGTCGGGTATACTCCTAAGTTAACTAGGAGCTTGGAGCGCATCTAAGCCGCCTAGGAGGGGTACTCGGCCGGGGCCTTACCATCGTACGTAGAGACGTCGGGGAGTTTGCTCTTAGGGGTCGGGGTAGGGGTTATCGTGTTCGTCGTCGTAGGGGTCGGATCGCGATCGGACGCCCTAAGCTGTCGTAGCTCCTGTTCCTGTTGGGAAATCATCGCAGCCTAATGGCTTACTTGCTGTTCGAGCTGCCTCTTGCTTTCCAGCAGCTCCTCGTATACGCAGTGCATGTGTCCCTCTATGGCCGTAGGTTCCATAGGGATGTCGCCGTCCATCTTGCTCTATTACTGCGGTTACTGACAGTGAGATCAGTTCCTAATGTAAGAGGCTTAAGAATCTTAGTTCAGAAACTTAAGGTCGGGTATCTACATAAAGGAACTAATAGGCAGTTCCTTCGACGTCTGTTCTGTACGATTTGTACCTACGAAGCCAAGCTAGCAATTTCCCCTTTGTGCCGGGGTACAAGGTTCACCCTTCGTACAGAGGATCGGGAGTTACCTCCTCTGTACGGTGGTGCCGGGTTTCCACTACCCCCCCCCCTCTAATCCGAGGGGCGGTAGCTTCCCTTTAAGCAGGACCGTAGTGTTCTCCCTCCGTACGGAGGTGGGGTCCTGTCGGTTGCTCTGTACGGAGGGTGGGGTCGTGCTGGCGCCGCTAAGTCGCAGTCCTTAGGGCGACGGTCGGCTTAGGTCGGGTTCAGGACCTGGGCCGGGCGGCGCCCCCTAACACTACTTAGGGTCGGTAGGAGCAGGGAATAGTCGTATCTATAGGTCGTAAAGAAGGGGGACAGTCCTGTAGCATCGGCTATACAGCTGTTAATAGCTAGCTCCGCTATTAGGAGAAGGCGGTTCTAGTTCGTCTAGTTATAGTCGACGTACGCTCGGAGGTACGCTTCCAAGGTTGAATTGGCCCTCTCCGTTACCCCGTCTGTCTATAGGTGCTATACGGTAGACAGACGACGCTCTACCTTTAGCAACTGGCAGATCCGTACCTAGAGCTAGCTCGTAAACTATGTCCCCTAGTCTAATACAATTGACCTAGGGAAACCGTACTTGCTGAACGTCGTCCGGATAAAGGCCTAGGCGGTGTCTTTAGCTGTAATAGAGTTTATCCCCTCTAGTATTACCCCCTTCGTTAGCTTGTCCGTAACTACTATAATGTTTCGCCGTCCGTCGCTCTTAGGGAGGTCAGTAATAAAGTCTACGGTCAGATCTTGCTAGGGTCGGTCCGGTATCGGCAGGGGCTTTAGCAGCCTATGCTTTAGCTCGCGCTAGGGCTTCGTCTGTCTATATATATCGTAGTTCTGTACGAACCTGCGAATGTCCTTCGCTATCGCTAGCTAGTAGTAGTCCTAGGCGATAATGCTGTACGTCTCTTCGCGCCCTAGGTGCCCGGTAGCTATAGAGTTATGTGCTCGTTGTATTAAGCCCGTACAGAGCTTCTCGTCCGCCGGGACCTATATCCGATTTCTGAACTTTAGGTTGTTCTCCTTGTCTACTAAACACTTGGCTGCCGACACCTTTAGGTAGAGCTCGGCTAGGAGCTTCCGTTGCCCTCCCTAGATCGCTGTACGGGCCCCTCGGTATGCCTCGTCCTTTTCTACTGCCTCTTCCTATACTTGCAGTTAGGGTTCCTATAGGTGTGTCGCCGCTAGGCGGATAGTCTCCCCGCCTGGCTCCCCCTTAAACATTTGGAATGTCCGCGACTTTAGCCGGTCGTCCTTGTACGTCGTTGGCATGTCCTGGTCCTGTCTAGACAGTGCGTCGGCCCTGCTGTTGTCCTTCCCCTTGCAGTACTAGAGTCTTATATTAAACCGGCTTAGGTACATTGCCTATCGTACGTGCCTCTCGGACAGCTTCCAGGGTTAAGTAAAGTATTCTAGGTTCTTATAGTCTGTTAGGGCGAGGAACTCGGGCACCGAGCAGAGTTCCCTATCCTAGGCTTCGCAACACTGTACGACTGCCAGCAACTCTTTGTCGTAGATAGGGTAGTTACACTTAGCTAGGGAGTTCTTCTTAGAGAAGTACGCATATAGATATAGGAGTCCGTCCGAGCCTACCTATAATAGGATACCCTTAATGCAGTACCCTAAGGAGTCGGTTTCTAGTATTGTTATACGCTCTAGGTTAAAGGCGGCGAGCGTTGGTCCTGTAGTAAAGAGCTCCTTTAGCTTGTCGAAGCTCCTATCGCATTCGCCCGTCTATTTGAACTGCTTGTCTTTATGCGTTAGCTTAACTAGGGGGCGTACGATTTCCGAGTAGTTCTATATAAACTAGCGGTAGAAGTTGGCAAACCTAAGGAATTCCTGTACGCCCTTAACGTTCGTAGGCGGCTTCTATAGCTTGATAGCTTTAATCTTCTTCCTATCTATACTAATGCCTTTCTCTACCTCGATAATAAAACCTAGGTATTTCGTATATTGGACACCGAATTCGCATTTGTCGATGTCGAGGTACAAGCCAGCCTGCTGCAGTCAGTCTAGCACCTTCTTAACATCCTGTACGTAGTCTGCGTAGGTGCCGTCTATAAAAACTAGGGTGTCGTCGAGGTATGCTAAGCAGATGTCGTCTAGTAACCCTTGTAGGGACTTGTTAATGTACCTTTAGAAGGTTGCCAGTGTATTAGCAAGGCCGAAGGGGGTAACTAGCTACTTAAAAAGACTGTATCTCGTACGGAAGGCAGTTATCTATTTACAGCCTTCCCTAATCCGTATCTTGTAGAAGGCCGAGACTACGTTAAGCTTAGTAAACTACTTCGCCTTGCTGATCCGTCCGAGGGTCTCCTTAATAAGGGGTAGGGGGTACCGGTCCTTCTTAGTAATCGCGTTAATGCCTCTGTAGTCTACGCAGAAACGCAATCTAACCTTCCCCTCCTTGTAGACAAACAGTACTGGGGCTCCTGCGGACGACGTACTAGCCTAAATAAACCCTTTAGTAAGCAGGTCGTCCAGCGTCTTGCGCAGTACTAAGAGTTCTCTAGAGGACATTCCGTACAGCGGTCCGTACGGTACCTCCGGCAGGCCCCTATCCGGACGGGGTTCTAGCTAGATGTTATAGTTAATCCCTTCCCCTTAGTGTAGCAGCAGCTTCGAGGCCGACTTTAGTTTAAAAAGGTCCAGGTACCCGACATACTCTCTTAGGAGCTTCGTATAGGGGTTTGTCGTTTCCTTAGGTGCTAATGCCTTCTCGATGTCTGCCGTTGCTGTGTTAATCTCGGCCTTAGCATTGCTACCTTGCAGGAACCTCCCCTGGTCCCGGATTCTCCGCTTTGTTACTGCTAAGTATAGTCGTCCTCGTCCGATGTCTAGCTTGCCCCTCTAGCGCTCTATCTAAGGCTTCCCTAGTATCAGGTTATACCCTAACTTGTCCTATACGACATAGAGGTATAAGTCTTGCTCGTAGTGTCCCTGTACCTCTATTGTTACTTTTACTATATAGGTAATGTCCGGTCCTCGCCCGGTAATGCCCAGTATGCGTACAGGTACTGTAGGGGTCGTTTTGATCTGGTGTCTCTATACGAAGTCTTCGCTAATTACTCTATACACTAAACATCCTATGTCGATCAATGTCCGCGCCGTTGCGGACCTGTTTAACGTCGGCCGTACGATAAACGGCGTCGTCGTTATGTAATTGCTCTTAAAAGATAGCTAAGTAATGCTTTAATTTGGCAGTCTATCTCGCACCTGCCTCTAGCAGAGTCTTCGCTTAGAGGCTACTCTTTTCCCGACTCGTCGTCGTCCGAGTAGGACACCTAATCTTCTCGTTAGGGCGTTGCAGTTGCTACCCTCGCAGTAGTCGGCCGTTCCCTAGGTCTCTCTGCTAGCAGAAGCCTGCAATTCCGTACAGTGTAGCCTATCTTGCTACACCGGTAGCAGCTCCCTTCTGCTCGCCTCTTGTTAAGGGTGGCCGTATCTACCTATTGTGCCTTTTTGGTAGCGGCCCTTAGCCGTACGGTAGCTGCCGCTGCTACCCTCGTCGTCGTCGGTTCCTAGTCTATAGCGTCTGTCTGTCGCTAGGGAGGTTGTCTTATCTCCTAAGCACGGCCTATCCGTCCTAGCCTACGTTGCTGGTCGTTAACTATCCTAAGGAGGTCGCAGAATTCCTTATACGTAGCTGGGCGCATTATACCTACTAGCCCCGTTATAATCTCCTTAGAGAGGCCTACCTCTAAAGAGGTAATCTTTATCCTATCCTCCTATTAGAGACCCCCTGCTTCTGCCAAAGTCTAGTTAAATTCCGCGAGGAATTCTCGTACGGTCTTGCGTCCTTGTTTTATCGTATTAACCTGTAGGAGTGCTCGGCTCTCGCGGTCCGGGTCCTTGTAGCTCTTGTCTAGAGCTGCCTAGAGCATCGTCGTCGTAGCTATTGCTAGGTTGGCAATAGCCGTCTCGTAGTACGGCAGAATTCGTGCTGCCGCCCTGCCCTTTAACCTCCTAAAGAGGTAGACTACCTTGTCTAGCTCGGTCGGGTATGCTCCTAAGTCGACTAGGAGCTTAGAGCGCATCTGAGCCGCCTAGGAGGGGTACTCGGCCAGAGCCTTACCGTCGTACGTAGAAATGTTAGGGAGTTTGCTCTTAGGGGTCGGGGTAGGGGTTATCGTGTTCGTCGTCGTAGGGGTCGGATCGCGATCGGACGCCCTAAGCTGTCGTAGCTCCTGTTCCTATTGGGAAATTATCGCAGCCTAGTGGTTTACTTACTATTCGAGCTGTCTCTTGCTTTCCAACAGCTCCTCGTATACGCAGTGCATATGTCCCCCTATAGCCGTAGGTTCTATAGGGATGTCGCCGTCTATCTTGCTCTATTACCGCGGTTACCGACAGTAAGATCAGTTCCTAATGTAAGGGGCCTAAGTGATCCGGGCACGCAGATATGATTTAATACGGCCTTTTTGATGACTATATCTCGAACTGAGGAGGGAAAAGAACCTATGTGGTGGTGGCGGTGGGCCTTGATGGAGGGTGGTGTGCCAAGGCCCGGCTCGGCCCGGACGGGCCGAGCCGAAATCCAGGGTCCACCCTATTAATCTGTCCCACCTCTTTCCACCACCGCAACACTACCCCCCCCCCTCACCAGCGGTTGCCCTCGACCGCTTAGTCATCCCGTCCATCCTAGAAACCTCCACTTTTTTTTTTTTTTTTTTTTTTTGATTCGTCGTCTCTTTCTCGAAAATTTCTTTCAACGTTGACGTTACCTCTTCCATCTTTCAACAAAAACAATGTCCTCTTTATCTCTCTTCTTACGTTATCTGCATCCGAAGTCCTTCACTTGACGTTTATGTGATCGGTGCGCCTGATCCGTGCTATCTGATTTGAGCCGTAGGTCTTCTGAGCTGCGGTCTGGGTAGTCTGTGCGCTGCTTCGGAGGTCCATATAGATCCGTCCGCAGCGTCGTTTCTTCTTCTTTTTCTCTTCCACCAAAGCCTTCACCCACTACGCGGTCGGCGGCGCCGCCGGCCGCGTAGTAGTGCCTGAAGCAATCACTTCCCGAAACACGATCGTTTTCATCGGCTTCCGCGCCGGTAGAGCGGACGTAGCTTTCGTCTTCTTCTTTCCGGAAGGAGTCTTTAGAGCCATTCCGGCTTCGGCTTTTTCGGGTTCCGCGCGTGGAAGTCTCTTAGCAGCTCCGCCGAATTTCGCAGGTTTTCGACCGGATACTATTTATAGTCTTCTGGCCACCCCTTCTACGAGATCCTCGCTTTGATGGACCCCCTTATCTTCTTTACGTCCACTACATCTTCTACCTCCCACTCTTCTTTATTACCGTCCATCTTAACTGGTAGGGGTTCAGCGAACCCCTGTTCCGGAAGGCCGTCCTTAGGGTCCAGGCTTAGCAGATCTGAATGGAAAACATCGTGGATCCGGAACGCCTTCGGCAGCTCGAGTCGATAGGTCGCCGGCGACCTCTTTTCTATTATCTTGAACGGACCTACGTAGCGTAGGTTGAGCTTCGCGTTCCCCTTTAGCCTTAAGTTCCGCGTGTTAAGCTATACCTTTTGGCCTTCCTCGAATTCCATCGGTGACCTCTTTCTATTAGCTCGATTCACCATCTTCTTCTAAGCCGATTCCATCGCTTCTTTCGCCACTTTAACTGCTTCTTCCATCTAAGATCGGAGCGCTTCTGCCGTCGCAGCGGCGACTCTCTTCGACGACGTAGCGGTAGTAGAAAACTCCGGCGAGCCGGCGTTGCTTAGCGGCTGGAAGCTCATCCTCGGAAGATAGCTATGCGTTATCTCGAACAGCGCCAGCGAGGTTGTTTCGGACAGTAACGAGTTAGCGCAGAATTCGGCTATCGGCAACACCTTAACCCAATCTTCTTGATGATGGCTGCAGAAGGTTCGCAGATATCGCTCTATCTCTCGGTTAGCCACTTTAGACTGACCGTCGGTCTGCAGGTAAGCGGCTGTGCTGAGCTTTCTACGAATTCCGAGAGCTTGGTTGACGGATTTCTATACGTCGGCAGTGAATTGAGGACCCCTATCCGTAGTGATAGTGTCCGGTAGGCCATAGTGCTTCTATACGTGTTGGATTAACATTCGTGCGGTCTCTTCTGCGGTAGTTCCTTCGTTTCTCGCTCTGCAGGGGATAAAGTGGCGCTCCTTGCTTAGCCTATCTACTACGTTTAGGGTGGCATCGTATCCATCGGAATTTGGCAGGCCGGTTACGAAATCCATCGTAATATGCTGCTACGGCTTCTCGGGGATCGGAAGCGGCTTCAATAAGCCTGCCGGAAGGCCGTAACGTGGCTTCGCGGCTCTGTATACGTGGCAATTGGCGATAAATCGATAGATCCGTTCGTAGATCCGTGGAAACCAGTAGACCGTCTTTATAGCTTCTATCGTCTTCTTTGAGCCGGCGTAACCAACGTCTATGCAGCTATGGACCAGCTGGATGACTTCCGTAATTAGTTCTTCCGGAACTATCGTCTTCCCTAAACCGGTCTTGCCGAGCTTCTGCTGTTAATTGAGCTGTTTTACCTTTTCGTAGAGAGTTTCTTTCTTAGGGGCCTGTTCCACTGCGCAGACCCCTACCTCTTTCAACACCTCTGCGTCTACTATTCGCTCGGTCAACACCTTCTGGAACATGTTAGGGTCTTCCTTCGCGCGGCTCGTCTTCCCTTCTCTTCGCGTTAGCGCGTTAGCCTTTCCGTTTTGAGCTCCTGGTCGATATGTGATCTTGAAGTCAAACCCTAATAAATAGGCGGCCCACTGTGCCTAACGTCGTAAGAGCTTCTGCGTCTTTATAAAGTAGGTCAGCGATTGGTGGTCCGTAAGGACCTGGACTATGCTCTTTCCGGCTATAAGCTCCGGCTTCCACTCCTCGAAAGCCTAAATAATCGCTAGCAGTTCCTTATCGTAGATGGCGTAGTTCCGCTCAGCTTCGCTTATTAACTTGCTAAAGAAAGCGACTGGATGGAGGGTTTTGTCGTCGCTATATTAAGAAAGGACTCCGGCCGTTACCGTGTCGGAAGCGTCCGTTTCTACGTAGATCGTCTTTTCTGGCCAGAAATGCGCCAGCACTGGTGCAGAGGCCATTGCTTCTTTCAGCCGTACGAAGGCTTCCGTGCACCTCTTATTCCATAGGCCTGCGGCCTCTTTCTTCAGCGCCTCGTTCAGGGGTCTCGCTATCTTGCTAAAGTCCTTAATGAACCGTCGATAGTAGCTGCAGAAGCCAAGAAACGCTCTGATTTGCGTTGTGTTTCTGGATTTCGGCTGCTTCTACTCCGCGACGGCGGCGACCTTTGAGGGGTCCATACGAATTCCATCTCTTCTGACTATAAGACCGAGATATTTAACCTCTGTTTAATAGAACTCGCTCTTCTTCGTGTCTGCGTTTAATCCGACCTCGCGGAGCCTTTTCAACACTCTCTCGATGTGGTCCGTGTGTTGCTCTCTCGTTCTATCGGTATAGATAAGGATGTCGTCCAAATAAATAGACACGAATCGCTCCAGCATGTCCATAAAAGTGTAGTTTATAAAGCGTTGCCACACTGCCGGCGCGTTGGTAAGTCCGAAAGGCATCACCAACCACTTGAAATTGCCTATACGCGTCGCGAACGTCGTAAGATCTTCCGTTTGCCCTTCCTCGTTCCTTAATCGATAGAACGCTTGGCGGATGTCCAGCTTGCTGAACCACTTAGCCTTCGCTACGCGCTGTATAGTCTTATCTATTAGCGGCAGTGGATAGACGTCTCTCTTGGTGACCTCGTTAAGGCCTCGATAGTCCACGCAGAGTCGCAGACTACCTCCTGGTTTTCTTACGAGAAGAATCGGTAACGCATATTCCGCAGAGCTCGGTGTAATGAACTTCTTCGCCAGATTTTCGCGAACGAACACCTCTACCTAGTCCAGTTCTGCCGGCGACAGTCGTCTTAGGGACTCGGTTCTTGGCAGCGTAGCTCCCTCTTTCAGTCGGATCTTGTTGTTATATTCCGGTCGATGGAGCGGTAGGAGGTTGGAGTTGGCCTTCGAGAAAACGTTAGCGTAACTATAGAGTTCTTTCGGTAGCACCTCCTGCGGATCCACTTCTTCTTCCGCTATCATCTTCCTATAGTCTTCGATGTCTTTTATCGAGATGGCGTAAATCTTATTGTCCGGCGACTTCGCGAGGGTCGTTATAGCTTCTGAACTTATTATCCCGACGGTAACCGGGGGTTCGTAACAATCGGACGGAGCCTCTTTCGCAGACTCCGTAGCTTTCGGCTTGGCGGCGACGGTGGCGACCTTTCCGATGGTCCCTGCTCTGCTACCTGGGGTTTTGAACCTAATAGTTCCTTTATCTACGTTAACGATGGCTTTCTAGTTCTTTATCTATTTCTGCCCTATAATAATGTTAAATCTTCCGATATCCATAATTCGGAACGTCGCTTCTGTGGTGCGACCGGCCAAGGTGGTCTTCAGCGGCACGTAGTACGTAACACTTTCTGTGTCTTGTCCGTTGTATGCCGAAATCCGCGTCGGCGACGCCAGTTCCACTGGATAGCTGTATCTATTTATTAGCTTCCGGACCAGTCGGTGGTGAATCGCCGCGCCGATAAGAGCTCCGGTGTCGATAAAAGCTTTCAGCTGGAGTGGTTTGCGCAGCTTCTTAACAGGGTGGATCTCGATAGGAAGGATAATCGCTGTTTCCGTGTTCGCTTCTACGGCTGCTGAGAGCGGATCGCTGCAGCTGTTGATGCTTTCTTCTCGTGTCGATTCGCTCCAATTCGGTGCCCTATTGTCAATGCTGGATAGGGGGCCTATCCTTCCAGCTGGTCTTTTCCCATAATTCTTAACTGCACCCCGCCGTCTACGCTGTCCGTGTCGTTCGGAACCGGTTCGATAGCTTGAATAGTCTTTCTCGGCGGCGGCTGCTTTGTTGCTCGATATTCCTGCTTCTGCTTGTCCGATGCTTGGCATCTCGTAGCGATGTGGCCAGGCTTGCCACACGCATAGCAGGTGGGGACGAACGACGGCCGCTGCGCGTAAGGCAACTAGGGGCCGCAGCGGAAGGGCGCAGGGGCTCTCGTTGGCTGCGACGACGGCAACGGCCTCGCAGTCAACTCGCGTGTCGTCGGTTTTCCGTACGCGTTCAGGTTTCTTGCTGTTACTCTCGCCTAGTGTACGAAGCTCTACAGGTCTTCGTCTTCCACCGACGCCATCGCCGCAGCCAGCTCCGGGCTCAGTTTCTGTCTTAGTAAGTGCAGCTGCTTATCTTCTGCCACTCTCGCTCTAATAGCATATTTCCTGAACAGTCCGTAGAACTCTTCGAATGTCTGCCGGTTCTGGTTGATCTTATCCAGCTGCTTACGGGCTGTCTTCTTTCGAAAGGGGTCGCCGAAACGTTGATCTAACGCTTTAATCGCTTCTTCGGCGGTTACCTCTTCTAGGTCCGCTACTAGCGAAAAAGCTTCACCTTCTAGTCGCGCCTCTAAATAGGCCAATCTGTCTTCTTCGCTGCTTAATGCGTAATCGCGACCTATCTTATTCTTGATCTTCTTCTTGAACGCCTCCTACGCTTTAGAGTCTCTGCCACCGAAAACCGGTAGGTCCAGTAGTAACGTTATCAACGTGCTACCTTAACTGTAGGCCGCTGGCGAGGTGGTTTCCACTCGGGTTTCTTGCCGCGGTAGCGGCGATCTCGCTGCTTCCATATCAGCTAGTTGATCCTTCAGCGCCTTTAGCTGCGCCAGTCGATTCGACGTTTAGTGTTCTAACACGTCGACGATAGTCTCTGCCGATTCCTTCTCGGCTCTCACCGCTTTAATCTCTTCTCTTAGTTGTCTGTTTTCTTCCAGTGTTCTGTAAAACAGCATCTTAATAAGGTCTATTCCGTCGTAGACCTTCCCTATCCCGTTCTCGTTTACGTGGTCTTCCAGTTCCTCGATCGTGCAGTCGTGGATCTTCTTGTATTCGCCTATTCGTTCCTTAATCTCTGCGGTCTCTTCCGCCGTAAAACCTCTGATAATGATCTTATCGTTAACTACACTGGAGCGTCTGTTTGCTCTGTCAGTCTTTCTCTTTCCGCGGCGGCCTGTTACGCCGCTCTCTACTGCTAAGAAGCCTTCTATCTTCTTACGGTGCCTAGGGGGGTTGTTGTTGGTGTGTTGGTGGGTGCGCGTGCGTTATTCGGGTTTCCGGATGGTTCAACGGGCCCTTTCGCGCAGCGCGGGGTTGTAGAGAGTGAGTTCGAGATATAATGATCCGGGCACGCAGATATGATTCAATACGGCCTTTTTGATAACTATATCTCGAACTGAGGAGGGAAAAGAACCTATGTAGTGGTGGCGGTGGGCCTTGATAGAGGGTGGTGTGCCAAGGCCCGGCTCGGCCCGTCTGGGCCGAGCCGAAATCCAGGGTCCACCCTATCAATCTGTCCCACCTCTTTCCACTACCGCAACACTAAGGATCTTAGTTCAGAAACTTAAGGTTAGGTATCTATATAAAGGAACTAATAGGCAGTTCCTTCGTCGTCTCCTCTGTACGATTTGTACCTACGAGGCTAAGCTAGCAATTTCCCCTTTGTGCCGGGGAGCAAGGTTCACCCTCTGTACAGAGGATCGGGAGTTACCTCCTCTGTATAGTAGTGCAGGGTTTCCCCCCCCCTAATCCGAGGGGCGGTAGCTCCCCTTTGTGCAGGACCGTAGTGTTCTCCCTCTATACGGGAGTAGGGTCCTGTTAGTAGCTCCGTACAGAGGGTGGGGTCGTGCTAGCGCTGCTAAGTCGCAATCCTTAGGGCGACGGTCGGCTTAGGTCGGGTTTAGGACCTAGGCCAGGCGGCGCCCCCTAACACCGCCGCCGCTAAGCCGAAAGCCACGGAGCCCGCGAAAGAGGCTCCGTCCGATCGTTCCGAACCCCTGGTTACTGTCGGAATAATGAGTTCAGAAGCTATAACGACCCTTACGAAGTCGCCGGATAATAAGATCTACGCTATCTCGATAAAAGACATCGAAGACTACAGGAAGATAATAGCGGAAGAAGAAGTAGATCCACTAGAGGTGCTGCCAAACGAGCTCTACGGTTACGCTAACGTGTTCTTAAAAGCCGACTCTAACCTCCTGCTGCTCTATCGACCGGAATATAACAACAAGATCCGACTAAAAGAGGGAGCTACGCTGCCAAGAACCGAGCCCCTAAGACGGCTGTCGCTAGCGGAACTGGACTAAGTAGAGGTGTTTGTTCGCGAAAATCTGGCGAAGAAGTTTATTACACCGAGTTCTGCCGAGTACGCGTTACCGATTCTTTTCGTAAGGAAACTAGGGGGTAGTCTGCGACTCTGCGTAGATTATCGCGGCCTTAACGAGGTTACTAAGAGAGACGTATACCCGCTGCCGCTGATCGACGAGACCATCTAGCGCATAGCAAAGGCTAAGTGGTTCAGTAAGCTAGACATCCGCTAAGCGTTCTATCGATTAAGAAACGAGGAAGGACAAACAGAAGATCTTACGACGTTCGCGACGCGTATAGGCAATTTTAAGTAGTTAGTAATGCCTTTCGGACTTACCAACGCGCTGGCAGTGTAGCAACGCTTTATAAACTATACCTTTATAGACATGCTGGAACGGTTCGTGTCTATCTACTTAGACGACATCCTTATCTACACCGATAGAACGAGAGAGCAACACACGGACTACATCGAGAGAGTGTTGAAGAGGCTCCGCAAGGTCGGATTAAACGCGGACACGAAGAAGAGCGAGTTCTATCAAACAGAGGTCAAGTATCTCGGTCTTATCGTCGGAAGAAACGGAATTCGTATAGACCCCTCGAAGGTCGCCGCCGTCGCGGAATGGAAGCAGCCGAAATCCGGAAACACTACGCAAATTAGAGCGTTTCTCGGATTCTGCAGCTACTATCGACAGTTTATTAAAGACTTTAGCAAGATAGCCAGACCCCTAAACGAAGCGTTAAAGAAAGAGGCCGCCGGCCTATAGAACGAGAAGTGCACGGAAGCCTTTAACCGGCTAAAAGAAACAGTGGCCTCGGCGCCGGTTCTGGCGCACTTCCGACCGGAAAAGACCATCTACGTAGAAACGGACGCTTCTAACACAGTAACTGCAGGGGTCCTTTCTTAATATAGCGACGACGAAACCCTCTATCCAGTCGCTTTCTTTAGCAAGTCAATAAGCGAAGCTAAGCGGAACTACGCTATCTACGATAAGGAGCTGCTAGCGATTATTCAGGCGTTTGAGGAGTGGAAGCCAGAGCTTATAGCTAGAAAGAGCACGGTTCAGGTCCTTACGGACCACCAATCGCTGACCTACTTTATAAAGACGCAGAAGCTCTTACGACGTTAAGTACGGTGGGCTGCCTACTTATTAGGGTTCGACTTTAAGATCACCTATCGACTAGGGGCTCAAAACGGAAAGGCTGACGCGCTAACGCGAAGAGATGGAAAGACCAGCCGCGCGAAAGAAGACCCGAACATGTTCCAGAAGGTGTTGACCGAGCGGATAGTAGACGCAGAGGTGTTAAAAGAGATACGAGTCTGCGCAGTGGAACCGGCCCCTAAGGAAGAGACGCTCTACGAGAAGGTGGAACGGCTTAATCAACAACAGAAGCTCGGCAGAACAGGCTCCGGAAAGCTGATAGTGCCGGAAGAACTAATTACAGAAGTCATTTAGCTGGTCTACAGCTCTGTAGAAGTTAGCTACGCTGGAGCGAAGAAAACGATGCAAGCAGTAAGAACGATCTACTGGTTTCCGCGAATCTACGAACGAATCCACCGATTTATCGCCAACTGCTACGTATGCCGATCGGCGAAGCCGCGTTACGGTCTTCCGGCGGGTCTACTGAAGCTACTTCCGATCCCCGAGAAACCGTAGCAATACATTACGATGGATTTCGTAACCGGCCTGCCGGAAGCCGATAGCTACGACGCTACGCTCAATGTAGTAGACCGGCTAAGCAAAGAACGCTACTTCATCCCCTGTCGAGCTAAAGACGAAGGAACCACTGCGGAAGAGACCGCACAGATGTTGATTTAACACGTATAGAAGCACTATAGCCTGCCGGACACTATCACTACGGATAGGGGTCCTTAATTCACCGCCGACGTATAGAAAGCTATTAACCAAGCTCTCGGAATTTATAGAAAGCTCAGCACCGCCGCTTACCCTTAAACTAACAATTAGTCTAAAGTGGCTAATCGCAAGATGGAGCGATATCTGCGAACCTTCTGCAGCTACCATTAAGAAGAATGGGTTAAGGTGTTGCCGATAGCCGAGTTCTGCGCTAACTCGGCACTGTCTAAGGCCACCTCGCTGGCGCCGTTCGAGATAACGCACGGCTGTCTTCCGAGGATGAGCTTTTAGCCGCTAAACGAACCCAGCTCTGTAGAACTATCTACCGCTACGTCGTCGAAGAGAGTCGCCGCCGCGGCGGCAGAAGCGCTACGATCTTAGATGGAAGAAGCGATTAGAGTGGCGAAAGAAGCGATGGAATCGGCTTAGAAGAAGATAGTGACTCGAGCTAATAAGAGGCGGTTACCGATAGAATTCGAGGAAGGCCAAAAGGTATAGCTTAATACAAGGAACCTAAGGCTGAAAGGGAACGCCAAGCTCAACCTACGCTACGTAGGTCCGTTCAAGATAATAGAAAAGAGGTCGCCAGTAACCTATTAGCTCCAGCTGCCGAAATCGTTCCGGATCTACGATGTCTTCTATTCGGATCTGCTGAGCCTGGCCCCTAAGAACGGCCTGCCGGAACAGGGCTTCGCCGAACCCCTACTAGTTAAGATGGACAGTAATGAAGAAGAGTAGGAGGTAGAAGATGTAATAGACGTAAAAAAGATAAGGGGGTCCATTAAAGCGAGGATCTCGTAGAAGGGGTAGCCGGAAGACTATAAATGGTATCCGGTCGAGAACCTACGGAATTCGGCGGAGCTGCTAAGAGAGTTCTACGTGCAGAACCCGGAAAAGCCGAAGCCAGCGTAGCTCTAATGCCGACAATGGAGACACGTCTGCTCCACCGGCGCGGAAGCCGATAAAAGCGATCGTGCTTCTGGAATTGATGGCTCTAGGCACCACTACGCCGGCCGGTAGCTCGGCTTTGGTAGAAGAGAAAAAGAAAAAAAAAACGGCGCCGCGGAAAGATCTATATGGACCTCCGCGCCGGCGCACAGACCAGCTACGCCGCAGCTCAGATGACCCACGGCTCAGATCAGATAGCACGGATTAGGCGCACCGATCACATAAACGCCAAGTGAAGGCTTCAGATGCCGATAACGTAAGGGCTGAAAAAGCGATAATAAGACGTTGTTTTTGACGAAAAGCGGAAGAAGTAACGTCGACGGTAGAGGGGATTTTCGAGGAAAAGAAGACGAATCAAAAAAAAAAAAAAAAAAAAAAAAAGAGACGGAAAGAAGAGAGATTTTCGGATGGGTGGGGTGACTAAGCGGTCGAGGGCGACTGCTGGTAAGGGGGGGGGTAGTGTTGCGGCGGTAGAAAGAGGTGGGACAGATTAATGGGGTGGACCCTGGATTTCGGCTCGGCCCGTCTGGGCCGAGCCGGGCCTTGGCACTACCACTATCAAAGCCTACCACTACCACTATATAGATTCCTTTCCCTCCTCAGTTCGAGATATAGTTATCAAAAAGGCCGTATTGAATCATATCTGCGCGCCCGGATCAACCCCCTAGTTTCCTTACGAAAAGAATCAGTAACGCGTACTCGGCAGAACTCGGTATAATAAACTTCTTCGCCAGATTTTCGCGAACAAACACCTCTACCTAGTCCAGTTCCGCCGGCGACAATCGTCTTAGGGGCTCGGTCCTCGGCAGCGCGGCTCCTTCTTTCAGTCGAATCTTATTGTTATATTCCGGTCGATAGAGCGGCAGGAGGTTGGAGTCGGCTTTTGAGAAGACGTTAGCGTAACTATGGAGTTCTTTCGGTAGCACCTCCAATGGATCCACTTCTTCTTCCGCTATTATCTTCCTGTGTGATCTGACTGCAGTAGACTCTAGGTTAATACCCGTCTTTAATAACTATATCCAAGGCTGGAGAGGGAAGAATCTACGTACAAGCGGAGGTGGAGGTATTTAAGTGTGTGCCAAGCCTGGCCCTGCCAAGCCTGCCAACTTCCAGCACCTTCTACCTTCCAGCACCTTCCAGCCTATATCTGTATTACTACCGCCCTCCCTAACTAGCGATTGCCCTTAATCGCAATCAATCTATCAATCGCAATCAGCCAATTAATCGCAATTAGCTAAACCAGGTCGCGTCGTGCTAAACCAGGTCGCAGGTATCGAGTCAAACCAGGTCGCAGGTATCGCAGATTCAGCTTTGCTATCGGCCAATTAGGTCGCTCCAAAACAGGTCGCTTCTAAGGTCGCTTTTGAGGTCGCTTTTAAGCTTCAATTTCCGTGCGTTTTGAGTCTTAATCTCGTGCCTTTTAACGTCGCTTTGGTGCCTTAATTGGTGCCTTGCCAAGGCTGCAGAATTCTCAGAGGTCGCGGCTGTAGAGGTTGTCGGGGCCGCAGAGGTCGCGGAGGTCGTCGAGGCTGCAGAGGTCGCAGAAGTCGCGGAGCTCGCAGAGGTCGCGGAGCTCTCGGAGGTTGCCTTCCAAACACATGTTGCTTCTTGAGCCGTCGCTTCTTAAACGGTTGCAGAGGTCGCGGAGGTCGCGGAGCTCGCTAAGGTCGCAGAGCTTAGGATCGCGGAGTCGCAGAGGTCGTTAAGGCCGCAGAGGTCGCGGAGGTCGTTAAGGCCGCGGAGGTCGCGGAGGTCGTCGAGGTTGTCTTGCAAACACATGCCGCTTCTCGAGACGGTCGCTTGCTTCTTAAGCCGTCGCTCGCTTCTTAGACAGTCGCTTCTCGGACGGTCGCTTCTCAGACGGTCACTTCTCGGATGGTTGCTTCTCGACGGTCGCTCGCTTCTCAAGCCGTCGCTCGCTTCTCGAACCGTCGCTTCTTAGACCGTCGCTCGCTTCTCAGACGCTCGCTTCGCTTCTCGACCGTCGCTTCTCAAGCCGTCGCTTCTCGACGGTTGCTCGCTTCTCGGACGCTCGCTCGCTTCTCGGACGGTCGCTTCTTAAGCCGTCGCTTCTTAAGCCGTCGCTTCTTAGACAGTCGCTTCTCGAGCCGTCGCTTCTTAACGGTCGCTTCTCGACGGTCGCAGAGGTCTCGGAGGTCGCGGAGGTCGTAGGGTCGCAGAGGCTTCCAGAGGTCGCAGAGGTCGCAGCCTACGTATGTCGCTTCTTAGACAGTCGCTCGCTTCTCGACCGTCGCTTCTCGAGCCGTCGCTTCTTAAGCCGTCGCTTCGCTTCTCGGACGGTCGCTCGCTTCTCAGACGGTCGCTTCTCGACGGTCGCTTCTCGGACGGTCGCTTCTCGACGGTCGCTTGCTTCTTAGACGCTCGCCTCGCTCGCTTCTTAGACGCTCGCCTCGCTTCTCGACCCGTCGCTTCTCGAGCCGTCGCTTCTCGAGCCGTCGCTTCTCGAGCCGTCGCTCGCTTCTCGAGCCGTTGCTTCGCTTCTCGACTGTCGCTTTTCGGACGGTCGCTTCGGCTGTGCTTTGCCTAGTGCTCTGCCTGGTGCTCTGCCTGGAGCTCGTACCTGGGTGCTCTGCCTAGTTGTCTGCAGCTGTGCCTCTGTTGTCTGTATTGTCTGCAGCAGCTGTGCCTGTCTGTAGCAGCTGTGTGTTGTCTGCAGCTGCTGTGCCTTGTCTGCAGCAGCTGTGCCTTGTGCTCTGCCTTGTGCTCTTGTTGCTCGTGCCAATTGCTAAATGTCCCGATTGGCCTTGTCCGAATAGAATAGTCTGTTAAAGACCCGAAAAAAAACGAATGTCGTCGCCCTAGGTCCTGCTAGGTGCGCTCTTGTCGTCGTCGCTCTTACTCCTCGCTCTCGCTCCTCGTCCTCGTCGCTCCTACATTGTCGCTCTCGCTCTCGTCCTTCTCGTCCTATCTCGAAACTTCAAAACTCGTACGATCTGCTCGTAGGGGCACTTCTCTTCCTAAAACTCTCTCTCTTTAAAACTCTCTCTTCTTGATAGGGGCACTTCTCTTCCCCAAAACTCTCTCTTCTTCTTGAAACTCTTCTTCTCGAAACTCTTCTTCTCGAAACTCTTCTTCTCGGTCGGGGGAGGGTAGAGTAGTATGCACACGCACAATTAAGTAACCGGATATAATTCGACGGCCTCCTTTGTACGTATACAGTACACACTCTGGGTTGATTGCACGTACGTTAATCGAGTACCCGGATGTAATTTAACGGGCTCTTTCGCGTAGTGCAGGTGTTGTTAGAGTAAGCCTTGGATATAATGATCTGACTGCAGTAGACTCTAGGTCAATACCCGTCTTTAATAACTATATCCAAGGCTGGAGAGGGAAGAATCTACGTACAAGCGGAGGTGGAGGTATTTGAGTGTGTGCCAAGCCTGGCCCTGCCAAGCCTGCCAACTTCCAGCACCTTCTACCTTCCAGCACCTTCCAGCCTATATCCGTATCACTGTGGTCTTCGATGTCTTTTATCGAGATAGCGTAGATCTCATTATCCGGCGACTTCGCGAGGGTCGTTATAGCTTCTAAACTCATTATTCCGACGGTGACCAGGGGTTCGGAACGATCAGACGGAGCTTCTTTCGCGGGCTCCGTAGCTTTCGGCTCAGCGGCGGCGGCGGCGACCTTTCCGATAGCCCCTGCTCCGCTACCCGAGTTTTTGAATCTGATCGTTCCTTCGTCTACGTCGACGATAGCTTTCTGGTTCTTTATCCATTTCTGCCCTATAATAATGTCAAATCTTCCGATATCCATAATTCGGAACGTTGCTTCCGTGGTTTGACCAGCTAGTGTGGTCCTTAATGGCACGTAGTGCGTGACGTTTTCCGTGTCTTGTCCGTTATATGCCGAAATCTTCGTCGGCGACGCCAGTTCCACTGGATAACCGTATCTATTCGTCAGCTTCCGGACCAGTCGGTGGTAGATCGCTGCACCGATGAGAGCCCCGGTGTCGATGAAAGCTTTTAGCTGGAGGGTTCGGCGCGACTTCTCAACAGGGTAGATTGTAATAGGAAGGATAATGGCCGTTTCCGTATTCACTTCTACAGCTGCCGAGAGCGGATCGCTGCAGCTGTTAATACTTTCTTCTCGTGCCGATTCGCTTCGATTCGGTGCCCTATTGTTAATGCTGGATAGGGGGCCTATCCGTCTAGCTGGTCTTTTCCTATAATTCTTAGCTGCACTCTACCGTCTACGCTGTCAGTGTCGTTCGGAGCCGACTCCATAGCTTGTATAGTCTTTCTTGGTGGTTGCTGCTGCTGCGGCTGCTTTATAACACGATACTCCTGCTTCTGCTTATCCGATGCTTGGCATCTCGTAGCGATATAGCCGGGTTTTCTACACGCGAAACAGGTGGGGGCGAACGACGAGCGCTGCGACTAATAAGGTGGCTGCTAGGGGCGTTGTCGGAAGGGCGCAGGGGCTCTTGTCGGCTGCGTCAGCAACGGCGACGGCTTCTGAACCGATTCTCGTGATTTCGCGTAAGCGCTCAAGTTTCTCGCCGTAACTCTCGCTTAGTGCACGAAGCTCTTAAGGTCTTCGTCTTCTACAGACGCTATAGCAGCGGCCAGCTCAGGGCTTAGCTTCTGTCTTAGTAAGTGGAGCTGTTCATCTTCCGCTACTCAGGCCCTAATCGCATATTTTCTAAACAAACCGTAGAATTCCTTAAACGTCTGCCGGTTCTAGTTGATCTTATCTAGCTGCTTACAGGCTGTCTTCTTTCGGAATAGATCTCCGAAGCGTTGATCTAGCGCTTTGATTGCTTCTTTAGCGGTTACCTCTTCCAGGTCCGCTACTAGCGAAAAAGCTTCACTTTCCAATCGCGATTCTAGGTACGCCAATCTATCTCCGGCGCTGATTCCGGCATAGTCGCGGTCTATCTTATTCTTTATCTTCTTCTTAAACGCTTCCCAATCTTTAGGATCTCCGCCTCTAAACACCGGTAGATCCGGCAGTAACGTCATCAACGTGCTACCTTAACTATAGGCCGCTGGTAAGGCGGTCTCTGCTTGTTCTTCTCGACGCGGTGGCGGCGACTTCGCTGCTTCTATATCAGCCAGTTGATCCTTCAGCGCCTTTAGCTGCGCTAGTCGATTTGACGCTTGGTGTTCTAACACGTCGACGATAGTCTCTGCCGATTCCTTTTCGGCCCTTACCGCTTCTACTTCCTCTCTTAGCTGTCTGTTTTCTTCTAGTGTTCTGTAGAACAGCGTCTTAATAAGGTCTATACCGTCGTAGACCTTCCCTATTCCATTCTCGTTTACGTAGTCTTCCAGTTCCTTAATCGTGCAGTCGTGGATCTTCTTGTATTTACTTATTCGTTCCTTAATCTCTGCAGTCTCTTCCGCCGTAAAACCTCTGATAATGATCTTATTATTAATAACACTGGAGCGCCTACTCGCTCTATCAGTCTTTCTCTTTCCGCGGCGGCTTGTTACGCCGCTCTCTACCGCTGAGAAGCCTTCTATCTTCTTACGGTGCCTTGGGGGGGGTTGTTGTTGGTGTGTTGGTGGGTGCGCGTGCATTATTCGGGTTTCCGGATGGTTTAACGGGCCCTTTCGCGCAGCGCGGGGTGTAGTGTAGAGAGTAAGTTCGAGATATAATGATCCGGGCACGCAGATATAATTCAATACGGCCTTTTTGATGACTATATCTCGAACTAAGGAGGGAAAGAAATCTATGTAGTGGTGGTGGTGGGCTTTGATAGTGGTGGTGCCAAGGCCCGGCTCGGCCCGGTCGGGCCGAGGCGAAATCCAGGGTCCACCCTATTAATCTGTCCCACCTCTTTCCACCGCTGCAACACTTACGTCTATTACGTCTTCTACCTCCTACTCTTCTTCCTTACTGTCTATCTCGATCGGCAGGGGTTTAGCGAACTCCTAATTCAGAAGACCGTCTTTAGGGTCCAAACTTAGCAGATCCGAATAAAAGACATCGTAGATCCAGAACGATTTTGGTAGCTAGAGCCGATAAGTTACTAGCGACCTCTTTTCTACTATCTTAAACAGGCCTACGTAACGGGAGTTAAGCTTGGCGTTGCGTCTTAGCCTTAGGTTCCGCGTATTAAGCTATACCTTTTGGCCTTCTTCGAATTCTATCGGTAACCGCTTTCTATTAGTTTAAGTTACTATCTTCTTCTAAGCTGATTCTATCGCCTCTGATCTGGGCACGCAGATATAATTCAATACGGCCTTTTTGATAACTATATCTCGAACTAAGGAGGGAAAGGAATCTATATAGTAGTGGACGAGACCTTTGGGGGGGTGGCGTGCCAAGGCCCGGCTCAGTCCGGAAGGGCCAAGCCGAAATTCCGAGGGTCTACCCTATTACTTAGTCCTACCCCTTTCCACCGCCGCAACACTACCCCCCTCCCTTATTAGCGGTCGCCCTCGACTGCTTACTTATCCGTTCTGATCCGGGCACGCAGATATAATTTAATACAGCCTTCTTGATAACTATATCTCGAACTAAGGAGGGAAAGGAACCTATGTAGTGGCAGTGGTGGGCTTTGATAGAGGGTGGTGTGCCAAGGCCCGGCTCGGCCCGGACGGGCCGCGCTGAAATCCAGGGTCTACCCTATTAATCTGTCCCACCTCTTTCCACCGCTGCAACACTACCCCCCCCCCCTTACCAGCGGTCGCCCTCGACCGCTTAGTCACCCTATCCATCCGAAAATCTCCGCTTTTTTTTTTTTTGATTTATCGTCTCCTTCTCGAAAATCCCCTCCGACGTCGACGTTACCTCTTCCGTCTTTTATTAAAAACAACGTCCTTTTTATCTCTTTTTGAACTTCTTACATTATCGGCATCTGAAGTCCTTTACTTAGCGTTTATATAATCGACGCTATCTGATCTAAGCCGTGGTCTTCTGAGCTGCGGCGTAGCTGGTCTGTGCGTCGTCTTAGAGGTCTATATAGACCCGTCTGCAGCGTCGTTTCTTCTTCTTCTTTTTTTTTCCACCAAAGCCCTTACACATCGCAGGGGCGGCGGCGCTGGCACGCTACGGCGTCGGCGAGCTGCCTGCCGACCCTGCGATGGGTAGTGGCCGCGTCGAAGACCTCCCGGAAGGCGACTGCTACGATCGTCTTTATCGGCTTCGGCGCTGGTGGAACGGACGCGGCTTTCTTCTTTCTGAACTATCAACTTCGGAGCTACTTAGGCTTCGGCTTCGTCGGATTCCGCACGTAGAACTCTCTTAGCAGCTCCGCCGAATTCCGCAGGTTTTTGACCGGATACTATTTATAGTCTTCCGGCCACCCCTTCTACGAGATCCTCGCTTTAATGGACCCCCTTATCTTCTTTACGTCCATTACATCTTCTACCTCCCACTCTTCTTCCCTACCGTCTATCTCGATCGGCAGGGGTTCGGCAAAGCCCTGCTCCAGCAGACCGTTCTTAGGGTCCAGGCTTAGCAGATCCGAATGAAAGACATCGTAGATCCGGAACGATTTCGGTAGCTGGAGCCGATAGGTCACCGGCGACCTCTTTTCTGTTATCTTGAACGGACCTACGTAGCTCGGATTAAGCTTGGCATTGCCTTTCAGCCTCAGGTTTCGCGTGTTAAGCTATACCTTTTGGCCTTTCTCGAATTCCATCGGCGACCGCTTCTTATTAGCTCGAGTTACTATCTTTTTCTAAGCCGATTCCATCGCTTCTTTCGCCACTTTGATTGCTTCTTCTATCTAAGATCGTAGCGCTTCTGCCGCCGCAGCGGCGACTCTCTTTGACGACGTGGAAAGCTCTAGCGAATCGGCGTCGCTCGGCGGATGGAAACTCAGCCTCGGAAGATAACTGTGTGTTATCTCGAACGGCGCCAGCGAGGTGGCTTCGGATAGTGCCGAGTTGGCGCAGAACTCAGCTATCGGCAGCACCTCTACCCACTTTTCTTAATAGTGGCTGCAGAAGATCCGTAGATATTTCTCTATCTTACGGTTGGCCACTTTAGATTGACTATCGGTCTGAGGGTAAGCTGCTGTGCTGAGCTTTCCACTAATTCCGAGAGCTTTGTTAATGGCTTTCCATACGTCGGCGGTGAATTGAGGACCCCTATCCGTAGTGATAGTGTCCGGCAGCCCATAGTGCTTCTATACGTGTTTGATTAACATTCTCGCCGTTTCTTCCGCAGTCGTTCCTTCGTCTCTGGCTCGACAGGGGATAAAGTGGCGCTCTTTGCTTAGCCGGTCCACTACGTTCAGCGTAGCGTTATATCTATCGGCTTCCGGCAGGCCGGTTACGAAATCTATCGTAATGTGTTGCTATGGTTTCTTGGGGATCGGAAGTGGCTTCAGTAGACCCGCCAGAAGACCGTAACGCGGCTTCGCGGCTTGGCACACGTAGCAATTGGCGATAAATCGGTGGATCCGTTCGTAGATCTGCGGAAACTAGTAGATCGTCCTTATGGCTTCTATCGTCTTCTTTAAGCCGGCGTAGCCAACATCTATAGAGTTATAGACCAGTTGGACGACCTTAGTAATTAGTTCTTCCAGAACTATCAGCTTTCCGGAGCCTGTTCTGCCGAGCTTCTGTTGTTGATTAAGCTGTTCTACCTTCTCGTAGAGAGTCTTTTCTTCGATCGGCGGCTCTATTGGTTCTGGTTCGGTCTGCAGTTCCGCCGCGCAGATCCCCGCTTCCTTTAACACCTCAGCGTCTACTATCCGTTCGGTTAGCACCTTCTAAAACATGTTCGGATCTTTCTTCGCGCGGCTCGTCTTCCCTTCTCTTTGCGTCAGTGCGTTGGCCTTTCCGTTTTGAGCCCCGGGTCGATAGGTGATCTTGAAGTCGAACCCAGATAAGTAGGCGGCTCACCGTGCTTAACGTCGCGAGAGCTTCTGCGTCTTTATAAAGTAGGTCAGCGACTGGTGGTCCGTAAGGACTTGGACTGTGCTCTTTCTAGCTATAAGCTCCGGTTTCTACTCCTCGAAAGCCTGAATAATCGCTAGCAGCTCCTTATCGTAGATGGCGTAGTTCCGCTTAGCTTCTGTTATAGATTTGCTGAAGAAGGCCACTAGGTAAAGGGTCTCACTATCGTTAGCGTATTGAGAAAGGACCCCTGCCGTTACTGTATCGGAAGCGTCCGTTTCTACGTAGATCGTCTTTTCCGGCCGGAAGTGCGCCAGAACCGGCGCCGAGGCCACTGCTTCTTTTAGCCAGTTAAAGGCTTCCTTGCACTTCTCGTTCTATAGGCCGGCAGCCTCTTTCTTTAGTGCTTCGTTTAGGGGTCTCGCTATCTTGCTGAAGTCCTTAATGAACCTTCGATAGTAGCCGCAGAATCCGAGAGACGCCCTGATCTGCGTAGTGTTGCCGGATTTCGGTTGCTTCCATTCCGCTATAGCGGCGACCTTTAAGGGGTCCATCCGAATTCCATCTCTTCCGACGATAAGGCCGAGATATTTGACCTCGGTTTAATAGAACTTACTCTTTTTCGTGTCCGCGTTCAATCCGACCTCGCGGAGCCTGGTTAGCACCTTCTTGATGTGGTCCGTGTGCTTATCTCTCGTTCTATCTGTATAGATAAGAATGTCGTCCAAGTAGATAGACACGAACCGTTCTAGCATGTCTATAAAGGTGTGGTTTATAAAGCGTTGCTACACTGCCGGCGCGTTAGTAAGTCCGAAGGGCATCACCAACCACTTGAAATTGCCCATACGCATCGCGAACGTCGTAAGGTCTTCCGTCTGCCCTTCTTTATTCCTTAGTCGGTGGAACGCCTGTCGAATGTCCAGTTTGCTGAACTACTTAGCCTTTGCTATGCGCTGGATGGTCTCGTCGATTAGCGGTAGCGGGTATACGTCTCGCTTGGTGACCTCGTTAAGGCCTCGATAGTCTACGCAGAGTCGCAGACTACCCCCTGGTTTCCTTACGAAAAGAATCGGTAACGCGTATTCGGCCGAACTCGGCGTAATAAACTTTTTCGCTAGATTTTCGCAAACGAACACCTCTACCTTGATCCGGGCACGCAGATATGATTCAATACAGCCTTTTTGATGACTATATCTCGAACTGAGGAGGGAAAGGAATCTATGTGGTGGTGGTAGTGGACTTTGATAGTGGTAGTGCCAAGGCCCGGCTCGGCCTGGACGGGCCGAGCCGAAATCCAGGGTCCACCCCATCAATCTGTCCTACATCTTTCCACCGCTGCAACACTACCCCCCCCCCCTTACCAGCGGTCGCCCTCGACCGCTTAGTCACCCCACCTATCCGAAAATCTCTCTTCTTTCTATCTCTTTTTTTTTTTTTTTTTTTTTTTGATTTATCTTCCTTTTTCTCGAAAATCCCCTCTACTGTCGACGTCACTTCTTCCGCTTTTCGTCAAAAACAACGTCTTATTATCGCTTTTTCAATTTTTTACGTCGTCGGCGTCTGAGGTCCTTTACTTGGCGTTTATGTGATCGACGCTATCTGATCTGAGCTGTCCGGTTATCTGAGCTGCGGCTCGGGCGGTCTGTGCGCTGTTTCGGCGGTCTATATAGATCTGTCCGTAGCGCCGTTTCTTCTTCTTCTTTCTTTTCTACTAAAGCCTTTACCTACTACGGAGTCGGCGGCGCTGGCACGCCACGGCGTCGGCGAGCTGCCTGCCGACCCTGCGGTGGGTAGTGGCCGAGTCGAAGGCCTCCCTAAAGGCGACCGCTACGATCGTCTTTATCGGCTTCGGTGCCGGTGGAGCGGACGTGGCTTTCTTCTTTCTTCCGGCATTGTCGACATTAGAGCTACGTCGGTTTCGGCTTTTCCGGGTTTCGCACGTAGAAGTCTCTTAGCAGCTCCGCCGAATTCCGCAGGTTCTCGACCGGATACTATTTATAGTCCTCGCTTTGATGGACCCCCTTATCTTCTTTACGTTTATTATATCTTCTACCTCCTATTCTTCTTTATTACCGTCTATCTTAACTGGTAGGGGTTCGGCGAACCCCTGTTCCGGAAGGCCGTCCTTAGGGTCTAGGCTTAGCAGATCCGAATAGAAGACATCGTAGATCTGGAACGATTTCGGCAGCTAGAGCCGATAGGTTACCGGCGACCTCTTTTCTATTATCTTAAACGGACCTACGTAGCGTAGGTTAAGCTTCGCGTTTCCTTTTAGCCTTAGGTTTCGCGTGTTGAGCTATACCTTTTGGCCTTCCTCGAATTCTATCAGTAACCGCGTCTTATTAGCTCGAGTCACTATCTTCTTCTAAGCCGATTCTATCGCTTCTTTCGCCACTCTGATCGCTTCTTCTATCTGAGATCGTAGCGCTTCTGCCGCTGCGGCGGCGACTCTCTTCGACGACGTGGCAGTGGATAGTTCCGCGGAGCTGGGTTCGTTTGGCGGCTAAAAGCTTATCCTCGGAAGACAGCCGTACGTTATCTCGAACGGCGCCAGCGAGGTGGCCTTAGACGGTGCCGAGTTAGCACAGAACTCGGCCATCGGCAACACCTTAACCTATTCTTCTTGATAGTGGCCGCAGAAGGTTCGCAGATATCGCTCTATCTCGCGATTAGCTACTTTAGACTGACCGTTAGTTTGAGGGTAAGCGGCGGTGCTGAGCTTTCTATAAATTCTGAGAGCTTGGTTGATAGCTTTCTATACGTCGGCGGTGAATTAAGGACCCCCATCTGTAGTGATAGTGTCCGGCAGGCTATAGTGCTTCTACACGTGTTGAATCAACATCCGTGCGGTCTCTTCTGCAGTAGTTCCTTCGTCTCTCGCTCGGCAGGGGATAAAGTGTCGTTCTTTGCTTAGCCTATCCACTACGTTTAGCGTAGCGTTATATCCGTCCGAATTCGGCAGGCCGGTTACGAAATCCATCGTAATGTGCTGCTACGGCTTGTCGGGGATCGGAAGCGGCTTTAGCAGACCGGCCGGAAGACCGTAACGTGGTTTCGCGGCTCTGCATACGTGGCAATTGGCAATAAATCGGTGGATCCGTTCGTAGATCCGCGGAAACCAGTAGATCGTTCTTACTGCCTGCATCGTTTTCTTCGCTCTAGCGTAACCAACGTCTACAGAGCCGTAGACTAGCTGGATGACCTCTGTAATTAGTTCTTCCGGAACTATCAGCTTCCCTAAGCCAGTTTTGCTGAGCTTCTGTTGTTGATTAAGCCGTTCCACCTTCTCGTAGAGCGTCCCTTCCTTAGGGGCCGGTTCCACTGCGTAGACCCCTACCTCTTTTAACACCTCTGCGTCTACTATCCCCTCGGTCAACACCTTCTAGAACATGTTCGGATCTTCTTTCGCGCGGCTGGTCTTTCCATCTCTTCTCGTCAGCGCGTCGGCCTTTCCGTTTTAAGCCCCTAGTCGATAGGTAATCTTAAAATCGAACCCTAATAGGTAGGCTGCCTACCGTGCTTGACGTCGTAAGAGCTTCTGCGTCTTTATAAAGTAGGTCAGCGACTGGTGGTCCGTAAGGACCTAGACCGTGCTTTTTCCAGCTATAAGCTCCGGTTTCCACTCCTCGAAAGCCTGAATAATCGCTAGCAGCTCCTTATCGTAGATGGCGTAGTTCCGCTTAGCCTCGCTTATTGACTTGCTGAAGAAAGCGACTGGATGGAGGGTTTCGTCGTCACTATATTAAGAAAGGACCCCTGCCGTTACTGTGTCGGAAGCGTCCGTTTCTACGTAGATGGTCTTTTCCGGTCGGAAGTGCGCCAGAACCGGCGCCGAGGCTACTGCCTCTTTTAGCTGTACGAAAGCTTCCGTGCACTTCTTATTCTATAGGCCAGCGGCCTCTTTCTTTAGCGCTTCGTTCAGGGGTCTCGCTATCTTGCTGAAGTCCTTAATAAACCGTCGATAGTAGCTGCAGAATCCGAGAAACGCCCTTATCTGCGTAGTGTTGCCGGATTTCGGTTGCTTCTATTCCGCGACGGCGGCGACCTTTGAGGGGTCTATACGAACTCTTCCTCTTCCGACGATGAGACCGAGATATTTGACCTCGGTTTAATAGAACTCGCTCTTCTTCGTGTCCGTGTTTAATCCGACCTCGCAGAGCCTCTTTAACACTTTCTCGATGTAGTCCGTGTGTTGCTCTCTCGTTCTATCGGTGTAGATAAGGATGTCGTCCAAATAGATAGACACGAACCGCTCTAGCATGTCTATAAAAGTGTAGTTTATAAAGCGTTGCCACACTGCCGGTGCGTTGGTAAGTCCGAAAGGCATTACCAACTACTTGAAATTGCCTATACGCGTCGCGAACGTCGTAAGATCTTCTGTCTGCCCTTCTTTATTCCTTAGTCGATAGAACGCTTGGCGGATGTCCAGCTTGCTGAACCACTTAGCCTTTGCTACGCGCTGGATGGTCTCGTCGATCAGCGGCAGCGGGTACACGTCTCGCTTAGTAACCTCGTTGAGGCCGCGATAGTCTACGCAGAGTCGCAGACCACCCCCTGGTTTCCTTACAAAAAGAATCGATAACGCGTACTCGGCAGAACTCGGTGTAATAAACTTCTTCGCCAGATTTTCGCGAACAAACACCTCTACTTAGTCTAGTTCGGCCAGTGACAGTCGTCTTAGGGGCTCGGTTCTTAGCAGCGTAGCTCCCTCTTTTAGTCGGATCTTGTTGTTATATTCCGGTCGATAGAGCGGCAGGAGATTGGAGTCGGCTTTTAAGAAGACGTCAGCGTAACTATAGAGTTCTTTCGGTAGCACCTCTAGCAGATCCACTTCTTCTTCCGCTATTATCTTCCGGTAGTCTTCGATGTCTTTTATTAAGATAGCGTAAATCTCGTTGTCCAGTGACTTCGCGAGGGTCGATAAAGCTTCCGAGCTTATCATTCCGATCGTAGGCGCATGCTCGGAACGATCGGACGGTGGCTCTTTCGCGGACTCCGTAGCTTTCGGCTCGGCGGCGGCGGCGACCTTTCCGATAGTCCCTGCTCCGCTACCCGGGGTTTTGAATCTAATCGTTCCTTCGTCTACGTCGACGGCGGCTTTCTGGTTCTTTATCTATTTCTGCCCTATAATAATGTCAAATCTTCCGATATCTATAATTCGGAACGTCGCTTCCGTAGTGCGATTAGCTAGGGTAGTCCTTAGCGGCACGTAGTGCGTAACGCTTTCCGTGTCTTGTCCGTTATACGCCGAAATCTTCGTCGGCGACGCCAGTTCCACCGGATAACCGTATCTATTCGTTAGCTTCCGGACCAGTCGGTAGTGGATCGCCGCGCTGATAAGAGCTCCGGTGTCGATAAAAGCTCTTAGCTGGAGGGGTTTGCTCGATCCGTTAAGGGGGTAGACAGTAATTAGAAGGATAATAGCTGTTTCCGTGTTTACTTCCACTGCCGCCGAGAGCGGATCGCTGCAGCTGTTAATGCTTTCTTCTTGTGGCGATTCGCTTCGATTCGGTGCCCTATTGTCAATGCTGGATAGGGGGCCTATCCGTCTAGCTGGTCTTTTCCTATAATTCTTAGCTGCACCCCGCCGTCTACGCCGTCAGCATCGTTCGGAGCCGGCTCGATGGCTTGAATTGTCTTTCTCGGCGGCTGCAGCTAAGGCTGCTTTATAACACGATACTCCTGCTTCTGCTTATCCAATGCTTAGCAGCTCGTAGCGATGTAGCCAGGCTTTCCGCACGCGAAACAGGTAGGGATGAACGACGGTCGCGGCACGTAAGGCGGCTGGGGGCCGCGTCGGAAGGGCGCGGGGGCTCTGGTTGTCCGTATTAGCGACGGCGACGGCGACGGCTTCTGAACCGATTCTCGTAATTTCGCGTAAGCGCTTAAGTTTCTCGCGGTGACCCTCGTTTGATGCACGAAGCCCTTAAGGTCTTCGTCTTCTACAGACGCTATAGCGGCGGCCAGTTCAGGGTTCAGCTTCTGCCTTAATAGGTGGAGCTGCTTATCTTCCGCTACTCGGGCCCTAATCGCATATTTTCTAAACAAACTGTAGAATTCTTTAAACGTCTGCCGGTTCTAGTTGATCTTATCCAGCTGCTTACGGGCTGTCTTCGTCCGGAAGGGGTCTCCGAAACGCTGGTCCAGCGCCTTAATAGCGTCGTCGGCTGTTACTTCTTCCAGGTCTGCCACTAGCGAAAAAGCTTTACCTTCCAATCGCGATTCCAGGTACGCTAATCTATCCTCTTCGCTGCTCGATGCGTAATCGCGGCTTATCTTATTCTTGATCTTCTTCTTGAATGCCTCCTACGCTTTAGAGTCTCCGCTACCGAAAACCGGTGGATCCGGTAGTAACGTTATCAACGTGCTACCTTAACTGTAGGCCGCTGGCGAGGTGGTTTCCGCATAGGTTTCTCGCCGCAGTAGCGGCGACGACTTCGCTGCTTCTATATCAGCTAGCTAATCCTTTAGCTCCTTTAGTTGCGCCAGTCGATTCGACGCTTGGTGTTCTAATACGTCGATGATAGTCTCTGCCGATTCCTTTTCGGCCCTTACCGCTTTAGTTTCTTCTCTTAGCTGTCTGTTCTCTTCTAGCGTTCTGTAAAACAGCGTCTTAATAAGGTCTATGCCGTCGTAGACCTTCCCTATTCCATTCTCGTTTACATAGTTCTCCAGTTCCTCGATTGTGCAGTCGTGGATCTTCTTGTATTTACTTATTCGTTCCTTAATCTCTGCAGTCTCTTCCGCCGTAAAACCTCTAATAACGATCTTATCGTCAACTACACTGGAGCGTCTGCTCGCTCTATCAGTCTTTCTCTTTCCGCAGCGGCCTGTTACGCCGCTCTCTACCGCTGAGAAGCCTTCTATGCTTCTTACGGTGCCTTAGGGGGTTGTTGGTGGTAGTGCGCGTGCGTTATTCGGGTTTCCGGATAGTTTAACGGGCCCTTTCGCGCAGCGCGGGGTGTAGTGTAGAGAGTGAGTTCGAGATATAATGATTCAGGCACGCAGATATAATTTAATACGGCCTTTTTGATGACTATATCTCGAACTAAGGAGGGAAAGGAATCTATGTGGTAGTGGTGGTGGACTTTGATAGTGGTGGTGCCAAGGCCCGGCTCGGCCCAGACGGGCCGAGCCGAAATCCAGGATCTACCCCATCAATCTGTCCTACCTCTTTCCACTGCCGCAACACACCTAGTCCAGTTCCGCCGGCGACAGTCGTCTTAGGGGCTCGGTTCTTGGCAGCGTAGCCCCCTCTTTTAGTCGGATCTTATTGTTATATTCCGGTCGATAGAGCGGCAGGAGGTTGGAGTCGGCTTTTAAGAACACGTTAGCGTAACTATAGAGTTCTTTTGGTAGCACCTCTAGCGGATCCACTTCTTCTTCCGCTATTATCTTCCGGTGGTCTTCGATGTCTTTTATTAAGATAGCATAAATCTCGTTGTCCAGCGACTTCGCGAGGGTCGTTAGCTTCCGAACTTATTATTCCGACGGTAACCGGGGGTTTGGAACGATCGGACGGAGCCTCTTTCGCAGGCTCCGTAGCTTTCGGCTTAGCGGCGGCGGCGACCTTTTCGATAGTCCCTGCCCTGCTACCCGGGGTTTTGAATCTGATCGTTCCTTTATCTACGTCGACGATGGCTTTCTGGTTTTTTATCTATTTCTGCCCTATAATAATGTCAAACCTTCCGATGTCTATAATTCGGAACGTCGCTTCCGTAGTGCGACTAGCTAGCGTGGTCCTTAACGGCACGTAGTGCGTAACGTTTTCCGTATCTTGTCCGTTATATGCCGAAATCCGCGTCGGCGACGCTAGTTCCACTGGATAGCCGTATCCCTTCGTCAGTTTCTGAACCAGTCGGTGGTGGATCGCCGCGCCGATAAGAGCTCCAGTATCGATAAAAGCTTTCAGCTGGATCGGTGGGCGTTGCTTCTCAACAGAGTGGATCGTAATAGGTGTTGCAGCGGTGGAAAGAGGTGGGACAGATTAATAGGGTGGACCCTGGATTTCGGATCGGCCCGTCCGGGCCGAGCCGGGCCTTGGCACCACCACTATGAAAGCCCACCACCGCTACTACATAGATTCCTTTCCCTCCTCAGTTCGAGATATAGTTATTAAAAAGGCCGTATTGAATTATATCTGCGTGCCCGGATTATTATATCTCGAACTTACTCTCTACACTACACCCCGCGCTGCGCGAAAGGGCCCGTTGAACCATCCGAACGCTCGAATAACGCACGCGCACACACTACCAACAACAACCCCCTAAGGCACCGTAAGAAGATGGAAGGCTTCTCGACGGTAGAGAGCGGCGTTACAGGCCGCAGCAGAAGCAGAAGAGGAAAGACTGACCGAGCGAGCAGGCGCTCCAGTGTAATTGATAATAAGATCGTTATTAGAGGTTTTACAGCGGAAGAGACCGCCGAGATTAAGGAACGAATAAGAGAATACAGGAAGATCTACGACTGTACGATCGAGGAACTGGAAGATTACGTAAACGAGAATGGGATAGGGAAGGTCTACGACGGTATAGATCTCATTAAGACGCTATTCTACAGAACGCTGGAAGAGAACAGACAACTAAGAGAAGAAACTAAAGCGGTAAGGGCCGAGAAGGAATCGGCAGAGACGATTATCGAAGTGTTAGAAAACCAGGCGGCGAATCGACTAGCGCAGCTAAAGGCGCTGAAGAACCAACTAGCTGATATGGAAGCAGCAAAGTCGCCGCCACCGCGGCGAGAAACCTACGCGGAAACTACCTTGCCGGCGGCCTATAGTTAAGGTAGCACTACGATAACGCTACTGCCGGACCTACCTGCTTTCGGTAGCAGAGACCCTAAAGCGTAGGAGGCGTTTAAGAAGAAGATCAAGAATAAGATGAGCCGCGATCACGCATCGAGCAGCGAAGAGGACAGGTTGGCGTACCTGGAATCGCGACTAGAAGGTAAAGCTTTTTCGCTAGTGGCGGACCTGGAAGAAGTAACCGCCGACGGAGCCGTTAAAGCGCTGGACCAGCGCTTCGGAGACCCCTTTAGGAAGAAGACAGCCCGTAAGCAGCTGGACAAGATCAATTAGAACCGGCAGACGTTTAAAGAATTCTACGGATTGTTTAGAAAATATGCGATTAGGGCCCGAGTAGCAGAAGATAAGCAGCTCCACCTATTAAGGCAGAAGCTGAACCCTAAACTGGCCGCCGCTATGGCGTCTGTAGAAGACGAAGACCTTAAGAGCTTCGTGCACTAAACGAGAGTTACCGCCAGAAACTTGAACGCGTACGGAAAACCGACGACACGTAAACTGATTCAGAAGCCGTCGGCGCAGCCGACGAGAGCCCCCGCACCCTTCCGACAACGCCCCCAGCAGCCATTTAATTCGCAGCGTTCGTCGTTCGTCCCTACCTGTTTCGCGTGCGGAAAGCCTGGCTACATCGCTACGAGATGCCAAGCATCGGATAAGCAGAAGCAGGAGTATCGTGTTATAAAGCAGCCGCAGCAGCAGCTGCAGCCGCCGAGAAAGACTATTCAAGCTATCGAGCCGGCTCCGAACGATGCTGACAGCGTAGATAGCGGGGTGCAGCTAAGAATTATAGGAAAAGACTAGCTGGACGGATAGGCCCCCTATCCAGCATTGACAATAGGGCACCGAATCGAAGCGAATCGCCGCGAAAAGAAAGCATTAACAGCTGCAGCGACCCGCTCTTAGCGGCGGTAGAAGTAAACACGGAAACAGCTATTATCCTTCTAATCACTGTCTACCCCCTTAACGGATCGAGCAAACCACTTCAGCTGAGAGCTTTTATCGATACCGGAGCTCTTATCGGCGCAGCGATCCACCACCGACTGGTCCAGAAGCTGACGAATGGATACGGTTATCCAGTGGAACTGGCGTCGCCGACGAAGATTTCGGCGTATAACGGACAAGACACGGAAAGCGTTACGCACTACGTGCTGCTAAGGACTACCCTAGCTGATCGCACTACGAAAGCGACGTTCCGAATTATAGATATCGGAAGATTTGACATTATTATAGGGCAGAAATAGATGAAGAACCAGAAAGCCATCGTCGACGTAGATAAAGGAACGATCAGATTCAAAACCCTGGGTAGCGGAGCAGGGACTATCGAAAAGGTCGCTGCTGCCGCTAAGCCGAAAGCTACGGAGCCCGCGAAAGAGGCTCCGTCCGATCGTTCCGAACCCCCGGTTACCGTCGGAATAATGAGTTCGGAAGCTATAACGATTCTCGCGAAGTCGCCGGACAACGAGATTTACGCTATCTCAATAAAAGATAATACAGATGTGGATGTGGACAGCTGGCAGGGCAGGCTTGGCGCACACTCAAATACCTCCACCTCCGCTTGTACGTAGATTCTTCCCTCTCCAGCCTTGGATATAGTTATTAAAGACGGGTATTGACCTAGCGTCTACTGCAGTCAGATCATTATATCCAAGGCTCACTTCAACCTAACACCCAACCTGCACTACGCGAAAGAGCCCGTTGAATTACATCCGGGTACTCGAATAACGTACGTGCAACCGACAACCCAGAGTGTGTACTGTATATGTACGAAGGAGGCCGTTGATTTATATCCGGTTACTTAATCGTACATGTGCATGCTACTCTACCCCCCCCTCCCCCGACCGAGAAGAAGAGTTTTAGGGAAGAGAAGTGCCCCTATCGAGAAGAAGAGAGAGTTTTGAAGAGAGTGCCTATGCGAGCAGATCGCGAGTTTTGAAGAAGAGCAAGAGCGACGAGTACGACGAGAGCGAAGAGAGCGAAGAGAGCGACGAGAAGGTCGAGAAGGACGATGTAGGAGCGAGAGCGAGGAGCGAGAGCAAAGGGGCGAGAGCGACGACGACGACGAGACGCACCTAGCAGGACCTAGGGCGACAACATTCGTTTTTTTTCGGGTCTTTAACAGACCAATTCAGGTCTTTGACAGACCATTCTATTCGGACAAGGCCAATTAGGACATTCAGCAATCGGGACATTTAGCAATCGAGGCGTACAGCCAGCACAAGGCAGAGCCCCTAGGCAGAGCACCCAGGCACGAGCACCTAGGCACGAGCACCCAGCTACAGAGCACCAGGCCGAGCGAGCACTAGGCACGAGCACCCAGGCAAAGCACAGGCAAAGCACAGGCAAAGCGACGGTCTGAGAAGCGAGCGACGGTCTAAGAAGCGAAGCGACGGCTCGAGACCGTCAAGAAGCGAGTGACTATTGAGAAGCGAGCGACCGTCGAGAAGCGAGCGACCGTCGAGAAGCGACAGCTCGAGAAGCGACAGTTCAGAAGCAGCACGTGTTTGCAAGACGACCTCTACAGCCTCTGCGACTCCACGACCCCCGCGACCTCTGCGAGCTCCGCGACCTCTGCGAGCTCCGCGACCTCTACAAGCCTCTACGACCTTCTGCGACCTCCGAGACCTCTGCGACGGCTTGAGAAGCAAGCGACCGTCGAGAAGCGACCGTCGAGAAGCGACCGTCGAGAAGCGAGGCGAGCGTCTGAAAGGCAAGCGACGGCTTGAGAAGCGAGGCGAGCGTCTGAGAAGCGACGGTCTGAGAAGCGACGGTCTGAGAAGCGACGGTCGAGAAGCGACCGTCAAGAAGCGACATACGTAGGCTGCGACCTCCGCGACCTCCGCGGCCTCAACGACCTCCGCGACCTCCGCGGCCTCAACGACCTCCGCAGCCTCGCCGACCTCTGCGACACTCTGAGAATTCTGCAGCCTTGACAAGGCACCAATTAAGGCACCAAAGCGACGGCAAAAGGCACGAGAACAAGGCACTAAAGCGACCTCAAAAGCGACCTGTTTTAGAGCGACCTGATTGGCCGAAAGCGATGGCAAAAAGGCACGAGATTGAGGCTCAAAAAGCACGGAAATTGAAGCTCAAAAGCGACCTTAAAAGCGACCTCTGCGACTGAATTTGCGACCTGGATTGGTGCGACGTGATTGGCTAATTGCAATTGATAGATTGATTGCGATTAAGGGCAATCGCTGGTTGGGGAGGGCGGTAGTGATACAGATGTGGATGTAGACAGCTGGCAGGGCAGGCTTGGCGCACACTCAAATACCTCCACCTCCGCTTGTACGTAGATTCTTCCCTCTCTAGCCTTGGATATAGTTATCAAAGACGGGTATTGACCTAGCGTCTACTGCAGTCAGATCAAAAGACATTGAAGACCACCGGAAGATAATAGCGGAAGAAGAAGTGGACCTACTAGAAGTGTTACCGAAAGAACTCTATAGTTACGCTGACGTCTTCTCAAAAGCCGACTCCAACCTCCTGCCGCTCCATCGACCGGAATATAACAATAAGATCCGACTGAAAGAAGGAGCTGCGCTGCCAAGAACCGAGCCCCTAAGACGATTGTCGCCAGAGGAACTGGACTAGGTAGAGGTGTTCGTTCGCGAAAATTTGGCGAAGAAGTTCATTACGCCGAGTTCGGCCGAATACGCGTTACCGATTCTTTTCGTAAGGAAACCAGGGGGTAGTCTGCGACTCTGCGTGGACTATCGAGGCCTTAATAAGGTCACTAAGCGAGACGTATACCCGCTGCCGCTAATCGACGAGACTATCTAACGAGTGGCTAAAGCTAAGTAGTTCAGCAAGCTGGACATCCGCTAAGCGTTCTATCGACTAAGGAATAAAGAAGGGCAGACAGAAGATCTTACGACGTTCGCGACGCGTATAGGCAATTTCAAGTAGTTGGTAATGCCTTTCGGACTCACTAACGCGCCGGCAGTGTAGCAACGCTTTATAAACCACACCTTTATAGACATGCTGGAACGGTTCGTGTCTATTTACTTGGACGACATCCTTATCTACACCGAAGGAACGAGAGAACAGCACACGGACTACATCAAGAAGGTGCTAATTAGGCTCCGCAAGGTCGGATTGAACGCGGACACAAAAAAGAGCGAGTTTTATCAGACTGAAGTCAAATACCTCGGTCTTATCGTTGGAAGAGAAGGGATCCGGATGGACCCCTTAAAGGTCGCCGCCGTCGCGGAATGGAAGCAGCCGAAATCCGGAAATACTACGCAGATTAGAGCGTTTCTCGGATTCTGCAGCTACTACTAACGGTTCATTAAGGACTTCAGCAAGATAGCAAGACCCCTGAACGAGGCGCTAAAGAAAGAGGCCGCTGGCCTATAGAATAAGAAGTGCACGGAAGCTTTCGTACGGCTGAAAGAGGCAGTAGCCTCGGCGCCGGTTCTAGCGCACTTCCGACCGGAAAAGACGATCTACATAGAAACGGACGCTTCCGACACAGTAACGGCAGGGGTCCTTTCTCAATATAGTAACGACGAAACCCTCTATCCCGTCGCTTTCTTCAGCAAGTCAATAAGCGAGGCTAAGCAGAACTACGCTATCTACGATAAAGAGCTGCTAGCGATCATTCAGGCTTTCGAGGAGTGGAAACCGGAGCTTATAGCTGGAAAGAGCACGGTCCAGGTCCTCACGGACCACCAGTTGCTGACCTACTTTATAAAGACGCAGAAGCTCTTACGACGTTAAGCACGGTAGGCCGCCTACTTATTAGGGTTCGATTTCAAGATCACCTATCGACCTGGAGCTCAAAACGGAAAGGCTGACGCACTAACGAGAAGAGAAGGAAAAACCAGCCGCGCGAAAGAAGATCCGAACATGTTTTAGAAGGTGCTAACTGAACGGATAGTAGACGCCGAGGTGTTAAAGGAAGCGGGGATCTGCGCGGCGGAACTGCAGACCGAACCAGAACTAATAGAGCCGCCGATCGAAGAAGAGACTCTCTACGAGAAGGTGGAGCAGCTCAATCAACAACAGAAGCTCGGCAGAACAGGCTCCGGAAAGCTGATAGTTCCGGAAGAACTAATTACTGAGGTCGTCTAACGGGTCCATAACTCCATAGATGTTGGCTACGCTGGAGCGAAGAAAACGATGCAGGCAGTAAGAACGATCTACTGGTTTCCGCGGATCTACGAGCGGATCCACCGATTTATCGCCAATTGCCACGTGTGCCGAGCCGCGAAACTACGTTATGGTCTTCCGGCCAGTCTGCTAAAGCTACTTCCGATCCCCAAGAAGCCGTAGCAGCACATTACGATGGATTTCGTGACCGGTCTGCCGAATTCAGACAGCTACGACGCTACGCTTAATGTAGTGGACCGGCTAAGCAAAGAGCGGCATTTCATCCCCTGTCGAGCCAGAGACGATAGAACGACCGCAGAAGAGACCGCGCGGATGCTGATTAGACACGTATAGAAGCACTATAGCCTGCCGGACACTATTACTACAGATAGGGGTCCTCAATTCACCGCCGACGTATAGAAAGCTATTAATGGAAACCTCGGAATCCGTAGAAAGCTTAGCACGGCCGCTTACCCTTAGACCGACGGTCAATCAGAAGTGGCCAACCGTAAGATGGAAAAATATCTACGAATCTTCTGCAGCCACCATCAAGAAAAGTGGGTAGAGGTGCTGCTAATAGCCGAATTCTGCGCCAATTCAGCACAGTTAGAAGCGACGTCGCTGGCGCTGTTCGAGATAACCTATAGTTATCTTCCGAGGCTAAGCTTCCAGCCGCCAAGCGACACCGGCTCGCCGGAGCTTTCCACTGCCACTACGTCGTTAAAGAGAGTCGCCGCCGCGGCGGCGGAAGCGCTACGATCTCAGATAGAAAAAGCGATCAGAGTGGCGAAAGAAGCGATGGAATCGGCGCAGAAGAAGATAGTAACTCGAGCTAATAAGAAGCGGTCACTAATAGAATTCGAAGAAGGTCAAAAGGTATAGCTTAATACGCGGAACCTAAGGCTAAAAGGGAACGCCAAGCTTAACCCCCGCTACATAGGTCCGTTCACGATAGTGGAAAAGAGGTCGCCGGTGACTTATCGGCTCCAGCTACCGAAATCGTTCCGGATCTACGACGTTTTCTATTCGGATCTGCTAAGCCTGGACTCTGAGAACGGCCTGCCGGAACAGGGCTTCGCCGAACCCCCACCAGTTAAGATGGACGGTGATAAAGAAGAGTGGGAGGTAGAAGATGTAATGGACGTAAAGAAGATAAGGGGGTCTATCAAAGCGAGGATCTCGTAGAAGGGGTGGCCGGAAGATTATAAATAGTATCCGATCGAGAATCTCCGGAATTCGGTGGAGCTGCTAAGAGACTTTTACGCGCGGAACCCGAAGAAGCCGAAGCCGGAACGGCTCTAAAGCCGATCCTTCCGGAAGAAAACGAAGAAAGCCACATCCGCTCTACCGGCGCGGAAGCTAATAAAGACGATCGTGTCGGTCGCCTTCCGGGAGGCCTTCGACGCGGCCACCACCTATCGCAGGGTCGGCAGGCAGCTCGCCGACGCTGTGGCGTGCTAGCGCCGCCGCCCCTGCGATGTATAAAGGCTTTGGTAGAAGAGAAAAAGAAGAAGAAGAAACGGCGCCGCGGACGGATCTATATAGACCGCCGAAACAGCGCACAGACTGCCCAAGCCACAGCTTAGATCAGATAGCGACGATCACATAAACGCCAAGTGAAGAACTTTAGACACCGACGACGTAAAAAATTGAAGAAGCGATAAAGAAAACGTTGTTTTTAATGGAAGATGGAAGAAGTGACGTCGGCGTTGGAGGGGATTTTCTGAGAAGAAGACGACGAATTAAAAAAAAAAAAAAAAAGCGGAGATTTTCGGATAGATAAGGTGACTAAGCGGTCGAGGGCGACCGCTAGCAAGGGAGGGGGGTAGTGTTGCGGCGGTGGAAAGAGGTAGGACAGATTGATAGGGTGGACCCTAGATTTCGGATCGGCCCGTCCAGGCCGAGCCGGGCCTTGGCACCACCACTACGAAAGCCTACCACCGCCACTACATAGATTCCTTTCCCTCCTCAGTTCGAGATATAGTTATTAAAAAGGCCGTATTGAATTATATCTGCGTGCCCGGATCAATAGGAAGGATGATCGCCGTTTCCGTATTCACTTCTACAGTTGCCGAGAGCGGATCGCTACAGCTGTTGATGCTTTCTCCTCGTAGCGATTCGCTTCGATTCGGTGCCCTATTATTAACGCTAGATAGGGGGCCTATCCTTCTAGCTGGTCTTTTCCTATAATTCTTAACTGCACCTTACTGTCTACGCTCTCGGTGTCGTTCGGAGCCGGCTCTATAGCTTATATAGTCTTTCTCGGTGGCTGCGGCTGCGGCTGCTTTATAACACGATACTCCTGCTTCTGCTAGGCCGTTGCTTGGCATCTCGTGGCTGATCCGGGCACGCAGATATGATTCAATACAGCCTTTTTAATAACTATATCTCGAACTGAAGAGGGAAAGGAATCTATGCGGTGGTGGTAGAGGGCTTTCGTAGTGGTGGTGCCAAGGCCCGGCTCGGCCTGGACGGGCCGATCCGAAATTCCAGGGTCCACCCTATCAATCTGTCCTACCTCTTTCCACTGCCGCAACACTACCCCCCCTCCTCACTAGCGGTCGCCCTCGACCGCTTAGTCACCCTACCCATCCGAAAATCTCTCTTCTTTCCGTCTCTTTTTTTTTTTTTGATTCGTCTTCTTTTTCTCGAAAATCCCCTCTACCGTCGACGTTACCTCTTCCGCTTTTTATTAAAAACAACGTCTTATTATCGCTTTTTCAGCCCTTACGTCATTAGTATCTGAAGTCCTTCACTTGGCGTTTATGTAATTGGTGCGCCTAATCCGTGCTATCTGATCTAAGCCGTAGGTTATCTAAGCTGCGGCGTGGCTGGTCTGTGCATTGTTTCGGGGGTCTATATAGATCTTTCCGCTGCGCTGTTTTTCTTCTTCTTTTTTTTTTCTTCTACTAAGGCTTTCACCCACTACGCGGTCGGCGGCGCTGGCACGTTACGGCGTCTGCCAGCTACCGGCCGCGTGGTGGTCCCTGGAGCTATCAATTCCAGACTACGATCGTTTTTATCGGCTTCCGCGCTAGTGGAGCAGACGCGGCTTTCTTCGTTTTCTTCCGGAAGGATCGGCTTCAGAGCCATTCCGGCTTCGGCTTCTTCGGGTTCCGCGCGTAAAAGTCTCTTAGCAGCTCTGCCGAATTCCGCAGGTTCTCGACCGGATACTATTCGTAGTCTTCCGGCTACCCCTTCTACGAGATCCTCGCTTTGATGGACCCCCTTATCTTCTTTACGTCCATTACATCTTCTACCTCCCACTCTTCTTCCTTACCGTCCATCTCAATAGGCAGGGGTTCAGCGAACCCCTGTTCCGGCAGACTGTTCTCAGGGTCCAGGCTTAGTAGATCGGAATGGAAAACGTCGTAGATCCGGAACGCCTTCGGCAGCTCGAGCCGATAAGTCACCGGCGATTTCTTTTCCACTATCGTAAATGGACCTACGTAGCGCGGATTGAGCTTAGCGTTGCCTTTTAGCCTTAGGTTCTTCGTGTTGAGCTATACCTTTTGGCCTTCTTCGAATTCTATCGGTAACCGCTTCTTATTAGCCCGAGTTACTATCTTCTTCTAAGCCGATTCCATCGCGTCTTTCGCCACCTTAATGGCTTCTTCTATCTGAGATCGGAGCGCTTCCGCCGCCGCGGCGGCGACTCTCTTTGACGACGTAGCAGTAGTAGATAGTTCCGCAGAGCTGGGTTCGTTCAGTGGCTAAAAGCTCATCCTCGGAAGATAGCTATGCGTTATCTCGAACGGCGCCAGCGACGTTGCTTCTGACTGTGCTGAATTAGCGCAGAATTCGGCCATTGGCAGCACCTCTACCTACTTTTCTTAATGGTGGCTGCAGAAAATCTGTAGATATTTCTCTATCTTACGGTTGGCCACTTCGGATTGGCCGTTAGTCTGAGGGTAAGCGGCGGTGCTGAGTTTTCCGCGGATTCCGAGAGTTTGATTGATCGCTTTCCAAACGTCGGCAGTGAATTAAGGACCCCTATCCGTAGTGATAGTGTCCGGCAGGCTATGGTGCTTCTATACGTGTCTAATCAACATCCGTGCGGTCTCTTCTGCAGTAGTTCCTTTATCCTTAGCTCGGCAGGGGATGAAATGTCGTTCTTTGCTTAGCCTATCTACTACGTTTAGCGTAGCGTTATATCCATCGGATTCCGGCAAGCCGGTTACGAAATCCATCGTAATGTGCTGCCACAGCTTCTCGGGGATCGGAAGCGGCTTCAGTAGACCGGCCGGAAGACCGTAACGTAGCTTCGCGGCCCGGCACTTGTAGCAGTTGCCGATAAATCGGTGGATCCGCTCGTAGATTCGCGGAAACCAGTAGATCGTTCTTACTGCCTGCATCGTTTTCTTCGCTCCGGCGTAGCCAACGTCTACGGAGCCGTAGACCAGCTAGATAACCTCTGTAATTAGTTCTTCCGGAACTATCAGCTTCCCTGAACCGGTTTTGCCGAGCTTCTGCTTCTGATTGAGATGCTCCACCTTCTCGTAGAGAGTCTCTTCCTTAGGGGCCGGTTCTACTGCGCAGACCCCTACCTCTTTTAACACCTCTGCGTCTACTATCCGCTCGGTCAACACCTTCTAGAACATGTTCGGATCTTCTTTCGCGCGGCTGGTCTTCCCTTCTCTTCTCGTTAGCGCGTCCGCCTTTCTGTTTTGAGCCCCTAGTCGATAAGTGATCTTGAAATCGAACCCTAATAGGTAGGCAGCCCACCGTACTTAACGTTGTAAGAGCTTCTGCATCTTTATAAAGTAGGTCAGCGATTGGTGGTCTGTAAGGACCTGGACCGTGCTCTTTCCAGCTACAAGCTCCGGTTTCCACTCCTCGAACGCCTGTATAATAGCCAGCAGTTCTTTATCGTAGATAGCGTAGTTCCGCTCGGCTTCCGTTATGGATTTGCTGAAGAAGGCTACCGGGTGGAGGGTCTTATCCTCTCCGTATTGAGAAAGGACCCCTGCCGTTACTGTATCGGAAGCGTCCGTTTCTACGTAGATTGTCTTTTCCGGCCGGAAGTGTGCCAGAACAGGCGCCGAGGCCACTGCTTCTTTTAGCTGTATGAAAGCTTCCGTGCACTTCTTATTCTATAGGCCGGCGGCCTCTTTCTTTAGTGCTTCGTTTAGGGGTCTCGCTATCTTGCTAAAGTCCTTAATAAACCGTCGATAGTAGCTGCAGAATCCGAGAAACGCTCTGATTTGCGTAGTGTTTCCGGATTTCGGCTGCTTCCACTCTGCGACGGCAGCGACCTTTAAGGAGTCTATACGAATTCCGTCTCTTCCGACGATAAGACCGAGATATTTGACCTCAGTCTAATAGAACTCGCTCTTTTTCGTGTCCGCGTTCAGTCCGGCCTTACGGAGCCTGGTTAACACCTTCTCGATGTAGTCTGTGTGTTGCTCTCTCGTTCTATCTGTATAGATAAGGATGTCGTCCAGGTAAATAGACACGAACCGTTCCAACATGTCTATAAAGGTGTGGTTTATAAAGCGTTGCCACACCGCCGGCGCGTTGGTGAGTCCGAACGGCATTACCAACTACTTAAAATTGCCTATACGCGTAGCAAACGTCGTAAGATCTTCTGTCTGCCCTTCTTCGTTTCTTAGTCGATGGAACGCTTGGCGGATGTCCAGCTTGCTGAACCACTTGGCTTTAGCCACTCGTTGTATAGTCTCGTCGATTAGCGGCAGCGGGTATACGTCTCTTTTAGTGACCTTATTAAGGCCTCGATAGTCTACGCAGAGTCGCAGACTACCCCCTAGTTTCCTTACGAAAAGAATTAGTAACGCATATTCGGCAGAACTCGGCGTAATAAACTTTTTCGCCAGATTTTCGCGAACAAACACCTCTACCTAGTCTAGTTCCGCTGGCGACAGTCGTCTTAGGGGCTCGGTTCTTGGCAGCGTCGCTCCTTCTTTCAGCCGGATCTTGTTGTTATATTCCGGTCGATAGAGCGGCAGGAGGTTAGAGTCGGCTTTTGAGAACACGTTAGTGATCCGGGCGCGCAGATATGATTCAATACAGCCTTTTTGATAACTATATCTCGAACTGAGGAGGGAAAGGAACCTATGTGGTGGTGGTGGTAGGCTTTAATAGAGGGTGGTGTGCCAAGGCCCAGCTCGGTCCGGACGGGCCGAGCCAAAATCCAGGGTCCACCCTATCAATCTGTCCTACCTCTTTCCACTGCCGCAACACTACCCCCCTCCCTCACTAGCGGTCGCCCTCGACCGCTTAGTCACCCTATCTATCCGAAAATCTCCGCTTTTTTTTTTTTTTTGATTTATCGTCTCCTTCTTAAGAATCCCCTCCGACGTCGACGTTACCTCTTCCGTCTTTTATCAAAAACAACGTTCTTTTTATCTCTTTTTTAACTTCTTACGTTATCTGCATCTGAAGTCCTTTACTTGGCGTTTATGTGGCCGACGCTATCTGATCTGAGCTGTCCGGTTATCTGAGCTGCGGCTCGGGCGGTCTGTGCACTGTCTTAGAGGTCTATATAGACCCGTCCGCAGCGTCGTTTCTTCTTCTTCTTTTGTCTTCTACTAAAGCCTTTACACATCGCAGGGGCGGCGGCGCTGGCACGCTACGGCGTCGGCGGGCTTCCTGCCGCACTGCCGATAGGTAGTGGCCGCGTCGAAGACCTCCCTGAAGGCGACCGACACGATCGTCTTTATCGGCTTCCAGCCGGTGGAGCGGACGTGTCTCTATTGTCGGCATTAGAGCCACGTTGGCTTCGGCTTTTCCAGGTTCCGCATATAGAGGTCTCTTAGCAGCTCCGCCGAATTCCGCAGGTTTTCGACCGGATACTATTTATAGTCTTCCGGCCAGCCCTTCTACGAGATCCTCGCTTTAATGGACCCCCTCGTCTTCTTTATGTCTATTACGTCTTCTACCTCCCATTCTTCCTTATCGTCCATCTCGATTGGCGGGGGTTCGGCGAACCCCTGTTCTGGCAGGCCGTCTTCAGGGTCCAAGCTTAACAGGTCCGAATAGAAGACATCGTAGATCCGGAACAATTTCAGTAGCTGGAGCCGATAAGTCACCGGCGACCTCTTTTCCACTATCGTAAACGGGCCTACGTAGCGCGGATTGAGCTTGGCGTTCCCTTTTAGCCTTAGGTTCCGCGTATTGAGCTATACCTTTTGGCCTTCCTCGAATTCTATCGGTAACCGCTTCTTATTAGCTCGAGTTACCATCTTCTTCTAAGCCGATTCCATCGCTTCTTTCGCCACTTTAATCGCTTCTTCCATCTGAGATCGGAGCGCTTCCGCCGCCGCAGCGGCGACTCTCTTTGACGACGTAGCAGTGGATTGTTCCGTAGAGCTAGGTTCGTTCGGCGGCTAAAAGCTTATCCTCGGAAGATAGCTGTGCGTTATCTTAAACGGCGCCAGCGAGGTGGCTTTAGACAGTGCCGAGTTGGCGCAGAACTCGGCTATCGGCAGCATCTCGACCCACTTTTCTTAATAGTGGCTGCAGAAAATCCGTAGATATTTCTCTATCTTACGGTTAGCCACTTCTAATTAACCGTCGGTCTGCGGGTAAGCGGCTGTGCTGAGCTTTCCGCTAATTCCGAGAGCTTGATTAATAGCCTTCTACACGTCGGCAGTGAATTGGGGACCCCTATCTGTAGTGATAGTGTCCGGCAGACTGTAGTGCTTCTATACGTGCTTAATTAGCATTCTCGCAGTTTCTTCCGTAGTAGTCCCTTTATCCTTGGCTCGGCAGGGGATGAAGTGGCGTTCTGTGCTAAGCCGCTCCACTACATTGAGCGTAGCGTTATATCTATCGGCTTCCGGCAGGCCGGTTACGAAATCCATCGTAATGTGCTGCTACGGCTTCTTAGGGATCAGAAGTGGCTTTAGCAGACCGGCCGGAAGACTGTAACGTGGTTTCGCGGCTCTGCACACGTGGCAATTGGCGATAAATCGGTGGATCCGTTCGTAGATCCGCGGAAACTAGTAGATCGTTCTTACTGCCTGCATCGTTTTCTTCGCTCCGGCGTAGCCAACGTCTACGGAGCCGTAGACTAGCTAGATGACCTCTGTGATTAGTTCTTCCGGAACTATTAGCTTCCCTAAACCGGTTTTGCCGAGCTTCTGTTGTTGATTAAGCCGTTCCACCTTCTCGTAGAGCGTCTCTTCCTTAGGGGCCGGTTCTACTGCGCAGACCCCTACCTCTTTCAACACCTCTGCGTCTACTATCCGCTCGGTCAACACCTTCTGGAACATGTTCGGATCTTCTTTCGCGCGGCTGGTCTTTCCATCTCTTCTCGTTAGCGCGTCGGCCTTTCCGTTTTGAGCCCCTAGTCGATAGGTAATCTTAAAATCGAACCCTGATAGGTAGGCGGCCCACCGTGCTTAACGTCGTAAGAGCTTCTGCATCTTTATAAAGTAGGTCAGCGACTGGTGGTCCGTAAGGACCTGGACCGTGCTCTTTCCAGCTATAAGCTCCGGTTTCCACTCCTCGAAAGCCTGAATAATCGCTAGTAGCTCCTTATCGTAGATAGCGTAGTTCCGCTTAGCTTCGCTTATTGACTTGCTAAAGAAAGCGACTGGATGGAGGGTTTCGTCGTCACTATATTAAGAAAGGACCCCTACCGTTACTGTGTCGGAAGCGTCTGTTTCTACGTAGATCGTCTTTTCCGGTCGGAAGTGCGCCAGAACCGGCGCCGAGGCCACTGCCTCTTTCAGCCGTACGAAAGCTTCCGTGCACTTCTTATTCTATAGTCTAGCGGCCTCTTTCTTCAGCGCCTCGCTTAGGGGTCTCGCTATCTTGCTAAAGTCCTTAATAAACCGTCGGTAGTAGCTGCAGAATCCGAGAAACGCTCTGATCTGCGCAGTGTTTCCGGATTTCGGCTGCTTCCATTCTACGACGGCGGCGACCTTCGAGGGGTCTATACGAATTCCGTTTCTTCCGACGATAAGACCGAGATACTTGACCTCTGTTTGATAGAACTCGCTCTTCTTCGTGTCCGCGTTCAATCCGACCTCGCAGAGCCTGGTTAGCACCTTCTTAATGTAGTCCGTATGCTGTTCTCTCGTGCCTTCGGTGTAGATAAGGATGTCGTCCAAGTAAATGGACACGAACCGTTCCAGCATGTCTATAAAGGTGTAGTTTATAAAGCGTTGCTACACTGCCAGCGCGTTAGTAAGTCCGAAAGGCACTACTAACTACTTAAAATTGCCTATACGCGTCGCGAACGTCGTAAGATCTTCTGTTTGTCCTTCCTCGTTTCTTAATCGATAGAACGCTTAGCGGATGTCCAGCTTGCTAAACTACTTAGCCTTTGCTACGCGCTGGATGGTCTCGTCGATTAGCGGTAGCGGGTACACGTCTCGCTTAGTGACCTCGTTAAGGCCTCGATAGTCTACGCAGCGTCGCAGACCGCCCCCTAGTTTCCTTACAAAAAGAATCGGTAACGCGTATTCGGCAGAACTCGGCGTAATAAACTTCTTTGCCAGATTTTCGCGAACAAACACCTCTACTTAGTCCAGTTCGGCCGGTGACAGTCGTCTTAGGGGCTCGGTTCTTAGCAGCGTAGCTCCCTCTTTTAGTCGGATCTTGTTGTTATATTCCGGTCGATAGAGCGGCAACAGGTTGGAATCGGCTTTTGAGAACACGTTAGCGTAACCGTAGAGCTCGGTTGGCAACACCTTTAGTAGATCCACTTCTTCTTCCGCCATTATCGTCCTATAGTCTTCGATGTCTTTTATCGAGATAGCGTAGATCTTATTGTCTGGCGACTTCGCGAGGGTCGTTATAGCTTCCGAACTCATTATTCCGACGGTAACCGGGGGTTCGGAACGATCGGACGGAGCCTCTTTCGCGGACTCCGTGGCTTTCGGCTTAGCGGCGGCGGCGACCTTTCCGATAGTCCCTGCTCCGCTACCTAGGGTTTTGAATCTGACCGTTCCTTTATCTACGTCGACGATAGCTTTCTGGTTCTTTATCTATTTCTGTCCTATAATGATGTCAAACCTTCCGATATCCATAATTCGGAACGTCGCTTCCGTAGTGCGACCAGCCAGTGTGGTCCTTAATGGCACGTAGTGCGTAACGTTTTCCGTGTCTTGTCCGTTGTACGCCGAGATCCGCGTCGGCGACGCTAGTTCTACTAGATAGCCGTATCCCTTCGTTAGCTTCTGAACCAGTCGGTGGTGGATCGCCGCGCCGATAAGAGCTCCAGTGTCGATGAAAGCTTTCAGCTAGAGGGGTTTGCTCGATCTGTTAAGGGGGTGGATAGTAATTGGAAGGATAATAGCTGTTTCTGTGTTCACTTCCACCGCCACTAAGAGCGGATCGCTGCAGCTATTGATGCTCTCTTTCGTCGACGTAGTTCGCGTTAATGCCCTGTTGTCTATGCTGGATAGGGGGCCTATCCTTCTAGCTGGTCTTTTCCTAAGATTCGCAGTGGCACTCCACCGTCTACGCTTTTAGTTTCGTTCGGAGCCGTCTCCATAGCTTGTATAGTCTTTCTCGGTGGTTGCTGCTGCTGCGGCTGCTTTATAACACGATACTCCTCCTTCTGCTTATCCAATGCTTGGCATCTCGTAGCGATATAGCCGAGTTTTCCATACGCGAAACAGGTAGGGGCGAACGACGAGCGCTGCGACTGATAAGGTGGCTGCTGGGGGCGTTGTCGGAAGGGCGCAGGGGCTCTTGTCGGCTGCGTCAGCGACGGCGACGGCTTCTGAACCGATTCTCGTAATTTCGCGTAAGCGCTTAAGTTTCTCGCTGTAACTCTCGCTCTGTGCACGAAGCTCTCAAGGTCTTCGTCTTCTACGGACGCTATAGCGGCGGCCAATTCAGGGTTCAGCTTCTGCCTTAATAGGTAGAGCTGTTTATCTTCCGCTACTCGGGCCCTAATCGCATATTTTCTGAACAAACCGTAGAATTCCTTAAACGTCTGCCGGTTCTGGTTGATCTTATCTAGCTGCTTACGGGCTGTCTTCTTTCGGAATGGATCTCCAAAGCGTTGATCTAGCGCTTTGATTGCTTCTTTAGCGGTTACCTCTTCCAGGTCCGCCACTAGCGAAAAAGCTTTACTTTCCAATCGCGATTCCAGGTACGCCAATCTATCTCCGGCGCTGATTCCGGCATGGTCGCGGTCTATCTTATTCTTTATCTTCTTCTTAAACGCTTCCCAATCTTTAGGATCTCCACCTCTAAACACCGGTAGATCCGGCAGTGACGTTATCAACGTGCTACCTTAACTGTAGGCCGCCAGCGAGGTAGTTTCTACGTAGGTTTCTCGCCGCGGTGGCGGCGATGGTCTCGCTGCTTCCCCGTTAGCTAGCTGATCCTTTAGCGCCTTCAGTTGCGCCAGTCGATTCGACGCTTAGTGTTCTAACACGTCGATAATAGTCTCTACCGATTCCTTTTCGGCCCTTACCGTCTCTACTTCCTCTCTTGGCTGTCTGTTTTCTTCTAGTGTTCTGTAGAACAGCGTCTTAATGAGGTCTATACCGTCGTAGACCTTCCCTATTCTATTCTCGTTTACGTAGTCTTCCAGTTCCTCGATCGTGCAGTCGTGGATCTTCTTGTATTCCCTTATTCGTTCCTTAATCTTAGCGGTCTCTTCCGCTGTAAAACCTCTGATAACGATCTTATCGTTAACTACACTGGAGCGTCTGCTCGCTCTGTTAGTCTTTCCTCTTCTGCTTCTGCTGCGGCCTGTAACGCCGCTCTCTACCGTCGAGAAGCCTTCTATCTTCTCGCGGTGCCTTGGGGGGTTGTTGTTGGTGGTTGCGCGTGCGTTATTCGGGTTTTCGGATAGTTTAACAGGCCCTTTCGCGCAGCGCGGGGTGTGTAGAGAGTGAGTTCGAGATATAATAATCCGGGCGCGCAGATATGATTCAATACGGCCTTTTTGATGACTATATCTCGAACTGAGGAGGGAAAGGAACCTATGTAGTGGTAGTAGTGGGCTTTGATGGAGGGTGGTGTGCCAAGGCCCGGCTCGGTCCGGACGGGCCGAGCCAAAATCCAGGGTCTACCCTATTAATCTGTCCTACCTCTTTCCACCGCCGCAACAGTTAGCGTAACCGTAGAGCTCGTTTGGCAGCACCTCTAGTGGATCCACTTCTTCTTCTGCCATTATCCTCTAGTAGTCTTCGATGTCTTTTATCGAGATAGCGTAGATCTTATTGTCCGGCGACTTCGCTAGGGTCGTTATAGCTTCTAAACTTATTATTCCGACGGTAACCGGGGGTTCGGAACGATCAGACGGAGCCTCTTTCGCGGGCTCCGTGGCTTTCGGCTTGGCAGCGACGACCTTTCCGATGGTCCCTGCTCTGCTACTCGGGGTTTTGAATCCTATCGTGCCTTCGTCTACGTTAATAATAGTCTTCTGGTTCTTTATCTATTTCTGCCCTATAATAATGTCAAACCTTCCGATATCCATAATTCGGAACGTCGCTTCTGTAGTGCGACCAGCCAGAGTAGTCCTTAGCGGCACGTAGTGCGTAACGCTTTCTGTGTCTTGTCCGTTGTATGCCGAAATCTTCGTCGGCGACGCCAGTTCCACTGGATAGCCGTATCTATTTATCAGCTTCTGAACCAGCCGGTGGTGGATCGCCGCGCTAATAAGAGCTCCGGTGTCGATGAAAGCTTTCAGCTGGAGGGTTCGGCGCGACTTCTTAACAGGGTAGATCGTAATAGGAAGGATAATGGCCGTTTCCGTATTCACTTCTATAGCTGCCGAGAGCGGATCGCTGCAGCTGTTAATGCTTTCTTCTCGTGCTGATTCGCTTCGATTCGGTGCCCTATTGTCAATGCTGGATAGGGGGCCTATCCGTCTAGCTGGTCTTTTCCTATAATTCTTAGCTGCACTCCACCGTCTACGCTGTCAGTGTCGTTCGGAGCCGGTTCTATAGCTTGTATGGTCTTCCTCAGTGGCGGCTGCTGCTAAGGCTGCTTTATAACACGATACTCCTGTTTCTGCTGGGCCGTTGCTTGGCATCTCGTGGCGATATAGCCGGGTTTTCCGCACGCGAAACAGGTAGGGGCGAACGACGATCGTGGTGAATATAGCGACTGCTGGGGGGTTTGTCGAAAGGGCGTAGGGGCTCTTGTCGGCCGCGCCGACGGCAACGGCTTCTGAATTAGCTTACGTGTCGTCGGTTTTCCGTACGCGTTCAAGTTTCTAGCGGTGACCCTCGCTTAATGCACGAAGCTCTGAAGGTCTTCGTCTTCTACTAACGCTATAGCTGCAGCGAGCTCAGGGCTTAGTTTCTGTCTTAGTAGGTGCAGCTGCTTATCTTCTGCTACTCTCGCTCTAATAGCATATTTCCTGAACAGTCCGTAGAATTCTTTAAACGTCTGCCGGTTCTGATTGATCTTGTCCAGCTGCTTACAGGCTGTCTTCTTCCGGAAGGGGTCTCCGAAACGCTGGTCCAGCGCCTTAATAGCGTCGTCGGCTGTCACTTCTTCCAGGTCCGCCACTAGCGAAAAAGCTTCACCTTCTAATCGCGATTCCAGGTACGCCAATCTATCCTCTTCGCTGCTCGATGCGTAATCGCAGCTTATCTTGTTCTTGATCTTCTTCTTAAATGCCTCCTACGCTTTAGGGTCTCCGCTACCGAAAACCGGTAGGTCCGGCAGTAGCGTTATCGTAGTGCTACCTTGACTATAGGCCGCTAGTGAGGCGGTCTCTGCTTGTTCTTCTCGACGCAGTGGCGGCGACTTTGCTGCTTCTATATCAGCCAGTTGATCCTTTAGCGCCTTTAGCTGCGCTAGTCGATTCGACGCTTAGTGTTCTAACACGTCGACGATAGTCTCTGCCGATTCCTTTTCGGCCCTTACCGCTTCTACTTCCTCTCTTAGCTGTCTGTTTTCTTCTAGTGTTCTGTAGAACAGCGTCTTAATGAGGTCTATACCGTCGTAGACCTTTCCTATCCTATTCTCGTTTACGTAATCTTCTAGTTCCTCGATCGTGTAGTCGTAGATCTTCCTATATTCGCTTATTCGTTCCTTGATCTTAGCAGTCTCTTCCGCAGTAAAACCTCTGATAACGATCTTATTATTAATGACACTGGAGCGCCTACTTGCTCGATCAGTCTTTCCTTTTCTGCTTCTGCTGCGGCCTGTAACGCCGCTCTCTACCGTCGAGAAGCCTTCCATCTTCTTACAGTGCCTTAGGGGGTTGTTGGTGGTGGTGCGCGTGCGTTATTCGGGTTTCCGGATGGTTCAACGGGCCCTTTCGCGCAGCGCGGGGTTGTGGAGAGTGAGTTCGAGATATAATAATCCGGGCATGCAGATATAATTCAATACGGCCTTTTTGATAACTATATCTCGAACTGAAGAGGGAAAGGAATCTATGCAGTGGTGGTGGAGGGCTTTCGTGGTGGTGGTGCCAAGGCCCGGCTCGGCCCGGACGGGCCGAACCGAAATTCCAGGGTCCACCCTATTAATCTGTCCCACCTCTTTCCACCGCCGCAACAGTGGCGATGTAGCCAGGCTTTCCGCACGCGAAACAGGTGGGGACGAACGACGAACGCTGCGAATTAAATAGCTGCTAGGGGCGTTGTCGGAAGGGTGCAGGGGCTCTTGTCGGCTGCGCCGACAGCTTCTGAATCAGTTTACGTGTCGTCGGTTTTCCGTACGCGTTCAAGTTTCTAGCGGTGACTCTCGCTTAATGCACGAAGCTCTGAAGGTCTTCGTCTTCTACTAATGCTATAGCCGCAGCGAGCTTAGGGCTCAGTTTCTGTCTTAGTAGGTGCAGCTGCTCATCTTCTGCTACTCTCGCTCTAATGGCATATTTCCTGAACAGTCCGTAGAACTCTTCGAACGTCTGCCGGTTCTGGTTGATCTTATCCAGCTGCTTACAGGCTGTCTTCTTTCGGAATAGGTCTCCGAAGCGTTGATCTAACGCTTTGATCGCTTCTTTAGCGGTTACCTCTTCTAGGTCCGCTACTAGCGAGAACGCTTCGCCTTCTAGTTGCGCCTCTAAATAGGCCAGTCTGTCTTCTTCGCTGCTTAATGCGTAATCGCGGCTCATCTTATTCTTGATCTTCTTCTTAAACGCCTCCTACGCTTTAGGGTCTCCGCTACCAAAAACCGGTGGGTCCGGCAGTAGCGTTATCGTAGTGCTACCTTGACTATAGGCCGCTGGTGAGGCTGTCTCTGCTTGTTCTTCTCGACGCGGTGGCGGCGACTTTGCTGCTTCTATATTAGCTATCTGATTCTTCAGCGCCTTTAGCTGCGCTAGTCGATTCGACGCTTAGTGTTCTAACACGTCGATAATAGTCTCTGCCGATTCCTTTTCGACCCTTACCGCTTTAGTTTCTTCTCTTAGTTGTCTGTTCTCTTCCAGCGTTCTGTAAAACAGCGTCTTAATAAGGTCTATGATACGGATGTGGAGGGCTGGAAGGTGCTGGAAGGTGGCAGGCTTGGCAGGGCCAGGCTTGGCGCACACTCAAATACCTCCACCTCCGCTTGTACGTAGATTCTTCCCTCTCTAGCCTTAGATATAGTTATTAAAGACGGGTATTGACCTTGCGTCTACTGCAGTCAGATCATTATATCTAAGGCTCACTTTAACAACACCTGCACTACGCGAAAGAGCCCGTTGAATTACATCCGGGTACTCGAATAACGTACGTGCAACCGACAACCTAGAGTGTGTACTGTATATGTACAAAGGAGGCCGTTGATTTATATCTGGTTACTTAATTGTACATATGCATACTACTCTATCCCTCCCCCGATCGAGAAGAGAGAGAGTTTTAGGGAAGAGAAGTGCCCCTATCGAGAAGAAGAGAAAGTTTTGAAGGGAGTGCCTACGCGAGCAGATCGCGAGTTTTGAAGAAGAGCTAGAGCGACGAGAGCGACGAGAGCAAGAGAGCGACGAGAGCGAGAGAGACGAGAGCGAGAGAGCGACGACGACGATGTAAGGACAAGGAGAGCGACGACGACAGAAGCGACGACGACGAGAGCGCACCTAGCAGGACCTAGGGCGACGACATTCGTTTTTTTTCGGGTCTTTAACAGACTATTCTATTCAGACAAGGCCTATCGAGACAGTTCAGCAAGGCAAAGCGACACCGGCCTACCGAGACGTACGGCCAGCCAGCGATCGAGGCGTACGTTCAACAATCAAGACATATAGCAATTGGTTTAGCGAGAAGACAAACGACAAGAGCAGCACGAGCGACAAGTTCAGCAATCGCGACAATAAGGGACAAGACAAGCAGCATATTCAGCAATCAAGGTATGCAGTTTAGTACAAGGCAAAGTACGAGCGCAATCGAGGTACAAGCGACAAGAGCAGTACGAGTATACAGGCACAGCTACTGCAGACAACAGAGGGCATAGCTTCAGGCAACACAAGGCATTACAGCAGCTGCAGACAACAGGCAGCTACAGACGACACGGAGCTGCTGCAGACAACACAGGTGCAGACAACACATAGGTACAGACAACACACAGGTGCAGACAACACACACTGTTCAGGTTCAGAAGAGCACAAGGCAGAGCACAAGGCACGGCTGCAGAGCACCGAGCAAGAGCACTGAGCAAGAGCACCAAGCGAGCAAGAGCACCAAGCAGGCAGAGCACCAGGCAAAGCACCAGGCAAAGCACAGGCAAAGCGACGGTCTGAGAAGCGACGGCTCGAGAAGCGACCGTTAAGAAGCGACATATACCTCCGAGACCTTAGCGACCGTCGAGAACAAGAAGCGACGGCTTAAGAAGCGAGCGACGGCTTAAGAAGCGAGCGACGGCTTAAGAAGCGAGCGACGGTCTGAGAAGCGAGTGACGGTCTGAGAAGTGAGCGATGGTCTAAGAAGCGAGCGACGGTCTGAGAAGCGAGCGACGGCTTAAGAAGCGAGCGACCGTCGAGAAGTGACCGTCCGAGAAGCGACTAACAAGAAGCGACCGTCGAGAAGCGAGCGACTGACAAGAAGCGACCGTCGAGAAGCGAGCGACCGTCGAGAAGCGAGCGACCGTCGAGAAGCGACCGTCGAGAAGCGAGCGACCGTCGAGAAGTGACCGTCCGAGAAGCGACTGACAAGAAGCGACCGTCGAGAAGCGAGCGACCGTCGAGAAGCGACAGTCGAGAAGCGAGGCGAGCGTCGAGAAGCAAGCGACGGCTCGAGAAGCGACGGGTCGAGAAGCGAGGCGAGCGTCTAAGAAGCGAGCGAGGCGAGCGTCTGAGAAGCAAGCGACTGTCGAGAAGCGACCGTCCGAGAAGCGACCGTCGAGAAGCGACCGTCCGAGAAGCGAGCGACCGTCCGAGAAGCGAAGCGACGGCTTGAGAAGCGACGGCTTAAGAAGCGACGGCTCGAGAAGCGACCGTCGAGAAGCGGCATGTGTTTGCAAGACAACCTCTGCGACTTCCGAGCCTCTGCGACCTCTGCTGCAGCTGCAACCTCTGTAAGCCCCTGCGACCTCTGCGGGCCCCGACGACCTCTGCAACCTCCGCGACCTCCGTAACCCCGACGACCTCTGAGACCTCGACGACCTCCGCGACCTCTGCAACCTCTGAGAACTCTGCGACCTCTGCAGCAAACAAGGCACCAATTAAGGCCGAAAGCGACGGGAAAACGCACGAGATCAAGGCACCAATTAAGGCACCAAAGTAACGGCAAAAAGGCACGAGATTGAGGCTCAAAACGCACGGAAATTGAAGCTCAAAAGCGACCTCAAAAGCGACCTCAAAAGCGACCTGTTTAGTACAACCTGATTGGCCAAAAGCAATGGCAAAGCGCACTGAAATTGAAGCTGGATTTGCGACCCCTACGACCTGGTTTGGCTGATTGCGATTAATGGGCTGATTGCGATTGTGGGCAATCGCTAGTTGGGGAGGGCGGTAGTAATACGGATGTAGAGGGCTGGAAGGTGCTGGAAGGTGGCAGGCTTAGCAGGGCCAGGCTTGGCGCACACTCAAATACCTCCACCTCCGCTTGTACGTAGATTCTTCCCTCTCTAGCCTTGGATATAGTTATTAAAGACGGGTATTGACCTAGAGTCTACTGCAGTCAGATCAGTCTATGCCGACGTAGACCTTCCCTATTCTATTCTCGTTTACATAGTTCTCCAGTTCCTCGATCGTACAGTCGTGGATCTTCTTGTATTTACTCATTCGTTCCTTAATCTCTGCGGTCTCTTCCGCCGTAAAACCTCTAATAATAATCTTATCATTAATGACACTAGAGCGCCTATTCGCTTTGTCAGTCTTTCTCTTTCCGCGGCGGCCTGTCACGCCGCTGTCTACCGCTAAGAAGCCTTCTATGCTTCTTACAGTGCCTTAGGGGGGTTGTTGGTGTTGGTGCGCGTGCGTTATTCGGGTTTCCGGATAGTTCGACGGGCCCTTTCGCGCAGCGCGGGGTTGTAGAGAGTGAGTTCGAGATATAATAATCCGGGCACGCAGATATAATTCAATACGGCCTTTTTGATAACTATATCTCGAACTAAGGAGGGAAAGGAACCTATGTAGTGGCAGTGGTGGGCTTTGATAGAGGGTGGTGTGCCAAGGCCCGGCTCGGCCCGTCCGGGCTGAGCCGAAATCCAGGGTCCACCCTATTAATCTGTCCCACCTCTTTCCACTGCCGCAACACGTTCCTCCTCTCTTTTTTTTTTTTTTTTTTTTACATCGTTACTATCTGAAGTCTTTACTTGGCGTCTATCTGATCCGTTCTATCTGATCCGAGCCAGCGGTTACCCGAGCTGCGGCGTGACCGGTCCGTGCTCTATCGCATAGATCTATATAGATCTATCTACAGCTCGCTATCTTCTTCTTTTTCTTTCTCTACTAAAGACCTTACCTACTGTAGGGCTAGAGGCGTCGGCGCCGGTTTACAGCGTCGGCGAGCTTCCTGCCGATGCGAAGATAGGTAGTGGCCGATCCGAAGACTCTAGCGAAGCAACCGTTACGATCGTTTTCTTCGGCTTCTGTGCCGATAGAGCGGACTTGGCCTTTTTTTTTTCAACCGTCGAGCCACTTAGGTCTCGGCTTCTTCGGGTTCCGGGCGTAAAATTCTCTTAGCAGCTCTGCCGAATTCTGCAGGTTCTCGGCCGGATACTATTTATAGTCTTCCGGCTATCCTTTCTATAAGATCCTCGCTTCGATAGATCCTCTTCGTCTTCTTATATCTATAACATCTTCGACTTCCTATTCTTCTTCTTTACTATCTATCTCTACTAGTGGGGGTTCAGTGAACCCTTGCTCCGGAAGGCCGTCTTCTAGGTCCAAGCTTAGCAGATCCGAATAAAACACATCGTAGATCCAGAACGATTTCGGCAGCTAGAGCCGGTAGGTTACCAGCGACGTCTTTTCCATTATCTTAAACGGACCTACGTAACAAGGGTTGAGCTTCGCGTTGCCTTTTAGCCTTAGGTTCTACGTGTTAAGCTATACCTTTTGACCTTCCTTAAATTCTATCGGTAACCTCTTTCTATTAGCTCGAGTTACTATCTTCTTCTAAGCTGATTCCATCGCTTCTTTCGCTACCTTAATTGCTTCTTCTATCTAATATCGTAGCGCTTCTACCGCCGCCGCGGCGATTCTCTTCGATGAGGTGGCGGTAGAGGGTTCTAAAGAGCTGGGTTCGTTCGGCGGTTAAAAGCTTATCCTCGGAAGATAACCGTGTTGCGGCGTTGGAAAGAGGTGGGACAGATTGATAGGGTGGACCCTGGATTTCGGCTCAGCCCGGACGGGCCGAGCCGGGCCTTGGCACACCACCCTCTATCAAAGCCCACCACTGCCACTACATAGGTTCCTTTCCCTCCTTAGTTCGAGATATAGTTATCAAAAAGGCCGTATTGAATTATATCTGCGTGCCCGGATTATTATATCTCGAACTCACTCTCTACAACCCCGCGCTGCGCGAAAGGGCCCGTCGAACTATCCGGAAACCCGAATAACGCACGCGCACCAACACCAACAACCCCCCTAAGGCACTGTAAGAAGCATAGAAGGCTTCTTAGCGGTAGACAGCGGCGTGACAGGCCGCCGCGGAAAGAGAAAGACTGACAAAGCGAATAGGCGCTCTAGTGTCATTAATGATAAGATTATTATTAGAGGTTTTACGGCGGAAGAGACCGCAGAGATTAAGGAACGAATGAGTAAATACAAGAAGATCCACGACTGTACGATCGAGGAACTGGAAGACTATGTAAACGAGAATAGGTTAGGAAAGGTCTACGACGGTATAGACCTTATCGAGATGCTGTTTTATAGAACGCTGGAAGAGAACAGACAGCTAAGAGAGGAAGTAGAGACGGTAAGGGCCGAGAAGGAATCGGCGGAAACCATTATCGACGTGTTAGAACACTAAGCGTGGAATCGACTGGCGCAACTAAAGGAGCTAAAGGATCAGCTAGCTAATATGGAAGCAGCGAAATCGTCGTCGCCACTGCGGCGAGAAACCCACGCTAAGACCGCCTTACCAGCGGCCTATAGTCAAGGTGGCACGTTAATAACGTTACTACCGGATCCACCGGTTTTCGGTGGCGGAGACTCTAAAGCGTAGGAGGCGTTTAAGAAGAAGATCAAGAATAAGATAAGCCGCGATTACGCATCGAGCAGCGAAGAGTAATACGGATGTGGATGTAGACAGCTGGCAGGGCCAGGCTTGGCGCACACTCAAATACCTCCACCTCCGCTTGTACGTAGATTCTTCCCTCTCCAGCCTTGGATATAGTTATTAAAGACGGGTATTAACCTAGAGTCTACCTCAGTCGGATCATTATATCCAAGGCTCACTTTAACAACACCTGCACTACGCGAAAGAGCCCGTTAAATTACATCCGGGTACTCGATTAACGTACGTGCAACCAACCCAGAGTGTGTACTGTATATGTACGAAGGAGGCCGTTGATTTATATCCGGTTACTTAATCGTACATATGCATGCTACTCTACCCCCCCCTCCCCCGACCGAGAAGAGAGAGTTTTTAGGGAAGAGAAGTGCCCCTATTAAGAAGAAGAAGAGTTTTAGGGAGAGAGAGTGCCCCTACAAGAGGGATATTAGGAAGAGAAGTGCCCTACGAGCAGATCGTACGAGTTTTGAAGTTTCGAGATAGGACGAGAAGGACGAGAGCGACGAGAAGGACGAGAGCGACGACAATGTAGGAGCAGCGAGAGCGAGAAGCGAGAGCGACGACGACAAGACGCACCTAGCAGGACCTAGGGCGACGACATTCGTTTTTTCGGGTCTTTAACAGACTGTTCTATTCGGACAAGGCCAATCAGGACATTTAGCAATCGAGACGTACAGCAATTGGTACAGCGACAAGACAAGGCACATCTGCAGACAACACAGGGCAGACAGGGCTGCTATAGGCAAAACACTGTTTAGGTTCAGAAGAGCACGTTCAGAAGCTGCTGCAGGCAGGTACAGCTGCTGCAGACAACAGAGCACTAGGCACGAGCACCTGCATAAGCACCCAGGTACGAGCACCTAGGCACGAGCACCCAGCACCTAGGTACGAGCACCCAGACACGAGCATCTAGCTGCAGAGCACTAGCTGCAGAGCACCAGCTGCAGAGCACGAGGCGCGAGCAAGCAGGCAGAGCACAAGGTACGAGCACCCAGGCACGAGTACCAGGCCGAGCACCAGGTACGAGTACCAGGCCGAGCACCAGGCACGAGCACCCAGGCCGAGCACCAGGCACGAGCACCTAGGCACGAGCACCTAGGCCGAGCAAGAGCACCGAGCAAGAGCACCAAGCAGGCAGAGCACCAGGCAGAGCACTAGGCAAAGCACAGGCGAAGCGACGGCTCGAGAAGCACCCGTCTAAGAAGCGACCGTTAAGAATAGGAAGCGACAGCTCGAGAAGCGACGGCTCGAGACGGCTCGAGCAGCGACAGCTCGAGAAGCGACATGTGTTTGTAAGGCAACCTCCGAGACCTCAGCGACCGTCGAGAAGCGACCGTCTAAGAAGCGAAGCGACGGCTCGAGAAGCGACGGCTCGAGAAGCGACAGCTCGAAAAGCGACGGCTCGAGAAGCGACAGCTCAAAAAGCGACGGCTCGAGAAGCGACGGCTCGAAAAGCGACAGCTCAAGAAGCGACGGTCGAGAAGCAAGGCGAGCGTCTAAGAAGCGAGCGACAGTCTGAGAAGCGAGCGACCGTTAAGAAGCGACATACGTAGGCTGCGACCTCCGAGACCTCTGCGACCGTCGAGAAGCGACCGTCTAAGAAGCGACATATGTTTGCAAGACGACCTCTGCGAGCTGACCTCCGAGACCTCCGCGACCTCTGCGAGCTCCGCGACCTCTGCAGCCTCGACGACCTCTGCAACCTCTACAGCCTCTGCGACCCTACGACCTCCGCGACCCTAACGACCTCTGAGACCTCTGCAACTGTTTAAGAAGCGACGGCTTAAGAAGCGACTGTCGAGAAGCGACCGTCGAGAAGCGACAGTTCAGAAGCAGCACGTGTTTGCAAAGCGACCTCTACAAGCCTCTACGACCTTCTACAACCTCCGCGACCTCCGCGACAGTCTGAGAATTCTGCAGCCTTGGCAAGGCACCAAACAAGGCACCAATCGAGGCCGGAAGCGACGGCAAAACGCACAAGACTGAGACTCAAAAAGGCACGAGATTAAGACTCAAAACGCACGGAAATTGAAGCTTAGAAGCGACCTTAAGCGACCTCTGCAACTGAATCTGCAACCTAGATTAGTGCGACCTGATTGGCCAAAAGCAATGGCAAAGTGTACTGAAATTAAAGCTGAATTTGCGACCCCTACAACCTGGTTTGGCACCTGCGACCTGGTTTGGCACGACGCGACCTGGATTAGCTGATTGCGATTGATGGATTGATTGCGATTAAGGGCAATCGCTGGTTAGGGAGGGCGGTAGTAATACGGATGTGGATGTAGACAGCTGGCAGGGCCAGGCTTGGCGCACACTTAAATACCTCCACCTCCGCTTGTACGTAGATTCTTCCCTCTCCAGCCTTGGATATAGTTATTAAAGACGGGTATTGACCTAGAGTCTACCTTAGTCGGATCAAAGAGGATAGATTGGCGTACCTGGAATCGCGACTAGAAGGTAAAGCTTTTTCGTTAGTAGCAGACCTGGAAGAGGTAACCGCTAAAGAAGCGATTAAAGCGTTAGATCAACGTTTCGGAGACCTATTCCAAAAGAAGACAGCCTGTAAGCAGCTGGATAAGATCAACCAGAACCGGCAGACGTTTAAGGAGTTCTACGGTTTGTTCAGAAAATATGCGATTAGGGCCCGAGTGGCGGAAGATAAGCAGCTCTACCTATTAAGGCAGAAGCTGAGTCCTGAGCTGGCCGCCGCTATAGCGTCTGTAGAAGACGAAGGCCTTAAGAGCTTCGTGCACTAAGCGAGAGTTACCGCGAGAAACTTAAGCGCTTACGCGAAATTACGAGAATCGGTTCAGAAGCCGTCGCCGTCGCCGTCGCTGATGCGGACAACCAGAGCCCCCGCGCCCTTCCGACGCGGCCCCCAGCCGCCTTACGTGCCGCGACCGTCGTTCGTCCCCACCTGTTTCGCGTACGGAAAGCCTGGCCACATCGCTACGAGCTGCCAAGCATCGGATAAGCAGAAGCAGGAGTATCGTGTTATAAAGCAGCCTTAGCCGCAGCCGCTAAGAAAGACAATTCAGGCCATCGAGCCGGCTCCGAACGATGCTGACAGCGTAGACGGCGGCGTGCAGCTGAGAATTATAGGAAAAGACCAGCTAGACGGATAGGCCCCCTATCCAGCATTAACAATAGGGCACCGAATCGAAGCGAATCGCCGCGAGGAGAAAGCATTAACAGCTGCAGCGACCCGCTCTTAGCGGCGGTAGAAGTAAATACGGAAACAGCTATTATCCTTCCGATTACTGTCTACCCCCTTAAAGGATCGAGCAAACCCCTCCAGCTGAAAGCTTTTATCGACACCGGAGCTCTTATCGGCGCGGCGATCCACTACCGACTGGTTCAGAAGCTAATAAATAGATACGGTTATCCAGTAGAACTAGCGTCGCCGACGAAGATTTCGGCATATAACGGACAAGACACGGAAAGCGTCACGCACTACGTGCCATTAAGGACTACGCTAGCTGGTCGCACTACGGAAGCGACGTTCCGAATCATAGATATCGGAAGATTTGACATTATTATAGGGCAGAAATAGATAAAGAACCAGAAAGCCGTCGTCGACGTAGATAAAGGAACGATTAGATTCAAAACCCGAGGTAACGGCGCCGTTACTACTGAATCGAGAGCCGCGGCTGCCAATGTAACTCCGTCCGATCGTTCCGAACCCCTGGTCACCGTCGGAATAATAAGTTCGGAAGCTATAACGACCCTCGCGAAGTCGCCGGATAATAAGATCTACGCTATCTCGATAAAAGACATCGAAGACCACCGGAAGATAATGGCGGAAGAAGAAGTGGACCCGCTAGAGGTGCTACCGGCGGAGCTCCACGATTACGCTAACGTGTTCTCAAAAGCCGACTCCAACCTCCTGCCGCTTTATCGACCGGAATATAACAATAAGATCCGACTAAAAGAAGGAGCTACGCTGCCAAGAACCGAGCCCCTAAGACGACTGTCGCCGGCAGAACTGGACTAGGTAGAGGTATTCGTTCGCGAGAACCTGGCGAAGAAGTTTATTACGCCGAGTTCTGCCGAATACGCATTACTAATTCTTTTCGTAAGAAAACTAGGGGGTAGTCTGCGACTCTGCGTAGACTATTGCGGCCTTAACGAGGTCACTAAGAGAGACGTATACCCGCTGCCGCTAATCGACGAGACCATCCAGCGCGTAGCAAAGGCTAAGTAGTTCAGCAAGCTGGACATCCGCTAAGCGTTCCATCGATTAAGAAACGAGGAAGGACAAACAGAAGATCTTACGACGTTCGCGACGCGTATAGGCAATTTCAAGTAGTTGGTAATGCCTTTTAGACTTACTAACGCGCCGGCAGTGTAGCAACGCTTTATAAACCACACCTTTATAGATATGCTAGAACGGTTCGTGTCTATCTACTTGGACGACATCCTTATCTACACCGAAGGAACGAGAGAACAGTATACGGACTACATTAAGAAGGTGCTAATTAGGCTCCGCGAGGTCGGATTGAACGCAGACACGAAGAAGAGCGAGTTCTATTAGACCAAGGTCAAATATCTCGGCCTTATTGTCGGAAGAGATGGAATTCGGATGGACCCCTTAAAGGTCGCCGCCGTAGCGGAATAGAAGCAGCCGAAATCCGGAAACACTACGCAAATCAGAGCGTTTCTCGGATTCTGCAGCTATTATCGACGGTTTATTAAGGACTTTAGCAAGATCGCGAGACCCCTAAACGAAGCGTTAAAGAAAGAGGCTGCCGGCCTATAGAATAAGAAGTGCACGGAAGCTTTCGTACAGCTGAAAGAAGCAGTAGCCTCGGCGCCGGTCCTAGCACACTTCCGACTGGAAAAGACGATCTACGTAGAAACGGACGCTTCCGACACAGTAACGGCCGGAGTCCTTTCTCAATATAGCGACGACGAGACCCTCCATCTAGTAGCTTTCTTTAGCAAGTCCATAACGGAAGCTAAGCGGAACTACGCCATCTACGATAAGGAGCTGCTGGCGATTATTCAGGCTTTCGAGGAGTGGAAACCGGAGCTAATAGCTGGAAAGAGCATAGTCCAGGTCCTTACGGACTACCAGTCGCTGACCTACTTTATAAAGACGCAGAAGCTCTTACGACGTTAAGCACGGTAGGCCGCCTACCTATTAGGGTTCGACTTCAAGATCACCTATCGACTAGGGGCTCAAAACGGAAAGGCTAACGCGCTGACGAGAAGAGAAGGGAAGATAAGCTGCGCGAAGGAAGATCCGAACATGTTTCAGAAGGTGTTAACCGAGCGGATAGTAGACGCAGAGGTGTTAAAAGAGGTAGGGGTCTGCGCAGTAGAACCGGCCCCTAAGGAAGAGACTCTCTACGAGAAGGTGGAGCAGCTTAATCAGCAGCAGAAGCTAGGCAAAACCGGCTTAGGGAAGCTGATAGTTCCGGAAGAACTAATTACAGAGGTTATCCAACTGGTCCATAGCTCTATGGACGTTGGTTACGCCGGCTTAAAGAAGACGATAGAAGCTATAAGGACGGTCTACTGGTTTCCGCGGATCTACGAACGGATCCATCGATTTATCGCCAATTGCTACGTATGTAGGGCTGCGAAGCTACGTTACGGCCTTCCGGCAGGCTTATTGAAGCCACTTCCGATCTGTTAGGGGGCGCCGCCCGGCCCAGGTCCTGAACCCGACCTGAGCCAACCGTCGCCCTAAGGACTGCGACTTAGCGGCGCCAGCACGACCCTACCCCCCCCCCCCCCCGTACGGAGCCACCGACAGGACCCCACTCCCGTACAGAGGGAGAACGCAACGGCCCTGCACAAAGGGGAGCTACCGCCCCTCGGATTAGGGGGAAAAACCCTTTACTACTGTACAGAGGAGGCAACTCCCGATTCTCCGTACGGAGGGTAAACCTTGCACCCCGGCACAAAAGGGAAATTGCTAGCTTGGCTTCGTAGGTACAAATCGTACGGAGCAGACGACGAAGGAACTGCCTATCAGTTTCTTTATGTAGATGCCCGACCTTAAGTTTCTAAACCAAGATTCTTGAGCTCCTTATATTAGGAACTGATCTTACTGTCGGTAACTGCGGTAATAGAACAGAGATGGACGGCGACATCCCTATAGAACCTACGGCCATAGGGGGACATATGCACCGCGTATACGAGGAGCTGCTGGAAAGCAAGAGGCAGCTCGAACAACAAGTAAGCTACCAGGCTGCGATGATTTCCTAACAGGAACAGGAGCTACGACAGCTTAGGGCGTCCGATCGCGATCCGACCCCTACGACGACGACGAGCACAATAATCCACACCCCGACCCCTAAGAGCAAACTCCCCGACGTCTCTACGTACGATAGTGAGGCTCCGGCCGAGTACCCCTCCTAGGCGGCTTAGATACGCTCCAAGCTCCTAGTCGACTTAGGAGCATACCCGACCGAGCTAGACAAGGTAGTCTACCTCTTTAGGAGATTAAAGGGCAGAGCGGCAGCACGGATACTGCCGTACTACGAGACAGCTATTGCCAACCCGGCAATAGCTACGACGACGATGCTCTAGGCAGCTCTAGACAAGAGCTACAAGGACCCGGACTGCAAGAGCCGAGCACTCCTACAGGTCAATACGATAAAACAAGGACGCAAGACCGTACGAGAATTCCTCGCGGAATTTGACTAGACTTTGGCAGAAGCAGGGGGCCTCTAATAGGAAGACAGGATAAAGATTACCTCTTTAGAGGTAGGCCTCTCTAAGGAGATTATAACGGGGCTGGTAGGTGTAATGCGGCCAGCTACGTACGAGGAATTCTGTAACCTTCTCCAGATAGTCGACGACTAGCAACGCAGGCTAGGACGGATAGGCCGCGCTTAGGAGATAAGACAGCCCCCCTAGCGACAGACAGACGCTATAGACTGGGAACCAACGACGACGAGGGTGGCGGCAGCAACCACTGTACAGCCAAGGGCCGCCACCAAAAAGGCGCAATAGGTAGACACGGCCACCCTTAACAAGAGACGAGCAGAAGGGAGCTGCTACCGGTATAGCAAGATGGGCCACACTGTACGGAACTGCGGGCTTCTGCCAGCAGAGAGACCTAGTAGACGGCAGACTACTGCGAGAGTAGCAACTGCAGCGCCTTAACGAGAAGATCAGGTGTCCTATTCGGACGACGACGAGTTGGGAAAAGAGTAGCCTCTAAGCGAAGACTCTGCCAGAGGCAGGTGCAAGATAGACTGCCAAATCAAAGCATTACTTAGCTATCTTTTAAGAGCAATTACATAACGACGACGCCGTTTATCGTACGGCCGACGTTGAACGGGTCCGCAACGGCGCGGACATTGATTAACACAGGATGTTTAGTGTATAGAGTGATCAGCGAAGACTTCGTACGGAGACATCGGATTAAGACGACCCCTACAGTACCTATACGCATGCTGGGCATTACCGGGCGAGGACCGGACATTACCTATATAGTAAAAGTAACAATAGAGGTATAGGGACACTACGAGCAAGACTTATACCTCTATATCGTACAGGACAAGTTAGGGTATAACCTAATACTGGGAAAGCCCTAGATAGAGCGCTAGAGGGGCAAGCTGGACGTCGGACGAGGACGGCTGTACCTGGCAGCAACGAAGCGGAGAATCCGGGACCAGGGGAGGCTCCCGCAAGGTAGCAATGCTAAGGCCGAAATTAACACAGCAACAGCGGACATTAAGAAGGCATTGGCACCTAAGGAGGCGACGAATCCCTGTACGAAGCTCCTAAGAGAGTATGTAGGGTACCTGGACCTCTTTAAACCAAAGTTAGCCTCGAAGCTGCCACTATACCGAGGGGAAGGGATTAACTACGACATCTAGCTAGAACCCCGTCTGGATAGGGGCCTGCTGGAGGTACTGTATAGACTACTGTACGGAATGTCCTCTAGAGAACTCTTAGTATTGCGCAAGACGCTAGACGACCTGCTTGCCAAAGGATTTATTCGGGCCAGTACGTCGTCCGCAGGAGCCCTAGTGCTGTTTGTCTATAAGGAGGGGAAGGCCGGATTGCGCTTCTGCGTAGACTATAGAGGCATCAACGCGATTACTAAGAAGGACCGGTACCCCCTACCCCTTATTAAGGAAACCCTCGGACGAATTAGCAAGGCGAAGTGGTTTACTAAGCTTAACGTAGTCTCGGCCTTCTACAAGATACGGATCAAGGAGGGCTGTAAATAGATAACTGCCTTCTGTACGAGATATAGTCTCTTTAAGTAGCTTGTCACCCCCTTCGGCCTTGCCAATGCACCGGCAACCTTCTAAAGGTATATTAACAAGTCCCTGCAGGGGTTATTAGACGACATCTGCTCGGCATACCTCGACGACACCCTGGTTTTTACAGACGGCACTTACGCAGATTACGTACGAGATGTCAAGAAGGTGCTGGACCGGCTGCAGCAGGCTGGCTTGTACCTCGACATTAACAAATGCGAATTTGGTGTCCAACGCACGAAATACCTGGGTTTCATTATCGAGGCAGGGAAAGGCATTAGTATAGATAGGAAGAAGATTGACGCTATTAAGCAATAGAAGCCACCTACGAACGTTAAGGGCGTACGGGAATTTCTTAGGTTTGCCAACTTCTATCGCCAGTGTATACGGAACTACTTAGAGATCGTACGCCCCCTTGTTAAGCTAACGCACAAAGACAAGCAGTTCAAATAGACGGACGAATGCGATAGGAGCTTCGACAAGCTAAAGGAGCTCTTTACTACAGGACCAACGCTCGCTGCCTTTAACCCGGAGCGTACGACAATACTGGAAACCGACTCCTCGGGGTACTGCATTAGGGGTATCCTGTTACAGGTAGGCTTGGACGGACTCCTATATCTATGTGCGTACTTCTCTAAGAAGAACTCCCTAGCTAAGTGCAACTACCCTATCTACGACAAGGAGTTGCTGGCAGTCGTACGGTGTTGCGAAGCCTGGGATAGGGAACTCCGCTCGGTGCCCGAGTTCCTCGCCCTAACGGACTACAAGAACTTGGAATACTTTACTTAATCCCGGAAGCTGTCTAAGAGGCACGTACGATAGGCAATGTACCTAAGCCGTTTTAACATCAAACTCTAGTACCGCAAGGGTAAGGACAACAGCAGGGCCGATGCTCTGTCTAGACGGGACTAGGACATGCTAACGACGTACGAGGACGACCGGCTGAAGTTACGAACATTCCAGATGTTTAAAGGGGAGCTAGGCGGGGAGACTATCTGCCTAGCAGCGACACACCTATAGGAACCCTAACTGCAAGCATAGGAAGGAGCAGTAGAAAAGGACGAGGTATACCGAGGGGCCCGTACGGCGATCTAGGGAGGGCAACGGAAGCTCCTAGCCGAGCTCCACCTAAAGGTGTTAGCAGCCGAGTGTTTAGTAGACGAGGAGAACAACCTAAAGTTTAGAAATCGGATATAGGTCCCGGCAGACGAGAAGCTCCGTACAGGCTTAATACAACGAGTATATAACTCTATAGCTACCGGGCACCCAGGGCGCGAGGAGACGTACAGCATTATCGCCCGGGACTACTACTGGCCAGCGATAGCGAAGGACATTCGCAGGTTCGTACAGAACTGCAATGTGTGCAGACGGACGAAGCCCTAGCGCGAGCTAAAGCATAGGCTGCTAAAGCCCCTGCCGATACCGGACCGTCCCTGGCAAGATCTAACTGTAGACTTTATTACTAACCTCCCTAAGAGCGACGGACAGCAAAACATTATAGTAGTTACGGACAAGCTAACGAAGGGGGTAATACTGGAGGGGATGGACTCTATTATAGCTAAAGATACCGCCTGGGCCTTTATCCGGACGACGTTCAGCAAGTACGGTTTCCCTAGGTCTATTGTATCAGACCGGGGGACGCAGTTTACGAGCCAGCTCTGGGCACGGATCTACCAGTTGCTAAAGGTAGAGCGTCGCCTATCTACTGCATAGCATCCGCAGACAGACGGGGCGACGGAGAGGGCCAATTCAACCTTGGAAGCGTACCTCTGGGCGTACGTCGACTATAACCAGACGAACTGGAATCGCCTTCTCCCAATAGTAGAGCTAGCTATTAACAGCTGTACGGCCGATGCTACAGGACTGTCCCCCTTCTTTACGACCTATAGATACGACCATTCCCCGCTCCTACCGACCCTAGGTAGCAACACCCCGCGCCCCGTACGGTCCCCAGTCCAGCAAGGAGAGGCTATCGTACAGACGATTACGAACGCCCTCCAATAGGCAAAGGCGAGCCTGGCTATAGCCTAGCAGAATGCGGAAGAGCAGGCCAATAAGGGACGACAGGCTGCACCAAGGTACGAGGCTGGGGATAAGGTCTAGTTAAACTAGCGAAACATCCGGACGGACCGGCCGAGCAAGAAGTTAGATTGGAAGAACAGGAAGTTTACGGTAATCCGGCCGGTAGGGACATATGCTGTACGACTAAACACTCCCCTAGGGATTTATCTAGTCTTCTACGTAGACCTCGTACGACCGGCGAGCACGGACCCCCTGCTGCATTAGACGACTAACGACGCGCGCCTACCTGCAATTATAACCGAGGGCCAAGAAGAGTATAAGGTAGAGGGGATCCTTAAGAGTCGGAGGAAGCGGGGGAAGGCAGAGTACTTAGTAAAATAGAGAGGATAGGCGGAGCCTACGTAGGAACCGTACCAGGCTCTGCAAGACACAACCGCACTGGACAGATAGGAGGAGGACCATTCCCCTGCCCAGTTACAGTAACACTGCGCCGTACAGCGGAAGGAGGCACGATCTACCCTAAGGACAGGGTAGCTGTAGGCAGACCTAGGCTGTTAAAGGATCGAACACTACGACGTAGGACACTACAGGACCCCACTAACACGACACCGTACGACACTGTACGAGATAAGGGCCGGGAGAAGGGAACAGCTAAGGGACGAATAGGAGGGGGGGAGCGGAAATAAGACGAGTTAAGAGAAAACCACCCTAGGGGACCAGAACACCCTACTCGTTATCTGAGATCTCCACTACCTTAGGCCCGGCCGGGCCCCCACCCCCACCAGGGCCAGCCCTAGGGAGCAGAGGCACCCCCCTACTAGGGCCAGCCCCAGGGAGCAGAGGCACCCCCCCACCTCTACGTGCCTCCCCTAGCCGGCGGAAGGGGCAGTAGAGGGAGCTATCCTTCCACTTGCACGAGGCATACACCCTAGCCCAGAAGCCTAGGAGGCGGTATAGGCCAAGTAAGGGCTGGGGGGAGTTGGGGCAGGGGGCGCAGAGCTGGCCCCAGGTAGCGATAAGGAGGGCGTTAACGTACGACGGCCGGGCCGTAGCTACCCGCTCGGGTGTAACCTAGGCAGGGTTACACTAGAAGGCGTAGAAGGGGAGCCCGGCTGCATCCCGCTGCTCGCAGGTGTAGCACCTAAGACGTTAGCCTAGACCGTACAGAAGACGAGAATCCGTACGAACCGGAGGAGTAGCTGCCAGTTAAGTTAAGGTCCCTACTGTATAAGGACAAAGTAGGGGGGGACCCTAGCCGGACGAGGGGGAGGGGCGGGGTCGGCGACGACGAGGGAACCACCGGACGACATAGTAGCTGGTTGGTGGTTAGTGGTGGGTGGCTAGTAGTAGTTAGTAGCTAGTAGTAGTAGTTGGTAGCTAGTAGTAGACAGTGGCGGATAGTAGTAGATAGTGGACGGTATACAGAGAGAAGAAGGAGGAGAGGGGAAGAGAAGGGAGAAGGCTTAGGCTAACTGCCTGCTATAGTAGGAATAGCAAGCAGGGCAGCTGCTACAAACAGGTAAAATAGCAAGAGGCAACTACAACCTAGAGGAAGCGACGAGGGACGACGACTTAGACGACCGAACAGAATAGGAAACGACGACCTAGCAAGGGAACAGCAGGAGCTGGATAGTTTGAGCACGCCACCGTACGGAAGAAGCACTACGAGAAAGGGAAAAGGGGGGGGGTATTGTTAGGGGGCGCCGCCCGGCCCAGGTCCTAAACCTGACCTAAGCCAACCGTCGCCCTAAGGACTGCGACTTAGCGGCGCTAGCACGACCCTACCCCCCCCCTCCCCCGTACAGAGCCACCGACAGGACCCCACTCCTGTACAGAGGGAGAACGCAACGGCCCTACACAAAGGGGAGCTACCGCCCCTCGGATTAGGGGGAAAAACCCTTTACCACCGTACGGAGGAGGCAACTGCCGATTCTCCGTACGGAGGGTAAACCTTGCACCCCGGCACAAAAGGGAAATTGCTGGCTTGGCTTCGTAGGTACAAATCGTACGGAGCAGACGACGAAGGAACTGCCTATCAGTTCCTTTATGTAGATGCCCGACCTTAAGTTTCTGAACCAAGATTCTTGAGCCCCTTACACGATCCCCGAGAAACTGTAGCACCACATTACGATGGATTTCGTAACTGGCCTGCCGGAAGCCGATAGCTACGACGCTACGCTCAATGTAGTGGACCGGCTAAGCAAAGAACACCACTTTATCCCCTGCCGAGCAAGAGACGAAGGAACTACTGCGGAAGAGACCGCACGGATGTTGATTCAACATATGTAGAAGCACTATAGCCTGCCGGACACTATTACTACGGACAGGGGTCCTCAATTCACCGCCGACGTATAGAAAGCTATTAACCGAGCTCTCGGAATTAGTGGAAAGCTCAGCACAGCTGCTTACCCGCAGACCGACGGTTAATCAAAAGTAGCCAACTATAAGATAGAGAAATATCTACGGGTCTTCTGCAGCCACTATCAAGAAAAGTGGGTAAAGGTGCTGCTAATGGCCGAATTCTGCGCAAACTTAACACGGTCAGAAGCGACGTCGCTGGCGCCGTTCGAGATAACACACAGTTATCTTCTAAGGTTGAGCTTCCATCCGCCGAGCGACGCCGATTCGCCAGAGCTTTCTACGTCGTTAAAGAGAGTCGCCGCAGCGGCGGCAGAAGCGCTGAGATCTCGGATAGAAGAAGCGATCAAAGTGGCGAAAGAAGCGATAGAGACGGCTTAGAAGAAGATAGTAACTCGAACTAACAGAAGCCGGTCGCTAATAGAATTCGAAGAAGGTCAAAAGGTCTGGCTTAATACGCGGAACCTAAGGCTAAGAGGGAACGCCAAGCTTAATCCGCGCTATGTAGGCCTGTTTACGATAGTAGAAAAGAGGTCGCCGGTAACTTATCGGCTCTAGCTACCGAAATCGTTCCGGATCTACGACGTTTTCTATTCGGATCTGCTAAGCCTAGACCCTGAGAACGGCCTGCCGGAACAGGGCTTCGCCGAACCCCCACTAGTTAAGATGGACGGTAATAAGGAAGAGTGGGAGGTTGAAGACGTAATGGACGTAAAGAAGATAAGGGGGTCCATCAAAGCAAGGATCTCGTAGAAGGGGTAGCCGGAAGACTACGAATGGTATCCGGTCGAGAACCTGCGGAACTCGGCGGAGCTGCTAAGAGATTTTTACGCGCGGAACCCGAAGAAGCCGAAGCCGGAATAGCTCTAAAGCCGATCCTTCTAGAAGAAAACGAAGAAAGCCACGTCCGCTCCACCGGCGCGGAAGCCGATAAAGACGATCGTGTCGGTCGCCTTTGGGGAGGTTATCGACGCGGCCACTACCTATCGGCAGTGCGGCAGGAAGCCCGCCGACGCCGTAGCGTGCCAGCGCCGCCGCCCCTGCGGTGTGTAAAGGCTTTGGTAGAAGAGAAAAAGAAGAAGAAGAAACGACGCTGCGGACGGATCTATATAGACCTCTAAGACGACGCACAGACCAGCTACGCCGCAGCTCAGATAACCTACGGTTCCGATTAGATAGCACGGATTAGGCGAACGGATTACATAAACGTAAAGTGAAGGACTTTAGATGCCGACGATGTAAAAAATGGAAAAAGCGACGAAAAGGACGCCGGTTGTAATGGAAGATAGAAGATGGAAGACGCGACGTCGGCGTCAGAGGGGATTTTCGAAAAAAAAAAAAAAAAAAAAAAAAGTGGAAATTTCCGGATAGATAGAGTGACTAAGCGGTCGAGGGCAACCGCTGGTAAGGGAGGGGGGTAGTGTTGCGGCGTTGGAAAGAGGTGGGACAGATTGATAGGGTAGACCCTGGATTTCGGCTCGGCCCGTCCGGGCCGAGCCGGGCCTTGGCACACTACCCTCTATCAAGGCCCACCGCCACCACCACATAGGTTCTTTTCCCTCCTTAGTTCGAGATATAGTTATCAAAAAGGCCGTATTAAATCATATCTGCGTGCCCGGATCAAACTGTATGTTATCTTAAACAGCGCTAGTAAGGCAGCTTCTAATCGTGCAGAGTTGGCGCAGAATTCGGCTATCGGCAACATCTTAACCTATCCTTCTTAATAATAGCCGCAGAAGATTCGTAGATACTTTTCTATCTTACGGTTGGCCACTTTAGACTGTCTGTCGGTCTAAGGGTAAGCGGCTGTACTGAGCTTTCTACGAATTCTAAGGGCTTAGTTGATAGCTTTCTATACGTCTGCAGTGAATTAAGGACCCCTATCCGTAGTGATAGTGTCCGGCACCCCGTAGTGCTTCTATACGTGCTGGATTAACATTCTCGCCGTTTCTTCTGCAGTAGTTCCTTTATCCTTAGCTTAGCAGGGGATAAAATAGCGTTCTTTGCTTAGTCGATCCACTATATTAAGCGTAGCGTTATATCTATCTGAATCCGGCAGGCCGGTTACGAAGTCTATCGTAATATGCTGCTATAGTTTCTCAGGGATCGGAAGTGGCTTTAGCAGGCCGGCCGGAAGGCCGTAACGTAGCTTCGCTGCTCTGTATATGTAACAGTTAGTAATGAACCGATGTATCCGCTCGAAGATTCGCGGAAACCAGTAGGTCGTCCTTATTGCTTCTATCGTCTTCTTCGATCCTGCGTAACTAACGTCCGTAGAGCTATAGACTAGCTGGATAACCTCTGTAATTAGTTCTTCCGGAACGATCAGTTTCCCTAAGCCGGTTTTGCTGAGCTTCTGCTGCTAATTAAGCCGTTCCACTTTCTCGTGCAGCGTCTCTTCTTTGATCGGCGGCTCTATCGCACAGATCCCTACCTCTTTCAACACCTCGGCGTCTACTATTCGTTCTGTTAGCACCTTCTAAAACATGTTCGGATCTTCTTTCGCGCGGCTAGTCTTTCCTTCTCTTCTTGTTCACGCGTCTGCCTTTCCATTTTGAGCTCCTGGTCGATAGGTAATCTTAAAATCGAATCCGGATAGGTAGGCGGCCTACCGTACTTGACACCTTAATAGCTTCTGCGTCTTTATAAAGTAGGTCAGTAACTGGTGGTCCGTAAGGACCTAGATCGTGCTCTGCCTAATCTGGGCACGCAGATATGATTCAATACAGCCTTTTTAATAACTATATCTCGAACTAAGGAGGGAAAGGAATCTACGTAGTGGTAGTGGTGGGCTTTGATGGGTGGTGGTGTGCTAAGGCCCGGCTCAGTCCGTTCCGGAACCTAAATCCTAGAAGGGGCCGAGCCGAAATCTAGGGTCCACCCTATTAATCTGTCCCACCTCTTTCTGCCGCCGTAACACCACCCCCCTCCCTAATTAGCGGTCGCCCTCGACCGCTTAGTCACCCCATCTATCCGAAAATCTCCGGGGGGTTTTTTTTTGATTCGTCGTCTCCTTCTCGAAAATCCCCTCTAACGCCGACGTGACTTCTTCCGTCTTCTATCAAAAACAACGTTCTCTTTATCGCTTCTTCAATTTCTTACGTCGTCGGCGTCTGAAGTCCTTCACTTAGCGTCTATCTAATCCGTGCGCCTGATCAGTGCTATCTGATCTAAGCCGTAGGTTATCTAAGCTGCGGCGTAGCTGGTCTGTACGTCGTCTCGGAGGTCTATATAGATCCGTCCGCAGCGTCGTTTCTTCTTCTTCTTTTTCTCTTCTACTAAAGCCTTTACCTACTACAGGGTCGGCAGCGCTGGTACGCTACGGCGTCGGCGAGCTGCCTGCCGATCCGCTAGTAGGTGGTAGCCGAGTCGAAGGCCTCCTGGAAGGCGACCGTTACGATCGTCTTTATCGGCTTCGGCGCCGGTAGAGCGGACGCGGCTTTCTTCTTTCCGGAATAATCAGCTTCGGAGCCATTAGGGTTTCGGCTTCTTCGGGTTCTGCACGTAGAACTCTCTTAGCAGCTCCGCCGAATTCCGCAGGTTCTCGATCGGATACTATTCGTAGTCTTCCGGCCACCCCTTCTACGAGATCCTCGCTTTAATAGACCCCTTTGTCTTCTTTACGTCTATTACGTCTTCTACCTCCTATTCTTCCTTATCGTCTATCTCGATTGGCAGGGGTTCGGCGAACCCCTGTTCCGGCAGGCCGTCTTTAGGGTCTAAGCTTAACAGGTCCGAATAGAAGACATCGTAGATCCGGAACGATTTCGGTAGCTGGAGCCGATAGGTCACCGGCGACCTCTTTTCTATTATCTTGAACGGGCCTACGTAGTGCGGGTTAAGCTTCGCGTTGCCTTTCAGCCTTAGGTTTCGCGTGTTGAGCCAGACCTTTTGGCCTTCTTCGAATTCTATCGGCGCTCGCTTTCTGTTAGCTCGAGCTACTATCTTCTTCTAAGCCGATTCTATCGCTTCTTTCGCCACTTTGATTGCTTCTTCTATCTGAGATCGGAGCGCTTCCGCCGCCGCGGCGGCGACTCTCTCTGACGACGTAGTAGTGGTAGATAGTTCCGCAGAGCTGGGTTCGTTTAGCGGCTGAAAACTTATTCTCGGAAGGTAGCTATAAGTTATCTTAAACGGCGCCAGCGACGTGGCTTCTGACCATGCTGAATTGGCGCAGAACTTAGCTATCGGCAGCATCTCGACCCACTTTTCTTAATAGTGGCTGCAGAAGATTCGTAGATATTTTTCTATCTTACGGTTGGCCACTTCGGACTGACCGTCAGTTTGAGGGTTAATACAGATGTGGATGTGGACAGCTGGCAGCTAGGCTTGGCAGGGCCAGGCTTGGCGCACACTCAAATACCTCCACCTCCGCTTGTATGTAGATTCTTCCCTCTCTAGCCTTGGATATAGTTATCAAAGACGGGTATTAACCTTGCGTCTACTGCAGTCAGATCATTATATCTAAGGCTTACTTTAACAACACCCTTACTACGCGAAAGAGCCCGTTGAATTACATCCGGGTACTCGATTAACGTACGTGCAATTAACCTAGAGTGTGTACTGTATATGTACGAAGGAGGCCGTTGAATTATATCCGGTTACTTAATCGTACATGTGCATACTACTCTACCCCCCCCCCCCTCCCCCGATTGAGAAGAGAGAGAGTTTTAGGGAAGAGAAGTGCCCCTATCGAGAAGAAGAGAGAGTTTTGAAGAGAGTGCCTACGCGAGCAGATCGCGAGTTTTGAAGAAGAGCGAGAGCGACGAGAAGGACGAGAAGGACGATGTAGGAGCGACGAGGACGAGGAGCGAGGAGGAGCGAGAGCGATGACGACGAGAGCGACGACGACGAGAGCGCACCTAGCAGGACCTAGGGCGACGACATTCGTTTTTTTCGGGTCTTTGACAGACCAATTCAGGTCTTTAACAGACCATTCTATTCGGACAAGGCCAATCAGGACATTTAGCAATCAAGGCCAGCACAAGGCAGAGCACCAAGTACGAGCCCCTAAGCACGAACGACAAGAGCAGCACAAGCACCTAGGCACAGCACCCGGCTTAGCACAAGCAGTACAAGGCAGCTGCCGACAACACAGCTGCAGAAAATACAGCTGCAGACAGGCACAGCTACTGCATACAGGCAGCTGCAGACAATACACATTGTTTAGGTTCAGAAGCAGCACAGTCCAGAGGCAGAGCACTAGGCAGAGCACCAGGCGCAGCTGCAGGCAGGCACAGCTGCTATAGACAACACAGGCAGCACAGCACAGGCAAAGCGACCGTCGAGAAGCGAGCGACGGCTTAAGAAGCGACGGTTTGAGAAGCGAGCGACTGTCGAGGAGCGACCGTCCGAGAAGCGAGCGACCGTCTGAGAAGCGAAGCGACGGCTCGAGAAGCGACTGTCGAGAAGCGATACGTGTTTGCAAGACGACCTCTGCAAGCTCCGCGACCTCTGCGACTCTGCGACCCCGAGCTCTGCGACCTCAGCGAGCTCCGCGACCTCCGCAGCCCCGACGACCTCCGAGACCTCTGCGACCCCGACGACCTCCGAGACCTCTGCGACCGTTCGAGAAGCGACGGCTCGAGAAGCGACATGTGTTTGCAAGGCAGCCTCCGCAACCTCGACGACCTCCGCGACCTTAGCGACCGTCGAGAAGCGACATACGTAGACTGCGACCTCTGCGACCTCCGCAGCCTCGACGACCTCCGCGACCTCTGCAGCAAACAAGGCAGCAAACAAGGCACCAAAGCGACGTCAAAAGGCACGAGAACAAGGCCGAAAGCGATAGCCAAAAAGGCACGAGATTAAGGCTCAAAAAAGCATAGAAATTGAAGCTTAAAAGCGACCTCAAAAGCGACCTTAGAAGCGATCTGTTTTGGAGCGACCTGATTGGCCGATAGCGAAGCTGAATTTGCGACCCCTGCGACCTGGTTTGGCTGATTGCGATTGATAGATTGATTGCGATTAAGGGCAATCGCTGGTTGGGGAGGGCGGTAGTAATACGGATGTAGATGTGGACAGCTAGCAGCTAGGCTTAGCAGGGCCAGGCTTGGCGCACACTTAAATACCTCCACCTCCGCTTGTACGTAGATTCTTCCCTCTCTAGCCTTGGATATAGTTATTAAAGACGGGTATTGACCTTGCGTCTACTGTAGTCAGATCAAGGGTGAGCGGCGGTGCTGAGCTTTCTACGAATTCCGAGAGCTTGGTTAGAAGCTTTCTATACGTCGGCGGTGAATTGAGGACCCCTATCTGTAGTGATAGTGTCCGGCAGGCTATAGTGCTTCTATACGTGTTGAATCAACATCCGTGCAGTCTCTTCTGCAGTGGTTCCTTCGTCTCTCGCTCGGCAGGGGATAAAGTAGCGTTCTTTGCTTAGCCAGTCTACTACGTTCAGCGTAGCGTTATATCTATCGGAGTCTGGCAGGCCGGTTACGAAATCTATCGTAATGTGTTGCTACAGTTTCTCGGGGATCGGAAGTGGCTTCAGCAGACCGGCCGGAAGACCGTAACGTAGCTTCGCGGCCCGGCACGCGTGGCAGTTAGCGATAAATCGGTGGATTCGCTCGAATATTTGCGGAAACCAGTAGATCGTTCTTACTGCCTGCATCGTCTTCTTCGCGCCTGCGTGGCCCACATCTACGAAACTATGGACCAGCTGGATAACCTCAGTAATTAGTTCTTCCGTGTTGCGGCAGTGGAAAGAGGTAGGACAGATTGATAGGGTGGACCCTGGATTTCGGCTCGGCCCGTCCGGACCGAGCCGGGCCTTGGCACACCACCCTCTATCAAAGCCGACCACCACCACTATATAGGTTCCTTTCCCTCCTCAGTTCGAGATATAGTTATCAAAAAGGCCGTATTGAATTATATCTGCGTGCCCGGATTATTATATCTCGAACTCACTCTCCACAATCCCGCGCTGCGCGAAAGGGCCCGTTGAACTATCCGGAAACCCGAATAACGTACGCGCACCAATACCAACAACCCCCCTAAGGCACTGCGAGAAGATGGAAGGCTTCTCGACGGTAGAGAGCGGCGTAACAGGCCGCCGCGGAAAGAGAAAGACTGACAGAGCAAGTAGACGCTCCAGTGTCATTAATAATAAGATTGATATTAGAGGTTTTACAGCGGAAGAGACCGCTAAGATTAAGGAACGAATAAGCGAATATAGGAAGATCTACGACTGCACGATCGAGGAACTGGAGAACTATGTAAACGAGAATGGAATAGGGAAGGTCTACGACGGCATAGACCTTATTAAGACGCTGTTTTACAGAACGCTGGAAGAGAACAGACAACTAAGAGAAGAAACTAAAGCAGTAAGGGCCGAAAAGGAATCGGCAGAGACTATTATCGACGTGTTAGAACACTAAGCGTCGAATCGATTGGCGCAGCTAAAGGCGCTGAAGAATCAGATAGCTAATATGGAAGCAGCAAAGTCGCCGCTACCGCGTCGAGAAGAACAAGCAGAGACAGCCTTACCAGCGGCCTATAGTTAAGGTAGTACTACGATAACGCCACTGCCGGACCTACCGGTTTTCGGTAGTGGAGACCCTAAAGCGTAGGAGGCGTTTAAGAAGAAGATTAAGAATAAGATAAGCCGCGATTACGCATTAAGCAGCGAAGAAGACAGACTAGCCTATTTAGAGGCGCGACTGGAAGGCGAAGCGTTTTCGCTAGTGGCGGACCTGGAAGAGGTAACCGCTAAAGAAGCGATTAAAGCGTTAGATCAACGCTTCGGAGACCCATTCTGAAAGAAGACAGCCCGTAAGCAGCTGGATAAGATTAACCAGAACCGGCAGACGTTCGAAGAGTTCTACGGACTGTTTAGGAAATATGCTATTAGAGCGAGAGTGGCAGAAGATAAGCAGCTGCACCTACTAAGACAGAAACTGAGCCCTAAGCTCGCTGCGGCTATAGCGTCAGTAGAAGACGAAGACCTTCAGAGCTTCGTGCATTAAGCGAGAGTCACCGCCAGAAACTTGAACGCGTACAGAAAACCGACGACACGTGAACTAATTCAGAAGCCGTCGGCGCAGCCGACAAGAGCCCCCGCACCCTTCCGACAACGCCCCTAGCAGCTATTTAATTCGCAGCGTTCGTCGTTCGTCCCCACCTGTTTCGCGTGCGGAAAGCCTGGCTACATCGCTACGAGATGCCAAGCAACGGCCCAGCAGAAGCAGGAGTATCGTGTTATAAAGCAGCCGCAGCAGCAGCTGCAGCCACTGAGAAAGACTATACAAGCCATCGAGCCGGCTCCAAACGATACTAACGGCGTAGACGGTAGGGTGCAGCTAAGAATTATAGGAAAAGACCAGCTAGACGGATAGGCCCCCTATCCAGCATAGACAACAGGGCATTAACGCGAACTACGTCGACGAAAGAGAGCATCAATAGCTGCAGCGATCCGCTGTCGGCAGCAGTGGAAGTGAACACGGAAACAGCTATTATCCTTCTAATTACTGTCCACCCCCTTAACGGATCGAGCTAACCCCTCTAGTTGAAAGCTTTTATCGACACCAGAGCCCTTATTGGCGCAGCGATCCACCACCGACTGGTTCAGAAACTGACGAATAGATACAGCTATCCGGTGGAATTGGCGTCGCCGACGAAGATTTCGGCGTATAACGGACAAGACACGGAAAACGTTACGCACTACGTGCCATTAAGGACCACACTAGCTGGTCGAACTATGGAAGCAACGTTCCGAATTATGGATATCGGAAGATTTGACATTATTATAGGGCAGAAATAGATGAAGAACCAGAAAGCTATCGTCGACATAGATAAAGTAACGATCAGATTCAAAACCCTGGGTAGCGGAGCAGGGGCTATCGGAAAGGTCGCTGCCGCCGCCGCTAAGCCGAAAGCTACGGAGCCCGCGAAAGAGGCTCCGTCCGATCGTTCCGAACCCCTAGTCACTGTCGGAATAATAAGTTCAGAAGCTATAACGACCCTCGCGAAGTCGCCGGACAACGAGATTTACGCTATCTCAATAAAGGACATCGAAGACTACTGGAAGATAATAGCGGAAGAAGAAGTGGATCTGCTAGAGGTGCTACTAAAAGAACTCTATAGTTACGCTAACGTCTTCTCAAAAGCCGACTCCAACCTCCTGCTGCTCTATCGACCGGAATATAACAACAAGATCCGACTAAAAGAGGGAGCTACGCTGCTAAGAACCGAGCCCCTAAGACGACTGTCACCGGCCGAACTGGACTAAGTGGAGGTGTTTGTTGGCGAAAACCTGGCGAAGAAGTTTATTATACCGAGTTCTGCCGAGTACGGCTACCGATTCTTTTCGTAAGGAAACCAGGGGGTAGTCTACGACTCTGCGTAGACTATCTAGGCCTTAATAAGGTTACCAAGAGAGACGTATACCCGCTGCCGCTAATCGACGAGACTATACAACAAGTGGCTAAAGCTAAATGGTTTAGCAAGCTGGACATCCGCTAAGCGTTCCATCGACTAAGGAATAAAGAAGGGCAGACAGAAGACCTTACGACGTTCGCAACGCGTATAGGCAATTTCAAGTAGTTGGTAATGCCTTTCGGACTTACTAACGCGCCGGCAGTGTGGCAGCGCTTTATAAACTACACCTTTATAGACATGCTGGAACAGTTCGTGTCCGTCTACTTGGACGACATCCTTATTTACACCGATAGGACGAAAGAACAGCATACAGACCACATTAAGAAGGTGCTAACTAGGCTCTGCAAGGTCGGATTAAACGCGGACACGAAGAAGAGCGAGTTCTATTAGACCGAAGTTAAATATCTCGGTCTTATCGTCGGAAGAAACGGAATTCGTATAGACCCCTTAAAGGTCACCGCCGTCGCGGAATGGAAGCAGCCGAAATCCGGAAACACTACGCAAATCAGAGCGTTTCTCGGCTTCTGTAGCTACTACCGACGGTTTATCAAAGACTTTAGCAAGATAGCCAGACCCCTAAACGAAGCGTTGAAGAAAGAGGCCGCCGGCCTATAGAACGAGAAGTGCACGGAAGCCTTTAACCGGCTGAAAGAAGCAGTGGCCTCTGCGCTAGTTCTAGCACACTTCCGGCCGGAAAAGACGATCTACGTAGAAACGGACGCTTCCGACACGGTAACGGCAGGGGTCCTTTCTTAATACGCTAACGATAGCGAGACCCTCTACCCGGTGGCCTTCTTCAGCAAATCTATAACGGAAGCCGAGCGGAACTACGCGATCTACGATAAAGAGCTGCTAGAGATTATTCAGGCTTTCGAGGAGTGGAAACCGGAGCTTATAGCTGGAAAGAGTACGGTCCAGGTCCTTACGGACTACCAGTCGCTGACCTACTTTATAAAGATGCAGAAGCTCTTACGACGTTAAGTACGGTAGGCTGCCTACTTATTAGGGTTCGACTTTAAGATCACCTATCGACTAGGGGCTTAAAACGGAAAGGCTAACGCGCTAACGAGAAGAGAAGGGAAAACCAGCTGCGCGAAGGAAGATCCGAACATGTTTCAGAAGGTGCTGACCGAGCGGATAGTAGACGCCGAGGTGTTGAAGGAAGCGGGGATCTCCGCAGCAGAACTGCAGACCGAACCGGAACCGACGGAACTAGAGATCGAAAAAGAAACACTCTACGAGAGAGTGGAACGGCTCAATCAACAGCAGAAGCTCGGCAGAACAGGCTCCGGAAAGCTAATAGTTCTGGAAGAACTAATTACTAAGGTCGTCCAACTAGTCCATAACTCTATAGATGTTGGCTACGCCGGCTTAAAGAAGACAATAGAAGCCATAAGGACGATCTACTGGTTTCCGCGGATCTACGAACGGATCCACCGATTTATCGCCAATTGCCACGTATGCCGAGCCGCGAAGCCGCGTTACGGTCTTCCGGCGGGTCTACTGAAGCTACTTCCGATCCCCGAGAAACTGTAGCAACACATTACGATAGATTTCGTGACCGGACTGCCGGACTCGAACAGCTACGACGCTACGCTTAATGTAGTAGACCGGCTGAGCAAAGAGCGCTACTTCATCCCCTGTCGAGCGAGAGAAGGAGGAACCACTGCAGAAGAGACTGCACGGATATTGATTCAACACGTGTGGAAGCACTATAGCCTGCCGGACACTATCACTACGGATAGGGGTCCTCAATTTACCGCCGACGTATAGAAGGCTATCAATTAAGCTCTCGGAGTTAGTGGAAAGCTCAGCACAGCAGCTCACCCTTAGACCGATAGTTAATCTGAAGTGGCCAACCGTAAGATAGAAAAATATCTACGAATCTTCTGCAGCCACTATTAAGGAAAATGGGTCGAGATGCTGCCAATGGCTAAGTTCTGCGCTAACTCGGCACTATCTAAAGCCACCTCGCTGGCGCCGTTTAAGATAACGCATGGCTATCTTCCGAGGCTGAGCTTCCAGCCGCCGAGCGACGCTGGCTCGCCGGAGCTTTCCACTACTACGTCGTCAAAGAGAGTCGCCGCCGCGGCGGCAGAAGCGCTACGATCTCAGATGGAAGAAGCGATCAAAGTGGCGAAAGAAGCGATGGAGACGGCTTAGAAGAAGATAGTAACTCGAACTAATAGAAGCCGGTCGCCAATAGAATTCGAAGAAGGCCAAAAGGTCTGGCTTAATACGCGAAACCTAAGGCTAAGAGGAAACGCGAAGCTTAACCTACGCTACGTAGGTCCGTTTAAGATAATAGAAAAGAGGTCGCCGGTGACCTATCGGCTCCAGCTGCCGAAATCGTTCCAGATCTACGATGTCTTCCATTCGGATCTGCTAAGCCTGGACCCTAAGAACGGCCTGCCGGAACAGGGCTTCGCCGAACCCCTACCAGTTAAGATGGACAGTAATAAAGAAGAGTAGGAGGTAGAAGATGTAATGGACGTAAAGAAGATAAGGGGGTCCATCAAAGCGAGGATCTCGTAGAAGGGGTAGCCGGAAGATTATAAATAGTATCCGATCGAGAATCTCCGGAATTCGGCGGAGCTGCTAAGAGACTTTTACGCGCAGAACCCGAAGAAGCCGAAGCCGGAATAGCTCTAAAGCCGATCCTTCTAGAAGAAAACGAAGAAAACCGCGTCCGCTCCACTGGCGCGGAAGCCGATGAAAACGATCGTAAGGCTTCGGGAAGTGATTGCTTTACCTACTACTGCGTCGGTCGGTAGCCCGCGCACGCCGTAGCGTGGCAGCACCGCCGACCCCGGGGTAGGTAAAGGCTTTGGTGGAAGAGAAAAAGAAGAAGAAACGACGCTGCAGACGGGTCTATATAGACCTCTACGCTGACGCACAGACTGCCCGAGCTGCAGCTTAGATAACCTACAGTTCCGATTAGATAGCACAGATTAGGCGAACGGATTACATAAACGTTAAGTAAAGGACTTTAGATGCCGACGATGTAAAAGACGCGAAAAGCGACGAAAAGAACGCCGGTTGTAATAAAGGAAGATGCGACGTCGGCGTTAGAGGGGATTTTCAAAAAAAAAAAAAAAAAAAAAAAAAGAGAATGGAGATTTTCGGATAGATAAGATGACTAAGCAGTCGAGGGCGACCGCTGGTGAGGGAGGGGGGTAGTGTTGCAGCGGTGGAAAGAGGTAGGACAGATTAATAGGGTGGACCCTGGATTTCGGCTCGGCCCGTCCAGGCCGAGCCGGGCCTTGGCACACCACCCTCTATCAAAGCCCACCACTACTACTACATAGGTTCCTTTCCCTCCTCAGTTCGAGATATAGTCATCAAAAAGGCCGTATTGAATTATATCTGCGTGCCTGGATCATTCCGGAACTATTAGCTTCCCTGAACCGGTTTTGCTAAGTTTCTGTTGCTAGTTAAGCTGCTCCACCTTTTCGTAGAGAGTCTTTTCCTTAGGGGCCGGTTCCACCGCGCAGACCCCTACCTCTTTCAACACCTCTGCGTCTACTATCCGCTCGGTTAACACCTTCTAGAACATGTTCGGATCTTCTTTCGCTCGGCTGGTCTTTCCTTCTCTTCTCGTCAGCGCGTTAGCCTTTCCGTTTTGAGCCCCTGGTCGATAAGTGATCTTGAAATCGAACCCTTATAAGTAGGCGGCCTACCGTACTTAACGCCGTAAGAGCTTCTGCGTCTTTATAAAGTAGGTTAACGACTGGTGCTCCGTAAGGACCTGGATCGTGCTCTGTCCAGCTATAAGCTCCGGTTTCGACTCCTCGAACGCCTGTATAATAGCTAGCAGTTCTTTGTTATAGATAGCGTAGTTCCGCTTAGCTTCTGTTATAGATTTGCTAAAGAAGGCTACTGGGTAGAGGGTCTCGCTATCGTCAGCGTATTGAGAAAGGACCCCTGCCGTCACTGTATCGGAAGCGTCCGTTTCTACGTAGATCGTCTTTTCCGGTCGGAAGTGCGCTAGAACCGGCGCCGAGGCCACTGCTTCTTTCAGCCGGTTAAAGGCTTCCGTGCACCTCTTATTCTATAGGCCGTCGGCCTCTTTCTTTAGCGCCTCGCTTAGGGGTCTGGCTATCTTGCTAAAGTCCTTAATAAACCGTCGATAGTAGCTGCAGAAGCCGAGAAACGCTCTGATTTGCGTAGTATTTCCAGACTTCGGCTGCTTCCATTCTGATCCGGGCACGCAGATATAATTCAATACGGCCTTTTTGATAACTATATCTCGAACTGAGGAGGGAAAGGAACCTATGTAGTGGTGGTAGTGGGCTTTGATAGAGGGTGGTATGCCAAGGCCCGGCTCGGCCTGGACGGGCCGAGCCGAAATCTAGGGTCCACCCTATTAATCTGTCCTACCTCTTTCCACCGCTGCAACACTACCCCCCCCCCTTACCAGCGGTCGCCCTCGACCGCTTAGTCACCCTATCTATCCAAAAATCTCTGCTTTTTTTTTTTGATTTATCTTCTCCTTCTCGAAAATCCCCTCCGACGTCGACGTTACCTCTTCCGTCTTTTATTAAAAACAACGTCATTTTCATCTCTTTTTCAACTTGTTACGTTATCGGCATTTAAAGTCCTTCACTTGGCGTTTATGTAATCGACGCCATCTGATCTGAGCTGTAGTCTTCTAAGCTGCGGCGTGGCTGGTCTGTGCGTCGTCTTAGAGGTCTATATAGACCCGTCCGCGGCGTCGTTTCTTCTTCTTCTTTTTCTCCTCTACCAAAGCCTTTACCTACTATAGGGTCCGGTGGTGGGTAAAGCAATCACTTCCCGAAGCCTTACGATCGTTTTTATCGGCTTCTACGCTAGTAGAGCGGACGCGGTTTTCTTCGTTTTCTTCCGGAAGGATCGGCTTTAGAGCCATTCCGGCTTCGGCTTCTTCGGGTTCTGCGCGTAAAAGTCTCTTAGCAGCTCCGCCGAATTCCGCAGATTCTCGATCGGATACTATTTATAATCTTCCGGCTACCCCTTCTACGAGATCCTCGCTTTAATGGACCCCCTTATCTTCTTTACGTCTATTATATCTTCTACCTCCTACTCTTCTTTATTACCGTCTATCTCAACTAGTGGGGGTTCGGCGAAGCCCTGTTCCGGCAGGCCGTTCTTAGGGTCCAGGCTCAGAAGATCCGAATGGAAAACGTCGTAGATCCGGAACGATTTCGGTAGCTGGAGCCGATAAGTCACCGGCGACCTCTTTTCCACTATCGTAAACGGGCCTACGTGGCGCGGATTGAGCTTGGCGTTCCCTTTTAGCCTTAGGTTCCGTGTGTTAAGCTAGACCTTTTGACCTTCTTCGAATTCTGTTGGCGACCGGCTTCTATTAGTTCGAGTTACTATCTTCTTCTGAGCCGTCTCTATCGCTTCTTTCGCCACTTTGATTGCTTCTTCTATCTAAGATCGTAGCGCTTCTGCCGCCGCGGCGGCGACTCTCTTTGACGACGTAGCGGTGGATAGTTCCGCAGAGCTGGGTTCGTTTGGCAGCTGAAAGCTCATCCTTAGAAGATAGCCGTGCGTTATCTCGAACGGCGCCAGCGAGGTAGCCTTAGACGGTGCCGAGTTAGCGCAGAACTCGGCTATCGGCAACACCTTAACCTATTCTTCTTAATGGTAGCTGCAGAAGGTTCGCAGATATCGCTCTATCTCGCGATTAGCCACTTCAGACTGACCGTTAGTTTAAGGGTAAGCGGCAGTGCTGAGCTTTCTATAAATTCCGAGAGCTTAGTTGATTGCTTTCTATACGTCGGCGGTGAATTGAGGACCCCTATCTATAGTGATAGTGTCCGGCAGGCTATAGTGCTTCTACACGTATTGAATCAACATCCGTGCAGTCTCTTCTGTAGTGGTTCCTTCGTCTCTTGCTCGGCAGGGGATGAAGTGCCGTTCTTTGCTTAGCCGATCCATGATCCGGGGTGGTGTGCCCGGGTCACTGCTATGCCTTGCCAAGGTTTATAATCTGGTACACATTGATCAAGTCACTTCCGAGTCACTTGATCAGTCCCTTTTGGCTCAAGTGTACCGCGCCGCATTACTTAACTCGGAAGTAACTGCTGAAACTGTACGTGAAAGGCCTGGGTTCAATTCCCAGGGGGCGCATCTTTCAACGCCGAGTAGAAGCAGCGTTGACGTATGTCCGTTTGTCCACCACTCCGTACAAATGAGGCAGACCCGGTAAAGGTCCAGCTGGCTGTGTGCAGACCTGCCAGGGGGGGGTTGATTGCGCACGATTCACAGGGGGGCTGTGCATAAGGTGCGTGGCCTGTAAGCAAGCGCAGCTTACGAGGTCGTAAGCCTGTAGCGCAGGGGGTAGTGATCCGGGGTGGTGTGCCCAGGTCACTGCTATGCCTTGCCAAGGTTTATAATCTGGTACACATTGATCAAGTCACTTCCGAGTCACTTGATCAGTCCCTTTTGGCTCAAGTGTACCGCGCTGCATCAATCCACTACATTGAGCGTAGCGTTATATCTATCGGATTCCGGCAGGCCGGTTACGAAATCTATCGTAATGTGTTGCTACAGTTTCTTAGGGATTAGAAGTGGTTTCAGCAGACCAGCCGGAAGACCGTAACGTAGCTTCGCGGCCCGGCACTCGTAGCAGTTGCCGATAAATCGGTGGATCCGCTCGTAGATTCGCGGAAACCAGTAGATCGTTCTTACTGCCTGCTTCGTTTTCTTTGCTCCGGCGTAGCCAACATCTATAGAGTTATCGACCAGTTGGACGACCTTAGTGATTAGTTCTTCTGGAACTATCAGCTTTCCGGAGCCTGTTCTGCCGAGCTTCTGCTGTTAATTAAGCCGTTCCACCCTCTCGTAGAGCGTCTCCTCTTCGATCGGCGGCTCTATTGGTTCCGGTTCGGTCTGTAGTTCCGCTGCGCAGATCCCTGCTTCCTTCAACACCTCGGCGTCTACTATCCGCTCGGTTAATACCTTCTGGAACATGTTCGGATCTTCTTTCGCGCGGCTGGTTTTTCCTTCCCTTCTCGTTAGCGCGTCGGCTTTCCCGTTTTGAGCCCCGGGTCGATAGGTAATCTTAAAGTCGAACCCGGATAAGTAGGCGGCCTGCCGTGCTTAACGTCGTAAGAGCTTCTGCGTCTTTATAAAGTAGGTCAGCGACTGGTGGTCCGTAAGGACCTAGACCGTGCTCTTTCTAGCTATAAGCTCCGGTTTCCACTCCTCGAAAGCCTGAATAATCGCCAGCAGCTCCTTATCGTAGATAGCGTAGTTCCGCTTAGCTTCCGTTATAGATTTGCTAAAGAAGGCTACTAGGTAAAGGGTCTTACCGTCGTCAGCGTATTAAGAAAGGACCCCTGCCGTTACTGTATCGGAAGCGTCCGTTTCTACGTAGATCGTCTTTTCCGGTCAGAAGTGCGCTAGAACTGGCGCCGAGGCCACTGCTTCTTTCAGCCGGTTAAAGGCTTCCGTGCACTTCTCGTTCTATAGGCCGGCGGCCTCTTTCTTTAGCGCCTCGTTTAGGGGTCTTGCTATCTTGCTGAAGTCCTTAATAAACCGTCGGTAATAGCTGCAGAATCCGAGAAACGCTCTGATTTAGGTAGTGTTTCCGGATTTCGGCTGCTTCCATTCTGCGACGGCAGCGACCTTTAAGGGGTCCATCCGGATCCCTTCTCTTCCGACGATAAGACCAAGGTATTTGACTTCAGTCTGATAAAACTCGCTCTTTTTTGTGTCTACGTTTAATCCGACCTCGCGGAGCCTAGTTAGCACCTTCTTAATGTAGTCCGTGTGCTGTTCTCTCGTTCCTTTGGTGTAGATAAGGATGTCGTCTAAGTAGATAGACACGAACCGTTCTAGCATGTCTATAAAGGTATGGTTTATAAAGCGTTGCTACACTGCCGGCGCGTTAGTAAGTCCGAAAGGCATTACCAACTACTTGAAATTGCCTATACGCGTTGCGAACGTCGTAAGGTCTTCTGTCTGCCCTTCTTTATTCCTTAGTCGATAGAACGCTTAGCGGATGTCCAGCTTGCTAAACTACTTAGCTTTAGCCACTCGTTAGATAGTCTCGTCGATTAGCGGCAGCGGGTATACGTCTCGCTTAGTGACCTCGTTAAGGCCTCGATAGTCTACGCAGAGTCGCAGACTACCCCCTGGTTTCCTTACGAAAAGAATCGGTAACGCGTATTCGGCCGAACTTGGCGTAATGAACTTCTTTGCCAGATTTTCGCGAACGAACACCTCTACCTAGTCCAGTTCGGCCAGTGACAGTCGTCTTAGGGGCTCGGTTCTTAGCAGCGTAGCTCCCTCTTTCAGTCGGATCTTGTTGTTATATTCCGGTCGATAGAGCGGCAATAGGTTGGAGTCGGCTTTTAAGAACACGTTAGCGTAACTGTAGAGCTCGTTTGGCAACACCTTTAGTAGGTCTACTTCTTCCTCCGCTATTATCTTCCTATAGTCTTCGATGTCCTTTATAGAGATAGCGTAGATCTTATTGTCCAGCGACTTCGCAAGGGTCGTTATGGCTTCCGAACTTATTATTCCGACGGTAACCAGGGGTTCGGAACGATCGGACGGTGCCTCTTTCGCGGGCTCTGTAGCTTTCGGCTTAGCGGCGGCGGCGACCTTTTCGATAGTTCCTGCTCCGCTACCCGGGGTTTTGAATCTGATCGTTCCTTTATCTACGTCGACGATGGCTTTCTGGTTCTTTATCTATTTCTGCCCTATAATAATGTCAAACTTTCCGATATCTATAATTCGGAACGTCGCTTCTGTAGTGCGACCAGCCAGGGTAGTCCTTAGCAGCACGTAGTGCGTAACGCTTTCTGTGTCTTGTCCGTTATATGCCGAAATCCGCGTCGGCGACGCTAGTTCCACCGGATAGCCGTATCTATTTATTAGCTTCTGAACCAGCCGGTGGTGGATCGCTGCGCCAATAAGAGCTCCTGTATCGATAAAAGCTCTTAGCTAAAGTGGTTTGCTCGATCCGTTAAGGGGGTGGACAGTGATTAGAAGGATAATAGCTGTTTCCGTGTTCACTTCCATCGCAGCCGATAGCGGATCGCTGCAGCTATTGATGCTCTCTTTCGTCGACGTAGTTCGCGTTAATGCCCTGTTGTCTATGCTGGATAGGGGGCCTATCCGTCTAGCTGGTCTTTTCCTATAATCCTTAGCTGCACCCCGCCGTCTACGCCGTTAGTATCGTTCGGAGCCGGCTCGATAGCTTGAATAGTCTTTCTCGGCAGCTGCGGCTGCTGCTGCAGCTGCTTTATAACACGATACTCCTGCTTCTGCTTATTCGATGCTTGGCATCTCGTAGCGATATAGCCGGGTTTTCCGTACGCGAAACAGGTGGGGACGAACGACGGTCGCGGCACGTAAGGCGGCTGGGGGCCGCGTCGGAAGGGTGCGGGGGCTCTGGTTGTCTGCATTAGCGACGGCGACGGCTTCTGAACCGATTCGCGTAATTTCGCGTAAGTGCTCAAGTTTCTCGCAGTAACCCTCGTTCGGTGCACGAAGCTCTTAAGGTCTTCGTCTTCTACTAAGGCCATGGCTGCAGCGAGCTTAGGGCTCAGTTTCTGTCTTAGTAAATGTAGCTGCTTATCCTTAGCTACTCTCGCTCTAATGGCATATTTTCTGAACAATCCGTAGAACTCCTCGAACGTCTGCCGGTTCTAGTTAATCTTATCCAGCTGTTCGCGGGCCGTCTTCTTCCTAAAGGGGTCTCCGAAGCGCTGGTCCAGCGCTTTGACGGCTCTGTCGGCAGTCACTTCTTCCAGGTCCGCTACTAGCGAAAAAGCTTCACCTTCTAGTCGCGATTCTAGGTACGCCAACCTATCCTCTTCGCTGCTCGATGCGTGATCGCGGCTTATCTTATTCTTGATCTTCTTCTTAAATGCCTCCTACGCTTTAGGGTCTCTGCTACCGAAAGCAGGTAGGTCCGGCAGTGGCGTTATCGTGGTGCCACCTTGACTATAGGCCGCCGGCGAGGTAGTTTCTACGTGGGTTTCTCGCCGCGGTAGCGGCGATGGTCTCGCTGTTTCTATATTAGCTAGCTGATCCTTCAGCGCCTTCAGTTGCGCTAGTCGATTCGCCGCCTGGTTTTCCAGCACATCTATAATGGTCTCGGCCGATTCCTTTTCGGCCCTTACCGCTTTAGTCTCTTCTCTTAGTTGTCTGTTCTCTTCTAGCGTTCTGTAGAACAGCGTCTTAATAAGGTCTATACCGTCGTAGACCTTTCCTATCCTATTCTCGTTTACGTAATCTTCTAGTTCCTCGATCGTGCAGTCGTAGATCTTCCTATATTCGCTTATTCGTTCCTTAATCTCGGCGGTCTCTTCCGCTGTAAAACCTCTGATAATGATCTTATTATCAATTACACTAGAGCGCCTACTCGCTCAGTTAGTCTTTCCTTTTCTGCTTCTGCTGCGGCCTGTAACGCCGCTCTCTACCGTCGAGAAGCCTTCCATCTTCTTACAGTGCCTAGGGGGGGGGTTGTTGTTGTGTGTTGGTAGTTGCGCGTGCGTTATTCGGGTTTCCGGATAGTTTAACGGGCCCTTTTGCGCAGCGCAGGGTGTGTAGAGAGTGAGTTTAAGATATAATGATCCGGGCACGCAGATATAATTTAATACAGCCTTTTTGATAACTATATCTCGAACTGAGGAGGGAAAGGAACCTATGTGGTAGTGGTGGTAGGCTTTGATAGAGGGTGGTGTGCCAAGGCCCGGCTCGGCCTGTCCGGGCCGAGCCGAAATCCAGGGTCCACCCTATTAATCTGTCCCACCTCTTTCCACTGCTGCAACACATTCAGCGACGGCGGCGACCTTTAAGGGGTCTATCCAAATTCCATTCCTTCCGACGATAAGACCGAGATATTTGACCTCGGTTTGGTAGAACTCGCTCTTCTTCGTGTCCGCGTTCAATCCCACTTCGCGGAGTCTCTTTAGCACCCTCTTAACGTAGTCCGTATGCTGATCTCTCGTTCCGTCCGTATAGATAAGAATGTCGTCCAAATAGATAGACACGAACTGTTCTAGCATGTCTATAAAGGTGTAGTTTATAAAGCGTTGCTACACTGCCGGCGCGTTGGTAAGGCCGAAAGGCATTACCAACTACTTGAAATTGCCTATACGCGTAGCAAACGTTGTAAGATCTTCCGTCTGCCCTTCTTCGTTCCTTAGTCGGTAGAACGCCTGTCGAATGTCCAGTTTGCTGAACTATTTAGCTTTAGCCACTCGTTTTATAGTCTCGTCAATTAGCGGCAGCGGGTACATGTCTCTCTTAGTGACCTCGTTAAGGCCTCGATAGTCTACGCAGAGTCGCAGACCTCCCCCTAGTTTCCTTACGAAAAGAATCGGTAACGCATATTCGGCAGAACTCGGCGTAATAAACTTCTTCGCTAGATTTTCGCAAACGAACACCTCTACCTAGTCCAGTTCGGCCGGAGATAAGCGTCTTAGGGGCTCGGTTCTCGGCAGCGCGGCTCCTTCTTTTAGTCGGATCTTGTTGTTATATTCCGGTCGATAGAGCAGCAGGAGGTTGGAGTCGGCCTTTAAGAACACGTTAGCGTAACTGTGGAGCTCGTTTGGCAACACCTCTAGTAGATCTACCTCTTCTTCTGCTATTATCTTCCTTAGTCTTCGATGTCCTTTATAGAGATAGCGTAAATCTTATTGTCCAGCGACTTCGCGAGGATCGTTATTGATCCGGGGTAGTGTGCCAGGGTCACTGCTATGCCTTGCCAAGGTTTATAATCTGGTACACATTGATCAAGTCACTTCCGAGTCACTTAATCAGTCCCTTTTGGCTTAAGTGTACTGCGCCGCATTAGTTATAGCTTCTGAACTTATTATTCCGACGGTGACCAGGGGTTCGGGGCCGTCGGACGGGGTTATATTAGCAGCTGCAGCTTTCGATTCGGCTACGGTAGCGGCGGTCGGTTCGGCGGCGGCGGTGCTGTTGCCTAGGGTTTTGAACCCTATCGTGCCTTCGTCTACGTTAATGACCGTCTTCTGGTTCTTTATCTATTTCTGCCCTATAATAATGTCAAATCGTCCGAGATCCATAATCCAGAACGTCGCTTCCGTGGTTCGACCAGCTAGTGTAGTCCTTAACGGCACGTAGTGCGTAACGTTTTCCGTGTCTTGTCCGTTATACGCCAAAATCCGCGTCGGCGACGCTAGCTCCACTGGATAGCTATATCCTTTTATCAGTTTCTGAACCAGTCGGTAGTGGATCGCCGCGCCGATAAGAGCTCCGGTGTCGATAAAGGCTTTTAGCTGAAGTGGTTTGCTCGATCCGTTAAGGGGGTAGACAGTAATTGGAAGGATAATAGCTGTTTCCGTATTCACTTCCACCGCCGCTAACAGCGGATCGTTGCAGCTGTTAATACTCTCTTTCGCTAACGTAGTTCGCGTTGGTGCCCTGTTGTCCGTGCTAGATAGGGGGCCTATCCGTCTAGCTGGTCTTTTCCTATAATTCTTAACTGCACCCCGCCGTCTACGCTGTTAGTGTCGTTCGGAGCCGGCTCTATAGCTTGTATGGTCTTTCTCGGTAGCGGCGGCTGCGGCTGCTTTATAACACGATACTCCTGCTTCTGCTTATCTAATGCTTGGCATCTCGTAGCGATGTAGCCAGGTGTTGCAGCAGTGGAAAGAGGTGGGACAGATTGATAGGGTGGACCCTGGATTTCGGCTCGGCCCGGACGGGCCGAGCCGGGCCTTGGCACACTACCCTCCATCAAAGCCTACCACTACCACCATATAGGTTCCTTTCCCTCCTTAGTTCGAGAGATAGTTATCAAAAAGGCCGTATTGAATTATATCTGCGTGCCCGGATTATTATATCTCGAACTTACTCTCTACACACCCTGCGCTGCGCGAAAGGGCCCGTTGAACTATCCAGAAACCCGAATAACGCACGCGCACCTACCAACAACAACCCCCCCAAGGCACCGTAAGAAGATGGAAGGCTTCTCGACGGTAGAGAGCGGCGTAACAGGCCGCTGCGGAAAGAGAAAGACTGACAGAGCGAGCAGACGCTCCAGTGTAGTTGACGATAAGATCGTTATTAGAGGTTTTACAGCGGAAGAGACCGCAGAGATTAAGGAACGAATAAGTAAATACAAGAAGATCTACGACTGCACTATCGAGGAACTGGAGAACTATGTAAACGAGAATAGAATAGGGAAGGTCTACGACGGTATAGACCTCATTAAGACGCTGTTCTACAGAACGCTGGAAGAGAACAGACAACTAAGGGAAGAGACTAAAGCGGTAAGGGCCGAAAAGGAATCGGTAGAGACTATTATCGACGTGCTAGAACACTAGACGGCGAATCGACTAGAGCAGCTGAAGGCGCTAAAAAATCAACTGGCTGATATAGAAGCCGCGAGATCGTCGCCGCCGCCGCGGCGAGAAACCTACGCTAAGACCGCCTTACTAGCGGCCTATAGTTAAAGTGGCGCTACGATAACGCTACTGCTGGACCTACCTGCTTTCGGCGGCGGGGACCCTAAAGCGTAGGAGGCATTTGAGAAGAAGATTAAGAATAAGATAAGCCGCGATTACGCATCGAGCAGCGAAGAGGATAGATTGGCGTACCTGGAATCGCGACTAGAAGGTGAAGCTTTTTCGCTAGTAGCGGACCTAGAAGAAGTGACTGCCGACGAAGCTATTAAGGCGCTGGACTAGCGTTTCGGAGACCCATTCCGAAAGAAGACAGCCCGTAAGCAGCTGGATAAGATTAACCAGAACCGGCAGACGTTCGAAGAGTTCTACGGACTGTTTAGGAAATATGCTATTAGAGCGAGAGTGGCAGAAGATAAGCAGCTGCACCTACTGGGACAGAAACTGAGCCCTGAGCTCGCTGCGGCTATAGCGTCAGTAGAAGACGAAGACCTTCAGAGCTTCGTGCATTAAGCGAGAGTCACCGCTAGAAACTTGAACGCGTACAGAAAACCGACAACACGTAAACTAATTCAGAAGCCGTCGGCGCAGCCGACAAGAGCCCCCGCACCCTTCCGACAACGCCCCTAGCAGCTATTTAATTCGCAGCGTTCGTCGTTCGTCCCTACCTGTTTCGCGTGCGGAAAGCCTGGCTACATCGCTACGAGATGCCAAGCAACGGCCCAGCAGAAGCAGGAGTATCGTGTTATAAAGCAGCCGCAGCAGCAGCCGCAGCCACCGAGAAAGACTATACAAGCCATCGGGCCGGCTCCAAACGATACTAACGGCGTAGACGGTAGGGTGCAGCTAAGAATTATAGGAAAAGACCAGCTGGACGGATAGGCCCCCTATCTAGCATAGACAACAGGGCATTAACGCGAACTACGTCGACGAAAGAGAGCATTAATAGCTGCAGCGATCCGCTTACGGCGGCGGTAGAAGTAAACACGGAAACAGCTATTATCCTTCTAATCACTGTCCACCCCCTTAACGGATCGAGCAAACCACTTCAGCTAAGAGCTTTTATCGATACCGGAGCTCTTATCGGCGCGGCGATCCACCACCGACTGGTTCAGAAGCTAACGAAGGGATACGGCTATCCAGTAGAACTGGCGTTACCGACGAAGATTTCGGCGTATAACGGACAAGATACGGAAAACGTTACGCACTACGTGCCATTAAGGACTACACTAGCTAGTCGTACTACGGAAGCGACGTTCCGAATTATAGATATCGGAAGGTTTGACATTATTATAGGGCAGAAATAGATAAAGAACCAGAAAGCTATCGTCGACGTAGATAAAGGAACGATTAGATTCAAAACCCTAGGTAGCGGAGCAGGGACCATCAAAAAGGTCGCCGCCGCCGCTAAGCCGAAAGCCACGAAGCTCGCAAAAGAGGCTCCGTCCGATCGTTCCGAACCCCCGGTTACCGTCAGAATAATAAGTTCAGAAGTTATAACGACCCTCGCGAAGTCGCTGGACAATAAGATCTACGCTATCTCTATAAAGGACATCGAAGACTGTTGCGGCGGTGGAAAGAGGTAGGACAGATTAATGGGGTGGACCCTGGATTTCGGCTCGGCCCGTCCGGGCCGAGCCGGGCCTTGGCACACCACCCTCCATCAAAGCCCACCACTACTACTACATAGGTTCCTTTCCCTCCTCAGTTCGAGATATAGTTATCAAAAAGGCCGTATTGAATCATATCTGCGTGCCCGGGTTATTATATCTCGAACTCACTCTCTACACCACACCCTGCGCTGCGCGAAAGGGCCCGTTGAACTATCCGGAAACCCGAATAACGCACGCGCACCTACCAACACACCAACAACAACCCCCCTAAGGCACTGTAAGAAGATAGAAGGCTTCTCAGCGGTAGAGAGCGGCGTAACAGGCCGCCGCGGAAAGAGAAAGACCGACCGAGCGAGCAGGCGCTCCAGTGTTATTGATAATAAGATCGTTATTAGAGGTTTTACAGCGGAAGAGACCGCTAAGATTAAGGAACGAATAAGCGAATATAGGAAGATCCACGACTGCACGATCGAGGAACTGGAAGACTACGTAAACGAGAATAGGTTAGGAAAGGTCTACGACGGTATAGACCTCATCGAGATGCTGTTTTATAGAACGCTGGAAGAGAACAGACAGCTAAGAGAGGAAGTAGAGACGGTAAGGGCCGAGAAGGAATCGGCGGAAACCATTATCGACGTGTTAGAACACCAAGCGTCGAATCGACTAGCGCAACTGAAGGAGCTAAAGGATCAGCTAGCTAATATAGAAGCAGCGAAATCGTCGTCGCCACCGCGGCGAGAAACCCACGCTAAGACCGCCTTACCAGCGGCCTATAGTCAAGGTAGCACGTTGATAACGTCACTACCGGATCCACCGGTTTTTGGTAGCGGAGACTCTAAAGCGTAGGAGGCGTTTAAGAAGAAGATCAAGAATAAGATAAGCCGCGATTACGCATCGAGCAGCGAAGAGGATAGATTAGCGTACCTGGAATCGCGACTAGAAGGTAAAGCTTTTTCGTTAGTAGCAGACCTGGAAGAGGTAACCGCTAAAGAAGCGATCAAAGCGTTAGATCAACGTTTCGGAGACCTATTCCGAAAGAAGACAGCCCGTAAGCAGCTAGATAAGATTAACCAGAACCGGCAGACGTTTAAGGAGTTCTACGGTTTGTTTAGAAAATATGCGATCAGGGCCCGAGTGGCGGAAGATAAGCAGCTCTACCTATTTAAGGCAGAAGCTAAGTCCTAAGCTGGCCGCCGCTATGGCGTCTGTGGAAGACGAAGGCCTTAAGAGCTTCGTGCACTAAGCGAGAGTCACCGCGAGAAACTTGAGCGCTTACGCGAAATTACGAGAATCGGTTCAGAAGCCGTCGCCGTCGCCGTCGCTAATGCGGACAACCAGAGCCCCCGCGCCCTTCCGACGCGGCCCCCAGCCGCCTTACGTGCCGCGACCGTCGTTCGTCCCCACCTGTTTCGCATGCGGAAAGCCTGGCCACATCGCTACGAGCTGCCAAGCATCGGATAAGCAGAAGCAGGAGTATCGTGTTATAAAGCAGCCTCAGCCGCAGCCGCCAAGAAAGACAATTCAGGCTATCGAGCCGGCTCCGAACGATGCTAACAGCGTAGACGGCGGCGTACAGCTGAGAATTATAGGAAAAGACCAGCTGGACGGATAGGCCCCCTATCCAGCATTAACAATAGGGCACCGAATCGAAGCGAATCGCCGCGAGGAGAAAGCATTAACAGCTGCAGCGACCCGCTCTCGGCGGCGGTGGAAGTGAACACGGAAACAGCTATTATCCTTCCGATCACTGTCTACCCCCTTAACGGATCGAGCAAACCCCTCCAGCTGAAAGCTTTTATCGACACCGGAGCTCTCATCGGCGCGGCGATCCACCACCGACTGGTTTAGAAGCTAATAAATGGATACAGTTATCCAGTGGAACTGGCGTCGCCGACGGAGATTTCGGCATATAACGGACAAGACACGGAAAGCGTTATGCACTACGTGCTATTAAGGACTACGCTGGCTGGTCGCACTACGGAAGCGACGTTCCGAATCATAGATATCGGAAGATTTGACATTATTATAGGGCAGAAATGGATAAAGAACCAGAAAGCCGTCGTCGACGTAGATAAAGGAACGATTAGATTCAAAACCCGAGGTAACAGCGCCGTCACCACCGAATCGAGAGCCGCGGCTGCCAATGTAACTCCGTCCGATCGTTCCGAACCCCTGGTTACCGTCGGAATAATGAGTTCGGAAGCTATAACGACCCTTGCGAAGTCGCCGGATAATAAGATCTACGCTATCTCGATAAAAGACATCGAAGACTACTGGAAGATAATAGCGGAAGAAGAAGTGGACCCGCTGGAGGTGCTACTAGCAGAGCTCTACGATTACGCTGACGTGTTCTTAAAAGCCGACTCCAACCTCCTGCCGCTTTATCGACCGGAATATAACAATAAGATCCGACTAAAAGAAGGAGCTACGCTGCTAAGAACCGAGCCCCTAAGACGACTGTCGCCGGCGGAACTGGACTAGGTAGAGGTGTTTGTTCGCGAGAACCTAGCGAAGAAGTTTATTACGCCGAGTTCTGCCAAATACGCGTTACCGATTCTTTTCGTAAGAAAACCAGGGGGTAGTCTGCGACTCTGCGTAGACTATCGCGGCCTTAACGAGGTCACCAAGAGAGACGTATACCCGCTGCCGCTAATCGACGAGACCATCCAGCGCGTAGCAAAGGCTAAGTAGTTCAGCAAGCTGGACATCCGCTAAGCGTTCTATCGATTAAGAAACGAGGAAGGACAAACAGAAGATCTTACGACGTTCGCGACGCGTATAGGCAATTTTAAGTAGTTAGTAATGCCTTTCGGACTTACTAACGCGCCGGCAGTGTAGCAACGCTTTATAAACTACACCTTTATGGACATGCTAGAACAGTTCGTGTCTATCTACTTAGACAACATCCTTATCTACACCGAAGGAACGAGAGAACAGTATACGGACTACATCAAGAAGGTGCTAATCAGGCTCCGCGAGGTCGGATTGAACGCGGATACGAAGAAGAGCGAGTTCTATTAGACCGAGGTCAAATATCTCGGCCTTATCGTCGGAAGAGATGGAATTCGGATAGACCCCTTAAAGGTCGCTGCTGTAGCGGAATGGAAGCAGCCGAAATCCGGAAACACTATGCAAATCAGAGCGTTTCTCGGATTCTGCAGCTATTATCGACAGTTTATTAAGGACTTTAGCAAGATCGCGAGACCCCTAAACGAAGCGTTAAAGAAAGAGGCCGCCGGCCTATAGAATAAGAAGTGTACGGAAGCTTTCGTATAGCTAAAAGAAGCAGTAGCCTCGGCGCCGGTCCTGGCACACTTCCGACTGGAAAAGACGATCTACGTAGAAACGGACGCTTCCGACACAGTAACGGCCGGAGTCCTTTCTTAATATGGCGACGACGAGACCCTCTATCTAGTGGCTTTCTTTAGCAAGTCCATAACGGAAGCTAAGCGGAACTACGCCATCTACGATAAGGAGCTACTAGCGATCATTCAGGCTTTCGAGGAGTGGAAACTGGAGCTAATAACTAGAAAGAGCACGGTCTAGGTCCTTACGGACCACTAGTCGCTAACCTACTTTATAAAGATGCAGAAGCTCTTACGACGTTAAGCACAGTAGGCCGCCTACCTATCAGGGTTCGACTTTAAGATCACCTATCGACTAGGGGCTCAAAACGGAAAGGCTAACGCGCTAACGAGAAGAGAAGGGAAGACGAGCTGCGCGAAGGAAGATCCGAACATGTTTCAGAAGGTGTTGACCGAGCGGATAGTAGACGCAGAGGTGCTAAAAGAGGTAGGGGTCTGCGCAGTGGAACCGGCCCCCGAGGAAGAGACTCTCTACGAGAAGGTGGAGCAGCTCAATCAGCAGCAGAAGCTAGGCAAAACCGGCTTAGGGAAGCTAATAGTTCTGGAAGAACTAATTACGGAGGTTATCCAACTGGTCTATAGCTCTATAGACGTTGGTTACGCCGGCTTAAAGAAGACAATGGAAGCTATAAGGACGGTCTACTGGTTTCCGCGGATCTACGAACGGATCCACCGATTTATCGCCAACTGCCACGTATGCCGATCGGCGAAACCACGTTACGGTCTTCCGGCCGGTCTGCTAAAGCCACTTCCGATCCCCGAGAAGCCGTAGCAGCACATTACGATGGATTTCGTAACTGGCCTGCCGGAAGCCGATGGATATAACGCTACACTAAACGTAGTAGACCGGCTTAGCAAAGAACACCACTTCATCCCCTGCCGAGCCAAGGACGAAGGAACCACTGCGGAAGAGACCGCACGGATGTTGATTCAACACGTGTAGAAGCACTATAGGCTGCCGGACACTATCACTACGGATAGGGGTCCTCAATTTACAGCCGACGTATAGAAAGCTATTAACCAAGCTCTCGGAATTCGTAGAAAGCTCAGCACCGCCGCTTACCCTTAAACTGACGGTCAGTCTGAAGTGGCTAATCGCGAGATAGAGCGATACCTGCGAACCTTCTGCAGCTACTATTAAGAAGAATGGGTTAAGGTGTTGCCGATAGCCGAGTTCTGCGCTAACTCGGCACTGTCTAAGGCCACCTCGCTGGCGCCGTTCGAGATAACGTACGGCTATCTTCCGAGGATAAGCTTTCAGCCGCCAAACGAACCCAGCTCTACGGAACAATCCACCGCTACGTCGTCAAAGAGAGTCGCCGCTGCGGCGGCGGAAGCGCTCCGATCTCAGATAGAAGAAGCGATCAAAGTGGCGAAAGACGCGATGGAATCGGCTTAGAAGAAGATAGTAACTCGAACTAATAGAAGCCGGTCGCTAATAGAATTCGAAGAAGGTTAAAAAGTCTAGCTTAATACGCAGAACCTGAGGCTGAAAGGGAACGCCAAGCTCAATCCGCGCTACGTAGGCCCGTTTACGATAGTGGAAAAGAGGTCGCTGGTGACCTATCGGCTCCAGCTGCCGAAATCGTTCCGGATCTACGATGTCTTCCATTCGGATCTGCTAAGCCTGGACCCTAAGGACGGCCTTCCGGAACAGGGGTTCGCCGAACCCCCGCCAATCGAGATGGACGATAAGGAAGAATAGGAGGTAGAAGACGTAATAGACGTAAAGAAGACGAGGAGGTCCATTAAAGCGAGGATCTCGTAGAAGGGGTGGCCGGAAGACTACAAATAGTATCCGATCGAGAACCTGCGGAATTCGGCAGAGCTGTTAAGAGACTTTTATGCGCGGAACCCGGAGAAGCCGAAGCCGGAATAGCTCTAAAGCCGATCCTTCCGGAAGAAAAAGAAGAAAGCTACGTCCGCTCCACCGGCGCAGAAGCCGATAAAGACGATCGTGTCGGTCGCCTTCGGCGAGGTCATCGACGCGGCCACTACCTACAGCGGTCGGCAGGAAGCTCGCCGACGCCGTAGCGTGCCAGCGCCGCCGACCCCGTAGTAGGTGAAGGCTTTGGTAGAAGAGAAAAAGAAGAAGAAGAAACGACGCTGCAGACGGATCTATATAGACCTCCGAGACGACGCACAGACCAGCTACGCCGCAGCTCAGATAACCTACGGCTCAGATCAGATAGCACGGATTAGGCGCACCGATTACATAAACGCCAAGTGAAGGACTTCAGATGCCGATAATATAAGAAGTTAAAAAAGAGATAAAGAAAACGTTGTTTTGATAGAAGACGGAAGAAGTGACGTCGGCGTTGGAGGGGATTTTTTCGAGAAGGAGACGACGAATCAAAAAAAAAAAAAAAAAAAAAAAAAAAAAAAAGAGAGCAGAGATTTTCGAATGGATAGGGTGACTAAGCGGTCGAGGGCGACCGCTGGTAAGGGAGGGGGGTAGTGTTGCGGCAGTGGAAAGAGGTGGGACAGATTAATAGAGTGGACCCTGGATTTTGGCTCGGCCTGTCCGGGCCGAGCCGGGCCTTGGCACACCACCCTCTATCAAAGCCCACCACCACTACTACATAGGTTCCTTTCCCTCCTTAGTTCGAGATATAGTTATCAAAAAGGCCGTATTGAATCATATCTGCGTGCCCGGATCAAAGACTATAGGAAGATAATAGCGGAAGAAGAAGTGGACCTACTAAAGGTGTTGCCAAACGAGCTCTACAGTTACGCTAACGTGTTCTTAAAAGCCGACTCCAACCTATTGCCGCTCTATCGACCGGAATATAACAACAAGATCCGACTAAAAGAGGGAGCTACGCTGCCAAGAACCGAGCCCCTAAGACGACTGTTACCGGCCGAACTGGACCAAGTAGAGGTGTTTGTTCGCGAAAATCTGGCGAAGAAGTTTATTACACCGAGTTCTGCCAAGTACGCGTTACCGATTCTTTTCGTAAGGAGACTAGGGGGTAGTCTGCGACTCTGTATAGACTATCGCGGCCTTAACGAGGTCACTAAGAGAGACGTATACCTGCTGCCGCTGATCGACGAGACTATCCAGCGCATAGCAAAAGCTAAGTAGTTTAGCAAGCTGGACATCTGCTAAGCGTTCTATCGACTAAGGAATAAAGAAGGGCAGACAGAAGACCTTACGACGTTCGCGACGCGTATAGGCAATTTCAAGTAGTTGGTAATGCCTTTCGGACTTACTAATGCGCCGGCAGTGTAGCAACGCTTTATAAACTACACCTTTATAGACATGCTGGAACGGTTCGTGTCTATCTATTTGGACGACATCCTTATCTATACAGATAGAACGAGGGATCAGCACACGGACTACATTAAGAAGGTGCTGACCAGGCTCCGCGAGGTCGGATTGAACGCAGACACAAAAAAGAGCGAGTTCTATTAGACCGAAGTTAAATATCTCGGTCTGATCGTCGGAAGAGATAGAATTCGGATAGACCCCTTAAAGGTCGCCGCCGTAGCGGAATGGAAGCAGCCGAAATCCGGAAACACTACCTAAATCAGAGCGTTTCTCGGATTCTGCAGCTATTATCGACGGTTTATTAAGGACTTCAGTAAGATCGCGAGACCCCTAAACGAAGCGTTAAAGAAAGAGGCCGCCGGCCTATAGACTAAGAGGTGCACAGAGGCCTTTAACCGGCTAAAAGAAGCAGTGGCCTCAGCGCCGGTTCTAGCGCACTTCCGGCCGGAAAAGACGATCTACGTAGAAACGGACGCTTCCGATACATTAACGGCAGGGGTCCTTTCTCAATATAGTAACGACGAAACCCTCTATCTAGTCGCTTTCTTCAGCAAATCAATAAGCGAAGCTAAGCGGAACTACGCCATCTACGATAAGGAGCTGCTAGCGATTATTCAGGCTTTCGAGGAGTGGAAACCGGAGCTTATAGCTGGAAAGAGCACAGTCCAGGTCCTTACGGATCACCAGTCGCTGACCTACTTTATAAAGACGCAGAAGCTCTTACGACGTCAAGCACGGTAGGCCGCCTACCTGTTAGGGTTCGATTTTAAGATTACCTATCGACTAGGGGCTTAAAACGGAAAGGCCGACGCGCTGACGAGAAGAGATAGAAAGACCAGCCGCGCGAAAGAAGATCCGAACATGTTCCAGAAGGTGTTGACCGAGCGGATAGTAGACGCAGAGGTGTTAAAAGAGGTAGGGGTCTGCGCAGTAGAACCGGCCCCTAAGGAAGAGACGCTCTACGAGAAGGTGGAACGGCTTTATCAACAACAGAAGCTCGGCAAAACCGGTTTAGGGAAGCTGATAGTTCCAGAAGAACTAATTACAGAGGTCATCTAGCTGGTCTACGGCTCTGTAGACGTTGGCCACGCTGGAGCGAAGAAAACGATGCAGGCAGTAAGAACGATCTACTGGTTTCTACGGATCTACGAACGGATCCACCGATTTATCGCCAATTGCTACGCGTGCCGGGCCGCGAAGCCGCGTTATAGTCTTCCGGCCGGTCTGCTAAAGCTACTTCCGATCCCCGAGAAGCCGTAGCAGCACATTACGATGGATTTCGTAACCGGCCTGCCGGAAGCTAATAGATATAACGCTACGCTGAACGTAGTGGACCGGCTAAGTAAAGAGCGCTACTTCATCCCCTGTCGAGCTAGAGACGAAGGAACGACGGCGGAAGAGACGGCGAGAATGTTAATCCAACACGTATGGAAGCACTATAGGCTGCCGGACACTATTACTACGGATAGGGGTCCTTAATTTACCGCTAACGTATAGAAAGCTATCAATTAAGCTCTCGGAATTCGTAGAAAGCTCAGCACCGCCGCTTACCCTCAAACTGACGGTCAGTCCGAAGTGGCTAATCGAGAGATAGAGCGATATCTGCGAACCTTCTGCGGCCATTATCAGGAAAAGTGGGTCGAGGCGCTGCTAATAGCTGAATTCTGCGCGAACTCAGCACGATTAGAAGCAACGTTACTAGCGCCGTTCGAGATAACGTACGGCTATCTTCCGAGGATAAGCTTCCAGCTACCGAACGAACCCAGCTCCGCGGAACTATCCGCCGCCACGTCGTCAAAGAGAGTCGCCGCCGCGGCGGCAGAAGCGCTACGATCTTAGATGGAAGAAACGATCAAAGTAGCGAAAGACGCGATGGAATCGGCTCAGAAGAAAATAGTAACTCGGGCTAATAAGAAGCGGTTACCGATAGAATTCGAACAAGGCCAAAAGGTATAGCTTAACACGAAGAACCTAAGGCTAAAAGGCAACGCCAAGCTCAACCTACGCCACGTAGGTCCGTTCAAGATAATAGAAAAGAGGTCGCCGGTAACCTATCGGCTCTAGCTGCCGAAATCGTTCCGGATCTACGATGTCTTCTATTCGGACCTGTTAAGCCTGGACCCTAAGAACGGTCTGCCGGAACAGGGGTTCGCCGAACCCCTACCAGTTAAGATAGACGGTGATAAAGAAGAATAGGAGGTAGAAGATATAATGGCCGTAAAGAAGATAAGGGGGTCTATTAAAGCGAGGATCTCGTAGAAGGGGTAGCCGGAAGACTATAGATAGTATCCGGTCGAGAACCTGCGGAATTCGGCGGAGCTGCTAAGAGACTTCTACGTGCGAAACCTGGAAAAGCCGAAACCGACGTAGCTCTAATGTCGACAATGCCGGAAGAAAGAAGAAAGCTACGTCCGCTCTACCGGCGCAGAAGCCGATGAAAACGATCGTAAGGTTGCCTCGGGAAGTGATTGCTTTACCCCGAGGTAGGTGAAGGCTTTGGTAGAAAAGAAAGAAGAAGAAGAAACGGCGCCGCGGACGGATCTATATAGACCTCCGCGCCAACGCATAGACCAGCTACGCCGCAGCTCAGATAACCTACGGCTTAGATCAGACGGCACGGATCAGGCGTCGATTACATAAACGCCAAGTGAAGGACTTCAGATGCCGATAACGTAAGAAGTTGAAAAAGAGATAAAGAAAACGTTGTTTTTGATAGAAGACGGAAGAAGTGACGTCGGCGTTGGAGGGGATTTTTCGAGAAGGAGACGACGAATCAAAAAAAAAAAAAAAAAAAAAGAGTGGAGATTTTTGGATGGATAGGGTGACTAAGCGGTCGAGGGTGACCGCTGGTGAGGGGGGGGGTAGTGTTGCGGCAGTGGAAAGAGGTGGGACAGATTAATAGGGTAGACCCTAGATTTCGGCTCGGCCCGTCCGGGCCGAGCCGGGCCTTGGCACACCACCCTCTATCAAAGCCTACCACCACCACTACATAGGTTCCTTTCCCTCCTTAGTTCGAGATATTGTCATCAAAAAGGCCGCATTGAATCATATCTGCGCGCCCGGATCACTAGGCTTGCTACATATGTAGCAGGTGGGGACGAACGACGAACGCTGTAACTAATAAGGTGGCTGCTGTAGTGCTCTCCGGAAAGGCGTAGGGGGTCGTATAGTCTGCGTTATTAACGGCTTCTAGTTCGATTCGCGTAATTTCGCGTAAGCGCTCAAGTTTCTTACAGCAACCCTCGCTCTGTGCACGAAGCTCTTAAGGTCTTCGTCTTCTATAGACGCTATAGCGGCGGCCAGTTCAGGGTTCAGCTTCTGCCTTAGTAGGTGGAGCTGCTCGTCTTCCGCCACTCGGGCCCTAATCGCATATTTTCTAAACAAACCGTAGAATTCCTCGAACATCTGCCGGTTCTGGTTGATCTTGTCTAGTTGCTTACGGGCCGTCTTCTTCCGGAACGGGTCTCCGAAGCGTTGGTCTAGCGCCTTGATCGCTTCCTTAGCAGTTACCTCTTCCAGGTCTGCCACTAGCGAGAACGCTTCGCCTTCTAGTCGCGCCTCTAAATAGGCCAGTCTGTCTTCTTCGCTGCTTGCTGAATAATCGCGGCTTATCTTATTCTTGATCTTCTTCTTGAACGCCTCCTACGCTTTAGGGTCTCCGCTACCGAAAGCAGGTGGGTCCGGTAGTGGCGTTATCGTAGTGCCACCTTGACTATAGGCCGCCAGTAAGGCGGTCTCTGCTTGTTCTTCTCGACGCAGTAGCGGCGACTTTGCTCCTTCCATATCAGCTATTTGATGCTTTAGCGCCTTTAGCTGCGCCAGTCGATTCGCCGCCTGGTTTTCCAGCACATCTATAATGGTCTCGGCTGATTCCTTCTCGGCTCTTACTGTCTCTACTTCCTCTCTTAGCCGTCTGTTCTTGATCCGGGCACGCAGATATGATTCAATACGGCCTTTTTAATAACTATATCTCGAACTGAGGAGGGAAAGGAACCTATGTAGTGGTAGTGGTGGGCTTTAATGGAGAGTAGTGTGCCAAGGCCCGGCTCGGTCCGTTCCGGAACCTAAATCCTAGACGGAGCCGAGCCGAAATCTAGGGTCTACCCTATTACTTAGTCCCACCCCTTTCCACCGCCGTAACACTACCCCCCTCCCTTACTAGCGGTCGCCCTCGACCGCTTAGCCACCCTATCTATCCGAAAATCTCCGCTTTTTTTTTGATTTATTGTCTCCTTCTCGAAAATCCCCTCCGACGCCGACGTTACTTCCTCCGTCTTCTATCAAAAACAACGTTCTTTTTATCGCTTCTTTAATTTCTTACGTCGTTAGCGTCTAAAGTCCTTTACTTAGCGTTTATGTAATCGACGCTATCTGATCTAATCTGTGGTCTTCTAAGCTGCGGCTCGGCTAGTCTGTACGTCGGCGCAGAGGTCTATATAGATCTTTTCGCGGCGCCGTTTTTCTTCTTCTTCTTCTCTTCTACCAAAGTCCTTGCCTACTGCAGGGGCGGCAGCGCTGGCACGCTACGGCGTCGGCGAGCTGCCTGCCGATCCGCTAGTGGGTAGTAGCCAAGTCGAAGGCCTCCTAGAAGGCGACCGTTACGATCGTCTTTATCGGCTTCGGCGCCAGTGGAGCGGACGCGGCTTTCTTCTTTTATCTCTTTCGGAGGTCGTCAGTTTCGGAGCTATCCGGGTTTCGGCTTCGTCGGGTTCCGCACGTAGAACTCTCTTAGCAGCTCCGCCGAATTCCGCAGGTTTTCGACCGGATACTATTTATAGTCTTCCGGCCACCCCTTCTACGAGATCCTCGCTTTGATGGACCCCCTTATCTTCTTTACGTCCATTACATCTTCTACCTCCTACTCTTCTTCCTTACTGTCTATCTCGATTGGCGGGGGTTCGGCGAACCCCTGCTCTAGCAGGCCGTTCTTAGGGTCCAGGCTTAGCAGATCTAAATGGAAAACGTCGTAGATCCGGAACGCCTTTGGCAGCTAGAGCCGATAAGTCACCGGCGACCTCTTTTCTGATATCTTGAACAGACCCATATAGCGTAGATTCAGCTTGGCGTTGCCTTTCAGCCTTAGGTTCTTCGTGTTGAGCTATACCCTTTAGCCTTCCTCGAATTCTATCGGTAACCGTTTCTTATTAGCTCGAGTCACTATCTTCTTCTAAGCCGATTCTATCGCGTTTTTCGCCACTCTGATCGCTTCTTCTATCTGAGATCGGAGCGCTTCCGCCGCCGCGGCGGCGACTCTCTTTGACGACGTAGCAGTAGTAGATAGTTCCGCGGAGCTGGGTTCGTTCAGTAGCTGAAAGCTTATCCTCGGAAGATAGCTATGCGTTATCTCGAACGGCGCTAGCGAGGTGGCTTCAGATAGTGCCGAGTTGGCGCAGAACTCAGCTATCGGCAGCATCTCGACCCATTTTCCTTAATAGTGGCTGCAGAAGATTCGTAGATATTTTTCCATCTTACAGTTAGCTACTTCAGATTGACTATCGGTCTGAGGGTAAGCTGCTGTGCTGAGCTTTCCACTAATTCCGAGAGCTTTGTTGATAGCTTTCTATACGTCGGCGGTGAATTGAGGACCCCTATCCGTAGTGATAGTGTCCGGCAGCCTGTAGTGCTTCTATACGTATTGGATCAACATTCTCGCCGTTTCTTCCGTAGTAGTTCCTTCGTCTCTCGCTCGGCAGGGGATGAAGTGGCACTCTTTGCTTAGCCGATCCACTACATTAAGCGTAGCGTTATATCCATCGGATTCCGGCAAGCCGGTTACGAAATCCATCGTAATATGTTGCTACGGTTTCTTAGGGATCGGAAGTGGCTTTAGTAGACCGGCCGGAAGACCGTAACGTAGCTTCGCGGCCCGGCACGCGTAGCAGTTGCCGATAAATTGGTGGATCCGCTCGTAGATTCGCGGAAACCAGTAGGTCGTTCTTACTGCCTGCATCGTTTTCTTCGCTCCGGCGTAGCCAACATCTATAGAGTTATGGACCAGTTGGATAACCTTAGTAATTAGTTTTTCCGGAACTATCAGCTTTCCTAAGCCTGTTCTGCCGAGCTTCTGTTGTTAATTAAGCCGTTCTACCTTCTCGTAGAGCGTCTCTTCCTTAGGGGCCGGTTCCACTGCGCAGACCCCTACCTCTTTCAACACCTCTGCGTCTACTATCCGCTCGGTTAACACCTTCTGGAACATGTTCGGATCTTCTTTCGCGCGGCTGGTCTTTCCTTCTCTTCTCGTTAGCGCGTCAGCCTTTCCGTTTTGAGCTCCAGGTCGATAGGTAATCTTAAAGTCGAACCCGGATAAGTAGGCAGCCTACCGTGCTTAACGTCGTAAGAGCTTCTGCGTCTTTATAAAGTAGGTCAGCGACTGGTGGTCCGTAAGGACCTGGACCGTGCTCTTTCCGGCTATAAGCTCTGGCTTCCACTCCTCGAACGCCTGTATAATAGCTAGCAGTTCTTTATCGTAGATCGCGTAGTTCCTCTTAGCCTCTATTATGGATTTGCTAAAGAAAGCTACTAGATAGAGGGTTTTGTCGTCGCTATATTGAGAAAGGACCCCTGCCGTAACTGTGTCGGAAGCGTCCGTTTCCACGTAGATCGTCTTTTCCGGTCGGAAGTGTGCCAGAACCGGCGCCGAGGCCACTGCTTCTTTCAGCTAGTTAAAGGCTTCCGTGCACTTCTCGTTCTATAAGCCGGCGGCCTCTTTCTTCAACGCTTCGTTCAGGGGTCTTGCTATCTTGCTGAAGTCCTTAATAAACCGTCGATAGTAGCTGCATGTTGCGGCAGTGGAAAGAGGTAGGACAGATTAATAGGGTGGACCCTGGATTTCGGCTTAGCCCGTCCGGACCGAGCCAGGCCTTGGCACACCACCCTCTATCAAAGCCCACCACCACCACTACATAGGTTCCTTTCCCTCCTTAGTTCGAGATATAGTCCTCAAAAAGGCCGTATTAAATTATATCTGCATGCCCGGATTATTATATCTCGAACTCACTCCCTACACACACCCCGCGCTGCGCGAAAGGGCCCGTTAAACTATCCGGACGCTCGAATAACGCACGCGCAACCACCAACACACCGACAACAACCCCTAAGGCACTGCGAGAAGATAGAAGGCTTCTCGACGGTAGAGAGCAGCGTTACAGGCTGCAGCAGAAGCAGAAAAGGAAAGACCGACAGAGCGAGTAGACGCTCTAGTGTTATTAATAATGAGATTATTATTAGAGGTTTTACAGCGGAAGAGACCGCTAAGATCAAGGAACGAATAAGCGAATATAGGAAGATCTACGACTGCACGATCGAGGAATTGGAAGATTACGTAAACGAGAATAGGATAGGAAAGGTCTACGACAGCATAGACCTTATCGAGATGCTGTTCTACAGAACGCTGGAAGAGAACAGACAACTAAGAGAAGAGACTAAAGCGGTGAGGGCCGAAAAGGAATCGGCAGAGACTATTATCGACGTATTAGAAAACCAAGCGTCGAATCGACTGGCGCAGCTAAAGGCACTAAAGAATCAACTGGCTGATATAGAAGCAGCAAAGTCGCCGCTACCGCGTCGAGAAGAACAAGCAGAGACTGCCTTACTAGCGGCCTATAGTCAAGGTAGCACTACGATGACGCCACTGCCGGACCTACCTGCTTTTAGTAGCGGAGACCCTAAAGCGTAGGAGGCATTTAAGAAGAAGATCAAGAATAAGATAAGCCGCGATCACGCATCGAGCAGCGAAGAGGATAGGTTGGCGTACCTGGAATCGCGACTAGAAGGTAAAGCTTTTTCGCTGGTAGCGGACCTAGAAGAAGTAACCGCCGACAGAGCCGTCAAAGCGCTGGACCAGCGCTTCGGAGACCCCTTTAGGAAGAAGACGGCCCGCGAACAGCTGGATAAGATCAACTAGAACCGGCAGACGTTCGAGGAGTTCTACAGATTGTTTAGAAAATATGCTATTAGAGCGAGAGTAGCTAAGGATAAGCAGCTACATTTACTAAGACAGAAACTGAGCCCTAAGCTCGCTGCAGCTATAGCCTTAGTAGAAGACGAAGACCTTAAGAGCTTCGTGCACCGAACGAGGGTTACTGCGAGAAACTTAAGCGCTTACGCGAAAGCACGCGAATCGAACCAGAAGCCGCTAATAATGCAGACTACACGACCCCCTGCGCCTTTCCGGAGAGCGCCACAGCAGCTACCTTATCAGTCGCAGCGCTCGTCGTTCGTCCCTACCTGTTTCGCGTATGGAAAACCCGGCTATATCGCTACGAGATGCCAAGCATCGGATAAGCAGAAGCAGGAGTATCGTGTTATAAAGCAGCCGCAGCAGCAGCCGCAGCCGCCGAGAAAGACTATTCAAGCCATCGAGCCGGCTCCGAACGATACTAACTGTTGCGGCGGTGGAAAGAGGTGGGACAGATTGATAGGGTGGACCCTGGATTTCGGCTCGGCCCGGACGGGCCGAGCCGAGCCTTGGCACTACCACTATCAAAGCCCACCACCACTACTACATAGATTCCTTTCCCTCCTCAGTTCGAGATATAGTCATCAAAAAGGCCGTATTGAATCATATCTGCGTGCCCGGATCACTGACGGCGTAGACGGCGGGGTGCAGCTAAGAATTATGGGAAAAGACCAGCTGGACAGATAGGCCCCCTATCCAGCATAGACAACAGGGCATTAACGCGAACTACGTCGACGAAAGAGAGCATTAATAGCTGCAGCGATCCGCTATCGGCTACGATGGAAGTAAACACGGAAACAGCTATTATCCTTCCAATTACTGTCCACCCCCTTAACGGATCGAGCAAACCACTTCAGCTGAGAGCTTTTATCGATACCGGAGCTCTTATCGGCGCGGCGATACACCACCGACTAGTTCAGAAACTGACGAATAGATACGGCTATCCGGTGGAATCAGCGTTACCGACAAAGATTTTAGCATACAACGGACAAGACACGGAAAGCGTCACGCACTACGTGCTGCTAAAGACTACCTTAGCTAGTCGAACTAGGGAAGCGACGTTCCGAATTATAGATATCGGAAGATTTGACATTATTATAGGGCAGAAATAGATAAAGAACCAGAAAGCCATCGTCGACGTAGATAAAGGAACGATTAGATTCAAAACCCTAGGTAGCGGAGCAGGGACTATCGAAAAGGTCGCCGCCGCTGCTAAGCCGAAAGCTACGGAGCCCGCGAAAGAGGCTCCGTCCGATCGTTCCGAACCCCCGGTTACCGTCGGAATAATGAGTTCGGAAGCTATAACGACCCTCGCGAAGTCGCCGGACAACGAGATTTACGCTATCTTAATAAAAGACATCGAAGACTACCGGAAGATAATAGAGGAAGAAGAAGTAGACCTACTGGAAGTGTTGCCAAACGAGCTCTACAGTTACGCTAACGTGTTCTTAAAAGCCGACTCCAACCTCCTGCCGCTCTATCGACCGGAATATAACAACAAGATCCGACTAAAAGAGGGAGCTACGCTACCAAGAACCGAGCCCCTAAGACGACTGTTACCGGCCGAACTGGACTAAGTAGAGGTGTTTGTTCGCGAAAATCTGGCGAAGAAGTTTATTACGCCGAGTTCTGCCGAGTACGCGTTACCGATTCTTTTCGTAAGGAAACTAGGGGGTAGTCTGCGACTCTGCGTAGACTATTAAGGCCTTAACGAGGTCACTAAGAGAGACGTATACCCGCTGCCGCTAATCGACGAGACTATACAACGAGTAGCTAAAGCTAAATAGTTTAGCAAGCTGGACATCTGCTAAGCGTTCTATCGACTAAGGAATGAAGAAGGGCAGACAGAAGACCTTACGACGTTCGCGACGCGTATAGGCAATTTCAAGTAGTTGGTAATGCCTTTCGGACTTACTAACGCGCCGGCAGTGTGGCAGCGCTTTATAAACCACACTTTTATAGACATGCTAGAGCGGTTCGTGTCTATCTATTTGGACGACATCCTTATCTATACTAATAGAACGAGAGAGCAACACACGGACCACATCGAGAGAGTGTTAAAGAGGCTCTGCGAGGTCGGATTGAACGCAGACACGAAGAAGAGCAAGTTCTATTAAACCGAGGTCAAATATCTCGGTCTTATCGTCGGAAGAGATGGAATTCGTATAGACCCCTTAAAGGTCGCCGCCGTCGCAGAGTGGAAGCAGCCGAAATCCGGAAACACTATGCAAATCAGAGCGTTTCTCGGCTTCTGCAGCTACTACCGACGGTTTATTAAAGACTTTAGCAAGATAGCCAGACCCCTGAACGAAGCGTTAAAGAAAGAGGCTGCCGGCCTATAGAACGAGAAGTGCACGGAAGCCTTTAACCGGCTAAAAGAAGCAGTGGCCTCTGCGCCAGTCCTGGCATACTTCCGGCCGGAAAAGACGATCTACGTAGAAACGGACGCTTCCGACACGGTAACGGCAGGGGTCCTTTCTCAATACGCTGACGATAGCGAGACCCTCTACCCAGTGGCCTTCTTCAGCAAATCTATAACGGAAGCCGAGCGGAACTACGCCATCTACAATAAAGAACTGCTGGCTATTATACAGGCGTTCGAGGAGTGGAAGCTAGAGCTTATAGCCGGAAAGAGCACGGTCCAGGTCCTTACCGACCACTAGTCGCTGACCTACTTTATAAAGACGCAGAAGCTCTTACGACGTTAAGCACGGTAGGCCGCCTACTTATCAGGGTTCGATTTTAAGATCACTTATCGACTAGGGGCTCAAAACGGAAAGGCTAACGCGCTAACGAGAAGAGAAGGGAAGACAAGCCGCGCGAAAGAAGATCCGAACATGTTCCAGAAGGTGTTGACCGAGCGGATAGTAGACGCAGAGGTGTTGAAAGATGTAGGGGTCTGCGCAGTGGAACCGGCCCCTAAGGAAGAGACTCTCTACGAGAAGGTGGAGCAGCTTAATCAGAAGCAGAAGCTTGGCAAAACCGGTTTAGGGAAGCTGATAGTTCCGGAAGAACTAATTACAGAGGTTATCCAGCTGGTCCACGGCTCCGTAGACGTTGGCTACGCCGGAGCGAAGAAAACGATGCAGGCAGTAAGAACGATCTACTGGTTTCCGTGAATCTACGAGCGGATCTACCGATTTATCGGCAACTGCTACGAGTGCCGGGCCGCGAAGCTACGTTACGGTCTTCCGGCCGGTCTGCTAAAACCACTTCCGATCCCCGAGAAACCGTAGCAACACATTACGATAGATTTCGTAACTGGCCTGCCGGAAGCCGATAGATATAACGCTACGCTGAACGTGGTGGACTGGCTAAGCAAAGAGCGCCACTTTATCCCCTGTCGAGCCAGAGACAAAGGAACGACTGCGGAAGAAACGGCGAGAATGTTAATTAAACACGTGTGGAAGCACTATAGGCTGCCGGACACTATCACTACGGATAGGGGTCCTCAATTCACCGCCGACGTGTGGAAGGCTATTAATCAAGCTCTCTGTTGCGGCAGTGGAAAGAGGTAGGACAGATTAATAGGGTGGACCCTGGATTTCGGCTGGGCCCGGACGGGCCGAGCCGGGCCTTGGCACACCACCCTCTATCAAAGCCCACCACTACTACTATATAGGTTCCTTTCCCTCCTTGGTTCGAGATATAGTTATCAAAAAGGCCGTATTGAATCATATCTGCGTGCCCGGATCATTATATCTCGAACTCACTCTCTACACACACCCCGCGCTGCGCGAAAGGGCCCGTTAAACCATCCGGAAACCCGAATAACGCACGCGCAACTACCAACACACCAACAACAACCCCCTAAGGCACCGTAAGAAGATAGAAGGCTTCTCGACGGTAGAGAGCGGCGTTACAGGCCGCAGCAGAAGCAGAAAAGGAAAGACTAACAGAGCGAGCAGACGCTCCAGTATAGTTGACGATAAGATCGTTATTAGCGGTTTTACAGCAGAAGAGACCGCCGAGATTAAGGAACGAATAAGAGAATACAAGAAGATCCACGACTGCACGATCGAGGAACTAGAAGATTACGTAAACGAGAATAGGATAGGAAAGGTCTACGACGGTATAGACCTTATTAAGATGCTGTTCTACAGAACGCTGGAAGAGAACAGACAACTAAGAGAAGAGACTAAAGCGGTAAGGGCCGAAAAGGAATCGGCAGAGACTATTTTCGACGTGTTAGAAAACCAAGCGTCGAATCGACTAGCGCAGCTGAAGGCGCTAAAGGATCAGCTAGCTAATATGGAAACAGCGAGACCATCGCCGCCACCGCGGCGAGAAATCTACGTAGAAACCACCTCGCCGGCGGCCTACAGTCAAGGTGGCACATTAATAACGTTACTACTGGATCTACTAGTGTTTAGAGGCGGAGATCCTAAGGATTGGGAAGCATTTAAGAAGAAGATCAAGAATAAGATAAGCCGCGATCACGCATCGAGCAGCAAAGAGGATAGGTTGGCGTACCTAGAATCGCGACTGGAAGGTGAAGCTTTTTCGCTAGTAGCGGACCTGGAAGAAGTGACCGCCGACGGAGCCGTCAAAGCGCTGGACCAGCGCTTCGGAGACCCCTTTAGGAAGAAGACAGCCTGTAAGCAGCTAGACAAGATCAATCAAAACAGGCAGACGTTTGAAGAATTCTACGGATTGTTCAGAAAATATGCGATTAGGGCCCGAGTGGCAGAAGACGAGCAGCTCCACCTATTGAGACAGAAGCTGAACCCTGAACTGGCTGCCGCTATAGCCTTAGTAGAAGACGAAGACCTTGAGAGTGATCCGGGCGCGCAGATATGATTCAATACGGCCTTTTTAATAACTATATCTCGAACTGAGGAGGGAAAGGAACCTATGTAGTAGTGGTGGTGGGCTTTGATAGAGGGTGGTGTGCCAAGGCCCGGCTCGGCCCGGACGGGCCGAGCCGAAATCCAGGGTCCACCCTATTAATCTGTCCCACCTCTTACCACCGCCGCAACACTACCCCCCCCCCCCCCTTACCAGCGGTCGCCCTCGACCGCTTAGTCACCCTATCCATCCGAAAATCCCCACTTTTTTTTTTTTGATTCCTTCTCGAAAATCCCCTCCAACGCCGACGTCGCGTCTTCCTTTATTACAACCGGCGTTCTTTTCGTCGCTTTTCGCGTTTTTTACATCGTCAGCATCTAAAGTCCTTTATATAGCGTTTATGTGATCCGTTCGCCTAATCCGTGCTATCTAATCTAAGCCGTAGGTTATCTGAGCTGCGGCGTAGCTGGTCTGTGCGTCGTCTCGGAGGTCTATATAGATCCGTCTGCAGCGTCGTCGTTTCTTCTTTCTTTTTCTCTTCTACCAAAGCCTTCACCTACTACGGGGTCGGCGGCGCTGGCACGCTACGGCGTCGGCGAGCTTCCTGCCGACCGCCGATAGGTAGTGGCTGAGTCGAAGGCCTCGCCAAAGGCGACCGACACGATCGTCTTTATCGGCTTCTGCGCCGGTAGAGCGGACGTAGCTTTCTTCTTTCTTCCGGCATTGTCGACATTAGAGCTACGCTGGTTTCGGCTTTTCCGGGTTCCGTACGTAGAACTCTCTTAGCAGCTCTGCCGAATTCCGGAGGTTTTCGACTAGATACTATTTATAGTCTTCCGGCCAGCCCTTCTACGAGATTCTCGCTTTGATAGACCCCCTTATCTTCTTTACGTCCATTACATCTTCTACCTCCCACTCTTCTTTATTACCGTCTATCTCGATTGCCTGGGGTTCGGCGAACCCCTGTTCCGGAAGGCTGTCCTTAGGGTCCAGGCTTAGCAGATCCGAATGGAAAACGTCGTAGATCCGGAACGATTTCAGCAGCCGGAGCCAGTAGGTCACTGGCGACCTCTTTTCCACTATCTTGATCGGACCTATGTAGCGTAGATTCAGCTTGGCGTTGCCTTTTAGCCTCAGGTTCTTCGTGTTAAGCTATACCCTTTAGCCTTCCTCGAATTCTATCGGTAACCGTTTCTTATTAGCTCGAGTTACTATCTTCTTCTAAGCCGATTCCATTGCGTCTTTCGCCACTCTGATCGCTTCTTCCATCTGAGATCGGAGCGCTTCCGCCGCCGCGGCGGCGACTCTCTTTGACAACGTGGCAGTAGTAGATAGTTCCGCGGAGCTGGGTTCGCTCAGCGGCTAAAAGCTCATCCTCGGAAGATAGCTGTGCGTTATCTTAAACGGCGCCAGCGAGGTAGCTTTAGACAGTGCCGAGTTGGCGCAGAACTCGGCTATTGGCAACACCTTAACCCATTCTTCTTAGTGATGGCCGCAGTAGGTTTGTAGATATCGCTCCATTTCTCAGTTAGCTACTTCAGACTGACTGTCGGTCTACGGGTAAGCAGCTGTGCTGAGCTTTCCACTAATTCCGAGAGCTCGGTTAATAGCTTTCTATAAGTCGGCGGTAAATTGAGGACCCCTATCCGTAGTAATAGTGTCCGGTAGGCTATAGTGCTTCCAAACGTGTTGAATTAACATCCGTGCGGTCTTTTCCGCAGTGGTTCCTTCGTCTCTCGCTCGGCAGGGGATGAAGTGTCGTTCTTTGCTTAGCCTATCCACTACGTTTAGCGTGGCGTTATATCCATTAGAGTCCGGCAGGCCGGTTACGAAGTCTATCGTAATGTGTTGCTACGGTTTCTCGGGGATCGGCAATGGCTTCAATAAGCCTGCTGGAAAGCCGTAACGCGGCTTCGCTGATCGGCGTACGTGGCAGTTGGCGATAAATCAGTGGATTTGCTCGTAGATTCGCGGAAACTAGTATGTCGTCCTTATAGCTTCTATCGTTTTCTTTAATCCTGCGTAACCAACGTCTACGGAGCTATAGACTAGCTGGATAACCTCTGTAATTAGTTCTTCTGGAACTATCAGCTTCCCCGAACCGGTTCTGCCTAGCTTCTGCTTCTGATTAAGCTGCTCCACCTTCTCGTAGAGAGTCTCTTCCTTAGGGGCCGGTTCTACTGCGCAGACTCCTACCTCTTTCAACACCTCTGCGTCTACTATCCGCTCGGTTAATACCCTCTGGAACATGTTCGGATCTTCTTTCGCGCGGCTGGTCTTTCCTTCTCTTCTCGTTAGCGCGTTAGCCTTTCCGTTTTGAGCCCCTAGTCGATAAGTGATCTTAAAATCGAACCCTAATAAGTAGGCGGCCTACCGTGCTTAACGTCGTAAGAGCTTCTGCGTCTTTATAAAGTAGGTCAGCAACTGGTGGTCCGTAAGGACCTGGACCGTGCTCTTTCTGGCTATAAGCTCTGGCTTCCACTCCTCGAACGCCTGTATAATAGCCAGCAGTTCTTTATCGTAGATCGCGTAGTTCCTTTCAGCTTCTGTTATAGATTTGCTAAAGAAAGCTACTAGATAGGGGGTTTCGTCGTCGCTATATTGAGAAAGGACCCCTGCCGTAACTGTGTCGGAAGCGTCCGTTTCTACATAGATCGTCCTTTCCGGTCGGAAGTGTGCCAGAACCGGCGCTGAGGCCACTGCTTCTTTTAGCCGGTTAAAGGCTTCCGTACACTTCTCGTTCTATAGGCCGGCGGCCTCTTTCTTTAACGCTTCGTTCAAGGGTCTCGCTATCTTGCTGAAGTCCTTAATAAACCGTCGATAGTAGCTGCAGAAGCCGAGAAACGCTCTGATTTACGTAGTATTTCCAGACTTCGGCTGCTTCCTTCCGGCGACAGCAGCGACCTTTAAGGGGTCTATCCGAATTCTATCTCTTCCGACGATAAGACCGAGATATTTGACTTCGGTCTGATAGAACTCGCTCTTCTTCGTGTCCGCGTTTAATCCGACCTCGCGGAGCCTAGTCAGCACCTTCTTGATATAGTCCGTATGCTGATCTCTCGTTCCGTCTGTTTAGATAAGAATGTCGTCTAAATAGATAGACACGAACCGCTCTAGCATGTCTATAAAAGTGTAGTTTATAAAGCGTTACTACACTGCCGGCGCGTTGGTAAGTCCGAAAGGCATTACCAACTACTTGAAATTGCCTATACGCGTCGCGAACGTCGTAAGGTCTTCTGTTTGCCCTTCTTCGTTTCTTAGTTAATAGAACGCTTAGCGGATGTCCAGCTTGCTGAACTACTTAGCCTTTGCTACGCGCTGTATAGTTTCGTCAATTAACGGCAGTGGATATACGTCTCGCTTGGTGACCTCGTTAAGGCCTCGATAGTCTACGCAGAGTCGCAGACTACCCCCTAGTTTCCTTACGAAAAGAATCGGTAACGCGTATTCGGCAGAACTCGGCGTAATAAACTTCTTCGCTAGATTTTCGCGAACGAACACTTCTACCTAGTCCAGTTCGGCCGGCGATAAGCGTCTTAGGGGCTCGGTTCTCGGCAGCGCGGCTCCTTCTTTTAGTCAGATCTTATTGTTATATTCCGGTCGATAGAGCAGCAGGAGGTTGGAGTCGGCTTTTAAGAAGACGTTAGCGTACCTATAGAGCTCGTTTGGCAGCACCTTTAGTAGATCTACTTCTTCTTCCGCTATTATCTTCCTGTAGTCTTCGATGTCCTTTATAGAGATAGCGTAGATCTTATTGTCCGGCGACTTCGCGAGGGTCGTTATAGCTTCTGAACTTATTATTCCGACGGTAACTAGGGGTTCGGAACGGTCGGACGGAGCCTCTTTCGTGGACTCTGTAGCTTTCGGCTCGGCGGCGGTAGCGATCTTTCCGATGGCCCCTGCTCCGCTACCCGGAGTTTTAAATCTGATCGTTCCTTTACCTACGTCGATAATGGCTTTCTGGTTCTTTATCTATTTCTGCCCTATAATAATGTCAAACCTTCCGATATCCATAATTCGGAACGTCGCTTCCGTAGTGCGACCAGCTAGGGTAGTCTTTAGCGGCACGTAGTGCATAACGCTTTCTGTGTCTTGTCCGTTGTATGCCGAAATCTTCGTCGGCGACGCTAATTCTACTGGATAACCGTACCCCTTTATTAGTTTCTGAACCAGTTAGTGGTGTATCGCTGCGTCGATAAGAGCTCTGGTGTCGATAAAGGCTTTCAGCTAAAGGGGTTTGCTCGATCCGTCGAGGGGGTAGACAGTAATTGGAAGGATAATAGCTGTTTCCGTGTTCACTTCTACCGCCGCCGAGAGCGGGTCGCTGCAGCTGTTGATGCTTTCTTCTCGCGGCCATTCGCTTCGATTCGGTGCCCTATTGTTACTGCTGGATAGGGGGCCTATCTGTCTAGCTAGTCTTTTCCTATAATCCTTAACTGCACCCTACCGTCCACACTGTTAGTATCGTTCGGCGGCTGTTTAATAGCTTGAATAGTCTTTCTCGGCGGCTGCAGCTGCTTTATAACACGATACTCCTGCTTCTGCTTATCCGATGCTTGGCATCTCGTAGCGATATAGCCAGGCTTGCTATACGCGTAGCAGGTAGGGACGAACGACGAGCGCTGTGAATTAAATGGCTGCTGGGGGCGTTGTCGGAAGGGCGCAGGGGCTCTCGTCAGCTGCGCCGACGGCGACGGCTTCTGAATCAGTTCACGTGTCGTCGGTTTTCCGTACGCGTTCAAGTTTCTAGCGGTAACTCTCGCCTGGTGCACGAAGCTTTAAAGGTCTTCGTCTTCTACTAAGGCTATAGCTGTCGTTAGTTCAGGGCTTAGTTTCTGTCTTAGTAAGTGCAGCTGCTTATCTTCCGCTACTCTCGCTCTAATAGCATATTTTCTGAACAGTCCGTAGAACTCCTCGAACGTCTGCCAGTTCTGGTTGATCTTGTCTAGCTGCTTACAGGCCGTCTTCTTTCGGAATAGATCTCCGAAGCGTTGATCTAGCGCTTTGATTGCTTCTTTAGCGGTTACCTCTTCCAGGTCCGCCACTAGCGAAAAAGCTTTACCTTCCAATCGCGATTCCAGGTACGCCAATCTATCTCCGGCGCTGCTTAATACGTAATCGCGGCTTATCTTATTCTTAATCTTCTTCTTAAACGCCTCCTACGCTTTAGGGTCTCCGCTACCGAAGGCAGGTAGGTCTGGTAGTAGCGTTATCGTAGTGCTACCTTAACTATAGGCCGCCGGTAAGGCGGTCTCTGCTTGTTCTTCTCGACGCGGTGGCGGCGACTTTGCTGCTTCTATATCAGCCAGTTGATCCTTTAGCGCCTTTAGTTGCGCTAGTCGATTCGACGCTTGGTTTTCTAACACGTCGATAATAGTCTCTGCCGATTCCTTTTCGGCCCTTACCGCTTTAGTTTCTTCTCTTAGTTGTCTGTTCTCTTCTAGCGTTCTATAAAACAGCATCTCGATAAGGTCTATGCCGTCGTAGACCTTCCCTATTCTATTCTCGTTTATATAGTCTTCCAGTTCCTCGATCGTGCAGTCGTAGATCTTTTTGTATTCGCTTATTCGTTCCTTAATCTCTGCGGTCTCTTCCGCTGTAAAACCACTAATAATGATCTTATTATCAATTACACTAGAGTGCCTACTCGCTCGATTAGTCTTTCCTTTTCTGCTTCTGCTGCGGCCTGTAACGCCGCTCTCTACCGTCGAGAAGCCTTCTATCTTCTTACGGTGCCTTGGGGGGTTGTTGTTAGTGGTGTGTGCGCGTGCGTTATTCGAGCGTCCGGATGGTTCAACGGGCCCTTTCGCGCAGCGCAGGGTGTGTGTGGAGAGTGAGTTCGAGATATAATGATCCGAGCGCGCAGATAAGGTTCAATACGGCTGTTTTAATAACTATATCTCGAACTGAGGAGGGAAAGGAACCTATGTGGTAGTGGTAGTGGGCTTTCGTAGTAGTGGTGCCAAGGCCCGGCTCGGTCCGTTCCGGAACCTAAATCTCGGAAGGGGCCGAGCCGAAATCCAGGGTCCACCCCATCAATCTGTCCCACCTCTTTCCACCGCCGCAACAGAGAGCTTCGTGCACCGAACGAGGGTCACCGCGAGAAACTTAAGCGCTTACGCGAAAGCACGCAAATTAAACCAGAAGCCGCTGATAACGCAGACCACACGACCCCCTGCGCCTTTCCGGAGAGCGCCACAGCAGCCACCTTATTAGTCGCAGCGCTCGTCGTTCGTCCCTACCTGTTTCGCGTGTAGAAAACCCGGCCATATCGCTACGAGATGCCAAGCAACGGCCCAGCAGAAGCAGGAGTATCGCGTTATAAAGCAGCCGCAGCTGCAGCCGCCGAGAAAGACTATTTAAGCCATCGAGCCGGCTCCGAACGATACTAACGGCGTAGACGGCGGGGTGCAGTTAAGGATTATAGGAAAAGACCAGCTGGACGGATAGGCCCCCTATCCAGCATAGACAACAGGGCATTAACGCGAACTACGTCGACGAAAGAGAGCATCAATAGCTGCAGCGATCCGCTATCGGCTGCGATAGAAGTGAACACGGAAACAGCTATTATCCTTCTAATTACTGTCCACCCCCTTAACGGATCGAGCAAACCACTTCAGCTAAGAGCTTTTATCGATACAGGAGCTCTTATTGGCGCAGCGATCCACTACCGGCTGGTTTAGAAGCTAATAAATAGATACGGCTATCCGGTAGAACTGGCGTCGCCGACGCGGATTTCGGCATATAACGGACAAGACACAGAAAGCGTTACGCACTACGTGCCGCTAAGGACTACCCTGGCTGGTCGCACTACGGAAGCGACGTTCCGAATTATAGATATCGGAAGGTTTGACATTATTATAGGGCAGAAATAGATAAAGAACCAGAAAGCCATCGTCAACGTAGATAAAGGAACGATCAGATTCAAAACCCTGGGTAGCGGAGCAGGGACTATCGAAAAGGTCGCTGCCGCTGCTAAGCCGAAAGCTACGAAGCTCGCGAAAGAGGCTCCGTCCGATCGTTCCGAACCCCCGGTTACCGTCGGAATAATAAGTTTAGAAGCTATAACGACCCTCGCGAAGTCGCTGGACAATAAGATCTACGCTATCTCTATAAAGGACATCGAAGACTATAGGAAGATAATAGCGGAGGAAGAAGTAGACCTACTAAAGGTGTTGCCAAACGAGCTCTACAGTTACGCTAACGTGTTCTTAAAAGCCGACTCCAACCTATTGCCGCTCTATCGACCGGAATATAACAACAAGATCCGACTGAAAGAGGGAGCTACGCTGCTAAGAACCGAGCCCCTAAGACGACTGTCACTGGCCGAACTGGACTAGGTAGAGGTGTTCGTTCGCGAAAATCTGGCAAAGAAGTTCATTACGCCAAGTTCGGCCGAATACGCGTTACCGATTCTTTTCGTAAGGAAACCAGGGGGTAGTCTGCGACTCTGCGTAGACTATCGAGGCCTTAACGAGGTCACTAAGCGAGACGTATACCCGCTGCCGCTAATCGACGAGACTATCTAACGAGTAGCTAAAGCTAAGTGGTTCAGCAAGCTGGACATCCGCTAAGCGTTCTATCGACTAAGGAATAAAGAAGGGCAGACAGAAGACCTTACGACGTTCGCGACGCGTATAGGCAATTTTAAGTAGTTGGTGATGCCTTTCGGCCTTACCAACGCGCCGGCAGTGTAGCAACGCTTTATAAACCACACCTTTATAGACATGCTAGAACGGTTCGTGTCTATCTACTTAGACGACATCCTTATCTATACTAAAGGAACGAGAGAACAGCACACGGACTACATTAAGAAGGTGCTAACTAGGCTCTGCAAGGTCGGATTAAACGCAGACACGAAAAAGAGCGAGTTTTATTAGACTAAAGTTAAATACCTTGGTCTTATCGTTGGAAGAGAAGGGATCCGGATAGACCCCTTTAAGGTCGCCGCCGTCGCGGAATAGAAGCAGCCGAAATCCGGAAACACCACCTAAATTAAAGCGTTTCTCGGATTCTGCAGCTATTACCGACGGTTTATTAAGGACTTTAGCAAGATAGCGAGACCCCTAAACGAGGCGCTAAAGAAAGAGGCCGCCGGCCTATAGAACGAGAAGTGCACGGAAGCCTTTAACCGGCTGAAAGAAGCAGTGGCCTCGGCGCCGGTTCTGGCGCACTTCCGACCGGAAAAGACGATCTACGTAGAAACGGACGCTTCCGATATAGTGACGGCAGGGGTCCTTTCTCAATACGCCAACGACGGTAAGACCCTTCACCTAGTAGCCTTCTTCAGCAAATCTATAACGGAAGCTAAGCGGAACTACGCCATCTACGATAAGGAGCTGCTAGCGATTATTTAGGCTTTCGAGGAGTAGAAACCGGAGCTTATAGCTGGAAAGAGCACGGTCTAGGTCCTTACGGACTACCAGTCGCTCACCTACTTTATAAAGACGCAGAAGCTCTTACGACGTTAAGCACGGTGGGCCGCCTACTTATCCGGGTTCGACTTTAAGATTACCTATCGACCCGGGGCTCAAAACGGGAAAGCCGACGCGCTAACGAGAAGGGAAGGAAAAACCAGCTGCGCAAAAGAAGATCCGAACATGTTCCAGAAGGTATTGACTAAGCGGATAGTAGACGCCGAGGTGTTAAAGGAAGCAGGGATCTGCGCAGCGGAACTACAGACCGAACCGGAACTAATGGAGCCGCCGATCGAAGAGGAGACGCTCTACGAGAGAGTGGAACGGCTTAATCAATAGCAGAAGCTCGGCAGAACAGGCTCAGGGAAGCTAATAGTTCCGGAAGAACTGATTACTAAAGTCGTCCAGCTGGTCTATAGATCGAAGGACGTTGGCTACGCTGGCTCGAAGAAGACAATGGAAGCTGTAAGGACGATCTACTGGTTTCCGCGGATCTACGAACGGATCCACCGATTTATCGCCAATTGCTACGTATACCGAGCCGCGAAGCTACGTTACGGTCTTCCGGCCGGTCTGCTAAAGCTACTTCCGACCCCCGAGAAGCCGTAGCAGCACATTACGATGGATTTCGTAACCGGCCTGCCGAATTTAGACGGCTACAACGCTACGCTTAATGTAGTAGACCGGCTAAGCAAAGAGCGCCACTTCATCCCCTGTCGAGCTAGAGACGAAGGAACGACTGCGGAAGAGACCGCGCGGATGCTGATTAGACACGTATGGAAGCACTATAGCCTGCCGGACACTATTACTACGGATAGGGGTCCTTAATTTACCGCCGACGTATAGAAAGCAATCAACTAAGCTCTCGGAATTTATAGAAAGCTCAGCACCGCCGCTTACCCTTAAACTAACGGTTAGTCTAAAGTGGCTAATCGCGAGATAGAGCGATATCTGCGAACCTTCTGCGGCCACTATTAAGAAGAATAGGTTAAGGTGTTGCCGATAGCCGAGTTCTGCGCTAACTCGGCACTGTCTAAGGCTACCTCGCTGGCGCCGTTCGAGATAACGCACGGCTATCTTCCGAGGATGAGCTTTTAGCCGCTAAACGAACCCAGCTCTGCGGAACTATCCACCGCTACGTCGTCGAAGAGAGTCGCCGCTGCGGCGGCAGAAGCGCTACGATCTCAGATAGAAGAAGCGATCAAAGTGGCGAAAGAAGCGATAGAGACGGCTTAGAAGAAGATAGTAACTCGAACTAATAGAAGCCGGTTGCTAATAGAATTCGAAGAAGGTCAAAAGGTCTGGCTTAACACGCGGAACCTGAGGCTAAAAGGGAACGCTAAGCTTAATCCGCGCCACGTAGGCCCGTTTACGATAGTGGAAAAGAGGTCGCCGGTAACTTATCGGCTCTAGCTACCGAAATCGTTCCGGATCTACGACGTTTTCCATTCGGATCTGCTAAGCCTGGACCCTAAGAACGGCCTGCCGGAACAGGGCTTCGCCGAACCCCCACCAGTTAAGATAGACGGTGATAAAGAAGAGTAGGAGGTAGAAGATGTAATGGACGTAAAGAAGATAAGGGGGTCCATTAAAGCGAGGATCTCGTAGAAGGGGTGGCCGGAAGATTATAAATAGTATCCGATCGAGAATCTGCGGAATTCGGCGGAGCTGCTAAGAGACTTTTACGCGCGGAACCCGAAGAAGCCGAAGCCGGAATGGCTCTAAAGCCGATCCTTCTGGAAGAAAACGAAGAAAACCGCGTCCGCTCCACCAGTGCGGAAGCTAATAAAAACGATCGTAAGGCTTCGGGAAGTGATTGCTTCACCTACCACCGGACCCCGTAGTAAGTAAAGGCTTTGGTAGAGGAGAAAAAGAAGAAGAAGAAACGACGCCGCGAACGGATCTATATAGACCGCCGAAACGACGCACAGGCCAGCCACGCTACAGCTTAGAAGAACGCAGATCAGATCAGATAGCGTCGATTATATAAACGCCAAGTAAAGGACTTCAGATGCCGATAACGTAAGAAGTTGAAAAAGAGATAAAAATGACGTTGTTTTTGATAAAAGACGGAAGAGGTAACGTTAACGTCAGAGGGGATTTTCGAGAAGGAGACGATAAATCAAAAAAAAAAAAAAAGCGGAGATTTTCGGATAGATAGGGTGACTAAGCGGTCGAGGGCGACCGCTAGTAAGGGGGGGGGGGTAGTGTTGCAGCAGTAGAAAGAGGTAGGACAGATTAATAGGGTGGGCCCTGGATTTCGGCTCGGCCTGTCCGGGCCGAGCCGGGCCTTGGCACACCACCCTCCATTGAAGCCCACTACCACTACTACATAGGTTCCTTTCCCTCCTCAGTTCGAGATATAGTTATCAAAAAGGCCGTATTGTGTCATATCTGCGTGCCCGGATCACTCTCGGAATTAGTGGAAAGCTCAGCACAGCCGCTTACCCGCAGACCGACAGTCAGTCTAAAGTGGCTAACTGCGAGATGGAACGATATCTGCGAACCTTCTGCAGCCATTGTTAAGAAAAGTGGGTCGAGGTGTTGCTAAAAGCTGAATTCTGCGCGAACTTAGCACGATCGGAAGCAACGTCGCTGGCGCCGTTCGAGATAACGCATAGCTATCTTCCGAGGATAAGCTTTCAGCCGCCGAACGAACCTAGCTCTGTAGAACTATCTACCGCTACGTCGTTAAAGAGAGTCGCCGTAGCGGCGGCAGAAGCGCTACGATCTTAGATAGAAGAAGCCATTAAGGTGGCAAAAGACGCGATAGAATCGGCTTAGAAGAAGATAGTAACTCGAACTAATAGAAGCCGGTCGCTAATAGAATTCGAAGAAGGTCAAAAGGTATAGCTTAATACGCGAAACCTGAGGCTAAAAGGAAACGCGAAGCTTAACCCGCGCTACGTAGGTCCGTTTAAGATAATAGAAAAGAGGTCGCCGGTGACTTATCGGCTCGAGCTGCCGAAGGCGTTCCGGATCTACGACGTTTTCCATTCCGATCTACTAAGCCTGGACCCTGAGGACGGTCTGCCGGAACAGGGGTTCGCCGAACCCCCGCCGATCGAGATGGACAGTAAGGAAGAAGAGTGGGAGGTAGAAGATGTAATAGACGTAAAGAAGATAAGGGGGTCCATCAAAGCGAGAATATCGTAGAAAGGGTGGCCGGAAGACTACGAATAGTATCTGATCGAGAACCTGTGGAATTCGGCGGAGCCGCTAAGAGAGTTCTACAGGCGGAACCCAGAAAAGCCGAAACCGGCGTAGCTCTAATGTCGACAATGCCGGAAGAAAGAAGAAAGCCACGTCCGCTCCACTGGCGCAGTAGCTAATGAAAACGATCGTGTCGGTCGCCTTCGGCAAAGGTCTTCGACGCGGCCACTACCTACGGCGGTCGGCAGGAAGCTCGCCGACGCTGTAGCGTGCTAGCGCCGCCGACCCTGTAGTGGGTAAAGGCTTTAGTAGAAGAGAAAAAGAAGAAGAAGAAACGACGCTGCGGACGGATCTATATGGACCTCTGAGACAACGCACAGACCAGCTACGCTGCAGCTCAGATAACCTACAGTTCCGATCAGATAGCACGGATCAGGCGAACGGATCACGTAAACGTCAGGTAAAGGACTTCAGATGCCGACGATGTAAAAGACGCGAAAAGCGACGAAAAGAAAGCCGGTTGTAATAAAGGAAGACGCGACGTCGGCTTTGGAGGGGATTTTCGAAAAAAAAAAAAAAAAGAGAATAGAGATTTTTGGATAGATAAGATAACTAAGCGGTCGAGGGCGACCGCTGGTAAGGGAGGGGGGTAGTGTTGCGGCGGTGGAAAGAGGTGGGACAGATTTATAGGGTGGACCCTGGATTTCGGCTCGGCCCGTCCGGGCCGAGCCGGGCCTTGGCACACCACCCTCTATCAAAGCCCACCACTACCACCACATAGGTTCCTTTCCCTCCTCAGTTCGAGATATAGTCATCAAAAAGGCCGTATTAAATTATATCTGCGTGCCCGGATCACTGCAGAATCTGAGAAACGCTCTAATCTGTGTAGTGTTTCCGGATTTCGGCTGCTTCCATTCCGCGACGGCGGCGACCTTTAAGGAGTCCATCTGAATTCCATCTCTTCCGACGATAAGGCCGAGATATTTGACCTCGGTTTGGTAGAACTCGCTCTTTTTCGTGTCCGCGTTCAATCCTACTTCGCAGAGTCTCTTTAGCACCCTCTTAACGTTGATCTGACTGCAGTAGACGCAAGGTCAATACCCGTCTTTAATAACTATATCCAAGGCTGGAGAGGGAAGAATCTACGTACAAGCGGGGGTGGAGGTATTTAAGTGTGCGCCAAGCCTGGCCCTGCCAAGCCTAGCTGCCAGCTGTCTACATCCACATCTGTATCACTACCGCCCTCCCTAACTAGCGATTACCCTTAATCGCAATCAACCAATTAATCGCAATTAGCCCATTAATCGCAATTAGCTAAACCAGGTCGCGTGGTACCAAACTAGGTCGTAGGGGTCGCAAATTCAGCTTCGCTATTAGCCAATTAGGTCGCACCAATCCAGGTCGCAAATTCAGTCGCAGAGGTCGCTTTTGAGGTCGCTTTTAAGGTCGCTTTTGAGCTTCAATTTCCGTGCTTTTTGAGCCTCAATCTCGTGCCTTTTGCCGTCGCTTTGGTGCCTTAATTGGTGCCTTACTAAGGCTGCAGAATTCTCAGATTGTCGCAGAGGTCGTTAAGGCCGCAGAGGTCTTTAGGGGCGCAGAGGCTTCCAGAGGTCGCAGAGGTCGCAGAGGTTGTTAAGGCCGCGGAGGTTGTTAAGGCTGCGGAGGTCGCGGAGGTCGTCGAGGTTGTCTTGCAAACACATGCCGCTTCTCGAGAAGGTCGCTTCTTGACAGTCGCTTCTCGACGGTCGCTCGCTTCTCGGACGGTCGCTCGCTTCTCGACCGTCGCTCGCTTCTTAGACTGTCGCTTGCTTGTCGACGGTCGCTTGCTTCTCGACGGTCGCTTCTCGAGCCGTCGCTTTTCGAGCCGTCGCTTCTCGGACGGTCGCTTCTCGACAGTCGCTTCTCGACAGTCGCTTTGCCTGTGCTTTGCCTAGTGCTCTGCAGCTGGTGCTTTGCAGCTGGTGCTCTGCAGCTGGTGCTTTACAGCCGTGCCTTGTGCTCTGCCTTGTCCTCTTCTGAACCTAAACAATGTGTATTGTCTACAGCTGCCTGTTGTCTGCAGCTGCCTTTCTGAACATGCAGTGCCTAGGTGCTCGTGCCTAGGTGCTCGTGCCTAGGTTGTCTGCAGCAGCTGTGCCTCTGTTGTCTGTAGCTGCCTTTCTGGTGCTCTGCCTAGTGCTCTGCCTGGGGGCTCTGCCTAGGGGCTGCTCGTGTCGCTTTGCTGCTTGTGTTGCTTTGCTGCTCGTGTCTTGTGCTCTGCCTAGGTGCTCGTGCCTATATGCCCTGTCTCTGCTTTGCCTGTATTGTCTGCAGCAGCTGTGCCTGTCTGTAGCAGCTATGCCTGTCTGCAGCAGCCTTGTGTTGTCTGCAGCTGCTGTGCCTTGTCTGCAGCAGCTGTGCCTTGTGCTCTGCCTTGTGCTCTTGTCGCTCGTGCCAATTGCTGTATGTCTCGATTGCTGAATGTCCCGATTGGCCTTGTCCGAATAGAATGGTCTGCCAAAGACCCGAAAAAACGAATGTCGTCGCCCTAGGTCCTGCTAGGTGCGTCTCGTTGTCGTCGCTCTTGCTCTCGTCCTCGTCGCTCCTACATCGTCCTTCTCGACCTTCTCGTTCTTCTCGTCCTTCTCGTTCTTCTCGTCCTTCTCGTTCTTCTCGTCCTTCTTAAAACTTCAAAACTCGTACAATCTGCTCGTAGGGGCACTCTCTCCAAAACTCTCTCTTCTCGATAGGGGCACTTCTCTTCCCTAAAACTCTTCTTCTCGATGTCCTCTGTAATGGACCTCTCTCTTTAAAACTCTTCTTCTCGATTAGGGGAGGGATAGAGTAGTATGCATATGTACAATTAAGTAACCGGATATAAATTAACGGCCTCCTTCGTACATATACAGTACACACTCTAGGTTAGTTGCACGTACGTTAATTGAGTACCCGGATGTGATTCAACGGGCTCTTTCGCGTAGTGCGGGTGTTGTTGAAGTGAGCCTTGGATATAATGATCTGACTGCAGTAGACGCAAGGTCAATACCCGTCTTTAATAACTATATCCAAGGCTAGAGAGGGAAGAATCTACGTACAAGCGGGGGTGGAGGTATTTGAGTATGCGCCAAGCCTGGCCCTGCCAAGCCTAGCTGCCAGCTGTCTACATCCACATCCGTATCAAACGTAGTCTGTGTGCTGATCTCTCGTTCTATCCGTATAGACGAGAATGTCGTCCAAATAGATAGACACGAACCGTTCCAACATGTCCATAAAGGTGTAGTTTATAAAGCGTTGCCACACTGCCGGCGCGTTAGTGAGGCCGAAAGGCATTACTAACTACTTAAAATTGCCTATACGCATGGCAAACGTTGTAAGATCTTCCGTCTGCCCTTCTTCGTTCCTTAGTCGATAGAACGCTTAGCGGATGTCCAGCTTGCTGAACCACTTAGCCTTCGCTACTCTTTGTATAGTTTCGTCGATTAACGGCAGTGGATATACGTCCCGCTTGGTGACCTCGTTAAGGCCTCGATAGTCTACGCAGAGTCGCAGACCACCCCCTAGTTTCCTTACGAAAAGAATCGGTAACGCGTATTCAGCCGAACTCGGCGTAATAAACTTCTTCGCTAGATTTTCGCGAACGAACACCTCTACTTAGTCCAGTTCCGCCGGCGACAGTCGTCTTAGGGGCTCGGTTCTCGGCAGCGCGGCTCCTTCTTTTAGTCGGATCTTGTTGTTATATTCCAGTCGGTAGAGTGGCAAGAGGTTGGAGTCGGCTTTTAAGAACACGTTAGCGTAACCGTAGAGCTCGTTTGGCAGCACCTCTAGTAGATCCACTTCTTCTTCCGCTATTATCTTCCGGTGGTCTTTAATGTCTTTTATTAAGATAGCGTAAATCTCGTTGTCCGGCGACTTCGCGAGGGTCGTTATAGCTTCTGAACTTATTATTCCGACGGTAACCGGGGGTTTAGAACGATCGGACGGAGCCTCTTTCGCAGACTCTGTAGCTTTTGGCTTAGCGGCGGCGGCGACCTTTCCGATAGTCCCTGCTCCGCTACCCGGGGTTTTGAATCTGATCGTTCCTTTATCTACATCGACGATAGCTTTCTGGTTCTTTATCTATTTCTGTCCTATAATAATGTTAAACCTTCCGATATCTGATCCGGGCACGCAGATATAATTTAATACGGCCTTTTTGATGACTATCTCTCGAACTGAGGAGGGAAAGGAATCTATGTAGTGGTGGTAGTGGGCTTTCGTAGTGGTGGTGCCAAGGCCTGGCTCGGCCCGGACTGGCCGAGCCGAAATCCAGGGTCCACCCTATCGATCTGTCCCACCTCTTTTCACTGCCGCAACACTACCCCCCTCCCTTACCAGCGGTCGCCCTCGACCGCTTAGTCACCTTATCCATCTGAAAATCTCCGCTTTTTTTTTTTTTCGTTGTCTCCTTCTCGAAAAATCCCCTCTAACGTCGACGTTACCTCTTCCGTCTTTTATCAAAAACAACGTCCTTTTTATCTCTTTTTTAACTTCTTACGTTATCGGCATCTGAAGTCCTTTACTTGGCGTTCATGTGATCGACGCTATCTGATCTAAGCCGTGGTCTTCTGAGCTGCGGCGTGGCTGGTCTGTGCGTCGTCTTAGAGGTCTATATAGACCCGTCTGCGGCGTCGTTTCTTCTTCTTCTTTTTTTTTTCTACCAAAGCCCTTACACATCGCAGGGGCGGCGGCGCTGGCACGCTACAGCGTCGGCGAGCTGCCTGCCGACCCTGCGATAGGTAGTGGCCGCGTCGAAGACCTCCCTAAGGCGACCGCTACGATCGTTTTTATCGGCTTCGGCGCCGGTGGAGCGGACGCGGCTTTCTTCTTTCTGAACTATTAACTTCGGAGCCACTTAGGCTTTGGCTTCGTCGGATTCCGGACGTAGAACTCTCTTAGCAGCTCCGCCGAATTCCGGAGGTTCTCGAACGGATACTATTTATAGTCTTCTAGCTATCCTTTCTACGAAATCCTCGCTTTGATGGACCCCCCCGTCTTCTTTACGTCTATTACGTCTTCTACCTCCTACTCTTCTTTATTACTGTCTATCTCGACTAGCGGGGGTTCGGCGAAGCCCTGCTCCGGCAGACCGTTCTCAGGGTCCAGGCTTAGCAGATCCGAATAGAAAACGTCGTAGATCCGGAACGCCTTTGGCAGCTAGAGCCGATAAGTTACTGGCGATCTCTTTTCCACTATCTTGAACGGACCTACGTAGCGTGGATTTAGCTTGGCGTTGCCTCTTAGCCTTAAGTTCTTCGTGTTAAGCTATACCCTTTGGCCTTCCTCGAATTCTATCGGTAACCGTTTCTTATTAGCTCGAGTTACTATCTTCTTCTAAGCCGATTCCATCGCGTTTTTCGCTACCTTGATCGCTTCTTCTATCTAAGATCGTAGCGCTTCTGCCGCCGCGGCGGCGACTCTTTTTGACGACGTGGAAAGCTCTGTCGAGTCGGCGTCGCTCGGCGGATAGTGTTGCGGCAGTGGAAAGAGGTAGGACAGATTAATAGGGTGGACCCTGGATTTTGGATCGGCCCGTCCGGGCCGAGCCGGGCCTTGGCACCACCACTACGAAAGCCTACTACCGCCACTATATAGATTCCTTTCCCTCCTTAGTTCGAGATATAGTTATCAAAAAGGCCGTATTGAATTATATCTGCGTGCCCGGATCATTATATCTCGAACTCACTCTCTACACACCCTGCGCTGCGCGAAAGGGCCTGTTGAACCATCCGGAAACCCGAATAATGCACGCGCACCTACCAACACACTAACAACAACCCCCTAAGGCACTGTAAGAAGATGGAAGGCTTCTTAGCGGTAGAGAGTGGCGTAACAGGCCGCTGCGGAAAGAGAAAGACTGACAGAGCAAGTAGACGCTCTAGTGTCATTAATAATAAGATTATTATTAGAGGTTTTACAGCGGAAGAGACCGCTAAGATTAAGGAACGAATAAGCGAATATAGGAAGATCCACGACTGCACGATCAAGGAATTGGAAGATTACGTAAACGAGAATGGGATAGGAAAGGTCTACGACGGTATAGACCTTATTAAGACGCTGTTCTACAGAACGCTAGAAGAGAACAGACAACTAAGAGAAGAGACTAAAGCGGTAAGGGCCGAGAAGGAATCGGTAGAGACGATTATCGAAGTGTTAGAAAACTAGGCGGCGAATCGACTGGCGCAGCTAAAGGCGCTAAAGAATCAACTGGCTGATATAGAAGCAGCAAAGTCGCCGCTACCGCGTCGAGAAGAACAAGCAGAGACCGCCTTACCAGCAGCCTACAGTTAAGGTAGCACGTTGATGACGTTACTACCGGATCCACCGGCATTTAGAGGCGGAGATCCTAAGGATTGGGAAGCGTTTAAGAAGAAGATCAAGAATAAGATAAGCCGCGATTATGCAGCAAGCAGCGAAGGAGACAGACTGGCCTATTTAGAGGCGCGACTAGAAGGTGAAGCTTTTTCGCTAGTGGCGGACCTGGAAGAGGCGACTACCGAGGACGCAATCAAAGCACTAGATCAACGTTTCGGAGACCCATTCCGAAAGAAGACGGCCCGTAAGCAGCTGGACAAGATCAATCAGAACCGGCAGACGTTCGAGGAATTCTACGGGTTGTTTAGAAAATATGCTATTAGAGCGAGAGTGGCTAAGGATAAGCAGCTACATTTACTAAGACAGAAACTGAGCCCTGAGCTCGCTGCGGCTATAGCGTCTGTAGAAGACGAAGACCTTAAGAGCTTCGTGCACCGAACGAGGGTTACTGCGAGAAACTTGAGCGCTTACGCGAAACTACGCGAATCGGTTCAGAAGCCGTCGCCGCCGGAGCAGCCGACAAGAGCCCCCGCACCCTTCCGACGCGGCCCCTAGCCGCCTTACGTGCTGCGACCGTCGTTCGTCCCTACCTATTTCGCGTACGGAAAACCCGGCTATATCGCTACGAGATGCCAAGCGGCGGCCCAGCAGAAGCAGGAGTATCGCGTTATAAAGCAGCTGCAGCCGCAGCCGCCGAGAAAGACTATTCAAGCCATCGAGCCGGCTCCGAACGATACTGACGGCGTAGACGGCGGGGTGCAGCTAAGAATTATAGGAAAGACCAGCTGGAAGGATAGGCCCCCTATCTAGCATTGACAATAGGGCACTGCACCGGAGCGAATCGACACGAGAAGAAAGCATTAACAGCTGCAGCGATCCGCTCTCGGCAGCTGTAGAAGTGAACACGGAAACGGCGATCATCCTTCCTATTACGATCTACCCTGTTAAGAAGTCGCGCCAACCCCTCCAGTTAAAAGCTTTTATCGACACCGGAGCCCTTATTAGCGCGGCGATCCACTACCGATGATCCGGGCACGCAGATATGATTCAATACGGCCTTTTTGAGGACTATATCTCGAACTAAGGAGGGAAAGGAATCTATGTAGTGGTGGTGGTAGGCTTTGATGGTAGTGGTGCCAAGGCCCGGCTCGGCCCGTCCGGGCCGAGCCGAAATCCAGGGTCCACCCTATTAATCTGTCCCACCTCTTTCCACCGCTGCAACACTACCCCCCTCCCTCACCAGCGGTCGCCCTCGACCGCTTAGTCACCCCACCTATCCGAAAATCTCTCTTCTTTCCGTCTCTTTTTTTTTTTTTTTTTTTTTTTTGAAAATCCCCTCTACTGTCGACGTTACCTCTTCCGCTTTTTATTAAAAACAACGTCTCATTACCGCTTCTTCAGCCCTTACGTTATCGGCATCTGAAGTCCTTTACTTGGCGTTTATGTAATCGGTGCGCTATCTGATCTGATCCACGGGTTATCTGAGCTGCGGCGTGGCTGGTCCGTGCGTCGTCTTAGAGGTCTATATAGATCCGTCCGCAGCGTCGTTTCTTCTTCTTCTTTTTCTCTTCTACCAAAGCCTTTACCTACTACGGGGTCGGCGGCGCTGGCACGCTACGGCGTCGGCGAGCTTCCTGCCGACCGCCGTAGGTAGTGGCCGCGTCGAAGACCTCGCCGAAGGCGACCGACACGATCGTTTTTATCGGCTACCGCGCCGGTAGAGCGGACGTAGCTTTCTTCTTTCTTCTGGCATTATCGACATTAGAGCTACGCCGGCTTCGGCTTTTCCGGGTTCCGCCTGTAGAGCTCTCTTAGCAGCTCCGCCGAATTCCGCAGGTTCTCGATCGGATACTATTCGTAGTCTTCCGGCTACCCTTTCTACGATATTCTCGCTTTAATGGACCCCCTTATCTTCTTTACATCCATTATATCTTCCACCTCCTACTCTTCTTTATTACCGTCTATCTCGATTGCTGGGGGTTCGGCGAACCCCTGCTGCGGCAGACCGTTCTTAGGGTCCAGGCTTAGTAGATCGGAATGGAAAACGTCGTAGATTCAGAACGCCTTCGGCAGCTCGAGCCGATAAGTTACCGGCGACCTCTTTTCTATTATCTTGAACGGACCTACGTAGCGCGGGTTGAGCTTGGCGTTGCCTTTTAGCCTCAGGTTCTTTGTGTTGAGCTATACCCTTTGGCCTTCCTCGAATTCTATCGGTAACCGTTTCTTATTAGCTCGAGTCACTATCTTCTTCTGAGCCGATTCCATCGCGTCTTTCGCTACCTTAATGGCTTCTTCTATCTAAGATTGTAGCGCTTCTGCCGCTGCGGCAGCGACTCTCTTTGACGACGTGGAAAACTCTAGCGAATTAGCGTCGCTCGGCGGATGGAAACTCAGCCTCGGAAGATAACCGTGTGTTATCTCGAACGGCGCCAGCGACGTCGCTTCTGACTGTGCTGAATTGGCGCAGAATTCGGCTATTAGCAGCACCTCTACCCACTTTTCTTAATGGTGGCCGCAGAAGGTTCGCAGATATCGCTCTATCTTGCGATTAGCCACTTTAGACTAACTGTCAGTTTAAGGGTAAGCGGCGGTGCTGAGCTTTCCCTAAATTCCGAGAGCTTGGTTGATAGCTTTCTATACGTCGGCGGTGAATTAAGGACCCCTATCCGTAGTAATAGTGTCCGGCAGGCCATAGTGCTTCTACACGCGTTGAATCAACATCCGTGCGGTCTCTTCTGCAGTGGTTCCTTCGTCTCTTGCTCGGCAGGGGATAAAGTGCCGTTCTTTACTTAGCCGATCCACTACGTTGAGCGTGGCGTTATATCCGTCGGATTCCGGCAGGCCGGTTACGAAGTCTATCGTAATGTGTTGCTACGGTTTCTCAGGGATCGGCAGTGGCTTTAATAAGCCTGCTAGAAGGCCGTAACGCGGCTTCGCCGATCGGCACGCGTAGCAGTTGGCGATAAATCGGTAGATCCGCTCGTAGATTCGTAGAAACCAGTAGATCGTTCCTACTGCCTGCATCGTTTTCTTCGCTCCGGCGTAGCCAACATCTATAGAGTTATAGACCAGTTGGATGACCTTAGTAATTAGTTCTTCCGGAACTATTATCTTCCCTGAACCGGTTTTGCCTAGCTTCTGCTGCTGATTAAGCTGCTCCACCTTCTCGTAGAGAGTCTTTTCTTCGATCGGCGGCTCTATTGGTTCGGGTTCGGTCTGCAGTTCCGCCGCGCAGATCCCCGCTTCCTTTAACACCTCGGCGTCTACTATCCGCTCCGTCAACACCTTCTGAAACATGTTCGGATCTTCCTTCGCGCGGCTCGTCTTCCCTTCTCTTCGCGTTAGCGCGTTAGCCTTTCCATTTTGAGCTCCAGGTCGATAGTTGATCTTAAAATCGAACCCTAACAAGTAGGCGGCCCACTGAGCTTGGCAGCGTAAGAGCTTCTGCGTCTTTATAAAATAGGTCAGCGACTGGTGGTCCGTAAGAACCTGGACCGTGCTCTTTCCAGCTATAAGCTCCGGCTTCCACTCCTCGAAAGCCTGAATAATCGCTAACAGCTCCTTATCGTAGATAGCGTAATTCCGCTTAGCTTTGCTTATTGACTTGCTGAAGAAAGTGACTGGATAGAGGGTTTCGTCGTTACTATATTAAGAAAGGACTCCTGCCGTTACCGTATCGGAAGCGTCCGTTTCTATATAGATTGTCTTTTCCGGTCGGAAGTGCGCCAGAACCGGCGCCGACGCTACTGCCTCTTTCAGCCGTACGAAAGCTTCCGTGTAATCCGGGCACGCAGATATGATTCAATACGGCCTTTTTGATAACTATATCTCGAACTGAGGAGGGGAATGAATCTATGTAGTGGTGGTGGTGGGCTTTAATGGTGGTAGTGCCAAGGCCCGGCTCTGCCCGACCGGGCCAAGCCGAAATCCAGGGTCCACCCTATCAATCCGTCCCACCTCTTTCCACCGCCGCAACACTACCCCCCTCCCTTACCAGCGGTCGCCCTCGACCGCTTAGTTATCTTATCCATTCGACAATATCCATTCTTCTTCTTTTTTTTTTTTTTTTTTTTTTTTTGAAAAATCCCCTCTAACGCCGACGTCGCGTCTTCCTTCCTTACAACCGGCGGTCTTTTCGTCGCTTTTCGCGTTCTTTACATCGTCGGCATCTGAAGTCCTTTATATAGCGTTTATGTAATCCGCTCGCTATCTGATCTATGCTATCTGATCGGAACTGTAGGTTATCTAAGCCGCGGCGTAGCTGGTCTGTGCGTCTTTTCGGAGGTCTATATAGATCTTTCCGTAGCGCCGTTTTTCTCCTTCTTTTCCCTTCTACCAAAGTCCTTACATACTACAGGGTCGGCGGCGCTGGCACGCCACGGCGTCGGCGAGCTTCCTGCCGACCGCCGTAGGTGGTGGCTGCGTCGAAGACCTCGCCGAAGGCGACCGACACGATCGTCTTTATCGGCTTCCGCGCCGGTGGAGCGGACGTAGCTTTCTTCTTTTTCTTCCGGAAGGATCGGCTTTAGAGCTATTCCGGCTTCGGCTTCTTCGGGTTCTGCGCGTAAAAGTCTCTTAGCAGCTCTGCCGAATTCCGGAGATTCTCGATCGGATACCATTTATAATCTTCCGGCTACCCCTTCTACGAGATCCTTGCTTTGATGGACCCCCTCGTCTTCTTTACGTCTATTACGTCTTCTACCTCCTATTCTTCCTTATCGTCCATCTCGATTGGCAGGGGTTCGGCAAAGCCCTGTTCCGGCAGGCCGTTCTCAGGGTCCAGGCTTAGCAGATCCGAATGGAAGACATCGTAGATCCGGAACGATTTCGGCAGCTGGAGCCGATAGGTCACCGGCGACCTCTTTTCTACTATCGTAAACGGGCCTACGTAGCGCGGATTGAGCTTGGCGTTCCCTTTCAGCCTCAGGTTCCGCGCGTTAAGCCAGACTTTTTGACCTTCTTCGAATTCTATTGGCGACCGGCTTCTATTAGTTCGAGTTACTATCTTCTTCTAAGCCGATTCCATCGCGTCTTTCGCCACTTTGATCGCTTCTTCTATCTGAGATCGGAGCGCTTCCGCCGCTGCAGCGGCGACTCTCTTTGACGACATAGCGGTGGATTGTTCCGTAGAGCTAGGTTTGTTTGGCGGCTGAAAGCTTATCCTCGGAAGATAGCCGTGCGTTATCTCGAACGGCGCTAGCAAGGTGGCCTTAGACGGTGCCGAGTTAGCGCAGAACTCGGCTATCGGCAACACCTTAACCCATTCTTCTTAATAGTGGCCGCAGAAGGTTCGCAGGTATCGCTCTATCTCGCGATTAGCTACTTTAGACTGACCGTCAGTTTAAGGGTAAGCGGCGGTGCTGAGCTTTCTACGAATTCCGAGAGCTTGGTTAATAGCTTTCTATACGTCGGCTGTAAATTGAGGACCCCTATCCGTAGTGATAGTGTCCGGCAGCCTATAGTGCTTCTACACGTGTTGAATCAACATCCGTGCGGTCTCTTCTGTAGTGGTTCCTTCGTCTCTTGCTCGGCAGGGGATAAAGTGCCGTTCTTTGCTTAATCTGTCTACTACGTTTAGTGTGGCGTCGTATCTATCGGATTCCGGCAGGCCGGTTACGAAGTCCATCGTAATATGCTGCTACGGTTTCTCGGGGATCGGAAGTGGCCTTAGCAGACCAGCCGGAAAACCGTAACGTGGCTTCGCGGCCCGGCACGCGTGGCAATTAGCGATAAATCGGTGGATCCGTTCGTAGATCCGCGGAAACCAGTAGATCGTTCTTACTGCCTGCATCGTTTTCTTCGCTCCGGCGTAGCCAACGTCTACGGAGCCGTAGACCAGCTAGATAACCTTAGTGATTAGTTCTTCTGGAACTATTAGCTTCCCTGAACCGGTTTTGCCGAGCTTCTGCTTCTGGTTAAGCTGCTTAACCTTCTCGTAGAGAGTCTCTTCCTTAGGGGCCGGTTCCACTGCGCAGACCCCTACCTCTTTTAACACCTCTGCGTCTACTATCCGCTCGGTCAACACCTTCTGAAACATGTTCGGATCTTCCTTCGCGCGGCTCGTCTTCCCTTCTCTTCTCGTCAGCGCGTTAGCCTTTCCGTTTTAAGCCCCTAGTCGATAGGTAATCTTAAAGTCGAACCCTAATAAGTAGGCGGCCTACTGAGCTTAGCGACGTAAGAGCTTCTGCGTCTTTATAAAGTAGGTCAGCGACTGGTGGTCCGTAAGGACCTGGACCGTGCTCTTTCTAGCTATAAGCTCTGGTTTCCACTCCTCGAAAGCCTGAATAATCGCTAGCAGCTCTTTATCGTAGATCGCGTAGTTCCGCTTAGCTTCTGTAATGGACTTGCTAAAGAAGGCTACTAGGTGGAGGGTCTCGTCGTCGCTATATTGAGAAAGGACCCCTGCCGTCACTGTGTCGGAAGCGTCTGTTTCTACGTAGATCGTCTTTTCCGTCCGGAAGTGTGCCAGAACAGGCGCCGAGGCCACTGCTTCTTTCAGCCGTACGAAAGCTTCCGTACACTTCTTATTCTATAGGCCGGCGGCCTCTTTCTTTAACGCTTCGTTTAGGGGTCTGGCTATCTTGCTAAAGTCTTTGATAAACTGTCGATAGTAGCTGCAGAAGCCGAGAAACGCTCTGATTTGCGTAGTGTTTCCGGATTTCGGCTGCTTCCATTCCGCGACAGCGGCGACCTTTAAGGGGTCTATCCGAATTCCATCTCTTCCGACGATAAGGCCGAGATATTTAACCTCGGTTTGATAGAACTCGCTCTTTTTGGTGTCCACGTTTAGTCCGACCTCGCGGAGCCTCTTCAATACTCTCTCGATGTGGTCCGTATGTTGCTCTCTCGTTCTATCGGTGTAGATAAGGATGTCGTCTAAGTAGATAGACACGAACCGTTCCAGCATGTCTATAAAGGTGTAGTTTATAAAGCGTTGCCACACTGCCGGCGCGTTGGTAAGTCCGAAAGGCATTACCAACTACTTAAAATTGCCTATATGCGTCGCGAACGTCGTAAGATCTTCTGTTTGTCCTTCCTCGTTTCTTAATCGATAGAACGCTTAGCGGATATCCAGCTTGCTGAACTACTTAGCCTTTGCTACGCGCTGGATAGTCTCGTCGATCAGCGGCAGCGGGTATACGTCTCTCTTAGTGACCTTGTTAAGGCCGCGATAGTCTACGCAGAGTCGCAGACTACCCCCTGGTTTTCTTACGAAAAGAATCGGTAACGCGTATTCGGCAGAACTCGGCGTAATAAACTTCTTCGCTAGGTTCTCGCGAACAAACACCTCTACCTGGTCCAGTTCCGCTAGCGACAGTCGTCTTAGGGGCTCGGTTCTTAGCAGCGTAGCTCCCTCTTTCAGTCGGATCTTGTTGTTATATTCCGGTCGATAGAGCGGCAGGAGGTTAGAGTCGGCTTTTAAGAAGACGTTAGCGTAACTATAGAGTTCTTTCGGTAGCACCTCTAGCGGGTCCACTTCTTCTTCCGCCATTATCTTCCTGTAGTCTTCGATGTCTTTTATCGAGATAGCGTAGATCTTATTATCCGGCGACTTCGCGAGGGTCGTTATAGCTTCTAAACTTATTATTCCGACAGTGACCGGGGGTTCGGAACGATCGGACGGAGCCTCTTTCGCGGACTCCGTAGCTTTCGGCTCGGCGGCGGCTGCGACCTTTCCGATGGTCCCTGCTCCGCTACCCGGGGTTTTGAATCTGATCGTTCCTTCGTCTACGTCGACGATGGCTTTCTGGTTCTTCATCTATTTCTGCCCTATAATAATGTCAAATCTTCCGATATCCATAATTCGGAACGTCGCTTCCGTAGTGCGATTAGCTAGGGTAGTCCTTAGCGGCACGTAGTGCGTAACGCTTTCCCTGTCTTGTCCGTTATATGCCGAAATCTTCGTCGGCGACGCCAGTTCCACCGGATAACTGTATCTATTCGTCAGCTTCCGGACCAGTCGGTGGTGGATCGCTGCGCCGATAAGAGCTCCGGTGTCGATAAAAGCTTTTAGCTAGAGGGGTTTGCTCGATCTGTTAAGGGGGTAGACAGTAATTGGAAGGATAATGGCTGTTTCCGTGTTCACTTCCACCGCCGCCGAGAGCGGATCGCTGCAGCTATTGATGCTCTCTTTCGTCGACGTAGTTCGCGTTAATGCCCTGTTGCCTATGCTAGATAGGGGGCCTATCTGTCCAGCTGGTCTTTTCCTATAATTCTCAGCTGTACGCCGCCGTCTACGCCGTTAGCATCGTTCGGAGCCGGCTCGATGGCTTGAATTGTCTTTCTCGGCGGCTGCGGCTAAGGCTGCTTTATAACACGATACTCCTGCTTCTGCTTATCCGATGCTTGGCAGCTCGTAGCGATGTAGCCAGGCTTTCCGCACGCGAAACAGGTAGGGACGAACGACGGTTGCAGCACGTAAGGCAGCTGGGGGCCGCGTCGGAAGGGCGCGGGGGCTCTGGTTGTCCGCATTAGCGACGGCGACGGCGACGGCTTCTGAACCGATTCTCGTAATTTCGCGTAAGCGCTTAAGTTTCTCGCAGTAACCCTCGTTTAATGCACGAAGCCCTTAAGGTCTTCGTCTTCTACAGACGCCATAGCAGCGGCCAGTTCAGGGTTCAGCTTCTGCCTTAATAGGTGGAGCTGCTTATCTTCCGCCACTCGGGCCCTAATCGCATATTTTCTGAACAAACCGTAGAATTCCTTAAACGTCTGCCGGTTCTGGTTGATCTTGTCCAGTTGTTTACAGGCTGTCTTCTTCCGGAAGGGGTCTCCGAAACGCTGGTCCAGCGCCTTAATAGCTTCGTCGGCTGTTACTTCTTCTAGGTCCGCTACTAGCGAAAAAGCTTTACCTTCCAGTCGCGCCTCTAAATAGGCCAATCTGTCTTCTTCGCTGCTTAATGCGTAATCGCGGCTTATCTTATTCTTGATCTTCTTCTTGAACGCCTCCTACGCTTTAGAGTCTCCGCTACCGAAAACTAGTAGATCCGGTAATAACGTCATTAACGTGCCACCTTGACTATAGGCCGCTAGTAAGGCGGTCTTAGCATGGGTTTCTCGCCGCAGTAGCGACGACGATTTCGCTGCTTCCATATCAGCCAGCTGATCCTTTAGCTCCTTCAGTTGCGCCAGTCGATTCGACGCTTGGTGTTCTAACACGTCGATAACGGTCTCTGCCGATTCCTTTTCGGCCCTTACCGCTTCAGTTTCTTCTCTTAGTCGTCTGTTCTCTTCTAGCGTTCTGTAAAACAGCGTCTCAATAAGGTCTATACCGTCGTAGACCTTCCCTATTCTGTTCTCGTTTACGTAGTCTTCCAGTTCCTCGATCGTGCAGTCGTAGATCTTCCTATATTCGCTTATTCGTTCCTTGATCTTAGCGGTCTCTTCCGCTGTAAAACCTCTAATAACGATCTTATTATCAATGACACTAGAGCGCCTGCTCGCTCGGTTAGTCTTTCCTCTTCTGCTTCTGCTGCAGCCTGTTACACTGCTCTCTACCGCTGAGAAGCCTTCTATCTTCTTACGGCGCCTTAGGGGGTTGTTGGTGTATTAGTGGGTGCGCGTGCGTTATTCGGGTTTCCGGATAGTTCAACGGGCCCTTTCGCGCAGCGCGGGGTGTAGTGTGGAGAGTGAGTTCGAGATATAATGATCCGGGCACGCAGATATGATTTAATACGGCCTTTTTGATAACTATATCTCGAACTGAGGAGGGAAAGGAATCTATATAGTGGCGGTAGTGGGCTTTCGTAGTAGTGGTGCCAAGGCCCAGCTCGGCCCGTCCGGGCCGAGCCGAAATCCAGGGTCCACCCTATCAATCTGTCCCACCTCTTTCCACTGCTGCAACACGTGGGTCCGTTCAAGATAGTGGAAAAGAGATCGCCGGTGACTTATCGGCTCCAGCTGCCAAAGGCGTTCCGGATCTACGACGTTTTCCATTCGGATCTGCTAAGCCTAGACCCTGAGAACGGTCTGCCCGAGCAGGGCTTCGCCGAACCCCTGCCAGTCGAGATAGATGGTAATAAAGAAGAGTAGGAGGTAGAAGACGTAATAGACGCAAAGAAGACGGGGGGGTCTATCAAAGCGAGGATTTCGTAGAAAGGATAGCCAGAAGACTATAAATAGTATCCGGTCGAGAACCTCCAGAATTCGGCGGAGCTGCTAAGAGAGTTTTACGTCCGGAATCCGACAAAGCCGAAACCGGCGTAGCTTTGATGTCGACAATGCTAGAAGAAAGAAGAAAGCTACGTCCGCTCTACCGGCGCCGAAGCCGATAAAGACGATCGTAACAGTCGCCTTCTAGGAGGTGTTCGACGCAGCCACTACCTACCGCAGGGTCGGCAGCAGCTCGCAGACGCCGTAGCGTGCTAGCGCCGCCGACCCTGTAGTAGGTAAAGGCTTTGGTAGAAGAGAAAAAGAAGAAGAAGAAACGGCGCTGTAGACGGATCTATATAGACCGCCGAAACAGCGCACAGACCGCCCGAGCCGCAGCTCAGATAACCGGACAGCTCAGATCAGATAGCGACGATTATATAAACGCCAAGTGAAGGACTTCAGACGCCGACGACGTAAAAAATTGAAGAAGCGATAAAGAAAACGTTGTTTTTAATAGAAGACGGAAGAAGTAACGTTAGCGTTAGAGGGGATTTTTCGAGAAGGAGACGACGAATCAAAAAAAAAAAAGCGGAGATTTTCGGATGGATAAGGTGACTAAGCGGTCGAGGGCGACCGCTAGTAAGGGAGGGGGGTAGTGTTGCGGCGGTGGAAAGAGGTAGGACAGATTAATAGGGTGGACCCTGGATTTCGGATCGGCCCGTCCGGGCCGAGCCGGGCCTTGGCACTACTACTACGAAAGCCTACCACCGCCACTACATAGATTCCTTTCCCTCCTTAGTTCGAGATATAGTTATTAAAAAGGCTGTATTGAATTATATCTGCGTGCCCGGATTAGATGGAAACTCAGCCTCGGAAGATAACTGTATGTTATTTCGAACGGCGCCAGCGACGTCGCTTCTAACTGTGCTGAATTGGCGCAGAATTCGGCTATTGGCAGCACCTCTACCCACTTTTCTTAATAGTGGCTGCAGAATATCCGTAGATATTTCTCTATCTTACGGTTGGCCACTTTGGATTGGCCGTCAGTCTAAGGGTAAGCGGCAGTGCTGAGTTTTCCGCAGATTCCGAGAGTTTGATTGATCGCTTTCCAAACGTCGGCAGTGAATTAAGGACCCCTATCTGTAGTGATAGTGTCCGGCAGACCGTAGTGCTTCCATATATGCTTAATCAGCATTCTCGCAGTCTCTTCCGCAGTCGTTCCTTTGTCTCTGGCTCGACAGGGGATAAAGTAGCGCTCTTTGCTTAGCCAGTCCACTACATTAAGCGTAGCGTCGTAGCTGTCTGAATTCGGCAGGCCGGTCACGAAATCCATCGTAATGTGCTGCTACAGCTTCTTAGGGATCGGAAGTGGCTTTAGCAGACCGGCCGGAAGGCTATAACGTAGTTTCGCGGCCCGGCACGCGTAGCAATTGGCGATAAATCGGTGGATCCGTTCGTAGATCCGCGGAAACCAGTAGATCGTCCTTACGGCTTCCATCGTCTTCTTCGCACTGGCGTAACCAACTTCTACGGAGCTGTGGACCAGCTGGATAACCTCTGTAATTAGTTCTTCTGGCACTATCAGCTTCCCTAAACCGGTTTTGCCAAGCTTCTGCTTCTAATTAAGCTGCTCCACCTTCTCGTAGAGAGTCTCTTCCTTAGGGGCCGGTTCCACTGTGCAGACCCCTACCTCTTTCAATACCTCTGCGTCTACTATCCGCTCGGTTAACATCTTCTAGAACATGTTCGGATCTTCTTTCGCGCGGCTTGTCTTTCCTTCTCTTCTCGTTAGCGCGTTAGCCTTTCCGTTTTAAGCCCCAGGTCAATAAGTAATCTTAAAATCGAACCCTAATAGGTAGGCGGCCCACTGTGCTTAACGTCGTAAGAGCTTCTGCGTCTTTATAAAGTAGTTCAGCGATTGGTGGTCCGTAAGGACCTGGACCGTGCTCTTTCCAGCTATAAGCTCCGGTTTCCACTCCTCGAAAGCCTGAATGATCGCTAGCAGCTCCTTATCGTAGATGGCATAGTTCCGCTTAGCTTCCGTTATAGATTTGCTGAAGAAGGCCACTAGGTAAAGGGTCTCACCATCGTTAGCGTATTAAGAAAGGACCCCTGCCGTCACTGTATCGGAAGCGTCCGTTTCTACATAGATCGTCTTTTCCAGTCGGAAGTGCGCCAGAACCGGCGCCGAGGCCACTGCTTCTTTCAGCCGGTTAAAGGCTTCCGTGCACTTCTCGTTCTATAGGCCGGCAGCCTCTTTCTTTAGCGCCTCGTTTAGGGGTCTCGCTATCTTGCTAAAGTCCTTAATAAACTGTCGATAGTAGCTGCAGAATCCGAGAAACGCTCTGATCTGCGTAGTGTTTCCGGATTTCAGTTGCTTCCATTCCGCAATAGCGGCGACCTTTAAGGGGTCTATACGAATTCCACCTCTTCCGACGATAAGGCCGAGATATTTGACCTCGGTTTGATAGAACTCGCTCTTTTTCGTGTCCGCGTTTAATCCGACCTCGCAGAGCCTGATCAGCACCTTCTTAATGTAGTCCGTGTGCTGTTCTCTCCTTCCTTCGGTATAGATAAGGATGTCGTCTAAGTAGATAGACACGAACCGTTCCAGCATGTCTATAAAGGTGTAGTTTATAAAGCGTTGCTACACTGCCGGCGCGTTGGTAAGTCCGAAGGGCATTACCAACTACTTGAAATTGCCTATACGCGTCGCGAACGTTGTAAGATCTTCTGTCTGCCCTTCTTTATTCCTTAGTCGATAGAACGCTTGGCAGATGTCCAGCTTGCTGAACTACTTAGCCTTTGCTATGCGCTGGATAGTCTCGTCGATTAGCGGCAGCGGGTACACGTCTCGCTTAGTGACCTCGTTAAGGCCTCGATAGTCTACGCAGAGTCGCAGACTACCCCCTGGTTTCCTTACGAAAAGAATCGGTAACGCGTATTCGGCAGAACTCGGCGTAATAAACTTCTTCGCCAGATTTTCGCGAACAAACACCTCCACTTAGTCCAATTCGGCTGGTAACAGTCGTCTTAGGGGCTCGGTTCTTGGCAGCGTAGCTCCCTCTTTTAGTCGGATCTTGTTGTTATATTCCGGTCAATAGAGCGGCAGGAGGTTGGAGTCGGCTTTTAAGAAGACGTCTGATACGGGGTGGGTTGGCCCGTGTTATTACTATGCCTTGCCAAGGTTTATATATCTGGTACACATTAGTCAAGTCACTTCCAAGTTACTTAACCAGTCCCTTTTGGCTTAAGTGTACCGCGTTACATCACTTAACTCGGAAGTAACTGCTGAAAGTGTACGATGAAAGGCCCGGGTTCAATTCCTAGGGGGCGCATCTTTTAACGGGAGAGTGGAAGCAGCGTTAACGTATGTCCGTTTGTCCACTACTCCGTACAGAATAAGGCACACCCGGTAAAGGTCTAGCTAGCTGTGTGCAGACCTGCCGGAGGGGGGTTGATTGCGTATGCTGCATAGGGGGGCTGTGCAATAGCATACGTAGCCTGTAAGTAAGCGCAGCTTACGAGGTCGTAAGCCTGTAGCGCAGGGGGTAGTGATACGGGGTGGGTTGGCCCGTGTTATTACTATGCCTTGCCAAGGTTCATATATCTGGTACACATTGGTCAAGTTACTTCTGAGTTACTTGACCAGTCCCTTTTGGCTTAAGTGTACCGCGTTACATCAACGTCAGCGTAACTATAGAGCTCGTTTGGCAGCACCTCCAGTGGATCCACTTCTTCTTCCGCCATTATCTTCTAGTGGTCTTTAATGTCTTTTATTGAGATAGCGTAAATCTCGTTGTCCGGTGACTTCGCGAGGGTCGATAAAGCTTCTAAGCTCATTATTCCGATCGTGCCTTAAGGGTCGGGCCGATCCATCGAAGCCGCTTCGATCTTCGTAACGTTCGGTTTGGCGTTGGCTACTGTGACCGATTCGGTGACTGATTTGATAGCGGCTGAGTTGCTGATCGGTTTTCTGAATCCGATTGTGCCTTCTCCTACGTCAATAATCGCTCCCTGGTTCTTTATCTATTTCTGCCCTATAATAATGTCAAATCTTCCGCTATCTATAATTCGGAACGTCGCTTCTGTAGTGCGACCAGCCAAAGTGGTCCTCAATGGCACATAGTGCGTGACACTCTCTGTGTCTTGTCTGTTGTACGCTGAAATCCTCGTCGGCGACGCCAGTTCCACTGGATAGCTGTATCCATTTGTCAGCTTCCGGACCAGTCGGTGGTGGATGATCCGGGCACGCAGATATAATTTAATACGGCCTTTTTAATGACTATATCTCAAACCCAGGAGGGAAAGGAATCTATGTGGTGGCGGTGGTAGGCTTTCGTAGTAGTAGTGCCAAGGCCCGGCTCGGCCTGTCCGGGCCGAGCCGAGATCCAGGGTCCACCCTATCAATCTGTCCCACCTCTTTCCACCGCCGCAACACTACCCCCCTCCCTTACCAGCGGTCGCCCTCGACCGCTTAGTCACCTTATCTATCCTAAAATCTCCGCTTTTTTTTTTTTTTTAAGTCGTCGTCTCCTTCTCGAAAAATCTCCTCCAACGCCGACGTTACTTCTTCCGTCTTCTATTAAAAACAACGTTTTCTTTATCGCTTCTTTAATTTTTTACGTCGTCGGCGTCTGAAGTTCTTCACTTAGCGTTTATGTAATCGTCGCTATCTGGTCTTAGCTGTCCGGTTATCTGAGCTGCGGCTCGGGCGGTCTGTGCGCTGTCTCAGAGGTCCATATAGACCCGTCTGCAGCGTCGTTTCTTCTTCTTCTTTTTTCTTCCACTAATGTTGCGGCAGTGGAAAGAGGTGGGACAGATTAATGGGGTGGACCCTGGATTTCGGCTCGGCCTGTCCGGACCGAGCCGGGCCTTGGTACACTACCCTCTATCAAAGCCCACTACTACTACCACATAGGTTCCTTTCCCTCCTCAGTTCGAGATATAGTTATCAAAAAGGCCGTATTGAATTATATCTGTGTGCCTGGATTATTATATCTCGAACTCACTCTCTATACACCCCGCGCTGCGCGAAAGGGCCCGTTGAACTATCCGGAAACCTAAATAACGTACGCGCACCTACTACCAACAACAACCCCCTAAGGCACTGTAAGAAGATAGAAGGCTTCTCGACGGTAGAGAGCGGCGTTACAGGCCGCAGCAGAAGCAGAAAAGGAAAGACTAACAGAGCGAGCAGACGCTCCAGTGTAGTTGACGATAAGATCGTTATTAGCGGTTTTACGGCAGAAGAGACCGCCGAGATTAAGGAACGAATAAGAGAATACAAGAAGATCTACGACTGCACGATCGAGGAACTGGAAGACTACGTAAACGAGAATAGGATAGGAAAGGTCTACGACGGTATAGACCTTATTAAGACGCTGTTCTACAGAACGCTGGAAGAGAACAGACAACTAAGAGAAGAGACTAAAGCGGTAAGGGCCGAGAAGGAATCGGCAGAGACGATTATCGAAGTGTTAGAAAACTAGGCGGCGAATCGACTAGCGCAGCTAAAGGCGCTAAAGAATCAACTGGCTGATATAGAAGCAGCAAAGTCGCCGCTACCGCGTCGAGAAGAACAAGCAGAGACCGCCTTACCGGCGGCCTACAGTTAAGGTAGCACGTTAATAACGTTACTACCGGATCTACCGGCGTTTAGAGGCAGAGATCCTAAGGATTGGGAAGCGTTTAAGAAGAAGATCAAGAATAAGATAAGCCGCGATTACGCATCAAGCAGCGCCGGAGATAGATTGGCGTACCTGGAATCGCGATTAGAAGGTAAAGCTTTTTCGCTGGTGGCGGACCTGGAAGAGGCGACCACCGAGGACGCGATCAAAGCACTAGATCAACGTTTCGGAGACCCATTCCGAAAGAAGACGGCCCGTAAGCAGCTGGACAAGATCAGTTAGAACCGGTAGACGTTTAAAGAATTCTACAGTTTGTTCAGAAAATATGCGATTAGGGCCCGAGTAGCGGAAGATAAGCAGCTCCACCTATTAAGGCAGAAGCTGAACCCTGAACTGGCCGCCGCTATGGCGTCTGTAGAAGACGAAGACCTTGAGAGCTTCGTGCACCGAACGAGAGTCACCGCCAGAAACTTGAACGCGTACGGAAAACCGACGACACGTGAACTGATTCAGAAGCCGTTGCCGTCGGCGCAGCCGACGAGAGCCCCTGCGCCCTTCCGACAACGCCCCTAGCAGCCACCTTATTAGTCGCAGCGCCCGTCGTTCGTCCCTACCTGTTTCGCGTACGGAAAGCCTAGCTATATCGCCACGAGATGCCAAGCATCGGATAAGCAGAAGCAGGAGTATCGTGTTATAAAGCAGCCGCAGCAGCAGCCGCAGCCGCCGAGAAAGACTATTTAAGCCATCGAGCCGGCTCCGAACGATGCTGACGGCGTAGACGGCGGGGTGCAGCTAAGAATTATAGGAAAAGACTAGCTGGACGGATAGGCCCCCTATCTAGCATGGACAACAGGGCATTAACGCGAACTACGTCAACGAAAGAGAGCATCAATAGCTGCAGCGATCCGCTGTCAGCGGCGGTGGAAGTGAACACGGAAACAGCTATTATCCTTCTAATCACTGTCCACCCCCTTAACGGATCGAGCAAACCACTTTAGCTGAGAGCTTTTATCGATACAGGAGCTCTTATTGGCGTGGCGATCCACCACTAGCTGATTCAGAAGCTGATAAATGGATACGGCTATCCGGTGGAACTGGCGTTGCCGACGCGGATTTCGGCATATAACGGACAAGACACGGAAAGCGTTACGCACTACGTGCCGTTAAGGACTACCCTGGCTGATCGCACCACGGAAGCGACGTTCCGAATTATGGATATCGGAAGATTTGACATCATTATAGGGCAGAAATAGATAAAGAACCAGAAAGCTATTATTAACGTAGATAAAGGACTAATAGGATTCAAACCCCTAGGAGGCGGAGCAGGGACTATCGGAACAGCCGCCACCGCCACCGCCGCCGAGCCGAAAGCTACGGAGTCCGCGAAAGAGCCACTGTCCGATCGTTCCGAGCATGCGCCTACGATCGGAATGATAAGCTCGGAAGCTTTATCGACCCTCGCGAAGTCACCGGACAACGAGATTTACGCTATCTCGATAAAAGACATTGAAGACTACTAGAAGATAATAGCGGAAGAAGAAGTGGACCTACTAGAGGTGTTGCCAAACGAGCTCCACGGTTACGCTAACGTGTTCTCAAAAGCCGACTCCAACCTCCTGCCGCTCTATCGACCGGAATATAACAACAAGATCCGACTAAAAGAGGGGGCTACGCTGCTAAGAACCGAGCCCCTAAGACGACTGTCGCTAGCGGAACTGGACCAAGTAGAGGTGTTTGTTCGCGAAAACCTGGCGAAGAAGTTTATTACGCTAAGTTCTGCTAAATACGCGTTACCGATTCTTTTTATAAGGAAACCCGGAGGTAGTCTGCGACTCTGCGTAGACTATCGAGGCCTTAACGAGGTCACTAAGCGAGACGTATATCTACTGCTGCTGATCGACGAAACTATACAAAGAGTAGCGAAGGCTAAGTGGTTTAGCAAGCTGGACATCCGCCAAGCGTTCTATCGACTAAGGATTAAAGAAGGGCAGACGGAAGACCTTACGACGTTCGCGACGCGTATAGGCAATTTCAAGTAGTTGGTAATGCCTTTCGGACTTACCAACGCGCCGGCAGTGTAGCAACGCTTTATAAACTACACTTTTATAGACATGCTAGAGCGGTTCGTGTCTATCTACTTAGACGACATCCTTATCTATACCGAAGGAACGAGAGAACAGTACACGGACTACATCAAGAAGGTGCTGATTAGGCTCCGCGAGGTCAGATTGAACGCGGACACGAAAAAGAGCGAGTTCTATTAGACTGAACTCAAATATCTCGGTCTTATCGTCGGAAGAAACGGAATTCGTATAGACCCCTTAAAGGTCGCCGCCGTCGCGGAGTAGAAGCAGCCGAAATCCGGAAACACTACGCAAATCAGAGCGTTTCTCGGCTTCTGCAGCTACTACCGACAGTTCATTAAGGACTTTAGCAAGATAGCGAGACCCTTAAACGAAGCACTGAAGAAAGAGGCCGCCGGCCTATGGAATAAGAGGTGCACGGAAGCGTTTAACCAGTTGAAAGAAGCAGTGGCCTCGGCGCCAGTTCTGGCACACTTCTGACCGGAAAAGACAATCTACGTAGAAACGGACGCTTCTAACACAGTAACCGTAGGGGTCCTTTCTCAATATAGCGACGACGAAACCCTCGATCTAGTCGCTTTCTTCAGCAAGTCAATAAGCGAAGCTAAGCGGAACTACGCTATCTACGATAAGGAGCTGCTGGCGATCATTCAGGCGTTCGTGGAGTGGAAGCCAGAGCTTATAGCTGGAAAGAGCACGGTTCAGGTCCTTACGGACTACCAATCGCTGACCTACTTTATAAAGACGCAGAAGCTCTTACGGCGTTAGGCACGGTAGGCCGCCTACTTATTAGGGTTCGATTTCAAGATCACCTATCGACTAGGGGCTCAAAACGGAAAGGCTAACGCGCTGACGAGAAGAGAAGGGAAGACCAGCCGCGCGAAAGAAGATCCGAACATGTTCCAGAAGGTGTTAACTAAGTGGATAGTAGACGCAGAGGTGTTAAAAGAGGTAGAGGTCTACGCAGTGGAACCGGCCCCTAAGGAAGAGACTTTCTACGAGAAGGTAGAGCAGCTCAATCAGAAGCAGAAGCTCGGCGAAACCGGTTTAGGGAAGCTGATAGTGCCAGAAGAACTAATTACTGAGGTCATCTAGCTAGTCTACGGCTCCGTGGACGTTGGCTACGCCAGAGCGAAGAAAACGATGCAGGCAGTAAGAACGATCTACTGGTTTCCGCGAATCTACGAGCGGATCCACCGATTTATCGGCAACTGCTACGAGTGCCGGGCCGCGAAGCCACGTTACGGTCTTCCGGCCGGTCTGCTGAAACTACTTCCGATCCCCGAGAAACCGTAGCAACATATTACGATGGATTTCGTAACTGGCCTGCCGGAATCCGATAGATATAACGCTACGCTCAATGTAGTGGATCGGCTAAGCAAAGAATGGCACTTCATCCCCTGCCGAGCAAGAGACGAAGGAACTACTGCGGAAGAGACCGCACGTATGTTGATTCAACACGTGTAGAAGCACTATAGCCTGCCGGACACTATCACTACAGATAGGGGTCCTCAATTCACCGCCGACGTATGGAAAGCCATTAACCGAGCTCTCGGAATTCGTAGAAAGCTCAGCACAGCTGCTTACCCGCAGACCGACGGTAAATCAGAAGTGGCCAACCGTAAGATAGAGAAATATCTACGGATCTTCTGCGGCCACTATTAAGAAAAGTGGGTAGAGGTGCTGCCTATAGCCGAATTCTGCGCAAACTTAGCACGATCAGAAGCAACGTTACTGGCGCCGTTCGAGATAACGCATAGCTATCTTCCGAGGATAAGCTTTCAGCTACCGAACGAACCCAGCTCCGCGGAACTATCTACCACTACTACGTCGTCAAAGAGAGTCGCCGCCGCGGCGGCGGAAGCGCTCCGATCTCAGATAGAAGAAGCGATTATAGTGGCGAAAGAAGCGATAGAATCGGCTTAGAAGAAGATAGTGACTCGAGCTAATAAGAAGCGGTCACTAATAGAATTCGAGGAAGGCCAAAAGGTATAGCTCAATACGCGAAACCTAAGACTAAAAGGCAACACCAAGCTCAATCTGCGCTACGTGGGTCCGTTCAAGATAATAGAAAAGAGGTCGCCGGTGACCTATCGGCTCCAGCTGCCGAAATCGTTCCGGATCTACGATGTCTTCCATTCGGACCTGTTAAGCTTGGACCCTAAAGACAGCCTGCCGGAACAGGGGTTCGCCGAACCCCTGCCAATCGAGATAGACGATAAGGAAGAATGGGAGGTAGAAGACGTCATAGACGTAAAGAAGACGAGGGGGTCCATTAAAGCGAGGATCTCGTAGAAGGGGTAGCTGGAAGACTATAAATAGTATCCGGTCGAGAACCTGCGGAATTCGGCGGAGCTGCTAAGAGAGTTCTATGTGCAGAACCCGGAAAAGCCGAAACCGGCGTAGCTCTAATGTCGACAATGCCGGAAGAAAGAAGAAAGCTACGTCCGCTCTACTGGCGCGGAAGCCGATAAAGACGATCGTGTCGGTCGCCTTCGGGGAGGTCTTCGACGCGGCCACCACCTATCGGCGGTCAGCAGGACGCTCGCCGATGCCGTAGTGTGCCAGCGCCGCCGACCCCTATAGTAGGTGAAGGCTTTAGTAGAAAAGAAAGAAGAAGAAGAAACGGCGCCGCGAACGGATCTATATAGACCGCCGAAACAGCGCACAGACTGCCCAAGCCGCAGCTCAGAAGACTACGGATCAGATCAGATAGCGTCGATTATATAAGCGCTAAGTGAAGGACCTTAGACGCCGACGACGTAAAAAATTGAAGAAGAGATAAAGAGAACGTTGTTTTTGATAGAAGACGGAAGAAGTAACGTCGACGTTGGAAGGGATTTTTCGAGAAGGTAACGACGAATCAAAAAAAAAAAAAAAAAAAAAAGCGGACATTTTCGGATAGATAGGGTGACTAAGCGGTCGAGGGCGACCGCTAGTGAGGGAGGGGGGTAGTGTTGCGGCGGTGGAAAGAGGTAGGACAGATTAATAGGGTGGACCCTGGATTTCGGCTTAGCCCGTCCGGACTGAGCCGGGCCTTGGCACACCACCCTCTATCAAAGTCCACTACCACCACCACATAGGTTCCTTTCCCTCCTCAGTTCGAGATATAGTTATCAAAAAGGCCGTATTGAATTATATCTGCATGCCCGGATCAACTAAAGCCTTTATACATCACAGGGGCGGCGGCGCTGGCACGCTACGGCGTCGGCGAGCTGCCTGCCGACCCTGCGATGGGTGGTGGCTGCGTCGAAGGCCTCCCGGAAGGCGACCGACACGATCGTCTTTATCGGCTTCCGCGCCAGTAGAGCGGACGTAGCTTTCTTTGTTTTCTTCTGGAAGGATCGGCTTTAGAGCTATTCCGGCTTTAGCTTCGTCGGATTCCGCACGTAGAACTCTCTTAGCAGCTTCGCCGAATTCTGCAGGTTTTCGACCGGATACTATTTATAGTCTTCCGGCTACCCCTTCTACGAGATCCTCGCTTTAATAGACCCCCTTGTCTTCTTTACGTCTATTACGTCTTCTACCTCCTACTCTTCTTCATTACCGTCCATCTCGACCGGCAGGGGTTCGGCGAACCCCTGTTCCGGCAGACCGTTCTTAGGGTCTAAGCTTAACAGGTCCGAATAGAAGACATCGTAGATCCAGAAAGATTTCGGCAGCTGGAGCCGATAGGTTACCGGCGACCTCTTTTCTATTATCTTGAACGGACCTACGTAGCGCGGATTAAGCTTGGCGTTCCCTTTCAGCCTTAGGTTCCGTGTGTTAAGCTAGACCTTTTGACCTTCTTCGAATTCTATTAGTGACCGGCTTCTATTAGCTCGAGTTACTATCTTCTTCTGAGCCGATTCCATCGCTTCTTTCGCCACTTTGATCGCTTCTTCTATCTGAGATCGTAGCGCTTCTGCCGCCGCAGCGGCGACTCTCTTTGACGACGTGGAAAGCTCTAGTGAATCGGCGTCGCTCGGCGGATGGAAACTCAGCCTCGGAGGATAACTGTGTGTTATCTCGAACGGCGCCAGCGACGTCGCTTCTGACTGTGCTAAATTGGCGCAGAATTCGGCCATTAGCAGCACCTCTACCTACTTTTCTTGATGGTGGCTGCAGAAGATCCGTAGATATTTCTCTATCTTACGGTTGGCCACTTTAGATTAACCATCGGTCTAAGGGTAAGCTGCTTTGCTGAGCTTTCCACTAATTCCGAGAGCTTTGTTAATGGCTTTCCATACGTCGGCGGTGAATTAAGGACCCCTATCCGTAGTGATAGTGTCCGGCAGCCTATAGTGCTTAACGTCGTAAGAGCTTCTGCGTCTTTATAAAGTAGGTCAGCGACTAGTAGTCCGTAAGGACCTGGACCGTGCTCTTTCCAGCTATAAGCTCCGGTTTCCACTCCTCGAAAGCCTGAATAATCGCTAGCAGCTCTTTATCGTAGATCGCGTAGTTCCGCTCGGCTTCCGTTATGGATTTGCTGAAGAAGGCTACCGGGTGGAGGGTCTCGCCATCGTCAGCGTATTAAGAAAGGACCCCTGCCGTCACTATGTCGGAAGCGTCCGTTTCTACGTAGATTGTCTTTTCCGGTCGGAAGTGCGCCAGAACCGGCGCCGAAGCCACTGCCTCTTTCAGCTGTACGAAAGCTTCCGTGCACTTCTAATTCTATAGGCCGGCGGCCTCTTTCTTTAGCGCCTCGTTCAGGGGTCTCGCTATCTTGCTAAAGTCCTTAATAAACCGTCGATAGTAGCTGCAGAAGCCTAGAAACGCTCGGATTTGCGTAGTGTTTCCGGATTTCGGCTGCTTCCACTCTGCGACGGCGACGACCTTTAAGGAGTCTATACGAATTCTATCTCTTCCAACAACGAGACCGAGATATTTGACCTCGGTCTAATAGAACTCGCTCTTCTTCGTGTCCGCGTTTAATCCGACCTCGCGGAGCCTGATCAGCACCTTCTTAATGTAGTCCGTGTGTTGCTCTCTCGTTCTATCCGTGTAGATAAGGATGTCGTCCAAGTAGATAGACACGAACCGTTCCAGCATGTCTATAAAAGTGTAGTTTATAAAGCGTTGCTACACTGCCGGCGCGTTAGTAAGTCCGAAAGGCATCACCAACTACTTGAAATTGCCTATACGCGTCGCGAACGTCGTAAGGTCTTCCGTCTGCCCTTCTTTATTCCTTAGTCGATAGAACGCTTAGCGGATGTCCAGCTTGCTAAACCACTTAGCCTTCGCTACTCTTTGTATAGTTTCGTCGATTAACGGCAGTAGATATACGTCTCGCTTAGTTACCTCGTTAAGGCCTCGATAGTCTATGCAGAGTCGCAGACTACCTCTAGGCTTCCGCACGAAAAGGATCGGTAACGCGTATTCAGCAGAACTCGGCGTAATAAACTTCTTCGCTAGATTTTCGCGAACGAACACCTCTACCTAGTCCAGTTCCGCCGGCGACAGTCGTCTTAGGGGCTCGGTTCTCAGCAGCGCAGCTCCTTCTTTTAGTCGGATCTTATTGTTATACTCCGGTCGATAGAGCGGCAGGAGGTTGGAGTCGGCTTTTAAGAAGACGTTAGCGTAACTATGGAGTTCTTTTAGTAGCACCTCTAGCGGATCCACTTCTTCTTCCGCCATTATCTTCCTGTAGTCTTCGATGTCTTTTATCGAGATAGTGTAGATCTTATTATCCAGCGACTTCGCGAGGGTCGTTATAGCTTCTAAACTTATCATTCCGACGGTGACCAGGGGTTCGGAACGATCGGACGGAGCCTCTTCCGCAGGCTCCGTAGCTTTCGGCTTAGCGGCGGCGGCGGCGACCTTTCCGATAGCCCCTGCTCTGCTACCCGGGGTTTTGAATCTGATCGTTCCTTTATCTACGTCGACGATAGCTTTCTGGTTCTTTATCTATTTCTGCCCTATAATAATGTCAAATCTTGCGATATCTATAATTCGGAACGTTGCTTCTGTAGTTCGACCAGCCAGTGTGGTCCTTAATGGCACGTAGTGCGTAACGTTTTCTGTGTCTTGTCCGTTATACGCCGAAATCTTCGTCAGCGACGCCAGTTCCACCAGATAACTGTATCCATTTGTCAGCTTCCGGACCAGTCGGTAGTGGATCGCCGCGCCGATAAGAGCTCCAGTGTCGATGAAAGCTTTCAGCTAGAGGGGTTTGCTCGATCCGTTAAGGGGGTGGACAGTAATTGGAAGGATAATAGCTGTTTCCGTGTTCACTTCCACCGCCGCCGAGAGCGGATCGCTGCAGCTGTTGATGCTTTCTTCTCGTAGCGATTCGCTTCGATTCGGTGCCCTATTGTCAATGCTGGATAGGGGGCCTATCCGTCTAGCTAGTCTTTTCCTATAATTCTTAGCTGCACCCTACTGTCTACGCTGTCAGCGTCGTTTGGAGCCGGCTCGATAGCTTGAATAGTCTTTCTCGGCGGCTGCGGCTGCGGCTGCTTTATAACACGATACTCCTGCTTCTGCTAGGCCGTTGCTTGGTATCTCGTAGCGATGTAGCCAGGCTTTCTGTACGCGAAACAGGTGGGGACGAACGACGAACGCTGCGAATTAAATGGCTGCTAGGGGCGTTGTCGGAAGGGTGCAGGGGCTCTTGTCGGCTGCGCCGACGGCTTCTGAATCAGTTCACGTGTCGTCGGTTTTCCGTACGCGTTCAAGTTTCTAGCGGTAACTCTCGCTTGATGCACGAAGCTCTAAAGGTCTTCGTCTTCTACTGACGCTATGGCCGCAGCGAGCTTAGGGCTTAGTTTCTGTCTTAGTAGGTGCAGCTGCTCATCTTCTGCCACTCTCGCTCTAATAGCATATTTCCTAAACAGTCCGTAGAACTCTTCGAACGTCTGCCGGTTCTGGTTAATCTTATCTAGCTGCTTACAGGCTGTCTTCTTTCAGAATGGGTCTCCGAAGCGTTAATCTAACGCTTTGATCGCTTCTTTAGCGGTTACCTCTTCTAGGTCCGCTACTAGCGAGAACGCTTCGCCTTCTAGTCGCGCCTCTAAATAGGCCAGTCTGTCTTCTTCGCTGCTTAATGCGTAATCGCAGCTTATCTTATTCTTGATCTTCTTCTTAAACGCCTCCTACGCTTTAGGGTCTCCGCTACCGAAAACCGGTAGGTCCGGCAGTAGCGTTATCGTAGTGCTACCTTGACTATAGGCCGCTAGTAAGGCCGTCTCTGCTTGTTCTTCTCGACGCGGTAGCGGCGACTTTGCTGCTTCCATATTAGCTATCTGATTCTTCAGCGCCTTTAGCTGCGCCAGTCGATTCGACGCTTGGTGTTCTAACACGTTAATGATAGTCTCTGCCGATTCCTTTTCGGCCCTTACTGCTTTAGTTTCTTCTCTTAGTTGTCTGTTCTCTTCTAGCGTTCTGTAAAACAGCGTCTTAATAAGGTCTATGCCGTTGTAGACCTTCCCTATTCTATTCTCGTTTACGTAGTCTTCTAGTTCCTCGATTATGCAGTCGTAGATCTTCCTATATTCGCTTATTCGTTCCTTGATCTTAGCAGTCTCTTCCGCTGTAAAACCTCTAATAACGATCTTATCGTTAACTACACTGGAGCGTCTACTCGCTCTGTCAGTCTTTCTCTTTCCGCAGCAGCCTGTTACGCCGCTGTCTACCGCTAAGAAGCCTTCTATCTTCTTACAGTGCCTTGGTAGTTGTTGGTAGGTGCGCGTGCGTTATTCGGGTTTCCGGATGGTTTAACGGGCCCTTTCGCGCAGCGCGGGGTGTATAGAGAGTGAGTTCGAGATATAATAATCCGGGCACGCAGATATAATTCAATACGGCCTTTTTGATAACTATCTCTCGAACTAAGGAGGGAAAGGAATCTATGTAGTGGTGGTGGTAGGCTTTCGTAGTAGTGGTGCCAAGGCCCGGCTCGGCCCAGACGGGCCGAGCCGGGCCTTGGCACACCACCCTCTATCAAAGCCCACTACTACCACCACATAGGTTCCTTTCCCTCCTCAGTTCGAGAGATAGTTATCAAAAAGGCCGTATTGAATTATATCTGCGTGCCCGGATTATTATATCTCGAACTCACTCTCTATACACCCCGCGCTGCGCAAAAGGGCCCGTTGAACTATCCGGAAACCCGAATAACGTACGCGCAACCACTAACAACAACCCCTAAGGCACTGTAAGAAGATGGAAGACTTCTTAGCGGTAGACAGCGGCGTAACAGGCCGCCGCGGAAAGAGAAAGACTAACAGAGCGAGCAGACGCTCCAGTGTAGTTAATAATAAGATTATTATTAGAGGTTTTACGGCGGAAGAGACTGCTAAGATTAAGGAACGAATAAGCGAATACAAGAAGATCTACGACTGCACGATCGAGGAACTGGAGAACTATGTAAACGAGAATAGAATAGGGAAGGTCTACAACGGCATAGACCTTATTAAGACGCTGTTTTACAGAACGCTAGAAGAGAACAGACAACTAAGAGAAGAAACTAAAGCAGTAAGGGCCGAAAAGGAATCGGCAGAGACTATTATCGACGTGTTAGAACACTAAGCGTCGAATCGACTAGCGCAGCTAAAGGCACTGAAGAATCAGATAGCTAATATGGAAGCAGCAAAGTCGCCGCTACCGCGTTAAGAAGAACAAGCAGAGACAGCCTTACTAGCAGCCTATAGTCAAGGTGGCACTACGATAACGCCACTGCCGGACCTACCGGTTTTCGGTAGCGGAGACCCTAAAGCGTAGGAGGCGTTTAAGAAGAAGATCAAGAATAAGATAAGCCGCGATTACGCATTAAGCAGCGAAGAAGACAGACTGGCCTATTTAGAGGCGCGACTAGAAGGCGAAGCGTTCTTGCTAGTAGCGGACCTAGAAGAGGTAACCGCTAAAGAAGCGATTAAAGCGTTAGATCAACGCTTCGGAGACCCATTCCGAAAGAAGACAGCCTGTAAGCAGCTGGACAAGATCAATCAGAACCGGCAGACGTTTGAAGAATTCTACGGATTGTTTAGAAAATATGCGATTAGGGCCCGAGTAGCAGAAGACGAGCAGCTCCACCTATTAAGACAGAAGCTGAACCCTGAACTGGCTGCCGCTATGGCCTTAGTAGAAGACGAAGACCTTAAGAGCTTCGTGCACTAAATAAGGGTCACTGCGAGAAACTTAAGCGCTTACGCGAAAGCACGCGAATCGAACTAGAAGCCGCTAATAACGCAGACTACACGACCCCCTGCGCCTTTCCGGAGAGCGCCACAGCAGCTACCTTATTAGTCGCAGCGCTCGTCGTTCGTCCCCACCTGTTTCGCGTGTGGAAAACCCAGCTATATCGCTACGAGATGCTAAGCAACGGCCTAGCAGAAGCAGGAGTATCGTGTTATAAAGCAGCCGCAGCCGCAGCCACCGAGAAAGACCATACAAGCTATGGAGACGGCTCCGAACGACACCGAGAGCGTAGACGGTGGGGTGCAGCTAAGAATTATAGGAAAAGACCAGCTAGACGGATAGGCCCCCTATCTAGCATTGACAATAGGGCACCGCACCGGAGCGAATCGACACGAGAAGAAAGCATCAACAGCTGCAGCAATCCGCTCTCGGCAGCCGTAGAAGTGAACACGGAAACAGCGATTATCCTTCCTATTACGATCCACCCTGTTGAGAAGTCGCGCCAACCCCTCCAGTTGAAAGCTTTTATCGACACCGGAGCCCTTATTGGCGCGGCGATCCACTACCGACTGGTTCAGAAACTGACGAATAGATACGGCTATCCGGTGGAATTAGCGTTACCGACAAAGATTTCAGCATACAACAGACAAGACACGGAAAGCGTTACGCACTACGTGCCGCTAAATACTACCTTAGCTGGTCGAACCACGGAAGCGACGTTCCGAATTATGGATATCGGAAGGTTTGACATTATTATAGGGCAGAAATGGATGAAGAACTAGAAGGCCATCGTCGACGTAGATAAAGGAACGATCAGATTCAAAACCCCGGGTAGCGGAGCAGGGACCATCGAAAAGGTCGCCGCCGCCGCTAAGCCGAAAGCTACGGAGCCCGCGAAAGACGCTCCGTCCGATCGTTCCGAACCCCCGGTTACCGTCGGAATAATAAGTTCGGAAGCTATAACGACCCTCGCGAAGTCGCCGGACAACGAGATTTACGCTATCTTAATAAAGGACATCGAAGACTACTGGAGGATAATAGCGGAAGAAGAAGTGGATCTGCTAGAGGTGCTACCGAAAGAACTCTATAGTTACGCTAACGTCTTCTTAAAAGCCGACTCCAACCTCCTGCCGCTCTATCGACCGGAATATAACAACAAGATCCGACTAAAAGAGGGAGCTACGCTGCTAAGAACCGAGCCCCTAAGACGACTGTCACTGGCCGAACTGGACTAAGTAGAGGTATTTGTTCGCGAAAACCTAGTAAAGAAGTTTATTACACCGAGTTCTGCCGAGTACGCGTTACCAATTCTTTTCGTAAGGAAACTAGGGGGTGGTCTGCGACTCTGCGTAGACTATCGAGGCCTTAACGAGGTCACCAAGAGAGACGTATACCCGCTGCCGCTAATCGACGAGACTATCTAGCGCGTAGCAAAGGCTAAGTAGTTCAGCAAACTGGACATTCGACAGGCGTTCCACCGACTAAGGAATAAAGAAGGGCAGACGGAAGACCTTACGACGTTCGCGACGCGTATAGGCAATTTCAAGTAGTTAGTAATGCCTTTCGGACTTACCAACGCGCCGGCAGTGTAGCAACGCTTTATAAACCACACCTTTATAGACATGCTGGAACGGTTCGTGTCTATCTACTTAGATGACATCCTTATCTATACCGAAGGAACGAGAGAACAGCACACGGACCACGTCAAGAAGGTGCTAATTAGGCTCTGCGAGGTCGGATTGAACGCGGACACGAAAAAGAGCGAGTTCTATTAGACTAAAGTCAAATACCTCGGTCTTATCGTCGGAAGAGAAGGGATCCGGATAGACCCCTTAAAGGTCACTGCCGTCGCGGAATGGAAGCAGCCGAAATCAGGCAACACTACGCAAATCAGAGCGTTTCTCGGCTTCTGCAGCTACTACCGACTGTTGCGGCGTTGGAAAGAGGTGGGACAGATTAATGGAGTGGACCCTGGATTTCGGCTCGGCCCGTCCGGGCCGAGCTGGGCCTTGGCACACCACCCTCCATCAAGGCCCACCGCCACCACTACATAGGTTCTTTTCCCTCCTCAGTTCGAGATATAGTTATCAAAAAGGCCGTATTGAATTATATCTGCGTGCCCGGATCATTATATCTCGAACTTACTCTCTACACCATACCCCGCGCTGCGCGAAAGGGCCCGTTAAACCATCTGGAAACCCGAATAACGCACGCGCACCCACCAACACACCAACAACAACAACCCCTAAGGCACCGTAAGAAGATGGAAGGCTTCTTAGCAGTAGAGAGCGGCGTAACAGGCCGCCGCGGAAAGAGAAAGACCGACCGAGCGAGCAGGCGCTCTAGTGTCATTAATAATAAGATCGTTATTAGAGGTTTTACAGCGGAAGAGACCGCTGAGATCAAGGAACGAATAAGCGAATATAGGAAGATCCACGACTGCACGATCGAGGAACTGGAAGACTACGTAAACGAGAATAGGTTAGGAAAGGTCTACGACAGTATAGACCTTATCGAGATGCTGTTTTATAGAACGCTGGAAGAGAACAGACAGCTAAGAGAGGAAGTAGAGACGGTAAGGGCCGAGAAGGAATCGGCGGAAACCATTATCGACGTGTTAGAACACTAAGCGTCGAATCGACTAGCGCAACTGAAGGAGCTAAAGGATCAGCTAGCTGATATGGAAGCAGCGAAATCGTCGTCGCTACCGCGGCGAGAAACCCACGCTAAGACCGCCTTACCAGCGGCCTATAGTCAAGGTAGCACGTTGATAACGTTACTACCGTATCCACCGGTTTTCGGTAGCGGAGACTCTAAAGCGTAGGAGGCGTTTAAGAAGAAGATTAAGAATAAGATAAGCCGCGATCACGCATCGAGCAGCGAAGAGGATAGATTGGCGTACCTGGAATCGCAACTAGAAGGTGAAGCTTTTTCGTTAGTGGCGGACCTAGAAGAGGTAACCGCTAAAGAAGCGATCAAAGCGTTAGATCAACGTTTCGGAGACCCATTCCGAAAGAAGACAGCCTGTAAGCAGCTGGATAAGATCAACCAGAACCGGCAGACGTTTAAGGAGTTCTACAGTTTGTTCAGAAAATATGCGATTAGGGCCCGAGTGGCGGAAGATAAGCAGCTCTACCTATTGAGGCAGAAGCTGAGTCCTAAGCTAGCCGCTGCTATAGCGTCTGTAGAAGACGAAGGCCTTAAGAGCTTCGTGCACTAAGCGAGAGTTACCGCGAGAAACTTAAGCGCTTACGCGAAATTACGAGAATCGGTTCAGAAGCCGTCGCCGTCGCCGTCGCTAATGCGGACAACCAGAGCCCCCGCGCCCTTCCGACGCAGCCCCCAGCCGCCTTACGTGCCGCGACCGTCGTTCGTCCCTACCTGTTTCGCGTGCGGAAAGCCTGGCTACATCGCTACGAGCTGCCAAGCATCGGATAAGCAGAAGCAGGAGTATCGTATTATAAAGCAGCCTTAGCCGCAGCTGCCAAGAAAGACAATTCAGGCTATCGAGCCGGCTCCGAACGATGCTGACGGCGTAGACGGCGGCGTGCAGCTAAGAATTATAGGAAAAGACCAGCTAGACGGATAGGCCCCCTATCCAGCATTGACAATAGGGCACTAAATCGAAGCGAATCGCTGCGAGGAGAAAGCATTAACAGCTGCAGCGACCCGCTCTCGGCAGCGGTAGAAGTGAACACGGAAACAGCCATTATTCTTCCGATTACTGTCTACCCCCTTAACGGATCGAGCAAACCCCTCTAGCTGAAAGCTTTTATCGACACCAGAGCTCTTATCGGCGCGGCGATCCACTACCGACTAGTTCAGAAGCTAATAAATGGATACGGTTATCCAGTGGAACTGGCGTTGCCGACGAAGATTTCGGCATATAACGGACAAGACACGGAAAGCGTTACGCACTACGTGCTATTAAGGACTACGCTGGCTGGTCGCACTACGGAAGCGACGTTCCGAATTATAGATATCGGAAGATTTGACATTATTATAGGGCAGAAATAGATAAAGAACCAGAAAGCCGTCGTCGACGTAGATAAAGGAACGATTAGATTCAAAACCCGAGGTAACAGCGCCGTCACCACCGAATCGAGAGCCGCGGCTGCCAATGTAACTCCGTCCGATCGTTCCGAACCCCTGGTCACCGTCGGAATGATAAGTTCGGAAGCTATAACGACCCTCGCGAAGTCGCCGGATAATAAGATCTACGCTATCTCGATAAAAGACATCGAAGACTACTGGAAGATAATAGCGGAAGAAGAAGTAGACCTGCTAGAGGTGCTACCGGCGGAGCTCTACGATTACGCTAACGTGTTCTCAAAAGCCGACTCCAACCTCCTGCCGCTTTATCGACCGGAATATAACAATAAGATCCGACTGAAAGAAGGAGCTACGCTGCCAAGAACCGAGCCCCTAAGACGACTGTCGCCGGCGGAGCTGGACCAGGTAGAGGTGTTCGTTCGCGAGAACCTAGCGAAGAAGTTTATTACGCCGAGTTCTGCCGAATACGCGTTACCAATTCTTTTCGTAAGAAAACTAGGGGGTAGTCTGCGACTCTGCGTAGACTATCGCAGCCTTAACGAGGTTACTAAGAGAGACGTATACCCGCTGCCGCTGATCGACGAGACCATCTAGCGCGTAGCAAAGGCTAAGTAGTTCAGCAAGCTGGACATCCGCTAAGCGTTCTATTAATTAAGAAACGAGGAAGGACAAACAGAAGATCTTACGACGTTCGCGACGCGTATAGGCAATTTCAAGTAGTTGGTAATGCCTTTCGGACTTACCAACGCGCCGGCAGTGTGGCAACGCTTTATAAACTACACCTTTATAGACATGATAGAACGGTTCGTGTCCATCTACTTAGACGACATCCTTATCTACACTAAAGGAACGAGAGAACAGCACACGGATCACATCAAGAAGGTGCTGATCAGGCTCCGCGAGGTCGGATTAAACGCGGACACGAAGAAGAGCGAGTTCTATTAGACCGAGGTCAAATATCTCGGCCTTATCGTCAGAAGAGATAGAATTCGGATGGACCCCTTAAAGGTCGCCGCCGTAGCGGAATGGAAGTAGCCGAAATCCGGAAACACTACGCAAATCAGAGCGTTTCTCGGATTCTGCAGCTATTATCGACGGTTTATTAAGGACTTTAGCAAGATCGCGAGACCCCTGAACGAAGCGTTAAAGAAAGAGGCCGCCGGCCTATAGAATAAGAAGTGCACGGAAGCTTTCGTACAGCTGAAAGAAGCAGTGGCCTCGGCGCCGGTCCTGGCACACTTCCGACTGGAAAAGACGATCTACGTAGAAACGGACGCTTCCGACACAGTAACGGCCGGAGTCCTTTCTTAATATAGCGACGACGAGACCCTCTATCCAGTGGCTTTCTTTAGCAAGTCTATAAGGAAGCTAAGCGGAACTACGCCATCTACGATAAGGAGCTGCTGGCGATTATTCAGGCTTTCGAGGAGTGGAAACCGGAGCTAATAGCTGGAAAGAGCACGGTCCAGGTCCTTACGGACCACCAGTCGCTGACCTACTTTATAAAGACGCAGAAGCTCTTACGACGTTAAGCATAGTAGGCTGCCTACCTATTAGAGTTCGACTTCAAGATTACCTATCGACCAGGGGCTTAAAACGGAAAGGCTAACGCGCTAACGAGAAGAGAAGGGAAGACGAGCCGCGCGAAGGAAGATCCGAACATGTTTCAGAAGGTGTTGACCAAGCGGATAGTAGACGCAGAGGTGCTGAAAGAGGTAGGGGTCTGCGCAGTAGAACCGGCCTCCGAGGAAGAGACTCTCTACGAGAAGGTGGAGCAGCTTAATCAGCAGCAGAAGCTAGGCAAAACCGGCTTAGGGAAGCTGATAGTTCCAGAAGAACTAATTACGGAGGTCATCCAACTGGTCCATAGCTCTATAGACGTTGGTTACGCCAGCTTAAAGAAGACGATAGAAGCTATAAGGACGGTCTACTGGTTTCCGCGGATCTACGAACGGATCCATCGATTTATCGCCAATTGCTACGTATACAGGGCCGCGAAGCTACGTTACAGCCTTCCGGCAGGCTTATTGAAGCTACTTCCGATCCACGAGAAACCGTAGCAACACATTACGATGGATTTCGTAACCGGCCTGCCAGAAGCCGATGGCTACGACGCTACGCTTAATATAGTGGACCGGCTAAGCAAAGAACGCCACTTTATCCCCTGCCGAGCAAGAGACGAAGGAACCACTGCGGAAGAGACCGTACGGATGTTGATTTAACACGTATAGAAGCACTATAGCCTGCCGGACACTATCACTACGGACAGGGGTCCTCAATTCACCGCCGACGTATAGAAAGCTATTAACCGAGCTCTCGGAATTAGTGGAAAGCTCAGCACAGCTGCTCACCCGCAGACCGACGGTCAATCAGAAGTGGCCAACCGTAAGATAGAGAAATATCTACGGGTCTTCTGCGGCCACTATTAAGAAAAGTGGGTAAAGGTGCTGCCAATAGCGGAATTCTGCGCAAACTTAACACGGTTAGAAGCGACGTCGCTGGCGCCGTTCGAGATAACATACGGTTATCTTCCAAGGTTAAGCTTCCATCCGCCGAGCGACGCCGATTCGCCAGAGCTTTCCACGTCGTCAAAGAGAGTCGCCGCAGCAGCGGCAGAAGCGCTGAGATCTAGGATAGAAGAAGCGATTAAAGTGGCGAAAGAAGCGATAGAGACGGCTCAGAAGAAGATAGTAACTCGAACTAACAGAAGCCGGTCGCCAATAGAATTCGAAGAAGGTCAAAAGGTCTGGCTTAACACGCGGAACCTAAGGCTAAGAGGGAACGCCAAGCTCACTCCGCGCTACGTAGGCCCGTTTACGATAGTGGAAAAGAGGTCGCCGGTAACTTATCGGCTCTAGCTACCGAAATCGTTCCGGATCTACGACGTTTTCCATTCGGATCTGCTAAGCCTGGACCCTAAGAACGGCCTGCCGGAACAGGGCTTCGCCAAACCCCCACCAGTTAAGATAGACAGTAATAAGGAAGAGTAGGAGGTTGAAGACGTAATGGACGTAAAGAAGATAAGGGGGTCCATTAAAGCAAGGATCTCGTAGAAGGGGTGGCCGGAAGACTACGAATAGTATCCAGTCGAGAACCTGCGGAACTCGGCAGAGCTGCTAAGAGATTTTTACGCGCGGAACCCGAAGAAGCCGAAGCCGGAATGGCTCTGAAGCCGATTCTTCTGGAAGAAAACGAAGAAAGCCACGTCCGCTCCACCGGCGCGGAAGCCGATAAAGACGATCGTGTCGGTCGCCTTCAGGGAGGTTATCGACGCGGCCACTACCTATCGGCAGTGCGGCAGGAAGCCCGCCGACGCCGTAGCGTGCCAGCGCTGCTGCCCCTACGGTGTGTAAAGGCTTTGGTAGAAGAGAAAAAGAAGAAGAAGAAACGACGCTGCGGACGGATCTATATGGACCTCCGAGACGACGCACAGACCAGCCACGCCGCAGCTTAGATAACCCACGGTTCCGATCAGATGGCACGGATCAGGCGAACGGATTACATAAACGTAAAGTGAAGGACTTTAGATGCCGACGATGTAAAAAATGGAAAAAGCGACGAAAAGGACGCCGGTTGTAATAGAAGATGGAAGATAGAAGACGCGACGTCGGCGTCGGAGGGGATTTTCGAAAAAAAAAAAAAAAAAAAAGTGGAAATTTCTGGATAGATGGAGTGACTAAGCGGTCGAGGGCGACCGCTGGTGAGGGAGGGGGGTAGTGTTGCGGCGTTGGAAAGAGGTAGGACAGATTAATAGGGTGGACCCTGGATTTCGGCTCGGCCCGTCCGGGCTAAGCCGGGCCTTGGCACACCACCCTCTATTAAGGCCTACCGCCACTACTACATAGGTTCTTTTCCCTCCTCAGTTCGAGATATAGTTATCAAAAAGGCCGTATTGAATCATATCTGCGTGCCCGGATCACCGACGGTTTATTAAAGACTTTAGCAAGATAGCCAGACCCCTGAACGAAGCGTTAAAGAAAGAGGCCGCCGGCCTATAGAACGAGAAGTGCACGGAAGCCTTTAACTAGCTAAAAGAAGCAGTGGCCTCTGCGCCAGTTCTAGCACACTTCCGGCTGGAAAAGACGATCTACATAGAAACGGACGCTTCCGACACGGTAACGGCAGGGGTCCTTTCTCAATACGCTGACGATGGCGAGACCCTCTACCTGGTGGCCTTCTTTAGCAAATCCATAACTAAAGCTAAGCGGAATTACGCTTTCTACGATAAGGAGATGCTAGCGATTATTTAGGCTTTCGAGGAGTGGAAACCGGAGCTTATAGCTGGAAAGAGCACAGTCCAGGTCCTTACGGACTACCAATCGCTAACCTACTTTATAAAGACGCAGAAGCTCTTACGACGTTAAGCATAGTAGGCTGCCTATCTATTGATACAGAGTGGGTTGGCCCGTGTTATTACTATGCCTTGCCAAGGTTCATATATCTAGTACACATTAGTCAAGTCACTTCCGAGTTACTTAACCAGTCCCTTTTGGCTTAAGTGTACCGCGTTACATCACTTAACTCGGAAGTAACTGCTGAAAGTGTACGATAAAAGGCCCGGGTTTAATTCCTAGGGGGCGCATCTTTTAACAGGAGAGTGGAAGCAGCGTTAACGTATGTCCGTTTGTCCACTACTCCGTACAGAATAAGGCAGACCCGGTAAAGGTCCAGCTGGCTGTGTGCAGACCTGCTAGGGGGGGTTAATTGCGTATGCTGCATAGGGGGGCTATGCAATAGCATACGTAGCCTGTAAGTAAGCGCAGCTTACGAGGTCGTAAGCCTGTAGTACATGGGGTAGTAATACGGGGTAGGTTGGCCCGTGTCATTACTATGCCTTGCCAAGGTTTATATATCTGGTACACATTAGTCAAGTTACTTCCGAGTTACTTAACCAGTCCCTTTTGGCTTAAGTGTACCGCGTTACATTATCTATTAGGGTTCGATTTCAAGATTACTTATCGACCTAGGGCTCAAAACGGAAAGGCTAACGCGTTGACGAGAAGAGAAGGAAAGACAAGCCGCGCGAAAGAAGATCTGAACATGTTCCAGAAGGTGTTAACCGAGCGGATAGTAGACGCAGAAGTGTTGAAAGAGGTAGGGGTCTGCGCAGTAGAACCGGCCCCTAAGGAAGAGACTCTCTACGAGAAGGTGGAGCAGCTTAATTAGAAGCAGAAGCTCGGCAAAACCGGTTTAGGGAAGCTGATAGTGCCAGAAGAACTAATTACAGAGGTTATCCAGCTAGTCTACGGCTCTGTAGAAGTTGGTTACGCCGGTGCGAAGAAGACGATAGAAGCCGTAAGGACAATCTACTAGTTTCCGCGGATCTATAAGCGGATCTACCGGTTTATTGCTAATTGCTACGCGTACTGGGCCGCGAAGCTACGTTACGGCCTTCCGGCAGGCTTATTAAAGCCACTGCCGATCCCTAAGAAACTATAGCAGCACATTACGATGGATTTCGTAACCGGACTGCCGGACTCGAACGGCTACGACGCTACGCTCAATGTAGTGGACTGGCTAAGCAAAGAGCGCCACTTCATCCCCTATCGAGCTAGAGACGATGGAACGACTGCGGAAGAGACTGCGCGGATGCTAATTAAGCACGTATAGAAGCACTACGGTCTGCTGGAGCAGGGCTTCGCCGAACCCCCGCCGGTCGAGATAGACGGTAATAAAGAAGAGTGGGAGGTAGAAGACGTAATAGACGTAAAGAAGACGGGGGGGTCTATCAAAGCGAGGATTTCGTAGAAAGGATAGCCGGAAGACTATAAATAGTATCCGGTCGAGAACCTCTGGAATTCGGCGGAGCTGCTAAGAGAGTTTTACGTCCGGAATCCGACAAAGCCGAAACCGGCGTAGCTTTAATGTCGACAATGCCAGAAGAAAGAAGAAAGCTACGTCCGCTCTACCGGCGCCGAAGCCGATAAAGACGATCGTAACGGTCGCCTTCCGGGAGGTGTTCGACGCGGCCACTACCTACCGCAGGGTCGGCAGCAGCTCGCAGACGCTGTAGCGTGCTAGCGCCGCCGACCCTGTAGTGGGTAAAGGCTTTAGTAGAAGAGAAAAAGAAGAAGAAGAAACGGTGCTACGGACGGATCTATATAGACCTCCGAGACGACGCACAGACTAGCTACGCCGTAGCTTAGATAACCTACGGTTCCGATCAGATAGCACGGATTAGGCGAACGGATTACATAAACGTTAAGTAAAGGACTTCAGGTGCCGACGATGTAAAAGACGCGAAAAGCGACGAAAAGAATGCCGGTTGTAATAAAGGAAGACGCGACGTCGGCGTTAGAGGGGATTTTCGAAAAAAAAAAAGAGAATAGAGATTTTTGGATAGATGAGATAACTAAGCGGTCGAGGGCGACCGCTAGTAAGGGAGGGGGGTAGTGTTGCGGCAGTGGAAAGAGGTGGGACAGATTAATAGGGTGGACCCTGGATTTCGGATCGGCCCGTCCGGGCTAAGCCGGGCCTTGGCACCACTACTACGAAAGCCTACCACTGCCACTATATAGATTCCTTTCCCTCCTCAGTTCGAGATATAGTTATCAAAAAGGCCGTATTGAATCATATCTGCGTGCCCGGATTACAGCTGTCCTTGTCTAACGTCTAGCTTGCCCTGCTAGCACTCTATCTATAGCTTCCCTAGTATTAGGTTATACCCTAACTTGTCCTATACGATATAGAGGTATAAGTCCTGCTTATAGTGTCCCTGTATCTCTATCGTTACTTTTACTATATAGGTAATGTCCGGTCCTCGCCTAGTAATGATCTGACTGCGGTAGACTCTAGGTCAATACCCGTCTTTAATAACTATATCCAAGGCTGGAGAGGGAAGAATCTACGTACAAGCGGAGGTAGAGGTATTTGAGTATGCGCCAAGCCTGCCCTGCCAGCTGTCCACATCCACATCCGTATCACTACCGCCCTCCCCAACCAGCGATTGCCCTTAATCGCAATCAGTCTATCAATCGCAATCAGCCAATCAGGTCGCGTCGTGCCAAACCAGGTCGTAGGGGTCGCAAATTCAGCTTCAATTTCAGTGCACTTTGCCATTGCTTTTGGCCAATCAGGTCGCTCCAAAACAGGTCGCTTTTGAGCTTCAATTTCCGTGCGTTTTGAGTCTCAATCTCGAGCCTCAATCTCGTGCCTTTTTGAGCCTCAATTTCGTGCGTTTTGCCGTCGCTTTGGTGCCTTGTTCTCGTGCCTTTTGCCGTTGCTTTAGTGCCTCAATTGGTGCCTTGCTTGCTGTCACTTTGGTGCCTTAATTGGTGCCTTGTTAAGGCTGCAGAATTCTCAGAGGTCGCGGCTGCAGAGGTTGTCGGGGCCGCGGAGGTCGCGGAGGTCGTCGAGGCCGCGGAGGTCGTCGAGCTCGCGGCTGCAGATGTCGTTTGTCGCAGAGGTCGTAGAGCTCGCAGAGGTCGTCTTGTAAACACGTGTCGCTTCTCGAGCCGTTGCTTCTCAAGCCGTCGCTTCTTAAGCCGTCGCTTCTTAAGCGGTCGCAGAGGTCTCGGAGGTTGTCGGGGTCGCGGAGTTATCGGGGTCGCTTTGCAAACACGTGCTGCTTCTGAACTGTCGCTTCTCGACCTGTCGCTTTTCGAGCCGTCGCTTTTCGACGGTCGCTCGCTTCTTGACGGTCGCTCGCTTCTTGACGGTCGCTTCTCGACGGTCGCAGAGGTCTCGGAGCTGCGGAGGTCGCAGAGGTTGCCTTGCAAACACGTGTCGCTTCTCGGACGGTCGCTTCTTAGACGGTCGCTTCTCGAGCCGTCGCTTCGCTTCTTAGACGGTCGCTTCTCGGACGGTCGCTTCTTAGAAGGTCGCTTGCTTCTTAAGCTGTTGCTCGCTTCTTAAACCGTCGCTCGCTTCTCGAACCGTCGCTTTGCCTGTGCTTTGCCTGTGCTCTGTAGCTGGGTGCTCGTGCCTGGGTGCTCGTGCCTAGGTGCTCTTGCTCGGCCTCGGTGCTCTTGCTCGGCCTCGGTGCTCTTGCTCGGCCTTGGTGCTCTGCAGCTGGTGCTCTGCAGCTGGTGCTCTGCAGCTAGTGCTCTGCAGCTAGTGCTCTGCAGCTGGTGCTCTGCAGCTAGTGCTCTGCCTTGTGCTCTTCTGAACCTAAACAGTGTGTGTTGTCTGCACCTGTGTGTTGTCTGTACCTATGTTGTCTGCAACTGCCTTGTACCTATGCCTAGGTGCTCGTTGTAGCTAGGTGCTTGGGCTCGTTAGTGCTTGGGCTCGCTAGTGCTTGGGCTCTCTAGTGCTTTGCTTCGTGCCCTAACTGCTGAACGTCTCGATTGCTGAATGTCCTAATTGCTAAATGTCCTGATTAGCCTTGTCCGAATAGAATAGTCTGTTAAAGACCCAAAAAAAACGAATGTCGTTGCCCTAGGTCCTGCTAGGTGCGTCTCGTCGTCGTCCTCGCTCTCGCTCCTTGCTCTCGTCGCTCCTACATCGTCCTTCTCGACCTTCTCGTTCTTCTCGTCCTTCTCGTTCTTCTTAAAACTTCAAAACTCGTACGATCTGCTCGTAGAGGCACTCTCTCTCTTCTTAATAGGGGCACTTCTCTTCCCTAAAACTCTCTCTCTTCTCGATAGGGGCACTTCTCTTCCCTAAAACTCTCTCTTCTTCTTCTCGATCGGGGGGGTAGAGTAGTATGCATACGCACAATTAAGTAACCGGATGTAATTCGACAGCCTCCTTTGTACGTATACAGTACACACTCTGGGTAGGTTGCACGTACGTTAATCGAGTACCCGGATGTAATTCAACGGGCTCTTTCGCATAGTGCGGGTATTGTTGAAGTGAGCCTTGGATATAATGATCTGACTGCGGTAGACTCTAGGTCAATACCCGTCTTTGATAACTATATCCAAGGCTGGAGAGGGAAGAATCTACGTACAAGCGGAGGTGGAGGTATTTGAGTGTGCGCCAAGCCTGCCCTGCCAGCTGTCCACATCCACATCCGTATCAAGTAATACCCAATATGTATATAGGTGCAGTAGGGGTCGTCTCTAGGTAGTGTCTCTGTACGAAGTCTTTACTAATTACTCTGTACACTAAACATCCTGTGTTAATTAATGTCCGCGCTGTTGCAGACCCGTTTAGCGTAGGCTGTACGATAAACGGAGTAGTCGTTATGTAGTTGTTCTTAAAAGATAGCTAAGTAGTGCTTTAATTTAGCTATCTATCTTATATACGCCTCTAGTAGAGCCTTTGCTTAGAGGCTACTCTTTTCTTAACTCGTCGTCGTCTGAGTAGGACTCCTAATCCTCTTGTTAGGGCGCCGCAGTTGCTACCCTTGCAGTGGTTAGCCGTCCCCTAGGTCTCTCTGCTAGCAAAAGCCTGCAATTCTATACAGTATAGCCTATCTTGCTATACCGGTAGTGATCTGACTGCAGTAGACGCAAGGTCAACACCCGTCTTTAATAACTATATCCAAGGCTAGAGAGGGAAGAATCTACGTACAAGCGGAGGTGGAGGTATTTGAGTGTGCGCCAAGCCTGGCCCTGCCAAGCCTAGCTGCCAGCTGTCCACATCCACATCCGTATTAGGTAGCAGCTCCCTTCTGCCCTTCTCTTGTCTAGGGTAGCTATGTCTACTTACTATACCCTTTTAGCAGCGGCTCTTAGCCGTATAGTAACAGCTGCCGCTACCCTTGTCGTCGTTAGTTCCTAGTCTATAGCGTCCGTCTGCTGCTAGAGGGGTTGTCGCAACTCGTAAGCGCAGCTTATCCGTCCGAGCCTACACTGCTAGTCGTCGACTATCCTAAGGAGGTTATAGAATTCCTCGTACGTAGCTAGTCGCATTACGCCTACTAGTCCTATTATAATCTCCTTAAAGAAGCCTACCTCTAAGGAAGTAATTTTTATCCTGTCCTCCTATTAGAGACCTCCTGCCTCTGCTAGAGTCTAGTCGTATTCTGCAAGGAACTCTCGTATAGTCTTGTGTCCTTGCTTTATCGTATTAACCTGTAGGAGTGCTTAGCTCTCGCAGTCTAGGTCCTTGTAGCTCTTGTCTAGAGCTGGCTAGAGCATCGTCGTCGTAGCTATTGCCAGGTTGGCAATAGCCGTCTCGTAGTACAGCAGAATCTGTGCTGCTGCCCTGCCCTTTAACCTCCTAAAGAGGTACACTACCTTGTCTAGCTCGGTCGGGTATACTCCTAAGTCGACTAGAAGCTTAGAGCGTATCTAGGCAGCCTAGGAGGGGTACTCGGCTAGGGCCTTACTATCGTAAGTAGTAACGTTAGGGAGTTTGCTCTTAGGGGTCAGGGTATAGGCTATTGTGTTCGTTGTCGTAGGGGTCGGATCGCGATCGGATGCTCTAAGCTGTCGTAGCTCCTGTTCCTATTAGGAAATTATCGCAGCCTAGTAGTTTACTTGCTGCTCGAGCTGCCTCTTGTGTTCTAGCAGCTCCTCGTACGCGCAGTGCATCTGTCCCTACATAGCTGTAGGTTCTATAGAGATGTCGCTGTCTATCTTCGTTATATTACTGCAGTTACCGACAGTAAGATTAGTTCCTAATGTAAGGGCTTAAGAATCTTGGTTTAGAAACTTAAGGTTAGGTATCTATATAAAGGAACTAATAAGCAGTTCCTTTGTCGCCTACTGCTATACAATTTGTACCTACGAAGCTAAGTGTTGCGGCGGTGGAAAGAGGTGGGACAGATTAATGGGGTGGACCCTGGATTTCGGCTCGGCTCCGTCCGGGATTTAGGTTCCGGAACGGACCGAGCCGGGCCTTGGCACACCACCCTCCATCAAAGCCCACCACCACCACTACATAGGTTCTTTTCCCTCCTTAGTTCGAGATATAGTTATCAAAAAGGCTGTATTGAATTATATCTGCGTGCCCGGATTATTATATCTCGAACTCACTCTCTACACTACACCCTGCGCTGCGCAAAAGGGCCCGTTAAACCATCCGGAAATCCGAATAACGCACGCGCACCCACCAACACACCAATAACAACCCCCAAGGTACCGTAAGAAGATAGAAGGCTTCTCAGCGGTAGACAGCGGCGTAACAGGCCGCCGCGGAAAGAGAAAGACTAACAGAGCGAGTAGGCGCTCCAGTGTTATTGACGATAAGATCGTTATTAGAGGTTTTACAGCGGAAGAGACCGCTAAGATCAAGGAACGAATAAGCGAATATAGGAAGATCCACGACTGCACGATCGAGGAACTGGAAGATTACGTAAACGAGAATAGGATAGGAAAGGTCTACGACGGTATAGACCTCATTAAGACGCTGTTCTACAGAACGCTAGAAGAAAACAGACAACTGAGAGAAGAGACTAAAGCAGTAAGGGCCGAGAAGGAATCGGCAGAGACGATCATCGAAGTGTTAGAAAACCAGGCGGCGAATCGACTGGCGCAACTGAAGGAGCTGATGGATCAGCTAGCTAATATAGAAGCAGCGAAATCGTCGCTGCCACTGCGGCGAGAAACCCATGCGGAAACCACCTCGCCGGCGGCCTACAGTTAAGGTGGCACTACAATAACGCTACTGCTAGACCCACCGGTTTTCGGTAGCGGAGACCCTAAAGCGTAGGAGGCGTTCAAGAAGAAGATTAAGAATAAGATAAGCCGCGATTACGCATTAAGCAGCGAAGAAGACAGACTAGCCTATTTAGAGGCGCGACTAGAAGGCGAAGCGTTCTCGCTAGTAGCGGACCTGGAAGAGGTAACCGCTAAGGAAGCGATTAAAGCGTTAGATCGACGCTTCGGAGACCCCTTCCAGAAGAAGACGGCCCGCGAACAACTGGATAAGATCAATCAGAACCGGCAGACGTTTGAAGAATTCTACGGATTGTTCAGAAAATATACGATTAGGGCCTAAGTAGCGGAAGATAAGCAGCTCCACCTATTAAGGCAGAAGCTGAACCCTGAACTGGCCGCCGCTATAGTGTCTGTGGAAGACGAAGACCTTAAGAGCTTCGTGCACCAAACGAGGGTCACTGCGAGAAACTTAAGCGCTTACGCGAAATTACGCGAATCGGTTCAGAAGCCGTCGCCGTCGCCGTCGCTAATGCAGACAACCAGAGCCCCCACACCCTTCCGACGCAGCCCCCAGCCGCCTTACGTGCCGCGACCGTCGTTCGTCCCTACCTGTTTCGCGTGTGGAAAACCCGGCTATATCTCTACGAGATGCCAAGCAACGGCCTAGCAGAAGCAGGAGTATCGCGTTATAAAGCAGCCGCAGCCGCAGCCGCCGAGAAAGACTATTTAAGCCATCGAGCCGGCTCCGAACAATACTGACGGCGTAGACGGCCCGGTACAGCTGAGAATTATAGGAAAAGACCAGCTGGACGGATAGGCCCTCTATCTAGCATTGACAATAGAGCACCAAATCGAAGCGAATCGCTACGAGAAGAAAGCATCAACAGCTGCAGCGATCCGCTCTTAGCGGCGGTGGAAGTGAACACGGACACAGCCATTATCCTTCTAATCACTGTCTACCCCCTTAACGGATCGAGCAAACCACTTCAGCTAAAAGCCTTTATCGACACCGGGGCTCTTATCGGTGCAGCGATCCACTACCGACTAGTCCGGAAGCTAACGAATGGATACGGTTATCCAGTAGAACTAGCGTCGCCGACGAAGATTTCGGCATATAACGGACAAGACACGGAAAACGTTACGCACTACGTGCTATTAAGGACCACACTAGCTGGTCGAACCACGGAAGCAACGTTCCGAATTATAGATATCGGAAGATTTGACATTATTATAGGGCAGAAATGGATAAAGAACCAGAAAGCTATCGTCGACGTAGATAAAGGAACGATCAGATTCAAAAACCCGGGTAGCGGAGCAGGGGCTATCGGAAAGGTCGCCGCCGCCGCCGCTAAGCCGAAAGCTATAGAGCCCGCGAAAGAAGCTCCGTCCGATCGTTCCGAACCCCTGGTTACTGTCGGAATAATGAGTTCAGAAGCTATAACGACCCTCGCGAAGTCGCCGGATAATAAGATCTACGCTATCTCGATAAAAGACATCGAAGACTACAGGAAGATAATAGCGGAAGAAGAAGTAGATCCGCTAGAGGTGCTACTAAAAGAACTCTATAGTTACGCTAATGTCTTCTTAAAAGCCGACTCCAACCTCCTGCCGCTCTATCGACCGGAATATAACAATAAGATCCGACTGAAAGAAGGAGCCGCGCTGCTAAGGACCGAGCCCCTAAGACGATTGTCGCCGGCGGAACTGGACTAGGTAGAGGTGTTTGTTCGCGAAAATCTGGCGAAGAAGTTTATTATACCGAGTTCTGCCGAGTACGCGTTACTAATTCTTTTCGTAAGGAAACCAGGGGGTAGTCTGCGACTCTGCGTGGACTATCGCGGCCTTAACGAGGTCACTAAGCGAGACGTGTACCCGCTGCCGCTAATCGACGAGACCATTTAACGAATAGCTAAAGCTAAATAGTTCAGCAAACTGGACATTCGACAAGCGTTCTATCGACTAAGGAATAAAGAAGGGCAGACAGAAGACCTTACGACGTTCGCGACGCGTATAGGCAATTTCAAGTAGTTGGTAATGCCTTTCGGACTTACCAACGCGCCGGCAGTGTAGCAACGCTTTATAAACCACACCTTTATAGACATGCTAGAACGGTTCGTGTCTATCTACTTAGACGACATCCTTATCTACACCGAAGGAACGAGAGAACAGCATACGGACCACATAAAGAAGGTGCTAATCAGGCTCTGCGAGGTCGGATTGAACGCGGACACGAAGAAGAGCGAGTTCTATTAGACCGAGGTCAAATATCTCGGTCTTATCGTCGGAAGAGACGGAATTCGTACAGACCCCTTAAAGGTCGCCGCTGTCGCAGAGTGGAAGCAGCCGAAATCCGGAAACACTACGCAAATCAGAGCGTTTCTCGGATTCTGCAGCTACTATCGACGGTTTATTAAGGACTTTAGCAAGATAGTAAGACCCCTGAACGAAGCACTAAAGAAAGAGGCCGCCGGCCTATAGAATAAGAAGTGCACGGAAGCTTTCGTACAGCTGAAAGAAGCAGTGGCCTCGGCGCCTGTTCTAGCACACTTCCGGCCGGAAAAGACAATCTACGTAGAAACTGTTGCGGCGGTGGAAAGAGGTCGGACAGATTGATAGGGTGGACCCTGGATTTCGGCTCGTCCCGGACGGGCCGAGCCGGGCCTTGGCACTACCACTATCAAAGCCTATTACCACCACTACATAGATTCCTTTCCCTCCTCAGTTCGAGATATAGTTATTAAAAAGGCCGTATTAAATCATATCTGCGTGCCCGGATTATTATATCTCGAACTCACTCTCTACACTACACCCTGCGCTGCGCGAAAGGGCCCGTTGAACTATCCGGAAACCCGAAAAACGCACGCGCACCCACCAACACACCAACAACAACCCCCTAAGGCACTATAAGAAGATGGAAGGCTTCTCGACGGTAGAGAGTGATCCGGGCACGCAGATATGATTCAATACGGCCTTTTGATGACTATATCTCGAACTGAAGAGGGAAAGGAATCTATGTGGTGGTGGTGGTAGGCTTTGATGGTGGTGGTGCCAAGGCCCGGCTCGGCCCGGACGGGCCGAGCCGAAATTCTAGGGTCCACCCTATTAATCTGTCCCACCTCTTTCTACCACCGCAACACTACCCCCCTCCCTCACCAGCGGTCGCCCTCGACCGCTTAGTCACCTCATCTATCCGAAAATGTCCACTTTTTTTTTTTTTTTTTTTTGATTCGTCGTCTCCTTTCTCGAAAATTCCTTTCAACGTTGACGTTACCTCTTCCGTCTTCCATCAAAAACAATGTCCTCTTCGTCTCTTTCTTAACTTCTTACGTTATCTGCATCCGAAGTCCTTCACTTGACGTTTATGTAATCGGTGCGCCTGATCCGTGCTATCTGATTTGAGCCGTAGGTTATCTGAGCTATGGCGTGGTTGGTCTGTGCTCCGGCGCGGAGGTCCATATAGGTCTGTCCGCGGCGTCGTTTTTCTTCTTCTTTTTCTTTTCCACCAAGGCCTCCACGCAGTCGCCGAGCGACTGCCTGGAGCTATCAATTCCACTACGATCGTTTTTATCGGCTTCCGCGCCGGTGGAGCGGACGCGGCTTTCTTCTTTCTTCCGGCGTCGTCGACATTAGAGCCACGCCGGTTTCGGCTTTTCCGGGTTCCGCACGTAGAACTCTCTTAGCAGCTCCGCTGAATTCCGCAGGTTTTCAACCGGATACCATTTATAGTCTTCCGGCCACCCCTTCTACGAGATCCTCGCTTTGATGGACCCCCTTACCTTCTTTACGTCTATTACGTCTTCTACCTCCCATTCTTCCTTATCATCTATCTCGATTGGCGGGGGTTCAGCGAACCCCTGTTCCGGCAGGCCGTCCTCAGGGTCTAAGCTTAGTAGATCGGAATGGAAAACGTCGTAGATCCGGAACGCCTTCGGCAGCTCGAGCCGATAAGTCACCGGCGACCTCTTTTCTATTATCTTGAACGGGCCTACGTAGCGCGGATTGAGCTTGGCGTTGCCTTTCAGCCTTAGGTTCTTCGTGTTGAGCCATACCTTTTGGCCTTCCTCGAATTCCATCGGTGACCGCTTCTTATTGGCTCGAGACACCATCTTCTTCTGAGCCGTCTCTATCGCTTCTTTCGCCACTTTGATCGCTTCTTCCATCTGAGATCGTAGCGCTTCTGCCGCCGCGGCGGCGACTCTCTTCGACGACGTAGCGGGGGTAATTGAAAGCTCCGGCGAGCCGGCTTCACTTGGCGGATAGAAGCTCAGCCTCGGAAGATAACCGTGGGTTATTTCGAACGGCGCCAGCGACGTTGCTTCTGACCGTGTTGAGTTTGCGCAGAATTCGGCCATTGGCAACATCTCGACCTACTTTTCTTGATAATGGCCGCAGAACGTTCGCAGATATCGCTCTATCTCTCGATTAGCTACTTTAGACTGACCGTCAGTTTAAGGGTGCGCTGCGGTGCTGAGCTTTCCGTGAATTCCGAGAGCTTGGTTGATAGCTTTCTACACGTCGGCAGTGAATTGAGGACCTCTATCCATAGTGATAGTGTCCGGCAGCCTATAGTGCTTCTACACGTGTTGGATCAGCATTCTCGCTGTTTCTTCCGAAGTAGTTCCTTTATCCTTAGCCCGACAGGGGATGAAATGGCGCTCTTTGCTCAGCCGATCCACTACATTGAGCGTGGCGTTATATCTATCCGAATTCGGCAGGCCGGTTACGAAGTCTATCGTAATGTGTTGCTACGGCTTCTCGGGGATCGTAAGCGGCTTTAATAGGCCGGCCGGAAGACCGTAACGTGGCTTCGCGGCTCTGCATACGTAGCAATTGGCGATAAATCGATGGATCCGTTCGTAGATCCGCGGAAACCAGTAGACCGTCCTTATAGCTTCTATCGTTTTCTTCGCTCCGGCGTGGCCAACATCTACGGAGCTATGGATTAGCCGGATAACTTCTGTGATTAGTTCTTCCGGAACTATTAGCTTCCCTGAGCCCGTTTTGCCGAGCTTCTGCTGTCGGTTAAGCCGCTCTACCTTCTCGTAGAGCGTCTCTTTTTCAGTCGGAGACTCTTCAATCGGCGATTCCACTGCGTGGATCCCTACTTCTTTCAACACCTCGGCGTCTACCATCCGCTCGGTCAACACTTTCTGAAACATGTTCGGATCTTCCTTCGCGCGGCTGGTCTTCCCTTCTCGTCTCGTCAGCGCGTTAGCCTTTCCGTTTTGGGCTCCGGGTCTATATGTAATCTTGAAATCGAACCCTAATAAGTAGGCAGCCCACCGTGCTTAACGTCGTAAGAGCTTCTGCGTCTTTATAAAGTAGGTCAGCGACTGGTGGTCCGTAAGAACCTGGATTGGCCCTTTTCCAGCTATGAGTTCCGGTTTCTACTCTTCAAAGGCCTGAATAATGGCCAGCAGCTCCTTATTATAGATGGCGTAGTTCCGCTCAGCTTCGCTTATTGACTTGCTAAAGAAGGCGACTGGATGGAGGGTCTCGTCGTCGCCATATTAAGAAAGGACTCCGGCCGTTACTGTGTCGGAAGCGTCCGTTTCTACGTAGATCGTCTTTTCTGGCCGGAAGTGTGCCAGAACTGGCGCAGAGGCCACTGCTTCTTTTAGCCGCACGAAAGCTTCCGTGCACTTCTTATTCTATAGGCCGGCGGCCTCTTTCTTTAGCGCCTCGTTCAGGGGTCTCGCTATCTTGCTAAAGTCCTTGATAAACCGTCGATAGTAGCTGCAGAAGCCGAGAAACGCTCTGATTTGCGTAGTGTTTCCGGATTTCGGCTGCTTCCACTCCGCGACAGCGGCGACCTTTAAGGGGTCCATACGAATTCTATCTCTTCCGACGATAAGACCGAGATATTTGACCTCGGTTTGATAGAACTCGCTCTTCTTCGTGTCCGCGTTCAATCCCACCTCGCGGAGCCTCTTCAACACTCTCTCGATGTAGTCCGTGTGTTGCTCTCTCGTTCTATCGGTGTAGATAAGGATGTCGTCTAAGTAGATAGACACGAACCGTTCCAGCATGTCTATAAAAGTGTGGTTCATAAAGCGTTGCCACACTGCCGGCGCGTTGGTAAGTCCGAACGGCATTACCAGCTACTTGAAATTGCCTATACGCGTCGCGAACGTCGTAAGGTCTTCCGTCTGCCCTTCTTCATTCCTTAGTCGATAGAACGCTTGGCGGATGTCCAGCTTGCTAAACCACTTAGCCTTCGCTACGCGCTGTATGGTCTTATCTATCAGCAGCAGGGGGTATACGTCTCTCTTAGTGACCTCATTAAGGCCTCGATAGTCTACGCAGAGTCGCAGACTACCCCCCGGTTTCCTTACGAAAAGAATCGGTAACGCGTATTCCGCGGAGCTCAGCGTAATGAACTTCTTCGCCAGGTTTTCGCGAACAAACACCTCTACCTGGTCCAGTTCCGCCGGCGACAGTCGTCTTAGGGGCTCGGTTCTTGGCAGCGTAGCTCCTTCTTTCAGTCGGATCTTATTGTTATATTCCGGTCGGTAAAGCGGCAGGAGGTTGGAGTCGGCTTTTGAGAACACGTTAGCGTAATCGTAGAGCTCCGCCGGTAGCACCTCCAGCGGGTCCACTTCTTCTTCTGCCATTATCTTCCGGTGGTCTTTAATGTCTTTTATCGAGATAGCGTAGATCTCATTGTCCGGCGACTTCGCGAGGGTCGTTATAGCCTCCAAACTCATTATTCCGACGGTAACCGGGGGTTCAGAACGATCGGACGGAGTTACATTGGCAGCCGCGGCTCTCGATTCGGTGGTGACAGCGCTGTCACCTCGGGTTTTGAATCTGATCGTTCCTTTATCTACATCGACGATGGCTTTCTGGTTCTTTATCCATTTCTGCCTTACGATAATGTCAAATCTTCCGATATCCATAATCCGGAACGTCGCTTCCGTGGTTCGACCAGCTAGCGTAGTCCTTAATGGCACGTAGTGCGTAACGCTTTCCGTGTCTTGTCCATTGTACGCCGAAATCCGCGTCGGCGACGCCAGTTCCACTGGATAACCGTATCCATTCGTTAGCTTCCGGACCAGTCGGTAGTGGATCGCCGCGCCGATGAGAGCTCCGGTGTCGATAAAAGCTTTTAGCTAAAGCGGTTTGCTCGATCCGTTAAGGGGGTGGACAGTAATCGGAAGGATAATAGCTGTTTCCGTGTTCACTTCCACCGCCGCCGAGAGCGGATCGCTGCAGCTGTTGATGCTTTCTTCTCGTGGCGATTCGCTTCGATTCGGTGCCCTATTGTCAATGCTAGATAGGGGGCCTATCCGTCCAGCTAGTCTTTTCCTATGATTCTTAGCTGCACGCCGCTGTCTACGCTGTCGGTGTCGTTTAGGGCTGGCTCCATAGCTTGTATGGTCTTCCTCGGTGGTTGCTGCGGCTGCGGCTGCCTTATAACACAATAGTCCTGCTTCTGCTTGTCCGATGCTTGGCATCTCGTAGCGATGTGGCCAGGCTTGCTATACGCGAAACAGGTGGGGACGAACGACGAGCGCTGTAACTGATAAGGTGGCTGCTGTAGCGCTCTCCGGAAAGGCGCGGGGGGTCTTGTAGTCTGCGTTATCAGCGGCTTCTGGTTCGATTCGCGTAATTTCGCGTAAGCGCTTAAGTTTCTTGCGGTGACTCTCGCTTGGTGGACGAAGCTCTTAAGGCCTTCGTCTTCTACAGACGCCATAGCGGCGGCCAGCTTAGGACTTAGCTTCTGCCTTAATAGGTGGAGCTGCTTATCTTCCGCCACTCGGGCCCTGATCGCATATTTTCTGAACAAACCGTAGAATTCCTTAAACGTCTGCCGGTTCTGGTTAATCTTATCTAGCTGCTTACGGGCTGTCTTCTTTCGGAATGGGTCTCCGAAGCGTTGATCTAACGCTTTGATCGCTTCTTCGGCGGTTACCTCTTCCAGGTCCGCTACTAACGAAAAAGCTTTACCTTCTAGTCGCGCCTCTAAATAGGCCAATCTGTCTTCTTCGCTGCTTGATGCGTAATCGCGGTTTATCTTATTCTTGATCTTCTTCTTAAACGCCTCCTACGCTTCGGAGTCTCCGCTACCGAAAACCGGTGGATCCAGTAATAACGTTATCAACGTGCTACCTTGACTGTAGGCCGCCGGCGAGGTGGTTTCCACTTGGGTTTCTCGCCGCAGTAGCGGCGACGATCTCGCTGCTTCCATATCAGCCAGTTGATCCTTCAGCGCCTTTAGCTGCGCTATTCGATTCGCCGCTTAGTGTTCCAACACTTCGACGATAGTCTCTGCCGATTCCTTCTCGGCCCTTACTGTCTCTACTTCCTCTCTTAGCTGTCTGTTTTCTTCTAGTGTCCTGTAGAACAGCGTCTTAATAAGGTCTATACTGTCGTAGACCTTCCCTATTCCGTTCTCGTTTACGTAGTCTTCCAGTTCCTCGATCGTGCAGTCGTGGATCTTCTTGTATTCCCTTATTCGTTCCTTAATCTCTGCAGTCTCTTCCGCCGTAAAACCTCTAATAACGATCTTATCGTCAACTACACTGGAGCGCCTGCTCGCTCTGTCAGTCTTTCTCTTTCCGCGACGGCCTGTTACGCCGCTCTCTACCGCTGAGAAGTCTTCCATCTTCTTACAGTGCCTGGGGTTGGTTGTTGTTGGTGGGTGCGCGTACGTTATTCGGGTTTCCGGATAGTTCAACGGGCCCTTTCGCGCAGCGCGGGGTTGTGGAGAGTGAGTTCGAGATATAATGATCTGGGCACGCAGATATGATTCAATACGGCCTTTTAATGACTATATCTCGAACTGAAGAGGGAAAGGAATCTATGTAGTGGTGGTGGTGGGCTTTAATGGTGGTGGTGCTAAGGCCCGGCTCGGCCCGGACGGGCCGAGCCGAAATTCCAGGGTCTACCCCATCAATCTGTCCCAGCTCTTTCTACCACCGCAACAGAGAGCGGCATAACAGGCCGCTGCGGAAAGAGAAAGACTGACAGAGCGAGCAGACGCTCCAGTGTAGTTAACGATAAGATCGTTATCAGAGGTTTTACAGCGGAAGAGACCGCAGAGATTAAGGAACGAATAAGTAAATACAAGAAGATCTACGACTGCACGATCGAGGAACTAGAGAACTATGTGAACGAGAATGGAATAGGGAAGGTCTACGACGGCATAGACCTTATTAAGATGCTGTTTTACAGAACACTAGAAGAGAACAGACAGCTAAGAGAAGAAACTAAAGCGGTAAGGGCCGAAAAGGAATCGGCAGAGACTATTATCGACGTGTTAGAACACTAAGCGTCGAATCGACTAGCGCAACTGAAGGAGCTAAAGGATCAACTGGCTAATATAGAAGCAGCAAAGTCGCCGCCACTGCGTCGAGAAGAACAAGCAGAGACTGCCTTACTAGCGGCCTACAGTTAAGGTAGCATGTTAATAACGTTACTACCGGATCCACCGGTTTTCGGTAGCGGAGACTCTAAAGCGTAGGAGGCATTTAAGAAGAAGATCAAGAATAAGATAAGCCGCGATTACGCATCGAGCAGCGAAGAGGATAGATTAGCGTACCTGGAATCGCGATTGGAAGGTAAAGCTTTTTCGCTAGTGGCGGACCTGGAAGAAGTAACAGCCGACGACTCCATTAAGGCGCTGGACCAGCGTTTCGGAGACCCCTTCCGGAAGAAGACAGCCCGTAAGCAGCTAGATAAGATTAACCAGAACCGGCAGACGTTTGAAGAATTCTACGGTTTGTTTAGAAAATATGCGATTAGGGCCCGAGTAGCAGAAGATAAGCAGCTCTACCTATTAAGGCAGAAGCTGAACCCTGGACTGGCCGCCGCTATAGCGTCTGTGGAAGACGAAGACCTTGAGAGCTTCGTGCATCAAACGAGGGTCACCGCGAGAAACTTAAGCGCTTACGCGAAATTACGAGAATCGGTTCAGAAGCCGTCGCCGTCGCCGTCGCTAATGCGGACAACCAGAGCCCCCGCGCCCTTCCGACGCGGCCCCCAGCCGCCTTACGTACCGCGACCGTTATTCGTCCCTACCTGTTTCGCGTGCAGAAAGCCTGGCCACATCGCTACGAGCTGCTAAGCATCGGATAAGCAGAAGCAGGAGTATCGTGTTATAAAGCAGCCTTAGCCGCAGCCACCGAGAAAGACAATTCAAGCCATCGAGCCGGCTCCGAACGATGCTAACGGCGTAGACGGCGGGGTGCAGCTAAGAATTATGGGAAAAGACTAGCTAGACGGATAGGCCCCCTATCCAGCATTAACAATAGGGCACCGAATCGAAGCGAATCGCTACGAGAAGAAAGCATTAACAGCTGCAGCGATCCGCTCTCGGCGGCAGTGGAAGTGAACACGGAAACAGCTATTATCCTTCTAATTACTGTCTACCCCCTTAACGGATCGAGCAAACCCCTCTAGCTGAAAGCTTTTATCGACACTGGAGCTCTTATCGGCGCGGCGATCCACCACCGACTGGTCCGGAAGCTGACGAATAGATACAGTTATCCAGTAGAACTAGCGTCGCTGACGAAGATTTCGGCGTATAACGGACAAGACACGGAAAGCGTTACGCACTACGTGCCGCTAAGGACTACCCTGGCTGATCGCACTACAGAAGCGACGTTCCGAATTATGGATATCGGAAGATTTGACATCATTATAGGGCAGAAATAGATAAAGAACCAGAAAGCCATCGTCGACGTAGACGAAGGAACGATCAGATTCAAAAACCCGGGTAGCAGAGCAGGGGCCATCGGAGAAGTCGCCGCCACCGCCGCCGAGCCGAAAGCTACGGAGTCCGCGAAAGAGGCTCCGTCCGCTCGTTCCGAACCCCTGGTTACCGTTGGAATAATAAGCTCGGAAGCTTTATCGACCCTCGCGAAGTCACCGGACAACGAGATTTACGCTATCTTAATAAAAGACATCGAAGACTACTAGAAGATAATGGCGGAAGAAGAAGTAGATCCGCTAGAGGTGCTACCAAAAGAACTCTATAGTTACGCTAACGTCTTCTTAAAAGCCGACTCCAATCTCCTGCCGCTCTATCGACCGGAATATAACAACAAGATCCGACTGAAAGAGGGAGCTACGCTGCTAAGAACCGAGCCCCTAAGACGACTGTCACCGGCCGAACTGGACCAAGTAGAGGTGTTTGTTCGCGAAAATCTGGCGAAGAAGTTTATTACACCGAGTTCTGCCGAGTACGCGTTACCGATTCTTTTCGTAAGGAAACTAGGGGGTAGTCTGCGACTCTGCGTAGACTATCGCGGCCTTAACGAGGTCACTAAGCGAGACGTGTACCCGCTGCCGCTAATCGACGAGACTATCTAGCGCGTAGCAAAGGCTAAGTGGTTCAGCAAGCTAGACATCCGCTAAGCGTTCTATCGACTAAGGAATAAAGAAGGGCAGACAGAAGATCTTACGACGTTCGCGACGCGTATAGGCAATTTCAAGTAGTTGGTAATGCCTTTCGGACTTACTAACGCGCCAGTAGTGTGGCAACGCTTTATGAACTACACTTTTATAGACATGCTAGAGCGGTTCGTGTCTATCTATTTGGACAACATCCTTATCTACACCGATAGAACGAGAGAGCAACACACGGACTACATCGAGAAAGTGTTAAAGAGGCTCCGCGAGGTCGGATTAAACGCGGACACGAAGAAGAGCAAGTTCTATTAAACCGAGGTTAAATATCTCAGTCTTATCGTCGGAAGAGATAGAATTCGTATAGACCCCTTAAAGGTCGCCGCCGTCGCGGAATGGAAGCAACCGAAATCCGGCAACACTACGCAGATCAGGGCGTTTCTCGGATTCTGCAGCTACTATCAACAGTTTATTAAGGACTTTAGCAAGATAGCGAGACCCCTAAACGAAGCGCTAAAGAAAGAGGCTACTAGCCTATAGAATAAGAAGTGCACAGAAGCTTTTGTACGGCTAAAAGAGGCAGTGGCCTCGGCGCCGGTTCTGGCGCACTTCCGACCGGAAAAGACGATCTATATAGAAACGGACGCTTCTGACACAGTAACGGCAGGGGTCCTTTCTCAATACGGTAACGACGAAACCCTCTATCCAGTCGCTTTCTTTAGCAAGTCAATAAGCGAGGCTAAGCAGAACTACGCTATCTACGATAAGGAGCTACTGGCGATTATTCAGGCGTTCGAGGAGTGGAAACCGGAGCTTCTAGCTGGAAAAAGCACGGTCCATGTCCTTACGGACTACCAGTCGTTAACCTACTTTATAAAGACGCGGAAGCTCTTACGCCGCTAAGCACGGTGGGCCGCCTACCTATTAGGGTTCGATTTTAAGATCACCTATCGACTAGGGGCTCAAAACGGAAAGGCCGACGCGCTGACGAGAAGAGATAGAAAGACCAGCCGCGCGAAAGAAGATCCGAACATGTTCCAGAAGGTGTTAACCGAGCGGATAGTAGACGCAGAGGTGTTGAAAGAGGTAGGGGTCTGCGCAGTGGAACCGGCCCCTAAGGAAGAGACGCTCTACGAGAAGGTAGAACGGCTCAATCAACAACAGAAGCTTGGCAAACCCGGTTTAGGGAAGCTAATAGTTCCAGAAGAACTAATTACAGAGGTCATCCAGCTGGTCTATAACTCTATAGATGTTGGCCATGCCGGCTCAAAGAAGACGATAGAAGCTATAAGGACGATCTACTGGTTTCCGCGGATCTACGAACGGATCCACCAATTTATCGCCAATTGCTACGTATGCAGAGCCGCGAAACCACGTTACGGTCTTCCGGCCGGTCTGCTAAAGCCGCTTCCGATCCCCGAGAAGCCGTAGCAGCACATTACGATGGATTTCGTAACTGGCCTGCCGAATTCGGACGGATATAACGCTACGCTAAACGTAGTGGATAGGCTGAGCAAAGAACGACACTTCATCCCCTGCCGAGCGAGAGACGAAGGAACCACTGCAGAAGAGACCGTACGGATGTTGATTCAACACGTGTAGAAGCACTATAGCCTGCCGGACACTATTACTACGGATAGGGGTCCTTAATTCACCGCCGACGTATAGAAAGCTATTAACTAAGCTCTCGGAATTTATAGAAAGCTCAGCACCGCTGCTTACCCTCAAACTGACAGTCAGTCTAAAGTGGCTAATCGCGAGATAGAGCGATATCTGCGAACCTTCTGCAGCTACTATTAAGAAGAATGGGTTAAGGTGTTGACGATGGCCGAGTTCTGCGCTAACTCGGCACTGTCTAAGGCCACCTCGCTAGCGCTGTTTAAGATAACGCACAGCTATCTTCCGAGGATAAGCTTTCAGCCGCCGATCGAACCCAGCTCTACGCAACTATCCACCGCCACGTCGTTAAAGAGAGTCGCTGCCGCAGCGGCGGAAGCGCTCCGATCTCAGATAGAAGAAGCTATTAAGGTGGCGAAAGACGCGATAGAGACGGCTCAGAAGAAGATAGTAACTCGAACTAATAGAAGCCGGTCGCCAATAGAATTCGAAGAAGGTCAAAAGGTCTGGCTTAACACGCAGAACCTAAGGCTAAAAGGGAACGCCAAGCTCAACCCGCGCTACGTAGGTCCGTTTAAGATCATAGAAAAGAGGTCGCCGGTGACCTATCGGCTCCAGCTGCCGAAATCGTTCCGGATCTACGATGTCTTCCATTCGGACCTGTTAAGCCTGGACCCTAAGAACGGTCTGCCGGAACAGGGGTTCGCTAAACCCCTACCAGTTAAGATGGACAGTAATGAAGAAGAATGGGAGGTAGAAGATGTAATGGACGTAAAGAAGATAAGGGGGTCCATTAAAGCGAGGATCTCGTAGAAGGGGTGGCCGGAAGACTATAAATAGTATCCGGTTAAGAACCTGCAGAATTCGGCGGAGCTGCTAAGAGACTTCTACGTGCGAAACCCGGAAAAGCCGAAACCGACGAAGCTCTGATGTCGACAATGCCGGAAGAAAGAAGAAAGCTACGTCCGCTCCACCGGCGCGGAAGCCGATAAAAACGATCGTAAGGTTGCGTCGGGAAGTGATTGCTTTACCTACTACCGCGTTGGACGGTAGCTCGCGCACGCCGTAGCGTGCCAGCACCGCCGACCGCGTAGTAGGTAAAGGCTTTGGTAGAAGAGAAAAAGAAGAAGAAAAACGGCGCTGCGGAAAGATCTATATAGACCTCCGTGCCGGCGCACAGACCAGTTACGCCGCAGCTCAGATAACCCACGGCTCAGATCAGATAGCACGGATCAGATAGCGTCGATTACATAAACGCCAAGTGAAGGACTTCAGATACCGATAACGTAAGAAGTTGAAAAAGAGATGAAGAAAACGTTGTTTTTGATAGAAGACGGAAGAAGTGACGTCGGCATTAGAGGGGATTTTTCGAGAAGGAGACGACGAATCAAAAAAAAAAAAAAAAAAAAAGAGAGCGGAGATTTTCGGATAGATGGGGTGACTAAGCGGTCGAGGGCGACCGCTAGTAAGGGAGGGAGGTAGTGTTGCGGCGGTGGAAAGAGGTAGGACAGATTAATAGGGTGGACCCTGGATTTCGGCTCGGCCCGGACGGGCCGAGCCGGGCCTTGGCACCACCACTATCAAAGCCCACCACCACCACTACATAGATTCCTTTCCCTCCTCAGTTCGAGATATAGTTATCAAAAAGGCTGTATTGAATTATATCTGCGTGCCCGGATTAGAAACGGACGCTTCCAATACAGTAACGGCAGGGGTCCTTTCTTAATACGGAGACGATAAGACCCTCTACCTAGTGGCCTTCTTCAGCAAATCTATAACGGAAGCCGAGCGGAACTACGCTATCTACGATAAAGAACTGCTGGCTATTATACAGGCGTTCGAGGAGTGGAAACCGGAGCTTATAGCTGGAAAGAGCACGGTCCAGGTCCTTACGGACCACCAATCGCTGACCTACTTTATAAAGATGCAGAAGCTCTTACGACGTCAAGCACAGTAGGCCGCCTACCTATCAGGGTTCGATTTCAAGATCACTTATCGACCAGGGGCTCAAAACGGAAAGGCGGACGCGCTGACGAGAAGAGAAGGGAAGACCAGCTGCGCGAAAGAAGATCCGAACATGTTCCAGAAGGTGTTGACCGAGCGGATAGTAGACGCAGAGGTGTTAAAAGAGGTAGGGGTCTGCGCAGTGGAACCGGCCCCTAAGAAAGAGACTCTCTACGAGAAGGTGGAGCATCTTAATCAGAAGCAGAAGCTCGGCAAAACCGGTTCAGGGAAGCTAATAGTTCCGGAAGAACTAATTACAGAGGTCATCTAGCTGGTCTACGGCTCTGTAGACGTTGGCTACGCTGGAGCGAAGAAAACGATGCAGGCAGTAAGAACAATCTACTGGTTTCCGCGAATCTACGAGCGGATCCACCGGTTTATCGGCAACTGTTACGTGTGCCGAGCCGCGAAGCTACGTTACGGTCTTCCGGCAGGTCTGCTAAAACCGCTTCCGATCCCCGAGAAACTGTAGCAACACATTACGATGGACTTCGTAACCGGCCTGCCGGACTCCGATGGATATAACGCCACGCTAAACGTAGTGGACTGACTAAGCAAAGAGCGCTATTTCATCCCCTGCCGAGCTAAGGATAAAGGAACTACTGCAGAAGAGACCGCACGGATGTTGATTAGACACGTGTGGAAGCACTATAGCCTGCCGGACACTATTACTACGGATAGGGGTCCTTAATTCACCGCCGACGTATAGAAAGCTATCAACTACGTCCTCGGAATCCGTAGAAAGCTTAGCATAGCCGCTTACCCGCAGACCGACGGTCAGTCTAAAGTGGCTAATCGCGAGATAGAGCGATATCTGCGAACCTTCTGCGGCCATTATTAAGAAAAGTGGGTTAAGATGCTGCCAATAGCCGAATTCTGCGCGAACTCAGTACAGTTAGAAGCAACGTCGCTGGCGCCGTTCGAGATAACGCACGGCTATCTTCCGAGGATGAGCTTTTAGCTACTAAGCGACGCCGGCTCGCCGGAGCTTTCCACTACTACTACGTCGTCAAAGAGAGTCGCCGCCGCAGCGGCAGAAGCGCTCCGATCTCAGATAGAAGAAGCGATCAAAGTGGCGAAAGACGCGATAGAATTAGCTTAGAAGAAGATAGTAACTTAAGCTAATAAGACGCGGTTACCGACAGAATTCGAGGAAGGTCAAAAGGTCTGGCTTAACACGCGGAACCTAAGGCTAAAAGGGAACGCCAAGCTCAATCCACGCTACGTAGGTCCGTTCACGATAGTGGAAAAGAAATCGCCGGTGACTTATCGGCTCGAGCTGCCGAAGGCGTTTAGGATCCACGACTTTTTCCATTTAGATCTGCTAAGCCTGGACCCTAAGGACGGCCTTCCGGAACAGGGGTTCGCCGAACCCCTGCCGATCGAGATAGACGGTAAAGAAGAAGAGTAGGAGGTTGAAGACGTAATAGACGTAAAGAAGATAAGGGGGTCCATCAAAGCAAGGATCTCGTAGAAGGGGTGGCCGGAAGACTACGAATAGTATCCGGTCGAGAACCTGCAGAACTCGGCGGAGCTGCTAAGAGATTTTTACGCGCGGAACCCGAAGAAGCCGAAGCCGGAATAGCTCTAAAGCCGATCCTTCTGGAAGAAAACGAAGAAAGCCACGTCCGCTCTACTAGCGCGGAAGCCGATAAAGACGATCGTGGCAGTCGCCTTCCGGGAGGCCTTCGACGCAGCCACTACCTATCGCAGGGTCGGCAGGCAGCTCGCCGACGCCGTAGCGTGCCAGCGCCGCCGCCCCTGCAATGTGTAAAGGCTTTAGTAGAAGAAAAAAGAAGAAGAAGAAACGACGCTGCAGACGGGTCTATATAGACCTCCAAGACAGCGCACAGACCGCCCGAGCCGCAGCTCAGATAACCGGACAGCTCAGATCAGATAGCGTCGACTACATAAACGCTAAGTAAAGGACTTCAGATGCCGATAACGTAAGAAGTTGAAAAAGAGATAAAAAGGACGTTGTTTTTAATAAAAGACGGAAGAGGTAACGTCGACATAGGAGGGGATTTTTGAGAAGGAGACGATAAAAAAAAAAAAAAAAGCGGAGATTTTCGGATGGATAGGGTGACTAAGCGGTCGAGGGCGACCGCTGGTGGGGGGGGGGGTAGTGTTGCGGCGGTGGAAAGAGGTGGGACAGATTAATAGGGTGGACCCTGGATTTCGGCTCGGCTCTGTGCGGGATTTAGGTTCCGGAACGGACCAAGCCGGGCCTTGGCACACTACCCTCCATCAAAGCCCACTACCACTACTATATAGGTTCTTTTCCCTCCTTAGTTCGAGATATAGTTATCAAAAAGGCCGTATTGAATCATATCTGCGTGCCCGGATCACTAAGCTAGCGATTCCCTCTGTGCAGGGATGCAAGGTTCGTACTCTGTATAGAGGATTAGGAGTTTCCTCTGTATAGCGGTATAGAGTTTTCCCTCCGTTTAGAGGGGCGGCAATTCCCCTCTATGTAGGGCTATAGGGTTCTCCCTCTATACGGGAGTAGGGTCCTGTCTAATACAGGGTAGGTTGGCCTGTGTTATTACTATGCCTTGCCAAGGTTTATATATCTGGTACACATTGGTCAAGTCACTTCCGAGTTACTTAACCAGTCCCTTTTGGCTTAAGTGTACTGCGTTACATTACTTAACTCGGAAGTAACTGCTGAAAGTGTACGATAAAAGGCCCGGGTTCAATTCCTAGAGGGCGTATCTTTTAACGGGAGAGTGGAAGCAGCGTTAACGTATGTCCGTTTGTCCACCACTCCGTACAGAATAAGGCAGACCCGGTAAAGGTCCAGCTGGCTGTGTGCAGACCTGCTGGGGGGGGGGTTAATTGCATATACTGTATAGGGAGGCTGTGCAATGGCATACGTAGCCTGTAAGTAAGCGCAGCTTACGAGGTCGTAAGCCTGTAGAGCAGGGGGTAGTAATACAGGGTGGGTTGGCCCGTGTTATTACTATGCCTTGCTAAGGTTTATATATCTGGTACACATTGGTCAAGTCACTTCCGAGTTACTTAACCAGTCCCTTTTGGCTTAAGTGTACTGCGTTACATCACTGTCGGTAACTCTATATAGAGGGTAGGGTCGTGCTGGCGTCGCTAAGTCGTAGTCCTTAGGGCGACGGCTAGCTTAGGTCCAGAACCTGGGCTGGACGGCGCCCCCTAACACTTAGTCCTACCTCTTTCTGCTACTGCGACAATATCTATATGCTTATATTATTAAACTATATCTATATACTTAGATTAGATTTATTCTTTAGTTCGAGATATAGTTATTAATACAGGTGTAGAGGTAGAGGGCTAGAAGGTGCTGGAAGGTGGCAGGCTTGGCAGGACTAGGCTTGGCATACACTTAAATACCTCCTCTGCTTGTATATAGATTCTTCCCTCTCTAGCCTTAGATATAGTTATTAAAGTAGCTGTATTGAATTGAATTATCTACGTGCTTAGATTATTATATTCAAGGCTCTCTTTAACAATACCTGCACTATACGAAAGAGCCTATCAAATTATATCCGGGTACTCGATTAACGTATAATCCGGGCACGCAGATATGATTCAATACGGCCTTTTTGATAACTATATCTCGAACTGAGGAGGGAAAGGAACCTATATAGTGGTGGTGGTAGGCTTTGATAGAGGGTGGTGTGCCAAGGCCCGGCTCGGTCCGGACGGGCCGAGCCGAAATCCAGGGTCCACCCTATTAATCTGTCCCACCTCTTTCCACCGCTACAACACTACCCCCCTCCCTCACCAGCGGTCGCCCTCGACCGCTTAGTCATCTCATCTATCCGAAAATCTCCATTCTCTTTTTTTTTTTTTTTTTTTTTTAAAAAAAAAATCCCCTCCAACGCCGACGTCGCGTCTTCCTTCATTACAACCGGCGTTCTTTTCGTCGCTTTTCGCGTCTTTCACATCGTCGGCATCTGAAGTCCTTTACTTAACGTTTATGTAATCCGTTTGCCTGATCCGTGCTATCTGATCGGAACTGTAGGTTATCTAAGCTGCGGCGTAGCTAGTCTGTGCGTCTTCTCAGAGGTCTATATAGATCCGTCCGCAGCGTCGTTTCTTCTTCTTCTTTTTCTCTTCTACCAAAGCCTTCACCTACTACGCTGTCCGGTAGTGGGTAAAGCAATCACTTCCCGAAGCCTTACGATCGTTTTTATCGGCTTCCGCGCCGGTGGAGCGGACGTGGCTTTCTTCGTTTTCTTCCGGAAGGATCGGCTTCAGAGCCATTCCGGCTTCGGCTTCTTCAGGCTCCTCGCGTAAAAATCTCTTAGCAGCTCCGCCGAATTCCGGAGATTCTTAATCGGATACTATTTATAGTCTTCTGGCCACCCCTTCTACGAGATCCTCGCTTTGATAGACCCCCTTATCTTCTTTACGTCTATTACGTCTTCTACCTCCTATTCTTTCTTATTGTCTATCTCGATTAGCAGGGGTTCAGCGAACCCCTGTTCCGGCAGGCTGTTCTTAGGGTCCAGGCTTAGCAGGTCCGAATGGAAGACATCGTAGATCCGGAACGATTTCGGCAGCTAGAGCCGATAGGTCACCGGCGACCTCTTTTCTATTATCTTGAACGGACCTACGTAGCGCGGATTGAGCTTGGCGTTCCCTTTTAGCCTCAGGTTCCGCGTGTTGAGCTATACCTTTTGGCCTTCCTCGAATTCCATCGGTAACCGCTTCTTATTAGCTCGAGTTACTATCTTCTTCTGAGCCGATTCCATCGCTTCTTTCGCCACTCTGATCGCTTCTTCTATCTGAGATCGGAGCGCTTCCGCCGCCGCAGCGGCGACTCTCTTTGACGACGTAGCAGTAGTAGATAGTTCCGCGGAGCTGGGTTCGTTCGGCGGCTGAAAGCTCATCCTCGGAAGATAGCCGTACGTTATCTTAAACGGCGCTAGCGAGGTGGCTTTAGACAGTGCTAAGTTGGCGCAGAACTCGGCTATCGGCAACACCTTAACCTATTCTTCTTAGTGATAGCCGCAGAACGTTCGTAGATACCGCTCTATCTCTCGGTTAGCTACTTTAGACTGACCGTTAGTTTAGGAGTAAGCAGCAGTGCTGAGCTTTCTATAAATTCCGAGAGCTTGGTTAATAGCTTTCTACACGTCGGCAGTGAATTGAGGACCCCTATCTGTAGTAATAGTGTCCGGCAGCCTATAGTGCTTCCACACGTGTTGGATCAACATTCTCGCCGTTTCTTCCGCAGTAGTTCCTTCGTCTCTCGCTCAGCAGGGGATGAAGTAGCGCTCTTTGTTTAGCCGATCTACTACATTAAGCGTAGCGTTATATCCATCGGATTCTGGCAAGCCGGTTACGAAATCCATCGTAATGTGTTGCTACGGTTTCTCGGGGATCGGAAGCGGCTTTAGTAGACCGGCCGGAAGACCGTAACGTAGCTTCGCGGCTCTGCACACGTAGCAATTGACGATAAATCGGTGGATCCGTTCGTAGATCCGCGGAAACCAGTAGATCGTCCTTATAGCTTCTATCGTCTTCCTTAAGCCGGCGTAATCAACGTCTACGGAGCCGTAGACCAGCTGGATGACCTCTGTAATTAGTTCTTCCGGCACTATCAGCTTTCTAGAGCCTGTTCTGCCGAGCTTCTGTTGTTGATTAAGCCGTTCTACCTTCTCGTAGAGCGTCTCTTCCTTAGGGGCCGGTTCCACTGCGCAGACCCCTATCTCTTTTAACACCTCTGCGTCTACTATCCGCTCGGTCAGCACCTTCTAAAACATGTTCGGATCTTCCTTCGCGCGGCTGGTTTTCCCTTCTCTTCTCGTCAGCGCGTTAGCCTTTCCGTTTTGAGCCCCTAGTCGATAGGTAATCTTAAAGTCGAACCCTGATAAGTAGGCAGCCTACCGTGCTTAACGTCGTAAGAGCTTCTGCGTCTTTATAAAGTAGGTCAGCAACTGGTGGTCTGTAAGGACCTGGACCGTGCTCTTTCCGGCTATAAGCTCTGGCTTCCACTCCTCGAACGCCTGAATAATCGCTAGCAGCTCCTTATCGTAGATAGCGTAGTTCTGCTTAGCTTCGCTTATTGACTTGCTAAAGAAAGCGACTAGATGGAGGGTTTCGTCGTTACTATATTAAGAAAGGACCCCTGCCGTTACTGTGTCGGAAGTGTCCGTTTCTACGTAGATCGTCTTTTCCGGTCGGAAGTGCGCCAGAACTGGCGCCGAGGCCACTGCTTCTTTTAGCCGGTTAAAGGCTTCCGTACACCTCTTATTCTATAGGCCGGCGGCCTCTTTCTTTAGCGCCTCGTTTAGGGGTCTCGCTATCTTGCTAAAGTCCTTAATAAACCGTCGGTAATAGCTGCAGAATCCGAGAAACGCTCTGATTTGCGTAGTGTTTCCGGATTTCGGCTGCTTCCACTCTGCGACGGCGGCGACCTTTAAGGGGTCTATACGAATTCCATCTCTTCCGACGATAAGACCGAGATATTTGACCTCGGTTTAATAGAACTCGCTCTTCTTCGTGTCCGCGTTTAATCCGACCTCGCAGAGCCTAGTCAGTACCTTCTTAATGTAGTCCGTGTGCTGTTCTCTCGTTCCTTTAGTGTAGATAAGGATGTCGTCCAAATAGATAGACACGAACCGTTCTAGCATGTCTATAAAGATGTAGTTTATAAAACGTTGCTACACCGCCGGCGCGTTAGTAAGTCCGAAAGGCATTACCAACTACTTGAAATTGCCTATACGCGTCGCGAACGTCGTAAGATCTTCTGTCTGCCCTTCTTTATTCCTTAGTCGATAGAACGCTTAGCGGATGTCCAGCTTGCTAAACCACTTAGCCTTTGCTACGCGCTGTATAGTTTCGTCGATTAACGGCAGTGGATATACGTCTCGCTTAGTAACCTCGTTAAGGCCTCGATAGTCTACGCAGAGTCGCTGACCGCCCCCTAGTTTCCTTACGAAAAGAATCGGTAACGCGTACTCGGCAGAACTCAGCGTAATAAACTTCTTCGCCAGATTTTCGCGAACAAACACCTCTACTTGGTCCAGTTCGGCCGGTGACAGTCGTCTTAGGGGCTCGGTTCTTAGCAGCGTAGCTCCCTCTTTCAGTCAGATCTTGTTGTTATATTCCGGTCGATAGAGCGGCAATAGGTTGGAGTCGGCTTTTAAGAACACGTTAGCGTAACCGTAGAGCTCGTTTGGCAACACCTTCAGTAGGTCTACTTCTTCTTCCGCTATTATCTTCCTGTAGTCTTCGATGTCCTTTATAGAGATAGCGTAGATCTTATTGTCCGGCGACTTCGCGAGGGTCGTTATAGCTTCTAAACATATTATTCCGACGGTGACCAGGGGTTCGGAACGATCAGACGGAGCCTCTTTCGCGGATTCTGTAGCTTTCGGCTCGGCGGCGGCGGTGGCGACCTTTCCGATAGTCCCTGCTCCGCTACCCAGGGTTTTGAATCTAATCGTTCCTTTATCTACGTCGATAATAGCTTTCTAGTTCTTTATCTATTTCTGCCCTATAATAATGTCAAATCTTCCGATATCTATAATTCGGAACGTCGCTTCCGTAGTGCGACCAGCCAGGGTAGTCCTTAGCGGCACATAGTGCGTAACGCTTTCTGTGTCTTGTCCGTTGTATGCCGAAATCTTCGTTAGCGACGCCAGTTCCACTGGATAACCGTATCTATTCGTCAGCTTCCGGACCAGTCGGTGGTGGATCGCCGCGCCGATAAGAGCTCCGGTGTCGATAAAAGCTTTCAGCTGGAGGGGTTTGCTCGATCCGCCAAGGGGGTAGACAGTAATTGGAAGGATAATAGCCGTTTCTGTTGCAGCGGTGGAAAGAGGTGGGACAGATTGATAGGGTAGACCCTGGATTTCGGTTCGGCCCGTCCGGGCCGAGCCGGGCCTTGGCACCACCACTACGAAAGCCCACTACCGCTACTACATAGATTCCTTTCCCTCCTTAGTTCGAGATATAGTTATCAAGAAGGCCGTATTGAATTATATCTGCGTGCCCGGATTATTATATCTCGAACTCACTCTCCACAACCCCGCGCTGCGCAAAAGGGCCCGTCGAACTATCCGGAAACCCGAATAACGCACGCGTACCAACACCAACAACCCCTCCTACGGCACTGCGAGAAGATAGAAGGCTTCTCGACGGTAGAGAGCGGCGTTACAGGCCGCAGCAGAAGCAGAAGAGGAAAGACTGACAGAGCGAGCAGACACTCCAGTGTAGTTGATAATAAGATCGTTATTAGAGGTTTTACAGCGGAAGAGACTGCCGAGATTAAGGAACGAATAAGGGAATACAAGAAGATCTACGACTGCACGATCAAGGAACTAGAAGACTACGTAAACGAGAATAGAATAGGGAAGGTCTACGACGGTATAGACCTCATTAAGATGCTGTTTTATAGAACGCTAGAAGAGAACAGACAGCTAAGAGAGGAAGTAGAGACAGTAAGAGCTAAGAAGGAATCGGCAGAGACTATTATCGACGTGTTAGAAAACCAAGCGTTAAATCGACTGGCGCAGCTAAAGGCGCTAAAGGATCAACTGGCTGATATAGAAGCAGCGAAGTCGCCGCCACTGCGTCGAGAAGAACAAGCAGAGACCGCCTTACTGGCGGCCTACAGTTAAGGCAGCACGTTAATAACGTTACTACCGGATCCACCGGTGTTTAGAGGCGGAGATCCTAAGGATTAGGAAGCGTTTAAGAAGAAGATCAAGAATAAGATAAGCCGCGATTATGCATCAAACAGCGCCGGAGATAGATTGGCGTACCTGGAATCGCGATTGGAAGGTAAAGCTTTTTTGCTAGTAGCGGACCTGGAAGAGGTAACTGCTAAAGAAGCAATTAAAGCGCTGGATCAACGCTTCGGAGACCCGTTCCGGAAGAAGACAGCCCGTAAGTAGCTGGATAAGATCAACCAGAACCGGCAGACGTTTAAGGAATTCTACGGGTTATTTAGAAAACATACTATTAGGGCCAGAGTGGCAGAAGATAAGCAGCTGCACTTACTAAGGCAGAAACTAAGCCCTGAGCTAGCTGTTAGGGGGCGCCGCCCGGCCCAGGTCCTGAACCCGACCTGAGCCGACCGTCGCCCTAAGGACTGCGACTTAGCGGCACCAGCACGACCCTACCCTCTGTACAGAGCAACCGACAGGACCCCACCTCCGTACGGAGGGAGAACACTATAGTCCTGCTTAAAGGGAAGCTACCGCCCCTCGGATTAGGGGGGGGGGTAGTGGAAACCCGGCACTACTGTACGGAGGAGGTAACTCCCGATCCTCCGTACAGAGGGTGAACCTTGCACCCCGGCACAAAGGGGAAATTGCTAGCTTGGCTTCGTAGGTACAAATCGTACAGAGCAGACGTCGAAGGAACTGCCTATTAGTTCCTTTATGTAGATACCCGACCTTAAGTTTCTAAACCAAGATTCTTAAGCCTCTTACATTAGGAACTGATCTCACTGTTAGTAACTGCGGTAATAGAGCAAGATAGACGGCGACATCCCTATAGAACCTACAGCTATAGAGGGACACATGCACCGCGTATACGAGGAGCTGCTAGAAAGCAAGAGGCAGCTCGAACAGCAAGTAAGCTACTAGGCTGCGATGATTTCCCAACAGGAACAGGAGCTACGACAGCTTAGGGCGTCCGATCGCGATCCGACCCCTACGACGACGAACACGATAACCCCTACCCCGACCCCTAAGAGCAAACTCCCCGACGTCTCTACGTACAATAGTAAGGCCCCGGCCGAGTACCCCTCCTAGGCGGCTTAGATGCGCTCCAAGCTCCTAGTTAACTTAGGAGTATACCCGACCGAGCTGGACAAGGTAGTCTACCTCTTTAGGAGGTTAAAGGGCAGGGCAGCAGCACGAATTCTGCCGTACTACGAGACGGCCATTGCTAACCCGGCAATAGCCACGACGACGATGCTCTAGGCAGCTCTAGACAAGAGCTACAAGGACCCGGACCGCGAGAGCCGAGTGCTCCTACAGGTTAATACGATAAAACAAGGACGCAAGACTGTACGAGAATTCCTTGCGGAATTTGACCAGACTTTGGCAGAAGCAGGGGGTCTCTAATAGGAGGACAGGATGAAAATTACCTCTCTAGAGGTAGGCCTCTCTAAGGAAATTATAACGGGGCTGGTAGGTGTAATGCGGCCAGCTACATACGAGGAATTTTGTAACCTTCTTAGGATAGTCGACGACCAGCAACGCAGGCTGGGACGGATAGGCCGTACTTAGGAGATAAGACAACCTCCCTAGCGACAGACAGATACTATAGACTAGGAACCGACGACGACGAGGGTAGCAGCAGCAGCCACCGTACAGCCAAGGGCCGTTACTAAGAAGGCGCAATAGGTAGACATAGCTACCCTTAACAAGAGGCGAGCAGAAGGGAGCTGCTACCAGTATAGCAAGATAGGCTACACCGTACGGAATTGCGGGCTCCTACTAGCAGAGAGACCTAGGGGACAGCCGACTACTGCAAGGGTAGCCACTGCAGCGCCTTAACGAGAAGATTAGGTGTCCTACTCGGATAACGACGAGTCGGGAAAAGAGTAGCCTCTAAGCGAAGACTCTGCCAGAGGTAGGTGCAAGATAGACTGCCAAATCAAAGCATTACTTAGCCATCTTTTAAGAGCAATTACATAACGACGACGCTGTTTATCGTACGGCCGACATTGAACAGGTCCGCAACGGCGCGGACACTAATTGACACAGGATGTTTGGTGTATAGAGTAATCAGCGAAGACTTCGTATAGAGACATTAGATTAAGACGGCCCCTACGGTACCTGTACGTATACTGGGCATTACCGGGCAGGGACCGGACATTACCTATATAGTGAAAGTAACAATAGAGGTACAAGGACACTACGAGCAAGACTCGTACCTCTATGTCGTATAGGACAAGTTGGGGTATAACCTAATACTAGGGAAGCCTTAGATAGAGCGCTGGAAGGGCAAGCTAGACGTCGGACGAGGACGGCTGTACCTAGCAGCAACAAAGCGGAGAATCCAGGACCAGGGCAGGTCCCTACAAGGTAGCAATGCTAAGGCCGAAATCAACACAGCAACGGCAGACATCGAGAAGGCATTAGCACCTAAGGAAGCGACAAACCCCTGTACGAAGCTCCTAAGAGAGTATATTAAGTACCTGGACCTCTTTAAACCGAAGTCGGCCTCGAAACTGCCGCTATACTAAGGGGAAGGGATTGACTATAACATCTAGCTAGAACCCCGCCCGGATAGGAGCCTGCCGGAGGTACCGTACGGACCGCTGTACAGGATGTCCTCTAGAGAACTCCTAGTACTGCGCAAGACGCTGGACGACCTGCTTGCTAAAGGGTTTATCTAGGCTAGTACGTCGTCCGCAGGAGCCCCAGTACTGTTTGTCTATAAGGAGGGGAAGGCTAGATTGCGTTTCTGCGTAGACTACAGAGGCATTAACGCGATTACTAAGAAGGACCGGTACCCTCTACCCCTTATTAAGGAGACCCTCGGACGGATCAGCAAGGCGAAGTAGTTCACTAAGCTTAACGTAGTCTCGGCCTTCTACAAGATACGGATTAAGGAAGGCTGTAAATAGATAACTGCCTTCCGTACGAGATACGGTCTTTTTGAGTAGCTAGTTACCCCCTTTAGCCTTGCCAATGCACCGGCAACCTTCTAAAAGTACATTAACAAGTCCCTGCAAGGGTTACTAGACGACATCTGCTCGGTATACCTCGACGACACCCTAGTTTTTACAGACGGCACCTACGCAGACTACGTACAGGATGTTAAGAAGGTGCTGGACTGTCTGCAGCAGGCGGGCTTGTACCTCGACATCGACAAGTGTAAGTTCGGTGTCTAACGTACGAAATACCTAGGTTTCATTATCGAGGCAGGGAAAGGCATTAGCATAGATAGGAAGAAGATTAATGCTATTAAGCTATAGAAGCCGCCTATAAACGTTAAGGGCGTACAGGAATTCCTTGGGTTTGCCAACTTCTACCGCTAGTTTATACGGAACTACTCGGAGATCGTACGCCCCCTAGTTAAGCTAACGCACAAGGACAAACAGTTTAAATAGTCGGACGAATGTAATAAGAGCTTCGATAAGCTAAAAGAGCTCTTTACTACAGGACCAACGCTCGCCGCCTTTAACCCAGAGCGTACGACAATACTGGAAACCGACTCCTTAGGGTACTGCATTAGGGGTATCCTGTTACAGGTAGGCCTGGACGGACTCCTACACCTATACGCGTATTTCTCTAAGAAGAACTCCCCGGCTAAGTGCAACTACCCTATCTACGACAAAGAGTTGCTAGCAGTCGTACAGTGTTACGAAGCCTAGGATAGGGAACTCCGCTCGGTACCTAAGTTCCTTGCCCTAACGGACTACAAGAACCTGGAATACTTTACTTAACCCTAGAAGCTATCTAAGAGGTACGTACGATAGGCAATATACCTAAGCCGGTTTAACATAAGACTCCAGTACCGCAAGGGTAAGGACAACAGTAGGGCCGACGCACTGTCCAGATAGGACTAGGACATGCCAACGACGTACGAGGACGACCGGCTAAAGTCGCGGACATTCCAGATGTTTAAGGAAGAGCTAGGCGGGGAGACTATCTACCTAGCGGCGACATATCTATAGGAACCCTAACTGCAAGCTTGGGAAGAGGCAGTAGAAAAGGACGAGGCATACCGAGGGGCCTGTACGGCGATCTAGGGAGGGCAACGGAAACTCCTAACTAAGCTCTACCTAAAGGTATTGGCAGCCGAGTGTTTAGTGGACGAGGAGAACAACCTGAAGTTCAGAAATCGGATATAGGTCCCGGCGGACAAGAAGCTCTGTACAGGCTTAATACAACGAGCATATAACTCTATAGCTACCGGGCACCTAGGGCGCGAGGAGACGTACAGCATTATCGCCTAGGACTACTACTAGCCAGCGATAGCGAAGGACATTCGCAGGTTCGTACGGAACTGCGATGTATACGGACGAACGAAGCCCTAGCGCGAGCTAAAGCATAGGCTGCTAAAGCCCCTGCCGATACCGGATCGACCCTAGCAAGACCTAACCGTAGACTTTATTATAGACCTCCCTAAGAGCGACGGACGGCGAAACATTATAGTAGTTATGGACAAGTTGACGAAGGGGGTAATACTAGAGGGGATGGACTCTATTATAGCTAAAGACACTGCCTAGGCCTTTATCCGGACGACGTTCAGCAAGCACGGTTTCCCTAGGTCAATTGTATTAGACCAGGGGTTACAGTTTACGAGCCAACTCTGGGCACGGATCTGCTAGTTACTAAGGGTAGAGCGTCGCCTGTCTACTGCATAGCACCTGCAGACGGACAGGGCGACGGAGAGGGCTAACTTAACCCTAGAGGCGTACCTCCAAGCGTACGTCGACTATAACTAGACGAACTGGAACCGCCTTCTCCTAATAGCGGAGCTAGCTATTAACAGCCGTACAGCCGATGCTACAGGACTGTCCCCCTTCTTTATAACCTATAGATACGACCATTCCCCGCTCCTACCGACCCTAAGTAGCAACACCCCGCGCCCTGTACGATCCCTAATCTAGCAAGGAGAGGCCATCGTACAGACGATTACAAACGCCTACCAATAGGCAAAAGCAAGCCTAGCCCTAGCCTAGCAGAACGCAGAAGAACAGGCTAACAAGGGACGACAGGCTGCACTAAGGTACAAGGCAGGGGATAAGGTCTGGCTAAACTAGCGAAACATCTGTATAGACCGGCCGAGCAAGAAGTTAGATTAGAGAAACAGGAAGTTTACGGTAATCCGGCCGGTAGGGACATACACCGTACGACTAAACACTCCCCTAGGGATTTACCTAGTCTTCTATATAGACCTCGTACGACCGGCGAGCACGGACCCCTTGCTATATTAGACGACTGACGACGGGCGCCTACCCGCAATTATAACCGAGGGCTAAGAAGAGTACGAGGTAGAGGGGATCCTTAAGAGCCAGAGGAAGCGGAGGAAGGCAGAGTACTTAGTAAAATAGAAAGGATAGGCAGAGCCTACGTAGGAACCGTACGAGGCTCTGCAAGACACGACCGCACTGGACAGATAGGAGGAGGACCATCCCCCTACCTAGTTGCAATAACCCTGCGCTGTACGGCGGAAAGAGGTACGATCTACCCTAAGGACAGGGTAGCCGCGGGCAGACCTAGGTTGTCAAAGGATCGAGCACTACGACGTAGGACACTATAGGAGCCTACTGATACGACACTGTATAACGCTATACGAGATAAGGGCGGGAAGAAAGGAACAGCTAAGGGACGAATAGGAGGGGGGAGCAGAAATAAGACAAGAGAGAAAACCGGCCGAAGATTCTTACACTCCCTAGGGGGGAACCAAACTACCCTACTTATTGTCTAAAATCTCTACTACCTTAGGCCCGGCCGGGCCCCCACCCCTACCAGGGCCACCCCCAGGGAGCAGAGGCACCCCCCTACCCCTACTAGGGCCAGCCCTAGGGAGCAGAGGCACCCCCCTACCCCTATATGCCTCCCCTAGACAGCGGAAGGGGCAGTAGAGGGAACTATCCTTCCACTTGCATAAGGCACATACCCTAGCCCAGAAACCTAGGAGGCAGTATAGGCCAAGTAAGGGCTAGGGGGAGTTGGGGCAGGGGGCATAGGGCTGGCCCCAGGTAGCGATAAGGAGGGCGTTAACGTACGACGGCCGGGCCGTAGCTACCCGATCGGGTGTAACCTAGGCGGAGTTACACTAGAAGGGGTAGAAGGGGAGCCCGGCCGCATCCTACTGCTCGCAGGTATAGCACCTAAGATGTTAGATCAGACCGTACAGAAGATAAGAATCTATACGAACCGGAAGAGTAGCTGCTAGTTAAGTTAGGGGCCCTACTATATATAGTTAAAGTAGGGGGGGACCCCGGCTAGACAAGGGGGAGGGGCGGGGCCAGCAGCGACGAGGGGACCGGACGGGGCAGACATAGTAGCTAGTAGTGGTTAGCTAGTAGTAGTTAGTTGGTAGTTAGTAGTTAGTAGCTAGTAGTAGCAGATAGTAGACGGTAGTAGACGGTAGTAGATAGTAGACGTTGTATAGGGAAAAGAGAAAGGGGAAGGGAAGAGAAGGGAGAAGGCTTAGGCTAACTGCCTGCTATAGTAGGAATAGCAAGCAAGGCAGCTACTGCAGACAGGTAAAATAGCAAGAGGCAACTACGACCTAGGGGAAGTAACGAGGGAGGATAACTCGGACGACCAGACGAAATAGGAAGCTACAACCTGCTAAAGGAACAGCAGGAGCTGGGTAGTTTAGACATGCCGCTATGCGGACGAAGCACTACGAGAAAGGGAAAGGGGGGGGGTATTGTTAGGGGGCGCCGCCCGGCCTAGGTCCTAAACCCGACCTAAGCCGACTGTCGCCCTAAGGACTGCGACTTAGCGGCGCCAGCACGACCCCACCCTCTGTACGGAGCAACCGATAGGACCCTACCTCCGTACGGAGGGAGAACACTACGGTCCTGCTTAAAGGGAAGCTACTGCCCCTTAGATTAGGGGGGGGGGGGTAGTGGAAACCCGGCACTACTGTACAGAGGAGGTAACTCCCGATCCTCTGTACAGAGGGTGAACCTTGTACCCCGGCACAAAGGGGAAATTGCTAGCTTGGCTTCGTAGGTACAAATCGTACGGAGCAGACGTCGAAGGAACTGCCTATTAGTTCCTTTATATGGATACCCGACCTTAAGTTTCTAAACCAAGATTCTTAAGCCTCTTACACTAGCCGCTGCTATAGCGTCTATAGAAGACGAAGACCTTAAGAGCTTCGTGCACCAAGCGAGAGTCACTGCGAGAAACTTGAGCGCTTACGCGAAATTACGCAAATCGAACCAGAAGCTGCTAATAACGCAGACTATACGACCCCCTGCGCCTTTCCGACAGCGCCTCTACTAGCCGCCTTACGTGCCGCGACCGTCGTTCGTCCCTACCTGCTACGCGTGTAGCAAGCCTGGCCACATCGCTACAAGGTGCCAAGCGTCGGATAAGCAGAAGCAGGAGTATCGTGTTATAAAGCAGCCGCATGTTAGGGGGCGCCGCCCGGCCCAGGTCCTGAACCCGACCTAAGCCGACCGTCGCCCTAAGGACTGCGACTTAGCAGCGCCAGCACGACCCTACCCTCTATACGGAGCAACCGACAGGACCCCACCTCTGTACGGAGGGAGAACACTACGGTCCTGCCTAAAGGGAAGCTACTGCCCCTCGGATTAGGGGGGGGGGGGTGGAAACCCGGCACTACTGTACAGAGGAGGTAACTCCCGATCCTCTGTACGGAGGGTGAACCTTGCACCCCGGCACAAAGGGGAAATTGCTAGCTTGGCTTCGTAGGTACAAATCGTACAGAGCAGACGTCGAAGGAACTGCCTATTAGTTCCTTTATATAGATACCCGACCTTAAGTTTCTAAACCAAGATTCTTAAGCCTCTTACATTAGGAACTGATCTCACTGTCGGTAACTGCGGTAATAGAGCAAGATAGACGGCGACATCCCTATAGAACCTACAGCTATAGAGGGACACATGCACTGCGTATACGAGGAGCTACTAGAAAGCAAGAGGCAGCTCGAACAGCAAGTAAGCCACTAGGCTGCGATGATTTCCTAATAGGAACAGGAGCTACGACAGCTTAGGGCGTCCGATCGCGATCCGACCCCTACGACGACGAACATAATAACCCCTACCCCGACCCCTAAGAGCAAACTCCCCGACGTCTCTACGTACGATAGTAAGGCCCTGGCCGAGTACCCCTCCTAGGCGGCTCAGATACGCTCCAAGCTCCTAGTTAACTTAGGAGCATACCCGACCGAGCTGGACAAGGTAGTCTACCTCTTTAGGAGGTTAAAGGGCAGGGCGGCAGCACGAATTCTGCCGTACTACGAGACGGCTATTGCCAACCTGGCAATAGCTACGACGACGATGCTCTAGGCAGCTCTGGACAAGAGCTACAAGGACCCGGACCGCGAGAGCCGAGCGCTCCTACAGGTCAATATAATAAAACAAGGACGCAAGACTGTACGAGAATTCCTTGTAGAATTTGACCAGACTTTAGTAGAAGCAGGGGGTCTCTAATAGAAGGACAGGATAAAAATCACCTCTCTAGAGGTAGGCCTCTCTAAGGAAATTATAACAGGGCTGGTAGGTGTAATGCGGCCAGCTACGTACGAGGAATTTTGTAACCTCCTTAGGATAGTCGACGACCAGCAACGCAGGCTAGGACAGATAGGCCGTGCTTAGGAGATAAGACAACCTCCCTAGCGACAGACAGATACTATAGACTAGGAACCGACGACGACGAGGGTAGCAGCAGCAGCTACCGTACGGCCAAGGGCCGCTACTAAGAAGGCGCAATAGGTAGACATAGCTACCCTTAACAAGAGGCGAGCAGAAGGGAGCTGCTACCGGTGTAGCAAGATAGGCTACACTATACGGAATTGCGGGCTCCTGCTAGCAGAGAGACCTAGGGGACGGCCGACTACTGTAAGGGTGGCTACTGCAGCGCCTTAACGAGAAGATCAGGTGTCCTACTTAGACGACAACGAGTCGGGAAAAGAGTAGCCTCTAAGCGAAGACTCTGCTAGAGGCGGGTGCGAGATAGACTGCCAAATTAAAGCATTACTTAGCCATCTTTTAAGAGCAATTACATAACGACGACGCCGTTTATCGTACGGCCGACATTGAACGGGTCTGCAACAGCGCGGACACTAATTAACACAGGATGTTTGGTGTATAGAGTAATCAGCGAAGACTTCGTACAGAGACATCGGATTAAGACGGCCCCTACAGTACCTGTACGCATGCTGGGCATTACCGGGCGGGGACCGGACATTACCTATATAGTGAAAGTAACAATAGAGGTACAAGGACACTACGAGCAAGACTCGTACCTCTATGTCGTACAGGACAAGTTAGGGTATAACCTAATACTAGGGAAGCCTTAGATAGAGCGCTAGAAGGGCAAGCTAGACATCGGACGAGGACGGCTGTACCTAGCAGCAACAAAGCGGAGAATCCGGGACTAGGGCAGGTCCCTGCAAGGTAGCAATGCTAAGGCCGAAATCAACACAGCAACGGCAGACATCGAGAAGGCATTAGCACCTAAGGAAGCGACAAACCCCTGTACGAAGCTCCTAAGAGAGTATATTAAGTACCTGGACCTCTTTAAACCGAAGTCGGCCTCGAAACTGCTGCTACACTAAGGAGAAGGGATTGACTATAACATCCAGCTAGAACCCTGCCCGGATAGGAGCCTGCCGGAGGTACCGTACGGACCGCTGTACGGGATGTCCTCTAGAGAACTCCTAGTACTGCGCAAGACGCTGGACGACCTGCTTGCTAAAGGGTTTATCCAGGCCAGTACGTCGTCCGTAGGAGCCCCAGTACTGTTTGTCTATAAGGAGGGGAAGGCTGGATTGCGTTTCTGCATAGACTATAGAGGCATTAACGCGATTACTAAGAAGGACCGGTACCCTCTACCCCTTATTAAGGAGACCCTCGGACGGATTAGCAAGGCGAAGTGGTTTACTAAGCTTAACGTAGTCTCGGCCTTCTACAAGATACGGATTAAGGAAGGCTGTAAATGGATAACTGCCTTCTGTACGAGATACGGTCTTTTTAAGTAGCTAGTTACCCCCTTTAGCCTTGCTAATATACCGGCAACCTTCTAAAGGTATATTAACAAGTCCCTGCAAGGGTTACTAGACAACATCTGCTCGGTATACCTCGACGACACCCTGGTTTTTACAGACGGCACCTACGCAGACTACGTACGGGATGTTAAGAAGGTGCTGGACCGTCTGCAGCAGGCGGGCTTGTACCTCGACATCGACAAGTGTAAGTTCGGTGTCTAACGTACGAAATACCTAGGTTTTATTATCGAGGTAGGGAAAGGCATTAGCATAGATAGGAAGAAGATTAATGCTATTAAGCTATAGAAGCTGCCTATAAACGTTAAGGGCGTACGGGAATTCCTTGGGTTTGCCAACTTCTACCGCTAGTTTATACGGAACTACTCGGAGATCGTACGCCCCCTAGTTAAGCTAATGCATAAGGACAAGCAGTTCAAATAGTCGGACGAATGCAATAAGAGCTTCGACAAGCTAAAAGAGCTCTTTACTACAGGACCAACGCTCGCCGCCTTTAACCCGGAGCGTACGACAATACTGGAAACCGACTCCTTAGGGTACTGCATTAGGGGTATCCTGTTACAGGTGGGCCCGGACGGACTCCTACACCTATGCGCGTATTTCTCTAAGAAGAACTCCCCGGCCGAGTGCAACTACCCTATCTACGACAAAGAGTTGCTAGCAGTCGTACAGTGTTACGAAGCCTAGGATAGGGAACTCTGCTCGGTGCCTAAGTTCCTCGCCCTAACGGACTACAAGAACCTGGAATACTTTACTTAACCCCGGAAGCTGTCTAAGAGGCACGTACAATAGGCAATATACCTAAGCCGGTTTAACATAAGACTCCAGTACTGCAAGGGTAAGGACAACAGCAGGGCCGACGCACTGTCCAGACGGGACCAGGACATGCTAACGACGTACGAGGACGACCGGCTAAAGTCGCGGATATTCCAGATGTTTAAGGAAGAGCTAGGCGGGGAGACTATCTACCTAGCGGCGACACATCTATAGGAACCCTAACTGCAAGCTTGGGAAGAGGCAGTGGAAAAGGACGAGGCATACCGAGAGGCCTATACAGCGATCTAGGGAAGGCAACGGAAACTCCCAACCAAGCTCTACCTAAAGGTATCAGCAGCTAAGTGTTCAGTAGACGAGGAGAACAACCTAAAGTTCAGGAATTGGATATAGGTCCTAGCAGACGAGAAGCTCTGTACAGGCTTAATACAACGAGCATATAACTCTATAGCTACTAGGCACCTAGGGCGCGAGGAGACGTACAGCATTATCGCCTAGGACTACTACTAGCCAGCGATGGCGAAGGACATTCGCAGGTTCGTACAGAACTGCGATATATGCGGACGAACGAAGCCCTAGCGCGAGCTAAAGCATAGGCTGCTAAAGCCCCTGCCGATACCGGATCGACCCTGGCAAGACCTGACCGTAGACTTTATTACGGACCTCCCTAAGAGCGACGGACGGCGAAACATTATAGTAGTTACAGACAAGTTAACGAAGGGGGTAATACTAGAGGGGATAGACTCTATTACGGCTAAAGACACTGCCTAGGCCTTTATCTGGACGACGTTCAGCAAGTACGGTTTCCCTAGGTCAATCGTATTAGACCGGGGGTTACAGTTTACAAGCCAACTCTGGGCACGGATCTGCTAGTTACTAAGGGTAGAGCGTCGCCTGTCTACTACATAGCACCTGCAGACGGACGGGGCGACAGAGAGGGCCAACTCAACCCTAGAGGCGTACCTCCGAGCGTACGTCGACTATAACTAGACGAACTGGAACTGCCTTCTCCTAATAGCGGAGCTGGCTATTAATAGCCGTACGGCCGATGCTACAGGACTGTCCCCCTTCTTTATAACCTATAGATACGACCATTCCCCGCTCCTACCGACCCTAAGTAGCAACACCCCGCGCCCTGTATAATCCCTAATCTAGCAAGGAGAGGCTATCGTACAGACGATTACGAACGCCTACCAATAGGCAAAAGCAAGCCTAGCCCTAGCCTAGCAGAACGCGGAAGAGCAGGCTAACAAGGGACAACAGGCTGCACCAAGGTACGAGGCAGGGGATAAGGTCTGGCTAAACCAGCGAAACATCCGTATAGACCAGCTAAGCAAGAAGTTAGATTGGAGGAACAGGAAGTTTACGGTAATCCGGCTAGTAGGGACATACGCTATACGACTAAACACTCCCCTAGGGATTTACCCAGTCTTCTATATAGACCTTGTACGACCGGCGAGCACGGACCCCTTGCCGCATTAGACGACTGACGACGGGCGCCTACCTGCAATTATAACCGAGGGCTAAGAAGAGTACGAGGTAGAGGGGATCCTTAAGAGCTGGAGGAAGCAGAGGAAGGCAGAGTACTTAGTAAAATAGAAAGGATAGGCAGAGCCTACGTAGGAACCGTACGAGGCTCTGCGAGACACGACTGCACTGGACAGATAGGAGGAGGACCATCCCCCTACCCAGTTGCAATAACCCTGCACCGTACAGCGGAAAGAGGCACGATCTACCCTAAGGACAGGGTAGCTGCAGGCAGACCTAGGTTGTCAAAGGATCGAGCACTACGACGTAGGACACTATAGGAGCCTACTGATACGACACTGTACGACGCCGTACAAGATAAGGGCTAGAAGAAAGGAACAGCTAAGGGACGAATAGGAGGGGGGAGCGGAAATAAGACAAGAGAGAAAACCGGCCGAAGATTCTTACATTCCCTAGGGGGGAACCAAACTACCCTACTTATCGTCTGAAATCTCTACTACCTTAGGCCTGGCCGGGCCCCCACCCCTACCAGGGCCACTCCCAGGGAGCAGAGGCACCCCCCTACCCCTACGTGCCTCCCCTAGACAGCGGAAGGGGCAGTAGAGGGAGCTATCCTTCTACTTGCACGAGGCACATACCCTAGCCCAGAAACCTAGGAGGTAGTATAGGCCAAGTAAGGGCTAGGGGGAGTTGGGGCAGGGGGCATAGGGCCGGCCCTAGGTAGCGATAAGGAGGGCGTTAACGTACGACGGCCAGGCTGTAGCTACCCGATCGGGTGTAACCTAGGCAGGGTTACACTAGAAGGGGTAGAAGGGGAGCCCGGCCGCATCCTGCTGCTTACAGGTATAGCACCTAAGACGTCAGATCAGACTGTACGGAAGATAAGAATCTGTACGAACCGGAAGAGTAGCTGCTAGTTAAGTCGGGGGCCCTACTGTACGTAGTTAAAGTAGGGGGGGACCCCAGCCGGACGAGGGGGAGGGGCGGGGCCAGCAGCGACGAGGGGACTGGACGGAGCAGACATAGTGGCTAGTAGTAGTTAGCTAGTAGTAGTTAGTTAGTAGTTGGTAGTTAGTAGCTAGTAGTAGCGGATAGTAGACAGTAGTAGACGGTAGTAGATAGTAGACGTTGTATAGGGAAAAGAGAAAGGGGAAGGGAAGAGAAGGGAGAAGGCTTAGGCTAACTGCTTGCTATAGTAGGAATAGCAAGCAAGGCAGCTGCTACAGACAGGTAAAATAGCAAGAGGCAACTACGACCTAGGGGAAGTAACGAGGGACGACGACTCGGACGACTAGACGAAATAGGAAGCTACAACCTGCCAAAGGAACAGCAGGAGCTAGGTAGTTTGGACACGCCGCCGTACAGACGAAGCACTACGAGAAAGGGAAAGGGGGGGGGTATTGTTAGGGGGCGCTGCCTAGCCTAGGTCCTAAACCTGACCTAAGCCGACCGTCGCTCTAAGGACTGCGACTTAGCGGCGCCAGCACGACCCTACCCTCCGTATAGAGCAACCGACAGGACCCTACCTCCGTACGAAGGGAGAACACTACGGTCCTGCCTAAAGGGAAGCTACCGCCCCTTAGATTAGGGGGGGGGGAGGGGTAGAAACCCGGCACCACCGTACAGAGGAGGTAACTCCTGATCCTCCGTACAGAGGGTAAACCTTGCACCCCGGCACAAAGGGGAAATTGCTAGCTTGGCTTCGTAGGTACAAATCGTACAGAGCAGACGTCGAAGGAACTGCCTATTAGTTCCTTTATGTAGATACCCGACCTTAAGTTTCTAAACCAAGATTCTTGAGCCTCTTACACTGCAGCAGCAGCAACCACTAAGAAAGACCATACAAGCTATAGAGACGGCTCCGAACGAAACTGACGGCGTAGACGGCGGGGTGCAGCTAAGAATTATAGGAAAAGACCAGCTGGATAGATAGGCCCCCTATCCAGTATAGACAACAGGGCATTAACGCGAACTACGTCGACGAAAGAGAGCATTAATAGCTGCAGCGATCCGCTATCGGCTGCGATGGAAGTGAACACGGAAACAGCTATTATCCTTCTAATTACTGTCCACCCCCTTGAAGGATCGAGCAAACCCCTCTAGCTGAAAGCTTTTATCGACACTGGAGCTCTTATCAGCGCGGCGATCCACTACCGACTAGTTCAGAAGCTGACGAAGGGATACAGCTATCCAGTGGAACTAGCGTCGCCGACGCGGATCTCGGCGTACAACGGACAAGACACAGAAAGCGTTACGCACTACGTACCGCTAAGGACTACCCTAACTGGTCGCACTACAGAAGCGACGTTCCGAATTATAGATATCGGAAGGTTTGACATTATTATAGGGCAGAAATGGATAAAGAACCAGAAAGCCATTATTAACATAGATAAAGGAACGATAGGATTCAAAACCCTAGGAGGCGGAGCAGGGACTATCGGAACAACTGCCACCGCCGCCGAGCCGAAAGCTACGGAGTCCGCGAAAGAGGCTCCGTCCGATCGTTCCGAACCCCCGGTTACCGTCAGAATAATAAGTTCAGAAGCTATAACGACCCTCGCGAAGTCGCCGGACAACGAGATTTACGCTATCTTAATAAAAGACATCGAAGACTACCGGAAGATAATAGCGGAAGAAGAAGTAGACCTACTGGAAGTGTTACCGAAAGAACTCTATAGTTACGCTAACGTCTTCTTAAAAGCCGACTCCAACCTCCTGCCGCTCTATCGACTGGAGTATAACAACAAGATCCGACTGAAAGAGGGAGCTACGCTGCCAAGAACCGAGTCCCTAAGGCGACTGTCGCCGGCGGAACTGGACTAGGTAGAGGCGTTTGTTCGCGAAAACCTGGCGAAGAAGTTTATTACGCCGAGTTCTGCTGAATACGCGTTACCGATTCTTTTCGTAAGGAAACTAGGGGGTGGTCTGCGACTCTGTGTAGACTATCGAGGCCTTAACGAGGTCACTAAGCGAGACGTATATCCACTGCCGTTGATCGACGAAACTATACAAAGAGTAGCGAAGGCTAAGTGGTTTAGCAAGCTGGACATCTGCTAAGCGTTCTATCGACTAAGGAATAAAGAAGGGCAGACAGAAGATCTTACGACGTTCGCCACGCGTATAGGCAATTTTAAGTAGTTAGTAATGCCTTTCGGACTTACCAACGCGCCGGCAGTGTAGCAACGCTTTATAAACCACACTTTTATAGACATGCTAGAGCGGTTCGTGTCTATCTATTTGGACGACATCCTGATCTACACCGATAGAACGAGAGAGCAATACACGGACCACATCGAGAAAGTGTTAAAGAGGCTCCGCGAGGTCGGATTAAACGCGGACACGAAGAAGAGCGAGTTCTATTAAACCGAGGTCAAATATCTCAGTCTTATCGTCGGAAGAGATGGAATTCGTATAGACCCCTTAAAGGTCGCTGCCGTCGCAGAATAGAAGCAACCGAAATCCGGCAACACTACGCAGATTAGGGCGTTTCTCGGATTCTGCAGCTACTATCGACGGTTTATTAAGGACTTTAGCAAGATAGCGAGACCCCTAAACGAAGCACTAAAGAAAGAGGCCGCCGGCCTATGGAATTAGAGGTGTACGGAAGCGTTTAACCGGCTAAAAGAAGCAGTGGCCTCGGCGCCAGTTCTAGCACACTTCCAGCCGGAAAAGATGATCTACGTAGAAACGGACGCTTCCGACACAGTAACGGCCGGAGTCCTTTCTTAATATAGTAACGACGAAACCCTCCATCCAGTAGCTTTCTTTAGCAAGTCAATAAGCGAAGCTAAGCGGAACTACGCTATCTACGATAAGGAGCTGCTGGCGATTATTTAGGCTTTCGAGGAGTGGAAACCGGAGCTTATAGCTGGAAAGAGCACGGTCCAGGTTCTTACGGACCACCAGTCGCTGACCTACTTTATAAAGACGCAGAAGCTCTTACGACGTCAAGCACGGTAGGCTGCCTACTTATCCGGGTTCGACTCTAAGATTACCTATCGACCTGGAGCTTAAAACGGAAAGGCTAATGCGCTGACGAGAAGAGATGGAAAGACCAGCCGCGCGAAAGAAGATCCGAACATGTTCCAGAAGGTGTTAACCGAGCGGATAGTAGACGCAGAGGTGTTGAAAGAGATAGGGGTCTGCGCAGTGGAACCGGCCCCTAAGGAAGAGACGCTCTACGAAAAGGTGGAACGGCTTAACCAGCAACAGAAACTCGGCCAAACCGGCTCAGGAAAGCTAGTAGTTCCGAAAGAACTAATCACTAAGGTCATCCAATCGGTCCATAACTCTATAAATGTTGGCTACGCTGGAGCGAAGAAAACAATGCAGGCCGTAAGGACGATCTACTGGTTTCCGCGGATCTACGAGCGAATCCACCGGTTTATCGCCAATTGCTACGCGTGCCGGGCCGCGAAGCTACGCTACGGTCTTCCGGCCGGTCTGCTGAAACCACTTCCGATCCCTAAGAAACCGTAGCAACATATTACGATGGATTTCGTAACCGGCCTGCCGGAATCCGATAGATATAACGCTATGCTTAATGTAGTGGATCGGCTAAGCAAAGAACGGCACTTTATCCCCTGCTAAGTAAGAGACGAAGGAACTACTACGGAAGAGACCGCACAGATGTTGATTCAACACGTATAGAAGCACTATGGCCTGCCGGACACTATCACTACGGATAGGGGTCCTCAATTCACCGCCGACGTATAGAAGGCTATTAATTAAGCTCTCGGAATTAGTAGAAAGCTCAGCACAGCTGCTTACCTACAGACCGACAGTCAGTCTAAAGTAGCTAATCGAGAGATAGAGCAATATCTGCGAACCTTCTGCAGCCATTATTAGGAAAAGTGGGTCGAGGTGTTGCCAATAGCTGAATTCTGCGCGAACTCAGCACGATTAGAAGCAACGTTACTAGCGCCGTTCGAGATAACGCATAGCTATCTTCCGAGGATAAGCTTTTAGCTACCGAACGAACCCAGCTCTGCGGAACTCCACCACTGCTACGTCGTTAAAGAGAGTCGCGGCGGAAGCGCTCCGATCTCAGATAGAAGAAGCGATTATAGTAGCGAAAGAAGCGATAGAATCGGCTTAGAAGAAGATAGTAACTCGAGCTAATAAGAAGCGGTTACTGATAGAATTCGAGGAAGGCCAAAAGGTCTGGCTTAACACGCGGAACCTAAGGCTAAAAGGGAACGCCAAGCTCAATCCGCGCCACGTAGGCCCGTTCAAGATAATAGAAAAGAGGTCGCCGGTAACCTATTGGCTCCAGCTGCCGAAATCGTTCCGGATCCACGATGTCTTCTATTCGGACCTGTTAAGCTTGGACCCTAAAGACGGCCTGCCGGAACAGGGGTTCGCCGAACCCCTGCCAATCGAGATAGACGATAAGGAAGAATAGGAGGTAGAAGACGTAATAGACATAAAGAAGACGAGGGGGTCCATCAAAGCGAGGATCTCGTAGAAGGGCTGGCCGGAAGACTATAAATGGTATCCAGTCGAAAACCTCTGGAATTCGGCAGAGCTGCTAAGAGAGTTCTACGTGCAGAACCCGGAAAAGCCGAAACCGGCGTAGCTCTAATGTCGACAATGCCGGAAGAAAGAAGAAAGCCATGTCCGCTCCACCGGCGCGGAAGCCAATGAAAACGATCGTAAGGTTGCCTTAGGAAGTGATTGCTTCACCCTGTAGTAGGCGAAGGCTTTGGTAGAGGAGAAAAAGAAGAAGAAGAAACGGCGCCGCGGACGGATCTATATAGACCGCCGAAACAGCGCACAGACCGCCCGAGCCGCAGCTCAGATAACCGGACAGCTCAGATCAAATAGCGTCGATTACATAGACGCCAAGTGAAGGGCTTCAGGCGCCGATAACGTAAGAAGTTGAAAAAGAGATAAAAAGGACGTTGTTTTTAATAAAAGACGGAAGAGGTAACGTCGACGTCGGAGGGGATTTTCGAGAAGGAGACGACGAATCAAAAAAAAAAAGCGGAGATTTTAGGATGGATAGGGTGACTAAGCAGTCGAGGGCGACCGCTAGTAAGGGGGGGGGGTAGTGTTGCGGCGGTGGAAAGAGGTGGGACAGATTGATAGGGTGGACCCTGGATTTCGGTTCGGCCCGTCTGGGCCGAGCCGGGCCTTGGCACTACCACTACGAAAGCCCACTACCGCCACTACATAGATTCCTTTCCCTCCTTAGTTCGAGATATAGTTATCAAAAAGGCCGTATTGAATTATATCTGCGTGCCTGGATCAGTTTCTGTGTTTACTTCCACCGCCGCCGAGAGCAGGTCGCTGCAGCTGTTAATGCTTTCTTTTCTCGGCAATTCGCTTCGATTCGGTGCCCTATTGTCAATGCTGGATAGGGGGCCTATCCGTCCAGCTGGTCTTTTCCTATAATTCTTAGCTGCACCCCACCGTCTACGCCGTTAGTATTGTTCGGAGCCGGCTCGATAGCTTGTATAGTCTTTCTCGGTGGCTGCAGCTGCTTTATAACACGATACTCCTGCTTCTGCTAGGCCGTTGCTTGGCATCTCGTAGCGATGTAGCCAGGCTTTCTGCACGCGAAACAGGTGGGGACGAACGACGAACACTGCGAATTAAATGGCTACTGGGGGCGTTGTCGGAAGGGTGCGGGGGCTCTTGTCGGCTGCGCCGACGGCTTCTGAATCAGTTTGATACGGATGTAGATGTGGACAGCTGGCAGCCAGGCTTGGCAAGGCCAGGCTTGGCGCACACTTAAATACCTCCCTCCGCTTGTACGTAGATTCTTCCCTCTCCAGCCTTGGATATAGTTATTAAAGACGGGTATTGACCTTGCGTCTACTGCAGTCAGATCATTATATCCAAGGCTCAAACCCAACACCTAACCCGCATTACGCGAAAGAGCCCGTTGAATTACATCTAGGTACTCGATTAACGTACGTGCAACTAACCCAGAGTATGTACTGTATATGTACGAAGGAGGCCGTTAATTTATATCCGGTTACTTAATTGTATATGTGCATACTACTCTATCCCTCCCCCGATCGAGAAGAAGAGTTTTAAAGAAAGAGATCTATTACAGAGGACATCGAGAAGAAGAGTTTTAGGGAAGAGAAGTGCCCCTATCGAGAAGAAGAGAGAGAGAGAGAAGAGTTTTAGGAAGAGAAGTGCCCCCGCGAGCAGATCGCGCAAGTTCTGAAGTTTTGGGAGAGATTTGGACGACGAGAGCGACGAGAATAAGAGCGACGAGAACGAGAGCGACGAGAAGGTCGAGAAGGTCGAGAAGGACGAGAAGGTCGAGAAGGACGATATAGGAGCGACGACGACGAGGAGCGAGAGCGAGGAGTAAGAGAGACGACGACGGAGCGACGACGACGAGAGCGCACCTAGCAGGACCTAGGGCGACGACATTCGTTTTTTTTTCGGGTCTTTGACAGACTATTCTATTCGGACAAGGCCAATCGGGACATTCAGCAATCGAGGACAAGATATACGACACAAGCAGCGCGACTGGCAATAGGTACAGTTCAGCAATTAAGATATACGGTCTACAATCGAGACAAGCTGTACGGCCAGCCAGCGATTAAGGCGTACGTTCAGCATTCGGCATATTCAGCAATTAAGACGTACGGCAAAGCACGAGCAGTGCACTAGCGAGCCTAGGCACCTAGCTACAACGAGCACCCAGGCACAGCTGCTGCAGACAGTGCAGACAACAAAGACTGCTGCATATAGGGCTGCTATACAGAGCAAAAGGCAGAGCACAAGGCAGAGCACTAGACAAGCAAAGCTGCAGGCAGGCAGCTGCAGACAACAGAGGCACAGCTGCAGGCACTACAGCCCCGACGACCTCCGCAGCCCTGACGACCTCCGCGACCCTACGACCTCCGCAGCTCCGAGACCTCTGCGACCGTCGAGAAGCAACCGTCGAGAAGCGAGCGACCGTCGAGAAGCGAGCAACTGTCGAGAAGCGAGCGACCGTCGAGAAGCGAGCGACCGTCGAGAAGCGAGCGACCGTTGAGAAGCGAGCGACCGTCTAAAAAGCGACGGCTCGAGAAGCGACCGTCGAGAAGCGACCGTCGAGAAGCGACCGTCGAGAAGCGACCGTCGAGAAGCGACCGTCGAGAAGCGACCGTCGTCGAGAAGCGACCGTCGAGAAGCGACCGTCGAGAAGCGACCGTCGAGAAGCGACCGTCGAGAAGCGACCGTCGAGAAGCGACCGTCGAACGACCGTCGAGAAGCGACCGTCGAGAAGCGACCGTCGAGAAGCGACCGTCGAGAAGCGACCGTCGAGAAGCGACCGTCGAGAAGCGACCGTCGAGAAGCGACCGTCGAGAAGCGACCGTCGAGAAGCGACCGTCGAGAAGCGACCGTCGAGAAGCGACCGTCGAGAAGCGACCATCGAGAAGCGACATACGTAGGCCGCGACCTCTGCAGCAACGACCTCTGCGACCTCCGAGACCTCTGCGACCGTTTGAGAAGCGACGGCTTGAGAAGCGACGGCTTGAGAAGCGACCGTCTGAGAAGCGAGCGACCGTCGAGAAGCGACACGTGTTTGCAAGACGACCTCTGCGAGCTGACCTCTGCAACTCCGCGACCTCTGCAACCTCTGCGACCTCCGCGACAATCTGAGAATTCTGCAGCCTTGGTAAGGCACCAATTAAGGCACCAAAGCGACGGCAAAAGGCACGAGATTGAAGCTCAAAAAAGACACGAGATTGAGGCTCAAAACGCACGGAAATTGAAGCTCAAAAGCGACCTCAAAAACGACCTGTTTTGGAGCGACCTGATTGGCCAAAAGCAATGGCAAAGCGCACTGAAGTTGAAGCTGAATTTGCAACCTGGTCGACTGCAGCTGCGACCTAGTTCAACACGACCTCTGCGACCTGGTTTGGCTGATTGCGATTAATAGGCTGATTGCGATTGAGGGCAATCGCTGGTTAGGGAGGGCGGTAGTGATACGGATGTGGATGTAGACAGCTGGCAGCCAGGCTTGGCAAGGCCAGGCTTGGCGCACACTCAAATACCTCCCTCCGCTTGTACGTAGATTCTTCCCTCTCCAGCCTTGGATATAGTTATTAAAGACGGGTATTGACCTTGCGTCTACTGCAGTCAGATCACAGTTTACGTGTCGTCGGTTTTCCGTACGCGTTTAAGTTTCTAGCGGTGACTCTCGCTTAATGCACGAAGCTCTGAAGGTCTTCGTCTTCTACTGACGCTATAGCCGCAGCGAGCTTAGGGCTTAGTTTCTGTCTCAGTAGGTGCAGCTGCTTATCTTCTGCTACTCTCGCTCTAATAGCATATTTCCTGAACAGTCCGTAGAACTCTTCGAACGTCTGTCGGTTCTGGTTGATCTTATCCAGCTGCTTACGGGCTGTCTTCTTTCGGAATGGGTCTCCGAAGCGTTGATCTAACGCTTTGATCGCTTCTTTAGCGGTTACCTCTTCCAGGTCCGCTACTAGCGAGAACGCTTCGCCTTCTAGTCGCGCCTCTAAATAGGCCAGCCTGTCTTCTTCGCTGCTTAATACGTAATCGCGGCTTATCTTATTCTTGATCTTCTTCTTGAACGCCTCCTACGCTTTAGGGTCTCCGCTACCGAAAACCGGTAGGTCCGGCAGTGGCGTCATCGTAGTGCTACCTTGACTATAGGCCGCTGGTAAGGCTGTCTCTGCTTGTTCTTCTCGACGCGGTAGCGGCGACTTTGCTGCTTCCATATTAGCTATCTGATTCTTCAGCGCCTTTAGCTGCGCTAGTCGATTCGACGCTTGGTGTTCTAACACATCGATAATAGTCTCTGCTGATTCCTTTTCGGCCCTTACCGCTTCAGTTTCTTCTCTTAGTTGTCTGTTCTCTTCTAGCGTTCTGTAAAACAGCGTCTTGATAAGATCTATGCCGTCGTAGACCTTCCCTATTCTAATGGAGTCGTCGGCTGTTACTTCTTCCAGGTCCGCCACTAGCGAAAAAGCTTCACCTTCCAATCGCGATTCCAGGTACGCCAATCTATCCTCTTCGCTGCTCGATGCGTAATCGCGGCTTATCTTATTCTTGATCTTCTTCTTAAATGCCTCCTACGCTTTAGAGTCTCCGCCACCGAAAACCGGTGGATCCGGTAGTAACGTTATTAACGTGCCACCTTGACTGTAGGCCGCTGGTAAGGCGTGTTGCGGCGGTGGAAAGAGGTAGGACAGATTGATGGGGTGGACCCTGGATTTCGGCTCGGCCCGTCCGGGCCGAGCCGGGCCTTGGCACACCACCCTCCATCAAAGCCCACTACTACCACTACATAGGTTCCTTTCCCTCCTCAGTTCGAGGTATAGTTATCAAAAAGGCCGTATTGAATTATATCTGCGTGCCCGGATCATTATATCTCGAACTCACTCTCTACACTACACTCTGCACTGCGCGAAAGGGCCCGTTGAACTATCCGGAAACCCGAATAACGCACGCGCACCTACCAACACACCAACAACAACCCCCTAAGGCACTGTAAGAAGATGGAAGGCTTCTCAGCAGTAGAGAGCGGCGTAACAGGCCGCCGCGGAAAGAGAAAGACTGACCGAGCGAGCAGGCGCTCCAGTGTTATTAATAATAAGATCGTTATTAGAGGTTTTACAGCGGAAGAGACCGCTGAGATTAAGGAACGAATAAGCGAATATAGGAAGATCTACGACTGCACGATCGAGGAACTGGAAGACTATGTAAACGAGAATAGGTTAGGAAAGGTCTACGACGGTATAGACCTTATCGAGATGCTGTTTTATAGGACACTGGAAGAGAACAGACAGCTAAGAGAGGAAGTAGAGACGGTAAGGGCCGAGAAGGAATCGGCGGAAACTATTATCGACGTTTTAGAACACCAGACGGCGAATCGACTGGAGCAGCTAAAGGCGCTAAAGAATCAACTAGCTGATATAGAAGCAGCGAAATCGTCGCCGCCGCCGCGGCGAGAAACCCACGCTAAGACCGCCTTACCGGCGGCCTATAGTCAAGGTGGCACTACGATAACGCCACTGCCGGACCTACCGGTTTTCAGTAGCGGAGACCCTAAAGCGTAGGAGGCATTTAAGAAGAAGATCAAGAACAAGATAAGCTGCGATTACGCATCGAGCAGCGAAGAGGATAGATTGGCGTACCTGGAATCGCAATTAGAAGGTGAAGCTTTTTCGCTAGTAGCGGACCTGGAAGAAGTAACGGCCGACGACGCTATTAAGGCGCTGGACCAGCGTTTCGGAGACCCCTTCCGGAAGAAGACAGCCCGTAAGCAGCTAGACAAGATTAATCAGAACCGGCAGACGTTTGAAGAATTCTACGGACTGTTTAGGAAATATGCCATTAGAGCGAGAGTGGCAGAAGATGAGCAGCTGCACCTACTAAGACAGAAACTGAGCCCTGAGCTCGCTGCGGCTATAGCGTCAGTAGAAGACGAAGACCTTCAGAGCTTCGTGCATTAAGCGAGGGTCACCGCTAGAAACTTGAACACGTATAGAAAACCGACGACACATAAGCTGATTCAGAAGCCGTTGCCGTCGGCGCAGCCGACAAGAGCCCCTGCGCCCTTTCGACGAACCCCCCAGCAGTCGCTATATTCACTACGATCGTCGTTCGCCCCTACCTGTTTCGCGTACGGAAAACCCGGCCATATCGCTACGAGATGCCAAGCAACGGCCCAGCAGAAACAGGAGTATCGTGTTATAAAGCAGCCTTAGCAGCAGCCGCCACCGAGGAAGACCATACAAGCTATAGAGCCGGCTCCGAACGACACTAACAGCGTAGACGGTGGAGTGCAGCTAAGAATTATAGGAAAAGACCAGCTGGACGGATAGGCCCCCTATCCAGCATAGACAACAGGGCATCAACGCGAACTACGTCGACGAAAGAGAGCATCAATAGCTGCAGCGATCCGCTCTCGGCGGCGGTGGAAGTAAACACAGAAGCAGCTATTATCCTTCCAATCACTGTCCACCCCCTTGACGGATCGAGCAAACCCCTCTAGCTAAAAGCTTTTATCGATACCGGAGCTCTTATCGGCGCGGCGATCCACCACCGACTGGTCCGGAAGCTGACGGATAGATACGGTTATCCAGTAGAATTAGCGTTACCGACAAAGATTTCGGTATATAACGGACAAGACACAGAAAGCGTTACGCACTACGTGCCGTTAAAGACTACGCTGGCTGGTCGCACCACGGAAGCGACGTTCCGAATCATAGATATCGGAAGATTTAACATTATTATAGGGCAGAAATGGATAAAGAACCAGAAAGCCGTCGTCGACGTAGATAAAGGAACGATCAGATTCAAAACCCGAGGTGACAGCGTCGTCACCGCCGAATCGAGAGCCGCAGCTGCCAATGTAACCCCGTTAGACCGGCCCGAACCCCTAGTCACTGTCGGAATAATGAGTTCGGAAGCCATAACGACCCTCGCGAAGTCGCTGGATAATAAGATCTACGCTATCTCGATAAAAGACATCGAAGACTACCGGCAGATAATAGCGGAAGAAGAAGTAGACCCGCTGGAGGTGCTACCGAAAGAACTCTATAGTTACGCTAACGTGTTCTTAAAAGCCGACTCCAACCTCCTGCCGCTCTATCGACCGGAATATAACAACAAGATCTGACTGAAAGAGGGAGCTACGCTGCCAAGAACCGAGCCCCTAAGACGACTGTCACTGGCCGAACTGGACCAAGTAGAGGTGTTTGTTCGCGAAAATCTGGCGAAGAAGTTTATTACACCTAGTTCTGCCGAGTACGCGTTACCGATTCTTTTCGTAAGGAAACCAGGGGGTAGTCTGCGACTCTGCGTAGATTATCGAGGCCTTAACGAGGTCACCAAGAGAGACGTATACCCGCTGCCGCTAATCGACAAGACTATCCAGCGCGTAGCAAAGGCTAAGTGGTTCAGCAAGCTGGACATCCGCCAAGCGTTCTATCGATTAAGAAACGAGGAAGAACAAACAGAAGATCTTACGACGTTCGCGACGCGTATAGGCAATTTCAAGTGGTTGGTAATGCCTTTCGGACTTACCAACGCGCTGGCAGTGTAGCAACGCTTTATAAACTATACCTTTATAGACATGCTAGAGCAGTTCGTGTCTATCTATTTGGACGATATTCTTATCTATACGGACGGAACGAGAGATCAGCATACGGACCACATCAAGGAGGTGCTAACCAGGCTCTGCGAGGTCGGATTGAACGCGGACACGAAGAAGAGCGAGTTCTATCAAACAGAAGTCAAATATCTCGGTCTTATCGTCGGAAGAAACGGAGTTCGTATAGACCCCTCGAAGGTCGCCGCCGTCGCGGAATAGAAGCAGCCAAAATCTGGAAACACTACGCAGATCAGAGCGTTTCTCGGATTCTGCAGCTACTACCGACGGTTTATTAAGGACTTCAGCAAGATAGCGAGACCCCTGAACGAGGCGCTGAAGAAAGAGGCCGCTGGCCTATAGAATAAGAAGTGTACGGAAGCTTTCGTACGGCTAAAAGAGGCAGTGGCCTCGGCGCCGGTTCTGGCGCACTTCCGACCGGAAAAGACGATCTACGTAGAAACGGACGCTTCCGATACAGTAACGGCAGGGGTCCTTTCTCAATACGCTGACAACGGCGAGACCCTTTACCCAGTAGCGTTCTTTAGCAAATCCATAACGGAGGCCGAACGGAACTACGCGATCTACGATAAAGAACTGCTAGCGATTATTTAGGCCTTCGAGGAGTGGAAACCAGAGCTTATAGCTAGAAAGAGCACGGTTCAGGTCCTTACAGACCACCAATCGCTTATCTACTTTATAAAGACGCAGAAGCTCTTACGTCGCCAAGCTCGGTAGGCCGCCTACTTATTAGGGTTCGACTTTAAGATCACCTATTGTCAGGGGGCGCCGCCTGGCCCAGGTCCTGAACCCGACCCGAGCCGACCGTCGCCCTAAGGACTGCGACTTAGCGGCGCCAGCACGACCCCACCCTCTGTACGGAGCCACCGACAGGACCCCACTCCCGTACAGAGGGAGAACATAACGGTCCTACACAAAGGGGAGCTACCGCCCCTCGGATTAGGGGGGAAAACCCTTTACTACCGTACAGAGGAGGTAACTCCCGATCCTCCGTACAGAGGGTGAACCTTGCACCCTAGCATAAAGGGGAAATTGCTAGCTTAGCTTCGTAGGTACAAATCGTACGGAGCAGACGACGAAGGAACTACCTATTAGTTCCTTTATATAGATACCCAACCTTAAGTTTCTGAATCAAGATCCTTGGGCCCCTTACATTAGGAACTGATCTCACTGTCGGTAACTGCGGTAATAGAATAGAGATGGACGGCGACATCCCTATGGAACCTACAGCTATAGGGGGACATATACACTGCGTGTACGAGGAGCTGCTGGAAAGCAAGAGGCAGCTCGAACAACAAGTAAGCCACTAGGCTGCGATGATTTCCCAACAGGAACAGGAGCTACGACAGCTTAGGGCGTCCGATCGCGATCTGACCCCTACGACGACGATAAGCACAATAATCCACACCCCGACCCCTAAGAGCAAACTCCCCGACGTCTCTACGTACGATAGTAAGGCTCCGGCCGAGTACCCCTCCTAGGCGGCTTAGATGCGCTCCAAGCTCCTAGTCGACTTAGGAGCATACCCGACCGAGCTGGACAAGGTAGTCTACCTCTTTAGGAGATTGAAGGGCAGGGCGGCAGCACGGATTCTGCCGTACTACGAGACAGCCATTGCCAACCCGGCAATAGCTACGACGACGATGCTCTAGGCAGCTCTAGACAAGAGCTATAAGGACCCGGACTGCGAGAGCCGAGCACTCCTACAGGTTAATACAATAAAACAAGGACGCAAGACCGTACGAGAATTCCTCGCGGAATTTGACCAGACTTTAGCAGAAGCAGGGGGCCTCTAATAGGAAGATAGGATAAAGATTACCTTATTAGAGGTAGGCCTCTCTAAGGAGATTATAACGGGGCTGGTAGGTGTAATGCGGCCAGCTACGTACGAGGAATTCTGTAACCTTCTCCGGATAGTCGACGACTAGCAACGCAGGCTAGGACGGATAGGCCGCGCTTAGGAGATAAGACAGCCCCCCCAGCGACAGACAGACGCTATAGACTGGGAACCAACGACGACGAGGGTAGCGGCAGCAACCACCGTACGGCCAAGGGCCGCTACCAAAAAGGCGCAATAGGTGGACGTAGCCACCCTTAACAAGAGACGAGCAGAAGGGAGCTGCTACCGGTGTGGCAAGATAGGCCACACTGTACGGAACTACGGGCTTCTGCCAGCAGAGAGACCTAGTAGACGGCCGACCACTGCGAGAGTAGCAACTGCAGCGCCTTAACGAGAAGATCAGGTGTCCTATTTGGACGACGACGAGTCGGGAAAAGAGTAGCCTCTAAGCGAAGACTCTGCCAGAGGCGGGTGCGAGATAGACTGCTAAATCAAAGCATTACTTGGCTATCTTTTAAGAGCAATTACATAACGACGACGCCGTTTATCGTACGGCCGACGTTGAACGGGTCTGCAACGGCGCGGACATTGATTGACATAGGATGTTTGATGTATAGAGTAGTTAGCGAAGACTTCGTATAGAGACATCGGATTAAGACGACCCCTACAGTACCTGTACGCATGCTGGGCATTACCGGGCGAGGACCGGACATTACCTATATAGTAAAAGTAACAATGGAGGTACAGGGACACTACGAGCAAGACTGATACCTCTATGTCGTACGGGACAAGTTAGGGTATAACCTAATACTAGGGAAGCCCTGGATAGAGCGCTAGAGGGGCAAGCTAGACGTCGGACGAGGACGGCTGTACCTAGCAGCAATGAAGCGGAGAATCCGGGACCAGGGGAGGCTCCTGCAAGGGGGCAATGCTAAGGCCGAAATTAACACAGCAACGGCGGACATTAAGAAGGCATTAGCACCTAAGGAGGCGACAAACCCCTATACGAAGCTCCTAAGAGAGTACGTAGGATACCTGGACCTCTTTGAACCAAAGTTAGCCTCGAAGCTGCCACTACACCGAGGGGAAGGGATTAACTATAACATCTAGCTGGAACCCCGTCCAGATAGGGGCCTGCCGGAGGTACCGTACGGACCGCTGTACAGAATGTCTTCTAGAGAACTCTTAGTATTGCGCAAGACGCTGGACGACCTGCTGGCTAAAGGATTTATTCAGGCTAGTACGTCGTCTGCGGGAGCCCTAGTGCTGTTTGTCTATAAGGAGGGGAAGGCCGGATTGCGCTTCTGCGTAGACTACAGAGGCATTAACGCGATTACTAAGAAGGACCGGTACCCCCTACCCCTTATTAAGGAAACCCTTAGACGAATCAGCAAGGCGAAGTGGTTCACTAAGCTTGACGTAGTCTCGGCGTTCTACAAGATACAGATTAAGGAGGGCTGTAAATGGATAACGGCCTTCTGTACGAGATATAGTCTTTTTAAGTAGCTTGTTACCCCCTTCGGCCTTGCCAATGCACTGGCAACCTTCCAAAGGTACATTAATAAGTCCCTGCAGGGGTTATTAGACGACATCTGCTCGGCATACCTCGACGACACCCTGGTTTTTACGGACGGCACTTACGCAGATTACGTACGAGATGTTAAGAAGGTGCTGGACCGGCTGCAGTAGGCTGGCTTGTACCTCGACATCGACAAATGCGAATTCGGTGTCTGATCCGGGGTGGTGTGCCCGGGTCACTGCTATGCCTTGCCAAGGTTTATAATCTGGTACACATTGATCAAGTCACTTCCGAGTCACTTGATCAGTCCCTTTTGGCTCAAGTGTACCGCGTCGCATCACTTAACTCGGAAGTAACTGCTGAAACTGTACGTGAAAGGCCTGGGTTCAATTCCCAGGGGGCGCATCTTTCAACGCCGAGTGGAAGCAGCGTTGACGTATGTCTGTTTGTCCACCACTCCGTACAAAATAAGGCAGACCCGGTAAAGGTCCAGCTGGCTGTGTGCAGACCTGCCGGGGGGGGGTTGATTGCGCACGATTCACAGGGGGGCTGTGCATAAGGTGCGTAGCCTGTAAGCAAGCGCAGCTTACGAGGTCGTAAGCCTGTAGCGCAGGGGGTGGTAATCCGGGGTGGTGTGCCCGGGTCACTGCTATGCCTTGCCAAGGTTTATAATCTGGTACACATTGATCAAGTCACTTCCGAGTCACTTGATCAGTCCCTTTTGGCTCAAGTGTACCGCGTCGCATCAGTGTCCAACGTACGAAATACCTAGGTTTTATTATCGAGGCAGGGAAAGGCATCAGCATAGATAGGAAGAAGATTGACACTATTAAGCAATAGAAGCCACCTACGAACGTCAGGGGCGTACAGGAATTTCTTGGGTTTGCCAACTTCTATCGCCAGTTTATACGGAACTACTCAGAGATCGTACGCCCCCTTGTTAAGCTGACGCACAAAGACAAGCAGTTCAAATAGACGGACGAATGCGATAGGAGCTTCGACAAGCTAAAGGAGCTCTTCACTACAGGACCAACACTCGCTGCCTTTAACCCGGAGCGTACGACGATACTAGAAACCGACTCCTTAGGGTACTGCATTAGGGGTATCCTGTTATAGGTAGGCTCGGACGGACTCCTACATCTATATGCGTACTTCTCCAAGAAGAACTCCCTAGCTAAGTGCAACTACCCTATCTACGACAAGGAGTTGCTGGCAGTTGTACGGTATTGCGAAGCCTAGGATAGGGAACTCCGCTCGGTGCCCGAGTTCCTCGCCCTAACGGACTATAAGAACTTAGAATACTTTACTTAACCCTAGAAGCTGTCTAAGAGGCACGTACGATAGGCAATGTACCTAAGCCGTTTTAACATTAAACTCCAGTACCGCAAGGGTAAGGACAATAGCAGGGCCGATGCTCTGTCCAGACGGGACTAGGACATACCAACGACGTACAAGGACGACCGGCTGAAGTTACGAACATTCCAGATGTTTAAAGGGGAGCCAGGCGGGGAGACTATCTGCCTAGCGGCGACACATCTATAGGAACCCCAACTGCAAGTATAGGAAAAGGCAGTGGAAAAGGACGAGGCATACCGAGGGGCCCGTACGGCGATCTAGGGAGGGCAACGGAAGCTCCCAGCCGAGCTCCACCTAAAGGTATCGGCAGCCGAGTGCTTAGTAGACGAGGAGAACAACCTGAAGTTCAGAAATCGGATATAGGTCCTGGCGGACGAGAAGCTCTGTACGGACTTAATACAACGAGCACATAACTCTATAGCTACTAGGTACCTAGGGCGCGAGGAGACGTACAGCATTATTGCCCGGGACTACTACTGGCCAGCGATGGCGAAGGACATTCGCAGGTTCGTACAGAACTGCGATGTATGCAGACGAACGAAGCCCTAGCGCGAGCTAAAGCATAGGCTGCTAAAGCCCCTGCCGATACTGGATCGACCCTAGCAAGATCTGACCGTAGACTTCATTACGGACCTCCCTAAGAGCGACGGACGGCGAAACATTATAGTAGTTACGGACAAGTTGACGAAGGGGGTAATACTAGAGGGAATGGACTCTATTACAGCTAAAGACACCGCCTAGGCCTTTATCCGGACGACGTTTAGCAAGCACGGTTTCCCCAGGTTAATTGTATTAGACTGGGGGTTACAGTTTACGAGCCAGCTCTGGGCACGGATCTGCCAGTTACTAAGAGTAGAGCGTCGTCTGTCTACTGTATAGCACCTGCAGACGGACGGGGCGACGGAGAGGGCCAACTTAACCCTAGAAGCGTACCTCCGAGCGTACGTCGACTATAACTAGACGAACTGGAACCGCCTTCTCCTAATAGCGGAGCTAGCTATTAACAGCTATACGGCCGATGCTATAGGACTGTCCCCCTTCTTTACGACCTATAGATACGACCATTCCCCGCTCCTACCGACCCTAAGCGGCAACACCCCGCGCCCTGTACGATCCCTAATCCAGTAAGGAGAGGCTATCGTACAGACGATTACGAACGCCTACCAATAGGCAAAGGCGAGCCTAGCCCTAGCCTAGCAGAACGCAGAAGAGCAGGCTAACAAGGGACGACAGGCTACACCAAGGTACGAGGCAGGGGATAAGGTCTGGCTAAACCAGCGAAACATCCGTACGGACCGGCTAAGCAAGAAGTTAGATTGGAGGAACAGGAAGTTTACGGTAATCCGGCCGGTAGGGACATACACCGTACGACTAAACACTCCCCTAGGGATTTATCCAGTCTTCTACGTAGACCTCGTACGACCGGCGAGCACGGACCCCCTGCCGCATTAGACGACCGACGACAGGCGCCTACCTGCAATTATAACCAAGGGCTAAGAAGAGTACAAGGTAGAGGGGATCCTTAAGAGCTGGAGGAAGCAGGGGAGGGCAGAGTACTTAGTAAAATGGAAAGGATAGGCAGAGCCTACGTAGGAACTGCACGAGGCTCTGCAAGACACAACCGCACTGGACAGATAGGAGGAGGACCATCCCCCTGCCCAGTTACAGTAACACTGCGCCGTACGGCGGAAGGAGGTACGATCTACCCTAAGGACAGGGTAGCTGCAGGCAGACCTGGACTGTTAAAGGATCGAGCACTACGACGTAGGACACTACGGGACCCTACCGACACGACACTGTACGACACTGTACGAGATAAAGGCTGGAAGAAAGGAACAGCTAAGGGACGAATAGGAGGGAGAGTAGAAATAAGATAAGCTAAGAGAACACTGTCCGAAATTTCTTATACTATCTAGGGGGGGGGGGGGTGGCCTACCGGCCATTACCCCCCCCCCGGGGACCAGAACTACCTACTCATTATCTAAGAGCTCCACTACCTTAGGCCCGGCCGGGCCCCTATCCCCACTAGGGCCAGCCCCAGGAAGCAGAGGCACCCCCCTACCCCTACGTGCCTCCCCCGGACAGCGGAAGGGGCAGTAGAAGGAGCTATCCTTCCACTTGCATAAGGCATACACCCTAGCCTAGAAACCTAGGAGGCGGTATAGGCTAAGTGCAGGCCGGGGGGAGTTGGGGCAGGGGGCATAGAGCTAGCCCTAGGTAGCAATAAGAAGGGCGTTAACGTACGACGGGCGGGCCGTAGCTACCCGCTCTAGTATAACCCGGACGGAGTTACACTAGAAGGCGTAGTAGGGGAGCCCGGCTGCATCCTGCTGCTCGCAGGTGTAGCACCTAAGATGTCAGCTTAGACCGTACAGAAGACGAGACCGTATAAACCGGAAGCGTAGCTGCTAGTCTAGTTAAGGACCCTACTGCACGTATTTAAAGTAGGGGGGGACCCTATCTAGACGAGGGGGGGAGGCGGGGCCAGCAGCGACGAGGGGACCGGACGGGGCAGACATAGTAGCTAGTAGTAGTTGGTAGCTGTAGGTAGTTAGTAGCTGGTAGTAGTAGTAGTAGACGGTAGCGGATAGTAGTAGATAGTGGACGTTGTACAGGGAAAAGAGAGAGGGGAAGGGAAGAGAAGGGCGAAGACTTAGGCTAGCTGCCTGCTATAGTAGGAATAGCAAGCAGGGCAGTTGCTACAGGTAGGTAGAATAGCAAGAGGCAACTACGACCTAGGGGAAGCGACGAGAGACGACGACTCGGACGACCGAACGGAATAGGAAGCTACAACCTGCTAAAGGAACCGCAGGAGCTAGGTAGTTTAAGCATACCGCTATACGGAAGAAGCACTACGAGAAAGGGAAGGGGGGGGGGGGGGGTATTGTTAGGGGGCGCCGCCTAGCCCAGGTCCTAAACCCGACCCGAGCCGACCGTCGCCCTAAGGACTGCGACTTAGCGGCGCTAGCACGACCCTACCCTCCGTACAGAGCCACCGACAGGACCCTACTCCTGTATAGAGGGAGAACACAACGGTCCTGCACAAAGGGGAGCTACTGCCCCTCGGATTAGGGGGGAAAACCCTTTACTACTGTATAGAGGAGGTAACTCCCGATCCTCTGTACAGAGGGTGAACCTTGCACCCTAGCACAAAGGGGAAATTGCTAGCTTAGCTTCGTAGGTACAAATCGTACGGAGCAGACGACGAAGGAACTATCCATCAGTTCCTTTATGTAGATACCCAACCTTAAGTTTCTGAATCAAGATCCTTGGGCCCCTTACACCTATCGACTAGGGGCTCAAAACGGAAAGGCTAACGCGCTAACGCGAAGAGAAGGGAAGATAAGCCGCGCGAAGGAAGATCCGAACATGTTTCAGAAGGTGTTAACAGAGCGGATAGTAGATGCCAAGGTGTTGAAGGAAGCGGGGATCTACGCAGCGGAACTGCAGACCGAACCCGAACTAATGGAGCCGCCGATCGAAGAAAAGACTCTCTACGAGAAGGTGGAGCAGCTCAATCAGCAGCAGAAGCTAGGCAAAACCGGTTCAGGGAAGATAATAGTTCTGGAAGAACTAATTACGAAAGTTATCCAGCTAGTCTACGGCTCTGTAGATGTCGGCTACGCCGGCGCGAAAAAGACGATGCAGGCAGTGAGAACGGTCTACTGGTTTCCGCGGATCTATAAGCGGATCCACCGGTTTATCGCTAATTGCTACGCGTACTGGGCCGCGAAGCTACGTTACGGTCTTCCGGCCGGTCTGCTAAGGCCACTTCTGATCCCCGAGAAACCGTAGCAGCATATTACGATGGACTTCGTAACCGGCCTGCCGGAATCCGATAGATACTACGCCATACTGAACGTAGTGGACTGATTAAGCAAAGAACGGCACTTCATCCCCTGCCGAGCAAGAGACGAAGGAACTACTGCGGAAGAGACCGTACGGATGTTGATTCAACACGTGTGGAAGCACTATAGCCTGCTGGACACTATCACTACGGATAGGGGTCCTTAATTCACCGCCGACGTATAGAAAGCTATCAACCGAGCTCTCGGAATTAGTAGAAAGCTCAGCATAGCTGCTTACCCGCAGACCGACAGTCAATCAGAAGTAGCCAACCGTAAGATAGAGAAATATCTACGGATCTTCTGCGGCCACTATTAAGAAAAGTGGGTAAAGGTGCTGCCAATGGCCGAATTCTGCGCTAATTTAGCGCAGTTAGAAGCGACGTCGCTGGCGCTGTTCGAGATAACACGCGGTTATCTTCCGAGGCTGAGTTTCCATCCGCCGAGCGACGCCGATTCGCCAGAGCTTTCCACGTCGTCAAAGAGAGTCGCCGCCGCAGCAGCAGAAGCGCTACGATCTCAGATAGAAGAAGCTATTAAGGTGGCGAAAGACGCGATGGAATCGGCTTAGAAGAAGATAGTAACTCGAGCTAATAAGAAACGGTCACCGATAGAATTCAAGGAAGGCCAAAGGGTATAGCTTAACACGAAGAACCTGAGGCTAAAAGGCAACGCCAAGCTGAATCTACGCTACGTGGGTCTGTTTACGATAGTGGAAAAGAGGTCGCCGGCGACTTATCGGCTCCAGCTACCGAAATCGTTCCGGATCTACGACGTTTTCCATTCGGATCTACTAAGCCTGGACCCTAAGAACAGCCTGCCGGAACAGGGCTTCGCCGAACCCCTACCAGTTGAGATGGACGGTAATAAAGAAGAGTAGGAGGTGGAAGATGTAATGGACGTAAAGAAGATAAGGGGGTCCATCAAAGCGAGGATCTCGTAGAAGGGGTGGCCGGAAGACTATAAATGGTATCCGGTCGAGAACCTGCGGAATTCGGCGGAGCTGCTAAGAGACTTCTACGTGCAAAACCCGGAAAAGCCGAAACCGACGTAGCTCTAAAGCCGATCCTTCCGGAAGAAAACGAAGAAAGCCACGTCCGCTCCACCGGCGCGGAAGCCGATGAAAACGATCGTGTTGTTTCAGGAAGTGATTGCTTTACGCCACCCTGTAGTAGGTAAAGGCTTTGGTGGAAGAGAAAAAGAAGAAGAAAAACGGCGCGGCGGAAAGATCTATATGGACCTCCGTGCCGGCGCACAGACCAGCTACGCCGCAGCTCAGATGACCCACAGCTCAGATCAGATAGCACGGATCAGATAGCGTCGATTACATAAACGCTAAGTAAAGGACTTCAGATGCCGATAACGTAAGAAGTTGAAAAAGAGATGAAGAAAAAGTTGTTTTTAATAGAAGACGGAAGAAGTGACGTCAGCGTTGAAGGGGATTTTTCAAAAAAAAAAAAAAAAAAAAAAGCGGAGATTTTCGGATAATGGGGTGACTAAGCGGTCGAGGGCGACCGCTGGTGAGGGAGGGGGGTAGTGTTGCGGCGGTGGAAAGAGGTGGGACAGATTAATAGGGTGGACCCTGGATTTCGGCTCGGCCCGTCCGGGCCGAGCCGGGCCTTGGCACACCACCCTCTATCAAAGCCCACCACTACCACCACATAGGTTCCTTTCCCTCCTCAGTTCGAGGTATAGTCATCAAAAAGGCCGTATTGAATCATATCTGCGTGCCCGGATCAAGGCGGTCTCTGCTTGTTCTTCTCGACGCGGTGGCAGCGACTTTGCTGCTTCTATATCAGCCAGTTGATCCTTTAGCTCCTTCAGTTGCGCCAGTCGATTCGACGCTTGGTGTTCTAACACGTCGATAATAGTCTCTGCCGATTCCTTTTCGGCCCTTACCGCTTTAGTTTCTTCTCTTAGTTGTCTGTTCTCTTCTAGCGTTCTGTAAAACAGCGTCTTAATAAGATCTATGCCGTCGTAGACCTTCCCTATTCCATTCTCGTTTACATAGTTCTCCAGTTCCTCGATCGTGCAGTCGTAGATCTTCTTGTATTTACTTATTCGTTCCTTAATCTCTGCGGTCTCTTCCGCCGTAAAACCTCTAATAATGATCTTATTATTAATAACACTGGAGCGCCTATTCGCTCTGTTAGTCTTTCTCTTTCCGCGGCGACCTGTTACGCCGCTGTCTACCGCTGAGAAGTCTTCTATCTTCTTACGGTGCCTTAGGGGTTGTTGTTGGTGTGTTGGTGGTTGCGCGTGCGTTATTCGAGCGTCTGGATAGTTCAACGGGCCCTTTCGCGCAGCGCGGGGTGTGTAGAGAGTGAGTTCGAGATATAATGATCCGGGCACGCAGATATGATTCAATACGGCCTTTTTGATAACTATATCTCGAACTAAGGAGGGAAAAGAACCTATGTGGTGGTAGTGGTGGGCTTTGATGGAGGGTGGTGTGCCAAGGCCCGGCTCGGTCCAGACAGGCCGAGCCGAAATCCAGGGTCTACCCTATCAATCTGTCCCACCTCTTTCCACCGCCGCAACAACGTACATGCAACCGACAACCTAGAGTATGTACTGTATATATACGAAGGAGGCTTTTAAATTATATCCAGTTAATTGATCGTACATATATATACTACTCTACCCCCCCTCCCCCGATCGAGAAGAAGAAGAGTTTTAGGGAAGAGAAGTGCCCCTATAGAGAAGAAGAAAGAGTTTTAGGGAAGAGAAGTGCGCCTATCGAGAAGAAGAAGAGTTTTTAGAGAAGAGAAGTGCCCCTATTAAGAAGAAGAGGAGTTTTAAGAGGTTTAGATAATAAGAGCGAGAAGGACGAGAGCGACGAGAAGGACGAGAAGGACGATATAGGAGCGAGAGCGAGGAGCGAGAGCGACGACGACGACGAGACGCACCTAGCAGGACCTAGGGCGACAACATTCGTTTTTTTCGGGTCTTTGACAGACCATTCTATTCGGGTCTTTAACAGACCATTCTATTTAGTACAATTCAGCAATCGAGGCGTACGGCCAGCAATCGAGGCAAAGCATACATTTAGTCCGCGACCTCTGCGACCTCTGCGACCTCTAGAGCAGCACGAGCGACAAGAGCAGCACAAGCGACAAGAGCAGCACAAGCGACAAGAGCAGCAGCACAAGCGACAAGAGCAGCACAAGCGACAAGAGCAGCACAAGCGACAAGAGCAGCACAAGCGACAAGAGCAGCACAAGCGACAAGAGCAGCACAAGCGACAAGAGCAGCACAAGCGACAAGAGCAGCACAAGCGACAAGAGCAGCACAAGCGACAAGAGCAGCACAAGCGACAAGAGCAGCACAAGCGACAAGAGCAGCACAAGCGACAAGTTCAGCAATATACAGTTCAGTACAGCTGTAGACAATATAGAGCAGCTGCAGGTAGGCACAGCTGCTGCAGGCAATACAGCTGCAGATAACACAGGGCTGCTGCTGCAGACAATACAGGGCTGCTACAGGCAATATAGGGCTGCTGTATAGAGCATAAGATAGAGCACCAGGCAGAACACCAGGCAGAGCACCAGGCAGAGCACAAGGGACAAAACAGGGCTGCTACAGACAACAGGCAGCTGCAGGCAACACAGCTGCAGACAATACAGGTGCAGACAGTGCAGGCAATACAGGGCTGCTGCAGCCAGGCACAGCCAGCTCTAGGCACAGCAGCTACAGACAGGCACCGCTGCTGTAGTCAACACAGGGCTGCTACAGCTAGGCACAGCCAGCTCTAGGCACAGCCAGCTCCAGGTACAGCCAGCTCTTGGTACAGCCAGCTCCAGGCACAGCTGCAGGCAGGCACAGCTGCAGGCAGGCAGCTGCAGACAACACAGGCACTGCATGTTCAGAAAAGCACTGCATGTTCAGAAAAGCACTGCATGTTCAGAAAAGCACTGCATGTTCAGAAAAGCACTGCATGTTCAGAAAAGCACTGCATGTTCAGAAAAGCACTGCATGTTCAGAAAGGCAGCTGCAGACAACAGAGGCACAGCAGCTACAGACAGACACAGCTGCTGCAGACAACAGAGGCACAGCTGCAGGCACAAGCATAAGGCAATTGCAGACAATACAGAGCAGCTGCAGACAACACAGCTGCAGACAACAAAGGCACTGCATGTTTAAAAAGGCACTGCAAAAGGCACGAGATTAAAGCCCAAAAAGGCACTGCAAAAGGCACAAGATTGAGGCTCAAAACGCACGGAAATTAAAGCTCAAAAGCGACCTGTTTGGAGCGACCTGATTGGCCGAAAGCGATGGCAAAACGTACAGAAATTGAAGCTCTAAAGAGACCTCAAAAGCGAGCTTACAATGCGACCTGGTCTGGCACAATGCGACCTGTTTTGGCACCTGCGACCTGGTCTGGCACAATGCGGCCTGTTTTGGCACCTACAGCCTGGTTTGGAGCAACCTGTTTTGATGCAACCTCTGCGACCTGGTTTGGCACGATGCGATTAATGGGCTGATTGCGATCAATAGGCTGATTGCGATTGTGGGCAATCGCTGGTTAGGGAGGGCGGTAGTGATACGGGTGTGGAGGTAGAGGGCTGGAAGGTGCTGGAAGGTGGCAGGCTTGGCAGGACCAGGCTTGGCACACACTCAAATACCTCCCTCCGCTTGTACGTAGATTCTTCCCTCTCCAGCCTTGGATATAGTTATCAAAGTAGCCGTATTGAATTATCTACGTGCTCAGATCAGTTATCAAACCGCCGTATCAAATCATATCTACGCGCACGGATTAGTAACAACATGTTAATATTTCAATATTCTATAGTTTATAGGAATGAAATGATTGATTTGTTATGTAAGTTGGTTGTGCCAAAAAATTGATCAGGTCAGTGGTTTGATCGGCTTAGTGGTCATATACGTCGTTAACTATAAACAGGCAACCATAGTACACCATTTGTAGGCAGTAGCGACATGGTGACGTCGGTGTTTACACGGTCAGGTGGTTTTTTTTTCCGCAGTGTCAGGTCGTTTGTTTCCGCAGTGAGGTCACTTCTCACGCGAGCTTCACCATGTGGTCAGCGATGGGTGATGGTGCATAGAACGGCAGCGGGAAGAAAGGCGCTGGCGAGCCGAGTGTCAAGGGTTGGACGCGTGCTTGTGCTTGCGCCAGAGAGCGGAGGCGTTTATGGTTTCCCGACCACAGGGACAGCGTAACTGTTACGACGAATGCAGTCATGCCGCCCCGATCCGCCGAAGCTACGCCTGTGGCCGGTGGTGCGGTGCACCGCGACGCCAACGTGTGTGTACACGCTACGACACGGCACGGCCTTTTTGACTCGGCAGCCCAGAGGCTCCATTTCCGAGCAGCGATCCTTGCACATCGGCTTTGCAGCTCTGCGGCGGAAGCAAGCATGTAGCGGATCTTCCGGTAGCCCTGGTTTCGACTTTCCGCTGCTGCGCTCGCGCTCTCACACGTTCCCGTACCGAAAAGCACTCGCTGGCCTCGCCCCGCCGCCTGCGACGCCATTCTTCCGCCGCCCGCGAATTTTGATGCACACGCGGGTTGCTACCACAACTGCACCACTTCCGACGCTCAGAGCACCGGCCGACGAGGACTATGTCCCCAGGTGCCTGACCTTCCAGCCCCGTTGTTGCCACGCCTGACCAGCGACACCGCCGTCAACCCCGTCCGCCCGCCAATCCGCCAGTTGGCCGCGTGGAGCAGCCACCCCACGCCCCGCGGTCATTCCATTCCTTCGATGCCAGCGTGAGAGGGGGCAGGCGCGGAGCGAGCGGCCTGTGAGGACGAGCCCACGAACAAGCGCCCAGAGCGCGCGCGTCCAGCGCGTGGGCGACGATGGCGACATCGCCGGAGCTGTTGCATGCGCCTGTGCGCGACACCCATACCGTCGCCGCCCCCGCCGTCACCTACGATACCGACCACCCGCCGCCGTCGCAGGCTGAGCGCAGTGCGCCATTGAACCGCATGAGATGGGCCACTGTCCGAAAGCCGGGCCGCAAGGGCACAATCAAGCGGCGGAGTATCTTCAATCGCAACATCGCGCGCTTGAGTGGCAGCCATCACAACAGGCAATCCACGGCCACCGATATCAGCGATGTGAAAGCGCAGGAGGTCGCCAACGACCAGCCCGCAGAAGGCCACGCTAGCCGGACCATATATTTCAACCAGCCTCTCCCCGACTCTGCGCGTGACGAAGAAGGCAAGCCACTGAACCAATTCAAGCGCAACAAGATCCGCACAGCCAAATACACGCCCATCAGTTTTATCCCCAAGAACCTGTGGTTTCAACTGCACAACATCGCCAATGTATACTTCATCTTTATCGTCATTCTGGGAGTAAGTTCTTGAGTATCAATCTGGGTATACTGACACCTGGAAACTAACCACACCTTACTTCTCTTCCAGATCTTCTCCATATTCGGGGTCCAAAATCCCGGTCTTGCTGCGGTCCCCATTATCGTAATTCTTACCATCACCGCCATAAAAGATGGCATCGAAGACTGGAGAAGAACAGTGCTAGACAACGAGCTCAATAACGCACCTGTGCATAGACTGGTCGACTGGAATAACGTCAATGTTTCCGAAGAAACGATCGGCTTATGGCGACGGTTCAAAAAAGCAAACACGAGAGCGATTCTGTTCGCTTGGCGATGGTGGAAGCGTCGAAGAGAGGCGGCTTTGGCAAAAAAAGGCAAGGGCAAGGCCGGAAAGGACCAAAAGCTGGACGAGCAGCTGCAGGTTGATGAGCGCCGGATGAGCACCTTGACCGTACGACTCGATCACGAGGAGCGGAATCCATACGAAAACGAGGAAGGCGATGTGGAAATGACACCAGTGCCATCTCCTACGCCCGGTCAGAAGCGGACAGGAGATCACATACATGAAGGCCAGGCCGATGATCTTCCGAAAGACAGTCTGACTGTACCCAAAGTCGGCGAAGATGGCAAGACTGGGGATCTTCTGGTACCCAAAAAGTTCTATGGCAGCTTGATCAACCCGCACAAGCCTCGCCCAGAACGCGCACGCTTCAAAAAGGACTATTGGAAAAATGTGCGGGTTGGAGACTTCGTGCGTCTGTACAACGATGAGGAGATTCCCTCCGACATCATTGTGCTCTCCACCAGTGATGCAGATGGTGCATGCTACATTGAGACGAAGAATTTGGATGGAGAGACCAACTTGAAGGTCCGAACTGCGCTCTATTCTGGTCGGCAGGTCAAGCGAGCGCGGGACTGCGAACAGGCTGACTTCGTGCTCGAGAGCGAGCCGCCCCACGCGAATCTCTACGCATACTCCGGTGTCGTGCGATGGAACCAATACGACCTGAAGAATCCTACCGCCGAGCCCAAGCAGATGGAAGAGCCAGTGAGTATCAACAATTTGCTGCTGCGTGGTTGCACAGTCAGGAATACCGAGTGGGTGCTTGGTGTTGTCGCGTTCACCGGCGAGGACACCAAGATCATGCTTAACTCTGGCATCACACCTTCGAAGCGGCCCAAGATCATGCGTGATCTGAACTGGAACGTGCTCTACAACTTTGTCATCCTTTTCGTCATGTGTCTTGTCGCAGCACTAGTCAACGGAGTGACCTGGGGCCAAGGAGACAACTCCCTCGACTTTTTCGAATTCGGCAGTTACGGAGGCACACCAGGGCTCAATGGCTTCATCACATTCTGGGCCGCAATCATTCTGTTTCAGAACCTGGTACCCATCTCCCTTTACATTTCGCTCGAAATCGTGCGGTCTGTCCAGGCCTTCTTCATTTACTCGGATACGTACATGTACTACGAGAAGATCGACTATCCATGCACTCCAAAATCCTGGAACATTTCGGACGATCTCGGCCAGATCGAGTACATCTTCTCTGACAAAACTGGCACGCTCACACAGAACGTGATGGAGTTCAAGAAATGCACAGTCAACGGCATTCCATACGGCGAAGCTTACACGGAGGCCCTCGCTGGTATGCAGAAACGCCAAGGCATCAACGTCGAGGAAGTCGCGGCTCAGGAGAGGCAACGCATTGCAGAAGCTCGAGTGGTCATGCTCAAACACCTGCGTAAAATGCACGACAACCCTTACCTACGCGACGAAGACCTCACCTTTGTCGCGCCGGACTATGTTGCCGACCTGGACGGCGAGAGTGGGGCTGTACAAAAGGCGGCTGTAGAGCAGTTCATGCTCGCACTTGCACTGTGCCACAGCGTCATCACCGAAAAGACACCAGGCGATCGTCCTCGGATAGATTTCAAGGCGCAATCTCCTGACGAGGCGGCACTTGTCGCAACTGCGCGAGATGTTGGGTACACAGTGATTGGCCGCTCAAACGATGGAATCATACTCAATATTGTCGGACAAGAGAGCGAGTTCCAGGTCCTCAACATCCTGGAGTTCAACTCCACCAGGAAGCGAATGAGTGCCATCGTCAGAATGCCCAATGGCAAGATCATTCTCTTCTGCAAAGGTGCCGATAGTATAATCTACTCGAGACTGCAAAGAGGAGAGCAGCCCGAACTGCGCAAGACCACAGCTGAGCATCTCGAGATGTTCGCCAGAGAAGGTCTCAGGACGCTTTGTATCGCTCAGCGCGAGCTTGGCGAAGAGGAGTACCAGAAGTGGAATGCGGATCACGAGCTCGCTGCTGCTGCCATCCAAGATCGCGAAAATAAACTTGAAGAAGTCGCCGACCGGATTGAGCGCGAGCTCACGCTTCTGGGAGGCACCGCTATTGAGGACAGATTGCAAGATGGCGTGCCGGACTCAATAGCGTTGCTCGCACAGGCTGGAATCAAGCTCTGGGTTCTGACTGGAGACAAGGTGGAGACTGCCATCAATATCGGATTCTCTTGTAATCTGCTGGACAACGAGATGGATCTCATCGTCCTCAAGGCCGAAGACGAGGACATTGCATCTGCCGAAGCCGAGCTCGACAAGCACTTGGCAACGTTTGGCAAGACCGGTTCCGACGAGGAGTTGAAAGCTGCGAAGAAGAATCACGAACCGCCCGCTCCTACCCACGCGCTTGTTATCGACGGCGACACGTTGAAGGTCGTGCTCGACGACAAGCTGCGTCAGAAGTTCCTACTCCTCTGTAAAGAGTGCAGATCTGTGCTCTGCTGTCGTGTCAGTCCTTCGCAGAAAGCAGCCGTCGTGGGGCTTGTCAAGCACACGCTCGAGGTCATGACTCTTTCCATCGGCGACGGTGCCAATGATGTGGCAATGATTCAAGAGGCCGATGTTGGTGTAGGTATTGCCGGCGAAGAGGGTCGCCAAGCTGTTATGAGTTCCGACTACGCCATTGGCCAATTCAGGTTCTTGACAAGGCTACTGCTGGTGCACGGCCGGTGGGATTACCGACGCATGGGCGAGTGCGTAGCCAATTTCTTCTACAAGGTGAGTCATCCGACGGCGGGAGTAATGGCGCGATAACTAATACCGTTGCAGAACATCATCTGGGTGTTTGCCCTGTTCTGGTACCAGATCTACACCAACTTCGATTGCTCATATGCCTTCGACTACACATATATCCTGCTGTTCAACTTGGCCTTCACTTCTCTCCCCATCATTTTCCAAGGAATCCTGGACCAGGACGTTGACGACAAGGTCTCGCTAGCTGTGCCACAGCTCTATCGACGTGGCATCGAGCAGAGGGAATGGACACAGACGAAGTTCTGGATTTACATGTTTGACGGCTTCTACCAATCAGTCGTTGCTTTCTACTTCACGTATCTGCAATTTGAAGTCGCAAACGTCGAGTCCGAGACTGGCCGCAACATCAACGACTACAAGCGCCTGGGAGCTTACATTGTCAACCCGGTCGTGTTCATCGTCAACGTCTACATCTTGATGAACACGTACCGCTGGGATTGGTTCATGTGCCTGATCACTGCGATTTCGATTCTGTTGATCTACTTCTGGACTGGTGTGTACACCTCGTCTACTGCTGGCTACACTTTCTACGAAGCTGCGCCACAGGTCTACGGCGCACTGTCTTTCTGGGCCGTAAACCTCTTGACCGTCATCGCCTGTCTCCTGCCCCGATTCGTGGCCAAGGCATACCAGAAGATGTACATGCCTTACGATATTGACATTGTCCGCGAGCAAGTGCGACAGGGCAAGTTCGACTATCTGAAAGAAGTCGACCCTCAAAAGGTGGGACCTCGACCGGATAAGGTTGCCGAGAGTACCACCAGCAGCGAGAGCAGTCAGAAGCCTGGTGAGGGCGGAGACAAGAAGGGACACAGGAGAGGCGGGAGTCCACCGACAGGTCCTGGCCGGTACACATTCGATGAGGACATGAGGCCGATATACCCGCCAAGCGTGGCAGCCACCGCGACGACCAACAATCCCCGAAGTCATAACGGGTCTGATGGGACAGACTACACCGGTCATCGGTCTTCCATGGGCGAGCGCGACAGGCTTGAGAGAGCATTCCATCCGACATACTCGCCGTCAGCCGGGGCTGCGGCCACGCACCCCATCACGCCAGCCATCACGAGGCAGGATTACGATCGTGCGGAAGCACCGACGCGGCCTAGCCACGATCGACCCAGGCCGTCTTTCGACCGGTTACGATCGAGCATGGACCGAACGAGAGCCAGTTTTGAGGCCAGTCACGACTTTACTTCTGCCGCATACCTTGCACGAATCGAATCCAGTCAGAGCACAGGCCCAGCTTTGCGCCGAAAGGACATCTCCGACGACGTGCGGCGATGAGAGGGAAGCGAGCGCAAGTGACGACGCAAGAATGCAACGGAACGACAAGGGATGGCGAAGAAAGTCAGGGAGGCTGCTTGACACCAGTTTCTTTGTAACGAGGATGGAAACAATCCGTCACCACCCACAACTCTTTGTACATAGTACTGTGCGCGATCGCGAGGGTTTTTTTTTTACTTTTCTTTTGAGCGAGCAAATTCCTGGCACGGTCTTTTGGGAGAATTCGCAGGGTTTTGGAAAGAGGAAGGGAGCATAGCATTGGCGCTTTTGCAAGCACTGCTCCTGCATGTCTGGCGTTCTCGAGGAGCCCATCGTTGGGGACTCGGTTGTTTGGTGGGGGGGGGGACGTTGGACAGGGGACTTGATCGTTATCGTCATCACCGCCGCATCACCCGACACAACCGTCCATTTCCCGACGCGCAACGTGCATTCGGCACGGTTCGGCCGGGTCGTGCTTGGCCCGGGCCCGCCGTCGCACACGGGCCCGCTCGCGCGCCTCGGGCCGCCGGACCCCGCGCAACCCGCGCACCAACGTCCGACCCCCCGCGCCTTCTTCCACCCCCATCCACCGCGCCCGCCCGGCCCCGAGCATGCGCACCTCCACCTGGGTCAAGATGGCCTCGGCGTACGTTGCTGCCCCCGCGCCACCCCCGCCACGTCATCCCGTCCGCCCCCCGACTGACTGACCCGCCGCCGCCCCCCGCGCGGCGCCTCTCTCCAGCGGCGCCGTCATGTGCGTCGGCGGTCCCGCCCTCACCTACTACGTCATGCCCACCGAGGAGGCCTTGTTCCTGGTGCGTGAGTGAGAGCATGCACGCACGCACGCATGCACGCCCGGCCGTCGCCGGACGCCGGACGCGGGGGGGGGCGCGGCGGAAGGCGCTGACGCGGCGTGCGTAGAAGTACAATCCCGACCTGCAGCGGCGCTCGCGCGAGCGGCGGAGCGAGAAACAGGACGAGTTCGATCGGTTCGTGCGCGACTTGAAGCGCTATGCGCAGAGCGATCGACCGAGTGAGTCATCCATCTCCTTTGGGGCGGGGGGCCGAGGCGAGGAGGGAACGCTGACGCGTGCGGGGTGGTTCAGTCTGGACGGTGCAGGAGGAGGAGGCGGCGCGGATGAGGAGGGAAGGGGTGCAGGCGGAACTGGAGCGGACGAGGGTGGCGCAGCGCGTGGCGGAGGAGCGGAGGGAGGAAATCAGGAAGAGTCGCACGTGAGTGCTGTCTGGCAGGGCAATGATGTTGGGGGACGTGCGTGCAGGAGGATATGTGGGTTTGTCTGTGTGTTACATGGGCAGCTCCATCTCAGTCGGCCTCCATCGTCTTTTTCTCTCCGGCCAGAGAGTCACTTCAATCTGCACCGCCGTCTTCCCAGACACTGCGGTCGAAGAAGGCTCGGATCTGTCGCGCGTTCTCTTTGCCGATCAGATCCGCCAGGACCGTCTCCCGAGCGTTGGCCACATCGAGCACGCTCTCGTACTCCACGATCAGGCGATTCAGCGCCGTGTTGGTCACGCCGGGAACGCATCGCAGCATGTCGTACGGGATGTGGCTGAACGTGCCCGTTTCCGGATCGTGGCCGTTTTCCAGGCCCAGTTGGACCGCCGTGGTGGGGTCCGGCTCGGGTTGCTTGTTCTTGAGCTCCTCGAAGATCTCGGCGGTCTGGTAGGGCGACGATGACCAGATGACGCGCAGTCGAGGGAAGGCGAGGGTCAGCAGCACAAGCTTCGACTGCAGATCGGTGCCCACCATGTCCTTGTTGCCCACGGAGGAGGTGAGGTCGGCGAAAGGCTCGAGGGTGAAAGCCTTCTGGGCGTCGAATTCGATGAGCAGCATGGGAGACTTGTAGTGCTGCAGCATGGTCTCGGCTTGGTTGTAGAGACGACCATTGTTGAAGGACGCGATCAAATCGTTGATGCTCTTTCGTTCCACGCAGACGTCAGGCGTGAGGACGTAGTCGCCGACGGTCAGCATACACGGGACGACGACCATGTTGCGACCGTGGCAGAGTGAGGGGAGACTGCTGCGAAACTCTCGTACGTCAACGACGATGCGCGGTGGCTCGGCGGTGGCCGTCAGTCGGCCCCCTCCCGCGATCCGGGTGTTGACGGTGCGCAAGAAAGATTCTTGGGGATCCAAGTCATCAGCTTCATGGGTCAAGGTCATGGCCATGTTTCCACGCTCGCGGATCAGCCGTGTGAATGCCTCCTTCTCCCTCCTCACGGCCGACAGATAGCGCTGCTCCTCCACACTGCCGCCGTAGTACATGAAGTACACGCGCACCTCTCGATCGCCGTGACTGCTTCTGTACACTTCTATTCGTCGGATGAATGCCGCATCCGGTTCATACATGATCACGTATCGGGGCTTGATCTCTTCCAGCAGATGATCATCCATATCGCCGTCGTACGGGTGGATCAGTACAAGGTCGTTCATGTCGTAAAGCTCGTAATAGTCATCCATGTCATCGAGAGGATCTGCGCCCAGGTCCAGCTGTGCGACTGCGCCATCCTCTGCGACGTTCGTCCGGTCCAAGTCCTGGATCAGCGCCTGCATGTGCGAGTCTTTATCGCCAGCGAGTGCGACCGCGCCCACGGCCGTTCTTGCAGGACCGGCTCCAACATCGCCGCCGCCACGAACTCGTCGCCGCTTGTTCGGTGGCCCTCGTCCCCGACTGGCTTGCGGTGCATTATTTGGCTTCTTCGCGGTGCCATCGATCTCCTTCTCGTTGGCGGCAAAGAGGCTATGGCTGACGCGCGCGAAGTCTCGCTTCCATTGTAAGTAGGATCGTAATTTCCGCCGCATCATGTATCGGGCACTGGGCTGAAATCCGCCATCGCCATCGCCATCGCCATCGCCATCGCCATCGCTATCCCCATTTTCGTGGTCTTCCCTCGCCCGCCGATCTTCGTCCGCTTCCCGCCGCATGGTCTGGAGATATTCTCGGAGTTGTCTGCATGTGCCATGATCGGCGCACATGATGAGGATGGCGCCGCTGGACGGGCCATCCGGGCGCGGGCTGAAGTACGTATCTCGCTCAATCTCTTGCAAAATTTCGGCCACAAGGCGCCACTTGGGAAGTTCCTCCAGAACGGGATGGAGACCGTCGCGTTCGGCGGTGGTAACTGGCCCGTCCGCAATCTTGCCCGTGTAGACTCTCCTCTTGGCGCAGTCAAACAGCGTGTGGGCGGCATCCAAAAGCAGCCAAGGCGAGACATCTTTCCGGGATGAGTTGGGGGGCGGGCTGGACGCCGCCAGGACGGTGTCGAGGTACTTGTTGAAGTCGACGGCATTCAGGCTCAGCAGCGAATGGAGGATGGTCCTCAGCATGCTCAGGTCTCGGACGATGGTCTTCGTTCGGAAGCTGAGGCGGTGCCACACAGGATCCAGCTGCCTCCGCACGAGGGAGTCGAAGGATCGATGGAGGGCCGAGTCCAAGTTCCAGTCATCGACGTCAATCGTGCCCGCGTTCATCTTCTTCAGCTCCGACATGCTGACCTCGACACACTCCAGCACGGCGTTCTGGATGCCGCGCATGTTGTCGGTCATGGGCACTTCCAGCTCGATGACTTCGGCCTTCCGCCGGCCCTCCAGGCTGCGGGCGACGGTGACGTGGAAGCGGGGGTACAGGACCGGCGTGCGCAAGAAGAGATTGGCCAGGAGGCGGGCCAGCGGCTGGTGGGCGGAGGCCAGCGGCTCGGGCTGGTCGGAGAAGGCCTTCAAGAAACCGGTCCTGTTCGCCTGCCGGTAGATGCGGACGATGAAGGCCTCCAGGCTGGTGGCGGCCACGCGGTCGGCGTGGAGCACGACCAGCCCCGTGACGGTGGCGGCATCGAGCAGGCCGGACAGGAAGTCGACGATCAGGATGCGGCTGGTGATGCTGCAGACGCCGCCGCGCCGGTACGTTTTCTCGCGCGACGCCACGTTGGCCACGTCGGTGTTGACCAGCTGCAGGCCGCGACACCGCGCGCTGCCGGTGACGGCCGCGTGCTCCGCCAGCGACTCGCCGATCCAGCCGTTTTCGCGCTCGTCGGCGCCGACGAGCACGACGAGGTTGTGGCCGGCCGCATCGTAGCTGTGCAGCAGATTGGCCACCAGCCGGAGCAGCCCCAGTCCGCGCGCCAGCACCAGCAGCACGTCGCGGTCGCGGAGCTCGTGGAAGACGTCTTGCTGGAACTCCAGCGGGAGCGACAGGCGCACCGGCGGCTGGCCCACGCCGCTTTCGCCGGCCGTGCTGGCCATGGTCGTCGTCGCGGCAGCCGCATGGCCTCCCTCGGGGTGGAGGGTCACGGTGGCCCAGCAAATATTGACGGGAACCCGCCCGGCAGCCGCCTGGCATCGACGTGGAGTGTCACGGCAGCCCAGCAAATATTGACGGGAAAGCCGCACGGCATCGACGTGGAATGTCACGGCGGCCCAGCAAATATTCACGAGAATCGACGGGGCATGCCATGACGACACTACAGACACAGCGGATGTGACATGCACCCACACGACACACGAATCGTGCCATGACAACACCGCCGGACACACGACTCATGAATCATGCCATGCCAGGCGCCGAATCTCTCTCCTGCTCTTGCTCTTCCTCCTCCTTCGTCCATGCCAATTGCAATTTTGTGCGCGCCCTCTGAGCCGGGCCGGGCCGGGCCCAGCCGAGCCATCCCGGAAGTGTGCCCGCCTCCTGCGCCATCGTTCGTGTCACCACCATGGGAGACACCTTCATTGTTCATTATTCAACCATTCTGGTGGAGCATCAATCTCCCGAATCCTTGCGGGCGGGCGACAGCAAGAAATGCTCCTCGCAATACCCGCCATTCATTTCCTCCACGCGGCACTCGGCGCAGATCGGCGCTCGGCACGTCGCATGCTCGCAGAGACGGCCGTGCTCGGGACAGAAGGTGCGAGCGCAGCTCGAGCAGCGGAGATTGGTGTCGTAGCGTTCGATGCCGTAGCGGTACCGTGAATGCTCGCGCAGCATCGCCACGTGCTGGGCGGCGCGCTCGATGCGCTGCTTCATGACCGGGTCGCGGGCGAAGCCGGCGTTGGACCACTTGAGCTGTTCTTGGAAAAGACAGCACGTGCAGCCGCAGTGGAAGCAGTCCCGCTCTTTGCAGTCGGATGTGGACTGCGTGGTGGAGCGGGCAGTCCGAGGAGCGTGGCCGCGGACACGAGCGAGAGGGCTTCCTTCAGAACCGCCGGTGGGGCTGCTCGCTCTCCTCGTCGGGCCGTGCACGCCATGGCACATGACGTTGACCGTGTCCCAAGCATAGGGATGGTTCGGGTGGGGTCGATCGCCTTCGCCCCTCTCCTTCAGCAGCGGGAGACCCAGCTTGTGACGGAGGTGTTGAAGTCCGCTGATGCTCGGCGGGATGCCGGTCGAGCCTCGCCGCCCGGCCAAGGTGGCAAAGTCCGGCAGAGCTGGCGTTGCTTCGTTCCATTTGTCCACCAAAGTGTCGATCTGCTCTTCGAGAGCCGACTCGGAACTCGAGGGGCCCTGGTCACTGTTGGGATCCACTCGGGCGGCGGTCGACGCTCGTTCAGAACGCGTTGTGTCCGCACCGCGTGCGGGCGTGACAGGCCTGGCCATTGGGAGTGGGGCCGTATCGAGCTTGGCCGTGCCATCCGAAGTCTTCTTCTGGTCCCTGTCTGGCGAGAAGCGCTCTCCGTGCGCTATTGGACCGCCGTATTTTGGTGGCGTGTAAAGGCGAAGCGCACTCTTGGGCGGGATCGCTGGAGACTCTCCGTCCATGAGTCTGCGGACATGAGGATGAGCACTTCTGGTCGGTGTTGGAGCGTCGCCCGACTGACTGCGGGCGGCTGGATGCGCGAATGCTGATGCGTCTGTCGCATGCTTGGCCCGTCGCTTCTCCGCAAAGTCAAGGACCCTGTTTGCGATGTCCCTGCGAGTCGAGGCAGTTCGTGAGAGTCCCCTTTGAAGCACCAGAATACTGTCGCGCTTTCGGGCCGCCATGACGGTGTCCGCTGCCTTCTGCATCAACAGGCTATCTGGCTCCGTGGCCGGCTCGTTTGCAGCAACATCGTCTGGCACATCCTCCCAATCATCTGCCTCAACATACTCGGAATCTCCGCTATGGATGCTGCGTCGCGAGATGGGTCGTTCCATCTTAGGGCCCCTCCTTGGCGTCTTCTCCAACGCTGCACGCTCGTCTTGAACGCGCTCGTCGTGGTGTCGGGACACGTTGGAGATGTGCCCTCCATGCCCGCTGTGATAATTGAAAGTCTGGGCGCGTGGTGTAGATTCGGTCGGACCCGGGTTGTAGTGCTCCGTCTCCCAAGCCGGCGTGTGAGACGGAGGCGGGATAGCTTTCGCTGCATCATCGTGATAGCCGGTGTATGCAGTTGCTCTCCCGCCCGAAGGACGAGTCTCCTCAATTGTAACGCCCAGACCTGCCAGTTCTTCTTCATTGTCATAAATGCTGCTGGCAGCGAAGGAAGAGCTACCATCGAAATTATCGCGCAACCGTGGCTGAACATGCTCTGACTCCTCCTCGTTCACTTCGGGCAACGGCTCCACGGGCAAAGCCACCCCAACTTCACCGGTCGGTCTAGGTGACAATTTGAGCTTTTCGGCCAAGTGCTGGAGTGACAACTTTCGTGGGATGTTTCGCGGCGGTCCAGGTACTGAAGGGATGCTTGAATCCTTTTTTTCGGCTTTTCGGAAAAACTTGGCGAGTATGCCGGTCATCTTCTCGCCTGTGTCGTCTTCTCCGTCGTGGATCTGGCCTACGTCCTTGCCGATCTTCTTGAAGCTGTTTTCGGGTTGGCTGCTGTCCTTCAGCTCGAAACCGCACCGACTAGCCCGAGTCGCTAGTTCCTCTCCAATTTTGACGAGATTCCGATGACGGAGCCCCTCGGGTGCATTTGAGCCATCATCATTGAGGAGCCCTCTTGCTAAACTGTGCTCTCGCTCCAAATCGATCTGAAGCTGGCGTCTGGCGCTTTCGACACATTTCCTCCAGGCCAACGGATCCAGATCGGCCAATGTGGTTGACGGCAGCCCTGGAGAGTCCGGGTCTACGGTAGATGTGTACTGTGCGTAAGACTCGCCGTCTTTGTGGTACACGATCTTCTTCTCCGTCTTCACACTCCGGCCCACCTTCGGAGCTGGAACTTGCACGTGCGTCGGGCTGTAAGTAGATGTCTCATTCCGTGGAGAACGTGGATCGCCTATCATTGGAGATTTGGCCGTTTGTGACTTCTGCCGCTCCTGGTTTTTGAAGAACTCGGCAAAGTCCTCTTCTGGATCTGCGGGCACATGATCCACAGCGGGCGGTGTGCTGACCGTGCGTAGAGAGGAAGGTGTGGCGGGCAGGTGAGCTTCGCGCAGAGTCGATGCCAGGGAAGGACTGTCGGTGAGTCGTAGATTTCCGCGAGATGAATGCAGCTCAGCTGAGAAGTCCGGTTGCTTGGGTGAGCTTTCCGCGCGTGTTCTTCCTCCGCTGCCGAAGTGAAGTGGTGGCAAATTCGTACATGGCTGGTTCCAGTCACCGCTGGTTCGCATAACGTCGAGCCTTCGGTGTCGTCAGATTGGCGTGCGCTCGACGGCAGTGGTGGTCTTGGTGGAGCATCTGCCTCTGTAGTGGTCGCGCGTGGTCCTGCTTGGCGGTCAGCGTGGTCCGCATGCTTTTGACGAGTCCACCAGCTACTATGACTTACGACTGAACCACGACTTCTTCTTCATCAGCGCTGGCTGCGCCGCCGATGGCTTGTCGTCGCCGGCCATGGGGCTCTGGGTAACTGTTGGTGGATGTCAGAGACCAAGCTGGAAGTGAGACGTGAGACACTGATATGCGAGCGTGCAGCCGTTGAAAAGCTCACCTTTGGCGCTGCGCGGGTCATACTGCGCTTGAGGGAGGGCGAACATGATGCGCACCCGTCCAGCGTTGAATTAATGCGCGCCCGTCCAGCGTGCGTTGAATTGATACGCGCTTCTGCTATAGTTTATGCTCTTCCAAAATGCAAGCGAATTGTTTCGATCGGTGGAGCGCACCGATGAGTGCTGATGGCAAGCACAGGGTCCTGCAGATGGGGCGTGCGCACTCAGATGCGAGCCCGTTTGCAGTCCCAACTTGGAAGGAGCGGGCAACTTCACCTCTCTGAACGCACGCCACATCAAAAAACAACAGCAACACGAACCTTCTGCCTGTCGTGCGGATATCAGCGCTACCACATTGCCTTCCTGATTTTGCCCGTTCTCTTCCCTGCTATTGCTCCAACTACCACATTGCCTTCCTGATTGTGCCCGTTCTCCTTCCTGCTGTTGCCCCATTTCGGGTTTCAAGCGCACGGCCTGTGAAATGGTCAGTAGCAGACGGTCGAAGGACTACGTGAAGAGGGCGGGTGAGCTCGGAGCAAGAATAATATTTTTGCTCAGACCCAGCGTTCCGCCAGGCTGCCGTTCCTGGATCTAACATGGCCACAGAACTCGAAACGTGTGCTATCTATGGTGGCCGAAAGAGCAAACCTGGCGGCCCATGTTGGTCAAATATCGTAATCGCTCCGTAATCGCTCGGCCGTGGGGTGACGTGCAGTCTCCAGCAGGCATTTCATCAAGAGACGAGAGAAAGGCGATCCATCTATGCGCCACGGCTCCTATGCTTGCGAGTCTGCTGCTGGCCGCAGTTCTGCTCACTGCGTTGGGTGCGCATAGAGCATTGTCCACACGCGAGCGGTCTTGATCGCCTCGGCCTGGCTTTCCTGATCCTCATGTCAACATGCCTTCTCCCCACAGACGGTCTGATCCGTGACATACCTTCCACTGCTTCGCAACAGCCTCGTTGAGAGGGTCTTCGGGGTTGGGGGCTCCTAGTAGCGCCTGGATACTGAGCAGGATGGTTCTGATCTGCAGAGCAGGCGACCAATTGTTCTTCAGCACATCAAGGCAGATGCGGCCCAGACGATCGATGTTCGGGTGGTAGATGCGGGTCAAGAACCGGATTTTGGGAGGGCACATGGGGTAGTCGTCGGGCAGGAAGAGCTCGAGCCTGAAGGCGCCGCCTGAGGAGCCGTCAGCACGGGCGGGATGCGGCGGCCCTGTCCAGCGAAAGCGTTACCTTCGTAGCAGCTGCCGCCCGGCCCCTCGACCATGACGTCGAAGTATCGCGCATTGTCGTCGTGCGGTGTTGCCGAGATCCCGGGGACCGGCTCGTTCTGCAGACGCTCGGTCTCTTTGATGATGCGCTTGGGCAGCGGGGCCGACATGTTCGGGGTCGGGTCGGTGGCAGCGGGCTGCAGCCGGATGTGCAATGTGGTTTCGCGCCGGGCGATGCTCGGGTGTGGGTGGGTGTGGGTGGAGGGTGCTTGCGTGCGGGTGGACGGTGCTTGCGTGCGGGTGGACGGTGCTTGCGTGCGGGTGAACGGTGCTGGCGTGCGTGAGATACCGGACAGACACAGGGCAGGGCGGCCCAGCTGCGAGCAAGCCGGACAGACGCTGGGGGGAAGCAGCTGGAAGGCTGGGGGAAGCAGCAGCTTGAAGCTTGGGAAGGCGCATCGACGGACGAGGAAGCGGCGGCTGGCCAACAGCAAGGCGCGGCCAGCGGGCAAGGGTCCCACGCGGGATATGACGACAACCCACGTCTGGCGTGTCGTGGCGCCTTCACGTTGGCATCGACACCATGCGTGCGGGAGAATCGCTGGTCGTTCCTGCCCAGCCTGGTCCTTCCCAGCCTTGCCCACCGCGCCTTCCTTCCCAGGCGGGCAGGCGGGTCCTTCCCAGCCCCCCACGGACGACGGCGCTTCCTTCCCAGCCTTGCCCACCGCGCCTTGATTGATCACGTGTGGCGCGCCGCCGGGCGATGAGGCTCCGCGCCGGTCTGGTGCTGGTCGATGGAGCTGGGGAGCGCGACGCTGGAGGTGGACGGGGACAACCACGACGTGGACGGGGACCACCACGACGGGGACGGCAACAACCACGGTGGCGACGGCAACAACCACGGTGGCGACGGCAACAACCACGGCGGCGACGGCAACAACCACGGCGGCGACGGCAACAACCACGACGACGCAGCCCCAGGCACGGACGATCCGCGCACGCGACCTGCTGCCACCTACGCGGTCAATGCTTCCTACACGGCCTTTGCAGATGCCCGCGGCGTCTTCGCGCGGAAGCTCGCTGGGCGCGACGCATACCGCCGCCTCTTCCGATACGAGCAGAACCGGCCCTGGCACGAACCTGTCCTGGCCTTTTCTCCCCTCCGCCACAACCTCCTGGCCATCGCCACGGGGCTGCAGATTCTCATCTTCGATGTCGAATCCCGGAAGCTCCAATACGCCCTGAAGGGCAACGGGAGAGCGGTCACGTGCGTAGCATTCGGCCCAAGCAAGCCGAGCGTGCTTGCTACCGGCCATGTCGACGGCAGCATTTGCGTGTGGTCGCTGAAGCATCCTGCCACGCCGCTCCGCCATCTTCGCGCGCTGTACGGAGCTTGCAGCCACGTCGTGTTCGGCGACGACGGCCCAGACCTCATCGCCACCTGCCACCGTGACTGCGTCGCTGTCTGGCTCCTCCCTAGCACACGGCCCGTCCTGGTGACCAAGTCCAGCCAGTCGCGTCTCCAGTCCCTGCACTGGTTCTCCGGTCGGTTGGAGCGCCTCATCGGCATCTCATACACCGGATCAGTCGCAATATACAACCTACACGACGCCCTCAAAGCCCTCCGAGCTGCGGCACCCCCGGCGGCATTTCTCCATGATGGCGAAAACGAACGTCCCGTCTGCGGCGAGCTTGACCATGTCGCGTGCATGCCATCCGCCACCTTCGGCCTGGCATTTCGCATCAGTCAAGCATTGCTGGTGGGCAAAAATGGGCTCATCGTGCTTCCGCATCAAGGCCATGTTCTATTTTTCGTGGCCTTCATGGCAGATCACGAGGCTCCCACAGAGCTTTGGCGACTACGCCTCGACGCGCAAGTCGACTGCTTCACGCTGCGTTGTCGCGCAGATTCGGTTGTCGAAGTCGTAGCATGCTGCGGCACTGAAGCGCATGCCTACAAAGTACCTGTGCCCGTCCTCGATGGTATGGGCTGGACGCCGGGCGGGCGCGTTGCCGGTGCACAGCACGCCCGGGATTTGAAAGAAAGCGACCAAGACTCCTCCGAACCGGGCTTGATGAGACCGGAATTGAGCCTGTACCAGCGCATTGCGAAACCCCCATCTCTGCCGATGCCCACCATCGAATTTTCGCCACAGCCACTGCACCCGCCAACACCGAGAAAGAAAGCTCCGAAGAAAGTCCTCAGTGAGACTTCCAGATCTGCGACACCCACACCTCAATCTATGACATCCAGCTTGGAATTGCCCAAGCCACAAAATGAGCCGGACGAGCATCATTCCCCGATGCCTTTCCTTTCGCCAAGCATACCTGCGAGGAAGTCATCGCCTGCGCCACTGTTGCCTCCCCTGGACGAGATCGCACGAATGCCTCCAAGAGCATCAATCGATCCTGCTGCCTCTTTCCTGCACCATGACTCTGACTCCGACGACGAGACCTTTGCAGAAATCATGCAGGGCAGCGCCTCTTTTCTTCCGGGAGGCGTGATTGTGCCCTTGCCAAGAACCTGCGGAGCATCTTTTGCGCCCAATGCACAGCTGTTGACCTTTTTCCCTTCCAAGGCGACCCCAAGTTTTCTATTCGAGCGTGCCGATGCTGAGTATCAGATCGACCTGCCAAACTTACAAAGCCGTGAGGTTCTGCATTTGTTCCAAGGGTTTGGAAACTTCATGTCGCCTGCTGTTGCTCGCAGGGACAGTATCTCATCCGAAATGGAATGCGCAGTGGACACGGCCCAGCATGTAATACCGCTGGAATCGCCCGAGGGAGTTGGATATGAACCTCACCTGGCGTGGTCTGCGAAGCTCTCGCCTGCGAATTCTGGCCTGATCAGTTTGCCCGCACAACAGAAAGTGATCGTCGCCGTCCGTGAACTACGCACCGGTCTGCAAACGCACCGCCTTCTAGCAGAACAGTATCGAATCCTGCCTGACCGCCAACAGACCATCTCTGACGTGTGCCGTATGAACGCTGATGCAGCTGACCAGGCTGAGTTAGAGAATGTAGCAGATCTTTGGCGCCACTTGGCCTTGATCGTTGAAGCGCAAAGCGCGACTCGACCGATGACCCCAAGTGCCGCCGGGGAGTGGCCTTGCTCAGATCTATATCGCAGGCCTATCATCTCTCGCGATCTTTCCATGGCATCCAATTACTCTGCATGTGTCGCGCAACCAGTCGTGACGCGACTAGCTTGGTCGCGACATCCATTAGGAAAGAACTGGGCGGTTGTTCAGGTCTTGCAATGGGTAGAACAACAAGCGGACATACAACTCCTGGCGCATGTCTCGGCTTTACTGATCCACGCATCGCAGGCCCTTGAAGATGACTTGGTCGTCCGTGATGGGCACGTAGACACGAAGAACGTCTTGACTGGCGACGAATCCACTGAATTTGCTTCGACTCGGAGAGAGCCATCTACATTGCCTCTAGGGATTCCAATCCTTCGCTCTGCCACCGACCTAACGGATGCGACCATGTCGGACGACTTCCTTGTCAACCCTCGTTCGCAAGCATCATCTACAGAGCCGTCACAACCAACGACGCCATATCTTGACTCCTCGTCAAGCACACCGCCTCTCGGTCTGCCGTATTTCCATAGACAGGGCACGAAACTCTCGACTTCTGGGTCGATAAGTCCGGACACGCAGCGGACTAGCTTCAGCTCCGCCGCCAAACATTATGCTCCTACCATTACCGACAAGCCTTCCTCTTATGGCTCTCCACCTCGTTCGAGAAAATTTCAGAATAGGAGTCCGAGCACCAATGATTTGTCATCTAGCCTACCAAAAAACGCTCCTGGAAGCTGGAGCAAGTCCGTATCATTTGCATCGGCCACAGATGCAGCGAGAAACAGCCAGCGCAGTCTCAGCCTAGCTCAAGAAGACGATGATCACGACAGCGACAAGACCATTGACGATGCGAGCCTGCCACATACTCCCAGGCCCAGCGGCGGGGTGAGTGTAAGGAGCCTCGGTGGGCTGTTCTGGGACGAACCAGCAACATCGCTGCGAAGTGCTTTCCTCCCTGATGAGCAGATAGAGACCAGTCAGGTCTGGCGGGACGCGTATGCAGAGCAACTGCGAGCCTGGGATATGCTGTTGGAAGCAGCCGAGCTGGAGAACATTACGGACCACAGACGGCCATCACCGCCCGAGAATCCGGCAGCGCACTCGCACGTTGCTCCACATATCGAGGAAGGACGAAGAAATGCGATGTGCTCGATATGTTTCTGCATGATCGAAGCAGCCGAGCAAGTGTGCTTCGCCTGTCTCCACACAACGCACACGGAATGTCTCGATGGTCTGCTGATGGATCTTGACGACCTTGACTTCACATGCCCCACTGGCTGTGGCTGCGATTGCACTGCAGTGCCGGATGTGCAACACGGCCCTGTGCTGGAGACCGGCCGCCGAGCGCAGAATGTCTAGCCGAGGAGATACCCTCTTGAGGCCGCCTTTCAGGGGATTTGTAAGGGGTGTTTTTGGTACAGAAGGTGGTAGATAGAAGGTAGTTAGTAACTCTGTAATTAACTAGTTAGCCAACTATGAAGAGAGGGTGGAAGTTACGGATCAGGAGGTTGCGTTGCACAGAGAACATCAGGTGCGTGTCAAGCCAAGGAATATTCTCTGCCAAGACGGGTTGTCCAGGACAACAACCTTGATTCTGATGGGTTTCCCTGCGAACACAACATAACAACACAAACAAACACACAAACAGACAGGCACACACCCACACACCCACACACACCTTGACCGCGAGCTCGACAGCGCAACAATGGCACGGCGTAGCTCAGCGCGCCTTGCGAACCGGCGCTCGACCCCCAAGCGGGTTTCGCTCTCACACGATGCTGTATCGCTCTCACACGATGCTGTTTCGCTCTCACACGATGCTGCCGTCACTCGCACACCGCGCACCGTTCCGACCAAGCTCGCGTCGCTGCAGGAGAGCGATGAGATGGCCGGCGCACTTCCTGACCCGCCATCGATGGTCTCCGAGCCCGACCTGAAGGCGAGTCGGCCGCGGCAGATGCCCCCCGAGACGCCCGCGAAGAAGATCGGCATCGAGCCCAGTGAGCACGAGATGCATCCGCAGCTGCATCATCCGACGACGGCCAAGCCGCGCGAGGAAGCGCGACATCTGGCCTTCACCAGCATCGCACCACATACCGAGCCGCCACAGAAGGCGGGCGCGCCAAGCGGGCTGCAGGCGACTCTGAGCGGGATGCGCAGCCTCGCGAGCGACCTCCAGTCGCCTTCCTTCCGCTTCACCTTCCACCGCGAGCGCTCGCTGGAACTGAGTCCCGAGGCGAAGCAGCTCATGGACGAGCAGCGCGAGAAGGCGGCGTTGATTCGAGAGCAGATGATCTCCCGTGGAGACGGCGTACAGAGTGTCGATCAAGTCATGGCGGCCCGCCGAATCGCCAAGCCCAAGGGCCGGTTCTCGAATGCGCACCTGAAGCAGTTCGAGAAGATGGATTCGATTGCCGGCCACGCCAGCGCCTTCCGTGCAGACCCGTCTCGGTTGAAGCTCGCGTCGGAGAAGGAAGAGACGACGTCGCTGAAGCGAAGTCCATCCAAGGCTCGACTGGACGAAGACGATGGTGCGCCTTCGTCGCGACCAAGTTCACGCGAAGGACGGAAGCCGACGCCCGCCTTCTTCAAGGCTAGCGGTTTGCCACGATCGGCTTCGGCCAAAGACCTCACGAAGGCCGCACCTCCGGCACCCTCGTCGCCAATCAAGCGAGTCAAGCGCACGGAAAGCGATGATGTGTCGGTCACTCGTCCACATTCGAGTGATGGTGACTGTTCATTGCCTGCGACGCCTCGGCAGCTTCTGGCCAAAGCAAATGCACCGAACCTGGCCTCATTCACAACACCAACACAGGCATCACTTGCTCGTGGCGCAAGTGTGAGGTCGGTCAAGGATAGTAAGATCCCTGGACCGCAGTTGACGCCCGCCAAATCCTTGGCTGCGGCAGCTGCTAAATTGCCACCAGCGCCGCAGTTCACGCCAGCAAAGACAGCAGCACATGCTGGACCGAAACCTTCCGCGCCGTTGCTCGCCAAGTCACCTTCAAAGGCTTCCTTATCCGCGATCAAGCCAACAGCCACAGCTGCTGTAGAGAAGCCGAGCTCGATGATGAGTGCAGCGCTTGCCCGGTCGCCAGTTAAGGGCGGCGTGTCCCACAGCGCGAACGCCCAGCAACAGGATGCTGAGGCAGCACCCGAGGAGGATGCTGTGCCATTCTTCTCTCGATCTCCCGTCAAGGCTCCAGCGGCGCAGCCGACGGAGGGGAGCACATCCACCCCATTTCTCGCACGATCCCCCACCAAGCTCCCAATCGCATCGAATCCCGTCACGGAGACCCCAGGCCAAAGCGCATCGAGCAGATTGATGGGACGATTCAATCTGTTGCGAAAATCGCCCATGAAGTCCATCCTACGGATGCCACAGCGTCTCTACTCGGAAGATCCCGCCAAGGTCGCTGCGGGCACTCATCTCGCAACACCGCCGGGCAAGAAGGCAGCAGAATTGAACAAGGCCTTGCCGGCTGCTCCCCATGCCGCAGGCCATGCTTCAAAGAAGGTTGACTTTTCTTCATCGACGAAGGCACGTGACCAGAGGTCGCAAGAGTGCTCTTCGTCTGACTCCAAGACTTCGACCCCGTCACCAAAGACCGAGCGCACAGCAAGCATGGGACCAATGCCCGAGCCAGAATCACAACCCGAGCTGGCTGACCCGTGGGTGCCGCTGGAAGTGCCCACCTACGATCGCATGCCTTCCCTCTCTCCCTCTCCCCAGAAGCGTCGCCAGACCGTCGGTCCACGGGACTTTACCTTCCGTGTTGACCGCAACGGCATCACATTTGCACGGTCTCCAAATGCGCCAGCATCAGAAGCACAAAACCACCACCCATCGACCATCCGCCATGTCTCCGCCGATGTCATGCCTTCACCTGCTTCCGCGACTGCAAGCAAGGAGCGCCTATTCGCGGCTCCGAACGCCACCGCGCGTATCGCTCCCAGCACCAAGAAGCGCAAATTCGAGTTCGAGAATCAGATGGCCGCCGCCAAAGCCGACGCGTCCGCCGGCGTCGACGAGGCGACCTCGGACAAGGAAAACACGCCCGCGCTGCCGGACGAAGCCGATGCGCTCGGCCCCAGACCCGCCAAGCGTGTGAAGGCCTGCGCCCCCTCGCCCACCCCGCTCACCACCACATGGTCTTCCGCGGCGACGGCCCCGACCGCCGCTTCGGCCGCCCGTCGCACCACCCTCGGCGTCAAGCCCAAGCCCCCCGCGAGTCCCGTGAAGAAGAACATGCGCAATCACCACACCGCCCCCGACCCCGCGCGACGTCCCAGCACCGCCACGACCATCAGCCAGAGCCGGCTCGCGGCGCTGGCGCGGCCGAAGAAGCGGGAGTAGCCGCGCGATCGCGGCGGTGTGGGCGTGAGTGGTGGTGTTGGGACCGAGAGATGAGCGAGGGAGAGGAAGGTTGGGGATGTCTCGCTTGACCTCGGACGCCGCTCCACCCGCCACGCACGAAGGAAGACTCTTTTTCTTTTCTTTTTCGTATCGTCGATCCTGCACGCCACTCGCCATCATTGCACCAGCCGTCTCCCCAACGCGAGATCCAGGAGCACTCCGGGTGTTTTTTTTGTCTCCGGGGGTGCTTGTTGAGCATGAATTGAGGAGTGTGTGTATGTATATATACATTGGCATGGCGCGGGCGGATGATGCCGGGCCTGAGGAAGATGACGATGATGATGATGAGGATGAGGATGATGATGATGCTGATGAGGGGGCGTTTGGATCCTGTACATCTCGAGCAGGAGAGCCCAAAGCATCATCCATCGCCGCGCGGCCGCGAGAAGCGCCCGGACCGAAGAATGTCAGGCCCAGCACAGTGCAACTTCGCCAGGGGCTTGCTTCGTGTGTGTATACTATGTCTGTGCTATAGCCGTGACTACTAGCTACCGTTCTCCCACATGAACAAATCCCCCCCCTCCCCGTCAGTTGATCATTCTTCCGATGACTACTCTGAGATATCGTGTCCGCCAGTTCATCTCTATCGGTTTCCTGAAGAATTTTGGGGGGTTCACGGATACGGATCGCGGTGATTGATCGATCGGCATGATTCTCCACCCCATCCTTCTTCTCGCCTCCCCCCCCCCCCCCCCCCCCCACCGGCGCGGGGGTTGCAGTCCGTCCGTCCGTCCGCCAGCGCACGCAATCACACCATCTCCCACGTGGCAAGCCTCCCGACGCGCTGTCCCGCGTTCCGGACGATGCAGATCCTGCCTGCGTCCGCCTGGTCTCGCAGGTCGCGCGCCACCCTGTGGAACAAGATGCCCCCGACGGCGGTGCCCTTGCCTGCGGCGAGATTCAGGTTCCCCGTCGTGACGAAGCCGATCAGATCTTGCTCGCCGGGGACGGTGGGGTACGAAGACGAAGAAGGATCGGGTCCCGCACGGGCGGGTTCGAGCAGAGATTGCGCGAGACGGCGGTGGACGATGTGGGGGGGAGCGTCTTTCGGGAGGTGCGGGAGGCGAGAGCGCTTGGCCTTGTTGGGTTGCGTTTGGGGATGCAGGGCGAGCCAGTGTTGGCGGAGGTCGGGATCGGAAGGGAGTCGATATATGCGAGCGCAGTGTTGGGGAGTGCCGCGGGACAGGCAGGTGAGGGAGACGGTGATGATCGCGTTGGCCACGTCGACCGACGTCGAGGAGAGGAGAGTTGCTGCTTGCGGAGCGGGGAGGTAGGTGAGGTTGGGGGGATCGATGGTTCGTACCGGCGCTCGCTCTTGGTTTGTAGCATTCGTCTCGCCATCGACTGCTGATGCGGCGTCGGTGTCTCGTGCAACCTCGGCGCTACGTTCACGCTCGACGTCCGGAGAAGGCCCGCGGAGCAGTCTTTCCCAGTCACACGCCCATCCAGACCCGATTTCTCCCTTGTTGCCGTTGCCGAGTTGGACAGCGTCCCAGTTGAGACGCTTGCTCTTCGGACGGCGTCGCCATGCCTCCTCACGCGTCCTTCGCTCTTCCACTTCCCACTCCCAGCCGGCTTTCGTACCAGGAAAGTCGGCTGGAAACCAAGGTTGGCCAGCTTCGAATGCCAGCTGACGCTTCTCATCCAAGCCGCCAAAGCGCGGTTGCTCACCCGTCGACAAGGGGACGTACATTATGCTGTACCACACTGGCTGTACCGCCTTCCAGGGCAACAGCACCGTCCACGATGCTTGCTTTCGATGGCCACGTGAAGTAGAGTAGACCATGACGGGTATTTTCGGATCGGTGGACAGTGCTTCGGGATACTGGCCAGGTGCCGCCAAAGACCTCCTTCTGTTGATGGCTTTCTGACTAGGCAGGCTGCTGGATGCAGTAAGTCGAGCCCGTCGATCAAAGAGTGAAGATGGCGTGGGATGGGAGTCAGGTGGCCACGCTGCCGCCAGCTCAAGCAGATCCATCTGGTCAGAAGCTGTCGCCGAGCGCTTGACGGGGCGTGGAGGATGATGCAGCCGCGAGTCTTGTATCTCAAAGCCCAACACGACGTTTGCGGGAAGAAGGGAGACGTCTGGAAGCCCAGCCAAAGACGTCCACGTCTTCTGAGCGGATCCGGCGGGATGCTCGGCGGAGGAGTGGCTGGGTGCTGACGGCCATAGAGCGGCGGAAAGTGCTTCTGTCGAGCCAGGACCAGCGATGTCGATGCTGCCGATTTCATACCGAAGGTCTTCCACGCTGAGGTGTGGCTTCGCGACCTTGCTCAGCCGACGCACCTCCTCCCACAGCTGCAAGAAGGCCGAAGGGTGGACTCGGACGAAGAGCTTTCGCTTCTCCTTTGAGCGGTCCAAGGGCTCTGCGGAAGTGGTCGGAGGGGATGGCGACCATATCACCGCGACTGGGGCGATGGGCCGGTGCGGCGGCTCTCGCTCAAAAACAAAGCCCTCCCACACTCTGCTGCCGTTGCGCCACTTCTCTCCCGTGCAGGTCCAAAGCGCGTCGTCCACGCGCAGAGCTCTCAGCACGCCTTCGATGCCCCGCTGCTGGCCTTCAATGCCGATGGTGGACATGTAGCTGACGTCCCAGGCCACCGCACCGCGATGGTGGGCCGCACGATGCGTGGGCCGGTAGCATTTGGCCGTCGGGGTCAGCGGCACGGCGAATCGCCACATGGGCGCCTGGGGCGGCGTCATCCGCGCTCTCTTGGCATGGAACAGGTGGGTGGGAAGCCAGGTCTTGTTCAGCTGGCGCTTGCGGAACCTCGCTTTCGGCGTCGGAGCTGCTGCGAGCCGCGCCTTCTTGATTTTCGGTGCTCGTGTCTGGATGGCAACGCCGGCGACGTCGGCGACGGGCAATGGCAATGGCAACGGCAATGGCTGCTCCTCTGGCGCGGGCGATGGCGGCTGCACACCCACTTTCGCGCCACCGGCTTTCTTCTGGCTGGCTCGGCGCTGCGCGGCACCCAACGCCCTCAGCTTCCTGGCCGTCTCCAGCCGGAGCCGCATGTGCCTGGACGGCTTCCGCCTCCGCGCGCTGACGGTGGGGGTGTTGTCGACGGCCATCTGGCGAGCCGGCGACCGTCAGCACCCGTCCGTTCGCCGCCCACGTTGCCGGCGCCGACCGGTCGCCGGCGCCGGCGCCCACCGCTACATACCTCTGCCTTGGCGCGCTGCTGCAGCCGCTTGGGCACAGCCTTCGCATTGTGGCTGGCCGTGCGCCGCCGCAGCTCCTTGGGCACCTGCTGGAAGGCGCGGGTGGCGAGCGCCTTCTTGCTCCGGACCAAGCCGGCTTCCAGGGCGCGAATCTCGTACTCGCGCGCGCGCACGAACGCGGCGACGTCGAGTTCGCCGTGCCTGAACGCCTGCGACGAAGTCTGGGCCGAGAGAGCGCGCGCATCGCGGCGGGCCGGCCTGTGGTCCTTTCGCGCTCGTTTGCCACCTTTCGGCCGGTCGTGCTGGTTGGAGGCGGCATCCGTCGGCGGGTCTTTGCGCTTCTTCGCCGCCTTCGATGGGCCGCGCGTGTCCCCCGTCGGTCCTGGCTTCGATCCGTGTTGGGCCGGCATCGCGTCGCCTCCGGTGCGCTACTGTCGCTCTCGCCGGCTGCATTTGTTGCCCAGGAATTGCATCGCGGCGCAGTGGAGTGGCGCGTTGGCGAAGCGAATAGAATTCATGCAATTCATGGAATTGATTCACGCAATTCATGGAATTGATTCACGCAATTCATGGGCTTTCTTTGCGCCACCACGCGCTCCCAACGCGTCGCCATCTCAATCGTCGCCATCGCCCTCGCCATCGCCACACCTCGCCGCCGCCATGTCGTCGCCACCGACAGTCACGCCGCAGAGACGGCGCCGAGACGACGACGGCGATGAAGGACCAGAATTGGAGGTCGCGCCTCGCCAGTCCGCAATGCGCAAACGCCAACGCCTCAACCACTCCCATCGCACCCAAGACGGCGAGCGGTCCGAAGATGAACCACTGCTGCCGGACAGCTACCGCCGCTCACCGAAAGCCAAGGGACGCGCCGTCGACGCCGGCGATGCGGCGGGCAGCCTCCAGGAGCACCACCCTGGAAGCATCGTTCGCGTCACCATGAAGACCTTCGTCACCTACACCCACGCCGAGTTCCTGCCCGGCCCGAACCTGAACATGATCATCGGCCCCAACGGCACGGGCAAGAGCACGCTCGTATGCGCGATATGCCTGGGCTTGGGGTGGAAGCCGGAGCACCTGGGCCGGGCAAAGGACATTGGCGAGTTTGTCAAGCACGGTGCCCGAGAAGCCACCATTGAGATTGAGTTGAAGGCCGATCCCCACATCCATGCCTCCAACCCAGTCATCACATGCATCATAGCCAGAGATGGGACTTCTGACGACAAGATGACCACTTTCAAGATTGACGGCAGGCGATCTACGCGCAAGGCCGTGCAGGAACTGGTCAAGAAGAACTATTCCATTCAAGTCGACAATCTCTGCCAGTTCCTCCCTCAGGACCGTGTCGTCGAGTTCGCCGCTCTCTCCCCCGTCGAGCTGCTCGTGCAAACCCAAAGAGCTGCCGCCGAAGACTACATGTCCGATTGGCACGACCAGCTGAAGGCCATGCGCAAGGAACAGAGACAGAAGCAAGCGGGAAGCCAAAACCTGCTCGAAAGTCTCAAAGACTTGGAGCATCGTCAACGATCTCAGACCACAGATGTTGAGAAACTGCGCCAGAAGGAAGTCCTCAAAGCGAGATTGAATGCGTTGGAAAAGATGAGGCCCGTCGCTGAGTATGGTCTCATCTCGAACCAGCACAAGGAGGCCAAGCAGAGAAAGAAAGCTGCGGCCAAGGAACTGGAGACCTTGAGACGTAGGACGCAGCCCAACTTGCAATCCATGAACGACAAGGAAGCCTACAAGAACCAACTCGACAGGGTTGTCGGTCAGCGGACCAACCATGTGGACCAGATGGAGAAGAGACTGGTCGAGGAACGCAAGAATCTCGAGAGCTTCGACGAGAAGATCAAGCAATGCGGAGTCGAGTTACAAACAGAGGTCCATGTCAACAAGGAGGCCAAAGCCACATGTTCTAAGCTTCACAAGGAGCTTAGGAATCTCCAGCTCGCGAAGGAACAGCCACCGCCGACATTGGATTTCACCGCCATAAATCAGCGGCACGATGCATTAAAAGCTCGCATTCAGACTCTCGGCAGGGAGCAAGATGGCACGCACGAGCAATTGGAGAGTCTCATGGAAATGGGAAGACAGCGCCAAGAAATGGTCAGGAACGAACAAGCCAAGCGCGCGCATATGCAGTCACAGGCCGGCAAACTCAGTAGCCAGATTCAGCGGCACTCTTCCTGCTCCGCCAAATTATATGACTGGATGCAAGCAAATCGAGACCAGTTCTCGAGCGACGTATATGGCCCAGCCATGGTCGAGTGCTCGGTGAAAGACAGGCGCTACGCGGCCATGGCCGAGACTGCGATTGGCCAGGGCCTTTTGAAATCTTTCACCGTTCGCAACAGACACGATTTTCTCCGTCTCACCGATCACGGCTTCAAGGCCATGAAGCTCTGGGACTTGTCGGTCAACAACAATGGGTCGAAAGCACTGGCTGACTATCAACCACCTATGTCTCGGGAGGCTCTCAAACACTTGGGTCTCGATGGCTGGGTGCTGGATCTCTTGGAGGGGCCCGAAGACGTCCTGTCCATGCTCTGCAGCGACCGGAATCTGCACACGATTCCATATGCCGACGAAGAGAACTTTGATGACACGAAGCTAGATGCGATTGGGCGCGCAGGCATCACAATGTTCGTGACCAGTAAGAAGCATTACATCACCAATCGTCGCTACAACACAACCTCGACCAAAATCGCAAACGTCAAGGCCGCAAGCTTCTTCACAGATGCACCCGTCTCCACTCAGGCTGAAGACGACATCGGACGGAGGATCTCCGAGCTGCAAGATGAGATTGCGCAGATTCGAGAAGAAATTTCGGGCGTCAAATCCCGCGACTGCCAGCTGAGGGCCGAGATCAAACAGCTGGAGGAGGAACGTGATGAGCTCAAGCGGGATAAGGCCGAGAAGCAAAAAAGGCAGTCCGCATGGCAGGGGCTCGACACGAAAATCAAAAACTACGAACGGAAACTAGCGGATGCAGAGGACAAGATGAAACTGACGTACGGCAAGATCAACGCCATCAAGGACAAGGAGACAGACATCCTTCTGAAGAAGGGCCAGCAAGCGTTGGACTACGCCCGATTTGTGTGTACCTTGCGAAATCTGCACGAGCAGCTTCTGGAAGTCGTCATCATGCGTATCGAAGCTCACTCGGATGTCGAGCAGCTGAGGACGCAACACGAAGAAGAGACGGCCCTGTTGGCGCAGTGTCAAGCCGAAGTGGAACGGCTGAGCACGGTCCAAGAGCAATTACGCCGGACGGGAATTGCGCTCCAAGGAACGCTGCAGCAACTTGCCGCGGAGTTCACACAGGAAGAGATGCTTGTTCACCAAGAAATCGTGGGCAAGATGCCAGAGGAACTGGAGACGGTAATCGAGGAGCAACGAGCATCGCTGGACCAGCTTGGCGACACGCGCGATGGGAACTTGATCAAGGAGTACGAAGAACGTGCCCTGAAGATTGAGCACAAGCGCCGTCAGCTCGAAACTCTCCAAAGCGACCTCGCCGAGCTCGAGACCAAGATCGAGCAGATCCGTGGCCGCTGGGAACCCGAGCTTGACGAGCTCGTCGGCCAGATATCCGACGCCTTCGCCGAGAACTTCTCACGCATCCAGTGCGCCGGTGAAGTGGCAATCTACAAGGACGATGACTTCGAGCAGTGGGCTATCCAGATCAAAGTCAAGTTCAGGTCAGTCGCAGCCCGCCCGACGCCCCCATGCGTGTCCCCGCACTCACATTGCCACAGAGAAAACGAATGCCTCTCCATCCTCGACTCCCACCGGCAATCGGGCGGCGAACGCGCCGTCTCCACCATCTTCTATCTCATGGCGCTCCAATCCCTCGCGCGGGCACCTTTCCGCGTCGTCGACGAAATCAACCAGGGCATGGATCCCCGCAACGAACGTCTGGTCCACTCTCGCATGGTCGACATCGCCTGTGCGGAGCACACGTCGCAGTACTTCCTCATCACACCGAAGTTGCTGAATGGTTTGAAGTATCACCCGAACATGAAGGTGCATTGCATCGCCAGCGGAGAGTACATGCCTGGTTCGAGCACCGAGCAGAGGCTGGAGACGTTTGAGGACATGGCGAGAAGGGCGCTGGCGATTCGGAACGCGGCGTGAGGAGAGAGAGCATTTGACGATGCATGCATGGATGGGGGAGAGCGTGGACCCATCTTGCGTCGTCAGTCACGCACGGCGGGAGGAAGGTCGGGTCGGGTTCGTTCAATCACGATGAGCAGCCCTGATTCCTGGTTCCCGTCGCCGAGTCACCGTCGGCCACCGAGACCCGAGCCCTCCCTCTGGACAGTGATGGGTTCGGCATGTAAGTAAGTCTGTAGTCATGTAGTTATGTATGTAGGCAACGTATCGAACGCTGGCAGCCTGCTCGCATATGCAAACCGTCGATCGAACCTCGTCCAGAGGCTGGCCAGGGTGTGGTGGTGGCAAGGGGGTGCGATCCTTGCTTCGTCCCGGACTGGCTGGCTCGCTTCCCCCCTCGTATCAAAAAACCGGCTCCGTTCGGACGGCGCTAGGCCCGCTGGACAATTTCGCTCGAACCCGTGTGTGTGTGCGCGTGTGTGTGTCTGTGTGTGTGGCAGTTACTCAGCTGACTTGGTCAGCTGCACTAGTTAGTTCAGAAGGTAACTATTCCTTGAGCGTGCTTCGTGCCTGCGTCGTTTCTTGTTTTTCGCGGCGAATCAACATCCGGACTAGTTAACTAGTAGTGCTACTGACTAGTTATTCAGCGGGTTCGGAAGATATGAACTCATCCACTCGCGGGTTGACGAAGGACCAAGTAGTAAATGCTGTCACTCGTTGACTAAATCGTTATTCCACTCGTGCACTGGCCTGGGAGGCGAGTGGGTAGGTATCAGGGCGTCGATGGGTAGCTGCCCTCGGGCTGGAGGGCACCTGCCTCCCTCGCCGGTAGCGGTCCTCCTCCGTTTACGCAGTGAGTGATCTGGGATGGTTATTGCGTCAAGGAATAGAGTCAACCATTGAAACACCACTAACAAAGCAAGTCATCCGCGCCCCCTGCGAAACCCTCCTTGATCGCTCAGCATTGACTAACACAGGCCTGGGCGGCCCGGCTGTTCACGAGGTGGCGGCAGGGCTCAGCAGGCAGGGGAGCGGCGGCGGCCGGTGCGCGTCAGATCTGGGAATCTCAACTTTACGTCGCTGATGATCTGTGGGCACACGCCGACACGCTACCAGCCGCGACGGGATGCTCACTGGCCGTCGCTATCGCCTTGGGCACAGGCCGCGCCGCCTTGGGCACAGGCTCCGAGCATCACGGCGGCGTCGTGGGCAGGCCGTCGCGCTGAGGTCGGCTGCCTGCCGCCTGACTCGCCCGCCCACGCGGCCTCCAGTGCCCCGGTGCGCGATGGATGGCGATGGCACGGCGGGTCTGGCTGGTCTGGCTGGTCTGAGTGGTCTGGCTGGTCTGGCTGGTGTCTGGCTGGTCTGGCTGGTCTGGCTGGCCTGCGATATGCTCCCGTCGCCCGTCGTGGCCATGCGGCGTGCACAGCAAGTACGATGCCCCGTGCCTGCCTGCCCGACCAGCACAGCACCTTCCGCCGGCTCGCCAACGCCCCACCAACTAGCTGCCTGCCTGCCTGGATGGGACCGCACGAAACTGCCGCCTCCCCAAACTGTTTGACACACCGCTTCCCACCCTCCATCCTCGCTTCCCGGCACAATGCCAATGCCACACCTCTCCGACCTCGACAAAAAGCGGCACAAACTCGGCTACCAGCGAATCTCGATCGCGTGTGGTAAGGCATGCCGTCCGTCCGTGTTCCTCCTCCCGACCGCCACTGCAACTGTCGTCTGCGCCCGCCGTCCTGCCACTCGCCCATCCCTCCTCCCGACCGCGCCCGCGCGACGTCTGGCTGACACGCACTAGCGCATTGCCGTCGCCGCAAGATCCGCTGCTTGCTGTCCGACGACGACGGCGAGCAGCGCTGTCAAACCTGCATTCGCCTCAAACGGGAGTGCGTCTTCTATCCCGTCCCTCACCAAGCCGCCTCGGATGCCCGTTCGGAGAGCTCAAGCAGATCTGGAGCCCCGCCGTCGGAACCGTCGTCTGCCGTATCCACCTCGCCGCCTCAGCCTGGCGCACGCGCGGTCGAACAGCAGAGCCATCCCTTTGGCAGCGGATTCCATCATTTCTCTCCAGGAAGCGCAGCGGCCGTCCAAGGAATACCCATCCCGCCAGGCAACCTGCAGGCACAAGGTATGTCGCGCACAGCACTCGGTCGCTGGCGCATCGCGTGACTTGCCATAGGAGACTTTTCGCCGCAGCCCTACCATTACGCCGTCCCTTCCCAGTCCCGTCAGCCTTGGTCGCCTCTACACTACGACACTTACAGTCAGCGTATTCCGACAGACAACGAAGCCCACCTTCACCCACCTTTAACGCGATACGCCGCCGTTGGGGCAGATGTCGCACCATTTCCGCCGTCCGAGCAGCAATCGCCGAACCCCCCCCAGCCGCACTCTTTTCCTCACATGACAAACCCGGGTCTGCAATGCAAGCAGCCGCAACCCGCGCGAGCGGTGTCGTATGTCGGCTGCCATGGGCCTTCCGTGCCTCACCAGGTGCCCAGCTCTGTCGTGCGGCCACCGTCCTATTCGGGCCACCCTGATCCTCGCATGTTGCACTCGACGCCCGATCAGGGCTCTCTCCAGCCGCACCCTCAGTACCCGATGTAGCAGCCGGACCAGCGCAGCGCGAGCGCTCCAGGTGCATCACCTTATCAGCCACCTCCAGCACAGATGCCGCAAAACTGGTCATCTCCTGCTCCTCCACAATCAGCATGTCCCATCACAAGGCCTCCTGTGGCAATGGTTTGCGGAGTCTCGCACAACACATTTCAGCCCATGAAATGCACAGCAGCAAGCAACTTCGCAAGCATGACCACAGACCGCGTTTGATGTGTCGCTCGTGACGGAGTGTGGATCATACAGCCACAGTGGTCCTCGAGCAAAGAAGGCTGCCACGCATCAATGTGTGCCCCAAACACATCCACGCGTATCAATCTGCAACTGCGAATACCTTTTCCGGCGGTCGACCGTAGTGGCAGTGAAGTGCGCGTCGATCGACCCAAATCGAGCGCCTGCGGTCAGTCATGCTGCCGACGTGTATCGCACCGTCTGTAAACCAAGCTGTTTTGACAGCGACGATCGTTTGACCCCTTCTGATTCTCCATCGGTGCATCTGGTCCTCACCAACATACCCTGCCGCCAGGACCAAAAGCTCGTCAGTGGCGAAGAAAGCATTCGTCTCAAGGCTGCCCACTGAGCAGCCACGCGCGCCAAGTCCGCTTCGAACTGGGGGCAGGTTATTGCGGTACAAACCTCATGCCGTGGTTGAAATTGCGCGCAAAGGTTCACCAGCGATGATGGATAAAGCATTCGAAGTGAGCACGAAATGCATCGAGCTACCACACACGCGCTTTGACATGGCCAGGACAGTCACATTCAAAAGCTGGAAAGACATGGTTGCTTGCGCGCGAAGACTGTGCGTACCAAGGGGCTCTGGACAGGTTGGATCAAGAGATGAGAAGGTCGTAGTCTTCAGACCCTCTCGGATGACTTGAGTGAGCACCGAATGATCCACGTTGGTAAATGTTCGTTGGTAAATGTTCGCCTATAAATGTCGCCCAGTCCGCTTTGGTCTGCCCTGCTGCCAGGGTCTACATCGATATCAGCTCAACACAACCTTGGACTTTGACGGCCAGCGTGTGCAACCTCGTCCATCGTGTCCCTTCCACGTCTCCGTCATGGCAGATCATCTCCGTCATGGCAGATCATCTAGTGGGAAATGCAACCTATGCTGCCCGTCACCTGTGTCGCTCGCATCCGACCATGGAACCGAGATTGCCCGCCCGCGCGCCTTGCCAGCTGACAAGTCGTTCGATGGCCTGGTGGAAGTCCTCAGGCAGAAGTAGTGGTCTGTGCACACCCCGCGGTCAAGCTTCCCCTCGGCCTATGGACGTACATATTCACATTTCGCCTGCCTTGCAAACCAGGTAGTTGGGTCCTCGCCGCAAAGATGGGCTCATCTGCGTCCAAAGCGTCGAGAGCAGCAGGCTCGGCAGCGCGCAGATACCCAACGAGGACGCCAACACAAGCTCCCCCAAAGACAAGTCCCGCTCCATCCACCACCAATGCCGCTCTGCAGCCGCCTCCTGCTGCTGCTGCTGCTGCAGCAGCAGCACCACAGCCAGGTCCAACAGTAAACCCCGCCCGTGCTCGGCGTGCCGACCGTTCTTGCCCCATACGGCTGTGTGTGGGCGTTTTTTTTTTCAAGTCGCCCGCCGCCACAGCGCCGTCGACACACGTGTCGCGCACATCATATCTCTCCCGCGATTAAGCTCCTTCTTCACCTGCGGGATGTGGACCGGTTGGCTGGCTCCTCGAGAGCCTCGCAGCATCATGTCATGCCGACGGTGTGAAGGGGGGGGGCCCGTCGCCCGCGACCGAAGCGCTTCCATCACCCGTGCAACGTGTCAGCCCCTCGCGCAGGAACCCTCGGCAGACGAGTGCGCTCCGCGCTCCATCTTTCTCCGGTGGCACACCACGGACGAATTGCGTCGACGCATCGTCGTTGCCGCTGGCGCCTTCGCGCGCCGCGGGGCGCGGTTCTCCTCCTTCTTCGCAGTCGCCATCGCGGACTCCGCGTTTCTCGGGGTCCGCGGCTTCCTTGTCATCCTCGGACTCGCTCAATTCTACGTCATCGACCTGTCTCGCGGAAGTGTCTTTTCCATGGGCGGCCGGTGCTCGCGCCGAATCTTCTGAAGCCTTGGGCGTTGGTGCAGGAACGCCCGGGGCGGGCACAGCGACAACATCGGCTCCATGCTCCTCCTCAGCACAGGACTGCGTCGGACGCTCGGGGGTTGGCGGCGTGTGCTCGATTCGAGGACTGGCGCTGGAGACACTGCCTGGCTGCTGGTTTGTGCTCGGCCCCATTTGTCGTAGCTTGGGATCAGCGTCCAAGTAGTATCCTCGGACTCCCACGATGCGACCTTCGCGTTCACAGCCCTTGACCCAGTCCGGCACCACGACGGGCACGTTCATCTCGACCGCCTTCTCCCACGCCTGGCCCCGCGGCTCCGTGCACACAAAATGGGTGGTGTCGATGCGCACCGAATCAATCACCTTGGCCCCCATCCGGCCCACGGTCTCGGCCAAGCTCTCCTTCAGCTGTCCGGGCATGATGCCGGGCGTGATCGTGATGCCGTGTAGATCCGTCATCTTGTGTGTCCTGACCACCACCTTCTCCGAGCTGTACTGTCCCGCACTGGTGCGCAAGACCAGATGGAAGCTGTATTCCGTATCCAGCGCCAGGCCACTGATCTTGGTGCTGAGCTTGTCTCGCGGGATGTTGCCCGCCTTGGTGCCGTTGCGATACAAGCTGAGGCTGCGGAAGTCGGCCGTCGCGAGCTCGACCGCGTCCCACTCCAGCACCACACTGGTTTGGGTGGCATTGCGACAGCGCAGCACCGGCGGCGCGGGCGATGTGACCCCAAACGTCGCGAAGAACTCCGCCTGCAGCGCCGAGAACTTCCGGTCGGCCACCGACTCGGCCTGCTGGTTGCGCGCGACGTTGATGTCGACGATGCTGCCCGACTGGATGCCCGAGGGCAGCAGGATGGAAGGGAACTCGATCTGCGGGCGCACCTTCAGCCCACCATCCCACCGCCGCCCGCGCCAGCACATCGCCCGCGCACCAGTGTACATACCAATCGCTTGTCCTCGGTGAGCAGGACGGCAACGCCAGCGTCGACCTTGCCCACAGTGAGCGACACCAACATCTTCGGTGGTCGGCGACCCAGGGGTGCCGCGAGGTGAATGGATGCGTGGGAGCGGGCAGGTTGTCCTGCAACTACTAACTAGTCAATCAACTATGTACACGACCTGCCACCGAGCCAATGAAGAGGCAGGCAACCCCCCCCCCCCCTTACCCCCCTTCACGCAATCCGACGCCTCCCGATGAGAAACCAATTCGATGCCCCGCTGCGTTCATGTATCCAGCTGTCTCGGACATGGCACGAACAGTGGCACGGGCACGGTTGGGGTAGTTGCGGAGTGTACAGAGCGGTCCAGACGCTCACATCACCATCCCATGCCCACGTCTACCTGCAACCACACGTCTATCTGCAACCACAGTGGCCGGTGTTCGGCCGCACGTGGTTTCTTTTCCTGGCGCCGGCGTGGATCAGATGCAGTGGCGCAACGCAGAAGCCTGTTCGAACACATGATGGCTTGGAGCGGGCGCAGACGGGTGGCGTGGCAAGTGCCGGTGCCACGGTGTGCACACTCGGTGATGCATCCCTCTGTGGCGGGAGCGCAGAAGGAGGCGGCAATGAGAAGGAAAGCGACCACGCGCGCGCGCGCGTACGGACGTGAACGTGAACGTGACCGTGACCGTGGCGAACGATGAAGGATGATGGTGGCGGATGCCGATTCGGCCCATCTGGCCATGTTCCCAGGCTGTGCCGGCACCACACCTGGCACACCTGAGTTCTCCACCACAAAACACCTCCGGAATCCGCTTCCGCTTCCCCAGACAAGGCAATCTCTGCGATCGATCACACGCCCACCCCCAAACCCGTCACCCGCAAAGTCCGGAACCGGGGACGCCGTGCAATGCGCAGGCCAAACCCCGAGGGCGGACAGCAGCCCGCCGGGTAGGTTTTAAGCTTCGAGTAAAGCAATTCTCGGGCGCTGCTCCTCGTCCGACGAGGCGTAGACGATGGCGGCCACGCGACAACGAGGAACTCGCACACTCTAGCGCACGCCAAGCGAGCACTTTTGCGACGGTCAGTTTGACATACATAGGGTGTGTGGTGTGTGGTGTGTGGTGTGTGGTGTGTGGTGTGTGGTGTGTGGTGTGTGTGTGTGTCCCGAGTGACCCGCCTTTACGACGCCGAATCAGCTGGGAGGTCGTATCTGCACCGGCAACCAAGAACAATAGATCGTTAGCTGCATCAGCGTCGCGGACATACTGCCTGAACAGAGCGCATTGTTTGACCAAAGCTCCCTCGTCGTGTCGTGCCTGGGACAGGCAATCATATGAGCGGTTGCCATCGTCCATGGCTTTTGGCTTCTGGCTTCTGGCTGCGCGAAGGGAGTACGTTAGCCGTGCCCGAGCTTACAACCGTCATGAGTGACATTCTCTCCCGACCGATGGGAAAAGTTCTGAACGGATCGGGTCCGGCCAGACCTTGAAGCGATCAAAAAAAGGTGTGGGGAGGGGGGGGGAGGTAGATCCCATCGGCCGTGCTGATGGGTTCGCAAGGAACAGCGCGTAAAGAGCTACAGGCATGATGATGCACACCTTCCATCGACTTTGCACCAGGTGCTCCGTTAGCGCTCGGCCGCGCCGAACATCATCACGTTATCGCGTGGTGATTCGGGCACTTCTTCACCAACGACACAGAACCGCGGATGGCACCGATGGCTTCCGGCTGTTGCGATGAGCGGCCAGGACGTCCATCTTCCTCCTCCCTCTCAAACCGTCGACGCTCGAGCAAGAAAGGCGGCAGACACAATGTGCCGAGGCGCTAAGGCGGTGGCAGGGAGAAGTGATGCGGACCGAGTAGCGCGTCCAGGCAATGCCTGCCGCTCAATCCGGTCGAGGTTCGCTTGCCATCGATTGTGATTGGTGCGATGCTTGTTTACTCGAGCAAGCTAGTCAATCCTGCAAATATCGGAGCGGTGGAGTTCGGCCTGGGTGATGGAGAGCAGTCGCGGTCGGATTCGTGTATGCTGTGTCCAACGCGGTCCCAGTGGTGCTCCAGCGCTGAAATACAACAACAGCTTTGACAGTCGCCTGGTGAAACAGAGCCAGCTCTGCGGAGCCATGGCCAGACCCGACAACGGGGTGCTGAAAGCCACACCCGAGCTTTGGCAGTCGCGGTCAGCGCCATGGCTTGCTTCATGATCTCCAGGCCGTGGCGGGCCACTGCAGAAACGAGCATGGCCTGACCGTGATGATAATCCCATTGGGCTGCGAAAAGCGACGGATCTGCTCTCGGCACCAGAATCGACTGCATCCGCGGCCGACCAGGCCTCTGCTGCTCAAAGTTCCGCGCGGACAGGAGATGGGGCCATGGCCACCTTTCCGTTTTCAGAGGGCAATCCTCTCATGCGGACGGACGACCAAGTCGCACGGATGACGGGCGGTCTTCTTCGATGCAATGGCGCTCTATGGCAAGCCGGGCGCCCACCCATACACGCTGCGAGCTGCACACCTCACACGTGGCCATGAAGAAGACCGCGGCCAGAGACGGGCAGAGGCGCGCAACCCCTCAAGCCACGCTGATCCGGCATGGCAGCCGAGGATTCTGGCAGAAACACCGAAGTCTATCTTTACGCATGCTCCAGCGCCCCCCTGCTGCTTGCCGCGACAGCCTCCTCCGAGCCGTGATTTGCTTGTGCTGTGATGGAAGATGGCGCGCACGCGAGTTGCGGCCTCCGCCCCAGCAACAAACGGTCCCAGCCAGCGCCAAAGGCCGTGGGGCTAAGCCTTGCGTGCTGCTTCCCCCCCCCCCCCCCCCCCCCAGCTGTTTCCACACCCGCACGGCTTGGCGGCTCCTCTTGGATCCGTTGGTGCCAAAGGTCTCGTTTGCCCATCACTTCTGCACCGCAGTCGCCGGGCTGCTGCTGGCGGCGACCAGGAATGCGTGTCTCAGCGGCATTGCGCGATCCAGCCTGAAGCCACCCCAGCAGCAGCCACCGAGCCACAAGCTGCGCAATGGGGATGAGTGCTGTGGCCGTCGGTGACGCTGACAGTTGGAAGGGTTCTCGCCCGAGCCCTCGTCTGGCCAATCGCCGGCCGCTCGACGGCAGGGATGCCAGATGGCCCCATCCCCAAGGCGATTGATGCCCGTTGCCTTCCCAAATGGGGCATTTCCAAATCATCGCCATGCCCTCCGTCATTCACTGGCAGCGTGCCTCTGATCTGAGCGAGGCAGGAGCGCCATCCGCGGCCAGGCACGATCCGCACCAAACACCGTGGCACCCGCTGCATCGGCCGACCCTTCGGTGGCCTTGCGCTGTCTTTGCTCGCTGTCGAGCAAAGACGAGCTAACACCGATCTGGCGTAGTATGGAGGAGCGGGTGCTGGGCATTTCAGATCCAGATTCCGTCGGTCGGTTCTGTACCCGAACGCTCAGACGCACATTGCTCCTGCTCCTTCCTGCAGGCCAAGCTCCCAAGCTCGCTCCACACTTGGCCCAAGTCCCTGTACATTAACCACCCACGCACGCCCCCGGTCCCAAGGTCGGACGGGGCTCTCGACCGCCGCAACGCCATCGACAAGCTTAAACAAAGCGATCGTCACGCCCACATTCAAAGTGCGGTGCCTGCGACTACACCTCGTGGCCGTTCGCTTTTCGCTTGGAGATCTGTATCACGCCCTCTCTCGTAGTGCTGCCCGTCGACGTCCCACGCGCCCGCCCCGGACAGTCGCCCCGCCCAACGCCCGTCGCCACCACGCACAGTCGCACCTTCCTTCCTTCCTTGCTCCGCCCCTCACCCAACCACCCCTCCCCCGTTCGCCCTGGCCGGCCGCTGCTGGAGACCCTCGGGCATTTTCATCCCACAAAGCGCCAGAATAATATTAGTCGCAGTCCACCCTGGTACCACCAGGGTGTAACGCAGCATCTGCACGACCACACTTCCGGGACGACATCGATCTCGCCTTCCCAGCTCGCGGGCGACGAGGCGGTCCGATTGCAGGTATCCCAATGTAAGCCCAATCTCCCAGGTCTTGGACTCTGGTAACGCCGGACCTTTGCTAATTACTTCCTAGACGGCTTTGGGAACTTGCTGCAGCATCGCGCGTCACCTGCGACCGAATCGGCACGCACTCGGCCCCAGCTCGAGCATCCTCTTTCGCCGCCCAGGGCGCTCTGATACCACCTGCTCGGTGTCTGGCTTGAGTACAAAGCCTGCCCGTACCCAGCTCTTCGGATCCTGCATCGTTCAGGCAATTGACTATCGATCGCCAACACGTCCATCGTTGGCATCATACTAACAAACCCCCCCACCCCCCACCAAAGCCGCTTCAAACACGCTGCTCCATTCGCCCTTCGTGGCTTTCAATCGCTCTCCACCGCCTGATTCCTGGCGCGCTGGCAAGTTTCCGGCGCCTCCCTACACACCTTCGTTCGTCACCCCTCTGCCTACTCCTCCTGCAGATTACCAGCCTCTCGGCTTCATCGATCGTCGAACCGCAAACGTGGCTGCAGCCGTAGCGTACCCTCCTTCGATGGGACCTGGACAGGACCCCATGGGCGCTCCAATCAGCTTCACAGCCCGGAGACCACACGCCCATAACCTCCCGGCCTTTGAGCTACCACCTCCACCAGTCCCGCCCTCGCAACATCAGAAGTACGCATCTTACAGCCACCCAGCTCCGGCGACTACGTTGACTAGCGTGGGCAACCTGTTGACTCCTCCAAGCAACGGCTCAACCGACGGTATCAGCCCGGCTGCAAGCAACTCACTGCCTAGCAGCGGCGCAGTTCAGCCTTTCGCGCCCAGCGGCAGTGGAATGTGGCCTCCCTCGACCACTGGCAACACAGCCTACGCATACTCGTCGTCTGGCAGCGCCCCACAGTATTCTGGCCAAGGCCGAGGGCTTTTCTCTCCATCATTGAACTCGATTGTGCGTGGAAGCAATTCGCCGACCGCCAGCGAAGCCCTTCCGCCACCTCCATTCGACATGCAGGGCTCTTATGCATCATCCATGCCAATGTCGGCGCCGACTGCACCAGCCCACCATCACATGATGGTTTCTGCTTCCGTGAGCCAACCATCACCAGTCCACAGCCAGGAATCGTTCGCGAGGCCGCCGCCCACGCCAACCACTTCCTACTACTCACAGCAGTCATCCACACCACAGCAAGGCAGCTTCTCATACTCGACCGGTCCTTCACCCATCGCGCAAAGTCCCATCAGCGCCGGTGGACCACTGGGAAAGATGTCCCCTGTCAACCAGCAAGTCCCAGTGCCACCCATTCATCAGCAGCCACAGCAGGCGTACGCGCCCCATCGGCCTTACAGCTATCCCATGCCCGGACCGGGGCCAGTCCTGTCTAATGTACACAACCCATCCATGGTCGGAGGTATGCCGCATGGCATGGTACCACATTTCAACAGTGGCTACGCAGCTCAAATGCACCATCTCTACGGCCATCACCAGGCTCCGAATTCTCAGAATGATCGCCCATTCAGATGCGATCAATGCCCACAGAGCTTCAACAGGAATCACGACCTCAAGCGCCACAAGCGCATCCATCTGGCCGTGAAGCCATTCCCGTGCGGTCACTGCGACAAGAGTTTCTCGCGCAAGGATGCTCTGAAGGTATGTCTCTTCGCCATCGCCATCGGACGTCGGACGAGCTCGTGCTAACATTTTCACAGCGACACGTTCTTGTCAAGGGTTGCGGCAAGGCAGGCGGTGCGTCGAGCGAATTCAAAGAGCTCGAAGGTTCTCAATCGCCCGAGACCAAGAGCGAGAGCGTGGGACACAGTCCCGGCATGCTCACCCACGCATAGCCTCCGTTCTCGCAGAAGGCTCCATTTTTATTTGCATTTTTTTGACGATACCCTTCTTTGGCATTGTATAACCCGAGAGCACCAATTATCACGTTAACTTTATGAATGGATGGACAAAATCAGCGGCGAGCGAGTGAGCGAGCCGGACAGAAATCGGCAGCAGGGTTGCACAGTAGGCGTTATCGGGGGGGGGGGGGGGGAACATCAGGAAACAGCCTCTTGATGATAGTTGCCTCGGTTATTGAGGAGTATGTGACGGGAATGGATATTGGATGGGACAGATACCTCGCTTGGCGCCCGAGTGGTGGGAAATGGACGGTCAAGGTCGGGGATGGCCTGCACCCAATGCGACAGTAGTTTGTGCAGCACCAGAACTGGCGCAACAGCACGAATCCACAGCAGCGACACGATTGTTACTCGGCAAGAGTTGATTGCCACACCCTTTGGATCACGGAATGCGATCTATCGACGTGATCCAGAGTGATGATCCATCTCGCCATGAACTTCCAAAACTTCCCCCAACCGACCTTTTTCTCCGCACGTTCGTCTCGCTTGGCCCCCAATCGCATTCCCTGTCCTCCCATCGGCCGCACTCGGGGTTTCTCGTCTTGCCATCCAACATCGTGGCGACCGAGGATCACCGACCAACGTCCACGTGATGAAGCACAGATGCGAACGCAATCGTTTCGGGGACAAAGTGCGAGCCTTTGCGGAAACCCAGGCCCTTCGTTACTCACCCCTCCTCGTGCAACCTTCCGGCAGCGACCAGAGCAACTGCTCAAAGCAGCCAAAAGCCCTCGCCGTCAATCAATCTCAGGGGAGTCAGATTGGCGAAGCAGATGATGGATGTTCCGCATCAAGAGAAGTGCAGATAGAGCTTGCAAGGGGCGACCCCCGCAAGCCGGCACGGGGGTTCGCATCCACTCGCTAGGTACGCAAGCGTATCGCAACGGATGCCTGCAGGAGCATGAGGCGCGTCCTTGTGCGAGAGAGTCGATGGGACAGACGAGCGGTTCCCCTTCAGCCGCTCGGCCCCTCCCCGGGCAAGCTTATCCTCCCCTCTCGCATCGTCCTACCCCACGCGAGCGCGGCCAAAGGCAGAGAATCAGCGCTCACGGCGCGTGTCGAGGGGACGATGCGAAAAGAGCTTGGATGTGGGAACACACACGGGTCAAGAAGGGAGGGAAGGGGGTGGGGGGGGGCGCGTCGTGTTCCGGCCCGTCACCTCTGCCGACGACGACGACGACGACGACGACGATGATAATGCAGAGAATCCCGATCCCCAGCGTGCGAAATCGCTTGCCGCCATAAAGGCAGCAAAGACACACCGCGCGCACAGCGTCGCTGACACGATTGAAGTCGAGGTTCCGCCCCCCATATGCGAGTGCCGTCGTTCCGAGAATGGATGCAGGAAGGGTGCGCGGTACGGCGGGCGGTGGGCGCCGACTGCGATGCACCGCCGGGGGTGTCGGTGACGGGATGGATGGGATGGGCGGGGATGGATGGGATGGATGAGATGGATGGGATGGGTGGGATGGATGGGGACGGACGGTGATGGATGGGGATGGACGGTGATGGATGGGGATGGATGGGGATGGATGCGGTGGGTGTGGATCAAATTCCAGCTTGAACAAGCCGTAAACACACTAAACGCCGACAACAACATTCCGCGCCTGCTCGCCCCCGATCGCGTGCCTGCCTGCGCCCGGGGAGCGCCTGCCGTGGGGCACTGCAATCCACCGGCGTGCCTTCATTTTGACCCTCGAGCCTGCTGTGGCCGGCCAACCACCACGGGACGTCGCTGCCTCGCCGGGGCCTGGGGCGCGATCCAGCAGCTGCTGTCGCTCTGCACCCGACTCCGACTCGCACTCGCTGCGGCCAGCGGCCAGCGGTCAGGCACACTCGAAGCCGTCGCCCAGCGTGTCACGGGCGAGCGCCGGGTCTGCCATCCGCCGTCTTCGCATGCCGTCCGCTCGCTGCCGCTGCCGCTGCCGCTGCCGCTGCCACTGCCACCGCCACCGCCACCGCGCCGCGCCCGTCCAGCTCCGCGGCGTCCATCCGATATTCATTCCCGCCCGGCGCTGACGCTTCACTCCCGCCCGGCGCTGACGCTTCATTCACTCCCGGCGCTGACGCTTCATTCAAGCCCGGCGCGGACGCGTCCGCCGTCACACGCGTCCGCCGTCAGAGCCACAAAGCGCGCCCCGGCCACGCGCCCTGGAACCCGAGCGACTTGGATAGAACCGACACATCACGCAAACATCGCTCACGCCCGCGCCCGCGCCCAGCAGCATCTTCAGCACCCCTCGCCGCATATGCCGCCCAGCCGCGCCGCCTGACCCAATGGCCGACCGCCATCGCAGCAGCCGGCACCCGGCCAAACGACAGCCGCTCTCGGAGCTCAAGAACAAGGCCAACACGCCTCCCGTGGTCCACCGGCAGGCTCGACATCCCAAACTCGACAGCTCCTCCCATCCCGTCCTCCCCCACAACGAGTCTTTGGAACCCAATGGCACCTTGACCGTGCGCAGCACCGAGCGCCCCATCTCGTCGGAGAACAAGCGGATTTCGCAGATCGCCAGCGAATATGAGCACGATTCCAAGCGAAATTCCGCCCTTTCAACCACGTCCACCAACGCATCGACTCGCAAACGAAAGGTCTTCATCGGTCAGTGGCAGTTGGGCAAGACCATCGGCAAGGGCGGATGTTCCCGAGTACGCGTCGTTCGCCACCGATATAGAAACCAATACGGCGCGGTCAAGATCATCACCCGCTCGACCGCGGAGAATACGCGCGCTCAGAGCTTGGCCAATCTTGTGGAAAGCATCAAAGAGTCTTCTGCCACGTCGCCTGCTGGCTTTAAGCCCATCCCGTACGGCTTGGAGCGCGAGATCGCCGTCATGAAACTACTGGAGCATCCCAACATTGTCCGTCTGTACGACGTGTGGGAAAACCGGAATGAATTGTGCGTATCGAATCCCCCCCTGTCTGGTGTCCCGCTGACGTCGACCCAGATATCTGATCATGGAGTACGTGGACGGGGGCGAGCTGTTCCACTTCGTCGATCAGAGAAAGGGCCTGCCGGAGGACGAGACTGTCTACATCTTCCGGCAGGTCGTCTCGGCCTTGCTTTACTGTCACAGGTTGCTCATCTGTCATCGCGATCTCAAACCCGAGAACATCCTCCTCGACCAGCGCGATCTGACTGTCAAGCTCATCGACTTCGGAATGGCCGCATTACAGCCCAAAGGTCGTCTGCTCAGCACTCCTTGCGGCAGTCCTCACTATGCCGCACCGGAAGTTGTGAACAGCAAGCCCTACGACGGCCATCAGGCCGATGTCTGGAGCTGCGGCGTAATTCTCTATGTCATGTTGACAGGAACCACTCCGTACAATTACGATGCGCGGGGCGAGCTCAAAGAACTCTTTCGAGACATCGCATCCGCACATTACTACATGCCTCCAGATCTCAGCTGGGAAGCCCAGGATCTGATTAGCAAGATCTTTGTCCTCAACCCTCAAACGAGAATCACCATGGACGAGATCTGGGATCACCCTTTGCTGCACAAATACGACGAACCATTTGGGTTTGATGGCCCGGGAGGCACCAAGGAGGCGGCGGTCGGAGAGCCGCCCAAGATCGAAGAGTGGAGAGTCAAGCGCATCCAGGACATCGACCGCGAGATTTTACGCAACATGCGTACTCTGTGGCACAGTGAACCGGAGAACGGCCTGGTCCAGAAGCTTTTGAATGCCGAGTACAACCAGGAGAAGCTCTTCTACGCGGCTCTGATCAAGCACCGCGAAGAAAATCTCGAGAATTACATGGGCGAGCTCGACGACATCAGCCACTCGGCAAGCGATTATCACCACAGCCATCCGCCGAGGCCGTCTGACGAGCCTCCCTTGCCGAAACCAGCTCAACGATCCGAATCCAAGTATTCCATCATGAACGACGAGCACCTTCGTCCGAGCCACAGTTTCAATGCGCATCCGGCATCCGAGAGCAGCTACGATCCATACCGAGCTTCGAGGGATCCCATGATGAACCCGAACGGCGAATACCTCAACATCATGGTGCATCGGAACGGGACGACGAGTACGCGCAGAACCAGCGTGGGCCGCAACTTACGTCACCCACACTCTACCAGAATCGAAACGCTCAAGCATGCGCACCAGCGGAGGTCCATCAATGCCTCATCGTCAAGCTTGCCTCGATCAGGCCGAAGCAGGTCCACGTTGCCTCGTTCGTCCATGTCTCGCCACTCCATCACCAGCACCGTGCTGCCAAGCAGTCCACCGTTGCCCATCACCATGCGCCCGTCCGACGTGCACAAGCGCGGTGTCAGCTTTGGGCACATACGTCGAGTCTCAACAGCCAGCGCCCTCACGTCACAAATAACATCTACGAATGCTTCCACGCCAGCCACGCCAGCCACGCCAAGCCTACCTGCCCATTTGCGCGAACAAAAAGCCAGACTCAAGGCGCAGGCGAGACAGATCGCCGAAGACAGCCCGACCGCCAATATCGACCAGCCTTTGAGATCGCGCAAGGAGAGATCGAACCGACTCCCCAAACCTCGTATCAAGGTACGAAAGCCGTTCGATACTCCCGGCGACCATATGCGCAGCCAGATTCGAAAGCACAGTGCCGAGCTGGAGAAAGCGTGCGAGGAGGCTTTCTTTCGGGATTCCTATCATTCCAGCACCACGGTGAGGACGTCACTGACGGACAAGCCATCGCCTTACGACACTCCACCTTCCTCGGTAGCAGCAGCCCATCCTTCTGACAATACGCCTGGTCTGCCTTCGTCTACCAAGCCGAATCCTCGATCGTTGCCTGCTACGCCCAAGGATACGCCCAATTCGTACTTGACGCGGACCCTGGAAGAAACGAAGCACAAGCTGGCTACCTTCCGGGGTCACGATGAAGACAACACCGCCAGAATTGAAGAAGTGATGAAAATGCTCGATAATATCATGCCCACGCCCGGCTGTCCTTCCGAGCGGCGGCTAGTATCTGCGCCCGAGACCGACAAGCCAACAGACCCGAACGGCTTTCTCCCAATCATTTCGGAGGAATGCAGCGACCAACGCAGTAGCAAAGATGGCAACTGGCATCGTAGCGTGACAGCTCCAGTGACCAAAGAGCGCAGACCAGAGGACCACACAATCCGCGTGGTTCCACCCTCGTCGCCGGGGGCCGTCGCACCACTCAACGTGCGCAAGCGAAGCAGCGGAACCCAGCTCAACGCCGATATCCAGAGGAAAGTCACGTCCAAAGCATCCACCGACAACATGCGCCGGAGGCTGACGGTCAACGCGGACGTGTCCGCGTTGGAGTCGATCGATGAGAACACAACTCTGACCACTCCAACGCTCGTGAAGAAGAAGCGATCGGGATGGTTTGGCCGGAGCAAGAAGGATATGGACGAAGAGATGCAGTCACGACCATCACCATCAAAGGCCGGCCGGTCAGGACTGAACAGGGTGGGCGAACGGGAGTCACGCCGTCGCTCGACGATGCTCACGAAACATTCCCGGAAGAGCAAGGTTTTGCCTGAAGACCCGCCGCTCTCGGGGCAGTCCAGCGAATTCCCGATCCGAAAGCACCGCTTTGGTAACAGCAAGAAGGGCTTCTCGAAATGGTTGGGACGTATGAGTCGGGAGAAGGGCGAAGACACCAGCATGATGACCACACCTGGTGAGTGCGCCGGAGTTGTGGCATACGAGGCGTGTTTGCTGACGAAACCAGAAACTACCATGATGACGAATCATTCCCTGGACTCCCTGTTCTCGTCGACATCACCAGCACCCTCGAGCAACGACGCGCCGCCATCGAATGGACCCGAGCGGTCATGGTTCGCGCGCTTCTTCCACATCAAGCCTGCAGTCGACGTTCTGTGCTTCAGCGTTCCAAGAGGCAAGGCTCGCCAAGAATTAGTCTTACTCTTCAGAGAGTGGCAGCGACACGGGGTCCGCGATCTCGAATACTCTCGCGAGACGAATACCATTACCGCTCGCGTGGACAAGGCCAACACTCTGAACATTAAACCCGTCACGGTGCGCGTGGAGCTCTTCATTGTGCTCGAGAGTGGCAAGAAGAACGGCCTTTCCATCGCGCGCTTCGTCCAGGTCAAGGGAGCTGCGTCGGGCTTCCGCTCGGTCTTATCCGTCGTGGATGGCTCGATGCGATCGCAGGGCTGGCTGATCGAAGACGAAGAGAAGTGGAGAGCACTGGCCGAGGTGGTGCAAGGTAGTTCTTCCTGATATGAGAAGCATGGCTTATTCGCAGCGTCTTGTGGGAACGGCAGAACCTTGCCTTCTTGGCTCAATCCCCCCCTGGCCATCGTTGGTTTGTGGGAATCTGGACACACGCTTTTTTTTGGTGTTGTTGGACAGAAAATTTGCCCGTCTTCACTGCATACTCGGCGGCATTCCAATGGGCATCGGGGGGTTTTCTATGCAGATACGGGGGGGAGGGGTGGGGGGGGTTGTTGCTTTTGGGGCATATGTTCAACATTTTGAGCTTTTGACAGCAGCAGCAGCAGCAGCAGCAGCAGCAGCGGGGTGTGTGTGTGTGTGTGTGTGTGTGCAGTCATGTTGTATCCCCAGAAGGAAGTCATAATGCATAATGGGCTCTGATTGTAACTGGATGTCTTTCCTCTCTCTCTCTCTCTCTCTCTCTCTCTCTCTCTCTCACTCTCTCTCTCTCTCTCTCACTCTCTCTCTCTCTCTGTCCAAGTGAACACCGGTTCCTCGGATCATTAGGTCGGGGCCGACTTCTTGGCCCCGAAGCTTGCAGGCACAGCAAACGTTCTGACCGCGTTTCGCCATCGGGAGTATCCGGGGGGGGGGGAAGGGAGAGGGCCTAACGGGATATGTATAGTTAAGCACTAGTCAGTTAGTTATAGTTAACTAGTGACGCATCTGGTGGTGGTATCGGACGCTCTCTCACTGGTCGGGCTGGATGTTGCGGGTGCGGCGGAGCGTCCGTCTCCAACGCGGACATGCTTTCACATGTCATTGATGCCGTCAGTGCGACATCATTGGCCCTCGGCCCACGTCTTCCCCCATGTGCGCTCTGGCCTGCCCCCCGCCCTGAGCAGGGAGCGATCGGATGCGGGACGGAAGACACGCTGGACCGTTGTTCGTTCCTCGGCAGGCCGTGTCGACGTACGCATATATATCATGACGGAGTCCATTCTCCGGGCCACAGGCGGGTCTACGTACTCTCTCTCTCTCTCTCTCTCTCTCTCTCTCTCTCTCTCTCTCAATCACTTCGTCCTCCTCCTCCTCCTCCTCCTCCTCCTCATCCTCCCATTGACCTGGGCAAGACAACGACTCCGGCGCCGCCAGCAACGAAACAGCCGCCAGCCAAGATGCCGACTCCCGTGAACGCCGCACAGATCCTTCAGGGCGTCGACGTGCTCGGGCGACTGGACGAGCCGCGCCGCCGGATCCTGTCCCCGGAGGCGACCGTCTTCCTGGCGGTGCTGCACCGCACCTTCAACGCGCGCCGCCAGGCGCTGCTCGAGCGACGCCAGACGCGCCAGCGCGAGCTCGACGCCGGCGTGCCGCTCGACTTCCTGCCCGAGACGCGACACGTGCGCGACAACGACGCGTGGCGCGGAGCCCCGCCGGCGCCGGGCCTGGTGGACCGCCGACTGGAAATCACGGGCCCCGTCGACCGCAAGATGGTGGTCAACGCGTTGAATGCGGATGTGTGGACCTACATGGCCGATTTCGAGGGTGAGTGGACGGAGGAGGGGACGATGGGTCTCTCTCTCTCTCTCTCTCTCTCTCTCTCTCTCTCTCTCTCTCTCTTTTTTTTTTTTTCTCTCTCTTTCTCGTTCTCTCTCTGTATCTATGTCCAGAAATTTTTTTGTCGCCCAAACTCTGACCAACCCCCGCCCCCCAAAAAGACGCCAGCTCCCCGACGTGGGACAACATGATCGACGGCCAGGTGAACCTCTACGACGCCATCCGCCGGCAGATCGACTTCAAGCTGGGCGGCAAGGAGTACCGGCTCCGCACCGACCGCAGCCTGCCCACGCTCCTGGCGCGGGCCCGCGGCTGGCATCTCGAGGAGAAGCACGTTCGGGTGGACGGGGAGCCCATGTCGGCATCGCTGTTCGACTTCGGCCTCTACTTCTTCCACAACGCCTTCGAGCTCGTGAAGCGCGGGACCGGCCCGTATTTCTACCTCCCGAAGATGGAGAGCCATCTCGAGGCGCGGCTGTGGAACGACGTGTTCAACCTCGCGCAGGACTACATCGCGATGCCCCGCGGCACCATCCGTGCGACGGTCTTGATCGAGACCATCACGGCCGCCTTCGAGATGGACGAGGTGAGTGAGCGCGGGACAAGCCGCCGCCCGGGGATGGCGGTGATGGATGATGCAGGGAGTCGTCGTCGTACTGACCAATGGTGGGAAGATCATCTACGAGCTCCGCGACCACTCGGCCGGGCTCAACTGCGGTCGGTGGGACTACATCTTCTCCGTCATCAAGCGTTTCCGCCACCACCGGCAATTCGTCCTGCCCGATCGATCCGCGGTGACGATGACGGTGCCGTTCATGGACGCGTACGTCAAGCTGCTGATCAAGACGTGCCATCGGCGTCAGGTGCACGCCATGGGCGGCATGGCCGCTCAAATCCCCATCAAGACCGACGCGGAGGCGAACCGGAAGGCCATGGACGGCGTTCGCGCCGACAAGCTGCGCGAAGTCCGCGCCGGCCACGACGGCACCTGGGTCGCCCACCCCGCCCTCGCCGCCGTGGCCGCCGAGGTGTTCAACGAGCACATGCCGACACCCAACCAGTTCCACGTGCGCCGAGAGGACGTCCAGGTCGGCGCCCGCGATCTCCTGAACATGAACGTGCCCGGCGGGATCACCGAGGGCGGCATCCGGACCAACTTGAACATCGGCCTCGGATACATGGAGGGCTGGCTGCGCGGGGTCGGCTGCGTGCCCATCAACCACCTCATGGAGGACGCGGCGACGGCCGAGGTGTCCCGCTCCCAGCTCTGGCAATGGTGTCGACACGGCGCTCGCACCCAAGACGGCCGCGCGCTCGACAAGCCCTACGCCCTCCAGCTGCTGCACGAGCAAGCCGCCGAGCTCGAGAAGAAGGCACCCCCGGGGAACAAATTCCCACTCGCGGCCAAGTACTTTGCCACCCAGGTCACGGGCGAGGAGTATGCCGAGTTCCTGACATCGTAAGTTCCCGCCACCACCACCACCACCACCACCCTCCCTCCCTTGTTACACCCGGCTACGCCCTCTTCCCCCCGGCTGACCCGTTTGCTCGAATCCATAGGCTGCTGTATGACGAGATCACGCATGTCGGCGAGAAGCTCCCCGCGACGAAGTTGTAGTTTGAGCGGGCATGACGCAGGACAACGATGGGCTTTTGATTGTGATTTTTTCATTCCGCCCGGGGGGGGGGGGGGGATGCTGTATACAGTCTGGGCAGTCGATGGGATTGGTGTCCGCCCGCCAGGCTTCAAGGCAGGGTCGACTCGTTTGGGCTGTGGACGGACATGGAGCACCAATGACGCTCCCACTGGCGAAGACGTTGGATGTGGTGGGGTTGCGTGGAGGGTCGATGCTCCTGGTAGACTTGGAGGAGGCGCACGGCTTGCAGGGCCTGGGCGGTGGTGGGGAGAAGCGGGGGGTAGTCGGGCTCCACATCTTCCAGCCGCGCGTCCTCGTCTTGTATCTCGGTGCCCGTGTGGCGTTCGATCATCTCTTCCAGCGACGGCTCTTCGTCGACCGGATGCCGCCGCTCGTTCTCTCCCGCGGGATGCACGATGCGCTCGAGCGGGAGGGCGTCGTCGATGCGTTGCTGGAGGTCCCGGTACTCGATCGAGAGGTCGGGCTCGACGGCCGCCGGCAGATGGATGGCCGGGCGGATCACCGCGCTCTTGCGGAAGCAGCGATAGATGGTGGGGTTGTCGACCCGGTGATGCCACGCCTCCACGCACCAGTGCAGCGCGTGGTCCAGGGTGACGGACGTGAAGGGATTGATGCCGTGGTCGATGGACGTGACGATGTAGCCCAGCCAGGCCTTGCGGTAGTGCAGCTTGAGGTTCTGCAGGATGCCCTGGTCCAGCGGTTGGAAGACGGTGGTGGAGTTTTCCGCCAGCCAGACGACGTGCACATTCGACGGCGGCGGCGCCGCCTCCACGCCGGCCATGTGCGCCGCCAGGTTGTCCATGCACAGCATGACCGAGCGGCTGCCGACGTGGTGGTAGAAGGCCGTCAGCCACTGGCCCATGATCGCCGTCGTCATCCACGCCTTCTTGTTGCTGCGCCACCGGCATCCGAGCGCCTCCAGGTTCAGGCCACCGAGGGCGCGGGGCTGTCTCGCGTGGCCGATGATCCAGACCGGCAGCCGGTCGGAGCCCGTGGCGTTGGTGCACAACGCCAGCGTAATGCTGCTCTTTTCGTGCGTGCGGCCAGGCAGTGGTGCGCCGGGGGGGCCGCGATGGACCGCGCTGCGCCAGTGGAGGCCGGTTTCGTCCATGTTGTAGATGTCGTCCTCCGCGTACTCGCCGCATATGGTGCGCACGGCTTTCATTGGGGCTGCAGTCTCGGCTTGAATATATCGAGCCAACCACTGCTGCATTCTGCCCCTGGAAGCCCTTTCACCCGCGCTTTCCGGCAGTACTATCTGGCGTCTGATGAGGCGTCCAGGGCGCCGAGGACTGTTGATTGGCTGAGTCATCGATCGGGCATATGCCGCTTCCAGCCCGGCTTGACCATGCTTCTGTCATTGATGCGGGAGGATGATATCGCTCTGACGAACAGGTCGTTGGCACGAAGCGACCACGGAAATATCGTGTCAACGAAGCAAGGCTGGGCCACGTGTCACTGTCCATAACCCTTCTTTGAGCGATGCGGCGGCGTCCGGGACCGCCGAACCCGATTTGCTTCCAGGCTCCCGCTCAACCAACTCCTTCATTTCGACTGCCGGAAGATGCATTCGCCAATAACTACCCCTTGCAAATACAACCCCCAAAGCGCCTCAACGTGACTCGCTGAACGCCGGACCGACAAGTTCGTGCAAGCCAAAACACACACACACACACACACACAATTGGAATCCGAGCGAACGAACATCTCAGTGCCGACAGCGCACGATACCATCCAATCATAACCATGATCATGCTGGCAATGCATATCTGTGCACAGCTGCAAATGAAGCACCTCCCCAACGCCCCCAAGCGCCGCCAACGTTGTCGTTGCTCAGCCGAGTAGCACCTCCCACGCCCAATCCTGCGAACGGTTACTTTTGAGTACAACCCATTGTGCAGTTTCTGCGAGTCCACACTTACCCACATCACTCCGACCCAGTGCAGATGGCCTCGAACGGTGTAGGCCACATCATACTTGCCATTCGTCAAATTCCTCTCATTGACATCCGGCGTCTGCGAGCCTCGTTTTGCTTCGCTCTCCGCTTGCTTCTTCAGGCTGTACACCATCCCGCCGTACCCCGGCTCCGGTGATTGGGAGCCCATCCTCTCTGGCTGTCCCATAGCCCGTTGATGAGCCGGACTCAATTCCGCAGTGACCACGAGGTTGCGCTGCCTCGGCGACTTGGCCTCGTAGTCGCCCTTGCGACGCCAAACCTCCTCGGTCACCGCTAGGCATTTGTCAATGACACCAATGCGCTTCCGCTTCCGCATCACGTCCCACCGACCACGTACCCAGTCGCGATCTTCGGCCTCGGAAGCCATGCAACCCGCAACCATGAGTGGGTAGATATGCACGGTGAGCATGTTGCTGTTGAGTGGCACGGTTGCCAGATACTGCAACACTCGCTGGGCGTGGTTGTCGTCCGAGAGGCGAGAGGGCAGTTCGGGGACGGCCTGATGCAAATGAAGCATCGTGGCAAAGCGGTATGCCTCGGCAGTCTGCAACGCGTGCTGCGGGTCTGCAGCTGCATCTTCCGGTCTTTCGATATAAGCTGGTGTTTCCCAATTCTGCAATTGTTCCATCAAGTCTCTTGCATCACTGATGATTGTCGGCCGATTGTTCTGTGACCTGCACACCCGGCGCACCAGATTCGCCACGTGCCCAATGATGGGGAACAGTGTGCCCGCACAGCCCATGAACGGGTCCAAACGAGCGTCGATCGGCATGCCAAAGTCGATACCGAACCCAGGTTGCTCGTGACCCGTCACAATCTCACGATCATCCGTTGTCCACAGAGCATGGTCGAAATCGCTTCTTTCGTCGCACGTGACGCCCGTGAGGCGTGCTATAACATCCATGTAAACCCATGCATTGCATAAGAACTTCAGCCGCGATAAGTCGACACCACGCAATGGAATCATGCTGTGCCGTTGAAGTGCCTTCTTCACAAGAGCCGCAGCTCCCTTGATGTGCGGAACGCCAGTGGTAGTATGCTGATCCCAGGACTCCGCGAAAGCCAGTGCCAGTGCTGTAGCGATCTGCGTTTGTATGCCCATGCTATCATCTCGAATGCCGTCCGATATGTGCCGGATACTGGCTTGCTTGTGCTCACCACCAACAACCTTGAGCTGTGGCTGATCCATTGCGGCGTGGAAAGCTGACATTGCTAAGAGGGCGTGGTACAGGCCTTCGGAACGGCTAGCCAATGGGAGTACCAACGTTCGCCACGGATTCTCGTGGGGGCCGTTCACGACCGATAAAATCCCGCACGTCACTTTGTCGAAGTGGTTCAGTAGGAACTCATGACTGGAAAGGGGAAGATCGGGTGGCTGGAAGAATGGAGGAGTGTGGCTCCAGACCGCGTTATCTGGTGTGCTTATGGTAAATGGCGAATTAGCATTGCTGGACTGTGATGGCCACAGTGCATCCTCGAAGCCAGTTGGCTGAATTGGGCCTATCAAGTCGATATATTCGTCGTCAAGGGTTGGGTCGTTTCCACTAGTGATGTAAGGGAAGTCCAAATCCTGCGGGACGGAAAAGGTGACAAAATCCTGGCCGCTGGCTTGGTCGTCGGGAAGATCCTGCAGCATACCTTGTGGGAGGAACTCTGTCGTGGATGGGGATAAAGGGTGGCCATTAGGAGATGGAAAGGCACGAGAGCGATATGAGAGGGCAGGGCTGAAAGTCGGATTTGAAGCAATGGCACGGTCGTGGATAGCCGCAGTACCTGACAGATTGTCATGGGGAGATGGATTCTCGCGGCCCTGATGCGCACGATAATGTGCTGGTGGTGAGGCGGACGGTGTTGCCGATAGTGCAGCGCGGAAGTTGATCATGTCCCCACTTTTGGCTGGCATCGGTGTATGGGTGGGTGGGGGCGTTGGCGCCTTCCCCGTCACCGCATGTGCCTCGGGGCTCGGCTGAGGCGGAACAGCAAGCGGCGGGGGCCATTCGGCGATGGGTGATGTCGAAGCAGATGGCTGTGCTCGGACAGGAGAGCGTGGGCGGTGTGAGAGGTGGGCGTTCGCTGGCAGAGAGTCAGAAATGCCCATCCAGCCAACCACTCCACCGCGGAGCTCACCCTGCTTCCCCTTGTCCAGCCCGCCCTTGCCTGGGCCGGTGTTTGGGAATTCTCTCCATTGAAAGGTCTTCTTGTACCCACCGCAGGCGATGCCCCTCTTCGCGCACTGCAGACACCCAGGCTTCTCTTCGCCGCATTTCAGCCGCTTCAACTTGCAGGTGGAACAACCTGGCAGACTCGACCATCAGTACAGTGGTCGCAAGCATGACGGCGGGTGCGGTGGCGAATAGTGGCATGCTGCGGTGAACAAGCAAACAACATGAATCAAAAGCAAATCGTCGCCGTGGGTGCGCGGTCAAGTAATACCATTACGGCTCTTGGTCTGCTTCGGTTTGACCGCGACGGCGTCCCTGCCGTCGCCGTCGCCCGCGACATTGTTCTTCTCGTCCGGCCACGGGCCCTTCCTGGCCGCCGATCTTTTCGTGTTCTCTGGGCCGCGGTTGCTCTGCCGTTTCGCGTGCTTCTTGGGCCGCTCCGGCGGTGGTTCTGGAGGCGCGGCGGGCTCGTGTGAGTCTGCGCTGTCGAGGCCGAGGATGGCGGAAGGCGAGGGAAAGGGCAACGGAGATGCGTCCGCCATACCGCGGGGCGCGCTGTGCCAGCCAACGTTACACACGCACGCGCTCCTGCCAATTTCACAATTCAACCTTGTTGTTTGGGAGAAGGGAAGCGGCAATCGTGCCTAGCAGCTTCCTCGCCCTATCGGCGTATGGTAAGCGAGAACTCTGCTGAACCCCTCGACCGCGATAGGCAACCGGAGCGATCACGAGCATGGAGTTAACTATGTAACTGCAACAGGGAAGAACTGCTCACCGCTACTCTGAGGCGCTGCGGTGTCGGCACAACCGCCGTGACGGCCGTCGTCTGTGCCAGGCGTCCCCGCGCGCAACGACATCTGCCACGCAGCTACCGCTATACCACTGCCCACTGGCATCCAGGAATTGCCTGCCGACGATGTGGCTCTCGCAGTCATGGTTCCTGATGGACACACCGGCGCAGGCGGGACTCCGGGTCTTTCCCATGACGGCGTTGCCGACGTGGTGTCGTGAGTGATGCTTGATACGCCGCGTGGTCCCGTCACAATCTCGTCGCTTTTAGAAGTACATCAGATAACCTAGGAGAACGCCTCTCATTCAGCCTTGAATCATCGAACAGCCGTGCCCTGCTCTTTCCGAATCGAGCCATGCTTCACCACCCTGTTACTCGCCGTCTTGGAGCGAAACGCCTCCCTCCGGATACTCATCCACCTGCTTCTCGAATCGCGCCTCGATGGCCTTCAGGACATCTGCATCTCGATCGGAGCTGACGAAGCTTATCGCAATACCCTTGGTACCGAAACGTCCTGCACGACCGACACGGTGCAAATAGGTGTCCGCTGCTTGTGCTACCGATTCCTTGTAGGTAGCAGAGCCCTTCTCTGGTGGCGCTTCCTTCGTGGTGGTGGAATCGGGCATGTCGTAGTTGATGGCCAGGTTGATGCGCTCAATGTCAATACCACGACCGAACACATCTGTGCTGACACAGATACGCTTGTCGTAATTCTTGAAGGCTTGATAACGCTTGATTCTGGGCTCGATATTAGCACTTGTCCGGTTGGTACCACTGCAGGGACGACTCACCGGTCTGCCTGATCCATGTTGGAGTGGACAGTGATAGACGGGAAATTGCATTCCACGAGCAGGCGATTCAGCTCATTGGCACGAACAGTATTCTTGACGAAGATGATGACTTGGTTGTACGACAGTGTGTCGAGCAGATCATTGAGCCGTCGGTTCTTCTCCTCTTCTGTGAGCTTGACGTAGTATTGCTGGAGACCGTGCAGAGTGAGCTTGGCCTCGTCATCCACGTAGATCTCGAGCGGGTTCTGCATGAACTTCTTGCAAATTGGCCGGGTCTGAGCAGACAATGTAGCCGAGAACATCATGACCTGCTTCTGAGTCGGAGTCGCGCGGAAAATCTCCTGCACGTCGCGGCGCATGTCTAGAGAGAATCAGTACCTGCTGTTGATACCCAGGCGTAGGAATAACTAACCAATCTGGTCAAGCATCTTGTCACACTCGTCAAGCACGAAACGGTTGACACTGCCGAGACGGAGCTTCTTCTCGCGGACCAGAGCGTTCAGACGACCAGGGGTGGCGACAATGATGTGTGGGTGTGTAGCCTTGTCGCGAAGAATCTTCTCATTCTCGGTCATTGGGACACCTCCGTAGAAGACCTCGGTCTTGACTTCCGGCAGGTACTTGCTGAAACGCTGGTATTCGTTCTTGATCTGGAATGCAAGCTCACGCGTGTGGCACATGACCAGCACGCTGACCTCGCCAGCTACCGGCTCGATCTGCTGGAGAGTCGACAACACGAAGACGGCCGTCTTCCCGAGACCGGACTTGGCCTGGCAGAGAACATCGGTTCCTAGGATGGCCTGTGGGATACAAGCTTGCTGGACTGCGTCGAGGTTAGAATATTCGTCCAAGTTTGTGCAAGCAAAAACAGTCGATTGAAGAGAGCGTCCATCCATCGTCGCGACCGGGCAGCGTCTAATGACCGTCACGGCCGTGAACATATTCTCGAGCACAGCGTTCCCGACAAACAGCCCAAACTATGCTCTCTTGTCCTTCGAAGCCCCCCGCAAGTTGAACACCGCAATCCGCCTTCGTACGCGCGCGCTTTGGGCTCAATGAGCTATGTCGCCATGACCCAATGACCGAGTGCAAGCCGCCGCTCGAAAAGTGGTGTGCCTGGACAGCCGCCGAGCAACGGCAAATTTGGGAGCCGACCTCTCTTGTGCTGGCTCATATCCGCGCGCGCCTCTCGACGCTCTCGCTCTGACTAGATGGATGGACGCTCCTCGTGCGGTGGCAATCGCCGGCAGGCTCAAAGCAGGATGTACTGTACGGAGATGACTAACCCTCTGACGGATGCTCGAAGCCGCAGTCCGTGATGGCCTTGAGGAGTTCCGGCTTCAGGAGGAAGTCGCGAAAGCTGGTTGAGTGGATGCCGACGTAGCTGCCCTTGGTCTTTTCGCCGCCGCCAGAAACTGCAAGGTCGCCCTTCTTCGCGTCACCATTGGTCGCGCCGGCAGCGCCATCAGTCGGTTGGAGCTCCTCGTCGGAGTAATCAATCAGATCCTCCTCGCCAGACATCTTGACGGCGGCCGTGCGGGTGGGGGGGGCGTGCGAAGGGGAGGCTGGTGGGTCAGGCTGCGAAGACCTTCGATTGGGCGCAAGGAGCGGCTGTGGGGACCCGGCGGAGGGTGCCGAGTGCGAGATGAAAGGGAGGGCTTGGAGAGCGTGCCAGGCGCGGAAACGAAGTCTGCGCGATTGACGATGGCGGCGGTGATGAGACGGGATGAGGGAGAGGTTGGAGACGTCCACGAACAACTTGTCGCGAGAGAGGCAGGCACCACGGACTCAGCCGCAGAAAACAGAGTCCGAGCTTGCTTGGCGCGCCGCCGGCCGCGGCGGCCGCTGTGGCTCAGTCGCACCTCCTTCGTGTGCCATATCCATATCGCAGCAGCCCACCGCCGCCGCTCGCCGCTCGTCGTCGGTCAATGCGGCTCCCAGAGCTGCACGCACCTGCCCGTGGTGTTGCACTAAAAACGTCCGGGGCAGGCGCCGCCGATTCCGGGCGTCATCGGATCTGCCGGATCTGCTGCTGCCCGGACATCAGGAGGGCTCTACACAGTTCACGCGTGGTGTGATGGTTCCTGAGAGCAGTCACGTCGCGCTACCCCGCGCCGCAGCTGGAGAGGCGGCACCACTATCCTCCAAGGCCGGCCAGCTCTCAACCCCCCCCGATTCCCGCCAGTTTCTCCACCTTGCTGTCAACTTGCCCCGCCGAGTCTTTTGCAACGTCCCTTGTACTCCAGCATACTTATCTTCCGCGTCCGTCCTCGCCGTGTTCAACGACGATCGTGTCCTCCTCGTGGTGATCGAGTTGCATCTCGTCTTCCTCCATCATTCGTCGTGCCGGGCGCCTTCGCACCACCGGTTGAGCCACTGCACTCTCCCCATCGTCGTCGACCTCCATCTCATCTCCCCACGCAAGGCCTTCATCTTGAGCAGGACCCTCAGGCAAGAGCTGCGTCTTGTAGCCCGGCAGAGCTTTCTTTTGCCTCTTCTCGAACGAGATGACTGCCATCTGAGCCGCGGCCAGCTCGTTCACAATGCTCCTCCCAGGATCGCCGAGACCAATGCGACCAGCCTGGGCGTACATCAGGCGTAGTTTCTCCTTGGATTGCCTCGTGTTCTGATGGGCCGAGGATGCAAATTTGACACCGTCCAGGAACCCACGCTTGATGCACGTCTCGTCCCGGAGATTGTAGGACGTGTTGTCGGCCGCGAAGAGAGCATTCGTGAAGGCGGTCGCCAGGGAATTCCATTGTGCGTCATCATGCCACACCAGTTCGATGGCCCAGCCTTGACACAACTCGCACACAATGTTAGAGATGTGTTCGATGCTGCTTCGAGATGTGAAGCCCATCGAGCTCGCCAGCCTTGCGAAGGCGCCGACAAGCTTTTCGCTCAGACCAATTCTCCCTCGCTTCAGCACAGGAGTAACCTTGGTTTTGAGATCACCGGGTACGGAGAGCAAATCGAATCTCAGGACCGGCCGCAGAGTCTCGTCATGGCGGACAACCCGCAGCAGGTCTCTGACGGCGAATGTATGGATGATGGCTTTCTTTGGGATTTCCTTCCAGACGATGAACTCATGCGTACTATATGCCCACGTCAGTCTGAACCGAGAATTGCGACAGGTCGAAGCCGTCTTACCCTGCATAGTGCCACGAGCCGACGGTGAACTCATATGTTTTCTTCAATTCCCTGTGATAAGGTGGAACATAAAACACAGATTGGCTAGGAAGGCAGTCGGCATCGATCACAGAGATGCGACCTTGGGACCCGGGATTCTCCCGGCCTTCCCTGAGCGCCAAACGGATCGTCCATATCAGAGAGTTAGACACGGATATGTACGGCGAATGGATCTTCTTCTGCATACCGCTCCGGTCGAGGTGATTGAACAAGTCATCCCAATCGAGATCCGTACAGTGCCGGGGAGTTGGAGTGAAATTCACTCCCTGGAAGTATTTCCTCGCGATGAATCCGTCATCGCTGTTGAGACCGCAAGTATCGTCTTTTGCCCAATATCTGTTGTTGACAGTCAACATCTAGCCGCCAGTGTACCGCGAGCGATACGCACCGGAAAAAAAGACTGTTCATGGGCGGATGAGCTTCTTGCTCTTGAACAGGCTTGAGAGTCTTGGGGATTGCAGCGTGCTTATCGGCCGGGATAGCGATCAAGCTCCCATTAGCTTGTCGGAGTAGGACCTTCCCAGGCACAGATCCATCGGTCCTCGCCGCTCTTCCTGTCGTCTTCGGCGGCGTCATCAATGCGTTGATAATCCCTGGCGCTGCAGGCAGTCTCGGTATAACAGGAACCAGGGCCCGGGCGCGCAACGTAGAACCTTTCCACTGGGAATCGTCGATGGGAGTAGTATGTCCCATCTCGTCACCGCTTTCGGGGGTTACTGGCGCCCAGGTGCCTATCGGCGTTTGTTCACTTAGTAGCAGTGGTGTTAAGTTTACAGGAGTCGCTGTTGGAACATGGGCGGCCCGAGTCCCACTGATGTTGATCTGGTAATTCATCGAGGTGCCCAAAGCCGGATGAGCGGAGTATGATGGCTCTGTCGATCTCACTTGCGCGGGTGACGTCCGAGATGTCACAGGCCTGGTCATGGCAGCAGCAGCCTCTTGAATTTGTGATCTGATTGCCTCCCTACGCTTGGCCTCGGCCGGATCCACCGTTGTCCTGCAGATGTCGGTCCACGTCTTGGCCTTCATCTTGTTCCGCTCTTGAATCTGAGCTTTGATAAGGAATTCGAGTCTTTGGTCGGTAGCACCATGTCGCTGTACAGCATCTGTAAAAGCCGATCTGAAGATGACGGCATTTTGAGACTTGTCGTATTTGAAGTCTGTATGTAGAACATGCAGAAAGACTCTCATTTCGTGAGACCATCTGAACTGCTTGGTTGGTTTCCTCGTTCCAGTGTGGCTTCTTGGCTTCGGGGTGGCCATGACTGGTTCTTGAAGTCAAATTCGCAGGCGTCTTCAAGGCATGGAAGAAGTCGATCAGCCACCGCAGCGACAGTGATATGAAATCGAACATCGACAACCTCACCCCGCGGGTCAGTGCTTCATTAGTCAAATCGCGGCATGTCGTCGCCGTTTTAGTGGAGACGAAAAGCAAGCCCAACGGTCTTGCGTAAAATCCAGGAGCGCCTTGGCAGCATCACACTTCACGGAGGTCTCCATGTCTATAAGCAAGAAAGGTCGAGTCGTATGCGTGTCTGATTGCAGCTCCCGGACGGACCCAGAGGAGGTATGTTGGTCTAGACCGAATACCACGTCTCGCTCAGCTGCAGGAAAGCCGTGTCCTGGATCTCTACGGCCGACTTCCGAGCAAAGACAGTTGTTGCTGGAAAACCATGACCGATCTCTCGACCCGAAATACAGCCTGAAGCACAGCGCAGGCTGGAGCGTGGCTGCTGCAGATGTTCAAGCATCTCACTACGTGTGCCAGAGCGCGGCCAGAAGCAGAATCGGGCGTTGCAGTACCGTGAGGAAGACCCCGAGGCATTGTGGAGCGACATTACTCCAGATGTAGATGTTCTGATCACAGAATTGTGCGATGCGAGTGCGCATTGGGAGGAAAGAGTGTGTGAAACATCCCTAGCAAGCAGCAAAAACTAGACTCCACGTCTGTGACCATTATCACGAAGGGCGAGGCGCGGGCGTGGTGAGATGCGATGACCAAGACGCAAAGAATGCTGAATCTGCCACCGGGTCCTGAATTGGGATTCGGGTGCCGGTAATAAGAAGATTTCGTTGCTGTACTTTGGCAGGCAAAAGCCGGTCGTGATTTGGAGGCCGGCAGCGAAAGCGCTGTCGTAAACGCGAGCACGATGGCGAGAACTTTCAACGAGCCGACAACTGTTTATCTGTTGCTGGCCACGGAGCCTGTAACTGCGATGAGTACTCTGGAGTGCCCCGAAAGCAAAGGTCTTGATCGTTACACGTGATATCGTTAACTGCATTTCTCCGAAGTCCATTTTCCCATCTTGGGCTAACACAATGACGATTGGTGGCCTGCGGTATCACCCACCTCGTGAGTGGTCACTTGGCACCTGTATGCCGACCTGAGAGACGCCAGACCCCCGCCTTGCCAATCGATCGCGATTCAGAGTACAGATCTCCACATGTACCAAGGCCCTTACCGCTGCTATTCAGGTGAACATCTCTTATCCCGACACAACGGCCGTTCTCGCATGGGTCTCTCTGGACAACCCAAAAGAGTGCCTGGTCTCGAAAATCGGATGGAAAGACTCACAGCCTGCGAGCCGTAGAGGCTTTTGGAAATGGCAGCGCAGAGTAAATAGCTCATGTTGTGCCCCGCGCACCCTGCCACAACCTACATCAGTGACATGTTCGCGCGTCTTGCCTTCAGCTTGTTTGCTTCCAGACGACAAGAGCACGTCCTTGTATTGGCCATGCACTGCTGAGATCTGGTTATCGATGTCTTGGGTTGCCATGGGACCCGGACCTTACGGCTGTCGTCCTAGTGGGTGACGAGGTGAGGAGGGACGTGTGCAGCGAATCGCTCAGGAAAGCCTGCAGGACTACTGCAACTTTCTATCAATCGGAGGAAGTTGAGAAGGATACTTGGCCCACTTAGTCTTTTCGGAGCGTCGGCGGCTGGTCTTCAGCGCTTGCGAGCGGTGCTACGTGTCGCGGAGTGCGCTTGGGAGCTGGCAACGCCCTGTGATTGCTTTGCTTCGTTGCTTCGTTGCTGGGGAGGAGGGCCGCAGCCCTGACAGCGGAGGCTGCCACTCTGTCTTTCACGCCCTCGCCACGGCCGTCGTCGTCTCGGTGCACATTTCTACATTTCTCGTGCCGACGTGCCGAGTCATACTCGACACGCGGTCCAGAACACAGAACACCCGGCCTCTGCCTTGGCGGCTTGCGCATATTTATTCAGCGTAGCCTCCTTCGGGAATCGGCTGCATTCGGGGGGCTGGGATTCCTTGCTGCACCACCGAGGTCATAAGCCGCGCGAGACACCGCTCCCCGCACGTGCATCGTATGTGCTGCTGCATATATCCGAGTGTGGTGTGAGGCGAGAGCTCAGCTACTGCTCTGCGAGCATTTGTCAAGCATCGCTCGCAGCCCGCACCCTCATTCCGGCAGTCGGAAGACACAGTTCTCCTGCCTTCCGCCGACACGTCCGGCAAGAAACGGCGAGCTGATTTCCCTGGCTTTCCCTGGCTTGGCATTCGCCATCTTAGCTCAGCCCGTCTTCGCTCTGCCCGGAAGTGTTCGCAGGCGGCGCCGGCGCGTATAGCTGGCCGTGGACTGCCGACTGCTCCCTTGCCATATATCCATTCTCACATCAGCCGCCTTGCACCACCACCACACCGGCTGCCAGAGGCTTCGCGCGCTTCCACTCCTGCCATTGCCGCCCAGTCCGCGCCTCTGCTCCTGACCACTCCTGACCGGCGATCGTTCACGACGCCTCGGTCATGGCGTCTCCTTTACCCCCAGACCCCTATGAAGCCCTCGGAGTACCCAGAGATGCAACATCCGCGGCCGTCAAGACCGCACATCGGAGACTGGTCCTCAAATGCCATCCGGACAAGGTGACCGGTCCTGCCGAGAAGCAGGCCGCTGCGGATAAGTTCCACAAGATCCAAAGTGCTTATGAACTCCTCATCGACGAACATCGGAGAGCGCGCTATGATGCCCAAGTCCGTCTGGCCGAGCTGAGGAAGGAGGCCGTGGCGCGGCAGCAGAGCGAAGCCAGGTCGCGCGGAGCAGAAAGGACTGGGCCATCGCCTTCGTACCGCGCCTCACCCCCGTCTGAGGCACCGAGAGGTGGGTCTTACGCCAACCGTGGCTCGGAGTCAGCACGACCAGCACCGCATTACGAGGAGAGAAGGCCACCTCATGCCGACTACTTTGACTCGCAACCCAGACCCACATCTCGGAAGGAGTCTGAGCCGGAACGCACTTCGCGACGTGCAGCTCATGATTTCAAGGAGAGACTCAAGAGTGCAGCTCAAAAAGATCGCAACATCAAGGACTACGAGAAGGAGCGAAGACGCGAGAAGACCCGGCAGACCGATCGAGATACGCCACAGGAGCGGGAGCGAAAGTATAACACTCCGTTTGTGGCAGACGCCGACTCGGATAGCGAATCAGATGAACACGAAATGCGTAGCAGACGTATGCGCGACGAGGACGAGGTACGCAGGGCAAGGGAGACATACTACGCCCAGATGTTCAAACAGCGCCGAGAGGCAGAGGAGGGTCACTACAATGACGAGCGCGCCCGGAAGCTCTTCACTCAGACGAACGATGTCAGGGACTATATTGCATCATCTCGGGGTCCTCCCCGCCGTCCTGAGCCTTCGAGTCGTGAACGCGAGCGAGAGAGAGAAAGAGAACTTCGTTCTTCGCCGGTCCGCATGAGCTCGTCCAAGGAAGGCGTAGAGTATGTCAAGCGGAAGGACGGCCGACCCGCTGTCCAGGTCCGTCGTGCATCTTCTAAGCCTGGTAAAGATTCGGGTGCCAAGGGAAAGGAGGCCTCCAGGAAGGCCTCATCACGGACTCCAGAGCGAAGGTCCAGCGAGGAGAGTATTGTCGAAGAGAGGCGACCACCGCCACTTGTCGCTTCCAAGTCATCTCCTGCAGACATTCATATTCTTGAAAAGCAGAGATCCGCTTCAGTTCATGTCAACTCAGCTGCGCCGTCAGTCCGACCGACACAAAGATCGGAGACATTGCCTGCGCGACGATCAGAGAACACTGTTCCTACCAGAGGCTCCAACCACCGGGCCACGGGGGTCAACGCTGGTGTTCCCACTCCAGCTGCTACCCCAGAAGAGCAGGTTTCTCCACAGCAAAAGTTTCCATATGGAAGGCAGTACGCTGATGACAACGAGTTTGCCACTCCTGACGGCTACCGCACGGAAAATCGCGAACCTGAGAAGCCAACTCGGCCTCAAAGATCTCAGTACACCCGCAAACCCACGCGTTCTCCTTCGCCCATGAAGGAGACTCGAGATTCAACTTCTCGTGAGCCTCTGCGGGATTCGCGGCAGCCGATGAGAGATGCAAGAGGCCCTCGCGCCTACCGAGAACCCACTCGCGAGAGAGATGGTCATGACGCGCGTGACCCTCGGACCACGCCTCATCGCTCTACCTCGGCTCGAAACTTGGACACTCCTCAGCCACCTCCAATGACACGCACGTTTAGCTACAGGTATAACGGGAGCGGGGTAGATCCATACGACAGCTCACGTCCCTGCAGTGGTCGAGATGCTTCGCCACGTGAGCCGAACTACAAACACGACCAACGTCTCTACGGCGAGGTCAGCCGCGATGCTGATCGTGACGGGCGTCCGGCGTCTGGCGGTCTTCGTCACTCTTACGGCTCTTACGCGTCGCCGGTGGACGAAGGAATCAACTACCGCAAAGCATACCGTCCGGAGGACATCAAATACCTGGCGGGCTCCAACACACGACGCTCGTATGCGGATGTCAGACCGAGTCTTGGCCGCCACGGAAGTGGCCACGCATCGTACTACTATCAGCAACCGGTCACTGCTAGATAACCGCCTTGCTCTCTGCGTTGTTTTTAGGAGTTTTCCGGCATTTGACTTTTGGCATGGGCAGATAACTATACCCCGATCGCGAGGCGGCTCCAGTGAGCGCTTGTCAGCGTTGGGAAGCAAAGGGAGGCGAGACTTGTGTCTCCGAGGTGGGAAGGACACGGTGTTTGCACGGAACGCAGTGTGCTTTGGAAGGGAGGGATATTCGGAGGAGCCGGATGTGGGGGGTAACCTTGTGGGCCGCGTCATACGGACTCTGTTCCAAAAAATGCAAGCAGTTGGACTCTTGGACTTGATTCCCCGCCGCCGAATTTTTTTTTCGCTCATCGAGCGATGGTCCTGTTCCTTGCCTGCACAGCTTGTGCCAGCAGACATGTCAATCAGAAGAGCCGCGGCGGAGACCGCTGCCAGCTTTCATTTACCGCCATTCCAGCAGCTCTCATTTCCCGCCATCTCGGGCTCCTGTCGCGTTGCAATGCGCATTCTCGTCCTGTCGCGTCACAAGGTCACAGCACGCATAGAAATCGCGTTGTACACAAGGGCGAGTTTCGGGCCCCTGTCGTGTCGCCATGCGCATTCTCGTCCTGTCGCATCACAAGCTCGTCCTGTCGCTCGCATCACCACAACGCGCATTCTCGTATGCAGAAATCGGGCTGTACACAAGGCATATGGGGAAGTTAGTGACAATCGTATTGTGGGGTTGCACGCTCAGACCCGATGGAAGTGATGGATGTGCGGTGCCACTCGTTCGGTTGGCCGATCATCAACTGCACGATGGCATTTTCACTCATGGTACAGCTCAGTGGTCATCACGGCTAGTGTTAACGAGTTATCTCCGAAATGCATTGCTGTCGAATGCGTCGTCTTTCCACTTGCCCCATCTCCAGTCCCTACATCATCCAGCTCGAGTCCATAGTTGTTGGATGTCGATATAGATATTCATTGTGCCCGCATATCACAGCCATCTCGTATCCCCCGCCGAAATACATGGCCGCCAAATGTGTCGTCTTCCCGCTTGCCTAATCTCCAGTCCCAAGATAAACCCGCTCCAGTCTATTCTTGTTCGAACTCGATATTGATATCCATTGGACCATTCCCGGTGTACAACGCCTTTCTTACGTCGGGAGGAAACAACATTACAGCTGATACATCCTTATGATCAACAACCTTTACAAGAATGGTTTGTTGATTGCATTTGCCGCCTCCTGGTGGTACTGAAATACATCGCACCCGGTATGGCCGATCACATGAAGCCCCGTTGTCGCAAATGCCAGCGCCGGCAGCTACAAAGAATCCTTTCGTCGGGAAGAAGGTGTGCTGTGAACATTGTGTTCCTTGCAATCCCGTCATTTGAAGGTCTTGTGCTCTTCCTACGTCGGCAAAGGCGGTCGTACTTGACAAAACTGCGATAACTGCCGCAGCTTTGATGTGCCGATAGAGTCCGACCATGTTGTTGACCGTGCGATGGAGTGGATGGTCGCGGATGTTGGATAAAACCACGACAGGTGTGGAAGGCGTTGAGGATATGTTCTGAGGGAGATCGAAATGCCTACGCTCATTTTCACAACATGACCAGTTGTTAGTCAATTACATACTGTGGGAATCCAGGTTGGTAAAAATATTCCCTGTTGCTCCGGAGCAGATAGGCAAGACAAATATTCCCTGTTGCATTCGGAGCAGATAGGCGCTCCTGCTGGTCACGGTCTGCCTGGCCTATGTCTGCCTTGGTCATGGTCTGCCTGCCGGGCCTACATTGCTCTCTATCCTATCACTCCTAGCAATAACGGCCGGACTATCACCGCATGTGCGCCGCTCCGCATTCGAGTTTTCCCGCAGCTTTGAGTTTAGCTTCGTCATCCCAGGGACAGATGCTTCGGGCATTCTCGTCCTGCCGCGTCACAACGTCATGTTGTCCTGTCGTGTCGGAATGCGCATTCTCGTTTGGTCACGTCACAAGGTCGTACGGTCTGGTGGCGGTCCCGGTGGCGTTTGGTGGCCGGTCGGAGTTGCTCGGCCTGCCCGTCGCGTCGCGGTCGGAGTTGCTCGTGCCGGTCGCGTCACGTCGCTCCTGCCTGTTGCATCACGTCGCTCCTGCCTGTCGCGTCACGTCGCTATTCCCTCTCGCGGCCGAAACAAACAACACACTGTGCAACGCGCGTGTTTCCGGCCAAGCAGACATGAGAGCTCAAAGCGACGATGGTCTCCTTCTCCTTTGCAGTCATTCATCAACACTCCACCATCTTCTTCCTCTCCTGCTACTTTGCAGTAGTAGTACAACTCCACCAACTTCTCTCCGCTTCAACTACTTCTTCCCTCGATCGGCCTTCCACACCGTCAACACCGTCAACACGCGAACACCCCAACACGCGAACACCCCAACCCGCCAACACCCCCAACCCGCCAACACCGCCAACACCGCCAACACCGTCAACCATCCAACACGCCAACACCGCCAACACCGCCACCACCACCAACACCACCAACACCACCAACACCACCAACACCACCAACACCACCAACACCACCAACACCACCAACACCACCAACACCACCAACACCACCAACACCACCAACACCACCAACACCACCAACACCACCAACACCACCAACACCACCAACGCCACCAACGCCAACTCAAACATGCCAGCGATGAGCGACGAAACCCCTGGAATGGCCCAGCTGCGGGCACAGCTTGCAGAGGCACAGCGTACTTTAGAACAAGCCCAGCGTCTCCAGGGAGAGGCAGAGCGCCAGAGCGAAAAACACCAGCGCCGGTTGGAAGAATTACAGCGCGAAAAAGACGTTACAGACCAAAAGCGCAGCAATCGGTCATTTGAAAATTATGCGGAATCTTGCCATGTGATTTGCAAGATGCCGCAGCCAGTAGTCGATAAATATCTGGGAACTGGCGGCGCAACTACCAATCCGGCTAACAGGCTGTATCCACAGAAAATTGCTGTATGGGAAGACTTTGGCGAGCGACAGAAGCGCATCTGGGCTGATATACGTAGCATTCCGGGGCTACATGAAAAACCCATCTACCCGCCAAAATATACGGACAATTTTTACCCATCAAAAATAGAGCCTCTGACCACGGAGAACGTAGTGCGGTTCATGCAACGGCTCACTGTGGAGTCGATGGTCGAGGAAATGCAAGAATTGCTTACAGGTGAACAACAGTATAAGGAGCTAAGGGGGGGAGGCCGGCTTGCATTCCAGGAACAGCAGTGCTTCCGAAACGAAACTCCCACGCCAGCCATGCAAACATCTGGTCACCGGAGAAATACACGGGCAGATCAATTCTGCGTGCTCTTTGAAGGTGGCAAAATGGTCCGGTTGCTCCTCGCCATCAAATATAAGGTTCCCCATGAGCTCCGCGTGGATCAGATCGAAGCTGGGCTCCGAAGCGACATCTACCCCAGTCGAGAAATAATCGACCAGCGGGGTGAAGGGACCGACTTTGAATGCAAGCGTCTGCTAGCTGCGGTTATAACGCAGCTGTTCTCTTACATGGCCGATTCTTGCATTCGTTACGGCTATATCTGCACTGGGGAAGCCTATATTTTCCTACGCATCCCAGAAGAAGACCCTACGACCGTGCAATATAAAGTAAGCTTTCCTGCGCGGGACTACGAGGAGTCAATGGATCCTATAGAGCAGACGGCCCTCGCCCAGGTGTTCGCTTTTGCCCATCAAGCGATTTCAGAAGGGCCGCCTAGTCAAGAATGGATCAACCAGGTGCACGCCTATCAGGAACGCTGGAAGGTGGAATATGTCGACGTCCTCGCGGATATGCCGGAGACAGCTCGCCAATCAGAACCAGCCTCAGTCAAGTCAAGGCGCGAAGATGATCCCGAGGGCGGGAGCGACGGTGCCCCAGGGCCTACAAGCCCCCCTCCTCGACCGCAAACGCGTTCACGGACGGCGGCAGGCAAGCAGACTGGGAGCCAGAAGGGAAGCTCATCAGGGCAGCAGGGCACCTCATCAGGGCAACAGAGAACCCCATCAGGGCATCAGGGAACCTTTTTGGAGCAGCAGCGAGCCCTGCTAGTGCAATCAGGCATCCGCATCCAGGACCGAGCATATTGTTCTCACGACTGCCTCCTCGGTCTCTGCTCGGGGCTTGCGATAGACCCATCTTGTCCGAATGCGACGGAACATGGCCAAGCGCACATCTCACGGCACTCTTTCCTCTACCTTATCCGCCAACAGCTAGCGATCGACCGCGGCCCTAATGCTGATTGCTGCGATCTCCTCACCCAAGGCTCACGCGGAGCCTTGCTGAAAATTCGTCTGAAAGTTGGAGGCTACACTTTAGTCGCGAAAGGAATGGAAGATGATCACAAGAGCTACCTCGCGCACGAGGAGACCGTGTACGATCGACTTCAGAGCCTGCAAGGACGATACGTGCCTGTGTGTTGTGGTAGGGTAAATCTCAAGCTACCCTACTACTGTTTTATGGCCAAGCTTAGGCACATCCTGCTGCTAAGCTGGGCAGGGAGTTGTTTGGCACGTCTTACGAACCAGCAGATGGAATCGATACAGCCGTCCTACAACGAACAACTGCGAAAGGCGTACGAGGCAATCCAAGCTCTGCAGGTCCAGCATAATGATATAGCGTCGAGGAATCAGATGTACAACAGCGAAACCGGGCAGATCATGGTCATCGACTTTGAACGGAGTGAAATTGTGCAACGACAGGCGCTATGCGAAATCTCTTCGAACCGCAAGCGTAAACGACCAGTACAGCCGCAACAGGATCGGAAGCGACACCAGGAAGAGGCAGGAGACGATGCTGCAGAAGGGTTGACGGGTGCAACCTGACCACCATCGTAGCCTACATGGACGACACCCGCAACGAGTGTCAAGATATGATCCTTCCATCTCCTGATGCGTGTCAGCCTTGCTCACCGACCTTCCCATAGGTGCTGCGTAAGATGTTATCGAGGAGGTCAGCCGCGATGGTCGGATTGGTTGGGAATATAGCAGATCACTGGTAGTAGACCAAGATGAACTTCCACGAGCACCCCCTTTAGCTTTCTTTCTGGATTCCCCCCAGTGTGTCATATCGATGCCGACGAGACCGATGTGGAAGTCACAACGATGGTCCCGTCGTTTCCCTCAGAAAAAAGACTGCCCCCCCCCGTCGGTATACCTGGCCGCGGCGAGTCCCGTTCGATGAACGACTATGTATGCACCCCGATGCCGCGAACGAGCGCAGGATGGTGACGGTTATGACCTGGCTGGGGCGGTGTTCGGCTTCTGGCTAGACTCCGCACGCTTCCGCCGTCACCTTGTGTGTGTGTGTGTGTGTGTGTGTGAGAGAGAGAGAGAGAGAGAGAGAGAGAGAGGAGGGAGTAAGGGACAAGGGAAATAGCAGAAGACGGCATTCTGGTGTGCCATACCACACCTTTCACGTGGGAGAGGGAGAGCGAAGGCAGAGAGCAGAACAATCTCCCGGGCTGTGTTCTCTCCCCTCCCCCCACCCCGCCCAAAATGACCTCGGCCTTCGCCTCCAAATCCAAACGCGTGCGCTTCGAGCTGACGCTGCGCATTCTCGACCTGAACAACGTGCCGCTGGTGACGGGCACGTCGTGCGTCAAATGGCACCTGCCGGCCTCGGCCGCCGTCACCGAGCACCGCGGCCGCACCCACAAGTGCGCCATCCGCGACCACCGCGTGCGCTACGACTACGAGAAACGCGTGGCCGTGCGCCTGAGCGTCGGCCGCGCCGGCCTGCTCGACGACTGTCCCCTCCACTTCGACGTCGAGCAGGAGTACTCGCGCGGCGGCCGCGGCGAGCGCATCAAGCTGGGCGAGATCCGCCTGAACCTGGCCGAGTATGCGAACGCCACCACCGCCACCGCCGCCGCCGCGGCGGCGGCGGCGGCGGCGGCGGGTTCGGAGTTGGCGTCGCCTGCGAGTCCAGGCCCCGGAGGGGCAGGAGGGTCGACGGGTAGAGAGGACGAGGGTGGCGGTGGAGGTGGGGACGGCATCACGCGACGGTATCTGATGCAAGAGTCGAAAATCAACAGCACGCTGAAAATCGGGATCCGCATGCGCCACGTCGAAGGCACGCGGGAGTACGAGGCGCCGCCGCTGCGCACGGCGCCCGTCTTTGGCGGCATTGCCGGCATCATGTCGTCTTCCGAGGCGAGCGGCAGTCGTGCGCCGCGCGGCATGGTGGGAGAGCATGCCTTCCACACCCCGCCCCACGCCGCCGACGACGGGGAGCAGGGTGGCGGCGGCGGCACGATCCCTCCCAGCTTGAGCCTTCACAACAAAGAGACGGGCGAGATGCAGGACATGTACCGACGCACGCTGGCCGCGTTCTGGACCAGTCAGCCGGAGGAGCTGAAGGCCGACGAGTGCATCGAAGACTTGTTCTCGGGCGGCGACGGGTGGGGTCAAGGCGGCCGACCGCCGACGGCGACGAGTGTGCCGGGCGGGAGTGGTGGTGGTGGTGGTGGTGGTGATGGCACGCCTGATCGCGCACACGGTGGCACGGTGAGTCACGACAACAGCGCCGCCAGCAAGCCCGAAGAAGGCAATCCGCATCACCATCATCCCTTCTCCGCAAGCGGTCATCATCATCACCATCATCATCATCATCATCACCACCACAAACATCATCGGAGGGACAAGAGCTTCCGCAGGATGCCGGGAGAACTGGAGGAAACGGACGTACGGGAAGACTTGATCAGCTGGCAGATACGAGGAGCACCGAAGAAGGCTTATGCGGAGAACAGCGCAAACGCAGGTCATTGAGCGAGTGAGTGCCGTGGTGCGAAACGGTGATTCGGCGGCCAACCCTTCCATTCACAGAGAACTACTACTTGTACAAAGAGCGGCAAGGAAGGCCAGCTCAGATATCATCCATCAAGCATGGGTCATCGTCTACCATCCGCACCAGCCCAAACCCCTACCCCTTCCGCCACCCCTCCCCCCCACCACCACCCCTCTCCCCACTCGTCAAAACAACACCTACGCCTCGCGAAAAGGTGCAGCGGGGGTATAGCTACGTTTCCTGTCCTCCACAATACAGCTATCCCAAAGGAAAAAAAAAAGAGCCCGACAATGAACGCCGGCCCCAGGTACCCAAATATATATATTTTCCTCCCAGGGGCAGGAAAACCCAAGACTCAACGCCGACGCCACGACGCCGCACGTGGCAATCGTGGCCATGGAAACTCCTTCCCGAAAATGAGACGATGTGGTGGTCCTCCCATCAGGCTTTTGATGGTATCGACCTGCTACACTTACTGTGTCTTCGATTCCTTGCTGGGCTTCATAAAACGTCCAGGATCGAGCGTGTGATCGGACTTTGCCCCTTGAGTACAGGACTTCGGGGGTCGATGTCTGCTGTGCGTGGAGCGTCGTCGTTGCTTCCGCTCGGCAATGATTGCGTGTTGGCCGAGAGAGCAAACGGATTGCTGGTGAACTCTGCTGCTCTTGGCGACATGATTGCTTCTTCTGACGAGGCTGCAGTATATTTCATGGACCCTGGAGGTGAGGTGCTGCGCTGATTGGACAGGTTCGCCTCGATCCGGGCCTGCAGAGCTTGGAGCTCTTGCTGTTCGTGCAGTGAGGGTGATGATATTTGACCTCGTAGTCTTCCAAGTCGTGCAGGCTCCAGCCCGTGCTGACTCCGCTCGTTGTGCGCTTGTCGCATGCTGTTCTGCTGTCGGTCCCGGTTGCGAAGTGATATGGAGCGACGGGGTGTCTCTTCGTCGGCGCGCATTGATCCCATGCCCAGTTGCGCGAGCAAGGCTGACCTGTCAAACAGATTGGTGGCGAATTCTGTCGATGTCGGCGACATGACGCCGTATGAGTCCGCAGCATCGACGTCTTTTGAGGGCTGCAAGGGCGTCATGGCGAATTCGGCCGCTCGTGGCGATCCCACCACTGGCTCAGTGGTAGGTGGAGAGCTGAACCCTCCTGGAGAAGACGCTTGCCGTACAGGACCGGGTGGTTTTGAACGCCCGGCATCTGCTGCGACCACTTTAGGTGTCGGTAGCATCGCTTGCGCGGGCAAGGCATGGCCAGACGGATCGACATAGGCAGTTGCAGGCTTTGCCGCGCTGATCGACCGTTTTCGTTGGGCGGCAGTATTGTCGGGCAGTGGCCAAGGGAATCCCGAAGGCGCGGAGGATGGTCCGGGACTCGGCACGCCGCGTTCGCCATTCCCCGCGCCGCTCGCCGATGGTGGTTCCACGGCCGATAGAGGTTCATGACGCATCGCTGGTGAGATCGTCGAGAAGGGACCGTTCCACTCACTCAATGTTGAGCCTGGAGTGAGCGGACTCATCGTACTCCTGGATGTAAGCAGCCCTCCTCGCGCTAGGCTGGACCGAAATTCCTGCAATTGCATGATGAGATTCATGTTGGGTCCAATCCATTTACTCCGCCTCTTGACGGCGTCATAGGCTTCCTGAACGCTCATGGAAGGATTCTTGTACAGACCGTACGCGACCACCAGGCTCGCTGATCGCGATACGCCACATTGACAGTGGATGAGTACCCGCTTGCCTCGGTCGACTTTGTCGTCGATGAGTTTGCATAGGCGCAAGAGATCCGGGACGATATCGCTGTTGTGCTCCCATGGAATGTGGATATATTCTGGATCTTTTCCGATTGCGACCTTGGTGGGGAAGGTAGCATTCAAAGGCGAGACTTTTGGCGTGGTAGGCGAGGATCGGTCTTGCGTCAGTGCCTCTTCTTTCCTGATAACCAAATGATCTCTTTCTTTCTTTGGAGCGAACTGTATCCCTCCGCCCCCGTCCATTCGTAGTTCCGGCTCTGCAGCGGGTGCTTCGGCGCGTTCTACCAACGGATTTCGTACCTCGCTGGCCACGTTCATGATCACGTCATACTGCCTTGCTTGCTCCGCTGTCGGCTCCAGATAGAGATCGATGCTTGGGTCGTAAACACAGATTGGTCCATCAGGGTAGGCTTCTGGCTTCTCTTCTCGCGAGAGCGGTACGTCGAAGTTTTGCTCTTCTTCTTCCTCTCCTTCTTCTTCCTGCTCAACGATCTGTGAGGATTCCGATGGTTGCTCTACGGGCGAGAGTATTGTTTCCAACATCCGCGGTTTCTGAAAGCCCGCTGCGTTATACTGTGGGATACCAAAACTAGGCACGAACGGCAGCGATGGAGAGGACTGGAAGTGTCGTAGCGTGTTCGGATGTGCAAATCCTGGTGTCGGCGGTATTGCAAGCTTGATCTCTTGTGGTGCAGGTTTACCGCCTTGGGGGGTGAGTATGGTGAGGCCTAGAGTGCTTGGTCTTCGCCGTGGTGGAGTGGGTGGCTTGACAAATGATGGCGAAAAGACTGCGTTATCGTCAGGCTGAAGAACCTGCAACGGCAGACTCGTCGTCGATGCAGCTCGCAGTCCGTTTCTCGACGTGTTCACGGCAAGGTTCTTCAGGTTGCGACCTTTCCTTGGCGGTGGCTGCTTTTGCAGTTCGAAGAAGGGAGCAGTTCGGTCATGAGCAGTACGCGGCCGGAGCATGCCAACCGCAAATGTTGAGGGAGGCGGCGACTCGGGCGACGATCCGGGTGATGGCTCAGTGGCGGATGAATCGTCGACAGTGGATATAGTAGTCGTGGGAGAGGAGTCGTTCGAGCCAGTCGTATTAGTCGAGTCGCTCAATGTGTGTTGGTGAAATTTTCGCACAAAGCTTTCATACTCAGGAGAAGGCTGAAGGCTCCTGTGGGAGGCAGTGGTTGCAGGTCGCGGTAATCGCTTGGGTTGGTCGTCCGGATGGGACATGTTGGTGGTGGGGGAAAGCGATGAAAACATTGGCACAACAGAGAATGTAGAGGCGTCGGGCGACCGACTGCTGTTCATTCCTCGCTTCTGCCAGAGGCGTGGGCCATCAGGCTGTCTGGTCTCGTGCTGGGGTGGAAAGTGTGTACTTGTGCTGTGCCGACTGGCTGTTAGTGATCTGGAAGATGCCATGTCAGCGAGTGTCGCGCCCTTTCCAGAGGGAACAGAGGCAGGAGAAGATGGGGACGTGGGCGAAGGTCAGCAAGGCAGATGCCGATGGAAAGCCCATGGCGGTCGGGAGGACGAGGCGCTGGGTCAACAGCCCATGGCGCTTGCTAAGCGTGGTGCAGGCAAGCGCAGTGGCAGCAGGCACAGAACCACGAGTGGATGCCGGCGTTGCGCAATGGGTGAGTACGTACCGAAAGGCCTTCGCCGGGAAAGACTGCTGCTGGTGAGATGCCAGATCTCGAGGGCGCCAAATGCTACACACAAGGAACGGCGTCGCGCCTTGGGCGTCGAGGGCTGGAGGGCAGAGAGTGGAGGATGACGCTGGAAGAAGACAGGGTGAAGGTGTGCGTGGGTGGGCAGGCCGCTCAACGCATGCTCGCGCGCGCGCGACCGGGATCAAACAAGAAGACGGACGAATGTGACGGCGGGTGGGAACGAGGTCGATGGGGCGGCGGCGTGCAGCTTCCAGAAGCCGGCGGTTGGAGGTGTTTGGCCAACAGCCGGTCGGCAGCTACGCTGGCACGGCAAGCGCTCGCGAAGACGCAACCTAGGGCCAGCCAATCAGCGCGGCCATCCTCGTGGCGACCAGCATCTGCGATAGTGACACCAGAGGGGACATGGGGGCGAGGCCGGCGGCGGCAGGCACGATTTGGCTGCTGACGCCCCCGGCCGCTGGCAGGGCGCAACGCGTGTGGCAAACTTACCTGCTGGTGTGGTGCACAGCTGCAAATCCCAGCAGCGCCGCCGTCGGTGGCCGTCCGCGTCGCCCACACACCCCGTGTTCGCTGGCGCGGCTGCGTGGCAGTGTGTCGGGTCTGGCGCTCCGCGGCGGGAGGGTCTGGCACGGTGCGATGCGCGGTGGATTGGCCGGCGAGATGCGCGGTGGATTGCTGGTTGGTCGCGACACAAGACAGCCCCCGTCCAGGGCTCGCAAGGCGTGCGTTCGTGTTCTCGTGCCCGACTGGATCCAGCCGCTCTTGCAGACGGCCGAATGCGCCTCGACGGTGCAACAAAGAAAGCTGCGGTCGCCGAGCCGAAGTGGTTGTCGAGCGGCCGGTCGCTCGCAGAGAGAAGAGATGCAGACGCCGGGCGCGAATCTCACGCGCGGCAGAGAATGTGTCGGAGCGGAGTGGTGGCGACGCGCGGTCGGAGAGGCGGTGCGCGTACCAGTGAGGCGTCCCAAGGTCCGTCGGCGCCAGCAGAGCTGTCGAAGGCGATCTCAGCAACGGCACGACCACGAACGACAGCGACCAGCGCCGCACGACAACCGACCACTTCTTCACTCGCAAAGCAGCAGGGGGCACGGGCCCGCAAGCGCCGAGCTATTTTTGGGCGATGGTTTCGAAACTTAGCGCTGCGACTAGAGTCTACGTAGGACCGAGGCCTCCCTGCATCTCTCTTCTGCGTCTGTCGGGCGGCAGGATCTTGCTAGCTGTGGACGCCGGACTCGCGCTGTGGAGGAACGGCACATGTGGATGGATGGCCCTGCCCGATCTGGGGGGCCTCACGCTCCCATGCCTCTCGCCTTCCTCTCGCCGCGTGGAGCGGCAGCAAAAGAATCTGGGTGGGGCACGATGGTTGTGCCGCCACCCGGCGAGAAAAGCTCTACCGTTGCTATTTGCATCTTCTAACCCATGCCCTGTCGGGACTAGAGTCGTCGGTCGGTGCAGGTACAGCCCATGTGACTTTTTTGCCCGCTTACTGTACCAACCTATCTACAAATAGACAGACATGTCTCCAAAGCCTGCGGCCACGCCTTGCCCCCCATTTCGACCAACGGCGCGAGCTCGTGGGCCAGCAACCAACCAGATGGACAGATGGCAAAGGGAAACACGGGTGGGTGGGAGACGTGGTGGATTTGCGTGGACGCGTTTGAGCGAGGTTCAAACCGAGATATTACAGCCAGTGGATCCACCTCAGTGCTACGCCGTCCCACTTTCGCCACCTCTTGCCGACTTTGCGATGGGGACAACTGTGAAGATCAACCCTTCACTCCCTGCAATGTCGCTTCTCATAATATTTGCTGCGGGCAACTATGTCTCAAACGCTGGTTGCTCCTCTTGCACCTGTCAGTGTGGAACGTGCAGATCGAAGGCCAGATGGTGTGGGGAGCATGCTAACCTTTAAGAATACCCTCTTTCACCAGTTCGCCTTGTGTGGGCCGCGACTGCAGCGCCTTCTCCAAGGAGTCGGCCGTCATATGCTTCCGAAGCTCCTTCTGCTGGGCTTGGATGGCCGGAGCCGCAGTCGACCCAGGCAAGATGTTCTTCGCTACAAGCTCCGCTTTCCCCGGCCGGTGAGATAGACTCTGGCACTGTTGTCAGCAACCGTAAACGTGCCTTTGCTCACAGTCGGATGCTCGGGAGTATGAGGAAGCTCTCATCGCATATCAGCTTGGTGCTGAGCCTCATCATCCACCATAATGACGCCGCAAGCCATGTTGTGACGCGCGTGGCATGGCTTGCGTGCCAATCGTTGACCTCAAAGCTCACAGCTGCATCGGTCGCAAGCGACGCCATCATCCTTCGACTGCGGCACCGAGAGCTTGTTCCAGGCGGGCGCAGGCGCAGACGTTCCAGAAGGTGATGATGATGATGATGATGATGATGATGATGATGATGATGATGATGATGATGATGATGATGATGCATGACAACGCGCATGTGCGCGCACTTCTTCTCTGGACAGGCTGCAAGAAATCAACATACCTTCTTCAAACTGTCTGTGATTCTCTGCCGCTCCAGCTCGGCCTGCCTCGCCTGAAGAGCAGGAGCTGCAGTGGTATCCAGCAAAATGTGTCGGTCCTTCAGGTCTTGCTCATCCGGCCTCTTCTGTAGCTGTTTTTCCAACGACTTCCTGTGCTCGAGCACCGTGGGGGACGTGGTGTCAACGCCGGCTTCAGTTGAATCGCTCATTGCCATGTTTCATTCGTGACGCAAGCACTTCGGACCGTCGGCGTTTTGTTTGTGTATTGTGGTCGGTAGGGCTTTGTCGCCTGACAGATCAGGTTACGCGGGTGCTTGCTAGGTACTCTGGCACTGTTGCGCCGCTGCCCAAACGCGCGACGGTCAAGTGACAAACGTCACAAAGAAATCCGCGTTTGAGCGCTCGACCGTTCCCGGTTTCAAGTCCGAATATTGTTTTTGTTACGCCTGTCCAGGACACGTTAGCATCAAACCCTAGTAATTTTGATAGCTACGTAGCTCAGACCTTTGCCCGCACCGCTCCAACTGGCCGTGCGCACCTCCATCCCTTGAAGCTTACGCGGGGATGGCAGTCACCTTGCTAGGGCAAGACATAGCACATGACCCCGATGGACGATCGGTATACTGCTTTGAGAGAAGTCCCCATTCCACGCCGTTTCGCATTATGCATTAACACTAATATACAAACGCTCTGGCAGAGCAGATGGTTGGCTTACGCCTGAATGGTACCGCCCTTGATCCGGTAGAATGCCTGTCACGCCGACTCATGCTCGACTCATGCTCGCATCAATATTGGGCGTTTGTGATTCGTCATCTTTTGCCCAACTTCTCTCGCTGTCTCCATTGTCGTCCAGTTGCGTTTTTCGTTCGCTGGGGTCTTGACCTGATTTTGTGAAGAACATTTAAGCCCCCTCGTCATCATCCCCGACGCGGATGCGGCCCTCGCTAGAAAAGCCATTGGACCAAAAGCCACCAACATCAACGGTGGTCTCTGGCGTAGAGATGTGGGTGAAGAGGAGCCAAGCACCGAACACTGGCTTGGCGAGAATGTCGAGCACAGCGTAGGCAATGATCTCTTCGTCAAGGTTCAAGTTGCGGCTGCCATCAGCAATTCCCCAGACACTAGATACCAATTAGTCGATCTGTTCAAATTCTCCATCTCCGTCAACTTACATGGGGTATACAGTCCAGATGATCAGAGTGAAGCCACCGATGGCAGAGAAGAAGTTGCCGACCTTGCCGCCCTTGGCGCTGGCAGAGGAGCGACCGTGAATGACGAGCTGCCAGATGACAACAAGGTAGGCAATGCACGAAATTGCATACCAGCCCCACTTCTGTGGAGTACCCTCAGAGCCGAAAGCTGCGAAGAGACCGGTCAAGATCATGACGACATCAGCAAAGATGGCGATGAGAATCTGGCCGCCGTTCAAGCCAGCAAGCAGAGACAGGTCGAGGAGGAGAAGTGGAGTGGTAAGGACCCAGTCAACGTAACGGGCCCAGTATACCTGGCGGTAGATGTCATGCTTGGTGTCTGGAACATGCTCGTGGGACTCGCGGACGGTAATGTGGTGGTAGCTGACACCGTGGCCAGTGGCCATGGAGAAGTAAGAGAGAGCCGCGATGGTGGTGATCAAAGTGGTGATAACGTGGTAGAGACGCTTGGACTGGAGATGGGTCGTTAGCCATGGGTGCGTCGAGGATTTGTGGTTAATCGATGTTGCTTACAATTGGGACATTCCATGACATGCCAGAGAAGACGACTGTCGCAACAAGCATGACGACGAAGACTACCCTGTTCTTGATGTTAGTTTCGGCGGCTCCACAGGGCTTTTGGGAGCTGCTGAAGTCGGCTTGTCGTGAGGCTCGACGACCATCAGACACCTCCCAGTCCTCGCCTGCTCGGACACGTCGGACTCACCAGAGGGTCCTGGTACCAGTCTCAGAAGCATCCTGGTATTCTGGAAGGCTTGGGACGATAGTGGGCACTGCATTGCTATCAGCATGGCGCCTTCAATGTGCTCTCGCCATCGGGATGCCCACCCGGAGCGATTGAGCTCGACGGCTGCGCGAAAGCCTGAACTGGATCGACAATCATGTCGGGCACGTCTTATGCTGTTTCTTGATGGGTATGTGATCAATGTGTGTACAGTGACAAGAGGTGGTGGCGGTGATGCAGAGGGTTGTAGGTTGCAGAAGGAGCTCAGGAGGAGCTTCCTGCTAAAGAGTTGCCTTGAGCAAGTGGGGTAGTATCACGTACCACCTGCTGCTGCCGCCCAATCAATGCACTGGAAGGCAGGCTTCGTCCCGGCTAGACATGCACGTCAAACTCCCGAGATCCTGATCATCAGACCAACCGCTCTGCTATCCATGTTCCGCATCGACGACCGCGAATCATCCAAAGCCCAGATCATCCGAAGTCCAGATCATCCGAAGCCCAGGTCATCCGAAGCCCAGGTCATCCGAAGCCAAGATCACCCGAAGCCAAGATCACCCCCAGCGTCCCGATTGTGCATTGCACTCTGCATGGCCCAGTATGGCATGTGCATTTGAGACGGCGTTACGTGCACGCTTACCGGCTTCTTGCGGGGAGAGCTCCGTGCACGAACGCTTGTGCTGGGTTACCGCATCATGACGAGGTGTCGAAAAAGCTTACGCTTCCAAGCAGGTTTCGTCTCGCCAGCCTGCGTCCTCCTCGCCGATCCATGTGACATCCTTATTCTGCAGGCCGAATACAACGCTGGCACGATGATCGCCGTCTGCAACAACGGGCCTCTCTGGAATGATCTTCCTCAAGACGGTCTCGTGTGACATCTTCGATATCCCTCAGCCGCACTTCCAATCCTTCCCAGTCTGTGCGAGTCCCTCGGGTGACGAAAGACGGTCCAACGCCTGACGATATTGTTGCCACAACCAGCGTCGTGGTCGACCAAATTGTCGTTGACAGATACTTGTGCGAATCCGAAGTCTACATCGGCAGATCTGGGCCCGTGGAGCTACGTCCTTTTTCGTGGAAGGAGCGTGCTTTGCTTGTTCCGCCACGCGTGTCAGTCAATTGCTGGCACCGAGTTGGGTTTTTGACGGCAGGCTGGGCAACACGCATTGCCTGGACATTCGAGCTTATCGAGTCCCTGGTTGGACTCTGTGGCATTCAAGAAATTCTACTAACGGCACGCTTGACTGTGTATGCTTTGGCACCGGCTTGTGGTTGTTGACCTTGGCAGAATCGACAGAAGCTCGTGGGTAGCTCCATCGACGTCTTGCATTGTGGTCAGACGGTGAATGGGTGTCAACTCTAAGCGCCCTCATCGAAAACACTTGTCCCAGCTTCGAATGCATCTTAAAGCTCTCTTTAAGGCTCGGTCGAGATCGGGGGTAAGTAGCGCGAAAAACCACACCGCATCCTCACGTCAATCGGAATGTCAATAGTCTGTGAAAGCTCCTCGGTACTAGGAGAGCCTGCGTGATTCCTTGGACGCGCAGGAAAAGCAATGTTGACGGCAAGGGTTGGTATCATCCAGAATGCAGTGCCCCGTTCACAGGCATCTTGAGGTGCCTGGAGAGCACAGGGCAACGAGATCAACCGAGGGAGATGCGCGACTACATACTTGTCGCAAGCGGTGTAAACAGAAGCTCGCGTTTCACGACATGCGGCAAAACGCGCGCTAGTCGTGGCTGATATCTTCACGGCGTGCTCTCTCTTACCGGGAATAAATATCGGCATTTGTCATAACTAGTTAGTCAATTACCGATCGGTTTTGGTTGATTGGCGTAAAGGGATGACTATGTAGAGAGAGGCAGGAGACTGTGGCCGGATTGTTCTCTGCGCAACTGCTGGATCTACCAAATACGTGGAGAGCGCGATGCCACGATGTCTGTCCGAAGCGATCGTCTGATCCAGGGTGTCGCACATCGGCGAAATCTAGGCCCTGGAGATCTGTGACAGGTCGGCCTGACCCGCAATGCTTCCTGCGACCAAGGTGCGTGTGGTCGGAAAGCTGGCCCGGAAGCCTCGAAGACGCAGCTGGCCAGAAGAAGAAACGCCACGACCGAACTTGATCGGCCGCTCTGGCGAGCCACGTCGAAACGCTGTGCTCCAGTCGCGTGCGTTTTGTTTTGGCTGCCGGGAAGCCAGCCGCAGGCAGGACGAAGAGTCAAGAATGCTCCGCAGCGCCTGTGGCGTCGCGTCGTCGCTTGCAGGACGGTGCGTGCAGACGTGAGCCCTATTGCATTGGCGTGGTTGGTTTGGTGCAAGGCCTTGGCTGTGTAATGTACTGCGAGCCTCCGCCTCGATCTGTGAAGGCACCAGGACGCCCAGCCAGGTCACGACGTGGTCGCGCCTTTCCCCTCCAACTGGGCTCCGGTGCTACGTACACCTCTGCATGACGAGGATTTCAGGACCCACCGTGCGTCCCCAACAGCCTGAGCCTGGAGTTCCATACCTGCTTCGTCCATACCGCCAGGATGATCTTCTAGCCTGCTGGAGTCCAATACATACCGTCAGGTCAGATTGAGTTCTGCGGTGCGTGACACCAATGAACCTTATCGTTCCGTCGCGAGGCTCGGTGCTGCCGGCTTGTCGAAGCACTGGTCAGAATAGACTAGCTAGCATTGTTGAAATGAGGTTCGGAGAGCTTGCGGCTTGTGCCTGTGTACGTTGTGTCCTTGTGCCTGGAGACCACTCATGGAAGTATATTATCCCTTGCCGCGGGGTCACCCATGGCGTCCCTGGTACTCGTCGAATGCTGCATCAGGGAGGGTATTGAGCGGGACGTGTGCGTCGCCACTGCAGTTGTTGGTTCTTATTTATCCAGATCATTTGTTACCTCTCGATACTTGTGCTAGACAAGGCCCCAAGATCTGCTCAACTTTTGGACTTTGAACTTGGGATCCGGAGGCCAGGTCCGCATAAAATGAACTCTTTCAATGACCAAGGTTACTTGATGGATCCCGACTGGGAATATGAAGAGGCAGCAGTGCCATACGTGCCAATTGAGCCAGCAGGCGCCTACGGGTATACCGCAAGCGTCGATGGATTTCCAGCTCACGATGCTATCTCGGAACAAGCATTGCTATACTTGCCGCCAGACTATGCCCAACCAGGGACGGCTTCTGTCTCGTTCCAGATACCCACAGCGCCCGCGAGCGCTTCCAGGCGAGAGAATAGGTTACAACAACATCAGCGGCCGATGCTCGACTCGGAGCTCGATGCTCACGCCAAGAGAATCAAGAGGACTCGGACAGTAAGTCGTGTATGATGCGCCCGCGGATGGGATTCTGACTGATAATTTCTCAGGCGTGTGAGGAGTGTCGGAAGCGGAAGCAAAAATGCGATGGTGCTGAGCGATGTGTAAGTTCTTAGGATCTGTTTAGCAGAGTTTTGTTTTTGGGCACCTTTTTGAGATGTCCCTCGCGACCTTCCTGATAGCCTCGAGGCGTAACAACCACCCAGAAAACATATACTCACGCGATTCCAGCAACCCTGTACAGAGCAAGGTACGGATTGCAAGTATCGTGATGTGCCTCCTACGAAGTATGTCTTCCTCTCCCAGAGACCATTTTCCATCAGTAGCTGACATAGGAAACAGGAAGGATGACACCATGGAAAAGATGCTGCAGGCCGCCAAAGATTACAACAAGGCTTTGACAACCTTGAACAGCGATGTAATGAACATGGCAACAAGGCTTCGAAGCATTGAAGCAAGACTCAATCGCTCGTTGCCAGCTGACATCAATGCGGTGGGCATCCAGAGTGTCAGGCCGCAGAATGGTGCGAGTGCACACTGCAGCGATTCTGGCCAGCAGAACGCCCGTGTTGGGTCATCGTCGAGCTCGGAAGGGTCGTCTTAGCAGGCGGAGAGGTCGCCAGAAGCCCAGCAGCCAAGAAAGCGATCCCGGCACGCCGAAGTCAGATTCCAAAAGGCTCTTGCTAGCGGGTGCACGCGGGCCCCTCCTCCGCTGCCTTCCGCGTGGCCATCTGCTCATTCGCTGGTCCAGAGTCGCCCTATGCTCGACAGCGGCCTGGCTCCCGATTTGTGCACTGCCGCGATAAAGACACGCACCCGCTTGACGATTGTCCCGGTGCAGCTTTCCACAATTCCAGCTGCACATCACTCAGCCGCAGATCGCAGTCTGCCTGGAATGGGACGAGAGACATAGCTTGCTGTGAAGCTACGATTTTTCTGACATTCAGGATCGGCCATCGCACTCCTGGAAACCAGCCATCGATCCGGCAGAGCCTCTGTCGCTGATGGAAAACTTCTACGAAAAGGCGCCAGTCTTGTCGAGTGCTCCTTTGTAAATGATCCGGGGTATGCGATAATAGAGAGGAGAAGAGTTCTAGCTACTTAGCTATACTGTGCGCGCAGAGCCCCATCACGATGCTTGTCACTTCGAGGTGGTTGGATTCGGCTTTCAACGCGCGATGCACAGGCACGCAGGCCGAAAAAGACCCATTTGCGCCAGAGCTCCGATTCGAGAAGCCTTGCATCTCCTAGCGATGAGCGACACCAAGTCTGCCGGACTTTTAGCCTTTTTCCGTGAAGCTGCCAATCGGAATGACCTCCAGCATACGACACCCGGGAACGACTTCCACCATGTCAGGTCATGCGCGACGCACTGTGAGGCGAAGAAGCACGTTCGAGATGCTTGCTCAAGCCACGAATGCTTGCGCGGGCCATTTCCGGGGGATCTGGCTGGTGTGGGGAATCTGTCTTCGAAGCATCATCTCCGAGACGATGCTCCTTAGGATGCTTTCACAAGGCCCGCGCGCGGCTGCAGTCGCCGGGCCAATATCGAGTCGGAGGCATGTCACTACGATTTCAGTCTTCGGGCCGAGTGCTGTGCGCAGATGAGCTATGTGTTGAGGCCGCAAATCGAAGTTTCTTCCGTTGTTGTCGCTTCGCGCCGATGGGGTACCTCTTCTTCGTGCCACATGCAGTGCACTCGACCACCAGGACGTCAGCGTGCAGCTTTCTGCCACCACGTGATAGGTTCTCTACCGATCTCTTGCAAGTCCTGCCTTGAATGAGTACTGCGTTGCATACTTTGCAGCTTGATTGCTTGACCGAGGCATCCAGGCGAATTTGCGACTTCAGTGCCACCTGTCGAAGCTGTGAAGATAAATAGAAGCAGGGGCCGCCGATCTTTGAGGACGGAAGCTCAGGTTGCGGGTCTTCTTTGTTCTTGGCGCCTTCGCCTGCTTCGACAGGATTCGCATCGTTGTAGCTGTCCGTGTCGTTTCTATTGTCTTTGCGGATGTCGTGGTCCTGCGCTTGCTGCGAAGCCAGGTAGGTTGCCGCTTGCTGAAGATACGCTACTCGCGCCCGAAGATGTCCTCGTTGATCCTTTTTGAGTTTTGCCATGACTGTGGTGTGCTCAGCGCATCCTTGGCAACAACATTGTGGCTCTTGATGCGAGGTGTCGAGATGCCGCTGTTGTTGCGGCGCGTGTTGGTGACGACGGCGAAAAGCTCCAGCATGCCCGAGCGTCAAATGCCAAGAGCCCGAACCATCTTATCGCTCACCATCGGCACACGCTTGCGCTACGGGTTTGGGACCTTGTGCCTCTCGAGTCTTGAATTCTGGGGCAGCAGTCGGTTTCTGATTACCACGACCTCCATGGACTGCATTATCGCCAGCACCGAGATGTGGAGGACAAGATGTTCCACTGCCTTATCTGTTCTTATGTCGATCAAGAGCCTGAGGTTCAGATACAAGCGGAACAGGTCATTCAGAACCAGGTGAAGTGAAATACTTAAACTAGTTAACTATTCGAAAACTTTGCCCGAAAAACATTAACAATCTGTGTACTTATCACGTGCTACCAGGAGCTCCTCATAACATATGCTGCTGACACGTCACCTTGCTGGGTCAGGTATTCGGCTCAGGAATGTGCGTATTCGCCTTCAGAAGCCAGCCGGAATATGTAAATGAAACTAGCTTGCTTACAGGAACGCAGCTTTGTCGCTGTATGACAACCAGCCCAACTAGATGCAGACCGTCTGGACTGTAGGCTATGTCATCGGAGAGGTACCGAGCAACCTGATGTTATATCGAGTTGGGCCCTCGATCTCAGCTATGGTTCTTGTTTGGTTTAGCAGAATCCGGTTTCTGTCCAGGAATGCAGTGCGTGATAGGCGCTTGGTACCGATCGGATGAGCTTGCAACGCGATCCTGCATTTCATGCTGGCCCGCATTGATGCTGACTTCTTGCTACGGGAAAGCGGCGATCGCCAGCGGGGAAGGGGAGGTATCTTCTGCCTCGGAAACAGAGACGGCCCAAGCAGAGATCATCAGGTCAGGAAACCACACAAGCTGCATCGCCAGATGTTGGATATCAGAAGCTCGTGCTGCCTGCACAGCCTCTCGCCCAGGTCTCTGCCAGCAGGGTTAATCTGCCGCCAATGCTGGCATGAGAGATGAACATAACGAGCGGAAGGCCCGGAAAGGGTCTGGGCGAACTTTGCACTGTCTGAAAGAGAACGGCGGTGAAGTTAACTACGTTCAAGAGCTCGTAGAGATGGTCACAGCTGCGAACCAGGCCCCAAGTTTGATGGCGGGTCATTTGGAAAAGTGGCTTGACGCACATGCGAGGCGTAGCAAACGCACGGGGGCTTCTGCTGTGACAGGTACAGTGTTGATGACGGTTGTCGGCTCGAGGGGATGCCGGGCCTTGAGACACAGGTGGAACTTAGAGAGGAGCCCCCTCGGCGAGAGCGCAGACGTTGCAAGTCAACCAATCGGACGGGGCGCCCAAGGCACTCCAGCGTCGCGCGTAAATGCTGGCCAGCACGTGGCCGGGCATCGCCAAATGTCGCGTTGTGACGTGGAGTCGGACATAACTGGCGGACAGATATCGTACAATATTGTCCCGGAGCATCTGTGTAGCTGCCTTGTTTGAGGGTGCGAGTGCGCGCGTCGTCCTGCTGCACCCTGGCCACGCTGCGAGCTTGAGCCGCGTCAGTGACAGTGCAGCCTGGCGTTTGACCACTCCAGCACGCCAGCGGAAGTCTCACGCGAAACTGAACCACCTGCCCGCTCGGCTGGTCTCATTGTCCGTCCCTCCATCCACATCCGCTGCACGCTCCGTTGTTTTGTCCACCACCTCTGCCGGCCGGCCGTGCATGCCACCCCATCCTCCACCATGAAAGCCGCCCCTCTGCTCGTGGCCTGGCACGACGACAACGGCCCCATATACTCGGCACATTTCGAAACCCACGGCAAGGGCAGACTTGCAACAGCAGGCGGCGACAGCAATGTCAGGGTGGGCAGAAATCCGGTGTCATGCTTACAGGGCGTGGAGCTCTAGCTAATGGATGCATGGCCAGCTGTGGAGCATCGAGAGTCATGGAGACGAACGCAAGGTGACATACCTGTCCACGCTGCGGAAACACACACAGGCAGTCAATGTCGTCCGATGGTGTCCCAGAGGTGCGCACAGCAGCAGTTCCTGCTATGCACAGCTTCCTGACATTTCCACAGGAGAGCTTCTCGCTTCCGCTGGCGACGATGGAAACGTCCTTCTCTGGATGCCCGCCGACAATCCCGTGTACGCATCGAGTTTCGCAAACGACGGCGGACAGGAAGACGTGGAACACTGGAGAGTCAAGACAATGTGCAGATCGAGCAGTGGCTCGGAGATTTACGATCTGGCGTGGTCACCGGATGGCATGTTCTTCATCACCGGTAGCATGGACAACGTAGCACGGATATACAATGCTTCCAATGGTATGGGCACGGGGAAGATGTTGCTCTCGGGGTTTGCTGACAGAATTCAGGCCAAACGGTTCGTCAGATCGCCGAACACAACCATTACGTTCAGGGCGTAGCCTGGGATCCATTGAATGAGTATGTTGCCACACAGTCTTCGGATCGCTCGGTACATATATACACACTCAAGACCAAAGACGGCCAATTCACCTTGAATCAACATAACAAGGTCACCAAGATGGACCTACCTGGACGTCGAATTTCGTCAATCAGTCCAGCCCCTCCAGATCTTGCTCTCGGCACCCATCGAGCATCTCTCGTACAGGACATGCTCTCAGAAGCCGTGGGGTCGCCAAAACCCTCTGCACCTGGAACTCCTCAGTCACTCGCTCTGCCAATGAACCCACCCCTAACTTCACACAGTCGGAGATCGTCGTTTGGCTCACAGTCGGTGAGGCGATCTGTCTCGCCCAGCCCGTCGATGCCCCTTCCCGCAGTCATGCCTTCAGCTTCCCCCAGCATTTCCGGTAGCATCGGTATGGGCGTACGAAACACCAACATATATGCCAATGAGACATTCACTTCATTCTTCCGGAGGTTGACCTTTACCCCCGATGGCAGCTTGCTGTTCACCCCCGCAGGACAGTTCAAATCTGTTCATCCTGCCGCTGACGGTGGCAAGAACACCGACGAGATCATAAACACCGTCTACATCTACACGAGAGCTGGCCTCAACAAGCCTCCTGTGGCCTATCTGCCCGGCCATAAGAAGCCCTCGATCGCGGTCAAGTGCTCGCCAATCTACTATCAGCTGCGCACTGCCCACGTCGACACGAAAGAGATCACCATCGACACACGGACGGAAGAAGATCTCGCGCCACTCCCGGAACCTGCGATGCCATCAAAGGCACCGACGTCTCACGCTGCCATGGAGCCTCCACCACTCATGGGGGCACCTTCGCCGGCACCGAGTGTTTCGGCAGCGTCACCTCGACCACGAGCAGACTCCGAGTCGACATCCTCAATGCCATTGGCTCCACCAGGTCCGGTGCCTGCATTCGGCCTGCCATACCGGATAGTATACGCTGTGGCCACCCAAGATGCAGTACACTTGTACGACACACAACAGCAAAAGCCGATTTGTGTAGTGAGCAACCTGCACTACGCGACCTTCACCGATCTCAGCTGGTCCGGCGATGGCCTCACGCTTTTGATGACTTCTTCCGATGGCTTTTGCTCCGCATTGACGCTCAGCCCTGGAGAGCTGGGAGCTGTCTATCAAGGCCCTGTTGGCGCAAGCTCGGTCACTCGGCCATCGCTCGCAGCAATCTCTACTTCCAAAGCAAACTCCGCCGCAACTTCCACGCCTCAGCCCACGCCCACTGGCGCGGCCGCTGCGTCAGCCGCTGTGCCTGTATCGGCAGCACCACGACGCGCTTCATCGAACAGTGGCTCAGGCATCGCACAGCCTGCGCCGATCCCCCCGCATGCCGCTGCATCTCAATCGCCATTCGCAGCCGCGGTGCAGAGAGATCCTAGCACTCGTCCGGCCAGCCCCGCGCGCAGTATGTCTGCATCGAGCATCGCCACGGAACCAAGCTTTGCCAGAATACCCGACCAAAACGCAGTACACGTCATGAACAATCCGACGCCATCAATGGGTGCAGTTCCCTCGAATGTTGCTGCGGGCTCGTCAAGCACAAACTGCTCGATTCCACTCTTCACCCCACCTCAGACGCCAGGCCAAAGCCACATCAATGGTTCCACAAGTCAAGCTCCACCATCAGTCAGTGGCGTGAAGCGCGAGAGCAACGCTGGTCTACAGCCAGAGTCCGAAGAGCAAGGACGCGAGAAGAGGAGACGGATGGCGCCCACTCCTGTCGAAGACCATCCTGCACGGACCCAACCCCAACCTCCAGCTGGTGGTGGTGGCAAATAGCGGACTCTGATTGCGGCGCACATTTCTCTGGTATGTTGATCATGATGAGTAGCAAATTTAGCCCGGCGTTCGGGAAGGGAAAGGAGGATGCAAAGGTCAAGCACAGAAAGGTTGCAACGTCAGGGACAGCCAGAAGACCAGGATGCCTCGATGGCCAGTTTGGGAGGAATCAGTGGCAGGGCAGAGCCCGTAGCCAGTCGTAGTAACTAGACGAAACAACGAGGAAAAACTGAGCAGCCGCTAGCGTCCGCGGGACTTGGCTCCAATTCCTGGCAGGTGCTCCTTCCAAGCCTTGGGTGTTCCTTCCCTGGTCAGCTCCAGTTCCTGGCAGGTGCTCCTTCCTCGGCTCCAATTCCTGGCAGGTGCCACCTCCTTAGCTCCAATTCCCGACAGGTGCCCCTCCCTGCACTCTCCACTTTCTTCCTTTAACACACACCTGAACACACACACACCTGCTTGACCTTCGTCTCGACGCGAGATGGCGGACAAAGGCCGACAATACCAGCGGCGGCCCTTTGAGCAGGCTCGCTGCATCCAGCTCCGCCCAATGTCGGCCTCGACGACGACTGCTCCCGCGCGGCCACCTTTTCACCGCACACGCAGCCCACCCGGTCATATCTCACGGTCCTGGAAGCTTGGCGCCGGCGGGAGGCAACTGTGTGAGGATGCGGACGCTGCTGTTCCTGTCAGCGACCTTGGCCGTCGTATTTGCGGCAAGTACAGTTGAAACGACCACCGACCTCCCACTTCCAGCTGCAAGAGATATCATCAACGATGGCGCTGCGGACACAGCAGCTGGGCAGAGGACTGTCTACTTTTCAAATGCCGCCAACTCGAGCATAACGTGTCTTCTAGACATGACCCTTGATGATACCATCACCGCCTTGGAAGCAGGCCTCTTCACCAGCCAAGATTTGGTCAGGGCGTACACCAAACGCATTGCAGAGGTCAATGACACATTGCACGTCGTGACTGAGCTAAACCCCGACGCTCTTGACGTCGCCAAAGGCCTCGATGCTCAGCGGGCGAATGGAAGCACTATCGGACCTCTCCATGGAATACCGATTCTGCTCAAGAACAACATAGCTACCAACGATAAGATGGGCGCTTCAGCAGGCTCATGGGCACTCGTTGGTGCCAAGGTTTCACAAGACTCTACTGTTGCTGCCAAGCTCAGGAAAGCCGGTGCTATCATCCTTGGAAAGAGCAATCTCAGCCAGTGGGAGAACTTCCGATCTTTCAACACCACAGCTGGATGGTCAGCACATGGTGGACAGACAAAAGGTGCCTATTGTGCAGAGCAGGAACCGAATGGTAGTAGCAGCGGGAGTGCCGTCGGTACTGCTCTTGGACTGGCGTTTGCAGCTATCGGAACTGAGACAATGGGCTCCATCGTGCTCCCAGCGGCTGCCAACAATGTCGTCGGCATCAAGCCCACAGTGGGTCTGACGAGCCGGCATCTGGTAGTGCCAATTTCCGAGAGACAAGACACCGTCGGGCCAATAGCTCGTACTGTCAAGGATGCAGCATACATTCTCCAAGCGATCGTTGGCCAAGACAAGAACGACAATTACACATCGGCCATCCCAACTTTCCTCCAAGAGGCCAACTTCACAGCAGCCTGTAGTGAACACGCTCTCTCAGGCAAGACCATTGGCATCCCTTACAATGTTCTGGAGCTCTATGGCGACGTTCTCGACCCTGCACTCATCACTGCTTTTAACGAAGCCGTAAAAGAGATCAAAGCTGCCGGTGCGACGATCGTCAGCGCCAACTTTACCCAGTACGCCGAGTCTCAAGCCGATAACAATAGCACCTTGGTCCTCAGCGCAGACTTCAAGACTGCTCTGCCGAAATATCTGGAAGCGCTCTCCGAAAATCCAAACGGCATCACATCCCTGGCCAAGCTGAGGAACTGGACCAAATTGCATTCAGAACTAGAATCGTCAAGAGATACTCTCATCTGGGACTTCGCCTTGGCTCAGAACACGACAAACACGGACTTCGCATTCTGGGAAGCATACACTGTAACCTGGGGCTACGGGTCAGAAGGCGGTATCCTTCACGCCCTCAAACGCTCCGGTGCAGACGCTGTCGTCCTCCCGACCATGATTGCACCGGAAATACCCGCATTAGTCGGAAGTCCCATCATCTCTGTTCCCTTGGGTGCTTACCCGGATGGCACAAAGGTCGTGAAAGATGACTACCGAGGCCAATTGGTCAGGGTCGGACCAAAAGTGCCTTTCGGGTTGAGCTTCATGGGCAATCTGTGGAGTGATTTGGAATTGGTGGGTTTTGCGTATGCGTATGAGCAGAGGACGAATTGGAGGACGAAGATTCCACCTGAGATTCAGCCATACATTGAATTGAAGGATGTCGTTTCCGGTGAGTGGAAGGATTCATTCTCTTGTGCAGGCTGAGCTTGATGCTAACCTGTTCTGTGGCAGTCATCCCTACTGGCACCTCCACTCCAGCAGGCACGAACGCCGGCGCGGGTATGACGGAAGGGAGGGGTCTGTTCAATGGCTCTTTGAATGGCCTCATTGGGTGGGTCTTCTCCGCCTCCTTTCTCGCGACAGAGCGATCCATTCTAATGAACAACGTCTCTCTGCAGCACCAATGAAGGTCGTAGTCTGCGAGGCCAAACCTCCGATTTCATATGGGTGACAGCAATCGTATGTTTTGCCGCCGCCATAAGTTGCTTGGCGTCTGATCAGTTGTTCTGACAGCACAAGTTGAAATTACGCGTTGCTGCTTCAGGAACTCCTTGGAGTAACTAGTGAACTAACTAGTTATTTGTTGCTTGACGGTCCTTTGGCCATTTTGAGCTGATCTGAGCGGGTTATGAATTTTTCTGGTTATGAATTTTTCTGTCCAGTTCTTGCCAACTGACTGGAAACCTCCTGTTCACCTTGTTATACACTTTAGCAGCGCGTCGGAGGCTTCGGAATTTGCCTTCTTAGTAGGCAGATGGAGGAAGAACGACTCTGCCTTCTTAATTAGACGTTTGAATGTTTTGTTGTCTAGACATTCTATGTTAATGTGCAAGTTGGTTGTGCCAAGAAATTTTGATCAGGTCTTATACGTTACTCTATAGGCTGGCTTGCACGCACAAGCTCTGGAATGACGCCAAGCGAACGGTGAGCTTCAGCTGGACGCTGTGGCAACACAGGAAGAGGCTGGGTAGCGTGTAATTGCAAACGTGATAGCTCACTTAAAATCGATGCTGCCAAGCAGCGTGCTAACAGTAGCAGCACCGACTCCCAGGCCTCCAAGCACTGCCAGACGTCAGCACCCAACGTGCTGGTCTACATCACTACGAATTATACAATATCGCCGAAGCCGAGCTCGTTTCTTAAGGGCAAGTGAAGAAACTACGATGCGTTACAGGGAAAATGTTCGTTCCGACACTCGCAAAAACAGGTACAGAGCCTATCTAGTAGGAGAGGGTGATTCGGAATCCATTTATGAACTATCAGACAATATTCATCCCTCCTACATAGAAACGGAAGAGGCCCGCCGGAGAGACTATCGACCCGGACTGCGCCAGACCGAGCATTCTCCACGAAAACTATCCTACCGTCGTCTTCAACCGCGTTGCTAAGAACATGCGCTAGAGACGACTTATCGAAAATGTGAAGATAATTGTCGCTTTAGAGGACCCGCCCCGGTAGTCGCTTCGGGACTTTTTTTGGCAGGTGAAACTGGCTTGGTCAAGGCAGACAGCGGGGGGTCCAAAGAAGCCCGAGAGTTAAGAAGCGTCTGCTTAAGATCTAAGAGAGAGAGAGAGAGTGTGTGTGTGTATGTGTGTGTGTTCGGGAATCAAATGATGCAGAAGTTCCAACTGAGGAAACTTGACCCGTTTAGATAGCTAGTGTCTGTCCTGTCTGTGCATATGTCATTGCATGTTACTCGTCAATGAGCTAGGCCACTGACTATGTATGTATCGCGACCTCAAAAACCAATATTGTTATTGTAGGGTTTACTGTTGGCGATGTCACTACGTTGCTAGACTGGCTTAAGGCCAATATCTGAATTTCGTTAAATACGCCTATAGGTACTATTGCTAAATGGCCTGATTCCGCCCCCCCTCCAACCACCGACGCATAGGCACAGCAGCCTAAGCCGATGCATTGCTAGAGATATTGCCTTGCTGCTCCAGGTTCAAGCCTTGCAATGCCGAAAGCAGATCCTAGGCTTGTAGCTTTTCCGGTAGAGCGAAACTGTCGTAATGTTCGACTCTTTCGATCTTCTAGAGAACTGCTCGACAAAGACGGCGTTTCATTCTCGACTTACCTGAAATAACATGCGCTGTAGGAATCTTTGCGGCGCTGACATGGGTTGCCTTTATCGCAGGTACGCTGCTTCGGTCGACCTCTTACACAAGCTCTCTCTGCTCGTCTACGCAGAGTCTTGCGCACTGTTCCCTCTAAGCCTCTGATTTGGGGTTGGTCGCGGCGACTCTGAGGCGGTAGCATAGAAACCCTGTAGGAAGCTGTTTCTAACAGGTTCCCGAGAGCATTAGGAACTAAGTAAGTATAGATCGGCCGACACGGTCCAGTGCTGTAGAATTTTCTACTGCGCTTGGAGAAATGCATAATTTCGCCTTTAGAGAGCTGCACCAGAACGCCAGTCGCCTCTGCTACAAGAGTTAAGGCATTAAGGGTTCGTTCGGGCCAAGATGCTCAGTCCGGGAAGTCCTGCAAGGCAAGGCTGCGGGTTTTATCGGCAGCACTATTCTTAGCAAGTCCGGCTCCAATTATGCCTAAGTAATGCTGCTATAAGAGCTAAGGAACCAGTCCTTTGAACCAGCGCAGCAGCGGAGGAACAACAGTCGAGGCACGATAAGAAGAATTCAGCCTGCAGCAAGCCTGTGCATGTCTGCCAACATGATTGTCGCGACAGCATAGCGGCTGTGCAGGCGTATAACGCCCGTACGGCTATTACGATACAGCTCGCTCTAAGAGACTCGTTCCTGACGCTAATAGCGATGCCTAAAGGAAAATGTATAGCTGTGTAGTGTTGAAAAACGCCCTGCTTGTGTATGCCGATAGAGTGACAAGTGTGCGCACAGACCTCTCCAGCCTGCCCCGCCGCTTCGACAGCGACCTTCTTGACATTAACTACAACTTCCTCTTTGCTACGACGTACATCTTAGGAACACAGCTCCGATTAGCATCTGGCCCAATCATTGGAACTCCTTAAAGATTCACCAGAAACCATAGCGACAGTGGAACAACACAGCCAAGATGCAGATCAAGTAGGCATATTATGATACGAACCTCGAACCACCCTACTAATCAGTAGTTACTTGCAGAGTACGAACCCTTACCGGCAAAGAGATCGAACTCGACATCGAACCAACCGACAAGGTGCAAGCGATTAAAGAGAAAGTCGAGGAGAAAGAGGGCATTCCACCAGTCCAACAGCGATTGATCTTCGGGGGAAAGCAGATGTAAGAACAATCTCCTCTAAGCAGTCAAGAAAAGATACATAGCTAACAGAGGCGACGCTGATTCTAGGAACGATGATAAGACGGCCGCAGAATACAACCTCGAAGGCGGCGCTACATTACATCTGGTTCTTGCCCTCCGTGGCGGCCACTTATCTAGTTGAAGCAGTCTTTTGCTGACAGTAAGACTGCTATAATTTCTACGCCGGCTGGGATCACACGGAGCGCTTGACATAAGGCTGGATGGCATCCCAAGGTGTAGTAGATGTAAGGGCTAAAGTTATGTAGCAATTCGCGCTAGCTGCGGAGGGACACGCAAGCGCTGCGCATTGCTGAAGACTGAAAGCCCAAGGCCTTGCGTAGTGCAGGCGCAGTCCTGATGGAGATCGGATCACCAAGCTGGAGATAGCAACCCACGACTTACTACTAGCCACGAGATACCATAGGCGGGAAATGATGAACATGCGTATAAGCGAGAAATGATGAGCGAGCATGCATGTGCACAATGGTTCATGAAACATGAATACGACTGAGCCCCAGTCCAGAAACATCTGAACGTGAACAACTCACTTCAACTAATGCGCGGACCAGGCGGTGACCAGGTCGTCAGGTCTGGACCAAAGCTTGGTTGAGAAGCGGGATGGATTGACGAACGCATCTTCCGAGGCTGTATATACAGTGGAATAATGTCTTGTTCATACTACGAAATTGCTGTCGATATCTTGGTACCAATCAATCCCTATGCCCTCGCCCCTCCCCTCCCCTCCCCCCCCCACCAGCGCTATTCATGCATGCTCCACCCTCGCATCATCCCGGACTCGGGTTGACAATCCCACTAGTCGGCGCACTATTCAGCGCCAGAAACGAAAACCACCCCCCGACCACCGGTCTCGCGACAAAGTGGAGGCCGGGCGGAGACTTGCCGGTGACGGTATCATACAGATCCGTCGCCGCGGACCCGGTCGCCGTCACATCCAGCCACGCGGCAAGCGTGCGCGTGAAGCGGTCCCTGGTCGCCGGGCGCGCGACCGCGGCGCAGAAGAGCTCCCAGTCGTTCTTGGTGTAGGCGTGGCGGGTGTCCAGGGGCACGCCGTAGGCGTGGAATTTGGTCGGGTAGAAGTCGGATTGCATGGCGTAGACGCGCTCGGGGACCAGGGACAGGCCGAGCTCGGCGTCGGCGAAGAGGTTGTACAGCAGGCTGTAGGAGGAGGGGTCGCCGTAGTCGAAGGTGGTGTGAGGGGGGTCGTCGCTGGGGTTGATGGCGTAGCGTTGCCATTGGGTGATGTAGTCGGAGGCGATGCGGGTGTAGTTCTGTCCGTCGGCGACGTGGCCGGTGCGATTTGCGATCTGGGCCATGGCTTGGATTCCGATGATGCCTTTGAGGGCGAGGTTCGTTTGGTTGGCGGCGCTGCCGGCGAAGTCGTCAGTGGAGATTTGGTTGGCCGGGACGAGGGCCTCGGAGACGAGGTAGCCGGTCCATTGTTTGAGGATCGGGTAGTGTTGGGTGAGGTAGGCGTTGTCGTTGGCACGTTGTGCGTAGGCGAGGGCCATGATGAGCATGTTCCCGCACTCCTCAAGCGGCTGTGCTTCTGCGTTTCCCTCGCTGTGGCCGGTGGCGTTGGGATAGCTGGAGCCTACGTCGTGGATACTGTACTTGTTTGGCCAGTTGCCTGCTTCCTGGTTGATGAACAGAGGCTCGAGGAGCCATTTCAGGATGGTGGCATTCGTGTAGATGGCGATCGGGTGAAAGGGGAATATCACGTCGACCGTGTTGACGTTGCCTAGCCGAGGAGGAGACATGATCAGCCCAGGTCTCATCAACATCAATGGTATATCTCACCATCCGACGAGATCTCTTTCATGAATATCAGTGGCTTGCTTGGGGTGTTGGTGTAGGAAATGCTGCCGAAAGCCTGGCGGACACCGAGCGATGTGATCTTGGCATATTCCGAGCCTCCCGCAGCGTTGGAGTCGCTTGAGACCTGGGAGTCGAGACTAGCGGCAATGGAGCTTGTCTTGCTGTAGTCATTGTAGAAGAATGACACCTGGGTGTCACGGTCAGTCTGTCTGGTGTGTATAAGCTGCATCAAATGGGTCACTGACTGCACCGGTCTCGGTCGAGAAGTAGCTGTTCCACATGCACGGCAGCTTTTGTACAGCATTTTTCGTGCCCTGAAATTGCACACAATTCTTCTGGTGTAAGCTGAGCTGGAAGAGAGTGCTTTGAGTGGAGGAGCCCACAGATCCAAGGTTGACGGCGTATCCGAACACTGGATAGGCCTGTTTGATAGCACGGTAGTTGGTGTCTTTCGTGTTGGTCAGAGTGCCACTCTTCACGAAGTTGCCACGCACCGTAGCGTCTTCGCCGGACTGGTATGTCAGCTTCGCTGTGTTCGCCGTGGCGAAGTACCTATGGATGGTCAGTCTCGACTCGTCATCCTCTGATAGCTAGCATGTCACTCTCACCAGTAGCCCCATTCTGCTTGCTCATTGATGGAGCCGAATTCGAGCTGCTGTTGCCTGTATACTCGGTGATAAGCAAGGCCTCCAGTTGCTTCGGCCACCTCGACCCTGACTGGAGAGTCCGAGGCAATGGCTGGAAGAACAGAGGAAGCGGTCTGACTTGCATCGACAGTGTCAGGCTGCTGAGTGGAAGATGCCGAGGGAGGCCCGGCACCACGTGGCTGTGTGAGGCTCTCGATCACGCCGTAATCCCATTGTGCCTTTGCACTTCGATCCCCCGACACCCATTCTGCCGAGATGTCGGAATAGAGCTCAACGCTGTGCGTCTTGCCATCCGTTGACTTGACATCAACGTTGTAGTATGTATATGGCAAAGACGAACGGAGAAGATCATCAGGAGTGACGGGAGAGAGGAAGGTTATGGTTAATTGAACAGGGCCAGCTTGCATAGTGAAGGTAGAGCGGGTAGAGGTGTAGGAGAAGGCGGTTTGGTCAACACAGGAAATATTGGTGCTCGGCTGTCCCATCCAGGTATATGTAGCGTTGTCCACTCGAATCATGCCTTTGATCCCATCAGCATGAATGGAGAGAGAAAAGCGGCGTCGACACACGCACCTGTCCATCCAGTCGCTTGTCCATTCCAGAACGTTGGCCATTGTCCAGCAAGATATCCGCCGTTCCCGTGATCGCCGCCCGCCTGCTGCCAAGTGGACAGAAAAGGACTTCTCACGGCAAGAGGGATGGCAGGAGGTCGTAAAGGGTCGAAGGTTGATCGAGCATTTGCTGCAGCGGGAATGCCAATAACCAGGAGCACAAGCAGTTGCATAGTGCCCGCTCGTGGCCGTGCAAGTTTCGCGTCATTCGCCTCATATTCGTCTGGCAGCATGCCAGGACCTTATAATGGATAAATGCCATGGTCTGAGTGCGGCCAACCCCCTTCTGCGCTGGTAAGGTGCAAGAAGGATGGACACTGCCCGTCTCACTAACGTTGCCGACCAGCGAAGGGAGAAAACGTTGTACAGACACGAGAGCGATGTCCGCACGGCTTTCGCCAGCAGAGGTTCGGCCAGGTAGTGCAGGCCCAAGAGGCCAAAGGAGAAGGCCGGGTGGATGGACGATCACGGGCTGAACGTGGTATGCTCAACGGCTGTGCCCGACGATAGTGGTGATGGATGGGGAGCGGGTTGGCGCGCGGGTGGTGATCTGCCTGGGTCAGCTCACCAGCCCGACACACCTCGCCACCTACTGACCATGCCTCCTCTCCACCTACTGACCATGCCTCCTCTCCACCTATTGGCCATGCCTTCTCTCCACCTGCTGACCATGCCTTCTCACCACCCTCTGCGTTCATGGCTGCATCGACGCGAACGTCCGGGACGGCTGCACCATGCATTCCTCGGCGAAATTGCTGGCGTTTCTTTGTTTACATAGCCCATAGCCTGACCGTCCCCCAACACTTGCGCAAACGCAGCTCCGTCTTCTGCAGCTGCTCCTCTTCCTTCTACACACGATGGCGCCTACGCCACGCCCAGGCCCAGCGATCAGGAAATCACCACGGAAAGCGCCTCCGTCTGCACAGCATGCGTCGACAATGACTCCCACAGGCTCTGGGGGAAGGAAGAAGACTTCGCCTCAGAAGACAGCGACAGCCAAAAAAACCCTCAAAGCCCCAACCAGAGCCGCCGCTAAGTCTGCTTCTCCTGCTCAATTCGTTCCGGCGAAGCCTTCTCCCACCAAACTGGCCCAGAAGACCGCCAGTCCCAGGAATAAAAGCCTAAAGAAACGCACGGGGCGCAAGCGTGGTCCTCCAGATGAGGATGACTCTGGCTACGACCCAGAGCAGACACTGGACGACATCCTTTCCGAATTTGACGGCCGAACGGATCGGCTTCTGATAGACCAAATCCGGCAACGCGAAGGCGGTGGAGTAATCAGCCCTAATTTCGCCCGGGCTATTGGGAAGTGGGAGGCTAACGGTCAAGCCGACTGCAACTACAAGCTTTACTGGCGCTTCCGCAAGTTGCATGAAGAAGCTGCATCCTCCGGCTCTGTATTTCCCCCAACACGGAGCCCACGAAGGCCGGTTTCGGAATCCAAAGCCCGCGGACCCACGAGGAGCCCCAACAAGCTTGTTCACGTTCCACTTCTTTCTCCCAGCAAAGGTTCGGCTTCCCGCGCAAGCTCAGGTGCAAACAGAGCAGGTCAGGGCTATAAACACATCGCGCGTCGAACGAGCGTTGGGCGTCATGCAAAGCCTTCTCCTCAGCCAGATCAGCGAGACTCCACTGAAGTGGAAATCCTGGATAAAGTGCAGCACGATGCTTATCTTACCACTCTTGCTGGTCACCGGCTTGGCAGGTTCGAGACTGCGCCAGAAGCTATCGCATTGAGAGAGTTCGAAGAGGCACAGAAAAGAGGCAAACAAGTGGCTCTCAAAGGTCGTAGGGAGGCAACCTTGCGCTCTCGCGCAGATGGAAGTGAGCCAGCCATTCCAGCAACCGTCCTCGATACAGGGCTTCCACAGGCCCGGCTTCGCCAAAAAGCCTCAAGCCCATCGAAGAATCGCAGCCCAGTGTCAAGACGTCAAATGTCGACTTCTCAAGCCCCGCCTTCGAAATCCTCTCCTGGTCGAGGGGTAAGCTCCACTCCACGACGCAAAATGGCACGATCCCCGACCAAATCTGGCCCACAGACACTTGCCTTGCCAGTCCAAGAGCCTTTCAATCGCAAAGACCATGACTATCAGAATGATGATCCCAGGCTGCCAATTGGAGCAGACAGCAAGGATCGAGGCACCATCGTCCCACCTATTCAAAAGGGCTACGTCGAGGTCAGAGATCCCAGGAACCCCGCCAAGCAGCCCGAATATCGCAAGAATCCATTCTTCGAATCCATGCCTGCTCCAGAAGTCTGGCACCGCAAGATGCCGCCTTGCTTGCAATTCGGCGAGACGCCTGACATGGAGAAAAGCGTGAGTGATCCAATCGACGAGGACCTTGCCAGGGGTGAGTACAATTTCGAATTCCACGCCGGTCCACCACGATCGGGTAGAGGTAGGTGCTAACGTTGTCTCAGGCCACAACGAAGCTCGCGAAGAAGCCACCTCTTCGCCACAAAGGAGGAGTGTGACGGAAGCGATAGGCTCGGCAGTCAGCAGCTTCACAAGCCTCTTCACGAGAAGTCCGAAACGCGCGATGCATGCAGCTGTCCCAGAAGGAGAAGAGCAGGTCGGATCGCCCGCTGCATCTGCCACACAGTCCAAGGATTGTGCATGGCGCTTGCCCGGCATCTCCGCCGAGGAAGTCGACCAGAACCGTGACGCCGTCCTCTCGCCAGCCGGAAGCGGGAAGCGCTCCGAAGGATCGCAGGCGTTTGATGGAAGATGGGCCGGAAAGCGCCCGAGGGTCGAATAGTCAGTCGCGCACATGGTAACTACCCCTGATTTTGCCCTTCCCCTTGATATCATGGCAACGTGGCGAATGGGCTTGAAGCAGCACAAAGCAGTCCAGAATCGATTTGCACTAGGGTTCTTGTGATCGCACACCGAGATATCTCGTACTCAGATCATATCGCCTGTTGTTCACTGTCGTAGTAGTCAGACTGGGTTATTGCCAAGTAATGCCCTTTGCGGAGCTTTGTCGGTGCTCGATAGTCGTGCTTTGGCCGTCATGGAATGCATGTCGTGAGGATGAATATGGTGCCATACCGATGGATAAGTGCCATCCCGATGAATAAGTGCCATCCCGATGGATAAGTGCCATCCCGATGGATACATGCCATACCAGAGCATGAGATCAATCCGAGCGTGTCTCCCGCGCGGATCGCAGCACCTCGGTATGTCGGAAAAGAGGCATTGAATGGAGGGGCTCGAGTGGCGGAGGGGGCCATCTGCTGATTAAATTGCGTGATCGGTTTTTTGACTCCCCGCACCGGCTTTCTTCCTCCCACTGCGAGAACACTTGACCATCCGCCAGCAACACCAAAACCTCATCGTGCCAACGAACAATTCCTGCAACAATGTCTTCCACTCCTCTCCGCCTTGGCAGCATCGCGCCAAACTTCCAGGCCGACACCACCGCCGGCCCAATCGACTTCCACGAGTTCATCGGCGACAAATGGGTTGTCCTTTTCTCCCACCCCGAGGATTACACACCAGTCTGCACAACCGAGCTCGGCGCCTTCGCCAAGCTCGAGCCCGAGTTCACCAAGCGTGGTGTCAAGCTCATCGGCCTCAGCGCCAACACGGTGGAGAGCCACGGCGGTTGGATCAAGGACATCAACGAGATCTCGGGCAGCAACTTGCGCTTCCCCATCATTGGCGACAAGGAGCGCAAGGTCGCTCTTGCCTACGACATGTGAGTACTCAGGCATTGCCTCGCCGTCATGTAGACACAGGGGTGAGCGAGGCGCTGACGACCCACGCCACCCAGGATTGACCACCAAGACGCCACCAACGTTGACGAGAAGGGCATCGCCTTCACCATCCGCAGCGTCTTCATCATCGACCCCAAGAAGACCATCCGTCTGATCCTCTCCTACCCAGCCTCGACTGGTCGCAACACCGCCGAGGTGCTCCGCGTGGTTGACTCTCTCCAGACTGGTGACAAGCACAAGGTCACCACTCCCATCAATTGGGTACCAGGTACGCTAAGCAGGCCGTGGTTGCAACCACCGGAGCTTGTGCTAACGCTTCTGTCTTGCCAGGCGACGATGTCATTGTCCACCCCTCAATCAAGAGCCCAGAGGCCGAGAAGCTCTTCCCCAAGATGAATGTTGTTAAGCCATACCTTCGATTCACCCCTCTGCCAAAGGAGGAGACGTCCGCCAACGTATGACTCGGTGGTGATGCGATGTTTAGAGAAGCCTGGGCACGTGAATGAGAGAGGAGATACTAGTACATAGCTGGTAACTAGAGAGGAAAAAAGAATAACGTATTCCACCAACGAGCTGGCCACACCACCGAGCTGGCCAAAACTTCTTGGCACGACTAACTTTTCAAGCGATATTTATACGAAACACTTTCTAAGTTATCAAGACCGGGGCGCTTTTCGGCCTTCACAACACACTTCCTGCTGTGAGAAACGGACATGTTTCAAAAACATTTTCGTCTCCACTTCCATCTGCCAGCTTAGCCTCTGCACAGACTCGTTTGACTGACATGTAGTTAGACGGGCGTCTCAGCTTCGACAACGACGAACCTGGTCGGAGGCGCTATGTGCAGATGTATATAAATATAGATGCCGAGGTCCCCCACCGAGCAAGCCCTTTTTCCGATCGCTCGTGTCAACCTACGAAGCAGATTTCGCAATCATCAGGCATGATGCACTTGTCCAGCTTCGCCATTCTGTTTGCCTTCACGGCCGGCGCTCTTGCCAAGGACAGCACTTGGGTAGATCCCTAACGTGTGAGCATAGTTACACCAATGCCTTTCTCACGGCAATGGCTGCTCGCCTTTCAGAGACAAATACGGGTTCTTGTTCGAGGCGAACTGCTCGTGGTGACCGAGCACGTAACCTTGGCTTTGCATCGACGCAGCATCCGATGCAACACGTCCTTAGATACTCGAGGATCGAAATTGAAAAAAGAACCCCTTGACATCCTTTCGCATGTTCACATCAATAACCCCCCCCCGAAACCCAAGACGCTGCTCGATGGTTCCACGCCCAGGAGCGCTTCGGTCAATCGATCAATGATACCTTGCCTGCACAGCAGCGCGGGGTGGATTCGTGCATGATGATGGCTCGGGCAACGCGTTCCTGCCACAGTGATGACGAAGGAAGGACGCTCGATGTGGACTCGCGAGGAAGCAACGGGGCACAGGCCTCCCTCCTTACGAAAGCACGTCACAAACGCATCGTCAAGCCTGCAACGGGAACCGTAGGTTTCGCGCCTCCCCCCCTTCCAGTGGCGCACAGCCTGACAGCTGGGTTACGCAATAGTGAGCGCCACTTCCATGTCGCAGACAGTTGACTCCGCCCGCCATCGACTGGGCTGCCACATGTGGACGCGGCCCGGGGCTTGCGTGTTGAACATCAGTGTGGGGGCGGAGGACAAGAGGGTGGTTGTGAGAAAGGAACAGAGGATTCCATTGTGAACAAAGGAAAAGGGGATCGATCGTGGTTCGAAGGGAACGAGGTTGCGACGGATGTAGGCAAGTCGAGCCGGGGAGCGATCGGAATGTAGGATTGGGATAGTTGGAACGGAGATTGCTTGCCGGTCGGCCGGCGAACTGCTGCATGCAGCCGATGAGGCTCCAGATCCGCGTCGCAATCTCTGCGGCGCCCGGCCCCTCCCCCCTCGAAGGTATCGCCGGTGCCCCTGGGCGGGGACGGTCTGCGACAATGTGTGTGCGTTGTCAGCGTCATGCCAGGGGAAAGGCCGGATGGCGCTCGGGCTCTCTGTGGCCTTCCCCGACGCCCCATGCCCGTCCGGGCGGCGCTGCGACTGCAGGCCACGCCCAGCGCACCCATCGCCCACGGATGGAAGCAGCCTCCGCCAGACCACCGGCCATTCTGAACTGCAGCACGCGCTCGAACGCCGCGGCCAATCCGAGCAGGTGAGTCACTGGCTTTCCTTCCTCTTTGGCGTGCCACTGCAGGGCGACCACTCGCTTGTGCTCTGGCCCTGCGTCGTCCCTGCCGTCGCGGCCGTCGCGGGCGAACAAACACCCACAAAATGCAAAACATCCGTGTGCATGGCACCGCAGGACACCTGCATGTGCAACTGCACCCGCCGTCAAACAAGTGCCTGCCGCCTGTTTCCCTCCCCATATCCAGCCATCCGCTGGGCAGACCGAGCCTCCGCGCTCCAGAGCCTCCGCGCCACCCTGCGACGGCGAAGACGCGTGCGCGATGCCCTCCCTCCGTCCGTGACTGCGCTTCTGACACTGCTCTGCCTGGGAAACTGTGCGGCTCGACTATTGTTATACCTCACCTTTGCGTTGGGCAGTGTGGCCTCGGCTGACCGCAGATGTCCTTCCCACTAGGCGTCATCGCCTACCCAGCGGCCGCTGCTCCGGACGAGGGCAGCTCCCGCTCCAAGAGTCGGCCGGCGTCGAGGAAGTCGTCCACGGCCCCGTCCATCGAGTCGAGGCCTTCAACCAGCCGATCGTTGGATAGAGAACGATCCTTCCTGAGCAAGACCACCCCGGAAAAGGCACCGCCCCTTCCCAAGTCCTCACGCTCCTGGGTGTCGGCGTTGGCGAGAGAGAGGAAGCCTTCTCTACCCCCTCCCGAGCCTTCAGCATCGCTGTCCACCCTCACCCACGACTCTTCGCCTCACGACTCGTTCGATCTCTCTTTGCAGACGTCGTCTTCCACTCGCCATCCGGCTCGCCCAAAGCACGTTCCCATTATCATCCCGGCTTTCTACTCGTACGTGCCTTCTCAACTACCCGAGCCGGGATCGGCATCATTCAACTATTCCATCACTTCCGGCGAGTCTCCCGTCTCGCCCAAGCGCCTTACTCCGCCGTCTTGCGAGACACGCCCAGCAAGCTCACGCGCGTCGCCCAGGCATGTAGAGCCCAAGGTCCCAGAGTTTGCGAACCCGTGGACAAGAGAGCCTGGCGCATTACCGCCGCTGGCGAAGCCCGCGGTCGTCACTCCTTCCAACCACTTGACGCAACTATCGCCGCCCGACATGTCTGAAGCGACGCCCGAATCAACCCGCACCAATACCATGGACTCCAACACTTCTCATTCGTCGCCGGATAGGCTGTACACCCACGGGGACGCTCACGCATCAACGTCGAATCTAAGTGCTCAGAGCAGCCAAGTCAGCTTGGTTGGCATGCGGTCCGAGTATGAGTCTGCATCGGAGGTGGAGTCAAACGCCGGGGACGACGATGCAGAAGCCACGGGCTCCCACACCCCGTCTCAGTCGACTAGCTCCGCCAATCCTCAAGCCACACCAGCTACACGTTCATCGAACCTTTCGGGCCTGGTCTGCAACGTGCATCGCACAACAGGAAGCCGACCGCATCCATCAGTCGGCGCCACGACGACAGTCCTCGGAGACAAGCTCTACGTCTTCGGTGGTCGGAGACTATCCAGAACCAACCCTCAACTTACCGCTGACCTGTACGAGCTTGACCTCATCCGCCGGCATTGGACCAAGCTTGAGACCACAGGAGACATACCGCCACCTCGCTACTTTCACAGCGTCTGTGCCCTCGGCGATACCAAACTTGTGTGCTACGGTGGCATGTCGCCTGCGCCCGAGCCCGAGCTGAGCGCTGAGGAACGACCTGAAGTTATCGTCATGTCCGATGTCCACATCTACGACGTGTCTAGTAAGTCATGGACGCGAGTGAACACGCCCGACGCCCCACAAGGTCGCTACGCGCACTGCGCTGCCGTGTTGCCGTCTGCTGCCGTCTTCGGCTCTCGTGATGCACCAACGTCTGCCCTTCACCATAATCCCGAAGGCGAGACACCGAACCAGGGCTCTCTTGGCGTCAAGATTGACGGGACGGGAGGCGCCGAGATGGTTGTGGTGGGTGGGCAGGACAGCGCAAACCACTACATCGAGCAAGTGAACGTATTCAACCTTCGAAGTCTCAAATGGACGGGCACCACAGGCATGGCTCGCAGCTGCGGTGCGTATCGCAGCGTGGTAACACCCCTGACGTCCATGTCGGCCACTCAGATCGGAGCTGGACCTCACGCGAGAAGTGATGTCGAGGAGGAAGATGACGATGCCACGCCAACCACCATCGGATCTGGAGCTCCGATGCTGATATACTCCAACTACAACTTTCTCGATGTCAAACTCGAGCTCCAGGTACGCCTCACGGACGGATCGCTTACAGAAAAGCCCATGCAGACCGCAGTTTCGCCGCCGGGTCTGCGTTTCCCGAACGGAGGTGTGATCGATAACCACTTGGTGGTGTCGGGCACTTTCTTAACATCATCGAAGCAAGAGTACGCTCTCTGGGCGCTTGATCTGCGGACGTTGACATGGAGTCGCATAGATGCTGGTGGCAACATCTTCACTTCAGGCAGCTGGAACCGTGGTGTCCTATGGAGCCGTCGCAATGCATTCGTGATCCTGGGCGATCGCAGGCGGAGTCTGGTCGACGATTACAACAACCGCCGCATCAACTTTGCCAACACCTGCGTTGTCGAGTTGGAGGCGTTCGGTCTCTACGAGAATCCTCGTATAGCGGAGCCAAACTCAGCCTACGTATCTGCCAGTGCCATACCGCCGCCATTGGTTCCACATCAGTCCAAGGAGGAGGCTGCACTTGGCAGATTGCTGAGCTCAGCGGCCGAGGACATTGGCGCACTGGCACTGAGTGTACGCGAGCTCGCCGACATGGAATTTCTTGCTCTTGACGGCACCCGAGTGCCCGTCAACTCGCGGCTCATATCCAGGAGGTGGGGCCCGCACTTTGTCACCCTTTGGCGAGAGTCATTGATGTCCGCGACGGGAGACTCTGATGCCGCGACATTCCGACCACAAGCGTCGGGCCATCCGTCGCGGAATTCGACCATTACTATCACAGGATCGGCACCTGTGATGTGTGATGGGACGACGCTTACGAGCAACAGCAACCCGAGCGAGGTCACTGTTCCGGAGGCGAGATCAGCGCCGCCATCCACGAGACCTCGATTGCTGTATTTTCCGCACACTCGACCCACCTTGCACGCGCTGCTGCACTACCTGTACACGTCCGCCTTGCCTGCACCACCACATCAGCTGGCAACACCTCAGATACTCTGCTCTCTGCTGCAGCTCGCTCGCCCGTACAAGATCGATGGCTTGCTGGAGGCGGCGGTAGAGAGGTTACATCAATGCCTCGATGGTCGCAACGCAGCCGCGATCTTCAACGCGGCAGCGATGGGCGCGGGGGGTGGCGACAGTGTACAATTTACTGCTTCCGCTCGCAGCATACCATCCGACCATATCCCGATTCGCACGCATAGCCTCGCTGGCCTGGAAGGACTCCTGGCAAATGGGTCAAGCTCTCGGTCGGCTTCTGGTCTTCGAATCGACACCGACGTGACGAATGGTCGAAGTGCTCGTAACACATTGCGCCCTGGAGAGCTGCCAACGCCGCAAGAAGGCCACGAGGAAGAAGAGCCCATGAGTGCTGCTACGGACACGAGCGTGAGCGAGAGTGAGGCGAGCCTCAGCTCACGGCTGAATAGGAAGGGGAACCGAGAGCCGTGGAACGGTGCTCTGAGCTCTGTCATCGGCCTGCAGAAACGTGGTCTTCGGGGCTTGATGGAGGGTCGTCGCATGAGAGAGCGAGGACGAGATGGCCTGGAGGCTGGCAGGGTCGGCCTCGGCATCGCTTAGGATTTCGTACGTGATTCCTGCGGGGATATCGGCAAAAGCGCGATATGTTGCGGAAACTTGCTTCTTTCATCGTTTAGAGATACCACAGATCTTTACCTGCCATCTTTGAGGAAGGGCAGGGCATTCCGAAGGAGGAACTCGTTCCTCGTCATCGCACGACATCCCTCGCGAGCTTTCTCTTCCACGTGCGGACACGGCTCATGTGGCGATGACGAAGCTGACACTTTCACGCCCATCGGATTGGCTTTGGGAGCCATGGTCTCGCTTGCGTGAAGGCTAAATTGAAGCGTGCCTGTGTAAGCACATCCTCCGTTCCCAGCCGGCTCGCAACCGTCTCTGGAGCCTCCGACTGTCGGCTTTGGATGCACGAAAGAGGACTGCTCTCGATGCCCGAATGCGTGGCCCATCGGGGGTTCAAGGCCAAGTTCCCCGAGAACACCATTCTGGCGTTCGAGAGGGCCGTGGAAGCCGGTGCGGCTGCACTCGAGACGGATGTGCACCTGACCCAAGACGATGTTGTGGTCCTCAGCCACGATGCGACCCTCCGACGATGTTTCGGCAAACCGGACCGGATCCTCGACCAGACCTGGGACGAGATCAAAGACCTCAGGACGCTCGCGGGGCCGCACGTTCCCATGCCGAGACTGAGAGACTTGCTCGACTGCCTGGTCCGGCCGGGAATGGAGCACATCTGGGTGTGTGTGGACGTCAAAATCGACAACGATGCCGAGCGCGTCATGCGACTCATCGGCGCCACCGTCGCGCACGCCCGCCCGTCGCCGGACACGCCGTGGCGCCAGCGAATCGTGCTGGGCATCTGGGCCGCCGAGTATCTTCCCTTCGCCGCGCGATACCTGCCGGGCTTCCCCGTGATACACATCGGCTTCCACATCCCCCGCGCTCGACGCTTCTTCGCGCTGCCTCGCGTCGGCTTCAGCATGCTGCTGCCTACCTTGATGGCACCTGGCGGCGGGAACTTCATCCGCGAGTGCCAGACGACGCGCCACCGGCAACTTTGGGCGTGGACGGCCAACGCCAGAGATCAAATGGAATGGTGCATACGGAGGAAGCTGGATGCAGTCATCACCGACGACCCGGAACTGTTCCTGGACGTGTGCGCAACGTTCGACCCCGCCAGCACAGAGCCCAGCATGCCGGTGGGCGTGCGGTCGCTGGTGGAAATGTTGAGGATGTACATCGTGATGCAGGCACTGTTCTGGCTGTTCAGGAGGAGGCTCGGCTCTCAGCCCAGCACGGCATTGATGGAGGAGGTTCCGAAGAAGGATGCATAGATATGCGTCCGGTGGTTAACTAGTCAACTAGTTACGTTGATAACTTACAGATCGATGGTTAACCCGGTAAATATGAAGAAGCTCTCGCTGGCTTGGCAGAAACGCGTGCTCCCTCCGCCGGCCGAGCCAACACCGCGGCGCCCTGGCCTGCTCCTGTTTCTGTTTGACGGCGGCGAGAAAGATTCGAGCCCGCCACGCGTGAGCAGACCGCAACATGCCGCGGTACGCGCTCGGGCCGCGCACATCGGGTTCGCGATAGGGACCGGCTGACGCGACGTGCAGCGAAATCATCACGCTCCAGGCGGGCCAGTGCGGCAACAGCGGTGTGTAGCAGGCTCACGGCGGGCGACGCGCAGTGGTTGTTGTGCCCAGCTAACCAGCGTCGGCCAGTCGGATCGCAGTTCTGGCGGCAGCTGTGTCTGGAACACGGCATCGACCAGAACGGCAACGTCGCCGACTTCGCCACCGAAGGCGGCGACCGCAAGGACGTCTTCTTCTACCAGTCCGACGACACCCGCTACATCCCGCGCGCCATCCTCCTCGACCTCGAGCCGCGCGTCATCAACGGCATCCAGACCGGCCCGTACAAGAACATCTACAACCCCGAGAACTTCTACGTGCACAAGGAGGGCACGGGCGCGGGCAACAACTGGGCGGCGGGGTACGAGCTGGGCTCGCAGGTGCAGGACGAGGTGCTGGACATGATCGACCGCGAGGCCGACGGCAGCGACAGCTTGGAGGTACTCCTGCGCGCCGTCGGGTGCTTGTTGTGACGTCCGCCATCTGACCTCGCGCGCCAGGGCTTCATGCTGCTGCATTCCATTGCCGGCGGCACCGGGTCCGGCCTGGGCTCCTTCCTGCTCGAGCGGCTGAACGACCGCTTTCCGAAAAAAATCATCCAGACCTATTCCGTGTTTCCCGACACGCAGAACGCCGGCGACGTCGTCGTGCAGCCGTACAACTCGCTGCTCGCGCTGCGCCGCTTGACGCAGAACGCCGACGCCGTCACCGTCCTGGACAACGGCGCCCTGTCGCGCATAGCAGCCGACACCCTCCACGTCCAGGAGCCCTCCTTCGAGCAGACCAACCAACTCGTGAGCACCGTCATGTCGGCTGCAACCACGACCCTGCGATATCCGGGCTACATGCACAACGACCTGGTGGGCATCGTGGCCAGCTTGATCCCGACCCCCCGATGCCACTTTCTGCAGACCAGCTACACCCCTTTCACCGGTGACAATGTCGAAGCGGCGCGCACGGTGCGGAAGACCACCGTCCTGGACGTCATGCGGCGTTTGCTGCAGCCCAAGAACCAGATGGTGTCTGCGAAGCCGAGCAAGAACAGCTGCTACATCTCCATCCTGAACATCATCATGGGCGAAGCAGATCCTAACGACGTGAGTACAATCGTGGGTGGTGGGGTGGAGCCCCCGTTTTTCTGCTAACGTTTTGTCCAAGGTACACAAATCCCTTCTCCGCATCCGAGAGCGCAACCTCGCCTCCTTCATCCCGTGGGGCCCCGCAAGCATACAAGTCGCCTTGACCAGAACTTCTCCGTACACGCAGCCGCCGTACACCACACGCGCGCCGCCACGAGTGTCGGGTCTGATGCTCGCCAACCACACCGGAATCGCCACCTTGTTCAAACGCGTCGTCTTCCAATACGACCGATTGCGGAAGCGAAACGCCTTCTTGGAGCAGTACAAGCGACACGAGCCTTTCCGAGACGGACTGGCCGAGTTCGACACCTCTCGAGAGATCGTCATGGACCTGATCAACGAGTACGAAGAAGCCGAGCGAGCCGACTACCTGACGGGTGGCACTGCCGACGAACCGACGAACGGCGGCGCTGACGCCCGGACGACGGATGGGACCATGGGTCGATGAAGAAAAAAGATGCGAGTCGGGACGGGCGGTGTTTGAGCGCGACTCTCCGACGTCGTCTTGTGTGCTTGCTTTGGGGGTGGGGGGGCCTTGTCCGCAGGAGTGGAACGCGCGTTGCATCGCCAGAAACGTTGATTATGCCGATGCCGACGAGGGATGAAAGAAGTTCTGATGAATGCAATGGATGAAAGAAGTCGGATGAATGCAATGGATGAAAGAAGTCGGATGAATGCAATGGATGAAAGAAGTCGGATGAATGCAATGCAATGACCCGTGTCTAATATCCTGGGCTGTCGTCAACATAAACCCTCCGCCGCCGTCTATCATTCGGCCGTGTGGTCTTGACTCGGATCCTGGGCAAACGTCCCGCTTCGAAGTCGATGCTGATCTTGACCACCGCGGTCGGACGAGCACGAGGCCCCAGCGTGATCCGAAGCGTCAACGCCGACGGCGCCGAATCTTCGGCGAAATGTACCCGCCGGGCATCGCGAGGTCGATGCTGCTGCCGCTGCTGCTGCTGCTGATGATGATATGGACGCGGCGTCGCACGCGGGTGAGCGGTATGGTATGATGATGAACGATCGGGACTCGTCGCACCTGCGAATCCGGCCGGGGAAGACGACATGTTTTTTTTTTACGGCGGCCCGCGGGTGGACAAATAACAACGGCGTGCGAAGATGGGAAGGCAGAAACGAAGGGGGGGGTGGGGGAGAGGCCGAGAGGAACGGCGTGTCGAGTGACTGGAGATGGGAGGGGGGATCGGTGATGTTGCGAATGACTGGTTTCGGAACCGGATGCAGGTGGTTCCTTCGCGCACGTGCTCGTAAGGCTGCGAACTGCTGTGCTTCGGTGGTCAGTCGGGATGGACACGCGGGGGGGTTGATGGTGGGGGAGGGGGAGTTTGTTGCCCGGTCGCTCTGCTGTCATGAAGAGGGCTCGTTCGATATTCGATCGGCAACGTCACTCCGGCCTCATGCGCGTACCAGACCATGCTCGACCTGTACGTCGATAACTAGCTTGACGGTCGGGTCTGTGACTTCAGACGCGCGCGCTGGATTTGCTCCGTGACACTCGTTTTCGACACGGTCGCCAACGTCAAGTCGCTTGCCGACTTGAAGCCGACCGGTCATGGTAGTCAAGTGTCTGAGCACCCGTCCCCGCAGGCCACCACAGGTCGACGGCGTCAGAAGCCATGGTGGTCAGTCCGGTCACCGAAGAACCCACTCACATGCCACTGCGCTCAAGGAATCCTGGGCAATCGTGCTTGTGTGATCCGCAGTCGTGATCTCGTTGTGGTCAAGAGTGACACCCTTGGCTCGGCGGCGGGCCCGAAGGAGTGACGCCCCCATTGCTGGCTTGGGTCGGGAGGCCGATTCGTGAGCGGACGCTCCCGGTATGTGTCCACCACGTTGTTCCCTACCTTCGCCCCCCGTCAGTTGGAAAACCCACGCAGGCTGCCATCCATGGTCCTGCGGAGACGAATGCAGGGCCCCCAATCTCAGCCAAAGTCGCCCTGCTCCTCCCTCACAAACCACCTTGTTTGGGAACGGGGATGAATTTCGCCCGCCTCCCGGCCACACCCGTCGCGGCACCGGGCTCGTGGGCGGCCGCATCTGCAATGGGTGCTGCAGAACCAAAGTTGCTCGCGCGCACTCGATCGGCCCTGGAGGCCTTCGATGGGAGCTGAAGTACACGTCCAGCCGTTCCAACCCATCCCGCGCAGCGCCACGTTGTCCCTGCCCATGCAGAGCGCTCTGGTGTGCGTGTCTGTGACGAGGCACAGGACGTGTTCGTCGACGACGACCCGGCCATAACCATAACCACGTAGCTGAACTAACCCTTGCACGTCTGAGACGCGACGCTCGTGTGCGTGGGACGTCGATGATCTCCAACCGCTGGCAGACGCCAAGTGAGTTTCCCAGCGTTCCCCTCTCACACTAGCTATCCCACGAGTCGTGACGGGGCCATGTCGATGCTGGGGCTTTCGTAGTAACCGCACCGCACGCGTGTTGGCGATAAAATGCCGTGGAAGCCCTTGCCGTCGACCGCGTTCGGCATCGTCTCACACCCCTTCACCGCCACCGCCGAAGCAGATCTCCCGCTTCAGATTGGCGATCATGTCTACATCATCGAGCAGGGCGGACGCACAAACGAGTGGTATCGCGGGTATTTGGTTGCGCCGCCGTCTCTGCTGGCCGGCTTGACCAGCGCCCGAGGCCAGCAGCTGGAGCATCGCGTGTTCTCCGGCATCTTCCCAGCGAACTGTGTCGCCGTGCGCGAGTATCTGGGTGACGGCCACGAGCTGCCGCACGCGCGACGGAATGAAGACGAGCCGGACGACGAGCCGGACGATGCGCGCGAGCGGCGCAAGAGCGAGGCGCTGCACGCGCGCAGAGCCAGCAGGAGACTCAGCAGACGGAAGAAAGGCGCGGCGACGCTGCTCGTGCCAGACGAGCCCGTGCCTCGCCTGCCGAACGCCCCCAAGCCTCTGGCCCCCGTGCCGTTGCTGCGCGTCGGCGACGAGACGGGCCAGTCGGCCCACGAACCGCTGGTGGATGAGATCGCGTCGTGCCTGCGCGAATGGCACGATGCGAGGCTGCACGAGCTTCTGCTGGCGCGCGGGTACAGTCGGCTGGCCCGGCTGCACGAACTGGTCCGGCGCGTGGACAATGCGCGGAGCATGATCATGCACGATGTCCTCACCCAGCAAGAGCTCGCGGATCTGCGCGAGGACACCATCTGGGACCTGGTCGCCGGCAACAAGATGCTGAGCGACGAGGTCATCGTGAGGAGCGCTTCCGAGAAAGGCCGCATCCTCTCTGCGCAGGATTCCGTCATCGAGATGACCAAGTTGCAAGCCGACATGGGCATTTTCGACAGGCCTCCGAAGGTGGCGGGCGACAAGCACATGCTCTACCACATCCTGGCCGACGTGCGCAGCGTGGTGGTGGACGGCGATCAGCCCGGCACGCTCCAAATCGGCCTGTTCGCCGACGAAGCTGGAGAGAAGCCCCGGCCCGTGAGCGAGAACTACGCCGTTTCTGTGCCGGTCCCGGTCGCGCCTTCGGCTGCCTCTGAAGACCAGCCCAAGACGCTTTTTGTCAACTTGAGCGGGCAAGACGTCGGCATCGGTGCAGACCAGAGATCGCTGTACCTGGTCTTCACGCTGCTGCGCGACGAGCCAGTGCGGCAGTCCGTCTTTGGCCAAGGCATGAGCCATACAATCCCCGCCAGCCAGGTCCATAGACCGTCAGGCCTCAGTCGAGGAGACAGCCAGCTCAACACGCTGAACAGCGCCAAAGGCAGACGCAGTGTGTTCGGCAGTCAACGACGATCCAGGAGCGACCATGGCAGGCCCAACTCCAATCGGAGCGTGCGGCCGGGCACAGCACTGTCGAACACGTCGGAGAAACAGGGCCACTCGAGTGGCCCTCCAACGGAACCTCCGGCTTCACGCGAAATGAAGACGGTCCGGCGGACGGTTGGAACTGGCGCTGTGGATATCACAAGCCTCGCCCGGAGCAAGTCGAGCTTAGAAGCAAGCGTAACACTGTGGACGCCATCCGACAAGAGCGAGCAGGGGAGCGATTGGACTGACATCATTCGAGACCTTTCACGTAGTGTGAACGGCGGATATGCCCGAACCCGCAGCGTGAAGCGGTGCGATGTGTTTGTCAAGGCGTTTGCATCTTCCCATCTCGAAACGCTGATCCGCGACACACCGACAATGCTCCACAACATCTTGATGACTCCCAAGCTTGGGTTTACCGGAGTACCGAGTGAGAAGAGAAGCGACATATACCTCACTCTGGTTGAACCACGAATGCCTCGAAATTCCACCTTGGCACACTCCAAGTTCGGAGCCGTACCACTCATCCAACGCTGTCAGACCAGTCTCGCCAACCTCCAGCTCACGCTGGAGGTGCGGAAAGGCAATGGCGAACGAATCGACGATTGCATCTTCACGGCTGCCAACCATCAGGGACATACGGCCTGGCGCACGACTGGCATTGAGCGCGGCGAAGGCTGGAACCAAACCATACGCCTTGCAATCCCTGCAGAAGAAGTTCCGGGCAGCCACGTTGTCATGAGCATCGCCGACTCGCCGAGCTTTCCCTTCGCGCTTTCTTGGCTGCCGTTGTGGGAGAACGAGGCGTTTGTGCGTGATGGTAGTCACCAGGTGGCGCTGTACGTGTACGATGAGTACTCTTCGAGCATTGTGGGAGGGAAGGGGGCCTATCTTGCGTTGCCGCCTTGGCATGACAAGAACGATCCCGCGCAGCAGAACGCGGCAATCATATTCGTCGGGACCCTCCTGTGTAGTACGGAGTACTCGCAAGATCCATCCCTGCTGGGTGTCCTCCACTGGCGGAGCTATCACGGGTCGCAACTCATCGAACTTCTGGAACGGTTCCCTTTTGTTCCCGAAATCGAGATCGTCAAGCTGCTGCGTGATGTGTTCTCGGCACTCTTTGAGATCCTGCGTGAGTACGAAGGACAGGAGGAATATGAGGATGTCATCTTTTACAACTTCGTCGTCGTGCTAGGAATTGCTCGCGACAAGCGTTTCGAACTTGGAGACATCATCAAGCAGTATGCCGCGACCAGACACACCTGGCCCGGTGCGTCCACGTGTCTTATCTCAGCATACCACAGGCTGGTCAGCAGATCAATGGATCCTGTTGCGTCGCGCAAGCTCCGAGACACTCTCAAGGTCGGCGACCAAGTCTTGAAGCTGGTGGTGGAGACCGTCAAGCAGGATCCACATGTCAAAAGAGCAGGTGAGACCGACGGCGTGCCGCCCGCCGATCCGATCGCGCACGTCAAAGCAGAGCTGCAGAGACTGTTCGTTGCCATCATGTCACTCCTCCGCAACCCCATGCCCATACTGTTAGGTACTCAGACCTTGTTGATCCAGCGCTTCTCTTCCTGGCTGCCCGAGCTGGTATCGGTCATGGCGCCCGTGGAGATTCTGGAAATCGCCACTGATTTGCTCGACTCATCCTCACACGCCAAAGGGAGGATGATCCTCTATCGCTTGATCCTCATCGTCAACTACAGTCGACTCGACGTCTTCCAACCTCCCGAGACGCGCACGTCTTTGATCGCCAAGACATTCCGATGGCTGGAGCCGTACTGGGGATTTGTGCCGGAGCCCGACCAGCAATGGCGAGATCAAGTCCGTCTCTGCTGCTCTGTCGTTGCGGCGCAGGTGGAAGAATTGCGCGAGGAGTGTTGTCAATACATTCCCAAGCTCGCGGAGTCGTTCGGTGTCCTGAAGACCATGGAGCGCCCGACCAAACGCGTCTTCAGCATGCTGTTTCCCACCAGCTACCCATTCCCCACCAAGATCACCACCGTCGACATTGATGTCGACGAGGCCATGTTGGAAATCTCGGCATTACTGGCTGCGGCGCTGACCTCGGAGCAGAGACTTTACTTCGATGCAAGTTTGGTCGACGTGACTGGTACACTACTCGAAGCACTGAAGGTCGGGCAGAGCATTCTGTCGTGCGAGGCATTCCCGCGCAGCTGGTTGAGCTTGCTGGTCAGTCACCACAGATATGGCATAACGGCTCTCGAACGGATCGAGGAAGTTCTGCTTGACTCACTGCCTGACGTCTATGCACCGGACGCGAGCGAGGCTTTGGACTTCGACACCAACATCTGGCGCGCCTTCTTCAACACGCTCCTCGCGGCATTGGGAAGTCCTGCGCTCGCCATGGAGACTTTCCCCGAGCAGAAGCGACGGGCTGTGTGGAAGATCGCCGGGGATGTCCGCGAGCTTGGCGCGGATTTACTGAAGCGAAGCTGGGAAGCCATCGGCTGGGAGACAGATCCGGACACCAAGCGACTTCACGGCTTCGATCGCATGGGCGGGTATCAGGTGCAGTTTGTGCCGGAACTGATCGCGCCCATCGTCAGGCTTTGCCTCAGTGTCCACGCAAGCCTTCGCGCCGTGGCCATCGAAGTGCTCCGCTCCATGATCGTCGGCGCGTGGCAGATGGACCAGGATCTTTCCATCATCCAGACGGCGATGATAGATTGCCTGGACACGCTGTGTCGGAACCAGAGCGTGTCGGAAAGTGTCCTGCAAAAGACCTTCGTTCCGGAAATGCTCGAGCAGTTCAAGGGCTTGCACCGTACCGCGGAGGACGGCTTGTACGTCGCCGTTCACGAGCTGTTCGCCAAAATCGACAACCTGCTCGCCATGCTGGCTCGCGTACATACTGGAAGCGTGGCAGTCAATGAATCCGTCAGGCTTGTCGCAACTCTCCGCCTCATGGAGTTCCTTCGCGATGTCGATTCGACGGAAGCATACACTCGCTACGTACACCAACTTGCCGACATGCAGGCCTCGGCTGGGAGCTTCGCCGAGGCCGCCCTGGCACTCCAGATGCACGCCGACCGATATGAATGGGATCCGAGCCACATGCTTGCCGATATGTCAGATCCCAAAATGCCCGCTCAATCCGCATTTGAACGCAAGGAGCAGCTCTACTTCCAGATCTGCCGGAATTTCGAGAAGGGTCAGTCATGGAAGCGAGCGTTGATCGCGTATCGTGAACTCGCCGGTGAGTACGAGCTCAACACCTTTGACTTCGGCAAGCTTGCACGCACACAGCGAGCGATCGCGAGTATCCATGAGCGCGTTGCACGAGGCGAGAGAAGACATCCACGCTACTTCCGTGTCGTCTACCTCGGACTGGGCTTCCCTGCAGCACTGCGTGACAAGCACTTCATCTTCGAAGGCACGCCCACCGATCGCCTTGCCATGTTCGAGGATCACATGCAACAAATGCACCCACAAGCGACCATTCTTCGTGGTGGTCGGGAGCCAGACGTCGAGGGCCAATTCCTTCAGATCTATGCCGTCAGCCCCAACAAGGATATCGAACACATGGTGTACCAGCGCACGAATGTCTCGCAGGCCGTGCGAGAACATCACCTGATCTCTAATCCTCAGCGCTTCGCAACCACCTCGAGACATCCTGCGCACGACACACCCATCACAGAACAGGTGGTTGAGAAAGTGATCTACACCACGGCCGAGGAGTTCCCAACCATCCTGCGTCGCAGCGAGGTCGTCAAGGTTGAGACCGTGACGCTCCTTCCTGTGGAAGCGGCCATCGAACGCACCACGCGTAAGACCCAAGAACTTCTCGCGCTGGGGAAGCGTATCGCAAGTGGCGAAGACGAAGGCGCCATTGGCCGGCTGACGGACGATTTGATGTCGTCTGTCGATCCAGAGTCCGACAGTTCCGTGTCACGGTACCGTGGTCTCCTGCCCGCCGTGTCAGATCTAGCCGACAACACCTCTTCCGACACCAACCCATTCACGTGCACCCGCGACGATCAACCTTTGGACCGCATGCAGAACGCGCTGAAAGTCGCCCTGCTGGATCACACCTTGGCCATTCGCCAGTGCTTGGGTGTTTATGAGCGCGCGCCGCAGCTGGCTTTGCGCGCAGAACTCGTTCCACGTTTCGAGGCCACCTTTCAAGCCGAACTCAGCGTGCTCTTCCCTTCCAAGCCAAGTATGGAAGACGTGTCTCCTCGAGCCTCGATGGAAGACGCCCGCGCCGCCCACGTCCCGCACGACACCGCTGCCACCACGGCCGGCGCTTCTCCGCCAGACGGCGGCGGCGGAGCACAGGAAGAGAAACGCCAGGGCCGTCGCCGGTCGCTTTCGTTCCTGCGCCGCGCATCTTCGCGGCAAGGTCGTGGCGTGGAGAATGGGACTCCTCACGGTACCACGAATGGCGATGACGTTTCCGGCTCCGGGCGAGAGTCGAGGAACGGCGGTCGACCCGGGGACAGGAGCGCCAGTCGACTGTCCTTCTTCCGAAAGGATCTCTCCACCGACCAGGAACGCGACCGACCTTTGCACAGGCGAGGCAGTGACGCCGCCACCGCGGCCATGGGCGGTTTGAAGGCGAGGGTGAGCGTCCTGAATGGCAGCAGCTCCGCGAAAGCGAACGCGACTCAGCAGCCAGCGGCGTGGGACGCATCTCAGCGGGTCGGATGACGAGCGGGGGGGGGGGGGGGGGGGGGGGGGGGGGGGGGGAGGCGCGTCGAGATGATTGATGAGTTGGATGCCTGAGCGCGAGCCGCGCCACCTTTGGACTTTGTTCGATACCCTTGGGCGTTGCTTGCGGTTGGATCAGCTGTCGGAGATTCTTGGCGGCCAGATTGTATCCTTGTCGTACGTACTTGATGGGAGGAACATGGCGAATGGGATCGTCGAGGCGTCGCATGTCTTTGTGCACGGTGTGCCCGTTTGTGTGCTGGTGCACGTTGTGCCCGTTTGTGTGCAAGGGCAGCTGAAGATGGGCGTGGTGGTGGTGGCTGATGCGCGATTGGCCCGCCACTGCGCGATGACGACGGCAGGGTATACGGGACGTACAACTACATTTATATATCGTTAACTATACATACACACACACATAACTACATACACACACACATAACTACATGCACACCACATCGGGGCGTACTCGGCCACTTCCATGTACACGATAGGAGGCCACGTCACATGTTCACAAGTGACAGACGCCTGCTACAGCTGCCATTGTCCCGAGACTGGAAGGCGCTCGCGGTGGTTGGACGGTCCAGTGGCGAGTCTCGAGACTCTATGCCTGTCCGCCGTCGCGTGCCGCGATCTGTGTATGGCCGCACGGTTGAAGGCACGGAGGAAAGAAGAGTATGGACGAGGGCGATGGATCGATTCGGCGGCCACAAGCGGCGCCCGTCGAGCCTCTCTCCTCCAGCAAGTCGCGGTCGCTCTCCGATCCGCCGCTGAACACCGCCGGCAGCAGGCACCACCCGGCGGTCGCCCACACGCTGGCACCGTCGCCGACCTTCACCGAGCGGCGGCGGAGTCGAGACGACCAGGCGCTGCCTCCCACCACGCCGCGCCGCCCCGACGGCCTGTCGCGCGGGCTGACGCTGCACCTCGCTGCCCCCCGAGTGCAGGCCTCCACGACCGCGCCTGCGCCCGCCGTCGCGTCCGGCGGCGTCCCGCTGTCCCCCAAGCTCGATGCCCACAACATCTACATGCAGCCCGCCGGTCCCGACCATTCACCCGCCACCAGTTTGCCTCGTCACTCGCGAGGCCTTGACTTTTCTCGCGCCTGCACGACTCTTCATCACTCCACGCTGGCCCGCCAAAACGACCCCGACTCGTCGCCCGTGATGCCTCAGAAGCCCATGGCCGTCCCCGCGCGGAGACTGTCCACGAGCAGCATGGTTCTCGACTCGCCGGACGTGGCTGGGCCGGGCGGGCTGCCGTGGAGCATGGCGGGGCAGGACAAGGCCACCGTCAGCAGTTCCGTGGGCAGTGTCAACATGATCGTGTCCGACGGCGAGAGCAGCGACAGCGACGAGGATGCGAGCATGGCCGGGGCAGAAGATGCCCTGTTCACCACACCACAAGTCAGAAAACTGCACAATCCCGCCGCACCGACACCCATCGACGCACCCTCGGCTCATGGCAATCAGAGCTGGGGCAACGGCGTCCACTTCTCACCTGCCCAGGCTTCTCTGATGAGGACGATCAGACGCACTCGCTTGCCCACCAAGGGTAAAAGAAGTCGCAAGAGCTCAGGCAGTGCCGGCGGCGGCGGCCACGGCTCCACGGCATCGCCACGCGCAACCTCACCTCCGCCGCTCCGAAGCATCGAGACGGCCGCGGGGACGGGCGGCTGCTTCACGTATGCCATTGCCACGCGCAGCAGGCGGGAGAGCCTGGCCATGGGCACCGATGGGCTGCAGCCATCCAGTGGCAATGACAGCGGAGACGAGGCATTACTGACGGCGCCCTCCACACCAGGAGTCGTGCGGCGGCCCGTCGTCCGTCGCGGCAATCTTTTGCCCAAGACCAAAGGCTTTGCTCGTATTCGTGCAGCACTTGCCGAGGAAGGCGCACCAGTGGACAGCGAGACGCGTCGAGAAGCCGAGACGATGCGCCAGGTACGAGAGCGTGATGGCGGTGTTGGAGACCTCGACTTGTCCGGTGACCGCCCACCGCCGCCAGCCGCGGGCTCGTCACCAAACCTTTTGCCAGCAGCGCCAGAATCTGCTCAAGTCGTCGATCTTGGGCGAGATCTCGATGGCGATCATCTCACCCACCGTGATGCTGGGCTCGGCACGAACTTTGCACAGCACGCCAGCCGTAACAGTGGCGGCCTCGACTACTGGAACAAGTTCGATCCATCGACGCGCACTCCCCCTCCGCCTGCAGTGGGGCGACCAGGGAGCAGTGTCATGTCTGACGTGAACATGGATTCGCCCGTGGTAGACTTTACCAGCTGGCGACGGTCTCGAGCTCGATCATCGGCATCGGATGCATCCGAAGCGTTTCAGCCGACCAGCAGCGGCAGCAGCACGTTGCCGGCGGGCGTGAACGACGACATGCATCTCAAGAAGTTCAAACGCCTGCGGGAGGACGACTTTGACATTGCCACGATCAAGCGACGTGCCGTTTCTCCTGGAATGAGTGCACAGAACAGTCCCGTGCTGACCCATTCGCCTTCGGCGCGAGACGGCAGCGGAGGTTGCGCTCCGCCTCCGGAGCGAAAAGACGGGAGGGAACACTGGCCGGCCGGGTTTGAAGCCATGTGGCACAACCCGCGCTCGGGTAGTGGTGGAAGCTCGACCGGAATCATCGGCGGAGGGAATCTGGTCAATGCAGGAAAGAAGCTTGGATTACAGCGCATGGCTGATACCAACGACGGCTTGATGAAGATGCATCTGTGAGATGCGGACGTGAATTTAGCGATGGCGTCTGGAGTGGAGTGCATGATATATACGGGGGAGATGAGATTGGGGCCTGCATCTACGGGGGATGCGTCTATGGCGGTTGCATCGATGGCGATTGCATCGACTGCTACCGCAATGATCAACCGCATCATCGCCTTTCCGCGTGTATTTCGTCTTCCGTCTGCCTTTCCCAGATCTCGCTCCGTGAGCAGCTCGGCCCGCTTTGCCCCCCCGAACCCCCCGAACCCCCACCACCTTGGCCTCGGCGACTGTTGTTGACTGAACTGGACGACATCCGCCGCCTCGCAACAGCAACATTCCACCGGGAAAGACGCGGGAGCACGGCGCCTGCGATGGGGTCCAACGAGGCGACGGTCGCCTCCTTCATCGAGTCGGCGCCGCCAGGAGAGGTTGGTCGGACAGCGCCAGCCGCCGGGAAGACTGCGCCGGCTGACCACTGCATCTCCTCCTGTCCAGCTTGCCAACGTGGTGAACGGTGCGGGCTCACGTGCCCGCCGTGGCGATGCCCCACGCGCTGACACGGCGACGCGACAGATATCAAAGCACTCGCCAGCAGCCAGCCCAACCTCCTCAGCTCGCTCGACTCGGCGTTCGAGAAGTACAACCAGGCGCAATACGCCACCGTCACGCTGCCCGGCCGCAGCGAACCGGTCATCATATCCGCACACAACGCCCTCGGGGGCGGCCGATACTTCGACTCCGCGCGCCAGACATGCTTCCACGTCGACCACGCCTCCCACACCGCTTCGGGCGTGCAGCCGCTCCCCCACGAATCCACCCACGCCCACCTCGCCCGCTCCATCCTCGCCGCCGTGCGGTCCAGCGCCGCCGAGCACTTCCCCTCCTACTCCGTCGCCGTCTACCCGCTCGCCGACGACTCCGCCCTCGCCATCCTGCTCGTCGCGAACAAGTACAGTCCCCAGAACTTCTGGAACGGCCGTTGGCGAAGCACATACCTCCTCCACCCTCCCTCGAACACCCTGTCCGGCACGGTCAAGGCCGACGTGCACTACTACGAGGACGGAAACGTGCGGATGTCGACTTCCAAGACGCTGGACATCGGTGGCGGTGGCGGCGGCGGCGCCGCCGCCGCCGCCGCCACCGCCGAGCACGTCGCGAGGGAGATCGCCAAGGCGGAGAACGCGTTCCAGCAGGAGCTGAACCGTGCTTTTGTCACCTTGGCCGAGGGCAGTTTCAAATCGCTCCGACGCCAGCTCCCGGTCACCAGGCAGAGGGTGGAGTGGGAGAAGATTGGAGGATATCGCGTACGTGTCATTTCCCCCCCTCCCCCCCCCGTCTTCATCTTCATATATATATATATATATATATATATATATATATATATTTGGCAGCAAGTACTGACACGTCGGACTCTTCTAGCTCGGTCAAGACATCGGGGGAGGGCGGTCGAGGTAAGCGGGATGCACGCACGGATGGACGGAAAGGAGGTCATGCTCCCTCCCGATCGCGGCCGTGGGGAGAAGGTGGCACTCGGAATGCCGTTGCGTCGCTCGCAATCCAGCTCGATGCTTGGTCGCAAGCGAGCACCATGGCGACCACAGGTCAAACCTCCCCCCCCCCCCCCTGCCTGCCGGTTCGCGCGGTGTGGCCACGCGTGGAAGATCTGTAGCGAAGCCCCCTTGAAATGACTCCATCCCAACCACCCACCCACAGCGTGAAGACGTCGCCCCCGGGCACAAAAGTGCACGCCAGCGCGCGCTGAGAATCACTCCGGGTCAAAAAAGGTCGCCTCGAGGGTCGGAATCTTCGCGTTCCATGAAGGATACCATGTGAACGAATTCTAAAAAAAAACCCCCACCCCGATTCGGGATTCACATTCCAGAGTGCCGCCGGCCTGCTTCAAGATGCTAAAATACAGGTGGGGGGACCAGAGCAGTGCAGGTGGGGGAACCAGAGCCCCGCCCTCCCCCCCAACCCCCCCAACCCCCCTCTTTCGCGACAGTCTAGATGCACACATTACACGCCGAGAAGGAGGGAAGTCACGGCCTGGGATTGGTTTTGCAACTGTCCTGTTGCCCCATTCTGTCACGGAGCCAGCCCCTGGTCTCGAAAAGAGATCGATCGCCCATGCATCCCTCCCCGTCCCCCCCCCCCCCCTCCCGCTCAACCATGCATCCCAGAATCCTCATTCGCGAATATGGTATAATATAGTGCTGAACCTCACGACGCCACGCCAGTGGTGGGTCGTCAAGAGCAATACCGCGCGGTGGAGGGCGGTGTGACAATCGCGGTAAGCAGTGAACGACGTGACTGCTGCTCGGAAGCGATCATCTGCCGTATCCGCTGTATGCAATGCCCTCCATGGGAGCTGACGGCGCAGCTCCGTTGAATCCAGCCGAAGGCCCACCGGGCGCTGTGTTCAGCGGAGGAAGCGAGAGTCCAGAGTTGCCATTAGGCTGTAGTTGTGAGTGTTGTTGACTAAGTTGCGATGTGAAATGGCCGTAAATATGAGGGTTGTCCGGTTGGAGGCGGCGGAGGTGCTGTTGCATGACTTGCACCTCCGCTTTCAGCATTTCGTTCTCTTTGTGCGCCTCTCGCCCGTATTCGGTGTCTCGCTGTAACCGCTGGACCTCCGCATGCAGTTGCCTCTCGTTATGCTGTACGCTTCGGATATAATCAATGGCTATCGTGCATCAGCATCGCCACCTCATCGACTCGCAGACCGTTTCCACGAACCTTTGGTGAGTATTTCCCATTTGCTTGCTTTGGTTCCTCCATTGGTGGGAACAGCCTTGTTGAGCTCTTCGAAGAGGTCCTTCATCTCGCTTCGACGCTTCCTCTCTGCAAGCTTGTGACTGACTCGCAGTTCTGGCGTTCGACTATAATTACCCACGCCCTGGGGCGGCATGCTTTCGTTCTGCAAACTTTGGATCGTTCGATGCTGCATAGAATGGTGATGTGTCGTGGCGGCTTCTACATCGCTGTTAGCATGTGCGTCGACGCCATCTACAACGGCTCTCCTACCATCCTCGGTGAACGTACGCTGTCCAGCGGGAAGCTGGGAATCTGTGGAGAAAATACTGCTGCGGACAGACGAAGCGGCAAAGCTGTTCTGTCTGGACATCTGCCCTGCGCTCGAGTCGCCACTGTCTGAGCCTCGTCTCTCTTCCGGGATGGGACCATCGGGGAAAGCCCAAGCATAACCTTGCGTTGGCTTGGCAGCAGTAGGATCGGGGACGCCAGGACCTCGTCCCACGGGCATGATCGGAGGCGCGATTCGAGGAGCAGCAAGCCCACGGCTGCCCGCACGAGCGCTCAGCGGCGACATTGGTGCCCGGCCGTTGTTTAGATTTCGGAGGCTGGCTGCTAGGGACAGTTGCGAATTGTTGGCGCTCTCGTAAGGAGAGGTAGGTGCATTGATGTGTAAGGAATTGAATCCCTGGTGCATGCGGCTGTCCACGCTGCTTCTCCGTGAGTCCAGGTGAGGTGCGAGCTCGCGACTGTCTCGGCTATAGCTGTCGTGGTTCAGGTCGCGGCCCAGGCTGTCACGGCTGGAGACGTCATTGAAGCCTTGGTTGATCGAAGGCAGTTGCGATACACCAGCTTGAGCCGAGTTGGGTACTCGAGCCGACAGCGGCGTGCTGGGTATTGAGTGGCGTGATGGCGATTCATCGGGGTTCAGCAATGTGTGGACTTGCAGCCCTTGGCTGTTCGCAGAGCTGTCTGTCACGAAGGGGTCAGCGAGGTCTGGGAAAGCTGCCGTGAAATCCCACGTGGCAACTGTAAGCAAGCATGGCGAATGCATTCATGTCGCAGAGCTTGGCGATAACATGCAAGCAACACGGACTTCAGCCGTTGGCAAACTTCTGCTTCGGGCGGGTGGCGAGAGAGGAGAGCTACTTACGTTTGCTGTGCGGTTGCGGCCAGGTTCCCGAGTCTCGTGTGGAATCCGAGGCAGATTGCTGATCAGGCGATATTGGCGCGGAAGGTGGCAGTCCATTTGTCAAGCTGCTGATGGACGGGAGACCTTGGCCGTGAGGATGCTGCTGCTGCTGCTGAGCGGCGCTGTGAGATGCGGCCATGCTGCGAAACCCAGCAGGACTGCCGGCCTTTCACAACGCGGATACTCGGAAAGAACGACCGACACGCGAAGGCGAAACGCCGTAGTCCACTGCCTGGTGGGGGGCAGAGCGACCACGGACTCGGCAGGTGCCAATGGACGCCGCCGTTGGAGCGCGGCTGCCGATGCAATGCGGTGCGGTGCGGCGCGGTGCGATGCGATGCGATGCAATGCAATGCGAGGCGGTGCGGTGGGGTGGTGAACGCGAAGCTCTGGATTGCTTCGGGCGGAACGCTGCGCGTGGAAATGCGGGGTTGCGGTGCAGAGCAGCTCGAATGGGAGAAGAGAGGAGGGAGCGGCGGCAACGAAGGCGAAGGAGTTGAGAGCACGAGAAAGGGAGTCGACCGCGCGACACAGGTGAGATGGCTCGCGGACCGAATGGCACAGGGATGACGGAAACGGAAGCGGCTGCAGCAGCTGGATGGGCGGGCAGCACCGAGTCCTGCGTGCCGGGAGCGTTGCGAGAGAGGGAGGCCAGGATAGCAGCGCGGCGGCGAGCGGGAGGCAGTCGGTGCGTGCGGGTGTCGAATGAGGGAAAAGCGGCGGGAAGCTGGCGACGACGTTCGTCCGGAAGTGACACGCGCCGCCGAGGGCACGTGTTTGTGGAGGGCGGCGATGCTTGTCAGCGATCTGGCCGGTGGTGCAGGTGAGGGCGAGAGGCGCCCAATGATGGAGAACGGCGCCCAATGATGGAGGACGGCACGCCGAGCGGGATTCTCACGACTCAGCGGCGGGCGGGACGGCGAGGCTCGCGTCCTGCGGAGGCTCTGTGTCGATGCAAGGAACGGGCAGCGCTCGATCCTGTTGGGTGCAACGACACGAGTCCCTGCTGGGTGCAACGACACGAGTCCCTGTCCGCGCCTGGGCCGCTGGTGTTCGGGGCGCAAGTGAGGGAGGACGGTGTTGCGACGGCGCGAGTGTACAGACCAGAGGCGTCTCCGGCAGCAGCAACAATTGGCACTGCCAGGCCACCAACGTCGAACCGAACCCACTGATCGCCGCGGCCTCGTGTTTCGAGGAAGCACCCGGCGGACATACACATCTCACGTCACGGCGCTGGGCTGGCGCAATCCCATGGCATTTGCTCGCTATAAGCACGCGTCGGAATCCGCTCCTCCTCCCATGTCCACCGCCCGCCCGTCCCAACCAACCTGTCCAGCGAGGGCAGCGCGCGGTTCGGCTGCGGCACACGCTCGTCTGTGGCCATGCTCCGCGGCCATGCAACTACCGCGTTGGACGTTCGGCCTTCGAAGAGCAACCCCGCGCCCAACCCAACGCCCGGCGCTGTCACACTCCGTGGGCAAGCACCTCCTGAGAACCATTGCTTCGCCCGTGTCTGGAAGCGTGCGAGGCGGCGCTCGGGCGCCTGGTAGAGGGCCACGCCAAGCTCCACCGCGGGCGCGTATACACAGTGATTTGTCGAGGTATTTGGAAAATCGTGCCGGAACCTCCTATCGTGTGGGGCTGGCGTCCGACGCCCTTCTTCGCCCCCGCGACAGAACACCCAATGCCTGTCGCGACCAAATCTGGTGGCCCGCACTAGGCCGTGGCGGCCGGGGTCGTGGCCGAGGCTACATCGCGCATGGCCGCGAAGGCAAAGCCGTCGACGACAGGACAAACGGCGGCCATCCCGTCTGCCGGCACGTGCGGAGGCGTGCAGACCAAGCGAGCAACGAATCAACGTGCATCGCGTAAGCAGTCACAACGGCCAGAACCACACAAATCGCGTGATGCGACCGTCCGGGATCTGCACCTTTCGGTCCCAGCGGTTCAGGGAGTTGCGGATGCGCCTGTGCTCTGCGGAGCCAGTGTATTCCGCATACGTGCAAATTAACTGCTCCATCCAAAACGCAGCTCCACGATTCGTGCCATCTCACGCCCGGTCAATATGATTGCCGGATGAGCCGAGGGAGAGAGCATTCCGCCAGGGATCTCGAACCTGACACACACCTGCGCTACCCAAGTCCTCTTCCATGTGAGAGTGCCACGGTCAACCTCGGAGGATGCGCAAAAGAAAAGGTTGGTTGCAGGAATGCACTCCTGTGCAACCACGACCCGATTGATTCCTGCCAAGTGTACCGCATCCCTGGTTCTCTCAGGGTGACCATGCTGCGCCACATGGCCTTTCTTCACCCTCGTTTTGCGGATCCCTTGATCGATCTCTGCTGCGGCAGCCGCCAGCTTGTCTCCCATCCGTACAATGCACCGCTTCCGAACACCAAGCTTGATCCCATGATCATCATGGTGTTCAACCGGTGACCGAAAATGATTGTGCTCAAGATGAACGAGACCAACTTGCGTATATTCAGCACGATGGTCACCGTCACGGCCGACGACTTGGCAGACAACAAGTTGACTCCTGAGATACAGACAAGCTGTGTGACTGCGTTCGAGAACAAGAACATTAAGCCCCGTGGCATGTTGGCGAGCCCCGACAGCAGCGGCAACAGAATTTTGTTCGTGGCGGCAGCAGTCGTGCCTGTGAGCACATACTGCGCCACATCCACGTGCGGCGTATCTGCAAGATTCCGATACTGTTCGCGCAAGGTGCTCGCGAATGGCAGGAACAGTGGCAAGCTGAAGAGATGCGAGTAGAACAAATTCTCCGTCCAGCTGGCTTTGAAATGAGAGTACGTGTCCTCCGTGTAAGCTCCCTGTGACACAATTAGTATATATGCTTGCCCAGTCTCCATCAACATGCTGCCGCTCACACACCATGTAGGCAGACATGAACTGGGCCAGCAGAAGTATGCCGAGGCCTTGTGCGAACTCCGAAGACGATGCTTCATCTCCGACCGACATTTGTTTGCCCTGTTTCTCAGGTCACTATGCTTCTTCTGCGCACAGGGCACTTTTGGGAGGGTTGGAGGAAGCCATACCTTGCTCGCCGAGTCGGCCCAGGCGCTGATCAGAACTCCGATGGTCAAAAGAACCACACTCGAGACCTGCAATGGGCTGTAGCGCTTTCCCCGGAGGAAGCCTGCCATCATTGTTGACACGCTGCCGAAACTGCGCAAAATGATGTGGACGGGCACGCTAATGTTGTATGCAAATGCCCAATTGTTCAGCATGTTGATGCCAAAGAACATCAGGGCGATAAAGCTCCATCTTGAAACGGGCACTTTGGGCGGGGCGAGCGTGTATGGCGCTCCTGGACGAAATTGTGTGAAGTAGGCCAGACATGTGACGAAGACGAATTGGAGAAACGTGATGATGAGACCTGTGTGGAGTGAGCTCAATGTTGCATGACATGCCGTTGACAATATTTGCACACCACTCTTCGCCTCTGTCCTAGAGCAGCAGCATGTCAGTGATTCCTCCTGCGTCGAATGATGACGGGGGATGGCAAGTCTTCTTCTTACTTGACGATTGCTTCCAAGGCGAACACATTCGTGCAGCAGCCACCAAAGATCAAGGCAGTGATGACCACAGGCTCCAAGCCTGATGCCATGGTCGTGTGTGTGCTCTGAGCTACCGGGTCTCGTCAAGGGCCTGTTGATAGGAGAACAGCTGGGGAAGCCGCCAAAACCCCTCGGGTGATCCGTGTGCCGCCGAGACCGTCTCGCCGAGTCCAACCCACCTCACCGTCGCGACCCAGACACTGCATGCAAAGCGCGTGTGACATGGCACAGCTTCTGGAACAATCGCACCGCTTGCACCACTGCGACAGCTGCGGCATCCCCGCACCGGAAGAGCACACCTCCCGTTGTACGACGCGTCTGTGACAGCCATAACCCGGACCTCGCGCACGGATCCCGACACATGAGCACAAAGCATGCCAGGCCTCGCCCCAATCCCCCTCGCACCGGCTCCCACCACATCAACAGCAACCAACCTGCCCCAACGCTTTGCTGCCGCCTTTCCGCCAATGCCCAGCGGAGAAACCCAAAGCGACTCGCCCCGCTCCCGGGTCAGCCGACAAAGGCTAGTGACCTGCGCAAACAATTGAGTCATCTGTGTCTCGACTCAACTCAAGGATCGGACAGTGACCGCTCAACGCGTGGCAAACAAAAAAAGCATGCCCCCAAATGTCAATCTGTCAGCCTCCCCCCCCCCCCTCCCCCATCACATCACCGTCACATGACGTGGGGTTCAGCCTTGTGGCCTGTGGGTAGCCGGGTGGAGGTGGAAGGGCGTGGATGGATGATTGACGCCGTCTCCAAGGAGGTTGCGCGACGTACGACGGACACCGTCCTGGCGAGAACGAACTATGGGTGGTTAGCTGTGCGGACGCGCGGGAGTAGATTGCGTGGTGGGCGTGGGTGGCTGGAATGAGCCTTCTTGGGGATGATAAGGTTCTGTCTGGGCAAAACTATCCCCCGCCGCCGCCCAAAAGACGGCCCTCGAGCGGGATGCAGCGTGTTTGACAAGGCGGAGCGGGCAGAGCGACAGCTGCTAACAGCCGACAGCGGCGGGTCAATGATTCGAAAGCTGGGTCGTCGTTTCCGCACCAGTGGCGCGCGATCCGGAGTGCATACATCGTTGCCGTGCGGAACTCTCAACTCAGGCACTGATAGGTCTCTCCCACCCATCTTCGATGACAAGGCGGAGACGACACAATCTGTGGCAGGACGTGGAGCTGTCAGTAGTAGGGGGGCAGTATCCACATTTGAGGCAGGTTTGCTGCAGGTAGTTATGTCAACTGTGTCCTCCCATCATAGCTCCTCCTTGTAATACTCCTCTTCACTACCCTCTGGCTGCTTCTGCTCGGTCTTTCCCGTGTTCTCAGTCTTCGGCCCACTCGGGCCAGCCTTTTTATTCTCTTTCCTCTCGGTGTTTTTCCTCTTCCGGTCTTGGTCTTGACTTTTGTCCTCGGCAGACTTGGCTGATTTCTCATCTTCCCCGTCGCCAATTATGCCTCGGTACTCCCTGCCTCTGGGCGTGTCAATGACATCCAGCTTCCAATCTTGGCCTTTGGCAATCTTCTCCAGCTCTTTCCGTAATTTGTCAATTGCTTCCTGGTCTGCTAGACCAAGCTCTTTCATCTTGGCTTCACTCAGCATGCGACCGTCAGAGGAAGCAACCGTGTCCACATAAGTCTCCTTCCCTCCGCCTACTATCGCGCTTTTCTCCAGCTTGATACCTTCGGGTACGAATCTCCGTTCGCCAACGTAAATATCGCCGACCATGGCTTCTGGTTCTTCAGTGGCAGCCGCGGCTTCTTGGCTCGCTTCCCGTAGATCTTGTTCGTACTCATCGACCTCATCATCACGAAGGACCGGCGAGCACGTGATGGGATGTGAATGGTCCTTCTGTGGGGGCAGGAACGCCACATCATTGCATAGCCGTGGTGTCTGAATGACCATGAGATAGGCACACGTGCTAGTCTCTTTGATCAAAGAGATGCGATCTGAAGATTGGGGATTGCAGTGGAACTGATTGACGGGAAATGTTAGCTGCAATTCGAGCGCGATGGTGAAAGATGACATCTCACCTGGATTTCAATCTTTCGCTCCTTGCCCGTGAGATCGCAAATTGTTCCGCCGCCGAGCTTCTGTACCAGGTATCTGCTCTCGCCTCGTTGAACGAGCTCACCGTACTTGCTACGCCTCCGTTTGGCGCCCTCACTCACATCCAGCGCGCTTTGTTCCCATTCGTCTTCCTTGGTATCGTCGTCGTCGTCGAGCCGCTTCTCATATGACCCGAGCATGTAGCCTGGCACTCCAGGATCTTCCAGCGGCGGATACACTGGCACACCACGACCGGGAGGAAGCTGATGGAACTGCTTGACGTCCTCCTTGTAGCAAAAGCGATAGCTCCACCAGCCACTAATGAAGTAGATGCAGTTGCCTTGCATGGCTGATATCAGCTCCCAACCGCGCTCATTTGCGCGAGCCAGCTCTTTCTCCTCGTCAATCTTCGAAAGCGTCCTGTTCACCCCTACCCCAGGCTCGGGCTTCTTGACCACAGGTATCCGACACAGCCAAGGCTGTCCGTCCAACATCATGCGCTCATACTCCGCTCGGCCCGAGGTGCTCGACAGCTCATCCCCATCCGCTGCCGGTGGGGGTTGATACTGTTCTACATCTTGCTGAAGATGGTCTGGCTGTTGCGCAACCTGCAGCCTCTGATTGCTCTCCAATCGCGATTGTGCTTCACGTTCACCGATCCATTCGTCGACGAACTGGACTTCGTACTGAGGGAAGGCGAGCAGGTCGTCGTGCACGCTGAAGGCGTGCTGGGAAGCGGACGCCAGTACAGCTGCGGTCCGAAGCACGGCAGGCAAGGCAAGGAAGCGCTTCATGGCGAAGGGGTGTGGGTGACGAGGCGGCGGGTGGAGAGCAATTGCATGGCACGTGTGGGAAGCCGTCGTGTGCTGCCGCCGATGTTGCGACGTGGTCGTTTGCGAGGCGTTGACGCTCGGAAGGAAGCTTCGTTCCGTGCCACCATACGCCGGTCCAATGCGACCGAGAGTGCATCGAGTTATCTATCTATTTTCAGCCGCCCCGCCTGCGGCCATTTCCAGATTGGTTAACATGCAGCGGCACTGACAGGGCCGGGTCCGGAATCGCCATCGTCATTTCGTCAGGCGGGTCCTCGCCTGCTGCTGACGAGTGTCGATCTCTTCCGGAGCCTTCTGGGAAGACTGGACTATGAGGCGCGTGTGTTTTTTTTTCAACAAGCTCAGCTACACGATACACGGTCTCTCGATCAATGCCATGCCCTCTCGCCTCCCACAGGCACCTGATCTGACCGCCGGCGGCGGGATGGCTAGCTGTTGGTGTCGGCAGCATGGGCCGGATGGCTAGCTGTTCGTGTCGACAGCATGGGCCGGGCCTCCTCGCTGACCCAACACCCCGCCAACATCCACCTTCTCCTGCGTCTCGGCCTGCATCTGTTCTCTCGCCGCCGCCTGCTCTGCCTTCTTCCGCTCGAGATCCGTCTCGAGTCCGGGCTGGCTGCCCGATGCACCTGGCTTTTGCTTGACGGCATGATACACCTTGTCCTCACCAGGCGCGCCCATCTGCGCGGCATCCAACTCGGCACTGTCATGGCTAGCTTGAGTATGCCCGTTGATCTCCTCGCCTGGTGGCGCACCGTGGATGCCACGGCCCAACGATGAAGGGGTAGCTTTGTCGAAGCCCACTTCGCCTTGATTCGCGCCTCGGTGGGCCCTAGACAAGAATTAGTGGGCAATGAGGGACGCCGCGAAGCCTGGCATACACAGTATTGTCGTCATCGGCGTGTGCATTGACCTGTGCTCGTGATGCCTCGATGGGCTGTTTCTGTGTGGGATTTCCAGCAGTCTCGTATGCAGCATTTGGTCCTGGATGGACTGGCCCGCTTGGGTGAATGCCGTCACTCATGCTTGCTAATGTCTTGCTATGCGAGATTCGACTGTGATGGGCCGACAGGTGTTCGTCCTGTTACTGCGCGATCAATTGATCGTGTGTTTGGATCGGTACTTTGTGAGGATGTAAACAGAACGAGCTGGGTGAATGAATGTTGGTCACTTTCACGTTTCTGGTGGAGCCCGCGTCATCATGAAGTGCTCTCAGTCCCTCACAATACACATCGCCTTCTTTCTGTATGGTTCGACATGGAGCTCCAAACTCTAAAGCAGGACTTGACATTGCCGCCCTGAAGAAAAAGAAGAGATCAACAGACACACAGAATGGCTAACGTGCCGAGGAACGAGACTTTGGGCAAGGTGTTCAAGATGATCCCGCCCATGCTCGAGAAGTTCCATAAAGGTGCGTAATGCCGAGAGACATCATGGAAGAAATGTGCTGACAGCTTTTTCCAGGCCAATTGGGAAGAGTAGCAGTTATTGGCGGCAGTGAGGATTACACCGGAGCTCCATACTTCTCAGCAATGGCTTCCGCGAAGCTGGGAGCTGATATGGTGATCCATTGCATATAGTTGTCTTCCCACGAACATATACTGACGCTTCGCGACAGTCACATGTCATATGTGAGCCAGGCGCCGGCGCAGTCATCAAGACGTACTCCCCAAACCTGATGGTGCACCCATACATGCGACAACAGAAGAACCTGGCCCAGCATGAGACGATCGATAGCGTATCGGAGCAAGTTGTTGCCATGCTGGACCGGCTCCATGTCATTGTCATTGGCCCTGGGCTTGGTCGCGACCCAGCCATGCACGAGACCTGCGCACGAGTCATTGCCGAGGCAAAGAAGAAGAGGCTTCCGTTTGTGTTGGATGCAGATGGTTTGTACCTCGCTCAGACGAGGCCCGAGCTGGTGCAGGGATACCAAGAGTGTATTTTGACGCCGAACGTCGTTGAATTCGGTCGACTGGCAAAGAGCAAGAATATCGACACCACGAAGGAGGATCCGACCAGGCTGTGTGAGAAGCTCGCCAACGCCTTCGATGGCGTCACGGTGATCCAGAAGGGCCAAGTGGACTATATCTCGAACGGCAAGAAGACACTCATCTCGGACGGTGCGGGCGGTCTCAAGCGATCTGGTGGTCAAGGCGACACTCTGACCGGATCTCTGGCCACCCTGTTGGCATACCGCAAGGCGTACCACGAGAGGATATGGGACCACGATGGCGATCTGCGCGAGGAGGAAACCTTGGCCCTGGTTGCGTACGGAGGCTCTGCCATCACACGCGAGTGCTCGAGGCTGGCCTTCCACGAGCAAGGCCGCAGTCTCCAGGCCAGTGACCTGACTGGGCACGTCCATCAAGCCTTTCTGAACCTCATCGGCGAAAAGCAAACCGACGAAGCCAAGCTGTGACGCGCCGGGGACGACGTTTCGCGGTTCGATTCCCATAAAAAGCACAGCGCGGCGTTTCGAGACAGCGACACACATTAATGTCAACGATGAAGTCACCAGAAACAGCCCACCCGACCCTCTTCGACTCTCCTTTTCCTGCACCAGTCGCATCCCTGATGCCCCAGCAATATACTCCTTGGCCTGCCAGACTTCCGTTCACTCAGGAACGATATGACAGCCTTCAGCGAACCCAACCCCTTCCCCTGGAGGAGCGGATGGGTCGCTCCGCTCCGCGGGTGTGGCGGGCGAGGGACCTTGGTCACCGGCGATGGGTGAGATTTGAATGCTCGGGAAGCGAGGGCGAAGGAGATGGTGATGTCGTTGACGGATGACGTTGGCTTGGCCGTCGTGGTGAACGGGAGTCGATGAGGCGGAGGGTGCTTGACCGCGTGCTTTTTTTTTGCATTTCACGGGACGAGAAGCCGTTGATGCAAACACACTCAAGAAAAAAGGATCGACAACTCGAGTGCCACCAATCCAGGGCGGTTGGTCATGCGGATGGGATGGCAGTGAAGGAGGGTAAGGTGGAACGAACAGCATAGACGCAGGAAACATTCATTCGAGTTACTGGGGGGTTTTGCGTGGTTCGTGTAATTATTGCTATTCTTGCAGCATGAATCTGTGCCACCGACTTTGATGTGCCCACCGAGTCTTCGTCAGGATGTCATATGCCAACAAAGTCCACAACACGAATGGCAGACATATGCAAAGCCGTGTTTTCTTGTTTCATATCCAATGCCTACGACTCTGTCAATCTCTTCTTCGCCGAAATTCTCTCCTTTTTCGGCGGAAAGAGCTGCGTGTTGATGGCGCCGAGGCTTAACTTGCTCCTCCAAGGCATAGATGGCTTCTTCTCCTTGGTCTCCTAGCCAAGTTTTGAAGTGTCGTCCTCGTCCTCGAAAAAGCTCAGAATGGCTCTCACACCAGCAGGGCCAAGACCGTGTGGTGGGTAGCAGACTACACGAATTGTTAGCGCTTTCCGATCGAATCACATTGTCCAAACCTTGACTTACCAAAGACTGGATCGTCCTGAGCACCCAGCTTCTCTCGGAACTCGGACTTATTCGTCAACTTCAGCTCAGTCGCAATCGCGTGGTATGCCTTGGCCAGCACCTTGACCCTGGTGCCCTTCAGATTGTGTCCAGGTGTAAGCTTGGCAGTAGCACCGCCACCAAATGTGACCGAAGTTGCTCCTGTCTGCCCTGCAGCCTTGAGGGCGTGAAGGACAAGCAGCTCGATAGCACCGGATGGGGCGCCCGGGAAGTCAAGAGCGAACTTGACTTGCCATCCATGGTCTGGCGAAAGCTGTGCAAGGATGACAAGACCGCAAATTTGGCCATCCTTAGTGGTGGTGTAGTGGTATTGTCTGTGTTCCACATCTTGCCATGGGTGCACATCGGTCAAGTGTACTTGCTTTCCCTTTCGGTTCTTCAGCCAATCTTGGACTCGCTGATCGACCTTCTCTTTGAAGTCGTCGGTGACAGGTGTGCCGAGCGGAATATCGTGGACCTTGACACCTTCCTTCTCCGCGTGGCGGCACTTGCGCTGAATCTCTGGGTCGTGCGCCGCTGGGTTGTTGTTGGGATCAAGACGTTGCTCGGCAGCAACGGAGAGTGTCCGCCAATCGAACTTGTTTGCGAGAATCTCTTCTGCTGCAGGACCGCAAAGCAACCACAACGGCTTAAGTCGTCGGTCCTTCTTGATGTATCGCAGATAGCCTGCGATTGTCTTTGTATACTGGCTCTGGTGACAAAGAGGATCGCCAATGATGATCGCAAAGCCCTCATGTGGCACGAAACCAACAGCAGCGCCAGTGTGTGGATCTCGCCAGTGCTCGAACTTCGGCTCCAACCATGATGTGTTTGATGCATCTCCGTAATTGGCGATAAGTTTCTCAATCGGCTGGAACTCCATGTGAGCTGCAGCACGGTCTTGTCCAGACCACGGAGGGTGTAGGGTGCTCGCTTCCGGATGCCTGAGCTGCTTGACGGGCGGCTTGTACGGCAGAGACTTGGGGTCTCTGGGGAAGAGAGACGCATTACGGATGTCCCCTAGCTGAAGGAGAAGCATCAGAATACGCTCCAGACCAATACCGCCTCCACCATGAGGGGGGGCACCCCACTCGAATCCAGTCATGTATTCATCAAGACTTCTTGGGTCCATCTTCAGAGCCTCCATCTTCTTAATAAGCGTCGGAGCGTCATGAATACGCTGGCCACCAGACAAGATTTCTTGGCCGCGAAGGAAAATGTCGAATGAGTTCGTGATATCTGGGTTGTATGGGTCCGGCATGGCATAGAATGGTCGAGCAGAGGTTGGGAACTTGTCGATTACGTAGTAGTCAGTCTTGTACTTCTCCTTGATCACGGCGCCTAAAGCGATCTCATCACGAGTTCCCATGTCCTCGTTCTCGGGAATCTCGTTGCCGTTCTCGTCACGGTAGCCAGAAGCATTGAGCAGGCGAATGGCCTCTGCGAAAGGTATGACCGGGGTCTCGTCCAGCCAAACCAGATCTTCGTGTGGGAACTGGCGCTTGACCACCTCGATCTCCGACTTGTAGTTGTCGTACACATAAGTGAAGATGGCCTTGAAAGTGCTGTCTAGAACGCGCAGAACCTCGTGGTAATGCTCATCGATAGCCATTTCCAGATCCAGCCCAGTGAACTCGGTCAAATGCCGATGAGTATTGCTGTTCTCAGCTCTGAAGACCGGGCCGATCTCGAAGACTCTGCGGAAGTCCGCGGCAATACACATCTGCTTGCCGAGCTGAGGGGACTGGGCGAGGAAAGCTGGTCGGCCGAAGTAGTCCACCTTGAAGACACTGGCGCCAGATTCCGAAGCAGCTGCCTGTAGTTTTGGAGTGTGGATCTCAATGAAGCCGATGGAGTGCAAGTGAGAGCGGAAAGCCTGGCAGACGCCGCTCTGAATGCGGAAAATGCCTTGTGAAGCGGTCGTCCTCAAGTCAATGATGCGGTTGTGCTGGCGAGCTCGGTCAGACACACGGTGACGAGTATCGCCCTCCTTCTCGGCATCAGCCTTGGAGACTTCCGCCTCGTGAACGGTGAAAGCCAATGGCTCGCTGGGTGTACCCTCGACGTGCATCTCGTGGATGTGGACCTCGAGATTCCGGATGGAAACACCGATAATCTCTCCCTGCTTCGCCTTCGGCTCCTGAACAACGCCCTTGACGGTAACTATCGTCTCCACGTGCAGATGCTCAGCCCAGTACAGGAAGTGCTGCGAGACGCTTCCATGCTCGTGCAAGATGCCCTGGATGGTGGCCGTCTGCTGCCGAAGCTCGACAAACATGAGATGAGCGCTGAGCTTCCTCATGTTGTGTATACGTGCTCGGAAGCACACCATCTTGCCGATGAGGTCCGAATTGAGCTCTCTGATATCGATGCGATCTTCGGGCTTCTGCTGGCCCGCGTAGTAGTTGATGGGGAGGCTGCCGTATTTCGACTTCTGCTCCTCCGTTTCTTCTTCGGCAGCTTTACGCTCCATTTCCTCCTTGCGCTTGCGGTCGGCCTCGACCCGCTCCTCGGCCTCCTTCTTGTGCTTCTCCTTCTCAGCCTGCCTCTCATGCTTTCGCTGCTGATTGCGGCTGAGTGATTCGCCATCTCTGTTCAGAGGAAGGTCCTCGGTCGAGGAGTAGGAATCGTCGGAGCCAGGTCGGATCTTCTTCCTCAGAAAGTTCAGCGGACTATGCGAACGGGTGTATTCTTTGGAGCCTCTGGACGGGGAGTCGGAGTGCGGCGAGCCGATCTTGTCCCGGGTAGAGTCGGTGGAGTGCCTGCCAAAGCCGATGCCCGACGAGAAGCCGGCGCCGGAGCGGCTCTGCGGCGCGGGACTCTCGTGCTTGCTCTCATTGTCGCTGGTGGCAGCGGAGTTGGAGCTACTGCGAGGCTTGAGGCCGTGCAAGGCTTTCTTGAGCGACATGGCCAGCGGCTGGTGCTGACGCCGGCGACGCTATCGATAGGCCTGGCGGGTGATGGTGCGGCTGGAATAGAGCGCAGACGGCGTCTTTTCCCAGCAGGAGGCGCGCAGAGGGCGGTGTGGGCAGGGAGCAGATGCGGTTGGGGGTTATGGCGGACGCGACAGGAGACATATATGGCTTGGATGAAGCAACACCACACTGCAGCGGCAGGAAGAAGGAGCACTGCGCCGGCGCGTGCGTGCAGTGGCAGCTACGTGTATGGACACCAAGCGGCGTGTGAGACCGCCCAACGTCGCCGGCAGGATCAAGGCGGAAGCTTCGGTTGACGCTGACCGTCTTGTCGCTGACCGTATCATGCCGCCATGTATGATGCTGCGATGAGGAGTGACGGCATGACGCCTTGGCCACCGACGGCGCGTCCACTCATATGCACGCGCCAGCCAAGCTAGCCGGACACACTTCCCGCCATGCCATCCTGCTTTTGTCAGACTGACGTGGGCCGGGGCCGGTATTCTCGGCTGGCGCGATATGCTGGTATGCTCCCTTTATGTACGGCAGAATGGGAAGTCCACGCTTCCGAAGCCGACGGAAGGGCTTCCACTACAAGCCCAGGCCAGCGCCTCGGATTCCGAGCAATTCGTCGCGCCTTGACTCGTTCCATTCCCGCCACGCCACGCCCCGCCCCGCCATGCCATGCCACACCTTGCCCCATGCTCAGTGCTCTCGCTTCAGGGTTGTACTGCCGCCAGGAGTATCTGCCGCTGCTTCCAGAAACGCATTTGCCTTGGTATCGCGGTGTTGATGTTGCATTTGTTGATCCGAGCTCGGATCCAGATTCCAGGGCCACGTTTGACTTGCGTCCATTCCGCCTGTGTTTGTTCCCTGGATGTACGAGTCCCACGCGCTCTGCCACGCCGTCAGCGGCTGACACAGCACTTGGCAACAACGCGCATGCCACAACTTACCCAGTCAATGTCGTTACTCATGCCCTCCGCGTCCATGAAGCTTTGACCAAGCATCTGGCCCATCGGACTTGCCCCAGCCAAGTTGCTCGGTTCGGGCCCACAGTACTGTGGGGTCAGGCCCGTCCGCTCGGTCATTGGCTCGTTAAGCAGAGCGGCCATGCTTGCGGGAAACGCAGCATTTGAGGGCGCAGACGTCGCCTGCGACATGTTCATGCCGAAACCGGCACCAGGTGACATGCCGCCAGAGAGCATGCCGAGAGTCATGGCAGCAGATTGCTCCGGCGGGAGTTCATCCGTGTCCACATCGGCAAGTGTGCCATTGGGGAACATCCCGAAGTTCCCGCCGCGGTGAGGATATGGTGGCGCTTGCTGCTGCTGCTGCTGCTGCTGCGGGTAGGAAGACATCGTTCGTTGGTGTCGTTGATGTGCTCTCAGCTTCTCCACCGACACTCGCAATGCCGCGGAGGCTTTGTACGCCTCCACGCTTTGATCACGGACCGCTTCCCAGATCGGGATGCAGTGCTCAACCGCCTGCATCATCTGTTCTCTTCTTCCTTCGTCGTACAATCCAGGAACCAGGGACGACGCGGGGTGGCTGGTCTTTCGACCTGTTCGCTCCGAGTCCGCCGTATGGTAAAGGTCCAGGCAAACCAGCATTGCTGCCACCAGGAAATCGTGCAGGGTCATGCTCGAGATATACCACGTCACGGATCTCAGACGACCGCCCGGCTGCGACTCTCGATGCAAAGTAGCTTGATGGTCCAAGAGTTCCATGGAAGCATCCAGACAAGTTCGCCTCGAATACGCATAACGCGGATTTTCTCTCCCACGTGCGACAAAGCGCCTGTGCAGGACGAATAGAGAGCGGAGGTATGCCATCTCCAACCCTATCCGTTGCATGATCAGATTCGCCGGATCTCGCGCGCATTCGTGAAAGGGGCGCATTTGCAACAAAGGTGGATGCTGACTTCGTGCCTCCCGCAGATCTGCATCGAATTTCAGCGTCTCCTCATAAGACGGCGGATTCGTTACGGATTGCGAGCGCTCCACTATTTGGCCAAAGAGGAATGTCATCTTCGCTTTCACGATCATATACGACATCGGTGTCGCTTCCGAGATTGGCCTCGAGGGAGGTAAGCTTTTCATGTCTTCGTAAAGCTCGTCATCGTAAAGGTTGCGTGGTGTTTCGGTATCGATATGATCTGGCCGCATCATCGCAGGAAGTCCAAACTGGAACGAGATCAAAAGGTCGCATTGCCGGACGAATGTCCACACTCGCCGCCGGAGCTCGCCCTGAAAAGGAGTGACGGCCGGATGTGGGCCGGGATCGCGGTGGTAGCCCATCCGCATTGCCAGCCGCACGCAGAGCCCAGTCAACAGCAGTACACCAGGCTCTGCGTCTCGGGACCTCCCGTATTCTGCTTGAACGTGCAGAACCAATGTCTCCAATGTCTGCGGGTTAGCTTGTGTGATATCTCCTAACAGCAGGCACTGCGCAGTAAGTCTCCGATAGGTGTGCGAAAGTTCTAATGTTCGTCCTCGATATTCTGGCGGCTCGTCACCTGCTCGGTGATATGACTGCAACGCCAGAGTCATCATTGCATAACACGCCCCGAGCCAGACCACAGAGGTCTCGTTCGGATTGAGCCAATGCTTGTCGTATCGCTTTTGGAAGGAAGGGCCATGTATGATGTGGATAGACGGATCGTACGCATTAAAATAGCGCGCGATCAACCGATCAGAATCTGACTTGGAAGGATAAGCAGCTAAAAGCTCTGCTTTGTCCTTCGCAGGAGGTCCTTGTAGTAGGAAAGCGGTGCCAGGGCTTTCGACTGCTTTCCCAGCTTGCACTGTGGCCATATGCTGCTTGTAAGCTTCCTTATGGACATCAAAGTACTTCTTGACCTCACTGATCTCCCCTAAGATCGCATACCAATGCGCTTCCGAGGCGAACAGAGCCTTGCCATTGTCCATTTTCATGATGCCGATTCCTCTGGATATACCTTCTACCTCGCTTTCGTCCTCGCCTTCTCCATCGTCCTGTATCATGTCCGCTCCGCCTGGATACGGTTTCAACTCCGAACTTGTGCTAAGCCTGTTGCTTCTGCTATTGGCGATTGCTGCTTGCGCTGCGCCCGCGGCCGCTGGTTGCTGACCTGTCGTCATTAGAGAGAGCACGAGTCCCTCGAGCCTATCGATGCGATTCTGCATGTCATCGGGAGACGCATTGGGTCCGTTCGCACCTCCCTTCTTTCGATGCCCCGCTGTCGCATAGCTACAAGCAGTTGTATCGCCACGTTTTGAGCAATTATCGCAAGGACGGCCTCTGTTGCATTTCAGCTTACGGTGCCTACACGGCCCACAACTCAGTGGAATGCGATTGCGCTTTCGCACAATGCGGAAAGGCTGACCATCTGGCGATGCGCCATTGTTGGATGAAGTTGATGAGGGAGGTGTGGGATGGTTGCTGGCGCTCGACGCCATAATGTGCGAGTTTGTGTTTGTGAGCTTCCAGCAGCTCAGCGCAGCTGTTTGGTTGCGCCGAGATAGATATGTGATTGATTCGGGGTGATTCCAGTCTATCGCTCGACGGTCTTTGGCGCTTGTAGCTGACGCTGTTATTTCAAGGGCGATGAGGCGACAGATGTCAGAATAGCTATTGCCGCAATATGTCCGGTCGTTCAGTGATGCGGCCGCGCTGCAAGGCGTTGTCTGCAGTCTAGCTGTTTGTTTCACAACTGCATCCTGACGGAGCTCGTGGGCGGCGTCGCGACAGCTTCGCGGCTGGTACGGGCAGCAGCAGGAGGACTCGGCTTGTCGTTGGAAAGGCAGCTCAGTGATGGCTTGGCGAGGGATCAGCAGCGGTGCGGTTAGCATTAGACGTCATCGCCGACATGCGGTAGGGAACTAACTAGTTAGTTACCTACTGCCCGCAGAGTTGCAGCAGAGTGTGACTCATCAACCAGAGCAGCAGGGGCAATGCACAGATCCAGGTGGAGATGGAATGGAGCGGCATCCGAGGAGACTCACCCGGGCTTGCAAGGAGAAAAGACATGATGCGTTCTGACCTTGATATGCTGCAACCGCACCATGTCTTTTCGATAACCTGCATACACAAAGAAATTGTACCTCGGTCGACGAAAATGATCAGATTGCGGCTTCTTGCCCAATTCGCAACGCCATCGCTATGCAATCAAATCCTCGCTTCTGCCGTCTATCTGTCGTCAGTCCGGAACGCATTCAACGGTCTGTTTCAATCCTTCATAAATCGTGAAAATGAGTGCTGAGCTGGGGGCACTTCTGGCCACGGTGAGGCCACAACCTCGATATAAGCCCTTCAAGCCATGCACGGCATAGAGCTCTTTGCCAACCGCGGTGAAGGCTGGCCTCACATTGGTCAATTCGCCGGTCTGGATCTTGCTCTTGATCGTGTCGGCAGGGAAGAAGATAAAATTGTAAGCCATTCCCGCTATACCTCCAGAGACCATCGAGTGCCACACAGATATGCTTCCTGTTTTCGGGTCTTCCAACTGCTTCTTGAAACAAAGCGACAACGTTTCATAGCTGCCAAACCACGCGGCACCCCCTCCAGTCTCGCGGAGCAATGTACCAAATTGTCCTCGCCAGAAACCTTTCAATCCTTCTCTTCTGTAAATCTCAGACATCACTGCAACGGGGCCGAGGGGTTTCGTGGCTAGGGCCAGGTGAGGACCGAGTCCTGGATCGAGTGATGACTGGAGCGGGACCTGCATTCTGCACTTGACCAGCTCGATGGGTGTGAGTACAAGGGAAGTGATACCTCCAGACATGGCACCGGCGGTGATCAGACCTCCGAGCGGTAGCTTGTCCTCGGTGTGGTGCGACATGACAGTCATCTTGAGTATGTCTTGTGCGACGCGGTACGCCAGGAACAGGGACGCATTTTCAGCAGCGGCTCCAACCAGCGGGGCACTAATTCCGCGGTAGAGGCTGCGGAAGCCATCTTGAGCAATGCTTTGCTTGAAACAATCGAGCGGCCCAGTATAACGCAGTGGTAGGTGGTCAGGCTGCGACTGAAGTCGAACTTTGACCGTATCGAATGGGTACTCGACGGACTTGCCGATAATGCCAGCGATAGAGCCGAAAGTAATGTCCTTGACTGCCTCAAGTCCTTGGCTTGCGGCTTGCACTGCAGGCTCAGTAGCATCAGCCATTACCTTGGGCTCGAATGGACTCGCCGTCGACGACTTGGCTTCCATTTGAGGGGATAATGCGCACTATCGTAGGAGCATGGTAGGCGAACCCCAAAGAAGTGTTCGAGGAAAGAAAACTTGCGCGCCTGGGCTGGACCGATCGCACGATTCAAGAGGTCCCGCACCATGTCGGGTGCGCTGTGTGTGACACTCTTATCGATTACGCAGAAATCCTGTGGCCAGTGAGGACAGGGCTTTTATGCCGCTAACTGCCACGTCAAGATTCTACACCGCATCCCACTCGAACCCCACCCCCCACCCCAACTCGGCCGAGCATGGCTACGACACAGGTTGGTGGAATGCGTGTGAACGGGAAGCAATGGCATCAGCCCAGAAGCGCATTTCGTCCTGCTGCTGGCCAAACTAGCTACGCAAAGCGTGTTGCCAGAGAGTCCCAGGCGGCGGAAGTGAAGAAGGTGGAGAAGGAGATGAAAAGTGCCAAAGAGGATGCGAGAAAGGTGGGTGGCAGGAGTGAGGGCTTGTTCAAATCAAGAGTACTAACAAGCTGTAGCGCCACGTACAAGCTATCAAGGATCGTCGCGCTGCGAAAGAGGAGAAGGAAAGATATCAGAAGCTGGCCGAGAAGATGCACAAGAAGCGCGTGGAGCGTTTGAAGCGGCGCGAAAAGCGCAACAAATTGCTCAAGTCTTAAGCACGCAGGCGCAAAAGACTACAATCCGTGAAAGGCCAAGTGCTGCTTTACAATCATTATCACATGGGATAGGATAACACTGGAAGCGCATGCCTGTTGCACAAGGCCTGGACACGAGGGAGCCAAGTGAAGCACCCACGACAGAGAAGGCGCGCTGAGGAACTGCGGATTGTCCCGGAAACTGGCAGTCCTTATGCTGCTAGTTTGTTGACCTTGGGTACCGCGACGGCTTCTCCGCACACCCCAGCTTGTGCTGACTGCTGAAGCTAAAACATCAGTATGGTAGCCCGAACGCGTTTGAGGATCGCACACGGCGCATGCTGGGTCGCATCAAAGCTCAGCTGTACTTGCCGGCACAGGTCTGATTACATGCATGTGGGCTGGACCGAAAACTACCGGATATCGAGACTCAGATAGAGGCCATGTCGGCCGACATGGAGCAGATTGACGACCTCGTGAGCTGCTACCGCGTGGGCATACCGACACTGCCCCTATTGGTGGCAATCAAAGGCAATTCTTCTTACAGAGAGAGATATTATGCCCAACCGCGAAGAAATCCAACTATAATGGAGGCTTCATTCTCCAGGTTGTCGTCGTGGCAACATTTCCGTGACTTTACGAGGCTCTCCTATGTGCTTGACAGTCGGTGCCGAACACCTCGCTTCTGATATGGAAGCAATGGTTAGGATGACTATTGTTCTAAGGCCGACGACCGTCCGTTCACGCCCCTCGAGCCACAATGTCTTGTGGCAAGCGAGGTTGGCTGGACGCCAGACCTTCGAGGCGCGCTCGTACTAGTTTTTGAGCCGATGGAAGAGTGTGATTGATGGTATGCCAATGCCACTGTCCAGCGCTCACGATGTGGCTGGACAGAGGCGCCGACGCCGCGATTTGGCACTGCACAAGCTACCAAGCCTTTCGTTCGTGCAACAAACGCCGCCCCTGGGACCACGAGGCCTGGGATGTGACTGGGACTTTCGTACCATGGTGGCCAAACGCAGGCAGGGTCGGCAGGCAGGGCCGTTTCGGGACACGGCAAGCCATCGTGGCAATGTTCCTTGGCGGATCACAGTATCTGTCGGTTTCGGCCTCGACTGTCAGACTGATCTCTAAAGGCCACATAGTATACCACACAACTAATAGCTGACGCTCCTGAGTGGAGATAATGGAGCGCTGCCCGACTGGGTCAGTCCACATCCGCGAGACGCACGAGCGAAGTGACCACCGACTTTTCGGGGATCGGGCGACATTGAGTTTGAGGCCAGATCTGTGGTCCATTTCCCACCCCGACAGCTTGTTTGTTGATCGCTTGGCTGCATCGGCAAGGCGAGGAAGCTTGCTGCCAACAATGTCAGCAACAAGTGCGACTCGACGCAGTTGGAGGAGCCCAGTTGCGGAAATTTGCTACCCCCCGTCCTGGGAACGCCACCCGTTTCCCCAGCGAACCACGTCGAGACCCTTTCATCCATGGACAGTCTTGCCCAGAGCTCCAAGACAAATGCGCGGCTCACGGAGTGAGAAGGTTCAGTACCATCTTGCGGAGCGCGTAGCGTAACCGTCAATGTGGCGTGGTTCAAAAGTGCGACCTGCATGCTCCCGCTTGCAGCCCCAATATTCTTCTCCTTCTCTTCTGCTGTGTCAGCCTCGCTCACGAACACCTCACTCTGGGGTGCATCGGTGGGAAATTGGTGGAATGAACACTTTTAGTGAGGCTGTGAGCAGTCAGGAGAAGTAGGCTATCTCAAATATGCAGAGGAAGCCGCTCAGATTGGGGTTTACTTCCTGGCTACAGTCGCTGCGTGGTAGTCCAAGAGAGAGTGCTGCTTCGCCAGCACCTTCTGCTCGAGGGGATAACGAGTCATTTTCAAGACACACACGGGAGGATTCTGCATCGCGACAAACGCCAACACCGACACAAGCTCGTCATGATACCGAGACAGAAGCCAAGAAAGACCGGCGGCGAAGCAGAGGGTTCAGTTTATCTCGGACAAAGTCGCAGCATGGAAACAAGAACCGCCGAAGTTGGTTTGGTGGCACGCCCGACGTTGACGAGGATATACCAATGGTTCCAAGACTTGTGAGCAGGGGTGATCAGCACCAGCAACAGGATGCTGGCCGAAGAGAAGTTGACGTCACGGCACTGCCCATGCCTTCGAACAGCAAGAGCCCCCGACCGCCGATGGAAGGGGCGTACAGTCGAAAAGAAGATGAGGGGTCAGAAAATCACAGGGGGCTACGGAGGAGGCCCTCTTGGTTCTCGAGCGAAGGCAAGGGCCCCATCGATGCGCCCCCGCCTCTTCCTGCAGTTCCAGTGAGCATCGCCACGTCTTCGATCCCATCCACGTCAACACTACCGGCAGACAAGCGACGAAGTCGGGCGGCATCCATCAAATCCGTCAACAGCACCAGATCAAGGAAGAAGCGATCCTCCTTCTGGGCTTCGTCGAATCCCGACGAATCGGGCTCCGACGTGCCTCCAATGCCCGCCCTCGTGCGCGGCGCATCGACCGAATCGAGCTGCAATGAACTATCTGACGCAAGCGATCACCGGAGACGAACCGTGCGCAAATCCAGTCATGGAGCGGACGCGAAAAAACCACGACCCGTGAGCACGGCCTCACGAAACTACGGTTCCCGGTCGCCTGCGAGAGGCTTTCTCTCCTCGCCCGACGGCGCGTGTGAGGGAAGACGCAAGAGCTTCCGAGAATCGCTCGGCGTGGAATATCAGGCCGAGATGATTTGGCTGGCGGACGAGCAGAGAGCGGAATGGTCGAGGTTCAGGGTACCAAGTCATAGGCTGGACGATGACTTGGAATCCGCCGGAGACGATCGCCGGCCGAAGTTCTCCAACTCGCAGGCTTTGGCCGCTCTGGAGTTTGGGATTCGGTAGCAAGACTCGGGCGTGGTGGCGATTCCGACCTGTGACGGTTCGACTTTCGTTTGTAGTAGTTCACTAGCATGGAAGGATACAGGAAGCTTCTGCGGCGGTATGACGACCACCCCACAACGAAACGGAAATGAGACCGAGCCAACTTGCCGCCTGAGGCACCAATGGACATGCGTCACGCTCCCTCACGAATCCCGGGCTGGGACGTGAGCGATGCGAAGCTTGAGCGGGGCAAACTTGACTTGGTGTGGAAGTCGAGCCGCAGCCCGGCGCCCACAATTGCTTCTCCGCCTCCACGCCACTGGGGCCTTAGCGTGTACTAGGTGTAGGTAGCACGTCACTGGGCCTGAGCGTGTACTGTACTACGTGCAGGGAGCACTTCACTGGGCCTTAGCGTGTACTATGTGTCGGGAGCACTTCACTCGAGCACGGCGCCACGTCCGACGGGTGTTCGGAGACCACGCGACTGTCACGATGCGAAATTGCTCTCCACCTGCTCCATGACATGATTCCTCCTTCCCCCGGGGCATCGCGAAGCCCCACTCGCTCCTCGGCAACGCGTCCGACGGGAACGGGAGCGGGCGAGTAAGGACGCCTCCGCCCCTGCGCCCTCCCCCACTTGCCCGTCTGCCTGCGCCCTCCGTGTGCCGAACGCGCGCATATGGTGAAGATGGCGTGGGCCAGAGCGTACGCGGGCGACCGCACCACGGTGCCACCCGCGCGCCCATCGCCGGTGAGAGGCAATCCCACCGTCCATGCGGTGGGGAGGTGTCTCCGTGTCTGTCTACCTGTCGACCCCTCCAACCACCCCCATCTCCGCCAAGTCGTGCCCACGCAACCCCCCAAATCCCAGAGACCCAACACGCCGCCCGGATCGGTGCGCGGGGCACCTCGGCAAGTCCGGGCGGCGCGCGACGAAGCGGCCCACGGCATTCGGCGCGGCGAAGTGGCGGAAAGCGAAAGCGGTGTGGCTTCGCTCGTCCAGCCAAACGCTGTTCGTGACTCGAGCCGCGGCGCACGACTAAGATGCGACGGGCGTCGTGTCAAGACCACCGCCGCGGCTGAAACCGCTGGCTCGCAAGAGGAAATTGATGATCGAATGCGGCATGGATGGTGATGGCGCGCACGCGAGCCTCGAGGCCGAGACTGCTCGACCGACATCGACACACGCCTTCGTGCGCGCGGAGCGCGCGTGTTATAAGGGGCACTCGACACCGCACACCCCGTCTTTCTCCAGATCCCATCGGGCTGTACAGTCCTTCGCCCTGGGAGCCTTCGTTATTAATTCCTTCTGTCGATCGCATCTCCTGTTTTCCTCGGACCCCCCTAATCATCAACCACGCGCGTGACCGCCTCCGTCATGCATCTCAACACAAAAACCGCCATCCTGGCGCTGACCCTCACCGCCGTGGCAGCGCCAGTCGACAAATCTCCAGCTGGAACCGCTCCCGCGACGACTGTGAATAAACGGACCTTCGGCAATCTCTTTGGCTATTGGCCCGGAGCCAAGGGCTATACCCCCGGTGCCTATGGTTTTGGTCCCTATGGTTATGGCCCCGGTGTGGGTGCCGGTGTTGGTGCCGGCACCGGTGTCGGTGTCGGCGCTGGCCGAGGCTATGCCCCCCCCGCTGGCTATGGCTCTGGCCACGGTGTCTATGGATCTGGCCCCGGTGTCTATGGTGCTACAGGTGCCGGTGCCGGCTCTGGCCCCGGTGTCTATGGTTCTGGCCGCAACGTCTACGGTGCCGGTGCCGGTGTGGGTGGTCATGCCGGTGTGGGTGGTCATGCCGGTGCAGGTGCCGGTGCGGGTGCCGGTGTCGGCGCTGGCCACGGAGCCTATGGTTCTGCCCTGGAAAAACGGACCTTTGGCAATCTCTTTGGATCAGCAGGTGTCGGTGCAGGTGCCCATGGCTCTGCCAACTGTGGGGCTTTGAAAAAACGGACTTTTGGCAAACTCTTTGGCCTTTGCCCCGGTGGCGGTGCCGGTGCAAGTGTCGGTGCCGGTCTCGGCGCAGGTCTCGGTGCAGGTCTCCATGGCTCTGGCTCCTGTGGCTCCTTGAAGAAACGGACCTTTGGCAAACTCCTCTCCTATTTGCCCTTTGTCAAAGCCTCCTATGGTTGTGGCCCCAGTGCCGGTAAAGATGCCGGACTGGATGGTCATGCCGATACCGGTGCCGGTGTTGGTGGAGGTGCCGATGCTGGTGCCGGTGTCGGTGGAGGTGCTGGTCTTGGTGGAGGTGCCGACGCCGGTGCCGGTCTTGGTGGTGGTGCTGGTGCTGGTGGCGATGCCGGTGTTGGTGCCGGTACCGGTGCTGGTGTCGGTGCCGGTACCGGTGCTGGTGTCGGCGCTGGTGTCGGTGGTGATGCCACTGCTGGTATTGGTGGCGGCGCTGGTGCTAGTGGCGATGCCGGTGTTGGTGCTGGTACCGGTGCTGGTGCTGGTGTCGGTGGTAATGCCACTGCTGGTATTGGTGGCGGCGCTGGTGCTGGTGGCGATGCCGGTGTTGGTGCTGTGGTGTTGGTGGCGGCGCTGGTGCTGGTGGCGATGCCGGTGTTGGTGCTGGTGTTGGTGGCGGCGCTGGTGCTGGTGGCGATGCTGGTGCTGGTGGTGATGCCGGTGTTGGTGCTGGCACCGGTGCTGGTGCTGGTGGCGATGCCGGTGTTGGTGCCGGTACCGGTATTGGTGCTGGTGTCGGTGCTGGTGTCGGTGGTAATGCCACTGCTGGTATTGGCGGCGGCGCTGGTGCTGGTGGCGATGCTGGTGTTGGTGCTGGTGTTGGTGGCGGCGCTGGTGCTGGTGGCGATGCCGGTGTTGGTGCTGGTACCGGTGCTGGTGTTGGTGGCGATGCCACTGCTGGTATTGGTGGCGGCGCTGGTGCTGGTGGCGATGCTGGTGTTGGTGCTGGTGCCGGTGCTGGTGTGGTGTTGGTGGCGGCGCTGGTGCTGGTGGCGATGCTGGTGCTGGTGGCGATGCCGGTGTTGGTGCTGGTACCGGTGCTGGTGCTGGTGGCGATGCCGGTGTTGGTGCCGGTGTTGGTGCTGGTACCGGTGCTGGTGCTGGTGGCGATGCCACTGCTGGTATTGGTGGCGGCGCTGGTGCTGGTGGCGATGCCGGTGTTGGTGCCGGTACCGGTGCTGGTGTTGGTGGCGATGCCGGTGCTGGTGGCGATGCTGGTGCTGGTGTTGGTGGCGGTGCTGGTGCTGGTGGCGATACCGTCGCTGGTGCTTCCGGTCTCACTGGCTATGGCTCTGGCTCTGGCTCCGACTCTGGCTCTGGCTCCGACTCTGGCTCTGGCTCCGGCTCTGACTCTGGCTCCGGCTCTGGCTCTGGTGCAGGAGGTGACACTGGCGATGTTACTAGCAGTGTCTCTGGCTCTGGTGCTGGCAATGTCACTGTTGGTGCCACCGGCCTCACTGGCTCAGGCTCTGACTCCGGCTCAGGCTCCGACTCCGGCTCTGGCTCAGGCTCCGACTCCGGCTCTGGCTCTGGCTCAGGCTCAGGCTCTGGTGCAGGGGGTGACACTGGCTCTGGCTCTGGTGCCTCTGGCCTCACTGGCTATGGCTCTGGCTCTGGCGATGTTACTAGCAGTGTCTCTGGCTCTGGTGCTGGCAATGTCACTGCTGGTGCCACCGGCCTCACTGGCTCAGGCTCTGACTCCGGCTCTGGCTCTGATTCCGGCTCTGGCTCAGGCTCCGACTCCGGCTCTGGCTCAGGCTCAGGCTCTGGTGCAGGGGGTGACACTGGCTCTGGCTCTGGTGCCTCTGGCCTCACTGGCTATGGCTCTGGCTCTGGCGATGTTACTAGCAGTGTCTCTGGCTCTGGTGCTGGCAATGTCACTGCTGATGCCACCGGCCTCACTGGCTCAGGCTCTGACTCCGGCTCAGGCTCCGACTCCGGCTCTGGTTCAGGCTCAGGCTCTGGTGCAGGTGGTGACACTGGCTCTGGCTCTGGTGCCTCTGGCCCCACTGGTTATGGCTCTGGCTCTGGCGATGTTACTAGCAGTGTCTCTGACTCTGGTGCTGGCGGTGTCACCACTGGTGCTGGCGATGTCACTGCTGGTGCCTCCGGCCTCACTGGCTCAGGCTCTGACTCTGGCTCAGGCTCCGACTCCGGCTCTGGCTCAGGCTCAGGCTCAGGCTCAGGCTCTGGCTCAGGCTCAGGCTCTGGCTCAGGCTCTGGTGCAGGTGGTGACACTGGCTCTGGCTCTGGTGCCTCTGGCCCCACTGGTTATGGCTCTGGCTCTGGCGATGTTACTAGCAGTGTCTCTGACTCTGGTGCTGGCGGTGTCACCACTGGTGCTGGCGATGTCACTGCTGGTGCCTCCGGCCTCACTGGCTCAGGCTCTGACTCTGGCTCAGGCTCCGACTCCGGCTCTGGCTCAGGCTCAGGCTCAGGCTCAGGCTCTGGCTCAGGCTCTGGTGCAGGTGGTGACACTGGCTCTGGCTCTGGTGCCTCTGGCCCCACTGGTTATGGCTCTGGCTCTGGCGATGTTACTAGCAGTGTCTCTGACTCTGGTGCTGGCGGTGTCACCACTGGTGCTGGCGATGTCACTGCTGGTGCCTCCGGCCTCACTGGCTCTGGCTCAGACTCCGGCTCTGGCTCTGACTCCGGCTCTAACTCCGACTCCGGCTCAGGCTCTGGCTCAGGCTCTGGTGCCTCTGGCCTCACTGGCTATGGCTCTGGCTCTGGCGATGTTACCAGCAGTGTCTCTGGCTCTGGTGCTGGCAATGTCACTACTGGTGCCTCCGGCCTCACTGGCTCTGACTCTGGCTCTGGCTCTGGCTCTGACTCCGGCTCTGGCTCTGACTCCGGTGCAGGAGGTGACACTGGCGATGTCACTAGCAGTGTCTCTGGCTCTGGTGCTGGCAATGTCTCTGGCTCTGGTGCTGGCGATGTCACTGCTGGTGCCTCCGGCCTCACTGGCTCAGGCTCTGACTCCGGCTCTGGCTCAGACTCCGACTCCGGCTCTGGCTCAGGCTCAGGCTCAGGCTCAGGCTCTGGCTCAGGCTCTGGTGCAGGGGATGACACTAACTCTGGCTCTGGCTCTGGTGCCTCTGGGCTCACTGGCTATGGCTCTGGCTCTGGCGATGTTGCTAGAAGTGTCTCTGACTCTGGTGCTGGCTATGGCTCTGGCTCTGGCGATGTCACTACTGGTGCCTCCGGCCTCAATGGCTATGACACTGGCTCTGGCGCTGGTGCCTCGGGTCTTTCAGGAGGCGGATATGGTGGTTTTCCGGACTTCACAGGTGGCGGCGGTTTGTTCGGGCCCTTCGGCCTCACCGGCTCTTCTTCGGGCTCTTCTTACGGCACACCGACTGGAGAGGGTGGAAATTGCAAAGGTACGGGGAACTATTGACGCTGTGCGTGAGCATGTTGGTGCTGACACGAGATAGCCATCTCGCTCTTGTTCGCTCGTGGAACTGGTGAGCCGCCACCTTTCGGGGCAGGTAAGCATCACATCAGCCAATCTTGGGAAGTCGCGTCGCAAACTTACTCTCGTCAGTCATCGGCACTGCTCTGATCAGTGCTCTCGCCGACACTTGCGGAGGCGACAGACTTTACGTAAGTCCTGACAGCATCTTCCAATTCCCTCCCCACACCACTAATCAATTTCTAGTCCGAGGGTGTCGACTACCCCGCCGACGCCATGGGCAACACGAACATGGGAGCCACGGGCGGTGAAGCCATGGCCAAGCAAGCCCAGTCGATCCTGAGTGCCTGTCCCGAGACCAAGCTCATCCTCGCCGGCTACTCCCAAGGCGCCATGGCCGTGCACAACGCCCTCTCCGCGCAAGGCCTGGACGGGAGCAGAGTCGCCGCGGTCGTGACTTTCGGCGACCCTTTGAATGGCCAGGCCTTCCAGGGTGTGGATGCCAGCAAGACCAAGGAGTTCTGTGGTAGTGCCGACTTCCTTTGCGTGCTCGGCATGTTTTTGGTCTTTCCCATGCCGACATTGGAACACATGGCTGACTTATGTTTTTACACAGGCGGTACTTCGGGCATCGGCAATCACATCACCTACGGCGGTGACGCTCAGCCAGCGGCTCAATTCCTTGCCCAGGCCGCAGCTGCCTAGACGAGCGTGAGCGGGCTGCGCTGGGCGCTTGCCGGATTTTCCTACCGTGATACTTTAATATTGGAGTTGGGTATGTAAGATGCTAGCCATTGCTGTTTTGCTGAGCTCGGTCACTCACGATTCTGTCTAGGGGCCCTTGCGGCAAAGAGGGTATGTAATAAATCATCGCAGCACGAGAACGGTGCCACTGGTGGACACGTTCCGTTCAGTCCAGACCAGCGAAATTGAAAGACGGTTCGCCACTTGCAGCACCCTTGCCTTTCTTTATCTTCTTCCGTCTCTTTCGCTCCTTGCCTTCCTCATCGCTGCTCTGTCCTGCTTCATCATCTTCCTCGTCGCGACTATCGGCGTCGCTGCCTGCAGCCGGCCGTTTCGATGTCGCGCCTTCCCCCTCTCCCTCTGCGTCCGCATCGGTCTCCTCGTCAGCGACCGCCTCTCGCCACACCTTCAACGTCTGGCCGCCACCACTGATCATGCGACCTTGCACATCAAAGTCGAGCGCAAGCACCCCCTCCACTTCGTCATGCTGCACCTCTCCCACGACCTTGTTCATTCCCAACCTCACGAATCGGACCTTGCCATCTCCAAGACCAACCGCCATCTTCTTCCCCACGCCACCTATGCCATCCGGGACATGCGCCATGCAGTCGAGGGTCTCCTTTTCGCGACTGACGATGATTCTCTCATCCTGGTCGTCCCACTGGCCCTTCTCCCACAAACTGATGACTCCGTCGCCTTGGCCGACGACCGCTTTCTCGCCCGAGGAGCGCGAAGATTTCTTGACCGGGAGGCCGGTGACATACAGACAGGACAGCAGCAGCTCTTCTTGATCTTCCGACTTGGCCAGAACGCCGCGACGAAGATCGGTCACGGCGAGCGTGGTCGAGCCGGTGGTAATCCACTGTTTGGAGAAGCCGGACGTCGAAGCGGCCGACGGCGGGATTGGGGCTAGGGCGGAGATGTAGTCTGTGTGCGGATGGTATGTTTGCGAAGGCTGGGCGGAAAGGAAGGAAGGGGAGGGGCTGCACGGCACGGCGGGCGCGGGACGGCGGAGGTCGTACAGGTGGAGGGCGCCCGAGTCTGTCGCCAGCAGCAGCGTGTGCGGGCTGAGTTCGCGGACGAGCGTGGGCGCGTCGAGGTGCGCGGGTGCCGACGACGACGGGGCGGGCGGGATGCAGAGCTTGGCCGTGACCCGGCCGGTGGCGCTGTCGGCGGCCTTGACCAGCGCGTCGGTGCCGGCGGAATAGAGCTGCGCGCCGTCGCCGCTGTAGGCCAGACACCGCGCGCTGCCCTTGTGCCGCCGCGCCTTCCACGCCGTGTCGATGACGTTCGCGCCGTGGCTGCCGCGTCTCAGCAGCCCGGCCGGCCGGCGCGGCGGCGCGGGCTGCGCATCGTCGGGGCCGGGAATGCGCAGCGTCGCCACATGGCCGCTGGCCAGGCCCACCGCCACCAGCGGCGAGCGGGGATGCACCGCCTGCGCGAACAATTCCGCCTGCAGCGGCAGCGAGCACAGGTTTTCGAACATGGCCAGAGCCGCTCCGTGTCCTCCGCCTTCTTTCCTCCTTCGCCGTGTTGTACCTTCCTCCGCCTTCGCCGTGTGGTACCTTCCTCCGCCTTCGCCGTGTTGTACCTTCCCCCGCCTTCGTCGTCGTGCTGTACCTTCCCCCGCCTTCGTCGTCGTATTGTTGCCGTGATACGCGATACGCGCGGGCAATGGCGGCGACGAACAATTCGGCGACGAACAAACCGAATCCATCCACTCTCCGACACCCGACATGAGCGAGGCCGAACTTCTTCCCCCCGCTCAGCCCGTGTCCTGCAACATCACCTGCCACCCCCCGCTGGGCCAAGCGACCACCATTGCCCGCGACGGCAATGGCGTCGACTTCCGCGTCTGGATTGAAGCAGCTGCACCATCCGCCGCCCAACCATCAAGAGCCTGCCTGTGGCACAACCTTCGAGGACCGCAGGACTGGGCAGCACTCCACCTCACCCCGTGCCAGCAGCCTGACCACCTGCTGCTGCTGGACTCGACGTCCCAAAGCACGTCTCGGACATGCTTCGCCGGTCACCTTGCTGGCGCGCCCAAGCACGGTCACGCAGTCTCTTTCACCATCAAGTTCCTTCTCGGCCAAGGACAAGACTGGACATGGGCGAAGCACTGCACCGGCATCCCAGACGGCGAGCTGAACTATCAGAGCACAGACTACACGGTGCATTCGAGTTACCATCTCAAGCACTGGTTTGATGGCATGAGCGACGACATCACATGGCAGAGCGAACCGCCAGACACCGACCACACCCACCTTTATTCCTTGACCGCCGCTGTGAGTCCGGCCAGGGGACAAAACTCTGGCTGGCAGCATCATCAGCTTGGTCTCCCAACACACTGCTCGAGGTGGTTCAGCCTTGTCCGCCTATGCTCACCCTGGCTGGCTCCCAGGCAGGGCAAGGGAAGATTCGAGATCGACAAAGACGCTGTACTCGTCTCCTTCCTGCGATCGGATGGCTTGCATGTCGTCGTCTTGGGCATCAGTGGTGTCCAAGACGTGGTGACCACATTCTTCAACGATAAGCACGGGAATGTGATAATCAAAGCCCGCAACGATAAACCCGAACCAGGGAGCAGCGTAACGCTGGTCGCTGTGGCAGACAGCTTCGAAGTCGCCAACGCAGCGGTGCTGTACCATGCTCGCAAGGTTGTTGCAAACAGTGGATATGCAGAGCTTGATACAGAGGTCGAAGCACTCATGAACCCTATCAAAACAGACTGGCTCGAAGAGTGGTATGATGGACTGACATACTGTACCTGGAACAGCCTGGGCCAGGACCTCACAGAACAGAAGATCTTGGATGCCCTCGATGACCTCTCCAACTGGAACATCAACATCACGAATCTGATCATTGATGATAATTGGCAATCGCTGTCGAAAGGTGAGACCCAATTCCTTCGGGGCTGGTCGGACTTCGAGGCAAACAAGCATGGCTTTCCTCGAGGCATAAAACACACCACGACCGAAATCCGCAAACGTCATCCCAACATCAAGCATATTGCGGTATGGCACGCCTTGCTCGGGTACTGGGGTGGCGTCGACCCGAACGGATGGATAGCAAATAACTACAAAACGATTCAGGTCGAGAAGGAGCCAGGTGTTGCCGGAGGCACCTTCACCGTCGTCGCGGCCGAGGACGCCAGTCGGATGTACAACGACTTCTACTCTTTCCTCTCACGTTCTGGCATAGACGCCGTGAAGGCCGATGCTCAATTCTTCCTCGACACGCTCCTCCACGCTCCAGATCGGAGGAGTTTGATCACGACATACCAGGATGCTTGGACCATTGCCCATCTGCGTCATCTCAGCTCTCGGGCAATATCATGCATGAGCCAGTTACCTCAAATTCTGTTCCATTCTCAACTGCCACAAAACAAGCCTCGACTACTGGTTCGTAATAGTGACGACTTCTTCCCTGAAGTCGCAGCAAGCCATCCGTGGCACATCTTCTGCAACGCTCACAATTCGCTTCTCACACAGCATCTAAACGTGCTCCCGGATTGGGACATGTTCCAGACATCCCACGAATGGGCTGGATTCCACGCTGCCGCACGAGCCATCAGTGGTGGCCCGATATACCTCACCGACCATCCAGGAAAGCATGACATCAAGCTGATCCGACAATTGACCGCACAGACTGCCAGAGGCAAGACAGTGATCCTGAGACCAAGTGTCGTCGGCAAAGCGACCAACCCCTACAACGAGTACTCAGCCCTTGCTCTCCTCAGAATAGGCACATACGTCGGACGGTCACGTACCGGTGCTGGAGTCCTCGGAGTCTTCAACCTCAGCAAGCAGCACTTGTCAGAATTTGCAACCCTTGCCGACTTTCCTGGGACCGAGGAAGGCGAATATGTCATCGGCTCTTTCTCCAGTGGCTACCTATCAAGGAGTCCCGCCACGCGAGGCCAAAAGGACGCTCTTGTCGCCATCAAACTCCAACCCGCCGGCTGGGACATTTTCACAGCGTACGCCGTCCAGAAATTCGTCCTCCAATCTTCACCTCACAAGCCCGTGGGTGTCGCCATTTTAGGTCTGGTGGAGAAAATGACGGGCTCGGCCGCCATCACGAATTACAACGTCTACGTCGAAGAGAATGGCAGGTTGAGGGTCTGGACCAGTTTGAAAGCGCTCGGGACTCTGGGAATCTGGATCTCAGACTTGGAGCACAGGAGCGTCGAGCATGACTTTATTGTCTTGATATACGGTAAGCCGATCAACGTGAGCAATGTGAGGAAGAGTGGCAAGGATGCGAGGGTGCTCGAGATTGATGTTGAGAAGGCTTGGAGAGAGAGTGGTGAAGAGGCGGGATGGAGTAATGAGGTGAGTCTGGAGGTCTTTATGCATTGATTGTCGAGCAGCGAGTATGAGCGTCCCTCAAGAGTGGGCGGCGCAAATTCCACCGCCGTGGCTCGATCCATCGACGGGCGGCCGAAGCCGGAATATCTACCTTGACCCTTTCTTGCTCCTCTTCCTCTTCCTCCCGCCATCGATCACGGGTTCGCCATCACCCTTATCCTCGGGTTGACTCTTGCTCTTCTTCCCTTGTTCATGGTGGTCGACCTCACGTCCGAGCACGTTTTCAAAGCCTCCCGTCGGTTCGTCGGCGTGTCCGAACGTCTCCTTCCTCCACTGCCGCAGGCGAGCCTTCTTGCCGAACTTCTTCCGGTCCCGATGCTTCTTCTCTTCGTCGCGGAACGCGGCCATCTTCTTCAAGCCGACGAAGCTGTTCAGGGCGGTGTCGTCGGCAAAGAGGATGTCGCGCGCCGAAAGTCCAAAGGACGTGGGCGACGTCTCGCGGTACCGGAAGCCCGTGACGGGGCGGGGGCCGGCCTGGGAGCGGGACGAGGCGAGGCTCAGGGCGGGATGGTGGAGAGGGAGCGAGGCGTCGACCATCTCTTCGATCGCCATGCGTTCTCGCCGAGCCGCGCGTTCGCCGTCGGATTTCTCCTTCAGCCGCGCCTTCTTGCTCTTCTTCCTCGTCGGACGGGATGATGTGCCGTCGGCGTCGTGGTCCGCCTCGGATGGCGGCGCGGGCGCGTCGCCATCTGCCGCGGCCTCGTCGTCTGTCAGTGTGATGTCCGGCCTCTCGCCGGCGTCGAAGTCGGGGATCAGATCGTTGATGTCGATGTCGTCGTCGAATCTTGGTTTGCGAGGCTTGTGCTTCTTGCCTGTGGTCTTCGCGTGGTCCGAGGCAGGCCCGGCATCGTCATCGTCTTCATTGTAGTATTCTTCTCCAAATCTGCGCTTCATTTCCGCCTCCCACTGGTCGTCGTCAAAGTCTCCCTCGATCAGGTCGCGCCATTCGTCAAGCTTCAGCTCCTGGCCGGTCAATCCCGCAGCTTCTTTGATGCGCTGGACCTTCTCCTCTGCCTCCTCGACTTTCAGTTTCCGCAATCGTGCCTTTTCTTCCTCCCGCTCGCGTTTTTCCGCCTCCTTTTGCTCGCGTTCTCGCTCGCGCTGTCTCGCACGCCCGCTCTTCTCCTCTCGACGCGCTCCATACTTGCCGCTGTCACGAGCAAAGGACTGCAGCTTCTCGTTCGACTTCGCAGGATCCTCGAAGCGCATGTTGTACGCCTCCTCAAACTCTTCCGCCCTCTGGTCTTCATCGCTATCATCGGACTCCAAGGGCTGGAATCGTGCTCCGTCGCCCGGAAGCCACGCTCGCGCGGCCATGAAGTTGGAGAGGTATGTCTCGGGGTCCTTGTCGGCCACCGCGACATCCTGATCCGTGATCTTTTTCCGGGACATCCTTTCCTTTGGCACACCAGGCATGTCCTCGTGTCTCGACTTGTTCTTCTTGACCATGAACCCATCGTCATCATCGTCGCTGTCTTGAGCGTGCTTCGCAGTCGCATGCATCGAGCCCACGAGCTCCCTCTTCAGCTGCTCTTGCTCTTCTGCGTACGTTTGCATTGGCTCGTCTTCGTCGTCGCTGTCGTCGTCGTTATGCCCTGCCAAAAGTTTCTCTCGCTGGTAGTCCTGAAGGGTCATGGGTTTGGAGTTGGCCTCTTTCTTGCCTGGAACGCTGCTGCTGTCCGGGTCAAATTCCTTGTAAAACTTGACATTCCGATCCAAGCGCCTGGGGTCCTTGTTGCGGATCATGTTCAAAGTAGCCATGATCTCCTCGTCCAGTTCGGCGGTGGCTAACTCGGCTTCCTCGTCTTCGCTCTCGTCCGTGCTGCTTTCCTCGCTATCCTCATCTTCGCCACGCTTTCTTTTGTTGGCGTCGGCGCCATACTTCTCCTCCAGGCGGTGCTTTTCTTCTCGCTTCTTGTTGTGTTCGAAGCGCCTGGCATATTCTTCGTTGACCTTGAAGCCGTCGGCCTGGGCAAGCTCCACGCCACAGTCAGATTCGCTGTCTGAGAAGTCCAGTTTGGCCTTTTTGGCCGGCCGTGATCCCGAGCTCGCCATGGTGACCATGCGATTGAGTGCCAGCGCAAAGCTGGGAGATGGAAAATGTTGCAGGGACCTTCCGTACTTCAACCTTGATCCGAAGTACTCGTCCTCGGTCCGTGCCTTGAAGATTTCGCGGCCCTCATCTTCTTCTCAACATCACGATGGCAATCGAGGAGACGGAACGCTCTCTCAAGCGACGGAGGCTCTATGCAGAAAGCGATGCATCTGGTGAAGACACTGCTGTCGCGCCTAAATTTGAGCCTTCGCTCTCCCGCATCAAGAAGACCAAGCAGCCGATAAGCAAACCAGCAGAACCAGGGGTCAGAATCGATGCAGAACCGACGCCGCAAGCGATCCTGGATTCCACGGATGTGAACGACCAGGCCACTTTCAGAGATATAGGTGTAGATCCGTGGCTAGTCAACTCCTTACGACACCTCTCAATCACACATCCAACTCGAATCCAGAAAGCTACGATACCACAAATTCTAGCAGGCCGCGATTGTATAGGTGGATCGCGCACAGGGTCTGGAAAGACGATTGCATTCGCTTTGCCCATATTACAAAAATGGGCCAAAGAACCGCGCGGCATCTTTGCACTGGTTCTTACACCGACGAGAGAACTGGCGCTCCAGATCTTCGAACAGTTCCAAGCAATCGGGGGGCCACAAGGTCTCAAATGTGTCCTTGTCACCGGCGGAGCCGATATGCGAACACAGGCCATCGAGCTGAGCAGACGGCCGCATCTCGTGATTGCAACACCTGGGCGATTAGCCGATCACGTCGAGACTTCTGGAGAAGATACGATTCACGGCTTCAAGAAGTGTCAATTTGTCGTGCTGGATGAAGCAGATCGCCTTCTTGCAAGTGGGAAAGGAAGCATGTTACCTGCTGTGGAGACCTGCTTGGACGCGCTCCCGCCTACATCCAAACGGCAAACCTGTCTGTTTACCGCCACAGTAACACCAGAAGTTCGGGCGTTGAAGGAACAACCACGAGAGAATGGGAAACCTCCCGTTTTCGTATGCGAGGTTGATATCGACAGCCTATCAATCCCAGAGAAGCTACAGCAGACTTACCAATTGGTCAATGTCCTGCACAAGGAAAAGTACCTTCATGTTCTCCTGGGCACGCCTGCAAACGTGGAAAAAACGACGATTGTTTTCTGTAATCGAACAGAAACAGCAAATCTACTCGAATATCTCTTACGGTCGCTAGAACACCGAGTTACTGCCCTACACTCCAGCCTTAACCATCAAGATCGAGTCAACAATTTGGCCCGCTTCCGCGCACGAGCAGCTCGAATCCTAGTCGCAACGGATGTTGCGTCGCGTGGTCTCGATATTCCGGAGGTAGGGCTTGTCATCAATTATGATTTGCCGCGCAATCCTGACGACTACATCCATCGGGTGGGTCGTACTGCACGTGCGGGAAGGCGCGGCACTGCCATCTCTCTCGTCGGCCAGCGAGACGTTGACTTGGCGCATGCTATCGAAGCTCGAGTCGGACGAGAGTTGGAGGAGTATAAGGAAGAAGGCGTGAGCGTGGAAGGCAGAGTAGTACGCGACGCGCTTAATATCGTAGGCGATAAGAAACGCGAAGCGATGCTGGCCATCGAGGAGGGCAGGGACGTCAAGGGCAAGCGACGAACAGGTATGGTCAAGAAAAAGGGGTAGCGCCGTAAAAGTGCCGGCGGGCAGCCATACTGGCCGACGGCACCGTCGACGTTCCGGGCTGTTTGAGACCGGCAGCAATGCTGTCCACAAGAAGAGCCGATTTTCCGGAGTTCCGGGAGCGAAGCTCAGTATTCAACAGGCTGCGGGCGCAGTTTCGCTGGTTAGCAAGGTCCGACCCTCGCTCCAATATTGACCAATGACGATTTTCACATTCCCATGGACATCGCGAGGAGGAATTCAGCTCTGCGGTTCTACTGGTAGCCATGCCCTTGAGGAGAGACTCTGCGCTGCCGCGCCACCGCTCCTATCGGAGTCGAGCCAGTCTCCTCTGCTATGGTGGTGGATCGCCGTATTGTGCCTGGCTTCCTCATTTGCTATTTCTTTGTCCAGTCGCAGGACTCTCATCTGCGCGGGACCGCTTCCTTCTTCGCCGAGCTCATCAATCGATCCTCCTTCGCTCCCTTCCACGGGATTTGATGCCACATTCCCTCCCAGACTCCAGGAACCGCACTCCTATCATTCCTCTGGGCCCTGTTCACGTAGAATCGTCCCATATTCCTATGCACAAGCCATCCCAGAAAACTCTTCTGCTGCTGTACAGGGGCCTCCGACTGTTGCTCCAGGTTCGCAATCCCGCCTCGCAGACTTGGTTGCAACCGTCTTAGTCGGTCGAATGCCACGCGACGTGTCTGAGGCCATGGTAGCCATCGCATGTACTGAAGTTCGAGGATCGTTTCGCCAGGCGTATGTGTGACGAAGTACTTGAGGTCGACCTTCGATCGGCGAGCTCGGCTTGGGAGGTAAACCCGAATGGCGTGTATCATGGGACCTGTCGCCAGCGCCGTCACAGTAAAGGGGACCGCGCTCGCGATCACGAAAGCCGGCACCCAGAGATTATTGTGATCTGGCGAATAGTAAAATGCGGGCGCGTACATCACGCTGCCGATGACCATGATCAGAATGGTTGCCACGCGTGTCATGCCGACGGCCATCAGAGCCGAGGTGCCGGAGCGGTAGACGTTGATGCGCTCAGGATACGCTATGCCTTTCTGGCGAGCTATGGCGGCTCCGGTAGAGCCATGTCGACAAAGCACTGCTGTTCTCGTGGCAGGTTGCCCATTTGATCGTACTGTCGCTAGTCGTGATGCGGTACCAGAAGGGCGGGCATTAAGCAGTCTCAGTGGAGATGCCGTGGATCTTGGGCGAGAAGGGATTGCGCCCCGGCAGAGAGCGTTCAAGAAGCTCATCACATGTTTCTGTCAAGTGAGGTGACGGTAAATGTTGATCGCCAAAGCTTGCCCTAGCAAACTGCAACCTTGTCCACACCATATGTGGCTAATTTGTTCGCGCGACCGTACTGCGTACGTTTACTAAGGAGGCGCCCATAGAGTGTACAGATATGCTATCTCCAATACGCAACACCAAAGTTCGTTGAACAACAACACCAACGAGGAGAGCGAAACCCCGTCGAACACGTTGCTGGCCCAGCATTCTCTGGTTCCGAGGACCTGCCCATGCCAAACGGACGACTTTCCAGCGATACGAGGTCGCGCGTCTCGGGCTAGGGTATCAAATTCCAGCACAGTATCTCTGTGTCTGGCAGCGCGACGAGGATTGTGCGTCCATTCCTGACCTCCACGGCTACGATCACCACGATGAGGCTCTCCTCCAGATTCCTCTTTCTCCCGGCTCTGCTTCGACAGTCTGTGGCATATAGCACGTTATCGGACGCGACATTGCGCTCACTCCCATCACCTGGGAGGGACTTCGACATCAATAAGGGTGCACTGCTTGCGCCTATACTACGAACTCGAGTGCCTGGAACAGAAGGATCCAAAGCCGTCCTTCAACACTTCGTCGACTTCTTCCGCAACAACCTACCCGATTGGAAGCTATCCTTCCAGAATAGCACTTCTACAACGCCGACCAGCAATGGAAAGCAAGTGCCATTTGTCAACTTCATAGCGACCAGAGATCCACCTGGCGCGCAAGGGGATGGAGATGTCGGACGTTTGGCGTTGGTCGCTCACTACGATTCGAAACTCACTCCAACGGGCTTTATAGGCGCGACTGACAGCGCGGCGCCCTGCGCGATGCTCATGCACGTAGCTCGAAGTATAGACGACGCCTTGACACGAAAGTGGGCGTCTGCAGCTGCAGCGGGCGCCTTCAACGATGATCTCGAAGGCCATAAGGGCGTGCAAATCTTGCTTTTGGACGGAGAAGAGGCCTTTCAGCAGTGGACACGCACCGACAGTATCTACGGGGCAAGGAGTCTCGCGGAAGAATGGGAGGGCACAAAGTACGCGGCTTGGAGCGCGTACAATTCGCCGCTCGCCACCATCGACCTGTTCGTGCTGCTGGACTTGCTCGGAGCTGCGCGGCCTCGAGTGCCCAGTTACTTCAAGACGACCCATTGGGCCTACCAGAAGATGGCAGACGCCGAAGACCGGCTCCGAAAGTTGGGCCGATTCAAGAGCAGCCCAAACTACGCCTCCAAGCCGCACGCCGGAGCGCCCGGCGCCGCCGAACCTATGTTCCTGCACGAGTGGCATAAAAGCGAGGATGATCCATGGGCCGGAGGACAGGTGGAGGACGACCACCTTCCCTTCATGGAGAGAGGAGTGGACATTTTGCACATGATCACCTCTCCTTTCCCTGAAGTGTGGCATACTCTCTCCGATGACGGAGCGCATCTGGATCTAGCCACGTGCGAGGATTGGGCCGTACTCGTGACGGCATTTGCTGCCGAATGGATGGAGCTGGAAGGGTACTTTGATGTGGAAGCAACGCCCGGTCAAAAGGCGGAATACACGGAAGTGGAAAGGAGGAACATGCCTGATAGGAATGAGTTGTGAGTCGTGGCCATTGACATCTCATGCGGTAGTCTATCGCTGATCTTGTGCAGACTACTGGACAGCGACTCTCGAGATGATAGCCTTCTTCGATCCCAGTTTTGTCCCAAAACGGAAGCTTTCACACGCAACTACCTTAGGGCACAATGTTACAGCATGTCTGCGGCCACCGCAAATGCCTAAAGCCTAATGGATTCGATGTAAAAATCCAGAGCCTCACAACAAAGGGAACGCTTTGTCCGCACGGCAACATGGACGCCTTCCGCACGCGGCGATATCTGTGTGAGCAGGACGATTTCTTTGTCGCAGCTTTGCAACAAATCTTCGGCCCACACAGCTGCCCCCCATCCCGTGCAGCCATCCATCTCGTCCACCTTCAGCCGCGAAAATTCCGCGATTGTGCGCGAAGTCGACATGCCGGTGCAAACTCGCCGAATGGCCAAGGCCCAGGCCGCGAAACCACCACCACGAAGCCTCGGCGGTTCTCCACGCCCGCCACGACCTCAGTCACCGACCTCATCTCCGTCACGTCGGGATGCAGATTCCACTACCCGCAAAGCATCGTCAGGATCTGCATCGGGACCCGGTCCGCATCACATCAAGCGTCGAGCCTCGTCGCCGCTCTCTCCTGCCATCTCCAACAAGAGCGCCCAGCGCAATGCACAAGTCCCTGCTGAACTTCGTGAGACTGATGCGTCCGGTCCTGCCAGACGTCGCAGCTCCAGCTTGGGCGTGAATGAGCCACTGTCTCCTCGGAAAGCTCTGAAGCAGAGTCCTGCATCTTCGCCCAGAAGTCTAACCAAAATAAAGCAGAGTCCTGCGTCTTCGACCAGAAGTCTCATCAAAATAAAGCAGAGTCCTGCATCTTCGACCAGAAGTCTCATCAAAATGAAGCAGAGTCCTGCATCTTCGCCCAGAAGTCCAATCAAAAGCCCCAGCACTTGTAAAAGCAGCCTCAAAAGTCCGAGCACCGGGTCTAAAAGCTCTCGGAACGTCACCTTCGGACCTGATCGGACCAAGAGCTTTGACAAGGAGAGTCCTGTGAAGGCTTTCAATCCAAGCTTGACCTGGAACAGAAGCCACCGGTGGAGAAGACGCAGTGACGTCGAAAGATGGGCTGAGGCATTGATGAATGCATCAAGGTCGAGACCGCTGGGCTTCTCGGGGACGTCAGCAGCGCAGGAAGAAGACGGACAGGCAGGTCCAAGCAGGCCTGTCATCGATCCGAGGTCTCCGCCAGGAATCCCTCGCCGTCGGTCGACATCCTCCCGAGGCAGCACGGCTGGTAGTACCGGCTACGCCGCGGACCACAGTCGGATTGGCACATCGCCCTCACGTCGTATGCCTGTAACACGCCCAACGAGACGTTCAGGCGATGTTCCTGACGACGGCCGTACCTCATCGCCATCCCGCGGCGGAAAGATTCATGAGCGTGCAAATCGTCTCCGTGACGGTCTTGCTCGTCCGCGACTTACTGTATCGCCTGGCAACTCGAGGATCCGACTCGGCCGTGGCATCAACTCAGGTCTCTCCGCAGCCAATGCCGCGATTGGGGATAGCGAAATTCTTGACGAAGACGAACAGGAAGTCGATCACCACTCGCACGAAGGATTGGCATCCAAAGAAGAAGATGATGATCTTGGTTATGAGCCTGACCTGGTTTTGCAAAACTGTCAATGGGATAGACCCGAGGGTAAGAGGGACCCAAGACTGCAAGACCACGAGAGACTCAGTTCTGAAGGACTCCTCCACACTCTCCCCGACGAACCGGAACTTTGGCTGGGGCCTATAGCGGATCGATATGACGTCAACAGTCGGATTTATCCTGAACGCGTTGAAAGCTGGACTTGGAACGGGCAGCTTTTGCGTTGGGAGGCTCCAGCAGATGCCTGGGTTCAAGACAGGGACATGGGATTCTGGTATCCAGCTGATGACCAGGAGTTGATCGAGGTCAATGACAGATTTTATTTACAGCCAACGTCCTACGGTCTAGGCCTTGGATCTGCCCGTGAGGCTGAAGAAAACGAGGATAGCGACTACCTGAGTGGGCTTGGACCGATTGTACCGGGCCGGAGTCGTGCACGGGCTCAAGCCACCAGGTATCCTGACGAGCAACCTGGGAAATCTGGCGAACGGCTGAATTTCTTTGACTGGTCAGCGGAACTACCGGAGGGCTGCATCAATCCGGGCCCGCATTCCTCTTCTGGAGCTCGAGCCGATGCGAGCCGCGATACTGAGAGCGACGGCGACTTTGATGATGGCGGCGACCTCGGGCACGACGGCGACCTGAGCAGAAGTTTCCGTCTGCCTTCCTCCCTCATGTTTCCCCACGGCGTAGAGTCACCTCCACGGCACCCAAGGGGGCCGAGGGTTGGTGAGGTTGACGCAGGGGGAGACAGCGAAGAGTCATCAAGCGAGGGATCAGACGACCCACATCTTTCTGATTCATCGAGCGAGGAAGAAGAAGGGTGGGATGCCGGTCCCGCTGCAACCTGCTCGCCACCACCTTCTCCTTGCCCAGGACAGCAGGAGAAGGCCGATCGGAACAGAAAGGAGGCTATGAACTCACCGCCTGTTGGGTCTTCATCTCACCGGCGGCCTGGAAGCTGGTTTCCATTCTCTCCACCGGATCCTTCTATGAATCTAAAGTCGCGACGTGCAGCCACTCGCCTGCGTGCCGTTGCCTCACGACGTGCAAGGAGAACAAACGGCAACGCTCCTCTCGACAGGCTGAAATTGATCAGTCCAGACACAGTGCGGGCTCCGTCCACGCCAGCGACACCTGCATTTGCTCATCCAACGCGAGGCTGGGTGACCTCTACCAGGCGAGGCGATGAGCTGCGTAGCCAAGCTGAATTTCCCCCGGCATCCAATGTCACCAGCGGAGATGCACGTGCAGACGTTCGCAAAGAGATGGCGGATGCTCAGGATGAGATCAAGAAGCTCCAGTACAAACTCCAAAAATCCCAGGCAAACGGACGAGCCAAGGACGCTCGTATTGCTGCTCTCCGCATAGAGGGTCGTCTGGCGAGGGCAAAGAATGGAAGGACGAGGGCAAAGAGATGGGACGACGAAGGCAAAGGGATGGAATGACGAAGGCAAAGGGACGGAATGACGAAGGCAAACAGAAGGAATGACGGAGGGCAAAAAGACGGATCGCCGAGATGTGATACGGGAAGGCGCAGGTCTGCTTGGCGGAATCCTCGGGCAGGAAGGTCCGGTGTGTAAGAGCGGAAAGAACGGGGGGCCCGATTCAAGTCACGTGACGCACAAGTTGTGCTTAAGTTATGCTTGCTTTGAACATGTGTGTTCCCGTTGGTGGGTCGGTGGAGCTTCGTGGCCAGAAGGACTGCGCAGCGTCAACGGTCTGTGGTTGTTTCTCCAGGGCACAGGCGTGAACGTCGGGTTTGTGGTGGTGAGCGCGGCGGTTGGCCAACGTTGCACAGCGGACGTTGAGCTCCCCACCAAGTACCGGTAACTAGTTATATCAGGCGGGGCTCAACTGCCTGCTGCACACTCTCGCTTCCAAATCCCCCCCGTCCCCGTCGCCCACCACCCGAAAAAAGTGCCTGCATCAACACCATGGGCGACTCTCTCGTACACCGCGAGAATGGCCGCACGCGTGTGCAATGGCTCGCCTCCCTCAACACCGAATACCACCCGCCGACCCAGTTCCGCCGAACGAGCATCGTCTGCACAATCGGTGAGGTCGTGCTGGTCGGCTGCAGCACCCCGATGGCTGCTAATCTCTGCTGCCGATAGGCCCCAAGACCAACTCGCCAGAGAAGATCAACATGCTGCGTGCAGCTGGTCTGAACGTGGTCCGCATGAACTTTTCCCACGGCAGCTACGACTACCACCAGTCCGTCATCGACAACGCCCGCGCGGCTGAGAAGAGCCAGTCCGGCCGTCCGGTTGCCATCGCTCTTGACACCAAGGGGCCGGAGATCCGCACAGGCAACACTCGTGGCGACGAGGATATTCCCATCTCTGCCGGCACCGAGATCAACATCACCACCGACGATCAGTATGCCACCTCGTCCGACGACAAGAACATGTATCTCGACTACAAGAACATTACCAAGGTCATCGACAAGGGACGAACCATCTACGTCGACGATGGCGTCCTCGCGTTTGAGGTGCTCCAAGTCGTGGACGACAAGACTCTCCGCTGCCGGGCGGTCAACGACGGCAAGATCAGCAGCAAGAAGGGCGTCAATCTGCCCAAGACTGACGTCGACCTTCCCGCGCTTTCCGAGAAGGACAAGGCTGATCTCAAGTTTGGTGTCAAGAACAACGTGGACATGGTTTTCGCGTCCTTCATCCGTCGCGCGGAAGACATCACTGCCATCCGCGAAGTGCTCGGAGAGGAGGGCAAGGACATTCAGATCATTGCCAAGATCGAGAACCAGCAGGGTGTGAACAACTTCGACGAGATTTTGAAAGCCACCGACGGTGTCATGGTGGCTCGTGGTGACTTGGGTATTGAGATTCCACCAGCCCAGGTCTTCATCGCCCAGAAGATGATGATCACCAAGTGCAACATTGCCGGAAAGCCTGTAATTTGCGCCACTCAGATGCTTGAGAGCATGACATACAACCCACGACCCACCCGTGCAGAGGTTTCTGACGTTGGTAATGCGGTTCTGGACGGCGCCGACTGTGTTATGCTGTCAGGAGAGACCGCCAAGGGCAACTACCCCAAGGAGGCTGTCACCATGATGCACGAGACCTGCCTGTTGGCTGAGATCGCCATCCCGTACATCAGCGCCTTCGACGAGCTCAAGCAGCTCGCTCCACGACCAGTTCCAACCACCGAGAACTGCTGCATGGCTGCAGTAGCCGCTTCTCTCGAGCAGAATGCAGGCGCGATTCTGGTGCTGACCACCTCGTGAGTCCCCTTCCAACGTTTGCATTCACTGACCTGGAGCTAAGGTTACCTCTCGCAGTGGTAACACCGCTCGTCTCATCTCCAAGTATCGCCCAGTCTGTCCCATCATCATGGTCACACGCAACGCCCGCGCATCGAGATACTCACACTTGTACCGTGGTGTCTACCCATTCCACTACGCCTTCGAGAAGCCAGACTTCAAGAGCACTCCATGGCAAGAGGATGTCGATCGTCGTCTGAAGTGGGGTATCAACAACGCCATCAAGCTTGGCGTATTGAAAAAGGGCGACCCAGTCATCTGTGTGCAAGGATGGCGTGGCGGTATGGGACACACTAACACCATCCGTGTGGTGCCAGCAGAGGAGGACCTTGGACTGGACCAGAACGCGTAGGGCGGGTTCTGCAAATTCATGAGGTCCGAAGTGCCCACTCCCGCTGTCGAAATTCGAGGGGTTGACTTTCTGCCACGAGCTGCTTTGGCTGCTTAGGTTGTACAAGACAGCTGAGTGTAGCGAGAGAAAGGGTCGGAGACCATGCGAACAAAAAATACTCGACAGTGCATGATCATCTTTGATGCAGCAGCTTGGACGGGACGAATGATACGGACGTATGACAGAGGCAAAAAGGCATAAGGGCATGAGATGGCAAGGTGATCTGGGCAACATGCCCTGCGCGTAGTTAGCAGTGTGCTGGGATGAGTACAACCTCCATCCGAGCGTTCCTACCATCTGCGCAAGTCCAAGGCATTTGCTTCGACATGCTTAACTGATGCGCTTGGGAAGTATCTCGCGGCAATGATCGGTATACTAGGCGTGCGACGAGACCAGCTTTCGTTATTCATGTTCCCACCCGACGCATACCAGACTCTGTCCGACGGTGTCATTCCTGCCGTGAACCCGGGTTTCGGGGCGGTGAACAGACGCCATGCAACCGAATGTGCGGACGAGGCACGCGCTTTCCGGGCCCATCCGTCAACGGCAAGCACAAGCAGAGCAGATGTGAACGGCGGCCGCTTTGGTCGGGCATTGCGCTCCCACACCCCGTCTTGTGCGCTGCCTGCACGGACGGCGCACGGTTGCACTTAGAACACTGTCCGGATCAGCCCGAGCCCAGACTCGGCCCGCCGCGACGTGCAATGGAATGGGGCCGGGCCGGGCGAGTTCAGCCCCGGCGGCGAAGGATCCCGGGGGTGGGATATGGAGATGAGGCGGCTTCACCGTGCGTGCTTCGCACCGGCCGACGCGCGGACCGTGGCCCGTGGATGGGGTGGATTCCTTGGTCTCCTGGGCGGCCGGGCGGGCTCTGGTGCGCGTGGCGGCGCGGGATTGATGGTGGGGGGGGGGGGGCGTGTTGACTTCTTGCGTGCCTGCGGCGCGCCCACGACCTCGTTGTGCGTGGCAAGACGAGCGGCTTTGCTCGCGACGGCCCGGTTGCTGAGCCATGGGAGGAGGTTGGGTGCTGTGAGCGGATCGGAGTGATGTTCAGTGCTGTCGTCGCAGCGCTGATGGTCAGGAGGGACGGAATGCATGTTATTGTGACAAGCGTCGAATGGTCTCACCTTCACTCTGCGTTGCGGGATGTATCCGCTGCAGTACAACAGGTATTCCTCGGACCTCATTTGCTCATTACTTGTCGTGATACTGTACAGTTGTTTGTTGGTGCCACGCTTACGCGTCATCCTCATACAAACCCTCGCCTTGTCCAGAGAAGCGCCGGTGATTTCGATCGGTGATTCGTTGCATATCGGCCTCTTCTTCCAGGTCGCGAGGACCGAAGCCGCCCCAGCCTCTGAACTCCTCTGCCATCTTGACCGCAGCCTTGAGGTAGTACTGGTTTGCGTCTCCCCACGTCTTGCTCGCCTCGTGCATACATCGTAGAGCTTTCACGTAGTGGGCATCGGTGCGCCACGGGCCTTTCAACGCTTTCTCGGTGACAAACTTCCAATCGCGGCCTTCGAGCTCCACGAGCTTGATGTTGTCGATGTTGATCCTCGGTCTGAGCTGAGCAACGTACACCAGCAGGGTGAAAAGCCACCACTGTCGGACGAGTGACACGTGGTACTTGCCGGGCAGAAGTGGAAGGAGGACGCGGACGGCATGCGAGCTGGTGAGCAGATGCACGCTGAAAAAGTCGTAGCCCATGTCGTTGGACGGCTCCTCAGCCGCCACCACAAGAGCAACGGCCAGCTTCTGCGATTCTGCGAACTGCGCAGTCGGGGTTTTCAGCTCCCACGAATTCCAGTATCGCAGCACTGCCGCCGCAAGTTCCTCGTTGGCAAGAATCCTGTCGATGTTGTCGCCACCGAGGTGATCTGACAGGTGGTCGAAACGAGGATCGCTTCGTACCCGCTCCAGGATAGCGAAGAGTGAGTCTGTTGGGTGCGGCGCAGGCTTGGTGTACTGGGGATCGTCCAAGAAGACGTGCCAGTCGTTGTAGAAGCAGGCTGCAAGACCGAGGGCTTCAATAGCAACGGTGCGGGAAGAAAGCTCTTCGGCATAGCCGAGGTGTATGAGAGGATGTGCAAGGCCGGATATAAGGTTGTTGACGAGTGGGTGCTCGCCTGACAGCAGGAATGCTCGCAACAACGCGTGCCAGTCGTAGCCGTGCTGCACCAGCTGGTCCTCGAAGAAGTCGACGAAGGCTCGTTGGTATCTGTCACGGGCGGTCAGCGCGCTGCTCCTACCTCGCTGTGGGTCTGATGCGGGCCATTCATACTCCCTCCTGCCCAAGAAGTCCCGCCAGTCATGCAGCGCGATCTCGCCCGGACTGTCGTGCCAGGGCTCGAGACGTCGACTCTCCGCCTCGTAGATGTGTGTCAAGTCGGCATGGTCGGCCCCAAAGATGTAGGCGGAGCCCAGGATGTGTGGCGCATGGTTGTGGAATCGGAGGTTGTTGTAGATGATGCTGTGGTTGATGTGGTTGGCGTTGAGGAGGTGCTTCAGTGTTCGCGCTCGCTTCTCTGCCCGTTCTTCAACCTTGTGCACGTCTGGCTTGGGCAGCTTGATGCCGGCGTCAAACTGGGCCCACGAGGGGAGGGAAGGCAGCTTGAACTGCGAGAACATGGCTGCCCAGGCTGCGCAGCTTTGCCGGAGGAGGAGGAGGAGGGAGAGGGCAAACAGGCAGCAGAGCAATGCGAGACAGCGGGTGCTGACTGCCAGGTGCCAGGTGAGCGTTGGACTCGGCACCACTCCATGCAGCTCTCGGTCCGCTTCCAACCACACCGGCGCTTGGCCGTTCTTCAGCGCCAAACTTGCCCCAAAATATCAGAGAACGGAACAAGGATAACGAGCGAGCATGCGGTAATCCACGACCCACGACAGGGCCGCTGTTTGTCCCCTTCGCCTATGGTACATGAAAAAAAAAAGAATCGGCCATGCTCCACGGAAAACGATGCAACCGGCGCCGAGCCCTTCCCTCATCGCACCTGTGGCAAATCATCCAGTGACCGAGCGAGCAATACGCTGTTGAGAATCAGCTTGGCGTATGATTGCAATGTTCCAAGCTTCTCGGTTTGCCCCATGCTGTAGCATTTGCACGGTGGTGTTGCAGAGCTGCGTGGGTTGCCATTCGCGCCGTTGCTGGGTAGCGTCGTTGTGCAATGGGTGAAATCGGGAGATGGTGTGTATGGTAATCGCGTGTCGTGAACCCTTGTCGAAACTCTCTCTCTCTTCATCCCGTTTCTACCTCCTGCTCCACTCCCTGTCCTCATCCCGTCTCCACGCCCTGATTCACTCGCGCCCCCACACCCTCTGCAGTATTGGTGCATGCCCTGGCCTTCATCACCTCCCCTCTCGCGACTCCTCCATCTTCCATCTCGTCCTCGTCCACATCCTCGTGTTCCTCGGCAGAGTCGCAGACCTGGCGCTTGCACACCATGACAGCCTTGATCCGACCTCCAGTGCGGATGTAGAAATCGGTCACGCCGCAGAAACAACCACGATTGCCTTGGGCTTGTGACGTCTTCGGGCATTGGGACCACGTGGAGAGGATTCGGCCTCGTGGCTCGAGTTTCTCGTTTGTGTGGACTCGCATGGAAGGTATGCCCTTGGGTTCTCGAGTGCCAGCGGGCAGGTACTCGTATTTGGATTGTTTGGTCTTGGAGTCGGGGACCATGGCGGTAGTCGTAGTGTAAACGGTCTTTTGTGAACGGTTGCCGTTGGTGGGTATATATGGAGTTTGTTCTGCGCTGTGGGTGTCGATGTGCTATATAGTGGTCCAAAGAGTATTGTGGTAGGTCAACAATCAAAGAAGGTATAGACCAGCTCACGATACCTTTCAACCCTGTGAATGGTCTCTTGCTAGAAGTGAATGAGCCGGTTGCCACTGGTGGGTATATATGGAGTTCGTTCTGCGCTGTGGGTGTCGATGCGCTATATAGTGCTCCACAGAGTATTGTAGTAGGTCAACAATCAAAGAAGATATAGACCAGCTCACGAGACTTTTCAACCCTGTGAATGGTCTCTTGCTAGAAGTGAATGAGCCGGTTGCTGCATGTGAATCAGCCGGTTGCTGCATGTTGCAGGCAGCTGTCTGGCAATGTTCTGTTTCCAGGGTCTGATCGGCTTGAGTGAATGTCAATAGTGGGCATGTGATACAACCACGCTTTTGAAACACATGTGCTGCGCGTCGAAGGGTTCTGACGGCAATGCCAGGCCTGGCTGGCGAGCAGCTCGTCAGGCAGGACTTCAATATTCTATATCGGCTCTGCTGAACATGTCGAAAGCCAACGTGAAGCAGCCAAGGAGGAATGATGAAATGTATAGACTGTCCTGCAATACAACCACTGTTAGCGAGACTACAGCTTCGCGGGCTCGGCACTTTTCGCACAGGTCGTTCTGGGCTGTTCAGAGGTCATCAGGTGATTTCAGCCTTGCAGTTTGTGGCCTCCAGCCTAAAACGCCCAGCTTAGCCCATTGTGCCTTCTTGGGCAGCGAATCTGACTTCCTCGCGGGAGTGCTGAATTACGCTGTGCAAAGGATGACTCGGCTACTATTCATCGTCGTCGTCCACAACTCGCCGCCGCTTGGGTCTCTGCTGTGGAACGTCATCATCAATCTCGCCATCGGCATCGGCATCGTCTCCGAGGCCACTGTTCTCTGCAACTAGTCCAGGAGCGGGCCTTCTCTTTCCTCTCGCCTCCTCGATGATGCCGTCGTCTGGATCTTCATCATCCTCAACTACTTCCTCTTCATCGCTCGGCGCCACAAAATCGTCCTCCTGGTCGTAGCTGTCTTCTCTTGTGAACCGCTTCCTGCCAAAGTCTTCGTCGTCGCTGTACTCGCTGTTTCTTCTCCTCCGCGGCCTGGCGCGTGGTTTGCCAGCTGGCGCACGTCCACGACCTGAACCTCCTTCCTCATCGTCCTCGAGCATGCCCACATTAAGGCCACCGTAACGACCAGAAGACATACCAGATCGACCTAGAGCACGACCTGTTCGCGCCCGCTCGCGTTCTTGAGCATTCTCGCGTCGTTTTCTCTCTCGCGCGTTTTGTCTTTCCGCCTTCTCGGCCTCCAGTCGCTGCAGTTCTGGGTCCTGCTCGGTGGCCTCAAGTTGTCCAGTGGCGCCCGCGACCTTTGTAGCGTTCGCTGCTGATGCGAGCGCAGCTTGCAATCGCTCAATTGCGTCGTCCTCTGCATTCTCGGTCTGCCTTACAGATAGTCCAGCTGTGATCTTGTGTGTGACACGTAGTGCCTCGGCTTCTTGCAATGGAGCCACGAGGTATGTGAAGGCATCCTTCTTGTCATTGTACTTCTCATCCTGTGGCTGCCCTTGCCTGTCACCTTTGGTGCCTCCGGAGACACTTGTCGGTGTTGGCTTGATCGGGTTTCTTTGCGGTGGCGCCAATGGATTGCCGTCAATCTCATACTGTGTAGCAGGATCTGACGCAAGCTGGAGTGTGATGGATCCGTCTGACCAGCGATTGATGCGGGCATTTGATTGGAGAAGCGAAGGCTCTGAGGGAGAGTGTCGCCAGCGGATCGTGGTCATTGCTGTATTGAAAGCAGAAAAGGTCGCCGATGCAGGCTTTTTTGAGTGATGGTCGGTCTTGGGTGGCTGGAATGTGGTAACTTGCCAAGCTTCAGGCTCGATGGACATGAACTCGGGCACTTTGAGCAGATACATCTCTCCATCGCTGGGCTCTGGCACAGGTTGTCGTGATATTTCCATGTCCATTGAGAGCAATTCTCGCTCCTCGAATCGCTCCTGCGTCTCTTCTTGGCCCTGTCGATCGTGCCTGCCGTCATCGTCGCCGGAGTCGAGCTCTTCGTCGTCCAGACCACGCCTGCAAAATGAATTAGCCCAGCCAGATTTGCGCGTCGAGAATGCCTACGCGGGCTTCTCCACCGCTTCTTCTTCCGCATCGCCATCACCACCGTCTCCAAAAAGATCGTCCGCGTCTTCGTCGCCATCACCTCCGAATGGCTGCACTGCCGGTGCCCTTCTTCTTGATACCTGCACATCGTCCTCGTCCTCGTCGTCTACACTGCCGTTCACGCCATTTGTGCCATCATGGCCGGGCGTCGTTGCCCCGTCCTCCACATGTCGCTCTCCGACGGGCGGCTGCTCGGCGGACATACTGCGGGCGGAGATGTCGAGTGTCGCGGTATTGATGATCGAAGTCAGTGCGCGCAATCCGGGCGTGGTGAAGCTTGACTGCAGCTATGCGGTGCGCCGTGGTAGTTTTGTCTGCCGTGCGGGCTGCCGTCCAGCGCAACGTACAGTGCGCAGTGACCTGATGCGGCTTGCGGCTTCACTTCGCGTTTTCCAGCGCAACTGCTCAGGGAAGTCGCGACTGCCGCGGGCCGAGCCACTAGCCTGCCGCCGCGTCTGCACCTGCTCCTGCTCCTGCTCCTGCTTCGCTTCAGACTCCCCTGGACGTTTCATTACTGCAATCGCGAGCCTCCTTCTCCTTTCTTTTCACGACAGCACGCCAGCCGTGCAGTCTTTCCTTTTTGACATTCCCCCGGCCACCCGCGGAAGACCGCCAGCAATACCGCAGCCAGGCTGTGAACATGTCGTCCTGGATGAACAATCTGTGAGTAAGATAGACTTTCTTTCGTTGGCTAGTCGGCGAGGAGGCGTGCATGGTGCGGTGCGGAGCAAGGACGACGTCTCCGATCTTCCCGCTGCTTCTTCCTCGTCCTACTCCACTGCTGCGGACTACTGCGGACTGCTGCAGAACGAAGACTTGCGGGAGAAAGCTGGTTGGAAGCACTCTGGCGCGGCCAACAGCTGCTGCAGGACCAAAGGTAATGCTCGCCCTTGTTCCCATCCAGGATCCGGGACCGGTCTGGTGTCCAACGACTCCCATGCTGCCAGCAGAGCCGCAACGCGACATACATCAGGCATCGGCCGACTGCTTTTGCTGCAATACATCTCGAATATTACTCCGAAGCACTCAGCACACACCTACCACTCTTGTCACTGGACCATGCCATATTGAACGCCAAGGCTACATGTCACCGCTAGCCCTAGTATACATGGGCGGTCAACGCACCAATACGACATTGATTTTCAAAGAGTCATCTGTCCTCTGCCCAAATTATGCGCGTCAGTGCTACCGGTCCTCTGTTGAGAACAGCAACGTACTCGACTTCCTCAGCCGCAGCTTCCCTCCCTGCCATCGAGTCTCAACCTCACCCGCAACGTGCACGCAACCTCGGCAGCCACCAATGCCGCCCTACGACATTTACGCCAATCAACTTACGAGCTCGTTTCGAGTTGTTGCCGTCCTACCATGCTGTGAGTGAATGGCTCACGATGTCACCATAAACCAGGTGAATTTGGCCATGGTGGCATGCACGGTTCAAATATGAGGTTTCATTACTTCATCTTAGTTTTCACGGTTATATACTGCTTCAGCCCCGTCCAGATCACCTTGCCACGCCATCATCATCCGACATGCCAGGATTGGTGGACCGTCTTGGAAGAGCTTATGACATCGGATTGACCTGGCGGCCTCGCCGCCGCCGCCGCCACAGGTCCACCCCATCGCCACCAGCTCCGCCAATGCTTCATTATGGCACTGACACGATCAGAATAATGACTGACGAAGAACTTCGCAGTCGCAATCTTGGCCGAAGCCAACCACCACAACGCCAGAACCAGCCCTCGAGCCGCCCGAACACATCCTCACCTTCGGCAAACGGCCCTTCATCGCTCTGCCCACCGAATTTCTCCGGGTCACCAGCGTCGTCGTCGGTTTCAACGGCCACCATGAACGCAAACGAGCAGGCTCACCAGAGCAACTCCGGCCCGCGCAAGCCGCCATTCTTCTTTCGCGACGAGTACTCGGGATTTATGGTCAAAGGTAACTTTATGACCTTGGCCGCCAAGCCACAGCTCATTGAGGAAGGGGAATGGATGGCGCATCAGAGTAAGCCGCGCTCATACCGTCCCTAACTGCACGCTAATTTGAAATCAGTTGTCGAACAGAACCGACTTCTTGCCGGCATGATCAAGATTGTGCAGACGGAGGACCGTAGCAAGGGCATTTGTCTGTGCAATGACAAGTCGTGTCCTGCTATGTCGGCTGGCTCGTAAGTTAGACATCACCTGCGGGACGAGCAAAGGATACTAAACTATGAACAGCACCACCTACACCTGGATCGACACCAACCGCAATCCGATCAATCTGCCTGCTTCAACATACATGAAGCACATCCAGACATGGGTCGCCGGCAAGATTCAGGATGAGAGCACTTTCCCGACTCAGACGTTCCAGCAGGCTCCGCCGCCCCCAACGCCAGCACAAGCCGGCACAGACGCAAACCACTGGCTTGGCAAGACCTCGGGCTTCAGCAACCGCTTCGAGACTGAGATCAAGAACATGTACAAGCAGATGTTCCGCTGCTATGCTCACCTCTACTGGTCGCACTGGCTGGACTACTGGCATCTCTCGGCATACCGTGACCTCAACACCTGCTTTATGCACTTTATCAACGTGGGTCGCATCTTTGGCCTACTGCCAGACCGCGACATAGAGCCTATGCAGCCCCTTATTGACGTGTGGGTTCGCAACGGCGTTCTGCCAAACAATGACAGGTCGCAGCAGCATCAGAAGAGCGACAGTGGAGAGACAACAAAGACACCCACGCCTGCGTCGGGAAGCACCACTCCAGCACCGGCCGTCTGAGAGACTATGCTGCACTGCAAGGCGTTCGGAGGACTGAAGAAGAGGCGAAATCGGTCTTCGTGGCGCACCTCGACTTTTTGGAGCGGCGCGGAGAGGATACAATCATAGCGTGATGCAGCGTGAGATGATGAAATACTTTGACCTGCGACCAAGAGTCCATTACGGCAGAAGCTAAAGCATGGGCCACAACTACCATTGAGAGGATTAAGCTGGGAAGATGGTACTTGCAGCGGCACAGGCGGTCGCGTTCCTACGCATCAACTCGATACGAACGAAGAAGGAGAAGAAATGAAAATCGAATCTGAAGCTCCTAACTTGATCCTTGACATTTCCTAACGTGTACCTCGATGGTTGATTATGCTTCTGCATTCAAAGCGATCACATCGGGCAGTTCACGGACATCGACCGTCTGCCGGGTGTCCAGATCCACTATCCGCAACGTGCCCAGATCTAACACACCAGACCGGAGCGCTCTGAACTTCAGATGTGTTTCGAAACATGCTCCAGGCGGCAAAGGCCCGATTCTGACATCGGGATTCAAGTCCAGCACGTCTGGAAGCTTGATCTTTTCCAAGGGCGGTGCTTTGAAGACGCTGGCGATGGAGTCGGTATCGGCGGAATTCCTGGCGATTGAGCCTGTGGCGACTATGCCTCCTGCCTTCCTTGGTTGAATCATGACGAGCCCGAAGCGGCGCGCGCGAGTCGAGCGGTTGTTGCAATGCACGTTCAGCGTGAACTCCGAGCGCGCCGAGACCAGGGGTGGACCGGTGAAGTTGAAGGTCGTTCCTTCGCTGGTCATGTCGTTGCTCGTCCTGCTTCCGGCGTCAAGCGAGGGCTTGGCGGCAAGCGATTGCGCGGATAGTGACTTGTGGTGGGAGGATGTGCTTATTGGTCGGCTCCAGCGGTATGTTGGTGTTTGCCATGTCTGCGAAAGATCCACGTGTGCCTGCCAGTCGATGTGGAAGGCTACCTCCGAGCCTTGATCCAGTGAGGCTTCGGCTTTCACGGAGATGGATACTGGTGACTGCTCACCGGGTGAGAGGCAATTGGTGCCAGGCACGGGAAGCAGTTTGAACAGGAAGATCGTCTCATCTCCACCACGAGTCTCCAGTGGAAGTGGCACGTTGGTCAGATCCTCTACTTTTGCATTCGGTATGTCGAGGGTAACCGTTGTAATGCGGACTGTGCCTGCGATTACTGGTGAAGTCTCGAGATGCAGACTCGCAATAATGGTGTCTGGCAATATAGAATATCTGATTCGTGTCAAGAGTGCTGGTACCGCTGGAAAAGCTCTTTTGGTAGCCCCTCGAATAGGTCTTATAACGTCCGCGAGACTGGGCGCCTTTGGGGCGACTTTTCTGATACGTGATTCGGAGAGGAATACCTCCGAGCCGCTTAAGGCTGGATCGAATTGCAAAGGTTCGAGGATATTCGCGGGCAGTGGTTCACAGCTTTGCAGGTCCGATTCCTTTGGCCTTTGAGGCACCTTCTGTTGCGAATTGCCTATTGTGAGATTTGCTGTGAAGTATATGGCAGGTCTCTGCAGTCGCGTTCGAGGCCGCGAGAGATGCAATTTCGGCTTCCAGATCACATACGTCCAGGCTTCGAGTGCGACAAGATCTGTGAAGTCGCTCGCAGCGAACGAGCCTGAACCCAGCTCATGCTTGCCTAATGCCGAAGCAGCGTTCCCACTTCCCTGTGGTACGGCGTCTGTAGCATGCGCTGCGACGACCAGCTCAAGATGAGCCAAGATATCGCGTACTTCGTCTTCGCTCCGGGCTGTTTTCAGCGCGATAACCACACTGGCCTGTTCGTCTTAACGGCCTATCTCTTAGTAAGTTGTAGCCAGAACGCCCATTCGAAGTCATTGTTACCAAAGAAGACGTTTCGTCTCGCAGGCGCTCTTGCTAGCTCGTCTGCCGCGCCATGCCGTATCAATGCCGCTGCATCCAAATGTGGTGCCTTGGGAAGAAGAAGATCCAGGTGCGCAGATTTTGAAAGACTTTCGAAACATGCCTTGACGTCCATCGCCTCTGCGTCTTACATGCTGTCAAGCATGCACAATTAGACCGCTTTGGCGGTGAAGTCATGTTGTCGAACTCCCTTGGCAATTCTCGAGTGGGGTGAGCAAGCAGCGTTGGGTAGTTAGTTCTAGCAAGGTCACCAACTTGGATCTTGCTCTTATTTACCTCTTCTGTCTGACTTCACATCACCGACAGCACACCACTTGTTGACTGTACACCCCAGCACTTTGACCCCTCATACCACCGCGACCATGGGTGCTAAGGTTCCGCGCAACTTCCGACTGCTAGAAGAGCTAGAAAAGGGCGAGAAAGGCTTGGGTGCAGGTCAGGCTGCGATACATGCATTCAAGAGATGAATGGCATGCTGATGCTTGGTACAGAGGCCTGCTCATATGGGCTCGACGAAGGCGATGATCTGCTCATGACGAACTGGAACGGCACCATTCTTGGCCCGCCTCACGTACGTGAACACCTGATGCGATGTAGCACATGTGAGGATCTTAATCGTATGCTAAGAAGGAATGCAGAGCGTGCACGAGAACCGCATTTATTCGCTCAAGATTCACTGCGGACCCAACTACCCAGACAGCCCACCAGAAGTCACATTCATCAGCAAAGTCAACTTGCCCTGCGTCGACCCTCGGACAGGAAAGGTGAGATGCATAAGTCATATAAGAGGTTGTCGGCTCACGCGTAGACCTAGGTCGACCTCACTAGGCTGCCAACTCTTGCGATCTGGAAGCGCGACTTCACGATGGAGACCATCCTGATCGAGATACGGAGATTCATGGCTGCTGCTGCGAACAAGAAGCTTCCTCAGCCACCAGAGGGAACCAATTTCTGATCGACCATTGACTCGTCCAACGACAGAACCGATGTTCGATGAGCGAGAATGCGCTCGGAATCTCATAAGACACGGATGCAACAGCACGATGAGGCTGACTGGCATGCCGGTATGATCTTCGAGTGCCTCGTTGCTCTCAGCATAGCTTAGGGAAGCCGGCGTCGCAGGATCGACGCGGACATGAATTGTGAATGCATGAGACAGGAATAGCAGGCACGCGCAATGGCTCTCAGCCGGGTTGCGACTCTGTCAATATCTATCTTGATCTTCCCCACGTTTCTCGCGCAGCGGATGGGTATCAGCAAGCAAACTGCGCAGCACGTCTGCCAGCTTTAGGCGCTTCACGTCGAGCTGTAGACTCTGGCCATTTGCTTGGCCTGTTTAGGCTCGATAAAAAGAGCTTCAGCCTCCACAACCTTAGTTCCAGTGCCATCCTCATCTCCTAGCAGCTCTATCCAGCCTTTGACCCAAGCTTTGCGGCCTTCAACTTTTGTCGTCTCGGCCTTGAGAACCACGTAGCTGCTCGCAGGACACGGCACTCGGTAGTCAAGCTTTAAGCTGGCAGTGACACCAACTTTGTTCGGCAGTGCAGGAAAGCAAGCGCGTGCCAGACCTTCGTCCAGCATAGTCGCAAGAAGACCGCCATGTACGATACCAGGGTGGCCACACAGTGCAGGACCAAGATAGGACAGCTGTACCATAGTCGGTAGCGCAGCGTCCTTGTCCTGAAAGGTCAGAGGCGGCACTTCGATCTTTCTCTCGCCAAGCAACGTTCCCCCAGTGAGGTTAAGAGGTCTCATCGCAGCAGGTATCTTCAGATGAGGTCTCGACTCCACCATGCCTTCTTGCTCCCGGAGCTTTTGTGCCAAAGGGTGGTTGACGATATGATCGTTGATCTCGGCAGCATGGGGCGTCGAGGGCTGGAAGAGAGAGAGCGTTTCTTCGTCGGTAGGAGGGTTGACGAAACCATCAATGGCTTCGACAGCAGGTGCGGCAGCCATGCTGAACCCTAACGCAAAGAGGGCCAAGGCAAGAGCGGTATTCTTGAGTATGCGGCCGAGCCTTGAAGAGCTTCGAGGCGTTGAAGTCTCAGAGCTGCTACCCGTGGTACTGGAGGTGTTCGGCGTTGTTGGGCTTGCGGTTGAAGAAGTTGCAGCTGAGCTGTGGAATCGCGATCTGCTTATGAGTGGCCTTGGGATGTATATTGCCGTGTATGCGTGAGTCGTCGGGGGAAGAGGAAGAGGATTACTCGTTTGCGGCAGGCGGGCTGGTATCGTCGTCAAAGGCCTCGTCACGCCAACACGAAACAGTCCCCGACCAGCTGCCGACCTGACAGCGGGAGGCGTAGCCAACAGAGATGTTAGAGACACCGTCGCCGGGGCCATGGTAAGAAGGACGACCGCAGGAGAAATGTCCAAGAATGGACTTTCCACTGCCGAGGTAAGTTTCATCCTTCCACAGCGGGCTTCGCTTCTGTGCTTGCTCTGCTACACAGCAGGCGGACAGGGCCGCTGCTTTCGCTGCCATCCACCATGGACGAGAAGATGAGCTCACGTAAAGCACTTCCAAGCATTTGTGCGGACCCGAAGAGTGTATCCCCAGCCCGGTTACAGACTGATTCACCAGTCGTGGAGAAACACCATCGTGACCCTTCGAATCTGCACAAACGACTGCACTCCAGTAGCTTGAGGCGCAGAGCGTTCACAAGCTCGCGAGAACATGGCTATCGAAAGGCCGCAAAGGATACTGTCCAGTCTGCCATTGAGCTGAAGCCCCCGCTCAGCTTCGACACCCTCCTGAGGAGAGACAAGAAGAGTCCGGATCAAAGTCGGAGAGTTGGTACTTCTCACCACAATCCACAGCACCCTCGTGAAGTCAGCGACCACACTGCGCAGCAAACACAGCGAGCGACTGGGCCCAAGGTCAGACCGGAAGATGTCGAGAAGGCCAAGAGGGATAACGCCAAACGCGAGCAAGAGCTGCGAGATAGTTTTAAAAGGGTAGAAGAAGTGGCTATGAGCTCGACCCGAAAACTGGACGATACGTATTATGCTATATTGGAGAAAGCATCCCTGCTGCGGAACACTGTCGCCAGTCTACACCAGTTGACCGAGGAAAGCCGGAGGATGCATGCAGCTTTCAAGCTCGCTACCGGGGAACTTGAGAAGGAGACGGACACCAATCTGGAGAGCTTTGGGAACTTTGACCAGCAGGAGCAGACGATCAATGGCCTGGTCACTCGACTTTCGAGTGCCAAGGAACGTACGAATACGCTTAAAGAACGACTCGAAGCTGCGCGGACCCGCGTGGCAGAATTCGAACAACGTGAGAAGGAGAAACAGAAAGCACGACGGCTCCGATATAGCGCTATGTGGGCTACCTTGGCCGCTGTCCTCGTCCTCATCATTGCCGTGGTGGTTGGAAAGAAGCGAAATGCTGTAGGCAGCAGATTGTACAGTTTTGCGAAGCTCCTGGATGAGCTTGGGCACGAGGTTGCTGCGATGACCAAGCCATCTCCAGCTACGACCAGTGACTCTTATCTGGAGAAACTGTTTGATGAGTTATGATAACTAAGCCTATGATATCCAAGACGCATTTACGTTCATGTCTTGAGCACATTTCTATGCTATTTAAACCTTTCCTTCAGATACGTTCGACGACATTCGCTTGATCGGGTGAGTCGTTGCTTGCACCTTGGATTGGCACGGTGTCGAGGTCGTCCTGTTCCATTCTCGATGATCCGAGCACGCAAATATGATTCAATACGGCTGTTTTGATGACTATATGTCGAACTGGAGAAGGAAAGGAATCTACATGTGCGCGGATGCGAGCTTTCGTAGGGGTGGTGCCAAGGGCCGGCTCGGTCCGGAAGGGCCGAGCCGAAATTCCAAGGGTCAGCCCCATCACTTAGTCCCACCACTTTCCGTCGCCGCAACACTCGATGAAGGGGTGTCAAGGCATGGAGGGAGAGACATGAGACTCCCCAACTCTTAAATGTCAATTGGACGTGAACAACGAGCAGTAACGGTCCATACATTGTGCATGTGCGTGGTTGCAAAAACAACAGGATGTGTCTTTCTGTGCAATGAGACAATAGAAAAAATGTACTCGCTTGCTAGTCGGCCAGCTTTTCCGGCTGAACGATTGATTTTTCCGACTGGTCCACCAGTCTTTCCTACTGATTGACCAGGTTTTCCACCTACTCGACCAGGTTTTCCACCGACTCGACCAGGTTTTCCACCGACTCGGCCAGGTTTGCAGCCAGCTGTTCGGCCAATTGTGCTGGCTGTTCGACCAGCTTTCCCGGCTGCTCGACCAGCTTTCCTGGCGGCTCGACCAGCTATCCTGGCGGCTCGACCAGCTTTCTCAGCTGACCAACCAGTTTTCCCGACTGATCGACCGACTGGATGACATCTTTCGACGTTGGCAGGATTCGAACCTACGCCCCCGAAGGGAATTGATAGCAATGCCAGGATTCTAGTCAATCGCAGTAACCACTTTGCTACAACGCCTTCATCGGGGTGGGAGAGGGTCCCATGTTGAATTCGGCACGAAAAACGAGATATATCATAGCTAGGCTCTCACTGCCTACATTGTATGGCAATTCGTGCAGCACTTCGATCGAGCCGCACTACTGATCCATGTGATCCTGACCGTTGTCGCTGCCCTGTCGAAGTTGCGTAACGAGACCAGCTAGTCTGGCCCGCAGGCGCGTGAATAGCAGTATGGCATCTCAACAGTGTGGCTCGATGGAACTACACTTCTGGGTACACATCATACCGACGCAGAAGCGGCATTTGACTGGACGCGCCATGGGTCAGTGCTATTATTCTCGCGGTAAAGCTGGCGTATTCGGCCTCGCCCTTCCGTTGCGCGTCCAAGGCCAGCAAGTTCACCGCGTCTGACTTACGTTCGAACCTTCTCCAGCTGAGCAAAATCGATCTCTGCGAAAATAACTTCTGGCTCATCTTTCTTCTCGCCTCCAAGCTCGGCAATAACCTCGCCCCACTGACTTCAGTCAGTAATCACATGCTAGAAGGATCTTCACATCACTTACGGGATCTATGACAATACTGTGACCGTAGCTGGCTCGTTTTTCGCTGTGAGCGCCCACCTGGGCAGCAGCAATAACGTAGCACTCGCATTCAATCGCACGAGCTCGTAGCAAAGAAAGCCAGTGAGCTTTCCCGGTTGGCACGGTAAAAGCGGACGGATAGAGCAGAATATCGGCCTTCTGTCGCTTCAACGCAAGAGCTATTTCCGGGAATCGCAGGTCGAAACATATCATTGAACCAATCTTGCCGACTGCACTGTCAAATGGTGGCAGAATTTCGTTCCCTGGCTCAATGATCGCGGACTCTCTCATGATGGGACCATGCTTGATCTCAAGATCGAAGAGATGTACCTTCTGGTATCGATGCGCGACCTTGCCTTCAGCATCGATCCAGATCAGCGTGTTCTTGATACGCTTGCTGCCCGGTTCATCTGAAGGCTCATGTATGCCCACCGAGATGGGTAGCTTGTACTTCTTGGCCTCTTCCTGAAGGCCCAGGACAAACACTGACTCGTTGACTGGTGTACAAAGCGCAAGTGTCTCGCTCTGGTCGCGCCCGATGTAGTCACTGGCCTCAGGGAGAAAGACGGCCTGTCTATCTGTGATGAGTTCGAATTTCTCATAGGCCTGTGTCAACCCAGACCTTGGCTCCCGCATCGACTGCTTTCCTGACCACCTTACGGCATTGTGCAAGATTATGAGGCAATGATTGCGTTGAAGGAATCTGACCAACGGCCTAGACTTGTCAACGTTAGTCAAATAGCGTCACTGAATGCCTTCTTACTGCCAGTGCCGTCCTCGCTTGCACGTTTGAAATGTCCATCCTCCTTGGTGCAGATGTTGTCCTGGAGTTTGGTTGGTGCGCAACCTCAGGCAGGATACAATACTTACAATGGCGTAGTACGCGTGGGGGGCACGGTAACCTTAATATGCGCTCGGACCATTCTTCCTCCCCCGCGGCCAAAACTGCAGTGAAGCAAATCTTTCCTTCTCATTTTCTCTCGACAAAACACCAACAACACGCCATCTCCTCCCGTGTCCACCCGGCGCCATGCTCTCAGAAGGTATGTGACTCCTACCTCCACACCACACTGCATTCCCAATGATGTTATTACACGAACAATCCAATTCCTACACACAATGAAGGAGAAATGTCAAAAGCTCTAGAATTACACTGAGAACCGGCGAAGACGCACTTGCGGCGAATTGGGCATCTGCACCGTTACATTCACTGACCGTCTTACAGCTTGATTCCCCCCTGGTAGCTGTCTGAACATCAGTAGCGCTGGTCAGCCCTTCAGGTAACAAAGGTGAGTGCCCAGGGCTCTGCACAACATCAACCCGCTTATGTGATGATACCTTGACACACGAATTGGCATTCCTCGGTCGGAACACATCATGTCGATTCTGTCATTAAATAGTTTCAGCCTTGTCTGATCTTTGCCTGCTTCCGCCATCTTGCATTTGTATTTGTGAATGCCGATGGTAGCTGACTGAAAACCAGGTAAACCTCTTAATGCCCGCATCCTCCACATCCCATCTGATGAGCCCTACAACGCAACGGGCGGACAGACTGCCCTCGGAGTCCTGCATTCTTTAACAGCGAGGCTTTACAACCCTCGTGAATGTGTGGGCGAAGAGATGCTTGTTGAGAAAGCGTCGACTGATCCCCGAAATAACTGCTTGCCTAAGCATTTGGTAGATGCCCTTAGAATATAACTGACTCGGTCCAGGTAAGGCACGCGTCTCCAACAAGCACGCCCCCATCTCTGCGATGATGAACACTATTCACACTGTTTGAACGGTTCGCGCCTAACGAGCATGTTCCGTTATGAACGCACAACACTGAAAATTCTGATTTAATGAGGTACCGCACCATCCTCGGCTTTGAAGCCATATGGACCTCGCTGACTTTGACTTCAGCCTGAACGCAGATTCGTTGTCTTCGAGCCAAAGATGGCATCTATCGTACGTTCGCTTGCTGACAACGCTCCTGAGCAGGTAAAAGCTGTCTAGCAGCCCCATTCTTTCGTCGCATGGTAAGTACGTCCAACTCACTTGGTGCAACGAATGATGTGTCAATATTGGCGCATGCGGTGTACCTCTTAAGATATTGGTACACCTCATATGAGGCTTTAAATCAAAATCTCTGACATTCCTCAACTTTTTTCCCTCCCGATTACAGTCACACCACGTCCAGAAGCTAATTGATGCTTACCTTACAGAACTGTACATCCTCGACCTCTTGCAGGACATTCCGATGGCACTTCAGCATCTCTATCCTACTCTACATAGTTCCATTACCTCCTTGTGGAGCTTTATGCCCATCTCAAACCTCTTCTTCGACGTTCCCATGACTTGATTTTGAGTGCACGAGTGATTCGGCAGTCTCTCTGTTCTCTGGCCACGTCACAATCCAAGCCTAAGACAGGGCATTTGCGTCTGGGACATCGACTTATTATCCCGAGTATGCTCGCAGGCATTCAGGAAGCCTAAACAACAAACTTTGCCAGGAGTATTGATAATCGTCGAGGTTGAGAAGTGGAGCACGCGTCCTCTTTGTATGGTCTGACCGCACCTGCAGCTGTCAATGGCCAATGCTCCCCAAACGTGCTTACTCAAGCGCCCTTGTGCCTCAAGTGGGCGTTCTCACTGGCATCGCCTCTGACTTGCACCATGCTCGCCGTCTGCCAGCTTCACGCAGTGGCCGACGCCGCATCCGCATCTTCGGCAACGAGCTGTCATCGTCGTGTACTAGCAATTCGCTGCTCCCACCTCTTGAGTCGCCCATCGTGACTTCCTACGCCACCAGATCTTCTGCGCTCGCAGGCCTGCACCATAAGTTGTCCCGTCCGCAAGGCCTGCCGTCGCTGTACCAATCATGCCTCGACCGGATCCGCCGCCAACCCCTGGCTCATCAAGCGACATTCGTGGTAAGGAAGGCTCGTCGTCAGTGTCGACCTTCCCTCTGCCGCCGACGGCATATCAAGAACAACCAGGAAGAGCCGGCACGAGCTCTGCAACGCCTTCTGCCAATGGCTCAGATTCCTCGTACGGACCTATGTCGCCCGGACGGTCGGCGGGCTCATCGAGGAAGAGACCCTCACCACGTCAAGGTCCGGTGATCACCAAGGACGACTTTGCCCTGCCTCCCCCTCCCTCGCGATCACGCAAGATCATACAGATGGAACCCAGAGAGAGCGAAACGCAGGGTGCACAAACAGTGACCACTACGGCATCAGAGGCAGTGAATGGCAAGGGTGGCGCACAGACTGCCACCAAGGGAAAGCAGAACAATTCTGGCCAGACGGCTGCAGGCCGGAAGGTTGCCCGCAAGACAGCACATAGTCTCATAGAGCGTAGAAGAAGATCTAAAATGAATGAAGAATTCGGTGTGCTGAAAGACATGATTCCGGCCTGTCGAGGACAGGAAATGCACAAGCTTGCCATATTGCAGGTTCGGTGCTTCGAAAGTTGACTGTGCAGCAGCAACTATCTAACGCACTCGCAGGCAAGCATAGAGTATCTTCGATATATGGAGCAATGCGTGTCGGACTTGCAGGTCAAAAACACCTCACCCCAACCTCAGCCTCCCGCACCGCGACTGCGAGATGCGGAAGAAGATATTGGTGATGATGGAGATGAGGAGATGGAGGACGGCCTCGGCGAGCCTGGGGACGGTACGGACACGCCAGCTACCTCGAATCTAGGGCAATCTGGCTCGCTGGTGTCGCTGCCGTCGCTCTCTCAGATCACAACGACGAGGGCGACTCCTTCGCCCTCCATATTCTCGGTCGGTGCCGGAGGTCGTCATTACTCCATCTCCTCGGTGGCTTCCTCATACAGTCCTTACTTTCGTTCGAATCAAGCCTCTCCTGCTTTTGGCCCGCAGCTTCCCCATGTCTCGACTGCATCGTCGTTCAGTAACGCTTTTGGCTTGGGAAGCCCCGCTTTGAAACCAATGGACAGCGCAAACCAGCTGAGAAAGCTCTCCGAGGGTACAACCGAGCTGAGCGAGAAGCATTCACACTCGCAGGCACAGCGGCTGGCACCCAAGAGCAGACGGGACGAGAATGAAGATGAGTTGGACCAAGCTACTGCGGCATTGCTGATGCTGAATCATGATCGACGCGGCTGGAGGGCCGCAAACGCGCCGCGCGAAGAGGGAGGTGACAATCGATCATGCTGCATCAGTGTGCGAGACTTGCTGAGCGGGTGAGGCTCGCGCGTTGACGATAGATCCGTGCCGCTTGGCGAGATGCATGAGTGAGCAATTGTGAAGTTCTCTTTTGCGCATAGATACAGCACAGGCGACAGAAGGTGGCAAGAGTGACTTCCTTGGATCATGCGGCATGAATGATACCCAACGTCGCTTGATTCGGCGCCTAGGAAGGAAAACTCGTGAATTGGGTGGTAACTATCTTTTGGTTTCATCAAAAGCAATGTTGGTGTACTCATCTGGGTATCGTACCTTTCCTAGGCGCTCACGCATTCCCACAGAATCTCCCAAGCCATTGGACGAGATCCCGACCGACATATCAGCTTCTCCGCATCGCAGCATCCTCTCCGCGGTCATTCGGGCTATTGTAGGACTTCGGTGTGTCCAGCCTTGCGCAGTCCAGCGCTGGCTATGCCTTGAAACCTGCCTCGGATCACACACAGTCGAGTCGAGATCAGGGGGATCCCATTACATTATTCCGCTCGGAAGCTCGACGAACGACGTGCGCACTATTCAAGATTGTGGCTGGAAAGGAACGTGCCCGACGGCGACGAGAATCCAAGTCCCAATGGTGCTAGCGTAGGGATCACGTCCTGACAGTCTGGACTGACTCGCCAACTATTTGGAACTGTACCAGACTACTGCCGCATCCGGATCCGACACTATTTGACCACGACAGGGGCGTGGCGTATGTATAGTGTTATGGTGCTTAGTCGCTAGTCGACCAAACGTCGATCCGACCCCTCCCCCCGATCCCCAATCTCTACATTCCTCGTCGGACAACGTGTGCATCATACACCTCTACAGAGCAGAGAGCATAGCGCCGTGCAGCGGGATGCGACTAGAAATAGCGGTGGGCCACTACCCCCATCGTCCGGATTTCCCGGCCGCCTTGGTGATGTTAATCTCAGACCTTACGACTGGGAGATATACAGGACTTACTGTTGCGCTGGATATGCATCGTTGTGGGGGGGGGGGGGGGTTGGGTTGGGACATATTTTTGAACAGAACGTAACTATCACAAAACGAGGCTACACCCACGGGGAAGTGGGTACGAGGTTGGTATTGCCGGTAAAGACATGAGTTTGCGCCGGAACGAAGCGGATGCCGGCGTCCAGGTGAGCGCTCGGTGACGCTTCTCTGTTGAAAATACTCTCGGAACATGAAGGTTGCCGACGAAAGCTGAGTTATGGGTTCGTATGAACGAGACGTTGCTTCTGCACAGCTTGAGTGTCGGAGAAAATACGGTGCATAAGCGGTGCACAAGAAGCTCGGTTGAGAGAAATGCAAGAGAGGCGAAAAAGGAGGAGAAGAAGTGGTGTGATGGAGAGTCGAAGCAGCTAGGTTGGATGCGTTGCAGACCTACATGAGCGAGACGGCGTGCTGAGAGCCGCCTCACTATCTGCTCGACCAGCCTGACCAAGCCGACGCCCGGTGGTTCATATGATTGATAGCTAGGATGAAGCTTGAAGTTGCTGGCGCCCAATGATTTTCCTACCAGACAAAAGCTGCGCAGCTGCCGTGGGACGACCTCTTGGCCGTATGTCCAAACAGATTGATTGCTTCGCTGCTTCTCTGGCTTCTCTGGCTTCTCTCACCCTCGGAAATCGCTGTCGTATCAAGCCGAAATGGAACCCCGAGCATGCAGTGTTCATACAGATCTGGGGCTGCAGAGCGTCGCATGCATTTCTCCCGATCATGGCTCGGCCCGGAAAAGCCACACCAGAAGCCCATTCGGCGACGAGTGTGAATGAGGAGCGCCTTCTGATACCAATGTTGTTGCGAGCAAGATTTCCTGCTTGACGGGTTGGCCCCCAGTTCGCTAACAGTTCTCGAGGCCAACGTGTTTCTCGTCCTCAAAAGGTGCCTTTTCCAAGCCGGTGTCTGCCAAACGCCGACGCAAAACCGACGACTGTGTGATGGCCGTTTCAGCAGTAGTGAGGTGATCGTAGCCAACACAATGGTGTGTAAGCCGAGTCGTAGCATTACGCAGGCAGAAATGCAGCACCAGAAGACATCTTCTAAGCGCACGTTGATAGTGATAATGCACCGAGAAACCGCTTCGCAAAAGGTGACTAGCTTTCCGAAGCACATGAAGGTAGCTTTCCACCGCGTCCAGCGAAGCCCAAAGCGCCGCTTTTATCGGGCCCTCTCGGCTGGCGAAGCGGCTGGTTCTCTGTTGGCGTGCTGTTCATCTCACATCTTGGTGCTAGTCTTCTGATATCATCTGGATCAAAGAGCTTGGTATCGCCGCCAGGCTGGCGTGCAGGCGATTGTTCCGCCGAGGATTGAGGCTGACTGCGTCGGGTTGGAGCCTTGCCTCCCCTTCCACGTCTGCTGTCGCGAGCCTGCGAGTTTTCTCTGGAATTGGAGGCTGGAGATTGGTTACATGAGCCCATGATTCTCTCTCTAGCTTCCGCATAGCGCCGCTCCTTCTCCGCGCGGTCCAGCTTCGCCTTGCGCTGGCGCTCCTCGAACTCGCTTTCACGCTTCCTACGCCGCTCTTCCTCGCTGTCGTCTTCGTCCTCGAGGCTCAGCTTGGCGAGGCCGTCCGCAGCATCTTTCTTCGCGGTCACGGGCTTCCTAGAGAGCAGAGTGACGGGCTGCCTGTACTCCTGCTTCAGCGGAACAACGCCCTGGGTTTCGAGCCAGTGGAACCGATCCGGATTGTCGGCCGAGTCCCAGAGCTGCTTCTGCTGCTCGATGTGCTGGGCCTTTTTCTGGGCCTTGGTCAGTTTGTGTGCGGGCTGAGCTTTCTCGGGCCCAGCTGGCTTCTTCGATTTGCGGGGCAAGGTCAGCATCGACTTCTGAGCGCGGATCCAGCGCGAGGCCCCAGCAAGAGGGGAGCATTGCTACGCACATCGGCCAGAGCCTCCCAGTCGTCTGCCCACGCATCCGGCACTCCGCCTTTGCCGCTCATTCCTCCGGCGCACCAGCCACGACCAAGGGGTGCGGCTTGGCCAGTTTCTGCTTCAGTGCCGCCCTCGCTCGATGGTGACGCAGCGCGGTGCCAACAACATGGGCGGGTCGTGGTGGCGGATCGTGGGAGGCATGGAAATTCCGTGCCATCCTTGGAACCCGCCAAGCTCCGTACACGAACAATGACATCGCTGCCGACATCCGAAGCCATGCCCGTTGAATATTTTGACCTAATTATTGATTAAGCGATCGCATTGACGATATTTAACGTTAGACAGACTTTCGGCTTGCCTGCCAAGACCTCAAATTCGACTGTGGAGGTAGCGTCCTCGCCTTGCGTCTTCACATCTGGAGGTTAGACCACGCCCTTATCACCCAACGACACGCCAACCCGACCAGCAAGATGTCGACGTTCGAGCCGGTGGTACGTCTGCACCCTTTCTACGACAAACGAGTCTGCGCAGCATGCGCATTTGGACAGATTGGAGGCCGAACAGATGCGTGGGCATGGGACTAATGCTGAGCCACCATCACAGGTTGTCATTGACGGCAAGGGTCATCTACTTGGCCGCCTCGCCTCGACTGTAGCCAAACAGCTGTTGAATGGTCAGAAGATCGTTGTCGTCCGCTGTGAGGCCCTCAACATCTCCGGAGAGTTCTTCCGCGCCAAGCGTACGTCTGGACCCAGTCCCACCACCACCGAAACTACTAGCGAGTGTTGGAGAGTCGGCAGCGGCAATACTGATGATGATTAACACAGTGAAGTACTCCGCCTTCCTCCGCAAGCAGACCCGATACAACCCAACTCGCGGTGGACCATGGCACTTCCGCACCCCAGCCAAAATGTTCTGGCGCACCGTCCGCGGCATGATCCCACACAAGACTGAGCGCGGCGCCAAGGCTATGGAACGCCTGAAGGTTTTTGAGGGAATCCCACCACCATACGACCGCAAGAAGCGCATGGTCGTCCCACAGGCTCTGCGCGTCCTCCGCCTCAAGCCGGGCCGCAAGTATTGCACCGTTGGCCGTCTTGGACACGAGTTCGGCTGGAAGTACCAGGACGTTGTTGCCCGTCTCGAGGAGCGGAGAAAGGTCAAGGGCCAGGCATACTATGAGAAGAAGCGAGCTGCACGCAAGAATCTCGCCGAGGCACAGACCAAGGTGTCGAGCAATGTGACCAAGGAGCTCGCGCAGTACGGCTACTAGATACGTTGAGTTGATCGAAGACGTTTCTCGCAATTGATGGAGGCACGATGCATGCCGTCTCTGGCTGTAATGCATGATCATAACAGCTGCAGCGGGTTTGGCGGCTTTGGCGTGGGTTCAAGCAGTTCAGGCGTTCAGATAGCGTAAGACGTCGCAAAAGGATGGAACTTATGCATGACAATTTACAAGAGATCATCTTGAGTTACAATTGTCGTGCGTGCATGTATGTGGTTGAGGGTGTGGGTGGTAGTGACAACGCCACGTCTTGTTGCCAGAAAGCCACCGCAAAGCATGCCGCAATTGCAAGCCGCAGCTTTGATTTTAGCGTCATCCCAGGGACGGATGCTTCGGGCATCTTTGTCCCGCCGGCCTGGAAAAGCCATGTTCTCATTTTGGGTTACGCCATCAACGGTCAACGGTGCGGAGAGTCTTACTGTCAGGGCGTACCGACATCCGTCGAACCTTAGGTCATCATCAGAGAGCCGACGAACCTTAGGCACTTCTGGGCAGACCAGATCCGATTCACAAACGCCTTATCGAACCCATAGCGGAAGCTCACGCTCCGGTGTGCAAGATTACAGCAGCCGCAGGCCTTGGCCGATGCAAGACGGGACCTGCGGCAAGTGATGGCAGTGATGGCAGTGACGGCATATGCTGGGATGCATGTTCAAGCTGCCTCGAAGCCAAGGACTGACTGTGTGCACGGTAGGTCCGAGATGAGCCTTCCAAATCACCAATTCTGCTAACTAGGCTAACTTTGTCTAGGCACGTCATGAAGACTCGTAGACTACACCGTGCGCAGAAGGGGCCGTGCAAGAAGGAGCCGTGCAGCAGCCATATAACAGTATGGAGTTTGCCTCTCCCTTCGATGCTCAGACCCACCCTCCCTTTGCTACGCTCCACCTAACACCCAACGACCGTCGATATGAAGTCCTTCGCCACCGTAATTTCTGTAGCAGCTTTCACCGGCGCCGCTACTGCCAAGCACTGCCAGAACATCACGGTCCCAGTGACCATCGCTGCTCGCAATGGTGTCTTCGACAAAGCCGCTCTCACACCGAAAAGCGACATCGATGTCACGAACTTCATGCTCAAACTTTCGCGTCAAGGTTACAACTTGACACAAGAGTCGCTCCAGGGTGTAAGTGACCTCGAGCATGGCCAGAAGGTTGATCAGTCTTGCTAACGCCGAGGGCAACAGTACGCGAACGTTGGAGGCACATATCATCTTGCAACAACTTACTGCCAGCCTGACCATGGAGCTCCACATGTGGTCCAACTCCTCACCCACGGCATCGGATTCGACCGCAACTACTGGGACAACTCGTTCAACAACTACAACTACTCGTACGTGCGTGAGGCCGTGGATGAGTACAACTTTGCTACCTTCTCCTGGGATCGTCTCGGAATCGGCATGAGCTCCAAGGGCGAGCCCGTCAACGAGATCCAGGCATTCCTCGAAATTGCCGCTCTCAAGGCTCTGACCGACAAGCTCCGTGCCGGGACGATCGGTGGAAAGAACATTCCCAAGTTCGCCAAAGTCCTTCATGTTGGGCACTCGTTCGGCTCGGTCCAGAGCTACGCTCTCAGCGCAATGTACCCAACCATTTCCGACGGCCTCGGTCTGACCGGTTTCGCCCAGAACGGGTCATTTCTGCCATTCTTCCTCCTCGGCGGCAACTTCGCTCAGGCGAACCTCCACGTTCCCGCTGCCAAGGCCCTGCCCAACGGCTACCTCGCCCCGATCGCCCAGCAGGGGGTCCACATCAACTTCTTCGCGCCGGGCGCCTTCGACCCGGCCTTCCTCCCATACGCCACCCGGACCGGCCAGCCGGTGACCATTGGCGAGCTCCTCACCATCGGCGGCGCCATCGGCTCTCCCAACCACATTGCCGCCCCGGTCCTCATCATCACCGGCGAGCGTGACATCCCGTTCTGTGGTGGAGATTGCCTCCAGGCCCCATCGGGCTTCCGTTCCATTCTCGACACGAGCAAGGCCAGCTTCCAGAACGCCAAGCCTTTCGAGGTCTCCGTCGTCCCCGGTGCCGGCCACGGTCTCAACTACGAGTACAGCCACGTCACCACCTACAAGACCATCCTCGACTTCTTCGTCAAGAACGGTGTCGGCCCAAAGGCCAGCCGCACCAACGGCGGCGGCAAGGGCCAGCGGTGGTCTGCTTAGATGCAATGTCAGGATCTATGGGTGGTCACGTGAGTTACAAGGTCATGCGGCATGCTGCAGAGCATGAACAGCAGGGGTACATGATGGCAGGAGACAGGGACGGGTCGGCGCACCACGTATCATACAGGACGATAATGTAATGTGGCCACAAGAGGTTTGATGGCTATCCACATTCAGACACTTGCCCTTCCGTGCGCCGTCACTCGGAATTCCGCCCCCGTGCATGCTTCGTGGTGCTGCCGTTCGAGAGAGCATGTCCACCCCGCTCTCTTCACCACTGCTTCAGGGCAGCCACGGCCTGCCATGCACTGATTCTGTCGTCGGTGACGGTCGTGCCCACGCAGTCCTTCAGGTACGCCTCGTAGCTAGCCCGAGTGCCATCTGCCAATGCCGTCTCCACCGAAGCCTCACACTGCGTCTTCAAGAACCACGCAGCACTGGCGAAGCTCCATTTGTCATGGGCATTGATGAGCGCCAGCACCTCGGCAGGACCTTGGGCCTCGGCGGCAGCCAACCCGTCAGGCGTGATGGCGGAATCCTGTCCGTTGGCAGCAATCCATTCGGCATACTTTTGGTTGAAGGTCGGGCTCTGCATGTTCCGCGTGCCCTGTCCCGGTGTGCCTGGTGCGGGGAAGTGGTTGCGGTCGTACTTGAAGTCGCCCGACTCGAAGAGCATGATGGAGACGAGGGCGGCTTGGGCGCCGAAGTCCTGGATCTGGAACTCGCGGAAGCTTTGTGCGATCTTGGGCGCGGCGACGTCGGCAGCAGCGCATTCTTCGGGGTGGCTTGCCCCATCGCACGACGTGGTGTTTGGGGCGATCTTGATCAGATCCGCGGCTGAGATGCAGGAGCGCCTGTGAGGTAGTGCTGCTGCTGATGCCATGGTTGAAAGCAGGTTCAGAAGGCCGAGGATGGTTGAGGTGAGCATCTTGGTGTCACTGTCGTTTGTTCGCCGTATGCCTGGTTGTTTGTCGGTGTGGTCGGCGAGGTCAAGGTCCAGCGCTTTTTTCTTTTGCGAGCCCGTTGGTTTTGTATCGAGCTTCGCGGAACGGGAAAACCAGACAATTTGACTCAGATGTTAGTGAAGTAGTGAAGGAACACCTCAGACGCTGGTTCAGTAGTGAAGGAACGCCTCAGATGTTGGTTCAGTAGTGAAGGAACGCCTCAGATGTTGGTTCAGTAGTGAAGGAACGCCTCAGATGTTGGTTCAGTAGTAAAGGAACGCCTCAGGTGTTCGTGAAGTAGTAAAGGAATGCCTCGCGTTCATCACTCGCCCAGCAAGTTAGTGAATGACGAAAAGGAGTGTCGGTCTTTGGTGGCAGTGTCAAGAGCAGCGTAGAGGCGTGTGGAGGGCGTGTGGAGGGCGTGTAGAGGAGAGAGGGCGGATTAATATCAGTACGCAGATCAGCCCTCGGTCAGCTGTTGGTATGCATTTCGAAGCGCTCCTGCAATGCCGTGTGCGACGGCATGTCTGGAGATGTTCCTGCTGTTTGCGCCTGAGAGGTGACGGGCGAAGCAGGAGCGGGTGAGGGCTGACTGGCGGCTGCAGCAGGAGCGGGTGATGGCTGATGGCTGGCGCCGCAGGAGCGAGTGGTGGTGAAGCAGGAGCGAGTGGTGGTGGAGCAGGAGCCATCCACTTCGGCGGCAAGATGGGCCCCTGTGCTCGCGCGTGTGTGGTGGTGCTGCCGACCTATTGGCCACACCAGCGACCGCCTGCTGCCTGGAGGCTCGACTCGCCCACGGGCCACACCAGCGACCTGCTGCCTGGACGCGCCCGACATAACCTCTCCCACTGCTGCTGTTGACAGCCGAGACTTGCCAACCAGCCGCACTCCCTATGCCCTCGCGCCCCAACTTCCGCCTCCCGTGGTCCAGCGCCTGCCGCGCTGGCTATCCCCAGGCTCTCCGCGCGTGACACCCCTCACCCCTCGCCGGCCGCCCCTCTGCCTGGCTGTGTACGCGTCTTGCACGCCACCACGCTCGTTCCTCCTGCTCGCTGGCCCGCTGCTGCCCCGTCAGTCCTGCAGCTCGTGAGTCACGTGCGCATCGGTCCGTGTTTGCATTAACCCTCCGTAGGCCTCCCGTCCTCTCCTCTGCGCTGCCCGTCCGCCTGTATCCCCGCCGCCAACATGTCCGCCGTCGCGACTCCCCATCCGCGACGCCGCCCGGCGAGGGCCACGGACCCAGCTACCCTGGTCGATGCTCTTCAGAACATGTCTCTTCGCAAGGCTGATACCTTCCACCCCACTACCAATACCAGCAAGAGCAGCTTCTGGGATCCGCTCGACGCGAGACCGGGGGTGGCGTCCATGCCGCTTCGCTCCGCGACATCTCCACAGTCGCTCGAAGACCTCCTGCTGGGTGCGGGCGAGCGTCAGGTTGCCTCCCTCCTCAACCAAGTTGACCAAGCCGTCGCCGCCAAATCCAAAGTCGCTCTGGGCAGCGTCCTGCGCGAGCCAGAGGTTCTGCCGTTGCCCACGTTCATGATGAACCGAGCGACTTTGCCGGAGCGTACCCAAGAGAGTTGCACACGCCATCACAGCCATTCCTCAGACAGCGGCATTGGCTCCTCCATCGCTGACTCTGAGGGGTCTGGCTCGGCAGCCAAGCAATCTATCCACACCGGTGAGCAGCTCTCCAATGCTGTTCATGACAGCGCTGTCACAGTCCGAGCACTCCGCAGTGCCGCTGCTAGCCCAAGCCAGTCATTCAACAGCATCTCTGACGCCTTGGAGGAGCGTGGTCTCAGCAAATACGCTGCCGATCAGATTCACAAGCACATCATCAGACCCATCCTTGCCGAGGAGTCACTGCAAGACTTCCACGACCTGATCAAGGATGTACCGTCTCGCATTGGGAGCAAGGAGATCAAGACTCTCCGTGATCTTGAAAAGGTCCTTATCTTTCTGGCACCGGTAAGTCCGCCCATCCGTCCTGACTTGGATCGCGCATTTACTCACGGGTGTCCTGGCGTTCAGGATTATTCGGCGACCCCTTCCAAGTATCTCCAATTCTGCGAATGTACGATCCGCGTCCTCCACACCACTGTCACAACTCTCCACGAGTCCGACCAGCGCTCGGTGCCGAAAGACCGACCGTATACCCAGGGCTACTTTTTCGATTTGGTTGAGCAGGTGTGTTTTGGGTCTCTGACGGAGGAGGCCGCCTTGATTATTGACATCGTACTGCAGATTCGACGCTACGCTACCATCCTGGCGGCCACTCGGGAAACAGAAGCCAAGGGCGAAAAGTCCGCCAACGACGCATTGCACAACACAGAGTACGTACCCTCCTCATTTCTTCACATTGTCATCAAGACCTGTTGCCGCATGGATGCCTGATGCTATTCACTCAATGCGACAATAGCAAGTGAAGTTGCGTTATGCTAGTGTTTCGGGCAATATGAGACTATCCGTCTTTCACGTCCTCGGGCGCACTGCCAACCCCAAAGCCACGGCTGCGTGCCGTCAACCGCCAACATGCAACCTTTCGTTAACCCAACGACGAACAGGGATCCGCAGGTGAAACTGCATCCGGGAATGACTCACGGCAAGCCGGCCGAGATCGTTTACCGCAATGGAGAAGGCAAGGCTATATCACTGGCCGATGGCCGCAAAGTGACTCAGGAAGAGCTTGCCACCGCCTCCATGAAGCGCCCAGCAGACTATGCCGTCGACCATGGTGACGCGCTTCGGTCTGTGGCGCGGCGTAGGAAGAACGACGAACCAGATATTTACACTTGCGAAACCTGCTCCAAGGAGTACCCGCGTCCCTGCGATTTGACTAAGCATGTTAAGACACATGAGCGTCCATGGAAGTGCCCAGAGAGCGACTGCAAGTACCATGAATACGGCTGGCCGACTGCGAAGGAGTGTGACCGTCACGTCAACGACAAGCACTGCTCGGCGCCATCGCTTTACCACTGCTTCTTTAAGCCATGCCCATACAGATCGAAGCGTGAGTCCAACTGCAAGCAACATATGGAGAAGGCGCATGGCTGGGTCTATGTTCGCTCGAAGGGCAATGGCAAGGGCCGCGTCTCGACAGTGAAGAGCAATGGCAGGGGTCGCGCCTCAACAGTGACGCGTCTCCTCCAAGGTTCGGTGCGACCATCGCCACCCCCTACTATGCTCACCCCACTCACGCCGATTGCTCATTCTCCATCGACGCACTCTTGGTCAGAGTCGTCCATACACGGTCCCATGGCACCGCCACCCACAGCAGGGCCAAGAAATTGCAACCCGCCTTCTCGGGCTACTCCCGCTCCGGAGTTCGTGGAGCATTTCAACATGGACAATGTCCAGTTTGGCTTTGACGACATCCGACTGTGGCCGACCTTCGACCTCCCGATCACTCCTGCCATGAGCCAAGAGCGTCGTTCATCATTGCATTCCGTGCATCATGATGGCAGTTCGTTGGACGACTTCGTCTTCCCGGAAGACTTCCGGGCTTTCACACCCCACTCGAGTGTGGCTGGTCCAAGTCCTGCTGCACCACAGGCATCGCCAGGTGCAAAAATGGAGCAGACCTTGACAGGTGAAGCCATGATGGATGCTGGGCATGGTCCAACTGAAGATTTCACCCTCTTTGGCCAATCAGGCCCGTCTACCAACGGTGCCGACATGTTTCCAACCCTTGACCAGAGCAGCTGGGGTCACGCCAACATGAACTCCAGTATTGGCTCTCACTTCGACAATGTGCCAACACTCCAAGCCGGCAGCACCAGCAAAGACCTTGCAGAGCTCTTCCCGGCGCTTGCCGACTCTTAAGTAGGCGGAAACCCTACCTTTCAGCAAAGCTCAAGCGAGCCGAACGCGCGAGCTTCCGTTTCAGTAGCAGCCACAGGCATAGGCATTACGAGTAATTGAATTTATGACAGAGCGGTTGAGGTTCGTTACATCTGAGATGGAATTCGACACTCCCGGGGCTATGTGTTCGAGATCAGCATGGTTTACTGCCTTGGCATCGAAATGCGAAGACGATTTAAGCAATCACGGGCCAGGCGTTTGATTACACCGCTCCTTTTCAGACCGAGTCAGTTATGTGTACCACTCGATAGCGATGGAATGCTCGGTGCAATCGACGTCAAGGAACCAACTTTTTCCCACTCTCTCACTTTCCATTGGCTGAGCTCCCCACCACAACCACTGATTCAGGATCGAGGTTTCATGGTACACCACACAGAGAACGGCTTTCATCAGCATCGTTCTCCCCACGACGACAGAACAACAGTTGTCCCTGCCGTCATGGCGGTGGGACGGATGGAGGACGAGGAACAACAGGCTGGGTTCGGGCACGTCGACAGCTTTCAGCGCCTGGAGCCGGTCGGCTCGCACGCACCTCGATGCCCACGGACGCCCCCGCCACCACCGGCTCTTCGGGTGTCGCGGACACGGCCCTGGAGCCCGCGGGGGCGAAGGCTCCGGCCGCCATGAGCGTGACAGGCGGCGATGGCCGGACACGGGACGAGGCGGAGGGAAGGTGCATCGAGGAAGAAGGTCGTGGTGCGGCGCGCGCGCGCACCAGCGTGGTGGACGCCGCGATGGGCGCCCTCGCCACGCGGGCTCGGCCCCGCGAGCGCGACTGCATCGACGCCGAAGGCGATGCGGCGCGTGCCCCCGCTCCGCGCGCCGGGGCGGGCGTTCTCCGTGAGCGACGGCGCGACGAGCCGTCCGGCACGCACTCCGGCGCACGCACGCTCGGTCGGGACGGGCGAGGGTGCGGGTGCGAGATGCGCGAGATACGCGAGGTTCGCGACCGGCACGCTCTGCCTCCGTCCATCGTGGCTCGGAATGAAAGCCGGTCCTGCGCCCGAGTGGGCTCGAGACCAGATGTGGGGTTGCAGGTGGTGCCTCGAATCGGCGTGGACCAGGCCATCGGCGGCTTTCCTGGCGTTGATGACCATGGCGCTGAAGAGGACGATGGATACGCGGGGGCGGAAATGGAGGACGGGGACGAGGCTGGGATCGACGACGAGTTGGGCGGAACGTGCAGTTCGGTCGAGAGCTTTCGTTGGGGGGATCGAAGCTGGAAATGGAAAAAAAGCTCCCGCGATCTGGATCGTGCATCGGGAGGAGAAGGTACGAGCTCGCACGGCCGAAAGCGATGGGAAGGGGGCGAGCTTCGGAGAGCGTCGACCATTACACGGAGCCTGGTCCCCTTGGCTGGTGCAAAGCCAGAGCGGCGCCGAGCCATCACCACTTGCTGCGAGAGTGCGAGTTCGAGCAGCAGTGAGGACGGTCGGCCGGGCGAGTGGCGAGAGCCAGCGTTTGTCGATCGGGCCGTGAGCGTGGTCGGTAGCACGACACGGAAGGCAAGCAGGAGCCTGGGGCGGACGCTGGGGAGCATCGGCGGCCTGGGAACGAAGACTCACCAGGCCATTCTGAACTTGCTGAGAAAAGACAGCGCCGTGGACTGCCCATCGCCGCCCACCGCCGGAGATTGCTTCGTGGGTGGTGGTGGTGTGCTGCCAGCGGGCGAGGAAAGTGGCCCCGACAGCGGGCTTGGTTCGGCGACAAGTGACGAGCAGCAGACAGCAAATCGGCCGCATCTTACTCCCGTGAGCCGAGGCAGCAGCGTGGAAGCGCGCAAGAAGTCGGCGGAAGGATGTGGAGAGCTGAGTGATGCAGAGGCCCAGGAGATCATTGCGAGCCTCGAACCGCTTGCGAGGATGAAAAAGGCAGTCATGCGAGACCAAGCAGGCGCCGGAGCGGAGGACAAAGCCGGACGGACGAGCGAGCTGGACACTCAGTTGCACGAGATGATGGAAGGCAAATCCAAAGCACATCGGGCAGTCACTCCTCCGTCTCGCAGCAAGGACGAGTGGATGGCGGAGAAGCAATACGACGTCATCAGAGAAGGCGCGAGAGAAGTGGAGAGGGCCAAGAAGGGCGGCAAGTACGACAAGAGGCACAGGAAGCTGTATTTCCGGAAGCTGTCCGAGGCATATCGAAGCGCAGACGCGGGGAGACAGCAAGCAGCAAGTATGTCGTTTCGGGAACAGAGCGCCAAGCACCAGAGGCAGACGCACTGCGCATATTTGCAGGCCCGATTCGGCGCCGAGTCGAATGCTGAAGCACCCGAGTTGCCCACCCGGAGCCCCCTTCGTGCGGCGCGGCGTGCACCGAGTCGGTCGGATGCGATGGACCTTGCTGGGCTCGAGGGTCGACAGCGGGGTGGTGCAGGCGCCGAGCTCGCTGCGGTCGCGGGCGTCATTGGGAACGCAGCACAGCAAGCGGGCGCCCCCATGGTGCTTGTTTGATGCGTGCAGATGGCTCGCGCAGTTTGCAGTTGGCAGATCGATAGCGAATTCATCGCCCATGTTCCACGTCACCTTCCTCGAATCGAGGCAGGAGCGCCACCTCCCAATCTTGGAATTTCCGTGCTGTCTCTGGCAATAGAGAGACACTCTCGACGAGCTTCTCGCGCAGTTGCTGGAGTTCCTGCGGCGGAAGCTCCAGCTCGCCTTCCACCACGGCCTGTCGGTTGAGAGGGCCAACGTGTTGTGAAGACCACGGGCACTCCTGCCAGAACACCTTCATGGCTCGCATGGGCTCTCTGTGCGAAGCGACCGACGACGAGACGTCGAGGTCAGGGGTAAAGATCCAGAGCTTTAAAGCCGTTCCGCTGGCGTCGGTGCTCTGGACGGTGAACTTCCGAACGCCTTGGGTGTCGACAGCGGCCAGAAGCTGGCAGGCGAACCACTTGGCCGGCGGGAAGGATGCCGCGCTGTGTGCAGGCGAAGAGGACAGCGCCAGGTGCTGCTTCCGCAGCTTGTACCCTCCACTTGTGTGGACATGGCCGATGACGGCGTCACATGTGCTGCACGAGAGCAGCGGGTGGGTAGTCGGGGAGGTGGTGGAGGAGGATGAGGAAAGCTGACCGGTGCGGATCAGCAAGAATCCATGGGTTCGTGTGCTATTCACCGACGGGCGTGTATGTATCATTGCGGTATCACATCAGGCCCATGCGCTCCGAGACGTGATGGTAAAATGCAAGACGGCGACCGGAGAGCCCCACCCGACCGACCTCATGGGCTGATCCGGGCGGGCTAACTCAGTCTTCTCAATCTCGGACGGCCGTATCCCAGCGCTCCCATGGTTGTGGCCTTGCGGCCGGAAAGCGCCGGTTCTTTTGGGTCCGAAGACACGTGCATGTGTATCAACCATACCTTGAGAGACGTGCAGTCTGCTGGCGCCAGCACCAAGTCAACGGCATCGACCAGGCCCACACCCGACAGCGTGGCGAGTGTGCTGTCGGCACTGTAGCCTTTGACTGGTGCTTGGTGGTGGTGGTGGTGGTGGCTGCGGGGCACGTGTGGCCTGTGGCAATGCCAGAAATCCATCATCTCCGCCCAGTTCTCCGAGGGCAGGTTCTTCCACACCTGGACGCCGTGGCGCGGCAGGACGATCGAGTGGCAGTGCACGCATTGCACCTCCGTCTCTGCCGCCAAGGTGTGGGCGGTCCAGGGCACCAGGTTTTCGCCGAGTGCTGCCGAAGGCGGCTGCTCGGGCAAGGAGAGGCGGAAGGTGAGATGGTGGGTCGGCGTGGGCGGAATAGTCAATGTCGCGTGGTGGCGGTTGCCGCCGTGTGGCACCTGCACGGGAAGGCGGATGGAAGCGGTGGCGCAGTCATGTTCCAGGGTGAGGGTGTTGGCGTCTGGCGAGAGGGTGGCGGTGGTGTGCTGGTTGGAGGCCGAGGGGAGGGCGACCTGGATGGAGAGGGCGCGGATGTGGACGAGATGCTCTGCATACAGGTGGATGGGCATTGTTCTGCTTCGTTACAACGGGTTGCACAGGCAACTAACTACATGGTTAACTCCATAGTTCACTACTCCTCTGCAGGCGGGCCGTTATGTCAAGGTGACACTGCAACCTCGATTTCTGGCCGCCGCCACGTACCCTGACTGCGCTGTCCGGCAAGCGCCAACGACGGCGGGCAAAAGACGCCCTCAGCACGAGAAAAAAACACGTGCCGACTGGAGCCGACGACATGGCGGCCGGCGATCAGAAGATAGGATCGCTGGGAAATGTGCTGGTGACGGGTGGTTCGGGCTTCTTGGGCAGCCACATCGTCTCGTTGCTTGCCTCGCGAAAAGCATGCGACCGCATCACCGTGCTCGACCTCAAGCCGCCGCCCACCCCCATTGATGGCGTCGACTACCACGCCGCCGATCTCACCGACCAGTGTGCCATGCTCGCCTTCTTCGCCTCGCGGAAATTCAGTGCCGTCATCCACACGGCGAGCCCCGTCATGACGGCCAGCAACAACAAGGACTTGACCTACAAAGTCAATGTCCAAGGGACCCAGGCTCTGGTCAGAGCAGCGCAAGAAAGCGGCGTCAAGGCGTTCATCTACACCTCATCCGCCAGCGTCATCCACGACACCCAGAGCGACCTCATCAATGCCAATGAGACATATCCCTTGATCATGGGCAAGGACCAGCCAGAGTACTACACCACCACCAAGGCCCAGGCAGAGCTGTTCGTGCTCTCTCAGAACCGCACCAAACACTATCCAAACTTCTTGACCACCGCACTTCGGCCCTCAGCCATGTTCGGCACGGGAGATGTCCAGCTCATCCCTCCCGGTCTCTCGGCATACTACAAGGGCCAGACCAAGGTGCAGATTGGCACCAACGAAAACCTCTTCGACTTCACCGAGATCACCAACGTCGCACATGCGCACCACCTCGCCGCCGCTGCCCTTCTTGCGACTCACGAGCGTGCCGCGCAAGGTCTCGCCGCTCCTCTGGATCACGAAAGGGTCGATGGAGAGGCATTCTTCATCACCAACGATGCCCCGGTCTATTTCTTCGACTTTGCCCGCATGTGCTGGGCGGCTGCCGGCGACCGAACCACCCCCGATCAAGTGTGGCGTCTTTCCCGCCAACTGGGCCTCTTCCTCGCCACCCTCATGGAGTGGGTCTTCTTCATCTTCCGGCTGGGCAAGCCAAATTTGACCAGGCAGCAAGTGAGATACACCTGCATGACCCGCTACTACAACATCGACAAGGCGAAGAAGCGACTCGGATACCGCCCGCTGGTAGGGCTGCAGGAAGGCGTCACGAGAGGTGTCGCCGATGCACTGTATCGAGGAGTGGTGGCAGGGCAGCCGCCGGAACTGAAGGGGAAGAAGATCACAGCCTGACTTGAATCGACAGTATAACAACGTACACGAGTTTGATGCGCATTCCCGCGTTCGTCGCGCTTTGACGTGACGCCCCCACAAAAAAAACCTGGTCATGGCCACTCTGCTTGAGCAGGCCATGTTTTGCAACGCTCACGGCTGGAGGTGGGTTGGCTGGTCGGGTGCAATGCTCCGGGAGCAACCTCAGCGGCACACAAAACAAAACACAGTGCTTCAGCAGTTGCCGCCACGCAACTTTTCTTTTTTTTTTGTTGGCGCGCGCGCGCGAGTTCGAAAGCTTGATGCGTACATATGACCCACCCACGAGCCCTCTCGCGGCGTTCGGGATCGGACAGCAGGGAATTTCCGGGAGGATGCGGCGTGGAGCGAGCCTTTCAGGCCATGAATGAACCCGCGGGTTCTCACATTCTACGGAGGGCGTGTGGTCGTAGTGCATAGTCAGGACAGGAGTGGAGTCGAAGGAGTCGAAAATGATATCTACACGAGCCAGCGCGGCCGATAAACCCGAGGCTGCCGCTGCGTTTTTTTTTTTCGTGATGCCCGGTGCCGAAAGGAGCGGGCCCCCCCCTCCCGCTTCCCTTCGAAAGGCAATTCGTCGATATGCGGGCTGGTCGCTGGCGAAAATGCTGGATGCTGTGCGATTTTTGGTGGCATACATACCCTCGCCGAAGAAAAAAAAAAGGGAAAGCAACAGCCTGCTTTTGCCCCGAAAACTCCATCCAGATGCACGGAACGCCCGCATTTCGGATCACCAAGAGCTCGTGGGGGGGGTGGGAGGAGGGGGGGGGGGGACACGGATTGAGAGGAGGAAGGGATCGGGTCGCGAATCGCGTGATGCTGAGATGTCGTCAAAAGGAAGGAAGCCTTCCCAAGGTTGCTGCCGAGACCGTGCCCGTCGATGGCAAGGATGCAGGGCACGGAAGGGTCTTTCTTCATATCTCGCTCACACGTAATCCCTGGCGCTCTTCTGCATTTCGATGAACCTCCATCCTCGGGTTTCGGGATTGCTGACCTCTTCCGGGATGCGGGTGACACCGATGGCGTATGTCACTTGCTGAACCTTGTCCTCCATACCGGCGGCAAGGTCTCCGCTCTTGGCATTTCGGTAGACGTGGACTTCCTGCGTGCGACACATCAGGACGAAGACCGGGATGTCGCCGGGATCCAGCATCCTGGCCGAAAGGATATCGACACCCCTGATGTCAAGAACCTTGCCGTCGGACTTCAGGCCGGCGGTGGTATATTGCTGCATCAGCGCGTGGTAGACTTGGAACTGCGCGGCCGACAGCCAGAGCTTCAGCGTCTCGATGTCGCCCTGGACGTAGGCCTCGAGCACTTCGGGGAGGATGTACGTTCGCATCTCGTTCAAGAACGGTTCCAGCTGGAAGGCAGGGTCCATCTCACGGAACTTCTTGATCACCATGGCAGTCTCGTTCTCGGCGAAGAAGCCGGCGATGCGGTCGGAGACACTTCGCGCGGTGCTAATCAGTGGATTCTCGGATTCGCGATAGAGAGCACCCATGCCGAACACACCTTGCATGACCCTGCTGTTGTCCTTGAACTCCTTCCACGCCTCTTTCCATGCAGCGTCCTTGTGGACGGTTACGTTGGTGCCTGCATTGGGATCCTCTTCGAAATTCTCGGGCGCCTTACTGGGATTGAAGGCTCGCTTCGCGTCCATCTCCTCGCGTTTCCGTCTTCGCTCTTCCTTCTCAGTCCAGCCACCGTAACGTGACGATGCGCCATCATCAATCGTATCTTTGACGTCTTTGTAAGCCTTGGTCTCTCGGACAGGCCGTGTCGCCTTCTCTACCCCGGTACCCACAGCAGCGGCACCCTTACGGATGACTTTTGCTAACCCGGTGTCCCAAGTCCACGCTGCGCTCTTTCCGATAGCGCCAGCAGTTCCCATGAGGACCTTGCCGGTGGTTGTGCTCGCGGCCTCGGCGGCCTTGGTATATGCGGTTCGTGCTTTTTGCACATTAGGATTCTGTGTGAAATCGTGGATGGTACCGCCGAGCTGCTTGGTGCTCTCATTCCATTGTTTGCTGGACTTTAACTCGGACTGCAGAGTTTCGGTGAACACTTGCCACGGAGTTTTGGCGCCGTGCGGAGGTGGTGCTGCCTTTCCTGTCTTCTCTTCTTTCTGCTCTCCCTTGGCGCCCTCTTCGCCGTCGTTCTTGCCCTTGGCCTCTTCTTCTTCCGCCTCTTGCTGCCTTTGCGCCCATTCCTTGTCAGCTTGCGCCTTGAACTGTGCAAAAGCTTCGTCGGCCGCTGACGGCACCGCGTCTTCCTTCACCTTGGGCTCGGGTTCCGCTTGTGACTGCGCGCTCGCCTTGTCTTCTGCTTTCTGGCCCCCAACAGCGTTCTCCTTGGCGCGCTGCTCGCGCATCTCCCGGAAGCTCACATGTCGCACAGAGCTTGCAGGCGCGGCGGACAATGAAGGCGGAAGAAAGTGTGGTCGAAGTGCGCACGGAGGCGATACTGAGGATATGCCACCTGGTCGCTGGCGCACAGATGCCTCGCTGTATGGCCGCCGTTGGTCTCCTATCCGTCTGTAGGCAGCAGTGCGGCCATGGGGTGTTCTGGGTTCACGCCGTGAGAGAGCGCCTCCTGCTCGTGACGACAGGGAGCGGATTATGGTCGTGCTCATGCTCCGTGCGGGGAGATGCGACAAGCACAGAGGAAGCAGCGAGCAGAGCGACGGTGGATGATGCACGGCGAGCAGAAGATGCGTGACATTTATGATGGCACTCGCCCGGAAAGAATATGGAGATGCAGAGCGTCAAAGCTTGTTCACGCCCTCCCGAGACTCTTGATTCCGACGCCATTGACCACGCGCTACCAGCACTGCACTCGACAAAATGGCCTGGATCAAGGCGCCTCGAGCATTTGGCTCTTTCACATGCCAGTCTTGCCGACAACGACTTCTTCCGACTCCATCGGCCCGCGCGTTTTCAGGAACACCTGCACCACCAGCCGAAGAACCTCTGATTCGAAACAGAACGACGGCGAACCGCAGTCATGATTCTGCCCCCATGCCGGATATACTGGAAATGCTGGGCAGAGACACCGAATCTTTCGTCAAATCAACCTTCGCGAACGAGCTGACCGCTCCGGCGGAGACGGACAAGCCATACCGACTGCACGTGTATGCCACCAAGCACAATACCCATTTGACTTTCGTCCAGCCCGCGAGGCCCGCGTCGCGGACCGCGTCATCGGGCGTGTCTGGAACTTCAGCAAGTGCCAAGGACCAGCGCAAGATGGTCGATGTTCTTCTCTCCTTGAGCACAGGCAATATTGGCTTCAGAAAAGCTGGACGAGGGAGCTACGATGCAGCGTACCAGCTCGGTGCTTTCGCGCTCAAGCAGATGCAGGAGAAGGGTATGCTGAGAGATATGCATGCTCTGCAGGTCGTTCTGAGAGGCTTCGGCGCAGGCCGGGAAGCCATGACGAAAATCATTTTGGGGAGTGAGGGCAGGTTTATCAGAAACAGGATCACGAGTGTGGTAGATGCCACAAGATTGAAGCAAGGTGGACCGCGGAGTAAGAAGCCTAGAAGACTGGGTTAGTGTTGAATTGGCATATTACTACTCCAGCACGTTCTGCTGCACGCTTGGCTGGAAGTTGTTGGCATGTCCTTTCTTGGTGGTGCCCGCACCCAGTCACGAACTGACCTGACCGATCGCTCCGCAAATGTGAGCTCGTCAGCAAGCATAGCCACCGACTAGTCCTCGGGTCCGTCTGGGAGTGCGTAAAGGCTGCACGAAGCTCCTGCTGCTGCTTGCATGCATCGGCAGAGTCCACAAATGCCGTGCCTCCGCCAACGGAATGGCTCGATCTCACCGTTTTCACGCATGCTACCCTTCGGTTGTTATTCCCGACAAAAAATATCAGTTCCCAAGTTTGTCTGCAAGGCCAGTATCCGGAGCCTGGCGTGGGCGATGTGGGTGCAAACAACATCAGCTTTGAAGCACGACCGAGGGTTCAGGCCGCCATTGAGCGCATGGTGTACGGAACCAGGACTTGGAGAGAACCGCGTCCGTTCTATGGGTTTTATGACCGCTGCTACACGGTAAGCGATGGGGCGATCGACGAATATCACATCACATCAGGTGCCACTCGTGTTTCCGTGCGCGAGGGAATGGTTCGAAACTCCAGGATCGGAGGCATTCTTTCAGCAGAACACCAGGACGTTGGGATATTCTGTCAGAAACCGACCGGGTGAATGCATTCGTCGGCTGCATCTGCAGAGATTTGTGGCGTGATACGTCAGCACACATCATGCGTATCCAGTTGGTACGGGACATGGCGAAACAGCAGAAGCGAAGGCGTATGGAGCGCGAGTTGGGACGAAAGAATGAATGGCGCTCGACAGCACATGCACCATCAAACGTGTGTCGAGCTCGGCGCATAGTTAGCTAGGTCGGACATTTGATCAAACGCGTAGAAATCGTTCGCAACTACGGACGAAATAACAGTGTTACTTTGCGCAGGAGCAGGCGCAGGCGCAGCTTCTGGCCACCCTTTCCCGCGCATACACCTGCACGGACGCCGCAACGCTTATCTTTGCACAACGCAGCTGCTGCCCCAAGAATCCGCAGCTTCACTTTGCCCCTCTTCGCCACCCACACCGCCGCCCTCCACACGCACCACACCGCGCGCGCTTGCCAAGTCACCCACATCCGCGACGCAGCCGAAGTGTGCCAGAGATCCATGTTGCATGCATCGTCGGCAACGCCATCCCCGTCCTTCATCACCACCAGCCCATCACCGCCGCCGCTGACCGACCCCGCATCCAGACAGCATCGGCAGGCGTGTGATACTGGCCGACGACGCGGTGGCGGCATAACCGCACACGCCATCCAGGTCCGCGCTCTTCGCGGCGCCTGGCGCTATGGGGAGGATTAAGAAGGTTGCCACGGAGCGACACACCGCCACCCAGTCGCCGTTTGTGAAAGACTTCGTCCAGGAGGCCACCGACGTGCCGCTGCATCAGCTGCCGGCATATCTCGACACCTTCCCGCAGCACTGGCCGCTGCCGCGAGGCGACCTGTACCACTGGATCCCACTGCTCGACCGCTTTGACCGTGTGCTCCAGCTCTTCAACCGCGAATATGCCTTGGACCAGGGCCCGCAGATGCAGCCGTTCGGGCGGCGTCTGCTGGAGAAGGGCGATGCAGAGGAAGGCATGCCCGGTCTCGCCGCGCCGGCGCAGGCACACGAGCTCGATGCGGCGGGATATGCGGCCGACGGTGATCGCGAGCTGGTCGAGGCCGTGCTGCATTTCACGCGCATTCTGCTGGAGAACTGCGGCAACCGCAGCCTCTATGCCAGCAGCAGCCACATCAACCACCTCCTCCACACCACTTCGCTCAGTCTTCTGCGCTTGTGTCTGAAATTGGGCTTGCGGCTGGCGCAGCGCTACCAAGTCGCCCGTATCAAGAACCACCACCACCCGAGCAACCAGGCATTGCTGCTGGCAAATCATTACAACATCAACCTGGACAATCTGCACAGAATTGCCGCGCCATTCCCAAAGCCCTACAGCCCACTTCCAACCCTGCCGCAGACGCCCGGGAAGGGCAAGGAAAAGACAACGCAAGCCTCGTCGTTCAACTCGGCCGACCTGGTCGCCATCGCCAAAGACCCAATTCCGGCGAGTGTCAGGCGTGAGGTGTCCGCTGTACAGTTGAGCTATTACGAGCAGTCCGCCGCCACAGCAGCTCCGCGACCGACAACATCCACACCTGCAACCGAGGCATCTCCTTCCACACCCACGCCATCCCGGCGAACGTCGAATCTCGGGCCTTCACGCGACCGTCCTTCTGCTGGCGAGACATCCATCGGTGCTGATGGCCCATCTTCCACACCCCTCAAATATCGCGAGACCGACAGCGCTTCGGAACATTCGCCAAAGCACTTTCACATTCCCGCCAGCAAAGTTGCCGAGACCGCACCGTGGGCTTTGGTCAAGGACTACGTGTCTAGTCTGCCCAATGACCTCCACTACGAACTGCTGAACAGAATTCGCATCGCCAAAGCGTTCGCATCTCAGGAAGCTCACGGGCAGTTGATCCTCGAGATTCGTCTTCTAGCCATCGCCAATCTGGCATTTGCGCTCAGCGAATCGAAGTTCCAAGAGAAGATCGGTATCGCGGACGGCGATGAACCGCGGCGCTTTCACCTCGCTCAACAGCTGTGCGACCTGCTCCATCCTGCCACGAACGGCCAAAGCAGTCTCGCCCTGCAGATGGAGACCACTGTGCTCGCTACGCTCGACGCCTTGACCAAGATTCGGTACAAAGTCAATGAAATAGCCGATGCACTATCCGTCGCCGTTAATCACGGCATGCTGTACTACGAGCTTCGGAAAGTCATCGCCACGCTCGAGGAGAAGGAGCACGCCGATAAGCGCGCTGAGCTTCAAGAGCACGAGTGGCGAGTAGCAACCTTCGACCTGATCAACAGCCTGTTGCAGTCAAACGGTCAGGCTCGGTTCGGCGAGAAAATGGTCAACGCTGGCATCATTGGCATCCTGGTGGAGGTCTTGAACTTTCGAACGCAGCGTGCAGAGCGTTTCCACGAGCGAATCTTGCAGTTCTTCGACAGCTTCATCCATGGCCTCTCGAGCGCATTCCAGACCTTGGCGAACGTCAAGGGTTTGGACATCATTGCTGACCTCACGGCTTTCGAGGTCAATGCAGCGCTCCAAAGCTCGCGTCAAGGTAACGGTCTGCCTGCAAAGCACAAGTCCAAGGTTGTCGATTACGACATACCCTTCTGCCAGCAGTCGGTCCTCCGCCAACTGTTCAAGAACACAGTGCACATGTTCGATCACAACACAGGAGCTCAAACCCGTCTTCTCCGGAATCTCATCGACACGCCGCAGATCCTTGGAGCGCTCCGAAACGTCATCGAGAACGCTCAAGTATTCGGCTCGAATGTATGGAGCGGCGCCGTTAACATTGTCAGCAGCTTCATCCACAACGAACCCACGAGCTACCAGGTCATCGGCGAAGCCGGCCTGAGCAAGAGCTTACTTGAGTCCATCACTGGAGAACAAATCCCAGCCGACCTGCCATCGCTGGGAGAACTTGTGACTCCTTCCGAGACTGCGCAAATCGAGGCCGGTCCGGATGGTGAGCCCATACACCCTTCAGTGCCCGGGATCCTGCCTGTTGGCGAGGTGATGAGCGACATCCCAACCGCCTTCGGTGCAATCTGCCTGAACGAGTCTGGCATGCAATTATTCCAGGCTTCAGGTGCGCTGGTCAAGTACTTCGATATTTTCCTCTCTCCTGCTCATGTACGAGCCATGGAGGATGAAGCACAGACGGCGACGACGATCGGCCATGCATTCGACGAGCTGTCCCGTCATCAACCGCGGCTCAAAAAGCAGATTATGGCGGCAGTCTTCAATATGCTCAAGCGCTTGCGAGAACTGACCGCAGTGTTGGCAGCGCGGAAGTCTGCCGGAGCTAAGCTGTGGGAAACCCAGGATGGCAAACTCGTGGTCTCGGGCGGAAGCGCGGCTCTCCAGGGCGCCTCTTTGGACGACTACGACCAAGCTCTGGCAGGAACTCGGGACTTCCTGCCATCGAAACTGACGGAGCCACGCTTTGATGACCATACGGAAGACGAAAATGTGCGGGCGCCCGCTGTGCCGTACCTGAGCGCTTGTTTCAAGTTCCTGGACGGCTTCTTTCACAACAATAGCATGTGCGCAACATTCTGCGATGAATCTGGCGCGGAGCTCTTGCTGGACCTCGTCATGTCGCCCAGCAACCCACACGACCTGGTGGCATTTCCGGTGTTCGGCAAGATCACGCATGTGCTCAAGACCATGTGCGACTCCCGGTTCCCTTCCGTCTTGCCCAACATCGTGCGAAGAACGCAACACGCCATTTTGGGTGCCAAGACGTTGATGGCAACGACGAGTCCGGACAGCTCATTCGCCAGGTATATCGATCTGAGCGAGTCTCGGCTTTCGCCGTTTCCGGAGGGTCTCGACGGTACCACTGTTGCGAAGTCACTGGTTAACACACATCTTCTCACTCACGTGCTTGGGCGAACGCTCGCGCCGCCCCCATACACTCTGCGCCACGGTTACCAGAACAACCACTTGTTCACGAACCTCATCTTGACCGACGTCTACATCGACTTAGTGGACCAATTGAGCAAGCTCCATGCTGCATGTATCTGGGAGAACTTACTCTTGCAACGTGATATGTCGGAGCAGCAGAAGACGCGAACCGAACCCAAGCCGTTCATGATGCGTCGCATCGACGCCAATGGCGTGGTCGAGATAGCGGCCGACAGATCGGAGCCTTCACGCGCTCAGCCCAACACTTCCACCATGCCAGCGACATCAAACCAGAACGAGAGTCGGCACACCACCCTTGCTTTGAAGAACAGTCGGTTGATTAGGTATTTGCTGAGCCAGGTGCCAATGGGCATTGAATCATTCTTCCACTCCCTTGGCCAAGTCATCGTCATCAAGCGCAGCGATGCTATGCTCAAGCAGCACGCAATGGCTGTCGCGGAACACCTCGCTCAGACCATGATCTACGGCTTAGAGTTCCGTCGCAATAAGCCGGATGAAGTGCTTCTGGAGATCATGTACATCACACAGATGCTGAGTATGCCCAGCCGGATACTACTTAGGAACTCGTACTCCATGGAGGCTTTCGGCAGTAAGGAGGCCTTGAGCCTGGTCATGTCAAAGTTCTATCAACTTGAAGGATTCCAGAAGATCAACGGCTATCTGGGACGATTCGTCAAGTTGCTTGACAAACAGCAGCAAGAGAACAAGGTCGAGCCTCCGGTCAAGGATGCGATTCAGTTCATCCTGTCGTTTTACGGGCAAGTTGTAAGAAATAAGTGCATCACGGAGGCGCCTCAAGGACAGGTGATCATTGTCAAGGATAGCACGGCACCGGACTTCTTCATCCCTGGCCAACTGATGGTTGAGATTCGTGATGCAGTACTGCCAGCCATCAATGAGATCTGGCAATCTCAAGAACTCGAGAAATTTAGCGACGCCAACGTACGATCCATTGTGGAAATTCTACGACTGATCCTGAGAGCCGACGGAGAGGATAAAGCCCTCAAACGCGACGCCAATGCCTATCGTCGTGTTCCGGCGGGCACCCTCGAGTTCAATCTCTCTATGCCAAGTGCTTTGGAAGACCTGTCCAAATTCGACGAATCACTCGCCCGAGAAGCACTCTTCCGTTGCAACAACAACCGCCACCATGCGGAAACGTACTGCGAGTTGAGAATAAAAGACCCACGAGCGCCACGGTTTCCCATCCCAGCTGGTGAGCCAAGCCCGAGCGGGAATGCTTCTTCTTCGAACGGACCGGCTCAGCTGCGACCACGTCCAGAAACGCAGGTATCGGCCACACCTCCGGAGGGGGCTGGTTCTGTGGATATGGAACATGCGGACGAACGCAGTGGCCTCCACGCGGCAGTAGTCAGCACTAATGAGGGGGGACAGTCGCGAGTCGTTCTATCCTCAGACAACGACATGATGTCCGACGACGACAACTTGGTGTCTATTGGAACGACCCCAGGCGCCTCGAGAGACAATCTGCCACTTACTGACATCCCTGGGAGGGAGATTCGTCAAGCGTACACCACCGTTGATGACCTGGATGAAAAGCGACAGGCCTTGCGCGAGGATCTCATCGACCGATGCCTTGATGTACTCGGCACTCAGCGGAACCTTGCGTTCGAGCTCGCAGATCTGATACAGGCAGCAGTGATCAAGTCCAAGGAAGAGCAGAGCACTCGCGCTGACATCAGCACCACGCTGGTTTCCTCCCTGATATCATTGAAGGCCGAGGAGCCAAGCGTAGAATCCGGCTCAAAGATCCATGCTTATGCACATCTGGTCGCGCTCATCTTGCAGGACCGACCATTCTTCGAAGCGTCTCTTGACGAGTTGAAGGACAACTTCGGGCACCTGGTTGATTGGGTTGAGTTGGGCCCTGATCAGAAGGCCGCAGATGCGCCGTGGATCGAGACGGTTCTTCTCATCATTGAGAAGGTGCTTGCGGAGGACGAGTCGCCTCCCCAGATATTATGGGAGCCGCCTCCTGCTGACAACCCGAGGAAGGCAGTCAAAGAACCATCACAGCCACCTGCAATTGTGTCGGATGATCTGCGCTCACAGCTCTTCGATGCCTTGGTGGGTCTTCTGCCAAACATTGGCAAGAATGCCGCGTTGGCACTCTCCGTCTCTCGCACAATGGTCATACTCACGCGCCGACGCCAGCTTGCCGTCAGACTCGCTGAGAGACTGACTCTGAACCGGCTTTTCACCATGATCCGACAGCTCGCAGGCTCCATCGACGAGAAGCTGCAAGCATCGTTCATGCTCATTCTCCGCCACATGATTGAGGACGACGACACGCTTCGCCAGATCACGCGCGCTGAGATCCGCGCCGCCTTCGAACATCATCGATCGTCACGATCCCTGGACATCAGCACATACATGCGTAATCTCAGCCACGTCGCCATTCGGAACCCAACGATCTTTGTCGACGTCACCGGAGAGATGGTCGAGATACCGCGCTACGACGGCAATCCAAATCGTGGTCAACAGCTCGCTTTGAAGCGCCCTGACGCATCAGACCCCAACGCCGAGTCCACAGACAAGCCTGCTGCAGAGGGCGACAGCGGCGAGCCGCAGAAACCGGCCGAACCCAAAGCACCAGTCGTGGAGCCCACCGACGGCGTTGTCCAATTTCTGCTGCGCGAACTTTCCAACTACCGTGTTCTGGAGGACAGCGCTCCACCAGCGGCCAAAGAGGATGGCGACGACAAACCAACGTCGGGCAGCACATCGCCTGATGTTGAAATGTCCGATGCTACGCCTGCTTCGGCTCAAGGCAACGGGACACCGGTTCCCGCATCTGCCATGGCCGACTCATCGAAGAACAACAAGCCGTTGTTCAAGCCGGAAGAGCACACCATCTACATCTATCGTTGCTTCATCCTGCAGTGCCTGGGCGAGCTTTTGGCTTCCTACAACAAGACCAAGATCGAGTTCATCAACTTCTCGCGCAAATCAGAGGCTGCACCTGCAACGCCCTCCAAGCCGCGTGCCGGTACCCTCAATTACCTGCTGAACGCGCTGCTTCCGGTCGGGACCTTGGAGCCTCGCGACGATGTATCACACCGCAAGAAAGCCGCAACCTCGAGCTGTGCCACTCAGGTGCTCGTTTCCCTTTGTACCAAGACTCAAGAGCGGCAGAGCGAGCGACAAGCAGGCAGCGTCCCCTCTTTTGCCGACTTCTCTGAGCAAGAGCCCGAACTTACTTTGGTGAGGAAGTTCGTTCTCGAGCACGCTCTGCGCACCTTCAAGGAGGCCGTCTCATCGACCGAACCACTGGACTTGCGCTACTCGCGCCTGCTGGCCCTCGGCGAGCTGTTCAATCGCATGCTCAACAGCAAGGTCGACTTGCAGAGACCTAACGTTGTGTTGGCCGGTGCCTTCAGCGCTCATCAGCAGATCGGTCGTCTGATGTATGAGAAGAACTTCATTGGCACCTTGACCTCTGCAATTGCCGAGCTCGATCTCAATTTCCCCAACGCCAAGCGCGCCGTCAAATACATCCTTGGGCCACTCAAGCAATTGACCGACCTTGGCGTCACTCTGAGCCAGTCTGCGGAGTTGTCTTCGTCCAGTGAGCTCGGTGCCGCGACTGAGGAGGATGAGATCTCCTCGGCAACCTCGATCTCAGATAACGAAGAGGACGAAGATCGTGAGCACACGCCTGACCTTCTTCGCGACACCTCCCTGGCGGATCAGCTTGATGACGACGACGATGATGAAGACGACAACGGCGACGAAGACGACGAGATGGTCTACGAGGGGTATGACGACGGCATGGACTACGAAGAAGAACCGGTCGTCGAACACGGCGATGTCGTCAGCGATGAGGATGATGAGCTGAACGAGATGGGCGATATCGAAGGCGTACCTGGTGGTGTCGAGATGGAGATCGATGTCTTGGTGGGCGACGATGACGACGATGACGACGACGACGATGGGGACGAGGAAGAGGGAGAAGAATCCGACGACGAAGATGACGACGAAGACGACGAAGACGAGGATGATGGCCATGGACACGACTTTCTCGACCACATGGACGAGATCACTGGCGACGACGAGAATGCCAGTCTTGGCGAGCACGAAGGTGATTGGGATGAAGACGGCATCAATCTCGAGTTTCACGGCGTTGGCCGGGATGAAGGCTCACCAGACGGGCTCATCGGTCGCGTTGGCGCGGAAGACACATCAGAAGCTGGCGATGGCGGTCCCATTGTGCGGATTGAAATGGGCGCTGGCGAACAAGAGTTCTTTGAAGACGAGATGGCGCCTGAAGATGGAGAGGAGGAAGAAGACGAGCAAGACTACGGCTTTGAACCAGAAGTCGAAGAAGACGACGAAGAGGATCAGGACGGCGGCTGGACCTGGGATGTGCAGCCACCAGCGGCGATCTTGCGAGGCGGGCATCACCACCATCATCACCACCACCACCGTGGCTTGCCCGAGATGATGGGCCTCATAGCTGGCGATCCGCTCCGCCCGGCCGCGTTTGGTGCCAGGTCTCACCGAAGCACGCCCAACGTTCGGGATGAAGACGGCATCAATCCTCTTCTTCAGCGCGATGGAGCTGCCCCTCAAAACAATCGCGATGCGCCTGACACCGCCTTTGGCACACGCTTTGCTGGTGCGCGTCGCGCTTTTTTGCCTCGTCATGGCGACACTGTGCTGCAAGACCTTTTTGCAGCCGCGGCTCCTTTTGGTAATGGCACTGGCCCCATCGACGTCGTGATCGATGCAGGCGCAATACCCGGGCTCGGCGCACTTCCTTCTACATTCGTGCAGTCACGACTTGGCGGACAAGCCATGATCGACATCGATCCAACACGCGGGTGGACGCGAGAGGCTGCTGGCGTCCTGGGAAGATGGGCAGATCCTGTGACGGGTCGGGTTCACGAACGCAGCTCTGGTCAGCATGTGGAAGCTCAAGCGGTCGAGTTCCGTGCGAATCAGACATCTGCGCGCTGGCAGGAAGAGGCTCGCATGCTCTTCCTGGGCAAATGTCAGGACAAGGCGAACATGGTCATCAACGCGATTTTCCGTATTCTTGTACCCGCCGCCATGGAAGCCGAAAAGGTCCGCAAGGAGAAAGAAGCCGAGCGGCGTGCTGCCGCCGAAAAGGAAGCAGAAGACAATCGGAAGAGGTTGGAGGCAGAGAAGGCTGAGCGCGAGGCCCAAGAGAAGGAGCGCGAAGAGCGCGAGGCGCAAGAACGTGAGGAGGCCGAAGCCCAGGCGCGCGCGCAGGCAGAGGAGTCGGCCGCTGCCAACGCACAAGCAGAACCAGAGAATGCAATGGAAGGCGTCGAACAGGGTGTCGACGAGACGGGCGTCGAGCAAGGTCAAGCAGAGCCGGAGCCAGAAGGCCCTCCCGCGGAGCGTGTCACCATCACCATCCGAGGTCGGGAGCTCGACATCACTAGTCTGGGCATCGATCGCGAGTATATCGAAGCTCTGCCGGAGGAGATGAGAGAAGAGGTCGTCATGGCCCAGTTTGCGGAGCAACGAAGCCAACAGGCTGAGTCAGGAGAACCCCCGAGTGAGCTCAACCGCGAATTCCTCGAGGCACTTCCTCGCGAAATCCAGCAAGAACTCCTTCGCAGTGAGCAACATGACCGTCGCCGTCGGGAGCAAGCGGAAGAGAGACGTCGCCGACAGCAGGAGGGTAGCGCTGCACCGGCGCAACCAGAAGAGATGAACAACGCCGATTTCATGGCTATGCTTGATCCAGCTCTTCGACAAGCAGTCCTCCTGGATGCGGATGACACCGTGCTTGCTGCTTTGCCGGAAGAACTTCAGGCTGAAGCCCGAGCACTGTTCGGCAATCGACGGCCTCGCGCGGACGGCAATCGCCTCGCGCGGACTCTTGAAGCGGCTGGCGCTCGTGTTCCTCACGGCCCGGACCATGGTCGCGAAGAGGAGACCACTCGCGAAGGCCGACAGCGACGCCCGGTGGCTCAAATGCTCGACAAGGCGGGCATCGCCACCTTGCTGCGATTGATGTTCGTTTCGCTCAACCACAAAGCTAAGGCAAATCTGCATGGCATTTTGTCGGATATCTGCAAGAACACGCAGAACCGTGCCGAGGTCATCAGCATCCTGCTCTCGATCCTGCAAGACGGCACGGCCGATGTCAACGCCGTAGAGCGCAGCTTTGCTCAGCTCTCGCTCCGAGCTAAGCAGCCGTCGGGACTACTCAAGACTCCACAACCGCTGAAGCGCAGCCTGGCGGAACCGCAGAACGTGGTGCCCACGACCGAGCTGTCGCCTTTGAACATCGTGCAACAATGCCTCGGCACACTCAATGCTCTGGCGAGTGATAACCCACGCGTGCCGTCTTTCTTCTTGAGCGAGCACGAAACGATCAACGGCCAGAAGGCAAAGACGGCGAAGAAGGGCAAGGGTCGCGAAAGCAAGGCTGCCAAGTTCCCTCTCAATGCCTTGCTGGCGCTTCTTGACCGCCAGCTGATCACGGAGAACGCCGCCGTCATGGAGACATTGGCGTCGCTGCTTACGACCGTGACGGGTCCTCTCGCGATGCTCGCTCGCCGGCAGAAGGAAGCCCAAGAAGCTCAGGAGCAGACATCGGAAGAGCCAGAGCGTCCAGCGAATGCCGGCCCGGACGTGCCAATGGCCGAATCTGCTGGTGGATCTGCAGACTCGACTGCTGAACCGTCTGCTGCTGCTGCTGCGAGCGCTGCCGCCGAAGCACCGAAAGAGCGCTCGGCGGCCAAGAAGGAGCCAGAAGTGACAAAGAAGAAGCACCAAGATCTGACGCCTCCGGAGGTGTCCGACGAGAACATTGGACTCGTCGTCAACATACTGGCCGCGCGAGAGTGCCCAAGCAAAACGTTTACCGACACCCTGGATATCATCAAGAACCTCTCCGCCATTCCCGGAGCGAAAGAAGTCTTTGGCAAGGAACTCATCCGTCAAGCGCAACATCTTGGCCACACCCTTCTTGCCGATCTCGAAGAGCTGGCGAAGCAGATCCAAGCGGCACAGACAGGGACAGATCTTCAGGGCATGGCGCTGGCGAGCTTTTCTGCTGCCGGGTCGAAGCAACGCAAGCTCCTCCGCGTTCTTGTGGCCCTAGATCATCTCTTCGATCCGAAGCGCATTCCGCAAAATGCCAACATGACCGGGGCAGGCGCGGAGCAGAAACTGAAAGAGGACATATTGGCCACGCTCTACGAGAGTCCCACGTTCGAGAAGCTATGGAACAGCCTCAGCGCCTGCCTTGGTGCCATTCGCCGGCGCGGGAACATGGTCAATGTGGCGACAATCCTTCTGCCATTGATCGAATCGCTCATGGTCGTCTGCCGCAACAGCGCCCTGAGGGAGGCTCCCGCTGTCGTTCTTTCGCCAGGGGAGACGGCGGCCAGCATTCCACCGCCGGCCGCGCGCATGGACACGCTTTTCTTCAACTTCACGGAAGAGCACCGCAAGGTTCTCAATGAACTGATTCGAAACAACCCCAAGCTCATGAACGGCAATCTGTCGGTCCTGGCCAAGAATTCGAAAGTGCTTGAATTCGACAACAAGCGCAACTACTTCAGCCGCAAGCTACATGATCGCCGCGCAGAAGTCCGCGTCGCCCACCCGTCGCTTCAACTCAGCGTTCGTCGCGATCAAGTCTTCCTCGACTCGTTCAAGTCGCTGTACTACAAGAACCCCAACGAGATCAAGTACGGCAAGCTGAACATCCGCTTCCACGGAGAAGAAGGGATCGATGCGGGAGGGGTCTCTCGAGAGTGGTTCGCGGCCATGGCACGACAGATGTTCAATCCGGACTACGCTTTGTTCAACCCTGTTGCCGCAGATCGAACCACCTTCCACCCCAACTCGTTGAGCGAGGTCAACCCCGAGCATTTGATGTTCTTCAAATTCATCGGGCGCGTCATCGGCAAGGCGCTCTACGAGAACCGGCTTCTCGATTGCCATTTCAGCCGAGCGGTCTACCGAAAGATTCTGGGTAAATCTGTGTCGCTCAAAGACATGGAATCTCTCGACCTCGACTACTACAAGTCGCTGGTGTGGATCTTGGAGAACGACATCACCGACGTCACCTTCGAGACGTTCTCGGTAGATGTGGACAAGTTTGGCGTCACCGAGACCATGGACCTGGTCCCGAATGGCCGCAACATTTCCGTGACCGAGGAGAACAAGCACGAGTATGTGCGCCACGTTGTCGACTACCGTCTGGTCAAGTCGGTGCAAGGTCAGCTCGACAACTTCCTGGAAGGTTTCCACGACATCATTCCCGCCGAACTCGTCTCGATATTCAACGAGCAAGAACTGGAATTGCTGATCTCTGGCCTGCCGGACATCGATGTCGACGACTGGAAAAACAACACCGAATACCACAACTACCAGCAGACATCGCCTCAAGTGCAATGGTTCTGGCGTGCCGTCCGGAGCTTCGACAAGGAGGAGAAGGCCAAACTTCTCCAATTCGTCACGGGCACCAGCAAGGTCCCGCTCAACGGGTTCAAGGAACTGGAAGGCATGAACGGGTTTTCCAAGTTCAACATTCATCGTGACTTCAGCAGCAAGGAAAAGCTGCCGTCCAGTCACACTTGCTTTAATCGTAAGTCCACAATCGTCCGCCGGCCACCACACATGGCCATGATGTATGGATACTGACGTGCACTCGCAGAGCTTGATTTACCAGAGTACGAGAGTTACGAGCACCTGAGACAGCAACTCTATACTGCCATCACGGCCGGGAGTGAGTATTTCGGTTTCGCCTAGTGCGAGCAAAGTCGATGTAGCATTACAGCATATGGGCGGGCGCAAGGGAGCGAGGCGTTGAAGCGGGTGGGGGTTTTTTTCCCCCACCGGCATGAAATGAAGGGAAAACATGAAAATGGCGCAAAAAGGCAGCGAGCTGGCTAAATGGCTTGGGTTTCATACGAAGCGTGTATAATCGGCATTGACCCCCCTTTCGCTCTTGACCTCCGCTGTCTGTCATGGGCGATGGATAGAAGTGCACCAGGTTCTCTCTATCCGCTTTTGCAGCCAAAGGGAGGCCAAGGACAAGGAGGCAGTCGCTGCATCAAGGAATAATATAAATAGCAAGCAGATGAGACAGACGGACGGGGCGTGAGGCTTTTCATGTAGCGTCAGCGTTCATACACCTCAGCGCATAAGACGTCCGTTCCAGTCGACACGCGTCAAGCCTGAATGTGGGACTGAAAGAACTTCCACCTTCCCTGTGACTCACAGCTATGCCCGGGTACCCATTGTGGTTTAACGCGGGGCCGACGGCATCACAGTCTTCGTAGCGTCGCCAGACTGGCGTCCCGCTGGGTGAGGCGCTGGGGGAATGATTCGGCAAAGGTGGCGGCATCGTATTTTGGTTTCGCAATCGGGGCTCATATGCCACCGAATGGTGCTGTCTGCATCGCAAGGGAGTCGTTTGGCCTGGACAGCATTTCGGAGAGCGAGTCGGCGGGTGCTCGATGATGGTCAGAACAGCGAGCCCTGTGCGTGAAGGAGATGTGATCACTTACCGACGTCGGCTGTGATGGGGCCTTTGTGGTTCAGCAGATCCACGACACCTTGACCGTCGGCGGGATCGATGCGTCCGTGGTCGTGGTCTTGCTCGTGATTCGGGATGCCATGATGCGGCGGTCTGGTATCGAGTGGTAGAGCGGCTGGCTGAGTCTTGGGGTGATAGACACGCTCAGATGGCCTCACGGTGCTAGAGGTGTTTAGTGTCGTGTGTGCGGCGGCTGTGGAGGGGGGCCTCTCCTACTCACAGGGTTAGCGCTGCACATATATATGCTAAGCATCTTCACGTGTACGGGGCTTCCCAATGATCGAAAATATGATCAATACGAAGACACCCGGAGACTCTGCAAGTCATGGCGTGTGGGGTGTGCGGCGTGGTTGAAGACTCGGGAGGAGAAGGGATTGGACTGACAATCTCGACCATCTTGTCGCCTTCAACTCGCACTTCCCGGTCTCTCAGCTTCCTCATGAGGCCCAAGAACTGGCTGTTCTTGAACTTGTCCGACTGGTTGTGCTTTACTTTCTCAAGCAACTCTTCCGCTGTCGCCGCAAGAGCGTCATCGTCTTGAGCAGGCTTTTGCTCCTGCTGCGGCTCCTCCTGCCGCATATCTTGAATCGGGTCGTGTTCGACGTCTGCACCAGCATGGACTTTAGACAGAGGCGTAAACTCTTCCATGTCCATGTCATGTCCAGGCTCTCTTAGCATTTCCGTAGCTGCTTGTTCCACTATAGCCTCGTACCTCTCCGCAGTGACCTCGTCGATGAGTTCCTGGGCAAGGGGCAGTTCTTCGTGCGCCAAGTCCTGCGCCTCGACGGGCCCGAATCCTGCCATCATATCGTCCCGCGCCTGATCGAAGGCAGCGGCGAATGCGGCCTCATCGGAGTGCTCGGTGACGGGCGCTTTGCCTTTGGCTTGATGGGCCGCCTGAGCATAGCTGGGTTGGAGAGGTTGGGAGATGCGGCTCTGGAAGCCCAGGAGGCCGGATCGTGCTCTTTGCTGAAAAGCTTGCGGCGATGGTGAGGAGTTCTGTGCTAGCGGCGGGCTCCTGGCCAAGTGTTCTCGGAAGTCTTGTGCCCAGTCTGCAGAGCTCGGTGATGGCTGGAAGTGCTGCTGCTGCTGCTGCAGGGGAGAAGGCTGACAGATGCTCATTCGCTGAAAGTCGGCTGCCCAGGAGGGAGCTTGGAGCCGAGTAGCGCTGCCAAAGCCGGCAGGCGGGTGGAACTGCGAGCCATTTTCGGGCAGCGGAAAGGTGTGACGGGTGTGAAATGCCTCGAATTCGGAGTCGAGGGCTCCAGCATAAGGATTGGGAGATCGAAAGGCGTGGGCGGGCGGCGGGCGGGCGGCGAGTCGGTCTTGCTGCAGCGTGCGGTCGGCGTGGGCGTGCTGCTTGAACTGCTGGAGCGCATTCGACGGCCCGCACACTGCCTCGGCCATGGCGAATGCGGGTGGCGGAAGGGGGCGATGGGGGGTTGTGATGGCGATGGAGGGTTGTGATGGCGACGGAGGGGCTGATGGCGATGGAGAGGGGCTGATGGGAGAGATTGGAGGAGGGTGCTGGGAGGGAGATGGAGGAGGACGACGGAAAGGAGAGGGAGGAGGGAGTGGAGGAGAGTCTCACATGCTGCTCGGGTTTGTGTGCTCGTGTGTTCAACGTCGGCTGTCACACTCTGCCCACGAGCATGAATGATGCCGAGGTTGGGCGACAAATTGACACCCACAGCAGCTGGCAGGCAGGGACAAGGCCACAACAGCCGCCGGGTGCAACGTAAGCAACCACCACACCACCAGAGTCGCCACCACCAGAGACGCCACCACCAGACACACCACCTCCAGACACACCACCTCCAGACACACCACCACTCCCAGGTCGCGAACGTCGGCGTCCACAATGGCAAGTGCAGCATTCGTTGCATCGGCGCAAAGGCCGACGACTGACCGTCCTTGCAGGCCCAAGTCATCTCCAACTCGGGCCACCATGACATGATTGTACGTGGCACGGCCAACAGCCCGCACCGCCGCCGGTCTTGCGCTAACAAAAACACCTCCACACAGCACGACGCAGTGCTCGACTACTACGGCCGCCGACTCGCGACCTGCTCTTCCGACAAGACCATCAACATCTTCGAGATCGACGGCGAGCAGCACCGGCTGACCGAAACCCTCAAGGGCCACGAGGGCGCGGTGTGGGGCGTGGCCTGGGCGCATCCCAAGTACGGCACCATCCTCGCCTCGTGCTCGTACGACGGCCGCATCTTGATCTGGCGAGAACAGAACAGCCAGTGGCAGCGCATCTACGAGTTCACGCTGCACACGGCGTCGGTGAACCTGGTGGCGTGGTCGCCGCCCGAGACGGGGTGCCACCTGGCCGCGGCCAGCAGCGACGGCAGCGTCAGCGTCCTGACCTTTGAGAACAACACCTTCAGCCACGCCATCTTCCCCGCGCACGGGCTGGGCGTCAACTCGGTCTCGTGGAGTCCGGCCGTCCTGCCCGGTCAACTGACCAGCGCCCAGACCGCCCAACCGACCGCGCCCGTGCGCAGGTTCGTCACCGGCGGTTCGGACAATCTGGTCAAGATTTGGCAACACAACGCGAGCACGCAGGGATACGACAACATCACCACCCTGTCCGGCCACGCCGACTGGGTGAGAGATGTCGCGTGGTCGCCGTCCCCGCTGTCCAAGTCCTACATCGCGAGTGCCTCGCAAGACCACACCGTACGGATATGGACATTGGCCGCGGGAGCGGACATGGCCGACGCGAGCGCGTGGAAGAGCGAGGAGCTGAACCTGGATGTGGTGGTATGGCGTGCGAGCTGGAGCATGGCAGGCAACGTGTTGGCCGTGTCTTGCGGCGACAACAGGATCAGCTTGTGGAAGGAAAAGCTCAAAGGCGGATGGGAGGTTGTGAAGACTATTGAGGAATGAGACCGTCGCACCTGGCCGAAAGACCGGAATGGGCGCATAACACCATGCTGTAGACGACTCGTCATGAACACGATGCATTGGCCACAGCACCATCTTGGCCAGGGCCCATGAGCAGTGCCAACAGCCATACCCTGGACGCACACTGTAAGGGCAGCGCAGACACGCGCCACGCCAACTGTGACAGATGCTAAAAAGCCACATGCACGCATAAAACGAACGTCCGTCAATCGCGTGTCAAGCTTTCCTCGCCGGGCATCCCCGAAACGGAAACATGTCGTGTGGCCAACCCAGCACCCCCATCCTCAGCATATCTATCCCAGAAGCAGCATCGAACGAGTCGGGAGCTAAGACTAACTATAGGATGCTCCCCGAAGTCACGAGGCACTCTTGAAGCCTTGGAAATACTGTAAGCGTGTCAGCAACCATGCGACGGACCATCTTCCCATCACCATGTGACAACACCTTTCGACGAAAGCCGTTCAGATCATCGGCAGTTCCATGACCGTTCGTGGCGTCGTTGCTTGGCTCCAGCCGCCGCCGCAGATGATATGCCGTGAGCGAGGCCTGATCTATCTCGCTGCCACGGCGTCTGCGATACGAGAGCAGTCGCCTCGACCCTGAATGACATCAGCACTTCGGCAGCAGAAGGCGTCTCACACGCTTCTCACATTTGCTGAACGCTTGCGTGCAACAATTAACCAGGGCCAGGCTCGGGTGATCGGGAATGTCGTACTCTGCCGGAGTCTCGCTTGGCGCTGCTGACATGACGGCAGCTGCTGGGTCCATTTCATCCTCCAGCGCTCCAGCCACAGGCATCCACATGCATAATCGGCCGCCATCTACCAAAGTGCTCGCAGCGAAATCGAGGATGTCGTCCAGCAGACGCAGGAAGCTGTAGGGCTTTTTCGGCGGGACGTAGTCATGCTTCAAGTGCGCTGGCGCCCCGTCCTCCAGGAAGACCTCTGCCTGCAAAGCGGGCTTTGTGCTGCCGAGCACTCGGAGACCTTCTCGCACGCCATAGGGAGGATCGCATACGATGGAGTTCAAATATCTGCTCACACGTAGTGGCGTGTTGGTGAGATCTGCAGCGAAGCCGCCCAGATACAAGCTGGATGTGCCATACTGCTCGAAATTGGCCTTGACGTTGCGGTCCTTCTTGCCGCGAATACTCCGGCCATCCATATCGGATCCGAAGACGGTCGAGCCGAAATGAGCGCATGCCAGCGGAAAGGAAGCCGATCCCATGAATGGATCATAGGCAAGCTTACCAGCTCCCGCCAAGGCCAGGTTTGCAGTGATCAGTGAGAGCTCGGCGTCCATGGAGGTGGTGGCAATGTACTTGCGCTTCTTGAGATTGTACGTGACAATGGCTTTTCGGCCACCTTCAGCCACGAGCTTGCCGAAGTAGAGCTGGTTCGGCAGTGGGGCATGCAGGACGTAGTTCTCGAAGACAGTGAAGTGGAAGTCTGGGTTGTTCATGACAATGGGTCCTTGCAGATCCATGTAGTCGAACGACTCAATGATTTCTCGCTTTGCACCAGACGTGCGGCTGCCATGGCAGCAGTCGATCTCGAAGCGGAAGGAGCATTTCCGATATTGTTCCCACAGACGCTCCGTGCGATGTCGGATATCTGCGTGCAGCTCGTCATAGTGCGTGCCAGCCCCCCACAGTTCGTGAATGGCAAACGTCAGGATTGAGCGGGAGAGCAGCGCCTTGCACGCCTGAGCACCGTCGACGTGTTTGGGGAGACGAATGACGGCGAAAGGAGACTGCGGCATGTCAGTGCGGTGTCTGGGGGGGGAGGGAAAGGGCAGGCGGGGAGCAAGATTCGGGGAAAGCATACCGTCACCTACATCATCAGAGTACACGATCCATTGCATGTCAAGGCCGTTCAGCTCGGCAAGAGCATTGATCTCGGCTTGGCGGAAAGTGGCATGATGCTGAACGAAGCGGATGAGGTAGTCCATGTTGGGGAGATGTTCTTGCCCGGGGGAGATGTTCTTTCCTGGGGGGATGTTCTTTACCGGGGAGATGTTCTTTCCCGAGGAGATGTTCTTTCCCGGGGAGATGTTCTTTCCCGGGGAGATAGTTAACTATTCTTTCTTGGGGAAATGTTCTTTCCACGGGGAGATGCTCTTGGCATGGATGATGCGGTAGGAAGTCGTAACTATGTAGTTAGTTAACTCGTTAGTTAACTAGTTATGTAGCGTGGCCCGAACTCTTGGCAAACGGGGTTGTCTCCGACCACATGGGAATTTTGGCGCCGAGGCGACCGCAATTCTTCCTTCGTCCGTCAGCTACACGCCATCGCACGCACACCGGCGGAGGACAGCCACTTCTTTTTTTTTTGCGCCGCATCCCCCCGAGCACACGCAGTCGCGATGGCTGCAACCGTATGTATATCGCTGTGCTGCCCGCGCCGGCGCCTGGAAGGGGCCCGGTGCGACACCCGAGCAGTAGGCTGAGAAAAGCGTGTGCGTGACAGAAGCGAGCAACGGCCGGTGGCGCCGCGAAGAAGGGCCCGAAGGCGAAGGTGACTCACAAGGCACGTTCCTGCTCTCACGGCGCAAACCACGGCGGCCTCCTGCCCGTAACTGACCGTGCGCCGCCGCAGTTCATCATCAACGCCACCCAGCCCACTCAGGACCGCATCTTCGACCCGTCCGCCTTCGCCACCTTCCTCCAGCAGCGCATCAAGGTCGACGGCCGCACCGGCAACCTCGGCGACACCGTCGCCGTCTCCAATCTCGGCGACGGTCGCATCGAGGTCGTCGCCCACCAGGACTTCTCCGGTCGCTATCTCAAGTACCTGACCAAGAAGTTCCTCAAGAAGCAGCAGCTCCGGGACTGGTTGCGCGTCGTCAGCACGTCCGCGGGCGAGTACAGCCTCAAGTTCTTCAACGTTGTCGGAGACGAGGGGGACGACGATGAGGACTAGGTGCGCGGGGAACACAGCACGGATGGAAAAAGACATGTCAAGGCTCCAGGGGGCATCGTTGTGCATAATGAAAACGCGAACGCGGTGCTAGCCATGCGATCATGAAACACTTCCCGACACTCACACCACTCCACCCGATCTCTTCCCGTTGCCCCTTCGCTTTTGGAGGCCGTGCTTGAAGGCCCGGCCGGGTGATTTGCGAATCTTGCCGCCCCCACCAAAGCCGCCCTCAGCCTTCTCGCCGCCCACGCTTCTTCTCTTCGGCCTATGTTTGCCCGGAGTTCGGGCGTCAAGCTTCTTCTTCGCAGCCAACGCGTCGTCTTCGTCAATGTCCATCTCATCTTCGCCCCGAACATTCTTGAACTTGAGTTTGCCTCGCTGTCCGCGCTGAGGGGCGTTCTTGCTCCTGATGGCTTCAACGTAGGCATTGATGCCACCCTCAAGCGTGCCGTCGCCTGGCTCCCGTCCGTCAAGCATGCCGGAATCGTCGAAATCAAGCACTTCAGGGTCCGGGCCCTCGTCAAACACCAGTTTACCATCCATGTCCATCTTTGCCTCCTTCCGCGCGCCTCTGTTTTTGCCTGCGTCGCGCTTCGTGGAGGGCTTCGTGGACGATACGTGAGCGAGTGCTTTGCGGTCAAGGAGATCGAGCGGCTCTTCCTCGTCCTCGACAATGTACTGCTGCCCACTCTGCTCCCCCCTCCGGCCTTTGGCAACCGAACGTCCGAGCACCTCGTCGTCCGAAATATCAGAATCGGATTCCGAAGCGGAGCCATACACAGCTTCGTCATATTCGCTGGCGAACTTGCCTCGCCGCTGCTGCGTGGGTTCGGCGTCTTCGCCCTCTTCGGCATCGCGTTTCTTCTTCCGCCTCTCGCGTGCCTTCCGGATGTTCGTGATGAGCTTTCGGTCCGACTCGGGGGTGTATCGTTCCACAATCTCGATCGCGAACCGTCGGATCATGCGTTCGAATATGTGCTTGACCTTGGCCTTGAAGTCTCGCTTGTGCTCGTGGCTCCAGACAATCAAATTTGGAACGAGTGATTCCAATCTCGGGAGCACCAACTTGTCGGGCAGTGAGATGATGCAGACCTTGACAAAGCCAAGAGCGGAACGCACAATCTCACGATTCTTCGACTCCAGGAACGCGTCCATCGTCTGGACAAGCTGCGAGACCGTCTGTTCGGACAGGCGTTTGTGGAACTCGTACAGTAACCGTGTCAACGCAGTGATGGCAGCGGAGATCATATGAGGTGATGCAGCAGCAAGACCCGCCGACACCATGGTGAAGAACTCCTCCAGGCTTGCTTCTGCTGATGGCGCGTCTGCTGGCATGTGTGGAAGCTTGGATTGAGTGATGGTGCCTCCTTCGGCCATCTTCTCCGCCATGAGTACGAGCAGATCGAAGGCAGCCGTGCGCGCCTTCTCATTGACTTCCTTGCAGCTGATGACGACTTCTGAGAGGACTGAGAAGATGAAGGATAAGTCAGACTTCGGTATTCCGGGGATGATTTCGGCGATTGAGGCAAGCCGATCACGGCGAGCTGGAGCAGATGCATTCGGCGCTGCGTTGATGAGCAACTGCTGAAGATCTGTGCTCCTCTGCGCGAGTGCCTGACGACCGCTCTCTGACTCCGAGAGCCTTGGAATGAGCTTGTATGCCTTCTTCTGCAATTGAGGATCGTCCTTCTTGTTGATAACGTTCGCCGCCATGTTGAAAAGACCAGCGAAGCTTTCGCGGGGCAGATATGTGGCCATTGTGATTACCAGGTCCATCAATGTATGTGACGTAGGCGGCATCTTGTCCTTAGCATCCTTGTTGGCAGCTTTCTGCTTGTCTGCCTGCATTTGCGATCCACCTTCTGCCAGCGAGCCCTCAAGCAGGCTTGCAACTCGCTGAAATGTCTCCAGTAGTTCTTGCTCTGGTGTGATGCTCAGGTATGCATTGATGCATTGTAATAGGTTGCCACGATTTTGTGGCAAGGTTTGACTGTACACGTTGAACAGCACGGCTAGCAGAGGTCCAGCAAAACCACTCAGATATTGGAGGTTCCGCTGCGCATCCGCCTTCGTCACGCGACCCTGTTGAATGAGATTTTCGGAACCGTCCTCAACCTCAGCAATTACTTTGTTGGTGTCGACGAGGTTCTGTAATCCCTTGCAGATTTCCGTTCTCAGCTGCGGTTGTTGATACAGAAGATTGCTCAGCAGCTCAGCGAATGTCTGGTCAAAAGACTCGTTCAAGTCCAGCGGCATTTGACAATATCCGGGCAGACAGGACCAAATCTGGCCGACAACAGTCTCGTAGATCTTCACCTCCACGGTCTTCTCGGCATTGCCGTGATTTAGCACTCGTTGAAACATTGCTTCGCTCAAAGGTACCAGTTCCGAGCGGAAGTGTGCAAGCTCAGTGTTGCTGACCGAGTCGCGCATGATAGGGAGCAGCCAAGCACGTCCAGGACCAGAAGATTTTCCTCCAAGATTGAGTGGTAAGATCTTCAAGACGTTCGCTGGACCAGCGGCTTTGATGGCGGCTCCCAGAACGGTGTCCGCCTCTTTCTTGCCAGCGAACGAGCTGTTACCGCGCAATTCACCAATACTCTCGATTACGCCATCCAGGAGTGGCGTTGACCTCCATCTTAGTGTCTCAAAAGCTGCAGTGAACACATTGAAGGCCTCCACCCATGCCGCCTGATACTTCACGCTCAAAAGCTCTCGTAATGCCTTTCCAACGCCTTCAAGGACTCGATCATCCATGATGGAGCCATTCAGCAGGACAGAGTCTGGTATGCAGGTGTGAAGCAGCGAGATCAAGCACTCTGAGGAAGAAACGCGGATGTTGTGCGAGGGCGAAGCCAGCAAGGCCGATATTTGGACAAAGAGTTCTGGTAGCTTGTGAAATGTCTCCTCGGGCTCGACCTGAGATGATACATCGTATCCTCTGCTGAGCACAGCAACCCAAGCAGGAAGGAGCTGCGTGTCATTACTCGAAGGTTGCAATTCGCTAATGATCTCTAGTAGTCTGGGTAATTTCGAGGACGACACTTCGTTGGCCAGGCCAGCGAATATGATTTCGAAGATGTCAAACGCAGCCATCGTCATAAATTCGTTGCTATCCTTCGAGATGTTGAGCAGAAGTTCACACAGCCCGTCGATCTTCCTGCTTGGCCACCCATTCTGGGCGTAGGCTACGGTCTTCACCAGCTGAAGGGCATGCATCAGACCGGGATCATGCTGACTTTCGTGTTTATTTCGATGCTTTTTCTTCTTGCTGCTAGCCTCTTTGGCTGCAGTCTGCAGGTTCCTGAGGGCAGTCTCGGCGCACATATCGGCGGCTGGGTGATCAAGCGATGGACTCGGCGGCGGGTTTCTCAGCGCATTGCGCAACGCGTCTTGCGCCCTCTTCCTGACCTTGGGCCTATGATCCATCGCCAACGCCAGCAGCCCACCGATAGCGCCTCGCGGGCTGGTGGGAGACTGCGGAAGCGCCCATGCTTGTGAGTCTTGCGCAATCAACAACGACTCGAGGCAGCCAATGCCGGCCCTCAGAAGCGGCGCCTCGGCCTCTGGGTGTGTCAAGGCGGGTGCAAGACTGCTCAGTATCTGTGAGAACTTCGATCGCAGAAGTGGTGCCGGCACATGGCTGGTCACCAGGTCTAGCAGATAGACCACTGCTGTAGCGGATTCCTTGTTGGCAATTCCTTTCTCGCTGGAGATGAATTGTCCTAGCAGCGAGAGCAGCGCCGCGAAGTATGCGGTCGGGGTGGGATCGGTGTTTTGAGCTCGGATTGTGTCTTGGACGGCGTTCAAGACGACAGAGGTGTGCTGCTGATTCGATGCCGACCCAATTCTGTCCAGCTTCTCTTGCAGAGACATGTTGGCATCGAGTCGGGGCAGACCGTCGATTGACGTGGTAGTTAGTTAACTGTGTAGGAATAAATTTTGGCTTGACACTTCCCACAAGAAGGAAGGTGTGCCGCGGCCCGCCCTTCCTCCAATAACAACAAAGCACAACGGAACCAAATCGGCGACCGCCAGACGATTGCCGGGTCATCATCACTACTGTACAGACAATGGCCACCGGACCACTATTGGACCGCGTTTGGGAATGGAGATATTCGGGCTCGGCAGGATCGCAGCCGTCTGGAGGCTGGTCAGGATATTCTTACGGCTTGCTCTCTCGCCCTCTCTCGCTCCCTCTTCCGTCTCGAGGATCTCTGTTCCTAAACATTCAGATACGATCTTTCCGGCCTTCTGTGAGAGAGTCCAACAGTATGACATGGCCGCGTGAAGCCATTTTATGTGCACTGGAAACGCAGAAGTCCGGATCTAAGTAGGGGAGGTCCATCGGTATCTGAACAACCCGATGTGCGCCATCGATGAGACACAGCGCTCTCTCCTCTCGGGAGACTTCGGTCAGGGATTGCAATGGTACGCGGACACCGGGCGTCGAGGCGATGGTGTCGCAGATAGCGACCTTTGGGTCCTTTCCGGCTGTACGTACGCTCTTGATAGTGTCTCTGAAGCGCTTGACAAGATCCGCGTTCGGAAGCGAGAAGCATATTCCACTTTTGCACTGGCCACAGACTCACTCACCGCATTCAATCCTGATGGCGATAGTCATCACGTGCACAGGTCTGCGAAAGTTCCCCCGCCAGCTGGACATCACTCTGCATGCTCGCCGCGTCTGTTGCATGCAACCCGAAACAGGCTGATGAGCGCTTGGTTTGTCCATCTCGGGGTGCAGATGCAGCGAGAAACCGGGCATTTGTTTGCGCCACGGTCGCTTGGCTGAAACTGTGCAACACGCGTGTTTACTTCTTCCTCTGCTCTTGCTCCTCCGTTGCTCGCAGACCTTTCTCTTATTCCGAGTCTGCTTAGCCAGGGCCGCGTTGTACTCGACACACTGGTTCCTCTTTCAACCCTAATTAGCCAGCGGGCTCCTGATATCGACATCTGGACGGCCGTTATTTCCGTTACCAAAATCACTCTCTGTACTACACCACAGAGCGCAATGCCTTCTGCAAACACGCCTAGTACACACTCGTCTGCTTCGCAGCAGGGTTCGGATCAAGCGCGCGGTAAACTCGAGCAACGCGTCTTCGAAGAAATCCGCGACTGCACCTACCGCGACGTACCAGGATTTCACCAGAAGTACTTTGATAACAAGAAACGGCTAAGAAGCGCTACTTCCACTTGGACGACGGTCAAGACTCAATATAATCAGGATACTCGGAAGTGGAGCAATCTCTCTGATCTACCGTCTAAGGATGAGAGCTATGCTTGGTGGCTAAGCCTCTGTGACCTTTTACCACAAGAGAGGTTAGCATTTTTCACCAAATGTTTATAGTAGGTGCGGAAGAAACAACCTGCCAACTGGATCTTATGGTTAAGAACCGGAAGACGACCGAGGAAGGCCAGAAACACCAATGGGCAGACGTACTCGTACTTCCCAGGATCAATCAAGCACCATGGAATTCCAGTTCGCCCAGTGCGTTTGAGCCGCTTCTCGTGCGGCCGCAGTCAAGCCACATTGGAGCCAGCTGTGGAAGGCCGTGCAGCTCCATGACACAATCGACATGGCTGTGAAAGGCCCTTGGCCTTTCTGAAAGCCTCGGTAGCAAGTTGCCATTGGCATAAACGGAGTTCATCAGATTGGAATTGGGCAGCATCCCCGATTCTCCCAGAAGCGCGGGGAACATTCCAACGCGCAGTCAATACTTTGGCACCAGTACAGACAGCACAATGGAAGTGGCGAGATCCTCGTCCATGTACACAGTTACATACTGCCGAGCCGAGCAGCAAAATCCATCATCAGCTTATCGACAGGCAAAAATGAGAGCTCAGTTCTGGACATGCGATACCCAAGGTTCGAGACAGAAAGCGCCATCTATGCCCTAACAAGCAAGGAAGCGACTGGCCACACACCAGAGACTATCTCCTCCAGCCTGCGGCCCAGCAATGGGCTGTTTCATCGGGGGTCTCCTCATGCCGACAGTGCGTCGTTCGTGGTGCTCGGCGGTCTCGACACGCTCGAGGCTCACGGCTAGTTGGGCGTGGGAGGCGCATCGCGGGTGGGTTTTTTCTTAGGCCCGGGTGAATTGTGTTGGGCGTTGGGACACACATGGGAAGCCGGCAACCGCCCGAGCCTGTGAAAGGCAGGCGGACGGTCAAGCGTTGTCGGCGAGGCCGTCTCTGATTTGTTGCGACATGGCGGTGAAGGCATGCACAGAAGGCTACCCGAGTCATGGTGCAGCACTATCTTCATGTGACCCCAGGCTCTCCAGAGGAAGGGCAAATATGCAGCTAGAAGTGGAGTGGAGCCAGCCATAGCGTGGCCATCATGTATGGATGGATCGACCTGCTGGGTCGCTGACCAGGCCGGGGGGGGGGTCGCTTTGATGACGTGCGTCCGGTGATCGATCTCCTGGAGAAAGCTTTTCGCATCTCGAAGATAGTTATTCATGTCTCGAGGCGTCAGCTTCTCGCTTCGAAATCCATCATCGGGGACACACGGGAAGCCGCGACGAGGGCTTGCGCACCGCTTCGTGCTCGGCGAGTGAGTGGGCCGTTGGTGCAGTGTCCGTCGGTCTGGGTCTGGCAGGCGTCGGGCCATCATCGTCAGACCGCGAGGCAGCCTGCAGCCTGCAGCGAATGATCAAGCACGGCGCCACAACGTACGCTCATTGTAAGTGGTCGACACAGCATCTGCACCTACCTGCATGGCGAACAGCTGCAACAGCAGCACCTACCCGAAACATCGATTCCATGTGCTCTGTTGCAGTGATGGAGTGATGGAGCCGAGCGTGTCGGCGGTTTTATATGACTGAAGGGTTAACTGAATGTGCGAGTTGCCACCCTTTGGGAAAATGATGTCGCGCGGCCACATGCTCGATCGTGCACACCACCATTGATATCAGCAAGACTGTCTGTGACAAATGCATCACGGAGCGGCGCGTGTAACGAAGCACGGCGAGTAGTATAGCAAGAGTTGGGACTTGCAGCTCAAGGCGTGTGTGGGATACCTGCAAGCACATAGCCGCTGTTCGAGGGATCGCCCGTGCATTTGCCCAGCATGCAGCTCACGGTAGCTATCCGAAGAACGTCACTTGAAGCGAATCAACCGCGCAAGACAGCTTCGCAATGACTCGATATGGCCGGCATGATCGTTTATCCATCAGGTCTGGGTCTGGTGAAGGGCTCGCGAAGTAAATAGCAGAGTTGACGGAAGACAGAACGCGGGACGAGGTTCGAAGGTCGAGCTCGCTCAGCGTCGCCATCACCCCTCATCTTGTGCGCCGTCGTGATCATTGGCCATGTGCCTCCTTGCATAATGCTTTTCGATAGCGTCGTCGATAAGTGGCGGAGCTCGAGCTGCGACGTTATGCCCCGGGTGCAAGAGCAGATGCACTATCTTTGTGAGCCGAGCGATGCGACTGCAGGCACTGGGCGAATAGGCGACGGTGCCGTCACAAAACCCTGACGCGGCTCGATCGGCCGCATTAGTGAGATATGTGAGAAATAGTGCGTAGGCGTCCGAGCGGGAGAGGACGATCGCAGGATGGGGCGCAGACGTGCCTCTGGACTGTGGCTTGTAGTGCCACCAAGCATCTCTCCACTGGACGTTGTCGATAGGCTGCGCCAACTGTACTGCAGCAGGCGTGCATGACCCTCCGTCTCGTTTGCCCGCAAAAAGAGATCGCTTCTCGTTGCCGGCTTTTCCTGTTTGTTGCTCGGACGTTTCCAGCCCAGCCGCCCTTCGAACCGACCAACGGCAAGGCGATCTGCCGGCTCGAGGCTGGCCTGGCTTGCAGCGATTCAGACGCGGGCAGACCGTCCATAGGTGGCCGCGAGGCTGGACTTCACCCAGCTTTCACAGACGACCAACACACATTCGGACCGTACAGAGAGCCTCCGCTGCAGCATCGCTGTACAATCGCTACCGCTGCCGTGGCAAGCCGTCCTTCCAGCGGCGAATCAACGGCATTCGGTGTATAAGGGTCGGGCTGCGACTACTATCTTCGAGACAGACCGCCTGCGCAGGCCACTCTAGTGATCAACCCCTGGCGCAGCTTTTGCGAGTGAGTGCATCTTGTTTTCCATCAACCCAACATCCTCGCCTTTGCCAACAGTGCCGTCTCGCCGGGCTCGGTCACGCCATCTACTCTCATTGCTGGGGTATCGCATCTCGTTTTCCCACACTGCGTTATCCCTTGCGCCGTTTGCCAGCACTCTGGACCGTGTAACCTAGGCACAGACGAGTGGCATTGATCCATATCGATCAGGCAGCGAGCCGTCTAGAACCGCAACACCAGGCTGGCCGGCGACTTGCGTTGCGACTCGCAGCGGCAATACGAACGCTTCCAATGACTCCAGAATGTTTCTGTCTGACGGCGAGAGCGGACGAAGGATGAAGCTGACAACAGTAAGAACAGCTTAGCGGCTTGATCCGCGTGGACCACTGTGCGCTTCCCGTCTGCAACGCTTGTGCGCTTTCGAGCCTCGACGGCCTTGCGTCGCGAGCAGTCTGCAGAGGCAACAACACACCTCTGCTCCACCCCTCCCTCGCCCCGGTCGTCGCGGTTGTGTAGCAGGGTTCTCCAACGTTTACCGTGAGCTTATCGCGTCAAACTGGCTTTTGGGATCGTGCAGCGCAGCGCAACGCACCGGCCCTTGTCGCGAGCTATACTCCACTTCAACATTGCGCGCGAGGACCGCTCACGCTGTGTGCTGTTCTTGGGTCCTGCATGCTCCAACAGCGCGCCGGCCGAGTATCTCCAGTGCCTCACCGCCACCGGCGCGCCGTCTGCGACGACAGTGATCGATACCACGACCTTGTGCGACGCCTTGTACCGGCTCTCCGCGCACTCATGCCAGGCAGCGGGATGTGATGCTGGCCGTGTTGCACCGGAGCATCTCAGCGTCACCTACAACACCCTACGGTGTGAGCATGGCAGACTCGGGCACGATCAATCCAGCAGCTTTGAATGCGCCTGGTAAGGACTGGCTTACCGGACTGGCTTACCGGACTGGCGTGCGACGCGTCGTTTGCAGCGGCGACGCATCGCCGTGGCCGGTGCCCAGCTCTTGTATATCGTCGCATGGACTGACCCGTCTTTTCCACCACAGCAAGCACCGTTACTCCCCATTCACTGCCAACGGCGAGCCCTCGCGGCACCAAACGAAGCCGATCGCCGGACCGATACGCAGCGACAGGCCAAGAAGGCGGAGGTGGTACGTTGGCACCGGCACAAAGCATCCACCGCTGGCCTCGCCACCCGGCGAATTCGAGTCCAGGGCGCCGGCCACGTGCCTGGGACCAGACCAGAGACCAGAGCGCTGACGGACGTGCCACAGGTGACGCCAAGACCAACAAAGTTCGAAAACTGAGGGCAGGCGAAAGGGCGGGAGAAAGTGCAGCGCGGCCGCCGAACATGCCGCTTGCCGCTGCAGCCATGCCAGTGCACACACCACAGATGAAGACATCGGCGTTGCCTCACGGCTCCCCGACCCAGGCGTCGCCCGCGCGCTCCACGCCCGGATCGGCCACGAAGCCGCCGGTCGTCAAAGCCCTGCCGACCGTGCGCGATCATACCACCGACCAGCTCGGGCCGGAGGGCGACGAGTACGTGCCTCGTGAGATTGACGTCGACGGCGAAACCAAGGTTTCCAAGAACGGCTGCCCTCTGGACGGCCGCAGGTACAGATGCCGCACCTTTCAGGTTCCCGACCGGGGCGAGAAGCTCTTCATGCTCGCGACCGACTGTGCCCGCGTGCTGGGGTATCGGGACTCGTATCTCCTGTTCAACAAGAACCGATCGTTGTTCAAGATCATTGCGAACCAACGGGAGAAGGACAATCTGATCCAACAAGAGATATTGCCATATTCTTACCGGTCGCGACAAATCGCCATCGTCACCGCGCGGTCCATGTTCAGGCAATTTGGAGCTCGTCTGATAGAGGGCGGGCGACGTGTGCGGGATGACTACTGGGAAGCCAAAGCCAGGAAACAAGGCTTCACTGAAGAAGATCATGCTGGGGAGAAGCGGCCAGGAGCGGCCAAGGCCCGGGAACAGGCCGCCGCAGAAGCCCTCGCGCACAACCAGGCTCTGGCCTCCATGCCCCGGGGCGAGATCATCTACAGTAATGCACCAGGCATTGATGGAGAGCCCCCGGGTCTAGGCCAAGTATCTCTCGCACCACTCCCAATGATACATCTACCTACTGAGCGCCTGAGTTCGGGCGTGGCAGGAGCTAACGTCATCAGGCCCAGGCAGGAGGTCACCGGACCTCCATACATCGACCGTATTCAGTCCAGCACCACAGCAGAAATCATGAGCCAGGCTGCCAGTGCTGCCGACTACAACAAGCAGTTGGCAGCACAGCGAGACCACCGCTTCGGATACTTGGACAACTACTGGAAGCGTCCCCACGAGCAGCCGACCACGCGGAGCTTGACAGAGCCGCCTACGAGCAGCACAGTCGTGCCGCAAAGCCTTCAGAGTCCTCGGGCTACCGCTGGCCTGGGACAACATCGTCAGCCGGAGTCCATGCACCCCTCCAGTTCCCAGATGTTATCACAAAACTATCCTAGCTACCAGAACCAGCAGAATGCGATGGCATCACCAGTGCAGGCTATGCGTCAGCAGAATTCGATGCAGGGATCTCCTATGGGCATGAGCGGCCATCGTCAGACTCCTTCGTATGGCGGATACAATCCAAGTCAAATGTGGCCACCGCCACAAGCTCAACCCTCGCCGCTCTCGCAGTCTCACGTTTCTGGTGGTTATGGGCCGCCGCAACATCATTCGCCAATGCCACCTCCTCAAATGCCACCACAGGGCATGTATCCGCCCATGAATCAGATGAACGTTGCCGCATACGGCATGAACAGGAGTATGTATCAGCCGAACCCGAGTCAATTCAACATGGGACCACAATCAGGAGCCGGTCCACAACCAGGCATGCAAGGGTGGGCCAACCCCGGCATGCCGCAAAACTACGGCGCTTACCAATGACCGTGGGCTGTTTGAGTCGGCTTGGTTGCACGCGTGCATGATGTCGGAAATTCTTGCAAATCCTTGGACCGATCGAGGCTTGACCCAGTCGGGCCGTCAGCATCTATACCCCCCCCCCCCCCCCCCCCCCTCACCCTTGAAAAACGGCGTTCGTGTTTTGTTGCACCACCCCCCCCCCGGACCCCAGCTGGTTGGCACTTGGCAACAACCACTCCCCACCCAAGCATCAGGATTTGATGCATTCCGTGCTCCGACCGCTCGTCGCGGTCATCGGCATGCATCTGCGACTGCGGCATCCTTGACGAAGGGGGTTCGGACGGCTGCTCCTGCGGGTTGCGTGCGCGTTCGATCTCCTTTCCGCGGCGGCCTTGGTTTCGACATTTGCGGAGGTGTTTGGTCCATGCACGAAATTTGTGCTTCGGGGGGCGGCATTGATAGCATAGCGGCATGGACGACCCCGTTCGGTGACGATACCCCGATTGGTTTTTTTTTTCCTCTTCTCGATTCACACATGCCCGTTGTGCACCCCCCTCGATTTTGCACGATGCTGATATGACCTTTTGGATTTTTGTTTTTTTTTCTTGATCCAAGCTTTTGCCGTTGGGTAGACGGATCATCGCGTAGCGGCTCTGCGAGCATGACTCGGGAGGATGAAATGCATTCCGGTCTCGATCGACCTCTTGACCTCGTTGATCCATCACTTCCTTTCTTCCCTTCTTTTTTCACCCGTTCACACGCACAGCCCCCCGAACCGAGTTGTGCTTCTTTTTGACACGGGCCCCCGTCGCTTACAACGTCATGAAAAATGCCCGCGCCCGGGTCAGGTTCCGCCGACCTCCCCCGGCGCGGCTCGGATCACAGCGTGAGATCTCGATCCGATGCCGCCGCGACGGGGAGCGGCTGAGGTGGAAAACCGCCCGTCGAGCGGGGCCGAAGAAGCCGAGGCTCGCCCATTCGAATCTTGTCCAATGGGAATGGGGACGTCAAGTGGTTCGTTCACCCGCACGTGCGGTTGTCGCCAGGCCAAAAATTAATGAGAGCGGGCAGGCTGAGGGGGGGGGGGGGTGCGGACACAGCAGGGAACAAAAAAGGAGACGGACATGAGTCGACTTCCTTCTCGGGAAAGATCACTCTACGTGGGACTATAGAGGGGGTTAGGAACTGCGGCAGATGGCATGGCGGGAAATAGTGTCCTTACCTCGAACCCACACTACGAGCAGTGTCAGTGGTATGGAACCATGCAGCGCGAGCAGGGAAGTGTCTTACACCTCCAGATTTCGTAGGTAGAAGTCTGGCGCGCTACCATTGCGCCAGCAGAGCGCACGAATTATCTCGCGACCCGCGGGACGCGGAATCTCGGCCTCGGATTGGGTGTGGGGCATACAAATCTGTATACAGCGGCCCTGGGAGGCTTTCGGGGCCGGTGGCGGGCCGGAGAGATGATGGATGGTGGGTGCATGGAGCGGAGCGCAGGAGCATCAACGGCAACTCGTGCAAACCAACTGTGGAATTCAGACAACGGTGTGGCGGGACTCGGAGAAGGACAAGAAGGAGAGATATGTACCGAGTCACCAGCAACGCCACGCCACGCCACGCCCCGCCACGCCCCGCCATGCAATACAGATTCCGAGCCTTTTCACGTGCAATGTCGTCAGGAACTCTCCTAGTCGCTGTCAGGGTCGTCGAGGGCTTCATCCCGCATTTCACTCCGATGAGGCCGTTCCTCCAGCGCATCTTCCATGGTTTGGTCGTCGTCTTCCGATTCCTCGTCGGGGACATCGTCCTCGGCCCCGTCCTCGTCGGCATCGTCCTCGTTGTCGTCGGGTTCGTGGTCATCGTCTGGCTCGTCATCGTCTGCCCCGCCCACCGTTCCAGGGAGAGCGGCGGCACTGCCGTTCGCGGCCTTCAGCCTCTTGGCCGGTCGCCCGGCACCATCATCATCATCACCACCACCATCATCGTCGTCGTCGTCGCCGGTTCGAACGGCAGCTCCGTCCCGTGCACCGCCGTCCGCGGCGGGCTCGCCCTCTTTGGACGGCACGGACACGTCGCCTTCGGCACTATCCTTGGCCGCTGCCGCGGCTTTCTCCTCCTTGACCTTGCGACGATAGGTGTTGCGCTTGTCGCATTGCGTCTCGTTGTATTCTTTTTCCGTTTCCGATCAGCGCCATCTCATCAATGAATCCCCCCACCCCCTGCGGCGTCGACCGGCAAGGTTTCGTCAAAAGAAGACACCGCGACTCACTTTTCAGCTCGGCCTCCAGACGCGGCAAGAAGCCGTCGAGCTCCACATCCTTGAGCGCGGCGAAGACGTCCTGTGGCGCGATGGTCTTTTTCCCACCCGCTTGCGCGTTGTCATCCGCACTGTGCTCCCGCCGCGTCAACACCTGTCAATCAAAAATTCCCTTCCCTTCCCATCCGTGGGCACATGCCAGGGCGGGTTGACGGGAGGGGGGTTTTTTTTTTCAAAAAAAAAAGTGACGTACTTGGAAGCAATGTAGCTCACGAAAACCGTGGCACTCTTGTGCAAGGAGAGGAGGGCGTCCTTGTGGATTTGCGTGTTGGCGGGTAACACTCCCTTGGCGAGTCGGGCAATCATTGCTGGCGGCAAAAAAGAAAAAGAAAGCAAAAAGTCAGCCGTTCTTCTCGCCTCCCTCTCGCATCCCCCCCCCTTAAGCGATTGGCACCGAATCATACATTTGGGCAGACTGAGGTCCTGACGAAACAGCCAGTCAGTCAGCGCGCACATTTTTGAAGGGACCACGAACGATGAGGGGGCTTACATCAACGCTCAGGCCTTCTTTCTCTTTGGTTTGCTTGTTGGGCGCGGAGGGAGTGGTCTCGACGACTGGTTCGGGAGCGTTCGAAGGCGTCGTGGAAACATTGCTCTTGCGTCCGGGCATGTCGTGGCGCGATGCTTTCGTGTGTATCGAGAGGGTGCCAGTCCGCGCGCGAGCGATGGGATGACGGTTGACGTTGATGGTGGGGGGGTTGTTACGGGGGTGCGTGCGTTGCGGTGCAGAACGACGCGCCGGGTCTCGCGTCCGGCCGCCAAGCAACGACGGACGTTGGACGAAAGATCCAATCGGGGCTGTTGATTTCATCCAACACAACCGACGACTGGGAGGCGTGGACGTGAAGCCTGCTGAGAGACCATTCGCCATCTCAAAGCTACAGAACTCTACAGAACTTGTCCAAGAGAGAGCGAGAGAAAAGGAGAGGCGTGAATTCCTCCCCGGCCAAGCCGACGAGGACTCTCTGGTTCATGGCGAACCGAGGACGGGGGGAGGGCGAGGAGGCTCTTCGTGTATCGTATCTAGGACGTGCGAATGTTCAATGACAATTGCATTGAGGGGGCCTCTTTTGGCATTTCCAAGCAATCAGGCACCCGACTCTCTTCCTCTACACTTCGTCCTCGCCACCTGAACGGAGCCTTGCCGGCCGAAGAATTCCAGCTCTCACAGCCTCCTCGCTTTTGTCCATCGGGACGCATTCCTCGATCCGGTGTTGATCGAGCGCTCGCGTGGAAATATGATTCTGCCGTGTCCGTCCTATCCCGCGCGGATGGTGGTTCGGGGGGGGGGGTTAGGGGTTAGGGGGGGGGGGGGGGGGGGGGTCCCGCGTGCGTGCCTCCTCCCCACCGGCGCCCGACTCAGCCCCCCTCAGACATGCTTGGTCGTTCCAATCTCACGACCCTGACACACCCCGACACACATCGCACATGTTAGCCAAAAAAAAAGAAACAAGTCCACCGCTCCCTCCCTCCCTCCAGCCTTCGCGCACAAACCCACCTTGACTTTCTTCCAATCGATGCTGCCGTCCAGCTGCTCATCCACCAATCCGCACACGACCACGTTGTCGCCGCGCACCATGAACAGGCCCCGCTCCTCCTCTTCCGAGTCCTCGTGCTCCTCGTGCGAGCGGATGATGCGCTCGACGCACTTCTCCAGCGCGAGGTTGGTGACTTGGTCGCAGGAGATGAGGTGGCCGACCATACATCGTCCGTCGACGAGGATGAGGCAGACTTTTTCTGTTTTGGGGGGAGAGGGGAAAGACACACATCAGGTCAGGTCAGGCGGGGGGCGGCGGGGTAGGGGCAAAGGGGACGGGCTGTGGGAGAAGGGAGACGCTTTAGCCCATGTGATGTGCGAAGGAAAGGTGTGTGCGCGCGGAGGAGGAGGAGGAGGAGGGCAGGTATGGGGGGAATGGTGGGTCCGAGCTTACTGTTCAAATAGCCGTGGAGAGACATTGTGGTGTTGTGCAGAAAGAAAGACAGAGAGGGAGATGCTCGCGACAAAATGAAGCTTCGCCGAAAGTGACCTGGTCTGAGCTTCTGAGCTCGCGCGCTCACATTTCCATGTCCATCTGTTCGGGCATACTGGCTTTCCTGGAGATATCTAGATGTACATGTGCGTAAACGTACTCCATCGTTTCCACATACCCAGCGTCTTCGATTACGAACAACAGCATACAACCAACACCGAACAGGCGCCGTCACAGACACGCTTCGCCGGCGTCTGGTGCGTGTAATGCCAAAGAATGAATGGTCCCCCCGCCCACCCCCACTAACGCCGTCGCTTTTGCCAATGGAGCATCCAAGTGCTCCCCGCTACACTCAGTGTCGGATAAATGCCGGTGCTCCAGTCATGGTGGAGCGGTGAATAGGGATATTCAGCGATCGGGCCCATCTGTCGGTCCCGACGCAAATGCGCCAGATAAGCGTAGCCAACCACAAGGTACCACGCAAGGTACCACCACGTCCAGTACTAGTGTTCGTCTCGGGCAGGGCCTGTCTCCTGTCCAGGATCGACCTTCGACTCTGCCCTGGACTCGTTCACGTTCTGCATGACCTCGAAAGGTGGCTGTTCTTTGATCGTGCCAGACTGCGCTGGGACTGGAAGCTCAGGCTGCTTGGGAGGCGCGTCCTTGCTACCAGGGCACGCATCACGCTCCCCATCGACCTTCGCCTCAGGATTCGGCTCAACCTGGGCGTCAATCTTGCTGCTGTCCACTGTCGCTGCTTCAGCAAAAGTGCCATTTGGCTTGAACGAAGTGCTCGAAGCCGTTGCCTTTGGCTTCGCAGGGCTGTTCTTGGAGCCGGCGGCGGCACTGTTTTTCCCGGTGATCTTCTTGTACATGTCGCGTAGCTTGTGCCCCGAGACACGCTTGTCTGCAGCCTTCGATTGAGGCCAGTGTTGCTCGGAGACATAGTCCCACAGCCTGTCCTCCATCGAGCTTTGCTCATTTTGACGAACGTAGGTGTTGATTGCGCTGCCAATCGTGACGAGACCCTGCTTGATCATCTTCAGACGGGCATCGTCGTCCGGAATGCGCTTCTTGGTCGCACCGGTGACCTTGGTTAAGGTGGCGCTGATGGGTTCAAGGATTCGCTTGCAACGCAGCTCCGTCTCACTGAGCACCTTGGCAGCCGCACCATTGGTATACGAGCTGCCACTGTGCTGGTGTTGAGGCCGACGTTCTTCTGATTGACGAGGCCGATGCCGGTCATCACGGTGGCCGTTGGGAGAGCCGTGTGGCGTCCGTCGGTCCACGCTGCTCCGAATGTCGGATTGATGAAATCTTCTACCATCGCCGGAATGCTGCTTGCGTATGCTCGCAGGTGCCGGGCTGCCTGACTGTCCTGGGGTCGGCATGCGGCCGTGAAATTGGCCCCAGTGCTTGCGATTGTTGCGATGATGGTTCTCCAAAGCCTTCTTAGCTGCGATGTTGGTGCCATTGCTTGTCTTGTGTTGAAGAACGCTGAGAAGGTAGTTCGCGCGGCGCACGAGGTGGACAGCACCTGGCGACTTGGCGACTTTGGAATCGTCGCCATCTTTGTTCCGCGCTTCTTTGGCGCCTACGCGATGCTCCTCCAGGTAGAACTTGTCCGTGAGACCAAGCTCCTCATCGTCCCGAATGGGCACCCAAGCGCCGTAGCCATGTCGTGCGATTCCGACACAGAGCATGCCATCTTCTTTCGCGCCCCAATCGCATGTGTAGGAGGCTGGCTTGGAGGCTTCCGGAACGCGAAAGTTGCGCCAGTCCGAGCACTGCTCTACGCAGTCGCGGATCATGCGCATCTCCTCTGGTCGCTCGGTTAAAGTTTGGGCATTCAGACGCTTGACACCACGAAAGTCGAAGAGGACGGCTTTCTTTTCCTTCTTGGTGACAGCTTTGCCAGTCGTTCGCTCGGCTTCAGCAAGTTGGTCCGCATGCTCCTTTTGCAGACGGATGGCGGTGTCAATGACCTCCTGCAACGTGTCTCGAACGACGTTGACGTCGCGGCCAAGCAAGCGAGCCTCCTTGATGATCTCGTCTTGCTTTTCGTCGATAGCACCGAATCGCTCGTACGCGCGGATCAAATGTCGGCATTCCTTCTCGCCAAGCGCACGCTTGGGATCAGCACCATGATCGGACTCATCGTCGCCGGAGCCCTCTTCATCGACATGTTGCATGTTGGCCTCGCGGGCTCGCTTTTTCGCCGCGCGTTGATCGCGACCCTCATCGCCAACAGCTGCTGCTTTCCGCTTGCGTGGTTGGTTCTGCTCGATGACCGATTCGAGGTATTGCTCCTCTTGCTTCTTTCGCTCCTCTTCCTTGATCTTGTCCAGCTCGGACTTCGGTATAATTTCGTCCCACTCAAGATCGATCTTGACGTCGGTGTACTCAAAGCTTCGCAAGAACTCTTCGCCACCATCCGTGGTCATGCCTTCGGGTTGCTCGGTCTTGTGCTCTTCGGCATTCTCAAGCACAGCATCAATGTCCAACTCCTCAAGCTTGCGTTGATTACCAGACTGCTCGAACATCCGTTGCCCACGCTTCTTCAGAATCTGCGAGATGTCATCAGAAGAGGTCGGCTCTGCGACGCTGGCGCCAACACGAGCCATCCGGTCGCCCAGCTCGCGTGCGTCTTTGTCGGTCACGCCTCGTTGTATCGTGATGTACTCCAGCATCAGCTTGTTGCGAGCTCGCTCAAGTACTTCTTCTTCCACAGTATCTTTCGACACGAGTCGATAGATTGTGACCGGCTTCTTTTGGCCAATGCGATGCGCTCGTGCCATAGCCTGCAGATCGGCTTGTGGGTTCCAGTCGGAGTCGAACAGAATGACCGTATCGGCGGTCATCAGATTGATACCCAGACCGCCGGCGCGTGTGGAGAGCAGGAAGCAGAAGTCCTGACTGTCAGCCGCGTTGAAATGGTCGATGGCCATGCGTCTCGGTCCTGCAGCTATGGTGCCGTCGAGACGCTGGAACTGGTAACCGCGGAGCTGCAAGTAGTCGCCCAGGATGTCGAGCATCTTGACCATTTGACTGAAGATCAGGACTCGATGGCCATCCTTGCGCAACTTGGTGAGGAGCTGATCAATGAGCATCATCTTGCCACTCGACGTGATAAGGGCCTTCAGCTGGTCCTCGCGCGTTTCGCTTCCAGCAAGAATGCGGTCTTCGGCATTGGGGAACATGAAGGGGTGGTTCGAGGCCTTCTTGAGCTCCATCATGATGTTGAGTAAGGATGTCTTCTGCGCTTTGTTACCGGCATTGAGGGCAGCGTAATTGCGGGTGAGGATGTTCTTGTAGTACTCCAGCTGCACGTCAGCCAATTCGACACGAATGATCTTTTCCGTCTTCGGCGGTAGGTCATTCTCGACTTTTTGCTTGGTGCGGCGAATCATGTAGGGCGAGATGGCATCGGTGAGCTCGGCAAGCTTCTTGCTGGCATGCTCCGAAGTAAGATCGATGTTCTCCTCGACATGAATCTTGCCCGGCATCAAGAAATCCATGAGCGCAGACAGCTCGCTCAAGGTGTTTTGCATGGGCGTGCCGGTGATCAGCAGCCTGCTAGGTGCACCGAAGTCCATCAACTTGGCATACAGCTGCGACTCTCGATTCTTCAGACGATGCGCTTCGTCCACCGCCATGAATTGCCACTTGAGCTGCGAGAGAAACGTGGAGTCTGCCAAGATGTACTCGTATGTGGTGAGAAGCACGTTGAACTTGACTTTCTTGAGGTTTCCATCCACCAGCAGTTCGTACTCGCGAATGATCTTGCGAGCCGCCTCGTTGCCGTTGTATACCACGTAATTGAGGTCCGGCGTCCAGTTGTCGAAGGTATCAGCCCATGCTGGCATGGTCGATAGAGGTACCACGACAATGAAAGGGCCTTGCTGTCGACGGTCATTTCGAAGCCAATTCATGAAGGAGACGGTCTGCACCGTCTTGCCGAGACCCATTTCGTCTGCGAGGATGACATTGTTGCCTCGACACCAGTGATGCGCAAGGAAGTTCAGTCCATGAATCTGGAACTCTCTGAGGTCTCCACCTTTGATGTATGCCGGCTGTGTTCGGAACGGGACATATTTCGACCGCGTGTTGAGACTGGACTCCGTCTTGTCCGACGCCGGAAGCTTGGAGGAGCGATCGAGGAAGCGGTCGATCTCGCCCTGTGCAATCTGACTGATCAACTCGCTCTTCTCCCACGTGCAGGAGTCGTAGAAGAGTGCCTTCCACTTGACGAAGTACTCCGTTCCGTCTTCCCCATCTCTTGCACCGATGACACGCTCTACCTTGTTGTAGTCGTTGAGCGAGTCGAGGTAGGCTTCACGGTCGAGATTCCATCGTTCCTTGTCTTCTGGCGGCACGTCTGGGTCATTGGCGACCTGCTGGTCGACTTTGACAATCTTGCGGAAGTAGTTTTCCAGTCGACGAAAGCCGCGATAGCTGGAGAGGTCCGCCCACTTGTGCCACGTCGCATGGTAATGCGCTTGGCCTTGCCACTTTATCTGAGGGCGGTGTCAGTAGTGCCAAGAATGGTAGGAAGGTAGTAAGTACTTACAAGAAACTCATATTCGTGCTTGTCGGAAGCTCGAGATTCTGGTGAGATGTCAGCATACCCACAGCGATATCTGACCGTGCCGGGTGGACTCACCAACACCTTCGAGCAGACGGTGGTTGAGGACTTGATCGATCGACGGCCGTGTGTCTTCTTCGGCGTATGCCAAGTAGTTCGGCGTCACGCTCTCGGTGTCTTCCTCGCTGAAATCAAAGCCTTGGTCTTCATTGTATGTGGTCACCTTCGCGGCGCGTCGCGACGAGAAGCGGACCTCGCTCAACGGGGGAGTTCCACAAGCTGATGCGAGGGCTTGCATCTTCTGGCGGTGCTTCTTGGCGAATGTTCGTCCACGCTGGCCGCCATAGGTTGCATCGTCCTCGGATACAGACGCGTCCGATGTAGCTGCGCGCGATGAGTCTCGCTCCTCGCGAAATGAGGCTGAGTGTGTGTGTCAGCCCGTGACATGCCGACAGCATGAGGCCGGTGACACGTCGAGACAACATACCTGGTCTACCTCCCACGAGCTTTTGACGCTTCCGCCGCCTGCCGGTGTTGACAGCGTCTTCGTCGTCTTCGTCGTCGTCGTCGGAAGTGTCAACCTGTAGGAAGTGTGAGTGAGTGTCAGAAGCGTGGAGGTGGTCGACATGTGCACACACCACTCTTCTGGATGGTCTGGCACGACCCTGACAGCAAGGCGTCAGCAGTGAACACGCCTTGACACGCTTTTCGGTACATACGCTCCGCCGTAAGCCGTACAGCTCCGGGTTCTCCTTCATGTACATCTCCTCCTCGTCCAGACCTGCTTTCCGCTTGCCGGGCCTCGAATGGGACTCGGACGATGACCTGTCGCGGTCCATGGCCTCGGCAGGCGCGGGCGGCGGGCTTTCTACGTCGAAGTCTGCATCTTCTTCGCCGGGGGCATCTTCATCCTCATCGAGCTCAGAAGTTGCCATGTCATGGATGGCATCGTCGTCGGACATGATTTCGTCGTGCGGAGCGGTGGTTGATGACATGGTCGTGGTAGGAATGTCGTTCGCGTCGGAGAGCTCGCATTCGCTGCGCTGAGGCTGCGGTGACGAGTGCAGAGCATCTCCGTTGGCCTCGGGCGAGTGGCCGTTGATCATGGACATATCGTTCGCGGCGCGTGAGTGAGCAGGGACGAGCAGAGGCCCGGCTGGAAATGGCACAAGTCAGCACAACATCTCAGGCTGTCGAAGTCGGCGCGCGCTGCAGTTTGGCAGGCACAGGCGACGGCACTGCGCGACCCGTTCCCCCGCCCGAGCTGCAGCAGTTTCGCCATCAATGCCTCTTCGACCAGGCCCGCGGGAAAAATGTTGGCTGATGACGGGCGGACGGCGGGCGGGTCTCGAGCGCGGCAGACGAGCTCCGGCGCCGCCCACCAGGCTGCAGGCGACTCGGCGGGCGGAGCTGTGGCAGCCAGGCGGGGTGTCGGCGCCGGGCAGCGACCGGAGGCGCGTGGGCGATGGAATATGTCGATATCGAGGCGCATGCGATGGCTGCGCTGGGAGGCCGAGTCGGGATGGCGGAGGCGGCATGTGCAGGTGCTCGCAGCCAGGCGGGAGGAAATGGTACGACTTACCGGCCATGACTCCACTGGCCTCGGCGGAGCCGCTATGGAGGTGGTTGTGTGGCGGGTGTGGGTGGTTGGTCTGCGAAGCGTTGGTCGAGTGGCAGAGCAGTCCTACACTACAGGCCGTCCGCCCGCCCGTCTGGAGAAGGGCTGGGCAGGGCCGACCGATGTCGCTTTGACGGGGCGGCCTTGAAATTTTGAGGGGACGGCCAGTCAAATTTTGAGGGGGATGGCCAGTCAAATGTTGCCGAGACGGCCAGTCAAATGGTGCCGATGCCGTGCGTGGCCCGCCGCCAGCCGCCGCACAGGCGAGTCTGGTCTGCAGCAAGCAGACGGGGGCGCGGACACACGTGTGTGTGAGGCGGAGACGGGCGGGCACAGGACCGGCTGGTCTGCTGTCGTCACGGCGGCGGCGGCGTGTCCGTCTCCGCCGGCCGGTTCGTCTCCGCCGGCCTGCCCTCGCTGCCGCTGCCACGTTCCCCCACCGCCCGCCGGCCCAGCGAATCACGTTTCGGTGGAAACGACTGACCACGAACTCGGCCTTTCGAAATTCGTGTGACTCGCGCCTTCTGCCCCGAGACCGCGCCTTCTGCCTCTCGCCCGCGCCTTCTGCCTCTCGCCCGCGCACCTGCCCGCGCACCTGGCCCGCCCTTGCACCTGCCCCCACTGCCGTCCCGCAGCGGCCATTTGTCTCCGCCCGCTGTGCCGCGTCCTGCGTCCTGCGTCCTGCGTCCTGCCCCGCGCCAACATGTCCGACAAACTCACCCGGTGCGTCCGCCTTCTCCCGCCCAGCGCCCGCCCGGCCGGCGCGGCCAGAGCAGACCGCGGCTGACTGACGCCCGCAGCATCGCCATCGTCAACTCGGACAAGTGCAAGCCCAAGAAGTGCCGCCAAGAATGCAAGAAATCGTGCCCCGTCGTCCGCACCGGCAAGCTGTGCATCGAAGTCGACCCCGCCAGCAAGATCGCCTTCATCTCCGAGCGCCTGTGCATTGGCTGTGGCATCTGCCCCAAGAAGTGCCCTTTCGACGCCATCAACATCATCAACTTGCCCACCAACCTCGAAACCCAGGTCACCCACCGCTACAGCGCTAACAGCTTCAAGCTCCACCGCCTGCCCATGCCGCGGCCCAACCAGGTGCTCGGGCTGGTCGGCACCAACGGCATCGGGAAGAGCACGGCTTTGAAGATTCTGGCCGGCAAGCTGAAGCCGAATCTCGGCAGATACGACAATCCGCCCGACTGGGAGGAGATCTTGAAGTACTTCCGCGGGTCTGAGCTGCAGAACTACTTCACCAAGATCCTGGAGGACGACTACAAGGCCGTCACCAAACCACAGTATGTCGATCAGATTCCAAAGGCGGTCAAGAGCAAGAACCGTGCTGTCGGTGCTCTGGTCACCGAGCGTGCGCAGGTGGACAAGCACAGGCTCGATGAGATATGCGATACGCTCGAGCTGAGGCCGGTCTGGGACCGAGACATCGATCTGCTCTCTGGCGGTGAGCTGCAGCGTTTCGCCATTGCCATGGTCTGTGTCCAGAAGGCCGACGTCTACATGTTCGACGAGCCCTCCTCGTTCTTGGACGTCAAGCAACGTCTCGCCGCTGGTCGTATCATCCGAAGTCTGCTCCGCCCAGATAACTATGTCATCGTTGTCGAGCACGACTTGTCCATTTTGGACTATCTCTCCGACTACATCTGCTGTCTCTACGGAAAGCCAGCCGTATATGGTGTTGTCACCGCGCCCTTCTCCGTCCGTGAAGGTATCAACATTTTCCTCGACGGAAATATCCCCACCGAGAACTTGCGTTTCCGTGAAGAGTCGCTCACATTCAAGGTTGGAGAAGCTGCAGATGAGTTCCTGGCTGACAAGTCCCGAGACTATGGCTACCCAAAGATGACCAGGACTCAAGGAGCTTTCCACCTGACCGTCGAGCCTGGTTCCTTCACCGATTCTGAGATTGTCGTCATGATGGGAGAGAACGGGACAGGGAAGACGACCTTCTGCAAGATGTTGGCCGGAGCCCTGCCGCCCGACGACGGCAAGAAGATCCCCCCCATGAACATCTCCATGAAGCCGCAGAAGATCACACCCAAGTTTACGGGAACCGTTCGTCAACTCTTTTTCAAGAAGATCAAGGCTGCTTTTTTGAGCCCACAGTTCCAGACAGATGTCTACAAGCCACTCAAAATGGACGACTTTATCGACCAGGAAGTCCAGAACCTGTCCGGAGGAGAATTGCAACGTGTCGCCATTGTGCTTGCTCTGGGATTGCCAGCCGACATCTACCTGATCGATGAACCCTCCGCCTACCTGGATTCCGAACAGCGTATCATCGCCGCACGCGTGATCAAGCGCTTCATCATGCACTCGAAAAAAACCGCCTTTGTGGTCGAGCACGATTTCATCATGGCGACATATCTTGCTGACCGAGTCATCGTCTTCGATGGCCAGCCTTCGGTCAAGTCCCGTGCCAATACTCCAGAGAGCTTATTGACCGGCTGCAACAAGTTCTTGAAGAATCTCGACGTCACTTTCCGTCGTGACCCCAACACCTACCGACCGAGAATCAACAAGTTCAATTCGCAACTGGATGCCGACCAGAAGACGACCGGAAACTACTTCTTCTTGGAGGACGATTCCTGAACCATGTCGTCGAGGTTGTCGTCAGAATAAGATTCAACGGGAACTCGTTGAAGTTCTCCAAGGCAGGCACGAAGCGCAAACGAGCCATCACAAGTGGCGCCGATGAGGCACTCGAGCAGGACGCCGCTGGGGAGGAGGGCGATGACGAAGAAATGGCTATCTCTTCCCCATTTCGCGTCTCGGAGCCCTGGCTCGGCGCCGACTGCCCGAAAGTCACGTCACGATGTGAATGAGTGATGAGTATCAGCCGTTTGATCCAATGAGGTCAAGCATGATGAATATCCCAAGTCGGCCCGTGATGCACCAAAATAGAATGCGAGCACTGCTTACCGCCAGCTTGCTGCATATCAAAGGAGGAGGAAGAAGGAAAAGAAGGAAAAGAAGGAAAAGAAGGAAAAAGAAGGGAAAGAAGAAGAAGAAGAAGAAGAAGAAGAAGAGGAGGAGGAAGAAGACGATACCATGGCAGAACCAGCTGTGATTAGCGCCTGTGAGCATTTACGTACCACAATAGACCACACTCATTGAAGTCCAAGGCCAGCAGTGCACGCTGCGGTTGCTATGTTTTAGAGAAGAAACTCAGCATTAGAAACGTACATGCTACGGGAAGAACGTACGAGCTCACGTCATTGCCGTGCCCAGTGATAGCGGCTGCCCGCTGGACTCCTGTGCCGATGTGGGCTCGCTTCGTCTGCCGGACGGTCGAGATGCTGCTGCTGCTGCTGCTGCTGCTGCTGCTGGCTGCGACAAGTCGAAAAAGAGAGAGGCCCGATTCAATTTAGCAGCAGCGGGTTCGTCATGACAGAAGGCGTGCACGCACCAAAAGAACTGGGGGGGGGGTCCTTCGACCAACAATCGCCTCCATCCGTCCGTCGTACCCGCACAGCCTCGAGCCCCGAACTCACTCGCGCGTGTGCATTGCCCCCCCCCTGCCCCCTTCTCGTCCTTTGATTGCCGCGAAGGCGGTCTGGGGCAAAGATGATGCCGGACGGATTGCGACACAAAGTGGATGCCGCAGGCGGCGATGCTCTCTCACACCTCTTCGATCTCGCCTTCCTCGGAGCCGCTCTGCAACTGCGGCGGCTCCTCCTTCAAGAGAGTTGGCTCCGGTGAGTGGGTGCGACGGGGGCGCTGGGAGTGTGGTCAGTCGAGGCGATGGCATATGGAAGGGGTCTGAGTGGCACGACCGACGAACGTACCTTGCTCCCGCGCCGGCTGCTCATGCTGGCGTCCGACTCACGCCGCTTGCGAACGGACGGAGGTCGACTGCCGACGGCATCCTCGTCTCCGTAATCGAGGGTGCGGCCCTTGTCGCGGGGGTCGGCACGGCTCACGTAGGATCGCTCCCGCTCCATTTCACGTTCGCGGCGCTCGCGGTCGTAGAGATCGCGCGGGTCGGGTCGGTGACGGCGGTCGTCGTATCTGTCGTCTCGACGGTCGCGTGGTGGCGGGGTCAGACCGAAGGAGGCCTTTCGATACTGCCTCTCGCGGTCTGCTTGCGCTTTGCGTCTGTCAGCTTCGTAGGCATCGACTTCGGGAGTTCGCGCCTGACGGCGTTCACGATCGCCCCGGTCTCGGTCACGGTCACGGTCACGGTCACGGTCACGGTCACGGTCACGGTCACGGTCACGATCACGATCATCGCGCCGTGGCCGATCTCTGCTGCGGTCGTAACGGTGCTCGCGTTCATAGTCCTCTCGGTCTCGGAGACGGGTCATAAACTTGTCATAAGCTCGTCGTCTAACCTCGTCGTTGGCAGCCTCGAAGTCGCGATGGCCAACCATTCGTGACGCGACGTCTTCGTAGCTGGCAGAGACAGAGATGGGCGGAACGAGCTTCTTCATGGCGGAGCGGAGGTTATCCGCTGCCATCTTCTGCTCGCGCTCAGCTAGAAGTTTGTCGTCGTCAGCGCGGCGCTTGACCTTGTCTATCAAGCGGGCGAAGATCATGCGCAGTTCGTCTTCCAAGAAATCGGCGGTCCTTGGGTCAGAATTCATGACCTCCCGAAACTCATCGAAAGACGTGGCAGGGACCATCTCATACTGCTTCGCTTCGAGCACATCCATCGCGTCGTTTCGCTTCGAACGTAGTTTTCGCTCTTCATCCTCGACAATGTCCCAGAACAGGTCTATCGGGTCGCTGCCAGGTACACCAACATAGGTCTTGAATCGCTCATCGTCCTGGAGATGTGGAAAGATGCCCTGCCATTTGGAGCCGGCTCTGATCGTGCCTTCCTTCAGCTTCTCATGCAACAGCTGCTTGAAGTCGTCGCGGGCTTGTCGGTAGCGGCGATATTTGATTCGCTTCTCCCTCTGAATGGCATCGTTGGCTACACGCTCAAGAGCCTTCATGTGGCTCTCGTAGGCGAGAAAGACATCAAGCTTGGGCAAATTCTTAAAGGTGTCGTCGTTCACGAACCGCTCACTGCTCGTGATCTTCTCCTCTGCATCAACCCAGCTCGTGTTCGGGTCAGTGATTAAGACTTTCAGCATACTGTCAAGCTCCTGCATTGCCGCCTTTCTTTGAGTTGTTTCTTCCTCGGCGTGCTTCTTCTTCAGCTCCAGAATATACTCATCAAAGATGCGGCGACGCTCGTGCTCATCGCCAGCGCTCTTGAACACAGCTTCACGTTCGATGATCGGCCTAGCAGTCTTCCAACGGGTGTAGTGCTCGATATCATCGTGGGTAGACAGCATACGGCGGAACTCTTCCCGGACTCGTGTCTTCCGCTCTTTTTCCTTTTCCTTCTCTTGCGCTCTGACCTCCGCCTGATACTTTTCGAAGGCGATCCTGCGATCTTTCGGATCTTTGATGGCGCGGTATTCGCGATCGCGTATCACGACGCGAAGGGCATCGGTCCACTCTGTGGCTGAGGTGATGTTGTTGCGCTTGAGCAGCTTGAAGAAGGCTTCTTCGGCAGCCTCGAGCGTCGCATACTCGGGCTCATCAGTCTTGGCCGGCATTGGGCCGCGAAAGCCCATGCTTTCCTGTCGCGACTCCCATGGCATTCCTCCACCGCCACTGCCGCCGCCACGATCACCTCGAGGGCCATCAAACGAAGGCTTCTGTGGCAGACCATGGCCGCGGTCGGCCCTCCGATCGCGACCCCCGAAGTCGCGCTCCCCACCAAAGCCTGGCCCTCCGCCACCTGTGACGAAGTCCGGCCGGCGACTTTGCTGCGGCTGTGGCTGCGGCTGCGGCTGCGGCTGCGGCTGTTGCTGTCGCGCTTGCTCGAGAACGGGCGGTATAGTCCAGGTAGTGGTTTTCGTATATTTGTTGTAGTAGTATGCTCGGCCTTCAGGAGTCTTCGCTTCCGCCCAGTCCTCTGGGCCTCCAGTACCAGCATTCTGTGTCGCAGGCGGGTCGGGGTCGTCGAAATCGGCAGGCTTGGTCCATGTTGTTTCTTTGGTCATCCGGTGGTAGTAGTAAGTTTTGCCGTCCGCCGTGGCGACGGCGGTCCAGGCGCTCATCTTGTCCTGCGCCGTGTCCGCGCGCAGTTTTGGGTACGGGCGACGGCTGCCGTAATGGCAGTAGGTCAGTGTGGCAGCAGGTCAGTATGGCGGTATGGCAGTATGGCCGTAGGCGGTATGGCAGTATATGGCAGTGGCCGGAAGCGAGCTGCGTTGCCTGGAGGGTAGCTTTTCTGCGGGCTGCGCAGGGGTCGTAGCTTGCACAAGTCGTGGAGCCGCCCAAGCCTTTCGGCAGGGAGACTCCTGGATCCCCTTCACCTACATAACAACTAGTTACCGCACGCTTCCAGGTTTATGCACATGCGATCATGTGTCTGCTGCATTACCTCCCAACCACGACACGTTTCCATGCTACTCATAGGAAGCAGCCGCCAGCTCGAGCCTCCAGACCCATGCTGCCGCACAAGCCACCTGCGGTCGACGGCGTGCGGGTTGGGCTCCAGTCCGAATCCACCTATCGCATGCTTTCCTCCCAGATACCGTGAGATATACATTGTCGCTACCATGTTGATGGATCGCATTACACGCGCACGTGCGGTGGTTGGCCGTCCGAACGCTGACCCTGTGACCATTTGCCCGTCTCCGGTGAGGAATGTACCTGCTCTGCCGCTGATACATAGGTGGGACCACTGCCCAGATCATCGTGGATCTGCATTTCTGAACGCGCGTGTGAAACGGATGCCGTCCTGCGGTGACGATGGATCAGGCAGCTATCGTCGCGCCATACACTTACCACGAATGGCCGGATCACAAGCCGCCTGCGATTGTGTACAAGCCTGCATATCAGCTCCCAACGCCCACAGCGGGAATCCATTCTGGCTTCTCGGCTCCGCTATCCCATCCCGCCGCGGCGCCGCTGCCATTTGTGTACGATCCAATCAACCACGATTACTTTTGCTATGAGCCTGAGACCACATGCTTCGTCTACTTCAAGTTTGGGCGAGTGTATTACGACGCGGTAAAGCGAGAGCATTATCGACCATATATCCCACAGGCTCTCAATTTCTCCAAGTCATATCCACCGTGCCGAGTATATCAAAACGGCGAGGTCATGTTCTACGACCCCAGGAGAAACGACTATTACGCCTACGACTTACGACATCGACGTATTGTCTGGAGAGACCAACGCTGGTGGCCATGTCCACAGAAATTTTCCACTCCAAAGCTGTCACCAGCCGTCAAGACTTGGAAGACTCAGCCCTCCGGGCTGTATCCAACACCACCGTACCGAACTGCCCCTGTTACAGCTCCAAAGGAGCCGCTGAAGCTGAAATACAAGTCCGATGAATCCTCGCAGTCGAACCCCCCTCGCGATGAGGTCATACGTGTGGCGGAGACGCAGCCGGACAACGCGCACAGCACAGGCGACACAACTCCCAGCTGGTCGGGCAAGTCACGTAAGGAGAGTCACAAGATCATGGAGGACCGCGAAAGCCTCGAGTCTCGAGCGATGAGAGACGCCGGGGCGAAGGGGTGGTTGTTAGTCCGGCCAGACAGCGAAGACGAATCATACCCATACGTTGCCGCCAGACGGCGTGGTTCATTAACATGTAAGAGTCACAAGGCCGGGAGATACGATCTCGAAGCTTTAGTAGCAAAATGTGAGCCACGTCAGCACGATTCGTCTATTCATTTCCGGTTGCTGACGTTATCTTGCAGCGATGCGAAAGAAGCGATGTACGCACAAGTAGCGCAAGAATGCTTGGTACCATACCACCACGGAATTGACTGGAATCAGCATGTTCTTTGTGCCCGGAGTGCATGTTATGGTATTCTGAAACCACGGTCACACCCGGGGTGGGAAGGGTGGGGAACTCTGGTATCTGAGGATGTGCAGAGGTTCAAACTTACCGTCCATATGTATTCCTGTGTGATTGGCGCTGTGGATGGGGGTACAGGCTCAATCGCCCAGATGGTTCCAAGCTGGACTGGAAAGCGGACTCTGCTTACCACACGACATGCCGTCGCGGATGTCGCTTGGGCGCCACAGCTCCCTGGTGCTGTTGTTGTAGACAATAGCTGCTCGTAGGAAGCCTCAAGTCCGCCAATGAACGGGAAGCTTGTGCGGCGGCACACGGCGCCACGAGCAAGGAACGCATCCGAACTCTCACGTGTCCTTCCCCGCCGGATGATCGTGGACATGCATGAATCGAGATCGCATCGCCCGCAGAACGGCCGCAGAACGGGGGAAGACCAGGCTGGCGGAAAGAAAGAAATACATAGGAGGCCGGCGGAAATCAATAAACAGGAGGCTGGGAGCATTTGGGTATGTGAAGGAACGAGTCGAGACGGACAAGCGGGGCAGCTTCCGCTCGGCGTATACACGGAGATTATTGAGAGGCAATCAAACAACCCAGCAAAAATTTTCTTTCATATCAAAGGCCAAGTTCTCGAACGACATTACGCTTTCGTCCATCAGTGCAGCTTCCACGCCCACTCCGGTGCCGTTTGCACGACGCTTCCTTGGATCATGTTTCTCGTTCAAGATGTCGTGACAAGTGCGTTGGCAGAAGGCCAATACTGGCAGCAGAAGCCACCATACGCTGAAATGGTGCTCGGATGGCGTCCAGGCACAATACAATGCAGTGCAGGAAATGCCATCGGGTACAAAAAATGCCCGACACTTCAGGCTCTACAAGTCCTAGCGACCGAAAGCCGGAGCGCCAGCCATTCCCATGGCTAGGTGATTGCGCTGGTGGAAGACACCAATGGGTTGGAAGCCCCTGGCGGGAAGTCAGCAACCACCCCGGGCCATCACAATTATCCTGTACTTACTTGGCAAGATCGATCCCATCCTCCTCGCCATCATCAACGGCATATCCATTGGCATGGGTCCCATTGGCGCCTGGATATCGGTCGCTGTAGCCGTTTGGCACCGGCCTCTGAGATGAAACCGACGCGAAGCTGTTCGCCACCGAGGGTTGCGGCAGATCGTGTTGCCGCACGGGAGCGTGCACATGTGCACTACTGACAGTTGTCGGGGGCGTATGCTGCTGTACAGGTGACGCTGAGCCGTTACTGGTATTTGCTTCAGTCTTCTCCCGCCCTTCTCCCGCCTGTTCCTCGCCGGCATTGGCAAGCTGGCTCAAGGTCTTTGCAACAGCAGTCGCCGGCCGGCTGAGAGTTGGACTGGCATCAAGGGCCGGACCAGTGCCAAGGGCTCGTGGTGGGCTACTCGAAGGAACTATCGGACTACCCTTCGGCTTTGGCTCGCCCTCAACTGGCTTCTCCTTCGCATCAGGCTTCTCAACCGGCAAGCTTTCCTCCTCCTCCTCCTCCTCCTCAGCATCTTTCTTCTCGTCCGCACTGCTCTTCTTCAGATTTGGAAAGGGTGTCTTCAGCGGACTCAGATCGAATGATCTGAACGGCGTGCTGTTCACGCCGTCCATCTTCCAGAATGGAGCCGGACTACTGAACTGGATGAAGTCACTTGGACGCCTCAAAGTACTCGGCGGGGCCAGGCGCTGCGATGGGCGAAGCGGGAACGGTGTGTCCAGTGGTCCAACACGACCATCATCGTTGATGTACAAAGCCGGCGGCGAGCCTGCTGCATTTGCCGCAGCGTTCAGCGCGTTACGCGGAGTTGAGCGATGAGGATAATCGTATTCGACTAGGCTGCTGCCTTCTACGCCAAGGCCCACGCTGCTACCAAGGTTGCCACGACGAGGCCGACGTGGACCACGATCGGGAGTGTAGGCTTCCATCGCAGATGGGTTGTCCGGCGGATATGCGTTGAGAGGAGGCGTGACATCTTCCTCTCTCTTTCCACCAGGTCTGACGCGGTCCATCGGGCTGTTCGGCGAGCCCTGTGCGCTCTGCGTGCCTGGAATTGGGTTTGGTCTCCTGCACCCCTTCATGCCCTGCTGCACGAAGTTGTCGAACTCAGTCGGCTCTATCATCCACTTCATACCCTTACCAGGCTCGTCAGTACGTCTTGCGATCTTCGTGAACGCCTTGTTCAAGCTTAAATTGTGACGAATGCTGTTTTGCCAGCCTCCTGTGTTGAAGCGATAGAAAGCGTAGTTGGCCATGATCCACTTGTAGATGTTGTTCAATGTCATTTGCTGTTCTGGAGTACTGAGAATCGCCATGCCGATCAACTGAGCATAAGAATGGGGTGGCTTGAGGTCCTTGGCACTGTCTGCTGCATAGTCGATAGTCTCGGTGGACTCCATCAGGACGCCTCGAGCGTAATTGACAGCAGGCGATGATTTGGGAAACGACTCTGCTCCCCGCAGCGGAGTACCAGGCGTGGCTTGCAAAGCACGTTGCGAATGTGGATGGGTGCGATGCTGGGAGGTGTGCGGCTGCTGCTGTTGACCATTGTAGTACGACTGATACATGCCGCTGTCCTGCATATGAGAGCGTCCGGCTGTGGGATGGTTACGGGGGCCGGCAGTGCGTGCATCATCTTCGCCATCGTCATCTTCCTCAGAAGACTTCTGCACTTGCCGAATGATGGAAGCATCCCAGATTGGGCTCCCGCTCTCTGCGGTTGGTGTGGTGATGAATGCCATTTGAGTATTTGCGATCTCTATGACACTGCCGTTGCGAAGATAGGACTGCGAACCACGTTTGAGGAGGTTATTGTCCACGCGGATGCCGTTGCGACCATTTACAATGATGATCCATCGTTCCTGCTCGCCATCATAGTGAATGACAGCGTGCAACCTGGAGACCTGGCGATCCGGGCCCAGGTCAATGTCAACGACAGTCTTTGCAGTCGGGGTGCCGCGGTAACCATCATCACTGACAGGCAGGCGCTCGTGCGCCTCAGGACGACCGATGTTTACTTCCACCTTTCTGATGATGAAGACCCAATCGCGGCCTGCGATCTTCCCGTAACCTGGAACATTTTCCTGGCCTTCGAGCAGGTCATTCGCGAAATCTTCCGTGGCATTCACGTGCTTATCTGAAACGCTGAGCGACTGGATGATCTCCTGCTCGCTGGGCATAAATGGCTCGGTCTCGTTGTCGCTTGGATCATGGGCCTCTGTGCCTTCGGTGTCTTCGCGGTCGAGAGCACGTGTGTCCTTGGTTTTTCTGCGGGTATTGCGCGATGCAGGTGCAGCGGGATCTGCCCCACGCGCGCGTTTCCTCGACCCACGCGACGGAGTTGCAAGCGTCTCGGCCGTGTCGACATCAGATGGCTCATGTGCGTCAGTGGCAGCAGCAGCTCTGCGCACACGACTCTTTCCCTTGCGACCTGAGGGTGGCATTGTGGTGATCTGTTGCTGTGGGAAGCGTGTGGTGGTTGGTGGTTGGTGGATGGTGGATGGTGGATGGTGGATGGTGGATGGTGGATGGTGGTCAGCGTGCCTGCTGGATGGTGGGTTGTGCCTGCTGGATGGCGGATGGTGTCTGCCGGATGGCGGATGACGCCTGCCGGATGGTGGATGGTGCCTGCCGGATGATGGATGGTGCCTGCCGACTGGTGGATGGCGCCTGCTGCGGCAGTGGGTTGCGGGAGTTCAGGCGCGGGAGTGGTGTGAGGAATGACTCTCGGCTGCAGGCTGCATTTCTGCCTTTCTGCCTTTCTGCCTTGACGCTGCTGCGACCGACGACTCGTATGTGCCGGCGGAGGCGTGTTGGAGAAAGCGGTCGTGTCTTGTGTGCGCGACGGGTCGCGTTGCGTGTCGGGGAGAAGCTGAGGCGCGAGGCGATTCGAACGTGCCGGCACGGCAAAGGCCGGAAGTTCTTCCGCAACAGTTCTTTCTGTATGTAGCGACACCAAACCCCTGCTTTAACTATCCAACACGTGCTTCAGTACTGCAAGGGCGGGCTGGGATGATGTCGAAAACAACACGTCACATTTCCCAGTCACAATTCGGCCCTGACTCTGTGTCCACCCGCATAATCCGCGCGACTCTGGAACGACTGCACACTCCACCGGCCGGCACGCTGCCGCCACCCAACAGTCCTGGTAGCATCACGGGCTATATCGCATTTGCCGACGTCAATGGCAGTACAGTCCAGTGACAGCTAGGCAGCACTTTGACGCCAGAAGCATCGGTTAGTTATTTCACTGGCTACAGCAAAAATTTCTGAACAACGAAAAAAGCACTTATAAGCAGGCCCGCCGTGGCTGTAAAGACCATTCCTCGATGGCCGTCACCTCCCAAGCGTCAGCATGTGCTTCAATCCATAGACAACAAGACTCACCTTCACGAGTGACGCCCAGAGCCAGGACCACAAAGACATTCAGTGGCAAGCGCATCATGCCGTAAACCTTTCCTCTCACCGCGTCTTCCACCAGCTCGCTCTTGAGCCTGGACATGGTTGGGAAGTACAATCCCACGCAGGCCTCGAAAAGTGCAAAGCACCAGAATGCTATCGCTTCAGCTGTCGCCAGGACCGGAAGCAGCAAGCTGACAGCTGCGAGGGCAAGTACGATGAGCAGCAGTCTTCCAGTGTCTCGCACATTTCGGAGTTCGATGGTGGAAAATACCATTGAACCCATCATCATTGCTGACATGAAACAGCTGAAGATGAGTCCAAAGGGCGGCATCTCTGTTATGCCACCTGCAGCTCGCGCCGACTTCAATGCTGGTGACCAGAAGAACACGAACAGATACATCGAGCCCTCGAAGACTGTCGTGGCGAGTGCAAGCGTCAAGATCCGCCTGTCCAGCAACTTAATATTAAGCCCATCGAAGATCGCTGCTGATGCCTTCTCGTGATCGTGCTCAGCCACTGCGTCGACATAGTTCTCACCCTATCTCGCCATCAGCACTGGTATCTTGGCCGCAAATCGCAAGACACTAACCCAGAAATTCCAGATACCAGCCCCAGCAGAGCCAAGGCATACGATCGCCAACACAAACGGGGCGATCTTCGTCCCTGTCCAAGCCACCACAGCCTCTCCGACAATTCCTGCCAGGATAGCCACGACGCCGCTCAGCGTGACACTCAAGCTGAACATATCTCCCAGCCGCAAACCTTGGCTCAAGCCACGAGCGTGGTACTCGGCTATCATCCATGTCTCGAATACCGAATACAGCAAAGTCGTACTCAATCCTCCCAGAGCTCGTCCAACAAAGAGCATCGTGAGGTCATGGCTTAACACCGAAAGGCAAGACAGTGAGTATGCAACACAGAAGGTCAAGCACGCGAGCCTTCGACCATGTTTATCTGCCAAGCTTCCGACGAAGGATGCTGTGAGTGCAGCGGCCACGAAGCCCGTGGTAAACAATGCTGCCGTCTGAGACTCGGAAAGACCTTTCTCGTCTTTGTATAGCGTGTACATGTATGGTCCCTGGAGGAAATCGTGTCAGCACATGAAGAAACCGTATCAGCACATGCGCAAACCGTATCAGCACTTGCGCACGGCAAGTCGCTTCGAAGCTTGTCTTACCTGTAACCAGTCCGCTGCCATTACCAAGACGTACACGCCAAAGTACACGATCTTGAACCTCCTCACTTCTTCTTTTAGCACGCCATCCTTAGGCAAGGCAAGCGTTCCTTCTTCGCTCTTCTCCACATGAGATTTTTGGGTTCGATGGCAGGCCAAAGCTGCATTGAACAGTGCTAAAACGGCGAAGTAGACGCCGTAAACCTCCATCGTGATGGCCGACGCGTGTGGGAGAGGAAGACCGATCTGTGAACAAGATATGTTGCTTCCCACATTCTCGTTCCAACCAACGCCGGTCCTCCCTTGCCGGTGCGCATCCCGCGAACACATTCCCGCGCGTGAACAGGCACGCGACGCGAAATTGGGAGAAATTCATTTCTGCTCCTCTTCTTCGCCGATCATCCATCCGGAACCTTACACGACCAACGGCGACCATGACCGTTCAACTCAATCGGCTGCCGCTCCTGCTGGCGTGCATCGGCGCGGTTCTCTTCATCGGAGCGGTCCTTCATCAGGTGAACGGCGTGCCACAGACCTGGAGGGAGTCTCTGAGCAAAAGCGTCGGCGGCGTGGCCGGAGGCAAGAAGAACAACATCAACATATCACGACCCTCTTTCTACGACATCGCGCTGTCCCACGGGACCGACAAGGTCACCACGCACAAGTACCATCACATGTCAGGCGGCGCCGCGAAAGGACCCAGCCGCGAAGCACAAAAAAAGACTGACGCGGTTCCGGCAGGTACCAGAAATACCTCGAACCACTGCGCGACCGTCGCCTCAAATTCCTCGAGATCGGCCTCGGCTGCGACATGGGCTACGGCCCGGGCGCTTCGTACTACACCTGGCTCGAGTTCCTCCCCCACGTCGACCTGTACTACATGGAATACGACGCCGTGTGCGCGGAGAAATGGGCCAACGAGACGACCGGGGCCACGATTTTCTCGGGCGACCAGGCCGACGTCAAGTTCCTGGCTTCGTTCATGCAGCAGGCCGGGACGGATTTCGACGTCATCGTCGATGACGGCGGGCACACGATGAACCAACAGAGGACCAGCATCGAGCATCTGTGGAAGGCGCTCCGGCCGGGGGGGTTGTATTTTTGCGAGGATCTGCAGACGAGTTATTGGGAGAATTACGGCGGGGTGAAGGACGGCAGCGCGAAGGCGAAGACCATGGTGAGTTGGGACGTTGCTGCCCGGTTGAGGCGGGTGGTGGTGGTGGTGGTGCCGGTGGTTGGTGCTGGTGCTGACGATGTTTTCCAGGTGGGCATGATCAAAGAACTGGTCGACGACCTCAACGTCGGGACGGGGGGGCACGCGAGAAAGCATGCGATCAGTGTGGACATGTTGTTCGTGGACTGTATGGAGGAAGTGTGCGCCTTCGTCAAGAAGGAAGAAGGAGTACAGTGAAAAGACGTGAGATAACGATAGATAGTGGACACCAATCTTGTATCGTTTGAAGGTAGGCATCGGTATAACTAGTTAGTTAACTAGTTAATGAAATCGCCTTGGCAGTGGAAATATTATGTCAGCCAGCCTGCAAGTGTCGACTAGTTAGTTTTTGGCCGAGACTGTTGGTTGGCTTATCTTTCGAGCACAAGGGTTTGTGGCAGCGTATAGAACACCCCGAATGCAAGCACTGGTCTTGAAGTTGAACTAACCAGTGTCTTCTCTCTGTGTTCGCAACGGGTGCTTATTATTATTATGTGTGCCGGCGGTTGTGCGGCAGCAGCCGGCCTTGGCAAAAGACCTCAGGCTCCAGGTTCCTCCTACTGCATCCTTTACAATATGTCAATTCAGCCCAGTCTCTACATTGCTTCTGACTTGGACTTCAATGGCTCGACGAGCACATCGCGAATGAGCAGCGAAAAGCCTTACGACGGGAGGCATCAATTGCAAATACCACCCCTGCGCTATAACGGGATTGACGATCTGGCGATCTGGCGGGTACGATATCTGAATATCGCGAGATTGATCAAATTCGTTTGTATGAGGATTTGATTGATGTGGGAGGATGTCACCGCCATCACGAAGATATCGTACCAGCGAGGCAAGTCTTGGGCGAAGGTTTCCTGTAGTTGGTTGGGCGTAGTTGGTCCCGAATCGTGCGGCACGACAGGCCCTGGTGTATGAGTTTTGTCTGAGTCAGCGACCGGTGTCCATCGTTTGCACCGGCCTCTCCCGGCCCACGCACGAGCCGGCGCGTGGGCAAAGATGGCACGCCAACGGGACTGCGAGCTGGGAGGAGAAGGCGACGGCGGCGGCGGCGTCCAGGGCGAAAGCAGGCGGGCTCCGGCGTAGAAAGGGGTGAGTTTGGCTCCGAGCATTCTGGGGTTGATCTTCAGTGGCTGCTGCTAGGGACAGGCCCTGCTGCGCTCTGAGTAATGAACCCGAGCCCTGAGCCCTGCGCAGTCTGCAGCTGGGAGCGTGGAGGGGCGCACCTGCCCGGCCGGCCAGGATCTTGGACGGGCCCGTGATCCTGTCGGTTGCACTGTACACACTCACTGTACACTGAACCTGACCAGGGCGGGCGTCGAGCTGTCCACCACCGACCCAAGCACAGCTGCCAGCCACACCACTGCCGCCGCTGCCGGCTACATACACCACTGCCACCACCGAGTCACTGCCACATCACCCAGCCGCCGCCACCACCACCACCACGACAATACCGACAACGACAACGACAACGACCCCAACCCCAACCCTAACCCCAACCCCAACCCCAACCCCAACCCCAACGACCACAACCTGCAGCGGGGGCACGTCGGCGATGCCGGCGGCGTGAACGGCGGCCGAGCTCCACCGCTGCAGACGAGGACATCCGACGGCGCGGTGACACACGTATACTTCTGTTCCGGGCGCTGACGATAGGCGGACATGGCTGCCGCGATCAGTGGCAGCGCGTGGAGTTATTCAGTGCCGCTCGACGACACAGACGGCACCGCGAGAGCCTATCGCCCGCCGCGAGGCGCTGCGAGCGGACATGGTGAGGCGGCCGCGGAGCCTTCCAAGCCGCTGGAGCACAAGAGCAGCGCCTGGGATCTGCAGAGCGACACCGAAGCTGCGAAAGCGCGAAAACGGTCCATGCGTGCCAACAACAGGTCGCGAAGCGCTCTGCGGGACAAGCTGAAGCAAGAGCAGGAACCCATCAACGACTACAGCTACAGCGACGACTCGGCGTGGATCCACCGGGACAAGCTGGCTCAGATCGAGTTTCAGGAGATGGCCGAGGCCGGCATATATCTGCGGCCCTCGCGGAGGTCTCAGAGCGCTGGGCCTGGGCGTGCCGACACGAGTCGCTCTGTCAGTCGTTCAGTATCCCGGCGACGCACTCAGGAGCGTGCCGGCCACGTGTCCCGCGCTCAGGAGGAGTGCGCAGGTGACGATCCGTCCCAGCCTGAGTCCGAGCAGACTGTCGGCCGCGTTGCGTCTGCTGCCACCTCGCCAGAGCACGGGGAGCCTGCCCGCCTGCTGCCACGAGCAGAGCCACAGTCGAACCATGCGCAAGAGGAGCCAGACTACCGGCAATCCGAGCCTGTTCTCGAACAACCAGCCCCAAAACAGATTTCCAGCGCCCGGCCAAGCACATCGAGGATACCCGTGTCCCGCATCAGCCCTGTGCCTGTGCCGCAGCAGGTCGTCGAGCGAGACACTCCCGCTCCACGCAGTCGCGCTGGGAGCCAGAGTGTGAGCGGCAGCTGGGATGAAGTGCAGCGGTATGCGCCAAAAGCTCGGAGCGCGAGTGTCGCCAGTGCTCAGCTCCTGGACGATCCAGAGGCGAAACGCCCAACGCCGCCGGGCAGCTCGTCAGACAAAGCTTCTTCGACCGATGAGAGCTCACCGAAGAAGGCGAGGTCGCCTAAAAAGACCCTACCAACCGCGCGAAAGGGCTCCGTGACAGGTTCGACGATTCCCCAGCCACGAGCAGTCACTGGCTCGGCGACCCGACGGCCAGGATCCAGCGCAGGCCGTCCTTCCATGAGCCAGTACACACCAGAAGGTACACCTCCTTGGGCCGCGACCATGTACAAGCCCGATCCTCGACTACCGCCGGACCAGCAGATGCTGCCTACTCATGCGAAGCGAATGATGCAGGACAAGTGGGAGAAGGAAGGCAAGACTGGCACTATATACGACAAAGACTTCAGGCTCCTGAATGAAGAGGATATGCGACCCAAGAACCCTCCACCGCTATCACTTCACCTCGACTGCGATGCCAACCAACGTCTTTCCTCCACGAAAACCCTTTCTCCGAAGAAGCTATGTCCTAATGGCTCCAGTGTCGGCAATGGCTGGCCTCTCAGTGCCGGCGCTAGCAGTGACGCTGGGCGAAGCGACACCAGCAGCGTCAGAGCTGAGACGAGCGGCGGCTACAAGATCACTCCCCGGATACCCTCTACTTCGACAACGCAGCGATCTGCTGCGCCATCTCCCGTGTCACCACAGTCGCCTGTGCAGAGTGGGGGTAATAATCTGCCTCCACGAATCCCGGACAGGGACGAGAAGGAGGAGGCAGCTCCACAGAAAGGCTGCTGCTGCGTCATAATGTAAAGCCCAGCTTCCCAATTACGAAATCGAGCGTACTTTTCCTTTCACCGCGTTTGTTGCAGACCACCATTTGGCAACGAGCGCCATGTCATTGCAATCCTACGACGGGATTGGAAATGAGCGCACCGACAACTGCGCCGACGCTGCCACCGACCGCTACACTCCTTCCGACAGAAGAGGAGAACGAGCGAGCTGTGGGAGCGGATTTTCCGGTTTGATAGCGTTACAGCGGCACACATTCTGTGAATACCCGGGATCTTTTGAGAGGAAACACCATCATCGCCCACTGCTCTATACCACACCTCGGTCTCATCGACATACATCGCAAAGCCGATTGGCTGGCGTGACAGGGGTCTTCTCATGACCATGGATCCATTTATCTTGCTTTGACAGGACGGCTTACGGGGAGGGAAAGGGGGTCTCTTCGGCCTACGGATTCCGGGTAGAACAGAATGGATTTGTATCTCGGTTCGTGATTGTGTCGGTATCTGATCCTGTCCTCGGGACGACGAAAAAAAAAATCTACAAGCAAATCATGCGCACTTCTCTTCACCACCAATCCAATTGCGATGCTGTGGAGCTGAGTTCTGCCATTCACACTTCCCCAGCCGCGCCCCCCCCGCCGGACCCACCCCAACGCGCACCCGCGCACTCGGGGCGCTCTACGGCGACGAAGGGGCCAAGTGATGATGAGCGGCCGTCAACCTCACGGCATTCAGATATTGCACCACGCCCAAGTCGTTCCCGCGGACGAGTTTCTGCAAACTGCCGAGCTGGTCGCGGAGGGCCTCGTTGGCGGACAGCAGGCGCTGGCGCTCCGTCTCCATGTCCTTGATGTAGGTGGCGGCGGTGGCGATGATGACGGCCTTGGAGGGCATGCGGGGGTGGTCGAAGGAGGTTTCGTCGGACGGCACGGCGTCCTTCAACGACGGGATCACCAGGCGCAGGGCTTCGATCTGATGGTTGAGGTTGTCCCGATACCGCCGTTCCACCAGATTGTGGGGCACGCGGCCGCGGGCGAGCGAGGCGCGGGCGTCGCGGCTGCTCATCCGGCGATGGTGCAGCGGACGGCGGAGAATGTCGCGATCGTGCGCTTCGTCGGGCTCGGCGGCGTTGCGCTTGACTTGGATTCGAGGTGGGTCGTGTTGGTCGGTGGCTTCTGCTGGACAGGAAGGTTGCCGGGATTCGGGAGGAGATGGAATTTGTTGTGACTGAGGAGGAGGAGGAGCAGGAGGAGGAGGTTGCCCATTTGTTTGCGACGATTCAGAGTGTCTTGAACTGGAGCTAGGCGTATCTGGGTATCGTCGATGTTTTGGGCATAGTGATATGTTCCAGCAATCATCCGGTCCGCCGAGGCACGGAAATGCGAGCTTTTCATCTTCTGATGGTGGCCTGCCTGGCCGGAACGGAAACGTGGGTGTCGGTGGTAGCGTCGCTCGGAAAGATGCTGGCGTTGGTAATTGCCACCCGGGAAGACTGTGCATGGGCAAGCTCAAGTTCGGTCGATGCTGTTCCGCGAACGCTGTTGTCGTCGTTAGTGTGGTGTCCCATGTTGTAGTGTCTGACAAGACGGCGAACGGAGAGGAAGCGTACAAACGCATCTAGCTTGCTGGCCCGGAACTGGTGGCCCCTCATAGGAGCGAGGCTGCGACTGAGGTTGTGGTTGCTGTACATCTAGAAAGCAGTTGTGCAGCTCATGGTCGATCATGAGATGATCTTGAGAGACGAGCATGGGATCCTGGCCGAACTCGCTCCTCCCTGGATCAGACATGAACGGGACGGGAATGCACTTCAGTGGCGAGTCTTTGGCGACAACGAGTGTGTAGCCAGGCGACAGTTCGGCTGTCACGCTTCCTATTGCAGTCTGAGCCGATGACGAGGAGATGCAGAGGACGAATCGCAGGCGGTGAAAGCGGACGTTGCGGTGGCATATATGGAGAGCGAACTGTAATGACCGATTCGCTCATGGTGATGCAGAGGAATCCAAGCGACCATACAGAGTGCAGGAGTACCTTGGGCCCGCGGCGTGCGCTGAACACGGAGCAGGTGGGCTGCCCGGTCTTGTAAGAAGTCCTTCGCGGGCAGCATGGATGGAGGCGGATGACCCGGTCAGGACGAGGGCCGGATCGAGCACGGGCATTGGGTGTCTGAAGCCGCGGACTTGGAGTGAAGTGAGTGGATGCGCAAGCTTTAAAGCTCCCAGAAATCCCGGCGGAGATGGAGTCTCGTGAAGTCGGGCTGCGGTGGCGATCAACATCCAGGCGAGATATCGAACCCAAGGCTTCCGATCCGGAATGCAGCGCTACCGCACCCTGACCAGTGCGGCCCGCTCCTTCGCCTATACATACCACTCGGCCGAAAGTCGTGAGAACAATGGCAGATTCTGTGCGTGCCGCAGCCCGCGCTCGCCTAGCGGTCGATGCCACCAGATCGGCGATCTTCACCCGGCAGGTACACCTCCCGAGCCTCACCCCCGAGCCCCCGAGCCCCCGAGCCGAGCCTCCCGAGCCTATGATTGCCGCAGGAAGAGCACCGGGCCCAGTCTCGCTCTGGGCTTGTCGCACACTGCAATTGCACATGCCACTGGCACTATTGTCATGGCGAAAGCTGGCATTCTTCTTCCCGTCTTGTTCAACTGCCGAACCAAGTCACCCATGTCGGCCCGTGAGCCGCCGTATACCGGACATGAACCATCTATCTTTGGAGATCCGGAAGGGCGGCCCGCTCCTTTCGCGAGCACAGCATAACTAACGTGTACAATATATTAATATACACTCTAAACATCTTAAGTGTCTATACCTTCTATATAGTTAGTGTTACAGTAGTGGAAGGGGTGGAAAGGATGGATAGAGTAGACCCTGGATTTCGGCTCGGCCCCTTCTGGGATTTAGGTTCCGGAACGGACCGAGCTGGCCTTGGCACACTACTACTATGAAAGGCCACTACACTACTACTATATAGAGTTGTTAGGGGGCGCCGCCCAGCCCAGGTCCTGGACCTCACCTAAGCCAGCCGTTGCCCTAAGGACTGCGACTTAGCGGCGCCAGCACGACCCTACCCTCTGTACGGAATCACCGATAGGACCCTACTCCCGTACAGAGGGAGAACCCTATAGCCCTGCACAGAGAGGAACTGCTGCCCCTTTAAACGGAGGGAAAACTCTGCTCTACTGTACAGAGGGAGAACTCCCGATCCTTTATACAGAGTGTAAATCTTGCACCCCTACATAGAGGGAAATTGCTAGCTTAGCTTTATAGGTACAAATTGTACAGCAGCAGACGACGAAGGAACTGCCTATTAGTTCCTCTATATAGATACCTAACCTTAAGTTTCTAAACTAAGATTCTTAAGCCCTTACATTAGGAACTAATCTTACTGTCGGTAACTGTTGCGGCGGTGGAAAGGGGTGGGACGGAGTAATAGGGTGGACCCTCGGAATTTCGGCTTAGCCCTTCCGGACCGAGCCGGGCCTTAGCACGCTACCCCCCTAAAGGTCTCGTCCACCACTATATAGATTCCTTTCCCTCCTTAGTTCGAGATATAGTTATTAAAAAGGCCGTATTAAATTATATCTGTGTGCCCGGATTATTATATCTCGAACTCACTCCCTACACTGATCCGGGCACGCAGATATGACTCAATACGGCCTTTTTGATGACTATATCTCGAACTGAGGAGAGAAAGGAATCTATGTGGTGGTGGTGGTGGGCTTCCGTGGAGGTGGTGGTGCTAAGGCCCGGCTCGGCCCGTCCGGGCCGAGCCGAAATTCCGAGGGTCCACCCTATCAATCTGTCCCACCTCTTTCCACTGCCGCAACACTACCCCCCTCCCTCACCAGCAGTCGCCCTCGACCGCTTAGTCACCCTATCTATTCGAAAACCTTTCTTCAAATTTTTTTTTTTTTTAACTCATCGTCTCCTTCTCGAAAATTCCCTCCAACGCCGATGTTACCTCTTCCGTCTTCTATTACGACTGACGTTCTTTTCGTCGCCTTTTTTTGTTTTTTACATCGTCGGTGTCTGAAGTCCTCACTTGGCGTTCATGTAATCGACGCTATCTGATCTGAACCGCGGTCTTCTGAGCTGCGGCGTAGCTGGTCTGTGCGTCGTCGCGGAGGTCTATATAGATCTTTCCGCAGCGCCGTTTTTCTTCTTCTTTTTCTCTTCTACCAAAGCCTTCACCCACTACGCGGTCGGCGGCGCCGCCGGCCGACGTAGTAGTCCCTGAAGCAATTACTTCAAGCACGATCGTTTTTATCGGCTTCTGCGCCGGTGGAGCGGACGTGTCTCCATTGTCGGCATTAGAGCCACGCTGGCTTCGGCTTTTCCGGGTTCTGCGCGTAGAACTCTTTTAGCAGCTCCGCCGAATTCCGCAGGTTTTCGACCGGATAGCATTTATAGTCTTCCGGCCACCCCTTCTACGAGATCCTCGCTTTAATGGACCCCCTTATCTTCTTTACGTCCATTACATCTTCTACTTCCCACTCTTCTTTACTACCGTCTATCTCGACCGGTAGGGGTTCGTCGAAGCCTTGTTCCGGCAGGCCGTTCTTAGGGTCCAGGCTTAACAGATCCGAATGAAAAACATCGTAGATTCGGAATGCCTTCGGCAGCTCGAGCCAATAAGTCACCGGCGACCTCTTTTCTATTATCTTGAACGGACCTACGTAGCGTAGGTTAAGCTTCGCGTTTCCTTTTAGCCTTAGGTTTCGCGTGTTAAGCTATACTTTTTGACCTTCTTCGAATTCTATTGGCGACCAGCTTCTATTAGTTCGAGTCACTATCTTCTTCTGGGCCGTCTCTATCGCTTCTTTCGCCACTTCGGTCGCTTCTTCCATCTGAGATCGTAGCGCTTCTGCCGCCGCGGCAGCGACTCTCTTTAACGACGTAGTAGTAGTAGAAAGTTCCGGCGAGCCTGTGTCACTTGTTGGCTAGAAGCTTAGCCTTAGAAGATAACTGTAGGTTATCTCAAACGGCGCCAGCGACGTCGCTTCTGACCGTGTTGAGTTCGCGCAGAATTCGGCTATCGGTAACACCTCGACCCACTTTTCTTAATGATGGCCGTAGAAGGTTCGCAGATATCGCTCTATCTCGCGATTAGCCACTTCGGACTGGCCGTCGGTTTAAGGGTAAGCGGCAGTGCTAAGCTTTCTATAAATTCCGAGAGCTTAGTTAATAGCTTTCTATACGTCGGCGGTGAATTGAGGACCCCTATCCGTAGTAATAGTGTCCAGCAACCTATAGTGCTTCCATACGTGTTGGATTAACATCCGCGCGGTTTCTTCCGCCGTAGTTCCTTCGTTTCTCGCTCGACAGGGGATGAAGTGTCGTTCTTTGCTCAGCCTATCCACTACGTTAAGGGTGGCGTTATATCTATCTGAATCCGGCAGGCCGGTTACGAAGTCTATCGTAATGTGCTGCTATGGTTTCTTAGGGATCGGCAGTGGCTTTAATAAGCCTGCTGGAAGACCGTAACGCGGTTTCGCGGCCCTGCATACGTAGCAATTGGCGATAAATCGATAGATCCGTTCGTAGATCCGCAGAAACCAGTAGACCGTCCTTATAGCTTCCATCGTCTTTTTTGAGCCGGCGTAACCAATGTCTATAGAGTTATGGACTAGCTGGATGACTTCCGTAATTAGTTCTTCCAGAACTATCAGCTTTCCTAAGCCGGTTTTGCCGAGTTTCTGTTGCTGGTTAAGCCGCTTTACCTTTTCGTAGAGAGCTTCTTCTTTAGGGACCGGTTCTACCGCGCAGACCCCTACCTCTTTCAGCACCTCTGCGTCTACTATTCGCTCGGTTAGCACCTTCTGGAACATGTTCGGATCTTCTTTCGCACGGCTTGTCTTTCCTTCTCTTCGCGTTAGCGCGTCTGCCTTTCCGTTTTGAGCCCCTGGTCGATAGGTGATCTTAAAGTCGAATCCTAATAAGTAGGCGGCCTATCGAGCTTAGCGGCGTAAGAGCTTCTGCATCTTTATAAAGTAGGTTAGTGACTGGTAGTCCGTAAGAACCTGGACTGTGCTCTTTCCAGCTATAAGCTCCGGTTTCCACTCCTCGAAAGCCTGAATAATCGCCAGCAGCTCTTTATCGTAGATAGCGTAGTTCCGCTCGGCTTCGCTTATTAACTTGCTGAAGAAAGCGACTGGATAGAGGGTTTCGTTATCACTATATTGAGAAAGGACCCCTGCCGTCACTGTGTCGGAAGCGTCCGTTTTGATCCGGGCACGCAGATATAATTCAATACGGCCTTTTTGATGACTATATCTCAAACTGAGGAGGGAAAGGAATCTATGTGGTGGTGGTAGTGGGCTTTGATAGTGGTAATGCCAAGGCCCGGCTCGGCCCGGACGGGCCGAGCCGAAATCCAGGGTCCACCCTATTAATCTGTCCTACCTCTTTCCACCGCCGCAACACTACCCCCCTCCCTTACCAGCGGTTGCCCTCGACCGCTTAGTCACCCTATCTATTCGAAAAACTCCACTCTCTTCTCCTTTTTTTTTTTTTGAGTTTCGTCGTCTCTCTCTCGAAAATCTCCTCTAACGGTAATGTTACCTCTTCCGTCTTCCATCGCTTCTTGAATTTTTCACGTCGTCAGCATCTGAAGTCCTTCACTTAGCGTTTATGTGATCGGTGCGCCTGGTCCGTGCTATCTGATCTAAGCCGTGGGTTATCTAAGCTGCGGCGTAGCTGGTCTGTGCGAGTCGCAGAGGTCTATATAGATCTTTCCGCAGCGCCGTTTTTCTTCCTCTTTTTCTCTTCCACCAAAGCTTCCGCCCTCTACGCGGTCGCCGACCGACGTAGCGGTGCCTGGAGCTATCAATTCCATTACGATCGCCTTTATCGGCTTCTGCGCCGGTGGAGCAGACGTGGCTTTCTTCCTTCTTCCGGAATTGTCGATATCAGAGCTACGCCGGTTTCGGCTTTTCCGGGTTCCGCACGTAAAAGTCTCTTAGCAGTTCCGCCGAATTCCGGAGATTCTCGATCGGATACTATTTATAGTCTTCCAGCTACCCCTTCTACGAGATCCTCGCTTTGATGGACCCTCTTATCTTCTTTACGTCCATTATATCTTCTACCTCCCACTCTTCTTTATCGCCCTCTATCTTAACTGGTGGGGGTTCGGCGAACCCCTGCTGCGGCAGACCGTTCTCAGGGTCCAGGCTTAGTAGATCAGAATAGAAAACGTCGTAGATCCGGAACGCCTTCGGCAACTCGAGCTAATAAGTCACCGGCGACCTCTTTTCTATTATCTTGAATGGACCTACGTAGCGTAGGTTGAGCTTCGCGTTTTCTTTTAGCCTTAGGTTCTGCGTGTTAAGCTATACCTTTTGACCTTCTTCGAATTCTATTGGCGACCGGTTCCTATTAGTTCAAGTTACTATCTTCTTCTAAGCCGTCTCTATTGCTTCTTTCGCCACCTTGATCGCTTCTTCTATTTGAGATCGTAGCGCTTCTACCGCCGCGGCGGCGACTCTCTTCGACGACGTGGCGGTTGGTGGTTCCGCGGAGCTAGGTTCGTTTGGCAGCTGAAAGCTTATCCTCGGAAGATAGCTGTACGTTATCTCGAACAGCGCCAGCGAGGTGGCCTTAGACGGTGCCGAGTTAGCGCAGAACTTAGCTATTGGCAACACCTTAACCTATTCTTCCTAATAATAGCTGCAGAAGATCCGTAGATATTTCTCTATCTTACGGTTGGCCACTTCTGATTGGCCGTCAGTTTAAGGGTAAGCAGCGGTGCTGAGCTTTCTATAAATTCCGAGGGCTTAGTTGATAGCTTTCCACACATCGGCGGTGAATTGAGGACCCCTATCCGTAGTAATAGTGTCCGGCAGGCCGTAGTGCTTCCACACGTGTTGAATCAACATTCTCGCCGTTTCTTCTGCAGTAGTTCCGTCGTCTCTCGCTCGACAGGGGATGAAGTGGCGTTCTTTGCTTAATCGGTCCACTACGTTTAGCGTAGTGTCGTATCTATCGGAATCCGGCAGGCCGGTTACAAAGTCTATCGTAATATGCTGCTATAGTTTCTCGGGGATCGGAAGTGGCTTCAATAAGCCTGCCGGAAGGCCGTAACGTGGCTTCGCGGCTCTGCATACGTAGCAATTGGCGATAAATCGATGGATCCGTTCGTAGATCCGCGGAAACCAGTAGACCGTCCTTATAGCTTCTATCGTCTTCTTTAAGCTGGCGTAACCTACTTCTATAGAGCTATGGACTAGTTGGATAACCTCCGTAATTAGTTCTTCCGGAACTATTAGCTTCCCTAAACCGGTTTTGCCGAGTTTCTGCTGCTGGTTGAGCTGCTTTACCTTCTCGTAGAGCGTCTCTTCTTTAGGGGCCGGCTCCACTGCACAGACTCCTACCTCTTTTAACACCTCTGCATCTACTATCCGCTCGGTCAACACCTTCTGGAACATGTTCGGATCTTCTTTCGCACGGCTTGTCTTTCCTTCTCTTCGCGTTAGCGCGTCAGCCTTTCCATTTTGAGCCCCTGGTCGGTAGGTGATCTTAAAGTCGAATCCTAATAAGTAGGCGGCCTACCGAGCTTGGCGGCGTAAGAGCTTCTGCGTCTTTATAAAGTAGGTCAGCGACTGGTGGTCCGTAAGGACCTGAACCGTGCTCTTTCCAGCTATAAGCTCCGGTTTCCACTCCTTAAAGGCCTAAATAATGGCCAGCAGTTCTTTATTATAGATAGCGTAGTTCCGCTTAGCTTCCGTTATGGATTTGCTAAAGAAGGCTACTAGGTAAAGGGTCTCGCTGTCGTTAGCGTATTAAGAAAGGACCCCTGCCGTCACTGTATCGGAAGCGTCCGTTTCTACGTAGATCGTCTTTTCCGGCCGGAAGTGTGCTAGGACCGGCGCCGATGCTACTGCTTCTTTTAGCCGGTCGAAGGCTTCCGTGCACTTTTCGTTCTATAGGCCGGCGGCCTCTTTCTTCAGCGCCTCGTTTAGGGGTCTCGCTATCTTGCTGAAGTCCTTAATAAACCGTCGATAGTAGCTGCAGAATCTGAGAAACGCCCTTATCTGCGTAGTGTTTCCGGATTTCGGCTGCTTCCATTCCGCGACGGCGGCGACCTTTGATAGGTCCATCCGAATTCTATCTCTTCCGACGATAAGACCGAGATATTTGACCTCAGTTTGATAGAACTCGCTCTTCTTCGTGTCCGCGTTTAGTCCGGCCTTACGGAGCCTGGTTAGCACCTTCTTAATGTAGTCCGTGTGCTGTTCTTTCGTTCTATCTGTATAGATAAGGATGTCGTCTAGGTAAATAGACACGAACCGTTCCAACATATCTATAAAGGTGTGGTTTATAAAGCGTTGCTATACTGCCGGCGCGTTAGTAAGTCCGAAAGGCATTACCAACTACTTGAAATTGCCTATATGCGTCGCGAACGTCGTAAGGTCTTCTGTCTGCCCTTCTTCGTTCCTTAGTCGATAGAACGCCTAGCGGATGTCCAGCTTGCTAAACTACCTAGCCTTTGCTACGCGCTGTATAGTCTTATCTATTAGCGGCAGGGGGTATACGTCTCTCTTGGTAACCTCGTTGAGGCCTCGATAGTCTACGCAGAGTCGGAGACCACCCCCTGGTTTCCTTACGAAAAGGATTAGTAACGCATATTCCGCGGAGCTCGGCGTAATAAACTTCTTCGCTAGGTTTTTACGAACAAACACCTCTACTTAGTCCAGTTCGGCCAGTGACAGTCTTCTTAGGGGCTCGGTTCTTGGCAGTGTAGCTCCCTCCTTTAGTCGGATCTTGTTGTTATATTCCGGTCGATAGAGCGGCAGTAGGTTGGAGTCTGCTTTTGAGAAGACATTAGCGTAACTATAGAGCTCTTCCGGTAACACCTCCAGTGGATCTACTTCTTCTTCCGCCATTATCTTCCTGTAGTCTTCGATATCCTTTATAGAGATAGCGTAAATCTTATTGTCCGGCAACTTCGCGAGAGTTATTATAGCTTCTAAACTCATTATTCCGACGGTAACCGGGGGTTCGGAACGATCGGACGGAGTCGCTTCGACTGTCGTAACGTTCGGTTTAGCGTCGGCCGCCATGACCGATTCGGTGACTAATTTGACGGCGGCTAAGTCGCTGGTCGATTTTCTGAATCCGAGTGTGCCTTCTCCTACGTTAATAATCGCTCCCTGGTTCTTTATCCATTTCTGCCCTATAATAATGTCAAACCTTCCGATATCCATAATTCGGAACGTCGCTTCCGTAGTGCGACCAGCTAAGGTGGTCCTTAATAGCACATAGTGCGTAACACTCTCCGTATCTTGTCCGTTGTATGCCGAAATCTTCGTCGGCGACGCCAATTCCACTGGATAACCGTATCCCTTTATCAGTTTCTGAACCAACTAGTGGTAGATCGCCGCGCCAATAAGAGCTCCTGTGTCGATAAAAGCTTTTAGCTAAAGTGGTTTGCTCGATCCGTCAAGGGGGTGGACAGTGATTAGAAGGATAATAGCTGTTTCCGTGTTTACTTCCACCGTAGCCGATAGCGGATCGCTGCAACTATTGATGCTCTCTTTCGTCGACGTAGTTCGCGTTGATGCCCTGTTGTCCTCGCTGGATAGGGGGCCTATCCTTCTAGCTGGTCTTTTCCTATAATTCTTAACTGACCCCGCCGTCTACGCTGTTAGTGTCGTTCGGAGCCGGTTCAATAGCTTAGATGGTCTTTCTCGGCAGCGGCGGCTTTGTTGCTTGATATTCCTGCTTCTGCTTGTCCGATGCTTGGCATCTCGTTGCAATGTAGCCAGGCTTGCTATACGCGTAGCAGGTAGGGACGAACGACGGCCGCGGCACGTAAGGCGACTAGGGGCCGCGGCGGAAGGGCGCAGGGGCTCTCGTTAGCTGCGACGGCGGCAACGGCCTCTAAATCAGTTCGCGTGTCGTCGGTTTTCTGTACGCGTTCAGGTTTCTTGCTGTTACTCTCGCCTAGTGCACGAAGCTCTGCAGGTCTTCGTCTTCCACTGACGCTATCGCTGCAGCTAGCTTAGGGCTCAGTTTCTGTCTTAGTAAGTGCAGCTGCTTATCTTCTGCCACTCTCGCTCTAATAGTATATTTCCTAAACAGTCCGTAGAACTCTTCGAACGTCTGCCGGTTCTGGTTGATCTTATCCAGCTGCTTACGGGCCGTCTTCTTCCGAAAGGGGTCGCCGAAACGCTGGTCCAGCGCCTTGATAGCGTCGTCGGCGGTTACTTCTTCTAGGTCCGCCACCAGCGAAAAAGCTTCACCTTCCAGCCTCGATTCCAGGTACGCCAATCTATCCTCTTCGCCGCTCGATGCGTGATCGCGGCTCATCTTATTCTTGATCTTCTTCTTAAACGCCTCCTACGCTTTAGGGTCTCCGCTACCAAAAGCAGGTAGGTCTAGCAGTAGCGTTATCGTAGTGCTACCTTGACTATAGGCCGCTGGTAAGGCGGTTTCCGCATAAGTTTCTCGCCGCGGCGGCGACGACTTCGCTGCTTCTATATCAGTTAGTTAATCCTTCAGCGCCTTTAGCTGCGCCGTTCGATTCGCTGCCTAGTTCTCTAACACGTCGATAATAGTTTCTGCCGATTCCTTCTCGGCCCTTACCGCTTTAGTTTCCTCTTTTAGTTGCCTGTTTTCTTCTAGCGTTCTGTAGAACAGCGTCTTAATAAGGTCTATACTATCGTAGACCTTCCTTATTCCGTTCTCGTTTACGTAGTCTTCCAATTCCTCGATTATGCAGTCGTAGATCTTCCTATATTTAGCTATTCGTTCCTTGATCTCTGCTGTCTCTTCCGCTATAAAACCGCTAATAATAATCTTATTATCAATGACACTGGAGCGCCTACTCGCTCTGTTAGTCTTTCCTTTCCTACTTCTGCTGCGGCCTATAACGCCGCTCTCTACCGCTGAGAAGCCTTCTATCTTCTTACGGTGCCTAGGGGGGTTGGTGTGTGTGTGTGTTGATGCGCGTGCGTTATTCGGGTTTCCGGATGGTTTAACGGGCCCTTTCGCGCAGCGCGGGGTTGGTGTAGAGAGTGAGTTCGAGATATAATGATCCAGGCACGCAGATATAATTTAATACGGCCTTTTTAATAACTATATCTCGAACTAAGGAGGGAAAGGAATCTATGTAGTGGTGGTAGTAGGCTTTGATAGTGGTGATGCCAAGGCCCGGCTCGGCCCGGTCGGGCCGAGCCGAAATCCAGGGTCCACCCTATCAATCTGTCCCACCTCTTTCCACCGCCGCAACACGTTTCTACGTAGATCGTTTTTTCTGGTCGGAAGTGCGCCAGCACGGGTGCAGAGGCCACTGCTTCTTTTAGCCGGTTAAAGGCTTCCGTGCACCTCTCATTCCATAGGCCGGCGGCTTCTTTCTTTAGCGCCTCGCTTAGGGGTCTCGCTATCTTGCTGAAGTCCTTAATAAACCGTCGATAGTAGCTGCAGAAGCCGAGAAACGCCCTGATTTGCGTAGTGTTTCCGGATTTCGGCTGCTTCCATTCCGCGACGGCGGCGACCTCCGAGGGGTCTATACGAATTCTATCTCTCCTAACGATAAGACTGAGATATTTGACCTCGGTTTGATAGAATTCGCTCTTCTTCGTGTCCGCGTTCAATCCTACCTCGCGGAGCCTCTTCAACACTTTCTCAATGTAGTCCGTGTGTTGCTCTCTCGTTCTATCTATATAAATAAGGATGTCGTCCAAGTAGATAGACACGAACCGCTCTAGCATGTCTATAAAAGTGTGGTTTATAAAGCGTTGCCACACTGCCGGCGCGTTGGTGAGTCCGAAAGGCATTACCAACTACTTGAAATTGCCTATACGCGTCGCGAACGTCGTAAGGTCTTCTGTCTGCCCTTCTTTATTCCTTAGTCGATAGAACGCTTAACGGATGTCCAGCTTGCTGAACCACTTAGCCTTCGCTACCCGCTATATAGTTTCATCAATCAGCGGCAGTAGGTATACGTCTCTCTTGGTAACCTCGTTAAGGCCTCGATAGTCTACGCAGAGTCGGAGACCACCCCCTGGTTTCCTTACGAAAAGGATTAGTAACGCATATTCCGCGGAGCTCGGCGTAATAAACTTCTTCGCTAGGTTTTCACGAACAAACACCTCTCCTTAGTCCAGTTCGGCCAGTAACAGTCTTCTTAGGGGCTCAGTTCTTGGCAATGTAGCCCCCTCTTTCAGCCTAATCTTATTATCGTATTCCGGCCGGTAGAGCGGCAGGAGGTTGGAGTTAGCTTTTAAGAATGATCCGAGCGCGCAGATGAGGTTCAATACGGCTGTTTTGATAACTATATCTCGAACTGAAGAGGGAAAGGAATCTATGTAGTGGTGGTGGTGGGCTTTGATGGTGGTGGTGCCAAGGCCCGGCTCGGCCCGGACGGGCCGAGCCGAAATTCCAGGGTCCACCCCATCAATCTGTCCCACCTCTTTCCACCACCGCAACACTACCCCCCCCCCTCACCAGCGGTCGCCCTCGACCGCTTAGTCACTTCGCCCATCCGAAAATCTCCACTTTTTTTTTTTTTTTTTTTTTTTTTTTTTTTTTGATTCGTCGTCCCTTTCTCGAAAATCCCTTTCGATGTTGACGTCACCTCCTCCTTCTTCCATCGCTTCTTGAATTTCCTACGTCATCAGCATCTGAAGTCCTTCACTTGGTCGTTCATGTGATCGACGCGCCATCTGATCTGAGCCGTGGGTCTTCTGAGCTGCGGTCTGGGCGGTCTGTGCGTTGTCTCGGAGGTCCATATAGATCCGTCCGCGGCTCCGTTTCTTCTTCTTTTCTTTCTCTACCGAAGTCAGCACTCCATCGCAGGGGGGGGGGGGGCGGCGGCGCTGGCACGCCACGGCGTGCGCGGCCTGCCGACCGCTACGATCTGCCTGGAGCAATCACGATCGTTTTCATCGGCTTTCGCGCCGGTGGAGCGGACGTGGCATTCTTCTTCTTCCGTAAGGATCGGCATCAGAGCCATTCCGGCTTCGGCTTCGTCGGATTCCGCGCGTAAAAGTCTCTCAGCAGCTCCGCCGAATTCCGGAGGTTCTCGATCGGATACCATTTATAGTCTTCTGGCCACCCCTTCCACGAGACCCTCGCTTTGATGGACCCCCTTATCTTCTTTACGTCCATCACGTCTTCTACTTCCCATTCTTCCTTATCATCTATCTCGATTAGCGGGGGTTCAGCGAACCCCTGCTCCGGCAGGCCGTCTTCAGGGTCCAAGCTCAGCAGATCTGAATGGAAAACATCGTGGATCCGGAACGCCTTCGGCAGCTCGAGCCGATAGGTCACCGGCGACCTCTTTTCTATTATCTTGAACGGACCTACGTGACGTAGGTTGAGCTTCGCGTTCCCTTTTAGCCTCAGGTTCCGCGTGTTGAGCTATACCTTTTGGCCTTCCTCGAATTCCGTCGGTGACCGCTTTCTATTAGCTCGATTCACCATCTTCTTCTGAGCCGTCTCCATCGCTTCTTTCGCCACTTTGACCGCTTCTTCCATCTGAGATCGGAGCGCTTCCGCCGCCGCGGCGGCGACTCTCTTCGACGACGTAGCGGTGGATGGTTCCGTAGAGCTGGGTTCGTTTGGCGGCTAAAAGCTCATCCTCGGAAGACAGCCGTGCGTTATCTCGAACGGCGCCAGCGAGGTGGCTTCGGATGGTGCCGAGTTAGCGCAGAACTCGGCCATCGGCAACACCTTAACCCATTCTTCTTGATGGTGGCCGCAGAAGGTTCGCAGATATCGCTCTATCTTACGGTTAGCCACTTCGGACTAGCCGTCCGTTTAAGGGTAAGCGGCGGTGCTAAGCTTTCCATAGATTCCGAGAGCTTGATTGATAGCTTTCCACACGTTAGCAGTGAATTGAGGACCTCTATCCGTGGTGATAGTGTCCGGCAGCCTATAGTGCTTCCACACGTGTTGGATCAGCATTCTCGCCGTTTCTTCCGCAGTAGTTCCTTTATCCCTAGCTCGACAGGGGATGAAATGGCGCTCTTTGCTCAGCCGATCCACTACGTTCAGCGTAGCGTCGTAGCCGTCCGACTCCGGCAGGCCGGTTACGAAATCCATCGTAATGTGCTGCTACGGTTTCTCGGGGATCGTAAGCGGCTTCAGTAAGCCTGCCGGAAGGCCGTAACGTGGCTTCGCCGCTCTGCATACGTGGCAATTGGCGATGAATCGATGGATTCGTTCGTAGATCCGTGGAAACCAGTAGACCGTCCTTATAGCTTCCATCATCTTCTTTGAGCCGGCGTGGCCAACGTCCATGGAGCTATGGACCAGCTGGATGACCTCCGTGATTAGTTCTTCTGGGACTATCATCTTCCCTAAGCCGGTCTTGCCGAGCTTCTGTTGTTGATTGAGCTGTTTCACCTTTTCGTAGAGAGTTTCTTCCTTAGGGGCCGGTTCTACTGCGCAGACCCCTACCTCTTTCAACACCTCTGCGTCTACCATCCGCTCGGTTAACACCTTCTGGAACATATTCGGATCTTCTTTCGCTCGGCTGGTCTTCCCCTCTCTTCTCGTCAGCGCGTTAGCCTTTCCGTTTTGAGCTCCGGGTCGATATGTAATCTTGAAGTCGAACCCTGATAGGTAGGCAGCCCACCGTGCCTGACGTCGTGAGAGCTTCTGCGTCTTCATAAAGTAGGTCAGTGACTGGTGGTCCGTGAGGACCTGGACCGTGCTCTTTCCAGCTATAAGCTCCGGTTTCCACTCCTCGAAAGCCTGAATGATCGCCAGCAGCTCCTTGTTATAGATGGCGTAGTTCCGCTCAGCTTCGCTTATTGACTTGCTGAAGAAGGCGACTGGATAAAGGGTCTCGTCGTCACTATATTGAGATAGGACCCCCGCCGTTACCGTGTCGGAAGCGTCCGTATCTACGTAGATCGTCTTTTCTGGCCGGAAGTGCGCCAGCACTGGCGCAGAGGCCACTGCTTCTTTTAGCCGGACGAAGGCCTCCGTGCACTTCTCATTCCATAGGCCGGCGGCCTCTTTCTTCAGCGCCTCGTTCAGGGGTCTCGCTATCTTGCTAAAGTCCTTAATGAACCGTCGATAGTAGCTGCAGAAGCCGAGAAACGCTCTGATTTGCGTAGTGTTTCCGGATTTCGGCTGCTTCCACTCCGCGACGGCGGCGACCTTTGAGGGGTCCATACTAATTCCATCTCTTCCGACGATGAGACCGAGATATTTGACCTCGGTTTGATAGAACTCGCTCTTCTTCGTGTCCGCGTTCAATCCCACCTCGCGGAGCCTCTTCAACACCCTCTCGATATGGTCCGTGTGTTGCTCTCTTGTTCTATCGGTGTAGATAAGGATGTCGTCCAAGTAGATAGACACGAACCGTTCCAGCATGTCCATAAAAGTGTGGTTCATAAAGCGTTGCCACACTGCCGGCGCGTTGGTGAGTCCGAACGGCATCACCAGCCACTTGAAATTGCCCATACGCGTCGCGAACGTCGTGAGGTCTTCCGTCTGCCCTTCTTCATTCCTCAGTCGATGGAACGCTTGGCGGATGTCCAGCTTGCTGAACCACTTAGCCTTCGCTACGCGCTGTATGGTCTCATCTATCAGCGGCAGGGGGTATACGTCTCTCTTGGTGACCTCATTGAGGCCTCGATAGTCTACGCAGAGTCGCAGACCACCCCCCGGTTTCCTTACGAAAAGAATCGGTAACGCGTATTCGGCAGAACTCGGCGTAATGAACTTCTTCGCCAGGTTTTCGCGAACAAACACCTCCACTTGGTCCAATTCGGCCGGCGACAGTCGTCTTAGGGGCTCGGTTCTTGGCAATGTGGCCCCTTCTTTCAACCTGATCTTGTTATTATATTCCGGTCGATGGAGCGGCAGGAGGTTGGAGTCGGCCTTCGAGAAAACGTCAGCGTAACTATGGAGTTCTTTCGGTAGCACCTCCAGCGGATCCACTTCTTCTTCCGCCATCATCTTCCTGTGGTCTTCGATGTCTTTTATTAAGATAGCGTAAACCTCGTTGTTCGGCGACTTCGCGAGGGTCGTCATAGCTTCTGAACTCATTATTCCGACGGTAACCGGGGGTTCGGAACGATCGGACGGAGCCTCTTTCGCAGACTCCGTGGCTTTCGGCTTGGCGACGACGGTGGCGACCTTTCCGATGGTCCCTGCTCCGCTACCCGGGGTTTTGAACCCGATAGTTCCTTTATCTACGTCAACGATGGCTTTGTGGTTCTTCATCCATTTCTGCCCTATAATGATGTCAAACCTTCCGATATCTATAATTCGGAACGTCGCCTCTGTGGTGCGACCAGCCAGTGTGGTCCTTAGCGGCACGTAGTGCGTGACGCTTTCCGTGTCTTGTCCGTTGTACGCCGAAATCCGCGTCGGCGACGCCAGTTCCACTGGATAACCGTATCCATTCGTCAGCTTCCGGACCAGTCGGTAGTAGATCGCCGCGCCGATGAGAGCTCCGGTGTCGATAAAAGCTTTCAGCTAAAGCGGTTTGCTCGATCCGTTAAGGGGGTGGACAGTGATTAGAAGGATGATGGCTGTTTCCGTGTTCACCTCCACCGCAGCCGATAGCGGATCGCTGCAGCTATTGATGCTTTCTTTCGTCGACGTAGTTCGCGTTGATGCCCTGTTGTCTATGCTGGATAGGGGGCCTATCCGTCCAGCTGGTCTTTTCCCATGATTCTTAGCTGCACTCCACCGTCTACGCTATCGGTGTCGTTCGGAGCCGGTTCGATGGCTTGAATAGTCTTTCTCGGCGGTGGCGGCTGCTGCTTCATGACACGATACTCCTGCTTCTGCTTATCCGATGCTTGGCAGCTCGTAGCGATGTGGCCAGGCTTTCCGCACGCGAAACAGGTGGGGACGAACGACGGTCGCGGCACGTAAGGCGGCTGGGGGCCGCGTCGGAAGGGCGCGGGGGCTCTGGTTGTCCGCATCAGCGACGGCGACGGCTTCTGAACCGATTCTCGTGATTTCGCGTAAGCGCTCAAGTTTCTTGCGGTGACTCTCGCTTGGTGGACGAAGCTCTCAAGGCCTTCGTCTTCCACAGACGCTATGGCGGCGGCCAGCTTAGGACTCAGCTTCTGCCTCAATAGGTGGAGCTGCTCATCTTCCGCCACTCGGGCCCTGATTGCATATTTTCTGAACAAACCGTAGAATTCCTTAAACGTCTGCCGGTTCTGGTTGATCTTATCCAGCTGCTTACAGGCTGTCTTCTTTCGGAATGGGTCTCCGAAGCGTTGATCTAACGCTTTGATCGCTTCTTCGGCGGTCACCTCTTCTAGGTCCGCCACCAGCGAGAAAGCTTCTCCTTCTAGTCGCGCCTCTAAATAGGCCAATCTGTCTTCTTCGCTGCTTGATGCGTGATCGCGGTTCATCTTATTCTTGATCTTCTTCTTAAACGCCTCCTACGCTTCGGAGTCTCCGCCACCGAAAACCGGTGGATCCGGTAATGACGTCATCAACGTGCCACCTTGACTGTAGGCCGCCGGCGAGGTGGTTTCCACTTGGGTTTCTCGCCGCAGTGGCGGCGACGATCTCGCTGCTTCCATATTAGCTAGTTGATCCTTTAGCGCCTTTAGCTGCGCCATTCGATTCGCCGCTTGGTGTTCCAACACTTCGACGATAGTCTCTGCCGATTCCTTCTCGGACCTCACCGTCTCTACTTCCTCTCTTAGCTGTTTGTTTTCTTCCAGTGTCCTGTAGAACAGCGTCTTAATAAGGTCTATACCGTCGTAGACCTTCCCTATTCCGTTCTCGTTTACGTGGTCTTCCAGTTCCTCGATCGTGCAGTCGTGGATCTTCTTATATTCGCTCATTCGTTCCTTGATCTCAGCGGTCTCTTCCGCTGTAAAACCTCTGATGACGATCTTATCGTCAATTACACTGGAGCGCCTGCTCGCTCTGTCAGTCTTTCCTTTTCTGCTTCTGCTGCGGCCTGTAACGCCGCTCTCTACCGCTGAGAAGTCTTCCATCTTCTTACGGTGCCTGGGGTTGGTTGTTGTTGGTGGGTGCGCGTGCGTTATTCGGGTTTCCGGATGGTTCAACGGGCCCTTTCGCGCAGCGCGGGGTTGTGGAGAGAGAGTTCGAGATATAATGATCCGAGCGCGCAGATGAGGTTCAATACGGCTGTTTTGATAACTATATCTCGAACTGAAGAGGGAAAGGAATCTATGTGGTGGTGGTGGTGGGCTTTGATGGTGGTGGTGCCAAGGCCCGGCTCGGCCCGGACGGGCCGAGCCGAAATTCCAGGGTCCACCCCATCAATCTGTCCCACCTCTTTCCACCACCGCAACAAAGAACACGTTAGCGTAATCGTGGAACTCCGCCGGCAGCGCCTCTAGTAGGTCCACTTTATCTTCCGCTATTATCTTTCGGTAGTCTTCGATGTCTTTTATTAAGATAGCGTAGATCTCATTGTCCGTCGATTTCGCGAGGGTCGTTAGGGCCTCCGAGCTCACCATTCCGATAGTGATTAGGGGTTCGGAACGATCGGACAGGGTTACATTGGCAGCAGCGGCTCTCGGTTCGGCTACGGTAGCGGTGCCGTTGCCGAGGGTTTTGAATCTGATCGTTCCTTTATCTACGTCGACGATGGCTTTCTGGTTCTTTATCTATTTCTGCCCTATAATAATGTCAAATCTTCCGATATCTATGATTCGGAACGTCGCTTCTGTAGTGCGGCCAGCCAAGGTGGTCCTTAATGGCATATAGTGCGTAACACTCTCCGTGTCTTGTCCGTTATATGCCGAAATCTTCGTCGGTAACGCCAATTCCACTGGATAACTGTATCCCTTTATCAGTTTCTAAACCAACCGATAGTGGACCGCTGCTCCGATAAGAGCTCCTGTATCGATAAAAGCTCTTAACTGAACTGGTTTGCTCGATCCGTTAAGGGGGTGGACAGTAATTAGAAGGATAATAGCTGTTTCCGTGTTTACTTCCACTGCAGCCGATAGCGGATCGCTGCAGCTGTTAATGCTCTCTTTCGTCGACGCGGTTCGCGTCGGTGCCCTGTTGTCTATGCTGGATAGGGGGCCTATCCTTCCAGCTGGTCTTTTCCTATAATTCGCAGTGGCACTCTACCGTCTACGCTGTCAGTATCGTTCGGAGCCGGCTCCATAGCTTGTATAGCCTTTCTCGGTAGCGGCGGCGGCTTCGTTGCTCGATATTCCTGCTTCTGCTTATCCGACGCTTGGCATCTCGTAGCGATATAGCCAGGTTTTCCACATGCGTAGCAGGTGGGGACGAACGACGAACGCTGTAACTGATACGGTGGCTGCTAGGGGCGTTGTCGGAAGGGCGCAGGGGCTCGCGTCGGCTGCGCCGACGGCGACGGCTTCTAAATCGATTCGCGTGCTTTCGCGTAAGCGTTCAAGTTTCTCGCGGTAACCCTTGCTTAGTGCACGAAGCTCTTAAGGTCTTTATCTTCCACCGAGGCTATAGCTGCAGCGAGCTTAGGGCTCAGTTTCTGTCTTAGTAGGTGGAGCTGTTTATCTTCTGCTACTCGGGCCCTAATTGCATATTTTCTAAACAAACCGTAGAACTCCTCGAACGTCTGCCGGTTCTGGTTAATCTTGTCCAGCTGCTTACGGGCTGTCTTCTTTCGGAATGGATCTCCGAAGCGTTGATTGTTGCGGCGGTGGAAAGAGGTGGGACAGATTGATGGGGTAGACCCTGGATTTCGGCTCGGCCCGGACGGGCCGAGCCGGGCCTTGGCACACCACCCTCCATTAAGGCCCACCGCCACCACCACATAAGGTTCTTTTCCCTCCTTAGTTCGAGATATAGTTATCAAAAAGGCCGTATTAAATCATATCTGCGTGCCCGGATCATTATATCTCGAACTCACTCTCCACACCACACCCCGCGCTGCGCGAAAGGGCCCGTTAAATCATCCGGAAACCCGAATAACGCACGTGCACCAACCAACACACTAACAACAAACCCCCCAAGGCACTGTAAGAAGATAGAAGGCTTCTCAGCGGTAGACAGCGGCGTAACAGGCCGTCGCGGAAAGAGAAAGACTGACAGAGCGAGTAGGCGCTCCAGTGTCATCGATAATAAGATCCTTATTAGAGGTTTTACGGCAGAAGAGACCGCTGAGATCAAGGAACGAATGAGCGAATATAGGAAGATCCACGACTGTACGATCGAGGAACTGGAGAATCACGTAAACGAGAATGGGATAAGAAAGGTCTACGACGGTATAGACCTTATTAAGACGCTGTTCTATAGAACGCTGGAAGAAAACAGACAACTAAGAGAAGAGACTGAAGCGGTAAGGGCCGAGAAGGAATCGGCAGAGACGATCATCGAAGTGTTAGAACACTAAGCGTCGAATCGACTGGCGCAACTGAAGGAGCTTAAGGATCAGCTAGCTGATATAGAAGCAGCGAAATCGTCGTTGCAACTGCAGCGAGAAACCCACGCTAAGACCGCCTTACTAGCCGCCTATAGTCAAGGTGGCACCTTGATAACGTTACTACCGGATCCACCGGTTTTCGGTAGCGGAGACTCTGAAGCGTAGGAGGCATTTAAGAAGAAGATCAAGAACAAGATAAGCCGCGATTACGCATTAAGCAGCGAAGAAGACAGATTGGCCTATTTAGAGGCGCGACTAGAAGGCGAAGCGTTCTCGTTAGTGGCGGACCTAGAAGAGGTAACTGCCGAAGAAGCGATCAAAGCGTTAGATCAACGCTTCGGAGACCTATTCCGAAAGAAGACAGCCCGTAAGCAGCTGGATAAGATTAACTAGAACCGGCAGACGTTTAAGGAATTCTACGGTTTGTTCAGAAAATATGCGATTAGGGCCTAAGTGGCGGAAGATAAGCAGCTCCACCTATTGAGGCAGAAGCTGAACCCTAAACTGGCCGCCGCTATGGCGTCTGTAGAAGACGAAGACCTGGAGGGCTTCGTGCATCAAACGAGGGTCACCGCGAGAAACTTGAGCGCTTACGCGAAATCACGAGAATCGGTTCAGAAGCCGTCGCCGTCGCTGATGCGGACAACCAGAGCCCCCGCGCCCTTCCGACGCGGCCCCCAGCCGCCTTACGTGCCGCGACCGCCGTTCGTCCCTACCTGTTTCGCATGCGGAAAGCCTGGCCACATCGCTGCGAGCTGCTAAGCATCGGATAAGCAGAAGCAGGAGTATCGTGTTATAAAGCAGCCTTAGCCGCAGCCACCGAGAAAGACAATTCAAACCATCGAGCCGGCTCCGAACGATGCTAACGGCGTAGACGGCGGCGTGCAGTTAAGGATTATAGGAAAAGACCAGCTGGACGGATAGGCCCCCTATCCAGCATTAACAATAGGGCACCGAATCGAAGCAAATCGCCACGAGAAGAAATTATCAACAGCTGTAGCGATCCGCTCTCGGCGGCGGTGGAAGTGAATACGGAAGCAGCCATTATCCTTCTAATTACTGTCCACCCCCTTGACGGATCGAGCAAACCGCTTTAGCTGAAAGCTTTTATCGACACCGGAGCTCTCATCGGCGCAGCGATCCACTACCGACTGGTCCGGAAGCTGACGAATAGATACGGTTATCCAGTAGAACTGGCGTCGCCGACGAAAATTTCGGCGTATAACGGACAAGATACGGAAAGCGTTACGCACTACGTGCCGCTAAGGACTACCCTGGCTGATCGCACCACGGAAGCGACGTTCCGAATTATGGATATCGGAAGATTTGACGTTATTATAGGGCAGAAATAGATGAAGAACCAGAAAGCCATCGTCGACGTAGACGAAGGAACGATCAGATTCAAAACCCCGGGTGGCGGAGCAGGGACCATCGGAGAGGTCGCAGCCGCCGCCAAGCCGAAAGCCACGGAGTCCGCGAGAGAGGCTCCGTCCAATCGTTCCGAACCCCCGGTTACCGTCGGAATAATAAGTTCAGAAGCTATAACGACCCTCGCGAAGTCGCCGGACAACGAGATTTACGCTATCTTAATAAAAGACATCGAAGACTACCGGAAGATAATAGCGGAAGAAGAAGTGGATCCGCTAGAGGTGCTACCAGCGGAGCTTTACGATTACGCTAACGTGTTCTCAAAAGCCGACTCCAACCTCCTGCCGCTCTATCGACTGGAATATAACAACAAGATCCGACTGAAAGAGGGAGCTACGCTGCCAAGAACCGAGCCCCTAAGACGACTGTCGCCGGCGGAACTGGACTAGGTAGAGGTGTTTGTTCGCGAGAACCTGGCGAAGAAGTTTATTACGCCAAGTTCTGCCGAATATGCGTTACCGATTCTTTTCGTAAGGAAACTAGGGGGTGGTCTGCGACTCTGCGTAGACTATCGCAGCCTTAACGAGGTCACCAAGAGAGACGTGTACCCGCTGCCGCTGATCGACGAGACCATCCAGCGCGTAGCAAAGGCTAAGTGGTTTAGCAAGCTGGACATCTGCCAAGCGTTCTATCGATTAAGAAACGAAGAAGGGCAGACAGAAGACCTTACGACGTTCGCGACGCGTATAGGCAATTTCAAGTAGTTGGTAATGCCTTTCGGACTTACCAACGCGCCGGCAGTGTAGCAACGCCTTATAAACTACACCTTTTTAGACATGTTAGAACAGTTCGTGTCCATCTATTTGGACGACATTCTTATCTACACGGATAGAACGAGAGATCAGCACACGGACCACATTAAGAAGGTGCTAACCAGGCTCTGCAAGGTCGGATTGAACGCGGACACGAAAAAGAGCGAGTTCTATCAGACCGAAGTCAAATATCTCGGTCTGATCGTCGGAAGAGATGGAATTCGGATAGACCCCTTAAAGGTCGCCGCCGTAGCGGAATGGAAGCAGCCGAAATCCGGAAACACTACGCAAATCAGAGCGTTTCTCGGATTCTGCAGCTATTATCGACGGTTTATTAAGGACTTTAGCAAGATCGCGAGACCCCTAAACGAAGCGTTAAAGAAAGAGGCCGCCGGCCTATAGAATAAGAAGTGCACAGAAGCTTTCGTACAGCTAAAAGAAGCAGTAGCCTCGGCGCCGGTCCTGGTACACTTTCGACTGGAAAAGACGATCTACGTAGAAACGGACGCTTCCGACACAGTGACGGCCGGAGTCCTTTCTTAATATAGCGACGACGAGACCCTCTATCCAGTGGCTTTCTTTAGCAAGTCTATAACGGAAGCTAAGCGGAACTACGCGATCTACGATAAAGAGCTGCTGGCGATTATTCAGGCTTTCGAGGAGTGGAAACCGGAGCTTATAGCTGGAAAGAGCACGGTCCAGGTCCTAACGGACCACCAGTCGTTGACCTACTTTATAAAGACGCAGAAGCTCTTACGTCGCTAAGCTCAGTAGGCCGCCTACTTATTAGGGTTCGACTTCAAGATTACCTATCGACCAGGGGCTCAAAACGGAAAGGCTAACGCGCTGACGAGAAGAGAAGGGAAGACGAGCCGCGCGAAGGAAGATCCGAACATGTTTCAGAAGGTGTTAACCGAGCGGATAGTAGACGCAGAGGTGCTGAAAGAGGTAGGGGTCTGCGCAGTAGAACCGGCCCCTAAGGAAGAGACTCTCTACGAGAAGGTAGAGCAGCTTAATCAGCAGCAGAAGCTAGGCAAAACTGGTTCAGGGAAGCTAATAGTTCCGGAAGAACTAATTACGGAGGTCATCCAACTGGTCTATAGCTCTATAGACGTTGGTTACGCTAGCTTAAAGAAGACGATAGAAGCTATAAGGACGGTCTACTGGTTTCTGCGGATCTACGAACGGATCTATCGATTTATCGCCAATTGCCACGTATGCAGGGCCGCGAAGCCACGTTACGGCCTTCCGGCAGGCTTATTGAAGCCACTTCCGATCCCTGAGAAACCATAGCAGCATATTACGATAGACTTCGTAACCGGCCTACCGGACTCCGATGGATACGACGCTACGCTGAACGTAGTAGATCGGCTAAGTAAAGAACGGCACTTCATCCCCTGCCGAGCAAGAGACGAAGGAACCACTGCAGAAGAAACCGCACGGATGTTGATTCAACACGTGTAGAAGCACTATAGCCTGCCGGACACTATTACTACGGATAGGGGTCCTCAATTCACCGCCGACGTATAGAAAGCTATTAACCGAGCTCTCGGAATTAGTGGAAAGCTTAGCACAGCTGCTTACCTGCAGACCGACGGTCAATCAGAAGTGGCCAACCGTAAGATAGAGAAATATCTACGGATCTTCTACGGCCACTATTAAGAAAAGTGGGTAAAGGTGCTGCCAATGGCCGAATTCTGCGCCAATTCAGCGCAGTCAGAAGCGACGTCGCTGGCGCCGTTCGAGATAACGCGCGGTTATCTTCCGAGGCTAAGTTTCTATCCGCCGAGCGACGCCGATTCGCCAGAGCTTTCCACGTCGTCAAAGAGAGTCGCCGCCGCGGCAGCAGAGGCGCTACGATCTCAGATAGAAGAAGCCATTAAGGTAGCGAAAGACGCGATGGAATCGGCTTAGAAGAAGATAGTAACTTGAGCTAATAAGAAACGGTCACTAATAGAATTCGAGGAAGGCCAAAGGGTATAGCTCAACACGAAGAACCTGAGGCTGAAAGGCAACGCCAAGCTGAATCCACGCTACGTAGGTCCGTTCACGATAGTAGAAAAGAGGTCGCCGGCGACTTATCGGCTCCAGCTACCGAAATCGTTCCGGATCTACGACGTTTTCCATTCGGATCTACTAAGCCTGGACCCTAAGAACGGCCTGCCAGAACAGGGCTTCGCCGAACCCCCACTAGTTAAGATAGACGGTAATAAAGAAGAGTGGGAGGTAGAAGATGTAATGGACGTAAAGAAGATAAGGAGGTCCATTAAAGCGAGGATCTCGTAGAAGGGGTGGCCGGAAGATTATAAATAGTATCTGATCGAGAATCTTCGGAATTCGGCGGAGCTGCTAAGAGACTTTTACGCGCGGAACCCGAAGAAGCTGAAGCCGGAATAGCTCTGAAGCCGATCCTTCCGGAAGAAAAACAAAGAAAGCCACGTCCGCTCCACCGGCGCGGAAGCCGATAAAGACGATCGTATCGGTCGCCTTTGGGGAGGTCATCAACGCGGCCACCACCCATCGGCAGTGCGGTAGGAAGCCCGCCGACGCCGTAGCGTGCCAGCGCCGCCGCCCCTGCGGTGTGTGAAGGCTTTGGTAGAAGGGAAAAGAAGAAGAAAAACGGCGCTGCGGAAAGATCTATATAGACCTCTAAGACGACGCACAGACCAGCCACGCCGCAGCTCAGATGACCCACAGTTCCGATCAGATAGCACGGATCAGGCGAACGGATTATATAAACGTAAAGTGAAGGACTTTAGATGCTGACGATGTAAAAAATGGAAAAAGCGACGAAAAGGACGCTGGTTGTAATGGAAGATGGAAGATGGAAGACGCGACGTCGGCGTCGGAGGGGATTTTCAAAAAAAAAAAAAAAAAAAAGTGGAGATTTCCAGATGGATGGAGTGACTAAGCGGTCGAGGGCGACCGCTGGTAAGGGAGGGGGGTAGTGTTGCGGCGGTGGAAAGAGGTGGGACAGATTGATAGGGTGGACCCTGGATTTCGGCTCGGCCCGTCCGGGCCGAGCCGGGCCTTGGCACACCACCCTCTATCAAGGCCCACCGCCACCACTACATAAGGTTCTTTTCCCTTCTCAGTTCGAGATATAGTTATCAAAAAGGCTGTATTGAATCATATCTGCGTGCCCGGATCATTGATCTAGCGCTTTGATCGCTTCTTCGGCGGTCGCCTCTTCTAGGTCCGCCACTAGCGAAAAAGCTTTACCTTCTAATCGCGATTCCAGGTACGCCAGTCGGTCTTTGGCGCTGTTTCCGGCGTAGTCGCGGTCTATCTTATTCTTTATCTTCTTCTTAAACGCCTCCTAGTCTTCGGGGTCTCTACCTCTAAACGCCGGTAGGTCCGGCAATAATGTTATCGAGGTGCTACCTTAACTATAGGCCGCCGGTAAGGCAGTCTCTGCTGGTTCTTCTCGGTGCGGTGGCGGCGTTGCTGCTTCTATATTAGGTAGTTGGTCCTTCAGCGCCTTTAGTTGCGCCAGCCTATTTGCCGCCTGGTTCTCTAACACGTCGATAATGGTTTCTGCCGATTCCTTCTCGGCCCTTACTGTCTCTACTTCCTCCCTTAACTGTCTGTTTTCTTCTACGTTCCTATAGAACCTCTTTTCTATAAAGGTGATAATGTCAAACACCTTCTTAGCTCCGTGTTCTGTAAGATATTCTCCTCTCTTATCCAGCATGCGTCTATACAGTTCGGCGTAGCCCTCTATGCCCTTTCTCGCTTTATCTACCTCTTCTTCTGTAAGGCCTTTATTGGTCGTTCCGTCGTCGAGGATGCTAGTACGCCTATCCCTCGGTCTGTTAGTCTTTCTCTTTCCGCTGCGGCCTGTAACGCCGCTCTCTACCGCCGAGAAGCCTTCTATCTTCTTGCAGTGCCTTGGGGGTTGGTGTGTGTTGATGTGTGTTAATACGCGTGCGTTATTCGGGTTTCCGGATAGTTCAACGGGCCCTTTCGCGCAGCGCGGGGTTGGTGTAGAGAGTGAGTTCGAGATATAATAATCCGGGCACGCAGATATAACTCAATACGGCCTTTTCGATAACTATATCTCGAACTGAGGAGAGAAAGGAATCTATGTAGTGGTGGTGGTAGGCTTCCGTAGAGGTAGTGGTGCCAAGGCCCGGCTCGGCCCGTCCGGGCTAAGCCGAAATTCCAAGGGTCCACCCTATCAATCTGTCCTACCTCTTTCCACTGCCGCAACATACACTACTACTGCGCTGCGCGAAAGGGACCGTTAAATTATCCGGACCCCTGAATAACGCACGCGCACCAACACACCAAACCAAACAACCCTAGCACTGTAAGAAAGCTATAGAGAGCTTCTTAGCGGTAGAGAGCAGCGTTACAGGCCGAAGCAGAAGCAGAAGAGAAAAGACTAACAGAGCGAGTAGGCGCTCTAGTGTTATTGATAATAAGTTTATTATCAGAGGTTTTACAGTAGAAGAGACTGCAGAGATTAAGGAACGAATAAGCGAATACAAGAAAATCTACGACTGCACGCTCGAGGAACTTAAGGATTACGTAAATGAGAACGGAGTAGGAAAGGTCTACGACAGCATAGACCTTATCGAGAAGCTGTTTTACAGAACCCTAGAAGAAAAGAGACAGTTAAGAGAGGAAATTAAAGCGGTAAGAGCTAAGAAGGAATCGGCAGAGACCATTATAGATATGCTGGAAAACCAAGCGGGGAACCGACTGGCACAATTAAAAGCGATAAAGGCTTAGCTAGCTAAGATAGAGAGAGCGACGTCGCCGCTACTGTATCGAGAAGAACAAGCAGAGACCGCCTTACTAGCAGCCTACAGTTAAGGCGGCACGTTAATAACGTTACTACTGGATCTACCGGCGTTTAGAGGCAGAGATCCTAAGGATTGGGAAGCATTTAAGAAGAAGATAAAGAACAAGATAGACCGAGACTATGCCGGAAACAGCGCCGGAGATAGACTAGCGTACCTAGAATCGCGATTAGAAGGAGAAGCTTTTTCGCTAGTAGCGGACCTGGAAGAGGTAACCGCCGAGGAAGCGATCAAAGCACTAGATCAACGCTTCGGAGACCTATTCCGAAAGAAGACAGCCTATAAGCAGCTGGATAAGATTAACTAGAACCGACAGAAGTTTAAGGAATTCTACGGGCTATTTAGAAAATATGCTATTAGGGCCAGAGTAGCGGAAGACGAGCAGCTCTATCTATTAAGACAGAAGCTGAACCCTGAACTGGCCGCCGCTATAGCGTCGGTGGAAGATGAAGACCTTAAGAGCTTCGTGTACCGAGCGAGAGTTACTGCGAGAAACCTAAGCGCCTACGCGAAATTACGCAAATCGAACCAGAAGCCGTTGTTAATGCAGGCGACGAGACCCCCTGCACCTTTCCGGAGAGCGCCTCCGCAGCTATCTTACCAGTTACCGCGTTCGTCGTTCGTCCCTACCTATTACGCGTATAGAAAGCCTGGCCACATCGCTACAAGATGCCAAGCATTAGACCAGCAGAAGCAGGAGTATCGTGTTATAAAGCAGCCGCAGCCTCCGGGAAAGACTATACAAGCTATAGAGCCGGCTCCAAACGACACCGACAGCGTAGACAGTGGAGTGCCACTGCGAATACTGGGAAAAGACCAGCTGGACGGATAGGCCCCCTATCTAGCGTAGACAACAGGGCACTAACACGAACTACACTACAGAAAGGAAGTATCAATAGCTGCAGCAATCCGCTCTCGGCAGCAGTGGAAGTAAACACAGAAACAGCTATTATTCTTCTAATTACTGTCCACCCCCTTAATAGATCGAGCAAATCACTTTAGCTAAGAGCTTTTATCGATACGGGGGCCCTTATTGGAGCGGCCATCCACTATCAATTGGTTCAAAAGCTAATAAAAGGATACGGCTATCTAGTGGAGCTAGCGTTGCCGACACAGATTTCGGCATACAACGGACAAGACACGGAGAGTGTTACGCACTATGTGCTATTAAAGACCACCTTGGCAGGTCGCACTACGGAAGCGACGTTCTGAATTATAGATATCGGAAGGTTTGACATTATTATAGGGCAGAAATAGATAAAGAACTAGGGAGCAATTATTGACGTAGGTAAAGGCACACTCGGATTCAGAAAACCAATTAGCAGCTTAGCCGCCGTTAAATCAGTCACCGAATCGGTTACAGTGGCCAACGCCAAACCGAACGTTACGACGGTCGAAGCGGCTCTAGTGGATCGGCCTAACCCTCAAGACACGATAGGAATAATAAGTTCAGAAGCTCTAACGATCCTCGCAAGGTCGCCAGACAACGAGATTTACACTATCTCAATAAAAGACATCGAAGACCACCGGAAGATAATAGCGGAAGAAGAAGTGGATCCCCTAGAGGTGTTACTGAAAGAACTCTATAGCTACACTAATGTGTTCTCGAAAGCAGACTCCAACCTACTGCCGCTCTATCGACCGGAATATAACAACAAGATCCGGCTAAAAGAAGGAGCCGCGCTGCCGAGAACCGAGCCCCTAAGACGCTTATCTCTAGCCGAGCTGGACTAGGTAGAAGTGTTTGTTCGAGAGAATCTGGCAAAGAAGTTTATTACGCCAAGCTCTGCAGAATATGCGTTACCGATTCTTTTTGTGCGGAAACCCAGAGGTGGCCTCTGCCTATGCGTAGACTACCGAGGCCTCAATAAGGTCACCAAGAGAGATGTGTATCCACTGCCTCTAATCGATAAGACTATACAACGAGTGGCTAAGGCTAAGTAGTTTAGCAAGCTGGATTTTGCTAAGCATTCTATCGATTAAGGAACGAAGAAGGACAGACGGAAGACCTTACGACATTCGCTACGCGCATAGGCAATTTCAAGTAGCTAGTGATACCTTTCGGACTTACCAATACGCCGGCTGTATGGCAACGCTTTATAAACCACACTTTTATAGACATGCTAGAACGGTTCGTTTTAATCTACTTAGACGACATTCTAATCTACACCGAAGGAACGAGAGAGCAACACACGGACTACATTAAGAGGGTGTTGAAGAGACTCCGCAAAGTCGGATTGAACGCAGACACAAAGAAGAGCGAGTTCTATCAGACTAAAGTCAAATATCTCGGTCTTATCGTCGGAAGAGAAGGAATTCGGATAGACCTGTCGAAAGTGGCCGCTGTCGCGGAATGGAAGCAACCGACATCTAGAAACACTACGCAAATTAGAGCGTTTCTTGGATTCTACAGCTACTACCGACAATTTATTAAAGACTTTAGCAAGATAGCGAGACCACTGAATAAGGCGTTGAAAAAGGAGGCCGCTAGCCTATAGAATAAGAAGTGTATAGAAGCTTTTAACTAACTAAAGGAGGCAGTAGCCTTAGCGCTGATCCGGGCACGCAGATATAATTCAATACGGCCTTTTTGATAACTATATCTCGAACTGAGGAGGGAAAGGAATCTTTGTAGTGGTGGTAATAGGCTTTCGTAGTGGTAGTGGTGCTAAGGCCCGGCTCGGCCCTTCTGGGCCGAGCCGAAATTCAGGGTCTACCCTATTAATCTGTCCTACCTCTTTCTACCGCTGTAACACTACCCCCCTCCCTTACTAGCGGTCGCCCTCGACTGCTTAGTCACCCTATCCATCCGAAAATCTTCACTTATTCTTTTCTTTCTTTTTTTTTTTTGATTCGTCGTCTCCTTCTCGAAAATCCCCTCCAACGCCGACGTCGCGTCTTCCATCTTCTATTACAACCGGCGTTCTTTTTGTCGCTTTTCCCATTTTTTACATTGTCGGCATCTGAAGTCCTTCACTTGGCGTTTATGTAATCGACGCTATCTGATCTGGTCTGCGGTCTTCTAAACTGCGGCTCGGCTAGTCTGTGCGTCGCCTTAGAGGTCTATATAGATCTTTCTGCAGCGCCGTTTTTCTTCTTCTTTTTTCTCTTCTACCAAAGCCTTTACCTACTACAGGGTCGGCGGCGCTGGCACGCTACGGCGTCGGCGAGCTGCCTGCCGAACCGGCGGTAGGTAGTGGCCGCGTTAAAGACCTCCCCGAAGCGACCATTACGATCGTTTTCTTCGGCCTCCGCGCCGATAGAGCAGACGCGGCTTTCTTCTTTATTTTTTTTTTTGCGTTGTCGACATTAGAGCTACGCTGGTTTCGGCTTTTCCGGGTTCTGCACGTAGAACTCTCTTAGCAGCTCCGCCGAATTCCGGAGGTTTTTGACTGGATACTATTTATAGTCTTCCGGCCACCCCTTCTACGAGATCCTCGCTTTAATAGACCCCTTTATCTTCTTTACGTCTATTACGTCTTCTACCTCCCACTCTTCTTCCTTACCGTCTATCTCAATTGGCAGGGGTTTGGCGAACCCCTGTTCCGGAAGGCCGTCCTTAGGGTCCAGGCTTAGCAGGTCCAAATGGAAAACATTGTAGATCCGGAACGATTTCGGCAGCTGGAGCCGGTAGGTCACTGGCGACCTCTTTTCCACTATCTTGAACGGACCTACGTAGTGTAGATTGAGCTTGGCGTTGCCTTTTAGCCTCAGGTTTTATGTGTTAAGCTATACTTTTTGGCCTTCCTCGAATTCCAGTAGTAACCTTTTTCTATTAGCTCGAGTCACTATCTTCTTCTAAGTCGATTCCATCGCTTTCCTCGCTACCTTAATAGCTTCTTCTATTTAAGCCTTAAGTGCTTTAGCCGCAGCAGCGGCGACTCTCTTTGACGACATAGCGGTAGATAGTTCTATAGGGCTGGGTTCGTTTAGCGGTTGGAAACTCATTCTTAGAAGACAGCTATGCGTTATTTCGAACAGCGCCAGCGAGGTGGCCTTAGATAGTACCGAGTTGGCGCAGAACTCGGCTATCGGCAACACCTTAACCTATTCTTCTTAATAGTAGCTGCAGAAGGTTCGCAGATATCGTTCTATCTCGCGGTTAGCTACTTTAGACTAACTGTCAGTTTAAGGGTAAGCGGCTGTGCTAAGCTTTCTACGAATTCCGAGGGCCTGGTTAATAGCTTTCTATACGTCGGCTGTAAATTAAGGACCCCTATCTGTAGTAATAGTGTCCGGCAAGCTATAGTGCTTCTATACGTATTGGATCAACATCCGCGCGGTTTCTTCTGCAGTGGTTCCTTCGTCTCTCGCTCGGCAGGGGATAAAGTAGCGTTCTTTGCTCAGTCGGTCCACTACGTTTAGCGTAGCGTTATATCTATCGGAGTCCGGCAGGCCGGTTACGAAGTCTATCGTAATGTGCTGCCACGGTTTCTCTAGGATCGGAAGTAGCTTTAGCAGACCGGCCGGAAGACCGTAACGTAGCTTCGCAGCTCGGCACACGTAGCAATTGGCGATAAATCGGTGGATCCGCTCGTAAATTCGCGGAAACTAGTATGTTGTCCTTATAGCTTCTATCGTCTTCTTTAAGCCAGCGTAGCCAACGTCCTTAGAGCTATAGACCAGTTGGACGACCTCCGTAACTAGTTCTTCCAGAACTATTAGCCTCCCTAAACCGGTTTTGCCGAGTTTCTGTTGCTAGTTAAGCTGCTCTACCTTTTCGTAGAGAGTCTTTTCCTTAGGGGCCGGTTCTACTGCGCAGACCCTTACCTCTTTTAACACCTCTGCGTCTACTATTCGTTCGGTTAGCACCTTCTAGAACATGTTCGGATCTTCTTTCGCGCGGCTGGTCTTTCCTTCCCTTCTCGTTAGCGCGTTAGCCTTTCTATTTTAAGCTCCTGGTCGATAGGTAATCTTAAAATCGAATCTGGATAAGTAGGCTGCCTACCGGGCTTAACGGCGTAAGAGCTTCTGCGTCTTTATAAAGTAGGTCAGCGACTGGTGGTCCGTAAGGACCTGGACTGTGCTCTTTCTAGCTATAAGCTCTGGCTTCCACTCCTCGAACGCCTGTATAATAGCTAGCAGTTCTTTATTATAGATAGCGTAGTTCCGTTTAGCATTATTTATTAACTTGCTAAAGAAAGCCACTAGATAGAGAGTCTTATCGTCGTTAGCGTATTGACAAAGGACCTCTGTCGTCACTGTGTCCGAAGCGTCTGTCTCTATATAGATTGTCTTTTCCGGTCTAAAGTGCGCTGTTACAGCGGCAGAAAGGGGTGGGATTTGTTGCAGCGGTGGAAAGAGGTAGGACAGATTGATAGGGTAGACCCTAGATTTCGGCTCGGCCCCTTCTAGGATTTAGGTTCCGGAACGGACCGAGCCGGGCCTTAGCACACCACTACCTATTAAGGCTTACCGCCGCTATATAGGTTCCTTTCCCTCCTTAGTTTGAGATATAGTTATTAAAACAGCCGTATTGAAACTTATCTGCGCGCTCGGATTATTATATCTTAAACTCACTCTCTATACTAGCCCTGCGCTGCGCGAAAGGGTCCGTCGAACTATCCGGAAACCCGAATAACGTAAGCGCACCTACATACATACCAAAACAACAACCCCTAAAGGCACTGTAAGAAGATAGAAGGCTTTTTAGCGGTAGAGAGCAGCGTAACAGGCCGCCGCAGAAAGAGAAAGACTAACAGAGCGAGTAGGCGCTCTAATGTTATTAATAATAAGATTATTATTGATCTGACTGCGGTAGACTCTAGGTTAATACCTGTCTTTGATAACTATATCTAAGGCTAGAGAGGGAAGAATCTACGTACAAGCGGAGGGAGGTATTTAAGTGTATGCCAAGCCTAACCCTGCCAAGCCTGGCTGCTAGCTGTCTACATCTACATCCGTATTACTACCGCCCTCCCTAACCAGCGATTGCCCTTAATCGCAATCAGCTAAACCAGGTTACAGGAGCCAAACCAGATCGCATTGTTGCATTAATCTAGGTTGCAGGGGTCGCAAATTTAGCTTTGCTATTAGCCAATTAGGTCGCTCTAAAACAGGTCGCTTTTAAGGTCGCTTTTAAGGTCGATTTTAAGCTTCAATTTCTGTGCGTTTTGAGTCTCAATCTCGTGCCTTTTGCCGTTGCTTTCGGCCTTAATTGGTGCCTTGCTAAGGCTGCAGAATTCTCAGATTGTCGCAGAGGTCGCGGAGGTCGTAGAGTCGCAGAGGCTGTAGAGGTCGCAGAGGTCGCAGCCTACGTACATATGTTACTTTTCGACGGTCGCTTCGTCGCTCGCTTCTTAGACGGTCGCTTCTTAGACAGTCGCTTCTTAACAGTCGCTCGCTTCTCGACGGTCGCTTCTTAGACGCTCGCCTCGCTTCTCGGACGCTCGCCTCGCTTCTCGACCGTCACTTCTTAACCTGTCGCTTCTTAGACGGTCGCAGAGGTCGCAGAGGTCGCGGAGGTTGCGGAGGTCGTAGAGGCTTGTAGAGGTCGCTTTGCAAACACGCGCTGCTTCTGAACTGTCGCTTCTCGAGCTGTCGCTTCTCGAGCCGTCGCTAAGGTCTCGGAGGTCGCAGAGGTTCTTAGAGGTCGTCAGGGTCGATATGTCGCTTCTCTACAGTCGCTTCTTAAGCCGTCGCTTCTCGACAGTCGCTTCTCGAGCCGTCGCTTCTCGACGGTCGCTTCTTAACGGTCGCTCGCTTCTCGACCGTCGCTTTGCCTGTGCTTTGCCTGTGCTTTGTCTAGTGCTCTGCCTAAGTGCTTGTGCCTAGGTGCTTGTGCCTGGTGCTCGGCCTAGGTGCTCGTGCCTAGGTGCTCGTACCTAGGTGCTCTTGCTCGGCCTTAGTGCTCTGGAGCTGGTGCTCTGCAGCTGGTGCTCTGTTGCTTAGTGCTCTGCAGCTGGTGCTCTGCAGCTAGTGCTCTGCAGCTGTATTGTCTGCAGCAGCTGTGCCTGCTCTAGTGCTCTGCCTTTTGCTCGTGCCTTATGCTCTATTGCTTAGTGCTCTGTAGCTGCTTTGCCTGTACTGTCTGTACCTGTATTGCCTGCAGCCGTACCTTATGCTCTACCTTGTGCTCTGCCTAGGTGCTCGTGCCTGGATACTCGTATCGCTTTGGCCCTGTTGCTACGTCCCGATTCCTTTGTACCTCTTGTCTTGTCCTCGATTGCTGAACTGTCTCGATAGGCCTTGTCCAAATAGAATGGTCTGTTAAAGACCTGAAAAAAACGAATGTCGTCGCCCTAGGTCCTGCTAGGTGCGCTCTCGTCGTCGTCGCTTTGTTATCGTCGCTCTTACTCCTCGCTCTCGCTCCTCGTCCTTATCGCTCCTAAATCGTCGCTCTCTCGTCGCTCTCGCTCTTCTTTAAAACTCGCAATCTGCTCGCGTCGGTACTCTCTTCCTAATATCCCTCTCGTAGGGGCACTTCTCTCTCTTCAAAACTCTCTCTCTCGATAAGGGCACTTCTCTTCCCTAAAACTCTCTCTTCTTCTTCTCGATCGGGGGGGGGGGGGGGGGGGGGTAGATTAGTATGCACATATACAATTAAGTAACCGGATGTAATTTAACGGCCTCCTTCGTATATATACAGTACACACTCTAGGTTGATTGCACGTACGTTAATCGAGTACCTGGATGTAATTTAACGGGCTCTTTCGCGTAGTATAGGTGTTGTTAAAGTAAGCCTTAGATATAATAATCTAACTGCGGTAGACTCTAGGTCAATACCTATCTTTAATAACTATATCTAAGGCTAGAGAGGGAAGAATCTATATACAAGCGGAGGGTAGTATTTGAGTATATGCCAAGCCTGGCCCTGCCAAGCCTGGCTGCCAGCTGTCTACATCTACATCCGTATTAATTATTAGCGGTTTTACGGCAGAAGAGACCGCAGAGATTAAGGAAAGAATAAGCGAATACAAGAAAATCTACGACTGCACGATCGCGGAACTGGAAGACTATGTAAACGAGAATAGGATAGGAAAGGTCTACGATAGTATAGACCTTATTAAGACGCTGTTCTACAGAACGCTAGAAGAGAACAGACAACTAAGAGAAGAAACTAAAGCGGTAAGGGCCGAGAAGGAATCGGCAGAAACTATTATCGACGTGTTAGAAAACCAGGCGGCGAATCGATTGGCGCAGCTAAAGGCGCTAAAGCATTAAATAGCTAATATAGAAGCAGCGAAGTCGCCGCTACCGCAGCGAGAAGCCCACACAGAGACTGATGCAGCGCAGTACACTTAAGCCAAAAGGGACTGGTCAAGTAACTTAGAAGTGACTTAACCAATGTGTACTAGATATATAAACTTTGGCAAGGCATAGTAATAATACGGGCTAACCCACCCCGTATTACTACCCCCTGCGCTACAGGCTTACGACCTCGTAAGCTGCGCTTACTTACAGGCTACGTATGCTATTGCACAGCCCCCCTATGCAGTATACGCAATCAACCCCCCCCGGCAGGTCTGCATACAGCCAGCTGGACCTTTACCGGGTCTGCCTTATTCTGTACGGAGTAGTAGACAAACAGACATACGTTAACGCTGCTTCCACTCTCTCGTTAAAAGATGCGCCCCCTAGGAATTGAACCTAGGCCTTTTATCGTACACTTTTAGCAGTTACTTCCGAGTTAAGTAATGCAGCGCAGTACAATTAAGCCAAAAGGGACTAGTTAAGTAACTCGGAAGTAACTTAACTAATGTGTACCAGATATATAAACCTTGGCAAGGCATAGTAATAACACGGGCTAACCTACCCTGTATTAGAGACCGCCTTACCGGCAGCCTATAGTTCAGGTAGCACTACGATAACGCTACTGCCGGACCTACCTGCTTTTAGTAGCAGAGACCCTAAAGCGTAGGAGGCGTTTAAGAAGAAGATCAAGAATAAGATAAGCCGCGACTATGCATCGAGCAGCGAAGAGGATAGGTTGGCGTACCTGGAATCGCGATTAGAAGGTAAAGCTTTTTCGCTAGTGGCAGACCTAGAAGAAGTGACTGCTGACGAAGCTATTAAGGCGCTAGATCAGCGTTTCGGAGACCCCTTCTAGAAGAAGACGGCCCGTAAGCAGTTGGACAAGATTAACCAGAACCGGCAGACGTTCGAGGAGTTCTACAGACTGTTTAGGAAATATGCTATTAGAGCGAGAGTAGCAGAAGATAAGCAGCTGCACTTACTAAGACAGAAACTAAGCCCTAAACTAACGACAGCTATAGCCTTAGTAGAAGACGAAGACCTTTAGAGCTTCGTGCACTAGGCGAGAGTTACTGCTAGAAACTTGAACGCGTACGGAAAGTCGACGACACGTAAACCGGCTTAGAAGCTGTCGCCGTTGCCGCAAGGAACTAGAGCCCCCGTCCTATACCGACAACGCCCCTAGCAGCTATTTAATTTGCAGCGTTCGTCGTTTATCCCTACCTGCTACGCGTATAGAAAGCCTGGCTATATCGCTACGAGATGCCAAGCAACAGTATAGCGGAAGCAGGAGTATCGTGTTACAAAGCAGCTGCAGCTACCGAGAAAGACTATACAAGCTATAGAGCTAGCTCTGAACGACACTAACAGCCTGGACGGCGGGGTTTAGTTAAGAATTATAGAAAAAGATCAGCTGGACGGATAGACCCCCTATCTAGCGTAAAAAACAGGGCATTCCTACGAAAGGCACTAACAGAACGAGAGAGCATTAACAGTTGTAACGATCCGCTGTCAGCGACGGTAGAAGCGAACACAGAAACAGCGATTATCCTTCCTATTAAGATCTACCCTGTTAAGGAGCAGCGCCCACCGCTCTAGTTAAAGGCTTTTATCGATACCGGAGCTCTTATCGGAGCAGCGATCCACTATCGGTTGGTTCAGAAACTGATAAAGGGATACGGTTATCCAGTGGAATTAGCGTCGCCGACAAGGATTTCGGCGTATAACGGACAAGACACGGAAAGCGTTACGCACTACGTGCCGCTAAAGACTACCCTGGCTGGTCGCACTACGGAAGCAACGTTCCGAATTATAGATATCGGAAGGTTTGACATTATTATAGGGCAGAAATAGATAAAGAACCAGAAAGCCATTATCGACGTAGATAAAGGAGCGATTAGATTCAAGACCCTAGGCAACGCGACCGCCGCTACTATAGCCGAATCGAAAGCCGCGGCTGCTAATGTAACCCCGTCCGACCGTTCCGAACCCCTGGTTACCGTCGGAATAATAAGTTCAGAAGCTTTATCGGCCCTCGCGAAGTCACCGGACAACGAGATTTACGCTATCTTAATAAAAGACATCGAAGATGACTAGAAGATAATAGCAGAAGAAGAAGTGGATCTACTGGAAGTGTTACCGGCGGAGCTCTACGATTACGCTAACGTGTTCTTAAAAGCCGACTCCAACCTATTGCCGCTCTATCGTCCGGAATACGACAACAAGATCCGATTGAAAGAGGGGGCTACGCTGCTAAGAACCGAGCCCCTAAGACGACTGTCGCTGGCGGAACTGGACTAGGTAGAGGTGTTCGTTTGCGAAAACCTGGCGAAGAAGTTTATTATGCCGAGTTCTGCCGAATATGCGTTACCGATTCTTTTCGTAAGGAAACTAGGGGGTGGTCTGCGACTCTGCGTAGACTATCGAGGCCTTAACGAGGTTACTAAGAGAGACGTATACCCACTGCCGCTAATAGATAAGACTATACAGCGCGTAGCAAAGGCTAAGTAGTTCAGCAAGCTGGACATCCGCTAAGCGTTCTATCGACTAAGAAACAAGGAAGGACAGACGGAAGATCTTACGACGTTCGCGACGCGTATAGGCAATTTTAAGTAGTTGGTAATGCCTTTCGGACTTACTAACGCGCCGGCAGTATAGCAACGCTTTATAAACTATACTTTTATAGACATGCTAGAGCAGTTCGTGTCTATCTATTTGGACGACATTCTTATCTATATAGACGGAACGAGAGATCAGCACACAGACTATGTCGAGAGGGTGCTAAAGAGACTCTGCGAAGTAGGATTGAACGCAGACACGAAAAAGAGCGAGTTCTACCAAACCGAGGTCAAATATCTCGGTCTTATCGTCGGAAGAGATAGAACTCGGATAGACCCCTTAAAGGTTGCCGCCGTCGCGGAATGGAAGCAGCCGAAATCCGGAAACACTACGCAGATTAGGGCGTTTCTCGAGTTCTGCAGCTACTATTAAAGGTTTATTAAGGACTTTAGCAAGATAGCGAGACCCCTGAATAAGGCATTGAAAAAGGAGGCCGCCGGCCTATAGAACGAGAAGTGCACAGAAGCCTTTAACCGGCTAAAAGAAGAGGTAGTCTCTGCGCCAGTTCTGGCACATAATCCGGGCACGCAGATATTATTCAATACGGCCTTTTTGATAACTATATCTCGAACTGAGGAGGGAAAGGAATCTATATAGTGGTAGTGGGCTTCTGTAGTAGTAGTGGTGCTAAGGCCCGGCTCGGCCTGGACGGGCCGAGCCGAAATTCTAAGGGTCTACCCTATTACTTAGTCCCACCCCTTTCTGCTGCTGTAACACTACCCCCCTCCCTTACCAGCGGTCGCCCTCGACCGCTTAGTCACCCTATCCATCCAAAAATCTTTTTTTTTTGATTTGTCGTCTCCTTCTCGAAAATCCTCTCCAACGGTAATGTTACCTCTTTAGTCTTCTATCAAAAACAACGTTTTCTTTATCGCTTCTTGAATTTCTTACGTCGTCGGCATCTAAAGTCTTTCACTTAGCGTTTATGTAATCGACGCCATCTGATCTGATCCGCGGTTTTCTGAGCTGCGACTCGGCTAGTCTGTGCGTCGCCTCGGAGGTCTATATAGATCTTTCTGCAGCGCCGTTTTTCTTCTTCTTTTTCTCTTCTACCAAAGCCTTTACCTACTACAGGGTCGGCGGCGCTAGCACGCTACGGCGTCAGCAAGCTGGCGGCCGAACCGGCAGTAGGTAGTGGCTGCGTCGAAGACCTCCCTAAAGGCGACCGTTACGATTGTCTTTATCGGCTTCCGCGCCGGTAGAGCGGACGCGGCTTTCTTCTTTCCGAACTATCAACTTTAAAGCTACTCAGGCTTCGGCTTCGTCGGATTCCGGACGTAAAACTCTCTTAACAGTTCCGCTAAGTTCTGCAGATTTTCGACCGGATACCATTCGTAGTCTTCCGGCTACCCCTTCTACGAGATCCTCGCTTTGATGGACCCCCTTATCTTCTTTACGTCTATTATATCTTCTACCTCCCACTCTTCTTCCTTACCGTCTATCTCGATAGGCGGGGGTTCGGCGAACCCCTGTTCCGGCAGGCTGTCTTTAGGGTCTAAGCTTAACAGGTCCGAATAGAAGACATCGTAGATCCAGAACGATTTCGGTAGCTAGAGCCGACAGGTTACCGGCGACCTCTTTTCTATTATCTCGAACGGACCTACGTAGCGTAGATTGAGCTTGGCGTTGCCTTTTATCCTTAGGTTTCGTGTGTTAAGCTATACCTTTTGGCCTTCCTCAAATTCTATTAGTGACCTTTTTCTATTAGCTCGAGTTACTATCTTCTCCTAAGTTGATTCTATCGCTTTCTTCGCCACCTTAATAGCTTCTTCTATCTGAGATCGGAGCGCTTCTGCCGCTGCGGCGGCGACTCTCTTTGACGACGTAGCAGTAGAAAGCTCCACTAAGCCGGCGTCGCTTGGCAGATAGAAGCTCAATCTCGGAAGATAACTGTAGGTTATCTCGAACGGCGCCAGCGACGTTGCTTCTGACTGTGCTAAATTCGCGCAGAATTCAGCTATTAGCAGCATCTCGACCTACTTTTCTTAATAGTAGCTGCAGAAGGTTCGCAGATATCGCTCTATTTCTCGGTTAGCCACTTTAGACTGACCGTCGGTCTGCAGATAAGCAGCTGTGCTAAGCTTTCTACGAATTCTAAGAGCTTGGTTAACAGCCTTCCAGACGTCGGCGGTGAATTAAGGACCCCTATCCGTAGTAATAGTGTCCGGCAGACTATAGTGCTTCTACACGTGTCTAATTAGCATCCGCGCGGTCTCTTCCGCAGTGGTTCCTTCGTCTCTCGCTCGACAGGGGATGAAGTGGCGCTCTTTGCTTAGCCTATCCACTACGTTAAGGGTGGCATCGTATCTATCGGATTCCGGCAGGCCGGCTACAAAATCTATCGTAATGTGCTGCTACGGCTTCTCGGGGATCGGAAGTGGCTTTAGTAGACCTGCCGGAAGACTGTAACAGGGCTTCGCGGCTCGACACACGTGGCAATTAGCGATAAACCGGTGGATCCGCTCGTAGATCCGCGGAAACCAGTAGATCGTTCTTACGGCCTGCATTGTTTTCTTTGCTCCGGCGTAGCCAACGTCTATAGAGTTATAGACCAGCTAGATAACCTCTGTAATTAGTTCTTCCAGAACTGTTAGCTTTCCTGAGCCGGTCTTGCCGAGCTTCTGTTGCTAGTTAAGCTGTTTTACCTTCTCGTAGAGAGTTTCTTCCTTAGGGGCCGGTTCCACTGCGCAGACCCCTACCTCTTTCAACACCTCTGCGTCTACTATCCGCTTGGTCAGCACCTTCTGGAACATGTTAGGATCTTCTTTCGCGCGGCTGGTTTTCCCTTCTCTTCTCGTTAGTGCGTTAGCCTTTCCGTTTTGAGCTCCGGGTCGATAGGTAATCTTAAAGTTGAACCCGGATAGGTAGGCAGCCTACTGTGCTTAACGTCGTAAGAGCTTCTGCGTCTTTATAAAGTAGGTCAGCGACTGGTAGTCCATAAGGACCTGGACTATGCTCTTTCCAGCTATAAGCTCTGGCTTCCACTCCTCGAACGCCTGTATAATAGCCAGTAGTTCTTTATCGTAGATTGCGTAGTTCCGTTCGGCCTCTGTTATGGACTTGCTAAAGAAAGCTACTGGATAAAGGGTCTTATCGTCTCTGTATTAAGGAAGGACCCCTGCCGTTACTGTGTCGGAAGGGTCCGTTTCTACGTAGATCGTCTTTTCCGACCGGAAGTGTGCCAGAACCGGCGCCGAGGCTACTGCTTCTTTCAGCTGGTTAAACGCTTCTGTGCACCTCTTATTCTATAGGCCGGCGGCCTCTTTCTTTAGTGCTTCGTTCAGGGGTCTCGCTATCTTGCTAAAGTCCTTAATAAACTGTCGATAGTAGCTGCAGAATCCGAGAAACGCACTAATCTACGTAGTGTTTCCGGATTTCGGTTGCTTCTATTCCGCTACGGCGGCGACCTTTAAGGGGTCTATCCGGATCCCTTCTCTTCTAACAATAAGACCGAGGTATTTGACCTTAGTCTGATAAAACTCGCTCTTTTTCGTGTCCGCATTTAATCCGACTTCTCTGAGTCATTTCAGCACCCTCTCGATGTAGTCCGTGTGCTGATCTCTCGTTCTATCTATATAGATAAGAATGTCGTCCAAATAGATAGACACGAACCGTTCTAGCATATCTATAAAGGAGTGGTTTATAAAGCGTTGCTACACTGCCGGCGCGTTGGTAAGTCCGAAAGGCATTACCAGCTACTTAAAGTTGCCTATGCGCGTAGCAAACGTCGTAAGATCTTCCGTCTGTCCTTCCTCGTTTCTTAGTCGATAGAACGCTTAGCGGATGTCCAGCTTGCTGAACTACTTAGCCTTTGCTACGCGCTGTATAGTCTTATCTATTAGCGGCAGTAGATATACGTCTCTCTTGGTGACCTCGTTAAGGCCTCGATAGTCTACGCAGAGTCGCAGACTACCCCCTAGTTTCTTTACGAAAAGAATCGGTAACGCATATTCGGCAGAACTCGGCGTAATAAACTTCTTCGCCAGGTTTTCGCGAACGAACACCTCTACCTGGTCCAGTTCCGCCGGCGACAGTCGTCTTAGGGGCTCGGTTCTTGGCAGCGTAGCCCCCTCTTTCAGTCGAATCTTGTTGTTATATTCCGGTCGATAGAGCAGCAGGAGGTTGGAGTCGGCTTTTGAGAACACGTTAGCGTAACCGTAGAGCTCGTTTGGCAACACCTCCAGTAGGTCTACCTCTTCTTCTACTATTATCTTCCTGTAGTCTTCGATGTCCTTTATAGAGATAGCGTAAATCTTATTGTCTGGTGACTTCGCGAGGGTCGTTATAGCTTCTGAACTTATTATTCCGACAGTAACCAGGGGTTCGGAACGATGGGACGGAGCCTCTTTCGCGGACTCCGTAGCTTTCGGCTCGGCGGCGGCGGTGGCGGTGGCGGCCGTTCTGATGGTCCCTGCTCCGCTACCCGGGGTTTTAAATCTAATCGTTCCTTTATCTACGTCGATAATGGCTTTCTAGTTCTTTATCCATTTCTGCCCTATAATAATGTTAAATCTTCCAATGTCTATAATTCGGAACGTCGCTTCCGTAGTGCGACTAGCCAAGGTAGTCTTTAGCGGCACGTAGTGCGTAACGCTTTCCGTGTCTTGTCCGTTGTATGCCGAAATCTTCGTCGACGATGCTAATTCCACTGGATAGCCGTATCCCTTCGTTAGCTTCCGGACTAGCCGATAGTGGATCACTGCACCGATAAGAGCTCCAGAATCGATAAAAGCTTTTAGCTAGAGCAGTGGGCGTTGCTTCTTAACAGGGTGGATCGTAATAGGAAGGATAATCGCCGTTTCCGTATTTACTTCTACGGCTGCCGAGAGCGGATCGCTGCAGCTGTTAATGCTTTCTTCTCGTAGCGATATGCTTCGATTCGGTGCCCTATTGTCAATGCTAGGTAGGGGGCCTATCCGACCAGCTGGTCTTTTCCTATAATTCTTAACTGCACCCCCCTGTCCACACTGTCAGTATTGTTCGGCGCCGGTTCGATAGCTTGAATAGTCTTTCTCGGCGGCTGCGGCTGCAGCTGCTTTATAGCGCGATACTCCTGTTTCTGCTAGGCCGTTGCTTGGCATCTCGTAGCGATATAGCCGGGCTTTCCATACGCGTAGCAGGTTGGGACGAACGACGAGCGCTGCGAATTAAATGGCGGCTGGGGGCGTTGTCGGAAGGGTGCAGGGGCTCTAACTGTCTGCGCCTACGGCAATAACTTCTGAATCGGTTCGCGTGTCGTCGGTTTTCTATACGCGTTTAGGTTTCTAGCAGTGACTCTCGCCTAGTGCACAAAGCTCTAAAGGTCTTCGTCTTCCACCGACGCTATAGCCGCAGCTAGCTTAGGGCTCAGTTTCTGTCTTAGTAAGTGTAGCTGCTTATCCTTAGCCACTCTCGCTCTAATGGCATATTTCCTGAACAGCCCGTAAAATTCTTCAAATAGCAGCCGATTCTGACTGATCTTGTCCAGTTGTTCGCAGGCTGTCTTCTTCTGGAAGGGGTCTCCGAAACGCTAATCCAGCGCTTTGATAGCTTCGTCGGCAGTCACTTCTTCTAGGTCCGACACTAGCGAGAACGCTTCGCCTTCTAGTCGCGCCTCTAGATAGGCCAGTCTGTCTCCTTCGCTGCTCGATGCGTAATCGCGGCTTATCTTATTCTTGATCTTCTTCTTAAATGCCTCCTACGCTTTAGGGTCTCTGCCACCAAAAGCAGGTGGGTCCGGCAGTAGCGTTATCGTAGTGCCACCTTAACTATAGGCCGCCGGTAAGGCGGTCTCTGCGTAGGTTTCTCGCCGCGGTGGCGGCGACGACTTCGCTGCTTCTATATTAGCTAGTTAATCCTTTAGCGACTTCAGTTGCGTTAGTCGATTCGCCGCCTGGTTTTCTAACACGTCGATAATAGTCTCTGCCGATTCCTTTTCGGCCCTTACTGCTTTAGTTTCTTCTCTTAGTTGCCTGTTCTCTTCCAGCGTTCTGTAGAACAGCGTCTTAGTAAGGTCTATACCATTGTAGACCTTTCCTATCCTATTCTCGTTTATATAGTCTTCGAGTTCCTTAAGCGTGCAGTCGTGGATTTTCTTGTACTCGCTTATTCGTCCCTTAATCTCTGCAGTCTTATCTGCCGTAAAACCGCTAATAATAATCTTATTATTAATAACACTAGAGCGCCTACTCGCTCTGTTAGTCTTTCTCTTTCTGCGGCGGCCTGTTACGCCGCTCTCTACTGCTAAGAAGCCTTCTATCTTCTTACAGTGCCGGGTTGTTTGGTGTATATGTGGGTGCGCGTGCGTTATTCGGGTTTCCGGATAGTTCGACGGGTCCTTTCGCACAGCGCGGGGTTTGTTATAGTAAGTAAGTTCGAGATATAATGATCCGGGTACGCAGATATAATTCAATACGGCCTTTTTGATAACTATATCTCGAACTAAGGAGGGAAAGGAATCTATGTAGTGGTAGTGGTAGGCTTCTATAGTAGTAGTAGTGCCAAGGCTCGGCTCGGCCCGGACGGGCCGAGCCGAAATTCTAAGGGTCCACCCTATTACTTAGTCCCACTCCTTTCTGCTGCTGTAACAGCACACTTCCGGCCGGAGAAGACGATCTACGTAGAAACTGACGCTTCCGATACAGTAACGGCAGGGGTCCTTTCTTAATACGCCGACGACGAAGAGACCCTCTATCCGGTGGCTTTCTTTAGCAAGTCTATAACAGAGGCCGAGCGGAACTACGCTATCTACGATAAGGAGCTGCTAGCAATTATTTAGGCTTTCGAGGAGTGGAAACTGGAGCTTATAGCTAGAAAGAGCACAGTTTAGGTCCTTACGGACCACCAATCGCTAGTCTACTTTATAAAGACGCAGAAGCTCTTACGTCGCCAAGCTCGATAGGCCGCCTACTTATTAGGGTTCGACTTTAAGATTACCTATCGACTAGGGGCTCAAAACGGAAAGGCTAACGCGCTAACGCGAAGAGAAGGGAAGACGAGCCGCGCGAAGGAAGATCCGAACATGTTTCAGAAAGTGCTAACCGAACGGATAGTAGACGCCAAGGTGTTAAAGAAAGCAGGGATCTGCGCGGCAGAACTGCAGACCGAACCAGAAACGAGAGAGCAGCCGATCGAAGAAGAGACGCTCTACAAGAAGGTAGAACGGCTTAATAAGTAGCAGAAGCTCGGCAGAACAGGCTTAGGGAAGCTAATAGTTCTGGAAGAACTAATTACAGAGGTTATACAGCTGGTCCATAGCTCCAAGGATGTTGGTTATACAGGGTTAAAGAAGACGATAGAAGCTATAAGGACGATCTACTAGTTTCCGCGGATCTACGAACGGATCTACCGATTTATTGCTAATTGCTACGTATGCCAAGCAGCGAAGCCGCGTTACGGTCTTCCAGCCGGTCTGCTAAAGCTACTTCCGATCCCTAAGAAACCGTAGCAACACATTACGATAGACTTCGTAACCGGCCTGCCGGACTCCGATAGATATAACGCTATGCTAAACGTAGTGGACCGGCTAAGCAAAGAGCGCCACTTCATCCCCTGCCGAGCGAGAGACGAAGGAACCACTGCAGAAGAGACTGCGCAGATGCTAATTAGACACGTATAGAAGCACTATAGCCTGCCGGACACTATTACTACAGATAGGGGTCCTTAATTTACTGCTGACGTATAGAAAGCTATCAACCAAGCTCTCGGAATTCGTAGAAAGCTTAGTACAGCCGCTTATCCTCAGACCGACAGTCAGTCTAAAGTAGCTAACTGAGAAATAGAGCGATATCTGCGAACCTTCTGCAGCCACTATTAAGAAAAGTGGGTCGAGATGCTGCCAATAGCTGAATTCTGCGCGAACTTAGCATAGTCAGAAGCAACGTCGCTGGCGCCGTTCGAGATAACCTACAGTTATCTTCCGAGATTAAGCTTCTATCCGCTAAGCGACGCCGGCTTGCCGGAGCTTTCTACTGCTACGTCGTTAAAGAGAGTCGCCGCCGCAGCGGCAGAAGCGCTCCGATCTTAGATGGAAGAAGCTATTAAGGTGGCGAAGAAAGAGATAGAATCAACTTAGGAGAAGATAGTAACTCGAGCTAATAGAAAAAGGTTACTAATAGAATTCGAGGAAGGCCAAAAGGTATAGCTTAACATACGAAACCTGAGGATAAAAGGCAACGCCAAGCTTAATCTACGCTACGTAGGTCCGTTTAAGATAATAGAAAAGAGGTCGCCGGTGACCTATCGGCTCCAGCTACTAAAATCGTTCCGGATCTACGATGTCTTCTATTCGGACCTGTTAAGCTTAGACCCTAAAGACGGCCTGCCGGAACAGGGGTTCGCCGAACCCCTGCCTATTAAGATAGATGGTAATAAAGAAGAATGGGAGGTGGAAGACGTAATGGACGTAAAGAAGACGAGGGGGTCTATCAAAGTAAGGATCTCGTAGAAAGGGTGGCCGGAAGACTACGAATAGTATCTAATCGAAAACCTGCAGAATTCGGTAGAGCTGCTAAGAGAGTTCTACGTACGAAACCTGTAGAAGCCGAAACCAGCGTGGCTCTAATGTCGACAATAAGGAAGTCGATAGTTCGGAAAGAAGAAAGCCGCGTCCGCTCTACCGGCGCGGAAGCTAATAAAGACAATCGTAACAGTCGCCTTTAGAGGGGTCTTCGACTTGGCCACCAACTACTACCGGTTCGACGCGGCCACTACCCACTGTAGCGTGCCAGCGCTGCCGACCCTGTAGTAGGTAAAGGCTTTGGTAGAAGAGAAAAAGAAGAAGAAAAAACAGCGCTACGGAAGAATCTATATAGACCTCCAAGACGACGCACAGACCAGCTACGCCGCAGCTTAAATAACCTACGGCTCAGATCAGATAGCACGGATTAGGCGCACGGATTACATAAACGCTAAGTAAAGGACTTCAGACGCTGACGACGTAAGAAATTAAAGAAGCAATGAAAAGAAAACGTCGTTTTTGATAGAAGACGGAAGAGGTAACATCACTATTAGAGAGGATTTTCGAGAAGGAGACGACGAATTAAAAAAAAAAAAGAAAAGATTTTCGGATAGATAGGGCGACTAAGCGGTCGAGGGCGACCGCTAGTAAGGGAGGGGGGTGGTGTTACAGCAGCAGAAAGGGGTGGGATTGAGTAATAGAGTGGACCCTTGGAATTTCGGCTTAGCCCGTCCGGACCGAGCCGGGCCTTGGCACTACCACCACTACAGAGGCCCACTACCACTACTACATAGATTCCTTTCCCTCCTTAGTTCGAGATATAGTTATTAAAACAGCCGTATTGAACCTTATCTACGCGCTTGGATTATGCGCTAACACTGGCGCTAAGGCTACTGCCTCCTTTAGTTAGTTGAAAGCTTCTGTACACTTCTTGTTCCATAGGCCAGCGGCCTCCTTTTTCGATGCCTTATTTAGGGGTCTCGCAATCTTGCTAAAGTCTTTAATAAACCTTCGATAGTAGCTGTAGAATCCGAGAAACGCTCTGATCTGTATAGTGTTTCCGGATTTCGGCTGTTTCTATTCCGCAACGGCGGCGACCTTTGATAGGTCTATACGAATTCCGTCTCTTCCGACGATAAGACCGAGATACTTGACCTCGGTTTAATAGAACTCGCTCTTCTTTGTGTCCGCGTTCAATCCGACCTCGCGGAGCCTCTTTAATACTCTCTCGATGTAGTCCGTATGCTGATCTCTCGTTCTGTCTATATAGATAAGAATGTCGTCCAAATAGACGGACACGAACCGTTCTAGCATGTCTATAAAGGTGTGGTTTATAAAGCGTTGCTACACTGCCGGCGCGTTAGTAAGTCCGAAAGGCATTACCAACCACTTGAAATTGCCTATACGCGTAGCAAACGTCGTAAGGTCTTCCGTCTGCCCTTCTTCGTTTCTTAGTCGATAGAACGCTTAGCGGATGTCCAGCTTGCTGAACTACTTAGCCTTTGCTACGCGCTGTATAGTCTTATCTATTAGCGGCAGTAGATATACGTCTCTCTTAGTGACCTCGTTAAGGCCTCGATAGTCTACGCAGAGCCGCAGACCACCCCCTAGTTTCCTTACGAAAAGAATCGGTAACGCACATTCGGCAGAACTCGGCATAATAAACTTCTTCGCTAGGTTTTCGCGAACAAACACCTCTACTTGGTCCAGTTCGGCCAGCGACAGTCGTCTTAGGGGCTCGGTTCTTAGCAGCGTAGCTCCCTCTTTTAGTCGGATCTTGTTGTCGTATTCCGGCCGGTAGAGCGGCAGGAGGTTGGAGTCGGCTTTTAAGAACACGTTAGCGTAACCGTAGAGCTCGTTTGGCAACACCTCTAGTAGGTCCACTTCTTCTTCCGCTATTATCTTCCTGTAGTCTTCGATGTCCTTTATAGAGATAGCATAGATCTTATTGTCCGGCGACTTCGCGAGGGTCGTTATAGCTTCTAAACTTATCATTCCGACGGTAACCGGGGGTTCGGAGCGGTCTGGCGGAGCTACGTTTGCGGCCGCTGCTTTCGATTCTGCTACAACGGCGGCGGTTGGTTCGACGGCGGCAGTGTTATTGCCCTGGGTTTTGAACCCTTTCGTGCCTTCGTCTACATTAATGACTGCCTTCTGGTTCTTTATCTATTTCTGCCCTATAATAATGTCAAATCGTCCGAGATCCATAATCCAGAACGTCGCTTCCGTAGTTTGACCAGCCAGTGTAGTCCTTAATAGCACGTAGTGCGTAACGTTCTCCGTGTCTTGTCCGTTATATGCCGAAGTCCGCGTTAGCGACGCTATCTCTACAGGATAGCCGTATCCCTTCGTTAGTTTTTGAACTAGTCGGTAGTGGATCGCCGCTCCGATAAGGGCTCCAGTATTAATAAATGCTTTTAGCTAGAGGGGTCTATGCGACTTCTTAACAGGGTAGATCGTAATAGGAAGGATAATAGCTGTTTCCGTGTTCGCTTCCACCGTCGCCGACAGTGGATTATTACAACTGTTGATGCTCTCTCGTTCCGTTAGTGCCTTTCGCAGGGATGCCCTGTTTTTTACGCTAGATAGGGGGTCTATCTGTCCAGCTGATCTTTTCCTATAATCCTTAATTGCACCCCCCTGTCCACACTGTTAGTATTGTTCGGCGCCGGTTCGATGGCTTGAATAGTCTTTCTCGGTGGCTGCGGCTGCTGCTGCGGCTGCTTTATAACACGATACTCCTGCTTCTGCTAGGCCGTTGCTTGGCATCTCGTAGCGATATAGCCGGGTTTTCTGTACGCGAAACAGGTAGGGACGAACGCCGATCGTAGTGAATACAACGACTGCTGGGGGCGTTGTAGGTAGGCTGCAGGGGCTCTAACTGTCTGCGCTAACGGCAATAACTTCTGAATCGGTTCGCGTGTCGTATGTTTTCCGTACGCGTTTAGGTTTCTGGCGGTAACTCTTGCCTAGTGCACAAAGCTCTAAAGGTCCTCGTCTTCCACCGACGCTATAGCCGCAGCGAGCTTAGGGCTCAGTTTCTGTGTCAGTAAGTGTAGCTGCTTATCCTTAGCCACTCTCGCTCTAATAGCATATTTCCTAAACAGTCTGTAAAATTCTTTAAATGTCAGCTGATTCTAACTAATCTTGTCCAGTTGTTTGCGGGCCGTCTTCTTCCGGAAGGGGTCTCCAAAACGCTGATCCAGCGCTTTAATAGCTTCGTCGGCGGTCACTTCTTCTAGGTCCGCTACTAGCGAGAACGCTTCGCCTTCCAGTCGCCCCTCTAAATAGGCCAGTCTGTCTTCTTCGCTGCTTGCTGCGTAATCGCGGCTTATCTTATTCTTGATCTTCTTCTTAAACGCCTCCTACGCTTTAGGGTCTCTGCTACCGAAAGCAGGTAGGTCCGGTAGTGGCGTTATCGTAGTGCCACCTTAACTGTAGGCCGCTAGTAAGGCAGTCTCTGCTTGTTCTTCTCGACGCAGTGGCGGCGCCGACAACCTCGCTGTTTCCGTATCAGCTAGCTAATCCTTTAGCGCCTTCAGTTGCGCCAGTCTATTTGCCGCCTAGTTTTCTAACACGTCGATAATAGTCTCTGCCGACTCCTTTTCGGCCCTTACTGCTTTAGTTTCTTCTCTTAGTTGTCTGTTCTCTTCCAGCGTTCTGTAAAACAGCATTTCGATAAGGTCTATGCCGTCGTAGACCTTCCCTATTCCATTCTCGTTTATATAGTCTTCCAGTTCCTTGAGCGTACAGTCGTGGATCTTCTTGTATTCGCTTATTCGTTCCTTAATCTCTGCGGTCTCTTCCGCCGTAAAACCGTTAATAATGATCTTATTATTAATGACACTGGAGCGCCTACTTGCTCTGTCAGTCTTTCTCTTTCCGCAGCGGCCTGTTACGCCGCTCTCTACTGCTAAGAAGCCTTCTATCTTCTTACAGTGCCTTAGGGGTTGTTGTTTTGGTGTGTGTGTGCGCGTGCGTTATTTGAGCGTCCGGATAGTTTGACGGGCCCTTTCGCGCAGCGCAGGGTTTGGTGTCGTAAGTGAGTTTGAGATATAATAATCCAGGCACGCAGATATAATTCAATACGGCCTTTTTGATAACTATATCTCGAACTGAGGAGGGAAAGGAATCTATATAGTAGTGGTAGTGCCAAGGCCCGGCTCGGCCTGGAAGGGCCGAGCCGAAATTCAGGGTCCACCCTATTAATCTGTCCTACCTCTTCCCACTGCCGTAACAAGCGCTAGTGCTAGCGCACTTCAGACCGGAAAAGACGATCTACGTAGAGACAGACGCTTCCGACACAGTGACAGCAGGGGTCCTTTCTCAATACGCTAACGACGACGAGACTCTCCATCCAGTGGCTTTCTTTAGCAAGTCTATAAATAATGCTAAGAGAAACTACGCTATTTATAATAAAGAACTGCTAGCTATTATTCAGGCGTTCGAAGAGTGGAAACTGGAGCTTATAGCTAGACAGAGCACGATACAGGTCCTTACGGACTACCAGTCGTTGACCTACTTTATAAAGACGCAGAAGCTATTATGCCGCCAAGCCTAGTAGGCAGCCTACTTATCCAGGTTCGACTTTAAGATAACTTATCGACCTGGAGCTCAAAATAGAAAGGCAGATGCATTAACGAGAAGAGAAGGAAGGACCAGCCGTGCGAAAGAAGATCCGAACATGTTTTAGAAGGTGCTAACAGAACGAATAGTAGACGCCGAGGTGTTAAAAGAGGTAGGGATCTGTGCAATAGAGCCGCCGATTAAAGAAGAGACGCTGGACGAGAAAGTGGAACAGCTTAATCAGCAGCAGAAGCTCGGCAAAACCGGCTTAGGGAAACTGATCGTTCTGGAAGAACTGATTACAGAGGTTATCTACCTAGTCTATAGCTCTAAGGATGTTGGTTACGCAGGATCGAAGAAGACGATAGAAGCAATAAGGACGACCTACTGGTTTCTGCGAATCTTCGAGCGGATACATCGGTTTATTACTAACTGCTACGTGTGCTGAGCAGCAAAGCTACGTTACGGCCTTCTAGCCGGCCTGCTAAAGCTACTTCCGATCCCCGAGAAACTATAGCAACACATTACGATGGATTTCGTAACCGGCCTGCCGGACTCCGATAGATATAACGCTATGCTCAATGTAGTGGATCGGCTAAGCAAAGAGCGCTATTTCATCCCCTATAGAGCTAAGGATAAAGGAACTACTGCAGAAGAAACAGCGAGAATGTTAATCCAGTACGTATACAAGCACTATAGGCTGCCGGACACTATTACTACGGATAGAGGTCCTCAATTCACCGCGGACGTATGGAAAGCCATTAACCAGGCCCTTGGAATTCGTGAAAATCTTAGCACAGCCGCTCACCCTCAGACCGACGGCCAGTCTAAAGTAGCTAACCAAGAGATAGAGAAATATCTAAGAATTTTCTGCAGCTATTATTAAACAGAATAGGTTAAGGTGTTGCCGATAGCCGAATTCTGCACCAATTCTGCACAATTAGAAGCTACCTTACTGGCGCCGTTCGAGATAACCTACGGCTATCTTCTAAGAATAAGCTTTTAACTACTAGGCGAACCTAGCTCTTTAGAACCTTCCACTATCACTTCGTCGAAGAGAATAGCCGCAGCGGCGGCAGAAGCGCTCCGATCTCAGATAGAAGAAGCGATCAAGGTAGCGAAAAAGGCAATAGAATCGACTTAGAAGAAGATAGTAGCTCGAGCTAATAAGAAGAGGTTACTGCTAGAATTCAAGGAAGGCCAAAAGGTATAGCTCAACATGCGGAACCTAAGGCTAAAAGGCAACGCGAAGCTTAACCTGCGCTACGTAGGTCCATTTACGATAATAGAAAAAAGGTCGCCAGTGACCTATCGGCTCCAGGTACCGAAGTCGTTTAGGATCTACGATGTTTTTTATTCGGATCTGTTAAGCCTGGACCCTAAGGACGGCCTTCCGGAACAGGGGTTCGCCAAACTCCTACCAATCGAGATAGACAGTAAGGAAAAAGAGTAGGGGGTAGAAGACGTAATAGAAGTAAAGAAGGTAAGGGGGTCTATTAAAGCAAAGATCTCGTAGAAGGGATAGCCGGAAGACTATAAATAGTATCCGATCGAGAACCTGCGAAACTCGGCGGAGCTGCTAGAAGAGTTCTACGCCCGGAATCTGGAAAAGCCGAAGCTGGAGTGGCTCTAACATCGACGATTCGGTAAAAGATAAAGAAAACTGCGTCCGCTCTATCTAATCCGGGCACGCAGATATAATTCAATACGGCCTTTTTAATAACTATATCTCGAACTGAGGAGGGAAAGGAATCTATATAGTGGTGGTGGTAGGCTTCCGTGGAGGTGGTGGTGCTAAGGCCCGGCTCGGTCCGTTCTAGAACCTAAATCCCAGAAGGGGCCGAGCCGAAATCCAGGGTCCACCCTATTAATCTGTCCCACCTCTTTCTACCGCCGCGACACTGCCCCCCCCCTTACCAGCGGTCGCCCTCGACCGCTTAGTCACCCTATCCATCCTAAAATCTCTACTTTTTTTTTGTTGTCTCTTTCTCGCAAATCCCCTCTAACAGTAATGTTACCTCTTCCGTCTTCTATCGCTTCTTGAATTTCTTACGTTATCGGCATCTAAGGTCCTTCACTTAGCGTTTATTTAATCGGTGCGCTTAATCCGTGCTATCTGATCTGGGCCGTAGGTTATCTAAGCTGCGGCGTAGCTGGTCTGTACGTCGTCTTAGAGGTCTATATAGGTTCTTCTGCGGCGCCGTTTTTTTCTTCTTCTTCTTCTCTTCTACTAAAGCCTTTACCTACTACGGGGTCGGCGGCGCTGGCACGCCACAGTGGGTAGTGGCCGCGTCGAACTGGTAGTAGGTAGCGGTAGAGTCGAAGACCTCTCCAAAAGCGACCGTTACGATCGTCTTTATCGGCTTCTGTGCTAGTAGAGCGGACGCGGCTTTCTTCTTTTTCTTCTATCTCTTCTAGAGGTCGTTAGTTTCGGAGCTATCCGGGTTTCGGCTTCTTCGGGTTCTGTACGTAAAACTCTCTTAGCAGCTCCGCTGAATTCCGCAGGTTCTCGATTAGATACTATTTATAGTCTTCCGGCCACCCTTTCTACGAGATCCTCGCTTTAATGGACCCCCTCGTCTGCTTTACGTCTATTACGTCTTCCACCTCCTATTCTTCCTTATCGTCTATCTCGATTGGCGGGGGTTCGGCGAACCCCTGTTCCGGCAGGCCGTTTTTAGGGTCCAAGCTCAACAGGTCCGAGTAGAAGACATCGTAGATCCGGAACAATTTCGGTAGCTGGAGCCGATAGGTCACCGGCGACCTCTTTTCCACTATCGTAAACGGGCCTACGTAGCGTAGATTGAGCTTGGCGTTGCCTTTCAGCCTCAGGTTTCGCGTGCTAAGCTATACCTTTTGGCTGTTGCGGCAGTGGAAAGAGGTGGGACAGATTGATAGGGTGGACCCTGGATTTCGGCTCGGCCCGTCCGGGCCGAGCCGGGCCTTGGCACACCACCCTCTATCAAGGCCCACCGCCACCACCACATAGGTTCTTTTCCCTCCTCAGTTCGAGATATAGTTATCAAAAAGGCCGTATTGAATTATATCTGCGTGCCCGGATCATTATATCTCGAACTCACTCTCTACACCACACCCTGCGCTGCGCGAAAGGGCCCGTTGAACTATCCGGAAACCCGAATAACGCACGCGCACCCACCAACACACCAACAACAACCCCCCAAGGCACCGTAAGAAGATGGAAGGCTTCTTAGCGGTAGAGAGCGGCGTAACAGGCCGCCGCGGAAAGAGAAAGACTAACAGAGCGAGCAGGCGCTCCAGTGTAGTTAACGATGAGATCGTTATTAGAGGTTTTACGGCGGAAGAGACCGCAGAGATCAAGGAACGAATAAGGGAATACAAGAAGATCTACGACTGCACGATCGAGGAACTGGAAGATCACGTGAACGAGAATGGGTTAGGAAAGGTCTACGACGGTATAGACCTTATCGAGATACTGTTTTATAGAACGCTGGAAGAGAACAGACAGCTAAGAGAGGAAGTAGAAACGGTGAGGGCCGAGAAGGAATCGGCGGAGACTATCATCGACGTGTTAGAACATCAGACGTCGAATCGACTGGCGCAACTGAAGGAGCTGAAGGATCAGCTAGCTGATATAGAAGCAGCGAAATCGTCGTCGCCACTACGGCGAGAAACCCACGCTAAGACCGCCTTACCAGCGGCCTATAGTCAAGGTGGCACGTTGATAACGTTACTACCGGATCTACCGGTTTTCGGTAGCGGAGACTCTAAAGCGTAGGAGGCGTTTAAGAAGAAGATCAAGAACAAGATAAGCCGCGATTACGCATCGAGCAGCGAAGAAGACAGACTGGCCTATTTAGAGGCGCGACTAGAAGGTGAAGCTTTTTCGCTAGTGGCGGACCTGGAAGAAGTGACCGCTAAGGAAGCGATTAAAGCGTTAGATCAACGCTTCGGAGACCCCTTCCGGAAGAAGACGGCCCGCGAACAACTGGATAAGATCAATCAGAACCGACAGACGTTTGAAGAATTCTACGGATTGTTCAGAAAATATGCGATTAGGGCCCGAGTGGCGGAAGATAAGCAGCTCCACCTACTAAGGCAGAAGCTGAGCCCTGAGCTGGCCGCTGCTATGGCGTCTGTAGAAGACGAAGGCCTTAAGAGCTTCGTACACCAAGCGAGAGTTACCGCAAGAAACTTGAGCGCTTACGCGAAATCACGCGAATCGAACCAGAAGCCGCTAATAACGCAGACCACACGACCCCCTGCGCCTTTCCGGAGAGCGCCACAGCAGCCACCCTATCAGTTACAGCGCTCGTCGTTCGTCCCTACCTGTTTCGCGTGTGGCAAGCCTGGCCACATCGCCACGAGATGCCAAGCATCGGATAAGCAGAAGCAGGACTATCGTGCTATAAGGCAGCCGCCGCCGCAGCAGCAGCAACCACCGAGGAAGACCATACAAGCTATGGAGCCGGCTCCGAACGACACTGACAGTGACGGTAGGGTACAGTTAAGGATCATAGGAAAAGACTAGCTAGACGGATAGGCCCCCTATCCAGCATTGACAATAGGGCACCGCACCGGAGCGAATCGACGCGAGAAGAAAGCATCAACAGCTGCAGCGATCCGCTCTCGGCGGCGGTGGAAGTAAACACGGAAACAGCCATTATCCTTCCGATCACTGTCTACCCCCTTAACGGATCGAGCAAACCCCTCCAGCTAAAAGCTTTCATCGACACCGGAGCTCTCATTAGCGCAGCGATCCACTACCGGCTGGTTCAGAAGCTAATGAATAGATACGGCTATCCGGTAGAGCTGGCGTCGCCGACGCGGATTTCGGCATATAATAGACAAGACACGGAAAGCGTTACGCACTACGTGCCATTAAGGACCACGCTAGCTAGTCGAACTACGGAAGCGACGTTCCGGATCATGGATATCGGAAGATTTGACATTATCGTAGGGCAGAAATGGATGAAGAACCAGAAAGCCATCGTCGACGTAGATAAAGGAACGATCAGATTCAAAACCCGAGGTAACAGCGCTGTCACCACCGAATCGAGAGCCGCGGCTGCCAATGTAACTCCGTCCGATCGTTCTGAACCCCCGGTCACCGTCGGAATGATGAGTTCGGAAGCCATAACGACCCTCGCGAAGTCGCCGGACAATAAGATCTACGCCATCTCGATAAAAGACATCGAAGACTACCGGAAGATAATAGCGGAAGAAGAAGTGGACCCGCTGGAGGTGCTACCGGCGGAGCTCTACGATTACACTGACGTGTTCTCAAAAGCCGACTCCAACCTCCTGCCGCTCTATCGACCGGAATATAACAACAAGATCCGATTGAAAGAGGGGGCTACGCTGCCAAGAACCGAGCCCCTAAGACGACTGTTACCGGCCGAACTAGACCAAGTAGAGGTGTTTGTTCGCGAAAACCTGGCGAAGAAGTTTATTACGCCGAGTTCTGCCGAATACGCGTTACCGATTCTTTTCGTAAGAAAACTAGGGGGTGGTCTGCGACTCTGCGTAGACTATCGCGGCCTTAACGAGGTTACTAAGAGAGACGTATACCCGCTGCCGCTAATCGACGAGACCATCCAGCGCGTAGCAAAGGCTAACTGGTTTAGCAAGCTGGACATCCGCCAAGCGTTCTATCGATTGAGAAACGAGGAAGGACAAACAGAAGATCTTACGACGTTCGCGACGCATATAGGCAATTTCAAGTAGTTGGTAATGCCTTTCGGACTCACCAACGCGCCGGCAGTGTGGCAACGCTTTATGAACCACACCTTTATAGACATGCTAGAACGGTTCGTGTCTATCTACTTGGACGACATCCTTATCTACACCGAAGGAACGAGAGAACAGCACACGGACCACGTCAAGAAGGTGCTGATTAGGCTCTGCGAGGTCGGATTGAACGCGGACACGAAGAAGAGCGAGTTCTATCAGACCGAGGTCAAATATCTCGGTCTTATCGTCGGAAGAGACGGAATTCGTATAGACCCCTCGAAGGTCGCCGCCGTCGCGGAATGGAAACAGCCGAAATCCGGAAACACTATGCAGATCAGAGCGTTTCTCGGATTCTGCAGCTACTACCGACGGTTCATTAAGGACTTCAGCAAGATAGCGAGACCCCTGAACGAGGCGCTAAAGAAAGAGGCCGCCGGCCTATAGAATAAGAAGTGCACGGAAGCTTTCGTACGGCTGAAAGAGGCAGTAGCCTCGGCGCCGGTTCTGGCGCACTTCCGACCGGAAAAGACAATCTACGTAGAAACGGACGCTTCTGACACAGTAACGACAGGGGTCCTTTCTCAATATAGCGACGACGAGACCCTCCACCTAGTGGCCTTCTTCAGCAAATCCATAACGGAAGCCGAGCGGAACTACGCTATCTACGATAAGGAGCTGCTGGCGATCATTCAGGCTTTCGAGGAGTGGAAACCGGAGCTAATAGCTGGAAAGAGCACGGTCCAGGTCCTTACGGACCACCAGTCGCTGACCTACTTCATAAAGATGCAGAAGCTCTTACGACGTCAAGCACGGTGGGCCGCCTACCTATTAGGGTTCGACTTCAAGATTACCTATCGACTAGGGGCTCAAAACGGAAAGGCTAACGCGCTGACGAGAAGAGAAGGGAAGACGAGCCGCGCGAAGGAAGATCCGAACATGTTTCAGAAGGTATTGACCGAGCGGATAGTAGACGCAGAGGTGCTGAAAGAGGTAGGGGTCTGCGCAGTGGAACCGGCCCCCGAGGAAGAGACTCTCTACGAGAGGGTGGAGCAGCTTAATCAGCAGCAGAAGCTAGGCAAAACCGGCTCAGGGAAGCTGATAGTTCCGGAAGAACTAATTACAGAGGTTATCCAACTGGTCTATAGCTCTACGGACGTTGGTTACGCCGGCTTAAAGAAGACGATGGAAGCTATAAGGACGGTCTACTGGTTTCCGCGGATCTACGAGCGGATCCACCGATTTATCGCCAACTGCCACGCGTGCCGATCGGCGAAGCCGCGTTACGGCCTTCCAGCAGGCTTATTGAAGCCACTGCCGATCCCCGAAAAACCGTAGCAACACATTACGATAGACTTCGTAACCGGCCTGCCGGAATCCGATGGATATAACGCTACGCTCAACGTAGTAGATCGGCTGAGTAAAGAGCGGCACTTCATCCCCTGCCGAGCTAAAGACGAAGGAACTACTGCGGAAGAAACCGCACGGATGTTGATCCAACACGTGTGGAAGCACTATAGGCTGCCGGACACTATCACTACGGATAGGGGTCCTCAATTCACCGCCGACGTATAGAAAGCTATCAACCAAGCTCTCGGAATTCGTAGAAAGCTCAGCACCGCCGCTTATCCTCAAACTGACGGTCAGTCTAAAGTAGCTAATCGCGAGATAGAGCGATATCTGCGAACCTTCTGCGGCCACCATCAAGAAGAATGGGTTAAGGTGTTGCCGATAGCCGAGTTCTGCGCTAACTCGGCACCGTCTAAGGCTACCTCGCTAGCGCCGTTCGAGATAACGCACGGCTATCTTCCGAGGATGAGCTTTCAGCCGCCAAACGAACCCAGCTCCGCGGAACCATCCACTACTACGTCGTCGAAGAGAGTCGCCGCTACGGCAGCAGAAGCGCTAAGATCTTAGATGGAAGAAGCCATCAAGGTGGCGAAAGACGCGATGGAATCGGCTCAGAAGAAGATAGTAACTCGAGCTAATAAGAAACGGTCACCGATAGAATTCGAGGAAGGCCAAAGGGTCTGGCTTAACACGCGGAACCTGAGGCTGAAAGGGAACGCCAAGCTCAACCCGCGCTACGTGGGTCCGTTCAAGATAATAGAAAAGAGGTCGCCGGTGATTTATCGGCTCCAGCTGCCAAAATCGTTCCAGATCCACGATGTCTTCCATTCGGATCTGCTGAGCCTGGACCCTAAGGACGGCCTTCCGGAACAGGGGTTCGCCGAACCCCTGCCAATCGAGATGGACGATAAGGAAGAATAGGAGGTAGAAGACGTAATAGACGTAAAGGAGACGAGGGGGTCCATTAAAGCGAGGATCTCGTAGAAGGGGTAGCCGGAAGACTATAAATGGTATCCGGTCGAAAACCTGCGAAATTCGGAGGAGCTGTTAAGAGACTTTTACGCGCGGAATCCGAAGAAGCCGAAGCCGGAATGGCTCTAATCCGAAGAAGCCGAAGCCGAATGGATCTAAAGCCGATCCTTCAATAACAAAAGCAGCGTCCGCTCCACCGGCGCAGAAGCCGATGAAAACGATCGCTGCTTATAGCTCCAGGCAGATCGTGGTAGTCGGTAGGCCGCGCACGCCGTGGCGTGCCAGCGCCGCCGACCCCGCGATGGATAGAGACTATAGGTGGAAAAGAAGAAGGAAGAAGAAACGGAGCCGCGGACGGATCTATATGGACCTCCGAAGCAGCGCACAGACCAACTACGCCACAGCTTAGATGACCCACAGCTCGGGTCAGATGGCACAGATCAGGCGCGTAGATCACATAAACGTGAAGTGAAGGACTTCAGATGCCGACGGTGTAAAAAATGGAAAAAGCGACGAAAAAGGGCGCCGGTTGTAATAGAAGATGGAAGATGGAAGACGCGACGTCGGCGTCGGAGGGGATTTTCAAAAAAAAAAAAAAAAAAAAAAAAAAAGTGGATATTTCCGGATAGATGGGGTGACTAAGCGGTCGAGGGCGACCGCTGGTAAGGGAGGGGGGTAGTGTTGCGGCGGTGGAAAGAGGTGGGACAGATTGATAGGGTGGACCCTGGATTTCGGCTCGGCCCGTCCGGGCCGAGCCGGGCCTTGGCACACCACCCTCCATCAAGGCCCACCGCCACCACTACATAGGTTCTTTTCCCTCCTCAGTTCGAGATATAGTTATCAAAAAGGCTGTATTGAATCATATCTGCGTGCCCGGATCATTGGCCTTCTTCGAATTCTAGTAGCGTCCTTTTCCTATTAGCTCGAGTTACTATCTTCTTCTAAGCCGATTCTATTGCGTCTTTCGCCACCTTAATCGCTTCTTCTATCTGAGATCGTAGTGCTTCTACTACTGCAGCGGCGACTCTCTTTAACGACGTAGCGGTAGATAGTGATATAGGGTGGGTTGGCCCGTATCATTACTATGCCTTGCCAAGGTTCATATATCTGGTACACATTGGTCAAGTTACTTCCGAGTTACTTGACCAGTCCCTTTTGGCTTAAGTGTACTGCGTCACATTACTTAACTCGGAAGTAACTGCTGAAAGTGTACGATAAAAGGCCCGGGTTCAATTCCTAGGGGGCGCATCTTTCAACTGGCGAGTGGAAGCAGCGTTGACGTATGTCCGTTTGTCCACCACTCCGTACAGAATGAGCCAGACCCGGTAAAGGTCCAGCTGGCTGTGTGCAGACCTGCCGGGGGGGGGTTGATTGCGTATGCGGCATAGGGGGGCTGTGCAAATCGCATACGTGGCCTGTAAGTAAGCGCAGCTTACGAGGTCGTAAGCCTGTAGCGCAGGGGGTAGTAATACAGGGTGGGTTGGCCCGTGTCATTACTATGCCTTGCCAAGGTTTATATATCTGGTACACATTGGTCAAGTCACTTCCGAGTTACTTGACTAGTCCCTTTTGGCTCAAGTGTACCGCGTCACATCAGATGGTTCCGTAGAGCTGGGTTCGTTTGGCAGCTAAAAGCTTATTCTCGGAAGACATCTATGTTGCGACGGTGGAAAGAGGTAGGACAGATTGATGGGGTGGACCCTGGAATTTCGGCCCGGCCCGGACGGGCCGAGCCGGGCCTTGGCACCACCACTATCAAAGCCCACCACTACCACCACATAGATTCCTTTCCCTCTTCAGTTCGAGATATAGTCATCAAAAGGCCGTATTGAATCATATCTGCGCGCCCGGATCATTATATCTCGAACTCACTCTCCACAACCCCGCGCTGCGCGAAAGGGCCCGTCGAATCATCCGGAAACCCGAATAACGCATGCGCACCCAACAACACCAAACCAAACAACCCCAGGCACCGCGAGAAGATAGAAGACTTCTCAGCGGTAGAGAGCGGCGTTATAGGCCGCAGCAGAAGCAGAAAAGGAAAGACTAACAAAGCGAGTAGGCGCTCAAGCGTCATTGACGATAAGATCGTTATCAGCGGCTTCACAGAGGAAGAGACCGCTAAGTTCAAGGAACGAATAGTAGAATACAGAAAGATCCACGACTGCACGATCGAAGAATTGGAAGACTATGTAAACGAGAATGGAATAAGGAAGGTCTACGATAGTATAGACCTTATTGAGACGCTGTTCCACAGAACGTTAGAAGAAAACAGACAACTAAGAGAAGAGACTAAAGCGGTAAGGGCCGAGAAGGAATCGGCGGAAACGATCATCGATGTGTTGGAGAACCAGGCGGCGAATAGAGTGGCGTAGCTGAAGGCGCTAAAGGATCAACTGGCCGATATGGAAGCAGCGATGTCGTCGCCGCCGCTACCGCGTCGAGAAGAACCAACCGAGACCGCCTCACCGGCAGCCTACAGTCAAGGTGGCACGTTGATGACGTTACTACCGGATCCACCGGTTTTCGGTAGCGGAGACTCTAAAGCGTAGGAGGCGTTCAAGAAGAAGATCAAGAACAAGATAAGCCGCGATCACGCATCGAGCAGCGAAGAAGACAGACTGGCCTATTTAGAGGCGCGACTGGAAGGCGAAGCGTTCTCGCTAGTAGCGGACCTGGAAGAGGTGACCGCTAAAGAAGCGATCAAAGCGTTAGATCAACGTTTCGGAGACCCATTCCGAAAGAAGACAGCCCGTAAGCAGCTAGATAAGATCAACCAGAACCGGCAGACGTTTAAGGAGTTCTACGGTTTGTTCAGAAAATATGCGATCAGGGCCCGAGTGGCGGAAGACGAGCAGCTGCACTTACTAAGACAGAAGCTGAGCCCTGAGCTGGCCGCCGCCATGGCGTCTGTGGAAGACGAAGACCTTGAGAGCTTCGTGCACCAAACGAGGGTTACCGCGAGAAACTTGAGCGCTTACGCGAAACTACGAGAATCGGTTCAGAAGCCGTCGCCGTCGCCGTCGCTGATGCGGACAACCAGAGCCCCCGCGCCCTTCCGACGCGGCCCCCAGCTGCCTTACGTGCCGCGATCGTCGTTCGTCCCCACCTGTTTCGCGTGTGGCAAGCCTGGTCACATCGCTACGAGATGCCAAGCATCGGATAAGCAGAAGCAGGACTATCGTGTTATGAGGCAGCCGCAGCCGCAGCAACCACCGAGGAAGACTATACAAGCTATAGAGCCGGCTCCGAACGATACTGACAGTAACGGTGGGGTGCAGTTAAGGATTATAGGAAAAGACCAGCTGGACGGATAGGCCCCCTATCCAGCATGGACAACAGGGCATTAACACGAACCACGTCGACGAAAGAGAGCATCAATAGCTGCAGCGATCCGCTCTCGGCGGCAGTGGAAGTGAACACGGAAACAGCTATTATCCTTCTAATCACTGTCCACCCCCTTGACGGATCGAGCAAACCACTTTAGCTGAAAGCTTTTATCGATACTGGAGCTCTTATCGGCGCAGCGATCCACTACCGGCTGGTTCAGAAGCTGATAAATGGATACGGCTATCCGGTGGAACTGGCGTCGCTGACGCGGATTTCGGCATATAACGGACAAGACACGGAGAGTGTCACGCACTATGTGCCACTGAGGACCACCTTGGCTGGTCGCACTACGGAAGCGACGTTCCGAATCATGGATATCGGAAGATTTGACATTATTATAGGGCAGAAATGGATGAAGAACCAGAAAGCCGTCGTCGACGTAGATAAAGGAACGATCAGATTCAAAACCCGAGGTAACAGCGCCGTTACTACCGAATCGAGAGCCGCGGCTGCCAATGTAACTCCGTCCGACCGTTCCGAACCCCTGGTCACCGTCGGAATAATGAGTTCGGAAGCCATAACGACCCTCGCGAAGTCGCCGGACAATAAGATCTACGCTATCTCGATAAAAGACATCGAAGACCACCGGAAGATAATAGCGGAAGAAGAAGTGGACCCGCTGGAGGTGCTACCGGCGGAGCTCCACGATTACGCTGACGTGTTCTCAAAAGCCGACTCCAACCTCCTGCCGCTCCATCGACCGGAATATAACAACAAGATCCGATTGAAAGAGGGGGCTACGCTGCCAAGAACCGAGCCCCTAAGACGACTGTCACCGGCCGAACTAGACCAAGTAGAGGTGTTTGTTCGCGAAAATCTGGCAAAGAAGTTTATTACGCCGAGTTCTGCCGAATACGCGTTACCGATTCTTTTCGTAAGAAAACCAGGGGGTGGTCTGCGACTCTGCGTAGACTATCGCGGCCTCAACGAGGTCACCAAGAGAGACGTATACCCGCTGCCGCTAATCGACGAGACCATCCAGCGCGTGGCGAAGGCTAAGTGGTTCAGCAAGCTAGACATCCGTTAAGCGTTCCATCGATTAAGAAACGAAGAAGGGCAGACAGAAGATCTTACGACGTTTGCCACGCGTATAGGCAATTTCAAGTAGTTAGTAATGCCTTTCGGACTCACCAACGCGCCGGCAGTGTGGCAACGCTTCATAAACCACACCTTTATGGACATGCTAGAACGGTTCGTGTCCATTTACTTAGACGACATCCTCGTCTACACCGAAGGAACGAGAGAACAGCACACGGACCACATCAAGAAGGTGCTGACCAGGCTCCGCGAGGTCGGATTGAACGCGGACACGAAGAAGAGCGAGTTCTATTAAACGGAGGTCAAATATCTCGGTCTTATCGTCGGAAGAAACGGAATTCGTATAGACCCCTTAAAGGTCGCCGCCGTCGCGGAATGGAAACAACCGAAATCCGGAAACACTACGCAGATCAGAGCGTTTCTCGGATTCTGCAGCTACTACCGACGGTTCATTAAGGACTTCAGCAAGATAGCGAGACCCCTGAACGAGGCGCTAAAGAAAGAGGCCGCCGGCCTATAGAATGAGAAGTGCACGGAAGCTTTCGTACGGCTGAAAGAGGCAGTAGCCTCGGCGCCGGTTCTGGCGCACTTCCGACCGGAAAAGACAATCCATGTAGAAACGGACGCTTCTAACACAGTAACGGCAGGGGTCCTTTCTCAATATAGCGACGACGAGACCCTCCACCCAGTGGCCTTCTTCAGCAAATCCATAACGGAAGCCGAGCGGAACTACGCCATCTACGATAAAGAACTGCTGGCTATTATACAGGCGTTCGAGGAGTGGAAGCCAGAGCTTATGGCCGGAAAGAGCACGGTCCAAGTCCTTACGGACCACCAGTCGCTGACCTACTTTATAAAGACGCAGAAGCTCTTACGACGTCAAGCACGGTGGGCCGCCTACCTATTAGGGTTCGATTTCAAGATCACTTATCGACCTGGAGCTCAAAACGGAAAGGCTGACGCGCTGACAAGAAGAGATGGAAAGACCAGCCGCGCGAAAGAAGATCCGAATATGTTCCAGAAGGTGTTGACCGAGCGGATAGTAGACGCAGAGGTGTTGAAAGAGGTAGGGGTCTGCGCAGTGGAACCGGCCCCTAAGGAAGAGACTCTCTACGAGAAGGTCAAGAAGCTTAATCAGAAGCAGAAGCTCGGCAAAACCGGTTCAGGGAAGCTGATAGTTCCGGAAGAACTAATCACTAAGGTCATCCAACTGGTCTATAACTCCATAGATGTTGGCTACGCCGGAGCGAAGAAAACGATGCAGGCAGTGAGAACGATCTACTAGTTTCCACGAATCTACGAGAGGATCTACCGATTTATCGCCAACTGCCACGCGTGCCGATCGGCGAAGCCGCGTTACGGCCTTCCAGCAGGCTTATTGAAGCCACTGCCGATCCCCGAGAAACTGTAGCAACACATTACGATAGACTTCGTAACCGGCCTGCCGGAATCCGATAGATATAACGCTATGCTCAACGTAGTGGATCGGCTGAGTAAAGAGCGGCACTTCATCCCCTGCCGAGCTAAAGACGAAGGAACCACTGCGGAAGAAACCGTACGGATGTTGATCCAACACGTGTGGAAGCACTATAGGCTGCCGGACACTATCACTACGGATAGGGGTCCTCTATTCACCGCCGACGTATAGAAAGCCATCAACCAAGCTCTCGGAATTCGTAGAAAGCTCAGCACCGCCGCTTATCCTCAAACTGACGGTCAGTCTGAGGTAGCTAATCGCGAGATAGAGCGATATCTGCGAACCTTCTGCAGCCACCATTAAGAAGAATAGGTTAAGGTGTTGCCAATGGCCGAGTTCTGCGCTAACTCGGCACCGTCTAAGGCTACCTCGCTGGCGCCGTTCGAGATAACGCACGGCTATCTTCCGAGGATAAGCTTTCAGCCGCTAAACGAACCCAGCTCCGCGGAACTATCCACCGCCACGTCGTCGAAGAGAGTCGCCGCCGCGGCAGCAGAAGAGCTGAGATCTTAGATGGAAGAAGCCATCAAGGTAGCGAAAGACGCGATGGAATCGGCTTAGAAGAAGATAGTAACTCGAGCTAATAAGAAACGGTTACTGATAGAATTCGAGGAAGGCCAAAGGGTCTGGCTCAACACGCGGAACCTAAGGCTGAAAGGGAACGCCAAGCTCAATCCGCGCTACGTGGGCCCGTTCAAGATAATAGAAAAGAGGTCGCCGGTGATCTATCGGCTCCAGCTGCCGAAATCGTTCCGGATCCACGATGTCTTCCATTCGGATCTGCTGAGCCTGGACCCTGAGGACGGCCTTCCGGAACAGGGGTTCGCCGAACCCCCGCCAATCGAGATAGACGATGAGGAAGAATAGGAGGTAGAAGACGTAATAGACGTAAAGGAGACGAGGGGGTCTATCAAAGCGAGGATCTCGTAGAAGGGCTGGCTGGAAGACTATGAATAGTATCCAGTCGAAAACCTGCGGAATTCAGCGGAGCTACTGAGAGAGTTCTACGTGCGGAACCCGGAAAAGCCGAAACCGGCGTGGCTCTGATGTCGACGACGCCGGAAGAAAGAAGAAAGCCGCGTCCGCTCCACCGGCCCGGAAGCCGATGAAAACGATCGTAGTGGAATTGATGGCTCCAGGCAGTCGCTCGGCGACTGCGTAGAGGCCTTGGTAAAAAAAAAAAAGAAGAAGAAAAACGACGCCGCGGACAGACCTATATGGACCTCCGCGCCGGAGCACAGACCAACCACGCCGTAGCTCAGATGACCTACGGCTCAAATCAGATAGCACGGATCAGGCGCACCGATCACATAAACGTCAAGTGAAGGACTTCGGATGTAGATAACGTAAGAAGTTGAGAAAGAGACGAAGAGGACATTGTTTTTGATAGAAGAGGGAAGAGGTGACGTCAACGTTGAAAGGAATTTTTGAGAAAGGAGACGATGAATCAAAAAAAAAAAAAAAAAAAAAGTGGAGATTTTCGGATGGACGAGATGACTAAGCGGTCGAGGGCGACCGCTGGTGAGGGAGGGGGGTAGTGTTGCGACGGTGGAAAGAGGTGGGACAGATTGATGGGGTGGACCCTGGAATTTCGGCCCAGCCCGGACGGGCCGAGCCGGGCCTTGGCACCACCACCATCAAAGCCCACCACCACCACCACATAGATTCCTTTCCCTCTTCAGTTCGAGATATAGTCATCAAAAGGCCGTATTGAATCATATCTGCGCGCCCGGATCAATCTACGCGTTATCTCGAACGGCGCCAGCAACGTTGCTTCTGACCTTGCTAAGTTCGCGCAGAATTCGGCTATCGGCAACACCTCGACCTACTTTTCTTGATAATAGCTGCAGAAGGTTCGCAGATATCGCTCTATCTCGCGATTAGCTACTTTAGACTGGCTGTCGGTCTGAGGGTAAGCTGCCGTACTGAGCTTTCTACGAATTTCGAGGGTTTAATTGATAGCTTTCTATACGTCGGCGGTAAACTGAGGACCCCTATCCGTAGTGATAGTGTCCGGCAGGCTATAGTGCTTCCACACGTGCCTAATTAGCATTCTTGCGGTCTCTTCCGTAGTCGTTCCTTCGTTTCTCGCTTAATAGGGGATAAAGTGGCGTTCTTTGCTTAGCCTATCCACTACGTTAAGGGTGGCATCGTATCCGTCTGAATCCGGCAAGCCGGTTACGAAATCCATCGTAATGTGCTGCTACGGCTTCTCGGGGATCAGAAGTAGCTTCAGTAGACCCGCCGGAAGACTGTAACAGGGCTTTGCGGCTCGACATATGTAGCAATTGGCGATAAACCGGTGGATTCGCTCGTAGATCCGCGGAAACCAGTAGATCGTTCTTACGGCCTACGTCGTTTTCTTCGCTCTAGCGTAGCCAACATCTATAGAGTTATGGACCAGCTGGATAACCTCTGTAATTAGTTCTTCCGGAACTATCAGCTTTCCTAAGCCGGTTTTGCCAAGCTTCTGTTGCTAGTTAAGCTGTTTCACTTTCTCGTAGAGAGTCTCTTCCTTAGGGGCCGGTTCCACTGCGCAGACCCCTGCCTCTTTCAACACCTCTGCGTCTACTATCCGCTCGGTCAGCACCTTCTGGAACATGTTAGGATCTTCTTTCGCGCGGCTTGTTTTCCCTTCTCTTCGCGTCAGCGCGTTAGCCTTTCCGTTTTAAGCCCCTAGTCAATAGGTAATCTTAAAGTCGAACCCTAATAAGTAGGCGGCCCACCGAGCTTGGCGATATAAGAGCTTCTGCATTTTTATAAAGTAAACCAGCGATTGGTGGTCCGTAAGGACCCGAACTGTGCTCTTTCTAGCTATAAGCTCCGGTTTCCACTCCTCGAAAGCCTGAATAATCGCTAGTAGCTCCTTGTCGTAGATAGCGTAGTTCCGCTCGGCCTCCGTTATAGACTTGCTAAAGAAAGCTACCGGATAGAGGGTCTCTTCGTCGTCAGCGTATTAAGAAAGAACCCCTGCTGTTACTGTATCGGAAGCGTTAGTTTCTACGTAGATCGTCTTTTCCGGCGGGAAGTGTGCCAGAACTAGCGCAGAGACTACTGCTTCTTTCAGCCGGTTAAAGGCTTCTGTGCACTTCTTATTCTATAGGCCGGCGGCCTCTTTCTTTAATGCTTCGTTTAGGGGTCTCGCTATCTTGCTAAAGTCCTTAATAAACCGTTGATAGTAGCTGCAGAATCCGAGAAACGCCCTGATCTGCGTAGTGTTTCCGGATTTCGGCTGCTTCCATTCTGCGACAGCGGCGACCTTTAATGGGTCCATCCAAATCCTATCTCTTCTGACGATAAGACCGAGATATTTGACCTCGGTTTGGTAGAACTCGCTCTTTTTCGTGTCCGCATTCAGTCCGACCTCGCGGAGCCTAGTCAACACCTTCTCGATGTGGTCCGTGTGTTGCTCTCTCGTTCTATCTGTATAGATAAGGATGTCGTCTAGGTAGATAGACACGAACCGTTCTAACATGTCTATAAAGGTGTGGTTTATAAAGCGTTGCTACACTGCCGGCGCGTTGGTAAGTCCAAAAGGCATTACTAACTACTTGAAATTGCCTATACGCGTCGCGAACGTCGTAAGGTCTTCTGTCTGCCCTTCTTCGTTCCTTAGTCGATAGAACGCTTGTCGGATGTCCAGCTTGCTAAACCACTTAGCCTTTGCTATGCGCTGTATAGTCTTATCTATTAGCGGCAGTAGATATACGTCCCTCTTGGTAACCTCGTTAAGGCCTCGATAGTCTACGTAGAGTCGCAGACCACCTCCTAGTTTCCTTACGAAGAGAATCGGTAATGCGTACTTAGCGGAACTCGGCGTAATAAACTTCTTCGCCAGGTTTTCGCAAACAAACACCTCTACTTGGTCCAGTTCCGCCGGTGACAGTCGTCTTAGGGGCTCAGTTCTTGGCAGCGTAGCTCCCTCTTTCAGTCGGATCTTGTTGTTATATTCCGGTCAATAGAGCGGCAATAGGTTAGAGTCGGCTTTTAAGAAGACGTTAGCGTAACTATAGAGCTCGTTTGGCAACACCTCTAGTAGATCTACTTCTTCTTCCGCTATTATCTTCCTGTAGTCTTTGATATCTTTTATAGAGATAGCGTAAATCTTATTGTCTGGCGACTTCGCGAGGGTCGTTATAGCTTCTAAACTCATTATTCCGACGGTGACTAGGGATTCGGAACGATCGGACGGGGCCTCTTTCGTGGACGCTGTGGCGTTCGGCTCGGCGGCGGCGGTCGTTCCGGTGGTCCCTGCTCCGCCACCTGGGGTTTTGAATCCTATCGTGCCTTTATCTACGTCGACGATAGCTTTCTGATTCTTTATCTATTTCTGCCCTATAATAATGTCAAACCTTTCAATATCCATAATTCGGAACGTCGCTTCCGTAGTGCAACCTGCTAAGGTGGTCCTTAATGGCACATAGTGCGTGACACTCTCTGTGTCTTGTCCGTTGTACGCCGAAATCCGTATCGGCGTCGCCAGTTCCACCGGATAGCCGTATCTATTTATCAGCTTCTGAACTAGCCGATAGTGGATAGCTGCTCTAATAAGGGCTCCGGTATCGATAAAAGCTCTTAGCTGAAGTGGTTTGCTCGATCCGTTAAGGGGGTAGACAGTGATTAGAAGGATAATAGCTGTTTCCGTGTTTACTTCCACCGCAGCCGATAGCGGATCGCTGCAGCTATTGATGCTCTCTTTCGTCGACGTAGTTCGCGTTAATGCCCTGTCGTCTATGCTAGATAGGGGGCCTATCCGTCCAGCTGGTCTTTTCCTATAATTCTTAACTGCACTCCACCGTCTACGCTGTCAGTGTCGTTTGGAGCCGGCTCTATAGCTTGTATGGTCTTTCTCAGTAGCGGCGGCGGCTTTGTTGCTCGATATTCCTGCTTCTGCTTATCCGATGCTTGGCATCTCGTAGCGATATAGCCGGGCTTTCCGCATACGTAGCAGGTAGGGACGAACGACGAACGCTGTAACTGATAAGATAGCTGCTGTAGTGTTCTCCGGAAGGGCGCAGGGGGTCGTATAGTCTGCGTTATTAACTGCTTCTAGTTCGATTCGCGTGATTTCGCGTAGGCACTCAAGTTTCTCGCAGTAACTCTCGCTCTGTATACGAAGTTCTTAAGGTCTTCGTCTTCTATAGACGCTATAGCGGCGGCCAATTCAGGGTTCAGCTTCTCCCTTAATAGGTAGAGCTGCTTATCTTCCGCTACTCGGGCCCTAATCGCATATTTTCTAAACAAACTGTAGAACTCCTCGAACGTCTGCCGGTTCTGGTTGATCTTATCTAGCTGCTTACAGGCCGTCTTTCTTCGGAATGGGTCTCCGAAGCGCTAGTCTAGTGCTCTAATCGCTTCCTCGGCGGTCGCCTCTTCCAGGTCCGCTACTAGCGAAAAAGCTTTACCTTCTAATCGCGATTCCAGGTACGCCAGTCTGTCTCCGGCGTTGTTTCCGGCGTAGTCGCGGTCCATCTTATTCTTTATTTTCTTCTTAAACGCTTCCTAGTCTTTAGGGTCTCCGCCTCTAAACGCCGGCGGGTCCGGCAATAATGTTATCGAGGTGCTACCTTGACTATAGGCCGCTAGTAAGGCGGTCTCTGCTTGTTCTTCTTAATGCGGTGGCGGCGCCGACAGCATCGCTGCTTCTATATCAGCTAGTTAATCCTTTAGCGCCTTTAGTTGCGCCAGTCTATTCGCCGCCTAGTTCTCTAACACGTCGATAAAGGTTTCTGCCGATTCCTTCTCGGCCCTTACCGTCTCTACTTCCTCCCTTAACTGTCTGTTTTCTTCTACGTTCCTATAGAACTTCTTCTCTATAAAGGTAATAATGTTAAACACCTTCTTAGCTCCGTGCTCTGTAAGATATTCTCCTATCTCGTCCGGTGTGCGTCCGTACAGTTCGGCGTAGCCCTCTATGCCCTTTCTCGCCTTATCTACCTCTTTTTCCGTAAGGCCTTTATTGGTCGTTCCGTCGTCGAGGATGCTGGTATGCCTATCTCTCGGTCTGTCAGTCTTTCTCTTTCCGCTGCAGCCTGTAACGCCACTCTCTACCGCTAAGAAGCTTTCTATCTTCTCGCAGTGCCTTAGGGATTGTTGTTGGTGTAAGTGCGCGTGCGTTATTCGGGTTTCCGGATGGTTCGACGGGCCCTTTCGCGCAGCGCGGGGGTTTGGTGTAGTGAGTAAGTTCGAGATATAATAATCCAGGCACGCAGATATAATTCAATGCGGCCTTTTTAATAACTATATCTTGAACTAAGGAGGGAAAGGAATCTATGTAGTAGTAGTAGTGGGCTTCCGTAGAGGTAGTAGTGCTAAGGCCCGGCTCGGTCCGTTCCGGAACCTGAATCCCGGAAGGGGCCGAGCCGAAATGCAGGGTCCACCCTATTAATCTGTCCTACCTCTTTCTACTGCCGCAACACTATCGGCGCAGAAGCCAATAGACACGATCGCTAGTCGCTTCGCTAGAGTCTTCGGATCGGCCACTACCTATCTTGGCATCGGCAGGAAGCTCGCCGACGCTGTAAATCGGCGCCGACGCCGCCAGCACTGCGATGTATAAGGGCCTTGGTAGAGGAAGAAAAAGAAGAAGACAGCGAGCTGCAGGTGGATCTATATAGACCCACGCGATAGCGCACGGACTGGTTACACCGCAGCTCTAGTAACCGCTGGCTACAATCAGATAGAGCGGATTAGATAGACGCTAAGTAAAGACTTCAGATAGTAATAATGTAAATCAAAAAAAAAGAGGAGGAACGGATAAGTAAGCGGTCGAGGGCGACCGCTAATAAGGGAGGGGGGGTGGTGTTGCAGCGGTGGAAAGGGGTGGGACGGAGTAATAGGGTAGACCCTCGGAATTTTGGCTTGGCCCTTCCGGACCGAGCCGGGCCTTGGCACGCCACCCCCCCAAAGGTCTCGTTCACTACTACATAGATTCCTTTCCCTCCTCAGTTCGAGATATAGTTATCAAAAAGGCCGTATTGAATTATATCTGCGTGCCCGGATTAGTAACTGCAGTAATACAACAAAGATAGACAGCGACATCTCTATAGAACCTACGGCTATACAGGGACAGATACACTGTGTGTACGAGGAGCTGCTAGAACACAAGAGGCAGCTCGAGCATGTTAGGGGGCACTGCCTAGCCCAGGTCCTGGACCGACCTAAGCTAACCGTCGCCCTAAGGACTGCGACTTAGCAGCACTAGCACAACCCCACCCTCTGTACGGAATTACCGACAGAACTACACTCCTATATAGAGGGAGAACCCTATAGCCCTGTACAGAGGGGAATTGCCACCCCTTTAGACAGAGGGAAAACTCTGTACTACTGTATAGAGGGAGAACTCCCGATCCTCTATATAGAGTGTAAACCTTGCATCCCTGCATAGAGGGAAATTGCTAGCTTAGCTTCGTAGGTACAAATTGTACAGCAGCAGACGACGAAGGAACTGCCTATTAGTTCCTTTATATAGATACCTAACCTTAAGTTTCTGAACCAAGATCCTTAAGTCCTTTACATTAGGAACTGATCTTACTGTTAGTAACTGTAGTAATAAAACAAAGATAGACGGCGACACCCCTATAGAAACTACGGCTATAGAGGGACATATACACTGCGTGTACGAGGAGCTGCTAGAAAGCAACAGGCAGCTCGAGCAGCAAGTAAGCTACTAGGCTGCGATAATTTCCTAATAGGAACAGGAGCTACGACAGCTTAGGGCGTCCGGTCGCGATCCGACCCCTACGACGACGACGAACTTAATAGCCTACACTCTGACTCCTAAAAGCAAACTCCCCGACGTCTCTACATACAATAGTAAGGCCCTAGCCGAGTACCCCTCCTAGGCTGCCCAGATGTGCTCTAAGCTTCTAGTCGACTTAGGAGCATACCTAACTGAGCTGGACAAGGTAGTGTACCTCTTTAGGAGGTTAAAGAGCAGGGCGGTAGCACAGATTCTGCTGTACTACGAGACGGCTATTGCCAACCCAGTAATAGCTACGACAACGATGCTCTAGGCAGCTCTTAATAAGAGCTATAAGGATCTAGACTGCGAGAGCCGAGCACTCCTACAGGTTAATACGATAAAGCAAGGACGCAAGACTGTACAAGAATTCCTTACAGAATATAACCAGACTCTAGTAGAGGCAGGAGGTCTCTAATAGGAGGACAGGATGAAAATTACCTCCTTAAAGGTAGGCTTCTCTAAGGAGATTATAACGGGACTAGTAGGCGTAATGCGACCAGCTACGTACAAGGAATTCTGCGACCTCCTTAGGATAGTCGATAACTAGCAGCGCAGGCTTAGACGGATAAGCCGCACTTACGAGATGCGACAACCCCTCTAGCAGCAGACGGACACTATAGACTAGGAACCAACGACAACGAGGGTAGCGGCAGCCGTTACTGTACAGCTAAGGGCTGCTACTAAAAGGGCACAATAGGTAGATATAGCTACCCTTAACAAGAGGCGAGCAGAAGGGAGCTGCTATAGGTATAGCAAGATAGGCTATACTGCATAGAATTGCAGGCTATTGCTAGCAGAGAGACCTAGGGGACGGCCGACTACTGCAAGGGTAGCAACTACAGCGCCCTAACAAGAGGATTAGGAGTCCTACTTAGACGACAACAAGTTAGGAAAAGAGTAGCCTCTAAGCGAAGGCTCTGCTAGAGGCGTATACGAGATAGATTGCCAAATCAAAGCACTACTTAGCTATCTTTTAAGAGCAACTACATAACAACTACGCCGTTTATCGTACAGCCTACGCTAAACGGGTCTGCAACGGCGCGGACATTGATTAATACAGGATGTTTAGTGTACAGAGTAATCAGCGAAGACTTCGTACAGAAACACTATATTAAGACAACTCCTACTGTATCTGTACGCATATTGGGCATTACCAGGCGAGGACCGGACATTACCTATATAGTAAAAGTAACGATAGAGATACAGGGACACTATAAGCAGGACTTATACCTCTATGTCGTACAGGATAAGTTAGGGTATAACCTAATACTAGAGAAGCTATAGATAGAGCGCTAGCAGGGCAAGCTGGACGTCAGACGAGGACGGCTGTACCTAGCAGCGACGAAGCAGAGGCTCTAGGGCCAAGGGAGGGCTCTGCAGGGTGGCAATGCTAAGGCCGAAATCAACACTGCGACTGCAGACATTAAGAAGGCATTAGCACCTAAGAAAGCGACGGACCCCTATACGAAGCTCCTAAGGGAATATACAGGATACCTAGACCTCTTCGAGCCAAAGTCGGCCTTAAAACTGCTACTACACTGAGGAGAAGGGATTAACTACAACATCTAGCTAAAGCCCTGACTAGATAGAAGTCTGCCTAAGGTACTGTACGGTCCGCTGTACGGAATGTCCTCTAGAGAACTCTTAGTACTGCGCAAGACACTGGACGACCTACTTGCCAAAGGTTTCATTTAGACAAGTACCTTGTCTATAGGAGCCCTAGTGCTGTTTGTCTATAAGGAGGGGAAGGCTAGCTTGCGTTTCTGCGTAGACTACAGAGGCATTAACGCTATTACTAAGAAGGACCAGTACCCCCTACCCCTTATTAAGGAGACTCTTAGACGGATTAGCAAGGCAAAGTAGTTTACTAAGCTTAACGTAGTCTTAGCTTTCTATAAGATACGGATTAAGGAAGGCTGCAAATAGATAACTGCCTTCTGTACAAGATATAGTCTTTTTAAGTAGCTTGTTACCCCCTTTAGCCTTGCCAACGCACCGGCAACCTTCCAAAGGTACATTAACAAGTCCTTGCAAGGGTTACTAGACGACATCTGCTCGGCGTACCTCGATAACACACTGGTTTTTACAGACAGCACCTATACAGATTACGTACAGGATGTTAAGAAGGTACTAGATCGACTGCAGCAGGCTAGCTTGTACCTTAACATCGACAAATGCGAATTCGGTGTCTAGCGTACGAAATACCTAGGGTTTATTATCGAGACAGGGAAAGGCATTAATATAGATAGGAAAAAGATTAATGCTATTAAGCAATAGAAGCCGCCTACGAGCATTAAGGGCGTATAGGAATTCCTTAGGTTTGCTAACTTCTACCGCTAGTTTATACAGAACTACTTGGAGGTCGTACGCCCCCTAGTTAAGCTAACACACAAGGACAAGCAGTTCAAGTAGACGGACGAGTGCAATAAGAGCTTTAACAAGCTAAAGGAGCTCTTTACTACAGGACCAACGCTTGCCGCCTTTGACCTAGAACGTACGACGATACTAGAAACCGACTCCTTAGGGTACTGCATAGGAGGCATCCTGTTACAGATAGGCCCAGACAGACTTCTGCACCTATACGCGTACTTCTCTAAGAAGAACTCCCTAGCTAAGTAAAACTACCCTATCTACGACAAGGAGTTGCTAGCGGTCGTATAGTATTGTAAAGCGTAGGATAGAGAACTCCGCTTAGTCCCTAAGTTCCTCGCCCTAACTAACTATAAGAATCTAGAGTACTTTACGCAACCCCGGAAGCTGTCTAAGAGACACATACGATAGGCAATGTACCTAAGCCGGTTTAATATAAGACTCTAGTATCGCAAGGGTAAGGACAATAGCAGGGCTAATGCACTATCCAGATAGGACCAGGATATGCCAACGACGTACAAGGACGATTGGCTAAAGTTACAAACATTCTATATGTTAAAGAAGGAGCCAGGCAAGGAGACTATCCGCCTAGCAGCGATATATATATAGAAACCCCAACTTTAGGCATAGGAAGAGGCAGTAGAAAAGGACGAGGTGTACCGAGGGGCCCGTACAGCGATCTAAGGAGGACAGCGGAAGCTCCTTGTTGCAGCGGCAGAAAGGGGTAGGACTAAGTAAGAGGGTAGATCCTAGGAATTTCGGCTCGGCCCTTCCGGACCGAGCCGAGCCTTGGCACACCACCCCCAAAGCTCTTACCCACCACTACATAGATTCCTTTCCCTCCTCAGTTCGAGATATAGTTATTGAAAAGGCTGTATTGAGTCTTATCTGCGTGCCCGGATTATTATATCTCGAACTCACTTACTACACTATTACCGCGCTGCGCGAAAGGGACCGTTAAACTATCCAGACACCCGAATAACGCACGCGCACTACACAAACCAAACCAAACAACAGTACTGTAAGATAGCTATAGAGAGCTGCTTAACAGTAGAGAGCAGCGTTACAGGCCGAAGCAGAAGCAGAAGAGAAAAGACTAACAGAGCAAGTAGGCGCTCCAGTGTCGTCGATAATAAGTTTATTATCGGAGCTTTTACAGTAGAAGAGACCGCAGAGATTAAGGAACGAATAAACGAATACAAGAAAATCCACGACTGCACACTCGAGGAACTTAAGGATTATGTAAACGAGAACGGAGTAGGGAAGGTCTACGACAGTATAGATCTTATTAAGAAGCTGTTTTACAAAACCCTAGAAGAAAAGAGACAGTTAAGAGAGGAAATCGAGGCAGTAAGAGCCAAGAAGGAATCGGCTAAGACTATTATAGATATACTAGAAAACCAAGCGGCGAACCGACTAGCACAACTGAAAGCGATAAAGACTTAGCTAGCTAAGATGGAAGCAGCGGTATCGTTAGCGCAGCCACTGCATCGAGAAGAACAAGCAGAGACCGCCTTACTAGCGGTCTACAGTTAAGGCGGCACGTTAATAACATTACTACCGGACCTACCGGCGTTTAGAGGCAGAGACCCCAAAGACTGGGAAGCGTTTAAGAAGAAGATAAAGAACAAGATAGACCACGACTACGCCGGAAACAGTGCCGGAGATAGATTGGCCTACCTAGAGTCGCGATTGGAAGGCGAAGCTTTTTCGCTAGTAGCAGACCTAGAAGAGGTAACTGCTAAAGAAGCAATCAAAGCGCTAGATCAACGCTTCGGGGACCCCTTCCGAAAGAAGACAGCCCGCGAACAGCTAGATAAGATTAACTAGAACCAGCAGACGTTCGAAGAGTTTTACGGACTGTTTAGAAAATATGCGATTAGGGCCTAAGTAGCAGAAGATAAGCAGCTCTACCTACTAAGGCAGAAGCTAAACCCTGAACTGGCAGCAGCTATAGCGTCGGTAGAAGACGAAGACCTTAAGAGCTTCGTGCACTAAGCGAGAGTTACTGCGAGGAATCTGAGCGCTTACGCGAAATCGCGCAAATCGACCTAGAAGCCGTTAATAACGCAGGCAACGCGACCCCCTGCACCTTTCCGGAGAGCACCTCTGCAGCCATCTTATTAGTCACCGCGTTTGTCGTTCGTCCCTACCTGTTACGCGTATAGAAAGCCTAGCCACATCGCTACGAGATGCCAAGCATTAGATAAGCAGAAGCAGGAGTATCGTGTTATAAAGCAGCTGCAGCCGCTAAGAAAGACTATACAAGCTATCGAGCCGGCTCCGAACGACCCTGACAGTGTAGACAGTGGAGTACTACTAAGAATCCTAGGAAAAGACCAGCTGGATAGATAGGCCCCCTATCCAGCATAGACAATAGGGTACTAACACAAACCGAGTTATCGGAGAGAGGAAGTATCAACAGCTGTAGCGATCTGCTCTCGGCGGCGGTAGAAGTAAACACGGAAACGGCTATTATCCTTCTAATTACTGTCCGAGATTTACGCTATCTTAATAAAGGATATTAAAGACTACTAGAAGATAATAGTGGAAGAAGAAGTGGATCTGCTAGAGGTGTTACCAAAAGAACTCTTTAGTTACACTAACGTGTTCTCAAAGGCTGACTCCAACCTCTTGCCGCTCTACTAACCGGAATATAACAATAAGATCCGACTGAAAGAAGGAGCTAAGCTGCTAAGAACCGAGTCCTTAAGAAGACTGTCGCCTGCGGAGCTAGACCAGGTAGAAGTGTGTTGCGGCGGTGGAAAGAAATAGGACAGATTAATAGGGTGGACTCTAGAATTTCGGCTCGGCCCGTCCGGGCCGAGCCGGGCCTTGGCACCACCACTACGAAAGCCCTCCACCACTACTACATAGATTCCTTTCCCCCCTTAGTTCGAGAGATAGTCTTTAAAAAGGCCGTATTAAATCATATCTGCGTGCCCGGATTATTATCTCTCGAACTCACTCTCTACACCAATCCCGCGCTGCGCGAAAGGGCCCGTCGAACTATCCGGAAACCCGAATAGCGCACGCGCACTACACTATACAAACCAACAACAACACCCAAGGCACTGTAAGAAGATGGAAGGCTTCTTAGCGGTAGAGATCGGCGTTACAGGCCGCAGCAGAAGCAGAAAAGGAAAGACTAACAGAGCGAGTAGGCGCTCAAGCGTAATTGACGATAAGATCGTTATTAGCGGTTTCACAGCGGAAGAGACCGCTGAGTTCAAGGAACGAATAGCTAAGTATAGGAAGATCCACGACTGCACAATCGAGGAACTAGAAGACTATGTAAACGAGAACGGGATAGGAAAGGTCTACGATAGTATAGACCTTATTAAGACGCTGTTTTTCAGAACGCTAGAAGAAAACAGACAACTAAGAGAAGAAACTAAAGCGGTAAGGGCCGAGAAGGAATCGGCGGAAACGATTATCGACGTGTTAGAAAACCAGGCGGCGAATCGAATGGCGCAGTTAAAGGCGCTAAAGAATCAACTAACCGATATGGAAGCAGCGAAGTCGTCGCCGCTACTGCGTCGAGAAACCTACGAGGAGACTGCCTTACCAGCGGCCTATAGTTAAGGTGGCACTACGATAACGCTACTGCCGGACCTACCTGCTTTTAGTAGCAGAGACCCTAAAGCGTAGGAGGTATTTAAGAAGAAGATCAAAAACAAGATAAGCTGCGATTATGCATCGAGCAGCGAAGAGGATAGATTAGCGTACCTGGAATCGCGATTGGAAGGTAAAGCTTTTTCGCTAGTAGCGGACCTAGAAGAAGTAACAGCCGACGACGCTATTAAAGCGCTGGACTAGCGTTTCGGAGACCCCTTCTGGAAGAAGACGGCCCATAAGCAGCTGGATAAGATCAGCCAGAACCGGCAGACGTTCGAAGAGTTCTACGGACTGTTTAGGAAATATGCTATCAGAGCGAGAGTAGCAGAGGATAAGCAGCTCCACCTATTAAGGCAGAAGCTGAACCCTAAACTGGCCGCAGCTATAGCGTCTGTAGAAGACGAAGACCTTCAGAGCTTCGTGCATTAAGCGAGAGTTACCGCTAGAAACTTGAACGCGTACAGAAAACCGACGACACGTAAACTGATTCAGAAGCAGTTAGCGCAGCCGACAAGAGCCCCCGCGCCCTTTCGACGAACCCCCCAGCAGTCGCTATATTCACTACGATCGGCGTTGTTGCGGCAGTAGAAAGAGGTAGGACAGATTGATAGGGTGGACCCTGGATTTCGGCTCGGCCCGACCGGGCCGAGCCGGGCCTTGGCACTACCACTATCAAAGCTCACCACCACCACTATATAGATTCCTTTCCCTCCTCAGTTCGAGATATAGTTATCAAAAAGGCCGTATTAAATTATATCTGCGCGCCTGGATCATTATATCTCGAACTTACTCTCTACACCAACACCCGCGCTGCGCGAAAGGGCCCGTCGAACTATCCGGAAACCCGAATAACGCACGCGCACCAACACCAACATTAACAACAACCCCCAAGGAACCGCGAGAAGATAGAAGGCTTCTCGGCGGTAGAGAGCGGCGTTACAGGCCGTAGCGGAAAGAGAAAGACTGACAGACCGAGGGATAGGCGTACTAGCATTCTCGACAACGGAACGACTAACGAAGGCCTTACGGAAGAAGAGGTAGATAAAGCGAGAAAGGGCATAGAGGGCTACGCCGAACTGTATAGGCGTACGCCAGATAAGATAGGAGAATATCTTACAGAACACGGAGCTGAGAAGGTGTTTGACATTATCACCTTTATAGAAAAAAGGTTCTATAGGAACGTAGAAGAAAACAGACAGTTAAGGGAGGAAATAGAGACGGTAAGGGCCGAGAAGGAATCGGCAGAAACTATCATCGATGTGTTAGAGAACTAGGCGGCGAATAGGCTGGCGCAACTAAAGGCGCTAAAGGACCAACTAGCTGATATAGAAGCAGCGACGTCGCCGCCACCGCACCGAGAAGAACTAGCAGAGACCGCCTTACTAGCGGCCTATAGTTAAGGTGGCACCTCGATAACATTATTGCCGGACCTACCGGCGTTTAGAGGTAGAGACCCCGAAGACTGGGAGGCGTTTAAGAAGAAGATAAAGAATAAGATAGACCGCGACTACGCCGGAAACAGCGCCAGAGACCGACTGGCGTACCTAGAATCGCGATTGGAAGGTAAAGCTTTTTCGCTAGTGGCGGACCTGGAAGAGGCGACCGCCGAAGAAGCGATCAAAGCGTTAGATTAACGCTTCGGAGACCCATTCCGAAAGAAGACAGCCTGTAAGCAGCTGGACAAGATCAACCAAAACCGGCAGACGTTCGAGGAATTCTACGGCTTGTTTAGAAAATATGCAATTAGGGCCCGAGTAGCAGAAGATAAACAGCTCCACCTACTAAGACAGAAACTGAGCCCTAAGCTCGCTGCAGCTATGGCCTCGGTGGAAGATGAAGACCTTAAGAGCTTCGTGCACCGAGCGAGGGTTACTGCAAGAAACTTGAACGCTTACGCGAAAGCACGCGAATCGATTTAGAAGCAGTCGCCGTCGGCGCAGCCGACGCGGGCCCCTGCGCCCTTCCGACAACGCCCCCAGCAGCTATCGTATCAGTTACAGCGTTCGTCGTTCGTCCCCACCTGCTACGCGTATAGAAAACCTGGCTACATCGCCACGAGATGCCAAGCGTCGGATAAGCAGAAGCAGGAATATCGAGCAACGAAGCCGCCGCCGCCGAGAAAGGCCATACAAGCTATAGAGCCGGCTCCGAACGATACTGACAGCGTAGACAGTAGAGTGCTACTGCGAATCTTGGGAAAAGACCAGCTGGAAGGATAGGCCCCCTATCTAGCATGGAAAACAGGGCATCAACGCGAGCTACGCCGACGAAAGAGAGCATTAATAGCTGCAGCGATCCGCTCTCGGCAGCGGTGAAAGTGAACACGGAAACAGCTATTATCCTTCTAATTACTGTCTACCCCCTTAACGGATCGAGCAAACCCCTTTAGCTAAAAGCCTTTATCGACACCGGAGCTCTTATCGGCGCGGCGATCCACCACCGACTGGTCCGGAAGCTGATGAATAGATACGGCTATCCGGTGGAACTGGCGTCGCCGACGCGGATTTCGGCATACAACGGACAGGACACGGAAAGCGTTACGCACTATGTGCCATTAAGGACTACCTTAGCTAGTCGCACTATAGAAGCGACGTTCCGAATTATAGATATCGGAAGGTTTGACATTATTATAGGGCAGAAATGGATAAAGAACCAGGGAGCGATTATTGACGTAGGAGAAGGCACACTCGGATTCAGAAAAGCGGACGGCGGCTTAGCCGCCGTCCAACCAATCGCCGAATCGGTTACAGTGGCCGACGCTAAACCGAACACTATAACGATAGAAGCGACTCCGTCCGATCGTTCCGCACCCTCGGTTACCGTCGGAATAATAAGTTCAGAAGCAATAACGACCCTCGCGAAGTCGCCGAGCAATAAGATCTACGCTATCTCGATAAAAGACATCGAAGACTACTGGAAGATAATAGCGGAAGAAGAGGTAGATCCACTAGAGGTGCTGCCAAACGAGCTCTATAGTTACGCTAACGTCTTCTTAAAAGCAGACTCCAACCTCCTGCCGCTCCACCGGCCGGAATACGATAATAAGATCAGGTTGAAAGAAGGGGCCACATTGCCAAGAACCGAGCCCCTAAGACGACTGTCGCCGGCCGAATTGGACCAAGTAGAGGTGTTTGTTCGCGAAAACCTAGCGAAGAAGTTCATTACGCCGAGTTCTGCTAAATATACGTTACCGATTCTTTTCGTAAGGAAACTAGGGGGTAGTCTGCGACTCTGTATAGACTATCGAGGCCTTAACGAGGTCACTAAGAGAGACGTATACCCCCTGCCGCTGATAGATAAGACCATACAGCGCGTAGCAAAGGCTAGGTGGTTCAGTAAGCTAGACATCCGCTAGGCGTTCTATCGACTAAGGAACGAAGAAGGGCAGACAGAAGACCTTACGACATTCGCGACGCGTATGGGCAATTTCAAGTGGTTGGTGATGCCTTTCGGGCTTACTAACGCGCCGGCGGTGTGGCAACGCTTTATAAACCACATCTTTATAGACATGCTGGAACGGTTCGTGTCTATCTATTTGGACGACATTCTTATCTATACGGATGGAACGAGAGATCAGCACACGGACCACATCAAGAAGGTGCTGACTAGGCTCCGCGAGGTCGGATTAAACGCGGACACGAAAAAGAGCGAGTTCTATCAAACCGAGGTCAAATATCTCGGCCTTATCGTCAGAAGAGATAGAATTCGGATAGACCCCTTAAAGGTCGCCGCCGTAGCGGAATGGAAGCAACCGAAATCCGGCAACACTACGCAGATCAGGGCGTTTCTCGGATTCTGCAGCTACTATCGACGGTTTATTAAGGACTTCAGCAAGATAGCGAGACCCCTAAACGAAGCGTTAAAGAAAGAGGCCGCCGGCCTATAGACTAAGAGGTGCACAGAAGCCTTTAACCGGCTGAAAGAAGCAGTGGCCTCGGCGCCGGTTTTAGCGCACTTCCGGTCGGAAAAGACGATCTACGTAGAAACGGACGCTTCCGATACAGTAACGGCAGGGGTCCTTTCTTAATACGGAGACGATAAGACCCTTTACCTAGTGGCCTTCTTCAGCAAGTCCATAACGGAAGCTAAGCGGAACTACGCTATCTACGATAAGGAGCTGCTGGCGATTATTCAGGCCTTTAAAGAGTGGAAACCGGAGCTTATAGCCGGACAGAGCACAGTCCAGGTCCTTACGGACCACCAGTCGCTAACCTACTTTATAAAGACGCAGAAGCTCTTACGCCGCCAAGCTCGGTGGGCCGCCTACTTATCAGGATTCGACTTCAAGATTACATATCGACCGGGGGCTCAAAACAGAAAGGCGGACGCGCTTACGCGAAGAGAAGGAAAAACAAGCCGCGCGAAGGAAGATCCGAACATGTTCCAGAAGGTATTGACCGAGCGAATAGTAGACGCAGAGGTGTTAAAAGAGGTAGGGGTCTGTGCGGTAGAACCGGTCCCTAAAGAAAAAGCTCTCTACGAAAAGGTAAAGCGACTCAACTAGCAACAGAAACTCGGCAAAACCGGCTCAGAAAAGCTAATAGTTCTAGAAGAACTAATTACGGAAGTCATCCAGTAGGTCCATAACTCTATAGACGTTGGTTACGCCGGCTCAAAAAAGACGATAGAAGCTATAAGGACGGTCTACTGGTTTCCGCAGATCTACGAACAGATCCATCGATTTATCGCCAATTGCTACGTATGCAGGGCCGCGAAGCCGCGTTACGGTCTTCCAGCAGGCTTATTGAAGCCACTGCCGATCCCTAAGAAACCATAGCAGCACATTACGATAGACTTCGTAACCGGCCTGCCGGATTCAAATAGATATAACGCTACCCTTAACGTAGTGGATAGGCTAAGCAAAGAACGACACTTCATCCCCTGTCGAGCGAGAAACGAAGGAACTACGGCAGAAGAAACCGCGCGGATGTTGATCCAACACGTGTAGAAGCACTATAGGTTGCCGGACACTATTACTACGGATAGGGGTCCTTAATTCACCGCCGACGTATAGAAAGCTATTAACCAAGCTCTCGGAATTCATAGAAAGCTCAGCAGCGCCGCTCACCCTCAAACCGATGGCCAGTCCGAAGTAGCTAATCGCGAGATAGAGCGATATCTGCGAACCTTCTGCAGCCATTATCAAGAAAAGTGGGTCGAGGTGTTACCGATAGCCGAATTCTGCGCGAACTCAACACGGTTAGAAGCAACGTCGCTAGCGCCGTTCGAGATAACGCACGGCTATCTTCCGAGGATGAGCTTTCAGCCACTAAGCGACGCCGGCTCGCCGGAGCTTTCCACTACCACTACGTCGTCAAAGAGAGTCGCCGCCGCGGCGGCAGAAGCGCTACGATCTCAAATAGAAGAAGCGATCAAGGTAGCGAAAGAAGCAATGGAGACGGCTCAGAAGAAGATAGTAACTCGAACTAATAGAAACCGGTCGCTAATAGAGTTCGAAGAAGGTCAAAAGGTATAGCTCAATACGCGGAACCTAAGGCTAAAAGGAAACGCGAAGCTCAACCTACGCTACGTAGGTCCATTCAAGATAATAGAAAAGAGGTTGCCGGTGACTTATCGGCTCGAGCTGCCGAAGGCGTTCCGGATCTACGACGTTTTCCATTCCGATCTACTAAGCCTGGACCCTAAGAACGGTCTGCCGCAGCAGGGGTTCGCCGAACCCCCACCAGTTAAGATGGACGGTAAAGAAGAAGAGTGGGAGGTAGAAGACGTAATGGACGTAAAGAAGACGAGGAGGTCTATTAAAGCGAGGATCTCGTAGAAGGGGTGGCCGGAAGATTATAAATAGTATCCGATCGAGAATCTCCGGAATTCGGCGGAGCTGCTAAGAGACTTTTACGCGCGGAACCCGAAGAAGCCGAAACCGGCGTGGCTCTAATGTCGACAATTCCGGAAGAAAGAAGAAAGCCACGTCCGCTCCACTGGCGCGGAAGCCGATAAAGGCGATCGTAATGGAATTGATAGCTCCAGGCACCGCCACGTCGCTCGGCGACCGCGTAGAGGGCGGAAGCTTTAGTGGAAGAGAAAAAGAGGAAGAAAAGCGGCGCCGCGGAAAGATCTATATAGACCTCCGCGACGACGCACAGACTAGCTACGCCGCAGCTTAGATAACCCATAGATCAGATCAGATAGCACGGATCAGGGGCACCGATCACATAAACGCCAAGTAAAGGACTTCAGATGCCGATAACATAAGGGCTGAAAAAAGCGATAATAAGACGTTGTTTTCAATAAAAGACAGAAGAGGTAACGTCGACGGTAGAGGGGATTTTCGAGAAAAAGAAGACGAAAAAAAGAAAAAAAAAAGAGAGAGACGGAAAGAAGAGAGATTTTCGGATAGGTGGGGTAACTAAGCGGTCGAGGGCGACCGCTGGTAAGGGGGGGGGGGTAGTGTTGCAGCGGTGGAAAGAGGTAGGACAGATTAATAGGGTGCACCCTGGATTTCGGCTCGGCCCGTCCAGGCCGAGCCGGGCCTTGGCACACCACCCTCTATCAAAGCCCACCACTACCACTACATAGGTTCCTTTCCCTCCTCAGTTCGAGATATAGTTATCAAAAAGGCCGTATTGAATCATATCTGCGCGCCCGGATCAATCAGAAGTGGCCAACCGTAAGATAGAGAAATATCTACGGATCTTCTGCAGCTACCATTAAGAAAAGTGGGTAGAGGTGCTGCCAATAGCCGAATTCTGTGCCAATTCAGCACAGTCAGAAGCGACGTCGCTGGCGCCGTTCGAGATAACACACGGTTATCTTCCGAGGCTAAGCTTCCATCCGCTGAGCAACGCCGATTCGCCAGAGCTTTCCACGTCGTCAAAGAGAGTCGCCGCTGCGGCGGCAGAAGCGCTACGATCTCAGATAGAAGAAGCGATCAAAGTGGCGAAAGAAGCGATAGAGACAGCTTAGAAGAAGATGCTGACTCGAACTAATAGAAGCCGGTCGCTAATAGAATTTGAAGAAGGTTAAAAGGTCTGGCTTAACACTTGGAACCTAAGGCTGAAAGGGAACGCCAAACTCAACCTGCGCTACGTAGGCCTGTTTACGATAGTAGAAAAGAGGTCGCTGGTAACTTATCGGCTCTAGCTACCGAAATTGTTCCGGATCTACGACGTTTTCTATTTGGATCTGCTAAGCCTAGACCCTAAGAACGGCCTGCCGGAACAGGGCTTCGCCGAACCCCTACCAGTCGATATAGACGGTAATAAAGAAGAGTGGGAGGTGGAAGACGTAATAGACGTAAAGAAGGCGAGGGGGTCTATTAAAGCGAGGATCTTGTAGAAGGGGTGGCCGGAAGACTATAAATAGTATCCGATCGAGAATCTCCGGAATTCGGCGGAGCTGCTAAGAGACTTTTACGCGCGAAACCCGGAAAAGCCGAAACCAGCGTGGCTCTAATGCCGACAATGGAGCCACGTCCGCTCCACCGGCGCAGAAGCCGATAAAAACGATCGTAAGGTTGCCTTAGGAAGTAATTGCTTTACCCACTACCGCGTCGACCGGCAGCCGCGCACGCCGTAGCGTGCCAGCGCCGCCGACTGCGTAGTGAGTAAAGGCTTCGATGGAAGAGAAAAAGAAGAAGAAAAACGGCGCCGCAGAAAGATCTATATAGACCCCTAAGACGACGCACAGACTAGCTACGCTGCAGCTCAGATAACCAACGGCTCAGATCAGATGGCACGGATCAGGCGCACCAATTACATAAACGCCAAGTGAAGAACTTCAGATGCCGATAACGTAAGAAGTTGAAAAAGAGATAAAGAGGACGTTGTTTTTAGTGAAAGACAAAAGAGATAACGTCGACATTAGAGGGGATTTTCGAGAAAGAGACAACGAATCAAAAAAAAAAAGGCGGAGATTTTCAGATAGATAGGGTGACTCAGCGGTCGAGGGCGACCGCTAGTAAGGGAGGGGGGTAGTGTTGCGGCAGTGAAAAGAGGTAGGACAGATTGATAGGGTGGACCCTGGAATTTCGGCTCGGCCCGTCCGGGCCGAGCCGGGCCTTGGCACCACCACTACGAAAGCCCTCCACCACTACCACATAGATTCCTTTCCCCCCTCAGTTCGAGAGATAGTCTTCAAAAAGGCCGTATTGAATTATATCTGCGTGCCTGGATCAAAGTGTTTGTTAGAGAAAACTTAGCGAAGAAGTTTATTACGCCAAGCTCTGCGGAATATGCGTTACCGATTCTTTTCGTATAGAAACCCGGAGGTAGTCTCTGACTGTGCGTAGATTACCGTAGCCTTAATAAGGTCACTAAGAGAGATGTGTATCTGCTGCCGCTAATAGACGAGACTATACAACGAGTAGCTAAGGCTAAGTAGTTTAGCAAGCTGGATATTCGCTAAGCTTTCTATCGATTAAGAAACGAAGAAGGACAAACGGAAGACCTTACGACATTCGCTACGCGTATAGGCAATTTCAAGTAGCTAGTAATGCCTTTCGGACTTACTAACGCGCCGGCAGTGTAGCAACGCTTTATAAACCACACCTTTATAGACATGCTGGAACGGTTCGTATCTATTTACTTGGACGACATTCTTATATATACCGAGGGAACGAGAGAACAACACACAGACTACATTAAGAGGGTATTGAAGAGACTCTGCGAGGTTGGACTGAACGCAGACACGAAGAAGAGCGAGTTCTACCAGACCGAAGTCAAACACCTCGGTCTTATCGTCGGAAGAGAGGGAATTTGGATAGATCTATCGAAAGTAGCTGCTATCGTGGAATGGAAGCAACCGACATCTGGAAACACTACGCAAATCAGAGCGTTTCTCAGATTCTGCAGCTACTATCGACGATTTATTAAGGACTTTAGTAAGATAGCAAGACCCCTAAATAAGGCGTTAAAGAAGGATGCCGCTAGCCTATAGAACGAGAAGTGTACGGAAGCTTTCAACCGACTAAAGGAGGCGGTGGCCTTAGCGCTAGTGCTAGTGCACTTCCGACTAGAAAAGATAATCTATATAGAGACAGACGCTTCCGACACAGTAACAGCAGGGGTTCTTTCTTAACACGCTAACGACGACGAAACGCTCTATCTAGTAGCTTTCTTTAGCAAGTCTATAAATAATGCTAAGCGGAACTATACTATCTATAATAAAGAACTGTTAGCTATTATACAGGCGTTCGAAGAGTGGAAACTAGAGCTTATAGCTAGACAGAGCATAATCCAGGTCCTTACAGACCACCAGTCGCTAACCTACTTTATAAAGACGCAGAAGCTATTACGCTGCCAAGCTAGGTAGGCCGCCTACCTGTCCGGGTTCGACTTTAAGATCACTTATCGACCTGGAGCTCAAAATAGAAAGGCTAATGCGCTAACGAGAAGAGAAGGAAAAACCAGCTAAGCAAAAGAAGATCCAAACATGTTTCAAAAGGTGCTAAAAGAACGAATAGTAGATGCCGAGGTGTTAAAAGAGGTAGGGATCTATGCAATAGAGCCGCCAACTAAAGAAAAGACGCTGTACGAGAGAGTAGAACGGCTTAATTAGCAGCAGAAGCTCGGAAAAACCGGCTTAGGGAAGCTAATTGTTCTGGAAGAACTAATTACAGAAGTTATCTAGCTGGTCTATAGTTCTACGGATGTTGGTTACGCAGGATCGAAGAAGACGATAGAAGCAATAAGGACGACCTACTAGTTTCCGCGAATTTTCGAGAGGATCTGTTAGGGGGCGCCGCCCGGCCCAGGTCCTGGACCCGACCTAAGCTAACCGTCGCCCTAAGGACTGCGACTTAGCGGCGCCAGCATAACCCTACCCTCTATACAGAACTACTAACAGGACCCTACTCCTATACAGAGGGAGAACCCTATAGTCCTACATAAAGGGGAACTGCTGCCTCTCTAAATAGAGGAAAAACTCTGTACTACTGTACAGAGGAGGGAACTCCCGATCCTCTATACAGAGGGTAAACCTTGTATCCCTACACAGAGGGAAATTGCTAGCTTAGCTTCGTAGGTACAAATTGTACAGCAGCAGACGACGAAGGAACTGCCTATTAGTTCCTTTATATAGATACCTAACCTTAAGTTTCTGAACCAAGACCCTTAAGTCCTTTACATTAGGAACTGATCTTACTGTTAGTAACTGTAGTAATAAAACAAAGATAGACGGCGACACCCCTATAGAAACTACGGCTATAGAGGGACATATACACTGCGTGTACGAGGAGCTGCTAGAAAGCAACAGGCAGCTCGAGCAGCAAGTAAGCTACTAGGCTGCGATAATTTCCTAATAGGAACAGGAGCTACGACAGCTTAGGGCGTCCGGTCGCGATCCGACCCCTACGACGACGACGAACTTAATAGCCTACACTCTGACTCCTAAAAGCAAACTCCCCGACGTCTCTACATACAATAGTAAGGCCCTAGCCGAGTACCCCTCCTAGGCTGCCCAGATGCGCTCTAAGCTTCTAGTCGACTTAGGAGCATACCTAACTGAGCTAGACAAGGTAGTTTACCTCTTTAGGAGGTTAAAGGGCAGGGCGGCAGCACGAATTCCGCTGTACTACAAGACGGCCGTTGCCAACCCGGCAATAGCTACAATAACAATACTCTAGGCAGCTCTAGACAAGAGCTACAAGGACCCAGACTGCGAGAGCCGAGCACTCCTACAGGTTAACACGATAAAACAAGGACGCAAGACTGTACGAGAATTCCTTACAGAATTTAACTAGACTTTAGCAGAAGCAGGAGGTCTCTAATAGGAGGACAGGATAAAAATTACCTCTTTAGAGGTAGGCCTCTCTAAGGAGATTATAACGGGACTAGTAGGCGTAATGCGACCAAATACGTACAGGGAATTCTGCGATCTCCTTAGGATAGTCGACGACTAGCAGCGCAGGCTTAGACGGATAAGCTGCGATTAGGAGATAAGACAACCCCTCCAGCAGCAGACGGACGCTATAGACTAGGAACTAACGACGACGAGGGTAGTAGCAGCCGTTACTATACAGCCAAGGGCCGCTATTAAAAGGGCGCAATAGGTAGATATAGCTACCCTTAACAAAAGACGAGCAGAAGGGAGCTGCTACCGGTATAGCAAGATAGGCTACACTGTACAGAATTGCGGGCTTTTGCTAGCAGAGAGACCTAGGAGACGGCCGACCACTGCAAGGGTAGCAACTGCGGCGCCCTAATAAGAAGATTCGGAGTCCTACTTAGACGACGACGAGTCGGGAAAAGAGTAGCCTCTAAGCGAAGGCTCTGCCAGAGGCGGGTATAAGATAGACTGCTAAATCAAAGCATTACTTGGCCATCTTTTAAGAGCAACTACATAACGACAACGCCGTTTATCGTACGGCCAACGTTGAACGGGTCCGCAACGGCGTAGACATTGATTAACATAGGATGTTTAGTGTACAGAGTAATTAGCGAAGACTTCGTACAGAGACACTGGATTAAGACGACCCCTACTGTACCTGTACGCATGTTGGGCATTACCAGGCAAGGACCGGACATTACCTATATAGTAAAAGTGTTAATAGAGGTACAGGGACATTATAAGTAGGACTTATACCTCTATGTTGTACAGGACAAGCTGGGGTATAACCTAATATTAGGGAAGCTATAGATACAGCGCTAGAGGGGCAAGCTAGACGTTGGACGAGGACGGCTGTACCTAGCAGTAACAAAGCAGAGGCTCCGAGACTAAGGGAGGGTCCAGCAGGACGACAACACTACGGCTAGAGCCAACACGTCGGCGAAGCAGAGGCCCTAAGACCAAGGGAAGGCTCTGCAGGGTAACAATGCTAAGGCCGAAATCAATACAGCAACGGCAGACATTAAAAAGGCATTAGCACCTAAGAAAATAACAGACCCCTGTACGAAGCTCCTAAAGGAATATACAGGATACCTGGACCTCTTCGAGCTGAAGTCGGCCTTAAAACTGGCGCTACACCGAGGAGAAGAGATTGACTACGACATCCAGCTAGAACCCCGTCCGGATAGGAGCCTGCCGGAGGTACTGTACGGACCGCTATATAGAATGTCCTCTAGAGAACTCCTAGTACTGCGCAAGACACTGGACGACCTGCTTGCCAAAGCGTTTATTTAGGCAAGTACGTCGTCCGTAGGAGCCCTAGTACTGTTTGTCTATAAGGAGGGGAAGGCCGGATTGCGTTTCTACGTAGACTACAGGGGCATTAACGCGATTACCAAGAAGGACCGGTACCCTCTACCTCTTATTAAGGAGACTCTCGGATAGATCAACAAGGCGAAGTAGTTTACTAAGCTTAACGTAGTCTTAGCCTTCTACAAGGTACGGATTAAGGAAGGTTGTAAATAGATAACTGCCTTCTGTATAAGATATAGTCTCTTTAAGTAGCTTGTTACCCCCTTTAGACTTGCCAACGCACCGGCAACATTCCAAAGGTACATTAACAAGTCCTTATAAGGGTTACTAGACGACATCTGCTCGGCATACCTCGACGACACCCTAGTTTTTACAGACGGTACCTATGCAGATTACGTACAGGACGTTAAGAAGGTGCTGGACCGACTGCAGCAGGCTGGCTTATACCTCGACATCGACAAATGTAAATTCGGTGTCTAACGTACGAAATACCTAGGTTTTATTATCGAGGCAGAGAAAGGCATTAGTATAGATAGGAAGAAGATTAACGCTATTAAGCGATAGAAGCCGCCAACGAACGTTAAGGGCGTACAGGAATTTCTTAGGTTTGCCAACTTCTACTGCTAGTTTATACAGAACTACTTAGAGATTATACGCCCCCTTGTTAAACTAACATACAAGGACAAGCAGTTTAAATAGACGGACGAATGCGACAAGAGCTTTAACAAGCTAAAGGAGCTCTTTACTACAGGACCAACACTTGCTGCCTTTGACCTAGAGCGTACGACGATACTAGAAACCGACTCTTTAGGTTATTGCATTAGAGGTATCCTGTTACAAGTAGGCTCAGACGGACTCCTGCACCTATACGCATACTTCTCTAAGAAGAACTCCCTAGCTAAGCGCAACTACCCTATCTACGACAAGGAGTTGCTAGCAGTCGTACGGTGTTGCGAAGCATAGGATAGAGAACTCTTCTTAGTGCCCGAGTTCCTTGCCCTTACAGACTACAAGAACCTAGAGTACTTTACGCAGCCCCGGAAGCTGTCTAAGAGGCACGTACGCTAGGCAATATACCTAAGCCAGTTCAATATAAGACTCCAGTATCGCAAGGGTAAGGACAACAGCAGGGCCGATACGCTCTCTAGACGGGACCAGGACATGCTAACAACGTACAAGGACGACCGGCTAAAGTTACGAACATTCCAGATGTTTAAGGAGGAGCCAGGCGAGGAGACTATCTGCCTAGCAGCGACACACCTATAGGAACTACAACTGTAAGTATAGGAAGAGGCAGTAGAAAAGGACGAGCTATACCGAGGGGCCTGTACAGCGATCTAAGGAGGACAGCGGAAGCTCCTAGCAGGGCTCTATCTTAAGGTGTTAGCAGCAGAGTGCTTAGTAGACGAGGAGAACAACCTAAAGTTTAGGAATCGGATTTGGGTCCCTGCAGACGAGAAGCTCTGTACGAGCTTAATACAACGGTCGCACGACTCTATAGCTACTAGGCACCTAGGGCATAAGGAGACGTACAGCATTGTCGCTAGGGACTACTACTAGCCGGCAATAGCGAAGGACATCCGCAGGTTTATACAGAACTGCGATGTGTACAGACAGACGAAGCCCTAGCGTAAACTAAAACATAGGCTGTTGAAACCCCTACCGATCCTAGACCAGCCCTAGCAAGACCTAACAGTAGACTTTGTTACAGACCTCCCTAAGAGCGACGGATAGCAGAACATTATAGTAGTTACAGACAAGCTAACGAAGGGAGTAATACTAGAGGGAATAGACTCTATTACGGCTAAGGACACTGCCTAGGAATTTATACAGACAACGTTCAGCAAACACAGTTTCCCCAGGTCGATTGTGTTAGACCGGGGCACGCAGTTTACGAGCCAGCTCTAGGCAAGGGTCTGCCAGTTGCTAAGGGTAGAACGTCGCCTGTTAACTATATAGCACCTATAGACGGACGGAGCGACAGAGCGGGTCAATCCGACGTTAGAAGCGTACCTCTAAGCGTACGTCTACTATAACTAGACAAACTGGAACTGACTCCTCCCTATAGCAGAGCTAGCTATTAACAGCCGTACGGCCGATGCTACCGGAGTGTCCCCCTTTTTTATAGCCTACAGATACTACTATTCCCTGCTCCTACCGACCCTAAGGGATAACACCCTGCGCCCTATACAATCCCTAATTTAGCAGGGAGAGGCCATCGTACAGACGATTACGAATACCTATTAATAGACGAAGGCGAGTCTAGCTATAGCTTAACAGAATGCAGAGGAGCAGGCCAACAGGGGACGACAGGCTGCACCTAGGTACGAGGCAGGGGATAAGGTCTAGCTAAACTAGCGACACATCCGTACAGACTGGCCAAGCAAGAAACTAGATTAGAAGAACAGGAAGTTTACAGTAGTCCGACTAGTAGGGACATATACTATACAACTAAACACTCCTCTAGGGATTTATCTAGTCTTCTACGTAGACCTCGTACAGCCGGCGAACACGGACCCCCTGCTGTACTAGACAACAGACGACGCGCGCCTACTCGCAATTATAACTAAGGGCTAGGAAGAGTATAAAGTAGAAGGGATCCTTAAGAGCCGAAGGAAGCAGAGGAAGGTAGAGTACCTAGTAAAATAGAGAGGATAGGCAGAGCCTATATAGGAACTGTACGAGGCTCTGCAGAACACAACTACACTGGATAGGTAGGAGGAGAACTATCCCCCTGCCCAGTTACAGTAACACTGCGCCGTATAGCAGAAGGAGGCACGATCTACCCTAAGGACAGGGTAGCTGCTAGCAACCTAGGTTGTTAAAGAATCGAGAATTATAACGTAGGACACTACGGAATCCTACTAATACGACATCGTACGACACTGTACAAGATAAGGGCTGGAAGAAGGGAACAGCTAGAGAACAGATAGGAAGGAGAGTAGAAATAAGAGGAGTTGTAAGCAGAACTGTCCAAAATTTCTTACACTACCTAGGGGGGGGGTAGCTTACTAGCCACTACCCTAGGGGACCAGAGCAACCGACTCCTTATCTAGGATCTCAATTACCTCCTGCCTAGCAGGGCCCCTACCCCTACTAGGGCCAGCCCTAGGGAGCAGAGGCACCCCTCTACTTCTACGCGCCTCTGCCGGACGGCGGTAGAGGCAGTAAAGGGAGCTATTCTTCTACTTGCACAAGGCACACACCCTAGCCTAGAAGCCTAGGAGGCAGTATAGGCTAGGTAAGGGCTAGGAGGAGTTGGGGCAGGGGGCATAGAGCTGGCCCTAGGTAGCGATAAGGATAGCGTTAACGTACGACGCCTAGGCCGTAGCCAACTGCTAGAGTGTAACCTAGGCAGGGTTACACTAGAAGGCGTAGTAGGGCAGCTTGGCCGCATCCTGCTACTCGTTAGTGTAGCACCTAAAACGTTAGCTAGGACTATACAGAAGACAAGAATCTGTACGAACTAGAAGCGTAGCTGTTAGTTAAATTAAGGACTCTACTGCTAGAGGCAGAAATAGGAGGGGACCCTGGCTAGACGAGCAGAGGAGGAGGGGCCAGCAACTACAAGGGAGCTACTAGACAGGGGGGACGACATAATAGTAGCTAGTAGTAGTAGTAACTAGTAGTAGTAGATGTTAGATAGTAGATAGTAGATAGTAGACAGTAGTAGACAGTAGTAGACAGTAGACAGTATAGGAGGAGAAGGCAGGCAGGGAATAGAAAGAAAAGGGGGAGGGAAAGAGAAGGGAGAGGCTTGAAATTTAGGAGGGGTAACTGCCTACTATAAGGGGGAATAGCAAGCAGGGCAGCTACTATAAACAAGTAAAATAGCAAGAGGCAACTGCGACCCGGTAGGCGACGAGCGACGACTATATAGACAGCTAGACAAAAATAGGAAGTCGCGACCTGCTAAAGGAACAGTAGGAGCTAAGGGTGTTCGGCATACTGCTATACGGAAAGGGCACTACGAGAAGGGAGGAGGGGGGGGGTATTGTTAGGGGGCGCCGCCTGGCCCAGGTCCTAGACCCGACCTAAGCTAACCGTCGCCCTAAGGGCTGCGACTTAGCGGCGCTAGTATAACCCTACCCTCCGTACAGAACCACTAACAGGACCCTACTCCTATATAGAGAGAGAACCCTATAGTCCTGCACAAAGGGGAACCGCCGCCCCTCTAAATAGAGGGAAAACTCTGCACTACTGTATAGAGGAGGGAACTCCCGATCCTCTACACAGAGGGTGAACCTTGCATCCCTGCACAGAGGAAAATTGCTAGCTTAGCTTCGTAGGTACAAATTGTACAGCAGCAGAGGACGAAGGAACTGCCTATTAGTCCCTTTATATAGATACCCAACCTTAAGTTTCTAAACTAAGATCCTTAAGCCCTTTACAGGATCTACCGGTTTATAGCTAACTATTATATATACAGAGCTGCGAAGCTACGTTACGGCCTTCCGGCCGGCCTGTTAAAGCTACCTCCGATCCCTAAGAAACTATAGCAGCACATTACGATAGACTTCGTAACTGGCCTGCCGGATTCCGATAGATATAACGCTACGCTCAATGTAGTGGATCGACTAAGCAAGGAACGCTATTTCATTCCCTATAGAGCAAAGGATAAAGGAACTACTGCAGAAGAAACAGCGAGAATGTTGATCTAGCACGTATAGAAGCACTACGGGCTGCTAGATACTATCACTACGGATAGGGGTCCCTAATTCACTGCCGACGTATAGAAAGCTATTAACCAAGCCCTTGGAATTCGTAGAAAGCTTAGTATAGCCGCTTACCCTCAGACCGACAGTTAGTCTAAAGTAGCTAACCGTAAGATAGAAAAGTATCTACGGATCTTCTGCAGCTATTATTAAGCAGAGTAGATTAAGATGTTGCCGATAGCCGAATTCTGCGCCAATTTAGCACAGTCGGAAGCCACCTTACTAGCGCTGTTTAAGATAACATACAGTTATCTTCTAAGGATAAGCTTTTAGCCGCTAAACGAACCCAGCTCGTTAGAACCTTCTACCACTACTTCGTTAAAGAGAATCGCCGCAGCGGCGGCAGAAGCGCTCCGATCTTAGATAGAAGAAGCGATTAAGGTAGCGAAAGAGGCAATAGAATTAGCTTAGAAGAAGATAGTAACTCGAGCTAATAGAAAGAGGTTACTAATAGAATTCGAGGAAGGCTATAATACGGGGTGGGTTGGCCCGTGTCATTACTATGCCTTGCCAAGGTTCATATATCTGGTACACATTGGTCAAGTCACTTCCGAGTTACTTGACCAGTCCCTTTTGGCTCAAGTGTACCGCGCCACATCACTTAACTCGGAAGTGACTGCTAAAAGTGTACGATAAAAGGCCCGGCTTCAATTCCCAGGGGGCGCATCTTTCAACTGGCGAGTGGAAGCAGCGTTGACGTATGTCCGTTTGTCCACCACTCCGTACAGAATGAGGCAGACCCGGTAAAGGTCCAGCTGGCTGTGTGCAGACCTGCCGGGGGGGGGGTTGATTGCGTATGCGGCATAGGGGGGCTGTGCAAATCGCATACGTAGCCTGTAAGTAAGCGCAGCTTACGAGGTCGTAAGCCTGTAGCGCAGGGGGTAGTAATACGGGGTGGGTTAGCCCGTGTCATTACTATGCCTTGCCAAGGTTTATATATCTGGTACACATTGGTCAAGTCACTTCCGAGTTACTTGACCAGTCCCTTTTGGCTCAAGTGTACCGCGCCACATTAGGCTAAAAGATATAGCTTAACATACAGAACCTAAGGCTAAAAGGCAACGCGAAGCTTAACCCTTATTACGTAGGCCCGTTTAAGATAGTAGAAAAGAGGTCGCCGGTAACCTACCAGCTCCAGCTGCCGCAATCGTTCCGGATCTACGATGTCTTTTATTCAGATCTGCTAAGCTTGGACCCGGAAGACGGCCTTCCGGAACAGGGGTTTACTAAACCCCCACTAGTAGAGATAGATAGTAAAGAAGAAGAATAGGAGGTGGAAGATGTTATAGATATAAGAAGATAAAGAGGATCTATCGAAGCGAGGATCTTATAGAAAGGATGGCCGGAAGACTATAAATAGTATCCGGCCGAGAACCTCCGGAATTCGGAGGTTCAGCGAGCGTCTAAGAAGCGACTGTCGAGAAGCGACACGTGTTTGCAAGACAGCCTCTGCGAGCTCCGCGACCTCCGCGACCTCCGCGGCCTCTGCAACCTCCGAGAACTCCGCGACCTCTGCAGCAAACAAGGTACCAAAGCAACGTCAAAAGGCACGAGATTAAGGCTCAAAAAGGCACGAGATTGAGGCTCAAAAAGGCACGAGATTAAGGCTCAAAAAGGCACGAGATTGAGGCTCAAAAAGGCACGAGATTAAGACTCAAAACGCACGGAAATTGAAGCTTAAAAGCGACCTCAAAAGCGACCTGTTTTGGAGCGACCTGATTGGCTGATAGCGAAGCTGAATTTGCGACCCTGACGACCTCTGCGACCTGGTTTGGCACGACGCGACCTGGTTTGGCTAATTGCGATTGATAGGCTGATTGCGATTAAGGGCAATCGCTGGTTAGGGAGGGCAGTAGTAATATAGATGTAGAGGGCTGGAAGGTGCTGGAAGCTAGGCTTGGCAGGGCCAGGCTTGGCGCACACTTAAATACCTCTACCTCCGCTTGTACATAGATTCTTCCCTCTCTAGCCTTGGATATAGTTATTAAAGACGGGTATTGACCTTGCGTCTACTGCAGTCAGATTAGAGAAGAACAAGCAGAAACCGCCTTACTAGCGGCCTATAGTTAAGGTAGCACCTCGATAACCTCACTACCTAACCTACCGGCGTTTAGGAGCAGAGATCCTAAAGACTGGGAGGCATTTAAGAAAAAGATAAAGAACAAGATAAACTGCGATTATGCCAGAAACAGTAAAGAAGACAGATTGGCCTACCTGGAATCGCGATTAGAAGGTGAAGCTTTTTCGTTAGTAGCGGACCCAGAAGAGGTAACTGCCGAAGAAGCAATTAAAGCGCTGGATTAACGCTTCGGAGACCTATTCCGAAAGAAGACAGCCTGTAAGCAACTAGACAAGATTAACTAGAACCGGCTAACGTTTAAGGAGTTCTACAGACTGTTTAGAAAATATGCTATTAGAGCCAAAGTGTTAGAAGATAAGCAGTTACACTTACTAAGGCAGAAGCTAAACCCCGAACTGGCAGCAGCTATAGCTTCGGTAGAAGACGAAGACCTCGAGAGCTTCGTGCACTAAGCGAGAGTTACCGCCAGAAACCTAAGCGCCTACGCGAAATCAGCATAGCGCGAACCGATTTAGAAGCAGTCGGCGCCGAAAACACGACTCCCTGCTCCTTTCCGACGAGGCCCCTAGCAGCTATCCTATTCGCTGCGCTCGTCTTTCGTCCCTACCTGCTACGCGTACGGAAAGTCTGGCTATATCGCTACTAGATGCCAAGCGACGGCTTAACAGAAGTAGGAGTATCGCGCCGCTAAGCCACTGCCACTAAGGAAGACTATCCAAGCTATAGAGCCGGCACCGAACGATACCGACAGCGTAGACGGTAGAGTGCTATTAAGAATCCTAGGAAAATACTAGCTAGACGGATAGGCCCCCTATCCAGCAACGACAATAGGGCACCGACGCGATCTACATCACTAGAAGAAGGGAGCATTAACAGTTGTAACGACCTGCTCTCGGCAGCGGTAGAAGTAAATACAGAAACTGCTATTATCCTTCTAATTACTATCTACCCCCTCGATAGCTCGCACAGCCCCCTTTAGTTAAGAGCCTTTATCGACACAGGAGCGCTTATCGGAGCGGCAATCCACTATCGATTAGTTTAGAAACTGATAAAAGGATACAGTTATCCTGTAGAGCTAGCGTCGCTAACGCGAATTTCGGCATACAACGGACAAGACACTAAGAGTGTTACGCATTATGTGCTATTAAGAACCACCCTAGCTGGTCGCACTACAGAAGCGACGTTCCGAATTATAGGTATCGGACAGTTCGACATTATTATAGGACAGAAATAGATAAAGAACCAGAAAGCCGTTATTGACGTAGGTAAAGGCACACTTGGATTCAAAACTTAGCAGCGCGGCGTCGTCGCCGCCAAATTGGTTACCGCCGTCGCTGCGAAACCGAACGTTACAACCACCAGAGCGGTTCCGATCGATCGGTCCGACCCTCCAGACACGATCGGAATAATAAGCTTAGAAGCTTTAACGACCCTCGCGAGGTCGCTGGACAATAAGATCTACGCTATCTCGATAAAAGACATCGAAGACTACTAAAAGATAATATCGGAAGAAGAAGTGGACCTGTTAGAGATGTTACTAAAAGAAATCTATAGCTACGCTAATGTGTTCTTAAAAGCTAACTTTAACCTCTTGCCGCTCTATCGACTGGAATACGACAACAAGATCTGATTAAAAGAGGGAGCTACGCTGCCGAGAACCGAACCCCTAAGACGATTATCGCCGGCCGAGCTGGACTAAGTAGAGGTGTTTGTTCGAGAAAACCTGGCAAAGAAGTTCATTACGCCGAGCTCTGCCGAGTATACGTTACCGATTCTTTTTGTACGGAAACCCGGAGGTAGTCTCTAACTGTACGTAGACTACCGAGGCCTTAATAAATTTACTAAGAGAGACGTGTATCTGCTGCTGCTAATCGACGAGACTATACAGCGAGTGGCTAAAGCTGAGTAGTTCAGCAAGCTAGATATTCGCTAAGCGTTCTACTAACTAAGGAACAAGGAAGGACAAACGGAAGATCTTACAACATTCGCTACGCGTATAGGCAGGCAATTTCAAGTAGTTGGTAATGCCTTTCGGACTTACCAATGCACCGGCTGTGTAGCAAGGCTTTATAAACTACACCTTTATAGACATGCTAGAACGGTTTGTGTCTATCTACCTAGACGACATTCTTATCTATAATCCGGGCACGCAGATATAATTCAATACGGCCTGTTTAATAACTATATCTCGAACTGAGGAAGGAAAGGAATCTATATAGTGGTGGTGGTGGGCTTTTGTAGTGGTGGTTGCCAAGGCCCGGCTCGGCCCGGAAGGGCCGAGCCGAAATTCCAAGGGTCTACCCCATTACTCAGTCCCACCCCTTTCTGCCCCTGTAACAGGAATCACTAATAGGACCCTACTCCTATATAGAGGGAGAACTCTATAGCCCTGCACAAAGGGGAATTGCCTCCCCTCTAAACAGAGGGAAAACTCTGTACTACTATATAGAGGGGGAACTCCTAATCCTCTATATAGAGTATAAACCTTGCATCCCTACATAGAGGGAAATTGCTGGCTTAGCTTCGTAGGTACAAATTGTACAGCAGCAGACGACGAAGGAACTGCCTATTAGTTCCTTTATATAGATACCTAGCCTTAAGTTTCTAAACTAAGATTCTTAAGCCCTTATATTAGGAACTGATCTTACTGTCGGTAACCGCGGTAATACAACAAAGATAGACAGCGACATCTCTATAGTGTTACGGCGGCAGAAAGGGGTGGGACTAAGTAATAGGGTAGACCCTTGGAATTTCGGCTTGGCCCTTCTGGGCCGAGCCGGGCCTTGGCAACTACTACTACGAAAGCCTACTACCACCACTACATAGATTCCTTTCCCTCCTTAGTTCGAGATATAGTTATCAAAAAGGCCGTATTGAATTATATCTGCGTGCCCGGATTATTATATCTCGAACTCACTCTCTACACCCAACCTGCGCTGCGCGAAAGGGCTCGTCGAACTATCCGGAAACCCGAATAACGCACGCGCACCCACACACACACCAAAACGGCAACCCCTAAGGGCACTGTAAGAAGATAGAAGGCTTCTCAGCGGTAGACAGCGGCGTAACAGGCCGCTGCGGAAAGAGAAAGACTGACAGAGCGAGTAGGCGCTTCAGTGTTATGAATAATAAGAGTATTATTAGCGGTTTTACAGCGGAAGAGACAGCAGAGATTAAGGAACAAATAAGCGAACACAAGAAGATCCACGACTGCACGATCGAGGAACTGGAAGACTATGTAAACGAGAATAGGGTAGGAAAGGTCTACGATGGTATAGACCTTATTAAGACGCTGTTCTACAGAACGCTAGAAGAGAATAGACAACTAAGAGAAGAAACTAAAGCGGTAAGGGCCGAGAAGGAATCGGCAGAAACTATTATCGACGTGTTAGAAAACCAGGCGGCGAATCGACTAGCGCAGCTAAAGGCGCTAAAGCATCAAATAGCCAATATAGAAGCAGCAAAGTCGCTGCTACCGCAGCGAGAAACCTACGCGGAGACCGCCTTACCGGCGGCCTATAGTTAAGGTAGTGTTGCGGCAGTGGAAAGAGGTAGGACAGATTAATAGGGTGGACCCTAGATTTCGGCTCGGCCTCTTCCGGGATTTAGGTTCCGGAACGGACCGAGCCGGGCCTTGGCACCACCACTACGAAAGCCTACCACCACTACCACATAGGTTCCTTTCCTTCCTTAGTTCGAGATATAGTTATCAAAACAGCCGTATTGAACCTTATCTGCGCGCTCGGATTATTATATCTCGAACTCGCTTTAACACCAAACCCGCGCTGCGCGAAAGGGCCCGTCGAACTATCCGGAAACCCGAATAACGCACGCACACCCATACATACACCAAAACAACAACCCCCAAAGGCACTGCGAGAAGATAGAAAGCTTCTTAGCGGTAGAGAGCGGCGTTACAGGCCGCAGCAGAAGCAGAAAAGGAAAGGCTAACAGAGCGAGCAGGCGCTCCAGTGTCATTAATAATAAGATTATTATTAGCGGTTTTACAGAGGAAGAGACCGCAAAGATCAAGGAATGAATAAGCGAATACAAGAAGATCTACGACTGCACGATCGAGGAACTCGAAGACTATGTAAACGAGAATAGGGTAGGAAAGGTCTACGATAGTATAGACCTTATTAAGACGCTGTTCTACAGAACGCTGGAAGAGAACAGGCAACTAAGAGAAGAAACTAAAGCGGTAAGGGCCGAAAAGGAATCGGCGGAGACTATTATTAACATGTTAGAAAACTAGGCGGCGAATCGACTAACGCAACTAAAGGCGCTAAAGGATCAACTGGCTAATATGGAAGCAGCGAAGTCGTCGCCGCCACTGCGGCGAGAAACCTATGCAGAGACCGCCTTACCAGCGGCCTATAGTTAAGGTGGCACCCTAATAACATTATTGCCGGACCCGCCAGCGTTCAGAGGCAGAGACCCTAAAGACTGGGAAGCATTTAAGAAGAAGATAAAGAATAAGATAGACCGCGACCACGCCGGAAACAGCGCCAGAGACAGACTGGCATACCTGGAATTGCGATTAGAAGGTAAAGCTTTTTTGCTAGTAGGGGACCTAGAAGAGGCAACCGCCAAGGAAGCGATTAGGGCACTAGACCAGCGCTTCGGAGACCTATTCCGAAGAAAGACGGCCCGTAAGCAGCTAGATAAGATTAACCAGAACCGGCAGACGTTCGAGGAGTTCTACGGTTTGTTTAGAAAATATGCGATTAGAGCCCGAGTAGCGGAAGATAAGCAGCTCTACCTATTAAGGCAGAAGCTGAACCCTGAACTGGCCGCAGCTATAGCGTCGGTAGAAGACCAAGACCTTAAGAGCTTCGTGCACAGAGCGAGAGTCACTGCGAGAAACTTGAGCGCTTACGCGAAATTACGCGAATCGGTTCAGAAGTCGTCGCTGTTGGCGCAGACGGCGCGGCCCCCTGCGCCTTTCCGACAAACCCCCCAGCAGTCGTCGTATTCCCTACGATCGGCGTTCGTCCCTACCTGTTACGCGTGCGGAAAACCTGGTTATATCGCTACGAGATGCCAAGCTTCGGATAAGCAGAAGCAGGAGTATCGCGCTATAAAGCAGCCGCAGCCACCTAGAAAGACTATTCAAGCCATCGAACCGGTGCCGAACGATACCGACAGTGTGGACGGTGGAGTGCAGTTAAGAATTATAGGAAAAGACCAGCTAGACGGATAGGCCCCCCACCCAGCATTGACAATAGGGCACCGAATCAAAGCGAATCGCTACGAGAAGAAAGCATTAACAGCTGCAACGATCCGCTTTCGGCAGCCGTAGAAGTGAATACGGAAACGGCGATTATCCTTCCTATTATAATCTATCCAGTTAAGAAGTCGCGCAGACCCCTCTAGCTGAAAGCGTTTATTAATACCGGAGCTCTTATCGGAGCAGCTGTCCACCACCGAATGGTTTAGAAGCTAATAAATGGATACGGCTATCCGGTGGAACTGGCGTCGCCGACAAAGATTTCGGCATATAACGGACAAGACACGGAAAGCGTTACGCACTACGTGCCACTAAAGACTACCTTGGCTGGGCGCACTACAGAAGCGACGTTCCGGATTATGGATCTCGGACGATTTGACATCATTATAGGGCAGAAATAGATAAAGAACTAGAAGACTATCATTAACGTAGATAAAGGCACAATAAGATTCAAAACCCCGGGTAGTGGAGCAGAGACCATCGGAACGGTCGCCACCGCTGCCGAGCCGAAAACTACGATGCCCGCCAAAGAGGCTCCGTCCGATCGTTCCAAACCCCCGGTTACCGTCGGAATAATGAGTTCAGAAGCAACGACGACCCTCGCGAAGTCGCCGGACAACGAGGTTTACGCTATCTTAATAAGAGACATCGAAGACTACTGGAAGATAATAGCAGAAGAAGAAGTAGATCTACTAGAGGTGCTGCCAAACGAGCTCTATAGTTATGCTAACGTCTTCTTAAGAGCAGACTCCAACCTATTGCTGCTCCACCGGCTGGAATACGACAACAAGATCCGACTAAAAGAGGGAGCTACGCTGCTAAGAACCGAGCCCCTAAGACGACTGTCGCTGGCGGAACTGGACTAGGTAGAGGTGTTCGTTCGCGAAAACCTAGCGAAGAAGTTTATTACACCGAGTTCTGCCGAATATACGTTACCGATTCTTTTCGTAAGGAAACTAGGAGGTGGTCTGCGACTCTGCGTAGACTATCGAGGCCTTAACGAGGTCACTAAGAGAGACGTATACCTGCTGCCGCTGATCGACGAGACTATACAACGAGTAGCTAAAGCTAAATGGTTCAGCAAACTGGACATTCGACAGGCGTTCCACCGACTGAGGAACGAAGAAGAGCAGACGGAAGATCTTACGACGTTTGCTACGTGTATAGGCAATTTCAAGTAGTTAGTAATGCCTTTCGGCCTTACTAATGCGCCGGCAGTGTGGCAACGCTTTATAAATCACACCTTTATAGACATGCTAGAACAGTTCGTGTCTATCTATTTGGACGACATTCTTATCTATACGGATGGAACAAGAGATCAGCACATGGACCACATCGAGAGGGTGCTAAAAAGACTTAGAGAGATCGGATTAAACGCGGACACGAAGAAGAGCGAGTTCTACCGAACCGAGGTCAAATATCTCAGTCTTATCGTAGGAAGAAATAGAATTCGAATGGACCCCTTAAAGGTCGCCGCCGTCGCCGAATGGAAGCAGCCGAAGTCTGGAAATACTACGCAAATCAGAGCGTTCCTCGGCTTCTGCAGCTACTATCGACAGTTTATTAAGAACTTTAGCAAGATAGCGAGACCCCTAAACGAGGCACTAAAGAAAGAGGCCGCTGGCCTATAGAATAAGAAGTGCACGGAAGCTTTCGTATAGCTAAAAGAAGCAGTAGCTTCGGCGCCGGTTCTAGCGCACTTCCGACCGGAAAAGACAATCTACATAGAAACGGACGCTTCTAACACAGTAACCGCAGGGGTCCTTTCTCAATATAGCGACGACGAGACCCTCTATCCAGTAGCTTTCTTTAGCAAGTCAATAAGCGAAGCTTAGCGGAACTACGCTATCTACGATAAGGAGCTGCTAGCGATTATTTAGGCTTTCGAAGAGTGGAAACTGGAGCTTATAGCTGGAAAGAGCACGGTCCAGGTTCTTACGGACTACCAGTCGCTGACCTACTTTATAAAGACGCAGAAGCTCTTACGCCGCCAAGCTCGGTAGGCCGCCTACTTATTAGGGTTCGACTTTAAGATCACCTATCGACTAGGGGCCCAAAACGGAAAGGCTAACGCGCTGACGCGAAGGGAAGGGAAGACGAGCCGCGCGAAGGAAGATCCGAACATGTTTCAAAAGGTGCTAACCGAACGGATAGTAGACGCTAAGGTGTTGAAGGAAGTAGGGATCTGCGCGGTAGAACAGGCCTATAAGGAAAAGACTCTCTACGAAAAGGTAGAGCAGCTTAACCAGCAACAGAAACTCGGCAAAACCAGTTCAGGGAAGATAATAGTTCCGGAAGAGCTAATTACCGAGGTCGTCCAACTGGTGCATAGCTCTAAGGACGTTGGTTACGCCGGCTCGAAAAAGACAATAGAAGCCGTAAGGACGATCTACTGGTTTCCGCGGATCTACGAACGGATCTATCGATTTATCGCCAATTGCTACGTGTGCAGAGCCGTAAAGCCACGTTACAGTCTTCCGGCCGGTCTGCTAAAGCCACTTCCGATCCCCGAGAAACTGTGGCAACACATTACGATAGACTTCGTGACCGGCCTGCTAGATTCAGATAGATATAACGCTACGCTAAACGAAGTGGATAGGCTAAGCAAAGAACGACACGTCATCCCCTGCTTAGCGAGAGACGAAGGAACCACTACAGAAGAGACCGCACGGATATTGATTCAACACGTATAGAAGCACTATAGCCTGCCGGACACTATTACTACGGATAAGGGTCCTTAATTCACTGCCGACGTATAGAAAGCTATTAACTAAGCTCTCGGAATCTATAGAAAACTTAGCACCGCTGCTTACCCTTTAACCGACAGTTAGTCTAAAGTGGCTAATCGAGAGATAGAGCGATATCTGCGAGCCTTCTGCAGCTACCATTAAGAAGAATAGGTTAAGGTATTGCCGATAGCCGAGTTCTGCGCCAACTCGGCACTGTCTAAGGCCACCTCGCTGGCGCCGTTCGAGATAACGCACGGCTATCTTCCGAGGATAAGCTTTTAGCCGCTAAACGAACCCAGCTCCGCGGAACTACCCACCGCTACGTCGTTAAAGAGAGTCGCCGCCGCGGCGGCAGAAGCGCTACGATCTCAGATAGAAGAAGCGATCAAGGTAGCGAAAGACGCGATGGAATCGGCTTAGAAGAAGATAGTAACTCGAGCTAATAAGAAGCGGTCACCGATAGAATTTGAGAAAGGCCAAAAGGTATAGCTTAACACGCAGAACCTAAGGCTGAAAGGGAACGTCAAGCTCAACCCCCGCTACGTAGGTCCGTTCACGATAGTGGAAAAGAGGTCGCCGGTGACCTATCGACTCTAGCTACCGAAATCGTTCCGGATCTACGATGTCTTCTATTCGGACCTGTTAAGCTTAGACCCTAAAAACGGCCTGCCGGAACAGGGGTTTGCTAAACCCCTGCCAATCGAGATAGACGATAAGGAAGAATAGGAGGTAGAAGACGTAATAGACGTAAAGAAGACGAGGGGGTCCATCAAAGCGAGGATCTCGTAGAAGAGGTGGCCAGAAGACTACGAATAGTATCCGGTCGAAAATCTGCGAAACTCGGCGGAGCTGCTAATAGAGTTCTACGCGCAGAACCCGGAAAAGCCGAAACTAGCGTAGCTCTAATGTCGACAACGCCAGAAGAAAGAAAGAAGAAAGCCACGTCCGCTCCACTAGCGCGGAAGCCAATAAAGACGATCGTGTCGGTCGCCTTTAGGGAGGCCTTCGACTCGGCCACTACCTACTACCGGATCGGCCGCCAGCTCGCTAACGCCGTAGCGTGCCAGCGCTGCCGACCCCGTAGTAGGTAAAGGCTTTGGTAGAGAAAGAAAAAGAAGAAGAGATAGAGCTACGGAAATATCTATATAGACCTTCTGCGCCGGCGTACAGACTAGCTACGCCGCAGCTCAGATAACCTACGGCTCAGATCAGATGGCACGGATCAGGTGCACCGATTATATAAACGCCAAGTGAAGGACCTCAGACGCCGCTAATGTAAGAAATTCAAGAAGCGATAGAAGACAAAAGAGGTAACATTACCGTTAGAGGGGATTTTCGAGAAAGAGACAAAAAAAAAGCGGAGATTTTCGGATAGATAGGGTGACTAAGCGGTCGAGGGCGACTGCTAGTAAGGGAGGGGGGTAGTGTTGCGGCAGTGGAAAGAGGTAGGACAGATTAATAGGGTGGACCCTGGATTTCGGCTCGGCCCCTTCCGGGATTTAGGTTCCAGAACGGACCGAGCCGGGCCTTGGCACCACCACTACGAAAGCCTACCACCACCACTACATAGGTTCCTTTCCTTCCTTAGTTCGAGATATAGTTATCAAAACAGCCGTATTGAACCTTATCTGCGCGCTCGGATTAGGTGGCACTACGATAACGCCACTGCCGGACCTACCTGCTTTCAGTAGTAGAGACCCTAAAGCGTAGGAGGCGTTTAAGAAGAAGATTAAGAATAAGATAAACCGCGATTACGCATCGAGCAGCGAAGAGGATAGGTTGGCGTACCTGGAATCGCGATTAGAGGGTAAAGCCTTTTTGCTAGTAGCGGACCTAGAAGAAGTAACCGCCGACGAAGCTATTAAGGCGCTGGATCAGCGTTTCGGAGACCCCTTCCGGAAGAAGACGGCCCGTAAGCAGCTAGACAAGATTAACCAGAACCGGCAGACGTTTGAGGAGTTCTACGGACTGTTTAGGAAATATGCTATTAGAGCGAGAGTAGCAGAAGATAAGCAGCTGCACTTACTAAGACAGAAACTGAGCCCTAAGCTGACGACAGCTATAGCCTTAGTAGAAGACGAAGACCTTCAGAGCTTCGTACACTAGGCGAGAGTCACCGCCAGAAACTTGAACGCGTACAGAAAATCGACGACACGTAAACCGGCTTAGAAGCCGTCGCCGTCGCTGCAGGGAACCAGAACCCCTGTCCTATACTGACAACGCCCCTAGCAGCCATTTAATTTGCAGCGTTCGTCGTTCGTCCCTACCTGCTACGCGTATAGAAAGCCTGGCTATATCGCTACGAGATGCCAAGCATCGGATAAGCAGAAGCAGGAATATCGTGTTATAAAGCAGCCGCAGCCACTAAGAAAGACTATACAAGCTATAGAGCCGGCTCCAAACGACACTAACAGCGTAGACGGCAGGGTGCAGTTAAGAATTATAGGAAAAGACCAGCTGGACGGATAGGCCCCCCACCCGGCATTGACAATAGGGCACCAAATCGAGGCGAATCGCTACGAGAAGAAAGCATTAACAGCTGCAGCAACCCGCTCTCGGCGGCGGTAGATGATCCGACTAAGGTAGACTCTAGGTCAATACCCGTCTTTAATAACTATATCCAAGGCTAGAGAGGGAAGAATCTATATACAAGCGGAGGTGGAGGTATTTGAGTGTGTGCCAAGCCTGGTCCTGCCAAGCCTGCCACCTTCCGGCACCTTCTAGCCCTCTACATCCACATCCGTATTAGTAGAAGTGAACACGGAAACAGCTATTATTCTTCCAATTACTGTCCACCCCCTTAACGGATCGAGCAAACTGTTACAGCGGCAGAAAGGGGTAGGACTAAGTAATAGGTTGGACCCTTGGAATTTCGGCTCGGCCCGTCTGGGCCGAGCCGGGCCTTGGCACTACTATTACCACAGAGGCCCACCACCACTACTACATAGATTCCTTTCCCTCCTCAGTTCGAGATATAGTTATCAAAACAGCCGTATTGAACCTTATCTACGCACTCGGATTATTATATCTCGAACTCACTCTCTACACTAACACCGCGCTGCGCGAAAGGGCCTGTCGAACTATCTGGAAACCCGAATAACGCACGCGCACCTACACACACACCAAAACAACAACCCCCAAAGGCACTGTAAGAAGATAGAAGGCTTCTTAGCGGTAGAGAGCGGCGTAACAGGCTGCCGCGGAAAGAGAAAGACTAACAGAGCGAGTAGGCGCTCTAGTGTCATTAATAATAAGATCGTTATTAGCGGTTTTACGGCGGATAAGACTGCAGAGATTAAGGAACGAATAAACGAGTACAAGAAAATCCACAACTGCACGCTCGAGGAACTCGAAGACTATATGAACGAGAATAGGGTAGGAAAGGTCTACGATAGTATAGACCTTATTAAGACGCTGTTCTACAGAACGCTAGAAGAGAACAGGCAACTAAGAGAAGAAACTAAAGCAGTAAGGGCCGAAAAGGAATCGGCAGAGACTATTATTAACGTGTTAGAAAACCAGGCGGCGAATCGACTAACGCAACTAAAGGCGCTAAAGGATCAACTAGCTAATATAGAAGCAGCAAAGTCGTCGCCGCCACTGCAGCGAGAAACCTACGCAGAGACCGCCTTACCGGCGGCCTATAGTTAAGGTAGCACTACGATAACGCTACTGCCGGACCTACCTGCTTTTGGTAGCGGAGACCCTAAAGCGTAGGAGGCATTTAAGAAGAAGATTAAGAATAAGATAAGCCGCGATTACGCATCGAGCAGCGAAGGAGACAGACTGGCCTATCTAGAGGCGCGACTAGAAAGCGAAGCATTCTCGCTAGTATCGGACCTGGAAGAAGTAACCGCCGACGAAGCTATCAAAGCGCTGGATCAGCGTTTCGGAGACCCCTTCTGGAAGAAGACGGCCTGCGAACCACTGGACAAGATTAGTCAGAATCGGCTGCTATTTAAAGAATTTTACGGGCTGTTTAGGAAATATGCTATTAGAGCGAGAGTGGCTAAGGATAAGCAGCTACACTTACTAAGACAGAAACTGAGCCCTAAGCTAGCTGCGGCTATAGCGTCGGTAAAAGACGAAGACCTTCAGAGCTTTATGCACTAGGCGAGAGTCACCGCTAGAAACCTAAACGCGTATAGAAAACCGACGACACGCGAACCGATTCAGAAGTCATTGCCGTCGGCGCAGACAGTCAGAGCCCCTGCACCCTTCCGACAACGCCCCCAGCCGCCATTTAATTCGCAGCGCTCGTCGTTTGTCCCTACCTGCTACGCGTGTGGAAAGCCCGGCTATATCGCTACGAGATGCCAAGCAACGGCCCAGCAGAAACAGGAGTATCGCGCTATAAAGCAGCCGCAGCTGCAGCCGCCGAGAAAGACTATTCAAGCTATCGAACCGGCGCCGAACGATACTAACAGTATAGACGGGGGGGTGCAGTTAAGAATCATAGGAAAAGACTAGCTGGTCGGATAGGCCCCCTACCTAGCATTAACAATAGGGCACTAAATCGAAGCATATCGCTACAAGAAGAAAGCATTAACAGCTGCAGCGATCCGCTCTCGGCAGCCGTAGAAGTAAATACGGAAACAGCGATTATCCTTCCTATTACGATCCACCCTGTTAAGAAGCAATGCCTACCGCTCTAGCTGAAAGCTTTTATCGATACTAGAGCTCCTATCGGTGCAGCGATCTACTATCGGCTATTCCGGAAGCTAACGAAGGGATACGGCTATCCAGTGGAATTAGCGTCGCCGACGAAGATTTCGGCATACAACGGACAAGACACAGAAAGCGTTACGTACTACGTGCCGCTAAAGACTACCTTGGCTGGTCGCACTACAGAAGCGACGTTCCGAATTATAGATATCGGAAGATTTGACATTATTATAGGGCAGAAATAGATAAAGAACCAGAAAGCCATTATCGACGTAGATAAAGGAACGATCAGATTCAAAACCCCAGGTAGCAGAGCAGGTACTATTAGAACGGCCGCCGCCGCCACCGCCGCCGCCGAGCCGAAAGCTACAGAGTCTGCGAAAGAGGCTCCGTCCGATCGTTCCGAACCCCTAGTTACTGTCGGAAGAATAAGTTCAGAAGCTATAACGACCCTTGCGAAGTCATCGGACAATAAGATTTACGCTACCTCTATAAAGGACATCGAAGACTACAGAAAGATAATAGCGTAAGAAGAGGTGGACCTACTGGAGGTGTTGCCAAACGAGCTCTACGGTTACGCTAACGTGTTCTTAAAAGCCGGCTCTAACCTCCTGCCGCTCTATCGACCAGAATATAACAACAAGATTCGACTAAAAGAGAGGGCTACGCTGCTAAGAACCGAGCGCCTAAGACGACTGTCGCCGGCGGAACTGGACTAGGTAGAGGTGTTCGTTTGCGAAAACCTAGCGAAGAAGTTTATTACACCGAGTTCTGCCGAATATGCGTTACCGATTCTTTTCGTAAGGAAACCAGGAGGTAGTCTGCGACTCTGCGTGGACTATCGAGGCCTTAACGAGGTCACAAAGAGAGACGTATATCCACTGCTGCTAATAGATAGGACTATACAGCGCGTAGCAAAGGCTAAGTGGTTTAGCAAGCTAGACATCCGCTAAGCGTTCTATCGACTAAGAAACGAGGAAGGACAGACGGAAGATCTTACGACGTTTGCCACGCGCATAGGCAACTTTAAGTAGCTGGTAATGCCTTTCGGACTTACCAACGCGCCGGCAGTGTAGCAACGCTTTATAAACCACACCTTTATAGAGATGCTAGAACGGTTCGTGTCTATCTATTTGGACGACATTCTTATCTACACAGATAGAACGAGAGATCAGCATACGGACCACATCGAGAGGGTGCTAAAAAGACTTAGAGAAGTCGGATTAAATGCGGACACGAAAAAGAGCGAGTTTTATCAGACTAAGGTCAAATACCTCGGTCTTATCGTCAGAAGAGAAGGGATCCGGATGGACCCCTTAAAGGTCGCTGCTATAGCAGAATGGAAGCAACCGAAATCCGGAAATACTACGCAGATTAGGGCGTTTCTCAGATTCTGCAGCTACTATCAAAGGTTTATTAAGGACTTTAGCAAGATAGCGAGACCCCTAAATAAGGCATTGAAAAAGGAGGCCGCCGGCCTATAGAACGAGAAGTGCACAGAAGCCTTTAACTAGCTGAAAGAAGCGGTGGTCTCTGCGCCAGTTCTAGCACACTTCCGGCCGGAAAAGACGATCTACGTAGAAACTGACGCTTCTGATACAGTGACGGCAGGAGTCCTTTCTTAATACGCCGACGACAAAGAGACCCTCCATCCGGTGGCTTTCTTTAGCAAGTCTATAACAGAGGCCGAGCAGAACTACGCTATCTACGATAAGGCGCTGCTAGCAATTATTCAGGCTTTCGAGGAGTAGAAACCGGAGCTTATAGCTAGAAAGAGCACAGTTCAGGTCCTTACGGACTACCAATCGCTAGTCTACTTTATAAAGACGCAGAAGCTTTTACGTCGCCAAGCTCGGTAGGCCGCCTACTTATTAGGGTTTGACTTTAAGATTACCTATCGACTAGGGGCTCAAAACGGAAAGGCTAACGCGCTAACGCGAAGAGAAGGGAAGACGAGCTGCGCGAAGGAAGATCCGAACATGTTTTAGAAGGTGCTAACCAAACGGATAGTAGATGCCGAGGTGTTAAAGGAAGCGGGGATCTGCGCAGCAGAACTGCAGACCGAACCGGAACCGATAGAGCCGCCGATCGAAGAAAAGACTCTCTACAAAAAGGTAGAGCAGCTTAACCAGCAACAGAAACTTGGCAAAACCGGTTTAGGGAAGCTAATAGTTCTGGAAGAACTGATTATAGAGGTTATCCAGCTAGTCTATAACCCTAAGGATGTTGGTTACGCAGGGTTAAAGAAGACGATAGAAGCTATAAGGACGATCTACTAGTTTCCGCGGATCTACGAACGGATCCACTAATTTATCGCCAATTGCTACGTATGCCGAGCCGCGAAGCCGCGTTACGGTCTTCCGGCGGGTCTACTAAAGCTACTTCCGATCCCTAAGAAACTGTGGCAACACATTACGATAGACTTCGTAACCGGCCTACCGGACTCCGATAGATATAACGCTATGCTAAACGTAGTGGACCGGCTAAGCAAAGAGCGCTACTTTATCCCCTATCGAGCTAGAGACGAAGGAACTTCTGCAGAAGAGACCGCGCGGATGCTAATTAGATACATATAGAAGCACTATAGTCTGCTGGACACTATTACTACAGATAGGGGTCCTCAATTCACCGCCGACGTCTAGAAGGCTGTTAACCAAGCTCTCGGAATTCGTAGAAAGCTTAGCATAGCCGCTTACCCGCAGACCGACGGTCAGTCTAAAGTGGCTAACCGAGAAATAGAGCGATATCTGCGAACCTTCTGCGGCTACTATTAAGAAAAGTAGGTCGAGATGCTGCCAATAGCCGAATTCTGCGCAAACTCAGCACAGTTAGAAGCAACGTCGCTGGCGCCGTTCGAGATAACCTACAGTTATCTTCCAAGATTAAGCTTCCATCCGCCAAGCGACGCCGGCTTGCCGGAGCTTTCCACCGCTACGTCGTCAAAGAGAGTCGCTGCCGCAGCGGCAGAAGCGCTCCGATCTCAAATGGAAGAAGCTATTAAGATAGCGAAGAAAGCGATAGAATCAACTTAGGAGAAGATAGTAACTCGAGCTAATAGAAAAAGGTTACTAATAGAATTCGAGGAAGGCCAAAAAGTATAGCTTAACACACGAAACCTAAGGATAAAAGGCAACGCCAAGCTCAATCTACGCTACGTAGGTCCGTTCGAGATAATAGAAAAGAGGTCGCCAGTAACCTATCGGCTCCAGCTACCGAAATCGTTCCGGATCTACAATGTCTTCTATTCAGACCTGTTAAGCTTAGACCCTAAAGACAGCCTGCCGGAACAGGGGTTCGCCGAACCCCTGCCTATCGAGATAGACGGTAAGGAAGAAGAGTAGGAGGTAGAAGATGTAATGGACGTAAAGAAGATAAGGGGGTCTATTAAAGCGAGGATCTCGTAGAAGGGGTAGCCGGAAGACTACGAATAGTATCCGGTCGAAAATCTGCAGAACTCGGCGGAACTGTTAAGAGAGTTTTACGTCCGGAATCCGACGAAGCCGAAGCCTAAGTGGCTCCGAAGTTAATAGTTTGGAAAGAAGAAAGCCGCGTCCGCTCTACTAGCGCAGAAGTCGATAAAGACGATCGTAACGGTCGCTTTTAGGGAGGTCTTCGACGCGGCCACTACCCACCGCCGGTTCGGCCGCCAGCTCGCTAACGCCGTAGCGTGCCAGCGCCGCCGACCCTGTAGTAGGTAAAGGCTTTGGTAGAAGAGAAAAAGAAGAAGAAAAACGGCGCTGCGGAAAGATCTATATAGACCTCTAAGGCGACGCACAGACCAGCCGAGTCGCAGCTCAGAAAACCGCGGATTAGATCAGATAGCGTCGATTACATAAACGCCAAGTAAAAGACTTCAGATGCCGACGACGTAAGAAATTCAAGAAGCGATAAAGAAAACGTTGTTTTTAATAGAAGACGGAAGAGGTAACATTACTGTTAGAGGGGATTTTCGAGAAGGAGACGACAAATCAAAAAAAAAGAGATTTTCGGATAGATAGGGTGACTAAGCGGTCGAGGGCGACCGCTAGTAAGGGAGGGGGGTAGTGTTACGGCGGCAGAAAGGGGTAGGACTAAGTAATAGGGTGGACCCTTGGAATTTCAGCTCGGCCCGTCTGGGCCGAGCCGGGCCTTGGCACTACTATCACTACAGAGGCCCACCACCACCACTACATAGATTCCTTTCCCTCCTTAGTTCGAGATATAGTTATTAAAACAGCTGTATTGAACCTTATCTGCGCGCTCGGATTACAAACCACTCTAGCTAAAAGCCTTTATCGACACCGGAGCTCTTATCGGCGCGGCGATCCACTGCTAACTAGTTCAGAAACTGACGAAGGGATACAGCTATCTGGTGGAATTAGCGTCGCTAACGAAGATTTCGGCATACAACGGACAAGACACAGAAAGCGTTACGCACTACGTGCTGCTAAAGACTACCTTGGCTGGTCGAACTATAGAAGCGACGTTCCGAATTATAGATATCGGAAGGTTTGACATTATTATAGGGCAGAAATAGATAAAGAACCAGAAAGCCATTATCGACGTAGATAAAGGAACGATCAGATTCAAAACCCTAGGCAACGGCACCGCCGCCACTGAACCGACTGCCGCCACTGTAGCCGAATCGAAAGTCGCGACTGCTAATGTAACCCCGTCCGACCGTTCCAAACCCCTAGCTACTGTCAGAATAGTAAGCTTAGAAGCCCTAACGACCCTCGCGAAATCGACGGACAGTAAGATCTACGCTATCTCTATAAAGGACATCGAAGACTACAGGAAGATAATAGCGGAAGAAGAAGTGGATCTACTAGAGGTGCTGCCAAACGAGCTCTATAGTTACGCTAACGTCTTCTTAAAAGCCGACTCCAACCTATTGCCGCTCTATCGACCGGAATATAACAACAAGATCCGGCTAAAAGAAGGAGCCGCGCTGCCGCGAACCGAGCCCCTAAGACGCTTATCTCCAGCCGAACTGGACTAGGTAGAGGTTGTTGCAGCGGTGGAAAGAGGTAGGACAGATTGATAGGGTGGACCCTGGATTTCGGCTCGGCCCGACCGGGCCGAGCCGGGCCTTGGCACTACTACTATCAAAGCCTACTACTACCACTATATAGACTCCTTTCCCTCCTCAGTTCGAGATATAGTCATTAAAAAGGCCGTATTGAATTATATCTGCGTGCCCGGATCAGAGGTGTTCGTTCGCGAAAATCTAGCAAAGAAGTTTATTACGCCGAGTTCTGCAGAATATGCGTTACTGATTCTTTTCGTAAGGAAACTAGGGGGTAGTCTGCGACTCTGCGTAGACTATCGAGGCCTTAACGAGGTTACTGAGAGAGACGTATATCTACTGCCGCTAATAGATAAGACTATACAGCGCGTGGCAAAGGCTAAGTAGTTTAGCAAGCTAGACATCTGCCAAGCGTTCCATCGATTAAGGAACGAAGAAGGACAAACGGAAGACCTTACGACGTTCGCGATGCGTATAGGCAATTTCAAGTAGTTGGTAATGCCTTTCGGACTTACTAACGCGCCGGCAGTGTAGCAACGCTTTATAAACTACACTTTTATAGACATGCTAGAGCAGTTCGTGTCTATCTATTTGGACGACATTCTTATCTACACAGATAGAACGAGAGAGCAACCTACGGACCACATCGAGAGAGTGTTGAAGAGGCTCTGCGATGCCGGGTTAAACGCGGACATAAAGAAGAGCGAGTTCTATCAAACCGAGGTTAAGTATCTCGGTCTTATCGTCGGAAGAGACGGAATTCGTATAGACCTATTAAAGGTCGCTGCTATAGCGGAATGGAGGCAGCCGAAATCCGGAAACACTACGCAAATCAGAGCGTTTCTCGGATTCTGCAGCTACTACCGACGGTTTATCAAAGACTTTAGCAAGATAGCGAGACCCCTAAACGAAGCGTTAAAGAAAGAGGCCGCCGGCCTATAGAATAAGAAGTGCACAGAGGCCTTTAACCGGCTAAAAGAAGCAGTGGCCTCTGCACTAGTTCTGTCACACTTCCAGCCGGAAAAGACGATCTATATAGAAACGGACGCTTCCGATACAGTAACGGCAGGGGTCCTTTCTCAATACGCTAACGATAGCGAGACCCTCTACCTAGTGGCCTTCTTTAGCAAATCCGTAACGGAAGCCGAGCGGAACTACGCTATCTATAACAAAGAACTGCTAGCTATTATACAGGCGTTCGAGGAGTGGAAGCCAGAGCTTATAGCTAGAAAGAGCACAGTCCAGGTCCTTACGGACCACCAGTCGCTAACCTACTTTATAAAGACGCAGAAGCTCTTACGACGTCAAGCACGGTAGGCTGCCTACCTATCCGGGTTCGACTTCAAGATTACCTATCGACCCGGAGCTCAAAACGGAAAGGCTAACGCACTAACGAGAAGAGAAAGGAAAACCAGCTACGCGAAAGAAGATCCTAACATGTTCCAGAAGGTGCTGACCGAGCGGATAGTAGACGCAGAGGTGTTAAAAGAGGTAGGGGTCTGCACAGTAGAACCGGCCCCTAAGGAAGAAACTCTCTACGAGAAGGTAAAACAGCTTAACCAGCAACAGAAGCTCAGCAAAACCGGCTTAGGAAAGCTGACAGTTCCAGAAGAACTAATTACGGAGGTCATCCAGCTGGTCCATAACTCTATAGATGTTGGCTACGCCAGAGCGAAGAAAACGATGCAGGCTGTAAGAACGATCTACTGGTTTCCGCGGATCTACGAGCGGATCCACCGGTTTATCGCTAATTGCCACATGTGTCGAGCTGCGAAGCCCTGTTACGGTCTTCCGGCGGGTCTACTAAAGCTACTTCCGATCCCCGAGAAGCCGTAGCAGCACATTACGATAGATTTCGTAACCGGCCTGCCGGAATCCGATAGATACGATGCCACCCTCAACGTAGTGGATAGGCTAAGCAAAGAGCGCCACTTCATCCCCTATCGAGCGAGAGACAAAGGAACCACTGCGGAAGAGACCGCGCAGATGCTGATTAGACACGTGTAGAAGCACTATAGCCTGCTGGACACTATTACTACGGATAGGGGTCCTTTATTCACCGCTAACGTATAGAAAGCTATTAACCAAGCTCTCGGAATTCGTAGAAAGCTCAGCACTGCCGCTCACCCTTAAACTGACAGTTAGTCTAAAGTAGCTAATCGCGAGATAGAGCGATATCTGCGAACCTTCTGCAGCTATTATTAAGAAAAGTGGGTCGAGATACTGCCGATAGCTAAGTTCTGCGCCAATTCAGCACAGTTAGAAGCAACGTCGCTGGCGCCGTTCGAAATAACGCATAGCTATCTTCCGAGAATAAGTTTCCAGCCGCCGAGCAACGCCGGCTCGCCGGAGCTTTCTACTACTACCGCTACGTTGTTAAAGAGAGTCGCCGCCGCAGTGGCAGAAGCGCTACAATCTCAGATAGAAGAAGCAATCAAGGTAGCAAAAGACGCGATAGAATCGACTTAGAAGAAGATAGTGACTCGAGCTAATAAGAAGCGGTCACCGATAGAATTCGAGAAAGGCCAAAAGGTATAGCTCAACACCCGAAACCTAAGGCTAAAAGGCAACGGCAAGCTTAATCCACGCTACGTAGGTCCGTTCAAGATAATAGAAAAGAGGTCGCCGGTAACCTATCGGCTCCAGCTACCGAAATCGTTCCGGATCTACGATATCTTCCATTCGGACCTGTTAAGCTTGGACCCTAAAGACGGCCTGCCGGAACAGGGGTTCGCCGAACCCCTGCCGGTCGGGATAGACGGTAATAAAGAAGAATAGGAGGTAGAAGACGTAATAGACGTAAAGAAGACGAGGGGGTCCATCAAAGCGAGGATCTCGTAGAAGGGGTGGCCGGAAGACTATAAATAGTATCCAATCGAGAACCTCCGGAATTTAGCGGAGCTGCTTAGGGAGTTCTACGTACAGAACCCGAAGAAGCCGAAACCCGGATAGCTCCGAAACTGACGACCTCCGAAAGAGACGGAAGAAAAAGAAGAAAGCCGCGTCCGCTCTACCGGCGCAGAAGCCGATAAAGACAATCGTAACGCTTGCCTTTAGGGAGGTCTTCGACGCGGCCACTACCTACTGCCGGTTTGGCCGCCAGCTCGCTGACGCTGTAGCGTGCCAGCGCCGCCGACCCCGTAGTAGGTAAAGGCTTTAGTAGAAAAAAAGAAGAAGAAAAACGGCGCTGCGGAAAGATCTATATAGACCTCCGAGGCGACGTACAGACCAGCCGAGCCGCAGCTTAGAAGACCGCAGATCAGATCAGATAGCGTCGATTATATAAATGCTAAGTAAAGGACTTTAGATGCCGACAATGTAAGAAATTCAAGAAGCGATAAAGAGAACGTTGTTTTTTATAGAAGATAGAAGAGGTAACATTACCGTTAGAGGGGATTTTCGAGAAGGAATCAAAAAAAAAAGTAGAGATTTTCGGATAGATAGGATGACTAAGCGGTCGAGGGCGACCGCTAGTAAGGGAGGGGGGTAGTGTTACGGCGGCAGAAAGGGGTAGGACTGAGTAATAGGGTAGACCCTTGGAATTTCGGCTTAGCCCTTCCAGGCCGAGCCGGGCCTTAGCAACCACTACTACGAAAGCCTACCACCACCACCACATAGATTCCTTTCCCTCCTCAGTTCGATATATAGTTATTAAAAAGGCCGTATTGAATTATATCTGCGTGCCCGGATCAGCCTATAGTTAAGGTAGCACTACGATAACGCTACTGCCGGACCTACCTGCTTTTGGTAGCGGAGACCCTAAAGCGTAGGAGGCGTTCAAGAAGAAGATCAAGAATAAGATAAGCCGCGATCACGCATCGAGCAGCGCCGGAGATAGATTGGCGTACCTGGAATCGCGATTGGAAGGTAAAGCTTTTTCGCTAGTGGCGGACCTAGAAGAGGTAACTGCTAAAGAAGCGATCGAAGCGCTGAATCAACGCTTCGGAGACCCATTCCGGAAGAAGACGGCCTGTAAGCAGCTGGACAAGATCAACCAGAACCGGCAGACGTTTAAGGAGTTCTACAGACTGTTTAGGAAATACGCTATTAGAGCGAGAGTGGCAGAAGATAAGCAGCTGCACTTACTAAGACAGAAACTGAGCCCTAAACTAACGACAGCTATAGCCTTAGTAGAAGACGAAGATCTTTAAAGCTTCGTACACTAGGCGAGAGTTACCGCTAGAAACTTGAACGCGTACGGAAAACCGACAACACGTAAACTGATTTAGAAGCCGTCGCCGTCGGCGCAGCCGACAAGAGCCCCTGCGCCCTTCCGACAACGCCCCCAGCAGCCACCGTATCAGTTACAGCGTTCGTCGTTCGTCCCTACCTGCTACGCGTATAGAAAGCCTGGCTATATCGCTACGAGATGCCAAGCAACGGCCTAGCAGAAGCAGGAGTATCGTGTTATAAAGCAGCCGCAGCCACCGAGAAAGACTATACAAGCTATAGAGCCGGCTCCGAACGACACTAACAGTAGGGACGGCGGGGTCCAGCTAAGAATTACAGGAAAAGATTAGCTGGACGGATAGACCCCCTATCTAGCGTAAAAGACAGGGCATCCCTGCGAAAGACACTAACGGAACGAGAGAGTATCAACAGTTGTAACGATCTACTGTCGGCGACAGTGGAAGCGAATGCGGAAACAGCTATTATCCTTCTAATTACTGTCCACCCCCTTAACGGATCAAGCAAACCACTTCAGCTAAAAGCCTTTATCGACACCAGAGCTCTTATCGGCGCGGCGGTCCACCACCGACTAGTTCAAAAACTGACGAAGGGATACGGCTATCCGGTAGAATTAGCGTCGCCAACGAAGATTTCGGCATAGAACGGACAAGACACGGAAAGCGTTATGCACTACGTGCCGCTAAAGACTACCCTAGCTGGTCGCACTACGGAAGCGACGTTCCGAATTATAGATATCGGAAGGTTTGACATCATTATAGGGCAGAAATAGATAAAGAACTAGAAAGCTATTATCGACGTAGATAAAGGAACGATTAGATTCAAGACCCTAGGCAACGCGACCGCCGCCACTGTAGCCGAATCAAAAGCCGCGGCTGCCAATGTAACCCCGTCCGACCGTTCCAAACCCCCGGTCACTGTCGGAATAATAAGTTCAGAAGCTTTATCGGCCCTCGCGAAGTCACCGGACAACGAGATTTACGCTATCTTAATAAAAGATATCGAAGACCACTGGAAGATAATAGCGGAAGAAGAAGTGGATCCACTGGAAGTGTTACCGGCGGAGCTCTACGATTACGCTAACGTGTTCTCAAAAGCCGACTCTAACCTATTGCCGCTCTATTGTCCGGAATACGACAACAAGATCCGATTGAAAGAGGAGGCTACACTGCCAAGAACCGAGCCCCTAAGACGACTGTCGCTGGCGGAACTGGACTAGGTAGAGGTGTTCGTTCGCGAAAACCTGGCGAAGAAGTTTATTACGCCGAGTTCTGCCAAATATGCATTACCGATTCTTTTCGTAGGGAAACTAGGGGGTAGTCTGCAACTCTGCGTAGACTATCGAGGCCTTAACGAGGTTACCAAGAGAGACGTATACCCACTGCCGCTAATAGATAAGACTATACAGCGCGTAGCAAAGGCTAAGGGGTTTAGCAAGCTGGACATCCGCCAAGTGTTCTATCGACTAAGAAACGAGGAAGGACAGACGGAAGATCTTACGACGTTTGCTATGCGTATAGGCAATTTCAAGTAGCTGGTAATGCCTTTCGGACTTACTAACGCGCCGGCGGTGTAGCAACGCTTTATAAACCACTCCTTTATAGACATGCTAGAGCGGTTCGTATCTATCTATTTAGACGACATTCTTATCTATACGGACAGAACGAGAGATCAGCATACGGACTACGTCGAGAGGGTGCTAAAGAGACTCCGAGAGGTAGGATTGAACGCGGACACGAAGAAGAGCGAGTTCTATCAGACCGAAGTCAAATATCTCGGTCTTATCGTCGGAAGAAATAGAATTCGGATAGACCCTTCAAAGGTCGCCGCTGTAGCCGAATAGAAGCAGCCGAAGTCTGGAAATACTACGCAAATTAGAGCGTTTCTCGGCTTCTGCAGCTACTATCGACAGTTTATTAAGGACTTTAGCAAGATAGCGAGACCCCTAAACGAGGCGCTAAAGAAAGAAGCAGCTGGCCTATAGAATAAGAAGTGCACGGAAGCCTTTAACCGGCTAAAAGAAGCAGTGGCCTCTGCGCCAGTGCTGGCGCACTTCCGACCGGAAAAGACGACCTACGTAGAAACGGACGCTTCCGACACAGTAACGGCAGGGGTCCTTTCTTAATATAGCGACGACGAAACCCTCCATCTAGTAGCTTTCTTTAGCAAGTCTATAAATAATGCTGAACGAAACTACGCTATCTATAATAAAGAACTGCTAGCTATTATTCAGGCCTTCGAGGAGTGGAAGCCAGAGCTTATAGCTAGAAAGAGCACGGTCCAGGTCCTTACGGACCACCAGTCGCTAACCTACTTTATAAAGACGCAGAAGCTTTCGCGACGTTAAGCAAGGTAGGCTGCCTACTTATCCGGGTTCGACTTTAAGATCACCTATTAACTAGGGGCTCAAAACGGAAAGGCTAACCCGCTGACGCGAAGGGAAGGAAAAACCAGCCGCGCGAAAGAAGATCTGAACATGTTCCAAAAGGTGTTGACCGAGCGGATAGTAGACGCCAAGGTGTTAAAGGAAGCAGGGATCTGCGCAGCAGAATTGCAGACCGAACCAGAACTGACGGAACTGGAGCCGCCAATCGAAGAAGAGACGCTCTACGAGAAGGTAGAACGGCTCAATCAGCAGCAGAAGCTTGGCAGAACAGGCTTAGGGAAGCTGATATTTCCGGAAGAACTAATTACAGAGGTCATCTAGCTAGTCTACAACTCTATAGATGTTGGCTACGCTGGAGTGAAGAAAACAATGCAGGCCGTAAGAACGATCTACTGGTTTCCGCGGATCTACGAGCGGATCCACCGGTTTATCGCCAATTGCTACGTATGCCGAGCTGCGAAGCTACGTTACAGTCTTCCGGCGGGTCTACTAAAGCCACTTCCGATCCCCGAGAAGCCGTAGCAGCACATTACGATAGATTTCGTAACCGGACTGCCGGACTCGGACGGCTACGACGCTACGCTAAACGTAGTGGACCGACTAAGCAAAGAACGCTACTTTATTCCCTACTGAGCGAGAGACGAAGGAACCACTGCAGAAGAGACCGCGCGGATGCTGATTAGACATATATAGAAGCACTATAGCCTGCCGGACACTATCACTACAGATAGGGGTCCTTACGGCTTAATCAGCAGCAGAAGCTTGGCAGAACAGGCTTAGGGAAGCTGATAGTTCCGGAAGAACTAATTACAGAGGTTATCTAGCTAGTCTACAACTCTATAGATGTTGGCTACGCCGGAGTAAAGAAAACAATGCAGGCCGTAAGAACGATCTACTGGTTTCCGCGGATCTACGAGCAGATCCACCGGTTTATCGCCAATTGCTACGTATGCCGAGCCGCGAAGCCGCGTTACGGTCTTCTAGCCAGTCTGCTAAAGCTACTTCCGATCTCCGAGAAACTGTAGCAACACATTACGATGGACTTCGTAACCGGCCTGCCGGACTCCGATAGATATAACGCTACGCTAAACGTAGTAGACTGGCTAAGCAAAGAGCGCTACTTTATCCCCTGCTAAGCAAGAGACGAAGGAACCACTGCGGAAGAGACCGCGCGGATGCTGATTAGACACATATAGAAGCACTATAGCCTGCTGGACACTATCACTACAGATAGGGGTCCTCAATTCACCGCTAACGTTGTAAGGGGCCCAAGAATCTTGGTTTAGAAACTTGCGGTTAGGTATCTATATAAAGGAACTAATAGGCAGTTCCTTCGTCGTCTGCTGCCGTACGATTTGTACCTACGAAGCCAAGCTAGCAATTCCCCCTTTGTATAGGGGTATAAGGTTCACCCTCTGTACAGAGGATCGGAAGTTACCTCCTCTATACAATAGTGCATAGTTTTCCCTCCTATTTAGAGAGGCGGTAGCTCCCCTTTGTATAGGACCGTAGTGTTCTCCCTCTGTATAGGAGTGGGGTCCTGTCGGTGGTTCCGTACGGAGGGTAGGGTCGTGCTAGCGCTGCTAAGTTGCAGTCCTTAGGGCAACGGTTAGCTTAGGTCGGGTCCAGGACCTAGGCTAGGCAGCGCCTCCTAACAATACCCCCCCCCCCTTCCCTTCTCGTAGTGCCTCTTCCGTACGGCGGTATGTTAAAGTTACCTAGCTCCTGCTGTTCCTTTGGCAGGTCGCGGCTTCCTATTTTGTCTAGTCGTCTGAATCGTCGTCCCTCGTTGCCCTCCCCTAGGTCGCAGTTGCCTCTTGCCATTTTATCTGTTTGTGGCGGCTACCCTGCTTGCTATTTCCCTTATAGCAGGCAGTTACCCCCAAGCCTCTCCCTTCTCTTCCCCTCCCCTTTCTCTCCTCTCCCTATACCGTCTACTGTCTACTACTAACTACTACCGTCCACTATCTACTATCTACTACTAGCTACTACTACTACTAGCTACTACTACTACTATGTCGTCCGCCCCGTCCGGCGATTCCCTCGTAGTTGCTAGGCCCGCCCCCTCCCCTCGTCCAGCTAGGGTCCCCGCCTATTTCCACCTCTAGCAGTAGGGCCCTTAGTTTGACTAGTAGCTGCGCTTCCAGTTCGTACAGGTTCTTATCTTCTGTACGGTCTAAGCTAACGTCTTAGGTGCTATACCTACGAGTAGCAAGATGCGGCCGGGCTCCTCTTCTACGCCTTCTAGTGTAACCCCACCTAGGTTACACCCTAGCAGCTAGCTACGGCCTGGGCGTCGTACGTTAACGCCCTCCTTATCGCTACCTAGGGCCAGCCCTATGCCCCCTGCCCCAACTCCCCCTAGCTCTTACTTGGCCTATACCGCCTCCTAGGCTTCTGGGCTAGGGTGTGTGCCTTGTATAAGTAGAAGGATAGCTCCCTCTACTGCCCCTACTGCTAGCTAGGGGAGGTACGTAGGGGTAGGGGGGTGCCTCTGCTGCCTGGCGCTAGCCCTAGTAGGGGTGGGGGCCCGACCAGGTAGGAGGTAGTTAAGATCTTAGATAAGGAGACTGCTCTGGTCCCCTAGGGTAGTGGCTAGTGAGCTACCCCCCCTCTCAGATAGTGTAAGGAATTTTAGACAGTTTTCTCTTAATTCCTCTTTTTTCTACTCCTCCTCCTATCTGCCCCTTAGCTGTTCCTTTCTTCTAGCCCTTGTCTCGTACAGTGTCGTACGATGTCGTGTTAGCAGGACCCTGTAGTGTCCCCCGTTATAATTTTCGATCCTTTAACAACCTAGGTTCGCCTGCAGCTACCCTGTCCTTAGGGGGGATCGTGCCTCCTTCCGCCGTACGGCGCAGTGTTACTGTAACTAGGCAGGGGGATAGTTCTCCTCCTATCTGTCTAGTGCAGTTGTGTCCTATAGAGCCTCGTACAGTTCCTATATAGGCTCTGCCTATCCTCTCTATTTCACTAGGCACTCTGCCTTCCCCTGCTTCCTTTAACTCCTAAGGATCCCCTCTACTTTATACTCTTCCTAGCCCTTAGTTATAATTGCAGGAGGGCGCGCGTCGTTAGTCGTCTAGTGCAGCAGGGGGTCTGTGTTCGCCGGTCGTATAAGATCTACGTAGAAGACTGGGTAAATTCCTAGAGGGGTGTTTAGTCGTACAGCATATGTCCCTACCGGCCAGACTACTGTAAACTTCCTGTTCCTCTAATCCAGCTTCTTGCTTAGCCAGTCTATACGGATGTTTCGCTGGTTTAGCTAGACCTTATCTCCTGCCTCGTACCTTAGTGCAGCCTGTTGTCCCTTATTAGCCTGCTCTTCCGCGTTCTGTTAGGCTATAGCTAGGCTCGCCTTTGCCTATTAGTAGGCGTTCGTAATTGTCTGTACGATAGCCTCTCCTTGCTAAACTAGGGATCGTACGGGGTGCAGGGTGTTACTACTTAGGGTCGGTAGGAGCAGGGAATAGTTGTATCTATAGGTTGTAAAGAAAGGGGACAGTCCTGTAGCATTAGCTATACGGCTGTTAATAGCCAGCTCTACTATAGGGAGAAGTCGGTTCCAGTTCGTCTAGTTATAGTCGACGTACGCTCGGAGGTACGCTTCCAAGGTTGAATTGACCCTCTCCGTCGCCCCGTCTGTCTGCAGGTGCTATGCAGTTAACAGGCGACGTTCTACCTTTAGCAACTGGCATACCCTTGTCTAGAGTTAGCTCGTAAACTGTGTCCCCCGGTCTAATACAATTAACCTAGGGAAACGGTACTTGCTAAACGTCGTACATATAAAGGCCTAGGCAGTGTCTTTAGCCGTAATAGAGTCCATTCCCTCTAGTATTACCTCCTTCGTTAACTTGTCTGTAACTACTATAATGTTTCGCCGTCCGTCGCTCTTAGGGAGGTCTGTAATAAAGTCTACTGTAAGGTCTTGCTAGGGCCTGTCCGGTATTAGTAGGGGCTTTAGCAGCCTATGCTTTAGCTCGCGCCAGAGCTTCGTCCGCCTGCATATATCGCAGTTCTGTACGAACCTGCGAATGTCCTTCGCTATCGCTAGCTAGTAGTAGTCCTAGGCGATAATGCTGTACGTCTCCCTACGCCCTAGGTGTCCGGTAGCTATAGAGTTATGCGCCCGTTGTATTAAGCTTGTACGGAGCTTCTCGTCTGCCGGGACCTATGTCTGATTTCTGAACTTTAGGTTGTTCTCCTCGTCTACTAAGCACTCGGCTGCCGACACCTTAAGGTAGAGCTCGGCTAGGAGCTTCCGTTGCCCTCCCTAGATTGCCGTCCAGGTCCCTTAGTATACCTCGTCCTTTTCTACTGCCTCTTCCTATACTGGCAGTTAGGGTTCCTGTAGGTGTGTCGCTACTAGGCGGATAGTCCCTTTGCCTGGCTCCCCCTTAAACATCTGGGAGGTTTGTAATTTTAGCCGGTCGTCCTCGTACGTCGTTGGCATGTCCTGGTCCTGTCTAGACAGTGCATCGGCCCTGCTGTTGTCCTTACCCTTGCGATACTAGAGTCTTATATTAAACCGGCTTAGGTACATTGCCTATCGTACGTGCCTCTTAGACAGCTTCCGGGGTTAAGTAAAGTATTCTAGGTTCTTGTAGTCCGTTAGGGCGAGGAACTTAGGCACTAAGCGGAGTTCTCTATCCTAGGCTTCGCAACACTATACGACTGCCAGCAACTCTTTGTCGTAGATAGGGTAGTTGCACTTAGCTAGGGAGTTCTTCTTAGAGAAATACGCGCAAGGGTGTAGGAGTCCGTCTGAGCCTACCTGTAATAGGATACCTCTAATGCAGTACCCCGAGGAGTCAGTTTCCAGTATCGTCGTACGCTCCGGGTCGAAGGCAGCGAGCGTTAGTCCTGTAGTAAAGAGTTCCTTTAGCTTGTCGAAGCTCCTATCGCATTCGTCCGTCTATTTGAACTGCTTGTCCTTGTGCGTTAGCTCTACTAGGGAGCGTACGATCTCCGAGTAGTTCTGTATAAACTGGCAGTAGAAGTTGGCAAACCTAAGAAATTCCTGTACGCCCTTAACGTTCGTAGGCGGCTTTTATTGCTTAATAGCATTAATCTTCTTCCTATCTATACTAATAACTTTCCCTGCCTTAATAATAAAACCTAGGTATTTCGTACGTTGGACACCGAATTCACATTTGTCGATGTCGAGGTACAAGCCAGCCTGCTGCAGTCAGTCCAACACCTTCTTAACATCCTGTACGTAATCTGCATAGGTGCCGTCTGTAAAAACTAGGGTATCGTCGAGGTATGCCGAGCAGATGTCGTCTAGTAACCCTTATAGGGACTTGTTAATGTACCTTTAGAAGGTTGCTAGTGCATTGGCAAGGCCGAAGGGGGTAACAAGCTACTTAAAAAGGCTATATCTCGTACAGAAGGCAGTTATCTATTTACAGCCTTCCTTAATCCGTATCTTATAGAAGGCTGAGACTACATTAAGCTTAGTAAACTACTTCGCCTTGTTAATCTATCCAAGAGTCTCCTTAATAAGAGGTAGGGGGTACCGGTCCTTCTTGGTAATCGCGTTAATGCCTCTATAGTCTACGCAGAAACGCAATCCGGCCTTCCCTTCCTTATAGACAAACAGGACTAGGGCCCTTGCGGACGACGTACTGGCCTAAATAAACCCTTTGGCTAGCAGGTCGTCTGGGGTTTTGCGCAATACTAGGAGTTCTCCAGAGGACATTCTATACAGCGGTCCGTACAGTACCTCTAGCAAGCCCCTATCCGGACGGAGTTCTAGTTAGATGTTATAGTCAATCCCTTCCCCTTAGTGCAGCGGCAGCTTCGAGGCCGACTTCGGCTCGAAGAGGTCTAGGTATCTAGCATACTCCCTTAAGAGCTTCGTATATAGGTTCGTTACTTTATTAGGTGCTAATGCCTTCTCGATGTCCGCCGTTGCCGTGTTAATTTCGGCCTTGGCATTACTACCTTGCGAGATCTTCCCCTAGTCCCGGATTCTCCGCTTCGTTACTGCCAGGTACAGCCGTCCTCGTCCGACGTCTAGCTTGCCCCTCTAGCGCTCTATCTAAGGCTTTCCTAGTATTAGGTCGTACCCTAACTTGTCCCGTAGGATATAGAGGTATAAGTCCTGCTTATAGTGTCCCTGTACCTCTATTGTTACTTTTACTATATAGGTAATGTCCGGTCCTCGCCCGGTAATGCCCAGCATGCGTACGGGTACTGTAGGGGTCGTCCCAATCCGATGTCTCTGTACGAAGTCTTCGCTAATTACTCTATACACCAAACATCCTGTGTTAATTAATGTCCGCGCCGTTGCGGACCCGTTTAACGTCGGCCGTACGATAAACGGCGTCGTCGTTATATAATTGCTCTTAAAAGATAGCCAAGTAATACTTTGATTTAGCAGTCTATCTCGCACCCGCCTCTGGCAGAGTCTTCGCTTAGAGGCTACTCTTTTCCCGACTTGTTGTCGTCTAAGTAGGACTCCTAATCTTCTCGTTAAGGCGCCGCAGTTGCTACCCTCGCGGTAGTTAGCCGTCCCCTAGGTCTCTCTACTGGCAGAAGCCCGCAACTCCGTACAGCGTAGCCTATCTTGCTATATCGGTAGCAGCTCCCTTCTGCTCGTCTCTTGTTAAGGGTAGCCATATCTACCTATTGCGCCCTTTTAGTAGCGGCCCTTAGCTGTACGGTAGCTGCTGCCGCTACCCTCGTCGTCGTCGGTTCCTAGTCTATAGCGTCCGTCTGTCGCTAGAGGGGTTGTCTTATCTCCTAAGTGCGGCCTATCCGTCTAAGCCTGCGCTGCTAGTCGTCGACTATCCTAAGGAGGTCGCAGAATTCCTCGTACGTAGCTGGTCGCATTACGCCTACTAGCCCCGTTATAATTTCCTTAGAGAGGCCTACCTCTAAAGAGGTAATTTTCATCCTGTCCTCCTATTAGAGTCCTCCTGCTTCTGCTAAAGTCTGGTCAAATTCTGCGAGGAATTCCTGTATAGTCTTACGTCCTTGCTTTATTGTGTTAACCTGTAGGAGTGCTCGGCTCTCGCAGTCCAGGTCCTTGTAGCTCTTGTCTAGAGCTGCCTAGAGCATCGTCGTCGTAGCTATTGCTAGGTTGGCAATAGCTGTCTCGTAGTACGGCAGAATTCGTGCTGCCGCCCTGCCCTTTAACCTCCTAAAGAGGTAAACTACCTTGTCTAGCTTAGTCGGGTATGCTCCTAAGTCGACTAGGAGCTTAGAGCGCATCTGGGCAGCCTAGGAGGGGTATTCGGCTGGAGCCTCGCTATCGTACATAGAGACGTCGGGGAGTTTGCTTTTGGAGGTCGGGGTGTAGGTCATTGTGTTCGCTGTCGTCGTAGGGGTCGAATCGCGATCGGACGCCCTAAGCTGTCGTAGCTCCTGTTCCCGCTAGGAAATCACCGCAGCCTAGTAGCTTACTTGCTGCTCGAGCTGCCTCTTGCTTTCCAGCAGCTTCTCGTACATGCAGTGCATATGTCCCTCTATAGCCGTAGTTTCTATAGGGATGTCGCTGTCTATCTTTGCTTTGTTACTGCAGTTACCGACAGTAAGATCAGTTCCTAATGTAAGGGGCCCAAGAATCTTAGTTTAGAAACTTGCAGTTAGGTACCTATATAAAGAAACTGATAGGCAGTTCCTTCGTCGTCTGCTGCCGTACGATTTGTACCTACGAAGCCAAGCTAGCAATTCCCCCTTTGTGCAGGGGTGTAAGGTTTACCCTCTGTACAGAGGATCGGAAGTTACCTCCTCTGTACGATAGTGCATAGTTTTCCCTCCTATTTAAATAGGCAGTAGCTCCCCTTTATGCAGGACTGTAGTGTTCTCCCTTCGTACAGGAGTGGAGTCCTGTCGGTAGTTCTGTACAGAGGGTGAGGTCGTGCTAGCGCCGCTAAGTCGCAGTCCTTAGGGCGACGGTTGGCTTAGGTCGGGTCTAGGACCTGGGCCAGGCGGCGTCCCCTAACAGACGTATAGAAAGCTATTAACTAAGCTCTTGGAATTCGTAGAAAGCTCAGCACAGCTGCTTATCCTTAAACTAACGGTCAGTCCGAAGTGGCTAACCGCGAGATAGAACGATATCTGCAAACCTTCTGCAGCCACTATTAAGAAGAATGGGTTAAGGTGTTGCCGATAGCCGAGTTCTGCGCCAACTCGGCACTGTCTAAAGCTACCTCGCTGGCGCCGTTCGAGATAACGCATAGCTATCTTCTGAGGATAAGCTTTTAGCCGCTTGTTGCAGTAGTGGAAAGAGGTGGGACAGATTGATAGGGTAGACCCTGGAATTTCGGCTCGGCCCGTCCGGGCCAAGCCGGGCCTTAGCACTACCACTACGAAAGTCCTCCACCACCACCCTATAGATTCTTTTCCCTCCTTAGTTCGAGATATAGTCTTTCAAAAGGCCGTATTGAATTATATCTGCGTGCCCGGATTATTATATCTCGAACTCACTCTCTACACCAACCCCGCGCTGCGCGAAAGGGCCCGTCGAACCATCCGGAAACCCGAATAACGCACGCGCACCTACACCAACACCAACAACAACCCCTAAGGCACTGTAAGAAGATAGAAGGCTTCTTAGCGGTAGAGAGCGGCGTTACAGGCCGCAGCGGAAAGAGAAAGACTAACAGACCGAGAGATAGGCGTACCAGCATTCTCGACGACGGAACGACCACAGAAGGCCTTATAGAAAAAGAGGTAGACGAAGCGAGAAAAGGCATAGAGGGCTACGCCGAACTGTACAGACGCACGCCGGATAAGATAGGAGAATATCTTACAGAGCACGGAGCTAAGAAGGTGTTTAACATTATTACCTTTATAGAAAAGAGGTTCTATAGGAACGTAGAAGAAAACAGACAGCTAAGGGAGGAAGTAGAGACAGTAAGGGCCGAGAAGGAATCGGCAGAAACTATTATCGACGTGTTAGAGAACTAGGCGGCGAATAGACTGGCGCAGCTAAAGGCGCTAAAGGATCAACTAGCTGATATAGAAGCAGCGATGTCGTCAGCACCGCTACCTTTACATCGAGGACATCGAGAAGAACAAGCAGAGACCGCCTCACCGGCGGCCTATAGTCAAGGTAGCACCTCGATAACATTATTGCCGGACCTACCGGCGTTTAGAGGCAGAGACCCTAAAGACTGGGAAGCATTTAAGAAGAAGATAAAGAATAAGATAGACCGCGACCATGCCGGAAACAGCGCCAGAGACCGACTAGCGTACCTGGAATCGCGACTAGAAGGTAAAGCTTTTTCGCTAGTAGCGGACCTAGAAGAGGCGACCGCTGAGGAAGCAATTAAAGCGCTAGATTAACGCTTTAGAGACCCATTCCGGAAGAAGACGGCCTGTAAACAGTTGGACAAGATTAACCAGAACCGGCAGACGTTCGAGGAGTTCTACAGTTTGTTTAGAAAATATGCAATTAGGGCCCGAGTGGCGGAAGATAAGCAGCTCCACCTACTAAGACAGAAACTGAGCCCTAAGCTCGCTGCAGCTATAGCCTCAGTGGAAGATGAAGACCTTAAGAGCTTCGTGCATCGAGCGAGGGTTACCGCGAGAAACTTGAACGCTTACGCAAAAGCACGCGAATCAATTTAGAAGTCGTCGCCGTCGGCGCAAACGGCGCGGCCCCCTGCGCCTTTCCGACGACTGCCCCAGCAGTTGTCGTATTCACCGCGATCGGCGTTCGTCCCTACGTGCTACGCATGCGGAAAGCCTGGCTACATCGCTACAAGATGCCAAGCTTTGGATAAGCAGAAGCAGGAGTATCGCGCTATAAAGCAGCCGCCACCGCTAAGAAAGACTATTCAAGCTATCAAACCGGCTCTGAACAACACTGATAGCGTAGACGGTGGAGTGCCCCTAAGAATCTTAGGAAGAGACCAGCTAGAAGGATAGGCCCCCTATCCAGCGAGGACAACAGGGCATCAACGCGAACTACGTCGACGAAAGAGAGCATCAATAGTTGCAGCGATCCGCTATCGGCTGCAGTAGAAGTGAACACAGAAACAGCTATTATCCTTCTAATCACTGTCTACCCCCTTAACGGATCAAGCAAACTACTTTAGCTAAAAGCTTTTATCGACACAGGAGCTCTTATTAGCGCGGCGATCCACCACCAGTTGGTTTAGAAACTAATAAAGGGATACGGTTATCCAGTGGAATTGGCGTCGCCGACGAAGATTTCGGCGTACAACGGACAAGACACGGAAAGCGTTACGCACTACGTGCTGCTAAAGACTACCTTGGCTGGTCGCACCACGGAAGCGACGTTCCGAATTATAGATATCGGAAGGTTTAACGTTATTATAGGGCAGAAATAGATAAAGAACCAGAAAACTGTCGTTGACGTAGATAAAGGCATAATAAGATTTAAACCCCCGGGTGGCAGAGCAGGGACCGTCGGAATGGTCGTCACCGCCGCCGAGCCGGAGAACGCGGAGTCAGCGAAAGAGGCTCCGTGTAATCGTTCTAAACCCCCGGTTACTATCGGAATAATAAGTTTAGAAGCGATAACGACCCTCGCGAAGTCGCCGAGCAACGAGATCTACGCCATCTCAATAAAAGACATCGAAGACCACCGGAAGATAATGGCGGAAGAAGAGGTGGATCTACTAGAGGTGCTGCCGGCGGAGCTCTACAGTTACGCTAACGTGTTCTCAAAGGCTGACTCCAACCTCCTGCCGCTCTATCGGCCGGAATACGATAATAAGATCAGGTTGAAAGAGGGGGCTACATTGCCAAGAACCGAGCCCCTAAGAAGACTGTCGCCGGCCGAACTGGACTAAGTGGAGGTGTTTGTTCGTAAAAACCTAGCGAAGAAGTTCATTACGCCGAGCTCCGCGGAATACGCGTTACCGATCCTTTTTGTGCGGAAGCCCGGAGGTGGTCTCCGACTGTATATAGACTATCGAGGCCTTAATAAGGTTACTAAGAGAGACGTGTATCCATTGCCGCTAATTAATAAGACCATACAGCGGGTAGCGAAGGCTAAGTGGTTTAGCAAGCTGGACATCCGCTAAGCATTCCATCGACTAAGGAATAAGGAAGGGCAGACAGAAGACCTTACGACGTTCGCGACGCGTATAGGCAATTTCAAGTGGTTAGTGATGCCTTTCGGACTTACTAACGCGCCGGCGGTGTAGCAACGCTTTATAAACTACACTTTTATAGACATGTTGGAACGGTTCGTGTCTATCTATCTGGACGACATTCTTATCTACACAGACGGGACGAGAGATCAGCACACAGACCGCATCGAGAAAGTGTTAAAGAGGCTCTGCGAGGTCGGATTGAACGCGGACACGAAGAAGAGCGAGTGCTATCAAACCGAGGTCAAATATCTCGGTCTTATCGTTAGAAGAGATAGAATTCGTATAGATCCCTTAAAAGTAGCCGCCGTCGCCGAGTAGAAGCAGCCGAAATCCGGAAACACTACGCAAATCAGGGCGTTTCTCGGCTTCTGCAGCTACTATCGACGGTTTATTAAGGACTTCAGCAAGATAGCGAGACCCCTAAACGAGGCGCTAAAGAAAGAGGCCGCCGGCCTATAGAATAAGAGGTGCACAGAAGCCTTCAACCAGCTAAAAGAAGCAGTGGCCTCTGCGCCAGTTCTGGCACACTTCCGGCCAGAAAAGACGATCTATGTAGAAACGGACGCCTCCGACACAGTGACGGCGGGGGTCCTTTCTTAATATAGTAACGACAAAACCCTCTATCCAGTCGCTTTCTTCAGCAAGTCAATAAGCGAAGCTAAGCGGAACTACGCTATCTACGATAAGGAGCTGCTGGCGATCATTCAGGCTTTCGAGGAGTGGAAGCCAGAGCTTATAGCTGGAAAGAGCACGGTCCAGGTCCTTACGGACCACTAGTCGCTGACTTACTTTATAAAGACGCAGAAGCTCTTACGCCGTTAAGCGCGGTAGGCGGCCTACTTATCCAGGTTCGACTTGAAGATTACTTATCGACCCTGAGCTCAGAATGGAAAGGCTGACGCGTTGACGAGAAGGGAAGGAAAAACCAGCCGCGCGAAAGAAGACCCGAACATGTTCCAAAAGGTGTTAACCGAGCGGATAGTAGACGCAGAGGTGTTGAAAGAAGTAGGGATCTGCGCAGTGGAACCAGCCCCTAAGGAAGAGACTCTCTACGAAAAGGTAAAACAGCTTAACCAGCAACAGAAGCTCAGCAGAACCGGCTTAGGAAAGCTGATAGTGCCGGAAGAACTAATCACTAAGGTCATCCAATCGGTCTATAATTCTATAGATGTTGGCTACGCTAGAGCGAAGAAAACGATGCAGGCCGTAAGGACGATCTACTGCTTTCCGCGGATCTACGAGCGAATCCACCGGTTTATCGCCAATTGCTACGTATGCCGAACTGCGAAGCTACGTTACGGTCTTCCGGCTGGTCTACTAAAGCTGCTTCCGATCCCCGAGAAGCCGTAGCAGCACATTACAATAGATTTCGTAACCGGCCTGCCGAATTCGGATAGATATAACGCTATGCTAAACGTAGTGGATAGGCTAAGCAAAGAGCGACACTTTATCCCCTGCCGAGCGAGAGAAGAAGGAACTACTACAGAAGAGACCGCACGGATGCTGATTCAACACGTGTGGAAGCACTATGGCCTGCCGGACACTATTACTACGGATAGGGGTCCTTAATTCACCGCCGACGTGTGGAAAGCTATCAACCAAGCTCTCGGAATTTACGGAAAGCTCAGCACCGCCGCTTACCCTTAAACCAACGGTCAGTCTAAAGTCGCTAACCGTAAGATAGAACGATACCTACAAACCTTCTGCAGCTATTATTAAGAAGATTGGGTTAAGGTGTTGCCGATAGCCGAATTCTGCGCGAACTTAACACAGTCAGAAGCGACGTCGCTGGCGCCGTTCGAAATAACCCACAGTTATCTTCCGAGGCTAAGCTTCCAGCTACAGAGCGACGCCAGCTCGCCGGGGCTTTCTACTACCACCACTACGTCCTTAAAGAGAGTCGCCGCCGCGGCGGCGGAAGCGCTCCGATTGCAGATGGAAGAAGCGACCAAAGTAGCGAAAGACGCGATGGAATTGGCTCAGAAGAAGATAGTGACTCGAGCTAATAAGAAGCGGTCACTAATAGAATTCGAGGAAGGTCAAAAGGTATAGCTTAACACGCGAAACCTAAGGCTAAAAGGAAACGCGAAGCTCAACCTACGCTACGTAGGTCCGTTTAAGATAATAGAAAAGAGGTCGCCGGTAACTTATCGGCTCGAGCTGCCGAAGGCGTTCAAGATCCACAACGTTTTCCATTCCGATCTACTAAGCCTGGACCCTGAAAACGGCCTTCTGGAACAGGGGTTCGCCGAACCCCTACCTGTCGATATAGACGGTAATAAAGAAGAGTAGGAGGTGGAAGACGTAATGGACGTAAAGAAGATAAGGGGGTCCATTAAAGCAACGATCTCGTAGAAGGGGTAGCCAGAAGACTATAAATAGTATCCGATCGAGAACCTCCGCAATTCAGCGGAGCTGCTAAGGGAGTTCTACGTGCGGAACCCGGAGAAGCCGAAACCGGAATGGCTCTGAAGCCGATCCTTCCGGAAGAAAACGAAGAAAGCCACGTCCGCTCCACCGGCGCGGAAGCCGATAAAAACGATCGTGCTTCGGGAAGTGATTGCTTTAGGCACCACCGCGCGGCCGGCGGCGCCGCCGACCGCGTAGTGGGTAAAGGCTTTGGTGGAAGAGAAAAAGAAGAAGAAAAACGGCGCTGCGAAAAGATCTATATAGGCCTCCGAGACGACGTACAGACCAGCTACGCCGCAGCTATAGACCTACGGCTGAGATCAGATGGCACGGATCAGGCGCACCGATCACATAAACGACAAGTAAAGGACCTCAGACGCCGATAACGTAAGAAACTCAAGAAGCGATAGAAGACGGAAGAGGTAACATTACTGTCGGAGGGGATTTTCGAGGAAAAAGACAATAAATCAAAAAAAAAAGAGGAGGATTTCGGATAGTTGTGGTGACTAAGCGGTCGAGGACGACCGCTGGTGAGGGAGGGGGGTAGTGTTGCAGTAGTGGAAAGAGGTGGGACAGATTAATAGGGTGGACCCTAGAGGTTCGGCTCGGCCTAGACGGGCCGAGCCGGGCCTTGGCACCACTACTACGAAAGTCCTCCACCACCACCCTATAGATTCCTTTCCCTCCTTAGTTCGAGATATAATCTTCAAAAAGGCCGTATTGAATCATATCTGCGTGCCCGGATCACTGCTAAACGAACCCAGCTCTATAGAACTATCTACAGCTACGTCGTCAAAGAGAGTTGCTGCCGCAGTGGCAGAAGCGCTACGATCTTAGATAGAAGAAGCGGTCAAGGTAGCGAAAGACGCGATGGAGTCGGCTTAGAAGAAGATAGTGACTCGAGCTAATAAGAAGCGGTCACCGATAGAATTCGAGAAAGGCCAAAAGATATAGCTTAATACGCGAAACCTAAGGCTGAAAGGCAACGCCAAGCTTAACCTACGCTACGTAGGTCCGTTTAAGATAATAGAAAAGAGGTCGCCAGTGACCTACCGGCTCTAGCTGCCGAAATCGTTCCGGATCTACGATGTTTTCCATTCGGACCTGCTAAGCCTGGACCCTAAGGACGGCCTTCCAGAACAGGGGTTCGCCAAACTACTGCCTATCGAGATAGACGATAAGGAAGAATAGGAGGTAGAAGACGTAATAGACGTAAAGAAGACTCGAGAGTCTATCAAAGCGAGAATCTTGTAGAAAGGGTAGCCGGAAGACTATAAATAGTATCCAATCGAGAACCTCCGGAATTCGGCGGAGCTGCTTAGAGAGTTCTACGTACAGAACCCGAAGAAGCCGAAACCCGGATAGCTCCGAAACTAACGACCTCCGAAAGAGATAGAAGAAAAAGAAGAAAGCCGCGTCCGCTCTACTAGTGCAGAAGTCGATAGAGACGATCGTAACGGTCGCCTTTAGGGAGGTCTTCGATGCAGCTACTACCTACCGCCGGTTTGGCCGACAGCTCGCTAACGCCGTAGCGTGCCAGCGCCGCCGACCCTGTAGTAGGTAAAGGCTTTGGTAGAAGAGAAAAAGAAGAAGAAAAACGGCGCAGCGGAAAGATCTATATAGACCTCTAAGACGACGCACAGACCAGCCGAGCTGCAGCTTAGAAGACCGCAGATCAGATCAGATAGCGTCAATTACATAAACGCCAAGTAAAGGACTTTAGATGCCAACGATGTAAGAAATTCAAGAAGCGATAAAGAGAACGTTGTTTTTTATAGAAGACGGAAGAGGTAACATTACTGTTAGAGGGGATTTTCGAGAAGGAATTAAAAAAAAAAAGTAGAGATTTTCGGATAGATAGGGTAACTAAGCGGTCGGGGGCGACTGCTAGTAAGGGAGGGGGGTAGTGTTACAGCGGCAGAAAGGGGTAGGACTAAGTAATAGGGTAGACCCTTAGAGATTCGGCTCGGCCCTTCCGGGCCGAGCCGGGCCTTGGCACTACCACTACGAAAGCCCACTACCACCACTACATAGATTCCTTTCCCTCCTTAGTTCGAGATATAGTTATCAAAAAGGCCGTATTGAATTATATCTGCGTGCCCGGATCAACTAGCTATGCAAAAGAAGATCTAAACATGTTCTAGAAGATGTTAACCGAACGGATAGTAGACGCCAAGGTGTTAAAGGAAGTAGGAATCTGCATAATAGAACTGCCGACTAAGGAAGAGACGCTCTACGAGAAAGTGGAACGGCTTAATTAGCAGCAGAAACTAGGCAAAACCAGCTTAGGGAAGCTAATAGTTCTAGAAGAACTAATTACTAAGGTTATCTAGTTGGTCTATAGTTCTAAGAATGTTAGCTACGCTGGCTTAAAGAAGACAATAGAGGCCGTAAGGACGGTCTACTGGTTTCTGCGAATCTTTAAGAGGATCCACCGATTTATCGCTAATTGTTACGTATGTCGAGCTGCGAAACCCTGTTACGGACTTCCGGCCAGTTTACTAAAGCTACTTCTGATCCCTAAGAAACCGTAGCAGCACATTACGATGGACTTCGTAACCAGCCTGCCGGATTCCTATAGATATAATGCTACGCTTAACGTAGTAGATCGCTTAAGCAAGGAACGCTACTTTATCCCCTACTAAGCAAAGGATAAAGGAACTACTGCAGAAGAGACAGCGAGAATGCTGATTCAGCACGTATAGAAACACTATAGCCTACTAGACACTATCACTACGGATAGGGGTCCTTAATTCACTGCCAATATATAGAAGGCTATTAACTAAGTTCTTAGAATGTACGGAAAGCTTGGTATAGCTGCTTACCCTTAAACCGACAGTTAGTCCAAAGTAGCTAATCGTAAGATAGAAAAATATCTACGAATCTTCTGCAGCTATTTTTAAGCAGAGTGGGTTAAGGTGTTGCCGATAGCCGAATTCTGTGCCAATTCGGCACAGTCTAAGGCCACCTTACTAGCGCCGTTTAAGATAACTTATAGCTATCTTCCGAGAATAAGTTTTTGTTAGGGGCGCGCCGTCCGGCCCAGGCCCTGAACCCGACCTGAGCCGACCGTCGCCCTAAGGACTGCGACTTAGCGGCGCTAGCACGACCCCTCCCTCTGTACGGAACCGCCGATAGGACCCTACTCCCGTACGGAGGGAGAACACTACGGTCCTACATGAAGGGGAGCTACCGAAGGGGAGCTACCGCCCCTCTAAACAGGGGTGAACGATGCACTACCGTACAGAGGAGGTAACTCCCGACCCTCTGTACGGAGGGTGAACCTAGCACCCCTGCACAAGGGGGAAATTGCTGGCTTGGCTTCGTAGGTACAAATCGTACGGCAGCAGACGACGAAGGAACTGCCTATTAGTTCCTTTATATAGATACCCAACCTTAAGTTTCTGAATCAAGATTCTTAAGCCCCTTACATTAGGAACTGATCTCACTGTCGGTAACCGCAGTAATAGAACAAAGATAGACGGCGACATCCCTATAGAACCTACGGCTATAGAGGGACATATGCACTGCATATACGAGGAGCTGCTAGAAAGCAAGAGGCAGCTCGAACAACAAGTAAGCTATTAGGCTGCGATAATTTCCTAACAGGAACAGGAGCTACGACAGCTTAGGGCGTCCGATCGCGATCCGACCCCTATAACGACGACGAACACTATAACCTACATCCCGACCCCCAAGAGCAAACTCCCCGATGTCTCTACGTACGATAGTAAGGCTCCGGCCGAGTACCCCTCCTAGGCGGCTTAGATGCGCTCCAAGCTCCTAGTAGACTTAGGAGCATACCCGACTAAGCTGGACAAGGTAGTCTACCTCTTTAGGAGGTTAAAGGGCAGGGCAGCAGCACGAATTCTGCCGTACTACGAGACAGCTATCGCCAACCCGGCGATAGCTACGACAACGATGCTCTAGGCAGCTCTGGACAAGAGCTATAAGGACCCGGACTGCGAGAGCCGAGCACTCTTACGGGTCAATACAATGAAACAAGGACGCAAGACCGTACGAGAATTCCTCGCGGAATTTGACCAGACTTTGGCAGAAGCAGGGGGTCTCTAATAGGAGGACAGGATAAAGATTACCTCTTTAGAGGTAGGCCTCTCTAAGGAGATTATAACAGGGCTGGTAGGTGTAATACGGCTAGCTACGTACGAGGAATTCTGCGACCTTCTTAGGATAGTCGACGACCAGCAACGCAGGCTAGGACGGATAGGCCGTACTTAGGAGATAAGACAACCCCCCTAGCGACAGATAGACGCTATAGACTGGGAACCGACGACGACGAGGGTGGCAGCAGCAGCTACTGTACAGCCAAGGACCGCTACCAAAAGGGCGCAATAGGTAGACACAGCTACCCTTAACAAGAGGCAAGCAGAAGGGAGCTGCTACCGGTATAGCAAGATAGGCTACACTGTACGGAATTGCGGGCTTCTGCTAGTAGAGAGACCTAGGGGACGGCCGACTACTGCGAGGGTAGCAATTGCAGCGCCTTAACAAGAAGATTAGGTGTCCTACTTGGACGACGACGAGTCGGGAAAAGAGTAGCCTCTAAGCGAAGACTCTGCCAGAGGCGGGCGCGAGATAGACTGCCAAATCAAAGCGTTACTTGGCTATCTTTCAAGAGCAATCACATAACGACGACACCGTTCATCGTACAGCCAACGTTAAACGGGTCCGCAACAGCGCAGACATTGATTAATACAGGATGTTTAGTATACAGAGTAATTAGCGAGGACTTCGTACAGAGACATCGGATTAAGACGACCCCTACGGTACCTGTACGTATGCTAGGCATTACCGGGCGAGGACCGGACATTACCTATATAGTAAAAGTAACATAAGAGGTACAGGGACACTACGAGCGAGACTTATACCTCTATGTTATACAGGACAAGTTAGGGTATAACCTGATACTAGGAAAGCCTTAGATAGAGCGCTAGAAGGGCAAGCTAGATGTCGGACGAGGACGGCTGTACCTAGCAGTAACGAGGCAGAGGATCCGGGACTAGGGGAGGTACCTACAAGGTAGCAATACTAAGGCCGAAATTAACACAGCGACGGCGGACATCGAGAAGGCATTGGCACCTAAGGAGGCGACAAACCCCTATACGAAGCTCCTAAGAGAGTATACTAGGTACCTGGACCTCTTTAAACCAAAGTCGGCCTCGAAGCTGCCGCTACACTAAGGGGAAGGGATTGATTATAACATCCAGCTAGAACCCCGTCCGGATAGGGGCCTGCCGGAGGTACCGTATAGACCGCTATACGGAATGTCCTCTAGAGAACTCTTAGTACTGCGCAAGACGCTGGACGACCTGCTTGCCAAAGGGTTTATTCAGGCTAGTACGTCGTCCGCAGGAGCCCTAGTGCTGTTTATCTATAAGGAGGGGAAGGCCGGATTGCGTTTCTGCGTAGACTACAGGGGCATTAACGCGATTACTAAGAAGGACCGGTACCCCCTACCCCTTATTAAGGAGACCCTCGGACGGATCAGCAAGGCGAAGTAGTTTACCAAGCTTAACGTAGTCTCGGCCTTCTACAAGATACGGATCAAGGAAGGCTGTAAATAGATAACGGCCTTCTGTACGAGATACGGCCTTTTTAAGTAGCTTGTTACCCCCTTCGGCCTTGCTAATGCACCGGCAACCTTCTAAAGGTACATTAACAAGTCCCTACAAGGGTTACTAAACGACATCTGCTCGGCATACCTCGACAACACCCTGATTTTTACGGACGGCACCTATGCAGATTACGTACGAGATGTCAAGAAGGTGCTGGACCGACTGCAGCGGGCAGGCTTGTACCTCGACATCGACAAATGCGAATTCGGCGTCCAACGTACGAAATACCTAGGTTTTATTATCGAGGCAGGGAAAGGCATTAGTATAGACAGGAAGAAGATTAATGCTATTAAGCAATGGAAGCTACCTACGAACGTTAAGGGCGTACAGGAATTTCTTGGGTTTGCCAACTTCTACCGCCAGTTTATACGGAGCTACTTAGAGATCGTACGCCCCCTAGTTGAACTAATGCACAAAGACAAGCAGTTCAAATAGACGGACGAATGTAATAGGAGCTTCGACAAGCTAAAGGAGCTCTTTACTATAGGACCAACGCTCGCCGCCTTTAACCTAGAGCGTACGACAATACTGGAAACTGACTCCTTAGGGTACTGCATCGGGGGTATCCTGTTACAGGTAGGCTCGGACGGACTCCTACACCTATACGCGTATTTCTCTAAGAAGATTTCCCTAGCTAAGTGCAACTACCCTATCTACGACAAAGAGTTGCTAGCAGTCGTACGGTGTTGCGAAGCCTAGGATAGAGAACTCCGCTCGGTGCCTAAGTTCCTCGTCCTAACGGACTATAAGAACCTGGAATACTTTACTTAACCCCGGAAGCTGTCCGAGAGGCACGTACGATGGGCAATGTACCTAAGCCGGTTTAACATAAAACTCTAGTATCGTAAGGGCAAGGATAACAGCAGGGCCGATACACTGTCTAGACAGGACCAGGACATGCTAACGACGTACGAAGACGACCGGCTGAAGTTACGAACATTCCAGATGTTTAAGGGGGAGCTAGACAGGGAGACTATCCGCCTAGCGGCGACACACCTATAGGAACCCTAACTGCAAGCATAGGAAGAGGCAGTGGAAAAGGACGAGGTATACCGAGGGGCCTGTATAGCGATCTAGGGAGAGCAACGGAAGCTCCTAGCCGAGCTCTATCTTAAGGTGTCGACAGCCGAGTGTTCAGTAGACGAGGAGAACAACCTAAGGTTTAGGAATCGGATATAGGTCCCGGCGGACGAGGAGCTCCGTATAAGCTTAATACAACAGGCGCATAACTCTATAGCTACTGGGCACCTAGGGCGCGAGGAGACGTACAGCATTATCGCCTGGGACTACTACTAGCCGGCGATAGCAAAGGACATTTATAGGTTCGTACAGAACTGCGATGTGTACGGACGAACGAAGCCCTAGCGCGAGCTAAAGCATAGGCTGCTAAAGCCCCTGCCGATACCGGACCGGCCCTGGTAAGATCTAACAGTAGACTTTATTACGGACCTCCCTAAGAGCGACGGACGGCAGAACATTATAGTAGTTACAGACAAGTTAATAAAGGGGGTAATACTAGAGGGAATAGACTCTATTACAGCTAAGGACACCGCCTAGGCCTTTATACAGACGATGTTCAGCAAGCACGGTTTCCCTAGGTTAATCGTATTAGACCGGGGGACACGGTGCGACGGAGAGGGTTAATTTAACTTTAGAAGCGTACCTCCGAGCGTACGTAGACTATAACTAGACGAACTGGAACCGACTCCTCCCTATAGCAGAGCTGGCTATTAATAGCCGTACGGCCGATGCTACAGGACTGTCCCCCTTCTTTACGACCTATAGATACGACTACTCCCCGCTCCTACCGACCCTAAGCGGTAACACCCTGCGCCCTATACGATCCCTAATCCAGCAAGGAGAGGCTATCGTACAGACGATTACGAACGCCTACCAATAGGCAAAGGCGAGCCTAGCTATAGCCTAGCAGAATGCAGAAGAGCAGGCCAATAAGGGACGACAGGCAGCACTAAGGTACGAGGCAGGGGATCAGGTCTAGCTAAACTAGCGGAACATCTGTACAGACTGGCCGAGCAAGAAGCTAGACTAGAGGAACAGGAAGTTTACGGTAATCTGGCCGGTAGGGACATATGCTGTACGACTAAACACCCCCCTAGGAATCTACCTAGTCTTTTACATAGACCTCGTACGACCAGCGAACACGGACCCCCTGCTGCACCAGACGACTAACGACGCGCGCCTACCTGCAATTATAACCGAGGGCTAGGAAGAGTATAAAGTAGAGGGGATCCTTAAGAGTCGAAGGAGGCGAGGGAAGACAGAGTGCTTAGTAAAATAGAGGGGATAGGCAGAGCCTACGTAGGAACCGTACGAGGCTCTGCAAGACACAACTGCACTGGACAGGTAGGAGGGGAATCATCCCCCTACCCAATTACAGTAACACTGCGCTATACGACGGAAGGAGGCACGATCTGCCCTAAGGATAGGGTAGCTACAGGCGGACTAGGGTTGTCAAAGGATCGAGCATTACGACGTAGGACACTATAGGCCCTGCTAATACGACATCGTACGACACTGTACGATATAAAGGCTGGAAGAAAGGAACGGCCAAGGGACGAATAGGAGGGGAAGTAGAAACGGAAGGAGTTGAAAGAAAACCGTCCGAAATTCCTTACGCTACCTGGGGGGGGGGGGGGGGGGTAGCTTACAGGCCACTCCCCTAGGGAACCAGAGCTACCTATTCATTATCCGAGATCTCTACCACCTCGGGCCCGGCCGGGCCCCTAACCCCACTAGGACCAGCCCTAGGAAGCGGAGGCACCCCCCTACCCCTACCCCTACGTGCCTCCCCCAGATAGCGGGAGGGGCAGTAGAAGGAGCTATCCTTCTACTTGCACGAGGCACACACCCTAGCCTAGAAGCCTAGGAGGCGGTATAGGCCAAATGTAGGCTAGGGAGAGTTGGGGCAGGGGGCACAGAGCTGGCACTAGGTAGCGATAAGGAGGGCATTAACGTACGACGGCCGGGCCGTGCCCATCCGCTTAGGTATAACCCGGACGGGGTTACTCTAGAAGGCGTAGAAGGGGAGCCTAGCCGCATCCTGCTGCTTACAGGTGTAGCACCTAAGATGTCAGCCTAGACTGTACGGAAGACGGGATTCTGTACGAACCGGAGGAGTAGCTACTAGTCAAGTTGCAGGTCCTACTCCTAGAGGGCGAAGTAGGGGGGGACCCTAGCCGGAGGAGGGGAGGAGGCGGAGCTAGTAGCTACAGAGGAGCTATCGGACAGGGCGGACGACATAGTAGATAGTAGCCGGTTGGCGGTTAGTAGTTAGTAGCAGATAGTAGTAGTAATAGTGGATAGACGGTAGACGGTAGACAGTGTAAGGGAGGAGAAGAAAGGAGAAGGCTAGAGCTAACTGCCTGCTATAAGGGAAATAGCGAGCAAGGCAGCTGCTACAAACAGATTAAATAGCAAGAGGCAACTACAACTAAAGGGAAGTAGTAAGGGGCGATAACTTAGACGACTAGACGGAATAGGAAGCCGCAACCTGCCAAAGAAACAACGGGAGCTAGTTGTCTTAGGCGCGACGCCGTATAGAAGAAACACTACGAGAGGGGAGGGGGGGGTATTGTTAGGGGCGCGCCGTCCGGCCCAGGCCCTGAACCCGACCTAAGCCGACCGTCGCCCTAAGGACTGCGACTTAGCGGCGCCAGCACGACCCCTCCCTCTGTACGGAACCGCCGACAGGACCCTACTCCTGTACAGAGGGAGAACACTACGGTCCTGCACGAAGGGGAGCTACCGAAGGGGAGCTACCGCCCCTCTAAACGGGGGTAAACGACGCACTACCGTATAGAGGAGGTAACTCCCGACCCTCCGTACGGAGGGTGAACCTAGCACCCCTGCATAAGGGGGAAATTGCTAGCTTGGCTTCGTAGGTACAAATCGTACGGCAGCAGACGACGAAGGAACTGCCTATCAGTTCCTTTATGTAGATACCCAACCTTAAGTTTCTGAATCAAGATTCTTGAGCCCCTTACAGTTTTCAGCCGCCTAGCTCTCTAGAACCTTCTACCGCTACCTCGTTAAAGAGAGTCGCCGCCGCCGCGGCAGAAGCGCTCAAATCTCAGATAGAAGAAGCGATCTAGGTAGCGAAAGAAGCAATAGAATCGGCCTAGAAGAAGATAGTAACTCAAGCTAATAGAAAACGGTTACTAATAGAATTCGAAGAAGGCTAAAAGGTATAGCTTAACACGCAGAACCTAAGGCTAAAAGGCAACGCCAAGCTCAGCCCCTGCTACGTAGGCCCGTTCAAGATAGTGGAAAAGAGGTCGCTAGTAACTTATTAGCTCCAGCTACCGAAATCGTTCAGGATCTATAACGTCTTCTATTCGGATCTGCTAAGTCTAGACCCTAAAGATAGCCTTCCAGAACAGGGGTTCGCTAAACCCCCACTAATCGAGATAGACAGTAAAGAAGAAGAGTGTAAGGTAGAAGATATAATAGATATAAGAAAGATAAGAGGGTCTATTAAAGCAAGGATCTTATAGAAGGGGTAGCTAGAAGATTATAAGTGGTATCCGGTCGAGAATCTCCAGAATTTAGCAGAGCTGCTAAGAGAGTTTTACGTCTAGAACCTGAGGAAGCCGAACCCTAAGTAGCTCTAAAGTTAATAGCTCTAAAAGAAGAAGATAGACCGCGTCCGCTCTATTAGTGTAGAAGCCAATAAAAACGATCGTAGCGTTCGCTTAGCTGGAGTCTTTAGCTCTACTACTACTGCCGACCGGCTTCGCCGGCCGGACGGCGGCAGTAGGGCCGAAAACGGCACTACTGCTAGCGCGTTTGGTTAGGGTCTTTGCTCTCTGTTACTACTATCTGCCGGCTTAGCCGGAAGGATAGCAATAGCAAAGAACGAAGCCGATGCAACCAGAGCAGCTTTGCGGTAGCGCTTAAGGCTATAGTAGAGAAGAAAAGGAAGAAGAGATAACGAGCTGCAGATAGATCTATATAGACCTCCGCGGCGGCGCACAGGCCAACTACGCCGCAGCTTAGATAGCTGCTAGCTCAGATTAGATAGCTCCAATTAGATAGACGCTATCTAAAGGACTTTAGATAGCGACGATATAAGAAGAAAAAGAAGACAATAAAGGAACGATATTTTTCAGATAGAAGAAACGAAGAAGTAACGTTAATGTTAAGAAGGGTTTTATACAGAAAGAACTGCGAATAAGATAGAAGAAAAAGACAATGCAGCAGAAGCAGAAGAAGAAGAAGACAAATCAAAAAAAAAGAAGAGAGAGAGCGCTAAGTAAGCGGTCGAGGTCGACCGCGAATAAGGGAGGGGAGTAGTATTGCAGTTGATCTGACTGCAGTAGACTCTAGGTCAATACCCGTCCTTAATAACTATATCCAAGGCTGGAGAAGGAAGAATCTACGTACAAGCGGAGGTAGAGGTATTTGAGTGTGCGCCAAGCCTGGCCCTGCTAGCTGTCCACATCTATATCCGTATTACTACCGCCCTCCCTAACCAGCAATTGCCCTCAATCGCAATCAGCCCATCAATCGCAATTAGGCCATTAATCGCAATCAGCCAATCGGGTCGCACCAATCCAGGTCGCAAATTCAGTCGCAGAGGTCGCTTTTCAAGCTCCAATTTCTGAGCCTTTTGCCATCGCTTTCGGCCAATCAGGTCGCTCTAAAACAGGTCCCTTTTAAGGTCGCTTTTGAGCTTCAATTTCCGTACGTTTTAAGTCTCAATCTCGCGCCTTTTTAACGTCGCTTTGGTGCCTTGTTTGCTGCCTTGTTTGCTGCCTTGTTTGCTGCAGAGGTCGTTGGGGCCGCGGAGGTCGCGGAGGTCGCAGAGCTCGCAGAGGTCGCAGAGGTCGCAGCTGCAGATGTCGTTTGTCGCAGAGCTCGCAGAGGTCGTCTCACAAACACGTGTCGCTTCTTGACGGTCGCTTCTCGACGGTCGCTTCTTCTTAACGGTCGTCGAGCCGTCGCTCGCTTCTCGGACGGTCGCTCGCTTCTCAGACGGTCGCTCGCTTCTCAGACGGTTACTTCTCGACGGTCGCTCGCTTCTCAGACCGTCGCTCGCTTCTCAGACCGTCGCTCGCTTCTCGGACGGTCGCAGAGGTCTCAGAGGTCGCGGAGGTTGTCTTGCAAACACGTGTCGCTTCTTAACGGTCGCTTCTTAACGGTCGCTTCTTAACGGTCGCTTCTTAACGGTCGCTCGCTTTTCGACGGTCGCTTCTCGAGCCGTCGCTTCTTAAGCCGTCGCTTCTCAAACGGTTGCAGAGGTCTCCGAGGTCGTCGAGGTCGCAGAGGTTGTTGGGGTCGCAGGGGTCGCAGCCTACGGATGTCGCTTCTCGGACGGTCGCTTCTCAGACGGTCGCTTCTCGACGGTCGCTGCTCGACGGTCGCTTCTCGAGCCGTCGCTTCACTTGTGCTTTGCCTATGTTGTCTGCAGCAGCTCTATGTTGTCTGTAGCAGCTGTGCCTGTCTGCAGCTTTGCCTGTCTAGTGCTCTGCCTTGTGCTCTGCCTTTTGCTCTATACAGCAGCCCTGTGTTGCCTACAGCAGCTGTGCCTGTCTGTAGCTGCTGTGCCTGTCTGCAGCTGCCTTTCTGAACATGCAGTGCCTGTATTGTCTGCAGCTGCCTGTTGTCTGCAGCAGCTGTGCCTTGTGCTTGTGCCTGCAGCTGTGCCTCGTGCTCTGCCTTATGCTCTTCTGAACCTAAACAGTATGTGTTGTCTGCAGCTGCCTTTCTGAACATGCAGTGCCTATGTTGTCTGCAGCTGCCTGTTGTCTGCAGCAGCTGTGCCTGCCTGGTGCTCTGCCTAGTGCTCTGCCTAGTGCTCTGCCTAGTGCTCTGCCTAGTGCTCTGCCTAGTGCTCTGCCTAGTGCTCTGCCTGGTGCTCTGCCTGGTGCTCTGCCTGGTTGTCTGCAGCTGTGCCTCTGTTGTCTGTGTTGTCTGCAGCAGCTATGCCTGTCTGCAGCAGCTGTATTGCCTTGTGTTGCCTGAAGCTATGCCCTCTGTTGTCTGCAGTAGCTATGCCTGCTCTGGTGCTCTTGCTCGGCCTAGGTGCTCTTGCTCGGCTGGTGCACTGCAGCTAGTGCTCTGCAGCTAGTGCTCTGCAGCTGGTGCTTAGGCTGCCGGTCGCGCTGCTTGTGTTGCCTATAACTATCCGTGTTGCTCGTATTGCCGATTGCTGAACTGTCTCGATAGGCCTTGTCCGAATAGAATAGTCTGTCAAAGACCCGAAAAAAAAAACGAATGTCGTCGCCCTAGGTCCTGCTAGGTGCATCTTGTTGTCGTCGTCGCTCTCGCTTCTCGCTCTCGCTCCTCGTCCTTATCGCTCCTACATCGTCCTTCTTGACCTTCTCGTCGCTCTCTCGCTCTTCTTTAAAACTCGCGATCTGCTCGCGTAGGCACTCTCTTTAAAACTCTCTCTTCTTCTCGATAGGGGCACTTCTCTTCCCTAAAAACTCTCTTCTAGGTTGGTTGTACGTACGTTAATCGAGTACCTGGATGTAATTTAACAGGCTCTTTTGCGTAGTGCGGGTGTTGTTAAAGTGAGCCTTGGATATAATGATCTAACTGCAGTAGACTCTAGGTTAATATCCGTCTTTAATAACTATATCCAAGGCTGGAGAAGGAAGAATCTACGTACAAGCGGAGGTGGAGGTATTTGAGTGTGCGCCAAGCCTGGCCCTGCCAGCTGTCCACATCTACATCCATATCAGCAGTGGCAGAAAGGGGTAGGACTAAGTAATAGGGTAGACCCTTGGAATTTCGGCTCGGCCCTTCCGGACCGAGCCGGGCCTTGGCACACCACCCCTAAAGCCCTTACCTACCGCTATATAGATTCCTTTCCTTCCTTAGTTCGAGATAAAGTTATTAAAACAGCTGTATTAAATTATATCTACGTGCTCGGATTAAGATAGATAGACAGACAGTAAGTTAAGATAAGCGCTAACTATACAGGATAGGGGAAGGTAAGGCAGCTACAGACGTAGTTAGGCAGCTGCAAACAGCGATAGGCAGGAACATCAGGTAGCGGGTAGAAATGCAGCTAGCCCTGTAGACAGTTACCTAGCACGACTCTATACAGGACGACAACTAGGCTAGCGCTAGAAATACAGCCCTGCTAAACTGTACGAGTTGGATGTCAGGAAGTTAGTATAGTAAGATAGGGATAGGTGTTGTGGCGGTGGAAAGAGGTAGGACAGATTGATAGGGTGGACCCTGGATTTCGGCTCGGCCCCTTCCGGGATTTAGGTTCCGGAACGGACCGAGCCGGGCCTTGGCACACCACCACCTATTAAGGCTCACCGCCGCTATATAGGTTCCTATCCCTCCTTAGTTTGAAATATAGTTATTAAAACAGCTGTATTGAAACTTATCTGCGCGCTCGGATTATTATATCTCGAACTCACTCTCTACACCAGGCCCGCGCTGCGCGAAAGGGCCCGTCGAACTATCTGGAAACCCGAATAACGTAAGCGCACCTACACATGAACTAAAACAACAACCCCTAAAGGCACCGTAAGAAGATAGAAGGCTTCTCAGCGGTAGAGAGCGGCGTAACAGGCCGCTACAGAAAGAGAAAGACTAACAGAGCGAGTAGGCGCTCTAGTGTTATTAATAATAAGATTGTTATTAGCGGTTTTACGGTGGAAGAGACTGCAGAGATTAAGGAACGAATAAGCGAATACAAGAAGATCCACGACTGCACGATCGAGGAACTGGAAGACTATGTAAACGAGAATAGGATAGGAAAGGTCTACGATAGTATAGACCTTATTAAGACGCTGTTCTACAGAACGCTAGAAGAGAACAGACAACTAAGAGAAGAAACTAAAGCGGTAAGGGCCGAGAAGGAATCGGCAGAAACTATTATTAACGTGTTAGAAAACCAGGCAGCGAATCGATTGGCGCAGCTAAAGGCGCTGAAGCATCAAATAGCTGATATAGAAGCAGCGAAGTCGCCGCTACTGCGGCGAGAAGCCTACGCAGAGACAGCCTCACCGGCGGCCTATAGTTAAGGTAGCACTACGATAACGCTACTGCTGGACCTACCTGCTTTTGGGGGCGGACACCCTAAAGCGTAGGAGGCGTTTAAGAAGAAGATTAAGAATAAGATAAGCCGCGATTACGCATCGAGCAGCGAAGAGGATAGGTTAGCGTACCTGGAATCGCGATTAGAAGGTAAAGCTTTTTCGCTGGTGGCGGACCTAGAAGAAGTGACTGCCGACGAAGCTATTAAGGCGCTGGATCAGCGTTTCGGAGACCCCTTTTAGAAGAAGACGGCCTGTAAGCAGTTGGACAAGATCAACCAGAACCGGCAGACGTTTAAGGAGTTCTACGGACTGTTTAGGAAATATGCTATTAGAGCGAGAGTAGCAGAAGATAAGCAGCTGCACTTACTAAGACAGAAACTAAGCCCTGAACTAACGACAGCTATAGCCTTAGTAGAAGACGAAGACCTTTAGAGCTTCGTGCACTAGGCGAGAGTTACCGCCAGAAACTTAAACGCGTACGGAAAATCGTCAATACGTAAACCGGCTCAGAAGCCGTCGCTGTTGTTGCAGTGGTAGAAAGAGGTAGGACAGATTCATAGGGTGGACCCTGGAATTTCGGCTCGGCCCGTCCGGGCCGAGCCGGGCCTTGGCACCACTACTACGAAAGTCCTCCACCACCACCCTATAGATTCCTTTCCCTCCTTAGTTTGAGATATAGTCTTCAAAAAGGCCGTATTGAAACATATCTGCGTGCCCGGATTATTATATCTCGAACTTACTCTCTACACCAACCCCGCGCTGCGCGAAAGGGCCTGTCGAACTATCCGGAAACCCGAATAACGCACGCGCACCAACACAACCAAACCAAACATCAGCACTGCGAGAAGATAGAAGGCTTCTCAGCGGTAGAGAGCGGCGTTACAGGCTGCAGCAGAAGTAGGAAAGGAAAGACTAACAGAGCAAGTAGGCGCTCCAGTGTTATTAATAATAAGATTATTATCAGAGGTTTTACGGCGGAAGAGACAGCAGAGATCAAGGAAAGAATAGCTAAATATAGGGAGATCTACGACTGCACGATCGAGGAATTGGAAGATTATGTAAACGAGAATAGAATAAGGAAGGTCTACGACGGCATAGACCTTATCGAGATGCTGTTTTACAGAACGTTGGAAGAAAACAGACAACTAAGAGAGGAAACTAAAGCGGTAAGGGCCGAGAAGGAATCGGCGGAAACGATTATCGACGTGTTAGAAAACCAGGCGGCGAATTGAATAGCGCAGTTAAAGGCGCTAAGGAATCAACTGACCGATATAGAAGCAGCGAAGTCGTCGCCGCCACCGCGTCGAGAAACCTACGAGGAGACCGCCTTACTAGCGGCCTATAGTTAAGGTAGCACTACGATAACGCTACTGCCAGACCTACCTGCTTTTAGTAGCGGAGACCCTAAAGCGTAGGAGGCATTTAAGAAGAAGATTAAGAACAAGATAAGCCGCGATTACGCATCGAGCAGCGAAGAGGATAGATTGGCGTACCTGGAATCGCGATTAGAAGGTAAAGCTTTTTCGCTAGTGGCGGACCTAGAAGAAGTAACAGCCGACGACGCTATTAAAGCGCTGGACTAGCGTTTCGGAGACCCCTTCCGGAAGAAGACGGCCCGTAAGCAGCTGGATAAGATCAACCAGAACCGGCAGACGTTCGAAGAGTTCTACAGACTGTTTAGGAGATATGCCATCAGAGCGAGAGTGGCAGAAGATAAGCAGCTGCACCTACTAAGACAGAAACTGAGCCCTAAGCTCGCCGCGGCTATAGCGTCAGTAGAAGACGAAGACCTTCAGAGCTTTATACATTAAGCGAGAGTTACAGCTAGAAACTTGAACGCGTACGGAAAACAGACGATATGCGAACTGATTTAGAAGCCGTCAGCGCAGCCGACAAGAGCCCCCGCGCCCTTTCGACGAACCCCCTAGCAGTCGCCCTATTCACTACGATCGGCGTTCGTCCCCACCTGCTATGCGTGCGGAAAGCCTGGCTACATCGCTACGAGATGCCAAGCAACGGCCTAGCAGAAACAGGAGTATCGTGTTATAAAGCAGCAGCTGCTGCAGCCGCCGAGAAAGACTATTCAAGCTATCGAATCGGCGCCGAACGACACTGACAGCGTGGACAGCGGGGTTCAATTAAGAATTATAGGAAAAGACTAGCTGGACAGATAGGCCCCCTATCCAGCGTAAAGAACAGGGCACCCCTGCGAAAGGCACCGCACTGGAGCGAATTGGCACGAGAAGAAAGCATTAACAGCTGCAGCGATCCGCTCTCGGCAGCTGTAGAAGTGAATACAGAAACGGCTATTATCCTTCCTATTACGATCTACCCTGTTAAGAAGTCGCGCCAAACCCTCTAGCTAAAAGCTTTCATCGACACCGGAGCTCTTATTGGCGCGGCGATCCACCACCAGCTGGTTCAGAAGCTAACGAATAGATACGGCTATCCGGTGGAACTGGCGTTGCCGACGCGGATTTCGGCATACAACGGACAAGACACAGAAAGCGTTACGCACTATGTGCCGCTAAAGACTACCTTAGCTGGTCGCACTACGGAAGCGACGTTCAGAATTATAGATATCGGAAGATTTGACATCATTATAGGGCAGAAATAGATAAAGAATCAGAAAGCCATTATTGACGTAGACAAAGGCACGATAGGGTTCAAAACCCTAGGCAACGCCACCGCCGCCACCGAGCCGAAAGCTAAGGAGTCCGCCAAAGAGGCTCCGTCCGATCGTTTCGAACCCCTGGTTACGGTCGGAATAATAAGTTCAGAAGCTATAACAACCCTCGCGAAGTCGCCGGACACTAAGATCTACGCTATCTTAATAAAAGACATCGAAGACTATCAGAAGATAATAGCGGAAGAAGAGGTGGATCTACTAGAGGTGCTGCCAAACGAGCTCTATAGTTACACTAATGTCTTCTTAAAAGCAGACTCCAACCTCCTGCCGCTCCACCGGCCGGAATACGACAATAAGATCAGGTTGAAAGAGGGGGCCACATTGCCGAGAACCGAGCCTCTAGGAAGACTGTCGCCAGCCGAACTGGACTAAGTAGAGGTGTTTGTTCGTAAAAACCTGGCGAAGAAGTTTATTACGCCGAGCTCCGCGGAATATACGTTACCGATTCTTTTCGTAAGGAAACTAGGGGGTGGTCTGCGACTCTACGTAGACTATAGGGGCCTTAACGAGGTCCCCAAGAGGGACGTATACCCGCTGCCGCTGATCGACGAGACTATACAACGAGTGGCTAAGGCTAAGTAGTTCAGCAAGCTGGATATTCGCCAAGCATTCCATCGATTAAGGAACGAAGAAGGACAAACGGAAGACCTTATAACGTTCGCCACGCGCATAGGCAATTTTAAGTAGCTAGTGATGCCTTTCGGACTTACCAACGCGCCGGCAGTATAGCAACGCTTTATAAACCACACTTTTATAGACATGCTAGAGCGGTTCGTGTCTATCTACTTGGACGACATCCTTATCTACACCGATGGAACGAGAGAGCAACATACGGACCACATCGAGAGAGTGTTAAAGAGGCTCCGCGAGGTCGGATTGAACGCGGACACGAAGAAGAGCGAGTTCTATTAAACCGAGGTTAGATATCTCGGTCTTATCGTCGGAAGAGATGGAATTCGTATAGACCCCTTAAAGGTCGCTGCCGTCGCGGAGTGGAAGCAGCCGAAATCCGGAAACACTACGCAAATCAGAGCGTTTCTCGGCTTCTGCAGCTACTATCGACAGTTTATTAAGGACTTTAGCAAGATAGCGAGACCCCTAAACGAGGCGCTAAAGAAAGAGGCCGCCGGCCTATAGAATAAGAGGTGCACGGAAGCCTTTAACCGGCTAAAAGAAGCAGTGGCCTCTGCGCCAGTTCTAGCACACTTCCGGCCAGAAAAGACGATCTACGTAGAAACGGACGCTTCCGACACAGTGACGGCAGGGGTCCTTTCTCAATATAGTAACAACGAAACCCTCCATCTAGTCGCTTTCTTTAGCAAGTTAATAAGCGAAGCTAAGCAGAACTACGCCATCTACGATAAGGAGCTGCTAGCGATTATTCAGGCTTTCGAGGAGTGGAAGCTAGAGCTTATAGCTGGAAAGAGCACGGTCCAGGTTCTTACGGACCACCAGTCGCTGACCTACTTTATAAAGACGCAGAAGCTCTTACGTCGCCAAGCTCGGTAGGCCGCCTACTTATCAGGATTCGACTTTAAGATTACCTATCGACCAGGGGCTCAAAACGGAAAGGCGGACGCGCTGACGCGAAGAGAAGGAAAAACAAGCCGCGCGAAAGAAGATCCTAACATGTTCCAAAAGGTGCTAACCGAGCGAATAGTAGACGCAGAGGTGCTGAAAGAGGTAGGGGTCTGCGCAGTGGAACCGGCCCCTAAGGAAGAGGCTCTCTACGAAAAGGTAAAGCAGCTTAACCAGCAACAGAAACTCGGCAAAACCGGCTTAGGAAAGCTGATAGTTCCGGAAGAACTAATTACGGAGGTTATCTAGCTGGTCCATAGCTCTATAGAAGTTAGTTACGCCGGCTTAAAGAAGATAATAGAAGCTATAAGGACGGTCTACTGGTTTCCGCGGATCTACGAACGAATCCACTGATTTATCGCCAATTGCTACGTGTGCCGAACCGTAAAGCCTCGTTACGGTCTTCTGGCCGGCCTGCTTAAGCCACTTCCGATCCCCGAGAAACTGTAGCAGCACATTACGATGGACTTCGTAACCGGCCTGCCGGACTCCGATAGATACGACGCTACGCTGAACGTAGTGGATCGACTAAGCAAAGAGCGCTATTTCATCCCCTGTCGAGCTAAGAATAAGGGAACTACTGCGGAAGAAACGGCGAGAATGTTAATCCAACACATGTAGAAGCACTATAGGCTGCCAGATACTATCACTACGGATAGAGGCCCTCAATTCACCGCCGACGTATAGAAAGCCGTTAACCAAGCTCTCGGAATTAGTGGAAAGCTCAGCACAGCCGCTTACCTGCAGACCGACGGCCAGTCTAAAGTCGCTAACCGTAAGATAGAGCGATACCTACGGACCTTCTGCGGCCATTATCAAGAAGGTTAGGTTAAGATGTTGCCGATAGCCGAATTCTGCGCGAACTCAACACGGTCAGAAACAACGTCGCTAGCGCTGTTCGAGATAACCTACGGTTATCTTCCGAAGATAAGCTTTCAGCCGCCGAACGAACCCAGCCCTACGGAACCTTTTACTGCTACGTCGTCAAAGAGAGTCGCCGCCGCGGCGGCAAAAGCGCTACGATCTCAGATGGAAGAAGCGATTAAGGTAGCGAAAGGCGCAATGGAATCGGCTTAGAAGAAGATAGTAAATCGAGCTAATAAGAAGCGGTTACCGATCGAATTCGAGGAAGGCCAAAGAGTATAGCTTAACACGAAGAACCTGAGGCTGAAAGGCAACGCCAAGCTCAATCCACGCCACGTAGGTCCATTTAAGATAATGGAAAAGAGGTCGCCGGTGACTTATCGGCTCCAGCTACCGAAATCGTTCCAGATCTACGACGTTTTCCATTCGGATCTGCTAAGCCTGGACCCTGAGAACGGCCTGCCGGAACAGGGCTTCGCCGAACCCCTACCAGTTAAGATGGACGGTAATAAAGAAGAGTGGGAGGTAGAAGATGTAATAGACGTAAAGAAGATAAGGGGGTCCATCAAAGCGAGGATCTCGTAGAAGGGGTGGCCAGAAGACTATAAATAGTATCTAGTCAAAAACCTGCGGAATTCGGCGGAGCTGCTAAGAGAGTTCTACGCACGGAACCCGAAAAAGCCGAAACCAGCGTGGCTCTAATGCCGACAATGGAGACACATCCGCTCTACCGGCGCAGAAGCCGATAAAAACGATCATGCTTCAGGAAGTGATTGCTTTAGGCACCACCGCGCGGCCGGCGGCGCCGCCGACCGCGTAGTGGGTGAAGGCTTTAGTGGAAGAGAAAAAAGAAGAAGAAAAACGGCACTACAGAAAGATCTATATAGACCTCCGAGAAGACGCACAGACCAGCTACACCGCAGCTATAGACCTACGGCTCAGATCAGATGGCACGGATCAGGCATACCGATTACATAAACGACAAGTGAAGGACCTTAGACGCCGATAACGTAAGAAACTTAAGAAGCGATGGAAGACGGAAGAGGTAACATCACTGTCAGAAGGGATTTTCGAGAAAAAGACGATAAAAAAAAAAAGTGGAGATTTTCGGATCGATGTGGTAACTAATCGGTCGAGGGCGACCGCTAGTAAGGGAGGGGGGTAGTGTTGCAGTAGTGGAAAGAGGTGGGACAGATTAATAGGGTAGACCCTAGAATTTCGGCTCGGCCCGTCTGGGCCGAGCCGGGCCTTGGCACTACCACTACAAAAGTCCTCCACCACTACCCTATAGATTCCTTTCCCTCCTCAGTTCGAGATATAGTCTTCAAAAAGGCTGTATTAAATCATATCTGCGTGCCCGGATCAGCCGTCGCCGCAGGGAACCAGAGCTCCCGTCCTATACCGACAACGCCCCTAGCAGCTATTTAATTTACAGCGTTCGTCGTTCGTCCCTACCTGCTACGCGTATAGAAAGCCTAGCTATATCGCTACGAGATGCCAAGCAACGGCATAGCAGAAGCAGGAGTATCGTGTTATAAAGCAGCTGCAGCCACCGAGAAAGACTATACAAGCTATAGAGCCGGCTCCGAACGACACTAACAGCGTAGACGGCGGGGTTCAGTTAAGAATTATAGGAAAAGATCAGCTAGACGGATAGACCCCCTATCTAGCGTAAAAAACAGGGCATCCCCGCGAAAGGCACTAACAGAACGAGAGAGCATCAACAGTTGTAACGATCCGCTATCGGCGACAGTGGAAGCGAACATAGAAACAGCGATTATCCTTCCTATCACGATCCACCCTGTTAAGGAGCGGCGCCCACCGCTCCAGTTAAAGGCTTTTATCGATACCGGAGCTCTTATCAGAGCAGCGATCCACTATCGGTTAGTTTAGAAACTGATAAAGGGATACGGTTATCCAGTAGAATTGGCGTCGCCGACGAGGATTTCGGCGTATAACGGACAAGACACGGAAAGCGTTACGTACTACGTGCCATTAAGGACTACACTGGCTGGCCGAACTACGGAAGCAACGTTCCGGATTATGGATCTCGGACGGTTTGACATTATTATAAGGCAGAAATAGATAAAGAACCAGAAGACACTTATTGACGTAGACGAAGGTACGATAGGGTTCAAAACCCTAGGTAATGGCACTGCCGCCGCCAAACCGACTGCCGCTACTGTAGCCGAATCGAAAGCCGCGGCTGCCAATGTAACCCTGTCCGACCGCTCCGAACATATGGCCACCGTCGGAATAATGAGTTTAGAAGCTATAACGACCCTCGTGAAGTCGCCGGACAATAAGATCTATGCTATCTCGATAAAAGACATCGAAGACTACAGGAAGATAATAGTGGAAGAAGAAGTAGACCTACTAGAGGTGCTGCCAAACGAGCTCTATAGTTACGCTAACGTCTTCTTAAAAGCCGACTCCAACCTATTGCTGCTCTATCGACTGGAATACGACAACAAGATCCGGTTAAAGGAAGGGGCTACGTTGCCGAGAACTGAGCCTCTAAGACGACTGTCGCCGGCAGAACTAGACTAGGTAGAGGTGTTTGTTCGCGAAAATCTGGCGAAGAAGTTTATTACGCCGAGTTCTGCTGAATATGCGTTACCGATTCTTTTTGTAAGGAAGCTAGGGGGTGGTCTGCGACTCTGCGTAGACTATCGAGGCCTTAACGAGGTCACTAAAAGAGACGTATACCCGCTGCCGCTAATTCACGAGACTATACAACGAGTAGCTAAAGCTAAATAGTTCAGCAAGCTGGACATCTGCTAAGCGTTTTATTAACTAAGGAACGAGGAAGGGCAAACAGAAGATCTTACGACGTTCGCTACGCGTATAGGCAATTTTAAGTGGCTAGTAATGCCGTTCGGACTTACTAACGCGCCGGCGGTGTAGCAACGCTTTATGAACCACTCCTTTATAGACATGCTAGAGCGGTTCGTGTCTATCTATTTGGACGACATTCTTATCTATACGGACGGAACGAGAGATCAGCATACGGACTACGTCGAGAGGGTGCTAAAGAGACTCCGCGAAGTGGGATTGAACGCGGATACGAAGAAGAGCGAGTTCTACCAAACCGAGGTCAAGTATCTCAGTCTTATCGTCGGAAGGAATGGAATTCGGATAGACCCCTTAAAGGTCGCCGCCGTTGCCAAATGGAAGCAGCCGAAGTCTGGAAATACTACGCAAATTAGAGCGTTCCTCGGCTTCTACAGCTACTATCGACAGTTTATTAAGGACTTCAGCAAGATAGCGAGACCCCTAAGCGAGGCGCTAAAGAAAGAAGCAGCTGGCCTATAGAATAAGAAGTGTACGGAAGCCTTTAACCGGCTGAAAGAAGCAGTGGCCTCTGCGCCAGTGCTAGCGCACTTCCGACCGGAAAAGACGATCTATATAGAAACGGACGCTTCCGATACAGTAACGGCAGGGGTCCTTTCTCAGCACACCGACGATGGAGAGACCCTTTATCTAGTGGCTTTCTTTACCAAGTCTATAACAGAAGCCGAACGGAACTACGCTATCTATAATAAAGAACTGCTAGCTATTATTCAGGCCTTTAAAGAGTGGAAACCGGAGCTTATAGCCGGACAGAGCACGATCCAGGTCCTTACGGACTACCAGTTACTAACCTACTTTATAAAGACGCAGAAGCTATTACGCCGCTAAGCCCGGTAGGCGGCCTACTTAGCCGGATTTGACTTTAAGATTACCTATCGACCAGGAGCTCAAAACGGAAAGGCTAACGCACTAATGCAAAGAGAAGGGAAGACGAGCTGCGCGAAGGAAGATCTAAACATGTTCCAGAAGGTGCTAACCGAACGGATAGTAGACGCCGAGGTTGTTGCAGCGGTGGAAAGAGGTAGGACAGATTAATAGGGTGGACCCTGGAATTTCGGCTCGGCCTGACCGGGCCGAGCCGGGCCTTGGCACCACTACTACGAAAGCCCCCTACCACCACTACATAGATTCCTTTCCCTCCTCAGTTCGAGATATAGTTATCAAAAAGGCCGTATTAAATTATATCTGCGTGCCTGGATTATTATATCTCGAACTTACTCTTTATACCAACCCTGCGCTGCGCGAAAGGGCCCGTCGAACTATCCGGAAACCCGAATAATGCACGCGCACTACACTACACACACCAACAACAACCCCCAAGGCACCGTAAGAAGATAGAAGGCTTCTCAGCAGTAGAGAGCGGCGTTACAGGCCGCAGCGGAAAGAGAAAGACTAACAGACCGAGGGATAGGCGTACCAGCATTCTCGACGACGGAACGACCGATAAAGGCCTTAGGAAAGAAGAGGTAGATAAAGCGAGAAAGGGCATAGAGGGCTACGCCAAACTGTACGGACGCACGCCGGATAAGATAGGGGAATATCTTACAGAGCACGGAGCTAAGAAGGTGTTTAACATTATTACCTTTATAGAAAAGAAGTTTTATAGGAACGTAGAAGAAAACAGACAGTTAAGAGAAGAAGTAGAGACAGTAAGGGCCGAGAAGGAATCGGCAGAAACCATTATCGACGTATTAGAGAACCAGGCGGCGAATAGACTAGCGCAACTAAAGGCGCTGAAGGATCAACTAGCTAATATAGAAGCAGCAATGCCGCCGCCGCTACTGCATCGAGAAGAACAAGCAGAGACCGCCTTACTAGCAGCCTATAGTTAAGGTGGCACCTCGATAACATTATTACCGGACCCGCCGGCGTTTAGAGGTAGAGACCCCAAAGACTAGGAAGCGTTTAAGAAGAAGATAAAGAATAAGATAGACCGCGACTACGCCGGAAACAGCGCCAGAGACAGACTGGCGTACCTGGAATCGCGATTAGAAGGCGAAGCTTTTTCGCTAGTAGCGGACCTAGAAGAGGCGACTGCCGAGGAAGCGATTAGAGCACTAGACCAGCGCTTCGGAGACCCATTCCGAAAGAAGACGGCCCGTAAGCAGCTAGATAAGATCAACCAGAACCAGCAGACGTTCGAGGAGTTCTACAGTTTGTTTAGAAAATATGCGATCAGGGCCTAGGTAGCGGAAGATAAGCAGCTCTACTTATTAAGGCAGAAGCTGAACCCTGAACTGCCCGCAGCTATGGCGTCGGTGGAAGACGAAGACCTCGAGAGCTTCGTGCACAGAGCGAGAGTCACCGCGAGAAACTTGAGCGCTTACGCGAAATTACGCGCATTGGTTTAGAAGTCGTCGCTGTCAGCGCAGACGGCGCGGCCCCCTGCGCCTTTCCGACGAACGCCCTAGCAGTCGTCGTATTCACCGCGATCGGCGTTCGTCCCTACGTGCTACGCATACGGAAAGCCTGGCCACATCGCTACGAGATGCCAAGCTTCGGATAAGCAGAAGCAGGAATATCGAGCAACGAAGCCGCCGCCACCAAGAAAGGCTATACAAGCTATAGAGCCGGCTCCGAACGATACTGACAGCGTAGACGGTGGAGTGCTACTGCGAATTTTGGGAAAAGACCAGCTGGAAGGATAGGCCCCCTATCCAGCATAGACAACAGGGCATTAACGCAAGCTACGTCGACGAAAGAGAGCATTAATAGCTGCAGCGATCTGCTATTGGCTGCAGTGGAAGTAAACACGGAAACAGCTATTATCCTTCTAATTACTGTCTACCCCCTTAACGGATCGAGCAAACCACTTTAGCTAAAAGCTTTTATCGACACCGGAGCTCTTATTAGCGCAGCGATCCACCACCGGTTGGTTCAGAAACTAATAAAGGGATACGGTTATCCGGTGGAATTGGCGTCGCCGACAAGGATTTCGGCGTACAACGGACAAGACACGGAAAGCGTTACGCACTACGTGCCGCTAAAGACTACCTTAGCTAGTCGAACTACAGAAGCGACGTTCTGAATTATAGATATCGGAAGGTTTGACATTATTATAGGGCAGAAATGGATAAAGAATCAGAAGGCTATCGTCGACGTAGATAAAGGCACGATAGGATTCAAAACCCCGGGTAGCGGAACAGGGACCACCGGAACGACCGCCGTCGCCGAGCCGAACGCTGCGGCGTCCACGAAAGAGGCTCCGTCCGATCGTTCCGAACCCCTAGTTACCGTCAGAATAATGAGTTTAGAAGCTATAACGACCCTCGCAAAGTCGCTGGACAATAAGATCTACGCTATCTTGATAAAAGACATCGAAGACTACAGGAAGAAAATGGCGGAAGAAGAAGTGGATCCACTAGAGGTGCTGCCAAACGAGCTCTACGGTTACGCTAACGTCTTCTTAAGAGCCGACTCCAACCTCTTGTCGCTCTATCAGCCGGAATACGACAACAAAATCCGGTTAAAGGAAGGGGCTGCGTTGCTAAGAACCGAGCCCCTAAGACGACTGTCACCGGCTAAACTAGACTAAGTAGAGGTGTTTGTTCGAGAAAATCTAGTAAAGAAGTTTATTACGCCGAGTTCTGCCGAATATGCGTTACCGATTCTTTTTGTAAGGAAACTAGGGGGTAGTCTGCGACTCTGCGTAGACTATCGAGGCCTTAACGAGGTTACTAAGAGAGACGTATATCCACTGCTGCTAATAGATAAGACTATATAGCGCGTGGCAAAGGCTAAGTGGTTCAGCAAGCTGGACATCCGCTAAGCGTTCTATCGACTAAGAAACGAGGAAGGACAGACGGAAGATCTCACAACGTTTGCTACGCGCATAGGCAACTTCAAGTGGCTAGTAATGCCTTTTAGACTTACCAACGCGCCGGCAGTGTAGCAACGCTTCATAAACCACACTTTTATAGACATACTAGAGCGGTTCGTGTCCGTCTACTTGGACGACATCCTTATCTACACCGATAGGACGAAAGAACAGCACACGGACTATATTAAGAAGGTGCTAACCAGGCTCCGCGAGGTCGGATTGAACGCGGACACGAAGAAGAGCGAATTCTATCAGACTGAAGTTAAATATCTCGGTCTTATCGTCAGAAGAAACGGAATTCGTATAGACCCCTTAAAGGTCGCCGCCGTCGCCAAATAGAAGCAGCTGAAATCCGGAAACACTACCCAAATCAGAGCGTTTCTCGGATTCTGCAGCTACTATCAACGGTTTATTAAGGACTTTAGCAAGATAGCAAGACCCCTGAATAAGGCATTAAAGAAGGAGGCTGCTGGCCTATGGAATAAGAGGTGCACGGAAGCGTTTAACCGGCTAAAAGAAGCAGTGGCCTCGGCGCTGGTTCTGGCACACTTCCGGCCGGAAAAGACGATCTACGTAGAAACGGACGCTTCCGACACAGTGACGGCAGGGGTCCTTTCTCAATACGGAGACGATAAAACCCTTTATCTAGTAGCTTTCTTTAGCAAATCCATAACGGAAGCTAAGAGGAACTACGCGATCTACGATAAAGAACTGCTGGCCATTATACAGGCGTTCGAGGAGTGGAAGCCAGAGCTTATAGCTGGAAAGAGCACGGTCCAGGTCCTTACGGACCACCAGTCGCTAACTTACTTTATAAAGACGCAGAAGCTCTTACGCCGTTAAGCGCGGTAGGCGGCCTACTTATCCGGGTTCGACTTTAAGATCACTTATCGACCCGGAGCTCAAAATGGAAAGGCTAACGCGTTGACGAGAAGGGAAGGAAAAACCAGCCGCGCGAAAGAAGACCCGAACATGTTCCAGAAGGTGTTAACCGAGCGGATAGTAGACGCAGAGGTGTTGAAAGAAGTAGGGGTCTGCGCGGTAGAACCGGCCCCTAAGGAAGAAACTCTCTACGAGAAGGTGAAACGGCTTAACTAGCAACAGAAGACCGGCAAAACCGGCTTAGGAAAGCTGATAGTTCCAGAAGAACTAATTACGGAGGTCATCCAGCTGGTCCATAACTCTATAGATATTGGCTACGCCGGAGCGAAGAAAACGACGCAGGCCGTAAGAACGATCTACTGGTTTCCGCGGATCTACGAACGGATCCACCGATTTATCGCCAACTGCCACGTATACCGATTGGCGAAGCCGCGTTACGGCTTTCTAGCAGGCTTATTGAAGCTACTGCCGATCCCTAAGAAACCATAGCAGCATATTACGATAGATTTCGTAACCGGCCTGCCGGACTCCAATGGATATAACGCTACGCTCAATGTAGTGGATCGGCTAAGCAAAGAGCGCTATTTTATCCTATGTCGAGCTAAGGATAAGGGAACTACTGCGGAAGAAACGGCGAGAATGTTAATCCAACACGTGTAGAAGCACTATAGGCTGCCGGACACTATTACTACGGATAGGGGTCCTCAATTCACCGCCGACGTGTAGAAAGCTATCAACCAAGCTCTCGGAATTTATAGAAAGCTCAGCACCGCTGCTCACCCTTAAACCGACGGTCAGTCTAAAGTCGCTAACCGTAAGATAGAACGATACCTACGAACCTTCTGCGGCTATTATCAAGAAGATTGGGTTAAGGTGTTGCCGATAGCCGAATTCTGCGCGAACTTAACACAGTCAGAAGCGACGTCGCTGGCGCCGTTCGAGATAACCTACGGTTATCTTCCGAGGCTAAGCTTCCAGCCACCGAGCGACGCCAGCTCGCCGGAGCTTTCTACTACCACCACTACGTCGTCAAAGAGAGTCGCCGCCGCGGCGGCGGAAGCGCTCCGATCTCAGATAGAAGAAGCGACCAAAGTGGCGAAAGACGCGATAGAATCGGCTTAGAAGAAGATAGTAACTCGAGCTAATAAGAAGCGGTTACCGATAGAATTTGAGGAAGGCCAAAGAGTATAGCTTAACACGAAGAACCTAAGGCTGAAAGGCAACGCTAAACTGAATCTACGCTACGTAGGTCCGTTTACAATAATAGAAAAGAGGTCGCCGGTGACTTATCGGCTCCAGCTGCTAAAGGCGTTCCGGATCTACGACGTTTTCCATTTAGATCTGCTGAACCTGGACCCTGAGGATAGCCTTCCGGAACAGGGGTTCGCCGAACCCCCGCCTATCGACATAGACGGTAATAAAGAAGAGTGGGAGGTAGAAGACGTAATAGACGTAAAGGAGATAAGGGGGTCCATTAAAGCGAGGATGTCGTAGAAGGGGTAGCCGGAAGACTATAAATGGTATCCGATCGAGAACCTGCGGAATTCGGCAGAGCTACTTAGAGACTTCTACGCGCGGAACCCGCTAAAGCCGAAACCCGGATAGCTCCGAAACTGACGACTTCCGAAAGAGATAGAAATAAAAGAAGAAAGCCACGTCCGCTCCACCGGCGCGGAAGCCGATAAAGACGATCGTGTCGGTCGCCTTCGGGGAGGCCTTCGACTCGGCCACTACCCACTACTGGTTCGACGCGGCCACTACCTATCGCCGGTTCGGCCGCCAGCTCGCTAACGCTGTAGCGTGCCAGCGCCGCCGACCCTGTAGTAGGTAAAGGCTTTGGTAGAGAAAGAAAAAGAAGAAGAGATAGAGCTGCGGAAAGATCTATATAGACCTTCTACGCCGGCGCACAGACTAGCTACGGCGCAGCTTAGATAACCTACGGCTCAGATCAGATAGCACGGATCAGGCGCACCAATTACATAAACGCCAAGTAAAGGACCTCAGACGCCGATAACGTAAGAAATTCAAGAAGCGATAGAAGACGGAAGAGGTAACATTACTGTCAGAGGGGATTTTCGAGAAAGAGACGATAAATTAAAAAAAAAAGTAGAGATTTTCGGATAGATAGGGTGACTAAGCGGTCGAGGGCGACCGCTAGTAAGGGAGGGGGGTAGTGTTGCAGCGGTGGAAAGAGGTAGGACAGATTAATAGGGTGGACCCTGGAATTTCGGCTCGGCCTGTCTGGGCCGAGCAGGGCCTTGGCACCACTACTACGAAAGCCCCCCACCACTACTATATAGATTCCTTTCCCTCCTCAGTTCGAGATATAGTTATCAAAAAGGCCGTATTGAATCATATCTGCGTGCCCGGATCAGAGGTGTTAAAGGAAGCGGGGATCTGCGCAGCAGAACTGCAGACTAAACCAGAAACGATAGAGCTGCCGATCGAAGAAGAGACGCTCTACGAGAAGGTGGAACGGCTTAATAAGCAGCAGAAGCTCGGCAGAACAGCCTCAGGGAAGCTAATAGTTCCGGAAGAACTAATTACAGAGGTTATCCAGCTAGTCTATAGCTCTAAGGATGTTGGTTACGCAGGGTCGAAGAAGACGATAGAAGCTATAAGGCCGATCTACTAGTTTCCGCGGATCTACGAACGGATCCACCGATTTATCGCCAATTGCTACGTATGCCGAGCCGCGAAGCCGCGTTACGATCTTCCGGCCGGTCTGCTAAAGCCACTTCCGATCCCTAAGAAACCGTAGCAACACATTACGATAGACTTCGTAACCGGCCTGTCGGACTCCGATAGATATAACACTACGCTAAAAGTAGTGGACCGGCTAAGCAAAGAGCGCCACTTCATCCCCTGCGGAGCGAGAGACAAAGGAACCACTGCGGAAGAGACCGCGCAGATACTAATTAGACACGTGTAGAAGCACTATAGCCTGCTGGACACTATTACTACGGATAGGGGTCCTTTATTCACCGCTAACGTATAGAAAGCTATTAACCAAGCTCTCGGAATTCGTAGAAAGCTCAGCACCGCCGCTTACCCTTAAACTAACGGTCAGTCTAAAGTGGCTAATCGCGAGATAGAGCAATATCTGCGAACCTTCTACAGCTATTATTAAGAAAAGTGGGTCGAGATGCTGCCGATAGCTGAGTTCTGCGCCAATTCAGCATAGTCAGAAGCAACGTCGCTGGCGCCGTTCGAAATAACGCATAGCTATCTTCCGAGAATAAGTTTCCAGCTGCCGAGCGACGCCGGCTCGCCGGAGCTTTCCACTACTACCGCTACGTCGTTAAAGAGAGTCGCCGCCGCGGTAGCAGAAGCGCTACGATCTCAGATAGAAGAAGCAATTAAGGTAGCAAAAGACGCGATAGAATCGGCTCAGAAGAAGATAGTAACTCAAGCTAATAAGAAGCGGTCACTAATAGAATTCGAGAAAGGCCAAAAGGCATAGCTCAACACGCGAAACCTAAGGCTAAAAGGCAACGCCAAGCTCAATCTACGCTACGTGGGTCCGTTCAAGATAATAGAAAAGAGGTCGCCAGTGACCTATCGGCTCCAGCTACCAAAATCGTTCCGGATCTACGATGTCTTCCATTTGGACCTGTTAAGCTTAGACCCTAAAGACGGCCTGCCGAAACAGGGGTTTGCCGAACCCCTGCCGGTCGAGATAGACAGTAATAAAGAAGAATAGGAGGTAGAAGACGTAATGGACGTAAAGAAGACGAGGGGGTCCGTTAAAGCGAGGATCTCGTAGAAGGGGTGGCTGGAAGACTATAAATAGTATCCAATCGAGAACCTCCGGAATTCGGCAGAGCTGCTTAGGGAGTTCTACGTGCAGAACCCGAAGAAGCCAAAACCCGGATAGCTCCGAAACTGACGACCTCTGAAAGAGACGGAAGAAAAAGAAGAAAGCCGCGTCTGCTCCACCGGCGCAGAAGCCGATAAAGACGATCGTAACGGTCGCCTTCGGGGAGGTCTTCGACGCGGCCACTACCCACCGCCGGTTTGGCCGCCAGCTCGCTGACGCCGTAGCGTGCCAGCGCCGCCGACCCTGTAGTAGGTAAAGGCTTTAGTAGAAGAGAAAAAGAAGAAGAAAAACGGCGCTGCGGAAAGATCTATATAGACCTCTAAGGCGACGCACAGACCAGCCGAGCTGCAGCTTAGAAGACTGCGGATTAGATCAGATAGCGTCGATTACATAAACGCTAAGTGAAGGACTTTAGATGCCGACAACGTAAGAAATTCAAGAAGCGATAAAGAGAACGTTATTTTTTATAGAAGACGGAAGAGGTAACATTACCATTAAAGGGGATTTTAGAGAAGGAATCAAAAAAAAAAAAAAAAAAAAAAAAAAGAGTGGAGATTTTTGGATAGATAGAATGACTAAGCGGTCGAGGGCGACCGCTGGTAAGGGAGGGGGGTAGTGTTGCGGCGGTGGAAAGAGGTAGGACAGATTGATAGGGTAGACCCTGGATTTCGGCTCGGCCCCTTCCGGGATTTAGGTTCCGGAACGGACCGAGCCGGGCCTTGGCACACCACTACCCATCAAGGCTCACTGCCGCTATATAGGTTCCTTTCCCTCCTTAGTTCGAGATATAGTTATCAAAACAGCTGTATTGAAACTCATCTGCGCGCTCAGATCAATAGGCAACTAAGGACGAAACCGGACGATAAAAAGGATAGGCCTAACACACAGTTAGCTGTCTGCTATATAAACTATAGCAGGTAAGGCTATAGTTACTAAATAGCTTAATTGTATAGCAGTAACCGGACGACGATAGGAAACTGCTAGAATGCGATGCAGGAATGCTAAGCCTATAGGAAGAGACTACTACAAAGGAGGGGGGGGTATTGTTAGGGGACGCCGTCCTGCTAGGTCCCGGACCTGGACCGGCTGTCGTCCTAAGGAGTACGACTTAGCAGCGCCAGCAAGACCTAGCTAGACCGAGTCCTAACCTGGCCTAGCTAAGTCGGCATTCCCCTCTCCCTACACCCTATACAGAGGGAAATCTCTGCACTCCTATATAGAGGGAAATCTCTGCACCTACACCCCTATATAGAGGGAAATTGCTGGCTTGCATTGTAGGTACAAAACGTACAGTAGCAGACAACGAAGTAACTGCCTATTAGTTCCTTTATATAGATACCTAGCTTTAAGTTTCTGAACCAAGATTCTTGAACCCATTACAGTAAGGGAGGGGGGTAGTGTTACAGTAGCGGAAAGTAACAGAAAGTAGTAGGACTAAGTAATAGGGTAGACCCTTGGAATTTCGGCTTAGCCCTTCTGGACCAAGCCGAGTCTTGGCAAACTACCCCTACGAAGGCTTACATCTGCGTACACGTAGATTCCTTTCCCTCCTTAGTTCGAGATATAGTTATTAAACAGCCGTATCAAATTATATCTACGTGCTCGGATTATAGACTACCTTAGTCTACCTTAGTACACCTCTAACGCCCCAATACCTTAACATTAGGTAGACTTGTTAGAACTGTTATAAGATTGGTTTGTAGCAGCGTATAGTGTTGCGGCGGTGGAAAGAGGTAGGACAGATTGATAGGGTAGACCCTGGAATTTCGGCTCGGCCCGTCCGGGCCGAGCCGGGCCTTGGCAACACTACTACGAAAGCCCTCCACCACCACCCCATAGATTCCTTTCCCTCCTTAGTTCGAGATATAGTTATCAAAAAGGCCGTATTGAATTATATCTGCGTGCCCGGATTATTATATCTTGAACTCACTCTCTACACTAACCCTGCGCTGCGCAAAAGGGCCTGTCGAACTATCCGGAAACCCGAATAACGCACGCGCACCCACACCAACACCAACAACAACCCCTAAGGCACTGTAAGAAGATAGAAGGCTTCTCAGCAGTAGAGAGCGGCGTTATAGGCTGCAGCGGAAAGAGAAAGACTAACAGACCGAGAGATAGGCGTACCAGCATTCTCGACGACGGAACGACTACAGAAAGCCTTACAGAAAAAGAGGTAGACGAAGCGAGAAAAGGCATAGAGGGCTACGCCGAACTGTACGGACGCACGCCGGATAAGATAGGAGAATATCTTACAGAGCACGGAGCTGAGAAGTTGTTTGACATTATTACCTTTATAGAAAAGAGGTTCTATAGGAACGTAGAAGAAAACAGACAGTTAAGGGAGGAAGTAGAGACAGTAAGAGCTAAGAAGGAATCGGCAGAAACCATTATCGACATGTTAGAGAACCAGGCGGCAAATAGGCTGGCGCAACTAAAGGCGCTAAAGGACCAACTAGCTAACATAGAAGCAGCAATGTCGTCGCCGCCACTGCATCGAGAAGAACCAGCAGAGACTGCCTTACTAGCGGCCTATAGTTAAGGTAGCACCCTAATAACATTATTGCTGGATCCGCCGGCATTTAAAGGCGGAGACCCTAAAGACTAGGAAGAGTTTAAGAAGAAGATCAAGAATAAGATAAGCCGCGATTGCGCATCGAACAGCGCTGGAGATAGATTGGCGTACCTGGAATCGCAGTTAGAAGGAGAAGCTTTTTCGCTAGTAGCGGACCTAGAAGAGGTAACTGCTAAAGAAGCGATTAAAGCGCTAGATCAACGCTTCGGAGATCCATTCCGAAAGAAGACAGCCTGTAAGCAGCTGGACAAGATCAATCAGAACCGGCAGACGTTTAAAGAATTCTACGGTTTGTTCAGAAAATATACGATTAGGGCCCGGGTAGCAGAGGATAAGCAGCTCTACCTATTAAGGCAGAAGCTGAACCCTAAACTGGCTGCAGCTATAGCGTCTGTAGAAGACGAAGACCTTAGGAGCTTCGTGCATAGAGCGAGAGTTACTAGGAGAAACTTGAGCGCTTACGCGAAATTACGCGAATCGGTTCAGAAGCCGCTGCCGTCGGCGCAGACAACACGACCCCCTGCGCCTTTCCGGAGAGCACCCTAGCAGCCACCTTATTAGTCACGGCGTTCGTCGTTCGTCCCCACCTGCTACGTATATAGAAAACCCGGCTATATCGCTACGAGATGCCAAGCAACGGCACAGCAGAAGCAAGAGTATCGAGCAACGAAGCAGCCGCCACTGCCGAGAAAGACTATTTAAGCTATCGAACCGGCTCCGAACGACACTAACAGCGTAGACGGCAGGGTGCAGCTAAGAATCTTGGGAAAAGACCAGCTGGAAGGATAGGCCCCCTATCTAGCGAGGACAACAGGGCATTAACGCGAACTACGTCGACGAAAGAGAGCATCAATAGCTGCAGCGATCCGCTGTCGGCGGCAGTAGAAGTAAACACGGAAACAGCTATTATCCTTCTAATTACTGTCCACCCCCTTAACGGATCGGGCAAACCACTTCAGTTAAGAGCTTTCATCGACACCGGAGCTCTTATTGGCGCGGCGATCTACCACCGACTGGTCCGGAAGCTGATAAATAGATACGGCTATCCAGTGGAACTAGCGTCGCCGACGCGGATTTCGGCATACAACGGACAAGACACGGAAAGCGTTACGCACTATGTGCTGCTAAAGACTACCTTGGCTGGTCGCACTACGGAAGCGACGTTCTGAATTATAGATATCGGAAGATTTGACATTATTATAGGGCAGAAATAGATAAAGAACCAGAAAGCTATTATTGACGTAGACGAAGGCACAATAGGGTTCAAAACCCTAGGCAACGCTACTGCCGCTACCGAGCTGAAAGCTACGGAGTCTGCCAAAGAGGCTCCGTCCGATCGTTCCGAACCCCTGGTTACGGTCGGAATAATAAGTTCAGAAGCTATAACGACCCTCGCGAAGTCGCCAGACACTAAGATCTACGCTATCTTAATAAAAGACATCGAAGACTATTGGAAGATAATAGCGGAAGAAGAGGTAGATCCACTGGAGGTGCTGCCAAACGAGCTCTATAGTTACGCTAATGTATTCTTAAAAGCAGACTCCAACCTCCTGCCGCTCTACCGGCCGGAATACGACAATAAGATCAGGTTGAAAGAGGGGGCTACATTGCCGAGAACCGAGCCTCTAAGAAGACTGTCGCCGGCCGAACTGGACCAAGTAGAGGTGTTTGTTCGTGAAAACCTGGCGAAGAAGTTTATTACGCCGAGCTCTGCGGAATATGCGTTACCGATTCTTTTCGTAAGGAAACTAGGGGGTAGTCTGCTGTTGCGGCGGTGGAAAGAGGTAGGACAGATTAATAGGGTAGACCCTTGGAATTTCGGCTCGGCCCGTCCGGGCCGAGCCGGGCCTTGGCACCACCACCTCCACGGAAGCCCACCACCACCACTATATAGATTCCTTTCTCTCCTCAGTTCGAGATATAGTCATCAAAAAGGCCGTATTAAATCTTATCTGCGTGCCCGGATCATCTGCGACTCTGCGTAGACTATAGGGGCCTCAACGAGGTTACTAAGAGGGACGTATACCCGCTGCCGCTAATCGACGAGACTATACAACGAGTGGCTAAGGCTAAGTGGTTTAGCAAGCTGGATATTCGCCAAGCATTCCATCGATTAAGGAACGAAGAAGGACAAACAGAAGACCTTACGACATTCGCTACGCGCATAGGCAATTTCAAGTAGTTGGTAATGCCTTTCGGACTTACCAACGCGCCGGCAGTGTGGCAACGCTTTATAAACCACACTTTTATAGACATGCTAGAGCGGTTCGTGTCTATCTACTTGGACGACATCCTTATCTACACCGATAGAACGAGAGAGCAACATACGGACTACATCGAGAGAGTGTTAAAGAGGCTCCGCGAGGTCGGATTAAACGCAGACACGAAGAAGAGCGAGTTCTACTAAACCGAGGTCAAATATCTCGGTCTAATCGTCGGAAGAGATGGAATTTGTATAGACCCCTTAAAGGTCGCCGCCGTCGCAAAGTGGAAGCAGCCGAAATCTAGAAACACTACGCAAATCAGAGCGTTTCTCGGCTTCTGCAGCTACTATTAGCAGTTTATTAAGGACTTCAGCAAGATAGCGAGACCCCTAAACGAGGCGCTAAAGAAAGAGGCCGCCGGCCTATAGAATAAGAGGTGCACGGAAGCCTTTAACCGACTAAAAGAAGCAGTGGCCTCTGCGCCAGTTCTGGCACACTTCCGGCCAGAAAAGACGATCTACGTAGAAACGGACGCTTCCGACACAGTAACGGCAGGGGTCCTTTCTTAATATAGTAACGACGAAACCCTCCATCCAGTCGCTTTCTTTAGCAAGTTAATAAGCAAAGCTAAGCGGAACTACACTATCTACGATAAGGAGCTGCTAGCGATCATTTAGGCTTTCGAGGAGTAGAAGCCAGAGCTTATAGCTGGAAAGAGCACGGTCCAGGTTCTTACAGACCACCAGTCGCTGACCTACTTTATAAAGACGCAGAAGCTCTTATTAATACGGATGTAGATGTGGACAGCTGGCAGGGCCAGGCTTGGCGCACACTCAAATACCTCTACCTCCGCTTGTACGTAGATTCTCCCCTCTCTAGCCTTAGATATAGTTATCAAAGACGGGTATTAACCTAGAGTCTACCTTAGTCGGATCATTATATCCAAGGCTCAAACCCAACACCCAACCCGCACTACGCGAAAGAGCCCGTTGAATTACATCCGGGTACTCGATTAACGTACGTACAACCAACCCAGAGTGTGTACGGTATATGTACAAAGGAGGCCGTTGATTTATATCCGGTCACTTAATTGTACATGTGCATACTACTCTACCCCTCCCCTAATCGAGAAGAAGAGTTTTGAAGAGAGAGGTCCATTACAGAGGACATCGAGAAGAAGAGTTTTAGGGAAGAGAAGTGCCCCTATCGTAAAGAAGAGAGAGTTTTGAAGAAGAGCGAGAGAGCGACGAAAGCGACGAGAAGGACGAGAAGAACGATGTAGGAGCGACAAGGACGAGGAGCGAGAGCGAGGACGCGAACGAGGAAAAAGACGCACCTAGCAGGACCTAGGGCGACGACATTCGTTTTTTTCGGGTCTTTAACAGACCATTCTATTCGGGCAAGGCCTATCGAGACAGTTCAGCAATCGGCAATACGAGCAGCACAAGCGACACTAGCCTATCGAGACATACAGCAATTGGTTTAGCGACAAGACAAGCGACACGTTCAGTACGAGAACATAGGCAGAGCAACGAGTACGAGCACAAGGCACAGCTGCAGACAACAGAGGCACAGCTGCAGACAACCAGGCCGAGCACTAGGCCAAGCGAGCACCAGGCACGAGCAACTAGGCCGAGCACCAGGCCAAGCGAGCACCAGGCACAAGCACCCAGGCAGAGCACCAGGCACGAGCACCTAGGCAGGAGCACTAGACAACAGAGCGCACAGCTGCAGGCAACACAGGGCAGCTACAGACAACACACACTGTTCAGGTTTAGAAGAGCACAAGGCAGAGCACAAGGCACAACACAGGGCTGCTATAAACAGGCAGCTGCAGACAACATACACTGTTTAGGTTCAGACGGGCACCTAGGCACAGCTGCTGCAGACAACAGAAGCATAGCTGCAGGCAATACAGCTGCAGACAACAGGCAGCTGTAGACAACAAAGCACAAGGCACGAGCACCTAGGCACGAGCTCCAGGCAGAGCACCAGGCAGAGCACTAGGCAAAGCACAGGCGAAGCGACCGTCGAGAAGCGACCGTAGAGAAGCGAGCGACCGTCTAAGAAGCGACATATGTAGGCTGCGACCTCTAGAAGCCTCTGCGCCCCCAACAACCTCCGCGACCTCCGAGACCTCTGCGACCGTCGAGAAGCGACTGTCTAAGAAGCGACAGGCGACGGCTTAAGAAGCGATAGGCGACGACTTAAGAAGAGACGGTTCAAGAAGCGACTGTCCAAGAAGCGAAGCGACGGCTCGAGAAGCGACAGCCCGAGAAGCGACAGCCCGAGAAGCGACAGCCCGGAAAGCGACTGTCTAAGAAGCGACCGTCAAGAAGCGACCGTCTAAGAAGCGAAGCGACGGCTCGAAAAGCGACGGCTCGAGAAGCGACAGCTTAAAAAGCGACCGTCGAGAAGCGAGCGACTGTCTAAGAAGCGAAGCGACGGCTCGAGAAACGACTGTCGAGAAGCGACCGTCAAAAGGCGACCGTCTAAGAAGCAAGCGACTGTCGAGAAGCGACAGTCGAGAAGCGACATCTATAGGCTGCAACCTCTGCGACCTCTGCGACCTCTGCGGCCTCGACGACCCCTGCGAGCTCTGCGACCTCTGCGACCTCGACGACCTCTGCAACAATCTGAGAATTCTGCAGCCTTGGCAAGGCAGCAAACAAGGCACCAATTAAGGCCGAAAGCGACAGCAAAAGGCACGAGATTGAGACTTAAAACGCACAGAAATTGAAGCTCAAAAGCGACCTTAAAAGCGACCTGTTTTGGAGTGACCTAATTAGCCGATAGCGAAGCTGAATTTGCGACCCCTACGACCTGGTTTGGCACACTGCGACCGAATTTGCGACCTGGATTGGTGCGACCTAATTGGCTGAAAGCGATGGCAAAAGGCTCAGAAATTGGAGCTTAAAAAGCGACCTCTGCGACCAAATTTGCGACCTGGATTGGTGCGACCTGATTGGCTGATTGCGATTAATGGATTGATTGCAATTAAGGGCAATCGCTAGTTGGGGAGGGCGGTAGTAATACGGATGTGGATGTAGACAGCTGGCAGGGCCAGGCTTGGCGCACACTCAAATACCTCTACCTCCGCTTGTACGTAGATTCTCCCCTCTCTAGCCTTGGATATAGTTATCAAAGACGGGTATTGACCTAGAGTCTACCTTAGTCGGATCACTTATGTCGCCAAGCTCGGTAGGCCGCCTACTTATTAGGATTCGACTTTAAGATCACCTATCGACCAGGGGCTCAAAACGGAAAGGCGGACGCGCTAACGCGAAGAGAAGGAAAAACAAGCTGCGCAAAAGAAGATCCTAACATGTTCCAGAAGGTGCTAACCGAGCGAATAGTAGAAGCAGAGGTGCTAAAAGAGGTAGGGGTCTGCATAGTGGAACCGGCCCCTAAGGAAGAAGCTCTCTACGAAAAGGTAAAGCAGCTTAACCAGCAATAGAAACTCGGCAAAACCGGCTCAGGAAAGCTAATAGTTCCAGAAGAACTAATTACGGAGGTCATCCAGCTGGTCTATAGCTCTATAGACGTTGGTTACGCCGGCTTAAAGAAGACGATGGAAGCTATAAGGACGGTCTACTGGTTTCCGCGGATCTACGAACAAATCCACCGATTTATCGCTAATTGCTACATATACCGAACCGTAAAGCCTCGTTACGGTCTTCCGGCCGGCCTGCTTAAGCCACTTCCGATCCCCGAGAAACCGTAGCAGCACATTACGATAGACTTCGTGACTGGCCTGCCGGACTTCGATAGATACGACGCTACGCTGAACGTAGTGGATCGACTAAGCAAAGAGCGCCATTTCATTCCCTGTCGAGCTAAGAATAAAGGAACTACTATAGAAGAAACAGCGAGAATATTAATCTAACACGTGTAGAAGCACTATAGGCTGCCGGATACTATTACTACGGATAGAGGCACTCAATTCACCGCTGTTGCGGCAGTGGAAAGAGGTGGGACAGATTGATAGGGTGGACCCTGGATTTTGGCTCGGCCCGACCGGGCCGAGCCGGGCCTTGGCACCACTACTATCAAAGCCCACTACCACCACCACATAGATTCCTTTCCCTCCTTAGTTCGAGATATAGTCTTCAAAAAGGCCGTATTGAATTATATCTGCGTGCCCGGATTATTATATCTCGAACTCACTCTCTACACTAACACCCGCGCTGCGCGAAAGGGCCCGTCGAACTATCCAGAAACCCGAATAACGCACGCGCACCAACACTAACATCAACAACAACCCCCAAAGGCACCGTAAGAAGATAGAAGGCTTCTCGACGGTAGAGAGCGGCGTAACAGGCCGCTGCGGAAAGAGAAAGACTGACAGAGCAAGCAGGCGCTCCAGTGTTATTAATAACGAGATTATTATCAGAGGTTTTACAGCGGAAGAGACCGCAGAGATTAAGGAACGAATAAGTAAATACAAGAAGATCCACGACTGTACACTCGAGGAACTGGAAGACTATGTAAATGAGAATAGAATAGGAAAGGTCTACGACGGAATAGACCTTATTAAGACGCTGTTCTACAGAACGCTGGAAGAGAACAGACAACTAAGAGAAGAAACTAAAGCGGTAAGGGCCGAAAAGGAATCGGCAGAAACTATTATCGACGTGTTAGAAAACTAGGCGGCGAATCGACTAGCGTAGCTGAAGGCGCTGAAGCATCAAATAGCTGATATAGAAGCAGCAAAGTCGCCGCCACCGCGTCGAGAAGAACAAGCGGAGACCGCCTTACTGGCGGCCTATAGTCAAGGTGGCACTACGATGACGCCACTGCCGGACCTACCTGCTTTCGGCGGCGGAGACCCTAAAGCGTAGGAGGCATTTAAGAAGAAGATTAAGAATAAGATAAGCCGCGATTATGCATCGAGCAGCGAAGAAGATAGATTGGCGTACCTAGAATCGCGATTAGAAGGTAAAGCATTTTCGCTAGTAGCGGACCTAGAAGAAGTGACCGCCGACGAAGCAATCAAGGCGCTGGACTAGCGTTTCGGCGACCCCTTCCGGAAGAAGACGGCCCGTAAGCAGCTGGATAAGATTAACCAGAACCGGCAGACGTTCGAAGAGTTCTACAGACTGTTTAGGAAATATGCTATTAGAGCAAGAGTAGCAGAAGATAAGCAGCTGCACCTACTAAGACAGAAACTGAGCCCTAAGCTCGCTGCGGCTATAGCGTCGGTAGAAGACGAAGACCTCCAGAGCTTCGTGCACTAGGCGAGAGTAACAGCAAGAAACCTGAACGCATACGGAAAATCGACGACACGTAAACCGGCTCAGAAGCCGTTGCCGTCGCCGCAGGGAACTAGAGCCCCCGTCCTATACCGACAACGCCCCCAGCAGCTATTTAATTCGCAGCGTTCGTCGTTTGTCCCCACGTGCTACGCGTGCGGAAAGCCTGGCCACATCGCCACTAGGTGCCAAGCAACGGCCCAACAGAAGCAGGAGTATCGTGTTATAAAGCAGCCGCAGCCGCAGACGCCGAGAAAGACTATTCAAGCTATCGAACCGGCGCCGAACGATACTGACAGCGTAGACGGTAGGGTGCAGTGAATGATTATAGGAAAAGACCAGCTAGACGGATAGGCCCCCTATCTAGCAAGGACAACAGGGCACCAACGCGAACTACGTTAGCGAAAGAGAGCATTAACAGCTGCAACGACCCGCTCTCGGCGGCGGTAGAAGTGAACACGGAAACAGCTATTATCCTTCTAATCACTGTCCACCCCCTTAACGGATTAAGCAAACCACTTCAGCTAAAAGCCTTTATTGACACCGGAGCTCTTATTGGCGCAGCGATCCACTACCGACTGGTTCAGAAACTAAAGAAGGGATACGGTTATCTGGTGGAACTGGCGTCGCTAACGAAGATTTCGGCGTACAACGGACAAGACACGGAAAGCGTTACGCACTACGTGCCGCTAAAGACTACCCTAGCTGGTCGCACTACGGAAGCGACGTTCCGAATTATGGATATCGGAAGGTTTAACATTATTATAGGGCAGAAATAGATGAAGAACCAGAAGGCTATCGTCGACGTAGATAAAGGAACGATCAGATTCAAAACCCCGGGTAGCGGAGCAGGGGCCGTCGGAAAGGTCGCCGCCGCCGCCGCCGAGCCGAAAGCCACGGAGTCCACGAAAGAGGCTCCGTCCGATCGTTCCGAACCCCTGGTCACCGTCGGAATAATAAGTTTAGAAGCTATAACGACCCTCGCAAAGTTACCGGATAATAAGATCTACGCTATCTCGATAAAAGACATCGAAGACTACAGGAAGATTGATGTGACGCGGTACACTTGAGCCAAAAGGGACTGGTCAAGTAACTCAGAAGTGACTTGACCAATGTGTACCAGATATATGAACCTTGGCAAGGCATAGTAATGACACGGGCTAACCCACCCTGTATCAAAGATAATAGCGGAAGAAGAAGTAGACCTACTGGAGGTGTTGCCAAAAGAGCTCTACGGTTACGCTAACGTGTTCTTAAAAGCAGACTCCAACCTCCTGCCGCTCTACCGGCCGGAATACGATAATAAGATCAGGTTGAAAGAAGGGGCTACATTGCTAAGAACCGAGCCCCTAAGACGACTGTCGCCGGCCGAATTGGACTAAGTAGAGGTGTTTGTTCGCGAAAACCTGGCGAAGAAGTTCATTACGCCGAGTTCTGCCAAATATGCGTTACCGATTCTTTTCGTAAGAAAACTAGGGGGTGGTCTGCGACTCTGCGTAGACTATCGAGGCCTTAACGAGGTCACTAAGAGAGACGTATACCTACTGCCGCTAATTAATAAAACTATACAGCGGGTAGCGAAGGCTAAGTGGTTTAGCAAGCTAGACATCCGCCAAGCGTTCCATCGACTAAGGAACGAAGAAGGGCAGACAGAAGACCTTACGACGTTCGCGACGCGTATAGGCAATTTTAAGTAGTTGGTAATGCCTTTCGGACTTACCAACGCGCCGGCGGTGTAGCAACGCTTTATAAACTACACCTTTATAGACATGTTGGAACGGTTTGTGTCTATTTACCTGGACGACATCCTTATCTATACAGATAGAACGAGAGAGCAACACACAGACCACATCGAGAAGGTGTTGACCAGGCTCCGTAAGGCCGGACTGAACGCGGACACGAAGAAGAGCGAGTTCTATTAAACTAAGGTCAAATATCTCGGTCTTATTGTCGGAAGAGATGGAATTCGTATAGACCCCTTAAAGGTCGCCGCCGTTGCCGAATAGAAGCAGCCGAAATCCGGAAATACTACGCAAATCAGGGCGTTCCTCGGCTTCTGCAGCTACTATCGACGGTTTATTAAGGACTTCAGCAAGATAGCGAGACCCCTAAACGAGGCACTAAAGAAAGAGGCCGCCGGCCTATAGAATAAGAAGTGCACGGAAGCTTTCGTACAGCTGAAAGAAGCAGTGGCCTCTGCGCTAGTGCTAGCGCACTTCCGACCGGAAAAGACGATCTACGTAGAAACGGACGCTTCCGACACAGTAACGGCAGGGGTCCTTTCTCAATATAGTGACGACGAAACCCTCTATCTAGTCGCTTTCTTTAGCAAGTCAATAAGCGAAGCTAAGCGGAACTACGCTATCTACGATAAGGAGCTGCTAGCGATTATTCAGGCCTTCGAGGAGTAGAAACCGAGCTTATAGCTGGAAAGAGCACGGTCTAGGTTCTTACAGACTACCAGTCGCTGACCTACTTTATAAAGACGCAGAAGCTCTTACGCCGCCAAGCTCAGTAGGCTGCCTACTTATTAGGATTCAACTTCAAGATTACATATCGACCAGGGGCTTAAAACGGAAAGGCGGACGCGCTAACGCGAAGAGAAGGAAAAACAAGCTGCGCGAAAGAAGATCCGAACATGTTCCAGAAGGTGTTGACCGAGCGGATAGTAGACGTAGAGGTGTTGAAAGAGGTAGGGGTCTGTGCAGTGGAACCGGCCCCTAAAGAAGAGACACTCTACGAGAAGGTGAAGCAGCTTAACCAGCAACAGAAACTCGGCAAAACCGGTTCAAGGAAGCTAATAGTTCCGGAAGAACTAATTACGGAGGTCATCCAGCTGGTCTATAGCTCTATAGACGTTGGTTACGCCGGCTCAAAGAAGACGATAGAAGCTATAAGGACGGTCTACTGGTTTCTGCGGATCTACGAACGGATCCATCGATTTATCGCCAATTGCCACGTATGCAGAGCCGCGAAGCTACGTTACGGCCTTCCGGCAGGCTTATTGAAGCCACTTCCGATCCCCGAGAAACTATAGCAGCATATTACGATAGACTTCGTAACCGGCCTGCCGGATTCCGATAGATATAACGCTACGCTGAACATAGTAGATAGGCTGAGCAAAGAGTGCTATTTCATCCCCTGTCGAGCTAAGGATAAAGGAACTACTGCGGAAGAAACGGCGAGAATGTTAATTCAACACGTATAGAAGCACTATGGCCTACCGGACACTATCACTACGGATAGGGGTCCTTAATTCACTGCCGATGTATAGAAAGCTATCAACCAAGCCCTCGGAATTTATAGAAAGCTCAGCACCGCCGCTTACCCTCAAACTGACGGCCAATCAGAAGTGGCCAACCGTAAGATAGAGAAATATCTACGGATCTTCTGCGGCCACTATTAAGAAGAATGGGTCAAGGTGTTGCCGATAGCCGAGTTCTGCGCCAACTCGGCACCGTCTAAAGCTACCTCGCTGGCGCCGTTTGAGATAACGCACGGCTATCTTCCGAGGATAAGCTTTCAGCCGCTGAGCGAACCCAGCTCCGCGGAACTATCCACCGCTACGTCGTCAAAGAGAGTCGCCGCTGCAGCGGCAGAAGCGCTACGATCTCAGATAGAAGAAGCTATCGAGGTAGCGAGGGAAGCGATAGATTCGACTTAGAAGAAGATAGTAACTCGAGCTAATAGAAAAAGGTCACTACTGGAATTCGAGGAAGGCCAAAAGGTATGGCTTAACACGCGAAACCTGAGGTTGAAAGGCAATGCCAAGCTCAGTCCGCGCTACGTAGGTCCGTTTACGATAGTGGAAAAGAGGTCGCCGGTGACTTATCGGCTCCAGCTACCGAAATCGTTCCGGATCTACGATGTTTTCCATTCCGATCTACTAAGCCTGGACCCTAAGAACGGTCTGCTGCAGCAGGGGTTCGCCGAACCCCCACCAGTCGATATGGACGATAATAAAGAAGAGTGGGAGGTGGAAGACGTAATAGACGTAAAGAAGACGAGGGGGTCTATTAAAGCGAGGATCTCGTAGAAGGGGTGGCCGGAAGACTATAAATGGTATCCGATCGAGAATCTCCGGAATTCGGCGGAGCTGCTAAGGGACTTTTACGCGCGGAACCCGGAAAAACCGAAGCTAGCGTAGCTCTAATGCCGACAATAGAGACACGTCCGCTCCACCGGCGCGGAAGCCGATAAAGGCGATCGTGCTTCTGGAATTAATAGCTCCAGGCACCACCACGTCGGTCGGCAACCGCGTAGTAGGTAAAGGCTTGTGTAGAAGAGAAAAAAGAAGAAGAAAAACAGCGCCGCGGAAAGATCTATATAGACCTCCGCGCCGGCGCACAGACCAGCCACGCCGCAGCTCAGATAACCTACAGCTCAGATCAGATAACACGGATCAGATGGCGTCAATTACATAAACGCCAAGTGAAGGACTTCAGATGCCGATAACGTAAGAGGTTAAAAAAGAGATAAGGAGGACTTTGTTTTTGATGGAAGACGGAAGAAGTAACGTTGGCGTTGGAGGGAATTTTCAAGAAGGAAACGATAAATTAAAAAAAAAAAAAAAAAAAAAGAAAGAAAGAAAGAAAGAGAGTGCAGTTTTTAGGATAGATGGGGTAACTAAGCGGTCGAGGGCGACCGCTGGTAAGGGAGGGGGGTAGTGTTGCGGCGGTGGAAAGAGGTAGGACAGATTAATAGGGTGGACCCTGGATTTCGGCTCGGCCTGACCGGGCCGAGCCGGGCCTTGGCACTACCACTATCAAAGCCCACCACCACTACTACATAGATTCCTTTCCCTCCTCAGTTCGAGATATAGTCTTCAAAAAGGCCGTATTAAATCATATCTGCGTGCCCGGATCAACCGCTAACGTATGGAAAGCAGTCAACCAAGCTCTCGGAATTAGTGGAAAGCTCAGCACAGCCGCTTACCCGCAGACCGACGGCCAGTCTAAAGTCGCTAACCGTAAGATAGAGCGATACCTACGGACCTTCTGCAGCTATTATTAAGAAGGTTAGGTTAAGGTGTTGCCGATAGCCGAATTCTGCGCGAACTTAACACAGTCGGAAACAACGTCGCTAGCGCCGTTCGAGATAACCTACGGTTATCTTCCGAGGATGAGCTTTCAGCCGCCGAACGAACCCAGCCCTGCGGAACCTTCTACTGCTACGTTGTCAAAGAGAGTCGCCGCCGCAGCGGCAAAAGCGCTACGATCTCAGATGGAAGAAGCGATTAAGGTGGCAAAAGGCGCAATGGAATCGGCTTAGAAGAAGATAGTAACTCGAGCTAATAAGAAGCGGTTACCGATAGAATTCGAGGAAGGCCAAAGAGTATAGCTTAACACGAAGAACCTAAGGCTGAAAGGCAACGCCAAGCTCAATCTACGCTACGTAGGTCCATTCAAGATAATAGAAAAGAGGTCGCCGGTGACCTATCGGCTCCAGCTACCGAAATCGTTCCGGATCTACGATGTCTTCCATTCGGACGTGTTAAGCTTGGACCCTAAAGACGGCCTGCCGGAACAGGGGTTCGCTGAACCCCCGCCAATCGAAATAGACGATAAAGAAGAGTGTGAGGTAGAAGACGTAATGGGCGTAAGAAAGACGAGAGGGTCCATCAAAGCGAGGATCTCGTAGAAGGGGTGGCCGGAAGATTATAAATAGTATCCAATCGAGAATCTCCGGAATTCGGCGGAGCTGCTAAGAGACTTTTACGCACGGAACCCGATAAAGCCGAAACCCGGATAGCTCCGAAACTAACGACTTCCGAAAGAGATGGAAATAAACGAAGAAAGCCACGTCCGCTCCACCGGCGCGGAAGCCGATAAAAACGATCGTAAGGTTGCCTTGGGAAGTAATTGCTTTACCTACCACTGCGTCGGCCGGTAGCTCGCGCACGCTGTGGCGTGCCAGCGCCGCCGACCGCGTAGTGGGTGAAGGCTTTGGTAGAAGAGAAAAAGAAGAAGAAAAACGGCGCTGCGGAAAGATCTATATAGACCTCCGAGACGACGCACAGACCAGCCACGCCGCAGCTCAGATAACCCACGGCTTAGATCAGATGGCACGGATCAGGCGCACCGATCACATAAACGCCAAGTGAAGGACGTCAGATGCCGATAACGTAAGAAATTCAAGAAGCGATAAAGAGGACGTCGTTTTTGATAGAAGAAGGAAGAGGTGACATGACCGTCGGAGGGGATTTTCGAGAAGGAGACGATGAAACACAAAAAAAAAAAAAAAAAAGTGGAGATTTTCGGATGGATAATGTGACTAAGCGGTCGAGGGCAACCGCTGGTGAGGGAGGAGGGTAGTGTTGCGGCGGTGGAAAGAGGTAGGACAGATTGATGGGGTGGACCCTGGAATTTCGGCTCGGCCTGACCGGGCCGAGCCGGGCCTTGGCACCACCACCACGAAAGCCCTCCACCACCACCCCATAGATTCGTTTCCCTCCTCAGTTCGAGATATAGTCATCAAAAAGGCCGTATTGAATCATATCTGCGTGCCCGGATCATATAGTACACCCTAATACTAATAAGTAGTATTATGTTTATAAGTAGTATTATGTTTAAACTAACAAGTGCCCTTTAATATAATTCCGCAACGTGTGCCTTTGGTATACTGTAGGTGCGGCTTAGGCCTATAGACGTTTTTCGAAAGCCTCTCGCTAGACCATCCTAGTGGCACCCCTATGCTGACCACAGGTCCACCATAACAATCATTGATGACGGACCACTTCATCTTGGCTACCGAGAGTATCATGCTCACGAGGTGCTCGCCAAGTTTGGGGGGCAGCGAGAAGGATGAAAGGTGACCTGTACGAGACTGTATAGCTTCTGTTGGTGGCCAAATTCCGGACGGTCCAATCGACAACCTCACTGGGAGTACAATGGCTTCCACGGACCGGGGCAACATCTCACACGCGTCCCCAAGTCGTAGTGTAAGTAATGATGATCGACGCTAGAATGGCATGCTGACTTGTTCAAGAAGGTGGCGGAGTATCGGGCCCAACGTGGACTGTACCACGAACCGGTTTGCGGCTATCGGGACGCCGGGACTCACCTACACTGAATGCATGCAATGGTACTACCCTCCCGTGTACTCGGAGGGATATGGTCAGCGAGATGACCATCCTGATATCCTCAGGCATGCATACGACCGCCCGTAAACATGCAGCACGATTGGCGATGAGCCTATGTGGGCGCGTGTGTAGTACGGCAGGAGACTCGCATGTCTGTCTTCAACACCACTCTCGCATCGCGATCCGAATCCTGGCGAATTATCAACCCGGTCACTGGGAAACCGATCTTCCATTCCAAGCGAACCTGCATTCCACGCCTCACATTCACGCGGATCTGTGCAACACGGTTGAGTAACTCCACTATCAACCCCACACACCATCTTTCTCGCGCGGAAGACACCAACATGGAAATTTCAACCCGAGGGACCCTATACGGTGACGATCGGATTCCCCCATAAGTATGATGATTGCACATCCTCTCCGCTCTGTTGGTGTCTGCCATGAGTCCCCCTCTCACGCATATCGAACCCCGACGACCAACAAACCCCGTGGAACGCCGTCGCTGTTGCTCGAACGTCACCGGGTTCAAATCAAGCTCCCCTCGCCATCATGCCGCCGAACACCATCAAGCTGATGGGAACGGCGATGGCGGCGACCTTGCTCGTCTCCGCCGTCTCCGTCTCCGCCGGGGCCAGACCAGCATGGTTCGCCCGACAGGAGGGGCCCTGGCCGGTTTCTCCCGCCTTGTCCTCCGAGCCAACGACTCCCGATGATGGCCCCTCCTCCTCCTCCTCCTCTCCCACCGCCACAGCCCGGGGCGTCGACCGTGCCGCGCCCGTGGCCTCGACGACGAGCGTCGGCCTCGCGGCCTCCGGGCCCGCGCAAGCAGCAACAACCACCGTCGACCTCGCCGCCCTGTGGCCTGCAAAACCCACCGCCACACACCCGGCACGCGTGGGCTGTGTGCCATCTTCGGTGTGCCCGCGACTCATGAACGCCTGCGGCCAAAATTATGGAGGGTCAGTATCTGAACAGCCACCCGTCACATCGCACACATTCCAGTGTGTGTGTGTGTGTGTGAGAGAGATAACATCATTGCTGACGGGGGGCCGTCGCTCAGATGCTACGATAAGAACTTTTGCGATGGGAACACGACGCCGTATCCGATTCCCACGTGCACCAAGACTGCATCGCTGCCCATGCTGTTCTGAGAAGCACTTTCATGGAGCATGATGGTTGGTGGGGCAAGACTTCGTCTCTCGTACACAGGCCGAGTTGGAGAGCATCGTCGATGAAGCACACGAGTCGTCGTCGATGATGTGTACGGAATGCGCAGTGAGATGATGATAAGCGAGAGAGGAACATGAGAAGATAGCCTTCAAGACCCGAAACAGTGGTCAATGCAATTACCAGATGTGACGAGACGGTTAACTATGCATCGCCTGAAGTATTATGTCCAACTTTTCGAGGGGTCTCCCGATATCAAGCTTCTCGGGCCGCCTACCACCTGCGACCGTAAACTGGATCTTCAACTCGCCTGCTCGGCGTGGCCGTGGGCATAGTTCTGTTTCCATGGCCCAGGTCCCGAACGTGGTCGGAGGCAGACACATGTGCACGACCATCGAGCAGTCGACTGTCGTCTCCGAATTTCGCCCAGTATTCGCCATCGTGGGCATGCTCCACACCTTCCGCGTCGTGCTTGAATAGACCCAGAATATCCTTCATCGACAAGTTGCCCATGCCCTTGCCGCCTTCAATGGCAGCATTGGCCAGCTCTCGCTTCTTCTCCTGAAGCTGCAGGATGCGTTCTTCCACCGTCTCACGAACGGTGAGGCGGAAGACCTTGACGTCAACGGTCTGGTTGAGACGATGAACACGATCGATGGCTTGTTCCTCCACAAACGGGTTCCAGAAGGGCTCCACGATGACGACTCTGCTCGCAGCGGTCAAGTTGAGGCCGAGCGAGCCGCACTTGAGTGAGCAGAGTAAGACGCGAGTCTTCTTGTCGTTGCGGAGACTGTTGAGGGACTGCTCCCGAGCGTCTGGACGCATACTACCATCGTAGCGGACGAAACGGATGTCCGCATGGCGTAGATGCGGTTCGATCAGATCCAGCATGGTTGTGAATTGGGAGAAGACGATGGTCTTGTGCTTCGGCGTCTCGGTGTGGAGGATGCGAAGCAGCTGGCGAATCTTGGTCGATGGAGCATGCTTTGGCTTGGCAAAGTTGCTCATGCCTTCAAGAAGACCGCTCTGATCTGATTCCGCATCATCATCTTCGGAATCTTCGACTTCGCTCGGCTCGGTCGCCTCGTCTTCGTCGCCAGAGGCTTTCGTCTCACCATCAGAATCAACGACCTTCATCGGATGAGCTCGGGAGGGAGAGTCGTCGATCTGGGAGTCGTCCTCGTCGCTGCGCTCTGAATCGATAGTGTCGAGTGTCTCACCGCCGCCTTCATCATCTTCGTCGTCGCTGTTGTCTGCATCGGCTGGTCTCGCATTGCGAGCATGCTTTCCGACAAGCCACTCGCCTCCTCCCTCTTCGTCCTCGTCATCACTGTCGACAACGACTGTACGATTGCGTGGGCGGCGCGATCTTGGCTCCTCCTCCTCCTCGCCATCGTCGGCCAACTTGCTCGATTTGGCCTTGCCCTTGCACAGCTTGTCCTTCGATTTCTTTGGCTTCTTGCCTGAGGTCTTCTGTTTCATAGCTTTCAAGTCTTCTTCGCACTCTGAGCAACGAACAGCGCCTTCTCTTGCATCAGATGCCGAAAGGTTGATTTGGCATACGTCGCAGTTCTTAGCTTTCACGGAGACGCCGCCCATCAGAGCAGTCAAGGTGTCCATCTCGTCGCCGTCATCTTTGGCGCCTCGCTTATCATTTGAGAGACCTGTCGTCATGGCGTCCTTGTCTTTAGCCACGGCCATTTCGATGAGTTGTGGGTGATCGCACATCTGCCGCAGGCGAAGCAGAAGCACAAGAGCGCCAATGTAGTCAGCATTACCATTAGCTTCCATCTGCTCGAGACGCTTGTCTGCACGAGCCTGGAGACGTTCGTAGTACTCCTTTTCGACATGGTCAAAATGGCATTCAACGGTCATGACCTCACGTTTGACGATCTGCATGCCGCCATTCTTTGCTTGACCGTCGTCGTTGGTGGCTGATTTGCCACCAAAGTTGAGAGCGCCATCTTTCTTCAAGATGTCCTTGGTGCGACGCTTCATGAATGCCTTCAAGAACACCTGTAGTCTCTGCATCGCAAGGCCGCCACGTCCAGTCTTCATGGGCTTCGTAATAGCATCTTTCCAGCGCGGAAGCTCGCAATATGGCTTGATGCGAAGGAACTTGATCAGCGACTGTAACTCGTCCAGGTTGTTTTGCATGGGCGTTCCGGTCAAACACCATCGATACCATGCATTGAGCGCACAGCATGCCAGAGTCGACTTCGCGTTACGGTTCTTGATGCTGTGGGCTTCATCAAGCATCAGACGGTACCAATACACACCAAAACAGCCAATACGCGAGCCATACTCCGAGTTCATGTTGGATCCAGCGTGCTCCGACGTGAGCGTCTGGTAAGTGGTGATGACCACATCGTACTTCTTCAGATCAGCACTGTTCTTCGTCCTGCTCGCGCCGTGGTGAACCAGCACTTTCAAGGCGTGGCGTTTATCGACTTTGCTTTTGATCTCGGCCTCCCACTGCCGGATGAGCGCAAGGGGCGCGACCACGAGCGTACCTTTGCCAAAATTCTGGCCAGGAAGCTTTTGGCCTTTGAATTCTGGCTTGGCGTCGAGTGACGGACGTGGGTTGGTGAGTATGAGCGCCACAGACTGCACCGTCTTGCCCAAACCCATGTCGTCGGCCAGAATACCGCCTTTCGGTCGCACGCCACGCGTCTTGTTTCTGCCAATCTCCTTGTCGATCATCCAGGACACACCTTCGACTTGATGCGGCAGTAATTTGACCGATAGGCCATCAACCGTGCCGTCCTCTTCATCCTCTTCCTCCTCTCCCTCCTCGCCCTCCTCCGCAGGCTCTTTCACCTCGTGCTCCGCCTTCACAGCAAGAGCGGCGAGCTTGTGGGCAAGACTCTTCGTCTTGCTGTCCTCTCCCAACTGCTCGAACTTCTTCACCCGTGAGCGGAGACGAGTCTTGCCCTGCTCCGCATCGTCATCGAAAGCAGCTTCCAGCAGCTTCTTCATGTCCTCGTCGGCACGGCTGGCGTCCATGTACAGGTAAGGATCGGGCGCGCCGAACTTGGCACTGTTGGCGCGGACTTCTGCATCGGGGTCGAAGTATTCGCCGTCGGAATCATCGACATCGTCGCGCGGCCGGGGCTTGGGCTGTGGATGGGTCAAGTCAACGACCTGACGCGGTGGAACATGAGTCGCATAGGGATTCATGCCGGCGGTGGAGGAGGAAAAGGTCGGTGGCGCGGGCGGACGGATGGTCTTCGGCTGTGGGTTGCTGGGGACGGATATCGGTTGCGCGGATTGCTGCGGCGGCTTGACGGTCTGGAACCGAGGCCCGTCGTTTCGTTGCCGCGATAAGGAGCATTCCGGGCCTCGCGGTTGTTCTGGCGGGGGCGGATCGCGGCTGAGGCTGAGGCCGAGGCCGAGGCTGGGCATGCGGTTCTGCGCCGTCACTGGGCGATGGTGGACGGGCGGTCGGTTCGTGGGAATGAAAATGCTCGGCGCGGGCTTCTTGAGCGGATTGCGCAGAGGACTCGCGGTGCCGAAGTCGACGTGGTCAGGCTGCGTCTGGTCAGGCTGCGTCTTGTCCGGCTGCGTCTTGTCCGGCTGGTCGCGGTCGGCCGACTGCCTCTGCTTCTGGGCTGGCGACTGCATCGTGGCCGATATGCTGGCAGCGCAAAGTCAGTGGCTGCGCGTGCATGTCGGCTGGCCTGCGGCTTACTTTGCCAGAGGCTGTCGATCCTTCTTCTGGGGCGATAAGAATCGCCCCGACGATATCCGACTGGGACTGCGTTCCCGGACCATCGCACGCACGATCGGGGCTCGGGGTGATTCTGCTGGTCTTCACGCCCGTTAACCAATATACCGTTCGGGTCTTTCTGACCATGGACCTTTGGGTCTTTCTGACCATGGACCTTTGGGTCTTTCTGACCATGGACCTTCGTTTACGTCGCTTTCCGCGAGGGGCGCCGCGGTCGCCTGGGGCAACGACGGCCAGGCTGACATGGCTCACTAACTAATCTGTGAAGCACAACAAGTGCCACAACCAGACTAGTCACCCGTACACCACGACAAGGCAATGGCAATAACCACCTGCCAGTAATGGGAGCTGGTTCTCAGCCGCCGGGCACATGCGGTACATGGACCTGGTCCGGATGCTCTCGCGGAGTTCTACCCACTCATGACTGACCACTTGACTAGCGAGTTCGGCCTGATCTACATTCCGCACCAAATTACTCACTATGTATAACTAGTTACTAAAAATACAGCCTAGAGTTTATACCACAAGTACGGGCGTCTCAGGTAGTCTATGGTTGACTAGCGAGTCCTCCCTAATCTTGAGGCAATAGATCACGCCTATCACGCCTATCACGCCCATCACGCCTATCACGCCCATCACGCCTATCACGCCTATCACGCCTACGCCTCCGCAGCCTATCAAGCCGCGTGATCAAGCCTTCGCAGCCGACGTGCGCGAACTCGTGTATGTCGTTGGACCGCACATCCGCCGCCCAGAGTTTCGGCAAGATCCGAAGTTCCTCGCGCGCCAAGGATTCCAAACATTCATTTGGAAAAATTACGGCTGGGAGTCACATCTGCTTGTCCAGAACCTCTGCCGAATATGGAGGAGTACAAAGCTTCCATAGCGAGCGTCGATACTGCTCTCAATCGCCTGAACCAGACCCTCGCGTCGTACAAGATCCACGCCGCGAAGACTCAGAAACACAATGTCTCCAGCGATGCGGCACGATGCGGGAGAAAGGCGTTCGCGAGCCTCGATCCAGCCGGTATGCAGGCACTACCGACCACCTCGCCCCCCAAGGATCCAGAGCCACCGCTCTCCCCGCTTCGCAAGGAAGTGGTCTCTGCAATATTGGAGCTGCGAAACTGCAAACCCTACCCCGAGGTCCGTGGCCATCTGTCTACTGATGCCCGTATCTGCGTTGGCAGACTGACTTTGGTTTAGGATGGTGTGACTGGCGAGCATCGGCTCGAGAGGATCGAGGAGGCTCTCGATCACATCACCGAGGATCCTTATTCTCTGCCATCGTACTTGTTCCTCGGGATCGAATACCTCGCTCTGGGATATCCCGACCTGGCTGCTGGTTCTGCCTACAAAGCCCTCCTCCTCGCCGATGCTCTGGACGACGATTCAGAGGAATATCACCAAGTAGCTTCGGACGCGCTCAAGCTCATCATTCAGGCGCAAGCACTGGAGGAGCGAATCAAAATCATTCGCAATGCTATGGACGCGGGGCTTGGGAACGCTGCAGATGCAGGCCTGGATCCTGCTCTCGATGTCGAGATTGCTCTGTGGCTGAAGACGCACTATCGCTTGATCATGTGTGTCACACCATCCATGCTTGGACAACCAGCTTGCTCACAATGTCTCAGGTATCGACTCCTGACACGCAGCCTTCTGCTGTGCAACTGTTTACGCACAGCCTGCTCATACATCCAGCAAGGCCTCTCCATGTACCCTTGCGACCCGCAACTGGTCGAGATCAAGCAATGCATATGCGACGAGGTCGCTCGGCTCAGGAACACACCTACGGCAGATCCCTTGCCCAACCCCTCCGACCTCCCCGACTGTGGATTTGTGCGGAGGGAAATCTACCCCTGGAATGATTGGGAGCCGGATCGCATCGCCGAGCTGGACCACATCAACATGCTCATGAACGATGTCGCGCCAAAGCTCGAAGTACGAGCCGTCGACTTGCCACCTCTTCGCGCCGATGGTGCATCCGCGGTCACACAGCTTGGGGTGTTCGCGAAAACCGATATTGCTCCTGGAGAAATCATCCTCGACGAGACGTCGCTGCTGACAGCAAACAATCGGCTTCAGGATGCCCTGTGCGACGCGTGCAGTGCCGATCTCCCCGCACTCGGCTGCAAAGACCGGGCCCACGCGGTGGTTTGTGCCGAGTGCGACGTGGTCTTCTGTAGCGACCGGTGCTGGGAAAACGCGCGCGACTCCTACCACCCTGCGCTGTGCGGCAAGGACGTGGACGCGATCGCCAAGGACGTGGATCCCACCGAGTCGGCCCACTCTCTGTATTCTCTCCTCCTCCTCCGCGCCCTGGCCATGGGCGAAACGCAGGGGTGGCGGCCGTTGGAGATGCTGGACATCAAGTACATCTGGGGCGATTTTACCCCCACGCCGCCGCCCAATCAGCCGACCTACCGTGACCTCAAATCTCCCGATTCGTGCCTGATGCCACGGACCCTCCCGTTCAGCTTCGAATACAACATTCGACTGCCATTCCACATGCTCGAGAAAATGGACATCGACATCTTCCGAAACCCGGACTACGACGTGTGGGTCTTCAATACCTTATACGCCAAGTTCCGCGGCACGGCGTCCGCTCGCCTCTCGGGACTCGGAGGGCGAGCGGTGCGCGGCCCCGAGGTCAGCGCGGTGCACCCGATGTGGTGCTTGGTCAACCACAGCTGTGATCCCAATGTGAGCTGGGAGTGGGGTGGAGCGATGAAGTTCTGGGCCAAGGTGGAGCGGGTGGCCTGGAAGGGTCGTGGAGGCGCCAAGGTGGTGGCTCAAGCAGGCATCAAGAAGGACGAGGAAGTGCTCAATCACTACTGCGACCTGGATTTGTCGGTGAAGGAGCGAAGAGAGTGGACGCGTGGTGCTCTGGGGGGTGATTGTCAGTGCCCCAGGTGCGTGTACGAAGCCGCCGAGGAGGAGGAAGCAGAAGAAGAAGAAGAAGAAGAAGAAGAAGAAGAAGAAGAAGAAGAAGAAGAAGAAGCGGAAAAAGAAGCAACAGCGGATCACGCTCCCCGCATACCGACCAACATCGAATAGCGCATAGATGCATCAAATGGTGGTCGTATTGAAATCGCGTTCACTGTCCGGCTGCGCCACAGTCTGATGGCCGTCATCCTCCTCCCCCTCCTCCCTCGCCCTTCTCCCAGCCTCGGATGCTCTCCTCGATATTGACCCAATATCTCAACCGGACCGCCTCGCGCGCGGCCGCCTCCCACTCGGCGCGGCGAAAGGCGTGTTCCAGCACGCGCACGCTGGCCTCGATGCTCTCGCGGTTGGCCGCGCGGAGGGCAGCGAGGGCGCGCTCGTCCTGCACGGCGTCGAGCGCCTCGCGCGCGTCCATGACCTGCATCAGCAGGGCGCGGTCGTGCAGGGTGGCGGCGTCGTCGTCGACGGCGATACCGCGCAGCGCCAGCAGATACTGGGCGCGGCGCAGCGGGCAGCGCAGGGTGTGGTAGGCGTCGTTGATGCGCGCGCTCAGCGCCGCCGCGCTGCGCCGGCGCTCGGGCGGCGCCCGGTCCGGGTGCGCCGCGGCTTGCCGCTGCAGGAATTCCCGCCGCAGCTGCGTCAGGTCGGGCGAGAAGGGCGCGCGCGGCGGCGGCCCGTCGGGGAAGGTCTGCGGGAAGAGGTCGTAGTGGGTGGACGGCACGCGGGGGGGTGGGTCGTCGTGTCCCCGTGCCGCGGACGTGGAGAACAGGCGCGGGCGGGGCGGAGGGAGAGGCGGCGGCGGTGGCGTGGTCGTTGGCGATGCGCCGGCGGCGACGGGTGCTGCTGCTGCTGCTGCTGCTCTGCAGGTGGCACACACCAAAGCAGGGCGTGGTCGTCGTCCGGCGCGTGTCGCAGTTCTCGCGGCGCGGGGAGCATTTGCAGCCGGCCTCGAGATGGCAGACCACATCTCGGGGGTTGGGGCGCGTACCGTGTCGTGGTGGCGGTGATCGTGTCCACCGGCGGGCGAGACGAAGATGACGGACACGCGTGTGTGAACATGACATCAATGAACCACCTCTGACGATCCCCTCCGGGGTCGGCTGGTTGTCGGGACAGATGGAGGCCATCACAACACGAGACGATCAACACCAACAACACTAGAGCTCGAATGGGTATTGCGTCGAGGGGGATGTGGCTAAAGCGTGCTCTGCCTCCCGCTCGACGCTCAATTGCTTCTCCCGCCGCAAAGAGCTCTCCTCTACTGCGGCCGCCCGTGCTGCAGCTGCGCTGGCGGGAAAAGCTGGTCAGGCCCGAATGACATGGGGAGCAGCTGCTCGAGTGTCATGACGACGGATCCGCCGTCCTTGTCGTACATCAGCAGCGGCGTGCGGGGCTGGAGCGCGATGTCCATCAGCTCCATCGACCGCTTGTGCCCCAGCGGGGACGCACCACGTACCGCGCAGAACTCTCGGATGAATTGCCGGCACATGCCACAGGGGCTGGCCGGAGGGCTGATGTCGGTCGCGACCGCCAGTGCGCGGATGTCGCCTCGCTTTGCGCCCTGAGTTCATGAACCCCCCACCGCCCGTCGGCATGCGAACAACATCTCGGCGGTGCGGGGGAAGGGCAAGGCACGTACCTGCACGACCGCAGTGCCCAGGGCCACCCGCTCAGCACACGTGCCCACCGGGTACGCGGCGTTCTCGACATTGGCTCCTTGAACCACCGCCCCGTTCGCCAGCAGCACGGCGCAGCCGACTCGAAAATGCGAATACGGGCCTTCAAAACCCCAGTCAGTCTGCTTCTCCCCCCCCCCCCCCTTCACCTGGTCACGTCCGCGCAATACGTACAGTATGCCTTGGACTTGGCATCCGCGCATGATTCGGCCAGCGTGCGGACCTCGCTGGCCGACAGTCCGTGGATCAGAGCAGTGTTGGTGCGGGAGTGGCCCGATGTCGCCTGGGAGCTGTCTGCCATCGCGCGGCGGGAGGGAGGAAAGTGTGCGGGCCTCCTCGCCTCCGGGAAGTGCTGATGCGGCCGGTTTCCGCTGCTGACTCAATCCTGATCCGGACAGACCACTCGACCAGCTGCGGCCAGGCGCGGTCTCGGGGGGGAAATTCCCGCACAGCCATCCTCCTCCGTTGCTGCGAGTGTTCCTGAAAGAGCGAGCATCACGGCCATCGCGAAATGGTCTTGCCAGGGCAGACCGGGGGCCATTTTCATTTTTCTTTTCGCCATACCGCTACGGGACGTCGCCCGGGACTAACTCTACACATTTGTCTCGTGACCTTCGCCCGACGCTTTCGAGCAGCGACACGGTCGGAGGTGTCAACGCTCACAGAACGTGCACCGTTGTTGCTACATCACGACTCCGACACTTCACGGCATCAGGCCGGACCGAGTCTTTGCTTGGTCAGATTCCTGGCCTCGGCCCACGAAACTGTTCCGGCAGCCATCTGCACTGGTTTCGGAGCCCTGCGTGACCGTCGAAGGTGCCCGTCATCGTCCTCATCGAGAGCGTCGCCGTCTGCCGCATTCTCTTCTCCATCAGTCTCGGAAGCCACTGTTCGGGACATGTGCTTCTTTCGAGCTCGTGCCGCCGCATGTGGGTCGATGGTTTGCGAGCGTGAAGGTCGTTTGCGCTTTCGCGCGCGAGCCTCTCCCGCAGCCGGCGTCTGGTCACTCTTCGCTGTGACTTGCCGATGCTCGGACGAACGAGGCGTCTTCATCTTGCTCGGTTCTTCGATCCATGTCGAAGGTGGCGCGGGTCGCCCGTTGCGAGCAATGTCATTTGGCTCCGGGTCGCTTGGCGGAGTGTTGAGGTTCCGTGCAGGTCTCGGGGCTGGAGTGTTCTCACCAGGGCCCATCAAAGCATGGCCGAGGCTCGAGAGCAGCGCTTCATCCTCGATGCTGCCGCCGCCATTCAGACGGTCGAGCAATGCCTTGGCCAGAGTGGTCGCGGGTAAGCGTGTCACCCAGGTCTTCTTCACACGACTGGCAGCAGCCGAACCTTTCTCGAGCCTCTGCAGCCGCACAAGCACGCTCTGTAAGACTTGGTCAACATCGCCGTCCCGAGTGCGCTGTTGAAGATCTCCTATGGTCTTGTCGTGTTCGTTGAGTCGTCCACCAATCAGTGTCTGGATGTCGAACTCGATCGAGTCGAATTTCTGCCGCATGGCTCCCAATTCGTGGGCGGTCGTCCAGCTTGCAGCTCGTTCAAGACGCTCCAGACGTTGTTCCAAGTCGGCACACCCTTCCGCAACTTGATTGTACGCTAGTCGCGGTCAGTGGGCATCCAGCCGGGCGTTTTCGTTTCAAACCACCCATGTACCTTCGCCGATTGCTTCGATTCCTTGTTCAAGTGCGAGAAACCGATCGTGCGTCTCGCTGGCCATTGGGGTTGGTTCGGCATCATTCCCGGTCCCGCTCGGTCGCGGCATCGTGCATGTGTTGCCTGACGGTCTTGGGAACAAGCGTGCGGCCGTGGTTGTACTTGGTCGGGTGTGAAGGTCGTGGATGTATTGGTCATGTCAGCCAGCCGTGGAATGATATTGCTGGAGGCTTGAAATCGGATTGTGGAGTTCGTATTGTGGAGATGGTATTGTGGAGGTCGTATTGTGGAGATGGTATTGTGGAGGTGAAGGTGGCGGGAAGTGGTGCATGGGGCCGGCCATGCAAACGCTAGGCCGAACCCAAAGTTCCGGTGCAACAACAGAAAGTGCGAACACAGGCAACACAGGCTCTGCAAGCACCTCGAGGTTCGCTACGCTATTGAAAGGCGCCTCCACGTGAAGTTCAATGATGACCGTTTACCGTTGTCCACAACCGCGTTTGGGTTCCGAAAAGGATTCCAGCAAGTGCATTCCAAAACAGGTGACTTGTCATCTGCTGTCGCCTTCGTCAATCATAAATATGGGTATCCAAGACCGTCTACTCGGTGCGAGATGTCGTCGTTGCGATCAACCGACATCTTGATGCGGAAGTGCGTTCCGTGTGTTCACGCCCGTGCGAAAGGTGAAAGGTTCTCGGACCAAGCTCGCTGATTTTATACCAGCTCGACGTAATTGCTGGGGAAAATGCCTTCTCGAGAACCGATCCGGCCCGTCCACCAATCTGCTTCGTTCTCTGTCCGCTTCAAGATGGTGATGACTTCGCCCTTCTTGAAGCCCAGGTCGCCAGGTTGATCGGCATCGAATGTGAACTTGGCTATGGCTTGGCCTGGTTGCGCGGCGGGGAATTTGGCGGGAGACGCAAATGCTGGCTTTGGCGCTGATGGTCGACCCGGCGCTGGTCCCTTTCGATCGCGGTAGGTATAATCCGATTGATCTCCTGTGGTCGACGATCTGCAACGGTTCTGGATTGTGTCGAAGGTCTCGTGGGGATTGGCGCGACTGCCATAACCGTCGTTGAAGGTCGATGCTCGTTGCGGCGAGTGCTTGTAGACGTAGTCGTTTTGCCCCAAGCTACCGGTCCGGTCTGTTCTCACACCTGCGTTGAAGCCCGTGCCAGCCCGCCCTTGCCACACCACGTCGTCACGCGAACTGTCGTAGACGGGCACGTCGTTATACATTCCCCCATCGTCCCTGAACGAGCCTCCCACGCCAGCGAAGACTCGGGAATGGAGAACTCGCATCAACGGGTCGGCCTCGGGCGGCACGGGGACGTTGCCGCCGAGGAGTTCGCGAGCGGTGAGCTTGCGGTTGTACATCTTCTCGTTGGCATCTCTTCGCTCAATGAGCACACTGCCCTCCAGACTGACCCCGGCGAACAGACCCTTGGTCTTGCTGTAAGCGAAAACGCCCGACACACCCTTCAAGCTCGCCGCGCCAGCAGCCTCGGCATTGCGACCCACGGGCCCCGCGGCGATACTCACGTTGCCGCCCAAGGTGAGGGATCCGACCTGGGCGAAGGTGCGGACGGCAGCGGCATCGTTGAGAATGAAGACGAAATCGGTCAGCTCAAAGCCGATCTGTCCGCCAAAGCCCCCGCCGACCGTGCCTATCGCCGAGGGTGCCGACCACGACCCGTCCGCCAAGCGGGCCACGACGACTCCACTGCCAAATCGACCCGAGCCCAGGCAGCCGGCTTTGAAGACGGTCAGGATCGCGAGGCCCTTGGCGTCGGCGAGGACGGACGACGGGATGATTTTGTCTGGGCCAAAGGCCTGTCGAGGATCGACGAAGGAGGCGAGGATGCGGCCGCATTTCTTACACTCGCCTGCGGGGCTGTGAATGACGGCGCCAAACCGGTCGCGACACCGATCGACTTGTGGGGGGGGGGGACTTACTGCGCATCGACGAGGGGAGGGGGTTGTTGAGGAACGGCATGAGAGCGAGGGCTGGCTTGGGCGTTGTGCAGCGGAGCAGGCTGTGGGGGGGGGGGGGGGGCGAGTCTGACGTGTCTGATGTGTCTGATGGGTCTGATATGTCTTTTCACCACGCGGCCGCCTGGCGAACTCAGCTGCGGCGCAAGGAACATACACGACGGAATAGGCATAACTGGGGTGACCCGGAAGCGCGCGCGCTGGGCGAGCATATTCACACCGCCCGCGTGGCATTACGTAGATTGCGCGCCTCCCACGCTTTCCGATGCCCGCGTGGCATGACGTCGATCGCGAGCCTTCCGACCTCCCAACCCTCCCGATCCTCCCTGCGGCCAGAAACCCTCGCCCGAGACCGCCCGGGCCAAAAAAAAAAAAGAGAACAGCCGCGCCCCGATCGCCCGCCGGCAACGCGCCACCGCCGGCAGCCACCTCCCGCTCGCCCGTCCGTCCGTCCGTCCGGCCCTCCGCACAGCCCTCGCGAGCACCTCTCTCTCCCCCTCCGCTCTCCCCCTCCCCGTCGCCGAGAACCCCCACCATGTCGGAAGCCTACGAGCGCGAACGGTAAGCGAAACCGCCTCCTCCTCCTCCTGCCCCCCCCCCCCCCCTCCCCAACCGACTGACCCGCCCTCCCCTCCCTTGCGTCCTGCAGCCAGAACAACGACTCGCTCGCGTCGCTGTCGGCCAAGGTGTCGCAGCTGCGCAGCGTGACGATCGACATCTACGACAGCGCGCGCGACCACGCGGTGCTGGACGCGACGTCGGACACGTTCGCGTCGATGCGGACGTCGCTGCACGGGTCGGCGCGGCGGCTGGCGGGCATGGCGGGCCAGGGCAACCGGGTGGCGATCGTGAAGCTGGCGGGGCTCGTGGTGGCGGTTGTGGTCGTGGCGTGTTGGGTGTGGAACCGCATCTTCTGAAGGGAGGGGGGCAAGGGGACGCGGCACGGGTCGGGAATGTGGCGATGGAGAGAGAGAGAGAGAGAGAGAGAGAGGGAGGGAGGGAGAGAGGCAACAGGGCCGGGTGCGATGGGAGGCAAAGAGTGGCCGGGAACACACACCCAGGACAGCACTGTGCCTCACGGCGCGAGCCCGCGGCCTCGATCGGGCGGAGATGGAACGCGCCGAGATATGGCTTTCGCCCGCCCGCGGCCTTGGTCCCAAATCCCCAGGCGGACGGGAAGCACGGTCGCGCGATGGAGCCGGGCGGAGTTGGTGGCGCGCGGGCAATGTTTCGATCCGTGACCGTGGTGATATCCTATCCGAGCACTGCTTGGCTATGGAAGATAACTAGCGATGAGGGCGTCGGGACGGTCTACCCCCAGACATTCCCAAACAAGTCATCGGCACTGTTCACACCACCACCGCCTCCTCCTGACTTGGCAGGACCGGCGGCCTGAGCAACAGGGCTGGCGTGCGACCAGCCTCCGAACTCTTCATCGTGCTGCACGCTGAACCCGCCCGCACTGGTCGATGTGTTGGCTGGCGTGGCCGGCTCGGCCGCGTCACCCCATCCCGAATCAAATGCCGACGATGTCGCGGCGGGTGCCGGGCTCGATTTCACGGGCGGCGAGGACACCGCTGCTTGTTGAGGGGCTGGCTTGGAGGTAGCAGCGGGAGAGGTGGGGTGATCGGGCGTTGCCCAAGCGTCCTGCATGTGGAGTGCGCCAGTCAGCCAAGTGTCAGATGGGAAGATATTCCCGGAAGCGGAGAGCCTGAGCCAGGCCCCGAAAAGCAATCCGGCGGTGGAGAGAGCCAACTTCGGAATCTGGCTTCCCTCCTTCGACCGACTTACATGTGAATCCCACACGTTGGAGTTCAAGAATGCCGATGTTGTCGCTGGCTTTGGTGCAGCACTGGGCGCTGGCGCAGGAGCCGGCTGCGAAAGATGGAATGCCGAGTAGTTGGCGGCTGTGGTCGGAGACGAGTTGCTGGCGGCAGGTCTGGGCGGCGGTGCAGGCGCCGACACGTCGAATAAATCGCCCGTGCTGCTGCGGTTGGCAGGAGGACTCTTCGCGAACACGGGCGGTGCAGATGAGAAGTCGCCAAAGTCAGCATCTAACACATTGCTTGGTGCTTGCTTCGGAGCAGCAAAGGCTGGCGCGGTCGGCTTGGGTGGTGGAGCGGGTTTGGAATCAAAGAAGCCACCTCCGCTGAGAGTCGTTGTCTTGCGGTGCCCGGCCGGAGATGAAAGGTTGGCGAACGGTGCGTTGTTGAACGAGAGTGAGCCGAACGCGTTCCCCAGACCACCCAGCGGTTGGGCGTTGGATTGACCAGGAGATGTGGTCGGGGGTGACTGCACGGGCGACTGCATGCCGGGAAATGCATTGGCGGCGGGTTGTGCTGGTGGCGCCGCAGGCTTGGATGCATACAGTGACAATATAGACTGCTTCAGATCGGTCCGAGCGGGCATCCCTCCAGCGTTCGGTCCGGCACTCGAAGGCCGAGCGGGTGGGGCAGATTTGGTGCCGCCAAAGAAGTCGAGCCCGAGTAAGCTCTCCCCCGGCTTTGATTGCTTCGCGTGGGCCGTGGTGGCTTTCGGGGGAGCAGGTTTCGTGATGGCGGGCTCGGTCGTGCTCGGTCGAGCGAGCTGAGCGGCGGGCTCGGATATGTCACCGAACAGATCCGCGTGAGGCTGCTGCTCTGGTGGTGGCTGTAACACGTTTCGAATGCTGGCACTCCTCACTCGCTCTCTCGCCTGCTGCTGCACCACGTTCAGAGGCACATCGTCGTTTTCCTCTCCATCGTCGAGCGTAGCGGGATCGGGCATCGGTCCATCCATACACCAGCGCCTGCTGTCGTACTTGGTGCGGATGAAGTTCTCCATCTTGGCCTCGTTGGGGACATGTCCTTCGGCCAGCTTGTGCTCCCAGTACTTGTTGGCTCGGGCGTTGCCCCATCGCAGCATGCTCTGCGTCTGCTCGTCGGTCCACGAATCCAAGTCCACGGACTTGACACGCGAGATGTGCGTGCCCATGCCGCGGTGGATGCCGGAGCAGCGGATGCAGACAAAGACGCCGATATTCCAACTGGCCCATCGGGGGTGCTTGTTGCGCTTGCAGTCGGCGCAGCTCTTGTTCGATTCCAACTTGACCAGCAGCTTCAGCGTCGCCCGATTCTGCTCCGCCTTGTCGGGCCCCGCACCCGGTCGCCGAGACATCGCGGCGGCCGCTGATGCGGTGGGTTCGGAGATGAGGAGGGGGAGGTGCGTTCAATTGGTGAGAGCGGGCGTGATGAAATCGCGACTGCGCCTGGTCTCGGCGATGGGCAGCGAGCGGCACACAGAGCCGAGGGCGGGGTCGCGGAGAAAGTGGAAGTGCGTCTTGCCGAAAGAACGCTCCCGGAGTTCTTGGTGTAATGGCGTAGTTCAGCAGTTCAGTAGTTAGTCAAGATAGGACAGCTCAGTCACCAAGTCAACTGACGAGTTCCCCGATCAATCCGATTGTAACCGATTGCACGAATCACCCAAGTGCCTGCGCTACCGGGCGCCCGTCGGAAGCCTACAATTATTGCGCAATGGACATCGAAGCACAGGCTGCCAGGTACGCAATACACGCAGCCTGCAGAGAAGGCCAGAGTATGCGGTGAGGGTGGCACGACTGGGCGTGGGACTGACTGTGCTCAGCGCAAAAAGTCGAATCGCTCCTCGACGGCGACAGGAAGCTGGCGTGTCGCCGAGACGACGACGGCCGCCTGCCGCTTCACTGCGCGGCATCGCACAACCGCGTGCCGATTGTCGAGCTGCTCGCCGACTGCCCGGGCTTCGACGTGGACGCGCAAGACGGAGCGGGCTGGACGGCGCTGATGATGGCAGCCAGCCTGAAGGAGGGCGATGCGCTGGTGGACTGGCTCCTGTTCACCCGCTCGGCCGACCCGCATGTCACGACGAACCACGGCCAGACCGCGCTGCATTTCGCCGCGTCCAAGGCCAATCTGGACACGGCGAGGAAGCTGGTCGCGCAGGGCGCTTCGGCGCGAGTGCGCGACACGCGGGGACAGCTGCCACTGCATCGCGCGGCCGCCGTGGGCCACGTGCCGATCGTGCAGCTGCTTCTCGACACGCGCAGCCCCGTCAACGCCGCGGACATTGACGGGAGCACCGCCCTCCACCACGCCATTGCCGAGGGCCACGGCGACGCGGCCCTTTGTTTGTTGAGGGCTGGTGCCGAAAGCGATCGGAAGGATCGGCACGGCCAGACGCCGATCCAGCTGGCACCCGACGAGAAGGTGCGGAATTACATCGTGCGGGCCGCAGAAGAGGAAGCTCTCCCGGTCGCTGTGTCATGAGAGCGCGGGACAATGTGGCGGCCCGAGGTGTCGCGGGCAGCCGTCAGATCGTGCCGGGCCCGGACTGCTTTGATAGACGCATATATACCAGCTTCCTGCAGCATTGCTCCGTCGGCAGCAGGCACGACGAGCGGTCGGCGCACAGATGAGCCTCTCCGCGTCGAGAGGGACGAAAGGTCCGAATGTGGCAGGGACTGCTGCCAGCCTCGAGCGCGACGTGTCTTCTTGCATGTCCCCTCCCGCCAGTTCCACAGTTGCGAACGGCCCCAGACGACGGCACCACTTGGTGTGCACATGAAGATACCATGCCCCCATCACAAACCGCGTCCCAATCGTCGACCTCGGAAAGGTGGAATCCTTCTCCCTCCATCTGCCGACTCGGACGGCCAATGTTTCAAACCCGTGCGATGCGCGGGAGCGAGAGGGGATCATCGGGTCGACAGGAGGTCGATGGCACGTGAGAGAGCGGCCTCGACGGGAAACTCCACGACGCGGACGATTTCAGATGGGCGGGAAAATGGCCTTCGACTCCGTCACGGGCGAGGAGAGAAGACGACGAGGAACGATGAAAATCCGGAGAACGAGGGCGGGAGAAAGTGGCAGAAGTTGGGTGTGTGGATGGGGGGCGCAACGGCCACGAGGGAGAGAGTGGGTGGAAAAAGTAAAGACATTCGGGTGCGGTGAAGATGGACGGCGAACGTGGTGGAACATGGCGGGCGACCTCCTCGACGATCAGCGGCCCACGTGCTGGATCGTGCCGGCCGCGATCGTGTGGCCTTCGGCTCTCAGCACGATGCGATCGCCCGCTTCGAGCGGGACGCGGTCGTCCAGTGCGAGGCGGATGACGGCTCTGTGTCCGGGCTTGAGCATGCGCGGCTTCTTGCGGGCCACGTGGCCGTGGGCGTTCAGCGTGGCGAGCAGCTGGCTGATGTGGGCCGGCGCGTGGAGGCGGCCGAGGTGCACGTCGGCCGCCTGTGGCAGGACGGACTCGAACGCGGTCACGTGCGCGATGAGGTTCTGGACCGGCGTGACGGCTCTCTGGGCGCCGCAGACCACGTGCCCGCGGCGCAGATGTTGCGGGTCGATGCCGTGTACATGCAGAGTCGTGATCTGCCCCGCCACGGCCCACGGCCGCGCGGCACCGCCGACCTCGATGCCCTTGATGCAAGCCCCCTCGCCGCCGGGTTGAACCACGATCGCTTCTCCCACCTGCAGATGACCCGTGCGGAGACGGCCGGAGATGGACAGCGGGTTCGTGATGCCCCCGCGGAAGACGTCTGCAATCTGCATGCGGGCTGGGGCCTGAACCGCCTCGGCCGACACTCGAGGCGTGATCGATTTCTCCAGGTGATGCAGGAGCGTGGCATGCTTGGCACGGATCCATGCTGCTGCCGACTGCTCGTCGGGGGCCGAGACGACGTTCTCCCCGCCGAGACCGCTGCACGGAATGACGGCGACGTGATCCCTCGTAAAGCCGGTTGCGGCCAGAAGCTTGAGCACTTCGTGGCGCACGGTGCGGAAAGCTTCCTCGCTCCAAGCGGGGATGGTTGCGTCCAACTTGTTCACCGCCACGATGATGTGCCGCAAGCCGACAGCATGTGCAAGGAGGATATGCTCGCGTGTTTGACCCTTCATGCCCGAATCCAGCTGGTTGGCGTCGACCACCAGCACTGCCAGGTCCGCCATGGACGCGCCACCGATCATGTTGGGCACAAAGTCACGATGGCCGGGAGCATCGAGAATGGTAAAGTCGACCGAGTCTGTGCGGAAGTGGTGCTGTGCGATATCTACCGTCACGCCTCGGGCGCGCTCTTCCGAGCCGGTGTCCATGACCCAGGCCAGTGCAAACGACGCTTTCCCCATCTCAGTCGCTTGCTTCTTGTATCTGCCACGGTCAGTAACGGGTCCTGGCCTTTCTCGGCGCGCCGGCTCACCTGTCAACATCTCGCTGTGCCACTGCGCCCGTATCGAGCAGCAAACGACCCATCAGCGTGCTCTTGCCGTGGTCAACGTGTCCGATGACCACAAACGCAGCTGAAGCCCGCTTCGATGTGGCCTCTGCCCATAATGATGGCACGTCAAGTCCGTGACTCTTCGGTTTGGGCGGGGCGGGAGTAGGAGATGCGGCATCAAGCTTGACTGCCGCCGTCTTCTGTGCGAGACCCTTGATCGACGGGTCTGTCTTTGACTGCTCTGATAATCGCCTTCGTCAGCCACATCACTGATTCAAGCCTTTGCTCTGTTTCCGTGCTTGGGATACGACGTCATCCGGCGATGGGCCTTCAAATGGACCGATGTCATAGCTGGGACCGAAGAGATCCCGCCAGGCCACGGTGTGTGCACGAATCGAAGGCTCAAGGCGTGAGGAAAGTGTGCGTCCGAAAGCAGTGGGCGACGAGCGCAGGTCAGGCAGCTCCTCCTGGGGCGTCTCGGGCTCAGGCGTAGGCTCCTGAGGAGGTGGCGATGGTTGCTTCTTTCTCCGAAGAGCATACTTCTTCGGCTCAAACTTGGGCACCGGCGCGTCATTCTCCTTGACATTTCTGGGCTTGCTCAGCCGATCCAGGGAATTGACCGGATCATCGGCAGCGGGTTGCGGTGCCTGTTGGCCTGCGGCTGCTTTCTTCCTGCGCTCTTCCGCGAGCTTGGCGAGCTTGGAAGAACCACCGAGCAGTCGAGGCCTTGGCGGCGATGGCATCGTCGGGACCAGATCAGCTAGATCGTGGCTCGCAACGTGCATCCACGGCGTGCCCTCGAACCAGTCCCGACCTGGCGAGACGGGAGACACGGAAATATCTACCGGACCGGTTGGCGAGGGTTTCGGCGGGCGCCGGCAGGATGGCGTGTGTGCACGTGGACTTTCTCGGGATGTGCTGGTTGTCCCGGCAGACCTGGGCAGGGGAGGAACAGATGCGAACTCACCGGCACTCTTTTGCTGGGCCTCGTCGAATCTGCTCTGGGGCTTCGCCTTTTTCCCCTGCGGCTGCGGTGGTGGCGTCGGTCGTGGTGTTCGGGAATGCTTGAGATAGGCCACGCTCTTGCCCACATCCCAGTAGTAATGCCACAACGCGGCCTCGATCTGTGCCGAATCTGCCTGGAGGCCCGCTTCCTCCAGCTCGGCACGCACGACCGGGGTCAAAGTGGCGAAGTTCTGTCTGTCGGCGTCCGTGTAGTCCTGATCGCCATCGCCCGCGCCATATTCGTCTGGGTCCGAGTAGATGTCGTCCTCGTCGTAGTCCACGTTCTTGACTCGCTGCATGTTGACGCGAGCTCACCGTCCACGCGCGGTGGCGATGTCGCACGGCACACAGCGCGAGTCGAGTCGTCGAAGCCCGCGAGATGTGTGGCGCGCGGGGGATGGGGGAATCACAGGCCACGAGGATAAGGCATCGGTATGGAAATCGGAACGCACGGGATCGACGCACGCCCGGTCAAACCCCCACAGCGGAGAAAAGGTGCCAGGTCCCAGGGGCACTCCGCCCCGCTCGAGCTTGGCCCTCCCGTTCACCGCGTCTGCTGTTGTTCCTGGAGACACACGGAGGCGGCAGGGGCGCATGTGAAGAATCCTCGACAGACAGCAAAGCGGGGGGCGGGATTGGTAGGCACCCGCGCCCCAAAAGTTTCTCTGGCCTGATCTACAAGGCAAAACTAGGCACAAGAACTGTCGCGGGCGCAAGCCCAAAGAAGATGGTGGGCCCGCTCATCGTCGTCGACCAGAGCTCCTGCCAAGACAACGGCGAGCCCCAAGAATCAACAGCTATCCTCGCTCGCGTCACACGTGAAATCGTAACAACATCGAAAGCGGCAAGCTGCCAGAAGAGGGCTGACGACACGGCTCGTGAGAGCCGATTGTCGACGCGAGAATGCATACCAAGTGGTACCGGACGGGAAACAAGATCACACAAGCAGAAGAGGAAGAAGAAGAAGTGCGGCGACGCCGGCGACGGGGGCGGGGCCGAACGCGTCGACACCGAGCTTGCCGGCGGCGCCGGTGGAAGGAGGCCCCGAGTAGGTCGCGGACGGTAACGCGCCGGTTCCGGGAATGACGGCGGTGTTGTTGCCGTAGCCGGGTAAACGACCGGTGGCGTAGGGAGCGGTGGGCGCAGGGAGAGTGGAAGTCTCGGTGCTGGTGCTCTCGCACGTCACGATGGTGCCGTTCCGCGTCGCGGTGACCGTGGTCTCGACGCGGAACACGGTGATGGTCGTTTTCACCGTCGTGGTGACGGATGTGATGGCCGCGCTGGTGGTGGTGGTGGTGGCACTGATGGGGCCGTACGGCTGCGGGGCATCGGGGGTGGCGGCAACAAGGCCGGCGGCGAGCACCGAAAACTCCAGGAATCGCATGGTGGAAGGGGTCGATGCAGATCGCTGGAACTCGGGTGAGATCTCGAATCGATGCCAGACGATGAAGAGCCGGGGGTGGTTGACGCCGTTGTTCGATCGTGATGCGGTTTGACCGTCAGAAAGCAGATGGTGTTCGTATCCAAGACGAACGGATCGATTGAGATTTCCGATGCGAGACTGGTCGACCGGGAGGCGATGGCTGATCCGGTCTCGCGTAGACACCAGGTCCGTGGTCACAGGCTGCGGGAGATCTGACGGCAAAAAGCGGGAGTAACGACTGTGGGTGAAGCGGCCGGGGCGTGCAGGGCGTCGTCGAGACGTTCAGAGAGCGTGGTGCGGTTCGCGGTGAGCGAGCGTGGCAGCGAAGGCCGGTGAGCAAAAGAGCGTGGTGGTCGGCGGCGCCAGCGGGGCGAGGTGGAGGGGGCGCGGCGGATGGACGGTTCGGTGCCAGAGGAGCGCGCCCGGCACTGCGGTATGTATATGGGCGCCGCCCAGGCTGGTTTCACGCCCGTGCCACGTGACCGGGGTTCTGGCGACAACCCAATCAGCGGTGGGCGCAGGCTGCTCGGGAACACGACTTTCATCTCCACCCACCCGCCCTGATCCCTCCTGGCCCCCGATGCCAACGGCCTCCAACCACTCCCGGTCGTGTCGGGATGATCTCATTTGCGCACGCGCGAGCCAATATCGATATTTTCCTTCCTTGGCCCACGGACCGCCCGACGGCCTGCCGCGCGGCGCAACCAGGGACGCACCGCGGCGACGCCTCGGCCCGGCCGTGAACGGCTCCGAACACACAGCTTCTCACCCGCCGCCGGTGCAGGATGGCATGTCTGGCATGCCCCAGGCGTCGGGGGCTCGGCGTGGACGTGCCAGCTGTTCCTGCAGCGGCGGCAGCGCCGCTGCCACGCAGTAACCACGCGCCTCCTGGCGCTGAAACTCGTCAAGCCGCAGCGGCCCTCTCTCGTGTCACGCCATCACCCGCTCGGACCGTGCGACTGCTGCCGTGCTCAATCTCGGCAGTGCCTGGCGCGGAGATTTCCCACCGGCCTAGTGTTCGCGTACTTCGCCGCGCCTGCCCGCCAATCTGCCCGCCAATCTGCCCGCCCACTCGTCAGCCCCCCATCGCTTGGCAACGCCTCGGTGGATAAATTAACTACATATGGAGTGGGTGGACAACCCCGCGCTGACCGGATCCTGCTTCGGTGTTGATAGGACGAACGTCTCGGTGCTGAAGCCCGGGGACATGTGATCGATGCGAGTTGTAACAAGATTAATGCGCCGCTACGCTTGCTCGCGGAAAGACAGCATGCAGAAAAGCCCGCCGAAAGCCAAAAACAAACAACACCCGTCCGCAGATCCAAACGCCTCGCTGAACCGCAGCCAGTCAACCACAAAACAGTGCGATCCGAGGAGCGATGTGTCGGCGCGACGCCGCAGTGCACCACGTTCGCTCGTCACGTCGTGAAGTCGTTCCACAGCTCTGTAGCAATGTCGAATGGCGTTCCTTCGGCCAGTTCGCGCCTGAACTCTCTGGTTTGCGGTGCGCCTGCAAAGCTCACCTCGCGCTTGACACGTTGTCGCTCGCTGCCTCCCGCGATTCGCACGCTGCTGTGTGCTGCCCCCTTGGGAGGCTCGCCCGCCGTGGGAGGCGAAGCCGGCTTGGAGGAATTGCTCGGTCTCCGCGGCGCAGGTAGGTGGACCGCACTTTTGCTCGGTGCGATCCCAGCACTGTTGGGCCTCGGTGCCGAGGACCGCTGGTTCATTTTGCTGCCCGCGCAGTTCCGCAAACGTGCCACAGATTCGCCCAGCGGATCTCGAAACTTCTGAACCAGCCTGAGCTCAGTGTTGACGGCCCTGAATCGGCCTTGAAATATCTCTGGTCCCATGCCCAGGCCATTACTCGGCATATTGCGGCTGTTGCCAAGGGTTGTGCCACTCATGAACGATCTCAAGGACTCATTCCGCCTGTCATACTGCCATGCCGGGAGATGTGGCTTGGTATCGGTTCGAGACTCCATGTCTGCGAGTGCTTTTTCCTGCAGCAGCCTCAATTCGGTCCGCGATCGACCAGCAGCGGGAGTGGTGGCACCAGAGGAGCCTGAGATGGTGGACCCGGGACTGACGGGGCCAACTTGAAATCCCTTCTCGTGATGTTGGGTCGAGTAGGAATGAGCGACTTCGGGAGTATGAAAGCCGCTTTGCTTAGGAGTGCCAGCTGCATCGACACCGCCGCTGCCTGGAGGATGCGACGCGCTCGGCATGAATCGCGAAACTAGCTCATCGGGGTCGACAGCCGCAGCTTCGTCACCAATGTTGGATCTCGAGGACCGCATTGACAGGGCTGGCGATCTGCGTCGGCTGTGGTGGTCATCTAGCGCGCTCACATTGCTCACGATGGCGGGCCCAGCAAGTCTCTGGCCACTCATCAGGCGACGCGCACCCGGGTTCGCATAATCCCTGGCCTGAGAATTCTTCGAGAGTCCTCCCATCGAGTGGTCGTTTGCTTTGGCCAGCGGACTTGCCGGAACGGTTTGAGAGGTCGGGCTTTGCCCGGCCGGGTCCAACGTAGCTTGTGAAGCCGCGTTTGTCGACGGACGTTCACCTGGCGTGGGTAATGGGTGCTGGGTCGTCTGAACATGACTGTGTACGGCATTCTGAGGAGAGTGGGTGATGATTTCTGATGTCTGAGAGGTCACAGGCTTCTTCGCCCGACACACAGACCGAGGGCTTGGAGCGCTGTTGTCGTCGCTGTCGACTGCGACGTGGGCCTGCGCCGATGGAATATCTTGCGGTTGCCCATGTTGCGGAGCCGGCTCGGAAAGCTTCATGCCGAGGAGCTGGCCTGGAGTCTGCCTGTCGGCGGGGTGTTCGATAACCATGCTGGTTCTTCGTGAATTGTTTGCTGTGTTCTGCCTCGTGCCGTATGGACTTGCGCTGGCACTCTCTTCTGTCCACTCATCTTCTTGCATGCCACTGCCTTCCATCTCCGGCGCATCTTCCTGGCTGCTCGAGCCTGCACTGCCAACAGCAAAACCGACCTTCTTGCCCGACCCTTTCCTCTGCGGCTGCGGTCGCTGCAGCTGCCTCTCCTCCTGCGGTCGGCGGCGCGGCTCCGACTCGCGCAACTGTAGTTCCTGTCCCGCGACCGCGATTTCGGCCGACTTGGGTCGCTTGTGCTTCCCTTTCAAGCCCGGCGATGGCGGAGCTCGGTGGGCGGCAGAGGCCAGGGCGGCCAGATTTCGACCGGATCCGAGACGAGTCAATTGGCCATGGGACAGATTCTTCTTCAGCTTCGCGTGGGAGGTGGTGCGCGGCAGCTGGAAGGCGGTCAAGGTGCGCTTGATGGGGGGGCGGGACTCGTCGAGGCTGCCGGGCAGGCGGATCTCGGTGTCACCTTCATGCGAGCGCTGGCGCGTGTGCCTGCGCACATCGTCGCCGGGCTTGCTGGTGTGCGCCTGGCGGGTGAGCTTCGCGAGGCTGCGCGAAGAGCTGTGGGTGCGCGGGAGGACAATCTTCGCGTGGCGTGGCTTGACCCGCAGAGCGTGGCCTTCGCTGGGAGGAGAGCGGGCGGACGACTGCGACGACTGCGACGACTGCCGCTTGATCAAGCCGGGCCTCGGTGTGGCGGCGGCGGCGGCGGCGGCGGGAGAAGGCATGTTGCGGAGCCGAGCCTGGATGGCGTCTCGGTCGTGGTGGCAGCACGCGGCCGCATGCTGCGGTCCAACAATGTACACTGTGCGTGGGCAATGTGCGTGGACAAGGTGCGTGGCGGGGGACGCTTGCGTGCATGGACTGACGGTGGCAAATGGTGAGCCGACGGGGCCGAGATCGCATCCCGCTCCGCTATCAACAATGATAACCAAGTATCACAGTGCAGGGGGGCCGGCGCGACAAGTGGGACGTGTCAATTCAACGCAATAATAGCTGAGACACAACGTCTGTCTGAGACGCCGCCGCCATGGAGTTTGTCACACGTGATCATACTCGGCTCCAAGTCTGTCTGGAATGAATTCGGGAGGATTGATCAGCACGTCGGCGAGGTCGGCGAGATATGCAGGATGATGGGTGCAGATAACTATGTATGAGTGTATAACTAACTAACTATGAGTGATGTATATAACTAACCAACTATGAGTTATGTATACAACTAACCAACTATGAGTGATGTATATAACTAACCAACTATGAGTTATGTATACAACTAACCAACTATGAGTTATGTATATAACTAACTAACTATGAGTTATGTATGATGCAGGCGATGAAACAGCTGCTGCTGCTGCTGCTGCTGCTGCTGCTATGAAACTGCCGCCGCCGCCGCCGCTGCTGCTGGCCGTATCCGACACGGCGCCTCGGCCAAGGTAGAACGAAGCAGCGCCTCGGCAACGGGAGACCCGCGACGGCAACGGCAGACATGTCGCGCGTGGGCAGCCCCGACGCTGCCTCGCTCACGTCCGCCTTCGCGTCCCGGCCAGCGCCGCTGCCGTCCGCCCGGCCGAACCTCGTCTTCACCCTCGACGCCTTCGGCAGCAGGGACTTCATCGTCAAGGACTTCGTCGAATCGCTCTCCGACGCTGCCGTGCCCGCCCGCCGATCCGCGCCGCCCTATGCCGCGCCGCCCTATGCCGCCGCGGCGCCGTCCAGCCAGGCCTTCGATCCCAAGCCGCTCATCCGCACCTTCGAGCACGCGCTGAACCGGCTGAAGAGCCTCAGCGAAGAGCTGCAGGCGCGCGAGAACGACCTGGCCACCGGCGTCCGCCGCGCGGAGAACCAGCACAACGGCAACATCCAGTCGCGCGAGCAGGAGCTGGAGCGTGCCATCGCCTCCTTCCACCGCCTGGAGCGCACACTGGACGGAGACGGCGATGCCGGCGGAAATGCGGCCATGCGCATTGGCGAGCGGCTCGAGGAGCTGGACCGCCAGCGACAGCGCGCGCAGGACGCCAAGTTCATCCTGCAGTGCTGGCTGGAGGTCAGCGAGCGCGGCCATCTGTCGAGCCTGGACGACGTCCGCAAGACGGGCGGCGGCGAAGGCAAGGTGAGGTGTGCGCATATCGCCCGCCAACTGCTCAAAATCTCGCAGCGGCTCGACGGCAGACCCGACACGCAGGGTGGAAGCCGGCCCAAGACCAATGGCCATCACTTCGCCAGTGCCGTCAACGGAAGCGGCGGTGCGCATTCACCCCCCGCGAGCGTGCACAGAGCCCAGAATGGCACTCGCCCCCGAGAGATCATCGAGAAGTTCCTGGAAATGCTGGAGAAGGACTTGCTGAAATCCTTCGACGACTTTTATCGACGCCAAAATTTTGATGGCATGCGAGAATGTGCCGTCGCGCTGCAGGATTTCGGAGAAGGCAATTCCGTCATCTCGCTGTTCGTCAACCAGCATCAGTTCTTTATCGACCGATCCCAGCTCGTTACCGAAGAGCTGGCCGTCGACAACGACACATGGGATCGCCTCGCCGATCCAGACGCGGAAGCGCCGGGCGTGGAGCCGAGCTTGCAGTCTCTCGTTGACGAAGTCAAAGTGGTTGTGCAGGAGGAGAGTTTCATCATCAAGCGTGCATTTCCCTTCTATGAAGAAGTCCTCGCGCGCTTCTTGCAACGTGTGTTTCAGCAATCCATCCAGCAGCGCCTCGAGATGGTGCTGAACAAAGCCGACAGCATTTCGTCTCTGGCTTTCTTGCGCTCCTTGCAGGCTTCGAGATCGTACATTGCAGCGCTGGTGGAAGACCTCAAGTCTCACGGTCTGACAGACCACCCGGAGCCTGCCTCACCTTCGATCGCAGCCGTGCTCGATCAACAGATGGATGAGCTGTTTGTGCCCTACTTTACCGGCGCGAGCTACATCGAAAGGGAGAAGCGTAATTTGGGCGAGCTTTTCGAGGGTCTGCTGTTCAAGTTCACGCTCTATCATTCTCGTCGCCGCAGAGTCGCTGTCCAGACCACCACCTACCTGGGAGCCATTTCCGCACGCGGCAAGGAATTCATCAGCGGCGCGCGTGACGCTTACTCGGAAAAACTGGATAGCGCCGACCTGCAGCCCGGCCAAAAGGCGATTCTGATGCGCATTGCCGGTCTGCACCATCCGAAAGACCACGCCGCGCCGAACGATGTTGATGTCACCGATGAAGATGGCCAGCACAGTTTGCCCTTCACTAAGCGCATGCTGAAATGGCTTGCGGAAGGTGTGGGTCGTGGGCTCGAACTCGCGAGCGGCGGCAATGAAACTCCCAAGGAGATCCGGGAACTCCTCCATCTGCTCATCACATATATGGGCGAGATTTATCTCGAAACGGCACTCGACGCTGCTATCGACTCGGCCGCGACAGCCGAGGCAAACACCAAGATTGAACCCGACTTGAGCTACATCACCGATTTGCGCACCGCCATCAGTGTTCTGCATCTCATGCTCACGACGATACAAATGCTGCTGCTTCCATTAGCCGCGAGCAATCTCACCATCCGTAGAGATCTGGAAAAGCAGACCAATGGCTTCGTCGACAGAATGGAAAGCAAGATTGATGCCGTCCTGCAAAAGACGATCGATGCCGCAATCGCATGGACCCAGCGACTCCTATCCAACCAACGCAAGACCGACTTCAAGCCCAAAGACGACGCCACCCTTCAGCTGGACCAGCTGCAGACGTCGACTTGTCAGTCCATATACACCTTCCTGAATCGACTCCACTCACGAGCCAAGGGGTCGCTCTCCGGCCGCGTTTTGGACTCATTCTCCCTCGAGCTGGCGGTCGGGCTCCGATCCCTCCTGCTCGTCCACTTCAAATCATACCCGGTGTCATTGACCGGTGCCCTGGTGGTCTCCAAGGACATCACCCAATACATCGAGCTTCTCCGCGCCTGGGACTTGCCCCCATCCTTCGATCCCAGCCTCGAAGTCCTGACCGAGATCGCCAATCTCTTCGTCATCGGTCCCGACGCGCTCCGCGACCGCCTGCGAAACTTCGGCGCCGCCGCCGGCTCGCTGCCAGGAGTCGACAAGGCTGCCCTGCGACCCTACATCATGAAGCGCGAGGACAGCGCCAGCGTGGGAGTCCAGGCCGTTCTGAACCAGATCTAATCCCCTTTCTTCCCCCCCCCCCCCCCCCCTGCCTTTTATGCCCACGCGGCTTTGCGGGCGGACAACTCGCCACGCATCGCGCGGATCGCGCGATTGACACAGTGTGTGCGGGGGCAGGAAGGGAGGCTCACGATGAGAATGCAGCCGTCGCGCCGCGCGAGGACTGGAGATTCCCCGGGCGCGGCAGGGTGTGGGGGGGGGGCGGAGAGTGTCCGGTAGAAGAGCTGAAACCACAAATCGTACATTCTTCCTCCGTGCGCACCGTCACGCACCGACGACGACCGACGTGCCCCCACCACAAATGCAATCAATCCCGGCCCGTCTCGCGCCCGTTTCCGCCCCGCACGCCGACACGCCCCGCTCCGACAGAAGGCTGGGAAATCGCGGGCAGAATCACGTGTGCGGGAAATTTCAGCTCAGCGTGCTTGCTATGAACGCCGTGACCAAACCTCACCCCGACGGCCACGAGCCTGCTACGCGGTGCGGGGAAGTGCGCTCGAAGACGGCCCGTGAATCGGGCCGTGGCGGCGTTCGGGAACGGCGGGGCGCGTCCACAACCAACCCGGCACATCGACGCCGGGTTTCCGCGGCGGTCACGCCACCCCGAGGCGATGTGCCCGAGTCGGACGCACGCACGACCGACCTCGGTCGGGGACGCGTGGTGGTGCGGGAACTTAGACGGCGAGATACTTGCGCAACTGGACGTGCGGGTCAGCGTTTCATGCATGGCACCCCCCGCGACAGAAAAAAAAAAAGAAAGGGGGAAAAGGGCGGAACTCACATCGAGCGTCAGAGCCCGCGAGCTGTTCACCGCCTGGTCTCGCATGATGCCCACCAGCGTCTCGCTGTTCTGGAAGAGCCCGGTCTTGAGCGAGATGACGACAAACTGCATGCCCGGCCCGGCGTGCTCGCGCACGTACTGTGCCAGCTGAGTGGTGTTGGCGTGGTCGAGCGCGGCATCGACCTCGTCCAGCACGAAGAAGGGGGACGGGGCGTATGTGTGGACGGCGAAGAGCAATGCCAGCGCCGCCATCGTCTTCTCGCCGCCGGACAGGTGTTCCATGTCGCGGAAGCGCTTGAGCGGTGGCATGGCGTGGTACTTGACGCCGGAGAGGTAGGGTTCGTCGTCGTCTTCGACGTCGAGCGAGGCCGAGCCGCCGAGAGGGAAGGATGGCGTCTTGGTCAACTCGCGGTACACGGGCCCGATCTGGTCGGAGATGTGCTTGAATGCTTTGGTGAAGAGGCCGGAGCGTCGATCTTTGACGCACGCGAAAGCTCTGTCGGCTTTCTTCTTCACCTCGCGAGAATCGTTGAAGTCCTGTTCCGTCGCGGCCATCTTGGCTTCCGTGGCTTCCAGACGTTCGGCCGAGCGCATGCTGGGATTCATCTTGTCGAGCTGCGATTGCAGCTGGTTGATCTTCTCGGACAGCTGCGCTTCGCACTCTTCGCTCGCGTCCTCGCGAAGGTGCTCGTCGAGCGTGTCGAAGTCGACGCGGATGCCGTAGTTGTTGACCCTGACGGGTGCCGCGCTGTCGTCGTCGAGCTCCATCGCATCTTCCTCTTGCAAGATCTCATCTTCCAGCGGGAGTGAGTCGATCTTGCGGCTGCCCGGTTCGAGCGGGAGCGTCAAATTCTCCACCTTGCATCGTCTCAGCACGCTGTAGCGCTCGGCTGAAGCCTTCGACACGTCCGCTTGGCACGTGGAGATATCTTTCTCCGTCTTCTCCAGGCCTTTGCTTCGCTTCGACAGCTCGCGGCGAGCGGCTTGGACTTTCTCGGCACGTTCGTCATTCTCCTTTTTCAAGTCTGACAATGTGGCTTGCAGACCCTCCCGCTCTTCGTTGAGTTGCTCCAGTTCACCATCGATCGCATCCTTCTGTTCCCGAAGATCCGTGATTGCCTTCTCGTCTCGATCGCTCTTCTGCCGCGCGGCTCGGAGTCGGTTCTCTGTAGTCTGCAATCGCTGCTGGTCGAAGATGAGCTGATTTTCCAGCCGCGATACCTGTCTCATGAACTCTCCTTGCTTGCGCAGCGCTTCCTCCTGCAACGCACCTTGCTGATTCTCATAATCGCGCATGTTCGCGTAACCGAGGCGTTGACAAAACGTGCCGAACACTTCGTCCTCGACCTGGGACACCGCCGCGGTGCTCTCCTCAAGAGTCTCTCGCAGTGTTTCCACGCCACCAGCCTGCTCTCGGTACTGTGGCATGATCTGTTCGAGTTGTCGTTGGTGGAATTGCAGCTCTTTGCCCTTGCTCTGAATGTTGCGCTCGAGGGTCTGCAGCTCGTCCTGGGCATATTTCAGCTTCATCTCGAGACCGGTAATTTCCGATCGGAGCTGCTCTTCTTCGGCCTGGCGCTTGTGTCCACTGGGCAGTGCTTCGATGTCGCCTCGGAATCTGTCGGCGAGTGTCTTGAGATTGTCCACTTCGGCATCGTCGAATCTGCGCTTCTTGTCGCCTGGACCGTCACCGCCAGTGATGTTGCCGCCCTTGTGAATGACGGTACCGTCGAGTGTGACTGCTTTGGCATCGACGTTGCGCTGGTATACCAGGGTCTTGGCGACGGCGATGGTATCGCAAATGATAGCATTGCCGCAAGCAAAGCTCATGGCTCGCTCGAGGTTGGTATCATAGTCGATGGTGTCAATGGCCAGGCGCATGCCGTGGTGCATGCCACGAAGGTTGGCATTTGCTTGCTTGTGGATGATGGTGTCCAGCGGGATGAAAGTGACCAAGCCAAGCTTTGCATCCTTCAGATACTTGATGCATTCTCGGGCGGTCTTTTCGGAATCCACAATGACGGAGTCGTAGTGCCGACCAAGCACAGTAGACACGGCGGTTTCATACTTTTTCTGCTTCGGTCTGCATTGTCTACCAAGCTGGCCCTTGACCCCCGGATAGATCTGTCGAAGCTGCCTGATCATTTCTGATCGCTGTGCCTCTTTGTGAGTTTCTCGTTGATATCCTTGAGCTTCTTGGAGCCGATACAGGACTTGTACCAGCTTCTCTTCCAACTCGCGCCGCTTTTGCTCGGTCCGCTCTCTATCACTGATGAGAGTGTTGATCGCCTTTTTCTTCGCATCAATCTCTTTACCCGTGGATTTGACACTTCCATGCAGCTCCCCGCGTCGATTTTCCAGTCCCGCAATCTCAATTTGCAGATTGGAAATTGTGGACTCGGTGCTGTCGACCTTGGATCGCAGCGAGCTGACTGTCGCTTCGTCAGTCTTGAGTTGAAGCGTGATGTTGTCCACCTGCTGTTGGTCGTTGCCAGCGCGCTTGTAGACCTCACGGCGCAGTCGCTCATATTCTTGCCGATCTTGTTGGGTCAACTCGCGGCCGGCATTCTGCTGTTCGGCACGCCACTTATCCTCCCACTGCTTCTGTGCTTTCTGCACGGTTCGCAGGTCCTTTTCGCGTCTCTCAAGTTCTTTCTTCTGCCCTTCGCGGTCCTCTTCGATGCGCGCCAGACTAGCTTTGTACGCTTGCACATTTTTGGCGTGAATGGACAGCTTCTCGTCGATGGGTACGAGCTCATTCTCCTTGGCTTCGACCTCGTTTTCTTTGCGCTTGATCTCGCGTTCACACTTGCCGACTTCACGACCAGCCTTGGCCTGCTCAGCTTTGGCGGCCTCCAGCCTGTCTTGATACTGCTGCACACTCCGACGGAGCTCCTTAAGCTCAGCCTGATGCTTTGCGATCTCCGCAGTGCTCTCGGCGATTGTGCGCTGGAAGTGGAAGAGCTTCCACAGCATATGCGTGACCACCGCCTCGTCCTTCTCGTCACGAGTGCGCTCGTACTGATCCAACTCGTCCTTTTGCTTCTGATACTCTCGAATCTCTCCACCAATGCCTTGACGATTCTTCATCTTGTATCGCATGTCCTCATCGGCTCTCTCCGCCGCAGCCTTGAGCCGCTCGTAATCGGCCTTGAATTCGAGCGAGCCACTGATCTGCTCGATCAGGCGCGTGAGGTCCTTTGGAGATTGTGCAGCAATGGCTTCGACGTCACCTTGGAAGACCAGGAAGTTTCGGGCTTTGATCAGGATGTTCTCTGCTTCGAGCGCCTCGTTGTAGACCTTGGCACTGACGGTGTTGTTGTTGATTCTGTACTCAGATGCGCCTTGAGCATTGATGCTGCGCTTCCACCGCTGCTCCTCGCCCGCATCGTCTTCGTAGACGGCCATCACCCACGCGGTCTGTGGGTCGTTCCGCTGAGTCGGAGGCACGTCTATGTCTTCTTCGTCCGACGCATCGCCGTCTGCAGGCCGGTTGGTGCGGCCGTTCGGAAGATGGTCGGCCACCGCGCCATCGGCATTGATCGTGGCACGCTTCATGACGCGACCACGGTAGACCAGGTCCTTGAGATGTGCCGAGCGCAGGTGAGATGACTTGATGCCGAGCACGAAAGAGATGGCGTCCATGGAGTTGGACTTGCCGGATCCATTGGGGCCGATGATGGAGGTGAAGTAGCTGTCGCCGAACTGGAGGACGTGGTGGCCCCGATATGACTTGAAGTTGTACAGCTCCAGCGCGAGGAGTTTGCCCATGCTGGAGAAGGCTCGTGGTGGGCGAGGCGCGCGGCCTCAGACCCGACTGCGGCAGCGGATGGCGGTCGCCGGCGGGGCGATGGATGGTGTCGCCGGCGGGGCCGGTGGACGGTGTCGCCGGCGGAGGAGGGCCGATGAATGCGGTCGCAGGCGGAGGAGGGCCGATGGACGTGTACGGCGGTGTTATTGTATTGTTGCTGTATTGCTGTATTGCTGTATTGTGTATTGTGTATTGCCGCCGCGATGCGCGCGCACGCGTGGCAGGCACACCACGCGACGCGACGGCCTCATCAATTCCCACCAAAGGCTGGGCGCCGGATTTGATGCACCTGCGCCGCGCAGCTTTTCGAAAATGAGGTCATGCGGCGGGAAGAGGCGCGCGCAGAACGCGCCGCTCTGCTCGGCCGCTGATCGGCAGGCACCTTCCTGCGTCGGGCGCGGCACGAGACTCGAGGCGAGTGCGACGCGTGCACGGGGCATGGCGCAGACGGCGCACGACGGCAGCGGTGAAGAGTGCACACGAGACATCCGCCGCCGGCCGCAGGAGCAGCTGCCGTCGACGCTCCATCTGCCCGGCAGCGGGAGCAGCGCAGCGCAGCCGGGAGCCTGACCAGAGCAGCCGCCATGGCGCCCGACCCGCACCACACGGCGGCCGCGGCGGAGGAGGAGGAGGACGTGCCGCCGCCTGGAGGCCATCGGCGCCAGCACCGGCGCAGTGCCGGCCACACCCCCAGGCCCGACGACTACCTGTCCGCCGCAGGCTCCATCAGCGGCGCAAGCACGCCGGGCACCCCGCGCGTGTCCATGTCCTGGACCGCCGGCTTGGATGCCAGCTACGGCAGCTACGGCAGCTTCGACCAGTCGTTCGAGCAGGAATTCCCCGTGGTCGATCGGCTGACCATATTCGACATCCTGCAGAACTTGGCCCTGCCGCAGCGTCTGGAGCGAATGCAAGATGCGGTGCACACCCAGGCCGAGAAGCTGCGGCACCAGCGGCGAAAGCTGCAGCAGCGTGCCTTGTCGAGCACGAACGTGGTCGTGGAGGAATGGCGGAAAAGAGTGCCCATCGCGCCAGACGAACAGCTGGACAAGTACCGGCAACGCATGCGACAGTCCATCGATCGCCTGAACAGCAGATGGCACGATGCCAAGACCGTCACGCTCATGGAGAAGATCTCGTTCGTGACGGCCTGCATGAACATTCTCATCTCCGGCTACCTGATCGGCGCGTGGCCCGAGTATTTCCATATCTGGTACACGGCGCAGCTGGTGTAAGTTGGCCCCGAGCAATCGCTGTCTGGCGGCCGTCACTGACAGCGCACAGCTACTTCATGCCGATTCGATGGTATAAATACCACCAGACCGGCTTTCATTATTTCCTGGCAGATCTGTGCTATTTCGTCAACATGTTACTCGTCCTCGCCATCTGGTTCTTCCCGCAGTCCAAACGACTCTTGATCAGCACCTACTGCTTAGCTTTTGGCAACAACGCAGTTGCAATCGTCATGTGGAGGAACAGTCTAGTCTTTCACAGTCTGGACAAGGTGACTTCGTAAGTGCCCCCCCAGCCCTGGCCACATGCTGACTGGCGCCTGTGTCCGACGACGTATGTCGCCTACATTCACGACCATGTTTCGACTCACGATATGCTAGGTTGTTTATCCACATCATGCCGTGTGCAACGCTTCACGTTCTGGTTCACCTGATACCCAGGCACGTGCAGCTCGACAAGTTCCCGGCCATTCATACCATCAAATACTCGGCTCCACATGCCCCCGAGCACTACACTCTCAAGGACATGGTCATCTGGGCGACATTGCCATATGCCATCTGGCAGATATCATACCACTTCCTGATCACCGTCCGCAAGCGCGCCAAGATCGCAGCCGGTCGTCCGACATCTTTCACCTGGCTTCGAAAGAGTTACGCTGCTAACTTCCTCGGCAAATTCGTGCTCTCCTTTCCCGATGCCTACCAAGAAACTGTCTTCATGTTCATCCAGTACGTGTACGCACTTCTCACCATGCTGCCCTGCCCACTCTGGTTCTGGTACAGGTGGGCGTCTGCTGCATTCCTGATGGTTGTCTTCGCGTGGTCCAGCTGGAACGGCGCAACTTACTACATCGACGTGTTTGGGAAGAGAATGGAGAAGGAGCTGGATCACCTACGAAAAGAGGTGGCGAGAATGGCGAAGAGTCCAGAAATCTCGGGACAGGAGCTGGCCAGTCCTATGACCAGCCCATCAGGACCAACCGGCGACTCCAACGCCGCTGGACTTACGAGCGCGTTGGATCTGGGCCCGCCTGCTGATGCCGCAATTTCGAGATCCGAAACTGCAGATGATGGCCTCCACAGTCGCAACAAATCGATGGATGGCACCACCGGTGCAACAGCCACGTCGATGAGGTCAGATACCGGCCATGCAGAGCTCACATCAGCAACTCCCGGCTCAGAGCTGAAGCGGACATTGAACGGTGATGTGCAATCGAGTGGCGATGAGCAGAATGGAGACACTGCCGATCATAAGAAGAATGCGTGATGGGCGGACTGTATCGAATAGAAATTGCCCTCGGACCTTGGTTGTTGGAATTGCGACGGGAGGCGCTCGCCTTCCCGCACGCACGGCTGGAATCAATCGCACATGATACCCAAATGGAAGGCGCGGTGCAGTAAGAATTGAATTGCTAGACACTGGACACAGCTCTTGGTGAGTTCCGTCAATAGAGGTGGAATGTGTGTTCCGTCAGTAGAGGTGGAATGTGTGTTCCGTCCGTAGAGGTAGAATGTGAGGTGGTTTTCGACACGCAGGAATCTACAATCCCATCATCCCCCGTCCGTGCTCGACGAGTGCCGTATGTATCCGTCTCGCATCTGCGCGGGTTGAGCTGCGTCGATGGCATCGCAGGTTGTGTCGCGGTGGCCGCGTGCTTCATCATTTGGCCAGGACGAATCTCGTTCAGACCAGGCGGCTTCTCCAGGCGTTCGTTGTGTTGATGGCGGGGGCTTGTTTCATGTTCACCTGCAGTTAACTAACTATAACTACATGCATAAATAACTACATCTTCCAACCGGCATGCCGGCCCTGACAGATGATTTATCCTTTTCCGGCCTGGTCTGATCCGCGAACCACGAACCACGAACCACGAACGCGACCTTGCACGCTCTTTCGCGGCTCACTCTCCATACACAACCACTCACCAGAATGGCCACCGACACGGAGCTCGACCGCCACGACTCAACATCGCGCTCGTCCTCACCCATTGCACCCCCGCCGACACCCTCGGCGCCGGGGCCGCGCGCAACCGCGCTCCAAAAGCTCTACCACGACGCCATCACCCACATCCTGAAGACATGCAACCACAGCAACTTCTCCTCCTGCTTCCCGACCCCGGCCCGGCAAGTGCCGGGCTCCGTCAAGCTCCTGCACGAGCAGTTCACCGCGAAGCTGGGCGAGTCGATGCGCAAAGAATTCGACGCCATCCTGGGCGAACGGAACGTGGTGGCCAGCCTCAACGAACTCGACCGCTTGCTGGACGAGGCGAAGCGGCGCAAGGCCGTCGCGGGCCGCGACGGCCTCGCCGAGCCCGTGCCCGCCCACACCTGGCCCGCCCGGCACCTGTACCTCGCGCACCTGGCGCCCACGCTGGCGACGTATGCGCAGAACACGGCCGAGCGGCTCGAGGCGTTGGCGAGGGAGAACGAAGCGGCCATGGACAGGATCCGGCTGCAGAGGAGCCACATCCACCGCCTGCTGGCGGGGTTGGAGGATGTGGTCCGCGACCTGAATGGGAGCGTGAGTGCGCTGAGGCCCGAGGAGATGGACGAGTTGAGGGCGGAGGCGAGGCGTGTCGATGAGCTGGTGAGGGCATCATGATGGGGAACAGCGCCCGAGGGGACGTGGCTCGGCACCGACCATGGCTGGCAGCTGTCTCGCCGTGGCCCATCATGGGGACATGCGAAGCCGAAATTTCGGGCACGAAATGGTGAACGGGATGTACTTTTTCTTCTTCAAGATACCCAATTATGATCGAGGCGCGCGGAAAGAGTCTGTATGGTATCAACGTAACGGCATGTTTGCACTTGATGAGTGGGAAGCTTTCGGTGCTGGTTCCAACGTCCTGTTTTGCTGAGATGCATCGACAACTCAAATGCAGTGTGGCTCCTCCCAAATGCAGCCAAGTACGCTCCAGCCTTCCGCCGTGCAAATGGGAACACGTCCAGGCCAACGGACACAGCATTTGCTCCAAGCGATGCTCGGAGTGCCTTGCACGAGAGGGGTTTGCACTCTTCGCGCGTGATCTCGGCCGGGGCGAGATGTTCCGTCCTTGCCGGTGTGACGATCAACCTTCGGTACCTCCCAGGTCGAAGATGTGAAGTGACATGATGCAGATTTCGACGCCACTCGCCAGGGCCGCCCTACTTGGCCGTCTTCGTCTTCTTCTTCGGTCTCTCCAACTTCGCCTCCGTATCGCTCTCGCTAGCATTGCCATCTCCGTCAGCGTCTTCCATCTCCTCGTCACTGCCTACTCCGGAGCTCTTAGCATCGCTATCGAACTCTTCAGCAACGTCGGACTCGGAATCTGCTTGGAAGTCCTCGTCGACACTCTCATCCTCTTCATCTGCAGAGCCACGTGCTTGCACGACATCTTCGTCATCGCTGCTAACGAGATCGGGATCGTTCGCGAGAGCAGCTGCCAGTATGCCGCTGTCGCCGTCCATCTCATTTTTGGTCTTGATGTCCTTGATCTTGAGGAAGGTTTCAAGTGGCTGTTGCTCTTCGCGGTTGATATTCGAGAATTGATGATCACCTCCATTCTTCAGCGACACCGTGATGTCAAATGTGCGGCTGGCACTAACAGCTCCGCCCACGCGACTCATGGTGACAGATCCAATGTGATCGAAAGAAATGTAGGTCGCTGGCTTCGGCACGAACAAGAAAGCCTTGTCCAGGCAGAAGAGGTGACCTTCGTTGGCCTTGATGGAGCACTTGACTCCGCTCATCTGGTGATGACTTGTGAAGTCAGCCGAGGGTTGGATAAGCCGCTTTCCTGTGAGACCATGGAAGATCTTGGAGATGACATTCCCAATCGGCGCCTCGTACTTGGCCTGAAGCTTGCTGGAATACTTCTTTAATTGCTCGTCGGTCATGTTGAGTTCGATCTGGACCTCCTCATCTCTCTTGAATTGCATGACCAAGAACGGATATCTGGTCTGCCCTTGTCGAAGAGGGGGATCGAGACCCACACAAAGAAGCTGATGCATGTCGTCCGGCTTGGGAAGAAGGAAGAATCGCTTGGTGCTTTCGTAGGAGATTTTGTAGTCGTACGTCTTACCGCGCAGTCGAAAGGAGCTCTCGTAAAGGTCGATATCGAATCGTCCACGAGGCGTAAGGTGTAGTATGTCCTGGAAGGTGGCGTATGTGTCTCCTGCTACCTCGCCAATCTCGGCCTTGTTCATGAGTTGCTCATAGAAGTAGTTTGCTGCGTTTTGCTCCTCATCTTCGCCGTCTTCTGCGTCTTCCTCATCCTCGTCGCCCTTGACTCGCTTTTCTGTGCCTGGGATGTAGAATCGCACTTCCGTCAGCTGGTCGACTGCACCGCCCATCTTCTTGCCTTTCACCCGTGCGCCACCCAAAGCGCCATTCGTGCCGGTGTCTTCGGTGTCGGCAGGCACGGAGAATTCGACTGCGACCTCGTTCTTGCCGGCCAAGTTGGTGTTCGATATCTCGGTGTAGGGGATCTCAAAGGCCGGTTGGTTTCGCACGTTGAACACGAGTTCGTTCCTGGTCAACTCATTCTTGCCCCAATTCCAGCCCCGCAGTGCGTGCTCCTTGTGCTCGAACGGAACACCATACCACACCTTGAAGCATTTCTGTATTGTCTCGAAATCGTCCTCTTTGAATCCATCCAGCTGGACGACGCCCGCATTGCGTGCGTAGATCTTCATCTCGTAGCCTCGCGCTGCTCTGCTCCATTGCGCACTCATATACTCGCCCTTGTCGAGTGTGAAAGTGTTGCCTCCGCCAGACGGTTTCCATCCAAGACCCGATTCGGCCAATCTGCATTTTCCCGACTGCTTGGATAGATCGAGGTAGATGCTTTCGAAGGACTCCTGAACCTGCCCGTCAGTGGTCCGTTTCTTGAGCTTGGTTGTTTTGGCGGTGCGCGGGGAGTGTTGCCACTGCGCCACGCTTGGACCGGTATTGTTATCATGTGGCAGACGAGCTGAGCTCTCAGTGACGGCTTACCATCTTCTCAATTGAGCTGCAGCGGCGGGTGTCCCAGGAGCTTGCAAGCGCCACCCGTTGCCTCTTACGCCTGAAGGCGAGTGAAGTTGAGTGAGGGGCTTCGAGCTGGCTGTCGGCGACTTCGTAAGAATCGATGGGGATGCGAAAAACGTGCGAGGCAGCAATAGCGACGCGCTGATGGACGCCGCACGGTGGTAAGTCGCGATGTGGCACGTGCACGAAATCTGAGCCCGACCCGCTTGGCGCAGATCTTGTCAAGCAATCTTCTTCTAAGAACGTATATAACCCTTAGCTTGGCAGAACCATTAGCACGCCATTTAGAAGCTACTAGCAGTGTAATGCTTAAATCTCATACCTGTGTTAGATTAAGTAGGCATTTCTATCCTGTTTTGACATATACAGGCGTTGTGGCCAGTGTTGCTGCATATGCTACACTAACGTAAAGCTAGTAGTGCCCGATCTAAAGGACTACTACTGTTATAGTGTTAAGGCAGTAGCTGTAGTGTATTCTAAATTAAACTAAAGAAGGAGTAGTTAGACAAAGGCTTAAGGGACTTAACTGAAACTAAAGACTAAAAAGGGTAGTTCTAAGATTAATACATAAGACAAGCTATAAACAAGAAGAAGAGAAAGGTTAGAGAGCTATTTGTTACAGTTAACAGGTAGAGGAGGAAGAACAACAGCATTAAGGACTGTTAGGGGACGCTGCCCTGCCAGGTCCTGAACCTGAACTTGTTGCAGCGGCAGAAAGGGGTGGGACTAAGTGATAGGGTGGACCCTTAGAATTTCGGCTCGGCCCTTCCGGACCGAGCCGGGCCTTGGCGCACCCACCCCTAAAGCCCTTACCTACCGTCGCATAGATTCTTTTCCCTCCTTAGTTCGAGATATAGTTATTAAAACAGCTGTATTAAATTATATCTGCGTGCTCGGATTATTATATCTCGAACTTACCAACTACACTAACCCTGCGCTGCGCGAAAGGGCCTGTTAAACTATCCGGCTACCCGAATAACGCATGCGTACCAACTATAACAAACTAAACATACTAGCACTGTAAGAAGGCTATAGAAGGCTTCTCGACGGTAGATAATCTCAGTACGTAGATATAATTCAATACAGCTGTTTTGATAACTATATCTTAAACTAAGGAAGGAAAGGAATCTATACAGCGGTAGGTAAGGGCTTTAGGTGTGGGTGTGCTAAGGCCCAGCTCGGTCTGGAAGGGCTGAGCCGAAAATCTAAGGGTCTACCCTATTACTTAGTCCTACCCCTTTCTGCCGCTGCAACACTACCCCCCTCCCTTACTAGCGGTCGCCCTCGACCACTTACTTATCTTGCGTGCCTTTTGCTCTCTTTCTTCTTCTATTTTTTTTTAATATGTTCTTCTTTTCTTTCTTTTCTGTCTCTTCGTCTTCTTCCCCCTTCCGATTCGCAGCCCTTTCTGCGGAAAATCTTTCTCGAAATCGACGTTACCTTATCGTTTCTTCTACCTCGAAAACATCGTTCCTTCGTTATCTTCTTTCTTCTCTTATATCGTCGCTATCTGAAGTCCTTTACTTGCCGTCTATCTAATCGGAGCTATCTAATCTAAGCTGGCAGTTATCTAAGCTATAGCGTAGCTAGCCTGTACGCCGCTGCAGAGAGTCTATATAGATCTATCCGCAGTGCGCTATCTCTTCTTCTTTTTCTTCTCTACTAGGGCCTTAAGCGCTATCGCAAAGCTGCTCTGTTAGCGTCGGCTTCGTTCTTCGCCGTTATTATCCAACCTAGCAGGTCCGGCGGCTAATAATAGCGAAGGCGAAGACTGTTACAAAGCGCGCCGACGCAGTAGCGCCGTCTTCGGCCTTATTGTTATTATCTGACTAGCAAAGCCGGTCGGCAGTAGTGTTAGTAGAGCCGAAGACCCTAACTAAGCGCGTTACTACAATCGTTTCTATCGGTTTTCCTACTAATAGAGCGGACGCAGCCTTCTTCTTCTTTTATCTCTTTTAGAGCTATTAACTTTAAAGCTACTCGGGCCTCGGCTTCTTCGGGTTCCGGATGATCCGGGCACGCAGATATGATTCAATACGGCCTTTTTGATGACTATATCTCGAACTGAGGAGGGAAAGGAACCTATGTGGTGGTGGTGGTGGGCTTTGATGGAGGGTGGTGTGCCAAGGCCCGGCTCGGCCCGGACGGGCCGAGCCGAAATCCAGGGTCCACCCTATTAATCCGTCCCACCTCTTTCCACCGCCGCAACACTACCCCCCTCCCTCACCAGCGGTCGCCCTCGACCGCTTAGTCACCCCATCCATCCGAAAATCTCCGCTTTTTTTTTTTTGTCTCCTTCTCGAAAAATCCCCTTCAACGCCGACGTCACTTCTTCCGTCTTCTATCAAAAACAACTTTTTCTTTATCTCTTTTTCAACTTCTTACGTTATTGGTATCTGAAGTCCTTCACTTGGCGTTTATGTGATCGGTGCGCCTGATCCGTGCTATCTAATCTGAGCCGTGGGTCATCTGAGCTGCGGCGTAGCTGGTCTGTTCGCCGGCACGGAGGTCTATATAGGTCTTTCCGCGGCGCCGTTTTTCTTCTTCTTTTTCTCTTCCACCAAAGCCGAGCTAACGGCCGGCGTAGTGGTGCCTGGAGCTATCAATTCCAGAAGCACGATCGCTTTCATCGGCTTCCGCGCCGGTGGAGCGGACGTGTTTCCATTGTCGGCATCAGAGCTACGCTGGCTTCGGCTTTTCCTGGTTCCGCGCGTAGAACTCTCTTAGCAGCTCCGCCGAGTTCCGAAGGTTTTCGACCGGATACTATTTATAGTCTTCCGGCCACCCCTTCTACGAGATCCTCGCTTTGATGGACCCCCTCGTCTCCTTTACGTCTATTACGTCTTCTACCTCCTATTCTTCTTTATCACCGTCCATCTTAACTAGTAGCGGTTCGGCGAACCCCTGTTCCGGAAGGCCGTCCTTAGGGTCCAGGCTTAGTAGATCCGAATGAAAGACATCGTAGATCCAGAACGATTTCGGCAGCTGGAGCCGATAGGTCACCGGCGACCTCTTTTCTATTATCTTAAACGGACCTACGTAGCGTAGGTTGAGCTTCGCGTTTCCTTTTAGCCTTAGGTTTCGCGTATTAAGCTATACCTTTTGACCTTCTTCGAATTCTATCGGCGACCGGCTTCTATTAGCTCGAGTTACTATCTTCTTCTGAGCCGATTCCATCGCGTCTTTTGCCACTTTGATCGCTTCTTCTATCTGAGATCGTAGCGCTTCTGCCGCCGCAGCGGCGACTCTCTTCGACGATGTGGCGGTGGATGGTTCTACAGAGCTAGGTTCGTTCGGTAGCTAAAAGCTCATCCTCAGAAGACAGCCGTGCGTTATCTCGAACGGCGCCAGCGAGGTAGCCTTAGACGGTGCCGAGTTGGCGCAGAACTCAGCTATCGGCAGCATCTCGACCTACTTTTCTTGATAATAACTGCAGAAGGCTCGCAGATATCGCTCTATCTCTCTGTTAGCTACTTCAGACTGACCGTCGGTCTGCGGGTAAGCGGCTGTGCTGAGCTTTCCACGAATTCCGAGAGCTTGGTTGATGGCTTTCTATACGTCGGCTGTGAATTGAGGACCCCTATCTATAGTGATAGTGTCCGGCAGCCTATAGTGCTTCCATACGTGCTTAATTAGCATTCTCGCTGTTTCTTCCGCAGTAGTTCCTTCGTCTCTCGCTCGACAGGGGATGAAGTGGCGTTCTTTGCTTAATCGGTCTACTACGTTCAGTGTGGCGTCGTATCTATCGGATTCCGGCAGGCCGGTTACGAAGTCCATCGTAATGTGTTGCTACGGTTTCTCGGGGATCGGCAGTGGCTTCAATAAGCCTGCTGGAAGGCCGTAACGCGGCTTCGCCGATCGGCACGCGTAGCAGTTGGCGATAAATCGGTGGATCCGCTTGTAGATTCGTGGAAACCAGTAGATCGTTCTCACTGCCTGCATCGTTTTCTTCGCTCCGGCGTGGCTAACATCTATAGAGTTATAGACCAGTTAGATGACCTTAGTGATTAGTTCTTCCGGAACTATCAGCTTCCCTGAACCGGTTTTGCCGAGCTTCTGCTTCTGATTAAGCTGCTTGACCTTCTCGTAGAGAGTCTCTTCCTTAGGGGCCGGTTCCACTGCGCAGACCCCTACCTCTTTCAACACCTCTGCGTCTACCATCCGCTCGGTCAACACCTTCTGGAACATGTTCGGATCTTCTTTCGCGCGGCTCGTCTTCCCTTCTCTTCTCGTTAGCGCGTCAGCCTTTCCGTTTTGAGCCCCTGGTCGATAGGTGATCTTAAAGTCAAACCCTAATAAGTAGGCGGCCTACCGAGCTTGGCGGCGTAAGAGCTTCTGCGTCTTTATAAAATAGGTCAGCGACTAGTGGTCCGTAAGAACCTGGGCCGTGCTCTTTCCAGCTATAAGCTCCGGCTTCCACTCCTCGAAAGCCTGAATGATCGCCAACAGCTCCTTATCGTAGATCGCGTAGTTCCGCTTAGCTTCCGTTATGGACTTGCTAAAGAAAGCCACTAGATAGAGGGTTTCGTCGTCACTATATTGAGAAAGGACCCCTGCCGTTACTGTGTCGGAAGCATCCGTTTCTACGTAGATCGTCTTTTCTGGCCGGAAGTGCGCCAGCACTGGTGCAGAGGCCACTGCTTCTTTTAGCCGGTTAAAGGCTTCCGTGCACCTCTTATTCTATAGGCTAGCGGCCTCTTTCTTTAGCGCCTCGTTTAGGGGTCTCGCTATCTTGCTGAAGTCCTTAATAAACCGTCGGTAGTAGCTGCAGAATCCGAGAAACGCTCTGATCTGCGTAGTGTTTCCGGATTTCGGTTGTTTCCATTCCGCGACGGCGGCGACCTTCGAGGGGTCCATACGAATTCCGTTTCTTCCGACGATGAGACCGAGATACTTAACCTCCGTTTGATAGAACTCGCTCTTCTTCGTGTCCGCGTTTAATGCGACCTCGCGGAGCCTGGTCAGCACCTTCTTGATGTGGTCTATGTGCTGTTCTCTCGTTCCTTCGGTGTAGACGAGGATGTCGTCTAAGTAAATAGACACGAACCGTTCTAGCATGTCTATAAAGGTGTGGTTTATAAAGCGTTGCCACACTGCCGGCGCGTTGGTAAGTCCGAAAGGCATTACCAACCACTTAAAATTGCCTATACGCGTAGCAAACGTCGTAAGATCTTCTGTCTGCCCTTCTTCGTTTCTTAGTCGATAGAACGCTTAGCGGATGTCCAGCTTGCTGAACCACTTAGCCTTCGCCACTCTTTGTATGGTTTCGTCGATTAGCAGCAGCGGGTATACGTCTCTCTTAGTGACCTCGTTAAGGCCGCGATAGTCTACGCAGAGTCGCAGACCACCCCCTAGTTTTCTTACGAAAAGAATCGGTAACGCGTATTCGGCAGAACTCGGCGTAATAAACTTCTTCGCCAGGTTCTCGCGAACAAACACCTCTACCTAGTCCAGTTCCGCCGGCGACAGTCGTCTTAGGGGCTCGGTTCTTGGCAGCGTAGCTCCTTCTTTCAGTCGGATCTTATTGTTATATTCCGGTCGATGAAGCGGCAGGAGGTTGGAATCGGCTTTTAAGAATACGTTAGCGTAATCGTAGAGCTCGTTTGGCAACACCTTTAGTGGGTCCACTTCTTCTTCCGCTATTATCTTCCTATAGTCTTTAATGTCCTTTATAGAGATAGCGTAGATCTTATTGTCCGGCGACTTCGCGAGGGTCGTTATAGCTTCTAAGCTCATCATTCCGACGGTGACCAGGGGTTCGGAACGATCGGACGGAGCCTCTTTCGCGGACTCCGTAGCTTTCGGCTCGGCGGCGGCGGTGGCGACCTTTCCGATGGTCCCTGCTCCGCTACCCAGGGTTTTGAATCTGATCGCTCCTTTATCTACGTCGATAATGGCTTTCTGGTTCTTTATCCATTTCTGCCCTATAATGACGTCAAATCTTCCGATATCTATAATTCGGAACGTCGCTTCCGTAGTTCGACCAGCTAGCGTAGTCCTTAATGGCACGTAGTGCGTGACGCTTTCCGTGTCTTGTCCATTATATGCCGAAATCCGCGTCAGCGACGCCAGCTCCACCGGATAGCTGTATCCATTTATTAGCTTCTGAACCAGCCGGTGGTGGATCGCCGCGCCGATAAGAGCTCCGGTGTCGATAAAAGCTTTCAGCTGGAGGGGTTTGCTCGATCCGTTAAGGGGGTGGACAGTAATCAGAAGGATAATAGCTGTTTCTGTGTTCACTTCCACCGCCGCCGAGAGCGGATCGCTGCAGCTATTGATGCTCTCTTTCGTCGACGTAGTTCGCGTTAATGCCCTGTTGTCCATGCTGGATAGGGGGCCTATCCGTCCAGCTGGTCTTTTCCTATAATTCTCAGCTGTACGCCGCCGTCTACGCCGTCAGCATCGTTCGGAGCCGGCTCGATGGCTTGAATTGTCTTTCTCGGCGGCTGCGGCTGAGGCTGCTTTATAACACGATACTCCTGCTTCTGCTTATCCGATGCTTGGCAGCTCGTAGCGATGTAGCCAGGCTTTCCGCACGCGAAACAGGTGGGGACGAACGACGGTCGCGGCACGTAAGGCAGCTAGGGGCCGCGTCGGAAGGGCGCGGGGGCTCTGGTTGTCCGCATCAGCGACGGCGACGGCGACGGCTTCTGAACCGATTCTCGTGATTTCGCGTAAGCGCTCAAGTTTCTCGCAGTGACCCTCGTTTAATGCACGAAGCCCTTAAGGTCTTCGTCTTCTACAGACGCCATAGCGGCGGCCAGTTCAGGGTTCAGCTTCTGCCTTAATAGGTGGAGCTGCTCATCTTCCGCCACTCGGGCCCTAATCGCATATTTTCTGAACAAACCGTAGAATTCCTTAAACGTCTGCCGGTTCTGGTTGATCTTATCCAGCTGCTTACAGGCTGTCTTCTTCCGGAAGGGGTCTCCGAAGCGTTGATCTAACGCTTTAATCGCTTCCTTAGCGGTTACCTCTTCCAGGTCTGCCACTAGCGAGAACGCTTCGCCTTCCAGTCGCGCCTCTAAATAGGCCAGTCTGTCTTCTTCGCTGCTTAATGCATAATCGCGGCTTATCTTATTCTTGATCTTCTTCTTAAATGCCTCCTACGCTTTAGGGTCCCCGCTACCGAAAACCGGTGGGTCCGGCAGTGGCGTTATCGTAGTGCCACCTTGACTATAGGCCGCCGGTAAGGCGGTCTTAGCGTAGGTTTCTCGCCGCGGTGGCGGTGACGACTTCGCTGCTTCTATATCAGCAAATTGATCCTTCAGCTCCTTCAGTTGCGCTAGTCGATTCGACGCTTAGTGTTCTAACACGTCGATAATAGTCTCTGCCGATTCCTTTTCGGCCCTTACCGCTTCAGTTTCTTCTCTCAGTCGTCTGTTCTCTTCTAGCGTTCTGTAAAACAGCGTCTCAATAAGGTCTATACCGTCGTAGACCTTTCCTAACCTATTCTCGTTTACGTAGTCTTCCAGTTCCTCGATCGTGCAGTCGTGGATCTTCCTATATTCGCTTATTCGTTCCTTGATCTCTGCGGTCTCTTCCGCCGTAAAACCTCTAATAACGATCTTATCGTCAATAACACTGGAGCGCCTACTCGCTCTGTCAGTCTTTCTCTTTCCGCGGCGGCCTGTCACGCCGCTCTCTACCGCTGAGAAGCCTTCTATCTTCTTACGGTGCCTTGGGGGGGTTGTTGTTGGTAGGTGCGCGTGCGTTATTCGGGTTTCCGGATAGTTTAACGGGCCCTTTCGCGCAGCGCGGGGTGTATGGAGAGTGAGTTCGAGATATAATGATCCGGGCACGCAGATATGATTCAATACGGCCTTTTTGATGACTATATCTCGAACTGAGGAGGGAAAGGAACCTATGTGGTGGTGGTGGTGGGCTTTGATAGAGGGTGGTGTGCCAAGGCCCGGCTCGGCCCGGACGGGCCGAGCCGAAATCCAGGGTCCACCCCATCAATCCGTCCCACCTCTTTCCACCGCCGCAACACCGGATATAAAACTCTCTTAACAGCTCCGCCGAATTCCGGAGATTCTCGACTAGATACTATTTATAGTCTTCTAGCTACTCTTTCTATAAGATCCTCGCTTCGATAGACCCTCTTATCTTTCTTATATCTACTATATCTTCTACCTCCTACTCTTCTTCTTTGCCGTCTATCTCGATTAGTAGGGGTTTAGCGAACCCCTGTTCCAGAAGGCCGTCTTTAGGGTCCAGACTTAGCAGATCTAAATAGAAAACATCGTAGATTCGGAACGACTTTGGTAGTTAGAGCCGATAAGTTACTGGCGACCTCTTTTCTACTATCTTAAACGGACCTATATAGCAGGGGTTAAGCTTAGCGTTGCCTTTTAGCCTTAGATTCTGCGTATTAAGCTATACCTTTTAGCTTTCTTTAAATTCTATTAGCGACCGCTTTCTGTTAGCTCGAGTTACCATCTTCTTCTAAGCCGATTCTATCGCTTCTTTCGCTACCCGGATCGCTTATTCTATCTAAGATCTAAGCGCCTCTGCCGCAGCGGCGGCGACTCTCTTTAACGAAGTAGTAGTAGAAGGTTCCGAAGAGCTAGGTTCGTTTAGCAGTTGGAAACTTATTCTTAGAAGATAACTATAAGTTATTTCTGCGAATTCCGAGAACTTAGTTAATAGCCTTCTATACATTAGCGATGAATTAAGGACCTCTATCCGTGGTAATAGTGTCTAGCAGGCTATAGTGCTTCTATACGTGCTAAATTAGCATTCTCGCTGTCTCTTCCGCTATAGTTCCTTTATCCTTCGCTCGATAGGGGATAAAGTAGTATTCCTTGCTTAAGCGATCTACTATGTTAATAGTAGCATTATATCTATCGGAATTCGGCAGGCCGGTTACAAAATCCATCGTAATGTGCTACTACAGTTTCTTAGGGATCGGAAGTGGCTTTGGTAGACTAGCTGGAAGGCCGTAATACAGCTTTGCCGCTCTGTATACGTAATAATTAGCGATAAACCAGTGAATCTGCTCGAAGATCCGTAGAAACTAGTAGATCGTCCTTGCAGCTTCTATTATCTTCTTTAAGCTAGCGTAGCCAACGTCCTTAGAACTATAGACCAGCTGGATAACCTTCGTAATTAGTTCTTCTAGAACTATTAGCTTCCCTAAGCTGGTTTTGCCGAGTTTCTGCTGCTAATTAAGCTGCTCTACTTTCTTGTAGAGCGTCTCTTCCTCGGTCGGCGGCTCTACTACGTAGATCCCCGCTTCTTTTAACATCTCGGCGTCTACTATCCGCTCGGTTAACACCTTCTAGAACATGTTCGGATCTTCTTTCGCGTAGCTAGTCTTCCCCTCTCTTCTTATTAGCGCGTTAGCCTTTCTATTTTGGGCTCCGGGTCAATAGGTAATCTTAAAGTCGAACCTGGATAAGTAGGCGGCCTACCGAGCTTAGCGACGCAATAGATTCTACGTCTTTATAAAATAGGTCAGTAACTAATAGTCTATAAGGACCTAGACTGTGCTCTTTCTAGCTATAAGCTCCGGCTTCTACTCCTCGAAAGCCTAGATAATAGCTAATAGTTCTTTATCGTAGATAGCGTAGTTCCGCTTAGCCTCGTTTATAGACTTGCTAAAGAAAGCTACTGGATAGAGGGTCTCTTCTTCGTTATTATATTAAGAAAAGACCCCTGCAGTTACTGTATCGGATGCGTCTGTCTCTAAGTAGATTGTCTTTTCTAGTTAGAAGTGCGCTAGCACTAGCGCCGAGGCCACTGCTTCTTCTAGCTAAATAAAAGCCTCTTGTTAGGGGGCGCCGTCCAGCCCAGGTCCTGGACCTAAGCCAGCCGTCACCCTAAGGACTGCGACTTAGCGGCGCCAGCACGACCCTACCCTCTGTACGGAGTCACCGATACGACCCTACTCCCGTATAGAGGGAGAATCCTATAGCCCTGCATAGAGGAGAATTGTCGCCCCTCTAAACAGAGGGAAAACTCTGCACTACTATATAGAGGGAAACTCCCGATCCCCTGTACAGAGTGTAAACCTTGTACCTCTATATAGAGGAAAATTGCTGGCTTAGCTTTGTAGGTACAAATTGTACAGCAGCAGACGACGAAGGAACTGCCTATTAGTTCCTTTATATAGATACTGATACAGGGTAGGTTAGCCCGTGTTATTACTATGCCTTGCCAAGGTTTATATATCTGGTACACATTGGTCAAGTCACTTCCGAGTTACTTAACTAGTCCCTTTTGGCTTAAGTGTACCGCGTTACATCACTTAACTTGGAAGTGACTGCTGAAAGTGTACGATAAAAGGCCTGGGTTCAATTCCTAGAGGGCGCATCTTTTAACGGGAGAGTGGAAGCAGCGTTGACGTATGTCCGTTTGTCTACCACTCCGTACAGAATGAGGCAGACCCGGTAAAGGTCCAGCTGGCTGTGTGTAGACCTGCCGGGGGGGGGGGGGGGGGGGGTTGATTGCGTATGCTGCATAGGGGGGCTGTGCAATAGCATACGTAGCCTGTAAGTAAGCGCAGCTTACGAGGTCGTAAGCCTGTAGCGCAGGGGGTAGTAATACGGGGTGGGTTGGCCCGTGTTATTACTATGCCTTGCTAAGATTTATACATCTGGTACACATTAATCAAGTCACTTCTGAGTTACTTGACCAGTCCCTTTTGGCTTAAGTGTACCGCGTTACATCAGATACCTAGCCTTAAGTTTCTAAACTAAGATTCTTAAGCCCTTATATTAGGAACTAATTGATCCGGGCACGCAGATATAATTCAATACGGCCGTTTTAATAACTATATCTCGAACTGAGGAGGGAAAGGAATCTATGTAGTAGTAGGTGAGAGCTTTAGGGGTAGTATGCCAAGGCCCGGCTCAGTCCGAGAGGGCCGAGCCGAAATTCCGAGGGTCTACCCTATTACTCAGTCCTACCCCTTTCTGCCGCTGCAACACCACCCCCCTCCCTTAGCAGCGGTCGACCTCGACCGCTTACTTATCTATCTGCCTTTTTTTTGTCGTCCTCTCTTCGCTTTCTTCTATTTCGAAACTATCCCCTTTCTTTATCTTCTTTCTTCTTACATCGTCGCTATCTAACGTCTTTACTTAGCGTCTATCTGATCTGTGCCGTCTAATCGGAGCTAGCGGTTACCTAAGCTGCGGCGTAACCGGTCTGTGCTCCGCTGTAGAGGTCTATATAGATTCGTCCGCGGCGCCGTTTCTTCTTCTTCTTCTTTCTCTACTAAGGCCTTTAGCGCTACCGCTATTATCTGCTAGTCCTGGCCAGCGGTAGTAGGGGTGGAGCCTAAGACACTGGCTAGCGGATTCTACGATCGTTTCTATCGGCTTCTGCGCCGATAGAGCGGACGCGGGTTTTCTTTTTCTTTATTAACTTCTGAGCTACTTAGGCTTTGGCCTCTTTGGATTCTGTATATAGAACTCCTTTAGCAGTTCTACCGAATTCCGGAGATTCTTGATTGGATACTATTTATAATCTTCTAGCTATCCCTTCTACGAGATCCTTGCTTCGATAGATCCTCTTAGTTTTCTTATATCTATTACGTCTTCTACCTCCTACTCTTCTTCTTTACCGTCTATCTCGATTGGTAGGGGTTTAGCGAACCCCTAATCCGGAAGACTGTCTTTAGGGTCTAAACTTAGCAGATCCGAATAAAAGACATCGTAGATCCGGAACGATTTCAGTAGCTAGAGCCGGTAGGTTACCGGCGACCTCTTTTCCACTATCTTGAACGGACCTACGTAGCGGGGGTTAAGCTTGGCGTTACCTCTTAGCCTTAGGTTCCGCGTGTTAAGCTATACTTTTTGGCCTTCTTCGAATTCTATTAGTGACCGCTTTCTGTTAGCTCGAGTTACTATCTTCTTCTAAGTTGATTCTATCGCCTCCTTTGCTACGCGGATTGCTTCTTCTATCTAAGATCTGAGCGCTTCTGCCGCGGCCGCGGCGACTCTCTTCGACGAAGTGGCGGTAGAAGGTTCCGAAGAGCTAAGTTCGTTCAGTAGTTGAAAGCTTATCCTTAGAAGATAACTATAAGTTATTTTAAAAGGCGCTAGTAAGGTGGCCTCTGACCGTGCTGAGTTGGCGCAGAATTCGGCTATAGGCAACGCCTTAACCCACTCTGCTTAATAATAGCTGCAGAAGATTCGCAGATATTTTTCTATCTCGTAGATAGCTACTTCGGACTGACTGTCGGTCTAAGGGTAAGCGGCTGTACTAAGTTTTCTACGAATTCCGAGAGCTTAGTTAATAGCCTTCTATACGTCGGCAGTGAATTAAGGACCCCTATCCGTAGTAATAGTGTCTGGCAGGCTGTAGTGTTTCTATACGTACTAAATCAGCATTCTCGCCGTCTCTTCTGCAGTAGTTCCTTTACCCTTCGCTTAGCAGGAGATAAAGTAGCGCTCTTTGCTTAGTCGGTCCACTACGTTAAGCGTGGCATTATATCTATCGGAATCCGGCAGGCCAGTTACGAAATCTATCGTAATGTGCTGCTACGGCTTCTCGGGGATCGGAAGTAGCTTTAATAGACCGGCCGGAAGGCCGTAATGTAGCTTCGCGGCTTAGCATATGTAACAGTTAGCGATAAACCGGTAGATCCGCTTAAAGATTCGCGGAAACTAGTAGGTCGTCCTTACAGCTTCTATCGTCTTCTTCGAGCCTTCGTAACCAACGTCTTTAGACCTGTAGATCGACTGGATAACCTCTGTAATTAGTTCTTCCAGAACTATTAGCTTCTCTAAGCCGGTTTTGCCGAGCTTCTACTGCTGGTTAAGCCGTTCCACTTTCTCGTAGAGCGTTTCTTCCTCGGTTGGCGGCTCTATTACAGAGATCCCTACCTCTTTTAGCACCTCGGCGTCTACTATCCGTTCGGTTAACACCTTTTGAAACATGTTCGGATCTTCTTTCGCGCGGCTAGTCTTTCCTTCTCTTCTCGTTAGTGCATTAGCCTTTCTATTCTAAGCTCCAGGTCGATAGGTAATCTTAAAATCGAACCCGGATAAGTAGGCAGCCTACTGAGCTTAGCGGCGTAAGAGCTTCTGCGTCTTTATAAAGTAGGTCAGTAACTGGTAGTCCGTAAGGACCTGGACTGTGCTCTTTCTAGCTATAAGCTCCGGCTTCTACTCCTCGAAAGCCTAAATAATAGCTAACAGCTCTTTATCGTAAATAGCGGAGTTTCTCTTAGCTTTATTTATAGACTTGCTGAAGAAAGCTACTAGATAGAGGGTCTCGTCGTTGTCAGCGTATTAAGAAAGGACCCCTGCAGTTACTGTGTTAGAAGCGTCTGTTTCTACGTAGATCGTCTTTTCCAGTCGGAAGTGTGCTAGTACTAGCGCTAAGGCTACCGCCTCCTTTAGTCGGTTGAAAGCTTCTGTACACTTCTTATTCTATAGGCCGGCGGCCTCCTTCTTTAATACCTCGTCTAGGGGTCTCGCTATCTTACTAAAGTCCTTAATAAACTGTCGATAGTAGCTACAGAATCCGAGAAACGCTCTGATTTGCATAGTGTTTCCGGATTTCGGTTGCTTCTATTCTGCGACGGCGGCGACTTTTAAGGGGTCTATCCGAATCCCTTCTCTTCTAACGATAAGGCCAAGGTATTTGACTTTGGTCTAATAAAACTCGCTCTTCTTCGTATCCGCGTTTAATCCGACCTTGCGGAGCCTAATGAGCACCTTCTTAATGTGGTCCGTATGCTGTTCTCTCGTTCTATCGGTATAGATAAGAATGTCGTCTAAGTAGATAGACACGAACCGTTCTAGCATGTCCAGAAAGGTGTAGTTATAAAGCGTTGCTATACTGCCGGCGCGTTAGTAAGTCCGAAAGGCATTACCAACTACTTGAAATTGCCTATGCGCGTAGCGAATGTTGTAAGATCTTCGGTTTGGCCTTCCTTGTTCCTTAGTCGGTAGAATGCTTAACGAATATCCAGCTTGCTAAACTATTTAGCCTTAGCTACTCGTTGTATAGTCTCGTCTATTAGCAGCAGCGGATACACATCTCTCTTAGTAACCTTATTAAGGCCTCTATAATCTACGCACAGTCGGAGGCCGCCTCCGGGCTTTCGTACGAAAAGAATCGGCAACGCATACTCGGCTAAGCTCAGCGTAATAAACTTCTTCGCCAGATTTCCTCGAACAAACACTTCTACCTAGTTTAGCTCGGCCAGCGACAATCGTCTTAGCGGCTCGGGTCTTAGCAGCGTAGCTCCCTCTTTTAGTCGGATCTTGTTGTCGTATTCCAGTCGGTAGAGCGGCAAGAGGTTGGAGTTAGCCTTTAAGAACATGTTAGCGTAGCTGTAGAGTTCTTTCAGTAATGATACGGGGTGGGTTGGCCCGTGTTATTACTATGCCTTGCCAAGGTTTATATATCTGGTACACATTGGTCAAGTCACTTCCGAGTTACTTAACTAGTCCCTTTTGGCTTAAGTGTACCGCGTTACATCACTTAACTTGGAAGTGACTGCTGAAAGTGTACGATAAAAGGCCTGGGTTCAATTCCTAGAGGGCGCATCTTTTAACGGGAGAGTGGAAGCAGCGTTGACGTATGTCCGTTTGTCTACCACTCCGTACAGAATGAGGCAGACCTAGTAAAGGTCCAGCTGGCTGTATGCAGACCTGCTAGGGGGGGGTTGATTGCATATGCTATATAGGGGGGCTGTGCAATAGCATACGTAGCCTGTAAGTAAGCGCAGCTTACGAGGTCGTAAGCCTATAGCGTAGGGGGTAGTAATACGGGGTGGGTTGGCCCGTGTTATTACTATGCCTTGCCAAGGTTTATATATCTGGTACACATTGGTCAAGTCACTTCCGAGTTACTTGACTAGTCCATTTTGGCTCAAGTGTACTGTGTCACATTAGGTAACACCTCTAGCAGATCTACTTCTTCTTCTACTATTATCTTCCGGTAGTCTTCGATGTCCTTTATTAAGATAGCGTAAATCTTATTGTCTAGCGACCTCGCGAGGGTCGTTAAAGCTTCTAAGCTTATTATTCCGATCGTGTCTAGAGGGTCGGGCCGATCTATCGGAACTGCTTCGATGGTCGTAGCGTTCGATTTCGCAGCGACAACGGTAACCGATCCGGCAGCGACTCCGCTTTGCTGGTTTTTAAACCTCAGCGTGCCTTTACCTACGTCGATAACAGCTTTCTAGTTCTTTATCTATTTCTATCCTATAATAATGTTAAACCTTCTAATATCTATAATTCGGAACGTCGCTTCTGTAGTGCGACTAGCTAGGGCAGTCTTTAATAGCACATAATGCGTAACACTCTCTGTGTCTTGTCCGTTGTATACCGAAATTCGCGTCGGCGACGCTAGCTCTACTGGATAACTGTATCCTTTTATTAGTTTCTAAACCAATCGATAGTGGATCGCAGCTCCGATAAGGGCTCCTATATCGATAAAAGCTCTTAGCTAAAGTGGTCTGCTTAAGCTATCGAGGGGGTGGACAGTAATTAGAAGGATAGTAGCTGTTTCCATGTTCACTTCCACTGCCGCTAAGAGCGGATTACTGCAGCTGTTAATACTTCCTTCTTCTAGCAGCGTAGTTCGTATTAGTGCCCTATTGTCCCTGCTAGATAGGGGGCCTATCCTTCTAGCTGGTCTTTTCCTAGGATTCGCAGTAGCACTCTACCGTCCACACTGTCTACGTCGTTCGGAGCCGGCTCGATAGCTTGTATAGTCTTTCTTAGCGGCTGCCGCTTTATAGCCCGATACTCCTGCTTCTGCTTATCCGTAGCTTAGCATCTCGTAGCGATATAGCCAGGCTCCTATACGCGTAGCAGGTAGGGACGAACGATAAGCGCAGCAAATAAGATAGCTGCTGCAGTGCTCTCTAGAAAGGTGCAGAGGGTCGTGTTGTTAGCGTCGTCGACGGCTTCTAGTTCGATTCGCGCGATTTTGCGTAAGCGCTTAGGCTTCTAGCGGTAACTCTCGCTCTGTACACGAAGCTTTCGAGGTCTTCGTCTTCTACTGACGCTATAGCTGCAGCCAGTTCAGGGTTTAATTCTGCCCTAGTAGGCGGAGCTGCTTATCTTCTAACACTCTAGCTAATGTAACGCGGTACACTTAAGCCAAAAGGGACTAGTTAAGTAACTCGGAAGTAACTTAACTAATGTGTACCAGATATATGAACCTTGGCAAGGCATAGTAATGACACGGGCCAAACCACCCCGTATTACTACCCCCTGCGCTACAGGCTTACGACCTCGTAAGCTACGCTTACTTACAGGCTACGTATGCTATTGTACAGCCCCCCTATATAGCATATGCAATCAAACCCCCCCGGCAGGTCTGCATACAGCTAGCTGGACCTTTACCGGGTCTGCCTTATTCTGTACGGAGTAGTGGACAAACGGACATACGTCAACGCTGCTTCTACTTTCCCGTTAAAAGATGCGCCCCCTAGGAATTGAACCCGGGCCTTTTATCGTACACTTTTAGCAGTTACTTCCGAGTTAAGTGATGTAACGCGGTACACTTAAGCCAAAAGGGACTGGTTAAGTAACTCGGAAGTGACTTAACCAATGTGTACCAGATATATAAACCTTGGCAAGGCATAGTAATGACACAGGCCGACCTACCCCGTATCACTGGCTTTAATAGTATATTTCTGGAATAGTCTGTAGAATTCCTCGAACGTCTGCCGGTTCTAGTTGACCTTGTCTAGCTGTTTACAGGCTGTCTTCTTTCAGAAGGGGTCTCTAAAGCGTTGGTCCAGCGCTTTAATCGCTTCTTTAGCGGTTACCTCCTCTAGGTCTGCTACTAACGAAAAAGCTTTACCTTCCAATCGCGATTCCAGGTATGCCAATCTGTCTCCTGCACTGCTTCCGGCGTAATCGCGGTCTATCTTATTCTTTGTTTTATTCTTAAATGCTTCCTAATCTTTAGGGTCTCTGTCCCTAAACGCTAGTAGATTGGGTAGTAACGTTATTAGGGTGCTACCTTGACTATAGGCCGCCGGTAAGGCGGTCTCTGATTGTTCTTCTCGATTTAGTAGCAGCGCCGACGGCATCGTTGCTTCCATCTTAGCTAACTAAGTCTTAATTGCCTTTAGTTGTACTAGTCGATTCGCTGCTTGGTTTTCTAGCACGTCGATAATAGTTTCTGCCGAATCCTTCTCGGCTATTACTGCTTCTATTTCGTCTCTTAGTCGCCTGTTCTCTTCTATGTTCCTGTAAAACTTCTTTTCGACAAAGGTAATAATATCAAACACCTTCTTAGCTCTATGTTCTGTAAGATATTCTCCTATCTTATCCGGCGTGCGTGCGTACAGTTTAGCATAGCTCTCTATGCCCTTTCTCGCTTTATCTATCTCTTCTTCTATAAGGCCCTTAGTAGCTATTCTATCGTCGAGGATGCTAGTACGCCTATCCCTTAGTCTGTTAGTCTTTCTCTTTCCGCTGCGGCCTATAACGCCGCCTTCTACTGTCGAGAAGCTCTCTATAGCTGTCTTACGGTGCTAGGGGGTTGTTGGTTTGGTATATGTAGTGCGCGTGCGTTATTCGGGTGTCCAGATAGTTTAATAGTCCCTTTCGCGTAGCGCAGAGTTAGTGTAGTAAGTAAGTTCGAGATATAGTAATCCAGGCACGCAGATATAATTCAATACGGCCTTTTTAATAACTATATCTCGAACTAAGGAGGGAAAGGAATCTATGTAGTAGTAGGTAAGAGCTTTAGGGGTAGTGTGCCAAGGCCCGGCTCGGTCCGGAAGGGCCGAGCCGAAATTCTGAGGGTCTACCCTATTACTTAGTCCTACCCCTTTCTGCTGCCGCCTTACTAATCTTACTGTTAGTAACTGCAGTAATACAACGAAGATAGACGGCGACATCCCTATAGATCCTGCAGCTATGCAGGATCAGATGCACTGCGCGTACGAGGAGCTGCTAGCACACAAGAGGCAGCTCAAACAGCAAGTAAGCTACTAGGCTGCGATAATTTCCTAACAGGAACAGGAGCTACAACAGCTTAGGGCGTCCGATTGCGATCCGACCCCTACGACGACGACGAACACGACGGCCTACACCCCGGCCCCTAAGAGCAAACTCCCTAACGTTACTACCTACGATAGTAAGGCTCTGGCTAAGTACCCCTCCTAGGCTACCTAGATACGCTCTAAGCTTCTAGTCGACTTAGGAGTATACCTAACTAAGCTAGACAAGGTAGTGTACCTCTTTAGGAGGTTAAAGGGCAGGGCGGCAGCACGGATTCTGCCGTACTACGAGATAGCTATTGCTAACCTGGCAATAGCAACTACGACGATGCTCTAGGCAGCTCTTAACAGGAGCTACAAGGACCTAGACCGCGAAAGCCGAGCACTCCTATAGGTTAACACGATAAAGCAAGGACGCAAGACTATACGAGAGTTCCTTACAGAATACGACTAGACTCTAGCAGAGGCAGGAGGACTCTAATAGGAGGACAGGGTAAAAATTACTACCTTAGAGGTAGGCTTCTCTAAGGAGATTATAACGGGACTAGTCGGCGTAATGCGACCAGCTACATACAAGGAGTTCTGTAATCTCCTTAGGATAGTCGACGACTAACAGCGCAGGCTCGGACGGATAAGCCGCGCCTACGAGATGTAACAACCCCTCTAGCAGTAGCAGGACGCTATAGACTAGGAGCCAACGACGACGAGAGTAGCGGCAGCTGCTACTGTACAGCTAAAGGCTGCTGCTAAAAGGGTATAGTAGATAGATATAGCTACCCTTAACAAGAGACGAGCAGAAGGGAGCTGCTATAGGTATAGCAAGATAGGCTATACTGCACGGAATTGCAGGCTTTTGCTAGTAGAGAGACCTAGGGGACGGCCGACTACTGCAAGGGTAGCAACTGCGGCGCCCTAATAAGAGAATTAAGAGTCCCCCTTAGACGACAACAAGTTGGGAAAAGAGTAGCCTCTAAGCGAAGGCTCTGCTAGAGGCGTATACGAGATAGATTGCTAAATCAAAGCACTACTTAGCTATCTTTTAATAGCAATTACATAACGACTACGCTGTTTATCGTACGACCTACGCTAAACGGGACCGCTATAGCGCAGACACTAATCAACATAGGATGTTTAGTATACAGAGTAATTAGCGAAGATTTCGTACAGAGACACTATATTAAGACGACTCCTACCGTACCTGTACGTATGCTAGGCATTACTAGGCGAGGACTGGACATTACCTATATAGTAAAAGTAACGATAGAGCTGCAAGGACACTACGAGCAGGACTTATACCTCTACGTCGTACAGGACAAGTTGGGGTATAACCTAATATTAGGGAAGCTATAGATAGAGCGCTAGCAGGGCAAGCTAGACGTTAGACGAGGACGGCTGTACCTAGCAGTAACGAAGCAGAGGCTCCGAGACTAAGGGAGAGTTCCGTAGGGCGGCAATGCTAAGGCCGAAATCAATACTGCGACTCTAGACATTAAGAAGGCATTAGCGCCTAAGAAAGTAACGGACCCCTGTACGAAGCTCCTAGTAGAATACGCAGAATACCTGGACCTCTTCGAGACAAAGGCGGCCTCGAAACTGCCACTATACTAAGGAGAAGGAATTAACTACGACATCTAGCTAGAGCCCCGTCTAGATAGGAGTCTACCTAAAGTACCGTATAGTCTGCTATATGGCATGTCCTCTAGAGAACTCTTAGTACTGCGCAAGATACTAGACGACCTACTTGCCAAAGGTTTCATTCGTGTAAGTACATTATCTGCAGGAGCCCCGGTACTGTTTGTCTATAAAGAAGGCAAGGCCGGCTTGCGTTTTTGCGTAGACTATAGAGGCATTAACGCGATTACTAAGAAGGACCGGTACCCCCTACCCCTTATTAAGGAGACCCTTGGACGGATCAGCAAGGCAAAGTAGTTTACTAAGCTCGACGTAGTCTTAGCCTTCTATAAGATACGGGTTAAGGAGGGCTGTAAATAGATAACCGCTTTCTGTATAAGATATAGTCTTTTCGAATAGCTTTTTACCCCCTTTAGCCTTGCCAATGCACTAGCAACCTTCTAGAGGTACATTAACAGGTCCCTATAAGGGTTTCTAGACAATATCTGCTCGGCGTACCTCGACGACACGTTGGTATTTACAGACAGCACCTATGCAGACTACGTACAGGACGTTAAGAAGGTACTAGATTGACTGCAATAGGCTGGCTTGTACCTCGACATCGACAAATATAAATTCGGCGTACAACGTACGAAGTACTTAGGGTTTATTATCGAGGTAGGGAAAAGTATTAGTATAGACGGGAAAAAGATTAATGCTATTAAGCAATAGAAGCTGCCTACAAGCGTTAAGGGCGTATAGGAATTCCTTAGGTTTGCTAACTTCTACTGCTAGTTTATACAGAACTACTCGGAGATCGTACGCCTCCTAGTCGAGCTAATATACAAGGACAAGCAGTTTAAGTAGACGGACGAGTGTAATAGGAGCTTTAACAGGCTAAAGGAGCTCTTTACTATAGGACTAACGCTTGCCGCCTTCGATCCTAAATGTACGACGATACTGGAAACCGACTCCTTAGGGTACTATATAGAGGGTATTCTGTTATAGGTAGGCTTAGACGGACTTCTGCACCTATATACGTACTTCTCTAAGAAGAACTCCCTAGGTAAGTACAACTACCCTATCTACGACAAGGAATTGCTAGCAGTCGTACAGTGTTACGAAGCGTAGGATAGAGAACTCCGCTTAGTTCCCGAGTTCCTCGCCCTAACCGACTATAAGAACCTCGAGTACTTTACACAACCCTAGAAGCTGTCTAAGAGGTACGTACGATAGGCGATGTACCTAAGCCGCTTTAATATAAGACTCTAGTATCGCAAGGGCAAGGACAACAGCAGGGCCGATACGCTATCTAGACAGGACTAGGACATATTAACAACGTACAAGGATGACCGGCTAAAATTACAGACATTCCAGATGTTTAAGGAGGAACTAGGCGAGGAGACTATCCGCCTAGCAGCGACATACCTATAGGAACCCTAACTGCAGGTATAGGAAGAGGCAGTAGAAAAGGACGACGTTTACTTAGGGGCCTATACAGCAATCTAAGGAGGACAGCGGAAGCTCCTAGCAGAGCTTTACCTTAAGGTGTTAGCAGCAGAGTGCACAGTAGATAAGGAGAACAATCTAAAGTTTAGGAATCAGATTTAGGTCCTAGTAGACGAGAAGCTCTATACGAGCTTAATACAACAGGCGCATAATTCTATAGCAACTGGGCACCTAGGGCGCGAGGAGACGTACAGCATTGTCGCTAGGGACTACTACTGGCTAGCGATAGCAAAAGACATCTGTAGGTTTGTACAGAACTGCGATATCTGCAGAAGGACAAAGCCCTAGCGTAAACTAAAGCATAGGCTGCTAAAACCCCTACTAATACTGGACCGGCCCTAGCAAGACCTAACAGTAGACTTTATTACAGATCTCCCTAAGAGCGACGGACAGCGGAACATTATAGTAGTTACGGACAAGCTAACGAAGGGAGTAATATTAGAAGGAATAGACTCTATTGTAGCTAAAGACACTGCTTAGGCATTTATACGGACGACGTTTAGCAAGTACAGGTTCCCTAGGTCAATTGTATTGGACTAGGGTACACAGTTTACGAGTTAGCTCTAGGCAAGGGTATGTCAGTGATGTGACGCGGTACACTTAAGCTAAAAGGGACTGGTTAAGTAACTCGGAAGTGACTTGACCAATGTGTACCAGATATATGAACCTTGGCAAGGCATAGTAATAACACGGGCCAACCCACCCCGTATTACTACCCCCTGCGCTACAGGCTTACGACCTCGTAAGCTGCGCTTACTTACAGGCTACGTATGCTATTGCACAGCCCCCCTATGCAGCATACGCAATTAACCCCCCCCCAGCAGGTCTGCATACAGCTAGCTAGACCTTTACCGGGTCTGCCTCATTCTGTACGGAGTAGTGGACAAACGGACATACGTCAACGCTGCTTCCACTCTCCTGTTAAAAGATGCGCCCCCTAGGAATTGAACCCGGGCCTTTTATCGTACACTTTTAGCAGTTACTTCCGAATTAAGTAATGTAACGCAGTACACTTAAGCCAAAAGGGACTGGTTAATTAACTCGGAAGTGACTTGACTAATGTGTACCAGATATATAAACCTTGGCAAGGTATAGTAATAACACAGGCCAACCCACCCCGTATTAGTCAGTTATTAAACGTAGAGTGTCGCCTGTTAACTGTATAGTACCTACAGACGGACAGCGCGACGGAGAGGGTCAATTCGACGTTAGAAGCGTACCTCTAAGCGTACGTCGACTACTGTTACGGCGGCAGAAAGGGGTGGGACTGAGTAATAGGGTGGACCCTTGGAATTTCGGCTCGGCCCTTCCGGGCCGAGCCGGGCCTTAGTACCACTACTACGAAAGCCTACTACCACTACCACATAGATTCCTTTCCCTCCTCAGTTCGAGATATAGTTATCAAAAAGGCCGTATTGAATTATATCTGCGTGCCCGGATTATTATATCTCGAACTCACTTACTACACTAAACCCTGCGCTGCGCGAAAGGGCCCGTCAAACCATCTGGACGCTCGAATAACGCACGCGCACACACACACCAAAACAACAACCCCCAAGGCACAGTAAGAAGATGCGCTCCAGTGTCATTAATAATAAGATTATTATTAGCGGTTTTACAGCGGAAGAGACCGCAGAGATTAAGGAACGAATAAGCGAATACAAGAAAATCTATAACTGTACGCTCGAGGAACTTAAGGACTATGTAAGCGAGAATAGGATAGGAAAGGTCTACGACGGAATGGACCTCCTCGAGACGCTGTTCTTTAGAACGCTGGAAGAAAAGAGACAGTTAAGAGAGGAAGTAGAGACAGTAAGAGCTAAGAAGGAATCGGCCGAGACCATTATAGATGTGCTGGAAAACCAGGCAGCGAATCGACTAGCGCAGCTGAAGGCGCTAAAGGATCAACTGGCTAATATAGAAGCAGCGAAGTCGCCGCCACTGCAGCGAGAAACCCACGCAGAGACCGCCTTACTAGCGGCCTATAGTCAAGGTGGCACTACGATAACGCTACTACCGGACCTACCTGCTTTCGGTAGCGGAGACCCTAAAGCGTAGGAGGCGTTTAAGAAGAAGATCAAGAATAAGATAAGCCGCGATTACGCAGCAAGCAGCGAAGAAGACAGACTGGCCTATTTAGAGGCGCGACTGGAAGGCGAAGCGTTCTCGCTAGTAGCGGACCTAGAAGAGGTAACCGCTAAGGAAGCGATCAAAGCGCTAGATCAACGCTTCGGAGACCCGTTCCGGAAGAAGACAGCCTGTAAGCAGTTAGACAAGATCAACCAGAACCGGCAGACGTTCGAGGAATTCTATAGATTGTTCAGGAAGTATGCTATTCGAGCGAGAGTAGCGGAAGATAAGCAGCTCTACCTACTAAGGCAGAAGCTGAACCCTAAACTGGCCGCCGCTATAGCGTCTGTAGAAGACGAAGACCTTAAGAGCTTCGTGCACTAAGCGAGAGTTACGGCGAGAAACTTAAGCGCTTACGCGAAATCACGCGAATCGATTTAGAAGCCGTCGCTGCAGGGAACCAGAGCCCCCGTCCTATACCGACAGCGCCCCCAGCAGCCATTTAATTCGCAGCGCTCGTCGTTCGTCCCCACCTGCTACGCGTGTAGCAAGCCTGGCCACATCGCTACGAGATGCCAAGTATCGGATAAGCAGAAGCAGGAGTATCGTGTTATAAAGCAGCCGCAGCCGCAGCCACCGAGAAAGACTATACAAGCTATAGAGCCGGCTCCGAACGACACTGACAGCGTAGACGGCGGGGTTCAGTTAAGAATTACGGGAAAAGACCAGCTGGACGGATAGACCCCCTACCTAGCATTGATAGAAGGGCCCCGAATAGAAACGAATCGCCGCAAGAAGAGAGCATCAACAGCTGTAACGACCCGCTCTTAGCGGCTGTAGAAGTGAATACGGAAACGGCTATTATCCTTCCTATTACGATCTACCCTGTTAAGAAGTCGCGCCAACCCCTCCAGCTAAAAGCTTTTATCGACACCGGAGCTCTTATTAGCGCGGCGATCCACTACCGGCTGGTTCAGAAGCTGATAAATGGATACGGCTATCCGGTGGAACTGGCGTCGCCGACGAAGATTTCGGCATACAACAGACAAGACACGGAAAACGTTACGCACTACGTACCGTTAAGGACCACACTGGCTAGTCGAACTACGGAAGCGACGTTCCGGATTATAGATCTCGGACGATTTGACATCATTATAGGGCAGAAATAGATAAAGAACCAGAAGATTATTATTGATGTAGATAAAGGCACGATAGGATTCAAAACCCCGGGTAGCGGAGCAGGGACTATCGGAACGGCCGCCACCGCCGCCGAGCCGAAAGCTACGGAGTCCGCGAGAGAGGCTCCGTCCGATCGCTCCAAATCCCTAATTACTGTCGGAATGATAAGTTCAGAAGCTATAACGACCCTCGCGAAGTCGCCGAGCAACGAGATCTACGCTATCTCGATAAAAGACATCAAAGACTACAGGAAGATAATAGCGGAAGAAGAAGTGGACCTACTAGAGGTGTTGCTAAACGAGCTCTACAGTTACGCTAACGTGTTCTTAAGAGCCGACTCCAACCTCCTGCCGCTCCACCGGCCGGAATACGATAACAAGATCCGACTGAAAGAGGGAGCTACGCTGCTAAGAACCGAGCCCCTAAGACGACTGTCGCCGGCGGAACTGGACTAGGTAGAGGTGTTCGTTCGCGAAAATCTGGCGAAGAAGTTTATTACGCCGAGTTCTGCCGAATATGCGTTACCGATTCTTTTCGTAAGGAAACCAGGGGGTGGTCTGCGACTCTGCGTAGACTATCGAGGCCTTAACGAGGTCACTAAGAGAGACGTATATCTACTGCCGCTAATAGATAAGACTATACAGCGCGTAGCAAAGGCTAAGTGGTTCAGCAAGCTGGACATCCGCTAAGCGTTCTATCGACTAAGAAACGAGGAAGGGCAAACAGAAGACCTTACGACATTCGCTACGCATATAGGCAATTTTAAGTAGCTGGTAATGCCGTTCGGACTCACTAACGCGCCGGCGGTGTAGCAACGCTTTATAAACCACTCCTTTATAGACATGCTAGAGCGGTTCGTATCTATCTACTTAGACAACATCCTTATCTACACAGATAGAACGAGAGAGCAACATACGGACTACATCGAGAAGGTGCTAACCAGGCTCCGCAAGGTCGGATTAAACGCAGACACGAAGAAGAGCGAGTTCTATTAAACCGAGGTTAAGTATCTCAGTCTTATCGTCAGAAGAGATAGAATTCGTATAGACCCCTTAAAGGTCGCCGCCGTCGCAGAATGGAAGCAGCCGAAATCCGGAAGCACTACCTAAATCAGAGCGTTTCTCGGATTCTGCAGCTACTATCGACGGTTCATTAAGGACTTCAGCATAATAGCAAGACCCCTAAATAAGGCATTAAAGAAGGAGGCCGCTGGCCTATAGGACGAGAAGTGTACGGAAGCCTTTAACTAGCTAAAAGAAGCGGTGGCCTCTGCGCCAGTTCTAGCACACTTCCGGCTGGAAAAGACGATCTATATAGAAACGGACGCTTCTGATACAGTGACAGCAGGGGTCCTTTCTTAATACGCTGACGATGGCGAGACCCTCCACCCGGTAGCCTTCTTTAGCAAATCTATAACGGAAGCTAAGCGGAACTACGCCATCTATAATAAAGAACTGCTAGCTATTATTCAGGCCTTTAAAGAATGGAAACCAGAGCTTATAGCTAGACAGAGCACAATCCAGGTCCTTACGGACCACCAGTCGCTGACCTACTTTATAAAGACGCAGAAGCTCTTACGACGTTAAGCACGGTAGGCTGCCTACTTATCCGGGTTCGACTTTAAGATTACCTATCGACTAGGAGCTTAAAACGGAAAGGCTAACGCACTGACGAGAAGGGAAGGAAAGACTAGCTGAGCGAAAGAAGATCCGAACATGTTCCAGAAGGTGCTGACCGAGCGGATAGTAGACGCAGAGGTGTTGAAAGAGGTAGGGGTCTGCGCAGTGGAACTAGCCCCTAAGGAAGAGACTCTCTACAAGAAGGTAGAGCAGCTTAATCAGCAGCAGAAGTTAGGCAAAACAGGCTCAGGAAAGCTGATAGTTCCAGAAGAACAGGTTACGGAGGTTATCCAATTAGTCCATAGCTCTAAGGACGTTAGTTACGTAGGATTAAAGAAAACGATAGAAGCTATAAGGACGACATACTGGTTTCCGCGAATCTACGAGCGGATCCACCGGTTTATCGGCAACTGCTATGCGTGCCGGGCCGCGAAGCCACGTTACGGTCTTCCGGCCGGTCTGCTAAAGCCACTTCCGATCCCTAAGAAACCGTAGCAACACATTACGATAGACTTCGTAACCGGCCTGCCGGACTCCGATAGATATAACGCTACGCTGAACGTAGTGGACCGACTAAGCAAGGAACGCTATTTCATCCCCTGCCGAGCGAGAGACGAAGGAACCACTGCAGAAGAGACAGCGCGGATGTTGATTCAATACGTATAGAAGCACTATAGCCTACCGGACACTATTACTACGGATAGGGGTCCTCAATTCACCGCCGACGTATAGAAAGCCATTAACCAAGCTCTCGGAATTCGTAGAAAGCTCAGCACCGCCGCTTACCCTTAAACTGACAGTCAGTCTAAAGTGGCTAATCGCGAGATAGAGCGATATCTACGAACCTTCTGCAGCCATTATTAAGAAAAGTAGGTAGAGGTGTTGCCGATAGCTGAATTCTGCGCCAACTTAGCACGATCGGAAGCAACGTCGCCGGCGCCGTTCGAGATAACCTACGGTTATCTTCCAAGGCTAAGCTTCTATCCGCCGAGCGACGCCGGCTCGCCGGAGCTTTCCACTACTACGTCGTCAAAGAGAGTCGCTGCCGCAGCGGCGGAAGCGCTCCGATCTCAGATAGAAGAAGCGACCAAAGTAGCGAAAGAAGCGATAGAATCGGCTCAGAAGAAGATAGTAACTCGAACTAATAGAAAGCGGTCGCCGATAGAATTAGAGGAAGGTTAAAAGGTCTGGCTCAACACGCGGAACCTGAGGCTAAAAGGGAACGCGAAGCTCAACCCTCGTTACGTAGGTCCGTTTAAGATAGTGGAAAAGAGGTCGCCAGTAACCTACCGGCTCCAGCTGCCGAAATCGTTCCGGATCTACGACGTTTTCCATTTAGATCTGCTAAGCTTAGACCCTGAAAACGGTCTGCTACGACAGGGGTTCGCCAAACCCCCGTCAATCGAGATAGACGGTAAGGAAGAAGAATAGGAGGTAGAAGATGTAATGGACGTAAAGAAGATAAGGGGGTCCATTAAAGCGAAGATCTCGTAGAAGGGGTAGCTGGAAGACTACAAATAGTATCCGATCGAGAACCTGCGGAATTCGGCGGAGCTGCTTAGAGAGTTCTACGTTCGGAACCCGAAGAAGCCAAAGCCTAAGTGGCTCCGAAGTTGATAGTTCGAAGAAAGCCGCGTCCGCTCCACCGGCGCGGAAGCCGATAAAGACGATTGCAACGGTCGCCTCGGGGAGGTCTTCGACGCAGCTACTACCCACCAGCGTAGTAGGTAAAGGCTTTGGTAGAAGAGAAAAAGAAGAAAAAAAACGGCGCTGCAGAAAGATCTATATAGACCTCCGCGCCGACGCATAGACTAGCCGAGCCGCAGCTTAGAAGACCGCAGATCAGATCAGATAGCGTCGATTACATAAACGCTAAGTGAAGGACTTCAGACGCTGACGACGTAAGAAATTGAAGAAGCGATAAAGAGAACGCTGTTTTCAATAGAAGACGGAAGAGGTAACATCGGCGTTAGAGGGGATTTTCGAGAAGGAGACGACAAATCAAAAAAAAAAGATAAATAAGAGAAGAAAAACGAGGATAAGTAAGCGGTCGAGGGCGACTGCTGGTAAGGGAGGGGGGTGGTGTTACGGCGGCAGAAAGGGGTGGGACTAAGTAATAGGGTAGACCCTTGGAATTTCGGCTCGGCCCTTCCGGGCCGAGCCGGGCCTTGGCACTACTACCACGAAAGCCCACCACTACCACTACATAGATTCCTTTCCCTCCTCAGTTCGAGATATAGTTATCAAAAAGGCCGTATTGAATCATATCTGCGTGCCCGGATTAACTACAACTAGACAAACTAGAATTGCCTCCTCCCTATAGCAGAGCTAGCTATTAACAGCTGTACAGCTAACACTACCGGATTATCCCCCTTCTTTATAGCCTATAGATACGACTACTCCCTGCTCCTACTGACCCTAAGCAGCGCTACCTTACGCCCTATACGATCCCTAATTTAGCAGGGAGAAGCTATCGTACAGACGATTACGAACGCCTATTAATAGGCGAAAGCGAGTCTAGCTATAGCTTAACAGAATGCGGAAGAGCAGGCTAACAAGAGACGACAGGCTGCACTAAGGTACGAGGCAGGAGATAAGGTCTAGCTAAACCAGCGTAATATCTGTATAGACCGGCCGAGCAAGAAACTAGATTAGAAGAACTAGAAGTTTACAGTAGTTTGACTAGTAGGGACACATACTATACGACTTAACACTCCCCTAGGGATTTACCTAGTCTTCTATATAGACCTCGTACGGCTAGCGAACACGGACCCCCTACTGCACTAGACGACGGACGACGCGCGCCTACTAGCGATTATTACTAAAGGCGAAGAAGAGTACAAGGTAGAAGAAATCCTTAGTGATCCGAGCGCGCAGATGAGGTTCAATACGGCTGTTTTGATAACTATATCTCGAACTGAGGAGGGAAAGGAATCTACGTGGTGGTGGTGGGCCTTGATGGTGGTGGTGCCAAGGCCCGGCTCGGCCCGGACGGGCCGAGCCGAAATTCCAGGGTCCACCCTATCAATCTGTCCCACCTCTTTCCACCGCCGCAACACTACCCCCCTCCCTCACTAGCGGTCGCCCTCGACCGCTTAGTCACTTCGCCCATCCGAAAATCTCCTTTTTTTTTTTTTTTTTTTTTTTTTGATTCGTCGTCTCTTGCTCGAAAATCCCTTTCAATGTTGACGTCACCTCCTCCTTCTTCCATCGCTTCTTGAATTTCCTACGTCATCAGCATCTGAAGTCCTTCACTTGGTCGTTTATGTGATCGACGCGCCATCTGATCCGTGCCATCTGATCTGAGCCGTGGTTATCTGAGCTGCGGCGTAGCTGGTCTGTGCGCCGGCGCGGAGGTCTATATAGATCTTTTCTTGGTGCCGTTTTCTTCTTCTTTTTCTTTCTCTACCGAAGTCAGCACTCCATCGCAGGGGGGGGGGGCGGCGGCGCTGGCACGCCACGGCGTGCGCGGCCTGCCGACCGCCACGATCTGCCTGGAGCCATCACGATCGTTTTCATCGGCTTTTGCGCCGGTGGTGCAGACGTAGCATTCTTCTTTCTTCCGGCATCGTCGACATTAGAGCCACGCCGGTTTCGGCTTCGTCGGATTCCGCGCGTAAAAGTCTTTCAGCAGCTCCGCTGAATTCCGGAGATTCTCGATCGGATACCATTTATAGTCTTCCGGCTACCCCTTCCACGATATTCTCGCTTTGATGGATCCCCTTATCTTCTTTACGTCTATTACATCCTCCACCTCCTACTCTTCTTTATCACCGTCTATCTTAACTAGTAGGGGTTCGGCGAAGCCCTGTTCCGGCAGGCCGTTCTCAGGGTCCAGGCTTAGCAGATCCGAATAGAAAACATCGTGGATCCGGAACGCCTTCGGCAGCTCGAGTCGATAGGTCACCGGCGACCTCTTTTCTATTATCTTGAACGGACCTACGTAACGTGGGTTGAGCTTCGCGTTCCCTTTTAGCCTCAGGTTCCGCGTGTTAAGCCATACCTTTTGGCCTTCCTCGAATTCCACCGGTGACCGCTTTCTATTAGCTCGATTCACCATCTTCTTCTGGGCTGATTCCATCGCTTCTTTCGCCACTTTGATCGCTTCTTCCATCTGAGATCGTAGAGCTTCTGCCGCCGCGGCGGCGACTCTCTTTGACGACGTGGAAGGCTCTGACGAATCGGCGTCGCTTAGCGGATAGAAGGTCATCCTCGGAAGATAACTATGCGTTATCTCGAACGGCGCTAGCGAGGTTGCTTCGGACGGTGACGAGTTGGCGCAGAATTCGGCTATCGGCAACACCTTAACCTAATCTTCTTAATGATGGCCGCAGAAGGTTCGCAGATATCGTTCCATCTTACGGTTAGCCACTTCAGACTGACCGTCGGTCTGCGGGTGCGCGGCTGTGCTGAGCTTTCCACTGATTCCGAGAGCTTGGTTGATAGCTTTCCACACGTCGGCGGTGAATTGAGGACCCCTATCCGTAGTGATAGTGTCCGGCAGCCCGTGATGCTTCCATACGTGTTGGATTAACATTCTCGCCGTTTCTTCCGCAGTGGTTCCTTCGTCTCTCGCTCGGCAGGGGATAAAGTGGCGCTCTTTGCTTAATCGGTCCACCACATTTAGCGTAGCGTCGTATCTATCGGAATCCGGTAGGCCGGTAACGAAGTCCATCGTGATATGCTGCTATGGTTTCTCGGGGATCGGAAGTGGTTTCAGCAGACCGGCCGGAAGACCATAACGTGGCTTCGCGGCTCGACATATGTGGCAATTGGCGATAAACCGGAGGATTCGCTCGTAGATCCGTGGAAACCAGTAGACCGTCCTTATGGCTTCCATCGTTTTCTTCGCTCCGGCGTAGCCAACATCCACGGAGCTATGGATCAGCCGGATGACTTCTGTGATTAGTTCTTCCGGAACTATCATCTTCCCTGAACCGGTCTTGCCGAGCTTCTGCTGTTGATTGAGCTGTTTCACCTTCTCGTAGAGCGTCTCTTCCTTAGGGGCCGGTTCCACTGCGCAGACCCCTACCTCTTTTAACACCTCCGCGTCTACCATCCGTTCGGTCAACACCTTCTGGAACATGTTCGGATCTTCTTTCGCGCGGCTGGTTTTTCCTTCTCTTCTTGTCAGCGCGTCAGCCTTTCCGTTTTGAGCTCCGGGTCGATAGGTGATCTTGAAGTCGAACCCTGATAAGTAGGCGGCCTACCGTGCCTGACGTTGTGAGAGCTTCTGCGTTTTCATGAAGTAGGTCAGCGATTGGTGGTCCGTAAGAACCTGGACCGTGCTCTTTCCAGCTATAAGCTCCGGTTTCCATTCCTCGAAGGCCTGAATAATAGCCAGCAGCTCCTTATTATAGATGGCGTAGTTCCGCTCAGCTTCGCTCATTGACTTGCTAAAGAAGGCGACTGGATAAAGGGTCTCGTCGTCACTATATTGAGATAGGACCCCCGCCGTTACCGTGTCGGAAGCGTCCGTCTCTACGTAGATCGTCTTTTCTGGCCGGAAGTGCGCCAGCACTAGCGCAGAGGCCACTGCTTCTTTTAGCCGGACGAAGGCCTCCGTGCACTTCTTATTCCATAGGCCGGCGGCCTCTTTCTTTAGCGCCTCGTTCAGGGGTCTCGCTATCTTGCTGAAGTCCTTAATAAACCGTCGGTAATAGCTGCAGAAGCCGAGAAACGCTCTAATTTGCGTAGTGTTTCCGGATTTCGGCTGCTTCCACTCCGCGACAGCGGCGACCTTTGATGGGTCCATACGAATTCTATCCCTTCCGACGATAAGACCAAGGTATTTGACTTCCTTCTGGTAGAACTCGCTTTTCTTCGTATCCGCGTTTAGTCCCACCTCTCGGAGCCTCTCTAGCACCTTTTCGACGTGTTCCGTGTGCTGATCTCTTGTTCCATCCGTGTAGATGAGAATGTCGTCCAAATAGATGGATACGAACCGCTCTAGCATGTCCATAAACGTGTAGTTCATAAAGCGTTGCCACACTGCTGGTGCGTTGGTGAGTCCGAATAGCATTACCAGCCACTTGAAGTTGCCCATACGCGTGGCAAACGTCGTAAGGTCTTCCGTCTGCCCTTCTTCGTTCCTTAGCCGGTAAAACGCCTGGCGGATATCCAGCTTGCTGAACCACTTGGCCTTCGCCACTCGCTGTATAGTCTTATCAATTAGCGGCAGCGGATACACATCTCTCTTGGTGACCTCATTAAGGCCTCGGTAATCCACACACACTCGGAGACCGCCTCCGGGTTTCCGTACGAAAAGGATCGGCGACGCGTATTCGGCGGAGCTTGGCGTAATGAACTTCTTCGCTAGGTTTTCTCGAACAAATACCTCTACCTGGTCCAGTTTAGCTGGCGACAGTCGTCTTAGGGGCTCTGTTCTCGGCATCGCGGCCCCTTCTTTCAGTAGGATCTTGTTGTCGTATTCCGGTCGGTGGAGCGGTAGGAGGTTGGAGTCGGCTTTTGAGAAGACGTCAGCGTAATCGTGGAGCTCCTTTGGCAACACCTCCAACGGATCTGCTTCTTCTTCCGCCATTATCCTTCGGTGATCTTCGATGTCTTTTATTAAGATGGCGTAGATCTCGTTGTCCGGCGACCTCGCGAGGGTCGTCAATGCTTCTAAGCTCATCATTCCGACCGTTGGCGCAGGCTCAGCAGAGGGTGGCGGAGCCCTTTCGTCGTTCGTTGCTTCGGGTCCGGCGACGACGACGGTGGCCGGTTCACTGGCTTTGAATCCGATCGTTCCTTTACCTACGTCAATAATGGCTTTCTGGTTCTTTATCCACTTTTGCCCTATAATAATGTCAAACCTTCCGATATCCATAATTCGGAACGTCGCTTCCGTGGTGCGGCCAGCCAATGTAGTCTTCAGCGGCACGTAGTGCGTGACGCTTTCCGTGTCTTGCCCATTGTATGCCGATATTCGCGTTAGCGACGCCAATTCCACTGGATAGCCATATCCCTTCATCAGCTTCTGAACCAGCCGATGGTGGATCGCTGCTCCGATGAGCGCCCCTGTATCAATAAACGCTTTCAGCTTGAGGGGTCGGCTCGATTCGTTACGTAGGTAGATGGTGATCGGTAGGATGATGGCTGTTTCCGTGTGCGTTTCCACCGCCGCTGACAGTGGATCGTTACAGCTGTTAATGCTTCCTTCGTGTGACGACGCCGTTCGCGGTGGTGCCCTATCGTTCATGCTGGGTGGGGGGCCTATCCGTCTAGCTGGTCTTTTCCCATGATCCTCAATTGCACCCCCCTATCCACACTGTCAGTATCGTTCGGTGCCGGTTCGATGGCTTGAATAGTCTTTCTCGGCGTTGACGGCTGCTGCTTTATAGCGCGATACTCCTGCTTCTGCTGGGCCGTTGCTTGGCATCTTGTGGCGATGTAGCCAGGCTTTCCGCACGCGTAGCAGGTGGGGACGAACGACGAGCGCTGTGACTGATAAGGTGGCTGCGGCGGCGGTCTCCGGAAAGGCGCGGGGGGTCGCGTGGTCTGCGTTATTAGCGGCTTCTGGTTCGATTCGCGTAATTTCGCGTAAGCGCTCAAGTTTCTTGCGGTAACTCTCGCTTGGTGGACGAAGCTCTTAAGGCCTTCGTCTTCTACAGACGCTATGGCGGCGGCCAGCTCAGGACTCAGCTTCTGCCTTAATAGGTGGAGCTGCTCATCTTCCGCCACTCGGGCCCTAATCGCATATTTTCTGAACAAACCGTAGAATTCCTCGAACGTCTGCCGGTTTTGGTTGATCTTGTCCAGCTGCTTACGGGCTGTCTTCTTTCGGAATGGGTCTCCGAAGCGTTGATCTAACGCTTTGATCGCTTCTTCGGCGGTCACCTCTTCTAGGTCCGCCACTAGCGAGAAAGCTTCTCCTTCTAGTCGCGCCTCTAAATAGGCCAATCTGTCTTCTTCGCTGCTTAATGCGTAATCGCGGTTCATCTTATTCTTGATCTTCTTCTTGAACGCCTCCTACGCTTCGGAGTCTCCGCCACCGAAAACCGGTGGATCCGGTAATGACGTCATTAACGTGCCACCTTGACTGTAGGCCGCCGGCGAGGTGGTTTCCACTTGGGTTTCTCGCCGCGGTAGCGGCGACGATCTTGCTGCTTCTATATCAGCCAGTTGATCCTTTAGCGCCTTCAGCCGCGCCATTCGATTCGCCGCTTGGTGTTCCAACACTTCGACGATAGTCTCTGCCGATTCCTTCTCGGCCCTTACCGTCTCTAATTCCTCTCTCAGCTGTCTGTTTTCTTCCAGTGTCCTGTAGAACAGCGTCTCAATAAGGTCTATACCGTCGTAGACCTTCCCTATTCCGTTCTCGTTTACGTGGTCTTCCAGTTCCTCGATCGTGCAGTCGTGGATCTTCTTGTATTCCTTTATTCGTTCCTTAATCTCTGCGGTCTCTTTAGCCGTAAAACCTCTAATAACGACCTTATCTTCAACTACGCTAGAGCGTCTGCTTGCTCTGTCAGTCTTTCCTTTTCTGCTTCTGCTGCGGCCTGTAACGCCGCTCTCTACCGCTGAGAAGTCTTCCATCTTCTTACGGTGCCTGGGGTTAGTTGTTGGTAGGTGCGCGTGCGTTATTCGGGTTTCCGGATGGTTCAACGGGCCCTTTCGCGCAGCGCGGGGTTGTGGAGAGTGAGTTCGAGATATAATGATCCGAGCGCGCAGATAAGGTTCAATACGGCTGTTTTGATAACTATATCTCGAACTGAGGAGGGAAAGGAATCTACGTGGTGGTGGTGGGCCTTGATGGTGGTGGTGCCAAGGCCCGGCTCGGCCCGGACGGGCCGAGCCGAAATTCCAGGGTCCACCCCATCAATCTGTCCTACCTCTTTCCACCGCCGCAACACTTAGGAGCTAAAGGAAGCAGAAAAGGGTAGAATACCTAGTTAAATAGAGAGGATAGGCAGAGCCTACGTAGGAACTGTACAAGGCCCTCTAGGACACAACTGCACTAGACAGGTAGGAGGAGAATCACCCCCCTGCCTGTTCGCAGTAACACTGCACTATATAGCAAAAAGGGGCACAATATACACTAGGTACAGGGCAGCTACTAGCAACTTAGGTTGTCGAAGGATCGAGAATTAAGACGTAGGACCCTACCGGGTCCTACCGACACTACACTATATAGAAGAGGGGCATAAGGAAGGGAACGGCCAGGAGACAGGTAAGAATAAGAGTAGAATTAAGAAGGGAATAAGAGCAACACTGTCCAGAAACCCTTATTTACTACCTTAGGGATAGCTTACTAGCTACTACCCCCTAGGACTAGAGTAGTCGACTCCCTATTAGAGATCTTAATTACCTCCCAGCTGGCAGGACCCCTACCTAGGCTAGCACTAGGGAGTAGAGGCACCCCCCTACCCCTACGTACCTCCTCCGGATAGCGGTAGGGGCAGTAAAGGGAGCTATCCTTCTACTTATATAAGGCGCAGACCCTAGCCTAGAAGCTAGGGAGGCGGTACAGGCCGAATAAGCCCTAGGGGGAGTTAGTACAGGCAATATAGAGCTGGCCGCAGGTTGTTGCAGCAGCAGAAAGGGATAGGACTAAGTAATAGGGTAGACCCTTAGAATTTCGGCTCAGCCCTTCTAGACCGAGCCGGGCCTTGGCACACTACCCCTAAAGCTCTTACCTACTACTATATAGATTCCTTTCCCTCCTTAGTGATCCGGGCACGCAGATATGATTCAATACGGCCTTTTTAATAACTGTATCTCGAACTAAGGAGCGAAAGGAATCTATGTAGTGGTAGTAGTGGGCTTTGATAGTGGTGGTGCCAAGGCCCGGCTCGGCCCGACCGGGCCCAGCCGAAATCCAGGGTCCACCCTATTAATCTGTCCCACCTCTTTCCACCGCTGCAACACTACCCCCCTCCCTTACTAGCGGTCGCCCTCGACCGCTTAGTCACCCTATCCATCCGAAAATCTTTCTTCTTCTTTTTTTTTTTTGATTCATCGTTTCCTTCCCGAAAATTCCCTCCAACGCTGACGTTACCTCTTCCGTCTTCCATCGAAAACAACGTTCTTTTCGTCGCTTTTTCCATTTTTTTACATCGTCGGCATCTGAAGTCCTTCACTTAGCGTTTATGTGATCGACGCTATCTGATCCGTGCTATCTGATCTGAGCCGTGGGTTATCTGAGCTGCGGCGTAGCTGGTCTGTGCGCCGGCACAGAGGTCTATATAGATCTTTCCGCGGCGCCGTTTTTCTTCTTCTTTTTCTCTTCTACTAAAGCCTTTACCTACTACGCAGTCGGCGGTGCTAGGTGAAGCAATTACTTCCCGAAGCAACCTTACGATCGTTTTTATCGGCTTCCGCGCCGGTGGAGCGGACGTGGCTCTCTTCGTTTTCTTCCGGAAGGATCGGCTTTAGAGCCATTCCGGCTTCGGCTTCTTCGGGTTCCTCGCGTAAAATTCTCTTAGCAGCTCCGCCGAATTCCGGAGATTCTCAATCGGATACCATTTATAATCTTCCGGCCACCCCTTCTACGAGATCCTCGCTTTGATGGACCCCCTTATCTTCTTTACGTCCATTACATCTTCTACCTCCTACTCTTCTTCATTACCGTCTATCTCGATTGCTGAGGGTTCGGCGAACCCCTGTTCTAGAAGGCCGTCCTTAGGGTCCAGGCTCAGCAGATCCGAATGGAAAACGTCGTAGATCCGGAATGATTTCGGCAGCTAGAGCCGGTAGGTTACTGGCGACCTCTTTTCCACTATCTTGAACGGACCTACGTAGCGTGGATTCAGCTTGGCGTTGCCTTTTAGCCTCAGGTTCTTCGTATTAAGCCATACCCTTTAGCCTTCCTCGAATTCTATCAGTAACCGTTTCTTATTAGCTCGAGTTACTATCTTCTTCTAAGCCGATTCCATCGCGTCTTTCGCCACCTTAATGGCTTCTTCTATCTGAGATCGTAGCGTTTCTGCCGCCGCGGCGGCGACTCTCTTTAACGACGTAGCGGTGGATAGTTTCGCGGAGCTGGGTTCGTTCAGCGGCTGAAAGCTTATCCTCGGAAGATAGCTGTGCGTTATCTTAAACGGCGCCAGCGACGTGGCTTCTGACTGTGCTGAATTGGCGCAGAACTCAGCTATCGGCAGCATCTCGACCCACTTTTCTTAGTAATAGCCGCAGAAGGTTCGTAGATATCGCTCTATCTCTCGGTTAGCTACTTCAGACTGACTGTCGGTCTGCGGGTAAGCAGCAGTGCTGAGCTTTCTACGGATTCCGAGAGCTTAGTTGATGGCTTTCTATACGTCGGCAGTGAATTGAGGACCCCTATCCGTAGTAATAGTGTCCGGCAGCCTATAGTGCTTCCATACGTGTCTAATCAGCATTTTCGCCGTTTCTTCTGCAGTAGTTCCTTCGTCTCTCGCTCGGCAGGGGATGAAATGGCGCTCTTTGCTTAGTCTATCCACTACGTTGAGGGTAGCATCGTAACCATCTGAATCTAGCATGCCGGTTACGAAATCCATCGTAATGTGCTGCTATAGTTTCTCGGGGATCGGCAGTGGCTTTAATAAGCCTGCCGGAAGGCTGTAACGTAGCTTCGCTGCTCTGCATACGTAGCAATTGGCGATAAATCGGTGGATCCGTTCGTAGATCCGCGGAAGCCAGTAGATCGTCCTTATAGCTTCTATCGTCCTCTTTGAGCCGGCGTAACCAACGTCCTTAGAGCTATAGACCAATTGGATAACCTCTGTAATTAGTTCTTCCAGAACTATCAGCTTCCCTAAACCGGTTTTGCCGAGTTTCTGTTGCTGGTTAAGCTGCTCCACCTTTTTGTAGAGAGTCTTTTCTTCGATCGGCAGCTCCATTAGTTCTGGTTGGGTCTGCAGTTCCGCCGCGCAGATCCCCGCTTCCTTTAACACTTCGGCGTCTACTATCCGTTCGGTTAGCACCTTCTGAAACATGTTCGGATCTTCCTTCGCGCGGCTGGTCTTTCCTTCTCTTCTCGTTAGCGCGTTAGCCTTTCCGTTTTGAGCCCCTAGTCGATAAGTGATCTTGAAATCGAACCCTAATAAGTAGGCGGCCTACCGTGCTTAACGTCGTAAGAGCTTCTGCGTCTTTATAAAGTAGGTCAGCGACTGGTGGTCCGTAAGGACCTGGACTGTGCTCTTTCCAGCTATAAGCTCTGGTTTCCACTCCTCGAAAGCCTGAATAATCGCCAGTAGCTCCTTATCGTAGATAGCGTAGTTCCGTTCGGCCTCCGTTATGGACTTGCTAAAGAAAGCCACCGGATAGAGGGTCTCGTCGTCGCTATATTGAGAAAGGACCCCTGCTGTTACAGTGTCGGAAGCGTCCGTCTCTACGTAGATCGTTTTTTCCGGTCGGAAGTGCGCCAGAACCGGCGCTGAAGCCACTGCTTCTTTCAGCCGGTTAAAGGCTTCCGTACACTCCTCATTCTATAGGCCGGCGGCCTCTTTCTTTAGCGCCTCGTTCAGGGGTCTCGCTATCTTGCTGAAGTCCTTAATAAACCGTCGATAGTAGCTGCAGAAGCCGAGAAACGCTCTAATTTGCGTAGTGTTTCCGGATTTCGGCTGCTTCCACTCCGCGACGGCGGCGACCTTTAAGGGGTCCATACGAATTCTATCTCTTCCGACGATAAGACCGAGATATTTGACCTTAGTTTAATAGAACTCGCTCTTCTTCGTGTCCGCGTTCAATCCGACCTCGCGGAGTCTCTTTAGCACCCTCTCGACGTAGTCCGTGTGCTGATCTCTCGTTCCGTCCGTATAGATAAGAATGTCGTCTAAATAGATGGATACGAACCGCTCTAGCATGTCTATAAAAGTGTGGTTTATAAAGCGTTGCTATACCGCCGGCGCGTTAGTAAGTCCGAACGGCATTACTAGCTACTTGAAATTGCCTATACGCGTCGCGAACGTCGTGAGGTCTTCTGTCTGCCCTTCTTTATTCCTCAGTCGATAGAACGCTTAGCGGATATCCAGCTTGCTGAACCACTTAGCCTTCGCTACTCTTTGGATGGTTTCGTCGATCAACGGCAGCGGGTATACGTCTCTCTTAGTGACCTTATTGAGGCCTCGATAGTCTACGCAGAGTCGCAGACTACCCCCTGGTTTCCTTACGAAAAGAATCGGTAACGCATATTCGGCAGAACTCGGCGTAATAAACTTCTTTGCCAGGTTTTCGCGAACAAACACCTCTACCTGGTCCATGTTGCGGTGGTGGAAAGAGGTGGGACAGATTGATGGGGTGGACCCTGGAATTTCGGCTCGGCCCGTCCGGGCCGAGCCGGGCCTTGGCACCACCACTATCAAAGCCCACCACCACCACCACATAGATTCCTTTCCCTCTTCAGTTCGAGATATAGTTATCAAAACAGCCGTATTGAACCTCATCTGCGCGCTCGGATCATTATATCTCGAACTCACTCTCCACAACCCCGCGCTGCGCGAAAGGGCCCGTTGAACCATCCGGAAACCCGAATAACGCACGCGCACCTACCAACAACAACCAACCCTAGGCACCGTAAGAAGATGGAAGACTTCTCAGCGGTAGAGAGCGGCGTCACAGGCCGCAGCAGAAGCAGAAAAGGAAAGACTAACAGAGCGAGCAGGCGCTCCAGTGTAATTGACGATAAGATCGTCATCAGAGGTTTTACAGCGGAAGAGACCGCTAAGATCAAGGAACGAATGAGCGAATATAAGAAGATCCACGACTGCACGATCGAGGAACTAGAAGACTACGTAAACGAGAACGGAATAGGGAAGGTCTACGACGGTATAGACCTTATTAAGACGCTGTTCTACAGGACACTGGAAGAAAACAGACAGCTGAGAGAGGAAGTAGAGACGGTAAGGTCCGAGAAGGAATCGGCAGAGACTATCGTCGAAGTGTTAGAACACCAAGCGGCGAATCGAATAGCGCAGCTGAAGGCGCTAAAGGATCAACTGGCTGATATGGAAGCAGCGAGATTGTCGCCGCCACCGCGGCGAGAAACCCAAGTGGAAACCACCTCGCCGGCGGCCTACAGTCAAGGTGGCACGTTGATAACGTCATTACCGGATCCACCGGTTTTCGGTAGCGGAGACTCCGAAGCGTAGGAGGCGTTCAAGAAGAAGATCAAGAATAAGATAAACCGCGATCACGCATCAAGCAGCGAAGAAGACAGATTGGCCTATTTAGAGGCGCGACTAGAAGGCGAAGCTTTTTCGCTAGTAGCGGACCTGGAAGAGGTGACCGCTGAAGAAGCGATCAAAGCGTTAGATCAACGCTTCGGAGACCCATTCCGAAAGAAGACAGCCCGTAAGCAGCTAGATAAGATCAACTAGAACCGGCAGACGTTTAAGGAATTCTACGGTTTGTTCAGAAAATATGCGATCAGGGCCCGAGTGGCGGAAGATGAGCAGCTCCACCTATTGAGGCAGAAGCTGAGTCCTGAGCTGGCCGCCGCTATGGCGTCTGTAGAAGACGAAGGCCTTAAGAGCTTCGTCCACCAAGCGAGAGTTACCGCAAGAAACTTGAGCGCTTACGCGAAATCACGAGAATCGGTTCAGAAGCCGTCGCCGTCGCTAATGCGGACAACCAGAGCCCCCGCGCCCTTCCGACGCGGCCCCCAGCCGCCTTACGCGCCGCGACCGTCGTTCGTCCCCACCTGTTTCGCGTGCGGAAAGCCTGGCCACATCGCTACGAGCTGCCAAGCATCGGATAAGCAGAAGCAGGAGTATCGTGTCATAAAGCAGCAGCCGCCACCGCCGAGAAAGACTATTCAAGCCATCGAACCGGCTCCGAACGACACCGATAGCGTAGACGGTGGAGTGCAGCTGAGAATTATAGGAAAAGACCAGCTAGACGGATAGGCCCCCTATCCAGCATAGACAACAGGGCATCAACGCGAACTACGTCGACGAAAGAAAGCATCAATAGCTGCAGCGATCCGCTATCGGCTGCGGTGGAGGTAAACACAGAAACAGCCATCATCCTTCTAATCACTGTCTACCCCCTTGACGGATCGAGCAAACCGCTTCAGCTGAAAGCTTTTATCGACACCGGAGCTCTTATCGGCGCGGCGATCCACCACCGACTGGTCCGGAAGCTGACGAATGGGTACGGTTATCCAGTGGAACTAGCGTCGCCGACGCGGATTTCGGCGTACAACGGACAAGACACGGAAAGCGTCACGCACTACGTGCCGCTAAGGACCACACTGGCTGGTCGCACCACAGAGGCGACGTTCCGAATCATGGATATCGGAAGGTTTAACATCATTATAGGGCAGAAATGGATGAAGAACCACAAAGCCATCGTTGACGTAGATGAAGGAACTATCGGGTTCAAAACCCCGGGTAGCGGAGCAGGGACTATCGGAAAGGTCGCCACCGTCGTCGCCAAGCCGAAAGCTACGGAGTCTGCGAAAGAGGCTCCGTCCGATCGTTCCGAACCCCCGGTCACCGTCGGAATGATAAGTTCAGAAGCTATAACGACCCTCGCGAAGTCGCCGAACAACGAGATTTACGCCATCTTAATGAAAGACATCGAAGACTACAGGAAGATGATGGCGGAAGAAGAAGTGGATCCGCTGGAGGTGCTACCGAAAGAACTCCATAGTTACACTGACGTTTTCTCGAAGGCCGACTCCAACCTCCTGCCGCTCCATCGACCGGAATATAATAACAAGATCAGGTTGAAAGAAGGGGCCACATTGCCAAGAACCGAGCCCCTAAGACGACTGTCGCCGGCCGAATTGGACCAAGTGGAGGTGTTTGTTCGCGAAAACCTGGCGAAGAAGTTCATTACGCCGAGTTCTGCCGAATACGCGTTACCGATTCTTTTCGTAAGGAAACTGGGGGGTGGTCTGCGACTCTGCGTAGACTATCGAGGCCTCAATGAGGTCACCAAGAGAGACGTATACCCCCTGCCGCTGATAGATGAGACTATACAGCGCGTGGCGAAGGCTAAGTAGTTCAGCAAGCTGGACATCCGCCAAGCGTTCTATCGACTAAGGAATAAAGAAGGGCAGACGGAAGACCTCACGACGTTCGCGACGCGTATAGGCAATTTCAAGTGGCTGGTGATGCCGTTCGGACTCACCAACGCGCCGGCAGTGTGGCAACGCTTCATGAACCACACTTTTATGGACATGCTGGAACGGTTCGTGTCTATCTACTTGGACGACATCCTTATCTACACCGATGGAACGAGAGAGCAACACACGGACCACATCGAGAGGGTGTTGAAGAGGCTCCGCGAGGTAGGATTGAACGCGGACACGAAGAAGAGCGAGTTCTATCAAACCGAGGTCAAATATCTCGGTCTTATCGTCGGAAGAGATGGAATTCGTATAGACCCCTCAAAGGTCGCCGCCGTCGCGGAGTGGAAGCAGCCGAAATCCGGAAACACTACGCAAATCAGAGCGTTTCTCGGCTTCTGCAGCTACTATCGACGGTTCATTAAGGACTTCAGCAAGATAGCGAGACCCCTGAACGAGGCGCTGAAGAAAGAGGCCGCCGGCCTATAGAATGAGAAGTGCACGGAAGCTTTCGTACGGCTGAAAGAAGCAGTGGCCTCTGCGCCAGTTCTGGCACACTTCCGGCCAGAAAAGACGATCTACGTAGAAACGGACGCTTCCGACACAGTGACGGCCGGAGTCCTTTCTCAATATAGTGACGACGAAACCCTCCATCCAGTCGCCTTCTTCAGCAAGTCAATAAACGAAGCTGAGCGGAATTACGCCATCTACGATAAGGAGCTGCTGGCTATCGTTCAGGCCTTTGAAGATTGGAAACCGGAACTCATAGCTGGAAAAGGGCCGATCCAGGTTCTTACGGACTACCAGTCGCTGGCCTATTTCATGAAGACGCAGAAGCTCTTACGACGTCAAGCACGGTGGGCCGCCTACCTATTAGGGTTCGACTTCAAGATCACCTATCGACCAGGGGCTCAAAACGGAAAGGCTGACGCGCTGACGAGAAGAGAAGGGAAGACGAGCCGCGCGAAGGAAGATCCGAACATGTTCCAAAAGGTGCTAACCGAACGGATGGTAGACGCAGAGGTGTTGAAAGAAGTAGGGATCCACGCGGTGGAATCGCCGGTTGAAGAGCCTCCGACTGAAGAAGAGACGCTCTACGAGAAGGTGAAGCGGCTTAACCAACAGCAGAAGCTCGGCAAAACGGGCTCAGGGAAGCTGATAGTTCCGGAAGAACTAATCACAGAGGTCATCCGGCTGATCTATAAATCGAAGGACGTTGGTTACGCCGGTGCGAAGAAGACGATAGAAGCCGTAAGGACGATCTACTGGTTTCTGCGAATCTACGAACGGATCCACCGATTTATCGCCAACTGCCACGTATGCAGAGCCGCGAAGCCGCGTCACGGTCTTCCGGCTGGTCTACTGAAGCCGCTTACGATCCCCGAGAAGCCGTAGCAACACATTACGATGGACTTCGTAACCGGCCTGCCGAATTCGGATGGATATAACGCCACGCTTAATGTAGTGGATCGGCTGAGCAAAGAGCGCCACTTCATCCCCTGTAGAGCTAAAGACGAAGGAACCACCGCGGAAGAGACCGCACGGATGTTGATTCAACACGTATAGAAGCACCATGGCCTGCCGGACACTATCACCACGGATAGGGGTCCTTAGTTCACCGCCGACGTATAGAAGGCCATCAATCAGAAGCTTGGAATCTACGGAAAGCTTAGCACGGCCGCTTACCCGCAGACCGACGGTCAGTCTGAAGTGGCTAACCGAGAGATGGAGCGATATCTGCGAACCTTCTGCGGCCGTCACCAAGAGGAATGGGTTAAGGTGTTGCCGATGGCCGAGTTCTGTGCTAACTCGGCACTGTCTAAGGCCACCTTACTGGCGCCGTTCGAGATAACGCATAGCTATCTTCCGAGGATGAGCTTTCAGCCGCCGAGCGACGCCGATTCGCAGGGGCCTTCCACCGCTACGTCGTCAAAGAGAGTCGCCGCCGCGGCGGCAGAAGCGCTACGATCTTAGATGGAAGAAGCGATCAAAGTAGCGAAAGAAGCGATGGAGACGGCTCAGAAGAAGATGGTGAATCGAGCTAATAGAAAGCGGTCACCGACGGAATTCGAGGAAGGCCAAAAGGTATAGCTCAACACGCGGAACCTGAGGCTGAAAGGGAACGCGAAGCTCAACCTACGTCACGTAGGTCCGTTCAAGATAATAGAAAAGAGGTCGCCGGTGACCTATCGGCTCGAGCTGCCGAAGGCGTTCCGGATCTACGATGTTTTCCATTCAGATCTGCTGAGCTTGGACCCTAAAGACGGCCTGCCGGAGCAGGGGTTCGCTGAACCCCCGCCAATCGAGATAGATAATGAGGAAGAATGGGAAGTAGAAGACGTAATGGACGTAAAGAAGATAAGGGGGTCCATCAAAGCGAGGGTCTCGTAGAAGGGGTGGCCAGAAGACTATAAATGGTATCCGATCGAGAACCTCCGGAATTCGGCGGAGCTGCTGAGAGACTTTTACGCGCGGAATCCGACGAAGCCGAAGCCGGAATGGCTCTGATGCCGATCCTTACGGAAGAAGAAGAATGCCACGTCCGCTCCACCGGCGCGAAAGCCGATGAAAACGATCGTGATTGCTCCAGGCAGATCGTAGAGGTCGGCAGGCCGCGCACGCCGTGGCGTGCCAGCGCCAGCGCCGCCGCCCCCCCCCCCCCCCCCTGCGATGGAGTGCTGACTTCGGTGGAGAAAGAAAAGAAGAAGAAACGGAGCTGCGGACGGATCTATATGGACCTCCGAGACAACGCACAGACCGCCCAGACCGCAGCTCAGAAGACCCACGGCTCAGATCAGATAACACGGATCAGATGGCGCGTCGATCACATGAACGACCAAGTGAAGGACTTCAGATGCTGATAACGTAGGAAATTCAAGAAGCGATGGAAGAAGGAGGAGGTGACGTCAACATTGAAAGGGATTTTCGAGAAAAGGACGACGAATCAAAAAAAAAAAAAAAAAAAAAAAAAGCGGAGATTTTCGGATGGGCGAAGTGACTAAGCGGTCGAGGGCGACCGCTGGTGAGGGGGGGGGGTAGTGTTGCGGTGGTGGAAAGAGGTGGGACAGATTGATAGGGTGGACCCTGGAATTTCGGCTCGGCCCGGACGGGCCGAGCCGGGCCTTGGCACCACCACCATCAAAGCCCACCACCACCACCACATAGATTCCTTTCCCTCTTCAGTTCGAGATATAGTTATCAAAACAGCCGTATTGAACCTCATCTGCGCGCTCGGATCAGTCCAGTTCCGCCGGCGACAGTCGTCTTAGGGGCTCGGTTCTTGGCAGCGTAGCTCCCTCTTTCAGTCGGATCTTGTTGTTATATTCCGGTCGATAGAGCGGCAATAGGTTGGAGTCGGCTTTTAAGAACACGTTAGCGTAATTATAGAGCTCGTTTGGCAGCACCTCCAGTGGATCCACTTCTTCTTCCGCTATTATCTTCCGGTAGTCTTCGATGTCCTTTATAGAGATAGCGTATATCTTATTGTCCGGCGACTTCGCGAGGGTCGTTATAGCTTCTGAACTCATTATTCCGACGGTGACCAGGGGTTCGGAACGATCGGACGGAGCCTCTTTCGCGGACTCTGTGGCTTTCGGCTCGGCGGCGGTAGCGACCTTTCCGATGGTCCCTGCTCCGCTACCCGGGGTTTTGAATCTGATCGTTCCTTTATCTACGTCGATAATAGCTTTCTGGTTCTTTATCTATTTCTGCCCTATAATAATGTCAAATCTTCCGATATCTATAATTCGGAACGTCGCTTCCGTAGTGCGACCAGCTAGGGTAGTCTTCAGCGGCACGTAGTGCGTAACGCTTTCCGTGTCTTGTCCGTTATATGCCGAAATCTTCGTCGGCGACGCCAGTTCTACCGGATAACCGTATCTATTCGTTAGCTTCCGGACCAGTCGGTAGTGGATCGCCGCGCCAATAAGGGCTCCGGTGTCGATAAAAGCTTTCAACTGGAGGGGTTGGCGCGACTTCTTAACAGGGTAGATCGTAATAGGAAGGATAATCGCCGTTTCCGTATTTACTTCTACGGCTGCCGAGAGCGGATCGCTGCAGCTGTTGATGCTTTCTTCTCGTTTCGATTCGCTCCGGTGCAGTGCCCTATTGTCAGTGCTGGATAGGGGGCCTATCCATCTAGCTGGTCTTTTCCTATAATCCTTAACTGCACCCTACCGTCTACGCTGTTAGCGTCGTTCGGAGCCGGCTCTATAGCTTGTATAGTCTTTCTCGGTAGTGGCTGCTGCTGCGGCTGTTTTATAACACGATACTCCTGCTTCTGCTAGGCCGTTGCTTAGCATCTCGTAGCGATATAGCCGGGTTTTCCGCACGCGAAACAGGTGGGGACGAACGACGAGCGCTGCGACTGATAAGGTAGCTGCTGTGGCACTCTCCGGAAAGGCGCGGGGGGTCGTATAGTCTGCGTTAACGACGGCGACGGCTTCTGAACCGATTCGCGTGATTTCGCGTAAGCGCTCAAGTTTCTCGCAGTGACTCTCGCTTAGTGCACGAAGCTCTTAAGGTCTTCGTCTTCTACAGACGCTATAGCGGCGGCCAGCTCAGGGCTCAGCTTCTGTCTTAGTAAGTGCAGCTGCTTATCTTCTGCTACTCTGGCCCTAATGGCATGTTTTCTAAATAGCCCGTAGAATTCTTTAAACGTCTGCCGGTTCTGATTGATCTTGTCCAGCTGCTTACAGGCTGTCTTCTTTCGGAATGGGTCTCCGAAGCGTTAGTCTAGCGCTTTGATCGCTTCCTTAGCGGTTACCTCTTCTAGGTCTGCTACTAGCGAAAAAGCTTTACCTTCCAGTTGCGATTCCTGATCTGACTGCAGTAGACGCAAGGTCAATACCCGTCTTTGATAACTATATCCAAGGCTGGAGAGGGAAGAATCTACGTACAAGCGGAGGTAGAGGTGTTTGAGTGTGCGCCAAGCCTGGCCCTGCCAAGCCTATCTGCCAGCTGTCTACATCCACATCCGTATCACTACCGCCCTCCCTAACCAGCGATTGCCCTCAATCGCAATCAGCCAATCAATCGCAATCAGCCCATCAATCGCAATCAGCCAAACCAGGTCGCAGGGGTTGCAAATTCAGCTTCGCTATCGGCCAATCAGGTCGCTCCAAAACAGGTCGCTTTTGAGGTCGCTTTTAAGCTTCAATTTCCGTGCGTTTTGAGCCTCAATCTCGTGCCTTTTTGAGCCTCAATCTCGTGCGTTTTTGAGCCTCAATCTCGTGCCTTTTTGAGTCTCAATCTCGTGCCTTTTTGCCGTTACTTTGGTGCCTTAATTGGTGCCTTGTTTGCTGCCTTGTTTGCTGCAGAGGTCGCGGAGTTCTCGGAGGTTGCAGAGGTCGTTAGGGGCGCGGAGGTCGTTGGGGGCGCAGAGGCCACGGAGCTCGCAGAGGTCGTCTTGCAAACACGTGTCGCTTCTCGGACGGTCGCTCGCTTCTCGACGGTCGCTTCTCGAGCCGTCGCTTCTCGAGCCGTCGCTTCTCAGATGGTCGCTTCTCAGACGGTCGCTTCTCGACGGTCGCTTCTCGTCGGTCGCTTCTCGGACGGTCACTTCTCGACAGTCGCTCGCTTCTCAAGCCGTCGCTCGCTTCTTAAGCGGTCGCAGAGGTCTCGGAGGTCGTCGGGGTCGCGGAGGTCGTCGGGGTCGCGGAGGTCGTAGAGGTTATCGGGGTGCCAAACTGCGTCGCTTCTCGAGCCGTCGCTTCTTAGACGGTCGCTCCTCGAGCCGTCGCTTCTCGACGGTCGCTTCTCGGACGGTTGCTCCTCGAGCCGTCGCTTCTCGACGGTCGCTTCTCGACGGTCGCTCGCTTCTCAGGCGGTCGCTCGCTTCTTAGACGCTCGCCTCGCTTCTCGACCGTCGCTTCTCGACCCGTCGCTTTTCGAGCCGTCGCTTTTCGAGCCGTCGCTTCTCAAGCGGTTGCAGGGGTCTCGGAGGTCGTAGGGTCGCAGAGGTTGTCTTGCAAACACGTGTCGCTTCTCGACGGTCGCTTGCTTCTCAGACCGTCGCTCGCTTCTCGACGGTCGCTTCTTGGACGGTCGCTTCGCCTGTGCTTTGCCTGGTGCTCTGCCTGTGCTTTGCCTAGTGCTCTGCCTAGTGCTCTGCCTGGAGCTCGTGCCTTAGTGCTCGTGCCTTGTGCTCTGCCTGCTTAGTGCTCTTGCTCGGCCTAGGTGCTCTTGCTCTGCAGCTGTGCCTGTGTGCTCGTGCCTGTACCTTGCCTGTGTCTTGTCCTCGATTGCTAAATGTCCTGATTGGCCTTGTCCGAATAGAATGGTCTGTCAAAGACCCGAAAAAAACGAATGTCGTCGCCCTAGGTCCTGCTAGGTGCGTCTTGTCGTCGTCGTCGCTCTCGCTCCTATATCGTCCTTCTCAAAACTTCAAAACTCGTACGATCTGCTCGTAGGGGCACTTCTCTTCCTAATATCCCTCTCGTAGGGGCACTCTCTCTCTTCAAAACTCTTCTTCTTCTCGATAGGGGCACTTCTCTTCCCTAAAACTCTTCTTCTCGATGTCCTCTGTAATGGACCTCTCTCTTCAAAACTCTCTCTTCTCGATCGGGGGAGGGGGGGGTAGAGTAGCATGCACATGTACGATTAAGTATCCGGATATAAATCAACGGCCTCCTTCGTACATATACAGTACACACTTTGGGTTGTCGGTTGCACGTACGTTATTCGAGTACCCGGATGTAATTCAACGGGCTCTTTCGCGTAGTGCAGGTGTTGTTGAAGTGAGCCTTGGATATAATGATCTGACTGCAGTAGACGCAAGGTCAATACCCGTCTTTAATAACTATATCCAAGGCTGGAGAGGGAAGAATCTACGTACAAGCGGAGGTAGAGGTATTTGAGTGTGCGCCAAGCCTGGCCCTGCCAAGCCTATCTGCCAGCTGTCCACATCCACATCCGTATCAATTCCAGGTACGCCAATCTATCCTCTTCGCTGCTCGATGCGTAATCGCGGCTTATCTTATTCTTAATCTTCTTCTTAAATGCCTCCTACGCTTTAGGGTCCCCGCCGCCGAAGGCAGGTAGGTCCGGCAGTAGCGTTATCGTAGTGCTACCTTAACTATAGGCCGCCGGTAAGGCGGTCTCTGCGTGGGTTTCTCGCCGCAGTGGCGGCGACTTCGCTGCTTCTATATTAGCCAGTTGATTCTTTAGCGCCTTCAGCTGCGCCAGTCGGTTCGACGCTTGATTTTCTAACACGTCGATAATGGTCTCTGCCGGTTCCTTTTCGGCCCTTACCGTCTCTACTTCTTCTCTTAGCTGTCTGTTCTCTTCCAGTGTTCTGTAGAACAGCGTCTTAATAAGGTCTATACCGTCGTAGACCTTTCCTATCCTATTCTCGTTTACGTAATCTTCCAATTCCTCGATCGTGCAGTGGTAGATCTTCCTATATTTGCTCATTCGTTCCTTGATCTTAGCGGTCTCTTCCGCTGTAAAACCTCTGATAATGATCTTATCATTAATAACACTAGAGCGTCTACTCGCTCTGTCAGTCTTTCTCTTTCCGCGGCGGCCTGTTACGCCGCTCTCTACCGCTAAGAAGCCTTCCATCTTCTCGCGGTGCCGTAGGGGGTTGTTGTTGGTGTGTTGGTGGTTGCGCGTGCGTTATTCGGGTTTCTGGATGGTTCGACGGGCCCTTTTGCGCAGCGCGGGGTGTGTGTAGAGAGTGAGTTCGAGATATAATGATCCGGGCAAGCAGATATGATTCAATACGGCCTTTTTGATAACTATATCTCGAACTAAGGAGGAAAAGGAATCTATGTAGTGGAGGTGGTAGGCTTTGATAGTGGTGGTGCCAAGGCCCGGCTCGGCCCGGTCGGGCCGAGCCGAAATCTAGGGTCCACCCCATCAATCTGTCCCACCTCTTTCCACCGCCGCAACACTTAGTTTAAGATATAGTTATTAAAAAGGCCGTATGAAATCGTATCTACGTGCCTAGATTATTATATCTCGAACTTACTTACTATACCAACTCCGCGCTGCGCGAAAGGGACCGTTAAACTATCCAGACACCCGAATAACGCACGCGCACTATACATACACTAAACCAACAACCCCCCCTACTACCGTAAGACAGCTATAGAGAGCTTCTCGACAGTAGAAGGCGGCGTTACTAGCTGCAGCGGAAAGAGAAAGACTAACAGACTAAGGGATAGGCGTACCAGCATCCTCGACGATAGAATAGCTACTAAGGGCCTTACAGAAGAAGAGATAGATAAAGCGAGAAAGGGCATAGAGAGCTATGCCAAACTGTATGCACGCACGCCGGATAAGATAGGAGAATATCTTATAGAACATAGAGCTAAGAAGGTGTTCGACATTATTACCTTCGTTAAAAAGAAATTTTATAGGAACACGGAAGAAAACAGGAGACTAAGAGAAGAAATAGAAGCAGTAATAGCCGAGAAGGAGTTAGCAGAAACTATTATCGACATGCTAGAAAACCAAGCGGCGAATCGACTAGCACAATTAAAGGCAATAAAGGCTTAGTTAGCTAAAATAGACGTAGCAGCAACGTCGTCGGCGCCGCTACTACAACGAGAAGAACAAGCAGAGACTGCGTTACTGGCGGCCTATAGTTAAGGTAGCATACCGATAACGTCGCTACCCGATCTACTAGCGTTTAGGAGTAGAGACCCTAAAGATTAGAAAGCATTTAAAAAGAAAATAAAGAATAAGATAGACTGCGATTACACTGGAAGCAGTGCAGGAGACAGGCTAGCATACCTGGAGTCGCGGCTGGAAGGTAAAGCTTTTTCGCTAGTAGCAGACCTAGAAGAGGTAACTGCCGAAGAAGCGATCAAAGCGCTAAATCAACGCTTCGGAGACCCCTTCTAAAAGAAGACAGCCTGTAAACAGCTAGACAAAATTAACTAGAACCGGCAGACGTTTAAGGAATTCTACGGACTGTTCCAAAAATATGCTATTAGAGCCAGAGTGTCGGAAGATAAGCAGCTCTACGTACTAAGGCAGAAGCTAAACCCTGAACTGGCCGCAGCTAGAGCTTCTGTAGAAGACGAAGACCTTAAGAGCTTCGTGCACCGAGCGAGAGTTACTGCTAGAAACCTAAGCGCTTACGCGAAATCGCGTGAATCAAACCAGAAGCCGTCGATAACGCAGACAACGCGACCCCCCGCACCTTTCCGGAGAGCACCTTAGTAGCTATCTTATTCGCAGCGCTCGTCGTTCGTCCCTACCTGCTACGCGTACGGAAAGCCTAGCTACATCGCTACGAGATGCCAAGCTACGGATTAGCACAAGCAGGAGTATCGAGCTACGAAGCAGCAGCAGCCGAGAAAGACTATCTAAGCTATCGAGCCGGCTCCGAAAGACACTAATAGTGTAGATAGTAGAGTGCCTCTGCGAATCTTAGGAAAAGACTAGCTAGACGGATAGGCCCTTTATCCAGTATAGACAATAGGGCACTGGCACGAACTACGTCGCTAGAAGAAGGAAGTATTAACAGCTACAGCGATCCGCTCTTAGCGGCAGTGGAAGTAAATACGGAAACAGCTATTATCCTTCTAATTACTGTCTACCCCCTCGATAGCTTAAGCAGACCACTTCAGCTAAGGGCTTTTATCGACATAGGAGCCCTTATCGGAGCCGCGATCCACTAGCGATTGGTTTAGAAACTAATAAAAGGATACAGTTATCTAGTAGAGCTAGCATCGCCGACGCGAATTTCGGCATACAACAGACAAGACACTAAGAGCGTCACGCATTATGTGCTATTGAAGACTACCCTAGCTGGTCGCACTACGGAAGCGACGTTACGAATTATAGATATCGGAAGGTTTGACATTATTATAGAATAGAAATAGATAAAGAACCAGAAAGCCGTTATTAACGTAGGTAGAGGCACGCTTAGGTTTAAAACCAAGCAGAGTGGAGTCCCTGTTGCGGCGGTGGAAAGAGGTGGGACAGATTGATGGGGTGGACCCTGGAATTTCGGCTCGGCCCGTCCGGGCCGAGCCGGGCCTTGGCACCACCACCATCAAGGCCCACCACCACCACGTAGATTCCTTTCCCTCCTCAGTTCGAGATATAGTCATCAAAAAGGCCGTATTGAATCATATCTGCGTGCCCGGATCATTATATCTCGAACTCACTCTCCACAACAACCACCGCGCTGCGCGAAAGGGCCCGTCGAACCATCCGGAAACCCGAATAACGCACGCGCACCTACACCAACAACACCCAAGGCACCGTAAGAAGATGGAAGACTTCTCAGCGGTAGAGAGCGGCGTAACAGGCTGCCGCGGAAAGAGAAAGACTGACAGAGCGAGCAGGCGCTCCAGTGTCATCGATGATGAGATCATCATCAGAGGTTTTACAGCGGAAGAGACCGCAGAGATTAAGGAACGAATAGCTGAATATCGAAGAATCCACGACTGCACGATCGAGGAATTGGAAGACTATGTAAACGAGAATGGAATAGGAAAGGTCTACGACAGCATAGACCTTATCGAGACGCTATTCTTCAGAACGCTGGAAGAGAACAGACAACTGAGAGAGGAAGTAGAGAAAGAGAGAGCCGAGAAGGAATCGGCAGAGACTATCATCGACGTAATGGACAACCAGGCGGCGAATAGAGTGGCGCAGCTGAAGGCGCTGAAGGATCAACTAGCTAATGTGGAAGCAGCGAGGTCGCCGCCGCCACCGCATCGAGAAGAACCAGCAGAGACGGCCTCCCCGGCGGTCTACAGTCAAGGCGGCACGTCGATAACGTCATTACCAGACCCACCGGCGTTTAGAGGCGGGGACCCTGAAGAGTGGGAAGCGTTTAAGAAGAAGATCAAGAATAAGATAAGTCGCGATTACGTATCGAACAGCGCCGGAGATAGATTGGCGTACCTGGAATCGCGACTGGAAGGAGAAGCTTTCTCGCTGGTGGCGGACCTAGAAGAGGTGACTGCTGAAGAAGCAATCAAAGCGTTGGATCAACGCTTCGGAGATCCATTCCGGAAGAAGACAGCCCGTAAACAGCTGGACAAGATCAATTAAAACCGGCAGACGTTTGAAGAATTCTACGGTCTGTTCAGAAAACACGCGATTAGGGCCCGAGTGGCGGAAGACGAGCAGCTCCACCTATTGAGGCAGAAGCTGAGTCCTGAACTGGCCGCCGCTATGGCGTCTGTAGAAGACGAAGATCTTGAGAGCTTTGTGCACCAGGCGAGAGTCACCGCCAGAAACCTAAATGCGTACGGAAAACCGACGACACGCGAACCGATTCAGAAGCCGTCACCGTCCGCGCAGGCAGTCAGAGCCCCTGCGCCTTTCCGACGAACCCCCCAGCAGCCATCGTATTCGCAGCGTTCGTCGTTCACCCCCACCTGCTACGCATGTGGAAAGCCTGGCCACATCGCCACGAGATGTCAAGCAACGGCCCAGCAGAAGCAGGAGTATCGCGCTATAAAGCAGCAGCCGCCACCGCCGAGAAAGACTATCCAAGCCATCGAACCGGTTCCGAACGACACGGACAGTGTAGACGGTGGGGTGCAGTTAAGAATCATGGGAAAAGATCAGCTGGACGGATAGACCCCCCATCCAGCTTGAACGATAGGGCACCCTCGCGAACAGCACGAGAAGAAAGCATCAACAGTTGCAGCGATCCGCTATCGGCTGCAGTAGAGGTAAACACGGAAACAGCTATTATCCTTCCGATCACTGTCCACCCCCTTGACGGATCGAGCAAACCACTTCAGTTAAGAGCTTTTATCGATACAGGAGCTCTCATCGGAGCAGCTATCCACCACCGGCTAGTTCCGAAGCTGATAAAAGGATATGGCTACCCAGTGGAACTAGCATCGCCGACACGGATTTCGGCATACAACGGACAAGACACAGAGAGTGTTACGCACTATGTGCCATTAAGAACCACACTGGCCGGTCGCATCACGGAAGCGACGTTCCGAATTATGGATATCGGAAGGTTTGACATTATTATAGGGCAGAAATGGATGAAGAACCAGAAAGCCATCGTCGACGTAGATGAAGGAACGATCAGATTCAAAACCCTAGGAAACGGCACCGAAGCCGTAGTCGAACCGAAAGCCGCCGCCGCCGAGCCGAAAGTCACAAAGTCCCCTAAAGCGGCTCCGTCCGATCGTTCAGAACCCCTGGTCACAGTCGGAATGATGAGTTCAGAAGCTATGACGACCCTCGCGAAGTCGCCGGACAATAAGATCTACGCTATCTCAATAAAAGACATCGAAGACTACCGAAAAATGATGGCGGAAGAAGAAGTGAATCCACTGGAGGTGTTACCGGAAGAGCTCTATAGTTACGCTGACGTGTTCTTAAAAGCCGACTCCAACCTATTGCCGCTCCATCGGCCGGAATACGATAATAAGATCAGGTTAAAAGAAGGGGCCACCTTGCCAAGAACTGAGCCCCTAAGGAGACTGTCACCGGCCGAACTAGACCAGGTAGAGGTGTTTGTTCGCGAAAATCTGGCGAAGAAGTTTATCACACCGAGTTCCGCGGAATACGCGTTACCGATTCTTTTCGTAAGGAAACCAGGGGGTGGTCTGCGACTCTGCGTGGACTATCGAGGCCTCAATAAGGTCACCAAGAGAGACGTATACCCACTGCCGCTGATTGATGAGACCATACAGCGGGTGGCGAAGGCTAAGTGGTTCAGCAAGCTGGACATCCGCTAAGCGTTCCATCGACTAAGGAATGAAGAAGGACAGACGGAAGACCTCACGACGTTCGCGACGCGTATAGGCAATTTCAAGTGGCTGGTGATGCCGTTCGGACTCACCAACGCGCCGGCAGTGTGGCAACGCTTCATGAACCACACCTTTATGGACATGTTAGAACGGTTCGTGTCAATTTACCTGGACGACATCCTTATCTATACCGATGGAACGAGAGAGCAACACACGGACCACATCGAGAGAGTGTTGAAAAGGCTCCGCGAGGTCGGATTGAACGCGGACACGAAGAAGAGCGAGTTCTATCAAACCGAGGTCAAATATCTCGGTCTTATCGTCGGAAGGGATGGAATTCGTATGGACCCATTAAAGGTCGCCGCTGTCGCGGAGTGGAAGCAGCCGAAATCCGGAAACCCTACGCAAATCAGAGCGTTTCTCGGCTTCTGCAGCTATTACCGACGGTTCATTAAGGACTTCAGCAAGATAGCGAGACCCCTGAACGAGGCGCTAAAGAAAGAGGCCGCCGGCCTATAGAATAAGAAGTGCACAGAGGCCTTCGTCCGGCTAAAAGAAGCAGTGGCCTCTGCGCCAGTGCTGGCGCACTTCCGGCCAGAAAAGACGATCTACGTAGAGACGGACGCTTCCGACACGGTAACGGCGGGGGTCCTATCTCAATATAGTGACGACGAGACCCTTCATCCAGTCGCCTTCTTCAGCAAGTCAATGAGCGAAGCTAAGCGGAACTACGCCATCTATAATAAGGAGCTGCTGGCCATTATTCAGGCCTTCGAGGAATAGAAACCGGAGCTTATAGCTGGAAAGAGCACGGTCCAGGTTCTTACGGACCACCAATCGCTGACCTACTTCATGAAAACGCAGAAGCTCTTACGACGTCAGGCACGGTAGGCCGCCTACTTATTAGGGTTCGACTTCAAGATCACCTATCGACCCGGAGCTCAAAACGGAAAGGCTGACGCGCTAACGAGAAGAGAAGGAAAAACCAGCCGCGCGAAAGAAGATCCGAACATGTTCCAGAAGGTGTTGACCGAACGGATAGTAGACGCGGAGGTGTTAAAAGAGGTAGGGGTCTGCGCAGTGGAACCGGCCCCTAAGGAAGAGACGCTCTACAAGAAGGTGAAACAGCTTAATCAACAGCAGAAGCTCGGCAAGACCGGTTCAGGGAAGATGATAGTTCCGGAAGAACTAATCACAGAAGTCATCCGGCTGATCCATGGCTCCGTGGATGTTGGCTACGCCGGAGCGAAGAAAACGATGGAAGCTATAAGGACGGTCTACTGGTTTCTACGGATCTACGAGCGAATCCTCCGGTTTATCGCCAATTGCCACATGTGTCGAGCCGCGAAGCCACGTCATAGTCTTCCGGCCGGTCTGCTGAAACCACTTCCGATCCCCGAGAAACTATAGCAGCATATTACGATGGACTTCGTCACCGGCCTACCGGATTCCGATGGATACGACGCCACGCTGAATGTGGTAGACCGATTGAGCAAAGAGCGCCACTTTATCCCCTGCCGAGCGAGAGACGAAGGAACCGCTGCGGAAGAAACGGCGAGAATGTTAATCCAACATGTATGGAAGCATTACGGGCTGCCGGACACTATCACCACGGATAGGGGTCCTCAATTCACCGCCGACGTGTAGAAAGCTATCAACCAAGCTCTCGGAATCAGTGGAAAGCTCAGTACAGCCGCGCACCCGCAGACCGACGGTCAGTCTGAAGTGGCTAACCGTAAGATGGAACGATATCTGCGAACCTTCTGCAGCTATCATCAAGAAGATTGGGTTAAGGTGTTGCCGATGGCCGAATTCTGCGCCAACTCGTCACCGTCCGAAGCAACCTCGCTGGCGCCGTTCGAGATAACGCATAGTTATCTTCCGAGGATGACCTTCCATCCGCCGAGCGACGCCGATTCGTCAGAGCCTTCTACGTCGTCAAAGAGAGTCGCCGCCGCGGCGGCAGAAGCTCTACGATCTCAGATGGAAGAAGCGATCAAAGTGGCGAAAGAAGCGATAGAATCAGCTTAGAAGAAGATAGTGAATCGAGCTAATAGAAAGCGGTCACCGGTGGAATTCGAGGAAGGCCAAAAGGTATGGCTCAACACGCGGAACCTGAGGCTGAAAGGGAACGCGAAGCTCAACCTACGTTACGTAGGTCCGTTCAAGATAATAGAAAAGAGGTCGCCGGTGACCTATCGACTCGAGCTGCCGAAGGCGTTCCGGATCTACGATGTTTTCCATTCGGATCTGCTAAGCCTGGACCCTGAGAACGGCCTGCCGGAACAGGGCTTCGCCGAACCCCTACCAGTTAAGATAGACGGTGATGAAGAAGAGTGGGAGGTGGAGGATGTGATAGACGTAAAGAAGATAAGGGGATCCATCAAAGCGAGAATATCGTAGAAGGGGTGGCCGGAAGACTATAAATGGTATCCGATCGAGAATCTCCGGAATTCGGCGGAGCTGCTGAGGGACTTTTACGCGCGGAATCCGACGAAGCCGAAACCGGCGTGGCTCTGATGTCGACGATGCTGGAAGAAAGAAGAATGCCACGTCCGCACCACCGGCGCGAAAGCCGATGAAAACGATCGTAATGGCTCCAGGCAGATCGTGGCGGTCGGCAGGCCGCGCACGCCGTGGCGTGCCAGCGCCGCGCCCCCCCCCCCCCCCTGCGATGGAGTGCTGACTTCGGTAGAGAAAGAAAAAAGAAGAAGAAAACGGCACTAAGAAAAGATCTATATAGACCTCCGCGCCGGCGCACAGACCAGCCACGCCGCAGCTCAGATGACCACGGCTTAGATCAGATAGCACGGATCAGATGGCGCGTCGATCACATGAACGACCAAGTGAAGGACTTCAGATGCTGATAACGTAGGAAATTCAAGAAGCGATGGAAGAAGGAGGAGGTGACGTCAACATTGAAAGGGATTTTCGAGAAAGAGACGACGAATCAAAAAAAAAAAAAAAAAAAAAAAAGTGGAGATTTTCGGATGGGCGAAGTGACTAAGCGGTCGAGGGCGACCGCTGGTGAGGGAGGGGGGTAGTGTTGCGGCGGTGGAAAGAGGTGGGACAGATTGATGGGGTGGACCCTGGAATTTCGGCTCGGCCCGTCCGGGCCGAGCCGGGCCTTGGCACCACCACCATCAAGGCCCACCACCACCACGTAGATTCCTTTCCCTCCTCAGTTCGAGATATAGTCATCAAAAAGGCCGTATTGAATCATATCTGCGTGCCCGGATCAGTCCCTACTGTCGAACCGGTCACTGTCGTCGCCGCGGAACCGAACGTTACGACTATCGAAGCGGTTCCGATAGATCAGTCCGACCCTCTAGACACGATCGGAATAAGAAGCTCGGAAGCTTTAACGACCCTTGCGAGGTCGCCGGACAATAAGATTTACGCTATCTTAATAAAAGACATTAAAGACTACTGGAAGATAATAGCGGAAGAAGAAGTAGATCCGCTAGAGGTGTTGCCAAAGGAGCTCTATAGCTATACTAACGTATTCTTAAAAGCTAACTCCAACCTCCTTCTGCTATACCGACCAGAATACGACAACAAGATCCGGCTAAAAGAAGGAGCTACGCTGCTAAGAACCGAGCCCTTAAGAAGACTATCGCTAGCAGAGCTAGACTAGGTAGAAGTGTTTGTTAGAGAAAACTTGGCGAAGAAGTTCATTACGCCAAGCTTAGCCGAGTATACGTCGCCGATTCTTTTTGTACGAAAGCCTGGAGGTGGCCTCCGACTGTGCGTAGATTACCGAGGCCTTAATAAGGTCACTAAGAGAGATATGTATCCGCTGCCGCTAATAGACAAGACTATACAGCGAGTAGCTAAAGCTAAGTAGTTTAGTAAGCTAGATATTCGACAAGCGTTCTACCGACTAAGGAACAAGGAAGGACAAACCGAAGATCTTACGACATTCGCTACGTGCATAGGCAATTTTAAGTAGTTGGTAATGCCTTTCGGACTTACTAACGTGCCGGCGGTGTAGCAACGCTTTATTAACTACACCTTTATAGACATGCTGGAACAGTTCGTGTCTATCTACTTAGACGACATTCTCGTCTACACTGATAGAATAAGAGAACAGCACACGGACTACATCGAGAAGGTGCTAACTAGGCTCTGCGAGGTCGAATTAAACGCGGATACGAAGAAGAGCGAGTTTTATTAGACTAAAGTCAAATATCTCAGTCTTATCGTTAGAAGAGAAGGAATTCGGATAGACCTCTTTAAGGTCGCCGCCGTCGCAGAATGGAAGCAACCGAAATCCGGAAACACTACACAAATTAGAGCGTTTCTCGGATTCTGTAGCTACTATCGACGGTTTATTAAGGACTTTAGCAAGATAGCGAGACCCCTGAACGAAGCACTAAAGAAGGAGGCCGCTAGCCTATAGAATAAGAAGTGCATAGAGGCTTTTATCTAGCTGAAAAAAGCAGTAGCCTCGGCGCCGGTTCTAGCGCACTTCCGACCAGAAAAGACGATCTATATAGAAGCGGACGCATCCGACACAGTAACGGCAGGGGTCCTTTCTTAATATGCTGACGACGGCGAGACCCTCTATCTAGTAGCCTTCTTTAGCAAGTCTATAACTAAGGCCGAACGGAACTACACTATCTACGATAAAAAACTATTAGCTATTATATAGGCGTTCGAAGAGTGGAAGCCGGAGCTTATAGCTGGAAAGAGCATAGTCTAGGTCCTTACAGACTACCAGTCGCTTACCTACTTTATAAAAACGCAGAAGCTATCGCGCCGTTAGGCCCAGTAGGCTGCCTACTTATCCGGATTCGACTTCAAGATTACCTATCGACCCGGAGCTTAAAATAGAAAGGCTAATACGCTAACGAGAAGAGAAGGAAAGACTAGCCGCGCAAAAGAAGATCCGAATATGTTTCAGAAGGTGTTAACTGAACAGATAGTAGACGCCAAGGTGTTAAAAGAAGCAGGGATCTGTACGATAGAACCGCTAACCGAGGAAGAGACGCTCTACGAGAAAGTGGAACGGCTTAACTAGCAGCAGAAGCTCGGCAAAACCGGCTTAGGAAAGCTAATAGTTCCAGAAGAACTAATCGCAGAGGTTATCCAGTTGGTCCACGGTTCTAAGGATGTTGGTTACGCTAGCTTAAAGAAGACGATAGAAGCCGTAAGGACGATCTACTAGTTCCTGCGGATCTTCGAGCGGATACACCGGTTTATCGCCAATTGCTACGTCTGCCGAGCCGCGAAGCTACGACACGGCCTTCCGGCTGGTCTGTTAAAGCTACTCCTAATCCCTAAGAAACTATAGCAGCATATTACGATAGATTTCGTAACCGGCCTGCCGGACTCTAGTAGATATAACGCTACGCTTAATGTAGTGGATCGACTAAGCAAAGAACGCTACTTTATCCCCTACCAAGCTAAGGATAAAGGAACTACTATAGAAGAAATGGCGAGAATGCTAATCCAGCACGTATAGAAGCACTATAGCCTGCCGGACACTATTACTACGGATAGGGGTCCTTAATTTACTGCTAATGTATAGAAGGCTATCAACCAAGCTCTCGGAATTCGTAGAAAGCTCAGCACAGCTGCTTACCCTTAGACCGACGGTCAGTCTAAAGTGGCTAACCGCGAGATAGAGAAATATCTGCGAATCTTCTATAGTTATTATCAAGCAGAATAGGTTAAGGTGTTGCCGATAGCCGAATTCTGCGCCAATTCAGCACAATTAGAAGCCACCTCGCTAGCACTGTTCGAGATAACCTACAGTTATCTTCCTTGAATAAGCTTCCAACTGCCGAACGAACCCAGCTCTGCAGAACCTTCTACATCTACTGCTACCTCGTCGAAGAGAGTCGCCGCAGCCGCGGCAGAAGCGCTTAGATCTCAGATAGAAGAAGCAATCTAAATAGCAAAGGAGGCGATAGAATCGACTTAGAAGAAGATAGTAACTCGAGCTAATAGAAAGAGGTCACCGATAGAATTCGAAGAAGGCCAAAAGGTATAGCTTAACACGCGGAACCTGAGGCTAAGAGGCAACGCTAAGCTTAACCCCTGCTACGTAGGCCCGTTCAAGATAGTAGAAAAGAGGTCGCTAGTGACTTATCGGCTCCAGCTACCGAAATCGTTCCGAATCTACAATGTCTTTTATTTAGACCTGCTAAGTTTGGACCCTAAAGACGGCCTTCTAGAACAGGGGTTCGCCGAACCCCTACCAATTAAGATAGACGGTAAAGAAGAAGAATAGGAGGTGGAAGATGTAATAGATATAAGAAAGCTAAGAGGATCTATCGAAGCGAGGATCTTATAGAAAAGATAGCTAGAAGACTATAAATAGTATCCGGCCGAGAACCTCTAGAATTCGGCGGAGGTGCTAAGAGAGTTTTATGTCCAGAACCCGAGGAAGCCGAAGCCTAAGTAGCTCCCAAGTTAATTATTCTAGAAGAAGAAGAAAAACCGCGTCCGCTCTATTAGTACAGAAGCCGATAAAGACGATCGTAGCAGTCGCTTCGCTAGAGTCTTCGACTTAGCCACTACCTACTACTGCTTCGGCAGGAAGCTCGCCGACGCCGTGCAGCGGCGTCGGCGCTGCCGTCCCTGCGGTAGGTAAGGTCTTTAGTAGAGAAAGAAGAAGAAGAAGATAGCAAGCTGCGGATAGATCTATATAGACCTCTGTAGCAGCGCACAGACCGGTTACGCTGCAGCTTAGGTAACCGCTAGCTCCGATCAGATAGCACGGATTAGATAGACGCTAAGTAAAGAAGTTAGATAGCGACGATATAAGAAGAAAGAAGATAAAAAAAGGGGATAGTTTCGAAATAGAAGAAAGCGAAGAGGTAACGGCGGAATTAAAAAAAAGAGAGAAACAGATAAGTAAGCGGTCGAGGTCGACTGCTAGTAAGGGAGGGGGGCAGTGTTGCAACGGCAGAAAGGGGTGGGACTAAGTAATAGGGTAGATCCTCGGAATTTCGGCTCGGCCCTTCCGGACCGAGCTGGGCCTTAGCACACTACTCCTAAAGCTCTTACCTACTACTACATAGATTCCTTTCCCTCCTTAGCTCGAGATATAGTTATTAAAAAGGCTGTATCAAATCGTATCTGCATGCCCGGATTACAGGTAGCTATAAGCATAGCGTTTACGTACGAGGGGCAGGCTGTAGCGATCTGCTAAGGCATAACCTAGATAGGGTTACACTAGAAGGCGTAGAAGGGCAGCTTAGCAGCATCCTACTGCTTATTAGTGTAGCATCTAGGACGTTAGCTTAGACTGTACAGAAGACAGAGACCTGTACGAACTGGAAGCAGAGTTGTTAGTTAAGTTGGGCATTCTATAGCTAGAGGTAGAAGTAGGGGGGGACGCTAGCCAGACAGTAGGAGGAAGGGCCAGTAACTATAAGGGAGGAAGAGCCGGCAACTACAAGGGAGCTACGGCGAGAACGGGCGGACGGAGTGCGTAGCATAGTAGTAGTAGCTAGTAGTAGTAGCTAGTAGTAGTAGCTAGGTTAGTAGTAGTTGGACGTTAGTAGTAGACAGTAGACAGTAGACATTAGTAGTGGACAGTAGACAGTAGTAGTAGCAGGCAGGGGAATAGAAGAGAAGGAGGGAAGGGAAAGAGACAGGGGTAGGCTGAATACTTAGAGGTAGCTGCCTGCTATACAAGGCAATAGCAACTAGGAAGCTGCTATAACTATATAAAAGAGAGCAAAGAAGGCAACTACGACCTAGTAGCCGCACGAGCGACGGCCCTATAGACGACCGGACAGAGACGGGAAATCGCGACCTGCTAGAGGGACACTAGGAGCTAAGGGTATACGACACGCCGCTATACGAAAGAAGCACTACGAGAAGGGAGGGGGGTATTGTTAGGAGGCGCTGTCTAGCCTAGGTCCTAGACCTAAGCTAGCCGTCGCCCTAAGGACTGCGACTTAGCGGCGCTAGTACGACCCTACCCTCCGTTCAGTGTTACTAACACGACCCTACTCCTATATAGAGGGAGAATCCTATAGCTCTATATAGAGAGGAATTGTCGCCCCTCTAAACAGAGGGAAAACTCTGCACTACTGTACAGAGGGAAACTCCCGATCCCCTATACGGAGTGTGAACCTTTTACTACTATACAGAGGGAGATTGCTGGCTTAGCTTCGTAGGTACAAATTGTACAGCAGCAGACGACGAAGGAACTGCCTATTAGTTCCTTTATATAGATACCTAGCCTTAAGTTTCTAAACCAAGATTCTTAAGCCCTTATACCTCTATACACTTCTTATTCTATAGGCTAGCAGCTTCCTTCTTTAGTACCTCGTTTAGGGGTCTTGCTATCTTGCTAAAGTCCTAAATAAATCGTCGATAGTAATCCGAGCACGCAGATATAACTCAATACGGCTGTTTTAATAACTATATCTCGAACTAAAGAAGGAAAGGAATCTATACAGCAGTAGGTAAGGGCTTTAGGGGTAGTGTATGCCAAGGCCCGGCTCAGTCCGGAAGGGCCGAGCCGAAATTCTAAGGGTTTACCCTATTACTTAGTCCCACCCCTTTCTGCCGCTATAACACTACCCCCCTCCCTTAGCAGCGGTCGACCTCGACCGCTTACTTATCCCTGTCTTTTTTTTTTTAATTTACGGTTCCTTTCGCTTAAACTCCTCTTTAAAACCGACGTTACCTCTTCGCTTTCTTCTATCTTAGAAACATCCCCTTTCTTTACCTTCTTTCTTCTTATATCGTCGCTATCTAATACCTTTTAATTCGGTTTCTATCTGATCCGAGCTATCTAATCTAAGCTAACAGCTATTTAAGCTGTAGTGTAGCTAGCCTATACGCCGCTGCAGAGGTCTATATAGATCCGTCTGCAGCTTGCTATTTCTTCTTCCTTTTCTTCTCTACTAAGGCCTTAAGCGCTACTATAGGGCTGCTTTGTTTGCGTTAGCTTCGTTCTTCGTCGTTATTATCCTTCTAGCCGAGCTAGTAGATAGTAGTAACAGAGAGCAAAGCCTCTAACGAAACGCGCTAGCAGTAGTGCCGTCTTCGGCCTTATAGCTATTATCCGACCGGCGAAGCTAGTTGGCAGTAGTAGTGGTAGAGCTGAAGACTCTAACTAAGCGATCTCTACGATCGTTTCTATCGGCTTCTACGCTAATAGAGCAGACGCGGCTCTTCTTCGTTTTCCGGAACAATTAGCTTCGGAGCTACTTAGGCTTCGGCTTCCTCGGGTTCTGGACATAAAACTTTCTTAGCAGCTCCGCTGAATTCCGGAGGCTCTCGGCCAGATACTATTTATAGTCTTCTAGCTATCCTTTCTATAAGATCCTTGCTTCGATAGATGCTCTTAGCTTTCTTATATCTATTATATCTTCTACCTCCTATTCTTCTTCTTTACCGTCTATCTCGACTAGCAGGGGTTTAGCGAACCCCTGATCGGGAAGACCGTCTTTAGGGTCTAAACTGAGCAGATCCGAATAACAGACGTCGTAGATCCGGAACGATTTCGGTAGCTGGAGCCGATAAGTTACTAACGACCTCTTTTCTACGATCTTAAACGGACCTACGTAGCGGGGGTTGAGCTTAGCGTTGCCTTTCAGCCTTAGATTCCGCGTGTTAAGCTATACCTTTTGGCCTTCCTCGAATTCTATTAGCGACTGCTTTCTATTAGCTCGAGTTACTATCTTTTTCTAAGCCGATTCTGTCGCCTCCTTTGCTACGCGGATTGCTTCTTCTATCTAAGATCTAAGCACTTCTGCCGCGGCGGCGGCGACTCTCTTCGACAAGGTAGCAGTAGATATAGAAGGTTCCGAAGAGCTGGGTTTGTTTAGCGGTTAGAAGCTTATTCTCAGAAGATAACTATAAGTTACCTCGAACGGCGCCAGTAAGGTAGCCTCTAACTGTGCTAATTTGGCGCAGAATTTGGCTATCGGCAACATCTTAACCTACTCTGCTTAATAATAACTGCAGAAGATTCGTAGATATTTCTCTATCTCGCGGTTAGCTACTTTAGACTAACTGTCGGTTTAAGGGTAAGCGGCTGTGCTGAGTTTTTTACGAATTCCGAGAGCTTGGTTGGTGGCCTTCTATACATTAGCAGTAAATTAAGGACCCCTATCTGTAGTAATAGTGTCTAGCAGGCTATAGTGCTTCTATACGTGCTGGATTAGCATTCTCGCCGTCTCTTCCGCAGTAGTTCCTTTATCCTTAGCTTAGCAGGGAATAAAGTAGCGCTCCTTGCTTAGTCGGTCTACTATATTAAGCGTACTATTATATCTATCGGAATCCGGCAGGCCAGTTACGAAATCTATCGTAATATGCTGCTACAGTTTCTTAGGGATCGGAAGTAGCTTTAACAGACCGGCCGGAAGGCCGTAACGTAGCTTCGCGATTTAGCATACGTAACAATTAGCAATAAACCGGTAGATCCGCTCGAAGATTTGCAGAAACTAGTAGATCGTCCTTACAGCTTCTATTATCTTCTTCGAGCCTACGTAACCAACATCCTTAGAACTATAAACCAACTAGATAACCTCTGTAATTAGTTCTTCTAGAACTTTTAGCTTCCCTAAGCCTGTTCTGCTAAGCTTCTGCTGCTTATTAAGTCATTCTACTTTCTCGTAGAGCGTCTCTTCCTTAGTCGGCAGCTCTATTGCGCAGACCCCTACTTCTTTTAATATCTCGGCGTCTACTATCTGTTCGGTTAATACCTTCTGGAACATGTTCGGGTCTTCTTTCGCTTAGCTAGTCTTTCCTTCTCTTCTCGTTAGTGCATTAGCCTTTCTATTTTGAGCTCCTAGTCGATAGGTAATCTTGAAGTCGAATCCGGATAAGTAAGCGGCCTACTAGGCTTAACGGCGCGATAGCTTCTGCGTCTTTATAAAGTAGGTAAGTAACTAATAGTCCGTAAGGACCTGGACCGTGCTCTTTCCAGCTATAAGCTCCGGTTTCCACTCCTTAAAAGCTTAAATAATAGCTAACAGCTCTTTGTCGTAAATAGCGTAGTTCTGCTAAGCCTTGTTTATAGACTTACTAAAGAAAGCTACTAGGTAGAGGGTCTCGTCGGCGTTATTATACTGAGAAAGGACCCCTGCAGTCACTGTATCGGAAGCGTCCGTCTCTAGATAGATCGTCTTTTCCAGTCGGAAGTGCGCCAGAACCGGCGCTAAGGCTACTGCTTCTTTCAGCTAGATAAAAGCTTCCGTGCACTTCTTATTCTATAGGCCGGCGGCCTCCTTCTTTAATGCTTCGTTTAGGGGTCTCGCTATCTTGCTAAAGTCCTTAATAAACTGTCGATAGTAGCTGCAGAATCTGAGAAACGCTCTGATTTGTGTAGTGTTTCCGGATTTTGGCTGCTTCTATTCCGCGACAGCGGCGACCTTTAAGGGGTCTATCTGAATTCCTTCTCTTCCGACGATAAGGCCGAGATATTTGACCTCGGTCTAATAGAACTCGCTCTTCTTCGTATCTACGTTCAATCCGACCTCGCGGAGCCTAGTTAGCATCTTCTTAATATAGTCCGTGTGCTGTTCTCTTATTCTATTAGTGTAGATAAGAATGTCGTCTAGGTAGATAGACACGAACCGTTCTAGCATGTCTATAAAGGTGTAGTTTATAAAGCATTGCTACACTGCCAGTGCGTTAGTAAGTCCGAAAGGCATTACCAACCACTTAAAATTGCCTATACATATAGCGAATGTCGTAAGATCTTCTGTTTGCCCTTCTTGATTCCTTAGTTAGTGGAACGCTTAGCGAATATCCAGCTTTCTGAACTACTTAGCTTTAGCTACTCGTTGTATAGTCTTATCTATTAGCAGCAGCAGATAAATATCTCTTTTAGTAACCTTATTAAGGCCTCGGTAGTCTACGCACAGTCGGAGACTACCTCCGGGTTTTCGCACGAAAAGAATTGGTAACATATACTTAGCAGAGCTCGGCGTAATAAACTTCTTCGCCAGGTTTTCTCGAACAAACACCTCTACTTAGTCCAGCTTAGCCGGCGATAATTGTCTTAGGGGCTCGGTTCTTGGCAGCGTAGCTCCCTCTTTTAGTCAGATCTTGTTGTTGTATTCCGGTCGGTAGAGCGGCAAGAGGCTAGAGTCAGCTTTTAAGAATACATTAGTATAGCTATAGAGCTCCTTTGGCAATACCTCTAACGGATCTACTTCTTCTTCTGCTATTATCTTCTAGTAGTCTTCGATGTCTTTTATCGAGATAGCGTAGATCTTATTCTCCGGCAACTTCGCGAGGGTCGTTAAAGCTTCTAAGCTTATTATCCCGAGCGTGTCTAGAGGGTCGGACTGGTTAATCGGAGTCGCTTTAGTAATTGTAACGTTCGGTTCCGCGGCGACGGCGGTAACCGATTCGACGGCGGCGACGCTACTCTGCAGGGTTTTGAATCCGAGTGTGCCTTCGCCTACGTTATCAATAGCCTTCTAGTTCTTTATCTATTTCTGCCCTATAATAATGTCAAACCTTCTAATATCTATAATTCGGAACGTCGCTTCCGTAGTGCAACCGGCCAGGGTAGTCCTTAGTAGCACATAATGCGTAACACTTTCAGTGTCTTGCCTGTTGTATACTGAAATTCGCGTCGGCAATGCTAATTCCACTAGGTAACCGTATCCGTTTATTAGCTTCTAAACTAATTGATATTGGATCGCAGCGCCGATAAGAGCTCCTGTGTCGATAAAGGCCTTTAATTGGAGTGGTCGATGCGAGCCTTCAAGGGGGTGGACTGTAATCGGAAGGATAATAGCGGTTTCCGTATTCACTTCTACAGCCGCTAAGAGCGGATCGCTGCAACTGTTAATCCTTCCTTTTTCCAGTAACGTAGTTCGTAGCAGTGCCCTATTGTCTATACTGGATAGGGGGCCTATCCGTCTAGCTGGTCTTTTCTTAAGATCCTTAGTAGCACTCTGCTATCTACACTGTTGGTGTCGTTCGGAGCCGGCTTAATAGCTTGGATAGCCTTTCTCGACGGCTGTAGCTTAGCGGCGCGATACTTCTACTTCTGTTAAGCCGTCGCTTGGCATCTCGTAGCGATATAGCTAGGCTTTCCGTACGCGTAGCAGGTAGGGACGAACGACGAACGCGGCGAATAAGATAGCTGCTAGGGGGCTCTTCGGAAAAGTGCAGGGGTTCGTGTTGTTGTTAGCGTCGTCGATAGCTTCTGGTTCGATTCGCGCAATGCCGATTTCGCGTAGGCGCTTAGGTTTCTGGCGGTAACCCTCGCTCGGTGCACGAAGTTCTTAAGGTCTTCGTCTTCTACCGAAGCTATAGCTGCGGCCAGTTCAGGGTTTAGCTTCTGCCTTAGTAGGTAGAGCTGCTTATCTTCTGACACTCTGGCTCTAATAGCATATTTTCGGAACAGTCCGTAGAATTCCTTAAACGTTAGCCGGTTCTGGTTGATCTTGTCTAGCTGTTTACGGGCTGTCTTCTTTCGGAAGGGGTCTCCGAAGCGTTAATCTAGCACTTTAATCGCTTCTTCGGCGGTTACCTCTTCTAGGTCTGCTACTAACGAAAAAGCTTTACCTTCTAACCGCGATTCCAGGTAGGCCAGTCTGTCTTCTTTACTGTTTCTGGTATAGTCGTAGTCCATCTTGTTCTTTATCTTTTTCTCAAAGGCCCCCTAGTCTTTAGGGTCTCCGCCTCTAAACGCCGGTAGGTTAGGTAGTAACGTTATCAGTGTTTTACCTTAACTGTAGGCCGCCGGTAACGCGGTCTCTGCTTGTTCTTCTCGATATAGTAGCGCCGACGACATCGCGGCTTTTATCTTAGCTAACTGAGCCTTTATTACCTTTAGTTGTGCTAGTCGATTCGCTGCTTGGTTTTCTAGCACATCGATAATAGTCTCTGCCGATTCTTTCTCGGCTATTACTGCTTCTATTTCTTCTCTTAGTCGCCTGTTCTCTTCTATGTTCTTATAAAACTTCTTTTTGACGAAGGTAATAATGTCGAACATCTTCTCGGCTCTATGTTCTGTAAGATATTCTCCTATCTCGTCCAGCGTACGTGCGTACAGCTCGGCATAGCCCGCTATGCCCTTCTTAGCTTCTTCTATCTCTTCTTCCGTAAGGCCCTCTGTAGCTGTTCTATCGTCGAGGATGCTAGTGCGCCTATCCCTCGGTCTGTTAGTCTTTCTCTTTCCGCTGCAGCCTGTAACGCCGCCCTCTACTGTTAAGAAGCTCTCTATAACTGTCTTACGGTGCTAGTGTTTAGTTTAGTGTGTGTTGTGCACGTGCGTTATTCGGATGTCCAGATAGTTTAACGGTCCCTTTCGCGCAGCGCAGAGTTAGTATAGTAAGTAAGTTCGAGATATAATAATCCGAGCATGCAGATATAATTCAATATAGCTGTTTTGATAACTATATCTTAAACTGAAGAAGGAAAGGAATCTATGCAGCGGTAGGTAAGGGCTTTAGGGGTGGTGTATACTAAGGCCCGGCTCGGTCTAGAAGGGCCGAGCCAAAATTCTAAGAGTTTACCCTATTACTTAGTCCTACCCCTTTCTGCTGCTGCAACTGATAGTAGCTGCAGAATCTAAGAAAAGCTCTAATCTAGGTAGTGTTTCTGGACTTCGGCTACCTCTACTCTGCGACAGCAGCGACCTTTAAAGGGTCTATCCGAATTCCTTCTCTTCTAACAATAAGACCGAGATATTTGACCTCGGTCTAATAGAACTCGCTCTTCTTCGTGTCTGCGTTTAAGCCGACCTCGCAGAGCCTAGTTAACACTCTCTTAATGTAGTCCGTGTGTTGTTCTCCTGTTCTATTGGTATAGATAAGAATATCGTCTAGGTAAATAGATACAAACCGTTCTAGCATGTCTATAAAAGTGTAGTTTATAAAGCGTTGCTATACAGCTAGCGCGTTAGTAAGGCTGAAAGGTATAACCAACTACTTAAAGTTGCCTATACGCATAGCGAATGTCGTAAGGTCTTCGGTTTGTCCTTCTTCGTTCCTTAGTTAGTAGAACGCTTAGCGAATGTCTAGCTTGCTAAACTACTTAGCTTTAGCTACTTGTTGTATAGTCTTATCGATTAGCGGCAGCAGATACACATCTCTCTTAGTAACCTTATTACGGCCTTAGTAGTCTATATACAGTCGGAGACTACCTCTAGGTTTCCTTACGAACAGGATCGGTAACGTATACTTAGTAGAGCTTAGCGTAAAAAACTTCTTTGCTAGGTTCTCTCAGACAAACACCTCTACTTAGTCTTGCTCGGCTGGCGATAAGCGTCTTAGGGATTCGGTTCTCGGTAGCGTAGCCCCTTCTTTCAATCGGATCTTGTTATCGTATTCTAGTCGATAGAGCGGCAGGAGGTTGGAGTCGGCTTTTAAGAACACGTTAGCATAGTTATAGAGTTCTTCTAGTAACACCTCTAGCAGGTCCACTTCTTCTTCCGCTATTATCTTCCAGTAATCTTCGATGTCTTTTATCGAGATAGCGTAGATCTTATTCTCCAGCGACTTCGCTAGAGTCGTTAGGGCTTCTAAGCTTATTATTCTAACGGTATCCGGGGAATCGGAACGGTTAGTCGGAACCGCGTTAATGGTCGTAGCGTTCGATTTTGCGGCGGCGACAGCGACCGATTCGACGGCGGCGGCTCCGCTGTGCTAGGTTTTGAATCCGAGTGTGCCTTTACCTATGTTAATAACGGCTTTCTAGTTCTTTATCTATTTCTGCCCTATAATAATGTCGAACCATCTAATATCTATAATTCGGAACGTCGCTTCTGTAGTGCGGCCAGCTAAGGTGCTCTTTAATAGCATATAATGCGTAACACTCTCCGTGTCTTGTCTGTTGTATGCCGAAATTTGCGTTGGCGACGCTAATTCTACCGGATCACTATATCCGTTTATTAGTTTCTGGACTAGTCGATAGTGGATCGCCGTGCCGATAAGCGCTCCTGTATCGATAAAGGCTCTTAACTAAAGGGGGCTGTGCGAGCCCTTAAGGGGGTAGACAGTAATCGGAAGGATAATAGCGGTCTCTGTATTTACTTCTACTGCCGCCGAGAGCGGATCGTTACAACTGTTAATGCTCCCTTCTCTTGGCGATGCGGTTCGTAGCAGTGCCCTATCGTCTATACTAGATAGGGGGCCTATCCGTCTAGCTGATCTTTTCCTATAATCCTTAATAGCACCTTACTGTCTACACTGTCTGTATCGTTCGGCGCCGGTTCGATAGCTTGGATAGTCTTTCTTAGTAGCTGTGGCTTTATAGCGTAGTATTCCTGCTTCTGCTAATTCGTTGCTTAGCATCTACTAGCTATATAACTAGGCTTTCTATATATGTAGCAAGTAGGGACGAATAGCGAACGCGGCGAACAAGATAGCTGCTAGGGGCCTCGTCGGAAAGGTACAAAGGGGGGGCGCGTAGTCGGCGCCAACGGCTTCTAAATCAGTTCGCGCGCTGCCGATTTTCTGTAGGCGTTTAGGTTTCTGGCAGTAACTCTCGCTTAGTGCACGAAGCTTTCGAGATCTTCGTCTTCTACCAAAGCTATAGCTCTGGCTAGTTTAGGGTTCAACTTCTGCCTTAGTAAGTGTAACTGTTCGTCTTTAGACACCTTCGCTCTAATAGCATATTTCCTAAACAGTCTGTAAAATTCCTCGAACGTTAGCCTGTTTTGGTTAATCTTGTCTAGTTGCTCGTAAGCCGTCTTCTTGCGGAAAGGGTCTCCGAAGGGTTGGTCCAGGGCTTTTATAGCTTCGTCGGCGGTTACGTCTTCTAGGTCCGCTACTAGCGAGAACGCTTTACCTTCTAGTTACACCTCTAGATAGGCTAGCCTGTCTTCTTCGCTGCTTGCTGCATAATTACGACTTATCTTGTTCCTTATCTTCTTCTTAAATACTTCCTAGGCTTTAGGGTCTCTATCCCTAAAGGCTAGTAGACTAGGTAGTAATGTTATTAATGTGCTACCTTAACTATAGGCAGCAGGTAAGGCAGTTTCTGCTTAGTCTTCTCGTAGTAGCGGCAGTACCGACGATGTCGCTGCCGCTATATTAGCTAACTAAGCCCTTAGTATCTTTAGTTACGCTAGTCGTGTCGCCGCTTAATTCTCTAACACCTCGACAGTAGTCTCTGCTGATTCCTTCTCGGCTATTACTGCCTCTATCTCTTCTCTTAGCTACTTGTTCTCTTCTATTTTCTGGTAAAACGTCTTTATGATAAAGGTAATAGTATCGTACACCTTCCTAGCTATATGTTCTGTTAGGTGCTCCTCGAGTTTATCTAGTGTGCATACGTACAGCTCCTTATAGCCTGCTATACCCTCCTTTGTGTTGCAGCAGCAGAAAGGAGTAGGACTAAGTAATAGGGTGGACTCTTGGAATTTTGGCTCGGCCCTTCCAGACTAAGCCGGGCCTTGGCACACCCACCCCTAAAGCCCTTACCCACCGCTGCATAGATTCCTTTCCTTCCTTAGTTCGAGATATAGTTATTAAAACAGCCGTATTAAATTATATCTGTATACTTAGATTATTATATCTCGAACTTATTAACTACACTAACCCTACGCTGCGCAAAAGGGCCCGTTAAACTATCCGGCTACCTAAATAACGTACGTGTATACTACAAACTAAACCAAACACATTAGTACTGTAAGAAGACTATAGAGAGCTTTTTAACGGTACAGGACGGCGTTACCGGCTATAGCGGAAAGAGAAAGACTAACAGAGCAAAGGATAGGCGCGCCAGCCTCCTAGACGACAGAGCGGTCGTCGAAGGTCTTACTAAAGAAGAGACAAATAAAGCGAAGGAGGGCATAGCCGGCTATAAGGAGCTGTACGCCTGTACACTAGACGAGCTCGAGGCATACCTAGCGGAACATAGATCCGGAAAGGTGTACGACACTATTACCTTTATCGAGAAGACGTTCTATAAGAAGATAGAAGAGAACAAACAGTTAAGAGAAGAAATAGAAGCGGTAATAGCCGAGAAGGAATCGGCAGAGACTATTATCGACGTGCTAGAGAACAAAGCGGCAATTTGACTAGCGTAACTAAAGGAGCTAAAGGCTCGACTAGCTAATATAGAGGCAGCGACGTCGCCGTTACCGCCGCCGCTACGAGAAAATCAAGCAGAAACTGCCTTACTAGCGGCCTATAGTTAAGGTAGTACTGCGATAACGTTACTACCTAATCTACTAGCCTTTAGGGATAGAGACCCTAAAGCCTAGGAAGTATTTAAGAAGAAGATAAGGAACAAGATAAGTCGTAATTATGCAGCAAGCAGCGAAGAAGACAGGCTAGCCTATCTAGAGGTGTAACTAGAAGGTAAAGCGTTCTCGCTAGTAGCGGACCTAGAAGACGTAACCGCCGACGAAGCTATAAAAGCCCTGGACCAACCCTTCGGAGACCCTTTCCGCAAGAAGACGGCTTACAAGCAACTAGACAAGATTAACCAAAACAGGCTAACGTTCGAGGAATTTTACAGACTGTTTAGGAAATATGCTATTAGAGCCAAAGTGTCTTAGGATAAACAGTTACACTTACTAAGGCAGAAGTTGAACCCCGAACTAGCCAGAGCTATAGCTTTGGTAGAAGACGAAGACCTTAAAAGCTTTATGCACTAGGCGAGAGTTACTGCTAGAAACTTGAACACGTACAGAAAATCGGCAGCGCGCGAACCGAATTAGAGATTATTGTTAGCGCAGACGACACGACCCTCTGCCCCCTTCTGACGCGACCTCTAGCAGCTATCTTATTTACCGCGTTTGCCGTTCGTCCCTACTTGCTACGCGTACAGAAAGCCTAGTTATATCGCTACTAAATGCTAAACGACGACTTAGCAGAAGCAGGAATACCGTGCTACAAAGCCGCCGCTGCCAAGTAAGACTATCCAAGCTATAGAGCCGGCGCCGAACGACATAGACAGTGTAGACAGTAGGGTTCTATTAAGAATCTTAGGAAAAGACTAGCTAGACGGATAAGCCCCCTACCTAGCATAAACAATAGGGCACTGCTACGAACTGCATCGCTAGAAGAAGGAGAGAGCATTAACAGCTGTAACGACCTGCTCTCGGCGGCGGTAGAAGTAAATACAGAAACTGCTATTATCCTTCTAATTACTGTCTATCCCCTTAAGCGCTTATACCGCCCTCTTTATTTAAAAGCCTTTATCGACACAGGAGCACTTATCGGCGCGGCGATCTACTATTAACTGGTTTAGAAACTAACAAAGGGATATAGCTATCTAGTAGAGCTAGCGTCGCCAACGGGAATTTCGGTATACAACAGGCAAGACACAGAGAGCATTACGCGTTACGTACTGCTAAAGACTACAATAGCCGGCCGCACTACGGAAGCGACGTTCCGAATTATAGACATCGGACGGTTTAACATTATTATAGGGCAGAAATAGATAAAAAACTAGAAAGCCGTTATTAACGTAGATAAAGGCACGATCAGGTTCAAAACCCAGCACATCGACGCTACTGCTGCCGATTCGGTCACTGTAGTCGCCTCGGAACCGACCGCTACGACTACTAACATAACTCCAGGCCGATCGTTTAGATGCCCTAGCTACCGTCGGAATAATAACCCTAGAAGCCCTAACAACCCTTGCAAAGTTGCTAGAGAATAAGATCTACACTATTTTGATAAAGGACATTAAAGACTACCGAAAGATAATAGCAGAAGAAGAAGTAAACCTATTAGAGGTGTTGCCGGAAGAACTCTATAGCTACGCTAACGTGTTCTTAAAAGCCGACTCTAACCTCCTGCTGCTCTATCGACCGGAATACGATAACAAGATCCGACTAAAAGAAGGAGCCGCGCTGCCGAGAACCGAACCCTTAAGACGACTATCGCCAGCCGAGCTAGATTAAGTAGAAGTGTTTGTTCGAGAAAACCTAGCGAAGAAGTTTATTATACTAAGCTCCGCTAAGTATGTATCGCCGATCCTTCTCGTACGGAAACCCGGAGGAGGCCTCCGGCTATACGTAGACTACCGAGGCCTTAATAAGGTTACTAAGAGAGACGTATACCCGCTGCCGCTAATCGATAAGACTATACAACAGGTAGCGAAAGCTAAGTAGTTTAGCAAGCTGGACATTTGCTAAGCGTTCTATTAACTAAGGAACGAAGAAGGACAGACGGAAGACCTTACGACGTTCGCTACGCGTATAGGCAACTTTAAGTAGCTAATTATGCCTTTCGGACTTACTAACGCACTGGCAGTATAGCAGCGTTTTATAAATTACACCTTTATAGACATAGTAGAGCGGTTCGTGTCTATTTACTTAGACGACATCCTTATCTGCACTGAAAGAACGAGAGAGCAACATACGGACTACATCGAGAGAGTACTAAATAGGCTCTGCAAGGTCGGGTTAAACGCAGATACGAAAAAGAGCGAGTTCTATCGGACCGAAGCTAAATACCTCGGTCTTATTGTCGGAAGAGACGGCATTTGAATAGACCCCTTAAAGGTCGCTGCCGTAGCGGAATAGAAACAGCCGAAGTCCAGAAACACTACCTAAATCAGAGCCTTTCTTAGGTTCTGCAGTTACTATTGTCGATTTATTAAGGACTTTAACAACATAGCAAGATCTCTAAACGAGGCATTAAAGAAGGAGGCCGCTAGCCTATAGAACGAGAAGTGCACAGAGGCTTTTAACTAGCTAAAAGAAGTAGTGGCCTTAGCGCTAGTGCTAGCGCACTTCCGACTAGAAAAGACGATCTACCTAGAAACGGACGCTTCCGACAGAGTAACAGCAGGGGTTCTTTCTTAATACGACGATAACGGCGAGATCCTCTACCCAGTTGCCTTCTTTAGCAAGTCTATAAATAAAGCTAAGCGGAACTACGCTATCTACGACAAGAAGCTATTAGCTATTATCTAAGCTTTCTAGGAGTGGAAGCCAGAGCTTATAGGTAGAAAGAGCACGGTCCAGGTCCTTATAGACATCTAGTCGTTAACCTACTTTATAAAGACGCAGAAGCTCTCGCACTGCCAGGCTTAGTAGGCTGCCTATTTATCTAGATTCGACTTTAAGATTACTTATCGACCTAGAGCTTAAAACGGAAAGGCTAACGCACTAACGAGAAGAGAAGGGAAGACTAGCCGCATAAAGGAAGACCTGAATATGTTCTAGAAGGTGTTAATTAAGCGGATAGTAGACGCCGAGCTGTTAAAAGAAGTAGGGATTTGCGTAGTAGAGCTGGCGACTAAGGAAGAGACGCTTTACGAAAAAGCGGAGCAGCTTAACTAGCAACAGAAGCTCGGCAAATCCGGTTTAGGGAAGTTAATAGTTCCGGAAGAACTAATTACAGAGGTTATCTAGCTAGTCCATAGTTCTAAGGATGTTGGCTATACTAGCACAAAGAAGACGATAGAGGCTGTAAGGACGGTCTACTAGTTTCCGCAGATCTTCGAGCAGATCTACCAGTTTATCGCTAATTGCTACGCGTATCGAGCCGCGAAGCCGCGCTAAGGCCTTCCGGCCAGTCTACTAAAGCTATTGCCGATCCCCGAGAAATCTAGCAGCACATTACAATAGATTTCGTAACCGGCCTGCCAGATTCCAATAGATACAATGCTACCTTTAATGTAGTAGATCGGTTAAGCAAGGAATGCTACTTTGTCCCCTGCTAAGCAAAGGACGAAGGCACTACTGCAGAAGGAAGGCGAGGATACTGATTCAGCATATATAGAAGCACTATAGCCTGCTGGACACTATTACTACAGATAGGGGTCCTTAATTTACTGCTAATGTATAGAAGGCTATTAACCAAGTTCTCAGAATTTGCGGAAAGCTTAGCACAGCTGCTTACCCCTAGATCGACGGTTAGTCTAAAGTAGCTAACTATAAAATAGAAAAAGATCTACGGATCTTCTACAGCTACTATTAAGAAGAGTAGGTTAAGGTATTGCCGATAGCCGAATTCTGTGCTAACTCGGCACAGTCCGAGGCTACCTTACTAGCGCCGCTTGAGATAACTTATAGCTATCTTCCGAGAATAAGCTTTTAACTGCTGAAAGAGCCTAGCTCTTCGGAATCTTCTACTGCTACTTTGTTAAAGAGAGTCGCTGCTGCCGCGGCAGAAGCGCTTAAATCTTAGATAGAAGAAGCAATCTGGGTAGCAAAGGAGGCGATAGAATCGGCTTAGAAGAAGATAGTAACTCGAGCTAATAGAAAGCGGTTACCGATAGAATTCGAACAAGGTCAAAAGGTATAGCTTAATATGCAGAACCTAAGGCTAAAAGGCAGCGCTAAGCTTAACCCCTGCTATATAGGTCCGTTTACGATAGCGGAAAAGAGGTCGCTAGTAACTTATTAGCTCTAGCTACTAAAGTCGTTCCAAATCTACAACGTTTTCTATTTGGATCTATTAAGTCTAGACCCTAAAGACGGTCTTCTAGAACAGAGGTTTGCTAAACCCCTACTAATCGAGATAGACGGTAAAGAAGAAGAGGAGGAGGTAGAAGATGTAATAGATATAAGAAAGATAAAAGGGTCTATCGGAGCAAGGATCTCCTAGAAGGAATAGCTAGAAGATTATAAATAGTATCCGATTAAGAATCTCTGGAATTCGGCGGAGCTGCTAGAGGAGTTCTATATCCAGAACCTAAAGAAGCCAAAACCTTAGTGGCTCCGAAGTTAATAGCTCTAATTAGATAGACGCTAAGTGAACGACTTTAGATAGCGACAATGTAAGAAGAGAGAAGTAATACGGATGTGGATATAGACAGCTGGCAGCCAGGCTTGGCAGGGCCAGGCTTAACATATACTCAAATACCTCCACCTCTGCTTGTACGTAGATTCTTCCCTCTCTAGCCTTGGATATAGTTATTAAAGTAGCTATATTGAATTATCTACGTACTCAGATTATTATATCCAAGGCTTAACCTAACACCTAACCTGCACTACGCAAAAGAGCCTGTCGAATTACATCCGGGTACTCGATTAACGTACGTGCAACCAACCTGGAGTATGTACTGTATATATACGAAGGAGGCCGTCGAATTATATCTGGTTACTTAATCGTACGTGTGTATACTACTCTACCCCCCCTCCCCCAATTAAGAAGAAGAAGAGTTTTAGAGAGGGGGAAGTGCCCCTATTAAGAAGAGAGAGAGTTTTAAAGAGAGAAAAGTGCCCCTACGAGAGGGATATTAGGAAGAGAAGTGCCCCTACGAGCAGATTGTACAAGTTTTAAAGTTTTAAGATATGGCGAGGCAAGGATAACAACGATAAGAACGACAAGGAGAGCGATAACGACGGGAGCGACGACGACGAGAACGCACCTAGCAGGATCTAGGGCGACAACATTCGTTTTTTTCAGGTCTTTAACAGACTATTCTATTCAGACAAGGCCTATTAAGACAGTTTAGCAATTAGCACATTTAGCAATCAGGACAATCAGCAATTGAGACGTCTAGTACAATCGAGACGTCTAGCATAATCGATACGTTCCGCAATCAAGGCAATCGCAGCAATCGAGGACAAGACATATAGCAATTAGTACAGTTTAGCAATCGAGACGTCCAGCACAATCGACACGCTTAGTACGAGAGGCAACAGGCAAAGCAACATGTTCAATTAAGGCAATCGCATACTTTAGTTCAGCAATCGAGACGTACGGCCAGCCAGCGATCGAGGCGTACATTTAGCAATTAGGACAATTAGCAATTGGGACATTCAGCAATTAGGGACAAGACAAGCAGTACGCTCAGCAATCAGTACAGTTTAGCAATCGAGAAGTTCAGCAATCGGCAATACAAGCGGCATAAGCAATACGGATAGTCGTAGGCAACACGAGCACGCGACCGGGGCAGTCTAGTAATCAAGACAAGACAAGCGACACGTTCGGTACGAGGTACGGCAGCGCGTTTAGAAGCAGCACGTTCAGAAGCCCGGTATGTTTAGAAGCCCGGTATGTTCAGAAGCCCAGTATGTTTAGAAGCCCCGCATGTTAAGAAGCCCGGCATGTTTAGAAGCCCGGCATGTTCAGAAAGGCACTGTAGACAATAGGTAGCTACAGACAACACAGGCAAAGTACAGGCGAAGCGATAGCTTAAGAAGCTACATGCGACGGCTTAAGAAGCGACTGTCGAGAAGCGACATACGTAGGCTGCGACCCCTGCGACCTCTGCAGCCGCGACCTCTGCGGCTCCTGCGACAAACAACCTCTGCGAGCCTCTGCGACCTTGCGACCCCTGCGACCACTATAACGACCTCTGAGAATTCTGCAGCCTTGGCAAGGCACCAAACAAGGCACTAATCGAGGCCAAAAGCGACGTTAAAAAGGTACGAGACTAAGGCTCAAAAAGGCACGAGATTGAGAGTTAAAACGTACGGAAATTAAGGCTTAGAAGCGACCGTCGAGAAGCGACTGTCTAAGAAGCGAGCTGTAATAGGTTTAAGAATCTTGGTTCAGAAACTTAAAGCTAGGTATCTACATAAAGGAACTAATAGGCAGTTCCTGTTGCGGCGGTGGAAAGGGGTGGGACTGAGTGATAGGGTGGACCCTGGATTTCGGCTCGGCCCTTCTGGACCGAGCCGGGCCTTGGCACCACCATCTATCAGAGCCCACCACCACCACTATATAGATTCCTTTCCCTCCTTAGTTCGAGATATAGTCATCAAAAAGGCCGTATTGAATCATATCTGCGTACCCAGATCATTATATCTCGAACTCACTCTTGATGCGGCGCGGTACACTTGAGCCAAAAGGGACTGATCAAGTGACTCGGAAGTGACTTGATCAATGTGTACCAGATTATAAACCTTGGCAAGGCATAGCAGTGACCCGGGCACACCACCCCGGATCACCACCCCCTGCGCTACAGGCTTACGACCTCGTAAGCTGCGCTTGCTTACAGGCCACGCACCTTATGCACAGCCCCCCTGTGAATCGTGCGCAATCAACCCCCCCCCGGCAGGTCTGCACACAGCCAGCTGGACCTTTACCGGGTCTGCCTCATTTGTACGGAGTGGTGGACAAACGAACATACGTCAACGCTGCTTCCACTCGGCGTTGAAAGATGCGCCCCCTGGGAATTGAACCCAGGCCTTTCACGTACAGTTTCAGCAGTTACTTCCGAGTTAAGTGATGCGGCGCGGTACACTTGAGCCAAAAGGGACTGATCAAGTGACTCGGAAGTGACTTGATCAATATGTACCAGATTATAAACCTTGGCAAGGCATAGCAGTGACCCGGGCACACCACCCCGGATCATAGGGGTGCTAGGTTCACCCTTCGTACAGAGGGTCGGGAGTTACCTCCTCTGTACAGTAGTGCATAGTTTACCCCCCCCTATTTAGAGGGGCAGTAGCTCCCCTTTGCGCAGGACCGTAGTGTTCTCCCTCTATACGGGAGTGGGGTCCTGTCGGTGGTTCCGTATAGAGGGTAGGGTCGTGCTGGCGCCGCTAAGTCGCAGTCCTTAGGACGACGTTCGGCTTAGGTCGGGTTTAGGGCCTGGGCTAGACGGCGCGCCCCTAACAATACCCCCCCCCTTCCCTTCTCGTAGTGTTTCTTCTGTACGGCGTCGCGCCTAAATCAACCAGCTCCCGTTGTTCCTTTGGCAGGTTGCGGCTTCCTATTCCGTCCAGTCGTCTAAGTCGTCGCCCCTTGCTACTTCCCTTAGGTCGTAGTTGCCTCTTACTATTTTACCTGTTTGTAGCAGCTGCCTTGTTTGCTATTTCCCTTATAGCAGGCAGTTGGCTCTAGCCTTCTCCCTTCTTTTCCTTCCCTTACACCGTCTACCGTCCACTGAAGCTTTCTCGCTAGTGGCGGACCTAGAAGAGGTAACTGCTAAGGAAGCGATCAAAGCGCTAGATCAACGCTTCGGAGACCCATTCCGGAAGAAGACGGCCCGTAAGCAGCTGGATAAGATCAACCAGAACCGGCAGACGTTCGAAAAATTCTACGGGCTATTCAGAAAACATACTATTAGGGCCAGAGTAGCAGAAGACGAGCAGCTCTACCTACTAAGGCGGAAGCTGAACCCTAAACTGGCCGCCGCTATAGCATCTGTAGAAGACGAAGACCTTAAGAGCTTCGTGCACAGAGCGAGAGTTACCGCCAGAAACCTAAACGCGTACGGAAAACCAACGACACGCGAACCGATTTAGAAGCCGTCACCGTCGGCGCAGACAGCCAGAGCCCCTGCACCCTTCCGACAGCGCCCCCAATAGCCATTTAATTCGCAGCGCTCGTCGTTCGTCCCCACCTGCTACGCGTGTAGCAAGCCTGGCTACATCGCTACGAGATGCCAAGCAACGGCCCAACAGAAGCAGGAGTATCGCGCTATAAAGCAGCCGCAGCCACTAAGAAAGACTATTCAAGCCATTGAACCGTCGCCGAACGATACTGACAGTGTCGACGGTAGGGTACAGTTAAGGATTTCAGGAAAAGACCAGCTAGACGGATAGGCCCCCTACCCAGCATTAATAGAAGGGTACCGAATAGAAACGAATTGCTGCAAGAAGAGAGCATTAACAGCTGCAGCGACCCGCTCTCGGCGGCGGTGGAAGTAAACACGGAAACAGCTATTATCCTTCTAATCACTGTCTACCCCCTTAACAGATCGAGCAAACCACTTTAGCTAAGAGCTTTTATCGATACCGGAGCTCTTATTAGCGCGGCGATCCACTACCGGCTGGTTCAGAAGCTAATAAATAGATACGGCTATCCGGTGGAACTGGCGTCGCCGACGCGGATTTCGGCATATAACGGACAAGACACGGAAAGCGTCACGCACTACGTGCCGTTAAGGACTACGCTAGCCGGTCGAACTACGGAAGCAACGTTCCGAATTATAGATATCGGAAGGTTTAACATTATTATAGGGCAGAAATAGATAAAGAACCAGAAAGCTATCGTCGACGTAGATAAAGGCACGATAGGATTCAAAACCCCGGGTAGCGGAGCAGGGACTACCGAAACGACCGCCGCTACTGTAGCCGAATCGAAGGCAGCGGCCGCTAACGTAGCCCCGTCCGATCGTTCCGAACCCCTAGTTACCGTCGGAATAATAAGTTCAGAAGCTATAACGACCCTCGCGAAGTCGATAAGCAACGAGATCTACGCTATTTCGATAAAGGACATCGAAGACTACAGGAAGATAATGGCGGAAGAAGAGGTGGATCCGCTGGAGGTGCTGCCGGCGGAGCTCTACGATTACGCTAACGTGTTCTTAAAAGCCGACTCCAACCTCTTGCTGCTCTATCGACCGGAATATAACAACAAGATCCGACTAAAAGAGGGAGCTACGCTGCTAAGAACCGAGCCCCCAAGACGACTGTTACCGGCCGAACTAGACCAAGTAGAGGTGTTTGTTCGCGAAAACCTGGCGAAGAAGCTCATTACGCCGAGTTCCGCCAAGTACGCGTTACCGATCCTTTTTGTAAGGAAACCAGGGGGTAGTCTGCGACTCTGCGTAGACTATCGAGGCCTTAACGAGGTCACTAAGAGAGACGTATATCTACTGCCGTTAATAGACGAAACCATCCAAAGAGTAGCGAAAGCTAAGTGGTTCAGCAAGCTAGACATCCGCCAAGCGTTCTATCGACTAAGGAATAAAGAAGGGCAGACAGAAGACCTTACGACGTTCGCGACGCGTATAGGCAATTTAAAGTAGTTGGTAATGCCGTTCTGACTTACTAACGCGCCGGCTATATAGCAACGCTTTATAAACTACACTTTTATAGACATGCTAGAACGGTTCGTGTCTATCTACTTAGACGACATTCTGATCTACACAGAAAGGACGAGAGAACAGCACACGGACCACATCAAGAAGGTGCTGACTAGGCTCCGCGAGGTCGGATTGAACGCGGACACGAAGAAGAGCGAGTTCTATTAGGCCGAAGTCAAATATCTTAGTCTTATCGTCGGAAGAGATAGAATTAGGATAGACCCCTTAAAGGTCGCCGCCGTCGCCGAATAGAAGCAGCCGAAGTCTGGAAATACTACGCAAATTAGAGCGTTTCTCGGCTTCTGCAGCTACTATCGACGGTTTATTAAGGACTTTAGCAAGATAGCGAGACCCCTAAACGAGGCGTTAAAGAAGCAGGCCGCCGGCCTATAGAATAAGAAGTGCACGGAAGCCTTTAACCGGCTGAAAGAAGCAGTAGCCTCGGCGCCGGTTCTGGCACACTTCCGGCCGGAAAAGACGATCTACGTAGAAACAGACGCTTCCGACACAGTAACGGCAGGGGTCCTTTCTCAATACGCTGACGACGGCGAGACCCTTTACCTAGTGGCGTTCTTCAGCAAATCCATAACGGAGGCCGAACGGAACTACGCGATCTACGATAAGGAACTGCTAGCTATTATACAGGCGTTCGAGGAATGGAAGCCAGAGCTTATAGCTGGAAAGAGCACGGTCCAGGTCCTTACGGACTACCAGTCGCTGACCTACTTTATAAAGACGCAGAAGCTCTTACAACGTTAAGCACGGTAGGCTGCCTACTTATCCGGGTTCGACTTTAAGATTACCTATTGACCTGGAGCTCAAAACGGAAAGGCTAACGCACTAACGAGAAGAGAAGGAAAGACCAGCCGCGCGAAAGAAGATCCGAACATGTTCCAGAAGGTGCTAACCGAGCGGATGGTAGACGCAGAGGTGCTGAAAGAGGTAGGGGTCTGCGCGGTGGAACTGGCCCCTAAGGAAGAAACGCTCTACGAAAAGGTAGAGCAGCTTAACCAGCAACAGAAGCTCGGCAAAACCGGTTCAGGGAAGCTGATAGTTCCAGAAGAACTAATTACAGAGGTCATCCAGCTAGTCCATAGCTCCGTAGACGTTAGTTACGCAGGATTAAAGAAAACGATAGAAGCTATAAGGACGACATACTGGTTTCCGCGGATCTACGAACGGATCCACCGATTTATCGCCAACTGCTATATGTGCCGATCGGCGAAACTACGTTACAGTCTTCCGGCAGGTTTGCTAAAGCCACTTCCGATCCCTAAGAAACCGTAGCAACACATTACGATGGATTTCGTAACCGGCCTGCCGGACTCCGACGGATATAACGCTACGCTGAACGTAGTAGACCGATTGAGCAAAGAACGCCACTTCATCGCCTGCCGAGCGAGAGACGAAGGAACTACTGCAGAAGAAACGGCGAGAATGTTAATCCAACACGTATAGAAGCACTATAGCCTGCCGGACACTATCACTACGGATAGGGGTCCTCAATTCACCGCCGACGTATAGAAAGCCATTAACTAAGCTCTCGGAATTCGTAGAAAGCTCAGCACCGCCGCTTACCCTTAAACTAACAGTCAGTCCGAAGTAGCCAACCGTAAGATAGAAAAATATCTACGAATCTTCTGCGGCTACTACTAAGAAAAGTGGGTCGAGATGCTGCCGATAGCTGAGTTCTGCGCCAATTCAGCACGGTCAGAAGCTACGTTGCTGGCGCCGTTTGAGATAACTTATAGCTACCTTCCGAGAATGAGTTTCTATCCGCCGAGCGAACCCAGCTCTATAGAACCTTCCACCACTACGTCGTCAAAGAGAGTCGCCGCCGCGGCGGCGGAAGCGCTCCGATCTTAGATAGAAGAAGCGATTAAGGTAGCAAAAGAAGCGATAGAATCGGCTTAAAAGAAGATAGTAACTCGAACTAATAGAAAGCGGTTGCCGACAGAATTCGAGGAAGGTCAAAAGGTCTGGCTTAACACGCGGAACCTAAGGCTAAAAGGGAACGCCAAGCTCAATCCGCGCTACGTGGGTCCGTTTACGATAGTGGAAAAGAGGTCGCCGGTGACTTATTGGCTCCAGCTACCGAAATCGTTCCGGATCTACGATGTCTTTTATTCGGATCTGCTAGGCTTAGACCCTAAGAACAGTCTGCCGGAACAGGGGTTCGCCGAACCCCTGCTTATCGAGATAGACGGTAAGGAAGAAGAGTAGGAGGTAGAAGATGTAATAGACGTAAAGAAGATAAGGGGGTCTATTAAAGCGAGGATCTCGTAGAAGGGGTGGCCGGAAGACTACGAATAGTATCCGATCGAGAACCTGCGGAATTCGGCGGAGCTGCTTAGAGAGTTCTATGTGCGGAACCCGAAGAAGCCGAAACCCGGATAGCTCCGAAACTAACGACCTCCGAAGGAAATAAAAGAAGAAAGCCGCGTCCGCTCCACTGGCGCCGAAGCCGATAAAGACGATCGTAACGGTCGCCTTTAGGGAGGCCTTCGACTCGGCCACTACCTACTAGCGAATCGGCAGGCAGCTCGCCGACGCCGTAGCGTGCCAGCGCCGCCGACCCTGTAGTAGTTAAAGGCTTTAGTAGAAGAGAAAAAGAAGAAGAAAAACGGCGCTACGGAAAGACCTATATAGACCTCCGCGCCGGCGCACAGACTAGCCGAGCCGCGGCTCAGATAACCTACGGTTCAGATCAGATAGCACGGATTAGGCGAACAGATCACATAGACGCTAAGTAAAGGACTTCAGACGCCAACGACGTAAGAAATTGAAGAAGCAATAATGAGAACGTTGTTTTTGACGGAAGATGGAAGAAGTAACGTTGGCGTTAGAGGGGATTTTCGAGAAAGAGAGAAAAAAAAAAGAGGAGATTTTCGGATAGATAAGGTAACTAGGCGGTCGAGGGCGACCGCTAGTGAGGGAGGGGGGTGGTGTTGCGGCGGTGGAAAGGGGTGGGACTAAGTAATAGGGTAGACCCTGGATTTCGGCTCGGCCCTTCCGGACCGAGCCGGGCCTTGGCACTACATCCATCAGAGCCCACCACCACCACCACATAGATTCCTTTCCCTCCTTAGTTCGAGATATAGTCATCAAAAAGGCCGTATTAAATCATATCTGCGTGCCCGGATCAGTTCCTTCGTCTTCCGCTACTGTACATTTTGTACCTATAAAGCAAGCTAGCAATGTCCCCCTGTATAGGGTGCAGAGATTCCCCTCTATATAGGGGTGCAGAGATTTCCCTCTATATAGGGTTTAGGGAAGGGGATGCCGACTCGGCTAGGCCGGGTTAGGGCTTAGTCTAGCTAGGTCTTGCTAGCGTAGCTAAGTCTTACTCCTTAGGACGACGGCCGGTCCCAGTCTAAGACCTAGTGTTAGGGGGCGCCGCCCAGCCTAGGTCCTGGACCTAAGCTAGCCGTCGCCCTAAGGACTGCGACTTAGCGGCGCTAGCATGACCCTACCCTCTGTACAGAGTTACCGACACGACCCTACTCCTGTACAGAGGGAGAATCCTATAGCCCTATATAGGGGGGAATTGCTGCCCCTCTAAACAGAGGGAAAACTCTGCATTACTGTATAGAGGGAAACTCCTGATCCTCTGTATAGAGTGTAAACCTTGTATCCCTATATAGAGGGAAATTGCTAGCTTAGCTTTGTAGGTACAAATTGTACAGCAGCAGACAACAAAGGAACTGCCTATTAGTTCCTTTATATAGATACCTAACCTTAAGTTTCTAAACCAAGATTCTTAAGCCCTTACATTAGGAACTAATCTTATTGTTAGTAACTGCAGTAATATAACGAAGATAGACAGCGACATTCCTATAGAACCTACAGCTATGCAGGATCAGATGCACTGCGCGTACGAGGAGCTGCTGGCATACAAGAGGCAGCTCGAACAGCAAGTAAGCTGCTAGGCTGTAATAATCTCCTAACGGGAACAGGAGCTACGACAGCTCAGGGCGTCCAATTGCGATCCGACCCCTACGACGACGATAACGGCCACGATAGCCTACACCCTAGCCCCTAAGAGCAAACTCCCCGACGTTACTACTTACAATAGTAAGGCTCTGGCCAAGTACCCCTCCTAGGCTGCCTAGATATGCTCTAAGCTTCTAGTTAACTTAGGAGCATACCCGACCGAGCTAGACAAGGTAGTGTACCTTTTTAGGAGGTTAAAGGGCAGGGCAGTAGCACAGATTCTGCTATACTACAAGACGGCTATTGCCAACCTAGCAATAGCAACAACAACAATACTCTAGACAGCTCTTAACAGGAGCTACAAGGACCTAAACCGCGAGAGCCGAGCACTTCTATAGGTTAATACAATAAAGCAACGGCGTAAGACTATACGAGAGTTCCTTACAGAATACGACCAGACCCTAGCAGAGGCAGGAGGACTCCAATAGGAGGACAGGGTAAAAATCACTACCTTAGAGGTAGGCTTCTCTAAGGAGATTATAATAGGACTAGTAGGCGTAATGCGACTAGCTACGTACGAGGAATTCTGTAATCTCCTTAGGATAGTCGACAACTAGCAGCGCAGGCTCCGACAGATAAGCTGCGCTTATAAGATGCGACAACCCCTCTAGCGGCAGACAGACGCTATAGACTAGGAACTCACGACAACGAGGGTAGCAGCAGCGGTTACTGTACGGCTAAGGGCCGCTGCTAAAAGGGCATAGTAGGTAGATATAGCTACCCTAGACAAGAGAAGGGCAGAAGGGAGCTGCTACAGGTATAGCAAGATAGGCTACACTGCACAGTATTGCAGGCTTTTGCTAGTAGAGAGATCTAGGGGACGGGCGACTACTGCAAGGGTGGCAACTGCGGCGTCCTAACAAGAGAATTAAGAGTCCCCTTCGGATAGCAACGAGTTAGGAAAAGAGTAGCCTCTAAGCGAAGGCTCTGCTAGAGGTGTATATAAGAAAGATTACCAAATCAAAGCACTCCTTAGCTATCTTTTAAGAGCAACTATATAACGACTACGCCGTTTTTTGTACGGCCTACGCTAAACAGGACTGCTACAGCACGGACATTAATTAACACAGGATGTTTAGTGTACAGAGTATTTAGCGAAGACTTCGTATAGAGACACTATATTAAGGCGACCCCTACTATACCTGTACGTATACTGGGCATTACCGGGCGAGGACCAGACATTACCTATATAGTAAAAGTAACGATAGAGCTGTAGGTACACTATAAGCAGGACTTATACCTCTATATCGTATAGGACAAGTTAGGGTATAACCTAATATTAGGGAAGCTATAGATAGAGCGCTAGCAGGGCAAGCTGGACGTTGGACAAGGACGGCTGTACCTAGTAGTAACGAAGCAGAGGCTCCGAGACCAAGGGAGGGTTCCGCAAGGCGGCAATGCTAAGGCTAAAATCAACACTGCGACTACGGACATTAAGAAGGCATTAGCGCCTAAGAAGGCGACGGACCCCTATACGAAGCTCCTAGCGGAATACGCAAAATACCTAGACCTCTTCAAGCCAAAGTCGGCCTCGAAACTGTCCCTACACTAAGGAGAAGGAATTAACTACGACATCTAGCTAGAGCCCTGTCTAGATAGGAGTCTGCCCGAAGTGCTATACGGCCTACTGTACAGTATGTCCTCTAGAGAACTCCTAGTTCTGCGCAAGACACTAGACGATTTACTCGCTAAAGGTTTTATTCGCGCAAGTACATCGTCTGCAGGAGCCCTAGTACTGTTTGTCTATAAGGAGAGCAAGGCCAGCTTACGTTTCTGCGTAGACTACAGAGGCATTAACGCAATTACTAAGAAGGACCGGTACCCCCTACCCCTTATTAAGGAGACCCTCGGACGGATTAGCAAGGCAAAGTAGTTTACTAAGCTTAACGTAGTCTCGGCTTTCTATAAGATACAGGTTAAGGAAGGCTATAAATAGATAACTGCCTTCTGTACGAGATATAGTCTTTTCGAGTAGCTTGTTACCCCCTTTAGCCTTGCCAATGCACTAGCAACCTTCTAGAGGTATATTAACAGGTTTCTACAAGGTTTACTAGACGATACCTGCTTAGCGTACCTCGACGATATACTAGTATTTACAGACGGCACCTATATAGACTATATACAGGACGTTAAGAAGGTACTAGATCGACTGCAACAGGCTGGCTTATACCTCGACATCGACAAATGTAAATTCGGGGTACAGCGTACGAAATACCTAGGGTTTATTATTAAGGCAGGGAAAGGCATTAGTATAAATAGGAAGAAGATTAATGCTATTAAGCAATAGAAGCCGCCTACAAGTATTCAGGGCGTACGGGAATTCCTTAGGTTTGCCAACTTCTACAGCTAATTTATACAGAACTACTCGGAGATTATACGTCCCCTAGCCGAGCTAATATACAAGGACAAGCAGTTTAAGTAGACGGATAAGTGCAATAGAAGCTTTAACAGGCTAAAGGAGCTCTTTACTATAGGACTAACGCTTGCTGCCTTCGACCTAGAACGTACGACGATACTAAAAACCGACTCCTTAGAGTACTGCATAGGAGGTATCTTGTTACAGGTAGGCTCGGACGGACTTCTGCACCTATACGCGTACTTCTCTAAGAAGAACTCCCTAGCTAAGTGTAACTACCCTATCTATAACAAGGAATCGCTAGCAGTTATACGATGTTGCGAAGCGTAGGATAGAGAACTCCGCTTAGTTCCCGAGTTCCTCGCCCTAACCGACTACAAGAACCTAGAGTACTTTACGCAGCCCTAGAAGCTTTCTAAAAGACACGTACGATAGGCGATGTACCTAAGCTAGTTTAATATAAGACTCTAGTATCGTAAGGGAAAGGACAACAGCAGGGCCGACACGCTATCTAGACAGGACTAGGACATGCTAACGACGTACGAGGACGACCAGTTAAAATTACGAACATTCCAGATGTTTAAGGAGGAGCTAGGCGAAGGGACTATCTGCCTAGCAGCGACATACATATAGGAACCCTAACTGCAGGCATAGGAAGAGGCAGTAGAAAAGGACGACGTATACCGAGGGGCCTGTACAGCGATCTAAGGAGGACAGCGGAAGCTCCTAGCAGAGCTTTACCTTAAGGTGTCGGCAGCAGAGTGCACAGTAGACGAGGAGAACAACCTAAAGTTCAGGAATCGGATTTAGGTCCTAGCAGACGAGAAGCTCTGTACGAGCTTAATACAACAGGCATATAATTCTATAGTAACCGGGCACCTAGGGCGTAAGGAGACGTACAGCATCGTCGCTAGGGACTACTACTAGCCGGCGATAGCAAAGGACATCCGCAGGTTCGTACAGAACTGCGATGTATACAGAAGGACAAAGCCCTAGCGTAAACTAAAGCACAGGCTGCTAAAACCCCTCCTAATACCGGACCCGCTCTAGCAAGACCTAACAGTAGACTTTATTACAGACCTCCCTAAGAGCGACAGACGGCAGAACATTATAGTAGTTACGGACAAGCTAACGAAGAGGGTAATATTAGAAGGAATAGACTCTATTGTAGCTAAAGACACTGCTTAGGCATTTATACAGACGACGTTTAGCAAGTACGGATTCCCTGGGTCAATTGTATCGGACCGGGGTACACAGTTTACGAGCTAGCTCTAGGCTAGGGTATGTTAGTTACTAAACGTAGAACGTCGCCTGTTAACTGTATAGCACCTACAGACGGACGGTACGACGGAGAGGGTCAATTCGACGTTAGAAGCGTACCTTAGAGCATACGTCGACTATAATTAGACAAACTAGAACCGCCTTCTCCCTATAGCGGAGCTAGCTATTAACAGCCGTACGGCTAACGCTATAGGATTGTCCCCCTTCTTTATAGCCTACGGATACGACTACTCCCTGCTCTTACTAACTCTAAGTAGTAACACCCTACGCCCTGTACGATCCCCGATTTAGCAGGGAGAGGCTATCGTACGGACAATTACGAATGCCTATTAATAGGCAAAAGCGAGTCTGGCTATAGCCTAACAGAATGCGGAAGAGCAGACTAACAAGGCACAGCAGGCTGCACTAAGGTACAAGGCAGGAGATAAGGTCTAGCTAAACTAGCGCAACATCCGTACAGACCGGCCAAGCAAGAAACTAGATTAGAAAAACCGAAAGTTTACAGTAGTTTGACCAGTAAGGACATATACCGTATAACTTAACACTCCCCTAGGGATTTACTTAGTCTTCTATATAGACCTCGTACAGCCGGCATATACGGACCCCCTGCTGCACTAGACGACAGACGACGCGCGCCTACTAGCAATTATTACTAAAGGCTAGGAAGAGTACGAGGTAGAAGAAATCCTTAAGAGCCGAAGGAAGCAGAAGAGGATGGAGTACCTAGTTAAATAGAGAGGGTAGGTAGAGCCTACGTAGGAACCGTATAAGACCCTCTAGGACACAACCGCGCTAGACAGGTAGGAGGAGAACTATCTCTCTGCCTAGTTACAGTAACACTGCGCTATACAGCGAAAAGGGGCATAATCTACCCTAGATACAGGGCAGCCGCTGGCAACGTAGGTTGCCGAAGGATCGAGAAGCAAGATGTAGGACCCTACCGGATCCTACCGACACTATACTATACTACACTGTATAGAAGGGAGCAGGAGGAAGAGAACAGCTAGGAGACAGGTAGGAATAAGAGTAGAAGTAGGAGGGGAACGAGAGCAACACCGTCTGAAAGCTTTTATATGCTACCTTAGGGTAGCTTACTAGCTACTACTCCCTAGGACTAGGGCAGCCGACTCTATACCCGAAATCTTAACTACCTCCCGGCCGGCAGGGGCCCCAACACTAAAAGAAGTAGAAGAGCAGCCTAGCAGCATTCTGCTGCTTATTAATATAGTACCTAGGACGTTAGCTAGGACCGTACGAAGGAGGAAGACTATACGAACCAGAAGCAGAGTTGCTAGTTAAGCTAAACATCCTATAGCTAGAGGTAGAGGTATAGAAGGACAGGCTAGCAACTACAAGAGAGCTACGACAGCACTAGGCGGACGAAATAGTAGCGTTAGTAGTAGTAGTTGTAGTTGTAGTAATAGTAGTAGTAGTGGACGGCTAGGCGGACAGGTAGCATATAGGGGAATAGAAGAGAAAGAGAAGAAGAGAGAGAAAGGGGAGAAAGGCTTAATACACGGAGTAGTAGCTGCCTGCTATATAAGGCAATAGCAACCAGGGCAGCTGCTACCACCGTATAAGAGAGGGCAAACGAGGCAACTACGACCTAGTGCCTAGACGAGCGACGGCCCTATAGACAACCGGACGGAGGCAGGAACATCTAACTAGGAGCTGAACTCCGGACGACGACTAGGGCACAGGGACAGAGCCAGACGGCCCGCTGCCGCAAGACCGTACAGCTAAGACGTAGAGTATATAGCTAGGGCTATAGGGTAGGAGGTAAATAGTTAGACAAGACCAAGCACCTCCTGCACCTTTATAACTGCTCGTAGGTCCTCCTCCGCCTTAGCTTCGGCATCCTTAAAGTAGCAAACGGAATCAGTTAAGATTAGGTAGAAGCGATCTAGCACTACCTGCCTTCCCTGCTCGCAGGTCCTCCTTTGCCTTAGTTACAGGATCTAGATAGACAGGGCCAAGGTTGCAACAGTATAGAGGGAGGGCATCTAGCAGGTATTGCCGACTAGCAAGTGCCTAAACGAAGACGGGAAAGCGCTACCTGCTAGAGGAACCCTAAGAGCTAAGGGTATACGATTCGCCGTCGTACGAAAGAAGCACTACAAGAAGGGAGGGAGGTATTGTTAGGGGGCGCTACCTAGCCTAGGTCCTGGACCTAAGCTAGCTGTCGCCCTAAGGACTGCGACTTAGCGGCGCTAGCACGACCCTACCCTCTGTACAGAGTTACCGATACGACCCTACTCCTGTACAGAGGGAGAATCCTATAGCCCTATATAGAGGAGAATTGCCGCCCCTCTAAACAGAGGGAAAACTCTGCATTACTATATAGAGGGAAACTCCCGATCCTCTATACAGAGTGTAAACCTTGCATCCCTGCATAGAGAGAAATTGCTAGCTTAGCTTTATAGGTACAAATTGTACAGCAGTAGACGACAAAGGAACTGCCTATTAGTTCTTTTATATAGATACCTAACCTTAAGTTTCTAAACTAAGATTCTTAAGCCCTTACACCTAGCAGGACGGCGTCCCCTAATAATACCCCCCTCCCCCTCCTCGACGCTGCTACATCTCTAGGCCTGTTAGTAGGAGTTAGATACCCTATCTCTCCCTTAGTATGCTTTAGTGCCTTGAAGCACTCCTTAAACATTTACTTAGCGAAGACGGGTAGTACAGCATTGCTAGCTATAGTTATAGCCTCTCCTCTAGTATAACAGTCGTATATATACTGTTAGGCAATTCCTATAACTAGAGGTTCTCCTAAACTGTAAATAGACAGTCGCTGTCTAGATAAAGCTTATATAGTCTATATATATCTACGATGTTTTCTAGTAGGAGGTAGCTAACCTAGGTAGGATATCGGCTATGCCCTAGTTAACCGTCTTATACAGTCGCAGGGCTAGACTGTAGGTTGGTAGTAGGAAATCTGGGAACCTTCCTCGATAGGGCCCTAGCCCTGTGTAAGTAAGCCGTCCGGTCTTTACCTGTCTCTTTATCTACCTCCTGTCCTAATTATCTCTTATTCTATAGCCCTAACTACGCTTTCCGTATCTAACTCGTATAGTCTAGCAGTAACGGGCTTTAGGCCGGCTATCTTGGCTCTTAGTTAGCAAAGCTTTGTTCTGGAATATAGTTAGTATAGGGAATTACTGTCCCCTACCTTAACTCTATTATCTAGACAGAAACCGCTGTCGTCGGATACAGGCGTAAGATCTATAATCTCGTAGTTTTCCGGTGCTTTGGTCGCTGTCTAGGGTTATTAAGGACTTGGGTAGATGTCCCGGCCTATCGTCGTCTGCAGGGTAAGGTAGTAGGCGTTTACCTAGTAGTCGTCCGTACAGCCTTAGGCAGTCCGGTTATCTTATATAGTCCTATCCCCCCCTAAACTATTTCCTCTATTCCTACCCTTCTTATATCCTTCTGCTCCCTGCAACTAGGCTATGCCTCTTGCAGGTTCCCTAGTGTCGTCTCCTCTTTGTTATCCCTAGGGGTAGTATATCCCTAGTTCCCCTCTATTCCTACTCTTCCTTTGTAGCTTCCTAATGTTACCTGCAGCTGCCTAGTCCTGTCTGCAGCTGCCTAGTCCTGTCTGCAGCTGCCTAGTCCTGTCTGCAGCTGCCTAACATCCCTTATAGCTGCTCCCTACAGCTGCCTAATGTTCCTTATAGCTGCCTAGTCCTGTAGCTGCTATCTGTCCTACTCTATATAGTACAATGTTACTGTAACTGTTTAACAGGGTGTTTCTCTTCCTACCTGTCTAGTGCTAATATGTCCTAGAGGGCCTCGTAAAGTTCCTATATAGGCTCTGCCTACCCCGTCTACTTAACTAGGTATTCTAACCTCTTCTGCTTCTTCTAGCTCTTAAGGATTTCTTCTACCTTATATTCCTAGCCCTTAGTAATTATTGCTAGGGGGCGTACGTCGTCCGTAGTCTAATGTAGGAGGGGGTCTGTATATGCTAGCTGTACAAGGTCTATATAGAAAACCGGATAGATCCCTAGGGGAGTGTTAAGTCGTATAGCGTATGTCTCTACTAGCTAGACTACTGTAAACTTCCAGTTCTTCTAGTCTAGTTTCTTGCTTAGCCGGTCTGTACAAATGTTGCGTTAGTTTAGCTATACCTTATCTCCTGCCTTGTATCTTAGTGCAGTCTGCTGTCCCTTATTAGCCTGCTCTTCTGCACTCTGTTAGGCTATAGCAAGGCTCGCTTTTGCCTATTGGTAGGCGTTCGTAATCGTCTCTACGATAGCTTCCCCTTGCTAAATTAGGGAGCGTATAGGGCGTAAGGTAGCGCTACTTAGAGTCGGTAGGAGTAGAGAGTAGTCGTACCTATAAGCTATAAAGAAGGGGGACAGCCCTATAGCATTAGTCGTACGACTGTTAATAGCTAGCTCTGCTATAGGGAGGAGGCGGTTCCAATTTGTCTAGTTATAGTTAACGTATGCTCGGAGGTATGCTTCTAGTATAGAATTGGCCCTTTCTATCGCGCCGTCCGTCTGCAGGTGCTAAGCAGTCGATAGGCGACTATCTATATTTAACAATTAGCATATCCTCGCCTAGAGTTAGCTTGTAAACTGTGTACCCTAGTTATATACAATTAACCTAGGGAATCCGTACTTACTAAACGTTATCTGTATAAATACCTAGGCAGTGTCCTTAGTCGTAATAGAGTCCATTCCCTCTAGTATTACCCCCCTCGTTAGCTTGTCCGTAACTACTATTATGTTCTGTCGTCTGTCGCCCTTAGGGAGGTCTGTAATAAAATCTACAGTTAGGTCTTACTAGGGCCGGTCCAGTATTAGCAGGGGTTTTAATAGGCCGTGCTTTATTTTACGCTAGGGCTTTATTTATCTATAGACATCGCAGTTCTGTACGAACCTACAGATGTCCTTCGCTATTGCCAGCTAGTAGTAGTCCCCAGAGACGACGCTGTACATCTCCTTGCACCCTAGGTGTCCAGTTGCTATTAAGTCGTACGTCTGTTGTACTAAGCTCGTATAGAGCTTCTCGTCTGCTAGGACCTAAATCCGATTCCTAAACTTTAGGTTGTTCTCCTCGTCTACTGTGCACTCTGCTGCTAATACCTTAAGGTAGAGCTCTGTAGGGAGCTTCCGCTGTCCTCCTTAGATCGCTGCATAGGCACCCTAGTAAACGTTATCCTTCTCTACTGCCTCTTCCTATACCTGTAGCTAGGGTTCCTATGTATATATCGCTACTAGGCGGATAGCATCCTCGCCTAGTTCCTCCTTAAACATCTAGAATGTTCCTAATTTTAGTCGTTCGTCGTCGTACGTCGCTAGCATGTCTTAGTCTTATCTAGATAGTACGTCGGCCCTACTGTTGTCGTTTCCTTTGCAGTACTAGAGTTTTATATTCAAGCAGCTTAGATATATCGCCTATCGTATATATCTCTTAGAAAGCTTCTAGGGCTGCATAAAATACTCGAGATTCTTGTAGTTAGTTAGGGCGAGGAATTTAGGAACTAAGCAGAGTTCTCCGTCCTACGCCTTGCAGCACTGTACGACTGCTAACAATTCCTTGTCGTAGATAGGGTATTTGCATTCGGCTAGGGAGTTCTTCTTAAAGAAGTACGTATATAGGTATAGAAGGCCGTCCGGGCCTACCTATAAGAGGATACCTCCTATGCAGTATTCTAAGGAGTTAGTCTCTAATATCGTCGTACGTTCTAGGTTAAAGGCGGCAAGCGTTGATCCTATAGTAAAGAGCTCTTTTAGCTCGTTGAAACTCTTATTACATTCCTTCGTCTAGGCAAACTGCCTGTCTTTATATATTAACTTAACTAGGGGGTATACTATCTCTAAGTAGTTCTGTATAAACTGGTAGTAGAAGTTAGTAAACCTAAGGAATTCTCGTACGCCCTTAACACTTGTAGGGGGCTTCTATTGCTTAATAGCATTAATCTTCTTCCTATCTATACTAATGCCTTTCCCTGCCTCGATAATAAACCCTAGATATTTCGTACACTGTATACCGAATTTATATTTGTCGATATTAAGGTACAATCTAGCCTGTTGCAAACGGTCTAACATCTTCTTAACATTTCGTATATAGTCTTCGCAGGTGCCGTCTGTAAGTACTAGAGTATTATTAAGATATACAGAGCAGATGTCGTCTAGAAGTCTCTATAGAGACCTGTTAATGTATCTCTAGAAGGTTGCTGGCGCGTTCGCAAGGCTAAAGGGGGTAATAAGCTACTCGAAAAGTCTATACCTCGTACAGAGAGCGGTTATCTATTCGTATCCTTCCTTTATCTAAATCTTATAGAAGGCTAAAATAACGTTAAGCTTAGTAAACCACTTTGCCTCGCTGATCCGTCTAAGGGTCTCCTTAATAAGGGGTAGGGGGTACCGGTCCTTCTTAGTAATCGCGTTAATACCTCTGTAGTCTATACAGAAACGCAAGCCGGCTAAGCCTTCCTTGTAAACAAACAGCACTAGGACTCTAGCCGATAACGTACTTGCGCAAATAAACCCTTTGGCAAGTAGGTCGTCTAGTGTCTTACGTAGCACTAGGAGTTCTCTAGAGGACATACTATATAGTAGGCTATACGGTACTTTGGGCAGGCTTCTATCTAGACAGGGCTCGAGCTAGATGTCGTAGTCGATTCCTTCTCCTTGGTATAGGGGCAGTTTCGAGGCCGATTTTGGCTTAAAGAGGTCCAGGTATACTGAGTATTCTAGTAGGAGCTTCGAGCAGGAGTCTGTAACTTTCTTAGGCGCTAAGGCCTTCTTAATGTCTGTAGTCGTAGTGTTAACCTCGGCGTTAGCGTTAACTTCGGCTTTAGCATTGCTGCCCTATAGAACTCTCCCTTAGTCTTAGAGTCTCTGCTTTGTTGCTGCTAGGTACAGGCGTCCTCGTCCGACGTCGAGCTTGCCCTGCTAGCGCTCTATCTATAGTTTCCCTAGTATTAGGTTATACTCTAACTTGTCTCGTACAATGTAGAGGTATAAGTCCTGCTTATAGTGTCCTTGCAGCTCTATCGATACCTTTACTATATAGGTAATGTCCAGTCCTTGTCTGGTAGTACCTAGTATACGTACAGGTACAGTAGGGGTCGTCTTAATAAAGTGTTTTGGTACGAAGTTTTCGCTAATTACTCTGGATACGAAACATCCTGTGTCGATTAGCGTCTGCGTAGTAGCGGTCCTGTTTAACGTAGGTCGTACGATAAACAGCATAGTCGTTATGTAGTTGCCCTTAAAAGATAGCTAAGTAGTACTTTAATTTAGCAATCTATCTCGTATATGCCTCCGGCCGAGCATTTGCTTAGAGGCTACTCTTTTCCTAACTCGTTATCGTCCGAGGGGAACTCTTAGGTGTTAGGTTAGGGTGCCGCAGTTGCTACCCTCGAAGTGGCCGGCTGTTCCCTAGGTCTCTCTACTAGCAAAAGCCTACAGTTCTGTACAGTATGCCCTATCTAGCTACACTAGTAGCAGCTCCCTTCTGCCCTCCTTCTGTTAAGGGTAGCTATATCTGCCTACTGCACCCTCTTAGCATTAGTCCTTAGTCGTACAGTAACAGCTGCCGCTACTTTCGTTATCGTCGTTAGTTCCTAGTCTATAGCATCTTGCTGCTAATAGAGGGGTTGTTGTATCTTGTAGGCGTAGCTTATCTATATAAGCCTATGCTGTTAGTCGTCGATTATTCTAAGGAGATTACAGAACGCCTTGTATAAGGCTGGCTGTATTACGCCTACTAGTTTTGTTATAATCTCCCTAGAGAGTCAATCTTCTAGGGTAGTTACCTTTAACCTGTCCTTCTAGCTAAGGCCTTATGCTTTAGCTAGGGCTTGGTCGTACTCTGCGAGGAACTCCTATACAGACTTGCGTCCTTGTTTTATAGTGTTAAGCTATATAAGGGCTTAACTCTCGCAGTCTAGGTCCTTATAGCTCCTATCTAGAGCTGCCTAGAGCATCGTTGTAGTTTCTGTTGCTGGACTAGCAACGGCAGTTTTGTAGTACAGCAGAATTCGTGCTGCCGCCTTGCCCTTTAATTACCTAAAGAGGTACACTACCTTATTAAGCTTAGTTAGGTATACTGCTAAGTCGACTAGAAGCTTAGAGCGTATCTAGGCAGCCTAGGAGGAGTACTCTGCTAGTGCCTTACTATCGTAGGTAGTAACGTTAGGGAGTTTGCTCTTTGTAACTGTAGTATAGGCCGTCGTGTTCGTCGTCGTCGTAGGAGTCGGGTCGCAACCGGACGCCCTAAGCTGTCGGAGCTCCTGTTCCTGTCGGGAAATCGTCGAGACCTAATAGCCTATTTGTTCTTCGAGCTAGTTCTTGCAAGCTATTAGCTCTGTATATATATACTGCACCTAGTCCTACATAGCTGCAGTTTTTATAGGGGTGTCGCTGTCTATCTTTATTGTATTACTACAGTTACTAACAGTAAGATTAGTTACTAATGTTATAGGTTTAACAATCTTGGTTTAGAAACATAAAGCTAGGTATCTATATAAGGGAACTAACAGGCAGTTCCTTCGTCGTCTGCTGCCGTACAATTTGTACCTACAAAGCTAAGCTAGCAATTTCCCTCTATATAGGAGTATAGGGATTTCGCTCTATACAGAGAGTTAGGAGTTTCCCTCTATATAGGGATATAGAGTTTTCCCTGCATATAGAGGGGCGGCTATTTCCCTCTCTATAGGGCTATAGGGTTCTCTCTCTGTACAGAGGTAGGGTCGTATTAGTAACTCCGTATAGAGGGTAGAGTTGTGCCAGTACTGCTAAGTCGCAATCCTTAGGACGACAGCTAGTTTAGGTATAGGACCTAGCAGGGCGGCGTCCCCTAACATTACCCCCCTCCCTCCCTGTAGTCTTGTCCCTGTACGTTGTCGTATCGTACGATCGCTTATAGCGTTCCCTTTGCAAATAGTGTTTGCCTATACTCGTCTAGTTGTCTGTAAAGTCGACTGTCGTCTAGGCACTTATTATTCGGCAATGCCTGCTAGATGCCCTCCCTGTTGTTACTGGGGCCTCTAGTAGCAGTTGCCTTGTTTGCTGTTACCCTCTATAGTCTGCAGTTACGTAGTTACCCTACGTCCTAGGTCACCCCCCTTCCTTAACGTAGCTGCAATCCTAGACTTATCCGTTAGAATCCTAAAGCTAAGGCAGAGGAGGGTCTATAAGTAGGGAAAGCAGGTAGTGCTAGATCGCTTCTACCTAATCTTAGCCGATTTCGGTCGCCGCTTTAAGGATGCTAATGCTAAGGCAGAGGAGGACTTACGAGCAGTTATAAAGGTGTAGGAGGCGCTCGGTCCTGTCTGGTTTACCATTTTCTACAGTCGCAGTCTGACTATCTGCCTGCCTTTTATCCTATGAATAGGTAAGCTGTCCTATCCTTACCTGTCTATTTACCTGCCTTTTATCCCTCGTCCGTCTATCTCCTAGTCTATTGCTCTAGCTATGCATTCCGCGTCCTATCTATACAGTCTAGCGGCAGTAGGCTGTCCGGCCGATTATCTTGGTTCCTGCCCAGGAAGCCTTGTCCTAGTGCCTTAGTCTCTGTCTAGGGCTTAGCACTTAGGTAGATGTCCCGGCCTGCTGTCGTCTGTAGGGTAAGGTAGTGTGCGTTTACCTAGCGGTCGTCTGTACGGTCCTATCCCCTAAAACTATCCTTATTCCCCTTCTTCTACCTCTCTCTACTTCCTGTACCTATACTATACGTCTCGCAGGTTCTCTAGTATTATCTCCTCTTTTATATCCCTAGGGATAGATGTCCCCTGTTCCCCTCTCTTCCTGCTCTTCCTTTGTAGCTTCCTAGTCTTGCCTATAGCTGCCTAATCCTGTCTGCAGCTGCCTAACGTCTCTTGTAGCTGCCTAGTCCTATAGCTGCTATCTGTCCTACCCTATACAGTACAGTGTTACTGCGACCGTTTACTAGGGTGTTTCTCCTCCTACTTATCTAATGCCTATATGTCCTAGAGAGCCTCGTACAGTTCCTATATAGGCTCTGCCTAACCTGCCTACTTAACTAGGTATTCTATCTTCTTCTGCCTACTCTAACTCTTAAGGATTTCTTCTACTTTATACTCCTCCTAGTCTTTAGTTACGATTGCTAGGGGGCGTGCATCGTCCGTCGTCTAGTGCGGCAGGGGGTCTGTATATGCTAGCTATACGAGGTCTACGTAGAAAACCGGGTAGATCCCTAGGGGAGTGTTAAGTCGTATAGCGTATGTCCCTACTGGCCTTACTACTGTAAACTTTCGGTTCCTCTAGTCTAGTTTCTTGCTTAGCTAGTGTATACAGATGTTGCGTTAGTTTAGCTATACCTTGTCCCCTGCCTCGTACCTTAGTGCAGCCTGCAGTCCCTTGTTAGCCTGCTCTTCTGCATTCTGTTAAGCTATAGCTAGACTTGCTTTCGCCTATTAATAGGCATTCGTAGTCGTCTGTACGATAGCTTCTCCTTGCTAAATTAGGGATCGTACAGGGCGTATAGTAGCGCTGCTTAGGGTCGGTAGGAGCAGGGAGTAGTCGTATCTGTAGGCTATAAAGAAGGGGAACAATCCTGTAGCATTAGCTATACAGCTGTTAATAGCTAGCTCCGCTACAGGGAGGAGGCGGTTCCAGTTTGTCTAGTCGTAGTCGACGTACGCTCGGAGGTACGCTTCCAATGTCAAGTTAACCCTCTCTTTCGTGCTGTCCGTCTGTAGGTGCTATACAGTTAATAGGCGACGTTCTACGTTTAACAACCGGCAGACCCTTGCCTAGAGCTAGCTTGTAAACTGTGGACCCTAGTTCGACATAATTAACCTAGGGAATCCGTACTTGCTAAACGTTATCTGTATAAATGCCTAAGTAGTGTCCTTAGCCGTAGTAGAGTCTATTTCCTCTAGTATAACTCCCCTCGTTAGCTTGTCTATAACTACTTTAATGTGCTGCTGTCTATCGCTCTTAGAGAGGTCTGTAATAAAGTCTACTGTTAGGTCTTGCTAAGGCCGGTCTAGGATTAGTAGGGGTTTTAGCAGCCTGTGCTTTAGTTTACGCTAGGGCTTCGTCTGTCTGCAGACATCGCAGTTCTGTACGAACCTACAGATGTCCTTTGCTATCGCAGGCTAGTAGTAGTCCCTAGCGACGATGCTGTACGTTTCCTTACGCCCTAGATGCCTAGTAGCTATAGAATTATGTACCTGTTGTATTAAGCTTATATAGAGCTTCTCGTCTGCTAGAGCCTAAATACAATTCCTGAACTTAAGGTTGTTCTCCTCGTCTACTGTGCACTCTGCTACTAACACCTTAAGGTAAAGCTCTGCTGGGAGCTTCCGCTGTCCTCCTTAGATCGCTGTACAGGCCCCTCGGTAAGCGTCGTCCTTTTCTACTGCCTCTTCCTACGCCTATAGCCAGGGTTCCTATATATGTGTCGCCGCTAGGCGGATAGTCTCCTTGCCTAGTTCCTCCTTAAACATCTGGAATGTCCGTAATCTTAGCTTATCGTTATCGTACGTTGTTAGTATGTCCTAATCCCTCCTAGATAGCGCGTCGGCCCTGCTGTTGTCCTTGCCTTTGCAGTACTAGAGTCTTATACTAAAGCGGCTTAGGTACATCGCCTACTATACATACCTCTTAGATAGCTTCTAGGGTTGCGCAAAGTTTTCGAGGTTCTTATAGTTAGTTAGGGCGAGGAACTCGGAGACTAAACAGAGTTCACTATCCTATACCTAGCAACACTATACGACTGCTAGCAATTCCTTGTTGTAGATAGGGTAGTTGCATTTAGCTAGAGAGTTCTTCTTAGAGAAGTACGTATATAGGTGCAGAAGTCCGTCCGAGCCTATCTGTAATAGGATACCTCCTATATAGTACCCTAAGGAGTCGGTTTCCAGTATCGTCGTACGTTCTAGGCTGAAGGCAGCAAGCGTTGGTCCTGTAGTAAAGAGCTCTCTTAGTCTGTTAAAGCTCCTATTACACTCGTCCGTCTACTTAAACTGCTTGTCCTTGTATGTTAGCTCGACTAAGGGGCGTACGATCTCTAAGTAGTCCTGTATAAACTAGCGGTAGAAGTTAGCAGACCTAAGGAATTCCTGTACGCCCTTAACACTAGTAGGCAGCTTCTATTGCTTGATAGCATCGATCTTCATCCTGTCTATACTAATGCCTTTCCTTGCCTTAATAATAAACCCTAAGTATTTCGTACACTGTATACCGAATTTAGATTTGTCGATGTCGAGGTACAATCTAGCCTGTTGCAGTCGATCTAATACATTCTTAACGTCCTGTACGTAGTCTGTATAGGTGCCGTCCGTAAATACCAGTGTATCGTCGAGGTACGTAGAGCAGATACTGTCTAGTAACCCTTGTAGGAACCTGTTAATATACCTCTAGAAGGTTGCCGGTACGTTAGCAAGGCTAAAGGGGGTAACAAGCTACTCGAAAAGACTATATCTCGTACAGAAGGCGGTTATCTATTTACAGCCTTCCTTAACCTGTATCTTGTAGAAGGCCTAGATTACGTTAAGCTTAGTAAACTACTTTGCCTTGCTAATCCGTCTAAGGGTCTCCTTAATAAGGGGCAGGGGGTACCGGTCGTTCTTAGTAATCGTGTTAATGCCTCTGTAGTCTACGCAGAAACGTAAGCTGGCCTTGCCCTCCTTATAGACAAACAGTACTGGGGCTCCTGCAGACGATGTACTTGCGCGAATAAAACCTTTAGCGAGTAAATCGTCTAGTGTCTTGCGCAGAACTAGGAGTTCTCTAGAGGACATACTGTACAGTAGGCCGTATAGCACTTCGGGCAGACTCCTATCTAGACAGGGCTCTAGCTAGATGTCGTAGTTAATTCCTTCTCCTTAGTGTAGGGACAGTTTCGAGGCTGATTTTGACTCGAAGAGGTCTAAGTATCCTACGTATTCCAATAAATGCTTCGTATAGGGGTCTGTCGCTTTCTTAGGCGCTAAAGCCTTTTTAATGTCTGTAGTTGCAGTGTTAACCTCGGTATTAGTATAAGTTTCGGCTTTGGTATTGCCGCCCTGCGGAACTCTCCCTTAGTCTTGGAGCCTCTGCTTCGTCGCTGCTAGGTACAGGCGTCCTCGTCCGATGTCTAGTTTGCCCTGCTAGCGCTGTATCTATAGTTTTCCTAATATTAGGTTATACCCTAACCTGTCCTGTACGACGTAGAGGTATAAGTTCTGCTCGTAGTGTCCTTGTAGCTCTATCGTTACTGTAAGGGCTTAAGAATCTTAGTTTAGAAACTTAAGGCTAGGTATCTATATAAAGGAACTAATAGGCAGTTCCTTTATTATATACTGCTGTACAATTTGTACCTACGAAGCTAAGCTAGCAATCTTCCTCTTTATAGGGGAGCAAGGTCCCTAACTCTATATAGAGGGTCGGGAGTTTCCCTCTGTATAGGATGCAGAGTTTTCCCTCTGTTTAGAGGGGCGGCAACTCCCCCCTATATAGGGCTATAGGATTCTCCCTCTGTACAGGAGTAGGGTCGTGTCGGTAACTCTGTACAGAGGGTAGGGTCGTGCTAGCGCCGCTAAGTCGCAATCCTTAGGGCAACGGCTGGCTTAGGTCTAGGACCTGGGCTGGGCAGCGCCCCCTAACAATACCCTACTCCCTTTTCGTAGTGCTTCTTTCGTACGACAGTGTGTCGTATAGCTTTAGCTCCTAACTACCCTCCTATAGGTCGCGATTTCCCGTCTCCGTCTGGTTGTCTATAGGGCCGTCGCTCGTCTAGGCACTAGGTCGTAGTTGCCTTGTTTGCCCTCCTTTATACAGTTGTAGCAGCTGCTCCGGTTGCTATTGCCTTATATAGCAGGCAGCTACTACCCTATATATTAAGCCTCTCCCCCCTATCTCTTTCCCTTCCTCTCTTTCTCTTCTATTTCCCTACCTGCTACCCGTCTACCCGGCTGTCCACTACTACCGTCTACTGTCTACTACTAACGTTTACTATCTACTACTAGCGTCTACCTACTACACTACTATGCTACGCACCCCGTCTGCCTAGTCCCGTCGTCGCTCTCTCGTTGTTGCCGGCCCTTCCTCTTACTGTCTAGCTAGCGTTCCCCCCTACTTCTACCTCCAACTGTAGAATGCTTAGCTTAACTAGCAACTCTGCTTCTGGTTCGTACAGGTCTCCTTCTTCTGTACAGTCCCAGCTAACATCTTAGGTGCTATACTAACGAGTAGCAGGATGCTGCTAAGCTGCCCTTCTACTCCTTCTAGTGTAACACTGTCCGGAATACGCCCTAGCAGGTCGCTACGGCCCGGCTATCGTACGTTAACGCTATGCTTATAGCTACCTGTAGCCAGCTCTATGCCGTCTGTACTAACTCCCCCTAGGGCTCGTTTAGCCTATACCGCCTCCCTGGCTTCTAGGCCGGCGTATACGCCTTGTATAAGTAGAAGGATAGCTCCCTCTACTGCTCCTACTGCTGTCTGGAGAAGGCACGTAGGGGGGTGCCTCTGCTCCGTAGTGCTAGCCTAGGTAGGGCTCCTAGCGGCCGGGAGGTAATTAAGATTTCGGATAGGGAGTCGGCTGCCCTAGTCCTAGGGGGTAGCGGCTAGTAAGCTAACCTAAGGTAGTGTATAAAAGTTTTCGTACAGTCCCGCTCCTATTCCCTTCTTATTTTTACTCTTATTCTTACCTGTCCCCTAGCTGTTCTCTTTGTCCTGCCCCCTTCTGTACAGTGTAGTGTTAGTAGGACCTAGTAGGGTCCTACGTCCTTATTCCTAATCCTTCGACAATCTAGTGTTGCTAGCGGCTGCCCTGTACCTAGGGTAGATCGTGCCCCCTTTCGCCGTATAGCGTAGTGTTACTGCAACTAGGCAGGGGGATAGTTCTCCTCCTACCTGTCTAGCGCAGTTGTGTCCTAGAGGGCCTTATACAGTTCCTATAAAGGCTCTGCCTACCCTCTCTATTTAACTAGGTACTCTACCCTCTCCTGCTTCCTTCGGCTCTTAAGGATTTCTTCTACCTCGTACTCTTCCTAACCTTTAGTAATAATTGCTAGGGGGCGCGCATTGTCCGTCGTCTAGTGCAGTAGGGGGTCTGTATATGCTGGCTATACGAGGTCTATATAGAAGACTAGGTAGATCCCTAGGAGAGTAGTAAGTCGTATAGTATATATCCCTACTAGTCGGACTACTGTAAACTTCCCGTTCTTCTAATCTAGTTTCTTGCTTAGCTAGTCTATACGGATATTGCGCTAGTTTAGCCAGACCTTATCTCCTGCCTCGTACCTTAGTGCAGTCTTCTATCCCTTGTTAGCCTGCTCTTCCGTATTCTGTTAAGCTATAGCTAGACTCGCTTTCGCCTATTAGTCGGCGTTCGTAATCGTCTGTGCGATAGCTTCTTCCTACTAAATTAGGGATCGTACAGGACGTAAGGTAACGCCGTTTAGGGTTAGTAGGAGCAGGGAGTAGTCGTATCTGTAGGCTATAAAGAAGGGGGACAATCCTGTAGCGTTAGCTATATAGCTATTAATAGCTAGTTGCGCTATAGGGAGGAGGCAGTTCCAGTTTGTCTAGTCGTAGTCGACGTACGCTCGGAGGTACGCTTCTAATGTCGAGTTAACCCTCTCTGTCGCGCCGTCTGTCTGTAGGTACTATGCAGTTAATAGGCGACGTTCTACGTTTAGCAACTAGCAGACCCTTGCCTAGAGCTAGCTCGTAAACTGTATACCCCGGTCCGATACGATTAACCTAGGGAATCTGTACTTACTAAACGCTGTCTATATAAATACCTACGCAGTGTCCTTAGCTATAATAGAGTCTATTCCCTCTAGTGTAACCCCCCTCGTTAGCTTATATGTAACTACTATAATGTTCTGCTATCCGCCGCTCTTAGGTAGATCTGTAATAAAGTCCACCGTTAGGTCTTTCTAGGGCCGGTCTAGGACTAGTAGGGGTTTTAGCAGCCTATGCTTTAGTTTACGCTAGGGCTTCGTCTGTCTGTAGACATCGCAGTTCTGTACAAACCTACAGATGTCCTTTGCTATCGCCGGCTAGTAGTAGTCCCTAGCGACGATGCTGTACGTCTCCTTGCGCCCTAGGTACCCGGTTGCTATAGAATTATACGACTGTTGTATTAAGCTTATACAGAGCTTCTCGTCTGCTAGGACCTAAATCCGATTCCTAAACTTTAGGTTGTTCTCCTCGTTTACTGTGCACTCTGCTGCTAACACCTTAAGGTAAAGCTCTACTAGGAGCTTCCGCTGTCCTCCTTAGATTGCTGTATAGGCCCCTTAGTAAGCGTCGTCCTTTTCTACTGCCTCTTCCTACGCCTATAGCTAGAGTTCCTATAGATGTATCGCCGCTAGGCGGATAGTCTCCTTGCCTGATTCCCCCTTAAACATCTAGAATGTCCGTAATTTTAGCTAGTCGTTATTATACGTCGTTAGCATATCCTAATCCTGTCTAGATAACGTATCGGCCCTGCTATTGTCCTTGCCCTTACGATACTAGAGTCTTATGTTAAAGCGGCTTAGGTACATCGCCTATCGTATGTGTCTCTTAGACAGCTTCCGGGGTTGCGTAAAGTACTTAAGGTTCTTGTAGTTAGTTAGGGCGAGGAACTCGGGAATCGAGCGGAGTTCTCTATCCTACGCTTCGCAACATCGTATGACTGCTAGTAATTCCTTGTCGTAGATAGGGTAGTTGCACTTAGCTAGGGAGTTCTTCTTAGAGAAGTATGCGTATAGGTGCAGGAGTCCGTCCGAGCCTACCTGTAACAAGATACCTCCTATGCAATACCCTAAGAAGTCAGTTTCTAGTATCGTCGTACGTTCTAGATTGAAGGCAGCAAGCGTTAGTCCTATAGTAAAGAGCTCCTTCGGCCTGTTAAAGCTTCTATTACACTCGTCCGTCTACTTAAACTGCTTGTCCTTGTATGTTAGCTCGACTAGGGGGCGTACGATCTTAGAGTAGTTCTGTATAAACTAGCAGTAGAAGTTGGCAAACCTAAGGAATTCCTGTACGCCCTTAACACTTGTAGGCAGCTTCTATTGCTTAATAGCATTAATCTTCTTCCTGTCTTTACTAATACCTTTCCCTGCCTCGATAATAAACCCTAGGTATTTCGTACGTTGTATACTGAATTTACATTTGTCGATGTCGAGGTACAAGCTAGCCTATTGCAGTCGATCTAATACCTTCTTAACGTCCTGTATGTAGTCTGTATGGATGCCGTCTGTAAATACTAGTGTATTATCGAGGTACGCCGAACAGATGTTGTCTAATAACCCTTGTAGGGACCTGTTAATGTACCTCTAGAAGGTTGCCGGTACGTTAGCAAGGCTAAAGGGGGTAACAAGCTACTCGAAAAGACTATATCTCGTATGGAAAGCAGTTATCTATATACAGCCTTCCTTAACCTATATCTTATAGAAAGCCGAGACTACGTTAGGCTTAGTAAGCTACTTTGCCTTGCTAATCCGTCCGAGGGTCTCCTTAATAAGAGGCAGGGGGTACTGGTCCTTCTTAGTAATCGCGCTAATGCCTCTGTAGTCGACGCAAAAGCGCAAGCCGGCCTTGCCTTCTTTGTAGACAAACAGCACTAGGGCTCCTGCAGATAACGTACCTGCGTAAATAAAACCTTTAGCAAGTAGATCGTCTAGTGTCTTGCGCAGTACTAGGAGTTCTCTAGAGGACATGCCGTACAGCGGGCTATACAGTACTTCGGGCAGACTCCTATCTAGGTAAGGCCCTAGCTAGATGTCGTAGTTAATTCCTTCTCCTTAGTGTAGGGGCAGTTTCGAGGCTGATTTTGGCTCGAAGAGATCTAGGTATCCTACGTATTCTGTTGGGAGCTTCGTATAGGGGTCCGTTGCTTTCTTAGGCGCTAATGCCTTCTTAATGCCTGTAGTCGCAGTGTTAACTTCGGCCTTCGCATTGCCGCCCTACGGAACCCTCCCTTAATCTCGGAGCCTCTACTTTGTCGCTGCTAGATACAGGCGTCCTCGTCCGACGTCTAGCTTGCCCTGCTAGCGCTCTATCTATAGCTTCCCTAATACTAGGTTATACCCCAACTTGTCCTGTACGACGTAGAGGTATAAGTCCTGCTTGTAGTGTCCTTACAGCTCCATTTTTACTTTTACTATATAGGTAATGTCCGGTCCTCGCCCGGTAATGCTTAGTATATATACAGGTACGGTAGGGGTCGTCTTAATATAGTGTCTCTGTACGAAGTCTTTGCTAATTACTCCGTATACTAAACATCCTGTGTCGATCAATGTCCGCGCTGCAGCGGTCCCGTTTAGCGTAGGTCGTACGATAAACGGCGTAGTTGTTATGTAATTGCTCTTAAAAGATAGCTAAGTAGTGCTTTAATTCAGCAATCTATCTCGTATACGCCTCTAGCAGAGCCTTAGCTTAGAGGCTACTCTTTTCCCGACTTGTTATTGTCTAAGGGGGACTCTTAGTTCTCTTGTTAGGGCACTGCAGTTGCTACCCTTGCAGTGGTCGGCTGTCCCCTAGGTCTTCCTACTAGCAAAAGCCTGCAATTCTATACAGTGTAGCCTATCTTGCTACACCTATAGCAGCTCCCTTCTGCCTATCTCTTATTAAGAGTAGCTATATCTACCTACTATGCCCTTTTGGCAGTGGCCCTTAGTCGTATAGTAACAGCTGCCGCCACTCTCGTCGTCGTCGTTAGTTCCTAGTCTATAGCGTCCTGCTGCTGCTAGAGGGGCTGCTGCATCTTATAGGCACGGCTTATCTGTCCGAGCCTACGCTGTTAGTCGTCGACTATCTAAGGAGATTACAGAACTCCTCGTATATAGCTAGTCGTATTACGCCTACTAGTCCTGTTATAATCTCCTTAGAGAGGCCTACCTCTAAGATAGTAATTTTTACCCTGTCCTCCTACTAGAGTCCTCCTACCTCTGCTAGGGTCTAGTCGTTTTCTGCAAGGAACTCTCGTACAGTCTTGCGTCCTTGTTTTATAGTGTTAACCTATAGGAGTGCTCGGCTTTCGCAGTCTAGGTCTTTATAGCTCCTGTTAAGAGCTGCCGAGAGCATCGTTATAGTTGCTATTGCCAGGTTAGCAATAGCCGTCTCGTAGTATAGAAGAATCCGTACTGCCGCTATGCCCTTTAACCTCCTAAAGGGGTACACTACCTTGTCTAGCTCAGTGGGGTATGCTCCTAAGTCGACTAGAAGCTTAGAGCGCATCTGGGCAGCCTAGGAGGGGTACTCAGCCAGGGCCTTACTATTATAGGTAGTAACGTCGGGGAGTTTGCTCTTAGGGGCCGGGGTATAGGCTGTCGTGTTCGTCGTCGTAGGGGTCGGATCGCAATTAGACGCCCTAAGCTGTCGTAGCTCCTGTTCCTGTTAGGAAATTATCGCAGCCTAGTGGCTTACTTGCTGTTCAAGCTGCCTCTTGTGTGCTAGTAGCTCCTCGTACGCGCAGTGCATCTAATCCTGCATAGCCGTAGGTTCTCTAGGGATGTCGCTGTCTATCTTTGTTATATTACTGCAGGTACCTACAGTAAGATTAGTTCCTAATATAAGGGCTTAAGAATCTTAGTTTAGAAACTTAAGGCTAGGTATCTGTATAAAGGAACTAATAGGCAGTTCCTTCGTCGTGCGCTGCTGTACAATTTGTACCTACAAAGCTAAACCAGCAATCTCTCTCTATACAGGGGAGCAAGGTCCCTAATTCTGTATAGAGGGTCGGGAGTTTCCCTCTATAGGGGATGCAGAGTTTTCCCTCCGTTTAGAGGGGCGGCAACTTACCCCTTTGCAGGGCTATAGGTTTCTCCCTCTGTACAGGAGTAGGGTCGTGTTAGTAACTCTGTACAGTGGGTAGGGTCGTGCTAGCGCCGCTAAGTCGCAGTCCTTGTGACGACAGCTAGCTTAGGTCTAGGACCTGGGCTGGGCGGCGCCCCCTAACAGTTACTTTTACTATATAGGTAATGTCTGGTCCTCGCCCGGTAATGCCCAATATGCGTATAGGTACGGTAGGGGTCGTCTTAATGTAGTGTCTCTGTACGAAGTCTTCGCTAATTACTCTATACACTAAACATCCTATGTTGATTAGCGTCCGCGCTGTAGCGGTCCCGTTTAGCGTAGGTCGTACGATAAACGGCGTAGTCGTTATATAGTTGCTCTTAAAAGATAGCTAAGTAGTGCTTTAATTCAGCAATCTATCTCGTATATGCCTCTAGCTAAGCCTTCGCCTAGAGGCTATTATTTTCCCGACTCGTTGTCGTCCAAGGGGGACTCTTAGATCTCGTGTTAGGGCGCTGCAGTTGCTACCCTTGCAGTGGTCGGCCGTCCCCTAGATCTCTCTACTAGCAAAAGCCTGCAATTCTATACATTGTAGCCTATCTTGCTATACCGGTAGCAGCTCCCTTCTGCTCTTCTCTTGTCAAGGGTAGCTATGTCTACCTTCTGCGCCCTTTTAGCACTGGCCCTTAGCTATATAGTAACGGCTGCCGCTACTCTTATCGTCGTCGTTAGTTCCTAGTCTATAGCGTCCTGCTGCTAATAGAGGGGCTGTCGCATCTCGTAGGCGCAGCTTATCCGTCCGAGCCTGCGCTATTAGTCGTTAACTATCCTAAGGAGATTACAGAACTCCTTATACGAGGCTGGCCGCATTACGCCTACTAGTCCTGTTATAATCTCCTTAGAGAAGCCTACCTCTAAGGTAGAAATTTTTACCCTATCCTTCTATTAGAGTCCTCCTGCCTCTACTAAGGTCTTATCGTATTCTGCGAGGAACTCTCGTACGGTCTTACGTCCTTGCTTTATCGTATTAACCTGTAGGAGTGCTCGGCTTTCGCAGTCTAGGTGCTTATAGCTCCTGTTAAGAGCTGCCTAGAGCATCGTCGTAGTTGCTATTGCCGGGTTAGCAATAGCCGTCTCGTAGTACGGCAGAATCCGTACTGCTGCCCTGTCCTTTAACCTCCTAAAGAGGTACACTACCTTATCTAGCTCGGTTAGGTATGCTCCTAAGTCGACTAGAAGCCTAGAGTGTATCTAGGCAGCCTAGGAGGGGTACTTAGCCGGAGCCTTACTATCGTAGGTAGTAACGTCGGGGAGTTTGCTCTTAGGGGCTGGAGTGTAGGCCGCTGTATTCGTCGTTGTCGTAGGGGTCGGATCGCAATCGGACGCCCTAAGCTGTCGGAGCTCCTGTTCCTATTAGGAAATTATCGCAGCCTAGTGGCTTACTTGCTGTTCGAGCTGCCTCTTATGTGCTGGCAGCTCCTCGTACGCGCAGTGCATCTAATCCTGTACAGTCGCAGGTTCTCTAGGGATGTCGCCGTCTATCTTCGTTATATTACTGCAGTTACTAACAGTAAGATTAGTTCCTAATATAAGGGCTTAAGAATCTTAGTTTAGAAACCTAAGGCTAGGTATCTATATAAAGGAACTAATAGGCAGTTCCTTCGTCGTCCGCTGCTGTACAATTTGTACCTATAAAGCTAAGCTAGCAATTTCCCTCTATGCAGGGGTGCAAGGTTTACACTCTGTATAGAGGGTCGGGAGTTCCCCCCTATATAGTAATGCAGAGTTTTCCTTCTGTTTAGAGGGGCGGCAATTCCCCTCTGTGCAGGGCTATAGGATTCTCCCTTCGTACAGGGTGGGGTCGTATTGGTAACTCCGTACAGAGGGTAGGGTTGTGCTAGCGCCGCTAAGTCGCAATCCTCAGGGCGACGGCTGGCCTAGGTCTAGGACCTGGCTGGACGGCGCCCTATAACATTGTCCTTTCCCTTGCGATACTAGAGTTTTATATTAAATTAGCTTAGGTACATCGCCTATTGTACATGTCTCTTAGAAAGCTTCTAGGGCTGTGTAAAGTACTCGAGATTCTTGTAGTCGGTTAGGGCGAGGAACTCGGGAACTAAGCGGAGTTCTCTATCCTACACTTCGCAACACTGTACGACTGCTAGCAATTCCTTGTCGTAGATAGGGTAGTTGTACTTAGCTAGGGAGTTCTTCTTAGAGAAGTACGTATATAGGTGCAGAAGCCTGTCTGGGCCTACCTGCGACAAGATACCCCCTATATAGTACCCTAAGGAGTCGTTTTCCAGTATCGTTATACGTTCTAGGTTAAAGGCGGCAAGCGTTGGTCCTATAGTAAAGAGCTCCTTTAGCTTGTTAAAACTCTTGTTGCATTTATCTATCTAGGCGAACTGTCTGTCCATGTATATTAGCTTAACTAGGGGGCGTACTATCTCTAAGGAGTTCCGTATAAACTAGCAGTAGAAGTTAGCAAACCTAACGGATTCCTGTACGTCCTTAATACTCGTAGGGGGCTTCTATTGCTTAATAGCATTAATCTTCTTTCCGTCTATGCTAATGCCTTCCCCTGCTTTAATAATAAACCCTAGGTATTTTGTACGCTATACCCTGAATTTACATTTGTCGATGTCGAGGTATAATCCAGCCTGTTGCAAACGGTCTAACACCTTTTTGACATCTCGTACGTAGTCCTTACAGGTGCCGTCTGTAAATACCAGGGTGTCGTCGAGGTATACAGAACACATGTCGTCTAGGAGTCCTTGCAAAGACCTGTTAATGTATCTCTAGAAGGTTGCTAGTGCATTTGCAAGACTAAAGGGGGTAACAAGCTACTCGAAAAGGCCGTACCTCGTACAGAAGGCGGTTATCTATTTACAGCCTTCCTTAATCTGTATCTTGTAGAAGGCTAAAACAACGTTAAGCTTAGTAAACTACTTTGCCTTGCTAATCCGTCTGAGGGTCTCTTTAATAAGGGGTAGGGGGTAACGGTCCTTCTTAGTAATTGCGTTAATGCCTCTATAGTCTATGCAGAAACGCAAGCCCGCTAAGCCTTCCTTATAAACAAACAGCACTAGGGCTCCTGTAGGTAATGTACTTGCGCGAATAAAACCTTTAGCAAGTAGGTTGTCTAGTGTCTTGTATAGTCCTAGGAGTGCTCTAGAGGACATGCTATACAGTAGGCTGTACAGTACTTCGGGCAGGCTCTTATCTAGGCGGGGCTCTAGCTAGATGTCGTAGTTAATTCCTTCTCCTTAGTGTAGGGGTAGTTTTAAGGCTGATTTTAGTTTAAAGAGGTCCAGGTATTCTGCGTATTCTGATAGGAGCTTCGTATAGGAGTCCGTCGCTTTCTTAGGCGCTAAGACCTTCTTAATGTCTGTAGTCGCAGTGTTGACCTCGGCGTTTAAGCTAGCCTTGCCCTCGGCTTTAGCATTGTCGCCCTGTAGGACTCTCCCTTAGTCTCGGAGTCTCTGCTTTAGTACTGCCAGGTACAAGCGTCCTTATCCGACGTCGAGCTTGCCCTACTAGCGTTCTATCTATAGTTTCCCTAGTATTAGGTTATACCCTAGCTTGTCCTATACGACGTAGAGGTATAGTCCTGCTCGTAGTGTCCTTGCAACTCTATTGTTACTTTTACTATATAGGTAATGTCCGGTCCTCGTCTAGTAATACCCAGTATATGTATAGGTATAGTAGGGGTTGTCTTAATGTAGTGTTTCTGTACGAAGTCTTCGCTAATTACTCTATACACTAAACATCCTGTATCGATCAGCGTCCGCGCAATAGCAGTCCTGTTTAACGTAGGTCGTACGATAAACGGCGTAGTCGTTATATAGTTGCTCTTAAAAGATAGCTAAGTAGTGCTTTAATCTAGCAATCTATCTCGTATATGCCTCTAGTAGAGCCTTCGCTTAGAGGCTACTCTTTTCCCGACTCGTTGTCGTCTAAGGAGAACTCTTAGGTCTCTTGTTAGAGCGCCGCAGTTGCTACCCTCGCAGTGGTCGGCCGTCCCCTAGGTCTCTCTGCTAGCAAAAGCGCGCAATTCCGTGCAGTATGCCCTATCTAGCTATACTAGTAGCAGCTCCCTTCTGCTCGTTTCTTATTAAGGGTAGCTACATCTACCTACTGCAACCTTTTAGCGCCTGCCCTTAACTGTACAGTAACAGCTGCTGCTACTCTCGTTGTTGTTGTTAGTTCCTAGTCTATAGCGTCCTGCTACTAATAGAGGGGCTGTCGCATCTCGTAGGCACAGCTTATCTATCTAAGCCTATACTGTTAGTTGTTAATTATCCTAAGGAGATTACAGAACGCCTTGTATAAGGCCAGCTGCATTACGCCTACTAGTCCTTCTATAATCTCCTTAGAGAAGCCTACCTCTAAGGTAGTAATTTTGACCCTGTCCTCCTATTAGAGTCCTCCTGCCTCTGCTAGGGTCTGGTTATACTCTATAAGGAACTCTTATACAGTCTTGCGTCCTTGCTTTATAGTGTTAACCTATATAAGGGCTCGGCTTTTGCAGTCTAGGTCCCTATAGCTCTTATATCGAGAGCTGCCTAGAGTATTGTCGTAGTTGCTACTGCTAGGTTAGCAATAGCCGTTTCGTAGTATAGCAGAATTCGTACTGCTGCCTTGCCCTTTAACCTCCTAAAGAGGTACACTACCTTGTCTAGCTTAGTTAGGTATACTCCTAAGTCGACTAGAAGCTTAGAACGTATCTGGGTAGCATAGGAGGGGTACTCGACCGGTACCTTACTATTGTAGGTAGTAACGTTAGGGAGTTTGCTCTTTATAACTATAGTGTAGGCCGTCGTGTTCGTTATCGTAGGGGTCGGATCGCAATCGGACGCCCTAAGCTGTCGGACCTCCTGTTCCTGCTAGGAAATTATCGCAGCCTAGTAGCCTATTTGCTGTTCAAGCTAGGTCTTGCATGCCAGCATATTAGGGGGCGCCGTCCAGCCCAGGTCCTGGTCCTAAGCCAGCCGTCGCCCTAAGGACTGCGACTTCGCGGCGCTAGTACGACCCTACCCGCTGTGCGGAGTTACCGATACGACCCTACTCCTATACAGAGGGAGAATCCTATAGCCCTATATAGAGGGGAATTGCCGCCTCTCTAAACGGAGGGAAAACTCTGTATCCTGTATAGAGGGAAACTCCTAACCCTCTGTATAGAGTTAAGAACCTTGCTCCTCTATATAGAGGGAAATTGCTAGCTTAGCTTCGTAGGTAAAAATTATATAGCAGCGGACGACGAAGGAACTGCCTATCAGTTCCTTTATATAGATACCTAGCCTTAAGTTTCTAAACTAAGATTCTTAAGCCCTTACATTAGGAACTAATCTTACTGTTAGTAACTGCAGTAATATAATGAAGATAGACGGCGACATCCCTAGAGAACCTGCGACTGTACAGGATTAAATACACTGCGCGTACGAGGAGCTACTAGCATATAAGAGGCAGCTCGAACAGCAAGTAAGCTATTAGGCTGCGATAATTTCCTAATAGGAACAGGAGCTCCGACAGCTTAGGGCGTCCGATTGCGATCCGACCCCTACGACGACGACGAATACGGCGGCCTATACCCCAGCCCCTAAAAGCAAACTCCCCGACGTTACTACCTACAATAGTAAGGCTCTGGCCGAGTACCCCTCCTAAGCTGCCTAGATATGCTCTAAGCTTCTAGTCGACTTAGGAGTATACCCGACCGAGCTAGATAAGGTAGTGTACCTCTTTAGGAGGTTAAAGGACAGGGCGGCAGCACGGATTCTGCTATACTACAAGACAGCTATTGCTAATCCGGCAATAGCAACTACGACGATGCTCTAAGCAGCTCTTAACAGGAGCTACAAGGACCTAGACTGCGAAAGCCGAGCACTCCTATAGGTTGATATAATTAAGTAAGGACGTAAGACTATACAAGAGTTCCTTACGGAATACGATTAGACCTTAGCAGAGGCAGGAGGACTCTAATAGGAAGATAGGGTAAAAATTACTACCTTAAAGGTAGGCTTCTCTAAGGAGATTATAACAGGACTAATAGGCATAATGCGACTAGCCTCGTATAAGGAGTTCTGTAATCTCCTTAGGATAATCGACGACTAACAGCGTAGGCTCGGACAGATAAGCTACGCCTATAAGATATAGTAGCCCCTCTATTAGCAGCAGGACGCTATAGACTAGGAACTAACGACGACGACGAGAGTAGCGGCAGCTGTTACTATACAGCTAAGGGCTGTTTCTAAAAGGGCATAGTAGGTAGACATAGCTACCTTTAACAAGAGATAAGCAGAAGGGAGCTGCTACTAGTGTAGCAAGATAGGACACACTGTACAGAACTGCAGGCTTTTGCTAGCAGAGAGACCTAGGGGATAGCCGACTACTGCAAGGGTAGCAACTGCGGCGCCCTAATAAGAGAACTAAGAGTTCCCCTTAGACGACGATAAGTTAGGAAAAGAATAGCCTCTAGGCGAAGGCTTAGCTAGAGGCATGTACGAGATAGATTGCTAAATCAAAGCACTACTTAGCTATCTTTTAAGAGCAACTATATAACAACTACGCCGTTTATCGTACGACCTACGGTAAACGGGACCGCTACAGCGCAGGCGCTAATTAATACAGAATGTTTAGTATACAGAATAATTAGCAAAAACTTCGCACAGAGACACTAAATTAAGACGACCCCTACTGTACCTGTACGTATACTAGGCATTGCCGGGCGAGGACCGGACATTACCTATATAGTAAAAGTAACGATAGAGCTGCAAGGACACTACGAGCAGAATTTATACCTCTACGTTGTACAGGACAAGTTGGGGTATAACCTGATTTAAGGGAAGCTATAGATAGAGCGCTAGCAGGGCAAGCTAGACGTTAGACGAGGACGCCTGTACCTGGCAGCGACGAAGCAGAGGCTCTAAGACTAAAGGAGAGTTCCGAAGGGCAGCAATGCTAAGGCCGAAATCAACACTGCGACTACGGACATTAAGAAGGTATTAGCGCCTAAGAAGGCGACGGACCCCTATACGAAGCTCCTATCGGAATACGCAGAATACCTAGACCTCTTCGAGCCAGAATCGGCCTCGAAACTGCTCCTACACTAAGGAGAAGGAATTAACTACGACATCTAGCTAGAGCCCCGTCTAGATAGGAGTCTGCCTAAAGTACTGTACGGCCTGCTGTATAGTATGTCCTCTGGAGAACTCCTAGTACTATACAAGACACTAGACGACCTACTTGCTAAGGGTTTTATTCGTGCAAGTATATTATCTGCAGGAGCCCTAGTATTGTTTGTCTATAAAGAAGGCAAGGCCAGCTTGCGTTTTTGCGTAGACTATAGAGGCATTAACGCGATTACTAAGAAGGACCGGTACTCCCTGCCCCTTATTAAGGAGACCCTCGGACGGATTAGCGAGGCAAAGTAGTTTACTAAGCTTAACGTAGTCTTAGCTTTCTACAAAATACAGGTTAAGGAAGGCTGTAAATAGATAACTGCCTTCTGTACGAGATATAGTCTTTTCGAGTAGCTTGTTACCCCCTTTAGCCTTACTAACGCACCAGCAACCTTCTAGAGGTATATTAACAGGTCCCTATAAGGGTCACTAGACGATATCTGTTTAGCGTACCTCGATAATATACTAGTATTTACAGACGGCACCTATACAGACTATATACAGGACGTTAAGAGGGTACTAGATCGACTGTAACAGGCTAGCTTGTGCCTCGACATCGATAAATGTAAATTCGGTATACAATATACGAAGTACTTAGGGTTTATTATCGAGGTAGGGAAAGGCATTAGTATAGACAAGAAGAAGATTAATGCTATTAAGCAATAGAAGCCCCCTACAAGTGTTAAGGGCGTACAGGTATTCCTTAGGTTTGCTAACTTCTACTGCTAGTTTATACAGAACTACTAGGAGATTGTACACTCTCTAGTCGAACTAACATATAAGGACAAGCAGTTTAAGTAGACGGACAAGTGTAATAGAAGCTTTAACAGACTAAAGGAGCTCTTTACTATAGGACTAACGCTTGCTGCTTTCGATCTAGAACGTACGACGATACTAGAAACCGACTCCTTAGGGTATTGTATAGGAGGTATCTTGTTATAGGTAGGCTCCGACAGACTCCTGTACCTATACGCATACTTCTCTAAGAAGAATTCCCTAGCCGAATGCAACTAGCCTATCTACGACAAGGAATTGCTAGCGGTCGTATAGTGTTGCGAGGTGTAGGATAGGGAACTCCGCTTAGTTCCTGAGTTCCTTGCCCTAACCGACTATAAGAACCTCGAGTACTTTACGCAGCCCCGGAAGCTGTCTAAGAGACATATACGATAGGCGATGTTCCTAAGCCGCTTTAACATAAGACTCTAGTACTGCAAAGGCAAGGACAACAGCAGGGCCGACACACTATCTAGGCAGGATTAGGATATGCCAACGACGTACGATAACGACTAGCTCAAATTACGGATATTCTAGATGTTTAAGGAGGAACTAGGCGAGGAGACTATCTGCCTAGCAACGGTATATATATAGGAACCCTAGCTACAGGCGTAGGAAGAGGCAGTAAACAAGGACAACGTTTACTAAGGGGCCTATACAGCAATCTGAGGGGGACAGCAGAAGCTTCTAGCAGAGCTTTACCTTAAGGTGTTAGCAGCAGAGCGCACAGTAGATAAGGAGAACAACCTAAAGTTTAGGAATCGGATTTAGGTCCTAGCAGACAAGAAGCTCTGTACGAGCTTAATAGAACGGGCGCATAATTCTATAGCTACTAGGCACCTAGGGCGCGAGGAGACGTACAGCATCGTCGCTAAGGACTACTACTGGCCGGCGATAGCAAAGGACATCTGTAGGTTTGTACAGAACTACGATGTCTGCGGACGGACGAAGCCCTAGCGTAAACTAAAGTACAGGCTGCTGAAACCCCTACTAATACCGGACTGGCCCTAGCAAGACCTAACAGTAGACTTGATTACAGACCTCCCTAAGAGCGATAGACGGCAGAACATTATAATAGTTACGGACAACCTAACAAAGGGGGTAATACTAGAGGGAATAGGCTCTACTACGGCTAAGTACACTACTTAGGTATTTATACAGACGTCGTTCAGTAAGTACAGATTCCCTAGGTCAATCGTGTCGGACTAGGGTACACAGTTTACGAGCTAGCTCTAGGCAAGGGTCTTCTAGTTGTTAAACGTAGAACGTCGCCTATTGACTATATAGTACCTGCAGACAGACGGCGCGATAGAGAGGGTCAATTCGACGTTAGAAGCGTACCTCTAAGCATACGTCGACTACGACTAGACAAACTGGAACCGCCTCCTCCCTATAGCGGAACTGGCTATTAATAGCTATACGGCTAACGCTACAGGATTGTTCCTCTTCTTTATAGCCTACAGATACGACTACTCCCCGCTCCTACCGACCCTAAGCAGCGCTACCTTACGCCCTATATAATCCCTAATTTAGCAGGGAGAAGCTATCGTACGGATAATTACAAACGCCTATTTATAGGCGAAAGCGAGCCTAGCTATAGCTTAGCAGAATACAGAGAAGCAGGCTAACAAGGGACAGCAGGCTGCACTAAGGTACGAGGCAGGAGATAAGGTCTAGCTAAACTAGCACAATATCCGTATAGACTAGCTAAGCAAGAAACTAGATTAGAAGAACTAGAAGCTTATAGTAGTCCGGCCGGTAGGAACATACACCGTATAACTCAACACTCCCCTAGGGATCTACCCTGTCTTCTATATAGACCTCGTACGGCCGGCATATACAGACCCCCTTCCGCACTAGACGACAGACGACGTACGCCCCCTAGCGATTATTACTAAAGGCTAGGAAGAGTACAAGGTAGAAGAAATCCTTAAGAGCCGAAGGAAGCAGAAGAGGGTAGAGTACCTAGTTAAGTAGAAAGGGTAGGCGGAGCCTATATAGGAACTGTACGAGGCCCTCTACGACATGTCTGCGCTGGACAGGTAGGAGGAGAACTATCCCCCTGCCTAGTCGCAGTAATACCGCACTGTACAGTAAAAAGGGTACGATTTACCCGAGGTATAGGGCAGCTACTAGCAATATCAGGCTGTCGAAGGATCAGGAATTAAGACGTAGGACCCTACTAGGTCCTACTAACACTACACTGTACAGAAGGGGGCAGGAGGAAGGGAACAGCTAGGAGACAGGTAGGAATAAGAGTAAAAATAAGAAGAGAACAAGAGCGGAACTGTCTAAAAACTTTTATATACTACCTTAGGGTAGCTTACTAGCTACCACCCCCTAGGACTAGGGCAGTCGACAATAAGGCTGCCGACTCCCTATTAGAAATCTTAATTACCTCCTAGCTGGCAGGAGCCCTACCCGGCCCAGCACTATGCAGCAGAGGCACCCTCCTACGAGCCTCCCCTAGACAGCGGTAGGAGCAGTAGAGGGAGCTATCCTTCCACTTATATAACGTATATATACCGGCCTAGAAGCCGGGCAGGCGGTATAGGCCAAAGGAGCCCTAGGAGGAGTTAGTACAAGCAGCATAGGACTGGCTACAGGTAGCTATAAGCATAGCATTAACGTACGATAGACAGGCTGCAGCGACCTACTAGGGCGTAATCCGGACAGGGTCGCACTAGAAGGAGTAGAAGGGCAGCTTAGCAGCGTCTTGCTGCTTACTAATATAGTACCTAAGGTGTTAGCTAGGACTATACAGAAGAAGGAGACCTATATAAACCGGAAGCAGAGTTGCTAGTTAAGCTAGGCATTCTACAGCTAGAGGTAGAAGTATAGGGGGACACTGGCCAGGCAGTAGGAGGACGGGCTAGCAACTACAAGAGAGCTACGACAGCACCGGGCGGACAGAGTGCGTAGCATAATAGTAGTGTTAGTAGTAGTAGTTGTGTTAGTAGTAGGTGGACGGTAGTAGTAGTTGTAGTAGTAGTAGGCGGCTAGGCAGACGGGTAGCAGGCAGAGGGAATAGAAGAGAAGGAGAGGAAGAGAGAGAGATAGGGGGAGGCTTAATAAATAGAGTAGTAGCTGCCTACTATGCGAGGCAATAGCAACTAGGGCAGCTGCTTCAATTGTATAGAGGAGGGCAAACAAGGCAACTACGACCTAGTGCCCGGACGAGCAACAGCCCTATAGACGCCCGGACGAAGGTAGGAAAGCGACACCTGTAAGAGGAACGCTAGGAGCTAAGGCCGTACGACACGTCGTCGTACAAGGAAAGCAGTATAAGAAGAGAGGGAGGTATTGTTAGGGGGCGCCGTCTAGCCTAGGTCCTAGACCTAAGCTAGCCGTCGCCCTAAGGACTGCGACTTAGCAGCGCTAGCACGACCCTACCCGCTGTACGGAGTTACCGATACGACCCTACTCCTGTATAGAGGGAGAATCCTATAGCCCTATATAGAGGGAAATTGCCGCCCCTCTAAACAGAGGGAAAACTCTGCATCCTATACAGAGGGGAACTCACGACCCTCTGTACGGAGTTAGGAACCTTGCTCCCCTATATAGAGGGAAATTGCTAGCTTAGCTTTGTAGGTACAAATTGTATAGCAGCGGAGGACGAGGGAACTGCCTATTAGTTCCTTTATATAGATACCTAGCCTTAAGTTTCTAAACTAAGATTCTTAAGCCCTTACATAGCAGCTCTATGTACATACAGTGCATCTAATCCTACATATAGCAAGGTAGCCTCGGACGGTAACGAGTGGGCGCAGAATTCGGCTATTAGCAGCACCTTAACCTATTCTTCCTAATAATAGCTACAGAAGATTCGTAGATATTTCTCTATCTTATAATTAGCTACTTCAGACTAACTGTCGGTCTAAGGGTAAGTGGCTATACTAAGCTTTCTGCGAATTCCGAGAACTTAGTTAATAGCCTTCTATACATTAGTAGTAAATTAAGGACCCCTATCCGTAGTAATAGTGTCTAGCAGGCTATAGTGCTTCTATACGTGCTAAATTAGCATCCTTGCTGTCTCTTCTGTAGTAGTGCCTTCGTCCTTTGCTTAGCAGGGGATAAAGTAGCGTTCTTTGCTTAACTAATCTACTACATTAAGGATAGCATTCTATCTATTGGAATCCGGCAGGCCGGTTACGAAATCTATTGTAATGTGTTGCTATAGTTTCTTAGGGATCGGCAGTAGCCTTAGTAGACCGGCCGGAAGGCTGTAGCGCGGCTTGCCAGCTCGACACGTGTAATAATTAGCGATAAACTAGTAGATCTGCTCGAAGATCTGCAGAAACTAGTAGACTGTCCTTATAGCCTCTATTATCTTCTTTGCGCTAGCGTAGCTAACATCCTTAGAACTATAGACTAGCTAGATAACCTCTGTAATTAGTTCTTCTAGAACTATTAACTTCCCTAAACCAGTTTTGCCGGGCTTTTGTTGCTAGTTAAGCTGCTCCACTTTTTCGTAAAGCGTCTCTTCCTTAGTCGCTAGCTCTATCGCGCAGATCCCTACTTCTTTTAACACCTCGGCATCTAATATTCGCTTAGTTAACATCTTCTAGAACATGTTCGGATCTTCCTTTACGCGGCTAGTCTTCCCTTCTCTTCTTGTTAGCGCGTTAGCCTTTCTATTTTAAGCTCTAGGTAGATAAGTAATCTAAAAGTCGAACCTAGATAAGTAGACGGCCTACTAAGCTTGGCAGCGCGAGAGCTTCTACGTCTGTATAAAGTAGGTTAACGACTAATAGTCTGTAAGGACCTAGACCGTACTCTTTCTAGCTGTAAGCTCTAGCTTCTACTCCTCGAAAGCTTAGATAATAGCTAATAGCTCCTTGTCGTAGATAGCGTAGTTCTGCTTAGCCTTATTTATAGACTTGCTAAATATCAGGGCTTAAGAATCTTGGTTTAGAAACTTAAGGCTAGGTATCTATATAAAGGAACTAATAGGCAGTTCCTTCGTCGTGCACTGCTGTACAATTTGTACCTACAAAGCCAAGCTAGCAATTTCCCTCTATATAGGGGAGCAAGGTTCCTAAATCTGTATAGAGGGTCAGGAGTTTCCCTCTATACAGGATGCAGAGTTTTCCCTCCGTTTAGAGGGGCAGCAATTCCTCTCTATATAGGGCTATAGGGTTCTCCCTCTGTATAGGAGTAGGGTCGTATTAGTAATAGGATTCTCCCTCTATATAGGAGTAGGGTCGTGTTAGTAACCCTATACAGAGGGTAGGGTCGTGCTAGCGCTGCCAAGTCGCAGTCCCTAGGGCAACGGCTAGCTTAGGTCTAGAGCCTAGGCTAAACGGCGCCCCCTAACAATACCCCCCTCTCTTCCTATAGGGCTTCCCCTATACGATAACGTATCGTATAGCCTTATCTTATAGCGTTCCTCTTGCAGGTAGCGCTTTCCTATCTTCGTCTAGTCGTCTATAGTTAACTGTCGTCTAGGCACTTGTTAGTCGGCAATGCCTGCTAGATGCCCTCCCTATTGTTGCTAGGGCCTTGGGTAGCAGTTGCCTGTTCGTCCTAGGTCTACACCCTCCCTCTACACTGCTGCAACCTTGGCCCTATCTATCTGGATCCTGTAGCTAAGGCGGAGGAGGACCTGCAAGTAGGGAAGGCAGGTAGTGCTAGATTGCTTCTACCTAATCTTAGCCGATTCCGTTTGCTACTTTAAGGATACCGAAGCTAAGGCAGAGGAGGACCTGCAAGCAGTTACGAAGGTGTAGGAGGTGCTCGGTCCCGTCTGTCTATTTACCTGTCTCTTGTCCCTCGTCCGTTTACTTCCTACCCTATAGCTCTAGCTGTATACTCTGCGTCCTAACTGTACGGTCTAGCGGCAGCGGGCCGTCTAGCTCTGTCCCTGTACCTTAGTAGTCGTCTAGAGTTCTGCTTTTAGGTAGATGTTCCCGCCTGTTATCGTCTGTAGGGTCGGGTAGTAGTCGTTTACCTAGCGGTCGTCTGTATAGTCTTAGGCAGGCTGGTTATCTCGTGCAGTCCCGCCCTGCCCTATACTAGCTCTATTCCGGTCCTTCTTCCTTTCCCTCTTCCTATACCTATACTATGCTTCTTGCAGGTTCCCTAATGTCGTCTCTTCTTTTAAATCCCTAGGGATAGATGTCTCTAATTCCTCCCTATTCCAGCCCCTCTTTTGCAGCTTCCCAGTCTTGCCTATAGCTGCCTAATCCTGTCTGTAGCTACCTAACGTCTCTTGTAGCCTAGTCTAGGCTGCAGTCGCCTAATATCGCTTGTAGCTGCCCCGTCTTGCAGCTGCTATCTGTCCTACCCTGTACAGTATAGTATTACTGCGACCGTTTGCTAGGGTGCCTTTCCTTCTACTTGTCTAGTACCTGTGTCTTCTAGAGAGCCTCGTACAGCTCCTATATAGGCTCTGCCCAACCTGTCTATTTAACTAGGTACTCTACTCTCTTCTGCTTCCTTTAGCTCTTAAGGATTTCTTCTACCTCGTACTCTTCCTAGCCTTTAGTAATAATCGCTAGGGGGCCGCGTCGTCTGTCGTCTAGTATAGCAGGGGGTCTGTATATGCTAGCTATACGAAGTCTATATAGAAGACTAGGTAGATCCCTAGGGGAGTGTTAAGTCGTACAGTGTGTGTCCCTACTAGTCGGACTACTATAAACTTCTAGTTCTTCTAATCTAGTTTCTTGCTTAGCCGGTCTATATAGATGTTGCGCTAGTTTAGCTAGACCTTATCTCCTGCCTTGTACCTTAGTGCAGCCTGCTGTCTCTTGTTAGCCTGCTTTTCTGCATTCTGTTAAGCTATAGCCAGACTCGCTTTCGCCTATTAATAGGCGTTTGTAATCGTCTGTACGATAGCTTCTCCCTACTGAATTAGGGATCTTATAGGGCGCAAGGTAGCGCTGTTTAGGGTTAGTAGGAGCAGGGAGTAGTCGTATCTGTAGGTTATAAAGAAGGGGGACAATCCTGTAGCGTTAGCTATACAGCTATTAATAGCTAGCTCTGCTATAGGGAGGAGGCGATTCCAGTTTGTCTAGTCGTAGTTAACGTACGCTCGGAGGTACGCTTCCAATGTCGAATTAACCCTCTCTGTCGCACCGTCTGTCTACAGGTGCTATACAGTTTAATAGGCGACGTTCTACGTCTAATAACTAACATACCCTAGCCTAGAGCTAGCTTGTAAACTGTGTACCCTAGTTAGACACGATTGACCTAGGGAATCCGTACTTGCTAAACGTTGTCCGTATAAATGCCTAAGCAGTGTCCTTAGCCGTAATAGAATCTATTCCTTCTAATATTACCTCCTTTACTAGCTTGTCTGTAACTACTATAATGTTCTGCTGTCCGTCGCTCTTAGGGAGGTCTGTAATAAAGTCTACTGTTAGGTCTTGCTAGGGCCGGGCCAGTATTAGTAGGGGTTTTAGCAGCCTGTACTTTAGTTTATGCTAGGGCTTCGTCCGTCTGCAGATATCGCAGTTCTGTACAAACCTACGGATGTCCTTTGCTACCGCTAGCCAGTAGTAGTCCCTAGCAACGATGCTGTACATCTCCTCGCGCCCTAGGTGCCTAGTTGCTATAGAATTATGCACCTGTTGTATTAAGCTTATATAGAGCTTCTTATCTGCCGGGACCTAAATCCGATTCCTGAACTTTAGGTTTTTGTCCTCGTCTACTGTGCACTCTGCTGCTAACACCTTAAGGTAAAGCTCTGCTAGGAGCTTCTGCTGTCCTCCTTAGATTGCCGTATAGGCCCCTTAGTAAACGTCGTCCTTTTCTACTGCCTCTTCCTATGCCTATAGCTAGGGTTCCTATAGGTATATCGCCGCTAGGTAGATAGTCTCCTCGCTTAGTTCCTCCTTAAACATCCAAAATGTCTATAATTTTAGCCGGTCGTTATCGTACGTTGTTAGCATATCCTAATCCTGTCTATATAGCGCATCGGCCCTGCTGTTAACCTTTCCTTTGCGATACTAGAGTCTTATATTAAATCGGCTTAGGTATATCGCCTATTGTATATGTCTCTTAGAAAGCTTCTAGGGTTACGCAAAGTACTCGAGGTTCTTGTAGTCGGTTAGGGCGAGGAACTCGGGAACTGAGCGGAGTTCTCTATCCTACGCTTCGCAACATCGTACGACTACTAGTAATTCTTTGTTGTAGATAGAGTAGTTGCACTTAGCTAGGGAGTTCTTCTTAGAGAAGTACGCGCATAAGTGCAGGAGTCCGTCCGAGCCTACCTATAACAAGATAACTTCTATACAATACCCTAAAGGGTCGGTTTTAAGTATCGTTATACGTTCTAGATCGAAGACGGCAAGCGTTAGTCCTATAGTAAAGAGCTCCTTTAGCCTGTTAAAGCTTCTATTACACTCGTCCGTCTACTTAAACTGCTTGTCCTTGTATGTTAGCTCGACTAGGGGGCGTACGATCTTAGAGTAGTTCTGTATAAACTAGCGATAGAAGTTGGCAAACCTAAGGAATTCCTGTACGCCCTTAACCCTTATAGACGGCTTCTTTTGCTTAATAGCATTAATCTTCTTCCCGTCTATGCTAATGCCTTTCCCTGCCTTAATAATAAACCCTAGGTATTTCGTACGTTGTACACCGATTTTACATTTGTCGATGTCGAGGTATAAGCTAGCCTGTTGCAGTCGATCTAATACCTTCTTAACGTCCTGTACGTAATCTGCATAGGTGCCGTCTGTAAATACTAGTGTGTTATCGAGGTACGCCGAACAGGGGTCGTCTAGTAACCCTTATAGGGACCTGTTAATGTACCTCTAGAAGGTTGCCAGTATGCTAGCAAGGCCAAAGGGGGTAACAAGCTACTCGAAAAGAATATATCTCGTACAGAAAGCAGTTATCTATTTACAGCCTTCCTTAACCCGTATCTTGTAGAAAGCCGAGACTACGTTAAGCTTAGTAAACCACTTTGCCTTGCTAATCTGTCTAAGGGTCTCCTTAATAAGGGGCAGGGGGTACTAGTCCTTCTTAGTAATCGCGTTAGTGCCTCTATAGTCTACGCAGAAACGCAAGCTGGCCTTGCCTTCTTTGTAGACAAATAGCACTAGGGCTCCTGTAGATAACGTACTTGCGTAAATAAAACCTTTAGCAAGTAGGTCGTCTAGTGTCTTGCGCAGTACTAGGAGTTCTCTAGAGTATATACCGTATAGCGGGCTGTATAGTACTTCGGGCAGACTTCTATCTAGGCAGAGCTCTAGCTAGATGTCGTAGTTAATTCCTTCTCCTTAGTATAGAGGCAGTTTCGAGGCTGATTTTAGCTCGAAGAGGTCTAGGTATTCTGTGTATTCTGCTAGGAGCTTCGTATAGGGGTCCGTTGCTTTTTTAGGCGCTTATGCCTTCTTAATGTCTATAGTCGCAGTGTTGACTTTGGCCTTCCTATTGCCGCCCTGCAGAACTCTCCCTTAATCTCGGAGCCTCTGCTTCGTTGCTGCTAGGTATAGGCGTCCTCGTCCGACATCTAGCTTGCCCTGCTAGCGCTCTATCTATAGCTTCTCTAGTATTAGGTCGTACCCCAACTTGTCCTGTACGACGTAGAGATATAAGTCCTGCTTATAGTGTCCTTGCAGCTCTATCGTTACTTTTACTATATAGGTAATGTCCGGTCCTCGCCCGGTAATGCCCAGTATGCGTACAGGTACGGTAGGGGTCGTCTTAATGTAGTGTCTCTATACGAAGTCTTCGCTAATTACTCTATACACTAAACATCCTATGTCGATTAATGTCCGCGCTATAGCAGTCCCGTTTAGCGTAGGTCGTACGATAAACGGCGTAGTTACTATGTAATTGCTCTTAAAAGATAGCTAAGTAGTGCTTTAATTTAGCAATCTATCTCGTATATGCCTCTGGCAGAGCCTTCGCTTAGAGGCTACTATTTTCCCGACTCGTTGTCGTCCGAGGGGGACTCTTAGTTCTCTTGTTAGGGCGCCGCAGTTGCTATCTTTGCAGTAGTCGTCTATCCCCTAGGTCTCTCTGCTAGCAAAAGCCCGCAATTCCGTACAGTGTAGCCTATCTTGCTATACCTATAGCAGCTCCCTTCTGCTCGTCTCTTGTTAAGGGTAGCTATGTCTACCTACTGTACCCTTTTAGTAGCAGCCCTTAGCTGTACGGTAACGGCTGCTGCTACTCTCGTCGTCGTCGTTAGTTCCTAGTCTATAGCGTCCTGCTGCTGCTAGAGGGGCTGCCGCATCTTATAGGCACGGCTTATCTGTCCAAGCCTATGCTGTTAGTCGTCGACTATCCTAAGGAAATTACAGAACTCCTCGTACGTAGCGGGTCGTATTACGCCTACTAGTCCTGTTATAATCCCCTTAGAGAAGCCTACCTCTAAGGTAGGAATTTTTACCCTGTCCTCCTAGTAGAGTCCTCCTGCCTCTGCCAGGGTCTAGTCGTATTCTGCGAGGAACTCTCGTACAGTTCTGCGTCCTTGCTTTATCGTATTAACCTATAGGAGTGCTTAGCTTTCGCGGTCTAGGTCCTTATAGCTCCTGTTAAGAGCTGCCTAGAGCATCGTCGTAGTTGCTATTGCTAGGTTGGCAATAGTTATCTCGTAGTACAGCAGAATCTGTGCTGCCGCCCTGCCCTTTAACCTCCTAAAGAGGTACACTACCTTGTCTAGCTCGGTTGGGTATACTCCTAAGTCAAATAGAAGCTTAGAGCGTATCTAGGCAGCCTAGGAGGGGTACTCGGCCGGAGCCTTACTATCGTAGGTAGTAACGTTAGGGAGTTTGCTCTCAGGGGCTAGGGTGTAGGCTGTCGTGTTCGTCGTTATAGGGGTCGGATCGCAATCGGACGCCCTAAGCTGTCGTAGCTCCTGTTCCTATTAGGAAATTATTGCAGCCTAATAGCTTACTTACTGTTCGAGCTGCCTCTTGTGTGCTAGTAGCTCCTCGTACGCGCAGTGCATCTAATCCTGCATAGCCGTAGGTTCTCTAGGGATGTCGCTGTCTATCTTCGTTATATTACTGCAGTTACCGACAGTAAGATCAGTTCCTAATATAAGGGCTTAAGAATCTTAGTTTAGAAACTTAAGGCTAGGTATCTATGTAAAGGAACTAATAGGCAGTTCCTTCGTCGTGCGCTGCTGTACAATTTGTACCTACAAAGCCAAGCTAGCGATTTCCCTCTATATAGGGGAGCAAGGTTTCTAACTCTATATAGAGGGTCGGGAGTTTCCCTCTATATAGGATACAGAGTTTTCCCTCTGTTTAGAGGGACGGCAATTCCCCTCTATACAGGGCTGTAGGGTTCTCCCTCTATACAGGAGTAGGGTGGTATTAGTAATAGGACTCTCCCTCTGTACAGGAGTGGGGTCGTATTAGTAACCCCGTATACAGGGTAGGGTCGTACTGGCGCTGCTAAGTCGCAGTCCCTAGGGCGACAGCTGGCTTAGGTCCAGGGCCTAGGCTGGACGGCGCTCCCTAACACTCAAGAAGGCTACCAGATAGAGGGTCTCGCTGTTATCGTTATATTAAGAAAGAACCCCTACTGTTACTATGTCGGAAGGGTCCGTTTCTAGGTAGATTATCTTTTCCGGTCGGAAGTGCGCTAGCACTAGTGCCGAGGCTACCGCTTCTTTTAGCTAGTTAAAAGCCTCTGTGCACTTCTCGTTCTATAGGCCAGCGGCCTCCTTCTTTAATGCCTCGTTTAGGAGTCTTGCTATCTTGCTAAAGTCCTTAATAAATCGACGATAGTAACTGCAGAACCTAAGGAAAGCTCTAATCTAGGTAGTGTTTCCAGACTTCGGCTACTTCTATCCCGCTACAGCGGCGACCTTTAAGGGTCTATCCGGATGCCTTCTCTTCTAACAATAAGACTAAGATATTTGACTTTGGTCTGATAGAAACCGCTCTTCTTTGTATCCCTGTTCAGACCCGACCTCTTAGAGCCTAGTGAATACTTGCGGGATGTGGTCTGTGTGCTGTTTTCTCGTTCCATTAGTATAGATAAGAATGTTATCTAGGTAAATAGACACAAACTGTTCTAGTATGTCTATAGAGGTATAGTTTATAAAGCGTTGCTATATAGCCGGCGCGTTAGTAAGACCGAAGGGCATAACCAGCTACTTAAAGTTGCCTATACGCGTAGCGAACGTCGTAAGATCTTCCGTCTGTCCTTCTTCGTTCCTTAGTCGATAGAACGCTTAGCGAAAGTCCAACTTGCTAAACTACTTAGCTTTCGCTACCCGTTGTATAGTCTTATCGATTAGCAGCAGCGGGTATACGTCTCTCTTAGTAACCTTATAAAGGCCTCGGTAGTCTACGTACAGCCGGAGGCCTCCTCTAGGTTTCTGTACGAAAAGGATTAGCGACGTATACTCGACGGAGCTCGGTGTAATAAACTTTTTCGCTAGGTTTTCCCGAACAACCACTTCTACTTAGTCTAGCTTAGCTAGCGATAGTCGTCTTAGGGGTTCGGTTCTCGGCAATGCGGCTCCTTCTTTCAACTAGATCTTGTTATTATATTCCAGTCGATAGAGCAGCAGGAGGTTGGAGTCGGCTTTTAAGAATACGTCTGCGTAGCTATAGAGTTCTTTTAGTAATGCCTCTAGCGGGTCTACATCTTTTTCCGCTATTATCTTTTAGTAATCTTCGATGTCTTTTATCGAGATAGCGTAGATCTTATTCTCTAGCGACTTCGCGAGAATCGTTAGGGCTTCCGAGCTTATTATTCTAACAGTATCTAGGGGATCGGAACAGTCGGCCGGAACCGCGTTAGTAGCTGTAACGTTTGGTTCTGCAGCAACGACAGTAACCGATTCGACAGCAGCGGTACCGCTCTGCTAGGGTTTAAACCTGAGTGTGCCTTAGTCTACGTTAATAACAGCTTTCTGGTTCTTTATCTATTTCTGCCCTATAATAATTTTAAATCGTCCGATATCTATTACTTAGAACGTCGCTTTATTAGTTCGGCCGGCTAGGGTAGTCTTTAACGGCACGTAGTGCGTAACGCTCTCGGTCTCTTGTCTGTTGTATGCCGAAATTCGTGTCGGCGATGCCAATTCCACCGGATAGCCGTACCCTTTTGTTAGTTTCTGGATTAATCGATAATGTATTGCTGCGCCAATAAGTGCTCCTGTATTAACAAAAGCTTTTAGCTAGAGGGGTCAGCGTAAGCTCTTAAGGGGGTAGACAGTAATTGGAAGGATAATAGCTGTTACGGCGGCAGAAAGGGGTAGGACTAAGTAATAGGGTAGACCCTTGGAATTTCGGCTCGGCCCTTCCGGGCCGAGCCGGGCCTTGGCACCACTACCACGAAAGCCCACCACCACCACCACATAGATTCCTTTCCCTCCTCAGTTCGAGATATAGTTATCAAAAAGGCCGTATTGAATCATATCTGCGCGCCCGGATCATTCTATCTCGAACTTACTTACTACAACAAACCCCGCGCTGCGCGAAAGGGCCCGTCGAACCATCCGGACACCCGAATAACGCACGCGCACACACCAAAAACACCAAACCCAGCACTATAAGAAGATGCGCTCCAGTGTAATTAACGATAAGATCGTTATTAGCGGTTTTACAGCGGAAGAGGCCGCTAAGGTCAAGGAACGAATGGCCGAATATAGGAAGATCCACGACTGCACGATCGAGGAACTGGAAGACTATGTAAACGAGAATAGGATAGGAAAGGTCTACGATAGTATAGACCTTATTAAGACGCTGTTCTACAGAACGCTAGAAGAGAACAGACAGCTAAAAGAGGAAGTAGAGACGGTGAGAGCCGAGAAGGAATCGGCCGAGACCATTATAGATGTACTGGAAAACCAAGCGGCGAACCGACTAGCACAGTTGAAAGCGATAAAGGCTTAGCTAGAGGAGAAAGAAGCAGCGAGGTCGTCGGCGCTGCCACCGCGTCGAGAAGAACAAGCAGAGACCGCCTTACCGGCGGCCTACAGTTAAGGCAGCACGTTAATAACGTTACTACCGGATCTACCGGCGTTTAGAGGCGGAGATCCTAGGGATTAGGAAGCGTTTAAGAAAAAGATAAAGAACAAGATAGATCGAGACTATGCCGGAAACAGCGCTGGAGATAGATTGGCGTACCTGGAATCGCGATTGGAAGGTAAAGCTTTTTCGCTAGTAGCGGACCTGGAAGAGGTAACTGCTAAGGAAGCGATTAAAGCGCTAGATCAACGCTTCGGAGACCCATTCCGGAAGAAGACGGCCTGTAAGCAGTTGGACAAGATCAACCAGAACCGGCAGACGTTCGAGGAGTTCTACGGTTTGTTTAGAAAATATGCGATTAGGGCCCGAGTAGCGGAAGATAAGCAGCTCCACCTACTAAGACAGAAGCTAAACCCTGAACTGGCTGCAGCTATGGCCTCGGTGGAAGATAAAGACCTTAAGAGCTTCGTGCACCGAGCGAGAGTCACCGCGAGAAACCTGAGCGCCTACGCGAAATCACGCGAATCGAACCAGAAGCCGTTAATAACGCAGACTACACGCCCCCCTGCACCTTTCCGGAGAGCACTATAGCAGCTACCTTATCAGTTACAGCGTTCGTCGTTCGTCCGCACCTGCTACGCATACGGAAAGCCCAGCTATATCGCTACGAGATGCCAAGCAACGGCCCAGCAGAAGCAGGAGTATCGCGCTATAAAGCAGCCGCAGCCGCAGCCACTAAGAAAGACTATCCAAGCTATCGAACCGACACCGAACGACACTGACAGCATAGACGGTGGAGTGCTACTGCGAATCCTGGGAAAAGACCAGCTAGACGGATAGGCCCCCTACCCAGCATTGACAATAGGGCACTACATCGAAGCGAATCGCTGCGAGAAGAGAGCATTAACAGCTGCAACGACCCTCTCTCAGCGGCTGTAGAAGTGAATACGGAAACAGCTATTATTCTTCCTATTACGATCCACCCTATTAAGAAGTCGCGCCAACCCCTCCAGTTGAAAGCTTTTATCGACACCGGAGCTCTTATTGGCGCGGCGATCCACTACCGACTGGTTCAGAAACTAATAAAAGGATATAGCTATCCAGTAGAGCTGGCGTCGCCGACGCAGATTTCGGCGTATAACGGACAAGACACAGAAAACGTTACGCACTACGTGCCATTAAGGACTACACTAGCTGGTCGAACCACAGAAGCAACGTTCCGGATTTTGGATCTCGGACGGTTTGACATTATTATAGGGCAGAAATAGATAAAGAACCAGAAGACGGTCATTGACGTAGACGAAGGCACGATAGGGTTTAAAACCCTAGGCAACGGCACCGCCGCCGCCGAACAGACCGCTGCTACTGTAGCCGAATCGAAAGCCGCGGCTGCCAATGTAACCCCGTCCGACCGCCCCGAACCCCTGGTTACCGTCGGAATAATAAGTTTAGAAGCTATAACGACCCTCGCAAAGTCGCTAGACAATAAGATCTACGCTATCTCTGTAAAGGACATCGAAGACTACAGGAATATAATAGCGGAAGAAGAAGTGGACCTACTGGAGGTGTTGCCAAACGAGCTCTACGGTTACGCTAACGTGTTTTTAAGAGCCGACTCCAACCTCTTGCCGCTCTATCGACCGGAATACGACAACAAGATCCGACTGAAGGAAGGGGCTACGTTGCCGAGAACCGAGCCTCTAAGAAGATTGTCACTGGCCAAATTGGACTAAGTGGAGGTGTTTGTTCGAGAAAATCTAGCAAAGAAGTTTATTACGCCGAGCTCCGCCGAATACGCGTCGCCGATCCTTTTCGTACAGAAACCCGGAGGCGGTCTCCGAGTATGCGTAGATTACAGGGGCCTTAATAAGGTTACTAAGAGAGACGTGTATCCACTGCTGCTGATCGATGAAACTATACAGCGGGTAGCAAAGGCTAAGTGGTTCAGCAAGCTGGACATCCGCCAAGCGTTGTATCGACTGAGAAACGAGGAAGGGCAAACAGAAGACCTTACGACATTCGCTATGCGTATAGGCAATTTTAAGTAGCTGGTAATGCTGTTCGGACTTACTAACGCGCCGGTAGTGTAGCAACGCTTTATAAACCACTCCTTTATAGACATGCTAGAGCAGTTCGTGTCTATCTACTTAGACGACATCCTTATCTACACAGATAGAACGAGAGAGCAACACACGGACTACATTGAGAAGGTGCTAACTAGGCTCCGCGAGGTCGGATTGAACGCAGACACGAAGAAGAGCGAGTTCTATCAAACCGAGGTTAAGTATCTCGGCCTTATCGTTAGAAGAGATAGAATTCGGATAGACCCCTTAAAGGTCGCCGCTGTCGCGGAATGGAAACAGCCGAAATCCGGAAACACTACGCAGATCAGAGCGTTTCTCGGATTCTGTAGCTACTATCGAAGGTTTATTAAGGACTTCAGCAAGATAGCAAGACCTATAAACGAAGCGTTGAAGAAAGAGGCCGCCGGCCTATAGAATAAGAAGTGCACGGAGGCCTTTAACCGGCTAAAAGAAGCAGTAGCCTCTGCGCCAGTTCTGGCACACTTCCAGCCGGAAAAGACGATCTACGTAGAAACGGACGCTTCCGATACAGTAACGGCAGGGGTCCTTTCTTAATACGCTAACGATGGCGAGACTCTCTACCTAGTGGCTTTCTTTAGCAAGTCTATAACGGAAGCCGAACGGAACTACGCTATCTATAATAAAGAACTGCTAGCCATTATTCAGGCCTTTAAAGAGTGGAAACTGGAGCTTATAGCTAGACAGAGTACGATCCAGGTCCTTACGGACCACCAGTCACTGACCTACTTTATAAAGACGCAGAAGCTATTACGCTGCTAAGCCCGGTAGGCAGCCTACTTATCCGGGTTCGACTTCAAGATTACCTATCGACCCGGAGCTCAAAACGGAAAGGCCGACGCGCTAACGAGGAGAGAAGGGAAGACCAGCCGCGCAAAAGAAGACCCAAACATGTTCCAGAAGGTGCTGACCGAGCGGATAGTAGACGCAGAGGTGCTGAAAGAGGCAGGGATCTGCGTGCTGGAACTGGCCCCTAAGGAAGAGACTCTCTACGAGAAGGTGGAACAGCTCAACCAGCAACAGAAGCTCGGCAAAACCGGTTCAGGGAAGATAATAGTTCCAGAAGAACTAATTACAGAGGTTATCCAGCTGGTCCATAGCTCCGTAGATGTTGGCTACGCAGGCGCGAAGAAGACGATGCAGGCAGTAAGGACGATCTACTGGTTTCCGCGAATATTCGAGCGAATCCACCGATTTATCGCCAACTGCTACGTATGCCGATTGGCGAAGCCGCGTTACGGCTTTCCAGCAGGCTTATTAAAGCCACTGCCGATCCCTAAGAAACTATAGCAGCACATTACGATGGATTTCGTAACCGGCCTGCCGGAATCCGATAGATATAACGCTACGCTCAATATAGTGGATCGGCTAAACAAAGAGCGCCACTTTATCCCCTGCCGAGCGAGAGACGAAGGAACTACTGCGGAAGAAACAGCGAGAATATTGATCCAATACGTGTAGAAGCACTATAGGCTGCCGGACACTATTACTACGGATAGGGGTCCTTAATTCACAGCCGACGTATAGAAAGCTATCAACCAAGCCCTCGGAATTCGTGGAAAGCTCAGCACAGCCGCTTACCCTTAAACTAACGGTCAGTCTAAAGTAGCTAACTGTAAGATAGAAAAATATCTACGAATCTTCTGCAGCTACTATTAAGAAAAGTGGGTCGAGATGCTGCCGATAGCTGAGTTCTGCGCGAACTCAGCACGGTCAGAAGCAACGTCGCTGGCGCCCTTCGAGATAACCTACGGTTATCTTCCGAGAATGAGTTTCCAGCCGCCGAGCGAACCCAGCTCTAGGGAACCTTCCACCGCTACGTCGTCAAAGAGAGTCGCCGCTGCGACGGCAGAAGCGCTCCGATCTTAGATAGACGAAGCAATCAAAGTGGCAAAAGAGGCGATAGAATCGGCTTAGAAGAAGATAGTAACTCGAGCTAATAGAAAGCGAACGCCGATAGAATTCGAAGAAGGCCAAAAAGTCTGGCTTAACACGCGAAACCTAAGGCTAAAAGGCAACGCCAAGCTCAATCCGCGCTACGTAGGTCCGTTTACGATAGTGGAAAAGAGATCGCCGGTGACTTATCGGCTCTAGCTACCGAAATCGTTCCGGATCTACGATGTCTTTTATTCGGATCTGTTAAGCCTAGACCCTAAGGACGGCCTTCCGGAGCAGGGGTTCGCCGAACCCCTGCCAATCGAGATGGACAGTAAGGAAGAAGAGTGGGAGGTAGAAGATGTAATAGACGTAAAGAAGATAAGGGGGTCTATTAAAGCGAAGATCTTGTAGAAGGGGTGGCCGGAAGACTATAAATGGTATCCGATCGAGAACCTCCGGAATTCGGCAGAGCTGCTAAGAGAGTTCTACGTGCGGAACCCGTAGAAGCCGAAACCCGAATAGCTCCGAAGCTGAAAAAAAAAGATAAATAAGAGAAGAAAAACGAGGATAAGTAAGCGGTCGAGGGCGACCGCTGGTGAGGGAGGGGGGTGGTGTTACAGCGGCAGAAAGGGGTGGGACTAAGTGATAGGGTGGACCCCTAGAATTTCGGCTCGGCCCTTCCGGGCCGAGCCGGGCCTTGGCACCACCACTACGAAAGCCCACTACCACCACTACATAGATTCCTTTCCCTCCTCAGTTCGAGATATAGTTATCAAAAAGGCCGTATTGAATCATATCTGGGCGCCCGGATCAATAGCGGTTTCCGTATTTACTTCTACCGCTGCAGAGAGCGGATCGCTATAGCTGTTAATGCTTCCTTCTTCTTCTAGCATTGTAGTTCGTAGTAGTGCCCTCTCTTTCGTGCTGGTTAGGGGGCCTATCCTTCTAGCCAATCTTTTCCCAAAATTCTTAATAGCACTCTACTGTCTACGCTATTAGTGTTATTTAGCGCCGGCGCTATAGCTTGGATAGTCTTCCTCGGCGGCGTCGGCTTTATAGCACAGTATTCCTGCTTCTGCTAAGTCGTCGCTTAGCATCTAGTAGCGATATAACTAGGCTTTCTATATATGTAACAAGTAGGGACGAACGGCAAGCGCAGTGCATAGGATGGCTGTTAGGGGCCTCGTTAGAAGGAGGTAGAGGGTGGTGTTGTCTGCGCTAACGACAATCTCTAATTCAGTTTGCGCGCTGCCGATTTTCCGTACGCGTTCAAGTTTCTAGCGGTAACTCTCGCCTAGTGCACAAAGCTTTTAAGGTCTTCGTCTTTTACCGAAGCTATAGCTCTAGCTAGTTCGGAGTTCAACTTCTGCCTTAGTAAGTGTAACTGTTTATCCTTAGATACTTTAGCTCTAATTGTGCATTTCCTAAACAATCCGTAAAATTCCTTAAACGTTAGCCGGTTTTAGCTAATCTTGTCCAGTTTATTACAGGCCGTCTTCTTGCAGACAGGGTCTCCGAAGCGTTGGTCTAGGGCTTTAATAGCTTCGTCGGTAGTTACATCTTCTAGGTCCGCTACTAGCGAGAACGCTTAACCCTCTAGTCGCGCCTCTAGATAGGCTAGCCTGTCTTCTTCGCTATTTGCTGCGTAATTGTAACTTATCCTATTCCTTGTCTTCTTCTTAAATGCTTCCTAGGCTTTGTGGTCTCTACCCCTAAAGGCTAGTAGATTAGGCAGTAACGTTATCAAAGTGCTACCTTAACTGTAGGCAGCAGGGGAGGCACTTCCTGCTTAGTCTTCTCGTAGTAGCGGCAGTGCCGACGACGTCGCTGCCGCTATGTTAGCTAACTAAGCTCTTAGTATCTTTAATTGTGCTCGTTGTATCGCCGCTGAATTCTCTAACACCTCGATAGTAGTCTCTGCTGATTCCTTCTCGGCTATTACTGCCTCTATCTCTTCTTTTAGTTGCTTATTCTCTTCTATTTTCTTGTAAAACGTCTCCTCGATAAAGGTAATAGTGTCGTATACCTTCCTAGCTCTATGTTCTGCTAGGTGCTCCTCGAGTTTATCTAGTGTGTATACGTACAGCTCCTTATAGCCTGCTATACCCTCCTTCGCTTCTTCTATCTCTTCTTCTTTAAGACCTTTAGTAACTGTCCTATTGTCCAGGATGCTAGCGCGCCTATTCCTTGCTCTGTTAGTCTTTCTCTTTCTGCTGCAGCCTGCAACGCTACTCTCTCTTGTTAAGAAGCCTTCTATAGCCTTCTTATAGTGCTAATGTGTTTGGTTTAGGTTGTAGTGTGCGCGTGCGTTATTTAGGTAGCCGGATGTAGTTTAACAGGCCCTTTCGCGCAGCGCAGGGTTAGTATAGTTAGTAAGTTCGAGATATAATAATCTAAGCGTGTAGATATAATTTAATACAACTGTTTTAATAACTATATCTCGAACTAAGGAGGGAAAGGAATCTATATAGTAGTGGGTAAGGGCTTTGAAGGTGGCATGCCAAGGCCCGGCTCGGTCTAGAAGGGCCGAGCCGAAATTCCAAGGGTCTACCCCTTTACTTAGTCCCACCCCTTTCTGCTGCTGTAACAAAAAGAGGCAAAGGAGATAAATAGACAGAAGAAGGAAGGGATCTGATTGGTCAGAATAAGATAAAGGGGGCAGAAAGGATAAGTAAGCAGTCGAGGGCAACTGCTAATAAGAGAGGGGAGTAGTGTTATATTAGCAAAAAGAGGTAGGACTAAGTAATAGGGTAGACCCTTAGAATTTCGGCTCGGTCCTTCCAGACCGAGCCGGGCCTTGGCATACTACCCCTAAAGCCCTTATATACTACTATATAGATTCCTTTCCCCTCCTTAGTTCGAGATATAGTTATTAAAACAGCTGTATTAAATTATATCTGCGCGCTCAGATTACTTTTAGCTAACTAAGAGAAGCGGTAGCCTTAGCACTAGTGCTAGTGCACTTCTAGCCGGAAAATACAATGTATCTAGAAACAGACGCTTCCGATACAGTAATAGTAGGGGTCCTTTCTTAATACAATAACGACGGCGAGACCCTCTACCTAGTAGCCTTCTTTAGCAAGACTATAAATAAGGCTAAACGGAACTACGCTATCTATAATAAAGACCTGTTAGCTATTATCCAGGCTTTCGAGGAGTAGAAGCCAGAGCTTATAGCTAGAAAAAGCCCGGTCTAGGTCCTTACAGACTACCAGTCGTTAACCTACTTTAAAAAGACGTAGAATCTTTCGCGCCGCTAAGCTCGGTAGACTGCCTACTTATCCGGATTCGACTTTAAGATTACCTTCTAACTAGGGCCTCAAAATAGAAAAGCTAACGCACTAACAAGATATAAAGGGAAGACTAGTCGCGCGAAGGAAGATCCGAATATGTTCTAGAAGGTATTAACTAAGCGAATAGTATACGCTAAAGTATTAGAAGAAGTAGGGGTCTGCGCAGTAGAGCTAGCGACTAAGAACGAAACGCTTTATAAAAAGGTAGAGCAGCTTAACTACCGACAGAAGCTCGGAAAGACCGGTTCGGGGAAGTTAATAGTTCTAGAAGAGCTAATTACAGAAGTTATTTAGCTAGTCTATAGCTCGAAGGATATCGGCTACGCTAGAGTAAAGAAGACGATAGAGGCTATAAGGACTGTCTACTGGTTTCTAAGGATTTTCGAGCGGATCTATTAGTTTATTGCTAACTGTTACATATATCGAGCTACGAAGCCGCGCTGCAGTCTTCCGGCCGGTCTACTAAAGCTACTACCGATCTCCGAGAAACTATAGCAGTATATCACGATAAATTTCGTAACTGGCCTGCCGGATCCCTATAGATACAATGCCACTCTTAACGTAGTAGATCGGTTAAGTAAGGAACGCTACTTTATCTCCTATTAAGCAAAGGATAAAGGCACTACTGCAGAAGAGACTGCGAGGATGCTAATTTAGCACGTATAGAAGCACTATAGCCTACTAGACACTATTACTACGGATAGGGGTCCTCAATTTACTGCCGATATATAGAATGCTATTAACTAAGTTCTCGGAATCTGCGAAAAGTAATTTAACGCAGTACACTTAAGCCAAAAGGGACTAATCAAGTAACTCGCAAGTAACTTAACCGAATGTATACCAGATATAGAAACCTTGGCAAGGCTTGGTAATAACCCGGGCCTAACTACCCTGTATTAGGAAGCTTAGTATAGCCGCTTACCCTTAGACCGACGGTTAGTCTAAAGTAGCTGACCGCAAGATAGAAAAATATCTACGAATCTTCTGTAGCTATTATAAGGAAGAGTAGGTTAAGCTATTGTCGATAGCCAAATTTTGCGCTAACTCGGCACTGTCCGAGGCTACCTCGCTAGCGCCGTTCGAGATAACTTATAGCTATCTTCTGAGAATAAGCTTTCAACCGCCAAACGGACCTAGCTCTTTAGAATCTTCTACCGCTACCTCGTTAAAGAGAGTCGCCGCTGTCGCGGCAGAAGCGCTTGAATCTTAGATAGAAGAAGCAATCCGGGTAGCGAAAGAGGCAATAGAATCGGCTTAGAAGAAGATAGTAACTCGAGCTAATAGAAAATGGTTACTAATAGAATTCGAAGAAGGCTAAAAGGTATAACTTAATACGTAGAACCTAAGGCTAAAAGGCAACGCTAAGCTTAACCTCTACTACACAGGTCTGTTTACGATAGTAGAAAAGAGGGCGCTAGTAACTTATCGGCTCGAGCTACCAAGGTCGTTCCGAATCTACGCTGTCTTCTCTTTGGACCTATTAAGTCTAGACCCTAAAGACGGCCTTCTGGAGCAAGGGTTTATCGAACCTCTACTAATCGAGATAGACAGTAAGGAAGGAGAGTAGGAGGTAGAAGATGTAATAGATATAAAGGAGATAAGGGAGTCTATCGAGGGAAGGATCTTATAGAAAGGGTAGCTAGAAGATTATAAATAGTATCTAATCGAGAATCTCTAGAATTCAGCAGAGCTGCTAAAGGAGTTCCAAATTTCGGAATCTAAGAAAGCCGAGACTGGAATAGCTCTAGAAGAGATAAAAGAAAAAGAAGAACTGCAACGCCGGAAGTACGACACTAGTCGCGTCCGCTCTATCGGTTAGCACTAAAGAAACTATCGTAACCGCGCGCTTAGTTCCGGCCTTAGTAGAGGCCGAAGTGCCTGTCTGCTGCGCCGCTTTGTTAAGGAAGAAAAAGAAGAAGAGATAGCTACTGCAGACGCACCCATAGAGACCCTCTGTAGCGGTGCACAGAACAACTACACCGTAGCTCAGATAGCTGTTGGCTTAGATCAGATAGCTCTGATCAGATAGACGCTAAGTAAACGACTTTAGATAGTAACAATATAAGGAAAGAAGAAGATAACGAAAGGATAGTTTTTTAAGATAGAAGAAAAGAAGAGGTAACGTCGATCTTAAGAACAATTTTCGTAGAAGAAGGCGCGAGCTAGACGGAAAAGAGGATAAATGTTGCGGCGGCAGAAAGGAGTAAGACTAAGTAATAGGGTAGACCCTTGGAATTTCGGCTCGGCCCTTCCGGACCGAGCCGGGCCTTGGCACACTACCCCTAAAGCTCTTACTTACCACTATATAGATTCCTTTCCCTCCTTAGTTCGAGATATAGTTATCAAAAAGGCCGTATTGAATTATATCTGCGTGCCCGGATTATTATATCTCGAACTTACTTACTATACCAACTCTGCGCTGCACGAAAGGGACCGTTAGACTATCGCGGACACCCGAATAACGCACGCGCACCAAAAACACTAAACCAAACACCAGCACCGTAAGACAGCTATAGAGAGCTTCTTAACGGTAGAGAGCGGCGTTACAGGCTGCAGCGGAAAGAGAAAGACTGACAGACCGAGGGATAGGCGTACCAGTATCCTCGACAACGGAATAGCCACTAAGGGCCTTACAGAAGAAGAGATAGATAAAGCAAAGAGGGGCATAGAGAGCTATACCGAACTGTACGCACGCAAGCCGGAGGAAATAGAAGAGTATCTAGCAGAAAACGGAGCTAAGAAGGTGTTCGACATTATTACCTTTATCGAGAAGAAGTTTTATAGGAACATAGAAGAAAACAGGAGACTAAGAGAAGAAATAGAAACAGTAGTAGCCGATAAGAAATTGGCAGAGACTATTATTAATATACTAGAAAACTAAGCGGCGAACTAACTAGCACAACTAAAGGCGATAAAGACTCGGTTAGCTAAGATGGAAGCAGCGATGTCGTCGGCGCTACTACATCGAGAAGAACTAGTAGAGACCGCCTTACCGGCGGCCTATAGTTAAGAAGGAACACCGATAACGTTACTACCCGATCTACTAGCGTTTAGGGGAGGGGACCCTTAAGACTAGGAAGCGTTTAAGAAAAAGATAAAGAACAAGATAGATCGCGATTACGCCGAAAACAGTGCCGGAGACAGATTGGCCTACCTGGAATCGCGATTGGAAGGTAAAGCTTTTTCGTTAGTAGCGGACCTAGAAGAGGTAACTGCCGAAGAAGCGATTAAAGCGCTGGATCAACGCTTCGGAGATCCATTCTGAAAGAAGACAGCCTGTAAGCAACTGGATAAGATTAACCAGAACCGGCAGAAGTTCGAGGAATTTTACGGACTATTTAGAAAATATGCTATCAGAGCCAGAGTGTCAGAAGATAAGCAGCTCCACCTACTAAGACAGAAGCTGAACCCTGAACTGGCTGCAGCTATAGCTTGGGTAGAAGACAAAGACCTTAAGAGCTTCGTGCACTAAGCGAGAGTTACTGCGAGAAACCTAAGCGCTTACGCGAAGTCGAGCGAATTGAACCAGAAGCCGTTAATAACGCAGAGAACGAGACCCCCTGCACCTTTTCGGAGAGCACCTTAGCAGCCGTCTTATTCGCTACGTTCGTCGTTCGTCCCTACCTGCTACGCGTATAGAAAGCCTAGCTACATCGCTACGAGATGCCAAGCATCGGATAAGCAGAAGTAGGAGTATCGTGATACGAAGCAGCTGCAGCCGCTAAGAAAGACTATACAAGCTATCGAGCCGGCTCCGAACGACACCGACAGTGTAGACAGTGGAGTGCTACTAAGAATCCTAGGAAAAGACCAGCTAGACAGATACGCCCCCTATCCAGCAAGGACAATAGGGCACCGAGACGAACAACGCTACCGGAATATAGAAGCATTAACAGTTGTAGCGATCCGCTCTTAGCAGCGGTAGAAGTGAACACGGAAACAGCTATTATCCTTCTAATTACTGTCCACCCCCTCGATAGCTTAAGCAGACCACTCCAGCTAAGAGCTTTTATCGACACAGGAGCCCTTATCGGAGCAGCGATCTACTATCGACTAGTTCAGAAATTGATAAAAGGATACAGTTATCCGGTCGAGCTAGCGTCGCCGACGCGAATTTCGGCATACAACAGACAAGACACTGAGAGTGTTACGCATTATGTGCCATTAAAGACTACCCTAGCTGGTCGCACTACGGAAGCGACGTTCTGAATTATAGATATCGGAAGGTTTGACATTATTATAGGACAGAAATAGATAAAGAACCGGAAAGCAGTCGTCGACGTAGGCGAAGGCACGTTAGGGTTTAAAGACCAGCAGAGTGGAGTCGCTGCTAAATCGGCCACCGTCGTTGCTGCAGAACCGAGCGTTACGACTACCGAACCGGTTCGGAGGGACCGGTCCCACCCTCTAAACACGATCGGAATCATAAGCTCGGAGGCTTTAACGACCCTCGCGAGGTCGCCGGACAATGAGATTTACGCTATCTCGATAAAAGACATCGAAGACTACTAGAAGATAATAGCAGAAGAAGAAGTAAATCCCCTAGAGGTGTTGCTAAAGAAGCTCTACAGCTATGCTAACGTGTTCTCGAAGGCTGACTCTAATCTCCTGCCGCTCTACCGACTAGAATATAACAACAAGATCCGGTTAAAAGAAGGAGCCGCGTTGCTAAGAACCGAGTCCCTAAGACGACTGTCGCTAGCCGAGCTAGACTAAGTAGAGGTGTTTGTTCGAGAGAATCTAGCGAAGAAGTTTATTAAGCCGAGCTTAGCCGAATATAAGTTACCGATTCTTTTCGTAAGGAAGCCCGGAGGTAGCCTCTAACTATGCGTAGACTACCGAGGCCTTAATAAGGTTACTAAGAGAGACGTGTATCCGCTGCCTCTAATCGATAAGACTATTTAGAGGGTAGCGAAGGCTAAGTAGTTTAGCAAGCTAGACATTCGCTTAGCGTTCTACTAATTAAGGAACGAGGAAGGACAAACGGAAGACCTTACGACATTCGCTACGCGCATAGGCAATTTTAAGTAGTTGGTAATGCCTTTCGGACTTACCAACGCACTGGCAGTGTAGCAACGCTCTATAAACTACACTTTTTTAGACATGCTGGAACAGTTCGTGTCTATTTACTTAGACGACATTCTTATTTACACTAAAGGAACGAGAGAGCAACACACGGACTACACTAAGAAAGTGTTAACTAGGCTCTGCGAGGTTAGCTTAAACGCAGACACGAAGAAGAGCGAGTTCTACTAGACCGAAGTCAAATATCTCGGTCTTATCGTCGGAAGAGAAGGAATTCGGATAGACCTATCGAAAGTCGCTGCTGTCGCGGAATGAAAGCAGCCAAAATCCGGAAACACTACGCAAATCAGAGCGTTTCTCGGATTCTGCAGCTACTATCGGCAGTTTATTAAGGACTTTAGCAAGATAGCGAGACCCCTAAACGAAGCGTTAAAGAAGGAGGCCGCTGGCCTATAGAATAAGAAGTGTACGGAAACCTTTAATTAGCTAAAAGAAGCAGTGGCCTCGGCGCCAGTGCTGGCACACTTCCGACCGGAAAAGACGATCTATGTAGAAACGGACGCTTCCGACACAGTAACAGCAGGGGTTCTTTCTTAATACGCTAACGACGACGAGACCCTCTATCCGGTAGCTTTCTTTAGCAAGTCTATAAACGATAATAAGCGGAACTACGCTATTTATAATATAGAGCTGTTAGCTATTATTTAGGCTTTCGAGGAATGGAAACTGGAGCTTATAGCAGGAAAAAAACAGTCCAGGTCCTTACAGACCACTAGTCGCTTACCTACTTTGTAAAGACGCAGAAGCTGTTACGTCGCTAGGCTCGGTAGTCCGCCTACTTATCCGGATTCGACTTTAAGATCACCTATCTACCCGGAGCTTAAAATGGAAAGGCAGACGCGTTAACGAGAAGAGAAGGAAAGACCAGCCGCGCGAAAGAAGATCCGAACATGTTCTAGAAGGTGTTGACCGAACGGATAGTAGACGCCAAGGTGTTAAGAGAGGCAGGGATTAGCGCGATAGAACCAACGACTAAAGAAGAGACGCTCTACGAGAGAGTGCGACGGCTTAATCAGCAGCAGAAGCTCGGCAAAACCGGCTTAGGGAAGTGAATCGTTCTAGAAGAACTAATTACAGAGGTTATCCAGCTAGTTTATAGCTCTAAAGACGTCGGCTACGCAGGCTCGAAAAAGACGATAGAAGCTGTAAGGACGACCTACTGGTTTCCGCGAACTTTCGAGCAGATCCACCGGTTTATCGCTAACTGTTACGTATGCCGAGCCGCGAAGCCGCATTACGGCCTTCCGGCCGGTCTGCTAAAGCTACTTCCGATCCCTAAGAAACTGTAGCAGCACATTACGATAGATTTCGTAACTGGCCTGCCGGATTCCGATGGATATAATGCCACGCTTAACGTAGTGGATCGACTAAGCAAGGAGCGCTACTTTATCCCCTGCAGAGCTAAGGATAAAGGAACTACTGCGGAAGAAACGGCGAGAATGCTAATACAGCACGTATAGAAGCACCACGGCCTGCCGGACACTATTACTACGGATAGGGGTCCTTAATTTACCGCTAATGTATAGAAAGCCATCAACCGAGCTCTCGGAATTCGTGGAAAGCTCAGCACAGCCGCTTACCCTCAAACCGACAGTCAGTCTAAAGTGGCTAACCGCGAGATAGAGAAATATCTACGAATCTTCTATAGTTATTATTAAGCAGAGTGGGTTAAGGTGTTGCCGATGGCCGAATTCTGCGCCAATTCGGCACGATCAGAAGCTACCTTACTGGCGCCGTTCGAGGTAACGTATAGTTATCTTCTAAGAATAAGCTTCCAACTACTGAACGAACCTAGCTCTTCGGAACCTTCTACATCTACTGCCACTTCGTTACAGGGAGTCGCCGCCGCTGCGGCCAAAGCACTTAAGACCTAGATAGAAGAAGCGATCAAGGTAGCGAAGGAGGCTATACAATCGGCTTAGAAGAAGATAGTAACTCGAGCTAATAGAAAGCGGTTACTAATAGAATTTAAAGAAGGCCAAAAGGTAAAGCTTAATATGCGGAACCTAAGGCTAAAAGGCAACGCCAAGCTTAATCCCCGCTACGTAGGTCCGTTTAAGATAGTAGAAAAGAGGTCGCAGGTGACCTATTAGCTCCAACTACCGAAATCGTTCCGAATCTACGATGTCTTCTATTCGGACCTGCTAAGTTTAGACCCTAAAGACGGCCTTCCAGAACAAGGGTTCGCCGAACCCCTACCAATCGAGATAGACGGTAAAGAGGAAGAATGGGAGGTAGAAGATGTAATAGATATAAGAAAGCTAAGAGGATCTATCGAAGCGAGGATCTTATAGAAAGGATAGCCGGAAGACTATAAATAGTATCTGGCTAAGAACCTCCGGAACTCGGCGGAGCTGCTAAGAGAGTTTTATGTCCGGAACCCGAGGAAGCCGAAGCCTAAGTGGCTCTGAAGTTGATTATTCCGGAAGAGGAAGAAAAACCGCGTCCGCTCTATCGGTGCAGAAGCCGATAAAGACGATTGTAGCAGTCGCTTCGCCGGAGTCCTTGACTCGGCCACTACCTACTACCGCCTCGGCAGGATGCTCGCCGACGCTGCGGTGTGTAAGGCCTTTAGTAGAAAAAGAAGAAGAAGAAGATAGCGAGCTGCGGAAAAATCTATATAGACCTCTATAGCAGAGTACAGACCGGTTACGCCGCAGCTTAGGTAACCGCCGGATCCGATCAGATAGCTCTTCCGATCAGATAGACGCCAAGTGAAGACGTTAGAAGGCGACGATATAAGAAGAAAGAAGATAAAAAAAGGTAATAGTTTCGAAATTGAAGAAAGCAAAGAAATGGCAACGGAATCAAAAAAAAAGACAGATAGATAAGTAAGCGGTCGAGGTCGACCGCTGGTAAGGGAGGGGGGTAGTGTTGCAGCGGCAGAAAGGGGTAGGACTAAGTAATAGGGTAGACCCTTAGAATTTCGGCTCGGCCCTTCCGGACCAAGCTGGGCCTTGGCACACCATCCCTAAAGCTCTTACTTACCACTATATAGATTCCTTTCCCTCCTCAGTTCGAGATATAGTTATCAAAAAGGCCGTATTAAATTATATCTGCGTGCCCGGATTAATAAAGAAGTAGAAGAAAAAGATAAAGAGAAAGACGAGCGATAGAAGAAGAAAAAGAGGCAAAAGCAGATAAATAGATAGAAGAACGAGGGGACCTAATTAGATAAAATAAGATAAAGGAGCGAAAGGATAAGTAAGCGGTCGAGGGCGACTGCCGATAAGGGAGGGGGCTAGTGTTACAGCGGCAGAAAAGGGTAGGACTAAGCGATAGGGTAGACCCTTAGAACTTCGGCTCGGCCCTTTCGGACCAAGCCGGGCCTTAGCACACTACTCCTAAAGCCCTTACCCACCGCTGTATAGATTTCTTTCCCTCCTTAGTTCGAGATATAGTTATTAAAACAGCTGTATTAAATTAAATCTACGCGCTCGGATTAGGCCGAGCCGAAATTCCAAGGGTCTACCCTATTATTCAGTCCTACCCCTTTCTGCTACTGCAACAATCGTTACACTAACGTATTCTTAAAAGCCGATTCCAATCTCCTGCTACTCTACTAACCGGAATATAATAACAAGATCCAACTAAAGGAAGTACCTACACTGCCGAGAACCGAACTGCTAAGGCGACTGTCGCTAGCCGAGCTGGACTAAGTAGAAGTGTTTGTTCGAGAAAACCTAGCGAAGAGATTGATTACACCGAGCTTAGCTAAGTATACGTCGCCGATCCTTTTTGTACAGAAACCTAGAGGCGGCCTCTAGTTATACGTAGACTATAGAGGCCTTAACGAAGTTACCAAAAGGGATGTATACCCACTGCTATTCATTGATAAGACTATACAGCAGGTAGCGAAGGCTAAATAGTTTAGCAAGTTGGATATCTGCTAAGTGTTATATTAGCTAAGGAACGAATAAGGACAGATAGAAGACCTTAGGACATTCGCTACGCGTATAGGCAATTTCAAATAGCTAGTTATACCTTTTAGACTTACTAACGCACTGGCCATACAGCAACGTTTTAAAAACTACACCTTTATAGACATACTACAGCAGTTTGTATCTATCTACCTAGACGATATCCTTATCTATACTAATAGAACAAGACAACAGTATACGGACTACATTAAGCAGGTGCTAGCTAGGCTCTAAGAAGTCGGATTAATTATAGATATAAAGAAGAGTAAGTTCTATTAGTCCGAAGTTAAATACTTCGGCCTTATCGTTGGAAAAGAGGGCATCTAGATAGACCCCTTAAAGATCGCCGCTATAGCGGAATAGAAACAGCCTAAGTCTGGAAACACTACCTAAATTAGAGCTTTTCTTAGATTCTATAGTTACTATTGCCGCTTTATTAAGGACTTTGGCAAGATAGCGAGACTCCTAAATAAGGCATTAAAGAAGGAAGCAGGCGGCCTTTAGAATAGGAGGTATACAGAAGCCTTCTACTAATTAAAGGCAGCTGTAGCTATAGCACTAGTGCTAGCACACTTCCGGCCGGAAAAGACGATCTACCTAGAGACAGATGCTTCTAATATAGTTACAGCAGGGGTTTTTTCTTAGTATAACGACAACGACGAGGCCCTTTATCTAGTAGACTTCTTTAGTAAGTCTATAAATAAAGCTAAGCAGAACTAAGCTATCTACGACAAGGAACTGTTAGCTATTATCTAAGCTTTCGAAGAGTAGAAGCCGGAGCTTATATCTAGAAAGAGCACGGTCCAGGTCCTTACAGACTATTAGTTACTAACCTATTTTATAAAGATGCAGAAGCTCTTACGCTGCTAAGCTCGGTAGGCCGCCTACTTATCTGGGTTCGACTTTAAGATTACTTATCGACTAAGAGCTTAAAACAGAAAAGCTAATATGCTAATAAGAAGAGAAAGGAAGACTAGCTATATAAAGGAAAATCCGAATATGTTTCAAACAGTACTTACCGAACAGATAGTAGACGCCGAAGTGCTAAAAGAAGTAGGGATCTACACTATAGAGCTAGCAACTAAGGAAGAGACGCTTTACAAAAAGGTAGAGCGGCTTAACTATCGACAGAAACTTAGTAAACCCAGTTTAGAGAAGATAATAGTTCTAGAAGAATTAATTACAGAAGTTATTTAGCTAGTCTATAGTTCTAAAGACGTCGGTTACGCCAGTACGAAGAAGATAATAGACGCTATTAGAACTATCTATTGGTTTCCGCGAATTTTCGAGCGAGTCTACTAGTTTATTGCTAATTGTTATGCATATCGAGCAGCGAAGATACGTTATGGTCTTCCGGCCAGTCTACTAAGGCTACTACCGATCCCTAAGAAAACGTAGCAGCATATTACGATAGATTTCGTAACCGGCCTTCCGGATTCCGATAGATACAATGCTACTCTTAACGTAGTAGATTGGTTAAGTAAAGAACGCTATTTCATCCCCTATTAAGCAAAGGACGAAGGTACTACTACAGAAGAGATAGTACGGATACTGATTTAGTATATATAGAAGCATTATAGCCTGCCGGACACTATTACTACGGATAGGGGTCCTTAATTCACTGCCGATATATAGAAGGCTATTAACTAGGTTCTTAGAATCTGTAGAAAGCTTAGTATAGCTACTTACCCTTTAACGGACAGTTAGTCGGAAGTAGCTAACTATAAGATAGAAACATATCTACGAATTCCCTGCAGCTATTATTAAGAAGAATAGGTTAAGATATTGCCGATAGCCGAATTCTGCGCTAACTTAGCGTCGTCCGAAGCTACCTCGCTAGCGCCGTTTAGGATAACTTGCGGCTATCTTCTGAGGATAAGCTTTTAACTACTAGATAGACCTAGCCCTTCGGAACCTTCTACTACTACCTTATTAAAGAGGGTCGCTGCAGCAGCAGCGGAAGCACTTAAGACGCAGATAGAAGAAGCGGTCCAAGTAGCGAAAGCAGCGATAGAATCGGCTTAGGCAAAGATAGTAACTCGAGCTAATAGAAAGCAGTTACTAATAGAATTCGAAGAAGGCCAAAAGGTAAAGCTTGATATACAGAACCTAAGGCTAAAAGGCAACGCTAAGCCTAACTCCTATTATATAGATCCGTTTACCATAGTAGAAAAGAGGTTACTAGTAATCTATCGGCTCTAGCTACTGAGGTTGTTCCAGATCTACGATGTCTTCTATTCGGATCTACTAAGCCTAGACCCTAAAGATAGCCTTCTAGGGTAGGGGTTTATCGAGCCCCTACTAATCGAGATAGACAGTAAAGGAGAAGGGTAGGAGGTAGAAGACGTAGTAGATATAAGGAAGATAAGGGAGTCTATTAAAGCGAGGATCTTATAGAAGGGGTAGCTGGAAGACTATAAATAGTATCTAATCGAGAGTCTCCGGAATTCGGCAGAGCTGCTAGAAGAGTTCCATATCTAGAATCTAAGAAAACTAACACCTAGATAGCTCTAGAAATAATAGCTCTAGAAGCAATAGAAAGAGAAGAAGAGCCGCGTCCGTTCTATTAGTATAAGATAGCTAAAGAAACGATCGCAGCAGCGCATTTTGTAACTGTCGTCGACGACGCCTACAGAGTCCGATAGCTTAGCCAGACGGATGCTATAGACAAAGTCGACCACGGCCCCTGCTTCAGCGCGGCTGTCGTCGACGGCGTCTAAAAAGGCAAAGGGCTCGGCCAATCGATTTTATAGACAGAGTCGACGACGGCCCCCTTTTATAGTAACGCTTAAGCCTTAGTAAGAAGAAATCGGAAGGTCGCGTCCAGACCTTTACAGAGCTATAGCACTAATCAAACGGCTTAGATTAGATAGCTCTAGTTAGACGGATAAGGTTATATAGCAAGGGTTATATAGCGCAGATCAGATAGATACCAAGTAAAAGACTTTAGATAGCGACGATATAAAGAAGAAGTAGACGAGAAAAGGGTTAATGTTTTTAAGATAAAGGAAAAGAAGAGGTAACGTCAATTTTAAGAGGAATTTTTGCAGAAAGAGCTGCAAACTAGACAGAAAAAGAAGACGAAAAAGATAAAGAAAAAGATAAAGAAAAAGATAAAGAAAAAGATAATAAAAAAGAAGAAGAAAAAGAGGCAGAAGCAGAAGGATAGATAGAAGAATAAGAAGACCTAAGTAGCTAGAATAAGATAGAAGGGGCGGAAGGGATAAGTAAGCAGTTAAGGGCGACTGCTAATAAGGGAGGGGGGTAGTGTTACAGCAGCAGAAAGGGGTAGGACTAAGCGATAGAGTGGACCCATAGAATTTCAGCTCGGCCCTTCCGGACCGAGCCGGGCCTTGGCGTGCCTACCCCTAAAGCCCTTACCTACCGCTACATAGGTTCCTTTCCCTCCTTAGTTCGAGATATAGTTATTAAAACAGCTGTATTGAATTATATCTGCGCGCTCGGATTACAAAGATACTGCTAACGATATATAGAACGAACTTACTGTCTTCTAAGACCTGCTAGAGGCACTATATATACCCTAGGGGAAGCAGACAGGCCTACAGCGCAACTGCTAGCAGCAGTATATCGGCGGCCCCTACGAGGGCTGTACAGAACAATGCTAGCGATAGGCAGTAGAGGGACGCGTCGACTTAGAGCATAGCGGAGGCAGCGAGGACAGGGCAGGCGCAATGCAGGCAGACAGGCGAGGTCTCGTCGATGTCTATAGCATCAGAATTCCTATGATCCGAGCGCGCAGATGAGGTTCAATACGGCTGTTTTGATAACTATATCTCGAACTGAGGAGGGAAAGGAATCTACGTGGTGGTGGTGGGCCTTGATGGTGGTGGTGCCAAGGCCCGGCTCGGCCCGGACGGGCCGAGCCGAAATTCCAGGGTCCACCCCATCAATCTGTCCCACCTCTTTCCACCGCCGCAACACTACCCCCCTCCCTCACCAGCGGTCGCCCTCGACCGCTTAGTCACTTCGCCCATCCGAAAATCTCCACTTTTTTTTTTTTTTTTTTTTTTTTTTGATTCGTCGTCTCTTGCTCGAAAATCCCTTTCAATGTTGACGTCACCTCCTCCTTCTTCCATCGCTTCTTGAATTTCCTACGTCATCAGCATCTGAAGTCCTTCACTTGGTCGTTCATGTGATCGACGCGCTATCTGATCCGTGCCATCTGATCTAAGCCGTGGTCATCTGAGCTGCGGCGTAGCTGGTCTGTGCGCCAGCGCGGAGGTCCATATAGATCTTTTCTTGGTGCCGTTTTCTTCTTCTTTTTCTTTCTCCACCGAAGTCAGCACTCTATCGCAGGGGGGGGGGGGCGGCGGCGCTGGCACGCCACGGCGTGCGCGGCCTGCCGACCGCCACGATCTGCCTGGAGCCATTACGATCGTTTTCATCGGCTTTCGCGCCGGTGGTGCGGACGTAGCATTCTTCTTTCTTCCGGCATCGTCGACATCAGAGCCACGCCGGTTTCGGCTTCGTCGGATTCCGCGCGTAAAAGTCTTTCAGCAGCTCCGCTGAATTCCGGAGATTCTCGATCGGATACCATTTATAGTCTTCCGGCCACCCCTTCCACGATATTCTCGCTTTGATGGATCCCCTTATCTTCTTTACGTCCATTACATCCTCTACCTCCCACTCTTCTTCATCACCGTCTATCTCAACTGGTGGGGGTTCGGCGAAGCCCTGTTCCGGCAGGCCGTTCTCAGGGTCTAGGCTTAGCAGATCCGAATGGAAAACATCGTAGATCCGGAACGCCTTCGGCAGCTCGAGTCGATAGGTTACCGGCGACCTCTTTTCTATTATCTTGAACGGACCTACGTAACGTGGGTTGAGCTTCGCGTTCCCTTTCAGCCTTAGGTTCCGCGTGTTGAGCCATACCTTTTGGCCTTCCTCGAATTCCACCGGTGACCGCTTTCTATTAGCTCGATTCACCATCTTCTTCTGGGCTGATTCCATCGCTTCTTTCGCCACTTTGATCGCTTCTTCCATCTGAGATCGTAGAGCTTCTGCCGCCGCGGCGGCGACTCTCTTTGACGACGTGGAAGGCTCTGACGAATCGGCGTCGCTCGGCGGATGGAAGGTCATCCTCGGAAGATAACCATGCGTTATCTCAAACGGCGCCAGCGAGGTTGCTTCGGACGGTGACGAGTTGGCGCAGAATTCGGCTATCGGCAACACCTTAACCCAATCTTCTTAATGATGGCTGCAGAAGGTTCGCAGATATCGTTCCATCTTACGGTTAGCCACTTCAGACTGACCGTCGGTCTGCGGGTGCGCGGCTGTGCTGAGCTTTCCACTGATTCCGAGAGCTTGGTTGATAGCTTTCTATACGTCGGCGGTAAATTGAGGACCCCTATCCGTAGTGATAGTGTCCGGCAGCCCGTAATGCTTCTATACGTGTTGGATTAACATTCTCGCCGTTTCTTCCGCAGTAGTTCCTTCGTCTCTCGCTCGGCAGGGGATAAAGTGGCGCTCTTTGCTCAATCGGTCCACTACATTCAGCGTGGCGTCGTATCCATCGGAATCCGGTAGGCCGGTGACGAAGTCTATCGTGATATACTGCTATAGTTTCTCAGGGATCGGAAGTGGTTTCAGCAGACCGGCCGGAAGACCATAACGTGGCTTCGCGGCTCGACACATGTGGCAATTGGCGATAAACCGGAGGATTCGCTCGTAGATCCGTGGAAACCAGTAGACCGTCCTTATAGCTTCCATCGTTTTCTTCGCTCCGGCGTGGCCAACATCTACGGAGCTATGGATCAGCCGGATGACTTCTGTAATTAGTTCTTCCGGAACTATCATCTTCCCTGAACCGGTCTTGCCGAGCTTCTGCTGTTGATTGAGCTGTTTCACCTTCTCGTAGAGCGTCTCTTCCTCAGGGGCCGGTTCCACTGCGCAGACCCCTACCTCTTTTAACACCTCCGCGTCTACCATCCGTTCGGTCAACACCTTCTGGAACATGTTCGGATCTTCTTTCGCGCGGCTGGTTTTTCCTTCTCTTCTCGTTAGCGCGTCAGCCTTTCCGTTTTGAGCTCCGGGTCGATAGGTGATCTTGAAGTCGAACCCTGATAAGTAGGCGGCCTACCGTGCCTAACGTCGTAAGAGCTTCTGCGTTTTCATAAAGTAGGTCAGCGATTGGTGGTCCGTGAGAACCTGGACCGTGCTCTTTCCAGCTATAAGCTCCGGTTTCCATTCCTCGAAGGCCTGAATGATGGCCAGCAGCTCCTTATTATAGATGGCGTAGTTCCGCTCAGCTTCGCTCATTGACTTGCTAAAGAAGGCGACTGGATGAAGGGTCTCGTCGTCACTATATTGAGATAGGACCCCCGCTGTTACCGTGTCGGAAGCGTCCGTCTCTACGTAGATCGTCTTTTCTGGCCGGAAGTGCGCCAGCACTAGCGCAGAGGCCACTGCTTCTTTTAGCCGGACGAAGGCCTCCGTGCACTTCTCATTCTATAGGCCGGCGGCCTCTTTCTTTAGCGCCTCGTTCAGGGGTCTCGCTATCTTGCTGAAGTCCTTAATGAACCGTCGGTAATAGCTGCAGAAGCCGAGAAACGCTCTGATTTGCGTGGTGTTTCCGGATTTCGGCTGCTTCCACTCCGCGACAGCGGCGACCTTTGATGGGTCCATACGAATTCTATCCCTTCCGACGATGAGACTAAGGTATTTGACTTCCTTCTGGTAGAACTCGCTTTTCTTCGTATCCGCGTTTAGTCCTACCTCTCAGAGCCTCTCTAGCACCTTTTCGACGTGTTCCGTGTGCTGATCTCTTGTTCCATCCGTGTAGATGAGAATGTCGTCCAAATAGATAGACACGAACCGCTCCAGCATGTCCATAAACGTGTGGTTCATAAAGCGTTGCCACACTGCTGGTGCGTTGGTAAGTCCGAATGGCATTACTAGCCACTTAAAGTTGCCTATACGCGTGGCAAACGTCGTGAGGTCTTCCGTCTGCCCTTCTTCGTTCCTTAGCCGGTGAAACGCCTGGCGGATATCCAGCTTGCTGAACTACTTGGCCTTCGCCACTCGCTGTATAGTCTTATCAATCAGCGGCAGCGGATACACATCTCTCTTAGTGACCTCATTGAGGCCTCGGTAATCCACACACACTCGGAGACCGCCTCCGGGTTTCCGTACGAAAAGGATCGGCGACGCGTATTCGGCGGAGCTTGGTGTAATGAACTTCTTCGCTAGGTTTTCTCGAACAAATACCTCTACCTGGTCCAGTTTAGCTGGCGACAGTCGTCTTAGGGGCTCTGTTCTCGGCATCGCGGCCCCTTCTTTCAGTAGGATCTTGTTGTCGTATTCCGGTCGGTGGAGCGGTAGGAGGTTGGAGTCGGCTTTTGAGAAGACGTCAGCGTAATCGTGGAGCTCCTTTGGCAACACCTCTAACGGATCTGCTTCTTCTTCCGCCATTATCCTTCGGTAATCTTCGATGTCTTTCATTAAGATAGCGTAGATCTCGTTGTCCGGCGACCTCGCGAGGGTCGTCAATGCTTCTGAGCTCATCATTCCGACCGTTGGCGCAGGCTCAGCAGAGGGTGGCGGAGCCCTTTCGTCGTTCGTTGCTTCGGGTCCGGCGACGACGACGGTGGCTGGTTCACTGGCTTTGAATCCGATCGTTCCTTCACCTACGTTAATGATGGCTTTCTGGTTCTTCATCCACTTTTGCCCTATAATGATGTCAAACCTTCCGATATCCATGATTCGGAACGTCGCTTCCGTGGTGCGGCCAGCCAATGTAGTCTTCAGCGGCACGTAGTGCGTGACGCTTTCCGTGTCTTGCCTATTGTATGCCGATATTCGCGTCAGCGACGCCAATTCCACTGGATAGCCATATCCCTTTATCAGCTTCTGAACCAGCCGATGGTGGATCGCTGCTCCGATGAGCGCCCCTGTATCAATAAACGCTTTCAGCTTGAGGGGTCGGCTCGATTCGTCACGTAGGTAGATGGTGATCGGTAGGATGATGGCTGTTTCCGTGTGCGTTTCCACCGCCGCTGACAGTGGATCGTTACAGCTGTTGATGCTTCCTTCGTGTAACGACGCCGTTCGCGGTGGTGCCCTATCGTTTATGCTAGGTAGGGGGCCTATCCGTCTAGCTGGTCTTTTCCCATGATCCTCAATTGCACCCCCCTATCTACACTGTCAGTATCGTTCGGTGCCGGTTCGATGGCTTGAATAGTCTTTCTCGGCGTTGACGGCTGCTGCTTTATAGCGCGATACTCCTGCTTCTGCTGGGCCGTTGCTTGGCATCTTGTGGCGATGTGGCCAGGCTTTCCGCACGCGTAGCAGGTAGGGACGAACGACGAGCGCTGTAACTGATAAGGTGGCTGCGGCGGCGGTCTCCGGAAAGGCGCGGGGGGTCGCGTAGTCTGCGTTATCAGCGGCTTCTGGTTCGATTCGCGTGATTTCGCGTAAGCGCTAAAGTTTCTTGCGGTAACTCTCGCTTAGTGGACGAAGCTCTTAAGGCCTTCGTCTTCCACAGACGCCATAGCGGCGGCCAGCTCAGGACTCAGCTTCTGCCTTAATAGGTGGAGCTGCTCATCTTCCGCCACTCGGGCCCTGATCGCATATTTTCTGAACAAACCGTAGAATTCCTCGAACGTCTGCCGGTTTTGGTTGATCTTGTCCAGCTGCTTACAGGCTGTCTTCTTTCGGAATGGGTCTCCGAAGCGTTGATCTAACGCTTTGATCGCTTCTTCGGCGGTCACCTCTTCTAGGTCCGCCACCAGCGAGAAAGCTTCTCCTTCCAGTCGCGCCTCTAAATAGGCCAATCTGTCTTCTTCGCTGCTTGATGCGTGATCGCGGTTCATCTTATTCTTGATCTTCTTCTTGAACGCCTCCTACGCTTCGGAGTCTCCGCTACCGAAAACCGGTGGATCCGGTAATGACGTCATCAACGTGCTACCTTGACTGTAGGCCGCCGGCGAGGTGGTTTCCACTTGGGTTTCTCGCCGCGGTGGCGGCGACGATCTTGCTGCTTCCATATCAGCCAGTTGATCCTTTAGCGCCTTCAGCCGCGCCATTCGATTCGCCGCTTAGTGTTCCAACACTTCGACGATAGTCTCTGCCGATTCCTTCTCGGCCCTCACCGTCTCTAATTCCTCTCTCAGCTGTCTGTTTTCTTCCAGTGTCCTGTAGAACAGCGTCTCAATAAGGTCTATACCGTCGTAGACCTTCCCTATTCCGTTCTCGTTTACGTAGTCTTCCAGTTCCTCGATCGTGCAGTCGTAGATCTTCTTGTATTCCTTCATTCGTTCCTTAATCTCTGCGGTCTCTTCAGCCGTAAAACCTCTGATGACGACCTTATCTTCAACTACGCTGGAGCGTCTGCTTGCTCTGTCAGTCTTTCCTTTTCTGCTTCTGCTGCGGCCTGTGACGCCGCTCTCTACCGCTAAGAAGTCTTCCATCTTCTTACGGTGCCTAGGGTTAGTTGTTGGTAGGTGCGCGTGCGTTATTCGGGTTTCCGGATGGTTCAACGGGCCCTTTCGCGCAGCGCGGGGTTGTAGAGAGTGAGTTCGAGATATAATGATCCGAGCGCGCAGATGAGGTTCAATACGGCTGTTTTGATAACTATATCTCGAACTGAGGAGGGAAAGGAATCTACGTGGTGGTGGTGGGCCTTGATGGTGGTGGTGCCAAGGCCCGGCTCGGCCCGGACGGGCCGAGCCGAAATTCCAGGGTCCACCCCATCAATCTGTCCCACCTCTTTCCACTGCCGCAACATCCTAGACTCTATAGACGAAACTGGACGCTTATAGTTAGCAGGCCCTACGTGCAGACCCAGGGCACGACTACGACTGTATAACTCTTAGGGCGGACCTTCTAGCAGTAGTAGCAGCGAGACGGCTAGGCGCGAGGCAACCTACTGCAGTAGTGTACGTATTGTAGGCATACATAGCGCCTATAATACGATCTCGCTCGCGCAGCTAGTCTGCGTAGGTACTCTGTTTACGACAGGGGCTAGCAGAGTACTCGCATATATACAAACACGTAGCGAGCTGCTTATTAAGCAGTAAAGACTAAGCTTACAGCTTAACTATAGATAAGAGAGGACCAGTAGGAGTAGTTATATAGCAGGCAGTGTTTCTAACTAAATAAGTAATAGCAGCAGCAACAGCGTTGTTATTAATAAGAGTAGTAGTCGTATATATATCAGTGTTAGTAGAGGGCAGCGTAGCCGGCATACTGGCAGTAGTGCTAGTAGTGCTAGTAGTGTAGTAGTAGCAGTAGTACTATTAAGGGGCAGACGCGGCAGTGTTGGTAGTAGTAAACGCAAAGGGCGTAAAGGAAAAAGAAAACAAAGTACGAGTAGCGCGCTAGTTCTAGATATAATATAATCCGAGCGCGCAGATTTAGTTTAATATAGCTGTTTAATAACTATATCTCGAACTAAGGAGGGAAAGGAATCTATATAGCGTTAGGTAAAGGCTTTAGGGGTAGTGTGCTAAGGTCTGGCTTAGTCTAGAAGGGCCGAGCCAAAATTCTAAGGATCTACTCTATCGCTTAGTCCTACCACTTTCTGCTGCTGTAACACCACCCCCCTCCCTTGTAGGCGGTCGCCCTCGACCGCTTACTTATCCCTTCTGCCCCTTTATCTTATTCTAGCTAATTAGATCCCCTCGTTCTTCTATCTATTTATCTGCTTTTGCCTCTTTCTCTTCTTCTATCGCTCGTCTTTCTCTTCTTCTTTTTCTTCCACTTCTTCGTCTTCTTTTTCCGTCTAATTCGCAGCTTCTTCTACGAAAAATTCTTCTTTAAATCGACATTACCTCTTCTTTTCTTCTATCTTAAAAACATCGTCCTTTTGTTATCTTCTTCTTTTCTTATATCGTCGCTATTTAAAGTCGTTTACTTAGCGTCTATCTAATCTAAGCAAGCAGCTACCTAGTCTGCCGCGTAGCTAGTCTGTGTACTGCTATAGAGGGTCTATCTGGTACGTCCGCAGCAGCGCCGTCTCTTCTTCTTTTTCTTTCTTACTAAGGGCCTTAAGCGCTATCGTAAAGCCGTCTTAGTGGCGTTAGCTTTAATCCGAGCACGCAGATATAATTTAATATAGTTGTTTTAATAGCTATATCTCGAACTAAGGAGGGAAAGGAATCTATACAGCGGTAGGTAAGGGCTTTAGGGGCGGGCACGCCAAGGCCCGGCTCTGTCCGGAAGGGCCGAGCCGAAATTCTAAGGGTCTACCCTATTACTTAGTCCCACCCCTTTCTGCCGCTGTAATACTACCCCCCTCCCTTATTAGCAGTTGCCCTCGACCGCTTACTTATCCCTTCTGCCTCTTCTTTTTTTTTATAATTCGTCGTTCTTTTCTTCTTTTTCTTCTGCTTCTTCGTCTTCTTCTTCTATCTAAATCGCGGCTTCTACGAAAAATCCTTCTTAAAATCGACGTTACCTCTTTGTTTCTTCTATCTCGAAAACATCGTTCTTTTATTATTTTCTTTCTTCTTAGATTATTGCTATCTGAAGTCCTTTACTTAGCGTCTATCTAATTAGAGCTATCTGACCTAAGCCGACAGCTATCTGAGCTGCAGCGTAACTGGCCTGTGCGCTGCTGCGGAGGGTCTATATAGATCTATCCGTAGCGCGCTATCTCTTCTTCTCTTTCTTCTTTACTAAGGCCTTAAGCGTTACTATAAGGCTGCTTTAATAGCGTCGGCTTCGTTCTTCGCTGTTGTTATCCGTCCGGCAGGGGGGCGGTTAGTGTTAGCAAAGATAAAGACTGTTACTAAGAGCACCGAAGTAGTGGCGTCGTCTCTGACTTTACTGTTATTATCCGACCGGCAAAGCCGGCAGCGGTAACAGTGTAATCGGAGACCAAAGTGCATCGTTGCGATCGTTTCCATTGGTTTTTCGTACTAATAGAGCGGACGCAACCTTTCTTTATCTTCTATCTCTTCTAGAGCTATTAGCTTTAGAGCTACTTAGGTCTCGGCTTCTTCAGGTTCCAGACATAAAACTCCCTTAACAGCTCTGCCAAATTCCGGAGATTATCGACTGGATACTATTATAGTCCTCTAGCTACCCCTTCTATAAGATCCTTGCTTCGATAGACCCACTTATCTTTCTTATATCTATTACATCTTCTACCTCCTACTCTTCTTTTTTTACCGTCTATCTCGATTAGTAGGGGTTTAGTAAACCCCTGTTCTGGAAGGCCGTCTTTAGGGTCCAGACTTGACAGGTCCGAATAGAAAACATCGTAGATTTGGAACGACTTTAGTAGCTAGAGCCAATAAGTTACTGGCGACCTCTTTTCTACTATCGTTAATAGACCTACGTAGCAGGGGTTAAGCTTAGCGTTGCCTTCTAGCCTTAGGTTCTGTATATTAAGCTATATCTTTTGGCTTTCTTCGAACTCTATTAGTAACTGCTTTCTATTAGCTCGAGTTACTATCTTCTTCTAAGCCGATTCCATCGCCGCTTTTGCTACCCGGATCGCTTCTTCCAACTGAGATTTAAGCACTTCTGCCGCGGCAGCGGCGACTCTCTTTAACGAAGTGGTAGTAGAAGGTTCCGAAGAGCTGGGTTCGTTCGGCAGTTGGAAGCTTATTCTTAGAAGATAACTATAAGTTATCTCGAACGGCGCCAGTAAGGTAGCCTTAGACTATGCCGAGTTAGCGCAGAATTCGGCTATCGACAACATCTTAACCCACTCTTCTTAATAGTGGCCGTAGAAGATCCGTAGATATTTCTCTATCTTACAATTAGCTACTTTAGACTAGCCGTCGGTCTAAGGGTAAGCAGCTATGCTAAGCTTTTCGCGAATTCCAAGAACTTGGTTAATGGCCTTCTATATTTTAGCAGTAAAATAGGGACCCCTGTCTGTAGTAATAGTGTCCGGCAGGCTATAGTGCTTCTATATATACTAAATTAGTATCCTCGCTGTCTCTTCTGCCGTCGTAGCTTCGTCCTTTGCTTAGTAGGGGATAAAGTAGCGTTCCTTGCTTAGCCGATCTACTACGTTAAGGGTAGTATTGTATCTATCGGAATCCGGCAGGCCAGTTACGAAATCTATCGTAATGTGCTGCTACGGTTTCTCGGGGATTGGCAGTAGCTTTAGTAGACCGGCCGGAAGGCCGTAGCGGGGTTTCGCGGCTCGACACGCGTAACAATTGGCGATAAACCGGTAGATCCGCTCGAAGATCCGCGGAAACCAGTAGACTGTCCTTACAGCCTCTATCGTCTTCTTTGTGCTAGCGTAGCTAATATCCTTAGAACTATAGACTAGCTAGATAACTTCTGTAATTAGTTCTTCTAGAACTATTAACTTCCCTAAACCAGTTTTGCCGAGCTTCTGTTGCTGGTTAAGCTGCTCTACTTTTTCGTAGAGCGTCTCTTCCTTAGTCGCCGGCTCTACTGCGTAGATCCCTACTTCTTTTAACACCTCGGCGTCTACTATCCGCTCGGTTAACACCTTCTGGAATATGTTCGGATCTTCTTTCGCGTAGCTAGTCTTCCCCTCTCTTCTCGTTAGTGCATTAGCCTTTCCGTTTTAAGCTCTAGGTCGATAAGTAATCTTAAAGTCGAACCTAGATAAGTAGGCGGCCTACTAAGCTTAGCGGCGCAAAAGCTTCTGCATCTTTATAAAGTAGGTTAACGACTAATAGTCTGTAAGGACCTGGACCGTGCTCCTTCTAGCTATAAGCTCTAGCTTCTACTCCTCGAAAGCTTAGATAATAGCTAACAGCTCCTTGTCGTAGATAGCTTAGTTCTGCTTAGCCTTATTTATAGATTTGCTAAAGAAAGCTACTAGATAGAGGGTCTCGTCGTTGTTATCGTATTAAGAAAGGACCCCTGCTGTTACTGTGTTCGAAGCGTCCGTTTCTAGGTAGATCATCTTTTCCGGCCGGAAGTACACTAGTACCAGCGCCGAGGCTACTGCTTCTTTTAGCTAGTTAAAAGCCTCTGTGCACTTCTTATTCTATAGGCTAGCCGCTTCCTTCTTGAATGTCTTATTTAGGGGTCTCGCTATTTTGCTAAAGTCCTTAATAAATCGACAATAGTAACTGCAGAACCAGAGAAAAGCTCTGATTTAGGTAGTGTTTCCGGACTTCGGCTGCTTCCATTCTGCTATAGCAGCGACCTTTAAGGGGTCTATCCGAATCCCTTCTCTTCTAACAATAAGACCGAGATATTTGACTTCGGTCTAATAGAACTCGCTCTTCTTTATGTCTGCGTTTAATCTGACCTCGCAGAGCCTGGTTAGCACTCTCTCTATGTAGTCCGTATATTGCTCTCTCGTTCTATTAGTATAGATAAGGATGTCGTCTAGGTAAATAGATACAAACTGCTCTAGCATGTCTATAAAGGTGTAATTTATAAAACGCTGTTACACCGCTGGCGCGTTAGTAAGTCCGAAAGGCATAACTAGCTACTTAAAGTTGCCTATACGCGTAGCGAACGTTGTAAGGTCTTCCGTCTGCCCTTCCTCGTTCCTTAACTAGTAGAACGCTTAGCGAATGTCCAGCTTGCTAAACTACTTAGCTTTCGCTACTCGTTGTATAGTCTTATCGATTAGCGGCAGCAGGTATACATCTCTCTTAGTAACCTTATTAAGGCCTCTGTAGTCTACGCATAGTCGGAGACTACCTCCTAGTTTCTATACGAAAAGGATCGGCAACGCGTACTTAGCAGAGCTTGGCGTAATAAACTTCTTTGCCAGGTTTTCTCGAACAAACACTTCTACTTAGTCTAGCTCGGCCGGCGACAGGCGCCTTAGGGGTTTAGTTCTCGGCAGCGCGGCTCCTTCTTTCAGTCAGATCTTGTTATCGTATTCTGGTCGATAGAGCAGCAGGAGGTTGGAGTCGGCTTTCGAGAATATGTTAGCGTAACTAAAGAGTTCTTCTAGTAACACCTCTAGCGGGTCTACTTCTTCTTCCGCTATTATCTTTTGGTAATCTTCGATATCTTTTATCGAGATAGCGTAGATCTTATTCTCTAGCGACTTCGCGAGAGTCGTTAGAGCTTCCGAGCTTATTATTCCAACGATATCTAGGGGATCGGAACAGTCGGCTGGAGCCGCGTTAGTAACCGCGACGTTCGGTTCTACAGCGACGACAGTAACCGATTCGACGGCAGCGGTACCGCTCTGCTAGGTTTTAAATCTAAGTGTGCCTTTATCTACGTTAATAACAGCTTTCTAGTTCTTTATCTATTTCTGCCCTATAATAATGTCAAACCGTCCGCCGTCTATAATTTGTAACGTTGCTTCTGTAGTGCGACTAGCTAGGGTAGTCTTTAACGGCATATAATGCGTTACGCTTTCTGTATCTTGTCTGTTATACGCCAAAATTCGCGTTAGTGACGCCAGATCTACTAGGTAGCTATATCCCTTCGTTAGTTTCTAAACTAGTCGATAGTGGATCGCCGCGCCGATAAGTGCTCCTATGTCGATAAAGGCTTTCAACTAAAGGGGGCGGCGCGAGCTTTCGAGAGGGTAGATTGTAATTAGAAGGATAATAGCCGTCTCTGTATTCACTTCTACTGCTGCCGAGAGCGGATCGTTACAGCTGTTAATGCTCTCTCCTTCTTCTAATAATGTAGTTCGTAGTACTACCCTATTATTTATACTAGATAGGGGGCCTATCTGTCTAGCTAGTCCTTTCCCAAGATCCTTAATAGCACTCTACCGTCTGTACTGTTAGTGTCGTTCGGCGCGGGCTCTATAGCTTAGATAGTCTTCCTTCGGAGTAGCGGCTTTATAGCATAGTATTCCTGCTTCTGCTAAGCCGTCGCTTGGTATCTAGTAGCGATATAACCAGATTTTCTGTATGCATAATAGGTAGGGACGAACGGCGAACACGGTAAATAGGATAGCTGCTAGGGGCCCTGTCGGAAAGGAGCAGGGGGTCGCGTTGTCTGCGCTAGCGACGATCTCGGATTCAGTTCGCGTGCTGCCGATTTCCCGTACGCGTTCAAGTCTCTAGCGGTAACTCTCGTCTAATGCACGAAGCTTTTAAGGTCTTCGTCTTCTACCGAAGCTATAGCTCCTGCCAGTTTGGGGTTTAACTTCTGCCTTAGTAAGTATAACTGTTTATCCTCTAACACTTTAGCTCTGATAGCATATTTCCTAAACAGTCTGTAGAAATCTTTAAACGTTAGCCGGTTTTAGTTAATCCTATCTAGTTGCTTATAGGCTATCTTCTTTCGAAAGAAGTCTCTAAAGAGTTGGTCTAGGGCTTTAATTGCTTCGTCGGCGGTTACGTCTTCTAGGTCTGCTACTAACGAGAACGCTTTACCTTCTAGTCGCGCTTCTAGATAGGCCAGTTTGTCTTCTTTACTGCTTCCGGCATAATCGCGACTTATCTTATTCCTTATCTTCTTCTTAAAGGCTTCCTAGGCCTTAGGGTCTCTATCCCTAAATGCCGGTAGATTAGGTAGTAACGTTATCAAAGTGCTACCTTAACTGTAGGCAGCGGGTAAGGCAGTTTCCGCTTAGTCTTCTCGTAGTAGCGGCGGTAGTACTGACGACGTCGCTGCCGCTATGTCAGCTAACTAAGCCCTTAGCGCTTTCAGTTACGCTATTCGTATCGCCGCTTGGTTTTCTAACACCTCGATAATAGTCTCCGCCGATTCCTTCTCGGCCATTACGGCCTCTGTTACAGTTAACAGCTGGAAGAACAAGGACAACAGTACCAAAGTCCCACCAAGTGATCCGGGCACGCAGATATGATTCAATACGGCCTTTTTGATGACTATATCTCGAACTGAGGAGGGAAAGGAATCTATGTAGTGGTGGTGGTGGGCTTTGATAGTAGTGGTGCCAAGGCCCGGCTCGGCCCGACCGGGCCGAGCCGAAATCCAGGGTCCACCCTATCAATCTGTCCCACCTCTTTCCACCGCCGCAACACTACCCCCCTCCCTTACCAGCGGTCGCCCTCGACCGCTTAGTCACCCTATCCATCCGAAAATCTCTGCTTTTTTTTTTTTTTGATTCGTCGTCTCCTTCTTCGAAAATCTCTTCCAACGTCGACGTCACTTCCTCTGTCTTCCATCACAACCGGCGTTCTTTTCGTTGCTTTTTCCATTTCTTACATCGTCAGCGTCTGAAGTCCTTCACTTAGCGTTTATGTGATCGGTGCGCCTGATCCTTGCCATCTGATCTGAGCTGTGGGTTATCTGAGCTGCGGCGTAGCTGGTCTGTGCGTCGTCTCGGAGGTCTATATAGATCTTTTCGCAGCGCTGTTTTTTCTTCTTCTTTTTCTCTTCTACCAAAGCCTTTACCCACCGCGCGGTCGGCGGCGCTGGCACGCTACGGCGTCGGCGAGCTTCCTGCCGACCGCCGTAGGTAAAGCAATCACTTCCCGAAGCAACCTTACGATCGTTTTCATCGGCTTCCGCGCCGGTGGAGCGGACGTAGCTTTCTTCGTTTTCTTCTAGAAGGATCGGCTTTAGAGCCATTCTGGCTTCGGCTTCTTCGGGTTCCTCGCGTAAAAATCTCTCAGCAGCTCTGCCGAATTCCGGAGATTCTTAATTAGATACTATTTATAGTCTTCCGGCCACCCCTTCTACAAAATCCTCGCCTTAATGGACCCTCTTATCTTCTTTACGTCCATTACATCTTCCACCTCCCACTCTTCTTCCTTACCGTCCATCTCGACCGGCGGGGGTTCGGCGAAGCCCTGCTCCGGCAGACCGTTCTTAGGGTCCAGGCTTAGCAGATCTAAATAGAAAACGTCGTAGATCCAGAACGATTTCGGTAGCTAGAGCCGATAAGTCACCGGCGACCTCTTTTCTACTATCGTAAACGGGCCTACGTAGCGCAGATTGAGCTTGGCGTTCCCTTTCAGCCTTAGGTTCTGCGTGTTAAGCTAGACTTTTTGACCTTCTTCGAATTCTATTAGCGACCGGCTTCTGTTAGTTCGAGTTACTATCTTCTTCTGAGCCGTCTCTATCGCTTCTTTCGCCACTTTGATCGCTTCTTCTATCTAAGATCGTAGCGCTTCTGCCGCCGCGGCGGCGACTCTCTTCGACGACGTGGCGGTGGATAGTTCCGCGGAGCTGGGTTCGTTTGGCGGCTAAAAGCTTATCCTCGGAAGATAGCCGTGCGTTATCTCGAACGGCGCCAGCGAGGTAGCCTTAGACGGTGCTGAGTTAGTGCAGAACTCGGCTATCGGCAACACCTTAACCCATTCTTCTTGATGGTAGCTGCAGAAGGTTCGCAGATATCGCTCTATCTCGCGATTAGCCACTTCAGACTGACCGTCAGTTTAAGGGTAAGCGGCGGTGCTAAGCTTTCTATAAATTCCGAGAGCTTGGTTGATAGCTTTCCACACGTCGGCGGTAAATTGAGGACCCCTATCCGTAGTGATAGTGTCCGGCAGGCCATAGTGCTTCTACACGTGTTGAATCAACATCCGTGCGGTCTCTTCTGCAGTGGTTCCTTCGTCTCTCGCTCGGCAGGGGATGAAGTGTCGTTCTTTGCTCAGCCTATCCACTACGTTTAGCATGGCGTTATATCTATCCGAATTCGGCAGGCCGGTTACGAAATCCATCGTAATGTGCTGCTACAGCTTCTCGGGGATCGGAAGCGGCTTCAGTAGACCCGCCGGAAGACCGTAACGCGGCTTCGCGGCTCAGCACACGTAGCAGTTGACGATAAATCGGTGGATCCGCTCGTAGATTCGCGGAAACCAGTAGATCGTTCTTACTGCCTGCATCGTTTTCTTCGCTCCGGCGTAGCCAACATCTATGGAGTTATAGACCAGTTGGATGACCTTAGTGATTAGTTCTTCCGGAACTATTATCTTCCCTAAACCGGTTTTGCCGAGCTTCTGCTTCTGGTTGAGCTGCTCCACCTTCTCGTAGAGAGTCTCTTCCTTAGGGGCCGGTTCCATTGGTTTCGGTTCGGTCTGCAGCTCCGCCGCGCAGATCCCTGCTTCCTTCAACACCTCGGCGTCTACTATCCGTTCGGTTAGCACCTTTTGGAACATGTTCGGATCTTCCTTCGCGCGGCTGGTCTTTCCTTCTCTTCTCGTCAGCGCGTTAGCCTTTCCGTTTTGAGCTCCAGGTCGGTAGGTGATCTTAAAGTCGAATCCTGATAAGTAGGCGGCCTACCGAGCTTGACGTCGTAAGAGCTTCTGCGTCTTTATAAAGTAGCTCAGCGACTGGTGGTCCGTAAGGACCTGGACCGTGCTCTTTCCGGCTATAAGCTCTGGCTTCCACTCCTCTAACGCCTGTATAATGGCCAGCAGTTCTTTATCGTAGATCGCGTAGTTCCTCTTAGCTTCTGTTATAGATTTGCTAAAGAAAGCTACTAGATGGAGGGTCTCGCCATCGTCAGTGTATTAAGAAAGGACCCCTGCCGTTACTGTGTCGGAAGCGTCCGTTTCTACGTAGATCGTCTTTTCCGGCCGGAAGTGTGCCAGAACCGGCGCAGAGGCCACTGCTTCTTTCAGCCGGTTAAAGGCTTCCGTACACTTCTCGTTCTATAGGCCGGCAGCCTCTTTCTTTAACGCTTCGTTCAGGGGTCTGGCTATCTTGCTAAAGTCTTTGATAAACTGTCGGTAGTAGCTGCAGAATCCGAGAAACGCTCTGATCTGCGTAGTGTTTCCGGATTTCGGCTGCTTCCATTCGGCGACGGCGGCGACCTTTAAGGGGTCTATCCGAATTCCATCTCTTCCGACGATAAGACCGAGATATTTGACTTCGGTCTAATAGAACTCGCTCTTCTTCGTGTCCGCGTTCAATCCGACCTCGCAGAGCCTGGTCAGCACCTTCTTGATGTGGTCCGTGTGCTGATCTCTCGTTCCGTCCGTGTAAATAAGAATATCGTCCAAATAGATAGACACGAACCGCTCTAGCATGTCCATAAAAGTGTAGTTTATAAAGCGTTGCCACACTGCCGGCGCGTTAGTAAGTCCGAAAGGCATTACTAACTACTTGAAATTGCCTATACGCGTCGCGAACGTCGTAAGGTCTTCTGTCTGCCCTTCTTTATTCCTTAGTCGATAGAACGCTTGGCAGATGTCCAGCTTGCTGAACTACTTAGCCTTCGCTACTCTCTGTACGGTTTCGTCGATCAACGGCAGTGGATATACGTCTCGCTTAGTAACCTCGTTAAGGCCTCGATAGTCTACGCAGAGTCGCAGACCACCCCCTAGTTTCCTTACGAAAAGAATCGGTAACGCATATTCAGCAGAACTCGGCGTAATAAACTTCTTCGCTAGGTTTTCGCGAACAAACACCTCTACTTGGTCCAGTTCGGCCGGTAACAGTCGTCTTAGGGGCTCGGTTCTTAGCAGCGTAGCTCCCTCTTTCAGTCGGATCTTGTTGTTATATTCCGGTCGATAGAGCGGCAATAGGTTGGAGTCGGCTTTTGAGAACACGTTAGCGTAATCGTAGAGCTCCGCCGGCAGCACCTCTAGCGGATCCACTTCTTCTTCCGCCATTATCTTCCTATAATCTTCGATGTCTTTTATCGAGATAGCGTAGATCTTATTATCCGGCGACTTCGCCAGGGTCGTTATAGCTTCTAAACTCATTATTCCGACGGTGACCAGGGGTTTGGAACGATCGGACGGAGCCTCTTTCGCAGACTCCGTAGCTTTCGGCTTGGCGGCTGCGGTGGCGACCTTTCCGATGGTCCCTGCTCCGCCGCCCGGGGTTTTAAATCTGATCGTTCCTTTATCTACGTCGATAATGGCTTTCTGGTTCTTTATCCATTTCTGCCCTACGATAATGTCAAATCTTCCGATATCCATGATTCGGAACGTCGCTTCCGTGGTTCGACCAGCCAGTGTGGTCCTTAATGGCACGTAGTGCGTAACGTTTTCCGTGTCTTGTCCGTTATATGCCGAAATCCGCGTCGGCGACGCCAGCTCCACCGGATAGCCGTATCCCTTCGTCAGTTTCTGAACCAGTCGGTGGTGTATCGCTGCGCCGATAAGGGCTCCGGTGTCGATGAAAGCTCTTAACTGAAGTGGTTTGCTCGATCCGTTAAGGGGGTAGACAGTAATTAGAAGGATAATAGCTGTTTCCGTGTTCACTTCCACCGCCGCCGAGAGCGGGTCGCTGCAGCTGTTAATGCTTTCTCCTCGCGGCGATTCGCTTCGATTCGGTGCCCTATTGTCAATGCTAGATAGGGGGCCTATCCGTCTAGCTGGTCTTTTCCTATAATCCTTAACTGCACCCTACCGTCCACTCCGTCAGTGTCGTTCGGAGCCGGCTCCATAGCTTATATGGTCTTTCTCGGTAGTAGCTGCTGCTGCGGCTGCTTCTTAACACTATACTCCTGCTTCTGCTAGGCCGTTGCTTGGCATCTCGTAGCGATATAGCCGGGTTTTCTGCACGCGAAACAGGTAGGGACGAACGACGAGCGCTGCGACTGATAAGGTGGCTGCTGCGGCGCCCTCCGGAAAGGCGCGGGGGGTCGTGTGGTCTGCGTTATCAGCGGCTTCTGGTTCGATTCGCGTAATTTCGCGTAAGCGCTCAAGTTTCTCGTAGTGACTCTCGCTTAGTGCACGAAGCTCTTAAGGTCTTCGTCTTCCACAGACGCCATAGCGGCGGCCAGCTCAGGGCTCAGCTTCTGCCTTAGTAGGTGGAGCTGCTTATCTTCCGCTACTCTGGCCCTAATAGCATGTTTTCTCAATAGCTCGTAGAATTCTTTAAACGTCTGCCGGTTCTAATTAATCTTATCCTGTTGTTTACGGGCCGTCTTCTTCCGGAAGGGGTCTCCGAAATGCTGGTCCAGCGCCTTGATAGCTTCGTCGGCGGTCACTTCTTCCAGGTCCGCTACTAGCGAAAAGGCTTCACCTTCTAGTCGCGATTCCAGGTACGCCAATCTATCCTCTTCGCTGCTCGATGCGTAATCGCGGCTCATCTTATTCTTGATCTTCTTCTTAAATGCCTCCTACGCTTTAGGGTCCCCGCCGCCGAAAGCAGGTAGGTCCGGCAGTGGCGTTATCGTAGTGCTACCTTGACTATAGGCCGCTAGTAAGGCGGTCTCTGCGTGGGTTTCTCGCCGCGGTGGCGGCGACGATTTCGCTGCTTCTATATTAGCCAGTTGATTCTTCAGCGCCCTTAGCTGCTCCAGTCGATTCGCCGTCTAGTGTTCTAACACGTCGATAATAGTCTCCGCCGATTCCTTCTCGGCCCTCACCGTCTCTACTTCCTCTCTTAGCTGTCTGTTCTCTTCCAGTGTTCTATAAAACAGCATCTCGATAAGGTCTATACCGTCGTAGACCTTTCCTAACCCATTCTCGTTTACATAGTCTTCTAGTTCCTCGAGCGTACAGTCGTGGATCTTCTTGTATTCGCTTATTCGTTCCTTAATCTCTGCGGTCTCTTCCGCTGTAAACCCGCTAATAACGATCTTATCGTCAACTACACTGGAGCGTCTACTCGCTCTGACAGTCTTTCCTCTTCTGCTTCTGCTGCAGCCTGTTACGCCGCTCTCTACCGTCGAGAAGCCTTCCATCTTCTTACGGTGCCTTAGGAGTTGTTGTTAGTGTGTTGTAGGGTACGCGTGCGTTATTCGGGTTTCCGGATAGTTCAACGGGCCCTTTCGCGCAGCGCGAGGTGTAGTGTGGAGAGTGAGTTCGAGATATAATGATCCGGGCACGCAGATATAATTCAATACGGCCTTTTTGATAACTATATCTCGAACTGAGGAGGGAAAGGAATCTATGTGGTGGTGGTGGTGGGCTTTGATGGTGGTGGTGCCAAGGCCCGGCTCGGCCCGGTCGGGCCGAGCCAAAATCCAGGGTCCACCCCATCAATCTGTCCCACCTCTTTCCACTGCCGCAACACCAAGCACCACTATAGTTTACAGACTATATCTTAACAACCAAAGGTCCAACTAAGACTATTCTTGCCGCGTTGGAAGCGCTACAATTGGTTCTATAAGGACGAACAATCAGGTTAAGAAAGCTACTAGAACTACAGCTAGCAGACAGTGGAAAACCCCTAACAGTCCTAAGGTCCTATCCAGCTCTACTACCCCTAACAGCCTACAACTTAATACTTACTAGTCTAACTAAGAAGCTTCTAGGTTCACTGGAAGCGACTCGACCCGCTCTTTAGAATGTTCTGTTTCATTTCTGGAACCTTTAGGAAAAGAAGGGTTTAGAAGTAACTCAGTTAACAGAACAAAGGAGAGAAGTTTGTTAAGAAACTTCTTAGGAAATCTAGCAGCAAAAGGGCAAACAACCAGCTAGGGCAGAGGGACATAAGAAGCAGCTGCCGCCCCCTTATCTTTCTGTTTTCCTTCTTTATAGCTTGTCTTGTACAATTAACTTAGAACAACCTTCTAACTCCTAACTTATAACTACTCTTTAGACTTCAGTTCTCTAGCTCCTCCTCTTAACTTTAGCTCTTATAACAACCTACACATACCTTAGCCTCTTCTCTAACATTATAAGCTATTAACCAACCTAAGACTATCAATTAACATAGTCTTCTATACACTACCTTAAGAGATTCCCTTTAAGGAATACTCCAAACTAGACCTTTCTACACAAGGCACTTCTTATTTAATAAACAGTAACCCTACCCTTGCCCTACGAGTCCTTTTTACAGTAGCAAACATTGTTCATACAGGAACAGAGCAGATAAAAGACCTTAGTAACTATATTAATAGTCTAGAGGCAATACTGCCTAAAGGCAAGGAACAGCTGCAAGAGATAGAACAAAAGATAGCTACCCTTACACTTAAGAAGGCACAAACATAAGGACAGCTACAAGAGGCCCTGAACCTAAGGATACCTACTACTACTAGAGATTCTACTAGCAAGAAAGTTGCTAATCCTGAAACATTCTATAGGGACAATAAAATGTTTAATAAATTTCGCCTACGACTATCTATTAAACTCTTAGCTAATGCAGACCATTTCCCTAATAGGAATTAGAAGGTCTCCTATACATTCTCCCTCCTAGCAGGCAAGGCACTTTAGCAAGTCTTACACTGGTTCAACCTACAGACACTCTAAGTTACTTGTCCAGACATTAAGGCCCTACTTACCTCTCTTGATTTAGCCTTTGGAAACCTATATTGCAAGTCTACGGCTTAACAATCTATTAGAACACTTAAGCAGACTAACAAGCCCTTTGCAGACTATTACGTACAGTTCTTACGAGAGATTAGACACTGTAAATACGACATAGAGGCTTAGAAGTTAGCTCTAGTTGCTGGGTTAAGCACAGAACTCCTTACGAAACTTAAGGATTAGGAATATAAAGCCCTATCCTTCCAGGAACTTGTTACCCTCTACCAACGCCTTAACAGCCGTAGGAATTTGTTTGCAGACATTATTAAGGCCAGAAGCAACAACCGTAACAGTTAACGCCCTGTTTCGACTCCTGTAAACGTTACTCTAAATATAAGAACCTACAGACTAACCTTACGCCTTCCCCCTTAACCAGTTGTTACCTAAGGAGACCCTATAGACTTAAGCTTAGCTAAGCTCTAAGACGGCCGCCTTACGCAGGACGAGAAGGAACGACGCCGCCGCCTACGCCTCTGTATGTACTGTAGTAAACCAAACTATATTGCTGTTAACTGTCTAACACTGGCTACAAGACGTACTAAGATAGGCACCCCTCTTAGTTTCTCTGCAGCAGCTCCTACGCTACAAGACAACAACAAGGACTAGGGAAACGCCTAAGCCTGTTAACAAGACGCCTAACAGGCAGACACTTAGATCGACATTATGCAATCTTTTCTTCTGCTGTACAATTCTATACTAAGACAAAGGATGAACTAACATGTCCTCCCTTAGTTGTTATAGCAAAAATTTACACAAAGAAGAACACAGCATACTTAGTACTTACGATGATCGATTGCGGCGCAACTGGCAAAAGCTTTATTAACCCTTAACTTGTTAACTCTTTAGAAATCACTACTTAGACCTTAAAATACCCTAGACCCTTAAGAATGCTTGACAGTAGTAAGGCCTCCTTAGGAGGCGTAACTCAGATCGCCTATGTTAAGCTTAACCTTAGAAACTACTAGGAACACCTCTCTTGCTTTGTTACCCCTCTGCCTAACTAGAAGCTTATCCTTAGACTGCCTTAGTTAAAGCTTTACAACCTACAGATTAACTAGAACACTGGAACCCTTTGCCTAAACTCAGAACACTGCCAAACCTATTGGTACCCTTCTACTTAACCTACTCCTGCATACAGCAATAACGATTTAATCTTCTAAGTATCTGCAGCTGCTTTCTACATAGCCGCAAAGGAAAAAGGAGCTTAAATCTTTGCTGTGTTAATAGAGGACATTAAGAAGGCTCTTGCTAAATATAATAACAAAAGAGAAGCTACTAACCTAGAGACAAAAGTACCAGAAGAATACTACGACTTCCTTAGTGTCTAGTCAGTTACAGAGGCTGACAAGCTGCCTCCTTAATGCCCCTACGACTACAAGATTAAACTGGAAGAGGGCAAGACACCCCCCTTTGGCCCCCTTTACCAGATGTCTTGCGAAGAACTCTAAGTCCTGCAAAAGTTCCTATAGCAGAACCTCTAGAAAGGCTTTATTAGATCCAGTCGCTCTCTAGCAGCCAGTCCTGTTATGTTTGTTAAGAAACCTGGTAGAGGGCTACGCTTCTGTGTCGACTATCGCAACCTTAATGCTATTTCTAAGAAGAATCGCTACCCAATCCCTCTAATACAGGAAACTCTAGAACGCCTTTCAAAAGAAAAATGGTTTACTAAGCTAGATATAATCGCAGCATTTAACAAGATTCGAATAGCAGAAGGACAAGAATAGATAACTGTATTTAGGACTCGATACAGCTTGTTTGAATCCTTAGTTATGCCCTTTAGCATGTGCAATGCACCTAGTACCTTCTAGGAATATATAAACGACACCCTAAGAGAATACTTAGATCAGTTTGTTACAGCTTACATTAACGACATCTTAGTGTATAGCAAGACACTGAGAGAACATTAGGGACACGTCCGCAAAGTACTGGCCAAACTGGAAGAAGCAGGCTTATATCTGGACATTAATAAGTGTAAATTCTACAAGTAAGAAGTCCAATTCCTAGGGCTTATTATTTCAGACAAAGGCATACGCATAGACCCAGCAAAGATCCAAGCAATTCTTAACTGGAAGGTTCTAAAGACAGTTAAGGAAGTACAAGGCTTCCTTGGGTTTGCTAATTTTTATCGCCGCTTTATTTAAGGCTTTAGCTTAATTGTAAAGCCTCTAACAGCTCTAACAAGGAAAGAAGCTAAGTTTAAATAGACTGGAGTATGCCAACAAGCCTTTAACCTCCTACGACAAAGGTTTACTAAGGATCCTATCCTTTAACACTTCGACTTTAATTTGGAAACCTATGTAGAAACAGACGCCTCTAATGGAGCTATTAGAGCTGTCCTTCTTTAAAGAAAAGCACCCAACCAACTATAGCTTCTAGTAGCCTACCTCTCTAAGAAGATAATTCTAGCTAAATGCAATTACGAAATTTCCGATAAGGAACTCCTAGCTATTGTAAAGGCCTTTAAAGAATAGCGTCCAGAACTGGAAGGTGCAGCCTTTCCAACTTAGGTTAGCTCTAAATACAAGAACTTGGTCCACTTTATAAAGAACAAGATCTTTAACAGACGACAAGCTAGATAGAGTAAATTCCTTTCTAGGTTTAACTTTGTTATTTAATAAGCACTAGGATCCCTTAATTTAAGAGCTGACGCCCTTACTAGGATGCCTAGAATCCATCTAGTAGACAGAGGAGAAGGTCAAGCAATTTGTAACCAAACTATCCTAAAGGTCTACAACCTAAGTAAAGACTTCAAGACCTACTTACAGGAAGGTAACCAATCAATTGCTGCCTCTTTTGCCCTGTGTCTTGCGCCTGCTTTCCTAGAAGATAACGATTTAGAAAGCACAACAGACAACACTAAAGACTCTGAAACTAAAGGCTCTGTTATCTCTAATGCTAACTTAGAAGATAAAGAAGTAGCTAAAGAAGCAAACCACCCTAGAAGACTGCTCCTAATAATTAGAGAGGCTTACGAATTAGACCAGCAAGCTTAAGAGTTGATCTAAGCCCTTAAGATAGGCTAACGCACCTTCCCTAGCTTTTCCCTCTTAGAATGTAAGCTTAGGGATAGACTAGTCTACTTTCACTCTCGCCTTTTTATTCCTAAAGGGGCAGACAACTCAATACGACCTTACATCCTTAGGACAGTTTACAACTTAGCAGCAGGAGGCTACCTAGGACGTTCAAAGCTTTACAAGCTTACCTTACGCTACTACTGGTAGTCATTAATGTAGAAGCATGTACGCAGATATAGAAACAACTGTCCTATCTGTAAAGCAGCCAAACATAATCGACAACCTCTACAGGGCTTACTAAAACCTCTGCCGGCTCCTAAACACCCTTAGAAACACATTACAATAGACTTTGTTACCTGTCTCCCTTAAGGAACTACTTAGGCAGGTGTTAAGGCAAAGAATGTCTTTGTAGTTGTAGATCGACGCTCTAAGGATCGCTTTAAAATACCCTGCTAGAGCATAGCTTCCAAGGAAACCGCCAGGCTCTTTTACGAATACGTCTGGCGCTACGTAGGCCTCCCTAACAGCATTATATCTGGCAGAGGCTCTTAGTTTATTGCTAAGTTCTGGAAACGCCTGTGCAAGCTTTTAAACATTAACCACTGCATTTCGACCTCCTACTACCTAGAAACAGATGGACAGACAGAGATTGCTAATGCCCTGTTTAAACAGACGCTGCGTTGCTTTATTAACTACTACTAAAAGGATTGGCCAAAACACATTCCTATAATGGAATTCTTAGCTCGCAACTGGGAATTAGAGACAACTGGACATTCCCCCTTCTACAGTACTAGAGGCTACTATCCCAGAACAGGAATAGAACCTTAAGACCTACTACTACGACCTAACAACCTAGACGAAGTTAACGCAGACGACTAGGCAACACACCTTTCCTAGATCTACTAAGAAGTCTAAGAAGAGATAACTTATGCTTAGGCTGTCTACGAAGATTAAGCTAATCGAAAAAGACAGCCAGCTCCTAACTATTAAGTAGGAGACAGAGTGTACCTGGACTCTAAGAATATTGTTACAGGAAGACCTTCTCGCAAACTCGACTGGAAAAAACTAGGCCCCTTTACTATTACAGAGAAGATTAGCTCGTACGCATACCGTCTCCAACTGCCTAAAGAATAGGAAATCCACAACGTCTTTTATCCTATTAGGCTAAGGCCTAAAGAAGGAGATCCCTTCCTAATTTAAGTACAAGATTAGGAACGAACTTACATTCTCCCTACAGCAGATAATAATAAAGATAAGGAAGAAGAGTACTACGTACGCAACATTGCAGACTGTCAAGTTGTAGATAGACAAACTAAGTATAAAGTCCAATAGCAAAGCTATAAAGACTAAGACACTACTTAGGAACCCCTTAGGAACATTATCTTTAACAAGGACAAGATTGAAACCTTCCACCAACAGGACCTCTTAGGCTCTTAAGGACATCGCCTTGAAAACAGGTACAGCAAAGAGGAACTGAATGCTGCATACTAATAGAATATTGACTGTAACATTAGACCTGCTCCTAGGAATAGACAGGCTTACCCTCAGTATCTAGAACTACTTAGGCTTCGTAGGAACTTAGCTATATTAAGGGGGGCTACTGTTACAGTCAACAGCTGGAAGAACAAGGACAACAGTACCAAAGTCTCACTAAGCACTACTATAGTTTACAGACTATATCTTAACAACCAAAGGTCCAACTAAGACTATTCTTGCCGCGTTGGAAGCGCTACAATCGGTTCTATAAGGACGAACAATCGGGTTAAGAAAGCTACTGGAACTACAGCTAGCAGACAGTAGAAAACCCCTAACAGTCCTAAGGTCCTATCTAGCTCTACTACCCCTAACAGCCTACAACTTAACACTTACTGGTCTAACTAAGAAGCTTCTAGGTTCACTAGAAGCGACTCGACCCGCTCTTCAAAATGTTCTGTTTCAGTTCTAGAACCTTTGGGAAAAGAAGGTTTTAGAAGTAACTCAGTTGACAGAACAAAGGAGAGAAGTTTGTTAAGAAACTTCTTAGGAAATCCAGCAGCAAAAGGGCAAACAACCAGCTAGGGCAGAGGGACATAAGAAGCAGCTGCCGCCCCCTTACCTTTCTGTTTTCCTTCTTTATAGCTTGGCTTGTACAATTAACTTAGAACAACCTTCTAACTTCTAACTTACAACTACTCTTTAGACTTCAGTTCTCTAGCTCCTCCTCTTAACTTCAGCTCTTACAACAACCTACACACACCTCAGCCTCTTCTCTAACAGCCTCTATCTCTTCTCTTAGCTGTTTGTTCTCTTCTATCTTCTTGTAAAACGTCTTCTCGATAAAGGCAATAGTATTGTACATCTTTCTAGACCTGTGTTCCGCTAGGTGTTCCTCGAGTTTATCTAGCGTGCAGGCGTCCAGCTCTTTATAGCCAGCTATGCCCTCCTTTGCTTCTTCTGTCTCTTCTTCTATAAGACCTTTACTAACTGTCCTATCGTCTAGGAGGCTAGCGCGCCTATCTCTCGCTCTATTAGTCTTTCTCTTTCCGCTGCAGCTAGTAACGCCGCCCTCTATTGTCAAGAAGCCTTCTATAGCCTTCTTACAGTGCTAATGTGTTTTGGTTTGTGTTGTAGTATGCGCGTGCGTTATTCGGGTAACCGGATGTAGTTTAACAGGCCCTTTCGCGTAGTTTAGGGTTGGTATAGTTAATAAGCTTGAGATATAATAATCCGAGCACGCAGATAGAATTCAATACGGCTGTTTTAATAACTATATCTCGAACTAAGGAGGGAAAGCAATATATGCAGCAGTAGGTAAGGGCTTTAGGGGTAGGCACGCCAAGGCCCGGCTCGGTCCGGAAGGGCCGAGCCGAAATTCCAAGGGTCTACCCTATTACTTTGTCCCACCCCTTTCTGCTGCTGTAACAGGCTTCGTCTTCGCCGTTATTATCTATCTGGTAGAGCTGGCGGTTAGTGTAGGTATAGTCGAAGACGGTTACTAAGTGCGCCGAAGCGGTAGCGCTGTCCTCGACTTTACTGTTATTATCCGACTGGCGAAGCCGGTAGACGGTAACATTGTAATCGAGGACTCTAGCTAAGCGCACTGTCGCGATTATTTCCGTCGGTTTTCGCACTAATAGAGCGGACGCGGCCTCTGTTCTTCTTCTTTTGCTTCTGTAGTTATTACTTCCAGAGCTACTTAGGTCTCGGCTTTCTCGGATTCCGGATATAGAACTCCTCTAGTAGCTCTGCCGAATTCTAGAGATTCTCGATCGGATACTATTTATAATCTTCTAGCTACTCCTTCTATAAGATCCTTGCTTCGATAGACCCTCTTATCTTCCTTTTATCTATTACATCTTCTACCTCCTACTCTTCTTCTTTACTGTCTATCTCTAGGAGTAGGGCTTCGATAAACTCCTGTTCTAGAAGGCCGTCTTTAGGGTCCAGACTTAATAGGTCCAAATAGAAGACATCGTAGATTCGGAACGACCTTAGTAGCTAGAGCTAATAAGTTACCGGCGACCTCTTTTCCACTATCGTAAACAGACCTATATAGCAAGGGTTAAGCTTAGAGTTGCCTTTTAGGCTTAGGTTCCGCGTATTTAGCTATACCTTTTAGCCTTCTTTGAATTCTATTAGTAACCGCTTTCTATTATGTTAGGGGACGTTGTCCTGCCAGGTCTCGGGCCTGAACTGGCCGTCGTCCTAAGGAGTACGACTTAGCTACGCTAGCAAGACCTAGCTAGACCAAGCCCTAACCCGGCCTAGCCGACTCGGCACTCCCTCCCCCTACACCCTATACAGAGGGAAATCTCTGCACCCCTATACAGAGGAATATCTCTGCACCCTATATAGAGGGAAATTGCTAGCTTGCTTTATAAGTACAAAATGTACAGTAGCGGACAATAAAGGAACTGCCTATTAGTTCCTTTATATAGATACCTAGCTTTAAGTTTCTAAACTAAGATTCTCGAACCTATTACATTAGGAACTAATCTTACTGTTAGTAACTGTAGTAATATAACGAAGATAGACAGCGACATCCCTATAGAAACCTCGGCTATGCAGGATTACATACGCAACACGTACGAGGAGCTGCTAAATCGCGCGAACTAGCTCGAAGAACAAATAGGCTATTAGGCCTCGACGATTTCCCGACAGGAACAGGAGCTCCGACAGCTTAGGGCGTCCGGTTGCGACCCGACCCCTACGACGACGACGAACACGACAGCCTATACTGCAGTCCCTAAGAGCAAACTCCCCGACGTTACTATCTACAATAGTAAAGCACCGGCTAAGTATCCCTCCTAGGCTGCCTAGATACGCTCTAAGCTTCTAGTTGACTTAGCAGTATACCTAACCGAGCTTAACAAGGTAGCGTATCTCTTTAGGAGATTAAAGGGCAAGGTAGCAGCACGAATTCTGCTGTACTACAGAACGGCTATTGCTAGTCCGGCAACAGCAACTACAATAATGCTCTAGGTAGCTCTAGACAGGAGCTACAAGGACCCAGACTGCGAGAGTCGAGCCCTTGTACATCTTAATACTACAAAGCAAAGACGTAAGTCTGTATAGGAGTTCCTCGCAGAATACGACTAAACCCTAGCTAAAGCAGGAGGCCTTAGCTAAGAGGACAGGTTAAAGGTAACTATCCTAGAAGTTAGACTCTCTAGGGAGATTATAATAGGACTAGTAGACGTAATGCGACCAGCCTCGTACAAGGCGTTCTGTAATCTCCTTAGGATAATCGACGACTAGCAGCATAGGCTCGGACGGATAAGCTGCGTCTACGAGATGCGACAACCCCTCTATCGGCAGCAGGACGCTATAGACTAGGAACTAACGACAACGACGAGAGTAGCAGCAGCCGTTACTGTACAGCTAAGGGCTAGCGCTAAGAGGGTGCAGTAGGCGGACGTAGCTACCCTTAACAAGAGACGAGCAGAAGGGAGCTGCTACCGGTGTAGCTAGATAGGGCATACTGTACGGAATTGCAGGCTTTTGCTAGTAGAAAGACCTAGGGGACGGCCGGCTACTACGAGGGTAGCAACTGCAGCACCCTAATATAAGACCTAAGAGTTCCCCTTAGACGATAACGAGTTGGGAAAAGAGTAGCCTCTAAGCGAAGGCTTAGCTAGAGGCATATACGAGATAGATTGCTAAATTAAAGCACTACTTAGCTATCTTTTAAGAGCAACTACATAACGACTATGCCGTTTATCGTACGACCTACGCTAAACGGGACTGCTACTACGCAGACGCTAATCGACACAGGGTGTTTAGTATACGGAGTAATTAGCGAAGACTTCGTACAGAAACACTATATTAAGACGACCCCTACTGTATCTGTATATATACTAGGCATTACCGGACGAGGACCAGACATTACCTATGTAGTAAAAGTAGCAATAGAGCTGCAAAGACACTACAAGCAGGACTTATACCTCTACATTATATAAGACAAGCTAGGGTATAACCTAATATTAGGCAAACTATAGATAGAGTGCTAGCAGGGCAAGGCCGACGACGGACGAGGACGCCTGTACCTGGCAGCTACGAAGCAGAGGCTTCGAGACTAAGGGAGGGTTCCACCGGGTAGCAATGCCAAAGCTTAATACGGATGTAGATGTAGACAGCTAGCAGCTATACTTAGTAGGGTTAGGCTTAGCATACACTCAAATACCTCCCTCTACTTGTACGTAGATTCTTCCCTCTCTAGCCTTAGATATAGTTATTAAAGAAGCCGTATTGAATTATCTACGTACTTAGATTATTATATCCAAGGCTTAAACCCAACACCTAACCTGCACTACGCGAAAGAGCCTGTCGAATTATATCTGGGTACTTGATTAACGTACGTACAACTAACCTGGAGTATATACTGCAGATATACAAAGGAGGCCGTCGAATTATATCCGGCTACTTAATCATGTATGTGCATACTACTCTACCCCCCTCCCCCCCCCCCCTCCCCTAATCGAGAAGAAGAAGAAGAAGAGTTTTAGAGAAGAGAAGTGCCCCTATTAAGAAGAAGAGAGAGTTTTAAAGAGAGAGAGTTTTAAAGAGAGAGAGTTTTAAAGAGAGAGAGTTTTAAAGAGAGAGAGTTTTAAAGAGAGAGAGTTTTAAAGAGAGAGAGTTTTAAAGAGAGAGAGTTTTAAAGAGAGAGAGTTTTAAAGAGAGAGAGTTTTAAAGAGAGAGAGTTTTAAAGAGAGAGAGTTTTAAAGAGAGAGAGTTTTAAAGAGAGAGAGTTTCGAAGAGAGAGAGTTTTTGTAAGGGCTTAAGAATCTTGGTTTAGAAACTCAAGGTTAGGTATCTATATAAAGGAACTAATAGGCAGTTCCTTCGTTATCTGCTGCTGTACAACTTGTACCTACGAAGCTAAGCTAGCAATTTCCCTCTGTATAGGGGTACAAGGTTTACACTTTATACAGAGGATTAGGAGTTCTCCCTCTATACAGTAGTGCAGAGTTTTCCCTCTGTTTAGAGGAGCGGCTATTCCCCTCTATATAGGGCTATAGGATTCTCCCTCTGTATAGGAGTAGGGTCGTATTGGTAATTCTGTATAGAGGGTAGGGTCGTGCTAGCGCCGCTAAGTCGCAGTCCTTAGGGCGACGGCTAGCTTAGGTCTAGGACCTAGGCTAGGCGGCGCCCCCTAACAATACCCTCCTCCCTTCTTATAGTGCTTCTTTCGTATAACGGCGAGTCGTATACCCTTAGCTGTTCCTCTAGTAGGTAGCGCTTTCCTGTCTTCGCCTAGACACTTGCCTATCGACCTCCCTCTCTGCTGTTGCAACCTTGGACATGTCCTCCTAGATCCTATAGCTAGAGCAGAGGAGAATCCGCAGGTAGGGAAGGCAGGTAGTGCTAGATCGCTTCTACCTAAACTTAACCTATTCTATTTGCCAATTTAAAAATGCCGAGGCTAAGGCAAAGGAGGCCTATAAGCAGTTATAAAGGTGCAGGAGGTGCTCGGTCCTGTCTGTTTATTCCACTCCTACCCTCTAGCCTCTAGCTATGCACTCTACGTCCTAATCGTACAGTCTAGCGCTACTGGGCTATCTAGCTCTGTCCCTGTCCCTAGGTCGCTACCTAGAGTTTACTCCTAGGTAGATGTTCCCGCCTCTGTCTAGTCGTCTAGTAGGCCGTCGCTCGTACAGGCCCTAGATCGTAGTTGCCTCGTTTGTCCTCCCTTATACGGTCGTAGTAGCTGCCCTAGTTGTTATTGCCCTATATAGCAGGCAGCTACTACCCTGTATATAGACCCTTTCCCCTTTTCTCTCTCTCTCTCTTCTTCTCTTTTCTCCTTTATTCCCCCTATCTGCTACCTGTCTGCCTAGCTGTCTGCTACTACTACTATTACTACTATTACTACTACTAGCTACTACTACTAGTTACTACTACTAGCTACTACTGTTATGCTATGCATCCCGTCCGGCCGTTCCTGCCGTAGTTCTCTCGTAGTTGCTAGGTCTTCTTCCGCCTGTCCGGCTAGTGTCTCCTCCTATTTTTACCTTTAGCAATAGAGTGCCTAGCTCGACTAGCAGCTTCGCTTCCAGTTCGTACAGGTCCCCGCCTTCTATATAGTCTAAGCTAACCTCTTAGGTACTGAATTAACTAGTAGCAGGGTATTGCTAAGCTACCCTTCCACTTCCTCTAGTACTAGGACCCCTGCCGGCCGGGAGGCGATTAAGATTTCGGGTATAGAGTTGGCTGCCTTAGTCCTAGAGGTAGTAGCTAGTAAGCTACCTTAAGGTAGTATATAAAAGCTTTCGGACAGTGTTGCTCTCGTTCTCCTCCTACTTCTACTCTTATTCCTACCTGTCTCCTAGCTATTCTCTTCCTCCTGCCCCCTTCTGTATAGTGTAGTATACTGTAGTGTCAGTAGGATCCCGTAGTGTCCTACGTCTCGATTCTCGATCCTTTAACTACCCAAGTCGCTAGCAGCTGCCCTGTACTTAGGGTAGATCGTGCCCCTTTTGCTGTACAGCGCAGTGTTACTATAACTAGGCAGGGGGATAGTTCTCCTCCTACCTGTCCAGTGCAGTTGTGTCTTATAGGGCCTTGTACAGTTCCTATATAGGCTCTGCCTATCCTCTCTACTTAACTAGGTACTCTACCCTCTCTTCTTCTTCCTTCCGCTCTTAAGGATTCCTTCTACCTCGTACTCTTCCTAGCCCTTAGTTATAATCGCTAGTAGACGCGCGTTATCCGTTATCTAGTGTAGTAGGGGGTCTGTGTTCGCTAGCTATACGAGGTCTACGTAGAAGACTAGGTAGATCCCTAGGGGAGTGTTAAGTCGTACAGCGTATGTCCCTACTAGTTAGACTACTGTAAACTTCCAGTTCTTCTAATCTAGCTTCTTGCTTGGCCGGTCTGTATGGATATTGCGCTAGTTTAGCCAGACCTTATCCCCTACCTTGTATCTTAGCGCAGTCTGGTGTCCCTTATTAGCCTGTTCTTCTGCATTCTGTTAAGCTATAGCCAGACTCGCCTTCGCCTATTAATAGGCGTTCGTAATTGTCTGTACGATAGCCTCTCTCTGCTAAATTAGGGATTGTATAGGGCGCAGGGTGTTACTACTTAGGGTCGGTAGGAGCAGGGAGTAGTTATATCTATAGGCTATAAAGAAGGGGGACAAACCTATAGCATTAGCCGTACGGCTGTTAATAGCTAGCTCTGCTATAGGGAGAAGGCGGTTCCAGTTCGTCTAATTATAGTCGACGTATGCTTAGAGGTATGCTTCCAATGTCGAATTAACCCTCTCTGTCGTACCGTCCGTCTACGGGTGCTATACAGTTAACAGGCGACGTTCTACGTTTAGCAACTGACATACCCTAGCCTAGAGCTAGCTCGTAAACTGTGTACCCCGGTCTATTACAATTGACCTAGGGAATCCGTACTTGCTAAATGTCGTCCGTATAAATGCCTAGGCAGTGTCCTTAGCTGTAATAGAGTCTATTCCTTCTAATATTACCCCCTTCGTTAGCTTATCTATAACTACTATAATGTTCTACCGTCCGTCGCTCTTAGGGAGGTCTGTAATAAAGTCTACTGTTAGGTCTTGCTAGGGCCGGTCTAGTATCGGTAGGGGGTTTAGCAGCCTATGCTTTAGTTTACGCTAGGGCTTTGTCCTTCTGCATATATCGCAGTTCTGTACGAACCTGCGAATGTCCTTTGCTATTGCCGGCTAGTAGTAGTCCCTAGCGACGATGCTGTACGTCTCCTTGCGCCCTAGGTGCCTAGTTGCTATAGAATTATACGCCTGTTGTATTAAGCTTGTACAGAGCTTCTCGTCTGCTAAGACCTAAATCCGATTCCTAAACTTTAGGTTGTTCTCCTCGTCTACTGAACACTCTGCTGCTAACACCTTAAGGTAAAGCTCTGCTAGGAGCTTCCGCTGTCCTCCTTAAATCGCTGTATAGGCCCCTCGGTATACGTCGTCCTTTTCTACTACCTCTTCCTATACTTGCAGTTAGGGTTCCTATATGTATGTCGCTGCTAGGCGGTTAGTCTCCTCGCCGAGCTCCTCCTTAAATATCTGGAATGTTTATAACTTTAGCCGGTCGTCCTTGTACGTCGTTAGCATATCCTAGTCCCGTCTAGATAGCGTATCGGCCCTGCTGTTGTCCTTACCCTTACAGTACTAGAGTCTTATATTGAACCGGCTTAGGTACATTGCCTATTGTACGTGTCTCTTAGACAGCTTCTAGGGTTGCGTAAATTACTCTAGATTCTTGTAGTTAGTTAGGGCAAGGAACTCGGGAACTAAGTAGAGTTCTCTGTCCTATGCTTTATAACACTGTACAACTGCTAGCAATTCCTTGTCGTAGATAGGGTAATTGCACTTAGCTAGGGAGTTCTTCTTAGAGAAGTGTATATAGGTGCAGAAGTCCGTCTAAACCTACCTATAATAGGATACCTCCTATACAGTACCCTAAGGAGCTAGTTTCTAGTATCGTCGTACGTTCTAGGTCAAAGGCAGTAAGAGTTAGTCCTGTAGTAAAGAGCTCCTTTAGCTTGTTAAAGCTCCTATTGCACTTATCCGTTTACTTAAACTGCTTGTCCTTGTATGTTAGCTCGACAAGTGGGCGCACGATCTCCGAGTAGTTCTGTATAAACTAGTAGTAGAAGTTGGCAAACCTAAGAAATTCCTGTACGCCCTTAACGCTCGTAAGCAGCTTCTATTGCTTAATAGCATTAATCTTCTTCCTATCTATGCTAATACCTTTCCCTACCTTAATAATAAACCCTAGGTATTTTATACGCTATATACCGAATTTACATTTGTCGATGTTTGGGTACAATCTAGCCTGTTGCAGTCAATCTAGTACCTTCTTAAGGCCCTGTACGTAATCTGCATAGGTACCGTCTATAAAAACCAGGATATCGTTAAGGTACACTAAGCAGATGTCGTCTAGTAACCCTTATAGGGACCTGTTAATATACCTCTAGAAGGTCGCTAGTACGTTGGCAAGGCTAAAGGGGGTAATAAGCACTCGAAAAGACTATATCTCGTACAGAAGGCAGTTATCTATTTACAGCCTTCCTTAATCCGTATCTTGTAGAAAGCCGAGACTACGTTAAGCTTAGTAAACTACTTTGCCTTGCTAATCCGTCCGAGAGTCTCCTTAATAAGGGGTAGTAGGTACCGGTCCTTCTTAGTAATCGCGTTAATGCCTCTATAGTCTACGTAGAAACCCAAGCCGGCTTTCCCTTCCTTATAGACAAACAGTACTAGGGCTCCTGCGGACGAGGTATTTGCCTAAATAAAACCTTTAGCAAGTAGGTCGTCCAGTATCTTGCGCAGTACTAGGAGTTCTCTAGAGGACATTCTATACAGCGGACTGTACAGTACCTTAGGCAGACTCCTATCTGGACGGGGCTCTAGCTAGATGTCGTAGTTAATCACTTCTCGTTAGTGTAGCGGCAGCTTTAAGGCCGACTTTGGCTTAAAGAGGTCCAGGTATCCTGCGTATTTCTTTAGGAGTTTCGTATAGGGGTCTATCGCTTTCTTAGGCGCTAATGCCTTCTTAATGTCTGCAGTCGCAGTGTTGATTTTGGCCTTAGCATTGCTACCCTGCGGAGCCCTCCTTTAGTCCCGGAGCCTCTGCTTCGTCGCTACTAAGTATAGCCGTCCTCGTCTAACGTCTAGTTTGCCTCGCTAGCGCGCTATCTATAGCTTCCCTAGTATTAGGTTATACCCCAACTTGTCCTATACGATATAGAGGTATAAGTCCTGCTTATACTGTCCCTGTAGCTCTATCGTTACCTTTACTATATAGGTAATGTCCGGTCCTCGCCTAGTAATGCCCAACATGCGTACAGGTACTATAGGGGTCGTCTTAATGTAGTGTCTCTATACGAAGTCTTCGCTAATTACTCTGTATACTAAACATCCTGTATTAATTAATGTTCGCGCTGTTGCAGACCCGTTTAGCGTAGGCCGTACGATAAACGGCGTAGTCGTTATATAGGTGCTTTTAAAAGATAGCTAAGTAGTGCTTTGATTTAGCAATCTATCTCGTATATGCCTCTAGTAGAGCCTTCGCTTAGAGGCTACTCTTTTCCCGACTCGTCGTCGTCTAAGTAGGACTCCTAATCTTCTTGTTAGGGCGCTGCAGTTGCTACCCTTGCAGTAGTCGGCCGTCCCTTAGGTCTCTCTACTAGCAAAAGCCTGCAATTCTGTACAGTGTAGCCTATCTTACTACACTAGTAGCAGCTCCCTTCTGCTCTTCTCTTGTCTAGGGTAGCTATATCTACCTACTGTGCCCTTTTAGCAGCAGCCCTTAGCTATACGGTAACAGCTGCCGCTACCCTTGTCGTCGTTAGTTCCTAGTCTATAGCGTCCGTCTGCTGCTAGAGGGGTTGTCGCATCTTATAAGTGCAGCTTATCTGTCTAAGCCTACGCTGCTAGTCGTCGACTATCCTAAGGAGATTACAGAATTCCTTGTATGTAGCTAGTTGCATTACGCCTACTAGTCCTTTTATAATCTCCTTAGAGAGGCCTACCTCTAGGGAGGTAATTTTTATCCTATCCTCCTATTTGTTGCGGCAGCAGAAAGGGGTGGGACCGAGCGATAGGGCGGACCCTCGGAATTTCGGCTCGGCCCTTCCGGACCGAGCCGGGCCTTAGCACACCACCCCCAAAGCTCTCGCCTACCACTACATAGATTCCTTTCCCTCCTCAGTTCGAGATATAGTTATTAAAAAGGCCGTATTGAATCTTATCTGCGTGCCCGGATTATTATATCTCGAACTTACTTACTACACTACTACCGCGCTGCGCGAAAGGGACTGTTGAACTATCCGGACACCCGAATAACGCATACGCACTACACAAACGAAACAACAGCACCGTAAGATAGCTATAGAGAGCTTCTTAACGGTAGAGAGCGGCGTTATAGGCTAAAGCAGAAGCAGAAGAGAAAAGACTAACAGAGTAAGGAGGCGCTCCAGTGTCATCGATAATAAGTTCATTATCGGAGGTTTTGCAGCGGAAGAGACTGCAGAGATTAAGGAACGAATGAACAAATACAAGAAAATCTACGACTGCACACTCGAGGAACTTGAAGATTACGTAAACGAGAACGGAGTAGGAAAGGTCTACGACAGCATAGACCTTATTAAGAAGCTGTTTTACAGAACCCTAGAAGAAAAGAGACAGTTAAGAGAGGAAATCGAGGCAGTAAGAGCCGAGAAGGAATCGGCCGAGACCATTATAGATGTGCTGGAAAACCAAGCGGCGAACCGACTAGCATAACTAAAGGCGATAAAGACTTAGTTAGCTAAGATGGAAGCAGCGATGTCGCCGCTACCGCGCCAAGAAGAACCAGTAGAGACCGTCTCGCCGGCGGCCTACAGTTAAGGCGGTACGCTAATAACGTTACTACCGGATCTACCGGCGTTTAGAGGCGGAGATCCTAAGGATTGGGAAGTATTTAAGAAGAAGATAAAGAACAAGATAGACCGCAACTACGCCGGAAACAGTGCCGAAGATAGATTAGCCTACCTAGAGTTACGACTGGAAGGCGAAGCTTTTTCGCTAGTAGCGGACCTAGAAGAGGTAACCGCTTAAGAAGCGATTAAAGCGCTAGATTAACGCTTCGGAGACCCCTTCCGGAAGAAGACAGCCTGTAAGCAGCTAGACAAGATCAACCAGAACCGACAGACGTTTAAGGAATTCTATAGGCTATTCCGAAAATATGCTATTAGGGCCAGAGTGTCGGAAGATAAGCAGCTCTACCTATTAAGGCAGAAGCTGAACCCTAAACTGGCCGCAGCTATGGCCTCGGTGGAAGACGAAGACCTTAAGAGCTTCGTGCACTGAGCGAGAGTTACCGCGAGAAACCTAAGCGCTTACGCGAAATTACGCGAATCGAACTAGAAGCTGTTGTTAACGCAGGAGACGCGACCCCCTGCACCTTTCCGGAGAGCACCTCTGCAGCCATCTTATTAGTCACCGCGTTCGTCGTTCGTCCCTACCTGTTACACGTGTAGAAAGCCTAGCTACATCGCTACGAGGTGCCAAGTATCAGATAAGTAGAAGCAGGAGTATCGTGTTATAAAGCAGCCGAGAAAGACTATACAAGCTATCGAGCTAGCTCCGAACGACACTAACAGCGTAGACAGTAGAGTGCTACTGCGAATCCTAGGAAAAGACCAGCTAGATAGATAGGCCCCCTATCCAGTATAGACAACAGGGCACTAACAAGAACCACGTTACCGAAAGATAAGAGCATTAACAGCTATAGCGATCCGCTCTCGGCGGCGGTAGAGGTGAACACAGAAACAGCTATTATCCTTCCAATTACTGTCCACCCCCTAGATAGCTCGAGCAAACCACTTTAGCTAAGAGCTTTTATCGACACGGGAGCCCTTATCGGAGCGGCGATCCATTATCGATTGGTTTAAAAGCTAATAAAGGGATATAGCTATCTGGTAGAGATAGCATCACCGACACGGATTTCGGCGTACAACGGACAAGACACAGAGAGTGTTATGCATTATGTGCTATTAAAGACTACCCTAGCAGGTCGCACTACAGAAGCGACGTTCCGAATTATGGATATCAGAAGGTTTGACATTATTATAGGACAGAAATGGATAAAGAAGCAGAGAGCTGTTATTAACGTAGGTAAAGGCACCCTTAGATTCAAAAACCAGCAGACCGAAATCGCCGTCGAATCGGTCACAGTCGCCAACGCCAAACCGAACGTTACGACTATCGAAGTGGCTCCGAAGGATAGTTCCGACCCTTAAGACACGATCAGAATAATGAGTTCAGAAGCTTTAACGACCCTCGTAAGGTCGCTAGACAACGAAATTTACGCTATCTTTAGAAAAGACATCGAAGACTACCAGAAGATAATAGCGGAAGAAGAAGTAGATCTATTAGAGGGTTGAAAGAGGTAGGGATCTGTACAATAGAGCTGCCGATTGAAGAAGAGACGCTGCACGAGAAAGTGGAACGGCTTAATCAGCAGCAGAAGCTCGGCAAAACCGGCTTAGGGAAACTGATCGTTCCAGAAGAACTGATTACAGAGGTTATCCAGCTAGTCTATAGTTCTAAAGATGTTGGTTACGCAGGATCAAAGAAGACGATAGAAGCTGTAAGAACGACCTACTGGTTTCTACGAATCTTCGAGCGGATACATCAGTTTATTACTAACTGTTACGTGTGCCGAGCAGCGAAGCTACGTTACGGCCTTCCGGCCGCCCTGTTGAAGCTACTTCCGATCCTAGAGAAACTATAGCAGCACATTACAATGGATTTCGTAGCCGGCCTGCCAGATTCCGATAGATATAACGCTACGCTTGATGTAGTAGATCGACTAAGCAAAGGACGCTATTTCATCCCCTACAGAGCTAAGGATAAAGGAACTACTGCGGAAGAAACGGCAAGAATGCTAATCCAGTATATATAGAAGCACTACGGCCTGCCGGACACTATTACTACGGATAGGGGTCCTTAATTCACCGCCGACGTATAGAAAGCCATTAACTAAGCCCTCGGAATTCGTAGAAAGCTCAGCACGGCCGCTTACCCTTAGACCGACAGCCAGTCTAAAGTGGCTAACTAAGAGATAGAGAAATAGCTGAGAATCTTCTGCAGCTATTATTAAGCAGAATGGGTTAAGATGTTGCCGATAGCCGAATTCTGCGCCAATTCTGCACGATCAGAAGCTACATTACTAGCGCCGTTCGAGATAACCTACGGTTATCTTCCGAGAATAAGCTTTCAACCGCCAAACGAACCCGGCCCTTTAGAACCTTCCACTGCTACCTCGTCAAAGAGAATCGCTACAGCAGCGGCAGAAGCGCTTAGATCTCAGATGGAAGAAGCGATTAGGGTAGCAAAGGAGGCGATAGAATTGGCTTAGAAAAAGATAGTAACTCGAGCTAATAGAAAGAGGTTACTAATAGAATTTAAGGAAGGCCAAAAGGTATAGGTTAACACGCGGAACCTAAGGCTAAAAGGCAACGCGAAGCTTAACCCCTCGTTACGTAGGTCCGTTTAAGATAGTGGAAAAGAGGTCGCCAGTAACGTACTGGCTCCAGCTGCCGAAATCGTTCCAGATCTACGATGTCTTCTATACGGACTTGTTAAGCTTAGACCCCAAAGACGGCCTTCCGGAACAGGGGTTCGCCGAACCCCTGTCGGTAGAGATAAACGGTGAAGAAGAAGAGTAGGAGGTAGAAGACGTAATCGATATAAGAAAACGAAGAGGATCTATCGAAGCGAGGATCTTATAGAAAGGATAGCTAGAAGACTACGAATAGTATCCGGCCGAGAACCTCCAGAATTCGGCGGCGGTGCTAAGAGAATTTTACGTCCGGAATCCGAGAAAGCCGCGACCCGAGTAGCTAGGAAATTAATAAATCCAGAAGAAGAAGAAAAGCTACGTCCGCTCTATCGATAAAGAAACTGATAAAGACGATCGTAGCGGTCGCTTTGCCGGAGTCTTCGACTCGGGTGACCGCTTGCTCCGATCAGATAGAACGGATTAGATAGACGACAAGTGAAGACGTTAGATAGTAACGATGTAAAAAAAAAATTAAAAAAATTGGGAGGAACAGATAACTAAGCGGTCGAGGGCGACCGCTAATAAGGGAGGGGGGTGGTGTTGCGGCGGCAGAAAGGGGTGGGACTGAGCGATAGGGCGGACTCTTAGAATTTTGGCTTAGCCCTTCCGGACCGAGCCGGGCCTTGGCACACTACCCCCAAAGCTCTCGCCTACTACTATGTAGATTCCTTTCCCTCTTCAGCTCGAGATATAGTTATCAAAAAGGCCGTATTGATCCTTATCTGCGTGCCCGGATCACTATTAGAGTCCTCTTGCCTCTGCTAGAGTCTGGTCGTATTCCGTAAGGAACTCTTATATAGTTTTTTCATCCTTGTTTTATTGTATTAACCTATAGGAGTGATCGGCTTTTGCAGTCTAGGTCCTTATAGCTCTTGTTAAGAGCTGCCTAGAGCATCGTCGTCGTAGCTATTGCTAGGTTGGCAATAGCCGTCTCGTAGTATAGCAGAATCTGTACTGCCGCCCTGCCCTTTAACCTCCTAAAGAGGTACACTACCTTGTCTAGCTCGGTTAGGTATGCTTCTAAGTCGACTAGAAGCTTAGAGCGTATCTAGGCAGCCTAGGAGGGGTACTCGGCTAGAGCCTTACTATTGTAAGTAGTAACGTTAGGGAGTTTGCTCTTAGGAGTCGGGGTATAGGCTATCGTGTTCGTCGTCGTAGGGGTCGGATCGCGATCGGACGCCCTAAGCTGTCGTAGCTCCTGTTCCTGTTAGGAAATTATCGCAGCCTAGTAGTTTACTTGCTGCTCGAGCTGCCTCTTGTGTTCTAGCAGCTCCTCGTACGCGCAGTGCATCTGTCCCTATATAGCTATAGGTTCTATAGAGATGTCGCTGTCTATCTTCGTTATATTACTGCAGTTACTAACAGTAAGATTAGTTCCTAATATAAGGGCTTAAGAATCTTAGTTTAGAAACTTAAGGTTAGGTATCTATATAAAGGAACTAATAGGCAGTTCCTTCGTCATCTGCTGCTGTACAATTTGTACCTACGAAGCTAAGCTAGCAGTTTCCTTCTATATAGGGGTGTAAGGTTTACACTCTGTATAGAGGGTCGGGAGTTCTCTCTCTATATAGTAGTATAGGGTTTTCCCTCTGTTTAGAGGGGCAGCGATTCCCCTCTATATAGGGCTATAGGATTCTCCCTCTATATAGGAGTAGGGTCGTATCGGTAATTCTGTATAGAGAGTAGGGCTATACTAGCGCTGCTAAGTCGCAGTCCTTAGGGCGACGGCTGGCTTAGGTCCAGGACCTGGGCTGGGCGGCGCCCCCTGACAGTTTTAAAGAGAGAGCCTACGCGAGCAGATCGCGAGTTTTAAAGAAGAGCGAGAGCGACGAGAGGGACGAGAGCAAGAAGAACGACGAAGACGTAAGGACGACGATGTAGGGACAACAAGACAAGGCAAGGAGCGAGAGCAGCGACAACGAGACGCACCTAGCAGGACCTAGGGCGACGATATTCGTTTTTTTCAGGTCTTTAAAAGACTATTCTATTTGGCAGTACATTTAGCAATCGAGGCGTACGGCCAGCAATCGGGACATTCAGCAATTAACACTAGCGAAGCGACCGGCAGTTTAGTAATTAAGACAAGACAAGCAGCAGTTTAGCAATTAAGACTAGGCACAACACGTTTAGCAATTAGTACAGCTTAGCAATCGAGACGTACGGCAATTGGTTTAGCGACAAGACAAGCGACACGTTCAGTACGAGGTACGGCAGTACGTTTAGAAGCCTAGCACGTTCAGAAGCAAGCTAGGCAGAGCACTAGACAGGCACAGCTGCAGAGCACAAGGCAGAGCACTAGGCAGCTCCAGGCACGAGCACCCAGCTCAGCACCTAACCTAACAACATAGCTGCAGCGCACCTAGGCAGAGCAAGAGCACTAAGACAGCTACAGACAATACAGCAGCTGCAGACAACAGGCAGCTGCTACAGACAACAGGCAGCTGCTATAGATACAGAGCTGCTGCAGACAACAGAGGCACAGCTACAGGCAACACAGGGCAGCTACAGACGATACAGAGCTACTACGGACAACACAGCTGCAGACAACACAGGCACTGTATGTTCAGAAAAGCACTGCATGTTTAGAAAGGCAGCTGTAGACAACAGAGGTTGTTAGGGGGCGCCGCCCAGCCTAGGTCCTAGACCTAAGCCAGCCGTCGCCCTAAGGACTGCGACTTAGCAGGGCTAGTACAGCCCTACCCTCCATACAGAATTACCGATACGACCCTACTCCTATATAGAGAGAGAATCCTATAGCCCTATATAGAGGGAAATCGCTGCCCCTCTAAATAGAGGGAAAACCCTATACTACTATATAGAGAGAGAACTCCCGACCCTCTATACAGAGTGTAAACCTTATACCCCTCTATAGAAGGAAATTGCTAGCTTAGCTTCGTAGGTACAAATTGTACAGCAGTAGACGACGAAGGAACTGCCTATTAGTTCCTTTATATAGATACCTAACCTTAAGTTTCTAAACTAAGATTCTTAAGCCCTTACATTAGGAACTAATATTACTGTTAGTAACTGCAGTAATACAACGAAGATAGACAGCGACATCTCTATAGACCCTACAGCTATATAGGGACAGATGCACTACGTATACGAGGAGCTGCTAGAATACAAGAGGCAGCTCGAGCAGCAAGTAGACTACGAGGCTGCGATAATTTCCTAACAGGAACAGGAGCTACGACAGCTTAGGGCGTCCGATCGCGATCCGACCCCTATAACAACGAATACGATAGCCTATACTCTAACCCTAAAGAGCAAACTCCCTAACGTTACTACCTACGATAGTAAGGCTCTAGCCGAGTACCCTTCCTAGGCTGCCTAGATACGCTCTAAGCTTCTAGTCGACTTAGAAGCATACCTAACCGAGCTAGACAAGGTAGTGTACCTCTTTAGGAGGTTAAAGGGCAGGGCGGCAGTACAGATTCTGCTATACTATGAGACGGCTATTGGCAACCTAGCAATAGCTACGACGACGATGCTCTAGGCAGCTCTTAACAAGAGCTATAAGGACCTAGATCGCGAGAGCTAAGCACTCCTATAGGTTAAAACAATTAAGTAAAGACGTAAGACTATACGAGAATTCCTCGCAGAATACGACTAGACTCTAGTAGAGGCAGGAGGACTCTAATAGGAGGACAGGATAAAAATTACCTCCTTAGAGGTAGGCCTCTCTAAGGAGATTATAATAGGACTAGTAGGCGTAATGCAACTAGGTATGTATAAGGAATTCTGTAATCTCCTTAGAATAGTCGACGACTAATAGCGTAGGCTTAGACGGATAAGCTGCGCTTATAAGATGCGACAACCCCTCTAGCGGCAGACAGACGCTATAGACTAGGAACTAACGACGACGAGGGTAGCGGCTACTGTTACTATATAGCTAAAAGCCGCTACTAAAATGGTATAGTAGGTAGATATAGCTACCCTAGACAAGAGAAGGGCAGAAGGGAGCTGCTACTAGTGTAGCAAGATAGGCTACACTGTACGGAATTGCAGGCTTTTGCTAGTAGAGAGACTGAGAGGACAGCCGACTACTGCAAGGGTAGCAACTGCAGCGCTCTAACAAGAAGATTAGGAGTCCTACTCGGACAACGACGAGTTGGGAAAAGAGTAGCCTCTAAGCAAAGGCTCTGCTAGAGGCGTATACAAGATAGATTGCTAAATTAAAGTACTACTTAGCTATCTTTTAAAAGCACCTATATAACGACTACGCCGTTTATCATACGGCCTACGCTAAACAGGTCCGCAACGGCGCGGACATTAATTGACACAGAATGTTTAGTGTACAGAGTAATTAGCAAAGACTTCGTACAGAGACACTATATTAAGACGACCCTTACTGTACCTGTACGCATGTTGGGCATTACCAGGCGAGGACTGGACATTACCTACATAGTAAAAGTAACGATAGAGCTACAGGGACACTATAAGCAGGACTTATACCTCTATATTATACAGGACAAGCTAGGGTATAACCTAATATTAGGAAAGCTATAGATAGAGCGCTAGCGGGGCAAGCTAGATGTTGGACGAGGACGGCTGTACCTAGCAGCGACGAAGCAGAGGCTCTAAGACCAAGGGAGGGCTGGCAATGCTAAGGCCGAAATCAACACTGCGACTACAGACATTAAGAAGGCATTAGCACCTAAGAAAGCGACGGACCTCTATATAAAGCTCCTAAGGGAATACGCAGGATACCTAGACCTCTTCGAGCCAAAGTCGGCCTCTAAACTGCTGCTATACCGAGGAGAAGGGATTAACTACAACATCTAGCTAGAGCCCTGTCCAGATAGGAGTCTGCCTAAGGTACCGTATAGTCCGCTGTACGGAATGTCCTCTAGAGAACTCCTAGTACTGCGCAAGACACTAGACGACCTACTTGCTAAAGGTTTTATTTAGGCAAGTACCTCGTCTGCAGGAGCCCTAGTGCTGTTTGTCTATAAGGAAGGGAAAGCCGGCTTGCGTTTCTGCGTAGACTACAGAGGCATTAACGCAATTACTAAGAAGGACCGGTACCTACTACCCCTTATTAAGGAGACTCTCGGACGGATTAGCAAGGCAAAGTAGTTTACTAAGCTTAATGTAGTCTCGGCTTTCTACAAGATACAGATTAAGGAAGGCTGTAAATAGATAACTGCCTTCTGTACGAGATATATCCTTTTCGAGTAGCTCGTTACCCCCTTTAGCCTTGCCAACGCACCGGCAACCTTCTAGAGGTACATTAACAGGTCCCTACAAGGGTTACTAGACGATATCTGCTTAATGTACCTCGACGACACCCTGGTTTTTACGGACAGCACCTATGCAGTTTACGTACAGGACGTTAAGAAGGTACTAGATCGACTGCAACAGGCTAGGTTGTACCTCGACATCGACAAATATAAATTTAGTATATAGTATACGAAATACCTAGGGTTTATTATTAAGGTAGGGAAGGGCATTAGCATAGATAGGAAGAAGATTAATGCTATTAAGCAATAGAAGCTGCCTATAAATATTAAGGGCGTACAGGAATTTCTTAGGTTTACTAACTTCTACTACTAGTTTATAAGGAACTACTCGGAGATCGTACGCCCCCTAGTCGAGCTAACATATAAGGACAAGCAGTTTAAGTAGACGGACGAGTGTAATAGAAGCTTCAACAGGCTAAAGGAGCTCTTTATAACAGGACTAACGCTTACCGCCTTCGATCTAGAACATACGACGATACTAGAAACCGACTCCTTAGGGTACTGTATAGGAGGCATCTTGTTACAGGTAGGCTCGGACGGACTCCTGTACCTATATGTATACTTCTCTAAGAAGAACTCCCTAGCTAAGTGCAACTACCCTATCTACGACAAGGAATTGCTAGCAGTCGTATAGTGTTGCAAAGCATAGGATAGAGAACTCCGCTCAGTTCCTAAGTTCCTCGCCCTAACCGACTATAAGAATCTAGAGTACTTTACGCAGTCCCGGAAGCTATCTAAGAGATACATACAATAGGCAATGTACCTAAGCTAGTTCAATATAAGACTCTAGTATCGCAAGGGTAAGGACAACAGCAGGGCTAATACGCTGTCTAGGCGGGACTAGGACATACTAATAATGTACGAGGACGACCGGTTAAAGTTACGAACATTCTAGATGTTTAAGGAGGAGCCAGGCGAGGAGACTATCTACCTAGCAGCGATATATCTATAGGAACCCTAACTGCAAGCATAGGAAGAGGCAGTAGAAAAGGACGATATATACTAAGGGGCCTGTACAGCGATCTAAGGAGGACAGCAGAAGCTCCTAGCAGAGCTTTACCTTAAGGTATTAGTAGCAGAATGCTTAGTAGATAAGGAGAACAACCTAAAGTTTAGGAATCGGATTTAGGTCCTAGCAGACAAGAAGCTCTGTACGAGCTTAATACAACGGACGTATAATTCTATAGCAACCGGGCACCTAGGGTGCGAGGAGACGTACAGCATCGTCGCTAGGGACTACTACTAGCTAGCAATAGCGAAGGACATTCGCAGGTTCGTACAGAACTGCGATATATGCAGAAGGACAAAGCTCTAGCATAAACTAAAGCATAGGCTGCTAAAACATCTACCGATCCTGGACCGGCCCTAGCAAAACCTAACAGTAGACTTTATTACAGACCTCCCTAAGAGCGACGGACAGTAGAACATTATAGTAGTTACGGACAAGCTAACAAAGGAGGTAACATTAGAAGGAATAGACTCTATTACAGCTAAGGACACTGCCTAGGCATTTATTTAGACGACGTTTAGCAAGTACGGATTCCCTAGGTTAATTGTATCGGACTAGGGTACACAGTTTACGAGCTAGCTCTAGGCAAGGGTATGTTAGTTGCTAAACGTAGAACGTCGCCTGTTAACTATATAGTACCTATAGACGGACGGTGCGACAGAGAGGGTCAATTCGACGTTAGAATCGTACCTCCGAGCTTACGTCAACTATAACCAGACAAACTGAAACCGCCTTCTCCCTATAGCGGAGCTAGCTACTAACAGCTATACGGCTAATGTTACAGGATTGTCCCCCTTCTTTATAACCTACAGATATAACTACTCCCCGCTCCTACTTACCCTAAGTAGCGCTACCCTACGCCCTATACAGTCCCTAATTTAGCAGGGAGAAGCTATCGTACAGACGATTACGAACGCCTACTAATAGGCGAAAGCGAGTCTAGCTATAGCTTAACAGAATGTAGAAGAACAAGCTAACAAGGGACAGCAGGCCGTACTAAGGTACAAGGCAGGGGATAAGGTCTAGCTAAACTAGCGCAACATCCGTACAGACCGGCCGAGCAAGAAGCTAGATTAGAAGAACCGGAAATTTACAGTAGTCCGACCAGTAGGGACATACGCTATATAACTTAACACTCCCCTAGGGATCTACCTAGTCTTCTACGTAGACCTCGTACGACTAGCGAATACGGACCCCCTACTGCACTAGATAACGGACGACGCGCGCCTACTAGTAATTATTACTAAAGGCTAGGAAGAGTATAAGGTAGAAGGAATCCTTAAGAGCTGAAGGAAGCAGAAGAGGGTAGAGTATCTAGTAATGTAGAGAGGATAGGCAGAGCCTATATAGGAACCGTACAAGGCCCTATAGGACACAACTGCACTAGACAGGTAGGAGGAGAACCATCTCTCTACCTAGTTATAGTAACACTACGCTATACAGCGAAAAGGGGCACGATCTACCCTAAGTATAGGGCAGCCGCTAGCGACGCGGGTTGTTAAAGGATCGGGAATCGAGATATAAGACACGACAGGATCTTACTAATACTACACTATACTATACTATATAGAAGGGGGCAGGAGGAAGAGAACAGCTAGGAGACAGGTAGGAATAAGAGTAGAAGTAGGAGGGGAACGAGAGCAACACTGTCCGAAAGCTTTTATATGCTACCTTAAGGTAGCTTACTAGCTACTATCCCTAGAACTCAGGAAGCTAACTCTATACCTAAAATCTTAATCGCCTCCTAGCCGGTAGGGGCCCTAGCACTAGAGGAAGTAGAAAGGTAGCTTAGCAACACCCTACTGCTAATTAATATAGCACCTAAGACGTTAGCTTTGATCTGACTGCAGTAGACTCTAGGTCAATACCCGTCTTTGATAACTATATCCAAGGCTAGAGAGGGAAGAATCTACGTACAAGCGGAGGTAGAGGTATTTGAGTGTGCGCTAAGCCTGGCCCTGCCAAGCCTAGCTGCCAGCTGTCCACATCCACATCCGTATCACTACCGCCCTCCCCAACCAGCGATTGCCCTCAATCGCAATTAGCCTATTAATCGCAATCAGCCTATCAATCGCAATCAGCCCATCAATCGCAATCAGCCTATCAATCGCAATCAGCCCATTAATTGCAATCAGCCAAACCAGGTCGCAGAGGTCGTTAAGGTCGCAAATTCAACTTCAATTTCAGTGCGCTTTGCCATTGCTTTTGGCCAATCAGGTCGCACCAATCTAGGTCGCAAATTCAGTCGCAGAGGTCGCTTTTCAAGCTCCAATTTCTGTGCGTTTTGAGTCTTAATCTCGTGCCTTTTTGAGCCTCAATCTCGTGCCTTTTTGCCGTCACTTTAGTGCCTTATTTGCTGCCTTGTTTGCTGCAGAGGTCGCGGAGCTCTCGGAGGTTGCAGAGGTCGCGGAAGGTCGTAGAGGCTTGCGGAGGTCGCGGAGGTTGTTGGGGGCGCAGAGGTCGCAGAGGTCGCAGAGGCTGCCTTGCAAACACATGTCGCTTCTCGGACGGGTCGCTCGCTTCTCGACGGTCGCTTCTCGACAGTCGCTTTGCCTGTGCTCTGCTGCCTGTGTTGTCTATAGCAGCTGTGCCTGCCTGCAGCTATGCCTCTGAATTGTACTGCTTCTGAACCTAAACAGTATGTGTTGTCTGCAGCTGCCTGTTGTCTGCAGATGTGCCTTGTGCTTGTACTCGTTGCTTTGCCTGTGCTGTCTGCAGCAGTTGTGCCTGCTCTGTAGCTCTGCCTTGTGCTCTTCTGAACCTGAACAATGTGTGTTGTCTGCACCTGTATGTTGCCTGCAGCTGTGCCTCTGAACATGCTCTTGTTGTCTGCAACTGCCCTGTATTGCCTACAGCTGCTGTGCCTGTTGTCTGCAGCAGCTTTGTACTTGTGCCTAGGTGCTCGTGCCCGGGTGCTCGTGTCGCTTTGCTGCTCGTGTCGCTTTGCTGCTCGTATCGCTTTGCTGCTTGTGTCGCTTTGCTGGTGCTTGGGGCTCGCTGGTGCTTGCTTGGGCTGCTCGTGTCGCTTATACTTGGATTGCTGAACTGTACGTGTTGCTGCCGACTAGGTCGCGGAGGTTGTAGGCTAAATGTATGCTTTGCCTCGATTGCTGGCCGTACGTCTCGATTGCTGAGTGTGCCGAATAGAATAGTCTGTTAAAGACCCGAAAAAAAACGAATGTCGTCGCCCTAGGTCCTGCTAGGTGCGTCTTGTCGTCGTCGCCGCTCTCACTCCTCGCTCTCGCTCCTCGTCCTCGTCGCTCCTACATCGTCCTTCTCGACCTTCTCGTCGCTCTCTCGCTCTCGTCGCTCTCTTACTCTTCTTCAAAACTTGCGATCTGCTCGTAGGGGCACTCTCTTCTCTAAAACTCTCTCTTCTTCTCGATAGGGGCACCTCTCTTCCCTAATATCCCTCTCGTAGGGGTACTCTCTCTCTTTAAAACTCTCTCTCTTCTCGATAGGGGTAGGGGGGGTAGAGTAGCATGCACATGTACGATTAAGTAACCGGATGTAATTCAACGGCCTCCTTCGTATATCTGCAGTACACACTCTGGGTTGTCGGTTGCACGTACGTTATTTGAGTACCCGGATGTAATTTAACGGGCTCTTTCGCGTAGTGCAGGTTAGGTGTTGGGTTTGAGCCTTGGATATAATGATCTGACTGCAGTAGACTCTAGGTCAATACCCGTCTTTGATAACTATATCCAAGGCTAGAGAGGGAAGAATCTATGTACAAGCGGAGGTAGAGGTATTTGAGTGTGCGCTAAGCCTGGCCCTGCCAAGCCTAGCTGCCAGCTGTCCACATCCACATCCGTATCAAGCTTAGACTATATAGAAGACAGGGACCTATACGAACTGGAAGCGAAGCTACTAGTCGAGCTAGGCGCTCTATTGCTAGAGGTAAAAATAGGAGGAGACACTAGCTAGACAGGCAGAAGAAGAGCTAGCAACTATAAGAGAACTACAGCAGGAACAGCTGGACGGGATGCGTAGCATAACAGTAGTAGCTGCTAGTAGTAGCTAGTAGTAGTAATAGTAGTAATAGTAGTAGTAGCAGACAGCTAGGCAGACAGGTAGTAGATAGGGAAAATAAAGGAGAAAGAGAAGAAGAGAGAGAGAAAGGGGAAGGGGTTTATATACAGAGTAGTAGCTGCCTGCTATATAGGGCAATAACAACTAGGGCGGCTGCTACAACTGTATAAGGGAGGGCAAATAAGGCAACTATAACCTAGGGCCTGTACGAGCGACAGCCTACTAGACGACTAGATAGAGGCAGGAACATCTACCTAGGAGTAAAACTCTAGACGACGACTAAGGGACAGGGACAGAGCCAGATAGCCCAGCAGCACCGGACTATACGGTTAGGATATAGAGTGCATAGCTAAGGGCTAGAGGGTAGGAGGGGAACGAACAGACAGGACCGAGCGCCTCCTGCACCTTTATAACTGCTCGCAGGCCTCCTCACCTTAGCCTTAGCATCCTTAAATTAGCAAACGGAATCGGTTAAGTTTAGGTAGAGGCAATCTAGCACTACCTGCCTTCCCTGCCTGTAGATGCTCCTCTGCCCTAACTATAGGATCTAAGAGGACAAGTCCAAGGTTGCAACAGCAGAGAGGGAGGTCGACAGGCAAGTACCTAGGCAAAGTTAGGAAAGCGCTACCTACTAAAGGAACAGCTAAGGGTATACGACTTGCTGTTATACGAAAGAAACGCTATAAGAAGGGAGGGGGAGTATTGTTAGGGAGCGCTACCTAGCCCAGGTCCTGGACCTAAGCTAGCTGTCGCCCTAAGGACTACGACTTAGCAGTGCTAGCACGACCCTACCCTCTGTACGGAATTACCGATACGACCCTACTCCTTTATAGAGAGAGAATCCTATAGCTCTATATAGAGGGGAATCGCTGCCCCTTTAAACGGAGGGAAAACTCTGTACTACTATATATAGGGAGAACTCCTAATCCTCTATATAGAGTGTAAACCTTGTACCCCTATAAAGAGGGAAATTGCTAGCTTAGCTTCGTAGGTACAAATTGTACAGCAGCAGACGACGAAGGAACTGCCTATTAGTTCCTTTATATAGATACCTAACCTTAAGTTTCTGAACTAAGATTCTTAAGCTCTTATAGAGGTACAGCAGCTGCAGGTAGGCACAGCTGCTGCAGATAACAGGCAGGCACAGCTGCTGCAGACAATACAGACAAAGCACAGGCAAAGCGACGGCTCGAAAAGCGACGCAGTTTAGAAGCAATATATGCTTGCAAAGCGACCCTGACAACCTCCGCGGCCCCGACGACCTCTGCGACCGTCGAGAACGAGAAGCGGCCGTCGAGAAGTAACCGTCGAGAAGCGACAGCTCGAGAAGCAACACATGTTTGCAAGGCAACCTCGACGACCTCTATAGCCGCGACCTCTAAGAATTCTGCAGCCTTGGCAAGGCACCAAATAAGGCACTAAAGCGACGGTAAAAAGGCATAAAATTGAAGCTTAAAAAGGCACTGCAAAAGGCACAAGATTAAGGCTTAAAACGCACAGAAATTGAAGCTTAGAAGCGACACATGTTTGCAAAGCGACCCTAACGACCTTCGCGACGTCTGCGACATCCGAGACCTCTGCAGCTGCGACCTCTGAGAATTCTGCAGCCTTGGCAAGGCACGAAATTAAGGCACTAAAGCGACAGCAAAAAGACATAGAAATTAAAGCTCTAAAGCGACCTTAAAAGCGAGCTTAAAAAGCGACCTATGCAACTGAATTTGCGACCTGGATTGGTGCGACCTAATTGGCTAAAAGCAATAGCAAAATGCACTGAAATTGAAGCCGAATTAGCGATACCTACGACCTGGTTTGGCACCTGCGACCTAGTCTGGCACAATGCGACCTAGTCTGGCACAATGCGACCTGGTCTAGCACAATACGACCTGTTTTGGCACCTGCGACCTAGTTTGGCACGACGCGACCTGGTTTAGCACAATATGATTAATAGGCTAATTGCGATTAATAGGCTAATTGTAATTAATAGACTAATTGCGATTGTAGGCAATTACTAGTTAGGGAGGGCGGTAGTAATACGGATATAGATGTAGACAGCTGGCAGCTATACTTAGCAGTGATAGGCTTGGCATACACTTAAATACCTCCCTCCGCTTGTACGTAGATTCTTCCCTCTCTAGCCTTGGATATAGTTATTAAAGAAGCTGTATTAAATTATCTACATACCCAGATGAAAGCTAAGGGCAAGGCTAGCTTAAACGCCGAGGTCGACACTACGACTGTAGACATCGAGAAGGCCTTAGCGCCTAAGAAAGTTACAGACCTCTGCACGAAGCTCCGATCGGAATACGCAGAATACCTGGACCTCTTTGAACCAAAATTGGCCTCGAAACTGCCTCTACACTAAGGAGAAGGAATCGACTACAACATCTAGCTCGAGCTCTGTCTGGATAGAAGCCTGCCTAAAGTACTGTACAGCCTACTATATAGCATATCCTCTAGAGAACTCCTAGTACTACGCAAGACACTGGACAACCTACTTGCTAAAGGTTTCATTTGCGCAAGTACGTTATCGGCTAGAGCCCTAGTACTGTTTGTTTATAAGGAAGGCTCGGCTAGCTTGCGTTTCTGTATAGACTACAGAGGCATTAACGCAATTACTAAGAAGAACCGGTACCCCCTACCCCTTATTAAAGAGACCCTTAGACGGATTAGTAAGGCAAAGTAGTTTACTAAGCTTAATGTTATTTTAGCCTTCTACAAGATACGGATTAAGAAAGGATACAAATAGATAACCGCATTCTATAGCCTGTCTATTTGGGTCCTGTAGCTAAGGCAGAGGAGGACCTGTAAGCAGGGAAGGCAGATAGTGCTGGATCGCTTCTACCTAATCTTAACCGATTCCGTTTGCTACTTTAAGGATGCTAAAGCTAAGGCAGAGGAGGACCTGTAAGCAGTTACGAAGGTGTAGGAGGTGCTCGGTCCTGTCTGTCTATTTACCTACTTCTTATCCCTCGTCCGTTTATCTCCTACCCTATAGATCCAGCTATGCACTCCGCGTCCTATCCGTACAGTCCAGCGGCAGCGGGCCGTTTGGCTCTGTCCCTGTGCCTTGGTCGTCGTCCGGAGTTTAGCTCCTAGGTAGATGTTCCTACCCGTTATTATCTATAGGGTAAGGTAGTAGTCGTTTACCTAGCGGTCGTCTATACAGTCTCGGGCGGACCGGTTATGTCGTACAGTCCCGCCCTGCGCTGTGCTAGCTCTATTCCTGTTCTTCTTCCTTTCCCTCTTTCTACACCTATACTATACTTATTGTAGGTTCCCTAGTGTCGTCTCTTCTTTTATATCCTTAGGGATAGATGTCTCTAATTCCTCCCTATTCCTACCCCTCCTTTGCAGCTTCCTAGTCTTGCCTATAGCTGCCTAACGTCTCTTATAGCTCAGTCTAGGCTGTAGTCGCCTAATATCGCTTGCAGCTGCCCTGTCCTACAGCTGCTATCTATCCTACCCTGTACAGTATAGTGTTACTGCGGCCGTTTGCTAGGGTGTCTTTCCTCCTACTTGTCTAGTGCCTGTGTCTTCTAGAGAGCCTCGTATAGCTCCTATATAGGCTCTGCCAAACCTGTCTATTTAACTAGGTACTCTATCTTTTTCTGCTTTCTCTAGCTCTTAAGGATTTCTTCTACCTCGTACTTTTCCTAGCCTTTAGTAATAATTGCTAGGGGGCGCGCGTCGTGCGTCGTCTAGTGCAGAAGGGGGTCTGTATGTGCTAGCTGTATAAGGTCTATATAGAAGACAGGGTAGATCCCTAGGGGAGTGTTAAGTCGTACGGCGTATGTCCCTACTAGCCGGACTACCGTAAACTTCCGGTTCTTCTAATCTAGTTTCTTGCTTAGCCAGTCTGTACAGATATTGCGCTGGTTTAGCCAGACCTTATCTCCTGCCTCGTACCTTAGTGCAGCCTGCCGTCCCTTGTTGACCTGCTCTTCTGTATTCTATTAAGCTATAGCTAGACTCGCTTTCGCCTATTAATAGGCGTTTGTAATCGTCTGTACGATAGCTTCTCCCTGCTAAATTAGGGATCGTACAGGGCGTAAGGTAGCGCCGCTTAGGGACGGTAGGAGCAGGGAGTAGTCGTATCTATAGGACATAAAGAAGGGGGACAATCCTGTAGCGTTAGCTGTACAGCTGTTAATAGCCAGTTCCGCTATAGAGAGGAGGCAGTTCCAGTTTGTCTAGTCGTAGTTAATGTACGCTTGGAGATCCGCTTCTAATGTCGAGTTAACCCTCTCCGTCGCGCCGTCCGTCTGCAGGTGCTATACAGTTAATAGACGACGTTCTACGTTTAGCAAATAGCAGGCCCTTGCCTAGAGCTGGCTTGTAAACTGTGTACCCTAGTCCGATACGATTGACCTAGGGAATCTGTGCTTGCTAAACGTTGTCTGTATAAATGCCTAAGTAGTGTCCTTAGCCGTAATAGAGTCTATTCCCTCTAGTATAACCCCCCTCGTTAGCTTGTCTATAACTACTATAATGTTCTGCTATCCGTCGCTCTTAGGGAGGTCTATAATAAAGTCTACTATTAGGTCTTGCTAGGGCCGGTCCAGTATTAGTAGGGGTTTTAGCAGCCTATGCTTTAGTTTACGCTAGGGCTTCGTCTGTTTGTAGACATTGCAGTTCTGTACGAACCTACGAATGTCCTTTGCTATCGCTTGCTAGTAGTAGTCCCTAGCGACGATGCTGTACGTCTCCTCGCGCCCTAGGTACCTAGTAGCTATAGAATTATACGCCCGTTGTATTAAGCTTATATAGAGCTTCTCGTCTGCCGGGACCTAAATCCGATTCCTAAACTTTAGGTTGTTCTCCTCGTCTACTGTGCACTCTGCTGCCGACACCTTAAGGTAAAGCTATGCCGGAAGCTTCCGCTGTCCCCCTTAGATCGCTGTATAGGCCCCTTAGTAAACGTCGTCCTTGTTTACTGCCTCTTCCTACGCCTGTAGCTAGGGTTCCTATATATGTGTCGCTGCTAGGCAGATAGTCTCCTCGCCTAGTTCCTCCTTAAACATCTAGAATGTCTGTAATTTTAGCTAGTTGTTATCGTACGTCGTTAGTATGTCCTAATCCTGCCTAGATAGCGTATCGGCTCTGCTATTGTCCTTGCCATTACAGTACTAGAGTCTTGTGTTAAAGCAGCTTAGGTACATCGCCTATTGCGGCAGCAGAAAGGGATAGGACTAAGTAATAGGGTGGACCCTCGGAATTTCGGCTCGGCCCTTCCGGACCGAGCCGGGCCTTAGCAAGCCACTCCTAAAGCTCTTACCTACCACTACATAGATTCCTTTCCCTCCTTAGTTCGAGATATAGTTATTAAAAAGGCCGTATTGAATGATATCTGCGCGCCGGTATTATTATATCTCGAACTTACTTACTACACTAACTCCGCACTGCGCGAAAGGGACCGTTAAACAATCCGGACACCCGAATGACGTACGCGCACTATATACACCAAACCAAACACCAGCACTGTAAGAAAGCTCTAGAGAGCTTCTTAACAGTAGAGGGCGGCGTTACAGGCTGTAGCGGAAAGAGAAAGACTAACAGACCGAGGGATAGGCGTACTAGCATCCTCGACGATGGAATAGCTACTAAGGGCCTTATAGAAGAAGAGATAGATAAAGCGAAGAAGGGCATAGAGAGCTATACCGAACTGTCTGTACGCAAGCCGGAGGAAATAGAAGAGTATCTAGCAGAAAATGGAGCTAAGAAGGTGTTCGATATTATTACCTTCGTCGAAAAGAAGTTTTACAGGAACATAGAAGAGAACAGGCGACCAAGAGATAAAATAGAAGCGGTAACAGCCAAGAAGGATTCGGCAGAAACTATTATCGATATGCTAGAAAACCAAGCGGCGAATCGACTAGCACAACTAAAGGCAATAAAGACTCAGTTAGCTAAGATAGAAGCAGCGATGTCGTCGGCGCTACTATATCGAGAAGAACAAGCAGAGACCGCCTTACTGGCGGCCTACAGTTAAGGTGGCACACCGATAACGTTACTACCTAACCTACCGGCGTTTAGGGGCAGAGACCCTAAAGATTGGGAAGCATTTCAAAAGAAAATAAAGAATAAGATAGACTGCGATTACGTCGGAAGCAGTACAGGAGACAGATTGGCATACCTGGAATCGCGACTAGAAGGTAAAGCTTTTTCGTTAGTGGCGGACCTAGAAGAGGTAACCGCCGAAGAAGCGATTAAAGCGCTGGATTAACGCTTTGGAGATCTATTCTAAAAGAAGACAGCCTGTTAGCAACTGGATAAGATTAACCAGAACCGGCAAACGTTTAAGGAGTTCTACGGACTGTTTAGAAAATATGCTATTAGAGCCAGAGTGTTAGAAGTTAAGCAGCTCTACCTACTAAGGCAGAAGCTGAACCCTGAATTGGCTGCAGCTATAGCGTCGGTAGAAGACGAAGACCTTAAAAGCTTCGTGCACTAAGCAAGAGTTACTGCTAGAAACCTAAGCGCTTACGCGAAATCGCGCGAATCGAACTAGAAGCCGTCGACGACGCCAACAACACAACCCCCCGCACCTTTCCGGAGAGTACCTTAGCAGCTATCTTACTCGCCGCGTTCGTCGTTCGTCCCCACCTGCTATACGTATAGAAAGCCTGGCTATATCGCTACGAGATGCCAAGCGACGGATTAGCAGAAGCAGGAGTATTAGGCTACAAAGCAGCAGCCGCCGAGAAAGACTATCCAAGCTATCGAGCCGGCTTAGAACGAGACCGACAGTGTAGACGGTAGAGTGCTACTAAGGATCTTAGGAAAAGACTAGCTGGACGGATAGGCCCCCTATCTAGTATAGACAATAGGGCACTAGAGCGATCCGCGCTACCGCAATATAGAAGTATTAACAGTTGTAGCGATCCGCTCTCGGCGGCTGTAGAAGTGAATACAGAAACCGCTATTATTCTTCTAATTACGGTCTACCCCCTTAAAGGCTCGCACCGACCACTCTAATTAAAGGCCTTTTTCGACATAGGAGCTCTTATTAGTGCCGCGATCCACTATCAATTAGTTTAGAAGCTAATAAACGGATATAGTTACCTAGTAGAATTAGCATCGCCGACGAGAATTTCGGCGTACAACGGACAGGACACAGAAAGTGTTACGCACTACGTGCTATTAAGGACTACACTGGCTGGCCGCACTACGGAGGTAACGTTCCGAATTATAGATATCGGAAGGTTTGACATTATTATAGGGCAGAAATAGATAAAAGAAAGCAGTTATCGATATAGGTAAAGGTACGCTAGGGTTCAAAAACCAGTAGAGCGGAGTCGTCGCTGCGAAATCGAACGCTACGACTATCGAAGCGGTTCTGATAGATCGGCCCGACTCTCCAGACACGATCGGAATAATAAGCTCGGAAGCTTTAACGACCCTCGCGAGGTCGCTAGACAATAAGATTTACGCTATCTTAATAAAGGACATCGAAGACTACTGGAAGATAATAGCGGAAGAAGAAGTAGATCCGCTAGAGGTGTTACCGAAAGAACTCTACAGCTACGCTAACGTGTTCTCGAAGGCTAACTCTAACCTCTTGCCGCTCCACCAACCGGAATACGACAACAAGATCCGACTAAAAGAGGGAGCTACGTTGCCGAGAACCGAGCCCCTAAGATGACTGTCGCCGGCTAAGCTAGACTAGGTAGAAGTGTTTGTTCGAGAGAATCTGGCAAAGAAGTTCATTACGCCGAGCTTAGCCAAATATACGTTACCGATTCTTTTCGTAAGGAAACCCGGAGGTAGTCTTAGACTGTGCGTAGATTACCGAGGCCTTATTAAGGTCACTAAGAGAGATAGGTACCCGCTGCTGCTAATCGACGAGACTATACAACGAGTGGCTAAAGCTAAGTAGTTCAGTAAGCTGGATATTTGCTAAGCTTTCTATCGACCAAGGAACAAAGAAGGGCGGACAGAAGACTTCACGTTATTCGCTACGCGCATAGGCAATTTCAAGTAGTTGCTAATGCCTTTTGGACTTACTAACGTGCCGGCGGTATAGCAGCGTTTTATAAATTACATCTTTATAGACATGCTGGAACGATTCGTGTCTATTTACTTGGACGACATCCTTATCTACACCGATAGAACGAGAGAACAGCACACGGACTACATCGAGAAGGTGCTAATTAGGCTCTACGAGGTCGGGTTAAACGCGGACACGAAAAAGAGCGAGTCCTATTAGACAGAAGTTAAATATCTCGGCCTTATCGTAGGAAGAGAGGGAATTCGGATAGACCCTTTAAAGGTCGCTACCGTAGCGGAATAGAAGCAGCCGAAATCCGAAATCACTACACAAATCAGAGCGTTTCTCGGATTCTGCAGCTACTATTAGCGGTTTATTAAGGACTTTAGCAAGATAGCGAGACCCCTAAACGAAGTATTAAAGAAGGAGGCCGCTGGCCTATGGAATAAGAAGTGCACGGAAGCTTTTATCCGACTAAAAGAAGCAGGAGCCTTAGCGCCGGTTCTGGCGCACTTCCGACTAGAGAAAACGATCTATTTAGAGACAGACGCTTCCGACATAGTAACTACAGGAGTCCTTTCTTAGTATAATAACGCCGACGAGACTCTCTACCTAGTAGCTTTTGATCCGGGCACGTAGATATAATTTAATACAGCATTTTTAATAACTATATCTCGAACCAAGGAGGGAAAGGAATCTATGTAGTGGTAGGTAAGAGCTTTAGGGATAGTGTGCTAAGGCCCGGCTCAGTCTGGAAGGGCTAAGCTAAAATTCCAAGGGTCTACCCTATTACTTTGTCCCGCCCCTTTCTGCCGCCGCAACACCACCCCCCTCCCTTACCAGCAGTCGCCCTCGACCGCTTACTTATCTGTTCCTCTCTCTCTTTTTTTTTCTTTTTTTTTATAATTCTGCCGTTACCTCTTCTCTTTCTTCTATTTCGAAACTACTCCCTTTTTTTATCTTCTTTCTTCTTACATCGTCTCTATCTAACGTCTTTACTTAGCGTCTATCTAATTGGAAGAGCTATCTAATCGGATCCGGCGGTTACCTAAGCTGCAGTATAGTTGGTCTGTGCGTCGCTATAGAGGTTTATATAGATTCGTCTGCGGCGCCGTTTCTTCTTCTTCTTCTTTCTCTACTAAGGCCTTTGGAGCTACTGCTATTGTCCGCCGGTCCTAGCTAGCGGTAGTAGGGGTAGAGCCTAAGACACCGGCTAGCGGATTCTACGATCGTTTCTATCGGCTTCTGCGCCGATAGAGCGGACGCGGGTTTTCTTTTTCTTTATTAACTTCCGAGCTACTTAGGCTTTGGCCTCTTCGGATTCTGCGTATAGAACTCCTTTAGCAGTTCTACCGAATTCCGGAGATTCTCGATTGGATACTATTTATAATCTTCCGGCTATCCCTTCTACGAGATCCTTGCTTCGATCGATCCTCTTAGTTTTCTTATATCTATTACGTCTTCTACCTCCTACTCTTCTTCTTTACTGTCTATCTCCATTAGTAGGGGTTTAGCGAACCCCTAATCCGGAAGACCGTCTTTAGGGTCTAAACTTAGCAGATCCGAATAGAAGACATCGTAGATCCGGAACGATTTCGGTAGCTGGAGCCGGTAGGTCACCGGCGACCTCTTTTCTACTATCTTGAACGTAATACGGATGTAGATGTGGACAGCTGGCAGCTAGGCTTGGCAGGGCCAGGCTTGGCGCACACTCAAATACCTCCACCTCCGCTTGTACGTAGATTCTTCCCTCTCTAGCCTTGGATATAGTTATTAAAAGACGGGTATTGACCTTGCGTCTACTGCAGTCAGATTATTATATCTAAGGCTCACTTTAACAACACCTGCACTACGCGAAAGAGCCCGTTGAATTACATCCGGGTACTCGATTAACGTACGTGCAACCGACAACCCAGAGTGTGTACTGTATATATACGAAGGAGGCCGTTAAATTATATCCGGTTACTTAATCGTACATATGCATGCTACTCTACCCTCCCTCCCTCGATCGAGAAGAAGAAGAGAGAGTTTTTAGGGAAGAGAAGTGCCCCTATCGAGAAGAGAGAGTGCCCCTACGAGCAGATCGTACGAGTTTTGAAGTTTTAAGAAGGACGAGAAGAACGAGAAGGACGAGAAGAATAAGAAGGACGAGAAGGACGATGTAGGAGCGAGGAGAGCGAGGAGTAAGAGCGGCGACGACGACAAGACGCACCTAGCAGGACCTAGGGCGACGACATTCGTTTTTTTTTAGGTCTTTAACAGACTATTCTATTCGGACAAGGCCTATCGAGACAGTTTAGCAATCGGCAACACGAGCAGCACAAGCGACACCAGGCCGAGCACCAGCTGCAGAGCACTAGCTAAAGAGCACCTAGGTACGAGCACCTAGGCTAAGGGAGCACCTAGGCACGAGCACTAGGCAACACAGAGCTGCTACAGACAACACAGAGCTACTGCAGACAACATAGGCAAAGCACAGGCAAAGCAGAGACAGGGCACCTAGGCCGAGCAAGAGCACCTAGGCCGAGCAAGAGCACCGAGCAAGAGCACTAAGTAGGCAGAGCACAAGGCACGAGCACCTAGCCAGAGCACTAGGCAGAGCCCCTAGGCAGACAGCTGCAGACAACAGAGGCACAGCAGCTGCAGACAACACACGTTATTTAGGTTTAGAAGCAGCACAGTTCAGAGGCATAGCTGCAGACAGGCACAGTAGCTACAGACAACACAGGCAGCAGAGCACAGGCAAAGCACAGGCAAAGCGACGGTCGAGAAGCGAGCGACCGTCCGAGAAGCGAGCGACCGTCCGAGAAGCAACCGACAAGAAGCGACTGTCTCGAGAAGCTATATGTGTTTGTAAGACAACCCCGACGACCTCTGCGACCTTAACGACCTCTGCGACCTCTGAGACCTCTGCAGCTGCGACCTCTGCGACCCTAACGACCTCTAGAAGCCTCTGCGCCCCTAACAACCTCTGCGCCCCTAACAACCTCTGCGACCTCCGAGACCTCTGCGACCGTTAAGAAGCGACCGTCGAGAAGCGACAGCTCGAGAAGCGACCGTCGAGAAGCGAGCGACCGTCGAAAAGCGAGCGACCGTCGAGAAGCGAGGCGAGCGTCTAAGAAGCGAGCGACTGTCGAGAAGCGAGCGACCGTCGAGAAGCGACCGTCGAGAACAAGAAGCGACGGCTTAAGAAGCGACTAGCGACGGCTTAAAAAGCGACGGCTCGAAAAGCGACTGTCTAAGAAGCGACTGTCGAGAAGCGACACGTGTTTGCAAGGCGACCTCTACGACCTTTGCGAACCTCTGCGACCTCTGCAGCTTCTACGACAGACGACCTCTGCGAGCTCCGCAACCTCCGCAGCCCCGACGACCTCCGAGACCTCTGCGACTCTGCTACCCCGAGCTCTGCGACCTTAGCGAGCTCCGCGACCTCTGCGACCGCTTAAGAAGCGACGGCTTAAGAAGCGACAGCTTAAGAAGCGACATGTGTTTGCAAGACAACCTCGACAACCTCCGCAGCCTTAACGACCTCCGCGACCTCTGCAACCTCCGAGAGCTCTGCGACCTCTGCAGCAAACAAGGCAGCAAACAAGGCACCAAAGCGACGTTAAAAGGCACGAGAACAAGGCACAAAAGCGACCTGTTTTAGAGCGACCTGATTGGCCAAAAGCGATAGCAAAAAGGCACGAGATTAAGGCTTAAAAAGGCACGAGATTAAGGCTCAAAAAGCACAGAAATTGAAGCTCAAAAGCGACCTTAAAAGCGACCTTAGAAGCGACCTGTTTTGGTGCGACCTAATTGGCTAATTGCGATTGATAGATTGATTGCGATTGAGGGCAATCGCTGGTTGGGGAGGGCGGTAGTAATACGGATATAGGCTAGAAGGTGCTAGAAGGTAGAAGGTGCTAGAAGGTAGCAGGCTTAGCACATACTCAAATACCTCCACCTCCGCTTGTACGTAGATTCTTCCCTCTCTAGCCTTGGATATAGTTATTAAAGACGGGTATTGACCTTGCGTCTACTGCAGTCAGATTATTCGTGATACGGATATAGGCTGGAAGGTGCTGGAAGGTAGAAGGTGCTAGAAGGTAGCAGGCTTGGCACATACTCAAATACCTCTACCTCCGCTTATATGTAGATTCTTCCCTCTCCAGCCTTAGATATAGTTATTAAAGACGGGTATTGACCTTGCGTCTACTGCAGTCAGATTATTATATCCAAGGCTCACTTTAACAACACCTGCACTATGCGAAAAAGCCCGTTAAATTACATCCGGGTACTCGAATAACGTACGTGCAACCAACCTAGAGTGTATACTGCAGATGTACAAAGGAGGCCGTTGATTTATATCCGGTTACTTAATTGTATATGTGCATACTACTCTACCCTCCCCCTATTAAGAAGAAGAGAGAGAGAGAGAGAGAGAGTTTTAGGGAAGAGAAGTGCCCCTATCGAGAAGAGAGAGTTTTAAAGAGAGAGAGTTTTAGGAAGAGAAGTGCCCCTACGAGCAGATCGTACGAGTTTTGAAGTTTTAAGATAGGAGAGAGCGACGAGAACGAGAGCGACGAGAGAGCGACGAGAACGAGAGCGACGAGAACGAGAGCGACGAGAAGGTTAAGAAGAACGAGAAGGTCGAGAAGGACGATGTAGGAGCGACGAGGACGAGGAGCGAGAGCAAGAAGCGAGAGCGACGACGACGACAAGACGCACCTAGCAGGACCTAGGGCGACGACATTCGTTTTTTTTTCGGGTCTTTGACAGACCATTCTATTTGGGCAAGGCCTATCGAGAGGTACTACAATCGAGAGATATACGGCCAGCCAGCGATCGAGGCGTACGTTTAGCATTCGGCACATTTAGCAATCGAGACGTACAGCAGAGCATAAGGCAGAGCACAAGGCACAGCTGCTGCAGACAACATAGACACAGCTGCTGCAGACAATACAGGCAAAGCAGAGACAGGGCACTAGACAGAGTACCAGGCAGAGCACTAGGCAGGCACAGCTGCTACAGACAATACAGACAAAGCGCAGGCAAAGCGACGGCTCGAGAAGCGACCGTAGAGAAGCGACATACGTAGGCTGCGACCTCTGCGACCTCTGGAAGCCTCTGCGCCGCTAACGACCTCTGCGCCCCCAACAACCTCCGCGACCTCCGAGACCTCTGCGATCGTCGAGAAACGACCGTCGAGAAGCGACGGCTCGAGGAGCAACCGTCCGAGAAGCGACCGTCGAGAAGCGACCATCTGAGAAGCGACGGCTTGAGAAGCGAGCGACCGTCTGAGAAGCGAGCGACCGTCTAAGAAGCGAGCGGCCGTCTAAGAAGCGAGCGACCGTTCAAGAAGCGACATACGTAGGCTGCGACCTCCGCGACCCCGACGACCTCCGAGACCTCTGCGACCGTCTGAGAAGCGAGCGACGGCTCGAGAAGCGACGGCTCGAGAAGCGACGGTCGAGAAGCGAGGCGAGCGTCTATAAAGCGAGCGACTGCTTAAGAAGCGAGCGACGGCTTGAGAAGCGACGGCTTGAGAAGCGACGGCTCAAGAAGCGACATGTGTTTGCAAGACAACCTCTGCGAGCTCCGCGACCTCTGCGAGCTCCGCGACCTCTGCGGCCCCAACAACCTCCGCGACCCCGACGACCTCTGCGAGCCTCTGCGACCTCCGCGACCTCCGCGACAATCTGAGAATTCTGCAGCCTTGGCAAGGCACCAAACAAGGCACCAAAGTGACGGCAAAAAGGCACGAGATTAAGACTTAAAACGCACGGAAATTGAAGCTCAAAAGCGACCTTAAAAGCGACCTGTTTTAGAGCGACCTGATTGGCTGATTGCGATTGATAGATTGATTGCGATTGAGGGCAATCGCTGGTTGGGGAGGGCGGTAGTGATACAGATGTAGATGTGGACAGCTGGCAGCTAGGCTTGGCAGGGCCAGGCTTAGCGCACACTCAAATACCTCCACCTCCGCTTGTACGTAGATTCTTCCCTCTCCAGCCTTGGATATAGTTATCAAAAGACGGGTATTGACCTTGCGTCTACTGCAGTCAGATCAGAACGGACCTACGTAGCGGGGGTTGAGCTTGGCGTTACCTCTTAGCCTTAGGTTCCGCGTATTAAGCTATACTTTTTAGCCTTCTTCAAATTCTATTAGTAACCGCTTTCTATTAGCTCGAGTTACTATCTTCTTCTAAGTTGATTCTATTGCCTCCTTTGCTACTTAGATTGTTTCTTCTATGTAAGATCTAAGCGCCTCTGCTGCAGTCGCGGCGACTCTCTTCGACGAAGTGGCGGTAGAAGGTTCCGAAGAGCTGAGTTCGTTCGGCGGTTAAAAGCTTATCCTCGGAAGATAACTATAAGTTTTTTTAAACGGCGCTAGTAAGGTGGCCTCCAACTGTACTGAGTTTGGGCGGAATTCGGCTATTGGCAACACTTTTACCTACTCTCCTTAATAGTAGCTACAGAAGATTCGTAGATATTTTTCTATCTCGCAGTTAGCAACTTTAGACTAACCGTCGGTCTAAGGGTGAGCGGCTGTGCTAAGTTTTCTACTAATTCCGAGAGCTTGGTTAATGGCCTTCTATACGTTGGCAGTGAATTAAGGACCCCTATCTGTAGTAATAGTGTCTGGCAGGCCGTAGTGTTTCTATACGTGCTGAATCAGCATTCTCGCCGTCTCTTTCGCAGTAGTTCCTTTATCCTTCGCTTAGCAGGGGATGAAGTAGCGCTCTTTGCTTAGTCGATCTACTACGTTAAGCGTAGCATTATATCTATCAGAATCCGGCAGTCCAGTTACGAAATCTATCGTAATGTGCTGCTACGGTTTCTCAGGGATCGGAAGTAGCTTCAACAGACTGGCCGGAAGGCCATAACGTAGCTTGGCGGCTCGGCACATATAACAGTTAGCGATAAACCGGTAGATCCGCTCGAAGATTCGCAGAAACCAGTAGGTCGTCCTTACGGCTTCTATCGTCTTCTTCGAGCCTGTGTAACTAACGTCTTTGGAACCGTAGATCGACTGGATAACCTCTATAATCAGTTCTTCCGGAACTATTAGCTTCCCTAAGCCAGTTTTGCCGAGCTTCTGCTGCTAGTTAAGCCGTTCCACTTTCTCGTAGAGCGTTTCTTCCTTAGTTAGCGGCTCTATCACACAGATCCCTACCTCTTTTAACACCTCGGCGTCTACTATCCGTTCGGTTAACACCTTCTAAAACATGTTCGGATCTTCTTTCGCGCGGTTAGTCTTTCCTTCTCTTCTCGTTAGTGCATTAGCCTTTCTATTTTGAGCTCCCAGTCGATAGGTAATCTTAAAATCGAATCCGGATAAGTAGGCGGCCTACTAAGCTTGGCGGCGTAAGAGCTTCTGCGTCTTTATAAAATAAGTTAGCGACTAATAGTCCGTAAGGACCTAAACCGTGTTCTTTCCGGCTATAAGCTCTGGTTTCCACTCCGCGAAAGCCTAGATAATAGCTAATAACTCTTTATCGTAAATAGCGTAGTTGCGCTCGGCCTCGTTTACAGACTTACTAAAGAAAGCTACTAGGTAGAGGGTCTCGTCGGCGTTATTATACTAAGAAAGGACCCCTGCTGTTGCTGTATCGGAAGCGTCCGTCTCTAAATAGATCCTTTTCTCTAGTTAGAAGTGCGCTAGAACCGGCGCCGAGGCTACTGCTTCTTTCAGTCGGGTAAAAGCTTCCGTGCACTTCTTATTCTATAGGCCGGCAGCCTCCTTCTTTAATGCTTCGTTCAGGGGTCTTGCTATCTTGCTGAAGTTCTTAATAAACCGTCTATAGTAGCTGCAGAATCTGAGAAACGCTCTGATTTGCGTAGTGTTTCCAGATTTCGGCTGCTTCCATTCCGCTATAGCAGCGCCCTTTAAGGGGTCTATCCGAATCCCTTCTCTTCTGACGATAAGACTAAGATATTTAACCTCGGTCTAATAGAACTCGCTCTTCTTTATATCCGTATTTAATCCAACTTCGCAGAGCCTAGTTAGCACCTTCTCGATATAGTCTGTGTACTGTTCTCTCGTTCCTTCGGTATAGATAAGGATGTCGTCCAAGTAAATAGACACGAACCGCTCTAGCATGTCTACAAAGGTGTAGTTTATAAAACGCTGCTACACTGCCGGCGCGTTGGTAAGGCCGAAGGCTATAACTAACTATTTGAAATTGCCTATGCGCGTAGCGAACGTCGTAAGACCTTCCGTCTGCCCTTCTTCGTTTCTTAGTCGGTAGAAAGCTTAGCGAATATCCAACTTGCTAAACTACCTAGCCTTCGCTACCCTCTGTATAGTCTTATCGATTAGCGGCAGCAGATACACGTCTCTCTTAGTAACCTCGTTAAGGCCTCGGTAATCTACGTATAGTCAGAGACTACCTCCGGGTTTCCTTACGAAAAGGATCGGTAACGCATACTCTGCAGAGCTTAGCGTAATAAACTTCTTCGCTAGGTTTTCTTAGACAAACACCTCTACTTAGTCTAGCTCGGCCAGCGCTAAGCATCTTAGGGGTTCGGTTCTTGGCAACGCGGCTCCTTCTTTTAGCCGGATCTTGTTGTTATATTCCGGTCGGTAGAGCGGAAGGAGGTTGGAGTCGGCTTTCGAGAACACATTAGTGTAACTATAGAGTTCCTTCGGTAATACCTCTAGCGGATCTACTTCTTCTTCCGCTATTATCTTCTAGTAGTCTTTAATGTCCTTTATTAAGATAGCGTAAATCTTATTGTCCGGCGACCTCGCGAGGGTCGTTAAAGCTTTCGAGCTTATTATTCCGATCGTGTCTAGAGGGTCGGGCCGATCTATCGGAACCGCTTCGATAGTCGTAGCGTTCGATTTCGCAGCGACGACTCCGCTCTGCCAGTTTTTGAACCCTAGCGTACCTTTACCTACGTCGATAACTGCTTTCTAGTTCTTGATCTATTTCTGCCCTATAATAATGTTAAACCTTCCAATATCCATAATTCGGAACGTCGCCTCCGTAGTGCGGCCAGCCAGTGTAGTCCTTAGTGGCACATAGTGCGTAACACTTTCCGTGTCTTGTCCGTTGTACGCCGAAATTCTCGTTAGCGATGCTAATTCTACTAGGTAACTATATCCGTTTATTAGCTTCTTCACCAATCGATAGTGGACCGCGGCGCCCATTAGAGCTCCTGTGTCGATAAAGGCCTTTAATTAGAGCGGTCGGTACGAGCCTTTAAGGGGGTAGACCGTAATCGGAACGATAATAGCAGTTTCCGTATTTACTTCTACTGCCGCTAAGAGCGGATTACTGCAGCTGTTAATGCTTCTATATTCCGGTGGCGCGGATCGCACTAGTGCCCTATTGTCTATACTGGATAGGGGGCCTATCCGTCTAGCTAGTCTTTTCCTAAGATCCTTAGTAGCGCTCTACCGTCTACGCTGTCGGTGTCGTTCTGAGCCGGCTCGATAGCTTGGATAGTCTTTCTCGGCAGCTGCTGCTTTATAGCCCGATACTCCTGCTTCTGCTTATCCTTAGCTTGGTATCTCGTAGCGATGTAGCCAGGCTTTCTATACGCGTAATAGGTAGGGACGAACGACGAACGCTGCAAATAGGATAGCTGCTAAGGTGCCCTCCGGAAAGGTGCAGGGGGTCGTGTTGTCGGCATCGTTAGTGGATTCTAGTTTGATTCGCGCGATTTCGCGTAAGCGCTCAGATTTCTAGCGGTGACTCTCGCTCTATATACGAAGCTTTCGAGGTCTTCGTCTTCTACCGTCGCTATAGCTGCGGCCAGTTTAGGGTTCAGCTTCTGTCTTAGTAAGTAGAGCTGCTTATCTTCTAACACTCTGGCTCTAATAGCATATTTTCGGAACAGTCTATAGAATTCCTTAAACGTCTGCTGGTTCTGGTTGATTCTATCTAGTTGCTTACGGGCTGTCTTTTTTCGGAATGGATCTCCGAAGCGTTGATCTAGTGCTTTAATCGCTTCTTCGGCAGTTACCGCTTTTAGGTCCGCTACTAATGAAAAAGCTTTACCTTCTAATCGCGACTCTAGGTATGCTAACCTGTCTTCTTTACTGTTTCTGGCGTAATCGCGGTCTATCTTGTTCTTTATCTTCTGCTTAAATGCCTCCTATTCTTTAGGGTCTCCGCCTCTAAACGCCGGTAGGTCCGGTAGTAACGTTATTAAGGTGCTACCTTGACTGTAGGCCGCCGGTAAGGCGGTCTCTGCTTGTTCTTCTCGATGCGGTAGCAGCGCTGACGACATCGCTGCTTCTATCTTAGCTAACTAAGCCTTTATTGCCTTTAGTTGTGCTAGTCGGTTTGCCGCTTGATTTTCCAGCACATCTATAATAGTCTCTGCCGATTCCTTCTCGGCCCTTACTGCTTCGTTTTCCTCTTTTAACTGTCTCTTCTCGTCCAGGGTTCTGTAAAACAGCGTCTTAATAAGGTCTATACCGTCGTAGACCTTCCCTACTCTGTTCTCGCTTACGTAATCTTTAAGTTCCTCGATTGTGCAGTCGTAGATCTTCTTGTATTTAGTCATTCGTTCCTTAATCTCTGCAGTCTCTTCTGCTGTAAAACCTCTAATAATAAACTCGTTATTAATTACGCTAGAGCGTCTACTCGCTCTGTTAGCCTTTTCTTTCCTGCTTCTGCTGCGGCCTGTAACGCCGCTCTCTACCGTTGAGAAGCTCTCTATAGCTGTCTTACGGTGCTAGGGGTTGTTAGTTTAGTGTGTTGGTGCGCGTGCGTTATTCGGGTGTCCGGATTGTTTAACGGTCCCTTTCGTACAGCGCGGAGTTAGTGTAGTAAGTGAGTTCGAGATATAATAATCTGGGCACGCAGATATGATTTAATACGGGCTTTTTAATAACTATATCTCGAACTAAGGAGGGAAAGGAATCTATGTAGTGGTGGGTAAGAGCTTTAGGGGTAGTGTGCTAAGGCCCGGCTCGGTCTGGAAGGGCCGAGCTGAAATTCCGAGGGTCCAGCCTATTACTCAGTCCCACCCCTTTTTGCCGCTGCAGCAGCTTTCTTTAGCAAGTCTATAAACGAGGCAGAGCGCAACTACGCTATTTACAATAAAGAGCTATTGGCCATTATCCAGGCTTTCGAGGAGTAGAAACCGGAGCTTATAGCCGGAAAGAACACAGTTTAGGACCACCAGTCGCTAACCTAATTTATAAAGACGTAGAAGCTACTGCAGCGCCAAGCTCTGTAGGCCGCCTACTTATCCAGATTCGACTCCAAGATTACCTATAGACCCGGAGCTTAAAATGGAAAGGCTAATACGCTAACGAGAAGAGAGGGGAAGACTAGCTGCGCGAAAGAAGATCCGAACATGTTCTAGAAGGTATTGACCGAACGGATAGTAGACGCCGAGGTGTTAAAAGAAGCAGGGATCTGCACAATAGAACTGCTAAAAGAAGAAGAGACGCTCTACGAGAAAGTAGAACGACTTAATTAGCAGCAGAAACTCGGCAGAACAGGCTTAGGAAAGCTGATCGTTCTAGAAGAACTAATTGCAGAGGTTATCTAGTTAGTTTATAGTTCTAAGGATATCTGTTACGCAAGCTCGAAGAAGACGATAGAAGCAGTAGGAGCGATCTACTGGTTTCCGCGAATCTTCGAACGGATCCACCGATTTATCGCTAATTGTTACGTGTGCCGAGTCGCGAAGCTACGTTACGGCCTTCCGGCCGGCCTGTTAAAGCTACTTCCGATCTCCGAAAAACCGTAGCAGCACATTACGATAGATTTCGTAACAGGTCTGCCGGACTCCGGAGGATATAATGCCACGCTTAACGTAGTAGATTGACTAAGCAAAGAGCGCCACTTTATCCCCTGCTAAGCGAAGGATAAAGGAACTACTACGGAAGAGACGGCGAGAATACTAATGCAGCACGTATAGAAACACTACGGCCTGCCGGACACTATTACTACAGATAGGGGTCCTTAATTCACTGCCGACGTATAGAAGGCTATTAACTATGCTCTCGGAATTCGCGGAAAGCTTACCACAGCCACTTACCCTTAAACAGACGGTCAGTCTAAAGTGGCTAACTGCGAGATAGAGAAATATCTGCGAATCTTCTGCAGTTATTATTAAGCAGAGTAGGTTAAGGTGTTGCCGATAGCCGAATTCTGCGCCAATTCGGCATAATTGGAAGCTACCTCGCTAGCGCCGTTTAAGATAACCTACGGTTATCTTCCGAGAATAAGCTTCTAACTGCCGAACGAACCCAGCTCTTCGGAACCTTCTACATTTACCGCTACCTTGTCAAAGAGAGTCGCCGCGGCCGTAGCAGAAGCGCTTAGATCCCAGATAGAAGAAGCAATCTGCGTAGCAAAGGAGGCGATAGAATCGGCTTAGAAGAAGACAGTAACTTAAGCTAATAGAAAGCGGTCACTAATAGAATTCGAAGAAGGCTAATAGGTATAGCTTAACACGCGGAACCTAAGGCTAAAAGGCAACGCCAAGCTTAATCCTCGTTACGTAGGCCCGTTCAAGATCGTAGAAAAGAGGTCGCCAGTAACTTATCGGCTCCAGCTACCGAAATCGTTCCGAATCTACGATGTCTTTTATTTAGACCTGCTAAGTTTGGACCCTAAAGACGGCCTTCCAGAACAGGAGTTCGCCGAACCCCCACTAATCGAGATAGACAGAGAAGAAGAAGAATAGGAGGTAGAGGATTTAGTAGACATAAGAAAGATAAGAGGGTCCGTCAAAGCAAGGATCTCGTAGAAAGGATAGCCGGAAGACTATAAATAGTATCCGGTCGAGAATCTTCGAAATTCGGCGGAGCTGCTAAGAGAGTTTTATGTCTAGAACCTAAGGAAGCCGAAGCCTAAGTAGCTCCGAAGCTGATTATTCTGGAAGAAGAAGAAGAAAAGCCGCGTCCGCTCTATTAGTACGGAAGCCGATAAAGACGATTGTGGAAATCGCTAGCTAGTGTCTTTAGCTCTACTACTACCACCGCTGGCCAGGACCGGCGGATAATAGCAGTAAGGGCGAGGACGGCGCTACTGCGTCGGCACGCTTTGTAACGGTCTTTGCTCTCTAGTACCGCTATCTGCCGACTCGGCTAGAAGGATAATAACGACGAAGAACGAAGCCGGCGCTATTAAAGCAGCCTCGCGGTAGCGCTAAGGGCTATAGTAGAGAAGAAAAAGAAGAAGAGATAGCGAGCTGCGGATAGATCTATATAGACATCCGCAGCGGAGCACAGACCGGTTACGCTGCAGCTTAGGTAACCGCTAGTTCCGATTAGATAGCTCTTCTAATTAGATAGACGCCGAAGTAAAGAAGTCAGATAGCGACGATGTAAGAAGAAAGAAGATAAAAAAAGGGGATAGTTTCGAAATAGAAGAAAGCAAAGAGGTAACGGCGAAAAAAAAATAAGAGAAACAGATAAGTAAGCGGTCGAGGTCGACTGCTAGTAAGGGAGGGGGTAGTGTTGCAGCAGCAGAAAGGGATGGGACTAAGTAATAGGGTAGACCCTCAGAATTTTGGCTTAGCCCTTCTGGACCGAGCCGGGCCTTGGCAAGCTACCCCTAAAGCTCTTACCTACTACTATATAGATTCCTTTCCCTCCTTAGTTCGAGATATAGTTATTAAAAAGACCGTATTGAATTATATCTGCGCGTCCGAATTATCGCCTATCGTACGTGTCTCTTAGATAGCTTCTGGGGTTGTGTAAAGTACTCGAGGTTCTTGTAGTCGGTTAGGGCAAGAAACTTAGGAACTAAGCAGAGTTCTCTATCCTACACTTCGTAACACTATACGACCGCTAGCAATTCCTTGTCGTAGATAGGGTAGTTGCATTTAGCTAGGGAATTCTTCTTAGAGAAGTACGCATATAGGTATAGGAGTCCGTCCGAGCCTACCTATAACAAGATACCTTCTATGCAATACCCTAAGGAGTCGGTTTCTAGTATCGTCGTACGTTCTAGATCGAAGGCATCAAGCGTTAGTGCTATAGTAAAGAGCTCCTTTAGCCTGTTAAAGCTTCCGTTACACTCGTCCGTCTACTTAAACTGCTTGTCCTTGTATGTTAGTTTAACTAGGGGGCGTACGATCTCCGAGTAGTTCTGTATAAACTAGCGGTAGAAGTTGGCAAACCTAAGGAATTCTCGTACGTCCTTAACACTTGTAGGGGGCTTGTAAGGGCTTAAGAATCTTGGTTTAGAAACTTAAGGCTAGGTATCTATATAAAGGAACTAATAGGCAGTTCCTTCGTCGTCTACTGCTGTACAATTTGTACCTAGAAAGCTAAGCTAGCAATTTTCCTCTATGCAGGGGTGTAAGGTTTACACTCTGTATAGAGGGTCGGGAGTTTCCCTCTATATAGTAGTATAGAGTTTTCCCTCTGTTTAGAGGAGCGACAATTCCTCTCTATATAGGGCTAGAGGATTCTCCCTCTATATAGGAGTAGGGTCGTATCGGTAACTCCGTACAGAGGGTAGGGTCGTGCTAGCGCTGCTAAGTCGCAGTCCTTAGGGCGACAGCTGGCCTAGGTCCAGGACCTAGGCTGGACGGCACCCTCTAACAATACCCCCCTCCCTTCTTATAGTACTTCTTTCGTACGATAGCGTATCGTACACCCTTAGCTCCTAGGGTTCCTCTAGCAGGTCGCGATTTCCCGTCTCCGTCTGATCGTCTATAGAGCCGTCGCTCGTCCAGTTACTAGGTCGTAGTTGCCTTCTTTGCCCTCTTTTATATAGTTGTAGCAGCTGCCCTAGTTGCTATTGCCTCGCATAGCAGGCAGCTACCCCCCTAAATATTAAGGCTCCCCCTGTCTCTTTCCCTTCCCTCCTCTTCTATTCCCCTGCCTGCTACCCCTTTACCCTGCTGTCTACTGTCTACTGTCGACTACTAACGTCTACTATCTACTACTAACGTCTAACTACTACTAACCTAGCTACTACTACTAGCTACTACTACTAGCCTTACTACTATGCTACGCACTCCGTCCGCCTGTTCCCGCTATAGCTCTCTTGTAGTTGCCAGCTCTTCCTCTCTTATAGTTGCTGGCCCTTCCTCCTACCGTCTAGCTAGTATCTCCCCCTACTTCTACCTCTAGCTATAGAACGCCTAGCTTAACTAGCAACTCCGCTTCCAGTTCGTACAGGTCTCCGTCTTCTGTACAGTCTAAGCTGACGTCCTAGATGCTATACTAATAAGTAGTAGGACGCTGCTAAGCTGCCCTTCTACGCCTTCTAGTGTAACCCTGTCCAGGTTACGCCTTAGTAGGTCGCTACGGCCTGCCCTTCGTATGTAAACGCTATGCTTATAGCCACCTACAGCCAGCTCTATACCGCCTGTACAAACTCCCCCTAGGGCTTATTCGGCCTGTACCGCCTCCCTAGCTTCTAGGCTAGGGTCTGCGCCTCGTATAAGTAGAAGGATAGCTTCCTTTACTGCCCCTACTGCTGTCTAGAGGAGGCACGTAGGGGTAGGGGAGTGCCTCTGCTCCCTAGTGCTAGCCTAGGTAGGGGTCCTGCTAGCCGGAAGGTTATTAAGATTTTAGATAGGGAGTCGGCGGCCTCGTTATCGGCTGCCCTAGTCCTAGGGGGTAGTAGCTAGTAAGCTACCCCTAAAGTAGTATGTAAAATTTTCGGACAGTCCTGCTCTTATCCCCTTCTTATTTTTACTCTTATTCTTACCTGTCCCCTAGCTGTTCCCTTTCTCCTGCCCCCTTCTATATAGTGTAGTGTCGGTAGGCCCTAGCAGGGTCCTACCTCTTAATCCCGATCCTTTAACAACCTAAGTTGCTAGCAGGTACCCTGTACCTAGGGTAGATTATGCCCCTTTTCGCTATATAGCGCAGTGTTACTGCGACCGGGCAGGGGGATAGTTCTCCTCCTACCTGTCTAGCGCAGTTGTATCCTGGAGGGCCTCGTACAGTTCCTATATAGGCTCTGCCTACCCTCTCTATTTAACTAGGTACTCTACCCTCTTCTGCTTCCTTCGGCTCTTAAGGATTTCTTCTACCTTATATTCTTCCTAGCCTTTAGTAAGGATCGCTAGGGGGCGCGCGTCGTCTGTCGTCTAGTGTAGCAGGGGGTCTGTATATGCCGGCTATACGAGGTCTATATAGAGGACTAGGTAGATCCCTAGGGGAGTGTTAAGTCGTATAGTGTAGGTCCCTACCGGCCGGACTACTGTAAACTTCCAGTCCTTCCAATCCAGTTTCTTGCTCGGCCAGTCTGTACGGATGTTAGTAGGGGTTTTAGCAGCCCGTGTTTCAGTTTACGCTAGGGCTTCGTCCGTCTGCAGACGTCGCAGTTCTGTACGAACCTACGGATGTCCTTTGCTATCGCCGGCTAGTAGTAGTGCCTAGCGACGATACTGTACGTCTCTTCGCGCCCTGGATGTCCGGTCGCTATTAAATCGTATATCCGTTGTATTAAGCTCGTACAGAGCTTCTCGTTACTCTAAGCACGTAGATAATTCAATACAGCTACTTTGAAAACTATATCTAAGGCTAGAGAGGGAAGAATCTACGTACAAGCGGAGGTGGAGGTATTTGAGTGTACGCTAAGCCTAGCCCTGCCAAGCCTAGCTTCCAGCACCTTCCAGCCCTCTACATCTGTATTACTACTGCCCTCCCTAACTAGCAATTGCCTACAATCGCAATTAGCCCATTAATTACAATTAGCCTATTAATCGCAATTAGCCTATTAATCGCAATTAGCCTATTAATCGCATCGTGCTAAACCAGGTTGCAGAGATTGCATTAAACTAGGTCGTAGAGGTTACATTAAACCAGGTCGCAGAGGTCGCAAATTCAGCTTCGCTATCGGCCAATTAGGTCGCACCAATCTAGGTCGCTTTTAAGCTTTATTTTCTGTGCCTTTTGCAGTTACTTTAGTGCCTTAATCTCGTGCCTTTTTGAGCTTCAATCTCGTGCCTTTTGCTGTCGCTTTAGTGCCTTAATTAGTGCCTTGATCTTGTGCGTTTTGCCGTCGCTTTCGGCCTCGATTGGTGCCTTGTTTAGTGCCTTGCCAAGGCTGCAGAATTCTTAGAGGTCGCAGCTGCAGAGGTCGTCGGGGCCGGGGAGGTCGCGGAGGTCGTCGAGGCCGCAGAGGTCGCAGAGCTCGCAGAGGTCGCGGAGCTCGCAGAGGTCGCGGAGTTATCGGGGTCGCAGAGTTGCAGAGGTTGTCTTGTAAACACGTGTCGCTTCTCGACGGTCGCTTCTTAGACCGTCGCTTCTTAGACAGTCGCTTCTTAGACCGTCGCTTCTTAGACCGTCGCTTCTTAGACTGTCGCTTCTTAGACGGTCGCTCCTTAGACGGTCGCTTCTTAGACGGTCGCTCGCTTCTCGACAGTCGCTTCTCGACAGTCGCTCGCTTCTCGACGGTCGCTTTTTAACAGTTGCTTTTCGAGCCGTCGCTTCTTAAGCCGTCGCTTTACCTTATGCTTTGCCTGTATTGTCTGCAGCAGCTGTGCCTATGTTGTCTGCAGCTGTGTTGTAGTGCCTTTCTGAACATGCAGTGCCTGTGTTGTCTGCAGCTGCCTGCCTGCAGCTGTGCCTGGTGCTCTGCCTAGTGCTCTGCCTAGGGCTCTTGCTCTGTGCTCTTGCCTAGGTGCTCGTTGTAGCTAGGTGCTTGGGCTCGCAAGTGCTTGGGCTCGCAAGTGCTTGGGCTCGCTAGTGCTTGGGCTTGCTAGTGCACTGCTCGTGCCTGGGCGCTTCTAGGTGCTTGTGTCGCTTTGCTGCTCGTATCGTATAACTTGTCCTTAATTGTAAACGTGCTGCTTGTCGTGTCGCTGTACCTCGATTGCGCTCGTGCTTTGCCGTATATCTTAATTGCTAAATGTGCCAAATGCTGAACGTACGCCTTATTCGCTAGCTGGCCGTATGTCTCGATTGTAGTGCCTCTCGATAGGCAGATGTTGCTTTTTGTACGCTCGATTGTGCTGCTGGTCGCGCTGCTTATGTTGCCGATTGCTGAACTGTCTCGATTGGCCTTGTCCGAATAGAACGGTCTGTTAAAGACCCGGAAAAACGAATGTCGTCGCCCTAGGTCCTGCTAGGTGCATATCGTCGTCGCCGCTCTCGCTCCTCGCCTCGCCTCGTCGTCCCTATATTGTCGTTCTCGCTCTCGTCGTCGTTGTCCTATCTTAAAACTTCAAAACTCGTACAATCTGCTCGTAGGGCACTTCTCTTCCTAATATCCCTCTCGTAGGGGCACTCTCTCTCTTCTCGATAGGGGCACTTCTCTTCCCTAAAACTCTCTCTCTTCTCGATAGGGGCACTTCTCTTCCCTAAAACTCTCTCTCTTCTCGATAGGGGCACTTCTCTTCTCTAAAACTCTCTCTTTTCTCGATAGGGGCACTTCTCTTCCTTAAAACTCTCTCTCTTCTCGATAGGGGCACTTCTCTTCCCTAAAACTCTCTCTCTTCTCGATAGGGGCACTTCTCTTCCTCAAAACTCTCTCTCTTCTCGATAGGGGCACTTCTCTTCCCTAAAACTCTCTCTCTTCTCAATCGGGGGAGGGGGTAGAGTAGTATGCATACGCACAATTAAGTAACCGGATGTAATTCAACAGCCTCCTTTGTACATCTGCAGTACATACTCTAGGTTGTCAGTTGCACGTACATTATTCGAGTACCTGGATATCATTCGAGGGGCTCTTTCGCGTAGTGTAGGTTAGGTGTTGGGTTAAGCCTTAGATATAATAATCTGAGTACGTAGATAATTCAATACAGCTACTTTGAAAACTATATCTAAGGCTAGAGAGGGAAGAATCTACATACAAGCGGAGGTAGAGGTATTTGAGTGTGCGCTAAGCCTAGCCCTGCTAAGCCTAGCTTCTAGCACCTTCTAGCCCTCTACATCTGTATTACTTGTCTGCTGGGACCTAGATCCAATTCCTGAACTTTAGGTTGTTCTCCTCGTCTACTGTACACTCTACTGCTAACACTTTAAGGTAAAGCTCTGCTAGGAGCTTCTGCTGTCCTCCTTAGATCGCTATATAGGCTCCTCGGTATACGTCGTCCCTTTCTACTGCCTCTTCCTATGCCTGCAGCTAGGGTTCCTATAGGTGTGTCGCTACTAGGCGGATAGTCTCCTTGCCGGGTTCCTCCTTAAACATCTGGAATGTTCGTAATTTTAGTCGGTCGTCGTCGTACGTCGCTAGTATGTCTTAGTCTCGTCTAGATAGTGCATCGGCCCTGCTATTGTCCTTTCCCTTGCGATACTGAAGTCCTATATTTAAGCAGCTTAGGTACATTGCCTATTGTACGTACCTCTTAGACAGCTTCTAGGGTTGCGTAAAGTACTCGAGGTTCTTGTAGTCGGTTAGGGCGAGGAACTTAGGAACCGAGCGGAGTTCTCTATCCTACGCCTCGTAACACTGTACGACTGCTAGCAATTCCTTGTCGTAGATAGGGTAGTTGCATCTAGCTAGGGAGTTCTTCTTAGAGAAGTATACGTATAGGTGTAGGAGTCCGTCTAAGCCTACCTATAATAGGATACCTCCTATGCAATACCCTAAAGAGTCGGTTTCCAGTATCGCTATATGTTCTAGGTCGAAGGCAGCAAGCGTTAGTCCTATAGTTAAGAGCTCCTTTAGCCTGTTAAAGCTCCTATTGCACTTATCCGTCTACTTAAACTGCTTGTCCTTATATATTAGCTCGACTAGGGGGCGTACGATCTCTAAGTAGTTCTGTATAAACTAGCAGTAGAAGTTAGTAAACCTAAGAATATCCTGTACGCCCTTAACACTTGTAGGCAGCTTCTATTGCTTAATAGCATTAATCTTTTTCCTGTCTATGCTAATGCCTTTCCCTGCCTCGATAATAAACCCTAGTTATTTCGTACGTTATATACCGAATTTACATTTATCGATGTCGAGGTATAAGCTAGCCTGTTGCAGTCGATCTAGTACCTTCTTAACGTCCTGTACATAGTCTGTATAGGTGCCGTCTGTAAATACCAGTATATTATCGAGGTACGCCGAACAGATGTCGTCTAGTAACCTTTGCAGGGACCTGTTAATGTACCTCTAGAAGGTTGCCGGTGTGTTAGCAAGGCCGAAGCAGGTAACAAGCTACTCGAAAAGCCTATATCTCGTACAGAAGGCAGTTATCTATTTACAGCCTTCCTTAATCTGTATCTTGTAGACAGCTAGGACTACGTTAAGTTAAGCTTAGTAAACTACTTTGCCTTACTGATCTGTCCGAGAGTCTCCTTAATAATAGGTAGGGGGTACTGGTCCTATTTGGTAATCGCGTTAATGCCTCTGTAGTCTACGCAAAAACGCAAGCTGGTCTTGCCTTCTTTATAGACAAACAGTACTAGGGCTCCTGCAGACGAGGTACTTACACGAATAAAACCTTTAGCAAGTAGGTCGTCTAGTATCTTGCGCAATACTAGGAGTTCTCTAGAGGACATATCGTACAGCGGGCTATACAGCACTTCGGGCAGACTCCTACGTATTCTGCTAGGAGCTTTGTATAGGGGTCCATTGCTTTCTTAGGCGCTAATGCCCTCTTAATGTCTGCGGTCGCAGTATTGATTTTGGCCTTAGTATTGCCGCCCTGCGGAACTCTCTCTTAGTCTCGGAGCCTCTGCTTCGTCGCTGCCAGGTACAGCCGTCCTCGTCTAACGTCTAGCTTGCCCTGCTAGCGCTCTATCTATAGCTTCCCTAATATTAGGTTATACCCTAACTTGTCCTGTACGACGTAGAGGTATAAGTCCTGCTCGTAGTGTCCTTGCAGCTCTATCGTTACTTTCACTATATAGGTAATGTCCGGTCCTCGCCTGGTAATGCCTGGTATATATACAGGTACGGTAGGGGTCGTATTAATATAGTGTCTTTGTACGAAGTCTTCGCTAATTACTCTATACACTAAACATCCTGTGTTAATTAGCGCCTGCGCCGTAGCGGTCCCGTTCAGTATAGGTCGTACAATAAACGGTATAGTCGTTATGTAGTTGCTCTTAAAAGATAGCTAAGTAGTGCTTTGATTTAGCAACCTATCTCGTATATGCCTCTAGCTAAGCCTTCGCCTAAAGGCTATTCTTTTCCCGACTCGTTGTCGTCTAAGGGGGACTCGTAGTTCTCTTGTTAGGGCGCCGCAGTTGCTACCCTTGCAGTAGTCGGCTGTCCCCTAGGTCTCTTTACTAGCAAAAGCCTGCAGTTCTGTACAATATATCCTATCTTGCTATACTAGTAGCAGCTCCCTTCTGCTCGTCTCTTGTTAAGGGTAGCTATGTCTACCTACTGTGCCCTTTTAATAGCAGCCCTTAGCTGTATAGTAAAGGCTGCTGCTACTCTCGTCGTCGTTGTTAGTTCCTAGTCTATAGCGTCCTGCTGCCGATAGAGAGGCTGCTGCATCTTGTAAGCGCAGCTTATCCGTCTAAGCCTATGCTGTTAGTCGTTAACTATCCTAAGGAGATTACAGAACTCCTTATATAAGGCTAGTCGCATTACGCCTACTAGTCCTATTATAATCTCCTTAGAGAAGCCTACCTCTAAGGTAGTAATTTTTACCCTGTCCTCCTATTAGAGTCCTCCTGCCTCTGCTAGGCTCTAATCGTATTCTGCGAGGAACTCTCGTACAGTCTTGCATCCTTGCTTTATTGTATTAACCTATAGGAGTGCTCGGCTTTCGCAGTCTAGGTCTTTGTAGCTCCTATTAAGAGCTGCCTAGAGCATCGTCGTAGTTGCTATTGCTAGGTTGGCAATAGCTGTCTTATAGTACAGCAGAATCCGTGCTACCGCCCTGCCCTTTAACGTCCTAAAGAGGTACACTACCTTCTCTAGCTCGGTCGGGTATACTCCTAAGTCGACTAGAAGCTTAGAGCGTGTTGCGGCGGTAGAAAGGGGTAGGACTAAGCAATAGGGTGGACCCTCGGAATTTCGGCTCGGCCCTTCCGGACCGAGCCGGGCCTTAGTACACTACCCCCAAAGCTCTCGCCCACCACTACATAGATTCCTTTCCCTCCTCAGTTTAAGATATAGTTATTAAAAAGGCCGTATTAAATCTTATCTACGTGCCCGGATTATTATATCTCGAACTTACTTACTATACTACTACCGCGCTGCGCGAAAGGGACCGTTAAACTATCCGAATACCCGAATAACGCACGCGCACTACACAAACCAAACAACAGCACTATAAGATAGCAATAGAGAGCTTCTTAACAGTAGAGAGCGGCGTTATAGGCCGAAGCAGAAGCAGAAGAGAAAAGACTAACAGAGCGAGTAGGCGCTCCAGTGTTATCGATAATGAATTCATTATCGGAGGTTTTACAGCAGAAGAGACCGTAGAGATTAAGGAACGAATAAACGAATACAAAAAAATCTACGACTGCACACTCGAGGAACTTAAAGATTACGTAAACGAGAACGGAGTAGGAAAGGTCTACAATGGTATAGACCTTATTAAGAAGCTGTTTTACAGAACCCTAGAAGAAAAGAGACAGTTAAGAGAGGAAATCGAGGCGGTAAGAGCCGAGAAGGAATCGGCCGAGACTATTATAGACGTGCTGGAAAACCAAGCGGCAAACCGACTAGCACAACTGAAGGTGATAAAGGCTTAGTTAGCTAAGGTAGAAGCAGCGATGTCGCCGCTACCGCGCCAAGAAGAACCAGTAGAGACCGTCTCGCCGGCAGCCTACAGTTAAGGTAGCACCTTAATAACATTACTACCGGACCTATTGGCGTTTAGAGATAGAGACCCCAAAGACTAGGAAGCGTTTAAGAAGAAGATAAAGAACAAGATAGACCGCGACTATGCAGGAAACAGTGCCGGAGATAGATTAGCCTACCTAGAGTCGCGATTAGAAGGCGAAGCTTTTTCGCTAGTAGCGGACCTAGAAGAGGTAACCGCTAAAGAAGCGATCAAAGCGCTGGATCAACGCTTCGGAGACCCCTTCCGGAAGAAGACGGCCTGTAAGCAGCTAGATAAGATCAACCAGAACCGACAGACGTTCAAGGAATTCTACAGGCTATTCCGAAAATATGCTATTAGGGCCAGAGTGGCGGAAGACGAGCAGCTCTACCTACTAAGGCAGAAGCTGAACCCTGAACTGGCCGCAGGTATAGCCTCGGTAGAAGACGAAGACCTTAAGAGCTTCGTGCACCGAGCAAGAGTTACTGCGAGAAACCTAAGCGCTTACGCGAAATTACGCGAGTCGAACCAGAAGCCGTTGTTAACGCAGGCGACGCGACCCCCTGCACCTTTCCGGAGAGCATCTCCGCAGCTTTCTTACCAGTTACCGCGTTCGTCGTTTGTCCCTACCTGTTACGCGTATAGAAAGCCTAGCTATATCGCTACGAGGTGCCAAGCATTAGATAAGCAGAAGCAGGAGTATCGTGTTATAAAGCAGCCGCAGCAGCCGAGAAAGACTATACAAGCCATCGAGCTAGCTCCGAACGACACCGATAGCGTAGACGGTAGAGTACTACTGCGAATCCTAGGAAAAGACTAGCTGGATAGATAGGCCTCCTATCCAGCATAGACAATAGGGCACTAACAAGAACCGCGTCACCGGAGAGAGGAAGCATCAACAGCTACAGTGATCCGCTCTCGGCGGCGGTGGAAGTGAACACAGAAACAGCTATTATCCTTCTAATTACTGTCTACCCCCTCGATAACTCGAGCAAACTACTTTAGCTAAGAGCTTTTATCGACACGGGGGCCCTTATCGGAGCGGCGATCCACTATCGATTGATTCAAAAGCTGATAAAAGGATACGGCTATCTAGTAGAGCTAGCGTCGCCAATACGGATTTCGGTATACAACGGACAAGACACTGAGAGTGCTACGTACTATATGCTATTGAAGACCACCTTAGCAGGTCGCACTACAGAAGCGACGTTCCGAATTATAGATATCGGAAGGTTTGACATTATTATAGGACAGAAATAGATAAAGAACTAGAAAGCAGTTATTAACGTAGGTAAAGGCACCCTTGGATTCAAAAACCAGCAGACCGAAATCGCCGCCGAATCGGTCACAGTCGCCAACGCCAAACCGAACGTTACGACCATCGAAGTGGCTCTAAAGGATAGTTCCGACCCTTAAGACACGATCAGAATAATAAGTTCAGAAGCTTTAACGACCCTCGCGAGGTCGCCAGACAACGAAATTTACGCTATCTTAATAAAAGACATTAAGGACTACCGGAAGATAATAGCAGAAGAAGAAGTGGATCTATTAGAGGTGTTACCTAAAGAACTCTATAGCTACACTAATGTGTTCTCGAAAGCAGACTCCAACCTACTGCCGCTCTACCGACCGGAATATAACAATAAGATCCGGTTGAAAGAAGGAGCCGCGCTGCCAAGAACCGAACCCCTAAGACGCTTATCGCCGGCCGAGCTGGACTAGGTAGAAGTGTTTGTTCGAGAGAATCTGGCGAAGAAGTTCATTACGCTAAGCTCTGCGGAATATGCGTTACCGATTCTTTTGGTGCAGAAACCTGGAGGCGGTCTCCGACTGTATGTAGATTACTGTAGCCTTAATAAGGTTACTAAGAGAGATGTGTATCCGCTGCCTCTAATCGATAAGACTAGCTAACGAGTACCTAAGGCTAAGTAGTTCAGCAAGCTAGATATCCGCCAAGCGTTCTACTGGTTAAGGAACGAAGAAGGACAAACCGAAGATCTTACGGCATTCGCTACGCGCATAGGCAATTTCAAATAGCTGGTAATGCCTTTCGAACTCACTAACGCGCCGGCTGTGTGGCAACGCTTTATAAACTACACCTTTATAGACATGCTGGAACGGTTTGTGTCTATCTACTTGGACGACATTCTTATCTATACTAAGGGAACGTAAGAGCAACACACGAACCACATTAAGAGGGTGTTAAAGAGACTCCGCGAGGTCGGACTAAACGCAGACACGAAGAAGAGCGAGTTCTACTAGACTAAAGTTAAATACCTCGGTCTTATCGTCGGAAGAGAAGGAATTTGGATAGACCTATCGAAAGTGGCCGCCGTCGCGGAATAGAAGCAACCAACATCCGGAAACACTACGCAAATCAGAGCGTTTCTCGGATTCTGCAGCTACTATCGACAGTTTATTAAGAACTTCAGCAAGATAGCGAGACTACTAAACGAAGCATTAAAGAAGGAGGCCGCTAGCATATAGAATAAGAGGTGTACAGAAGCCTTTAACTAGCTAAAGGAGGCAGTGGCCTTAGCGCCTATGCTAGCGCACTTCCGACCAGAAAAGACGATCTATATAGAAACGGACGCTTCCGACACAGTAACAGCAGGGGTCCTTTCTCAATACGCTAACGACGACGAGACTCTCCATCCGGTAGCTTTCTTTAGCAAGTCTATAAATAATGCTAAGAGGAACTACGCTATCTATATAAAGAACTGTTGGCTATTATTTAGGCTTTCGAGGAGTGGAAGCCGGAGCTTATAGCTAGACAGAGCACAGTCCAGGTCCTTACGGACCACCAGTTACTGACCTACTTTATAAAGACGCAGAAGCTATTACGCCGCTAGGCCAGGTAGGCCGCCTACTTGTCCAGATTCGACTTTAAGATTACTTATCGACCTAGAGCTTAAAATAGAAAGGCTAATGCGCTAACGAGAAGAGAAGGAAAGACTAGCCGCGCGAAAGAAGACCCGAACATATTTCAGAAAGTGCTAACAGAACGAATAGTAGACGCCGAGATGTTAAAAGAGGTAGGGATCTATACCATAGAGCTGCCGATTAAAGAAGAGACGCTGTACGAGAAAGTGGAACGGCTTAATCAGCAGCAGAAGCTCGGCAAAACCGGCTTAGGGAAACTGATTGTTCTGGAAGAACTGATTACAGAGGTTATCCAGCTGGTCTATAGTTCTAAAGATGTTAGTTACGCAGGATCGAAGAGGACGATAGAAGCTGTAAGAACGACCTACTGGTTTCTACGAATATTCGAGGGGACACATCGGTTTATTACTAACTGTTACGTATGCCAAGCAGCAAAGCCACGTTACGGCCTTCCGGCCGGCCTGTTGAAGCTACTTCCGATCCTAGAGAAACTATAGCAGCACATTACGATAGATTTCGTAACCGGCCTGCCGGATTCTAATAGATATAACGCTACGCTTAATGTAGTAGATCGACTGAGCAAAGAACGCTATTTCATCCCCTACAGAGCTAAGGATAAAGGAACTACTGCAGAAACAACGGCGAGAATGCTGATCCAGCACGTATAGAAGCACTACGGCCTGCCGGACACTATCACTACGGATAGGGGTCCTTAACTCACCGCCGACGTATAGAAAGCTATTAACCAAGCCCTCGAAATTTGTGGAAAGCTTAGCACAGCCGCTTACCCTCAGACCGGCAGCTAGTCTAAAGTGGCTAACCGAGAGATAGAGAAATATCTGAGAATCTTCTGCGGCTATTATTAAGCAGAGTAGGTTAAGGTGTTGCCGATAGCCGAATTCTGCGCCAATTCTGCACGATTAGAAGCTACATTACTGGCGCCGTTCGAGATAACCTACAGTTATCTTCTAAGGATAAGCTTTTAACCGCTAAACGAACCCGGCCCTTTAGAACCTTCTACCGCTACCTCGTCGAAGAGAATAGCTACAGCAGCGGCAGAAGCGCTTAGATCTCAGATAGAAGAAGCGACCAGGGTAGCAAAGGAGGCGATAGAATCGGCTTAGAAAAAGATAGTAACTCGAGCTAATAGAAAGAGGTTACTAATGGAATTTAAGGAAGGCCAAAAGGTATAGCTTAATACGCGGAACCTAAGGCTAAAAGGCAACGCGAAGCTTAACCCTCGTTACGTAGGTCCGTTTAAGATAATAGAAAAGAGGTCGCCGGTAACATACAGGCTCTAGCTGCCGAAATCGTTCCAGATCTACGATGTCTTTTACTCGGATCTGCTAAGCCTAGACTCTAAAGATGGTCTTCTAGATCAGGGGTTCGCTAAACCCCTGTCGATCGAAATAGACAGTAAAGAAGAAGAATAAGAGGTGGAAGATGTTTTAGATATAAGAAGATAAAGAGGATCTATCGAAGCGAGGATCTTATAGAAAGGATAGCCGGAAGACTATAAATAGTATCCAGTCGAGAACCTCCGGAATTCGGTAGAGCTGCTAAGAGAATTTTACGTACGGAACCCAAAGAAGCCGAGGCCTAAGTAGCTCGACGGCTGAGAAGAAAAGCCGCGTCCGCTCTATCGATGCAGAAACCGATAAAGACGATCGTAGCGGCCGCTTCGCCGGAGTCTTCGACGCGGCTACCACTACCTACTGCGGCTGCAGCAGGAAGCTCGCCGACGCCGTAAAGCGGCGTCGACGCCGCCAGCCTTACGGTAGGTAAGGTCCTTAGTAGAGAAAGAAAAAAAGAAGAAGATAGCGAGCCGCAGATGGATCTATATAGACCTATACAAGGGCGCACGGACCGGTTACGCCGCAGCTCGGGTAACCGCTGGCTCCGATTAGATAGAACGGATTAGATAGACGCCAAGTAAAGACGTCAGATAGTAACGATGTAAATCTTAAAAAAAAAGGAGGAACAGATAAGTAAGCGGTCGAGGGCGACTGCTAATAAGGGAGGGGGGTGGTGTTGCAGCAGTAGAAAGGAGTGGAACTAAGCAATAGGGTGGACTCTTAGAATTTCGGCTTAGCCCTTCTAGACCGAGCCGGGCCTTAGCACACTACCCCTAAAGCTCTCGCCTACCACTATATAGATTCCTTTCCCTCCTTAGTTCGAGATATAGTTATTAAAAAGGCCGTATTAAATCTTATCTACATGCCCGGATTAGAGCGTATCTAGGCAGCCTAGGAGGGGTACTCGGCCGGAGCCTTACTATCGTAGGTAGTAATGTCGGGGAGTTTGCTCTTAGGGGCTAGTGTGTAGGCCGTCGTGTTCGTCGTCGTCGTTGATCTGACTGCAGTAGACGCAAGGTCAATACCCGTCTTTAATAACTATATCTAAGGCTAGAGAGGGAAGAATCTACGTACAAGCGGAGGTAGAGGTATTTAAGTGTGCGCCAAGCCTGGCCCTGCCAAGCCTAGCTGCCAGCTGTCTATATCTACATCCGTATTACTACCGCCCTCTCTAACTAGCGATTGCCTACAATCGCAATTAGCTAAACCAGGTCGCGTCGTGCCAAACCAGGTCGTAGGGGTCGCAAATTCAGCTTCGCTATCGGCCAATTAGGTCGCTCCAAAACAGGTCGCTTTTAAGGTCGCTTTTAAGCTTCAATTTCCGTGCGTTTTGAGTCTTAATCTCGTGCCTTTTTGAGCCTTAATCTCGTGCTTTTTTGAGCCTTAATCTCGTGCGTTTTTGAGCCTTAATTGGTGCCTTGTTTGCTGCCTTGTTTGCTGCAGAGGTCGTCGAGGCCTCAGAGGTCGCAGAGGTCGCGGAGCTCGCAGAGGTTGCCTCGCAAACACGTGTTGCTTCTCGACAGTCGCTCCTTAGACGGTCGCTTCTCGAGCCGTCGCTTCGCTTCTTAGACGGTCGCTTCTCGACGGTCGCAGAGGTCTCGGAGGTCGCGGAGGTTGTTGGGGGCGCAGAGGCTTCTAGAGGTCGCAGAGGTCGCAGCCTACGCATGTCGCTTCTCGACAGTCGCTCGCTTCTCGAGCTGTCACTTCTTAGACTGTCGCTTTGCCTTATGCTTTGCTTGTATTGTCTGCAGCAGCTGTGCCTTCTGTTGTCTGTAGCAGCTGCACCTGCCTGTAGCTGCTGTTTTGTTTTGTCTGCAGCTGTTGTCTCTGTTGTCTGCAGATGTACCTTGTGCTCGTACTTGTTGCTCTGTCTAGGTGCTCGTTGCTGCTTATGTTGCTTTGCTGCTCGTGTCGCTTTGCCTGTATTGTCTGCAGCTCTGCCTGTGTTGTCTGCAGCTGCCTTGTTGTCTGTAGCAGCCTTGTTGTCTGCAGCAGCTGTGCCTGTCTGCAGCAGCTGTGCCTGTCTGCAGCAGCTGTGCCTGTCTGCAGCAGCTGTGCCTTGTCTTGTCGCTGTACCAATTGCTGTACGTCTCGATTGCTAAATGTCCTAATTGGCCTTGTCTAAATAGAATAGTCTGTTAAAGACCCGAAAAACGAATGTCGTCGCCCTAGGTCCTGCTAGGTGCGTCTTTTTTCTTGTATGCTCTCGTCGTCGTCGCTCTCCTTGTCCTTATATCGTCGTCGTCGCTCTCGTCCTTCTCGTTGCTCTCTCGCTCTCGTTACTCTCTCGCTCTCGTCGCTCTCTTCGCTCTCGTCGTACTCGTTGCTCTTACTCTTCTTTAAAACTCGCGATCTGCTCGCGTAGGCACTCTCTTTAAAACTCTCTCTTCTTCTCGATAGGGGCACTTCTCTTGCCTAAAACTCTCTCTTCCTCTTCTCGATCGGGGGAGGGGGGGTAGAGTAGTATACATATGCACAATTAAGTAACTGGATGTAATTCGACGGCCTCCTTTGTATATATATAGTACACACTCTAGGTTGGTTGCACGTACGTTAATCGAGTACCCGGATGTAATTTAAAAGGCTCTTTCGCATAGTGCAGGTGTTGTTAAAGTAAGCCTTGGATATAATAGTCTGACTGCAGTAGACGCAAGGTTAATACCCGTCTTTAATAACTATATCTAAGGCTAGAGAGGGAAGAATCTACGTATAAGTAGAGGTGGAGGTATTTAAGTGTGCGCCAAGCCTGGCCCTGCCAAGCCTAGCTGCCAGCTGTCCACATCTACATCCGTATTGGTCGTAGGGGTCGGATCGCAATAGGACGCCCTAAGCTGTCGTAGCTCCTGTTCCTGTTAGGAAATTATCGCAGCCTAGTGGCTTACTTGCTGTTCGAGCTACCTCTTGTGTGCTAGTAGCTCCTCGTACGCGCAGTGCATCTAATCCTGTACAGTCGCAGGTTCTAAAGGGATGTCGCTGTCTATCTTCGTTATATTACTACAGTTACTAACAGTAAGATTAGTTCCTAATGTAAGGGCTTAAGAATCTTAGTTTAGAAACTTAAGGCTAGGTATCTACATAAAGGAACTAATAGGCAGTTCCTTCGTCGTCTGCTGCTGTACAATTTGTACCTACGAAGCTAAGCTAGCAATTTCCCTCTATATAGGGAAGCAAGGTTCCTAACTCTGTATAGAGGGTTAGGAGTTTTCCTCTATATAGGATACAGAGTTTTCTCTCTGTTTAAAGGGACGGCAATTCCCCTCTATATAAGGCTATAGGGAGTTTCCCTCCGTTTAGAGGGGCAGCAATTCCCCTCTATATAGGGCTATAGGATTCTCTCTCTATACAGGAGCAGGGTCGTGTTAGTAATCCCGTACAGAGGGTAGGGTCGTGCTGGCGCTGCTAAGTCGCAGTCCCTAGGGCGACGGCTGGCCTAGGTCCAAGGCCTGGGCTAGACGGCGCCCCCTAACATACGCTATACGACTTAACACTCCCCTAGGGATCTATCCGGTTTTCTATATAGACCTCGTACAGCCAGTATATACAGACCCCCTCCTACATTAGGCGACGGACGACGTACGCCCCCTAGCAATTATTACTAAGGGCTAGGAAGAGTATAAGGTAGAAGAAATCCTTAAGAGCTAGAAGAAGCAGAAGAGGTTGGAATACCTAGTTAAGTAGACAGGGTAGGCAGAGCCTATATAGGAACTGTACGAGGCCCTCTACGATACATTAGCACTAGGCAGGTAGGAAGAAAAACATACTGTTAACCGGTTACAGTAACACTGTACTATACAGGGTAGGACAGATAGTAGCCAGAAGGGACATTAGGTAGCTTTAGAAGACATTAGGCAGCTGCAGCTAGGACTAGGCAGCTGCAAGAAACGTTAGGTAGCTACAGACAGGACTGGGCAGTTACAGAAGACATTAGGTAGCTACAGACAGGACTAGGCAGCTGTAAGGGCTTAAGAATCTTAGTTTAGAAACTTAAGGCTAGGTATCTATATAAAGGAGCTAATAGGCAGTTCTTTCGTCGTACGCTGCTGTACAATTTGTACCTACAAAGCTAAGCTAGCAATTTCCCTCTATATAGGGGAGCAAGGTTCCTAACTCTATATAGAGGGTCGGGAGTTTCCCTCTATATAGGATGCAGAGTTTTCCCTCCGTTTAGAGGGGCAGCAATTCCCCTCTATATAGGGCTGTAGGGTTCTCCCTCTGTATAGGAGTAGGGTCGTATTAGTAATAGGATTCTCCCTCTCTACAGGAGTAGGGTCGTATTAGTAACCCTATACAGAGGGTAGGGTCGTGCTAGTACTGCTAAGTCGCAGTCCCTAGGGCGACGGCTAGCTTAGGTCTAGGGCCTAGGCTGGACAGCGCCCCCTAACAATACCCTCCTCCCTTCCTATAGGGCTTCCCCTATACGACAACATATCGTACAACCTTATCTTATAGCGTTCCTTTTGCAGGTAGTGCTTTCCTGTCTTCGTCTAGTCGTCTATAGTCGACTGTCGTCTAGGTACTTGTTAGTTAGTAATGCCTGCTAGATGCTCTCCCTGTTGTTGCTAGGGCCTCGGGTAGCAGTTGCCTGTTCGTCCTAGGTCTACACCCTCCCTCTACGCTGCTGTAACCTTGGCCCTGTCTATCTAGATCCTGTAGCTAAGGCAGAGGAGGACCTGCAAGTAGGGAAGGCAGGTAGTACTAGATCGCTTCTACCTAATCTTAGCCGATTCCATTTGCTACTTTAAGGATGCTAAAGCTAAGGCGGAGGAGGACCTGCAAGCAGTTACAAAGGTGCAGGAGGTACTCGGTCCCGTCTGTCTATTTACCTATCTCTTGTCCCTTGTCTGTTTACCTCCTACCCTATAGCTCTAGCTATGTACTCTGCGTCCTAACTGTACGGTCTAGCAGTGGCGGGCCGTCTAGTTCTGTCCCTATACTTTAGTCGTCGTCCAGAGTTCTGCTCCTAGGTAGATATTCCCACCCGTTATCGTCTGTAGGGTCGGGTAGTAGTTGTTTACCTAGCAGTCGTCTATACGGTCTTAGGCAGGCTAGTTATCTTGTACGGTCCCGCCCCGCCCTATACTAGCTCTATTCCGGTCCTTCTTTCTTTCCCTCTTTCTGCACCTATACTGTGCTTCTTGCAGGTTCCCTAGTATTGTTTCTTCTTTTATATCCCTAGGGATAGATGTCTCTAATTCCTCCCTATTTCTGCCCTTCCTTTGCAGCGTCCCAGTCTTGCCTATAGCTGCCTAATCCTGTCTGTAGCTGCCTAACGTCTCTTGTAGCCCGGTCTAGGCTGCAGTCGCCTAATATCGCTTATAGCTGCCCTGTCTTATAGCTGCTATCTGTCCTACCCTGTACAGTATAGTGTTACTGCGACCGTTCGCTAGGGTGCCTTTCCTTCTACTTGTCTAGTGCCTGTATCTCCTAGAGAGCCTTGTATAGCTCCTATATAGGCTCTGCCTAACCTGTCTATTTAACTAGGTACTCTACCCTCTTCTGCTTCCTTTAGCTCTTAAGGATTTCTTCTACCTCGTACTCTTCCTAGCCTTTAGTAATAATCGCTAGAGGGCGCGCGTCGTCCGTTGTCTAGTGCAGCAGGGGGTCTGTATATGCTGGCTGTACGAGGTCTATATAGAAGACTAGGTAGATCCCTAGGGGAGTGTTAAGTCGTACAGCGTATGTCCCTACTAGTTGGACTACTGTAAACTTCCGGTTCTTCTAATCCAGTTTCTTGCTTAGCCGGTCTGTACAGATATTACGCTAGTTTAGCTAGACCTTATCTCCTGCCTCGTACCTTAGTGCAGCCTGCCGTCCCTTATTAGCCTGCTCTTCTGCATTCTGTTAAGCTATAGCTAGACTCGCTTTCGCCTATTAATAGGCGTTCGTAATCGTCTGTACGATAGCTTCTCCCTGCTAAATTAGGGATCTTATTGGGCGTAAGGTAGCGCCGTTTAGGGTTAGTAGGAGCAGGGAGTAGCTATATCTGTAGGCTATAAAGAAGGGGGACAACCCTGTAGCGTTAGCTGTGCAGCTGTTAATAGCTAGCTCCGCTATAGGGAGGAGGCGATTCCAGTTTGTCTAGTTATAGTCGACGTATGCTTAGAGGTACGCTTCCAACGTCGAATTGACCCTCTCTGTCGCACCGTTAGTCTGCAGGTACTATGCGGTTAATAGGCGACGTTCTACGTCTAACAACTAACATACCCTAGCCTAGAGCTAGTTCGTAAACTGTGTACCCCAGTTAGACACGATTAACCTAGGGAATCCGTACTTGCTAAACGTCGTCTGTATAAATACCTAAGCAGTGTCCTTAGCTGTAATAGAATCTATTCCTTCTAATATTACCCCCTTCGTTCGCTTGTCTATAACTACTATAATGTTCCGCCGTCCGTCGCTCTTAGGGAGGTCTGTAATAAAGTCCACCGTTAGGTCTTGCTAGGGCCGGTCCGGTATTAGTAGGGGTTTTAGCAGCCCGTGCTTTAGTTTACGCTAGGGCTTCGTCTGTCTGTAGACATCGCAGTTCTGTACGAACCTATAGATGTCCTTTGCTATCGCCGGCCAGTAGTAGTCTCTAGCGACAATGCTGTACGTCTCCTTACGGCCTAGGTGCCCGGTTGCTATAGAATTATGCGTCTGTTGTATTAAGCTCGTACAGAGCTTCTCGTCTGCTAGGACCTAAATCCGATTCCTAAACTTTAGGTTGTTCTCCTCGTCTACTATACACTCTGCTGCTGACACCTTAAGGTAAAGCTCTGCTAGGAGCTTCCGCTGTCCTTCTTAGATCGCTATATAGGCCCCTTAGTAAACGTCGTCCTTTTCTACTGCCTCTTCCTATGCCTATAGCTAGGGTTCCTATAGGTGTGTTACTGCTAGGCGGATAGTCTCCTCGCCTGGTTCCTCCTTAAACATCTAAAATGTCCGTAATTTTAGCTAGTCGTTATCGTACGTCGTTAGCATGTCCTAATCCTGTCTGGATAGCGTATCGGTCCTGCTGTTGTCCTTTCCCTTCTGATACTAGAGTCTTATATTAAATCGGCTTAGGTATATCGCCTATTGTATATGTCTCTTAGAAAGCTTCTAGGGTTGCGTAAAGTACTTAAGGTTCTTATAGTCGGTTAGGGCGAGGAACCTCGGGAACTAAGCGGAGTCCTCTATCCTACGCTTCGCAATATCGTACGACTGCTAGTAATTCCTTGTCGTAGATAGGGTAGTTGCACTTAGCTAGGGAGTTCTTCTTAGAGAAGTATAGGTATAGGTGCAGGAGTCCGTCTGAGCCGACCTATAATAAGATAGCTCCTATATAATACCCTAAGGAGTCGGTTTCCAGTATCGTTATACGTTCTAGGTCGAAGGCAGCAAGCGTTGGTCCTGTAGTAAAGAGCTCCTTTAGCCTATTAAAGCTTCTATTACACTCGTCTGTCTACATAAACTGCTTGTCCTTGTATGTTAGCTCGACTAGGGGGCGTACAATCTTAGAGTAGTTCTGTATAAACTAGCGATAGAAGTTGGCAAACCTAAGGAATTCCTGTACGCCCTTAATACTTGTAGGCAGCTTCTATTGCTTAATAGCATTAATCTTCTTCCTGTCTATGCTAATGCCTTTCCCTACCTTAATAATAAACCCTAGGTATTTCGTACGTTGTACACCAAATTCACATTTGTCGATGTCGAGGTACAAGCCAGCCTGTTGCAGTCGATCTAATACCTTCTTAACTGTTGCAGCAGCAGAAAGGGGTAGGACTAAGTAATAGGGTAGACCCTCGGAATTTCGGCTCGGCCCTTTCGGACCGAGCCGGGCCTTGGCACACTACCCCTAAAGCTCTTACCTACTACTACATAGATTCCTTTCCCTCCTTAGTTCAAGATATAGTTATTAAAAAGGTCGTATTGAATTCTATCTGCGTGCCCGGATTATTATATCTCGAACTCACTTACTACACTAACTCCGCGCTGCGCGAAAGGGACTATTAAACTATCCGGACACCCGAATAACGTACGCGCACTATATACACCAAACCAACAACCCCCCCCTAGCACTGTAAGACAGCTATAGAGAGCTTCTCGACAGTAGAAGGCGGAGTTACAGGCCGCAGCGGAAAGAGAAAGACTAACAGACTAAGGGATAGGCGTACCAGCATCCTCGACGATAGAATAGCTACAGAGGGCCTTACAGAAGAAGAGATAGATAAAGCGAGAAAGGGCATAGAGAGCTATACCGAACTGTACGCACGTACGCCGGATAAGATAGGAGAATATCTTACAGGACATAGAGCTAAGAAGGTGTTCGATATTATTACCTTCGTTAAAAAGAAGTTTTACAGGAACATAGAAGAGAACAGGCGACTAAGAGACGAAATGGAAGCGGTAATAGCCGAGAAGGATTCGGCAGAAACTATTATCGACATACTAGAAAACCAAGCGGCGAATCGACTAGTACAACTAAAGGCAATAAAGACTTAGTTAGCTAAGATAGAAGCAACGATGTCGTCGGCGCCGCTACTAAATCGAGAAGAACAAGCAGAGACCGCCTTACAGGCGGCCTACAGTCAAGGTAGCACCTTAATAACGTTACTACCGGACCTACCAGCGTTTAGAGGCAGAGACCCTAAAGAATAGGAGGCATTTAAGAAGAAGATAAAGAACAAGATAGACCGCGATTACGCCGGAAACAGTAAAGAAGACAGGTTGGCATACCTAGAGTCGCGATTGGAAGGTGAAGCTTTTTTGTTAGTAGCGGACCTAGAAGAGGTAACTGCCGAAGAAGCGATTAAAGCGCTGGATTAACGCTTTGGAGATCTTTTCCGAAAGACGACAGCCTGTAAGCAACTAGATAAAATCAACCAGAACCGGCAGACGTTTAATAAATTCTACGGACTGTTCCGAAAATATGCTATTAGAGCCAGAGTGTCAGAAGATAAGCAGCTCTACCTACTAAGGCAGAAGCTGAACCCTAAACTGGCCGCAGCTATAGCGTCGGTAGAAGACGAAGACCTCGAAAGCTTCGTGCACAGAGCGAGAGTTACTGCTAGAAACCTAAGCGCTTACGCAAAATCGCGCAAATCGAACTAGAAGCTGTTGACGACGCCGACAATACGACCCCCTGCACCTTTCCGGAGAGCACTGCAGCAGCTATCTTATTCGCTGCGCTTATCGTTTGTCCCTACCTGCTACGCGTATAGGAAGCCTAGCTATATCGCTGCGAGATGCCAAGCTACGGATAAGCAGAAGCAGGAGTATAGGGCTATAAAGCAGCAGCCGCTAAGAAAGACTATACAAGCTATCGAGCCGGCTCTGAACGAAGCAGACAGTGTGGACAGTAGAGTGCTACTGCGAATCCTAGGAAAAGACCAGCTAGAAGGATAGGCCCCCTATCTAGCAGGGACAATAGGGCACCGACACAAACTACGCCGCCGGAAGAAGGAAGTATCAACAGCTGCAGTGATCCGCTCTTAGCGGCAGTGGAAGTAAACACAGAAACAGCTATTATCCTTCTAATTACTGTCTACCCCCTTAATAGCTTAAGCAGGCAACTTTAGCTAAGAGCTTTTATCGACACAGGAGCCCTTATTAGAGCCGCAGTCCACTATCAATTGGTTCAGAAGGTAATTAACGGATATAGTTACCTAGTGGAATTAGCGTCGCTAACGAGAATTTCGGCGTATAACGGACAAGACACGGAAAGTGCTACGCACTATGTGCCACTAAGGACTACACTAGCTGGCCGCACTACAGAGGCGACGATCCGAATTATAGACATCGGAAGGTTTGACATAATTATAGAGCAGAAATAGATAAAGAACTAGAAAGCAGTTATCGACGTAGGTAAAGGCACGCTAGGGTTCAAAAACTAGCAGAGCGGAGTCGTCGCTGCGAAATCGAACGCTACGACTATCGAAGCGGTTCCGATAGATCGGCCCGACCCTCTAGACACGATCGGAATAATAAGCTCGGAAGCTTTAACGACCCTCGCGAGGTCGCCGGACAATAAGATTTACGCTATCTTAATAAAGGACATTAAAGACTACTAGAAGATAATAGCGGAAGAAGAAGTAGATCCGCTAGAGGTATTACCGAAGGAACTCTATAGTTACACTAATGTGTTCTCGAAAGCCGACTCCAACCTCCTTCCGCTCTACCGACCGGAATATAACAACAAGATCCGGCTAAAAGAAGGAGCCGCGTTGCCAAGAACCGAACCCCTAAGATGCTTAGCGCTGGCCGAGCTAGACTAAGTAGAGGTGTTTGTCTAAGAAAACCTAGCGAAGAAGTTTATTACGCCAAGCTCTGCAGAATATGCGTTACCGATCCTTTTTGTAAGGAAACCTAGAGGTAGTCTCCGACTATGCGTAGATTACTAAGGCCTTAACGAGGTTACTAAGAGAGACGTGTATCCGCTGCTGCTAATCGATAAGACTATACAGAGGGTAGCGAAGGCCAGGTAGTTTAGCAAGTCGGATATTCGCTAAGCTTTCTACTAACTAAGAAACGGAGAAGGGCGGACGGAAGATCTTACGACGTTCGCTATATGCATAGGCAATTTCAAATAGTTGGTTATGCCCTTTGGCCTTACCAACGCGCCGGCAGTGTAGCAGCATTTTATAAACTACACCTTTGTAGACATACTAGAGCGGTTCGTGTCTATTTACTTAGACGATATACTTATCTACACCAAAAGAACGAGAGAACAGCACACAGACTACATCGAGAGGGTGCTAACTAGGCTCTGCGAAGTCGGATTAAACGAGGACACGAAGAATAGCGAGTTCTATTAGACCGAGGTCAAATATCTCAGTCTAATCGTCGGAAGAGAAGGGATTCGGATAGACCCCTTAAAGGTCACTGCTATAGCGGAATGGAAGCAGCCAAAATCTGGAAACACTACGCAAATCAGAGCGTTTCTCAGACTCTGCAGCTACTATAGACAGTTTATTAAGGACTTTAGCAAGATAGCGAGACCTCTGAACGAAGCATTAAAGAAGGAGGCCGCCGGCCTATAGAATAAGAAGTGCACAGAAGCTTTTACCCAATTAAAAGAAGCAGTGGCCTTAGCGCCAGTTCTGGCGCACCTCCGAACAGAGAAAACGATCTATTTAGAGACAGACGCTTCCGACATAGTAATAGCAGGGGTCCTTTCTTAGTATAATAACGCCGGCGAGACCCTCTACCTAGTAGCTTTCTTTAGCAAGTCTATAAACGAGGCCGAGTGCTACTGCGAATCCTAGGAAAAGACCAGCTAGAAGGATAGGCCCCCTATCTAGCAGGGACAATAGGGCACCGACACAAACTACGCCGCCGGAAGAAGGAAGTATCAACAGCTGCAGTGATCCGCTCTTAGCGGCAGTGGAAGTAAATACGGAAACAGCTATTATCCTTCTAATTACTGTCCACCTCCTCGATAGCTTAAGCAGACCACTTTAGCTAAGAGCTTTTATCGACATAGGAGCCCTTATCAGAGCCGCGATCCACTACCGACTAGTTCAGAAACTAATAAAAGGATACGGTTATCCGGTAGAGCTAGCGTCGCTAACGCGAATTTCGGTATACAACGGACAAGACACAGAGGGTGTTACGCATTATGTACTATTGAAGACTACCCTAGCTAGTCGCACTACGGAAGCGACGTTCCGAATTATAGATATCGGAAGGTTTAACATTATTATAGGACAGAAATAGATAAAGAACCAGAAAGCCGTTATCGACGTAGGTAAAGGCACGCTAGGGTTCAAAAACTAGCAGAGTGGAGTCGCCGCCGAATCGGTCAACGTCGTCGCCGCGAAATCGAACGCTACGACTATCGAAGCGGTTCTGATAGATCGGCCCGACCCTCTAGACACGATCGGAATAATAAGCTCGGAAGCTTTAACGACCCTCGCGAGGTCGCCGGACAATAAGATTTACGCTATCTTAATAAAGGATATCGAAGACTACTAGAAGATAATAGTGGAAGAAGAAGTAGATCTGCTAGAGGTATTACTGAAAGAACTCTACAGCTACGCTAACATGTTCTTAAAGGCTAACTCCAACCTCCTGCCGCTCTACCGACCGGAATACGACAACAAGATCCGACTAAAAGAAGGAGCCGCGTTGCCGAGAACCGAACCCCTAAGACGCTTATCGCCTGCTGAGCTGGACTAAGTGGAGGTGTTTGTCCGAGAAAACCTAGCGAAGAAGTTCATTATGCTAAGCTTAGCCGAATATGCATTACCGATTCTTTTCGTAAGAAAACCTAGAGGTAGTCTCTGACTATACGTAGACTACTAAGGCCTTAACGAGGTTACCAAGAGAGACGTATATCCGCTGCTACTAATCGACGAGACTGTACAATAAGTAGCTAAAGCTAAGTAATTTAGCAAGCTGGATATTCGACAAGCGTTCTACCGACTAAGGAATAAGGAAGGGCAAACGGAAGACCTTACGACATTTGCTACGCGTATAGGCAATTTTAAGTAGTTGGTAATGCCTTTCGGACTTACTAACGTACCGGCAATGTAGCAACGCTTTAAAAACTATATCTTTATAGACATGCTGGAACGGTTCGTGTCTATCTACTTAGACGACATCCTTATCTATACTAATAGAACGAGAGAGCAACACACGGACTACATTAAGAGGGTGCTCAAAAGACTCCGCGAAGTCGGATTAAACGCGGACACGAAAAAGAGCGAGTTTTATTAGACCGAAGTTAAATACCTCGGTCTTATCGTCGGAAAAGAAGGGATTCGGATAGACCCCTTAAAGATCGCCGCTGTAGCAGAATAGAAGCAGCCGAAATCCGGAAACACTACGCAAATCAGAGCGTTTCTCAGATTCTGCAGCTACTATTAACGGTTTATTAAGGACTTTAGCAAGATAGCGAGACCCCTAAACGAAGCATTAAAGAAGGAGGCCGCTAGCCTCTAGAATGAGAAGTGCACAGAGAATTTTAATCGACTAGAAGACGCGGTGGCCTCGGCGCCAGTGCTGGCGCACTTCCGACTAGAAAAGACGATCTATGTAGAAACGGACGCTTCCGACATAGTAACAGCAGGGGTCCTTTCTTAATATACTAACGAAGGAGAGACCCTCTATCTGGTAGCCTTCTTTAGCAAGTCTATAACCGAGGCCGAACGGAACTACGCTATCTACAATAAAGAACTGTTGGCTATTATACAGGCGTTCGAAGATTGGAAGCCGGAGCTTATAGCTAGAAAGAGCACAGTCTAGGTCCTTACGGACTACTAGTCGCTTACCTACTTTATAAAGACGCAGAAGCTATTATGTCGCTAGGCCCGGTAAGCCGCCTACTTATCCGGATTCAACTTCAAGATTACCTATCGACCTGGAGCTTAAAATAGAAAGGCTAATACGTTAACGAGAAGAGAAGGAAAGACCAGCTGCGCGAAAGAAGATCCGAACATGTTTTAGAAGGTGTTAACCGAACGGAGAGTAGACGCCGAGGTGTTAAAAGAGGTAGGGATCTGTACGATAGAGCCGCTAACCGAGGAAAAGACGCTCTACGAGAAAGTGGAACGGCTTAACTAGCAGCAGAAGCTTGGCAAAACCGGCTTAGGAAAGCTGATCGTTCCGGAAGAACTAATTATAGACGTTATCCAGTTAGTTTATAGTTCTAAGGATGTCGGTTACGCAGGCTCGAAGAAGACAATAGAAGCCGTAAGGACGATCTACTAGTTCCTACGGATCTTCGAGCGGATCCACCGGTTTATCGCTAACTGTTACGTATGCCGAGCCGCGAAGCTACGTTACGGCCTTCCGGCCGGCCTATTGTAGCCACTTCCAATCCCCAAGAAACCGTAGCAGCATATTACGATAGATTTCGTAACCGGCCTCCCGAACTCTAGTAGATATAACGCCATGCTTAATGTAGTAGATCGACTAAGCAAAGAGCGCCACTTTATCCCCTGCTAAGCGAAGGATAAAGGAACTACTGCAGAAGAAACAGCGAGAATGCTAATCCAGCACGTATAGAAGCACTATAGCCTGCCGAACACTATTACTATAGATAGAGGTCCTTAATTTACTGCTAATATATAGAAAGCCATTAACCAAGCTCTCGGAATTCGTAGAGAACTCTGCATAGCAGCTTACCCTTAAACCGACAGTTAGTCTAAAGTAGCTAACTGAGAGATAGAGAAATATCTACGAATTTTCTGCACCTATTATTAAGCAGAATAGGTTTAGGTGTTGCCGATAGCCGAATTCTGCGCTAACTTAGCACGGTTAGAGGCCAGCTCGCTGGCGCTGTTCGAGGTAACTTATAGTTATCTTCCGAGGATAAGGTTTTAACCGCTGAACGAACTTAGCTCTTTAGAATCCTCTACCGCTACTTCGTTAAAGAGAGTCGCCGCCGCCGCGGCCGAAGCACTTAAGGCCTAGATAGAGGAAGCAATTAAGGTAGCAAAGGAGGCGATAGAACCGGCTCAGAAGAAGATAGTAACTCGAGCTAATAGAAAGCGGTTACCGATAGAATTTAAAGAAGGCCAAAAGGTATAGCTTAACACGCGGAACCTAAGGCTAAGAGGTAACGCCAAGCTCAACCCCCGCTACGTAGGTCCGTTTAAGATAGTGGAAAAGAGGTCGCCAGTAACCTACCGGCTTCAGCTACCAAAATCGTTCCGGATCTACGATGTCTTTTATTTGGATCTGCTGAGTTTGGACCCTAAAGACGGCCTTCCGGATTAGGGGTTCGCTAAACCCCTACCAATCGAGATAGACGGTAAAGAAGAAGAATAGGAGGTGGAAGACGTAATAGACATCAGAAAACTAAGAGGATCTATCGAAGCAATAATCTCGTAGAAGGGGTAGCCAGAAGACTATAAATAGTATCTAGTCGAGAACCTCCGGAGTTCGGCGGAGCTGCTAAAAGATTTTTATATCCGGAACCTAAGGAAGCCGAAGCCTTAATGGCTCCGAAGCTGATTATTCTAGAAGAAGAAGAAAAGCCGCGTCCGCTCTATTAGTACGGAAGCCGATAAAGACGATCGTAGCATTCGCTTTGCTAGAGTCTTCGACTCGGCCACTACCTACTGCCGCTTTAGCAGAAAGCTCGCCGACGCTGTAGAGCGGCGTCGGCGCCGCCGGCCCTACGGTAGGTAAGGTCTTTAGTAGAGAAAGAAAAAGACGAAGAAACGGCGCTGCGGACGGATCTATATAGACCTCTGCAGAAGCGTACAGACCGGTTATGCTGCAGCTTAGGTAACCGCTAGCTCCGATCAGACGGCACGGATTAGATAGACGCTAAGTAAAGACGTCAGATAGCGACGATATAAGAAGAAAGAAGATAAAGAAAGGGGATAATTTCGAAAGAGAAGAAAGCGAAGAGAGGACGACAAAAAAAAGCAAGATAGTTAAGTAAGCGGTCGAGGTCGACTGCTAGTAAGGGAGGGGGGTAGTGTTGCAGCGGCAGAAAGGGGTGGGAGTAAGTAATAGGGTAGACCCTCGGAATTTTAGCTTAGCCCTTTCGGACTAAGCTGGGCCTTAGCACACTACCCCTAAAGCTCTCACCTACCACTACATAGATTCCTTTCCCTCCTTAGTTCGAGATATAGTTATTAAAAAGGCCGTATTGAATCATATCTGCGTGCCCGGATTAGTAGGGGTCGGATCGCAATCGGACGCCCTAAGCTGTCGTAGCTCCTGTTCCCGTTAGGAAATTATTGCAGCCTAGTGGCTTACTTGCTGTTCGAGCTGCCTCTTGTGTGCTAGCAGCTCCTCGTACGCGCAGTGCATCGAATCCTGTATAGCCGTAGGTTCTATAGGGATGTTGCTATCTATCTTCGTTATATTACTGTAGTTACTAACAGTAAGATTAGTTCCTAATATAAGGGCTTAAGAATCTTAGTTTAGAAACTTAAGGCTAGGTATCTATATAAAAGAACTAATAGGCAGTTCCTTCGTCGTACGCTGCTGTACAATTTGTACCTACGAAGCTAAGCTAGCAATTTCTCTCTATACAGAGGAGCAAGGTTTCTAACTCTCTACAGAGGGTCGGGAGTTTCCCTCTATACAGGATACAGAGTTTTCCCTCTGTTTAGAGGGGCGGCAATTCCCCTCTATGTAGGGCTATAGGGTTCTCCCTCTATATAGGAGTAGGGTTGTATTAGTAATAGGACTCTCCCTCTATACGGGAGTAGGGTCGTATTAGTAACCCTATACAGAGGGTAGGGTCGTGCTGGCGCTGCTAAGTCGCAGTCCCTAGGGCGACGGCTGGCTTAGGTCCAGGGCCTAGGCTGGACGGCGCCCCCTAACAGCAGCTATAGGAGATATTAGGCAGCTATCGAGGTTAGGAAGCTACAAAGGAGAGGTAGAAATAGAGGGTAACTAGGGACAGCTACCCCTAGAGACAAGGAGGAGGAGACGACACTAAGGAACCTGTAAGAGGCATAGCATAGTTGCAGGAAGCGGAAGGATATAAAGAGTAGGAATAGAGGGAATAGTTTAGGGAGGGGGTAGAACTATACGAGATAACCGGACTGCCCGAGGCTCTACGGACGACCGCTAGGTAAACGCCTACTACCTTACCCTATAGACGTCGACAGGCCGAAAACATCTACCTAAGTCCTTAATAGCCCTAGACAGCGACCGAAGCACTAGAAAACTACGAGATTGTAGATCTTACGCCTGTATCTAACGACGGCGGCTTCTATCTAGGTAACAGAGTTAAGGTAGGAGATAGTAATTCCCAACACTAAATACATTATCCAGAACAAAGCTTTACTAACTGAGAGCTAAGATAGCCGGCCTAAAGCCCGTTGTTGCTAGACTGTACAAGTTAGATACAGAAAGCGTAGTTAGGGCTATAAGATAAGAGATAATTAGGACAGGAGGTAGATAAATAGATAGATAAACACTGGACGGCTTACCTCTACAGGGCTGGGGCCCTATTAAGGGAGGTTCCCAGATTCCCTATTACCAACCTACGGTCCAGCCCTACGACTGTATAAGGCGGTTAACTAGAGCATTGCTAACATCCTACCTAGGTTAGCTATCTCCTGCTAGATAACATCGTAGATATATATAGACTATATAAGCTTTATCTAGACAGCGACCGTCTATTTACTGTTCGGGAGAACCTCTAGTCGTAGGGATTGCCTAACGATATATATACGACTGTTATACTAGAAGAGAGGCTATAACTATAGCTGGCAATACTATGCTACCCGTCTTTGCTAAGCACATGTTTAAGGAGAGCTTTTAGGTACTAAAGTATACTAAGGGAGAGATAGGGTGTTTAACCCCTACTAATAGGCTTAGAGATATAGCAGCGTCGAGGAGGGGGAGAGGGGTATTGTTAGGGGACGCCGTCCTGCTAGGTCTCGGACCTGGACCAGCCGTCGTCCTAAGGAGTACGACTTAGCTGCGCTAGCAGGACCTAGCTAGACTAAGCCCTAACCCGGCCTGGCCGAGTCGGCACCCCTTCCCCTTGTACCCTATACAGAGGGAAATCTCTGCACCCCTATATAGAGGGAAATCTCTACACCCTACACAGAGGGAAATTGCTAGCTTGCTTTATAAGTACAAAATATACAGTAGCGGACGACGAAGGAACTGCCTATTAGTTCCTTTATATAGATATCTAGCTTTAAGTTTCTAAACTAAGATTCTCGAACCTATTACATATTAGCTCGAGTTACTATCTTCTTCTAAGCCGATTCTATCGCCTCTTTTGCTACCCTAACTGCTTTTTCTATCTAAGATTTAAGTGCTTCTGCCGCAACAGTAGCGACTCTCTTTAACGAAGTAGCAGTAGAAGATTCCGAAGAGCTGGGTCCGTTTAGCAGTTAAAAGCTTATTCTTAGAAGATAGCTATAAGTTATCTTAAACGGCGCTAGCGAGGTAGCCTTAGACAGTGCTAAGTTGGCGTAGAATTCGGCTATTAGCAACACCTTAACCTATTCTTCCTAATAATAGCTATAGAAGATCCGTAGATATTTTTCTATCTTATAGTTGGCTACTTTAGACTAACTGTCGGTCTTAGGGTAAGCTGCTGTGCTAAGCTTTCCGCAAATTCCGAGAACTTAGTTAATAGCCTTCTATATATTAGCCGTAAATTGAGGACCCCTATCTGTAGTAATAGTGTCCGGCAGGCTATAGTGCTTCTATACGTACTAAATTAGCATCCTTACAGTCTCTTCTGTACTAGTGCCTTCGTCCTTTGCTTAACAGGGGATAAAGTAGCGTTCCTTACTTAACCAATCTACTACGTTAAGAGTGGCATTGTATCTATAGGAATCCGGCAGGCTGGTTACGAAATCTATCGTAATGTGCTGCTACAGTTTCTTAGGGATTAGTAGTAGCTTTAGTAGACCGGCTAGAAGACTATAGCGCAGCTTCGCAGCTCGATATACGTAACAATAAGCAATAAACTAATAGATCTACTCGAAGATCCTCAGAAACTAGTAGACAGTCCCTATAGCCTCTATCGTCTTCTTCGCTCTAGTATAGCCGACATCCTTCGATCTATAGATTAGCTAAATAACTTCTGTAATTAGCTCTTCCAGAACTATTAACTTTTCTAAACTAGTCTTTCCAAGCTTCTATCGATAGTTAAGCCGCTCTACCTTTTCGTAAAGCGTTTCGTTCTCGGTCGCCGGCTCTACTAGGGAGACCCCTACTTCTTTTAATACTTTGGCATCTACTATTCGCTCGGTTGACACCTTCTAGAACATGTTTAGATCTTCCTTCGCGCGACTAGTCTTCCCTTTACGTCTTGTTAGTACGTCGGCTTTTCTATTTTAAGCCCCTAGTCGGTAGGTAATCTTAAATTCAAATCCGGATAAGTAGGCGGCCTACCGAGCTTAGCAGCGCGAGAGCTTCTGCGTCTTTATAAAGTAGATTAACGACTAGTAGTCTATAAGGACCTAGACCGTGCGCTTTCTAGCAATAACCTCCAGTTTCTACTCCTCGAAAGCCTGGATAATAGCTAACAGTTCTTTATCGTAGATAGCGTAGTTCCGTTTAGCCTTATTTATAGACTTGCTAAAGAAGGCTACTGGATAGAGGGTCTTGCCGTCGTTATTTTATTAAGAAAGGACCCCTACTGTTACTGTGTCGGAAGTGTCCGTTTCTAGGTAGATCGTCTTTTCTAGCCGGAAGTGCGCCAGCACTAGTGCTAAGGCTACTGCTTCTTTTAGTCAGTTGAAAGCCTCTGTGCACTTCTCGTTTTATAGGCTAGCTGCCTGCTTCTTTAATGCCTTATTTAGGGGTCTTGCTATCTTACTAAAGTCCTTAATAAATCGACGATAGTAACTGCAGAACCTAAGAAAAGCTCTAATTTAAGTAGTATTTCCAGACTTCGGCTGCTTCTATTCCGCTACAGCAGCGACCTTTAAGGGGTCTATCCGAACCCCTTCTCTTCCGACATTAAGACCGAGATATTTGACTTTAGTATAATAGAACTCGCCCTTCTTCGTATCTGCCTTTTGATCCGGGCACGCAGATATGATTCAATACGGCCTTTTTGATGACTATATCTCGAACTGAGGAGGGAAAGGAATCTATGTGGTGGTGGACGAGAGCTTCAGGGGCGGCGGCGTGCCAAGGCCCGGCTCGGTCCGGAAGGGCCGAGCCGAAATTCCAGGGTCCACCCCATTATCCAGTCCCACCCCTTTCTGCCGCCGCAACACCTTTAACCCGACCTCTCGGAGCCTAGTTAACACTTGCGCGATGTAGTCTGTGTGCTGTTCTCTCGTTCCGTCGGTATAGATAACGATGTTGTCTAAGTAGATAGATACGAAACGCTCGAGCATGTCTATAAAGGTATAGTTTATAAAGCGTTGCTATACAGCTAGCGTATTGGTAAGTCTGAAAGGCATAACTAGCTACTTAAAGTTGCCTATGCGCGTAGCGAATGTCGTAAGGTCTTCCGTCTGTCCTTCTTCGTTCCTTAGTTAGTAGAACGCTTAGCGGATGTCCAGCTTGCTAAACTACTTAGCTTTTGCTACCCGTTGTATAGTCTTATCGATTAGCAGCAGCAGGTATACATCTCTCTTAGTAACCTTATTAAGGCCTCGGTAATCTACGTATAGCTAGAGGCTGCCTCCAGGTTTCTGTATAAAAAGGATCGGCGATGTATACTTAGCGGAGCTTAGTGTAATGAACTTCTTCGCTAGGTTTTCTTAAACAAATACTTCTACTTAGTCTAGCTCGGCTAGAGATAATCGCCTTAGGGGTTCGGTTCTCGGCAGCGTAGCTCCCTCTTTTAGTCAGATCTTGTTATTGTATTCCAGTTAATAGAGCGGCAGGAGGTTAGAGTCGGCTTTTAAGAACACATTAGCGTAGCTGTAGAGTTCCTCCGGCAATACCTCTAATAGGTTTACTTCTTCTTCCGCTATTATCTTTTAGTAATCTTTAATGTCCTTTATCGAGATAGTATAGATCTTATTCGCCGGCTACTTCGCGAGGGCTGTTAGGGCTTCCGAGCTTATTATTCTGACGGTAGCTAGGGGATCTAAACGATCGGCTGGAACTACGTTAGTAGTTGTAACGTTTGGTTTTGCAGCAACGATAGTAACTCATTCGACAGCGGCAGTGCCGTTCCGCTAGGTTTTGAACCTAAGTTTACCTTTATCTACGTTAATAGCAGCTTTCTGGTTCTTTATCTATTTCTGCCCTATAATAATGTTAAATCGTCTAATATCTATTGCTTAGAACGTCGCTTCGGTAGTTCGGCTAGCTAGGGTAGTCTTTAACAGTACGTAGTGCGTAACGCTCTCGGTTTCTTGTCCGTTGTATGCCGAAATTCGCGTCGGCAATGCTAATCTAACTGGATAACTGTATCTTCTTGTTAGTTTCTAGACTAGTCGATAATGTATTACTGCGCCGATAAGAGCTCCTATATCGATAAAAGCTTTTAGCTAGAGGGGTTAGCGTAAGGTCTTAAGGGAGTAGATAGTAATTAGAAGAATAATAGCAGTCCCTGTATTCACTTCTACTGCTGCCGAAAGCGGATCGTTACAGCTATTAACGCTTCCTTCTTCTTCTAACGTCGTAGTTCGTAGTAGTGCCCTCTCTTTCGTGCTAGTTAGGGGGCCTATCCTTCTAGCTAGTCTTTTCCTAAAATTCTTAATAGCACCCTACTATCTACGCTATTAGTGTCGTTTACCGCCGGCTCTATAGCCTAGATACTCTTCCTTAGCAGCGTCGACTTCGTAGTACAGTATCCATGCTTCTGCTAAGTCGTCGCTTGGCATCTAGTAGCGATATAGCCAGGTTTTCTATACGTGTAACAAGTAGGGACGAACGGCAAACGCGGTAAATAAGATAGCTGCTAGAGGCCTCGTTAGAAGGGGGCAGAGGGTCGCGTTGTCTGCACTAATAGCAATCTCTAATTCAGTTCGTATACTGCCGAGGTTCTGTACGCATTTAAGTTTCTAGCAGTAACTCTCGCCTAGTATATAAAGCCTTTAAGGTCTTCGTCTTCTACCGAAGCTATAGCTCTAGCTAGTTCAGGGTTCAACTTCTGCCTTAGTAAGTGTAGCTGTTTATCCTTAGATACTTTAGCTCTAATAGCGTATTTCCTAAACAGTCTGTAAAATTCCTTAAACGTTAGCTGGTTTTGGCTAATCTTGTCTAGTTGCTTACAGGCTGTCTTCTTGCAGAAAGGGTCTCCGAAGCGTTGGTCTAGGGCTTTAATAGCTTCGTTAGCAGTTATATCTTCTAGGTCCGCTACTAGCGAGAACGCTTTATCTTCTAGTCGCGCCTCTAGATAGGCTAGTCTGTCTTCTTCGCTGCTTGCTATATAATCGCGACTTATCTTGTTCCTTATCTTCTTCTTAAAGGCTTCCTAGGCCTTAGAGTCTCTATCCCTAAAGGCCGGTAGATCTAGTAGCAACGTTACTAAAGTGCTACCTTAACTGTAGGCAGTAGGGGAGGCACTTTCTGCTTAGTCTTCTGTTAGGGGGCGCTGCCTAGCCCAGGTCCTAGACCTAAGCCAGCCGTTGCCCTAAGGATTGCGACTTAGCAGCGCTAGCATAACCCTACCCTCTATACAGAGTTACCAATACAACTATACTCCTATATAAAGGGAGAATCCTATAGCCCTATACAGAGGGGAATTGCTGCCCCTCTAAACAGAGGAAAAACTCTGTATTACTATATAGAGGGAAACTCTCGATCCTCTGTACAGAGTGTAAACCTTGCATCCCTATATAGAGGGAAATTGCTAGCTTAGCTTCATAGTTACAAATTGTACAGCAGCAGACGACGAAGGAACTGCCTATTAGTTCCTTTATATAGATACCTAGCCTTAAGTTTCTAAACTAAGATTCTTAAGCCCTTATATAAGGAACTAATCTTACTATTAGTAACAGCAGTAATACAACGAAGATAGACAGCGATATCCCTATAGAACCTACAGCTATGCAGGATCAGATGCACTGCGCGTACAAGGAGCTGCTAGTACACAAGAGGCAGCTCGAACAGCAAGTAAGCTACTAGGCTACGATAATTTCCTAACAGGAACAGGAGCTACGACAGCTTAGGGCGTCCGATTACGATCTAACCCCTACGACGACGACGACGGATACGATAGCCTACACCCTAGCCCCTAAGAGCAAACTCCCTAACGTTACTACTTATAATAGTAAGGCTCCGGCTTAGTACCCCTCCTAGGCTGCCCAGATACGCTCTAAGCTTCTAGTCGACTTAGGAGCATACCCGACTGAGCTAGACAAGGTAGTGTACCTCTTTAGGAAGTTAAAGGGCAGGGCGGCAGCACGGATTCTGCCGTACCACGAGACGGCTATTGCCAACCCGGCAATAGCAACAACGACGATGCTCTAGGCAGCTCTTAATAGGAGCTACAAGGATCTAGACTGCGAGAGCTAAGCACTTCTATAGGTTAATACGATAAAGCAAGGGCGTAAGACTATACGAGAGTTCCTTACAGAATACGACTAGACCCTAGCAGAGGCAGGAGGACTCTAATAAGAGGACAGGGTAAAAATTACTACTTTAGAGGTAGGCCTCTCTAAGGAGACTATAACAGGACTAGTAGGCGTAATGCGACCAGCTGCGTACGAGGAATTCTGTAATCTCCTTAGGATAGTCGACGACTAGCAGCGCAGCCTCGGACGGATAAGCCGCGCTTATAAGATACGACAACCCCTCTAGCGGCAGACAGACGCTATAGACTAGGAACTAACGACGACGAGGGTAGCGGCAGCCGTTACCGTACGGCTAAGAGCCGCTGCTAAAAGGGCATAGTAGGTAGACATAGCTACCCTAGACAAGAGAAGGGCAGAAGGGAGCTGCTATAGGTATAGCAAGATAGGCTATACTGTACGGAATTGCAGGCTTTTGCTAGTAGAGAGACCTAGGGGACGGCCGACTACTGCAAGGGTAGCAACTGCAGCGCTATAACAAGAGAATTAGGAGTCCCTCTTAGATAACGACGAGTCGGGAAAAGAGTAGCCTCTAAGCGAAGGCTCTGCTAGAGGCGTATATAAGATATATTGCCAAATTAAAGTACTACTTAGCTATCTTTTAAGAGCAACTATATAACAACTACGCCGTTTATCGTACGGCCTACGCTAAACGGGACCGCTACAGTACGGACACTAATTGACATAGGATGTTTGGTATACGGAGTAATTAGCGAAGACTTCGTATAGAAACACTACATTAAGACGGCCCCTACAGTACCTGTACGTATACTGAGCATTACTAGGCGAGGACTGGACATTACCTATATAGTGAAAGTAACGATAGAGCTGTAGAGACACGACGAGCAGAACTTATACCTCTATATTGTATAGGACAAGTTGGGGTATAACCTAATATTAGGGAAGCTCTAGATAGAGCGCTAGCAGGGCAAGCTGGACGTTGGACGAGGACGGCTGTACCTAGCAGTAACGAAGCAGAGGCTCCGAGACTAAGGGAGGGTTCCGTAGGGCAGCAATGCCAAGGCCGAAACCAACACTGCAACTACGGACATTAAGAAGGCATTAGCGCCTAAGAAGGCAACGGACCCCTGTACGAAGCTCCTAGCAGAATACGCAGAATACCTGGACCTCTTCGAGCTAAAGTTAGCCTCGAAACTGCCCCTATACTAAGGAGAAGGAATTACCTACAACATCTAGCTAGAGCCCCGTCTAGATAGGAGTCTGCCCGAAGTGCTGTACAGCCTACTATACAGCATGTCCTCTAGAGAACTCCTAGTTCTGCGCAAGACACTAGACGACCTACTTGCTAAGGGTTTTATTAGCGCAAGTACATCATCCGCAGGAGCCCTAGTGCTGTTTGTCTATAAGGAGGGCAAGGCCGGCTTACGTTTCTGCGTAGACTATAGAGGTATTAACGCAATTCCTAAGAAGGACCAGTACCCCCTACCCCTTATTAAGGAGACTCTTAGACGGATTAGTAAGGCAAAATAGTTTACTAAGCTTAACATAGTCTCGTCCTTCTACAAAATACAGATTAAGGAAGGCTGTAAATAGATAACTGCCTTCTATACGAGATATAGTCTTTTCGAGTAGCTTGTTACCCCCTTTAGCCTTGCTAACGTACAGACAACCTTCTAGAGGTACATTAACAGGTCCCTACAAGGTTTACTAGACGATACCTGCTCTGCGTACCTCGACAACATACTAGTATTTACAGACGGCACCTATGCAGACTATATACAGGACGTTAAGAAGGTACTAGATCGACTGCAACAGACTAGCTTATACCTCGACATCGACAAATGTAAATTTAGGGTACAGCGTACGAAATACCTAGGGTTTATTATCGAGGTAGGGAAAGGCATTAGCATAGATAGGAAGAAGATTAATGCTATTAAGCAATAGAAGCTGCCTACAAGTGTTAAGGGCGTACGGGAATTCCTTAGGTTTGCTAACTTCTACCGCTAGTTTATACAGAACTACTCGGAGATTGTACGTCCCCTAGTCGAGCTAACATATAAGGACAAGCAGTTTAAGTAGACGGATAAGTGCAATAGGAGCTTTAATAGGCTAAAGGAGCTCTTTACTACAGGACCAACGCTTGCCGCCTTTAACCTAGAACGTACGACAATACTGGAAACTGACTCCTTAGAGTACTGTATAGGAGGTATCTTATTACAGGTAGGCTTAGACGGACTCCTTCACCTATACGCGTACTTCTCTAAGAAGAACTCCCTAGCTAAGTGCAACTACCCTATCTATAACAAGGAATTGCTAGCAGTCGTACGATGTTGCAAAGCGTAGGATAGAGAACTCCGCTTAGTTCCCGAGTTCCTCGCCCTAACTAACTACAAGAACCTAGAGTACTTTACGCAGCCCTAGAAGCTTTCTAAAAGACACGTACGATAGGCGATATACCTAAGCCGGTTTAATATAAGACTCTAGTATCGCAAGGGAAAGGACAATAGCAGGGCCGACGCGCTATCCAGACAGGATTAGGACATACTAACTATATATAAGGACGACTGGTTGAAATTACGAACATTCCAGATATTTAAGGAGGAACTAGGCAAGGAGACTATCCGCCTAGCAGCGATACACCTATAGGAACCCCAACTGTAGGCATAGGAAGAGGCAGTAGAAAAGGACGGCGTTTACCGAGGGGCCTGTATAGCGATCTAAGGAGGACAGCAGAAGCTCCTAGCGGAGCTTTACCTTAAGGTGTTAGCAGCAGAGTGCTTAGTAGACGAAGAGAACAACCTAAAGTTTAGGAATCGGATTTAGGTCCTGGCAGACGAGAAGCTCTATACGAGCTTAATACAACAGGTGCATAATTCTATAGCAACTAGGCACCTAGGGCGCGAGGAGACGTACAGTATCGTCGCTAGGGACTACTACTAGCCGGCGATAGCAAAGGACATCTATAGGTTCGTACAGAACTGCGATGTCTGCAGACGGACAAAGCCCTAGCGTAAACTAAAGCACAGGCTGATAAAACCCCTACTAATACCAGACCGGCCCTAGCAAGACCTAACAGTGGACTTTATTACGGACCTCCCTAAGAGCGACGGACGGCGTAACATTATAGTAGTTATAGGCAAGCTAACGAAGGAGGTAATATTAGAAGGAATAGACTCTATTGCAGCTAAAGACACTGCTTAGGCATTTATACAGACGACGTTTAGCAAGCACGGGTTCCCTAGGTCAATTATATCGGACTAGGGTATACAGTTTAGGAGTTAGCTCTAGGCAAGAGTATGTCAATTGTTAAACGTAGAACGTCGCCTATTAACCGTATAGCACCTGCAGACGGACGGCGCGACGGAGAAGGTCAATTCGACGTTGGAAGCGTACCTCCGAGCGTACGTCGACTATAACTAGACAAACTGGAACCGCCTCCTCCCTATAGCGGAGCTAGCTATTAACAGCTGTACGGCTAACGCTACTGAATTGTCCTCCTTCTTTATAGCCTACGGATACAACTACTCCCTGCTCCTACTAACTCTAAGTAGTAACACCCTACGCCCTATACGATCCCTAATTTAGCAGGGAGAGGCCACTGTACGGACAATTACGAACGCCTATTAATAGGCAAAAGCGAGTCTAGCTATAGCTTAACAGAATACAGAAGAGCAGGCTAATAAGGGACAGCAGGCTGAACTAAGGTACGAGGCAGGAGATAAGGTCTAGCTAAACTAGCGCAACATCTGTACAGACTGGCCGAGCAAGAAACTGGACTAGAAGAACTGGAAGTTTATAGTAGTCCGACTAGTAGAGACATACGCCGTACGACTTAACACTCCCCTAGGGATTTACCTAGTCTTCTATATAGACCTCGTATAGCTAGCTAATCTGGGCACGCAGATATAATTCAATACAGCCTTTTTGATAACTATATCTCGAACTAAGGAGGGAAAGGAATCTATGTAGTGGTAGGTAAGAGCTTTAGGGGTAGTATGCTAAGGCCCGGCTCGATCCGAAATGGCCGAGCCGAAATTCCGAGGGTCTACCCTATTACTTAGTTCCACCCCTTTCTGCCGCTACACCACTACCCCCCTCCCTTACTAGCGGTCGACCTCGACCGCTTACTTATCTATCTTGCTTTTTTTTATCGTCCTCTCTTCGCTTTCTTCTATTTCGAAACTATCCCCTTTCTTTATCTTCTTTCTTCTTATATTGTCGCTATCTGACGTCTTTACTTAGCGTCTATCTAATCCGTGCCGTCTGATCAGAGCTAGCGGTTACCTAAGCTGCGGCGTAACCGGTCTGTGCGCCTCTGCAGAGGTCTATATAGATCCGTCTGCAGCGCCGTTTCTTCGTCTTTTTCTTTCTCTACTAAAGACCTTACCTACCGTAGGGCCGGCGGCGCCGACGCCGCTCTACGGCGTCGGCGAGCTTCCTGCCGAAGCGGCAGTAGGTAGTAGCCGAGTCGAAGACTCTAGCAAAGCGAATGCTACGATCGTCTTTATTGGCTTCTGTACCGATAGAGCAGACGCGGCTTTTTTTCTTCTTCTAGAATAATTAGCTTCGGAGCTATTTAGGCTTGGGCTTCCTTAGGTTCCAGACATAAAACTCTTTTAGCAGCTCTGCCGATTTCCGGAGGTTCTCGACCAGATACTATTTATAGTCTTCCGGCTACCCCTTCTACGAGATCCTTGCTTCGATGGATCCTCTTAGTTTTCTTATATCTATTACGTCTTCCACCTCCTATTCTTCTTCTTTACCGTCTATCTCGATTGGTGGGGGTTTAGCGAACCCCTAATCGAGAAGGCCGTCTTTAGGGTCCAAACTTAGCAGATCCGAATAAAAGACATCGTAGATCCGGAACGATTTCGGTAGCTAAAGCTGGTAGGTTACCGGCGACCTCTTTTCTACTATCTTAAACGGACCTATGTAGCGCGGGTTAAGCTTGGCGTTACCTCTTAGCCTTAGGTTCTGCGTGTTAAGCTATACCTTTTGGCCTTCTTTAAATTCTATTAGTAACTGCTTTCTATTAGCTCGAGTTACTATCTTCTTCTGAGCCGATTCTATCGCCTCCTTTGCTACCTTAATTGCTTCCTCTATCTAGGCCTTAAGTACTTCGGCTGCAGCGGCGGCGACTCTCTTTAACAAAGTAGCGGTAGAGGATTCCGAAGAGCTGAGTTCGTTCAGCGGTTGAAAGCTTATCCTCGGAAGATAACTATAAGTTACCTCGAACAGCGCCAGCGAGCTGGCCTCTAACCGTGCTAAGTTAGCGCAGAATTCGGCTATCGGCAACACCTAAACCTATTCTGCTTAATAATAGCTGCAGAAAATTCGTAGATATTTCTCTATCTCTCGGTTAGCTACTTCGGACCAACTGTCGGTTTAAGGGTAAGCTGCTATGCTGAGTTTTCTACGAACTCCGAGAGCTTGGTTTATAGCTTTCTATATATTAGCAGTAAATTAAGGACCTCTATCCGTAGTAATAGTGTCCGGCAGGCTATAGTGCTTCTACACGTACTGGATTAGCATTCTCGCCGTTTCTTCTGCAGTAGTTCCTTTATCCTTCGCTCGGTAGGGGATAAAGTAGCGCTCTTTGCTTAGTCGATCTACTACATTAAGCGTAGCGTTATATCCACTAGAGTCCGGTAGGCCGGTTACGAAATCTATCGTAATATGCTGCTACAGTTTCTCGGGGATCGGAAGTGGCTTTAACAGGCCGGCCGGAAGGCCGTAACGTAGCTTCGCGGCTCGGCATACGTAACAGTTAGTAATAAACCGGTGGATCCGCTCGAAGATCCGTAGGAACTAGTAGATTGTCCTTACGGCTTCTATCGTCTTCTTTGAGCCTGTGTAACCGACATCCTTAGAACTATAAACCAACTGGATAACCTCTACGATTAGTGTTGCAGCGGTAGAAAGGGGTGGGACTAAGCAATAGGGTAGACCCTCGGAATTTTGGCTCGGCCCTTCCGGACCGAGCCGGGCCTTAGCACACTACCCCTAAAGCTCTCGCCCACTACTATATAGATTCTTTTCCCTCCTTAGTTCGAGATATAGTTATTAAAAAGGCCGTATTGAATCTTATCTGCGTGCCCGGATCAATTAGTTCTTCTAGAACGATTAGCTTTCCTAAGCCGGTTTTGCCGAGCTTCTGCTGCTAGTTAAGCCGTTCTACTTTCTCGTAGAGAGTCTCTTCCTCGGTTAGCGGCTCTATTACACAGATCCCTACCTCTTTCAACACCTCGGCGTCTACTATCCGTTCGGTTAACACCTTCTGAAACATGTTTGGATCTTCTTTTACGCGGCTGGTCTTTCCTTCTCTTCTCGTTAACGTATTAGCCTTTCTATTTTGAGCTCTAGGTCGATAGGTAATCTTAAAGTCAAATCCGGATAAGTAGGCGGCCTACTAGGCCTGGCGACGTAATAGCTTCTGCGTCTTTATAAAGTAGGTAAGCGACTAGTAGTCCGTAAGGACCTAGACTGTGCTCTTTCTAGCTATAAGCTCCGGCTTCTACTCTTCGAACGCCTGTATAATAGCTAACAGTTCTTTATCGTAGATCGCGTAGTTCTGTTCGGCCTCGGTTATAGACTTGCTAAAGAAGGCTACTGGATAGAGGGTCTCTCCTTCGCTAGTATATTAAGAAAGGACCCCTGCTATTACCGTATCGGAAGCGTCCGTTTCTATGTAGATCGTCTTTTCTAGTCGGAAGTGCGCTAGCACTAGCGCCGAGGCTACCGCGTCTTTTAGTTAATTAAAAGCCTCTGTGCACTTCTTATTCTATAGGCCAGCGGCCTCCTTCTTTAATGCTTCGTTTAGGGGTCTCGCTATCTTGCTAAAGTCCTTAATAAACTGTCGATAGTAGCTGCAGAATCCGAGAAACGCTCTAATTTGCGTTGTGTTTCCGGATTTCGGCTGCTTCTATTCTACTACGGTAGCGACCTTCGAGGGGTCTATCCGAATCCCTTCTCTTCCGACGATAAGACCGAGGTATTTGACTTTGGTCTAATAAAACTCGCTCTTCTTCGTGTCCGCGTTTAATCCGACTTCGCAGAGTCTTTTCGGCATCCTCTTAATGTAGTCCGTATGTTGCTCTCTCGTTCTATTAGTATAGATAAGGATGTCGTCCAAGTAGATAGATACGAACTGTTCTAGCATGTCTATAAAGGTGTAGTTTATAAAGCGTTGCTATACTGCCGGTGCGTTAGTAAGTCCGAAAGGCATTACCAACTACTTGAAATTGCCTATACGCGTAGCGAATGTCGTAAGGTCTTCCGTTTGCCCTTCTTTATTCCTTAGTTAGTAGAACGCTTGTCGAATATCCAGCTTGCTAAACCACTTAGCTTTAGCTACTCGTTATATAGTCTCGTCGATTAGTAGCAGCAGATACACGTCTCTCTTAGTGACCTCGTTAAGGCCTCGGTAGTCTACGTATAGTCGGAGACTACCTCCGGGTTTCCTTACGAAAAGAATTAGCAACGCATATTCGGCTAAGCTTGGCATAATAAACTTCTTCGCTAGGTTTTCTCGGACAAACACCTCTACTTAGTCTAGCTCGGCCGGCGATAAGCGTCTTAGGGGTTCGGTTCTCGGCAACGCGGCTCCTTCTTTCAGTTAGATCTTGTTGTCGTATTCCGGTCGGTAGAGCAGCAGGAGGTTGGAGTTAGCCTTCGAGAACACGTTAGCGTAGCCGTAGAGTTCTTTTAGTAACACCTCTAGCGGATCTACTTCTTTTTCTGCTATTATCTTCTAGTAGTCTTCGATGTCCTTTATTAAGATAGTGTAAATCTTATTGTCTAGCGACCTCGCTAGGGTTGTTAAAGCTTCCGAGCTTATTATTCCGATCGTGTCTAGAGGGTCGGGCCGATCTATCGGAACCGCTTCGATAGTCGTAGCGTTCGATTTCGCGGCGACGACGGTAACCGATTTGGCGGCGACTCTACTCTGCTGGTTTTTGAACCCTAGCGTGCCTTTACCTATATTGATAACGGCTTTCTAGTTCTTTATCTATTTCTGTCCTATAATAATGTTAAACCTTCCGATATCTATAATTCGGAACGTCGCTTCCGTAGTGCGACCAGCTAGGGTAGTCTTTAGTAGCACATAATGCGTAACACTCTCTGTGTCTTGTCTGTTGTATGCCGAAATTCGCGTCGGCGACGCTAGCTCTACTGGATAACCGTATCCTTTTATTAGTTTCTGGACCAGTCGGTAGTAGATCGCGGCTCCGATAAGGGCTCCTGTGTCGATAAAAGCTCTTAGCTAAAGTGGTCTGCTTAAGCTATCGAGGAGGTGGACAGTAATTAGAAGGATAATAGCTGTTTCCGTATTTACTTCTACTGCTACTAAGAGCGGATCGCTACAGCTGTTGATACTTCCTTCTTCTAGCGACGTAGTTTGTATCGGTGCCCTATTGTCTATACTGGATAGAGGGCCTATCCGTCCAGCTGGTCTTTTCCTAGGATTCGCAGTAGCACTCTACTGTCTACACTGTCGGTGTCGTTCGGAGCCGGCTCTATAGCTTGTATAGTCTTTCTCGGCTGCTGCTTCGTAGCTCGATATTCCTGCTTCTACTAATCCGTAGCTTAGCATCTCGTAGCGATGTAGCTAGGCTTTCCGCATACGTAGCAAGTAGGGACGAACGACGAACGTAGCGAATAAGACAGTTGCTAAGGTGCTCTCCTAAAAGGTGCAGGGGGTCGTGTTGTCTGCGTTATCGACAGCTTCTAGCTCGATTCGCGCGATTTCGCGTAAGCGCTTAGATTTCTAGCGGTAACTCTCGCTCTATACACGAAGCTTTCGAGGTCTTCGTCTTCTACCGACGCTATAGCTGCGGCCAGTTTAGGGTTTAGCTTCTGCCTTAGTAAGTAGAGCTGCTTATCTTCTAACACTCTGGCTCTAATAACATATTTTTGGAACAGTCTGTAGAATTCCTGAAACGTCTGCCGGTTCTAGTTGATTTTATCCAGTTGCTTACAGGCTGTCTTCTTTCGGAATAGATCTCCGAAGCGTTAGTCCAGCGCTTTAATCGCTTCTTCGGCGGTTACCTCTTCTAGATCCGCTACTAACGAAAAAGCTTTACCTTCTAACCGCGACTCTAGGTATACTAACTTGTCTTCTTTACTGTTTCCGGCGTAATCGCGGTCTATCTTGTTCCTTATCTTCTTCTTAAATACCTCCTATTCTTTAGGGTCTCCGCCTCTAAACGCCAGTAGGTCCGGTAGTAACGTTATTAAGGTGCTACCTTAACTGTAAGCTGCCGGTAAGGCGGTCTCTGCTTGTTTTTCTCGATGCAGTGGCAGCGCCGACGACATCGCTGCTTCTATCTTAGCTAACTGAGCCTCTATAGCCTTCAGTTGTGCTAGTCGGTTTGCCGCTTAGTTTTCCAGTATATCTATAATAGTCTCTGCCGATTCTTTCTCGGCCCTTACCGCTTCGTTTTCCTCTCTTAACTGTCTCTTCTCGTCTAGGGTTCTGTAAAACAGCGTCTTAATAAGGTCTATACCGTCGTAGACCTTCCCTGCTCCGTTCTCGTGTATATAATCTTTAAGTTCCTCGAGTGTATAGTCGTAGATCTTCTTGTATTCAGTTATTCGTTCCTTAATCTCCGCAGACTCTTCTACTGTAAAACCTCTAATAATAAACTTATTATTAATTACGCTAGAGCGTCTACTCGCTCTGTTAATCTTTTCTCTTCTACTTCTGCTTCGGCCTATAACGCCGCTCTCTACCGTTAAGAAGCTCTCTATAGCTGCCTTACAGTGCTAGGGGGGTTGTTAGTTTGGTGTGTGTAGTGCGCGTGCGTTATTTAGGTGTCCGGATAGTTTAACGGTCCCTTTCGCGCAGCGCGGAGTTAGTGTAGTAAGTAAGTTCGAGATATAATAATCCGGGCACGCAGATATAATTCAATACAGCCTTTTAAATAACTATATCTCGAACTAAGGAGGGAAAGGAATCTATGTAGTAGTAGGTGAGAGCTTTAGGGGTAGTGTGCCAAGGCCCGGCTCAGTCCGAAAGGGCCGAGCCGAAATTCCGAAGATCTACCCTATTACTTAGTCCCACCCCTTTCTGCTGCTGCAACACTAGCAAACACGGACCCCCTACTACACTAGACGACGGATAACGCGCGCCTACTAGCGATTATTACTAAAGGCTAGGAAGAGTACGAGGTAGAAGGAATCCTTAAGAGCTAAAGGAAGCAGAAGAGGGTAGAGTACCTAGTTAAATAGAGAGGGTAGGCAGAGTCTATATAGGAACTATACGAGGCCCTACAGGATACAACCGCGCTAGACAGGTAGGAGGAGAACCATCCCCCTGCCTAGTTACAGTAACACTGCGCTGTACGGCGAGAAGGGGCATAATCTACCCTAGATATAGGGCAGCCGCTAGCAACTCGGGTTGCCGAAGGATCGGGAATTAAGACGTAGGACCCTACCAGGTCCTACCGACACTACACTATACTACACTATACGGAAGGGGGCAGGGGGAAGAGAACAGCTAGGAGACAGGTAGGAATAAGAGTAGAAGTAGGAGGGGAACGAGAGCAACACTGTCCAAAAGCTTTAATATACTACCTTAGGGTAGCTTACTAGCTACTACCCCCTAGGACTAGGGCAGCTAACTCTATGCCCGAAATCTCGATTACCTCCTAGCCGGCAGGGGCTCCAACACTAGAAGGAGTAGAAGAGCAGCTTAGCAGCATCCTGCTGCTTATTAATATAGCACCTAAGACGTTAGCTAGGACTATACGAAGGAGGAAGACTGTACGAACTGGAAGCAGAGTTGCTAGTTAAGCTAAACATCCTACAGCTAGAGGTAGGGGTATAGGAGGACAGGCCGGCAACTACAAGAGAGCTACGATAGCACTAGGCGGACGGAATAGTAGCGTTAGTAGTAGTAGTTGTAGTTGGTAGTAGTAGTAGTTATAGTAATAGTAGTAGTAGTAGACGGCTAGGCGGATAGGTAGTAAATAGGGGAATAGAAGAGAAAGAGAAGAAGAGAGAGAGAAGGGGGGAAGGCTTAATATACAGGGTAGTAGCTGCCTGCTATAGAAGGCAATAGCAACTAGGGCAGCTGCTACAGCTGTATAAGGGAGGGCAAACAAGGCAACTACGACCTAGTGCCCGGACAAGCGACGGCCCTATAGACGACTAGACAGAGGCAGGAACATCTACCTAGGGGCTAAACTCTAGACGACGACCAGGGCATAGGGACAGATCCGGACAGCCCGCCGCTGCAAGACTGTACGGCTAGGACGCAGAGTACATAGCTAGGGCTATAGGGTAGGAGGTAAACAGTTAGACGGGACTGTTGCGACAGCAGAAAGGGGTAGGACTAAGTAATAGGGTAGACCCTTGGAATTTCGGCTCGGCCCTTCCAGACCGAGCCAGGCCCTAGCACACTACCCCTAAAGCTCTTACTTACTACTACGTAGATTCCTTTCCTTCCTCAGTTCGAGATATAGTAATCAAAAAGGCTGTATTAAATTATATCTGCGCGCCCAGATTATTATATCTCGAACTTACTTACTATACCAACTCTGCGCTGCGCGAAAGGGACTGTGACACAATCCGGACACCTGAATAACGCATGCATACTATATATACCAAACCAAACACTAGCACCGTAAGAAAGCTATAGAGAGCTTCTTAAAGGTAGAGGGCGGCGTTACAGGCCGCAGCGGAAAGAGAAAGACTAACAGACTAAGGGATAGGCGTACTAGCATCCTCGACGATAGAATAGCTACTAAGGGCCTTATAGAAGAAGAGATAGATAAAGCGAAGAAGGGCATAGAGAGCTATGCCGAACTGTACGTACGCAAGCTAGAGGAAATAGAAGAGTATCTAGCAGAAAATAGAGCTAAGAAGGTATTCGACATTATTACCTTCGTCGTAAGGAAGTTTTACAGGAACATAGAAGAGAACAGGCGACTAAGAGATAAAATAGAAGCGGTAATCGCCGAGAAGGATTCGGCAGAAACTATTATCGACGTGCTAGAAAACCAAGCAGCAAATCGACTAGCATAACTAAAGGCGATAAAGACTCAGTTAGCTAAGATAGAAGCAGCGATGTCGTCGGCGCTACTACATCGAGAAGAACAAGCAGAGACCGCCTTACTAGCGGCCTACAGTTAAGGTACCACACCAATAACATTACTACCTAACCTACTAGCGTTTAGGGGCAGAGACCCTAAAGATTAGAAAGCATTTAAAAAGAAAATAAAGAATAAGATAGACTGCGATTACGTCGGAAGCAGTGCAGGAGACAGATTGGCATACCTGGAATCGCGACTAGAAGGTAAAGCTTTTTTGTTAGTAGCGGACCTAGAAGAGGTAACCGCCAAAGAAGCAATTAAAGCGATAGATTAACGCTTCGGAGATCCATTCCGAAAGAAGACAGCCTATAAGAAACTGGATAAGATCAACCAGAACCGGCAGACGTTTAAGGAGTTCTACGGACTGTTTATAAAATATGCTATTAGAGCTAGAGTGTTAGAAGATAAGCAGCTCTACCTACTAAGGCAGAAGCTGAACCCTAAATTAGCCGCAGCTATAGCGTCGGTAGAAGACAAAGACCTTAAAAGCTTCGTACACTAAGCGAGAGTCACCGCTAGAAACCTAAGCGCTTACGCAAAATCGCGCGAATCGAACTAGAAGCTGTCGATGATCTGACTGCAGTAGACGCAAGGTCAATACCCGTCTTTAATAACTATATCCAAGGCTAGAGAGGGAAGAATCTACGTACAAGCGGAGGTAGAGGTATTTAAGTGTGCAGCTGCCAAGCCTGGCCCTGCCAAGCCTGCCACCTTCCAGCACCTTCTAGCCTTCTACATCCGTATTACTACCGCCCTCCCCAACCAGCGATTGCCCTCAATCGCAATCAATCTATCAATCGCAATCAGCCAATCAGGTTGCACCAATCTAGGTCGCAAATTCAGTCGCAGAGGTCGCTTTTCAAGCTCCAATTTCTGAGCCTTTTGCTATCGCTTTCGGCCAATTAGGTCGCTCTAAAACAGGTCGCTTTTGAGGTCGCTTTTGAGCTTTAATTTCCGTACGTTTTGAGCCTTAATCTCGTGCCTTTTTGAGCCTTAATCTCGTGCCTTTTGACGTCGCTTTCAGCCTCGATTGGTGCCTTGTTTGGTGCCTTGCCAAGGCTGCATAATTCGTAGAGGTCGCGGCTGCAGAGGTCGTCGGGGCCGCGGAGGTCGCGGAGGTTGCCTTGCAAACACGTGTCGCTTTTCGAGCCGTCGCTTTTTAAGCTGTCGCTAGTCGCTTCTCAAACCGTCGCTTCTTAAACGGTCGCAGAGGTCTCGGAGGTCGTCGGGGTCGCGGAGGTCGCAGCCTACGTATGTCGCTTCTCGACGGTCGCTTCTTGTTGGTCGCTTCTTGTCGGTCGCTTCTTGTCGGTCGCTCGCTTCTTAGACGCTCGCCTCGCTCGCTTCTTAGACACTCGCCTCGCTTCTCGACCGTCGCTTTCGGCCTTAATTAGTGCCTTGTTTGCTGCCTTGTTTGCTGCAGAGGTCGCGGAGTTCTCGGAGGTCAGCTTGCAGAGGTCGTCTTGCAAACACATATCGCTTCTCGACAGTCGCTTCTCGACAGTCGTAGAGGTCTCGGAGGTCGCGGAGATTCTTAGAGCTGCAGAGGTCGTCGGGGCTGCAGAGGCTGCTGAGTTTTCGGAGGCTGCAGAGGCTGCAGAGGTCGCCTTGCCTGTGCTTTGCCTATATTGTCTGCAGCAGCTCTGTGTTGTCTGCAGCTGTACCTCTGTTGTCTGCAGCAGCTATGCCTGTCTCTACCTAGTGCCCTGCCTAGTGCCCTGCCTAGTACTCGTGCCTAGGTGCTCGTACCTAGGTGCTCTGCCTGCTTAGTGCTCTGCAGCTGGTGCTCTGCAGCTGGTGCTCTGCAGCTGGTGCTCTGCAGCTGGTGCTCTGCAGCTGGTGCTCTGCAGCTGGTGCTCTGCCTAGGTGCTCGTTGCTGCTCGTGTTGCTTCTCGAGCCGTCGCTCGCTTCTCGAACCGTCGCTTCTTAAGCTGTCGCTTTGCCTGTGCTTTGCCTATCTTTAGCAGCTGTGCCAGCCTATAGCTGCTGTGCCTCCGTCGTCTGCAGCAGCCCTATATTGTCGGTAACAGCTCCGTGTCGTCTGTAGCTCTTGCTCTGCCTAGTGCTAAGCCTAGTACTAAGCCTAGGTGCTCGTACTTTGCCTCGATTGCTGAATGTACTGCCGAATAGAATAGTCTGTCAAAGACCCGAAAAAAAAACGAATGTCGTCGCCCTAGGTCCTGCTAGGTGCGTCTTGTCGTCGTCGTCGCTCTCGCTCCTCGCTCTCGCTCCTCGTCCTCGTCGCTCCTACATCGTCCTTCTTAACCTTCTCGTTCTTCTCGTCGTTCTCGTCGCTCTCGTTCTCGTCGCTCTCTCGCTCTTGTCGCTCTCTCCTATCTCAAAACTTCAAAACTCGTACGATCTGCTTATAGGGGCACCTCTCTTCCCTAAAACTCTTCTTCTCGATGTCCTCTGTAATGGACCTCTCTCTTTAAAACTCTTCTTCTCGATCGGGGGAGGGATAGAGTAGTATATATATATACAATTAAGTAACCGGATATAAATTAACGGCCTCCTTCGTACATATACAGTATACACTCTGGGTTAGTTGCACGTACGTTAATCAAGTACCCGGATGTAATTCAACGGGCTCTTTCGCATAGTGCGGGTTAGGTGTTAGGTTTAAGCCTTAGATATAATGATCTGACTGCAGTAGACGCAAGGTCAATACCCGTCTTTAATAACTCCATCCAAGGCTAGAGAGGGAAGAATCTACGTACAAGCGGAGGTAGAGGTATTTAAGTGTGCAGCTGCCAAGCCTGGCCCTGCTAAGCCTGCTACCTTCTAGCACCTTCCAGCCCTCTACATCCGTATTAGTCGACGACGCCAACAACACGACCCCCTGCACCTTTCCGGAGAGCACCTTAGCAGCTATCTTACTCGCTGCGTTCGTCGTTCGTCCCCACCTGCTACGCGTATAGAAAGCCTAGCTATATCGCTACAAGATGCCAAGCGACGGATTAGCAGAAGCAGGAGTATCGGGCTACAAAGCAGCAGCCGCTAAGAAAGACTATCCAAGCTATCGAGCCGGCTCAGAACGACACCGACAGTGTAGACAGTAGAGTGCTACTAAGGATCTTAGGAAAAGACCAGCTGGACGGATAGGCCCCCTATCTAGTATAGACAATACGGTACTAGAGCGATCCGCGCTACCGGAATATAGAAGCATTAACAGTTTTAGCGATCCGCTCTCGGCGGCTGTAGAAGTGAATACGGAAACCGCTATTATCCTTCTGATTACAGTCTACCCCCTTAAAGGCTCGCGCCGACTACTCTAATTCAAGCCTTTATTAACATAGGAGCTCTTATCGGCGCCGCGATCCACTATCAATTGGTTCAGAAGCTAATAACCGGATATAGTTACATAGTGGAGCTAGCGTCGCCGACGCGAATTTCGGCATACAACGGACAAAACACAGAGAGTGTTATGCATTATATGCTACTAAGGACTACCCTAGCTGGTCGCACTACGGAAGCTCCGTTCCGAATTATAGACATCGGACGGTTCGACATTATTATAGGGCAGAAATGGATAAAGAACCAGAAAGCTGTTATTAACGTAGGTAAAGGCACGCTAGGGTTCAAAGACCAGCAGAGCGGAGTCGCCGCCGAATCGGTTACCGTCGTCGCCGCGAAATTGGACGCTACGACTATCGAAGAGGTTCCGATAGATCGGCCCGACCCTCTAGACACAATCGGAATAATAAGCTCGGAAGCTTTAACGACCCTCGCGAGGTCGCCGGACAATAAGATTTACGCTATCTTAATAAAGGACATTAAAGACTACTAGAAGATAATAGTAGAAGAAGAAGTAGATCCGCTAGAGGTGTTACTAAAAGAACTCTACAGCTATACTAACGTATTCTCGAAGGCTGACTCCAACCTCCTGCCGCTCCACCGACCAGAATATAACAATAAGATCCGGCCAAAAGAAGGAGCCGCGTTGCCGAGAACCGAACCCCTAAGACGCTTATCGCCGGCCGAGCTAGACTAAGTAGAGGCGTTTGTCCGAGAAAACCTAGCGAAGAAGTTTATTACGCTAAGCTCTACGGAATATACGTTACTAATTCTTTTCGTACGGAAACCCGGAGGTAGTCTCTAACTGTACGTAGATTACCGTAGCCTTAATAAGGTCACTAAGAGAGATGTGTATCTGCTGCTGCTAATCGACGAGACTAAACAACGAGTAGCCAAAGCTAAGTAGTTAAGCAAGCTAGATATTCGCTAAGCGTTCCACCGATTAAGGAACGAGAAAGGGCAAACAGAAGATCTTACGACATTCGCTATACGCATAGGCAATTTTAAGTAGTTGGTAATGCCTTTCGGACTTACTAACGCACCGGCAGTATGGCAACGCTTTATAAACTACACCTTTATAGACATGCTAAAACAGTTCGTGTCTATCTACTTAGACGACATTCTTATCTATACTAATAGAACGAGAAAGCAATACACGGACTACATTAAGAGGATGTTAAAGAGACTCTGCGAGGTCGGATTAAACGCGGACACGAAGAAGAGCGAGTTCTATTAGACCGAAGTCAAATATCTCGGTCTTATTGTCGGAAGAGAAGGAATTGGAATAGACCCCTCTAAGGTCGCTGCCGTCGCGGAATAGAAGCAGCCGAAATCTGGAAACACTATACAAATCAGAGCGTTTCTCGGATTCTGCAGCTACTATTGACAGTTTATTAAGGACTTGAGCAAGATAGCGAGACCCCTAAACGAAGCATTAAAGAAGGAGGCCGCTGGCCTATAGAATAAGAAGTACACAGAAGCTTTTGTCCGACTGAAAGAAGCAGTAGCCTCGGCACCAGTTCTAGCGTACTTCCGACTAGAAAAGACGATTTACGTAGAAACGGACGCTTCCGACACAGTAACAGCAGGGGTCCTTTCTTAATATGCTAACGACGGCGAGACCCTCTATCCAGTGGCCTTCTTTAGCAAGTCTATAACTAAGGCCGAACGGAACTACGCTATTTACGATAAAGAACTGTTGGCTATTATACAGGCATTCGAAGAGTAGAAGCCGGAGCTTATAGCCGGAAAGAGTACAGTCCAGGTCCTTACAGACCACTAGTCGCTTACCTACTTTATAAAGACGCAGAAGCTTTTACGTCGCTAGGCCTAGTAGGCCGCCTACTTATCCAGATTCGACTTTAAGATTACCTATTGACCTGGAGCTTAAAATAGAAAGGCTAATGCGCTAACGAGAAGAGAAGGAAAGACTAGCTGCGCGAAAGAAGATCCGAACATAGTTCAGAAGGTGTTAACCGAACGGATAGTGGACGCCGAGGTGTTAAAAGGGGAAGGGATCTGTGCGATAGAGCTGCTAACCGAGGAAGAGACGCTCTACGAGAAAGTGGAACGGCTTAACTAGCAGCAGAAGCTTAGCAAAACTGGCTAAGGGAAGCTAATAGTTCTAGAAGAACTGATTATAGAGGTTATCTAGTCGGTCTACGGTTCTAAAGACGCGTTGGTTACGCCGGCTTAAAGAAGATAATAGAAGCCGTAAGGCGATCTACTGGTTTCCGCGAATCTTCGAGCGGATCCACCGGTTTATCGCCAACTGTTACGTATGCTAAGCTGCGAAGCTACGTTACAGCCTTCCGGCAGGTCTGTTAAAGCCACTTCCGATCCCCGAGAAACCGTAGCAGCATATTACGATAGATTTCGCAACCGGCCTGCCGGATTCCGATAGATATAATGCTACGCTTAACGTAGTAGATCGACTAAGCAAAGAGCGCTACTTTATCCCCTACCGAGCGAAGGATAAAGGAACTACTGCGGAAGAAACGGCGAGAATGCTAATTCAGTATATATAGAAGTATTACAGTCTGCCAGACACTATTACTACGGATAGGGGTCCTTAATTTACCGCTAATGTATAGAAGGCCATTAACTAAGCTCTCGGAATTCGTAGAAAGCTTAGCAAGGCCGCTTACCCTTAGACCGACGGCCAGTCTAAAGTGGCTAACCGCGAAATAGAGAAATATCTACTAATCTTCTGCAGTTATTATTAAGCAGAGTGGATTAAGATGTTGCCGATAGCCGAATTCTGCGCCAATTTAGCACAGTCGGAAGCCACCTCGCTTGCGTCGTTTAAGATAACTTACAGTTACCTTCCGAGAATAAGCTTCCAGCCGCCGAACGAACCTAGCTCTTTAGAACCTTCTACATCTACTGCTACCTCGTTAAAGAGAGTCGCTGCTACAGCGGCAGAAGCGCTCCGATCTCAGATAGAAGAAGCGATTAAGGTAGCGAAAGAGGCGATAGAATCGACTTAGAAGAAGATAGTAACTCGAGCTAATAGAAAGCGGTTACTAATAGAATTTGAAGAAGGCCAAAAGGTATAGCTTAACACGCAGAACCTAAGGCTAAGAGGCAACGCCAAGCTTAACCCCTGCTATATAGGTCCGTTTAAGATAGTAGGAAAGAGGTCGCTAGTAACTTATCGGCTCTAGCTACCGAGGTTATTCCGGATCTACGATGTCTTTTATTCGGATCTAATAAGTTTGGACCCTAAAGACGGCCTTCTAGAACAGGGGTTCGCCGAACCCCTACTAATCGAGATAGACAGAGAAGAAGAAGAATAGGAGGTAGAGGATGTAGTAGACATAAGAAAGATAAGAAGGTCTGTCGAAGCAAGGATCTTATAGAAAGGATAGCCGGAAGACTATGAATAGTATCCAGTCGAGAATCTCCGAAATTCGGCAGAGCTGCTAAGAGAGTTTTATGTCCGGAACCCGAGGAAGCCGAAGCCTAAGTAGCTCCGAAGCTGATTATTCTAGAAGAAGAAGAAGAAAAGCCGCGTCTGCTCTATTAGTACAGAAGCCGATAAAGACGATTGTAGCAGTCGCTTCGCTAGAGTCTTCGACTCGGCCACTACCTACTACCGCTTTAGCAGGAAGCTCGCCGACGCCGTAAAGCGGCGTCGGCGCCGCCGGCCCTACGGTAGGTAAGGTCTTTAGTAGAGAAAGAAAAAGACGAAGAAACGGCGCTAAGGACGGATCTATATAGACCTCTGCAGCAGCGTACAGACCGGTTACGCTGTAGCTCAGGTAACCGCTAGCTCCGACCAGATAGCACGGATTAGATAGACGATAAGCGAAGACGTTAGATAGCGACGATGTAAATCAAAAAAAAGAGAAAGAGAGAGATAAGTAAGCGGTCGAGGTCGACTGCTAGTAAGGGAGGGGGGTGGTGTTGCGATAGCAGAAAGGGGTGGGACTAAGTAATAGGGTAGACCCTTAGAATTTCAGCTCGGCCCTTCCAGACCGAGCCGGGCCCTAGCACACTACCCCTAAAGCTCTTACTTACTACTATATAGATTCCTTTCCTTCCTTAGTTCGAGATATCGTTATTAAAAAGGCTGTATTAAATTATATCTGCGCGCCCGGATTAGGGACCAAATACCTCCTGCACCTTCGTAACCGCTCGCAGGCCCTCCTCCGCCTCGGCTTCGGCATCCTTAAAGTAGCAAACGGAATCGGTTAAGATTAGGTAGAAGCGATGTAGTACTACCTACCTTCCCTACTCGCAGGTCCTCCTCCGCCTTAGTTACAGAATCTAGATAGACAGGGCTAAGGTTGCAACAGCGTAGAGGGAGGGCATCTAGCAGGCATTGCCGAGTAGCAAGTGCCTAGATAAAGACAGGAAGCGCTACCCGCCAGAGGAGCCCTAAGAGCTAAGGGTATACGACACGCCGTTGTACAAAAGAAGTACTACGAGAAGGGAGGGGGGTATTGTTAGGAGGCGCCGCCCAGCCTAGGTCCTAGACCTAAGCTAGCCGTTGCCCTAAGGACTGCGACTTAGCAGCGCTAGCACGACCCTACCCTCTATACGGAGTTACTAACACGACCCTACTCCTGTACAGAGAGAGAATCTTATAGCCCTATACAGAGGGGAATTGCCGCCCCTCTAAACAGAGGGAAAACTCTGTATTACTGTATAGAGGGAAACTCCCGATCCTCTGTATAGAGTATAAACCTTGCATCCCTATACAGAGAGAAATTGCTAGCTTGGCTTTGTAGGTACAAATTGTACAGCAGCAGACGACGAAGGAACTGCCTATTAGTTCCTTTATATAGATACCCAGCCTTAAGTTTCTAAACTAAGATTTATAAGCCCTTACATCTTCTCGTAGTAGCGGCAGTGCTAACGACGTCGCTGCTGCAGTATTAGCTAAGTAAGCCCTTAGCATTTTTAGTTACGCTAGTTATATTGCCGCTTAGTTCTCTAACAACTCGATAGTAGTTTCTGCCGATTCCTTCTCGGCTATTATTGCCTCTATCTCCTCTCTTAGCTGCTTGTTCTCTCCTATTTTCTTATAAAACGTCTTCTCGATAAAGGAAATAGTGCCGTATACCTTTCTAGACCTGTGTTCCGCTAGGTGTTCCTTGAGTTCGTTAGGTATATAGATGTATAGCTCCTTATAGCTAGCTATACCCTCCTTTGCTTCGTCTGTCTCTTCTTCTGTAAGACCTTTAATAACCGTCCTATCTAATATAGGGTGATTGGGCCTAGGTTATTACCAAGCCTTGCTAAGGTTTATATATCTGGTACACATTGGTCAAGTCACTTCCGGGTTACTTAATCAGTCCCTTTTGGCTTAAGTATACTGCGTTACATTACTTAACTTAGAAGTAACTACTGAAAGTGTACGATAAAAGGCCCAGGTTCAATTCCCAGGGGGCGTATCTTTCAATAGGAGAGTAGAAGTAGCGTTAACGTATGTCCGTTTGTCTACTACTCCGTACAGAATAAGGCAGACCCGGTAAAGGTCCAGCTAGCTGTATGCAGACCTGCCGGGAGGGAGTTGATTGCGTACGCTGTACAGGGGGGCTGTACAATAGCGTGCGTAGCCTGTAAGTAAGTGCAGCTTGCAAGGTCGTAAGCCTGTAGCGCAAGGGGTAGTAATATAGGGTAGTTAGGCCGAGGTTATTACTAAGCCTTGCCAAGGTTTATATATCTGGTACACATTAGTTAAGTCACTTCCAAGTTACTTAATTAGTCCCTTTTGGCTTAAGTGTACTGCGTTATATTGCTATCGTCTAGGATACTAACGCGCCTGTCCTTTACTCTGTTAGTCTTTTTCTTCCTGCTGTAGCTAGTAACTCCGCTCTCTCTCGTTAAGAAGCCCTCTATAGCCTTCTTACGATTCTAATTGGATTGGTTTGGTTTGTAGTGTGCGCGTACGTTATTTGGGTAACTGGATGTAGTTTAACGGGCCATTTCGCGCAGCGCAGGGTTAGTATAGTTAGTAAGTTCGAGATATAATAATCCGAGCGCGCAGATATAGTTTAATACGGCTGTTAAATAACTATATCTCGAACTAAGGAGGGAAAGGAATCTATGTAGCGGTAGGTAAGGGCTTTAGGGGTAGTGTGCCAAGGCCTAGCTCAGTCCGAAAGGGCTGAGCCGAAATTCTAAGGGTCCACCCTATCGCTTAGTCCTACCCCTTTCTGCTGCTATAACATAATATATTTAGCAAGCTACAACAATACAGCCTTAGGGTATACGACAAACAGCCGGCTGCCTAGCAACTACAGCATTACTGTTAACTACAGCAACAACGCGAAAGCATAGAAAGGACACAGTTCCTACAGGCCCTAAGGGGGTATTAACAGGGGCTTAGAGGCTGCAAAAGGGCAGAAAGTACAGACAGATTAGCGCAGTACTTTAGCGAATCTATTGCAGCAAGCAGAGAGGCCTGTTGTAAGTACAGGAAGTTGTAGAATATACGCAGAAGCCCTATAGTCGGCAAGCCGACGTAGTAGCAAGCTATAACTAGTACAGCGTCCAAACAAGCCTACACTAATTACAGATATAGGCCAGAGGTTAGCAACTAGGGAGAGAGTATAGGGAGTGCAGAGGTCCCTATATATTGCTAAGGGCTTACTAAGCTACTTAGGCGCACGTCTGTAAGTAAGGTTTGTAGTAATAGTGTACCGGCCCCTAAGGCACACTAGCTGCCTACTACCTAAGGCGCTAAGGAGTATACTAGCGAGTTAGGGGGAAGGGGCCCTAGGTAAGCAGCTAGGGATATCTACCTTAGGGAAGGGAGGTAATTGTTATAGAACCCCTAGCAAGGGGGTCTTGCAGGACCCTAGAGCTGCTCTAAGGGCATAGCTGCGAGTCTAAGGATAGCCTACTGCTAAGTGCGGCTTAAGCCGTCCTTGCATATATACAAAAGAAGAGCAGGTAAGACTAGCAGAGGGACATCTGTTAGTTTAAACACGATACTAGTTATTAGTATTAGGTGCCCTATATACTGCTACAATCTAATCCTATAACAGCTAATTACAGATATATACTAAAGGTCGATAGCTAGCGAAAAAGGCACTAGAGAGGTAGAGGTTTATATAAGTTACTAAGGGCTTACTAAGCTACTTGTATATACGTCTACAAGTAAGATTTGCAAGTAATAGTATACAGGCCCCTATAGCATACTAGCTGCTTACTATCTAAGGCAGTAAGGCGTATATAAAGTAAGTTATAGAGGAAGAGACTCTAGGTAGACAGCTAGGGACATCTGCCTTAAGGAGGGGAGATAATTGTTATAGAATCACTATCGAGGAGGTCTTATAGGGGCACAGAGTTGCTCTAAGGGCGCGACTGCAAACTCGAGGGTAGCCTGCTGCTAAGGACGGCTTAAGCCGCCTTTACGTATATACAAAAGATGCATAGGTGAGAATAGCAGAGAGACACTTGTTAGTTTAAACACGATACTAGTTATTAGTATTAGGTACCCTATACACTGCTACAATCCAATCCTGTAACAAGTTCTTAAGCTCTTCTAGCATATACGCATAAAGCTTCGTATATTTAGTTAGTTGCTCCTTTACTTCCTTACTCTCTTCTAGGGTAAAACCCTTAATAGTTTTGAAATTAATATTGCTAGTCTGCCGATCTTTAGTTCGGCCTGTTTTTCTTCTACTGCTGCAGCTAGTAAAGCCGCCAGTGTTGTCTTCTACTGCTAAGAAGGTCTCTGATCCGGGCACGCAGATATGATTCAATACGGCCTTTTTGATAACTATATCTCGAACTGAGGAGGGAAAGGAATCTATGTGGTGGTGGTGGTGGGCTTTTATGGTGGTGGTGCCAAGGCCTGGCTCGGTCCGGAAGGGCCGAGCCGAAATTCCAGGGTCCACCCTATCATCCAGTCCCACCCCTTTCTGCCGCCGCAACACTACCCCCCCCCCCCCTTACTAGCGGTCGCCCTCGACCGCTTAGTTAGTCCATTCTTTCAAAAATCCGTTTCCATCTTTTTTTTTTTTCAAAAATCCCCCTTAAAGTTGACGTCACCTCTTCCGTCTTCCATTAAAGACAACGTTCTTTTCGTTGCTTCTTCTATTTCTTACATCGTCGGCGTCTGAAGTCCTTCACTTAGCGTTTATGTGATCGGTGCGCCTGATCCGTGCTATCTGATCTAAGCCGTAGGTTATCTGAGCTGCGGCGTAGCTGGTCTGTGCGCCGGCGCGGAGGTCTATATAGATCTTTCCGCGGCGCCGTTTTTCTTCTTCTTTTTCTCTTCTGCCAAAGCCTTTACCTACTGCGCGGTCGGCGGCGCTGGCACGCTACGGCGTTAGCGAGCTGCCGGCCGACGCGGTGGTAGGTAAAGCAATTACTTCCCGAAGCAACCTTACGATCGTTTTTATCGGCTTCTGCGCCAGTGGAGCGGACGTGGCTTTCTTCGTTTTCTTCCAGAAGGATCGGCTTTAGAGCCATTCCGGCTTCGGCTTCTTCGGGTTCCTCGCGTAAAAATCTCTTAGCAGCTCCGGCGAATTCCGGAGATTCTCGATCGGATACCATTTATAGTCTTCCGGCCACCCCTTCTACGAAATCCTCGCTTTGATGGACCCCCTTATCTTCTTTACGTCTATTACGTCTTCTACCTCCTACTCTTCTTTATTACCGTCTATCTCGACCGGCGGGGGTTCGGCGAAGCCCTGCTCCGGCAGACCGTTCTTAGGGTCTAGGCTTAGCAGATCCGAATGGAAAACGTCGTAGATCCGGAACGCCTTCGGCAGCTCGAGCCGATAAGTCACCGGCGATCTCTTTTCCACTATCTTAAACGGACCTACGTAGCGTAGGTTAAGCTTCGCGTTTCCTTTTAGCCTTAGGTTTCGCGTGTTAAGCTATACCTTTTGACCTTCTTCGAATTCTATTGGCGACCGGCTTCTATTAGTTCGAGTCACTATCTTCTTCTAAGCCGTCTCTATCGCTTCTTTCGCCACTTTGATCGCTTCTTCTATCTGAGATCGTAGCGCTTCCGCCGCTGCGGCGGCGACTCTCTTTAACGACGTAGCGGTGGATGGTTTCGCGGAGCTGGGTTCGTTTAGCGGCTAAAAGCTCATCCTCGGAAGATAGCCGTGCGTTATCTTAAACGGCGCTAGCGACGTAGCTTCTGACCGTGCTAAATTGGCGCAGAACTTAGCTATCGGCAGCATCTCGACCTACTTTTCTTGGTAATGGCCGCAGAAGGTCCGTAGATATCGCTCTATCTCTCGGTTAGCTACTTTAGACTGACCGTCGGTCTGCGGGTAAGCAGCAGTGCTAAGCTTTCTACGGATTCCGAGAGCTTGGTTGATGGCTTTCCATACGTCGGCGGTGAATTGAGGACCCCTATCCGTAGTAATAGTGTCCGGCAGCCTATAGTGCTTCCACACGTGTCTAATCAGCCTTCTCGCCGTTTCTTCTGCAGTAGTTCCTTCGTCTTTAGCTCGACAGGGGATGAAATGGCGCTCTTTGCTCAGCCTATCCACTACGTTTAGCGTAGCGTCGTATCTATCGGGGTCCGGCAGGCCGGTTACGAAGTCTATCATAATGTGTTGCTACGGCTTCTTGGGGATCGGAAGTGGTTTCAGCAGGCCGGCCGGAAGGCCGTAACGTGGCTTCGCTGCTCTGCATACGTGGCAATTGGCGATAAATCGGTGGATCCGTTCGTAGATCCGCGGAAACCAGTAGATCGTTCTTACTGCCTGCATCGTCTTCTTCGCTCCGGCGTAGCCAACATCTATAGAGTTATAGACCAGTTGGATGACCTTAGTAATTAGTTCTTCCAGAACTATCAGCTTCCCTAAACCGGTTTTGCCGAGTTTCTGTTGCTGGTTGAGCTGTTCCACCTTCTCGTAGAGAGTCTCTTCCTTAGGGGCCGGTTCCACTGCGCAGACCCCTACCTCTTTCAACACCTCTGCGTCTACTATCCGCTCGGTTAACACCTTCTGGAACATGTTCGGATCTTCTTTCGCGCGGCTGGTCTTTCCTTCTCTTCTCGTTAGCGCGTCAGCCTTTCCGTTTTAAGCCCCTGGTCGATAGGTAATCTTAAAGTCGAACCCTAATAAGTAGGCAGCCGACCGTCCTTAACGTCGTAAGAGCTTCTGTGTCTTTATAAAGTAGGTCAGCGACTAGTAGTCCGTAAGGACCTGGACCGTGCTCTTTCTAGCTATAAGCTCTGGTTTCCACTCCTCGAAAGCCTGAATAATCGCTAGCAGCTCCTTATCGTAGATGGCGTAGTTCCGTTCGGCCTCTGTTATGGACTTGCTAAAGAAAGCCACCGGATAGAGGGTCTCGTCGTCGCTATATTAAGAAAGGACCCCTGCTGTTACAGTGTCGGAAGCGTCCGTCTCTACGTAGATCATTTTTTCCGGTCGGAAGTGCGCCAGAACTGGCGCAGAGGCCACTGCTTCTTTTAGCCGGTTAAAGGCTTCCGTGCACCTCTTATTCTATAGGCCGGCGGCCTCTTTCTTCAGCGCCTCGTTCAGGGGTCTCGCTATCTTGCTAAAGTCCTTAATAAACCGTCGATAGTAGCTGCAGAATCCGAGGAACGCTCTGATTTGCGTAGTATTTCCAGACTTCGGCTGCCTCTATTCGGCGACGGCGGCGACCTTAGAGGGGTCCATCTGAATTCCGTTTCTTCCGACGATAAGACCGAGATACTTAACCTCTGTCTGATAGAACTCGCTCTTCTTCGTGTCCGCGTTCAATCCGACCTCGCGGAGTCTCTTTAGCACCCTCTCGACGTAGTCCGTATGCTGATCCCTCGTTCCGTCCGTATAGATAAGAATGTCGTCCAAATAGATAGATACGAACTGCTCTAGCATGTCTATAAAAGTGTAGTTTATAAAGCGTTGCCACACTGCCGGCGCGTTGGTAAGTCCGAAAGGCATTACCAACTACTTGAAATTGCCTATACGCGTCGCGAACGTCGTAAGGTCTTCTGTCTGCCCTTCTTTATTCCTTAGTCGATAGAACGCTTGGCGGATATCCAGCTTGCTAAACCACTTAGCCTTCGCTACTCTTTGGATAGTTTCGTCGATTAACGGCAGCGGGTATACGTCTCTCTTGGTAACCTCATTAAGGCCTCGATAGTCTATACACAGTCGGAGACCACCCCCTGGTTTCCTTACGAAAAGAATCGGTAACGCGTATTCGGCAGAACTCGGCGTAATAAACTTCTTTGCCAGATTTTCGCGAACAAACACCTCTACTTGGTCCAGTTCGGCCGGTAACAGTCTTCTTAGGGGCTCAGTTCTTGGCAGCGTAGCTCCCTCTTTTAGTCGGATCTTGTTGTTATATTCCGGTCGATGGAGCGGCAATAGGTTGGAGTCGGCTTTTAAGAACACGTTAGCGTAATCGTAGAGCTCCGCCGGTAGCACCTCTAGCGGATCTACCTCTTCTTCCGCTATTATCTTCCTGTAGTCTTCGATGTCTTTTATTAAGATAGCGTAGATCTCGTTGCTCGGCGACTTCGCGAGGGTTGTTATAGCTTCTAAGCTTATCATTCCGACGGTAATCAGGGGTTCGGAACGATTGGACGGAGCCTCTTTCGCGGACTCCGTAGCTTTCGGCTCGGCGGCGGCGGTGGCGACCTTTCCGATAGTCCCTGCTCCGCCCCCCGGGGTTTTGAATCTGATCGTTCCTTTATCTACGTCGATAATGGCTTTCTGGTTCTTTATCTATTTCTGCCCTATAATAATGTTAAATCTTCCGATATCTATAATTCGGAACGTCGCTTCCGTAGTGCGAACAGCCAGGGTAGTCTTCAGCGGCACGTAGTGCGTAACGCTTTCTGTGTCTTGTCTGTTATATGCCGAAATCTTCGTCAGCGACGCTAGTTCCACTGGATAGCCGTATCCATTTATTAGCTTCTGAACCAGCCGGTGGTGGATCGCCGCGCCAATAAGAGCTCCTGTATCGATGAAAGCTCTTAGCTGAAGTGGTTTGCTCGATCCGTTAAGGGGGTGGACAGTGATTAGAAGGATAATAGCTGTTTCCGTGTTCACTTCTACCGCAGCCGATAGCGGACCGCTGCAGCTATTGATGCTCTCTTTCGTCGACGTAGTTCGCGTTAATGCCCTGTTGTCTATGCTAGATAGGGGGCCTATCCGTCCAGCTGGTCTTTTCCTATAATCCTTAACTGCACCCTACCGTCTATACTGTCAGTGTCGTTCGGAGCCGGTTCGATGGCTTGAATAGTCTTTCTCAGCGGTGGCGGCTGCTGCTGCTTTATAGCGCAATACTCCTGCTTCTGCTTATCCGAAGCTTGGCATCTCGTAGCGATATAGCCAGGCTTTCTATACGCGTAACAGGTGGGGGCGAACGACGGTCGCGGCACGTAAGGCGGCTGGGGGCCGCGTCGGAAGGGTGCGGGGGCTCTGGTTGTCGGCAGCGACGGTAACGGCTTCTGAATCGGTTCTCGTGTCGTTGGTTTTCCGTACGCGTTTAGGTTTCTGGCGGTGACTCTCGCTCTGTGCACGAAGCTCTCAAGGTCTTCGTCTTCTACAGACGCTATAGCGGCGGCCAGTTCTGGGTTCAGCTTTTGCCTTAGTAGGTAGAGCTGCTTATCTTCCGCTACTCGGGCCCTGATCGCATATTTCCTAAACAATCCGTAGAATTCTTTAAACGTCTGCCGGTTCTGATTGATCTTGTCTAGTTGTTCGCGGGCCGTTTTCTTTCGGAATGGGTCTCCGAAGCGTTGGTCTAGCGCTTTGATCGCTTCCTTAGCGGTTACCTCTTCTAGGTCCGCCACTAGCGAAAAAGCTTTACCTTCTAATCGCGATTCCAGGTACGCCAATCTGTCTCCAGCGCTGATTCCGGCGTAGTCGCGGTCTATCTTATTCTTTATCTTCTTCTTAAACGCTTCCTAGTCTTTAGGGTCCTCGCCTCGGAACGCCGGTAGATCCGGTAGTAACGTTATCAACGTGCCGCCTTAACTGTAGGCCGCCAGTAAGGCGGTCTCCGCGTAGGTTTCTCGCCGCGGCGGCGGCGACGATTTCGCTGCTTCTATATCAGCTAGCTGATCCTTCAGCGCCTTCAGTTGCGCTAGTCGGTTTGACGCTTGATTTTCTAACACGTCGATAATGGTCTCTGCCGATTCCTTTTCGGCCCTTACTGTCTCTACTTCCTCTCTTAGCTGTCTGTTCTCTTCTAGTGTTCTGTAGAACAGCGTCTTAATAAGGTCTATACCGTCGTAGACCTTTCCTATCCTATTCTCGTTTACATAATCTTCCAATTCCTCGATCGTACAGTCGTAGATCTTCCTATATTCGCTTATTCGTTCCTTGATCTCAGCGGTCTCTTCCGCCGTAAAACCTCTAATAATGATCTTATTATTAATAACACTGGAGCGTCTACTCGCTCTGTCAGTCTTTCTCTTTCCGCGGCGGCCTGTTACGCCGCTCTCTACCGCTGAGAAGCCTTCCATCTTCTTACGGTGCCTTGGGGGTTGTTGGTGTGAGTGCGCGTGCGTTATTCGGGTTTCCGGATGGTTCGACGGGCCCTTTCGCGCAGCGCGGGGTTTGGTGTAGAGAGTGAGTTCAAGATATAATGATCTAGGCACGCAGATATGATTCAATACGGCCTTTTTGATGACTATATCTCGAACTAAGGAGGGAAAGGAATCTATGTGGTAGTGGTGGTAGGCTTTGATAGTGGTGGTGCCAAGGCCCGGCTCGGTCCGGAAGGGCCGAGCCGAAATTCCAGGGTCCACCCCATTATCCAGTCCCACCCCTTTCTGCCGCCGCAACAGTCTCTATTGCCCTCTTGCAGTACATAGTATATATTAATATAGTGTTAGGTACGCGTACGTTACTTAGGAGTCTGGATGTAATTTAACAGCCTGTTTTGCGTAGTGTAGTAGTTAGTGTAAGAAGAGTTCGAGATATAATATTCTAAGCTTACACAGATATTATTCAATACAGCTCTTTTAAAGACTATATCTTAGACTAAGGAGAGGAAGGAATCTATATAGTAGGGAATGTAGGCTCTTATAGGGGTAGCGTGCCAAGACCTAGCTTAGTCCAGAAGGGCCAAGCCAAAATTCTAGGATCCATCCTATTAGTCCGTCCTACCCCTTTCTACTATTGTAACAAAAATAAGGGCAGAAAAGACAATAACAAAATAGATAGAAAAGAAACCTATGAAAATAAAAAAGAATAGAAAGATGTAATTAGCTAAGACGTTTAGAAGAAATAGAAGAAATAGAAGAGAAGAACCTAGAATAGATAAGTAAGCAGTTAAGGGCAACTGCTAGTAAGGGAGGGAGGTAGTGTTGCAGTAGTAGAAAGGGGTAGGACGGAATAATAGAGTACACCCTAGAATTTCGGCTCGGCCCTTCTAGACCGAGCCGGGCCCTAGCGCACTACTATTACAAGGCCCACTACTACTACTATATAGATTCCTTCCTTTCCTTAGCTCGCGATATAGTTATTAAAGAGCCGTATTGAATAATATCTGCGTAAGCTTAGATCAAATCTAATACAGGCATTAGATTTAAGCATTTGAATATTGATAGTTTTAAAATAGATCATTTGTTGTGCTAGTTGTGCTAAGAAAATTCTCCTACGTACATAGTACTGCTAACCTAATAGTTATATACGTTATATGTTATATCATTTCTTACGTATTAATTATCAATTTCCTATCTTAACGGCCTCCTTCTAGAATAAAATCCTACTGTCCTACTTTCTATTGAGATTGATAAACCGCGGCGTGACATTCCCGCATCCGGAAGGAGACGCTGCCTGATCGGGTTGGCGTGTGCCCGCATGCCGTCTAGAAGACCTCACCTCCTCTTCCTCCTTGCGAACATTTTGCTCTCAATTCTCTTTCCCGACCTGTCGCACTCTCTTCGCTGTTCGCGGCAAGTTTCGATTGTAGCGCTCGTTACCTTGTCGCTCCCTTGCTACACTGGGCTGCTCGGCCTCCCGCTGTGTATCTGCTATCCTCATCCAATTCATCGACGATCGCACCGACGGCCGTCCGCTCTACGTACCTGGGCCTCCGGCTCTTTCGCAGGAGCATGGATCTTTTGACGCCTTGCGTGGCGGTCACTGTTCGCTGGCAACCACACGCTCTGCGTTGACAGAGGAGTCGACCTTGGCACACCAAGCCTGGGGGGCCTTTGACCGCATCCGACGAGCATGTGCGTTTCCTGCACCACGTTTGCCAGCTGCCTGGTGGTCGTGCCTGCTGTGCTAGACAGCGAAGGTACCCGAGCAGCGCCCGAATGCTCGTTGAGCTCACTCCTTCATGCACGATGCGAACCGGTGACCGCTTCCGGGCTACTCTTGATGTACTCAATTTCGTTCGGCAGAGCATGCTGAAGCGTACGGGGCCAAATTCTCGTCTCCATGGGAGCCACGTCACCTCATTCCCACTAGGCAGCAGGCCGCAGCACAGCGATCCTTTCGCGGGTCAAGCTTGGCCCAGCTCCTGATGTCAAAACGGCTCGGACAGTAAGTGGTGCGTGACTCATGCGAAGACGGCACACCTAGGCCTCATTCAATGGCAATGTTACAATCAATATGCAAGATGGTGCCACGTCTGCGTGGGTGTTCCGATCGACGACGGCTGGCCTTGGTCGCCCAGGCCGCCGCTGCACAGGGCACGGATGAGCAAGGTCAGCAATTTTGTGACGGCCTCACTCAACCTCAATTTAGGGGCATTGCGTCCACATTAGGCCTCATTGCTTCCGGTTCCAGGCATGGCGTAGTCCATATGCAGCACTAAGCACGGCACTCGACACAATCAATTGCTATTCTGGACCACCCCACAAGATCGGTAAGGATACCCGTCCTCCTGGAGATTTGGTTGCACGCCTCGGTAAACAGATTCCCTCGGCAGCGCGAAACTCTTGGTCGAGCTGCTGGAGTGCCGGAGGAGACACGGGTACAGCTGTAGGCGCGGCAGGCCACGGTAAGCACGACGGACGACATCGCCTCATCGATCGCATCAGGCAACCGAGGTGCTAATGCGCTCGATTTCGCAGCTCCTTAGAGCGGGGCTTCAGCCATCACTGTGGATAACAAAATCTCAGTGGTGACCGCTTCACCGCCCCTTGCTGCAACACGGGCTGTGATTTCGTGCAACTCTAGCGAGAGGTCAGAAGATCTTTGACCTGGCGTGGACAGCACAGGCGAAGGCAATTCGATCGAGCTCTTACCCTTACATATCCACGAAAGCATGGAGCAGCACATGGCGGAATGATTGCCGCCATGGCCGTGAGGTTACCTCCTCAAACAGACAGAACTGCGCCGAGTCCGAACAATAGATGCCGCAATCAATGCAGCCGCCGCTTGTCAGTTTTCTGGGGAGTGGACCTCGAATGCTTCTGATGTCACCCGGCGTTATGCCGCGGCTGCGCACCCTGATTTACCGCTCAACGGCGAATTGACTTGAGGAGCTGGCCGACACAGCATGTCCGCGCGCACGGACTGGAACAACACCCTCGAAGGTCATGTGCATTGAGTCCGTGCGGACTGGAACGATACCGTCAAATGCCATGCGCATTGAGCTCGTGCGGACTGGAACCAGACCGTCAAAGCCCATACGGACGGGGGCAATACGTCTTGAGCCCGATGCGGACGGACCGCCGTCTGGCTTCGGCCACGCGGCCTGGGTATGCATATGGCGGGAGATATGTAACGAGCAAGGATGATGACCGATGAATCGCCCCCTTGTTGTCTCGCTTCAGCCGCATTGTGCCCGAGGCAGTCTCGGAGCCATGCCGAATCCCGTTGCTGCCGATTTTTGCGGGAAGTCGGTTGGCGGGCAGACTGTTTCTCTGCGGGTTCGACCGATGCTCTGTACGTATACACCCGGGCAAAACCTGCGTAAGGGACTGATTTTCCTCAGAATGGATCCGAGCATAGTGGGAAGTACGAAGTACGGACCAGGAAGTCTCACCCCAACCGGGTTGCTTCAACCGTCGTGAGGCCGAAGTCGCCTCAGGCACCCTTCCGAGATTTTATTGCCGTGACTTGTGACCATTTCAGCACTATCCATCACGGTTACAACCGTACTGCCGTGCCCATTCAAGTCAAATGTATGCGGCTATCATTGGTCACTGCACGAACGTAGCCTCCAGGGCGTTCGTATTCCGTCGAGTCTAGGCTGGGGTCGGGTATCAAATGGCATTGCAGTAGTCAAGGTGCACTTTTTACTTGCAAGGTACTAATGATGGATATAAACATCTGGAGCAACGCAGTCGTCGGCTCATGTCCTTCCTCTTCACGAGCCAGCGCAGTTCGACGTCCAATCTCTGACAACAAGACCAAAAGGTAAAATACACGCTTTTGAGGCAAGACACACCTGCTAACGATAGACAAAATGAAGCGGTCTATGGACGCCATACACTTGATCGTCACTCTGCTGTTCATCTTGCCGCAGAGCCTGGTCTCCGGCTACAAAACCGCCCAACCGCTGACACAGAAACCGGAGAACTTACTTGAACCGCAAAATGAGTCCAAATCATGCGGAGCCCACACCTGTTTACCCTGCGAGAGGATCACATGGGGGATGATTGCCAACCACCATACGTGTTCGCAGATCGATCAAGACGAAGTAATTCATGGCGTCAACAAGTTATTCTGGGCAGTATCGGGCCAATGCCATCCACAGGTCACGTTCGAAGGCGACAAGCTGAACATCATGACCAACACCTATGACTGCCATGCTTCGGTCCGTATGCCGAGAGCGAAAAAGAATGTTGATTGGGGTGCCATCAAGGGAGAGGAATTGCCAGGCCTGTCAAGATTCTTTCATCTGGAAAATTGGGAGACTCATGGTTCGGTGTGGTGTCTATTGGAGGAACGGCGAACGTGCAAGTGGACGGACGACGAGCACAAAGGAGATTGATCCTGTCCGGCCCATGGAGGAGATCGGAGTCTTGCACGGGAGAAGCATCGTTGTTGCCGTTTCGGAATTGTTCAACACCCGTCTGTGTATCTAGTGGCGCGTTGAGGATCCATCCCATCAATCTTCCCATCCCATCAATCTTCCCTGCGCATGTCCTCCATCCTTGTCTAGGCGCACGTTGAGCGCGATCCATCTTATCCATCTTATCAATCTCATCAATCTTCCTTGCGCTATCCTTGACCTCCGCCCTTGTCTAGGGCTGAAGGGCATGTTGAGCATTATCAATCTTATCAATCTTCCGTGCGCAGCTTCCTCCTTCCTTGCCGGTCACAACCCAAGGAAGTACATCTCCAGGCCTCGTCGCCGATATCGCTCAGACCCCGGTGTCAAAAGAACAAGCTTCCGGGGGCGCCCACGCGACTTCGGTTCCGCGTAGGGCTTAGCGCTGTACATATTTCGAGAAGCTTCATCCGAGGCCGGCCCCGCACGCACGCACCGGTCCGATTCTGCCGTCGAACTACAAGAGTTGTGGGCCCGAAACTCAATTCTGCGGCCGGGGGAGCGGCTCCAGAGTGGGCCATCACTTTGAAGAACGGGACGGCAGGGAGACTAAAATACCGATTCGAGTACTGATGGACTTGACCACTGAGCGAGACAAACCACCAGGCTGTGGCCAGCGACGAGAAGTACCTGTACGCGGTGCTGGCTACGAACGAACCTGTATGGACAGCGAGAGCTACCACGAAGTTGTCCAGCAGACTGAAAGAGCTGGGCACTCCGAGAGGTCGACAGCACAATCAGCCACCACCATCAGCCACTACCATTGACCACCACCAGAAATCACCACTAGAAACCACCACTAGAAACCACCATCAAATCCACCACAAAAACCAGCAGACACCCGACAACAGCTGGACACCTCTGGCCACCTGTCTCGAATCCAGTGCAGGCAGAGGAGCACCAGCAAGGGCGCGGGGCCCACAGCAACGCTCTCGCGATTTTTCCACCCCCCGTCAAAATGTGTTGAAATCTTGCTGCCTAGCAGCCGTCTTGCGTCGTCTTCAACTTGTATAGGACGTAAATGAAAAACCAACCAACCAACCAACCAACCAACCAACCAACCAACCAACCAACCAACCAACCAACCAACCAACCACCCACCAAGCTGTACAAACTCTTTTACCACTACGAAATTGTATAACAAATTGTTTATTCTTGCCGCGAGGAATTATCAATAATAAAATATTATACCCTTATCAAATTAAGAAGATGTTTCTTGATTATTTTGATATATTTAGAAACTATATCTAGTAACATATATAACTATTTGCTTAGCAGTATTGTTAGTAATCGGTGCAAGTAGATATAATCTGATACAGCGGTGTCACGGTCAACAGCTGGAAGAACAAGGACAACAGTACCAAAGTCCCACTAAGCACCACTATAGTTCACAGACCATATCTTAACAACCAAAGGTCCAACCAAGACCATTCTTGCTGCGTTGGAAGCGCTACAATCGGTTCTACAAGGACGAACAATCGGGTTAAGAAAGCTACTAGAACTACAGCCAGCAGACAGTGGAAAACCCCTAACAGTCCCAAGGTCCTATCTAGCTCTACCACCCCTAACAGTCCACAACTCAACACTTACTGGTCTGACTAAGAAGCTTCTAGGTTCACTGGAAGCGACTCGACCCGCTCTTTAGAATGTTCTGTTTCAGTTCTGGAACCTTTAGGAAAAGAAGGTTTTAGAAGTAACTCGGTTAACAGAACAAAGGAGAGAAGTTTGTTAAGAAACTTCTTGGGAAATCCAGCAGCAAAAGGGCAAACAACTAGCTAGGGCAGAGGGACATAAGAAGCAGCTGCCGCCCCCTTACCTTTCTGTTTTCCTTCTTTATAGCTTGTCTTATACAATTAACTTAGAACAACCTTCTAACTCCTAACTTACAACTACTCTTTAGACTTTAGTTCTCTAGCTCCTCCTCTTAACTTTAGCTCTTACAACAACCTACACATACCTCAGCCTCTTCTCTAACATTACTAGCTATTAACCAACCTAAGACCATTAATTAACATAGTCTTCTATATACTACCTTAAGAGATTCCCTTTAAGGAATACTCCAAACTAGATCTTTCTGCACAAGGCACTTCTAATTTAATAAACAGTGACCCTACCCTTGCCCTACGAGTCCTTTTTACAGCAGCAAACATTGTTTGCATAGGAACAGAGCAAATGAAAGACCTTAGCAACTACATTAATAATCTAGAGGCAATGCTGTCTAAAGGCAAGGAACAGCTGCAAGAGATAGAACAAAAGATAGCTACCCTTACACTTAAGAAGGCACAAACACAAGGACAACTACAAGAGGCCCTAAACCTAAGGACACCTACTGCTACTAGAGATTCTACTAGCAAGAAAGTTGCTAATCCTAAAACATTCTATAGGGACAAAGAAAAGTTTAATAAATTTCGCCTACAACTATCTATTAAACTCTCAGCTAATGCAGACCATTTTCCTAATAAAAATTAGAAGGTCTCCTACGCATTCTCCCTCCTAGCAGGCAAGGCACTTTAGCAAGTCTTACACTAGTTTAACCTACAGACACTCCAAGTCACTTGTCTAGACATTAAGGCCCTACTTACCTCTCTTGATTCAGCCTTTAGAAACCTATATCGCAAGTCTACAGCTTAATAATCTATTAGAACACTTAAGCAGACTAACAAGCCCTTTGCAGACTATTACGCACAGTTCTTACGAGAGATTAGACACTGTAAATACGACATAGAGGCTTAGAAGTTAGCTCTGGTTGCTGGGTTAAGCACAGAACTCCTTACGAAACTTAAGGATTAGGAACATAAAGCCCTATCCTTCTAGGAACTTGTTACCCTCTGCCAGCGCCTTAACAGCTGTAGGAATTTGTTTGCAGACATTATTAAGGCTAGAAGCAACAACTGTAACAGTTAACGCCCTGTTTCTGATCTGACTGCAGTAGACGCAAGGTTAATACCCGTCTTTGATAACTATATCCAAGGCTGGAGAGGGAAGAATCTACGTACAAGCGGAGGTGGAGGTATTTGAGTGTGCGCCAAGCCTGGCCCTGCCAGCTGTCCACATCCACATCCGTATCACTACCGCCCTCCCTGATCCGGGCACGCAGATATGATTCAATACGGCCTTTTTGATAACTATATCTCGAACTGAAGAGGGAAAGGAATCTATGTGGTGGTAGTGGTGGGCTTTGATGGTGGTGGTGCCAAGGCCCGGCTCGGCCCGGACGGGCCGAGCCGAAATTCCAGGGTCCACCCCATCAATCTGTCCCACCTCTTTCTACCACCGCAACACTACCCCCCTCCCTCACCAGCGGTCGCCCTCGACCGCTTAGTCACCCATCTATCCGAAAATGTCCACTTTTTTTTTTTTTTTTTTTTTTTGATTCGCCGCCTCTTTTCTCGAAAACTCCTTTCAACGTCGACGTCACCTCTTCCGTCTTCCATCAAAAACAATGTCCTCTTCGTCTCTTTCTCAACTTCTTACGTCATCTGCATCCGAAGTCCTTCACTTAACGTTTATGTGATCGACGCCATCTGATCCGTGCCATCTGATCTGAGCCGTGGGTCATCTGAGCTGCGACGTGGGTGGTCTGTGCGCTGCTTCGGAGGTCTATATAGATCCGTCTACGGCTCCGTTTCTTCTTCTTTTCTTTCTCCACCGGAGTTAGCACTCCATCGCAGGGGGGGGGGGGGGGGGGGGGGGCGGCGGCGCTGGCACGCCACGGCGTGCGCAGCCCACTGTCCCTCTACGATCTGAGCAGCGATCGTTTTCATCGGCTTCCGCGCCGGTGGAGCGGACGCGGCTTTCTTCTTTCTTCCGGCGTCGTCGACATCAGAGCCACGCCGGTTTCGGCTTTTCCGGGTTCCGCACGTAGAACTCTCTCAGCAGCTCCGCCGAATTCCGCAGGTTTTTAACCGGATACCATTTATAGTCTTCCGGCCACCCCTTCTACGAGATCCTCGCTTTGATGGACCCCCTTATCTTCTTTATGTCTATTACGTCTTCTACCTCCTACTCTTCCTTATCACCTTCCATCTCGACTGGTGGGGGCTCGGCGAATCCTTGCCCCGGAAGGCCGTCCTTAGGATCTAGGCTCAGCAGATCTGAATGGAAAACGTCGTAGATCCGGAACGCCTTCGGCAGCTCGAGCCGATAAGTCACCGGCGACCTCTTTTCTATTATCTTGAACGGACCTACGTAACGTAGGTTGAGCTTCGCGTTTCCTTTTAGCCTTAGGTTTCGCGTGTTGAGCTATACCTTCTGGCCTTCCTCGAATTCCGTCGGTGACCGCTTTCTATTAGCTCGAGTCACCATCTTCTTCTGAGCCGATTCTATCGCTTCTTTCGCCACTTTGATAGCTTCTTCCATCTGAGATCGTAGCGCTTCTGCCGCTGCGGCGGCGACTCTCTTCGACGACGTAGCGGGGGTGATTGAAAGCTCCGGCGAGCCGGCGTCGCTTGGCGGCTGGAAGCTCATCCTCGGAAGATAGCCATGCGTTATCTCGAACGGCGCCAACGAGGTTGCTTCGGACGGTGACGAGTTAGCGCAGAATTCGGCCATCGGCAACACCTTAACCCAATCTTCTTGATGATGGCCGCAGAAGGTTCGTAGATATCGCTCCATCTCTCGGTTAGCCACTTCAGACTGACCGTCGGTCTGTGGATAAGCGGCTGTGCTGAGCTTTCCGCGAATTCCGAGAGCTTGGTTGATAGCTTTCTACACGTCGGCAGTGAATTAAGGACCTCTATCCGTGGTGATAGTGTCCGGCAGCCTATAGTGCTTCCACACGTATTGGATCAGCATTCTCGCTGTTTCTTCCGAAGTAGTTCCTTTATCCTTAGCCCGACAGGGGATGAAATGGCGCTCTTTGCTCAGCCGATCCACTACATTGAGCGTGGCGTCATATCCATCCGAATTCGGCAGGCCGGTCACGAAGTCCATCGTAATGTGTTGCTACGGCTTCTCGGGGATCGTAAGCGGCTTCAATAGGCCGGTCGGAAGACCGTAACGTGGCTTCGCGGCTCTGCACACGTGGCAATTGGCGATAAATCGAAGGATCCGTTCGTAGATCCGCGGAAACCAGTAAACCGTCCTTATAGCTTCCATCGTCTTCTTCGCTCCGGCGTAGCCAACATCCACGGAGCTATGGATCAGCCGGATGACTTCTGTGATTAGTTCTTCCGGAACTATCAGCTTCCCTGAGCCCGTTTTGCCGAGCTTCTGCTGTCAGTTAAGCCGCTCCACCTTCTCGTAGAGCGTCTCTTTTTCAGTCGGAGACTCTTCAATCGGCGATTCCACCGCGTGGATCCCCACTTCTTTCAACACCTCGGCGTCTACCATCCGCTCGGTCAACACTTTCTGAAACATGTTCGGATCTTCCTTCGCGCGGCTAGTCTTCCCTTCTCGTCTCGTCAGCGCGTCAGCCTTTCCGTTTTGGGCTCCGGGTCTATATATGATCTTGAAATCGAACCCTGATAGGTAGGCAGCCTACCGTGCTTGACGTCGTGAGAGCTTCTGCGTCTTTATGAAGTAGGTCAGCGACTGGTGGTCCGTAAGAACCTGGATTGGCCCCTTTCCAGCTATAAGTTCCGGTTTCCACTCTTCAAAGGCCTAAATAATGGCCAGCAGCTCCTTATTATAGATGGCGTAGTTCCGCTCAGCTTCGCTCATTGACTTGCTGAAGAAGGCGACTGGATGGAGGGTCTCGTCGTCGCCATATTGAGAAAGGACCCCTGCGGTTACTGTGTTAGAAGCGTCCGTTTCCACGTAGATTGCTTTTTCTGGTCGGAAGTGTGCCAGAACCGGCGCTGATGCCACAGCTTCTTTCAGCCGGTTAAAGGCTTCCGTGCACCTCTCGTTCTATAGGCCGGCGGCCTCTTTCTTCAGCGCCTCGTTCAGGGGTCTCGCTATCTTGCTGAAGTCCTTAATGAACCGTCGGTAGTAGCTGCAGAAGCCGAGAAACGCTCTGATTTGCGTGGTGTTTCCGGATTTCGGCTGCTTCCACTCCGCGACGGCGGCGACCTTTGAGAGGTCTATACGAATTCCATCCTTTCCGATAATGAGACCGAGATACTTGACCTCGGTTTGATAGAACTCGCTCTTCTTCGTGTCCGCGTTCAATCCGACCTCGCGGAGCCTTTTCAACACTCTCTCGATGTGGTCCGTGTGTTGCTCTCTCGTTCTATCGGTATAGATAAGGATGTCGTCCAGGTAAATTAACACGAACCGTTCCAACATGTCCATAAAGGTGTAGTTCATAAAGCGTTGCCATACTGCCGGCGCGTTGGTGAGTCTAAAAGGCATCACCGACCACTTGAAATTGCCTATACGCGTTGCGAACGTCGTGAGGTCTTCCGTTTGTCCTTCTTTATTCCTTAGTCGATAGAACGCTTGGCGGATGTCCAGCTTGCTGAACCACTTAGCCTTCGCCACTCTTTGGATGGTCTCGTCGATTAACGGCAATGGGTATACGTCTCTCTTGGTGACCTCATTGAGGCCGCGATAGTCTACGCAGAGTCGCAGACTACCCCCTGGTTTCCTTACGAAAAGAATCGGTGACGCGTATTCCGCGGAGCTCGGCGTAATGAACTTCTTCGCCAGGTTTTTACGAACAAACACTTCCACTTGGTCCAGTTCCGCCGGTGACAGTCTTCTTAGGGGCTTAGTTCTTGGCAATGTAGCCCCCTCTTTTAGCCTGATCTTATTATCGTATTCCGGCCGGTGGAGTGGCAGGAGGTTGGAGTCTGCTTTTAAGAAGACATCAGCGTAACCATAGAGCTCTTCCGGTAACACCTCCAGTGGATCTACTTCTTCTTCTGCCATCATCTTTCTATAGTCTTCGATGTCCTTTATAGAGATAGCGTAAATCTCATTGTCCGGCGACTTCGCGAGGGTCGTTATGGCTTCTGAACTCATCATTCCGACGGTGACCGGGGGTTCGGAACGATCGGACGGAGCCTCTTTCGCTGGCCCCATAGCTTCCGACTCGGCGGCGGCGGTCGCGTCGCCTAGGGTTTTGAACCCTATCTTGCCTTCGTCTACATCAATGACGGCTTTCTGGTTCTTCATCCATTTCTGCCCTATAATAATGTCAAATCTTCCGATATCCATAATTCGGAACGTCGCTTCCGTGGTGCGACCAGCCAAAGTGGTCCTTAATGGCACGTAGTGCGTGACACTCTCTGTGTCTTGTCCGTTATATGCCGAAATCCGCGTCGGCGACGCCAGTTCCACTGGGTAGCCATATCCTTTTATCAGCTTCTGAACTAGCCGGTAGTGGATAGCTGCTCCGATGAGAGCTCCTGTATCGATAAAAGCTCTCAACTAAAGTGGTTTGCTCGATCCGTTAAGGGGGTGGACAGTAATCGGAAGGATAATGGCTGTTTCCGTGTTCACCTCTACCGCAGCCGATAGCGGATCGCTGCAACTGTTAATGCTTTCTTCTCGTGCTGTTCGCGAGGGTGCCCTATCGTTCAAGCTGGATGGGGGGTCTATCCGTCCAGCTGATCTTTTCCCATAATTCTTAACTGCACCCTACCGTCTACACTGTCAGTATCGTTCGGTGCCGGTTCGATGGCTTGAATAGTCTTTCTCGGCGTTGACGGCTGCTGCTTCATAGCGCGATACTCCTGCTTCTGCTGGGCCGTTGCTTGGCATCTTGTGGCGATGTGGCCAGGCTTTCCACACGCGTAGCAGGTGGGGACGAACGAAGAGCGCTGTGACTGATAAGGTGGCTGCGGCGGCGCTCTCCGGAAAGGCGCGGGGGGTCGCGTAGTCTGCGTTATCAGCGGCTTCTGGTTCGATTCGCGTGATTTCGCGTAAGCGCTCAAGTTTCTTGCGGTGACTCTCGCTTGGTGGACGAAGCTCTTAAGGCCTTCGTCTTCCACAGACGCCATAGCGGCGGCCAGCTCAGGACTCAGCTTCTGCCTCAATAGGTGGAGCTGCTCATCTTCCGCTACTCGGGCCCTGATCGCATATTTTCTGAACAAACCGTAGAATTCCTCGAACGTCTGCCGGTTCTGGTTGATCTTGTCCAGCTGCTTACAGGCTGTCTTCTTTCGGAATGGGTCTCCGAAGCGTTGATCTAACGCTTTGATCGCTTCTTCGGCGGTTACCTCTTCTAGGTCCGCCACCAGCGAGAAAGCTTCTCCTTCCAGTCGCGCCTCTAAATAGGCCAATCTGTCTTCTTCGCTGCTTGATGCGTAATCGCGGTTTATCTTATTCTTGATCTTCTTCTTAAACGCCTCCTACGCTTCGGAGTCTCCGCCACCGAAAACCGGTGGATCCGGTAATGACGTCATTAACGTGCCACCTTGACTGTAGGCCGCCGGCGAGGTGGTTTCCACTTGGGTTTCTCGCCGCGGTGGCGGCGACGATCTTGCTGCTTCCATATCAGCTAGTTGATCCTTTAGCGCCTTCAGCCGCGCTATTCGATTCGCCGCTTGGTGTTCCAACACTTCGACGATAGTCTCTGCCGATTCCTTCTCGGCCCTTACCGTCTCTACTTCCTCTCTTAGCTGTCTGTTTTCTTCTAGTGTCCTGTAGAACAGCGTCTTAATGAGGTCTATACCGTCGTAGACCTTCCCTATTCCGTTCTTATTTACGTGGTCTTCCAGTTCCTCGATCGTGCAGTCGTGGATCTTCTTGTATTCCTTTATTCGTTCCTTAATCTCTGCGGTCTCTTCAGCCGTAAAACCTCTGATAACGACCTCATCTTCAACTACGCTGGAGCGTCTGCTTGCTCTGTCAGTCTTTCCTTTTCTGCTTCTGCTGCGGCCTGTGACGCCGCTCTCTACCGCTAAGAAGTCTTCTATCTTCTTACGGTGCCTGGGGTTAGTTGTTGGTGGGTGCGCGTGCGTTATTCGGGTTTCCGGATGGTTCAACGGGCCCTTTCGCGCAGCGCGGGGTTGTGGAGAGCGAGTTTGAGATATAATGATCCGGGCACGCAGATATGATTCAATACGGCCTTTTTGATAACTATATCTCGAACTGAAGAGGGAAAGGAATCTATGTGGTGGTGGTGGTGGGCTTTGATGGTGGTGGTGCCAAGGCCCGGCTCGGCCCGGACGGGCCGAGCCGAAATTCCAGGGTCCACCCCATCAATCTGTCCCACCTCTTTCTACCACCGCAACACTCCCCAACCAGCGATTGCCCTCAATCGCAATCAATCTATTAATCGCAATCAGCCAATCAGGTCGCACCAATCCAGGTCGCAAATTCAGTCGCAGAGGTCGCTTTTGAGGTCGCTTTTGAGCTTCAATTTCCGTGCGTTTTGAGCCTCAATCTCGTGCCTTTTGACGTCGCTTTCAGCCTCGATTGGTGCCTTGTTTGCTGCCTTGTTTGTGCTTCTGAACTGTCGCTTCTTAAGCCGTCGCTTTTCAAACGGTCGCAGAGGTCTTAGAGGTCGTCGGGGTCGCGGAGGTCGTAGAGGTTGCCTTGCAAACACATGTCGCTTCTCGAGCCGTCGCTTCTCGAGCCGTCGCTTCTCGAGCCGTCGCTTCTCGAGCTGTCTCGAGCCGTCGCTTCTCGAGCTGTCTCGAGCCGTCGATTCTCGAGCTGTCGCAGAGGTCTCAGAGGTCGTCGGGGTCGCAGAGGTTGTCGGGTCGCAGAGGCTGTCTTGCAAACACGTGTCGCTTCTCGACGGTCGCTTCTCGGACGGTTGCTTCTCGACGGTCGCTTCTCGACGGTCGCTTCTCGACGGTCGCTTCTCGACGGTCGCTTCTCGACGGTCGCTTCTCGACGGTCGCTTCTCGACGGTCGCTTCTCGAGCCGTCGCTTCGCTTCTCGACGGTCGCAGAGGTCTCAGAGGTCGTAGGGTCGCAGAGGCTGTAGAGGTCGCAGAGGCCGTAGAGGTTGCCTTGCAAACACGCGCTGCTTCTGAACTGTCGCTTCTCGACGGTCGCTTCTCGACGGTCGCTTCTCGACGGTCGCTTCTCGACGGTCGCTTCTCGACGGTCGCTTCTCGACGGTCGCTTCTCAGACGGTCGCTTGCTTCTCAAGCTGTTGCTCGCTTCTTAAGCCGTCGCTCGCTTCTCAAGCCGTCGCAGAGGTCTCGGAGGTCGTCGGGGTCGCGGAGGTCGCAGAGGTCGTTAAGGCCGCGGAGGTCGCTGAGGCCGCGGAGGTCGCAGCCTACGTATGTCGCTTTTCGACGGTCGCTCGCTTCTCGACGGTCGCTTGCTTCTCAGACGGTCGCTCGCTTCTCAGACACTCGCCTCGCTTCTCGACCGTCGCTTCTCGGGCCGTCGCTTCTCGAGCCGTCGCTTTTCGACAGTTGCTTCTCAGACGGTCGCTTCTAAGACGGTCGCTTCTCGACGGTCGCTCGCTTCTTAAGCCGTCGCTTCTTATTCTCGACAGTCGCTTCTCGGACGGTCGCTTCTCGACAGTCGCTTCTTAACAGTCGCTTCTCGAGCCGTCGCTTTTCAAGCTGTCGCCAGTCGCTTTGCCTGTGCTTTGCCTGGTGCTATGCCTAGTGCTCTGCCTGGTGCTCTGGCTAGGTGCTCATGCCTTGTGCTCTGCCTGCTTAGTGCTCTGCAGCTAATGCTCTGCAGCTAGTGCTCTGCAGCTAGTGCTCTGCAGCTGTGCCTTGTACTCTGCCTTGTGCTCTTCTGAACCTAAACAGTGTGTTGCCTACAGCAGCCCTGTGTTGTCTGCAGCTGTACCTCTGTTGTCTGCAGCAGCTATGCCTGTCTCTGCCTAGTGCCCTGCCTAGTGCTCTGCCTAGGTGCTCGTGCCTAGTGTCTTGTCCTCGATTGCTGAATGTCCTAATTGGCCTTGTCCGAATAGAATAGTCTGTTATGATCCGGGCACGCAGATATGATTCAATACGGCCTTTTTGATGACTATATCTCGAACTAAGGAGGGAAAGGAATCTATGTGGTGGTGGTGGTGTGCTTCTGATAGATGGTGGTGCCAAGGCCCGGCTCAGTCCGGAAGGGCCGAGCGGAAATCCAGGGTCTACCCTATCACTTAGTCCCACCCCTTTCCACCGCCGCAACACCACCCCCTCCCTCACTAGCGGTCGCCCTCGACCGCTTAGTCACCCCATCCATCTGAAAACCTCTACCTTTCTTCTCTCTTTTTTTTTTTTTTTTTTGTCCTCTCTTTCTCGAAAATCCCCTCTAACGCCGACGTCGCGTCTTCCATCTCCCATCACAAACGGCGTTATTTTCGTCGCTTTTCACATCTTTTACATCGTCGGCGTCTAAAGCCCTTCACTTGGCGTTTATGTGGTCGATGCTATCTGACCTGATCCGTGGCCTTCTGAGCTGCGGCGTGGCTGGTCTGTGCATTGTCTCGGAGGTCTATATAGATCCGTCCGCGGCGTCGTCTCTTCTTCTTTTTCTCCTCTACTAAAGCCTTTACCTACTATAGGGTCGGCGGCGCTGGCACGCTACGGCGTCGGCGAGCTGCCTACCGATCCGCTAGTGGGTAGTAGCCGAGTCGAAGGCCTCCCCGAAGGCGACCGTTACAATCGTCTTTATCGGCTTCGGCGCCGGTAGAGCGGACGCGACTTTCTTCTCTTTTCTTCTGTATGTCGACATTAGAGCTACGCCGGCCTCGGCTTTTCCGGGTTCCGCACGTAGAACTCTGTTAGCAGCTCCGCCGAATTCTGCAGGTTTTCGACTGGATACTATTTGTAGTCTTCTAGCTACCCCTTCTACGAGATCCTCGCTTTAATGGACCCCCTCGTCTCCTTTACGTCTATTACGTCTTCTACCTCCTACTCTTCTTCCTCGCCGTCTATCTCGACCGGCAGGGGTTCAGCGAACCCCTGCTGCGGCAGACCGTTCTTAGGGTCCAGGCTTAGTAGATCGGAATGGAAAACGTCGTAGATCCGGAACGCCTTCGGCAGCTCGAGCCGATAAGTTACTAGCGACCTCTTTTCTGTTATCTTGAACGGACCTACGTAGCGCGGATTCAGCTTGGCGTTGCCTTTTAGCCTTAGGTTCTTCGTGTTAAGCTATACCCTTTGGCCTTCCTCAAATTCTATTGGTAACTGTTTCTTATTAGCTCGAGTTACTATCTTCTTCTAAGCCGATTCTATCGCGTCTTTTGCTACCTTAATAGCTTCTTCTATCTAAGATCGTAGCGCTTCTGCTGCCGCGGCGGCGACTCTCTTCGACGACGTGGCGGTGGATAGTTCTACGGAGCTGGGTTCGTTTAGCGGTTAAAAGCTTATCCTTAGAAGATAGCTGTACGTTATCTCGAACGGCGCCAGCGAGGTAGCCTTAGACGGTGCCGAGTTAGCGCAGAACTCGGCTATTGGTAACACCTTAACCTATTCTTCTTAATAGTAGCTGTAGAAGGTTCGCAGATATCGCTCTATCTCGCGATTAGCCACTTTAGACTGACCGTCAGTTTAAGGGTAAGCGGCGGTGCTGAGCTTTCTACGAATTCCGAGAGCTTGGTTGATGGCTTTCTATACGTCGGCTGTAAATTAAGGACCCCTATCTGTAGTGATAGTGTCCGGCAGCCTATAGTGCTTCTATACGTGCTTAATCAGCATTCTCGCTGTTTCTTCCGTAGTGGTTCCTTCGTCTCTCGCTCGACAGGGGATAAAGTGGCGTTCTTTGCTTAATCGGTCTACTACGTTTAGTGTAGCGTCGTATCCATCGGATTCCGGCAGGCCGGTTACGAAGTCCATCGTAATGTGTTGCTATAGTTTCTCGGGGATCGGAAGTGGCTTTAGCAGACCGGCTGGAAGACCGTAACGTAGCTTCGCAGCCCGGCACGCGTAGCAATTAGCGATAAACCGGTGGATCCGCTTATAGATCCGCGGAAACCAGTAGATCGTTCTTACTGCCTGCATCGTCTTTTTCGCGCCGGCGTAGCCGACATCTACGGAGCTGTAGACCAGCTGGATGACTTCCGTAATTAGTTCTTCCGGAACTATTATCTTCCCTGAACCGGTTTTGCCTAGCTTCTGCTGCTGATTAAGCTGCTCTACCTTCTCGTAGAGAGTCTTTTCTTCGATCGGCGGCTCTATTGGTTCAGGTTCGGTCTGCAGTTCCGCCGCGCAGATCCCCGCTTCCTTTAACACCTCGGCGTCTACTATCCGCTCCGTTAACACCTTCTGAAACATGTTCGGATCTTCCTTCGCGCGGCTCGTCTTCCCTTCTCTTCGCGTTAGTGCGTCAGCCTTTCCATTTTGAGCTCCGGGTCAATAGTTAATCTTGAAATCGAACCCTAACAAGTAGGCGGCCTACCGAGCTTGGCGACGTAAGAGCTTCTACGTCTTTATAGAATAGGTCAGCGACTGGTGGTCTGTGAGAACCTGGACCGTGCTCTTTCCAGCTATAAGCTCCGGTTTCCACTCCTCGAAAGCCTAAATAATCGCCAGCAGCTCCTTATCGTAGATAGCGTAGTTCCGCTCGGCTTCCGTTATGGATTTGCTAAAGAAGGCCACTGGGTAGAGGGTCTCGTCGTCGCTATATTGAGAAAGGACCCCTGCCGCTACTGTGTCGGAAGCGTCCGTTTCTACGTAGATCGTCTTTTCCGGCCGGAAGTGCGCCAGAACTGGCGCAGAGGCCACTGCTTCTTTCAGCTAGTTAAAGGCTTCCGTGCACTTCTCGTTCTATAGGCCGGCGGCCTCCTTCTTTAACGCTTCGTTCAGGGGTCTGGCTATCTTGCTAAAGTCTTTAATAAACCGTTAGTAGTAGCTACAGAATCCGAGAAACGCTCTAATCTGCGTAGTGTTTCCGGATTTCGGCTGCTTCTATTCGGCGACGGCGGCGACCTTTAAGGGGTCCATCTGAATTCCATCTCTTCCGACGATAAGACCGAGATATTTGACTTCGGTCTAATAGAACTCGCTCTTCTTCGTGTCCGCGTTTAATCCGACCTCGCGGAGCCTAGTCAGCACCTTCTTAATGTAGTCTGTGTGCTGATCTCTCGTTCTGTCTGTATAGATAAGAATATCGTCTAAATAGATAGACACGAACCGCTCCAGCATGTCTATAAAAGTGTAGTTTATAAAGCGTTGCTACACTGCCGGCGCGTTGGTAAGTCCGAAAGGCATTACCAACTATTTGAAATTGCCTATACGCGTCGCGAACGTCGTAAGGTCTTCTGTCTGCCCTTCTTTATTCCTTAGTCGATAGAACGCTTAGCGGATGTCCAGCTTGCTGAACCACTTAGCCTTCGCTACTCTTTGTATAGTTTCGTCGATTAACGGCAGTGGATACACGTCTCGCTTAGTTACCTCGTTAAGGCCTCGATAGTCTACGCAGAGTCGCAGACCACCCCCTAGTTTCCTTACGAAAAGAATCGGTAACGCATACTCGGCAGAACTCGGCGTAATAAACTTCTTCGCCAGATTTTCGCGAACAAACACCTCTACTTAGTCCAGTTCGGCCGGTAACAGTCGTCTTAGGGGCTCGGTTCTTAGCAGCGTAGCTCCCTCTTTCAGTCGGATCTTGTTGTTATATTCCGGTCGATAGAGCAGCAGGAGGTTGGAGTCGGCTTTTAAGAACACGTTAGCGTAACCGTAGAGCTCGTTTGGCAACACCTTTAGTAGGTCCACTTCTTCTTCCGCCATTATCTTCCTGTAGTCTTCGATGTCCTTTATAGAGATAGCGTAGATCTTATTGTCCGGCGACTTCGCGAGGGTCGTTATAGCTTCCGAACTCATCATTCCGACAGTAACTAGGGGTTCGGAACGATCGGACGGAGTTACATTGGCAGCCGCGGCTCTCGATTCGGTGGTGACGGCGCTGTCACCTCGGGTTTTGAATCTGATCGTTCCTTTATCTACGTCGACGATAGCTTTCTAGTTCTTTATCTATTTCTGCCCTATAATAATGTCAAATCTTCCGATATCTATAATCCGGAACGTCGCTTCCGTAGTTCGACCGGCTAAGGTAGTCTTTAGCGGCACGTAGTGCGTAACGCTTTCCGTGTCTTGTCTGTTATATGCCGAAATCTTTGTCGGTAACGCTAATTCTACCGGATAGCCGTATCCATTCGTCAGTCTCTGAACCAGTCGGTGGTGGATCGCTGCGCCGATAAGAGCTCCGGTATCGATAAAAGCCTTCAGCTAAAGTGGTTTGCTCGATCCGTTAAGGGGGTAGACAGTAATTGGAAGGATAATGGCTGTTTCCGTGTTTACTTCCACCGCCGCCGAGAGCGGGTCGCTGCAGCTGTTAATGCTTTCTTCTCGCGCCGATTCGCTTCTATTTGGTGCCCTTCTATCGATGCTGGATAGGGGGCCTATCCGTCCAGCTGGTCTTTTCCTATAATCCTTAACTGCACCCTACCGTCCACGCTGTCAGTATCGTTCGGAGCCGGCTCTATAGCTTGTATAGTCTTTCTCGGTGGTTGCTGCTGCTGCTGCGGCTGCCTTATAACACGATAGTCCTGCTTCTGCTTATCCGATGCTTGGCATCTCGTGGCGATATAGCCAGGCTTGCTACACGCGAAACAGGTAGGGACGAACGACGAGCGCTGCGACTGATAAGGTGGCTGCTGTGGCGCTCTCCGGAAAGGCGCGGGGGGTCGTGTGGTCTGCGTTAACGACGGCGACGGCTTCTGAACCGATTCGCGTAATTTCGCGTAAGCGTTCAAGTTTCTCGCGGTGACTCTCGCTTAGTGCACGAAGCTCTTAAGGCCTTCGTCTTCTACAGACGCTATAGCGGCGGCCAGCTTAGGGCTCAGCTTCTGCCTTAATAGGTGGAGCTGCTTATCTTCCGCTACTCGGGCCCTAATCGCATATTTTCTAAACAAACCGTAGAATTCCTTAAACGTCTGCCGGTTCTGATTGATCTTATCCAGTTGCTTACGGGCTGTCTTCTTCCGGAATGGGTCTCCGAAGCGCTGGTCCAGTGCCTTGATAGCTTCGTCGGCGGTTACTTCTTCCAGGTCCGCCACTAGCGAAAAAGCTTCACCTTCCAGTCGCGATTCCAAGTACGCCAATCTATCCTCTTCGCTGCTCGATGCGTAATCGCGGCTTATCTTATTCTTGATCTTCTTCTTAAACGCCTCCCAATCTTCAGGGTCCCCGCCTCTAAACACCGGCAGGTCCGGTAGTAACGTTATCAACGTGCCGCCTTGACTATAGGCCGCCGGTAAGGCGGTCTCTGCTTGTTCTTCTCGACGCGGTGGCGGCGACTTTGCTGCTTCCATATTAGCTAGTTGATGCTTTAGCGCCTTCAGCTGCTCCAGTCGATTCGCCGTCTGGTGTTCTAACACGTCGATAATAGTCTCCGCCGATTCCTTCTCGGCCCTTACCGTCTCTACTTCCTCTCTTAGCTGTCTGTTCTCTTCTAGTGTTCTGTAGAACAGCGTCTTAATAAGGTCTATACCGTCGTAGACCTTTCCTAACCTATTCTCGTTTACATAGTCTTCCAGTTCCTCGATCGTGCAGTCGTGGATCTTCCTATATTCGCTTATTCGTTCCTTAATCTCTGCAGTCTCTTCCGCCGTAAAACCTCTAATAATGATCTTATCGTCAATTACACTGGAGCGCCTGCTTGCTCTGTCAGTCTTTCTCTTTCCGCGGCGGCCTGTTACGCCGCTCTCTACCGCTGAGAAGCCTTCCATCTTCTTACAGTGCCTTGGGGGGGGTTGTTGTTGGGTGCGCGTGCGTTATTTATGTTTCTGGATAGTTCAACGGGCCCTTTCGCGCAGCGCGAGGTGTAGTGTAGAGAGTGAGTTCGAGATATAATAATCCGGGCACGCAGATATGATTCAATACGGCCTTTTTGATGACTATATCTCGAACTAAGGAGGGAAAGGAATCTATGTAGTGGTGGTGGTGTGCTTCTAATGGATGGTGGTGCCAAGGCCCGGCTCGGTCCGGAAGGGCCGAGCCAAAATCCAGGGTCCACCCCATCACTCAGTCCCACTCCTTTCCACCGCTGCAACATGTTAAAGACCTGAATTAGTCTGTTAAAGACCCGAAAAAATGAATGTCGTCGCCCTAGGTCCTGCTAGGTGCGTCTCGTCGTTACCGCTCTCGCTCCTCGCCTCGCCTCGTCGCTCCTATATTGTCCTTCTCGACCTTCTCGTTCTTCTCGACCTTCTCGACCTTCTCGACCTTCTCGACCTTCTCGTCGCTCTCGTCGTCTAAACCTCTTAAAACTCCTCTTCTTCTCGATAGGGGCACTTCTCTTCCCTAAAAACTCTTCTTCTTCTCGATCGGGGGAGGGATAGAGTAGTATGCACATGCACAATTAAGTAACCGGATAAAATTCAACGGCCTCCTTCGTACATATACAGTACACACTCTGGGTTGTCGGTTGCACGTACGTTAATCGAGTACCCGGATGTAATTCAACGGGCTCTTTCGCGTAGTGCAGGTGTTGTTGAAGTGAGCCTTGGATATAATAATCTGACTGCAGTAGACGCAAGGTTAATACCCGTCTTTAATAACTATATCTAAGGCTGGAGAGGGAAGAATCTACGTACAAGCGGAGGTGGAGGTATTTGAGTGTGCGCCAAGCCTGGCCCTGCCAGCTGTCTACATCCACATCCGTATCAGTTTCAACTCCTGCAAACGTTACTCTAAATGTAGGAACCTATAGACTAACCTTACGCCTTCCCCCTTAACCAGTTGTTACCTAAGGAGACCCTATAGACTTAAGCTTAGCTAAGCTCTAAGACGGCCGCCTTACGCAGGACGAGAAAGAACGACGCCGCCGCCTACGCCTCTGCATGTACTGTAGTAAACCAAACTACATTGCTGTTAACTGTCCAACACTAGCTATAAGACGTACTAAGATAGGCACCCCTCTTGGTTTCTCTGCAGCAGCTCCTATGCTATAAGACAACAACAAGGACTAGGGAAACGCCTAAGCCTGTAAACAAGATGCCTAACAGGCAGGCACTTAGATTGACATTATGCAATCTCTTCTTCTGCTGTACAATTCTATACTAAGACAAAGGATAAACTGACTTGTCCTCCCTTAGTTGTTACAGCAAAAATTTATACAAAGAAGAACACAGTACACTTAGTACTTACGATAATCGATTGCGGCGCAACTAGCAAAAGCTTTATTGACCCTTAACTTGCTAACTCTTAAGAAATCACTACTTAGACCTTAAAGTACCCTAGACCCTTAAGAATGTTTAACGGCAGTAAGGCCTCTTTAGGAGGCGTAACTCAGATCGCCTATGTTAAGCTCAACCTTAGAAACTACTAGGAACACCTCTCTTGCTTTGTTACCCCTCTGCCTAACTAGAAGCTTATCCTTAGACTGCCTTAGTTAAAGCTTTACAACCTACAGATTAACTAGAACACTGGAACCCTTTGCCTAAACTCAGAACACTGCCAAACCTATTGCTACCCTTCTACTTAACCTACTCCTATATACAGCAATAATAATTCAATCTTCTAAGTATCTACAGCTGCTTTCTATATAGCTGCAAAGGAGAAAGGAGCTTAAATCTTTGCTGCGTTAATAGAGGACATTAAGAAGGCTCTTGCTAAGTATAATAACAAAAGAGAAGCTACTAACCTAGAGACAAAAGTACTAGAAGAATACTACAACTTCCTTAGTGTCTAGTCAGTTAAAGAAGCTAACAAGCTGCCTCCTTACCGCCCCTACGACTGCAAGATTAAACTGGAAGAGGGCAAGACACCCCCCTTTAGCCCCCTTTACTAGATGTCTCGCGAAGAACTCCAAGTCCTGCAAAAGTTCCTATAGCAGAACCTCTAGAAAGGCTTTATTAGATCCAGTCGCTCTTGATCCGGGCACGCAGATATGATTTAATACGGCCTTTTTGATGACTATATCTCGAACTGAGGAGGGAAAGGAACCTATGTAGTGGTGGTGGTAGGCTTTGATGGAGGGTGGTGTGCCAAGGCCCGGCTCGGCCCGGACGGGCTGAGCCGAAATCCAGGGTCCACCCCATTAATCTGTCCCACCTCTTTCCACCGCTGCAACACTACCCCCCTCCCTCACCCGCGGTCGCCCTCGACCGCTTAGTCACCCCACCCATCCGAAAATCTCTCTTCTTTCCGTCACTTTTTTTTTTTTTTTTTATTCGTCTTCTTTTTCTCGAAAATCTCCTCCACCGTCGACGTTACCTCTTCCGTTTTTCATCAAAAACAACGTCTTATCATTGCTTTTTTCAACCCTTACGTTATCGGCATCTGAAGTCCTTCACTTAGCGTTTATGTGATCGGTGCGCCTGATCTGTGCTATCTGATCTGAGCCGTGGGTTATCTGAGCTGCGGCGTGGCTGGTCTGTGCGCCGGCGCGGAGGTCTATATAGATCTTTCCGCAGCGCCGTTTTTCTTCTTCTTTTTCTCTTCCACCAAAGCCGAGCTACTGGCCGGCGTAGTGGTGCCTGGAGCCATCAATTCCAGAAGCACGATCGCTTTCATCGGCTTCCGTGCCGGTGGAGCGGACGTGCTCTATTGTCGGCATCAGAGCTACGCTGGCTTCGGTTTTTCCGGGTTCCGCACGTAGAAGTCTCTTAGCAGCTCCGCCGAATTTCGCAGGTTCTCGGCCGGATACTATTTATAGTCTTCCGGCCACCCCTTCTACGAGATCCTCGCTTTGATGGACCCCCTTATCTTCTTTACGTCCATTACGTCTTCTACCTCCCATTCTTCTTTATTACCGTCTATCTTAACTGGTGGGGGTTCGGCGAAGCCCTGTTCCGGCAGGCCGTTCTTAGGGTCTAGGCTCAGTAGGTCGGAATGGAAAACGTCGTAGATCCAGAACGCCTTCGGCAGCTCGAGCCGATAAGTCACCAGCGACCTCTTTTCTATTATCTTGAACGGACCTACGTAGCGCGGGTTGAGCTTGGCGTTCCCTTTTAGCCTCAGGTTCCGCGTGTTGAGCCAGACCCTTTAGCCTTCCTCGAATTCTATCAGTAACCGTTTCTTATTAGCTCGAGTTACTATCTTCTTCTGAGCCGATTCTATCGCGTCTTTCGCCACCTTAATGGCTTCTTCTATCTGAGATCTTAGCGCTTCTGCTGCCGCGGCGGCGACTCTCTTCGACGACGTAGCGGTGTATGGTTCTGCGGAGCTGGGTTCGTTTGGTAGCTGAAAGCTTATCCTCGGAAGATAGCCGTACGTTATCTCGAACGGCGCCAGCGAGGTAGCCTTAGACGGTGCCGAGTTAGCGCAGAACTCGGCTATCGGCAACACCTTAACCCATTCTTCTTAATGGTAGCCGCAGAAGGTTCGCAGGTATCGCTCTATCTCGCGATTAGCCACTTTAGACTGACCGTCAGTTTAAGGGTAAGCGGCGGTGCTGAGCTTTCTATAAATTCCGAGAGCTTGGTTAATAGCTTTCTATACGTCGGCTGTAAATTAAGGACCCCTATCTGTAGTGATAGTGTCCGGCAGCCTATAGTGCTTCTATACGTGCTTAATTAGCATTCTCGCTGTTTCTTCTGCAGTGGTTCCTTCGTCTCTCGCTCGACAGGGGATGAAGTGGCGTTCTTTGCTTAATCGGTCTACTATGTTCAGTGTAGCGTCGTATCTATCGGATTCCGGTAGGCCGGTTACGAAGTCCATCGTAATGTGTTGCCACGGTTTCTCGGGGATCGGCAGTGGCTTTAATAAGCCTGCTGGAAGGCCGTAACGCGGCTTCGCCGATCGGCACGCGTAGCAGTTGGCGATAAATCGGTGGATCCGCTCGTAGATTCGTAGAAACCAGTAGATCGTTCTCACTGCCTGCATCGTTTTCTTCGCTCCAGCGTAGCCAACATCTATGGAGTTATGGACCAATTGGATGACCTTAGTGATTAGTTCTTCCGGAACTACCAGCTTCCCTAAACCGGTTTTGCCGAGCTTCTGCTTCTAGTTAAGCTGCTCCACCTTCTCGTAGAGAGTCTCTTCCTTAGGGGCCGGTTCCATTGGTTTTGGTTCGGTCTGCAGCTCTGCCGCGCAGATCCCCGCTTCCTTTAACACCTCGGCGTCCACTATCCGCTCCGTCAACACCTTCCGAAACATGTTCGGATCTTCCTTCGCGCGGCTAGTTTTTCCTTCTCTTCTCGTTAGTGCGTTAGCCTTTCCGTTTTAAGCCCTAGGTCGATAGGTGATCTTGAAGTCGAACCCGGATAAGTAGGCAGCCTACCGTGCTTAACGTCGTAAGAGCTTCTGTGTCTTTATAAAGTAGGTCAGCGACTGGTGGTCCGTAAGGACCTGGACCGTGCTCTTTCCAGCTATAAGCTCCGGTTTCCACTCCTCGAAGGCCTGAATAATCGCTAGCAGTTCTTTATCGTAGATCGCGTAGTTCCGTTTAGCCTCCGTTATGGATTTGCTGAAGAACGCTACTAGGTGAAGGGTCTCGCCGTCGTCAGCGTATTAAGAAAGGACCCCTGCCGTTACTGTGTCGGAAGCGTCCGTTTCTACGTAGATCGTCTTTTCCGGCCGGAGGTGTGCCAGAACTGGCGCAGAGGCCACTGCTTCTTTCAGCTAGTTAAAGGCTTCTGTGCACTTCTCGTTCTATAGGCCGGCGGCCTCTTTCTTCAACGCCTCGTTCAGGGGTCTCGCTATCTTGCTGAAGTCCTTAATAAACCGTCGATAGTAGCTGCAGAAGCCGAGAAACGCTCTGATCTGCGTCGTGTTTCCGGATTTCGGCTGCTTCCATTCGGCGACGGCGGCGACCTTTAAGGGGTCTATCCGAATTCTATCTCTTCCGACGATAAGACCGAGATATTTAACTTCGGTCTAATAGAACTCGCTCTTCTTCGTGTCCGCGTTCAATCCGACCTCGCGGAGCCTGGTCAGCACCTTCTTAATGTAGTCCGTATGCTGATCTCTCGTTCCGTCTGTGTAGATAAGAATATCGTCCAAATAGATGGACACGAACCGCTCTAGCATGTCTATAAAGGTGTAGTTTATAAAGCGTTGCTACACTGCCGGCGCGTTAGTAAGTCCGAAAGGCATTACCAACCACTTGAAATTGCCTATGCGCGTCGCGAACGTCGTTAGGTCTTCTGTCTGCCCTTCTTTATTCCTTAGTCGATAGAACGCTTGGCGGATGTCCAGCTTGCTGAACTATTTAGCTTTAGCTACTCGTTGTACGGTCTCGTCGATTAGCGGCAGCGGGTATACGTCTCTCTTAGTGACCTCGTTGAGGCCTCGATAATCTACGCAGAGTCGCAGACTACCCCCTAGTTTCCTTACGAAAAGAATCGGTAACGCGTACTTAGCAGAACTCGGCGTAATAAACTTCTTCGCCAGGTTTTCGCGAACAAACACCTCTACTTGGTCCAGTTCGGCCGGTGACAGCCGTCTTAGGGGCTCGGTTCTTGGCAGCGTAGCTCCCTCTTTCAGTCGGATCTTGTTGTTATATTCCGGTCGATAGAGCAGCAGGAGGTTAGAGTCGGCTTTTGAGAACACGTTAGCGTGACCGTAGAGCTCCGCCGGCAGCACCTCCAGTAGGTCCACTTCTTCTTCCGCTATCACCTTCCGGTAGTCTTCGATATCTTTTATTAAGATAGCGTAAATCTCGTTGTCCGGCGACTTCGCGAGGGTCGTTATGGCTTCCAAACTCATTATTCCGACGGTAACCGGGGGTTCAGAACGATCGGACGGAGCCTCTTTCGCGGGCTCCGTGGCTTTCGGCTTGGCGGCGACGACCTTTCCGATAGTCCCTGCTCCGCCACTCGGGGTTTTGAATCCTATCGTGCCTTTGTCTATGTCAACGATAGTCTTCTGGTTCTTTATCTATTTCTGCCCTATAATGATGTCAAATCGTCCGAGATCCATAATTCGGAACGTCGCTTCCGTAGTGCGACCAGCTAGAGTAGTCCTTAGCGGCACGTAGTGCGTAACGCTTTCTATGTCTTGTCCGTTATATGCCGAAATCCGCGTCGGCGACGCCAGCTCCACCGGATAGCCGTATCCCTTCGTCAGTTTCTGAACCAGTCGGTAGTGTATCGCCGCGCCGATGAGAGCTCCGGTATCGATAAAAGCTCTTAGCTGAAGTGGTTTGCTCGATCCTTTAAGGGGGTAGACAGTAATTAGAAGGATAATGGCTGTTTCTGTGTTCACTTCCACCGCCGCCGAGAGCGGGTCGCTGCAGCTGTTAATGCTTTCTTCTCGCGGCGATTCGCTTCGATTCGGTGCCCTATTGTCAATGCTGGATAGGGGGCCTATCCGTCCAGCTGGTCTTTTCCTATAATCCTTAACTGCACCCCACCGTTACTGTCAGTATCGTTCGGAGCCGGCTCCATAGCTTGTATAGTCTTTCTCGGTGGCTGCTGCTGCTGCGGCTGCCTTATAACACGATAGTCCTGCTTCTGCTTATCCGATGCTTGGCATCTCGTGGCGATGTGGCCAGGCTTGCCACACGCGAAACAGGTAGGGACGAACGACGAGCGCTGCGACTGATAAGGTGGCTGCTGTGGCGCTCTCCGGAAAGGTGCGGGGGGTCGTGTGGTCTGCGTTAACGACGGCGACGGCTTCTGAACCGATTCGCGTAATTTCGCGTAAGCGCTTAAGTTTCTCGCGGTGACCCTCGTTCGGTGCACGAAGCTCTTAAGGTCTTCGTCTTCTACAGACGCCATAGCGGCGGCCAGTTCAGGGTTCAGCTTCTGCCTTAATAGGTGGAGCTGCTTATCTTCCGCCACTCGGGCCCTAATCGCATATTTTCTAAACAAACCGTAGAATTCTTTAAACGTCTGCCGGTTCTGATTGATCTTATCCAGTTGTTCGCGGGCCGTCTTCTTCCGGAAGGGGTCTCCGAAGCATTGAACTAACGCTTTAATCGCTTCCTTAGCGGTTACCTCTTCTAGGTCCGCTACTAGCGAGAACGCTTCGCCTTCCAGTCGCGCCTCTAAATAGGCCAGTCTGTCTTCTTCGCTGCTTAATGCGTAATCGCGGCTCATCTTATTCTTGATCTTCTTCTTGAACGCCTCCTACGCTTTAGGGTCTCCGCCACCGAAAACCGGTAGGTCCGGCAGTAGCGTTATCGTAGTGCTACCTTGACTGTAGGCCGCCGGCGAGGTGGTTTCCGCGTGGGTTTCTTGCCGCAGTGGCGGCGACGATTTCGCTGCTTCCGTATCAGCTAGCTGATCCTTCAGCTCCTTCAGTTGCGCTAGTCGATTCGCCGCCTAGTTTTCTAACACTTCGATAATAGTCTCTGCTGATTCCTTCTCGGCCCTTACCGCTTTAGTCTCTTCTCTTAGTTGTCTGTTTTCTTCTAGCGTTCTGTAGAACAGCGTCTCTATAAGGTCTATACCGTCGTAGACCTTTCCTATCCTATTCTCGTTTACGTAATCTTCCAGTTCCTCGATCGTGCAGTCGTGGATCTTCCTATATTCGCTTATTCGTTCCTTGATCTCTGCAGTCTCTTCCGCCGTAAAACCTCTAATAACGATCTTATCGTCAATTACACTGGAGCACCTGCTCGCTCTGTTAGTCTTTCTCTTTCCGCAGCGGCCTGTTACGCCGCTCTCTACCGCTGAGAAGCCTTCTATCTTCTTACAGTGCCTTAGGGGTTGTTGTTGGTGTATTGTTGGGTGCGCGTGCGTTATTCGGGTTTCCGGATAGTTCAACGGGCCCTTTCGCGCAGCGCGGTGTTGTTTGGAGAGTGAGTTCGAGATATAATGATCCGGGTACGCAGATATGATTCAATACGGCCTTTTTGATGACTATATCTCGAACTGAGGAGGGAAAGGAACCTATGTGGTGGTGGTGGTAGGCTTTGATGGAGGGTGGTGTGCCAAGGCCCGGCTCGGCCCGGACGGGCCGAGCCGAAATCCAGGGTCCACCCCATCAATCTGTCCCACCTCTTTCCACCGCCGCAACAGCTCTCTAGCAGCCAGTCCTGTTATGTTTGTTAAGAAACCTAGTAGAGGGCTACGCTTCTGTGTCGACTATCGCAACCTTAATGCTATTTCCAAGAAGAATCGCTACCTAATCCCTCTAATACAGGAAACTCTAGAACGCCTTTCGAAAGCAAAATAGTTTACTAAGCTAGATGGGATCGCAGCATTTAACAAGATTCGAATAGCAGAAGGACAAGAATAGATAACTGCATTCAGGACTCGATACGGCTTGTTTGAATCCTTAGTTATGCCCTTTAGCATATGCAATGCACCTAGTACCTTCTAGGAATACATAAACGACACCCTAAGAGAATACTTAGATCAGTTTGTTACAGCTTACATTAACGACATCTTAGTGTACAGCAAGACACTAAGAGAACACTAGGGACACGTCTGCGAAGTACTGGCTAAACTGGAAGAAGCAGGCTTATATCTAGACATTAATAAGTGTAAATTCTACAAGCAAGAAGTCCAATTCCTAGGGCTTATTATTTTAGACAAAGGCATATGTATAGACCTAGCAAAGATCTAAGCAATTCTTAACTGGAAGGTTCTAAAGACAGTTAAGGAAGTATAAGGCTTCCTTGGGTTTGCTAATTTCTATCGCTGCTTTATTTAAGGCTTTAGCTTAATTGTAAAGCCTCTAACAGCTCTAACAAGGAAAGAAGCCAAGTTTAAATAGACTGGAGCATGCCAACAAGCCTTTAACCTCCTACGACAAAGGTTTACTAAGGATCCTATCCTTTAACACTTCGACTTCGATTTAGAAACCCGTATAGAAACAGACGCCTCTTATAGAGCTATTGGAGCTGTCCTTCTTTAAAGAAAAGCACCTAACCAACTATAGCTTCTAGTAGCCTACCTCTTTAAGAAGATGATTCTAGCTAAATGCAATTACGAAATTTACGACAAGGAACTCCTGGCTATTGTAAAGGCCTTTAAAGAATAGCGTCCAGAACTTGAAGGTGCAGCCTTTCCAACTTAGGTTAGCTCTAATTACAAGAACTTAGTCCACTTTATAAAGAACAAGATCCTTAACAGACGACAAGCTAGATAGAGTAAGTTCCTTTCTAGGTTCAACTTTGTTATTCAATACGCACCAGGATCCCTTAATTTAAGAGCTAACGCCCTTACTAGGATGCCTAGAATCTATCTAGTAGACAGAGGAGAAGGTTAAGCAATTTGTAACCAAACTATCCTGAAGGCCTACAACCTAAGTAAAGACTTGAAGACCTACTTACAGGAAGGTAACTAATCAATTGCTGCCTCTTTTGCCCTGTATCTTGCACCTGCTTTCCTAGAAGATAACGATTTAGAAAGCACAACAGACAACACTAAAGACTCTGAAACTGAAGGCTCTGTTATCTCTGATACTAACTTAGAAGATAAAGAAGTAGCTAAAGAAGCAAACCACTCTAGAAGACTGCTCCCTATAATTAGAGAGGCTTACGAATTAGACCAGCAAGCTTAAGAGTTGATCCAAGCCCTTAAGATAGGCCAACGCACCTTCCCTAGCTTTTCCCTCTTAGAATGTAAGCTTAGGGATAGACTGGTCTACTTTCGCTCTCGCCTTTTTATTCCTAAAGGGGCAGACAACTTAATACGACCTTACATCCTTAGGACAGTTCACAACTTAGCAGTAGGAGGCCACCTAGGACGCTCAAAGCTTTACAAGCTTACCTTACGCTACTACTAGTAGCTATTAATATAGAAGCATGTACGCAGATATAGAAACAACTGTCCTATCTATAAAGCAGCCAAAAATAATCAACAACCTCTACAGGACTTACTAAAATCTCTGCCGGCTCCTAAACACCCTTAGAAACACATTACAATAGACTTTGTTACCTGTCTCCCTTAAGGAACTACTTAGGCAGGTGTTAAGGCAAAGAATGTCTTTGTAGTTGTGGATCGACACTCTAAGGATCGCTTTATAATACCCTGCTAGAGCATAACTTCTAAGGAAACCGCCAGGCTCTTTTACGAATACGTCTGGCGCTACGTAGGCCTCCCTAACAGCATTACATCCAACAGAGGCTCTCAGTTTATTGCTAAGTTCTGGAAACGCCTGTACAAGCTTTTAAACATTAACTACTACATTTCGACCTCCTACTACCAAGAAACAGATAGACAGATAGAGATTGCTAATGTCCTGTTTGAACAGACGCTGCATTGCTTTATTAACTACCACTAAAAGGATTGGCTAAAACACATTCCTACAGTAGAATTCTTAGCTTGCAACTAGGAATTAGAGACAACTGGACATTCTCCCTTCTATACTACTAGAGGCTACTACCCCAGAACAGGAATGGAACCTTAAGACCCACTACTACGACCTAACAACCTAGACGAAGTTAACGCAGACGACTAGGCAATACACTTTTCCTAGATCTACTAAGAAGTCTAAGAAGAGATAACTTACGCTTAGGCTGTCTACGAAGATTAAGCTAATCGAAAAAGACAGCCAGCTCCTAACTATTAAGTAGGAGACAGAGTGTACCTAGACTCTAAGAACATTGTTATAGGAAGACCTTCTCGCAAACTCGACTGGAAAAAACTGGGCCCCTTTACTATTACAGAAAAGATTAGCTCGCATGTATACTGTCTCTAACTGCCTAAAGAATAGGAAATCTACAACGTCTTTTATCCTATTAGGCTAAGGCCTAAAGAAGGAGATCCCTTCCTAATTTAAGTACAAGATCAGGAACGAACTTACATCCTCCCTGTAGCAGATAATAATAAAGATAAGGAAGAAGAGTACTACGTACGCAACATTGCAGACTGTTAAGTTGTAGATAGACAAACCAAGTACAAAGTCCAATAGCAAAGCTATAAAGACTAGGACACTACTTAGGAACCCCTTAGGAACATTATCTTTAATAAGGACAAGATTGAAGCCTTCTACTAACAGGACCTCTTAGGCTCTTAAGGACATCGCCTTGAAAACAGGTACAGCAAAGAGGAACTGGATGCTGCATACTAATAGAATATTGACCGTAACATTAGACCTGCTCCTAGGAATAAACAGGCTTACCCTCGATATCTGGAACTACTTAGGCTTCGTAAGAACTCAGCTATATTAAGGGGGGCTACTGTTACGGTCAACAGCTAGAAGAACAAGGACAACAGTACCAAAGTCCCACTAAGCACCACTATAGTTTACAGACTATATCTCAACAACCAAAGGTCCAACCAAGACTATTCTTGCCGCGTTAGAAGCGCTACAATCGGTTCTATTAGGACGAACAATCGGGCTAAGAAAGCTACTGGTACTATAGCTAGCAGACAGTAGAAAACCCCTAACAGTCCTAAGGTCCTATCTAGCTCTACTACCTCTAACAGCCTACAACTTAACACTTACTAGTCTAACTTAGAAGCTTCTAGGTTCACTGGAAGCGACTCGACCCGCTCTTTAGAATGTTCTGTTTCAGTTCTGGAACCTTTAGGAAAAGAAGGTTTTAGAAGTAACTCAGTTAACAAAACAAAGGAGAGAAGTTTGTCAAGAAACTTCTTAGGAAATCCAACAGCAAAAGGGCAAACAACTAGCTAGGGCAGAGGGACATAAGAAGCAGCTGCCGCCCCCTTACCTTTCTGTTTTCCTTCTTTATAGCTTGTCTTATACAATTAACTTAGAACAACCTTCCAACTCCCAACTTACAACTACTCTTTAGACTTTAGTTCTCTAGCTCCTCCTCTTAACTTTAGCTCTTACAACAACCTACACACACCTTAGCCTCTTCTCTGACAGCGGTTAAATAACACTAAGGAGGGAAGACTCTATATAGTGGTAGTGTAGTAGCCTTTCGTAGTAGTAGTCTGTTAAGGGAGTCGTAACATTTACCTCCCTAGGGAGGCTGACGATACTGCAGTATGCACGCGAGCTGCAGAGGACGAGGAGAGGCGCCTCTAGGCAGTAATCCGAGCACGCAGATATAATTCAATATAGCTGTTTTAATAACTATTGTTAGGGGGCGCCGTCCAGCCCAGGTCCTGGACCTAAGCTAGCCGTCGCCCTAAGGACTGCGACTTAGCGGAGCTAGCACAACCCTACCCTCTGTACGGAGTTACCGACAAGACCCTACTCCTGTACAGAGGGAGAACCCTATAGCTATACACAGAGGGGAGTTGCCGCCCCTTTAAACGGAGGGAAAACTCTGCACTGCTGTACAGAGGGAAACTCCCGATCCTCTATATAGAGTGCTGATCCGGGCACGCAGATATGATTTAATACGGCCTTTTTGATAACTATATCTCGAACTAAGGAGGGAAAGGAATCTATGTAGTGGTGGTGGTAGGCTCTAATGGATGGTGGTGCCAAGGCCCGGCTCGGTCCGGCAGGGCCGAGCCGAAATCCAGGGTCCACCCTATCACTCAGTCCCACCCCTTTCCACCGCCGCAACACTACCCCCTCCCTCACTAGCGGTCGCCCTCGACTGCTTAGTCACCCTATCCATCCGAAAATTTTCACTTTTTTTTTTTGATTCGTCGTTTCCTTCTCGAAAATCCCCTCTAACGCCGACGTCGCGTCTTCTATCTTCTATTACAACCGGCGTTCTTTTCGTCGCTTTTCCTATTTTTTACATCGTCGGCATCTGAAGTCCTTTACTTAGCGTTTATGTAATCGACGCTATCTGATCTAATCCGCGGTCTTCTAAGCTGCGGCCTGGCTAGTCTGTGCGTCGTCTCGGAGGTCTATATAGATCCGTCCGCGGCGTCGTTATTCTTCTTCTTTTTTTTTCTTCTACCAAAGCCTTTACCTACTACAGGGGCGGCGGCGCTGGCACGCTACGGCGTCGGCGAGCTTGCTGCCGCACCACCGATAGGTAGTGGACGAGTCGAAGACCTCCCCGAGGCGACGGTTACGATCGTTTTTATCGGTTTCCGCACTAGTAGAGCGGACGCGGCTTTCTTCTTCTTTCTTCTGCATTCTCGACATCAAAGCTACGCTGGTTTCGGCTTTTCCGGGTTCTACACGTAGAACTCTCTCAGCAGCTCCGCCAAATTCCGGAGGTTTTCGACCGGATACTATTTATAGCCTTCCAGCTACCCCTTCTACGAGATCCTCGCTTTAATAGACCCCCTTATTTTCTTTACGTCTATTACATCTTCCACCTCCTACTCTTCTTCCTTACCGTCTATCTCGACCGGTAGGGGTTCAGCGAACCCCTGTTCCGGAAGGCCGTCCTTAGGGTCCAGGCTTAGCAGATCTAAATGGAAAACGTCGTAGATCTGGAACGCCTTTGGCAGCTAGAGCTGATAAGTCACCGGCGATCTCTTTTCCACTATCTTAAACAGACCTACGTAGCGTAGATTCAGCTTGGCGTTGCCTTTTAGCCTTAGGTTCTTCGTGTTAAGCTATACCCTTTGGCCTTCCTCGAATTCTATCGGTAACCGCTTCTTATTAGCTCGAGTTACCATCTTCTTCTGAGCCGATTCTATTGCTTCTTTCGCCACTTTGATCGCTTCTTCTATCTGAGATCGGAGCGCTTCCGCCGCTGCGGCGGCGACTCTCTTTAACGACGTAGCGGTAGTGGAAAGCTCCGGCGTGATCCGGGCACGCAGATATGATTCAATACGGCCTTTTTGATAACTATATCTCGAACTAAGGAGGGAAAGGAACCTATATAATGGTGGTGGTTGTTGCGGCGGTGGAAAGAGGTGGGACAGATTGATGGGGTGGACCCTGGATTTCGGCTCGGCCCTTCCGGACCGAGCCGGGCCTTGGCACTACCACTACGAAAGCCTACTACTACAATCACATAGGTTCCTTTCCCTCCTTAGTTCGAGATATAGTTATCAAAAAGGCCGTATTGAATCATATCTGCGTGCCCGGATTATTATATCTCGAACTCACTCTCTACACTACACCTCGCGCTGCGCGAAAGGGCCCGTTGAACTATCCGGAAACCCGAATAACGCACGCGCACCCAACAACACACCAACAACAACCCCCAAGGCACTGTAAGAAGATGGAAGGCTTCTTAGCGGTAGAGAGCGGCGTAACAGGCCGCCGCGGAAAGAGAAAGACTGACAGAGCGAGCAGGCGCTCCAGTGTAATTGACGATAAGATCGTTATTAGAGGTTTTACAGCGGAAGAGACTGCAGAGATTAAGGAACGAATAAACGAATATAGGAAGATCTACGACTGCATAATCGAGGAACTGGAAGACTATGTAAATAAGAACGGGTTAGGAAAGGTCTACGACGGTATAGACCTTATTAAGACGCTGTTCTACAGAACACTAGAAGAGAACAGACAGCTAAGAGAGGAAGTAGAGACGGTAAGGGCCGAGAAGGAATCGGCGGAGACTATTATCGACGTGTTAGAACACTAGACGGCGAATCGGCTAGCGCAGCTAAAGGAGCTAAAGGATCAGCTTGCTGATATAGAAGCAGCGAAGTCGTTACCGCTACCGCGGCAAGAAACCTACGCAGAGACCGCCTTACCGGCCGCCTATAATCAAGGTGGCACCTTAATGACATTATTGCCGGACCCGCCGGTGTTTAGAGGCGGGGACCCTAAAGATTAGGAGGCATTTAAGAAGAAGATCAAGAATAAGATAAGCCGCGATTACGCATTAAACAGCGCCGGAGATAGGTTGGCGTACCTGGAGTCGCGATTAGAAGGTAAAGCTTTTTTGCTAGTAGCGGACCTGGAAGAAGTGACCGCCGACGAAGCTATTAAGGCGCTGGACCAGCATTTCGGAGACCCCTTCCGGAAGAAGACAGCCTGTAAGCAGCTGGACAAGATCAATTAGATCCGGCAGACGTTCGAAGAATTCTACGGATTGTTTAGAAAACATGCGATTAGGGCCCGAGTAGCGGAAGATAAGCAGCTCTACCTACTAAGACAGAAGCTGAGCCCTAAGCTGGCCGCCGCTATAGCGTCTGTGGAAGACGAAGACCTTGAGAGCTTCGTGCACCAAGCGAGAGTCACCGCGAGAAACTTGAGCGCTTACGCGAAATCGCGCGAATCGAACCAGAAGCAGTTGATAACGCAGACTACACGACCCCCTGCGCCTTTCCGGAGAGCGCCACAGCAGCTACCCTATCAGTCGCAGCGCTTGTCGTTCGTCCCCACCTGTTTCGCGTATAGCAAGCCTGGCTACATTGCTACAAGATGCCAAGCATCGGATAAGCAGAAGCAGGACTATCGTGTTATAAGGCAGCCGCAGCCGCAGCCGCAGCCGCAGCAGCAGCAACCACCGAGGAAGACCATACAAGCTATGGAGCCGGCTCCGAACGATACTGACAGTGTAGACAGTAGGGTACAGTTAAGGATTATGGGAAAAGACCAGCTGGACGGATAGGCCCCCCATCCAGCATCGATAGAAGGGCACCAAATAGAAGCGAATCGGCGCGAGAAGAAAGCATTAACAGCTGCAGCGATCCGCTCTCGGCAGCTGTGGAAGCGAACACGGAAACAGCCATTATCCTTCTAATTACTATCCACCCCCTTAACGGATCGAGCAAACCACTTTAGCTAAAGGCTTTTATCGATACCGGAGCTCTTATCGGCGCAGCGATCCACCACCGGCTAGTTCAGAGACTGACGAATGGATACGGCTATCCAGTAGAATTAGCGTCACCGACAAAGATTTCGGCATATAACGGACAAGACACGGAAAGCGTTACGTACTACGTGCCGCTAAAGACTACCTTAGCCGGTCGAACCACGGAAGCGACGTTCCGAATTATAGATATCGGAAGATTTGACATTATTATAGGGCAGAAATGGATGAAGAACCAGAAAGCTATCGTCAACGTAGATAAAGGAACGATCAGATTCAAAACCCGAGGTAACAGCGCCGTCACCACCGAATCGAGAGCCGCGGCTGCCAATGTAACTCCGTCCGATCGTTCCGAACCCCTAGTTACTGTCGGAATGATAAGTTCGGAAGCTATAACGACCCTCGCGAAGTCGCCGGATAATAAGATCTACGCTATCTCGATAAAAGACATCGAAGACCACCGGAAGATAATGGCGGAAGAAGAAGTGGACCCGCTAGAGGTGCTACCGGCGGAGCTCCACGATTACGCTGACGTGTTCTCAAAAGCCGACTCCAACCTCCTGCCGCTCCATCGACCGGAATATAACAACAAGATCCGACTAAAAGAGGGAGCTACGCTGCCAAGAACCGAGCCCCTAAGACGACTGTTACCGGCCGAACTGGACCAAGTAGAGTTGTTTGTTCGCGAAAACCTAGCGAAGAAGTTTATTACGCCGAGTTCTGCCGAATACGCGTTACCGATTCTTTTCGTAAGGAAACTAGGGGGTGGTCTGCGACTCTGCGTAGACTATCGAGGCCTTAACGAGGTTACTAAGCGAGACGTATATCTACTGCCGTTGATCGACGAGACTATACAGCGGGTAGCGAAGGCTAAGTAGTTCAGCAAGCTGGACATCCGCTAAGCGTTCTATCGACTAAGGAATAAAGAAGGGCAGACAGAAGACCTTACGACGTTCGCGACGCGTATAGGCAATTTCAAGTAGCTGGTAATGCCGTTCGGACTTACCAATGCGCCGGCAGTATAGCAACGCTTTATAAACTACACCTTTATAGACATGTTAGAACGGTTCGTGTTAATTTACCTGGACGACATCCTTATCTATACTGATAGAACGAGAGAGCAACATACGGACCACATCGAGAGAGTGTTGGAAAGGCTCCGCGAGGTCGGATTGAACGCGGACACGAAGAAGAGCGAGTTCTATCAAACCGAGGTCAAATATCTCGGTCTTATCGTCGGAAGAGATAGAATTCGTATAGACCCCTTAAAGGTCGCCGCCGTCGCGGAATAGAAGCAGCCGAAATCCGGAAACACTACGCAAATCAGAGTGTTTCTCGGCTTCTGCAGCTACTATCGACAGTTCATTAAGGACTTTAGCAAGATAGCGAGACCCCTAAACAAGGCGCTAAAGAAAGAGGCCGCCGGCCTATGGAATAAGAGGTGCACGGAAGCATTTAACCAGCTAAAAGAAGCAGTGGCCTCCGCACTAGTGCTGGCGCACTTCCGGCTAGAAAAGACGGTCTACGTAGAAACGGACGCTTCCGACACAGTTACGGCAGGGGTCCTTTCTTAATATAGTAACGACGAAACCCTCTATCTAGTCGCTTTCTTCAGCAAGTCAATAAGCGAAGCTAAGCGGAACTACGCTATCTACGATAAGGAGCTGCTGGCGATCATTCAGGCTTTCGAGGAGTGGAAGCCGGAGCTTATAGCTGGAAAGAGCACGGTCCAGGTTCTTACGGACTACTAGTCGCTGACCTATTTTATAAAGACGCAGAAGCTCTTACGTCGCCAAGCTCGGTAGGCCGCCTACTTGTCAGGGTTCGATTTTAAGATTAACTATCGACCCGGAGCTCAAAATGGAAAGGCTAACGCGCTAACGCGAAGAGAAGGGAAGACGAGCCGCGCGAAGGAAGATCCGAACATGTTTCAGAAGGTGTTAACGGAGCGGATAGTAGACGCCGAGGTGTTAAAGGAAGCGGGGATCTGCGCAGCGGAACTGCAGACCGAACCCGAACTAATAGAGCCGCCGATCGAAGAAAAGACTCTCTACGAGAAGGTGGAGCAGCTTAATCAGCAGCAGAAGCTAGGCAAAACCGGTTTAGGGAAGATAATAGTTCTGGAAGAACTAATTACGGAAGTCATCCAGCTGGTCTACGGCTCTGTAGATGTCGGCTACGCCGGCGCGAAAAAGACGATGCAGGCAGTAAGAACGATCTACTGGTTTCCGCGGATCTATAAGCGGATCTACCGGTTTATCGCTAATTGCTACGCGTGCCGGGCCGCGAAGCCACGTTACGGTCTTCCGGCCGGTCTGCTGAAGCCACTTCCGATCCCCGAGAAACCGTAGCAGCATATTACAATGGACTTCGTAACCGGCCTGCCGGAATCCGATGGATATAACGCTACGCTGAACGTAGTGGACCGATTGAGCAAAGAACGCCACTTCATCCCCTGCCGAGCGAGAGATAAAGGAACTACTGCGGAAGAGACCGCACGGATGTTAATTCAACACGTATGGAAGCACTATAGCCTGCCGGACACTATCACTACGGATAGAGGTCCTTAATTCACCGCTAACGTGTGGAAAGCTATTAACTAAGCTCTCGGAATTTATAGAAAGCTTAGCACTGCCGCTTACCCGCAGACCGACGGTCAGTCCGAAGTAGCTAACCGAGAGATAGAGCGATATCTGCGAGCCGTCTGTGGCCATTATTAAGAAAAGTGGGTTGAGATGCTGCCAATAGCCGAGTTCTGTGCCAACTCTGCACCGTCTGAAGCCACCTCGCTGGCGCTGTTTAAGATAACGCATAGCTATCTTCCGAGGATGAGCTTCCAGCCGCCGAACGAACCCAGCTCCGCGGAACTATCCACCGCTACGTCGTCAAAGAGAGTCGCCGCCGCGGCAGCAGAAGCGCTACGATCTCAGATAGAAGAAGCCATTAAGGTAGCGAAAGACGCAATAGAATCGGCTTAGAAGAAGATAGTAACTCGAGCTAATAAGAAACGGTTACCGATAGAATTCGAGGAAGGCCAAAGGGTATAGCTTAACACGAAGAACCTAAGGCTAAAAGGCAACGCCAAGCTGAATCCGCGCTACGTGGGCCCGTTTACGATAGTGGAAAAGAGGTCGCCGGTAACTTATCGGCTCTAGCTACCGAAATCGTTCCGGATCTACGACGTTTTCTATTCAGATCTGCTGAGCCTGGACCCTAAGAACGGTCTGCCGGAGCAGGGCTTCGCCGAACCCCCGCCGGCTGAGATGGACGGTAAGGAAGAAGAGTGGGAGGTGGAAGATGTAATGGACGTAAAGAAGATAAGAGGGTCTATCAAAGCGAGGATTTTGTAGAAGGGGTGGCCGGAAGACTATAAATGGTATCCGATCAAGAATCTCCGGAATTCGGCGGAGCTGCTAAGAGATTTCTACGTAAGGAACCCGGAAAAACCGAAACCGGCGTAGCTCTAATGTCGACGATACCGGAAGAAAGAAGAAAGCCACGTCCGCTCCACCGACGCAGAAGCCGATAAAGACGATCGTGTCGGTCGCCTTCGGCAAGGTCTTCGACGCGGCCACTACCTACGGCGGTCGGCAGGAAGCTCGCCGACGCCGTAGCGTGCCAGCGCCGCCGACCCTGTAGTGTGTAAGGACTTTGGTAGAAGAGAAAAAGGAGAAGAAAAACGGCGCCGCGGAAAGATCTATACGGACCTCCGAAACGACGCACAGACCAGCTACGCCGCAGCTCAGATAATCTACGGTTCCGATTAGATAGCACGGATTAGGCGAACGGATTACATAAACGCTATATAAAGGGCTTTAGATGCTGACGATGTAAAAAACGCGAAGAGCGACGAAAAGAACGCCGATTGTAATAAAGGAAGACGCGACGTCGGCGTTAGAGGGGATTTTCGAAAAAAAAAAAAAGTGGAGATTTTCGGATGGATGGGGTGACTAAGCGGTCGAGGGCGACCGCTGGTAAGGGAGGGGGGTAGTGTTGCGGCAGTGGAAAGAGGTGGGACAGATTGATAGGGTGGACCCTGGATTTCGGCTCAGCCCTTCCAGACCGAGCCGGGCCTTGGCACCACCACTACGAAAGCCCACCACTACCATTACATAGGTTCCTTTCCCTCCTCAGTTCGAGATATAGTTATCAAAAAGGCCGTATTGAATCATATCTGCGTGCCCGGATCAGTGGTAGGCTTTCGTAGTAGTAGTGCCAAGGCCCGGCTCGGTCCGGAAGGGCCGAGCCGAAATCCAGGGTCCACCCCATCAATCTGTCCCACCTCTTTCCACCGCTGCAACACTACCCCCCTCCCTTACCAGCGGTCGCCCTCGACCGCTTAGTCACCCTATCCATTCGAAAATCTCCACTCTTTTTTTTTTTTCGAAAATCCCCTCTAACGCCGACGTCGCGTCTTCCTTTATTACAATCGGCGTTCTTTTCGTCGCTCTTCGCGTTTGTTACATCGTCGGCATCTGAAGCCCTTTATATAGCGTTTATGTAATCCGTTTGCCTGATCCGTGCTATCTAATCGGAACCGTAGATTATCTGAGCTGCGGCGTAGCTGGTCTGTGCGTCGTTTCGGAGGTCTATATAGATCTTTCCGCAGCGCCGTTTTTCTTCTTCTTTTTCTCTTCTACCAAAGTCCTTACACACTATAGGGTCGGCGGCGCTGGCACGCTACGGCGTCGGCGAGCTTCCTGCCGACCGCTGTAGGTAGTGGCCGCGTCGAAGACCTCGCCGAAGGCGACTGACACGATCGTCTTTATCGGCTTCCGCGCACTTCTCGTTCTATAGGCCGGCGGCCTCTTTCTTTAACGCTTCGTTCAGGGGTCTGGCTACCTTGCTGAAGTCTTTGATAAACCGTCGGTAGTAGCTGCAGAATCCGAGAAACGCTCTAATCTGCGTAGTGTTTCCGGATTTCGGCTGCTTCTATTCGGCGACGGCGGCGACCTTTAAGGGGTCCATCCAAATTCCATCTCTTCCGACGATAAGACCGAGATATTTGACTTCGGTCTAATAGAACTCGCTCTTCTTCGTGTCCGCGTTCAATCCGACCTCGCGGAGCCTGGTTAGCACCTTTTTGATGTGGTCCGTGTGCTGATCTCTCGTTCCGTCTGTATAGATAAGAATATCGTCTAAATAGATAGACACGAACCGCTCTAGCATGTCTATAAAGGTGTGGTTTATAAAGCGTTGCCATACTGCCGGCGCGTTGGTAAGTCCGAAAGGCATCACCAACTACTTGAAATTGCCTATACGCGTCGCGAACGTCGTAAGGTCTTCTGTCTGCCCTTCTTTATTCCTTAGTCGATAGAACGCTTGGCGGATGTCCAGCTTGCTAAACCATTTAGCTTTAGCTACTCGTTGTATAGTCTCGTCGATCAGCGGCAGCGGGTATACGTCTCTCTTAGTGACCTCGTTAAGGCCTCGATAATCTACGCAGAGTCGCAGACTACCCCCTGGTTTCCTTACGAAAAGAATCGGTAACGCGTACTTAGTAGAACTCAGCGTAATAAACTTCTTCGCTAGATTTTCGCGAACAAACACCTCTACTTAGTCCAGCTCGGCCGGTGACAGTCGTCTTAGGGGCTCGGTTCTTGGCAGCGTAGCCCCCTCTTTCAGTCGGATCTTGTTGTTATATTCCGGTCGATAGAGCGGCAGGAGGTTGGAGTCGGCTTTTGAGAACACGTTAGCGTAACCGTAGAGCTCGTTTGGCAACACCTTTAGTGGGTCCACTTCTTCTTCCGCTTTTATCTTCCTGTAGTCTTCGATGTCCTTTATAGAGATAGCGTAGATCTCATTGTCCGGCGACTTCGCGAGGGTCGTTATAGCTTCTAAGCTCATTATTCCGACGGTGACCAGGGGTTCGGAACGATCGGACGGAGCCTCTTTCGCGGACTCCGTAGCTTTCGGCTCGGCGGCGGCGGTAGCGACCTTTCTGATGGTCCCTGCTCCGCCGCCCGGGGTTTTGAATCTGATCGTTCCTTTATCTACATCGATAATAGCTTTCTAGTTCTTTATCTATTTCTGCCCTATAATAATGTCAAATCTTCCGATATCCATAATTCGGAACGTCGCTTCTGTGGTTCAACCGGCTAAGGTAGTCTTTAGCGGCACGTAGTGCGTAACGCTTTCCGTGGCTTGTCCGTTATATGCCGAAATCTTTGTCGGTGACGCTAATTCTACCGGATAGCTGTATCCATTCGTCAGTCTCTGAACCAATCGGTGGTGGATCGCTGCGCCGATAAGAGCTCCGGTATCGATAAAAGCTCTCAGCTAAAGTGGTTTGCGCGACTTCTTAACAGGGTGGATCTCGATAGGAAGGATAATCGCTGTTTCCGTGTTCGCTTCTACGGCTGCCGAGAGCGGATCGCTACAGCTGTTAATGCTTTCTTCTCGTGTCGATTCGCTCCGGTGCGGTGCCCTATTGTCAATGCTAGATAGGGGGCCTATCCGTCCAGCTGGTCTTTTCCTATAATCCTTAACTGCACCCTACCGTCCACACTGTCAGTATCGTTCGGAGCCGGCTCCATAGCTTGTATGGTCTTTCTCGGTGGTTGCTGCTGCTGCTGCGGCTGCCTTATAACACGATAGTCCTGCTTCTGCTTATCCGATGCTTGGCATCTCGTAGCGATGTGGCCAGGCTTGCTATACGCGAAACAGGTGGGGACGAACGACGAGCGCTGCGACTGATAAGGTGGCTGCTGTGGCGCTCTCTGGAAAGGCGCGGGGGGTCGTATAGTCGGCGTTAACGACGGCGACGGCTTCTAAACCGATTCGCGTGATTTCGCGTAAGCGCTCAAGTTTCTCGCGGTGACTCTCGCTTAGTGCACGAAGCTCTTAAGGTCTTCGTCTTCCACAGACGCCATAGCGGCGGCCAGCTTAGGGCTCAGCTTCTGCCTCAGTAGGTGGAGCTGCTTATCTTCCGCCACTCGGGCCCTAATCGCATATTTTCTGAACAATCTGTAGAATTCTTCGAACGTCTGCCAGTTCTGATTGATCTTGTCCAGCTGCTTACGGGCTGTCTTCTTCCGGAAGGGGTCTCCAAAACGCTGGTCTAGCGCCTTAATAGCTTCGTCGGCGGTCACTTCTTCTAGGTCCGCTACTAGCGAAAAAGCTTTACCTTCCAATCGCGACTCTAGGTACGCCAACCTATCTCCGGCGCTGTTTGATGCGTAATCGCGGCTTATCTTATTCTTGATCTTCTTCTTAAATGCCTCCCAATCTTTAGGGTCCCCGCCTCTAAACACCGGCGGGTCCGGCAATAATGTCATTAAGGTGCTACCTTAACTATAGGCAGCTAGTAAGGCGGTCTCCGCGTAGGTTTCTTGCTGCAGTAGCGGTAACGACTTCGCTGCTTCTATATCAGCAAGCTGATCCTTTAGCTCCTTTAGCTGCGCCAGCCGATTTGCCGTCTGGTGTTCTAACACGTCGATAATAGTCTCCGCCGATTCCTTTTCGGCCCTTACCGTCTCCACTTCCTCTCTTAGCTGTCTGTTCTCTTCCAGTGTTCTGTAGAACAGCGTCTTAATAAGGTCTATACCGTCGTAGACCTTTCCTAACCTATTCTCGTTTACATAGTCTTCCAGTTCCTCGATCGTGCAGTCGTGGATCTTCCTATATTCGCTTATTCGTTCCTTAATCTCTGCGGTCTCTTCCGCTGTAAAACCTCTAATAACGATCTTATCGTTAATTACACTGGAGCGCCTGCTCGCTCTGTTAGTCTTTCTCTTTCTGCGGCGGCCTGTTACGCCGCTCTCTACCGCTGAGAAGCCTTCCATCTTCTTACAGTGCCTTGGGGGTTGTTGTTGGTGTGTTGTTAGGTGCGCGTGCGTTATTCGGGTTTCCGGATAGTTCGACGGGCCCTTTCGCGCAGCGCAGTGTGTTGTAGAGAGTGAGTTCGAGATATAATAATCCGGGCACGCAGATATGATTCAATACGGCCTTTTTGATAACTATATCTCGAACTGAGGAGGGAAAGGAACCTATGTGATGGTGGTGGTGGGCTTTCGTAGTGGTGGTGCCAAGGCCCGGCTCGGTCCGGAAGGGCCAAGCCGAAATCCAGGGTCCACCCTATCAATCTGTCCTACCTCTTTCCACCAGCGCAACACGGCGAACCGGCGTCGCTCGGCGGCTGGAAGCTCATTCTCGGAAGGTAGCTATAAGTTATCTCGAACGGAGCCAGTAACGTAGCTTCTAACTGTGCTGAATTGGCGCAGAACTCAGCTATCGGCAGCATCTCGACCTACTTTTCTTAATAGTGGCCGCTGAAGGTTCGCAGATATCGCTCTATCTCTCGGTTAGCTACTTTAGACTAACTGTCGGTCTGCGGGTAAGCGGCTGTGCTGAGCTTTCCACTAATTCCGAGAGCCTGGTTAATAGCTTTCTATACGTCGGCGGTGAATTGAGGACCCCTATCCGTAGTGATGGTGTCCGGCAGCCTATAGTGCTTCTATATATGCTTAATCAGCATTCTCGCTGTTTCTTCTGCAGTGGTTCCTTCGTCTCTCGCTCGACAGGGGATGAAGTAGCGTTCTTTGCTTAATCGGTCCACTACGTTCAGCGTAGCGTTATATCTATCGGAGTCCGGCAGGCCGGTTACGAAGTCTATCGTAATGTGTTGCTACGGTTTCTCAGGGATCGGAAGTGGCTTTAGCAGACCGGCCGGAAGACCGTAACGTGGCTTCGCGGCCCGGCACGCGTAGCAGTTGCCGATAAACCGGTGGATCCGCTCGTAGATTCGCAGAAACCAGTATGTCGTCCTTATAGCTTCTATCGTTTTCTTTGATCCTGCGTAACCAACGTCTACGGAGCTATGGACCAGCTGGATAACCTCTGTAATTAGTTCTTCTGGAACTATCAGCTTCCCCGAACCGGTTTTGCTGAGCTTCTGTTGCTGGTTAAGCTGCTCTACCTTCTTGTAGAGAGTTTCTTCCTTACTAGCCGGTTCTACTGCGCAGACCCCTACCTCTTTCAGCACCTCTGCGTCTACTATCCGCTCGGTCAGCACCTTCTGGAACATGTTCGGATCTTCTTTCGCGCGGCTGGTCTTTCCTTCTCTTCTCGTTAGTGCGTTAGCCTTTCCGTTTTAAGCTCTAGGTCGATAGGTAATCTTAAAGTCAAACCCTAATAAGTAGGCAGCCCACCGTGCTTAACGTCGTAAGAGCTTCTGCGTCTTTATAAAGTAGGTCAGCGACTGGTGGTCCGTAAGGACCTGGACCGTGCTCTTTCCAGCTATAAGCTCTGGCTTCCACTCCTTGAACGCCTATATAATAGCTAGCAGTTCTTTATCGTAGATTGCGTAGTTCCGTTCGGCCTCTGTTATAGATTTGCTAAAGAAGGCTACTAGGTAAAGGGTCTCGCCGTCGTCAGCGTATTAAGAAAGGACCCCTGCCGTTACTGTGTCAGAAGCGTCCGTTTCTACGTAGATCGTCTTTTCCGGCCGGAAGTGTGCTAGAACCGGCGCCGAGGCCACTGCTTCTTTCAGCCAGTTAAAGGCTTCCGTGCACTTCTTATTCTATAGGCCGGCGGCCTCCTTCTTCAACGCCTCGTTTAGGGGTCTCGCTATCTTGCTGAAGTCCTTAATAAACCGTCGATAGTAGCTGCAGAAGCCAAGAAACGCTCTGATTTGCGTAGTATTTCCAGACTTCGGCTGCTTCTATTTAGCGACGGCGGCGACCTTTAAGGGGTCCATCCGAATTCTATCTCTTCCGACAATAAGACCGAGATATTTAACTTCGGTCTAATAGAACTCGCTCTTCTTCGTGTCCGCGTTCAATCCGACCTCGCGGAGCCTGGTCAGCACCTTCTTGATGTGGTCCGTGTGCTGTTCTCTCGTCCTATCGGTGTAGATTAGAATGTCGTCTAAGTAGATTGAAACGAATCGCTCTAGCATGTCTATAAAGCTGTAATTTATGAAACGTTGCTACACCGCCGGCGCGTTAGTGAGTCCGAAGGGCATCACCAGCTACTTAAAATTGCCTATGCGCGTAGCGAATGTCGTAAGATCTTCCGTCTGCCCTTCCTCGTTCCTTAATCGATAGAACGCTTAGCGGATGTCCAGCTTGCTGAACTACTTAGCCTTCGCCACTCTTTGTATAGTTTCGTCGATTAGCGGCAGCGGATATACGTCTCTTTTGGTGACCTCGTTAAGGCCTCGATAGTCTACGCAGAGTCGCAGACCACCCCCTAGTTTCCTTACAAAAAGAATCAGTAACGCGTACTCGGCAGAACTCGGTGTAATAAACTTCTTCGCCAGATTTTCGCGAACAAACACCTCCACTTGGTCCAGTTCGGCCGGTAACAGTCGTCTTAGGGGCTCGGTTTTTGGCAGCGTAGCTCCCTCTTTTAGTCAGATCTTGTTGTTATATTCCGGTCGATAGAGCGGCAATAGGTTGGAGTCGGCTTTTAAGAACACGTTAGCGTAATCGTAGAGCTCCGCCAGTAGCACCTCCCGCAGATCTACTTCTTCTTCCGCCATCATTTTGCGGTAGTCTTCTATGTCTTTTATCGAGATAGCGTAGATCTCATTGTCCGTCGATTTCGCGAGGGTCGTTAGGGCTTCCGAGCTCACCATTCCGACGGTGACCAGGGATTTGGAACGATCGGACGGGGCCTCTTTCGTAGACGCCGTAGCGTTCGGCTCGGCGGCGGCGGTCGTTCCGGTGGTCCTTGCTCTGCTACCTGGGGTTTTGAATCCTATCGTGCCTTTATCTCCGTCGACGATAGCTTTCTAGTTCTTTATCTATTTCTGCCCTATAATAATGTCAAATCTTCTGATATCCATAATTCGGAACGTCGCTTCCGTGGTGCGACTAGCCAAGGTAGTCTTTAGCGGCACGTAGTGCGTTACGCTTTCCGTGTCTTGTCCGTTATATGCCGAAATCCGCGTCGGCGACGCCAGTTCCACCAGATAGCCGTATCCATTTATCAGCTTCTGAACTAGCCGATAGTGGACCGCTGCTCCGATAAGAGCTCCGGTATTGATAAAAGCTCTTAGCTGAAGTGGTTTGCTCGATCCGTTAAGGGGGTGGACAGTGATTAGAAGGATAATAGCTGTTTCTGTGTTCACTTCCACCGCTGCCGAGAGCGGGTCGCTGCAGCTGTTAATGCTTTCTTCTCGTGCCGATTTGCTCCGGTGCGGTGCCCTGTTGTTAGTGCTGGATAGGGGGCCTATCCGTCTAGCTAGTCTTTTCCCATAATCCTTAACTGCACCCTACTGTCTACACTGTTAGTATCGTTCGGCGCCGGTTCGATAGCTTAAATAGTCTTTCTCGGTGGCTGCGGCTGCTTTATAGCGCGATACTCCTGCTTCTGTTGGGCCGTTGCTTAGCATCTCGTGGCGATATGGCCGGGTTTTCCGCATGCGAAACAGGTAGGGACGAACGCCGATCGTGGTAAATACGACGATTGCTAGGGGGTTCGTCGGAAAGGCGCAGGGGGTCTTGTAGTCTGCGTTATCAACGGCTTCTAGTTCGATTCGCGTAATTTCGCGTAAGCGCTCAAGTTTCTCGCAGTGACTCTCGCTCTGTGCACGAAGCTCTTAAGGTCTTCGTCTTCTACAGACGCTATAGTGGCGGCCAGTTCAGGGTTCAGCTTCTGCCTTAATAGGTGGAGCTGCTCGTCTTCTGCCACTCTGGCCCTAATAGCATGTTTTCTGAATAGCCTGTAGAATTCTTTAAACGTCTGCCGGTTCTGATTGATCTTGTCCAGCTGCTTACGGGCTGTCTTCTTTCGGAATGGGTCTCCAAAGCGTTGATCTAGCGCTTTAATCGCTTCCTTAGCGGTCACCTCTTCCAGGTCCGCTACTAGCGAAAAAGCTTTACCTTTAAGTCGCGATTCCAGGTACGCCAATCTATCTCCGGCGCTGTTTCCGGCGTAGTCGCGGTCTATCTTATTCTTTATCTTCTTCTTAAACGCTTCCTAGTCTTTAGGGTCCCCGCCTCTAAACACTAGCAGGTCCGGCAATAATGTTATTAAGGTGCCACCTTAACTGTAGGCGGCCGGTGAGGCGGTTTCCGCCTCCTCTCGTCGTAGTGGCGGCAGTCTCGCTGCTTCCCTATTAGCTAGTTGGTCCTTTAGCGCCTTTAGCTGCGCCAGTCGATTCGCCGCCTGGTTCTCTAGCACGTCGATAATAGTCTCTGCCGATTCCTTCTCGGCTCTTACTGTCTCTACTTCCTCTTTTAGCTGTCTGTTCTCTTCTAGCGTTCTGTAGAACAGCGTCTTAATAAGGTCTATACTATCGTAGACCTTTCCTATCCTATTCTCGTTTATATAGTCTTCCAGTTCCTCGATCGTGCAGTCGTGGATCTTCCTATATTCGCTTATTCGTTCCTTAATCTTAGCGGTCTCTTCCGCTGTAAAGCCTCTAATAATGATCTTATTATTAATGACACTGGAGCACCTACTCGCTCTGTCAGTCTTTCTCTTTCCGCGGCGGCCTGTTACGCCACTCTCTACCGCTGAGAAGCCTTCTATCTTCTTACGGTGCCTTGGGTTGTTGTTTGGTTGTGTGGGTGCGCGTGCGTTATTCGGGTTTCCGGATGGTTCGACGGGCCCTTTCGCGCAGCGCGGGGTTTGGTGTAGTGAGTAAGTTCGAGATATAATGATCCGGGCACGCAGATATGATTCAATACGGCCTTTTTGATGACTATATCTCGAACTAAGGAGGGAAAGGAATCTATGTGGTGGTGGTGGTAGGCTCTGATAGATGGTGGTGCCAAGGCCCGGCTCGGTCCGGAAGGGCCGAGCCAAAATCCAGGGTCCACCCCATCACTCAGTCCTACCCCTTTCCACCGCTGCAACAAGTGCGAACCTTGTATCCCTATACAGAGGGAAATTGCTAGCTTAGCTTTGTAGGTACAAATTGTACAGTAGCAGACGACAAAGGAACTGCCTATTAGTTCCTTTATATAGATACCTAACCTTAAGTTTCTAAACTAAGATTCTTAAGTCCTTATATTAGGAACTAATCTTACTGTTAGTAACTGCAGTAATATAACGAAGATAGACAGCGACATCTCTATAGAACCTATAGCTATATAGGGACAGATGCACTGCGCGTACAAGGAGCTGCTAGAACACAAGAGGCAGCTCGAACAACAAGTAAGCCACTAGGCTGCGATAATTTCCTAATAGGAACAGGAGCTACGACAGCTTAGGGCATCCGATTGCGATCCGACCCCTACGACGACGAACATAATAGCCTACACCCCGACCCCTAAGAGCAAACTCCCTAACGTTACTACTTATAATAGTAAGGCTCTGGCCGAGTACCCCTCCTAGGCTGCCGAAATGCGCTCTAAGCTTCTAGTCGACTTAGGGGTATACCCGAACGAGCTAGACAAGGTAGTGTACCTCTTTAGGAGGTTAACGGGCAGGGCGTCAGCACGGATTCTGCTATACTACGAGACGGCTATTGCTAACCCGGCAATAGCTACGACGACGATGCTCTAGGCAGCTCTTAATGATACGGATGTAGAGGGCTAGAAGGTGCTGGAAGCTAGGCTTGGCAGGGCCAGGCTTGGCGCACACTCAAATACCTCTACCTCCGCTTGTACGTAGATTCTTCCCTCTCTAGCCTTAGATATAGTTATTAAAGACGGGTATTGACCTTGCGTCTACTGCAGTCAGATCACTTAACAAGAGCTATAAGGACCTAGACTGCAAGAGCTAAGCACTTCTATAGGTTAATACAATAAAGCAAGGACGCAAGACTGTACAAGAGTTCTTCGCGGAATACGACTAGACCCTAGCAGAGGCAGGAGGACTCTAATAGGAGGACAGGACAAAAATTACCTCCTTAGAGGTAGGCCTCTCTAAGGAGATTATAACAGGACTAGTAGGCGTAATACGACTAGCTACGTACGAGGAATTCTGTAATCTCCTTAGGATAGTCGACGACTAGCAGCGTAGGCTCGGACAGATAAGCTGCGCTTATAAGATACGACAACCCCTCTAGCAGCAGACAGACGCTATAGACTAGGAACTAACGACGACGAGGGTAGCGGCAGCTGTTACTGTACGGCTAAGAGCCGCTGCTAAAAGGGCGCTAGACATAGCTACTCTAGACAAGAGGCGAGCAGAAGGAAGCTGTTACTAGTGTAGCAAGATAGGCTACACTGTACAGAATTGCAGGCTTTTGCTAGTAGAGTAATCCGGGCATGCAGATATGATTCAATACGGCCTTTTTGATAACTATATCTCGAACTGAGGAGGGAAAGGAATCTATGTAGTGGTGGTAGTGGGCTTTCGTAGTGGTGGTGCCAAGGCCCGGCTCGGTCCGGAAGGGCCGAGCCGAAATTCCAAGGGTCCACCCTATTAATCAGTCCCACCCCTTTCCACCGCCGCAACACCACCCCCCTCCCTTACTAGCGGTCGCCCTCGACCGCTTAGTTACCCTATCTATCCGAAAATCTTTACTTTTTTTTTTTTGATTCGTCGTCTCCTTCTCGAAAATCCCCTCTAACGCCAATGTTACCTCTTCCGTCTTCTATCAAAAACAACGTTCTCTTCGTCGCTTCTTTAATTTCTTACGTTGTCGGTGTCTAAAGTCCTTCACCTAGCGTTTATGTAATCGACGCTATCTGATCTGATCCGCGGTCTTCTAAGCTGCGGCTCGGCTGGTCTGTGCGTCGCCTCGGAGGTCTATATAGATCCGTCCGCAGCGTCGTTTCTTCTTCTTCTTTTTCTTCCCTACCGAAGTCCTTACCCTATCGCAGGGGCGGCGGCGCTGGCACGCTACAGCGTCGGCGAGCTTCCTGCCGCACCGCCGATAGGTAGTGGACGAGTCGAAGACCTCCCCGAGGCGACGGTTACGATCGTTTTCTTCGGCCTCCGCGCCGATAGAGCGGACGCGGCTTTCTTCTTTCTGAACTATTAACTTCGGAGCTACTTAGGCTTTGGCTTCTTCGGGTTCCGAATGTAGAACTCTCTTAGCAGCCCCGCCGAATTCCGGAGGTTTTTGACCGGATACCATTTATAGTCTTCCGGCTACCCCTTCTACGAGATCCTCGCTTTGATAGATCCCCTTATCTTTTTTACGTCTATTACGTCTTCTACCTCCTATTCTTCTTTCTTACCGTCTATCTCGATTGACAGGGGTTCGGCAAACCCCTGTCGTAGCAGACCGTTCTTAGGGTCCAGGCTTAGCAGATCTAAATGGAAAACGTCGTAGATCCGGAACGATTTCGGTAGCTGGAGCCGATAAGTTACCGGCGATCTCTTTTCTGCTATCGTGAACAGACCTACGTAGCGGGGGTTAAGCTTGGCGTTCCCTTTTAGCCTTAGGTTCTGCGTGTTGAGCTATACCTTTTGGCCTTCTTCGAATTCTATTAGCGTTCGCTTTTTGTTAGCTCGAGCTACTATCTTCTTCTAAGCCGATTCTATCGCTTCTTTTGCCACTTTGATCACTTCTTCTATCTGAGATCGGAGCGCTTCCGCCGCTGCGGTGGCGACTCTCTTTAACGATGTAGTAGTGGAAAGCTCCGGCGAGTCGGCGTCGCTCGGCGGCTGGAAGCTCAGCCTCGGAAGATAACCGTAGGTTATCTCGAACGGCGCCAGCGACGTTGCTTCTGACCGTGCTGAGTTCGCGCAGAATTTAGCTATTGGCAGCATCTCAACCCACTTTTCTTGATAATGGCCGCAGAAGGTTCGCAGATATCGTTCTATCTCGCGGTTAGCTACTTCAGACTAACTGTCAGTTTGAGGGTAAGCGGCTGTGCTGAGCTTTCTACGAATTCCGAGGGCTTAGTTGATGGCTTTCTATACGTTGGCTGTAAATTGAGGACCCCTATCCGTAGTAATAGTGTCCGGCAGCCTATAGTGCTTCTATACGTGTTGGATTAACATTCTCGCCGTTTCTTCTGCAGTAGTTCCTTCGTCTCTCGCTCGGCAGGAGATGAAGTAGCGCTCTTTGCTTAGCCGATCCACTACGTTAAGAGTGGCATCGTATCCATCTGAATTCGGTAGGCCGGTTACGAAATCCATCGTAATGTGCTGCTACAGCTTCTCGGGGATTGGAAGTGGCTTTAGTAGACCCGCCGGAAGACCGTAACGTGGCTTCGCGGCTCGGCACACGTAGCAATTGGCGATAAACTAGTGGATCCGCTGATAGATCCGCGGAAACTAGTAGATCGTTCTTACTGCCTGCATTGTCTTCTTCGCGCCTGCGTAGCCAACATCTACGGAGCTATAGACCAGCTGGATGACCTCTGTAATTAGTTCTTCCGGAACTATTATCTTCCCTAAACCGGTTTTGCCGAGCTTCTGTTGCTGGTTAAGCTGTTCTACCTTCTCGTAGAGAGTTTCTTCCTTACTAGCCGGTTCCAGTTCGGTCTACAGTTCTGCCGCGCAGATCCCCGCTTCCTTTAACACCTCGGCGTCTACTATCCGCTCGGTCAGCACCTTCTGGAACATGTTCGGGTCTTCTTTCGCGCGGCTAGTCTTTCCTTCTCTTCTCGTCAGCGCGTCGGCCTTTCCGTTTTGAGCTCCGGGTCGATAGGTAATCTTGAAATCGAACCCGGATAAGTAGGCTGCCTACTGGGCTTAGCGGCGTAATAGCTTCTGCGTCTTTATAAAGTAGGTCAGCGACTGGTGGTCCGTAAGGACCTGGACCGTGCTCTTTCTAGCTATAAGCTCTGGCTTCCACTCCTCGAACGCCTGTATAATAGCCAGCAGTTCTTTATCGTAGATTGCGTAGTTCCGTTCGGCCTCTGTTATAGACTTGCTGAAGAAAGCCACCAGATGGAGGGTCTCTTCGTCGTCGGCGTATTGAGAAAGGACCCCTGCCGTAACTGTGTCGGAAGCGTCCGTTTCTACGTAGATCGCTTTTTCCGGTCGGAAGTGCGCCAGAACCGGCGCTAAAGCCACTGCTTCTTTTAGTCGATTGAAAGCCTCCGTGCACCTCTCGTTCTATAGTCCGGCGGCCTCTTTTTTTAGTGCTTCGTTTAGGGGTCTCGCTATCTTGCTAAAGTCTTTAATAAACTGTCGGTAGTAGCTGCAGAATCCGAGAAACGCTCTAATCTGCGTAGTGTTTCCGGATTTCGGTTGCTTCTATTCCGCTACAGCGGCGACCTTTAAGGGGTCCATCCGAATTCCATCTCTTCCGACGATAAGGCCGAGATATTTGACCTCGGTTTGATAGAACTCGCTCTTTTTCGTGTCCGCGTTCAGTCCGACCTCGCGGAGCCTAGTCAACACCTTCTCGATGTAGTCCGTATGCTGTTCTCTCGTTCCTTCGGTGTAGATTAGAATGTCGTCCAAGTAGATTGAAACGAACCGTTCTAGCATGTCTATAAAAGTGTAGTTTATAAAGCGTTGCTACACTGCCGGCGCGTTAGTAAGTCCGAAAGGCATTACCAACTACTTGAAATTGCCTATACGCGTCGCGAACGTCGTAAGGTCTTCTGTCTGCCCTTCTTCGTTCCTTAGTCGATAGAACGCTTAGCAGATGTCCAGCTTGCTGAACCACTTAGCCTTCGCTACTCTTTGTATAGTTTCGTCGATTAGCGGCAGTGGATATACGTCTCTCTTAGTGACCTCGTTAAGGCCTCGATAGTCTACGCAGAGTCGCAGACTACCTCCGGGTTTCTGTACGAAAAGGATCGGTAACGCGTACTCGGCGGAACTTGGCGTAATAAACTTCTTTGCCAGGTTTTCGCGAACAAACACCTCTACTTGGTCCAGTTCCGCCGGCGACAGTCGTCTTAGGGACTCGGTTCTTGGCAGCGTAGCTCCCTCTTTCAGTTGGATCTTGTTGTTATATTCCGGTCGATAGAGCGGCAATAGGTTAGAGTCGGCTTTTGAGAAGACGTCAGCGTAATCGTAGAGCTCCGCCGGTAGCACCTCCAGCAGATCTGCTTCTTCTTCCGCTATTATTTTGCAGTAGTCTTCGATCTCCTTTATAGAGATAGCGTAGATCTTATTGTCCGGCGACTTCGCGAGGGTCGTTATAGCTTCTAAACTTATTATTCCGACGGTAACCAGGGGTTCGGGGCGGTCGGACAGGGTTACATTGGCAGCCGCGGCTTTCGATTCGGCTACGGTGGCGGCGGTCGGTTCGGCGGCGGCGGTGCCGTTGCCTAGGGTTTTAAACCCTATCGTGCCTTCGTCTACGTTAATAACCGTCTTCTGGTTCTTTATCTATTTCTGCCCTATAATAATGTCAAACCGTCCGAGATATATAATCCGGAACGTTGCTTCCCTAGTTCGACCAGCCAGTGTGGTCCTTAATAGCACGTAGTGCGTAACGTTTTCCGTGTCTTGTCCGTTATACGCCGAAATCCGCGTCGGCGACGCTAGCTCTACTGGATAGCTATATCCTTTTATCAGTTTCTGAACCAGTCGGTAGTGGATCGCCGCGCTAATAAGAGCTCCGGTGTCAATAAAAGCTTTTAACTAGAGGGGTTGGCGCGACTTCTTAACAGGGTGGATCGTAATAGGAAGAATAATAGCCGTTTCCGTATTCACTTCCACAGCTGCTAAGAGAGGGTCGTTGCAGCTGTTAATGCTCTCTTCTCGCGGCGATTCGCTTCGATGTAGTGCCCTATTGTTAATGCTGGATAGGGGGCCTATCCGTCCAGCTAGTCTTTTCCCAGGATTCGCAGTAGCACTCCACCGTCTACGCTTTCAGTGTCGTTCGGTGTCGGTTCGATAGCTTGGATAGTCTTTCTTAGTGGCTGCGGCTGCGGCTGCTTTATAGCGCGATACTCCTGCTTCTGCTTATCCGATGCTTGGCATTTCGTAGCGATGTAGCTAGGCTTCCTACACGCGTAATAGGTGGGGACGAACGACGAACGCTGCGACTGATAAGGTGGCTGCTGGGGTGCTCTCCGGAAAGGCGCAGGGGGTCGTGTTGTCTGCGTTATCAACGGCTTCTGGTTCGATTCGCGTAATTTCGCGTAAGCGCTCAAGTTTCTCGCGGTAACTCTCGCTCGGTGCACGAAGCTCTTAAGGTCTTCGTCTTCTACAGACGCTATAGCGGCGGCCAGTTCAGGGCTCAGCTTCTGCCTTAATAGGTAGAGCTGCTTATCTTCCGCTACTCGGGCCCTAATCGCATTTTTTCTAAACAAACCGTAGAACTCCTCGAACGTCTGCCGGTTCTGGTTGATCTTATCCAGCTGCTTACAGGCCGTCTTTTTCCGGAATGGGTCTCCGAAGCGTTAATCTAGCGCTTTGATCGCTTCTTTAGCGGTTACCTCTTCTAGGTCCGCTACTAGCGAAAAAGCTTCACCTTCCAATCGCGATTCCAGGTACGCCAATCTATCTCCGGCGCTGTTTCCGGCATAGTCGCGGTCCATCTTATTCTTTATCTTCTTCTTAAATGCTTCCCAATCCTTAGGATCTCCGCCTCTAAACGCCGGTAGATCCGGTAGTAACGTTATCAACGTGCCGCCTTGACTGTAGGCCGCCGGTGAGGCGGTCTCTGCTTGTTCTTCTCGACGCGGTGGCGGCGACTTCGCTGCTTCTATATCAGCCAGTTGATCCTTTAGCGCCTTCAGCTGCGCCAGTCGATTCGCCGCCTGGTTTTCCAGCACATCTATAATGGTCTCGGCCGATTCCTTCTCGGCTCTTACCGTCTCTACTTCCTCTCTTAACTGTCTCTTTTCTTCTAGCGTTCTAAAGAACAGCGTCTCGAGGAGGTCCATTCTGTCGTAAACCTTTCCTATCCTATTCTCGTTTACATAGTCCTTAAGTTCCTCGAGCGTGCAGTCGTGGATTTTCTTGTATTCGCTTATTTGTTCCTTAATCTCTGCGGTTTCTTCCGCCGTAAAACTGCTGATAATAATCTTATTATTTTCAATGACACTGGAGCGCCTACTCGCTCTGTCAGTCTTTCTCTTTCCGCGGCGGCCTGTTACGCCGCTCTCTACCGCTAAGAAGCCTTCTATCTTCTTACAGTGCCGGGTTGTTGTTTGGTTTGTGTGTGCGCGTGCGTTATTCGAGCGTCCGGATAGTTTGACGGGCCCTTTCGCGCAGCGCAGGGTTCAGTATAGAGAGTGAGTTCGAGATATAATGATCCGGGCACGCAGATATAATTTAATACGGCCTTTTTGATAACTATATCTCGAACTAAGGAGGGAAAGGAATCTATGTAGTGGTGGTGGTGGGCTTTCGTAGTGGTGGTGCCAAGGCCCGGCTCGGTCCGGAAGGGCCGAGCCGAAATTCTAAGGGTCCACTCCATTAATCAGTCCCACCCCTTTCCACTGCCGCAACATAGAGAGACCTAGGGGACGGCTAACTACTGCAAGGGTAGCAACTGCAGCGCCCTAATAAGAGAATTAAGAGTCCTACTTAGATAACGACGAGTTAGGAAAAGAGTAGCCTCTAAGCGAAGGCTCTCCTAGAGGCGTATACGAGATAGATTGCCAAATCAAAGCACTACTTAGCTATCTTTTAAGAGCAACTACATAACGACTATGCCGTTTATCGTATAGCCTATACTAAATAGGTCCGCAACAGCGCGGACGTTAATTAACACAGGATGTTTAGTGTACGGAGTAATTAACGAAGACTTCGTATAGAGACACTATATTAAGACGACTCCTACCGTACCTGTACGTATACTGGGCATTACTAGGCGAGGACCGGACATTACCTATATAGTAAAAGTAACGATAGAGCTGCAGGGACACTATAAGCAGGACTTATACCTCTACGTCGTACAGGACAGGCTAGGGTATAACCTAATACTAGGGAAGCTATAGATAGAGTGCTAGCGAGGCAAGCTAGACATTAGACGAGGACAGCTGTACCTAGCAGCGACGAAGCAGAGACTACGAGACTAAGGGAGGGTTCTGCAGGGTAGCAATGCTAAGGCCGAAATCAACACTGCGACTGCGGACATTAAGAAGGCATTAGCGCCTAAGAAAACGACAGACCCCTGTACGAAGCTCCTAGCGGAATACGCAGGATACCTAGACCTCTTTAAGCTAAAGTCGGCCTCGAAACTGCTGCTACACCGAGGAGAAGGGATTAACTACAACATCTAGCTAGAGCCCTGTCTGGATAGGAGTCTGCCTAAGGTACTGTACGGTCTACGGTACGGAATGTCCTCTAGAGAACTCCTAGTACTGTGCAAGATACTAGACGACCTACTTGCCAAAGGTTTTATTTAGGCAAGTACCTCGTCTGCAGGAGCCCTAGTACTGTTTGTCTATAAGGAGGGCAAGGCCGGCTTGCGTTTCTACATAGACTACAGAGGTATTAACGCGATTACTAAGAAGGACCGGTACTCCCTACCCCTTATTAAGGAGACTCTTAGACAGATTAGCAAGGCAAAGTGGTTTACTAAGCTTAACGTAGTCTTGGCTTTCTATAAGATACCGATTAAGGAAGGCTGTAAATAGATAACTGCCTTCCGTACAAGATATAGTCTTTTCGAGTAGCTTGTTACCCCCTTTAACCTTGCTAACGCACTAGCAACCTTTTAGAGGTACATTAACAGGTCCCTACAAGGGTTACTAGACGACATCTACTCGGTATACCTCGACGACACCCTAGTTTTTACAGACGGCACCTATGCAGATTACGTACAGGACGTTAAGAAGGTACTAGATCGACTGCAACAGGCTAGATTGTACCTTAATATTAACAAATGCGAATTTGGTATATACTGTAGGAAATACCTAGGGTTTATTATTAAGGCAGGGAAAGGCATTAGCATAGATAGAAAGAAGATTAATGCTATTAAGCAATAGAAGCCGCCTACGAGCGTTAAGGGCGTATAGGAATTTCTTAGGTTTGCTAACTTCTACCGCCAGTTTATACAGAACTACTCGGAGATCGTACGCCCCCTAGTCGAGCTAACATACAAGGACAAGCAGTTTAAGTAGACGGATAAGTGCAATAAGAGCTTTAACAGGCTAAAGGAGCTCTTTACTATAGGACTAACGCTTGCCGCCTTCGACCTAGAACGTACGACGATACTGGAAACCGACTCCTTAGGGTACTGTATAGGAGGCATCCTATTACAGGTAGGCTCGGACGGACTTCTGCACCTATGCGCGTACTTCTCTAAGAAGAACTCCCTAGCTAAGTGCAACTACTCTATCTACGACAAGGAATTGCTAGCAGTCGTACAGTATTGCGAAGCATAGGATAGAGAACTCCGCTCGGTTCCTAAGTTTCTCGCCCTAACTAACTACAAGATCTAGGGTACTTTACGCAACCCTAGAAGCTGTCTAAGAGACACGTACGATAGGCAATGTACCTAAGCCGCTTTAATATAAGACTCTAGTATCGCAAGAGTAAGGACAACAGCTAGGCCGATGCGCTGTCTAGACAGCACTAGGATATACTAGCGACGTACGAGGACGATCGGCTGAAATTACAAACATTCCAGATATTTAAGGAGGAGCTAGGCAAGGAGACTATCCGCCTAGCAGCGATATATATATAGGAATTCTAACTGCAAGCATAGGAAGAGGCAGTAGAAAAGGACAATATATACCGAGGGGCCTATACAGCGATCTAAGGAGGACAGCGGAAGCTCCTAGCAGAGCTTTACCTTAAGGTGTCAGCAGCAGAGTGTACAGTAGACGAGGAGAACAATCTAAAGTTCAGGAATCGGATTTAGGTCCTGGCAGACGAGAAGCTCTATACGAGCTTAATATAACGGGCGCATAATTCTATAGCAATTAGGCACCTAGGGTGCGAGGAGACGTACAGCATCGTCGCTAGGGACTACTACTAGCCGGCGATAGCGAAGGACATCTGCAGGTTTATACAGAACTGCGATGTATACAGACGGACGAAGCCCTAGCGTAAACTAAAGCATGGGCTGCTAAAACCCCTACTAATACTGGACTGGCCCTAGCAAAACCTAACAGTAGACTTTATTACAGACCTCCCTAAGAGCGGCGGACGGCGGAACATTATAGTAGTTACAGACAAGCTAACGAGGAGGGTAATACTAGAAGGAATAGACTCTATTACGGCTAAGGACACCGCCTAGGCATTTATACAGACGACGTTCAGCAAGCACAGGTTCCCTAGGTCAATTGTATTAGACCGGGGTACATAGTTTACGAGCTAGCTCTAGGCTAGGGTGTGTTAGTTGTGCTAGTCGATTCGCCGCTTGGTTTTCTAGCACATCGATAATGGTCTCTGCCGATTCCTTCTCGGCCCTTACCGCTTTGTTTTCCTCTCTTAACTGCCTCTTCTCTTCTAGGGTTCCGTAAAACAGCGTCTTAATAAGGTCGATGCCGTTGTAGACCTTCCCTACCCCGTTCTCGTTTACGTAACCTTTAAGTTTCTCGAGTGTACAGTCGTAGATCTTCTTATATCCGGTTATTCGTTCCTTAATCTCTGCAGTCTCTTCTGCTGTAAAGCCTCTAATAATGAACTTATTATTAATAACGCTAGAGCGCCTACTCGCTCTATTAGTCTTTTCTCTTCTACTTCTGCTTCGGCCTATAACGCCGCTCTCTACTATAAAGAAGCTCTCTATAGCTGTCTTACAGTACTGGTGTTTGGTTTGGTGTGTTGGTACGCGTGCGTTATTCGGGTGTCCAGATAGTTTAACAGTCCCTTTCGTACAGCGCAGAGTTAGTGTAGTAAGTGAGTTCGAGATATAATAATCCGGGCACGCAGATATAATTTAATACGGCCTTTTTGATAACTATATCTCGAACTAAGAAGGGAAAGGAATCTATGTAGTAGTAGGTAAGGGCTTTAGGAGCGGTGTGCTAAGGCCCGGCTTAGTCCGGAAGAGCCGAGCCGAAATTCCAAGGGTCCTCCTTATTACTTAGTCCTACCCCTTTCTGCTGCTGCAACAAAAACGATCGCAGCGATCGCTTGGCTAGAGTCCTCGGCTCTACCACTACTACTGCTGGCTTTGCCACTTAGATAATAACAGTAAAGCCGAGGACGGCGCTACTATTTCGGCGCACTTTGTAACTAGCTTCGTCTTTGCTGACACTAGCTGCTAACTATGTCAGACGGATAATAACAGCGAAGGACGAAGCCGACGCTATCAAAGCAGCCTTTGCAGTAGCGCTTAAGGCTTTAGTAGAGAAGAAAAGGAAGAAGAGATAGTGCGCTGCAGATAGATCTAAATAGACCCACCGAGGCACTGTATAGGCCAGCCGCGCTACAGCTTAGATAGCCGCCGGCTTAGATTAGATAGACAGCAAGTAAAGGACTTTGGATAGCAGCGATGTAAGAAGAGAAAGAAGAAAACAAAGGAACGATATTTTCGAAGATAGATAAAACGATAAGGTAATGTCGATTTTAAGAAGGGTTTCGGCGGAAGAAGTCGCGGATCGGACGGAGAGGAAGACAAAGAAAATAGAAGAAAAAGAAGAAAAGGACAAATTAAAAAAAAAGAGGCAGATAAGATAAGTAAGCGGTTAAGGGCGACTGCTAGTAAGAGAGGGGGGTAGTGTTGCAGCAGCAGAAAGGGGTAGGACTAAGTAATAGGGTGGACCCTTGGAATTTCGGCTCGGCCCTTCTAGACCGAGCCAGACCTTGGCACACCTACCCCTAAAGCCCTTACCTACCGCCGTATAGATTCCTTTCTGATCCGGGCACGCAGATATAATTTAATACGGCCTTTTTGATAACTATATCTCGAACTAAGGAGGGAAAGGAATCTATGTAGTGGCGGTGGTATGCTCTAATAGATGGTAGTGCTAAGGCCTAGCTTGGTCCGGAAGGGCCAAGCCGAAATCTAGGGTCTACCCTATTACTCAGTCCCACCCCTTTCTACTGCCGCAACACCGCCCCCCTCCCTTACTAGCGGTCGCCCTCGACCGCTTAGTTACCCCATCCATCCGAAAATCTCCACTTTTTTTTTCGAAAATCCCCTCTAACGCCGACGTCGCGTCTTCCTCTATTACAACTGGCGTTCTTTTCGTCGCTTTTCCCATTTTTCACATCGTCGGCATCTGAGTCCTTCACTTGGCGTTTATGTGATCGACGCTATCTGATCTGATTCCGCGGTCTTCTGAGCTGCGGCCCGGCTAGTCTATACGTTGTCTCGGAGGTCTATATAGATCCGTCCGCAGGCTCGTTTCTTCTTCTTCTTTTTCTTCTACTAAAGCCTTTACCCACTACGGGGGCGGCAGCGCTAGCACGCTACGGCGTCGGCGAGCTTGCTGCCGCACCGCCGATAGGTGGTGGACGAGTCGAAGACCTCCCCGAGGCGACGGTTACGATCGTTTTTATCGGTTTCCGCGCCGGTGGAGCGGACGTGGCTTTCTTCTTTCTTTCTTCCGGCATTGTCGACATTAGAGCTACGCTGGTTTCGGCTTTTCCGGGTTCTGCACGTAGAACTCTCTTAGCAGCTCCGCCGAATTCCGTAGGTTCTCGACCGGATACTATTTATAGTCTTCCGGCTACCCCTTCTACGAGATCCTCGCTTTGATGGACCCCCTTACCTTCTTTACGTCCATTACATCTTCTACCTCCTACTCTTCTTCCTTACCGTCTATCTCGACCGGCGGGGGTTTGGCGAACCCCTGTTCCGGAAGGCCGTCCTTAGTGATCTGACTGCAGTAGACTCTAGGTCAATACCCGTCTTTAATAACTATATCCAAGGCTAGAGAGGGAAGAATCTACGTACAAGCAGAGGTAGGAGGTATTTAAGTGTGCGCCAAGCCTGGCCCTGCCAAGCCTGCCACCTTCCAGCACCTTCCAGCCTACATCTGTATCACTACCGCCCTCCCTAACTAGCGATTGCCCTCAATCGCAATCAGCCTATCAATCGCAATCAGCCAAACCAGGTCGCAGGGGTCGCAAATTCAGCTTCGCTATCGGCCAATTAGGTCGCTCTAAAACAGGTCGCTTTTAAGGTCCCTTTTTGAGGTCGCTTTTGAGCTTCAATTTCCATGTTTTTTAAGCCTTAATCTCGTGCCTTTTTGAGCCTCAATCTCGTGCCTTTTTGCCATCGCTTTGGTGCCTTAATTGGTTCCTTGATCTCGTGCGTTTTGCCGTCGCTTTCGGCCTCAATTGGTGCCTTGTTTGCTGCCTTGTTTGGTGCCTTGTTTGCTGCAGAGGTCGCAGAGTTCTCGGAGGTTGCCTTGCAAACACGCGCTGCTTCTGAACTGTCGCTTCTTAGACGGTCGCTTCTTAAGCCGTGGCTTCTTAAGCCGTCGCTTCTCGAGCCGTCTCGAGCCGTCGCCTCTCGACGGTCGCTTCTCAAACGGTCGCAGAGGTCGCGGAGCTCGCTGAGTTCTCGGAGGTTGCCTTGCAAACACATGTCGCTTCTCGACGGTCGCTTCTCAGACGGTCGCTTCTTAGACAGTCGCTTCTCAGACGGTCGCTTCTCAGACGGTCGCTTCTTAGACGGTCGCTTCTCAGACGGTCGCTTCTCAGACGGTCGCTTCTCGAGCCGTCGCTTCGCTTCTCGACGGTCGCTCCTTGACAGTGGCTCGCTTCTTAAGCCGTCGCTTCTTAAACGGTCGCAGAGGTCGCAGCCTACGTATGTCGCTTCTCGAACGGTCGCTCGCTTCTCAGACGCTCGCCTCGCTTCTCGACTGTCGCTTTCTTCTCGACGGTCGCCTCTCGATGGTCGCTTCTCGAGCTGTCGCTTTTCAAGCCGTCGCCAGTTGCTTCTTAAGCCGTCGCTTCGCTTCTCGGACGGTCGCTTCGCTTCTCGGACGGTCGCTCGCTTCTCGGACGGTCGCTCGCTTCTCAGACACTCGCCTCGCTTCTCGACCGTCGCTTCTCGAGCCGTCGCCTCTCGAGCCGTCGCTTCTCGAGCCGTCGCTTCTCGAGCCGTCGCTTTGCGAGCCGTCGCTTCTCGAGCCGTCGCTTCGCTTCTCGAGCCGTCGCTTCGCTTCTCGAGCCGTCGCTTCTCAAGCCGTCGCTTCTCATTCTCGACGGTCGCTTCTCAGACGGTCGCTTCTCGACGGTCGCTTCTCAGACCGTCGCTTCTCAGACCGTCGCTTCTTAGACTGTCGCTTCTTAGACCGTCGCTTCTCGCTTCTCGGACGGTCGCTCGCTTTTCGACCGTCGCTTTGCCTGTGCTTTGCCTGTGCTTTGTCTGGTGCTCTGCCTGGGTGCTCGTACCTGGTGCTCGCTCGGCCTGGTGCTAAGCCTGGTGCTGAGCCTTGTGCTCGGGGCTCGCTAGTGCTTGGGCTGTCGCAATTGTCGGTTGTCTCGTCGCAATTGGCCTTGTCTGAATAGAACGGTCTGTCAAAGACCCGAAAAAACAAATGTCGTCGCCCTAGGTCCTGCTAGGTGCGCTCTCGTCGTCGTCGCTCTCGCTCCTCGCTCTCGCTCCTCGCTCTTGCTCCTCGCTCTTGCTCCTCGCTCTCGCTCCTACATTGTCCTTTTCGACCTTCTCGTTCTTCTCGTCCTTCTCGTTCTTCTTGTCCTTCTTAAAACTTTAAAACTCGTACGATCTGCTCGTAGGGGCACTCTCTCTCTTCTCGATAGGGGCACTTCTCTTCCCTAAAACTCTCTCTTCTTCTTCTCGATCGGGGGGGTAGAGTAGTATGCACACGCACAATTAAGTAACCGGATGTAATTCGACAGCCTCCTTTGTACGTATACAGTACACACTCTAGGTAGGTTGCACGTACGTTAATCGAGTACCCGGATGTAATTCAACGGGCTCTTTCGCGTAGTGCGGGTGTTGTTAAAGTAAGCCTTAGATATAATAATCTAACTGCAGTAGACTCTAGGTCAATACCCGTTTTTGATAACTATATCCAAGGCTGGAGAGGGAAGAATCTACGTACAAGCAGAGGTGGAGGTATTTAAGTGTGCGCCAAGCCTGGCCCTGCCAAGCCTGCCACCTTCCAGCACCTTCCAGCCTACATCCGTATCACTTAGGGTCCAGGCTCAGCAGATCTAAATGGAAAACGTCGTAGATCCGGAACGCCTTTGGCAGCTGGAGCCGATAAGTTACCGGCGACTTCTTTTCTACTATCGTAAACGGACCTACGTAGCGTGGATTTAGCTTGGCATTGCCTTTTAGCCTTAGGTTCTTCGTGTTAAGCTATACTCTTTGGCCTTCCTCGAATTCCATCGGTAACCGCTTCTTATTAGCTCGAGTTACTATCTTCTTCTGAGCCGATTCTATCGCGTCTTTCGCCACCTTGATCGCTTCTTCTATCTAAGATCGGAGCGCTTCCGCCGCCGCGGCGGCGACTCTCTTTGACGACATAGCGGTGGAAGGTTCCATAGAGCTGGGTTCGCTCGGCGGATGGAAGCTTAGCCTCGGAAGATAACTGTAGGTTATCTCGAACAGCGCCAGCGACGTTGCTTCTAACTATGCTGAGTTCGCGCAGAACTCAGCTATTGGCAGCATCTTACCCCACTTTTCTTAATAATGGCCGCAGAAGGCTCGCAGATATCGCTCTATCTCTCGGTTAGCTACTTTAGACTGACTGTCGGTCTGCAGGTAAGCGGCTGTGCTAAGCTTTCTACGAATTCCGAGAGCTTGGTTAATGGCTTTCTATACGTCGGCTGTGAATTAAGGACCCCTATCCGTAGTAATAGTGTCCGGCAGCCTATAGTGCTTCCACACGTGCTTAATTAGCATTCTCGCTGTTTCTTCTGCAGTAGTTCCTTCGTTTCTCGCTCGACAGGGGATAAAGTGGCGTTCTTTGCTTAGTCGGTCTACTACGTTCAGCGTAGCGTTATATCCGTTGGAGTCCGCCAGGCCGGTTACGAAGTCCATCGTAATGTGTTGCTACGGTTTCTCGGGGATTGGAAGTGGCTTCAGCAGACCGGCCGGAAGACCGTAACGTGGTTTCGCCGATCGGCATACGTAGCAGTTGGCGATAAATCAGTGGATCCGTTCGTAGATCCGCGGAAACCAGTATGTCGTCCTTATAGCTTCTATCGTTTTCTTTGATCCTGCGTAACCAACGTCTACGGAGCTATAGACCAGCTGGATAACCTCTGTAATTAGTTCTTCTGGAACTATTGGCTTCCCTGAACCGGTTTTGCCGAGCTTCTGTTGCTAGTTAAGCTGCTCTACCTTCTCGTAGAGAGTTTCTTCCTTAGGGGCTAGTTCTACCGCGCAGACCCCTACCTCTTTTAGCACCTCTGCGTCTACTATCCGCTCGGCCAACACCTTCTGGAACATGTTCGGATCTTCTTTCGCGCGGCTGGTCTTTCCTTCTCTTCTCGTTAGTGCGTTAGCCTTTCCGTTTTGAGCTCCAGGTCGATAGGTAATCTTAAAGTCGAACCTGGATAAGTAGGCAGCCCACTGTGCTTGACGTCGTAAGAGCTTCTGCGTCTTTATAAAGTAGGTTAGCGACTGGTGGTCTGTAAGGACCTAGACCGTGCTCTTTCTAGCTATAAGCTCTGGCTTCCACTCTTCGAACGCCTATATAATAGCTAGCAGTTCTTTATCGTAGATTGCGTAGTTCCGTTCGGCCTCTGTTATAGATTTGCTGAAGAAGGCCACTAGGTAAAGGGTCTCGCCGTCGTCAGCGTATTAAGAAAGGACCCCTGCCGTTACTGTGTCGGAAGCGTCCGTTTCTACGTAGATCGTCTTTTCCAGCTGGAAGTGTGCCAGAACCGGCGCCGAGGCCACTGCTTCTTTTAGCCGGTTGAAGGCTTCCGTGCACTTCTTATTCTATAGGCTGGCGGCCTCCTTCTTTAACGCCTCGTTCAAGGGTCTCGCTATCTTGCTAAAGTCCTTAATAAACCGTCGATAGTAGCTGCAGAATCCGAGGAACGCTCTGATTTGCGTAGTATTTCCAGACTTTGGCTGCTTCTATTCGGCGACGGCGGCGACCTTAGAGGGGTCTATCCTAATTCTATCCCTTCCGACGATAAGACCGAGATATTTGACTTTGGTCTGATAGAACTCGCTCTTCTTCGTGTCTGCGTTTAATCCGACCTCGCGGAGCCTGGTCAGCACCTTCTTGATGTGGTCCGTATGCTGTTCTCTCGTTCCTTTGGTGTAGATCAGAATGTCGTCTAAGTAGATTGAAACGAACCGTTCTAGCATGTCTATAAAAGTGTAGTTTATAAAGCGTTGCTACACTGCCGGCGCGTTAGTAAGTCCGAACGGCATTACCAACTACTTGAAATTGCCTATACGCGTCGCGAACGTCGTAAGGTCTTCTGTCTGCCCTTCTTTATTCCTTAGTCGATAGAACGCTTAGCGGATGTCCAGCTTGCTGAACCACTTAGCCTTCGCTACTCTTTGTATAGTTTCGTCGATTAACGGCAGTAGATATACGTCTCTCTTAGTGACCTCGTTAAGGCCTCGATAGTCTACGCAAAGTCGCAGACTACCCCCTGGTTTCCTTACGAAAAGAATCGGTAACGCGTACTCGGCAGAGCTCGGCGTAATAAACTTCTTCGCTAGATTTTTGCGAACAAACACCTCTACTTAGTCCAGTTCGGCCGGTGACAGTCGTCTTAGGGGCTCGGTTCTTAGCAGCGTAGCTCCCTCTTTCAGTTGGATCTTATTGTTATATTCCGGTCGATAGAGCGGCAATAGGTTGGAATCGGCTTTTAAGAACACGTTAGCGTAATCGTAGAGCTCTGCTAGTAGCACCTCCAGCGGGTCAACTTCTTCTTCTGCCATTATCTTCCGGTAGTCTTTGATGTCTTTTATTAAGATAGCGTAAATCTCGTTGTCCGGTGACTTCGCGAGGGTCGTTATAGCTTCTAAACTCATTATTCCGACGGTGACCAGGGGTTCAGAACGATCGGACGGGGCCTCTTTCCTGGACGCCGTAGCGTTCGGCTTAGCGGCGGTCGTTTCGGTAGTCCCCGCTCCGCCACCCGGGGTTTTGAATCCTATCGTGCCTTTATCTACGTCGACGATAGCTCTCTGGTTCTTTATCTATTTCTGCTCTATAATGATGTCAAACCTTCCGATGTCCATAATTCGAAACGTTGCTTCCGTAGTGCGACCAGCCAGCGTAGTCCTTAATAGCACGTAGTGCGTGACGCTTTCCGTGTCTTGTCCGTTATATGCCAAAATCCGCGTCGGCGACGCCAGTTCCACCAGATAGCCGTATCCATTTATTAGCTTCTGAACCAGCAGGTGGTGGATCGCCGCGCCAATAAGAGCTCCGGTGTCGATAAAAGGTTTCAACTAGAGGGGTTGGCGCGACTTCTTAACAGGGTAGATCGTAATAGGAAGGATGATCGCCGTTTCCGTATTCACTTCTACAGCCGCTGAGAGCGGGTCGTTACAGCTGTTAATGCTCTCTTCTCGCGGCGATTCGTTTCTATCCGGTGCCCTTCTATCAATGCTAGGTAGGGGGCCTATCCGTCCAGCTGGTCTTTTCCTATAATCCTTAACTGTACCCTACCGTCCACACTGTTAGTATCGTTTAGAGCCGGCTCTATAGCTTGTATGGTTTTTCTCGGTGGCTGCGGCTGCTGCTGCTTTATAACACGATACTCCTGCTTCTGTTTATCCAATGCTTGGCATCTCGTAGCGATGTGGCCAGGCTTGCTACACGCGTAGCAGGTAGAGACGAACGCCGATCGTAGTGAATACGACGATTGCTGGGGGGTTCGTCGGAAAGGTGCGGAGGCTCTGGCTCCCTGCGGCGACAGCGACGGCTTCTGAATCAGTTCTCGTGATTTCGCGTAAGCGCTCAAGTTTCTCGCGGTGACTCTCGCTCTGTGCACGAAGCTCTCGAGGTCTTCGTCTTCTACAGACGCTATAGCGGCGGCCAGCTTAGGGCTCAGTTTCTGTCTCAGTAAGTGCAGCTGCTTATCTTCCGCCACTCTGGCTCTAATAGCATGTTTTCGGAATAGCCCGTAGAACTCCTCGAACGTCTGCCGGTTCTGGTTGATCTTATCTAGCTGCTTACGGGCCGTCTTCTTCCGGAATGGACCTCCGAAGCGTTGATCTAGCGCTTTGATCGCTTCCTTAGCGGTTACCTCTTCCAGGTCCGCTACCGCTAGAAAGCTTTACCTTCTAATCGCGATTCTAAGTACGCTAATCTATCCTCTTCGCTGCTCGATGCGTGATCGCAGCTTATCTTATTCTTGATCTTCTTCTTAAATGCCTCCTACGTTTCAGGGTCTCCGCTACCGAAGGCGGGTAGGTCCGGTAGTGGCGTCATCGTAGTGCCACCTTGACTGTAGGCGGCCGGTAAGGCGGTTTCTGCCTCTTCTCGTCGTGGTGGCAGCGGTCTCGCTGCTTCCCTATTAGCTAGTTGGTCCTTTAGCGCCTTTAGTTGCGCCAGTTGATTCGCCGCCTGGTTTTCCAACACATCTATAATGGTCTCGGCCGATTCCTTCTCGGCTCTCACCGTCTCTACTTCCTCTTTCAGCTGTCTGTTCTCTTCTAGCGTTCTGTAGAACAGCGTCTCGATAAGGTCTATGCCGTCGTAGACCTTCCCTATTCTATTCTCGTTTACATGGTCTTCCAGTTCCTCGATCGTGCAGTCGTAGATCTTCCTATATTCGCTTATTCGTTCCTTAATCTTAGCGGTCTCTTCCGCCGTAAAACCTCTAATAATAATCTTATTATTAATGACACTGGAGCGCCTACTCGCTCTGTTAGTCTTTCTCTTTCCGCGGCGGCCTGTTACGCCGCTCTCTACCGCTAAGAAGCCTTCCATCTTCTTACAGCGCCTTGGGGGTTGTTGTTTTGGTATATATGGGTGCGCGTGCGTTATTCGGGTTTCCGGATAGTTCGACGGGCCCTTTCGCGCAGCGCGGGGTTTGGTGTAGAGAGTGAGTTCGAGATATAATGATTCGGGCACGCAGATATGATTTAATACGGCCTTTTTGATGACTATATCTCGAACTGAGGAGGGAAAGGAATCTATGTAGTGGCGGTAGTGTGCTCTGATGGATAGTGGTGCCAAGGCCCGGCTCGGTCCGGAAGGGCCGAGCCGAAATCCAGGGTCCACCCTATCACTCAGTCCCACCCCTTTCCACCGCCGCGACACTTTCCTTCCTTAGTTCGAGAGATAGTTGTAAGGGCTTAAGAATCTTAGTTTAGAAAATTAAGGTTAGGTATCTATATAAAGGAACTAATAGGCAGTTCCTTCGTTGTCTGCTGCTATACACTTTGTATCTACAAAGCTAAGCTAGCAATTTCCCTCTATATAGGGATGCAAGGTTTGCATTCTATACAGAGGATTAAGAGTTTCCCTCTATATAGCAGTACAGAGTTTTCCCTCTGTTTAGAGAGGCAGCAACTCTCCTCTATATAGGGCTATAGGGTTCTCCCTCTATATAGGAGTAGGGTTCTATTAGTAACTCTGTACAGAGGGTAGGGTCGTGCTAGCCCCGCTAAGTCGCAGTCCTTAGAGCGACGGCTAGCTTAGGTCTAGGACCTAGGCTGGACAGCGCCCCCTAACAATACCCCCCTCCCTTCTTATAGTGCTTCTTTCGTACGACAGCGTATCGTATACCCTTAGCTCTTAGGGTTCCTCTAGCGGATAGCGCTTTCCCGTCTTCGCCTAGGCACTTGCCTATCGACCTTTCTCTCTACTGTTGCGACCTTGGACCTGTCTTCCTAGATCCTGTAGCTAGGGCAGAGGAGGACCTATAGGCAGGGAAGGCAGGTAGTGCTAGATCGCTTCTACCTAACCTTAACCGATTCTGTTTGCTACTTTAAGGGTGCTTAGGCTAAGGCGGAGGAGGCCTGCGAGCGGTTATAAAGGTGTAGGAGGTGCTCGGTCCTGTCTGTTCGTTCCCCTCCTATCCTATAGCCCCCTAGCTATGCACTCTACGTCCTAACTGTACGGTCCGGCGCCGCTAGGCTATCTGGCTCTGTCCCTATGCCTTAGTCGTCGTCCGGAGTTTAGCTCCTAGGTAGATGTTCCTGTCTCTGTCCGGTTGTCTAGAGGGCCGTCGCTTATACGGGCCCTAGGTCGTAGTTGCCTCGTTTGTCCTCCCTTATACAGTTGTAGCAGCTGCCCTAGTTGCTATTGCCCTATATAGTAGGCAACTACTACCCTATATATAAACCCTTTCTCCCTTCTCTCTCTCTCTTCTTCTCTTTCTCTTTTATTCCTCTATCTGCTACCCGTCCGCCTAGCCGTCCGCTACTACTACTATTACTACTACTAGCTACTACCGTTATGCTATGCACCCCGTCCGGCCGTTCCCGCCGTAGTTCTCTCGTAGTTGCTGGCTCTTCTCCCGCCTGTCTGGCTAGTGTCGCCTCCTATTTTTACCTCTAGCAATAGAGTACTTAGCTCGACTAGCAACTTCGCTTCCGGTTCGTACAGGTCCCCGTCTTCTGTACAGTCTAAGCTAACGTCTTAGGTGCTACATTAACTAGCAGCAGAATGTTGCTAAGCTACCCTTCGACTTCTTCTAGTGCTAGGGCCCCTGCCGGCTAGGAGGTAATTGGGATTTTAGATAGGGAGTCGGCCGCCCTAGTTCTAGGAGGTAGTAGCTAGTAAGCTACCTTAAGGTAGTATATAAAAGTTTTCGGACAGTGTTGCTCTCGTTCCCCTCCTACTTCCGCTCTTATCTTTACCTGTCTCCTAGCCGTTCTCTTCCTCCTGCCCTTCTTCTATATAGTGTAGTGTCGGTAGGACCTAGTAGGGTCCTACGTCTTAGTCCTCGATCCTTCGACAACCTAAGTTGCTAGCGGCTGCCCTATACTTAGGGTAGATCGTGCCCCTTTTCGCTATAAAGCGCAGTGTTACTGTAACTGGGCAGGGGGATAGTTCTCCTCCTACCTGTCTAGGGCGGTTATGTCCTATAGGGCCTCGTACGGTTCTTATATAGGCTCTGCCTATCCTCTCTATTTTACTAGGTACTCTGCCCCCTTCCGCTTCCTCTAGCTCTTAAGGATTTCTTCTACCTCGTACTCCTCTTAGCCTTTAGTAAGGATCGCTAGAGGGCGCGCGTCGTCTGTCGTCTAGTGCAGTAGGGGGTCCGTGTTCGCTAGCTGTACGAGGTCTACGTAGAAGACTAGGTAGATCCCCAGAGGAGTGTTAAGTTGTACAGTGTATGTCCCTACTAGTCGGACTACTGTAAACTTCCGGTTCTTCTAATCTAGCTTCTTGCTTAGCCGGTCTATACGGATGTTGCGCTAGTTTAGCTAGACCTTATCCCCTGCCTCGTACCTTGGTGCAGCCTGCCGTCCCTTGTTAGCCTGCTCTTCCGCATTCTGTTAAGCTATAGCTAGACTCGCTTTCGCCTATTAGTAGACGTTCGTAATCGTCTGTACGATAGCTTCTCCCTGCTAAATTAGGGATCGTATAGAGCGTAGGGTAGCGCTACTTAGGGTTGGTAGCAGCAGGGAGTAGTCGTATCTGTAAGTTATAAAGAAGGGGGACAATCCTGTAGTATTAGCCGTACAGCTATTAATAGCCAGCTCCGCTATAGGGAGAAGGCAGTTCCAGTTTGTCTAGTTATAGTCGACGTACGCTTAGAGGTACGCGTCTAACGTCGAATTGACCTTCTCTGTCGTACCGTCCGTCTATAGGTACTATACGGTCGACAGGCGGCGTTCTACGTTTAGCAACTAAAGGCGATAAAGACTCAGTTAGCTAAGATTAAGGCAGCGATGTCGTTGGCGCAGCTACCACTTTAAGAAGAACAAGCAGAGACCGCCTTACTAGCGGCCTACAGTTAAGGTAGCACCTCGATAACGTCACTACCTGATCTACCGGCGTTTAGAGGAGGAGAACCTAAGGACTGGGAGGCATTTAAGAAGAAGATAAAGAATAAGATAGACCGCGATTATGCCAGAAACAGTAAAGAAGACAGATTGGCATACCTAGAATCGCGACTAGAAGGTAAAGCTTTTTCGTTAGTAGCGGACCTAGAAGAGGTAACTGCCGAAGAAGCGATTAAAGCGCTGGATCAACGCTTCGGAGATCCATTCCGAAAGAAGACAGCCTGTAAGCAACTGGATAAGATCAACTAGAACCGGCAGACGTTTAAGGAGTTCTACGGACTGTTCCAAAAATATGCTATTAGAGCCAGAGTGTTAGAAGATAAGCAGCTCTATCTACTAAGGCAGAAGCTGAACCCTAAACTGGCCGCAGCTATAGCTTTGGTAGAAGACGAAGACCTCGAGAGCTTCGTGCACTAAGCGAGAGTTACTGCCAGAAACCTAAGCGCCTACGCGAAATCGGCATTGCGCGAACCAATTTAGAAGCAGTCGGTGCTGACAATACGACCCCCTGCTCCTTTCCGCCGAGGCCCTACCCAGCAGACACCTTATTCGCCGCGTTCGTCGTTCGTCACTACCTGCTACGCGTGCGGAAAGCCTAGCTAATCGCTACTAGATGTCTAGCAACGGCCTAGCAGAAGCAGGAATATCGTGCTACAAAGCCGCAGCCTCCGAGAAAGACTATCCAAGCTATCGAGCCGGCTCCAAAAGACACCGACAGTGCAGCTAGTAGAGTGCTACTGCGAATCCTAGGAAAAGACTAGCTAGACGGATAGGCCTCCTATCTAGCATAGACAATAGGGCACTGACACAAACTACGTCGCTAGAAGAAGGAAGTATTAACAGCTGCATTAATCCGCTCTTAGCAGCAGTGGAAGTGAATACGGAAACAGCTATTATCCTTCTAATTACTGTCCACCCCCTCGATAGCTTAAGCAGACCACTTTAGCTAAGAGCTTTTATCGACACAGGAGCCCTTATCGGAGCCGCAATCCACTATCGATTGGTTTAGAAACTGATAAAAGGATACGGTTATCTAGTAGAGCTAGCGTCGCCGACGCGGATTTCGGTATACAACAGACAAGACACAGAGAGTGTTACGTATTATGTGCCACTAAGGACTACCCTAGCTGGTCGCACTACAGAAGCGACGTTCCGAATTATAGATATCAGAAGGTTTAACATTATTATAGGACAGAAATAGATAAAGAACCAGAAAGCAGTTTATAATGTAGGTAAAGGCACACTCGGATTCAAAACCCTGCAGAGTGGCGTCGCCGCCGTTACATTAGTCACTGCAGTCGCTATAGAACCGAACGCTACGACTATAGAAGCGGGTCCGATAGATCGGTCCGGCCCTCTAGGCACGATCGGAATAATAAGCTCGGAAGCTTTAACGACCCTTGCGAGGTCGCCGGACAATAAGATTTACGCTATCTCGATAAAAGACATCGAAGACTACTAGAAGATAATAGCGGAAGAAGAAGTGGATCCGTTGGAGGTGTTACCTAAAGAACTCTATAGTTACACTAACGTGTTCTCGAAAGCCGACTCTAACCTACTGCCGCTCTACCGACCGGAATATAACAATGATGTAACGCGGTACACTTGAGCCAAAAGGGACTGGTCAAGTAACTCGGAAGTGACTTGACTAATGTGTACCAGATATATGAACCTTAGCAAGGCATAGTAATAACACGGGCCAACCCACCCTGTATCACTACCCCCTGCGCTACAGGCTTACGACCTCGTAAGCTGCGCTTACTTACAGGCTACGTATGCTATTGCACAGCCCCCCTATGCAGCATACGCAATCAACCCCCCCCCCCCCCCCCCCCCCCCCCCCCCCCGGCAGGTCTGCACACAGCCAGCTGGACCTTTACCGGGTCTGCCTTATTCTGTACGGAGTAGTGGACAAACGGACATATGTTAACGCTGCTTCCACTCTCCCGTTAAAAGATGCGCCCCCTAGGAATTGAACCGGGCCTTTCATTGTACACTTTCAGCAGTTACTTCTGAGTTAAGTAATGTAACGCGGTACACTTAAGCCAAAAGGGACTGGTTAAGTAACTCGGAAGTGACTTGACCAATGTGTACTAGATATATGAACCTTGGCAAGGCATAGTAATAACACGGGCCAACCCACCCTGTATCAAACAACAAGATCCGGCTAAAAGAAGGAGCTACGTTGCCGAGAACCGAACCCCTAAGAAGGCTGTCGCCAGCTAAGCTAGACTAAGTAGAGGTGTTTGTTTGAGAAAACCTAGCGAAGAAGTTTATAACGCCGAGCTCTGCCGAGTATACGTTACCAATCCTTTTCGTACGGAAACCCGGAGGTAGTCTCCGACTGTGCGTAGATTACCGTAGCCTTAATAAGGTTACTAAGAGAGATGTGTATCCGCTGCTGCTAATCGATAAGACTATACAACGAGTAGCTAAAGCTAAGTAGTTTAGTAAGCTAGATATTCGTCAAGCGTTCTACCGATTAAGGAACAAGGAAGGACAAACGGAAAACCTTACGATATTCGCTACGCGCATAGGTAATACGGGGTGGGTTGGCCCGTGTCATTACTATGCCTTGCCAAGGTTCATATATCTGGTACACATTAGTCAAGTCACTTCCGAGTTACTTAACCAGTCCCTTTTGGCTTAAGTGTACTACGTTACATTACTTAACTCGGAAGTAACTGCTGAAAGTGTACGATAAAAGGCCCGGGTTCAATTCCCAGGGGGCGCATCTTTCAACAGGAGAGTAGAAGCAGCGTTAACGTATGTCCGTTTGTCCACTACTCTGTACAGAATAAGGCAGACCCAGTAAAGGTCCAGCTAGCTGTATGCAGACCTGCCGGGGGGGGGGGGGGGGGGGGTTAATTGCGTATACTGTATAGGGGAGCTGTGCAATAGCATACGTAGCCTGTAAGTAAGCGCAGCTTACGAGGTCGTAAGCCTGTAGCGCAGGGGGTAGTAATACGGGGTAGGTTGGCCCGTGTTATTACTATACCTTGCCAAGGTTTATATATCTGGTACACATTGGTTAAGTCACTTCCGAGTTACTTGACCAGTCCCTTTTAGCTTAAGTGTACCGCGTTACATTACCTAGTAGCTATCCTATTCGCTGCGCTCGTCTTTCGTCCCTACCTGCTACGTATGCAGAAAGCCTAGCTATATCACTACCAGATGCCAAGCGACGGCTTAACAGAAGCAGGAGTATCGCGCTGCTAAGCCGCCGCCACCGAGGAAGACTATCCAAGCTATAGAGCCGGCACCGAACGACACCAACAGCGTAGACGGTAGAGTGCTATTAAGAATCCTAGGAAAAGACTAGCTGGACGGATAGGCCCCCTATCTAGCAACGACAATAGGGCACCGACGCGATCTACATTTCTAGAAGAAGGGAGCATTAACAGTTGTAACGACCCGCTCTCGGTAGCGGTAGAAGTAAACACAGATACTGCTATTATCCTTCTGATTACGGTCTACCCCCTTAACGGCTCGTACCGTCCACTTCAATTAAAGGCCTTTATCGACACAGGAGCTCTTATCGGCGCCGCGATCCACTATCGACTGGTCCAGAAGCTAATAAACGGATATAGTTATCCAGTAGAATTAGCATCGCTAACGCGAATTTCGGTATATAACAGACAAGACACTAAGAGTGTCACACATTATGTGCTATTAAGAACCACCCTAGCAGGCCGCACTACAGAGGCGACGTTCTGGATTATAGATATCGGACGATTTAACATTATTATAGGGCAGAAATAGATAAAGAACTAGAAAGCCGTTATTAACGTAGGTAAAGGCACACTCGGATTAAAAACTCAGCAGAGCAGCGTCGTCGCTGCCGAATCGGTCACCGCTGTCGTCGCGAAACCGAACGTTACAACCACCGGAGCGGTTCCGATCGACCGGCCCGACCCTCTAGACACAATCAGAACGATAAGCTCGGAAGCCTTAACAACCCTTGCGAGGTCGCCAGAGAATAAGATCTACGCTATCTCGATAAAAGACATCGAAGACTACCGAAAAATGATAGCAGAAGAAGAAGTAGACCTGTTAGAGATATTACTAAAAGAACTCTATAGTTACACTAACGTGTTCTTAAAAGCCGACTCTAACCTCCTACCGCTCTACTAACCGGAATACGACAACAAGATCCGGCTAAAAGAAGGAGCTACGCTGCCGAGAACCGAACCCCTAAGACGATTATCGCCGGCCGAGCTGGACAAAGTAGAGGTGTTTGTTTAAGAAAACCTAGCGAAGAAGTTTATTACGCTGAGCTCTGCCGAGTATACGTTACCGATTCTTTTCGTACAGAAACCCGGAGGTAGTCTCTAACTGTACGTAGACTACCGAGGCCTTAATAAGGTTACTAAGAGAGATGTGTATCCGCTGCCGCTAATCGATAAGACTATACAGCGAGTAGCCAAAGCTAAGTAGTTTAGCAAGCTAGATATTCGCTAAGCGTTCTACTAACTAAGGAACGAGGAAGGATAAACGGAAGACCTTACGACATTCGCTACGCGCATAGGCAATTTTAAGTAGTTGGTAATGCCTTTCGGACTCACTAACGCGCCAGCAGTGTAGTAGCGTTTTATAAATTATACCTTTATAGACATGCTGGAACGATTCGTGTCTATCTACTTAGACGACATTCTTATCTACACTAATAGTGTTGCAGCGGCAGAAAGGGGTGGGACTAAGTAATAGGGTGGACCCTTGGAATTTCGGCTCGGCCCTTCCGGACCGAGCCGGGCCTTGGCACACCACCCCTAAAGCCCTTACCCACCCCTGCATAGATTCTTTTCCTTCTTCAGTTCGAGATATAGTTATCAAAAAGGCTGTATTAAATTATATCTGCGTGCCCGGATTATTATATCTTAAACTCACTTACTACACCAACTTCGCGCTGCGCGAAAGGGACTGTTGAACTATCCGGACACCCGAATAACGCACGCGCACAATACACCAAACCAAACACCAGCACCGTAAGACAGCTATAGAGAGCTTCTTAACAGTAGACGGCGGCGTTACAGGCCGCAGCAGAAGCAGGAGAGAAAAGACTAACAGAGCGAGTAAGCGCTCTAGCATTATTAATAATAAGATTATTATTAGAGGTTTTACAGCAGAAGAAACCGCAGAGGTAAAGGAACGAATAACCGAATATAAGAAGATCCAGGACTGCACGCTCGAGGAACTTAAAGACTATATAAACGAGAACGGAATAGGGAAGGTCTACAACGGCATAGACCTTATTAAGACGCTGTTTTAAAGAACCCTTGGAAGAGAATAGACAGTTAAGAGAGGAAACCGAAGCGGTAAGGGCCGAGAAGGAATCGGCAGAGACTATTATCGATGTGCTAGAAAACTAAGCGGCGAATCGACTAGTACAACTAAAGGCGATAAAGGCTCAGTTAGCTGACATAGAAGCAGCGATGTCGTTAGCGCCGCCGCCACATCGAGGAGAACAAGCAGAGACCGCCTTACCAGCAGCCTACAATTAAGGTAGCACTTCGATAACGTTACTACCTAACCTACCAGCGTTTAGAAGCGGAGACCCTAAAGACTGGAAGGCATTTAAGAAAAAGATAAAGAATAAGATAGACTGCGATTATACTGGAAACAGTAAAGAAGACAGGTTGGCCTACCTAGAATCGCGACTAGAAGGTAAAGCTTTTTCGCTAGTAGCGGACCTAGAAGAGGTAACTGCCAAAGAAGCAATCAAGGCGCTAGATTAACGCTTCGGAGACCCCTTCTAAAAGAAGACAGCCTGTAAACAGCTGGACAAGATTAACTAGAACTGGCTAACGTTTAAGGAATTCTACAGACTGTTCCGAAAATATACTATTAGAGCTAGAGTGTTAGAAGATAAGCAGCTCTACCTACTAAGGCAGAAGCTGAACCCTAAACTGGCCGCAGCTATAGCTTCAGTAGAAGACGAAGACCTCGAGAGCTTTGTGCACTAAGTAAGGGTTACCGCTAGAAACCTAAGCGCCTACGCGAAATTGGCATTGCGCGAACCGATTTAGAAGCAGTCGGCGTCGACAACATAACCCCCTGCTCCTTTCTGCCGAGGCCCTACCTAGCAGACATCTTATTCGCTGCGTTCGTCGTTCGTCCCTACCTGCTACGTATACGGAAAGCCGGGCTATATCGCTACGAGATGCCAAGCGACGGCTTAACAGAAGCAGGAATATCGTGCCGCAAAGCCGCAGCCGCCGAGAAAGACTATCCAAGCCATTGAGCAGGCTCCGAACGACACCGACAGCGTAGATAGTAGAGTGCTACTGCGAATCCTAGGAAAAGACTAGCTGGACGGATAGGCCCCCTATCTAGCATAGACAATAGGGCACCGCTACGAACTACGTTACCGGAAGAAGGAAGTATTAACAGTTGTAGCGATCCGCTCTTAGCAGCAGTAGAAGTAAACACGGAGACTGCTATTATCCTTCTGATTACAGTCCACTCCCTCGAGGGCTCGCATCGACTACTCCAATTAAAGGCCTTTATCGACACAGGAGCTCTTATCGGCGCCGCGATCCACTATCGATTAGTTTCAAAGCTAATAAACGGATATAGTTACCTAGTGGAATTAGCATCGCTAACGCGAATTTTGGCATACAACGGACAAGACACTAAGAGTGTTACGCATTATGTGCTATTAAAGACCACCTTGGCGGGTTGCACTACAGAAGCGACGTTCCGAATTATGGATATTAGAAGGTTTAACATCATTATAGGGCAGAAATGGATAAAGAACTAGAAAGCCGTTATTAACGTAGGTAAAGGCACGCTCGGGTTCAAAACCCAGCAGAGCGGAGTCGCCGCCGAATCGGTTACTGTCGTCGCCGCGAAACCAAGCGCCACGACCACTAGAGCGATTCCGATCGATCGGCCCGACCCTCCGGACACGATCGGAATGCTAAGCTTAGAAGCTTTAACGACCCTTGCGAGGTCGCCAGACAGTGAGATCTACGCTATCTCGATAAAATACATTAAAGATTACTGGATATAATAGCAGAAGAAGAACTAGATCCGTTAGAGGTATTGCTAAAGGAGCTCTATAGCTATACTAATATATTCTCAAAAGCCGACTCCAACCTCTTGCCGCTCCACCGACTGGAATACGACAATAAGATCCGACTGAAAGAGGGAGCTACACTGCCAAGAACCGAGCCCCTAAGACGATTATCGCCAGCCAAGCTGGACCAAGTAGAGGTGTTTGTTCGAGAAAACCTGGCGAAGAAGTTTATTACGCCGAGCTCTGCCGAGTATGCGTTACCGATTCTTTTCGTACGAAAACCTAGAGGTAGTCTCTAACTGTACGTAGACTACCGAGGCCTTAATAAGGTTACTAAGAGAGATGTGTATCTGCTGCCGCTAATAGACAAGACTATACAACGAGTGTTGCGGCGGTGGAAAGAGGTGGGACAGATTGATAGGGTGGACCCTGGATTTCGGCTCGGCCCTTCCGGACCGAGCCGGGCCTTGGCACTACTATCCATTAGAGCACACCACCACCACTACATAGATTCCTTTCCCTCCTTAGTTCGAGATGTAGTCATCAAAAAGGCCGTATTGAATCATATCTGCGTGCCCGGATCATTATATCTCGAACTCACTCTCTACACCAAACCCCCGCGCTGCGCGAAAGGGCCCGTCGAACTATCCGGAAACCCGAATAATGCACGCGCACTCACACACACCAAAACAACAACCCCCAAGGCGCCGTAAGAAGATAGAAGGCTTCTCGACAGTAGAGAGCGGCGTAACAGGCCGCCGCGGAAAGAGAAAGACTGACAGAGCGAGTAGGCGCTCCAGTGTTATTAATAATAAGATCGTTATCAGCGGTTTTACGGCAGAAGAGACCGCTGAGATTAAGGAACGAATAAGCGAATATAGGAAGATCCACGACTGCACGCTCGAGGAACTGGAAGACTATATAAACGAGAATAGGATAGGAAAGGTCTACGACGGCATAGACCTTATTAAGACGCTGTTCTACAGAACGCTAGAAGAGAACAGACAGCTAAGAGACGAAGTAGAGACGGTGAGAGCCGAGAAGGAATCGGCCGAGACTATTATAGATGTGTTGGAAAACCAGGCGGCGAATCGACTGGCGCAGCTAAAGGCGCTAAAGGATCAACTAGCTAATATAGAAGCAGCGAAGTCGTCGCCACCACCGCGGCGAGAAACCTACGAGGAGACCACCCCACCGGCGGCCTATAGTTAAGGTAGCACTACGATAACGCCACTGCCGGACCTACCTGCTTTCGGTAGCAGAGACCCTAAAGCGTAGGAGGCATTTAAGAAGAAGATCAAGAATAAGATGAGCTGGGACTACGCATCGAGCGGCGAAGAAGATAGATTGGCGTACCTAGAATCGCGATTGGAAGGTGAAGCTTTTTCGCTAGTGGCGGACCTGGAAGAGGTAACCGCTAAGGAAGCGATCAAAGCGCTAAATCAACGCTTCGGAGACCTATTCTGAAAGAAGACAGCCCGTAAGCAGCTGGATAAGATCAACCAGAACCGGCAGACGTTCGAGGAATTCTACGGGCTATTCAGAAAACATGCCATTAGGGCTAGAGTGGCGGAAGATAAGCAGCTGCACTTACTGAGACAGAAACTGAGCCCTGAGCTGGCCGCCGCTATAGCATCTGTAGAAGACGAAGACCTTAAGAGCTTCGTGCACAGAGCGAGAGTCACCGCGAGAAACTTGAGCGCTTACGCGAAATTACGCGAACCGATTCAGAAGCCGTCGCTGCAGGGAGCCAGAGCCTCCGCGCCTTTCCGACGAACCCCCCAGCAATCGTCGTATTTACCACGATCGGCGTTCGTCCCCACCTGTTTCACGTGCGGAAAACCCGGCCATATCGCTACGAGATGCCAAGCAACGGCCCAACAGAAGCAGGAGTATCGTGTTGTAAAGCAGCAGCAGCCGCAGCCACCGAGAAAGACCATACAAGCTATAGAGCCGGCTCTGAACGATACTGACAGTGTGGACGGTAGGGTGCAGTTAAGGATTATGGGAAAAGACCAGCTAGACAGATAGGCCCCCTACCCAGCATTAATAGAAGGGCACTGAATAGAAGCGAATCGGCGCGAGAAGAAAGCATTAACAGCTGCAGCGACCCGCTTTCGGCGGCGGTGGAAGTAAACACAGAAACAGCTATTATCCTTCTAATTACTGTCTACCCCCTTAACGGATTGAGCAAACCACTTTAGCTAAGAGCTTTTATCGATACCGGAGCTCTCATTGGCGCGGCGATCCACCACCGGCTGGTTCAGAAGCTGATAAATGGATACGGCTATCCGGTGGAACTGGCGTCGCCGACGCGGATTTCGGCATATAATGGACAAGACACGGAAAGCGTTACGCACTACGTGCCATTAAGGACTACGCTGGCTGGCCGCACTACGGAAGCGACGTTCCGAATTATAGATATCGGAAGGTTTGACATTATTATAGGGCAGAAATAGATAAAGAACCAGAAAGCTATCGTCGACGTAGATAAAGGAACGATCAGATTCAAAACCTGAGGTAACAGCGCCGTTACCACCAAATCGAAAGCCGCGGCTGCCAATGTAACCCCGTCAGACCGCCCCGAACCCCCGGTTACCGTCGGAATGATGAGTTTAGAAGCTTTAACGACCCTCGCGAAGTCGCCGAGCAACGAGATCTACGCTATTTCGATAAAGGACATCGAAGACTACAGGAAGATAATAGCGGAAGAAGAAGTGGATCCGCTGAAGGTGCTGCCGGCGGAGCTCTACGATTACGCTGACGTGTTCTCGAAAGCCGACTCCAACCTCTTGCCGCTCCATCGACCGGAATATAACAACAAGATCCGACTGAAAGAGGGGGCTACGCTGCCAAGAACCGAGCCCCTAAGACGACTGTCACCGGCCGAACTGGACTAAGTAGAGGTGTTTGTTCGCGAAAACCTGGCGAAGAAGTTTATTACGCCGAGTTCTGCCGAGTACGCGTTACCGATTCTTTTCGTAAGGAAACCAGGGGGTAGTCTGCGACTCTGCGTAGACTATCGAGGCCTTAACGAGGTTACTAAGAGAGACATATATCTACTGCCGTTGATCGACGAAACAATCTAAAGAGTGGCGAAGGCTAAGTGGTTCAGCAAGCTGGACATCCGCTAAGCGTTCTATCGACTAAGGAATAAAGAAGGGCAGACAGAAGACCTTACGACGTTCGCGACGCGTATAGGCAATTTCAAGTAGTTGGTAATGCCTTTCGGACTTACTAACGCGCCGGCAGTGTAGCAACGCTTTATAAACTACACTTTTATAGACATGCTAGAGCGGTTCGTGTCAATCTACTTGGACGACATTCTGATCTACACCGAAGGAATGAGAGAACAGCATACGGACTACATCAAGAAGGTGCTGACTAGGCTCTGCGAGGTCGGATTGAACGCGGACACGAAGAAGAGCGAGTTCTATTAGACCGAAGTCAAATATCTCGGCCTTATTGTCGGGAGAGATAGAATTCGGATGGACCCCTTAAAGGTCGCCGCCGTTGCCGAATAGAAGCAGCCGAAGTCTGGAAATACTACGCAAATCAGAGCGTTTCTCAGCTTCTACAGCTACTATCGACAGTTCATTAAGGACTTTAGCAAGATAGCGAGACCCCTAAACGAGGCGTTAAAGAAAGAGGCTGCCGGCCTATAGAACAAGAAGTGCACAGAAGCCTTTAACCGGCTAAAAGAAGCAGTGGCCTCGGCGCCGGTTCTGGCACACTTCCAACCGGAAAAGACAATCTACATAGAAACGGACGCTTCCGACACAGTTACGGCAGGGGTCCTTTCTCAATATAGCGACGACGAAACCCTCCATCCAGTGGCTTTCTTTAGCAAGTCCATAACGGAAGCTAAGAGGAACTACGCGATCTACGATAAAGAACTGCTGGCTATTATACAGGCGTTCGAGGAGTGGAAGCTAGAGCTTATAGCCGGAAAGAGCACGGTCCAGGTCCTTACGGACCACCAGTCGCTGACCTACTTTATAAAGACGCAGAAGCTCTTACGACGTTAAGCACAGTGGGCCGCCTGCTTATTAGGGTTCAATTTCAAGATCACTTATAGACTAGGGACTCAAAACGGAAAGGCTAATGCGCTAACGAGAAGAGAAGGAAAGACCAGCCGCGCGAAAGAAGATCCGAGCATGTTCCAGAAGGTGTTAACCGAGCGGATAGTAGACGCAGAGGTGCTGAAAGAGGTAGGGGTCTGCGCAGTGGAACCGGCCCCTAAGGAAGAGACTCTCTACGAGAAGGTGGAGCAGCTTAATTAGAAGCAGAAGCTCGGCAAAACCGGTTTAGGGAAGCTAATAGTTCCGGAAGAACTAATTACAGAGGTCATCCAGCTGGTCTATAGCTCCGTAGACGTTAGTTACGCAGGATCAAAGAAAACGATAGAAGCTATAAGGACGACATACTGGTTTCCGCGAATCTACGAGCGAATCTACCGATTTGTCGCTAACTGCTACGTATGCCGATCGGCGAAGCCGCGTTACGGCCTTCCAGCAGGCTTATTGAAGCCACTGCCGATCCCTGAGAAACCATAGTAGCACATTACGATGGATTTCGTAACCGGCCTGCCGGAATCCGATGGATATAACGCTATGCTGAACGTAGTGGACCGATTAAGCAAAGAACGCCACTTTATCCCCTGTCGAGCGAGAGACGAAGGAACCACTGCGGAAGAAACAGCGAGAATGCTGATTAAGCACGTGTAGAAGCACTATAGGCTGCCGGACACTATTACTACGGATAGGGGTCCTCAGTTTACAGCCGACGTATAGAAAGCCATCAACCAAGCTCTCGGAATCCGTGGAAACTCAGCACCGCCGCTTACCCTCAAACTGAGGGTCAGTCCGAAGTGGCCAACCGTAAGATGGAAAAATATCTACGAATCTTCTGCGGCTACCACTAAGAAAAGTGGGTCGAGATGCTGCCGATAGCTGAGTTCTGCGCCAATTTAGCACGGTTAGAAGCCACGTCGCTAGCGCCGTTTGAGATAACTTATAGCTACCTCCCGAGAATGAGTTTTCAGCCGCTAAACGAACCCAGCTCCGCGGAACCATCTACCACTGCCACGTCGTCAAAGAGAGTCGCCGCCGCTGCGGCGGAAGCGCCCCGATCTTAGATGGAAGAAGCGACCAAAGTGGCGAAAGAAGCGATAGAATCAGCTTAGAAGAAGATAGTGACTCGAGCTAATAAGAAGCGGTCACCGATGGAATTCGAGGAAGGCCAAAGGGTATAGCTCAACACGAAGAACCTAAGGCTAAAAGGCAACGCCAAGCTGAACCTACGCTACGTGGGTCTGTTCAAGATAGTGGAAAAGAGATCGCCGGTGACTTATCGGCTCCAGCTGCCAAAGGCGTTCCGGATCTACGATGTTTTCGATTTAGATCTGCTGAGCCTGGACCCTAAGGACGGCCTTCCGGAACAGGGGTTCGCCGAACCCCTGCCGGTCGAAATGGACAGTAAGGAAGAAGAGTAGGAGGTGGAAGAGGTAATAGACGTAAAGAAGGTAAGGGGGTCCATCAAAGCGAGGATCTCGTAGAAGGGATAGCCGGAAGACTATAAGTGGTATCCGGTCGAGAACCTGCGGAATTCGGCGGAGCTGCTAAGAGAGTTCTACGTGCGGAACCCGGAGAAGCCGAAACCCGGATAGCTCCGAAACTAACGACCTCTGAAAGAGATAAAAGAAGAAAGCCGCGTCCGCTCCACCGGCGCCAAAGCCGATAAAGACGATCGTAACGGTCGCCTTTGGGGAGGCCTTCGACTCGGCCACTACCTACTAGCGGATCGGCAGGCAGCTCGCCGACGCCGTAGCGTGCCAGCGCCGCCGACCCCGTAGTAGGTAAAGGCTTTGGTAGAAGAGAAAAAGAAGAAGAAAAACGGCGCCGCGGAAAGATCTATATAGACCTCCGCGCCGGCGCACAGACCAGCCGAGCTGCGGCTTAGATAACACACGGTTCAGATCAGATAGCACAGATCAGGCGAACGGATCACATAGACGCCAAGTGAAGGACTTCAGATGCCGACGACGTAAGAAATTGAAGAAGCGATAAAGAGAACGTTGTTTTTAACGGAAGACGGAAGAAGTGAAGTCGGCGTTAGAGGGGATTTTCAAAAAGGAGACGACGAATCAAAAAAAAAAGCGGAGATTTTCAGATAGATAGGGTGACTAAGCGGTCGAGGGCGACCGCTGGTAAGGGAGGGGGGTAGTGTTGCGGCGGTGGAAAGAGGTGGGACAGATTAATAGGGTGGACCCTGGATTTCGGCTCAGCCCTTCCGGACTGAGCCGGGCCTTGGCACCACTATCCATCAGAGCACACCACCACCACCACATAGATTCCTTTCCCTCCTTAGCTCGAGATATAGTCATCAAAAAGGCCGTATTGAATCATATCTGCGTGCCCGGATCAACGAGTAGCTAAAGCTAAGTGGTTCAGAAAGCTGGATATTCGCCAAGCGTTCTACCGACTAAGGAACGAGGAAGGGCAAACAGAAGATCTTACGACATTCGCTACGCGTATAGGCAATTTTAAGTAGTTGGTAATGCCTTTCGGACTCACCAACGCACCGACAGTGTAGCAACGCTTTATAAACTATACCTTTATAGACATGCTGGAACGGTTCGTGTCTATCTACTTAGACGACATTCTTATCTACACCGATAGAACGAGAGAACAGCATACGGACTACATCGAGAAGGTGCTAACTAGGCTCTGCGAGGTCGGATTAAACACGGACACAAAGAAGAGCGAGTTCTATTAGACCGAGGTCAAATATCTCGGTCTTATTGTTAGAAGAGAAGGAATTTGGATAGACCCCTTAAAGGTCGCCGCTATCGCGGAATAGAAGCAGCCGAAATCCGGAAACACTACACAAATCAGAGCGTTCCTCGGATTTTGCAGCTACTATCGACAGTTTATTAAGGACTTCAGCAAGATAGCGAGACCCCTAAAAGAAGCGGTGGCCTCGGCGCTAGTGCTAGCGCACTTTCGACTAGAAAAGACGATCTACTTAGAAACAGACGCATCCGATACAGTAACAGCAGGGGTCCTTTCTTAGTATAATAACGCTAACGAGACCCTCTATCTAGTGGCTTTCTTTAGCAAATCTATAAATAAGGCTAAGCAGAACTACGCTATTTACGACAAAGAGCTGTTAGCTATTATTTAGGCTTTTGACGAGTGGAAACCGGAGCTTATAGCTGGAAAGAGCATAGTCCAGGTCTTTACGGACTACCAGTCACTTAATTACTTTATAAAGACGCAGAAGCTATTACGCCGCTAAGCTCGGTAGGCTGCCTACTTATCCAGATTCGATTTTAAGATTACCTATCGACCCAGAGCTCAAAATGGAAAGGCTAATACGCTAACGAGAAGAGAAGGGAAGACCAGCTACGTAAAAGAAGATCTGAACATGTTCTAGAAGATGTTAACCGAACGGATAGTAGACGCCGAGGTATCAAAAGAAGTAGGGATCTGTGCGATAGAATCGCCGACAGAAGAAGAGACACTCTACAAGAAAGTGGAACGGCTTAATTAGCAGTAGAAGCTCGGCAAAGCAGGCTTAGGGAAGTTAATAGTTCTGGAACAACTAATTACAGAGGTCATCCAGCTAGTCTATAGTTCTAAGGATGTTGGCTACGCTAGCTTAAAGAAGACGATAGAAGCAGTAAGGACGATCTACTGGTTTCCGCGAATCTTCGAGCGGATCCACCGGGTTATCGCTAATTGCTACGTCTGTTAAGCCGCGAAGCCACGTTACGGCTTTCCAGCCGGTCTGTTAAAGCCACTTCCGATCCCCGAGAAACTGTAGCAGCACATTACGATAGATTTCGTAACCGGCCTGCCGGATTCTAATAGATACGATGCTACGCTTAACGTAGTGGATTGACTAAGCAAAGAACACTACTTTATCCCCTGCCAAGCGAAGGATAAAGGAACTACTATAGAAGAAACAGCGATAATGCTGATTCAGCATATATAGAAGCACTACAGTCTGCCGGACACTATTACTACGGATAGGGGTCCCCAATTCACTGCCGATGTATAGAAGGCTATTAACTATGCTCTCGGAAATCGCGGAAAGCTCAGCACGGCAGCTTATCCTTAAACTGACAGTCAGTCTAAAGTAGCTAACTGCGAGATAGAAAAATATCTACGAATCTTCTGTAGTTACTATTAAGGAGAGTGGGTAAAGATGTTGCCGATAGCCGAATTCTGCGCCAATTTAGCACGATTGAAAGCTACCTCGCTAGCGCCGTTTAAGATAACCTATAGTTATCTTCCGATAATAAGCTTTTAACTGCCGGACAAACCTAGCCCTTTAGAACCTTCTACCACTACTTTGTCAAAGAGGGTTGCTGCCGCCGCGGCAGAAGCTCTCCGATCTTAGATTGAAGAAGCGATTAAGGTAGCGAAAGAGGCAATAGAATCGGCTTAGAAGAAGACAGTAACTCGAGCTAATAGGAAGCAGTCGCCGATAGAATTCGAAGAAGGTCAAAAGGTATAGCTTAATACGCAGAACCTAAGGCTAAAAGGCAACGCCAAGCTTAACCCCTGCTACGTAGGCCTGTTTAAGATAGTGGAAAAGAGGTCGCTAGTAACTTATCGGCTCTAGCTACCGAAATTATTCCGGATCTACGACGTCTTTTATTCAGATCTGCTAAGTTTGGACCCTAACGATAGCCTTCCGGAACAGGGGTTCGCCGAACCCCTACCAATCGAGATAGACAGTAAAGAAGAAGAGTAGGAGTTGGAAGATATAGTAGATATAAGAAAGATAAGAGGGTCTGTCGAAGCAAGGATCTCGTAGAAGTAATAGCTAGAAGACTATAAATAGTATCTAATCGAGAATCTCCGGAATTCGGTAGAGCTGCTAAAGGAGTTCTATATGCAGAATCCGGAGAAGCTAAAGCCTAAGTAGCTCTGAAGCTAATAGCTCCGAAAGAAGAAGACAAACCGCGTCTGCTCTATCGGCAAGAAAACCGATGAAAACGAACATAGTAGCGCGCTTGGTCAGAGTCTTCGGCTCCACTACTACTGCCGAGCGGCGAAGCCAGTCGGATAATAGCTATAAGGCCGAAGACCACTACAGCTTCGACGCGACAGTCGCCGACGCCGCCCCAAACAAGAAAGACTCGTAGCCGTTCGATTTCGTAAAGCGGCGTTGGCGCTGCTAGCTTTGCAGTAGCGCTTAAGACTATAATAGAGAAGAAAGAGAAGAAGAGACAGCGAGCTACGGACTGATCTATATAGACCTCTGCAGCGACGCACAGGCTAGCTACGCCGCAGCTTAAACGGCAGCTAGCTCAGATCAGATAGCTTAGATTAGATAGACACTAAGTGAAAGAGGTCAGATAGCGACGATATAAGAAGAAAGAAGATAAAGAAGGAGGATAATTTCGAGAAAGAAGAAGGCGAGGAGGTAACGTTAAAAAAAAAGAAGAAGGAGAGAGATAAGTAAGCGGTCGAGGTCGACTGCTAGTAAGGGAGGGGGGTAGTGTTGCAGCGGCAGAAAGAGGTAGGGCTAAGTAATAGGGTAGATCCTTGGAATTTTGGCTCGGCCCTTCCGGACTGAGCCGGGCCTTGGCACACCACCCCTAAAGCCCTTACCCACTGCTGTATAGATTCCTTTCCTTCTTCAGTTCGAGATATAGTTATTAAAAAGGCTGTATTAAATTGTATCTACGTGCCTGGATTAGATAGAACGAGAGAGCAGCACACGGACTACATCGAGAGAGTGCTAACTAGGCTCCGTAAGGTTGGATTAAATGCGGATACGAAGAAGAGCGAATTCTATTAAACGAAAGTCAAATATCTCGGCCTTATCGTTAGAAGAGAAGGAATTCGGATAGACCCCTTAAAGGTCGCTGCCGTCGCAGAGTGGAAGTAACCGAAATCCGGAAACACTACCTAAATCAGAGCGTTTCTCGGATTCTGCAGCTACTATTAGCGATTTATTAAGGACTTTAGCGAGATAGCAAGACCCCTAAATAAGGCATTAAAGAAGGAGGCCGCTAGCCTATAGAACGAGAAGTGTACAGAGGCTTTCAACCGGCTCAAAGAAGCAGTGGCCTTAGCACTAGTGCTAGCGCACTTTCGGCCAGAAAAGATAATCTACCTAGAGACAGACGCATCCGATACAGTAACCGCAGGGGTCCTTTCTTAATATAGCGACGACGAAACCCTCTATCCAGTAGCTTTCTTTTGCAAGTCTATAAACGAGGCTAAGCAGAACTATGCTATCTACGATAAGGAGCTACTAGCTATTATCCAGGCTTTCGAGAAGTAGAAGCCGGAGCTTATAGCTAGAAAGAGCACGGTCCAGGTCCTTACGGACTACCAGTCACTGACCTATTTTATAAAGACGCAGAAGCTATCGCGCCGCTAAGCCTAGTAGGCCGCCTACTTATCCGGATTCGACTTTAAGATTACCTATCGACCTAGAGCTTAAAATGGAAAAGCTAACGCGCTAACGAGAAGAGAAGGGAAGACTAGCTGCGCGAAAGAAGATCCGAACATGTTCCAGAAGGTGTTAACCGAGAGGATAGTAGACGCCGAGATGTTAAAAGAAGCAGGAATCTGCGCGATAGAGCCGCCGACCGAAGAAGAGACGTTCTACGAAAAAGTGGAGCAGCTTAATTAGCAGCAGAAACTCAGAAGAGCCGGCTTAGGGAAGCTAATAGTTCTGGAAGAACTAATTACAGAGGTTATCCAGTTAGTCTATAGTTCTAAGGATGTTGGCTACGCTGGCTTAAAGAAGATAATAGAAGCCGTAAGGACAGTCTACTAGTTTCCGCAGATCTTTGAGCAGATCCACCGGTCTATCGCTAATTGTTACGTATACCGAGTCGCAAAGCCACGTTACGGCCTTCCGGCCGGTTTATTAAAGCTACTTCCGATCCCCGAGAAACCGTAGCAGCATATTATAATAGATTTCGTAACCGGCCTGCCGGATTCCGATAGATATAATACTACGCTTAATGTAGTTAACCGACTAAGCAAAGAACGCTACTTTATCCCCTACCGAGCGAAGGATAAAGGAACTACTATAGAAGAGACGACGAGAATGCTAATTCGGTATATATAGAAGCACTATAGTCTGCCAGAGACTATTACTACGGATAGGGGTCCTCAATTCACTGCTAACGTATAGAAAGCTATTAACTATGCTCTCGGAATTCGCGGAAAGCTAAGCACAGCCGCTTACCCTTAGACTAACGGTCAGTCCGAAGTAGCTAACCGTAAGATAGAGAAATATCTGCGAATCTTCTGTAGCTACTATTAAAAAGAGTGGGTCAAGGTGTTGCCGATAGCCGAATTCTGCGCCAATTCAGCACAGTTAGAAGCTACCTTACTGGCGCCGTTCGAGATAACTTATAGCTATCTTCTAAGAATAAGCTTTTAACTGCTGGACGAAACCAGCTCTTTAGAACCTTCTACTACTACCTCGTTAAAGAGAGTCGCCGCCGCCGCGGTAGAAGCGCTCAGATCTCAAATGGAAGAAGCGATCTAGGTAGCGAAAGAAGCGATAGAATCGGCTTGGAAGAAGATAGTAACTCGAGCTAATAGAAAGCGGTTACTAATGGAATTCGAGGAAGGCCAAAAGGTATAGCTTAATACGCGTAACCTAAGGCTAAAAGGAAACGCTAAGCTTAAACCCCGCTACGTAGGTCCATTTATAATAGTAGAAAAGAGGTCGCTAGTAACTTATCGGCTCTAGCTACCGAAATAGTTCCGGATCTACGATGTCTTCTATTTGGATCTGCTAACTTTGGACCCTAAAGACAGTCTTCCGGATTAGGGGTTCGCTAAACCCCCACTAATCGAGATAGATAGTAAAGAAGAAGAATAGGAGGTAGAAGACGTAGTAGATATAAGAAAGATAAGAGGGTCGATCGAAGCAAGGATCTTATAGAAGGGATAGCCGGAAGACTATAAACAGTATCCAGTCAAGAATCTCCGGAATGTGGTAGAGCTGCTAAAGGAGTTTTATACGCGGAATCCAAAGAAGCCAAAGCCTAAGTAGCTCCAAAGCTAATAGCTACAGAAGAAGAAGAAAAGCCGCGTCCGCTCTATTAGTACGGAAGCCGATAGAAACGATAGTAGCGATCGCTTAGCTAGAGTCCTCGACACTACTACCCCTAAGGGGGTAATGCCGAAGATAGCACTACTGCTTTAGCACAACCGACAACGACGCCGCCCTAAACAAGAAAGGCTCGCAGCCGATCGATTTCGTAAAGCAGCGTCGGCGCCGGCAGCTTTGCAATAGCGCTTAAGGCCGTAGTAGAGAAGAAAAAGAAGAAGAGATAGCGCCGCCGAGCGGATCTATATAGACCTCTGCAGCGACGCACAGGCCAGCTACGCCGCAGCTCAGATAGCTGCCAGCTTAGATAGCTGCTAGCTTAGATCAGATAGCTCTAATTAGAAGGACGCTAAGTAAAGGATTCAGATAACAACAATATAAGAAGAAAGAAGATAAAGAAAGGGGATGTTTTCGAGATAGAAGAAACGAAGAGGTAACGTCGAACTTAATAAGGGGTTTCCGCGGAAAGAACCGCGAATCAGATAGAAGAAAAAGAAGACGAAGCAGAAGAGAAAGACGAAGAAGGCGAGTCAAAAAAAAAGAGAGATAAGTAATCAGTCGAGGTCGACCGCTAGTAAGGGAGGGGGGTAGTGTTGCAGCGGCAGAAAGGGGTAGGACTAAGTAATAGGGTAGACCCTTAGAATTTCAGCTCGGCCCTTCTGGACCGAGCCGGGCCTTAGTGCACCCACCCCTAAAGCCCTTACCTACCACTGCATAGATTCCTTTCCTTCCTTAGTTCGAGATATAGTTATTAAAACAGCCGTATTAAATTATATCTACGTGCTCGGATTACCTACAGTACCTGTACGTATACTAGGCACTACTAGACGAGGACCGGACATTACCTATATAGTAAAAGTAACGATGGAGCTGCAAGGACACTACGAGCAGGACTTATAACTCTTTATCGTATAGGACAAGTTAGGGTATAACCTAATATTAGGGAAGCTATAGATAGAGCGCTAGCGGGGCAAGCTAGACATTGGACAAGGACGCCTGTACTTAGCAGCGACGAAGCAGAGGCTCCGAGACTAAGGGAGAGTTCCACAGGGCAGCAATGCTAAAGCTAAAGCTAACGCTAATGCTAACGCCGAGGTCAGCACTGCGACTACAGAGATTAAGAAGGCCTTAGCGCCTAAGAAAGCGACGGACCCCTGTACAAAGCTCCTACTAGAATACTCGGAATACCTGGACCTCTTTAAGCCGAAGTCGGCTTCAAAATTGCCCCTGTTCTAAGAAGATATAATCGACTACAACATCCAGCTTAAGCCCCGTCCGGATAGAAGCCTTCCTGAAGTACCGTACGGCCCGCTGTATAGCATGTCCTCTAGAGAACTCCTAGTGCTGCGTAAGACTCTAGACGACCTACTTGCTAAAGGGTTTATTCGCGCAAGCACGTTATCGGCTAGAGCCCTAGTACTGTTTGTCTGTAAGGAAGGCTCGGCTAGCTTGCGTTTCTGCGTAGACTATAGAGGTATTAACGCGATTACTAAGAAGGACCGGTACTCCCTACTGCTTATTAAGGAGACCCTTAGGCGGATTAGCAAGGCAAAGTGGTTTACGAAGCTTAACGTTGTCTCGGCCTTCTACAAGATACAGGTTAAGGAAGGCTGTAAATAGATAACCGCTTTCCGTACGAGATATAGTCTTTTCGAGTAGCTTGTTACTCCCTTTAGTCTTGCTAACGCACTAGCAACCTTCTAGCAGTACATTAACAGGTCCCTATAAGGGCTATTAGACGACATCTGCTCTACGTACCTCGATAACATACTAGTATTTACAGACGGCACCTATAAAGACTACGTACAGGACGTTAAGAAGGTATTGGACCGACTGCAACAGGCTAGATTGTACCTCGACATTAATAAATGTAAATTCGGCGTACGCTGTACGAAACACTTAGAGTTTATTATCGAGGCAGGGAAGGGCATTAGCATAGACAGGAAGAAGATTAATGCTATTAAGCAATAGAAGCCTCCTACAAGTGTTAAGGGTGTACGAGAATTCCTTAGGTTTGCTAACTTCTACTGCTAGTTTATACGGAACTACTCGGAGATAGTACGCCCCCTAGTTAAGCTAGTACATAAGGACAGACAGTTCGCCTAGACGGATAAATGCGACAAGAGTTTCAACAAGCTAAAGGAGCTCTTTACTACAGGACTAACGCTTACCGCCTTTAACTTAGAACGAACAACGATACTGGAAACTGACTCCTTAGGGTACTGCATAGGAGGTATCTTGTCGCAGGTAGGCCCAGACGGGCTCCTGTACCTATATGCGTACTGATCCGGGCACGCAGATATGATTCAATACGGCCTTTTTGATGACTATATCTCGAACTGAGGAGGGAAAGGAACCTATGTGATGGTGGTGGTGGGCTTTCGTAGTGGTGGTGCCAAGGCCCGGCTCGGTCCGGAAGGGCCGAGCCGAAATCCAGGGTCCACCCCATCAATCTGTCCCACCTCTTTCCACCGCCGCAACACTACCCCCCTCCCTTACCAGCGGTCGCCCTCGACCGCTTAGTCACCCCATCCATCCGGTAATCTCCACTTTTTTTTTTTTTTTTTTTTGAAAATCCCCTCCAACGCCGACGTCGCGTCTTCCTTCATTACAATCGGCGTTCTTTTCGTCGCTCTTCGCGTTTTTCACATCGTCGGCATCTGAAGCCCTTTATATAGCGTTTATGTGATCCGTTCGCCTAATCCGTGCTATCTGATCGGAACCGTAGATCATCTAAGCTGCGGCGTAGCTAGTCTGTGCGTCGTTTCGGAGGTCCATATAGATCTTTCCGCAGCGCCGTTTTTCTTCTTCTTTTTCTCTTCTACCAAAGTCCTTACACACTACGGGGTCGGCGGCGCTAGCACGCTACGGCGTCGGCGAGCTTCCTGCCGACCGCTGTGGGTAGTGGCCGCGTCGAAGACCTCGCCGAAGGCGACCGATACGATCGTCTTTATCGGCTTCTGCGCCAGTAGAGCGGACGTGGCTTTCTTCTTTCTTCCGGCATCGTCAACATTAGAGCTACGCCGGTTTCGGTTTTTCCGGGTTCCTTACGTAGAAATCTCTTAGCAGCTCCGCCGAATTCCGGAGATTCTTGATCGGATACCATTTATAGTCTTCCGGCCACCCCTTCTACGAAATCCTCGCTTTAATGGACCCTCTTATCTTCTTTACGTCCATTATATCTTCCACCTCCCACTCTTCTTCCTTACCGTCCATCTCGGCCGGCGGGGGTTCGGCGAAGCCCTGCTCCGGCAGACCGTTCTTAGGGTCCAGGCTCAGCAGATCTGAATGGAAAACGTCGTAGATCCGGAACGATTTCGGTAGCTGGAGCCGATAAGTTACCGGCGACCTCTTTTCCACTATCGTAAACGGGCCTACGTAGCGCGGATTGAGCTTGGCGTTCCCTTTTAGCCTCAGGTTCCGCGTGTTGAGCCAGACTTTTTGACCTTCTTCGAATTCTATTGGCGACCGGCTTCTATTAGTTCGAGTTACTATCTTCTTCTAAGCCGTCTCTATCGCTTCTTTCGCCACTTTGATCGCATCTTCTATCTGAGATCGTAGCACTTCTGCCGCCGCAGCGGCGACTCTCTTCGACGACGTGGCGGTGGATAGTTCCGCAGAGCTGGGTTTGTTTGGCAGCTGAAAGCTCATCCTCAGAAGATAGCCGTGCGTTATCTCGAACGGCGCTAGCGAGGTGGCCTTAGACGGTGCCGAGTTAGTGCAGAACTCGGCTATCGGCAACACCTTAACCCATTCTTCTTGATAGTGGCCGCAGAAGGTTCGCAGATATCGCTCTATCTCGCGATTAGCCACTTTAGACTGACTGTCAGTTTAAGGGTAAGCGGCGGTGCTGAGCTTTCTATGAATTTCGAGAGCTTGGTTAATAGCTTTCTATACGTCGGCGGTGAATTGAGGACCTCTATCCGTAGTGATAGTGTCCGGCAGCCTATAGTGCTTCTATACGTGCGTAATCAGCATTCTCGCTGTTTCTTCCACAGTAGTTCCTTCGTTTCTCGCTCGACAGGGGATAAAGTGGCGTTCTTTGCTTAATCGGTCCACTACGTTCAGTATGGCGTTGCATCTATCGGATTCCGGCAGGCCGGTTACGAAGTCCATCGTAATGTGTTGCTACGGTTTCTCGGGGATCGGCAGTGGCTTCAATAAGCCTGCTAGAAGGCCGTAACGCGGCTTCGCCGATCGGCATACGTAGCAGTTGGCGATAAATCGGTGGATCCGTTCGTAGATCCGCGGAAACTAGTAGATCGTCCTTACTGCCTACATCGTTTTCTTCGCTCCGGCGTAGCCAACATCCATGGAGTTATGGACCAGTTGGATGACCTCAGTGATTAGTTCTTCCAGAACTATCAGCTTCCCTGAGCCGGTTTTGCCGAGCTTCTGCTTCTGATTGAGCCGCTCCACCTTCTCGTAGAGAGTCTCTTCCTTAGGGGCCGGTTCCGCCGCGTAGATCCCTGCTTCCTTCAACACCTCGGTATCTACTATCCGTTCGGTCAACACCTTCTGAAACATGTTCGGATCTTCCTTCGCGCGGCTGGTCTTTCCTTTGCGTCTAGTCAGTGCGTCAGCCTTTCCATTTTGAGCTCCGGGTCGATAGTTGATCTTGAAATCGAACCCTAACAAGTAGGCGGCCCACCGAGCTTGGCGACGTAAGAGCTTCTGTGTCTTTATAAAGTAGGTCAGCGACTGGTGGTCCGTAAGAACCTGGACCGTGCTCTTTCCAGCTATAAGCTCCGGTTTCCACTCCTCGAAAGCCTGAATAATCGCCAGCAGCTCCTTATCGTAGATAGCGTAGTTCCGCTTAGCTTCGCTTATTGACTTGCTGAAGAAAGCGACTGGATGGAGGGTTTCGTCATCACTATATTAAGAAAGGACCCCTGCCGTCACTGTGTCGGAAGCGTCCGTTTCTACGTAGATCGTCTTTTCTGGCCGGAAGTGTGCCAGAACTGGCGCAGAGGCCACTGTTTCTTTCAGCCGGTTAAAGGCTTCTGTGCACTTCTCGTTCTATAGGCCAGCAGCCTCTTTCTTTAACGCTTCGTTTAGGGGTCTGGCTATCTTGCTAAAGTCCTTAATAAACCGTCGATAGTAGCTGCAGAAGCCGAGAAACGCTCTGATTTGCGTAGTATTTCCAGACTTCGGCTGCTTCCAATCGGCGACGGCGGCGACCTTTAAGGGGTTCATCCGAATTCTATCTCTTCCGACGATAAGACCGAGATATTTGACTTCGGTCTGATAGAACTCGCTCTTCTTCGTGTCCGCGTTCAATCCGACCTCGCAGAGCCTGGTCAGCACCTTCTTGATGTGGTCCGTGTGCTGATCTCTCGTTCCGTCTGTATAGATAAGAATGTCGTCCAAATAGATGGACACGAACCGTTCCAGCATGTCTATAAAGGTATGGTTTATAAAGCGTTGCCACACTGCCGGCGCGTTGGTAAGTCCGAAAGGCATGACCAACCACTTGAAATTGCCTATACGCGTCGCGAACGTCGTTAGGTCTTCTGTCTGCCCTTCTTTATTCCTTAGTCGATAGAACGCTTAGCGGATGTCCAGCTTGCTGAACTATTTAGCTTTAGCCACTCGTTGTATAGTCTCGTCGATTAGCGGCAGCAGGTATACGTCTCTTTTAGTGACCTCGTTAAGGCCTCGATAATCCACGCAGAGTCGCAGACCACCCCCTGGTTTCCTTACGAAAAGAATCAGTAACGTGTACTCGGCAGAACTCGGCGTAATAAACTTCTTCGCCAGATTTTCGCGAACAAACACCTCTACTTAGTCTAGTTCGGCTGGTGACAGTCGTCTTAGGGGCTCGGTTCTTAGCAGTGTAGCTCCCTCTTTTAGTCGGATCCTGTTGTTATATTCCGGTCGATGGAGCGGCAGGAGGTTGGAGTCGGCTTTTGAGAACACGTTAGCGTAACCGTAGAGCTCGTTTGGCAACACCTTTAGTAGGTCCACTTCTTCTTCCGCTATCATCTTCCTGTAGTCTTCGATGTCCTTTATAGAGATAGCGTAGATCTCATTGTCCGGCGACTTTGCGAGGGTCGTTATAGCTTCTGAACTTATCATTCCGACGGTGACCAGGGGTTCGGAACGATCGGACGGAGCCTCTTTCGCGGACTCCGTAGCTTTCGGCTCGGCGGCGGCGGTGGCGACCTTTCCGATAGTCCCTGCTCCGCCACCCAGGGTTTTGAATCTGATCGCTCCTTTATCTACGTCGATAATGGCTTTCTGGTTCTTTATCTATTTCTGCCCTACGATGATGTCAAATCTTCCGATATCCATGATTCGGAACGTCGCTTCCGTAGTTCGACCAGCCAGTGTGGTCCTTAATGGCACGTAGTGCGTAACGTTTTCCGTGTCTTGTCCGTTATATGCCGAAATCCGCGTCGGCGACGCCAGCTCCACCGGATAGCCGTATCCCTTCGTCAGTTTCTGAACTAGTCGGTGGTGTATCGCCGCGCCGATAAGAGCTCCGGTATCGATAAAAGCTCTTAGCTGAAGTGGTTTGCTCGATCCGTTAAGGGGGTAGACAGTAATTGGAAGGATAATAGCTGTTTCCGTGTTCACTTCCACCGCCGCTGAGAGCGGGTCGCTGCAGCTGTTGATGCTTTCTTCTCGCAGCGATTCGCTTCGATTCGGTGCCCTATTGTCAATGCTGGATAGGGGGCCTATCCGTCCAGCTGGTCTTTTCCTATAATCCTTAACTGCACCCTACCGTCTACGCTGTCAGCGTCGTTCGGCGCCGGCTCTATAGCTTGTATGGTCTTTCTTGGTGGTAGCTGCTGCTGCTGCGGCTGCTTTATAACACGATACTCCTGCTTCTGCTTATCCGATGCTTGGCATCTCGTGGCGATATGGCCGGGTTTTCCGCACGCGAAACAGGTGGGGACGAACGACGAGCGCTGCGACTGATAAGGTGGCTGCTGTGGCGCTCTCCGGAAAGGCACAGGGGGTCGTGTAGTCTGCGTTAACGACGGCGACGGCTTCTGAACCGATTTGCGTAATCTCGCGTAAGCGCTCAAGTTTCTCGCGGTGACTCTCGCTTAGTGCACGAAGCTCTTAAGGCCTTCGTCTTCTACAGACGCTATAGCGGCGGCCAGCTTAGGGCTCAGCTTCTGCCTTAATAGGTAGAGCTGCTTACCCTCCGCCACTTAGGCCCTGATCGCATATTTTCTGAACAAACCGTAGAATTCCTTAAACGTCTGCCGGTTCTGGTTAATCTTATCCAGCTGCTTACAGGCTGTCTTCTTCCGGAAGGGGTCTCCGAAACGCTGGTCCAGCGCTTTAATCGCTTCCTCGGCGGTCGCCTCTTCTAGGTCCGCCACTAGCGAAAAAGCTTTACCTTCCAATCGCGACTCCAAGTACGCCAATCTATCTCCGGCACTGTTTCCGGCGTAATCGCGGTCTATCTTATTCTTTATCTTCTTCTTAAACGCTTCCCAGTCTTTAGGGTCCCCGCCTCTAAACGCCGGTGGATCCGGTAGTAACGTTATCAACGTGCCGCCTTGACTGTAGGCCGCCGGTAAGGCGGTCTCTGCTTGTTCTTCTCGACGCGGTGGCGGCGACTTTGCTGCTTCTATATCAGCCAGTTGATGCTTCAGCGCCTTTAGCTGCTCCAGTCAATTCGCCGTCTAGTGTTCTAACACGTCGATAATAGTCTCCGCCGATTCCTTCTCGGCCCTTACCGTCTCTACTTCCTCTCTTAGCTGTCTGTTCTCTTCCAGTGTCCTGTAAAACAGCATCTCGATAAGGTCTATACCGTCGTAGACCTTTCCTAACCTATTCTCGTTTACATAGTCTTCCAGTTCCTCGATCGTGCAGTCGTAGATCTTCCTATATTCGCTTATTCGTTCCTTGATCTTAGCGGTCTCTTCCGCTGTAAAACCTCTAATAACGATCTTATTATCAATTACACTGGAGCGCCTGCTCGCTCTGTTAGTCTTTCTCTTTCCGCGGCTGCCTGTTACGCCGCTCTCTACCGCTGAGAAGCCTTCCATCTTCTTACGGTGCCTTGGGGGGGGGTTGTTGTTGGGTGCGCGTGCGTTATTCGGGTTTCCGGATGGTTCAACGGGCCCTTTCGCGCAGCGCGAGGTGTAGTGTAGAGAGTGAGTTCGAGATATAATAATCCGGGCACGCAGATATGATTTAATACGGCCTTTTTGATAACTATATCTTGAACTGAGGAGGGAAAGGAACCTATGTGATGGTGGTGGTAGGCTTTCGTAGTGGTGGTGCCAAGGCCCGGCTCGGTCCGGAAGGGCCGAGCCGAAATCCAGGGTCCACCCCATCAATCTGTCCCACCTCTTTCCACCGCCGCAACACGTACTTCTCTAAGAAGAACTCTCCAGCCGAATGTAACTACCCTAATTACAATAAGGAATTGCTAGCGGTCGTACAGTGTTGCGAGGTATAGGATAGAGAACTCCACTCGGTTCCTAAGTTCCTCGCCCTAACCAACTACAAGAATCTCGCGTACTTTAGGCAGCCCTAGAAGCTTTCTAAGAGACATGTACGATAGGCGATGTACCTAAGCCGATTTAATATAAGACTCTAGTATCGCAAGGGAAAGGACAACAGCAGGGCTAACGCACTATCCAGACGAGATTAAGACATACTAGCGACGTACGACGACGACCGACTGAAATTACGAACATTCTAGATGTTTAAGGAAGAACTAGGCGAAGATGCTATCCGCCTAGCGGCGACATACATATAGGAACCCTAGCTACAGGCGTAGGAAGAGGCAGTAGAAAGAGATAACGTTTACCGAGGTGCCTGTACAGCGATTTAAGGAGGACAGCGGAAGCTCCTAGCAGAGATCTACCTTAAGGTATTAGCGACAGAGTGCACAGTAGACGAGGAGAACAACCTAAAGTTCAGGAATTGGATTTTAGCAGACGAGAAGCTCTATACGTGCTTAATACAACGGATGTACGACTTAATAGCAACTAGACACCTAGGGCGCGAGGAGACGTACAGCATCGTCGCTAGGGACTACTACTAGCCGGCGATAGCAAGGGACATCCGTAGGTTTATACAGAACTGCGATGTCTGCATACGGACGAAGCCCTAGCGTAAAATAAAACACAGCCTATTGAAACCCCTATAGATACCGGACCGGCCCTAGCAAGACCTAACCGTAGACTTTATTATAGACCTCCCTAAGAGCGACGGACGGCAGAACATTATAGTAGTTATAGACAAGCTAACGAGGGGGGTAATACTAGAGGGAATAGACTCTATTAAGGCTAAGGACACTGCCTAGGCATTTATAAGAACGACGTTTAGCAAGCACGGGTTCCCTAGGTTAATTGTATCTAACTAGGGTACACATTTTGCGAGCCAGCTCTAGGAAAGGGTCTGTTAATTGTTAAATGTAGAACGTCGCCTATTAACTATATAGCACCTGTAGACGAACGGCGCTACAGAAAGGGTTAACTCGACATTGGAAGCGTACCTCCGAGCGTACGTTAACTACGACTAGACGAATTGGAACCGCCTCCTCCCTATAGCGGAGCTAGCTATTAACAGCTGTATAGCTAACGCTATAGGACTGTCCCCCTTCTTTATAACCTACAGATACGACCACTCCCTGCTCCTACCAACCCTAAGCGGCGCTACCTTACGCCCTGTACGCTCCCTAATCTAGCAGGGGAAAGCCATTGTACAGACGATTACGAATACTTACTAATAGGCGAAAGCGAGCCTTACTATAGCCTAACAGAGGGCGGAAGAGCAGGCCAACAAGGGACGACAGGCTGCACTAAGGTATAAGGCAGGAGACGAGGTATAGCTAAACTAACGCAACATCTGTACAGACCGGCTAAGCAAGAAACTAGACTAGAAGAACCGAAAGTTTACAGTAATTAGGCTAGTAGGGACATACACTGTACAACTTAACACTCCCCTAGGTATCTACCCGGTTCTCTATATAGACCTCGTACAGCTAGCATATACAGACCCCCTCCTACACCAAACGACGGACGACGCGCGTCCCCTAGCAATTATTACTAAGGACTAGGAGGAGTACAAGGTAGAAGAGATCCTTAAGCGCTGGAAGAAGTAGAAGAGGTTAGAATACCTAGTTAAGTAGACAGGGTAGGCAGAGCCTATATAGGAACTATATAAGGCCCTTTAGGATACATTAGCGTTAGATAGGTAGGAGGAAAAACACCCCTCTAGACAGTTACAGTAGTACTACGCTATACAGCGAGGGGAGATAGCAGCTGCAGACAGGACGGGGCAGCCGTACGGCAGTAGACTAAGAAGGGAAGAGAAGTAGGACGTAGGGACCGTACAGATTACCTAGGGCTACACAGCCTAGGGTTGCATAGGTACCGGTTAGTAACCGCTGCGCTATCTTACTACTGTAGACGACAACGGGCCTAGCTTGTCACTGTCCGAAATCTTAACGACAGACAGGGCTAGGGCGTTGTCGTCCGAAATCTCGATAATCTCCTATTCCTTATCGTCCGACTCTAGCTTAATAACTAGTAGCACTGCAGCGCCTGCACGCCCCTCGCCCAGACGTTGTACGGAGCAATACCGAGACCTATCCTTCTACTTATAGGAAGTACAAGCGCCGGCCTAGAACCCTACTAGACAGTATAGTGCGAACGAGCCCTAGGGAGAGTTAGTGCAGAGACGGCAGGACTGGCTGCGGCTAGCAATTAGTACAGCGTTTACGTAAAAAGGCTAGGCAGTATAGAGGCGGAATAGCGTAACACAGGCAGGGTCGCACTAAAAGGAGTAGAATAGGAGCTAAGCAGCATCTTGCTGCTGCTAGGTAAAACACCTACAAACATTAGTTAGGAAAGGCAGAGCGTAGACACTGTACGTAATCTGGGCACGCAGATATAATTCAATACGGCCTTTTTGATAACTATATCTCGAACTAAGGAGGGAAAGGAATCTATATAGTGGTGGACGAGACCTTTAGGGGGGGTAGCGTGCCAAGGCCCGGCTCGGTCCGGAAGGGCCGAGCCGAAATTCCGAGGGTCCACTCTATTACTTCGTCCCACCCCTTTCCACCGCTGCAACACCACCCCCCTCCCTTATCAGCGGTCGCCCTCGACCGCTTACTTATACGTTCCTCCTCTCCCCTTTTTTTTATTTATATTGTTACTATCTGACGACTTGGCGTCTATCTAATCCGTTCTATCTGATCGGAGCTATCTGATCGGAGCTAGCGGTTACCAGAGCTGCAGCGTAACTGGTTCGTGCTTTGCTGTAGAGGTCTATATAGATCCGTCCGTAGCTCTTTATCTTCTTCTTTTTCTTTCTCTACTAAGGCCTTTAGCGCTACCGCGAGACCCCCTTAATAGCGGCCGCTTCGTTCTTCGTCGTTACTATCCTTTCGGCGGATAGCGGTAACAGAGAGCAAAGACGGTTACGAGGCAGGCCGCTACGGTGGCGCCGTTCTTGGCCTTACCGCTCTATCCGCCAGTCCTGGCCAGCGGTAGTGGTGGTAGTAAGGCCTAAGACACCGGCTGGCGGATTCTACGATCGTTTCTATCGGCTTCTACGTCGATAGAGCGGACGTAGATATCCTTCTTCTTTATCGACTTTCGAGCTATACAGGCCTCGGCTTCCTCGGGTTTCGAACGTAAAATTCTCTTAGCAGCTCCGCTGAATTCCGCAGGTTCTCGGCCGGATACTATTTATAGTCTTCCGGCTATCCTTTCTATAAGATCCTCGCTTCGATGGATCCTCTTCGTCTTCTTATATCTATAACATCTTCGACTTCCTATTCTTCTTCTTTACTGTCAATCTCTACTAGTAGGGGTTCAGTGAACCCTTGCTCCGGAAGGCCGTCTTCCGGGTCCAAGCTTAGCAGATCCGAATAAAACACATCGTAGATCCGGAACGATTTCGGCAGCTGGAGCCAGTAGGTTACCGGCGACCTCTTTTCTATTATCTTAAACGGACCCATGTAACGAGGGTTGAGCTTCGCGTTGCCTTTTAGCCTTAGGTTCCGCGTGTTGAGCTATACCTTTTGGCCTTCCTCAAATTCTATTAGTAACCTCTTTCTATTAGCTCGAGTTACTATCTTCTTCTAAGCTGATTCTATCGCTTCTTTCGCCACCTTAATTGCTTCTTCTATCTGAGATCGTAGCACTTCTGCCGCCTCCGCAGCGATTCTCTTCGACGAAGTGGTAGTAGAAGGTTCTAAAGAGCTAAGTTCGTTTAGCGGCTGAAAGCTTATCCTTGGAAGATAACTGTATGTTATCTTAAACGGCGCTAGTAAGGTGGCTTCCGACTGTGCCGAATTGGCGCAGAATTCGGCTATCGGCAACACCTTAACCTATCCTTCTTAATAATAGCCGCAGAAGATTCTCAGGTATTTTTCTATCTTACGATTGGCTACTTTAGACTGGCTGTCGGTTTAAGGGTAAGCAGCCGTGCTGAGCTTTCTACGAATTCCAAGGGCTTAGTTAATGGCTTTCTATACGTCTGCAGTGAATTGAGGACCCCTATCCGTAGTGATAGTGTCCAGCAGCCCGTAGTGCTTCTATACGTACTAGATCAACATTCTCGCCGTTTCTTCTGCAATAGTTCCTTTATCCTTAGCTCGGCAGGGGATAAAATAGCGCTCTTTGCTTAGTCGATCCACTACATTAAGCGTAGCGTTATATCTATCTGAATCCGGCAGGCCGGTTACGAAATCCATCGTAATGTGCTGCTATAGTTTCTTAGGGATCGGAAGTGGCTTTAGCAGGCCGGCCGGAAGGCCGTAACGTGGCTTCGCTGCTCTGCATACGTAACAGTTAGTAATAAACCGATGTATCCGCTCAAAGATTCGCGGAAACCAGTAGGTTGTCCTTATTGCTTCTATCGTCTTCTTTGATCCTGCGTAACCAACGTCCGTAGAGCTATGGACTAGCTGGATAACCTCTATAATCAGTTCTTCCGGAACGATCAGTTTCCCTAAGCCGGTTTTGCCGAGCTTCTGCTGCTGATTAAGCCGTTCCACTTTCTCGTGCAGCGACTCTTCTTTAATCAGCGGCTCTATCGTACAGATCCCTACCTCTTTTAACACCTCGGCGTCTACTATTCGTTCTGTTAGCACCTTCTGAAACATGTTCGGATCTTCTTTCGCGCGGCTAGTCTTTCCTTCTCTTCTCGTTAACGCGTCTGCCTTTCCATTTTAAGCTCCTGGTCGATAGGTAATCTTAAAATCGAATCCGGATAGGTAGGCGGCGTACCGTGCTTGACGCCTTAATAGCTTCTGCATCCTTATAAAGTAGGTCAGTGACTGGTGGTCCGCAAGGACCTGGATCGTGCTCTGCCTAGCTATAAGCTCCGGTTTCCACTCCTCGAAAGCCTGAATAATAGCTAACAGTTCTTTATTATATATAGCGTAGTTCCGCTTAGCATTATTTATAGACTTGCTGAAGAAAGCCACTGGATAGAGGGTCTCGTCGTCGTTAGCGTATTGGGAAAGGACCCCTGCTGTTACTGTGTCGGAAGCGTCCGTCTCTACGTAGATCGTCTTTTCCGGTCGGAAGTGCGCTAGTACCGGCGCTAAGGCCACTGCCTCCTTTAGTCGATTGAAAGCTTCTGTACACTTCTTATTCTATAGGCTAGCGGCCTCCTTCTTTAACGCCTTATTCAGTAGTCTCGCTATCTTGCTAAAGTTCTTTATAAACCGTCGATAGTAGCTGCAGAATCCGAGAAACGCTCTGATTTGCATAGTGTTTCCGGATGTCGGTTGCTTCCATTCCGCGACGGCGGCCACTTTCGACGGGTCTATCCTAATTCCTTCTGTTCCGACGATAAGATCGAGGTATTTGACTTCGGTCTAATAGAACTCGCTCTTCTTCGTGTCCGCGTTTAATCCGACCTCGCGGAGTCTCTTTAACACCCTCTTAATGTAGTCCGTATGTTGCTCTCTCGTTCCTTCGGTATAGATCAGAATGTCGTCTAAGTAGATTGAAACGAACCGTTCTAGCATGTCTATAAAAGTGTGGTTTATAAAGCGTTGCTATATAGCCGGCGCGTTAGTAAGTCCGAAAGGCATTACTAGCCACTTGAAATTACCTATACGCGTAGCGAATGTCGTAAGGTCTTCCGTTTGTCCTTCCTCGTTCTTTAATCGATAGAACGCTTAACGAATATCCAGCTTGCTAAACCACTTAGCCTTCGCCACCCTCTGTATAGTCTCGTCTATTAGCGGCAGCGGATACACATCTCTCTTAGTAACCTCATTAAGGCTACGGTAATCCACGTACAGTTGGAGACTACCTCCGGGTTTCCGTACGAAAAGAATCGGCGACGCATATTCTGCTAAGCTTGGCGTAATGAACTTCTTCGCTAGATTCTCTCGAACAAACACTTCTACCTAGTCCAGCTCGGCCGGCGATAAGCGTCTTAGGGGTTCGGTTCTCGGCAGCACGGCTCCTTCTTTTAGCCTGATCTTGTTGTCGTATTCCGGTCGGTAGAGCGGCAAGAGGTTGGAGTCAGCCTTTAAGAACACGTAAGTGTAACTATAGAGTTCCTTTAGTAATACCTCTAATAGATCCACTTCTTCTTCCGCTATCCTCTTCCGGTAGTTTTCGATGCCTTTTTTTAGATAGCGTAAATCTCGTTGTCTGGCGACCTCGCGAGGGTCGTCAGAGCTTCTAAACTTATTATTCCGATCGTGTCTTAAGGGTCGGGCCGAACCACCGGAGCTGCTTCGACCGTCGTAACGTTCGGTTTAGCGTTAGCCACTGTGACCGATTCGGTAACTGATTTAACGGCGGCGGAACCGCTGTATAGTGTTCTGAATCCGAATGTGCCTTTACCTACGTCAATAATTGCTCCCTGGTTATTTATCTATTTCTGCCCTATAATAATGTCAAATCTTCCGATATCTATAATTCGGAACGTCGCTTCTGTAGTGCGACCTGCTAGGGTGGTCTTTAGTAGCATATAGTGCGTAACACTCTCAGTGTCTTGTCCGTTATATGCCGAAATCCGTGTCGGGGATGCTATCTCCACCGGATAGCTATATCCCTTTATTATCTTTTAAACCAGTCGATGATGGATCGCCGCTCCGATAAGGGCCCCCGTGTCGATAAAAGCTTTTAGCTAGAGTGGTTTGCTCGATCTATCGAGGGGGTAGACAGTAATTAGGAGGATAATAGCGGTTTCCGTGTTCACTTCCACCGCCGCCGAGAGCGGATCGCTGCAGCTGTGGATACTTCCTTTCGTTAACGTAGTTCGTGCTAGTGCCCTGTTGTCTATGCTAGATAGGGGGCCTATCCGTCTAGCTGGTCTTTTCCTAGTATTCGCAGTAGCACTCTACCGTCTACGCTGTCGGTGTCGTTCGGAGCCGGCTCTATAGCTTGTATAGTCTTTCTCGGTGGCTGCAGCTGCTTTATAACACGATACTTCTGCTTCTGCTTATCTAATAATTGGCATCTTGTAGCGATATGTCCAGGCTTTCTATACGCGTAACAGGTAGGGACGAACGACGAACGCGGTAACTCGTAAGATAGCTGCAGAGGCACTCTCCGGAAAGGCGCAGGGGGTCTCGTCGCCTGCGTTAACAACGGCTTCTAGTTCGATTTACGCGATTTCGCGTAAGCGCTCAGGTTTCTTGCAGTAACTCTCGCTCTGTGCACGAAGCTCTTAAGGTCTTCGTCTTCCACCGACGCTATAGCTGCTGCTAGTTTAGGGTTCAGCTTCTGCCTTAGTAGGTAGAGCTGTTTATCTTCTGCTACTCTGGCCCTAATTGCATATTTTCTAAACAATCTGTAGAACTCTTCAAACGTCTGCCGGTTCTGGTTGATCTTGTCTAGCTGCTTACGGGCCGTCTTCTTCCGGAAGGGGTCTCCGAAACGTTAATCCAGCGCTTTGATCGATTCTTTAGCGGTTACCTCTTCTAGGTCCGCCACTAGCAAAAAAGCTTCGCCTTCTAATCGCGACTCTAGGTAGGCCAATCTATCTCTAGTACTGTTTCCGGCGTAGTCGCGATCTATCTTGTTCTTTATCTTCTTCTTAAATGCTTCCTAATCTTCGGGGTCTCCGCCTCTAAACGCTAGTAGGTCCGGCAGTAATGTTATTAAGGTGCTACCTTAACTGTAGGCCGCCGGTAAGGCGGTCTCTGCTGGTTCTTCTCGATGCAGTGGCGGCGCCGACGACATCGCTGCTTCCATCTTAGCTAGCTAAGCCTTGATCGCTTTCAGTTGTGCTAGTCGGTTCGCCGCTTGGTTTTCCAGCACATCTATAATAGTCTCGGCTGATTTCTTCTTAGCTCTTACCATTTTAATTTCCTCTCTTAATCTCCTGTTCTCTTCTGTATTTCTATAAAACTTTTTCTCGATAAAGGTAATAATGTCGAACACCTTCTTAGCTCTATTCTCTGCCAGATGCTCTTCTATTTCTTCCGGCGTACGTGCGTACAGCTCGGCATAGCTCTCTATGCCCCTCTTTGCTTTATCTATCTCTTCTTCTGTAAGGCCTTTAGTGGCTATTCCGTCGTCGAGGATGCTAATACGCCTATCTCTCGGTCCATTATTCTTTCTCTTTCCGCTGCGGCCTGTAACGCTGCCCTCTACCGTTAAGAAGCTCTCTATAGCTATCTTACGGTGCTGGTGTTTGGTTTGTGTAGTGCGCGTGCGTTATTCGGGGGTCCGGATAATTTAACGGTCCCTTTCGCGCAGCGCGGTAATGTAGGGAGTAAGTTCGAGATATAATAATCTGGGCACGCAGATATAATTCAATACGGCCTTTTTAATAACTATATCTCGAACTAAGGAGGGAAAGGAATCTATGTAGTAGTAGACGAGACCTTTGGGGGGGGTGGCGTGCCAAGGCCCGGCTCGGTCCGAAAGGGCCGAGCCGAAATTCCGAGGGTCCACCCTATTACTTAGTCCCACCCCTTTCCACCGCTGCAACAGTACGAAACGGTAGCGCAGTTCCTAGTCGTACTCGGCATTCCACTCTAAGAGCTCAAAACGGAGCGGGATCCCGGCTGGACAGGGGATAGCGACAGGGCCGGCGGACGGAGCGTCGCTACTACAGGATCGTACGAGCTAGTTGCAGGGCATAATAGTTATTAGCATATAGTAGAGGCAGTAATAGGTTAGTAAGGGGCTATAGGACGGTAGGGGTAGTCGGACGTACGATAGATAGATAGATAGAATCGAGCGCTAACTGTACGGGATAGGGGAAGGTAGGGCAGCTACAGGTATAGTTAGGCAGGTGCAAACAGCGATAGGCAGGAACACCTAGGTAGCAGAGGGAAATGCAGCTAGCCCTCTAAACAGTTACCTAGCACAGCTCCGCACAGGACGATAACTGTAGCGACGTTAGAAACACACCTACCGCTAGACTGTACGAGTTAACTGCCAGAGAGTTGGTGTAGTAAGTTAAGGATAGAGGTATACAAAAACCGGACAGCAGTAACAATAGGCCCGACATACAGTTAGCTATCTGCTATTTAAAGTATAGCAGGTAAGGCTATAGTTACTAGACGGCTTAATAGCACAATAGTAACTAGACGACGATAGGAAACCACGAGAATAGTGTGCCTGTACAAAGAGACTACTACGAGGGGGGGAGGGGGGTATTGTTAGGGGACGCCGTCCTGCCAGGTCTCGGACCTAGACCGACCGTCGTCCTAAGGAGTACAACTTAGCTGCACTAGCAATACCCGGCCAGACCGAGTTCTAACCCGGCCTGGCCGAGTCGGCATCCCCTCCCCCTACACCCTATATAGAAGGAAATCTCTGCCCCCTATACAGAGGCAAATTGCTAGCTTGCTTCGTAGGTACAAAGTGTACAGTAGCGGACGACGAAGGAACTGCCTATTAGTTTCTTTATATAGATATCTAGCTTCAAGTTTCTAAACCAAGATTCTTAAACCTATTACAGGTGCCGGCTGTTAGGGGCCGCCGTCCAGCTAGGTCCTGGACCTAAGCCAGCCGTCGCCCTGCGGATTGCGACTTAGCGGCACTAGTACGACCCCTTACCCTGCACAGAGGGATAATCCTATAGTCCTGCATAGAGGAGAATTGCTGTCCCTCTATACAGAGGGAAAACTCTGCATTCCTGTACAGAGGGAAACTCCTAACCTTCTGTACAGAGTAAGAACCTTACACCTCTATATAGAGGGAAATTGCTAGCTTAGCTTCGTAGGTACAAATTGTACAGTAGCGGACGACGAAGGAACTGCCTATTAGTTCCTCTATATAGATACCTAGCTTTAAGTTTCTAAACTAAGATTCTTAAACCTATTACATTAGGAACTAATCTTACTGTCGGTAACTATAGTAATACAACGAAGATAGACAGCGACATCCCTATAGAACCTACGGCTATGCAGGATTAGATACACTGTATGTATACAGAGCTGCGGGCACGCAAGGCCTAGCTCGAACAGCAAGTAGGCTACTAGGCTGCGATAATTTCCTAACAGGAACAGGAGCTCCGACAGCTTAGGGCGTCCGATTGCAATCCGATCCCTATAACGACGACGACGAACACGACAGCCTACACTGCAGTCCCTAAGAACAAACTCCCTAACGTTACTACCTACAATAGTAAGGCACTAGCCAAGTATCCCTCCTAGGCTGCCTAGATACGCTCTAAGCTTCTAGTCGACTTAGGAGCATACCCGACTAAGCTAGACAAGGTAGTATATCTCTTTAGGAGGTTAAAGGGCAAGGCGGTAGCACAAATTCTGCCGTACTACGAAACGGCTATTGCTAACCTAGCAATAGCAACTACGACGATGCTCTAGGCAGCTCTCGACAGGAGCTATAAGGACCTAGACTGCGAAAGCCGAGCCCTCGTACAGGTCAATACTATAAAGTAAGGACGTAAGACTGTACGAGAGTTCCTTACAGAGTACAACCAGACCCTGGCAGAGGCAGGAGGACTCTAATAGGAGGACAGGGTAAAAATTACTACCTTAGAGGTAGGCTTCTCTAAGGAGATTATAACAGGACTAGTAGGCGTAATGCGACTAGCCTTGTACAAGGTGTTCTGTAATCTCCTTAGGATAATTAACGGCTAACAGTGCAGGCTCGGACGGATAAGCTGCACCTACGAGATGCGACAGCCCCTCTATTAGCAGCAGGACGCTATAGACTAGGAACCAATAACAATGACGAGAGTAGCAGCAGCTATTACTATACAGTTAAGGGCCGGCGCTAAAAGGGCGCAGTAGGTAGACGTAGCTACCCTTAACAAGAGACGAGCAGAAGGGAGCTGCTACTGGTATAGCTAGATAGGGCACATTGTACAGAATTGCGGGCTTTTGCTAGCAGAGAGACCTAGAGGAAAGCCGACCACTGCGAGGGTAGCAACTGCAGCGCCCTACTATAAGACCTAAGAGTTCCCCTTAGACAATAACAAGTTAGGAAAAGAGTAGCCTCTAAGCGAAGGCTCTACTAGAGGCATACATAAGATAGATTGCTAAATTAAAGTACTACTTAGCTATCTTTTAAGAGGAACTACATAACGACTATGCCGTTTATCGTACGACCTATGTTGAACAGGACCGCTACTGCGCGGACGCTAATCGACACAGGGTGTTTAGTGTACAGAGTAATTAGCGAAGACTTCGTACAGAAACACTCTATTAAGACGACCCCTACTGTACCTGTATATATGCTGGGCATTACTGGGCGAGGACCGGACATTACCTATATAGTAAAAGTAACGATAGAGCTGCAAGGACACTACGAGCAGGACTTATACCTCTATATCGTACAGGACAAGTTAGGGTATAACCTAATATTAGGGAAGCTATAGATAGAGTGCTAGCAGGGCAAGCTAGACGTCGGACGAGGACGCCTGTACCTAGCAGCAACGGAGCAGAGGCTCCGAGACTAAGGGAGAGTTCCGTAGGGCGGCAATGCCAAAGCCGAAACTAACGCTAACGCTAAGGTCAACACTGCGACTACAGACATTAAGAAGGCCTTAGCGTCTAAGAAAGCGACGGACCCCTGTACAAAGCTCCTATCGGAATACGCAGAATACCTAGACCTCTTCGAACCAAAATCGGCCTCGAAACTGCCCCTATACCGAGGAGAAGGAATTGACTACGACATCTAGCTAGAGCCCCGTCTAGATAGGAGCCTTCCCAAAGTACTGTATAGCCTACTATATAGTATGTCCTCTAGAGAACTCCTAGTACTATGCAAGACACTAGACGACCTACTTGCTAAAGGTTTTATTCGCGCAAGTACGTTACCTACAGGAGCCCTAGTGCTGTTTGTTTACAAGGAAGGCTCGGCTAGCTTGCGTTTCTATATAGACTATAGAGGCATTAACGCAATTACTAAGGTGGACCAGTACCCCCTACCCCTTATTAAGGAGACCCTTAGACAGATAAGCAAGGCAAAGTAGTTTACTAAGCTCGACGTAGTTTTGGCCTTCTACAAGATATAGGTTAAGGAAGGCTATAAATAGATAACCGCTTTCCGTACGAGATACGGACTCTTCGAATAGCTTGTTACCCCCTTTAGCCTTGCGAAGGCGCCGGCAACCTTCTAGAGGTACATTAACAGGTCCCTGCAAGGGCTACTAGACGACATCTGCTCTGCGTACCTCGACGACATACTAGTATTTACAGACAGTACCTATACGGACTACGTACAGGACGTTAAGAAGGTTTTAGACCGACTGCAACAGGCTAGATTGTACCTCGACATCGATAAATGTAAATTCGGTGTACAGCGTACGAAATACCTAGAGTTTAATATTAAGGCAGGGAAAGGCATTAGTATAGATAGGAAGAAGATTAATGCTATTAAGCAATAGAAGCCCCCTACAAGTGTTAAGGGCGTATAAGAATTCCTTAGGTTTGCCAACTTCTACTACTAGTTTATACAGAACTACTTGGATATAGTACCCCCCTAGTCGAGCTAACATATAAGGACAGACAGTTTGCCTAGAGGGAGGAATATAATAAGAGTTTTAACAAGTTAAAGGAGCTCTTTACTACAGGACCAACGCTTGCCGCCTTTAACCTAGAACGTACGACGATACTAGAAACCGACTCCTTAGGGTATTTTATAGGAGGTATCTTGTTGCAGGTAGGCTCGGACGGACTCCTACACCTATGTGCGTACTTCTCTAAGAAGAACTCCCTAGCTGTTAAGGGGGGAGCTAAGAGGTCGGAAGAGGTCGATGTAAAAGTCGAAGTAAGTAGGAGGAGTTATATAAAACAAAGTCTAAAAGGAGGGATGTAAAAGTTAGTGTTAGAGGGGGAGGCTAAAGTCTGAAGTAAGGGATGTGAAAACTAAGTAAAGAAAGGAAGGGCTAGTGTTAGGGGGCGCCGTCCAGCCTAGGTCCTAGACCTAAGCCAGCCGTCGCCCTAAGGACTGCGACTTAGCGGCGCTAGCACGACCCTACCCTCTATACGGAGTTACCGACAGGACCCTACTCCTATACAGAGGGAGAATCCTATAGCCCTATATAGAGAGGAGTTGCCGCCCCTCTAAACGGAGGGAAAACTCTACACTACTGTACAGAGGGAACCTCCCGATTCTCTATACAGAGTGCGAACCTTGTATCCCTACACAGAGGGAAATTGCTAGCTTAGCTTCGTAGATACAAATTGTACAGCAGCAGACAACGAAGGAACTGCCTATTAGTTCCTTTATATAGATACCTAACCTTAAGTTTCTAAACTAAGATTCTTAAGCCTTTACATTAGGAACTAATCTTACTGTTAGTAACTGCAGTAATATAACGAAGATAGACAGCGACATCTCTATAGAACCTACGACTATATAGGGACAGATGCACTGCGCGTACGAGGAGCTGCTGGAACACAAGAGGCAGCTCGAACAGCAAGTAAGCTACTAGGCTGCGATAATTTCCCAACAGGAACAGGAGCTACGACAGCTTAGGGCGTCTAATTGCGATCCGACCCCTACGACGACGACGAACACGATAGCCTATACCCTGACCCCTAAGAGCAAACTCCCCGACATTACTACTTACGATAGTAAGGCTCCGGCCGAGTACCCCTCCTAGGCTGCCTAGATACGCTCTAAGCTTCTAGTCGATTTAGGAGCATACCTAACTGAGCTAGACAAGGTAGTATACCTCTTTAGGAGGTTAAAGGGCAGGGCGGCAGTACAGATTCTGCTGTACTACGAGACGGCTATTGCTAACCTAGCAATAGCAACGAGGACGATACTCTAGGCAGCTCTTAACAAGAGCTATAAGGACCTAGACTACGAAAGCCGAGCACTCCTATATGTTAACACGATAAAGCAAGGACGCAAGACTGTACAAAAGTTCCTTATAGAATACGACTAGACCCTGGCAGAGGCAGGAAGACTCTAATAGGAGGACAGGATAAAAATTACCTCCTTAGAGGTAGGCCTCTCTAAGGAGATTATAACAGGACTAGTAGGCGTAATGCGACTAGCTATATACGAGGAATTCTGTAATCTCCTTAGGATAGTCGACGACTAGCAGCGTAGGCTCGGACGGATAAGCTGCACTTATAAGATACGACAACCCCTCTAGCGGCAGACAGACGCTATAGACTAGGAACTAACGACGACGAGGGTAGCGGCAGCCGTTACTGTACGGCCAAGGGCTGCTGCTAAAAGGGCGCAGTAGGTAGATATAGCTATCCTAGACAAGAGGCGAGCAGAAGGGAGCTGCTATAGGTGTAGCAAGATAGGCTATACTGCACAGAATTGCAGGCTTTTGCCAGCAGAGAGACCTAGGGGACGGCCGACTACTATAAGGGTAGCAACTGCAGCGCCCTAACAAGAGAACTAAGAGTCCTACTTGGACGACAACGAGTCGGGAAAAGAGTAGCCTCTAAGCGAAGGCTCTACTAGAGGCGTATACGAGATAGATTGCCAAATCAAAGCACTACTTAGCTATCTTTTAAGAGCAACTATATAACGACTACGCTGTTTATCGTACGGCCTACGCTAAACAGGTCTGCAATAGCGCGGACATTAATTAACACAGGATGTTTAGTATACAGAGTAATTAGCAAAGACTTTGTATAGAGACACTGTATTAAGACGACCCCTACTGTACCTGTACGTATGCTGGGTATTACCGGGCAAGGACCGGACATTACCTATATAGTAAAAGTAACAATAGAGCTACAGGGACACTATAAGCAGGACTTATACCTCTATGTCGTATAGGACAAGTTAGGGTATAACCTAATACTAGGGAAGCTATAGATAGAGCGCTAGCAGGGCAAGCTAGATGTTGGACGAGGACGGTTGTACCTGGCAGCGACGAAGCGGAGGCTCCGAGACTAGGGGAGAGTTCCGCAGGGTAGCAATACTAAGGCTGAAATCAACACTGCGACTACAGACATTAAGAAGGCATTAGCGCCTAAGAAAACGACGGACCCCTGTACAAAGCTCCTAGCAGAGTATACAGAATACCTGGACCTCTTCGAGCCAAAGTTAGCCTCGAAGCTGCTACTATACTAAGGAGAAGGAATTAACTATAACATCTAGCTAGAGCCCCGGTCGGATAGGAGTCTGCCTAAAGTACCATACGGTCTGCTATATAGTATATCCTCTAGAGAACTCCTAGTACTGCGCAAGACACTAGACGACCTACTTGCCAAAGGTTTTATTTGCGCAAGTACCTCGTCCGCTAGAGCCCTAGTGCTGTTTGTCTATAAGGAAAGGAAGGCCGGCTTGCGTTTCTGCATAGACTATAGAGACATTAACGCAATTACTAAGAAAGACCAGTACCCCCTACTCCTTATTAAGGAGACTCTCGGACAGATTAGCAAGGCAAAGTAGTTTACTAAGCTTAACGTAGTCTCGGCCTTCTACAAGATACAGATTAAGGAAGGCTGTAAATAGATAACTGCCTTCTGTACGAGACATAATTTTTTCGAGTAGCTTGTTACCCCCTTTAGCCTTGCTAACGCACTGGCAACCTTCTAGAGGTACATTAATAGGTCCCTACAAGGGTTACTAGACAGCATCTACTTAGCGTACCTCAACGATACCCTGGTTTTCATAGACGGCACCTATATAGACTATATGCAGGATGTTAAGAAGGTACTAGACCGACTGCAACAGGCTGGATTGTACCTTAACATCGACAAATGCGAATTCGGTATACACTGTACGAAATACCTAGGGTTTATTATCGAGGCAGGGAAAGGCATTAGCATAGATAGGAAGAAGATTAATGCTATTAAGCAATAGAAGCCGCCTATAAGCATTAAGGGCGTACAGGAATTTCTTAGGTTTGCCGACTTCTCCTGCCAGTTTATATAGAACTACTTAGAGATCGTGCGCCCCCTAGTCGAGCTAACATATAAGAACAAGCAGTTTAAGTAGTTAGATAAGTGCAATAGGAGCTTTAACAAGCTAAAGGAGCTCTTTACTATAGGACTAACGCTTGCCGCTTTCGACCTAGAACATACGACGATACTAGAAACTAACTCCTTAGGGTACTGTATAGGAGGCATCCTGTTACAGGTAGGCTCGGACGGACTTCTGCACCTATATACGTACTTCTCTAAGAAGAACTCCCTAGCTAAGTGCAACTACCCTATCTACGATAAGGAACTGCTAGCAGTTATACAGTGTTGCGAAGTATAGGATAGAGAACTCTGCTCGGTTCCCGAGTTCCTTGCCCTAATTAACTACAAGAATCTAGAGTACTTTATACAACCCCGAAAGCTTTCTAAGAGACATATACGATAGGCGATGTACCTAAGCTAGTTTAATATAAGACTCCAGTATCGTAAGGGAAAGGACAATAGCTAGGCCGATACGCTATCTAGACGGGACTAGGATATGCTAACTATATACAATGTGAGAGGCTCAAGAATCTTGGTTCAGAAACTTGAGGTCGGGTATCTACATGAAGGAACTGATAGGCAGTTCCTTCGTCGTCTGCTCCGTACGATTTGTACCCACGAAGCCAAGCCAGCAATTTCCCCTTTGTGCCGGGGTGCAAGGTTCACCCTCCGTACGGAGGATCGGGAGTTACCTCCTCCGTACGGTGGTGCCGGGTTTCCCCCTAATCCAAGGGGCGGTGGCTCCCCCTTTGTGCAGGACCGTGGTGTTCTCCCTCCGTACGGGAGAGGGGTCCTGTCGGTGACTCCGTACGGAGGGTGGGATCGTGCTGGCGCCGCTGAGTCGCAGTCCTCAGGGCGACGGTCGGCTCAGGTCGGGTTCAGCACCTGGGCCGGGCGACGCCCCCTAACATACAAGGACGATCGGCTAAAATTACGAACATTCCAGATGTTCAAGGAAGAGCTAGACGAAGGGACTATCCGCCTAGCAGCGACACATATATAGGAACCCTAACTACAGGTATAGGAGGAGGCAGTAGAAAAGGACGAAGTATACTAAGGGGCCTATACAGCGATTTAAGGGGGACAGCGGAAGCTCCTAGCAGAGCTTTACCTTAAGGTATCGGCAGCAGAGTGCTTAGTAGACGAGGAGAACAACCTAAAGTTCAGGAATCGGATTTAGGTCCTGGCAGATAAGAAGCTCTATACGAGCTTAATACAACGGGCGCATAATTCTATAGCAACTAGGCACCTAGGGTGCGAGGAGACGTACAGCATCGTCGCTAGGGACTACTACTAGCCGGCAATAGCAAAGGACATCCGCAGGTTTATACAGAACTGCGATGTCTGCAGACAAACGAAGCCCTAGCGTAAACTAAAGTATAGGCTGCTAAAACCCCTACCAATACCAGACCGGCCCTAGCAAGACCTAATAGTAGACTTTATTACGGACCTCCCTAAGAGCGACGGACAGCGGAATATTATAGTAGTAACGGACAAGCTAACAAAGGGGGTAATACTAGAAGGAATGGACTTTATTACGGCTAAGGACACTGCCTAGGCCTTTATACAGACGACGTTTAGCAAGTACAGGTTCCCTAGGTTAATTATATTAGACTAGGGTACACAGTTTACGAGCTAGCTCTAGGCAAGGGTCTGTTAGTTGCTAAACGTAGAACGTCGCCTGTTAACCGTATAGCACCTGCAGACGGACGGTTCGACAGAGAGGGTTAATTCGACGTTAGAAGCGTACCTCCAGGCGTACATCGACTATAATTAGACAAACTAGAACCGCCTTCTCCCTATAGCGGAGCTAGCTATTAACAGCTGTGCGGCTAATGCTACAGGATTGTCCCCCTTCTTTATAGCCTATAGATACGACTACTCCCTGCTCCTGCCGACCCTAAGTAGTAACACTCCGCGCCCTATACGATCCCCAATTTAGCAAGGAGAGGCTATCGTACGGACGATTATAAATGCCTACCAATAGGCGAAAGCGAGTCTAGCTATAGCTTAACAAAATACGGAGGAGCAGGCCAACAAGGGACGACAGGCTATACCAAGGTACGAGGCAGGAGATAAGGTCTGGCTAAACTAGCGCAACATCCGTACAGACCGGCTAAGCAAGAAACTGGACTGGAAGAACCGGAAGTTTACAGTAGTTCGACCAATAGGGACATACGCTGTACGACTTAACACTCCCCTAGGGATCTACCTAGTCTTCTATATAGACCTTGTACAGCTAGCGAACATAGACTCCCTGCTGCACTAGACGACGGACGACGCGCGCCCCCTAGCGATCCTTACTAAAGGCTAAGAAGAGTACGAGGTAGAAGAAATCCTTAAGAGCTAAAGGAAGCGGAAGAGGGTAGAGTACCTAGTTAAATAGAGAGAGTAGGCAGAGCCTATATAGGAACTGTACAAGGCCCTACAGGACACAACTGCGCTAGACAGGTAGGAAGAGAACCATCCCCCTGCCCGGTCTTAGTAACACTGCACTATATAGCGAAAAGGGGCACGATCTACCCTAGGTACAGGGCAGCCGCTAGCAACTTAGGTTGTCGAAGGATCGAGAATCAAGACGTAGGACCCTACCGGGTCCCGCTAACACTACACTATACGGAAGAGGGGCAGGAGGAAGGGAACGGTTAGGAGACAGGTAAGAGAGGTAGAAATAAGAGGGGGATAAGAGCAACACTGTCCGAAAACTTTTATATACTACTTTAAGGTAGCTTACTAGCTACTACCCCCTAGAACTAGGGCGGCCGACTCCCTATCTGAAATCTTAATTACCTCCCGGCCGGCAGAGGCCCTAGCACTAGAAGAAGTAGAAGGGTAGCTTAGCAACATCCTGCTGCTTGTTAATATAGTACCTAAGACGTTAGCTTAGACTATACAGAAGACAGAGACCTATACGAACTGGAAGCGAAGTTGCTAGTCGAGCTAGGCACTCTATTGCTAGAGGTAAAAATAGGAGGGGACACTAGCCGGACGGGCGGAAGAAGAGCTAGGAACTACAAGAGAAGAGCTAGCAACTACAAGAGAACTACAGCGGGAACGGCCGGACAGGGTGCGTAGCATAACGGTAGTAGCTAGTAGTAGTAGCTAGTAGTAGTAACTAGTAGTAGTAATAGTAGTAGTAGCAGACGGCTAGGCAGACGGGTAGCAGATAGGGGGATAAAGGAGAAATAGAAGAAGAGAGAGAGAGAAGGGGGAAAGGGTTTATATACAGGGTAGTAGCTGCCTACTATATAGGGCAATAGCAACTAGGGCAGCTGCTACAACTGTATAAGGGAGGACAAACGAGGCAGCTACGACCTAGGGCCTGTACAGGCGATGGCCCTCTAGACGACTAGACAGAGACAGGAACATCTACCTAGAAGCTAAACTCTAGACGATAACCAAGGCACAGGGACAGAGCTAGATAGCCCGGCGGCGCCGGACCGTACAGTTAGGACGCAGAGTGCATAGCTAGAGGCTGTAGGATAGGAGGTAAACGAACAGACGGAACCGAGCACCTCCTGCACCTTTATAACTGCTTGCAGGCCTCCTCTGCCTTAGCCTTAGCATCCTTAAAGTAGCAAACGGAATCGATTAAGATTAGGTAGAAGCGATCTAGCACTACCTGCCTTCCCTGCCTGCGGGTCCTCCTCTGCCCTAGCTATAGGATCTAGGAGGACAGGTCTAAGTCTGCAATAGCAGAGAGGGAGGTCGACAGGTAAGTGCCTAGACGAAGACGGGAAAGCGCTACCTGCTAGAGGAACCCTAAGAGCTAAGGGTATACGACACGCCGTCGTACAAAAAAAGCACTATAAGAAGGGAGGGGGGTATTGTTAGGGGGCGCTGTCCAGCCTAGGTCCTAGACCTAAGCCAGCCGTCGCCCTAAGGACTGCGACTTAGCAGCGCCAGCACGACCCTACCCTCTATACAGAGTTACTAATAGGACCCTACTCCTATATAGAGGGAGAATCCTATAGCCCTATACAGAGGGGAGTTGCCGCCTCTCTAAACAGAGGAAAAAACTCTATACTACTGTACAGAGGGAAACTCCCGATCCTCTATACAGAGTACGAACCTTGTATCCCTACACAGAGGGAAATTGCTAGCTTAGCTTCGTAGGTACAAATTGTACAGCAGCAGACGACGAGGGAACTGCCTATTAGTTCCTTTATATAGATACCTAACCTTAAGTTTCTGAACTAAGATTCTTAGGCCCTTACAGCTAGGGTCTAAGGTGTAAAAGCTGAATTGATGCACAAGACGAGCTATAAACAAGAAGAAGAGAAAGATTAGGTAGGCAGCAGCAGGTTCTTATATCCCCCTGCCCTAGCTAGTTGTTTGCGTGTTTGCTAGTAACTTTCTTATTAAACTCTGTTTCTTTATTCTGTAAACAAATTCATTTCCCAGACCCGCTTTTTCCAAAGGTTCTAGAACTAAGCCAGGAGTGTTTGCATCGCGAGATAATTCGCCTTTTACTCTCTTAGAGTCTTCTTCTATCTAGTAGTTGTTAGCCTGTAGTCTATAAATCTTAATAGTTCTAGTTAGGTCCTAGATGCTTTTGTTTTCCGTTTTACATCTGTTAACTATGTTTTCCGTTTTATATCTGTTAACCGTAACAGTAGCCCCCCTTAATATAGCAGAGTTCCCACGAAGCCTTAGTAGTTCGAGATACTGGGGGTGAGTCTGCTCATTCTTAGGAGCAGGCCTAATGTTACGGTTAATATTCTATTAGTAAGCAGAATCTAGTCCTCTTTAGCTGTACCGGGTTTCCAGACAGTAGTCTCTAGAGTCTAAGAGGTTTTAACAGTAGAAAGCTTTAATCTTGTCCTTGTCGAAGATAATGTTTCTAAGGGGTGCCCAAGTAGTGTCCTAGTCTTCGTAGCTTTGCTATTGAACTTTGTACTTTGTCTGTCTATTAATTATTTAACAGTCTGTAATTTTGCGTACGTAGTATTCTCCTTCTTCGTCTTCGTCGTCGTCTTCTGCAGGGAGAATGCAGGTTCGTTCTTAGTCTTGCAATTGGATTAGGAAGGGATCTCCTTCTTTAGGTCTTAGTCGAACAGGGTGGAAGACGTCGTAGATTTCCCAGTCTTCCGGCAGTTAGAGGCGGTATACGTACGAGCTGATCTTCTCTGTAATAGGGAAGGGGCCTAGTTTTTTCTAATTAAGTTTGCGAGAAGGTCTTCCTGTAATAATGTTCTTAGAGTCTAGGTACACTCTGTCTCCTACTTAATAGTCTAGAGCTAGTTGTCGTTTTCGGTTAGCTTGTTCTTCGTAGATAGCCTAGGCGTAAGTTATCTCTTCTTAGACTTCCTAATAGATTTAGGAGAGGTGCATTGCCTATTCGTCTGCATCGACTTCGTCTAGGTCGTTAGGTCGCGGTAGTAGGTCTTAAGGTTCCATTCCTGTTCGGGGGTAGTAGCCTCTAGTAGTGTAAAAGGGGGAGTGTCCTGTTGTCTCTAACTCCTAGTTGCGAGCTAATAATTCTACTGTCAGGATGTGTTTTGGCCAGTCCTTCTAATAGTAATCGATAAAGCAACGTAGCGTCTGTTTAAACAGGGCATTCGCAATCTCTGTTTGTCTATCTGTTTCTAGGTAGTAGGACGTTAAGATGTAGTAGTTAATGTTTAGAAGCTTGCAAAGGCGTTTCCAGAACTTAGCAATAAACTAAGAGCCTCTGTTAGAGGTAATGCTGTCTGGAAGGCCTACATAGCGCCAGACGTATTCGTAAAAGAGTCGAGCGGTTTCTTTAGAAGTTATGCTCTAGCAGGGTACTACCAAGCGGTCCTTAGAGTGCCGATTAACTACTACAAAGACGTTCTTTGCCTTAACACCTGCCTAAGTGGTTCCTTAAGGGAGACAGGTAACAAAGTCTATCGTAATGTGTTTCCAAGGGTGTTTAGGGGCCGGGAGAGGCTTCAGCAATCTGTGTAGACGTTGTCGGTCGTGTTTAGCTACCTTGAAGATTGGACAGTTGTTTCTATATCTGCAGACGTGCTTCTACATCGACGGCTACTAGTAATAGCGGGAAGTAAGCTTGTAAAGCTTCGATCGTCCTAGGTGGCCTTCTGCTGCTAAGTTGTAGACTGTCCTAAGGATGTAGGGTCGTATCGAATCGTCTGTACCTTTAGGAACAAAAAGACGAGATCGGAAGTAAACTAGTCTATCCCTAAGTTCGCATTTTAAGAGAGAAAAGCCAGGGAAGGTACGCTAACCTATTTTAAGGACTTGGATCAGTCCTTAAGCCTGTTCGTCTAATTCGTAAGCTTCTCTAATTATTAGGAGCAGTTCTCTAGGAAAGTTTACTTCTTTAGTCAATTCTTTATCGTTTAGTTCGTTGTTAGAGGTAACAGAGCTTTTAATTTTAGAGTCTTCGGTATTAGTAATTTCGTTGTCTAGTTCGCTTTCTAAATCGTTATCCTCTAGGAAGGCAGGTGCAAGGTATAGGGCAAAAGATGCAGCGATTAATAGTGTACCTTCCCTTAAGTAGGTCTTTAGGTCTTTGCTTAGGTTGTAAGCCTTAAGGATAGTTTGGTTACACATTGTCTAGCCTTCTCTTCTGTCTACTAGATAGATTCTAGGCATCCGGGTAAGGGCATTAGCCCTGGAATTAAGTGATCTAGGCGAGTACTAAATAACAAAGTTGAACCTTAAGAGGAATTCGCTCTAGCGGGCTTGTCTGCGATTAAGGATTTTGCTCTTTATAAAATGAATTAAGTTCTTATAGTCTGAACTAACTTATGTCGAGTAGGCTGCGCCTTTAAGTTCTAGGCGCTACTCTTTAAATGCTTTGACGATTGCAAGGAGCTCTTTGTCGTAAATCTCATAATTGCATTTGGCAGGTAGCATCTTCTTTAAAAGGTAAGCTACTAGGAGCTATAGCTAGTTAGGCGACTTTCGTTAAAGGAGGACTGCTCTAATAGCTCCGTTAGAAGCGTCTGTTTCTACGTAGGTTTCTAAGTTAAAGTCAAAGTGTTAAAGGATTAGGTCTCTAGTAAATCGTTGCTGTAGGAGGTTAAATGCGTGTTAGCAGGAGTTAGTCCAGTTAAACTTAGCCTCCTTCTTTGTTAGCGCAGTTAGTAGCTTTACTATTAAGCTAAAGCTCTAAATAAAACGACAGTAGAAGTTGGCAAACCTAATGAAGCCTTGCACTTCTTTAACAGTCTTTAGGATCTTCCAGTCTAGGATTGCTTGAATCTTTGCTGGGTCTATGCGGATGCCTTTGTCTAAGATAATAAGGCTAAGGAACTGAACTTCTTGTTATTAAAATTCGCACTTGTTAATGTCTAGATGCAAGCCTGCTTCTTCCAGTTTTGCCAGTACCTTTCGGACATGTTTCTAATGTTCTTCTAGCGTTGTGCTGTAGACCAGGATGTCGTTAATGTAAGCGGTAACGAATTGGTCCAAGTACTCTCTTAGTGTGTCGTTTATATATTCTTAAAAAGTGCTAGGTATATTGCACATTCTAAAGAGCATTACTAGGGATTCAAACAGGCCGTACCGGGTTCTAAAGGCTGTTAACTACTCTTATCCTTTCGCTATCCGAATCTTGTTAAAGGCTGCAATTATATTAAGCTTAGTAAACTATTTTGCCTTCGAAAGTCGTTCTAGTGTCTCTTAGATTAGAGGGATCGGATAACAGTTCTTCTTAGAGATAGCGTTAAGGTTGCGGTAGTTAACATAGAAACGTAGCCCTCCGCCGGGTTTCTTAACAAATATAACAGGGCTAGCGGCAGGGGAGCGACTGGATCGAATAAAGCCTTTCTAAAGGTTTTGTTGTAGGAACTTTTGCAGGACTTAGAGTTCTTCGTAGGACATTTAATAGAGAGGTCCAAAAGGGGGTAACTGGCCTTCTTCCAGTTCGATCTTGTAGTCGTAAGGTTGGTGCAGAGGTAGCTTGTCAGCTTCTTTAACTGACTATACACTAAGGAAATCGTAGTATTCTGTTAGTACTTTTTTCTCTAGGTTGGTAGCTTCTTAGTTTTCGTCAAACTTAGCAAGGGCTTTCTTAATGTCTTCTTTTAACGCAGCAAAGATTTAAGCTCCTTTTTCCTTTGCAGCTATATAGAAAGCAGCTGCAGATACTTAGATAATCGAGTCTTTTATGCTGTTTGCAGGAGTAAGCTAAGTCAAAGTAGAGCAATAGTTTTAGCAATGTTCTAAGGTTATGTCGAGGCTTCCAGTGTCCTAGTTAATCTGTAGGTTGTAGAGCTTTAGCTAAGGCAGTCCTAGGATTATTTTCTGGTTAGGTAGAGGTATAACAAAGCAAGAGAGGTGTTCTTTGTAGTTGTTCCTAAGTTAAAGTTTAACGTAGGCAATCTGAGTTATGCCTCCTATAGAGGCCTCGCTGCCGTTAAACATCTTTAAGGGTCTAGGGTATTTCAAGTTCTAAGTAGGGATTCCTAAGGAGTTAACAAGTCCAGGGTTAATAGAACTCTTGCTAGTTGCGCCGCAGTCGATTATCGTAAGTACTAAGTGTATAGAATTCTTCTTAGTGTAGATATTTGCTGTAACTATAAAGGGAGGATAAGTTAACTTATCCTCTGCCTTAGTACAGAATTGCACTGTAGAAGAAGAGATTGCACGATGTCGATCTAAATGCTTGCCTGTTAGGCGTCTTGTTGATAGGCCTAAGCGTTTCCCTAGTCTTTGCTGTTGTCTTTTTGTGCTATAGCGGCTGCAGAGAATCCGAGAGGGGTGCCTGCCTTATTGCAGCGATTGACTAGTGTTAGGCAGTTAATTGCAATGTAGTTTGGCTCCCTACAGTACATACAGAGACGTTGGTTGCGGCGACGCTGCTTTTCCTCTTATATAAGTCGACCGTCTTAAAGCTTAGCTGAACTAAGGTCTATAGGTTTGCTGTTAACAGGAGGAAGTCGTAGGGCTAAGGGAGGATTAGGTTAGTTTTAGGTAAAGGTAGGAAGAGTCGTAACCGGACGCTAGCTCGTACGGTTGTTAAGTAGGTTGCCGCGTGCCTTAATAATGTTTAAGAACAGGTTTCGAGGACTGTCGAGGCGTTAGCAGAGGGTAACCAGTTCGTAAAATAACAAAGATTCGTACTCTTAGTCCTCCAGTTTAGTAAGAAGTTTAGTGCTTAGGCCAGCTACTAAAGCCGACTTTTGGGCTTCTGTGTCGTATTTGCAGTATCCGATTTCCTGTAAGAATTGTGCGTAGTAGTTAGAGAAGAGCTTGTTAGTTTGCTTAAGGGTTTGGATTAGCTGTTGGGCCGTAGACTTGCAGTATAGGTTACTAAAGGCTAAGTCGAGAGCGGTAAGCAAGGTAGTAACGTTTGGACAAGTAACTTATAGTGTCTTTAGGTCAAACTAGTGTAAGACCTGTTGTAGTGCCTTGCTAGCAAGGAGGGAGAACGCGTACGAGACCTTCTGTTGTTCGTTTAGGAAGTAGTCCGCGTTAGCTAAGAGCTTAATTAACAATCGTAATCGAGATTTGTTAAACTTGTCCTTATATCTATAGAATGGTTCTAGGTTAGCCACTCTCTTGCTAGTAGGCTCTCTAGTAGTGTTCTGTGTCCTTAGGTTTAGAGCTTCCTGCAATTGTCCTTATGTCTAAGCTTTCTTAATTGTAAGATTAGCAATCTTTCGTTCTATCTCTTGTACCTAATCCTTGCTATTTAATAGCATTGCTTCTAGGCTATTAATGTGTTGGTTAAGTTCCTTTACTTGTTCAATGCCTGTACAGACGATGTTCGTTGCTGTAAAGAAGACTTAGAGTGCAAGGTTAGGATTGTTGTTTATTAGGTTAATAATTCCTTCTGCGAATAGGTCTAGTTGTAAGTATTCCTTAAAGGGGACCTCTTCTCGTAGGGTGTAGAAGACTATATTAATAGTCTAGTGTTTGGTTAATAGCTCGTAATGTTAAGGGGGGAGCTAAGAGGTCGGAAGAGGTCGATGTAAAAGTCGAAGTAAGTAGGAGGAGTTGGATAAAACAAAGTCTAAAAGGAGGGATGTAAAAGTTAGTGTTAGAGGGGGAGGCTAAAGTCTAAAGTAAAGGATGTAAAAACTAAGTAAAGAAAGGAAGGGCTGAGGTCTAAGGTGTAAAAGCTAAATTAATGCATAAGACGAGCTATAAACAAGAAGAAGAGAAAGATTAGGTAGGCGGCAGCAGGTTCTTATATCTCCCTGCCCTAGCTAGTTGTCTGCGCGTTTGCTAGTAACTTTCTTATTAAACTCTGTTTCTTTGTTCTGCAAACAAATTTATTTCCTAGACCCGCTTTTTCTAAAGGTTCCTGTAAGGGGCTTAAGAATCTTGGTTCAGAAACTTGAGGCTGGGTATCTATATAAAGGAACTAATAGGCAGTTCTTTCGTCGTCCGCTGCTGTACAATTTGTACCTACAAAGCTAAGCTAGCAATTTCCTCCTATATAGGGGTGCAAGGTTTACACTCTGTACAGAGGATCGGGAGTTCCCCCTCTATACAGTAATACAGAGTTTTCCCTCTATTTAGAGGGGCGGCAGTTCCCCTCTGTGCAGGACTATAGGGTTCTCCCTCTATATAGGAGTAGGGTCCTGTCGGTAGTTCCGTATAGAGGGTAGAGTTATGCTGGCGCTGCTAAGTCGCAGTCCTTAGGGCGACAGCTAGCTTAGGTCGGGTCCAGGACCTAGGCTGGGCGGCGCTCCCTAACAATACCCCCCCCCCTTCCTTCTCGTAGTGCCCTTTTCGTACAGTAGCGTACCGAACACCCTTAGTTCCTGCTGTTCCTTTGGCAGGTCGGGACTTCCTATTTTTGTCTAGCCGTCTATATAGTCGACGCTCGTCGCCTACTAGGTCTTAGTTGCCTCCTTGCTATTTTACCTAGTTGTAGCAGCTGCCCTAGTTGCTATTCCCTCTTATAGCAGGCAGTTACCCCCTAAATTCCAAGCCTCTCCCTTCTCTTTCCCTCCCCCTTTTCGTTCTATTCCCTGCCTGCCTCCTCCTCCTGCGCTGTCTACTGTCTACTACCGTCTACTACTGTCTACTGTCTACTATCTACTACCTACTATCTACTATCTACTATCTACTATTATGTCGTCCGCCCCGTCTAGTGGCTCCCTCGTAGTTGCTAGTTCCTCCTCCTCTGCTTGTCTAGCTAGGGTCTCCTCCTATTTCCGCCTCTAGCAGTAGAGTCCTTAATTTAACTAACAGCTACGCTTCTAGTTCGTACGGATTCCCGTCTTCTGTATAGTCTAAGCTAGCGTCTTAGGTGCTACACTAACGAACAGCAGGATGCGGCCGAGCTGCCCTACTACGCCTTCTGGTATAACCCTGCCTAGGTTATACCCTAGCAGCTGGCTATAGCCTGGGCGTCGTACGTTAACGCTATCCTTATCGCTACCTGGGGCCAGCCCTGCGCCCCCTGCTCTAACTCCCCCTAGCCCTTAATTAGCCTATACCGCCTCCTAGGCTTCTAGGCTAGGGTGTGTGCCTTGTATAAGTAGAAGGATAGCTCCCTCTACTGCCCCTACCGCTGTCTAGAGGAGGCGTATAGGGGTAGGGGCCCTGCTAGGCAGGAGGTAATTGAGATCTCAGATAAGGAGTCGGTTGCTCTAGTCCCCTAGGGTAGTAGCTAGTAAGCTACCCCCCCCCCCCCCCCCCCCCCCCCCCCTTAGGTAGTATAAGAAATTTCGGACGGTTCTGTTCCTAACTCCTCCTATTCCTACTCTCCTTCCTATCTGTTCCTAGCTGTTCCCCTCTTTTAGCCCTTTTCCTGTACAGTGTCGTACGATGTTATGTTAGTAGGATCCTGTAGTGTCCTACGTCGTAATTCTCGATCCTTTAACAACCTAGGTTGCTAGCGGCTACCCTGTCCTTAGGGTAGATCGTGCCCCTCTTTGCTATACGGCGCAGTGTTACTGTAACTGGGCAGGGGGATGGTTCTCCTCCTACCTGTCTAGTGCAGTTGTGTCCTGTAGAGCCTCGTATAGTTCCTACGTAGGCTCTGCCTATCCTCTCTACTTTACTAGGTACTCTACCCTCTTCTTCTTCCTTCGGCTCTTAAGGATCCCTTCTACCTTATACTCTTCCTAGCCTTCGGTCATAATCGCTAGTAGGCGCGCGTCGTCCGTTATCTAGTGCAGCAGGGGGTCCGTGTTCGCTGGCTATACGAGGTCTATGTAGAAGACTAGGTAAATCCCTAGGGGAGTGTTTAGTCGTACGGCGTGTGTCCCTACTAGTCGCACTACTGTAAACTTCCTGTTCCTCTAATCTAACTTCTTGCTTAGCCGGTCTATACGGATGTTTAGCTAGTTTAGCTAGACCTTATCCCCTGCCTTGTACCTTAGTACAGCCTATCGTCCCTTGTTAGCCTGCTCTTCCGCATTCTGTTAAGCTATAGCTAGGCTCGCCTTTGCCTATTAGTAGGCGTTCGTAATCGTCTGTACGATAGCCTCTCCTTACTGAATTGGGGATTGTATAGGGCGCAGGGTGTTACTACTTAGGGTCGGTAGGAGCGGGAAATAGTCGTATCTATAGGCTATAAAGAAGGGGGACAGTCCTGTAGCATTAGCCGTACGGCTGTTAATAGCCAGCTCCGCTATAGGGAGAAGTCGGTTCCAGTTTGTCTGGTTATAGTCGACGTACGCTTAGAGGTACGCTTCTAAAGTTGAATTGACCCTCTCCGTCGCCCTGTCCGTCTGCGGGTGCTATGCAGTTAACAGGCGACGTTCTACCTTTAGCAACTAGCAGACCCTTGCCTAGAGCTAGCTCGTAAACTGTGTCCCCCAGTCTAATACAATTAACCTAGGGAAACCGTGCTTGCTAAACGTCGTCCGTATAAAGGCCTAGGCAGTGTCTTTAGCCGTAATAGAGTCTATTCCCTCTAGTATTACCCCCTTTGTGAACTTGTCTGTAACTACTATAATGTTTCGCCGTCCGTCGCTCTTAGGGAGGTCTGTAATAAAGTCCACTATTAGATCTTGCTAGGGCCGGCCCGGTATCGGTAGGGGCTTTAGCAGCCTATGCTTTAGCTCGCGCTAGGGCTTCGTCCGTCTGCACACATCGCAGTTCTGTACGAACCTGCGAATGTCCTTTGCTATCGCCGGCTAGTAGTAGTCCCAGGCGACGATGCTGTACGTCTCCTCGCGCCCTGGGTGCCCGGTAGCTATAGAGTTATGCACCTGTTGTATTAAGCTCGTACAGAGCTTCTCGTCTGCCAGGACCTAAATCCGATTCCTAAACTTTAGGTTGTTCTCCTCGTCTACTAAGCACTCTGCTGCCGACACCTTAAGATAGAGCTCGGCTAGGAGCTTTCGTTGCCCTCCTTAGATCGCTGTACAGGCCCCTCGGTATACCTCGTCCTTTTCTACTGCCTCTTCCTATACTTGCAGTTAGGGTTCCTATAGGTGTGTCGCTGCTAGGCGGATAGTCTCCTTACCTGGCTCTTCCTTAAATATCTGGAATGTTCGTAACTTTAGCTAGTCGTCCTCGTACGTCGTTGGCATGTCCTAGTCCTGTCTAGATAATGTATCGGCCCTGCTGTTGTCCTTACCCTTGCAGTACTAGAGCCTTATATTAAACCGACTTAGGTACATTGCCTATCGTATGTGCCTCTTAGACAGCTTCTAGGGCTACGTAAAGTACTCTAGGTTCTTGTAGTCTGTTAGGGCGAGGAACTTAGGCACCGAGCAGAGTTCTCTATCCTATGCTTCGCAACACTGTATAACTGCTAGCAACTCCTTATTGTAGATAGGGTAGTTGCACTTAGCTAGGGAGTTCTTCTTAGAGAAATATGCGTATAGGTGCAGGAGTCCGTCCGAGCCTACCTGTAACAGGATACCTCTAATGCAATACCCTAAAGAGTCGGTTTCTAGTATCGTCGTATGCTCTAGGTCGAAGGCGGCAAGCGTTGGTCCTGTAGTAAAGAGCTCCTTTAGCTTGTTAAAGCTCCTGTCGCACTCCTCCGTCTACTTAAACTGCTTGTCCTTGTATGTTAGTTTAACTAGGGGGCGTACGATCTCCGAGTAATTCCGTATAAACTGGCGGTAGAAGTTGGCAAACCTAAGAAATTCCCGTACGTCCTTAACGTTCGTAGGCGGCTTCTATTGCTTAATAGCATTAATCTTCTTTCTATCTATGCTAATGCCTTTCCCTGCCTCGATAATAAAACCTAGGTATTTCGTACGCTAGACACCGAATTTACATTTGTCGATGTCGAGGTATAAGCTAGCCTACTGCAGTCGGTCTAGCACCTTCTTAACGTCCTGTAAGTAATCTGCGTAGGTGCCGTCCGTAAAGACTAGGTTGTCGTTAAAGTATACCGAGCAGATGTCGTCTAGTAACTCTTATAGGGACTTGTTAATGTACCTTTAGAAGGTTGCCGGTGCGTTAGCAAGGCTAAAGGGGGTAACAAGCTACTTAAAAAGACTATATCTCGTATAGAAGGCAGTTATCTATTTACAGCCTTCCTTAATCTGTATCTTGTAGAAGGCTAAGACTACGTTAAGCTTAGTAAATTACTTTGCCTTGCTAATCCGTCTAAGAGTCTCCTTAATAAGGGGTAGGGGGTACCGGTCCTTCTTAGTAATCGCGTTAATGCCTCTGTAGTCTACGCAGAAACGCAATCCGGCCTTCCCCTCCTTATAGACAAACAGTACTAGGGCTCCCGTAGACGACGTACTTGCCTAAATAAACCCTTTGGCAAGCAGGTCGTCTAGTGTCTTGCGCAGTACTAAGAGTTCTCTAGAGGACATTCTATATAGCGGTCCGTACAGTACCTCCAGCAGGCTCCTATCTGGACGGGGTTCTAGCTAGATGTTATAGTTAATCCCTTCTCCTTAGTGTAGCAGCAGCTTCGAGGCCGACTTTAGCTCGAAGAGGTCCAGGTATCTAGTATACTCCCTTAGGAGCTTCGTATAGGGGTCCGTTACTTTCTTAGGTGCTAATGCCTTCTTACTGTCTACCGTTGCTGTGTTAATTTCGGCCTTAGCATTGTCCCCTTGCAGAGCCTTCCCTTAGTCTTAGGGCCTCTGCTTCGTCGACGCTCCGGCCGTAGCGCTATCGCCCTGCTGGATCCTCCCCTAGTCTTAGAGCCTCTGCTTCGTTACTGCTAGGTACAGCCGTCCTCGTCCAACGTCTAGCTTGCCCCTCTAGCGCTCTATCTATAGCTTCCTTAGTATTAGGTTATACCCTAACTTGTCCTGTACAATATAGAGGTATAAGTCCTGCTTATAGTGTCCCTGTACCTCTATCGTTACTTTTACTATATAGGTAATGTCCGGTCCTCGCCCAGTAATGCCCAACATGCGTACAGGTACCGTAGGGGTCGTTTTAATCCGATGTCTCTGTAGGAAGTCTTCGCTAATTACTCTATATACTAAATATCCTGTGTTAATCAATATCTGCGCCGTTGCGGACCTGTTTAACGTTGGCCGTACGATAAACGGCGTCGTCGTTATATAGTTGCTCTTAAAAGATAGCTAAGTAATGCTTTGGTTTAGCAATCTATCTCGTGCACGCCTTTGGCAGAGCCTTTGCTAAGAGGCTACTCTTTTCCCGACTCGTCGTCGTCTAAGTAGGACTCTTAATCTTCTCGTTAGGGCGCTGTAGTTGCCACCCTTGCAGTGGTCGGCCGTCCCCTAGGTCTCTCTGCTGGCAAAAGCCCGCAACTCCGTACAGTGTAGCCTATCTTGCTACAGCGGTAGCAGCTCCCTTCTGCTCGTCTCTTGTTAAGAGTAGCTATATCTACCTATTGCGCCCTTTTGGTAGCGGCCCTTAGCTATACAGTAACGGCTGCCGCTACCCTCGTCGTCGTTGGTTCCTAGTCTATAGCGTCCGTCTGTCGCTAGAGGGGTTGTCTTATCTCTTAAGCGCAGCTTATCCGTCCAAGCCTGTACTGCTAGTCGTCGACTATCCTAAGGAGATTGCAGAATTCCTCGTACGTAGCTAGTCGCATTACGCCTACTAGCCCCGTTATAATCTCCTTAGAGAGGCCTACTTCTAAAGAGGTAATTTTTATCCTGTCCTCCTATTAGAGATCTCCTGCTTCTGCTAAAGTCTAGTTAAATTCTGTAAGGGATTCTCGTACGGTCTTGCGTCCTTGCTTTATCGTATTGACCTATAGGAGTGCTCGGCTCTCGCGGTTTGGGTCCTTGTAGCTCTTGTCTAGAGCTGCCTAGAGCATCGTCGTCGTAGCTATTGCCGAGTTGGCAATAGCCGTCTCGTAGTACGGCAGAATTCGTGCTGCCGCCCTGCCCTTTAACCTCCTAAAGAGGTAAACTACCTTGTCTAGCTCGGTCGGGTATGCTCCTAAGTCGACTAGAAGCTTAGAGCGCATCTGGGCAGCCTAGGAGGGGTACTCGGCCGGAGCCTTACTACCGTACGTAGAGACGTCGGGGAGTTTGCTTTTGGGGGTCGGGGTATAGGCCATTATGTTCGTCGTCGTCGTAGGGGTCGGATCGCGATCGGACGCCCTAAGCTGTCGTAGCTCCTGTTCCTGTTAGGAAATCATCGCAGCCTAGTAGCTTACTTGCTGCTTAAGCTGCCTTATGCTTTCCAGCAGCTCCTTGTATATGCAGTGCATATGCCCCTCTATAGCCGTAGTTTCTATAGGGATGTCGCCGTCTATCTTTGTTTTATTACTGCAGTTACCGACAGTAAGATTAGTTCCTAATGTAAGGGGCTTAAGAATCTTGGTTTAGAAACTTAAGACTAGGTATCTATATAAAGGAACTGATAGGCAGTTCCTTTATCGTCCGCTGTTGTACAATTTGTACCTACGAAGCTAAGCTAGCAATTTCCTCCTATGTAGGGGTACAAGGTTTACACTCCGTATAGAGGATCGGGAGTTCTCCCTCTATACAGTAATGCAGAGTTTTCCCTCTATTTAGAGGGGCAGCAGTTCCCCTCTGTGTAGGACTATAGGGTTCTCCCTCTGTACAGGAGTGGGGTCCTATCAGTAGTTCTGTACAGAGGGTAGGGTTATGCTAGCGCCGCTAAGTTGCAGTCCTTAGAGCGACGGCTGGCTTAGGTCGGGTCCAGGACCTGGGCTGGGCGGCGCCCCCTAACAGTTCCAGAACTGAGCTAGGAGTGTTTGCATCGCGAGATGATTCGCCTTTTACTCTCTTAGAGTCTTCTTCTATCTAGTAGTTGTTGGCCTGTAGTCTGTAAATCTTGATAGTTCTAGCTGGGTCCTGGATGCTGTTGTTTTCTGTTTTATATCTGTTGACCGTGTTTTCCGTTTTACATCTGTTGACTGTAACACTAGCCGAATGCAATTACCCTATCTACGACAAGGAATTGCTAGCAGTCGTACAGTGTTGCGAAGCATAGGATAGAGAACTCCGCTCGGTTCCTAAGTTCCTCGCCCTAACTAACTATAAGAATCTCGAGTACTTTACGCAGCCCTAGAAGCTTTCTAAGAGACACGTACGATAGGCGATGTACCCAAGCCGATTTAATATAAGACTCTAGTATCGTAGGGGAAAGGACAATAGCAGGGCCGACGCACTATCTAGACGAGATTAAGACATGCTAGCGACGTACGACGACGACCGACTACAATTACGAACATTCTAGATGTTTAAGGAGGAACTAGGCGAAGAGGCTATCCGCCTAGCGGCGATATACATATAGGAACCCTAGCTATAGGTATAGCAAAAGGCAGTAGAAAAGGACAAAGTCTACTAAGGTGCCTATACAGCGATTTAAGAAGGGCAGCGGAAGCTCCCTACAGAGCTCTATTTTAAGGTATTAGCAGCAGAGTGCGCAGTAGACAAGGAGAACAACCTAAAGTTCAGGAATCGGGTTTGGGTCCTAGCAGACAAGAAGCTCTATACAAGCTTAATACAACAGGCGCACAACTTAATAGCAACCAGGCACCTAGGGCGCGAGGAGACTTACAGCATCGTCGCTAGGGACTACTACTAGCCGGCGATAGCAAAAGACATCTGTAGGTTCGTACAGAACTGCGACGTCTGCAGATGGACGAAGCCCTAGCGTAAACTGAAGCACAGCCTTTTAAAACCCCTGCCGATACCAGACCGCTTATAGCAGGACCTAACAGTAGACTTTATTACAGATCTACTAGAGAGCGACGGACGGCAGAACATTATAGTAGTAACGGACAAGCTAACGAGGGGAGTAATACTAGAGAGAATAGACTCTATTACTGCCGAAGACACGGCTTAGGCCTTTATACGGACGACGTTTAGCAAACACGGACTACCTAAGTTAATCGTGTCTAACTGCAGTACGCAGTTTACAAGCCAACTCTAGGCAAGGGTCTGCTAGTTACTAGATGTAGAACGCCGCCTCTCGACAGCATAGCACCTACAGACGGACAGCGCAACAGAAAGGGCCAACTCTACGCTAGAGGCGTACCTGTAAGGGCTTAAGAGTCTTAGTTTAGAAACTTAAGGTTAGGTATCTATATAAAGGAACTAATAGGCAGTTCCTTCGTCGTCTACTGCTGTACAATTTGTACCTATAAAGCCAAGCCAGCAATTTCCCTCTATATAGGGGTGCAAGGTTTACACTCTGTACAAAGGGCCGAGAGTTTCTCTCTATATAGTAGCGCAGAGTTTTCCCTCTGTTTAGAGGGGCGGCAATTCCCCTCTGTATAGGGCTATAGGATTTTCTCTCTATATAAGAGTAGGGTCGTATTAGTAATCCTAGACAGAGGGTAGGGTCGTACTGGCGCTGCTAAGTCGCAGTCCCTAGGACAACAGCTAGCTTAGGTCTAGGGCCTAGGCTGGACGGCGCCCCCTAACAATACCCCCCTCCCTTCCTATAGTGCTTCCCTCGTACGACAACATGTCGTACAGCCTTATCTCCTAGCGTTTGTCTTGTAGGTAGCGCTTCCCTATCTCCGTCCGGTCGTCTATCTACTGTCGTCTAGGCACTTGCTAGTCGGTAATGCCTGCTAGATGCCCTCCCTGTTGTTTCTAAGTCCTTAGGTAGCAGTTGCCTGTTCGCTAGTACCCCCCCTATAACCTGCAGTTGCGCAGTTACTCCCTGTCCCTAGGTCTACCCCCTTCTTCTATACTGCTGCAACCTTAGGCCTGTCTATTTAGATCCTGTAGTTAAAGCGTAGGAGGACCTGCGAGTAGGGAAGGCAGGTAGTGCTAAATCACTTCTACCTAATCTTAACCGATTCCGTTCGTTACTTTAAGGATACCGGCGCTAAGGCAGAGGAGGATCTGCGAGCGGTTATAAAGATGCAGGAGGTGTTCGGTCCTGTCTGTCTATTTATCTGCCTCTTGCCCCTCGTCCGTTTATCTCCTACCCTATAGCTCCTGCCGTACACTCCGCGTCCTATCTATACAGTCTAGTAGCAGTATGCCTTTTGGCTCTGTCCCTGTGTCTTGGTCGTCGTCCGGAGTTTAGCTCCTAGGTAGATATCCTGCCTGTTATCGTCTATAGGGTAGAGTAGTAGTCGTTTACCTAGCAGTCGTCTATACAGTCTTGGGCAGGCCGGTTATCTCGTACGGCCTTGCCCTGCCCTGTACTAGCTCTATCCCTGTTCTTCCTCCTTCCCCTCTCCCTGCACCTATACTATGCTTCTTGCAGGTTCCCTAGTGTCGTCCCTTCTTTTATATCCCTAGGGATATATGTCTCTAATTCCACCCTATTCCTGTCCCTCTTTTGCGGCTTCCTACTCTTGCCTATAGCTGCCTAGTCCTGTCTATAGCTGCCTAACGTCTCTAATAGCCTAGTCTAGGCTGTAGTCGCCTAATATCGCTTGCAGCTACTCCGTCTTGCAGCTGCTATCTGTCCTACCCTGTACAGTACAGTGTTACTGTAACTGTTCGCTAGAGTGCCCTTCCTCCTACTTGTCTAGTGCCTGTATCTCCTAGAGAGCCTTATACGGCTCCTATATAGGCTCTGCCTAACCTGTCTATTTAACTAGGTATTCTATCTTCTTCTGCCTCTTCTAGCTCTTAAAGATCTCCTCTACTTTATATTCTTCTTGGTTTTTAGTAATAATCGCTAGGGGCTGCGCATTGTCCGTTGTTTAGTGTAGAAGGGAGTCTGTATATGCCGGTCGTACGAGGTCTATATAGAAGACTGGGTAGATCCCTAGGGGAGTGTTAAGTCGTATAGCGTATGTCCCTACTAGTTGGACTACTGTAAACTTCCGGTTCTTCTAGTCTAGTTTCTTGCTTAGCTAGTCTATACAGATGTTGCGCTAGTTTAGCTAGACCTTATCTCCTGCCTCGTACCTTAGTGCAGCCTGCCGTCCCTTGTTGGCCTGCTCTTCCGCATTCTGTTAAGCTATAGCTAGACTCGCTTTTGCCTATTAATAGGCGTTCGTAATCGTCTGTACGATAGCCTCTCCCTACTAAATTGGGGATCGTACAGGGCGTAGGGTAGCACTACTTAGGGTTAGTAGGAGCAGGGATTAGTCGTATCTGTAGGCTATAAAGAAGGGTAACAATCCTGTAGCGTTAGCTATACAGCTGTTAATAGCCAGCTCGGGTATAGGGAGGAGGCGGTTCCAGTTTGTCTAGTTATAGTCGACGTACGCTTAGAGGTACGCTTCCAACGTCGAATTGACCCTCTCCGTCGCGCCGTCCGTCTATAGGTACTATGCAGTTAATAGGCGACGTTCTACGTTTAACAACTAACATACCCTAGCCTAGAGCTGGCTCGTAAACTGTGTACCCTAGTCCGATACAATTGACCTAGGGAATCTGTGCTTACTGAACGTCGTCCGTATAAATACCTAGGTAGTGTCCTTAGCTGTAATAGAGTCTATTCCCTCTAGTATAACCCTCCTTATTAGCTTGTCCGTAACTACTATAATGTTCTGCCGTCCGTCGCTCTTAGGGAGATCTGTAATAAAGTCCACTGTTAGGTCTTGCTAAGGCCGGTCCAGTATTGGTAGGGGTTTTAGCAGCCTGTGCTTCAGTTTACGCTAGGGCTTCGTCCGTCTGCAGACGTCGCAGTTCTGTACAAACCTACAGATGTCCTTTGCTATCGCCGGCCAGTAGTAGTCTCTAGCGATAATACTGTACGTCTCCTCGCGCCTAGGGTGCCTAGTTGCTATAGAATTATGCGCCTATTGTACTGAGCTTATAAAGAGCTTCTCGTCTGCTAGGACCCAAATCCGATTCCTAAACTTTAGGTTGTTCTCCTCGTCTACTGTGCATTCTGCTGCTAACACCTTAAGGTAAAGCTCTGCTAGGAGCTTCCGCTGTCCCCCTTAGATCGCTGTATAGGTACCTCTATAGACCTCGTCCTTTTCTACTGCCTCTTCCTACGCCTGTAGCTAAGGTTCCTATATATATGTCGCCGCTAGGCGGATAGTCTCCTCGCCTAGTTCCTCCTTAAATATCTAGAATGTCTGTAATTTTAGCTAGTCGTTATTATACGTCGTTAGTATGTCTTAGTCCTGCCTAGATAGCGCGTCGGCCCTACTGTTGTCCTTGCCCTTATAGTACTAGAGTCTTATATTAAAGCGGCTTAGGTACATCGCCTATCGTACGTGCCTCTTAGACAGCTTCTAGGGTTGCGTAAAGTACTCGAGGTTCTTGTAATTAGTTAGGGCAAGGAACTCGGGAACCGAGCGGAGTTCTCTATCCTATGCCTTGCAACACTGTACGACTGCTAGCAACTCCTTATTGTAGATAGGGTAGTTGCATTTAGCTAGGGAGTTCTTCTTAGAGAAGTACGCGTATAGGTGTAGGAGTCCGTCTAAGCCTACCTAGAACAGGATACCTCCTATGTAATATCCTAAAGAGTCGGTTTCTAGTATCGTTGTACGTTCCCGATTGAAGGCGGCAAGCGTTAGTCCTGTAGTAAAGAGCTCCTTTAGCCTGTTAAAGCTCCTATTACACTCGTCCGTCTACTTAAACTGCTTGTGCTTGTATATTAGCTCGACTAGGGGGTATACGATCTCTAAGTAGTTCTGTATAAACTGGTAGTAGAAGTTGGCAAACCTAAGGAACTCCTGTACGCCCTTAACACTTGTAGGCAGCTTCTATTGCTTAATAGCATTAATCTTTTTCCTGTCTATACTAATGCCTTTCCCTGCCTCGATAATAAACTCTAAGTATTTCGTACATTGTACACTAAATTTACATTTGTCGATATCGAGGTACAATCCAGCCTATTGCAGTCGATCTAGTACCTTCTTAACGTCCTGTACGTAGTCTGTATAGGTGCCGTCTGTAAATACCAATATGTCGTCGAGGTACGCTAAGCAGATGTCGTCTAGTAACCCTTATAGGGGCCTGTTAATGTAACTCTAGAAGGTTGCCAGTGCGTTAGCAAGGCTAAAGGGGGTAACATGCTACTCAAAAAGACTATATCTTGTACAGAAGGCAGTTATCTATTTACAGCCTTCCTTAACCTGTATCTTGTAGAAAGCCAAGACTATGTTAAGCTTAGTAAACTACTTTGCCTTGCTGATCCGTCTAAGAGTCTCCTTAATAAGGGGCAGGGGGTACCGGTCCTTCTTCGTAATCGCGTTAATGCCTCTATAGTCTACGTAAAAACGCAAGCCGGCCTTGCCTTCTTTGTAGACAAACAACACTAGGGCTCCTATAGATAAGGTACTTGCACAAATAAAACCTTTAGCAAGTAGGTCGTCTAGTGTCTTACGCAGTACTAGGAGTTCTCTAGAGGACATGCCGTACAGCGGGCTGTACGGCACTTCGGGCAGACTCCTATCCAGACAGGGCTCTAGCTGGATGTCGTAGTCGATTCCTTCTCCTCGGTATAGGGGCAGTTTCGAGGCCGACTTTGGCTTAAAGAGGTCTAGGTATTCTGCGTATTCCGATAGGAGCTTCGTATAGGGGTCCGTCGCCTTCTTAGGCGCTAATGCCTTCTTAATGTCTATAGTCGCAGTGTTAATTTCGGCCTTAGCATTGCCGCCCTGCGGAACTCTCCCTTAGTCTCGGAGCCTCTGCTTCGTCGCTGCCAGGTACAGCCGTCCTCGTCCTACGTCTAGCTTACCCTGCTAGCGCTCTATCTATAGCTTCCCTAATATTAGGTTATACTCTAACTTGTCCTGTACGACGTAGAGGTATAAGTCCTGCTCGTAGTGTCCTTGCAGCTCTATCGTTACTTTTACTATATAGGTAATGTCCGGTCCTTGCCTAGTAATGCCTAGTATACGTACAGGTATAGGAGGGGTCGTTTTAATGTAGTATCTCTTTACGAAGTCTTTGCTTACTCTGTATACTAAACATCCTGTGTCGATCAATGTCCGCACTGTAGCGGTCCCGTTTAGCGTAGGTAGTACGATAAACGGCGTAGTCGTTATATAGTTGCTCTTAAAAGATAGCTAGGTAGTGCTTTAATTTAGCAATCTATCTCGTATATGCCTCTAGCTAAGCCTTTGCCTAGAGGCTATTCTTTTCCTATCTCGTCGTTATCTAAGGGGGACTCTTAGGTCTTGTGTTAGGGCGCTGCAGTTACTACCCTTGCAGTAGTCGGCCGTCCCTTAGGTCTCTCTGCTGGCAAAAGCCTGCAATTCCGTGCAGTGTAGCCTATTTTGCTATACCTATAGCAGCTCCCTTCTGCTCGTCTCTTGTTAAGGGTAGCTGTATCTACCTACTGTGCCCTTTTAGCAGCGGCCCTTAGCTGTACGGTAACGGCTGCTGCTACTCTCGTCGTCGTCGTTAGTTCCTAGTCTATAGCGTCCTGCTGCCGCTAGAGGGGCTGTCGTATCTTATAGGCGCGGCTTATCCGTCCGAGCCTGCGCTATTGGTTGTTAACTATCCTAAGGAGATTACAGAACTCCTCCTACGTAGCTAGTCGCATTACGCCTACTAGTCCTATTATGATCTCCTTAGAGAATATAAGGGGCTTAAGAATCTTAGTTTAGAAACTTAAGGCTATGTATCTATATAAAGGAACTAATAGGCAGTTCCTTTGTCGTACGCTGCTGTACAATTTGTACCTACGAAGCTAAGCTAGCAATTTCCCTCTATGTAGGGATGCAAGGCTTACACTCTGTATAGAGGGTTAGGAGTTTCCCTCTATATAGTAATATAGAGTTTTCCCTCTGTTTAGAAGGGCGGCAATTTTCCTTTATATAGAGCTATAGGTTTCTCCCTCTATACAGAAGTGGGGTCGTATTGGTAACTCTGTACAGAGGGTAGGGTCGTGCTGGCGCCGCTAAGCCGCAGTCCCTAGGGCGACGGCTAGCTTAGGACTAGGGCCTAGGCTGGACAGCGCCCTCTAACAATACCCCCCTCCCTTCCTATAGGGCTTTCCTTGTACTACGACGTGTTGTACAGCCCTATCTTATAGCGTTCCTCGTGTAGGTAGCACTTTCCTATCTTCGTCCGGGTCTATAGTCGGCTGTCGTCTAGGTACTTGCCAATTAGCAATGCCTACTAGATGCCCTCCTACTACGCTGCTGCTACCTTAGCTCTTTCTATCTGGATCCTATAGCTAAGGCAGAGGAGGACCTGCGAGCAGGGAAGGTAGGTAGTGCTGGATCTCTTCTACCTAATCTTAACCGATTCCGTTTACTACTTTAAGGATGCCGAAGCCGAGCCGGAGGAGGACCTGTAAGCAGTTACGAAGGTATAGGAGGTGCTCGGTCCCGTCTGTCTATTTACCTGTCTCTTGTCCCTCGTCCGTTTACCTCCTACCCTATAGCCCCAGCTGTACACTCTGCGCCCTAACTGTATAGTCTGGCGCTAGCGGGCCGTCTAGCTCTGTCCCTATACCCTGGTCGCTGTCCGGAGTTCGGCTCTTAGGTAGATGTTCCCGCCTCCGTCTAGTCGTCTATAGGGCCGTCGCTCGTCTAGGCACTAGGTTGTAGTTGCCTCGTTTGCCCTCCTTTATACAGTTATAGAAGCTGCCCTAGTTGCTATTGCCTTATATAGCAGGCAGCTACTACCCTATATATTAAGCCTTCCCCCCTTCTCTCTCTCTCCCTCTCTTTCTCTTCTATTCCTCTACCTGCTACCTGTCCGCCTAGCTGTCTACTACTACTATAACTACTACAACTACCTACCTACTACTAACACAACTACTACTACTAACGCTATTACTCCGTCCGCCTAGTGTCGTCTTAGCTCTCTTGCAGTTGCTAGCCCGTCCTTCTACCCTTCTACCTCTAGCTATAGGATGCCTAGCTTGGCTAGCAACTCTGCTTCCAGTTCGTACAGTCCCCTTCCTTTGTACAGTCCTAGCTAACGTCTTAGGTACTACACTAATAAGTAGCAGGATGCTGCTAAGCTGCCCTTCTACTCTCTCTAGTAGAACTCCGCCCCTGCCCTATAGTGTTGGCCTAGGTAGGGCTCCTGCCGGCCGGGAGGTAATTGAGATTTCGGATAGGGAGTTGGCTGCTCTAGTCCTAGGTAGTAGCAGCTAGTAAGCTACCCTAAGGTAGTGTATAAAAGTTTTTAGATAGTTCTGCTCTTATTCCCTTCTCGCTCTTACTCTTATTCTTACCTGTCTCCTAACTGTTCCTCTCCTCCTACCCTCTTCTGTACAGTGTAGTGTCGGTAGGACCTAGCAGGGTCCTACGTCTTAATTCCTAATCCTTCGGCAACCTAAGTTGCTAGCGGCTGCCCTGTATCTAGGGTAGATTGTACCCCTTTTTGCTGTACAGCGCAGTGTTACTGTAACTGGGTAGGGGGATAGTTCTCCTCCTACCTATCTAGCGCAGTTGTGTCCTAGAGGGCCTTGTATAGTTCCTATATAGGTTCTGCCTACCCTCTCTATTTAGCTAGATACTTTACTCTCTTCTGCTTCCTTCGGCTCTTAAGGATTTCTTCTACCTCGTACTCTTCTTCGCTTTTAGTAATAATCGCTAGGAGGCGCGCGTCGTCCGTCGTCTAGTGCAGTAGTAGGTCTGTGTTTGCTAGCTATACGAGGTCTATATAGAAGACTAGGTAGATCCCTGGGGGAGTGTTAAGTCGTATAGCGTATGTCCCTACTAGTCGGACTACTGTAAACTTCCAGTTCTTCCAATCTAGTTTCTTGCTTAGCTAGTCTATACAGATGTTGCACTAGTTTAGCTAGACCTTATCTCCTGCTACGTACCTTAGTGCAGCCTGCTGTCCCTTGTTGGCCTACTCTTCTGCATTCTGTTAAGCTATAGCTAGACTCGCTTTTGCCTATTAATAGGCGTTCCTAATCGTCTATACGATGGCCTCTCCCTGCTAAATTAGGGATTGTATAGGGCGTAGGGTAGCACTACTTAGGGTCGGTAGGAGCAGGGAGTAGTCGTATCTGTAGGCTATAAAGAAGGGGGACAATCCGGTACCGCTAGCCGTACGGCTATTAATAGCTAGCTCTGCTATAGGGAGGAGGCGGTTCCAGTTTATCTAGTCGTAGTCGACGTACGCTTAGAGGTACGCTTCCAACGTCGAATTTGATCCGGGCACGTAGATAAGATTCAATACGGCCTTTTTAATAACTATATCTCGAACTAAGGAGGGAAAGGAATCTATGTAGTAGTAGGCGAGAGCTTTGGGGGTACTGTGCCAAGGCCTAGCTCGGTCTGGAAGGGCTGAGCCGAAATTCCGAGGGTCTACTCTATTGCTTAGTCCTACCCCTTTCTACCGCCGCAACACTACCCCCCTCCCTTATTAGCGGTCGCCCTCGACCGCTTACTTATCTGTTCCTCCTTTTTTTTAAGATTTATATCGTTACTATCTAACGTCCTTACTTAGCGTCTATCTGATCCGTTCTATCTAATCGGAGCTAGCGGTTACTTGAGCTGCGGCGTGACCGGTCTGTGCGCTATCGCGTAGGTCTATATAGATCTATCTACGGCTTGCTATCTTCTTCTTTTTTTCTTTCTCTACTAAGGACCTTACCTACCGTAGGGCTGGCGGCGCCGACGCCGCTTTACGGCGTCGGCGAGCTTCTTGCCGCAGCCGCGGTAGGTGGTGGTAAGGCCTAAGACAACGGCCGGCGGATTCTACGATCGTTTCTATTGGCTTCTGCGTCGATAGAGCGGACGTGGATTTTCTTCTTCTTTATCGACTTTCGAGCTATACAGGCCTCGGCTTCCTCGGGTTTCGAACGTAAAATTCTGTTAGCAGCTCCACCGAATTCCGGAGGTTCTCGGCCGGATACTATTTATAGTCTTCCGGCTATCCTTTCTATAAGATTCTCGCTTCGATGGATCCTCTTCGTCTTCTTATATCTATAACATCTTCCACCTCCTATTCTTCTTCTTCGCCTTCTATTTCGATTGGTAGGGGTTTATCGAACCCCTAATCTAGAAGACTATCTTCAGGGTCTAGGCTTAACAGATCCGAATAGAAGACATCGTAGATCTGGAATAATCTCGGCAGCTGGAGCCGATAGGTCACTAGCGACCTCTTTTCCAATATCTTGAACGGGCCTACGTAACGAGGGTTGAGCTTCGCGTTGCCTTTTAGCCTTAGGTTCCGCGTATTGAGCTATACCTTTTGGCCTTTCTCGAATTCTATCGGTAACCTCTTTCTATTAGCTCGAGTTACTATCTTCTTCTAAGCTGATTCTATCGCCTCTTTCGCTAGCTTGATCGCTTCTTCTATCTAAGATCGGAGCGCTTCTGCCGCCGCTGCGGCGATTCTCTTCGACGAAGTGGTAGTAGAAGGTTTTAAAGAGCTGGGTTCGTTCGGCAGCTGAAAGCTTATCCTTAGAAGATAACTGTGTGTTATCTTAAACGGCGCTAGTAAAGTAGCTTCCGACTGTGCTAAATTGGCGCAGAATTCGGCCATCGGCAACATCTTAATCCACTCTTCTTAATAATAGCTGCAGAAGATTCGTAGATACTTTTCTATCTTACGGTTAGCTACTTTAGACTGACTGTCGGTCTAAGGGTAAGCGGCCGTGCTAAGCTTTCTACGAATTCTAAGGGCTTAGTTAATGGCTTTCTATACGTCGGCGGTGAATTAAGGACCCCTATCCGTAGTAATAGTATCCGGCAGGCCGTAGTGCTTCCATACGTACTAGATCAACATTCTCGCCGTTTCTTCTGCAATAGTTCCTTTATTCTTAGCTCGGCAGGGGATGAAATAGCGCTCTTTGCTTAGTCGATCCACTACATTGAGCGTAGCGTTATATCTATCTGAATCCGGCAGGCCGGTTACGAAATCCATCGTAATGTGCTGCTATAGTTTCTTAGGGATTGGAAGTGGCTTTAGCAGGCCGGCCGGAAGGCCGTAACGTGGCTTCGCTGCTCTGCATACGTAACAGTTAGTAATAAACCGATGTATCCGCTCGAAGATCCGCGGAAACCAGTAGGTTGTCCTTATTGCTTCTATCGTCTTCTTCGATCCTGCGTAACCAACGTCCATAGAGCTATGGACTAGCTGGATAACCTCTATAATCAGTTCTTCCGGAACGATCAGTTTCCCTAAGCCGGTTTTGCCGAGCTTCTGCTGCTAATTAAGCCGTTCCACTTTCTCGTGCAGCGTCTCTTCTTTAATCAGCGGCTCTATCGTACAGATCCCTACCTCTTTCAACACCTCAGCGTCTACTATTCGTTCTGTAAGCATCTTCTAAAACATGTTCGGATCTTCTTTCGCGTAGCTAGTCTTTCCTTCTCTTCTCGTTAGCGCATTAGCCTTTTCATTTTAAGCTCCTAGTCGATAGGTAATCTTAAAATCGAATCCAGATAAGTAGGCGGCCCACTAGGCCTGGCGCTGTAATAGCTTCTGCGTCTTTATAAAGTAGGTCAGTAACTGGTGGTCCGTAAGGACCTAGACCGTACTCCGTCTAGCTATAAGCTCTGGTTTCCACTCCTCGAAAGCCTGAATAATAGCTAGTAGCTCTTTGTTATAAATAGCGTAGTTCCGCTTAGCATTATTTATAGACTTGCTAAAGAAAGCTACTAGATAGAGAGTCTCGTCGTCGTTAGCGTATTAAGAAAGGACCCCTGCTGTTACTGTGTCGGAAGCGTCCGTTTCCATGTAGATCGTCTTTTCCGGTCGGAAGTGCGCTAGCACTAGCGCCGAGGCCACCGCTTCCTTTAGTTAGTTAAAAGCTTCTGTACACTTCTCGTTCTATAGGCCAGCGGCCTCCTTCTTTAACGCCTTATTCAGGGGTCTCGCTATCTTACTAAAGCCCTTAATAAACCGTCGATAGTAGCTGCAGAATCCGAGAAACGCTCTGATTTGCATAGTGTTTCCGGATGTCGGTTGCTTCTATTCTGCGATAGCAGCCATTTTCGATAGATCTATCCGAATTCCTTCTCTTCCTACGATAAGACCGAGGTATTTGACTTCGGTCTGGTAGAACTCGCTCTTCTTCGTGTCTATGTTTAATCCGGCCTCGCGGAGTCTCTTTAACACCCTCTTAATATAGTCCGTGTGTTGCTCTCTCGTTCCTTCGGTGTAGATTAGAATGTCGTCTAAGTAGATAGAAACGAACCGTTCTAGCATGTCTATAAAGGTATGGTTTATAAAGCGTTGCTATACAGCCGGCGCGTTGGTAAGTCCGAAAGGCATTACTAGCTACTTAAAATTACCTATACGCGTAGCGAATGTCGTAAGGTCTTCCGTTTGTCCTTCCTCGTTTCTTAACTAATGGAACGCTTAGCGAATATCCAGCTTACTGAACTATTTATCCTTTGCTACCCTTTGTATAGTCTTATCGATTAGAGGCAGCGGATACACATCTCTCTTAGTGACCTTATTAAGGCTATAGTAATCTACGCACAGTCGGAGACTGCCTCCGGGTTTCCGCACGAAAAGAATCGGTAACGCATATTCTGCAGAGCTTGGCATAATAAACTTCTTCGCTAAGTTTTCTCTAACAAACACTTCTACCTAGTCCAGCTCCGCTGGCGATAAGCGTCTTAGGGGCTCGGTTCTCGGCAGTGCGGCTCCTTCTTTCAATCGGATCTTGTTGTCGTATTCCGGTCGGTGGAGCGGCAAGAGGTTGGAGTTAGCCTTTAAGAACATGTTAGTGTAGCTATAGAGTTCTTTTAGTAACACTTCTAATAGATCCAATTCTTCTTCCGCTATTATCTTCTAGTAGTCTTCGATGTCTTTTATTAAGATAGCGTAAATTTCGTTGTCTGGCGACCTCGCGAGGGTCGTTAAAGCTTCTGAACTTATTATTCCGATCGTGTCTTAAGGGTCGGAACTATCCTTCGGAGCCACTTCGATGGTCGTAACGTTCGGTTTGGCGTTGGCGACTGTAACCGATTCAGCGGCGATTTCGGTCTGCTGGGTTTTGAATCTAAGGGTGCCTTCACCTACGTTAATAACGGCTTTCTAGTTCTTTATCTATTTCTGTCCTATAATGATGTTAAACCTTCCGATATCTATAATTCGGAACGTCGCTTCTGTAGTGCGACCTGCTAAGGTAGTCTTTAATAGCATATAGTGCGTAACACTCTCAGTGTCCTGTCCGTTGTATGCCGAAATCCGTGTCGGCGACGCCAGCTCTACTGGATAGCCGTATCCTTTCATTAGCTTTTGAATTAATCGATAGTAGATCGCTGCTCCGATAAGGGCCCCCGTGTCGATAAAAGCTTTTAGCTAAAGTGGTTTGCTCGATCTATCGAGGGGTTGGACAGTAATTAGAAGGATAATAGCCGTTTCTGTGTTTACTTCCACTGCCGCCGAGAGCGGATCGTTGCAGCTGTTAATACTCTCTTCTTCCGGTAACGTGATTCTTGTTAGTGCCCTATCGTCTATACTGGATAGGGGGCCTATCTATCCAGCTGGTCTTTTCCCAGGATTCTTAGTAGCACTCTACCGTCCACACTGTCTGTATCGTTCGGAGCCGGCTCGATAGCCTACATAGTCTTTCTCGGCGGCTGCGGCTGCTTTATAACACGATACTCCTGCTTCTGCTTATCTAATGCTTGGCACCTCGTAGCGATGTAGCCAGGCTTTCTATACGCGTAACAGGTAGGGACGAACGACGAACGCGGTAACTGATAAGATGGCTGCGGAGGTGCTCTCCGGAAAGGTGCAGGGGGTCGCGTCGCCTGCGTTAACAACTGCTTCTGGTTCGATTCGCGTAATTTCGCGTAAGCGCTTAGGTTTCTCGCAGTAACTCTCGCTCGGTGCACGAAGCTCTTAAGGTCTTCGTCTTCCACCGACGCTATAGCCGCGGCCAATTCGGGGTTCAGCTTCTGTCTTAATAGGTGGAGCTGCTTATCTTCCGACACTCTGGCCCTAATAGCATATTTTTGGAATAGCCTGTAGAATTCCTTAAACGTCTTTCGGTTCTGGTTGATCTTGTCTAACTGCTTACAGGCCGTCTTCTTCTGGAAGGGGTCTCCGAAGCGTTGATCCAGCGCTTTGATCGCTTCTTTAGCGGTTACCTCTTCTAGGTCCGCTACTAGCGAAAAAGCTTCGCCTTCTAATCGTAACTCTAGGTAGGCTAATCTATCTCTGGCACTGTTTCCGGCGTAGTCGCAGTCTATCTTGTTCTTTATCTTCTTCTTAAATGCTTCCTAATCCTTAGGATCTCCGTCTCTAAACGCTGGTAGATCCGGTAGTAACGTTACTAGCGTGCTGCCTTAACTGTAGGCCGCCGGCGAGACGGTCTCTACTGGTTCTTCTTGGCGCGGTAGCGGCGACATCGCTGCTTCTATCTCAGCTAACTAAGTCTTTATCGCCTTTAGTTGTGCTAGTCAGTTCGCCGCTTGGTTTTCCAGCATATCTATAATAGTCTCGGCCGATTCCTTCTCGGCCCTTACTGCCTCGATTTCCTCTCTTAACTGTCTCTTTTCTTCCAGGGTTCTGTAAAACAGCTTCTTAATAAGGTCTATGCTGTCGTAGACCTTTCCTACTCCGTTCTCGTTTACGTAATCTTTAAGTTCCTTAAGTGTGCAGTCGTAGATTTTCTTGTATTCGTTTATTCGTTCCTTAATCTCTGTAGTCTCTTCTGCTGTAAAACCTCTAATAATGAACTTATTATCGATAACACTGGAGCGCCTACTCGCTCTGTTAGTCTTTTCTCTTCTGCTTCTGCTTCGGCCTATAACGCCGCTCTCTACCGTTAAGAAGCTCTCTATAGCTATCTTACAGTGCTGTTGTTTGGTTTGGTTTGTGTGTTGCGTATACGTTATTCGGGTGTCCGGATAGTCCAACGGTCCCTTTCGCGCAGCGCGGTAGTAGTGTAGTAAGTGAGTTTGAGATATAATAATCCGGGCACGCAGATAAGATTCAATACGGCCTTTTTAATAACTATATCTCGAACTAAGGAGGGAAAGGAATCTATGTGGTGGTAGGCGAGAGCTTTGGGGGTAGTGTGCCAAGGCCCGGCTCGGTCCGGAAGGGCCGAGCCGAAATTCCAAGGGTCCACCCTATTGCTTAGTCCCACCCCTTTCTACTGCCGCAACAGAATTGACCCTTTCTGTCGCGCTATCCGTCTGCAGGTGCTATGCAGTTAATAGGCGACGTTCTACGTTCAACAACTAGCAGACCCTTACCTAGAGCTAGCTTGTAAACTGTGTATCCCGGTCCAATACAATTAACCTAGGGAAACTGTACTTACTAAACGTCGTCTGTATAAATGCCTAAGCAGTGTCCTTAGCTGTAATAGAGTCTATTCCTTCTAATATTACCCCCTTCGTTAGCTTGTCTATAACTATTATAATGTTCTGCCGTCCGTCGCTCTTAGGGAGATCTGTAATAAAGTCTACTATTAGGTCTTGCTAGGGCCGGTCCGGTATTGGTAGGGGTTTTAGCAGCCTATACTTTAGTTCATACTAGGGCTTCGTCTGTCTGCAGACATCGCAGTTTTGTATAAACCTACAGATGTCCTTTGCTATCGCCGGCCAGTAGTGGTCCCTAGCGACGATGCTGTACGTCTCCTCGCACTCTAGGTGTCCGGTCGCTATTAAATCGTACGCCTGTTGTATTAAGCTTATATAGAGCTTCTCGTCTGCTAGGACCTAGATCCGATTCCTAAACTTTAGGTTGTTCTCCTCGTCTACTATGCACTCTGCTGCCGACACCTTAAGGTAAAGCTCTGCTAGGAGCTTCCGCTGTCCTCCTTAGATTGCTGTATAGGCCCCTTAGTAAACGTCGTCCTTTTCTACTGCCTCTTCCTACGCCTATAGCTAGGGTTCCTACAGGTGTGTCGCTGCTAGGCGGATAGTCTCCTCGCCTAGTTCCTCCTTAAACATCTAGAATATCCGTAATTTCAGCTGGTCGTTATCGTACGTTGTTAGCATGTCCTGATCCTGTCTAGATAGCGTATCGGCCCTGCTGTTGTCCTTTCCCTTACGATACTAGAGTCTTATATCAAAGCGGCTTAGGTATATCGCCTATCGTACATGCCTCTTAGACAGCTTTCGGGGTTGCATAAAGTACTCGAGATTCTTGTAGTCGGTTAAGGCGAGGAACTTAGGAACCGAGCGGAGTTCTCTATCCTATACCTTGCAATACTGTACGACTGCTAGCAATTCCTTGTCGTAGATAGGGTAGTTGCATTTAGCTAGGGAGTTCTTCTTAGAGAAGTACGCGTATAGATGCAGGAGTCCGTCTAAGCCGACCTATAACAGGATACCTCCTATGTAATACCCTAAATAGTCAGTTTCCAGTACCGTCGTATATTCTAGATCGAAGGCGGCAAGTATTAGTCCTATAGTAAAGAGCTTCTTTAGCCTGTTAGAGCTCCTATTACACTCGTCCGTCTACTTAAACTGCTTGTCCTTATATGTTAGCTCGACTAGGGGACGTACGATCTCTAAGTAGTTCTGTATAAACTAGCGGTAGAAGTTGGCAAACCTAAGGAATTCCTGTACGCCCTTAACACTTGTAGGCAGCTACTATTGCTTAATAGCATTAATCTTTTTCCCGTCTATGCTAATACCTTTCCCTGCCTCGATAATAAACCCTAAGTATTTTGTACGTTGTATACCGAATTTATATTTGTTAATGTCGAGGTACAAGCCAGCCTGTTGCAGTCGATCTAATACCTTCTTAACGTCCTGTACATAGTCTGTATAGGTGCTGTCCGTAAATACTAGTATATTGTCGAGGTACGCTAAACAGATGTCGTCTAGTAACCCTTACAGGGACCTGTTAACATACCTCTAGAAGGTTGCTAGTACATTAGCAAGGTTAAAGGGGGTAACAAGCTACTCGAAAAGACTATGTCTTGTACAGAAGGCAGTTATGTATTTATAGCCTTCCTTAATCTGTATCTTGTAGAAAGCCGAGACTACGTTAAGCTTAGTAAACTACTTTGCCTTGCTAATCTGTCTGAAAGTCTCCTTAATAAGGAGTAGGGGGTACTGGTCTTTCTTAGTAATCGCGTTAATGCCTCTATAGTCTATGCAGAAACGCAAGCCGGCCTTCCCTTCTTTATAGACAAACAGCACTTGTTAAGGGGGGAGCTAAGAGGTCGGAAGAGGTCGATGTAAAAGTCGAAGTAAGTAAGAGGAGTTGGATAAAACAAAGTCTGAAAGAAGGGATGTAAAAGTTGATATTGGAGGGGAAGGCTAAAGTCTGAAGTAAGGGGTGTAAAAACTGAGTAAAGAAGGGAAGGGCTGGAGTCTAAGGTGTAAAAGCTGAATTAATGCACAAGACGAGCTATAAACAAGAAGAAGAGAAAGATTAGGGGGGCGGCAGCAGGTTCTTATATCCCCCTGCGCTGGCTAGTTGTTTGCCAAGTGTTTGCTAGTAACTTTCTTATTAAACTCTGTTTCTTTGTTCTGCAAACAGATTTATTTCCCAGACCCGCTTTTTCCAAAGGTTCCAGAACTGAGCCAGGAGTGTTTGCATCGCGAGATGATTCGCCTTTCACTCTCTAGGAGTCTTCTTCTATCCAGTAGTTGTTGGCCTGTAGTCTGTAAATCTTAATAGTTCTAGTTAGGCCCTGGATGCTGTTGTTTTCTGTTTTACCTCTAGTGACTGTGCTTTCCGTTTCACATCTGTTGACCGTAACAGCACTAGGGCTCCTACAGACGAAGTACTTGCGCGAATAAAACCTTTGGCAAGTAGGTTATCTAGTATCTTGCGCAGTACTAGGAGTTCTCTAGAGGACATACCGTACAACGGGCCGTACGGCACTTTAGGCAGGCTCCTATCCGGACAGGGCTCTAGCTAGATGGCGTAGTTAATTCCTTCTCCTTAGTGTAGGGGTAACTTCGAGGCCGATTTTGGCTCGAAGAGGTCTAGGTATCCGGCGTATTCCGACGAAAGCTTCGTATAGGGGTCTGTCGCCTTCTTAGGCGCTAATACCTTCTTAATGTCCGTAGCTGCAGTGTTGATTTTGGCATTAGCATTACCGCCCTGCGGAACTCTCTCTTGGTCTCAGAGCCTCTGCTTCGTTGCTGCTAGGTATAGCCGTCCTCGTCCAACGTCTAGCTTGCCCTGCTAGTGCTCTATCTATAGATTCCCTAATATTAGGTTATACCCCAACTTGTCCTATATAACATAGAGGTATAAGTCCTGCTTGTAGTGTCCTTGCAACTCTATCGTTACTTTCACTATATAGGTAATGTCCGGTCCTCGCCCGGTAATGCCTAGTATATGTACAGGTACAGTAGGGGTTGTCTTAATATATTGTCTCTGTACGAAGTCTTCACTGATTACTCTTTATACTAAACATCCTGTATTAATTAGTGTCCGCGCTGTAGCGGTCCCGTTTAGCATAGGTCGTACGATAAACGGCGTAGTCGTTATGTAGTTGCTCTTAAAGGATAGCTAAGTAGTGCTTTAATTTGGCAATCTATCTCGTATATACCTCTGGCTAAGCCTTCGCCTAGAGGCTATTCTTTTCTCGACTCGTCGTTATCCGAGGGGGACTCTTAGGTCTCGTGTTAGGGCGCTGCAGTTGCTACCCTTGCAGTAGTCGGCTGTCCCCTAGGTCTCTCTGCTAGCAAAAGCCTGCAATTCTGTACAGTGTAGCCTATCTTGCTATACCTGTAGCAGCTCCCTTCTGCTCGTCTCTTATTAAGGGTAGCTATGTCTACCTACTGTGCCCTTTTAGCAGCGGCCCTTGGCCGTACAGTAACGGCTGCCGCTACTCTCGTCGTCGTCGTTAGTTCCTAGTCTATAGCGTCCTGCTACTGCTAGAGGGGCTGTTGCATCTTATAGGCGCAGCTTATCCGTCCGAGCCTGCGCTGTTAGTTATCGACTATCCTAAGGAGATTACAGAACTCCTCGTATATAGCTAGTCGTATTACGCCTACTAGTCCTATTATAATCTCCTTAGAGAAGCCTACCTCTAAGGTAGTAATTTTTACCCTGTCCTCTTATTAGAGTCCTCCTGCCTCTGCCAGGGTCTAGTCTTATTCTGCGAGGAACTCTTATACAGTCTTGCATCCTTGCTTTATTATATTAACCCGTAGGAGTGCTCGGCTTTCGCGGTCTAGGTTCTTATAGCTCCTGTTAAGAGCTGCCTAGAGCATTGTCGTAGTTGCTATTACTAGGTTGGCAATAGCTATCTCGTAGTACAGCAGAATCTGTACTGCCGCCCTGCCCTTTAACCTCCTAAAGAGGTACACTACCTTGTCTAGCTTGGTTAGGTATGCTCCTAAGTCGACTAGAAGCTTAGAGCGTATCTGGGCAGCCTAGGAGGGGTACTCGGCTAGAGCCTTACTATTGTAGTAGGTAGTAACGTCAGGGAGTTTGCTCTTAGGGGCCGGAGTGTAGGCCGTCGTGTTCGTCGTCGTCGTTGTTGTAGGGTGATCCGGGCACGCAGATATAATTCAATACGGCCGTTTTGATGACTATATCTCGAACTAAGGAGGGAAAAGAATCTATGTAGTAGTGGTGGTGTGCTTCTGATGGATGGTGGTGCCAAGGCCCGGCTCGGTCCGGAAGGGCCGAGCCGAAATCCAGGGTCCACCCTATCACTCAGTCCTACCCCTTTCCACCGCCGCAACACCACCCCCCTCCCTCACTAGCGGTCGCCCTCGACCGCTTAGTCACCCTATCCATCTGAAAACCTTCACCTTTCTTCTTTTTTTTTTATCCTCTTTTTCTCGAAAATCCCCTCTAACGTCGACGTCGCGTCTTCTATCTTCTATCACAAACGGCGTTCTTTTCGTCGCTTCTTACATCTTTTACATCGTCAGCGTCTGAACTCCTTCACTTGGCGTTTATGTAGTCGACGCCATCTGATCTGATCCGCGGTCTTCTGAGCTGCGGCGTGGCTGGTCTGTGCGTCGTCTTGGGGGTCTATATAGATCCGTCTACGGCGTCGTTTCTTCTTCTTCTTTTTCTCCTCTACCAAAGCCTTTACACACTACGGGGGCGGCAGCGCTGGCACGCTACGGCGTCGGCGAGCTTGCTGCCGCACCTCCGATAGTGGGTAGTGGCCGAGTCGAAGGCCTCCCCGAAGGCGACCGTTACGATCGTCTCTATCGGCTTCGGCGCCAGTAGAGCGGACGCGGCTTTCTTCTTTTTTCTTCCGCATGTCGACATCAGAGCTACGCCGGCTTCGGCTTTTCCGGGTTCCGTGCGTAGAACTCTCTTAGCAGCTCCGCCGAATTCCGGAGGTTTTCGACTGGATACCATTTATAGTCTTCCAGCCAGCCCTTCTACGAGATCCTCGCTTTAATGGACCCCCTTATCTTCTTTACGTCCATTACATCTTCCACCTCCTACTCTTCTTCCTTACCGTCTATCTTAACCGGCGGGGGTTCGGCGAAACCCTGCTCTGGCAGACCGTTCTTAGGGTCCAGGCTTAGCAGATCTAAATGGAAAACGTCGTAGATCCGGAACGATTTCGGTAGCTGGAGCCGGTAGGTCACTGGCGACCTCTTTTCCACTATCTTAAATGGACCTATATAGCGCGGATTCAGCTTGGCGTTGCCTTTCAGCCTTAGGTTCTTCGTGCTGAGCTATACCCTTTGGCCTTCCTCGAATTCTATCGGTGACCGTTTCTTATTAGCTCGAGTTACTATCTTCTTCTAAGCCGATTCCATCGCGTCTTTCGCCACTTTGATCACTTCTTCTATCTGAGATCGGAGCGCTTCCGCCGCCGCGGCGGCGACTCTCTTTGACGACGTGGAAAGCTCTGGCGAATCGGCGTTACTCGGCGGATGGAAACTCAGCCTCGGAAGATAACCGCGTGTTATCTCAAACGGCGCCAGCGACGTAGCTTCTGACCGTGCTGAATTGGCGCAGAATTTGGCTATTGGCAGCACCTCTACCCACTTTTCTTAATAGTAGCCGCAGAAGATCCGTAGATATTTCTCTATCTTACAGTTGGCCACTTCTGATTGACCGTCGGTCTGCAGGTAAGCAGCTGTGCTGAGCTTTCCACTAATTCCGAGAGCTCGGTTAATGGCTTTCTATACATCGGCGGTGAATTGAGGACCCCTATCCGTAGTGATAGTGTCCGGCAGGCTATAGTGCTTCCACACGTGTTGAATCAACATCCGTGCAGTCTCTTCCGTAGTGGTTCCTTCGTCTCTCGCTCGGCAGGGGATGAAGTGGCGTTCTTTGCTTAATCAGTCTACTACGTTTAGTGTAGCGTCGTATCTATCGGATTCCGGCAGGCCGGTTACGGAGTCCATCGTAATGTGTTGCTACAGTTTCTCGGGGATCGGCAGTGGCTTCAATAAGCCTGCTAGAAGGCCGTAACGCGGCTTCGCCGATTGGCACACGTAGCAGTTAGCGATAAATCGGTGGATCCGTTCGTAGATCCGCGGAAACCAGTATGTCGTCCTTATAGCTTCTATCGTTTTCTTCGATCCTGCGTAGCCAACGTCCACGGAGCTATAGACCAGCTGGATGACCTCCGTAATTAGTTCTTCCGGAACTATCAGCTTCCCTAAGCCGGTTTTGCCGAGCTTCTGCTTCTGATTAAGTTGCTCCACCTTCTCGTAGAGAGTCTCTTCCTTAGGGGCCGGTTCCACTGCGCAGACCCCTACCTCTTTCAGCACCTCTGCGTCTACTATCTGCTCGGTCAACACCTTCTGGAACATGTTCGGATCTTCGCGCAGCTGGTCTTGCCTTCTCTTCTCGTTAATGCGTTAGCCTTTCCGTTTTAAGCTCCAGGTCGATAGGTAATCTTGAAGTCGAACCCGGATAAGTAGGCAGCCTACTGTGCTTAACGTCGTAAGAGCTTCTGCGTCTTTATAAAGTAGGTCAGCGACTGGTGGTCCGTAAGGACCTGGACCGTGCTCTTTCCAGCTATAAGCTCTGGCTTCTATTCTTCGAACGCCTGTATAATGGCCAGCAGTTCTTTATCGTAGATCGCGTAGTTCCTCTTAGCTTCCGTTATGGATTTGCTAAAGAAAGCTACTAGATGGAGGGTCTCGCCATCGTCAGCGTATTAAGAAAGGACCCCTGCCGTTACTGTGTCGGAAGCGTCCGTTTCTACGTAGATCGTCTTTTCCAGCCGGAAGTGTGCCAGAACCGGCGCCGAGGCCACTGCTTCTTTTAGCCGGTTAAAGGCTTCCGTGCACTTCTTATTCTATAGGCCGGCGGCCTCTTTCTTTAACGCCTCGTTCAGGGGTCTCGCTATCTTGCTAAAGTCCTTAATAAACCGTCGATAGTAGCTGCAGAAGCCGAGAAACGCTCTGATTTGCGTAGTATTTCCAGACTTCGGCTGCTTCCATTCGGCAACGGCGGCGACCTTTAAGGGGTCCATCCGAATTCTATCTCTTCCGACGATAAGACCGAGATATTTGACTTCGGTCTAATAGAACTCGCTCTTCTTTGTGTCCGCGTTCAATCCGACCTCGCGGAGCCTGGTTAGCACCTTCTTGATGTGGTCCGTGTGCTGATCTCTCGTTCCGTCCGTATAGATAAGAATATCGTCTAAATAGATAGACACGAACCGCTCTAGCATGTCTATAAAAGTGTAGTTTATAAAGCGTTGCTACACTGCCGGCGCGTTGGTAAGTCCGAAAGGCATTACTAACTATTTGAAATTGCCTATACGCATCGCGAACGTCGTAAGGTCTTCTGTCTGCCCTTCTTTATTCCTCAGTCGATGGAACGCTTGGCGGATGTCCAGCTTGCTGAACTACTTAGCCTTCGCCACTCTTTGTATAGTTTTGTCGATTAACGGCAGTGGATATACGTCTCGCTTAGTGACCTCGTTGAGGCCTCGATAGTCTACGTAGAGTCGCAGACCACCCCCTGGTTTCCTTACGAAAAGAATCGGTAACGCGTATTCGGCAGAACTCGGCGTAATAAACTTCTTCGCCAGATTTTCGCGAACAAACACCTCCACTTGGTCCAGTTCGGCCAGTGACAGTCGTCTTAGGGGCTCGGTTCTTGGCAGCGTAGCTCCCTCTTTCAGTCGGATCTTGTTGTTATATTCCGGTCGATGGAGCGGTAGGAGGTTGGAGTCGGCTTTTGAGAATACGTTAGCGTAATCGTAGAGCTCCGCCGGTAGCACCTCTAGCAGGTCCACTTCTTCTTTCGTCATTATCTTCCAGTAGTCTTCGATGTCTTTTATCGAGATAGCGTAGATCTCATTTTCCGGCGACTTCGCTAGGGTCGTTATAGCTTCTAAGCTTATTATTCCGACGGTGACTAGGGGTTCGGAACGATCGGACGGAGCCTCTTTCGCGGACTCCGTGGCTTTCGGCTCGGCGGCGGCGGTAGCGACCCCTCCGATGGTCCCTGCTCCGCCGCCCGGGGTTTTGAATCTGATCGTTCCTTTATCTACGTCGATAATGGCTTTCTGGTTCTTTATCTATTTCTGCCCTATAATAATGTCAAATCTTCCGATATCTATAATTCGGAACGTCGCTTCCGTAGTTCGACCAGCTAAGGTAGTCTTTAGCAGCACGTAGTGCGTAACGCTTTCCGTGTCTTGTCCGTTATATGCCGAAATCCGCGTCGGCAACGCCAGCTCCACCGGATAGCTATATCCATTTATCAGCTTCTGAACCAGCCGGTAGTAGATCGCTGCGCCGATAAGAGCTCCGGTATCGATAAAAGCTCTTAGCTGAAGTGGTTTGCGCGACTTCTTAACAGGGTAGATCTCGATAGGAAGGATAATCGCTGTTTCCGTGTTCGCTTCTACGGCTGCCGAGAGCGGATCGCTGCAGCTGTTGATGCTTTCTTCTCGTGTCGATTCGCTCCGGTGCAGTGCCCTATTGTCAATGCTGGATAGGGGGCCTATCCGTCCAGCTGGTCTTTTCCTATAATCCTTAACTGCACCCCACCGTCCATACTGTCAGTATCGTTCAGAGCCGGCTCCATAGCTTGTATGGTCTTTCTCGGTGGTTGCTGCTGCTGCTGCGGCTGCCTTATAACACGATAGTCCTGCTTCTGCTTATCTGATGCTTGGCATCTCGTAGCGATGTGGCCAGGCTTGCTACACGTGAAACAGGTAGGGACGAACGACGAGCGCTGCGACTGATAAGGTGGCTGCTGTAGCGCTCTCCGGAAAGGCGCAGGGGGTCGTATAGTCTGCGTTATTAACTGCTTCTAGTTCGATTCGCGCGATTTCGCGTAAGCGCTCAAGTTTCTCGCGGTAACTCTCGCTTGGTGCACGAAGCTCTTAAGGTCTTCGTCTTCTACAGACGCTATAGCGGCGGCCAGCTCAGGGCTCAGCTTCTGTCTTAGTAAGTGCAGCTGCTCATCTTCTGCCACTCTGGCCCTAATGGCATGTTTTCTGAATAGCCCGTAGAATTCTTCAAACGTCTGCCGGTTCTGATTGATCTTATCCAGTTGCTTACGGGCTGTCTTCTTTCGGAATGGGTCTCCGAAGCGCTGGTCCAGTGCCTTAATAGCTTCGTCGGCGGTCACTTCTTCCAGGTCCGCCACTAGCAAAAAAGCTTCACCTTCTAGTCGCGATTCTAAGTACGCCAATCTATCCTCTTCGCTGCTCGATGCGTAATCGCGGCTCATCTTATTCTTGATCTTCTTCTTAAACGCCTCCTACGCTTTAGGGTCCCCGCCGCCGAAAGCAGGTAGGTCCGGCAGTGGCGTTATCGTAGTGCCACCTTGACTATAGGCCGCTGGTAAGGCGGTCTCTGCGTGGGTTTCTCGCCGCGGTGGCGGCGACGATTTCGCTGCTTCTATATTAGCCAGTTGATTCTTCAGCGCCTTCAGCTGCTCCAGTCGATTCGCCGTCTAGTGTTCTAACACGTCGATAATAGTCTCCGCCGATTCCTTCTCGGCCCTTACCGTCTCTACTTCCTCTCTTAGCTGTCTGTTCTCTTCTAGTGTTCTGTAGAACAGCGTCTTAATGAGGTCTATACCGTCGTAGACCTTTCCTAACCTATTCTCGTTTACATAGTCTTCTAGTTCCTCGATCGTGCAGTCGTGGATCTTCCTATATTCGCTTATTCGTTCCTTGATCTCTGCGGTCTCTTCCGCCGTAAAACCTCTAATAACGATCTTATTATTAATTACACTAGAGCGCCTGCTCGCTCTGTCAGTCTTTCCCTTTCCGCGGCGGCCTGTTACGCCGCCGTCTACCGCTGAGAAGCCTTCCATCTTCTTACAGTGCCTTGGGAGTTGTTGTTGGTGTGTTGTTGGGTGCGCGTGCGTTATTCGGGTTTCCGGATAGTTCAACAGGCCCTTTCGCGCAGCGCGGGGTGTGTTTGGAGAGTGAGTTCGAGATATAATGATCCGGGCACGCAGATATGATTCAATACGGCCGTTTTGATAACTATATCTTGAACTAAGGAGGGAAAAGAATCTATGTAGTGGTGGTGGTGTGCTTCTGATAGATAGTGGTGCCAAGGCCCGGCTCGGTCCGGAAGGGCCGAGCCGAAATCTAGGGTCCACCCCATCACTCAGTCCCACCCCTTTCCACCGCCGCAACATAGGGGTCGGATCGCAATCAGACGCCCTAAGCTGTCGTAGCTCCTGTTCCCGTTAGGAAATTATCGCAGCCTAGTAGCTTACTTGCTGTTCGAGCTGCCTCTTATGTGCTAGCAGCTCCTCGTACGCGCAGTGCATCTAATCCTGCATAGCCGCAGGATCTTTAGGGATGTCGCTGTCTATCTTCGTTGTATTACTGCAGTTACCGACAGTAAGATCAGTTCCTAATATAAGGGGCTTAAGAATCTTAGTTTAGAAACTTAGGGCTAGGTATCTATATAAAGGAACTAATAGGCAGTTCCTTTGTTGTGCGCTGCTATACAATTTGTACCTATAAAGCTAAGCTAGCAATTTCCCTCTATGCAGGGATGCGAGGCTTACACTCTGTACAGAGGGTCAGGAGTTTCGCTCTATATAGTAATGCAGAGTTTTCCCTCTGTTTAGAAGGGCGGCAATTCCCCTTTGTGTAGGGCTATAGGTAATCCGGGCACGCAGATATAATTTAATACGGACTTTTTAATAACTATATCTCGAACTAAGGAGGGAAAAAAATCTATAGAGTGGTAGGTAAGAGCTTTAGGGTTGGTGTGCCAAGGCCCGGCTCGGTCCGGGAGGGCCGAGCCGACATTCCAAGGGTCTACCCTATTACTTAGTCCTACCCCTTTCTGCTACTGCAACACTACCTACCTCCCTTACTAGCGGTCGACCTCGACTGCTTACTTATCTATCTGTCTCGAAACCATCCCCTTTTTTATCTTCTTTCTTCTTATATCGTCGCCTTCTAACGTCTTTACTTAGCGTCTATCTAATCGGAAGAGCTATCTAATCGGATCCGGCAGTTACCTAAGCTGCAGCGTAACTAGTCTGTGCTCCGCTGTAGAGGTCTATATAGATCCGTCCGCTGCACCGTTTCTTCTTCTTTTTCTTTCTTTACTAAGGCCTTTAGCGCTACTGCGAGGCTGCTTTAATAGCGTCGGCTTCGTTCTTCGTCGTTACTATTCTTCCGGCCGAGTTAGCGGATAGCGATAATAGAGAGCAAAGACTGTTACTAAGCGCGCCGACGCGGTAGCACCGTCCTCGGCCTTACCGCCTCTATCTACCGGTCCTGGCCAGCAGTAGTAGCGGTAGAGCCTAAGACACCGGCCGGCGGATTGCTCGATCGTTTCTATTAGCTTCTGCGCTAATAGAGCAGACGCGGGTTTTCTTCTTCTTCCGGAATGATTAGCTTCGGAGCTACTCGGGCTTTGGCTTCTTCGGGTTTAAGACATAAAACTCTCTTAGCAGCTCTGCCGAATTCCGGAGGTTCTCGACTGGATACTATTTATAGTCTTCCGGCTATCCTTTCTACGAGATCCTTGCTTCGACGGAACCTCTTATCTTTCTTATGTCTACTACATCCTCTACCTCCTATTCTTCTTCTTCTCTGTCTATCTCGATTAGTAGGGGTTTATCGAAGCCTTGTTCCGGCAGTCCGTTCTTAGGGTCTAGGCTTAGTAGATCCAAATAGAAAACATTATAGATCCGGAACGCCTTAGGCAGCTAGAGCCGATAGGTTACCAGCGATCTCTTTTCCACTATCTTAAACGGACCTACGTAGCGGGGGTTAAGCTTGGCGTTGCCTCTTAGCCTTAGGTTCCGTATGTTAAGCTATATCTTTTGGCCTTCTTCGAATTCTATTAGTGACCGCTTTCTATTAGCTTGAGTTACTATCTTCTTCTAAGCCGATTCTATCGCCTCCTTTGCTATACGGATTGCTTCTTCTATCTAAGATCAGAGAGCTTCTGCCGCGGCGGCGGCGACTCTCTTCGACGAGGTAGCGGTAGAAGGTTCCAAAGAGCTGGGTTCGTTTGGCGGTTAAAAGCTTATCCTTAGAAGACAGCCGTAGGTTATCTCGAACGGCGCCAGTAAGGTAGCTTCTACTCGTGCTAAATTGGCGCAGAATTTGGCTATCGGCAATACCTTAACCTACTCTGCTTAATAATAACTGTAGAAGATTCGTAGATATTTCTCTATCTCGCAGTTAGCTACTTTAGACTAACTGTCGGTTTAAGGGTAAGCAGCCGTACTGAGCTTTCTACGAATTCCGAGAGCTTGGTTAATAGCTTTCTATACATTAGCGGTAAATTGAGGACCCCTATCTGTAGTAATAGTGTCCGGCAGGCTATAGTGCTTCTATACGTACTGGATTAGCATTCTCGCTGTTTCTTCTGTAGTAGTTCCTTTATCCTTAGCTCTATAGGGGATAAAGTAGCGCTCCTTGCTTAGTCGATCTACTACGTTAAGCGTAGCATTATATCTATCGGAATCCGGCAGGCCGGTTACGAAATCTATCGTAATGTGCTGCTACGGTTTTTCGGGGATCGGAAGTAGCTTTAACAGACCAGCCGGAAGGCTGTAACGTAGCTTCGCTGCTCGACAGACGTAGCAGTTAGTAATAGACCGGTAGATCCGTTTGAAGATTCGCAGGGACTAGTAGGTCGTCCTTACTGCTTCTATTGTCTTCTTCGAGCCTGCGTAGCCGACATCCTTAGAACTATAGACTAGCTGGACGACCTCTGTAATCAGTTCTTCCAGAACTATTAGCTTCCCTAAGCCCGTTCTACTAAGCTTCTTTTGCTAGTTAAGCCGCTCTACTTTTTCGTAGAGCGTCTCTTCCTAAGTCGCCTGCTCTACTGCGCAGACCCCTACCTCTTTTAGCACCTCGGCGTCTACTATCCGTTCTGTCAATACCTTCTAGAACATGTTCGGGTCTTCTTTCGCCTAGCTAGTCTTTCCTTCTCTTCTCGTTAGTGCATTAGCCTTTCTATTCTAAGCTCCAGGTCGGTAAGTAATCTTAAAGTCGAATCTGGGCAAGTAGGCGGCCTACCGAGCTTAGCGACGTAACAGCTTCTATATCTTTATAAAGTAGGTAAGCGACTGGTAGTCCGTAAGGACCTAGACTGTACTTTTTCCTGCTATAAGCTCCGGTTTCCACTCCTCGAAAGCCTGAATAATAGCGAACAGCTCTTTATTATAAATAGCGTAGTTCCACTTAGCATCGTTTATAGACTTGCTAAAGAAAGCTACCAGATAGAGGGTCTCGTCGTCGTTAGCGTATTAAGAAAGGACCCCTGCAGTTACTGTATCGGAAGCGTCCGTTTCTACGTAGATCGTCTTTTCTGGTCGGAAGTGCGCCAGAACCGGCGCCGAGGCCACAGCTTCTTTCAGCTAATTAATGGCTTCTGTGCACTTCTTATTCTATAGGCCGGCAGCCTCCTTCTTTAACGCTTCGTTTAGGGGTCTCGCTATCTTGCTAAAGTCCTTAATAAACCGCCGATAGTAGCTGCAGAATCTGAGAAATGCTCTAATTTGCGTAGTGTTTCCGGATTTCGGCTGCTTCTATTCTGCGATAGCAGCGACTTTTAAGGGGTCTATCCGAATCCCTTCTCTTCTAACGATAAGACTAAGGTATTTGACTTCGGTCTAATAAAACTCGCTCTTCTTCGTGTCTACGTTTAATCCGACCTCGCAGAGCCTCTTTAACACCCTTTTAATGTAGTCCGTATATTGCTCTCTAGTTCCCTTAGTGTAAATAAGGATGTCGTCTAAGTAGATAGATACGAACCGTTCCAGCTTGTCTATAAAGATATAGTTTATAAAGCGTTGCTACACTGCCGGTACGTTGGTAAGTCCGAAAGGCATTACTAACTACTTGAAATTGCCTATACGTGTAGCGAATGTCGTAAGGTCTTCCGTTTGTCCTTCCTCGTTCCTTAATTAGTAGAACGCTTAGCGAATGTCCAACTTGCTAAACTACTTAGCTTTCGCTACCCTCTATATAGTCTTATCGATTAGAGGCAGCGGATATACGTCTCTCTTAGTAACCTTATTAAGGCCTCGGTAGTCTACGTACAGTCGGAGGCTACCTCTAGGCTTCCTTACGAAAAGAATTGGTAACGTATATTCGGCTAAGCTCGGTTTAATAAACTTCTTCGCTAGATTCTCTCGAACAAACACTTCTACCTAGTCTAGCTCGGCCGGCGATAAGCGTCTTAGGGGCTCGGTTCTTAGCAGCGTAGCTCCTTCTTTTAGCCGGATCTTGCTGTTATATTCTGGTCGGTAGAGCAGCAGGAGATTAGAGTTAGCCTTTAAGAACACGTTAGCGTAGCTATAGAGCTCCTTTAGCAACACCTCTAGGGGATCTACTTCTTCTTCCGCTATTATCTTCTAGTAGTCTTCGATGTCTTTTATCGAGATAGCGTAAATCTTATTATCCGGCGACCTCGCGAGGGTCGTTAAAGCCTCTGAGCTTATTATTCCGATCGTGTTAAGAGGGTCGAACCGGTCCCTCGGAACCGGTTTAGTAGTCGTAACATTCGGTTCCTTAGCAACGACGGTAGCCGATTTGGCGGCAACTCCACTCTGCTGGTCTTTAAACCCTAGCGTACCTTCGCCTACGTCGATAACAGCTTTCTGGTTCTTTATCTATTTCTGCCTTATAATAATTTCGAACTGTCCGATGTCTATAATTCGGAACGTAGCCTCTGTATTGCGGCCAGCTAGCGTAGTCTTTAATAGCACGTAGTGCGTAACACTCTCGGTGTCTTGTCCGTTGTATGCCAAAATCCGTGTTGGCGACGCTAGCTCTACTAGGTAACTGTATCCGTTTATTAGCTTCTAAACTAATTAATAGTGGATCGCGGCTCCGATAAGGGCTCCTATATTAATAAAAGCTTTTAGCCGAAGTAGTCTGCTTAAGCTATCGAGGGGGTAGACAGTAATCGGAAGGATAATAGCTGTTTCCGTGTTTACTTCTACCGCTGCTAAGAGCGGATCGCTGCAGCTGTTAATACTTCCTTCTTCCGGCGACGTAGTTCTTGTCGGTGCCCTATTGTCTATGCTAGATAGGGGGCCTATCCGTCTAGCTAGTCTTTTCCTAGGATTCTTAGTAGCACTCTACCGTCTACACTGTCGATATCGTTCGGAGCCGGCTTAATAGCTTGTATAGTCTTTCTCGGCAGCTGCGGCTGCGGCTGCTTCGTAATACGATACTCCCGCTTCTGCTTATCCGATGCTTGGCATCTTGTAGCGATGTAGCTAGGCTTTCTATACGCGTAGCAGGTAGGGACAAACGATAAACGTAGCGAATAAGACGGCTGCTAAGGTGCTCTCCGAAAAGGTGCAGGGGGTCTCGTTGTCTGTGTTATCGACGGCTTCTAGTTCAATTCGCTCGACTTTGCGTAAGCGCTTAGGTTTCTCGCAGTAACTCTCGCTCGGTATACGAAGCTCTTAAGGTCTTCATCTTCTACCGAAGCTATAGCTGCGGCCAGTTTAGGGTTCAGCTTCTGTCTTAGTAGGTAGAGCTGCTTATCTTCTAACACTCTGGCTCTAATAGCATATTTTCTAAACAGTCCGTAAAATTCCTCGAACTTCTGCCAGTTCTAGTTAATCTTATCCAGTTGCTTACAGGCTGTTTTCTTTCGGAATAGATCTCCGAAGCGTTGATCCAGCGCTTTAATCGCTTCTTCAGCAGTTACCTCTTCTAGGCCTGCTACTAACAAAAAAGCTTTACCTTCTAATCGCGATTCTAGGTAGGCTCATCTGTCTCCGGCACTGTTTCTAGCGTAATCGCGATCTATCTTGTTCTTTATCTTTTTCTTAAACGCTTCCTAGTCTTTAGGGTCCCCTCCCCTAAACGCTGGTAGATCGGGTAGTAACGTTATCGGTGTTCTACCTTAACTATAGGCTGCTAGTAAGGCGGTCTCTGCTAGTTCTTCTCGATGTAGTAGCGCCGACAACATCGCTGCTTCTATCTTAGCTAACTAAGTCTTTACCGCCTTTAGTTGTGCTAGTCGATTCGCCGCTTGGTTTTCTAGCATATTAATAATAGTCTCTGCCGATTCCTTCTTAGCTATTACCGTTTCCATTTCTTCTCTTAGTCTCCTGTTTTCTTCTGTATTCCTATAAAACTTCTTCTCGATAAAGGTAATAATGTCGAACACCTTCTTAGCTCCGTTTTCTGCTAGATACTCTTCTATTTCCTCCGGCTTGCGTGCGTACAGTTCGGCATAGCTCTCTATGCCCCTCTTCGCTTTATCTATCTCTTCTTCTGTAAGGCCCTTAGTAGCTATTCTGTCGTCGAGGATGCTAGTACGCCTATCCCTTAGTCTGTTAGTCTTTCTCTTTCCGCTGCAGCCTGTAACGCTGCTCTCTACTGTTAAGAAGCTCTCTATAGCTGTCTTACAGTGCTAGTGTTTGGTTTAGTGTTTTTAGTGCGCATACGTTATTCGGGTGTCCGGATAGTTTAACAGTCCCTTTTGCGTAGCGCGGAGTTAGTGTAGTAAGTAAGTTCGAGATATAATAATCCGGGCATGCAGATATAATTTAATACGGCCTTTTTAATAACTATATCTCGAACTAAGGAGGGAAAGGAATCTATATAGTAGTAGGTAAGAGCTTTAGGGGTAGTGTGCAAAGGCCCGGCTCGGTCTAGGAGGGCCGGGCCGAAATTCTAAGGGTCTACCCTATTACTTAGTCCTACCCCTTTCTGCTACTGCAACTGTAGGGTTCTCCCTCTGTACAGGAGTAGGGTCGTATTGGTGACTCCGTACAGAGGGTGGGGTCGTGCTGGCGCTGCTAAGTCGCAGTCCCTAGGGCGACGGCTGGCTTAGGACTAGGGCCTAGGCTGGACAGCGTCCCCTAACAGTACCTTAGGGCATACCTTAACTACGACTAGTCTAACTAGAACCGCCTTCTCCCTATAGCAGAACTAGCTACTAATAGCTGTATAGCTAATGCTATAGGGTTGTCCCCCTTCTTTATAGCCTATAGATGCGACTACTCCCTGCTCCTACTAACTCCGAGCAGCGCTACCCTACGCCCTATACGGTCCCCGATTTAGCAGGGAGAGGCTATCGTACAGACGATTACGAATGCCTACTAATAGGCGAAAGCGAGTCTAGCTATAGCCTAACAGAATACGGAAGAGCAGGCTAACAAGGGACGGCAAGCAGCACTAAGGTACAAGGTAGGGGATAAGGTATAGCTAAACTAGCGCAATATCTGTACAGACCGGCTAAGCAAGAAACTGGACTAGAAGAACCAGAAGTTTACAGTAGTCCGTCTAGTAGGGACATACGCTGTACGACTTAACACTCCCCTAGGTATCTACCCGGTTTCCTATATAGACCTTGTATAGCTAGCATATACAGACCCCCTCCTACACTAAACGACAGACGATGCGCGCCCCCTAGCGATTATTACTAAAGGCTAGGAAGAGTACAAGGTAGAAGAAATCCTTAAGAGCTAGAAGAAGCAGAAGGGGATAGAATACCTAATTAAGTAGACAGAGTAGGCAGAGCTTACGTAGGAACTGTACGAGGCCCTCTAGGACATATTAGCGCTAGATAGGTAGGAAGAGAACTATTCCCCTAGGAGGTTGCAGTAACACTGTACTGTACAGTAAAAAGGGGGGCAGGAGAGAGAGATAACCTAGGAGACAGGTAGGATTAAGTATAAAAATAAAAGGAAATAGGAGCAGAACTGTCTAGAAACTTTTATATACTAACTTATAGGGATAGCTTACTAGCCACTACGCGACTTAACTAGGGCGGCCGACGATAAAGCCGACGGCTCCCTGTCCGAGATCTTAATAACCTCCCGGTTGGCTAGGGCCCTACCCGGCTTACTACTATAGAGGAGAGGCACCCCCCTACAGGCCTCCCCTAGACGGCGGTAGGAGCAGTAGAGGGAGCCGTCTTTCTACTTGCACGACGCATATACGCCGGCCTAGAAGCCGGGCAGGCAGTATAGGGCAAAAGAGCCCTAGGGGGAGTTAGTGTAGGCGGCATAGGATCGACTACAAGTAGCGATAAGCATAGCGTTAACGTACGATAGTCGCGCTGTAGCGAGCTGCTAGGGCGTAATATAAGCAGAGTTACACCAGAATAGGTAGAATAGCAACTCGGCAGCGTCCTACTGCTTGTATGTATAGCACCTAGGACGTTAGTTAAGACTGTACGAAAGGGGAGGACCTGTACGAACCGGAACTAGAGTTGCTATTTATATTAGGCATTCTACTCCTAAAGGTAGAAGTACGGTAGGAGGCCGGCCGGACAATAGGAGGCAGAGGGGCTAGCAGGCACAAGGGCGGACAGAGTGTAGGACATAGTAGTAGTAGTATTAGTAGTAGTAGTTATGTTAGTAGTAGTAGTTATGTTAGTAGTAGTAGTAGTTGTAGTAGTGTTAGTAGTAGTAGATAGACAGGCGGACAGGTAGCAGGAGAAGGGATAGGGGAAAGGGAAGAGGAAGGGGAAGATAGGGGGAGGCCTAATATATAGGGACGTAGGCTGCCTGCTATACGAGGCAACAGCAAACAGGGCAGCTGCTACCGCTATATAAAAGAAGGCGAGCGAGGCAACTACTACCCGATGCCCAGACAGGCAACAGCTCTATAGACGACTAGACGAGGACGAGGAAGCGCTAGCTATAAGAGGAACGCTAGGAGCTTAGGCCGTACGACACAGCGTCGTATAAGGGAAGCACTACAAGAAGGGAGGGGGGTATTGTTAGGGGGCGCCGTCCAGCTAGGTCCTGGACCTAAGCTAGCCGTCGCCCTAAGGATTGCGACTTAGCGGCGCTAGTATAACTCCTTACCCTATACAGAGGGAGAATCCTACAGTCCTATACAGAGGGGAATTGCCGCCCCTCTATATAGAGAGAAAACTCTATATACCTATATAGAGGGAAACTCCTAACCTTCTGTACAGAGTAAGAACCTTATACCCCTATATAGAGGGAAATTGCTAGCTTGGCTTCGTAGGTACAAATTGTACAGCAGCGGCCGACGAAGGAACTGCCTATCAGTTTATCTATATAGATACCCAGCTTTAAGTTTCTAAACTAAGATTCTTAAATCAAGATTCTTGAACCTATTACACCGGCTCTATAGCTTGGATAGTCTTCCTTAGTAGCGGTAGCTTTATAGTACGATATTCCTGCTTCTGTTAAACCGTCGCTTAGCATCTAGTAGCGATATAGCTAGGCTTTCTGTACGCGTAGCAGGTAGGGACGAACGGCGAGCGCAGTAAGTAGGATAGCTGCTAGAGGCCTCGTTAGAAAGGAGTAGGGGGTCGTGTTGTCTGCACCGACGATAATTTCTAGATTAATTCGCATGTCGCTGATTTTCTGTATAGGTTTAGGTTTCTAGCGGTAACTCTCGCCTAGTATCCAAAGCTCTCGAGACCTTCGTCTTCTACCAAAGCTATAGCTCCAGCTAGCTTAGGGTTCAACTTCTGCCTTAGTAAGTAGAGCTGCTCGTCTTCGGACACTTTAGCTCTAATAGCATATTTTCTAAACGGACTGTAGAATTCTTTAAACGTTAGCCGGTTCTAGTTAATCTTGTCTAGCTGTTCGCAGGCTGTCTTCTTTTAGAAGGGGTCCCCGAAACGCTGGTCTAGAGCTTTAATCGCTTCGTCGGCGGTTACCTCTTCTAGGTCTGCTATTAGTAAGAACGCTTCGCCTTCTAGTCGCGATTCTAAGTAGGCTAATCTGTCTTTTTTACTGCTTCCAGCATAATCGCAGTTCATCTTATTCTTTATCTTCTTTTTAAATGCCTCTTAGTCTTTAGGGTCTCTATCCCTAAAGGCTAGTAGATTAGGTAGTAACTGATCCGGGCACGCAGATATAATTCAATACAGCCTTTTTAATAACTATATCTCTAACTAAGGAGGGAAAGGAATCTATATAGCGGTAGGTAAGAGCTTTAGGGGTAGTGTGCTAAGGCCCGGCTCGGTCCGGATGGGCCGAGCTGGAATTCCGAGGGTCCACCCTATTACTTAGTCCTACCCCTTTCTGCCGCCGCAACACCACCCCCCTCCCTTACTAGCGGTCGACCTCGACCGCTTACTTGTCCATCTGTCTCTCTTCTTTTTTTTTATATCGTCACTATCTAACGTCTTTACTTAGCGTCTATCTGATTAGAAGAGCTATCTGATCGGATCCAGCGGTTACCTAAGCTGCGGCGTAACCGGTCTGTGCGCCGCCGCGGAGGTCTATATAGATCCGTCCGCAGCGCTGTTTCTTCGTTTTTTTTCTTTCTCCACTGAAGACCTTACCTACCGTAGAGCCAGCAGCGCCGACACCGCTTTACGGCGTCGGCGAGCTTCCTGCTAAAGCGGCGGTGGGTAGTGGCCGAGTCGAAGACTCTAGCGAAGCGACTGCTATAATCGTCCTTATCGGCTTCTGCACTAATAGGGCGAACGCGGCTTTTCTTCTTCTTCTTCCGGAGTAATTAGCTTTGGAGCTACTTAGGCTTCGGCTTCCTCGGGTTCCGGACATAAAACTCTCTTAGCAGCTCCGCCGAATTCCGGAGGTTCTCGACTGGATACTATTTATAGTCTTCTAGCTAACCCTTCTACGAGATCTTTGCTTTAATAGACCCCCTTATCTTTCTTACGTCTATTACGTCTTCGACCTCCCAATCTTCTTCTTTACTGTCTATCTCGACCGACAGGGGTTCGGCAAACTCTTGTTCCGGAAGGCTGTCTTTTTTGCGGTAGCAGAAAGGGGTAGGACTGAGTAATAGGGTAGACCCTTAGAATTTCGGCCCGGCCCTCCTTGATCCGGGCACGCAGATATGATTCAATACGGCCTTTTTGATAACTATATCTCGAACTAAGGAGGGAAAGGAATCTATGTAGTGGTAGTGGTAGGCTCTGATAGATAGTAGTGCCAAGGCCCGGCTCGGTCCGGAAGGGCCGAGCTGAAATCCAGGGTCCACCCTATTACTTAGTCCCACCCCTTTCTACCGCTGTAACACCACCCTGCTCCCTTACTAGCGGTCGCCCTCGACTGCTTAGTTACCCTATCTATCCAAAAATCTTCTCTCTCTTTTTTTTTCGTCTCCTTCTCAAAAATCCCCTCCAATGCCAATGTCACTTCTTCCGTCTTCCATTAAAAACAACGTTCTTTTCGTCGCTTCTTCAATTTCTTACGTCGTCGGCGTCTGAAGTCCTTTACTTGGCGTTTATGTAATCGACGCTATCTGATCTAATCCGCAGTCTTCTGAGCTGCGGCTCAGCTGATCTGTACGTCGTCTTAGAGGTCTATATAGATCTGTCTGCAGCGTCGTTTTTTTTTCTTCCTTTTCTCTTCTACCAAAGTCCTTACCCTATTGCAGGAGCGGCGGCGCTGGCACGCTACGGCGTCGGCGAGCTTCCCGCCGCACCGCCGATAGGTAGTGGACAAGTCGAAGACCTCCCCGAGGCGACGGTTACGATCGTTTTTATCAGCTTCCGCGCCGGTGGAGCGGACGCGGCTTTCTTCTTCTTTCTTCCGCATTCTCGACATCAAAGCTACGCTAGTTTCGGCTTTTCCGGGTTCCGCACGTAGAACTCTCTTAGTAGCTCCGCCGAATTCCGGAGGTTTTCGACCGGATACTATTTATAGTCTTCCAGCTACCCCTTCTACGAGATCCTCGCTTTGATGGACCCCCTTATCTTCTTTACGTCTATTACGTCTTCTACCTCCTACTCTTCTTCCTTACCGTCCATCTCGATTGCTGGGGGTTCGGCGAACCCCTGTTCTGGAAGGCCGTTCTTAGGGTCCAGGCTTAGCAGATCCGAATGGAAAACGTCGTAGATCCGGAACGATTTCGGCAGCTGGAGCCGGTAGGTTACTGGCGACCTCTTTTCCACTATCTTGAACGGACCTATGTAGCGTAGGTTCAGCTTGGCGTTGCCTTTCAGCCTCAGGTTCTTCGTGTTAAGCTATACCCTTTGGCCTTCCTCAAATTCCATCGGTAACCGCTTCTTATTAGCTCGAGTCACTATCTTCTTCTAAGCCGATTCTATCGCGTCTTTCGCTACTTTAATCACTTCTTCTATCTGAGATCGGAGCGCTTCCGCTGCTGCAGCGGCGACTCTCTTTGACGACGTAGTAGTGGTAGATAGTTCCGCGGAGCTAGGTTCGTTCGGCGGCTGAAAACTCATTCTCGGAAGGTAGCTATAAGTTATCTTAAACGGCGCCAGCGACGTGGCTTCTGACTGTGCTGAATTGGCGCAGAACTCAGCTATCGGCAGCATCTCGACCCACTTTTCTTGGTAGTAGCCGCAGAAGATTTGTAGATATTTTTCCATCTTACGGTTGGCCACTTCGGACTGGCCGTTAGTTTGAGGGTAAGCGGCGGTGCTAAGCTTTCTACGAATTCCGAGAGCTTAGTTAATGGCTTTCTATACGTCGGCGGTGAATTGAGGACCCCTATCCGTAGTGATAGTGTCCGGCAGCCTATAGTGCTTCCACACGTGCTGGATCAACATTCTCGCCGTTTCTTCTGCAGTAGTTCCTTCGTCTCTTACTTAGCAGGGGATGAAGTGGCGCTCTTTGCTTAGCCGATCCACTACATTGAGCGTAGCGTTATATCTATCGGATTCCGGCAGGCCGGTCACGAAATCTATCGTAATGTGCTGCTATGGTTTCTCGGGGATCGGCAGTAGCTTCAATAAGCCTGCTAGAAAGCCGTAACGCGGCTTCGCCGATCGGCATACGTAGCAGTTAGCGATAAATCGGTGGATTCGCTCGAATATTCGCGGAAACCAGTAGATCGTCCTTACTGCCTGCATCGTCTTCTTTGCGCCTGCGTAGCCAACATCTATGGAGCTATAGACCAGCTAGATGACCTCTGTAATTAGTTCTTCCGGAACTATTATCTTCCCTGAACCGGTCTTGCCAAGCTTCTGTTGCTGGTTGAGCTGCTCTACCTTCTCGTAGAGAGTTTCTTCCTTACTGGCCGGTTCCACTGCGCAGACCCCTACCTCCTTCAACACCTCCGCATCTACTATCCGTTCAGTTAACACCTTCTGAAACATGTTCGGATCTTCCTTCGCGCGGCTGGTCTTTCCTTCCCTTCTTGTTAGCGCGTCAGCCTTTCCGTTTTGAGCTCCGGGTCGATAAGTGATCTTAAAGTCAAACCCCGATAATTAGGCCGCCCACTGCGCCTAACGTCGTAAGAGCTTCTGCGTCTTTATAAAGTAGGTCAGCGACTGGTGGTCCGTAAGGACCTGGATCGTGCTCTTTCTAGCTATAAGTTCCAGCTTCCACTCCTCGAAAGCCTAAATAATGGCTAGCAGCTCCTTATCGTAGATAGCGTAGTTTCGCTCAGCTTCCGTTATGGATTTGCTAAAGAAAGCCACTGGATGGAGGGTTTCGTCGTCTCTATATTAAGAAAGAACCCCTGCCGTAACTGTGTCGGAAGCGTCCGTTTCTACGTAGATCGTCTTTTCCGGTCGGAAGTGTGCCAGCACCGGCGCCGAGGCTACTGCTTCTTTTAGCCGGTTAAAGGCTTCTGTGCACTTCTCGTTCTATAGGCCGGCGGCCTCTTTCTTCAACGCTTCGTTTAGGGGTCTTGCTATCCTGCTGAAGTCCTTAATAAACCTTCGATAGTAGCTGCAGAATCCGAGAAACGCCCTGATCTGTGTAGTGTTTCCAGATTTCGGCTGCTTCCATTCTGTGACGGCGGCGACCTTTAAGGAGTCCATTCGAATTCTATCTCTTCTGACGATAAGGCCAAGATATTTGACCTCGGTCTGATAGAACTTGCTCTTCTTCGTGTCCGCGTTTAGTCCGACCTCGCAGAGCCTAGTCAGCACCTTCTCGATGTGGTCCGTGTGCTGTTCTCTCGTTCCTTCGGTGTAGATTAGGATGTCGTCTAAGTAGATTAAAACGAATCGCTCCAGCATGTCTATAAAGCTGTAATTTATAAAACGTTGCTACACTGCCGGCGCGTTGGTAAGTCCAAAGGGCATCACCAGCTACTTAAAATTGCCTATGCGTATAGCGAATGTTGTAAGATCTTCCGTCTGTCCTTCCTCGTTCCTTAATCGATGGAACGCTTGGCGGATGTCCAGCTTGCTAAACTACTTAGCCTTCGCTATTCTTTGTATAGTTTCGTCGATCAGCAGCAGCGGATATACGTCTCTTTTAGTGATCTTATTAAGGCCCCTATAGTCTACGCACACTCGGAGACCGCCTCCGGGTTTCCTTACGAAAAGGATTAGTAACGCATATTTAGCAGAACTCGGCGTAATAAATTTCTTCGCAAGATTCTCTCGAACAAACACTTCTACCTGGTCCAGCTTCGCCGGCGACAGTCGTCTTAGGGGCTCGGTTCTTGGCAGTGTAGCCCCCTCTTTTAGTCGGATCTTGTTGTTATATTCCGGTCGATGGAGCGGCAGTAGGTTGGAGTCGGCTCTTAAGAACACGTCAGCGTAACCGTAGAGCTTGTTTGGCAACACCTCTAGTGGGTCTACTTCTTCTTCCGCTATTATCTTCCAGTGGTCTTCGATGTCTTTTATTGAGATAGCGTAAATCTCGTTGTCCAGTAACTTCGCGAGGTTCGTTATGGCTTCTGAACTCATTATTCCGACAGTGACCAGGGGTTCGGAACGATCGGACGGAGCTTCTTTCGCGGACTCCGTAGCGTTCGGCTCGGCGGCTGCGGCGGCCGTTCCGATAGTCCCTGCTCCGCTACCCGGGGTTTTGAATCCTATCGTGCCTTCGTCTACGTTAATAATAGTCTTCTGGTTCTTTATCTATTTCTGCCCTATAATGACATCAAATCGTCCGAGATCCATAATCCGGAACGTTGCTTCCGTGGTTCGACCAGCCAGTGTAGTCCTTAATAGCACGTAGTGCGTGACGTTTTCCGTGTCTTGTCCGTTGTATACCGAAATCTTTGTTAGCGACGCTAGTTCCACCGGATAGCCGTATCCATTTATTAGCTTCTGAACCAGCCGGTGGTGGATCGCCGCGCCAGTGAGAGCTCTGGTGTCGATGAAAGCTTTCAGCTGGATAGGTTAGCGCGACTTCTTAACAGGATAGATCGTAATAGGAAGGATAATGGCCGTTTCCGTATTCACTTCTACAGCTGCTAAGAGCGGGTCGTTACAGCTGTTAATGCTCTCTTCTTGCAGCGATTCGTTTCTATTTGGTGCCCTTCTATTAAGCCTGGGTAGGGGGCCTATCCGTCCAGCTGGTCTTTTCCTATAATCCTTAACTGCACCCTACCGTCTACGCTGTCAGTGTCGTTCAGAGACGGCTCTATAGCTTGTATGGTCTTTCTCGGTAGCTGCGGCTGCTGCTGCGGCTGCTTTATAGCACGATACTCCTGCTTCTGCTTATCCGATGCTTGGCATCTCGTAGCGATGTGGCCAGGCTTGCTATACGCGTAGCAGGTAGGGACGAACGACGAACGCTGCGAATTAGATAGCTGCTGGGGGCGCTGTCGGAAGGGTGCAGGGGCTCTGACTGTCTGCGCCGACGGTGACGGCTTCTGAATCGGTTCGCGTGTCGTTGGTTTTCCGTACGCGTTTAGGTTTCTGGCGGTGACTCTCGCTCTGTGCACGAAGCTCTTGAGGTCTTCGTCTTCTACGGACGCTATAGCGGCAGCCAGTTCAGGGTTCAGCTTCTGCCTTAATAGGTGGAGCTGCTTATCTTCCGCTGCTCTCGCTCTAATAGCATATTTTCTGAACAATCCGTAGAACTCCTCGAACGTCTGCCGGTTCTAGTTGATCTTATCCAGCTGCTTACAGGCCGTCTTCTTCCGGAATGGGTCTCCGAAGCGTTGATCTAGCGCTTTGATCGCTTCCTTAGCGGTTACCTCTTCTAGGTCCGCCACTAGCGAAAAAGCTTTACCTTCCAATCGCGATTCTAGGTACGCCAATCTATCTCAGGCGCTGTTTCCGGCGTGGTCGCGGTCTATCTTATTCTTTATCTTCTTCTTAAACGCTTCCCAGTCTTTAGGGTCCCCGCCTCTAAACGCCGGTAGATCCGGTAGTGACGTTATTAACGTGCTGCCTTGACTGTAGGCCGCCGGTGAGGCGGTCTCTGCTTGTTCTTCTCGACGCAGTGGCGGCACCGACGACCTTGCTGCTTCTATATCAGCTAGTTAATCCTTTAGCGCCTTCAGCTGCGCTAGTCGATTCGCCGCCTGGTTTTCCAGCACGTCTCAGCCAATTTCTTCTCGGCTCTCACCGCTTTAGTTTCTTCTCTTAGCTGTCTGTTCTCTTCTAGCGTTCTGTAAAACAGTGTCTCGATAAGCTCTATGCCGTCGTAGACCTTCCCTATTCCATTCTCGTTTATATAGTCTTCCAGTTCCTCGAGCGTGCAGTCGTGGATCTTCCTGTATTCGGCTATGCGTTCCTTGAACTCCGCGGTCTCTTCCGCCGTAAGACCACTAATAATAATCTTATTATTAATGACACTGGAGCGCCTACTCGCTCTGCTAGTCTTTCTCTTTCCGCGGCGGCCTGTTACGCCGCTCTCTACCGCTGAGAAGCCTTCTATCTTCTTACAGTGCCTTGGGGGTTGTTGTTTTGGTGTGTGGGTGCGCGTGCGTTATTCGGGTTTCCGGATGGTTCGACGGGCCCTTTTGCACAGCGCGGGGTTTGGTGTAGAGAGTGAGTTCGAGATATAATAATCCGGGCACGCAGATATGATTTAATACGGCCTTTTTGATGACTATATCTCGAACTAAGGAGGGAAAGGAATCTATGTAGTGGTAGTGGTGGGCTCTGATAGATGGTGGTGCCAAGGCCCGGCTCGGTCCGGAAGGGCCGAGCCGAAATCCAGGGTCCACCCTATTACTCAGTCCCACCCCTTTCTACCGCCGTAACACTCCTAGACCAAGCCGGGCCTTCGCACACTACCCCTAAAGCTCTTACCTACTACTATATAGATTCCTTTCCCTCCTTAGTTCGAGATATAGTTATTAAAAAGGCCGTATTAAATTATATCTGCGTGCCCGGATTATTATATCTCGAACTTACTTACTACACTAACTCCGCGCTGCGCAAAAGGGACCGTTAAACTATCCGGACACCTGAATAACGCACGCGTACTAAAAACACTAAACTAAACACTAGCACTGTAAGACAGCTATAGAGAGCTTCTTAACAGTAGAGAGCAGCGTTACAGGCTGCAGCGGAAAGAGAAAGACTAACAGACTAAGGGATAGGCGTACTAGCATCCTCGACGACAGAATAGCTACTAAGGGCCTTACAGAAGAAGAGATAGATAAAGCGAAGAGGGGCATAGAGAGCTATGCCGAACTGTACGCACGCAAGCCGGAGGAAATAGAAGAGTATCTAGCAGAAAACGGAGCTAAGAAGGTGTTCGACATTATTACCTTTGTTAAGAAGAAGTTTTATAGGAACATAGAAGAAAACAGGAGACTAAGAGAAGAAATAGAAACGGTAATAGCCGAGAAGGAATCGGCAGAGACTATTATTAATGTGCTAGAAAACTAAGCGGCAAACCGACTAGCATAACTAAAGGCGATAAAGACTTAGTTAGCTAAGATAGAAGCAGCGATGTCGTCGGCGCTACTATATCGAGAAGAACTAGCAGAGACCGCCTTACCGGCGGCCTACAGTTAAGGTGGAACACCGATAACGTTACTACCCGATCTACTATTGTTTAGGGGAGGGGACCCTAAAGACTAGGAAGCGTTTAAGAAAAAGATAAAGAACAAGATAGATCGCGATTACGCCAGAAACAGTGCCGGAGACAGATTAGCCTACCTAGAATCGCGATTAGAAGGTAAAGCTTTTTCGTTAGTAGCGGACCTAGAAGAGGTAACTGCCGAAGAAGCGATTAAAGCGCTGGATTAACGCTTCGGAGATCTATTCCAAAAGAAGACAGCCCGTAAGCAACTAGATAAGATCAACTAGAACTAGCAGAAGTTCGAGGAATTTTACGGACTGTTTAGAAAATATGCTATTAGAGCTAGAGTGTTAGAAGATGAGCAGCTCTACCTACTAAGACAGAAGCTGAACCCTAAACTAGCTGCAGCTATAGCTTCGGTAGAAGACGAAGACCTTAAGAGCTTCGTACACTAAGCGAGAGTTACCGCGAGAAACCTAAGCGCTTACGCGAAGTCGAGCGAATCAAACTAGAAGCCGTCGATAACGCAGACAACGAGACCCCCTACACCTTTTCGGAGAGCACCTTAGCAGCCGTCTTATTCGCTACGTTTGTCGCTCGTCCCTACCTACTACGCATATAGAAAGCCTAGCTACATCGCTACAAGATGCCAAGCATCGGATAAGCAGAAGCAGGAGTATCGTGTTACGAAGCAGCTGCAGCTGCAGCCGCCGAGAAAGACTATACAAGCTATCGAGCCGGCTCTAAACGACATTAACAGTGTAGACGGTAGAGTGCTACTAAGAATCCTAGGAAAAGACCAGCTGGACGAATAGGCCCCCTATCCAGTATAGACAATAGGGTACCGATAAGAACTACGTCGCTAGAAGAAGGAAGTATTAACAGCTACAGCAATCCGCTCTTAGCGGCAGTGGAAGTAAACACAGAAACAGCTATTATCCTTCCGATTACTGTCTACCCCCTCGATAGCTTAAGCAGACCACTTCGGCTAAGAGCTTTTATTAATATAGGAGCCCTTATCTGAGCCGCAATCTATTATCGATTGGTTTAGAAGCTAATAAACGGATACGGTTACCTAGTAGAGCTAGCGTCGCCGACACGGATTTCGGCATACAACGGACAAGACACCGAGAGTGTTACGCACTACGTACTATTAAAGACTACGCTAGCTGGCCGCACTACAGAGGCTACGTTCCGAATTATAGACATCGAATAGTTCGATATTATTATAGGGCAGAAATAGATAAAGAACCAGAAAGCTGTTATCGACGTAGGCGAAGGCATGCTAGGGTTCAAAGACTAGCAGAGTGGAGTCGCCGCCGAATCGGCCACCATCGTCGCCGAGGAACCGAACGCTACGACTACCGAACCGGTTCTAAGGGACCGGTCCGACCCTCTAAACACGATCGGAATAATAAGCTTAGAGGCTTTAACAACCCTTGCGAGGTCGCCAGACAATAAGATTTACGCTATCTCGATAAAAGACATCGAAGACTACTAGAAGATAATAGCGGAAGAAGAAGTAGATCCCCTAGAGGTATTGCTAAAGGAGCTCTACAGCTACGCTAACGTGTTCTCGAAGGCTAACTCCAATCTCCTGCCGCTCTACTAACCGGAATATAACAACAAGATCTAGCTAAAAGAAGGAGCTACGCTGCTAAGAACCGAGCCCCTAAGACGCTTATCGCTAGCCGAGCTAGACTAGGTAGAAGTGTTTGTTCGAGAGAATCTGGCGAAGAAGTTTATTAAACCGAGCTGAGCTAAATATACGTAACCGATTCTTTTCGTAAGGAAGCCCGGAGGTAGGCTCCGACTGTGCGTAGACTACCGAGGCCTTAATAAGGTTACTAAGAGAGACGTCTATCCGCTGCCTCTAATCGATAAGACTATATAGAGGGTAGCGAAGGCTAAGTAGTTCAGCAAGTTAGACATTCGCTAAGCGTTCTACCGATTAAGGAACGAGGAAGGACAAACGGAAGACCTTACGACATTTGCTACACGCATAGGCAATTTTAAGTAGTTGGTAATGCCTTTCGGACTTACCAACGCACTGGCAGTGTAGCAACGCTTTATAAACTATACCTTTATAGACATGCTAGAACGGTTCGTATCTATCTACTTAGACGACATCCTTATTTATACTAAGGGAACTAGAGAGCAATATACGGACTATATTAAGAGGGTGTTAAAGAGGCTCTGCGAGGTCGGATTAAACACAGACACGAAGAAGAGCGAGTTTTATTAGACCGAAGTTAAATACCTCAGTCTTATCGTTAGAAGAGAAGGGATTTGGATAGACCCCTTAAAAGTCGCCGCCGTTGCGGAATAGAAGCAGCCGAAGCCCGGAAACACTACGCAAATCAGAGCGTTTCTCGGATTCTGCAGCTACTATCGGCGGTTTATTAAGGACTTTAGCAAGATAGCGAGACCCCTAAACGAAGCGTTAAAGAAGGAGGCTGCCGGCCTATAGAATAAGAAGTGCACAGAAGCCTTTAATTAGCTAAAAGAAGCAGTGGCCTCGGCGCCGGTTCTAGCGCACTTCTAACCAGAAAAGACGATCAACGTAGAAACGGACGCTTCCGATACAGTAACTGCAGGGGTCCTTTCTTAATACGCTAACGACGACGAGACTCTCTATCTGGTAGCTTTCTTTAGCAAGTCTATAAACGATGCTAAGCAGAACTACGCTATTTATAATAAAGAGCTGTTAGCTATTATTTAGGCTTTCGAGGAGTGGAAACTAGAGCTTATAGCAGGAAAAAGCACAGTCCAGGTCCTTACGGACTACTAGTCGCTTACCTACTTTATAAAGACGCAAAAGCTGTTACGTCGCTAAGCTCGGTAGGCCGCCTACTTGTCCGGATTCGACTTTAAGATTACTTACCGACCTAGAGCTTAGAATAGAAAGGCTAATGCACTAACGAGAAGAGAAGGAAAGACCAGCTGCGCGAAAGAAGACCCAAACATGTTCCAGAAAGTGTTAACAGAACGGATAGTAGACGCCGAGGTGCTGAAAGAGGTAGGGGTCTGCGCAGTAGAGCAGGCGACTAAGGAAGAGACGCTCTACGAAAAAGTAGAGCGGCTTAACTAGCAAAAGAAGCTTAGTAGAACGGGCTTAGGGAAGCTAATAGTTCTGGAAGAACTAATTACGGAGGTCGTCCAGCTAGTCTATAGTTCTAAGGATGTCAGCTACGCAGGCTCGAAGAAGACAATAGAAGCAGTAAGGACGACCTACTAGTTCCTGCGAATCTTCGAACGGATCTACCGGTTTATTACTAACTGCTACGTCTGTCGAGCAGCGAAGCTACGTTACGGCCTTCCGGCCGGTCTGTTAAAGCTACTTCCGATCCCTAAGAAACTGTAGCAGTATATTACGATAGATTTCGTAGCCAGCCTGCCGGATTCCGATGGATATAATGCTACACTTAACGTAGTAGATCGACTAAGCAAGGAGCGCTACTTTATCCCCTACAGAGCTAAGGATAAAGGAACTACTGCAGAAGAAACAGCGAGAATACTGATCCAGCACGTGTAGAAGCACTATAGCCTGCCGGACACTATTACTACGGATAGGGGTCCTTAATTTACCGCTAATGCATAGAAAGCTATCAACCAAGCTCTCGGAATTCGTAGAAAGCTCAGCACGGCCGCTTACCCTTAAACCGACAGTTAGTCTAAAGTAGCTAACTGCGAGATAGAGAAATATCTACGAATCTTCTGTAGTTATTATTATGCAGAGTAGGTTAAGGTGTTGCCGATAGCCAAATTCTGCGCCAATTTAGCACGATTAGAAGCCACCTTACTGGCGCCGTTCGAGATAACCTACGGCTGTCTTCTAAGGATAAGCTTTCAACTGCCGAACGAACCTAGCTCTTTAGAACCTTCTACCGCTACCTCGTTAAAGAGAGTCGCCGCCGCCGCGGCAGAAGCTCTCCTATCTTAGATAGAAGAAGTAATCCGCGTAGCAAAGGAGGCGACAGAATCGGCTTAGAAGAAGATAGTAACTCGAGCTAATAGAAAGCGGTTACTAATAGAATTCGAAGAAGGCCAAAAGGTATAGCTTAACATACGAAACCTAAGGCTAAGAGGCAACGCCAAGCTTAACCCCCGCTACGTAGGTCCGTTTAAGATAGTGGAAAAGAGATCGCTGGTAACCTATCGGCTCTAGCTGCCTAAGGCGTTCTGGATCTATAATGTTTTCTATTTGGATCTACTAAGCCTAGACCCTAAGAACGGACTGCCAGAACAAGGCTTTGATAAACCCCTACTAATCGAGACAGACGGAGAAGAAGAAGAATAGGAGGTAGAGGATGTAGTAGACATAAGAAAGGTAAGAGGGTCCGTCGAAGCAAGGATCTCGTAGAAAGGATAGCTAGAAGACTATAAATAGTATCTAGTCGAGAACCTCCGGAATTCGGCGGAGCTGCTAAGAGAGTTTTATGTCCGAAACCTGAAGAAGCCGAAGCCTAAGTGGCTCCGAAGCTAATTATTCTGGAAGAATGATCCGGGCACGCAGATATGATTCAATACGGCCTTTTTGATAACTATATCTCGAACTAAGGAGGGAAAGGAATCTATGTGGTGGTGGTGGTGTGCTCTAATGGATAGTGGTGCCAAGGCCCGGCTCGGTCCGGAAGGGCCGAGCCGAAATCCAGGGTCCACCCTATCACTTAGTCCCACCCCTTGCCACCGCTGCAACACCACCCTCCTCCCTTACTAGCGGTCGCCCTCGACCGCTTAGTCACCCTATCCATCCGAAAATCTCTACTTTTTTTTTATTTCCTTCTTGAAAATCCACTCTAACGCCGACGTCGCGTCTTCCTCTATTACCACCGGCGTTCTTTTCGTCGATTTTCCTATTTTTTACATCGTCGGCATCTGAGTCCTTCACTTGGCGTTTATGTGACCGACGCTATCTAATCTGATCCGCGGTCTTCTGAGCTGCGGCCCGGCTGGTCTGTGCGTCATCTCGGAGGTCTATATAGATCCGTCCGCGGCGTCGTTTCTTCTTCTTCTTTTTCTTCTACCAAAGCCTTTACCTACTACGGGGGCGGCAGCGCTGGCACGCCACGGCGTCGGCGAGCTTGCTGCCGCACCGCCGATAGGTAGTGGACGAGTCGAAGACCTCCCCGAGGCGACGGTTACGATCGTTTTTATCGGTTTCTGCGCCGGTGGATCGGACGTGGCTTTCTTCTTTCTTTCTTCCGGCATTGTCGACATTAGAGCCACGCTGGTTTCGGCTTTTCCGGGTTCCGCACGTAGAACTCTCTTAGCAGCTCCGCCAAATTCCGCAGGTTCTCGACTAGATACTATTTATAGTCTTCCGGCCACCCCTTCTACGAGATCCTCGCTTTGATGGACCCCCTTACCTTCTTTACGTCCATTACATCTTCCACCTCCTACTCTTCTTCCTTACCGTCTATCTCGACCGGCGGGGGTTCGGCGAAGCCCTGCTCCGGCAGACCGTTCTCAGGGTCCAGGCTTAGCAGATCTGAATGGAAAACGTCGTAGATCTAGAACGATTTCAGTAGCTGGAGCCGATAAGTCACTAGCGACTTCTTTTCCACTATCGTGAACGGACCTACGTAGCGTAGATTTAGCTTGGCATTGCCTTTCAGCCTCAGGTTCTTCGTGTTAAGCTATACTCTTTGGCCTTCCTCGAATTCCATTAGTGACCGCTTCTTATTAGCTCGAGTCACTATCTTCTTCTGAGCCGATTCTATCGCGTCTTTCGCTACCTTGATCGCTTCTTCCATCTAAGATTAGAGCGCTTCCGCCGTCGCGGCGGCGACTCTCTTTAACGACGTAGCGGTAGAAGGTTCTATAGAGCTGGGTTCGCTCGGCGGATGGAAGCTTAGCCTCGGAAGATAACTGTAGGTTATCTCGAACGGCGCCAGCGACGTTGCTTCTGACCGTGCTGAGTTCACGCAGAACTCAGCTATTGGCAGCATCTTAACCCACTTTTCTTGATAATAGCCGCAGAAGGCTCGCAGATATCGCTCTATCTCTCAGTTAGCCACTTCAGACTGACTGTCGGTCTGCGGGTAAGCGGCTGTGCTAAGCTTTCTACGAATTCCGAGAGCTTGGTTAATGGCTTTCTATACGTCGGCTGTAAATTAAGGACCCCTATCCGTAGTGATAGTGTCCGGCAGCCTATAGTGCTTCCACACGTGCTTAATCAGCATTCTCGCTGTTTCTTCTGCAGTAGTTCCTTCGTTTCTCGCTCGACAGGGGATAAAGTAGCGTTCTTTGCTTAATCGGTCCACCACGTTCAGCGTAGCGTTATATCCGTCGGAGTCCGGCAGGCCGGTTACGAAGTCCATCGTAATGTGTTGCTACGGTTTCTCGGGGATCGGAAGTGGCTTTAGCAGACCGGCCGGAAGACCGTAACGTAGTTTCGCCGATCGGCATATGTGGCAGTTGGCGATAAATCAGTGGATCCGTTCGTAGATCCGCGGAAACCAGTAGATCATCCTTGCGGCTTCTATTATCTTCTTCGAGCCGGTGTAACCAACGTCTTTAGAGCTATGGACCAATTGGATGACCTCTGTAACCAGTTCTTCCGGAACTATCAGTTTTCCTGAGCCGGTCTTGCCGAGCTTCTGTTGCTAATTAAGCTGCTTTACCTTTTCGTAGAGAGTCTCTTCTTTAGGGGCCAGTTCCACTGCGCAGACCCCTACCTCTTTTAGCACCTCTGCGTCTACTATCCGCTCGGTCAGCACCTTCTGGAACATGTTCGGATCTTCTTTCGCGCGGCTGGTCTTTCCTTCTCTTCTCGTTAGTGCGTCGGCCTTTCCGTTTTGAGCTCCAGGTCGATAGGTGATCTTAAAGTCGAACTCAGATAAGTAGGCAGCCTACCGTGCTTAACGTCGTAAGAGCTTCTGCGTCTTTATAAAGTAGGTCAGCGACTAGTAGTCTGTAAGGACCTGGACCGTGCTCTTTCCAGCTATAAGCTCTGGCTTCTACTCCTCGAACGCCTGTATAATAGCTAGCAGTTCTTTATCGTAGATTGCGTAGTTCTGTTCGGCCTCCGTTATAGATTTGCTGAAGAAGGCTACTAGGTAAAGGGTCTCGCCGTCGTCAGAGTATTAAGAAAGGACCCCTGCCGTTACTATGTCGGAAGCGTCCGTTTCTACGTAGATCGTCTTTTCCGGCCGGAAGTGTGCTAGAACTAGCGCCGAGGCTACTGCTTCTTTTAGCCGGTTAAAGGCTTCCGTGCACTTCTCATTCTATAGGCCGGCGGCCTCCTTCTTTAACGCCTCGTTCAGGGGTCTTGCTATCTTGCTAAAGTCCTTAATAAACCGTTAATAGTAGCTGCAGAATCCGAGGAACGCTCTGATTTGCGTAGTATTTCCAGACTTCGGCTGCTTCCATTTGGAGACGGCGGCGACCTTAGAGGGGTCTATCCTAATTCTATCCCTTCTGACGATAAGATCGAGATATTTAACTTCAGTCTGATAGAACTCGCTCTTCTTTATGTCTGCGTTTAATCCGACCTCGCGGAGCCTAGTTAGCACCTTCTTGATGTAGTCCGTGTGCTGTTCTCTCGTTCCTTCGGTGTAGATCAGAATGTCGTCCAAGTAGATTAAAACGAATCGTTCCAGCATGTCTATAAAAGTGTGGTTTATAAAGCGTTGCTACACTGCCGGCGCGTTGGTAAGTCTGAAAGGCATTACCAACTACTTGAAATTGCCTATACGCGTCGCGAACGTCGTAAGGTCTTCTGTCTGCCCTTCTTTATTCCTTAGTCGATAGAACGCTTGGCGGATGTCCAGCTTACTAAACTACTTAGCCTTCGCTACTCTTTGTATAGTTTCGTCGATTAACAGCAGTGGATATACGTCTCTCTTAGTAACCTCGTTAAGGCCTCGATAGTCTACGCAGAGTCGCAGACTACCCCCTGGTTTCCTTACGAAAAGAATCGGTAACGCGTACTCGGCAGAACTCGGCGTAATAAACTTCTTCGCCAGATTTTCGCGAACAAACACCTCCACTTAGTCCAGTTCGGCCGGTGACAGTCGTCTTAGGGGCTCGGTCCTTGGCAGCGTAGCCCCCTCTTTTAGTCGGATCTTGTTGTTATATTCCGGTCGATGGAGCGGCAATAGGTTGGAGTCGGCTTTTGAGAACACGTTAGCGTAATCGTAGAGCTCCGCCAGTAGCACCTCCAGCGGATCCACTTCTTCTTCCGCTATTATCTTCCTATAGTCTTCGATGTCCTTTATAGAGATAGCGTAAATCTTATTGTCCGGCGACTTCGCGAGGGTCGTTATAGCTTCTAAGCTTATCATTCCGACGGTAACTAGGGGTTCGGAACGATCGGACGGAGCTACGTTGGCGGCCGCTGCCTTCGATTCTGCTACAGTGGCAGCGGTCGTTTCAGTGGTCCCCGCTCCGCTACCCAGGGTTTTAAATCCTATCGTGCCTTTATCTACGTTAACGATGGCTTTCTGGTTCTTTATCCATTTCTGCCCTATAATGATGTCAAACCTTCCGATATCTATAATTCGGAACGTTGCTTCCGTAGTGCGACCAGCTAAGGTAGTCTTTAGCGGCACGTAGTGCGTAACGCTTTCCGTGTCTTGTCCGTTATATGCCGAAATCCGCGTCGGCGACGCCAGTTCCACTAGATAGCCGTATCCATTTATTAGCTTCTGAACTAGCCGATGGTGGACCGCTGCTCCGATAAGGGCTCCGGTATCGATAAAAGCTCTTAGCTGAAGTGGTTTGCTCGATCCGTCAAGGGGGTAGACAGTAATTGGAAGGATAATAGCTGTTTCCGTGCTCACTTCCACCGCCGCCGACAGCGGGTCGCTGCAGCTGTTAATGCTTTCTTCTCGTGCCGATTCGCTCCGGTGCAGTGCCCTGTTGTCAGTGCTAGATAGGGGGCCTATCCGTCTAGCTAGTCTTTTCCTATAATCCTTAACTGCACCCTACCGTCTACACTGTCAGTATCGTTCGGCGCCGGCTCCATAGCTTGTATAGTCTTTCTCGGTGGCTGCGGCTGGTGCTGCTTTATAACACGATACTCCTGCTTCTGCTTATCCGATGCTTGGCATCTCGTGGCGATGTAGCTAGGCTTGCTACATGCGTAGCAGGTAGGGACGAACGACGAGCGCTGCGAATTAAATGGCTGCTGCGGGCGCTGTCGGAAGGGTGCAGGGGCTCTAACTGTCTGCGCCGACGGTGACGGCTTCTGAATCGGTTCGCGTGTCGTTGGTTTTCCGTACGCGTTTAGGTTTCTGGCGGTGACTCTCGCCCTATGCACGAAGCTCTTAAGGTCTTCGTCTTCTACAGACGCTATAGCGGCGGCCAGTTCAGGGTTCAGCTTCTGCCTTAATAGGTAGAGCTGCTCGTCTTCTGCTACTCTGGCCCTAATAGCATGTTTTCTGAACAGCCTGTAGAATTCTTCGAACGTCTGCCGGTTCTGGTTGATCTTATCCAGCTGCTTACGGGCCGTCTTCTTCCGGAATAGGTCTCCGAAGCGTTGATCTAGCGCTTTGATCGCTTCCTTAGCGGTTACCTCTTCCAGGTCCGCCACTAGCGAGAAAGCTTTACCTTTAAGTCGCGATTCCAGGTACGCCAATCTATCTCCGGCGCTGTTTCCAGCATAGTTACGGTCCATCTTATTCTTTATCTTCTTCTTAAACGCTTCCCGATCTTTAGGGTCCCTGCCTCTAAACACCGGCGGGTCCGGCAATAATGTTATTAAGGTGCCACCTTGACTGTAGGCAGCCAGTAAGGCGGTTTCCGCCTCCTCTCGTCGTAGTAGCGGCGGTCTTACTGCTTCCCTATTAGCTAGTTGGTCCTTTAGCGCCTTTAGTTGCGCCAGTCGATTCGCCGCCTAGTTTTCCAACACATCTATAATAGTCTCGGCCGATTCCTTCTCGGCTCTTACCGTCTCTACTTCCTCTCTTAGCTGTCTGTTCTCTTCTAGTGTTCTGTCGAACAGCGTCTTAATAAGGTCTATACCGTCGTAGACCTTTCCTATCCTATTCTCGTTTACATAGTCTTCCAGCTCCTCGAGCGTGCAGTCGTAGATCTTCCTATATTCGCTTATTCGTTCCTTAATCTCTGCAGTCTCTTCCGCCGTAAAACCGCTAATAATGATCTTATTATTAATGACACTAGAGCGCCTACTCGCTCTGTTAGTCTTTCTCTTTCCGCGGCGGCCTGTTACGCTGCTCTCTACCGTCGAGAAGCCTTCTATCTTCTTACGGTGCCTTGGGTTGTTGTTTTGGTGTGTGGGTGCGCGTGCGTTATTCGGGTTTCCGGATAGTTCGACGGGCCCTTTCGCGCAGCGCGGGGTTTGGTATAGAGGGTGAGTTCGAGATATAATGATCCGGGCACGCAGATATAATTCAATACGGCCTTTTTGATGACTATATCTCGAACTAAGGAGGGAAAGGAATCTATGTAGTGGTGGTAGTGTGCTCTGATAGATAGTGGTGCCAAGGCCCGGCTCGGTCCGGAAGGGCCGAGCCGAAATCCAGGGTCCACCCCATTACTCAGTCCCACCCCTTTCCACTGCCGCAACAAAGAAGAAGAAAACCCGCGTCCGCTCTATTAGCGTAGAAGCTAATAGAAACGATCGAGGAATCCGCCGGCCGGTGTCTTGGGCTCCACCGCTACTACCGCTGGCCAGGACCAGCGGATAGAGGCGGTAAGGCCAAGGACGGTACCACCGCGCTGGTGCGCTTAGTAACAGTCTTTGCTCTCCGTTACCGCTATCCGCCGACTCGGTTGGAAGAATAGTAACGACGAAGAACAAAGTTAACGCTATTAAAGCAGCCTCGCAGTAGCGCTAAAGGCCTTAGTAGAGAAAGAAAAAGAAGAAGAAACAGTGCAGCGGACGGATCTATATAGACCTCTACGGCGGAGCATAGACCGGTTACGCTGCAGCTTAGGTAACCGCCGGATCCGATCAAATAGCTCTTCCGATTAGATAGACGCTAAGTAAAGATGTTGGAAAGCGACGATATAAGAAGAAAGAAGATAAAAAAAGGGGATAGTTTTAAGACAGATAGATAAGTAAGCGGTCGAGGTCGACTGCTAGTAAGGGAGGAGGGTAGTGTTGCAGTAGCAGAAAGGAGTGGGACTAAGTAATAGGGTGGACCCTTAGAATTTCGGCTTAGCCCTCCTGGACCGAGCCGGGCCTTGGCACACTACCCCTAAAGCTCTTACCTACCACTATATAGATTCCTTTCCCTCCTTAGTTCGAGATATAGTTATCAAAAAGGCTGTATTAAATTATATCTGCGTGCCCGGATTAGTCTTTAGGGTCTAAACTCAGCAGATCCGAATAAAAGATATTATAGATCTAGAACGATTTCGGTAGCTGGAGCCGATAGGTTACCGGCGACCTCTTTTCCACTATCTTAAACAGGCCTACGTAGCGGGGGTTAAGCTTGGCGTTGCCTCTTAGCCTCAGGTTCCGCAAATTAAGCTATACCTTTTGGCCTTCTTCGAATTCTATTAGTGACCGCTTTCTATTAGCTCGAGTTACTATCTTCTTCTAAGTCAATTCTATCGCCTCCTTCGCTACCTTAATTGCTTCCTCTATCTAGGTCTTAAGTGCTTCGGCCGCGGCGGCGGCGACTCTCTTTAACGAAGTGGCAGTGGAAGATTCCGAAGAGCTGAGTTCGTTCAGCGGTTAAAAGCTTATTCTCGGAAGATAACCGTAGGTTATCTTAAACGGCGCTAGCGAGGTAGCTTCTAATCGTGCTGAATTGGCGCAGAATTCGGCTATTAGAAATACCTTAACCTACTCTGCATAATAATAACTACAGAAGATTCGTAGATATTTCTCTATCTTGCAGTTAGCTACTTCTGACTAACCGTCGGTTTAAGGGTAAGCGGCCGTGCTGAGCTTTCCCTGAATTCCGAGAGCTTAGTTAATAGCCTTCTATACATTAGCGGTAAATTAAGGACCCCTGTCCGTAGTGATAGTGTCTGGTAGACCGTAGTGCTTCCACACTTGCTAAATTAGCATTCTCGCCGTTTCTTCTGTAGTAGTTCCTTTATCCTTCGCTTAGCAGGGGATAAAGTAGCGCTCTTTGCTTAGTCGATCTACTACATTAAGCGTAGCATTATATCTGCCAGAATCTGGCAGGCCGGTTACGAAATCTATTGTAATGTGCTGCTACAGTTTCTTAGAGATCGGAAGTAGCTTTAACAGACCGGCCGGAAGGCCGTAACGTAGCTTCGCTGCTCGGCAGACGTAGCAGTTAGCGATAAACCGGTGGATCTGCTCGAAGATTCGCAGAAACCAGTAGGTTGTCCTTATTGCTTCTATTATCTTCTTTAAGCCTGCGTAACCGACATCCGTAGAACTATAGACTAGCTGGACGACCTCTGTAATTCGTTCTTCTAGAACTATTAGCTTCCCTAAACTGGTTTTGCCGAGCTTCTGTTGCTAGTTAAGCCGCTCCACTTTTTCGTAGAGAGTCTCTCCCTTAGTCGCCGGCTCTACCGCGCAGACCCCTACCTCTTTTAACACTTTGGCGTCTACTATTCGCTCAGTTAGCATCTTTTGGAACATGTTCGGATCTTCCTTCGCGTAGCTGGTCTTCCCTTCTCTTCTCGTTAACGCGTCGGCCTTTCTATTTTAAGCTCCGGGTCGATAGGTAATCTTAAAATCGAATCCGGATAGGTAGGCGGCCTACTGGGCTTGGCGACGTAATAGCTTCTGCATCTTTATAAAGTAGGTCAGTGACTGGTGGTCTGTAAGGACCTGGACCGTGCTCTGTCCAGCTATAAGCTCCGGCTTCCACTCCTTAAAAGCCTAAATAATAGCTAGCAGCTCTTTATCGTAAATGGCGTAGTTCCGCTTAGCCTTATTTATAGATTTGCTAAAGAAAGCTACTGGATAGAGGGTCTCGTCGACGTTATTATACTGCGAAAGAACCCCTGCTGTTACTGTATCGGATGCGTCTGTTTCTAAGTAGATCGTCTTTTCTGGTCGAAAGTGCGCTAGCACTGGCGCCAAGGCTACCGCTTCTTTTAGTCGATTGAAAGCCTCTATACACTTCTTATTCTATAGGCCAGCGGCCTCCTTCTTTAACGCTTCGTTTAGGGGTCTCGCTATCTTGCTAAAGTCCTTAATAAATCGCCGATAGTAGCTACAGAATCTAAGGAACGCTCTGATTTGTGTAGTGTTTCCGGATTTCGGCTGCTTCTATTCTGCTATAGCGGCGAACTTTAAGGGGTCTATCCGAATTCCTTCTCTTCTAACGATAAGACCGAGATATCTGACTTTAGTCTAATAGAACTCGCTCTTCTTCTTGTCCGCGTTCAATCCGACCTCGCAGAGTCTCTTTAGTACCCTCTTAATATAGTCCGTATGTTGCTCTCTTGTTCTATTAGTGTAGATAAGAATGTTGTCTAAGTAGATAGACACGAACCGTTCTAGCATGTCTATAAAGGTGTAGTTTATAAAGCGTTGCTACACTGCTAGTGCGTTGGTAAGTCCGAAAGGCATTACCAGCTACTTAAAATTGCCTATACGCGTAGCGAATGTCGTAAGATCTTCGGTTTGTCCTTCCTCGTTCCTTAGTCAGTAGAACGCTTAGCGAATGTCTAGCTTGCTAAACCACTTAGCTTTAGCTACTCGTTGTATAGTCTTATCGATCAGCGGCAGCGGGTATACGTCTCTCTTAGTAACCTCGTTAAGGCCTCGGTAATCTACATATAGTTAGAGACTACCTCCTAGTTTCCTTACGAAAAGAATTAGTAACGTATATTCGGCTAAGCTTAGCGTAATGAACTTCTTTACCAGATTCTTATAAACAAACACTTCTACCTAGTCTAGCTCGGCCAGCGACAGTCGTCTTAGGGGCTTAGTTCTTGGCAGCGTAGCTCCCTCTTTTAGTCGGATCTTGTTGTTGTATTCCGGTCGGTAAAGCGGCAAGAGGTTGGAGTTAGCCTTTAAGAACACGTCAGCGTAGCTGTAGAGTTCTTTTAGTAACACCTCTAGCAGATCCACTTCTTCTTCCGCTCTTATCTTCTAGTAGTCTTCGATGTCCTTTATTAAGATAGCGTAAATCTTATTATCTAGCGACCTAGCGAGGGTCGTTAAAGCTTCTGAGCTTAATCATTCCAATCGTGTCTAGAGGGTTGGGCTGATCTATTGGAGCCGCTTTAATGGTCGTAGCGTTCGATTTCGCGGCGACGACGGTAACCGATTCGGCGGCTGCTCCGCTCTGCTAGTTTTTGAACCCTAGTATGCCTTTACCTACGTCGATAACGGCTTTCTAGTTCTTTATCTATTTCTGCCCTATAATAATGTTAAACCTTCCGATATCTATAATTCGGAACGTCGCCTCCGTAGTGCGGCCAGCCAGTGTAGCCCTTAATGGCACATAGTGCGTAACACTTTCCGTATCCTGTCCGTTGTACGCTAAAATTCTCGTCGGCGATGCTAATTCCACTAGGTAACTATATCCGTTTATTAGCTTCTGAACCAATCGATAGTGGATCGCGGTGCCGATAAGAGCTCCTGTGTCGATAAAGGCCCTTAGCTAAAGTGGTCTGCTTAAGCTATCGAGGGGGTAGACAGTAATTAGAAGGATAATAGCTGTTTCCGTGTTTAATTCCACTGCTGCTAAGAGCGGATCGCTGCAGCTGTTAATACTTCCTTCTTCTAGTGACTTGGTTCGTACCGGTGCCCTGTTGTCTATGCTGGATAGGGGGCCTATCCGTCTAGCTGGTCTTTTCCTAGGGTTCGCAGTAGCACTCTACTATCTACGCTGTCAGTGTCTTTCGGAGCCGGCTCAATAACTTGGATAGTCTTTCTCGGCGGCTGCTTCGTAGCCCGATACTCCTGCTTCTGCTAATCCGTAGCTTGGCATCTTATAGCGATATAGCCAGGCTTTCTATATACGTAGCAGGTAGGGACGAATAACGAGCGCGGCGAATAAGATAGCTGCTAAGGTGCTCTCCGGAAAGGTGCAGGGGGTCGCGTTGTCTGCGTTATTAACAGCTTCTAGTTTGGTTCGCGCGATTTCGCGTAAGCGCTTAGGTTTCTGGCAGTAACTCTCGCTCGGTGTACGAAGCTCTTAAGGTCTTCGTCTTCTACAGAAGCTATAGCTACAGCCAGTTTAGGGTTCAGCTTCTGCCTTAGTAGGTGGAGCTGCTTATCTTCCGACACTCTAGCTCTAATAGCATATTTTCTAAACAGTCTATAGAATTCCTTAAACGTCTGCCGGTTCTAGTTAATTTTGTCTAGTTGCTTACAGGCTGTCTTCTTTCGGAAGGGGTCTCCGAAGCGTTGGTCTAGCGCTTTAATCGCTTCTTTAGCAGTTACCTCTTCTAGGTCCGCTACTAACGAAAAAGCTTTACCTTCTAGTCGCGATTCCAGGTATGCCAGCCTGTCTTCTTTACTGTTTCCGGCATAATCGCGATCTATCTTGTTCTCTATCTTTTTCTTAAACACTTCCTAGTCTTTAGGGTCTCTGCTAATCCGGGCACGCAGATATAATTCAATACGGCCTTTTTGATAACTATATCTCGAACTAAGGAGGGAAAGGAATCTATATAGTAGTAGGCGAGAGCTTTGGGGGTGGCGTGCTAAGGCCCGACTCGGTCCGGAAGGGCTGAGCCGAAATTCCAAGGGTCTACCCTATTACTCAGTCCCACCCCTTTCTGCCGCCGCAACATTACCCCCCTCCCTTATTAGCAGTCGCCCTCGACCGCTTACTTATCTGTTCCTCCTCTTTTTTTTTGATTTACATTGTTACTATCTGACGTCTTTACTTGCCGTCTATCTGATCCGTTCCCTATCTTCTTCTTCTTCTTTCTCTACTAAGGCCTTCGGCGCCACTGCGAGACCCCCTTAATAGCAGCCGCTTCGTTCTTCGTCGTTACTATCCTTTCGGCGGATAGCGGTAACAGAGAACGAAGACGGTTACGAGGCGGGCCGCTACAGTAGCGCCGTTCTTGGCCTTACCGCTCTATCCGCTGGTCCTGGCTAGCGGTGGTAGTGGTAGTAAGGCCTAAGACACCGGCCAGCGGATTCTACGATCGTTTCTATCGGCTTCCGCGTCGATGGAGCAGACGTGGATATCCTTCTTCTTTATCGGCTTTCGAGCTATACAGGCCTCGGCTTCCTCGGGTTTCGAACGTAAAATTCTCTTAGCACCTCCGCTGAATTCCGGAGGTTCTCGACCGGATACTATTTATAGTCTTCCGGCTATCCTTTCTATAAGATCCTCGCTTCGATAGATCTCCTTTATCTTCTTATATCTATAACATCTTCCACCTCCTATTCTTCTTCTTTACCATCTATTTCGATCGACAGGGGTTCGGCGAACCCCTAATCCGGAAGACCGTCTTCAGGGTCTAGACTTAACAGATCCGAATAGAAGACATCGTAGATCCGGAACGATTTCGGCAGCTGGAGCCGGTAGGTTACTGGCGACCTCTTTTCTATTATTTTGAACGGACCTACGTAACGAGGGTTGAGCTTCGCGTTGCCTTTCAGCCTCAGGTTCCGCGTGTTAAGCTATACCTTTTGGCCTTCCTCGAGTTCTATTAGTAACCTCTTTCTATTAGCTCGAGTTACTCTCTTCTTCTAAGCTGATTCTATCGCTTCTTTCGCTACCTTAATCGCTTCCTCTATCTGAGATCGGAGCGCTTCTGCCGCTGCCTCGGCGATTCTCTTCGACGAAGTAGTAGTAGAGGGTTCTAAAGAGCTGGGTTCGTTTAGCGGTTGAAAGCTTATCCTTAGAAGATAACTATATGTTATCTTAAACGGCGCTAGTAAGGTGGCTTCCGACTGTGCTAAATTGGCGCAGAATTCGGCTATCGGCAACACCTTAACCTATCCTTCTTAATAATAGCTGCAGAAGATTCTGAGGTATTTTTCCATCTTACGATTGGCCACTTTAAACTGGCCGTCGGTCTAAGGGTAAGCGGCCGTGCTGAGCTTTCTACGAATTCCAAGGGCTTAGTTGATGGCTTTCTATACGTCTGCAGTGAATTAAGGACCCCTATCTATAGTGATAGTGTCTAGCAGCCTATAGTGCTTCTACACGTGCTGGATTAACATTCTCGCCGTTTCTTCTACAGTAGTTCCTTTATCCTTAGCTCGGCAGGGGATGAAATGGCGCTCCTTGCTCAGTCGATCTACTACATTAAGCGTGGCATCGTATCTATCGGAATCCGGCAGGCCGGTTACGAAGTCTATCGTAATGTGCTGCTATGGTTTCTTAGGGATCGGAAGTAGCTTTAGCAGGCCGGCCGGAAGGCCGTAACGTAGCTTCGCTGCTCAGTATACGTAACAGTTAGTAATAAACCGATATATCCGCTCGAAGATTCGCGGAAACCAGTAGGTTATCCTTATTGCTTCTATTATCTTCTTTGATCCTGCGTAACCAATGTCCGTAGAGCTATAAACTAGCTAGATAACCTCTGTAATCAGTTCTTCCAGAACGATCAGTTTCCCTAAGCCGGTTTTGCCGAGCTTCTGCTGCTAATTAAGCCGTTCTACTTTCTCGTGCAGCGTCTCTTCTTTAATCGGCAGCTCTATCGTATAGATCCCTACCTCTTTCAACACCTCGGCGTCTACTATTCGTTCTGTTAGCACCTTCTGAAACATGTTCGGATCTTCTTTCGTGCGGCTAGTCTTTCCTTCTCTTCTTGTTAACGCGTCTGCCTTTCCATTTTGAGCTCCTGGTCGATAGGTGATCTTAAAATCGAATCCGGATAGGTAGGCGGCCCACCGTGCTTGGCGCCGTAACAGCTTCTACGTCTTTATAAAGTAGGTCAGCGACTGGTGGTCCGTGAGGACCTGGATCGTGCTCTGTCTAGCTATAAGCTCCGGTTTCTACTCTTCGAATGCCTAAATAATAGCTAGCAGCTCTTTATTATAAATAGCGTAGTTTCTCTTAGCATTATTTATAGACTTGCTAAAGAAAGCTACCAGATAGAGAGTTTCTTTATCGTTAGCGTACTGCGAAAGGACCCCTGCTGTCACTGTGTCGGAAGCGTCCGTCTCTATGTAGATCGTCTTTTCCAGTCGGAAGTGCGCTAGCACTGGCGCCGAGGCTACCGCCTCCTTTAGTCGGTTAAAAGCTTCTGTACACTTCTTATTCTATAGGCTAGCAGTCTCCTTCTTTAACGCCTTATTCAGTAGTCTCGCTATCTTGCTAAAGTCCTTGATAAACCGTCGATAGTAGCTGCAGAATCCGAGGAACGCTCTGATTTGCGTAGTGTTTCCAGATGTCGGTTGCTTCTATTCTGCGACGGCGGCCACTTTCGACGGGTCTATCCGAATTCCTTCTCTTCCGACAATAAGACTGAGATATTTGACTTCAGTCTGGTAGAACTCGCTCTTCTTCGTGTCCGCGTTCAATCCGACCTCGCGGAGTCTTTTCAACACCCTCTCGATGTAGTCCGTATGTTGTTCTCTCGTTCCCTTAGTGTAGATAAGAATGTCGTCTAAGTAGATAGACACGAAACGTTCCAGCATATCTATAAAAGTGTGGTTTATAAAGCGTTGCTACACTGCCGGCGCGTTAGTGAGTCCGAAAGGCATTACCAGCTACTTAAAATTGCCTATGCGCGTAGCGAATGTCGTAAGGTCTTCCGTCTGTCCTTCTTCGTTCCTTAACCGGTAGAACGCTTAGCGAATATCCAGCTTGCTGAACTACTTAGCCTTAGCTACTCGTTGTATAGTCTCGTCTATTAGCGGCAGCGGATACACATCTCTCTTAGTGACCTTATTGAGGCCTCGGTAGTCTACGCATAGGCAGAGGCTACCTCCGGGTTTCCGTACAAAAAGAATCGGTAACGCATATTCCGCAGAGCTTGGTGTAATAAACTTCTTTGCCAGATTCTCTCGAACAAACACTTCTACCTGGTCCAGCTCGGCCGGAGATAAGCGTCTTAGGGGCTCGGTTCTCGGCAGTACGGCTCCTTCTTTTAGCCGGATCTTGTTGTTATATTCCGGTCGGTAGAGCGGCAAGAGGTTGGAGTTAGCCTTTAAGAACACGTTAGTGTAACTATAGAGTTCTTTTAGTAACACCTCCAATAGATCTACTTCTTCTTCCGCTATTATCTTCCGGTAGTCTTCGATGTCTTTTATTAAGATAGCGTAAATCTCGTTGTCTGGCGACCTCACGAGGGTTGTTAGAGCTTCCGAACTTATTATTCCGATCGTGTCTTAAGGTTCGGGCCGATCCTTCGGAACCGCTTTGATAGTCGTAGCGTTCGGTTCTATAGTGACGACAGTAGCCGGTTTGGCAGCGACTCCGTCCTGCTAGTCTTTGAACCCTAGCGTGCCTTTATCTACGTCGATGACAGCCTTCTGGTTCTTCATCCATTTCTGCCCTATAATAATGTCAAATCTTCCGATATCTATAATTCGGAACGTCGCCTCCGTAGTGCGACCTGCTAAGGTAGTCTTTAATAGCACATAGTGCGTAACACTCTCCGTGTCTTGTCCGTTGTATGCCGAAATCCGTGTCGGCGACGCTAGCTCTACTGGATAGCCGTATCCTTTTATTAGCTTTTGAACCAATCGATAGTGGATCGCCGCTCCGATAAGGGCCCCCGTGTCAATAAAAGCTCTTAGCTAGAGTGGTTTGTTCGATCTGTTAAGGGGGTAGACAGTAATTAGAAGGATAATGGCTGTTTCCGTGTTTACTTCCACCGCCGCTAAGAGCGGATCGTTGCAGCTGTTGATGCTTCCTTTCGTTAACGCGGTTCGTGTTAGTGCCCTGTTGTCTATGCTGGATAGGGGGCCTATCCGTCCAGCTGGTCTTTTCCTAGGATTCTTAGTAGCACTCTACTGTCTACACTGTCGGTGTCGTTTGGAGCCGGCTCGATGGCTTATATGGTCTTTCTCTGCTGCTGCGGCTGCGGCTGCTTTATAACACGATACTCCTGCTTCTGTTAGGCCGTAGCTTGGCATCTCGTAGCTATGTAGCCAGGCTTTCTACACGCGTAACAGGTAGGGACGAACGACAAACGCGGTGACTGGTAAGGTGGCTGCTGGGGTGCTCTCCGGAAAGGCGCAGGGGGTCTCGTTGTCTGCGTTATTAACGGCTTCTGGTTTAATTTACGCGATTTCGCGTAAGCGCTTAAGTTTCTCGTAGTGACTCTCGCTTAGTGCACGAAGCTCTTAAGGTCTTCGTCTTTTACAGACGCTATAGCAGCGGCCAGTTCAGGGTTTAGCTTCTGCCTTAGTAGATAGAGCTGTTCGTCTTCTGCTACTCTGGCCCTAATAGTATATTTTCGGAATAGCCTGTAGAATTCCTTAAACGTCTGTCGGTTCTAGTTAATCTTATCTAGCTGCTTACAGGCCGTCTTCTTCCGGAAGGGGTCTCCGAAGCGTTGATCTAGTGCTTTGATCGCTTCCTCGGCGGTTACCTCTTCTAGGTCCGCTACTAGCGAAAAAGCTTCTCCTTCTAATCGCGACTCTAGGTATGATCCGGGCACGTAGGTATGATTCAATACGGCCTTTTTGATGACTATATCTCGAACTAAGGAGGGAAAGGAATCTATGTAGTGGTGGTGGTAGGCTCTGATAGATGGTGGTGCCAAGGCCCAGCTCGGTCTGGAAGGGCCGAGCCGAAATCCAGGGTCTACCCTATCACTCGGTCCCACCCCTTTCCACTGCCGCAACACTACCCCCCTCCCTTACTAGCGGTCGCCCTCGACCGCTTAGTCACCCTATCCATCCGAAAATCTCTACTTTTTTTTTTTAATTCCTTCTCGAAAATCCCCTCTAACGCCGACGTCGCGTCTTCTATCGTCTACTACGACCGGCTCTTTTCGTCGCTTTTCCTATTTTTTACATCGTCAGCATCTGAAGTCCTTCACTTAGCGTTTATGTGATCGACGCTATCTGATCTGATCCGCGGTCTTCTGAGCTGCGGCCCGGCTGGTCTGTGCGTCGTCTCGGAGGTCTATATAGATCCGTCTGCGGCGTTATTGCTTCTTCTTCTTTTTCTTCTACTAAAGCCTTTACCCACTACGGGGGCGGCAGCGCTGGCACGCTACGGCGTCGGCGAGCTTGCTGCCGCACCGCCGATAGGTAGTGGACGAGTCGAAGACCTCCCCGAGGCGACGGTTACGATCGTTTTTATCGGTTTCCGCGCCAGTGGAGCGGACGCGGCTTTCTTCTTCTTTCTTCCGCATGTCGACATTAGAGCTACGCTGGTTTCGGCTTTTCCGGGTTTCGCACGTAGAACTCTCTTAGCAGCTCCGCCGAATTCCGCAGGTTCTCGACCGGATACTACTTATAGTCTTCCAGCCACCCCTTCTACGAGATCCTCGCTTTAATGGACCCCCTTATCTTCTTTACGTCTATTACATCTTCCACCTCCTACTCTTCTTCCTTACCGTCTATCTCGACCGGCGGGGGTTCGGCGAACCCCTGTTCCGGAAGGCCGTCCTTAGGGTCCAGGCTTAGCAGATCTGAATGGAAAACGTCGTAGATCCGGAACGCCTTTGGCAGCTGGAGCCGATAAGTTACCAGCGATCTCTTTTCCACTATCTTGAACGGACCTACGTAGCGTAGATTCAGCTTGGCGTTGCCTTTTAGCCTTAGGTTCTTTGTGTTAAGCTATACCCTTTGGCCTTCCTTAAATTCTATTAGTAACCGCTTCTTATTAGCTCGAGTTACTATCTTCTTCTAAGCCGATTCCATCGCGTCTTTCGCTACCTTAATCGCTTCTTCTATCTGAGATCGGAGCGCTTCCGCCGCTGCGGCGGCGACCCTCTTTGACGACGTAGCGGTGGAAGGTTCCGTAGAGCTGGGTTCGCTCGGCGAATGGAAGCTCAGCCTCGGAAGATAACCGTAGGTTATCTCGAACGGCGCCAGCGACGTTGCTTCTAACTGTGCTGAGTTCGCGCAGAACTCAGCTATTAGCAGCATCTTAACCCACTTTTCTTGATAATGGCCGCAGAAGGCTCGCAGATATCGCTCTATCTCTCGGTTAGCCACTTTAGACTAACTGTCGGTCTGAGGGTAAGCAGCGGTGCTAAGCTTTCTACGAATTCCGAGAGCGTAGTTAATGGCTTTCTATACGTCGGCGGTGAATTGAGGACCCCTATCCGTAGTAATAGTGTCCGGCAGCCTATAGTGCTTCCATACGTGCTTAATTAGCATTCTCGCTGTTTCTTCCGCAGTAGTTCCTTCGTCTCTCGCTCGACAGGGGATGAAGTGGCGTTCTTTGCTTAATCGGTCCACTACGTTTAGCGTAGCGTTATATCCATCGGATTCCGGCAGGCCGGTTACGAAATCCATCGTAATGTGCTGCTATGGTTTCTTAGGGATCGGCAGTGGCTTCAATAAGCCTGCTGGAAGGCCGTAACGCGGCTTCGCCGATCGGCATACGTAGCAGTTGGCGATAAATCGGTGGATCCGCTCGTAGATTCGCGGAAACCAGTATGTCGTCCTTATAGCCTCTATCGTTTTCTTTGATCCTGCGTAACCAACGTCGACAGAGCTATAGACCAGCTGGATAACCTCTGTAATTAGTTCTTCTGGAACTATCAGCTTCCCTAAACCGGTTTTGCCTAGCTTTTGCCGCTAATTGAGTTGCTCCACCTTTTCGTAGAGAGTCTCTTCTTTAGGGGCCAGTTCCACTGCGCAGACCCCTACCTCTTTTAGCACCTCTGCGTCTACTATCCGCTCGGTTAGCACCTTCTGGAACATGTTCGGATCTTCTTTCGCGCGGCTGGTCTTTCCTTCTCTTCTCGTTAGTGCGTTAGCCTTTCTGTTTTGAGCGCCAGGTCGATAGATAATCTTGAAGTCGAACCCGGATAGGTAGGCAGCCTACTGTGCTTAACGTCGTAAGAGCTTCTGCGTCTTTATAAAGTAGGTTAGCGACTGGTGGTCCGTAAGGACCTGGACCGTGCTCCTTCTAGCTATAAGCTCTGGTTCTACTCCTCGAACGCCTGTATAATGGCCAGCAGTTCTTTATCGTAGATTGCGTAGTTCCGTTCGGCTTCCGTTATGGATTTACTAAAGAAGGCTACTAGGTAAAGGGTCTCGCCGTCGTTAGCGTATTAAGAAAGGACCCCTGCCGTAACTGTGTCGGAAGCGTCCGTTTCTACGTAGATCGTCTTTTCCGGCCGGAAGTGTGCTAGAACCGGCGCCGAGGCCACTGCTTCTTTCAGTCGGTTGAAAGCCTCTGTGCACCTCTCGTTCTATAGGCCTGCGGCCTCTTTCTTTAACGCTTCGTTCAGGGGTCTCGCTATCTTGCTAAAGTCCTTAATAAACCGTCGATAGTAGCTGCAGAAGCTGAGAAACGCTCTGATTTGCGTAGTATTTCCAGACTTCGGCTGCTCCTATTCGGCGACGGCAGCGACCTTTAAGGGGTCCATCCTAATTCCATCTCTTCCGACGATAAGACCGAGGTATTTAACTTCGGCCTAATAGAACTCGCTCTTCTTCGTGTCCGCGTTCAATCCGACCTCGCAGAGCCTAGTCAGCACCTTCTTAATGTTGTCCGTGTGCTGTTCTCTCGTCCTATCTGTGTAGATCAGAATGTCGTCCAAGTAGATAGACACGAACCGTTCTAGCATGTCTATAAAAGTGTAGTTCATAAAGCGTTGCTATACAGCCGGCGCGTTAGTGAGTCCGAACGGCATTACCAACCACTTAAAATTGCCTATACGCGTCGCGAACGTCGTAAGGTCTTCTGTCTGCCCTTCTTTATTCCTTAGTCGATGGAACGCTTGGCGGATGTCCAGCTTGCTAAACCACTTAGCCTTCGCCACTCTTTAGATGGTTTCGTCAATCAACGGCAATAGATATACGTCTCTCTTGGTGACCTCGTTAAGGCCTCTGTAGTCTACGCAGAGTCGCAGACTACCTCCAGGTTTCCGTACGAAAAGAATCGGTAACGCGTACTCGGCAGAACTCGACGTAATAAACTTCTTCGCCAGATTTTCGCGAACAAACACCTCTACTTGGTCCAGTTCGGCCAGTGACAGTCGTCTTAGGGGCTCGGTTCTTGGCAGCGTAGCTCCCTCTTTTAGTCGGATCTTGTTGTTATATTCCGGTCGATAGAGCGGCAATAGGTTAGAGTCGGCTTTTAAGAACACGTCAGCGTAATCGTGGAGCTCCGCTGGTAGCACCTCCAGCGGATCCACTTCTTCTTCCGCTATTATCTTCCTATAGTCTTTGATGTCCTTTATAGAGATAGCGTAAATCTTATTGTCCGGCGACTTCGCAAGGGTCTTTATAGCTTCTGAGCTTATTGTTCCGACGGTGACCAGGGGTTCGGTTCGATCAGACGGGGCCCCTTTCCTGGACGCCGTAGCGTTCGGCTCGGCGGCGATCGTTTCGGTGGTCCCCGCTCTGCTACCCGGGGTTTTGAATCCTATCGTGCCTTTATCTATGTCGACGATAGCTTTCTGGTTCTTTATCCATTTCTGCCCTATAATAATGTCAAACCTTCTGATGTCCATAATTCGAAACGTCGCTTCCGTAGTGCGACCAGCTAAGGTAGTCTTTAGCGGCACGTAGTGCGTGACGCTTTCCGTGTCTTGTCCGTTGTATGCCGAAATCCGCGTCGGCGACGCCAGCTCTACTGGATAGCTATATCCTTTTATTAGTTTCTGAACCAGTCGGTGGTAGATCGCTGCGCCGATAAGAGCTCCGGTATCGATAAAAGCTCTTAGCTGAAGTGGTTTGCTCGATCCGTTAAGGGGGTAGACAGTAATTGGAAGGATAATAGCTGTTTCTATGTTCACTTCCACCGCCGCTAAGAGCGGGTCGCTGCAGCTGTTAATGCTTTCTTCTCGTGCCGATTCGCTCCGGTACGGTGCCCTGTTGTCAGTGCTGGATAGGGGGCCTATCCGTCCAGCTAGTCTTTTCCTATAATCCTTAACTGCACCCCACCGTCCACGCTGTCAGTGTCGTTCGGAGCCGGCTCCATAGCTTGTATAGTCTTTCTCGGTGGCTGCGGCTGCTGCTGCTTTATAACACGATACTCCTGCTTCTGCTTATCCGATGCTTGGCATCTCGTGGCGATGTAGCTAGGCTTGCTACACGCGTAGCAGGTGGGGACGAACGCCGATCGTAGTGAATACGACGATTGCTAGGGGGTTCGTCGGAAAGGTGCGGAGGCTCTGGCTCCCTGCGGCGACGGCGACGGCTTCTAAATCGGTTCGCGTAATTTTGCGTAAGCGCTCAAGTTTCTCGCGGTAACTCTCGCTCTGTGCACGAAGCTCTTAAGGTCTTCGTCTTCTACAGACGCTATAGCGACGGCCAGCTTAGGGCTCAGTTTCTGTCTTAGTAAATGCAGCTGCTTATCTTCCGCTACTCTGGCCCTAATAGCATGTTTTCGGAATAGCCTGTAGAACTCCTCGAACGTCTGCCGGTTCTGGTTGATCTTATCTAGCTGCTCGCGGGCCGTCTTCTTCCGGAATGGATCTCCGAAGCGTTGATCTAGCGCTTTAATCGCTTCCTTAGCGGTTACCTCTTCCAGGTCCGCTACTAGCGAGAAAGCTTTACCTTCCAATCGCGATTCCAAGTACGCCAATCTATCCTCTTCGCTGCTCGATGCGTAATCGCGGCTTATCTTATTCTTGATCTTCTTCTTAAATGCCTCCTACGCTTTAGGGTCTCTGCTACCGAAGGCAGGTAGGTCCGGTAGTGGCGTCATCGTAGTGCTACCTTGACTATAGGCCGCCGGTAAGGTAGTCTCCGCGTAGGTTTCTCGCCGCGGTGGTGGCGACGACTTCGCTGCTTCTATATCAGCTAGTTGATCCTTTAGCGCCTTTAGCTGCGCTAGTCGATTCGCCGCCTGGTTTTCCAACATATCTATAATGGTCTCGGCCGATTCCTTCTCAGCTCTTACCGTCTCTACTTCCTCTCTTAGCTGTCGGTTCTCTTCTAGTGTTCTGTAGAACAGCGTCTTAATAAGGTCTATACCGTCGTAGACCTTTCCTATCCTATTCTCGTTTACATAGTCTTCCAGCTCCTCGAGCGTGCAGTCGTAGATCTTCCTATATTCGCTTATTCGTTCCTTAATCTCTGCGGTCTCTTCCGCTGTAAAACCGCTAATAATAATCTTATTATTAATGACACTAGAGCGCCTACTCGCTCTGTTAGTCTTTCTCTTTCCGCGGCGGCCTGTTACGCCGCTCTCTACTATCGAGAAGCCTTCCATCTTCTTACGGCGCCTTGGGGGTTGTTGTTTTGGTGTGTGTAAGTGCGCGTGCGTTATTCGGGTTTCCGGATGGTTCGACGGGCCCTTTCGCGCAGCGCAGGGTTTGGTGTAGAGAGTGAGTTTGAGATATAATAATCCGGGCACGCAGGTATGATTCAATACGGCCTTTTTAATAACTATATCTCGAACTAAGGAGGGAAAGGAATCTATGTGGTAGTGGTAGTGGGCTCTGATGGATGGTGGTGCCAAGGCCCGGCTCGGTCCGGAAGGGCCGAGCCGAAATCCAGGGTCCACCCTATTACTCGGTCCCACCCCTTTCCACTGCCGCAACAAGGTAGGCCAATCTATCTCCGGCACTGTTTCCGGCATAGTCTCGATCTATCTTGTTCTTTATCTTCTTCTTAAATGCTTCCTGATCCTTAGGATCTCCGCCTCTAAACGCTAGTAGGTCCGGCAGTAATGTTATTAACGTGCCGCCTTAACTATAGGCCGCTAGTAAGGCGGTCTCTGCTGGTTCTTCTCGATGCAGTAGCGGCAACGTCGCTCTCTCTATCTTAGCTAGCTGAGTCTTTATCTCCTTTAGTTGTGCCAGTCGGTTTGCTGCTTAGTTTTCCAGCACATCTATAATAGTCTCGGCCGATTCCTTCTTAGCCCTTACCGTCTCTATTTCCTCTCTTAACTGTCTCTTTTCTTCTAGGGTTCTGTAAAACAGCTTCTTAATAAGGTCTATGCTGTCGTAGACCTTTCCTACTCTGTTCTTGTTTACGTAATCCTTAAGTTCCTCGAGCGTACAGTCGTAGATTTTCTTGTATTCGCTTATTTGTTCCTTAATCTCTGCAGTCTCTTCCGCTGTAAAACCTCTAATAATGAACTTATTATCGATAACACTGGAGCGCCTGCTCGCTCTGTTAGTCTTTTCTCTTCTGCTTCTGCTTCGGCCTGTAACGCCGCTCTCTACCACTGAGAAGCTCTCTATAGCTTTCTTACAGTGCTGGGGTTGTTGGTTTGTGTAGTGCGCGTGCGTTATTCGGGGGTCCGGATGGTTTAACGGTCCCTTTCGCGCAGCGCGGTAGTAGTGTAGGGAGTGAATTCGAGATATAATAATCTGGGCACGCAGATATGATTTAATACAGCCTTTTTGATAACTATATCTCGAACTGAGGAGGGAAAGGAATCTATGTAGTGGTGGGCAAGAGCTTTGAAGGTGGCGTGCCAAGGCCCGGCTCGGTCCGGAAGGGCCGAGCCGAAATTCCAAGGGTCCACCCCATCACTCAGTCCCACCCCTTTCTGCCGCCGCAACATCTGCCTCTAAACGCCGGTAGGTCCTGTAGTAACGTTATTAAGGTGCTACCTTAACTGTAGGCCGCCGGTAAGGCGGTCTCTGCTTGTTCTTCTCGATGTAGTAGCGGCGCCGACGACATCGCTGCTTCTATCTTAGCTAACTAAGTCTTTATTGCCTTTAGTTGTGCTAGTCGGTTTGCCGCTTAGTTTTCCAGCATATCTATAATAGTCTCTGCCGATTCCTTCTTAGCTCTTACTGCTTCGTTTTCCTCTCTTAACTGCTTCTTCTTGTCTAGGGTTCTGTAAAACAGCGTCTTAATTAGGTCTATACCGTTGTAGACCTTCCCTACTCCGTTCTTGTTTACGTAATCTTTAAGTTCCTCGAGCGTGCAGTCGTGGATCTTCTTATATTCGGTTATTCGTTCCTTAATCTCTGCAGTCTCTTCTGCCGTAAAACCTCTAATAATGAACTTATTATTAATAACGCTAGAGCGTCTACTCGCTCTGTTAGCCTTTTCTTTCCTGCTTCTGCTGCAGCCTGTAACGCCGCCTTCTACCGTTAAGAAGCTCTCTATAGCTGTCTTACGGTGCTAGGGGGTTGTTGGTTTGGTGTGTGTATGCGCGTGCGTTATTCGGGTTGCCGGATAGTTCAACGGACCCTTTCGCGCAGCGCGGAGTTGGTGTAGTAAGTGAGTTCGAGATATAATAATCCGGGCACGCAGATATAATTCAATACAGCCTTTTTGATAACTATATCTCGAACTAAGGAGGGAAAGGAATCTATGTAGTAGTAGTTAAGTGATACGGGGTGGGTTGGCCCGTGTCATTACTATGCCTTGCCAAGGTTTATATTGTTAGGGGGCGTCGCCCGGCCCAGGTCCTGAACCCGACCTGAGCCGACCGTCGCCCTAAGGACTGCGACTCAGCGGAGCCAGCACGACCCCACCCTCCGTACGGAGTTACCGACAGGACCCCTCTCCCGTACGGAGGGAGAACACTACAGTCCTGCACAAAGGGGGAGCCACCGCCCCTTAGATTAGGGGAAACCCCGGCACTACCGTACGGAGGAGGTAACTCCCGATTCTCTGTACAGAGGGTGAACCTTGCACCCCGGCACAAAGGGGAAATTGCTAGCTTAGCTTCGTAGGTACAAATCGTACGGAGCAGACGACGAAGGAACTGCCTATTAGTTCCTTTATGTAGATACCCGACCTCAAGTTTCTGAACCAAGATTCTTAAGCCTCTTACATTAGGAACTGATCTCACTGTCGGTGACCGCGGTAATAGAGCAAGATGGACGGCGGCATCCCTATGGAACCTACGGCTATAGAGGGACACATGCACCGCGTATACGAGGAGCTGCTGGAAAGCAAGAGGCAGCTCGAGCAGCAAGTGAACCACCAAGCTGCGATGATTTCCCAACAGGAACAGGAGCTACGACAGCTCAGGGCGTCCGATCGCGATCCGACCCCTACGACGACGAACACGATGTCCCCTACCCCGACCCCCAAGAGCAAACTCCCTGACGTTTCTACGTACGATAGTAAGGCCCCGGCCGAGTACCCCTCCTAGGCGGCTCAGATGCGCTCCAAGCTCCTAGTCGACTTAGGAGCATACCCGACTGAGCTGGACAAGGTGGTCTACCTCTTTAGGAGGTTGAAGGGCAGGGCGGCGGCACGAATTCTGCCGTACTACGAGACGGCCATTGCCAACCCGGCAATAGCTACGACGACGATGCTCTAGGCAGCTCTGGACAAGAGCTACAAGGACCCAGACCGCGAGAGCCGAGCACTCCTACAGGTCAACACGATGAAACAAGGACGCAAGACCGTACGAGAATTCCTTGCGGAATTTGACCAGACCCTGGCAGAAGCAGGGGGTCTCCAATAGGAAGACAGGATAAAAATTACCTCTTTAGAAGTAGGCCTCTCGAAGGAAATTATAACGGGGCTAGTAGGTGTAATGCGGCCAGCTACGTACGAGGAATTTTGCGACCTTCTTAGGATAGTCGACGACCAGCAACGCAGGCTAGGACGGATGGGCCGTGCCCAGGAGATAAGACAACCTCCCCAGCGACAGACAGATGCTATAGACTGGGAACCGACGACGACGAGGGTAGCAGCAGCAACCACCGTACGGCCAAGGGCCGCTACCAAGAAGGCGCAATAGGTAGACACAGCTACCCTTAACAAGAGGCGAGCAGAAGGGAGCTGCTACCGGTATAGCAAGATGGGCTACACCGTACGGAATTGCGGGCTCCTGCCAGCAGAGAGACCCGGGGGACGGCCGACCACCGCAAGGGTGGCCACTGCAGCGCCTTAACGAGAAGATCAGGTGTCCCACTCGGACGACGACGAGTCGGGAAAAGAGTAGCCTCTAAGCGAAGACTCTGCTAGAGGCGGGTGCGAGATAGACTGCCAAATCAAAGCGTTACTTGGCTATCTTTCAAGAGCAATTACATAACGACGACGCCGTTTATCGTACGGCCGACATTGAACGGGTCCGCAATAGCGCGGACACTGATTGACACAGGATGTTTGGTGTATAGAGTAATCAGCGAAGACTTCGTACGGAGACATCGGATTGAGACAGCCCCTACGGTACCCGTACGTATGCTGGGCATTACCGGGCGGGGACCGGACATTACCTACATAGTGAAAGTGACAATAGAGGTACAAGGACACTACGAGCAAGACTCGTACCTCTATGTCGTACGGGACAAGTTGGGGTATAACCTGATACTAGGAAAGCCTTAGATAGAACGCTAGAAGGGCAAGCTAGACGTCGGACGAGGACAGCTGTACCTGGCAGCAACAAAGCGGAGAATCCGGGACTAGGGAAGGTCCCTGCGAGGTAGCAACGCCAAGGCCGAAATCAACACAGCAACGGCGGACATCGAGAAGGCATTGGCACCTAAGGAAGCGACAAACCCCTGTACGAAGCTCCTAAGAGAGTATATTAGGTACCTGGACCTCTTTAAACCGAAGTCGGCCTCGAAACTGCCGCTATACCGAGGGGAAGGGATTGACTATAACATCCAGCTAGAACCCCGCCCGGATAGGAGCCTGCCGGAGGTACCGTACGGACCGCTATACAGGATGTCCTCTGGAGAACTCCTGGTACTGCGCAAGACGCTGGACGACCTGCTTGCCAAAGGGTTCATCCGGGCCAGTACGTCGTCCGCAGGAGCCCCAGTACTGTTTGTCTACAAGGAGGGGAAGGCTAGATTGCGTTTCTGCGTAGACTATAGAGGCATTAACGCGATTACTAAGAAGGACCGGTACCCCCTACCCCTTATCAAGGAGACCCTCGGACGAATCAGCAAGGTGAAGTAGTTCACCAAGCTTAACGTAGTCTCGGCCTTCCACAAGATATGGATCAAGGAAGGCTGTAAATGGATAACTGCCTTCCGTACGAGATACGGTCTTTTTGAGTGGTTGGTCACCCCCTTTGGCCTTGCTAATGCACCGGCAACCTTCCAAAGGTACATTAACAAGTCCCTGCAAGGGTTACTGGACGACATCTGCTCGGCATACCTCGACGACACCCTGGTTTTTACGGACGGCACCTACGCAGACTACGTACGGGATGTCAAGAAGGTGCTGGACCGTCTGCAGCAGGCGGGCTTGTACCTCGACATCGACAAATGCGAGTTCGGTGTCCAACGTACGAAATACCTAGGTTTTATTATCGAGGCAGGGAAAGGCATCAGCATAGATAGGAAGAAGATTGACGCTATCAGGCTATAGAAGCCGCCTACGAACGTCAAGGGCGTACGGGAATTCCTTGGGTTTGCCAACTTCTACCGCCAGTTTATACGGAACTACTAAGAGGTCGTACGCCCCCTGGTTAAGCTGACGCACAAGGACAAGCAGTTCAAATAGTCGGACGAATGCAATAAGAGCTTCGACAAGCTAAAAGAGCTCTTTACTACAGGACTAACGCTCGCCGCCTTTGACCCGGAGCGTACGACAATACTGGAAACCGACTCCTTAGGGTACTGTATTAGGGGTATCCTGTCACAGGTAGGCCCGGACGGACTCCTACACCTATGCGCGTATTTCTCTAAGAAGAACTCCCTAGCTAAGTGCAACTACCCAATCTACGACAAAGAGTTGCTGGCAGTCGTACGGTGTTGCGAAGCCTAGGATAGGGAACTCCGCTCGGTGCCTAAGTTCCTCGCCCTAACGGACTACAAGAACCTGGAATACTTTACTTAACCCCGGAAGCTGTCTAAGAGGCACGTACGATAGGCAATGTACCTGAGCCGGTTTAACATAAGACTCCAGTACTGTAAGGGTAAGGACAACAGCAGGGCCGACGCACTGTCCAGACGGGACCAGGACATGCCAACGACGTACGGGGACGACCGGCTGAAGTCGCGGACATTCTAGATGTTTAAGGAAGAGCCAGGCGGGGAGACTATCCACCTGGCGGCGACACATCTATAGGAACCCCAACTGCAAGCATAGGAAGAGGCGGTGGAAAAGGACGAGGCATACCGAGGGGCCCGTACGGCAATTCAGGGAGGGCAACGGAAGCTCCCAGCCGAGCTCTACCTAAAGGTATCGGCAGCTAAGTGTACAGTAGACGAGGAGAACAACCTAAAGTTCAGAAATCGGATATAGGTCCCGGCGGACGAGAAGCTCCGTACGGGCCTAATACAACGAGCACATAACTCTATGGCCACCGGGCACCTAGGGCGCGAGGAGACGTACAGCATTATCGCCCGGGACTATTACTAGCCAGCGATAGCGAAGGACATTCGCAGGTTCGTACGGAACTGCGATGTGTGCGGACGAACGAAGCCCTAGCGCGAGCTAAAGCATAGGCTGCTGAGGCCTCTGCCGATACCGGATCGACCCTAGCAAGATCTGACCGTAGACTTCATTACGGACCTTCCCGAGAGTAACGGACGGCGAAACATTATAGTAGTTACGGACAAGTTAACGAAAGGGGTAATACTGGAGGGGATGGACTCTATTACAGCTAAGGACACTGCCTGGGCCTTTATCCGGACGACGTTCAGCAAGCACGGTTTCCCTAGGTCAATTGTATCAGACCGGGGGCCACAGTTTACGAGCTAGCTCTAGGCACGGATCTGCCAGTTACTAAGGGTAGAGCGTCGTCTGTCCACCGCATAGCACCCGCAGACGGACGGGGCGACGGAGAGAGCCAATTCAACCCTAGAGGCGTACCTCCGAGCGTACGTCGACTATAACCAGACGAACTGGAACCGCCTTCTCCCAATAGCGGAGCTAGCTATCAACAGCCGTACGGCCGACGCTACAGGACTATCCCCCTTCTTTATGACCTATAGATACGACCATTCCCCGCTCCTACCGACCCCAAGTAGCAACACCCCGCGCCCTGTACGATCCCTAATCCAGCAAGGAGAGGCTATCGTACGGACAATTACGAACGCCTACCAATAGGCAAAAGCAAGCCTGGCCCTAGCCTAGCAGAAAGCCGAAGAGCAGGCCAACAAGGGACGACAGGCTGTACCAAGGTACGAGGCAGGGGATAAGGTCTGGCTAAACCAGCGAAACATCCGTACAGACCGGCTAAGCAAGAAGTTGGATTAGAGAAACAGGAAGTTTACGGTAATCCGGCCGGTAGGGACATACGCCGTACGACTAAACACTCCTCCAGGGATTTACCCAGTCTTCTACGTAGACCTCGTACGACCGGCGAGCACGGACCCCTTGCCGCATCAGACGACTGACGACGAGCGCCTACCCGCAATTATAACTGAGGGCCAAGAAGAGTACAAGGTAGAGGGGATCCTTAAGAGCTGGAGGAAGCGGGGGAAGGCAGAGTACTTAGTAAAATGGAAAGGATAGGCAGAGCCTACGTAGGAACTGTACGAGGCTCTGCAAGACACGACCGCACTAGACAGATAGGAGGAGGACCATCCCCCTACCCAGTTGCAATAACCCTGCGCCGTACAGCGGAAAGAGGCACGATCTACCCTAAGGACAGGGTGGCCGCAGGCAGACCTAGGTTGTCGAAGGATCGAGCACTACGATGTAGGACACTATAGGAGCCTACTGACACGACACCGTACGACGCTGTACGAGATAAGGGCTGGAAGAAAGGAACAGCCAAGGGACGAATAGGAGGGGGGAGCGGAGATAAGACAAGTAAGAAAACCGGCCTAAAATTCTTACATTCCCTAGGGGGGAACCAAACTACCCTACTTATTATCTGAAATCTCCACTACCTCAGGCCCGGCCGGGCCCCCACCCCCACCAGGGCCACCCCCAGGGAGCAGAGGCACCCCCCTACCCCTACGTGCCTCCCCCGGCCGGCGGAAGGGGCAGTAGAGGGAGCTATCCTTCTACTTGCACGAGGCACACACCCTAGCCCAGAAGCCTAGGAGGCGGTATAGGCCAAGTGACGGCCGGGGGGAGTTGGGGCAGGGGGCACAGAGCTAGCCCTAGGTGGCGATAAGGAGGGCGTTGACGTACGACGGCCGGGCCGTAGCTACCCGCTCTAGTGTAACCCAGGCGGGGTTACACTAGAAGGCGTAGAAGGGGAGCCCGGCTGCGTCCTGCTGCTTACGGGTATAGCACCTAAAACGTTAGCCCAGACCGTACAGAAGACGAAAATCTGTACGAACCGGAGGAGCAGCTGCTGGTCAAGGTAAGGGCCCTACTGTACGAGGACAAAGTAGGGGGGGACCCTAGCCGGACGAGGGGGAGGGGCGGGGCCAGCGGCGACGAGGGAACCACTGGACGACATAGTAGTTAGCTGGTAGTGGTGGATAGTGGACGGTAGATAGTGGATAGTAGAGGGTAGACGTTGTACAGGGAGAAGAGAAGGGGGAAGGGAAGAGAAGGGAGGAGGCTTAGGCTAACTGCCTGCTATAGGGAATGGCAAGCAGGGCAGCTGCTACAGACGGGTGAAATAGCAAGAGGCAACTGCGACCCGGAGGAAGCGACGAGGGACGACGACTCGGCACCGTACGAAATGGGACGCCGCAAACTGCAAAAAAAAAAAAAAAAAAAACACAGGAGGAGCTGAGTGATTTAGGCACGCCGCCGTACGAAGGAAAACTGCGAGAAGGGAAGGGGGGGGGTATTGTTAGGGGGCGTCGCCCGGCCCAGGTCCTGAACCCGACCTGAGCCGACCGTTGCCCTAAGGACTGCGACTTAGCGGAGCCAGCACGACCCTACCCTCCGTACGGAGTTACCGACAGGACCCCTCTCCCGTACGGAGGGAGAACACTACAGTCCTGCACAAAGGGGGAGCCACCGCCCCTTAGATTAGGGGAAACCCCGGCACTACCGTACAGAGGAGGTAACTCCCGATTCTCCGTACGGAGGGTGAACCTTGCACCCCGGCACAAAGGGGAAATTGCTGGCTTGGCTTCGTAGGTACAAATCGTACGGAGCAGACGACGAAGGAACTGCCTATCAGTTCCTTTATATAGATACCCGACCTCAAGTTTCTGAACCAAGATTCTTGAGCCTCTCACACATATATCTGGTACACATTAGTCAAGTCACTTCCGAGTTACTTGACCAGTCCCTTTTGGCTTAAGTGTACCGCGCCACATCACTTAACTCGGAAGTGACTGCTGAAAGTGTACGATAAAAGGCCCGGGTTCTGATCCGAGCGCGCAGATAAGGTTCAATACGGCTGCTTTGATAACTATATCTCGAACTGAAGAGGGAAAGGAATCTATGTGGTGGTGGTGGTAGGCTTTGATGGTGGTGGTGCCAAGGCCCGGCTCGGCCCGGACGGGCCGAGCCGAAATTCCAGGGTCCACCCCATCAATCTGTCCCACCTCTTTCCACCACCGCAACACTACCCCCCCCCTTTACCAGCGGTCGCCCTCGACCGCTTAGTCACTTCGCCCATCCGAAAATCTCCGCTTTTTTTTTTTTTTTTTTTTTTTTTTTTGATTCGTCGTCCTTTTCTCGAAAATCCCTTTCAATGTTGACGTCACCTCCTCCTTCTTCCATCGCTTCTTGAATTTCCTACGTTATCAGCATCTGAAGTCCTTTACTTGGTCGTTCATGTAATCGACGCGCCATCTGATCCATGTCATCTGATCTGAGCCGTGGGTCTTCTGAGCTGCGGTCTGGGCGGTCTGTGCGTTGTCTCGGAGGTCCATATAGATCCGTCCGCGGCTCCGTTTCTTCTTCTTTTCTTTCTCCACCGAAGTCAGCACTCCATCGCAGGGGGGGGGGGGGGGGGGGGGGGGGCGGCGGCGCTGGCACGCTACGGCGTGCGCGGCCTGCCGACCTCTACGATCTGCCTGGAGCAATCACGATCGTTTTCATCGGCTTTCGCGCCGGTGGAGCGGACGTGGCATTCTTCTTCTTCCGTAAGGATCGGCATCAGAGCCATTCCGGCTTCGGCTTCGTCGGATTCCGCGCGTAAAAGTCTCTCAGCAGCTCCGCCGAATTCCGGAGGTTCTCGATCGGATACCATTTATAGTCTTCTGGCCACCCCTTCTACGAGACCCTCGCTTTGATGGACCCCCTTATCTTCTTTACGTCCATTACGTCTTCTACTTCCTATTCTTCCTTATTATCTATCTCGATTGGCGGGGGTTCAGCGAACCCCTGCTCCGGCAGGCCGTCTTCAGGGTCCAAGCTTAGCAGATCTGAATGGAAAACATCGTGGATCCGGAACGCCTTCGGCAGCTCGAGCCGATAGGTCACCGGCGACCTCTTTTCTATTATCTTGAACGGACCCACGTGACGTAGGTTGAGCTTCGCGTTCCCTTTCAGCCTCAGGTTCCGCGTGTTGAGCTATACCTTTTGGCCTTCCTCAAATTCTGTCGGTAACCGCTTTCTATTAGCTCGATTTACTATCTTCTTCTGAGCCGTCTCCATCGCTTCTTTCGCTACTTTGATCGCTTCTTCCATCTGAGATCGTAGCGCTTCTGCCGCCGCGGCGGCGACTCTCTTTGACGACGTGGCGGTGGAAGGCCCCTGCGAATCGGCGTCGCTCGGCGGCTAAAAGCTCATCCTCGGAAGATAGCCATGCGTTATCTCGAACGGCGCCAGTGAGGTGGCCTTAGACGGTGCCGAGTTAGCACAGAACTCGGCCATCGGCAACACCTTAACCCATTCCTCTTGGTGACGGCCGCAGAAGGTTCGCAGATATCGCTCCATCTCTCGGTTAGCCACTTTAGACTGACCGTCGGTCTGCGGGTAAGCGGCCGTGCTAAGCTTTCCGTGGATTCCAAGCTTCTGATTGATGGCCTTCTATACGTCGGCGGTGAACTGAGGACCCCTATCCGTAGTGATAGTGTCCGGCAGGCTATAGTGCTTCCACACGTGTTGAATCAACATCCGTGCGGTCTCTTCTGCGGTGGTTCCTTCGTCTTTAGCTCTACAGGGGATGAAGTGGCGCTCTTTGCTTAGCCGATCTACTACATTGAGCGTAGCGTTATATCCATCCGAATTCGGCAGGCCGGTTACGAAGTCCATCGTAATGTGTTGCCACAGCTTCTCGGGGATCGTAAGCGGCTTTAGTAGACCAGCCGGAAGACCGTAACGCGGCTTCGCGGCTCTGCATACGTGGCAGTTGGCGATAAATCGGTGGATCCGTTCGTAGATTCGCGGAAACCAGTAGATCGTCCTTACGGCTTCTATCGTCTTCTTCGCACCGGCGTAACCAACGTCCTTCGATTCATGGATCAGCCGGATGACCTCTGTGATTAGTTCTTCCGGAACTATCAGCTTCCCTGAGCCCGTTTTGCCGAGCTTCTGCTGTTGGTTGAGCCGCTTTACCTTCTCGTAGAGCGTCTCTTCTTCAGTCGGAGGCTCTTTAACCGGCGATTCCACCGCGTAGATCCCTACTTCTTTCAACACCTCTGCGTCTACTATCCGTTCGGTTAGCACCTTTTGGAACATGTTCGGATCTTCCTTCGCGCGGCTCGTCTTCCCTTCTCTTCTCGTCAGTGCGTCAGCCTTTCCGTTTTGAGCCCCTGGTCGATAGGTGATCTTGAAGTCGAACCCTGATAGGTAGGCGGCCCACCGTGCTTAACGTCGTAAGAGCTTCTGCGTCTTCATGAAATAGGCCAGCGACTGGTGGTCCGTAAGAACCTGGATCGGCCCTTTTCCAGCTATAAGTTCCGGTTTCCACTCTTCAAAGGCCTGAACGATGGCCAGCAGCTCCTTATCGTAGATAGCGTAATTCCGCTTAGCTTCGTTCATTGACTTGCTGAAGAAGGCGACTGGATGGAGGGTTTCGTCGTTACTATATTGAGAAAGGACTCCGGCCGTCACTATGTCGGAAGCGTCCGTTTCTACGTAGATCGTCTTTTCTGGCCGGAAGTGTGCCAGAACTGGCGCAGAGGCCACTGCTTCTTTCAGCCGCACGAAAGCTTCCGTGCACTTCTCATTCCGTAGGCCGGCGGCCTCTTTCTTCAGCGCCTCGTTCAGGGGTCTCGCTATCTTGCTGAAGTCCTTAATAAACCGTCGATAGTAGCTGCAGAAGCCGAGAAACGCTCTGATTTGCGTAGTGTTTCCGGATTTCGGCTGCTTCCACTCCGCGACGGCGGCGACCTTTGAGGGGTCTATACGAATTCCATCTCTTCCGACGATGAGACCGAGATATTTGACCTCGGTTTGATAGAACTCGCTCTTCTTCGTGTCCGCGTTCAATCCCACCTCGCGGAGCCTCTTCAACACCCTCTCGATGTGGTCCGTGTGTTGCTCTCTCGTTCCATCAGTGTAGATAAGGATGTCGTCTAAGTAGATAGACACGAACCGTTCCAGCATGTCCATAAAAGTGTGGTTTATAAAGCGTTGCCACACTGCCGGCGCGTTGGTGAGTCCGAACGGCATCACCAGCCACTTGAAATTGCCCATACGCGTCGCGAACGTCGTGAGGTCTTCCGTCTGCCCTTCTTCATTCCTTAGTCGATGGAACGCTTAGCGGATGTCCAGCTTGCTAAACCACTTAGCCTTCGCTACGCGCTGTATAGTCTCATCTATCAGCGGCAGGGGGTATACGTCTCTCTTGGTGACCTCATTGAGGCCTCGATAGTCCACGCAGAGTCGCAGACCACCCCCCGGTTTCCTTACGAAAAGAATCGGTGACGCGTATTCGGCAGAACTCGGCGTAATGAACTTCTTCGCCAGGTTTTCGCGAACAAACACCTCCACTTGGTCCAATTCGGCTGGCGACAGTCGTCTTAGGGGCTCGGTTCTTGGCAATGTGGCCCCTTCTTTCAACCTGATCTTGTTATTATATTCCGGTCGATAGAGCGGCAGGAGGTTGGAGTCGGCCTTCGAGAAAACGTCAGTGTAACTATGGAGTTCTTTCGGTAGCACCTCCAGCGGATCCACTTCTTCTTCCGCCATCATCTTCCTGTGGTCTTCGATGTCTTTCATTAAGATGGCGTAAATCTCGTTGTTCGGCGACTTCGCGAGGGTCGTTATGGCTTCTGAACTCATCATTCCGACGGTGACCGGGGGTTCGGAACGATCGGACGGAGCCTCTTTCGCAGACTCCGTGGCTTTCGGCTTGGCGACAACGGTGGCGACCTTTCCGATGGTCCCTGCTCCGCTACCCGGGGTTTTGAACCCGATAGTTCCTTTATCTACGTTAACGATGGCTTTGTGGTTCTTCATCTATTTCTGCCCTATAATGATGTCAAACCTTCCGATATCTATGATTCGGAACGTCGCCTCTGTGGTGCGACCAGCCAGTGTGGTCCTCAGCGGCACGTAGTGCGTAACGCTTTCCGTGTCTTGTCCGTTGTACGCCGAAATCCGCGTCGGCGACGCCAGTTCCACTGGATAACCGTACCTATTCGTCAGCTTCCGGACCAGTCGGTGGTGGATCGCCGCGCCGATGAGAGCTCCGGTGTCGATAAAAGCTTTCAGCTGAAGCGGTTTGCTCGATCCGTCAAGGGGGTGGACAGTGATTAGAAGGATAATGGCTGTTTCTGTGTTTACCTCCACCGCAGCCGATAGCGGATCGCTGCAGCTATTGATGCTTTCTTTCGTCGACGTAGTTCGCGTTGATGCCCTGTTGTCTATGCTGGATAGGGGGCCTATCCGTCCAGCTGGTCTTTTCCTATGATTCTTAGCTGCACTCCACCGTCTACGCTATCGGTGTCGTTCGGAGCCGGTTCGATAGCTTGAATAGTCTTTCTCGGCGGTGGCGGCTGCTGCTTTATGACACGATACTCCTGCTTCTGCTTATCCGATGCTTGGCAGCTCGTAGCGATGTGGCCAGGCTTTCCGCACGCGAAACAGGTAGGGACGAACGACGGTCGCGGCACGTAAGGCGGCTGGGGGCCGCGTCGGAAGGGCGCGGGGGCTCTGGTTGTCCGCATCAGCGACGGCGACGGCTTCTGAACCGATTCTCGTAATTTCGCGTAAGCGCTTAAGTTTCTTGCGGTGACTCTCGCTTGGTGGACGAAGCTCTTAAGGCCTTCGTCTTCCACAGACGCCATGGCGGCGGCCAGCTCAGGACTCAGCTTCTGCCTTAATAGGTGGAGCTGCTCATCTTCCGCCACTCGGGCCCTAATCGCATATTTTCTGAACAAACCGTAGAATTCCTCAAACGTCTGCCGGTTCTGGTTGATCTTATCTAGCTGCTTACGGGCTGTCTTCTTTCGGAATGGGTCTCCGAAGCGTTGATCTAACGCTTTGATCGCTTCTTCAGCGGTTACCTCTTCCAGGTCCGCCACCAGCGAAAAAGCTTCGCCTTCTAGTCGCGCCTCTAAATAGGCCAATCTGTCTTCTTCGCTGCTTGATGCGTAATCGCGGTTCATCTTATTCTTAATCTTCTTCTTAAACGCCTCCTACGCTTCGGAGTCTCCGCCACCGAAAACCGGTGGATCCGGTAATAACGTCATCAACGTGCCACCTTGACTGTAGGCCGCCGGCGAGGTGGTTTCCACTTGGGTTTCTCGCCGCGGTGGCGGCGACAATCTCGCTGCTTCCATATCAGCTAGTTGATCCTTCAGCGCCTTTAGCTGCGCCATTCGATTCGCCGCTTGGTGTTCCAACACTTCGACGATAGTCTCTGCCGATTCCTTCTCGGACCTCACCGTCTCTACTTCCTCTCTTAGCTGTCTGTTTTCTTCCAGTGTCCTGTAGAACAGCGTCTCAATAAGGTCTATACCGTCGTAGACCTTCCCTATTCCGTTCTCGTTTACGTGGTCTTCCAGTTCCTCGATCGTGCAGTCGTGGATCTTCTTATATTCGCTTATTCGTTCCTTAATCTCAGCGGTCTCTTCCGCTGTAAAACCTTTGATGACGATCTTATCGTCAATTACACTAGAGCGCCTGCTCGCTCTGTCAGTCTTTCCTTTTCTGCTTCTGCTGCGGCCTGTAACGCCGCTCTCTACCGCTGAGAAGTCTTCCATCTTCTTACGGTGCCTGGGGTTGGTTGTTGTTAGTGGGTGCGCGTGCGTTATTCGGGTTTCCGGATAGTTCAACGGGCCCTTTCGCGCAGCGCGGGGTTGTGGAGAGTGAGTTCGAGATATAATGATCCGAGCGCGCAGATGAGGTTCAATACGGCTGCTTTGATAACTATATCTCGAACTGAAGAGGGAAAGGAATCTATGTAGTGGTAGTGGTGGGCTTTGATGGTGGTGGTGCCAAGGCCCGGCTCGGCCCGGACGGGCCGAGCCGAAATTCCAGGGTCCACCCCATCAATCTGTCCCACCTCTTTCCACCACCGCAACAGGTTCAATTCCCAAGGGGCGCATCTTTTAACGGGAGAGTGGAAGCAGCGTTGACGTATGTCCGTTTGTCCACCACTCTGTACAGAATGAGGCAGACCCGGTAAAGGTCCAGCTGGCTGTGTGCAGACCTGCCGGGGGGGGGTTGATTGCGTATGCTGCATAGGGGGGCTGTGCAATGGCATACGTAGCCTGTAAGTAAGCGCAGCTTACGAGGTCGTAAGCCTGTAGCGCAGGGGGTAGTAATACAGGGTGGGTTAGCCCGTGTTATTACTATGCCTTGCCAAGGTTCATATATCTAGTACACATTGGTCAAGTCACTTCCGAGTTACTTAACCAGTCCCTTTTGGCTCAAGTGTACCGCGCCACATCATTAAGAGCTTTAGGGGTAGTGTGCTAAGGCCCGGCTCGGTCCGGAAGAGCCGAGCCAGAATTCCGAGGGTCCACCCTATTACTTAGTCCTACCCCTTTCTGCCGCCGCAACAGTAACGTTATTAAAGTGCTACCTTAACTGTATACCGCCAGTAAGGCGGTATCTGCTTGTTCTTCTCGATATAGCAGCGGCGCCAACGACATCGCTGCTTCTATATCAGCTAACTAAGCCTTTAGCATCTTTAGTTGTACTAGTCGATTCGCCGCTGATGCAGCGCGGTACACTTAAGCCAAAAGGGACTGGTCAAGTAACTCGGAAGTGACTTGACCAATGTGTACCAGATATATGAACCTTGGCAAGGCATAGTAATGACACGGGCCAACCCACCCCGTATCAGCCGCTTAGTTTTCTAGCACATCGATAATAGTCTCTGCCGATTCCTTCTCGGCTATTACCGATTCTATCTCCTCTTATAGCTGCCTGTTCTCTTCCCTTTTCTTATAAAACTTCTTCTTAATAAAGGTATAGTGTCGTATACCTTCCTAGCTCTATGTTCTGCTAGATATTCTTCGAGTTTATCTGGTGTACAGGTATACAGCTTCTTATAGCCCGCTATTCCTTCTTTCGCCTCGTCTGTCTCTTCTTCTGTAAGACCTTTAGTAACTGTCTTATCGTCGAGGATGCTAGTGCGCCTATCCCTCGCTCTGTTAGTATTTCTCTTTCCGCTGCGGCCTATAACAGCGCCCTAAACCGTTAAGAAGCCCTCTATAGTCTTCTTACAGTGCTAATATGTTTGGTTTGGTTTGGTTTGCGTATGCGTTATTCGGGTAGCCGGATGCGGTTTAACGGTCCCTTTCGCGCAGCGCAGGGTTGGTCTAGTTAGTGAGTTCGAGATATAATAATCCGAGTACGCAGATATAATTCAATACAGCTGTTTTAATAACTATATATCAAACTAAGGAAGGAAAGGAATCTATACAGCGGTAGGTAAGGGCTTTAGGGGTAGTGTGCCAAGGCCTGGCTCGGTCCGGAAGGGCCGAGCTGAAATTCCAAGGGTCCACCCTATTACTCAGTCCCACCCCTTTCTGCCGCCGCAACAGATATAGAGATTTCTCTCTATACCCCTAGGGTGCAGGGGGAGGGGATGCTAACTCGGCTAGGCCGGGTTAGAACTTGGTCTGGCTGGGTCTTGCTAGCGCTGCTAAGTCGTACTCCTTAGGACGACGGCCGGTCCAGGTCCGGGACCTGGCAGGACGGCGTCCCCTAATACTAGGCTGGATCGTATCCCGTATAGGCCGAGTTATGCTGGCGCCGCTAAGTCGTAATCTTCAGGACGACGGCCGGTCGGCTCAGGCCCTAGGCCTGGCAGGACGCAGGACAGCGTCCCCTAACAGATTAGTTCCTAATATTAGGGGCTTAAGGATCTTAGTTCAGAAACTTAAGGCCTTGTATATATAGGAAGGAACTAATAAGCAGTTCCTTTGTACTCCGTCCGTTACTGTATAATTTATATCTACGAAGCCAGCCAGCAACTATAGTATGGAGGGGGGTGAAGGGGAGAGGCGCTGTCTCGGCCAGTCCGAGTTATGTCTCGGGCCAGCCGGGTTATGCTGGCGCCTTATGCTGGCGCCGCTGAGTCATAATCCTCAGGACGACGGCCGGTCGGCTCAGGCTCGGGGCCTGACAGGACGGCGTCCCCTAACAGCCAGCAGTAAAAGGGCAAACAACCAGCTAGGGCAGAGGGACATAAGAAGCAGCTGCCGCCCTCTTATCTTTCTGGTTTCCTTCTTTATAGCTTGTCTTGTACATTTAACCCAGAACACCCTTCCGATTCCAACTCTACAACTAACACTTTAGACTTCAGTCCCTTGAGCTTATCTACCTAACTTCAGTCTTCCAAGCTACACACACACCACAGCCGCTCCCTTGACACTACGTACAAGCAGAGATGGAGGTATTTGAGTGTGTGCCAAGCCTGGCCCTGCCAAGCCTGCCGGCGGCCCTCCACATCCACATCCCTATCACACCCCATCCACCCTTTCCACCACCGTAACAGAATTGTTAGAACTGTTATAAGGTTGGTTTGTAGTGGCGTATAGTACACTCGATACTACGCACTAGTACTACGTCCAAACTAACCCGTGCCCCTTGAATAATTCCGCACCGTAAGCCTTTGGTGCGCCGCAGGAGCGGCACCGGCCGTCCTTGGCAGCAGGCTACAACCTATCCTCGCAAACGTCACGCCAGAGTCCCTCGGGAATGACCGCAACGGCCACGATAAGACCACCGTGGTCTCCCTCCCGACACCGACGCGGTGTCACGCAACAGGCTCGGGATTCCCTTATTATCACGAGGGCGCTCTCGATCCTCTCGATCGTGACGGAATCGGGAGCGGCCGGTGGACCACTTTCAGCGAAGCAGTTGGTCGAAGTTTCCGGAAAGAATCAATGTGACATGCGACACCCCCTGACAGGCTAGCAACTGGATCAAGGGGCTCGATCTTTCTTTTCTAATGCTACGAGAGCACCCCTACCCCTACCGGAACTGTGTCTCGGGCGTCGGTGCGACCGAGGGCTTCGTAGCCCGGTGTAAAGGGTGGTCGACGTTGCGCGTTGATGCGGGAGCCGGGACGCGGCGTGGCGATGCGACGATTGTTCAGCAGCAGGGTGATTGCACGAGGAGGTCATTTGCGCGCGGTTCGGGCCGCGAACCGCGATTGGGTGCGGCATTGCAGGGGTTTCGTTTCTATACGCGGGGGGCGTGGGATGGAAATGTGTGTGACGAAGAGACGTTCCATGAGGAAAGTGCCGGACTTTCGTTGACCGAGAGGGTGGTGGGGGGGGCCTTGTACGGTACGAGCAAGTGCATCTTTAGGGTTTGATTTTCGAAAAGAAAAAAATTGGCGAGTAGTGATGCGGAACGCAAAGACGCGTGGAGTGGATGTCACCGGGGGGGGATTGATGCGGGAAGACGGACCAAGCCAGAGGCACTTTCACTCTCCCATTCTGTAGAACTCGCCGCCATTCCGAATTCTCGCTGAGATGAGCTGTACCGGTCGACCGACTGAGGACCAAGGTAGGGTCTCGCGTGGTGCCCTCACTGGCCGCCACGGGGTCTCGCGAGAAATGCCGGACTCAAGCCTGGTGCGCAGCACTGCTTACACCACGCTGCGATGCGACGGGGGAGCCAACTCTGTGATTGCGCCTCTTCCTGCGGACTTGGGGATAGGGTAGGGGGAGCGTGGTTCGGTGTGTGGAATATGTGCATGGCATGGAAGGGAGTTTCGTAAATCGTGCAACAGAAGGTTGTGATGGGAGGAAAAATCCACCGCCCCGTCCGTCCGTCCGTTCGTTCGTCGGGCCTTTACCACACTTCCGACAGGCCGACCACCATTTTCTCGCCGTGCTCCCGCACCGTCTTGCGGGCCGTGTCTCGCTTGAGCGGCTTGCGCATGTCGTAGGCGTCGCAACCGGGGTCGTAGTAATCGGTGATGCGTCGATAGACCGAGTAGCTTTTGAGCGCGCGCGCGTGGGGTAATATTAGCTTGGACCAAGCGAATTTCTGCACACATCCACATCCACATCCACATGCACACACGCACACACGCACACACACACACACACAGAACAATATCCGTTGGGGTGGGGGGAGGGGGAGGGGAGGGGGGAGAACATTACCCCATCTTCTTGTACAGCTGGATGGCCGCGTGGTTCTCCACGCGGACGAACAGGTCGACGAACCACGCGTTCTCGGCATCGCCCGCGACCTCGATGGCCTCCGACAGCCGGGTGGCATAGCCGCGTCGCCGGGCGGCGGGCGCCACGGTCAGGCAGGTGATGTGGGCGTGGCGGGGGAGGTAATTGGAGAACTTCTTCTGGTAGATCTTGAGGCCCGGGTCGTAGGGTTCGACGGGGGCGGGATAGGGCGAGGATTCCACCTTGGCGAGAACTGCGGGCGGCGGTCGTGAGTCGGGGAGCAGCCAGGCAAGAGAGGATCGGGGAGATGGATCGATGCACACGTACTGTACGCCTCCACCTGCCCGTGGGCTCCTTCGACCACCTTGCACAGGTGCGGCCACTTGGTGAAGTAATCGAGGTAGAAGCCGAGACTGTACGTTTCCGTCAGATGGTCCAAGTTGCAGGGATTGAACTTGAGGAGGTCCGTCGGGGTCATGGGGCGTATGGCCGCCATCGGGGCACAAGGTCTTCTTCTGGCCGATCCGTTCGATCGATGCGTGAGGCCGACTGCCGATTCTGGATTTGTCGTCTCGTCAGGAAGACGGCGGCGAGGAGAAGAGAGGCCCAATCGGTTGTGGTCCGATGTGTCGGCGATTTTCGGACGTGGGAAAAACGGTCCGTGTGGCCCGGCTGATTATCCGCGTGTATTTGCACGTGAATGCAGCCTTGTGTCTCCACCCACAGACCCTCAGCAACGATGACAACTTTGGGGGCGGTCGCGCGTCAACGAGAAAGCCACGGCAGGAGAGTCAAGTGACATCTTCGACGGGTAAGTGAAGCTACCCCCGGCAAAGCGCGGGCACGCGGGCGTGCACATGTCTGTCCACGACCTGCCAACGGCCTGGGAACATGTCATCCCATCATGAATCGGGCCAGAAACAGTCGGGAACGTGTGAGGCGACGGCTTCATCACAGTGAAGTGAGGCGATGGCTTCATCACAGTGAAGTGAGGCGCGCAAAGCGAGCCGTCATAATGCCATGTATGTACAATGTCTGGCTCAAGTGCAGATGAGCCCACCACAAGAAGGCTCGCCGGCCGTCATGTGAGAACACCCATGTCTCGCGATTATTTACTCGGCATGCGCCTCCTGGGGTGGCGAAACCGCCAAACGTCACTCGTGCGACATGTAGATCGGTATCGATCGCGATGGTTTCGTCAAGTACAATCCGCTTTTACAGGGTCAATGGAGCAGGCACGGCGCCGAACGAGCTGTCGCCGTTCATGCCAGCGTCGTCGGGCTTCATCGTTCCGTTGAGCAGGGGGCAAAGCCTTGTGAGATATCTACGTCAGCTAGAGTTCAAAGTGCCATGTAAAAACCACAGGGGATGTCCTGATGTTTCAGCAGCTGAAAGATGGAAAGTGCCGCCGCTCCTCAAAGATCAAACTTCGAGTAAGTGCTCGCAACGGCAGAAGACGCTCCTCCACCATTGATCCCTTCAGAACGCTTCGCGCCCTTCCTGGGTCCGTGGGTGCCATCTCCTCCGACACATGTTTTGGAGTTGCAAAGGGGGCATAGGAAGGTGACTGACTTTCGGTTGGTCTTGATGTGACCGACTTGGCCGCAGTTGGCGCATTTGCGAGCGGTGGTATCTTTGCTACGGCCTTTGCCTTTTTGAGGAGTCATGTCGGTGCCGCCATGAGGGGAAGATGCAGGGCCGTCGATGTCGGAACGTCCGGGTGAAGCGGCGGTCGAGGGAGATGCGGCGTTCTGCTTGGCTTTGAGCTTGTCGCGGGCCTCGCGACGATCGGCGTTGCGTTGGATGCGCGCAAGCTCTTTCTCCAGTTCCAAGCGGGCGAAGTTATCTTTGTCCTTGTCACCCGTGGGCTTGAAGTCTTTGATTCTGTCACAGGTGTCAGCTCGGTTCCTCACCAAAACTCAACTGGCCACGATACTTACGCTTGACCCGAGAACTGCCGGGCATATGCTCGCTTCTTGTACTCGCGGATGACGGCGGGATTGTTGACTTCCACGAGGTCATCTTGCAACGGTTGCCCGTAGGCATCATAGCCTCCTGTGCGCTTGATGAAGAACTTCTTTCCAGGGCGACCAGCACTATGACCGCTGAATTGGCTCACCGAATCGTCATCGTGGCGGGCAACGGCAGCGGGCGTGCTCACCGAGGAGCGGGGGGTATGGGCGTAGCCGTGGTTGTACTCGGCGCTGCGATCCGGCTCGTCTTCCATCTCGTCATCCGAGTGCTCGCGGTCGTTGCTGAGACTCTCTTTCTGTTGTTCCCAGATTCGGCGAATCGATTCGTCGTATTGCTTCTGTTGCTTGGCAACATTGTATGAATGACCGCCGTTGTCCTTGCGCTTCTTGGCATCCATCTTGTCAGATGCACTTTCACCTTGGGCCTGAAAGCCACCTTTCATGGATGTCTTCACAAAGCTGAAGCCAAGTCCGTGGCCCGTGGGATCTCCGTCTCCGTGGAGAGTCAGCATGGCCTTGCCTTGACAAGCGTTGAGGAAGTTCTTGGTGGCGCGCCACGGAGCCAGTTGAAGCTCAATGTTGGCACCTTCTTCAATATCCCCGCCGTCATCGCCGTCCTTGCTTTCGGTGATGCCGATATCGGCCAGATGTTGGACGCCAACTTGCATGGAATCGAGCAAGCACACATCCTCCGGCCGGATCCAGCTTCGGAGAGTCTCGCCATCTGGAACCGGAGTGCCTGGGTGCGGGATCCAAGTGCCGGTGACACCTTCACCACGTCCGGGAGCACGATCGTACTTCATGAACTCTCGCATCTTGCTTCGCGTCTGTGGCATGTCATGGCCGGGCAGATGCGGCATGAGCGTGGCATTGTCCAAGACCTTGTCCTTACGTGTCAGGCTCTTGTTATAGATGCGGTACGAAAGGGCACGGAGACGCTTCTTGGCGGCATCCGTGACCTTGCGCGAGTGCTGGCCCGGAACTTCGGCGAGCGGAAATTGCTGGCCGACGGTGTGCAGATTCTCGACATTACGCAAATACAGATGGTCGCCTTTCTCGTGCGTTGTGCTCACACCGACGATGAAGTCGGTTGGCTTGGGCTTGTGTGCAAAGACCGGTGCGCGGTAGAGGCCGTTTTGGATGGTCGGCACAATCTCGCCCTGGTCGACATGGCCAAAGTTTGCGAAAGGACTCTTGTCCTGTGGCAGCAAGATTTGCGCCTCACCGATCGGCTCCTTCGGCCTGGTCTGGTCATCAGCATCCGTCTTGCGATAGTAGTTGATGAAACGATTGCCCATGCCGAAGTTGGACAAGGCCACAGGAGCTTCTTCGGAATACTCGAGCAGGAGGATGGATGCGGAGTCTCCCAGTGACAAGTCCTCGGCTTTGGCGAAGACTTCCTTCGCCTCCTTTCCGCGCACGTTCTTCTTTTTGATGTGCTTTGGCTTGGTGAAGCGATACTCGCGTCCGGGGGGTTTTTGCAGTTCCAAAGAGGGTCGGTGGAAAGCACGCTTCGCCTTATTGTCCAGGCTGACGCGATAGAAGGGGTACTGGAGCTTGACCGCCGGAAGACTGTGCTCAACAGCCATGCTTCCGAGGGTGCTGCGCACCTTGTGCTGATGGTTCTCCTTGAGCAAGTCATAGGCCTGGTCGTTGCTGATGTTGTAGCGCTTGGCAATATCGCGGCTGAGAGCACTGTCTCGCTTGAGGTTGCCAGGCATGCGCCTCAGCTGCTTCTTGTGTCGCGGGGCATGCTCGTCGATCAGCAAGTGCGGGTCATTCAGATCAAGAGCGACGGATTTGGCCAGTCTGGCCACGGCGTATTCCGGGTCTCCGAGGGAGACGTCGAAGTCTCGCAACGACAGCGGTACCTCGGTGCCCATGACGCCAGTCTTGCGCTTCTTGGCAGGCCGTGACTGCTCGAGTGTATCGTATCCATCGTCCCGGGCCTCTTCCTCCTCCGGATCGAGGACCACGGAAGCCGAGTCGATGCTGGGCAGGTCCCAGTCCTGGCAGATGAGCGCGAGATCTTGCATCGACACGCCACCGATCATGTCACCATCTTCGCAGTCGCTCGCATCAAGACCATCGGCACTATCGTGCTGCGCAGCACTCCCATTCCCCAGGAAGACAATGCTGCTGTTGTATGTGCTCTCTTGGCTGGCCTTGTTGGCAGCGGTCACGGCTTTGAAGCCGCGCTCCTGGTCTTGCAACAGATCCAGCGACAATTTGGTGGGCAGCACGACTTTTGGCGGCTTCAAGGGTGCCTTGCCCTTGTACTCGACAGAGCGAGGTGGGAAGAGCTCGGTGAATCTGGGGGCGTGCTCGCGCTCGTAGCCGGAGTAGAGATGGTTGAAGAGGCCCATATCGGCCTCGAGCTCTGCGGTGAACTCTTCGCCTTTAGCCCTGGCTGCAGAAGCCTTGAACAGCTTCCGCTGGAGAGCCACTTGCGGGTCGAGATCAACATCGTCGCCGCCGTCGTCGTCGTCGTCGTCGTCGTCGGTCATGCTGGATGGCGACATGGCTGGGCACTCGCCATGTCGCAAGGATGGAGGGTTCGGGGATGCTGGGCTGTCCTGTGACAGTCGGCGCGGTGGTTGAGCAGAGAAGGTGGGAAGGGCAAGGCTGGACCGTGAAGGCAGCGCGAGAACAGATGGGCGCTGCTGGGGAGGTGCATGTTGAGGCTTCCGCTCCTCTTCTGGGGAGGAGTAGCGGTCGCCGAAGAGATCGTTAATCTCATCGCCGTCGGCAAACAGAGCATCGGAGCTCTCGTCGGCCGCACGGCAGCCGTTCGTCGGCGCCTTGACAGGCAGGCCGCCTATGCTGCCAGGCAGCTGACCGAAGACATGTTGACCGAGGCCAGTGTCCCCGCCGCCATCGCCGTCCACATGATGCGTGGCTTCCTCCTCGTCGGGCAGATCGTCGTCGTCGCTGATGTCCTCGTAGTCGATCGCGTCGTCGGCTTTGTCTGCCTGGTCGAACTGCTGGTCCTGCACATCCGCCTCGCCCATGCCCACGCCCAGGCCGACGCCCAGGCCGACGTCCAGGCCCACGCCCATTCCCATGCCCAGCCCGGTTTGCAAGAAGCGCTGGATCTCGCCGCCCTCGTCGAACGAGTCGCGCATCGTTTCGTCTGCGGTTGCGTGCGGCATCGCGCCGACGCGGATTGTGTGTGTGTGTGTGTGTGCGGATTGTGTGTGTGTGTGTGTGTGTGTGTTCTTTCGGTGTGTCCGCGCGGGCGTGGAGGAGGGCAGGCGGGCGGCGGACTGGGCGGTGGCGGCGGGAAGGTGTGTGTGACGGAAGTGGCAGGCGCCGGTCGGCACCTGCCGGCGAGGACGGCCGAGGGGGCACGTGACACGGGGGCGCAAGGCGCGGGTGCGTCTGAGGCTTGGCCAAGTCTTGTCTTCCCAGACAATAACAGACAATCGATGGATCAGGCATACTTCCCGAGCAGGTCCTCGCACACATCCTACACCTCTCAGCCAGGATGCCGTATACGGTAGATCCATCGACCCAGCCGCACGGGCAATGTCCGTGGCCGACAGCCTGATGCTTGCCCGCATGCCATCGCCACCGCTCTGCCGCGCCATCGTCATCGTCAGCGCTCTGCCGCGCACATGCGCCGCGCCTCGACCGGGCCCCGGCGCACGCGATGGCACGGCGCATGCGATGGCACGGTGGGCACGGCCTGCTCCGGGCGGGCGACGACCACCACGCTCGTCGGGTGCTGCGGTGGGGCGGCCAGGCACGGTTTGCGTGTGGAGCGCCGGTGCTGCGGGTGTGTGGAAGCAGGCGCCACTTCGGCCGACGCTCCTCGCGGTGCAGCGGCCCAGTCAGCGCACAGCAGTAATCTACGCGTGATTTGTGATGGCCGCCAGCGTGCGGGCGCGGTATGATTGCGCGGTATAATTGCGCTGTATAATTGCGCCGTATAATCTAGCTGCCACACGAGCCAAGCCCGGCCAGACCCCGGCGTGCTCTCGCGGCCGGCCACACGGTGCACCGCCTCGCGCTGCTGTCGTCGCCGCCGTGCACCGCCCAGAAGCTGCGCTCACGCCCGCCGCCCGCCGCCCGCCCGCCGCCCGCCCGCCGCCCGCCCGCGGTGCCGCCACGCAGCGAATGCTGCCGTCGGCGCAGGTGCAACGGCGGGCGGCCAAGCGCGAAGGATTCCCCCCATGCCAAATGGCGCTAGCGACTAATAGAGAGATGGCAGGGCAGAAGCTGGCCGTCCGTGCCCGCCAAACTCTGGTGTACATTAATTGGTTAGGCGGGTGCTCGATGTACGTACGTCAAGGCGGCCCTGCATCCCACATCTCCACCGCGCAATCTATCTGCGTTGCGCCTGCCCACGACCCCGTCGCCATACCATAAGAGCTGCTGCCGCTGCCGTGCACCGGCGGCGTGTCGTGTTTGCTGCGCCTGTGCCCGTGCCTGTGCCTGTGCCGGTGCCTGTGCCTGTGCCGGTGCCGGTGCCGTGCCCAGTGCCTGCCCACACCGCCCTCCCACACAGCCCCTGGCCCGCGCGTCGGCCGCGCGTGGGTGCTGGTGATGCCGTAGACGGCCGTCGTCTTTGCGTCGTCCGTAGCGAGCGAGCGGCGGCGGGCTACAGCGGCGGAGTCGGCGGCGGGCGACAGCGGGCGACAGCGACGAGCACACCACACCACACCACACCACACCGCCGCGGCGGACACGGCGGCCGGCACAGCCGCGGGCACAATGGAGCTGGACAAGCCCGACGAGGGCGCCGATCGGTCGCGGGCGGCGTCCCTGACGCACGACGCGGCCGCGCCGGGCCCGAATAATCGAGCGGCGGTCGAGCCGCCGCGCGGGCTTCTGCTGCGTGCCGACGGCCACGACCACGCCTCCAACCACGTCTGGGCCGGCGCCCTCTCCCGCCTCCAGGCCCAGGTCTCGTACAACACCGGCATGCTGGACGCCCATCGCCGCCAGTTCGCCGAGCTCGAGAGCGCCGTCAGTCGGCTGCACCAGCACATGAGCGACGTCGTCCACACGCTCAATGACCTTCGCGCCGAAGTGCGCCAGAGGCCGGCCGCGCCCGAGCATCGTTCCACCCACGATGCGAATGACCTCGACGTGCTTGCCGGCCAGCTGCAGCGGCTGACCAACAAAGTCAATGAGATTGACGGCCTGAACATGCAGCTCGATCTGATGAAGAATCGGCTCAAGCGCATCGAGGACGGCGGTGCGGCCGCGGCCGCGGCTCCTCTCGCTCTTCGTGCGCCACTGCGCGACACGCCCGCGCTTGCCCCAGGGCTGTCCCTCGAGCGTGCGCTCGCCCCGGGTCTGTCGCTCGAGCGTGCGCCTGCCGCACACGCGCCCGCGCCCGCGCCCGCGCCCGCGCCGTCGTTTGCCGCGCCGGTGCACCAGCCGCTGCCGTCGCTGCGAACGGCGTCCGTTGCCTCTCCGGGTGCCGCCGCCCTTCGCACCTCGGCCGAGCCATCGGCCGTCGAGTCCCACAGCTCGACCGCGGTGAGGGCCCCGAACGAACCACGCCCATTCTCGGGTGGACCCGGCTCGGCATCCACCGGCCCTTTCCGCGCCACCGACGCGCTTCCGCCTTCCGCTGCCCTGTCCGGCTGGAGACCAGCCGAGTCCGTTGCCCGACATGCCACCTCTCCTCCGCACGCGGCGTTTGCTCTTCCATCCTCGACCGTGGAGCCCGAGGCGGATGGACTGCTTGCCGCGACGACGAGTGGATGGGCTGCTGTGAATACCAATCCAGCCATGAAGCGCCCGTCCGATGATCGAGGATCTCCTTACGATTCGCCTTCCGCAGACGGCGCCAAGCGACCGAGACTGGCGCCGTTGATACCAAGGGCCGGCTACGGCGAGGATCCGTGCGTTCCGTCACAACCGGCCTTTCCTTCCACCGCCACATCATCAGAGGCACATGTCCACGCGTGCGGTCGTGCTCCATCAGACGGCTCGCAGCCCCCGGCCCAGCCTGTTCCGCCTCCACCCCAAGCTGCTCAGCACAGTTTTCGCTTCATACCATCCACCCAGCAAACTGACACCCTGGAGCCCATGTCGTGGAGGCCCGAGCCCGAAAAGCCACCGCCTGCCCCTCCATATCCTCACGCCGCACGAGGGGCGAAGCCCAGAGGCCGAGGTCGTGGTCGCGGAAGAGGCCGAGGCGGTTATGTTCACCACCCTCATGAAACACCAGACCATGCTCCGTCGGAGTGGGAGCATTTAGAACATCCGGGGAATCAGGTGTCACCCAATGGATATCACGCTTCGATGCCCCTGCACTCTCCAGGACCACCTTTTGGCCATTGCAGTAACGGGCATCGCGTGAGTGGAGCCCCCGAACGACCGCATGAATTCCCGGCCACGCCGGTCGGCAGTTCGGGCCTGCATGACGCGTATGGGCCGCCAGGCGATGCCAGTTCTGCAAGTGGAGGGAAGAAAACACGTACCAAGCCCATACGAAATGCCGAAGGCATTTTGATCCGCAAAGATGGTCGACCCGATATGCGAAGCGTCAGCTCTGCGAACAATTTGCGGAAAGTGCACGCGAAGAAAGAGGCCGAACGTGCGGGAGAAATGGATGGTCCGTGTGCCCCCTCCTGTTGATCCTGATGTCGCGTGCGGAGACTAACATTGTTGAGCAGATGACGGCGGCGGCCTCACACGCTCCGGCACGCCGAACAGCATGACCGCAGGAGATGGCGAAGCCTCCGAACATCCCCCCGGCGACCCGCAGGACCGACCGCAGGAACTCGTGGGCAAAATCTTTCCCCCCCACAATCCCGAAGGATGCGACGGCAGACGACGAGGCGAACAGTATTTCCCACGCCACGAGGACTCGGCATCCGCACCGCCGACTTCCAAGGACCCATACTCCAAGAACGGATATTTCACGCACGAATACTCCAAGAACGAATACGGATATTCCCACCCCGCTTATCCCAGCAACGAATATTCCAAGAACGAACACGGCGGGGGAAGCGGTCGAGGAGACCCCCAGCCGACCACCACCACCACCACCACCACCACCGCCGCCGCCGCCGCCGCCAACACCACCACGGCGACGGCGACGACGATGGGAGATGTGGTGACGAACGAGACCACACCCCCGAACGGATATCCCACGACCGAATACTCCCGCACCGGATACGGTGGCGCCCGCGGCGGCCGGGGAGACCCCGCGCCGGCCACGACCATGGCTATTGGAGATGTGGTCACGAAACCGACCACGGGAGGAGAGGTGCTGACCCACGAGCCCCCGCCGGCGCACGCCGAGGAACGACGTCCGGCGGAACACGAGGTGCCACGCATCAGGCACGAGCCACCCGGCCCCGAACGCGTGGGCCCACAAGAGCAACCTGGCCCCGAACGGGCCGTGGGCCCACAAGAGCAACCGCGCCAGGGAGGCGGTGTCGAGCAGGCTGCGGCTACAGCCACGTAAAATTTGGGGTGGGATCGGGGGATGGGGAGGGGGGAGGGATTGCACAGGTTGTGTTTTGCGTGGATTCAGATCTATGGCATTATCGGAGCCACGTGAGTGAGTGAGTGAGTGAGTGTGTGTTTCTCGTACGGGTTGGATTCAAAATTTACGGCATTATCGGAGCCCAGTTCTTTTCTTTTCTTTTTTTTTTTCTTTGTTTTGTTCTTGCCCCCTCTCCCACTGGGACGGGGATTCAGATGGGTGTGACGTTTGTTGTTGTCGGAGCCGTGTTTTCGCCCCGGTTCTCTCCGACCTGGCACCGCCGTGCGTTGTGGGCTTGCGGCGTGCGTGGCTTCGGCGGAGGGTTCATGCACGAATGATGGCCGGGGCGGAGGCGGGACGGGGGGGGGGGGGTGGGGGGGTGAAAGAAAAGAAAAAAAGGGGGGGGGGGGTGGCGGCGTGGGTGGCGGGGCGGTGGTGGTTCACGTGACGGCCACGAAAGCGATTCCGCTGCGAGCGGCATCGCACGCGCGTCGCAGCCGCTGCTCCTCCACGTCGGTCCAGCGGACGCTCAGCTGGTCCCACTTCTTGACGCGGTACTCTTGGCGGAACTGGTGGTGGAGGGCCTGCATCTCGCGGAGCGGTCGAGGGTCGCCGGAGCCACTGTACACGACCAAAGCCGTGCGCGGGGGGAGGGAATGGGAGAGGTCGGCGATGCGTTCGCAGGTCTGCCGCACGACGGCGGCCAGGGACGTCTGAGAGACGCGCTCGACCGTCTGGGCGCGCAGCGTGTCGGTATCGGTCATGTTCGACTGACCCCACCAGCCGCGGCGAGCTTCGAGTTCGCGAAGGCGAGCCCAGACGAAGTCGCAACCGCCGGTCGGCACTTGTGTGTCCTCGCTGTCGGGACCCAGGGCGCGCTTGATGCCGGCAACGACGTCGGCGTCAGACTCGCAGCCGATGGCGACGTTGGCTTGCTGACCATATCCACGTGACGGATCCCCCCAGTCGACAACCGCAGCGGTCCTGGGCTCGTCATCTCGAGCAGCGTTGACCGTGTGCCGCGTCGGCCGCGTCGAGCGAGACAGACGCCGGAAGATGCTCTCGCCACTCGCTTCGGGGGTACCCCAGGCCTTGCCCTTTTCGCATTTCTGCTTGACGAGGTCGAGAACCGCCTTGGCATCTTCGACGCTGTCGTGGCCAGCAGTGCCATGGCCCTTCTGGATTTCGCGCGAAAGATACTTTTGGCAAAGCCATTTCAGAGACGACTTCAACGGTGGACCTCGTGGATGGGGATAGAGTAAAGCGGTGTCGATGATAAAGGGATGTGTCCACTGCAAGGCGTTCAGATCGCTGTTCAGTGAGTGGCCCATCAGGATGGTCTGTGGCGTGAAAATCTGCGTGAGCTGGGCCTGGACATCTGCCAGGGTGGTGGTGACGTGGGCTAGCATGTCGGCGGTGATGCCGGAGTATGCGGTCAGGTAGTCGGTGATGGGTTCCCGAGGCTTGACGAGCTCGTCGAGCACCACCCGGCCATCCCAATCCACCACAGACACTCGGGTCAGACTGAACGCCTGTGGCGTTTCACCGGGGGGGGAAGTGATGCACATTTCGCAGTCCATGGCCAGCACCTTCCTGCCCGCGGTGACCGAGCCCGCCTCAACGTCTGCTTCCGCAATCGTACCAGCATTCAGATTTGGAATGTTGGGCGTGTCGACCCAGCCATGGTCGGTGCTCGTCTCGGCCGCGTCACGCTTCGCGGCTTCAGCCTGTGCGAAAGCCGTACCCGCGAAGTGTGCGGGATGTAAGGTGTAGCCTTCATCGTGGAGTTGCTCTGTCGTAGCCAGCAGTTCCGTGACGGGTGTGCGTTGATTCCGGGAGCCTTTGGATCGCTGGTCTTCGGCGGACTTGGCGATGGGCGTGGTCAGCATTGCCGCCAACGGCGAATGCATTTTCGCGTGTCGGGCGTCGCCTGGCGACTGGACGGGCCAGACGTGCTCGAAGCGTTCTGCCAGCGGACGCAGCGCATCGGGCAGCGTGGCCGGCAACAGCCTTCTCGGGGCGAAGTCGTCGGGAGAAGCGCTGCTGCGCCGGCGGCATTTCACCTCGGTCCACCCTTCGGCATCGCCGGTCCGGTGCGCCAGCCGCCGAGTCTCGGCGTCGTGTCCGGGAGCGGCGCCGGCATCGAGGGCGATGGTGCCATCAAACATGCCCCATTCCAGGCCGGGGAGCATGACCGCAACGGCCCGGCGGACGCGGGCATGGTTGCGGACCGCGCACCACTGCGGCGCGGCGGCGTCGGCCAGCACGTACAGAATCAACTGCTGGAGGTCGTGGATCTGCACGAAGCCGGTGAGGCGGGCGTGAGGCGAGTGCGCAATGGACGGGCGCGAGTCGCTCTCCGTCTTCGCCCGCTTCTTCCGCGCGGCGCGCCCTTCGACCGCCTCTCCAACCGCCCGCCCGCCGCCACGCGCCCGCTCGTCACACTCGCCATGCGAGCGCTTCCGGCGGCGCATCGGGTCAGATGCGCAGAGGCAGATTGGTGCGTTGTCGCGCGGGCCAGCTGAAACTCGTCGGGTCGGAGAGAACGGCCGATCTCTTCCGCTTCCAGCGCGGTGTACAGGTACAATGTACATCGGACGCGCTGGGAAAGCCGCTCGCCAGCGGTGGCCAGCGGGTATTTATCGCCGCCCCCGTCGTGTCGGCGACTCACCCACCATCACCCTCACCGTCGGTCACCAACGATGCAGCAGACGGCCGGCGACACGCCGCCGGCCGCGCCGTGCGCACTCCTCCGCATCCCAGTGGAGCTGCGCCTGGTCATCTACCGCTACCGATTCGGCACGCTGGAGGAAAATGCGACGCGGTGCATCGGCGACCACTGGCCGAGTTGCCGCGTGTGTCCGCTGCAAGAAAGCAATCACCACCGCACCGCCCTCCTGCAGACGTGCCGGCAAGTGTGGAGAGAAGGCCAGGCGGTGCTGTACGAGAGCTCGGCGTGGGCCTACGTGCGTTGGGCGTGCCGCAATGGCTTGGTCTCCCGTCGGAGCGCCCGCTACCTCGACACTCTCCCCATGCCGCAGCTGGATCGCATCCGGGCCCTGCAACTCAAGGCCCATTACTGTGAGCTGATTCTCTTCGGCGTCAGTCTTCACCGGAACAAAAGCCACCTGGTCTACCACGTCGTGCGCACGCATTTGCCGAGCCTTCGCATCGTCAGCGCATACGCGGACCAGCCGCGCTATGCGACCTTCTACAATGTGATTTGCTTGCTGGCGCAGCAACAGTTTCGACAATCGCTCGGCGCACTGTATCCAGCCCTGGACGACTTGCGCTGCATCGGGACCGATGGAGGGGAGCGAGTGCGAAAGAGGGACGGGCAATGGGAGTTGGCATACTCGCGTGAGAAGCTGCCGCTCGCAATCTGGGAGCAGTACGACGAGGACCATCTGTACTTTGAGAGTGGCTTCATGACTGAAGAGATGCTACGATGGGTGGGCCCGAGTCCAGAACCGTCGAGCACACGCCATCATTCGTGGCCGCTGTTGCCCGCACGTGTGTAGGAAGGCGGTCATGTGCCTTCGCAGAATCAGGTCATGGATTTCGAACTGCCTTCCAAACGCCTTCGCTGAATCTGAATCCTCGCTATTTGGGTATCATGCTGTCGTACGCGTCTGTACTGGGTGCCCCGGAACGCCGTTTTGAAATTAATCCCCATCCCACGACCAATTTCACCGGCAGACAGAACCGGCCAGCCGCGCATGCTCCTCTCCATCCTAGTCCTGTTGATCGTCTGCAATCAGACAGCGGTCGCTGCCAGGATCGTCTTTCTCCGGTCTGCTCTCGGACGGCCGGACTTTGCACGTGGCTCGCTTGTTTGGCGCTCTGATGTCCACATGCTGCTTCGTCTTCCCCCGTCGAGACGATGGCTGGAAGTGAAGCTGCACGCCCAACAACAGAGAAATCATCACAAGAACTCACTGCTCTCCTGCGCGCTGCGCCGTAACTGCCGGTTGTAGACCTTGCGCTTGTCATCGCCGCCCCAATACTGTTCGAAGACCTCGGGGTTAACCATCGCCCGCGGGTCGAAGGTCGACTCTTTGTCTTCGATTGAGGCGGCGATGGCTTCCAGGTGCGATGGGATCTCATCGGGTTTCTGTGGGAAGTAGCACAGCATACCGTCGCGGCTGACTCGGTGGTGGTGGATGGGAGTTTCCACAGCGACTCGTGGTTGGGTGTCAGGAAAATCTGGCGGCACATGGAGCTTCAGGTTGAAGATACCACCGTCGAGATTGGTCATGGGCTGCCCGAAGAGCGTAAGCTGCCAGACGAATGGATTCTTCTGGTTGGGCAGAGAGATCTCCATGCGTCCAGCATTCTCACCCTCGTTCCACTTGTATTGCAGTTGCTTGAATTGGAAGGCCAGCATGACCGCAGTCTGGGTTCCGTCCACCACTTGTTGCGCTCCCGTGTGCTCCCAAGACCGCTTCTCTGCATCTAGTCTGTCGCGAATTGCTTGCATGCGCACTTGCAAGTTCTCATACGCAAAGTGGCCCTCCATGCTGTTAGGTGGGTACTCAAACTCCGTGCGTTGGAATGCTGTACCGTCTCGTTGCTCCTTACAGTAGGTGCCAATGGTCCTCATGTAGGCATCATAGTACCACAGGAAACGTCTCTTGACCAGATCGGCAAAAGGGTCCCACTCTGCGGAGTCAAGTGAGTTGAAGGTGGCTTCAGCGTCGTATTCGTGAACGGAAGCAGGCGTTGATGTGCCGTTAGAGCCATTGGCGACATTCGAGGGCTGAGGTGACTCTGGCAGGGACGAAACCGCTTTGCTCTTCATCTTCTTGCAGACCGGCTCGAGCTTGTCCGGCTGCAGCCGCAACATCTTCTCCAGGCGCTGGATCACGCTGATCCTCAAGGTCTCGTGTCGTATCTTGGCGATGTAGGCGGCTGGGTTTGGATCATCCTTCTTGCTTGCTTCATAGCCAGGTTCGTTCTCGTAGGGATTGGCGGACATGAGACTCTGAATACTGAGCAGGACGCTCTCGAGGCCTTGTGCACTGCTCCATTCCTCGCCCGGGTTTCCACGCCATGTGCCTAATATTGAAAGGCACACCTTGCCTTCAGCGTAGATGTTGGGGTTGAAGCGAGTCTTACTGCCGTTCGTAGTGGTACCTAATCGCAAGGGCGGTTAAGTCAGCCATTATGAAACAACCACTCTTCTGGGAAAATACATTGTGCTCGAGTTGGGAGGACAATGGATTTCTGCCCACGTCTCCAGGCATTTCGTACAACAATGCTGGCTGCGTTCTGTCCCTAGTCTGGAATTGCAAACTCACATCGAACATTTGGAGACTTGATTGGATACTCTTTCGGGAACTTCATGTCGAATTCGAAGAATCCAAACTCGTATGGTGCTGCCAGTGTTAGAAACCGTGTGGCCACTCGAAGAAGGCAATTGTTTGGGCTTACTCTCTGGCGGGCCTATGATGAGAGCCCGTACGTGTCGGACATCGCTGTCGCGGCAAGCAACAGCAATGGAGAGATCGGTGCCTTTTTGTGCATTGGCGATCTCCCGCGTGATCCTCTGAATGGCTCCAGACGTGTTCGCGGTCGACATGGCGGAGTTTGTTGCAGTGCTGATGTGATTGCTCAACTGCTTACTTCTTGCAAGGCGCGGGCGATGGAAGTGTTGCGCTCATGGCCAGACTTTGAGCCCGTCCTGCCGTGAGCGTGCAGTGGATGCAGGAAGCCGGGCATGTGAGGTTGTGTTTTGGAGTCAAGAGGAGAAGGAGCAGGAGCAGATTCCGAATATCTAAGGGTGAAGTCACCAGTAAACGCTCGCTCAACTGCGGCGGACCAATGATGCGACATGGACTGCAACTGGGAAGTCGCTTCCGCCACGCCTACACTAGCGAACTGTCTCTAGGTTATATGTTAGATGGTTAGTCAGGCAGCCCACAAATATAGTTATTAACTAGTTACAGGAATGGAAATCTGCAGTAAGTATAAATACTTCACTACTCAAAGGCCATTTCAAGCTACTTAGTTAATCTAACTAAAAATCTCTCGGCCTGACTAGCTCTTACTGACTAACTGTCTGCCTTACATAGTAAGTAGTTTATCTACTAACTATGTCTACTACTATATATAGCGTATATAACTCATAGGCTAGCCATACTAAAAGAACAGCTAGTTTTTCTTCGTATAATCAACTCACTGTTATAGGACTAGTTTGTAGCCGCGTATAGTACACCCTAATACTAAGTACCAAGTGACGACTACTGTAAGGTATATTACGTTGGCACGAAGAGAGCTGATTGTGGCAATTGGGTGAAGTTCCTCCCGTCGCGTCATCATTGCTGAGCGCGTCCGACCCGTGGGGAGCTTCGTTGGGTATCAATTGCTCACTCGCGATCGGGATTCGAGATGGTTGTGTTCGCGCTGCTGATCATCAACAAAGCCGGTAACCGCGAATTTCTGTTCCCCCCCCCCCTGCTCCCCCACCCTGTTGACGTCGCCCCGACTCGGCGTGCTGATGGCGATGGGTTAGGCGGTCTGATCTTCAATCGGACGTTTGCCCCGGGGCTCCAGAAGCTGGACTCGAACGACTACCTCATCCTGGCCGGCACCTTCCACGGAATCCACGCCATCTCTCGCAGCATCAACCCGGCGCCGGCGGCGCCGCCGGTGCCGGGGAACCGGAGGCCGTTGACCACGGGCGTGGAGAGTCTCGAGAGCAGTCATTTCCGGCTGACCTGCTTCCAGACCCTGACGGGCGTCAAGTTCCTGCTGTTCACGAGTCCCGAGCAGCCCAACACGGACCTGGTGGTGCGGCGGTGCTATGAGCTCTATGGCGATTTCGTCATGAAGAACCCCTTCTACAGCATGGAGATGCCCATCCGCGTGGAGAAGTTCGACCGGGCCTTGGGCGGATATCTCGTCCGACCGTCGTGAAGGCGTGGAAGTGGAGACGCATCACGACCTCGTCGTCCACGAACGAACCGTGCCGATACTCGGATGCGGCCCCAACGTGACTCCGGGATCACTGGACGCGGCTCGCGATGGCGGCAGACAGACCACGCTTGGCTCCACAGGCCGTCCATTACTGGAAAGCGCCAGGACAGACTCGCGAGCGGGAAGGGCTCCACGCCACGGGTTGTTTGTGAAGGCAGTGGGAGAGAACAGGACGAGAACACGCGCATTATGATTTCAGGATTGCTGCAATGACCTGCATGTAAACAGCCAAAAGACTCAATATATAACAATGGTCGTGATTGTGTGCGTGGAAGGTTGCGTTGTACGGCTGAAGCACTCGTTTTGCCCTGGCCATCCCCCGTCGCTGCCCATTGGGTGTCCAATTTCCTCCCGTCATCTGTCTGCATTCCGCTTAGCAGCAGTCCATACAGCATTCACAGCAGTCTGCGCAACATTCACAGCCCTCCTCGCAAACGAAGCAGCAGCACAGTGCTGCAAGACAAGCGCCCAGACATCCGCGGTCTTTTTTCTGACGTTGTTGCTGGGGAGGAGGACCTTGCGATGGGTAGCCGTAGTTCATTTGACCTGGTGGTGGGCCGTAGCCTTGCTGTGGCGGCGGACCACTGCTGCGACGGGCATGTCAGCGGGAGCGCTGTGGACGCGAGAGTGCGGCCGTCGTCGGCTCGCGCATCGAGACGCATTGATCCGCAGCGGTCGGCGACCAGGCGATGGGGACATACTACGCCTGCGGAGGGTATTGGGGGCCGCCATACTGTGGCTGACCACCGCCGTAGTATCCCTGGTTGCTCATTGTGCTGGTGTTTGTTTGGATCCTTCTCCCTTGCTAGTCAGCGCAGGACCTGGCGCGCCAAGCCCACCAGTGCTTGGCCGGGCGGTGCTTACGTCAGTCAGTAGATGTGCGGGGCGGTGTCGAGCTGGGCGTTGGCGGCGGCAGAGGATGTGAGGGCGAGGAGAAAGGAAAGTCCAGTGTCGCGGGCGAGAGACGAAACGGCGGGCGGCGTGCGGCAGTAGTCATCGGCTCGGACGTGGATGACGACGCCCTTAGTCACTTGGGAGATTTTCTCGCGGCTTAACTGGTTGACTAACGGCAGTCCGCTGACTCACCCAGCCTCCTTGACACCCCCCAGCCACCCTCACTGGCCCAGCCAGCGAAAGGCTGACTCTCCCAGCCTCCCTGGCACTTCCTGGGCCACGAGAGGCGCAGCCGGCGATGACGACGACGCCTGAGGTCTAGTGTCTTCCGTCCAACAAGGCTCGGTACAGTCCGCTATGCTGCTGTGCCGTCCTCGCTATGCAATCGCCCGCTGGAACAAACAATGTTCAATTGGTAGTTATCATAAATCGTCTTGGTCCATTATGTATAATACTTCAAGCTCCCTCTGGACGATGCGCTCGAATTCGGCACGATCGATCCCCGATGCCTTTGCAAGACGATACAAACTCTTCATGTGTGTACTGATATGTTGCTTCACTGCTAGCTGTGCGGTATCGTTCGTCACCTGGGCCGTGCTCATTTCTGCGGCCCGCTCTTCCCGCCTGTCTACGCTCGAGTGTGAAGATGTCGGCGATATGGGCCGAGGCATCGACAGATGATCTCGTATTTGCTCTGGGGACTGCTTGGCCGTAGTCGCGCGGGCCGAACCGTGCATTTGCTGGTGAGATTTCCAGCTCGAATGCGCTTGCAGAGAAGCCCGATAATCGGTCGACTCGGTTCGTGCTTGACGAACGTGAACCAGCGAGTCCCCCCCCAAGGCGCTTTCTTTAAGCTCTTGCTGCTCCTCGTCTGGACCATAAGCATCCATAGCCGGCTGCACCTCTTGACCATACCTTGCATAGTAGTCTGCCTCTGAATTGGCGACATTGCCAGTAGCCAAAGAAGAAGGCGCTGGCGACGTTCGACCTGGTGTCTGGTCATACAGTCCCCAATAATCATCGTGGGCATCATCCCCCTCTTCCTCCTCTTCTCGAGATTGGGGTGGCCGAGCGGAAGTGCCATGTGCTTGAGCCATTGCGGGGCTCCGACTGTTGGCAGCGTCGCTCGCTTCGGCAGGCGAGTCATACCAACTCATGCCATCTTCCCGATCATGCATGGTTCTGAGCTCTGCCAGCTTCCACCCTGGGTCGGTGCCTCCATGCTCGTCCTGTTGGCACCACACAAAGATGGGTAAGAGGCCAAACTGGTGCAGCTCGATTCTGGATTGCAGAGTGTCTTGATCAAGCCGCCGGTATTGCGCAGGTCTGGTCTCGTCGAGTTCAAGCTCTCCAGACACCGGATGTGGCTCCAAGTTCATGTTCTCGACCGCGCTCGGAAGTCTTGCGCCTCGTGACGTGTCCCATGACAGAAGAGGCAGCCAGCCATCGCCGGGCGCGGTGCTGCCAGCAAGGAAGCTCACCCGTTGCCTGAGTATGGGCGATAGCAAGGGCAGCAAGGCCGGCGGGGGTCTGGCCGAGACGAAGGATGCAGGGAGACAGGCCAGAAGCGGAGGAAGAAGCTCTCGGGAGTTGGGCGGCGGCGCATCATGCATGGCCGTTGTCGAAGGGACCAAATGTTGTTGTGACCACGACTGTGAGACAGATGCAGATGGAACGGACGCCACACTCGGAGACGCCACACTCGGGGACGCCACACTCGGGGACGCCACACTCGGGGACGCCACACTCGCAGACGCCACATCCAGTCTGGTTTCACGTAGCCGCGACGGCGCTGCCGTTGGACGGCCATTCCACTTCACTTCCCACGCTCGTTTGCCGCACGCGGAAGCGCGCAACCTGTGGCCAGTCTCTGGTCCATCAGACCTCCTCCTGCGACACCACACACTCTTCCTGCGACACTACACACTCCTCCTGCGACACCACAGGCTTCTCCTCCGCCACCACACCTCCTCCTCCCACACCCCACACCCCCTCCTCCCACACACCCGTCCTGTGCGTTTGAGATGGCGACAATGGCGGCGACAGTGGCGGCCGTGTCTCGACAGCACGTCTCAGCAGCCGCTCATCTTCACTTGCTTCTTCTGCCGTCTTCGTGTGCCTCCGCTGTCCTTTCTGCCGGTAAACATTTTCTCTCCGTTCTGGCCCACCCTTGCTCAACATGCGCGGCCATGCTCGCTCTCCCCTGGCAATCCTGCTGTTCGCATCGCTGGCATGCGCGGCGCCACATCCTGCAGGCACCTCCGCCACTTCACCCTCCACCCACGAATCGGGAGGCGCAGAGCACATTGTCATCGTCGACCAGAATGCACCCGTCCCACCGCGCGTGGCAGAGGTCCTGCAGCGTCTCGATCTGCACGAGAGCCATCCGGACGTCAGGCACGTCTTCAACAACTCCGCTTTCGTTGGCTTCTCTGCCTCCATGAAATCCCACTGCCTCGACCTCCTCGCCAACATGCCGGATGTCTCGATGGTCGAGAAAGCGATTACCGTCAGCCACGCCACGATGCCGTCTCATGTCGATAGCCGTGGCGATGCCCCATGGGGACTCCAACGCATCTCGACTTCAGCCACGTTCACCGGCAGCGCCTCGGCGATGGACTACACCTACACCTACTCCAACTCCCATCTCGGATCAGGTTCCGACATTTACATCCTCGACACGGGCGTCTACACCTCCCACAACGTCTTCTCCAATCGTGCCACAATGCTCTGGTCCTACGACAACGATCCGAGCGACCAGGACGGCCACGGCACACACGTCGCGGGCACCGCCGCAGGCAACATCCTGGGCGTAGCCTCCAACGCCAACATTCTCGGAATCAAGACCCTCTCGTCCGACGGCTCCGGCTGGTCCTCCAACGTCGTCGCCGGCATCGACTATGCCATCAAGCGCCACGGATCCCGTCTCGCCTCCTCCGACCACACCTTCTCCGGCTCCGTCATCTCCATGTCTCTCGCCTCCTCCTCGCCCGTGGAAGCGATCGACGCGGCCGTCTCCGCCGCCGTCTCCCAAGGCATCCACGTCTGCGTCGCGGCCGGCAATTCCAACCAGGACGCCTGCACATCGTCGCCCGCCTCGGCCGGCGGCCGTCAGGGCGCCGCCATCACGGTCGGCGCGGTCGACATCTCCGACAGCCCGGCCCCCTTCTCCAACCACGGCCCGTGCGTCGACGTCTACGCCCCCGGCGTCGGCATCGTCAGCGCGTGGATCGGCGCGCCCAACATGGTGCATTCTCTGAGCGGCACCAGCATGGCCACCCCGCACGTCACGGGCATCGTCGCCTCCGCCATGGCCGACAACACCACCCTGGCCCGCGACCCGCGCCGGATGAAGGAATGGATCGCCACCCACGCCCTGCGCACCCCGCGCGGCATCGCCGTCGCCAACAACGGCGTCCGCCCACCCCCGCCCCGCCCCGCGCCCGACGCCGACTGACCGCGTCGGCCGTGTCGCCGTGTCCGCGTCGCAGTCGCGAGCATCTCGCTTGCTGCTTCCGCATGACTTTGCAACGCCCGGAGGTGTTTGGGATGCCGTTGAGGGCGGGGCGCGTGATCACAGATGCAATCTCTTCCGACGACAGTCGCACAAACCCCTCGACTCGCATTGCACGAGCCTGACGGAAGGAAATCGAAATTTCTCCCCCCACCCCCCCCCCCCCCCCCCCTCTCTCTCTCTCTCTCTCTCTCACGTGAGCCGACGTGTTGTGATTGTCCATGATGATACATACGTAGTATAACTAGTGATCATGCTTACTAGTTATCCTACCAAACCCCACCTCCTCTCGTGCCTGGCTCGAGCGGGTGCCGTGTGACGCGCAAGACAGGCAAGGTCGACAAAAACGTGCGGGGAGGGATTGATGATTCGGTGATTCACTGTGAACCATCGCCCTCCCCCCCCCCTCTCCCCCCCCGGCCTCCGCGAGCAGCGTGTGTGTGAAAGAGAGAGAGAGAGAGAGAGAGAGAGAGAGAGAGAGATCTCGTCCCGTTCCCAGGAGAGAGCGGATCGTGCCTTTGGAGCAAAAAAAAAAAGAAGCCTCGCGAGCCCCGTTCCGTCCGAGCGTCTTATTCCGCCGCCTTGTCCCTGTCGTGGTCGCGGGGGCGGGAGGGCTGGTTTTCGGTCAAGAGCTGGAAGGGCGGGGCGTGTTTGGAGCGGGGGGCGCGGGTTGTGCCGTGGTAGACTTCGAGGTAGAAGCGCAGGGGGGGCTGGTGGTCGTGGCCGGGCCAGACCTCGATGATGTCGCCGGTGTGGACCTTGCCGTATGGCTGCTTGCCCGGTTCGCCCTTGTCGAGCTGGACGCCGTTGACGCTGACGCCGCAGCGGCCGAGCGTGATGACGCCGCAGTACAGGCCTTTGATGGAGTCGAGGTCGCCGTCGAGCTGCGGGTTCTTGCCGAGCTCGGGGGCGTGGAAGAAGATGGTGATGCAATGCTTGGCCACGCGGACGTCGGCGCGGTCGGGATGTGTGTGCGAGCATCGAGAGCTGCGACCGTATGACGTGGTCTTGTGGTGCAGATCGAGGATCAAGTCCGGCGCAGATCCCTTGGTCGAAATGAGCCGGCCGAAACGCGGTCGCGGACCAGGAACCTCGGCGTGCGGCACGGACGGGGAAAGTGCAGGAGCCGTGACCGGACGCGCCTCGGACCGCGTGTGGGAAGCAGTCTTGGAGTCGTTGATCGATGACTGGTCAACACCACCGCTTGGCTTGCTCTGCGCCGCGGTTGTAGTCAGCGAATTCGCATTCGTGGACGGACGATCCCAACCTTTGCTGTAATCACGGCCACTCTTCTTCGAGGCATATTCAAGGGTGTGCGTGCTCGGATCGGCGGGATCCCAATAGAACGACGGCGGGAGTGGTATGCTGATGCGACGAGTGTAGGTGGTGGCCTGAAGTCCTCGTCGGAGCCTCGGCGTCTCTTCCTCATCCCCAGCTTGTGCTTCATGGGAATGCTTTGCCGCATCGCTATGGACACTACTACGCTGCGAGAGAGCTGCTTCGCTTCCCTCGGCGTGGGAGAAAGTGCATGAGAAAGACGAATCGATATCCATTTCGCGCACCATCGATTCGGCGCCTTGAAGACTGGGGGACTGGCCCGAAGCTCTTGCCCGGGAATTTTGCGCATCTTGTCCGTGGCTCTGATCCGATTCGGCTCCGCTGCGCGATGCCAAAGAGCTTGTGGTATCCTCGGCCGCTCCATCGCCTTCTCTGCCAAGCGCTGCGAAGTCAGACTCCCTGGGTCTAGTTGCCGGAGCTTGTCCCCGTGCGGCGGCCGGGTTGCTGGGCTGTTCTTGGTGCATGATGGGAATGTCACCGACCAACTCAGGGCTCGAGTGGAGATAATTCTCCTCTTCCTCGGCTGGGCCCCCATCTGCGTCGCCGGTCTTGACTCGCTTGGAGCGCCTCGAGAAATCAAAAAAGTTCATGTCGGCAGAGGTGAGGCTGACTTCGCTCTGATAACTACCCAGGAGCTCTTCGACTCCGCGCTCATCCAAGCTGAGCCCAGTGATATCCGGCTCTTCGGCACCAGAGACGGCGTCAAGTTGATCTTCCTCAAGGATGGCGCCCAGTTCGCGCCGTGGTCGCCGGTGTGCTCTCCGCTTCACGCCACTGAACCATGACAGGCGAAGGCATTCTTCGGCGGAAGGTCGGGACAATGGATCGGTGTTGAGCATGGCGACCAGCAAGGCGACAGCCTCCTCAGATACCCCTTGCTTCGCGAGGTCTGCCGCGTCGGGAGGTGTCATCATAATCTTGTCGAACATGCCGCGGCCGGTGTTATCGGCCACGCCTTCGAAAGGAGGTTTGTGACACAAGGAGTACCACAAAACGGCGCCGAAGGACCAGATGTCCACCGCGTGGCTGTAGCTGCGGAAAGCCTTGGTTCCTTGCGGCCTCCGGGAACGCTTGGTGCCTTTGTTAGCAGGATGCGTGTCGTAGTGAGGAAAGACCTCGGGTGCGCAGTAGAGCAGGGTGCCGCAAAATGTCTTGAGGAAGGTGTCGTTGTTTGAGACGGCCTTGGACAGTCCGAAATCGGACAGCTTGATGGTGAAGTGATTCGGGTCGACGGTAGACAGCAAGATGTTTTCGGGCTTGATGTCTCGGTGTGTGATGTTCTTCTTGTGGAGATAGTCCAGCGCATCAAAGACCTGGGAGGCCATCTGCTTCGCAATCGGCTCGGGAAGAGGCCCATGCTCGGCGAGAAAGTGCTGGAGGTCGCCGCATGGCACGAACTCCATGATGATGTAAAGATGGTTCTGGATATCTTGGTAGTCGTGGTATGCGACAATGCTGGGGTGGTCGATGGACTGCATAATCCGCATCTCGTTCTCCAGCTTGCGATCCAGCAGCCCGTTCTTCATGAATCGCCGCTTTTCGAGTTCCTTCGCGGCAAAGAGCTGACCATCAAGCTTGGTCGCGATCTGGTAGACACTGGCGAACGCACCTTTGCCGATGTGACCGACCACATTGTAGACGTCGCCGCCATTCCAGTGCATGCCAAACTGGTTGTGAGGGACGGGCGCTTTGATGGCAGTCGGCGGGCGTGGTGCAGACGGAGCCATGCCCGGAGCATCGATGCCCTCGGCGCGGCGCCAGAGCGCTTGGGCGGCCAGACAGCGCGTCATGTATGCCTGGAACATCTTATCGTACTCCTCGTAGTAGCCGTCTCGGGAAGGGAAGCGCACGATGAACTTGATGACTTCGTCCTTGGACGGGGACAAGATCTGGATGACGGAGCCAGGGCTGAGCATGCGGGAGTGGGGATGGTGGGTGGTCTTGCCTTTCAACAGAACCTCATCGACCATGGTGCCGTTGGTGCTCATGTCCCTCAGCATCAGCACGCCGGTGTTGTTGAAGAAGATGGCGAAATGGACGTTGCTGACTCGCCGGTGGGAGTCGGCCCGCACCACAATGTCGCAGATGGCCGCGTTGCGACCCACCACGAAGCCGAGATCCGGCTGGTGGGTGCGGGTGGAGAACCTCAAGGCCAGGTCCAGTGCCTGCTCGCCCGCGGCCTCGACGAGGATGAAGGTGTCCTCTTGGTCGAGCTGGACGGCCGCGTCGCTGCGGTCGGCGCGGCGGAGATGGGCGTTCTGCAGGATGTGCTGAGGCGCCCGCAGCGCTGTGTCGGAGACCAGGCGAAAGGCCGCCGGCGTCGCCGGGTGCAGGATGCAAATGACATCGGCCACGTCGTCGGCCGACAAGCCTGAGTTGTTCCTGCCCGTCCGTCGCGGGTCGAACGAGGGTTGCGTGCACTGCGTTGCAGCCTCCTCCGCCGCCATCGCGTCCGACGGCATGTCGGCCATGATCCGCGCCGGAAGAGCCGAGGTGCAATGGTCAGTGGACGGCGGGCGAGTGATGGGTGGAAGCGGGGGCGGCCCAGCTCGCCGTTGGTTATATATACATGTACTTATATATGGAGTGAGTAGGTATACCCTCAGCGGCTCGCCGGCGCCCCGGCCAGTGCCGGTTGCCAGGCGTCGTGCAGCCCGCCGTGCCGGGGCAGGACCAGGACCATGCAGGTGGCGGACGTCAACTTCGCTGCATCGAAGGCCCACGACGGCGAAGGCGGACGGGGCGCTGGTGTCCCAGCCGATGCTACGAGGCTGTGGGTGTCCGGCGGGCGATGTGCGTGCGCCGTGCTCCCGGGCAGGCGATGTCGTCGTTGGTGGTGGGGGGGGGCAAATGGTGGCGGGGGGGGGGGGGGGGCAAATGGTGGGGATGTGTGTGTGGTGTGTGGTGTTTCGGGCGACGCATGCGAAACGCTCTGGCTAGGCAACGGGGGCTGCCCACGGGGGCTACGCAACGGGGGCTACGCCGGCATTGGCCTGACAAGTGTTGCAAAACAGTGTGTGGTGTGGGCGGCGGCTGCACGGCTCGACACAGTCCAGCGGCGGCACGCGGTTATGCGTTGCACGACGCTCGACTGGACTTGTTCAGAGCCGCGGAAGCTGGAAGCTGGAAGCTGAACCACGCGCCGTGGCATCGGCATTCCAGGAACCGATCCGCGTCTGGCCACGACCGACCTGTGCACCAATCGATTCGCGCGCGTTGGGCGTGGCTTGGCCTGCGCCAGCCACGGTCTGTCCAACGGAGCACGAGCACGCCCGGCTGCGACATCAGAAAGGACTATGGTGATTGATGCTCGTGCTCGCATACAGCCCTCGCTCCAGCGGCCATCATGAAACAAGTTGCCCGAGTGCAAACGCTTCGTCCCCACAAGGCACACATACAGCCAAGTACCATGTCCGAGGGTATCAATTCAATTCACTCAGTCGAGCACTCTTTCCTGGCCGTATTCCTGCTTCTCAACCAATTGCGCCATGTCGTCAGCAGCCGTGTACCAAGCCTTGCCCTTCTCAAATCATGGTCCCGTGGTCGGAAGTCGGGTCGTCCCGGACGTCCACCTCATCGTTGTCATCGCCAACAGCAGGCGTCTGGGCCGTGCCGTGCGGAGCCTCGAACCCTTCCACCTCGTCCTCCTGTGTGTTTTCAACGCAGGGGCGCTTTGTCGGAGACGCCGCTCTGCCCGGCTCTCGCGCCGTTCTCGCCACTTGCTCCGACTCTCTTTCCCGTGCGCGGTCCAACGGGAACTCAGAAGTCCGGCTCGGCTCCCGCACCCGTTTGTTGGGCACGGCGAGATCTGCCACTGGAACTCACATCAGCGTCTACTTCAGGGTCACTCTCTGCAGCATCATGCGTTAGTGTAGGAACCCGTAGCATGGGGTGGCCCCGTATCTCACCATCACCAATGCCCCAAGCGCGTCTGCCGGCGCGTGAGCCCATCCCGTCGCCTGCCGTCTTGTAGATCTTCTTTTCCTCACGCGCGGGGCTATCGAAGCTCCAGTGGCTGTCCATATCCGACCGAGTCGTGCCCTTCTTCTGTGCTGGTTTGGGGCCGGCGGGAGACTTGTCACTAATCTCGTAGTGCGGCCCAAAGTCATCACCCCGGCGAGCATTGTTGACGTTCGGCTTCTGTGCCTTGCTGACGCGCTCGTCTTTGTGGAGTGGGTCGCCGTACAAGCCGAGTCCCTTTTGACGCTGCAGCGACTTCATCTTCGACGGTGCCGGAGAAGCTTCGTGCGTCGTCTCCCAATGCGGCTCGGCATCCTTTCGTGGTTGGTGCACGACTGGACGCTTTGGAGGCGACTCGGGGTCGCTCTGCATGAGGTCAGTCGTGTCTTCATCGTCGCCGAAGAGCATCTTGGTGTACAGATTCTCCCGTACCTCATCGACACCGGCACCCCAGTGGCGCTCATAATCCGGTCGGTTCTTCTCAATGTGCTTCGGCGGAGTGGAAAAGTCCTCGAAGCTGAATGTGGCACTGCGTTGGCCTTGATTCTTGTTCGCAGGCCCCTTCTCCTTGGGCGCATCCTCCCCATTGCCGAAGGCAAAGTGCTCGTACTTTTGACTGTATGTCTTCTTGCGCTCAGGCGAGCGTGGTGCTTCCTGTTCCTCGTCCTCGTCGAAGAGCCGGTTGTTCTGATGATTGCGGCCGGCACCTGCCTTTAAGACCGTGCCCTCCATTTTGTGGGGCGACTGGCTGCCACACGCGTTTCTCGCGCTGGACTCGTGGGTGAAGAGCTCGCCAATGTCACGCGGCACCGGCTTGGCGGACTTGACAGGTTCATACTTTGGTCCGTTGTAGGTGCGCCCATCCTCGTTGACATCGCGTTCGGCAAACAGGGCAAGACTGGCATGGGGATCGCGAGTCACGGAGACGCTCTCTCGCTTATGGTGGCCTCTGATAACAACCTCATTGGCATTACGCACACCTGGTGGCTCCTGCGCAGCACTTCTTCCCCCCTGCATGCCGGAATTGATACTGGCAGCTACGGTGTCTACCTGGGCCTTGCCTTCCCGAATGGGCCAGTTGCGACCGGTCTTGCCAATGGCCTCGATTTGCTTCAGGAGCGTGCCTTGATCCCAGTAGAGACGAATCTGCTGGATCATGCCGTCCTTGTAGGTGACGACGTGTGTCAATGGGAATGTGACTTCGCGCTCATCCAGCATGTTCGAGTCCATCTCAGGCAAGTACGCGCCGCCGCCCATGCGGAACCGAAGGGTGGTGAGGGTCTCCAAGCAGACGCCATTGTCGGCCTCGATTGTGTAGAGGACTTTCTGTTCCTTCTTGTCCACCTGCTTGGCTTGCGCTCCCAGATGCTTCAAGATGGCTGTGGGCTCGGAGACGGTTGTAGTCGTGGTAATGTAATTGATCGACGCATCGCCGGACAGAGCGCCTGTGCTGGGCGACTGAAGGAAGTCCAAGTACACGCCCAGTTTGTTGGACATGGCGTCGTGGTCAGACACCGCTCGGGCGCTGGCGGTAATATTCTCGGTGGCGTGGTGTGTGCCTCGGTGTGTGCCTCAGTACATACCCACCGGGAGTGTTGTCGTCGCGGAGAGGAACTTCACCTTCTGTTGTTTTGAGCAGGGTCAGGGGTGGCGTGAAACATGGCACCTGCCAAAACTCTTGACGCATCCCTTTCCCCTTTCCTCGCTAAGCATTCACGACGACAAGCCACCAAACCATCGCCATCTCTGTGGCTATGGCACAACAGTCACAACCGCTCCGGCGCGCCATTGTGCGCCATCCTTGAGGAGAACGCGAGCTGGCGCGAGCTCACAGCTGTCCTCGACGCGAACATGCCACGTCAGCACCACGCTGCATGTATTTCCCCCATCCAGCATCTGGCCAATGATCTACAACCGGCTGATACTCCGGCGCCAATGACTAGGGGCGGACCAGATGGAACGATGTAACGCAGAGACATGAAGATTGTCTAATGTGTAGTCCGGGTGATTAGAATTCTCAAGTGAAGCTATCAGTGATTGGGTATCAGTAATGCCATGGCAGAAATCAACATGTTCTCTCGTGAGCCTCGTTTTGCGTGGCGATCATGCCACAGAGCGCGCTGCTGTGGCGGCTCCTAGAACTTCTTGCCCTGGGTGAAAGAGCTCATGAAGCCGAGCATGTAGTCCCTGCCCTTGATGACGCCGACTGCAAAACCTGGAATTCCCCAGCCATTGAATGCTGCGACTCCGGTCTTTGGTCCGATCTATTCCGAATTAGCAAATGTGTTCGTTGGAAGCACAATCGGTTCGACTGACTGGGACAAGCTGTGTCTCAGACTCCTTGAACGCATACTTCTTCTCCGGAGACGTGCCAACCTGAGCCTCCTCCAGCAGATCGTGTGCAATGTTGGAGCCAAGAATGGGAATGGTCGTGTACATGGCCACAACCCCCCCTCCATCAACTCCCGCCACGTCGCCGGCAGCATAGACTCGAGGGCCCGCCTTGTCGACCCTCAATGTGGCGTGGTTGGTGGCAACGTATCCCTTATTACCCCTCAGGTCTTCGGGCAGCCAGTCGGTGTTGGGCGTCACTCCGTAGGCGGGAATATAGACATCGCAGGTCTTCGATGTGCCATTGTCCATCAGGACTTCCGTCTTCCCGTCCGCCGCGTCGTTCTGGCCTGTAACCTTGACATTGTACACAACTTCCACGCCCATCTGCTCCAGAAGTTTCTGCGCCTTTTGAGCACGGGACTTGCTGAGCACGGGAAGGAGCCTGTCGCTACCAGTGATGAGTGTTATCTTGGCCTGCTTGCCATACTGCGTTGCAACTTCGCCGGCAGTCTCCACGGCGACCGGTCCGCCTCCAGAGATGACCACTTGTGTGGAAGAGACCAACTTGGCGTTCATGTCCTTGAGCGCTCTCTCGGAAATGGTGTGGTCGCCATGGAATCCTGTCAAGGGTGTTGGTGTTTTGACACCAGTTGCGATCACCAAAGCATAGTACTCTAGAGCTTCCGTGCTGCCATTGACCTTGGTGATTGTGACCTTGCGGTCTCGGGTGTCCAACGCTGTCGCGGTAGCTTGTGTGAAGATGATGGAATCCTTGAGATGGGGATATTGCTTGAAGCCATCCAGAATAGGCACAAAGCTCTTTTCGACGGTAAGCTCCTTCAAAGACACGATTTGGCGTGGTGCTGCGATGTGCCACCAGAAATGTGTCGATGGGTCGACGATGTGCAGCACATACTTGGCGTCGTTGGATCGCTGAAGCTTGGGGAGAATATACTTGCATATGTAGTGGGCAGCTCCAAGTCCTCCGAATGATGCTCCAAGAACCACGATGTTACGAGTCTCCCCCATGATGGCTTTCTTGCTATCAAGTGCTTAGTGGTCGCGATCGGGCCTGGTCATCCTTTAAGAATGGATGCTAGTGAGCTTCCGACGGTTTTGTGGAACCTGCTCCGGCGGGTCAGGATCAGAAGCCGTAAGGGTAGTCAGCCAAAACTAGCCAGCCAATAAGAGCGCAGGGGAGCGCAACGGACGTGTAACTCCGAGCTGGATCATCGGCGGAGCTAATGCGCATCTACATGAATAAATACCACGGCTATGCGGACAAGAACGAGCTCAAGGACATGGAAAGACTATCGTTGTGTGACACTACACTATACATCCACCGGCCTGCGTCAAAACAATTCATGCTTGTATTCTTCGGGTGGAGCGTGCTGCTTTCCGTAGGCTGCAATGCTGAAAGTCTGGTGCTAAGCCTCAAACTTGAGCTTTTTCCTCCATCGCAATCTCAGCCCTTCTGATGAGCTCCTCATAGACGGTCCATGTCAAAGCGCTACTGACAGCCTTACGACCTATTCGCAAGCTAAGACCATAAAACATACTCCGCACACCTTCTTGCTGCACCATCGTCTTGCCTGCCTGAAGCACGTTTCTGTATCTCCCAGGTGCGATTTGGAGTCGCGTTTTGATGGCATCGAAGGGATTCGTCAAAGTCGTTGCAGCCATAGCCGCCACAGCGCCAGACACAAAGTTGATGCTGGCCGAGCTTGACATTGACCGGACTGCAGCCTCACCATCTGGACCAGCGACCATCTTCGACATCTTGCCGAGCTGTGCTTTCGACTGCTCGTAGATCAGAACATATAGCCCAGCATATGGCGCATCTCGAATTGCAGTGGCACCAAAGCCTGCAAAGAACCCTCGCGCTCCCTCCGTTCGTACGATGTCTCTAGCAGCTCCGGCAAGACTTGTGTAAGAGTAATGCGTGCTCTCATATCGGACCTTCAAAACTGTAACCGGATTTATGATGAAGCCAGCGGCAACTCGTGCGGCAGCGCCCGTAGCTAGATTCGCCACGTTTCCAAGCTTCGGGAGCACAGAGGATTCTTTCGACGCATTTGCTTCGCCAGCTAGCGGAATTGCAGGTATTTCCGAGACACATTGTCTCATTTGGCTAAGCATGGCAAAATACAGTGCTGAGCCCAACCCGGTTCTGATCACCGAGGGTGTAGTGCCGCGCCATAGGTGTCGAACCGGATCAGGGCCATCGAGGACCTCGCGAAGCGCGTGTCGAAGAGAGGAAGCGTGCGACTGTTGTACACGAGTCTTGAGCAAGTCGGCAGGCTGTAATAGAGCCGCGCTGGCGCAACCCGAACCTAGTCCTGCAGCGAAGTGAAAGGCTGGCTGCCATTAGCTCGATCCAGGGAAGTGGGAGGAAGGCACTACCTAAACTCGTCTTCTTCTTAGCAGCACTATCAGACATTGCGGAACATCCGCGTGGATCTTGTCGCTATCTAGCGACGTTCATCATTCCTATTATGATGAATGCTCGAGTTCGCTGCTTGATAAGACTTACAGCGGAAAGAAACGGCTTGTGATTTCCGTCAACGTCGCAAAACAAACTCGTGGGAATGTGCGGACTCGGCTCCGAAGCCAGGGATTCAATCTTCATCCAATCTTCATGACTGGCGTGAATGTACGAGCGATAAATGAACGAGCGATCCTGTTGTTCTCGGGAGTTTGAAGAGTTCAGAGATGGTCTGCCGTCCCCGTATATCCCAGCTCAAAAGCTGTTCTACGCGCCTGGCCCACCAACGCACATCCGGAGCAAAGCAAGAAGACGATGAAGATGCTTCGGATCCTTAGCGTACTGATCGGCCCATGCGCTGGTTTACCGAGGCAAAAGGGGAGCCCGGCCTGCTTTGGCTTGATGAGCGATTGTGGCTGTCCCGGTTGATCGTCCTCACGCTCACGCCCCAGTCGATCTTGTTTATGCCAAGGTCGGCACTCGATGTTCCTTAGGCAATCCTGGGTCACTTCGTTTGCGGAAAGGGTCGTCCTGTCTCGGAATGAGGAAGGTAATGTCAAATTGGCCGACTCTTTCGTGCACGCCGGGGGTGTCGCGTTGGTAGACTTGGCATCAAGACGGGCAATTTTGATGTATCGATTGACAATGCCGTGTCTTGTTTGGTACGCTGAGCGGTCACTGCGGGCAGATCCGTTCGGCGTGAGGAAAATGTCGCAACACTCAGATCCGGGAGAGAAAGCGCATCGTTTGACGGTTTCGTGGAGACGTGTCTTGGCCGTACCAATAAGGTCATGACCCGGTATTTCCAGTCTCATGACATTCAGGGAAGCATCACTCAAGTGAAGTATAGCAGGATCCTGCTCACAGAGCCATAGCGCTGGTTTCCGACCCAAGAGCCGAGAGACAAGACCAATAGCCGGTATATCAGCTACTTCGCACCCGCAAAGATCGATGCACTTGTGAATGCCATGATCGCTATAGTCATCTTCATTTTGTCAGTCCTGCCAGTAATAATCATGTCCAGAGTGACGGGGATAGGAAAGAACCAACCGCCGCTGGACGCAATTGGTACGTTGGACCTTCCCGCGCAGTCTTTGTCCTCCACTGTACAGAGCAGGCGGCAGGGAGAGGACCGAGCCGCGACTTACCCATGTCTGTCCGTCTCTCGCCCCTTCTTCCGTCGTTATTTTAGGCTTTCGTCCATCGCATAAAATCGAGAGAACGACGGAAGACTCCTGCCTTGGCACCGCGGTCGCAGCAGTCCCGACGAATGACATCGCGCAAGTCAGCAGCTCCACCTATTCGTCCCCGAACATTGGCATCAGCATCAGCGACTGTGACGGTGGCCGCCGCCAAATCTCTCGAACCAGCCATGGCCATGCTGTTCAAGTCACCACCACCGGCACTCCCGCGGCGGTTCACAGCTGCCATACAGAACTCCCGATATCCCATCGTCTTCGCCGCGTCCGCCACACAACGATCGGCTTTCTCCACCAGCAGGCAAGATGCATTTTCGGCGCCCGCAGAGAGCATGTTCCGCTCCTCCTCCACGATCGGTGGGCCCCCGAACACATACTTCCAGCGCTCATCACTACCCGCGAACACGGTGGTCAAGTTCGTGCCGCAGCAGACGGCGTGGGTAGTGGAGCGCATGGGACGCTTCAACCGCATCCTGCAACCAGGTCTAGCCATCCTTGTACCAATCATCGACCGAATAGCCTACGTGAAAAGCTTGAAGGAGAATGCCATGGAAATACCTTCACAAAGCGCCATCACGGCAGACAACGTCACGCTCGGCATTGATGGCGTACTATACACCCGTGTGACTGACCCATACAAGGCTAGCTATGGGGTCGAAGACGCTGACTATGCCATATCACAGTTGGCACAAACAACCATGCGGAGCGAGATCGGTCAACTCACCTTAGACCATGTCTTGAAGGAGCGTGGGGCCTTAAACACGAACATCACGCAAGCGATCAATGAAGCTGCAGCAGATTGGGGTGTTCGATGTCTCCGATATGAAATTAGGGACATACACGCCCCTGCTCCTGTAGTCGAGGCAATGCATCGACAGGTGACAGCAGAGCGGAGTAAACGTGCTGAAATCCTTGACTCGGAAGGTCAACGACAATCTGCTATCAACATAGCTGAAGGCCGCAAGCAGTCCGTCATCTTGGCATCAGAGGCTATCAAGGCGGAGCAGATCAACGCAGCCTCTGGTGAGGCTGAAGCTATCATGCTCAAGGCCACCGCCACTGCCAGAGGCATCGATGCCGTTGCGAAGAGCTTGAGCGAAGGCAAGCAGTCCGCTCAGGGTGCTGTATCGCTTTCCGTCGCCGAAAAATACGTCGAGGCTTTCGGCAAACTTGCGAAGGAAGGCACGAGCGTGGTAGTACCTGGCAATGTCGGTGATATCGGCCAGATGATCGCCACTGCCATGTCAGTGTACGGGAACGTGTCTCAATCCCAGGCCAAGGCACAAGCACAAAAACTCGTCGCTGAGGATCCGAACGAAGGCCATGATGCGCCAGCCCAGAAGCTCCAAGGCAAGAACAAGGTCCAGCAGAGCGTGCTCGAGAGCTTCGAGCGAACGCAGGGTAGGCATTGAGACAGGTCCAGCTATGGATTGATTTGCAGCAACGAGCAGCGAGCAGCACGACAAGGGGCGTTACATTGGTGGCAAAGGTGCTCGAAAATGGAAGACAGCATCGGTAGCGACTTGGTTTCACGAAGCTGTTCCTTCAGCTCAGTGTATGGCTGACGGCCTGCTATATAAATTGCAAACTTCATTTGAGTACATTCCAGCCAGCCGGGCCACGAATTGGTGAAGGGACCGGAGAGGTTTCGATCAGAGGAGGTTGGAGGTCCAGCAGGCGAAGGCTTGCTGGCGGGGGGGGGGGGGGGGGGGGCTGCGTCAAAGCCGCCAGCTTCGGCTACGGTTCCTACGTGCGCACAATGGCGCGACCGTGGCTGTCGGCCGTCTCTCCCGACAGCGCTCACGGATTTCGGAGCCGCAGCGATAGCTTCGGCCCCGTCCGCCGTTTTCGCGGCGACGAACGTCGGCGATCCTGCAACCGAACCTCTTCGTGCTCGACATCGCCGTCGGCGGACGGTTCTGGCTGGCGCTCGCGAGAATCCCGAGGCGGAAACGCCGACTCGGCACACCCACGATTGGAGAGCGCACACGGGAGTGGCTTGGGAAGGCGCCGCCAGAGGCAGCCTCGCCGTTCTGGCCGTCATAAAACCCGTGTGCTCTCGCGGCCGTGGAGCGCGAAGAGTCCCCCCGCGCGAATGCTGCGACTCGAGTGCGGGTCGGCTGCGATCGACATGTGCAATGGTCGAGGATGTTCATCCGGTCTGCTGGATTCGCGTCGCGGTACTGGCTGTGCGACGAATGTTCCAATATCGCACTGGCTGTACGGTTCTTGGTGGTTCGCCCTCGTCAACGCTGCTTCGTTGGATTGCCCTCCCCAGAATTTTGGGCGGTTGGATGGGATGGGTTCGATTGGGACTGGCCGACCAGCAAGGCAATTCCAATCAGGACACATATATCCTCGAGTGTGAAGAGATTTTGTGCCGGAATGCTCTGGTCATAAGGTCCGCCAGTTTGATAAGTGGACGACCTTCCATGGGGTTGTCGATTCCGAAGTTTGGCTGGGAACACTGATTTATAGCCACACGCCACGTCCTACCACACGAAGCGACTTGCAATATTCTGCCGAATGCATGGCTTTTTAGCCCCATGTTCCACTGCTTGTTTGTGGCTCGACTCCCGCGTAGGCAATCCGATGGCGTTCACGACGCGATCTTCGAGACGGCATCGTAACTGACTGTCGAACCGGAATTGCTGACGCTGCACTACCCTCCCTGTAGCTTGCAGTCTGCTGCTCGATGCGAGGTCATTCCCGGTCACTGGAAGCGCAGTGAGTGAAGTGAAGAGTATTCTGCCTGATGCTGAAGCTGTGCGAGCAACCCAGAAGTTAATGCCCCAGAAGAAAAATGGAAGGAGCAGCGACAGCAGTCAGGAGTACTGTTGGAGTGGCTTCGAGAAAGTGGTGCAAGTTGAGTCAAGCGAAGTACACGACAATCCGCTCCGCTTGGTGCAAGACTTACCAATGCTTCGGTCCTAGATTTGCCACAGAGACCTACTCACGTTTCATTGCTGGTTCGATGTCTCTTGCCGCAACAATTGACGAGTGGACATGTTTCTCTCGTCGCGGCTCCAGGTCTCGGCCACATGCTGAGCTCACCCGGTCCCGAGATCCAGCAGTACCTTGTAACCAACTCGGCCTTGCCCGCGTGTCTTCGACAAGATCGCTGCCTGAGAGCTGTGTCGAAGCCGGCGCGGCATACATTGTCGTCATTCGTGCGCCTCGACATGTATGGGTGTGACTCCCGCGAATGGCGGACCTCTGCACTAGTGCGTAGACCTCTGGAATGGTTGTAGGACAACAGCGTGGGGTTGGAGCTTTCTTGCAGTGACGCTCTTTGGACCAGTGGTTCGCGGAGGTGCGGCCACAATGGCACGCTACAGGTCAGCTCTGGAAGAGCTCGGCTCACGCTTGCGCGTGCGTACAGCATGTGAGCATCCCGAAGAGGACGTCGCGGCAGAGGACCGGTGAAGGCAGCGTGGAATCGCAAAGTGAGCGCTTCGCGGTTCGCACTCTGTGAGGGCGTCCGAAGCTGGTTCAAGACACAACGCCAGCTCTACACAACTGCCTTCACTCTCGAGCGAAAAGATCGTTCATATCGTCGACATCTTGGCCACGAGCAAGAGGCAATATTGGTCAGGCTAGAGGGTTTAGGGGGAAAGCATGGTGACGTGCCTCGTCGCCGTACAACATGCTTGTATAGGTGCGCTGGGCTATACTCCGCTGGGCTGGTCTTGTGAGTGTGCTTCCGTTGTAGGCTATGCTGTGCAGGTATCTCTCGCTTCAGCTTCAGGCTCTGTTCTCTGCTCTCTACTTCCTTCATGTCCATCCTACCGTGGCAACAGATCCATCCCAAGATGCGACCATCGACGCCCACGAGCTCCGCCGCAGCCCTATCGATGATAGGCACGGGTCTCTATCAGACCTTGCGAGACTTGGTGAATTCGAGCATCATGGCATCTTCGCCTCGAATGCGCTTCCCGAGGGCAGTTACTTCCGAAACATGCCATCCTGGGAGAGCGATCTCGGGCTCCCACTGCTTGAGGATTGAGGGATGACATGGCATCTCAGTCCAGTCCCGCGGCACGTCGAATTTGGCCCGGACGCTCCAGGATTGTGCCTGGCATGCTGTTTTTAAACTCAACTGTTGCCCGGACGCGTCGATCAAAGATGGTTCGGACAGTGCTGTCGTGGCTGTCGAGCAATATCAGCTACGCAAGTCGGAGCCCCGCCGAGCTGGGAAGAGACGCGCATTTGCATCGAGCTGTCTCGTGCTGACTGCTGCGAGACAGGATCAATTGCCACGTTCAACGGAGGGCACCCACTGGGCGCATATCAGCTCGTCGGCGCGGCACTTGGGCAGAACAGAAGGCCACGACAGTCAGATTCGCCAGTGGCACAGGCAGGTACGCGGGAGCTCTTGTCCGCTGACTGCAGCGGGCATGGTGCTGAGAAACGACGTGCTCTCTCGCAGTTGTTTCCATCCCACCAGCCTTCAATCGGCCATTTGAGTGCAATTACACTGCATGCGCACAACCAGTTGCTTGTTGCACAGCTTGGATCTGCGCGGACCGTCTCCCCATTGGCTGGCCCGACGGTCAATCAGGCGGTGGACTTGGAAGCTTCACCCCCCCTTGCTGGTTTGAAGTTACTCCTTTGGCCGGAAACTCATTCAGGGCCGTGTCTCTGCACTCGGACATCGGGCTGGGCGATATATTGTTGCTGCGAAGGCCAACGAGGGCGCGTCTGGTGCTGCCCCTCCTGCTGACGGTTGCTCAGCCCGTGCTGCCCGCCATGGCCCACAATCAGCAGCAAGCGCAGCAGCAGCAGCAGCAGCAGCAGGGCGATAGCCGCAACTCGAATCGCCTGCAGCTCAACTTCGGCTTCACCAACCAACCCAATTTTGCCGCCGAGCCAGGTCGAGCCTTCCCGACTACTCCTTCAACCTTCCCACAGCCATTTCCCAACTCCGCAGGGCAGCAAGAGGTCTGGGGTGCGCAGCAATCGACTAGTGGCATCAGTAGTCAAGGCTACTTCTACAACAGTCCTGCTGCGTATCAGCAGTACTCCAGCAGCGTTTCACCCGCAGCAGGGTATCGCTCGCCAGGTGGCTTTAATGACGTGACGAATGGCCTAGCACACCAATTCCAGCACCAGCATCTCGGCGGGAACGCCCCTCCGTCCGGCAGCCCCTACAACAGACAGCCCTCTCCGGCCACTGCCCGGCCCCGAACTGCAGGTGATCCACGCGGCTACGCCAACAGCCACATGAACGCTCCAATGCCAGCCATGCCGCAGCAGCCCAGCATCTACGAAGATGAACCACCCCAGAAGAATCCCGACAAGTACTCTTCGACCATCACGGAGCGGGTCAAGGTACAAAAGATGCTCACCCAAGAATTTTTCAAGGAAAATGTTGAGCGAGCACGCGCCCGTAATGAGCGGCATGCCACCGACGGTTACCATGCGTTGAAACACATATGCTAACACCGTCCAGATCGAAAGAAATCGAGGCCGTCATGAACGATCCAGACTTGTCCGAAGGACGTAAGGTAACGAAGAGGAACACGATGCGGAAGTCCGAGGCAAACTTCCTTCGATTCCTGAGAACTAGCGAAAAGCCAGGAAACTACAACACGCTGAAGATCATCGGCAAGGGTGCCTTTGGCGAAGTTCGTCTTGTGCAGCGCAAGCACGACGGCAAGATCTATGCGCTGAAGTCGCTGATCAAGCAGGAAATGGTATGACTCTCTTGCGCATCCTCACTGGCACGTCGCGTTGGTGCAGTAATGAGTGCTGAAAGTCATCACAGCACAAAAAAGACCAACTGGCCCACGTTCGAGCCGAGCGTGATATCCTCGCCAATGCGGATAGCCCTTGGCTGGTCAAACTCCACACGTCTTTCCAGGACAACACGTTCCTTTACATGTTGATGGAGTTCTTGCCCGGAGGCGATCTGATGACTATGTTGATCAAGTACGAAATCTTCTCGGAGGACATCACAAGGTTCTACATGGCAGAGATCACGCTCGCCATCGAGGCAGTCCACAAGCTTGGCTTCATCCATCGGTGGGGGTGGATAATCTCTCGTTGCGTTACTCGAAGCTGACACTATCCCAGTGACATCAAACCCGACAACATCCTTCTGGACCGTGGCGGACACATCAAGCTCACTGACTTTGGTCTGTCCACCGGCTTCTCCAAGGAACACTCGGCGTCTTATTACCAGCAACTCATGTCTTCGTCCAAGTCCAAGTCACTGGCGCAGAACCGCAACAGTGTGTCCATCGACCAGATTCAGCTCACCGTATCGAACCGAAACCAGATCAACACCTGGCGCAAGTCACGACGACAGCTGGCGTATTCTACCGTGGGAACGCCCGACTATATCGCACCGGAAATCTTCAGCGGCAAGGGCTACGACTTTGGCTGCGATTGGTGGAGTGTTGGCACAATCATGTTCGAGTGCCTCATCGGCTGGCCACCGTTCTGCGCCGAGGAGCCACACGACACTTACCGAAAGATTGTCGAATGGCCACGCCATCTTCAATTCCCACCAGACCAGCAACTGGGCCCAGAAGCCGAGCACTTCATTCGCAGCCTCATCTGTGATGCACAGAATCGTCTCGGCAGAGTCCATGGCGCGCAAGAGCTCAAGGCACATCCGTTCTTCCACGGCGTGAACTGGGACGGTCTGCGCAAAATTCGTGCACCATTCGAGCCGAAGCTGCAGAGCAACGTTGACACGCAATACTTCCCCATCGATGAAATTCCACAGGTCGACAACTCTGCTCAGCTCCGTGCGCAGACAGAAGCCATGGGCGGCGACGATTCGACCCTCAGTCTGCCATTCATCGGTTATACATACAAGCGGTTCGATGCATTCAAGGGCAGCTAGACGACACGGAGGCGTTCATGGTCATCGGAGGCGTGGCATCATCAGATGGCGCCGGCAAAAGCTTGTGGCAGATGAGATCAAGCACAGCATGTGGGGACGGGCGCATTGAGTTGCGTGTCAGCACGGGCGATGATGGATGTGCCGTATTGGCGTTAGCGAGCGAAGACGAGGAGAAAGGCTGGAACAGGCTGTAAGCGCCGGCCGCATGCATAGCAAGGAGCTGGTTTTGGTTGTGCTCCCACACGCGGGCGGGCGCTGCTCGATTTGCATTCTGCTGCTGCAGCTGCTGTGCAGCAGGGAGGGGGTGGCAGCTGAAGTCGACCGCGTATCATGGCGGCATGTACTTGAAAATGCATCGAAGCCCGCCGGCTCCTCGATCGTTCATGTCCTCCCCTTCCCGACGAAAGTCCTCCCCACGCCGCCCGCTTATAACATGGGGGTTTGTTTGGTGCCCGCGTGGACGCGGTTTCTTCTGTGCCGCGCCGTGGCTCGAGCCAGCCGTGACCACGCTCCCCGTCTGCCCTGGGCTGGCCTCGCCGCGCCGCGCCGCGCCGCTCATCTCGCCTCGAACTGAATCATCCTGCCACGCCGTCAGACCAGACCAGACCAGACCAGACCAGACCAGACCGCCGCCGCCGCCGCCTTCTTTCTTTTCCTGGGCACTGACCGATTGGTGCGCTCCTTGTACAGCACGCGATAGCCGCACTCCTTGCACCGGATGGGATCGCCCTTCTTCAGCACCACCTTGTTGTCGCAGTCCCCGCACAGGTAGTGCACCGGCTTGGACGTGTCTTCGAACGTGCTGCCTTGGCCCGTGATGTTGAAGCCGGCCGCGCCCGGGGCGGGCCCGGCCGGCGGGTTCTGGACGAGCGCGAGCGGGTTGTAGGCCTCGCGCGACATGGCGTGCGCGTGGGGAGGGGGAGAGGGTTGGGTGGGGGTGGGGGGGGTGGGTGTTGTCGGTGGTGGTGGTGGTGTGTGGGGGCGCAGAAAGCGTTCGAGGAGCGCGGCGTCGGAGATGGTTATATGTATTAGCAATCCTGCGCCCACGACTGGTCCGGCCCCCATGTGATGACATGTGACAGTCTCGGTGTGCGGTGTCGCGTGAGACGCCCATGTGTCCCCGCAGAGGCTCCCGACACGCCGCCACCAGAAGAAGATCATGTCCGCCATCCTCTCCGCCGACGACCTCAACGACTTTATCAACCCGGGCGTCGCGTGCATCAAGCCCGTGGAGAAGCTGCCGCCGCCGCCGCCGCCGCCACGCGACCATGGCCAGCCGTACGAGGTCACCACCGAGGACCAGGTGGACGGCGGGACGGTCGCCGCGCCGGCGCAGATCTCGCTCACCGACTGCCTGGCCTGCTCGGGCTGCGTGACCAGCGCCGAAGCAGTGCTGGTGTCGCTGCAGAGCCACGGCGAAGTGCTCGACGCATTGGACCGCTACCACGAGCGGACGATCGCTGGCGTGGAGGCGCAGGACGACGGCCGTCACGAGCCGGGCGGCGGTGAAGGCCGGATCTTCGTGGCGAGCGTCAGTCCCCAGGTGCGGGCCAGTCTCGCTGCGACCTACAGCACCTCGGAGCGCGAGGCCGGACACATGATCAGCCAGCTGCTCAGCGGGCCGCTGGGCGTGCGGGGCGGAGGCAAGAACGGCAGCGGCTTTGCGTGGGTGGTCGACACGAATTGCATGCGCGAGGCGCACCTCGTCGCGGCGGCGGACGAGGTGCAGCAGGCGTTGCTGCGGCTGCCCGACCGCCCGACCGCGCCCGTCATCGCGTCGGTGTGCCCGGGCTGGGTGTGCTATGCCGAGAAGACCCATGCGCACGTGCTGCCGCATCTCAGCCAGCTCAAATCCCCACAGGCGCTGACCGGCGTGCTGCTCAAGTCGGTCCTCGCGAGGAGATTCGGGGTCCCCCCGCAGCACGTTTGGCATCTGGCCGTCATGCCCTGCTTCGACAAGAAGCTGGAAGCGTCACGGGGCGAGCTCACCTCGCATTCGTGGCACGGACAACAAGGCGCTGCCGTGCGCGACGTGGACTGTGTCATCACGGCACGAGAGCTTCTGATGCTTGCCGAGCAGCGACACATCAACTTCCCGGCACTGCCCAAACGTCCCGTCGCCGGACTGCCGGCGTTTCCCGATCCCGTGGTGGACGAATTTCTCCTGGGACGAGCTCGCGGCCAGAAGCGGAAGAGGGAGGACGGCACCGCCATCGGCACGTCGGGAGGCTACCTCTGGCACATCCTCAAGACACAGCAAGCACGACACCCCGGCTCACACATCACATCTCAACCCGGGCGCAACCACGATGTCTCGGACTACACGGTCGTCACGGCCGAGGGCGAACCCGTCTTCAAAGCCGCACGCTACTACGGCTTCCGAAACATCCAGAACCTGGTCCGCAAGCTCAAGCCGGCCCCCGCGAGCCGCATGCCGGGCGCGACGGGGCGCCGCAAGGCGGGCGCGGCACGACGACCGGGCGCCGCGTCGGCCGGAGGCGACCCGAACGACTACGCCTACGTCGAAGTCATGGCGTGTCCGGGCGGCTGCACGAACGGAGGCGGCCAGATCAAAGTCGGCGACGTCGCCCCCTTGAGACACGCCGCCGCGACCGCCGCCGGCAGCGAGCCCGCCGGTCGCCAGCAGGCCACACCCCCCCACCCCCGCGAATGGCTGGCGCACGTCGACGAAGCCTACTGGAGCGCCGAGTCCGGCTCCGAGAGCGCGCACAGCGACCATTCTCCGCCACCCGACTCGCGCCCCTCTGCCGCCGCGGATGCGCGGTCCGCCGTCGTGGACGGCATCGACCACCGACGCGTCACGGCGTGCTTGCGGCATTGGGAGCACGTGACGGGGCTCGGCCTCGATCTCCTGCTCAAGACGACGTACCGGAGCGTAGAGAGCGATGTCGGGAAAGAGAAAGGCGGCGGCGGCGGCGGCGGCGATTTCGACCGGAGATCGGCCTTGGCCCACGCCGCAGGCGGTGGAGCGTGGTAGCAGATCAGACATTCTTGTATCTCCTCCCGTCATGCATGACCGTCGATGGGCGGAACCCCACCTCTCACATCTTCACATCATCACAACCTGTTCCCATTTCCACGCAACCAATTCGCTGCCACCTCGGTCGGCCTCGGCCTTCGCTCTTGTCCTCTCACCCTTCCCCCCCCTCTCCAAAAAAACAAACATCAGCATGATCCCACGGCCCATCGGACCATGCGCGATCCCAAGACCCAAGCCACGCCATGGATTCCTCATGGCGGGCGAAAATCCGATGCCCCCTGATTCTTCAACGTGTAGGGGCGGGGGGGGGGGGGCAACTAAAAAAAGAAAAAGAAAAGTCAAACCGAAAGCCCCCCCACCCAGTCGAGAGCGGCTTACCAACGACCGGCTTTCTTGGGGAAGATGTCGCGGTCGAAGTCGCCACGGTTCCACCTCCGGACGTCGCGACCACACGCTTCCCACAGGCGAGAAGTCAGCGCGGCGTCTCGGCGACGCTGCTCGCGCTTAGACTGCGATGAGGCCGACGAGGAGCTCGGGGCGACTGGCGGGGGGGTGGCGGGCGGGAGGAAGCGAGTCGGCGGGGGAGGCGAGTCGATGTCGGGAGGGGAGTTTCGGGGCGCGCGGTGGAAGAGACGGCGGCCGGGCGGCTTGCGGGGCGAGACGGAAAGAAGGCCAAAGGGAGAGTCTTGCGCCAGCGGTCTCTCCACCACGTTGGGCGGCGTGGTGGCGGGCTCTCGCCGACGTGCAGCGCGGCGACTGCTCTCCGGTCGCGCCGAGTCAACCTCCCGCGCGTGCGGCTTCGCAGCACGTTTGCACGGGCTCTTGCGCGGGCTGGGCGGGTACTCGGAATCAATCTCCATGTGATCGATGGAGCTATCGAAGTCGTCCTGCTCCGGGAGAATCAGCTCTCCAAGAGGCACGGGTGCGCCGTGCGGTCTGCGTGGCGTGCGAGAGTCGTCGAGGGTGCTGATCGGTTTTCTGGGCGAGTCGGCGGGGTCGTTCTCTTGATCTAAATCCGCCATTTCCGAATCATCTTCGTCCTGGGAATCCATCTCTCGAGGCATGGGAAGACGGGCTGGACGATTGGGCGTCGTGGTGCCACCGAGCACATCGTCGTGGCCGGTCTGTAAGACAAACGGCCTCCTCGTCGACGGGTGTGTCGAGGGACCCGCCGGTTCGCGTCGGGGTCGAGGTGCACCGATAGGCAAAGCGTGAAGCCTCATGGTTCCTCGCACCTTGGCGATGGTTCTCCGCCGCCGAACCGGCGCTTCCTGCGCAACACGGTCCTGCTCGCCACGCCCGTCTGCTGCCACCTCTTGCCCTCTCGTCTGCGCCTCGTGCACCACAGCTCGGATCGATGGCGGAATGGCAGCGTGGATGCTGGTCATGAGCTCTGCGCGTCGCGCGAATGCCTCGAAGCTTTCCTGAATCAGCGCGCCCGCTTCCGCGTTCAGCGCACTGTCCGGGTTGGGATAGACCAGCAAGCACGAGATGGTGACCAGAACGTCGCGCAGCGTCAGGCGGCTGTCCCAGTCGCGCTTCAGCGTCTCGACGCACACGCCGCCGGTCGACGGGTCGATGTTGGGGTGGAATATGGGAGTGCGAAAGTGCGCGGTGGGCGGCTGCTGGGGGTACTGCGGCGGGATGGACAGATGGAGCTTCCACACGCCCGCGGCGAAGGGCGTCGCCGGGGGGCCCGCCAGCAGCATTTCGAGCTGTGTCAGGTCGTCGGCGCAGTCGCCGCTGCCGAAGAGGAAGTAGGGCGGCAGTTCCTGATGGTGCAATGCGCCGTGGTCGGCCGCCAGACGCCGCAGCGCTTTCGAGGCCTTGTGCACGTCAGCGATGGCTGTCGTTGCGGTGACCCAGCCCAGGCATACCATCATCTGCTATGAGCGCTCGTTGTGCTCGTTGTGCTCGTTGTGCTCGTTGTGCTCGTTGTGCTCGTTGTGCTCGTTGTGCTCGTTGTGCTCGTTGTGCTCGTTGTGCTCGTGATGCTCGTGATGCTCGTGAGATATGCTCGATATGCTCGTGATGCTCGGTATGCTGCTGCTTCCGTAGTGACCATGTCAAGATGTGGTGTGCGGGAAAATAGCAACATCCAAGAGCACAGGTGTGGCGACGGACGGCAGGCGAGGCAGATTCGGGTGTTGACGTTGGCAGCTGCACCCACTGCCACTGCCCCCACTGCCTGCTTTGCTTTCAATCCCACACACACCATTCACCGTCTCTCTTCCATCCCCATCATCATTTCATGCGGTATTATTAATTATATAGTTGCAGCGGCTGACCCGAAGCTACAGTTCCCTTCCTGTTTCGTCCTTCTTCCCAGAATGCGCGTCCGTATTGTGTTCATCGCCCGTTCGTCCCATCTGACCCGTGCCCAACATCCCAAACTCCAGGATTACACCCACAGTCAAAGCTGTTCGACAGCCTCAGAAAACTTGCTCTCCCTCTAGGAATCAGTCTTGATCTCAGGCGGCGGCTGCGCAGCCTCTGGCTGCTGTTCAGATGGCTGAGTCGTCTGCGCCTGGATCCGTGGCTGCTGCTGCTGCTGCTGCTGCTTCTCCGGTCTGGCCGTCTCACCGCGCTTGGGTGTGGGCATTGCTCCCAGGTCTGCTCCCTGGCCGCTCTGTCCACGCCTCCTGCCTCCGAAATAATGCCAGCTGCTCTTGTCTTGACCGAAAGGTCTTTCTGAACAGTCGCTGCCAACGCCTGGAACACTATCTGCCACGCGCGCGAAAAGACCCTTCTTCTTCGGTTGGGGCTTTGCATCATCCATGTTCACATCTTCAAACTTGTCTTCCTCCTGTGTCTGTGGCACCTGCAGAGCACGATGGAACGAGCTAGACGACCGCGGTGGCTGGAAGGTTCGACTATCGAGCGATGCGCGCGGCCGACCTTCGAGTGGCTGAATGACTGGAGAGCGTGCGGAAATGTCCTGAAACAACCCTTTAGCGTTGCGAGACCACTTTGCGCGCGAGTAGACCTACGAATGATCTGCGATACGAGTCGAACGACTCTCGGGAGATGTTGAAAGGCTCATTCTCATCAAAGGCGCATCGGTGTAGCGATGACGACGTGGTTGATCGCGAGGCCTTCGTCCCGCCCCAGAAGCTCTTCTTCTCTGTAGGCGACGGGGGCAGGAACACTCCCGAGTCGTTGACTTCTGCGATGTGTTCTCAGCACTCAGATCTGATATCGCAAGCCCAGCTGCACCTTACCGCTCAGCTTGTACTCGGCCGGTTTCTTGCTATCGATATCGACTTGCTTGACGCCGTTGGCTTCCTCCTTCTCGGAGTTGATTTGCGTCCGCGGCGGCCGCGCATTCTCATCCTGCTTCCGGAAAGGGTTTTTGATGATGGCCATCTGGCTGGGTGGCTGGATGGTCAACCGATCACAACGCTTGCGCTGATAGTCCTGCTCTAACCATGCAGTTGAAGAGCGCCCCGGTAAATTGGATGCTGCACCGAAGACTGCGTGATGAGATCGAGGGGCGAATGGACGGAAAGTCGAGACGGTGCAGGTAAGAGGCGCAGCGACGCGTTGGCCGGGCGAGGGCAAGTGCAGCTCTTATATAAGACGTGGGATGGCAGTCGGCTCGAGGCCCTACGCAATGTTCGGAACATGTCCCCCGTCCACGATGATGTCAGGCATGATGGTTAACGTCAACTATCGTTAGCTGGCTAGTTATATAGTTAGCCAACTAGTTGACTAGTGACATGTACCAAGGGCGGCAGCTGACCAGCAGTCACTCCTAAACCGTAAGCCGTCCTTAAACAGAGACCCATTCCCGCATTCCCGTTCTCCCTCTGAAGCACCTGCACCGAAGCGTTCCGCAAAGCGTTTCAAACGATGCCGGGTGGCGCCTAATGTGGTTAGCGTCCGTGCTCCTTGTATAGTTACATCTATTTGTGACAATCGCCTGCTTGTGCTGTGCTGCATCTCGGCGCAAAAATGGTTGTTCCTACCGCTTTGCCGGCGGGGCCCATCGGCCTTGAGCAACCCGTACCACTGTCAAGAAAGAGAAAGACTTCGGAATTGGCGCATTTTATCCGAGAGAGAAGCGCCAGCTTCGAGCCCAACAATCAGCCGGCGGCGAACGGAACGAGTCTCGCTGCAGAAGCCGACCCAGCACCACCGGACGACGGGGAAGAAACGAGCGCCCTGGTCGCGATCGACATCGGCGGTTCTCACTCAGTCCTTGAGGATCTCCTTGATCAGATAGACACCTTCCCTTATGAGCCTCCTCTCCCATCTGGTTGGACATGCCAACATGTACACCAGACAAATACACTTGCTGACCGCGTGACAGAAAGCTCCAGCAATCCGTCCATGGACAAGGCTAGGTGCCAACAACTGCGAGACGAGCTGAAACAGAACGGCATCGAGGAATTCTTCAGGCGTACAGTCGACCATGGCATGGATGTGCGCGAACTCGGGATTGCCTTTGGCATCAATCCCAACACTCAGATCGACGACGACGTCTTCCTCCGTCTCCTGGGACTCGCTGTCGTGCGTGCGTTCCACAGGCGCGAGAAGCTCCCCCAACACAACACGTTGGAGGACGCTGCCGAGCTGTTGAAGAAGAGCAGCAAGGTCATGGTCATTACAGGTGCCGGCATTTCAACTTCACTCGGTATCCCCGACTTTCGATCCAAACACACTGGCTTCTACGACAAGATCCGGCAGATGGACCGCGATGACATCTCCGAGCCCCAAGACGTTTTCGACATTTACAATTTCGACTTCGATCCGCAACTGTTTTACGACTTCGCATGTGAGATCCTGCCAGATCGCAGCCGGGGCTACACGCCTACACATGGCTTCATCCGTTTGCTCGACCAGATGGGAAAGCTCCAGACGAACTACACGCAGAACATCGACAACTTGGAAGGCATCGCGGGCATCAGTTCGGAAAGAGTGGTTCAGTGCCACGGCAGTTTCAAGACGGCAACGTGCCGAAAATGCAAGACCACGGTCGACGGCTCGGAGATCGAGGCCGAAATCCGCATGAAACAAATCCCGAGGTGCAAGAGTTGCATACAACATCTCCGCCACGCCAAGCCGGCGCGAAAGCCGCCGAAGAGCAGCAAATCGCGTTTCTCTTCCGCCGACTCCGACGAGGACGACGACATGCCCGAGCCGGGCGTGATGAAACCCGACATCACCTTCTTCGGCGAACAACTGCCGGACGACTTCTTCGACCGCTTCATGCACGTGGATTCCAAGCATGCCGATCTGGTCGTGGTCATCGGCACCAGCCTGCAGGTGGCGCCCGTCAGCGAGATGCCCAACCACGTGCCGCACCACGTCCCGCACATCTTCATCTCCATGGAACCCATCCGGCACGTGGACATGGACATCCAGCTCATCGGCAAGTGCGACGAAATCGTCGCCGCGCTCTGCCAGCGCGCCGGCTGGACGCTCGAGCATGACTGGCTCGCGGCCGGAGCCGAGCACTTCGAAGCCACCCGAGCCGAAGATGCTCCCAGTCATGTCTGGACCGTCCGCCCCGTTGCCCCAGCCACCACCCTCCTCCCCGCGGTGGCAGATGCGGGGGCCATCGGTCTCGCCCGAGGCTCATGACGGCACATGGGCACCCACGCTTGCCACCAAGGTCGAGCCTTCCGCTGGCCAGGAACCATCATGTACAATAATACAGGGTTGGGGGAGCGAACGAGGGAACGAAATTCACGCGTCTTTTTTTTTTTTGGCCCCCCACTTTTCGCGTCAGCGAAGGGGCGTCGGATGAATGGAGAGCATGGCAAAGCCAGATCCACAGGCTGGTGCGTGACCCAGGACAAACGTGTATATAATCATAATCATACACATTGGTCGAATCGCAGACGTGCTCAGCGCAACCCCCGCCCCGTGCATGCTTCGGCTGCGAGAACGCCGTCTTTTCTTCCCTGCCTACCTTGAGCCATTCCATGATCGAAGCCTTGTTGGCGGTAGGAGAAGCACAGCCTTGTTGGCGATATGAGAGAAGAGCAGCGGCTCGGCGTGCCGTGCGACACCGCTGTGTCTGGAAGCCAGAAGGTGTGGAATGGTGCCTCGGATTCTGAGCCCGCCAGTGGTCTGACTGAGCTGTGGTCTGCGTGGCCTCCGACAGCGAGCCGTCCGGCCCCATCAAGTCTCCACGCCTTGCAGGCCCTCCATAACCGCCTGTCCCACGCCACCCTTCTCCACCACGGCTTGGATGATGCGGGACATGAGCGCCCTGCGCACCCCACCTCTCGGGGGCTGCCACACCGTCCTGTGCACATCCTTCTCCCTCGCCGCGGCCGCTTCCTCCGCGGAAAGGCCGGAGCCCGTCGCGTTGCTGGCCGCGTTCGGGACACCGGCCGCGGTGAGCCGGGAAGGCGGGTCGACGGTCCTCAGCGCGACCATTTGGAGATGGCCGTGGTGGCCGGGGGCGACCGAGACGGCCACCACCGAATCCGCGACCGCGAGCTCCTCGGGCGAAGGGTCGAAGAGGATGTTGTCGCCGACCGTCATGACCAGGAGCGTGACCGGCGGCTTTGCCTCTGCTGTGCCGTCGGAGGATCGTGGGAACAGGTAGACCGAAGCTTGCCAATCGTCATCGAACAACGGATCTTCGCCGCCTTGGGACTTGAGCGCAGGTGTGCGGGTGGAAAGGAGAGCCAGGTGTGTCGCGAGAGATAGGAGCGGTAGCGGGTACGACAGCGGTTGAGAGAGCAAGAGGATCTGTGGAGAGAGAAAACGAATTTCCACCACGCGTTAGCCCAACAAGAAAAACCCCTCCTCCTCCTCCTCCTCCTCCTCCTCCTCCACCCCCGTACAAATCGTGAACTGTCACGTGCGTGCGTGGTTGGCGGGCGGTACGTACGTCGATATACAGCCTCCAATGAAAGCGGTCGTCGATGCACAAGCGCTGCGTGAGCATGGCGCCGTCGGCCAGCAACGCCTCGACGAGCATTTGCGCGAGGAAGACGGGCAGGGCATCGTCGTCGCGCAGGCCCGGGATCTCCACGCTGACCTCGACCCAGCCGTCGTGTCCTCGCGGCCGGCCGCCGCCGCCGCCGCCGCCACCCTCCTCGCCCGCGTCACGATCCACATCCGCGTCCGCCATCGCGCCAGCGCCCGCGCCCCGACCGAGCCCGCCGTCCGCGACCCGCACCACCCCCCGACTCCCGCTCTGCTCCACCTCGGCCTTGACGCCCACAATCGCTTCCGTGCCATCGGCAAAGCAGATCCGTGCGCCGCCGTTCGCGCTCGGCAGGATGTCTGTCTCGGCGACGAGGGGGCGGAACTGGGTGGGTGCGCGGCCGTCGGGTCGGATGGGCGGGTCTTGCGAGAGGGAGGTGTGGAGATAGGAGAGCTCGGCGGGGGAGAGGGGGATGTTGGTGTAGGGCGCCATGGAGGGGAGGTGGGGGCGGTGGGGGCGGTAGAGGCGGTGGGGTGGGGGGCGCGCGGGTTGCGTGCACAAGAAGCCGTTCGGAGGTCGACATTATTATCCACCACGCGAACGCCGTTCACGTGACTGCCCGCAGCCCACACGCGCAGCCTGGAGATACTGTCCCGGTCGCAGACGACGCGCAGCACAGCCCGATTCGACCCCAACAAAATCAAAACACCAAGAGCTCGTGACCAAGTCCACACAGACGTGAACGAGAAAGACCCGATCAGACCCGCCGGGGTGACGTGATGTGGCAATAAAATAGTGTTCAACGAGGTAGTTATGTGATCTGGCTAGCCTCACAAAATGCCTCCAACCAGTTCGCGCAGATAAAAACTTCTTAGCGATGGAGCAGTCCATGTGGACAAACGCACCTGCACTCCAGGGGGTATCAGCTGACCAATTCATTTTCTCGCTTTGACATCTGGAAACAGAGTCCGCTCTCACGCAGAGCTCTGAACCGTATAAACCCATCGATATGCTCCTCTGCCCGACCCATTGCCTTCGCTATTATTTTGTACAATTGCCTTGTTCGCGCCGAGAACGAGATGGTGGTATTATGTGCCAAAGAAATGCTTGTGGCTCGCGTTGAGCTCGAGGTAGAAAACACTTGAGAAATGATCCAGTGGTAGATCCTGTAGAAGGAGGATGCCGCTTGCGGTTGCAACCCGGATTTTGCAAACTTTTCGAGAACGCCAGGAAGAAAAATGCGTATGGAGGCTGGACTCGCAGCCGTGATGAAAGTCGCTACTGCTTGCAGCGCCGAGGCAAATGCAGCAAGGTCACAAAACAAAAGAAATGTCGGGTTCGGGAATCATCCCTGCTCCAAACGCCATGGCGTGAGGGTGTCCGAGCAGCTGCGGCCGTGAGAGAGTTTGTCTACCGAAGTGCTGCTTGGGTAGCTAAGATGCTCGCAGCAGCCGCGGCGGCCCAGTCGTTCTCGTCGTAGGGAGGCGTTGGCCACTGAGGATGGAGAGCGCTCTTTTGCTCAGGTCTCGCGGGAGGGATATCCAACGGCTTTGTTGGAGGTTCATCATGCGAGCCAAAGTTCACACCCATCTGATCCTTTGAAGGTGAAGGTGTCAGATAAGACGCATTGGGCATTGGCTGTGATGTGGCTTTGGGGTTGAGAGGTCGCGATGGCTGGTTGCTACCAGAGACCCCATCGTCCAGACGCTTTGCCGCTCGATGGGCTGAAGCGATGGCCTCGTCCAATAGCTCATCCTCCTCACATGGCGTTTCATACCGGCTGGGTGCGTGTCTGAGTGACGGCCGGGTTCTGCTGGCCATGTTCACCGAAGACTCGTCCTTGGGGTAGGGTAATGAGTGATGCCGTTTGAGTGTTGGGTTGCTGGCCATGCGGGTAGGGTGCTTCGGCTGTGCGTTGGTGTTGTTCGCGATGTTTGCCGCTGCATCGAGGCTATTCCTCACGTTCTGCAAGGCCTTGTCTAGCTCAGCAAAATTGGGGTCCACAGAAGGATCCGACGCCACGGGTGCAATCGGACTGGGCTGTTCTGGCGCAGGTTGTCGGTTAATGGTGGCCCAAGGAGCACATCCAACGTTCGCTTCGTTGTCTTCAGCTCCAGGTGTCGTTTGGTGTCTTCCCGATAGCCTCCTTGCGCGTTTGCGGAGGTGAGAAAAGAAGCTTTCCCGTTGGCTGCCAGTGGGCGACTTCAGCCCATTTGCTCCAGTGAGAGCACGTTCTGCTTCTTGGCGATGAATGTCGGCATAGTGGTTGCCTTGAGAGTTCACCGAGAGCTGCCTGCCAATTTTCTTTGCTGTGTGGTCTTCTTGCTGCTCTGTTCTCCCGGTCATGCCGTGGGCAATAGAAGAGTCAGGCAGAGGGGAAACTGGCCTGATCGATGGCAGGATAGGCATGGGAGCTGCGTTCTGCGCGCCAGTCGTCCAGGTAGCCCGTTTGGTGACGTTTGATCGTGCCTTGCTTGCGGGTGTAGAGTCGGTGTTGGCGTGCACTGGAGCTGGTCTCGTGGCTTCACATGGGTGCGAGCGATCTGGAGCAACAGCGGCCAGAGTGCTATTAGCACCCAGCGACTTCCGAAACCAGGACGATGTCTTTGTGGTCAAGCACGGCACATTCTCAGTAGATCCGTTTATCCCCAATGTGGAGTCCTTGCGGCCAATGCGTGCACTACTCTTGGGCCGGAGAGGGTCGAAGGCGTCTTGGAAGAATTCGTGCTCCAGGGCCTGCCTCGATGTCGGTCGCACCCTTGGGTCCCACATCAGACACCAAGTGACGAAGTGTGCAAGACTTGCTGGCCAGTGTGGTTCTGGAAGAACGGTTTCCAGCGAGTGCGGCGCCATCTTCGGGAAGGAGAAGCCCAGCTTTTGGGCAAGCCTGATGCCTTCCCTCCATTCGCCTCCTCCGACCTTTTGCCCATGCTTGTTTACCCAGGCTCCCGGGCTGCCCATGATCTCGCATACTCTCCACACCTGATCCACTTCGTTACCTCCAGGGAAGAGAGGCTTAAGGGTGGCGATTTCAACTGCCATTGCACCAACGGCCCAGAGGTCGACCGGCGCAGAGTATTCTCCCGCCCGGAGCAGCACTTCGGGAGCTCGATACCAACGCGTTGAGACATAAGTCGTGTATGGCACACGAGAGTGTGTCTCTCTTGCGAGACCGAAATCGGCGATTTTGATCGAGTAAGCTGGGGGTGTCGACGGTGGGGTGACAAGCTGTGAGTATCGCTTGAACGCGTTCCCAGTGTCGGGTGCTGATGTCGATACTAGAATGTTCTCTGGCTTGATGTCCCTATGGAAAAAGTGGTGCTCGTGGATGTGTTCCAGTCCACCCAGAATCTGGAACAGTATGCTCTTTACAACGCTGCAGTCGAGAGGCTTGTGGTCTCTGGCCTTCATTAGTTGGTAGAGATTACCATCCATGCATTCCATGGCGATGTGCAGCTTCTTGCTCATAGGATCGAGAAAAATGTCATATGCTGGCACAAGGTGGGGGTGGTTCGGTAAGGACTTCAGGAAGATAACTTCTCGAAGCTCCATACACTGCGAGAAGTGTTCGAATGTCTTCTTCATTGTCTTGATGGCCACCTGGATAGTCGTGTCAGTATCGTGATGCTGTCCAGATCATGTCAAATCACTTACGAGAGTGCCTCGTCGGACGATATGCGCGCCAGCGGCTCTCGTCCTGCCCAGTGTCACGCATCCAAAGCTGCCATCGCCGATATCCTTCATGATCTCGAACTTGTCTTCGAGACACACTGCAGAAGACTGCGAAACATTGGACCAGCCGCGGCACGACATATCATATGCGACGGTCATGATTGATTTGAGTACCTCAATGGCTGAGGGTGTTGCTCGCAAGCTTGAAGAGTGCTACCTGTGCATGAGCTTGTCGACGATGCTTCAATCGATCTGTGTCGGTCAGTAAGACTTATCGTGGCGGGAGCGAGATGTGTTCCGGACTGACGCGTTGGAGGAAGGGTCTGGCTGGGCCCGACCAGTGGTTGGGTTGTCGGGTGAATGGTAGACCGTCAAGGCCAAAAGATTAGGGATTAGATTGCGTCGGTAGGCAGGCAGTTGTAAGTGGCTAAGGGTAAGGATCCAACAACAAGGAACTGGGAACCGGAGCACTTTCAGGGTCTGGTACTGACGTCGGGTGGGAGGCAAAAGAGTGTAGACGGCGATGGACCTGGGTGTTGGCTCGAGAAAGCTGGACGGTGTCGATGAGGTAGGTGCGCAAGAGAAGGGAGGCTCCAATCCCACGGTTGACGGAAGGGGATCCGGAACGATGGGTTCCCGTCAGGAGAGGAGCAAGACGACCAGTGCCGAGATAGCGTCGCCCGTGGCTTGCCTGGTCGGGTCGCTGTGGGTCCCGTTGATGAGACAGGTCGGTGCTTTGAGTTGACCGAAAGGAGGTCGGCGTGAACCGTGCACAGCAGTGCTTTCGCGGCCACGGTACGGGTCGTCGCGATGCGTCGTCCGGATCGCGTCGTCCGGATCGGAAATTGATGACGCGGCAGCACAACATGCACACAGCAGGACAGACGACTGCTGGAAGCCTGGTCGGGCTGGTCGGGGGGGATGCTGGCAAGAGGTATGACCGTGTGTTGCTGAGGCGGGAATGAAGTGAGACACGATCCGGGGGGCGAGGGGAATGAATGATATTGTACAGTATGAGCGCGGGCGATGCCGATTCCAGAAGGTTGCGCACTGACGGCAGCCGAAGAGACGCCAGATATGCACAGGACGGCTGAGGGGCTTGGGAGTGGTGCACAATGTCGACGGGGCTCGCTGGTTTGGAGATGCCAGCACGGCGCAGTGGCAGGATGTGCGAGGTACCACTCGTCGCGTGGCCTGTTGAGAGCAGAGCAGCCCTGGGAAGCGCACTAATTAAGTGTTGGGTAGTGCCCAGTGCGCCGTGGGTTGATGCGCCGATTCGTGCGCCATGAAAGGGTAAGGTTAAGGTGGTGTGGTCGTTAGTGTAGGAGAGAAGAGGGGACAGCAGACAGCAGGAGGGGGGGCGAGGCAGGAGCGAGCGATTTCGCAGCCCCCAACGCACCTGCCTGGTCGCTGCGACGCGTTCCGCGAATGCTGTCGCAAACACGCCTGTCCATCCATCAACACGCCGCGGCAAATGCTGGTCCTCGCGCGAAGCCTCTTCACGCTTTGCCCCGTCGATCCACCCCTGACCATCCTCGCCTCTCTGCCCGGTCCTGATTCGTGGCACCGGCAGGGAGCGCGTGAGTCGTTGCATCGCTTCTGCCCTGATTTCTGTCTGCTTTGCCATGGGGACGCCGCGAACCTGGCATGCGTGGCCACGTCCTCGGGTGAGCTAATATCTACTACTAACAACTAGTTGGCCAACTAATGCAAGATGGATAAATAGAGACTATTTCGCGGCGGTGGAGCGGAGCGCTTTGATGGCGCTCTGAGCGTGAGACGGTGCAGGTGCTAACCACAGCTGTGACCTCGTCACTTTTCCACGCTGGAGAGATTTCCCCGTCTCACCCAACAACGGACTGGCGTCCTGCCGGGCACACGATGTAAGCACAATGAGTGCAGGCAGCGTCAAGCGCTCAGCTCTGAGCAGAAATCATGTCCGGGGTGGTAGTCTGTCTGACATGCAATCGTTCGCACTGCGCGACCGCGCCCGCTGTGCTGAGCCATCACGTGCGAGGGGAAGGCCCGATGGGAAATAGACACTACAGACTCCAACATGCCTACCAATACGACCTGGTGTACCAACTACGATGGCTCCCTGGGCCCCCATCTCCGATCACTTTTGTCCTTGCCTGCAGACCAGATTGGCGATGCTGCTTCGATGCCCGAGGACTGTTTGGAGGCTAAGGCGAAGTAGTATTTTGTCGGCGAGATCCGGATCGCGTGGCTCGCTTCCAGTCCATGTCCTCCAAGACCTCCGTGCTGCCGTTGAAGCGCCTGAAGCACCCAAGATTGGAGCGAAGACAGCGAAGCTGACGACAACTTCCTGCGCCGGCGAAGCACATCTAGCCCTCGCACAGTGCGATCTTGCGAGGTATGGCCACGATCACGCTGCTCGTGCTCGATACCAGCCAGCATGCCAGGCAGATTCCATTTCACGCCCTCGTCATCGTTGATGTGACGTGTTTCCGGAAAATGACGCCATGCTGCGCCGCCCAACGCGTTGGCCAGAGAACACAGATGTGCCCAGTTTCTCAGATACCAGGTGCAGCATGAACACGGACAGGGAGCCTTCATGCTCTGCTAGCCGGACTTGCCGAGCGAAGGCTAGGCATCTTGGTTGTCGACCCTCGGCAAAGATACACGCAGTCGATCGACGTGGAAGAGGAACTCGTCAATGCCAATAGTGCCACGCTGGATCGACTGCTAGCCGAAACAGGTCGTCCACCGGTCCGACACGACGCCTGGTGGTGAGGCTGCTGTCGAGATGGTATTAATCGGTACCTTCACTGATCCAAGACTCCACGACATGGTTCGGCGGCTTCCCTTCGTGGTAAGCACAATGCTGGAAGTCACGTTTGTCGCGCAGGCAAAATTCCGGCCATACCAAGAGCTGACAACGTCCGCGCTCCTGCGAATGTCTCATCGCCCCGCAAGAAGTACGAAGGTAGTGCCATGTTACTTGGGCACGAGAATAGATCCCCCGGTTTTGTGTAGAGGCGGATTCGTTGTTCGATTCAGGAGAAAGGGTTGGTGTTCGGCAAATTTCCCTAGCTTCTGCCCACGCCCAACAGAGATCTGAGGGACCAACAGTGTCAGGCTTCATCCATGCGCGTGTCACTGATGGTGAGGCAGAGCAGAAGACAAGGTCCGCTTGCGTGGAATGGTAACCACCTGCAGGAATCTTGTATGTTGTCCCTTCGCTGACTTGCTCAATGCCTTGGGTGGCATTGACTGGAGAGGGCGATGACTGCTGGAACGAGAATAGTGTTTGGTGAGGGGAGGTGTCGAAGCTCCCAATGGAAAATGAGTCGTTGGTTGGAAAGACACGGCCGAATGTGAGATTTTACTGACACTGTCTTGAGGGGTCTTGTATCGCGCCCAGCAAGATTGTGTCGTTGTGTTGTGACCAGGCATCGAGTTGCCTCCGAGGCCAACGATGCGGGAGAGATGACGCCCGCCATGATGCTCAATGTTCTGCTGTATCCGTGTACATTGTTGCGTACTCGTACAATTCAGCATCCCGCAGATCTCTGGCCTGGATGTTTTCCGTAGAACTTGGCTGCCTGCGAAATCGATGCTGTCGCGTCTGCATCGTCGCGCTGGACATTCCTTCTGCTGCAGCACGCATCCATCGTCGGCGCTGTCGCGTCTGCACACTCGCGGATAGCTTCATCTGGCTACCTGCTCCTGAGGCCCAAATCCCGGCTCATGAACTCTACTCTACGCAAAGGAAGCCGCCTCCGGGCAAGGCCAAACCGTGCAGCAAGAGAACCAAGATGCAAGTTGCAAGTTGCAGAGCACCACCTCACCCCCACGAGCAAGGAAGCAGACGGAAATGTGCAGCGGCCAGCTCCCAGCGCACAGATTGCATAACTAAGTAGAAATCACGTGGAAGTACGGGTGGGACGCGCGCCTAACGGCAATGTCGTCGTTGGTCCCGACTAGGACGCAGATGTCCCTTCGGTTGGCGCAATGCTTCGGCGTACTCTGATCCAGTGTGGGCGTTCGTAAGGGCAGATTCGAGGGTTGCAGCTTGAGGACAAAGACTCGCAACCCGAGGCACAGCAGCCTAGAGACACACTGAGCTCGCTCAAGCGCATGGGAGATGGCTTTGCTCGCGGGCACGTGGACCAGAGACAGCTAGTCTTCGCCCGGATCTACTATTCAGGGCGGGTCAGTCAGCTTTGCAGCTCAAACTATATGCGGATCAGAAGAAGCAGGAGGGTACATTTGCCAAACCCCGATCCATCATCCCTAGCTTGGTCCGCGCGAGCATGCTGCATACGAGACCTTTGCCTCCGCATCTGGAAGTGCCGCCGCATGCCAAAGATGTCGAGAAGATGCAGGGAATCGATGGGGATCTGGTGTCCGCCAGACATGTCGTGGGGCCGCAGTCGGGAATTTGTCTTCTGACTTTTGCCGTCATACAGACCACAGACCACCGCCCAATGTATCCCGTGACGATGCTGTGAGGATTACGCGGCGAGCCGGAGAAGACGTGGCGTGTTGGGTACGGTTGCGAAAGACGGTATCCCAGGCACATGAAAAAGCCTGTGGGAGTGCGCGATGGATTTCTCGTTTCACATCCCGCATCATCGCCACGGTTCTGACGATTCTTGGATTAATTCGGATGGTGGGGAGAAGAAGAAGAAGAAGGTACATGAAGCATGAGCGAACAGCGACAGCATGAGAACTTGGAGGACAACTGCTATTTGTCGCTCCTCGCCTGAGCTGAGTAGAAGTCTATTGCTGGTCGAAACCTGTGTCAGAACCTTCACCCCCACGCCGTGATCAACCACGGGAATATTCCAACGCGGACAACGTGCCGGCATTGGCACGTGTGAGCAGATGTGCGATTCGCAACGCGGTAGCGGCGAGTTTCTGACTGTGATCGGAATGCCGCACGTCACCAGCCGCGTTCGATTCTTCTTCCATCCGGCCCGCGTCCGTAGAGGCTCCCGACTCGCGCGATTTCGAAGTCGCCCGAGCCGGGTTGTGCGGCTTGCTGACCAAAGTCAGGCTTGTGTGGTTGCCATGGATCGCGCCTCCATCGACTTCTCGATAATCCAGACGCAGTGCGGCCGGGAATTGCTCGAGGAAATCTCTGACTTCGGCGTCCACATCGGGCAGAGCACGTGCATTCTCACTGGGTGTGAATGTCAGCTTCTGCACCTGTGAAAATCTCTCGAAGAGATAAGTGACGGCCGCATCTTCCCCGCTCTCGGCGATGGAGGGTTCTTCTTGCTTGCTGTGTACCAGCCAACGTGGCAACCGAAAGATGAGGCCAGGAGGCGCAGAGAGCACGCCGTCACCCGTGAAGATGGATTTCTGCAGCTGCTTGGTGAAGTAGTTGATGTGCTTGTCAAGCCTTGCCACGTCCCGATCTATTAACGGAGTTGTTCTAGTGAATTCGAGGTCCACAGATTGATCCGGCAATGGCACAATAAGAGATTGGTGGTCGATGTCAGCCTTGATGCCTGTGAGGTAAATATTCTTCGGTTTACCCGTCGTGGTCGGCCTAAGGAAGTGGTATCGCAGTTGCACACGAGGCAGCGCCGGCGAGGTGGTGTCTTCAGATGGCATGGGTATGAAATTCGCTATCAATTGAGGCAGGCTCCAGTCTACCTTGTGCGGTGATTCTTCTTCGCCGACATAGTTTGATAGCACAGAATCTTTGGAAGGCTGCAGCGGTCTTGGTTGCGTACCGATTGTCTCAAAGTAGGACAGTAATCGCTCGGTGCCTGGAATATTGCTGCAGACAGCATGGGAGCCGGCAGACGTTGCAGATTCGGCTATCTCCAAGTGCTTGCAGAATCTCACTTTCCACAAGGCTGAGGCGTAGTTGCTTGTCAGGTCCCAGTAAGACTCCTCGTGGAATGAGTGGGTTTCTCGCTTGACAGCAAGTCGCTGGATTGAATCTAGCTTTGAAGAAATCGTGGTCGCGAGTTTGTCAAGGTAATCCGGGGAGATGGGCTTCGATATCTGCGGCTGGTCTCGAGCTGATTCGGAAACCCTGTCAACAGCCTGTACCGAGCGAAAGAGATCGCGGCCGGCCCATCGATGCAAGCCGGCGGCAGAAGGCTGAATGGGCACTCTGAAGATGTCGAGTTGAGTATCAGCCTCCGCCGACTCCCGGGGCAGGCGCAGAATCCCTTCTCCTGAAGAGACGGAAGCTCTCGGCAGAGACAACAATAGCCGTCGAGCGTGATTTCTGCCTTCAACGGTCTTATTGTAAATGGCAACTATGCCACCCGGCTCCAACAAAATGACCGACTTGGTCAAGTTCGAAACATAAGCTAACTCCTCATCGCTGAAAATGTTCTCCGCTTGGTCGTTGATGCGCGGAAGCAGCTTCGCGAGATGCATTCGGAGTGGCTGCACATCCATTAACGCGGACTTCAACTGCCAAGCAGTGTCCTCTGCGTCTACGCGGCGACCTGTGACACGAACGACAGCATCAGGTCGATAAGGCTGCACCTCGGTGGTATCGATGAGCATCTGCGTTCGAATCAGGCTCTGGTAGTACGGCTTGTCGTTCTCAGAGAGGTCGAACAGCATAGACAACTGCCATGGCTCGAGTTGCATCTCCAGTTCACCAACTTCTTGCTCTTCAGACTGCACGGCGATGTTCCAGCAGAGACGCACTATCTGCTCAATGGTTGTATGCTTCTTTCCCAAGCCAGTAGTCGCGGGTTTGAGGACATGTCGAAGTGCCAGCGGTGTCCTTCCCGGGACCCAGGATAGATGTGATTGACTATGGACGGTCTTGCCGACTGCCTTTCCGCTCACTGAACGGTCTGCTTTGAGAGTCGCGAAAAGATAGCGGGACAGCTGTGGCGATGTGTAGCTGTTGCTCAGCTTCCGCACCAGCTCCTCAAATTCTTTGCCGTCCAAGATGGGGCTGTCGGGGCGCAGCGATGCAATGGATGCGTTGACCTCATCGGCATCAGGCGCCTGGTACTTGCCCATGATCGACCTCTCAATGTCTTTCGCGCTCAGACGCGCATGCTTGGGCGGAGGCTCAGCATGGTCGACGTCTTTGCTCGGCTGGGTACTTGGACACGTCTCCTTGCGCACATCACGTAGAATGACCACACTTGATGGCTTATCCAGCGAGTTCCTCGTCAGCTTCTCCGATGTCACCCGCTGTCTCTTGACACCTTGGCCAACGACTCTGCCATTGGGGTAGAAATGCCGCTGTATCAATGGCCTTTTCTCACCAGAACGCCGATCCCCCTCCTGCCGACCGCGCGCGTGAGCGGTGAAGCCATTGCAGCTTTGGCGAGATGTTGTCGCTGTCGTCGTCGATGTGTGGCGGGACAGGGCTGCACGGAGCTGACAGCGAAAACATGTCGATGCTGATGGCCTCGCGATCGCGCCGGTCAAGACCATCGACGCTTGCAATGATGGCGCGTGCAGCGGGAATATGCCCCAGCAAACGGCGAAGATGGGCCTGATCTACTCCACGCACAGCACTGAAGCCGGCGTGGCTGCCAAGATACATAGAACTACAGTATCCTGACCTCTGTCCACTTCTCTACTCCCACTCTGCCTGCCACACCACCTCTTCCTTATTCAATGCCTGCCTCACTAGGGGACAGTATAGCTGACTGCGTCCTGAGGACGTTTGAAACATTGCCAGCAAAATGCAAGCCTCGAATTCGAGCAGCAGCACACCAGCGTGAATGGGTGCCGCTGGCTGGCATTGTGCTCAGTAGAGGTGATTCGCCATATATCGTATTGGACTACCAAGCTGCACGACTGACAAGAAGCGCGTTGGCAGCTAAGACCATGACCCGAGTTCACTGACATGTGCCGCCCTAGCGACGGGGATGAAATGTTTACCACAATCCCGGATCGGAGTCGCGAATGGGAATATCCTGCACGATTCTCATGCCGAGGTGCTAGCGATAAGAAGCTTCAACAGGTTCTTGCTGGATGAATGTGCCCAACTCGCGAATCAGGCCTTCGGAGAAGGAGGACATAGTCAGTGGATCAAATGGCGACAGCAAGGTGAAGCGCTGGAACAAGCGCAGTCTGAATGCAGTTTGCCGTCGCAACCTCCTTTCGCCCTCTGCAGCCATGTCAAGATCCACATGTATACCTCGCAGACCCCTTGCGGCGATGCGAGCATGGAGCTCACAATTTCCTCTCAAGCTGATACTACGCCCTGGGCTGTACGACAAGAAGGGCAGATGCTTGGGCGAGGCAACTTTGATCAGCTAGGAGTGGTGAGACGGAAGCCTGCGCGGCCTGATGCGCCACAGACCTTGAGCAAGAGCTGTTCGGACAAGTTGGCCATGAAGCAATCTACTGGATTGCTCAGCGCGCCGATGAGCTTGATGGTGGAGGCGAAGGGGACATGGCTGAGCACATTGGTCGTCCCAGAAGATGAGTTTTCTGCAGGCAGATTGGGTATGGAACGAGCCTGGTCAAGTGATGGTATGGCAGATACCTGCAGACGTTTTGACCCTTGCGTCGGGATACTGATATCTAGCAGGTCGAATGGCTCCACTGACAGTAGAAGACATTCAGCAGATATGGCAGAAGAATGGGTATCAATTCCAGCCTTTTACGATACGGACCACGACACGCTCCTTCTCCTTTTCGAAACCTACCAATTCCGACGTTGAATTTGTACCTAGCAATATATCAACATTGTGGAGTCCCCACAGACAAGAGACACTGATCAATGGTGTTCTGCAAGGTCGCAAGCAGCTTGACCCAAAGGGCGCGAGTAGTATCAGTCGAAGGATGATGTGGAAGACTATGCTCGATGTGGCCCTGTTGGCAGGGCTGCCGGCTCTGGCAAGTGTGCTTCGACCGAGGAATTATGCAGAATTGAAGGCCAGCGAAAGTTTGCAAGCAAGAGATCGCATCAAGCAGGAGACGAGAGAGTCAGCACTCAAGAGCTGGGTAAGGAATGAGGGAGACGAGAGTTGGGGACTAGACAATACTGGCTGAAGAGCCAAAGCATGGTGGCAAAGTTTGGTACCGCTCAATTCTCTGCAAACCCCCCTTTCACCTGTGGTGGAGATGTCGACGGCGTGGTCTACGCCATGTCCCGAGCGCGCATTCCTGAGCGAGGCCGGCCTTGGCCGCTCGCACAGGAAGCCGTCAGCCCGCCTGGAATGACTAGCCGTCCGGCTGCTGGCCAGAAATACCAACACAGTAGGGCCGAATCCACGCCGAACCATTCGATCGCAGGCAAATGGCAGGATTGCGGTAGAATGGTGTTGCCAGGGCACGAATATCTGGAAGGAACTGGACTGGGGGTGAATGGTGTTCGTCGCCAAGAGGTGGGCGGGCGATGAGTCGTAGCTGCCCCGCTCGCCTGTGGTCCAAGCGCCCACTTGCAAATTTGCTTAAAGGCCTCGTCTCTCTTGGAACTCCTTTGAGAGACTTGTCTGCACACCACGATTCGTTCTGCAATCGTATCTGCACAGTGAGCCCCGCCCGCCCATCGGCGACAACAGCGCCACATCCATTGACCCCGCCTGCAGAACTCTCTCTCACACGCCCTCTCTCTTTGAAGTACTTCCACACACTTCCAGCCGTCACGATCCAACACCGCCGTCATGGGGTACGTTGCAACATGAAGCCTTCAGCAGCGCCTCAGCCAGCCGCGACGAGGGCATGGGGAAAACCAGTGTCTGATGGGGCGCAGTAAGGAGAAGACTCACATCAACGTCGTCGTCATCGGCCACGTCGACTCCGGCAAGTCGACCACCACTGGACGTAAGCATCTCCAGCATTGCCACCGACCGTCAAGGCACAGCGAGCTCACAGCATGAACAGACTTGATCTACAAGTGCGGTGGTATCGACAAGCGTACCATCGAGAAGTTTGAGAAGGTACGCCATCACCACGACCGCCTCATTGCCCGCGCTCGACTGCTGCAATGCCGCTTTTGCCCTCTTATCATCGTTGCGCTGGCGACGAGGGGCAAATTTGGTGGGGTTGCGAGAATTTGGCGCTCGGCTCCTCAGCCAATGACTTCATCCCACCCCACACCCACCACACATTCCCTTGCTCCTTGGGGCATCGCCGGCGATATACCCTCGCGCACCCATCACGCATCTCTCTCTGCTCCCTGTGGCGCCGACGTCAATATGCCTTCGCACTCCGCACAGCTCGCTGACAATGTTCACAGGAAGCTGCCGAACTTGGAAAGGGCTCCTTCAAGTACGCTTGGGTGCTCGACAAGCTGAAGGCCGAGCGTGAGCGTGGAATCACTATCGACATTGCCCTCTGGAAGTTCGAGACACCCAAGTACTATGCACGTTTTTTCTGTCCCATCCTCACCTGCGTGTCTTCGCTGACTCTCCTACTAGGTCACCGTCATCGATGCCCCAGGTCACCGTGATTTCATCAAGAACATGATCACTGGTACCTCCCAGGCCGACTGCGCTATCCTCATTATCGCTGCCGGTACTGGTGAGTTCGAGGCTGGTATCTCCAAGGATGGTCAGACTCGTGAGCACGCTCTGCTCGCCTACACCCTCGGCGTCAAGCAGCTCATCGTCGCTATCAACAAGATGGACACAACCAAGTGGTCTGAGGACCGTTACATCGAGATCATCAAGGAGACCTCCAACTTCATCAAGAAGGTCGGTTACAATCCGAAGTGCGTGCCATTCGTCCCGATCTCTGGTTTCAACGGTGACAACATGATCGAACCCTCCCCCAACTGTCCTTGGTACAAGGGCTGGGAGAAGGAGACCAAGTCCAAGTCCACCGGTAAGACTCTCCTCGAGGCCATCGACTCTATCGATCCACCTCAGCGTCCATCCGACAAGCCACTCCGTCTCCCGCTCCAGGATGTGTACAAGATTGGTGGTATTGGCACGGTCCCGGTCGGTCGTGTTGAGACCGGTGTCATCAAGGCCGGTATGGTCGTTACCTTCGCCCCAGCTGGTGTCACCACTGAAGTCAAGTCCGTTGAGATGCACCACGAGCAGCTCGTGGAGGGTCTTCCCGGTGACAACGTCGGTTTCAACGTCAAGAACGTCTCTGTCAAGGAGATTCGTCGTGGAAACGTCGCTGGTGACTCCAAGAACGACCCACCCAAGGGCTGCGACTCTTTCAACGCCCAGGTCATCGTCCTCAACCACCCTGGCCAGGTTGGTGCCGGTTACGCCCCAGTGCTCGACTGTCACACTGCCCACATTGCCTGCAAGTTCTCTGAGCTCCTTGAGAAGATCGACCGTCGTACCGGAAAGTCCATCGAATCCTCGCCGAAGTTCATCAAGTCTGGCGACGCTGCCATCGTCAAGATGATTCCATCCAAGCCAATGTGTGTTGAGGCTTTCACCGAGTACCCACCACTTGGTCGTTTCGCCGTCCGTGACATGAGACAGACAGTCGTAAGTTACGAATTCCAAGCGTATCTTGATCTTGAACCTGCGCTGACCGTATACTCTAGGCCGTTGGTGTCATCAGTATGAGTTCTCCCTCTCCGGTTTTATTATGTGTTACTGACCACTTCTTGCAGAGTCCGTCGCCAAGTCTGACAAGGGTGGTGCCGGCAAGGTCACCAAGGCCGCCCAGAAGGCATCCAAGAAGTAAAGGTCGCATCATGACAGATCTTGTTGGTCTTCCCAGAAGCGGGTGTTGTTTGAACGGTGTTGGAGCCTTCGCCGGCTTTTCTTACCTTCGAGCCTTATACCCGGTTATGATGTTCCTAAAAAATCATCACCAACTTGCAACATCGTTTGTCGATGGGATGCTGCAAGTTCTACTGAGAGAAACCACGACAACTATTTCCTTTGTATGGCATGAAAGAATCACGAAGAGCGATGATGATGGCTGGTTTGCGACGTATATGCAGACTGAGTCTGCCTTTAGCCTTAGAGATTTCACGGCTCTCAATCGCCAAATGAAAAGCCATTGGGAGCGCAAAACATGGCCCCACTCTCTGCATTGCCCTTGTTTTGCCCGTGGACTTGCCACCAGCTCCACGAATCAGGCTTGTTGGTCTGGTCCAGGTACGCCCCACCGTTCTCAAAAGAGTAGTTCTGCCGAGGCCAGGTTGGCGTCTTGAGTTTGAGGAGTACAGCACGGTCTTCGGGGTGGTTAACCATGGGTGTTTTTCTCTCCCCATAGATCAGGCAGAGGGCGAGGGCGAGAGCGTGATTATGCCGGCTTGGGCGATGCTGCTTTTGCCATTGCCATGCACTGATTGGGCTCGGGAGAAATGCGCAGGCGGTGCCTATCTCACTCAACCAGATGCCATCTTGATTCAATCAAGACCGGTCAGGCATAGAAGATGTCATGAAGACGTGACAGGAACGTTCGTTCCCCCGGGAGTCCCGGATGATGATGGACGATGAGGGTTTGGTCAAGTCCGTGGTTGTTGGCGAACGAGGCCTTGGTCTGTCCGCTGCCGGCAGCGATGGAGGGAGAGAGGAAGGAGGAGGGGGCATCGGGCTCGCCCGCGGGGTTTGTGGGGTGGGGGGGAAAAGCGGTTCGGCGGTGGTGCAGGAAGCTGATCTTGGTGGGCAAACCCTCCTCGACGCCACAGATTTTGGCCCAGTCCGCGGTCTCCCGATCTCGGACGTGGACCAGCTCGAGGAAGTCGGCCAGCGGGCAGCCGCGGCCCGGGCCTTCACACCGGGGGATGGGAAGCAGGGCGTCGTTGATCCGGAGGCGGACGTGTGGTTCGTACATCTGCTCTTCGCAGTACTCGTGGTTGGGATAGAGCGGGTTGGTGTAGCACCCCGCGGGCTCGGACGGGCAGACATAGCGTTCGAAGACGACGCGAGCACCCATGGGCTGAAACGGTCACCACGGGCGGGAGAAAATCCCCCCGATGGAGGAAGCGAGTGGGTTCGGTGTACGTACCACGACGTCCGACATTCGCCACTGGCGGCCGTGGAGGACGTGATCGAGTGGGAGGGGCCGTGGCTCGGGGAAAAGTTGAAGGGCGGTCAGTAGATTCAAGACATCGCCGTCGTGGTTGCTGTCGGCTTGGTCGTTAGCATGCACCCGAGGTTCCCGCTCACGAAGCACGAGATCATGACTCCTTTGACCACTCACAAGGAGAAGAACAAGTTGCCAGCTTCTGGGCCCAGGGACATGAGCTCAGCTGTTGCCTTCAGCCACAGCATTCCTCCCGGCGCGGCAAATGGATTGCCCGGACCGGCGCGATAGTAATGAAGGAGATCCCGCGCATATTCGAAGCTCTGCCACTCCTCGCGAGTGAAGAGACCGCACCACGGGGAGCTTCCGGTGACGAGCGTTTCGAAAGCGCAATACTCCTGCATCGAATAGATCTCCGACTCGTCGAACGTCATCCCGGCGTCGTCGCTCGTCCGCAGTCGTTTGCTGATCTCCGCGAGGTATGCCGAACGGAACGCGCGGAGCTGTTCATGGCCGTACTCGTGGCCTCGCTCGTTGCGACGGCTGTGGCGGTAGTTGGGACACGCTCGGCCGGCGGTCAGGGTGTCGCCGCCTCGAGCGAGCGTCTCGGGAACGATGTGCAGGGTCGCCAGGTCCTGCCACGCCACGCCGAAGAATCCCGCGGCAAAGTATTTGGCCGAGTCGACGCACCGGGCCGCGTCGCTGGCCCAGAAGGACGTTTGGCCTTTAGCCAGGGCATACTGCCGCAGGTCGTGGTATCTCGACCGCAGCGCGACGCCGGCGGAAAATGCTTGCAGCGTCCCCGCAAAAGGACCCGTGGACGTGAGCTGCTCGAATTGCTGCGCGGGGAATGGGGCAAAGAAGTTTGTCCGGCTGGCGTTGAACAAGTCTTCGGCCAGAAGAGTGGCGTTGGCGGTCTGGAGTTTGTGGTACAGCTCCAGCATGCCTGGAGGCGTTGCATCAGTATGGGTACGATGCACCAAACGCCGACAAACGCAGGACACGGAGGCATACGTATTCCAGGCCGCATGGTCGGATCTAGTGATGATGCCGGTCAGCCAGCCATGTTGGTGAACGACCGTCCGCACCGTGGGATTGTCCCTCGCCACATACAACGCTCCGCGTGCCTCGACATCATGTGAACCTGGTCCACCACGCATCCCGCCGGCAGTTCCGTGCCGTTGGCACGCACGCCACGCGTCTTTGGCCTCCAGCGGGAGATGCCTCCGAAATGCTGCGATACATCCCACTCGTCGCTGGGGTTGGCATCAGTTCGGGCAGGGATTCTGGGCTGCAATTCATGCCAGCGAATGGCATACCGGATGGTCCCCTGCGCCTTCTCCGAGAACGGGTGCGGACACCACAGCGCCGCCAGTGCGCCGACGATGGCCGATAGGAGGGCGAGAGGCCAGTCCATAGCGCGCTTGTTCAGGAGGCCGGGCGAAAGCGATATGCACTGATGCGATCGATCGGCGGCGCTCGTCCCGGATCGATCGACCCACCCCTCAGGTTTACTTCCGGACAAGTGAACTTCGACTTGAGCCGCGAGAGCTCATCGAGCAGACGATGCATGCAGCAGGCACACAAGCACGTGGATTCAGAGATGGCAAATGGGAGCAACAATCCATCACTGGGCTCAAGTTCGGTCGTATTCGTCTCTCATAAACAATTAATGAATGCAGAGGCCCCACAAGCGAGCATCAGGCGAACCCGTCCACGTTCGAGCGCCCACAATCGTCTCCTCGCCCGATATAAGTAGTCGAGGGAGCTTCTCGGGAGCTGCTCTCGTCATGACGACAACAAGAAGAAATAGCGCTGCCAATCCCATGAAACGTGGACGCGTCACAATTAAACAGAAAAAAAAAATCGCTCATCGCAAGCAATTCCCTCCCAGCCTAAATTGTGACGAAGAGATGGTCGGAACTCCCAAAGCGAGCCGGGCAGGAGAATGTACAGGTCGGACGGATGCGATACGTGGATGCTAGAAGAATCCACGCTCTATGGCCGTGCAGCAAGGGGGTATCGGGCAACAGGAACAAACATAGCCGGGGTATCATCATTCTAAATGGGCGCTCGGTAAGCGCGGTCATCGAAATAAAAGGATTCCCAGTAGGAAAGCGGTGGTGACGAGAAGTCGTTGAAAACTGTATCCGGCATGGCATCTGCGCAAACAGATTTCCGACGGGGGGGTTACAGGCTCATGGTGAGCCATTCCCATTCTTGCGGACCTGTCATCATGGAGGCCGGGATTCCAGGTGGTGGTCCATCGGATTGTCCGTTTGCCAACGCATTGCCAACAGGGCCACCTCCTGCAGAAACCATTGAAGCGTGCGTCGATGGGACGTTCGCTTTCAAAGAGCCGGTATTAGGCGCAAATTGAGGTGGTTGTGCATCGTCCTGGTACCCTTGGTTCGTGCTGTTGCTCATCGTCTCTTCTGCGTCGGCCATCTCGGAGTCTCCTTGGCTCAGGGTGTTGCTCGCTCGGCTCTGCCTGCGTGCGCGTCGTGGCGCAACTGGTCTCGTAGGTGCGCTTGGTGGGGCTTGAGTAACGGGCTTTGGTGGACCAGGTGCGATAGGCACAACTGTCTTCAAGGGCTTCTCTGCTGGTCCAGAACTGGTAGGTGTGTTCGCGGACGACCCTCCGCCCGACTTTGGCGACTCTGACTCTCCCGTCGTATTCCTGCTTGATAAGGCCGGACCTGATCCGGACTGAGGAACAGGGTTCTTGCGACTCGCAACCTTTTTCGTCCTAGAAGTGCCCACCGGGACTGAATTACCACTGCCACGGTTTCGCTTCTTGATCACATCTGTCTTCAAGCTAAGAGGCCTGACCACACCGTGCAACTTCAAGAAGAGACCGCAAGCGTTGCACAAGGGGTGGCCTTCAGGGTTTCGTCTCCAAAGAGGTGTGGTCTGGGTGAAGCAATTGGTGCATGTGGTTGGCACACCGCTGTCCCCGCCAGGTTTGGGACTGCCGGGACGCGAAGGAACAGACGAGTTGAAACCAGATTCAGGCGGTGAGGACGGTGAAGACCGGTTTCGAATGGAAAACATCCCGGTTGCCATGCCCACCGGATTGGGCGTAGAAGTCGTGCGTGACACCTTGCGAGTTCTTGTATCGCCGCCGCGATTGCGGATATCGCTCACGGATGCGGCTGAGCCGTGCCCTCTGTTCAGACCACCATGGTCCCAGTTTTGTGGTGACGGAATCATCTCAGTTCCTCCGATCTGCACACCCTTTCTGCCGGAAGCCCCGGACCGCGAAATTGAAGTGCCGCACTGGTTGGAAATGCTGTTATTCCACTGATGAGTGCCATGCACATCGAATGTTGGATCTTCGGGGGAGAGGCCTTGCGGCATCATGAAGTTGCCATCCGAGAATGTCTGATCCTCGTCATCGTCGTCTTCATCGCCGCCAAATGAAAACATGCTTTCAGGTCGCGACATCGGCAAGCTTGAAGGCTGGAAGTCTTGACCCAAGACGTTAGTTGGGTCGAGATGGCCAGGCATTTGGAAGGTCGGTTGCTGAAACCCATGAGATGGAGCACTCGCAGAAATGGCGCTGAACATAGAGTCGCCGCTCGGGTTGAACATAAACTGCTGTTGCGGACTGCTGTGTGGCACTTGATGGTGCTGCTGCTGGAATGTTGGCATGGATTGCGTAGGATGCAGTTGGCTGCCGAAGAACATTTGTTCGCCTTCCGAAATGGGTTGTGGAGTGGAGACGGCGGAAGGATATGCCGAGCCAGAAGGCGACTGAAAACTCGAAGCAGTCTGAGGCGGTGGCATATGTGTGCTGTAAAGATGGTTGAAGCCTCCGGCAGACATCATGGGCGAGCCGACAGGAGAAAAGGTAAAATGCTGTTGCAAGGATCCAGCAGAGTTTAATATGGGGTCGTTGTCAAGGTTGAAGGTGTCGAGATTGAACGGGGTGGGTAGGTGTTGCGCGTGAGGCGCAGAGGCCACGTGCGCATCGAGAGAGTAATCGCGCAACCCTGTGGCATAGTCCCGGGCGTCCATGGTGTCGTTGTTGACCGGTGGCACTAGCGGAGATGCTTCCGCTCGTCGCTTGGGAGGCTGATCCAGTCAGTATAGAGCAACGTGCACAAGTAGTGAGTCTCGACATACCCTTCGGTCATCAATACTAGTCTTACGCACGTGCTTCTGCACGTATGCGAACTCCTGGTTGCTGCGAGCCTGCGCGAGGGGCGGGGCCGATGGTGCGGACGCCAGCGCATGGGACAGGTCGTCGGTTTGAACGCGGCGATGCTGCTTGATGGGGATGGCGGAGATGGAGGCGGTGGTCAAGGTCGTCTCGGGATCGGCCAGGCTGCCAGAGAGTGTGGGTGAGACGCCAGCAGGTGTGCCTATCGATGACGGGACCAAGAATTCGTCAAGGTTCATGTGATCCGGAGCCGCACCGGCCTGGTTCTGATCCTGACCGGCCTGCTCAGTGGACTTGCGAAGCTGCGCAATACCGCTGGGCGCATTCTGCGTCCGCGGCGGGAGGTTGGCGAGGCTGGAATTCAACAACACATCAGCACGACGCACCAATCCGTGCACACAGGGACAAATCCATACCCTTGTCTCTCGAGCTCCTTCCGCCGCAGGTTCATGGACATCATGCGCCAGCTCAGATTCTCAAGCCGCTCGGAATTCGGCAGCTGGCCTTTGGTCTTGTGGTACAGCTTCCAGATCTGGGTGCCCAGTGGATCCTGCTTCTGCATTTCCTCGGGGCTGCCGGCGTCGAGGGCGGCCGCATCGTCTTTGAAGGGCTCGAAGAACGACTCGCGCAGAAGGCCGGAGCGGGTCTCCTTCTCGTCCGGGGACAGCTCCAGCCGGGTGGCGAGGGTGTCGAGCGTGGACTGCGACGTGAGCGAGGCGATGGCGCTCGACGTGCCCGAGGCCGAGGCGGTGGAGCTGTCGTAGCGGCTGTCGGGGAAGCGCACATGGCGCGGCGAGGCGGGGCCCTTGGAGCTGGCGGCGGTGCTGGCGGTGTCCAGGCCGCTGGCGAAGGCGTCCATGGAGTCGTCGGAGCAGGCGTCGGAGAGCAGAACGCCCGCCCGCTCCTGGTCGAGTGCATGCCGCCAGCTGGCCGGCCGCAGCGCAGGCGGGGAGTGAGACATGCAGGATGCGGTGCACGGCGCCAGTCTGCTGCTCGGCGGGGCGGTGGTGGCGCGAGGGCGAGGGCGGGCGGCGGCGAGAGGCGGCGGTGGCAGGCACGTGCAGAGGGCAGGAGCGAGCAGAGGCGCCGCAGCAGAGAGGGCACAGGCGCCGCAGCAGAGAGCGCGGTGGTAACGGTGCCGCCGGCTGTTGCTTCGAAAGCGCCTGATATGGATGGGGCCCTACCCACTAGCGCCTCCCGCCGAAGCTAGTGGGAGGGCCCATTGGGCGTTCGACGTTGCTTCTCAGCATATGCTACGAGCAGCTATGGGAGTGCCAGTCGTCGGACCCTCGCTGCATTTCGCTGGCGCAGGAGCCGGGTGCGTGTGCAGCGCCGGAGCGGCGGCCAGGCTGTCGGCCTGTAATTGCTCCCGCCGCCTGCCCCAGCATCCCACGCGGGTGTGCGGTGCGGAATGAGGCAGAGTGCGACAACCAAGCCGGGCAGCGCCACGGCCCACGCGCGTCCAATCGAAGCCCGCCTGCTGGACACGGCAACGATGTGTGTGTGTGCTAGGGACGCAAGGCTTGTCTGCCCACGCTTGAGCCGTGACTTGGTCCCGTCGCTTCACCTGCACGCATACAGCATGCAGGCCAGGGATCATCGCGGATCTGCACACCAGCGAGATTTTCCGTTGCAGCCATCGTCGCTGTTGCCCGTCGACCACATCCATCCAACCGCACACGGAGTTAATCCGGACGGCACAGGCTCTCAAGGACCCTGCGCTGCTGGCGAATGTGTGTTCGAGGTGCCCCCCCCCCCCAGCGACGCTTCGAAGCGTGGTTCGTGATGGTGCCGACGGCGGTGGACAGCCACGCTGTGCTCTACCTCCCGAAACCTACCATGCTGCCGAAGTACTGCTTGCTCGTAGCCCACCACGCCTCGGCATTTTCCATGCCATTCTGACGACTTGGCCGCTTCCCACATCTGATCGTCTTCTGTTGGAGCACGAACACGAACGAATCTCTGCGAAACGACGCCTCTTCGCCCGCACGTCAGACGTCTTATTCGCTCCTGCTCATGCCCCACTGACGGGCGAGCTCTGCTTCTCCCGAGTCTCTGCCGCTGCGTGCGATCCTGGTACATTCCAAAGTTATGCCTAAATTCTCCAGCTGACCATTGTGCGGCGGAAAATTGGTGCGGAAATATATTCAAGCTTTAATTACCCCATACATGCTCTCCCCCATCCCCATGCATACCTGCTCCGTCTTCCCCACCTGCATTGCTGACCGCTGCGGCGGAGCTCAGTTTGCCTCGTCCGCTGGCGCAAGCAGGAGATGTGATGACCAACTCTCAGAGCGTTTCAGAAGCGCCGGAAACATGCCGGTTGGCCATGGAGACGTCTCCCTGGAGACTGATCTGTGCGTGCGCTAAGAGTGCGGGATGTGGAGCTGCTTTCCCCACTTCACGGACCCCCCTCCCCCCACTCAGGCTGGAGTTGCGCCTTCCCTTCGTTGGAAAGATCAGGCGTAGCATTCATCGTCCATTGACGTCAGCGTACAACTGTAGACGGCAGCGGAGCCTACTGCGATGCCGAAGTAGGTCAGCACGGGCCTGTCACATGCGTATTTTCTTGTTCAGGCAAAGCTCTGCGTGAATCGAATCCACCGGGCGCGAACCCAGAATTGAGATCTGGAGGGGGTGGACAACGGCCAGGGATCACTCTCAACGCCGCAGGATATAGCCTGACGGCGTGCAAGCTCGCTTCTGGAGTGCTCGCTATGTTTATCCTGAGGGCAGGCCACGATCCGCCGTTGACGGCAGACAACAGCATTTCGCGGGAAGTCGTGAGGCCGGACCTGTCTCCCACCACGCCAGATGCAGCACGCCGTTCCGCTCCTAGTGCGGCCTGCCGCAGGGAGGGCCGAATATGGCACCAATGCCGGCGACCTCAACCAATTGTATGGCTCGGTGTAGAAGAAGGTTGGCTAGCTCGCTCCGTCGTGCTCCGTCTGTTGCTCCATCGTGGGAGGTCGTGTGAAGGCGAGGCGGAATGTGCCCCGACGGCCGGCATTGCACATTGCCCGTGTCCAGTGTGATGTGCAACTCATCCGCTTGCGGTCGCGTGCAGCAGGGTGGAAGCTGCAGGCGTGGTTGAGGGGAAGTTCCTGTGGTCGGGACGAACGAAGGCGTGAAGTGGAAGAGGAGAAGGTTCTATTTGTACTTTTGGTATCGTCTATCGCCCACCATGATGGCTGGCGATAAGGCACGGAATCTCTTCCCACGAATGAGAACTGTGCCCATGCACAACTGACGCCGTCTGCACGACATAAGACGGACTCGGAACCCTGCGAAACGTGTTCGTGGTGCCAATGTTCCTGGTTCCTGCCTATCATGAGTCGCAAGAACAATTCAAGCTTATCTGATACGCAGAGGACCTGAAGGACATTATCAGCTGTAGCGGTGGAGTCCATCCGCCCAGAACATCCTAGCAAGAAGTCACTATAGGACTGCGAGCACGAGCAAAGTCGCAATCAGAGGGTCGTATTGGCTTCGGCGCTTCAGATATGTTGACAACGATCGCTTCCATGTGCCCAATCGGATTGTATTTGTGCTCACTTGCTACAGCATCGATGTCTCGAACAGACCGCAGGTCGCCAGATTCAACATCAGGCGCGATAGCCACTCTTGAGCCTGACAGGCCCTTATTCGCGATTGCGCTCTTCCTCCGGCGTCGTGCCTGAACGGCATCCTGCATTTCACAGTTAGCAGCTTGGCGAACCTCACCGACTTGGGATCTACTTGACGTCTGTGGCACTATTGTCGTGTCTCGATCCATTCTTCCCAGCAGCCTCGTGTTCGCCTCGGCGCGAGAAAGGCGCCTCTTCGGATCGGTCTTCAGCCCCAAAGCTTCCCGGATCAAATTGACATCGAGCCCCAACCGTGACGGAACGATGGGCTTTCTGCTGGTTAGCATCCCAGACGATTCTCGATCTGAGTTACCGAGCACGGCTCGGCGTCAACACAGTCCATATCCTTGTGCAATATCGGTCGTGATCTGACTCGTGGTATGGACGCTTCCAGCTGACTACCTGGATATCCTGTTGTGCCAACCGGTCTACTTCTTGAGCTCAGCTTCATTCGAACATGGACACCATCGCAGATTGCCCGACTAATCCTGCCGGGAGTGATGGCACACATGCTTGTCACTCCTGTTACGGAAGAGCAAGGGTTGCATGTTCCAAGCCTTGAGATACGATTCATATGTAGATCTAGCCGAGTGGACCGGCTCATGTCTAGCTGGACTAATTGAAAGCGACCAGAAACACACACATCACGCACCGGAGGGGTTGGGGTTTCGCCGCGTAACACGATCAGACTGTGTGATGTGGCTGGTGGTATTCACGCCTTACCAAGAGCTAGCTTCGCGAGTTTGTCGTCACTGTCGCGAGACGGCCAAGATGTGCTGACGACAACGCGGTCCCGGACCGCTCGTTCAGACGGCCAGACGATCTTCCAAGCAACGAAGAACATTACACCAGCTCTCGTCGAGGTTGCCATGTTGTAGTCCTGCAGACTCCATGCCGTGGTTGGTGCAGAGTTGACTGATCACTTTTCCAAGAGAGGACCAGCTGGTACAGACCTGACTGATCACTTTTCCAAGAGAGTAGTACCAGCTGGTATCAGCAGCAAGAGAACGAAGAGCAGAGAGCATGGCTTGCGGCGTTGTCGGGGGCGTGGTCGGGGGCGTTGTCGGGGGCGGCGTGGTCGGGAGCGTAGTGCTTCCCGCTGGCAATCCTGTCGGTCGCTCATGCTTTCGCCAGCTCACCACCCCATTCATACTCCAGGCAGTGCATAACGCGAAGACCATGTGACAGGAAGGGATTTGGTTCGAGAGTAAGCGCGTTGCCCTGCGCGATCTCCCAAACAACAGAGCCGCATGTACTACGTAAGCGGCTTCTCCTGTCCGAGCAACGGCACGCACAACCTCGCTCCTTCGACCTGCAGCTCTCGCCCTGCACTTTCCAGCAACACAATTGCTTGGACAGGGAGCTGAGGTCGGCGGCTCGCGGCGTAGTCCAACTCGCCTCGCCCAGAGCGTCCCTCGACAATGGCATCCGGCGACGAGTTCGCGGTGGCAACCCCGCCGCCGCTGCTCCACGCCCGCTCGGCCACCGACATGCGCGATGCTCCGGCCCATCCTGGCAGCCGCCATGAGCCCGCCTTCATCTCGCCGCCGCAGACGCCTCACGGCAGCCCCAGCAAGAATAAGATGCCGCCCGGTGCATTCGACCTGCCCAATGTCTTCGCAAACGCCATGAAGCTCGTGCCGACTCAGGACCCGCCACACCACTGCGCCTTGCAGACGAAGCAGCAAGGTGCCGTGACGCCAAATAAGGCCGACTACGACCCGTTCGCCGGACCGGACGCCACAGCAGGGCCGCCCGGCAGTCCTACGCGAAAGTCCGGCAAGGAGAACACTCCCCCAGCACACCGCCCGCAGGTACAACAGACTCAAAGCTTCGTCAACCAGGCTGCTGCTAGTAGACAGGAGCCCTACAGGCCGCGGGAAGATCATTCGCCCACTCGTCAGAGCAAGATTGCCACGGGTGGCCTGACCGCAGAAGACATCGAGAAGTTGCAAAAGCCGAGCGTTAAGAGGCTTGCGAATGTAACTCAGCTGTACTTCTTGGACTACTACTACGACCTTCTTTCCTACATCCACAACCGACAGCAGCGTCTTCAGGCGTTCAAGACATACAACCCTCCCCCAACACCATCCGTGCCGGCAACAGAAGTGGACAACTACAATCAGCTCTGGACACAGTATCTTGGTCATGAGCGTGCAAACCTGCGCCAGCGACGTACGCGACTACGACACGGCGACTTCCAGATCCTCACCCAGATTGGTCAGGGAGGCTATGGCCAGGTGTATCTGGCGTCGAAGAAGGACACACGCGAGATCTGTGCGCTCAAAGTCATGAGCAAGAAACTGCTGCACAAGCTGGACGAAGTTCGACATGTTCTGACTGAACGAGATATCCTCACCAATGCTAAGAGCGAATGGCTTACTCGTCTGCTTTATGCTTTCCAGGATGACAGCAGCATTTACCTTGCCATGGAGTACGTGCCAGGCGGCGACTTCCGTACATTGCTCAACAACACTGGTGTGCTGCACAACCGCCACGCTCGATTCTACATCTCCGAAATGTTCCTTTGCGTTGACGCGCTGCATCAGCTTGGCTACATTCATCGTGACTTGAAGCCGGAGAACTTCCTCATCGATGGCACTGGCCACGTCAAGCTCACGGATTTCGGCCTTGCGGCTGGATTCCTCGCCCCGGCGAAGATCGAGAGCATGCGTGTCCGCCTCGAAGAAGCTGGCAACATTCCTGCCCACGCGATCCCATTCGGACGCCCAATGGAGCAGCGGTCACTGAAGGAGCGCAGGGAAGGATATCGCTCGCTGCGTGAGCGTGATGTCAACTACGCCAAGTCCATCGTGGGTTCTCCTGATTACATGGCGCCCGAAGTGCTGAAGGGCGAGGAATACGACTTCACAGTCGATTACTGGTCTCTTGGTTGCATGCTCTTCGAGGCACTTGCTGGCTATCCACCCTTCGCAGGAGCTTCTGTCGACGAGACTTGGCAGAACTTGAAACGCTGGCAGCACGTCTTGCGCAAGCCAGAATACGAGGATCCAAACTACTTCCTTTCGCGCAGAACCTGGGACCTCATCACCCGTCTTATCAACACCAAGCAGAACAGGCTGCGCGGAATCAAGCAGGTCCAGGCGCACGACTACTTCCGCGAAGTTAGCTGGGACCGAATACGGCAAGATCGTGCCCCCTTTGTACCCGAGCTCGACTCCGAAACAGATGCCGGCTATTTCGACGACTTTGGAAGTGAGAAGGATATGGCGAAGTACAAGGAAGTGCTGGAGAAGCAAGAAGCACTGGAGCGTATGGCTGACCGTGGAGGCGAGATGGGCCGATCGTTATTCGTCGGCTTCACTTTCAGGTATGCCAGCCACGGTGCGCACAAACTACGACACGTACTGACGTTCATTCTAGACATCGTAAGCCCGCCACCGACGACAGCGGCGCCACGGTTAGCCCACGCAAGCCTCTCTCAGACATTAACGAGGACTTTGGTACCATGTTTTAGGTTCCTCTTCTCAACTTTGATTCTCGATGCACAGGATGCCCTCTTTAGGGCTGCGATGGCATGTTCACACGATGGCATGGGCCAGGGAAGGCGTTGAGGCGCGCCGTCCTCTCGAGAATGGGATGTAACGACCGACGATGAAATATTTGCATGCGCCTGTTGGTTCCAGTTGTACAATAGCTTCTATGCGCGCAAGAGATGGCATCGCACCTGACTGTGTCTCTGACCCGTTGTCGTCTGAACTGCGACTGATTTGACAGGCTCACTCCCTACATCTCTGGGGGCGGGCCAATCACGTCTGCTCGCCCCAAAAACGCAGAAATCACAAGGTCGAGCGAGCTCAGTTGACAGAACTCGGGCTCTATCCGACGACGATATCCTGCTTCTGTCTGTCGCGAACCCATTGTCGGCCTAGAGACGGAGTGGGGAGCAAGCCTGCCACAGTAGATCGAAGCACTCTCGCCTGACGCGCGACGCGATGAGCCGTTTTCAAGCCCATAAGCAATACGACAGATATACGATTGCCTCCTCTCAAGCCTTGCCCGGCAATGCAACTTCCCTGCAACGTGAGCCCGGCCTCTCCGGCCTTCTCGTACGACGACCTATATACAACTGCTCGTCACGGCGCTACCGACTGCGGTCCATATCGACCATGAAGCTCCCCCTCGTTCTCCTCGCTCTCCTCCCACACGCGCGATGTGCGCAGCAAGCCATGGATCCAGCCGAGCTGCAGTCGGCTCTTCAATCCGAACCCCTCGCTGCGTGGATCGACAGTATCGCCGCCCGGCGAAATCTGTCCACGCACGCCGTGCGGTCCAACGTGCAGGCGATGACATATCGGCTTGACGCGGTGCACGAGCACTCCGGCTGCCCCGGCGGCGGCGACGGCAGCGGCGGCGAACACGCACGGCTCGCACCCAGGCAGCCCACGGGGCGGGACTATCCGAACGTGTTTGGGAACGAAGCCGAAAACGACGCGGTGACGAACGCTCGGATTCTGTCGCTTCACGTGCAATGCCGCGAGGCCTTCCCGGATCCACCCGGCTGCCCCTTTGTCCCCAACCACGGCGTGCCGTCGTTCTGGCGCGCCACCGGCGGCAGCTGTCGCGGGAAAACCCGCCGGACCGTGTGCCGGTTGCCCGACGATTTCGGGCCCCCGCACTGGGAGCAGTTCCGAGTCAGCCACGAGACGGAATGCACGAGGTTTCGCGCGTTCAACTTCGGGTTTGAACGGGCCGTCCAGTTCACCGACTGCACGTCGGAGAAGCAAACGGACCACACGGAAATGGTGCACAACGTGCCCACGTACTTTCAGAAATACGGCTGTCCCATGTCGCCGGGCACCATCCGCGAGTGGGATGGGTACGGCGAGTCGTTCGACCTGAGGAATGTCGATTGGACGCTGTTCACGGGGGTCGAGCAGGAACCGCTCAGCGTCTCTCAGTCGCCGACTTTCCTGTTTGGAAAACGGGTGCAGTGGAGAGGAAGAGACCCGGACTATGAGCCTTGGCTGAAGTTCGCGAGGGTAGGGTCGCCGGCGACGATTCGCTTGTATTCGCATGTGGTATAGTTCATCCGTTGGCATTCGCATGTGGAAGAATCCGTCGTTCCTGCGACGATTGACTTGGATTCGCATGTGACATAATCGCTTGTATTCGCATGTGGCATAGTCGTACCACCCTTGGTAACAGGGCACACCGTCTCGAGTGCGACGCCGAGCGGGACGGAGGACCTCACTGTCCGCCGAGCGTGGCGTCGAATCGGGGGTCATTCCGGATCATGGGGATGGGGTTCAAGCATGTGTGTGTGTGTGTGTGTGTGGAAGGAAGCTATATGTCGCACTTGGTTGGATGGTGAGACGCTCAACAAAAAGCGTCCTGGAGCGCTTCAAGCGTATCTGCTGTGAGTGACCGTAATGTGTTAACTATTAAATGTACAGAGAATCTTCGTCTGTGCGGGTTTCGTAGCCGACGGTTGACTCCAGAGGAACGTTGGTCAAGTATGCCGAGCACGCGTCATTACTGACCCACAATGGACCGACCACCACCTATGCACCTTGCCCAGCAATATGCAATAGCAGGCAGAACCGAGTTTTTGTTCTCATCCGGACTTCACACCAGCCATCCGAGGACCACCAGACGCAAACATGTCGACTCCCTCACACGCGTGCTGTACAGTGCCCCCCGTCGTCTCGGACGGCTACAAGGAGAAGGGAGAATGGATCACGGTTGATGGCATGAAAACGTATGCGACAGGACCCAAGCACGCGAAGCAGGCCATTCTGGTCATCTTCGATATCTTCGGCTTCTTCCCACAGACCCTGCAAGGAGCCGACATCCTGGCCACTGGCGACAAGGAGCGTCCGTACCAGCTCTTCATGCCAGGCAAGCCGCACACCCAGACTGGGCCGCAGGTGGGCATCATTTGCTGATGCAGTCCAGATTTCTTCGACGGCGAGCCCGCCGATATCAGCTGGTACCCGCCCGACAACGACGACAAGGCCAACAAGCTCGGCGAATTCTTCCGTGTGCGTTTCCTCCTCCCCTCCCCACTCCCGTTCCTTCCTCCCTCGCCCCATCCATCCATCCAACCCTCCCCACCGGCCATTTCGCATTCTCCACGCTAACCCATCCCCACCTTGCCCCCGCCCGCTCCCCAGACCAAAGCCGCCGCACCCAAAACCCTCGCGCGAATCCCCAAAGTCCTGCAAGACATCGGCTCCCGACGCCCCGACATCCAAGACTGGGGCATCCTCGGCTACTGCTGGGGCGGCAAGATCGTCAACCTCTCCTCGCACGCGGGCAGCCCGTTCAAAGCCGCCGCGGCCTGCCATCCCGCCATGGTCGACGCGGACGACGCGCCCGGCATCGCCATCCCCTTCGCCATGCTCCCGTCCAATGACGAGCCCCGCGACGCCGTCGCGAAATGGCAGGACGCCGTGCGCGCCAAGCATCTGGTCGCGTGGTGGCCCAACCAGATCCACGGCTTCATGGCGGCCCGCGGCGACCTCGCCGATCCCGCCGTCGCCGCCGATTACCAGAAGGCCTATCGCCTGCTGTTGGATTGGTTCCACGAGAACATGTAACCAACTCACTCCACCAGCCTTCGCCCGGAAATCCGGGGGCAACCATGTCGCACACCATTTCTCCCGCGGGCACGCCCGCTTGCGGCGGATTCCGACCCGCGGAAGGAGAGAGAGAGAGAGAGAGAGAGAGATCACGTGCAATGCTGTCGCGCTTCGTACAATGCCAATTCTCTTGATCGTCGATATCTTTCGCGTGGAAGCTGAAGCCACCGTCCTCTCTTCCTCCCTCTCTCTCTCTCCCTTCCTCTGGCATTGACGCATCCACAGCTCAATCTGCTTCGCACGATGCACAGGCAGGCACTCTGACGGCGTCGCCACGTGATTGTTGTATCTCGCCGCGTGGCGGGAGGAGAAGAGGGAGCTGGTATATCGGAAATATAGATATCATCCTCGTCGTGACTGCCGTGCCATGTCCGTGCCCTTGAATCTCGTGATGCGGTGGGGGAGGGGGTTTCCTATCGTCCCGCGACGCTCACGTTCCTGCCCACCAGACCATTGGTGCCCTGTCCCAACCTCAGCTTCTTGCGGCAGTCGGGGCAGTACCACCGGGTGCGTCGCGGGGGGAGATCGGTCAGGCCGACGCAGTCGAGGTGGAACCACTCCTTCTCGCACTCGTCGTTGTCGCACGCGATCATGGTGCCCCAGCTCACGTCGCCGCAGACGCAGTAGCGAGGTTCGTCCGGATCGATGATGTCCTCGGGCTCGAGGGGTGCCGGGGAATCGGCGGGCGCGGCGGAATCCTTCTTGATGGGGTGAGTGCGCTTGCGGGGGGCGGCTTTGCGTTGCGACACGCCGACCTTGGCGCTATCATCGTCGTTACTGGTGATGACGCCGGGAGCAGGACGCTTGGTGCGACGGCCGCTCTTGGTGGTCGGCGGAGCGTCCTTGAGAGGGGCACTCTGGGGAGAGGTGGGTGAATGGGTCGAGGGATGACTACCGCTCGGCAAGCTGGCGTTGCTGCCCCTCCTCAGGCTGGCACGCCGATTGGGAGGCTCCTCGGAAACTGCTTTGCTGAGCTTGAGTGTGAGTGTGGGCTTCTTCGTCGCTGGCGGCGTCGCAGCCCGGCGGTTGCGTTGCGACGTTGACTTGGGGGAGGATGACAGGCCGGCGGGAGCTAAAGGGACCTTTGATGTCTCGGTCTTGGAAGGTGGGTTGATCTTGATCTTCTTGGGGTGTGGTCGAGCCTCCGGCGATTTGGGGTCTGCGGTGTTGGACGGACCAGCGGCCGGAGTGTTTTCTCGCTTGCGCTTCTTCTGGCCGTCTGGCGATGCAGTGGCGGGCTTGCTGTCGGCGGGAGGGTCGACGCCTTGGTCCCGGGCTAGCTGTGCTTGGAGCGCCTGTTCTTCGAGCAGACGCTGTCTCTTCAGCTTCTTTGCCTCGTTCAGCCGCATCCCTCGATTGATGAGCTCGGCATCGGCATCATTGTCATCGGCATAGATTTGTGGCGGGCCCAGCATGGCATTGATCTGGGCCGTCTCCTCGCCGCTGATGACGACTTTCGTCGGGTCTGGCGCACTATGCTCGTCGACGTAGGCCGTGCCTCCGGCTTCCGCCTCCGCTTTCGCTGCCTCTTTGCCAGCGATGCCTCGGCCGAGATTCTTCAGTTCGCGTCGCACCATGGTCTGACTGGGAACCCAGATCGCGTTCTTCTTCATGCGCTTGCGCAACTTGGCCATTTCCCACTCGGTGAGCTTCACCCACGGCAACCATTTGCTGCCTTTCGGTGCGTCGGCTGGCGGTTCGGTGAGAGCTAGCAAGGCATTAGAGGTGCTGATGCCAGCGACGGCGGAGTGGGCATTGGTGCCAGGCTGACCGGGTGCGCGTGGCCCTCTCAGCTTGGGGGGCTTGCCGTCCGCCTCCCTTTCCTCCGCTTTCCGCGCAGCATCTTCCCGCCTCTTCTCGGTCCGAGGTGGCTTTGGAGTTCGTGACAGCGGCGGGGGAGTGGCGTCCCTCTTCCTGTCGGTGCTGCCACCAGGGGCCGGTTCTTCCAGCAGAGCAGGCGAAAGGCGCGGCGAGCTCCAGACAGATTCGCTGGCCGGGGCATTTGGGTCCGGCGGCGGCAGCACTTCGCCCGGAACCATGATCTTCCGCCCCTTCAACTTGCTCGCCGCCTTGTCTGGTCCTCGACGCGACGGCTTTTCCGCCAGCCTGTTGCCGTCCTCCGCCCGGGTGCTCATGCGCCGCTCTCGCTTCAGGTTCGGCGAGGTCAAGGCCTGCTGTTCCGGCGTGGCATCTCGCGACGGCGGCTTTGGCTGGGCCTTGAGCTTCTCGGCCACGATGTCCAGCCGCTTGGCCTCCCGCTGGCACTCGTCGTCCAGCCGCGCGGCCTCCACCACCGACATGCGGCAGGCGGACTCGGCCTCGTCCAGCGCCCGGCTGATGTCGCGCCGCAGCTGGACGGGATCGGGGGGGTCATGGCGGATGCGCGGGAGGAGGCTGTAGGCGGTCGTGTTGCCGTGCACCGCCCTGATGCCGGCCTCTGCTTTGGCGCGTTGCTCGTGGATCAGCGTCAGGGCGCGGATCAGGTGGGCGGGGAAGTGCTCGGTGTAGGTGAGGAAGTCGGACAGCGTGGCCTGGACGTCGGGGTCGCTGGGCGGCGGGCGGCTCAGGGCGCGGAAGTGCTGGTCGACGGCGGGGTGGGCCGACGCCATCATGCGCGGGGAGTTGTTGTCGCCCGTGGTGGCGGGGGAGCGGGGCGGGGAGGGACGATCAGGATGGAGCTGGCTCTGCATCTGCATCTGCACCTGGACCTGTATCTGCACCTCTGCACCACCCCAGCTCGGCGCCACCGACGGCTCGGGGCGCGGGGCTCTGCGCTCGGCATCGTTGGGCCAGCTCACCAACTGGTGTGATAAGTCATGGCGGGCGACGGCGCAGGCGCTCCCACCCCACCGCAGGAAGAACACCCGCACGGCGTGTACGCCAGCTACGTGCCCCACGACCTCAAGTACGACGCCGGCTTCGAAGACGCCCTCATCCCGCCCGTGTGCGGCGCTGCCCCGCCGCCGGACCACGGCATCCGCGTCATCTCCGAGCGCAGCTCCGAGCCTGCGCAGGAGGGCGTCTCCGTGCGCGCCCAGGACGTCTCCCTGCAGAGTCTGCCCGACGTGCGCGAGGACGAGCTGCCGCTGCCGCTCGACGATGCGCGGCGTAAGTTCTCCAGCCCGGTGCCGGGCGTGAAGCTCACCCATCCCGGCGGCTACCTGGAAGGCGGCCCCGGCCTCGACCCGGACCTGGACACCTTTGCCGAAGACTTCTTCCACCGGAACCCGCACGTCGCCACCCCGGACGACATGCGCGCGGCCGTGCAGCGCGAAATCGACCGGAACAAGGACGTGTTGCAGCAGCGGATGCGTGCGCGGCAGGAGGCCAAGGCCAGGAACGCGCGCATTGAGAGGGAACTGAGACTCATGCGCGAGGAGCACGAGATGGAGCGCAAGGTCAACAGGAAGATGGCCGAAAGCCGGAAGGCGAAGAAGGAGGCCAAGGAGAGGCGAAGAGCAGAGAGGGAGGGAGTGTGAAAATCATCATCGGGGACTTCTCTCGACACTTGCGAGCAGGCGTTCGGAGCGAAGCTGCCTGACCGCGGCGCAGCAACATGCTGTAGGCGGAGCAGGCCTACCCGTCATACACCACGCTGGCGATTTTCGAACGTGAATCCGAATGGCGGGACGGGAAGAGTGGCCACGCGACGGGCCTTGAACTGCTGTCTTGCTCGACCCTTCCCCCTCAACTCCGCCGCCGTCGGTCTGTCCAAGCACCCACGTATCAAACGGTCGGGGTGCGCACTCTCAGAGCTGTCAACATCTACGGCGAGGAGACAACCGAGCACATCATTCCTTGACAGCGAGAGGGCCATGGTTTACTTTCGCCAACGATCGTGTAGTAATCAGACATGAACGTCAAGCTCAAATTCGACTGGCACCTGCCGGCCGCTTCCATTCCTCCCATAATCGCCGACCCAACGGAGGAGAAATGTGTCCACACTCTTCGGCACACACGAGCTCGCTCAGTATCATCTCATCCAAGTCTGCTGGGGGCATGATTCGGCCGAGCATCTCAACATCAATTCGCATGTAGCCTAGTCGGCCAGAGCCACCGTGATCCATCGACTGATTCTGATAAGCAAAGCGATTCAGATCCAAGGGAAAGCTCCAGTTGAAAGCAGCCACAGGCCCAAAGACTACCTTGTTCTTTCTCCAACGCAGCAGGTAGAAGATCTCTGAATTGGCATACGTTGAGTATCGTCGAAGTTCGCAGCCTGCGAATACGGTCGCAGAAACGGTCAGGCTTTTGGAATCGCCGATGCCAGTGATCTCTCTCGAAGCCACGCGACGGCCTTCGAGGGATGCGGATGGCGATAGAGACGGATTTATGTTGAGCCTGCCTTGCAGAACAACAATTGCTCTGTGTTCTTCGTCATTCCGCGGCACGAGTGATCCTTGCCAAAGCGCTTGCTAAGGCGTGGAAACTGCTCGATGAGGCTGTAAAGCCCGAGTAATTCCCAAGCGAGCCTGTCCCATGTTTTCCACAAGGACTTCGTCAGCGCTGGTTTGTGGAATGGGAACTCTCCTTTGTCCAGGCGTTTGTTGGACAGGTATTCCTTGCTAAGGCGGGTGGATTGCTCGATGAGGCTGTGTTCCAGAGGCATTGTGCTCCTCCCATCTTCGCCTCTGCGCAACTTCATCATTGTGTGGCACCGTTTCATGTGCTGCTAACCTGCCCGATGGCACATTCTGTCTTTGGAAGACGGCGTTGCCTTGTTGAGGTGTAGACACTGTCCTCCGAGTCGTCGCGACAGTTGCAAGAGGATGGGACCTCCCGATGATGTCTCCATTGACACGACGGCTTGGAATCTGGTCCGGCGTCATGGCAAAGACTCCGCCCGGTGTGATCGCCGGCCTTTGTACAACACCAGGACGCGATGGGTCGAAGGTGAAATTCAGATCTCGCAATTCTTGAATCGAGTAGCGAATGGGTTGGCTGTGCGGCGCCGGCGAGTGTGATGGCGCATCACAGCATCCGCCATGAATCTCGGGTTGTCGAAGTCGTTCTTGTCGGAGCTCTCTCAAAGCCTCTAGTACTCGGCGAGAGGCTTCGTCTCTATGTGCCAAGCTCACTGGTGTCATGTATCTCGAGCTACGAAGTATGCCCAGGGCAACACGGAGGGTTTGAAGCGTCAGCGATATGCTGCTCCTGAATGCCTCCTAAGCTGCATATCGGCCGTCGCCGCGATCGGAGTGTCTCGTAAGTAATCGTTCCAGGAGATAGATGCAACGCTCAATCGATTCTTCCCTGCGTTCTGCCATTCTGGTCACCTCTCAAAAGCCTCCGGCGCGACCGCAATGACCACAATGAGGCTCGCGACGATAAGTGCTATGGCGACTGCTGAAACAATGACGATCGTTCCACGAGAGGCCGGGAACTTGCCTCGGATAACGTAGTGCTGGCTCTCGAAGTAGCGATGCAAGCCGAGAAGCAAGGTGAGGATTGCTATCGCGCCCACGGTCAGCAATGCGGATCGAAGATGGCCACCCAGTTCACTGACATATCCCTAGAAATGTGGCACCCAGAGGCTTGCCGACGGATCGAAGCTTTGCCGTCGCCGAGCCCGTGCCGGAATCTGATGCGATGGATGTGTTGAGGCGGAAAAGCTGAGTTACAGCGATGCCGATGCTGGCGAAGGAAAGCGAGGTGCGTAGCCACGCGAGGAAGGTGCGCTCTGCATGTCAGGATGAGCAAGAGCAACCAAGACAGCACGGCGTTCGCGCATCGACAAGATATCACGACTTACCCAATGCCAGATGATCTCTTGCCACACTGCCTTTGTTCTCAAGCTCAACGCTCCCATATTTATCAACCAACGCCCGCCACCAACTCTCGTTCTGCCTTTCGCCAAGCTGCTGCTCGAGACTTTTTGCATTGCCACTGGTAGCGGCAGCCGTGTCACCACGTAAACTATTCCTCGACCTCAATGTCGAAGCACTTTTCCTTCTCTTGGGCAGAGCTTCCCTAGGAGGAGAATCCTGCCTTGTATCATCATCTTGCTCTGCCGCAGCGTCAGCAACAGCTCCATATCCGTTGATTGTTCCTCGATTGGCCTTGTTTGCGCCGCCTTTCCTCACGATCGCCGTGTTTTCATCCGCGCTGCTTTCTCCACCCAGCTGATCTTCTGACGCTCGACCTATGCGGCGGTTACAGACCGACGCTCCAGGACTCACTCGGCCAGGAGAATTACCGATCGCGGCCATGCCTGAGCTGTGTGTGGAATGACTGCGATCGCCTAGCAGAAAAGCGACAAACCTCTGCCGCTCCGGCCTAGTCTCTGTGCCTATCCTACCAGCTATTCCGCCAGGAGATGCACTACTGTCGTTGTACGGGTATCTGGAACTATCCCTGACCAAAGCGCTGCGCGCATTTGTCTCGTGAGGTGAGTCGGTGAATGAAGACGAAGTCGGGATCGATGGCTTGCTCAAGGTCGCAATCGTCCTCTGAGCTGGATGGTTCGGCCCAGGTCGCGGCGTCGTGAGGCTGTTGTCTGAGTCCCCTTCCGACGCGGTGGAGCAGGGCGAGTTGCTGACCGGAGAACATGGTAGAGGCATGGAGCTGTTGATGGACTAGGAAAGCTTATTTGCTTCGCAAAAGATCAGTAGGGGGATTTTTGCCGAAGATACAGCCGACCAATGGTTAAGTGATTCCTATCAGATATCAGGCTAACTATGTACGGGAAGAAAGTAGCTCGGGGGTTGAGGTCTCACCATCTGTGGGCGAAACTGCGAAGCATGAGCCAGGCCTCCTTCGAGCTATGGTAAACAGCCGACAGGAAGTGCTGATCAGGCACATGTCGGCATTGGAGGCAGCCACGCGGGCCGATTGGTGACAGTGCTGTGATTATGCAGACGCGGCGGCAGTGAAGGTCTGTAGGGAGTTGGGGGAAGTGCGGAAGCTTCAATCCTGGAAGCCAAGCGACATGACGGCCGCTTCGCTTCCAGAACGCCATGTACGTATGGCCTGCCCGCGATGAGGGACAACTTGTGCTACTTCGCAGATAGAATTACAGGTCGTGAGAAACAACGCACAAGAGTTATCCCTCGTCTCATACAGCAACTTCCCCCGACCCGAGTAGCCGCGCCACCAGCATACTCAGGACGAAGGCAAGCTGTCTTCGATTGCGCTCTGACAACCGTACACCGTACATGTACGCCTTCACGCCCATCCGGAACAGTATTATGTATAGAACAACCCGAATCCACAGGACGCCGACCCGTGATTCGTTCTCCTTCGTTAATCTTCGGGCAGCTGACAGTCATTCAAGCCTCGATTTCCATAGCGGCGCAGACTTCTTCGCTGACACCTCTGACATGGTGCGGCTCGCGCCAGGAATCATCTGCATCGAGGTACTCGTCAGACTCCTCGTCAACAGCTTGGTCGGACTCCTCGTCAACAGCATCGCCATATCTCCCATTGATGAGATCACTCCTAATGTCGTGGAGATCAAAGTCGGTTGCTTCGATACCGTCATCGATCTCGTCATCGTCGTCTTCGACACAGTTTGTGGTGTCAATACTCCCAGACAACAGATCCGAGCTCAGCCAGAAGGAATCGCGCTTTCCAGCGCCTTCGCCGATAGACAGGCTCGACGCTTTCTTGTGCACTGGCGTCGGCTTTTGGACGCTCAAGGCAGCTTGAATTGGTGAATGCGATATGACGCTGATGCCACGAAAGTAGAGATAGCACACTCGTCTCTTTTCCCTGCTGAAAAAGAAGTAATGTGGGCTCCACAGAAAACCCTCCTCGCCATCAAAAGGGTCATTGTCTGGAGCGTAGGAGTATCTCTCGCATTGGCGAAGGTTCATCTCCTTATCGAGTAGCTTCCACATATTCTGGTTCCAGACCTCGGTCATCAGGTTGGGCACAGGAGCCGAGCTTGACATAGAGGACAAAGGTGGCGACGAAAGATGACTCAAAGCTGATGTTTGCCTCGGCCGCAAATGCTGTAGGGCGCTGTCAATGGTGTGCATAATTGTGCGCAGACTCCGCTCCTTGCGGAAGTCGGACGGGCGCAGCATGTGCGAGAAGTCATAGTCCGGATGCGAGGCATTCAGCGTAGCTATCATGTACGCGAATGCTTTTCGCGAAGTATTCTGGCTCAGGGAGCCGAAGGGTGAAGCTCGAGAAAGGTCAATCTGTGGTACGGGCTCTGCTGTTCGACCACCTTTTTGACTGCTGTCATCGTCGCTGTTGCCTTCATCCTCGCTACGCGTCTGGTACGGCGGACTGAGAGACGCACTCAGCCTGACGAGCGATTCGTATTGAGATTCGAGACTGTCCTCGATGCTCTTGTAAAATTTCTTGTGCTTTCTCGACGACTTCAGGGAGTAGAGGTCGCATCCTCCTACTACATGGCAGTCAGGAGTCGAGAAATTGAGCGCATTCGACACTGGATACAGATCCGGTATGTCGATATACTGCAGAATGTTAGCCAGTTACAGAGAGCGGACGCGAATGTGTCTCAGCTGCCGCAAATGCGCCTCGCGGAAGCCTGCCAGCGCTCTAGGCACATATGCAATCCATCCGTGGCTGCCGCTCGCGAAATGTATCTCATCGAGCGCAGCAGCACCGACTTCCGTGGCCACGTTGACAGCAGTGTGTATTCTTCACATACCTTCATCTTTGCGACCGTAAGCACATGGGCTGCCTTTCTTCCAAATTGATCTTAGCGCCTGTTTCTCCGGCCACTCTGCCGATGGAAACGTCTTCAACTAGTTCCTGCGGGAAGTTGACCCTGATCAGTGATATTGCCGTGGCCTTCACGGCGCCGAGCGAAGGCCGGATGCGGTTTGTTGGGATCGTCAGTATGCCGAGCAAACTTCCCTCCGTCGGAAGCCGGATTGTCGCAAGACGCAGAGCTAGATGCACAGGTGCGCCTAACATACGGCGAAACGTGGCGGGGATGCCATTTGGCGCGCGGTGGTCGTCGTCGTGGTGATAACGTGTTGCGATGGCGATGTCAGACAAGCGGCAGATCCCGCTCGGTCAGCGCCGAGTTGACACGATCACGTGGGGTTGACCTGCTTGCTTTGTTGGCCAATTAGGGTTCGCTGACCAGAAGCGTGCTTCGTCTGTCTGACAGCACAGCTCGATCTCCTGATACACCAGGTCAGGCATGAGTTCCAACTTCTGACAGCATAGCAAGCTTGCCGCGAGCCGCGTGTGCGCTTGATTTGATGAGAACAACCTCTGTCAAGCTTGGTGGAGTCACAATTCAGCAAACATTCTCAGTTCGGGGAGAAGTGGTACCTACTTTCTGGGTGTAGCTCAAGCGAGCGCGCCAAAGTTGTGACTCGACAATAGATGGAGCGACCAGTGAAGCAAAAGTTCGTGAGGTATCAGCCTTCGGAAAGAACTGGCAAGAGATGCTCGTCATAGTGGATGAAAATCATGGTCATTTCAATTCACAGGCTTTTCGCCTGTCGTGCAGTGCGCACGGGAGGGTGCTATACCTACGGATGGCTGGCTTCGAAAACAACAGCCATTTTGCCATGGGTATCTCTTCAACCCCAACAGACGCCAATAACGCCATGCATTGGAAGCGAGCTGTTTCCCGCTTCCTTGGCAAATGCTTCGGAATACAGTACTAGGCAGCTATAAAAGCCCGGCGTCTCTGAGCTGCTTCTCGAATTGGCTGCTCATCTCTGTATCGACCTGAGCGACGTTCATATGTTAGCATCGTACGCATGAAAGAGGAGGATGATGATCATGATACATATGTACAAAATAAGTCTGGTTCAGCCAATCTTTGTGACAGCATCGTCCTCGACCTAACGGACAAGGGATCAGCGGGTGGTGATACAAGATAAAGGTTCATCATGGTAGTGATTGAGAGAGAAGAGGGTGCCATGCACTGCATGACTGACGCCTCACTCACCTCCATATCCTCGAGAGAATCTTGCGCACCAATGACACGCAGCACATTTTTCTTGCTGCTCTCTTGCATTTCGCCAGCCAGCAGTAGCTCGTCTAGTATAAAGTAGGCCTTCTGAAAATTGAAGATGATGTCCAGTTCGCACACATTGCCGTAATATTTGTCCATCTGCTCCACGTAGCGGTGAACAATTTCGAGCGTGATCAGCTCATTGTCGGTCGGATCCGTGGCGGCGATGAAGAACAACGAGGCATATCGGCGGTAGACGACTTTCGTGTCTGTGAGATGAAAGAATTAGGAGGTGACGTCCAAGGAAATTTGCATCCAATACTCAGCGTAGCACTGTGGGCGACGACGATACCTTTATACTCGAGGAAATTGCACATGCGCGCGCGCCTGGCCAGGACCAGCTGGGAGACATCCTTGATGATCTTGGCCTTGTCCTTTGGCGAGAGAGTGGTGAACCATTTGGCCAGTCGCTGGGGGGTTTCTGTTGTTTAGCACACCTTGTCTCGTTCGACGACAACAGAAGGCGATAGACCTACGACTTTGCCCTGCCGTGAGAGCAGGATCAGGTACCTCAGCCAGCGTCAGCCGTGTTCTGCTGTATTCTGAGCGTGCCTATGGGCGTGCAGGTGCGTGTGCATGTGAAGGACAGACCTGATGGCCATTTTTCCCGCAGAAGACGTGGGAGTGTGCAGCGGTGGTGGCAGTGCGAAGGAAAATCCGTAGGCCCCACTGAGCGAAGAAAGCAAGTCGGGCCGATTGCCCGTGCTTGTCCTCGTCCAGCGTCTGCCCGCGGCTCGAATCGTCAGGATGATTTGGTCAGGAATAGTTGTGCTAGGGCGCGCCCACGCACGCCCTCTATGCGAAGTATCTTAGTTAACTCACTAACTGGTTGACCCAGTTCGAGGATGCGGTCACAATAAGCTTGCAGCCCATTCTCTTCTCCCACTGTGCTTCACTTCCACCCTCACTTGCATCCGTTCAGCTGGCCCCTGCTGACAAAGGCCGTTGTTGACGGCAATCTGCAATCAACGATGAAGCTGATTTTGTCTACCTCGTGTGTCGCTACGCCATGAACTCAATGCTGTCGCCACATCTGCTGACCATGGTAGCAATATTATGGGCGTCGGCTCCTCGATCCGCAGATCGCCCGGCACCAAGTCAAACACCACCGAACTGGTTGCGTCTCTGCGCGCGAACTTCTTCGAGCACACTTCTTCCGGCGAAGTACCTGTGAATGGCAAGGGCGATAGCAACGGCAGTGGAAATGGAAGCGCGTACGCTGTGAGGCCGAACTATCAGTCATGGACGAGAAAGAACGACGATGTGCTCGAGATCCCTGCTCTGAACTTCGAGCACAGTGCGTTGCAGGAAGAGCGTGAAAACTACGACATTACAGCTAAGCTGTTTTTCCTGCATGGAGCTTCCAGAAAGTCCCGCGACCAGCAGACGCGAGAGGCGATTGAGCTTGTGAAGAAGGAGCTCCATGTGCAATCAATCGATTTGCTCATCGTGTCCTTCCCCGGCATCTACTTTGACGAGGAGGAGGACTGTCCCGATAAGATCTCGACTCGGGGACCCGTCGAGGTTGCGCCGGAGCCTTTGGAAGGGCAGGTTGAGGCGTGGCAAATGTTGGAAGCATTCAAAGAGGAAGGCGTAGTCACGAGGCTCGGTGTTGCTGAATTCGGGAAAGAGCGACTCGAGAACTTCCTGGAGAAGGTGAACACCAAGCCGAACGCGAACCAGATCAACCTCCGATATTGCTGTTCCGTCCCGAAGGACCTGATGGCTCTCGCCAAAAGCAAGGGTGTGGAGCTGCTGGTGCACAACGACTGCTCGAACATTTTGCCTCGAGGCGCGACCCGCGAGCTGCTTGGATCTGGCCCAACCGGCGCTGGTGTGCTTGCTCAACCCAGCAAGACAGGTGACAAGCGCAAAAGCTTGCACGGTGAAGAGGTCACCAGTGGCGACACTTCTAAGCACCTCCTCGGCGAGGTTCAACCTCAGTGGGTCATCAAGTACACCGCCGTGGTGAGGAATCGGGGAGTGGTAGAGAACAAGGGCTATTTTGCTGCTGTAGAGCTGTCTCACCAGTGAGCGGACCACTTTCAACTTCCGGGCTACAGCATCTCCGGAGTCCAGACTACGCCTAAAGAGCAGTGGTGACCAGACAAACTGGAAGGCCACCCACATATTAAGCACACATCACGCATGCGACCTCCCACTGCTGGACAGCCAACGAGACCTCAAATCGGCACCGCCTTGCTGCTGCGTGCAGACGCCATACCAGCTTCGATTGCTTTAGCCTAGAGCCTCGGCGAGCGGACTGACTGCATTGTGTGCTATCCGCACACGCTGTGCGAGCTTGCAAATAGCCATCGTGAGTCAGATAGCCGCAGCACCTGCGAGAAGTCGTGGCGCTGGTGAGTACTGGCCTACCATAAGTCAAGTTTGCAGACCACTCTGATCTTGATCTGATCCAAGACCTAGTATAGAAGCACACCTGTGTAGCTGATCACGGATTACTATACACCAGCAACCAGATCAGTTCAATCAATCTTTGCCACAAACCATCAGTTTCGCCCTCGAACCACGGTTACCACATTCAAAGAAACCCTGCCGTAATCGCCAGGCCGAGAAACACCATGCACCCCTCCATCATCATGTCTCCGTGTCTAAGCAGCCGTCGCAGTACTCTCCTCGCTGTCCCTAGCGCTCGGCCGCTTCGCCGCATCATCACCTCCGACCACGGAAGACGGCTTCACCGAGCGAGGACGGAACGCCACGTGACTCGGCCACCAGCTCGGCTTGCCGCCCAAATCCTCCATCCAACACTCTGCACCTGGGCCCTTGCATGCCGTGCAAAGCGTTTCGAACCTCTGTCGTTGCGGCGGCCGCGGGCAGGCTTTCTGGTCTCGCGTTGCCATCGGACATCGTTCCACAATCGTCCGCGTTCGCGAATGCCCGCAGGCGTGGTCACTGCCGGGGACAATCTCGCACATTTTTTGAACTGTTCTTTCTCCTTTTCGGATTTCCCGTCGAGATGTTCTTTTTTTTCCCCTGGCGGTGCGTTTGTCTCGACTTGGGAGAGAAGAGGGGAAGGGGGTGGGGTTCGTCGGATTTCGAACCGTGCTTGGGTCTGATTCATGGGTCAGCCTTCCGTGTGATGCTTGGTGGAATCCATCCAACCCCGCTGAGTGCTTCAAGAAGTAACGTACCGGGTTCGATATCACGATATCTGTCGTCCACAGTCCAGAAGGATAGAAGAAAAATTCAAGCGCGCGGTTTGCACGGTGGTTGTGTGGTTTGACAAAATCCAAGTTCGAGGCTGCTGCTTGCTATATGTTAACTATATAAGCTTTCATCTGCCGTCTGAGGACAGCCTCCGGTGTGTTTAAAGGCAGCCTGGTTGGACGAAGGTGCAGAATGCGGAGCGGACCTGGAGCGACTGACCCGGTGAGCTTCCTTTTGATAATTCGACTGCGATTGCTACGCACACGCATACGCGGGGCCAAGGAAGAAACAACGCGCAAGCACATCGTTCTAGCCAGAAGGTCGCTATTCTGTGGACGCATACCACTGACTCGGCGCGCGCATCCAATTTCATCATGTGCCCTCCCACTTCGCATGCCTCTGCCACTCTTCATACAGAGATCTTAGTACCGCTCGCTCGCTATTATTCATTGCCGCGCTGAGCGAGTGGATGCCCTCGGGGTTGCTGATTTCTATGGCTTCGATCATCGCCCAAATTCCGGGTAGGAGCGCTTGTCGAATTCCGCTTTCAGAGGTGGGTGGGTTGGAGAGGATTTGTGAGCAGTAGTGATGGAGTATGTATTGAACGTATTGTCCGGCGTAGGCTTTGGCTTTGCGTACTTCGTCCACGAGCTCGTTGCGCTTGCGGACGTGCGGAGGGTTGCAAAAGGTCTCGAGGAGGCGAGCGAGGGCAGTTGCTTGTCTTTGAGGAAGCTCGGGACACACTGGTGTCGTTGGTCTAGTCCCGTTGTGGAGGAGACTTGTGATGAGTTGTTGGAACAATGGGACCATCAAGTGGTAACGTCCTTGCAACCGACCATGATGTTGTGTCAGCAGCAAGCCGCTGACCTGGCAGATGTCGAGATAGATGGCCGTGTCGGCCTCCTCTTCGCCTAGCTTCGATTGTAGACTCCAAACGGTCTGTTCTACCCCAAATTGATTGACCATGAAGCTCCTCTCTTTCATGATCGGCTTGATCGTCTGCAAGCTCAACTGAATCTCACGCGTGGTGTTGCCTGTAAGCAACTGTTGCAGGATGTGATGGTAAATATCGAGGGTGGTAAGTCCAGATGATCCTAGGTCTTCCTTGACGAGTGCCTTGACTGCGCATTGTTGCAGATCCAACGCCTGTGATGACAGTCGAGGCCCATCCTTGAGGAATTTCTCAACAGCGCTCGCCCGCTCCCTGGAGCTGGCTGACTGGAGTCGAGTCTCGAAATCTTTCAGTACAGCGATATGGTCCGGGGCGGAAAGATGATGCTGCAGGACCTTTTCAGTAACGTTGATAAGCTCTGTAACCTCGACAGCTGCGTAGCGGCAGAACAGTCGAACTGCTCTTGCTGCAGCTACAAGGCTAAGAGGCGATGTACTCGGAGATTCGGCGCTCAGGCCGTGAAGAATGATCTCCATAATCTTGCGAGAGGCCGCATCAGTCTCAGAAGCTAGGCTCGCAGAGGCTGATCTTGGTATCGCGAGAAGTGCATCGAGCGCAAAAATCATGCTTTGCAGGTCTACACCACTGTCGACAGCGACAGCCCAGAACTTTTGCAATACATGGCTCCTTCGGTGCTCGTACTCTGTCGCCAGAGCGTCGCCAGTGGTTTCCAAAACACCGACCACAGCACCGGCGACCAATATATTGGCTTTGAATCTGCTATGCGATCTCCCCTTGGTGCACTGCTCCAGGGCTTGTCGAGCACGTGAAGATGCATGTAAGAGCTTGTCGCGATGCTGCACCTTCGATTTAGACCAGAATATCACAACAGTCTCGACAATCTTGGACAGCAGTATTATGACTTCTTCTTGGGCGAGGTAAGATTGATTGTGTTCTCGTGATGAGTGCTCTGGGCCGAAGTCCTTCAAGCACTGAGTGATGCTCCACAACGTTGAACTGTCCTCCAGCAATTCTGCTCCCTCGCAGGGATACTGCAACAGGGCAAGGACGACCGCGAGTCGTTTCATTAGCTGCGGCGCTGAAAGTGATTCCAACGCAGAGAGATTTGATATGATGTTCAGCACATTAGCACGTTGCTTCGCGTCCAGCACATCGATGCTCGCGCCGGACAGAAGGCTGGTCAAGAGTTCCTCGAGATCCAGAACAGAAACGTCAGAATGACTGGCCTTCTTTTCCTGTTGGGATTCTACCCGCGCGGACGCGATCAGGGCATCCAAGAGCCTTCCGAGAGAACCATTCAGTGCCGCTTCTGACAGTTCTCCTCGCGAATCTTGATGCGACTGCCCCAGTGCAAGATGGACCAACTGCACGAGTGTCTCACGGCCAACAAGCGGTGTTATGTTCTGATACCTCGCGAAAACGCTCCAGCTGGGCTGCTTGCACAAGGCCTCGATGGCCTTCTGACAGAGCTCGGCGTTTGCGCCATGTCCCTGATATCGGCAGTAGCGATCGCAGATACAAGCAATGAACATCTGTGCATGGCACAATGCAGATGACTTTTTACATTGCCTCAAAGCAACCTTCAGCAGGTCGCTTTCGAGCATCGATCTGCAAATCGCTGCTGCTTCTGAAGCTTTTCTCTCACTGGCAATTTTTGCCGGTAAACAAGCCTCAACAAGAGCAGTCAAACACTGCCAAAGAGCCGAGTAGCAGCTCACTGGCGCGTTGCGCTCAACTTCGCGGTGTTGGAACAGACGTTGCCGCGCCAGTTCCAGTCTAGGCATGCACTTATCCAGAAAGTCATCGGTGTTCAATCCTTGGATCATGGCTGCAAGGACAATGCAGTCGGCTTGCAGCTTTGATGCGCTGGTCAGCGTTGACAAATCAGCCGTGTCTACGCCGTCCAGGTATCTTTCGAGGCACGTCAGCGCCTGATCAGCTGTCTGCGTTGACCCGAAAACCCGCGAAAAAGATGGGACCAGGCTAGACCATAGAGATCCTGTTCCATGCTCGAGTGATTGTTGTTGCAGCCGTCGATGCCAAAGCTCAATGACTGCGACGATGTCGCGATTCTGGGCAAATGCTTTGATCATGGGCAAGACAATATCCCTTTCCCAGGACTGAGCATCACGATGTGCTCCAAATGCATCAATGTTGCTCAAAATTTGCTCGGCTAACGTCGCATTGGCGGTGACACCAGGTTCCAATGCCACAATCTCGGTGACAAGATCCCACATTGCTAATTTTTCCTCCAGCTTCTTGACTGTCGCGAGCTTCTCCATGCACTCGCTGACCATTTGGATGAGGATATTCGATGGGAGAGAAGCACGACGGTGCCGAAAGCATTGTAACATGCCCGCAACTGTCCGAATCCCACTTTCCGAGTGTTCATGCATGAGGCTACGAAGGACTGAGAACACCCTTTCAAGCCAAGGCCTTTCTTGCATACGCTGCCTGGGCGTCGGCGTGGGCACGGATCGAAGTGCGATGTCGAGTATCACGGACACGGCGTTAAACGTGACGGCGGAGTCTTCACGCAATAGAGCTTGGCCAACAGTATTCAGAGCGTGCTCCAATTTGATCTCGACCAAGTCTGGGCTCTGGCAATGGCTCCGCGGGGCACCGTTTTCGCTCGAGCCGAAGAATGCTAATCGTGTGGGAAGGATGGTGTGCTTCGCGACGGCGGACTCCAGAGCATGGATGTAGGTGGGAGCTGCGCTCGATGTATCATGTACGTATTTGCGCTTATGCTTGAGTGCATCCTTCTCGTGAGATTGGAGATATGCGAGCAAGACGGAGGCAGGAAGCAGACAGTGCGCGTTGAACAATGCGTCGTCTGAGGGTTGCCGTTTGCGCAACTCCCACACTTGTAGGCCAACATCCAGCAGGCGCTCTTCCTGCACGAAAAGAAGCGACAATGCTTCCTCCTCACAAAGCCTCTGGATGCGCCGCATCCAGTCTCCATATATTGCGGCTGCCACAGCATTCACCGAGCCGAGCAATGAGAGAACTGCAGCGCCACCAGCACCGTGTCCTCGCTGGTACAAAAGCTGCCATACGCGCGTGATGCTGGCCATAGTGCGATTCTTGAGCTCGGGGTCCGCCACCGCAGTCTGGATGAGTTGCAGCAAGTCGCCAGAAACCAGCACGGTCGAAGTGCGCTGCGTCGATAAAAGCCGAATAGCAGAGGCCATAACGTCCCAGGACAGTTCGCTCTGCTTGGCTTCGCTCGATGCTTTCATCTTGCCCATCAACCATCGAAGGATCATTTCGGCTCTGGCGCTGTGGTTGCATAGCCGTCGTGCCGTATTCAGTTGTGATGCGAGCTCCGGGAGGCCATCGAGATTCTTCAGCTGACCCAGAGATCTCTCCGCCACGGCCGCCGGATCGCTCATCTTCGCCATCTTGCTCCAATTCACCTTGCGACTGTCTGTTTGGTGTACTTCATACCTTTTTCGCCATGTCGGCCATTCAAAGTTCGAAGCTCGGATCAACGTGCAGTTGCGGGAAGTCGGCAAGAACGCTACCGCTCCGCTCACATCTTGACCACCTCTTGACGGGTCGTGGTCAATTGCGTGCGGCGCACATTCATCGAGCATACAATGGCCGACTCGACTTCCTCCACCAGCATTGCGGCTCCCGCGCCCAAGGGCCCAACCCGTCCGATGAGCGAAGCACTTTTGAACGAGAAGGTACGAAAGAGCACGACATCAAAAATTGGATGCGTGTCGGGTCGCTAAGTACTTACTGACCTGTTGCGCAGTGGGATCACTGCCTTAGCACCTTGCTCATTCGGTCCGGCTTGGGCGCATCTTTCGGCGTCATCTTCTCGGTTTTGTTGTTCAAGAGGAGGGCTTTCCCGGTATGGGCGGGACTTGGCTTCGGAGCTGGAAGAGCATGGGAAGAGTGTGACAGCGTACGTTGGATCCGACGAGATCTTTTGGCCTACGAGCTCTGCCTGTAGCTGGAATGGCATTCATCCGCAACGTTCAGGGCTGACATGAATATACAGAGTTTCAAGCGCGCTACCGCGCCTTCACGAGACGGTCTTCGCGTCCTCAGACCTTAACTGACGCCGCCCTGACGCGGTAGGAGATGTGAACGATCATGGACGAGAAGCGATTACCGGCGTGCTAAGTCCTTCACTTTCCCGGGCCGGACTAACCAACCTGTCCACGACCTGTATATATGTCGAGAGGAGACCATGCTATACTAGAGACCAGAACATGCCGCCAAGTCGTGCGACAGGGCAATTGAAGTTGCAAAGTCCTGCTTTTTTGATGACATCAGTCATACTCCAATTACTATCCTGAAGTGCCACCCGGACGACAGCCAGCTCTTGTGGTTGGTATATATGAAGACTCGGTGTTTCGATATCGTCACGAACAACGCTAAGCACTGGCTGCACGCCCACAGCAGAGATGCTCTCTCCCTCCATTAGGGATTTTCAGCTTGCTCATTACCGTAGATGGTGCTGAGCAACATTCAAGCAAGATCAACGAGTCGAACGATGAGCCTACGAACACACCTTGGCATTGGCATTGGCAGTGGTAAAGTCTTGGGGACTGCAACATCCGCCACCGTTCGAAGCTCTGGCATCTTCTCGGCACCTTGTTGAAGCTCTCAGAACCTGCCATCCACGAAAGCCATGTCCAAGCAGCATAATGTCGTCTCTCTTGTATGCCCTCCTTTGAGTAATTGACGGTCCATGTTGTCTCGAAACACCTCGCCTTCGGTGCGCCGTTGTGGCCCGACGATGTGACATTCGGCAGAGCATGAATCTGATCAGGAAAATGATCCCGCCTAGGGACTGCGCCATTTTCGTACACCGCCATTTTCCCACACCGCTCAACGTGTCGTTTTTGAAATACAAAATGTCATCGATGTTGGAAGTCGCAAGCGCTTAGAACGGGCAGAGCACGAAGAGGGCGCGCCAAGAAAGCCGGCCGCTAAAAAGTTCAGACCTCGCCATCGATCATTCCATCCCGTCTTCTCCACTGAAACACCGCAAACGCCTTTCTCATTGTAACACACAAGAGAGAAGCATTGCACCTCCCAAGATGCTCGCCCTTCGTCGCGTTGCCGTTCGCGCAATCCAATTCCAGCCAACTCGCCAGCTCTTGGCTTTGAAGCCCATCACTTCGAGCTTTCAATCACAAAAACCTGCAATTTATCGATCATTTCATCAGTCGCAAAGATGGTTCGCGGAGGAGGAGAGGAAGGAGGAAAGCGCTGCGGAGGCAGCAGGTGGCGAGACAGTCCCAACAGAACCAAGCGCGTCGGAGGCGAAGGAGGAGTCCACCACAACGTCAGCAGCTGCAGACGCTGCCAAGGACGCTACACCTGCACCAGCGGAGAGCGCAGCGCAAGAAGCAATACAGGAAGTGAAGAACGCAATTGATTCTGCCCAGGACGCCGCATCGTCCGCTGCTCAGACGGTCTCGGAGACTGCCAGCGCATTCGCTCGCCGAGCAGGACTGCCATTCCCTGGCGTGAAGGCGGGCGAGTCCAGCAAGATTCTCTACATTGGCAATCTATTTTTCGAAGTGACCACTCCCCAGCTCGAGGAGGAGTTCGGTCGGTATGGCGAAATCACCAACAGTCGAGTAGTCACAGACAACCGTGGTTTGAGCAAGGGGTTCGGCTACATCGAGTTCTCTTCTCAGGAGGCTGCAGACCGAGCTATTCGTGAATCGGACCAGAAGGTATTCCAGGGCAGGCGCATGGCTGTGCAGTACCACCGTCGACGTGAACCTGGTGAGGGCAGAGGACGAGCGCCACGCCGCGAAAATGCGCCCAGCAAGACCCTCTTCATTGGCAACATGTCATACCAGATGAGCGATCGAGACCTCAATGGTAGGTTCCGAGATACCCTCCGACGAGCGAAAAGTCGTTTACTGATCCATACTCCAGATCTGTTCAGACAAGTCCCCAACGTCCTCGATGTCAGAGTCGCGATTGACCGCCGAAGTGGCCAGCCGCGCGGGTTTGCCCATGCCGACTTCATTGATGAGCAGAGCGCGACGAAGGCCAAAGAGATGCTAGAGCAGAAGGTGGTCTATGGCCGCGAACTGCGCGTGGACTATTCATCGTCTACCGCGTCATCGTCTAGCGCGTCGTCGTCTACGTTGTCGAGCAAGCCGGAATAAGCCGTCATGTGAGCACGAGAACAGCTGTAGGACAATCGTATGGGACTCAGACTACAAGCATGGTGCCGAGGCTGGGGAGGGGCTGCAGGTGCAGAGACCGCCACCAGGCTGGCCTCACAGTGTGGAAATAGAAGACACGTTGTATGACGACGTGAGGTTAGGAGGAAAAGGGAGGAAGCTGCTGCATGCACATCCGGCACTCAGTTGTGCTGTGCCGTTGTACTTGAGACGTGTAGTAGAGTACAGAGCGCGTGTGAAGGCTGCCAGATGAATGACCCTCCTCTCCTGCACACGGCCCTCTCACAACTGCTCGACCAAGTTCACAGGGCCATGCACGCCAAAGCGCGCTAAAGAGCGGCCGAAATATGGACCTCGGTCGGCTGTTGCGAGCAACACCGAGGGCGTGCGGATAAGTAACTATACAACAACAATCTTGTGACCATTCTCTGCCAGCCAAAGAGCACAGAGTTTCTTCTTTTGCACAACTTTCATCGCGCTTCCAGCACCGCCCCTTCTTCCGCCTTGGTCTTTGTTGTGGACATTGCCTCCCAGCGCTCCACGCATCATGTCCTTCCTCGGCGGCCCAGAATGCAGCGCGGCGACAAACCCTCTTGCTCAGTTCCAGAAGCACACGTCAGCCGATACATCGCTCCAACGCGATCGACTGGCTTCGCGACAACCACACCAGCTGAATGGCTTCCGTAGTGGGCCGCAGCTCCCAGAAGATGCAGCATTCCAAGAATTCTCACAGCAAGGCCCTTGTGTGGGAGAGATGCCGCCACCCGATGCTTTCCATATGGAACAGCTGCGACGAGAAGCAGAGCAGCTGGAGCGTGCGGGTGGAGGTGGCGGCGCTGGCAATGGCTGGGCCGGCGAGTTCGCTCAGCAGGGACCACACTTTGCGCCGGAGGAGTTTATACAGCGGCAACGGAATGGCGCATTCGATCCGCACGACTTTGCACAATTTCGACAATCGCGCATGACGCCGACCGCGAGGATCGCCAGCCCCACGACTTCATACCAGTCTGCGTGTAGGCCGCCGATGATGCGAACCTCGTTCGGCATGCAAAGGCCCATGATGTCCAACCAGTCCCATATGTCAAATCAACCACCCCAGCAACAGTACGAGGGCAAGGGCAAAGGACGGGTGCAAGAGCTGAGCGATACAGACTGGGAGAAGCAGTTTGAGGAGTTTTCGACCGCGGACAAGGAAGCAGATGTCGATCAGCTGGACCGAGAGGCGAACGAAGCTATGGAGCGAGAGTTGGATCAGATCGACCGGTAAGTGGTCAGGACTTGCTATGCTTTCAAGCTCACCTGCTCACTTCCGAGCAGGTCTGAGACTGGCTGGGGCGACTATGAGTCGATCATGACAGGCGTTCGGCAGGAAGCTAACGCCAGCAGGGACATGGTTGCGGATGAAGAAATCTTGGATCACTTAATTCATGAGTACGATCAGTGGAAACACTTTGATGGTTCGAACCACAACTTTGATCCTTTCAGGGCCGAGTTTGGTGACTATGCAACGGCTCCCGAAGCCGGCACGTACATGTTCGAAGAAAACAACATATTCCAAGACGTTCCGAATGCTTTCGAAGAAGGCATGAAGATTATGCGCGACGGCGGCAATCTCAGTCTTGCTGCGCTCGCGTTCGAAGCCGCCGTGCAGAAAGACCAGAACTTCGTCGATGCGTGGGTGGCGCTGGGTCAAGCACAGGCACAAAACGAGAAGGAGTCGCCGGCTATTCGGGCTCTGGAGCAAGCCATCAAACTGGATCCTAGCAATCAAGAAGCACTGATGGGTCTTGCGGTTTCGTACACTAACGAAGGATATGACAGCCTTGCGTACAGAACCCTCGAGCGATGGGTCGCGGCGAAGTACCCGCAGCTCGGTGTAACGCCCAGAGGGATGAACGAGGAGGAAGAGCTGGGCTTCACTGACAGGCAGCTCCTGCATGAGAAGGTTACGAATTACTTCCTGGAGGCTGCTCAACTCAATCCCGAGGGAGCAGAGGTCGATGTGGATGTCCAAGTCGGGTTGGGCGTGCTGTTCTATGGCAGTGAAGACTACGACAAAGCCGTCGACTGCTTCACAGCGGCACTCAACAGTCACCGACATGGTTCGATGAAGCAGGAGGGAGAAGAGCACCTCTTGTGGAATCGATTAGGCGCCACTCTCGCCAACAGCAACCGATCGGAAGAAGCCATCGAGGCATATTCGCGAGCTCTCGAGCTGAGACCGAATTTCGTCCGCGCACGCTACAACCTCGGCGTATCTTGCATCAACCTTGGAGTGTTCGCGGAGGCGGCCAGTCATCTTCTGGGCGCGTTGTCGATGCACAGAGTGCTGGAGCAAGAAGGTCGCGCCAAAGCCGCCGAGCTTATGAAGGATGGTGGTGGAAATGGCATGGATGCGCGAGACGTCGATGCTGTCCTGCACCAGAACCAGAGCACCAACCTGTACGACACGCTCCGACGGGTCTTCACGCAAATGCAAAGGAGGGATCTCTCGGCTCTGATCGGGCCGGATATGGACCTGGATCGGCTGAGAGGCGAGTTTGACTTCTGAAGCGGCATTTGCGTGTGTGAATGGGATTGGCTCTTCTGTCGATGAGCGTCGGCGGCGCACACATGGGGACGACCGGACGATAGATTCGATTGCTGCGAAAAGTGCTCTTGCCCGCCTCACCTCCCACCAGCTCAACCCACTCTCTGTCCACCCACTCGCCACTCAGGTCCGAGGAAGGCGTTTTTCTGCACAGGGAAACAACCAGCCGGCGGTCGGTTGCGCATGCGTTTGAAGCCCTGCGCAGCCGTTGCGTGGCTGACTAAGGCGTCGGAACACACCGTTGCCGGCGGAAACATTCGTGCACGATTCGATGCACGGAGCCTGCGCTCCGCGGCGCTCCGGACCAGGCATCCTGCGCCAACTCCTGCTGCTTCCCCGACCGTTCTCCTGCCGACATACCGACACCGCAGCGACGATCCAACGGGAAGCAGATCCGCCCGGAGCGGCTCTTCCTGCGTTGCAGCCAGCGTTCTGTTGGCGGTGGAGGCGCGCACGCGCACACGCGCACACGCGCGCACATCCTTCCCCCGCGACCCAGCCCCAGCGCCACGAGCTGAGCACGGGTCCACGCAAGGTGAGTCGAAATCGCGCGTCCACGGCTGCAGGCGGTGGGGCACGGTGGTGAGAGAGGAGGACTGGATGGGCTGGCGGGCACGGCGGGCGACGTGACCAGAGCCCGCACGCCGACCAGCGCCGCGCGTGGGAGTCGCCTCTCGTCCGCTTGCGCTCGCCCGTGTGGGATTGCAGGCAGGAGGTGGCCGAGATGGCTTCCCACGAAGCGCCTCCTCCGCCGCCGCCTCCACACGGGTCCAACCCCCGGCCGCCGGGCGCAGGGCTGCCCAACGGCAACTACGACATCTTCATCATCCCGCCGCACTCGGCTGGCTCTGGTTTCCTGTATCTGCCCTCCCTCGCGCCGCACCGGAACAGCTTCCTCGCCGGAGTGGCGTGCACGCTGCTGGCCGTTGGGCTTTACACCTTTGTCGTGCCCGTGGTCAAGCAGTGGACGGCGGTGGTTGCGCACGGCGGTGGGGGACTGGGCGTTGTTGTGCTGGTCATTGCTGTCGGCGTCGCAGCATGGGCATTTGGCAGAACTCAAGGTGAGAGCGGCAGCGGAGCGAGGTTCGGGAAAGGAGGACCTGGTTCTGGTGCGAAGGGACGGCATCGGCATCAGTATTCCGGACCACCACCCAACTGGCAAGCGCCACCACCTCAACCGCCGCCTCCAGAATCAGAACCAGAACCAGAACCGGGACCGGGACCAGAGCCAGAATCAGGACCTCAAAGTCAACCTCCACCGCCTCCTCGACATGAGCCGCCCCCTCGACCTGAGCCGCCTCCTCGATCTGAACCGCCTCCTCGACCTGAACCGCCTCCTCGATATGAACCGCCTCCTCGGCCTGAATCGCCTCCTCGACCTGAATCGCCTCCTCGATCTGAACCGCCTCCTCGATCTGAACCGCCTCCTCGACCTGAACCGCCTCCTCGATCTGAACCGCCTCCTCGATCTGAACCGCCTCCTCGACCTGAACCGCCTCCTCGATCTGAACCGCAACCACAACCGCAGCCACAGCCTCAATATTCCGCCCCTCCTCCACCGCCCAAGCCGAGCGCGGCACAGAGCACATGGGAGAAAGCAAGAGAGGAGACGCGCAAGCGTGAAGAAGCGCGCAAACGCGATGAAGAGCTCAAGAGGAAACGCGAAGAAGTGCAGAAGCTGAGAGAAGAGGCTGAACGAGCCGCCAGAGCCAAGGCAGAAAAGGAGAAGTGGGAGCAGGCTCGTGCGAGGGAGAAGGAGACTCGCGAACGAGAGGCCAGAGAGCGTATCGCACGTGAGCGGCTTGAGAGAGAGAGGGCGCAACGCGAGAACGAGGAAGCTGAGCGTGCGGCCAAGGAGAAGATTGAAAGGGACAAGCTGGAATGGGAGAGGAAGCGACAGGCGGAAAAGGAAAAGGCGGAAAAGGAAAAGGAAAAGGCAGAAAAGGAAAAAGCAGAAAAGGAAAGGGCAGAAAAGGAAAAGGCAGAAAAACAGAAGGCAGAGAGGCAAAAGGCAGAAAAGGAGATGACAGATCGCATCAGAGCGGCGGCAGCGGCCAGTGTACGCTCTCGTCCAAGCAAGCCTGCGAAGTCCCAAGCTGGGACATCAGCCGGTCATTTGCATGGACACTTCGACACGCCAAAAAGGACGGTGTACACGATCTCCTCAGCTTCGTCGGTATCTGCGCTTAGTGAGAGCAGCTACACACCTAGTCAGAGCACTGCTCGAACAACTCCGCCACCTTCGCGTCGTGGACCATACTCGACATCGGATCCCGACAAGATCCAGATCAAGGCTGTATATCTCTTCAGCGACAGCTTTCCCACGAAGCCGATATCCCAGCTGGTCGCCAACCAGCCTCCCGTGAGTGATGGCCTGATCCTCCATATCAAGACCGAGGGGCTTTTCATCGACGACGAAGTCCGCGGTGTGCCGCAGCGCGAGTGGGATGTCAAGGCCTGGACATTAAAGTCTGTGGAAGACGGTTCCACGAAGATGCTCGGCGGGCCCGCCCTCCACGTCCTTCGAGCGCAGACCAGAGATACGGAGAACAAGAAGTACACCTTCGTCTTGGACGAACGCCAAGCATGGAAAGTGGCTCTGGGCCTGCAACGACTGAAGAAGGGCAGCCAAGTGCGATCGCTGGCCGTGAATGGCATGAAGGACAGCGAGGTCCAATCCTTGCTGTCGCGCCTCGGATGGCTGTGACGGCCGTGTTCCGCTTTCTCACCGCCCTTTTGCCCGCAATTGTCGCGGTGTTGGGTGTTGGACGAACGATGGGAGTTGAGCGAAGCTGCCGTCCGTCCACGCACCGCACGACTGGGAGGGATGCTGGTTGGATTGGACGATTCACGGCTCTTCCTTCTCCTTCTCCTCCTGTACAGACTTGTCCAACGGACGACGTGAACGCATGCTGGTTGGATTGTATGATTCATGGCTCGTACTCCTTCTGCTCCTGTACAGACTTGTACACACACGCGTGCACAGATCATTTCCAGACGCAGCTCAACCCCGCCTCCTCCTTTCATCCTCTCGCAGGCCCCCCGCCAAGCACAACTCCCGCATAGCCACTCGAGGCCGCATGTTTCTCGGCGAAGCACCATCCGACGTCCACCTCGCTTGCGGAGACGGTCCGCGGGGAGAAGGGATGGCGTCGTCGGAGACGCCGTGTTTCCGCGGCCGCGAAGCCGTCACACTCCTCCACGGCATGACGGCGCGCCAGCAAACATTGCTTGTGTGGCGGAGCCGAGCAAACACCGATGCCTGTACAACGCGGGAGGGAAGGGGGGGGGGGGGCGTCAACGGTACTCCCAAAATCCCCTGAGACGTAGGGGGGGGGGGGGGGGGGGGGGGGGGGCGCCCGTGTCTGTCCCATTCTGCCCAAGCCCCGGCCACGCTCGGTCGAACACGCACGCCTTCTCGCTGCGGTGCTGCGGCATCATCATCCCCCCCCCGGCGCGCGCAGTCGTTGGATTCGTCCGGAAACAACGTCCTGCGCGCCCAGGGCGAAACCTGCGTATGACAGTCTGCCCCCCCCCTCCCCCGGGGGAAGTCCGATGACGGCGCGCAGCGCATGGCCTCGCCTGGCTCTCGCGAGTCGAGAGCGTTCGGCAGTGCGTGCGGGAACTCCCGTCAACTTGGCGACAAGTTTTTGCCCCACGCGGACGCGCGTGTGGAGCGGCGGGGCGGTCGCTCTCGCGGACGTGCATCCGCAGGGTAGTTTGGGAGTCGTTCGTAACGTCGCGCGAAGACTGGTCCCGGTCGGGGAGGGCCACACGCCTCCGTTTCGCGACGGCGAAGCGTTTCGTCCATCCCCCACGCGCGTCGCAGAGAAAGATTTCGAGGTTCCGCGCGCCGGCGGGCGTCAGGAGTGGCCCTGTCTCCACACGATTCGCGCCCCGGGTGGGTTCGCCGTGCGGCGACGGCGGAGAACGGGACGCGGTGGGAGAGACGGGTGGGGAAACGCGCGTGGATGGGACGGACAGTGCGTGCCGAGGAAAACATCAGCTCTCCCGCGCGCGCGTGGCCGTCACATGACAGCCCCGCGTGGATGGAGCGGTGGGGGGTTTTTCCCCTTGGCGGAGGCGGAAGGGGAGCACGAGTCGGACGGACAACATGGACACGGCGGCTTTGCTGACACGCTCATTCACATGTGATGCACATCAAACCCCGTGCGTCTTGCGGACGTGCGCACGGCGGCGCTGGGTGCTCGCGCTCGCTCTCCCTCGCACGCCGTGTCGCCGTGAGCCCTGTGCGGTCCGGCGGGGAGGGAGCGGGCGGCGCGGTCAAGATCATCTGATGGCCTCGGGCTGCAGTGGTCCGCGGCCGAGTGCACTGCAGGTCAGGTTGGTCGGAGATGTCACACAACAGCGCGGCGAGACGGAGCAGAGGAGGATGGCGAAAGGGGTGTGTGTGTGTGCGCGTGCGTGCGTGCGTGTGCGTGCGTGCGTGTGTGTGTGTGTGTGTGTGTGCAGTGTCGCGTTGTGAGAAATGAATCAACACATGTAACTACTGGTCCAGATTGTGCTATTTCGAGTCATGCGTCATTGAATACATACATCCGTTGCCATAGTTAACTATCACTAGTTAGTGAGTTACCTCCCACGTTCCATTTTCCCGCGCGCACTTTTCTCTCCCATCCATGCCTGCCTGCGGTGGATAGATACATCGTGTAGCCATCCCCCCCCGGCGCACCCGATTGGACATGCCACGCTGGAACCCTCCCGCCCCCCATGAAAAGTAAGAAAGTCGAGACGTGATCTACGCCAGCAGTGCCGCCCCCTCCACCCGGACCGATCGCCGCAAGAACTTTCTTTGTGTGGTCCGGTTTCTCCTGTGCACGCCATGCGTAGGTCGTTTGCTGAGAAAGGCGTGCGTGTCGGCCAAAGTCCCGACGTCGGAATCCCAGCGCGGTTCAGATCACCTCGGCGCCGCACTGAGGACACAGTTTGCCGGGGATGACCCAGATCGTTTGGCCCCGGGCAAGGCATGCCTGGCATCGCTTGCCGGGTACCTGTTGAGGTGTGTTAGCAAGTGGGCCACCAGGTTCGAGAACAAAGTGGAAAAGGGTGGTGCACGTACTGGGTAGCCTCTCACGGGGATCTCGACACTTGGTTCCTTCGACAGTGGATTGGGTCCCTCGAATTCGCATGATGATCGAGATGAGGACGGTGAGGGTGGCAGTTGCTCGATGCCGAGTCTGAGGAGGGTTTCGAAGCGTTGGCTGTTGTATGACATCGTGGAGAATCGGGGTCTGGAGGCGCTGCTGGGAAGTTCTGGCAGATGCGGACTGAAGATGAGGTCGGGTGCTGGATGCTGATGGGGAAAGGGTGGAAGCGAAGGACGGAGGGAGTCGGTGAGTGGGTGAACGTGGGTTGGATGTGCAGCAGGTCGGTGCTGGTGCAATCCTTTATATGCATTGGAGCTGCTTGAATTCTCCATTCCCGCCAGGTTCAAGCCCCGTCGAAAACGCATGGGCTCGGTCGACGGCTGGAAGCCAGCATATGCGACTGTTGTGACGTGTGAAGGGCAGGGTGAGGGAGTTAGTCTGGTGACCTCGACCGGTGTGCTGGGCATGGAAACATCTTGAAGACCAACGCCCGGTTGACAGGTTTTGTTAGACTGTGACACGAAGAGCTCGCGGCAGCATTCCAGTTGGGCAATGCACATTCGACGTGATGCCTGGACTGCCACTGTCCTTCGCACGGGGCTGCCGTGGCTTACATCCGGGCGGCGCTCTCACTCCTGCCGACCAGGTTTTATATACGTCCCTGGGACGGGTGTTTCAATGACCCGACGGGAAACTTTTGGAGTAGGACACGTCAAAGCAGCCTGCCGAAGCAATATCGGCAGGTGGAAGACAGGCCGGCGATATGTCGTGAGACCTGCCGATTGCCAACGACGGTCACATCTGGCTGCCGGTATGAGAGCCGATGGCCAACGATGGTCACATCTGTCAAACTTCAGCAAGGATGATATGTCGATATCGGTCTCCACGCGCTGCGCAGAGCTGCCGTGTGTTCCGAGCAAGTGTGGCTTGTGACATGCCGCGCGGAGATTTGATCGTGTGGGCGAGCCGCTCATTGCTGCGCTGCTCGTTGCTGCTCGTGGCACAGTAACAACCGTCGACGGAAGCTCCTTTTCAGACGTGTAGCCTGCAACGAGAGACGAGCAGGACACATCGCACATCACCCTGGCCGGCGCTTCTGCAAACAACCCAGTCCAGCCCAGTCCAGCTTTCGAGCCACCACCGAGAAGAGCTGCAAGCGCATGTATCATGACATCACTCCCGATGCATCTGCCCTTCGGCCGTCACCGCTCATATGCATAAATCAACATTGCGAGATGGCCCTGCTGCTTGCCCTGCTGTAACCTACCATTCCGTTCCTTCCACCTGCAACGAGCTTCGTTTTGCCGCTGGTCATGGCGCCTGGGGGGGGACTCGCACGTATCTCGTCGTTGCCACGCTCGAAACGCCGACGGCGGCCGAACTGCCATGCTGGTGCTGCGGGCCATCGACGCTGATGTCTGCACCGCCCTCTCGTCCGGGCCGTGTCTCCAGGTCGCCGGTGCGTTTTCATTCCGTGCTACGTGTGCGTGCGCACAGGTGCCTGCGCTTTCGCGTGCCGGTGAATGACGGAGCGAGGGCGGCCGTGTTACATTCTGCACCTACGTCTTCGATAAAGTGACGCTATTGTTGAGAACAGCGTCAATATGCAGGAGGACCTTGCCGCCTGTTGCACGTGCATCTGCTCCCCTGAGGTGGACAAGCAGCAAACCTCTTGGTAGACGGTCCAAGCGCCAGCAGCACCATCCAACTAAACGGTCTTTGCCACACGACACATCATCCATGACCTTAACCCTAGATCAAAGTTAGTACATGCAGCGAAGCAATGAGCATGGGTGTAAATGAGACCGCGGCACATACCTCACAAACGACAGTGCCGGCACAACGTCTTGGACGTTTGCAAAGACAAGAGCCTCGCCGGCCCAGTCTGGTGTTCGACCCCGCTTGACAGTGGACCGAAGCTTGTGTTCACCGCCTTTACTCCTACCTCCCTTGGGTATCTGACCGTCCTCGACTTCTGCTTTGCTTTCGACGTGCAATTCACACTTGACAAAGCAATCGGGAGTGTCATCGATTGGTCCAAGAGACTGAGCGGCAAAGAGCTTCACGGTGAGGTCCAGCGTTTGTCGTCGAGGCTTTGGCCGGGGGTCTTGGACAGGAAGATAGCCTTCAGGCTTGAGCACCCAGCCTCCGCTTCCGTCGAATTGGGCTGCATTGAGCATCATGGCTGCACTCGGTTTTTGGAAGTTGAGAGCGACCTGATGACGATTAGCAAGGCCCTGTACATGTTTGCGAAGTGGCGAATCAGACCATTTGAACTCCATATCTCCAGAATGGCGCAGGATCGAGGTTGCTGCTGCGGAGGCGGGTGCCCTTGGGATAGGCACGAAGCAAGTAATGCAGGTTGTGCCGGAACAGCTCTTTTGGTTTCTTCTCGCAAGCTTCCAGCAGCCTATTTTCGCTCAGAGAGAAGACGTGCGTAGGAATTTTGGACTCTGGCTGGTCGAAGGAGTGGAAGTGGAAGGCCCTCGTGAAAATGCCCATGTTGCTCAACGACTCAATGATCTTGCCCTTCTGGACGGCCTTGAGTGAAGGTCAGCTAGATTCTGACCACGCTCATCGATGATTTTACCTCGTTCTGATCTTCGTCGCTAGCAGAGTCCAGGTCTTCATGGGTTTTCGAGGCAGCCTTCGCCGTCTCCGGCGGCGTGTACTTCACCTTGACCAAGATCTTTCCCCGCAGGCTCTCCGGCGATGGCAGTGGCGTCGAGTCCGTAAAGTTGGCAGGCCTGCGCTCGAGAAAGTCACCCCAATAGTCATTCATCAGTTCAACGACAATCTCTTGCTGTGACTGGCTGCAATGAACTTCTAGGCTGACGATCAGCGGCAGGTCGCTGGTCCTGAAAGCATAATCGCGGACAGTAGCACACACGGCCCGGAAAGGGATCTCACGAGTGGCCGTGTAGCCGTGATAGACAACGGGCTCGACCCGAGCGCTCTCGGTACGCCACGGCGTCGGCATCCGTGCCGGGGTCGCGGCAGGCGAGTCGCTCGGTGTCTCTCTGTCGGGACTGGAGCGTGATCGCAGCCGATTGAGCTGCTTCTTGAGCAGTCCGCCCAATTTGGCGACCTCCCCTTCGTCTTCGTCGCCGTCTTCGGCGTCCGAGGAAGAAGCAGAGTCGCCATCCCAGATGTCGATCTCAATGCATCTGCAGCTGCGCTGGAGAGCGTCTTTGTAGGAATCCGTGCTCGACTTGCTCCAGAGCTGGTTCCCCGAAAGGTAAGTATTGTGGCTTGAGCTGATGAAGTAGTGGCTCAGAGGATGGGTCAGGTCGAGGTTGATGGGCAGCGGTGCTGAGGAGGCAGGATGATCGAGAAGAGCCAGGAATTGGGCAAACGTGGCCGGCCCGGCGCCGTGGCCGGCCTTGTCGAACGCGGCCTGGGCATATTTGGCCACGGCGGGCGAGAGGCGAGGCCGGGCTTGATCGATGTGGGTGGCGGCCATGGGACGGGTGGTAAAGTAAGGTCGGGAGATATGTCCGGTGGCGAACTTACTCTAGGGATGTGGTCAAGGAAGGCTGAAGGAAGGCTGAGCTTGCTCCATACACAGTAACGTTACATGGTTACATACGTAACTACATAACTTCCCACTTGGATATATAATAACCCTGCGTATCGCATCGTGACTGCCTCGTTGTTGTGCCACGCCGCCGTGTCATCTTGCATGCGACCCTGGCGCGCCACGTGGCCCGGCTGCAGGGACTCGCTTCGAATAGCGTTCGGAATAGCGTTCGGTTCAATTGCGCCGCCATTGGAGAAGAATGGCGAATAACTATCAACTAGCAGCGGATGCTTACAGCTGCCTGTTTTCACACCGAACATAACATCCTCCACACGCACAATGGCGACGTGAGTACCATGACGATGAACATGGACATGAACATGAACATGAACATGAATACCATGAACATGAACATGAACATGAACACCATGAACATGAACATGAACATGAACATGAACATGAACATGAACATGAACATGAACATGAACATGAACATGAACATGAACATGAACATGAATGCCATGAACATGAACATGAACATAAGCCACAAACACAACCGACTGACTTCTCCACCAGCAGCAACATCACATGGCACGCAGGGCTCACTCGCAAAGAGCGCGCCGAGCTCCGCAAGCAGGCCGGCTGCACGGTGTGGTTCACGGGTCTTTCGGCGTCCGGCAAGTCGACGATTGCGACGGCGCTGGAGCAGCATCTGCTGCGTCTCGGCAAGGCGACATACCGCCTGGACGGCGACAACGTGCGCTTCGGCCTGAACAAGGACCTGGGCTTCTCGCCGCGGGACCGCGCGGAGAACATTCGCCGCATTGCCGAGGTTCGGTTCGCGGGGGCGGCGCCTCTCGCCATGGCACCGCGCGTCTTCTGCCGTCTGCGTGCTGACCGTGCGGCGTTGCAGGTTGCCAAGCTCTTCGCCGACTCGGCCACGATTGCCTTGACGTCGTTCATTTCGCCCTACAAAGCCGACCGCGAGCTCGCCCGCAGGCTCCATGCCGACACCGCCAACGCCGACCGCCCCCTGCCCTTCATCGAGGTCTTTGTCGACATTCCGGTCCAAGAGGCCGAGAAGCGTGATCCCAAGGGACTGTACAAGAAGGCGCGGGCCGGCGAGATCAAGGAGTTCACCGGCATCAGTGCTCCGTATGAGGCTCCCGAGAATGCGGAGATCCACATCCACTCCGAGAAGACCAGCGTGGAGGAGGCTGTGCAGATCATCACAGACTATCTGCAGAAGCAGGGCCTGCTGGATGCATGATTTCGGCCGTCACAGGGTCGCGCGGGACGAGAAGAGTGTGTTGGACGCCACGATAGAGAAAGACGTATTGACTATGCCCCCTTCCACCTTCGCCCGCAGAACGGACGCATTGTGTCCGCCGCACTCACCGTCCACACCAACGCGATCGTGGGCGTGGGGCAAAAGCGCCAGTGCTGACCCTCACAACAGCCGCAGGAGTGCAGCTTGGCAACCCGAGCGACGACCTTGCGCCAGGAAGCCAGGTCCGCCTCGTCTGCTGACAGGCCCCGAAAATGCTTCCCCGCGCATTTTCGGCCCGCCGTTTCCCGAGCCTTGCCGCCTGGTTGTCGAGACACGACCAATGGATCCTCCGCCTTCGCTCGATGTGGGCCCTCTCGATGTCTTCGATATCGCCCACCGACACCCGACTGCAGGCACGCATCAAAACGTCAGGAGCGGCCTTTGGCTCGACCACAACGTCTGACACGCTTCGGCGGTTGTTTGGCATCCAAGCGCCTGATGGTGGTGGAAGCGGCCTTCGTCCTGCTCGGGCGGGGGTTCTTGACAGACTCTTGCACGAACGCCTTGTACTCTGGAGTAGATTGTTGCTTGTTTGACATGGGGGCGAACCTGCTGCTCAGGAGAGGTGCATCGCTGGAATCAGCAGGTACAGTGTCGACTGCCAGCCAGGCACGCGGGGGCTCGGAAAGACGCGAGCGATGCTCGAACGCCTCATGTGTCCCGCGCGTTCTTGGTGCAACGTCATTATATGGTGGCCAGTAGGATAAGAGCCCTTCGAGCGTGAGTAGTTCCGTGAGCAGGTCCTAAAAGGGCCCATCAGCCTGTCCAGCATCTCTCCCATCAGGACGCCATCAGTGACAGCTTCCCACGTCTCTTCGTGTGGCGGTCCTCGCATGCGCAGCTCTGCACCCAAGGCTTCCCGTTGAACCAACGTGAGTTGTTTTTTCTTCGGACGAGCGTGCGAGTCAATCACCTCGGCTTCCCACACGTGTGCATCCCCCGACCTTCGACATCGGGATCCGAGAGCTCGCGCGAAGCCGGATCCTCGCTTGTCCACGACAGAACGAACCTAGGTGCGGCGTGACGACTATGTGGGTGGGCCCTGGACCGACGGGATCACGCTCGAGGCGCGAGATTGCTCGTGCGGTTCCGGATGACGCCGCGTGCCAATCCCGTGCCCGCCCTGCCCGGAGAGGGTGTCCGCCGCGGCGAGCGGGGTGCCAAGGATAGGAAGATGGGCGGCGGGATCGCAGAGCCAGAGCGCGACCCCCGCGCTCACGCACAGGACCGTGACCAGAGCCAACAACCCATTCCGGACCGCCACGACCCTCTCACTCCCCCCCCCCATCCGCTGGGCTTCTCGCGCGTGCTCGTCTCCGCACGTTCCCCCACGCCGGGACGGCCGGCTTTCTGGGTGCCGTGCTGGCGGCGGGCGGCGGCGGGCGCGCGCGATCATCGAGTCCATCGTGTGTCGCGTCGCCCGGCGCTGGAGGCGAGATGAGATTTCGGGCGCAGGGACCAACGGTTCCGGAAAGAAAGTTGTGTGGGCACACACAGACACGCAACGACACGGAGAGATAGCAAGCGGGGGCTTCCCATGTCCTTTGTGTGTCGAGCAAGGCTTGCATCCGTCGAAAATGCCGAGTTCTTTTGTCTGAGCTCAGGCCGAAACGAGCGCTTCCATACCGACGGAAGGAAGCGTGGGGGCACAAAGGACGACCCCCACCCGGATCGGGTCGTTGAGTCCAAACGGCCTCACGTTCGCGGACAAAGAGTGGCTGTTGTTCAGAGTAGGCAGGCGGACACCTACATTCGGCAGCCGACTCTTCATCTTCCTCACAGTCTCCAGAGCGCGCGGCCCAGTCGCTTGTCGCCTCCATACATCGTCATCATCATCATCTTGCACCCGTGCGCAAAACCAAGGCGCATCTGCCGCCCTTCGGCGCCGATATCTGCCCCGAGAGATCAGAGGCTCTCGGCACATTGGACTGCTGAGGAAAGGCTCAGATGACCTGCTTCTCTCGTGCCGGCAATGCTCGACATTCCAGCCCAGCGTGCGTTGGAAGATCGATACCAAATAATGAAATGACGATCAAGTGAACGTCGGCTGTGCAGCGCCCGGAAAGGCGGTCGGGGGTGTGGACACGTATTGTTATTCAGGTAAAATGCTAAATCGACTGTGCGTAGGGGGTATCTGTGATTCACGTTACAATACAACTCGGCGCGTTGAAACGGAGAGTGCGGCGCTCGTATCCTTCATCACGTCGTCGATGTGTATATGTCCCGCGTCTTATCGGCACGATTCCTGGTTGCCTCACTTCTTGGCAGCAGTCAAAAGAGGAACCTTGGTCTTCATGCTGCTCAGGATTCCTTGGACTACGAGAATTGTCGCTAATCATGCGGACCGGCGGATGCAGGTCCAGCTGTTGCATCACGCTGTTTACATCGGATTTGTTGCTGGTTGTGGTCGGAATGCTCCTTCATCAGGCGTTGACGAGCCATAGTCATCAAGTACATCGTTGACGGATATTCGTGCGGATTCGACCCGATGAGGCGCAAGCGGCGCGGTGGCACTCCTTTGTGGGACCTGTCGCACATCGCCAAAGTAGTTACCGCCCGTGCTTGGAGGTCCTGCCAGGGTGATATTCCGACGTGGTCCTTCTTGTAGCTTTGGCGTGCCTGGTCCATTTGTGGGCCTCAGTACGGCCGGATTGAACGGGAGGTAGCCGCCCGGTGTCTGAGATGGTCCGGGAGTTCGTGACTGAAGAAGTCGCTGAGATGGTGGTTGACTGTGATTTGGCTGAGAGACCATTTCATAGCTATTCTGGTGCGTCAGCGGTGGCGGCAATGCCTGAAAGGTGCTGCCAGGTGTATAGGCTCTTGGCAGGCCACCGCTCTGAGATCCGTGAGGACCTTGAGGACGAGGCATCGGGCGGCTGAACGATTGATGGCTATGAGGGCTGCCATGCATACTATCGGGAGCGGGAACGAGTGCAGGACCAGAGGCGGGACGATAACTGTCGGCGGTGTTCGATCGCAAAGGAGCGGTGAAAGATCTGCCGTAGGGATCGTGAAGTTCCGAGGGCCTTGCTGCAGAACACATATCTGGATCGTAGCTCACGGACGTGTTGGTTCGCATAGGCGTCGGACCTCTTGGCACCGGCGGTGCTCGTGGGTAGCCAGGCGCGGGACCCCTTCCCGTTGGAGGGCAAGATCTGACAGACATTGGCGTCTGGATTCGGGGACCAGGTGTGAAAGAGCGCAGGGGGGCTTCTCTCACTGAACCTTGGGTGCTGTGTGATTCAGATCGCTCATGCCATGGCTGCTGAAAAGACGAGTGGGCTGATTCTGGCATGGTGGGCAGTGGGGCGCTCTGGCCAGGTATTCCAGCATATTCGAGCAGGGAAGCGTTCGTGCGGTAGCTGGGTGCGCTCGACCAGGTCGACGCTGCCGTATCTCTTCTATCCATATCAGGTCGTTGCGGGTCCAGGTCTGGCAAGGTCGGCTGCCTCATCACACGATCCGCTTGAGGTCTGCTTTCGTATGGGGGCAATGTTGACAGGCTCATGTCGGTTTCTTGCCTCCTCAACGTGAACTCGGATAGCTTATCGTCCTTGGCCGTTTCTGGCGCGCCCAGATTAGGCAGAGTGGGTTGTTTCTTGATTCCAGGGCGGGCTGGGCCTGGCGGTGGCAATTCTCCCGTCTTTAGTGCTTTTCGTTCTGCTTTTTCCTCTGCCTTCCTCCTCTTGCGCTCTTCGTCCTCAATGGCAGCCTGCACTTTGTGCGCTACGACGCGGGCCAATCTCTTGTCGACCTTGCGACGGCAGTAGGTGCTAAGTGAGCCATCTTGCTGCGGGATGTAGTGCCATAAGAAGCATATGTATAGAAGGCAGGAGACGATGAGAGACAGCGCGCTGAATAGCCAAATGACCAAGGTGAACAACATGGAAAAGTAGATGACGGCCTGCTGAATGTTCTGGTTGGCGAGGGCTCCAATGTTGATCCAAAATTGGTCGAAATTGTTGTGGTCGGTCTGCTCCTTTTTGGCGATGATGTCGGCCTGAAGGACGGCATACAGAGTCATGGCATTGACCGCTTGGCGTGGGCCTTCGCAGATGACGACACGGATGGCCTTCTTGAAGGAGAAGTAGACGAAGAGTGCAACGTAGTCTGCACCTTTCCTGCTCTTGGTGAGGGCGGTGAAGACAAGGAAGCGCTTGAAGCCTTTGGGCCGCATGCTCTGTATGTCGACAGCCAAGGGGTCGAGGAAACTTTGCGCAACCCCTCCTCGGCGGATGACGCGAAGGGCGCGTATCCACTCGTAGAAGCACAAGGCCCAGGACAGCAGGATACAAACGGAGAAGATCCATTTGCTGTATTTGATCGCGAGCGCCGGCTTGACGCTTGAGCTCCATTTGTCGAATGCCAACAGGTTGACGCAGGTGAAGGTGTCGACGACGCAGACTGCAACGCCCACAATCGCCAGCGCCCACAGCCAGATGTACGCAACAACGGTCCAGGCTGAGGTGCATCGGAAGTCGGACAGTGTTATGAAGTCCCATTTCTGCGATTCCTCCCGTGGGCCTTTCTCTCGATCGCTGAGACAGCCCATGGTGAGGGTATGGGATGAGAAACGGGTGGCGGCGGCGGTGGCGCGGCGCAGGCCGTCCGCGGCCTCGGCGGAAAAATGGAGAGCGAGACAGTAGATAGTGTGTGTCAGTAGTGAGTGGTCTGGCCAGCAGACGCCCGTGGACGTTCAACACGGAAGATGCAAGTAGAGAGCGTGGCGCAAGGAGTGTGGCATGTCCGGCGGCAGCGAGGGCAGCGGGGGGGATGAAGGTGGTTGTCGGGTGTCTGGCTTGCCGCTGTTGCACGGACAATGGAATGTCAATGGTGTCGCCTGCTGCCGCACCCTTTGACTCGACAAAGCCGGCGATAATGAGTGAATGGCCAGCGGCTGTTGGTGCTTTGGGCGGGTGCAGGCGTGAGGATTGTACTGTGGGCGGGGGCAGATGTGGTAGCTGTGTGGTGATTGTTTGGCATGGCACCCGCAGATTGTCGCACAAAGGGCCCGCCGTTATTGTGCGCGTCGCTTGTGGTGTGGCGGTTGGTTCGCCAGTGCGCTTTGGTCCGCGCCTATTGTCAGCCGCGTGGTGGTGGCATTGTCGCGTCGTGTACCCGCCTGACCGTCTTCGACTGTCGTGAGGAGCCTGAGGCTCACCAGCTGCTGCCGCGCCTGCGGCACACACATAAAGCGCTGAAGGCACTTGTTAGTTCAACAGCAATACCAGTGCGTAGTATGAGGGTATCTCTATAGATACCATAACAAGCAAAGACAACGTAGGTAGCCTAAATGCGGCCAATTTAGACGTAAATATACTGGAAAAAGAATACTATACGACAAGCATTAGGACAGCGGCTAGGCAAGTTAGAGGTGTTGCGGTGGTAGAAAGGGGTGGGACGGACTAATAGGGTGGACCCTGGAATTTCGGCTCGGCCCTTCCGGACCGAGCCGCCTTGGCGCACTACTACTACTATAAAAGTCCGCTACCACCACTATATAGATATTACGGTCAACAGATAGAAGAGGGAGAACAACAGCATTAAGGACCTATTAAGAATCACTATAATTTACAGGCTATATCTTAACAATAAAAGGTCCAACCAAGATTATTCTTTCTACGTTAGAAGCGCTACAATCAGTTCTATAAGGATAAACAGTGTTGGGAGTTTAAGTATCTTAGTTCAGAAACTTAAGGCTATGTATACACAGGAAGTGATCCGAGCGCGCAGATATAATTCAATACGGCTGTTTTAATAACTATATCTCGAACTAAGGAGGGGAAAGGAATCTATATAGTAGTTAATCCGGGCACGTAGATACGATTCAATACGGCCTTTTTGATAACTGTTGCAGCAGTGGAAAGGGGTAGGACTGAGTAATAGGGTGGACCCTCAGAATCTCGGCTCGGCCCTTCCGGACCGAGCCAGGCCTTGGCACGCCACCCCCCCAAAGGTTTCGTCCACCACTACATAGATTCCTTTCCCTCCTTAGTTCGAGATATAGTTATCAAAAAGGCCGTATTAAATCATATCTGCGTGCCCAGATCATTATATCTCGAACTTACTCCCTACACTACCGCGCTGCGCGAAAGGGACTGTTAAATTATCCGGACTCCCCGAATAACGCACGCGCACTAACACACCAAACCAAACAACCCCAGCACTGTAAGAAAGCTATAGAGAGCTTCTTAGCGGTAGAAAGCGGCGTTACAGGCCGAAGCAGAAGCAGAAGAGAAAAGACTAACAGTGTTGCGGCGGTGGAAAGAGGTGGGACAGATTGATGGGGTAGACCCTGGATTTCGGCTCAGCCCGACCGGGCCGAGCCGGGCCTTGGCACCACCACCATCAAAGCCTACCACTACCACTATATAGATTCCTTTCCCTCCTTAGTTCGAGATATAGTTATCAAAAAGGCCGTAACGAATCATATCTGCGTGCCCGGATTATTATATCTCGAACTCCCTCTCTACACCAACCCCGCGCTGCGCGAAAGGGCCCGTTGAACCATCCGGAAACCCGAATAACGCACGCGCACCACACTATACAAACCAATAACAACACCTAGGGCACCGTAAGAAGATAGACGGCTTCTTAGCGGTAGAGAGCGGCGTTACAGGCCGCAGCAGAAGCAGAAAAGGAAAGACTAACAGAGCGAGTAGGCGCTCAAGTGTTATTGACGATAAGATCGTTATTAGCGGTTTCACAACGGAAGAGACCGCTAAGTTCAAGGAACGAATAGCTAAGTATAGGAAGATCCACGACTGCACGATCGAGGAACTAGAAGACTACGTAAACGAGAACGGGATAGGAAAGGTCTACGACAGTATAGACCTTATTAAGACGCTGTTTCTCAGAACGCTGGAAGAAAACAGACAACTAAGAGAAGAAACTAAAGCAGTGAGGGCCGAGAAGGAATCGGCGGAAACGATTATCGACGTGTTAGAAAACTAGGCGGCGAATCGAATAGCGCAGTTGAAGGCGCTAAAGAATCAACTAACCGATATAGAAGCAGCGAAGTCGTCGCCGCCACCGCGTCGAGAAACCCATAAGGAGACCGCCTTACTAGCGGCCTATAGTCAAGGTAGCACTACGATAACGCCACTGCCGAACCTACCTACTTTCGGCGGCAGAGACCCTAAAGCGTAGGAGGCATTTAAGAAGAAGATCAAGAACAAGATAAGCCGCGATTACGCATTAAGCAGCGAAGAGGATAGATTGGCGTACCTAGAATCGCGATTAGAAGGTAAAGCTTTTTCGCTAGTGGCGGACCTAGAAGAAGTAACGGCCGACGACGCTATCAAAGCGCTAGACCAGCGTTTCGGAGACCCCTTCCGGAAGAAGACGGCCCGCGAGCAGCTGGATAAGATCAACCAGAACCGTCAGACATTCGAAGAGTTCTACGGACTGTTTAGGAAATACGCTATCAGAGCAAGAGTAGCAGAAGATAAGCAGCTGCACCTACTAAGGCAGAAACTGAGCCCTAAGCTCGCCGCTGTTGCGGCGGTGGAAAGAGGTGGGACAGATTGATAGGGTGGACCCTGGATTTCGGCTCGGCCCGGACGGGCCGAGCCGGGCCTTGGCATACCACCCTCTATCAAAGCCCACCACTACCACTACATAGGTTCCTTTCCCTCCTCAGTTCGAGATATAGTTATTAAAAAGGCCGTATTAAATTATATCTGCGTGCCTGGAACATTATATCTCGAACTCACTCTCTACACCACACCCCGCACTGCGCGAAAGGGCCCGTTAAACTATCCGGAAACCCGAATAACGCACGCGCACCCACCAAAATACCCCCCCCCCCCCCCCCCCCCCCCCCCCCCCCCCCCCCCCCCCCCCCAAGGCACTGTAAGAAGATAGAAGGCTTCTCGACGGTAGAGAGCGGCGTAACAGGCCGCCGCGGAAAGAGAAAGACTGACAGAGCGAGTAGGCGCTCTAGTGTCATTAACGATAAGATTGTTATTAGAGGTTTTACAGCAGAAGAGACCGCTAAGATTAAGGAACGAATAAGCGAATATAGGAAGATCCACGACTGCACGATCGAGGGACTGGAGAACCACGTAAACGAGAACGGAATAGGGAAGGTCTACGACGGTATAGACCTTATTAAGACGCTGTTCTACAGAACACTGGAAGAAAACAGACAGCTAAGAGAGGAAGTAGAGACAGTGAGGGCCGAGAAGGAATCGGCAGAGACAATCGTCGACGTATTGGAACACTAAGCGGCGAATCGAATAGCGCAGCTAAAGGCGCTAAAGGATTAACTAACCGGCATAGAAGCAGCGAAGTCGCCGCCACTGCGGCGAGAAACCTACGTAGAAACCACCTCGCCGGCGGCCTATAGTCAAGGTAGCACGTTGATGACGTCACTACCGGATCCACCGGTTTTCGGTAGCGGAGACTCTAAAGCATAGGAGGCGTTCAAGAAGAAGATTGATCCGGGCACGCAGATATGATTCAATACGGCCTTTTTGATAACTATATCTCGAACTGAGGAGGGAAAAGAACCTATGTGGTGGTGGTGGTCTGATGGGTGGTGGTGTGCCAAGGCCCGGCTCGGCCCGACCGGGCCGAGCCGAAATCCAGGGTCCACCCTATCAATCTGTCCCACCTCTTTCCACCGCCGCAACACTACCCCCCTCCCTCACCAGCGGTCGCCCTCGACCGCTTAGTCATCCCATCCATCCTAAAACCTCCACTTCTTTTTTTTTTTTTTTTTTTTTTTTTTGATTCGTCGTTTCCTTCTCGAAAATTCCCTTCAACGCCGACGTTACCTCTTCTGTCTTCCATCAAAAACAACGTTCTTTTCGCCGCTTTTTCCATTTTCACCTCGTCGGCATCTGAAGTCCTTCACTTGGCGTTCATGTGATCGACGCTATCTGATCTGATCTGTGGGTTATCTGAGCTGCGGCGTGGCTAGTCTGTGCGCCGGCGCGGAGGTCTATATAGATTCGTCCGCAGCTCCGTTTCTTCTTCTTCTTTCTTTTCTACCTATAGTCTCCGCCTATCGCGGGGTCGGCGGCGCTGGCACGCCACGGCGTGCGCGACCTACCGACCTCTACGATCTGCCTGGAGCTATAAGCAGCGATCGTTTCCATCGGTTTTCGCGCCGGTGGAGCGGACGCTGCCTTTGTTATTGAAGGATCGGCTTCAGGTCCATTCGGCTTCAGCTTCTTCAGATTAGAGCCATTCCGGCTTCGGCTTCTTCGGGTTCCGCGCGTAGAAGTCTCTTAGCAGCTCCGCCGAATTCCGGAGATTCTCGATCGGATACTATTTATAATCTTCCAGCTACCCCTTCTATAAGATCCTCGCTTTGATGGACTCCCTTATCTTGTTTACGTCCATTACATCTTCTACCTCCTACTCTTCTTCATCACCGTCTATCTCGATTAGTGGGGGTTCGGCGAACCCCTGTTCCGGAAGGCCGTCCTTAGGGTCTAGGCTCAACAGATCTAAATGGAAAACGTCGTAGATCCGGAACGCCTTCGGCAGCTCGAGCCGGTAAGTTACCGGCGACCTCTTTTCTATTATCTTGAATGGACCTACGTAGCGTAGGTTAAGCTTCGCGTTTCCTTTCAGTCTTAGGTTTCGTATGTTAAGCTATACCTTTTGACCTTCTTCGAATTCTATTGGTAACCGCTTTCTATTAGCTCGAGTTACTATCTTCTCCTAAGCCGATTCCATCGCTTCTTTTGCCACTTTGATAGCTTCTTCTATCTAAGATCGTAGAGCTTCTGCCGCTGCGGCGGCGACTCTCTTTAACGACGTAGCGGTGGATAGTTCCGCGGAGCTGGGTTCGTTTGGCGGCTAAAAACTTATTCTCGGAAGATAGCCGTGCGTTATCTCGAACAGCGCCAACGAGGTGGCCTTAGACGTTAACGAGTTAGCGCAGAATTCGGCTATCGGCAACACCTTAACCCAGTCTTCTTGATGATAGCTGCAGAAGGTTCGCAGATATCGCTCTATCTCTCGGTTAGCTACTTTAGACTGACTATCGGTCTGTGGGTAAGCGGCTGTGCTAAGCTTTCCACGAATTCCGAGAGCTTGGTTGACGGATTTCTATACGTCGGCAGTGAATTGAGGACCTCTATCCGTAGTGATAGTGTCCGGTAGGCCATGGTGCTTCCACACGTGTTGAATTAACATCCGTGCGGTCTCTTCCGTAGTAGTTCCTTCGTTTCTCGCTCTGCAGGGGATAAAGTGGCGCTCTTTGCTTAGCCTATCCACTACATTGAGGGTGGCATTATATCCATCGGAATCTGGCAGGCCGGTTACGAAATCCATCGTAATGTGCTGCTACGGCTTCTCGGGGATCGGAAGCGGCTTCAATAAGCCTGCCGGAAGGCCGTAACGTGGCTTCGCAGCTCTGCATACGTAGCAATTAGCGATAAATCGATGGATCCGCTCGTAGATCCGTAGAAACCAGTAGACCGTCCTTATTGCCTGCATCGTTTTCTTCGCGCCTACGTAGCCAACATCCGCGGAGCTATGGACCAGCTGGATAACCTCTGTAATCAGCTCTTCCGGAACGATTACCTTTCCTGAACCGGTCTTGCCGAGCTTCTGTTGTTGATTGAGCTGTTTCACCTTTTCGTAGAGAGTTTCTTCCTTAGGGGCTCGTTCCACTGCGCATACCCCTACCTCTTTCAACACCTCTGCGTCTACTATTCGTTCGGTTAACACCTTCTGGAACATGTTAGGGTCTTCCTTCGCGCGGCTGGTGTTTCCCTCTCTTCTCGTCAGCGCGCTAGCCTTTCCGTTTTAAGCTCCGGGTCGATAGGTGATCTTGAAATCGAACCCTGATAAGTAGGCAGCCTACTGTGCCTGACGTCGTAAGAGCTTCTGCGTCTTTATAAAGTAGGTCAGCGACTGGTAGTCCGTGAGAACCTGGACCGTGCTCTTTCCAGCTATAAGCTCTGGTTTCCATTCCTCGAAAGCCTGAATAATTGCCAGTAGCTCTTTATCGTAGATAGCGTAATTCCGCTTAGCTTCGCTTATTGACTTGCTAAAGAAGGCGACTAGATGCAGGGTTTCGTCGTTACTATATTGAGAAAGGACTCCGGCCGTCACCGTGTCGGAAGCGTCCGTCTCTACATAGATCGTCTTTTCTGGTCGGAAGTGCGCCAGCACTAGTGCGGAGGCCACTGCTTCTTTTAGCCGGACGAAGGCCTCCGTGCACTTCTTATTCCATAGGCCGGCGGCCTCTTTCTTTAATGCCTCGTTTAGGGGTCTCGCTATCTTGCTGAAGTCCTTAATAAACCGTCGGTAGTAGCTGCAAAAGCCGAGGAACGCTCTGATTTGCGTAGTGTTTCCGGATTTCGGCTGCTTCCACTCCGCGACGGCAGCGACCTTTAAGGGGTCTATACGGATTCCATCTCTTCCGACGATGAGACCGAGATATTTGACCTCGGTTTAATAGAACTCGCTCTTCTTCGTGTCCGCGTTCAATCCTACCTCGCGGAGCCTCCTCAACACTCTCTCGATATGGTCCGTGTTGTTGCGGCGGTGGAAAGAGGTAGGACAGATTGATGGGGTGGACCCTGGATTTCGGCTCGGCCCGTCCGGGCCGAGCCAGGCCTTGGCACACCACCCTCTATTAAGGCCTACCGCCACCACTACATAGGTTCTTTTCCCTCCTTAGTTCGAGATATAGTTATCAAAACAGCCGTATTGAACCTTATCTGCGCGCTCGGATCATTATATCTCGAACTCACTCACTACACCACTACCCGCGCTGCGCGAAAGGGCCCGTTGAACCATCCGGCCACCTGAATAACGCACGCGCACCCGACAAACACACCAAACCAACAACCAGCACCGTAAGAAGGCAATGGAGAGCTTCTCAACGGTAGAAGGCGGCGTTACAGGCCGCAGCGGTAAGAGAAAGACTGACAGACCGCGAGATAGACGCACTAGCATCCTCGATACCGGAGCGATCGATGAAGGCCTTACAGAAGAAGAGGCAAACGAAGAGAGAAAGGGCATAAAAGACTATACAGAACTATATGCGCGTACGCCGGACGAGATAGGGAAATATCTTACAGAACACGGAGCTGGGAAGGTGTTCGACACTATCACCTTTATCGAAAAGAAATTCTACAAGACTATAGAAGAGAACAGACAGCTAAAGGAAGAAATTGAAGCATTAGCTGCTAAGAAGGCAGCTTCCGACACTACCATCGAAGTAATGGAAGAAGCAGCCGCGAAGCGACTAGCTCAACTGAACGAAATAAGGACTCAACTGTAGGAAGCACAGACGGCGGAACCAGTAACGTCGCCGTCGCCCCAGGCACGCCATCAGGCGCCGTCGACGCAGCAGCGCCAGCGAGAAGACCAGACTGACTACGGCTTACCGGCCGCGTTCAGTCTAGGTAGCACGTCGATAACGCCATTACCCGACCTACCGGCATTCTGCAGAGGAGACCCTAAAGATTGGGAAGAATTTAAGAAGAAAATAAAGAATAAGATTGACCGCGACCTCGCCACCAGCAGCGAGGCAGACCGATTAGCCTACCTAGAGGCTCGACTAGGAGGCGAAGCCTTCTCTTTAGTAGGCGACCTAGAAGATGTAACTGCTAACGAAGCGATCAAGGCACTAGATCAGCGATTTGGCGACCCGTTCCGAAAGAAGACGGCTCGCAGCAAGATGGACGAAATCACGCAGAACAAGTTGCCGTTTGAAGAATTTTACGGAGAATTCAGAAAATATGCTATTAGAGGGAAAATTTCGGAAGATAAGCAGATGCACCTGCTAAGGAAAAAGATGAACCCCCGGCTCGCCGCGGGCTTGGATTCAGTAGAAGACGAAGATCTACAGAGCTTCGTGCACAGAGCGAGAGTTACAGCAAGAAATCAGAAGCTGTACAGCAGACCGGCGACCGACGACCGAGAAAAGCAGTTACTATCGGCGAAGCGATCCCCTGCCCCTTTCCCTTTTCGACGAACCTAACAGCAGTTATTATATTCACTACGATCGGGATTCGTCCCTACGTGCTACGCATATGGAAAGCCTGGTTACATCGCTACTAGGTGCCAGGCGACGACGCAGCAGAAGCAGGAATATCGAGCGACGAAGCCGCCGCCGAGAAAGACCATCCAAGCCATCGAAGCGGCGCCGAACGATACTAACAGTGTGGATAGGGGGGTGCAATTAAGGATTATAGGAAAAGACTAGCTGGACGGATAGGCCCCCCACCTAGCATAAACGATAGGGCACTACCGCGAACGGCGTCGTTACACGAAGGAAGCATCAACAGCTGTAACGATCCACTGTTAGCGGCGGTGGAAACGCACACGGAAACAGCCATTATCCTACCGATTACCGTCCACCTACGTAACGAATCGAGCCGACCCCTTAAGCTGAAAGCGTTTATTGATACAGGGGCGCTTATCGGAGCAGCGATCCACCATCGGCTGGTTCAGAAGCTGATAAAGGGATATAGCTATCCAGTGGAATTGGCGTCGCCGACGCGAATATCGGCATACAATAGGCAAGACACGGAAAGCGTTACGCACTACGTGCCGCTAAAGACTACATTGGCTGGCTGCACCACAGAAGCGACGTTCCGAATTATGGATATCGGAAGGTTTGACATCATTATAGGGCAAAAGTGGATAAAGAACCAGAAAGCTATTATTGACGTAGGTAAAGGAACGATCGGATTCAAAGCCAGTGAACCGGCCACCGTCGTCGTCGCCGGACCCGAAGCGACGAACGACGAAACGGCTCCGCTACCCTCTGCTAAGCCTGCGCCAACGATCGGAATGATAAGCTTAGAAGCATTAACGACCCTCGCGAGGTCGCCGGACAACGAGATCTACGCTATCTTAATGAAAGACATCGAAGATTACCGTAGGATAATAGCGGAAGAAGAAGCAGATCCGTTAGAGGTGTTGCCAAAGGAGCTCTACGATTACACTAACGTCTTCTCAAAAGCCGACTCCAACCTCCTACCGCTCTACCGACCGGAATACGACAACAAGATCCTACTGAAAGAAGGGGCCGCGATGCCGAGAACAGAGCCCCTAAGACGACTGTCGCCAGCTGAACTGGACTAGGTGGAGGTATTTGTTCGAGAAAACCTAGCGAAGAAGTTCATTACGCCAAGCTCCGCCGAATACGCGTCGCCGATCCTTTTCGTACGGAAACCCGGAGGCGGTCTCCGAGTATGTGTAGATTACCGAGGCCTCAATAAGGTCACCAAGAGAGATGTGTATCCGCTGCCGCTGATTAATAAGACTATACAGCGAGTAGCGAAGGCCAAGTGGTTCAGCAAGCTGGATATCCGCCAGGCGTTTTACTGGCTAAGGAACGAAGAAGGGCAGACGGAAGACCTTACGACGTTTGCCACGCGTATAGGCAACTTCAAGTGGCTGGTGATGCCGTTCGGACTCACTAACGTACCAGCAGTGTGGCAACGCTTTATAAACCACACGTTTATAGACATGCTAGAGCGGTTCGTATCTATCTATTTAGACGACATTCTTATCTACACGGATAGAACAAGAGGTCAGCACACGGAACACGTCGAAAAGGTGCTAGAGAGGCTCCGAGAGGTAGGACTGAACGCAGATACGAAGAAAAGCGAGTTCTACCAGAAGGAAGTCAAATACCTTGGTCTTATCGTCGGACGAGAAGGGATCCGGATGGACCCCTCAAAGGTCGCCGCCGTAGCGGAATGGAAACAACCGAAATCCGGAAACACTACGCAGATCAGAGCGTTTCTCGGATTCTGCAGCTATTACTAACAGTTTATCAAGGACTTTAGCAAGATAGCGAGACCCCTGAATAAAGCGCTAAAGAAAGAGGCTGAAGGCCTATAGAACGAGAGGTGCACGGAGGCTTTTTATCGGCTAAAAGAAGCAGTAGCTTCGGCGCCAGTCCTGGCACACTTCCGACCGGAAAAGACGATCTACGTAGAGACGGACGCTTCCGACACTGTAACCGCAGGCGTCCTTTCTTAATATAGTAACGACGAAACCCTCCATCCGGTCGCTTTCTTTAGCAAGTCTATAACCGAGGCTGAACGGAACTACGCCATTTACGATAAGGAGCTGCTAGCCATTATTCAGGCTTTCGAGGAGTAGAAGCCAGAGCTTATAGCTGGAAAGAGCACAGTCCAGGTCCTTACGGACCACCAGTCGCTAACCTACTTTATAAAGACGCAGAAGCTCTTACGCTGCCAAGCTCGGTAGGCCGCCTACTTGTTAGGGTTCGACTTCAAGATTAACTATCGACCAGGAGCTCAAAACGGAAAGGCTAACGCGCTGACGAGGCGCGAAGGAAAAACCAGCCGCGCGAAGGAAGATCCAAACATGTTCTAGAAGGTGTTAACCAAACGGATAGTAGACGCCGAGGTGTTGAAGGAAGCAGGCATCTGCGCAGTAGAGCCGCCGACGGCAGAAGAAACGCTTTACGAGAAAGTGGAGCGGCTTAATCAGCAGCAGAAGCTTGGCAAGACGGGCTTAGGGAAGCTGATAGTTCCGGAAGAACTGATAACTGAGGTCGTCCAGTTGGTCTATGGCTCGAAGGACGTCGGACACGCCAGTTCAAAGAAGACGATAGAAGCAGTAAAGACGATCTACTGGTTTCCGCGAATCTATAAGCGGATCCACCGGTTTATCGGCAATTGCCACGTGTGCCGAGCCGCGAAGCTACGTCACGGTCTTCCAGCCGGTCTACTGAAGCCGCTTCCGATCCCCGAGAAGCCGTAGCAGCACGTTACGATGGATTTCGTAACAGGACTGCTGGATTCGGACGGTTACGACGCTACGCTCAACGTAGTGGATCGACTAAGTAAAGAACGCTACTTCATCCCCTGCCGAGCGAAAGATAAAGGAACCACTGCGGAAGAAACAGCAAAGATGCTGATCAAGCACGTATAGAAGCACTACGGTCTGCCGGACACTATTACTACGGATAGGGGCCCTTAATTCACTGCCGACGTTTGGAAAGCGATCAATCAAGCCCTCGGAATCTGTGGACAGCTCAGCACGGCAGCTTACCCTTAGACCGACGGTCAGTCGGAGGTAGCTAACCGCGAGATGGAAAAATATCTACGGATCTTCTGCGGACACCACTAAGAAAAGTGGGTTAAGATGCTGCCGATAGCCGAATTCTGCGCAAACTCAACACGGTCAGAAGCTACGTCGCTGGCGCCGTTCGAGATAACTTACGGTTATCTTCCGAGGTTAAGCTTCCATCCGCCGAACGACTAGCCGCCAGAGTTTTCCACCGCTATATCGTCGAAGAGAGTGGCCACCGCAGCGGCAGAAGCACTGCGATCTCAGATGAAAGAAGCGATCAAAGTAGCGAAAGAAGCGATAGAATCGTCTCAGAAGAAGATAGTAGCTCGAACTAATAGAAAGCGATCGCCGATAGAATTCGAAGAAGGTCAAAAGGTATAGCTTAACACGAAGAACCTAAGACTAAAAGGCAACGCGAAGCTCAACCTGCGCTACGTAGGTCCGTTCAAGATAATAGAAAAGAGGTCGCCGGTAACTTATCGACTCGAGCTGCTAAAGGCGTTCCGGATCTACGACGTTTTCCATTTAGACCTGCTAAGCTTGGACCCTGAAGACGGTCTTCCGGAGCAGGGGTTCGCTGAACCCCCGCCGGTTAAGATAGAAGATAGTAAAGAAGAGTAGGAGGTAGAAGACGTAATAGACGTAAAGAAGATAAGGGGATCTATTAAAGCAAGAATCTTATAGAAGGGTTGGCCGGAAGACTATAAATGGTATCCGATCGAGAACCTCCGGAATTCGGCGGAGCTGCTGGAAGACTTTTACAGGCGGAACCCGACGAAGCCGAAGCCGGAATGGCTCTAAAGACTCCTTCCGGAAAGAAGAAGACGAAAGCCGCGTCCGCTCTACCGGCGCAGAAGCCGATAAAGGCGATCGTCGCCTTCGGGGAGGTCTTCGACGGCCGTGCAGGCGCGGGAAGCTCCTCGCCGCCGACTACGTCGGCGGCGATGACTTTGTAGGATAAAAAAGGAAGAAGAAGAAGAAACGGCCCCGCGGACGAACCTTTATAGACCTCCGAGGCAACGCACAGACTGCCCAAACAGCAGCTCAGATAGCGAACGGCTCAGATCAGATAGAGCCGATCATATAAACGCTAAGTAAAGGACTCCAGATGCAGACGATAACGAGGTAAGGTAGCGGAGCTGCTAAAGGACTTTTACGTGCAGAACCCGAAGAAATCGAAGCCGGAATGGCTCTGAAGCCGATGCGGAAGAAAAGGAAGAATGCTACGTCCGCTCTACCGGCGCGAAAGCCGATGAAAACGATCGTAATAGCTCCAGGCAGATCGTAGCGGTCGGCAGGCCGCGCACGCCGTAGCGTGCCAGCGCTGCCGCCCCCCTGCGATAGAGTGCTGACTTCGGTAGAGAAAGAAAAGAAGAAGAAACGGAGCCGCGGACGGATCTATATAGACCTCCGAGGCAACGTACAGACCGCCCAGACCGCAGCTCAGATAACCCACAGTTCCGATTAGATAGCACGGATCAGGCGAACGGATCACACGAACGTAAAGTAAAGGACTTCAGATGCCGACGATGTAAAAAATAGAAAAAGCGACGAAAAGGACGCCGGTTGTAATGGAAGATGGAAAGTGGAAGACGCGACGTCGGCGTCGGAGGGGATTTTCAAAAAAAAAAAAAAAAAAAAAAAAAGTGGAGATTTCCGGATGGATAGAGTGACTAAGCGGTCGAGGGCGACCGCTGGCGAGGGAGGGGGGTAGTGTTGCGGCGGTGGAAAGAGGTAGGACAGATTGATAGGGTGGACCCTGGATTTCGGCTCGGCCCGTCCGGGCCGAGCCGGGCCTTGGCACACCACCCTCCATTAAGGCCTACCGCCACCACTACATAGGTTCTTTTCCCTCCTCAGTTCGAGATATAGTTATCAAAACAGCCGTATTGAACCTTATCTGCGCGCTCGGATTACGTGTGTTGCTCTCTCGTTCTATCTGTGTAGATAAGGATATCGTCCAAGTAGATAGACACGAACCGTTCCAGCATGTCCATAAAAGTGTGGTTTATGAAGCGTTGCTACACTGCCGGCGCGTTGGTAAGTCCGAAAGGCATCACCAGCCACTTGAAATTGCCTATACGCGTCGCGAACGTCGTAAGGTCTTCTGTCTGCCCTTCTTTATTCCTCAGCCGATGGAACGCTTAGCGAATGTCCAGCTTGCTAAACCACTTAGCCTTCGCCACCCGCTGTATAGTCTTATCAATTAGTGGCAGTGGATACACGTCTCTCTTGGTAACCTTATTGAGGCCGCGATAGTCTACGCAGAGCCGCAGACCACCCCCTAGTTTCCTTACAAAGAGAATCGGCGACGCATATTCGGCAGAACTCGGCGTAATAAACTTCTTCGCCAGGTTTTCACGAACAAACACCTCTACCTGGTCCAGTTCGGCCGGTGACAGTCGTCTTAGGGGCTCGGTTCTTGGCAGCGTAGCTCCCTCTTTCAGTCGGATTTTGTTGTTATATTCCGGTCGATAGAGCGGCAATAGGTTGGAGTCGGCTTTTAAGAACACGTTAGCGTAACTATAGAGCTCGTTTGGCAGCACCTCCAGTAGATCCACTTCTTCTTCCGCTATCATTTTTCGGTAGTCTTCGATGTCTTTTATTAAGATAGCGTAGATCTCAGTGTTCGGCGACTTCGCAAGGGTTGTTATAGCTTCCGAACTTATTATTCCGACTGTGACCAGGGGTTCGGAACGATCGGACGGAGCCTCTTTGGCGGACTCCGTAACTTCCGACTTGGCGGCGGCGGCTTTCGGTTCGACGACGGTAGCGGCGGTCAGTTCGGCGGCTTCGGTGCCGTTTCCTAGGGTTTTGAATCTGATCGTTCCTTCATCTACGTCGACGATGGCTTTCTGGTTCTTTATCTATTTCTGCCCTATAATAATGTCAAATCTTCCGATATCTATGATTCGGAACGTCGCTTCCGTAGTGCGACCAGCCAGCGTAGTCCTTAATGGCACGTAGTGCGTAACGCTTTCCGTGTCTTGTCTATTATATGCCGAAATCTTCGTCGGCGACGCCAGTTCCACTGGATAACCGTATCCATTCGTCAGCTTCCGGACTAGTCGGTAGTGGATCGCTGCGCCGATGAGAGCTCCGGTGTCGATGAAAGCTTTTAGCTGGAGGGGTTTGCTCGATCCGTTAAGGGGGTGGACAGTGATCGGAAGGATAATAGCTGTTTCTGTGTTCACTTCTACCGCCGCCGAGAGCGGATCGCTGCAGCTGTTAATGCTTTCCTCTCGCGTCGATTCGCTCCGGTGCGGTGCCCTATTGTCAATGCTGGATAGGGGGCCTATCCGTCCAGCTGGTCTTTTCCTATAATCCTTAACTGTACCCTACCGTTACTGTCAGTATCGTTCGGAGCCGGCTCTATAGCTTGTATAGTCTTCCTCGGTGGTTGCTGCTGCTGCGGCGGCGGCTGCCTTATAGCACGATAGTCCTGCTTCTGCTTATCCGATGCTTGGCATCTCGTAGCGATGTGGCCAGGCTTGCTATACGCGAAACAGGTGGGGACGAACGACGAGCGCTGTGATTGATAGGGTGGCTGCTGTGGCGCTCTCCGGAAAGGCGCAGGGGGTCGTGTGGTCTGCGTTATTAGCGGCTTCTGGTTCGATTCGCGTAATTTCGTGTAAGCGCTCAAGTTTCTTGCGGTGACTCTCGCTTGGTATACGAAGCTCTTAAGGCCTTCGTCTTCCACAGACGCTATAGCGGCGGCCAGCTCAGGGCTCAGCTTCTGCCTCAGTAGGTGGAGCTGCTTATCTTCCGCCACTCGGGCCCTGATCGCATATTTTCTGAACAATCTGTAGAATTCTTCAAACGTCTGCCGGTTCTGGTTGATCTTATCTAGCTGCTTACAGGCTGTCTTCTTTCGGAATGGGTCTCCGAAGCGCTGATCTAACGCTTTGATCGCTTCTTTAGCGGTCACCTCTTCTAGGTCCGCCACCAGCGAGAACGCTTCGCCTTCCAGTCGCGCCTCTAAATAGGCCAGTCTGTCTTCTTCGCTGCTTGATGCGTAATCGCGGCTTATCTTATTCTTGATCTTCTTCTTAAACGCCTCCTACGCTTTAGAGTCTCCGCTACCGAAAACCGGTAGATCCGGTAGTAACGTCATCAACGTGCCACCTTGACTATAGGCCGCTGGTAAGGCGGTCTCAGTGTGGGTTTCTTGCCTCGGTAGCGGTGACGACTTCGCTGCTTCTATATTAGCTAGCTGATCCTTCAGCTCCTTCAGTTGCGCCAGTCGATTCGCCGTCTGGTGTTCTAACACGTCGACGATAGTCTCCGCCGATTCCTTCTCGGCCCTTACCGTCTCTACTTCCTCTCTTAGCTGTCTGTTCTCTTCCAGCGTTCTATAAAACAGCATCTCGATAAGGTCTATACCGTCGTAGACCTTTCCTAACCTATTCTCGTTTACGTGGTCTTCCAGTTCCTCGATCGTGCAGTCGTAGAGCTTCCTATATTCGCTTATTCGTTCCTTGATCTCTGCGGTCTCTTCCGCTGTAAAACCTCTAATGACGATCTTATCGTTAACTACACTAGAGCGCCTGCTCGCTCTGTTAGTCTTTCTCTTTCCGCGGCGGCCTGTTACGCCGCTCTCTACCGCTGAGAAGCCTTCTATCTTCTTACGGTGCCTTAGGGGGGTTGTTGTTGGTGTGTTAGTAGGTGCGCGTGCGTTATTCGGGTTTCCGGATGGTTCAACGGGCCCTTTCGCGCAGCGCGGGGTATGGTATAGAGAGTGAGTTCGAGATATAATAATCCGGGCACGCAGATATAATTCAATACGGCCTTTTTGATAACTATATCTCGAACTAAGGAGGGAAAAGAACCTATATAGTAGTGGTGGTAGTCTGATAGGTAGTGGTGTGCCAAGGCCCGGCTCGGCCCGACCGGGCCGAGCCGAAATCCAGGGTCCACCCTATCAATCTGTCCCACCTCTTTCCACCGCCGCAACAAAGATCAAGAATAAGATAAGCCGCGATTACGCATTAAGCAGCGAAGAAGACAGATTGGCCTATTTAGAGGCGCAACTGGAAGGCGAAGCGTTCTCGTTAGTAGCGGACCTGGAAGAGGTGACCGCCGAAGAAGCGATCAAAGCGTTAGATCAACGCTTCGGAGACCCATTCCGAAAGAAGACAGCCCGTAAGCAGCTGGATAAGATTAACCAGAACCGGTAGACGTTTGAGGAATTCTACGGTTTGTTCAGAAAATATGCGATTAGGGCCCGAGTAGCGGAAGATAAGCAGCTCCACCTATTAAGGCAGAAGCTGAACCCTGAACTGGCCGCCGCTATGGCGTCTGTGGAAGACGAAGGCCTTAAGGGCTTCGTGCATTAGACGAGGGTCACTGCGAGAAACTTGAGCGCTTACGCGAAATTACGGGAATCGGTTTAGAAGCCGTCGCCGTCGCTGATACGGACAACCAGAGCTCCCGCGCCCTTCCGACGCGGCCCCTAGCCGCCTTACGTGCCGCGACCGTCGTTCGTCCCTACCTGTTTCGCGTGCGGAAAGCCTGGCCACATCGCTACGAGCTGCCAAGCATCGGATAAGCAGAAGCAGGAGTATCGCGTTATAAAGCAGCCGCAGCCGCAGCCGCAGCCGCAGAGAAAGACCATACAAGCTATAGAGCCGGCTCTAAACGACACCGAGAGCGTAGACAGTAAGGTGCAGCTAAGAATTATAGGAAAAGACCAGCTAGACGGATAGGCCCCCTATCCAGCATTAACAATAGGGCACCGAATCAGAGCGAATCGCTACGAGGAGAAAGCATTAACAGCTGTAGCGATCCGCTCTCGGCAACTGTAGAAGTGAATGTAGAAACGGCGATTATCCTTCCTATTACGATCTACCCTGTTAAGAAGCAACGCCCACCGATCTAGCTGAAAGCTTTCATCGATACTGGAGCTCTTATCGGTGCAGCGATCCACTACCGGCTGGTTCAGAAGCTGATAAATGGATACGGCTATCCAGTGGAACTGGCGTCGCCGACACAGATTTCGGCATACAACGGACAAGACACGGAAAGCGTTACGCACTACGTGCCATTAAGGACCACCCTAGCTGGTCGCACTACGGAAGCGACGTTCCGAATTATGGATATCGGAAGGTTTGACATTATTATAGGGCAGAAATAGATAAAGAACCAGAAAGCTATCGTCGACGTAGATAAAGGAACAATTAGATTCAAAACCCCGGGTAGCGGAGCAGGGACTATCGGAAAGGTCGCCGCCGTCGCTGCCAAGCCGAAAGCTACGGAGTCCGCGGAAGAGGCTCCGTCCGATTGTTCCGAACCCCTAGTTACAGTAGGAATAATAAGTGCAGAAGCTATAACGACCCTTGCGAAGTCGCCGGACAATAAGATCTACGCTATCTCGATAAAAGACATCGAAGACTACAGGAAGATAATAGCGGAAGAAGAAGTGGATCTACTAAAGGTGTTGCCAAACGAGCTCTATAGTTACGCTAACGTGTTCTCAAAAGCCGATTCTAACCTGTTGCCGCTCTATCGACCGGAATATAACAACAAGATCTGACTGAAAGAAGGAGCCGCGCTGCTGAGAACTGAGCCCCTAAGACGACTGTCGCCGGCCGAATTGGACTAAATAGAGGTGTTTGTTTGCGAAAACCTGGCGAAGAAGTTCATTACGCCGAGTTCTGCTGAATATGCGTTACCGATTCTTTTCGTAAGGAAACTAGGGGGTGGTCTGCGACTCTGCGTAGACTATCGAGGCCTTAACGAGGTCACTAAGAGAGACGTATACCTGCTGCCGCTGATCGACGAGACTATACAACGAGTGGCTAAAGCTAAATAGTTTAGCAAACTGGACATTCGACAAGCGTTCTACCGACTAAGGAACGAAGAAGGGCAGACGGAAGATCTTACGACGTTTGCTACGCGTATAGGCAATTTTAAGTGGCTGGTAATGCCGTTCAGACTTACTAACGCGCCGGCAGTGTAGCAACGCTTTATAAACCACACCTTTATAGATATGCTGGAACGGTTCGTGTCTATTTACTTAGACGACATCCTTATCTACACTGAAGGAACGAGAGAACAGCACACAGACCACATTAAGAAGGTTGTAAGGGGCCCAAGGATCTTGGTTCAGAAGCTTAAGGTTGGGTATCTACATAAAGGAACTAATAGGCAGTTCCTTCGTCGTCTGCTCTGTACGATTTGTACCTACAAGGCCAAGCTAGCAATTTCCCCTTTGTGCTAGGGTGCAAGGTTTACCCTCTGTACGGAGGGTCGGGGGTTACCTCCTCCGTACAGTAGTGCAGGGTTTCCCCCCTCTAATCTAAGGGGCAGTAGCTCCCCTTTGTACAGGACCGTAGTGTTCTCCCTCTGTACAGGAGTGGGGTCCTGTTAGTAGCTCTGTACAGAGGGTAGGGTCGTGCTGGCGCTGCTAAGTCGCAATCCTTAGGGCGACGGTCGGCTTAGGTCGGGTTTAGGGCCTAAGCCGGGCGGCGCCCCCTAACAATACCCCCCTCCTTTCCCTTTCTCGTAGTGCTACTTCTATACAGCGCTGTGCTTAAACCACCCAGCTCCCGCTGTTCCTTTAGCAGGTCGTAGCTTCCTATTTCGTTTAGTCGTCCGGGTCGTTATCCCTCGTCGCTTCCCCTAGGTCGTAGTTGCCTCTTGCTATTTTACCTATCTGTAGTAGCTGCCCTGCTTGCTATTCCCACTATGGCAGGCAGGCAGCCTAAGCCTTCTCCCTTCTCTTCCCTTCCCTTTTCTCTTCTCCCTGTACACTGTCTACCGTCTACCGTCTACTGTCTACTGTCTACTACTACTGTCTATTACTAACTACTACTAGCTACTAACTACTACTAGCTACTATATCGTCCGCTCCGTCCGGTAGTGCCCTTGTAGTTGCTAGCCCCGCCTCCCCCCCTCGTCCGGCTAGGGTTCCCCCCTACTTTGAGCTTGTGCAGTAGGGCCCTTAACTTAACTAGCAGCTACGCTTCCGGTTCGTACAGTCTCGTCTTCTGTACAGTCTAAGCTAACATCTTAGGTGCTACACTCGCGAGCAGCAGGACGCGGCCGGGCTCCCCTTCTACGCCTTCTAGTGTAACTCTGCCTAGGTTATACCAGAGCGGGTAGCTACGGCCTGCCTATCGTACGTTAACGCCCTCCTTATCGCTACCTGGGGCCAGCTCTACGCCCCCTGCCCCAACTCCCCCCGGCCCTTACTTGGCCTATACCACCTCCTAGGTTTCTGGGCTAGGGTGTATGCCTCGTATAAGTGGAAGGATAGCTCCTTCTACTGCCCCTTCCGCTGTCCGGGGGAGGTACGTAGGGGTAAGGGGGTGCCTCTGCTTCCTAGGGCTAGCCCTAGTAGGGGTGGGGGCCCGGCCGGGCCTAAGGTAGTAGAGCTCTTAGATAATGAGTAGGTGGTTCTAGTCCCTAGGGGGGGGGGGGGGTAATGGCTAGTAGGCCACCCCCCCCCCCCCCCAGATAGTGTAAGAAATTTCGGACGGTGTTCTCTTAGCTTATCTTATTTCCACTCCCCCTCCTATTTGTCCCTTGGCTGTTCCTTTCTTCCAGCCCTTATCCCGTACGGTGTCGTACGATGTCGTGTTAGCGGGGCCCTGTAGTGCCCTACGTTGTAGTACTCGATCCTTGGACAACTCGGGCCTGCCCGCAGCTGCCCTGTTCTTAAGGTAGATCGTGCCTCCTTCTGCTGTACGGCGCAGTGTTACTGTAACTAGGCCGGAGGGTGATTCTCCTCCTATCTGTCTAGTGCGGTTGTGTCTTGCAGAGCCTTGTACAGTTCCTACGTAGGCTCCGCCTATCCTCTCCATTTTACTAAGTACTCTGCCTTCCTCCGCTTCCTCCGACTCTTAAGGATCCCCTCTACCTTATACTCTTCTTGGCCCTCGGTTATAATTGCGGGTGGGCGCGCGTCGTTAGTCGTCTAATGCGGTAGGGGGTCCGTGCTCGCTGGTCGTACGAGGTCTACGTAGAAGACTGGATAAATCCCTAGGGGAGTGTTTAGTCGTACGGCGTATGTCCCTACCGGCCGGATTACCGTAAACTTCCTGTTCTTCCAATCTAACTTCTTGCTCGGCCGGTCCGTCCGGATGTTTCGCTAGTTTAACTAGATCTTATCCCCGGCCTCGTACCTTGGTGCAGCCTGTCGTCCCTTGTTAGCCTGCTCTTCTGCGTTCTGCTAGGCTATAGCTAGGCTCGCCTTTGCCTATTAGTAGGCGTTCGTAATCGTCCGTACGATGGCCTCTCCTTGCTGGACTAGGGACCGTACGGGGCGCGGGGTGTTGCTACCTAGGGTTGGTAGGAGCGGGGAATAGTCGTATCTATAGGTCGTAAAGAAGGGGGACAGTCCTGTAGCATCGGCTGTACAGCTGTTAATAGCCAGCTCCGCTATTGGGAGAAGGCGATTCCAGTTCGTCTAGTTATAGTCGACGTACGCCTAGAGGTACGCTTCCAAGGTTGAATTGGCCCTCTCCGTCGCCCCGTCTGTCTGCAGGTGCTATGTAGTGGACAGGCGACGCTCTACCTTTAGCAACTAGCAGATCCGTGCCTAGAGCTAGCTTATAAACTGTGTCCCCTAGTCTGATACAATGGACCTAGGGAAGCCGTACTTGCTGAACGTCGTCCGGATAAAGGCCTAGGCGGTATCTTTAGCTGTAATGGAGTCCATCCCCTCTAGTATTACCCCCTTCGTTAGCTTGTCTGTAACTACTATAATGTTTTGCCGTCCGTCGCTCTTAGGGAGGTTAGTAATAAAGTCTACGGTTAGATCTTGCTAGGGACGGTCCGGTATCGGCAGGGGCTTCAGCAGCCTATGCTTTAGCTCGCGCTAGGGCTTCGTCTGTCCGCACACATCGCAGTTCTGTACGAACCTGCAAATGTCCTTCGCTATCGCTAGCCAGTAGTAGTCCCGGGCGATAATGCTGTACGTCTCCTCGCGCCCTAGATGCCCGGTAGCTATAGAGTTATATGCTCGTTGTATTAAGCCCGTATAGAGCTTCTCGTCCGCCGGGACCTATATCCGATTTCTGAACTTTAGGTTGTTCTCCCCGTCTACTGAACACTCGGCTGCCGACACCTTTAGGTAGAGCTCGGCTAGGAGCTTCCGTTGCCCTCCCTAGATCGCTGTACAGGCCCCTCGGTATACCTCGTCCTTTTCCACTGCCCCTTCCTATGCTTGCAGTTAGGGTTCCTATAGATGTGTCGCTGCTAGGCGGATAGTCTCCCCGCCTAGCTCCCCCTTAAACATCTGGAATGTCCGCAACTTTAGCCAGTCGTCCTCGTACGTCGTTGGCATGTCCTGTTCTCGTCTAGACAGTGCGTCGGCCCTGCTGTTGTCCTTACCCTTGCAGTACTAGAGTCTTATATTAAACCGGCTTAGGTACATTGCCTATCGTACGTGCCTCTCGGACAGCTTCCAGGGTTAAGTGAAGTATTCCAGGTTCTTGTAGTCCGTTAGGGCAAGGAACTCGGGCACCGAGCGGAGTTCCCTATCCTAGGCTTCGCAACACTGTACGACTGCCAGCAACTCTTTGTCGTAGATAGGGTAGTTGCACTTAGCTAGGGAGTTCTTCTTAGAGAAGTACGCACATAGATGTAGGAGTCCGTCCGAGCCTACCTGTAACAGGATACCCCTAATGCAGTACTCCGAGGAGTCGGTTTCCAGTATTGTCGTACGCTCTAGGTTAAAGGCGGCGAGCGTTGGTCCTGTAGTAAAGAGCTCCTTTAGCTTGTCGAAGCTCTTATCGCATTCGTCCATCTATTTAAACTGCTTGTCTTTGTGCGTTAGCTTAACTAGGGGGCGTACGATCTCTGAGTAGTTCTGTATAAACTGGCGGTAGAAGTTAGCAAACCTAAGGAATTCCCGTACGCCCTTGACGTTCGTAGGCGGCTTCTATAGTTTGATAGCATTAATCTTCTTCCTATCTATACTAATACCTTTCCCTGCCTCGATAATAAAACCTAGGTATTTTATACATTAGACACCGAATTCGCATTTGTCGATGTCGAGGTACAAGCCAGCCTGCTGTAGTCAGTCCAGCACCTTCTTAACATCCTGTACGTAGTCTGCGTAGGTGCCGTCTGTAAAAACCAGGGTGTCGTCGAGGTATACCGAGCAGATGTCGTCTAGTAACCCTTGTAGGGACTTGTTAATGTACCTTTAGAAGGTTGCCGGTGCATTGGCAAGGCCGAAGGGGGTAACTAGCTACTCAAAAAGACCGTATCTCGTATAGAAGGCAGTTATCTATTTACAGCCTTCCTTGATCCGTATCTTGTAGAAGGCCGAGACTACGTCGAGCTTAGTAAACCACTTCGCCTTGCTGATCCGTCCGAGGGTCTCCTTAATAAGGGGTAGGGGGTACCGGTCCTTCTTAGTAATCGCGTTAATGCCTCTGTAGTCTATGCAGAAACGCAATCTAGCCTTCCCCTCCTTGTAGACAAACAGTACTAGGGCTCCTGCAGACGACGTACTGGCCTGAATAAACCCTTTAGCAAGTAGGTCGTCTAGCGTCTTGCGCAGTACTAAGAGTTCTCTAGAGGACATTCCGTACAGTAGTCTGTACGGTACCTCCGGCAGGCCCCAATCTGGACGGGGTTCTAGCTAGATGTTATAGTTAATCCCTTCCCCTCGGTGTAGCAGCAGCTTCGAGGCCGACTTTGGTTCAAAAAGGTCTAGGTACCCGACATACTCTCTTAGGAGCTTCGTACAGAGGTTTGTCGCTTCCTTAGGTGCCAATGCCTTCTCGATGTCCGCCGTTGCTGTGTTAATCTCGGCCTTGGCTTTGCTACCTTGCAGGAACCTCCCCTAGTCCCGGATTCTCCGCTTCGTTACTGCTAGGTACAGCCTTCCTCGTCCGACGTCCAGCTTGCCCCTCTAGCGCTCTATCTAAGGCTTCCCTAGTATCAGGTTATACCCTAACTTGTCCTGTACGACATAGAGGTATAAGTCTTGCTCGTAGTGTCCCTGTACCCCTATTGTTACTTTTACTATATAGGTAATGTCCGGTCCTCGCCCGGTAATGCCCAGCATGCGTACAGGTACTGTAGGGGTCGTCTTAATCTAGTGTCTCTGTACGAAGTCTTCGCTAATTACTCTATACACTAAACATCCTGTGTTAATTAATGTCTGCGCCGTTGCGGACCCGTTTAACGTTAGCCGTACGATAAACGGTGTCGTCGTTATGTAATTGCTCTTGAAAGATAGCTAAGTAATGCTTTGATTTAGCAGTCTATCTCGCACCCGCCTCTGGCAGAGTCTTCGCTTAGAGGCTACTCTTTCCCCGACTCGTCGTCGTCCAAGTAGGACACCTAATCTTCTCGTTAGGGCGTTGCAGTTGCTACCCTCGCAGTAGTCGGCCGTCCCCTAGGTCTCTCTGCTAGCAGAAGCCTGCAATTCTGTACAGTGTAGCCTATCTTGCTATACTGGTAGCAGCTCCCTTCTGCTCGCCTCTTGTTAAGGGTAGCCGTGTCTACCTATTGCGCCTTTTTAGTAGCGGCCCTTAGCCGTACGGTAGCTGCTGCTGCTACCCTCGTCGTCGTCGGTTCCTAGTCTATAGCGTCTGTCTGTCGCTCGGAGGGTTGTCTTATCTCCTAAGCACGGCCTATCCGTCCTAGCCTGCGTTGCTAGTCGTCGACTATCCTAAGGAGGTCGCAGAATTCCTCGTACGTAGCTGGCCGCATTACACCTACTAGCCCTGTTATAATCTCCTTAGAGAGGCCTACCTCTAGAGAGGTAATCTTTATCCTGTCCTCCTATTAGAGACCCCCTGCTTCTGCTAAAGTCTAGTCAAATTCCGCAAGGAATTCTCGTACGGTCTTGCGTCCTTGTTTTATTATATTGACCTATAGGAGTGCTCGGCTCTCGCGGTCCGGGTCCTTGTAGCTCTTGTCTAGAGCTGCCTAGAGCATCGTCGTCGTAGCTATTGCCAGGTTGGCAATGGCTGTCTCGTAGTACAGCAGAATTCGTGCTGCCGCCCTGCCCTTTAACCTCCTAAAGAGGTAGACTACCTTGTCTAGCTCGGTCAGGTATGCTCCTAAGTCGACTAGGAGCTTAGAGCGCATCTAAGCCGCCCAGGAGGGGTACTCGGCCGGAGCCTTACCATCGTACGTAGAAACGTCGGGGAGTTTGCTCTTAGGGGTTAGGGTAGGGGTTGTCGTGTTCGTCGTCGTAGGGGTCGGATCGCGATCGGACGCCCTAAGCTATCGTAGCTCCTGTTCCTGTTAGGAAATCATCGTAGCCTAGTAGCTTACTTACTGTTCGAGCTGCCTCTTGCTTTCCAGTAGCTCCTCGTATACGCGGTGCATATGTCCCTTTATAGCCATAGGTTCTATAGGGATGTCGCCGTCTATCTTGCTCTATTACTGCGGTTACCGACAGTGAGATCAGTTCCTAATGTAAGGGGCCCAAGGATCTTGGTTTAGAAGCTTAAGGTTAGGTATCTATATAAAGGAACTAATAGGCAGTTCCTTCGTCGTCTGCTCTGTACGATTTGTACCTACAAGGCCAAGCTAGCAATTTCCCCTTTGTGCTAGGGTGCAAGGTTCACTCTCCGTACAGAGGGTCGGGGGTTACCTCCTCTGTACAGTAGTGCAGGGTTTCCCCCCTCTAATCCGAGGGGCGGTAGCTCCCCTTTGTGCAGGACTGTAGTGTTCTCCCTCTGTACGGGAGTGGGGTCCTGTCGGTGGCTCCGTACGGAGGGTGGGGTCGTGCTAGCGCTGCTAAGTCGCAATCCTTAGGGCGACGGTCGGCTTAGGTCGGGTTCAGGGCCTAAGCCGGGCGGCGCCCCCTAACAAAGGTGCTAACTAGGCTCTGCGAGGTCGGATTGAACGCGGACACGAAAAAGAGCGAGTTTTATCAGACTGAAGTCAAATACCTCGGCCTTATCGTTAGAAGAGATAGAATTCGGATAGACCCCTTAAAGGTCGCCGCTGTAGCGGAATGGAAGCAGCCGAAATCTGGAAACACTACCTAAATCAGAGCGTTTCTCGGATTCTGCAGCTATTATCGACAGTTTATTAAGGACTTTAGCAAGATCGCGAGACCCCTGAACGAGGCGTTAAAGAAAGAGGCCGCCGGCCTATAGAACGAGAAGTGTACAGAGGCTTTCGTACAGCTAAAAGAAGCAGTGGCTTCGGCGCCGGTTCTAGCGCACTTCCGACCGGAAAAGACGATCTACGTAGAAACGGACGCTTCCGATACAGTAACGGCAGGGGTCCTTTCTTAATACGCTAACGATAGTAAAACCCTTTACCTAGTAGCCTTCTTTAGCAAATCTATAACAGAAGCTAAACGGAACTACGCTATCTACGATAAGGAGCTGCTAGCGATTATTTAGGCTTTCGAGGAGTGGAAACCGGAGCTTATAGCTGGAAAGAGCACGGTCCAGGTCCTTACGGACCACTAGTCGCTAACCTACTTTATAAAGACGCAGAAGCTCTTACGACGTTAAGCACGGTAGGCCGCCTACTTATTAGAGTTCGATTTTAAGATTACCTATCGACCAGGGGCTCAAAATGGAAAGGCCGACGCGCTAACGAGAAGAGATAGAAAGACCAGCTGCGCGAAAGAAGATCCGAACATGTTCCAGAAGGTGTTAACCGAGCGGATAGTAGACGCAGAGGTGTTGAAAGAGGCAGGGGTCTGCGCAGTGGAACCCGCCCCTAAGGAAGAGACGCTCTACGAGAAGGTGGAACAGCTTAATCAACAACAGAAGCTCGGCAAAACCGGTTTAGGGAAGCTGATAGTTCTGGAAGAACTAATTACAGAGGTCATCCAGCTGATCTACGGCTCCGTAGACGTTGGCTACGCTAGAGCGAAGAAAACGATACAGGCAGTAAGAACGATCTACTGGTTTCCGCGGATCTACGAACGGATCCACCGATTTATCGCCAATTGCTACGCGTGCCGGGCCGCGAAGCCGCGTTATGGTCTTCCGGCCGGTCTGCTAAAGCTACTTCCGATCCCCGAGAAGCTGTAGCAGCACATTACGATGGATTTCGTAACCGGCCTGCCGAATTCAGACAGCTACGACGCTACGCTAAACGTAGTGGACCGGCTGAGCAAAGAGCGCTACTTTATCCCCTGCCGAGCCAGAGACGAAGGAACGAATGCGGAAGAGACCGCGCAGATGCTGATTAGATACGTGTAGAAGCACTATAGCCTGCCGGACACTATCACCACGGATAGGGGTCCTTAATTCACTGCCGACGTATAGAAGGCTATTGATCAAGCTCTCGGAATTCGTAGAAAGCTTAGCACCGCCGCTTACCCGCAAACCGACGGTCAGTCTAAAGTCGCTAACCGTAAGATAGAGCGATACCTACGAACCTTCTGCGGCTATTATTAAGAAGATTAGGTTAAGGTGTTGCCGATGGCCGAATTCTGCGCGAACTTAGCACAGTTAGAAGCAACGTCGCTGGCGCCGTTTGAGATAACGTACGGCTGTCTTCCGAGGATAAGCTTTCAGCCGCTAAACGAACCCAGCTCCGCGGAACCATCCACCGCTACGTTGTCGAAGAGAGTCGCCGCGGCGGCGGCGGAAGCGCTCCGATCTCAGATAGAAGAAGCGATTAAAGTGGCGAAAGACGCGATGGAATCAGCTTAGAAGAAGATAGTAACTCGAACTAATAGAAGCCGGTCGCCAATAGAATTCGAAGAAGGTCAAAACGTATAGCTTAATACGCGAAACCTAAGGCTAAAAGGAAACGCGAAGCTCAACCCGCGCTACGTAGGTCTGTTCAAGATAATAGAAAAGAGGTCGCCGGTGACCTATCGGCTCCAGCTGCCAAAATCGTTCCGGATCTACAATGTCTTCTATTCGGATCTGCTAAGCCTGGACCCTAAGGACGGTCTTCCGGAACAGGGGTTCGCCGAACCCCCACTAGTTAAGATGGACGGTGGTGAAGAAGAGTGGGAGGTAGAAGATGTAATAGACGTAAAGAAGATAAGGGGGTCCATTAAAGCGAGGATCTCGTAGAAGGGGTGGCCGGAAGACTATAAATAGTATCCGGTCGAAAACCTTCGGAATTCGGCAGAGCTGCTAAAAGACTTTTACGCGCAGAACCTGGAAAAGCCGAAACCAGCGTGGCTCTGATGCCGACAATGGAGACACGTCCGCTCCACCAGTGCGGAAGCCGATGAAAACGATCGTGCTTCGGGAAGTGATTGCTTCAGGCACTACTACGCGGCCGGCGGCGCCGCCGACTGCGTAGTAGGTGAAGGCTTTAGTAGAAGAGAAAAAGAAGAAGAAGAAACGACGCCGCAGACGGACCTATATAGACCTCCGAGACGACGCACAGACCAGCCAAGCCGCAGCTTAGATGACCTACGGCTCAGATCAGATGGCGCCGGTTACATAAACGCCAAGTGAAGGACTTTAGACGCCGACGGCGCGAGAAATTGAAGAAACGATAAAGGGAACGTCGTTTTCGATAGAAGACGGAAGAAGTGACGTCAGCGTTGGAGGGGATTTTCGCGAAGAAGATAATACATCAAAAAAAAAAAAAGCGGAGATTTTCGGATGGATAGAATGACTAAGCGGTCGAGGGCGACCGCTAGTAAGGGAGGGGGGTAGTGTTGCGGCAGTGGAAAGAGGTGGGACAGATTAATAGGGTGGACCCTGGATTTTGGCTCGGCCCGTCCGGGCCGAGCCGGGCCTTGGCATACCACCCTCTATCAAAGCCCACTACCACCACTACATAGGTTCCTTTCCCTCCTCAGTTCGAGATATAGTTATTAAAAAGGCCGTATTGAATTATATCTGCGTGCCCGGAACAGCCGCGGCTATAGTGTCAGTAGAAGACGAAGACCTTCAGAGCTTCGTGCATTAAGCGAGAGTTACCGCTAGAAACTTGAACGCGTACGGAAAACCGACGACACGTAAACTAATTCAGAAGCCGTTAGCGCAGCCGACGAGAGCCCCCGCGCCCTTTCGACGAACTCCCTAGCAGTCGCTATATTCACTACGATCGGCGTTCGTCCCTACCTGCTACACGTGTGGAAAACCCGGCTATATCGCTACGAGATGCCAAGCAACGGCACAGCAGAAGCAAGAGTATCGAGCAACGAAGTAGCCACCACCGCCGAGAAAGACTATTTAAGCTATCGAACCGGCTCCGAACGACATAGACAGCGTAGACGGCGGGGTGCAGTTAAGAATTATAGGAAAAGACCAGCTGGAAGGATAGGCCCCCTATCTAGCATTGACAATAGGGCACCGAATCGAAGCGAATAGCTACGAGGAGAAAGCATTAACAGCTGTAGCGATCCGCTCTCGGCAACCGTAGAAGTAAATGCGGAAACGGCGATTATCCTTCCTATTACGATCTACCCTGTTAAGAAGCAACGCCTACCGATCCAGCTAAAAGCTTTTATCGACACTGGAGCTCTTATCGGCGCAGCGATCCACCATCGACTGGTTCAGAAACTAAAGAAGGGATACAGCTATCCGGTGGAACTGGCGTCGCCGACACGGATTTCGGCATACAACGGACAAGACACGGAAAGCGTTACGCACTACGTACCGTTAAGGACCACACTGGCTGGTCGCACTACGGAAGCGACGTTCCGAATTATAGATATCGGAAGGTTTGACATTATTATAGGGCAGAAATAGATAAAGAACCAAAAAGCCATTATCGACGTAGATAAAGGAAGGATAAGATTCAAAACCCCGGGTAGCGGAGCAGGGACTATCGGAAAGGTCGCCGCTGCCGCTAAGCCGAAAGCTACGGAGCCCGCGAAAGAGGCTCCGCCCGATCGTTCCGAACCCCCGGTCACTGTCGGAATAATAAGTTTAGAAGCTATAACGACCCTCGCGAAGTCGCCGGATAATAAGATCTACGCTATCTCGATAAAAGACATCGAAGACTACAGGAAGATAATGGCGGAAGAAGAAGTGGATCTGCTAGAGGTGCTATCGAAAGAGCTCTATAGTTACGCTAACGTCTTCTCAAAGGCCGACTCCAACCTCCTGCCGCTCTATCGACCGGAATATAACAACAAGATCCAGCTAAAAGAAGGAGCTACATTGCCGAGAACCGAGTCCCTAAGAAGACTGTCGCCAGCTGAACTAGACTAAGTAGAGGTGTTTGTTTGTAAAAACCTGGCGAAGAAGTTCATTACGCCGAGCTCCGCGGAATATGCGTTACCGATTCTTTTCGTAAGGAAACCAGGGGGTGGTCTGCGACTCTGCATAGACTATAGGGGCCTTAACGAGGTTACCAAGAGAGATGTGTATCCACTGCCGCTGATTAATAAGACTATACAGCGGGTAGCGAAGGCTAATTAGTTCAGCAAGCTGGACATCCGCTAAGCGTTCTATCGACTAAGGAATAAAGAAGGATAGACAGAAGACCTTACGACGTTCGCGACGCGTATAGGCAATTTCAAGTAGCTAGTGATGCCGTTCGGACTTACCAACGCGCTAGCAGTATAGCAACGCTTTATAAACTACACCTTTATAGACATGTTGGAACGGTTCGTGTCAATCTACCTAGACGACATCCTTATCTACACCGATAGAACGAGAGAGCAACACACGGACTACATCGAGAGAGTGTTGAAGAGGCTCTGCGAGGTCGGATTAAACGCGGATACGAAGAAGAGCGAGTTCTATCAAACAGAGGTCAAATATCTCGGTCTTATCGTCGGAAGAGATAGAATTCGTATAGACCCCTCGAAGGTCACCGCCGTCGCAGAGTAGAAGCAGCCGAAATCCGGAAACACTACGCAAATCAGAGCGTTTCTCGGCTTCTGCAGCTACTATCGGCAGTTTATTAAAGACTTTAGCAAGATAGCAAGACCCCTGAATAAGGCATTGAAGAAGGAGGCCGCTAGCCTATAGAATAAGAGGTGCACGGAAGCGTTTAACTGGCTGAAAGAAGCAGTGGCCTTAGCGCCGGTTCTGGCACACTTCCGGCCGGAAAAGACGATCTACGTAGAAACGGACGCTTCCGACACAGTAACGGCGGGGGTCCTTTCTTAATATAGTGACGACGAAACCCTCTATCTAGTCGCTTTCTTCAGCAAGTCAATAAGCGAGGCCGAAAGGAACTACGCGATCTACGATAAAGAACTGCTAGCTATTATTCAGGCCTTTAAGGAGTGGAAACCGGAGCTTATAGCTGGAAAGAGCACGGTCCAGGTTCTTACGGACCACCAGTCGCTGACCTACTTTATAAAGACGCAGAAGCTCTTACGCTGCCAAGCTCGGTAGGCCGCCTACTTATCAGGATTCGACTTTAAGATTACATATCGACTGGGGGCTCAAAACGGAAAGGCGGACGCGCTAACGCGAAGAGAAGGAAAAACAAGCCGCGCGAAAGAAGACCCGAACATGTTCCAGAAGGTGTTGACCGAGCGGATAGTAGATGCAGAGGTGTTAAAAGAGGTAGGGGTCTGTGCAGTAGAGCCGGCCCCTAAAGAAGAGACGCTCTACGAGAAGGTAAAGCAGCTTAACCAGCAACAGAAACTCGGCAAAACCGGTTTAGGGAAGCTGATAGTTCCGGAAGAACTAATTACGAAGGTCATCTAGCTGGTCTATAGCTCTATAGACGTTGGTTACGCCGGCTTAAAGAAGACGATAGAAGCTATAAGGACGGTCTACTGGTTTCCGCGAATCTACGAACGGATCCATCGATTTATCGCCAATTGCTACGTATACAGAGCCGCGAAGCCACGTTACGGCCTTCCGGCAGGCTTATTGAAGCCACTTCCGATCCCCGAGAAACCATAGCAGCATATTACGATAGACTTCGTAACCGGCCTGCCGGATTCCGATAGATACGACGCTACGCTAAACGTAGTAGACCGATTAAGCAAAGAACGCCACTTCATCCCCTGTCGAGCGAGAGACGACGGAACTACTGCGGAAGAAACGGCGAGAATATTGATTCAATACGTGTGGAAGCACTATAGCCTGCCGGACACTATCACTACGGATAGGGGTCCTTAATTCACTGCCGATGTGTAGAAAGCTATCAACTAAGCCCTCAGAATTTATAGAAAGCTCAGCACCGCCGCTTACCCTTAAACTGACGGCCAATTAGAAGTGGCCAACCGTAAGATAGAGAAATATCTACGGATCTTCTGCGGCCATTATCAGGAAGAATGGGTTAAGGTGTTGCCGATAGCCGAGTTCTGCGCTAACTCGGCACTGTCTAAGGCTACCTCGCTGGCGCCGTTCGAGATAACGCACGGCTATCTTCCGAGGATAAGCTTTCAGCCGCCAAACGAACCCAGCTCTGCGGAACTACCTACCGCTACGTCGTCGAAGAGAGTCGCCGCCGCGGCGGCAGAAGAGCTACGATCTCAGATAGAAGAAGCGATCAAGGTAGCGAAAGAAGCGATAGAAACGGCTTAGAAGAAGATGCTAACTCGAACTAATAGAAGCCGGTCACTAATAGAATTCGAGGAAGGTCAAAAGGTGTGGCTCAACGCGCGAAACCTAAGGCTGAAAGGAAACGCGAAGCTTAACCTACGCTACGTAGGTCCGTTTAAGATAATAGAAAAGAGGTCGCTAGTAACTTATCGGCTAGAGCTGCCGAAGGCGTTCCGGATCCACGACGTTTTCCATTCCGATCTACTAAGCCTAGACCCTAAGAACGGTCTGCTACAGCAGGGGTTCGCCGAACCCCTACTAGTCGATATAGACAGTAATAAAGAAGAGTAGGAGGTGGAAGACGTAACGGACGTAAAGAAGACGAGGGGGTCCATCAAAGCAAGGATCTCGTAGAAAGGGTGGCCGGAAGACTATAAATGGTATCCGATCGAGAATCTCCGGAATTCGGCGGAGCTGCTAAGAGACTTTTACGCGCGGAACCCGGAAAAACCGAAGCCAGCGTAGCTCTGATGCCGACAATAGAGACACGTCCGCTCTATTAGCGCGGAAGCCGATAAAGGCGATTGTGCCTCTGGAATTGATAGCTCCAGGCACCACTACGTCGGTCGGCGACCGCGTAGAGGGTGAAGGCTTTGGTAGAAGGGAAAAAGAAGAAGAAAAACGGCGCTGCGGAAAGATCTATATAGACCCCTGCGCCGGCGCACAGACCAGCCACGCTGCAGCTCAGATAACCCACAGCTCAGATCAGATAGCGTCGACTATATAAACGCTAAGTAAAGGACTTTAGATGCTAATAACGTAAGAGGTTAAAAAAGAGATAAAGAGGACGTTATTTTTAATAGAAGACGGAAGAAGTGACGTCAGCGTTGGAGGGAATTTTCAAGAAGGAAACGATAAATCAAAAAAAAAAAAAAAAAAAAAAAAGAGAGAGTGCAGTTTTCCGGATAGATAGGGTAACTAAGCGGTCGAGGGCGACCGCTGGTAAGGGAGGGGGGTAGTGTTGCGGCGGTGGAAAGAGGTGGGACAGATTGATAGGGTGGACCCTGGATTTCGGCTCGGCCTGACCGGGCCGAGCCGGGCCTTGGCACCACCACTATCAAAGCCTACTGTTGCGGCGGTGGAAAGAGGTGGGACGGATTGATAGGGTGGACCCTGGATTTCGGCTCGGCCCTTCCGGACCGAGCCGGGCCTTGGCACCACCCTCTATCAAAGCCTACCACCGCCACTACGTAGATTCCTTTCCCTCCTCAGTTCGAGATATAGTTATCAAAAAGGCCGTATTGAATCATATCTGCGTGCCCGGATCATTATATCTTGAACTCACTCTCTACACTACACCCTGCACTGCGCGAAAGGGCCCGTTAAACCATCCGGAAACCTGAATAACGCACGCGCACCCAACAACACACCAACAACCACCAAGGCACTGTAAGAAGATGGAAGGCTTCTTAGCGGTAGACAGCGGCGTAACAGGCCGCCGAGGAAAGAGAAAGACTAACAGAGCGAGCAGACGCTCTAGCGTAGTTGAAGATAAGGTCGTTATTAGAGGTTTTACAGCAGAAGAGACCGCAGAGATTAAGGAACGAATAAAGGAATACAAGAAGATCCACGACTGGACGATCGAGGAACTAGAGAACTACGTAAACGAGAATGGAATAGGGAAGGTCTACGATAGTATAGACCTTATCGAGACGCTGTTCTACAGGACACTGGAAGAAAACAGACAGCTAAGAGAGGAAGTAGAGACGGTAAGGGCCGAGAAGGAATCGGTAGAGACTATCGTCGAAGTGTTGGAACACTAAGCGGCGAATCGAATAGCGTAGCTAAAGGCGCTAAAGGATTAACTGGCTAATATAGAAGCAGCGAGATCGTCGCTGCTACCGCGGCGAGAAACCCAAGTGGAAACCACCTCGCCGGCGGCCTACAGTTAAGGTGGCATGTTAATAACGTCACTACCGGATCCACCGGTTTTCGGTAGCGGAGACTCTAAAGCGTAGGAGGCGTTTAAGAAGAAGATCAAGAATAAGATAAGCTGCGATTACGCATCAAGCAGCGAAGAAGACAGGTTAGCCTATTTAGAGGCGCGACTGGAAGGCGAAGCGTTCTCGTTAGTGGCGGACCTAGAAGAAGTGACCGCCGACGAAGCTATTAAGGCGCTGGACCAGCGTTTCGGAGACCCCTTCCGGAAGAAGACGGCCCGCGAGCAGCTGGATAAGATCAACCAGAACCGTCAGACATTCGAAGAGTTCTACAGACTGTTCAGGAAATACGCTATTAGAGCGAGAGTAGCAGAACATAAGCAGCTGCACCTACTAAGGCAGAAGCTAAGTCCTGAGCTCGCCGCCGCTATAGCGTCTATAGAAGACGAGGGCCTTAAGAGCTTCGTGCACTAAGCGAGAGTTACTGCAAGAAACTTGAGCGCTTACGCGAAATTACGAGAATCGGTTCGGAAGCCGTCGCCGTCGCCGTCGCTAATGCGGACAACCAGAGCCCCTGCGCCCTTCCGACGCAGCCCCCAGCCGCCTTACGTGCCGCGACCGTCGTTCGTCCCTACCTGTTTCGCGTGCGGAAAGCCTGGCCACATCGCTACGAGCTGCCAGGCATCGGATAAGCAGAAGCAGGAGTATCGTGTTATAAAGCAGCCTTAGCCGCAGCCGCCGAGAAAGATAATTCAAGCCATCGAGCCGGCTCCGAACGATGCTGACAGCGTAGACGGCGGCGTACAGCTAAGAATTATAGGAAAAGACCAGCTAGACGGATAGGCCCCCTATCCAGCATTGACAATAGGGCACTGAAACGAAGCGAATCGCTACGAGGAGAAAGTATTAACAGCTGCAGCGATCCGCTCTCGGCGGCAGTAGAAGTAAACACGGAAACAGCCATTATCCTTCCAATTACTGTCCACCCCCTGGACGGATCGAGCAAACTGCTTTAGCTAAAAGCTTTTATCGACACCGGAGCTCTTATCGGCGCGGCGATCCACTACCGACTGGTCCGGAAGCTGACAAATGGATACGGTTATCCAGTGGAACTGGCGTCGCCGACGCGAATTTCGGCATATAACGGACAAGACACGGAAAGCGTTACGCACTACGTGCCATTAAGGACTACGCTAGCTGGTTGAACCACGGAAGCGACGTTCTGGATCATGGATATCGGAAGGTTTGACATCATTATAGGGCAGAAATGGATGAAGAACCAGAAAGCTATCGTTAACGTAGATAAAGGAACGATCAGGTTCAAAACCCCGGGTAGCGGAGCAGGGACTATCGGAAAGGTCGCCACCGTCGCCGCCAAGCCGAAAGCTACGGAGTCCGCGAGAGAGGCTCCGTCCGATCGTTCCGAACCCCCGGTTACCGTCGGAATAATAAGTTCAGAAGCTATAACGACCCTTGCGAAGTCGCCGGACAACGAGATTTACGCTATCTTAATAAAAGATATCGAAGACTACTGGAAGATAATGGCGGAAGAAGAAGCGGACCTACTGGAGGTGTTGCCAAAAGAGCTCTACGGTTACGCCGACGTGTTCTTAAAAGCCGACTCCAACCTCCTGCCGCTCTATCGACCGGAATATAACAACAAGATCCGACTGAAAGAGGGAGCTACGCTGCCAAGAACCGAGCCCCTAAGACGACTGTTACCGGCCGAACTGGACTAAGTGGAGGTGTTTGTTCGCGAAAACCTGGCGAAGAAGTTTATTACGCTGAGTTCGGCCGAATATGCGTTACCAATTCTTTTCGTAAGGAAACCAGGGGGTAGTCTGCAACTCTACGTAGATTATCGAGGCCTCAACGAGGTCACCAAGAGAGACGTATACCCGCTGCCGCTGATCGACGAGACCATCCAGCGCGTGGCAAAGGCTAAGTGGTTCAGCAAGCTGGACATCTGCCAAGCATTCTATCGATTGCGGAACGAAGAAGGATAAACAGAAGATCTTACGACGTTTGCTACGCGTATAGGCAATTTTAAGTAGCTGGTGATGCCGTTCGGACTCACCAACGCGCCGGCAGTGTAGCAACGCTTTATAAACCACACCTTTATGGACATGTTGGAACGGTTCGTGTCTATCTACTTGGACGACATCCTTATCTACACCGAAGGAACGAGAGAACAGCACACAGACCACATTAAGAAGGTGCTGATTAGGCTCCGCGAGGTCGGATTGAACGCGGACACGAAGAAGAGCGAGTTCTATCAGACCGAGGTCAAATATCTCGGCCTTATCGTCAGAAGAGATAGAATTCGGATAGACCCCTTAAAGGTCGCCGCTGTAGCGGAATAGAAGCAGCCGAAATCCGGAAACACTACGCAAATCAGAGCGTTTCTCGGCTTCTGCAGCTACTATCGACAGTTTATCAAAGACTTTAGCAAGATAGCTAGACCCCTGAACGAAGCGTTAAAGAAAGAGGCCGCCAGTATATAGAACGAGAAGTGCACGGAAGCTTTCGTACAGCTAAAAGAAGCAGTGGCCTCGGCGCCTGTTCTAGCACACTTCCGGCCGGAAAAGACGATCCAGACGCTTCCGACACAGTGACGGCCGGAGTCCTTTCTTAATATAGCGACGACGAGACCCTCTATCCAGTGGCTTTCTTCAGCAAGTCTATAACGGAAGCTAAGCGGAACTACGCTATCTACGATAAGGAGCTGCTAGCGATTATTCAGGCTTTCGAGGAGTGGAAACCGGAGCTTATAGCTGGAAAGAGCACGGTCCAGGTCCTTACGGACCACCAGTCGCTGACCTACTTTATAAAGACGTAGAAGCTCTTACGTCGCTAAGCTCAGTAGGCCGCCTACTTATTAGGGTTCGATTTCAAGATTACCTATCGACCAGGGGCTCAAAATGGAAAGGCTAACGCGCTGACGAGAAGGGAAGGGAAGATAAGCTGCGCAAAGGAAGATCTGAACATGTTTCAGAAGGTGTTAACCGAACGGATAGTGGACGCCGAGGTGTTGAAGGAAGCGGGGATCTGCGCGGCGGAACCGCAGACTGAACCGGAACCAATAGAGCCGCCGATTGAAGAAAAGACCCTCTACGAAAAGGTGGAGCAGCTTAACCAGCAACAGAAACTCGGCAGAACCGGTTCAGGGAAGCTGATAGTTCTGGAAGAACTAGTTACGGAGGTTATCCAATTGGTCCATAACTCGAAGGACGTTGGTTACGCAGGCTCAAAGAAGACGATGGAAGCCGTAAGGACGATCTACTGGTTTCCGCGGATCTACGAACGGATCCACCGATTTATCGCCAGTTGCTACGTGTGCAGAGCCGCGAAGCTACGTTACGGCCTTCCAGCAGGCTTATTAAAGCTACTGCCGATCCCCGAGAAGCCGTAGCAGCACATTACGATGGACTTCGTAACCGGCCTGCCGGAATCCGATAGATACGACGCCACACTGAACGTAGTGGACCGATTGAGCAAAGAACGGCACTTTATCCCCTACCGAGCAAGAGACGAAGGAACCACTACGGAAGAGACTGCACGAATGTTGATTCAACACGTGTGGAAGCACTATAGCCTGCCGGACACTATTACTACGGATAGGGGTCCTTAATTTACCGCCGACGTATAGAGAGCTATCAACCGAGCTCTCGGAATTAGTGGAAAGCTCAGCACAGCTGCTTACCTGCAGACCGACGGTCAATTAGAAGTAGCCAATCGCGAGATAGAGCGATATCTGCGAACCTTCTGCAGCTACTATTAAGAAGAATGGGTTAAGGTGTTGCCGATGGCCGAGTTCTGCGCTAACTCGGCACTGTCTAAGGCTACCTCGCTGGCGCCGTTCGAGATAACGCATAGCTATCTTCCGAGGATAAGCTTTTAGCTACCGAACGAACCCAGCTCTGCGGAACTATCTACTACTGCCACGTCGTCGAAGAGAGTCGCCGCTGCGGCGGCAGAAGCACTACGATCTCAGATGGAAGAAGCGATTAAAGTAGCGAAAGAAGCGATGGAATCAGCTCAGAAGAAGATAGTAACTCGGGCTAATAGAAAAAGGTCCCCAATAGAATTCGAGGAAGGCCAAAAGGTATAGCTCAACACGCGAAACCTAAGGCTAAAAGGAAACGCGAAGCTTAACCTACGCCACGTGGGTCCGTTCAAGATAATAGAAAAGAGGTCGCCGGTGACCTATCGGCTCCAGCTGCCGAAATCGTTCCGGATCTACGATGTCTTCTATTCCGATCTGCTAAGCCTAGACCCTGAGGACGGCCTTCCGGAACAGGGGTTCGCTGAACCCCCACCAGTTAAGATGGACGGTAAAGAAGAAGAGTAGGAGGTAGAAGACGTAATGGACGTAAAGAAGACGAGGGGGTCCATCAAAGCGAGGGTCTCGTAGAAGGGGTGGCCGGAAGATTATAAGTAGTATCCAATCGAGAATCTCCGGAATTCGGCAGAGCTGCTAAGAGACTTTTACGCGCAGAACCCGAAGAAGCCAAAACCGGCGTAGCTCTAATGTCGACAATTCCGGAAGAGAGAAGAAAGCCACGTCCGCTTTACCGGCGCGGAAGCCGATAAAGGCGATCGTAATGGAATTGATAGCTCTAGGCAGTCGGTCGGCAACGGCGTAGAGGATCTAGTGGAAAAGAAGAAGAAGAAGAAAAACGACGCTGCGGAAAGATCTATATAGACCTCTGCGCTGGAGCACAGACCAACTACGCCGCAGCTCAGATAACCCACGACTTAGATCAGATAGCACAGATCAGGCGCACCGATTACATAAACGACCAAGTAAAGACTTCAGATGTTGATAACGAAAGAGATTCAAGAAGCGATGGAAGAAGGAAGAGGTAACATTACCGTTAGAGGGGATTTTCGAGGAAGATAATCCGGGCACGCAGATATGATTCAATACGGCCTTTTTGATGACTATATCTCGAACTGAAGAGGGAAAGGAATCTATGTAGTGGTGGTGGTGGGCTTTGATAGTGGTGGTGCCAAGGCCCGGCTCGGCCCGGACGGGCCGAGCCGAAATTCCAGGGTCCACCCCATCAATCTGTCCCACCTCTTTCTACCACCGCAACACTACCCCCCTCCCTTACCAGCGGTCGCCCTCGACCGCTTAGTCACCCATCTATCCGAAAATGTCTACTTTTTTTTTTTTTTTTTTTTTTGATTCGCCGCCTCTTTTCTCGAAAACTCCTTTCAACGTTGACGTTACCTCTTCCGTCTTCTATCAAAAACAATGTCCTCTTCGTCTCTTTCTTAACTTCTTACGTTATCTGCATCCGAAGTCCTTCACTTGACGTTCATGTGATCGACGCTATCTGATCTGTGCTATCTGATCTAAGCCGTAGGTTATCTGAGCTGCGGCGTAGGTAGTCTGTACGCTGCTTCGGAGGTCCATATAGATCCGTCTACGGCTCCGTTTCTTCTTCTTTTCTTTCTCTACCGGAGTCAGCACTCCATCGCAGGGGGGGGGGCGGCGGCGCTGGCACGCCACGGCGTGCACAGCCTACTGTCCCTCTACGATCTAAGCAGCGATCGTTTTCATCGGCTTCCGCGCCGGTAGAGCGGACGCGGCTTTCTTCTTTCTTCCGGCGTCGTCGACATCAGAGCCACGCCGGTTTCGGCTTTTCCGGGTTCCGTACGTAGAACTCTCTCAGCAGCTCCGCCGAATTCCGCAGGTTTTCAACCGGATACCATTTATAGTCTTCCGGCCACCCCTTCTACGAGATCCTCGCTTTGATGGACCCCCTTATCTTCTTTATGTCTATTACGTCTTCTACCTCCTACTCTTCCTTATTACCTTCTATCTCGACTGGTAGGGGCTCGGCGAATCCTTGCCCTGGAAGGCCGTCCTCAGGATCCAGGCTCAGCAGATCTAAATGGAAAACGTCGTAGATCCGGAACGCCTTCGGCAGCTCGAGCCGATAAGTCACCAGCGACCTCTTTTCTATTATCTTGAACGGACCTACGTAACGTAGGTTAAGCTTCGCGTTTCCTTTCAGCCTTAGGTTTCGCGTGTTAAGCTATACCTTTTGGCCTTCCTCGAATTCCGTCAGTGACCGCTTTCTATTAGCTCGAGTCACCATCTTCTTCTGAGCCGATTCCATCGCTTCTTTCGCTACTTTAATAGCTTCTTCTATCTAAGATCGTAGCGCTTCTGCCGCCGCGGCGGCGACTCTCTTCGACGACGTAGCGGGGGTGATTGAAAGCTCCGGCGAGCCGGCGTCGCTTGGCGGCTGGAAGCTCATCCTCGGAAGATAGCTATGCGTTATCTCGAACGGCGCCAGCGAGGTTGCTTCGGACGGTGACGAGTTAGCGCAGAATTCGGCTATCGGCAACACCTTAACCTAATCTTCTTAATAATGGCTGCAGAAGGTTCGTAGATATCGCTCTATCTCTCGGTTAGCCACTTCAGACTGACCGTTGGTCTGTAGATAAGCGGCTGTGCTGAGCTTTCTGCGAATTCCGAGAGCTTGGTTGATGGATTTCTATACGTCGGCGGTGAATTGAGGACCCCTATCCGTAGTGATAGTGTCCGGCAGCCTATAGTGCTTCTATACGTGTTGGATCAACATCCGTGCGGTTTCTTCTGCAGTGGTTCCTTCGTCCTTAGCTCGGCAGGGGATAAAGTGCCGCTCTTTACTTAGCCGATCCACTACGTTGAGCGTAGCGTTATATCCATCGGATTCCGGCAGGCCGGTTACGAAGTCCATCGTAATGTGTTGCTACGGTTTCTCGGGGATCGGCAGTGGCTTCAATAAGCCTGCTGGAAGGCCGTGACGCAGCTTCGCCGATCGGCACGCGTAGCAGTTAGCGATAAATCGGTGGATCCGCTCGTAGATTCGTGGAAACCAGTAGATCATTCTCATTGCCTGCATCGTTTTCTTCGCTCCGGCGTAGCCAACATCCATAGAGTTATGGACCAGTTGGATGACCTCAGTGATTAGTTCTTCCGGAACTATCAGCTTCCCTAAACCCGTTTTGCCGAGCTTCTGCTTCTGATTGAGCTGCTTGACCTTCTCGTAGAGAGTCTCTTCCTTAGGGGCCGGTTCCACTGCGCAGACCCCTACCTCTTTCAACACCTCTGCGTCTACTATTCGCTCGGTCAACACCTTCTGAAACATGTTCGGGTCTTCCTTCGCGCGGCTCGTCTTCCCTTCTCTTCTCGTTAGCGCGTTAGCCTTTCCGTTTTGAGCCCCTAGTCGATAGGTGATCTTGAAGTCGAACCCTAATAGGTAGGCGGCCCACCGTGCTTGACGTCGTAAGAGCTTCTGCGTCTTTATAAAATAGGTCAGCGACTGGTGGTCCGTGAGAACCTGGACCGTGCTCTTTCTAGCTATAAGCTCCGGCTTCTACTCCTCGAAAGCCTGAATGATCGCTAACAGCTCCTTATCGTAGATCGCGTAGTTCCGCTTAGCTTCCGTTATAGATTTGCTGAAGAAAGCCACTGGATGGAGGGTTTCGTTATCACTATATTAAGAGAGGACCCCTGCCGTAACTGTGTCGGAAGCGTCCGTTTCTACGTAGATCTTCTTTTCTGGCCGGAAGTGCGCCAGCACTAGTGCAGAGGCCACTGCTTCTTTTAGCCAGTTAAAGGCTTCCGTGCACCTCTCATTCTATAGGCCAGCGGCCTCTTTCTTTAGCGCCTCGTTTAGGGGTCTCGCTATCTTGCTGAAGTCCTTGATAAACCGTCGATAATAGCTGCAGAATCCGAGAAACGCTCTGATTTGCGTAGTGTTTCCGGATTTCGGCTGCTTCCATTCCGCTACAGCAGCGACCTTTGAGGGGTCCATCCGAATTCCATCTCTTCCGACGATAAGGCCGAGATATTTGACCTCGGTCTGATAGAACTCGCTCTTCTTCGTGTCTGCGTTCAATCCGACCTCGCGGAGCCTCTTTAACACTCTCTCGATGTGGTCCGTATGTTGCTCTCTCGTCCCGTCCGTATAGATAAGAATGTCGTCCAAATAGATAGATACGAACCGCTCTAGCATGTCCATAAAGGAGTGGTTCATAAAGCGTTGCTACACCGCCGGCGCGTTGGTGAGTCCGAACGGCATCACCCGCCACTTAAAATTGCCTATACGCGTAGCGAACGTCGTAAGATCTTCCGTCTGTCCTTCCTTATTTCTCAACCGATAGAACGCTTGGCGGATGTCCAGCTTGCTGAACCACTTAGCCTTCGCCACGCGCTAGATGGTCTCGTCGATCAGCAGCAGCGGGTATACGTCTCTCTTAGTGACCTCGTTGAGGCCGCGATAGTCTACGCAGAGTCGAAGACCACCCCCTGGTTTTCTTACGAAAAGAATCGGTAACGCGTATTCGGCAGAACTCGGCGTAATAAACTTCTTTGCCAGGTTCTCGCGAACAAACACCTCCACCTAGTCCAGTTCCGCCAGCGACAGTCGTCTTAGGGGCTCGGTTCTTGGCAGCGTAGCTCCCTCTTTTAGTCGGATCTTGTTGTTATATTCCGGTCGATGGAGCGGCAGGAGGTTGGAGTCTGCTTTTGAGAAGACATTAGCGTAACTATGGAGCTCTTCCGGTAACACCTCCAGTGGATCTACTTCTTCTTCCGCTATTATCTTTCTGTAGTCTTCGATGTCTTTCATCGAGATAGCGTAGATCTTATTATCCGGCGACTTCGCGAAGGTCGTTATTGCTTCCGAACTCATTATTCCGATAGTAACCGGGGGTTCGGAACGATCGGACGGAGCCTCTTTCGCTAGCCCCGTAGCTTTCAGCTTGGCGGCGGTCGGTTCGACGACAGCGGTGCCATTGCTTAGGGTTTTGAACCCTAGCGTTCCTTCGTCTACGTCGATGACTGCTTTCTGGTTCTTTATCTATTTCTGCCCTATAATAATGTCAAACCTTCCGATGTCTATGATTCGGAACGTCGCTTCCGTAATGCGACCGGCCAGTGTGGTTCTTAATGGCACATAGTGCGTGACACTCTCTGTGTCTTGTCCGTTGTATGCCGAAATCCGTGTTAGCGACGCTAATTCCACTGGATATCCGTATCCCTTTATCAGTTTCTGAACTAACCGATAGTGGATCGCTGCGCCAATAAGAGCTCCAGTGTCGATAAAAGCTTTCAGCTAAAGCGGTTTGCTCGATCCGTCAAGGGGGTGGACAGTGATTAGAAGGATAATAGCTGTTTCCGTGTTCACTTCCGCCGCCGCCGAGAGCGGATCGCTGCAGCTGTTGATGCTTTCTTCTCGTAGCGATTCGCTTCGATTCGGTGCCCTATTGTCAATGCTGGATAGGGGGCCTATCCGTCTAGCTGGTCTTTTCCTATGATTCTCAACTGCACTCCGCCGTCTATGCTGTCCGTGTCGTTCGGAACCGGTTCGATGGCTTGAATAGTCTTCTTCAACGGCGGCAGCTTCGTTGCTCGATATTCCTGCTTCTGCTTGTCCGATGCTTGGCATCTCGTAGCGATATGGCCAGGCTTTCCACACGCGTAGCAGATAGGGACGAACGACGAACGCTGCGAATACGATAGCTGCTGGGCAGTTCGTCGGAAAGGCGCAGGGGCTCTGGCTGTCTGCGCTAACGGTAACGGCTTTTGAATCGGTTCGCGTGCCGTCGGTTTTCCGTACGCGTTCAGGTTTCTTGCTGTTACTCTCGCCTGGTGCACGAAGCTCTGCAGGTCTTCATCTTCTACCGACGCTATCGCCGCAGCCAGCTCGGGGCTCAGTTTCTGTCTTAGTAAGTGCAGCTGCTCGTCTTCTGCCACTTTCGCTCTAATAGCATATTTCCTAAACAGTCTATAGAACTCTTCGAATGTCTGCCGGTTCTGGTTGATCTTATCCAGTTGCTCGCGGGCTGTCTTCTTTCTGAATGGATCCCCGAAGCGTTGATCTAGCGCTCTAATTGCTTCTTTAGCGGTTACCTCTTCCAGATCCGCCACTAGCGAGAAAGCTTCTCCTTCCAGTCGCGATTCCAGGTACGCCAACCTATCTCCGGCGCTGTTCGATGCGTAATCGCGGCTTATCTTGTTCTTGACCTTCTTCTTAAATGCTTCCTACTCTTTAGGGTCCCCGCCGCCGAAAACAGGTAGGTCCGGCAATGGCGTTATTATAGTGCCACCTTGACTGTAGGCCGCGGGTAAGACGGTCTCTGCCGGTTCTTCTCGATGCGGTGGCGGCGACGACATCGCTGCTTCTATATTAGCCAGTTGATCCTTTAGCGCCTTCAACTGCGCCACTCTATTCGCCGCCTGGTTCTCCAACACATCGATGATCGTTTCCGCCGATTCCTTCTCGGCCCTTACCGCTTTAGTCTCTTCTCTTAGTTGTCTGTTTTCTTCTAACGTTCTGTGGAACAGCGTCTCAATAAGGTCTATGCTATCGTAGACCTTCCTTATTCTATTCTCGTTTACATGGTCTTCCAATTCCTCGATCGTGCAGTCGTAGATCTTTCTATATTCGACTATTCGTTCCTTGAACTCAGCGGTCTCTTCCTCTGTAAAGCTGCTAATGACGATCTTATCGTCAATAACGCTTAAGCGCCTACTCGCTTTGTCAGTCTTTCCTTTTCTGCTTCTGCTGCGGCCTATAACGCCGCTCTCTACCGCTGAGAAGTCTTCTATCTTCTCGCGGTGCCTGGGGTTGTTTGGTTTGGTGTTGTTGGGTGCGCGTGCGTTATTCGGGTTTCCGGATGATTCGACGGGCCCTTTCGCGCAGCGCGGGGTTGTAGAGAGTGAGTTCGAGATATAATGATCCGGGCACGCAGATATGATTCAATACGGCCTTTTTGATGACTATATCTCGAACTGAAGAGGGAAAGGAATCTATGTAGTGGTGGTGGTGGGCTTTAATGGTGGTGGTGCTAAGGCCCGGCTCGGCCCAGACGGGCCGAGCCGAAATTCCAGGGTCCACCCTATCAATCTGTCCCACCTCTTTCTACCACCGCAACAGAAGAGACGACGAATCAAAAAAAAAAAAAAAAAAAAAGGGGGGGAATAGTGAAAGGTTTTCGGATGGATAGGGGTGACTAAGCGGTCGAGGGCGACCGCTGGTAAGGGAGGGGGGTAGT